>CP125841.1:52191791-61487061 GCA_030408175.1 Trifolium repens
TGTATTGATATTTTGTCTTGTGCAGGTGATTTGCTACAACACTTTACAACTGTAATTTTCGATAAGTTGGATAAGGGTGAAACATGGGATGATGATTTTGAATTAAACACAATATTACAGGTTCAATTTCTTTATTTTGTTTAATTGTGTACTTTGATATACTTTTTGGTTATGCAAGTTCTATAAAGACTTTTTGGCCATACCTCTTGTTAAAATGAGATCTCAACACCCCCTCACACCTGAGATTGGATATCTGGAACGTGATGTTTGTAGCATGGGATATCGATAGGTGGCACAATATTTGGTCTGGGATAGGCTTTATACCATCTTAAAATTTGGGTTAAACCTAACTCAATTTTCAAAGTTACCTCAAGAGATGGGGATTGATCAAGACTTGTAAGAACTACTTACCCACATAGATTATTATAGTTAGACGAGGAAATTACTTCTAAGTTATAGTTTCTTGTATCAAATTATATTTAATGCATTCCTAGGTTTGAGGATTAAAGGAATGGATCATAATTCAAATGCTTCTTAAGTGACAAAAAGGTCACACCTCCGGAATTTGTTGGCTAGTTGCATATGGATAGATCAAATTTATAGTGTAAGGAAACTAGAAAATACCTCAGCACCCGGTCTATGTTTGGACAACTTCATCAAGACATGGGACTTTTTAATGACTAAATTTATTCCCCATGTGTGTGTGACTTTGTCTAATTGAAATAGTGTTCCATGACAAAGATGAACTACAACAGGGCATTGCACGCTATGTGATAGAATTTATGAAAAAGATTTCATAGTATTTATGTTGTTTCTTAGAGTAACTTATTATATTTTAGGTCATCCCTAGGATTTGGATTCTAGTTTTTTGTCATGACTGGTTTCCTTGTTTAATTAGAATTTAGAATCACGAGTCAAGTATTAGGGTGAATAAGGGTTGGTAATAACTCTTCTATAGTATTACTACCTCCGTTCCTAAATATAAGACCACATTGGAAAAATTGCGGAGATTAAGAAAGTGGTTGTGGTATTAAATTTGTTAACAATTTGTATTGTTTTTACAATTTTATCCTTTAAGAAAGAGAATGAGTTAATATTGTTTCTATAGTATTTATTACAGTTTGTAGAAAAATATGCACTTTAATTAGGGGCATGTTGGTAAAGAAATAATTAATGCTCTTGGAAATTTGAAAGGGGTCTTATAAAAGGGACAAAAAAAATCCAAAGAGGGTCTTATATTTAGGGACGGGGGTAGTATAAAACACCACAGTTCAAAGTCTATATTTTTTCTCTTTCTTAATTCCCTATAACTTCAACATGGAATCAAAGTGTCATCTTCCATGAGTTGGCTTGTCACTTTCCTGTTGTCTGAGTTCTCTAAAATCTGGAAATCAACGCTATGATTCTTTTGGTATTAGTCTTGCACAAATTTTGGCCACTCTTTCTTTCTCAAGTTCTTTTTTGTTGGTTTTTTCTGCTAATCATTTCTACAATCTGTCTCAAAAACCGTAGATCAATTTGTTTCACTACCGCATCCTCTTTTTACTTTCTAGCAGCCTCCAGATATCCCAAATGAAGTCTGCTCTTGGGTCCTAAATGTTTTGAAAATAGATTATGGAGATATTATTTGTGGTGGTTACCTCCTATAATGGTTTGGCAAAGTGGCAGTCAATAAATGATTGTGATCATTTGGCATAACTATTTTGCTGTATAAACTGAAAAAGAAATTAGCATTATTATAATGACGGACTCTGTTGTATGCATGGGTTTATTTCATATATTTAGGGATCCTTCTGCCCCTTTGTTTATCAAAGCTATTTTCTATTCATAATCTATCTATGCATATTAATTACAGGAATCAATCAGAAATTCTGCTGATTGTATGCTGTTAAGTGCTCCAGATTCATTGGTAGTCTCAATAACCAAAAATATTGTTGAGAGTGACGAGGAAGCTAGCACAAGTGGTTCTGTTTTGGGTACTCCTCGTAAAAGTCATGTCAATAACTTCGGGATTAACGGCCTTGATATGCTAAAATTCACATATAAGGTCATTCTTTAGTTAATTTAAATTCTTTTCTGTTTAACACTTTATTAAGAATATTGGTTTCCATAGACAAACTTTTGTGCAAGGAATATAAAAAGTTTTGAACTGGCAGGTACCTTGGCCTCTTGAACTCATTGCAAACACAGAGGCAATTAAGAAGTACAACCAGGTATCTGACTTGTCTTTACAATCCTCTCTTTTTTTCTCTTAGCCTTTTAGTTCTATTCATCTATGAGATGATGATGTGTTTTCCTGTTCTCTGGTTGGTACTTTTTTCTTATGTAACATGCTCCTTTATATGTATTCACGTGTATATTAGGTTATGCGGTTTTTGCTGAAGGTCAAGCGTGCAAAATTTGTATTAGATAAAGTGCGGAGGTGGATGTGGAAGGTGACTCTATATTACTCCCTATTTCTCTTCAGTGGAGCATGTGCTCCCTCAGCTACATTTTACTTAATTCTTGATACTTACCCTAACATTTGAAGCTACAATCATCCTTTGCAGGGTAGGGGATCTACAACAAATAACAGAAAACATCATTGGTTAGTGGAGCAGAAACTCCTTCATTTTGTGGATGCTTTTCACCAATATGTGATGGACCGGGTATGCACATTGCTTTAAGATAATAACCAAAAATAATTTCTCCAATAGAATATCTACTTACAAATCACAATACACGGGCATGATTAATTGGTGTTGAAGTCATAATCCATCATAAATACACATAATAAATAATAGGGGCTGCTATTACTAATACCCGTTTTGCTAGATTTTGGAGGGAGAAGGTGAGAATATAAATATAACATTAGGCTAGCAATAAAATGGCTTGTTGCTAATGGAATCTTCACATTAATCATACATTCGTACTTATATGGTTCTGCGACTTGGCAACGGAACCTAAGTGTTTTGCCTGTTACTACAATTTGTATGCAGGTATATCACAGTGCATGGCGTGAACTATGTGAAGGTATGTCTGTGGCCAAATCTCTGGATGAGGTCATTGAAGCCCACGAGGCTTACATGTTGTCGATACAGCGGCAGTGCTTTGTGGTTCCTGATAAACTGGTGATTCACCGTGTCTCATAATTTGGATATTTGTGTTCTCCTTGTATCATGTTTTGACTGATGTATTTATGCTGGAGCAAAGCTTGCGTAGTTTCAAACTTCTTTATTGTGTGCAGGGAGCTTTGATTGCCAGCCGTGTTAATATCATCCTTGGTTTAGCTTTAGACTTCTATACCATACAACAGACATTAAAAAGTGGCGGAGCTGTTTCTGCAATCAAGGCAAGGTGTGAGATGGAAGTCGACCGGATAGAGAAACAGTTTGATGATTGCATTGCTTTCTTACTTAGGGTATTTTTCTTCAGAATTTATTCTAAGATTCTAACTAAGCTGCTACTTTGTGACGCTTGCTTTACTTTATGGTCTGGATAAAAATAATGGATTTTCTTATTAAGATGCTCTGAAATTGAAGGGAAAATGGTTAATGACCAAAAGAAGCCCCGACTTGAAGAGTCGATAACACAATAATTAGAGGTAGAGAAAGAATAAGATAAATCCTAAGGGTTTGTTTGGGAGTTTAGGAGGGGAGGACTTTGGAAGTTTTATTTTTCTTCATTCTACCAAGTCTTCCTAATTAGGGGGAACTCAAAAATTGTATTGGAGGTGGATTTTGGAGGGTTTTGGGGGGCTTGGATAAATTCTCTAAATCTATGTTTCATATATCATTTTCTTCAAAAAACATTCTCTTAAAAAAGTTGAAAAGATTTCTCTATTTTTTCCTCTGCTTGCCTCCCTTCATTATCCCTCCCCTCCCTCCAAACACCCAAACAGAGCCTAAGTAAAACCATTAAAAATATTTTTTATTTGAATAATTAGCTTTTAGGGTTTAGGGGGAAGTTTAGATGTGAATTGTCTACTTTAAAATACTTTTTTATGCCAGTACTTGATAATGTAATTCTTATCGCGGTTTTTTCAGGTCTTATCTTTCAAACTAAATGTAGGGCATTTCCCTCATTTGGCTGATCTGGTCACTAGAATTAACTACAACTATTTCTATATGTCTGCCAATGGAAATTTAATGACCACCTCTGGCCCTGGAAGTGTTACTTCACGATTGGGGAAAGCCTCTGGGTAAAATTGGAGGTGATTTGTCTTGAAATTTATCGAAATATCAGAATAGTTCTGTCCCTGCTTTGATATTGTGCAGTATTGTGAGAGAATGTTGCATTGGCTTGGTCTTTGAGCTCGGTGAAGGGCAAATTTTTTAAGGTTGTTTGTTACCTGTGTGCCGCCGGTAATTGCAGTCTGCAAGAGTGCACAGGGTAAGTTGTACAGAGTATTGTCTATTTTTATTTTTTTATATATGCAACTACGTAGGATAAGTAATCCTCATCCTTGTAGTAGTATATGATTGTGAAAGCCTGTGCTAGTTTTTTTTCCTTCATTTTTTGCTTCTGCACAATATTATCTGTGATTGGGCTTCCTAATTTTTTAATGAAAAATATTAGTATTAGTATTATATGTACAATTGAATTCTCAATCTTCTTATCGAGCAATACTTACATAGGCACAAGCCTAAATTAAATATGTTTGAGTACATATACATAATTAAAAAAAATTAAAAGATAAAGAGGGTTGATTAATATTAAATGATATGACTAAATTATGTATCTTTAAATTTGTGTCATTTGTGTGTGCCCAAATATAATTGATTTGGAGTTGTGTTCATAGAAGAATTGCTCCTTCATATCACTCTACTCCCTAACTCCAACACAACCACCAACTACCAAGTCACTCTTGCAACTCCTTTCATAAATTAATTAATATAAAGATACAATGAATTGTTTGACAATTGACATCATCTTAGGTATGGTAATAAACTAAGACTGTTTGGTTGGAGGGGATGAATTGTTTGATTCAATTTTTTTGGAAGAATGAATGGAGCACTCGTGCGCCGATTTTAGCTTCCCTTCAAAAGTGTGAACTTGACTTTGTAACCTCATAGGGCAAAGTTCAAATTCCATATAAGATAGTTGTAAGATGTCCATTAATATCACTGTTATTAATAATTTTCCCGTTCTTTGGTTTTTAGAATATGTACCATATTTATTTAATCAAAACCTTATTTGTATGGTACACTCCACTACTAACAATGTGACACTAAATAATAAAAGATCTTGCTAACAAATGTCCCGGAAATGTGTTCAAATCAGCTGGTCTTGTTCTTGTAAATTTAGGTTTCTAATTGATGAAGCAGCTATGAATGTCTAGTGATATTCACACAGATGTAAAAAGCCAGTGCCAGAAGGTGCATTACAAACTGTTCAAGGATGACAGTGACAACTGTCAATGTTTTGTATTCTTGATGGGCATCATGGTTGGCTTCATATAAAACAAGTGGTCCAGTGTAGTGTAGCATTCAGAAGGGCATCCCCTAAATATAAACCTCCGACATAAAAACTGTAAGAAACATTTCTGGCATTGAATGAACGACAACAAATCACTAGTGAAAATGTTGCCCACAAGTCACAATTATACATACACAACAAATTGAAGACATCAATGATAAGAAATTCCAAATTTATATGACAATGGTGGAAGAATGACTTTTGGCCATTGCAATAATACTCATGATGCTCTAGATGATACTGATCTCTGAATTCTTTTTACCAATTATTGTTGCACATAATAAGAGTAAATAACTAGATATTTAAATGCTTCAAATGTAGTTTTATTTTATTATAATTAATTTTTTTATTATTATTATTAGCAGCTAAATTAAATAAGCATGAAAAGTGTTTATACTTTCTACTAGGGGTGGGTAAAAAACCGAAGCCCGTCTGAACCCAACAAAACCCGCCCAAAAATTAGAGATTTGGGCGGTTTATAATGGGTCGCGGGTTAGCGGGTTGAAAAACTCGGTTTGAATTGGGTTGGTACGGATAAGTCCGGATAGAGAAAATTGGACCGACGGTGCCCGAACCCGCCCGCACGAGTAAATTAAAACGCTGAATCTAAATTCTTCCCACGTCTCATTTCACACTTTTTCGTTTCACCTCAAACCCATGTAAACTGAAACAATCATGAAACATTTTAAAACGTAAAACTTGGTCATTCTTCATCTTATTTGTCTAACTTCGTTGAAATCAAATTATATATTTTTAATTTTATTTGAGATTTTAATTTTTTTCTTACTTTTTATGTCAATTTAGTCTTTCGAAGACTTTCCTTTTGTGTTTGATTTATGATTCTCTCATCTCTGGTTGCATATTTTCTTGATCTAAACTCCAAATTTTAGATTTATTATTTTTTTTTTATTTTATGTTTAACTGCTTAAACTGCAAGCCCGAACCCGTGGAAACCGCTCTTCATTTTCGGGTGAATTGGGCCTTACTTTTTGACTCTGCGGTTTAGACCGGATAACGACTTTGAGCCCGAACCTGCCCATACCCGCCCATTACCCACCCCTACTTTCTACCGTCTTATTAAGGTTATTCCCTCATGGGTTCATACAGTAGACAGACTCCTGAAAAAGTTGTTTGATGTTGTTTTGAAAAGGGCTTTTCGAGGAAAGGGTATTCACTTTACTCTTCAAAGATTCCACTTTTTCTGATATTTTTTCGCCTTTCCTTTCGTCCTTTTATGTTTCTTGGGGTTCCTCAAAAACAATTTTAAACATTACAATAACCCTTTCAAGCTTTCACATCCTTCCATTTTTAACACAAAATCAAATTATTGATTATACTTGTCTCAAATGCAAAATCCGAATTACCAGTACCTACAAAGAGAAGAGTTAAACAAAAAAAATTAATAATATTTAATTTATTTATAATAAACTTTTTATACTTTGATTCTATACTTGCATGATATTTTACTACATTGGTTAATTATAAGTTGTTATTTTAAATATATCAAAAATACTAAAAATATTGTTACTTTTAATGAAATTATTTATCTTTCTGTATAATATATTTAACTATTCATTATTTTATTCTACCTCTTTCTTTTTACTTGAAAACGACCAATGAAAATTAATAGAAACAAAATCTTCATGTGAAATGACACTTCAAAAGCAAGGGAGTGAGGGAGCATCTCCTTGTAAAGAGAGTAGAAGCAAATCAGATATCTTCTCTCTTTAACTACAATAATATATAAGACATCATTTGCAAAGAGAAATTCAGAATGAGAAACAAAGTTTCATCAACTCATGAAGCATCCAAGTATAATAACACAACATTTTTACACTCTCCTACCAACTTTCCTTTTCTAGTTCTTACAAAACTTCACTACAAGTAACTTAAGTTCTGTTGTGCCCTCAAACATTAACCTCAATCCAAACAACACTGTACTAAAAAGTTGTTCTAGTTTATGTAGCAGGAATCACAATGTCATCAACATCAAGGCCAATGTATCAACAACCTCCTCCATTTATAGTGACACCACAATCATACAATGGTTCATCACAACATCATGACTCTATTGGTCCTGTCATTGGAGTTCTTGTAGTGATAATTGTGTTGGGAATAATTGCAGTGATGATTGGAAGGCTTTGTTCAGGAAGAAGAATCATGGGTCATGGACAATATGATTTAGAAAGCTGGGCAGAGAGAAAATGTTCTACTTGTATTGATGGAAGAATTAACCTTTCAATGCCTATGAGGGTTAGTGAATCCAACACTTCACTTCCTGCAACACCTATCAATACTACTACTCGTCAAGAAACTACACAACCAGAACAATCTTCTTCTCAGAATTCACCACCTAACACTTGATTTAGTTTCTTTATGTGACGACATTGATATAATACCAACTCAAGTAGTTACATTCAATAATTTTATTTTCTCAGATTATCATTGGTGTCAACATGTTAGTACTAAGATTCGGTGTCTGAGTGTCGGTGATTCATAGTAGTAACAAACTCAGCTCATTTCAATATTTTGCTACTCTCTTATTTATTTCAATTTACTTTTTATTTAATTTCCTAGTTTAATTAATTAAATCATTCTAATGATCAAGTTATAATCAAAGTTTAGTTTGGCCCACATTCCTATTTTGCTGCACATAACATAACTAGTACATTACTATTGGCAATTATTCTGATGTCTAACCTTTTAGGATGTGATTGCAGAAAGCCAAATGAAACAAACAAAATAAGATAAGAGCTAATTAAATAATTTAAATATATATCTTGGAAGTTGGAACTTGGAAGTGTGCATATACTGTTTCACCAAAAAAGATGCGTGCTAAAAGAGAAAGGACCCCGTACCTCGTCAATTGTCTTGTTTTCTGTCTTGCAAAATCTGCTCTCTACTATCCAATCACCACAATGTAAGTACTACTTCTTGCCATTGGCCATTGAGTGAAGATAAATGATGATTGATATTGGGTTCAAGTCAATGTAATGTAATGATGAATGAATTAATGTTGGATACGTAAAGAGATATAAGAGATGTTACTCTTATTAGAAATAATATAAAACCATTGATGTAGTCCTTCCTAACAGCTTAAACTTTTGGGATAATCAGTTATTTGACATGGTATCAGAGTCTCTATGACTAAGTGGTCTAGAGTTCGATTCCCGCTCCCCTCACTTTCTAATTAAAAAGTGGAATTTAAGCATATGGTAGGTGGGCCTATGCATTATCCACGCTTCAAGCCCAAATGGGCTCTTGCGTGAGGGGGCGTATTAGAAATAATATAAAACCATTGATGTAGCCCTTTCTAACAGCTTAAGCTTTTGGGATAATCGGTTATTTGACAACTCTCATATGGGACTAGTGTGATCTGAGTCATTCATTAATTTAATTTATTTTAATAATTAAAATAAAATAAATGGAAGGTGTGGATACACACTTTACTCCCTCCGATCTGATTGTCACGGGGGATAATCTGTTTCCGTTATCTATCTAATAATATAAGAATTTGAATAGAAATGTGATTTTAAGGTCTTTTAAGTGTCTAGACATTTTCCCCAACAATGATTCATGACACTTTTAGTGACTATATGGAAGGTGTGTTATTGATATGTACACGGCATCAACGCATGTGATTATTTTTAAGTAGTTTATTATGTTTACGCGTAAATATTAGTGTTGTATATGGTTTCAGTGTACATATTTGTGTAGTGTTTCAGTTCCATTTTTTTGTCTATCGTAGAATTTAGGTGGCAACTTATAGAAAGAAAAAAAATAGATTATATCTGATTCAATTGGGCGCTTTGTACCTTTTTTAGGTCATACTACATTTAATTTAAAATGGAATATATATATATATATATATATAAGGATGATTTGATGGCTTGAGTGATTGAGTTACAAAGTTAAGTGATAAGAAGATGAACGGTGTAATTCCAACTATAACTTAAAACTGAATCAAATATGTATAAATATTGTTTGATATTGAAATGCTCGAACCTTAGGAGGATCGACTACCTAAGTATGTCCCTCCACATAACGACCGACCATATCGAACGAGAATCAACTATAAATATTGAAAGGAGTGGCCAATGGAGTAAAACCACCTTACAATTTTAGACATTACTCTGTCTATAGAAGGATAAATGATATCATAGACCATTATTAGAGTTTGGTCTGATGAAAAGGAGGGACCCAAATCCTAAAACTGGAGGCAGACTTCACACAATTTCTAAAATACTAGGATATCTCTCATTTATATAACCAACTACTCTCAATGGAGAGACCTAAACTTGTATTCTTGGAAAAATATTAATTTTGGAATTGATATTATGCAAAAGTAGATATTAATCTGAATGAATGAATGATAACTTTTTATAGTGATCTTAAAAGTAACTAATATAACCAACTAGAAACTAATCACAACTAACCTCTAATTACTCTTGATTCAATTTTCTCTTTTGTTTAAGACATTATTAAACTAAGAAAAATGCTAGTACATGTTAAGGAGAGAGAGCATATAGTAGTAGCAGAAGCAGAGAATGATTATACGAATCACGCATGGTATGTTATTAGAAGAGAGTTGTTGAGCCATGAAATGAAAAGATTCGTGTGGGTGGGTCCTTGGTATGGTAGTTCTTCTTCCTTCCTATATAGTCATTAGTCGCAATCATAAAACAAACGTTGGACCACTCATCAAACATAGACAGAGAAGGAGGAATCAAATCAACCTTCCTTCTTCATCATCATTTAGCTGCAGGACACGCATACATCACATATTGTATTTCGCAACAGGAAAACTATCCCCGCAAACTTGTTTAATATTTTTTTTTCCAGATATCTTTTGCGCGCAATTACGGAGTTTAATTTCCCAAGTTTTGTGGGACTCGAAATGAATGATAAACTCTCTCGCAAAGTTTTTAACACTGTTGCATGATCAAGTCAGAGATAAAGTTTAGGATCTTGGTTAAGCTAGAAGAGACCCGAACCGTCTCATCTAAGTGTTTTAGGGTAAACTTGTTTATAATACTACTTCGGTTTTGAATATAAGCAAAATATCAATTTTTAGGTTCATTGAATAAATCATATATCTGGTTTTTGCAATTTTTTACTAGAGCACTTTATTTAAGTGTTCCAAAAAAATTTCAAAAATATCCGGAACTCAAATTTTAAGTTTTTCGGTTTGTAACTTTAATTTTTAAGTTGTCAAGTTTATAACTTTGATTTAATGTACGGGTAAAGTGAAATAATCAAAGGGTAATATGGAAATATTAGGTTGTTTGTAAGGATGAAGGGTTAAAATGTAGCAGTGAGAGAGAGATTTTTCTTCTGGATAATGGGCTAGGCCCCTTACTTGGCCCATCAGGCCCAAGAATAACTCTTCTGACACACAATAAGATTTTGTTCTTTAACTAATTTTAATATTTTATTTCTTTGATTTGATGATTCTCTTAAGTCTTACCAAAAAGATTTTCTTTGAACCTTATGACTTGCATTTTGTGCATCTTTGCCAAACTATCCACGAAGACTCTTCTAGATATTCCTCCCCTAAATTGATCTTAACCGGACAATTTATTTATCTTAGATGATATAGTTTAAATATATTACATAAAACTCACACAAAAATTAAAAATAAAGGTTCGAATTCGAGATACCTTCAACAATTTTGATATTTTGTCAATTGAATTATAACTTATGAATAAAGAATTCATTTATACGATGGTATTTTACTGAAATTTTTAAAAGATGATTAAATATATGTTTAATTCTTATAAAATATTAATAATATTTTATGTTTGGAGCTTCTTCAAAAAAAAATTAAGTTTGAATTCTAAATCATTCATATAAAATTGTAGGCTAACTCTTTTCGTAAGTATAACTTAGTTGGTAGTAATATTGCAATATGCAAATTTTGGGATTCAAAATTCATCACTTATTAACCTTAAAGGATGAAATTCTAACCAAAAGCTAAATGAATTTTAGTCTCTATTTGAATTTTTTGAATTAAAAAATATAGGTTTTTCTAGTCCCTATAAAAATCAATTAGAGAATAACTAAAAGTGAAAAAAAAAATTATTGAGAACTAGACTTTTTTTGGTAACTTAAGGGAGTAAACATGAAAAAACGTATATTTAACCATTCTTTTTTTTTTGGTCTAGTAATGTATATTTAACCATTCTAAATAATTATATTAAACATCATAAATATAAGAATATTAAATTTAAATTCAATAGTTTAAGACACGTCTAAGGCAATAATCCAATATAATAATCGGTAAAAAAAATTAATTAGTACACAAAGTCGTTGATAGCATGTAGACTTCTAAGTATGAAAATCTTGGAGATTCAAACTTTCTAACATTTGTGGGAAAATAACTGAAATGGATTGAAATTGTAAGCCCAATAAACTTGTGAATTAGTTTAGTCAATGTTGAATCAGGGTTATATAAACCCCTACAACTAGAATTCATCATCAACAAATCATATCATAGGTACAAATTAATTAAAGATGTATAAACATATGTCTAGAATTTTCATACAAGGATTTATCTTCCTTCTGATTGCTTCACTAGCAGCAGCAGCAGGGTCAGGAAACAAGGCTAGAGCCAAAAGAAGCATCTTGGTTGGAGACTCTCACGGTTGGCGTTCTGGCACTAACTACACTCAATGGGCCACAAAAAATAGTCCCTTCCGCATAAATGACACATTGGGTACGTAGCACCCACACTTCATATTGTCTGACACTAACACGACACCAACATATTTAATTACAATAATCACTTATATTTTATCAAATTACTGTACTATCATTGTCTACGTGTTGATGCCGCATAATGTATGGATTAATTTTGATTTTTATATACATAAATGCAGTGTTCAAGTATCCCCCAAAGGGAAATTCCAAGGTTGTTCCTAGCGTTTACTTACTACCAAACATGTGGAGCTACATGACATGTGAATTTAGAGGAGCAAAGCTACTTGGAAGTGCAGTTCAAGGTGCCGGTGAAGGCTTAAAGATTGAGCTTAATGAGTTGAAACCTTACTACTTTGCCTCTGATGAAGGCAATGCCTATGATTGTATTGCTGGACTCACCAAGTTCATTGCAGTTCCATCTACACGTTCATTTTGATTTGGCCCAATTCCTCTTTTGCACTCTCATGGCCCAATTAAATCAAGTCATTTCCTTCTAACATTGTTGAATTTAAATATAAAAAATAAAATAAAATGGATGGTTTCTATCTGTTTTTCTTTCATGTGGTACCAAAAGAAAAAAGAATAGTGTGTTTTTGTTTTGATTTGTGCTACCTAGATAAATATGATGATGTATTTTTATCTCGATTACTGTTTTAATTAAAATAAAACTGCTTTAAATTTTTGAGAATTATGATTGTGTAAATTGTATTCAGTGCTTCACACTGAAAGTATGAAAGTTTAGATAATGCTTGTTAAGATGACATGTTTATGTAAAAGGATTTTCTACGATTACCGTAGGACGCAGGAATAAATTGGAACCGTTTCATTTAATTTTAAATTTTAGTGAGATTGTTTTTACTAAAAAACACAATTTTCAATATAAATCGTATGATCTAAGATGGATTGTTGAAATTAAAAATTTTATATAACTGCGGGTAATAATACAACAGTGAATCCTAATCTCATCGTATTTATCGGGGGGGAATTGGAACATATATATAGGCATTCGACGCTGTGCCACATGCATTGATGTGAGGATGGAAGCCGTAAAATCACCAATAATATTAAAGGAATTAATAATTTGTAATACGTTGATGGAGACTGATGGTCACCAAATCTGTCAACAGACATTACGAGCGTTGTCTTCTCGTGTCCGTTGAAGAGTTGGACCATCATCGTGAATCAATCTTGTTCATTTTTTTGGTACATAATCAATCTTGTTTATTCAATGTACTGAATGTAGCACTTAAATAAAAAAAATTCTCAATGGCAGATGTTTTATAAAATAAAATAAAAAATTGGCTTAAAGTACGGGGTTGAGTGATAAATATTCGGGTAGCTAGGTGCCTAGGTGTGGACAGAATATCATAAAAATCAAATTTTCGTACAACCGTTGTAGTGTTACTTATGGAGAGATTCGGATGTATATTCACAAAACGGCAAAAACCGTACAATATTGTTTGTACCCTCACTTTTGTTCATTATTTGATCACGTAATAATATTGCTTGCAAGTTGCAATAAGTTCTTTCCGTGTTGAAGTGGGGTACAATAAAGAAAAAAAGATTAATTGGGTTTGTGCCTACGATGACCAATTTCCTAATTGGGCCATGTTGGTGTGGAGGTTCCAAGCTCTTGCAAGTTGCATAATTTCATCATTTTCCACTCTTAATTGGGAGAATAAAGTTAGGAGAGAGATAGAAAATGATCCAACTTAAAAAAAAAAATCTTTGCTTCATTAGTTTCACAAAAAAACTAGGGACTAAACTGATTTATTTTTTTGAAAAATTTGTGTTTTCTGCCTTTTCTTTGCAAATGAAGGGAGAAACAACAATGTGGTCACCTTTCCCTCTTTCTCTTTATTAAAATGGATGATGTGTTAGTCATGTACATTGACAAGAAAAACACACTACCATCTTTGGTTTTTCATAAAAAAAATGTATAGGCTAATAAATGTTAATATTTGCTCAAGGAAAGTTTGTTTTTTCAAAAAAAATAATTTTGTATTTTTGACGAAATATATACTTGAAAAGTAGTTGTACAATATTCGGTTATTCACAAACAGATTTTGTACTTACAAATTACAACTTTAATAAAAGTAAAAGGATTTAATTTGTATGCAACGATAATTTTACACTGTCAACCAATGACAACCATGTATTCCGCCACATCACCCCACTTTCTTCATATGATATGGAAAATTGGTGATTTCTTATTGGATGACCGTGTAAAATTATTTTACACCGTCGGTGCATATCAATTAAACTCAAAGTAAAAGGCCCAATGCTTGCCAGCGGTAAAATAATTTATAGCTTAGCCAAAATTAAAAAAAAAAAAAAAAAGAATAACCAAATAAATAAAATAGTACTACTAATAATGTTTTTTTTTATAATAGTACAAGTACTTCAAATAATGTTAATCCAGAATTAAGCAGAACAAAATCCAAGTGCAGAGTAATTAAGTTCATTAAATTAACAATAACACAAAAAAAAAGATCATGATTATTGACTTCATTAATTAATTTAATGAAAACCAGAATTATTATGAGCAAAATTAGAAGAAACATATTCCCTAACTTCTTTTGCAATAACACCTCTCATCACATCCCAAAACCCCGTCGGAACACTTTCCGGCGACGGCGACGGCGAAGGAAACCGACGATCAGCAACCGCCTCCTCCCGATCTTCCACACAATAATCATTAACATTCCCGGGAGGAGCAAGAGTCAACGCGGTCAACGGATCATCTTCAAACGCCAAACAAGGTTGAACCAACGGAGCAGAACAACTTCCGCCGCTAACAATTCCGCGACCACCGCCACAACCGGCTCTTCGTTTAAGCGTCGAATTCCAATGATTCTTCACAGCATTATCAGTTCTTCCAGGTAAAAGACGAGCAATGGTAGCCCAACGGTTACCGTATTGAGTATGCGCCGCTATGATTGTTTCATCTTCTTCCGGCGAGAATGGACGGTGCTCCACCGTTGGACTGAGTTGATTACACCATCGGAGTCTGCAGGATTTTCCGGACCTTCCTTTTATGTAACGGCTGATGAGTGACCAGTTTCTTGCTCCATGTTGTTCAACGAGTCGGGTTAGGATTCTATCTTCTTCTGCACTCCATGGACCTTTGATTTTGTCTAATTTGTTTTGGTTCGTTCGATTTGATTCTGATGAACATGAATCTGATGATGATGTTGTTGTTGAAGAGCTTCTATTCATTGCTTCAAAATTCATATTCATATTCATCATAGTGTTATTGATTGATGATATAAGATATGATATGTGTTAGGAACTTAGAAAGTAGCAAATTGGGAGTGAAGTGTTAATTGGGTTTATATATGGAGAGAAAAAGACTAATTTTGGAATTAATTATTATATTATTTTATTTTATTTTTGTTAATCGATTCTCAAGGAATGAGACCCCGATAATTTATAATCCAACTACGAAATAAGTATAGTCTATGTTTGGTATCATGATGGATATGTCTAAATTACGATGACTTTCTATGATTTTACAGAAGCTACAGATTGCAACTTTTGAAATATTACGTAGATTACCATGATTCTGACATATCCACTGTGATACTAAATATGCATAGTCTGATTAAAAATTATTTTCATCAGAAATTGAAATTAAATTCTCCTAAACATGAAAAAATTTATTAACTACTTGAATTTAATGTTTTGATTCACCCATTAATAATTAGTTAAAGGTGCATGCAACATTATATTATATGATAATTAATGATTAATAATTAATTAAGAAAATTGAGAGGGATGTTGTTAGGGGTGTGACCGTGGGGAAGGGTACTTTCCGGGAAACTAGGCTTTTGTATAGTTGGTGGGTGTGACTGTGTGGAGGGTGTAACTACATACAATGACTCTATAGATTAGATGCGATTTGGAATTTGGTATGCGTGTGTGTGTGTTATAGAGAAAACTTTCTGGCTGGCACACTCTGATCCAGGTTTGTCTTTTTTTCTTTTCTTTCTTTTATTACAATTTTGTCCTCTTTGAAATTTCCTCACATCTTCATTTTGTACTCATTTAGTTATTTATTATTCTATTTTGCACCTCTTGGTTTCTGTTTCATCCATTAAATGTGTATTACTAATATGTATAAGGTGCACTAGGATGGTATGGTATACGACTTCTCTTTATATATATTTTTTATTGTACAAGACTTCTCTTTGTATTTTATTAAAAGAAAATCAAAGTGAGATGATATGCTTTAGTATATATAATAATGTATAAAAGGAAGTCAAAAAAAAAAAGATTTTCTAACTCAAAAGAGTACATGAGTAGCTATTATTTTTACCCTATTTTTAAAAGTTAAATTTTTACCAATTAACTAGAAAACTTAACATTTGGATATGAACTTATTTTTCTATTTTCCGGTTAAGCAGCTTAATAGCTACAAAATTTATCTCTTAAGGTGAATAAGTGAAAAAATTTGATTTGAACCACGGTTGTGTATATAAAATGCAATATCCGTACTAATTAATTAAGGTAGGGAACAATGTGAACTTATATCTATTAATAAATTATAAAAACAAAATCAATTGTTAGTTAGTTTAGTGGTGAATGGTGATTGACGTTGAATTTGGTAGGAAGGACCATAGTTCGACCCCTCACAACTGCGATCGAGAGATGACTGAAATCACTTGATGACAGAACTGACCCCAAACCAGATTAAACCAATGGTGAAAGAAAAAGAAAAACTTGTCTTAACCATTCCATCTTTAGAGAAATAGAACCTTGATAATTCAACATTCATCTAAGATGTAATTAAGTAGTAAATTTTAAATATGATTCTTATAGTCAGAGATATTAGATTTTCTAAAAGTTTTGTCATTAAGTGAACATAATTAACTACAAATTAGTAAATCTTTCAGTTAAATTACATGTAATTATTCAAAACAGATCTCTCATTGTAAAAATTGAAGATTTATATTGTTGTTATTTGGTCATTTTCTCCTTACTGTTTTAGCACCTTATAATGATAACAGTTAGGCAGAATTTTGGAGTTAGAATATAAATTAAAGTAACCTACTAGTTCACATTATAAACAGTCCAAATAAACAATAAACCAAATTAAGAGCTATAGGTATAGGATTGGTACCACATTGAACAGCTGTATATATTAATTACTATTAGATCAAAATCATTACATTACATTATATAAAGTAGTAGATAGTAAAAATGTAGTAATATATATACGAGTTGTGTATAGGGAGCAAGAAAGATAGCACAAAAATAGAAATAAAAGAGGGTATATAAATTCATAAAATCATTCTCGTACTGAATAAGTAGGGCAGGGAAATTATTAAGACGGTGAGTTAATATAATAGTATTAGGGGAAGAAGTAGTTAATGGACAATGGACAAATTTTGTTTTGTTGGGTGCGTTTAAAACATGATTTGACAGGAAAAGTTGAGCTGTTTGGCACACAACAAACGTTTTTTTAAAAATGTTGTTTACTAACATACAACAGAAATTTTTTTAAAAAATTATTTGCAAGTGGGGTTGAAAGCTTTTTTGACTACTTTTGTTTGATGAATATACATATACAGCTGTGATCTAAAATCTAAAAAGCCAAACTCAACTTCTCAAGCTTATCTATAAGCAACCAATTACCTAAGGCAAAGGAAAGGACTGATAGTGCTCTTCACCAAAGGAGTTATAAATTCAGAATATCAAATAAATATCTCTTCAGTTTTTTGTCATATAAATTGTACCAATGTAAATCTCTTTATGCCTTTGTATAAATTTAGACAATAATGTGTGTATATATACATAAATAATTTGAAAGAGTGATTATATTGGAGATAATTTTTTTAGAAGATGTTTAAATAGTACTAAGAGAAAATATTGTGGCAAAAGCAAAAATGCAAAATATATGTTCCTGTATTTTTTTTTCTTTTGCACCGGTTTTCGATCCATCAAAGATGAGCAACTAATCCGGCTCATGCGTGAAGGCATGCATACCGGCCAAACATTGTTCTTCTTGGGAATCGAACCCAGTATTCCTCGGATACGTCCTTGGAAGGAGCTTTTGCCACTGGAGCCCAAGCAACTTGGTTTATATATTACTGTATTTAAAAGAAGGATTTAGCTCTCCTAGAATAAAAAAGACTTTTTTTAAAAAAAAAAATACTACCTTCAATTTATTTTTATAATTACCTCACTTCTAAATCGAAGATACATTGTATAAATTACAGAAACTAAAAAAGTTGGCAATAGTAATAAATACGCGAAAATGCTAAACAGTAAAACAATGTCTCTAGAACAATTATTATGAAAATAAAAAATAGTAATATAATTTTGAAACTAGTGCAATTCAATGCCTTAAAATTTTAAAATATACTTAAAACTTTTGTTTTTGTTTTTGTTTTTTTCCAAACCATTACCCTGAGCGCATCGTTTAGTATAATCCATAACTTTATTAATAATGAATGTTATTTTTACATGGTTATCTTTTAAGAGATAATTTATTCATAATTTATCATATTATTTATTACAATGAATAGAAAAAGAGGTAAAATACTCTATCAAAAAATAGAAAAAGAGGTAAAATAGTTAAGAATATGTAGATAAAAAAATAATTAATATTGTCACATTTGTAAAATACTCTATCAAAAAAAGAAAAAGTGGTAACCAATCGTTAGTTGGTTCAGTGGTGATTGGCGCTGAACTTGGTAGGGAGGACCACGGTTCGATCCCCCGCAACTGCGATCAGGAGGGGGCTGGAACCACTTGATGCCAGAACTGACCCCCGAACCAGATTAAACTGGTGGTAAAAACCAAAAAAAAAAAGTGGTAAAATAATTTTTTTTTTTAAATCATAATAATGGTCACATTTGTAAAATAAATTTCCGTAAATATTGTCGCTTTTAGATTTCAATGTAACTATAATTAATTGCTTATTTTTCAAATGTATATTTCCAATTTAAATCCACTATATTCTCAACTTTTTTTTTTTATAAGTAGCCTAGTGGCTTGAAATTCCACCCTTAAGGTGGATAAGTGGGATGACCGGGGTTCGAACTCCGGCCCCCTGCATATATAATGCAATGTCAACCAATTGAGTTAAGCTCACGAGAGATTATATTCTCAACTTTGGCTTGAAATTCCACCTTAAGGTGAATAAGTGGAATGATCGGGGTTCGAACCCTGATCCCCTGCATAATAATGCAAATGTCCACCAATTGAGCTAAGCTCATGAGACTATATTCTCAACTTTAATAGGGATAATAGTTAGTTAAATTCGTCATTCATTTCTATCATTGTATATTTTTTAAAATTTGTATGATATTGTTAATATGACAAATATTTTAGAACAAAAGGATATTTAAGATCGAGTATTACTATAACTTATGTCATACGGGGCCAACTCATTTTAAAGAAATCACAAATAAAATTTTACGTAGACGAAAACATTTTAAATTTTTAAAAATTAAATACATGCATTTTAAAACAAATATTCTTATTTTGAGTTATTAACATTTGCCTTTATTTGAAAGGAAAAACAAAGCACCTTAATTTGCTTTTTAAAATTTCATTGAATACATTTTTTCTTTTGAGGAATGATTTCATTGAATACAAGTAGCAGTATTTTTTTATCAAATAATCTAGTAATGGAAATCTTACACTTAAAGATGAATAGTAGTGTGTTTGGAATTCAAAATCTAATATTTTATGTATATAATTTAATATTCTTACTAATTAAGTTAAGCTCGTAGAGATTCATTCAAGTAGTAGTATCTATTAATTTTATTTATTTAATTTAAGCAATATATTACTACCTCTGTTCCATTTTAAGTGTCTGTTTAGAATAGTAATACCAAATTAAGAAATTGTATTTTTGCACCTTATCTTTCAATTATACCGTAATTTTAATCCACCAATAAATTTTTATTTTTGCACACATTTTCTCTTTCCAATAAATTTAATATATTATGTAAAAAAATTAATATATTATATACCAAAAAATTATTTTTTAAAAAATATTTAATTTTTTAAATATATAGCATTGATTAGGAACACTAAATCATACACTATTAAAACATCAAATTAACAGTTAAATAGGAACACTAAATCCAATATTTTTGAACACTTAAAAATGAACGGAGGTAGTATTAACCATTTGTATACAGTATAGTATTATGCAACAAATTATAAAAAATGTACTACTATAAAATTAAGACAACGATAAAAGGTTAAATCGAAATATCCTTTGAAGAAAAGAAAGGCATTATTAAAAAGAAAGAAAAGGGCATAAAAAAGCAGCTTTGAAATACTACTAGTATAGTATGACTTCAACGTCCTCCACGTATGTAGAGCCCACTACCAGGCTGTAAGAATCTCACGTGATTCAAGTTGAATTTCCTTTGAATTTTTTGCTCTAACAACAATTAATCAGGGCCCATCATTTCACCTGCGCGTGACCTCATTCTCTATCTCTCCAATCAAACCACCCGTAACACTCATTTGCACCTCCATGTAATTTAGTTACTGCTACAACTTGCTCCAACCCTAATTCATACTAGATCTTGTTAGCTTCAATTATTATTTTTTTAAGAGACAATTTATCGTTTTATATTTATTGAATAATTAAATAATTAATTTATTTGATCTATAATATAGATAAAAAATATTACTAATTATCTCTAATTCTAAAAAGGTAAAGTATGTCTGATAAAAATGATCGGATAGAATATTATTTTGTATCTAGAGTATTAACTAGTATTGATTTTAGCATCATAGTTCTTTTGCAAATACCTTTTTTAATAAATCTCACTGCTATTGTAGTAGTCGGCTGAAGAGCCACCTTCAATGAAGATTGTTTTTTCACTATTGATGAAATTTTTATCTAAAGTATTTTTTTTCTCATTAATTATATATAACACTCAAATTAAGACATTGCTTAAATTTACTCGTATCAACGTAATATATCACAAAGATTTAAAAAAAGACGGAGAAAGTGAAAAAAATCTATTCTCTTACATTTTTAATTAAAATGTTGATTTAGAAAAAATACAAACAAAATACGAAGATGATAACAAAGATGTTAATTTAAGCATAGTTAGGTTGATGATATTTAGGTAACAAATTTATATATTTTTTCCGATCTTAAATATATTTTTTAGATTCAATAAATAATTAATAAATATGACCTATATTAGAGTATATTAAATAGATCAATTATTCGATAAATTTTAAAAAAAAATTATTTATATTTAAAACTGGAGTAATATAAAATTACCGATGTCACATAATAATTTGACCAAACCGATCCTCATACTTTTTTAGGGGCTTGATAAAAATATTTCATAACTACGATATATTTAAATTAATGACTAAATTTATAAAAGACGTTAGAAACTAAGATATATCTAAGTTGACAATTAAAATAAATTTGTGTTTTGTCTAGTAACTTATTCCTTGTATTTTCTACTACTATCACTAGACCAAAAATTATTTATAGATTAAATTTAAACATTTTCATTTTTTTCAAGTTTTTTATTATGATGATGAGATAAAATGATTAATTTATGATGTATAATCTTTAGTATATTTGAGACACGAGACTTAGCTTGCAATTTTATGAACTTATTATTTTGGTGTATATGATATATTAATCATTTAAAACATTTTAAATACCTATTACCTATAGATTTGAATATATTAAATACATTTTTTTTAGAAGTTCACTATTAAATTTGAGCAATATTAGAAATTAGTATTGGGCCTAACTTATCCTCACAAAATCAGCTTGTAAGGTGAGGATTGCCTCTTACTTATAAAGTCTTGTTCAGGCCTTCTCACAACCGATGTGGGACTTCTTAACAAGCAATTTTTTAATTAGCTTATAATGATATAAGTAATATTTTGTAATTTATTGATTTGTTTTAGTTAAAATGCGGGTTAATGGGTACATATGTGAGCACTTAATTGTACCCAAAGAGGGAGAGAGTATGAGCATGAGTTTTGAGGTTACTATCCACACCGCAATGGCTTTGAGTAGATTTTTTTTTCAAACAATAGGAACGGGTGCATGGATGGGTACTATATCAAACTTTACTCGAATCTTAATCTATTGTCATCCATATTCTTTGTTAATTTGTTGTTTAGGGGAGATGAATAAACATGTGGGCCCAATGATATTTTCCATTTTTGCCTCAATGTCTTTTTTGTATTTCAATCAAGCAAAACTATATTCAAAAAATTATGTTATTTCTCTTGTCAATTGTCTCTTTTTGCTTGTTATTAATATCGTTTTCTAAATAATTCAACCTTATTGTCAAAATAATAATAATTAATCACAACCTTAAAAAGCTATACTTTCCTTTTTTGACACTAAACCTTAAGATAATACACTAATTTAACAGTTAGATAATTAGCTTAGGATATGATTGTATCTAGTAGAGGTGTGAACTTATAATTGTAAAGACTATATGATAATTCTATTTTTTCTCATTGACTAAAATAGAAATACTAAAAATATAATCTACTTATAGTTTTATATATAACGATGGTTACGTGATTATTGATCTTTGTGATTGCATTGTAATGTCTAAAACATACTAGTAATCTCTAACATCATAAAAGAATCTTTTAAAGAGTGTGTTCATTCTAAAAATTGATATATCATATATACCTTTGTACATAATATTTTGTGATGATTAACCTAAATATTGATTTTGAAGTAACAATCATATATATATATTGAGTACCGAAAACATATCTCTATATTTTATATTTATTACTAGCAAAAAGGGAAAAGAGTTTTTTTTTTTTGACATAAAGAGGGAAAAGAGTTTTTGTAAGGTAGTAGTTTGACAATATTGACACAAAATCAAAGAGAAGAAATAAGTTGAAGTACACACGCTTTCAAAAAAAGTTAGTTTGGGAGATGAGATGAGATGAGATGAGGTGAGGAAGATACGACGAGGGGGGTACGGTAGTGAGTGAGTTAGCCGCCCACGTGGCATAAATAAATGAATTTTGGAGTTTTGTGGAAAAGAAAAGAAGCAGTTGGGCAGTTTTTATACTACTAAACAGCTGGCTCCAAAGTCCAAACTCTTAACCCACCGACTTTCTTGAGTTTCGTGGCTTGGGAATTGGGATAGAACATAGTATTGTTGAACCTAGTTATCCTTGCAAGAATTTTGTTCTTATGAAAATAAATTGAGACAAATCTTAAACAAGCTACTTTCATCTTTAAAATTAAGATTTTTTTACAAAAATTAGAGTTTAAAAAAATTGATTGTGGAATTAAATTATTTATTGATAGTTGATATTATTTTTGTAATTTTATCAACAAAGAATGAATTAATGTTTTCTTTAAAGTATTTATTACAAATTATAAAAAAAATGCATTATAATTAGATGTAAGGTACCATATAATTTTTTTTAAAGAAATACTGTATTTCAAGACAGTCTTATATTTGAAGGTGTATTATTGGAACAATCATTTTTTGACAATTTATGCAACGCTTAAAACATACATAAAGGTAATGTGAGTATTGACACAAAAATTAAAGTGAGCAAAAAATTATTTAAAAAAAATTAAAAGATTTAATATGAGAGTTGTCTATAAATTGTATGAAAATGATTGTGAAAATATTATTTTCTCTATATTTAACAACGGATGTAGTGTTAGTTTTTGTAATTCAAGCTTCTGACAAGAATAGCTTCTGAAGGGTGCAGCCCCTGAAGCAGTCTTGCTCACTTCAGCTTCTGAGAGGTTACAAGCTCTTATACTCACTTAGCCTCTGATGACTACAGACCCGGTAACAGACTCTCACGCCAACAGGTTCTGAAGCAAATCAGCTTCTGAACCAGTTAACACAGCTTCTGATGCACCTCAGGCTCTGAACCTCTGGTTCAGTTAGTTTGTCTGTTTAATCAGTTAGGATAGTTTGTTTGTACAGTTGTATTTCAGTTAGTTAGTTAGTTAGAGAGATTTAAGTTTGTTAATTGGTTTGTTACAAGCTACCTCTCCCACCTATTGTACATACACCTATATATAGGTGATTTTGGTGATTAATAAAGATATTTTTTCCTTAATTCATTCTCTTCAATTTTATTCATAGTTCTCTCTATTCTTTCTTAGTGTTCTTTGTTGTTCATCTTTGTGGGTTATCCCCAACAAAGTGGTATCTAGAGCTCGTACGATCCAAGGGATCTTGATTCGTTCTTGAAAGAAGAATCAGGTTGAGAGTGAATCAACCATAGCTGGGAACAACAATTTCCATGCGAATTTGCCAGTTTTCGATGGAAAGAATTGAGATAGATGGGTGAAGCAGATGAAGGTGATATTCAATGTTCAAGAAGTGTATGAACAAGTGAATGCAGCAATCACTCTTCTACCAGAAAATGCAAATGAAGAACAAAGAACAACATTCAGAGAAGCAAAGAAGAAAGATAACAAGGCCCTGTTTCTCATTCATCAATGTGTTGATTCAAAGGTGTTTGAGAAGATTGCAGATGCTGAGACCTCCAAAGATGCATGGGATATCTTGCAAAAGAGCTATGGTGGTGATGCAAAGGTGAAGAAAGTAAAGCTTCAGGCCTTGAAGAGACAGTATGAACTGTTGCAGATGAAGAGTGATGAATCCATTGCTGATTACTTCACAAGATTGGTGACTCTCACTAATCAAATGAAGAATTGTAGAGGTAATCTTGGTGAGCAAGAGACGGTGGAAAAGGTACTAAGAACTTTGACTTCTAAATTTGAGCATATAGTGGTGACTATAGAAGAGACTAAAGATTTGAGTGAGATCAAGATAGAGGATCTGCAAAGCACTCTTGAAGCTCATGAGTTGAAGCATGGTGAGAGGAGCCATGGCAAAGAAGATGAGCAAGCTCTTTTCTCAAAATTCAAGAAGTATCAAAGTGAGAAGAAGAAATGGCAGAATAAGAAAGACTTCAAGAAAAGCAAGGAGAATGCTGAGACAGTGCCTGAATCCTCAAATGGAGGAGGAGGGAAACAAAAAGTTAAGTCAAAGAAGAAGGACAAGAGCAAGATTCAGTGCTACAATTGTGACAAATATGGGCATTATGTCAGTGAATGTAAAAATCCAAAGAAAAAGAAAGGTCAAGAAAATGAAGAAGAGGCCAAGGTAGCACATGATAGCTCAGGTTCTGATGATGAAACCAGTTTCATGGTGACAATTGCTGATGAAGCAGCAGATTCCATGGTATGGTACTTTGACTCAGGATGTTCTAACCACATGACTGGTAATAGAAGCATCTTGACTGATTTTGATGAATGTCTCAACACAAAGATCAGATTGGCCAACAGTGATTCCATTAAAGCAGAAGGTATGGGTAATGTTGTGATTCAGAGGTCAAATGGCAAGAAAGCTGTGATTGAAAAGGTTCTTTATGTCCCTGGTATGAAGTGTAATTTGATGAGCATAGGGCAATTGGTTTCAAAGGGTTTCAAGATAGTAATTGAAGATGAGACTCTGCAACTCTTTGATTCCAAGAAGAGACTGATTTTCAAAACAGCACAAAGTAAGAACAGGATCTTTAAGACTCAGATCAAAGCCATTGAAGCTACATGCTTGTCTGCAACCTCTGAAGATAAAGATAGTGATCTATGGCACAAGAGGTATGGGCATTTGAATTTCAAAAGCTTGTCAATGCTTAATTCAAAATGCATGGTGTTAGGATTGCCTAGTGTCATAACTCCAGTAGATACATGCACTACTTGTCTGTTAGGAAAGCATCATAGATCATCATTTAAAAGTCATCTGCCTATGAGATCTAGTGATGTGCTAAATGTTGTGCATTCTGACATTTGTGGACCATTTGATGTGTTATCAACTGGTGGAAACAAATACTTCATGACGTTTGTTGATGAGTACTCTAGAATGATATGGTTATATCATATAAAATCTAAGAGTGATGCTCTTGAAGTGTTTAAGAGGTTTAAAACACTGGTTGGGAAGCAGAGTGACAAGTCATTGAAGATTCTGAGAACAGATGGTGGAGGTGAGTATTCCTCTACAGAATTTGAGAACTTCTGTAAAGATCAAGGCATAATCCATGAAGTTACTGCACCATATACTCCTCAACACAATGGTCTTGCAGAAAGGAGGAATATGAGTATTCTAGATATGGCCAGAAGCATGGTAAAGCAGAAGAATCTGCCTAAGAGATTCTGGGGTGAAGCTGTTGCTACAGCTGTTTACATTCTGAATAGAAGTCCAACTAAGAAGCTGAAGGATAAGGTACCTGAAGAGGTGTGGTCCAAGAGTAAACCAAGTGTGAGTCACTTGAAGGTGTTTGGTAGCTTGTGCTACAAACATGTACCTGATGCTAAGAGAAAGAAGCTGGAAGACAAGAGTGTCCCTATGCTATTTGTTGGATATCATAGAACTGGTGCCTATAGATTGTATAATCCTATAAGTGAGAAAGTAGAGATTAGCAGAGATGTGAAGGTACTAGAGAATGAAAGTTGGGATTGGGGTCAGAAGCTCTCATCTAAGAAAACTCTTGCAGTGGACTTAGGTGGTGAAGCAAGCAATGTCAATAACACCCCCACCTTTGTGAATCAGCATCAAGGTACTGAAAGTAATGAAGACATGCATACTTCAAGTGATGATGATGATGATAATGTTGTACCACCAAGACCTCAGAGAAACACAAAATTGCCAAGAAGATTAGTTGACTGTGAGATTGTGTCAGACAATGCAGTAGACAATGAAGGAGAAATTGTGCATTATGCAATGCTTGCAGATACTGAACCATTGGATACCAAAGTTGCACTGAAAAGTAAAGTTTGGATGGAGGCAATGATTGATGAGTTGAAGTCAATTGAAAAGAACAAGACATGGGACTTGTGTGAATTGCCCTCTGATAAAAAGGCAATTGGTGTGAAATGGGTGTACAAAGTCAAGCAAAATCCTGAAGGCAAAGTGATAAAATACAAGGCAAGACTTGTGGCCAAAGGATTCCTTCAGAAGCAAGGTTTGGACTATGATGAGGTATTCTCTCCAGTGGCAAGACATGAAACTATAAGGATAATGATTGCATTGGCTTGTAGTAGAAGATGGCCCTTATTTCATTTAGATGTGAAGTCAGCATTTCTAAATGGACCCTTAGAGGAAGATGTGTATGTGAAGCAGCCTCCAGGGTTTGAATTGAAGGGCAAGGAAAGCAAAGTTCTGAAACTGAATAAGGCCTTGTATGGTCTGAAGCAAGCTTCAAGAGCTTGGAACAAAAGAATTGATCAATTCTTTGTTATGCAAGGTTTCAGAAAGTGCAGTGTAGAGTATGGTGTTTATGTGAAGTGCAGTGATGACAAACACATGTTAATCATATGTTTGTATGTTGATGATCTGTTAGTAACAGGTAGCTCATCTATAGAGATAGAGAATTTCAAATCACAGATGAAGTGTGAGTTTGAAATGACTGACCTAGGAAAGTTAACCTACTTTCTAGGAATGGAGCTCTTAGAAACTCCAAAAGGGATGATATTGCATCAAGCTAAGTATGCCACTGAGATTCTGAGAAAGTTTGAAATGCTTGATTGCAATTCATCAGTCACACCTGCAGATACAAGAGCCAAGATTGAAGAAGATGCAAGTAGTGATACAGTGGACTCTACCATGTTCAGACAATTGATAGGTTCTCTGAGATATTTGTGTCAAACTAGACCTGATATCAGTTATGCAGTTGGCTATGTAAGCAGGTTTATGAGTAAACCACTGAAGTGTCACCTATTGGCAGCTAAGAGGATACTTAGATACATCAATGGCACAATCCACTATGGTGTTGTATTTCCATATTCTAAGGATAATGGAAAACTTGAGTTGAGTGGGTTTTCAGATGCAGATTGGTGTGGTGACAAGGTAGACAGGAGGAGTACCAGTGGTTATTTGTTTAAATTTCAAAATGCACCAGTGTCTTGGTGCTCTAAGAAGCAGTCAGTCATAGCACTCTCCAGCTGTGAGGCAGAGTATGTAGCAGAGTCCCTAGCTGCATGTCAGGCAAATTGGCTGCAATCACTTCTCAGTGAAATGAACATTATTGCTGACATCACAGTTGTGCTGAAGATTGACAACAAGTCAGCAATCAACTTGGCTAAAAACCCTGTTAGCCATGGGAAGAGCAAACACATTGAGACAAGGTTTCACTTCCTCAGAGACCAAGTCAATAAAAGAAAGTTGAAACTGGAGTATTGCTCTACTGACAATCAACAAGCTGATATTCTAACCAAAGCTGTGAAGAGAGACCAATTTATCAAGCTCAGAAGAGAAACGAGAGTTGTAAGTTTTGACAGCTTGAATTAAGGAGGAGTGTTAGTTTTTGTAATTCAAGCTTCTGACAAGAATAGCTTCTGAAGGGTGCAGCCCCTGAAGCAGTCTTGCTCACTTCAGCTTCTGAGAGGTTACATGCTCTTATACTCACTTAGCCTCTGATGACTACAGACCCGGTAACAGACTCTCACGCCAACAGGTTCTGAAGCAAATCAGCTTCTGAACCAGTTAACACAGCTTCTGATGCACCTCAGGCTCTGAACCTCTGGTTCAGTTAGTTTGTCTGTTTAATCAGTTAGGATAGTTTGTTTGTACAGTTGTATTTCAGTTAGTTAGTTAGTTAGAGAGGTTTAAGTTTGTTAGTTGGCTTATTACAAGCTACCTCTCCCACCTATTGTACATACACCTATATATAAGTGATTTTGGTGATTAATAAAGATACTTTTTCCTTAATTCATTCTCTTCAATTTATTCATAGTTCTCTCTATTCTTTCTTAGTGTTCTTTGTTGTTCATCTTTGTGGGTTATCCCCAACATGTAGTACTATTTTAGTTTGTGATAAATTTATATAGTTTTTTTTTTTTTTGACAAAGATAAATTTATATATTTGAACTTAGTATTTTTGAAAGTACAGTATGTGATGTTAGTACACTTAAAAATAATATATGTTTCAATTCTAATTTATAGGAGTAATTACATATTTAAATACACAAAGATTAATATAGTTTTGTTTATTTGTTATAGATTCGGTATACAACACATCCTAAAATAAACATGCACCAAAAGAGAGAAGTGCGCAGTGACCCAAAATTTTACATAAAACATCCTCATAACCGACGACAAAATCTAGGCTTAATATATGCTTAAATTAATACTAGTAACTCATGTTAGCAAATTTATAATTTTACATTGTAATTAACGTATGAGGAGAAGGATGCTACGAGATGACGGAGGTGGATTGATGGTAACTTGTTTTATTAACGTAGTTTTGGACAAAGTCTTATGATTCATAGTTTGAGCGTGATAGAGATTAATTAAAGAAGGTTGAGCTATAGACATCAGAGTTTTACTTCATTGGATCGACAGTTGAACAATGAATAATTAAACAACCGATTTTGACACTATATTTTTACCAAAAATTTTAAGATATTACTCAACTTATATATTACTCAATTTTTTCTTTTCCAACTAATGTGAGACTTTGCGTTAAAAAAAAACTAATGTGAGACTTTAACTCACACTTGATATATTGTAACACCTCCTCTTAAGTGTAAGTTTTTTTATGTCTACAATCCATCATCATTCAGTTATTGCTCCTTCATCAAGTCAAACTAGACTTTGATATTATTGTAGAGACGTGAAGAAAATAATCTCATTGAATTGAATCGGCACATTAGACATTAAATAACCATACAAGTGACTATGATATCACACTTTCACTGTAGTTGCAAAGTGGGGTGTGGAAGGAAATAAGGAATTGGAGTTTGATTGTGTGTTTTTTTATTATTGATGAAAGGTGTGTGATTGTGTTGTTTGGTGCACATTTAGTTTATGCGAGAAGGGTGATAATAGTTTAGTTTAGTTTAGTTTAGTATATAAATGAATGGGACCAGTATGCCCCCTTCCAACCAATTTGCCGGTCGAGTTGTACCCACATACATATATAGTACTTAATTGTCTACCACCTACATTTGCACACTGTGACTGTGCCCTCTGCTCTCTTAATTTTACTTTTCCACTTCTTAATTATAATTTTTAAGGACTTAAATATGTGTTTACACTATCAAGTAAGTCATAGCTCAACATCTACTAATAATGTAGATGTAGTTAAGTCGGACCGAGTTTGAATTTGAGACTTCATAATTATGTGTGTAAGTTTTAAATAGTTATTACCATTTTATTTATATACAAACAAAATAAAGAAATTTATATTAGGGTACAATTTTGCATCCACAATTCTCTTCACTTTTCACCTTGTGAGTATTATTAATAGACTCTTCATAAAAAAATATGTGTATCCACCTCTTTTTGACGGATATGCATGTATCCACCTTGTAGCAATTATTTTCATCAAATGTCATGCATCACGAATAGAATATCTTGTTGAAATATATATTTTAAAAAGTACACACATATATAAGATGTAAATATATATTAGACAAATCTTATTTTTAAAATGATTAATATATAATATATTTTTAAAATCTTTTTGCAATTATATGTTTGACAATCATTGTTGAAATATCCTACATTCGTCCAAATATGTAAGACCATATAGCTAAGAAGAATAAAGAAAAAATTCTTTCTAGTCTCGTTCTTGATATTTATGAACTCAAATAGATTTTTTTTTAATACTATTATAAAACCATGTGAGTATTAAAAAAATTTGGCTCCTAATAAAATCTTGGGCCCTTGATCGTGGCACTCCGGACCTAAGTTTAGGGCCGACTCTGATTTTATCCCCATTCATACAATTATACCTTCATTGTTTTATAAAAAACTGGCCATTATGAACTCGTATATAAAAATAAAACCATTAATTTTTCACACAAAAATACTCAAAGATATCCGGTTTACTAAAGATAAAAAAAAAATGAAAGTTTTCGGTATTCATACTGAAGTACTTTTTATGAGTGTTTCGATTTGCAAATTTCTACCAAAATTTTTCTATAAGTGTTTCAATATATAATTTCCAAAATTGAAATTCGTAAAAATTGACAACCTAGAACATATTAAAGTTTTCAGTAATTTTTGTTTAAAATCGTAACATTTTATACATATTGAAGCACTTGATGAGGGTTGAACTGACACTTGTTCTAGAAAAATTGAAAAGAAAGAGTAAAATTAAAATATTGAGTGATTTGTAAAGATGAACTCATGAAGGTATAATTATAGGAGTGGGAGGTAAACGTTTTGAATAAAGATTCACCTAAGACCCAATTGCTCTCTTTTTGCTAGGCCCAATTGCTCTCTTTTTGGTCCAAGTAGCATAAAGTTTTTCCCCACACCCCTACTACTACCCCTCTAACCCTACAAACAATACAAATACAATTTTTTATTTTTTTCGGTACAATAATCAAACACCAATATTAAGTCTTCAAAAATGAAACCCATTCACCCTCTCAAGTTTTTTTAGTACTCATAAGTTTCTTGGAACTAAAAATTATAATGGTACACGAATGGGAAGTTTTTCGAATTTTTCATCATGGTTAAATTGTGGCTACCAACATTTAAATCATAATTCACAAAAAAGATTAAAGCTCTTAATTGGGCATTGTGATGATCATAATACATAAATTAATCAACAACTGACAAAAATAAAAACCCTCCAAGCAACTCAAATAAATTGAAAGATTGAACATGGGCTTTTTCATTTTATAGACTTGTAGTTTTTTCTCATACTTTTGGGTTACAAAACTTTCTTATAATGATTGGGCCGAATATGGTATTAAATGATTAGAAAATTGCTATTTACACCCCTTAACTTGCTACCAGGCCCCCCTAAAATCCCAAAATACCCCTGAATTACATGTCAAGAATTTTCGTCACGTAGGTAACAAAGTTAGAATTCCTTCGTCATCTAGATGACGAAACAAAGATGCACGCAATATTGCGCCTCATTTAGGGCGAATATTGGCTTATTGCCCCTAAGTTTCGTCTCGTAGTTGACGAAACCTCGTTTCGTCATTTACACGACGAACACGCTGGATTTCGTCTTCTAGATGACGAAAACGATGAATATGAAAACGATTATCAGAATCTCTCTATCACTTTGATTCAAATGCAAAATTAGAAATTGTTGGAGCGATTTTAGGGTTTGAAGGAGCGAATTTCATCAACCATATCAAATCAATCAGCATCGGTTTAAATCAATCAGGACTCATTTTACAGAATCCATTCAAAAGAAAGAGGAATTTCTGACCTATTCAACGAAAATTCAAGTAAGTTTTCTATCAATTTAATGAATTTGTGGATGATTTCTCATTGATTACATCCTTTATAGTTGTTTGATGACGAATTTCGAACCCAATTGTATGATATAAACTGATTAGGTTAAAGTTTGAAATTGAATTGGGGATTTAGGGTTTGAAATTGAAATTGAATTAGGTTAGGGTTTGAAATTGAAATTGTATGTTGTTGATTGTTATGGAATATTGAATTGGTTTATGATGATTATGATTGAATTGAATAGGGTTCTCTTTGAATATTGATGATTATGATTGAATTGAGTATCTGTGAGATTCAAGACATTTCAAGAGTTGTTGAATTTCAGTCATTTCAGCCCTAAGATCACGTTTGTACCGCTGACGCTCGTTGTAAATTTGTTTCATATTTGTCTCACTATCTTTATTCTTCTCCCTCAAAGTGTTCAAGATGGTTTTTGGAGAAACCAAGTTCCTAGTCAACTGGTGCACACACTCCTTTTCTTCCGGTTTTAACCGTCCGGCAAGAATATGACCTTCCAAATTTTTCACCATCTCATGGTTATGTTCACCATTCACGACACTTAGTTTCCACTGCTTGGTTGCAAGAAAGTAACCCCGCAACCTAAACGGACACTCACATTTCCTAGTTGTCGTGTCGTCTCTCTTTAATTTCCTCTTTGGTTCTATGTAAACTCCACCTCTTTCGCAACTCAAAATAAAAAACGGTTTCCGTCTATCTCCGTTGCCCTTATCAGATTTTTCTATCACCATACTAAATCCAGCATTTAAGGCTACTTTTCTACACCATTCAATCAATTCATCCCTATCATTAGACAATGCAGCATTTAAAAATAGATTCCCTGTGTTAACAGAAATACCGATTGGTTCATCAACGGGTGCGACAACCACTTCTTTACCAATGCCGAGATCACCAATTTGTTCATTCAATTGAGCCATGGAAACACCTACACGTACCAGTAGACAATAAATATTCTTAACATCAAAACAAAAAAAAAAACACTAAATGCTAAGCAAAATGAAGAATAGGATGCAACTGATGCAAATAACCTATTTTCGTCACTTGCGTGACGAACACCAGAATTTCGTCACCCAAGTGACGAACGAAACTACCAAATCAAAGTTTCAAATAACAAAAAATTAAACCGACAGAAGTATTTCTTACCTTTGATATTGCTTCAAATCAGTGTGGGTAGCTTCTTTGAGTGAATCAACGTGGAGATCAAGCCTTCCTACCTCCAAAATCGCCCTAGATCTATTTTGGGTGTTAATTGGTAAAGTAGAATATGATAGGACAGGTACCAGCTCTGTCATGTATATCCGCTAATTTCGTCATCTAGAAGACGAAAACCAGCGTGTTCGTCGCGTGGAAGACGAAACTCGAGTTCGTCAACCACGAGACGAAATTTTGTGTTTTGTTGCAAACGACCAGTGGCTACCCTGCCCATTTCACCATATTTCATGTTTTCGTCACCTACGAGACGAAACAGTGTCCATCGTTTTTTAAACTACGAAATGGGTTATCAGGGGTAATTTTGTCAGTTCGGGGGGCCTGTGAGCAAATGCAGGGGGCGTAAATAGCAACTTTCAATGATTAATCACACCTTGTGATGTCTAGTCAGGTTTGTTTTTGCTTGAATTCAGTCAAGTTTTTTTGCCCGTTCTCAGTATATAATGTGTGTTCGATGTTCCTAAATAAATAGGGACGAATTTGACTAAATCTATTGCAAAATGTATAGGGTGTGCGTGGGTTCGGATTTGTCAGCTTTAGTCAAATATGTTATTCGACTCGATCAATATTAGTTGGGTTGAGTGTAAAACTGGTATTTTTATGTTAAATCTGAACTGATCCAATCTGGTGGTGAGCGGATTTTTTAGGGTCAATGGGTTATTGCATATAAATATTTAAAAAAAAAATAAAGAAAATATATAGTTAAGTGACGTTCTATTCCATGAAAATTCAAAATTTAGACTAAATTTTATCATTTTTAAAATTTAAATACTTTTTTTGACACATAAACGAAATTCATTCATTTAAAATGTAAACCTTATAAAATAGAGGGCGAAGGAAGGGGAAATTTCAAATATATCAAATTTTATAAGGTTTGCATTCTAGACAGCGAACTCAGTTCGCTACTTAGGTAGCGAATTGCTTTTTCTCAGCTTTGACAAATTCTGAGTTTGCATTCTATACAACGAACTATTCCCCCCCCATTTTTTGCTATTTACACACTCGCTTTCTGCATAACGAGAGAGGTAATATTGGAAATCTGGGGGGTGCGTGTGAGATTCGGGGTGCGCGAAAAGTACTTCTCCCCTAATAGATTAAAAAAAAAAAGAGAAATATTGTGACAGCTAAGTTTAGAAGAGGAGAAAGAGGAAAAACTTATGAACTTGGGTGAAGGATAGATATTTGCGAGCGTTGATCTATAGTGGGAAAGAGCTTTAAGAAGAAAAACTAAATATACTTGAAAACTACATGAAATACTCCAAATATATTTTAAACTATATTATCAAATAAAAAAATGTAACAAATTTTTAAATGGATTGGATTTGTGAGATCATGAGTTTATAATCATAAATCTGTTACCCAATCCAAACCATTTTAGATTTGAATGAGTTGGTTGGGATTGAACCCACACTTGAACGGATTCCGATAAATGCAAGTTTGGTTGGGTATAGTTGGGTCACCGGTTTAAGCGGGTTACCCTCACTCACCCGTGAACACCCCTAAACATAATTTATATGATCTCTTTTGTGTGTGCGTAAAGCATACATCCTTTATGGATAACCGAAGAAACTAATGTCTTAGAACGTTGTGTAACTAAATTGGACCGTAAATTCTCTTTAAGAATTTTAATATTATTGTATTGTCAAATGCAGATGAGCATGAAACCTTGATTTAAGTGAAATGAAATTTGTATCATCTTATCTGAACTTCTTTAGTAAAATACAACCTCACATTAAGTTGTATGGGGCTTTTTGCTTCTTCAAATTCCATTTCAGTTAGGTGTAATTTGGCTTTAGTTGCAGTTCTTCCCAGGTTCATGCCTAGCCATTTTGACTTTGATTACAAAAAAGACTTTGAGCTTTTGGCTCACCATTGAACCCAAAAAAAAAAAAGATGGATTTCATTTTTGTTTTTTTACAGTAATGAACTTCTAATCATTGGTAAAAAAAGTTACTACCTGTTTGTCAAAAAGAAAGATACCATCTAAGAATTTACCAGCTTCATAATTTATCATACAAGCAACGCCAGTTTAAGTGTTAGATCACTAATTACCTTAGGTCTTAAAAAATTTATACTTAAAAAACAGCCCCGTGTGCCCAAATCTTAATATGTTTTACTAAACTCTAAAAACTAAAGATTAAGGAAAAAGAATAGCTTATCTAATTTTATTAATTTTAATATATATTTTCCAACTTTATAAAAAGCCCATTGTCAAAATAAAATAAAATAAAGCGCCAAAGATTAAGAAGGGATGGAGTAATTAATAAATGGGAAGAGAATAAGACAATAAGAAAATAAAAAAGAAAAATGCGGGACATATTTTTTTTATAATGGAAATGCGGGACACTAGTTATTAAAATAAATATAATAAAAATATCTTGAAATAAATATAACCAAACTTTTAAAAGTGTTATTTTTAATATAAAACTTTTTTTTTATTGAATTTACCACACTTGTCATTTCCTTTTATAATTTATTATTATAATTATTGTTCATAGAAAATGATAGAATTATAGTTTTATCCAATAGCTTAAGCTAAATTTGTTACTTTATGAAAGAACTAACTTGATCAAGAAAAAGTTTCTATGATTTCAGGGGGAATCCAATTCAAAGTGGAATCATGATAAATTGGCAATCAAAATTCATAATAACCTAGTTATAAACAAACTTTAACATACATAAATTTGCAGAAAAAGGCCATTCAAAATTTATGAGTTGAAAGATTGATAAGATTATTCATTTAATAACACTTTTCAAAAAAGCTAGAGCTTAGAAAGCAATGATATATAATATGATATGATACATAAACATCAATTAATTAAGATATAATATAATTCTAGTGAGCTCTAACAAAAAAGATACTAAACTCAGGTCCTTGAGCACCATTATTAATATTATTATTGTTATCAGGATTAATCATATAATAAGCTTCAGAATCTTTAGAACCAATAACTCTTTCAAACCTTGCTCTCATATAAGTCATTTCACCATCAGAATATTCCTTATGATCAGATGCGGTAGGTAACACCCCAGCTCCCATGGACACACCTCTCAAATGTTGCATAACTTGAAGTTCTTCATCACCCATTTGTTTCCTTCTAATTGAATACCCTACTTTTTTCCCATTACAATAAACAGCCCAAACAAACTCTTCCAACAATTTCTTCTTATTCGTTTTCGTCTCGCTTTCCAATGCGATTCTAACTATATCGGACGACATTTCTTTGTTTAAAGCACTTGTTAGCATTGGTAATTCTATGAGAAAAACCGGCATTTGTCGAGTGTCTTCTTGTATTGCTATGCTTACTCTACCTTTCCGATAACCGAAGATTGTTCCGGTTGTCGCACTATCTTTTAACATAGGCTTTCTTGGTCTTCCTAATAGTGCTACCATTTTGCAACCTGAGGTTAACATAGGGAAGAGCTTGAACATCTTTAAGAGTCCGCCGGCCGAGAATTTGTTCCGCTTTTCGCCCGTTGTGTGGCGGAGAAGTGATGCTATTGCTGGATTTTCCATTGGGTAGCATGGACTAGAATGCACAGATGGCATAATGGCTTATATGATAGATAATATTAATGGCTAAGAAATTGTTCTAAAAAAAATATTTTAAAAAAAATTGTGCTATGTTAAGGTAACACTATTCTAGGAAAACAGAGTGGTGGGTATGTTTGGAGATTGATATATGGATTATGGAGTTTACAGCTAAGAAGATGGAGCAATACATATAGAGAAAAGGAAAGTGTAGCAAACTATAGTAATTGGGTCTACCAAGGTAATGAGATGTCAAAGAGGGTTGGGATTGGGAAGTTAGTTGGTCTTGGTCACTTAGATAGGGCCATGTACTCATGGAATCTTTTTAGTGGTAAAAAACATATTAAATATTAAATAACAGTTGCGTCGTAATTATTGATATTGTACGTAATCATTGATATTGTATTGAATTACATTCAAATATGATTTATGTAACTTTAATTAGTTTTGTAATTTATTGAACATAAACGAATGATTGAAATTTAAATGGACATGTGTGCACTAATACATTTTTCGCTGATTGGTCGAGTTATAAGATATTATTGTATCAAAACGTGTCGTCTATTTATTTATGTAAGCCTATATTTGACGTCTATTAACATTACTATATATTAAAATAACATTAACATCAGATTGTCTTTTATAGGCGTTCCTCCTTATAATAACACAACCATCATAAAGACGGCTTGCGATTGAAGATCCACCACCATCAACCTCCCTCGAGGTTGGTTTATAATTTCAAACAAAAACAATAACCGTAAAAAATTGGGATAATGTCTAAGACCTTTATTAAGAACTTGTGGTAAGTGCTATAAGACATCCTTTAAAATTGTTGAGTGAAGGAAAAACCAATATTAAAGGTTGGATGATGTTTAGTTTGATGTGACAAAGTTTGTGAAATAAATAATTAATAAGGTTATTGAAGTATAAGTGATAAGATAAGGGTTGGGCAGGACCACAAGGTTTGTGGGGTTAATGAGGAAGAAAAAACTCACAAAAAGGTGAAGAAAGAAAAGAGGGATTGAGGAAAGGGTTTGTGGTAATGTTGGAGTAGCATGTGCCTCTCTGATCATTACATTAGAGTATCAATGTCAATTGCTTTATGCTTTTTTACAAAACCCATCACTAATTATTGAGATGAACCTCATATCCTACCCCAAACATTTATGTTTGTGTACATGAAACTTTGCTTTAAATTGTAAGTGACTCTCCCTATCGTGTGTGCCTTCTTTATTTTAGTTGCTAACTTTATTTTAATGTGTCAGACCATAAGTCATATTCATCCATCAAAGTTATGTTAGGCAGTTGAAATTAACAAGAGGCCCGGCCCGCTTGTACGAAGCCAACTCTTGCTTTTCATTTCTTGCATTTTTATTTTACCATTTTATTTTATTTTTTGTGTGGAAAGAGTATGTTTTTTACTAGGAATTTGTTTACCTTACCATGTTAACTTTTTCATGTGATTTTTCCAATTAACTAGAGATTAAAAAAGAATTCGGTTAGATACAAAAATTGAATATAGATATGCGATTAAATAACTGCCTTTCATATATGGATATTAGATAGGCTATTATATATGAATGAACCGTTGTTCAATTTTAAATTAAAATTTACCGGTTTTTTGTTTTTGTTGTGGTTGTGGATTTGGCATTACAATCGATCATTTTGTGTACCCCTATTCACAAGTTCTTCTTACGGAAATTGGTGACCACTAAATGGCGGTGGTAAGCTTCAGATCTAAAATATGATAATTAAAAAAAAAATTCTAATATACCTCACGATTGTATGTGTGAAAGTGGAATTTTCTTTTTAGATTGAAAAAACAAAAGGTGAGTTTGATTCTAATAACTCAAGAAGAAAATCGATAAAGCGCTTGGCGAGTGTTTGAAAATATATATAGCATCACTTTTTCTTTTTTTTTGTCTTAGTTGAAGTGGTAATCCACTGGAAATTAAACTCACATAATTGTGAGATCCCGGGTTCGAACCCAGGTCACGACGTCCGGCCTAACAATTTCGGCATATTTTGTCAGTTGAGCTAGGACTTATGGGACGATTTGAACTCACTTTATTAACTATACTAAATTTGATTAACTAAAGTGATATATTATTTTGTATTTTATTTAGAGAGTGAGATATGTTGGATTTTTTTCAAATAAAAAAAAATCTACAAAAAATTCCTAACATGTTACTTGATGCAGAGTCACAAAAAATTTAGGGTAACTAAGTTTTTTTTTTTTACGCAAGGGTAACCAAGTTAAAATATATTATTTACTAAATGAAATTTTAATTTGCAAATGCAAAAAAAGTAATATATAATTATACATTTTTTATTAGTAATGCAAAAGAAAAAACTAATAATAAATATTCAAAAAATAAGGTGTGAATATGAAATAAAGAGAGCAAATGTCAACAGAAAAATTACAAAAAAAAAATCACAAAAGCAACAAAATCAACCAAACCTAAACTTAAAGCAACACAAGACAACAAAAATTAGTCACTCTCAATACCTAATTAAGCATCACATTGTTGATATTTCATATTGTTTTTAAGCCAACATTACAATAGAAGTTTTTCTAAAACAAAAATTAAAATGAAAAACAATGTTGATATTTCAAGTGTGAATAAGAGTTCCAAATTAGACAGAAAGCACTACATAAGTGCTATGATTCATAAACATAACGTCTTAATTAGATTTTGGATAAAAGTGTGATGTCTAATTTACTGTAGTAGTTGTTTTTGATAGGGGTGAGCAAAAATATCGTAACCGACCGAACTCATTCTAACCGAAATTAAGTTGGGTGTATCAGGCGGGTTTATACGGGTTGTCGGGTCTACGGGTGACAAACAATGGGTACAAACGGTTAAATACGGTCGGGTTCAGTTTTAAAAATTTAAATATGTCGTTAACCGAACCCGACCGAGGTTGTAAAATCATGAGTCTTTTTCCGTCTTATCGTATGTATTGAAGTTGCGTTTCTTTTATAAAAAAAAATACATTACAAGTTATTTACACACAAAACTCAAGCTAGACTATATTATTGCAAAGTTAAATTATATATTTGTCATATTGTTGATCTAATATTTAGATGGTATTCACTAACAAGTTATTATATTACGGTATTCTATATGTGTGTGTCTTTTTTTTATTAATGTGCTAACCCGAATAAACCGAACCGACCAACCCGTAACCCATTTAAACCGACACCCGACAAAACCGAAACTTGAAATGGTCGGTGATGGGCCAAGATTTTACACTCTCGGTTTTTTTCGGGTAAACCATTTTGGGCCCAAATCTGACCGAACCCGTCCGATGCTCACCCCTAGTTTTTGACCCAATGTAGATCAACCTCCGAATTTCTTTTCATGACAAAACAATGGTGTTAGAGCAGCTGGTTGAACCAATTTTTCGCGTTGAAATTCTTCTTGACAGTTATTATCAGACGGCATGTCACGTTGATAGATCCTCAACCTCGGTATAAGTGGATAAAAAAATGCTTTCCTTTCTCACTATATAAGTGTGAGGAAACTAAAACAATCATGAGCAACTCTAGTTAAAATTACCAAGATAAAAGTTCAATACGATCATATTCATATCATTTTTTTTTTTATGGATATTCATATAATTTCTTATTAATTTCAATGGTTTGATATTTATTTTAACTTATTAGTGATAACTTAAAAAGACTAGAGATTTAAGTGGAAAATAATAATTTAATACATACATATATATACTTTTCAAAAATAAATATTGGAGGGTGGCCATGACCCCATTGGGCAACCCCTCCTTCCGCCCCTACATGTACCGTGTCCCATGAAACATGTGGTGATGCATTGTCACATATCCCACTCTTCACCAGCAATTATACTAGCTAGTACCCATGCTTACATGCTAAAGAGTCATGAATTTGTGCAAAAATTATATCATGATGATAACCACAAAGTGAATTTATATATTTGAATATGCATGTACTTTCATGCAACCCTTATCTCCTTAGAAAAAATATATAAAAAAGATAGTTTAAATTGGTGCATAATTAGTAAGGTCAAAGAATTAACAAATTGGGGTTAATGTGCATATTAGTGGGGACTATGAAGCCCTGATACGCGACACGATACGGATACGATACGATACCGATACGCCGATACGTGAAAATTTTAAAAAATCCATATCCGATACTGGCGCGATACGTTATTTAAAAATTAATTTTAAAATTAAATATATAAATGCACAATATATAAACATGACTAAAATTAATAATATTAATAATGATAATTGTTTTTGAAAGACAAAAAATTATTATTATTATTATTATAAACGCCAATAGTTCATTGTACAAGGAGTACAAACATGCCAATAAGCTTGCACAAAAGCAAAACAGTTTGAGACTCAACATACGAGGGTTCTTCAGTCCTAACTAAAAACATACAATAGCTCAAAAAACATATAATAGTCATGACATCAAATCTCTTTAACAAGTCCATCTTGTAGCAATAACAGACAATTATATAGGTCCTGCAGCTGACCAATTAAAAACATAAATTATCCATTCTTATACTAGAATTTTGGGACAAACCCAAATATTTAGCAACCTGTTATATAGTAGGACACCATAGTGACTTCAGAACAGTGACAAAGACAAAAAATACTAATTATAATAAATTAACATCATTAATAATAAGTTAAGTTATTGTGTCCGATTAATATTGTCCTAAAAAAAATGATCACCAGTACATTTTAAGTTATACATCTTAAGTTAAGTATTATACAAAAAGAACATCATTAGTACTATCCCAAAAAACATCACCAGTACTATAAAAAAAAAGACATAGTTAGTTACCCGTGTAACAACATAATAGTTTGACATTCACTAGGAAACACGGATTGTATCGGATATTATTTTTTTATTTAAAAATAAAGATTTAACCGATACTTTTCCGATACGAGTATCGGGAAGTATCGGACGCGTGTCGGATATTATTTTTTATTTAAAAATAAAGATTTATCTGATACTCTCCCGATACGAGTATCGGGACGTATCGGTATCGAGAACATATCGGACACGATACTTTACCATTTTTAGAGTATCGGGGCTTCATAGAGTGGGGACCTTAATTAATTTCACGAGACTAATGAAAAAAGTAGTAGAAGCGTCGGTATCAGGCTGATTAGGTTGACAAGTATACGTTGGAAATAAAGTTCCTTTTGTGTATGGTATAATGTGCATAGTGGAATGATTTAGGCATTCCTAATTTTTCTGCCTCATGTGCTTCTGTTCTATTGCATCATTCATGAGCCATTTTTTCTAATATATACAATTAACAAATAAAAAGAAAAAAGATTAGCTTGTACCAAAAAAGAAGAATGGTGTGTCACACAACTTATAAGTAATAGGTGTTTGAGTTTCTTAATTATTTAATAAGTAATTCGATTTTTGATTGGTAAATATAAAAATTGTATGTTGAAATTTAATTTTTTAAAAGATTTAATTATTTAGCGTAAAAAAAAGATTTAATTATTTTAAGTGATTAATCTATCTTTACATTTGTTTGCTAAAAGAAATTGCAGCGTGATTACTTGTCCCATCATAATCACAAGATTGGATAAAAAGAAGTGAAACTTTAAGCTAGAGATTTCTTTGATTAGAAAAGAAAAGCTAAAGGTCTCTAAAATAATGGAAACAAAGAAAACATTCTAAAATGTGTCTCTTCATGAGTTTGTAATTTAAAATAATAAGATGTGGGGTTTTTTTTTGTTTTTTTATGATTGAATGTGTTTATTCATGAACCAATAAAGTATTATTAAAAAATGTATCACTTTGTTAAAAGTATTTTTTGACGAAGATTGATTTTGGTCTCTTATAAAAAAAATATGAGATGTTTTTACTTGACAAAAAAAAAAATCAAATTAGTCACATTTTCGCACTACAGATAAATTAGTTTCCAATTCGTAATAAGTATAACAAAGGAACTAATTTGTCTATAGTAGGAAAATATTAATTATGGACTAATTTAAATTTTATTTTTAGCAAAATCGGAATCGTCCCATATATATATATAATACTCAAAATAATAACACACATGAGTGAAAGACAAACGAACGAACAATAAGCTGCAATTTTTTTTGCTTGCAAAATCAATTCTTTTAAAAATTAAATATGTGAACCAATGAAATAAACATCATAGTGCATGGTCCTTTAAACTCTTTTCAAAATATCAATGGTTCAAAATTTAAACCAAACATGTTAGTTTTAGAGTTTAATCGAACGTTAAATATATAGAAATTAACTATATTCTCCACATCATACCATGAAAATGGGGTATGTTAGGATGATTTGGCGGAATCATGATTGGTATTGGATAACGGTGTAAATATATTTTACACTGTCGGTGCATGTCCCATTTTCTTTTAGTTTTATTTGACCGATTTGATTTATACTTATATTTAAGCTCAAAGTAACATTTCAAGTAGACAATTTCACCATTCATCATAGGAAAAAGTCCTTTCTTAAGAAAATCTATAGAAAAGAATTGTAAGAATAAATCTTTATCCGTTTACATCCACCGCCCCATATGATTAAAGTAATATCATCTTTTAAAATATTAACATGTATTAATTCTTGCAGAATCTTCAGTAACAAATAACATCTCTCTTCATCATAACTTATTGCATCTATTTATATCCATTTATTTATAGGCTCTGTTTGGTAAAAAATAGCGGATAGCTGATAAGTTAGCTTATAGCGGATGAGCTTATAGCGAATAAACTAGCTAATTGAATTTGTAGTGTTTGGTAAAATTAGCGGTTGGACTAGCTTATAAATATGAAATGACATAAAAAAGATATGTTTAATTAATATTTAATTTTTTTCAAGTAAGATGATAGGAGTAAAATTGGAAGAAAAGATAATAAGCTATATGCTATAAGCTCATAAGCTACTTGAAATAGCATTTGGAAAATAAGCTATAAGCTAGTAAAATAAGCTATAAGCTCTTTTTTAAAAACTGTTACCAAACAGAACTTTTAGCTTATAAGCTAAAAGCTATAAACTATAAGCTAGCTTATTTGGCTTACCAAATAGAGCCATAGAGTGGCGAATTGAACCTTAAATTTATAATGTTCACACGCTATAAAGTATTTGCACAATACAAAATTTCTTAATTTCTATTTTATTTGTTGCATCAGCATCGTCACACAATACAAATTTATCAAACAGTTGTAGAAAGTTCTGGTTTATGTTGTGGTGAGTTTTGAGTGGATATAAATTTGAAATGTAACCAAGAAAAGAACTAACTATAATTGTCTTTTAGCTATTGGAGCCAGCTCTGTCACCACTCATAGATTTGTTACAAAATTTTGGATTTTGATTGAATATAATTCGACTACAAACTGTGGGTAAATTTGAACCGATTAAATTTAATTTTAAGTGAATGATACAAATTTGAAGTTTTGATTTTAATTATTTTAAATGAAAAATTAGAACTAAAAAAATTTGATTATTAGACTTGATATGGCTGATTTATAATTTGCTTTACGAGTACCACAAAATTGATTGACTCATTGCCAATCAATATTTTCAATGTGATGTCATTACTTGGGGAAAGAATTAAATAATTGTTCTTATTTTCTTTCCAAGTGAAACATCAAAGTTAGGTTAATTAAACTATTGATATTGTCATGACCTATGAATCACGGATTCTGACACGGACACCGCGACACGATACAGACACTCTGATACCGCTAATGTAAAAAATATACGACACCGACACCGCTACATATTTATTAAAAATATAAATTTAGAATTAAAAATACATACATATGCATCTAAGTTGAACAAATTTCATCCATCTACTATCGAAAAACTAAAAATAATGTAATCAAAATGTAATATCTTTAATCCCTCATTGATCAGTATTATTATTTCGACACATCTTTAATCATTGTATATATGTCTAAGAAAAGTAGAAGCAAATAAAAAAAATAAAATTTGGACACTTACCCCGACACGTTTGTACGAGTGTCTTATAGGTGTCGGACATCGATTTAAGGAGTGTCGGAATAAAGGAAAAATTGTTTTTTTTGGACACCCCTCGGACACGTTTGTAGAAGTGTCGTACGGGTGTCATACGAGTGTCGGACACCGACACGTGTCGAACACCGCAACACGTCTAATCATAGAGGTGTCGGTGCTTCATAGGTCATGACTCATGAGAGGCAATTTGTAATCACTGAATTAGCCTAAAAACACATTATTCTCAAATCAGGATTGCATTGTCACTGCCTTAGAATTATTGGGGTTAAAGTGATGGATGGGATTGATGATTGTACACTACTTTATTAGATTATTATGTCATGGATTATTTTTGGTGCATAAATAGTTAGGTGTTAGATCTCTCCTTCTCCTCTTCAAAGAAGAAATTAATAAAAAAATAATAAAAAAAAGTGTGAAAAAAAATACGAAAGAGATAGATACAAATAAATGAAGGAGAGAGTGAAAGAAAAATAGGTGAACGAGAGGATCCAAACTCAATTTGTGGTTTGTTTGAGAAGATAAACATGACAAATATGTTTTACCGGTAAGTAAATAGTTTCTCTTGTTTTATTATAAGAAAATATATTAACAAAAATTGAGGTATTTCACATTAATTTTAAATTAAATACATTATTTTTTATGAGTTTATTTATGTTGGATTATAAATAAGGTTAGAGAGAATACTCTTTCTAGAAATAATGAGAAGCATTAGTAATAGTGAACAATGCTTGATGTACGATTTGACAATCACAGCTTCGCAAAAGAAAAAAATTGAACAACGACAACCTTGTATACATAGTTTGTTCAATACTCAATTAAAAATTCAGATAGGACATATACAAAGGATAAATGAGAGTAGGCATGGGAACATAGCGGGGCGGGGCGGGTTTTACTACTTCCATCCCCGCCTCCCAAAACCGCCCCCGCCCCAACCCCCAATCCCTGTTGCCCATTGCAATTGCCACCCACCCCCGCCCTCAGTAGAGAACGGATCCCCACCCCATTCCCATTCGTTGAAATTATCATTTTTAAAAAAACAGATATTTTTAACTATTTTTTTAAAAAAAATCTTGTTTTAAAGCTCTTTTTTAAAAATAAATAAGTGAAAAAAAGCAATTCAACGACAAAAAATACAAGAGTTATACAACACAATTTTGCACATGTTCAATTTCTTTTTATTTATGTTGGGTTACTATATTAAGAAGAATAAACTACTAAATATATAGTTAAATATAAAGGTAATAAGGCAATTTAAATAGTACAGGGCAAGGGCGGGTGTAAGCCCATCCCCGCACCCGTATTTAAAATTCGGATTTTCCCGCTTCCGCCCCTGTTGTCATGCCTAAATGAGAGAGAGCTATTTTTGTATTAGAGTGTGAAGGTACATAGAACAACTATTCTCCTATAAGATGAAATAAGAAAGAAGACTTTTTATCACGCGATTTTGACGATCAATAATTATATTCTATTTTTAAGATATATTATAAGAAAAATAGAAATTGTATTTTTTCACAAAAGAAAAATATACATTGTTGTGGTTGTCTTTCGTAATGAAAATCGTTTTTAAAAAGTTTTTATCAAAAATATTTTCAAGATACATTATTAAAAACAGTTTCTTGTTTAAGATATATAATTTTAGATTTTTAATTCTCATTTTAAAAAAATGTAATAAGTGGATAACAATATATCTAATAGTGATTATTTTTGTCAAAAAAAATAGTGATTATTACTTTTTTAAAAAGGATATTTTTGAATGGGAATATTTTTAATACGCCTCACTCAGGACTGATTCAAAGGTATTGATAAAGGCTTATCTTTAAGTCTACCAATAAAAATAATTTTTTTTATTAAATTTTTTGTAAAAAGGACCATATATGGAATAACTTGTTTTTTCATTTTTAAAAATTTATTTTATATCTTACTTATTGAAAATTATTGAGTCGGCCTAAGATAAACTTATAGAAGCCTAATAACTATGTATCCACAAAGGCCCAAACACAATAGTAAAGCAGCTCATGACCTGGCTCAGTTATGTTCAGAAAATTTCTCTTCCCACCCCCTGTTTCTTTTCACTCTTAGGTTTTTATTTATGCTCCTGAACAAAAACTTTAGTAAATACAAAGAAAAACGTTTACTAAAGTTTTGTGATATAGAACCAGGTGCAACGACAACCTTGTATACATAGTTTGTTCAATACTCAATTAAAAATTCAGATAGGACATATACAAAGGATAAATGAGAGTAGGCATGGGAACATAGCGGGGCGGGGCGGGGCGGGTTTTACTACTTCCATCCCCGCCTCCCAAAACCGCCCCCGCCCCAACCCCCAATCCCTGTTGCCCATTGCAATTGCCACCCACCCCCGCCCTCAGTAGAGAACGGATCCCCACCCCATTCCCATTCGTTGAAATTATCATTTTTAAAAAAACAGATATTTTTAATTATTTTTTTTAAAAAAATCTTGTTTTAAAGCTCTTTTTTAAAAATAAATAAGTGAAAAAAAGCAATTCAACGACAAAAAATACAAGAGTTATACAACACAATTTTGCACATGTTCAATTTCTTTTTATTTATGTTGGGTTACTATATTAAGAAGAATAAACTACTAAATATATAGTTAAATATAAAGGTAATAAGGCAATTTAAATAGTACAAGGCAAGGGCGGGTGTAAGCCCATCCCCGCACCCGTATTTAAAATTCGGATTTTCCCGCTTCCGTCCCTGTTGTCATGCCTAAATGAGAGAGAGCTATTTTTGTATTAGAGTGTGAAGGTACATAGAACAACTATTCTCCTATAAGATGAAATGAGAAAGAAGACTTTTTATCACGCGATTTTGACGATCAATAATTATATTCTATTTTTAAGATATATTATAAGAAAAATAGAAATTGTATTTTTTCACAAAAGAAAAATATACATTGTTGTGGTTGTCTTTCGTAATGAAAATCGTTTTTAAAAAGTTTTTATCAAAAATATTTTCAAGATACATTATTAAAAACAGTTTCTTGTTTAAGATATATAATTTTAGATTTTTAATTCTCATTTTAAAAAAAATGTAATAAGTGGATAACAATATATCTAATAGTGATTATTTTTGTCAAAAAAATAGTGATTATTACTTTTTTAAAAAGGATATTTTTGAATGGGAATATTTTTAATACGCCTCACTCAGGACTTTAGGACCAATTTATTTTTGTCATTTTAACCATAGGACCAATATCTATTTTTCTTTTGTAAAGTGGGTGAGTCATCATTGTGTTGGGTCATGATTTTTGGACCAATACATTCACGCTAAAGTAAGCCCATTAACCTCATACTCTTAATCGATGATTTCTCTTTCCACCCTTTAAGAAAGTGTGTGAGCGAGGACAAAGCATACTGAAAATATTAGTTAGTTCATATAGAACAAAAATATTAGTTTTAAATAGACACTTCCGCATGCAGACGGTGTAATTATTGTCCCCTCGAATTATCAGTCATTGGTCCAATACCAAGTCTTCAAATTTTTATTTTTTTATAAAATACACATTATTCCGTTATAAAATGTTGGTATTTTTTCTATAATCAATGCAAACAAGCCACGTAAAAAAGTTTACATGTGGTGTTCACAAACTATACTCACGAATTTATTTATTTGATGATTCATTTTTTATTGGTTAGGGAAACTACCACAATTATAAAGCAATTAGTAAAAACCATTTGTAAATTATAACTAAACTAGTATTAAACTATATGTGACAAAAAAAATAGGATCCAACCAACAACACATGTGATAGTGGTAGTTAGGAAGCAAGTGTCTGACCAATATTACATAACAATACAGCCCGCACGTTGTCTCTTCAGAAATTATGTGACTTGAGAGACGTGCATAATTTGTTCCAAGACAAAAGAATTGCACCTTCATGCATCTATAAAACTCACTTTGAAGTTGTTACATGTTTTCATGTTCTTTCATAACTCCTAACCGATCATACACAACCGCTAATTAACACCCAAAGATTGTTATCAAATTGAATTTGAATAATGTTTAAAGAAAAACATTGCCATTGGACCCCATATTCATGCTCGTTTGTCTTCATCAACTAGCCACATGCCATTGTCTCTCTAAATATTCTAAAAAATGTCGGTATATAACAACAAACAACAATAATAATTCATCAACCGTCCCTGCAAGCATAACCGAATTGGTATCAACATTACATGTAAATAAAATACTAATCCTATGTTTATTCTTATGATAAATACACCACAATCACGACAGTTTATAGTAATTTTACATAAGCAAAAATTACAATAAATCACCGTAATTTTAACATACCAACCGTGATATCAAGCATACAATAAGATCAGAGTTTGAACTGTGATACTCTCACTATTTCCCCTTAAAAAATTAAATTCTAATCACTAAACTACTTAACAAAAAAAAAAATATCAACCAAGTTGACTGTGAAATTGAACCTCTCAAATTAATTAGTGATAGACCAAATATCAAATTTTTAAAGTAATAATAAATATAGGATAACTTTGTATCAACAAAAATTGATGTAGATCGTCTAAATTTCAATAAAAGAATTACATTTTGTTTTATGCAAAAATAAAATAAATTATGAGAGATTGAATGAAAAAAATTCATGACATTCATCTTGTGTTTGATCCTAAACCAGCTAACCTACCCAAAATACCCTGTTTATAAGGCAAGAAAGTTCTCTTCTTCAAATCTTCAGACTCAGCTTTCTTTCTAGCATAATGCAATTCATGTGCAGAAACACCATTTTCTTTTCTTCTAGACCTTGGAATTGATGGTGAACCTTTACCTTCTTCAGTTAATTTCTTGTTATATGAAACAGGGTATTTTCTGAATGGATCTTTGTTTGTACCTCTTCCTTCTGATGCACTACGAAACAACAAAAAATCTCTCAATCTCCATATCCTAGAACTTTTCGAAGAATTTGTAGCAGGAAGAACAGATTCAACAGAATCTTCTTTGTTACTATGTTGTTGATTTTGGTTCCTTTGTTGTTCTTCAACCCATGTGTATTTTGATGTTCTGTATGGAGAATGTGAACGTGTCACTCTTCGACCTGAATTTGATGAAGAAATTTCAGAAGCTGGTGTTCTATCTCTTCCTCTTCTCTCTGGTGTAGTAGTAGTAGTAGTAACCAAAGATGAAGAATCTTTTTTGTTTTTTGATGAAAAAGCATCGATTATTGCTTTTTTACCTTTTGAAATTGGAGATTTTTTAACTCGGTTTGGTGATAAAAGAGGTGATTTAGGAGATTCTAAAGGTTTGATTTTTCCACCATGGAAAAGTTCTTCAGCTGAACGAGGTGATGAATCTGATTCTCTATTAACAGAAAATGCAAATCCAACATCTTCATCTTCAAATTGAGAGAAAAATCTTGATGGGCTAGTAGGGGCACTTAAGTAAAAATCTTCACCAAAACGTTTTGGTGAAGAAGGTGCACTCAAATAAGGTGAAAGCCTGTTGAAATCAAAATGATCTATTGTAGGACTTTGATTGGGACTATGTGCCAACACTTCCATTTTTCTTCTTTTTGTTCTAAGTTCTAACTTTGTGGATTTGGATCAATAGGTTTATGGTTGGTTGGTGTGGGATATATATATACACAAATGTAATAAGAGTAAGGAAGAGAATGATTAAATAATGATTTTATTTATAAGATAATTGATGAAGGGTTGTGATTAATTTGTTGACCATTTTGTATGGTATGGTATGGGTCAGTGCTGCCATAGGGTACTTGTCCTAGCAGGAGCCGCCTTTGTATACCTAATGCTTGGATTTTTTTATAACCTAACAGATCAAAATCGTTTACATCAATTATCGTTTTCATATGGTATCTAATCTATAATCCGATAAAATTCTACACGTGTTAACTTTAATTAGGTAATATTGTTTGTTTGGTAAACTTTGTATCCATATTCATTCGGAAATGGATTACTGTCGAATTTCGGTACAGTAACATAGTCGTAGAGTTTTTAGCGATTTGATTAAGATTGGATGGTTTAAAAGTAAAATATTTAGTTTTTATTTAATAATTCCAAAAATATTACTTTTAAATTAAAACCATTGGATCATAATCAAATATTTTTCATCAACTAACTATACAACTGCACAGTTATATCGACCGCACTCAATTCAGGTCCATATTTATACATAGTCCGGATTCATTTCATTTATCAAGTTTTTTTTTGGTAAATTCATTTATCAATAGTTATTGATTATCTATATATTAATTTTTTATGAATGATTATCTATATATATTAATGATAAAAGATAAATACATTGATACATTATGGAATATATTTTAATAAATGGATTTTATTGAACAAACTGTGTTTATCTTCTTTAAAGATTGACAGATATTTTGGATGAGTCTAAGCCTAATTTGACATCATGTTCACTCGGTTTGATTACACACTAGTTTAATACTACATATTTTGCTCAACTTTCATTTATATAGCATCTGACCTCGAAATAATTAACATTTAATGTCAATCATGATATTAATGGACGTAGTTCCGCGTTGGAACATTGTATCCATCCCTTTCATACAAAGGGATCAAGTATCTCATTTTTACTTTCAAATCTTTCACTTCATACACATGCTTATTTGAGTATATATGTATAACACATCCTTCGCAACACCATCTAAGTGCAACATTTCATTTGTTAGAATTATTCTAATAATATATTTCCTCCAATCATTATTATAAGCAAAAAATTACATTTTAAGTTCATTAAAAATTTAATGTATTTAAATTATATTATAGACCATATACATTAGTTTTTATTGAATATAAAAAATTATTTTTTACTTATAATAGTGACCGAATAAGTATCAATAATAAATAGATAATAAATACTTATACATAAATAAATATATAGAGTAAATTCAAACTTTTTCACAAGTATAATCAAAATACATATACCTTCAATCTTCTAGTTTTTTTTGGTTGTGTTAACTTAGTTTTACCCACGAGTACATTACCACGTGCAATGTCTGAAACGGACGGTCGTATAATTTAACTTATTTATTTGGCAGCTGCTTCTAGATGAGTTTGATACGAGTAGATATTTTACTAATTTCACTAGTACAAATATCACTTATTAATAAGCCTTTTACTTCAGTGGAAACAATGTCAGATGCAAAAAGAAATATGAAGTACCTTTTACAACTGAATCCAATTTTACCAGAATTAAAAAATACAAAGACATAACCTTTTACATCTGACCATAATAGCCCCAGAAGCAAATGAAAACGCGGTGGCAATCCTGTAATTATCATAAAAATTGTCTAAATTGATTTTAATTCTGATCATTTATCCCAGTAGTAAAAGGTCTTTGTGGAGTTATTACTTTAGTCGATACCACGCAGCCAGCTCACCATCTCATTCCTCTCTCATTCTCGTCCTCGCGAATCACACACAGAAACCCTAACGTACTCTTCCTCTCGATCTCGTCCTCAATCTCTCTTCCTCTCTCGTCCTCAATCAATCAGGTATGCTCTTGCTCTCACTCTCACTCGATTACTCTTTAACATTCTCACTCGATTACTCTCCAATCTCTTCGTCAGATTCTTGTTGCACATAGTAGATTCTTCTCCGTCAAGCTTTCTGATAGGCGGACACAGCAACAGCAACGAACGGCTTTGCCTTATCTTGTTAAAATTGTTGATTGTGATGATGTTGAGGTTTATGTCGAGACTTTGAGGTTGATGTATTGTAAGGATCTTCGGAAGAAGCTAATGAAAGAGGATGTTTCCAAAGTTTTGGGTATCTTAAAGGTAAAGTCTTTTTCTTATTATTTTGTTGGGTTTTTTGTTGTTGTTGTTGTTTATTGTTTAAGGTTTGATCTGTTTCATTAGATTGATTTGATGGATAATGTAGTATACTGTAGGATTAGGTTGATGATACTATAGCACATTTGAATTTAGGATTTCAACTGTTTGTAGAAAATTATAGTTATAGACTATTGAATAATTTTGATTTCAGGTTATTATATTAGTAGTACTTACTAACTAAATGTGGAACAGTCAAAAGACATTTATTTTTTCTAGTTTGGATTTGTATGATTCATTGTTTTATGAGAGTGAATGAGTGGATGTTTTTATTGTTTTATCTTAGGTTTCGGCTGCAATTGGATTTGATGCTGGGATTTTGTCTTGTTTGGAGTACTTGGAAGCAGCGCCATGGGCAGAGGATGAAGAAGACAAGGTGGCATCGCTCCTGTCTGAACTCCGTCTTGAATCTGTTGGAGCTGGGGAGGTTTTGAAGAGGGTTTCTACTGATGTTCTCAATGGAAATGAAGAGGGGAATGATAATGAAGAAGTCTTGCTTAAACTTATTTGTATGGTTCTTGAAGGCAAAGATGAAAAAGCCAGGCGAGAGATGAAAGGCTTGGTGTCGAAGATGCTCCATGAGAATTCTTCTCAGAATGATCTTCGGAATGAGTCATTATACTCGGCATGTGATGATTGTATGTAGTTGCTTCGTCGCCACTTTTTGCGGGCCGCAGATTCGGATCTACAAGATGTGAGTCAAATTGCACGACAAGCAGATAATTTTATTGGATTTTGGATATTTTGATTGATAGACAAATTGCCGAAGATTGGAGAAAATATAACTGAAGGTGCACCTGATATGCATGAAGCTATTGATGTAAGTCTTAATTGTTGCTTAACATTAAATTAGGTGTCTATGCTTCTTGTGTGTTCTTATACAATAGATATGTTTTGCTATTACGTACTAACATGACATTTGGCTAATCTAAATATACTTTTAAACAGAGTATAATTAATATTTTTCTCGTAAAATGGCCACTGCTTCTTATAAATGATATCTTTATATATTTTCCCTTAACAGTGCTATAGGGAAGTGACTAAGGGTATGTATGGAGATCTTGGCAAAGTTATGGAAGGATACAACCAGTGGTATGAGGGAATAGGGATTTTCAATTTATTAATGTCTTTATTCACTAAATTATATTGATAATCTTTCATTGTGCAGGCCACAAAATCCTCCAAAGTTCAGAGATCTTATGGAGGAATATATAAGTCTTTGCAAAGGCATGCTTTTTCCTATCCTATTTAACTTTTCTGTGGTGTAAGTTCCTTCGGCTAAAGTTGCTTTTCTTATGTTGTTCTTTTGGTTTGAGTAGATCTCGCAAAGAAAATAATGCGCGGAATTGCTTTTGGTCTTTTCTGTTGCATGATTTCACCTCTATTTTATTTCTGTCATATTCTTTGTCTTTATTGTTTTATACCTTTATTTAATTCAACCTCATTTGTGTTGTGAAACTGCTGAAGGTAAGAAACCTATCTAGCGAATAACCAGAGATGACACTTGATGCTTGATTCTTGATGCTTTGCCTGGATGATGACACTTGTTATTGTCACCTTCTATTTTGTTGGAAATAACCAGAGAGAATACTTGGAACTGTTTTCCTTTTCACACTTCATATCTGTTATGTGATTTACACCTATAGGCTGATCATGTTTTTGACCTCTCATTTAGTGGGAATGTATGGCACTCTAAGAGGAAGGAGCATATAAAAGTGATTGTGAGATACATAACACAATTCCATGACTGCTTCACCTTCCTCATGCATGTTGTAGCAAGACAACTTTAGTTTCATAGAAATTTTTACTTGTCATTGTGAAACTAAAATGTCATAAAACAAAAGTCATTTGTTTGATTGAGCACTAAGTTTTCTTGTTATATACTCCACACTTCGAATTCGTGGTAAGTGGTCATAGCATCTGTATAGTCATATCTTTATCAAACGCCAAAATGTTTAGTATCTTCTCAAGTGCAGGTAATTATTTGAATTTGGTTAATATAATTATATGAATACATTTCATATTTGTGTGTAGTGTGCAATTTGATGCAACTTGACTTAATGTATGCTTCAAATGCATTAAGAAACCTTGCTGGTGTGCTTTCTTTTCTTTCTCCTTGAGCTAAGAGAAAAACATTCTCTCTATACTTGAATTTTGACAGAGAAACGTGATTTTTCCTTCCATTTTCAGGAAATGGTTTAGATAATTTCTTTCAAGTTGTAACAATAATTGTTTTCTTTTATGTGCAGACACTTGAAGTGCTTGAATTGTTAAATATGAAGACATTGTTGTTCAAGTCCTTGGCTCTGTCAACATCACTTTGGTAATGTAGTTTTGATAGTTGATTTACCACTTGATGTATGTGTTAATTGTACTCTAGCTTGTTAAGGCTATGTTAATTACTTAAGTTGGTTAAGTTGTACTCTAACTAGCTAAGGCTATGTTTGATCACTTAACTGGTGAACTATCTTGATTTAGGTAGGGTGCTATGTTTGTGTGAAGTTATTATGTGGTGAATTGTTTTGATTTTCTTGAACATGCAGTGTTTATAATATGAAATCTATTCAGTTGATGATTTAAGTATAGTTGAAATGCTTTTTATCTCCTTCTTTAGGTTGACAAGGGAATTACTCTCTACGTTGCTGAAGGGCTGATAATAGAGCATCCTTTAATATTTCCATATGTCAAAGAAGTGGTTAGTTAACTCCTCTTTCGTACTCAGAAATTTCAGTGCATCTTAATTATATTATAGAAATAAGACTATAAGAGGCAGGTTGTCTTGGCCTTGGACTGCATTTCTCATTCAAAACCCCGATAGTTTAGTGTATAAATGTTTCCATCCAATATCTAGTCTAATGAATCCATGAAATGGTGGTTTTATGTTGTTCACCTCTTAGAATCAAAGAGTTAATGCCAGGTAGATGTATCAGAATGGAACTTCGAACTCTTCAGAAGCAAATCATAAAGGAAAGCAAAAATAGGCTTGAGCTCGCAAAGAAAGTTATCAGCTTGAAAAAGGAAATTATCAAAAGTAGGCAGTAGCCATCAATGAGTTTTGGTAAGTTGGTATTTAGGAACACTTAGGCCTTGTGAACTGTCTTGATTTTGATGACAGTGTTGCTGCTGCAATTTAGGAAGGGATGTATGGTGTTATTGTACATTGCGATTTTAATTTAGTGAGTATTAGGCTTTGACATTTTAGTCATGTTAGTGTGGTGAACTATCTTGATTTAGGAAGGGAGTTAGGTTTGTGTAAAGTTATTGTGTTATGAATTGTTTTGATTTTCATTTTGGATGGTGTATGGTTGTATCAATTACATTACTATTTGCCTTAATTTGGAGGTTGAATGCTATGAAATTTGTATTATTATGTTCTTGATTTTTAATTTTGGATGGTGTTTATTGTGAAGTTATGTTTTGGATACTGGCCTGTGGGTTATCTTTGTTGCAAGTTATACTTTCGATGCTAGCATATGAATAAAAAAAGAAATTCAGGATTTGAAAAAAAAAATGCAGGATTTAAAAAAAAAATGCAGGATTTTTATTAAAAAAAAACATGGAGGTTTTACATCTGTGGATAATTTGGACTGATGTAAAAACGGACGCTTTTACATCTGAGAAAATGGCACGTCAGATGTAAAAAGTCCAATTTAATTTAAAAAAAAATTGAAACTTGCACCTTTTACATCTGACGAAAATACGAAACAGATGTAAAACGTGCACCTTTTACATCTGACAGAGCCAGTAGTAAAAAGTGTCCAACTTACTATGACTCGTGCGTTTATGACTGACCGGAGCCAGATGTAAAAGGTGCATTTGGACAGTAGTAAAAAGTGTTTTCTGCACTAGTGTTTAATGTATGTATACACGTATGTGTACACATAACTTAACTATGTACGTGTGGGAATGGTATTTATGAGAGTTTGCATTTCTTGCTTGACAATACTAAGTTGGTCAATTCATACATGGAGTATTAAAATATCAAATCTTGGGTATTTAATAATTTATTATCAATTTCGGTGGCGGAAAAAGATGGGTGAACATGAATTCTAGTTCTAGAAGAGAAAGAATGCACCCTTTCCTTATAAATATAGGGTATGATATACTAATAAGACAATTAAGTACAAAGACATTAACTAAATTCCACATTTGTTTATGGTGAATGGAATCTTGACCATGAAATTGCATTATGAAGCTCTTTTAATAATGGTCATTAGTTACAAATTAAATTTAACATAGTAAGATTTTAATGACAATCTTTTAAAATAATTTAATTCCTTTAGTGGTGATCATGACATATTTTTAATAAGAGAATTGCTATTTAGTAAGAATGATTTATACAAGAGAAATATTTACAAAATTAGAGAATTTGACTGATAAAAAATTGGCTAACCATACATGGTGGAGATAGTAATTTTAATTTGCAAGTGTTAAATGTTGCCACCTATAATTCTTTTCTTTCTTACATAAAAATTCTTGTTGAATAACATTTTCCTTTTAATAATTATGAAAGTGGCGGTTTATGAATGTTGATCACCGGACCAACTTTCACACAATAATAATTTTCGACTGCTGATTTAAAATAAGGCAGCTTACATCATATAATCAATTTAAAAATTAAAATAATCTCAATCGTTAATAGCTAAGAGTTATAAGTGCATGATGAGGTATAATAAGAAATCTAATTCCGGTTGTTCATGTGCATCTTTTACATCAATTTAAAACTAATCTGATGGAGTTGATGTGAAGAGACAAGACAACTCCTACTATCATATTTTTTTGTTTCGTTTTCATTCCCATGGTATGAAGATAATGTGTTCTCTATTAGGAATAATCTCAATTCATCCTAAGGAAAAAAACCCAAATTTTGTATGAAGATAGAGAGGGGTAACTGCACTCAATTATATTTGAACTATTTGATTAAGATCAAACAATTTAGATTTTTTAACATGGATTTAATATTTAAAAATAATTAAAATCTTAAATGAAAATTTAAACTGTTCGATTAATCGAACGATCTAAATATTCTGACTGCATAGTGGTCAAATTGCACATAATCAAATTAAAAAAATAACACTCACTAATGTTTATTTGGGTTCAAAAGCACGTTCATCCGGAAAATAAGAAGCAAAAGGGAATAGATACAACTATTCAAAAACTATTAGTGTGATTAATTTTGATTAGAAAATAATGCCAAAATAATAAAATTATGATGGCGAAATACAGGACAATAGTAGCTAAAATGGAAACAAAAAGGCAAAAGGAAAAGCAAGAAAGTAAACGAGAAAGTCAAAAGGTATGGAAAAAAAAATCAATAAATGGAGGAAAGTAGAAAGAAAATCAAACTAAAGGAAAAAAAATAGCTGCATATGGAAAAGTAGTGGTTTGGTCACTCGTCATGATGTGGTTGGTAAGAGTAAGATGGAAGAGAGAAAAAATTTCCTCACCTCCTTTCGAGTAATCTTATTTTACTATCCTATTGATTTTCTCGCACACCTTATAATTTTATTAAAATACTCTTATTCTCTATTTAGATAGTGAATACAGTCAAAAATGTCATACTATTATAACATTCACTATTTAAGTAGCAAACAATATTTTTTAAAAATTTCTCATTTTTAAAACGTCCGTTATTTAAGTAACGGAAGGATAACATAGGAAAAGCGTAAGACGCACGAGTAATTGACGGGGTAACAAAAGTAATTTTGCCTTTCAATTATACTTCCATCCTTTCAAATATTTATTTTCCCTTCTGATTTTACCTTTTCATTTTGATTCCATGAATTTAGAAAGGGCAGGAAGCATGTAGTTATAGCTAGAAATTCTTCTTAATTCCATGAACTTATTGTAACTAGATTCTTGTAAAGTTTAGATCACTTTTTGTTTAGCATTCCTATCATACGTAGAAATTCTGCATTTCGGTTGTCTGGTTTATCAAACTTAAAAAATTTCGGGTCTATAAGCTGTGTGGCTAATCTTTTCGAATTTATTTTCAAAGCTTTTCGGTTTCTAATTCATCTTATAATAGATTGTAATTGTAACATACTAGAAATCTTTTTTTAAGTATTGAAATTTTTACTATCGAAAAACTTTTATTTATTGGAATTTTTTTGAAGGGATGAAGTCAAATGAGAACAAGGGTAAAATCAAAAGAAAAAATAATTATTTGTAAGGATAAAATTATAATTGTAAGTAGGGGTGTGCAAAATATCCGGTTAGAAGGCCCAAACTCATAACCGGATCCAAATCCGTTTTAAAAAATCCGGATTTTGGTATATGGTTATTAACCAAACCATTTTCATCTGGTCGGTTATCCATCCAAATTAAATTTTCGGATTTGGTTTAAATTGGTTATTATATCCTTTTCAAATTTGTTTTTGTCAACAAAAAAAAAAACAAACAATGTCCTTTTTTTTTTACAAAATAAACAAATATCCGTTTTTTTTTACAAAACAAACAAATATCTTTTTTTTTTGACAAAAAAAAACAAATATCCATTTATTAAAATTAATTCACGCACACACCATCACCGGTTCACCATGTGCGTGTGATCTCTGCAATTGTGATTTGCGATGAACCCTAAACCCCAAATCTACAATAATCTTTCTAATTGAACGCTAATCGACGACATTCTCTTCCAATGGAACCACACTCATTCTCTCCAGTTGCTTCCCGATAAAAAAAACATAAAATATTTTTAGAAAATAAACAGCCCCTTATCTTTACACTGATAATTTGTATACCCTTATCTCGTTGGAATTGAAAAAAAGAAATCTAGAAGAAGGAATGTGAATGGTCTTCTTCACATGTTTTTTTTTTTCATCTCTTTCAAACACATATCAAAAGCTATTTGCTGCAAAGAATAAAAAAACAGTGTATTTTTTTACGATTTTTAATATGTTTTCTGTCTGCGTAAAAAAAAAAAGACCAAATTAACCGTTTATTAATCCAGTTTTAAAAATAACCAGTTTAAAACTGGATTTAAAAATTAACCGCTTTTAAACTGGTTTTATAAAAATATCTGGTTATGTATCCGTATCCAAATTTATAACTGGTTATATAACCGGTTTATAAAAAATAATAGTTATGGTCATGTATCCAAATCCATATATCTGATTTTGGTTTGGATATAATTTGGTTTAGCAAAATAACCGACCATGCACACCCCTAATTGTAAGGGCGGGAGAAAAAAATTCATAGGAAGAATGTACCAAATCTCAACCCAAATCCACAAAATTAATATTTTAATAGACCGAATAAGAAAAAGCCCACCCAACAGGGGTTATAATTTGGGGAATTTTTTTTCCTACCCCAACATTTATCCTTTTACCCCAACATATTTTGAAATATTCTCATTCCACCCTTATTAATCTAATATATTTTATTATTTTTTATTTTTTTCATTTTATCACTTTTCCGGTAAACTGTACACCCCTGAAATATTGTTCTGGTAAGTTTTTTTTCCTCCACTATGTTAATTTTATCGAAACACTTTTTTAAAAACTTTACCGGTTCGTACCACCTGCAAAATCAATTAGGCATGGCATTAAAACCCATACCCGCGGGTACCCGCCCAAACCATACCCGTTTTGACGGGGAAAATCCGAGTTGACTGGGTTTGGGTTTGAGTTTTCCCCGATTTCAAAAGATGGGGTTGGGGCGGGTAATGGGGACTAGGGGTGTACATGGGTTGGGCAAACTCATTCGACCCAGTCAAACCCACTCAATCCAACCCAAAAAAGTGGGTTGGGTCGGGTTATTGGGTGGGTATGGATTTCAAAATGAAAAATCCATAAAAAAATTCGGGTTTCGGGCAAAACCCAATCCAAACCCATTGACCCACTGAATCGGTAGTGTCATGATTTTTTAAAATAATTTTCATATTAATATTAAAGATTTTCCATTATTAAAATATAAAAGTCACAAGTTCAATACTCAAATTTCTAAAATAAGTTGTATGCGAGTTTATTATTCCAAACGTCAAACGATTACTCCTTTGTATATCGTAGTTTTAACACATTCTCTGATCATCTCTTTCGAGTCTCCACTCTTCGTCTTCTTTTTTCATTTAAAAGTAGTGGTGCTAAAAATATCATTATTTGCAAATTGTGAAAATATGTTCTTTTTTTGAAGAAAAAAAATATGGTGATGATATTATAATTTTATGATGCTAAAAATGTAGTAAAAATATGTAATACTATTTTTTAAGAAAATTAAAAAGTTGTGTCATTTTTATAAAAAAAATGACGATTCGTCATTTGGTCATTTAATATTAAAAAAAATACAAATAAAATTTGGGTAACCCACACAATCCACCCAACCCAACCTGAAAATAAGTGGGTTTATCCAATCCGGCCCAATATTAAAGTGGGTGGTTATTTTGTTCAACCCAATCCGGAGTACCCTATGTGGTTCGGGTTTTGGTTTTGCCTAAACCCAACCCAATCCGACCCATGTACACCCCTATTGGGGACATTGATACCCACTCCGAACCCGCCCCGCTTATATTAAAATTAGATTTTACCTCTTTTAAATTAGAAATCCTTAAACAATTGAAATTGGGGTTATACTTTTTATCCCCGCTCGAAATTGGGACGGGTTTGGGGAAACCCGAACTAATATAGGTTTGGGTTTGGGGAGGGCAAAATCCGTCCCCGCCCCGCCCCATTGCCATGCCTAAAATCAATTGAAATATAATACCGAAATATTTTTCATAAGTGTACCGATTTTAAAAAATTCCAAAATAATAGAAATGTTCCGGTACACTTTTTAAAAGAAGTGTACCGGTATGTTGAGATAAACCAAAGTGTTCCAGTATTTGTAAATGAATCAGAGAACACTGATGATGAATAGCAGCAGCGCAACTCTAGTGCTGGGAGTGTGTTGCATACTTCTGGAGTTCTCTGAAACCAAATCCCAATTCCCAAATAAAAACATCCCTTCAACTATCAAGATTCTCATCTGTTAGACTTTTGGTTCTACTCAGATCACCCGAAACATCATCATCATGTCCTGCTTCTAACACCACCACCTTCTTCTTCTTCCCTTCCCATTCCCCACTTCCACTTCTCACACTTTCCATTTTTTTTCTTTTGTATTATTATCACTTGGCTCTCCCTCCACCGACTCCACCACCATTTTCTCACATTTGATTTATACATTAATAATACCGGTACACTTTCTATTTTGCTCAATATACTGGTACACTTTTAAAAAAGTGTTCCGGTAACATTACTATCAGGTGAAAAATACTCCGGTATTATATTTCAATTGATTTTGCAACTGATATAAACCGGTACATTTTTTAAAAAAGTATTCCTGTAAAATTAATATATCAGAAAGAAAAAAAACTTGCCGGAGCAAAGTTTCGGGGGTGTACAGTTTACCGGAAAAATGATAAAACAATAAAATAAAAAATGATAAAATATACTATAATAAAATAAGGGTATAATAGGAATATTTCAAAATATGTCGGGGTAAAGGGATAAATGTTGGGGTAGAGAAATTTTTTTCCATAATTTAGGGGTAGTAGCCTAGGAGTTATTCTTATTACAGTTTAAAAAATATATTGTGAAATTTAATTTAGTCGCTCATAAATTTTTTTATGATCCATAATTTATTCTTGTATTTTGATATTAAGATAAATTAATCTTATAACTGTCAAAAAAATAAATTAATCTTATAATTTATTATAATTGGGACTAATTACTTTTTCAAGTATGAAGGCTAATTTGTCTTCAGAATAACAATGTCATTTTTTTGTATAATTTAGTACACAATAGTTAATTATTTACCAAAACAAATTTAATTATTTTTTTTGGATTACCATTATATTGGTACCAAGTTTCCACATGTTTAAGAGGGCCATAATTCTTACCACTTGGACAAATTGATTGTTGGTTGAGAAGAAAAATATTATTATTTTACTCCTCTATTTTCCCAATCAATATTATGAATTTCAGATAGAATCGGAGAGAAAAAGAATGATCAATTTAAATTTTTTTGATTTGTTGTCATCTTCCATTGTATAAACATCACCCAACTTTGTCTTCAAACTCAAAATTAATCATATATTGAATTGTAGGGGTTTAATTAAGACATTGGAGTGTAGTCATATCTGTTATTTTGTTGTTTTTAATGATTCTAAATCATAACACTCTTCTTAGATTGAAAATCCAGCAAAACTTGCTAACTGCAGTGTCAAGTACAATAATTAAAGATTAATATTTGAGTTAATTTCAACATTTTTAGAAAAAGACACAATAATTATGAATATTTTGGACCACAAGCCAATATTCCTCAGTGTCTGTATGTATAACTAGAGATTCCAATATCCTTCCCCTTTGAATGTTGGTCCATAAATGGAATTTCATAAGTACTCCTAATATCATTAATATTCTGTATACATGTAAGAATGCAATCATATGAACCAACCCATTTGAAATGGATGACTGGGATCTACTACTGCGTGCAACTGTGTGATTTAGTTACTACAGTGCATCGTGATCATAAGTACCAACCAACATGCAGCTAATATTAACTAACCTTCATTGCTTGCTTCATTCGAATATTGTTAGAAACACGCCCAAAAATAAACTAGGATGTTACACGAAAATGGCCTACGATCGAATTTGAATGAGCCGAATTAAGGGCAGCCGAAATGAATCTTGTTGAATCTTTCTCAACTGCAACCGAGCGTAATTGTCCGTTATAATGCAAAGTGTATTTTCGACTTTGGTGAAGCCAAGTAAATTACTATTGAGAGCTATTAACTAAATCTTCGACTAACTTTTCGGTTAGAGACAGCAAATACTATTTATTGAACAAACAAAATAATTTTTTAAGTTGGAGCCAATACTGACATTTGAAATCAGGATCCTATAATCACGCCTTTTCTATAGTCCTTGAGTAATAATGATAAAATGAGAGGTTTAGCTGTAAAGTAAGATTAATGATACTTAATTCTATAGGCTAAGTTCCATTTCCATAGATTGTACACTGTTGACATTTATTCCTTCATTCTAGTTGAGATTAATGACATGTATGTACATATCTTATCTTATGTCTATGATCTACAGCTTTAATGTTGTATACAAATTGTATCCCCAAAGCAATTTAAAAATTGAAAAAAAATTATGCTTATAGTAAGTATCTAAATCTGAACTCATATGGCATAATTTTTACAAATTGTGAGAGGGGTTGAGTTTTTGTTTTCTCAAGAAACTTAATTGTTTCTTTCATTTGTTCACTTGGTAATTGAAGGCATATCCAATCCATCAATAATTCTAAGTCTTTTGCAAAGTCAAGTAAATACCAATCCAACATCTTTGGAATAATAAACTTTGTTGTTGAAATTCCAACTGCAGCTTGTAAGTATTCTCTTTTTGCTACTTCAAGTTCCTTCTCAACATTGGATGCTGTGTAAACTCTAACCTGCATTTGTTCAAAAATCATGCAAATCATTAAGTAATTGAAGTGTGCATTAAAAAGAGGATCATTCAGATATAAAAATAAAATTAAAGGCTTTGATGTCATAAACTTTTTTTCCGTCAAGTAGCCTAACAACTATAATTTCACCTTTTAAGATGAATGATTGGGTGTAGCAGGGTTCAAACCTGGTCCTGCATTTTACGTGCAATGTCCCTACCAGGCCCAGCTGAGCTATGCTCACGGGAACTTTTAGAAAAGAAAAACAAATAGTGAAGTAGGCTTTCAAAAATGTCCGAGTCTATGACAGATAATAGATCAGACTCATGCCAATATTTTCAAAGTAGGTTAGACTCGAGCCTTGCAAAGTTTAACCTAACCTAACTTATTCTCACCCCTATCGGAGATGCTACATCAATACTATACTTTTATATCTTCGGGATCAGAACAGGACCGCAATTGAGGCAAGTCAATCGTACTACAATTCTTCGCAAGATCGAGAATTGCAACAACAATTTAAAACCTTTATAAAAGACTAAAAAAATCAATTTAAGCAACAGATAAACTTACAGCAGGAGATGACCAAGTTCCACTAGAGAGAGCAAATGTCACAAGGGGTTCTGACAATTCAAGTCCATAAATGCTTCTTACTGTCATTTCATGATTTTTTACTTCCTTTAATAATGTGATCTGTTTGGAATTTAGCTGTAAAAAAGAAGCTTATTAATTTTGTTATCTTTCCACACACATAAAAAGCTGCATTTGAAAAGGACACAACTTACATATTTCCAGTGATATGGAAGCCTTAAAATGCAGTGTTCTATAGTTGTTGCATTTAACAACTTTCCACCTACATTTATTGTTGCCTGTGTAACAAGAAAACTGCATCAATTAATGAGCAAAAAAACTAATGCTAAACTTAGAGAACAAACAAAAGTGAGACCAACCTTCTGCATCAATGCAACAACCATTTCAGGACTCTTTGGTATCCCATTTTCTATGAATGCCTGAAACAAAGCAGAACTTTTAATAAGCCATTACTAACATTGAAGAGTATCAAATAAATAGAAACTGTATTAGTGTATGTTTGGTATCACAGGTAGATATATCAGAATCACGGTGATCTACTGTGATTTTTCAAAAGCTACACTTGTAGTTTGGTGAATCACCATCATTCTGGCATTTTCACTGTGATACCCTTACCAAGCATAGGCTTAGAGTGTGATTAAAGTACATTTTTTCTAATAGAAATAATTGACATACATTCATCATACAAGAGTTGTATATGTTGATCCAGAATGCAAGCTTCTCTTGATGGTTGAGATTCTCAATGTTAACACATGCTAGTTTTCTCAAAAGAACCCTTCAAATTTCAAGAAATTAGAATTTATAACACCTTAAAAAGTACTAATAAAGATGAATTTGAATAGAATAATATCACATACTTCAACCTATGCAGTAAAAACAAAGACTTAGCAGTTTGTGTTGGACTGAACGATTCAGCTTCAATACTTGCACTTAATTGTTTGTAAGGACCAATGTCTCTCTTTCCAAATTCCAAGATACCATATGGATCTAAAAATTCTGTTCCTTCAATACAGTGTTTAGATTTTAGAGGCCTTAAAGGTGGTGTACTCATTCTCAAGAGAATGCTAGTTAAACACTTGACAATATTTTCAGAGATTATATTTGGACTTTCATCTTCTTGTGGAATTTCTTTTAGTCGATGGTTTCGTAGTTCCTGCTGCTGCAATGAGGGAAAACTTTCATTCATTTACTTAAAAATTCTTCAATTTTTGACCTACTGGTAAATAGTTTTAAATTGTGGTCTGCAGCTGCAATTGCGGCCACACGTTTCACAACTGCAACTTCAGCTGCGCGCATCAGATGCATTATAAAGGTTCACAACATAACCGCAACCACGACCGCACCTGCAATTTAAAACTATGTTCTAGTAACTACTACTATAACACTAATTGAAACTATTTTTACACATGGCAAACCTGTTTCTTGGGAGGTTCACAGCGTTTCGGTAGTGATTTATTGTCAATTGGAATTTTCGCCATTTGGCCTTTGCATATGGATTGCTTGTTGATCTTGTAAGAATGAGTACATGATTGAATTTCTTTTCCTTGTCTCTCCTCTGGTAAGACAAACATGAGATACATAAAATCAGTTACTACAGTACGTTTATGAAATATATTGTGCATGTCTGAGTTGACGGTGAGTTTGACAGAATCACAAAAACTCTGAAGCATAGAATTTACTAACCAGGAAATGTTGTTTTAGGCCTAGTTGCAGATGGTACACCATTGTTCAATTTTGTACTATCATTTGGGTTTGCATTGTTCACATGTGTTGCTTCTGAATGGTCTAGTTTCATCTTGGAGGATGACATGTAAACTGCTTCTTGATGCAAATTCTGCCTAACATATAAAACCTTCTCTTCAAGCCTTCTTATTTCTTCTTCCAATACTGCCACTTCAGCCACAAGTCCAAGTGTCTACATTTTTTTTGTAAGATTAAATTCATCACTCAAATACTCAATTTCTTGAATATGATAATAAATATAAATAAATAACCACTTATGATTATAATAATGTTCATTTATTTTCTATCAGGTATAACCTGCGTAGCACTGACACTTCAGATTAAAGGCGTGTCTGGTGTCTAACATCGACACATGTGATTAAATTCAATTATTTCTTTTTCTCAAACTATTAACCGGTATCAAGTGGCAACATTTTCGGAATCGTGTTCGTATCAGTGTCCGTACTTTAGAAAACGACTGAAAATAGGGAGAGTGATTTACTAACATAGGGAGGGAGATAAGGAGGAAGACGAGGTAGAGCTCCCAAAGGCCTATTCAAAGCTCTTTCCAATGCCTTGTGAATATTCTCCTCATGTCTAAGCTTATTCTTCAATCTATCCACCTGAAAATTGAAAATTCCATCTTAGTTTTCAAGTTAGAAGCAAAGAAAATTAATGAAAAAACAGGACAATATTCATTACATCTTGTTGCAAAGCCAATTTTTTTCCATCTTTAACTGCATTTCCTATGCCTTTTTGCAAGTTTTGAGGAATTCTTGGATCTTTGTTTGTTGAAACTGAAGCCATGGCTTTTGAGTTGTGAGGAGAAGAACTGTTACACGTTCAGCATCATAATTTAGAATAATATATTAAACTTTGGTTACTATACAAACCGTTTTTCAAAAATGTATATTGTGACCATAAATAAATAAAATAAATGTACCCTTTTATGAGTTCTGACTTTATAGCAAATTTAATTATATTTTCATGTGACATTGAACCTTTCCTAGGATTCAACCTCGTCTTCACGGTCTTGTTCATCTTTTCAACTTCTTCTAAGCCTGAAACTGCTTCCACAGCTGAAAATTAAATACCAAATTATGAAAACAAATAGTATTAAAAGGCTTAAGAGAATGATCAAAGAAGAGACTCAAACTTAAACTTGAGAAGGAATAATGAAGTGTCATCACACACACTCTAATTGAAAATTGATTCATTTATTTCCTTTCTCATGACTTTATAAGGGAAATAATAATTTGATAGTACAATTTATGAATATGAAAGGGATATAATAATTAAAAAATGTGTTGCTTATAATTTTGTTTAAAAAATAGTGTATGGACAAAAGAGAACAAATCCAAGCTGGATTGGAACGCAACTACTAATTATAGAAAGATGGTAGCAATGTAACGGAAGTACAAGATCCCATAACTACAAATTAGTAAGGGATTTTAGTCATTTAAGCAATACGACATATGTCCGATTTTAACTAAGACATTGAGTTTAAATGGTTACGAGTTGTTAAAATAAATCGTTAGAGAGAATTCAAATTTTATTTTTAGTAGTAATAATTTTTTGTCAGATTTTATTTATGTCACGACCGAATTTAGACACTATTAAATTACCGTGGAAATTTGTATATGGCATAGCATGGTAAAAAAAAAGGATCAAGTCAAAAAGGTCTATGTCATCATCAACCAACGTGCACTTTACAATTGATTTCCTAGCTATAAATTAAATTTTACATTAACCCCAACGTAACGCTCCTCACCCGTGGTTATTTAGCTTTCTTATCCTTAGATTATTCATTTGTTTTTTGATTTTATTTAAAACATAGATTATTCATTTGTTGTGTTCCTAAATCCTAATTATTAATGAAAGTGAAATTTGATATTGGGCTGGTCAAGGGAGGGTTTTGGTAGGCAAAAGCTGCACTGTTCACAGCAAGTCGAGTATTAGTGTTAGTCCGGCTAATCTCAGTAGAGAAGAACATGTCGAGTATACAAAGTAAATTTTCTTATTTCAACAAAAAAAATTTGTACTATCAAATTTGACCATTTGTTTAAATGATTTAAATATGTTGTTAAGAAGTTCTCCATCGGTTGCGAGATGACCTGAATGTGTCTTTGTAAGTAAAAGACAATTCTCATATTACAAGTCGATTTTATAAGGATGAGTTAGTTCAATACTCATTTCTAAAATAAGTTGCCACTTAGATAGATTTACCGTTGATTATAATAATTAATATTAGATTTTACTACATGCCCAAGAATTGAAAGTATATATCAAACAGCCTGTGAGAAAAGCAACATAAACCAACAATCAATAAGAACAAATTATATAAGTAAATTAGAAACATAAGTAAATTAGAAAGTATGATAATATTTAATATATTTATATTTTATAATTAATTTTTTCGTCAAAAATGATTAGTAACTTCATAAATCACATTTTTAATGATTTTTCTATTTGCAATTCGTTATGTTTTTGTACAATTATTTGTAATTCTTTAATCAGTATCATTTGGACACATTCATCCTATATATATTTGTCTAAAAAAATATGTAGCAGGTGAAAAATCATAAAATTTGCATATTTTTAAATTTTGATTCTGGCAATTGACAAGCTTTTGTTTGTCGTTCTTTTTAACAACTATCTTATGGATAGATCTTCATTCTATTTATATTCTAAACAAAATAATTAAAAAGATCTAATAAAGACATAGGAAAAGTATTAGTATATTATTATTATATTTTCACAATTCACTAGTAGTTGCCACATAAACATCAATCAAAAATCTATTTGATATGTATACAACTACACAAGTAGTGTACTAAACAAAAGCCTAACTGAATTATTTAAAAACATCACTATATTTTGGATTACATTAAAAACTTGTTGGATTGAGAAAGCTAACGAAAAGTGATGACAAATTAATATACGAAATCACACACGAAACGGCAAATAGATGATGATGGGTAGTTGAGAACAGAAAGCTAAAATAAAACTTGTGTTACAAACATGAACGCCCTTATGTCTCCATCCACCACCACATGACGGTGACTCCAAATCTCATGTTCACGTTATAACATATCTTAATTTCTTTGGGATTAAATGCAATTTTAATCTCCTTTTTTTACTAATTTGCAATTTTTTATCTCATATTTCTAAATTTACTATTTTAGTTCTTCAATTTTTAAAATGTTAACTTTTTTTTTCTCGACAAATGATATTTTGATGCTGAATTTTTATGATATGATAAGTGAGATGTTTTTATGTGACAATTTAGTTGATGACATAACATTGTCTATTTGGATTTTAATTTAACAAACATTTTTTGTTTCATCAAAATACATATTAATTTATATCATAAAAGTAACTAACGGGATGCAAGACACGTTCTAGGTGATTTTGTTTTTAAGATTTGGTATTTGGTTCAATAACCGATCAATTTGAAGGACACAAATTCTAGCGTTCATTAGTGGGGTGTCCAATTAAAGCCAAAAAAGTTGTTCTGTATAAATTGCTCCTAGACAGAAAGTGATACCAAGAGAACTTAAGACCTTGAGAGAATCACAATCTAAAATTTCAAACATTCAACATCAAACCAACCCATGTGGGTTAGTCTAGGTGAATTTTAACTTAAGAGTTGGTGTGTTCGTGATCAACATAGTAGCTTTATTCTTGTAGATTCTAACTTCAATCAAGAAAGACTCAACATAATCGCAAGGGATGCTCTGGCCATAAAAGAAGCAAATTGTGAAGCAATCCAAGAGGCCTCTCCCATGTGACTTTTGAAAGTGATTCAAAAATTGTGGTTGACGCAATTTTTAATAGTTTTGATGGTACATATGAACTTAGCACTTTAATTTCTAAGATTAAATATTTATTCCTATTATAGCCCAGTTTCGAGATGAAATTTATTAAGCGACACATAAATATAGTTACTCATACCTTAGCAATGATGGCTTATTCTTGTCCTGGTCATTGTCCGATTGATTTGATTCCACTTTATATTGAGAATTATTTGATTAATATAATAATATGAATTGAATTGATTATTGTAAAAAAAAAATCATATAACATATAAGTTTATCATTTGTTATATTCTACAAAATCGACCCCAAATGTATAGGTAAGAAATATATTTGATATTTTATAAACGACAAAATTTACGTGAGGTGCTTTTTAGTATTTATCTATCTCACAAAAAGACATTTTATTTTAATTTTAAAAACTGCAGAAAAAATTGTCTTTTAATAAATAAAAAATTGCTTCTTCATGAGATGTAAGATTTTGTCCTTTTAAAATTAGGAGATCATAGTCCTAAATTTGAAAATGAGACAAAATAGAAGAATAAACTTACATTTAAACCCAATTTCTTTTGATTTAATTTAAAGAAGATGACAATTTATAGCCAGTCAGAGACTAACATAATTTGTCTTTTAATAATTTGACAATTTGGTAAAAAATAAAGAATATCCAAACGCTATGAGATACTATAGCTCCAAATTTTGTTGCATCTTCTTTAGAACAAGAATACTATGCATCCCCAAACTATGCACTTCCAACCTTCACATGATGTTGTAATATGATATTGTCTTTTTCACTATATAATCGCGTGGCAACATAAAAGCTAGTAGAGATAATTTGTCACCTTCTATGGTGTTTTCACTTTGCACAACGTGCTACTAAATATGCTCTCAGTTTCACTGTGTTTAACGAAAATCCACTCTCATCATTGCACAGCGATTAAAAAAATTGTTGTTCCTGTTGAAACAAACTCTATTTGAAACAAATTCACAAGGAAGTTCCTTATCCTTCATTGTGACGAAAAATAAACCTTGGTTCATGTTTGTTAATTGTTATCACCATGAGCAGGGGCGTCTTCGAGTTTTTGGAGGCTATGTGCAAGATATAAAAGTGGCCCTTTAATAATAAAAAAATAATTTAAATTATCGATTTAAATTGCATATAATTACAATAAATCAAATAGGACAAAAAAAAATAATTCAAAAAAAAGGACAAAAAATACAAAATAATTATCTTTGTATATAACGTCAAAAAGGAACATCCTAATCTAAGATTAAATTTTATACAAAGATTAAAATGGACTAGAACTATATTTACGAGTATAGATAACTAATTTATTGATACTCATTTGATATTTTATGAACATTAACAATATATAACTATTATTTTAGAGCCTAAAAATTAATCTATTAATATACATCTGATATTTTATGGGTATAAATAATATATAAGTAATATTATATGACCTCAAAATTTTGAGTTGAGGCCCTCAAAGTTTGGAGGTCCGGTGTGGTCGCACATCCCGCACATGTGTGTGGGACGCCCCTGACCATGAGTAACCACGATTTTGCAAAACTAATATAATGTATTTTGTGTTAATAGTCTTTTTTTTTTGGCTTTATAGTCGAATAAATTTTGAATAAGCAAATTTTGTAAAATTAATTTTAGTAAAATGTAAATTGAATGTAAAATAATTTATTTTGTGAACATTTACATATAGCCGATTTTAAGTTTTTTTTTCTTTTCCTTTTGGGTCAATTAAAATAATTATACTTAGTCTCATGAGCTTAGCTCATTTAGTTGGGACATTGCACTATATGTGCAGAAGCCGAGGTTCGAATCTCAGACACTCCACTTATCCATCTTTAAGGTGGAATTTCAAGCCACTAGGCTACCTACCAAAAAAAAATAATTATACTTATCAGTTACCAATAACAAAGGAGGAGGATCGATCGCTCACCATCAGTAAAATCTTCTTTCACACCCTCTCTTAGGGTCTGTTTGGTTCAATTGAGAAGGAGGGGAGGGGAGGGGAGGTGAGGGGAGGGATTTATTATGTTGACAAAATTACCTTCATTTTTTTATTAAAATTCAAAATTATCCTTGTTGAAATATTAAAATTCTAGGTTTTATTTTTTTTTACAACAAAAAAATTTTAGGTTTTCTACTCATTAGATTTTTTTTTTGTTATATATCCATTAAATTTTTTTTTGGATGTAATATATCAATTATAATTTAATCCTTATTTTGAGTTTATAAAGTTAAGAGTAAAAAAGTAAATTACTTCTCCAAAATTTAAAATATTCCCTCACCTCCCCTCCCCTCCCCTCCAAAAACTTCGAACCAAACGGACCCTTATGTTTTTATTTAAAATAAAATGCAATTGATATAAGTTAAACAAAAAACTTGGCATAGTTACCGCTCCTCACAAGCCCTTGTCCCCCTTCCCAAAAAACTAACAACAAACTTCAAACTAGTGATCCCAATGCAACTTGAAGATATATTGTCAATCATTTAGAATGAAAAGTTTATCCCTCAAGTTTTCAGGGCAAAAGGCTTTGCTAATTTAGAATTTAAAATTCAATCGGGTGATAAGAAAAACTTATCAAACATTGTTCAAATTAGATATCAAACTTTAGTAAAAAAAAAATAGATATCAAATTTGGATACTCGTAATTGATAATTTAATTTTGAACTTAATCAAAAATTTAGAATTTTATTTTAAATTTATAAATTTAAGTGCTACGAATACTAGTTTAATAAAAGACATAAAAATAATGTTAATGCATAATTAATTTTAAGTTAAAAAATTTAATTTGAATATTAGACAAATTGAAAACAATTGAATTTTTTTTTCTCATTTTCACAAATTAAATATGACTCTTTAGATTCATACATTTCAATCACAAGGATAACATGCACTAAGTTTTCTCTTGTCAAAAAATAAAAAGATAACCAACTACATGCACGTTACCACTAATATATCTTGTAAATAATAAATGTATCTCTTATTTTTGCATATATTAAATATAACTTTTGGAACCAATCGTTAGTTGGTTCAGTGGTGATTGGCGTTGAACTTGGTAGGGAGGACCGCGGTTCGATCCCCCGCAACTGCGATCGGGAGGGGGCTGGAACCACTTGATGCCAGAACTGACCCCCGAACCAGATTAAACTGATGGTGAAAAATCAAAAAAAAAATATAACTTTTGGAGTCATGCGTATTATGTGATAATGAATTTGATATATGCTAGGAATACAAAATAATCATAAATTTTAAGTTTTATTACATTTAATAATTCCATAAAATTTTGCAACGTTTAATTATTTTATGAACAAATTATAAATTACAGCGGTTATTATTTTGAACTTAGTAATAAACTTCATTAATTATTTGTTTCATCTCTCATTTATCTTCATTTATTCTTTTGTATTTTCTTTTGTATTATCTCATTTTACAGCGGTTATCATTTATCTTCATTTATTCTTTTGTATTTTCTTTGTTTCAGTTCTTTCTTCACACATGCTTGAAAACAAGAGACATTATTTATAACATATGGGTACCAAAAATTGTTACTTTTTAAATAAGGATCATGCTAAACAGTGCCCCCGGGGCACTTGTTAAGCATACTAAAAAAGGAAATAAAAAATAAAATTAATATTGAAAAGATAACCTTTTATACTTTTGAGGTATTGAATGCACGCAATTTGAGACAAAATTTCTATTTTAATATGCTAACCAATGCCCCGGGGGCACTGTTTCGCATTTTCCTTTAAATAAATGTTGTTTTTGATTTATAAAAATTGATTTTCGTAGAGAAAACAAAGATACCGAATTTGAAAGAAATTGTTGGCTGAGTCGCGTACTAAGTCGTTTTCTTTAAGACGTTTCGCGGTACTGCTCAAATTGTGCAAAGCAGACAATCAACCGCGTCGCCTCCAGGATAAAACAGCCTCGTCAAATTTAATCGATTAAATACTGCACTGTATTAATCGAAAGGAACACCTTTAGTTAATGGTTCTAAAAACCATAAATTGATACTTCAATATCAATTGAATCGATACAACAATACCGATTTGAAACCAATGAAACAGAAACGAGTCGATACAACAATATCGATATCGAAAAACAATAGAATAGAATCGAAGAAGGATGGAAGAATTTGTGATGAATAATTTTTCTGAATACTGTTATGATTTGTTGTTCTATCGTTTTATAAATATATACTATGAACAAAGAAAACAATGCAATAATAGGCATTCAAGTGAGGGACATAGAATTAATCACAATTAAGTGACATTATTTCTTGTCCGTTACTAAATCAGTAGGAGAATGGTTGAGTCAGCAAGAATCCAATGCAGACCCTTTAAAATTCGAAAAATGACACAAAAACAACATAACATCCACTGGTGCAAGTTGCTTGTAAATTCGCAACAGTTACAATTTACACTAAACTTCCACTGGTGTGAGTTGCCTTTAAAACTGTTCATTTTTCTTTCCAATGTGGGACTCAATCCCACTTTTTTCAATTCACACTTCAATGTGATTTTTTCATTTATAACCATTATGGATTAACTTCCATTCTCTAAATGAACATCAATTTGTTCATTTTCTCAACAATCCCCCACTTGAATTTAAAAAAGTGTTTCAGAGGTTTCCAAAAGATTGTGCATAAGCAAAGGTGTCTATGACTTGAACCTTTGCGTAGCAAGTAAGAGCCTGATTTAGCAAGAGTGACACTTGTCTTGAACTCTATCTCAGATTTTTCTCAAACCCGCACACGACCTTTTCACAAGGTGTTTCTTTATAGCTCGTGCTTTAATGGCCCTGCACGTTAATCCCGGTTTCATGAACGCTCTAGGAATTCTGCCTCGAAATTCCATAGGAACCGGCCTCAGTTCCACATTCATATAGGTGAGTCTATCAAGAGTACTCCTGTAGCTCAGTACTCCACTCATGCAGAGTATAGATCTCATTAAGAGCTGCAACTCATCCTTTCGCTATCAGGATTCATGCTTTTCTCATTTTACTTGCATGATCATCATTAACTCATCATGACTTGTTATTACCCATTGAACCAAATTCTTGGGATCTCCAGTCTTTTAGGTTGGGTTCCCATCATGATAAGTTCATATCGGCATTAGTCTCATCTTTACAGATGTATTATAGACTTTCTCTCTAGCTAGTCCTTTCGTCAAAGGATCCGCTAAATTTTCATCAGTGCGTACATGATCCACTCTCACAACTCCTTTAGTGATCATCTCTCTCACTGTGATGTGCTTGCGTCTTATTTGACGCTTCTTTCCATTATAGAATCGATTCTCAATTTTAGCAATAGCCGCGGTACTATCACAGTGGATCAACACAGCTGGCATAGGTTTTTCCCACAAGGGAATCTCAGATAGCAAGCATCTCAACCAACTTGCTTCTTCACTTGCAGTGGCAAGCGCTATCATTTCAGACTCCATAGTGGACTTAGCCAATATGGTCTGTTTCTTTGATTTCCATGACACTGCTCCTCCAGCTATATTGAATATATAGCCACTAGTTGCTTTGGAATCATCCGACAAGGTGTTCCAATCAGCATCACTGTACCCTTCAAGTACAGCTGGAAATCTCTTATAATGTAATCCGAGATTCATGGTCCTTTTAAGATACCTCATGATTCTCTCAATAGCTTACCAATGCTCATTACTGGGCCTGCTAGTAAACCTGCACAACAGTCCCACGACATATGCGATGTCGGGTCTGGTGCAATCAGTGGCATACCTAAGACTACCAATGATGCTTGCATATTCAGTTTGTCTTACGATTTTGCCAGTGTTCTTAAACAGTTTTACACTGGAATCATACGGCGTACAAGCAGGTTTATAGTCAAAGTAATTATATTTCTTTAGAATCTTTTCCACGTAGTGGGATTGATCTGAAGTTATTCCGTCCTTTGACCTAGTGATCTTGATTCCAAGAATCACGCTTGCCTCTCCAAGGTCTTTCATATCAACGTTGTTACTCAACAATGATTTCACTGCATTTATAGCATAAATGTTTGACCCAAAGATGAGTAAATCATCCACATAGAGACATACAATAGTGCAAATGCCATTTTCATATTTATAATAATAAATGCATTTGTCACTTTCATTCACTTTGAATTCATTTGATGTCATCAAACTATCAAATTTAATATGCCATTGTTTTGGCGCTTGCTTAAGTCCATACAAGGACTTATCTAACTTACAGACCTTTTGTTCTTGTCCAGGTATCACAAACCCTTCAGGTTGTTCCATATAGATTTCTTCTTCTAAGTCACCATTTAAAAAAGCAGTTTTAACATCCATTTGGTGAATAAAAAGATTATAAACAGCGGCAACTGAAATTAGTACCCTTATGGATGTTATACGAGTGACCGGAGAAAAAGTGTCGAATAAATCTATATTTTTTCTTTGTCTAAAACCTTTGGCTACAAGGCGAGCCTTGTATTTATCAATAGTACCATCGGGTTTTAGTTTCTTTTTCAAAATCCATTTACAACCAATCGGTTTGCAACCAGGAGGCAACTCTACTAAGTGCCAGGTCCTGTTAGATTCTAGAGATTTCATCTCATCATTAATAGCTTCTTGCCATAAATCTGCATCCATATATGACAATGCTTCTTGAAGACTCGTAGGGTCTTCCTCTAAAGAATATACCGAAAAATCCGGTCCATAATCTTTAGCTACTCCTACTCTTTTACTTCTTCGAAGTTCTGTTTCTATTTCTTTGTTGCTCTCGGAATTTCTTATCACCGGAAGGTGACTTGACTCGGTGCCCCCACTATTTGTGGTTTTGTTGCCCCCATTATTTCTCGATTTGAAGGGAAATTTATCTTCATAGAAATCAGCATCAACTGATTCTATTATCACTTTAGCATTTAGGTCATAAAACCGATATGCCTTAATGTTTGCTGCATAGCCAATGAATACACATTCATAGGCACGACTTGCGAGTTTAACCCGCTTTGGATCCGGTATCCTGACATAAGCAAGACATCCCCAGGTTCTCAAGTAAGACAAGTTCGGTTTCCTTTTCTTTAATATCTCATAAGGTGAGACCACATTATTAGCCTTGGGAACTCTATTCAGGACGTAGCAAACAGTCAATAAAATTTCCCCCCACCAGTGTGAGGCAGCACCAGAATAGAGCATACTAGCTACAACTAGTTCAGTAAGAGTTCTATTCTTTCTTTCTGCTTTACCATTCATTTACGGTGAATATGGTGCATTCGTTTCATGGATAATTCCATGTTCTTTATAAAAATCATTGCACAACATAGAATCATATTCAGTTCCCCTATCGCTACGAAGCCGCTTAATTTTCTTACTAAATTGATTTTCAATTTCAGTCACATAAACCTTAAGCATGTCAAGCGCTTCACTTTTATTTTTCATAAGATATACAACGATATAATCATAACAATCATCAATAAAAGTGATAAAATAACGTTTACCATTTCTAGTTAACGTTCCATCAAGTTCACATATATCAGAATGAATTAAGTCTAGAGGTTCAGTTTCTCTAACTACTGATTTATGTGAAGTTTTAGTTATTTTCGCTTGACTACAAAATTCACATTTTTCTATGTTATTAGCAATTAACTTTGGAATTAATCCTAGGTTACTCAAATTAAACATAGAACGTTTACTAACATGACAAATATTAAAATCACACACAAAGTAAACGGAAGGAGAAATTTTATTCAAATCAACATTCAACTTAAACATGCCATCAGTGGCGTACCCTTTTCCAATAAAAGTACCATTCTTAGTGATGGTGTACAAATTAGCCCCAATAGTTTGATTAAACCCAGCCTTATTAAGAAGAAAACCAGAAACTAAATTCTTTCTAATGTCAGGCACATGCATGACATCCGTCAAGATCAGAGTCTTCCCGGAGGTGAACTTCAATTCAACATCTCCAATACCAGCAACATCAGAGGTGTGGGCATTTTCCATCTGCACCTTCTTATTTTCAGCAGCCGTGTATGTTTTAAACATAGCACGTTCATAACAGATATGACGACTAGCGCCAGTATCTATCCACCAGCATTCAGTACCACCAACCATATTGATTTCGGTGATCATAGCAACATAAGGCTCATCAGTCAGGTTAGCCTGTGCATTAGGGGCAGCAGCAGGTTTGTTCCTGAGTCTGCATTTTCTTGCAAAATGACTCGGTTTACCACAGTTGAAACAAGACAAACCAACTGAACCAGAGTCATTCCTCTGAGCAGGTGGATGCTGTTTAGCATTAGCATTATGGGCCCTTGAAGGGTTACCATTCTTAATTCGGTTCGTTTGACCGCGGTTCTGATTCTTTAAAGGTTTCCCCGTAGGCTTCAGAACCGCACCGAATTTCTTTTTGTTGTTGCCGGAGACCACATAGGCCTCTTCTTTTTGATCTTGTCTCCTGGATTCCTCCTCAATACGGAGGCGAGTAATCAAACTTTCAATTGAAAATTCTTTTGTTTTATGACGAAGCTGATTTTTAAAATCTTTCCAACCAGGGGGTAATTTGTCAATCATCACAGCAATTTGGAACTGTTCGTCAAGAGGCATACCTTCAGTTATTATTTCATGAGCAATTTTCTGAAGTTCATGAGATTGTGCTTCCACAGACTTTTCATCCACCATCTGGTACTTCAGGTACCTACTAACAGCGTACTTCTTCACACCAGCCTCCTCAGTATCATATTTCTTTTTCAGCGCCTCCCAAACCTCTTTGGCAATTTTGTATGTACTGTAATAGTCATACAAGTCATCACAAAGACCATTGGTGATATAGCCTTTGCATAAGTAATCATCAGACAACCAGAGTTGCTGTTCCTTTTTCTGTTGAAGCTCTTGGGCTTTAGCCTGTGCAACAAAATCAACCGATTCCTTTTGTTTTTCAGCATCAGACTTTTCAGCATCACCATTTATGGTGAGTGGTGTTCCTGAACTCGATCCTACAAGACCGATAGAGACAACAGGCATATCCTCATTCAAAACGTGGACGACCTTTTTCAAAGTTAAATAGAAAAACATTTTTTGTTGCCAACGTTTGAAGTGTAGACCTTCAATCTTGAAGGGTCTTTCACCAGCATTCGAGTTTCCAACAATTCCTTCGGTATCCATAGCAGTTTGAAAAACGTCTTAAAATTGTTGTTTTTGATTTATAAAAATTGATTTTCGTAGAGAAAACAAAGATACCGAATTTGAAAGAAATTGTTGGCTGAGTCGCGTACTAGGTCGCTTTCTTTAAGACGTTTTGCGGTACTGCTCAAATTGTGCAAAGCAGACAATTAACCGCGTCGCCTCCAGGATAAAACAGCCTCGTCAAATTTAATCGATTAAATATTGCACTGTATTAATCGAAAGGAACACCTTTAGTTAATGGTTCTACAAAACCAGAAATTGATACTTCAATATCAATTGAATCGATACAACAATACCGATTTGAAACCAATGAAACAGAAACGAGTCGATACAACAATATCGATATCAAAAAACAATAGAATAGAATCGAAGAAGGATGGAAGAATTTGTGATGAATAATTTTTCTGAATACTGTTATGATTTGTTGTTCTATCTTTTTATAAATATATACTATGAACAAAGAAAACAATCCAATAATAGGCATTCAAGTGAGGGACATAGAATTAATCACAATTAAGTGACATTATTTCTTGTCCGTTACTAAATCAGTAGGAGAATGGTTGAGTCAGCAAGAATCCAATGCAGACCTTTTAAAATTCGAAAAATGACACAAAAACAACATAACATCCACTGGTGCAAGTTGCTTGTAAATTCGCAGCAGTTACAATTTACACTAAACTTCCACTGGTGTGAGTTGCCTTTAAAACTGTTCATTTTTCTTTCCAATGTGGGACTCAATCCCACTTTTTTCAATTCACACTTCAATGTGATTTTTTCATTTATAACCATTATGGATTAACTTCCATTCTCTAAATGAACATCAATTTGTTCATTTTCTCAACAATCCCCCACTTGAATTTAAAAAAGTATTTCAGAGGTTTCCAAAAGATTGTGCATAAGCAAAGGTGTCTATGACTTGAACCTTTGCGTAGCAAGTAAGAGCCTGATTTAGCAAGAGTGACACTTGTCTTGAACTCTATCTCAGATTTTTCTCAAACCCGCACACGACCTTTTCACAAGGTGTTTCTTTATAGCCCGTGCTTTAATGGCCCTGCACGTTAATCCCGGTTTCATGAACGCTCTAGGAATTCTGCCTCGAAATTCCATAGGAACCGGCCTCAGTTCCACATTCATATAGGTGAGTCTATCAAGAGTACTCCTGTAGCTCAGTACTCCACTCATGCAGAGTATAGATCTCATTAAGAGCTGCAACTCATCCTTTCGCTATCAGGATTCATGCTTTTCTCATTTTACTTGCATGATCATCATTAACTCATCATGACTTGTTATTACCCATTGAACCTAATTCTTGGGATCTCCAGTCTTTTAGGTTGGGTTCCCATCATGATAAGTTCATATCGGCATTAGTCTCATCTTTACAGATGTATTATAGACTTTCTCTCTAGCTAGTCCTTTCGTCAAAGAATCCGCTAAATTTTCATCAGTGCGTACATGATCCATAATTTTCTCATCAATTATGTGCAAGTAAATTGAACAACAAATCTAAGTATAAAAATTATGGTTTAAATCAAACACTACAAATTTTAACTTCAAACTAGAATTAATTATGAAAAAAAAAATCAATTTTATTTGAGAGCATGTCAAAATAGATTATACACTTTAAGAATCAATTCTACCTCTACTCTAAATATGAAATCAAGCATGCAAGTAGAATATTGGATAGGAATATGTTAAGTTGATTTAAGATGTTTTGTAAAAGAAAAATATATTATTTGAGACCTAAAATTATTAATCAATTTGCTAGGTTTATGGCTTAATGCGGATTCCAGTTGGGACATGTTTTTTATTTGAGTGATGCTATTTTTTTATGAAGGCCACATGCAAGAAACACAAGAAACGTACGTGCATTCCATTTCACATCGTGCGTGTAGTTCATTTAAATTTTTGGAATAATATTTTTTTTAAGTAAAGTAAAATTAGTGTAACTGATTAAGAGGATGGATGGTAATTAAATGGTGTTAACAGCATAAACAAGCGGTGATGATAAACTTTGTAACTGATTAAGAGGCAACTTTGTATCATAGACTAAGTGATTTTGATTACAAATACTGAGTTTGGCAAGGACCCCTCCACCACCTATCCTTAACTAAGGTAGAGAACCCATGATCGTAAGCAAGCAAACAATAAGCAGACATGGTAGATAAATTGACCCCCTTAAGATTAAATGGTTTTGCATCATTCTTTGTATTATAATGAGTGCATATGGTGCATATGGCATAGCTTATGTCTTCTTACATCTAATTTAATAATAGTTGTATTTATTTGCTTTTATTTATTTTTTTAACAAAATTTATTTTCTTTTATTTATTTTTTTAACAAAAAAAAACACAGCATGAGCGGTGTTTAATATTACAAACAAATTTTGTAAAAAAAAAATATTACAAACAAAGGAATCGTTCGTTTCTTGCTCAACATGCTTCTTAATAATTAGCATTTTCTTTTTATTTATGAAATATGAAAAGAAGTTTCTTCTTTTTTCCCCTAAAATAAAATAGAAAAGAAACATTTTACCGTCTATATAACTAACCCAAAAAAATGGTGAGAAAGATATGCATTTCTTTGTTTTTTTTTCTCTTTCTCAAATCAAACATTACAAGAGAAAAAAAAATCCACTCTTTTTAACTTCTTTCTCTTTGCTCACTTTCTTTCTGTTACATGTTTTGATCCGATCAAAGTAATAATTTAGTTTTGATAATTTTCTTTGCTAGCAAATCCAAAAATTGCATAATTTGAAATAATTTAGAAAGAAAAATATTGAGTCCATAAATAAAATCTAGACACTCGAAATGCTTTACCCAATAGCACGGTAATGTTTTTAAGATGGGTGAAAAGATCGAAGATTGTCGTCCAAGGTAGATAACATGTGATCATTATCATAGAAATGGTTGTTATTTCTAATTGATAAAACAACATTTGTATCATAGCAATCACGGCCTATTTTACCACAACTTTTATGTATAAACTCAAAGTCATAAATCCATAAATTATCAATGTGTATATGCCGGAAATGGATTCAGTGCAATTAATCGCATGCAGTCGGTACATATGGGCTCTGACGGTTAGGTTTTTAGGTTCGGATTTGAATTAATTTCTAAATATAAAATTAAGTTTTAAATCTGACCATCTATCAGACATTGGACGATTAAAATATACTCGAATACAGTGCAATTTGAAAACATTGACTTCTCTCAATCTTGGTCCGTATATTCCACCAAGAAAATGTGAAGACAACCGAATGATTTTAAATTTTATCATAACAAAATACACTTTGTGAAAATTATGAGTTCTCACAACATTATAAAAGTAAATTATGAGTTTCATGTTATTTGTTGTTTCATTACTTACTTCACCTAGACAACCAAACTAGCATACACAATCAAATCAAAATCAGAAATAGACTTGGGCAAAACAATTAACAGTGTTTCAATTTTTTTATTTTTTTTTACCAAATTAAAGTCAATAATACTAAATCAAACCAACCTATAACATCAGACGTGGGAAATTTAGTCGAGAGTTTTTTCTTTCTTCTATAAATTGGTTTTCATAGCTCTCCGACTTCAACAAAATCACTGGCCAGCTACTTCAACCTCCTTTGGCCTCACATACTTTTTGCCTTTGTTTGAAGGAGGAACACTATTACACCATATCGTACGGTAATGAATTGTATTGCAGGGTGTAATGAGTCTGGTGGTTAGATTTGTATAAAATAAAATAAAATTAGTAACAGAATTACTTTTGCCGTCCTACCTGTTTACTCGCCCGCCCTATGCTTTTTCAATTTTACATTTTCGCTACTTAATTAGCGGATGTTATAAAAATGAAAAATTTGACACGCCTTACAATTTTCTACATAAGTAGTTGATTCAGTTATCTATTTAAGTAGCGAACGTGCAAAATCTTGAAATTTTAAGGACTTTACACTATTTTATACTTAAGTTACGTCATTAGCTACTTCATTAGCTAACACCTTATATTGATAGATCAAGTACCCTATTTATGTGTGTTAGTTAATCTCATCTATCAAGTTGCACAATAATAAGTAGTTAAAATTAAATTTGAGTTTTGTAGCAGTGTAGCTAACGTAGTTCTCTACTTAAGTAGATAACAGTGTAAAATTCTGAAAATTTCAAGATTTTACAAGTCGCTACTTAAGTAGAAAACTATAGGGCGTATCAAATTTCTCATTTGTAATGTCTGATACTTAAATAGCTGAAGAGTAAAATTGAAAAAGTATAGGGCACACGAAAAATTGGTAGGGTGACAAAAGTAAATCCGAAAAGTAATGAGTGTGTGATCTACGGATATAAAAAAAATAAAAATAAAAATAAAAAACCAAATTATTTTATTTGGATTTTATTTTCGAATTGGCAAGTTAACTTGATTTATTATGCCCCTAACACGACAAGGACTTCTAAAATACTAACAGCACCCCACCCACAGTAGCTCTATCTCGTTATATACGAGATTTCTCTTCCCACCCCCGTATCTCTTTTTCACCCCTCTAAATCCAATTTTACCCCTCAAAGTTCGGTTTACGTAAACCGAACTTTTTTTTACACTAAAAAAAAAAGTTCGGTTCAACGTAGGGGGTGAAAAAGTTCGGCCCGCGTTTACCGAACTTTTTTGTCAGGGGCATAAAGGGCAGCACAGGGGGTGGAAAAGCAAACCAGGGGGTGGGAAAAGAAAACTTCTATCCTAATCGTTTAATCACCCACTTCTTCCATAAACAAAATGAATCAGTTTACCTTTCACTTACCCAAATTTTTTACAGGTTTTTTTTAGAATTTTTTTTTAATAAAAATAATTATTTTTAAATATATTGCATGTATTTGTTACAAATTTTAAAAAAAATCAAAATCCAAAAAATAAAATAAAAAACAGATTCATAGAAAAATAGAATTCTCTTTTGTGTTTGTTTCTTGTAATAAATATTTTTTTTAATAAAACAATTTTTAGTTTTTTTTTTTTTTACAAAAATATTAGTTTCGTTACACAACATGTAATAGTAATTTTCTTAATTACAAAATAACTTTTTTTTTTTCGATTTCGCACCGGTTTCCGACTCACCAAAGGTGGGCGACTAATTACAGCTCGTGCATAGAGGCATGCGCGCTGTCTAATTTTTTTTAAAATCTGATTTCTTTAAACTCTGTAATAAACAAATGCAATATTTGTAAAAGTGGTTAATTTATAAAAAAAAAAAAAAAATATTCTTTTCTAAAATAGTTATAACAAACGGCCTCTCAAATGAGAAATTAAAAACAAAATTAGTGTTGGAAAGATAATTTTAACATTTTTAAAGTAGTAAATACAAAAATTTCAAGATAAAATTTTCTTATTGATATACTTAACTAGTGCCCCAGGAGCACCGTTTAACATTTCCCTTAAAAAAATAATTTATTTTTACATGTATCCAAACAAACTAAAGATTATTTTATCACAAAGTGATTTTTATTACAATTAACAAACACAAAATAAATTCTTCATTTCCATAAATTCTTTAAAAACTAATCTCTAAAATTATTTAATATCAAAATTACTATTTTTTAGGCTTAAATGCGGTTTTGACCCCTCAAGTTTCACAATTGTGCAATTTTGGCCTCCCAAATTTCCATTGTGCGATTTTAAATCCCTAAATTTCACAATTGTTCAATTTTAGCTCCTTAAGTTTCAATTGTGCAATTTTGGTCCCTCAAGTTTATCCTCTTTTGCATTTGCTAGCCCCCTTTGACTTTTTTTACTAATACTTGTTTATGTGGCATTTAAAATTAAAAATATTTTAAAAATAAATGAAATAATTACTTAATTTTATATATAATATAGGTAAGATAATTACACTTTAATCAAAGGTAAACGGACAACAAGCTGCGTCGTTATCCATTTTTAGATTGAAATTAAAAATATGTTTTAAAATAAATAAAAAATGAAATTTAGTTTTAAAAAAATATATATAAAATAATTTTTTTGTTAAATTGTAGTTTATCAAATAATTTTTCTATAAAAAATAATTTATACATTTTTTTATGGACTCTTTTAAAATTAGTTTTAAATTTTATAAACTATTTGTTTTAAAACAGTAATTACAAAAAAAAATACTTTTTTTTAAACAAATCTTCTTATTTTATAAATGTTTTTTAAATTTTAAAACATATTTTAAATTTTTAAAACATCTTTTATTTATTTGATTTAAAAAAAAATTAAATGCCACATAATCAATTTTGGGTCAAAAAAGTCAACGGGGTCTAGGAAATATAAAAGGAATAAACTTGGTGGGACAAATTCGCTCAATTGAAATTTAAGAGGCTACATCGAACAATTGTGAAATTTAGGAGGTTAAAATTACACAATTAAAACTTGAACGGCCAAAATTGTACAATTGTGAAACTTGAGAGGCCAAAACTACATTTTAACCTCTTTTTTTTTAAATCTGTAATAAACGGACTCAGTTGTACGCCTCGCTTCTTAAAGTTTTTATGTCTATTTGACTTTTCAAGAAAGAAAAAAGTTGGATGCTAAGGCATGGTATGTCTATGGAATTACTGAAAGATTCTCTTCCCACCCCCCACAACTCTTTTTCACCCCCCGATTTTCCAATTTTGCCCTTGATTCAAAAGTTCGGAACGCGTTTTCCGAAGTTTTCTTAGTGTAAATTCAGCAAAAATTTCGGAAAACACATTCCGAAGTTCGTTTTCAAGGCAAAAAAAAGTTCGGAAAACGCGTTCCGAACTTTTTAACCAAGGGCAAAATCGGAATATTGGGGGGTGAAAAAGAGTTGTGGGGGTGGGAAGAGAATCTTTTGGAATTACTAGCTTCAACACTATATGGTTTATCGAAACATTAGGCATGGCCTGTTTGGCTTCAAGATTTACTGGGCAGACAAATTCTATTAACAACACAATGTAAGAATTAAAATCTCTTGCACAAAATGAATTTGAAATCACACTATAGAGTACAAAATTAGAAATAAGAAACCTGTTCAATCACTACCAATTGTCGCACGCCTTTTGCATTTTGTCTCGAATCTTTCCTCAGTTTGGAGCTGACTGGTTGAACTATCATGGTCTCGATTCAACTAGGATTGAACCAAACTCAACTAAGGCCGATCGAGTAATCTGTAAATAATATAAAACATAAAAAATACTATTTCTATTTAACACTTCTTAATCCTATTGAGAATCTCCTCAATGTTTATGGACAAATTGAGTGCTCAATTCAATTGGCAATAAAGAAAATAGAAAAATGGGATTTACATGATCAAAATTATTTACTACTAGCGCATGATAACCTCATGAGTCTTCAAGAATACTAATACTAATGAACAAAGAAAGTAAATCCATCTATAATGTCGATTCAATACATTAATCAAATACACTGCATAAAGAAACAGATGGAAACATCTCCAGGTTGCTATAATGGGCACAAAACTACCTCAATAATTCATCATAGGATCCTAATGCTTCAAGGATGCTTTCTACCCAGCTGTAAAGAAAAAGAAGATTGTCAAAAACGGATGTATCAACAGTAACTCGAAGCAGTCTAAAGAGCCATAAGATATCTGTATAAACTTTGCCAGATTCTATCATTGCTTTCATAATTTCCCAAAATAATTCCACAAGATTCTATATTAACTGTCATAAGTTCAACTTTAACAGCATAGAAACATATAAAAGACACATGGATTTGGTATTCTAAAGTGGAGGGTATAATTTATAGAAGGTAAAATGCAGAGTTATAATTGTTGTGTAAATATTTTATCACAATCTGAATTATTGATTTTTTAATCATCCATTACACAGCACTTAGAGGACTCAAATCTAAAGAAACATGACTTGGGATAAATTAAATATATATTATCGGGGTAGCTAATTACAAAATATACTAATTCAAATAAAAAAATATTTTTCGGGGTAGCCAAATCTACCCCATGGACACACCTAGCTTCGTCTCTGGATAAATATCAAGTACCAGCCAAAAATAGACAAAAACACTATTCACGAAGATAAGTTAATCACTATTCTTTTGGACATATTAAAATTTATTCCGAAGCTTATAATAGTGACATGAACTTTTGGATGAGGGTGAGAGGTCTTTAAACTTGCTAAAACTTTATGTAATCAGACAGTGAACACTCTTTAGCACACATAACAGGTATTGAATACTTCATGAAGAGAATTATCAAAAGAAAATCCCAAATCTATTCTAAATAGCTGATTTGTGATTACCCTTCAAGGCCTGGTTGTGTTGGGTGGTACACATTTCTGAAGCCTAACCTTCTTGCCATTGCAGCAGTTGTCTCACCGATGCATGCAATAGAATTGCTCCAATCGGAATCTGAAATGAGATTCTTCCAGGCCCTGTTACGCCAGAATACATGAACTAGGTAAATTGTATTGGAGGAAAATAATCAACTGATTAAATACTAAATAATATAGAACTTCCTAGAAAATTCTCAACCTATTTCTAAAGCACAAATAAGAAGATAAAACAATTTTTCACAGTTCTTACAACTGCGAAAGTCATTAGGACGCTTAACAAAGATACTAAAAAAGCGTCACAGTTGGCATGAAAGAGTTAGGTTAATGTACTTCAACAAGGATGTTTAAAACAAAATGGACTTTGATCAAGGAAGTACAAGATATAACTCCTGCTTACACAGTTGATGTATTACATCAAAATATAATTAACTGTCTGCAGATTTGAAATTGATATATATGAAATTTTAAAATACTAAAAGGCAAAAGGGGAGGAAGCAAAAAGGAACTCACCGAATTGAAGATGGTGAAGCTACTGTAACAACAGGGGCAGCAAGTGCTTGCTTTAGAACCATCTGGTCAACATGTTGAACTGGTACCTGACGGCTAAGTTAGAATTAGGGGCAACAGTAAATCTCTGACAGAGATATATAGCCATAAATAGTTTAAACTAGTTGTCCTTCCAAGTGCAAGAAATAGACCAAAGCTAAGCTAAATTTTTCCGAAACGCCAGTAAACATAAAGCTATTGATGAGGCTGTTATTCGTGGCCAGTATTCTAAAGTTGTAAACTTCTACTGCTACATAAATTTTTTTTAAAAAAATCTAAGGGAAAAAGTTGTATGCAGAGAACACAATTTCAATCTTTTGTAACCTTTTCCTCCAAACAACATAATGTGACACACTTGACAAAAATATATCATAGCAGGAAAATCATTTTCAGAAACACAATGTTAGATGATGATGATTATTATTATTATTTTTACTACTATTATTATTAAATATTATATTTTATAGTAGCAGTTATGGGCAGTTATTATGTAAGTTATTAATTAATAAGTAGTTATTAAGGTGGTTATGTATTGTGTGTGAATAAAAGGGAAACCGGAGGCTATTGTAGATCATTCAGAATTATTTGGTAACAAATCTTAGGATTTAGGCAGAGAGAGAGAGTTTCATCTCTTCTCTGAGGAGCATTTGCTCTGGGATTATAGAGATCGTTCTCTATAATTGTTCTTTTTTATTTCAATCAATAATACATTTTCTATTTCTTTTAAATTTGGGTCTCTATCAATTGGTCCGACCTACCGGATCTTCAAAGGAGAGCCAGTGTCGACGACAATGGAGATTCCTGTGTTCAACGATGAAGACGATGCCTATTGGTGGGTGATTTGTATGGATAAATACTTTGATGCAATGGAAACACCTGAGGAGAAGAAGCTGACAGTGGTTGCAAAGGCTATAAGAGGTAAGGCTATCTTATGGTGGTTCTGTAGGATTCACCGTCACCCCGAGGAGAATTGGGAAACTTTTTCTTGGGAATTTCTTTGGCATTTTAAGCCAGAATTTCGTGACGTATTGCCACTGCCGCTAGATGAGGAAGGAATGTTGGATCTAGAATTGGATGGTAGTATAAGCAGGGATTACAATCGTGTGGGATATTGTGTCCAAACAGAGGTGAAGCACGAAAGGGAAGTAACGGCAACAAATTCGGAAGATGAGATGAAGGAGAGACTGCAGAATGAAGCGACACCATTCACAAAATGCATAATACCAATGTCTAAAGGTCACAATGAATCGGTAATTGAGTTCGACGGGATTGTTGATGCAACAACTGAGAAGCAAAGAAGTGAGAAGAAGTCACAATCGATCTTCACGATCAAAGGAGAAATCATGTTATGTGTTTTGCTAAAAAATGTTACCCAAAACAAAGTATATGATCCAGGCATAAGTTCTCATGTTTCACACAATGCTTTCTCATTGTACTTCAAGGTTCTCTCATCAGACACTTATTTAATCCATCACCTTGAGGACAAGGTGAATTTCAAGGGGGGAGTATTGTTAGATGATGATGATTATTATTATTATTTTTACTACTATTATTATTAAATATTATATTTTATAGTAGCAGTTATGGGCAGTTATTATGTAAGTTATTAATTAATAAGTAGTTATTAAGGTAGTTATGTATTGTGTGTGAATAAAAGGGAAACCGGAGGCTATTGTAGATCATTCAGAATTATTTGGTAACAAATCTTAGGATTTAGGCAGAGAGAGAGAGTTTCATCTCTTCTCTGAGGAGCATTTGCTCTGGGATTATAGAGATCGTTCTCTATAATTGTTCTTTTTTATTTCAATCAATAATACATTTTCTATTTCTTTTAAATTTGGGTCTCTATCACACAACATCTAAAAGACAGTGAAACATTTTAAGGGAATGTATCATTAATTTCACTTTAAATAATTTAACTCGACTAGATGTACAAAACACTTATCAAATATGCAGTACTTGCAAGGAAAATTTGTATTGGACCATATTTTCTTTAAAAAGAAGGACGCCAAGACTAAACTATTTTACCGTTGTATATGTATTCATTCTTGTAACTTCAAATCCACGACTTGAAAGTCCTTCCTCTGGTCATGTAAATATCACAAACAATTAGAATGTCATAACTTTAAGTAATTTTTAAAAATAACTTCAAAATAGAGAATGATGTTTTTATAAAGCAACAGGAACACTTCACATACCAATCTCATTGCTAGCCTTTGCAGAAGCAGGATATAGAACGGTGGTTTTATTTCCAATTTTGGGAAGCTCTGTAGCCAAAACTTTTCCAGTTGCTGAAAATATCAAATCCTTAATAAATCACTTTCAGAAATTGAAGTTTTAAATTACAGTTTACTGAAAACAAGCTTCAATTATATTTACTATTATTCTAATACTGAGTAACAATATGATCACATACTGATAAAATGCTAAAGATGGTTAGACAGTAGACACAAAATTCACATTTTCGAAAGTAAAATGCATGTAGTTACGCCACTAATTCTCAGAAGTAATAGAACAATCAAAGTAAAGCCAAGTCCTTCTATCATCTACCTGTATGCATATCTTGGAACTATTGTTATGGCATATATTCCTTGAATACCCGTAAAATACTAGTAAGGTTTGGGATGTTACTTTGTATTTCTTGAGTTAGTCATCCATCATGGTGAAGAAGCAAAACTGGGGACATAAATGCAGGAACCATTTAAATTCAGTCTACAGCTAACTGAAAAACATGGATACCTTTTGATGGTGTAAAGGCAACATCAAGTGATTGGTTTGAAGACTGCAAAGCTTCCTTGAAAATGCTAGCAGTACCTGATCCAACAACGCCTATTCTGACATGAGGCATCCCAGCAGCTCTAAGGACAACAAATAAGACCAAGCTAATCATTTGTTTGAAAATTAAGTCCTCGACACAATTATATAAAGTTACACGCACGCAAAGGCATTGTAAAGAACAGAATAAAAGAAATGCTTAGATTTTTTATGTTCTTTATATCACGCATCTAACCAATTATAAACTGCATTAACAAATTAGACTAAGACAATTAAAAACATTTGAATATTCATCAAATTTACATTTTCATCTTTGACAACTCATTCACTATTTAGATTGTATATCGAAGACTTGGATAACATGTTGCATAATGAAAGATATTGCAAGCATTCTTCCTAGAGGACTACATGGTACCATAATCATTAAAATGGTATAAAAATTTCATTAGAGAAAAGATGTCAAGTCACTGAAGAAAAATAACAAACATTTTAGCACAAACATTAACAGCCTGCACAAATTATAGGTAAACCTCATCATTGATAGGGTGGGTAACATTGGATAGGTGCATGTTTTTGGATAGGTGCATGTTTTGCTTGCACTCCACAACAACCCAAAGTTAATTTTGAAGGGGAAAATGATTTGCGAAATCTTTCAAAATCATTTGAAGGTAACTAGGGACTGCTGCTTCTGTACCTATGTACGACTTCGCTTCAAAATTTGATTTTCAGAAATAATTCATCAAAAATACATTCAAAATTTACAAAATCATTTAAAGATAACTAAAGGTTACTTCTATACAAATGTATTACTTCACTTTAAATTTGAATTTTTGGACATAACTCGCCTAAATTACATTCTACTCAAACAATATTTACACAATTTATCCAAACAAGCCTTACCTCCATGCCTCTAGAAAGACTGAACCAGCCTCAGGAGAAGTTATGACAACCCAGTCAAAAGCGTTATCTACAAGAATCAAGAATCAACGGAAGAAATGAATGAGTGAAAAGTGATAAGGCGCTGATAATAACCATGACATGGACAGCTTGATTCATGTTATCATGTGTATCAGAAAAAATATCCAAAATAAAAAATGCAAATGGCATTTTAAGTTGATAAAATCATCATGGATTCATAAATGCTATATTTCTACACACTACTTCAATTTAGATGTCAATCCACATAAAGGGACCAACCCAATTTCTTACATATCATACCGTGAGAGAAACATTTGTGATGGGAAATAGCTCATCAATCCCCAATATGATATTGTGTCCTCAAGGACTTCAACTTTACATATTATTTAAAAATGTCACATCTGCTTCTTTCTTCCCATTAAGCACACATAAATTTTATTTTCAAAATTGGCCCAATAAATAGAAAATAAAATCATATAATATCCACACTGTACTAAATTCAAAAAATGGAATGATTCCTACTTCACAAAATAGTAAATCATCAAAACATGGATTTTTCCATGAGCTTACCACTTAATGCACTGGGAAGCCTGTCGAAATCTGCTCCCCGTTGGTGCTCAATGAGTGGTAGCTCCAAACAATTGATTTCATGTTTCTCCTGCACTTGACATTGGAATTACCAAAATAGTTTCAGTGTATGTAATCAATCAAACCTAATCTTACAATTGTCGGTATCATTTGAATCCCCCTTTTCATTTTATTGACATAACCCGATTTGCAAACCTAGCTGATCATCTCATTGCAAGTTTGCCCTCCTCTATGTTTCCCTTCTCCCAAAGCACTTCCCTTCCTTTCCCTCCTAACTCCCAAACAAAACCTAGATGTTTTAATTATATTTTAGGTAAATTAAACCAATTCAAAGTTCAAACACACACTTAGAAGTTCAGATTTGTTCCATCTACGAGAAAGATAAACACAAATGGTAGATTAGTGGAACCTATTTTAATAAGTGGACCCCACTAATTGGTCTCTGGTGATCTTCCATTTGTGCCTATCTCTCTCACAAATGGAGCAAACACATACTCCACACTTAGGCTCTGCTTGGTAAAAAATAGCGGATAGCTGATAAGCCACCTTATAGCAGATGACTTATAGCGAATAAGCTATCTGATTGAATTTGTGGTGTGTGGTAAAATTAGCAGTTGAACTAGCGTGTAAGTATGAAATGACACAAAAAAGTTATGTTTAATTAACATTTAATTTTTTTCGAGTAAGATAGCAGGGAAAAATTGGAAGAAAAAATGATAAGCTATAACCTCATAAGCTACTTGAAATATCGTTTGAAAAATAAGCTATATGCTCAAAATTTGGTCTTACCAAACAGAGCCTTAGTACATCCAACAGACCTACTTGCATAGAATTCTATAAAAAGAAAGGAATGCCAGCCAAACCATTATATAGAAAATGTTTTTTAATTTATTTATTACAGTATTAACTAACAGCTCAAGAATCTATAGCTGGGCAGTTATAAGTTTCAAACAGGGGAATGCCAAATAAATTCTCTTCAACCAATCCCTAAATACCTAAACCTAATGCAATCTGCATATTATATATGATGATATGCACAAATTATGCAGCATAAAAATAATTTTTATTATTTGAAATTTTGAACATGGAAATATAAAAGAATCGATGAAAATATTAGAATATCGATGTTGATTTGAGACTTTAATCGAACATGTAAATGACATTAAAAAAGTGACATAGTGATAACAGGTGAAATACATATCCGAATTGCATGTAAAGAGCAATGAGAAGAGAATCAGAATATATATAGTTAATTTGAGTTAAAGACACTAAAATCAAACACAGTGTAATGCAGTTGAAAGAGAGAAAAAAACGGAGTGGAAAGGTTGAAGTGAGTACCAAAGCAGTGATAAGTTTGGCGTTTTTGCCGCGTTCTCTGGTGACGACGACTTTGGGCGTGTGATTGGAAGATGAAGCGAAGGTGAAAGTGAAGTTGGAGTTGGAATCGGTTGCGGAAGAAGGAGTGGGAGAAGGAGAAGGACTGATTGGTTGAGAAAGGAAGAAAAATTGTTGCCGGTGAAGTTGAAGACGAGGAGAGGGTGAAGAGCAGAGAGAGGAAACAGAAAATAATCGAGCCATTGAAACGTGTTGAGTGAAGATACTTCTGTCCCAATCCAGCTGTTATCAGATCAATTTTGCAGCATTTTAACACCGACAAAAGGCGACAAAAAGCCATTTTCGATTAAATAATCTACCACTATTATTATTGTTTATTTTTTTTAATTATATGCACTAAGAGGGTAAAAGATTTTTACACATGCATCTGCATAAATGACATCGTAGTGCCACTTTAATGAATTTGTTCCTAAAATATCTCGATAAATATCTATATATTTTGATTGAATGCACATGTAAAAAATGTTACACCGTCAGTGTATACATATTAAAATTATTTTTTTCCAGATAATCCAGCCCAGGATACTACCCAAATTTTTTATAGTTAGATTAAATTTAGTGGTTTTTTTTTATCGAATAGTTCATTGACTAAAAATTTCACTCTTAAGATAAATAAATGGATGACTGAGGTTTCAAACTGCATCCTCTTTATATATATAATGTAATGTCATTAAACTTAGAGCATTAACAATAGAGCACCTCACTTTTGGATATTTAATTGAGTATCACGTGTACACATCGGTTATTCTTTTTTTTTTTTAATAATAATGCATATTAAGCACTCAATCCCTTCAATCAATCAGCTCTTTAAAAAGTTTTTATTGGGTCCCATCAATAACTCTACATCATTATTTTAATAACAATTTATTATTTAATAACTCATAATTATCTATGTGGGTTCTATGAAAATGTATTTTAATCAAAATTAAGGTGGATCCCAAAAGAGAAAGTGCTTAGAGCATTTAAAATTGAGTTACTCATTTTTTAGTACTTAAGTAAGCCTCGCATACTCGCTAATGTCCCGAGTATTGACTTGTGAAACTACTAATTGAATTGCCCAATAAAACACATCACTAATTTATAATTTTTTATTAATAGTACCTAATAAGTATCAGATCCCTCTGTCCCAACACTACTTAAAAAAGTTTTAAATGGATCTCACTAATAACACATTTCATCAATAACTCTACATAATAAACCAGTCCCACAAAAATAATATATGTACAATTGCTTATTGTAGAACCAATATCTACTAAGTACTTATTTGTGTTTTGCTCCAATAGAAGTACCTATTAAATATTGATTCTTAAAAAATAGGTATTCACATTAAAGATAGTCTTATTTAAATGGCTTACTAGTACTATAATGGTTTAAAATTAAATTAAAAATTATCAAAAATTAAAAATAAAGTAGATACTAGTGTAGTAGTAGGGATCCGAATCATCTCCTTCCAATGATTCTCTCCTTCTCCCTCCTTCCACAAATGTGTCCATCTCTCTTTAAATTTTAGAGAGATGATCAAGAAAAATAAATGATTAAAAAAAGTAACTCATATAATTGAAAGGAGAGGATCCAACCTCGTAGTAGTAGTGGTAAAATTTTTGTGCACCCATAAAATTACCAAAAAGAAAATGGCTACTACCGCCATATCAATGCGGATAGTATGAAAGTCACATAGACATCGATTGTTATTAGGGCAGACCTAGTATTAAAAGATGTCTAAAATAAATTTTAAAGTATAGTTTTTTCTTTTTATTTGGAGAAAGAGTAAAAGTGTCGATCACAAATAAAGAAAGCGGTTATTGTAAAAAATAAAGAAAGCAGTTATTGCTAGTGCAACTCAGTTTTTGTCTTGTTCCCCAATTTGTTCAATACTAAAAACAATTTTAAATTCAAATACAGTACGATTGAAATTATCATGTCCAGTATCTTATTTTTTAGCAGATCAAACGCACCAAAGTATCAAATATTTTTCCGTTACTCATAGAATACAAAATCTCACATTATTTTATAGTTTATACCATGGAAGACATTATACTTTTCTTTTTCAGAAGCTTTTGTCTTTTTTTGATGCTTTTCTTTTCTTGATGTGCAGTTGTGCACTAATGAACTTGTGACTTTATGATAAACCTTTTCTCTTGATAAATTTATTATATTTTTGGAGGCCTAAAACCCTTGTTTGAGTTGTCTTACCCTTGGATCGGCCGTGACTCTTATACGAGTAATAATATTAGAGCCCCATGTTAAATAAATGAAGTCGTTTATTGTGATTATAAGTTAATCATAACCCCCGATTGGTACATGATCAGTTGATATGACACATATCTCTTCTAACTTGATCAATATTTCGAGTTCGAATCCAAACTTGGACATGCAACAACGTCAAAATATTTAGGCTTTGTTCGTGGGTACGGGCAAAGGAAGGCGGGCATTTAGGGAGGAAAATCAAGCAAAAAATAGAAAATTCTTTCACATTTTTTGAAAAAATGATTTATAAAGAATGATAAATAATTGCTTATGATTAAAATATTCTTAATATTGAAAATATTATAACAACATAAATTAAATTTAAAGATTTTTTTTCCCTATAAAAATCATATAAACCTTCTAATATAATTTTTTAGTTCCACTGAATTAAGAAGCTTTTGTCTTATGAACCTTTCAAACAACACCTTTCATCCCAAATTCTTTATTTATGTTTTTTGCCTTTCACCATCAATTTAATATGGTTCGAGGATCAGTTCTGATATGTCTCAAATTCTTTATTCCTTTCGCTTATTCCTTTCTTTTCTTTGTTCTTTTATTAAATTATCCGCTCCTTCAAAATATCTTAAAATAAGTTTACCATATAGAGAATATTCAATTTACACCAAACCACAATTTATCTTTTGGGTTTTAACTTCTAATTAACTAAAATATTTGAGGGTGGGTGGGGTAGCTCAGATGGCACTTGCTGACTGAGCGGGTGTAGGCTGTTGGTCAGGGGTTCGATCCTTGGCAACAGCAAATATAGTATTTTCTTTGTAAACAAGTTGGTGGTACTTATAAACCATCAACTTTAAAAAAAAAAAAAAAACTAAAATATTTGTAAAAGAAATAAAAAAATAAATCCACACACAATATTGTACGTATTTTTTATAGTGGTTGTAGTTGGCAAACAACAGTGGGCAATCAACGGCACAGTTTAATGATGACTAATGGTGGAGATTTGCGTCCCAGTTCCCCAACATAATAACAACACTACCATCGTGCAATGTATATGTATACAGACCGTTTCCACTTTTTGTTTTTTTAAGTTTACTCCTTTATTAGTTATTTTTAATTCAATTTGTTAACTAGAAGAAAATTTGATTATTATTATGAGTTGACTTCGATTGTAAAATAACTAAAATTTAGTTAAAAGTTATTTTATCCAAAAATTGAATATTAAGTTCTTCTAAATAATTTCTGAAATTCATAAATCATTTAAGTTTAATGTCTCAATTTTTTTTGGTTCAATTTAATTCTGATAAAAAGCAAATCCACAATAATCCCTACCATTTTTATACGAAAGACAAATTAATCCATAATTTATCATATAAAAGGAACTAATTTATCCTTAGTCTAAAAAAATATGTGATTGGTTCGAATTTATTTTTTGTCATAAACTAAAATGAACCGAAAGAAATTGTGAAGAACCAAATAGAGTTTTCGTTTTTATTTTTGCAAATGTCAATGTATTCTTAATTCTTTCCATATATATATATATATATATATATATATATATATATATATATATATATATATTCTTAAAGTTTAGAAAAGAAAAATAAATGTATCCAAAATAAGAAGAAAAAAAATATATATAAGTTAGCATTTTTTTATATAAGACTGAATGGAGTACTATATATACATGAACATAACAAATTATATACATAGATAGCTTCTATTGTGAATTAAATGACCATCATAAGTGATCATTGTAGACCATAAATTAGAGTAACAATCATTCAATTAATCTATTTGTTTTGTAGCATAAATTAATCTAATCTTAGCATACATACCAAAAGGCAAAAATTAAACATATACTAGTATAGGCCTGCTAACGAGGGATAATAAAAAAATGTTGCTTAAAGCGGAAAGAACCACTGTTTTCCTTAAGATAGCAACATTCACAGATTCTATATAGTATTTCCATAATAATGACCTTAAAGTGTATAAATAGTAGTATGTACATAAATATCTCATTGTCTAAGATAGCTGATTTGCTTCCCCTTACAGGAAAATTTCGCTACCATGGTAGTAACAATAGTAATATATTACATTCGCACTGTTGACTCAGGCCATCCACAGAATATACAATACAAGTTGCACATGTGAGCTTAACATTGTCTCTCTACTTCTTTCTTTTTGACTAAAGGATTGTCTCTCCATGGAGACAATTAAAGAGAACCATTAAATTAAAAAAAGGCTTGAATATCATTTTCGTCCCTTTATGTTTGTGAATTTTTGATTTTAGTCCTTGTATCTTTTTTGTTACAAATGAGTTTCTGAATGTACAAAATTTGTTGGTTTTAGTTCCTAGAGTCAAAATCCGCAGGAAAATCTACAGATTTCGTGCAGATTTTCCTTCGGATTTTCTTGTGGATTTTGACTTAGAGACTAAAACCCACAAATTTTGTACATTAAGGGACTTATTTGCAACAAAAAAAGATACAATGACTAAAACCAAAAATTTGCGAACATACAGGAACCAAAAGATCATTTAAACCATTAGAAAAATGAGAGATCAACGACTAAAATTAGTCGTAGCATGACCAAAATGAGAAGAAAAAAAAAATTGAAGAGGATTCAGATCCATCTCTCTATTTTCTATTTTATATGTAAATTTTTTTATTTACTCCAAATTTTGCTCTCATTTCTTAATTGCGGGTCTAATTTTATGGCAGAGTGTTTGAGAAATTTGAGAAGAAAAAAAAAAAACCGTGCAGATGGTGTTTGAGAAAATGTGAACATTTGGACATAGTGCACTATGTCTGATTTTGCCACTTTATGTGGGACATAGGCCCGTTTAAATTTGACTTATTTTTGAGCTTATGAAAATAAATAAAGTTTTATGTTAATTCATAAGTTTTCACCGACAAAAAATACATATTTATAAGTTGTTTTCTCATAAATTACCTTGAAAAACTTATAATAATATATAAAAACTTTTTTATTTATATAAACTATTTTACATAAACTCAAAAAGAAGTCAATCCAAATAAGACCATATTTCTAAAATAAGACACACATATTTATTTTATTTTATCCGATTAGATTAGAGTGTTCCTAAGTCTCATCTTATCTCAACTTTTTTGCTACATCAATCACTCAGGTCAACACAACAATAGAAGCACCAACATGCACTATGTCCGAATGTTCAAATTTTCTCACTTTTTGTGATAGATATACATAGGCACATGGTGTAGTTTCATTTTTTGACTTCTTTAACACTTTGTGAGAGCAACACATCATCTAATTTATGCAGGTACAACTATCATCGAATTGAAAAGCAAAAATAGATACCTCCACATAAACATGTGATATCCATACAAACACAAAGCCAATCATGCACACACTTTTTTAGATCATCTAAGTGCCATAGAGATCGGCGGGAGTAACTACGACTCTCTTAATGTAGTCAAGTATCTCGCTAATTCGCGACGGACATGCCTGCTCCACAACCAAGGAAACATGACGTAATCAACAGGTAAAGAAGACCATGTTGAGTTTGACTTTGACTCTAATTCGACTCTATTTGATGACTTGAGCAGCTATGGATTGCATGCAATTAAAATATCAGCAGGGGAAAGAAGAAATGCAAAGAGGCAAGGACCTCTCAATTGCAGACAATAGCTAGTGTGGGTATACTAAGAGATAATTATTGTGATAAACAAGTTTAAGTTTATCATTACTCCTACGAGTCTAAACGAATGATTAATCGAATTCCTACCATGCTAGCTCAGGTTATCAAAATTCAACTCCACTCCACAATTAGGAGGGATTCTTCAGAATACAACAAACAGATCAAGCAAGTTACAAGGTAGAAATGTTAATTTTTCTCGTTCAAGCATGACGCTGTTGTGAGTATTACTTCTGCACTGCACTTCATTTAGCTTACTTGTTGTTGGTGTCCTCCATAAATGGGGTAAGCCCCATAAGCAGCAGCATACATGCTCGGGTCATGTGGATGCAGTAAAGCATATCCATAACCATCATAAACAGCTCCTCCATAATACGCCGGAGAATTCCAAGGACTGCTGAAATCCGTCCTAAACTGCTAGCCAAACAGATATGTCAATTGAAACAGAATAATTGCAAAATACAATTAATGACAGACAGCATAGAGACAATCTACTACTCAAGCAGTTACTAGAATGTTTCGTTTTCGTCTTTAAAAAAAAAAAGTAAATTACGTAACATCATTAAATGAGCTATACTCTTCGGTAGTTATTATTAGAGTCTTCATTTGAATATGAAAATTCATTAATGAACGATGTAATTATGAATATAATTTGATCGATCCACATTAAGCAAAAAATTCAGATCACGGTTGTATCAAATGATACTTCAATAAATTTAGCAGCCGAGAACAAAATAGAATAATTTTCTCTTTACTAAATTGAAGTCATGCTATTACTAGATGAGTTATTGCTCATTAAATTACACTTGCCTCTATAGATCAATAAACCTCACAAGGTGACACGTAAATGTATCGGTCTTAGTATGTGGTAGAGTACCTGCTTATTTGCTGGATTGCGACCCCAAGAAAGACGGACTGTTTGCTTGCCAATTGTCGTACCATTTAGCTTCTGCAATGCCTCTTCAGCGTTATTTCTGCAGATAAATTATTTAGAATGATTAGTGAAAAACCATGTTATCAAATTCTTAATATGAAGAAATTTGAAAACGGATATAAATTTGACCTGTTTCCAAATTGTACAAAACCACATCCTTTTCCGACAGGGATCTTAACAGAGACTATCTCACACCATACTGGGAGAATGGTTGTCTGAGATCTTCAGCAGTAGCACTAGGGTCAAGTCCTCCCACAAATATCTATAATGCATCCTTAGAAAATTAGTGAAAAATTAATTTCTCTAAAACAAAACTTAATAAAAAGCTGAAAAACTAACAGTTGTATTTGTAGAATCAGCTTCAGATTGGCTTGGTGTGCCATTTGACTGGCCTCCTGCACAAAGAAACATTACTCAGGTGAAAAACAAATCCAAATGTTAAATTGGAGAGACAATGAAAAACAACGTACACAAGATTGAAAACGTGGAGAAACGGACGAGTGAATGGCAAGGAGTTCTATGAATTTACTACTTGCCTACTAAGGAACAAATACCATCATGCAACACTCCAATTGGTAAAATTGGAAGACATAGTAATTGTCATTTCAAGCAACATATGTATTTATACAAAGATATGGCAATAACATTTTCTTAACAAAATTGATATCGCCAATTATACCATGCGACACTCCAATTGGTAAAATTGGAAGACATAGTAATTGACATTTCAAGCAACATATGTATCTATATAAAGATATGACAATAACATTTTCTTAACAAAATCGATATCACCATTTATACCATAAAATCATGCTTACATTTATATGAGCAAAAAAAAATGCAATTCCACATGTTACTCAACGAGAATACAAAGCAGAACAAATAAATTTTGAGGGTAGAAAAGAGTTGGCATACGCATACCTTGTTGATAGCCAGAGGATTTCCTCGGAGTTGCAGCACCAATTCGCATAGGCCTGCTAGAACAGAAAACACCATTCATTTCATTCATAGCCTTTGACCTCTCGTTATCATCTCCAAACCTGACGAAACCATAACCCTTTGAACGACCGGTATTGGCATCAAAAACAACTTTAGCAGCTTTAACAGAAGGATATCTATTAGAAAAAGTTTCAAGCAACATGCTATCTGTAACATCTGCAGCTAAATCTCCTACAAAAATTGAAAGATCAGGAACATTATCTGAGCGTTTGTGATCTCCTGTGCTAAATGTCGCCCAGTTAAGGCGGAAAAGTTGCTCTGTGTTAGGCATCAACATCCCAGCATAATTCTGCAAAACTTTCTCAGCTGTCCCATGCGAATGGAATTCCACAAATCCATAACCCTCCGTTTGACCAGTCTGCTTATTCCGAATAACCTTAATCGAGCAAATCTGCAAAAAATGCATCACAGTAAGATCCAACAATAGTTTATTTTATCCATCTCAAACAATATGAGAGAATCTCAGCAACCATTTTTCTACCAAAACAAGAGACTCCTAATTAAACACCACAAAATTTAATTAGATTACATAAAAGTTTCAATCGAATATTACAAGACTTTTCTACCATTTTTCTTTAATTGAGAATCTCAGCACAACCATTTTTCTACCAAAACAAGAAACTCAATTGTCTTAATTAAATACCACAAATTTTTTTTTATTTTAGATAAATGTCTCGATCGAATGTTACAAAACTTTTCCATCATAAAAAAATCGTATCAAATCCTTAAAATTCCAATACACCCCCACTAAGCTTTCAAAATTCAGAATTTTTTTTCTCACAAAACAAAAATGACAAAAAAATTGCAATGATGTCACATTTTAGTTAAAATTAACACCTACAACAACTGTACCTAAAACCTTCACCACTTGTCAGAAGTACTTCAAATTATACAAAAAATCAAAACTTTTATCACACTTAAGATTCCAAACATTTCCATTACTCAATCTTTAATCTTGATTTAACAATTGTACTTTAATTACACAATCATTACAACAACAAAAAAAAAAACCGTTTCATTCTAACACAAACATTAAGTATAAACGACAAATATAACAAATAATCAACGAAACAAAAAACATAACGTAACAAAACAAAAAAGTACTACGATTTAATGTTCATAAATAAAATCAACTAAAAAAAGAAGAAAAAAAAACCTCGCCAGTGGAAGCGAAACAACGGTGAAGATAATTTTCATCCATCCAATGATGCAAATCACCGACCCAGATGGTCTTATTATCAGCACTAGATCCATGATGCACGTGAGGCACGTGTTGTTGTTGTTGATGATAATGATAAGGCATATAATGATGCGGCGGCGGCGGATAATGTTGAGGCGGTAACATATGATGTGGCATTACCATTGCCGCCGCTGGATATTGCATCGGAATCCACTGTTGATGTGGTGGTAAAGTAACTGAATGCGGCGGCGTTTTGTTTAACCTCTGTTCAGTTGGTTTGGAATCAGAATTACCACCGTTTGATGATTGCATCTTGTTGTTTGTGTGTGTGAATGAATATTGAATAGTAATTGCTTATTGCACCCCCTTCTCTCTACAAAGAGACAAGTTGGGTTTTGGTTAAGATATAGAGATGAAGGAATTGAATTGAATAGAATAGAATCTGGATTTTGAGAGAGAGGTGTTGCGGCGAGGGTATAACTTCTATAACTCTATAAGAGGATTATTTATTGGATGGGTATGTGAATGAGTGAGGGTGACGTATCTACCGTTGGATTAAATGAGAGGGTTAGATAATGAACGTTGGATACTGTAATAAGGGATATGCATTATAACAGTGTACTAGTACTAATAGTAAGAGAAGAGTATAGTACTATGCTTCGTCTATCAGAATCCGCCGCCACCTCTGTTACTTTCTTACCTCGTTTGTGTGTGTTGCTACGTAAGCGGTAATCTTCGGTTTTTTTACCCTTTATTGCTTTTTTACTATATCTATGTGTATGTCGAAATAGCATAAGAGTACATGAGATGATACATATAGGAAAATTCTAATATAAAAACATTAATACGGTCAAAGATTAGTATTTTAAAGTCGATATTATTCAAAGATTATTATTATTAATTTATGATTGAAATAATGATTTAATTAATATCGGTTTGATTAAAAAACAAATATGTAATTTATACTTCTTAAACTGGCGTTAAATCTTGTTATAACTTGTTGATAGATTTTCGTCAATCTGTTGTGTTAGAGCAAGAGGTGTTGGAAGCTATTATGAAGTTGTGGAAGAACAACGTTCCTTCTAAAATCAAGGTCTTTGGTTGGCGTCTTTTGCTTCAACGCTTACCAACGAGAGAAGCTCTTCACCATAGAGGTATCTTGAACAATCCTCATGATTTATCTTGTGTGTTCTGTCTACGACATATTGAAGATTGTGCCCATCTTTTCTTTCACTGCTCTTTTAGTACTGTTGTTTGGGAAGCGGTTTTCAATTGGATTGGTAAGATTGTTATTAAAGACACCGTCGGTTGGAACCATTTTTCTTTGTTTGGCACTTTGTTCAATTTTCAAAAAGGAGGGCGAACTAATCACTTGTTGTGGCTAGCAACAACTTGGAATATTTGGAATCTTAGAAATCAAGTGGTCTTTAAAGGTGTTACTCCGAATACTTCTACTCTTTTGAATGATATTAAATCTTTTTCGTGGAGGTGGTTTAGTGGACGTTTTGCTCGTAATTCTTGTTTTCCTTTTCCGGATTGGTGCCAAGATCCTATGAGTTTTATTCTTAACTCGTAGTTTCTTGAGTTTTTTTTTTGTAAGAGATTGAGTACCCCTTGTACTCCATTATAATAAAACCTCTTTGCTTATAAAAAAATGGCTCAATCGTATAATTGTTTTAAGTGTAAAAATAAGGAGAGACGTTGTTGTATATTTTTAAAAAATATTACTAGCTAATTTACGATGGATTATTTATAAATGTAGTCCACAATAACATTATCCTATATATACTGTCATGACAAAAATTTCATTTGTTAAATTATACGATTAAAAAAAATCAAAAATTGCAAAAAACTAAATTTTTTTAAATGTGTTTGAATGTTCTTTTGTGAAAATCGCTGGATCGAATTTCAGATTGATTTTTTAAAATCGATCCAAACCGCAAACATATATTTTAATACTTATTAATCTTTATTAGTATAAAAATATATTGCATTAACTTGTTTTTTGTTCATATATTTTAACACTTATTAATATTTGTTAGTTTAATTAATCTATTTTTTACTTTTTGACATGTTTCAAATATATGCCTCGTTTGGATTAACTTATTTTTGAGCTTATGCAAACAGCTTATGCAATTTTTATGCATTATTATAAGTTTGTCAAGGTAGTTTATGATAAAATAGTTTATAAAAATACAATTTTCACTACTCTGAACTTATAAAATAGAATAAAACTTAATTTATATTCCATAAGCTGTTTGTATAAGTTCAAAAATAAGTTAATCCAAATGGGACCATAATTGATAATTGTCATTCCAAAATATTAATTATTAATATATTAAATCAAGCATAATATTTATTTCGTCGAAAAATTTAAACTGTTAATTTTATATTTTTATAATAATAATATTTAATAAAAATAATTATTAATTTATAATTTGGATATCCAAAAACCGATCCAAATTAAACCGCATTAAATCGAATCGGATTGGATATTGGATTTTTCTATTTGTCATCCAAAATCGAACCGCAAATAAATTTATTTTTGAATCAGATGAATTTTTGCTTCAAAACCGATCGAAACTGAACCGCGAGCATCCGTACTATTAACTCAACTATGTTCACATGTCTATCATGCGACCAACTCATTTAACACACATTTTTTTGGCGGACTAAACTAAGATTTTGAGCTCGGTATCTTAAGTTGTCCTACCTCATTTAACTCTCATAAAAAAGAGAATATGTTATTTAGCAGAAATTTTAATTTTTTATTTTCTAAACTGAGATAGTAAGCGAAGTATTCCAATCAGAGCAAACGAATAATTTTTTTCTTCGTTTTAGTAACATTTTAAAAAATTAAACATACATACATATATATATATATATATATATAAGTATTTTATTTTTGAAATACTTATATTTATAAGTGTTAAGACTATATCCTTTAAGGTAAATGCTAAACATGTTGTAGAATTGACCTACAAATCAAAATAATAAATAAATATATAAGAATATAAACATCAAATAAAATCCGATAATAAAATACGAATATAGAGATATCATATAAACTTATCTTTCTCATTTAGACCTCAAGATTGTCGTAGAATTGAAACCTAACATTATCGGAATAATAAACATGTAAGAATATAATCATCAAATAAATCAAATATGAGAATCAAATAAATTAGAGATGATAAACTTATCTTTTGATGAAAGCTTAAACTCATGGACTGCGGATATCCTGCAAAATAGAGTAATAACCTGAGACATGACAAAGTCACTGTCCTTAAGGATTTATCCGCGGTATATTTGCGCAAATCCTCCAGGATTCAACAGGTCCTTCCCAAGTATGAATCATACTCGAGGTGACAGAACAACTTGAATTCACTAAGTGCTGACAATGTAACTCAGGAAGATAAACTCAATTTTATGTGAGGGGAAAAATCAATTTGTGTATAAAATAGAAAATCAAATTTCTCTAAGTATATATATGTTTGCACGGATATATATCTATCAAGTGAAGAAAGTGATTCTGCTTATATCTCAAACATGGCTTTAGTGTGGTATATATTGGTTGCTAAATATGAGTTACTCTTTGGTATAATTATATGCACTAAAGTGGCATAAAAGTAGAGAATAAATAGGTATAATTAAGTCCAATTGACCGTTAGAAAAATGTTATTGATGACTTAGAAATGAAGATTAATAATTCATGGTTTGGACCAAGATAAGAAATCATAAAATAACTTTTGAAATAAAGTAATTAATAAAAATTACAACAATCCCTCACATATTTCAAAAGTTTAAAAAGGACGAAAACAATTTCCTGAGTAAACACCGTAGATGTAATGCATCGGAACGGTGTAGCAAGCTATGAAACCCGTCCTAGAAAGATAAGACTTAACACACAGTGAATTGGTTTTGCAAACAATGGAACTCAAGACACTTGATGTGTGTTAGCGGTCTTACAATCACATTACACCCCCATGATAAGTGCCAAAAAGTAGCTAAAATTCATATATGTTTTAAGCACTTATTAACTTGTTTTGTAAGATATTCATTAGGTTTATCCCACTTTACTGTATATATTTGTTTTAAGCTATATTTTGTCAAGCATTTCTTAATCCCAACTATTGATGCAGAAAATGAAAATTTGAAGAAAAATTGAAGCTAACTCGCCAGGGCGAGCTCAGAGCGAGTGCAGGGCGAGTAGAGGCAGAGAGCATCAAATTGGATAACTGATGCACTCGCCAGAGTAACAACGCGCCAGGGCGAGTGAAGGCGGTTCAAAACTCACTTATGACGTGGCAGAAACCTTCTGATGAAGAAAGGTCAACTCGCCATGGCGAGCTGGAGCTCGCTCAGCGAGTTCTAATTTTCAGAAACACTATAAATAGAGCTTGCTGTCATTTTTCTTGAAAAATCACTTGTAACAGAGACTCAGAAGTAGAGGGAAACCCTAGGAGCCAGATTCAAGGGGATTTGAAGGTGGATTCACTACAATAGTTGAGAAATCATCATTGATAAGTTTGTTCATCTCTTTTATCCTTAATCTTTGTAAAGCTACCATGAAAATGAGTAGCTAATCTCTCTTTGTTGGGATTAGGTGTAATCAACCTATGAGTATGTATCTAATTTGATCATGGTATTATATATGGTTTTAGTTTACTTATCAATTTTGATGTTGTTCTTGAATTGTATGTTTTAATTCTAGGTTTTGAAATGGTATAGACGTATGCTTTTTGAATCCAAGAGCTAGAACAATCATCTATTAAACTCTAAATTCTAGATATAGATTTAGATTTAATATTCACTCTAAATATCAAGTTTTAAAACTATTGTGTTGATTAAATTGTCCGAGACATCGGAGTTTGAGCAATATGATATAGCCGGTATATTGATCGATCACTCGAGACATCGAGGGTTAATGAATATAGCGGAATTCTCATCGTGCTCTGGAAACGGACACGTACGTGAGTGATATGTGATAGAATTGATTGATAGCTAAAACATGTATAACTGATTGAAGGATACATACGATTGAGTTGGTGAAATCTAATCTCAGCAAACTTATCTCTCTGTGATTTCAATCATTTCTTTACCATCACTATATTTTCTTACTTTTCCACAAACAAACATCTTTTAATCTATATACTTGAAATTATATCAATTGTTGAACGGCATCGATATCGCACCAGTCCCTGTGGAGACGATAAATCTATACTTACTTTTGTACATCCACAAAATGGCGCCGTTGCCGGGGACTGGCGTTTAGATATTGGAGCATTGCAACAATTTGTATTCTTTTAAGTATTTGTATATATTTGTTATATTATATAGTTGTGGTCTGCACTAATCCTTCTTTGCTAGACAAAAAAGCATTTTTCTTGTTAGGTTAATCCTTTCACAGGTTACTCATCACAAACAAAACCATGACTGATCGTGGTTATAACAACTTCTACACTCCGGATGAGTATGAATCGTATCAACAGTTTCATAGAACTCCAACACATGAAGAGATTTTTTTGACTCAACAATTGGAAGAACTTTCAAAACAAATTTCTAATTTGATTAGTCTACAGGAAGAGTCAATTAAAGCTAAACAAGTTGCATACTGTGAGCTTTGCAATGGAGACCATCCCACTGGCCATTGTCCTCCGATGACTGATGTGCAGTTTGACCAGATGATCAAGCAAATGGCTAATAAGCAAAGCATGGAAGTTCAAACCAACCCTCAAACCACTCATGAGAAGGATAATATTCTAAAAAAGAATGAGGAATGTGGAGAGAGTGTGGAAGAAGTTGTTGAAAAAGGTGAGGAAGAAAGAAAAGTTGAAAGAGGTGGTGTAGTGAAAATAGTGAAAGAAATAGAGACACCACAAGAAGTAGAACTTCCTCAAGAATGGCCATGTACGAACGAGGCCAACACTGTTGATAATGAAGAAGTGATGATAGTTGCAGAGGAAAATGAAGGATTATTTAGCAAGGAAATACGATGTGAGCAAAAGAAGGAGATGGAGAACAAGACAGAGATTGATCGGGTCATAGATGAAATTTGTGCCTTGTTCAACAAAAACGAATTGGGGAGGATATGGACTCTACAACATTTATTTCTCAAGTTCATGGAATTCCTCCCAAACAGAAGGAAAAAGACGGATGATGTGGTTTCCGTCTCATTTTGGCCACCCTAACCAAAAAGGCGTCAAGCTAATGACGTAAAAGAAGCGCTTGTTGGGAGGCAACCCAATTTTCTTTACTTAGCTTTTATTTAGTGCACTTTTAATTTCGCATATGTTATAATAGTTTTTGAACATGCCCAGCCTCTTATGCAAACAAAGTCCTTGAACTGGTGTGAATTTCACTTGAATTTCTGTTTTCTGCTATCATCGCTAAGCGAGATTTTGCTTGCTAAGCGAGTTGTATCAGAGCTTTTGAAAATTCTGACAAAAGCCTAGGGCTGTGTGTTTTACCTCTTAAATGCAGGCATAACTTCATCTTCTTGGCCTGAGGACAGTCCACACGTATTGAAGAGGGAGAGTAGCAGAAGCAGAATACTAAAGCACGCCATATACAGTGAAATTTTATTGTTTCAGTCATTAGAATTCATGTTATATATTTCATTGCAAATTTTGACTGAATAAACATGGTTTAAATCTTTGTGATTGCTAAATGTGCATATGAAATGAAATGTCTAGGTTTGTGATCAATCAAAAGCAAATGCATGATTAGAATGATTTTCTTTCAATTGCTATAGTTTGAGATCAACCTTTTGTGATTATCTTTGAATGATAGGATGAATTTGAACTAAGTAGCTTGATTCAATTTGATTTCATTCATTCCTTCTTAACATGATTGATTAATTATGAATCACATAGACTTAGCCGGGTGAGATGGTGTGAACCTTCAATTGTTTATATATTTGAGAGCCGACAATTGTGTTTAACTCTGTTAATTTTAACTGAATCTTGCTATAACTTGATATGTTTGAAGTCATGGAAATGATCAAGGCCATGTTTCTATTTGAGTGCAACTACTTAAGCCTAAAATAACCTACCTTGTGAGAGTGTGATCCTTTGTTACCCCCCTTGAGCCAAAATTTTGAAAATTTGTTTGTTTTAAACCCTTGAACCACAATAAAGAAAAACAATGACTTAACCCTTGTCTTAGGATGATTGAGCATTGAGTTTATGTAGGGTTGAAAACAAGTTGGGGAGAAAGAGGTTATTTGATCAAATTGAGAAAAGTAACAAGTAGTTGAAAAATGGTGATTGAAAAAGAAAATATTGAAAGTCATTTGACACACAATTGAAAATCAAAGAAAATGTGTTACAAAAGAAAAGAAATGAATAGAAATTGTGTCAAAACAAAAGAATCACCAAAAGTAAAGAATGGGGAAAGTGAAAGAGGATGAATAGCTTATGTAATGAAGATACTCAAAGTTTATGCTCTCTTATCCTTAAGGCTCTTTGAATCCAAAGAAAAACAATGATTTCTTGTAGCCTAGCCCCATTACAAGCTTAAGAAAGTCCTTAGTGATCCATGATTGATAACATGTTTTGTGATTATGTTGAGATGTATGTTTGAATTGATTTGTTGTGAACACATTGTTTGGATTGAGAGATACACTTCACCCTTGAGTTGAAACACTTGTGAGGATTGTGATTCTAGTTGATTATGTTGTTAATTTGGAAAGTTTGAAATCTTACTTGAGTTTCGAAACTATTTCAAATTCATGCTTTGATTCTTTGATGATTATGATTGAGTGATTTTGAACTTGCAACATTTTGAATCATGCAAACTTGAAACAATTTACATCCTAAGTGTTGATTGATTGGAAAGCTTGAATGAATTATGCATTACTGATGTTTGAGCCATGTTTTCAAAGTTTATTTTGGACTTTTGTTTGAGGACAAACAAAGTTTTAAGTTGGGGAGAGTTGATAAGTGCCAAAAAGTAGCTAAAATTCATATATGTTTTAAGCACTTATTAACTTGTTTTGTAAGATATTCATTAGGTTTATCCCACTTTACTGTATATATTTGTTTTAAGCTATATTTTGTCAAGCATTTCTTAATCCCAACTATTGATGCAGAAAATGAAAATTTGAAGAAAAATTGAAGCTAACTCGCCAGGGCGAGCTCAGAGCGAGTGCAGGGCGAGTAGAGGCAGAGAGCATCAAATTGGATAACTGATGCACTCGCCAGAGTAACAACGCGCCAGGGCGAGTGAAGGCGGTTCAAAACTCACTTATGACGTGGCAGAAACCTTCTGATGAAGAAAGGTCAACTCGCCATGGCGAGCTGGAGCTCGCTCAGCGAGTTCTAATTTTCAGAAACACTATAAATAGAGCTTGCTGTCATTTTTCTTGAAAAATCACTTGTAACAGAGACTCAGAAGTAGAGGGAAACCCTAGGAGCCAGATTCAAGGGGATTTGAAGGTGGATTCACTACAATAGTTGAGAAATCATCATTGATAAGTTTGTTCATCTCTTTTATTCTTAATCTTTGTAAAGCTACCATGAAAATGAGTAGCTAATCTCTCTTTGTTGGGATTAGGTGTAATCAACCTATGAGTATGTATCTAATTTGATCATGGTATTATATATGGTTTTAGTTTACTTATCAATTTTGATGTTGTTCTTGAATTGTATGTTTTAATTTTAGGTTTTGAAATGGTATAGACGTATGCTTTTTGAATCCAAGAGCTAGAACAATCATCTATTAAACTCTAAATTCTAGACATAGATTTAGATTTAATATTCACTCTAAATATCAAGTTTTAAAACTATTGTGTTGATTAAATTGTCCGAGACATCGGAGTTTGAGCAATATGATATAGCCGGTATATTGATCGATCACTCGAGACATCGAGGGTTAATGAATATAGCGGGATTCTCATCGTGCTCTGGAAACGGACACGTACGTGAGTGATATGTGATAGAATTGATTGATAGCTAAAACATGTATAACTGATTGAAGGATACATACGATTGAGTTGGTGAAATCTAATCTCAGCAAACTTATCTCTCTGTGATTTCAATCATTTCTTTACCATCACTATATTTTCTTACTTTTCCACAAACAAACATCTTTTAATCTATATACTTGAAATTATATCAATTGTTGAACGGCATCGATATCGCACCAGTCCCTGTGGAGACGATAAATCTATACTTACTTTTGTACATCAACACCCCACAATTCTTGTTGTTACGCCGTTTGGCGCGAATAGGCCGTGCGCGTGCCTGATATTCATGAGTGCTCTAGAGATTTCGCCAAGATCTCATGCAAGCGGCCCCACTCGACACTCATATAGGTGATTTCATCAAGTGTATGCTGCAAATCATACACCACCCATAAGGGAAATGAAAATCATTAAAAGCTTTATAGCTTATCCTCTCAATAATGCAGTGTCTAACATTTTCTCAATTACGTACACCATAGAAAAGGGACAGATTAAATTAAATTTAGTGTTAGCAGAATTAACTCGTGACTTGTTCTTACCACATTAAACCTTCTTCATGGGGTCTCCAATCACAAAGGCCGGGTTCCCATCACTTGTTAATTTTGATTGGCTCAAGTCCCATTTCCCTCGATGTTTCACATATTTATTTCTTCCCAGGGGCTTTATTTAGTAGCTACTTTACACACAAATGATGAAGACAATATTCTTTCATCAAAATAATATTGACCAAGACGTCTCTAAGTCAATTAATCTCATATTTGTCAAGTTTACAATAATAAACTTGTTATTCGCAATAAAACTATACAGGTCTGCTTGGTTAACTAAGCGACAACATCTTCATTTGCAATAAATAAATCCACTTATAGATTTATTCTCATCGGCTCTTATATATATTATCAAATTAACTTTTATAATATACTTCATCAGATCTACTTAGATCAATTCTAAGTGACAACAATTCTATCAATGAAAAATAAATAAATTCAATGATTCAATTTATTATATAGGTCTACTTGAAAAATACTTTCAAGCGACAAACCCCCACATTTAGTATACTTAAATTCTCCATATAGATTATTTATTAAATCTACTCGAAATAATTCCAAGTGGCAAACCCCCACATTGGAGAAATTTAATCCGGATAAATATTTATTTTCTTATTAACAATTTTCCTTAATCATCATTGTATTTTTTTTTAATACAATGGATAATCCACAATATATATCATATATACTATAATTCATACTATCAATAACCTTCAATAAAGATTGGAGTTTAAAAGTTGACTCTAAAAACGTCACCTTAATTTTCTTCAATCAAATATAAAACATAAAATATACTCAATAATTTATAATCAAATTTCATTAAACATCATTGTATTATTTTAATACAATGGATATCCACTCCACACAATATTATAATTTCCAAAATTTAATTTTAAATGTCCTAGAACCACTTTCATCATGAGACACTAATCATATACAAACAGGTCTACTTAAATGAGTTCACAAGTGGCATTACCCTCACAATGAGGACAATTTATAAATCAACATTCCAAGTCTGCTTGAATGATTTCAAGCGACAATACCTCTATATTAAAGACAATTTATAAGTCTTTATATAAATATATTTTCTCTTAAATAATCATCATTGTATTATTTTAATACAATGGCTAGTCACCGGTTATGAATCGATTAAATCAATTAATCGCTTATTAAGAGCATTGCTCTATTATACCAACAACAACATGATTCTAAATTAAGTCAAAACTCTCTTTATAGTTTCACAACACATTTAAAAAATGCTTTCACTCATGTAATTGTCAACACCAAACATGAAGACTATAATATATTTATTAAACAAAATTTCTCAAATCACAATAGGCATATATAAACATATCAAACACTGATTTGAAGATATGTACATGAATCAATTAAGCACTTACATGGACAAGACAAACATCATCTAAGTATTATAAAAAAGTCACAACAATAGCATCATCATACAATAACAAGAGTAATTAATATTCCACAAAATTGGACAAATTCTATCCTTAAATTCCACTGATATTATCATATGTAAAGAACAACACAAATTTCAATTTCAGCTCACAGCCTAAATTCGTAATCGTAACAAAGAGTATTTCAATACAAAAGTATTCAATTGAACATATCTCATTTCCAATGCCACAAAATAGTGAGACTAATAAACATCTATCATAGCATACAAATTAATTTCAGGTTGAATCACATAAGTCAATAACACAAAACTACATATAATATATGCTTTAATTTGAAGAAACATATTATTAATTCTCACAATAAAATTATAAGTTTCAATAAAACAAAACTCAAGTACCTTTACTTTATTGGACAATAGCGACACAAATATCGTACCTGATAAATTGGATATACAAGTATATAACTTTGATAGTGGTTGCTTACGCTTCATTTCCAGGTTTAACCGACTATGTCATTTTCAAGGATTAACAATCCCTTGTCATCAAATGCTCTTCTTGCATCAGAATTTCGTTTCACACTATAGGGTTTAATTAAAGAATAAATCCTTAAGATTGTTGTAGAATTGACCTACAAATCATAAAAATAAATAAATATATAAGAATATAAACATCAAATAAAATCCGATAATAAGATACGAATATAGAGATATCATATAAACTTATCTTTCTCATTTAGACCTCAAGATTGTCGTAGAATTGAAACCTAACATTATCGGAATAATAAACATGTAAGAATATAATCATCAAATAAATCAAATATGAGAATCAAATAAATTAGAGATGATGAACTTATCTTTTGATGAAAGCTTAAACTCATGAACTGCGGATATCCTGCAAAATAGAGTAATAACCTGAGGCATGACAAAGTCACTGTCCTTAAGGATTTATCCGCGGTATATTTGCGCAAATCTTCCAGGATTCAACAGGTCCTTCCCAAGTATGAATCATACTCGAGGTGACAGAACAACTTGAATTCACTAAGTGCTGACAATGTAACTCAGGAAGATAAACTCAATTTTATATGAGGGGAAAAATCAATTTGTGTATAAAATAGAAAATCAAATTTCTCTAAGTATATATATGTTTGCACGGATATATATCTATCAAGTGAAGAAAGTGATTCTGCTTATATCTCAAACATGGCTTTAGTGTGGTATATATTTGTTGCTAAATATGAGTTACTCTTTGGTATAATTATATGCACTAAAGTGGCATAAAAGTAGAGAATAAATAGGTATAATTAAGTCCAATTGACCGTTAGAAAAATGTTATTGATGACTTAGAAATGAAGATTAATAATTCATGGATTGGACCAAGATAAGAAATCATAAAATAACTTTTGAAATAAAGTAATTAATAAAAATTACAACAAAACATTGCACCCCTTGCATTAGTTAAAGAACCAAAAATGGTAAAATTGTCTTGAAACTTGTGTAACCAACTTTTATAAAGAATAAATTATATTTTTTTCAATGTAAAATTTGCTACTTTTGTAATTCTTAACTAGTGCACTTAACAAGACCCATATTTTAATTTCATGTGTAAATATTATTGACTCCTTCAATTATCAAGTTCTCGATTCCACTGTTCCTTCTTGAGTGTCGCCTCAATGTAAATAGCTTAATTGTATTATTTGGAAAATGCTAACTTGTGCCCCTGGGGCACTAGTTAAGAAATCAAATGTGATAAAATAATCTTGTAACTTGTGTAATTGACCTTTTAAAAATAAGAATAACATTGCTTCCAATACAAAAGTTTCTTGTTTTGGTATCCTTAACTAGTTCCCCCGGGGCACTAGTTAGCATGACCTTATTTATTTTTCTTATAACTTAATTACACATTCCTTATAAGGCAAGTAATTACATGATAGACATGATTCATGAATATGTGAAGCAAGTAATTATGGTATGTCAATGAATTAATGAACAACCTTATCACTTTAGATAAAATTGCATGAGTCTTTTCTAATTTAATCAAGATTATAAATTCGATTTATAGTATAAACATGTAATAGTGTCAGAGTTTGACTTTGTTGTTCATTTGAATCTCACAAACTTATTTGAATTTCACAAAATTCGAGAGAGTAATCTCTACAACTATGTTTAGAGGATGCTTGATTTAGGTCAAAATAAAAATTAAAAAATCCAATCACATTAGAATTTCTTTATTATTTACATGTAACTTTTTTAAAGTTATAAGTCAAAAGAAACTTTTATAATTAATAATAACTTTGAAAAATATATTTGTACAATTTTTTTAAAAAAATTAGGCATTAAAACACATGAGCAAATAAAAACAAGGTGATATATATATATATATATATATATATATATATATATATATATATATATATATATATATGGGTAACGCTAATACACACCCACTCACTTTTGTGAAGGTGTGTATTAGCAACCTATATCTTTGAACAAAAGGATTATTATTTTTAATTTAATAAAAAATAGAATTTAATAGTAGAAATATTATTTTGATGTTGTTTGCTCTCACTTTTCCATTTCTTTCCCTCGTTATGTATTAAATTTAATAAAAAATTGAATTTAGATACTATATAGTAAAAAATTAGATCCGTTCCACAAAAATCTAAAATAAAAATGGTTCTATCCAAGTTCTCTGTTGAATTTTTTTCACTGAAATTTCTTCAATTTTATTTTAGCAATAAAATTTCTTCACTTAAAATCTAAAAAATTGCTTATTTTAGTTAAAAGATTAATTTAGTAAAAAATAAAACAAAAGTCTAATGAACGTTGAAGATTGAAATTTAGATCTTGATGTTAATTTTTTTTTGACCATATGATGTTTAGTTAATTAACAAGGAACAAAATACAGAAACAGTAACAAAGTTGGTTTTTCATTTTCTGTTCCCACGTTACGCTACGGAAGTGTAAATGTGTAAAGTGTTTGAGAGCAATAGATGACATGATGACTGTGTGACAAAGTTATATTTCTATCGCTAAATTCTATTTTTTTTATTAAATTAACAACAATAACTCTTTTGTCTTATTTAAAGGTGTAGGTTGCTAATACACACCTTCACAAAAGGGAGTGGATGTGTATTAGCATTACCACATATATATATATATATATATATATATATATATAATTGTGATAAAAGTATCTTAATTTGTAGAAAACAATAAGCAATAAATAAATAATTTTATTCAATCGGCCAACTCACAAATAAAATGGCGGACTTGGGGCTTGTTTCAATAACAAATTTTGTATTTTTATAATCTGTTTTATCATAAACTAGCTTGAAAAACTTATAATAATACATAAAAATTTATTTATTTGCATAAATTGTTTGACATAAGCTAAAAAAAAGTCATTACAAATGGGCCTTTAGTGTTTGAGTCCAGACTCTAAGTTGACTTCACCTGCCAATTTTGAGCAAATTTAATAAACTAGACAAACCACCTGCTTTATAACTCATTTTAGAGAGTCTAGACATCAAAAAAGGAAGAGAGTCTAGACATCAGGGGTCAAATCAGAAGAGAGTATATACATTAGGGGACAAAACAGACATCACCATCATCCTTTGTCTATATCTTCTTATTATTAATCAAATGAAAAAAAAAAGAAAGAAATATATATATACAAAATTGGGGGGGGGGGGGGGGGGGCGCATAAATCGAACCCATTGAATCCACAAAAAACCGTATGACAAATGAAACATATCAACTTCTAGTCAATCTTAAAAGACAAAATGAAGTCCCTAAAAATATGAGGCGAATTAACTGACTGTCAACACGGAAACGATCCATGTTTCAGCTACTCTATGCAGCAAGCAATGATGATTTTTTCAAGCTAAACAGTCTGAAATCAATGAATGATACAAATATCAATATAGTCCCATCACAGTAGAGGCAATATGAGACATCTCGAGCAACCTCTAACGAATCAAGTTTTTTAATATCTTTCATTCTACTGTTATTATCTTAAATTTATATATTACAACTTGATTTTTTTTTGTTTACATAAATAAATAAACTATATAGTAGAACTATTAGATGAGAATTTCAATATTTATTTGACCATATATAATCAAACCAATTATCTAGATGTAAGTCAAAAAAATGGTTTTCCATTTCCAAACAAGGTTTGTTAAGAATGCAACACCAAGATAGTACCTCAATTAATAACCTTATGTCTAATCTTAAAATAAAATCTTTCATATGTGCAAATAATAGCATCAGAGAATTCTACCTTTTATTAGTCTTGGAGAGAAAACTCTCATATGGTGTCCCTGTAAGCACTTTTTGGACCTCATCCCAATATTCAACTTGCATTGATAATGAGGCAGTATGCGAAGGTGGAAAAACACAAGAGAGAGGGGGGGGGGGGGGGTTGAATTGTGTTTTAAAAATTAAAACTTGTTACCAAATAAAATTAAGTTTGCAGCGGAAATAAACACAAGATAGAAAAGGGGTGCTGAGAGAGAGAGAGAAAAAGACACAGAAATTTATACTGGTTCCTCTCACAAATCGAGAGTACGTCCAGTCCCCTTGCACTTCCAAGGGCTTCTAACTAAATCTTATAAGATTACAAGATGCTCAAGCACAATAGCAAGAGACTTCTCAAATGCTCAAGTTACAACTAACAAGAGACTTCTCAAATGCTCAAGTTACACTTAACAAGAGACTTCTCAAACAAACTTAAGAATAAGAATGAATGTTAAGGAACACTTGATATACAATCAGAGGTGTTTACAAAATACAACGCAAATTGCTTTAAGACTTGAATGACAGATAGAACAATAATGTCAGAAAGTTTCAGAGCCTTAAACGCAGTAATGGAACAGTAGAACAGTAGTCATTTCTTCCATTTGAGTCTTCTATTTATACTTGAAGGAAGATGATGACCGTTGTAGAGAGATAAGATGCCAGCTGGAATATGCTCGTACAATTGCTAGCTGTAGATTGCCTTCTTTAGCAAAGAAATCCAATTCCACTACCTTGCAATTCAAATTATCACTCATCCATTTTGAGTAATAATAGTACGATAGTACGATCCTCAAATGCGCTCCACTTATGGATAAGATTAACGTTGTACCAACGAATATTCCTTCCTGTGGATGTGACAGAGCCTTGAAGTAGATTGTTCTTCAGACATTGGTTCTGGTTCTATCAGTTCTTGAGTGACGTAAATTCCTTTTGCTTCAGATGCTGTTGTCGTAGCTTCTTAAGGTCTTTAGCTTCTGAACTCTTCAGAGTCTAGCTTTGGTCCTCAGAAGCATTATCTTCAGCACGCAAAATTTAAGCTTCTGATGAACAGCGATACGCTTTCAGAGCTTCATAGTTTGGCTTCTCTCTTGTTATTCATAGTGCTTCTGAATGAATTTTAACTTATAATTCTGCACACTAGAATAATCATTAGTAATACCAATTGCAATTTTAATACTTTGTTATCATCAAAACCACTTAAAATTTTAGAGGTTAATGTCAGACCCACTTTGTTCCAACAATCTCCCCCTTTTTGATGATGACAAACTAAAGCATTAAAATTCAATTGTTGTTGATTTAATTTAATTATGTTGACTTCAGGTTTCAAAGGTTTGCAATCTCCCCCTGAGTCTGATAATCCATAGGGTTAGGTTTGTAAGCTCCCCCTAAGTCTTATCCATAATTAATTAAAACGGTTTAAGAGTTAATTTATCAACTTAAAGTAGATTTTCATATTTGACTCTCAGAGGCATAGTTTTGTAAGCTTTGCTTCTTAGAGTCAGATAATGTTCAGAGGAGGTTTGCAAGCTTCTCTTATATTATCTATGGAAATCAATTTTAGGTTCTTAAATTTTGTCCCCTTTCAATAAAGTTCAGAATGAAACACATAACGACAGTTCAGAAGGGATAGAAATTGATATGAGTATAATAGTTTCAGTTCTTTAGCAGTAAAAAAAAATCAATTATTATTAATTTTAACGCTGTTCTTACTCCCCCTTTTGTCATCAGTCAAAAAGCGCAGAAAACAAGACATTCAAGTCAAAAAAAATGGTTACAACTATATTCATTAAATGAATTGTGTTGATTCCCAGGTAGACAAGAAAGCTTGAGAGCACTATAAAAAGAGATGATTCTTCTCATTTTATTCATACAGAATAATCAAAGAGCATCATAAGAAACCGACAATGGAAAAGCAAGCTACGAAGGATGCTTCAGGATCTAAAGAAGTGATCAAGAAGGAAGCAGAGCCCTGGCGCTGCGAAGAGAACAGGCATCGTTATGAAAGAAACAAGCGAGGGGTGGTTCTGACAGAGTCAGAGCGTGAAGCAATAGGCCTGGAAGGGTTCTTATGGACATATGATGATGACAAGCCATACGAAGAGTATCAAGCTGAAGCTCAGCAAGCCATGCGTGACTTACTTTCTTATGTTAGTGAGAAGCATAAGAAGAAGAAGCCAGAGGCTGCTGACGTTGATTCTAAGTAGGATCTCATTATCTTATGTAATAAAGAATTTTCTTCAATAAATTTAATAAAGAGTTCCTGCTATAAATTTCTTTCTTTTAGAGCATGTTTCTTTTATATACTTCAATTCTAATGTCAGAAAACCAGTTATCAGACACGCCTCATACGGTATTGTTGCCCCGCTGTTAAACAAGCTATAATACTAAGAAGCTATTTCATGAGTAAACAGGAGTACTGATGTGGGGGACTCTTAGGTTTTTAAAAGCCTAGAATATTAGTTTAAAGCTGAGATGCTCTGCAACACCTCACACTAGAGCCAGTAACCACAAGAGTACCAGACATTATCAGAGTATATGATTTTCATTTTGAAAAACAAAATAAAATAAACACACCAGCACAAGCACATAAATATGGATAAATAACTTGGAAATAAAAAATATCCAAAGATTACATAAGAGACAATGTGAAAACAAAATAAACTGGTGCACAAACATAAGGTTTAGGGTTTGGATTGTTGTTGTTGAGTAAGCTTCAGCAGTAGCTCCATCATTGCATCTATCTTCTTGTTAGTAGCTTCACCAGATCTGTTCATATCTTCTCTTATATCGGCCCTGAACTCATCCATTTCATTTCTCAGCTCCTCTCTTAAGTCACTCTTGATCACATCCAGAGCTTCTTGCATAGCTGAAGGTATAGCAGATGAAGAAGAGCCTTGGACAAGTACTGGCGGAGATCTAGGAGGAGTTGGAGCAACAATGAGAGCTTTACCATTATCAGAATCTGGTTCACTGAGGTTCTGATCATGCATAACAACATCCTCTGCAGCTGCTTGATTCTCATTAATCTTATTAGTCTCAACAACAGCAATGCGAACAGCTCTATCAACCAACAACTTGAAGGCTTCTTGATCAGCAAGCCTCTGACATTCCACTTCAGCAGCTATCCTAGCCTGCTCAGCATCAACTACTACTCTTGCATAAGTAGCATCTTCTTCATTTAGCCTTATAGCTGCTTCAAGAGATCTTCTTATACTTTCATTCACAGCAGCTAAAAAAGCTAACCTCTGACATTCTTCTTCATGGTTGAAAAATGTAAGTCTCAGAGCATGAGAGCGATCATCAGCACTCATTATTTGAGACAAAACTTCCATTCCTCTTCCTTCAATCTTTCTTTTCACATAACCTCCTAAGAGCCTCAGAGACTGACTGAATTTCTTTTCCAATTCCCTGATCTTAGCATCAACATCTGAGGGAAATATCAGTACTTCTTCTTCCATGCTCTTAAATTTCTTAAGACTAATATTAATAGCATTATCTAGCAGCTCAAGGTTTGGTTCTGAGTTGTGATTGAAGAAGGGCTGGTTTCTGTTGAAGGGAATGGTGGGTTCAGGTCTTTTTCTTTTCAGAGGGATGATTTTGATTTTTCTGATTTCATCAAAGGGGTCTTTGGGGGTTGTTATTATATCATCATCAACATTAATTTCTGCTTTTAGCAGATCCTCCAGAATGGGTAGGGCGAAGTCAGAAGGTAGACTAAGTTCATCTATGGTTAAGGGTTTGTAAGATGGACCATGGATGAGTTCTGATTGTGGTGTTTGTGGTTCAGGTGATGGTTCAGGTGTGGAAGGTTCAGGTTGTGGTGTGGATGGTTCAGCAGTGGTATGTTCAGAATGATTCATAACTTCATCCTGAGCTGGTGTGAAGGTGGGTGGATCTTCTTGTTCAATGTCAGCAAGGGAGGAGGGTGATGTTTGAATTGGTGGTTCTGGAATTGGTGGATCAATAGGTAAATCAGAAGATGTATTTACAAAGTGAAATTGATCAGGTGAGTTTGTGTTGGAGTGGGTAAAGGCATCACCAGATAAGTTAGTGGAGAGGTGTTCAAGAATTGAAGGTGATTTTCTTGTTGTGTTGGTGGGTTGGTCAAGGATTGAAGTGTCAATGAAAATATTTTCCTCTTCTGGTGAGTGGTTTTTGGGTTTCTTGAGGGTTCTTTTTGCAGGGATCTTTTTCTTAGATTGTTCCTTCTGAAGTTTATCTAGTTTTTCAATAAGCTCTGAAGAATCAGTGCTTGCATCAGAAGAAGTCCCTTCAGATGAGGATGATGAGGATGATGAGGGTTGTGGAGATGGTGGAATTATACGTATAGGCTGTGTATAGTCTATAGGAGGTGATTGGGTAGGAGGTTGAGCACTAGAAACGCTATCAGTATTAGGCTTAGAATTTTTACCTTTGGACGAGTCAGCATCTTTCTGTTTGGAAACAACTGTCTTTTTCCTTTTTAGTGCTCTGACAGGTTGATCTTCTTCTGCATCTACAGGCCTCTCATTCCTCTTCTTTGATCTTCTCTCCTTCTGAACAGCTTTTCTCTGAGCTATCTTAGCCACTTGCTCTTTAGTGACTTCTTCATTTTCTTCAGTGGCCAATCTATCAGCACCACTTTCTGCTTGATCAGTAACCTCAGCAGCATCATTCTTATCTCCAGATTGTTCTTTGGAGCTTTCCTCAACAATTTCTTGTTCAATTGGTTGAGGTTTTCTCTTAGACTTGGTGATCTGCTTTGGTCCTTTGAAAATATCCCAGTTTGGTACACCAACTACCATACTCCTGGGCACTCTTACTCCAGAATCTAATCTAACCAACTCCAAGAAGTTCTTGATAACATCATCATTATCAAATTCTGATATGGTTGGAAAACCATCACACCAGAAGTACTTTTCATAAACCTGCTCCAGAGGGCTCTTGGCTGTCTTCAGCTCTTCTTTTGTTTTCAGCTTCATATTTACCAGAACACTTGCATCATACTTAGCAGTATTGAAAACTCTAAGTTTCTCCTTGGTACTAACAATCTGAATAAGCTTTGTTTGACGAATGATTTCTGAAATCAACCTTGGATGATGGATAATGGAAGGTGATTTGGTTCTGCTCTTGGATATAGTAAAGCATAGGTGATCAAACAGAAGCTTTGCCAGATTTATCTTTACCTTCTTGTACAAAAACCAGATGAAGTGTCTGTGTGGTAGAGAAATAGTATCATATCCTCCTTCTCTAGTGATGATGGAGGCCAGAAACACTTTGAAAGCAAAGCTGAAGTTTTGCTTCATGAATTTTGCTTTGCCAAAATCATTGTTTGCACTACCAGGAAGGAATAAATCCTTCTTAATGGATTCAATATGCTTACTCTTCTCACCATATTCATCCACGTTTTCTCCTTCATTGTCCAGACCCAAAATTTTGGCAATATGTTCTTGAGTAATAAGAACATTGATTCCCATGATGTTTGACCTAATCTCTTTTCCTTTATAGGGTCTTAAACCCAGTTGACTCCTTGTTTTTCCTTTCAAGGAACTATCCTTCTCAACCATCTTTCTAACCTCTTCATCAGCACTGAACTTGTCAAAGATGGTAGCTTTTTGCCAGAAGTACTTGACAATATCATAATAAACAAACCCATTTAGCATTTCAAAGTAGTTCTTCCATTGTTGATCGTAGAATAAACTTTGAATGTCAATCCCATTTACTTTGAAACTCTCAAAATCAACAAATTTCTCCGTAGCGAACTCAAATGATTCCGGACCAGCATCGGTTACATTATCTTTGAAGACGAGTCGTGCTTGAGACGAAAGATCAATTACTGGTGGTAAGACGGGGTTGAAAGGACGTTGAATAATTACGTTTGAAGGTCGAGCAGCCATGATTACAGAAGATTAAGAAGCAGAGAGATTTGGGAATATCTGAGGTTTAGGGTTTGTGTGGGAAGTGATTATGTGAAAAAGTTGTGCTTTGTGAGTGAAGTGACAATTTATATCAAATAGAATAAACACTCAGAAAATAAGCACAAAGGAGGGAGCGCGAACAGTTTAAAATTAATTTTAAATTGTATAACTGCATTTTCATCATTAACTGTTCTCTACCCATCAGGATCTAGACACGTGCAGGAGAGGGTTAATCATAGCTGATGCGTGTACAGACAACTGTTGTACACTAACTAGTACTAAACGTTTCATTTCCGTCTAGTTCAGAGCCAAACTCATTAATATCTGACACCTCATCAGAACCTGTTATCCTTCAGAGTCCATATTATTCAGAGCTTCCCAAAAGAGACTCTGAATTAATGGAGGCTCTAAAAGAGCTCCAGATCCTAATTCTATTTTGCATCTCAGAGCTAGTTTTCTTCAGAGATAAAATGCATGTTCAAATTCTTTTTAATAAAGTCAAATCTTTCAATAGCTAAAGGCTTAGTAAATATATCAGCCCATTGATGATCAGTATCAATGAATTGAATATTTATTGTCCTTTTTTGAACATGATCTCTTATAAAATGATGCTTAATTTCAATATGCTTAGCTCTGGAATGCAAAATTGGATTCTTAGATAAATGAATAGCAGCAGTATTATCACAATATAGTGGAATACTACTTTCAGCTATGTTATAGTCCTCTAACTGATATTTCATCCATAGAAGCTGTGTGCAGCATTTAGCAGCTGAGATGTATTCTGCTTCTGCTGTAGACAAAGCAATAGTTGTTTGTCTCTTGCTGGCCCAAGATATGAGATTTTCACCAATAAATTGGCAATTTCCACTAGTGGATTTTCTCTCTATCTTGTCTCCAGCATAGTCAGCATCACATAATCCAACTAGCTTACTATCTAGGGATTTTTTATAAAGAAGTCCTAGATTAGTAGTTCTTTTCAGATATCTAAAGATCCTCTTAACAGCAGTTAAGTGAGGTTCTCTAGGATCTGACTGGAATCTTGCACACAAGCATACACTATATAATATATCAGGTCTAGAAGCTGTTAGATAGAGTAAAGAACCAATCATACCTCTATACAGCTTCTGGTCTACTTTGCTTCCAATTTCTTCCTTGCTTAAGCTGCTTGTAGGATGCATGAGAGTTGACATTATCTTACAGTCTTCAAGATTAAACTTCTTCAGAAGCTCTTTTGTATACTTGCTTTGATGAATGTAAGTGCCATCTTTTCCTTGATTGATTTGAATTCCAAGGAAAAACTTTAGTTCACCCATCATGCTCATTTCAAATTCATCCTGCATCAGCTTTGAAAAACTCTTGCACAATGAAGCATTAGTAGAACCAAATATTATATCATCAACATAGATTTGAATAATTAAGATGTCTTTCTTAGTTGTCTTTCTGAATAGTGTATTGTCAATTTGACCTTTTTGAAAACCATTTTCTAAAAGGAAATTACTCAGTCTTTCATACCAAGCTCTTGGAGCTTGTTTGAGACCATAGAGTGATTTCTTAAGTTTATAAACATAATCAGGGTTTTTCAAATCCTCAAAACCTGGAGGTTGTTTAACGTATACTTCTTCAGAAATGACACCATTTAGAAAGGCACTCTTAACATCCATTTGGTATAAGGTTATTCCATTATTAACTGTATATGATAACAATAACCTGATTGCTTCCAGTCTTGCCACTGGAGCAAATGTTTCAGTGAAGTCAATGCCTTCTTGCTGACTGTAGCCTTGTGCTACTAGTCTAGCTTTGTTTCTTACCACTTCACCTTGTTCATTCAGTTTGTTCCTAAATACCCACTTGGTTCCAATGATGTTTTTGTGTGTTGGTCTTGGTACCAAATCCCACACATTATTTCTTTGAAATTGATTGAGCTCATCTTGCATTGCTACAATCCATCCATCATCAGAAAGAGCTTCATCAACATTCTTAGGTTCTATCATAGATATGAGTCCTAGAAGTGAATCATGTTGTTGATAATCTGATCTTGTTTTTCTTGGACTCTCTTTGTTTCCAAGAATAAGATCTTCTGGATGTGATGATCTGTATTTGAATTTTCTCTTTGGAGCTTTATTAGTTTCAGCACTTGTTTGGGTATCATCTTCTGAGATATCATCATGTTCTTCAGATGCTTCTATTGGGGATGCTTCTTCAGAGACTTCTTCCAATACAGCTTCTGAAGATTCATTTGCATCTGATGCTTTCTCAGGTTCTGGATTGTTATATGTATATGGAACACCTGCATAGCTATTATCTTGCTCTGACATTTTACTGTCAGGCTCTTTGTCATCAAATCTAACATGTATAGATTCTTCCACTGTGTTAGTTTCAGAATTATACACTCTGTATGCCTTTGAGCGTTCAGAGTAACCTATAAAGATTCCCTTACAAGCTTTGGCATCAAATTTTCTTTTGTAGGCCTTATTGTTCAGAATGTAACAGGTACATCCAAACTGATGAAAATAAGAGATGTTGGGCTTTCTTCCTTTAAAGAGTTCATATGTTGTTTTATTCAATATAGGTCTGATATAGATCCTATTTTGAATATAACAAGCTGTGTTCACAGCTTCTGCCCAGAAGTGTTTAGCAAGTTTAGTCTCATGCATCATGGTTCTTGCCATCTCTTGTAAAGACCTGTTCTTTCTCTCTACAACACCATTTTGCTGTGGTGTTCTAGGAGCTGAGAACTCATGAACAATTCCATGGTCTTCACAATAAGTTGCAAAGAGCTCGTTTTCAAACTCACCCCCATGATCACTTCTTATTTTTAAGATCTTGAGACTTTTCTCATTTTGCACTTGTGTGCAGAAGATGGTAAACACATCATATGCATCATCTTTCACTCTAAGAAATTTGACCCAAGTCTATCTACTGTAATCATCAACAATAACAAGTCCATATTTCTTTCCATTGATTGAGGCTGTACTTACAGGACCAAACAAATCAATGTGAAGCAATTCAAGAGGTCTTGAGGTAGAGACAATGTTTTTAGGTTTAAAAGAGGTTTTTGAAATCTTTCCAATCTGACAAGGACCACACAGAGCATCTGAATGATAGTTAAGATTGGGTAGTCCTTTAACCAAGCTTAGTTTGCTAAGCTTAGAGATTAATCTCCAGTTAGCATGACCTAAGCGTTGGTGCCAGACCCATTTCTCATCATTCAAAGATAGAAGACAAACTATCTTTTGCTCTGAGAGTTCTGACAAATTGATTTTATAAACATTGCCTTTCCTTAAGCCTCTGAACACTACAGACTCATCAGACTCTCTGATTACAGTACATGTATCTTTATTAAACTTAACAAAAAATCCACTATCACAAAATTGGCTAATGCTTAGTAGATTATGTTTGAGGCCATCAACTAACCAAACATCTTTGATAGAGAGAGAAGAATTACCAACTGTACCAGTACCAGTGATCTTCCCTTTTTGGTTTCCTCCAAATCCCACAGTTCCTCCCTCTTTCAGAGTCAGGGTTTGGAACATATGCTTGTCTCCTGTCATATGACGCGAGCAGCCACTGTCCAGGTACCAAGAATGCTGCTCTGGCCTTCTTTGAGTGCAGATCTGCTGCAAAGACAATCTCAGACTTTGGTACCCATACCTTTATGGGTCCTTTAGAGTTAGTCCTCATTACCTTAGATTGTTTTTGTTTATAAGGCCTATCAGGAGCTCTAGAGTTATTGAAGCATTTTGAAAAACTTTTAGGCTTTGTATAACTCTTGTGCTTAGCTTTAGAATATACCAGAGTTTTATTTATTTTGACATTGGTCTGAGGTTTAGAAACCTTAGGCTCTGAAGGTTTCAGAGTCTGAGGCTTCTTGGCCTCTGACACAATTATTTTTTCAGGTTCTGGTATAACTATTGCTTCTGATTGGCTTTTAACAAATACAGCCTTAGGTTTTGAATTATCACTTTTAGAGGGTTTAGAAAATAATGGATTATCTTTAAAACGTGAAAATCCAAGACCTTCACCTCTGTTTCTACTAACATGGTATATTAAGGAAGCTATCTTACTTCTCTTCATGCCATTGATAAGAAATTCTTGCAGAGCAAATTCATGCTCTGGAGGAACCTTGTCATCATAAACATAATGAGTTTCCATAAATGAGTTTCTACTTCTTAGAGACTCATTTTCTTCAACTATTATGTTCATTTTCTCAGTTAGGTTATTGTAAGCCTTTTTCAAGACCTTACATTCACCTGCCTTTTTAGTGAGCATTTTTAAGGCATCTTTAAGAGAATCTACTAATTCAGTTCTAGATAGTTTAGCAATTACCTCTTCCTCATCTTCAGAGTCTGAACCTGCTTCAGAGTCTTCTCTGTCAGAGGTAGTTGTCATCAGTGCTAGATTTGCTTCCTCATCACCATCTGAGTCCGAGTCTTTGTCAAGATCTTCCCATGTTGCCAGAAAGCTCTTCTTGACTTTACTCTTATATCTTTCCTTGCTAGAGCCTTGCTTTGATGATCTACTTTTGTTTTCTGGACAATCAGCAATGAAATGACCAGGCTTGTTGCATTTGAAACACTTGTTTTGATCTTCCTTCTTGTCTTTAGCAGTACTAAGTCTCTTGGAAGATCCTCCAAATTTGCCTGCATATTTCTTGCTTCGTTTGGCCCATTGTGAAACCTTAGCAGCCATCAGCACCATCTCTTCTTCATCATCAGACCCAACTTCTTGACCCTCTTCAGAAGCCTCATCTTCAGATTCTATAATTTTAGCTTTCAGAGCCTTTGATGAACTTTTAGAGCTTAAGGCTATCCCTTTCATCTTCTTGGTTGATTCATCAGTCATTAGTTCCATCTCATGACTCTTCAATGAACTAATCAAGCTTTCAAGGGATACAGTATCCAAATCCTTAGATTCTTGAAAAGCAGTCACCTTTGGTCTCTATTTTGGTGGTAGGCTTCTGAGTACCTTTCTCACATGATCAGCTTCAGTATAACTCTTGTCTAATACTTGAAGTCCAGATACTAGAATTTGAAACCGTGAAAACATAGTTTCAATGTCCTCTCCATCCTTCATCTTAAACAGTTCATACTGATGCACCAACAAGTTAGCCTTTGCCTCCTTAACCTGTTTGTTGCCCTCATACTTGGATTTTAAGGAATCCCAAATAGATTTTGCAGTTCTTTTATCTCCAATTTTAAGGTACTCATCATGTGAGATAGCATTGGTCATCATTCCTTTTACAGAGTGATGCTTCTTGTACTCTAGCTTTTGAGTAGGTGTAAACAATTTCCTGTTCTGAGAACTGACTACTCCTTCTAAGTCCATATTTTCAAAGTTAACTCCATCTTCTACCATATCCCATAAATCACAATCAATACTCATGATATAGCTATACATATTGGTTTTCCAGAAAGGGTAGCTAGTCTCAGTTCCGTTGAAGAAAGGAACCTTATCAGATGACCTTCTTTGTCGAGAGTTTGAGTCATAGTCAAAAGGAACTTCATTGAGGTTCTTCTCAGCAGACATGTTTTTCCTCCTGGATCTTTACTGTTTCACTGTAAGGTGAGTTAGGCAACAGACCTAGCTCCTGATACCAATTGAAGGTGGAAAAACACAAGAAGGGGGGGGGGGGGGGGGGTTGAATTGTGTTTTAAAAATTAAAACTTGTTACCAAATAAAACTAAGTTTGCAGCGGAAATAAACACAAGATAGAAAAGGGGTGCTGAGAGAGAGAGAAAGACACAGAAATTTATACTGGTTCCTCTCACAAATCGAGAGTACGTCCAGTCCCCTTGCACTTCCAAGGGCTTCTAACTAAATCTTATAAGATTACAAGATGCTCAAGCACAATAGCAAGAGACTTCTCAAATGCTCAAGTTACAACTAACAAGAGACTTCTCAAATGCTCAAGTTACACTTAACAAGAGACTTCTCAAACAAACTTAAGAATAAGAATGAATGTTAAGGAACACTTGATATACAATCAGAGGTGTTTACAAAATACAACGCAAATTGCTTTAAGACTTAAATGACAGATAGAACAATAATGTCAGAAAGTTTCAGAGCCTTAAACGCAGTAATGGAACAGTAGAACAGTAGTCATTTCTTCCATTTGAGTCTTCTATTTATACTTGAAGGAAGATGATGACCGTTGTAGAGAGATAAGATGCCAGCTGGAATATGCTCGTACAATTGCTAGCTGTAGATTGCCTTCTTTAGCAAAGAAATCCAATTCCACTACCTTGCAATTCAAATTATCACTCATCCATTTTGAGTAATAATAGTACGATAGTACGATCCTCAAATGCGCTCCACTTATGGATAAGATTAACGTTGTACCAACGAATATTCCTTCCTGTGGATGTGACAGAGCCTTGAAGTAGATTGTTCTTCAGACATTGGTTCTGGTTCTATCAGTTCTTGAGTGACGTAAATTCCTTTTGCTTCAGATGTTGTTGTCGTAGCTTCTTAAGGTCTTCAGCTTCTGAACTCTTCAGAGTCTAGCTTTGGTCCTCAGAAGCATTATCTTCAGCACGCAAAATTTAAGCTTCTGATGAACAGCGATACGCTTTCAGAGCTTCATAGCTTGGCTTCTCTCTTGTTATTCATAGTGCTTCTGAATGAATTTTAACTTATAATTCTGCACACTAGAATAATCATTAGTAATACCAATTGCAATTTTAATACATTGTTATCATCAAAACCACTTAAAATTTTAGAGGTTCATGTCAGACCCACTTTGTTCCAACAATATGTATCTTCACTTGATGACTCTCCAGTTCTATGTATGGCACCCTTAGAAATTCCTGAACATGCATCCTTCAATTTCTATATCACAAAATGGAAAAAAAAAATATAGAAATTAGAAAATTCATCATGGACACATACACATTGTAAAAAAAAATAAAGACACAGGTTTTAGAATTATGGTGTGGCACATGAAAAGAAGGTCCACCCAAAGAAGCTTTTTTGCTCCTATGTGACAAGGAGCATACACATTCAAGATGAGACATCTCACCTTCTCCATGAAGTGGATCAATGATTGTTTGTTCTTAGAGTATAAGAGGGTTGGTGGGTGGGGGGGGGGGGGATTAAGAAGAGAAAAGTTAGGGAGTTCATTTCAAAACATAAAGTGGAGGCCATGACAATTCAAGAGTCAAAATTAGGAGAAGTGGATAATCTTTTTTGTGCTAGACTTTGGGGGGGCCAAAATGTTGGTTGGAAGCATTCTACGGCGATTGGTAGAAGCGGTGGTATTATTACCTTATGAGATTCTAATAAAGAGTCTTTGGTTTCTTCTTTTCAAGGACAAGGTTTTTTAAGGGTTTGTTTGGATTGGGGTGTGCAGGGCCAGCTTTCTTGGGACACACTTCATGAACTAAACTAACCCCCCTCGTAGAGATTTCAAATATTCAAAATCTAATCTAGCCACCTCACCGTATTTCAAAATTTGGACAGGGAAATCTTCAATTTGTAATTTCTGTTAAACTGGGCCAACAGAGCGATAGGCCAAAGAAGTAGACCCACCCATTAAAAGCTTTCCACATCTCCCTCCACATCAGCATTCCACTTAACCACCTTTTTTTTTGGTTTGTAGTCTCCTTTACTTAAAAAGATTTCATATGGGCTCAAACAAATAGGCCCACTACTCGAAAGTGGGAAAGGGTTAGAATGGACCCACCCAAACTCACCTCCTTTAAGAGTACCAATTCTGAAACCACTAACCTTAATTTTCTATCATTCGTAGTCTGCGCCGCCGAAAGCTCCTCTCCACCCTCCTTACCTAATACTGCTTCTTCCCCATCCTTACTTTCTTTATCTTTCAGAAGAAACATCCCCTCAAAACAACTCCGATCCAAACCCACACATGAATAAAGATCCCGAAGATACGAACCCAGATTTGGCTATCACGGTGATGTTGTTTAGAATCCCAAATTTGATAATCGAGAACCTAATATTCCACCAGTTCTTATTCGACTCCAACACCCTTCTCACCCCTTCTGATGAAGTGTTGGATAACAAAACACGATCGAAGCCCATCAGAGTTGCAACCACCTCTTGGAAACCTTCGATAGCTATGATTACTTGAATGGAGTCTACTTCCTTTGTTGGTAATTTTTTTGGATACATGCATGTGGTATGATTTTTTAATAGTAATTTTATTTTTAAATATTATAATTTCAATAAGTTAATTATTATTTTCTTACTTTAATATCAAATTATTTTTTTATTTATATTTTATTAAATTTAGAATTATTTGATTTTAAGTTATAATTTTTTATAGATAAATTAGTAATTTATTTTCTTATTCTATTTCTTGCCAATAAATATAAAATAAAGTTCTTTTGACAAAAAAAGTTGAATAAATTCAGTCAAAAAAGTTTACTTGACCAAAAATAAAATAGTATGTAATAATAAAGAATTTAATTTTTAATAGTAATTTTGCTTGGTACATGCATGTGACTGGATTTTTTAATAGTAATTTTATTTGTAAATATTATAATTTCAATAAATTAATTATTATTTCCTTAATTTAATATCAAATTCCTTTTCTGTTTATTTATATTTTATTAAATTTAGAATTTTTTTATTTTAAGTTATGATTTTTTAGAGATAAATTAGTAATTTATTTTCTTATTATATTTCTTACCAAAAATAAAATAATTTGTAGTAATGAAGAATTTTTTTGGGTACATGCATGTGGTATGATTTTTTAATATTATATTTTCAATAAGTTAATCATTAATTTCTTAATTTTAATATCAAATTCCTTTTTCGTATATTTATATTTTATTAAATTTAGAATTTTTTAAAGATAAATTAGTAATTTATTTTCTTATTCTTATTCTATTTATATAAAAATAAAGTTCTCTTGACAATAAAAATGTTGAATAAATCCGGTCAAGGAAATTTACTTGACCACAAATAAAATAATATGTAATAATAGAGAATTTAATTTATATACATTGACGAAGATGTAATTTTTTTTTGTTTATATATATATATATATATAATATTATTATTAGCACCTATAAATTAATCTCAATAATAAATAAATAATATTTTTACTTTTAATAAAAATAAATAATAGACCGACATCGACATCTAATGAGCATTTTGTATTGCGATAAATTATAAAGATATTTTGAAAATAATTTTTTTTTTGACAAGATTTTGAAATTAATTATATAACTTGATAAATTAATAATTTATTATTAGATTATTGTCTAAAACTATTTTAAAAATATTATAATTTGAGATGTCTATACTCCGGTAACTCCACCACAAAAATTACCTTGCATTTTCATCATTTTTTGACTCATTCATTGTTGTTCCCGTTAGAGTTAACGAGAGCGGGAACCCCAAATTTCTTCCAAACAAACAAACACCTCTTCAACGTAAGTCTCACTCTCTCTATTCTGTTTCCTTCCCCCCTCTCTCTCTAACAACCCCCCTCTCTCTCTAACAACTCTCTCTCTCTCTCTCTCTCTATGCTTAGGGTTTCACTTTTCAATCACTCTTCTCCCATTCTTCACCATGAGTCTCCGCAAGGGCTCCAAGGTTTGGGTCCCTGATAGGGATTTCGCTTGGCTTCCTGGTGAAGTTCTCGAATCTTCTGAAAAGCAAGTTCGCGTTCAAACCGATTCCGTCAATAAGGTAATCATTTCAATTTACGAATTAATTTGACTTGCGAGTAATTCGATTCAATGCTGATTTTGTTCTCACTTGTGTTATAGCAGATTGTTGATGTTACTCCGGAGAAAATATTTCCGAGAGATGCCGATGAAGATGAGCACGGTGGAGTTGAAGATATGACGAGATTGGATTATTTGAATGAATCAGGGGTACTGTATTGTACAATATTCGGATAAGATATGCGCTTAATGATATTTATGTAAGTCTTTATTGCCGAGATTTCTTAGTATCTAAATGGTTAATTAAGGCGGTACTTGAACCTATTCTTCCATTTTTATGATCTTATTTATTGGATAGATGCACATGAGTCTAGAATTGTGTTATTGCATTTTATGAATTGGAAAAGTAAATTGGTGTTTGGTTAGCCGAGTTTGTAATCAGGGATTGGTACATTCGTGAAATGATAGATCGATTGCATTACTAGATTTTCTATGTAAATACTACTAAATGCTGTTATTTTATGAAGAATCTTGTTCGAGTGTGGAAATATTGCTCTCAGCCACTTCACAGTTACCATGATTTCTATGAATCACAAGTATATGATAAGAAAACATATGCTCTATTGTCACTCTCTGTTTATGAAATTAATGCTTTCATTTATGAAGAAGACCTTTTATACTATCGTAAGTAATGCACATTCACGGTCGCATTACTTACTTTACTTCACCTGGTAGCCGATATGACACTTTCTTTTCATTTTTTGACAATTTCACACAATGAAATTTACCTACTTTACTACTGTTTGTCACACTCCTTCGCAAAATTCATTATGTAGTAATTTATGTTGTTTGTCTGACTTGTTTGCCTTTGTTAGACATATACAGGGAGCATTTTAATAGCTGTTAATCCATTCACAAAGCTTCCTCATTTGTACAATAACCATATGATGGAGCAGTATAAGGGAGCACCATTTGGAGAGCTCAATCCACATGTATTCGCCGTTGCCGATGCATCGTATAGGTCGGTGTGCGTTTGGTTTTAATGTTCGTGTTTACATTGTATTTAATTTCTTTTGTCGTATTTATTACTCGCCATGTCATGTTCTAAGTTAGTAAGTTTCTATTGGTTATGATTTAGAGCAATGATGAATGAAGGTCGAAGCCAATCTATCTTGGTCAGTGGTGAAAGTGGTGCAGGGAAAACCGAGACAACAAAATTGATTATGCATTATCTTATCTTGTTGGTGGGTGTGCTGTTTCTAATGATAGAACAGTTGAACAACAAGTTCTTGAAGTAAGCCATCATTGTTAGGTGATTAATTCACTTTAAATATTTATTTATGCATCAATATGGGGTGTTAATTCACTTCAAATCCACTTTTAGAGGCATTTGGCAATCCAAGGACTTCCAGAGATGACAATTCAAGGCGAACTTAGTTCTTCGTAGTTTACATCTTTTGTCATTCTCTAGTTTGTTCTCCCACTTACCTCTTAGATTATAAGAATAATAATATTGTATCGAGTCCTTTGTCTGTCTTATGATCAGGTCTTATCTTATTATCCACTTTGGAATGAGTTTTGTGGACAAGATCGTGCTTTATGGAATAAGATTGTAACGTGCTTGTCATGTTGGGTTGTTTTTGCGTGTGACCCTTTTTTGGGGACTTTAAATTAGGTCAGGCTGGGTTAAAATTTAAACCCTATTTTTCTTAAAACGTTGAGAATGCGTTTTCTTTTCTCATAGACGGCAACAATGGAAAACGAAACCCTAATCATCTCCTCTCATTCGTTTTCCGGCGACGACATCCGCAACTAATTCCGACGACGTCGTCCACGTGTTTTGCTCTTCTTCCGTGCTTCATCGTTTTGCTCTGATTCATTGTTCAACTTTGTTTCATTCATTTCATCGTTCATCTCTGTTTTAGCGTTTCATCATTTCCTCAACTTTGTTTCATTGTTTCTTCAACTCTGTTTCAACTCTGTTTCATCGTGCCATCCATTTTGTTCTGTTTTTCACAACATAGTATTGACTCCAAGTAGTGGTACTCAAAATGTTCAACCAACTATAACTTCTGCATCAATTGTGGGGTTGCAGAGGTTGCGAAAAATGGCCGCGGAATGGAAACTGACTCAACATGGGAACATGGTGTTGTGATTGAAGAAGCTACAAGAAGAGTGAGGTGTAACTAATGTTAGCAAGAATTTATAGGAGGTTCTTATCGATTGAAACATCACTTGGCTGGAACCAGTAAAGATGCTAAGTTTTGTAAGCTGATTCCAGATGATGCCAAGAAAGCTATGGAGGACATTGTCCGCGGCTTACAAAAAAGTTGTTGAAAAAGAATTGTAGTGACATCGAAGGTGATATTGTTGAAGTTGACGTAGTTGCTAATTCAAATGGAAAGAGGAAAACTTCATTTTTTACTCTAATTCATGATAGGATTGTGGCTTAATTCTAAACTATGTTTTGCAACATTTCATCCTATCATGAGTTAGAGTGAAAATTGAACTTTTCCTCTTTCTATTTGAATTAGCAACAACCTCAACTTCAACAACATCACCTTCGATGTCAATACAATTCTTTTTCAACAACTTTTTTTTGTAAGCCACGCACAATATCCTCCATAGTTTTTTTGACATCATCTGGAACCAGCTTACAAGACTTAGTATCTTTACTGGTTCCAGCCAAGTGATGTTTCAATCGATAAGCACCTCCTGTAAATTTTTGCTGACAGTAGTTGCACCTCACTCTTCTTGTAGCTTCATCAATCATAACACCGTGTTCCCATGTTTGGTCAGTTTTCATTCTACGACCATTTTTTGCAACCTTTACAACCCCAACTGAGGCAGAAGCTATTGTTGGTTGAACATTTTGAGTACCACTACTTGATGCCATTACTATGTTGTGAAAGAAACAAAACAAAATGGATGAAATGATGAAACAGAGTTTTGAAACAATGAAACAAAGCAAAAGAAATGAAACAAAGTAAAACAAATGAAACAAAGTTGAGGAATTGATGAAACAAAGATTAATGATGAAATGAATGAAATATAGTTGAACGATGAAGCAAAACAAAACGATGAAGCACAAAAGCAGAGTAAAACGAATGGACGACGTTGCCGGAATCAGTTGCGGACGTTCTTGCCGGAAAAGGAATGAGAGGAGGTGATTACAGTTTTGTTTTCCATTGTTGTGGTCTATGAGAAAGGAAAACGCGTTCTCAACGTTTTAACAAAAATAGGGTTTAAATTTTAACCCAACCCGACCCGGTTTAAAGGCAAAAAAAGAGTCACACGCAAAAACAACCTAGCACGCTACGATCTTGTCCACGAAACTCATTCCAACGATCTTAACAGAATCAGAGCACGTTTCCATGGTTGGGAAGCGTAAGATCGTACAATGTTATGACCCAACACACAATTTTGACTACCTTGCTTGGTCATGATTTGGAAGTTCCTTTTATCGGTGAAGATGATGATGCTATTGAAGTTGAGGAGAATGAGGATGAAGATGGTGATCTTGATGACTATCAAGATTTTGGATTGGAAAATATCTTAATATATAGACTTGTTCCTATAGATTATGTCTTTGGAGCTAGTTATTATGAGCTTAGTCTTTTGAATGATGCATAGGCCTTTTTAACTTATGAACTTCTTCGGTGAATGGTGTATAGGTCTTTTTGAATGATGTATAGGCCTTTTTGAGTACTTGATCTTAATTAATGATGTATAGCTTAAGTTCATAGGCACTTTTGGAAGTTTGCACTTGGTTGATATGTACACCTTGTCATGAAATATTAATTAACTTAATTTAATGTTGTGATTTATAGGTTATTTTGTTCTTATATTATAATTTTTATGTTTTTTGTGTGTCTGTATGTGTGTGTGTGTGTGTGTGTGTGTGTGTGTGTGTGTATATATATTAAAATTTTTCACTTCGGTATGATCTATGAGTTGTGCTACAATCTTTCATCGGCCTGCCAATCCTACTTAAGATCTCGTGTTTGACCTCATTGCTGATAGTGATAGACCCATGTTATTGTTGCAGCCATTTTGGGAAGTTCGTTGAAATTCAGTTTGATTCAAGTGGTAAAATATCTGGTGCTGCAATTAGAACTTATTGGAAAGATCAAGAGTAGTGCAGACCACGGATCCTGAAAGAAATTATCATTGCTTTTACCAGTTGTGTGCATCTGAAAGGGTACTTGATTTCTGGTGAAGTATATATTTGATTATACATTTTGTTGTTTTTTTTTTTTGACAAAATTATACATTTTGTTGTTAGGTTTGCATGATAATGCTATATTTTGCAAATTCAAGTTACTGTTCTTATTTTTTTGTGGTCAATGTACTAATTGTTCTACTTTGTAATTGGAATGCCTCTTTTTTAGGATGTAGAAAAGTACAAGTTCGGACATCCAAGTCATTTCCACTATTTGAATCAAAGTAAAGTTTATGAATTAGATGGGGTAAGCAGCACAGAAGAATACATAAAGACGAGAAGAACAATGAATATTGTTGGCATAAGTCACGAGGATCAGGTGTAATGATGTCACCCACTAGTACATTTCTTGTTTTATTGTATGCTGTCCTGAATTTGTTTACAGCCTTCCCTTATAGTTATCCTTTTTTCCTATTAACAGGAAGCCATATTTCGCACCTTAGCTGCAATTTTACATCTGGGAAATGTTGAATTTTCTCCTGGGAAAGAGCATGACTCGTCAATAATAAAGGATGAGAAATCAACATTTCATTTGCAGATGGCTGCTAATCTTTTCAAGTATGCAATTTATGTTATTTTTAGAGCAGGAATCATATTCTAATTTGGATGTGTTATTGTTTATAAGGGTATCTGCCATTGTTTGTTTCCTATTATATTTTTTTAAAATCAGGAATAGGAATCAATCTACTACTCATATAGAATCCCATTTAATACAAATCAAAGTTAATATAGTTTCCTTAATAAGGTTCCTCGGGTTGATTAAATTGTAACAAGCTGGATGCATATGATATATATGCTCTAGCTTGAGGGGGAGTGTTGATTATTCTCTATTTATCGCTGTTAATATAGTTTCCTTAATTTTCTATTTTTCCTTTCCCGAGAGATTTCTCTTGTATATAAATTTGGACAACCTCGTTGTGAAATACAAGTCATTCATTCTAAATTTTTTAAGTAAGATTTTTATCCACAACATTGAAAGATGGTTTCTATAAAAAACATAGTGAAAACTTGAAAGACAAATAGAAATTTAATTGCAAGAATTCTAAAAAATACTATAAAGTATGGTGGCCCATGCTATGCCCTATACATTAGATTTCTACATTTGAAAAGAATGAAACTATCTGTTGTACACCATTAACCAAAGGATATGAATGAGCAAAAAAAAAAACACCTTGAGATACTCTTTCATGATTCTGAAAAACCATCGACGAGGATATAACTGCCAAATGCAAATGTCAGCCTGTAGGGCTGATCCGGAGAATTACATTATAGTTTTACCATGAGGATTTTAGGTAGGAAAGTAAGGCTGGAGAACTTGTTAGTTTTCTATATAATATAGATAGATATATATTATAGACAACAATATAACCTATAAGTGATGCCATAATTCACTACCTTGAGAAGATAACTTTGACATTGGTTTTAATGAGTATTAGTGACAAGACATTGCTTTTAATATTTTGGTATGATTTTACAGATGATAGAAATACCTAAACCTGTTGGTTGCTTGGTCTTTTCTCTGTAATATTTAATTACTGATCATAATTTCAAAGAAGTTTTCATGCTTTGGTGAACCTAATAGAATGGGTACAATTGTTCTCTCTTTAGGTGTGATCTGAACCTACTACGAGCAACATTATGTACTCGTACAATACAAATCCGCGAAGGAAATATTGTCAAAGCTTTTGATTGCAATGCGGCTGTTGCTGGCAGGGATGTTTTGGCGAAAACTGTCTATGCTCGTTTGTTTGATTGGTATACTCATTATCAATGAGGAATTATTGAAGATTATATTGTTTATATCATGCACAAAATTTGCGGTGAAAATTCTATTTATTTTTTTGCTATTTTACCAGGTTTTTTGATAAGATCAATAAAACGGTTGGGCAAGATATCAATTCCAGGATGCAAATTGGAATATTGGATATAATGGCTTTGAGTCTTTTAAGGATAACAGGTAAGATGTTTTTCAAGTACATGCTTTTCTACTGAGAGTTGAAGTCTGTGGGTTAATTGTGTATTTGAAGTATTATAATATTCTGGTGCGTGGGTCAGGCATGTATTTCTACTCTCCATTTCTCTAGTGTTTGTGTAACTTATAGTACTTTAAGTAGTAGAAAAAAATCTATAGCGTTCAAACATTTGATCAATCCTTTCTTTAGAAAAAAAAATCAATTGCAATGAAGAGCCAACATGAAAATAAATTTAGTGTTGAAGTCTTAGAGAAGTGGGAATTTATATGGACGAGCCGTGAGTGTTAACATAACACAATATATCATTAGGATTAAATGCACGAGAGAAAATTGGGGTAATAGTAATACTTGTTTTGCAAAAAATGGTATTAGGTTGTTTTGGTATGTGTGGAAAAGACTTGTAGAAGCCTTGATAAGGAAGACTGGCGAAAATTATGTGTTTTGCATGAAGAAGGTTATGGTTTATAGGATAGCATGCTGTGTGGTGTTGTTTGATCTTTGAAGCTGACCCTGCTAAGTGGGGAAAAGCTTTGTTGGTTGTTATAGTTTTAAACCTTTCTCAAGTTGGAAACATTTTCTACAACAGTTTTGAGCAATTCTGCATCAATTTTGCAAACGAAAAGCTTCAACAACATTTTAATGAGGTATGAAATTATGCTATGTATGTTAATTGCCTTGACCAAGTTAGTTCCCTGGTGTTTTGATCTGGATCTTGATATTGCTTTTACTCCGTCATCTTACAGCTTCTTCCGTCTCTTGTAATTTATTTTTTTTACTTAATTTCTTATTTAGTTGGAGGTTTTCTAAATTCATGTTTCTATTATGCATTTCGTACGGATTGCTAGTTTCATGCGTACTGGTAGGATAAATATATGTATCCAAATTGTTGGATGAAGCATTGTCAGAAAATTATGAATTTTAGTCAATTTATTACTACAGTAGGCCACAACTACTGAAATTGAAAAAGGAGGATATGAATCAGAATGGTTACTGCTTAGCTATTTATTGATTTTTTGTTGCATTCTTTTTGAAGAAGCCCATTGGTATCATTGCGTTATGAATTGGTGTGTATTTATACATTTCTCTCTTGCAAATTATATTCAGTTCTGAATTTGTCTTCAATCAGCATGTTTCCAAAATCGACCCACCAAACATTCTCAACCAAGTTGTTTCAGCACTTCTTGTCCCACACTAGGTTTCGAAACGAGAAGTTTTCAGAAACAGATTTTACTTTTTCTCATTATGCTGGAAAGGTGACTCAGTTTTGCTGTACTTCTTGTTTGGCACAGTATATTGTTTATGTAATATCGTCCAATATTTTTATACAGGTCACATACTATACAAACACATTTTTAGAAAAAAAAAGTTAATATAAAAACAAAGTTTCGCTTTAGTTCCTTAAAGATAATACCGTTTGTCACATTGGTCCATTCTGTTAATTTATTAACCACAAATGTATTAGGTGGACCAACATTGTAAGTGGTCCACCATATAATTCAATATATTTTTTAATATTAACCATTAGATCTTTTCGAAAGAAAAACAACAATTAGATTTCACCATTTGGAGGTCACAAACTTCCCTAGCTTCAAGAGTCAACTAATTATTGCTAATTCAAACTAACTATTTACACTTGATTCCATTATTTTTTTATTGATGAAATTTATCTTATTTGCTGTAAGGCGTGCTTGAAAACTGTGCTTGAAAACTTTTGGGGAGCATGAATTTGATTTTATTGTAGGGAGTTTTTAGGTTTCAAATATAAGCATGACTTAGTTTGGGATGTTCTTTTTTATATTTTTAGGTACGCGAGAATTTTTATGAAAAAAGATGCGTCTGTGAATTTCTTGACCTACCCATAGAAGGGAAGATTGACCCTTAAGCCAACATATGTTCTAGTGTATGAGATGAGATGGTAGAAGGAAAACATGCATATGTACACTGAACTTTTTGTAGGATTGATGATTGAGAATTTTACTATGGGACAAATAGTCCTTAAAACCGCTTCAAACAAAGTGGTCAAACATGAGCAATTACTTCCTCCATAACACTTCATAAGCAAAAATGCACTTTTTAGGTTCATTGTATGTTTAATGTATTTGGTCTATAATATATACTAGATTCATTCAATATACAGTGAATCTAGAAAGTTCATTTTTGCCTATAAAATGTTACAGAGGGAGTATGTTCTAACATTATTTGTGTTTGACCTTTTTGACTTTTTTTTTTTGGTGAGGTAGTCTAGTGGCTTGAAAATCCACCCATAAGGTGAATAAATTGAGTGTCCAGGGATCGAACCCTGGCTCCTGCATATAAAATGCTATTGTCCCTACCAATTGAGCCAAGCTCTTGGGGACCTTTTTGACTTTCTAGTACCCGAGGTTATGGATCTTCTACAAATAGTTAAAAAGACCATGCATAATAATGTTATTTTTAAGAGGATTAATTTAGTCATAAAAAATGTTAGCGACATAATTTGTTGTTCGACTCTCTTTTATTCTTATGTAATTATCTTAAATTTATATATTGCAACTTGATCTTCTTTTGTTTAAATAAATAACTAAACTAGGTAGTAGAACTATTAGATGAGAATTTCAATATTTATTTCACCATATATAATCAAACCAATTATCTAGGTGTAAGTCAAAAAATGATTTTCCATTTTCCATCTATTGTTCCAAACAAGATTTGTTAAGAATGCAACACCAAAATAGTACCTTAATTAATAATCTTATGCCTAATCTTAAAATAAAATCTTTCAATATGTACAAACAATATATTTAAGTAGCATCAGAGACTTCTACATTTTATTAGTCTTTGTAGAGAAAACTCTCATATGGTGTCCCTCTAAGCACTTTCTGGACTTCATCCCAATTTTCAATTTGCATTGATAATGGAGCAGTATGTATCTTCACTTGACGACTCTCCAGTTCTCTGTATGGCACCCTTAGAAATTCCTGAACATCCTTCAATTTCTATATCATGCAATGAAAAAAAAAATATAGAAATTAGAAAATTCATCATGGACACATACACCTAGTAATAAAGACACATGTTGTAGAATTATGGTGTGGCACATGAAAAGCACAATGTGCCTCATTAACAAGTTAGTTAATCTTTCGTGTGAGTTTTATCAGAATTATGATAACACTATGATTTTATTGAAATTAAGTGTAACTTTTGCCAAAATTGTGTGACGATAATTCTTTCAATTTCACTAAGAATCTAAACATACACTTAGTCTTACCGTACGATTGTTGACAAGATCCTCATAGTAAAGAACAACGTGACGAATGTTCTTAAAATATGCTACGGCTTTTGCAACTGTCTCTTCTGTTCGCTTTAGCTCTGGTATCAATAACGTGACATTGATTTGTGGCTTGTACTTTGCAAGAATTGTAGCCTGCAGAAGCATACCTGAATAAGTTCTGAAAATAAAAGAAGATTATAAGTTGAATAATAGAGTGAAGAAAGTAGAGACCTCCATTGCAGAGTGCACATGAGACTTATGTGTTCCATTCAGTAGCTTGAAATCTTTGTCATAAGAATTGGCTAGTACAGATACCATTCTACGCAGCAAATTCCTTCTGAACAAGAATATTGCCGAAACTTGTTTCTGCTCCAAGTATTCCACTATTTCTTTATGATGATCCATCAAACCCTTTATGAAAAATATGACAATAGTCAGGGAAATTTTATAGATGTGATGCGAAAGGAAATTAATTAAATTTTATCCTAGAATGTTCCAAAGTGTACTTGTGTTCAACACTCGCCAAGATACTCTGATGGGATTCGAACCCCAAGATAATAAGATTTTGGACAAAGTATTTAACAATTTGAGTAGTGAAACAACTTTGAAATATTATCAATGATTTTATGTTTGTACCTTTCAATATTAGAAACTTATTTTGAACCCCAAGATAATTAGATGATGTTTTTTTAAAGAACTTATTTTGAATTTCGTACAGAATAACATTTTATTTATGCAATTCATATGCATTCTCTTTCTTTTAGAGGAAATAGAATATGTAGATACCGTGTGAAATTATTTTACACTATAAATCATCTAATAACAATTAACAAGTGTATTTCGTCAAATTACTCTACTGCATCCACTTTAATGGCATGACATATGAAGAAAAAAGAGAATTTCTATTGGACGTCAAGGTAAAATTAATCTACAACAACATTGCATATAAATTAAACTCTTTGTTTTAATGGTAAAAAAAATAGTATTTAATGATAATAAGGTACCATGTTATGCAAACCATATAACATGATGCATACCTGATTAAGCATCCATTTGAAACCAACAGCAGCAGAGCACTCATTTTTGGAAGCACTAGTGAACCAATCAAGATTATAAACTTCATCTATCGTCTTCAAAATTAAAGAAACATTTTCCCTTCTTTTGCTAACCGAAAATATTTCTCCATTGGAGCTTACGTTAATATGACTGTTCAAAAATGTCTCAAACCAGCCGCTACCAGATCTTTGCATTGATATGATACAAAAATACCGAACAGGATTGCAACTACACTCTTCTCTGCAAATTCATCGATCATTATAGAAAATTATTTTGATAGAGGTAGCTAGGTCACAACTCAATCTATTTTTTTTTTTTTGTCAAGTAACTTGGCTATAAATTTCATCCTTAAGGTGGATAAATGGGATGACCTTCGATCCCCTGCATATATAATGCACTGTCTTACCAATTGAGCTAAGTTCACGGGACAATTCAATCTATTTATTCACCATCCATTTAAGCCTTCTTCTACTATAATAACAAATCTATTTAATCTATTCACTAAACAATAAAAAAATGACTTAAATGTAATTTTGATAGTTTATTTTACAAAATCCACATTTTTGTCTCGATTTTTGTCTCTCGCAATTTTTGTGCCCCTAAAAATATTGGATATGTGCAATCGCACAATCTAAACATGTTCAGGACCGCCATTGCACCAGACACGACAAACAGACATGTCGCCATAATTTAAGAAAATGAAATAATTCAATGCAATCATATGTTAGTGTACTGTCGAACACCAATGCATGTCTGACAATCAAACACGTTTAATCTGATGAGTGTGCTTGTTTTATAGATTGTATCTAATCCATCAAAACTTGATATAATTATACCTGCTATAAGTTTTGGGTTCTGGATAATGCAAGTAAGGAAGTTCCCATTCTTCCACAGCTGAAGGACGAGGACATGGTTGCTTGAAGACACTTATTCCTAACAACTTTGAATTTGTGCTGATACCTTTTAGCTCTAAACATATTGAGCAAATGTATATTACACAAACCACTGCGATAGCTAAAATCACCAACCTCAATGTTAATGGAAATTTCTTTGTAGATTTTACATCTAGTGTGTCCTGTAATATACATGAAAGTCTCAAATTAAAGAATTAAATATATATAAGCATGGTTAATTATTACCAAAGTGCATGCAATAGCAATAACAATAACAAAAAGAGATCTTCAGTCCAGAGCTTCTTACATTGGTAATTTCCATCTAAGATCTCCATAAAGTAAAATAGAAAAGAGATCCACAGAATATTGAAGAGCATTTTGTTTCACAAATTCTGTTTCAATTTTCAAAGGTCGAGAGATACATGGCGAGAGAAGGGGTCAGAGAGTAGTATATGTCTATACCTTGCACCAAAATAAATAAATTAATGGCCATGTATAAATATGTCCATACCTTGCAATTGCAGCTAGGGTGGGAATAGGCTAAGCCGAGTTAGATTTTGCAAATCTTAAGTATAGAGTTCGGTCTATCAAAAGATTGAAGATCTGAGCCTACTCGGTAGTCGATCTGTCGTAGACATATTTTTTAGGCATGATTGTTTGACTTTTTAAAATCTTATTTCATATGAACATATCATGTTTCAATTCTAGTTTATAATATATATATATATATATATATATATATATATATATATATATATATATATATATGCGAAAAATTAATGTAGATTTATAAACTTAAACCACTAAAAAGATTAATAAATTTATAATTTAATCAAGTACAAATTTTGATATATAATAATAATAATATTAATAAAAATATTATTTATATTTAATCAAATAGGTCGGCCTAATAGGTATAAAAGACTTTGTTATAGCCCTAACCTGACCATTTTAGCTATATAGGTTTATAAAAAAACCTAAGTCTATTCTATTTGAAAAAGAGTCTGGAGCCTATATAAGCTAGACCGTAGGTCCCTGTAAGTCAGTCCGACTTATTTCCATCCCACTCTACTTGTAGCGTTCCTAATTTTAATTAGTTTTTTTTTTTTGTCTTTCCTTAAGGCCTTTGAAACTTTTTAGGACAAAAAGAAGTCTAAATACGTAAATAATGTAATATTTCGCAGGTAATGACTAAATATATGAAAATTGCATAAATTATAAAATGTACATGATTAGATATTATGGTGAATACATTTAGATACACTATTATTTGATGTGTATTTGTACCCTTGTGAGTTGGAAGGATTGTGAAGGACCGCATGTCTTGTATGTATGTCATTTATCTAAAACAAGTTTTTAGTATTAAACCGTATAATATTACACCTGGATATGAATGAGTTCAAAATTAGTTCCGTTACAAAATTACTTCCCATGCAAGGTCGTTGTCATGTGTATAAGGTAACAGCCTAAGCCCCATTTTCTACGTATTTAGTAGACAATTCTGACGTTGTACCTTACGATCTTCTCTACCTCTCTCTAGTAGTGCTTTTTCAAACATAACATGAGTCCAGATACTCGAATGGTTCGCTGGTATACTCATGGGGGTACATGCATGATCTTGAACGATGATGGTAGTACTGTCAATAATCCTTTAGTTTTCGGTTTCGGAGGCTTGATTCGAAACTCAGATAGTGCGTGGGTACAAGGTTTTGTTGGTAACATAGGTTTCTCGAACATTCTTCACGTGGAATAATTTATAGTTAATACAGTTTAGCTTTGATGACTTTGCTTGAAATAGCTTTGAGAGACTCCAGATCTATTTAAATACTCAAAAGTTGAAAGCCCCGTATTAAATAAGATTTCACACTTTAAAAATAAATAATATTCATTCTGATCTTTTTTATAAAAGACAATTCATCTTTCTAGATTTATTGAATAATTAATGTATCTAGTATAAAAGATATAAACTAGATACATCACTTATTCAGAATCATTGAGCACCATTTCAAGAGTCATTGTTGTCGTGTGAAACTTTGGGTCACATTTGTGTTCTTTTATCAATTTTTTTAGTTATCATTTCATTAATAATTAAAACGAATAATATTTAATTGATATTTTTTATATCAGAAAGATATATTTATTTAAATTGATAAAGTATATCAGATATAAAAATAAACTAAACATCACTAAAAACAAGAAAGATAATAAAATTAAAGTGACTGAAATAATCATGTCTTGAAATTTGCATTGTTGTCAACCCAGACTCTATTTGATAAAAAATAACGGATAATTGGTAAACTAACTTATAGCGAATGAATTTATAGTAAATAACTTATAGTAGACAAGTTAGCTGACTAAATTTGTAGTATTTAGTAAAATTAACGATTTTAGTAAAAAAAAAAGTAAAATTAATAATTGAACTAGTTTATAAATATAAAATAACATGAAATAAATATATTTAATTAATATTTTATTTTTTCCCAAGTAAAATGACGGAGATACAATTAACAGAAAAAATAAACTACAAACTAGCAAGAAAAAATGCATTTAAACAAATTTTTTTGTCACATAAATTTATAAACTATAAACTTAAAATTTGACATAGGCATGATGATTGGTACCTTGATCAAAGTTAACCATATGTGTATCCAACTCTACTAATTGAAATATTTATTTTTATAATTACTAATTAAAATATTAACAGTTACACACACAAGTCACTCTCATAAAAACTCTAATAAAGATTAGAAAAATATGAAAATAGTAAGCTCCTACGAGTTAAAATAACAACCACACATTCCTTCTCATATAAAAATGAAAATAAAAATCAACAACCTACACAGCTTGATTTAAATTATTGTTTTTTATTGGCCGATTTACTTCTATAGTCTTTCCAAGAATATTAAATTCATTTTACTTTTTCTGTATTTGTTGCAGGGTTAACCCCATTTTATTCACACACAAACTTTAAATTCAACTCGATCGGGGATCATCTTGGTTTGTCCATCACTCCATTGATCACCAGCTTCTCATATTCAAGAGAGTAATACTATAAGATTTGGTTTTGAATAAATATTCTCTGTCTGTCATCACACCAAATAAAATAAAAAAACACATTTGTTCAAGATTTCTTGAACATTGAAGAATATGAGTGGATAATCTCTTGTTCTGTACTACCGATTGATAGTTTTTTTTTTTTTTTTTTTTTTTTTTTTTGTATTTGTATTAGAAGTTATGTGGGATATAAATACATTTTTATAAAGAAAATACACCAATTCTCTTTATTCATTTAGTTTTTTTATGACTATATAATACTATATATAGAATTAAAAAAAATGAATTTTTGAATCATATATTTAAATAAAAATAAACTCTAAAATTTCTAAACAGAAATATAAATCATAAATTTTTGACATCTTATTTTAAATATAAATTTAAAATATATTTAAATTTTAAAAAATTTTTATACATATTATTCTCAACACTGTCATCTCTCATGTCTTAATTTAATGTAGATTTTGATGTTATAAACCAACCTTTCAATAGAAATTTTCTTACGTTTTAAAATTCTATTGTTACTCTCTTTCCAAATAGACCAAACAATCGCTAGCCATATTGTTTGAAAACAGTGTCTTGTATAGACTTGCAAAAGCCAAGCAAACCCACAAAACTGAAATGCCAAAGCTATTATCACGAAAAACTCATGGAACACCTAACCAATGAATAATACCACTCCATGCCGCACCAAAAATAGGATAGTGCAATAAACTGTTAATATCCTTCACTTCAGTGCAACCAACCGAGCAAAAGATAGATTCATTACGAAGACACCCACAATCAAATAAAGTAGCTTTCGTAGTGTTCCTGATAGAACACTAGGGGGTGTATATTTGCTAAGTGCTTTAATTATGCAATGGTGTGTGATTCTGATATTGCTTGGGTTTTTTTAATTGCATTGGGGGTTGTATTTATAGAGATAGGGAAGCGGTTGGTCTAGGACCCATGATCCCATGATCTCCCTTCAGGTAGTGGGGTGTGTGACGGTTATATCCTGGCTCCATGATCCCTCATGGGGGTATATTTGGCGCCACTTCTTGTAACCGCCATTTACCCACGTTTTTCATGCGTGGTGTATAGTTCTAGGGAGAGATCGTGGTCCACGTGGGGGGCACGTGCTGGTGGCGATATGAGCCTGTTGTAGGCGGATCAGATTGTGATAGACTGGGCCTCTTGTCAATTGGGCCTAAATTATTTTATCCGGTACACAGCCCCTCAAGCACAAGGCTCTAGGGAGGCGTAGTGCTGATAAGTTTGTATTTGTTGAGCTAATTCTACTTTTCAGGCACGTTTATTCGTAACTTTTGGGGATGGCACAACGAACTTGAGACTTATAGTCCGATATTATCTCCTTCCTCGTAGAGCTAGGCACTGCCGTTCCTGCCCTTTATAAAGATGGGTGATCGTAACTTCATTTTTCATTCCCATTCCTTATTCATGGCTCTTGCCGTAACTTCACTAATCAATGCGTTAAGATCTTTGCTTTTGCAGGATCCAGAAGATTTAATGGATGATTATGAGGACTTTGCCTCCATGGTGACGAACCTTCGTGATTACTCCTGGCGACTTACTCCACCCCAACACGAGTTCCTTGACTGCTTGCTGTCCTTACGAGACCGGATGATTAAAGATTTTCCCTTCATTTCTGCGGTCGAGGAAGCGCGGTGTCACAGTCAGAGGACGAACGCGGCGATCTTCGACGAAATGTGGCTGGTGAAGGAAGGAATGCGCATGTACGAGGGTACCTTGGCGGCTTCCTTTGATGAGGAAGATTCTATTAAGCATCAGCTCGCCAAGATGCAGATGGAAATCGAGCAACTGGAGGGAAAGAAACATAAGCTGGAGGAGGATATCAGGGACGATATCGCCAAGTTGCTGGCGAAACGCCGCACATTATTGGAGCTTCAAGACCGCCAGCGAACTCATGCCGTTGATGCCTCTAATGTTCATGGCGATTTGGAGGTTTCCCGAGAATGTCGCAGGAAGATTGAAGAACTTTGGAACAGCGCTAGAGAGGCTGCTAGCCAGGCTTAGCCTGCATACTTTTCTTTTCTGTGTGCTGCTTAATTTCGTTGCTTAGGGCTTTTTCATTCTTTTTCATGTATGTTTGGATGTTTGTAATAATAAATGGTGTTTGATGATGAATAAAAGTTGGTTTTTGAACTTGTGCCCTATATTTTCCTTTTTTACCTTGTTTTGCGACACGTGTCAATAACGTGTCTGACTTCACGCCATTACCCAATGGGTATTAGAACGGTTCAGTTCCTTTTGTTTTTTGGGTAAACGAACAGTTTTTCATGCCTTTATATACGCTATACTTCGCATTCTTTTACCTCATTCCCTCAATTTGCATCATTGTCTTCTTCTTCCGAGTAACTTCTTTCTTGCTGATCGCTCTTCACTCCAGTGCCTATTCGTATTTCTGAGGTATAAGTTCCTTCTTTCCTATACCTTTCTTTTTTATATTTTTCTTCTATTCGCTATGGTTATCATCCGTGATCAAAATGAGGACGGGGGTTTTACTTCCATTCCTCCTTTGGGATCCGCCACCGAGCGCCAAATATACTTTCATAGTATTAGGTGGGATGGGTCATTTGACGAAGATAAGTATCTCACGGAGATGCTTAATCTCCTAGTTATCGAGAGCGATAGCGATTCCTCGAGTAGTAGTAGTAGTGATAACGATTGTGTAATAATCCCGCGTTCGTCTTTCACAGGGAAGGAATTGGTGTCTTTTGACCCTACTACTGCTACGATGTTCACCGAGTCCAAGTTTCATTCTCCAGACAGCGTTCAAACCCTTAGGGGGGCCATCAAATTCTCCGGTTTCGGGAAGGAGTGCGACGTCATTGTAGAGCCTGTAGATGTTGGCGATCGCGTAACTATAGTTAACCCTGCCCCTCCTCATTATTTCCTGATGTACGGGGTCGTCGTACAAACCTTCAACCTTTGGTTTCCTTTTACCTCTTTTGAGGTTTCCTTGCTTCACACTTTGAATATCGCCCCCATTCAACTTCACCCCAACAGTTGGGATTTTGCTAAAGCCTACGAGATTATTTGTTTGGCCTTGGGCTTAACGCCTAGCCTAGGTGTTTTCTTCTCTTTTTATCATGTCAAGAGTTTTAGTGTTGATCGCCTGGTTTCGCTGTGTGCGTTGCCTAATAGGGCTCTCTTCGCCTTATATGCCAACAACTTCAAGAATTACCAGGATTCTTTTTATAGGATACGCGGGGGTCCTAACTGTCAAGATGTGATGTATAATAGTGATGAGACTCCTCTTTTTCCTTTTTATTGGTCCTCAAACCCTAGGCTGGTCAAGGGTCCTGATACCGCCCTTCTGTCTCCTTTTGAGATGGAGACTGTAGCCTTTCTGAACTCCTTTGGAATCCTTAGTACCAAAGAGCTTGTAAGGCTTGATACTAGCCCCATCGGGGTTGTTGAATACTTGAGTAAGTACTCTCCTTTTGTTTAATTTGTTCGTTTCGCCCATGTTTGGATTTCTTTGCTAACTTTATACTTGTTTTTCGTTTTTACAGGGAGAATGAAGACGATTTCCGATGCCGAGTTTGCTTCCTACTTGCTTAGGGCGAAGCAAAAATTGGACACACCGGATGCTATAGTGGATCCGGTGTCGCAAGTCATCGTGGCGGGCGATGCGGGAGGAAAAGGTACGAAGAGGGGAAGAAGAACGGAGGCAGTGTCAACCTCGAACAAAGCTGCTAAGTTGGGGGAGAATGTGGCTGAAGGCGAGGATGGTGGGACCCAGAATTTAGTACCTCCTCCTTTGGTGAAGGGTGGACGGACGACTCGCAGCCGTGCTTCGGCATTCACTAAGCCTATCGATCCTCCGGTCGAGGCTATTAACTCTGTTGTGGGAGAGGGGGAGAGCTCGAAGCAGGAGGCTCTTCCTACTTGGAGTGAAGATTTTGATCCTATCGCCTTTGTGGCTGATAACTTGAAGGGTTATTCTTCTCGCCTGGATGCGATGAGCTTGGAGGAGTTGCGGAAGTTAGCGGTCAGGACTGGTTTAAAGTGTTTAGCCCAGAATCAGATGGTGTTTTCCCGCCAAGAGAAGGAGGTCTCCGAGAAGTTGGAGAAGGAGGTTGGTGTCGCCAAAGAGGAGCTAGAGAAGGATCTCGCTGATCAGTTGGCAAAAAGTCAAGCCAGCTTTAACAAGAGTCTGGCGAAAGAGAAGAAGAAAGTTTCAGTCTTGAGGAAAGACAAAAGAAACTTGAAGACGGCCCGTAACGCCATGATTGTGGCTTTGGTGAAGATTTGGAAAGATGCTGGCCAGCGAGATGATGATATGTCAAAACTGCAGGCGGCGACGGATAGGCTGGATGGCGACTTGAAGGAATTGGAGGAGGAGAATGACGAACTGAAAGAGGACATGGCTGGTAAATATGTAGCTGACTTTCGAGCTGCTATAGAGCAGGTTAAGGCCCTCTTTCCCGATATTGATGGCGATGTCCTTGCGCATGCGGACTTCCTTAAAAAGGTTGAAGATGGGAAATTGGTGCCTTTCCTCCCTTCATAGGATTTTCCGTTTGTTGCTTGTTCGATTTTAGAAACTTTGTAATCCTATTTGTATTTTGTCTTTTGATATCGCCCTTTGATGGCTTTGTAATATGACTCCTTTTGAAGTATTAAGAATTTGTCTTTGTTGACTTGTTGTCTTATCCCAATGTTGTTGAGTATGTATTTTAGGCGAGATCGTGTATTTCAAAAACTGATATTTTGAAAGGGTAGACTCTAGTAACCGTTTCTTCTTTCCTCGAAACGAGCGCCCCATAAATAGGTGGTTGTAACTGTTTTTCATTTATTGCGGAGGTTCAGTTAGCTACTTTTGATCTTATAAATACGGTCTTTCCCTTCTTATTTTTGCAGATACTCATTCATAGCTCTATTAATGGCTAGAAAAAACTCGAAGAGGAGCACTGTTGCGGAGTTAAAGACTCAGAGAGGTAAGAAGAAAACAGAGGGTTCCATGTCAAAATCTAAGCCTGTACGTGGCCCCAAGAAGGTTAAGTTGAAGAATCCCCCGCTTCCACAGGATACCTCTAGTTTTGACGATATTGATGAAGATTACGCTGTGTTCTTGAAGACTTACAATCCCCAAGAGTTTTATCCCAGTGGTTATATTTCTGAAGAGGATGGTGGGTCGCATGTTACTGTGGAGACTGAAGTGAAGACTGCAAAATCTTCAGGGTTGAAACCCTCGAAGTAATGCTTTTAGGGCTTGATAGTTTCCTTTTGTTGTTCTTTTTCTTTTGATGTAAGCCTTTGGGCGTGATGTACTGCTATCGCCTTTTCATGGCTCTTTTAATGAAAGTTTCCTTTGATTTTACTGCTGAAGTGACCTTTTTATTTTAGTTGTCTTGGTATCTGTGTTTCAATGCTTTTCTGTCGTTTTGTATGGCGAGTTTGACTAATATCGCATATCGACGGTTTTTGTAATTTCTCCGTGCCAAAACCTTAGTCTTATGTGGCGGCTTTGGTGCTTACAAATTTATGGCGAGTTTTAATAACTTTCACATCGCCAAAGCCTTAGTCTTATATGGCGAGTTTTAGACGATAATGCACATCAACGCACTTAGTCTTATATGATGGCTTTTGCACGCCAAAGCCTTAGTCTTATATGGCGGCTTTGGTGCTTACGAATTTATGGCGAGTTTTAATAACTTTCACATCGCCAAAGCCTTAGTCTTATATGGCGAGTTTTAGACGATAATGCACATCAACGCACTTAGTCTTATATGATGGCTTTTGCACGCCAAAGCCTTAGTCTTATATGGCGGCTTTATATAATATTTACTTCGCCAGAGCCTCTGCTCTTATATGGCGGGTTTGAATGATTTTGCGCATCAATGCCCTTGGTCTTACATGATGGCTTTTGCACGCCAAAGCCTTAGTCTTATATGGCGGCTTTATATAATATTTACTTCGCCAGAGCCTCTGCTCTTATATGGCGGGTTTGAATGATTTTGCGCATCAATGCCCTTGGTCTTACATGATGGCTTTTGCACGCCAAAGCCTTAGTCTTATATGGCGGCTTTATATAATATTTACTTCGCCAGAGCCTCTGCTCTTATATGGCGGGTTTGAATGATTTTGCGCATCAATGCCCTTGGTCTTACATGATGGCTTTTGCACGCCAAAGCCTTAGTCTTATATGGCGGCTTTATATAAAATTTACTTCGCCAGAGCCTCTGCTCTTATATGGCGGGTTTGAATGATTTTGCGCATCAATGCCCTTGGTCTTACATGATGGCTTCTGCGATGTTTTAACTGCTTTCTTTCGGTTGGCGCCATGTATTTTTATCATATGGTCGTGTTCTTTTACTTCTGCCTTTCGATGGTGCAACAATATTTGATAACCGACGACAGGCCTCGATAAAAACTCCTGCCCTTGCTGGAGAAAAGAGTGTCCTATCGCCGTCTTTCATTGATTAAAATTAAAGGCAAGTACATGAAAATGTTAAAAATGCAAAGATACAAAGGAAATCTAGCTAGACTACTTCTACTGCTGAGTTTTGGTTCAACTATAGTAGAACCTGAGGTTTGATACGTTCCATGATCTGGGCATTGCTTCGCCCTTCAGTGTCTCTAGCTTGTATGCTCCTCCTCCGAAGACCTCGCGTATCCTGAAAGGTCCTTCCCAGTTGGGGGCGAGCTTGCCCCCTTTGTCCTTCCCCATTGGGCGCTTGAGTACCAGATCGCCTTCCTTGAAATCTCTAGGCATCACCCTTGTGTTGTATTTTCGCGAAACTCTTTGTTTCATTGCGAACTCCCTGAAATGCGCAGCTTCTCTTACTTCTTCCAACAAGTCCAGGTTCTCTTCGAGCGCCATGTTATTGTTTTCAGCTACTGTTACTGTTTCCCGTCTCCAACTGGGCGGGTCTATTTCTACCGGGATCATCGCATCTGTCCCATAGACCATTTTGAACGGGGTCTCGCCCGTGGATGACTGGATTGTTGTATGGTAGGACCAGATGATTGCGGCTAGTGGTTCTGCCCAGTTTTTGTCTTTTCGCTCCAGCTTCCTTTTTAGGGCCTTAAGGATCACTTTGTTTGCTGATTCTACTTGTCCGTTTGCTTGAGGACGCTCCACTGAGATGAAAGTGTTTCGGATGCTATATCTTTCGCAGAATTGGACCACCTTCTCACTAGTGAACTGAGTAACGTTGTCTGAAACGATGAACTTGGGGAGTCCAAACCTGCAAATAATTTTCTTCCAGTAAAATCGTATTACCTGCTCTGCTGATATGGTAGCGACCGGCTCTGCCTCGATCCATTTGGTGAAGTAGTCTACTGCGACTAGCAGGAATTTGACTTGGCCTTGCGACGCGGGAAACGGCCCCAAAATGTCAACTCCCCACATATAGAATGGCCAAGGGGACATCACCGTTTTTAATGGTTCGCCGGGGGAATGATGCAATTCGGCGTACCTTTGGCATTTGTCACACGCTCGCACATAGCTCCTTGCATCTAAGAGGATTGTTGGCCAAAAGAATCCCGCTCTTATGACCTTCCCTGCTAGCGACCTTCCTCCAATGTGGTTTCCACAAGATCCCTCGTGTATCTCTTTCATGATTCTCTGGGATTCCAGCTCGCTTACACATAGCAGCAACGGGGTTGAAAACCCTCTTTTGTATAGCTTGTCGCCCAACATGGCGTAGTGTAACGCAGTCCTTTTTAGTCTAGCTGCTTCTTCCTTCTCTTCTGGTAAGGTTTCGTCTTGTAGGCACCTGATTAGGGGGTACCGCCAATCGCTGCTTTCTACCACCGTAAGTATTTCGGCGGTCCCCGCACTTGGTCTAACTATTTTCTCCTGTATGACAGTTCTGTTGTTTCCTGGTTTTTTGGTGCTGGCTAGTTTGGACAGGAGGTCTGCCCTGGCGTTCTGATCTCTTGGCACATAGATGAGTTCAAAACGTTTGAACTGTGAAGCTAAATTATGTACTTTCTCTAAGTATTTGACCAATTGCGGGTCCTTCGTTTGATATTCTCCAGATACCTGGTTGGTAACTAGTTGTGAGTCGCTCTTTGCCCGTAGATCTGTAACTTCCATCTCTCTTGCTAGCTTCATTCCAGCTATCAGAGCCTCGTATTCTGCTTGGTTGTTACTTGCCTTGAAGGCGAAGCGTAATGATTGCTCTATGAGTACTCCATCAGGTCCCTCTAGGACTACACCCGCTCCGCTTCCTCTTATGTTTGAGGCACCATCTACGGAGAGAGTCCAAGGTGAATTGTCTTCCTCCTCCGGGGGGGAGGTCATTTCAAGGACGAAGTCTGCTAGTATCTGTGATTTGATGCTCCCCCTCGGCGAGAAAATCATGTCAAACTCCGATAACTCGATCGACCACGCCACCATTCGCCCTGCTAAATCTGGCTTTTTGAGTACCTGTTTGATGGGGTAATCCGTCTTAACTATTACCTTGTGGCTTTGAAAATATTGGCGAAGTCTCATTGCGGTTACTACTACAGCTAATGATAGCTTCTCAAGCTTCTGATATCTTAGCTCCGCCCCTCTGAGTGTCCTACTAACAAAATAGACAGGTCTCTCCTCGCCTTCTACTTCTTGTACCAAGGCGGAGCTCAACGCGTTATCTGATACCGCGAGGTATAGTAAGAGGGGTACGCCCTGCTGGGGGCGTGCTAAAACGGGTGGTGACGCCAAGAATTGCTTTAGCTTGCCGAATGCTTCTTCGCATTGTTCTGTCCATGTGAATCTTTCTCCTTTTTTCAGTGCTGCAAAGAAGTGACAAGATCTTTCTCCGGCGCAGGATATGAACCTGGATAGTGCAGCTATTCGCCCCGTTAATTGTTGTACCTCCTTAACTGATGTCGGGCTTCGCATGTTTATTATTGCTTGGCATTTTTCTGGGTTCGCCTCTATCCCACGCCTTGTTAGCATGAATCCCAAGAATTTCCCCGCTTGAACGCCAAAGGAGCATTTCGCTGGATTAAGCCTCATGTTGTACTTTCTGACTGAAGACAATATTTCAGCCAGGTCTTTGCTGTGGTTTCCCTCTTCAGGGGTCTTGACTACCATGTCGTCGATGTATACTTCAAAGTTCCTCCCGATTTGCTGTGCAAATACTCTGTCCATTAGACGCTGGTAGGTGGCGCCTGCATTTTTAAGACCAAAAGGCATGACTCTGTAGAAGTAGTTGCAGGTGTTTGTCATGAAGGCGGTATTCGGTGCGTCCGCCGCATTCATCTTGATCTGGTTGTACCTAGAATATGCGTCCATGAAGCTGAGGGTTTTGTAACCTGAGGCGCCGTCTATGAGTCTGTCAATGCTGGGGAGTGGGTATGGATCTTTGGGGCATGCCTTATTGAGATCGGTGAAGTCTATGCACATCCTCCATTTCCCGTTGTTCTTTCTTACCATGACTACATTAGCGAGCCATTCCGGATATTTGATTTCCTCGATGAACTGGGCCTTCATCAGGTTCGCCACTTCCTCATCTACTGCTGCCCTTCTTTCTTCTCCCTGCTTCCTTTTCCTTTGCACTACCGGTTTGGCGTTGTTCGCAATAGCTAGCTTGTGGGTGATTACGGTTTCGTCAATCCCTGGCATGTCCTCTGGTTTCCAAGCGAAAAGGTCCACATTTTCTTTAAGGATGGCGAGGACATCTTTTCTTTCCTCTTCGCCCATGGCGGTACCAATACTAGTTGTTTGGTGTTTCTCTTTGGCTATTTGGATTTCCTCAAATTCTTCGATGAGACTGACTCTTCTCTCTTGGAAGTCCTCTCTTGGGTCCAGTTCTGCTGCTTCATGAGTGTTGGTGTTGTTTACGCTAAGTCTGCTTATCTCTTTCTTTTTTATCTTGAGGCTCGATTCGTAGCATTGGCGTGCCAAGATCTGGTCGCCTCTTATCGTTCCTACTCCGCCGTTGTCCAAAGGGTATTTTATGGCGAGGTATAAAGTGGACATTGCCGCACCAAGCGCGTTGAACGCTGGTCTCCCGATAATTATGTTGTAGGATGCGTAAGGGGTCCTCACCACCAGGTACCTTACCTTGATCGTCTTTGCGCTTTCTTTTACGCCAAAGGTTGTCAGTAGCGTGATGTATCCCATTACTTCCGCTTGATCGCCAGTGAACCCTACTAGGGTACCGTGGTAGGGTTGGAGCTGTTCACCAGCCAATTGCATCGCCTTAAAGGCGTCCCAGTACATTATATCTGCTGAACTTCCCGAGTCTATCAGTACTCGCTTGACATCACAATTCAGTATTTGAACTTGGATAACCAGCGGGTCGTCGTCGTGAGGAACAATGTCTGTGGCGTCCTTGGGCGAAAAGGACAAGTCTGGTGATGGGGGAAAGGACACGTGTCCCACCACGCATGTTTCTCTCTCAGATTTTCTTACGTAACGCTTTCTGGCGTTATTGGAGTTGCCGCCGCCGGCGAACCCTCCTGCTATAGTGTTTACTGCGATTCTGGGCTGGTCCTTTTCTCTTGCGTCTTCTGTGGGTGGGTTGCGTGGTGATCTTGGCGATCGTGGGGACCTCTGCCTTGCTTTGTTGTCTTGTGCTGCTCTTTCTATAAACTTTTTAAGGTGTCCACTTCTTATCAATTCTTCTATCAAATCTTTGAGTCGGAAACACTTTTCCGTATCGTGGCCCTTGCAACGGTGATAGTGACACCATTCGTTCTCGTTTCGCCCCATGGTGTATTGGCGATCTGGGGGAGGAGGGCGTTTTGCTAATCCCGCCTGCAGGATTTCGTCGAGGATATGGACCCTGGCTCTGTTGAGCGGTGCGTATTCTTCGAAGGGTTTGTTCGCCCTTCTTGGTGGGTAGTATGAGCTTCCGCTGTTTCGTGGGGTTCTATGGTCTTTGCTTGGCCAGCGTCGCCTTTGGTACTCTGGGTACCTGTTACCTCCTGACTCCGGGGCTCTTTCCTTATGATCCCTTGACCGCTTTTCTGCGTTGCTCTCCTCGCCCTTGATGTAACATTCGACACGTTTCATGACCTCCTGCATGGTTTCGGCGGGTTTCTGGGCTAGTGACTCGTTGAAATGTCCCGCGCGCAGTCCATTGTGAAAAGCGGCTACGAACATTTCTTGGTTTGGATTTGAAACCTTGATGGTAGCTAGGCATGACAATGGGGCGGGGCGGGGACGGATTTTGCCTTCCCCAAACCCAAACCCATATAGTTCGGGTTTTCCCCAAACCCATCCCAATTCCAAGCGGGGATAAAAAGTATAACCTCAAACCCAAACCCAACGGGGATCGGGTATCCCGACGGGGTTCGGGTATCCCCGTTATACCACTTCCAACATAAATTTGGATTGCATTTTAATATTTTTTTATTAAAAAAAAGAAGTTAAAGGCCCAAAAATTCTTTTGTTTCAACGATATTTTTTTAAATATAGAAAAGAAATAGAGAAAATAGTTTGTTTAATACTTAAATTAAGGATAAAAAATAAACATATGAATGTAATTTAAGAGATTGTTTAAGAATTTCAAATTTAAAAGAGGTAAAATCTAATTTTAATATAAGCGGGGCGGGTTCGGGGACGGGTTCGGGGTGGGTATCAATGTCCCCATCACCCGTCCTAACCCCGTCTTTTGAAATCGGGGAAAACCCAAACCCGTACCCAAACCCAGTCAACTCGGATTTTCCCCGTCAAAGCGGGTATGGTTTGGACGGGTACCCGCGGGTATGGGTTTTATTGCCATGCCTAATGGTAGCTTCGCTGAATCTCGCCAGATACTCCCTGAGGGATTCTGAACATATTTGTTGCCGTGACCTGTATGTGTTTGCTTCCTGAGAACTGGTGGATGAGTTTTCGATGGAAGTCCTGGTATCCTGTTATTGAATTCTTAGGGAGGTTCATGTACCAGCGCAAGGCAGCATCTTTGAAGGTGCTTGAGAGTAGTTTGCACTTTAAATGCTCCTCTGCTCCCAGAATGGCCGTTTGAGTGCCAACTGCCATAAGGTGTTCTAGCGGATCGCTCTTTCCATCGAAACTTGGAAGCTGGGGAATTTTGAAGTTTGGAGGAACCTGAGCGTCCCATAACTGTTGAGCGAGGGGTGAGGAAACTTCAATGTTTTCCTCCTCCGCTGTTTTGGCTATTTCCTCCGCTTTTTCCTTCTGAATCTCGGCGACCTCCGCTTGGAGGCGACGTATTTCGCTGATTGCTGCTTGCAAATTAGCTTGTTGTTGGCCGTCGCTGTTAGGAGTGCCTCCGGCCATAGCTGCTTATATCTTCTTGGTTGTGATTTGAGGCCTGGGAAATGTTTAACCAGGGCCCCACGGTGGGCGCCAAATGTTCCTGATAGAACACTAGGGGGTGTATATTTGCTAAGTGCTTTAATTATGCAATGGTGTGTGATTCTGATATTGCTTGGGTTTTTTTAATTGCATTGGGGGTTGTATTTATAGCAATGTTATGAAAACCGGACCGGACCGGCCGGTTCAACCGGTTCGACCGGGAACCGGACCCAACACCGGTCCGGACACAGGGAGAAAACCGCTAGTCTGCAGAACCGTCTTAAAAATCGTGAAAACCGGTGTGAACCGGTACGAACCGGGAAAACCGGTGAACCGGTCCCGGTTTTGGTGGACCGGCCGGTTTAAACTTAGTTTTTAAAAAAACGAAAATTCAATTTTTTTTCCCTTTTTTTTCTTCAGTTTGTTCGATTTTTCTTTTTTTATTTGGTTTCTTTTTTTTCTTCTATGATGATTTGTAGCTAGTATTCATCCTTGTAGCCAAGAAAGGAAGGATATTGTTGAATTTTTTTTTTGAATAAAAATTGTGAAAGTAAATTTAGATAAAAGATGAAAAATATTATTTTACAATCTAAAATACTTTCTCTATTTTCTTCAACTTATGTTCTGTGTGGAATGAAAAATCAAACTAACATTAAATTGGAAAGAAGAGAAGATGAGAGTGAAAGAAGAAATGGGTTTCATATCCAAGAATCCCTTTTTTTTTTTTCAATTTGGGTTTCAAGAAATGGGTAAATTGGATGAAGTTTTTGAATGAAATTGGAAGAAGTTTTTGATAGAAGTGGAGATGGAAGAAACCATTTATTTGTGTTGTTGTTCTTTTGATTCATGGTTAGAGAGAGAAGAAGAGATAAACATATGAGGTTGAATGAAAAAATAAAGCTTAGGTTGAACAAGAAGAAAGATGGAACGGCTGTGTTTTCACTCTTTTGGCATATGTGAGATTGCAATTTTGCTTAGCTTTTATATCTAGGGTTATGGTTAGTGTAATGGGCTTGGGCCATGTCTCTTCAAATGTGGCTTAGTGTAAAAAACACATTTTTTTTATTATTGATATTTTGATGTTTGAATTTGAACTTTGAATTTAGATTATGATTTATGTCTTGGTATTTGGTATCAATTATGTATTTTGGATCTATGTATAAGTATTTGGTATATATTAACTATTTTGGATTTATGCTATATTTTAGGTTTTTAAATTTTCTATTTTGTTAATGTTAATTTGTTTATTAACTATAAAATAGGAAAATTATATGAACGGTTCAATGTAAACGGTTCAATAGCGGTTGAACCGGTCCAACCGGTTGAACCTTGAACCAGTAGCTACAACGGTTCGAGTACCGGTCCGGTTCTTAAAACATTGATTTATAGAGATAGGGAAGCGGTTGGTCTAGGACCCATGATCCCATGATCTCCCTTCAGGTAGTGGGGTGTGTGACGGTTATATCCTGGCTCCATGATCCCTCATGGGGGTATATTTGGCGCCACTTCTTGTAACCGCCATTTACCCACGTTTTTCATGCGTGGTGTATAGTTCTAGGGGGAGATCGTGGTCCACGTGGGGGGCACGTGCTGGTGGCGATATGGGCTTGTTGCAGGCGGATCGGATTGTGATAGACTGAGCCTCTTGTCAATTGGGCCTAAATTATTTTATCCGGTACACGTAGGTAACCTATCGACAAGATGACACTACTTGTTAATATAACGTGAAATAAAAACAAGGGTTAATAGGCTAATAACCCCTTGCAATGTTAGCGAGTTTTGCGATACCCGCTATAAAATAATTTCATGTAGATTCCCCCTTGCAATGTTAAGATTCCACGCGTTACCCCTCAGCTGCACACCATGGATGTTGACTGTGTGGAATCTCCACGTGTCAGCTCCATCTGAGACACGTGGAGTTTTTTTTTATTCTTTTTTAAATTTTAATCCACGTGGCAGCTGACTGTATTAAAATAAAAAAAATTAAACAAAAAGAAAAAAAATATTTCCATTAAACATTATTTAATAAATATTAATTTAAGTTATTATTAATATATTATTTAATGGTTTTTTTAATTCATTTTTAATTAATTGAAAGGAGAAAAAAAATAAGAACAACAAGATCATCTTCAACAACAACAACAAAATCATCATCAAGAACATTAAAAAAATCTGCAAACAACACCTACAACATTAAGAACAAGATTAAGAACATATAATCATCAACAAAAACATCAAAAAAATTCAGATTCACTCAACATTCTTTTTATTGCATTTCACTCATCCATTCTCACTACCAACATCATCAACATGAAAATCCAGCAACAAAACTTCATCAAAAATCTATCTTCCCCTTTTCTCTTCCCCTTTCTCACATTCATCACAAAAATCATCCGCATCTTTTTTAATCCCCAATCTAGGCATACAAACTCTAAACAACAAACCCAACATGGAAACACTACTGGGTTGAATTCCTTGGTAACATATTTAATGAAATAAACGAAAACGAAATTGAAACTGAAACAAAATCCAAACCGAACGAAATCAAAAACGCAAACGAAAATGTTAGCATAATCCACCTCATAAGTTTTCAAAGGGCAAAAATTCAATCAACACAAAACATACTATTCCTGTTATAGACTTTACAAATATTGATAAAGATCCAAATGCAAGGCAAGAAATTATAAGAAAAGTAAGGGAAGTTTCTGAGTCATGGGATTGCGAACTAAATTGAATCCGAACGCTAACGAAACAAAACCCAGAAATTGAATCCGAACGAAATCAAAACCGAACGAAATTGAAACTGAAATCGAACGAATACGGTGATGTTGATGATGATGTTGCTGCTATGATGGTGTTGAATCTTGTGGATTTTGTTGTTGTTGATGAATATGGTGATGTTGAGAAAGAAGAATGTTTTTTTATTAATTGATGATTTTGTTGAAAAAGAAGAATATGGTGGTGTTGAATCTGGTAAATTTTGAGTTTGGTTGGAAGGATTTGTAGAGATTGAAGAAACTAAAGAGATTTAGGAAATATGAAGGTGGAGAAGAAGGGTTCGTAAAACCCAGTGAAGAAGAGGAGAAAATATAAATTTTCTCTCTCTTTCTCTCCCTTTTTTTTAATTAGATTTTTTTTTGTTATAATTTTTTTATTTGATTACATTATGTTTTTATTTTATATATAATTGTTAATTTATTTTTTGTGTTACAATTTTTTTATTTGATTTCATTAATTTTTATTTTATACATAATTGTTATTTTTTTTGTTACAATTTTTATTTATTTCATTATGTTTTTATTTTATATATAATTGTTAATTTTATTTTTTTGTTAATTTTTATTTTATTTTATTTGATTTGATTTGATTTTGTTTTTATTTTATATATAAAATTGTTAATTAATAAGTAATATAGGTGGAATTGATATAAATGAAAAAGAAATATTTTTTTTTATTAAATTGATATATTTTGTTTTTAATTTTAATTTTTTAAAATAATAATAAGTTAAATAATTACAAAATGTGACATTTTTTTTAATAAATTTACCCAGTCAGATGACATGTGGCAAACAAAATAATCAAAAATTAATTTATTTTCCACGTGGACATGACACGTGGAGATTCCACCCAGTCACCAGCAATGGTGTACAGCCAGGGGGGTAATGCGTGGAATCTTAACATTGCAAGGGGGAATCTACGAATTTTTTTTTTATAGGGGGGTATTACAAAAATCGCTAACATTATAGGGGTATAAGCCTATTAACCCTAAAAACAAAAAGGAAAATGTTAAATAGTACCTCTAAGAAACCTTTTTTTTGGTAGAACTAAAGTACTCTTTAATAAGGACCTTTAATTTAATAATAAAAGGAAATTAAATTAGAAAAAAGAAATTAGCCTCAAGATACGAATATATTTGATGATGTGTATAAGAGATTTTTGACCGACATACAAAAGTACCCAAAAAGAACGCCAATCTAAATCTAACGAATTAAGACACCACTTATAATTAACACACTTTGTAATAATAATACAACACAATATAACGAATTAACACACCACTTATAATTAACACGCTTTATTTTTTTTTTTTTTTTTTGGTAGAGTATTAACACGCTTTATTATTATAATACAAACATAAACACAAACACACGTAATTGAACTTGTCCTGCCCAGCTAGCTATTGACATATCCATAATGGCATAATCCATGCAATTTGGGCTATACAATCTAAATTTATGCATAATACGTGTTTTTTTGGGTGCATAAAAATCTAACATACGTGTGCTTGCTCTTATTCACTGCTTTGTAGTCATAAACATCCATGATTTACAACAAGATCGATTTCGTACGTGAAAGGCCCCAATGTGAATTCTTTTGTTTATTATTTTATATATTTATTTATTTTTTAAAACGTGCACGTAGCCACCAAAGTAATCGGCCATTTCATCATTGCAAATAGGTTCTCGTCAGTCGTCATACGTAAATGGAGCAGATTCTATTAATCCTAGAGAAATAAGTAACGCAATCATAAATTTGAGATGTTGGACATATACACATAAGCAAAAAAAATTTAAAATTTTTTTAATTAAAATTATATTAATTGATGTGATTAATTTTTTTTAAATTTTTTTTTCTGATTGATGTGTGTGTCTATATTTTTGTGTTTAGGTAAGAATGCCTCTAATTCCTATTGCTGTAATTGGTAACAAAAGACCTAAATTATTTGTGATAAATTATTATACATTTATCTTCGTTTTTGATATGTCCCATTAGGTATGGTGTTTTTCAATGGTAAGAGATACAAGTGTTTTTCATAATAATCACGTTGTTCATGCACATTTATTTTTGCAGATTACGTACAAATTCGATTTTTGAGTATAAGAATTGTTTCCAAGTTATCTGATTGACAACTATCTGAATGACATTGAGGACTCGTGACAATTGTTATTTTAACGATAAAACTTTCGATGCAGATTCAACAAATTAAATATTTGGTGGTAGTTCAAAGTGAAATTAAAAAATTCCAATTGTTATTTTCCAAATTTTTATTTTGCTTCGGTTTAGCTTTATGTCTCTTTGTATCTTGACATTTGCCTTGCATCTAAATTGTGCACATCTTGTGCTAATTTAGAGTGTTGTACCAATATATGGTTCTTTGGTTGCTTCAAAAAATAAAAAATGAAATTTATATTAATAAACAACAATATATTATTTAGAAAACAATTAAAATTTATTACTACTTAGAAATATTTTTATCAAGTACTTATAAAGTAAAAGAAGTTTGATTAAATAGTTATGTAATCTTGATTTTTTTTTATAATCTAGATTTGTAACTAAAATGTTATTTTGTCCATAATTATCCATATTCGTACCTATAATAAATTTTTTTTTATGGCTAACCACTAAATACAAGTCCACATATTGCTATCTTTATATGAGACTATAAATTAAATATATGAGCCTTATAATTTCATAAAAATCTAATTTATTGAGCATATAAATTTCAGTATAGAGTAGTGTTAATTAAAATCTCTTGATATTTTTATTTTTGGTTAACAAAGAGAGCCTAAAGTCCCCAATCTCTTGATACTTTTAATCTTTTGCTATTGCTGCTTCTATTAGTTAAGGGTGCTTACCAAACTCTCGACCGTTTTTTTTTTTTTTTTTTTTTTTACCGATATGTGGTTTTAATGATACCCTATTGTATTAGTAAAATATTATTTTTATAATTTCACTTTTTATTAATATAATATTCATTTTTTACAAAAAATGATAAAGATCCAACTTTTTTTTGACACATAAACGATATTCATTTATTCAAATTAATATAGTATATTGATGCAATACAAATTTAAAATTGTCAAAAATAAAAAGGATGAATCTATAAACAAACTCAAAACATCCATATTAAACAGTACATAACTTCACATAAATTGTGTTTTAGAAATCCATATTAAACACTACATTACTTCACAAATATAAATATTGATTTGTTTTTTTAATCCAAACTACTAAACTTGAACATCTAAAATCTAAATGTACAATCTTAGAGATAAAAATCCCAATGTGGTGACTATCAAAGTATCATGAATGCAAGAAATCTACGACGAACGCTTTTCAAGCAAACTCCAAATTGCGGCAAAAGTTATTGTCCATAAGAACAATTCTTATGGATGGTCCATAAGCCAATCAAAACACAACAGCTTTACTCATGAGCCCCCCATTTTACTCGCGCGCCCCCCATATTACTCACACACCCCCAACCGCGCGCCCCCCAACTTACTAGCGCCCCCCCTATTTCTCGTGCACCCCCCAAATTTCTCGCGCACCCCCGATATTTCTCATGCACCCCCCAAATTTCTCGCGCACCCCCCAAATTTCGTGCACCCCCCAAATTATTATTTTTTTTTTTTTGTTCTTTCCTCTCCAAATTTCTAGCCAAAACCATTTTGTTGTTGGAATGGTTTCCAGGAGTTGTACTCAAAAACCATTAAGTGCATAAAATGGTTTTGGAGTACAACGCTATAATTATGCACTTAATTTTTTTTTTCCTCCCCAGATTTCTAGCCAAAACCATTAAGTGCATTGAGTAAGGATTGTTGATTGTTTTCTATTTTTGGGTCATAACTCAACTCATAAATTATAACTACTTTCATAATTTTGTCATGTTGAAAATTATTGGAAAGGGTCAAGGCTAGTATTGTAAGTGTTAAGTGCATAAAATGGTTTTGGCTAGAAATCTGTGGGGAGGGAAAAAAATGTTAAGTGCATAATTATAGCATTGTACTCCAAAACCATTTTATGCGCTTAATGGTTTTAGAGTGCAAATATCTGAAACCATTCCCAATGCAAAATGGTTTTAGCATGATTTGGGGGGCGTGCGAGAATTTTGTAGTACAACTCCTGGAAACCATTCCAACAACAAAATGGTTTTGGAATACAAATATTTGTTTCAGATATTTACTTGTTAGTACACGTTAATTAATAATTTAACAATGAAGTTTGTCAAAAGAATCCGTCAAATGAAAAAGTTTGTCAAAAGAAATTAATTTAACATAATGATGACATGCTAAAACTAAAACCTTTTACTTGCGCATCTAGATTTAGAATGACTGGATTCCCATTGGTTTGGTATTGACAAAGTGAAGCTAAATTCAGTCAACTCCCTTGATTTGTTGGCATTGAATGGTGGGTTGGGGTGACTTCTAGAAAATGCTCTCTTTACACTTTCTAGAGGTCAATACTTGCAAAACCATTTTGCTTGCTGTATGCTCTGCCTGCCCCAAACTAGTGACTGTAAAGTGGTCTTGCCCAACCTTGTTCAAATCTAAGAGTGCAAATATCTGAAACCATTTTATGCACTTAATGGTTCTGGAGTACAATTCCTGGAAACCATTCCAACAACAAAATGGTTTTGGTTAGAAATTTGGAGAGGAAGGAAAAAAAAAAAAAAATTTGGGGGGCGCGCGAGAAATTTGAGGGGTGCACGAGAAATATGGGGGGCGCGCAAGAAATTTGGGAGGTGCGTGAGAAAATTTCCCCCACTTATGGGGGTGTATGAAGAAAAAGTATGGTGTATGGTAGCAATGGGCTGTGTAGCGCGCTAATGGGCCTAAGCTTATGGACGGTCCATAAAGACCCCTTATGGACAATAACCAGACCCCTAAATTGCTATGATTTTTTAATTTAAAATTCAAATTGACAATTTTTAGATTTTTATATGTCTAAAATGACCAATCATTTTGAACCCCAAAAAGTCAGCTAGGGCACTGATTATTCCTTTTTGTTTTGCCTTAAATATAACCACCACCCCAAAAGTATAAATTCAATGCGTACGTGGCCTTGACTAGTGCTGGCATATGCAATCTAAAAATCCCTATAAATATTACACTTTAAGGGATGCAATCTAACTAACTAAATTCTTTGAATATATTATTGCTTCCTTTCATCAATATTTCTATTTGTGTACACAATATTCAAATTTCTTTAGCATTCATTAGATAAATCTTGTCATCAAATTAACCAAACATATATACAAACTTCAACTTAATTTCCAAATATATTTCAGTCAATAATGTTGAGAACACAATCATCACTTCTACAAATTCTACCACCCACCTATGGAAACTTGGTGACTATTCTAAGCATCGATGGTGGCGGTATTAGGGGCATTATTCCCGCAACTATTCTCGAGTTTCTTGAATCGCAACTTCAAGAATTGGACGGTGAATCTGCAAGGCTTGCATATTACTTTGATGTGATTACAGGAACAAGTACAGGTGGTCTTGTAACTGCCATGTTGACTGCTCCAAATGATAAACAATGTCCTCTTTTTGCTGCCAAGGATATCAAACCATTTTACTTGGAACATTGTCCAAAGATTTTTCCTAATATAGTAAAGTTTAGTCTTTTCAACCAGCTATGATATTCCTATTTTCACACTAGTTTATGTGCAACACAATTTTGAGGGGTGAAATTGATTTGATAGAGGTCTCGTTCTAGATCCAATTGGCCGCGGGTTCAAATTATATTATCGAACATTTTTAAAATGCGATAAAAACACATTAGACAACAATTGAAATTTGTAGAAATTTTTAGAATTTTTCTCTTCCCTGCCTCCGTGTTTCTTTTCTACCCCCAAGTTTTCATTTTTGGTATTGAATAAATATTTCAAAATGCGTTTTTCGATTTTTTTGCCTTGCAAAAAACTTTGAAAGTGTTTTCCAAATTTGAACTAGAAAAACCTTGGAGAACACATTCCGAAGTTTTTATACAAGGGCAAAAATGAAAAACGGGGGTAAAAAAGAAACACATGGGAGGGAAGAGATAAATATATAATGGAAGACCGTTTGTTCTACCAACATCAATTAATTTTTCTTTTTTGTCTAATAATTTAAGGATGGGAAAGTTGGAATTTGAATCTCCCAATCCTTCCAATAATGTCGTTAGTAGCTACCAACTAAACTACTTTAGCTAGATACATCAATTAACTTTTATTTTCTCATATTGATACTTCTTTCTTAGTCAATTTTATTATTGGTTCAATGTAAAATTGGTCCAACATAATTAAAAATCTAAAATAACTTCTATTTTATTTACAGTAACTTCTATAGTGAAAAACCTTTTAAAGATTAAGATAAAAATTGCAGGGGCTTTATAAAAATGAGGCCAAGCTTTGAACATGTGTTATGGAACGATATGAGACCCTAACTTTTACATGGGTGGATCTATCGCTTGGCCAGCCCGGACACTTATTCAGACCCTGGCTAAAAAAATGGTATTTTTAGGGTTAGTTTAGGACAAAACTATTTTTTTTTTAGTTTAATACTGAAATATTTTAGTGCAAAACTGAGAATTTGTTTAAAACTAAAATTTTACTTAGAGTTTATAAATTTTCTTACTTCGCCACCGCATTTACCAACTCAATTAAAGAAGTATTTATAATTAAATTGTTATATTATTATATATTTATAGTAATTGAACAGCTTGATCTTGGGACAGCCTTTTTCTTCCATTATAATCAATAATCTCACTTCAAACGCAAGTAATTGAACTTGTCCTGCCTAGCTAACATATCCATAATCCATGATGGAATGGGCAATAGAATGAAAAATTCTACATAGAACAATCTTAATTATAACCTACTCCCTCCGTCCTAAATATAATTAAGTAAAAAGTCGTTAACAAATTGAATATATTTGGTACAAATTTTTAACCAAATACATTAAGTTTCTTTGACTCATTTTTACTTATATTTTGGGACGGGGTGAGTACGTTTGCTTGCTCTTATTTGCAACATTGTAATTGAATACATCCAACCCAAGTCATTGAATACCACCATGTACTTGACACCAACCATGCATGACATATTTTATTTTTTGAAATACAAATATAATATTATATTTATATATATATACGAAAAAGATAAGAAAAAGTTCAAAGTATAAATGTGAACCAGAAATACGCACAACCTAAAACTACACACTAAAATAAAGTAAAAAAAAAAAAATCCTAGTTTACACCAAAAGCTACACCAGAAAAAATAATAAAAAAGCACATATACACAGTAAAATTGTAGGATATGACTCATATCAATCTCTATTAAATTGTTTAAAGATAAAACGATATTTTCTATTTTAGTAAAAAATAGAAAACAAAAATTATATTTTATCAAAATTTATTAAGAACAGTAAGATGTACATTTAATGTTTGGTTGTGAGAAGAAAGTAAGAAGAGAGAGTGTAAGAAAAGAGATGAGAAATAGAGTAGATTTAATGTATTGATTGATATAAGAGAAAGAAGAAGAAATAACCAATCGTTAGTTGGTTCAGTGGTGATTGACGCTGAACTTGATAGGGAGGACCACGGTTCGATCCCCCGCAACTGCGATCGGGAGGGGGCTGGAACCACTTGATGCCAGAACTGACCCCCGAACTAGATTCAACTGGTGGTGAAAACAAAAAAAAAACAAAGAGAGAGAGAGATAGATTTGTTTGATAATTAAAAACACAATAATATCCTTACATTTCTAATTTAGTAATTTTAATGTATAATATAATCACTAGTGACACTACCTTTCATCGGTTTGGGATGGGAAATTGGATCAAGGAAATTCATATGTGAATTATGTACCCCAAAAAAAAAATCACTATGTGCATTAATGATTTTTTGCTACAAAAAATCCAACTTTCATTCTCTCTCATACAATTTTCTTCCTTAAAAAAAATAAATACAATTTTCCTTTTTCTTTTTAGCTTCCTTGCAAAAAAAAAAAAAAATACAATTGTCTTCAAAAGTGTAGAGAAAATAAAGAGGTACGAGCCCCACTAATTATTTTTTTTTCTCTTCTCAATTTCTTCCCTTACCCAAACCAGAGAAGTTTCCATCTTCTTTTCTTTTTCTCTCTTCTCTATTTCTATCAAACCAATCAAAGCCTTAAACCATATCCAACTATTCAAGCATGTATAAACTATTTTGTTTCAAACAAATACAAAGATCACCCACGCATGCATGACATGACATTGACATGTATAAGTACTCTAAAGTCATTATCAATAATCAGTCTAAAAAATAAATTACCATCATTTAATATACATGTAAATTTTTTTGTCTTAACTTTGGCGTGGACCTCCCATTTCAAGGGAAAATTATTCTTATTTTATGGATTGTAGCTCAAGTAACCAGGCAGCCACCATCTTTTACGAAGAAATCGGTTTCGTAAAATGTCCAAAATGTATGTGAAATTTTGTTATTATTTTATTTTTCTAAACGTGTACGTAGTCACCAAATTAACTGGCTATGCATAACTGAAAAACTGTAATATTGACCGGAAAACTAAAATAAAATTGCAAATGGGCATTAAGTTGTGGTCGCGTGTCAAGCATGGTAAGGTACTAACTAAGGTATAAAATGGGCTGATTCATTCAAATCATACATTTGTACTTTTTATTTTAAAATGTTAATCACACGAATGTAGGATTATGCTGAGGGACAAAAGATCTAATTATAAATCGTCAAAAAAAATAAATTATAAATTTAAGTATTTTTATAACTACAGTCATAATTTTTTTCTTTTATTTTTCTGATTTTTTTACCCGTACATCCAATCAAATTTAATTAGTATTTATAATGTCACTTGTTTTAATTAGTCTATAAAATATCTCAATAAATCAATATTTAATATGATTTAATTTTATGCATGTAAAAAAAAATATTTTTCTACCAATTTTTTGAGCGTAAAATGTTTATCTCATTTCATTCATAGTAATAGCAAAAATAGTTTTTCTACCAATTATCAATGCATAAAAATTAATATTTTTTTATCGGTATAAATCACGTGTTGAACTTAACAATGGTGTCGCCTCCGGATCTATTGGACTCCGTTAATTAATTTTTTTTAAACTGTCAAAACTAATAATTAGTTGTTAGGTTTTTTTTTTTTTTCTTTTCTCATATATTATATATATTTCTAACCATAAACTTTCCTTGTTAAAAAAAAAAACCAATAAACCTTCCATTTCTTTAATCCTTACATTAAATCAGTTGACCGCTATTCAACTCATCTCAAATCTATTAATTAATTAATTAATTAGCTAGCTTGTTGCCAATGATCACAAGTCACAATGTGGACTTTGTCTTGTCGTTGAGAAAGCAGCCAATTGGATTTTAGTCATTTTACCTTGTACTAGTTTCTTGGGCACTAGGGCTTTGGTAATAAGTTATCTTACGACTTACTCCTCTCATAAAAATGGATGCTACCTTGATTCAAAAAAAAGTAAAATGGATGTTACGTCTTTGGACCCATAATTTTTTACCGTAGTATTTCTTTTTGTACGCCTCAAGCCATCAACTAGTGTAATATTTTATATAAAAATTATGCTTTAAAAAAATATTATTATAAAAATAGTTTTTGTCATGCGGTAATATTCCACATCACCATTTTATTATTAACAAGAATTCAAAGGAAACATATATAACTATACCTTACATATAGATGACATTAGCCGAACTTTGTTTATTAAACCTAGCTAGTTGAATTCTTAATTACTCCTTATTTTTTCAACGTGAGAAGTGAAGTCGAGATTATGTTCATAAACATAATATTTAATCCAATATAGAAAATGAACATAAAATGTAGTATTCAAATCCAATATAGATACCTTCTCAAAAAAAAAAAAACACCAATATAGATATGGACGATACTAATAACAAGGAAAAATTCAAAAAACAGCCCACATTTAAAATGCAAAAGTACAGCCCGTCAACCATAGGAAGTGGCTGCTAGCCTGCTACTCCCTTAGAATCTGATTCATATATATATATTTTTTGTTTTCACCACCGGTTGAATCTGATTCGTGGGTCAGTTTTTGCATCAAGTGGTTCCAGCCTTCTCCCGATCGCAGTTGCGGGGGATCGAACCGTGATCCTCTCTACCAAGTTCAGCGCTAATCACCACTGAACCAACGAACAATTGGTACTCTTTTCATATTTATTGAATAACCGATTTATCGGTTTATTAAATTTATCTCCCCCCATACATAGGACAATGAATACTTTTCCAAAGATAGGACAATTAATATTTTTCCAAAGGAAAACTCCAAATTACTACTAATTTTAAAATAAGATTTGTTTTGTCCAAAAATGATTCACTCATTTGTGAGCCCACCTTCGTAGAAATTATTCGTAGGATAAATATATTAGTAGAAGTCTAGGGCAGTGATTATTCCATTTTGTTTTTGCCTTATAACTAATACAAAGATGACCATAAAGGCAGAATATTCAACACGTACGTGGCTTGATGGGTATTGGACTTGGTAAGCATTCAACACTTTTACCTGACCATATTATATGGAACATACTCTTTCCATGTATGCAATCTTAAAAACTCCTATAAATACACCAACATGGAATGCAATCTTACAACATACCAAATACTTTCAATATATTATAGCTTGCACCCTTTCATTAATATTTCTCATACACACTCCAAAGTTCTAACTTTTACGCTTCTAGCTATTTGTTCAAACCAAACATATACATATATACAAACTACTACTCCAACTTAATTTCCAAATATATTTCAATCAAAAGTATTAATGGAGAGAACACAATCATCACTTCTACAAATCCAGCCTCCAACCTATGGAAACTTGGTGACTATTCTAAGCATCGATGGTGGCGGTATTAGAGGCATTATTCCTGCAACTATCCTCGAGTTCCTTGAATCGCAACTTCAAGAATTGGACGGTGAATCTGCAAGACTTGCGGATTACTTTGATGTGATTACAGGAACAAGTACCGGTGGCCTTGTAACTGCCATGCTAACCGCACCAAATGATGAAAAACGTCCACTTTTTGCCGCCAAAGATATCAAGCCCTTTTACTTGGAACATTGTCCAAAGATTTTCCCACAACAGAAGTATGCATACTCCCTCTCGTCATTCTGATAAACAAATATCAATTTTTTTTTAATATTCACCGAATAACTGATGTATTTGAACTTATGCAGGCACACGTTCGGATCAGTGGGGAAATTATTCAAATCATTAACAGGACCAAAATACGATGGGAATTACCTTCACAATGTTGTGAGGGAGAAGCTCGGGGAAATTCGTGTGCATGAGACACTCACCAATATTGTGATCCCTACTTTTGACATAAAGACATTCCAACCAACCATTTTCTCATCTTATAAGATCAAGAAAACCCCTTGCTTTGATGCTCGACTCTCAGACATATGCATCAGTACCTCTGCTGCTCCAACTTATCTTCCTGGTTACAACTTCAAGAACCAAGATACTCAAGGGAACGTACATGAATTCAACCTCATTGATGGTGGTGTTTGTGCAAATAATCCGGTATATAAATGTTTATATAAATATTTTACCACTATTATAAGCAAAAAAAATTAAAATTATTTAAATAACTAACTAGTTTTATTTATTTTTTATGATGGTTGATCTTCCAGACTTTAGTAGCCGTGAATGAAGTAACGACGCAAATAATTAATGAGAATAATGACTTCTATGCCATCAAACCCATGGAATATAGTCGCTTTTTGATAATCTCATTGGGCACGGGGACACCAAAGAATGAACAAAAGTTTGATGCGAAAATTGCCTCCAAATGGGGTCTGTTGGATTGGTTAACCCATGGCGGCTCCACTCCCTTAATTGATATCTTTAGCCAATCCTCTGCAGATATGGTTGATTTTCATCTTGCTACGGTCACTGAAGCACTTAACTGCCAAGAAAATTATCTTCGTATACAGGTAAAAATAACAATATATTATAATTAGATTTTAGAAATTTTATATATACGTATACATATATATTTTTTTCCCATTTCTCAATTCTCAAATTATATAAAAATGTAGGATGATACATTGGTTGGTACAGACTCTTCGGTTGATATTGCCACTAAAGAGAATTTAGATAAACTTTGTCAAATTGGAGAAAAGTTATTGAAGAAACCCGTGGCTAAGGTCAATTTGGAGAATGGAATGTGTGAGCCTATTGAAAATGGGGAGACCAACCAAGAAGCTCTCAAAAGGTATTAATGGTCATTAATTCAATTACAATATTTATAAAAAAAATGTTGATCTTTTATATATTTTTTTCATGAGTTAAATATCAATATTAATGTTTGTAGGTTCGCAAAAATACTTTCACAAGAGAGGAAGCTTCGAGAATTGACATCTCCTCATGTACACTAAACATCGATATAGAGAAACATCATATCAATGAACATTATTACTTAATTCTTTCTGTGTATTATACAATAAAATTATTTGTTTATAGTTCATTTATTTACTTAATTATTTATTTAGAGTTTGCATTTGATTCAATTGATGTGTATAGAAAAAGTTGTTTGTAGATTTATTAATAAAAATATTCAATTTATTGTTCTTCTCTGTACCAAATAAACTAGCTTTAATGATGTTATAATGTTCAAAACCAGCTACAAGTTGGATTTGGTGAATGGTTATAATTTTTCTATATTGTCTTTGAGAAACATAGTACAACAACAACAACAAATAAACATTATGTAAATTTTAATTTTGTTCCTCCTACTGCTTTTTTCTTTTCAAAATCCGCAATGAAGACTGAATGAAAAATAAAAATTGATAAATATAATACTTCAGATTGTATCCAAAAGAAAATATATACGGAGTATATAATATTTCAGAAACAAAATACTCCAACTTGTATCTTTATCGGTCTCATGAGATGAATTGAATAATATCTTATTGGACTCACCTCGAGTTTCATCGAGGATTGTATTTCTTTCAATAGGGAAATAACTTTTGTACATCATCAAACAATATTTTGTTAGCCTGAAATTGCTGGGCAGTGATTGAATGAAGATCTAGTTCCAAATTAAATTGTAAATTAGCTTCCGAGGTTAATCATTTTGCTTTGTGACATATCCCTAATCCAATTCGTAAGAACTAGAGGACTAAATTCTTTATTTTGCTAAAATTGTTGATTTTTGCAAAGAAGTTGCTGTTCTGGATATGAAAATTAATTTGAAAAGTAAGCGATTAAACCAACGAAGTCCACTAATACAAAACTCGACCACGTCTTTAATATTATTAAGCACCACAAAATGAAACCAATTAATAAAATAAAGCACCACATAATCAATCTACCAAATTGTTATTTAAAAAAAAAAAAACTCTACTATCAAATTGGCTCACATTTAATATATTTGACAACTCAATTTTTTTTTAACGTAAATCGGATATCATCTACGCTTAATATTGAGTTTTGTGGAACTCAAATGACTGACAAACTTTTTCAAATTTTTTTAACATTGTTACATGTTCAAGTATCAGATCAAACTCAAGACCTTAATTAAATTAAAAAATAAATGTGCCATCTCATCAAAGCGCTCTTGATTTCTTGACAAGTCAATATTATGTAGGCCTTAATGCACTTCATTTTAATTATCACCATATGAATAGTGGGAGAACCATATAAAGCATAACGCGAGTTCTCTTCTCTCAACTGATTTTTTTCCATATATTAAAGGTGTTAGAAATAATATAAAACCATTGATGTGGCCAATCATAACAGTTTAAGCTTTTGGGATAATCGGTTATTTGACATGGTATCAGAGCCTCTATGACTAAGTGGTCTAGAGTTCGATTCCCGCTTCCCTCACTTTCTAATTAAAAAGTGGAATTTAAGCATATGGTAAGTGGGCCAATTGTTGAAATACAAAAGTAAGTATAGATTTATCGTCTCCACAGGGACTGATGCGATATCGATGTCGTTCAACAATTGATATAATTTTAAGTATAGTGATTAAAAGATGTTTGTTTACGAAAACTTGCGAAGGCATAAAAGTAGTAAATTGACAGAGAGATTGAATTGCTGGGATTAGATTTCACCGACCCAATCGCATGTATCATTCGAATCAGTTACACAGGTTCTAGCTATCAATCAATTCTATCACATATCACTCACATACGTGTCCGTTTCCAGAGCACGCCGAGAATCCCTCTATATTCATTAACCCTCGATGTCTCGAGTGATCGATCAATATACCGGCTATATCGTATTGCTCAAACTCCGATGTCTCGGACAATTTAATCAACACAATAGTTTTAAAACTTGATATTTAGAATGAATATTAAATCTAAATCTATGTCTAGAATTTAGAGTTTAATAGATGATTGTTATAGGTCTTGGATTCAAAAAGCATACGTCTATACCATTTCAAAACCTAGAATTAAAACATACAATTCAAGAACAACATCAAAATTGATAAGTAAAGTAAAACCATATATAATACCATGATCAAATTAGATACATACTCATAGGTTAATTACACCTAATCCCAACAAAGAGAGATTAGCTACTCATTTTCATGATAGCTTTACAAAGATTAAGAATAAAAGAGATGAACAAACTTATCAATAATGATTTCTCAACTATTGTAGTGAATCCACCTTCAAATCCCCTTGAATCTGTCTCCTAGGGTTTCCCTCTGCTTCTGATTCTCTATTACAAGTTATTATCTCAAGAAAAATGATAGCAAACTCTATTTAAAGTGCTTCTGAAAATTTAGAACTCGTCGGGCGAGTTACAACACGCCATGGCGAGTTCACCTTTCTTCACCAGAGGGTTACTTCCACGTCATTAATGAGTTTTAAGCCGCCTTCACTCGCTCTGGCAAGTTCCTGCTCGCTCTGGCGAGTTGTTGCTTGCTCTGGCGAGTGCATCAGTTATCCAATTTGATACTCTCTGCCTCTACTCGCCCTGCACTCGCTCTGAGCTCGCCCTGGCGAGTTAGCTTCAATTTTTCTTCAAATTTTCATTTTCTGCATCAATAGTTGGGATTAAGAAAAGCTTGACAAAATATAGCTTAAAACAAATATATACAATAATGTGGGATAAACCTAATGAATATCTTACAAAACAAGTTAATAAGTGCTTAAAACATATATGAATTTTAGCTACTTTTTGGCACTTATCAACTCTCCCCAGCTTAAAACTTTGTTTGTCCTCAAACAAAAGTCCAAAATAAACTTTGAAAAACATGACTCAAACATCATTAGTGCATAATTCATTCAAGCTTTGCAATCAATCAAAAACTTTATATGTAAATCATTTCAAGTTTGCATGATCCAATGTGTTGCAAGTTCAAAATCACTCATTCATAATCATCAAAGAATCAAAGCATGAATTTGAAATAGTTTCAAAACTCAGTAAGATTTCAAACTTTCCAATTTAACAACATAATCAACTATAATCACAATCCTCACAAGTGTTTCAACTCAAGGGTGCAGTGTTTCTCTCAATGCAAACAATGTGTTCACAACAAATCAATTCAAACATACATCTCAACATAATCACAAAACATGTTATCAATCATGGATCACTAAGGACTTTCTTAAGCTTGTAATGGGGCTAGGCTACAAGAAATCATTGTTTTTCTTTGGATTCAAAGAGCCTTAAGGATAAGAGAGCATAAGCTTTGAGTATCTTCAATACTTTCCCCATTCTTTACTTTTGGTGATTCTTTTGTTTTGACACAATTTCTTTTCATTTATTTTTCTTTGATTTTCAATTGTGTGTCAAATGACTTTCAACATTTTTCTTTTTCTTTTTCAATCACCATTTTCAACTACTTGTTACTTTTCTCAATTTGATCAAATAACCTCTTTCTCCCCAACTTGTTTTCAACCCTACATAAACTCAATGCTCAATCATCCTAAGACAAGGGTCAAGTCATTGTTTTTCTTATTTGTGGTTCAAGGGTTCAAAACAAACAAATTTTCAAAATTTTGGCTCAAGGGGGGTAACAAAGGATCACACTATCTCACAAGGTAGGTTATTTTAAGCTTAAGTAGTTGCACTCAAATAAAAACATGGCCTTGATCATTTCCATGACTTCAAACATATAAAGTAGTAGCAAGATTCAGTTAAAATCCACAGAGTTAAACACAATTGCCGGCTCTCAAATATATAAACAGTGGAAGGTTCACACAATCTCACCCGGCTAGGTCTATGTGATTCATAATTAATCAATCATGTTAAGAAGGAATAAATGAAATCAAATTGAATCAAGCTACTTAGTTCAAATTCATCCTATCATTCAAAGATAATCACAAAAGGTTGATCTCAAACTATAGCAATTGAAAGAAAATCATTCTAATCATGCATTTGCTTTTGATTGATCACAAACCTAGACATTTCATTTCATATGCACATTTAGCAATCACAAAGATTTAAACCATGTTTATTCAGTCAAAATTTGCAATGAAATATATAACATGAATTCTAATGACTGAAACAATAAAATTTCACTGTATATGGCGTGCTTTAGTACTCTGCTTCTGCTACTCTCCCTCTTCAATACGTGTGGACTGTCCTCAGGCCAAGAAGATGAAGTTATGCCTGCATTTACAAGGTAAAACACACAGCCCTAGGCTTTTGTCAGAATTTTCAAAAGCTCTGATACAACTCGCTTAGCGAGCAAAATCTCGCTTAGCGAAGATAGCAGAAAACAGAAATTCAAGTGAAATTCACACCAGTTCAAGGACTTTGTTTGCATAAGAGGCTGGGCATGTTCAAAAACTATTATAACATATAAGTAATTAAAAATGCTTTAAATAAGAGACAAGGGAAGAAAATTGGGTTGCCTCCCAACAAGCGCTTGGTTAACGTCGGTAGCTCGACGCCTGATATGTTAGGGTGGCCAAAATGAGACGGAAATCACATCATCCGTCTTTTTCCTTTGGTTTGGGAGGAACTCCGTGAATTTGAGATATAGATATTGCGGAGTCCATATCCTCCCCAATTTCTTCTTGTGGAACAAGGCACAAATTTCATCTATGACCCGATCTATGTCTTCCTTGTTCTCTTTCTCCTTCTTTTGTTCATATGTTATTTCCTTGTGAAGTAATCCTTCAATTACCTCTGCATCCATCATCATTTCTTCATTATCAACAATGTCGTCCTCCTCAGTAGATGGAAATTCTTGAGGAATTTCTATTTCGCGTGGTGTCTTTGGTTCCTCAGCTATTTTCTCTACACCACATCCTTTGAACATTGTTTCTTCCTCATGTGTTTCAACACATTCTTCAACACTCTGTCCACATTCTTCATTCTTTGTTAGAGTATCATCTCTCTCTTCATGAGTGGGTTGAGTGTTGGTTTGAATTTCCTTGATTTGGTTTTCAGCTATTTGCTTGAGCTGAATTTCCATATTTTTGCTCCGTGCAAGACTGTTTTTCATATATTGTTGGTGCTGGTCTTGCATCTGTTGCATTTGGCTTATTTGCTGCTGCATTTCCATGAATTTAATCATGGTCTCCTCCAATCTAGCCTCTGGAGTTTGCCCATAATTATCAAGAGGACACTGTTGATACGATTCATACTCATCCGGAGTATAGAAGTTGTTATAACCACGATCAGTCATGGTTTTGTTTGTGATGGTGAATCTGAAAAAGGATTGAACTAACAAGAAAAAATTCTCTGACTAGCAAAGAAGGATTAGTGCAAATACTTAAAAGAATACAAATTGTTGCAATGCTCCAATATCTAAACGCCAGTCCCCGGCAACGGCGCCATTTTGTTGAAGTACAAAAGTAAGTATAGTTTTTATCGTTTCCACAGGGACTGGTGCGATATCAGTACCGTTCAACAATTAATATAATTTCAAGTAAAGAGATTCAGAGGGTTTTTGAAGAGGTTGTTTACGAAAACTTGCGAAAGCATAAAAGAAGTAAATCGACAGAGAGATTGAATTGTTGGGATTAGATTTCATCAACTCATTCATTTGTATTTCCCTAATCAGTTATGCAGATTTTAGCTATTCATCAATATTATCACTTATTGCTCACGTACGTTTCTGTGTCCAGATAACGATGAGGTTCACGTTGTACCTATCAATCCTCGATGTCTCGAGTGATTAATCAATGCAACGGCTATATTGTATTATTTAAACTTCCGATGTCTCGGATAATTTCAACAACACAATATCATTAAGTTCCAATACACAAAGTGAATATTAATCCTAAATCTATGTCTAGAATTTAGGGTTTTAATAAGTGTTCATCTTAGTTCCTTGATTCAAACATTATACGTCTATAAATTCAAATCCAAAGATAAAACATGAAGATTAAAGATGACACTAACATTGATAAATAATCTAAAATCATATAAAACACCATGATCAAAATAAATACATACTAATAGAGTTAATTACATCCAAACCCAACAAAAGAGAGATTAACTATTCATTGTCATGATAGCTATACAAAAGATAAAGAAGAAAAGAGAGATGAACAAACACCAATGATGATTTCTCAGCTATTGCTATAGATCCACCTCCAAAACTCCTTGAATCTGTCTCCTAATGTTCCCCTCTCCGTTTCTGAGTCTTATTACAAGTTATTATCTCAAGAAAAATGACAGCAAGCTCTATTTAAAGTGTTTCTGAAAATTAGAACTCGCTGAGCGAGCTCCAACTCGCCATGGCGAGTTGACATTTCTTCACCAGAGGGTTACTTCCACGTCATTAATGAGTTTTAAGCCGCCTTCACTCGCTCTGGCGAGTTGTTACTCGCTCTGGCGAGTTGTTACTCGCCCTGGCGAGTTGCTGCTCGCTCTGGCGAGTTCATCAGTTATCCAATTTGATGCTCTCTGCCTCTACTCGCCCTGCACTCGCTCTGAGCTCGCCCTGGCGAGTTAACTTGCAATTTTTCTTCAAATTTCTGCACAAATGTTGAGATTCAGGGAAACTTAATTGAAAGAAATGACTTAAACAAATATGTACATTTAAGTGAGGAAAAACTAAAGAATATCTTACAAAATAGTTAATAAGTGCTTAAAATATATATGTAATTTTAGCTACTTTTTGGCACTTATCACCAATGCATTATCCACGCTTCAAGCCCAAATGGACTCTTGCGTGAGGGGGCGTGTTAGAAATAATATAAAACTATTGATGTTGCCAATCCTAACAGCTTAAGCTTTTGGGATAATCGGTTATTTGACTTATTATAAATAAGTATGGGCCTAACTCATCCTTACAAGCCGGTTTTGTAAGGATGAGTTAGGTCCAATACTCATTTCTAACATGGTATCAGTCTATCAGAGCCTCTCTATAAGATCTATAGGACTACCAGTTATTTGGGCAACCCATTATTGTTCGATCCACGTTTCAGCTTGTTCAGTTCTGGACGTGGGGAGGGTGTGTTAAAAAGTCCCACATCGGATATGAGATGACCTTGACAAGTATTTATAAGCAAGTGGTAGTCCTCACCTTACAAACCGGTTTTGTGAGGATGAATTAGGTCCATACTTATTTATAATAATTTCTAACAAAAGAGTTTAAATTTTTTATCACATGAATCAATTTATTGTTGATTTTGTAAAATAATAAATTATTTATAGTTTCATATGTCTACCAAGATTACACATTTAAGATCGATTTTCTAAATATTTGTGTGATCATTACATCCTATGAATATCGACTATGCAGTGGACTAGTAAACAATTTTACCATAATTTTTTTTTTTTGAAGCAATTTTTACCATAATTTTAAAATCCTACTTTTTGTAAACGATATTTTTATTAATTTTACAGCGCCATCCAAAAATGTTGGCGAAAGCTTTCCCAAGACTAGTCACAAATTGCTAGCAATTAAAATTAGTAAAATATAGTTAAAGTGAAATATATTTGGGTTGGAATTGGGCAATGAACCACTAAGTTTCAAACTCCTCCCTCCACCTTCGTAGAAATAAGTGAAGTTCTATTGTTGAATTGTCCATTGTAATTTATTTCCTACTTTGGTTTACTTTATAATAAGGGTAGCAACTCTGAAATGATCTTAATTTGGACCTAGCATATATAGACGACACATTATAATTAATATTCAACGCACGCACGCAGCTTTGACTAATGACGGAGACACAGTCAACAACATTATTGTACCCTTTCCTTTTCCTCGTATGCATGCAATCTTAAATCTTTTTTCCTATAAATACAACTTTAAGGTATGCTATCTAACAAACCAACTAAATACTCATAATAAGCTTTCAACTTTCATTTGTGCAATATATCAATTCACATTCATAAGCTTTCCATTCTGCACCACAAACCTCACCAAACTAGAACTTAATTTCCAAATATATATTTCACTCAATATATAATATGGAGAGAACCACACAATCATCACTTCTACAAATTCAGCCTCCTACCTATGGTAACTTGGTCACTATTCTAAGCATTGATGGTGGCGGTATTAGGGGAATTATTCCCGCAACTATTCTCGAGTTCCTTGAATCACAACTTCAAGAATTGGACGGTGAATCTGCAAGGCTTGCTGATTACTTTGATGTGATTACAGGAACAAGTACAGGTGGACTTGTAACTGCAATGTTAAGCGCTCCGAATGATAAACAACGTCCTCTTTTTGCCGCCAAGGATATCAAACCATTTTACTTGGAACATTGTCCAAAGATTTTCCCACAGCATAAGTACGTATACAAAAAAATACATAATTATCAATTTCTTAATTAATAGTACTATATTTATATTACCGTATAATAATTTGTAATAATTGAAACTATGCAGGCACTTGGGATCGATCGGAAAATTGTTCAGATCATTAGCAGGACCAAAATATGATGGGAAATATCTTCACAATGTGGTGAGGGAGAAGTTGGGGGAAATTCGTGTGCACGAGACGCTGACTAATATTGTGATTCCAACATTTGACATAAAGACAATGCAACCAACTATTTTCTCATCTTATAAGATCAAGAAAACTCCATGCATGGATGCAAGACTCTCTGACATATGCATCAGCACCTCTGCTGCACCTACTTATCTTCCTGGCTACAATTTCAAGAACCAAGATACCGAAGGAAACACACATGAATTCAACCTTGTTGATGGCGGAGTTTGTGCAAATAATCCGGTATGTAATATAACTATTTTTATTAAATCAAACTTTATATAATTTGCAAACATATCACTAATTAGTTTTGTTTTTGGCAATTATATTTCAGACTTTAGTAGCTGTAAATGAAGTAACAAAGCAAATAATTAATGAGAATAATGACTTTTATGCCATCAAGCCTATGGAATATAGTCGTTTCTTGATAATATCACTAGGAACTGGAACACCTAAGAATGAACAAAAGTTTAATGCAAAAATGGCAGCAAAATGGGGTCTGCTAGATTGGTTAACTCATGGTGGTTCTACTCCCTTGATTGATGTGTTTAGTCAATCATCCGGAGACATGGTTGATTTTCATCTTTCAACCATCACTCAAGCACTTAATTTGCAACATAATTACCTTAGGATACAGGTATTTTTTTTTTCAATAATTAGTATTGGTATGGACCAGAAGAAATTTTCTAATTACATATTTTATTATAATGCAGGATGATACATTGATTGGTACAAGTTCCTCTGTTGATATTGCCACACAAGATAATTTAGAAAAACTTTGCCAAATTGGAGACAAATTGTTGAAGAAACCAGTATCTAAGGTCAATCTAGAGACTGGTGTGTTTGAACCATTGAAAAAAGGGGAAACCAATGAAGATGCTCTCAAAAGGTATAAATCTATAAAGTACTTGTTTGTTTATTATAATTGAAGGTTCATACAGTGATTATATGCCTAATGGAATTATTTTTTTTCAAAACAAGTTATAATTTTTTTAATGAGTAAATTGTTGACTTTAATCTTTGCAGGTTTGCTAAAATACTTTCACAAGAGAGGAAGCTCCGAGAGATGAAGTCCCCTCACACTAACAAAGCCTTTAAATAGAAAGACATTTGATCATTTGTTCCTGGATTCTTAGTTTTTTACTCTTAACTTATATTCGAGATTTTCAATGTAATTTAACAAATTTGTTGATTTCATTTATTTTTTATTTTTAGAATATTCATTATACTGTATTGACACAAGGAAAAAGTGTAATTGTTTATTCATTATGTAACGACCAAATTTTCATTAATTAGAGTTATAGACTATTTGTGTTTTGTCTTGTGAATTAATTAAGATTGGTTATGTGGTTTTAGTTATTAGTAAAAAGAATAGAGCATGAGTAGTAATTAGTAATACTAGTTAATGGGTAGAATAAGTTAGAATTAGTATTGGGCTTGGTTATTGGGCTTGAATTAGTAATTTAACTTAGGTATATAAGGTAAAATAGAGAGAGAAGTTCATTTGGTCATAAAATTGATGGAGGAGGAAAGAGAATAGTAGAGAAGAGAAGAATAGAGAAAGACGAAGGAACATAGAGATTCAAGGTGAACGACTAGAGAATTCAACTTTCTAAGGTATGAGAGTAGTTGCATAATCTAGGGTGAGCATAGAGAGGGGAGATTGTCTATATCTCCACTCCCAAACTCTTTATACCCTTTTCTATTTTGGGGTTTATGGGGGGATTAATTGAGTATGTGTTTATCTATGTGATTTTAATGTTGATTGAATGATTATAGATGTATGTTCATGTTTGATAGATAGATTGTTATGAGAAAAATCACTACTTTATGAATTGATTGTGTTGTTGATATGAAAAATGAGTTTTTATGAAAAATGGGTATGAATCCTTACATTTGAGTATATTTAAATTGTAATAAGTGCTTTTAATCATATGTATGCTTAGTAAATGATATATATATGTTGTCAAATCCAAAATAAGTGCTTTCGTGTGTGAAAAAGTGATTTTCGGGATAAAATTCGCAGATTTCCATTTAATAAAAGCGATTGGCGCCATAGTGCAGAACTATTGCGCCCCGGCGCAGATGGCAGCAAATCTGGGTTTTTAACCCCAGTAATTGCGCCCCGACGCAGGTCTTTGGCGCCCGGACGCAGCCCAGTCAGTCTGCGTTGAATTAAGTTGAGTTTTTGACTTTTTATTGACTTATACACCCGGAACCCATTTTTAATAATTTTTCGTGTAGAATCCATTTTTTATGTTAGTTTTTGAAGATTATGCATGGATAATGTTTTATGTATAGAGTTGCAATACTTTGTTAATTGAGTAATAACCTAGTATGTGTATATATGACATGCGATTGAATGTATAACCATAACGAGATATGATGGTGAGTTGTGATGTAGAAGATGAGGAGGAATATGGATCAAGTTATACTATTCACTACTAGAAAACATGTGTTTAGCAACCGATTTAGCAACCGATTTTCATCAAAATCGGTTGCTAATTCAATTAGCGACCGATTTAGCAACCAATTAAAATCAGTGGCAAAAACCTTGGTCGCTGATTTGTAGTGACCAAATTAGCAACCAATTTCGTAGCGACCGATTAGCAACTAAATTTTGAAACCGCATTAGCGACCAATATCAGCAACCAATTAAGAGACTGAATTGAAAGAACAATTTAGAGACAGATTGTTCGACGCATTGTCGACGGTATTAGCAACTGATTTAGTGACCACTTTATTTAATTTTAAAACAAATCGGTCGTTAATTCGGTTGCTAATTTTAATATTTTTTTTTAAAAAAAATTTGTAGCCCATGTAATATATATATATATATATATATATATATATATATACATACACACAAACATAAATTTAACAAAATACATTAGTAAATTATATGCTTATAAAGATATGCTTAATCAAAGATTATATGGAAAATAAATCTCCTATAGAAAATAAATTAAAGCTTTAAGTATCGGCTATTACATTAAATTTATAAATAAATCTCCTATAGAAAATAAATTAAAGCTTCGGTTCATCAAGACTTTACATCATGTATCATACTAGAAGCTCTAATCCACATGCTCCATTATATACATTCCTGGTAATGGGACTACGCTTATCTGCACAAAAGTTGAGGCATTCAATAGTTAATTTTTAATCAATAGTCTATAAAAAAAGAGCCCCAAAATACACCAGAAGAAAAAGCCCCACATCAAGACTTATGGACAATTGATGTATACAAATTCTCTTTCACCATAATCACAACCCTCACATGGAACGAACATTGGAGAACAATGGTGATCATTATATAGAAGTGTAGAACAGAGTTAAAAGACTTACTTCATTTGACAATTTTTAAGATCGGGCTTTAAACTTCCAAGCTGCACTCTGTCATAGTCACTATGCCCTTTGTTTTGCATCTATCCATTCTTTCGAGAAACCTCTAAAATATTTGATGATAAGGTAATAATGAATATACGAACATACTTTAAGTAGAAAAAATTTCGGAAAAAAAAAACAGTTATTAAATATGATTTAAAGGGTGCTCGCAAGCACATGAATTTATCAATAGATAACTAACTTCACTTTTGTCAAATATATATAGGAGACAAATTCTTTTTTTATACTAATAACAACATTTTAGTTCATTTTAAAGGAGATAATAATCCTCATAACATTAGAAAAAGTGAGATATTTAGATACCAGTAGATAACTAACCTTCACAAGTGATCACTAGAAGTGATCACTAGAAATTTGATGCTAAATTATCATTGAGATGTGTTTCAAACTAGAAGCAAAGTATAAACACAAACAAAATGAAAATGAATTTAATTTTTTAGGAAGCTAAAGCAAAATAAAATCTGAAGCAAAAGAGCAGAAAATACCTGAACAAAACAACCACAAAGGGGCAAGAACATAGAAAGAAAAGAACACCCGACAGCTCAAGGCAAGAAGCAGCAACATCAAAAACCATTGGACAGCCTCTCAATTGCAGGACTGAAATAATGCAAAAATAATAAGACTATTTGTAATATAAAAATAGTTACACATTATTTATTCTAGTTAACTATAACTTCATCCATAATACAGAACATAAGTGCATAACTAAAGTAAGGACTTTAGTTAAACTAGAAACAAGGACTTTAGTTAAAGTAAGTTTTTCTAACTTTATACCATGTGTGCCAATCATTGCAATATTTTCATATACATAATGCAAAAAAAGACAGCAGGAGCAACACTTCTGAACCTCCAAGACAATTACAAACCTCCATTTTTAATTACAAAATGCTATCATACTGTGTCATCCTTCAGAAATTGGCCACAGCAGCAGATGACAGAAAATTATCCATTGTCATGGTTCCTAATTCATTACTAAAATAGTGAAGATAAGATAACTAAATTCACATCTTATATTCTCAAAAAAACTATTTTGTTCTTAAAATCAAGAAGTTTACTTCCTCTTCATATCAGACATCATAAAAACAATTAAAAAGTGATAAACAATCTTCAACACCAACCGGATCAAGAATTAAAGAAATTTCATTTGTGGTACAGAATATCTCAAATGTGAATGGCATACAAAACTAAATGTGCAGCCATATAATAAAATCAAACCAAAACTTCATGTTCAAAAATTTAATGTACAAAACAATGCAATAGTTTTATAATCAATAGATAATAAAACTGAATCAATGAGGCTGTAAAAACAAAAGTTCTAATAGACACTACTTAGATAGTGCAAGAGGTTTATATGAGCTAGTGCCATTAGCATCCATAATTTTAGACTTTAAGCTTCATAGAATGTTAAGAGACAAATTTCCTCTGATTAAAATTTGTGTTACCACACTAAGTTAGATTTAAAAGATATTTTCTGTAGCTATTTTGTGGTATTATAATTTGTAATTTTAGAATGTCTTCTATTACATTTAAAAACTGTTTCATTATTCAATTTTTATAATAACTAGACTCAACATGATTAAGGTATGTAAACACCTTGTGCTTAATTCTCCCACTAGGTAAGAGTTCAACTACAATTATACATGTAAGTATGTGTCAAAACAAAAAAAATCAGAGCTATATCCTTATCAAAACATGAAATTCAATGTGATATATGTTAACCTATTATCATAATTTTTCCTACGTAAATCACAAACCCAGAGTACAAAATACATACCTTAGGATTTGTCACTTTCAAATCAATTTCTGAGTCGATTTCTATAGTACCTTAGGGTTCGTCGCACAACCAATTGAACGGTTTAGGGTTCTGCTTAGGATGAACCGATTTTGGGAGAAGAATTGATTTGAGAAGAAGAAATTTGGGTTCTGCGTAAGAAAGTTTGATTAGTACGATGAGAAGAAGCTCTGAAATTTGGGCAAGAACATAGAAAGAAAAGAACACCCTACAGCTCAAGGCAAGAAGCAGCAACATCAAAAACCCTGCAAAATCAGAACGTGTTATCTGTGAAGTGTGAACGCATGTTTAGAAACAACACAGTTAAAGATAAAATCGAATGCATAGAGTGGGATTCGATACAACCTTCGTAGAGAGTTTTGGGCATCAACGGCAAAATCAAACTCGAAGGAAGCACGCAAGCTTGGTTTTTGTTACTCTAGCGATTGTTGAACGGCTAAATCAAAGGGTTTAGAGGGCATGAGGACAATAGAATCAATTTGGGGCGAACTTGAATCGCTTAAAGGGTTTAGATGAAACTCAAAGAATAAGATAGGGTCTGTGTTCTCTCTCTAAGCCTACGAACGGTAGTATAGGAATTAACCAAGTTTATTTTTTTAATTTATTATAATAATAAAAATAAATAAATGAATAAATATCTCTAATTCGATTTTTTTTTTAAAAAAAACAAACATTTGTGTCGGATTTTTTATCGCTATTTTTCGGTCTCCAATTCGGTCTCTACAACGACCGATTTAGCAACCAAAATGTTTTTGGATTTGACCTCAAAATATCAGTCTCTAATTCAGTCTCTATAGTGACCGAAATATTGGTTGCTAAATATTGGTCTCTAATTCGGTCTCTATAATTATGTAGCAACCGATATAGCGACTGAAATTTTTTTAGGTTTACGTTAAAAATATCAGTCTCTAAATCGGTCTCTATAGTAACCAAAATTTTTCAGTCTCTAAATCGGTTGCCAAAAGCGTATTTTCTAGTAGTGATTATTCATGATAAATGTTTATTAATGAGATCATCATATGTTTGGTATATGTACATTCATGCATGCATGTCAAGTGTGATGTAGAGTCTTTGCATGACTAAAAATTGTTTTTGATGAGAAATAAGATATAAGTTTATCATAATTTGATGAGGGTACCACATGCATTTATTTGTGTCTAGGATGACATAAGATTAATGCTTGACATTAATTGCATTAGATTGTGCATTACTATATGGTAAATGGTATTTGACTCTTGATTGACAATTGTGATCACTTGGTGTCGATGATGTGATTATGTGATTGAAGTACCTTATAATTATTGCTATAATAGTATCTTACATGATTTATTTTATGTATGATGATTGATTGGAAATGAGACTAGATATTTTACTTATCTAGTTAGTTTATGTTGTTAAATGTAAGTATACCTTATTCTTACATTTTATTTCGGATTATATAACTAACTCTCTATTTTGTGTATTTGACTGGCTTGGGACCAAATTCTCAGCTTGAGAACCCAGTCCGAAATTAGGAGTTGCTCGTTGCTCGTTGCTTAGCACTAGTATAGTTTTTGGTGAGAAGCTACCTAGGACATCCTTAGAACTTTTATTGGGTTGTAACATCGAGTCTTGGGGATGTAGTATTTGGATTTGGTTACCTATTTATTTTGTTATGACCTTGCTTTTGAAGACTTATCATTTGAGATTATATTGATGTATGAGCATGATTGAGTTGAATCATGGCTAAGTACTTGTACTAGGTGAATGTTATGCATTTCTTATGATAATTGATTAGTATTTAATGAATTTCCGTTGCTAGTTAATCAATTGATATGCATGCTAAGTGATTTTATTTTTATGTAGCACTTTAATTGCTTGTATGTTTTTATACTAGATATCTGACCCGTGCAACGCACGGGGAACAATTTCTTTATATATATGATTGGATTTTAGATTTCACATTTTAAAACGACCGATCATATATTAAATAAAGAAATAAGACGACATCGCGATAATATACGGGGATAATACTTTGAATACGATCAATAATTAAATTGAAATGATACTATTATATCATACATTATACAAAATATAAAAATTGAATATCAATACTTATGGTGATAAATATTGGAGTACTCTACATTAACAATAATACTGAAGTCATAATTATACTTGCATTATACATGTCATCACAAAATCAGTTTAATTGCATTATAAATAAAAGTCCATAACATACATTACATCTAAAACAATTGCAGACTAATAAAACTTGAGCAAACAAATTGTTATGCAATATCAGGTCTCATGATGATGATATCGATAAAATCAGGAGAAATTGAGACAGTTAGGCAAAGCATGTCTCCTTCATTTACATCTGCAATGCACGGGGAACAATATATTTTTATGATTCGATTCTATATTTCGTATTTTAATACGACCAATCATACAATAAGTAAAAAATAATAGGACGTTGACATTATATACAGGGGATAATAATTTTAATACGACCAATAAATAAATTGAAATGATACTATGATATCATACATTGAACTAAATATAAAATTTGAATATCATAGGTTTGGGTGATAAATATTACTATACATTAACAATAATATTTAAGTTATACTTTATTGAAAATCAGAATAATAACAACAAAATAAAACATAATATGGTTGTTAAAATATAGACTAATATAATTGATCATGATACACTCATGTATGTGGATCAATGATGTTGACATTCAAGAATATTGGCGGATGCAGCTCTCTCTCTATCTATCTCTATCTCTCTCTCTCTCTCTCTCTCTCTCTCTCTCTCTCTCTCTCTCTCTCTCCCTCTCTTTCTCCCTCTCTCTCTCTATCTATGTTCCATCAATCGAAATTGACATAATACAACTATATCATAAGTAAAATGACATTTCCGGTGTGTTCCCCGTGTTTTTTCTTAAGTTACGCAACATCATCTCTCTAATTCTCATTCTCTCTCTAATCTTTCTTTTTCTCTCCCTCTCTCTCTCTATGTTCCATCAATCGAAACATAGTTTTAATAACAAAGTTTGAAAAATATTAATTGACATAATACAACTATATCATAAGTAAAATGACCATTCCGGTGTGTTCCCCGTGTTTTTTCTTAAGTTACATAACATCATCTTTCTCTAAGTCTCTCTCTCTCTATCTCTATGTTCCATCAATCAAAACATAGTTTAATAACAAAGTTGGACAAATATTAATTGACATAATACAACTATATCATAAGTAAAATGACCCTTCAGATATGCTCCTTGTGTTTTTTCATAAGTTACATAACATCATATCTCTCTCTCACTCTATCTTCTCTCTCTCTCTCTCTCTCCCTCTCTCTATGTTCCATCAATCCAAATATAGTTTTAATAATAAAGTTGGACAAATATTTATTGACATAATACAACTATATCATAAGTAAAATGACCCTTCCGGAATGCTCCCCGTATTTTATTTATTAGAAGATCAAAACTTAATCGAGAAATTTGACAAAAAGAAAATTAATCAAGAAACATACATACATGCTGATTAGAGATTGCAGCCACATAATTACGTAGTTAGGAAAAATGCACCTCTTAATTTACCCTTAAAAGAGTATCGTATGTCTAGCATAAAGTAAATTATATCTCTATACTTCTTCCTAACAGGATAGGTTTCATATGTAGCCTTAAGCTTTATGCTTAGCATTTGGCTCAGGTACCTACTGTCTCCTCTTGTAGAATGTGTTGGTTCATGCAACAAAAGTATCCCTAGGTCATTTACCTGTCTTCCAAACAATAGTCATGAAATGGCCAAACAAATATGAGATAGGATCCTCTCAATTTTCCTCAATTCTTACATCTTAACCATTCACCAACTTTCTTTTCATTTTTTCTAATTAAAATATTATCACATGTTTTTGATCCAATGGTCTAAATTCAAACATATTTCCTCAATTTTTTTTCAAATGGAGAGAATCCATTTTCAAGAAATATGGCTAAAATGAGAATCTACAATAGTATATGCCTATATGGATCTCCCCCCATCATTATGCCTACATATCTTATGGCTAAAATATATATGCAAGTTACAGTCATTAAAATTTTATAATATAAGACACAACATTTCTACATGTCATGTAATGATGCTCTAATTTCAAGAAAGAAAGTTTTATATAAGGAATAATAAACTAATACATTTGCCAAGAGCCTTCCCAACTAAGTGAAAAATATGAATGAGAAGTCAGTTGCATATAATAATTACCATGATAAATCAAGTGTCATCATGGTATAGTTCTTCCATGATCAAAGCAGCATATTCCTCTGCTTGCTTCTGTATGTTAGACAGATTGTTTGTAGTGGCACTAAGACAAATATTCTGAAAACATAATTGAACATCAAGAATAATCCAATTCCGGTGAGGACAAAATTAAATACTGGAATATTAGTTTTAACTATCGATGAAACTAAAAAGTAAAATTTTAGCTAGAAAAAAATTCATGTAAAACGTTTCCTCGGTGGATAATTTAGGATTCCATACCTCTTTAATTTCTTCCTCGGTGATTCTACCATCACATCTTTATCAACCCTACATTCCAAATTAATCCACTACAGTACATTTAATGTAAAACCATCCTTAGAATAGGACTTGATTAAAGATTAGATCTTGTAAATTCCCAAGTTTAATGCTTGTTTGAATCATAAATGCCTCAAGAATTGGTGTTAGCCTCAATTTGCGAATAGTGTTTATGTTCTTAATTTGATTCTTTAAAATGCAACTCCATTTTTTCAGTTTACAAATCAGAGTTCAGAAATACAATCCTTTGAGAAAATTACTTTTATTCACCACTTATTACTTTACTCGGCAATTGGACGAACATTTCTGTCAATGTTATAAAAAGAACATGAAATGAAAACAGAAATAATGGACTTAAAATTGATTTTCTTACAAAAATAGCACATATATGCATACTTATTTAGTTATAGGCTCTCTTGTTGCCTCTTCAATTCTAAGATCACCAAAGAAGCAGCCAAAAATAAGTTATCAAAATATAAAATACATTCAATGCTCATCTCATGGTCTTCAGTCCCATTCTTGTACCATTTGTTGTACACATCTGCAATAAAGATCAAAATCTCTAAATGTAGTTAATGTAATGTAATTGGGTGCATGTTAAGAACATTTGTTTTTCCAAGCTTGATTGATATCACCATGTACTATCACACGCAACTTATGATCTCCCATTGTGCAGATATGGGTTTTGGTTTTACTAAAGAGAACAACAAAAACTCTATATGTGGCTCTTCTTGCAATTAATGGAGTCATCAATATATCATATTTGAGCCAAATCTCATTGAAAACAGGCTCTCTTATAAAATAACATCATTATCTTTCCTAAAATCTTAAAAGAGTATCAATATAGACCACATGTATATTAAAGCATAAATAATGATAAAGTTCCACCAAAAAATTCAAAACTTGTGCCACTGGAAAGTTAGAAATTGCTATAAATTTTTATCAACATTAATTTATAATAGTCATTTAAAAAATTTATGTGAGATAAAAATTGTCATCTCCTCGTGAATTGAAATTTTGTATCAATAATAGTTTGTAATAGTAATTTTATATTTTTTATTGGCGATAAAAATTATCATCTCCCCGTTAATTATAAATTTTTATCAGTAATAATTAATAATAGTGATTTTAGAATGTATACAATCCTCTCATTCTCATCCCTCTCATCAATTCCCGTAGAGGAAGGCATGTGGCCAATGAAAGGCTTCATGTACATGAAAGGCTTCGGATATGAATGTTCACAATAGTAGCAAATGACACATTATAGTAACTTCAACTAAAATGCACAATCAAATTCTTTCCGGTGATTGTATGAATTTTTCCACACCATCCACCGACATAAGCAACTCAAAATTTAATTGCAGAACAGTAGTAAGTGTGAATTTCCTATGCAAAACACTAATAACATAAAATGTCATATAATCATTGTGTGTTTGCTTATTGAAACATAATTGAATTAATTGTCTCAAATTATCATTCATCAATTCAATTCCAATACAAAATACAAATTATTTTTTGTTACTATGTTTTCTCAACTCATGTGAGTTTTTTCTACACATTGTCAACTAATAATTTAATCCTATGCAAAACACTAATAACATAATTGAATTAATTGTGTGACATTATCATTCATCAATTCAATCCCAATACAAAATATTCAAAAAAAATAAATCAATTAGGATACAAATTCTAATTACTAAGCTTTCTCGATGCACAATTTGAAACAACTTTAAAATATACAATGTTATTATTTTTCATTATAGTTGCACTTAACTAAATATAAATGCCTCATGTGAGTTTTTTTTGCCTTGCTCAATCTCTTGCTATTGAAGCTTATTCTTGAATGAAACTTGGTATTATAAATTACACACTCTTATCATTAATACAATCCTGCAAAATTAACACATAAATTGGAGTAATCCTAGTGAAAAATGTCATTGAAAGGATTAAAGAGAGAGGAAGATTAAATGAGTGTGTGAGAAAATGTCTATTAGTATATATAACCAAAGAAAAAAGATGTTTTAGAAACCCAATATGCATTGTGTGAAAGGCATGAGATTATGCATGAAGTGAATTAAGAAACATGTTATTACCATTCCTTTTTTTCCAAACATGTTATTACCATACACCACCAAAAGACTACCAAGAATCAGAAAAAATTGGAATACATGAATGGCTTCTCCCATGCCTCTTAAATCCAATTCCAGTTGTACACTAACTAACTTTTTTGAAAGATGTCTTAAGTCCATCTCTGCTAAAGGAAATAAATTCAAGAGATTAATTAAGCTACTTATTCAATCAAGACCTTAAAGATATAAAGGATATGAAATAGCACACTACAATGCCCTAAGATTTAAAGATTTTATGTTTACTTACCAGACAAAATTGGGACCAATATGAGACACTGTTGTTTGGGTTTCTAAATAATCCCTTTTGGCACACTACAATGCACTGATGTTATGTAACTTGATAATCTCTCTTGCCACTAAATAAAAATCAGCATGTAACAACCATATGAGTAATATTGATATTATCTAATTTGGAAAAAATTAAGAACATTGAAAAGCCAAAAGGCATACCATAAGGCATATTATCTAGCTTCATTCATGAAAATATCAAAAAACTGGTATAGGAAATAAACTTTTTGTGCAATGGCAATTGTGAGCTAATAAACTGGAAATAACACCTAAGAAAAAGATATTTGACTATTGTGAGCTATTGTTCACTAAAAACTATTCACACCTTCATTCACTTGTACGTCCTTGCATTCAAAGAGAAAAATAAACAAAACAAAGAGAGGAAGGGAAAACTGAACATGTTCAGGACACAATCTTAGCTTCAGTTGAATAAGTAAAAATTCTAAGAATGATACACTTAAGGTTCATGTTCATTTAAGTACCTTCCCACTATATAGTATAAACCAAATTGTAATGACTTGACATATTTAGAGGGATTATGTCTTAGTGAACCAACAAACCTTATTTTATAGACTTATCATTTAGTTCTAATGACATATACAACTTCACAATGTAACACATTAAATTCAAAAATTAAAACCTTAAATCAAAACAACACATAGTAAATAAGCTTACCTAACATACTGATCATGAGACATGTAAACTTCATTGAGAGGGCCACAGTAGCCAAATGGTATACAAAAACACAAAATTGAAATTAGAGTTTGGAAGAAAAAAACAAAAAGACGATGCTAAGAATGCTAATAGACCTAGTTTAACCTCATTAACCATATTACTATCTTTCTTTTTTTGTACAAAAAAGGGGATAATGTTACTATCTTTCTATTTGCTACTTCTCTAACATTGCTCACTCTTTAAAATGAACAACGAACAATAGTATAAAAAATTTGAGGACTTCCAAAATTATTGTTATTGATGTTCAACAATTCTGCATGTATATGGTTGGTAGTTCCTTAAAATACTCCCTTTTTTCTCAAGATTGTAGCTAGAAAATTTACAAACCACAATTGTAGCATTTTCTTGTTCACTTTTAAATTTCATAATCATACTATGAGGATACCATGTTTGTTTCACAAAGAAATCTAGAAAAGTACTACAATAGCAAAGCTGCAAAAGTATAAACAACAGGGGCAAACAAATAAAAATTAACCCTCATTAAAACATGTCAAATTAAATAAAAGAAACAAAGTAAAATTAAACAGAAAATCTTTTTATTGCCAAAAATAAGATGGAAAGGCTTTTGAATACTCACCATAAAATCAGATACTTCAAAACCCATTGATGTGAAGATGCATCGGTTATGGTAAGCAAAAGTATGAAGCTATTCCCTTGTTGGAATCACATATAGCTTCTGTCAAAAAGGAGACATTTTTTAATCAAACTCTCCAAAACAATATGAATGAATATGAATGAAGGAAAATGAGACAATTTTCAAGATTGAAGACTGATAACAGTTTCATAAATGATGTGATTTGAAACTACAATTTGATGAAGAAACATGAATTTCTGCAGTTAAAAAACAACAAAATCATCATAATGAACAATAAAACCCAATGGATCCAAAGTTGTATTATTTTCTGAAAAAGTAAAACACAAACTGAAGTAATATAACTTGTAGAAACTAAAGCAAACAAATAATATGAGACAATCAATTAAAGTTCAGAATACTTACTCAAATTCCAATTAGTGAACCTGTAAACAAAGAATAAAACATAAGAAATATATCAGAATATGAAATCAAATAATCAAATAAGAAAGGGAGTGAGAGATTGAATGTGTGGGGTTCAATTTTGAATATGAAATCAATTTTGAATTTGAAATCATCTCTTTACAAATAACAAATTAAAATTGATTCAAATCTTAAAAAAATCTGAAATTTAACAAAAACAAATCACGATGAGAGTAGAAAACCATCTAAATCCCACAATTAGATGTAGTTTAAACACTTGAGTCATTCTAATAAGATATGAGACAAATCACAAAACATGCAGTTTGAGCACTTGAGTCAATTATATGACATTAACACTGTATTTTGAACACTTGAATCATTCTAATAAGATATTAGACTAATCAAAACATGTATTTTGAATGCTTATCCCAAAACATGTAGTTTGAACACTCGAGTAAATTATATAAAAATTGTGATAAAACTATAATGAGACAAATCACATAAGTACACACCTTTAACAACTTGAACAATTGGAACCCATGATTCTTTGTCCATAAAGAGCAATTGGCAACATAAACAATTGGAAACCATGATTCTTTGTCCATAAACATAAAAACTAATCAATAGGAGAAATTGAATCTATTAAAAATTGGAACCATGTTTCTTTGTCCAAAAACGTAAACAATAACCCACAAAAACAAAAAATAAAATAAATGATTGATACTTCTCCATTTTAAATCAGCATCATGCTTAAAACATGTTTCATGATTTCTAAAGGCAAAATACAACAAAACAAATCCATTGAAATTCTTGCATTTCCTCAATTGGAAATTTCTACAAAAATTAAAAGACAAACTTTGAGCATCAGATCATCAATATTCATGAAGAGTAATAATCTTAATACACAATATAAGCAAATATACCTTCATATTTTGAATCTTAAATTGGACTAAAAAATATGAGGCAAGAAATTGGGAAAAATAAATAAATAGAAGACATAAAAACAATCCTTTATCCTTTGTCTCCTACCTTCGTATCAAGCTTGGTATTGAAAGCTCTTCCATATTTCACTTCAATTTGGCAATACAATTTAAGTAATTGATCCTGAAAGAGAAATAAACAAAAGTTAGATGAATCAGAAAGAATTGGGTATAGAAAATATGTGTGTGAGAGAGAGAGAGGGAGAGAGAGAGAAGAATTGAAACTGAAATCTTTAAAACACATGAGGAAGAAAAAGTGAGTTATGAGATGAGATTGAAGAGAGGGAGAATTTGAAATTTGAATTTGATTCCAACTATGTTTGCATGTGTGTGCAGAGAAACAAAGCATAACTTTTGTCACAAAAATGGGTGTTTTGGGGAAGGTGTGAAGAAAAGCATAGAAATAATATGTAGTAAGAGGCAAACTGAAAGTGACACCACACTGCTTCTCCTGCCAGCATTTTTTGTTGTTGTTTGAAGTGTTGTTGGATTGGTTTTTCAATTGGGCTTTTTAGATTGGGCTTTGCACACCAGAGTTACAAATGTGGCCCTTTAAACCTTTTGTTCATAACATTTTCCCTCTCTTTTCAAATTCAAAAAAATTGCCTAAAAGAAGCTAAGTTTTTGGAATTTATTGCTAACAACATTCCTATGTGGACACTCTCATAGCTTGACACTTGTTTTTTTTTGCTATTTGTTGTTTTCCATTTGTGTAGTTTTAAAGATAAGTTTATTAATTAATATAAGTGGGTTAGGGTATTTCACATTAACTGTGTGAATTTATTTTCAAGTTTGTATTTTTAAGTTCAATGTTCAAATAATTAGATATCAGACTATTAATAGTTTGTTCTGCTCATAATTATAACCCGTGTGCTTCGCAGATTTATAAACATTTTATCTAAAGAACAAGTTCCTACGACCTGATTTGGTAAATATACTTGTGTTAGGTCTCATACATTTAAGCTATGTTTGGTAAAAAAATAGCAAATAACTGATAAGTTATATTATAACGGACGAGCTTATAGCAAATTGCTTATAAGTAATTTTTAACTAGTTTATAAGTATGAAATGACATGAAAAAGATATGAAACGATGGCGGGATGTTAAGTGTTGTGTCAAAGGGTCATTCAACAATAAAAGTGGGTAATGATCTGAAACAGGAGCTATCAAGTTTTCAACTCGTGCTCGTGGGAAGAGTTGATGCCATTCTGCATTAGCCATGACTCTGTCTAGTTTTTCTTCGACCGCTTTTTCTGTGCCCGGACTTTTAAACCAAGTGTATGTCCATGTGAATGTTTATCAAACCAGCATCACTCACAGCTTGCCGAAAGCCATTAATCAACCAACTAGCTCTCTCAACTCTCCCTTTCTTTTCATCAGCTGTGAGAATATCATTGAAGTCACCTATTATACACCATGGTAGACTTGAATTTTGAGCGAGATTTCTTACCAAATTCCAAGAGTCTTTACGACGATGTCCTTCCGGATAGCCATAGAATCCGTTCAGCCTCCAATTTCCTCTAATATTATCCTCAATTTCAACTTTTTTACGGTTGCCCGAGTATTTGGTGATGTTACATTTAAGTGAGGTTTTCCACAACAATGCCACACCTCCCCCTCTCCCTTCACGATCAACCGCAAAACAAAAATCAAACCGCAACAGATAACGAAGTTCTTCAATATTATTAGCATTGACTAAGGTTTCGTACAAGAAAATAGCATCCGGATTATAATTCCGAATAAGATACTTTAAATTTGTAACTGCATTTGAGTTACCGAGACCTCAACAGTTCCAACTAACAACATTCATATCTCTCGGCAGACCTGATGACGAAGATATGCCGATAAGTTATGTTCATCATACAAAGGGTTAGGCAGCACCAAAACTCCGTTGCCATCCGGATACATATCCAAAGCAATGCATCCTGCCTCCTCCATGGTTGATAAACATGAACTCCCTTATTGTTGAGACATATGGCAAACGTGGATACTACAAAGCAACAAGCAAAATACTAATATGGAAAATGCAGCACAATCAGATTAGGAGATAATCCTTATCGATTGAAAGCAAAACTACTCTATTAACATATAAAATCAAATTATATTAAAGCGAGATACAGATATACAATGTTTGTATTTTCATGTTCAAATAACACGACTATTATTCATTTGCTCTGATTATGATTATAACATGTGCGCTACGCGGATCTACTAGTTTATCAAAAGAACAAGTGCATATTGCCTGAGTTAATTATCTCAAAAGAACAACAACCACTAATTTTAGACAATCTTTATCCATTTGAGATACACTTAGATCATATCAAAGACAGTAAACTATGGTCACAATTCACAAAAAAGGCAAAAAAAACAAGATTCCCTCTTTATCTATGGATGATCCATTTGATTCAATAACAGGAATTTAAGATTACATGGCAAGAGGATTGAGCACTTGCCCAATGAAGAGTATCGTTCCAGACAAATCTTCTCTGATCATAAACAAGAAAGGGTGATCAGCTACAAACTCTATCAGAGAGTCGTCAACATCAGGCATTTCACAACACGCTACCGATAGCAAAGCCTCCGCAGCAGCTATGGTACCTTCTTCATTTACTTCAATAAAAGACTTGTGAAAAATGTTAGAAACATAAAGGTCTTGGTTTATAGGAGACTCCACCATTTTTGTCAAACCTCCCTCGGAGAAAGGTAAGACCACTCCTAACTCCTTCAGCATATCAGAAGTTTCAAATTCAAAAGAAATTTTGAATTTTGGAATCCTGAAGTCACCAACTTCCACTTTTTCACGAGGCAGCTTTTCCTCCAACAACTCAGATTCGGAAGCTATCTTTTCAATCAAAGCTAACAATCCATCTTTCGTATCAGGGAGAAAAAAGTAAATAGAGAATTGGCGTTTGTCTTCACCTTGCTTATAAGGAAGACGAAGTACTTTGAAACCATCAAATACACCGATAAATTGCTCATCCCAGCTCCTCATGAAGGGAACCTTAACTGAGTTGTCATTAAGAAGATGAAAATCATAGTCTTCTGTTTCTAATATATCAAACTCCTCCTCCCATGCTCCTTTGAAGTATAGTGCATTTGCAAAGATGAGCCTGGTTAAGCTATCAACTGACTCAGGTGGAAGTAGATTTTTTATAAGACCATTTGTCTCTTTTTCAGCCCATAAATTTACTTCCTCTGTCACTTCAAAAGCCTTTAAAAGTGTGTCATAATAACATTAGTCTTAAAACAATACAAGTTCAAAAAGATCAATTGAATCCTTTTTGTATGATCAGAATATGCAAAGCATTCTATTTCTATGACACCAAATTATATATGTACAACTATCACATGAGACCCTAACTCCTTTGTGTTGAAAGTAGTAACTTATTTCAATAGAATAAAATAAAGATGAAATTTAGAAAAGAACGGTAAATGTCTGTGAAGGTAAATTAATCCATTAGTAATTAGTTAATACCAAGTAAAATAATGAAAGCAGGCATGGATTATAGATTAAAAAAAAGGAGAAGATGAATTATAGATTATGATACCTTGGTCATGAAATCAACCGAGGCAAGAGTTGCTTTGAAATCAGTAGCCACAATTTTTTTGAAGGAAGGTCGAATAGAAAGTGACTTTTCAATCCAAATACTATTGACGAAAGACAGCAGAGGTCCACCGGTTGGAGCATTAGCACCGGCGAGCACAAAGGAAACGAGTTGAGAGGATAACGATTTGAGTTGGTCGATGGATTTTGATAAGAGGAAGGAGAGAAGTTCTTGTTGTGTCGGACCTTCAGAGCCAGCAGCGACTAAGCTGAGCACGGTGTAGAGGGACAACGGCGAAAATACCATATTGTTTTGTTGATATTCTTGTTTGGAGAACAAATGGTTGGCCATGGTCATAGAAACTTTGGTTAGAACAGTGATTGATTTTCTTCTACTTCTGGTTGAAACTGAATACATCTTTGACAGTCAATAGAAACAAGAAATCAGAAAATCGCCAAATCCTTATTTTTGACCTAAAGAGAAAAAGCAGAAGTCTTTGCAATCTATTTCCATAGAATATTTATTTATAATAATATAAGAGATATCTTGCTGGTCAAGTCATGCAAAAAGATCTTTAGTAAGGATATTAACAAACTTACCTTTTATTGTTTAAAAAAGAAACGATATCAATCAACGCAGGGTGATTAACAAACTTACCTTCTTCTTTTTTTTCTTCGGTTCTTCTATATCTATACTAATATATAAAGGGGATACAAATTTTTTGGATGGTTTTTTTGTTATTCCAATTTTACCCTTAAAAAATAACTTCCACATAAAAATAGATTTTTCAGTTTTTTTAGTAAATAATTTTTTTCTCTTCTTAATGACTAAGCACAACTTCCACATAAAAGTAGGTTTTCAGTTTTTTTATAGTAACAAAAAAAAATATTTTTTTCTTCTTAATAACTAACCACAACAAAAAAAAGAGGTTACGTAGTTATCAATTAACAAAGTCCAATAAAAAAGATGATTAAATAGTTATTTATATTTGCACAATACAGAATATCGATCACCCACGAAAAAAAAAAATATCGATTACACAAACGGGCACGTGCCCGTTTGGCGGCTAGTATATATAATAGTAAGTGTTTGCAATCTATTTCCAAACTGTATCTCTTTTCTATATTTATACAGTAATAGAAAATATGACTTGCTAGTCAAGTCATGCAATCAACACCATGAATTGATATTGGTAACGGATTGTTTTTAATTTATTATTTTACACAAAATCTACTACTAATCTACTAATAATATATCTATACTAATATATAAAGGGGATACAAATTTTTGGGATGACTTTTTCATTATTCCTATTTTACCCTTAAAAAAAACTACAAAAAAAAAACTAAGCACAACTTCCACATAAAAATAGGTTTTCAGTTTTTTTTATAGTAAAAAACAAATATATATTTTTATTCTTAATAACTAGCCACAAAAAAAAGTAGGTTAAGTAGTTATAATTAAATAAGTCCAATAAAAAAGGATATTAAATACTCCCTCCGTTTCTTTTTAATTGTCTTTTTAGAAAGATAACACCAAATTAAGGAAGTGTATTTTTGCACATTATCTCCCTGTTATGCCCTCGTTTTAATCCCCCAATAAATTCCTATTTTTTTGCCCACACTTTCTCTTTACAATAAATTTAATATATTATATACAAAAAAAAACAAAATTTAATATGTTATGTACCAACAAAAAAAAATTTAAAAAAAAAAGATTTAGTTTTCCAAATATATAGCATTAATTGGTTTTATGGAAAAAGATAAGAGCAATTGACAAAGGGTATAATTGACAAATCATACCCATAAAATACAAAAAGGACAATTAAATAGAAACGCTAAATATGATAATAAAAGACAATTAAAAAGAAACGGAGGGAGTAGTTATTTATATTTGCACAATAGAGAATATTGATCACATCAAACAAAAAAAAAAGAATATCGATCACACAAACGGGCACGGGCGGCTAGTTAAAAGTAATTACTATAAGTTACCTAATTTGTTCTCATCGATTTTAATAATATCTTAAATCTTTGATCCTTAAATGTAATTTTACATAATTGTTTGCGGGAAAAAAATCTACGTATAAAATAGAAACCAAATCTAAGTTATTGCTTGGAGGAAGATGTCCAATTAGTTTGTTAGAGTTTGTAGCTTCCGCACTCTTGTCTTTGTTACTCGATAGTGGGATCCAGCCTATTACAATAGGTACTATTTTGAGGCGTTTGGTATCCAAGGTCGCTATGAAAGGAGTCGGTAAAATGTGACCAAATATCTCAATGATTTTAAATTTGGGGTCGAAATATCAGGTGGTGCAAAGGTTGTTTTACATAGTGCCAACAGGGTACTGAGCCAGCGACATGAAGAAGGTTTTTTGGCTATGCTAACAATAGAATTCTCGAATGTTTTCATCATGATTGACATTGTTACAAGAGGTGAGGGTATGATGTCCATCTATTTCTTTGTGGGTCGAGTTTCTTTATGGTCAGGCAGCGAGGTTGTACCTTGGGGAAGGACATATTGTGGCAGCCACTGGAGTGCAAGAAGGTGACCCATTGGAACCACTCATTTTCGCTCTTGTGTTGCACCCTTTATGTCTGGTATCTTGATGATGGAATTATCATATATAGGGGATTTAGAGGAAGTGGCTAAATCACTTGATATCATAAGAGAGACAGGTCCAGGATTGAAGATTCATTTGAACATTCATAAAATGAAGATATGTTGTTTTTTTTTTTTTTGGTCTTAGATGAAGTGGTAATCCACTGAAATTAAACTCACACACAACTGTGAGGTCCCGGGTTCGAACCCGGGTCATGATGTCCGACCTAGCAATTTTGACATTTGCCAGTTGAGCTAGGACTTCTAGACAAGTTGGTTTTCTTGTGATAGAAGCAAACTTCATAAGGGATTGTTCCCTGCAGACATTAAAGATGCACCAACTTCCACTTTTTCACGAGGGAGCTTTTCCTCCAAGAACTCAGATTCAGAAGCTATCTTCTCAATCTAAGCAAACAATCCATCTTTCGTATAAGGGAGGAAAAAAGTAAATAGAGAATTGGCGTTTGTCTTCAGTCTTCACCTTGCTTATAAGGAAGATGAAGTACTTTGAAACCATCAAATACACCGATAAATTGCTCATTCCAGCTCCTCATGAGGGCAACCTTGATTGTCATTAAGAAGATGAAAATCATAGTCTTGTGTATCTAATGTATCAAACTCCTCCTCCCAAGCTCCTTTGAAGTATAATGCATTTGCAAAGATATGAACATGGTTAAGCTATGAACTGACTCGAGTGGAAGTAGATTTTTTATAACTAGATTGCTTCTTCTGACGATTTTCTCCAAATGTGATTATTAGTTTGCATGGTAGGTCTAAATTACTCATTCCATCTCTCACATATTATCTGGACCGGCTAAATGTTGGAAAAGGAGAAGGTTATGGTGAGGTTATGGAGGAATTGAGGAGGAGAGAATATTTGAGAGAAGAACAATTTTATTGCTTGCTAATTGTTTACTTGGTTTTTGCTTCTTACTTGCTTTATTTACAAATGACTACCTCTCCCCTATTTATAGCTTTCAAGGGAGAGTTCTAGATACATCAAAAGATACTTCTACACACTTCTAAGTAGAGAGTATTCTACACTCTTCTACAAACTTCTCTCTACTACTACATACATTTAACATTGTCTTCCAAAACTACTAGTTATTTCTACATATCTCTAGAACATTCTTTGGTCTTACTACCTTATTACTAAATTGGGCCTAACACTTGATTAGTCCAATGGACCAAATCAAGTTTATTATCCAACACCCCCCCTTAAACTTGATTTGACCATAAAATGTCTTCCTCGCCTTGTATCACAATAGTTGCTCGATGTACACATTTTCTTCTTCGAGGACTCCATTCAAACATCCACACTTCATGCCTATCTGATGGATTCTTAGCTTGTGCTGTAATGTTGGAGAAATTATGGTTTTTACGATATCCAGGCGGACGACATAACATCTTTTCATTCTTAGCCTTTTGTTTGTATCCTTTTGCGGCTAGTCTTGTCTTGTATCTTTTAATTTTTCCCTTGACATTCTTCTTATCCTTGCAAACTTTATTGACACCAATATCCTTATGTTCTTTTGGAAGCGAGATGAATTCCCACGTATCATTCTTCTTGATGGTTTTAATTTCTATGTCCATTGCATCTCTCCATTTCTTATCTTGCGCAGCTTCTTCACAGTTTCCTGGTTCATAATTTGCTGAAAGACATAATAGTGTGGGACTTTCAATTCTGGTAGTTTCCTCATAAAGATCTTCAATTCTTCGTGGTGATAAGGCCTCTGTGTTGTCATAAAGATCTTGGAGACTTCTTGTACGCGTCGTAATCCTTTCACTTCCAGTGTCTTCAGAAGCGGGCGATGTTGGTGAGCTGGGTACTTGTTGAACTTCCTTAGATGCTTCTTCTTCAAATTCTGGAAAGAAACTATATTCCTTTTTGTGTGCTCCAAAGTCCCATTCTCCTTCTTCATCAAAGACCACATCTCGACTAATTACAATCTTGTTGTTGTCTGGGTTGTACAACTTGTAACCCTTTGAGCTTTGATCATAACCGACAAAGATGAACTTCTCGCTCTTGTCATCAAGTTTGACTCTTTTCTCATCTGGAATGTGAACATGGGCTACACTCCCGAAAACCCTCAAGTGAGAGATACCGGGCTTTCTTCCGCTCCATGCTTCTTGTGGTGTCTTTCCCCACACACTTCTTGTTGGAGATCGGTTGGATAGATAGACTGCACACGCCACAGCTTCTGCCCAAAATTCTTTCGGCATTTTCTTACTTTTGAGCATGCTTCGAGCCATATCAAGAATTGTTCTATTCTTCCTTTCTGCCACGCCATTTTGTTGGGGGGATCTTGGAACTGTCAGTGGACGTCTGATTCCATTCTCTTCGCAGAACTCCAGGAACTCTTTGGAAGTAAATTCACCTCCTCGGTCTGTCCGCATGGCTTTTATCTCTTGACCACTTTCCTTCTCTACGACAGCTTTGAACTTCTTGAATGTACTAAAGACTTCTGATTTTTGCTTCAAGAAATAGACCCATGTCTTCCTTGAAAAATCATCAATGAAAAGAAGGAAATAGTTGTTTTTACCTAGTGAGCTTGGCTTGATTGGCCCACAGACGTCAGCATGAATAAGCTCGAGCGGCTTCTTGGCTCTTGAGTTTGACTCCTTTGGAAAACTTGCCCTGAATTGTTTTCCGAGTAAACATCCTTCACACAGTTGATCTGGATGGTTGATTGATGGTAACCCTCTCACCATATTTTTTTTCGACATTAAACTTAAGCCTCCAAAATTTAAGTGCCCAAATCGAAGATGCCAAAGCCATGATGAATCATTGTAGCAAGCTTTAAGACATTTTGCCACATCGTTTTGGATATTCAATAAAAACATTCTATTTGTTGACATTTGTACCTTGGTGATGAGATTATTACTCCCATCTCTGATGGAGAGACTTAAATCTTTCATGTGAATATCATAGCCCTTTTCTAACAGTTGTCCCAGACTCAAAATATTGTTCTTCATATTTGGGACATAGTAGACATTTGAAATTAATTGATGTCTTCCATCTTTCAAGCGAATTAAGATATTACCTTTGCCTTTCACTGGAATCTTGGAATCATCACCGAATGAAACATTGCCAGTTACCGATTCATCAAGTTCCACGAACATGCTCATTTTTCCACACATATGGTTGCTTGCACCAGTGTCAAGGTACCATGAATTTTCTTGACTTCCTTCGTTGCATCCACGTGCCAGCAGGACTGTTTCAAACTTTTCATCCTTTTCTTCCGCATAGTTGGTCTCCCCCTCGACTCTATTTTTGGCAAATCTACATTCCGAAGCATAGTGGCCAAATTTCTGACAGTTGTAGCATTGAACTTGAGATTTATCATACCTTGTCTTTGAGTATCCTCTACCACGTCCTCTTGTTGAGGTTTCTCCTTTCTCATAACTGCTACTGATGAAATTTGAGTCTTTTCCTCCGTTGCCACGTCCAAATTGTCCACGTCCATGACCTAGTCCTCGACCTCTACCTTGACTTGGTTGGTTTCGGTCATTTCTTTCACTTTCTTCTTTCTCCTTTATTTGCAACTTGAATAGTTTCTCGGTGATCTCTCTCTTCTTCTTGTGCTTCTCTTCATAAGCTTGCAATGACCCTTGAAGTTGCTCTATTGTCATGGTATCTAAATCTTTGGTTTCTTCAATTGTGACAACAATGTGCTCAAATTTGGGATCTAATGAGCGAAGTATTTTCTCCATAATCCTCACATCTTCTAACTTCTCACCGTTTCTTTCTAATTGATTCGAAGCAGTGATGACTCTTGAAAAATATTCCGAAATAGATTTTGACTCTTTCATATGTAAAGATTCAAACTCGCCTCTTAGAGTTTGGAGACGTACCTTCTTTACCTTATCTTCACCTTTGCAAGATGTTTGAAGCTTCTCCCATGCCTCCTTAGCCGATGTTGCATTTGAGATTTTCTCGAACTCATCTTCATCCAATGCTTGGTAGATGAGGAAGAGAGCTTTTTTGTCTCTCTTTCTTGAATCCTTCAAGGTGTCTCTTTGTGTTTGGGTTAAGGAATCCTCATCTTGTGATTCCTTATAACCTTTTTCAACAACCTCCCAAACATCATGTGCTCCAAGTAAAGATTTCATCTTGATACACCAATTATCATAGGTTCCCCCTTTTAGTAGTGGAACATGGAAGGACGCCGCTCCAACGCTTGCCATGACTATGATACTTCTTCTCAGAACCTAAGCTCTGATGCCACTTTGTTGGAAAAGGAGAAGGTTATGGTGAGGTTATGGAGGAATTGAGGAGGAGAGAATATTTGAGAGAAGAACAATTTTATTGCTTGCTAATTGTTTACTTGGTTTTTGCTTCTTACTTGCTTTATTTACAAATGACTACCTCTCCCCTATTTATAGCTTTCAAGGGAGAGTTCTAGATACATCAAAATATACTTCTACACACTTCTAAGTAGAGAGTATTCTACACTCTTCTACAAACTTCTCTCTACTACTACATACATTTAACATTGTCTTCCAAAACTACTAGTTATTTCTACATATCTCTAGAACATTCTTTGGGCTTACTACCTTATTACTAAATTGGGCCTAACACTTGATTAGTCCAATGGACCAAATCAAGTTTATTATCCAACACTAAATTCAATTTACTGGATATTTAAAATAGTGATGCCTAAAAATTTTATTTACTGTTTATAAATCCAAAAATCTACTGTTGAAAGGAAATTGCAACTTCTAACTCAGGAGATGGAATATTTATTCAAAATTTGAATTTTAAACTAGAACTAAATTAGCCGATCCGAAACACTAAACATATTAATTTCGGTGTAAGAATCATTAATGAGGGAAATGAAGTGGGTGGGTTTGGGGAAGATTGATTCTCATAGATTGAGATGAGTGTTGATTTCAGTTTCAGAGAAACAATGATGGAAGAAGATGAAAGTGAAGGATGATATGCATTGATAAATTAAAATGAAAGTGAAGGCAGTAAGGACTAGTTAATTTTTACGGAAGAAGATGGGTAACAAAGTGGTGAGATAATAAAGCAGTGTTTTTTAGTAAAGTGATTACAAAGTTTTATTTTTTTTATTTTTTAATTAAACTAATAATTTGATGTAGCGAAAATATGAATTTTGATTAATTGAGTGTGTAATGGTAATTTTACACTATTTGTTTATATTCTTTAAACTCATAAAAATATACCTAATTATCTTAAAATGTACAATAATATAGTCATAAAAAAATATAAAGGATAAACTTATTTTTTATCATTTTTATGAATTTCTCTCGATCAATTTTTCTACTCATCCTTTTTTTATTTCCATTCATCTAAACTATACAAAACTAGCCGCCAGTTTGTGTAATCGATATTTTTTTTTTTTTTTCGTGTGTGATCGATATTCTCTATTGTGCAAATATAAATAACTACTTAATCTCTTTTTTTTATTGGACTTTGTTAATTGATAACTACGTAACCTCCTTTTTTTGTTATGGTTAGTTATTAAGAAGAAAAAAATATATTTTTTTTACTATAAAAAAACTGAAAACCTACCTATTTTTATGTGGAAGTTATTTTTTAAGGGTAAAATTGGAATAATAAAAAAGCCATCCCAAAAATTTGTATCCCCTTTATATATTTTTTTTTTGACAAGATTCCCTTTATATATTAGTATAGATTTATACTCAATCTCTCTCATTTTTCTCTTCCTTACTTATCTCTTCTCTACTTCTTATTTTTTTAAGCATACAAACAAGTGTAAATATCTGAAATTTATATCATTATGTTCAAATAAATTAATTAAAAATCACAAAATTTTAAAATTTTAATAACTTATAATTTTTATTGTTAACATGTGTATTGCACAAGTAAGTTATATTAATATACTAGTATGTTAGTCCGTGCATGCCGTGTACGGGGTTATTTTCTTTTTTAATATTATTTATATGTTTTTTATTATATATTATTTGATAATTTTGGTTTAAAATTCTAAGGTAAAATTGAGATAGGTTTTGCATGATATAGATTTAACGATGTTACAGAATAAAGCGAGATTAAAAGTATTACTTCGTTTCCCATTTTACACTATTATGAGATAGATTATTTATCTCATCTTCATTTCCGAAACTATATAGTGATCCTATAAATATAAAATAATTATAAACTTCATTCTCAAAAGAAAATATGCTTTGATTTTTCATGGCCTTCAGATTTTTTGGGACCATACCCATAAAATTAAAATATACCATGATTTTTTTTTCATGGCGTGCCAACTCTTTATAGAAAATTTACATTAGATTCATTGTCAAACACGGGATAATTTTTATTTTTTTCAATAATATTTATTTTCATATGTTATTTTTCTTTTGAAGGTTGTCTAGGTCTTTTTTCAATTTATATTATTTAGAAGGTTATCTACGTTTTTTCAATTGTCTATGAGATTGATTTCTTTTAATTTATTTGAGTATGAAAATACGATATATCTTTAACACGGGACTCTGTAGGACTTCATCAACAAAAAATAATTGTAAATTTATACTAATTTTTAAATGAATAGTAACATACTTTGACCTTGTTTCTATTCTCAAAAATTTTCTTTTCACCGTACCACAAAGAAGCAATCTTCACGCGTGAGCGTCAAATGGAAAAACCTATGTGTGAATCTCTCCACTCACATTAATAAATTAAGGTTCTTAAAAAAGTTCGAACGAAGGTTATGGAAACTTTAAAAAGTTTGATCGAAGGTTATGGAAAGTTTATAATAGCATACATTACAAAAAATCAAAATTATATTAATTTATTTTAGATTTTCCATAGATTTCATCAGCCATATGTAATCTAATGAAAGTGCGATGGACACATAATATGGAAGAAAAAAAACCCCTTAGTCGAAATTCAAATTTTAATTAGTCAATGTGTATTTTTAATAGTGGGGTGGGAAATGTTACCAGTTACCTATTATATTATACCACTGAGAGATTCTCTCTCTCCTGTCCCTGTCGCAATACTCTATAGGAGCTCCATCAACAATAAAATAGTTGCTAATTTTAGTATTTTTTTAATGAATATTGATGACAGGAATTTCTACGGTATTTTTAGTAGTATTATTAGTAATAACATGACCAAGACAGACCCAAATACGAAGGAAAACCTACAAAAGCAGGAAAAAGCATCAAGACAGAGTCCAAGATGCAAAAAGACAAGAAAAAGCCAAAAAAGTGAAGAAAATTAGCATTCCATCGCAGCACGATGGCTCCCATCGTGCCACGATGAGAGCTGCTTGTTCGCCAAGAAATCAGAAGAATAAATTTGAAGAAAATCTTCACATCGCAGCACGATATAGCACATCACAGCACGATGGAGTAACTTGGCGCCCAAGTTGATGAAATGCACAGGATCAGTTATAAAATTGAACTGAATCTTCACATCGCAGCATGATGGCCTCATCGTACTGCGATGCCTTGCTGAGGCCCATTACGAAAACTATAAATAGAGCCTCTCATTCATTGTTAAAATCATTCAGAAATAGTATAACACTCTCTATTATAAGGAGAAGTTCAGAGGAGCTCTATTGGGCATAGTTTTCTCCCCTTACGGGAAAACTAACTCAACAAGGTATGTTTCTTTAGGCTTTTGTATTTAGGTTATATTTTGTAATTTAAATATGTAGTCTTTATAATTATGCCTTAGTATGTGGTGGAGAAGATGAACTACCCTATGAATATTTGGAGTCTGTGATTGAGTCTAAGATATAATAAATGATATTTAGTAATTGTGTTTGTTATTTACTTTCGTGCACTTTAATAACGTATTCTCGTAATCTGGCCGGATAAGCGGGAGCGCCCATAGAATTGATATTAGGTTTTGACTTAATATGGGCTGGAACTCGTAGTAAATAATGCTAGGTGTATAGAGACGGTAACATCCTGAACTAGTCGTGAACTGAGCGGTTATAGGAGGAATCATTCAGTAGGTGTGAACTGAGCACTTAGAAGATGAACAACCCGATAGTAGGATCTAGAGGTTAATTGGTGAAGATTATAATGCATGTTTATAAAGAACTCACTTAGTAATTAGGGTATGTGACACATCGAGGTTAGACTCTCGTAGATACCTTAGTTAATAAAGTAGGGAAACTTTAATAAACATAGTGTAATAGTAAGGTATTACTACAACAAAGATAATTCACCGCCGAACATAATCTAAGTAACGATCATGCCAAATATGAATAAGGGAGGGAGTCCAACCATCATACCTAGCCTCTATATTTCTTGAATCTATTATTTATACATTCTGTTATTTATATTTCTGCAAAGCATTACGCTTATTTTATAAAAACCTTTTCAAAAACCCAAAGCGAATGCAAACTATCACAAACTTAAATAACGCTATTGAAGCTTTGGCACGATCCCTGTGGATTCGAACTCATTCTACTCGTAGAGTGTGGATTATTACTCGACGACATACTGGTGCACTTGCCAGACCGTAGTCAAATATCAATAAAATTCTCGTGTTAATTCTATATATTTTTTAATGAATATCAATTAAATTTTCGTGCTTAGTTCTCACTATGGTCTACATACACTTTTCATCATGAGGATCACATTTCTTCGTGTGCTAGATAAAATTTTGAATAAGTTTTCCATATGATAAATATGAATATGAAAATAAGGATAATTCTCGCAGTTGGAATTCAAATTTTAATTCGTCAATGTGTATTTTTAATAGTGGGGTGGGAATAGGGATGACAACAATATCCATACCCGCGGATATCTACGGATAAAATCCGCCATGGATATGGAGCGGATAACTTAATGGATATCCACGGATAAATTAAATGGATATTTTAATTATTTGCATTTAATGGATACTATCCACGCACGCGGATATTCATACCCGCTAAATAATTAGTAAAATTACTTAAATATCTCTACTTACATATAAATTCTAGTATTTTTATATACAAAAAATTGTATTTTTATATCTATCTTTTGCAGTTTGGCTATTTTATATAAATTTTAGTTTTGTTTGGCTCTTTTGTCGTTCAGTGAGGTGATTTTTGTTTGTAGATTTGGTGTTTTCAATAAAAATAGAGAGCAAAATTTATAAATATTATGTGTTAATGTTTTGTATTTTAAAAAAACTTATTTTTTTCAATAATTAGTTTTTTTTTTAATAAAAAAATATCATCCATGAATATCTGTTAATATCCGCGGATACTTCAATATTCGTGGATTACCCGCTTAGCGGATATCCGCACGGTTATGGAGTGGACACAGATATCGTATATGTATGACGGAGTGGATACATATATCACATTATCCGCGTCCATGAATATCCATTGACATCCTAGGTGGGAAGTACTTGTCGTTTCTCATTCTCCAACACTGAGAGTTTTTTTTTTCTCTCTCTCTCTCTCTTTAAAAATCTTCTATTTTGTTTTTGTCTCGAATGAACATAATTTTTTCTTCAAAATAAAATAAAATGTGTTTACGTAAAAAAGTTTACAGATATGTCATAATCTATTTTTTGGGCTGAAGACTTCAATTCTTCGATTGATCTTATCCATGAAAGAATAGTGTACTTTCTTATTTCAATTTGTTTCAAAGTAATCTAAATATAAAGGTTTCTTCATTTTACAAAATTAAAATATTAAAAATGTATCAAGATAGTGTCGCACAAGTGGTAGATACTTGGGCCCCTTAACCAATTGGTCCTGAGATCGATCCTGACCGGTGCATATGGAGAATCATTTCTTAGGAGAGGTCAATCCTTTAAATAGATCCCAGTTAAATCGAGGGGATTAATCTCTGCAGTTGCGCACGGATGATACCTTTAGTTTAAAAATAAAAATAAAAAAAAAAAATGTGTATATATATATAAATATAATATTTTAAAGATTCTATAAAAAAATTAACATTTCTGAGAGTTTCTAAAAAAAAGAGTATATATAATATTTGAGAGAGTTTTCACAAAAAATAAAAAAATTGTGAGTTTAAAAAAAGATTGAAAAAGTTTCTTCAAAAAGAAACAAAAAAATATAATATTTGAAAGAGTTTTTACAAAAAAAAAGTATAATAAAAATTCAATTATTGTTGTGAATGAGATTCGAATAACATACCTTTGTTAGTAATTATAAGATAATTTTCTCTACAAAAAGAAAGGTAATTTTCCTTAAAATATTATAAAAATTCAATTATTGTTGTCAGTGGGATTCGAACGACATACCTTAAGCTAAAAACGAATGACACCTAGGGCTTGTTTGGTTCATGTGAGGGGAGGGGAGGTGAGAGGCTGGATTTTTAAGGAGGGGAGACGATGCAAAACATAATTTATTATGTTGATAAAATTACCCTCACTTTTTTTATTAAAATTCTAAATTATCCTTGTTGGAATATTAAAATTTTAGGTTATATTTTTTTTTTACAACAAAAAAAATTTAGGTTTTCTACTCATTAAATTTTTTTTTTGGATGTATATCCATTAGATTTTTTTTTGACGTAATATACCCATTCTAATTTAATCCTTATTTTGAGTTTATAAGATTAAGGCTAAAAAAATAAATTACTTTTCTCCTTCCCTCCCCTCCCCTCGTTAAAAAGTTGAACCAAACATAAAAATTTAAAATATCACCTCCCCTCCCCTCACCTCCCCTCCAAAACCCTCGAACCAAACAGACCCCTAAGCAAGATAAGCTCTAATTGAATGCCACATAAGCAATTACTATTGATAATGCACGAGAAAGCTCTGTGGGAATCTCGTAATGTATATAAAAGAGATAGAGATAGAGATTTTGGATGAGAGAGGAGAGAAGTGTATATTAAGTTTAACATAAGATGAGAGGATAATGTAATTTAAAATCAAGACTTTAGATCCCTCTTACAGCCGCCACACCATTTACCAACTCTAATTTCTCTTTTGCTTTTTTCTTGGTTCATCCATTAGAGAGAAGTGATTTATGATCAATTTTGATCTGAATCACCCATCTTGAATGTTTTTTATTTCTTTTTCATTTAAATAAGTGATTTACATATAATTTTGTGTTTCATTTGAGTTTGTCGTCCGGTGTTGTTTTATTTCAATCTTGGTGCGGAGTTGTTTGTTATCCCGTCTTCGTACGGTGTTTGTTTTGTTCATATTTGTTTCGATTCAAATTCAACACAGATTAAATGATTTTATAGTCTCAATGTTGCGGAGGCATGACTATTCTCGATATTTAAATTTTGTTATATCAACCGTAGGCTTTGTCATATGTGTAGACATTAAGCTATTTTTTTTGCCATAGAAAAGGTAACTAAGCCCAAAAAAAAAGTTACAAAGCAACAATTCGGGGAGCAGTAACTCCCAAACTATAACTCGATGCTGTAAAAAAAAATTAATTTAAACATCCTTTAAAAGAGGGAAGTGCAATTTAGTCAAAAAAAGAATAAAGAAGTCAAAAGAACTCTCAAATATATTGTAAATAAATAAATAAATAAAATAAAATATGGTTAGGGTTAAAGGTTATCGAAGAAGCCAACCAACCGGCGATTTTTTTACCTAACCGTCCCTTATTTTAATAGATATTCCCACACTACCCCCCTTTTGAAAAATATCCCCATTCCACCCCCCAATACCCTCCCTTTAGGACAGGCAGCCGGACAGAATGGCCCACACAGCAGGTGGTGCCACTGTCAACGGCGCCACTTGACTTGGCATGATGCCAGTCAAAGTGGCGCCACCTGCCACATGTCTGCACGTGTCAGCAGCTGTCCCCTGCATGTCTTCTCTTGTTTCTTTGAAGAATAATATTCAAGAAATATTTCTCTTCAAAAATGGTGAACAAATAGAAATTGAGCATATGGCCTATTTAGATTCATGTACGGACATCACGAGTAACTCTATTGTTGCAACATATAAAAAATATTGGGTCAAGTTGGAGAATGATATGGATGTTCAATCCATGTTTAGGAGTGTCGAATTTGAAAAAGAACCACATCGTTTGTACGCGACCTTAAAAAAAAAGTAGTTTAGTTACTGTTAAATGTGGTTTATTTTTTATGTTATGTAATTTTATTATGTTTTATGTTTGTGCAATTTTATTTTATGTTTAGTGTTGTCGAATTTGAAAAATAATCACATTGTTTTGATGAGACCTTAAAAAAAAAAATTGTTGTTGTTTTATCGTGGTTTATATTTATGTTAAGTAATTTTATTATGGTGTATGTTTGTGCAATTTAATTTTTTAATTTCGTATGAATGTAGACATTTATATATTTTGAAGTGAAATTTAAAATTTATTATAAATATATTGATGGTCTTTGTCGTGTGTTGAACTTTTATTATAAATATATTTTTTAATACTTTATCTCTTTTCCAATTGTAACACTTGATTGTAGAAAATGTTATAATGATAAAAAATTATCTCACACGCAGGAGCTTGAGCAGGGTAATAATGAGTTTTAAATTTAAAAAGTGACAAATCAACCAAAATCTCAACAACCACAAAGTAATAGAAACACGCATGAAAAAAATTACATAAACTAGTGGGAAGCAGAGGGTCCTCCAGCATTAGGACAATTGCCAGAGTTATGTCTCGGCATCTTACATAACCCAGATGACCTCTCAGATTTGCCAAAGTCGTCCATTTCAGTTCTAATGCGGTTCTTTTTTGGACGTCCTTTCCTTGTTCTTTTTAGATTGGAGCGGGCCACAACCTTGTCACCTCCATATGTTGGCCACAAACGTTTGCTTGGAATTACCGGAAACGATTTCTCATACACATTGTATACACTGACAACTTTGTAGACGGGATGAATATAGTCTTGATAGGGAATGCGAGCTTTAGAACATGCAGCAATAGCATGCGAACAAGGCAAATGTAAAGCCTGAAACTTTCCACAGTTGCACGACCTTTGGACCAAGTCTACTTTGAAATGATCCATTGGTCGGCCTTCATGTGGATCCTCAGTTTCTTTCATCGAGAACGTCAAATGCTGCCTATCAAATTTAGTGACTATGTGTGTGTTAGCCTTTACCAATGCATCTACTATCCATTTCTGGCAGGCTTCAGCATATCCTTGACCAGAGGTGACCACAGCTGCTGACTGCTCTCCCCGTCTTCCAAATAGTCCCCCACACTTGTAGTAGGTTGCTTGGACCAAAGCTGTGATGGGTTGGTTGCGAATATTCTTGAACACCGAGTTCATTGCCTCCGCAAGATTACTTGTCATTAGGGGTGCTCAAATCCAAACCAATCCAAATAAAAACCGCAAACCGATCCAAGAAAACCGAAAACCGCAAAAAACCGAATATTTTTGGATGTGTTTGGAGGTCCCTTTTGTGAAAACCGCCGGATCGGATTTTGGATTGATTTTTCAAAACCGAACCAAACCGCATACATATTTTTTAATACTTATTTAACTTTTTATTAGTATGATATATTGCATTATAATATATTAATATTTGATTTTCAATTTTCTCAATAATACTTATTAGTTAAATTTAATGTATTTCTTTTTACTATATCATAGATTTCAAATATAATTGATAATTTCCATTGCCAAATATTAATTTTTAATATTTTACATCAAATATATTATTTTACCGTGTCATTGTAATATTAATATTTAAATAAAAAAAATTAATTTGTAATTTGGATATCCAAAAACCGATCCAAATTAAACCGCATAAAATTGGATCGGATTGGATCGGATTTTTTTTAATTAGTCATCCAAAACCGAACCAAACCGTAAGTAATATTAACTTTGGATCGGATAGATTTTTGCTTCAAAACCGATCCAAACCGAACCGCGAGCACCCCTACTTGTCATGTGACCCCACCGGCAACCTCCATCATATGCTTGTGTCCATTTTTCTCTGCGGATATTATCAAGCCACCTTAAAGCCTCTTGATTTTCCCCGACAATTAGTTTCCGCCAGTATTGGTACGTAGAGGTACTTGGTGCATACCCTATATTAAAAACGATGAATATGTTAGTCAGCTAAATATGTTATGGAGAACATAGTAGAAAAGTTTACATAATTTTAGAAATTTACCCATATTAACAGCATATTTCCGAAGTTTTTTTGTCTTTGAACTGCCTCGAGAAGTTATGTGCAATGTGACGAATGCAGTACACATGGGAGGAAGGAGGATCATGCCAACCATTTGCAGGATTTTCATAAGCACCTTTAATTGCGGCGTGCCTATCTGAAATCATGCATATGCCTTCTTGTGGACATACATGCTCTCTCAAGTTTTTGAGAAAGAAATTCCAAGCGTCCAAAGTCTCCCCTTCCACTATTGCAAAAGCGACCGGAAAAATATGGCTATTTCCATCCTGAGCGGCGGCTAGCAGCAATGTCCCTTTAAACTTTCCAGTCAAGAAAGTTCCATCTACTTGCACAAGTGGCTTGCAGTGCGCAAAACCATCAATGCATGGCTTAAAAGCCCAAAAGACACGCTCAAAGAAAACTTCACCATGGAGGGGCGTTGGACTTACCTCCATTCAGTAAATGGTTCCTTTTCTGGCAGGCTAGTCACCAAGTTTGGATTGATTTTTCAAAACCGAACCAAACCGCATACATATTTTTTAATACTTATTTAACTTTTTATTAGTATGATATATTGCATTATAATATATTAATATTTGATTTTCAATTTTCTCAATAATACTTATTAGTTAAATTTAATGTATTTCTTTTTACTATATCATAGATTTCAAATATAATTGATAATTTCCATTGCCAAATATTAATTTTTAATATTTTACATCAAATATATTATTTTACCGTGTCATTGTAATATTAATATTTAAATAAAAAAAATTAATTTGTAATTTGGATATCCAAAAACCGATCCAAATTAAACCGCATAAAATTGGATCGGATTGGATCGGATTTTTTTTAATTAGTCATCCAAAACCGAACCAAACCGTAAGTAATATTAACTTTGGATCGGATAGATTTTTGCTTCAAAACCGATCCAAACCGAACCGCGAGCACCCCTACTTGTCATGTGACCCCACCGGCAACCTCCATCATATGCTTGTGTCCATTTTTCTCTGCGGATATTATCAAGCCACCTTAAAGCCTCTTGATTTTCCCCGACAATTAGTTTCCGCCAGTATTGGTACGTAGAGGTACTTGGTGCATACCCTATATTAAAAACGATGAATATGTTAGTCAGCTAAATATGTTATGGAGAACATAGTAGAAAAGTTTACATAATTTTAGAAATTTACCCATATTAACAGCATATTTCCGAAGTTTTTTTGTCTTTGAACTGCCTCGAGAAGTTATGTGCAATGTGACGAATGCAGTACACATGGGAGGAAGGAGGATCATGCCAACCATTTGCAGGATTTTCATAAGCACCTTTAATTGCGGCGTGCCTATCTGAAATCATGCATATGCCTTCTTGTGGACATACATGCTCTCTCAAGTTTTTGAGAAAGAAATTCCAAGCGTCCAAAGTCTCCCCTTCCACTATTGCAAAAGCGACCGGAAAAATATGGCTATTTCCATCCTGAGCGGCGGCTAGCAGCAATGTCCCTTTAAACTTTCCAGTCAAGAAAGTTCCATCTACTTGCACAAGTGGCTTGCAGTGCGCAAAACCATCAATGCATGGCTTAAAAGCCCAAAAGACACGCTCAAAGAAAACTTCACCATGGAGGGGCGTTGGACTTACCTCCATTCAGTAAATGGTTCCTTTTCTGGCAGGCTAGTCACCAAGTTTTTGATTATTGTCCACCTTATATTGAAAACATAATTTTAATTGAAATGCAATGAGTTTGTTCCCGTAAAAAAAAATAGTATAATATTTTTAATAGTTTCTAAATAAAAAGAGTTTTAAAAAAAAAGATAATATATAATATTTGAGAGTTTTCACAAAAATAAAATAAAATTGAGAGTTAAAAAAGATATATTTGAAAAAGTTTCAACAAAAAGAAAACAAAAAAATATAATATTTAAAGAGTTTTTACTTAAAAAAAAAAATATTTTAAAAATTCAGTTATTGTTGTCAATAGGATTCGAACAACATACCTTGGTTAGTAAGTATAAAGTAATTTTCTCTACAAAAAAGAAATGTAGTTTTCCTTAAAATATTATAAAAATTCAATTATTGTTGCCAGTGGGATTCGAACAACATAGCTTAAGCTAAAAACTCTAAATGACACCTAAGCAAGAGAAACTCTAATTGAATGCCAAATAAGCAATTACTATTGAGAAGACACGAGAAAGCTCAGTAGGAATCTCGTAATGTATACAATAGAGATTACTTCTTTTCTTTTTTATAAAAATTCATTTTACAGAACCACTTGATGCTAGAACTGTCCCCCGAACCAGATTCAACTGGTGGTGAAAAAAAAATTCCTTTTACAGTTTAAAAATAAAGAGAAAAATATATGAATATTAGGCTATGTAGTTTTGGGTTTAAACCCAAACTTTTTCACTTTTCAATACTCCACTTCATTTTCTCTCTCTTCCACATAATAATTAAACTATTATTTCATACAATGGTTTAGTTTAAATTAAATACTCTTTTTTCCAACTCACTTTCATATACCCCACTCTCTTTATTCTTTATTTACATTATTTAATTTTGTATAATAATTATTATTTATATTTTTTTTGAAATAATGAATATGTTTAGTCTCTACAAATGAGAAAGTATAAAAATGAGTTTTTTTTATTTTATTTTTTTTTATGTTGAAAGTATATCAAACCATACATCTATTTATAGAGTTTTAAAAATTGTGAATTTTGGTGTTAAAAAAAAATATATGCTATCCAATAATTTCCTAGATTATGAAAAATAAAAATCTACAATCTATTAAAAATAAGATATATATATATATATATATATATATATATATATATATATATATATATATAAAAGAGAAAATAACAAAACAAATTTATTGTCAAAAAAAAAAAAATCAAATTGCGCCACGTGTCACACTCTTTCCCACTTTTTTTGCTTTCAATCGGTTGAAAAAATTCATCCCTCTTTCCTCCACCTATTTCAATTTCAAGTTTAAACTTTATCATTGTAACAATTCAACCTTTCTTTTTGAGTTTAAATCTCACCATTGTACATAGTCTTATGTGTTAATATTTTGTCTTTAAACAAAAAATTACAATTTTGATTTTAATAATTAGTTTTTTTATTAAACAGATGTCATCCGTGGATATCTGTTGATATCTGCGGATACTTCAATATCTGTGTATTACCTACTTAGCAAATATTTGCACAGATATAAAACGAACACAAATATTATATTTATCCAATGGAACACACACATATATCACACTATCCAATCCATGGATATTCATTGAGATCCCTATTTATCCTCAATTTCAACCCTAACCTTAATTTCAACCTTTACCTTCACTCCTTTCTACCTCTAGTTTCCCTCCCTCTTCTCTAAATTGCAGGGGGTTGCATATCATAATGACCGCCACCGCCGAGAAGGTTGTCGGAAACATAGACTTGTTATGTGAGATCCTTATCTGGGTGTCGTTGAAATCCCTTCTCCGACTGAAATGTGTCTCGAAGCAGTGGCTGACACTCATCTCCAACCAACAATTCCTTGAGTCTCATTCTCTCCACCACCAACAACACCAACTTTACCCCAGTTCCCTTTTTAATTGTCCTTATTGTATTTTATGGGTATAATTTGTCAATTATATCCTTTGTCAATTGCGCTTACCTTTTTCCATAAAACCGCTAAATATTTGGAAAACTAAATCATTTTTTTTTTTAAATTTTTGTTGGTACATAACATATTAAATTTTGTTTTTTTGTACATAATATATTAAATTTATTGGAAAGAAAAAATATGGGCAAAAAAATAGGAATTTATTGGTGGATTAAAACGAGGATATAATAGGAAGATAATGCGCAAAAATACACTTCCTTAATTTGGTATTATCATTCTAAAAAGACAATTAAAAAGAAACAGAGTATTTGTTTTCTATTTTAATTAGGACAAAACTTATATACTGTTCTACATAGGGATGGCAAAATGGGTTGGGCCCGTTGGGCCGGCCCGCTTAGCCCGTTATTTTTGACGGGGTGGGTTGAGATTTTGAACTCGCCATTAGTAAGAGCCCCGCACCGCCTAACCCGCTAAAAAGACGGGGCGGTGATGGGGTGGTGCGGGTTGGCCCGTCGGACCTAATAGTAATTAAAAATACCTTTTTCCCACCTCTTTTTATGTATAAGTCACAATATTTGTAAAAAAATTTCTCTAATATATGACTCTTTTAATTAAATTACTTTAGTTGTATGATTTTAAGCTCATGTATCTAATATTTTTTTTAAATCGATGAACTCATTACATTTTCATTTTTGTTGTCTGTTGGTTTATTCTAGATATTTTATATTGCATTGTAAAATTTTGAATAATAATTTAGATTAACTAAATTGATACATATTTTACTACATAAAATGTTTTTTAATTTAATTATTTTTACATTGTTTTGTGAATTTTTTAATTAACAATTTTTTAGTTAAATAATTGGCGGGGTAACCTGCCAACCCGCAGGCCCCTCGTAAAACGGGTGGGGTGAGATTTTTAATCCGCCATCTCTAATTTTTCGCCCCGCTCTGCCCCTTTTTTGACGGGCTAATGGCGGGGCGGGTTAGGTCCCTTTTTGCCATCCCTAGTTCTACATATCCTGTTTTTACTGTTTTCCACTCAAAATTTAACACGTGTATTATTGTTTAAATTTACTTAAAATTAAACTAACACCGTTTATTGTTTCCGTCTTCCTCTTCCATCATTTTTTTTTTCTTAAATAAGAATCTCTATGCCTCAAACAACAACAACCAGATCAAGTCCCCCTTGTGACAGAACCTGTATTTTTTATATTCGCGATTCACGGTTACGTATAATCAATTTTTCCAAAGAAAAATTGTGTCTTCTCCTTACTCGCTGAAACCCTAGCCGCCGTGCTCCTTACCTCCACCATCTTCATATTCCGATCAGAGACATTTTTAGATTATACATACAACCACCAACAAACAGGTACGTACTACATTCTACATCACTGCTGCAATTTTAATTTCTTCTTCTCCTTTCTTTATGTGTGCAATCTTCTTCTCCTATGTGTGATTGAGCCTTCACCTGAGATTCAGAGATTCTATTAGTAAAATCCTTCAAATAAGGTTTGGATTGTTTTGTTAATTGAATGAGTGATTGCACATTGTTGATTGTGTTGACTGTGTTCTGTTCTTGTTCCGATCTTCTTTTCTTGTTGTTTCTGCATCTGTCAAATCCCAATTCTAATGCCCCTATATCATTTCATTTCAAATTCATTCATTTTATCTGCTCTATCTAATCTGTCTACATTTTATATATCTGTTTTTGTTTTTTTTTTTTAAATAATTTCTATACATCTATATATCTATGAATCTATATATATCTATGAATGCCTTATGCCATCAAAAAACCTATAATACCCTTATCTTATGTATATAACAATACTTCATGCCATAAAAAGCCCTAAAATGCCCCTATCCACAAAATTGACACCTTATGAGTGTTTCATGCCATTAAAAAACCTAAGATGTCCTTATCTTATACGTATAATTTTATATTTCTCTATTTCATTTAAGCTGAAATAAAAAGTAAAAAATAAGCCGGGACAAACGGACCTCCTTCTAAATCCTAATATTCTCTTTGATAACCAAAATACATATGATTATCTTCTTCATTCCCCTTTAGAACCCTAATAATCAATAACTGATTCAAACCACACCCATATCATAACCGAAATCTACTTGCCTTCAACATTGCATACGCCGTCTCAGCTATTGCTGCGTCCACAAAACCCTCCGTCAGCCAAGTAGCCGCCGCGACCACTTCTTCCATATTTATCATTTTTCATCTCTCACAGTCACACTCCTCACGCTACTATGGAAGTATTCCAAGAAGGGATTGGTTTGGTTTTGAGCCGTTGGTCGGCGCTTCGAACCGCCGTTGAAAATGAGTGGGGTGGCAGGAACTCTCACATCAAAGCTCAACAGTTCGCTGCTGATATATTTTCTTGGTTCACTCAATCCAGAGGTACTATTAACCACTTAATTTAATATTCAATTTTTATTCTGATTCTGACTTTGATTTTGATTCAATGTTTTTTCACAGACCCGCTTTATATTGATGACCTAGAAACCTTACTTGACGAAGGCGCGCTTGCTTTCAATCTACAGATTGAAGATGGCAGTGTTGAAGAGGTGCTCATTTTATTATTATTTTTAAATAAAATTATCTATTACTTTAATACTGCAAAGAATCATCGTTAAGTGCATGTTTGGTATCACGATCACGGTGACACTGCTCCAAAGTATAGATTTTGTAAAATTGTGGTGGCTCATTGTGATTCTGTCGAATTCACTGCGGTCGTAGAGTTATAAAAACATTGATGGCGGGTCTAAATTGAAGTTAGTGACTTGTTGAAAATACATGATGTGCGCATGTATGTGTCCACATTGTTCACTTGTTCTTACTTTTTATCTACATGTTGATGATTATATAGATAGCTGAAGAACTAATGATTATGCATGAAGAATGCTTAAGTGGTAATTTTGGGTCTGTTGAGCGTCTCACGGAGGCTAGTCGTAATCCAACTGCTTATCCTCGTGCGGAACAGGTAAATTTTAGTACAATGCATTTGGAATGGACATGAACTATTTTATTATTAGATTTGCAATGTAGAATTTGTGGGACTATATTTGATTGATATGGGTTTTTCAATTTCTACATGTTGGGGTATTTTAGATTTTAGAAGAAAAGATTATTAAATTATTACTTGATGCGATGCGTGATTTACTTGTGTTCTATTCTATAATTCTGCATGGTACAGCTATAAGACTGAAGTAATGTGGTGCTGCCTCACGGTATTATATGATATTGGATTTGATTAGAAGAGAGTGCAAACTTTACTCAGTTCTCTATGATACAATAGTCTCTTGGCATCTTTTAGGGCTCTAGAAATATTGCTTTTGTGCTATAGCCTATATGTATATTGACACAAACACTTGTCTTGTTGGCATCCTTTGTTGAAGTACACTAGATATGTCCTATACTCTTTTGTTTCTCCCTCCCTCTCTCTCTCTCTCTCTCTCTCTCTCTCACACACACACACTCAAATTTCTTACCTTTTATTTAAGATTAAGTGTTTTGCGTGTGCATCAGTCAAGGAATTTTATGTATCGGCTCTCTCCTCTCCTTTTTAAAACTTTCCTGCCCGTCAATTGAAAAATATTCAAGCTTTATTATAGTTGCATGAAGAAACACCACTGCTAAATTTAACATTTATTTTTGCACTTCTAGTATTCTGTCTCCTTCCTTGTTACATCACATTTGTCATCCATGGAGGTTGGAGTGCTGGAATACATTCACAAATTACCGTATAGATTCAATGATTGATGAAATTCCAGCGGATTGGAGGGATGCTAAAGTTGCAGATTTGGTTGATGAAGAGGGGCAATGGCGTGTTGACGACTTACATTGGCTACCTTCGCAAATTAGAGATAATATTAGAGGAGTTGTGCCCCCTGCAGCTAACATGGGTAAAGATGTTTGCCTCTGGCCGGGAAATAGTAATGGTAAATTTACTGTTTCTAGCGCCTACGAGTTGATGTGCATGGAAGGTGAGGAAGATGATAGCCAAAGGGAGGTGTGGATCAATGTTTGGAAGCTTGAGGTGCATGAAAGAGTGCGTTGTTTCATTTGGGTGGCGAGACATGGAAGAATTCTAACCAACAAATTGAAGCACAATATGAGATTAGGTGAACCATTCTGCAGTCATTGTACTTTACAGGTTGAATCTATCTTGCATGTTCTAAGAGATTGTCCCCTAGCAAGGGTTGTTTGGATTCATCTTGTTCCTATGAACTTACGACAGAATTTCTTTGATATGGAGTTGAAGCAATGGTTTGATACAAACTGCAGTAATGAGATGGAGGATTCGAATAATATTCGTTGGAATGCTATTTGGGCTATGGCGTGCCATAATCTGTGGCAATGGAGAAATAAGGAACATCATGATGATAATGTTGTGCGACCACCAGAGATATGGAATCAAATTAGGAAGATGGCTTTGGATTATAAGCAAGCGAAGAGGGATGCAAATACCATGGTGCAGCGTTTCCCAAGTCAACGTTTAGTTTATTGGACGCCGCCGCAGCCAGGATGGGTGAAGCTTAACACGGACGGTTCGAGTCGTAAGCATGGAAGAGCAGGATGCGGTGGTCTGATTAGAGGTGTGGATAAGGAGTGGCTAGGGGGTTTTGTGAAGAATATAGGTAGTTGTGCTGCGCTAGTTGCTGAGTTGTGGGGAGTCCTAGAAGGCCTCAAGTTTGCACGCTCAAAGGGGTTCAACAAAGTGGAGGTGAGTGTTGATTCCATGGCAGTCATTAATAGCGTAAAGAAAGGAAACGGAGGTAGTGCTACAGGGTGTCGATTGGTACAAAGAATAAGACAGTTGATGGAACTCGATTGGGAGGTGAATTTGAGTCATGGTTACCGTGAAGCAAACCGTTGTGCTAATGGTCTTGCGAAGATGTCTCTCAATATGCATGATCAGTTAGTGTTTTTTGATTCTTGCCCTGAACAAATTAAGGAGCAGTTTGATGATGATGTAATTGGAGTTGAAGTTTCAACTCCAAGAGTGATTTTCTTGTAGTTTTTTTTTCCTTGGGCTGTTAGCCCTCTTTTATTCCCAAAAAAAAAAAGAAATAAGATAAAAGTTACCATGCTTATTCCAAGTAACGAGTAATAGTAATTGATACATTATGAATGTGTGTGGTATTATTCAAGTTTGATATGGAAACTCTCTAAAGATGAGGATTCGTCCAGACGCTAAGCTTAACCTTCATAAAGGCACTCTTCTGTCAACATAGTTTTAATCAAATTTGTCTTTACCTATATTCCTCCTCTCCTATGTGTTTAACTGACATGTTTCTTTTGTCGAAAAAAAAGCTGACCCCCCCCCCCCCACCCCCCCCACACACACACATGTTTCTCTCCCTCCCCTTTTGCCAACACCTCTAGCATCTTTGACATACACTTAGCTTAGGCTTTAGGCCAAATAGCTACTTGAGCAGTTGACACTTGATCCATTTTCTACGTGATATTTGTGAAATGATATAATCTACTCTTGCCTCGTGCTAAAAAGAAATGATCAACTTTAGGGACTGCTTGATCCTGGGATGAACGTTATTGATTGGACCGATGTTGGTAAATGCGGCTGTAGCGGCCCAATAGCAATGTGTAGCGGAAATTTCACGTTGGCCGCTCCTAGGTGCCGTTGGCTAAAGCAGGTTGGGGCGGGTGCGATTGCGGGTTGGAGTGGGGTGATATAAAGCGGGACAAAACAAGGTTTGTCTTTAAAATGATAACCGTTTGAAGGGTAATATTGGGATTTTCATAAACCCTAATCCATATTCCATCGCACGTCTCTCTCTTCTCTTCACTGTTGCATCATCGTTCCACCTTTCTCTTCACTCTTCTCACTGTTTCGCAGCAGGTTGGTTTCTCTTCACTCTTGCTCTGTTTCTCACTTTCTCTTATCTTCTATGCTATGTTTCTCTACTCTTCTTGCTCTGTTTCTCTTATCTATCTTCTATGCTCTGTTTCTATTCTTTTCTTTATTTTTTTACTTCCTCGGTTTCTATCCTCTTCATAAGAATGATTTAGATGCTTAAGTGTTTGTTTCCTTGAATTTTATTGCAATGTTTTGCTTAAGAAGTATGTCTTTAATTGGTATTTGGATTTTGGAAAATATGCTACTATGTATTGGATTTTGTAAGACCTATGCTACTTTTATTGGTTTTGAACTTAATGAAGTTTGAGTTTTTTTTGGGTATTTGCAAGTATATTTTAGTGTGTAAGTGCCATTAACATATTTATTTTTTATTGTCCGCGTCGCTAAAATAGCGCCCGCACCGCTCCCCGCCACCACACCGCGTCAATTTTGGGGTTGACTGCGCCGCGCCACTTTCCGAGATTAATAACATAAAATTGGACTACCTATTGTGTATGTATTAAGGATTTAATTTTAGAATCTAAAAAAAAGGATTTACGATCTTGTTACGATTTGTCCCATCTTATTCATCTTAGTCTATGCTTTTATTAGGTTGTTCGGTTCTACTGAGTATATAGGTCTATAGAGAGGGCTTCACCGCAAAAGTTTGTGTTTGTTGCACCCTTGCTTAAAGGAATATTTAAGTGTTATGAGGTTGGGATGGGAGAATATGTCAAGTAAAGTACTCAGAATTCTTTGTGCTCCATTAAAAATCTACTCATCCTTCCTTGCCTGCATTCTTGCTTACCCAGATTTCAGGCCTTTATTTCTTTTTAATTCCTCGTCATCAGTCCATCACCCCCACTCCTCTCCTACAAAAATCAGTTTATATCACAAACCCTTAATTAGATGGAAATGTTCTATATGTTAATAAACATTGTGTAATTATAACTTTGGTTGTTCTATATAGCAAATCCCAACTTGTAGGAAAAAACCTGGCTGTTGATTTTCATATGAACAACGTTTATGTTAATTTCTTTGCATGGGACTAAATGATAGCAATTGTAAATTTGCCATGTATGTTAATTTATCATGTTTGGTTGACGGATATACACATTTCTTCTTGATTACACAATTATATACTTTCCTTGAATTAAATGTTGAAACATTTTATGTTGTGCTAGTTTGTGAATGGTGATGAAGACGATGATGATTCTGATGACAACAATATTGAGGATGATGATGATGATTCAGCAAACATGGATGTGGACATTCAAAGATCCGTTTCTAACTTGAATTCCATGAACAGGACAGTTAATGGGCCTCAACCAACGGTTGCAGGTGAAGCAGATGTGGACATTCAAAAATCTGAATCTAACTTGAATTCTATGAACAATACAGTTAATGAGCCTCAACCAAAGGTTGCAGGTGAAGAAGATGATGGATGGACTTCTGTCTCCAGGAGGAAAAATAAGGGTAGAAAGAATTAGATGAAAAACATTTATATTATTAATTTTCAAGGATGTGTAGTCTTCATTATTTTGCTATGCTTGTAAGCCATTTCAAACCTTCTTGAGTTGTGTAATTGTTATTTATGCAAACTTTTTGTTTACTTATTTAAAGGAATCCATCCTATGACATAGACATCTATCTATACGATAACAGATAAGTTGAGCAAATGATTTTTGAGAATGTTGCCTCGCTTTTTTTTCTTTTTCTTGTACATTTCAATACATTGTATTAACAGTGGGCATCCTTAACTCAATGATGGTTGAGACTTGTGATCCCCTCCTTCAAAACCCGTGATATATATAGGTATCATTTTCGGATTTGGATTCCCTCCTCAATTTTCTGCATCTCTCTCCTTCCTCCCTCTCTCTCTCTCTCAATTCTACATCTCTCTCCTTTCTCTCTATTTCTCATAAAAAAGATATTAAGCAAGTCAAGCGAGAGTGAGATTAAGAGAGAGATAGAGAAGAAGGAGAAAGATGTAGAGAATCGAGAATGAGATGATCCAACTTGATCATAAGGTATCTCATATGTTCCTCGTTTCTATCTTGGTTATATCTGCCATGCTTTAAGGCTTGTGTCTTTGTTTGTTTCAATTGGGCTTTGTAATGATTTTTGAAAAATTCTCATTCAACCTCCCATGTTTCTTATTAACCTTTCAAAAATCTAATTTTACCCTTAATTTATGAAAGCAAAATTTCGGTAATTACGAACTAAATTTTTGAAAAATTCAGAAAATATTTATCGAAGTTTTGTGATATAGAAACATGTATTTCAACCGGTTCTAAGGGCATACTTGTGATGGAACAATTACAAGCAAAGTTTTTCATGCAACAACAACTTCAACGCTAAATTTCAGTATTTGATTTCATTTTGTCTATTATATAGATTGATTTGTAATTTTTAATTTAATGATTGTATTTCGTAATTTATATGATTTGAATGCAATATTATAATATAGTTATATGGGATTTATTTGAACCAACAAAAAATGAATTATTTTAAAGTTGGTCTTTTTTTTTTCAAGATCTCGCGAAAAAAACACTAATTCTCATTTCTCATGTAATTGTTTTATCAATTGAAATTTTATTTGGCAACATTACAAATATCATTGAATTAAATTCTAAAGTTGGACTTCATCTACTTTATTTGGCAAGAATCATTATTTTCAATACAGAATTTTCTTAATTTTTATTGCCACTTAAAAAGAAAATCATTAGTAATTAGTAATAATACACAAAAAAAAAAAAATCATAGTCTAATATTCACTACTTAACCATTGATACTAACTGTTTCAATCTCTTCTCTTCTATTCACATCATCATGAAACAATGTATCGTAAATGTGTCTGATATTTGTTATTAAAGAAAATAAATTTAATCACTGAATACTTCTATGATTTGTATCGGAAAGTATCAAGCACATATCGGTATCAAATATGTATATGACGTGATACTTGAGAAATTTGGAGTAGCAGGGTTTCTTAGATGTATACTAATTAGTAATATATTAATATCTAATAAAAATATATTTTACAACTTACGGGGAATGAATATTTCACATGAATATTTTACAACACACGATAAATGAATATTTTATCCGGATAGAATTCTACGTCATTATATAATCTTATCCTATGTAAATTAAAGCTGATATGATAGTTCAGTAACATAAATTTAACTTTGTAAAATCAAGGTATAAAGTGTAAACCTCTTTAAGAGTGATTGTAAAATAGTCGTTAGTGTCACTTTACTCAATAAAATTTGTCTTTTCCCGAATTTTTTTTTAAATATATTTGTGGAAATTTTTTATTAGTTGAATTATCAATGAAAATATACATAGATTTAACACAATAATAATTTATAATGACAAAAATATAAAAAAAGTTGGAGTTGAGACGGGCAAAAAAATTTAAGTCTAGAAATTTAATATTGCCCACAATATTTTTTATACCAAGTAGATTAGTGATTAGAATTTCACCGGAGAATCCTGGTTTTGAACCCCAATCCCCTGCATATTGCGACGTCCCTAAGTTATGTTCATGAGAACTATTGCACAAGAAATTCAAACTAATATAATAATAATAATAATAATTATTATTATTATTATTATTATTATTATTATTAAATACAATAAAATGAAACAACACATTAATAACACGTGACACAAGTAGTAGATACAACATGCGTAAAAAAAAAGTGGTAGATATTAGGTCATATAATATTTGGTCTAGGATTCGATCCATGATCGGTGTGTGTGAAAATTGATATACACACACACCTTCAGTTCCTTGATGGAATAATTCTTTCTCATAAGAACCAAAAAATTAATACAAAAATATTATATTTACCTTAAAAAATAGGGTAACCAAATATATTTTTATATCTATTATAAAAAATGTACATTTAAATCTAATTATTATTAAAATAGTTTCAAAATGTACATTTAAATCATAATAAAAAACAACTTATATTTTTATACTAGTATTTTTAAAATGAAAAAGAATACATCTTACTCAACCCTAATAATTCCTCATTTGACCAAAAACAAACTCCAATCTATCACATACTAGTATTTTTTTTTTGTCGAGATCAGGGTATCCACCGCCGAACGCAATGACTATTCCCCTCGCTAGATTGGAGGCGCCTCAAAGGATGAGATAGCTAGCCCATAGATTTAAAGTTGTTCCATACCTAAGGCGAGGATTGAATCCTCGACCCTTGATTAAGTAAGGGTGAGCCCCAACCACTCAACCACATCCTCTGAGTTATCACATATTAGTATAAGTTACCATGTTAATAGTCAAGTGTGCCTCTCATATCACTCTCATTTTATGGTTTTGTAATGAGGAATTCATATTCTTGACAATACAAACATGAAAGGAAATAGTTGCTAAGTATCTGTTCGAGCTATACAATATAACTTTTATCAAACGAGTTTGTGAATTCCGTCAAATGACCAATTATACTCAAAAATGGATGATTGCTTCTTTATCTATTTAGATATTGAACTTCGGCTCTATTTAGTAAAAAAAAGGATAGCTGATAGTTTATAGTTGATGGCTGATGATTGATAGCTGATAAACTAATTGTAGTGTTTAGTAAAATTACCAGTTTAACTAGCTGATAAATGTATAATAACGTATAATAACTAGTTTATTGTACTTACAAAACATAGTCATAGTATACTTCAGTTTCGTTTTAAAAAAAATATGGGTTGGTAAAAGATTAAAAAGACACATTTTGGGTTTTGATTGGCCAATAATAACACTTATATTTGTGACAACTACCATCTTCGTAGAAATAAGTGACAGGACAGGCATATGATATTGGGTGTTCTGCATCTATCATTAAATATGTTTCCCTTCGCTTTTGGTTTGCCTTATAATACTAATTAATTAGTTTATTTATAATTATAAATTAACTCTGAACTGGTCTTTGTACCATAATAGTAGTAGCAGAGACTGCAGAATAAAATATTAAAAGCATGCACGCAGCCTTGCGGATGACGGAAGACACAGTCAACATCATTAGGGGTGGGTAATGGGTGGGTATGGGCGGGTTCGGGCTCAAAGTCGTCACCCGGTCTAAACTGCAGAGTCAAAAAGTAAGGTTCAATTCACCCGAAAATGAAGAGCGGTTTCCACGGGTTCGGGCTTGCGGTTTAAGCGGGTTATTGGGCGGTTTGAAGCGGTTAAACATAAAATAAAAAAAATAATAAATCCAAAATTTGGAGTTTAGATCAAGAAAATATGCAACCAGAGATGAGAGAATCATAAATCAAACACAAAAAGAAAGTCTTCGAAAGACTAAATTGACATAAAAAGTAAGAAAAAATTAAAATCTCAAATAAAATTAAAAATATATCATTTGATTTCAACGAAGTTAGACAAATAAGATGAAGAATGACCAAGTTTTGCGTTTTAAAATGTTTCATGATTGTTTCAGTTTACATGGGTTTGAGGTGAAGTGAAAAAGTGTGAAATGAGACGTGGGAAGAATTTAGATTCAGCGTTTTAATTTACTCGTGCGGGCGGGTTCGGGCACCGTCGGTCCGATTTCCTCTATCCGGACTTATCCGTACCAACCCAATTCAAACCGAGTTTTTCAACCCGCTAACCCGCGACCCATTATAAACCGCCCAAATCTCTAATTTTTGGGCGGGTTTTGTTGGGTTCAGACGGGTTTCGGTTTTTTACCCACCCCTAAACATCATATTATACTCAACATCATATTATACTCATTCTTCTCCCTCTTTTGCAAATGCATTCTATAAAGGCGGATGCTACGGTGAGAGAGCAGAACATATCTCTCACCGGTGGGTTGAAGTTATAACCATTTGATGAAGAGGTTATATAGATCAAATCATGTGCTATCCACACACAATTATTTTTTGTTGCTAATTTTTTTTCTTTTCTCTCCGGCTTTCTCTCAAATTATTTTTCTGTGACAAATTACCATCTAATTTAAATGAAGATACATAGTTCTTTTTAATAATGGAAAAAAAGTATTCGGTCTTTTTTCGAAAAAAAAAATTAAGATATTTTATTCAAAAAAAAATTCCAGTTTTTTCCGATAAAATGTTTTTTAATCTTTTTTTACAAAAAGTTTTCGATCTTTTGATTTTGGATAAAAAACAATTTTGGAGTTTTTTCCGAAAACAAATTTCCGATCTTTTTTGAGAAAAAAATATCATATATTTTATTCGGAAAAAAAGTTCTTGATTTTTTCCCAAAAAAAGTTTCCTATCTTTTTTTGGAAAAAATTTCCGATATTTTATTTGGAAAAAAGTTCCCAATTTTTCTGGAAAAATGTTTCCGAATTTTTTTGGGAAAAGTTTTTCTATTTTTTATCGAAAAAAATGTTCCCGATTATTTCGAGGAAAAAAGTTTCGACTTCAGATAAAAACAATTCCGAAGTTTTTTCTGAAAATAAAGTTTCCTATCATTTTTTTAAAAAATATGTTCCTATAATTTATTCGAAATAAAAGTTTCGGATATTTTTCGGAAAAAAATTTCCGATCTTTTTTAAAAAAAATTTGATTTGGTTGAACAGTAAAAATTTGTATTTCTTTGACAAAGAACAAATTGTAAAAAGAGACCAAGATTAAATGTGTGGTTGTGTTGGTTCTTTAGAGAAAAAAATCAAGTACATGAAAGAACACATGTAAGATATCAATCCAACGGTTCTTATAATTTATAGCTTGAGCCCACTGGTGAGAGACATGAGTTGCTCTGTCACCGTAGCATCTGCCTTCTATAAATACTACGTCCCAAAATATAATAACTAGTTTGACTACTGCACGTATGCCAATGCACAATTTTGATTACTAATATCTTTAATTCTATATTAGTAAAAATTATAAAAATTTGATATTTTAAAAATACTCATCAAAACAAATCAAACAAGATCCTATATGCTTATATTTATATCTATATATTATTCAAAAAGTATAGTTAAAGCAAGATAAGTGAATAGTGTCATTTTGTCAAAATAGTTCTAATAAAATGGGACAGAGGTAGTAATTTGAGGAATGCAATCTATAAATACTCTTCAATATATTCTACCTTGCTTAATTTCATCAATATTTTTATTTCTGTAACCATTTATTATTCAGCTTGGCATTAAACAACCTGATCAAACATATATATATATATATATTCAAAGTTGTCAAAACTACTTACAACTTCATGGAGAGAACACAGTCATCACTTCTACAAATTCAGCCTCCTACCTATGGTAACTTGGTTACTATTCTAAGCATTGATGGTGGCGGTATTAGGGGCATTATTCCCGCAACTATTCTCGAGTTTCTTGAATCACAACTTCAAGAATTGGACGGTGAATCTGCAAGGCTTGCAGACTATGTTGCCTAGCTACGGGTACGGTACCGGTATCCGGTACTGGTACGGGGTACGACATTTTAAAAAAAATTAAGGTACGGGTACGTTTATAAATATTTTTTTTAATATAATTATATAAATAAAATAATAAAATTATATAGTTAAAACAAATAATTAAACATAGAAAATACCACATAAGTGATTCAAATTATTTAAAAACATCAATACATCAAGATTTGTATGAATAAAATTATATTGAGCCTAATTTTTTTCAATGAATTAGTGAATAAATTCAGCTACTACTTTGTTATTGCTTATTAGTAAAATTGCTACTTTTATATTAAACAAATAAAAAATATAAATCTTCCTATAAACAAAAAAAATGAATAAAAGAAAAAGGAAAAAAATTGCATTTTTTTGGATTCGTGTACCACAGGAGTACCACACGCGTACCGCAGGAGTACCACACATGTACCCGTTGCAAAATAAAAAAATAAAAAAATAGGTACGTCATCGGTGCATACCCAAGGAGTACTGTACGCGTACCAGTACCCGGTACGTATCTGGTACCGGTACTCTTCCTAAAATGGAATACCCATACTTCATAGCTTGCAGATTACTTTGATGTGATTACAGGAACAAGTACATGTGGACTTGTAACTGCAATGTTAAGCGCTCCGAATGATAAACAACGTCCTCTTTTTGCTGCCAAGGATATCAAGCCATTTTACCTTGAACATTGTCCTAAGATTTTCCCACAACACAAGTATGTATACAAAATAAATAAATTGATCAATTAATTACTTAATAGTACTATATTTGTATTAGCTTATAATAATGTGTAAAAATTTAAATTTAACTTATGCAGGCACTTGGGATCGATCGGAAAATTGTTCAGATCATTAGCAGGACCAAAATATGATGGAAAATATCTTCACAGTGTGGTGAGGGAGAAGTTGGGGGAAATTCGTGTCCACGAGACACTAACTAATATTGTGATTCCAACATTTGACATAAAGACAATGCAACCAACTATTTTCTCATCTTATAAGATCAAGAAAATACCATGCATGGATGCAAGACTCTCTGACATATGCATCAGCACCTCCGCTGCACCTACTTATCTTCCTGGCTACAATTTCAAGAACCAAGATACCGAAGGCAATACACATGAATTCAACCTTGTTGATGGTGGAGTTTGTGCAAAATAACCCGGTATGTAATATAACTATTTGTTTTTTGAAAATCAAACTTTATTTAATTTGCAGAACATATCACTAATTAGTTTTGTTTTTATTTTGTTTTTGGTGATTCTATTTCAGACTTTAGTGGCAGTGAATGAAATAACAAAGCAGATAATTAATGAGAATAATGACTTTTACGCCATCAAGCCTATGGAATATAGTCGTTTCTTGATAATCTCACGGGACACCTAAGAATGAACAGAAGTTTACTGCAAAAATGGCAGCAAAATGGGGTCTGCTAGATTGGTTAACTCATGGTGGTTCTACTCCCTTAATTGATGTGTTTAGTCAATCATCAGGAGATATGGTTGATTTTCATCTTGCAACCATCACTCAAGCCCTTAATTCACAACTTAATTACCTTAGGATACAGGTATTTTTTTTTAATATATATAAAAAAAATTGTAATTTTTATATAGAATTAGTATTAGAAAATTTCTAAATTACCAAATTAAAGAAAATTTCTGATAATAACTTTTATTATAATGCAGGATGATAAATTGACTAGTACAAGTTCCTCGGTTGATATTGTTGTAACCGGAGTTAAAAAAAAACCTTTAAAATAATTTAAGCCACCAAAAAGATTACTGGGTTGAGTCGCGGGTCGATACGCTTTCTTTAAGACGTTTCGCGGTACTGCCCAAAATTGTGCATAGCAGACTATCAACCGCGAAGTCCCCAGGATAAAACAGCTCAGTTTCACTGATACCGATAAATATGCACTGTAGATATCGGGCAAGAATTACACCCTCAAATATAATACAAAAAACCAGTGCGCTATGGTTTTAAGTCCATTCTAATATGATACTTTGATCAATCAAATATGGTGCGTTGACCATTCTTATATGGTACATAAGACCATTCTTAAATCATAGGAATTATGGTACTATGACCATTCTCATATGAAAGAGATTATAGTACTATGACCATTCTTAATTTGAAGGAACTAGTGATTCAACATCACTCTTAGACCAAATAAATACTAATACTAAAATTAGTGTCACACATAGTAAAACTTCAATTTTCTCTAAAGCAGAAAATAATTAATGCGGGCAGTTTATACCTAGAAGCATTAAAAGTTGATTATCAAAAAACATGTGCATTAGATCAAAAGTTGAACTTCAGAGCCATCCATAAAACTCCTTTATATTTTGTTTCATACTTCTATGACAAAACGATATCCAAACATATTAAATTGAAATACTTTATTTTAATTGTCCAACAATTGGAACGATCAAACAAAGCCTTCAATTTAACCAATCATTTCACAAGATAGGATTTTTCAACAATTATATAAACTGAACAGGTGTATGTTTATTAGTTTATATAATGATGAACACATGAAACAAGAGAGACCAATGATAATATTACTTACCTCTGTCAGTTCCTTAAGTTGTCTGATAGTGTAGAAAATTAAAGATAATGGCATGCAATCTTATTATGATCATGTGCTTACTTCTGTTGACAGTTTTTTAAAGCAAAACCACTCAAAACAGTGACGGCCACAATATGTGTATCTCTAGGGTTTTTCTTAAAAATGACTTAACACTTATATATTGTGGAGTGGGCCGGCCCATTAAGGCCCAAGGCCCGGCCCGCAGCCCAGCCCAATAAGCAATAGCCCGATGGGCCGGCCCGACAAATTTTTTCATATTTTTTTAATAAAAATTTGACAAATTTTTATTATAAAAAAATTCAATGGACAATAAAACTACATATAATGATTGATTAAGTTTTTTTTTTTTCAAATAAAGATAATCATAACAAATTTGGTATAATAATTATCTCCTAACTAACAAATCTCATCTTTTTCCTTAAAAAAAAAATACAAATCTCATCTTTTGTTACTTATTTTATCTAAAGATTTTATGTTAACTAAAATTCCTTATTTTTAGATATTTTTTTTTAATTCTTTAAGGGGCCGGCCCAAAAGCCCGCGGGGCCAGCCCATGATGGCCCATTAAAAAATAGGCCCGGGAGCCCAGCCCAATAAGGCCCAATAATATTTTTTGGGAAGCCCAGCCCGGCCCGTATAAAACTATAGGGCTACTGGGCCGGCCCGATAGCCCGGCCCATTTTTACAGCTCTAGTTAAACACCATGTGTTCCTATTTCTTCTCAACAATTTGTTACTCTTTATTTAGAATAAATAAATGAGTCTAATTCAACCAAAAATATTTTTCTTAATATAATATACACTTAAATACTATACACATTAGTATTTTCTATTATCCGATGTGAGACTCTTTTTATTTTTAATTCACACATAAATGTGCTCTTTGTTCCAACAATCCCCCACTTGAATTTAAAAGAAAATTCCAAAATAGCGTAGGACGCTTCTATAAGATTGTGCATAAGCAAAGGTGACGCTTGTCTTGAACCTTTACATAGCAAGTAAGAGCCCGATTTAACAAGAGTGACACTTGTCTTGAACTCTATCTCAGATTTTCCTCAAACCCGCACACAACCTCTCTTAGGTGCATCTTATAGCCCGTGCGTTAATGGCCCTGCACGACAATCCCGGTTTCGTGAACGCTCTAGGAGTTCGCCTCAAAACGCCATAGGAACCGGCCTCAGTTCCACATTCATATAGGTGAGTCTATCAAGAGCACTCCTGAAGTACTCCACTCATAGTGAGTATAGATCTCATTAAGAGTTTTATAATCTCAACCTCTCGCTTTCAGGATTCATGCTTCTGATCTTGCATGTTCACTTCCTATCACTCACAAGTTGTTGTTTACCCATTGAACCTAATTCTTGGGATCTCCAGTCTTTTAGGTTGGGTTTCCATCATGAGCAATTCATAGGCATTATAGTCCCATCTTCTTGGATGTATTATGTACTTCCTTTTAAGCTATTCCTTTCGTCAAAGGATCTGCTAAATTTTCATCAGTGTGTATGTGACCCATTCTTACAGCTCATTTAGAGAGTAACTCTTTCACTATGCTGTAATTTCTTCTTATTTGACGTCTCTTACCGTTATCATAACAGTTCTCAATTTATGCAATAGCCGCGGTACTATCGCATTGGATCAACACATCTGTTATATATTATTCCATAAAGGAATCTCAGCTAGCAAGTATCTTAACAATCTTGTTTCTTAATTATCATTTCAGACTCCATGTATAGTGAACTTATCCAATATAGTATGTTTCTTTTGATTTCCAAGATACAGTTCCTCTAGCTATAATAAATATATAGCGACTACTTGATTTGGAATCATCTGATAATGTATTTCAATCTACATTACTGTATCCTTTCAGTACAACAGGAAATCTATGATAATTTTATATGAGGTCAAGGTCCTTTTAAGGTATCTCATGACTCTCTCAATAGCATATCAATGCTCATTAACAGGTTTACTAATAAACCTGAACAATCATCCCACGACATATACAATGTCGGGTCTATAACAATCAGTGGCATATATATTTAATACCAATAATGCTTCCATATTCTGATTGTCTTACACTTTCACTAGTGTTCTTCCATAGTTTTTACACTTGGATCATATAGTATGCAAACAGGTTGCAGTCAATAAATATATTTCTTTAAAACTTTCTCATCATAGTGAGATTGATTTAAGGAAACTTGCATTCATGTATTAGTAATCTTAATTCTCAAGATGACATTTACTTCTTCGAAGTCTTTCGTATCAGAGTTGTTGAACAACAATGATTTCACTTGATTCACAACATGAATGTTTGCTCCATACATGAGTAAATCATTTACATAGAGACATATGATAGTGTAAATGTTATTTTCCAATTTATAGTAAATACATTTGTCACTTTCATTCACTTTAAACTCATTTGACATCATCGAATTGTCAAAATTTTCATGCCATTCCTTATGGCTTGTTTAAGACCATACAAACTCTTATCTAGCTTATAGACTTTAATTTCCTTTCCGATGAGTTACAAAATATTCAGGTTGTTCCAAATAAATTTCTTCTTCCAATCACCATTTAAAAAAAAGTTTTGACATCCATTTAATGTACTATCAAGTTATAAATAGCATCAAGAGCTTTCAGTACCATCATGGATATCATTCTTGTAACAAGAAAAAAGTGTTGAAGAAATTTATATTTTTTTCTTTATCTAAAACCCTTGGCTACAAGGCAAGCCTTGTATTTATCAAAAGTTCCATCAGGTTTTAGTTTCTTTTTTTTCAAAAATTCACTTACAACCTATTGGTTTGTAATTTCAGGAGAAAAGTCTTACAAATGTCAGGTCTTATTAGACTTTAGATAATCTCTCTTATCTTTCATGGCCTTTTGCCATTAATCAACATATTCAAGGAAGACAACGCTTCTTGAAGGCTAGTTAAATTCTCTTTTAGTGTAAAAACCGAGTAATCAGGTTCACACTCTTTAGCAAATTTTGCTATCTTACCTCTTTGAGGTCCTGTAACATCTTGATCGACGTTCTCATCACTAGAATGTGATCAGTTTACAAAGCCCCCACTACTGCCCCCACTATTTCTCAATTTAAAGAGAAATTCATTTTCATAGAAATCAACATTCTTTTTATTCTATGATCATTTTAGCATTTAGACGTATAACCTATGAACTTGTTGTTAATTGTGTATCCAATTATTATACATTCATAGGCTCTACTAGTGAGTTTAGCTCTCTTGGAGTCTGAAATCTGAATATAGGTCAGATTACTCCAAGTTCAAAAATAAGACAAGTTAAATTGTCTTTTCTTCAAAATCTCATAAGTAGAAATTTTGGTCTTGTATTTACGCACTCTACTTAGCACACACTACAAGAAACTTGACATATAGCGACGGCGAAAATCTGTTGGTAAAGGTCAAAAATCCGTGGGTATAGGCTGTAAAACCTATACCGACGGACATTTTGTTCCGTCCACTTTATTTCGCTATACCCACGGAAATTTTCCGTCACAATAGCCTATAGCTACAGCATTTTTTGCCATTGGAGAAAATCTGAGAGCTATACCCACGGATTTTAGCAACTATTGTAACCAGTTTACCCACAAATGTGTCCGTTGGTATAGGTTTGAACTTTTTTTTTTTTTTTTTGCATTTTCTTTTTGGACTGATTGCACATTTTTTTTTTAAATAATAATAATAATAATAATTTGCCAATATGCATGTTTTCTACACACCAAGTCAACTATAATAAAAAAAAGTCAACTATAATTATAAAAGAGAATTTCAATTATATTAAAAACTAACAAGTCTTACAAACTAACGGAGTACATTAAAACCCAAAAACAATGTCACCCGGCTAAATCTCCTAAAATTGAAGTTGCACCAAATAACTTAAGAGAACTACCTCTTACTTCTAATCCATCCCAAAATTACAACTCTAAAAAACTAACAACCACAAAAACATCCATCTGTATGACATCCATACCAAGCAATAAACTGCAATGGCTTACAATCCACAACACAATACATGACATTCCTACCAAGGAATAAACTGCAACAGCTTACACTGTTTACTTCAAATCTCTCTCTTCAATCTTCATCGGTGTATGGACTTTGAGAATCTCTTTGGTCGGGGGCACTAGAAGCATTTGTAACCTATAGAAAATAAAAGTTACAGAGCACAATACCAAAGAAACAGCAATGCAGAATACAATACCAAAGAAAAAACAGTATGCCAAAGGTCAAAAGCTGAGATACACGAAAGCTTGTGCTGTATCCATACTCCACTGAAACATTCAGATTAAAGGATAGGTCTGCCATTCAAAAATAAAATAAAATTAAAGGATAGGTCTTAAGTTAATCTCCAATACATCAGCATAAATGATCCAACCTTCCACTACTAAGTAAAACCTCTTTTGCAGCCTACAAGATTTAACATTTGACATATGTATCCGAACAGAATTAGCCCTTTTGTGCATCTTGCAATCAGTTCAATAAACAATCATAATTAGCTCTTCCTCTAAATTATAAAAACACTTTGAACAAATTCTAAAACAAAATCTGAACCAAATTGAATTGGTTTTCAGTTTGGCAAAACTGATCCGGTTCTGGTTCATCCTAAATCGAACCAATACAATTATTTAACAAACCTCAACAAAATCAAGTACTTTAGTGATTTAAGGAATTAATCCAACATAATTTAAAAATGAACAATCAATACTGAGCCAAAGCAGGTACCACTAATCCGTGAAGTTGAGAACTCTTGGAATAAAGCTAAACACAATAGTAGAAGCAATCAACTATGATGATGACGGAGCACCATGTGTCTAAAAATCAATCCATAAATACAATTAGATAAAAGTAGCAAGGGAAGCACAAGAGCAAATGTAGAAGATAACAAAAGTTAAAGTCATTCACAAATAAAGTATAGCAGCAAAATGCAAACCCAACTCACCTTGTTTTGATATAATGGACACACCTAGTTACCATATAATGCACTTACATGAATTTAATAGTAGAAAAATTTAACTTCTTCAAAAAAAAAGTAGAAAAATATAAAAGAAAATTGTATGTAAGAGATACCTGCAGCCCCACCCTTCGGTATATATCATGAGCTTGCAGAGCATTTTCAGGTTGCATCTGAAAAAACTGTCGCAATAGTCATATAAACACATAGAAAGTTACATTAAGTATCAAATTCATGAAGATATTGACACATACCTTATCATCCATATTAACAGATCCATGACTAATAGCTTGAAAATATTAATGCTTTCTAAAGCAACCTATTTGCATTATAAGTATGTTCAGAAAGGTGATTAAAGCAAAAACAAACAAAAAATGTAATATGGTTAAACAATTGACCTACCAATGAAAGTGGTAAATGAATCACAAAACAAAAGGACTAGGGATTGTTGTTGGAGAGCAAGCAACATCCAATCAATCAATATTTACTAGTTATAAGAAAAGAAGAAAATTAATCAATAATCAAATGAGAAGATTAGAAATTAATGAGTAAATAGATTAAAAATCATGAATGCTGAACAGAATCTCTAAATACCTAAACTAATATCAAGTTATTTTTCTCCTCTATCCTCTAAAAACCTTGCAAGGACAAACCATAATATGAAGATGTTTTTCTTCTACAATGAGATCCTCCTGATTTAGGAACAGCAGAGTCACTGCATAATTTTTAAAACAGAAGAAAGTTATTCAAAATATTGAGACAGCACAATTTTCACTTTATAAACATACTAGATTCAAGGATTTTTCTAGTTTTAATAAACATATTGGATCTCATCACTTAATAAACATATTGAGACAACACAATTTTCACTTTATAAACATATTGGATCTCATCGGCCGAGACAGATGACGGTGAACTCGCCGGATGTGACCTCGACACTGCGTTATTTATCAATGAGGTTGAGAATGGCGCAATGGATCTTAACGATCTCTTTGGTTGTTTCCGGCAGGATGAAGGTCGAATTTGGAGTGTTGACGGTTTTTTGGACTTATACCTTTCTCCACGAATATAATTTAATAATATCCTGAGATAAACCGGCACAGTCCTCAACAACTAACGTATCCTTTAGCTTGACAACACGGTCAGACAAAGAGATATTCTCCTACAAACCAAAATAGTAAAATACTAAATATTTCTTTGAAGCCAAACACTACCTGTTTCAATCTGAGTTCCAAATAAGAAATAGATTAGAACCAATATCTCCTAAAAGAACCCGTTTTGTTACAATAAACAAAGAACCAAGCTCATAACTACAAATTAGAACCAAAATTCTAAATCCCGCTTCGTGTATGTATTATTTGAGAACCAACAAAATGAAAGTAATGTGAAATTAATTAACTATGTTAAGAAATAAAATAAAAAAGAAATCATCGCCTGAGACATACTCTTACTGAGTTTGAAAACTTCTTTCCACTAATTTCATTATCATTTTCCATTGATCCTATCAATAACACAAATAATAAAATATAACCAATACATGTAAGTCAACAAAACACAAAATGATGTACACAAACTTCCACTCAAGATAATTTTTTACAAACTATAACAGGGATTAGAAAACAAATAAGGAAACTAACCTTCTTGATCTTCTTCTATAACCCGTACAAGTTCAAAATCAAAGAGTTCCTAAACAAAAAGCAATGTCAACCAATAATATTACATAAATAAAATAAGGCTCAAAAGTTGACTCATAATCACACTAACTAGAAATAAGGCTCAATCAAAAGTAGGTCTTTCATATTACTCTTTTTTTCTAGTAAAGAACCTAATAATCATTCCATATTACTATTGATTTCCTGGTCACTAACACTATCTTCCTTTCTAGCAACTGATTTTCCACAAATGTGCCACCATGAGAATTACACACTGAATCTTGCTAAAACGTCCAATGAAAAACGAAAATAAAAATGAGTAAGAAAATAACAAAATCAATAACATAGGGAAAAAACCCTAAATCTTATAGAAACATAAAAAGAGAAGAACATATAAAATATAAGAACAAAAACCCTAAATCTGATGCAACAAAAGATGGAGAAGAACACAAAACCCTAAATCATCAAAACCCTCTCATATAAAGAGAACAATACACATAAACTCAAAACCCAAAATCATCATAATCAAAGTATCAACAAATTAAAAACAGAACAATACAGAAATTGAACGAAAAATCAATTGCCAAGAACAAAGAGAGAGAGAGAGAGAGGGAGGAAACATACAGAGAAGAGGCCGCCGATGCTCTGCGGTGCATGTTGGACGCCGATGAGATAGCGAGGTTGAACGGTGGAACTTCTCGATGAAGAGCTTTCTTGTGCTTTTACGTTTTCTTTTCCCCCATTGAAAAAATTAGAGAAAATAAATAAAAAATTAAGGAGGGCATGCGTTTAATTTTCAACTTGTCCACAGCGGGAAGTGTGAAATTGATTGCTAATCCTATACCCACGGCTAAAAGACACCTCCACCTACGTTTGTAACTACCGTAGCTAAAAGTGTCCGTGGCTATATGGAAAATTTCTTGTAGTGACAGAACAGTCGTTTCATTAAATTTCCCTCACTAATGAGATGCAATGCCGGAAATAATTAAGCATGACTGTAACAACTACCTCGGTAAAGATTTTTATATTTTTTCGCTTTACCGTTCATCTCAAAAGAGTAAGGTGTAGTTTTTTCATGCATAATTTCATTCTCATTAAAAGTTTGTGAATCATATTTTGTGCCTTTTATCAAAATTCTTTGATATTCTTATTGAATAGATTTTCAATTTTAATTACAAAAATTTTGAACAAGTCAAACACATTACTTTTATTTTTCATATAATATATGAAAAATAATCTGAACAGTCATCAACAAAGGTGATGAAGTTTCTTTTTCTGTTTCTAGTGTTGTTGTTCGAGACAACAAGCACTTCAATTTTTGATATAGCTTTCTAGCTTCTATTTCAATGTGAAGACATGTTGTCGGACTTTTGAGGGAATTTTGTTTAACCTTTTTTTCCTTTTCCAGTTTGTTCATTTGTTTCAAGTGAACTGAAATATTCTACTTCAAATATTAGCAACTCTTATTGTTGTTATAAAAATATAATCTTTTGTTGCCAATGTTCGAAATGATTCTCTTCAAACCAAAATGATTTGTCGTAGCCAGCGACATCATAACCTGAGCCAGTAATTTCTTCGGTAGTCATGACAGAAATGAAACGTCTTAAATTGTTGTAACCGGAGTTAAAAAAAAACCTTTAAAATAATTTAAGCCACCGAAGAGATTACTGGGTTGAGTCGCGGGTCGATACGCTTTCTTTAAGACGTTTCGCGGTACTGCCCAAAATTGTGCATAGCAGACTATCAACCGCGAAGTCCCCAGGATAAAACAGCCCAGTTTCACTGATACCGATAAATATGCACTGTAGATATCGGGCAAGAATTACACCCTCAAATATAATACAAAAAACCAGTGCGCTATGGTTTTAAGTCCATTCTAATATGATACTTTGATCAATCAAATATGGTGCGTTGACCATTCTTATATGGTACATAAGACCATTCTTAAATCATAGGAATTATGGTACTATGACCATTCTCATATGAAAGAGATTATAGTACTATGACCATTCTTAATTTGAAGGAACTAGTGATTCAACATCACTCTTAGACCAAATAAATACTAATACTAAAATTAGTGTCACACATAGTAAAACTTCAATTTTCTCTAAAGCAGAAAATAATTAATGCGGGCAGTTTATACCTAGAAGCATTAAAAGTTGATTATCAAAAAACATGTGCATTAGATCAAAAGTTGAACTTCAGAGCCATCCATAAAACTCCTTTATATTTTGTTTCATACTTCTATGACAAAACGATATCCAAACATATTAAATTGAAATACTTTATTTTAATTGTCCAACAATTGGAACGATCAAACAAAGCCTTCAATTTAACCAATCATTTCACAAGATAGGATTTTTCAACAATTATATAAACTGAACAGGTGTATGTTTATTAGTTTATATAATGATGAACACATGAAACAAGAGAGACCAATGATAATATTACTTACCTCTGTCAGTTCCTTAAGTTGTCTGATAGTGTAGAAAATTAAAGATAATGGCATGCAATCTTATTATGATCATGTGCTTACTTCTGTTGACAGTTTTTTAAAGCAAAACCACTCAAAACAGTGACGGCCACAATATGTGTATCTCTAGGGTTTTTCTTAAAAATGACTTAACACTTATATATTGTGGAGGTTAAACACCATGTGTTCCTATTTCTTCTCAACAATTTGTTACTCTTTATTTAGAATAAATAAATGAGTCTAATTCAACCAAAAATATTTTTCTTAATATAATATACACTTAAATACTATACACATTAGTATTTTCTATTATCCGATGTGAGACTCTTTTTATTTTTAATTCACACATAAATGTGCTCTTTGTTCCAATAGATATTGCCACAAAAGATAATTTAGAAAAACTTTGCCAAATTGGAGACAAATTGTTGAAGAAACCAGTATCTAAGGTCAATCTAGAAAATGGTGTGTTTGAACCAAATATAAAAGGGGAAACCAATGAAGATGCTCTCAAAAGGTAAACTACAAAGCACATTTTTATTATAATTGATGGGTCATTCAATGATTAATTACTTGCCTAATGCAATTTATTTTTTTTGCAAACCAAGATATATATAATTTTCTTTGATGAGTAAATCATTGGCTTAAATCTTTGCAGGTTTGCTAAAATACTTTCACAAGAGAGAAAGCTACGAGAGTTGAAATCCCCTCACACTAACAAAGCCTTAATATCGAGAGACATTTGATCATTTGTTCCTGAAATATTTTCAAGACTGTTAATGTAATTTAACAAAATTTGTTAATTTCATTGATTTTTTTATTTTAATAGTGTTCATTATACAGTAACCAAAAAAAAAGAGTATTCATTATACTCTATTGACATAAAGAAAAAGTGTAATTATTATTCATTGAATGTATGAATTTATTTTTAAAGTTTATATTTTGACATTCATATAAACTTATCAATATATATATATATATATATATATATCACCTGAGTTGGTAAATAGCAGAGTCTCATACACATTAACAACAGCTTATCAATCAATACATATATAGAAAAAGAACAATAGGACATGTCTCAGAAAGCTTGAGTGATGGAATTTGACCGAAAAAATAGAGTATAGAAAGGGATATAGCTTAGAATGCTCGAGTGTTAATTCTCATACATATAAAATCGAATTATATTAAAGTGAGATATAGATAAACAATGTTTGTATTTTGATGTTCAAATAACACGACTATTATTTATTTGCTCTGATTATAACTCGTGCGCTACGTTGATCTTTACTAGTTTATCAAAAGAACAAGTACATATAGCCCGAGTTAGTAAATTCTCCTACTTAGTAAGCTCAAGTGTTTGGAATTTGAATTCAAGTATTGAACCCTTCAAATAGATATATTTATTGAAAACTTTTACTCCTAAAACATTTTCCTTGGGCATGGACACAATTTCTGTATAATCATGCTGAAACTATGCTTATCCAAGTGTCTAGGCATTGGGTTTACTGTACCAAATGAAGGACCATTTTAGATCATATCAAACGCAGTAAACTGTGTTCACAAATCACAAAAAATGCATCATATTATTAAAAAAAAAGGTTCCCTCTTTATCTATGGGCGATCCATTTGATTCAATAACAGGAATTTAAGATCACATCACATGGCAAGAGGATTGAGCACTTGCCCAATAAAGAGGATCGTTCCAGACAAATCTTCTCTGATCAGAAACAGAAAAGGGTGATCAGCTACAAACTCTATCAGAGAATCATCATCATCAACACAACTTTCCCACTCCTCTACCATGAGCGAAGTCTCCGCAGCAGCTTCGGTACCTTCTTCATTTATTTCAATAAAAGATTTGTGAAAAATGTTAGAAACATAAATGCCTTGGTCTATAGGAGACTCCACCATTTTTGTCAAACCTCCCTCAGAGAAAGGTAAGACCACTCCTAACTCCTTCAGCATATCAGAAGTTTCAAATTCAAAAGAAATTTTAAATTTTGGAATCCTGAAGTCACCAACTTCCACTTTTTCACGAGGCAGCTTTTCCTCCAAGAACTCATATTCGGAAGCTATCTTCTCAATCAAAGCTAACAATCCATTTTTTGCATCAGGGAGAAAAATGTAAAAAGAGAATTGGCGTTTGTCTTGACCTTGCTTATAAGGAAGACAAAGCACTTTGAAACCATCAAATACACTGATAAATTGCTCCTTCCGGCTCCTCATGAAGGGAACTTTGACTGAATTGTCATTAAGAAGATGAAAATCATAGTCTTGTGTATCTAATGTATCAAACTCCTCTTTCCATGCTCCTTTGAAGTATAGTGCATTTGCAAAGATGAGCCTGGTTAAGCTATTAACCGACCCGGGTGGAAGTAGATTTTTGATAAGACCATTTGTCTCTTTCTGAGCCCATAAATTTACTTCCTTTGTCACTTCAAGAGCCTTTAAAACAATACAAGTTCAAAAAGACCAATTCAATCCTTTTTGTATGATCAAAATATGCAAAGCATTTTATGACATCAAATTAAATACGTACAACTCTAAAAAAAGGGTAAAAACACACTATAGTTACTTATTTCAATAGACAAGAAAAATAAAATAAAATATAGAAAAGAACTATAAATGTCTGTGAAGGTAAATTAATCCATTAGTTAATTAATACCAAATAAAATAATAAAAGCATGCATGGATTATAATAGATTAAAAATAGAAGATGGATTATAGATTATGGTACCTTGGTCATGAAATCAACCGAGGCAAGATTGGCTTTGAAATCAGTAGCCACGATTTCTTTGAAGGAAGGTAGAAGAGAAAGTGACTTTTCAATCCAAATACCATTGACGAAAGACAGCAGAGGTCCACCGGATGGAGAATTAGCACCGGCGAGCACAAAGGAAACAAGTTGAGAGGATAACGATTTGAGTTGGTCGGTGGATTTTGATAAGAGGAAGGAGAGAAGTTGTTGTTGTGTCGGACCTTCAGAGCCAGCAGTGACTAAGCTGAGCACGGTGTAGAGGGACAACGACGAAAATACCATATTGTTTTGTTGATATTCTTGTTTGGAGAACAAATGGTTGGCCATGGTGAAATTCCTGGCACACTATGCACGATGCTCTACTCGATGCTCTAACAATCTATCCGGCCTCGCGCGTAACAGAATGAAAATAAACAAGTAAACAAATAAAGAACACAAGTTATTTGTTAACCCAGTTCGGCGCTTAAACAAGCCCTACGTCTGGGGGATACCAATCCAGGAAGGAATATCACTATAATAGTCCTAGTCCCAAGTCTACAGCAAACGCCCCGTTTACAACTTAAGAACCTAGGCCCTACCAATGACTCTTCTACCTAGGAACTCCTAGATATGAGATCCCATCTCACTCCCTAACAACCTTACGACCAGCAAGGATTTCAATATACTAGACAAAAACAGTTTTGGAGACACACTCCTAAAACTACACACTCGTACCTAAAGGCTTGGAGTGTTACACACACAACAATCCTAACTCCGTGCTTCAAAGCTTAGGAGAAGGATCACACAATTACAACTCAAGAACACGTCCTAAGCTTGCATCAAGGTGACACAAGAAAGGCTCACAATCATAAAACACACGCAAAACCTAATACTGAATACTAGCACAAAGACAGCGTGAACAACTCACTAGGATTAGGGTTTTGCCACTCTTTTAAATACTTCAGAAAGTAGCACATACATGGACTTTAATTCTTTGACCCAAGCATTAACTCCACATAAATAAAACGAGATTCTTTAGCAAATATATTCTTCAAAGAGATTCTTCTCAGAATTATTCTTGAACTGAATCTGAAGCATTAACAACCTTCCTTACATAAAAGCATATCAAACGCGCCATGCAAGATTCATGAAAGAGAAACGGAACATTCCATAAATAGCATTTGCCATGAGCGCTCCTCCTGAGCATTATTCAATGCTCTACACAATGCCAGAGCATCGGATCGCACATCTTGCACAAAGTTTATTTCCAAAAATGCAGCCAATTATCAAAGACTCAACAAACTCCCCCTTTGGCAAATTTTTGGCTAAAACAAATTATGACCATACAGATAGTACTTAAACAGATACATCAACTACATTTCTTTTTCTCAACATAAACACACAAGCATAAAGATCTGTAGAGGCTATTCTTCAAAACATTACCATACTACTCCTTCATGGAAAATAGTAGAAAAGAATAATTGTATCTTTTAAGAATATCAGAGAGGCATGCAACAGCGGAACACATAACAACTACTTCGCCTAAAATGGTCAGGAAAATAAACTTAATGGGATGTGGGATAGAATGCTTCAGCATTGCCACAGTTCTACTCCCCCTGCACATATGCATGGGATGTTGGAGCCTTGCGTCCAACATCTCCCCCTACATCATATAATCACACACCTGCATATCACATCACATACCAGCTACATACTTCAATCAGGCTACATCATTATCTACACTACACTACAGTCGCATACTACCAGTATCCAGAGCCGTGCAGATCATAATTAAAGCATCAAATTTTACTCCCCCTTTTTGCCACAAATTTGGCAAAGGTTAAAGTGCAGAGAAGTCATGGCTACATAGCCTTAGTTACAAGCCAGCAGAAACAAAAGAACATGCCCATTACAGATGAATTAGATAAGAACAGAGACAGGGCAACTACAAAAAAAAACAAATTACACAGAGGCACTGGAATCAGAGAGTTCCAGCTCTTCAGTGTCACCTTCTTCCTTATCAACATTGTGATCAGCTGCATCACCAACAGCAGCATCAACACCATCACCAGCAACATTATCACTTGCATTCTCAGCCACTAACCCTTCTTCCTCAGCTTCTTCCTTCTTCAATGCAGCAATGACCTTTTCAAGCTCAGATTTCTGCTCATCCAAGGCTCTCACAGTAGCTTCCATGGTTAGGATCATAGTCTTTCTAGTCATGGAGGTGGAGGCCACAGGTTCAACAGGAGTGACTTTCTTTGTGGGCACAGTAATGTCAGCAGCATGTTTGCCCTCAAAGAGTTTATAGGACAGGGTCATGGGTGGTTCCCTCTTACAAGGCACATCCTCAGGGACCAGGATGTTGGGATGTTGGTCCAGAATGATTTCACAAATAAGGGTTGGGAAGGAAACAGCCAGTTTGATTGCCCAAGACTTACCATGTTCAACAATTTGGTCAAAAATCAAGGATCCATAGTCTACATTAGCACCAGTCCCTATGGCATAGATAAATTTGGCTAATCCAGTTGCTATGGTGGAGGTGTGAGATGTTGGTACCCAATTAACTGCACCTATCCTATTTAGTATAGCATATTTGACAGATAGCATTACAGAAGGTACTTTACCTTTGAGTGGCCACACCTTGACCTGGTCAGCAGTGATAGCTTTGCAAACCTGGTTATTTGTTGGCTCAAAACCAGGGTAGCCATACTCTCTTCTTCCAAGATAGTCATTGATCACAGCAGGAGAAAATTGGACACACTTACCTCTGACAAACACTTGATGATACTCTTTGCTGAGTTTGTTGTCACAATCTTCACCAATGTTGACAATGAACTCCTTCACCAGCTTCTCATAACATCTTCCAATCCCTGAAACTGTCTTCATCAGTCCAGCTTGAAGGATCAAATCCATCACCTCCTTGCACTCTAATGCTTCATCTGACAGTTCTCTCTCTAGAGCCAGTCTTCTGTGATAGACAAATTTCCACTTGGCAGCACTATTACTGAAATGAAAAGACACATTATCCATTGGAACATCAGGGATGTTTTGTGGAATTGATCTCCCTGCTTTCTTCTTCTGGGTAGATAGAATGCCTGGGGCCTTGGCCACGGCATCCTCAGCACTGACAGTAGGGGCTATTTTCCTCTTCTTTGGAGTCTTTTGTGTGGATGCTGTAGAGATTGGTGGAGCATTCTCCTCAGCATCAGTCTCTGAGTCACTAAGGTTGATGGTTTTTCTTTTTGATCCCTGCTGCTTCTGCTTAGCAGGTATCTCAACCCTGCTTGATCTCCTTAAAGGCCCATACATCTTCTTCTTCTTTGTGGAAGTGGTAGCCTCAGCTGCTAACTTCTTTTTCTTTGGAGACTTTGTTGCTTCAGCTGCAACATTTTTCTTTTTCTTTGTGGACTTTGGTGCTTCTGCCACAATCTCTGGCTCTTTATCCTTTCTTGCCCTGAGCCTGCTACCCATACCAGTCTTACCAGCCTTTCTCCTAGATTTACCAACAATCTTCATGATTGTCACATCTTCATCAGTGCTGTTATCATCATTAGCACCTTCTTTTTCAGCATCAGTCACATTATCCACATGATCTGACATAGCATTGTCAGTGTGTATCTCACCAGTCACAGTTGTTTGGTGTTGTGTGGGTGCATCTGCAACATCATCATCTGGTTGAGCAGTTTGATCTTTAGTCACATCAACAGTGGCATCTCCATCTTGTGGTACATTAGAACCAACAACCACATCATCAGCAGTCTCTTGTGGTTGATCTTGTGCCAAGGATGCTAAAGCATCCGGCACAGCCTTAGTGCCAGAGATAGACTCCACGAGGGAGTTGAGAGCTTCTTCTGCAATTTGAACCTTCTCAGCATCTTCATTATCTCCTTCATCACTAGGAGTGTTAGGGACCACACGTTCATCAACAACAGTGCTTTCCCTCTTTTCAGAACTTAGGGTTTGAGCAGATTCACCCTTGTTTGCTTCAATCGGCACATCAGGGATAGGTGCTGAAGCATTTGGTGCAACATTTGGATTTGTATTCCCAAGATCACTCAGATACAGTTGTTGCATGTTGAAATCGGATGAGTATCGAGATTTTGATTTCTGGGTTTTGGGTTTCCTGGTGGTGGTGGACTTGGTTCTCTTTTTGGTATTTGATTTGGGCGAAGATGAAGGATTTGATGGAGTGGGGTTCCTAATCGTGTTGAACGAGGGATGAATCATGGTGAGAGGTGTGGCATCAGTGATGACATCAGAAGTTTGGGGTTGTGTCTCAGAGAGGTTTTCTGTGGTGTTTGGGGCGGTGGTGGTTGATTTTGACAGTGAGTTTTTGGTGGGAGAGGTTTGAGTGGATGATTGAGACATTGTAGTGGATTTTGGAGAATAGGATTCACGAGTGTAGGGAGGTTTAGGTTTGATGAAGAAGTTTGGAGAAGAAGTTGGGAAGTTGTAAGTATAGGAAATTATATTTGGGAAGAGAATATTTGGTAAAGATTTGAAATTAAAATAACCGGTATTAGGGGGTGGCGTGTTTGTAGGTGGTTTTTGCCCATGATTACCTTGATTCGCGTGCACTACTATGATACAACGGAACGCAATAACTGCTGCACGCCACGCCATTACCAACGGTAATTGCTACAACTCCTCATAGAGGCAAATTCCTAACTTGCCCCTTAAATTCTCAAACTGCACAGCATCAAGAGCTTTGGTAAAAATATCTGCAATTTGTTCCTTTGTGCCCACATGTTCTAGAACCACAATCTTGTTCTCAACCAAATCCCTTATATAATGATGACGAATGTCAATATGTTTTGTCTTGCTATGTTGAACTGGATTCTTTGAGATGTTTATTGCACTCATGTTGTCACAATACAATGTTAGAGCATCCTGTTCGACATCGTATTCCTTCAGCATCTGTTTCATCCACACCAATTGTGAGCAGCTACTCCCAGCTGCTATGTACTCTGCCTCTGCTGTAGATAAGGCCACACAGTTCTGCTTTTTACTAAACCAGGATATTAGATTAGTGCCTAAGAAGAAACATCCTCCTGAAGTGCTTTTTCTATCATCTGCACTTCCAGCCCAATCAGCATCACAATAACCATATAGAGTGGAGTTTTCACAATGAGAGTACATTATCCCATAATCACTGGTTCCATTCACATACTTCAAGATCCTCTTGACTTGAGTTAAGTGACTTACTTTGGGATCTGCTTGGTATCTAGCACACACTCCCACAGCATAGGTGATATCGGGTCTACTTGCAGTTAAATACAACAAGCTCCCAATCATGCTCCTGTAGAGACTTTGATCTACACTTATTCCCTTCTCATCCTTGGTGAGTTTCAAATGAGTAGGTGCTGGTGTTCTTTTGTGTGTAGCATTATCCATTCCAAACTTCTTGATGATGTTTCTAGCATACTTGCTCTGTGATATAAAGATGGTGTCATCCATTTGTTTGATTTGAAGCCCAAGAAAGTAAGTTAGTTCTCCAACAAGACTCATCTCAAACTCTGACTGCATTTGCTGAACGAAATGCTGGACCATTGCGTTCGACATTCCACCAAACACAATGTCATCAACATAGATTTGAGCTATTATGAATTTCCCTTTTTCTTGCTTTACAAACAGTGTCTTGTCTGATCCTCCTTTTCTGTATCCCTGCTCTTCCAAGAATTGAGTCAACCTTTCATACCATGCCCTAGGAGCCTGTTTTAGACCATACAGGGCTTTCTTTAATTTGTAGACATAGTTGGGATGTTCTGGGTCCACAAACCCCTTTGGTTGCTCAACATAAACCTCTTCCTGTAGGTATCCGTTCAAGAATGCACTCTTCACGTCCATTTGGTATAGCTTGAACTTGAGTATGCATGCCACCCCTAGAAGTAATCTAATGGATTCTAATCTGGCCACAGGTGCAAAAGTTTCATCAAAGTCAAGTCCTTCAATTTGAGTATATCCTTGAGCCACAAGTCTTGCTTTATTTCTGGTAACTGTTCCATTCTCATCTGACTTGTTCTTATACACCCATTTGGTTCCAATGACATTCACATCTTCAGGTCTAGGTACCAAGTCCCATACTTCACTTCTTTCAAACTGGTTTAGTTCTTCTTGCATAGCCTCTATCCAGGCTTCATCAGTCAAAGCTTCTTTTACATTTTTTGGTTCAAACAGAGATACAAAGCAAGAGTTAGCTACCACATCATTTGTTCTTCTGGTAGTTATACCCTGTTCAGGATTCCCTATAACCAAATCTAAAGGATGATTTTTCTGAACACGAACAGATGGTCCTTTACTTGTAGCTTGAGGCCTTGCACTTTCATCATTATCTTCCTCAATAGTCCTTTCATCAGCTTCGTTCATAGATGCCGGTGTGGATGCTTCATCATCTGGTTCAGCATTCACACTGACAGGAGTACCTTGGTCTACTCCCTCATTTTCTTTGTCAGAACTGTCCTTTACTACAACATTGACAGATTCCATCACAGCTTGAGTCTTTGTGTTATAGACCCTGTAAGCTCTGCTGTTTGTTGAATATCCCAGGAAAAATCCTTTTTCACTTTTTGGATCTAGTTTCCTTCTAGGCTCTCTATCAGCAAGAATGAAGCATTCACTTCCAAAGATGTGAAAGTGTTTGACTGTTGGTTTTCTGTCTTTCCACAGTTCATATAGGGTGGAGGTAGTTCCCTTTCTCAAGGTGACCCTGTTGTGTACATAGCAGGCAGTATTCATGGCTTCAGCCCAAAAGTGGTAGGGAACATTTTTGGCATGAAGCATGACTCTAGCTGACTCTTGAATCGTTCTATTTTTCCTTTCAACTATGCCATTCTGTTGAGGGGTTATTGGAGATGAATACTCATGTTTAATTCCTTCAGCAGCGCAGAAATCATCAAACTTGGAGTTCTCAAACTCTCTCCCATGATCACTTCTTATTCTAACCACATTGCTACCTTTTTCTCTTTGAATCTGTATGCACAGTTCTTTGAAAACATCAAAAGCATCTGATTTTTCTCTGATGAAATTCACCCAAGTGTATCTAGAGAAATCATCTACCACAACAAGAACATACCTTTTTCCTCCCAAGCTTTCAACCTGCATGGGTCCCATAAGATCCATGTGCAGCAGTTCCAGAACCTTAGAGGTTGTCTGATGCTCCAGCATTGGGTGTGACATTCTGACTTGCTTTCCAATCTGACATTCACCACACACTTTTCCTTCAACGATTCTGAGTTTTGGAATACCTCTAATTGCTTCAAGAGATATGACCTTCTTCATCCCCTTCAGATTGAGATGTCCCATCTTCTGGTGCCATAGTTGAACTTCATCTTCAGTGGTGACAAGACAGGTGGATGTGAGGGCTTCTTCTTGGGGCATCCATAGGTAACAATTGTCTTTAGATCTAGTACCTCTCAGCACCAGTTGTCCTTCTTCATTGTTGACCAGACATTCAGATTTTGTGAAGTTAACCTTCATGCCTTGATCACATAGCTGACTAATGCTTATTAGATTTGCAGTAAGACCTTTGACCAAAAGCACATTCTCTAGATTCGGTTGTCCATGGTTGATCAAGTCCCCAATTCCTATTATTTCTCCTTTTGCACCATCTCCAAAAGTCACAAAACTGGCCTTGTAGGATCTAACATTCATGAGGTATTTCTCTTCACCAGTCATATGTCTAGAGCACCCACTATCAAAGTACCAATCTTCCCTTGAAGAAGCTCTTAGGGAAGTGTGAGCAATCAACCCAACACCTTCTTCCTTAGGTAATGCAGCACTTTCTTCTATAGGTCTCCATTCCTTCTTGACAATGGTCTTCTCATGTGTTACATTTTGATTAGGCTTCTGGTTGGGGTAACCGTGCAACTTGTAGCAAAAAGGTCTAATGTGTCCCTTTTTTCCACAGTGATGACATACCCATCTACGATATCTTCTTTGACTATTTGATCTTTGGTAAGTACGTGGTCTTGGTCCTTGACTGGCTGAGGATTTTGGGTCAAGAGCAAATTTTGGAACAGGAAAGGCTTTCGAATGTCGAGGCTGATGCTCCAGCATCACTTTTCCAGTACAGGGATCAATCATGTTTCCACCTGATGAGAACTTAGTTTCAGGATTTTGTTGATACTGATTCAAACTAGAATAATTGTATCCAACAGATCTAAGCTTCCCACTTGGAACATTTTCCAGTATCTCTTCAAGAAGATCTCCTCCTGAGTTCAACTGACTTACTCTTTTCCTTAAGTCATCCATTTGAGCATTAACTTGAATGACCTTTTCTTCTGCTTGAGCAACCTTTTGAACCTGAGTATTGACTTCTGTTATGAGTTTGTTGATTGTCTTCTTTTGTTTTTCCAGAATCCTGCACATTTCTTCATATCTAGTCAACAGGTCTTTGTAGGTACTAGCTAGTTCCTCATAGGAAACATCTTCATCTTCATCAGAATCCCAATCTTCAACTTCAACACATGTTCCAGTGAGGGCAGTCACATGTCTTGCTGACTCACCTTCTTCATCAGTATCTTCATCTGACCATGAAACAGTTAACCCTTTCTTTTGTCTTTTCTGATAAGTTCCACATTCTGATCTGATGTGTCCATAGCCTTCACACTCATGACACTGAACTCCCTTGCCTTGAGTGCTCTTGTCTTCAGGTTTTGATTTCTTTAGACTGTTCTGTTGCTTGTTGATGTCGAACCGGATGCCTTGCCCATTCTGTCTGTTTCTGCGATCAACCCTTTTTAGAACTTTGTTGAATTGTCTGCCTAGCATGGCTATAGCATCAGCTATGCTATCTTCCTCACCATCTTCAGACTGATCATCTTCCTCCTCAGTGTTTGAAACAAAAGCAATGCTCTTGTTCCTCTTGTCTCCACGTTCATCCAACACACTTTCAAAGGTTTGGAGTGATCCAACAAGTTCATCCATTTTCATTGAGGAAATATCATGAGCTTCCTCAATAGCCGTTACTTTCATATCAAACCTTTTGGGAAGAGATCTGAGCAGTTTTCTAGCTAGCTTTTCATCAGACATTTTTTCACCTAGAGCCTCAAAAGAGTTTCCAATGTCAAGTAATTTCAAGTGAAAGTCCTGGATGTTCTCATCATCCTTCATTTTTAGGGCTTCAAATCTTGAGGTAAGATGTTGAATTTTTGACTGTTTTACTTTAGTGGTACCCTCATAGCACTTTTGTAATACCTCCCATGCCTCTTTGGCTGACACACAGTTCTTGATCATTTTAAACACACTAGTGTCAACACCATTAAACAAGGCATAGATGGCCTTGTGATTCTGATTTGCTATAGCTTCCTCTTCTGTCGTCCATTCTACCTCAGGTTTCACTATCCCAGTTGAGGTGCCTTCCTTGCTTGCATACATGGGTTGTTCCCATCCGGTTAGAACCACCTTCCACACCTTGCTATCAATGGATCTCAGAAAGGCCATCATCTTTGGTTTCCAAGCGTCATAGTTAGCAGATCCAGTAAGCAAGGGAGGCCTGTTCATATAACCTCCTTCCTTTTCCACAGTGCCAGACATTTCAGGTCCTGAGTCTCACCCAAAACAAGCAGGGTGCCTGCTCTGATGCCAATTGAAATTCCTGGCACACTATGCACGATGCTCTACTCGATGCTCTAACAATCTATCCGGCCTCGCGCGTAACAGAATGAAAATAAACAAGTAAACAAATAAAGAACACAAGTTATTTGTTAACCCAGTTCGGCGCTTAAACAAGCCCTACGTCTGGGGGATACCAATCCAGGAAGGAATATCACTATAATAGTCCTAGTCCCAAGTCTACAGCAAACGCCCCGTTTACAACTTAAGAACCTAGGCCCTACCAATGACTCTTCTACCTAGGAACTCCTAGATATGAGATCCCATCTCACTCCCTAACAACCTTACGACCAGCAAGGATTTCAATATACTAGACAAAAACAGTTTTGGAGACACACTCCTAAAACTACACACTCGTACCTAAAGGCTTGGAGTGTTACACACACAACAATCCTAACTCCGTGCTTCAAAGCTTAGGAGAAGGATCACACAATTACAACTCAAGAACACGTCCTAAGCTTGCATCAAGGTGACACAAGAAAGGCTCACAATCATAAAACACACGCAAAACCTAATACTGAATACTAGCACAAAGACAGCGTGAACAACTCACTAGGATTAGGGTTTTGCCACTCTTTTAAATACTTCAGAAAGTAGCACATACATGGACTTTAATTCTTTGACCCAAGCATTAACTCCACATAAATAAAACGAGATTCTTTAGCAAATATATTCTTCAAAGAGATTCTTCTCAGAATTATTCTTGAACTGAATCTGAAGCATTAACAACCTTCCTTACATAAAAGCATATCAAACGCGCCATGCAAGATTCATGAAAGAGAAACGGAACATTCCATAAATAGCATTTGCCATGAGCGCTCCTCCTGAGCATTATTCAATGCTCTACACAATGCCAGAGCATCGGATCGCACATCTTGCACAAAGTTTATTTCCAAAAATGCAGCCAATTATCAAAGACTCAACACATGGTCATAGAAACTTTGGTTAGGTTAGTGATTGATTCGTTGTGGAAATCCATTCTTTTTCTTTTTCTGGTTGAAACTGAAAACATCTTTGACTGTCAATACAAACAAGAAAACAGAAAGATCAGCCAAATCCTTATTTTTGACCTAAAGAGAGGAAGCAGAGAGTCTTTGCAATCTATTTCCATGTAATATAATAATATATAAGAGATGATTTGCTAGTCAAGTCATGCAAGAAGATCGGCCAAATCTTAACAAACTAAACGAGAATCAAGGGATGTTAGTTACTGATAAATAAATTGATAATGCAATCAACACCATGAAAATTAATTGGTAATGGCGTGTAATTAATTCTTAAGTTAATTCACAATACCATTAGTCGGACTTTTTTATCCGGATTCAAATCTAAAATCAAAGTCGGATGTTTTTATCCGAATTAAAATTCAAGATAACCGTGTTTTTTTTTTTTATTAAATAAATGATATTCATTCAAATTGATAGAGTACATCGTACAAATTCAAAATCTCTAAAAACAAAAAGGCTGAATCTGTGAACAAACTCATAGCATCCATGTTAATAGCATAAAATAGCAAGTTGCATAAGCCTACATATTTGATTATATTGAAGTGTCCGGAATGTACATTCTTCCGGATCTGTAGCGTTGATGACACCAAAGTTATTGATTGAATCTGGATCCATCGATCTGAAACAAATAAACACCGAATCGATGCCGGAAAATAAAATACACCGTGCTAAGACGAAAAAATAAAATACACCGTACTATGATGGAAAATCAAAACAAACAACTTCGCACTATAAGACAATAATTAAATCACAACAAGTATACAAAAGAGAGTCATGTTTGGAATATGTTGCAGAACTTGAACATCAACAACACTAACAACCACATCAATCAACGCAGGGTGAGGGTGGTTAACTCTTTAGACAAGTAGAGCTTAATGTTAATTAAATGAAATGACGCGTCGTGGTTAACTCTTTACTCTTTCTGATTACTATTATAAGGGTTCGTTTGACCCGACTTAATTTTCTTCTATATAAAAAAGTTGTTTTGTAGTATAATTGCTTGTCCTATATTTTGTTTGGTCCAACTTCTTCTATTAAGTATATAAAAATTAAGTTTATTTATAAATTAACTCTGAACTGGCCTTTGTACCATAATAATAGCAGAGACGACAGATTATAATATTCTACCTTACTTAATTTCATCAATATTTTCATTTGTTCAACAAATTAATATTCTTAAGCTTTCAGCTTGGCATTAAACAGCCTGACCAAACATATTTCATTCAAGTATGTATATATACATTATAGTATACTATAATTCAATTAACTTAATATATGTGTACAACTAGGGATGACAATGGGTAGGGTATGGGTAGGGTACTATAGTCCTCATCCTCATACCTGCGGTTTAAAAAAATACCCGTACCCATCTCCATACCCGAGTGTAGAGGTGGGAATAGGTCAGGCCGGCCTACGAGGCCTAGCCTACATAGGCTCAGGCCAGGCCGGCCTATTTCATTAAATAGAGCAGGCCAAGATTTTTTTATAAGTCTATTTAGTTAAATAGGCCAGGCCACAGGCCATTAAAAAAGCCTTTTAACCTATTAGGCCGACCTACTTAAGTTAACATGAATAATAATTTTAATACTATTATTATTTATATATTAAAATTTGTACTTTGATTAAATTATAAATTTATTAACTTTTTCGATAGTTTAAGTTTATTAATCTACATTAGTTTTTTACATATATAAATGTATTATTATAAACTATAATTGAAATATGATGACATATATAGTCAAATTCTCTAAAATATCATGTTAAATATCGAAAGGACGTTGATTTATTAGTTCATAAGTATTTTTAAAAATAAATATAATTATTTATTTAAATATCATCATGTGAAGTATGCTTTTAAACAGGCTAACAGGCTACATTAGGCTTTCAAAAGGCCAGACTCAGGCCTAAAATATAAGCCTATGATAGGCCACAGACCAGGCTTAGGCCTTCGATTTTTTTGACAGGCCAGGCTCAGGCTTGGCAAAGCCTAGCTCGGCCTAGCCTATTCCCACCTCTACCCGAGTGGGTGACACTCATTGTCCCCGTCCCCATACCCTATGGGTACCTAAGTACCCATACCCGTACCTGTTACCCGCATTTTTGCTAAAACTAAATTGATCAATTATAAAATATTATATCATTTTAATATAATTAAAAAAAATTAAAGATTTTAATATTGACTCATGAAAATTATGAACAAAATTATTAGTAATATTATGCTAAAGTTCATTTATCTATATATTGACATATATGGATTATGTCATAAATAAACATTTTCATTAAAAATGTGTAATAGTATAATAATGTTGTATTTTAAAATTGATTTACATATATTATTATATACTAATATAATTAAAATAAATAAATATATACTATGTGAGTATATGGGGTGGGTACTAAGGTACCCGTACCCGCACCCATACCCGTTCAATTTTGCGGATAATTACCCATATCCATGCCCGTACCCAAAATGCGGGTTTTTACCCTACCCGTTGTGGGTATTTTTTGTGGGTACCCACTGGATATGGGTAAATTGTCATCCCTATATACAACTAGCACTCAAGCATCACTCAAGCACTTGATTCACAACATAATTACTTTAATTAGGATACATGTATATATATAAAAAAAATTGAACCAATTCAAAATCAATGAAGATGCTCTCAAAAGATAAATCTATAAAGCACTCATTCAGTGATTACATGCCTAATGCAAACCAAGCTATAATTTCTTTAATGAGTAAATTGTTGACTTTAATCTTTGCAGTTTTGCTAAAATACTTTCACAAGAGAGGAGGCTGTGAGAGTTGAAGTTCCCTCACACTAACAAAGCCTTAATATAGAAAGACATTTGATCATTTCTTCCTGAATTCTTAGTTTTTTACTCTTAACATATATTCGAAATTTTCAATGTAATTTAACAAAATTTGTTGATTTCATTTATTTTTTATTTTTAGAGTATTCATTAAACTATATTGACAAAAAAAAGTGTAATTGTTTTTATTCATTAACTGTGTGAATTTATTTTTAAGTTTGTATTTTTATGTTCAAATAATCAGACTATTATTCCTACCACCTGAATTGGTGAATATACTTGTGTTAAGGTCTCATACACAAGCTTGAGTGTATAAAAAGGAACATAAAAAGGGATATAGCTTAGAAATCTTGAATATTGTAATTACCAAACGGAACATATATGGCTATGAAAGCTTGAGTGTTTGGAAATTTGAGAGAGAAAACAAAATCTAGAAAGGGATATAGCTTAGAAATCTTGAGTGTTGTAACCAAAAAAGAAAAGGGTTAATAGGCTTTTACCCCCTGCAAAATATGCGAATTTTGCGTTACCCTCCTGTAATTTTTTTTCTTGAGATTACCCCCTGCAAAATTTATTTTTTTGATTTACCCCCTTTTTAGTGACGTGGCAGGCAAAAAGTCAAGTTTTTTGCTGACGTGGCAGTTGACTTTTGTCTGCCACGTCAGCAAAAAGGGGTAAATCAAAAAAATAAATTTTGCAGGGGGTAATCTCAAGAAAAAAAATTACAGGAGGTAACTCAAAACTCGCCTACTTTGCAGGGGGTAAAAGCCTATTAACCCAAAAGAAAAAGTAATCTTGAGTGTGTAACAGTACTAAAAATGAAGATAAAGATAAGAGAATTTAAAGAAAAAGTAATCTTGCAGTGAGTGGAATGAATACAAGATGTGAAATAGAGAGTTTTGAGGGAGAAGAATAACAAACTACACAATTCACATAACTCACAAAATACCCCTATTACAATATTAATAGTAACTCATTTCTTCACATAGTCTCATTTCACGGGCTTAAGATGACTAACTCTTTATTTGGGCCTATCCAATTTGGTGGGTTCATTACACTACAAGAAAACCCTTATTTACAAACAGATTTTTAAATCACTTATTGGCAGAATTTTCCCTCAATAAGTTATTGGCGGAAAAAATTGCCACAATATAAAAAATTCTGCCACTATATTTATTGAAAAAAACAAAAACAAAAACATACTGACGGAAATAACTGTCAGTACCTTAAAAGACGGAACTTTCTGCCATATTTACTGGGGGAAAATTCCGCCAATAAATTACCGAGGAAAAATTCCGCCAACAAGTGATAAACTTTTGAAAATGAAAAGTTGGCATGACTCTCACCTTTCTCGTTTTCAACTTATTCTTTCCTTTCTATTTTTTTTTTTTTACATTAATTTACATTAAATGACTATTAGTATTACTTATTAGAATAACACACCAACCAATTGAATTATTTGTGAAAAAATTTATCTCTCTTCACTTATTGAGAAAAGAAGACCAGAGAACTCAATCTTCACTTCCTCAAACAAACCCTAGTGCCACCTCCTTCTTTTATGGCCACCCTTCACCGTCATTTGACATCCAATGGCCACATCAAGACCGTAAACCTCTTGCTCTCACTGAATAAATTATTCTCATCTTTTTAAATTTTCTAAACGGTGAAGTTGATGTCGCTCCACTGCTAAAATCTCAATTTTTGGTGCTCATCCACAAAGTTTATTGCTTGATTTACTTCATGGTCTGAGCATCTAACCGATCGGAATCTTCTTCTTCTCCACTTCGTTAGTACATGCAACATCATAATCGATGATTCAGATATTGTGTTTAGATCTATTATGTTTTTATCCTCTATTCCTCTTTCTTTTTTTACAAATCCTCTGTTCCTCCTCAAAATCAAATTTTCCCATTTTTGTTAAACCATAGCATTCTGTATCCCTAATTTTTTTTGTTAAAGTAAGGTTTTTTATTGTTTTTTTCGTTCATCTATCCATCTCTGATATTTTTTTCCCAGTTCCATTGAATAAATAAAAACCATTAAGGCATTAACCATATTTGATATTTTACTTTTAATCTAATAATGGATTAATTAGTGTGAAATTCTAACTTAATAATATAAATAAAAAATATAAAGAAAACAAAAAGTGAAAACGAGAGACTGAGAGAGGTGCTATTGGACATATACTTCTAATGTATAATTAAATTTAAATACTTTTATTTAATATAATCATTTTAAAAACAAAAAAAAAAAATTAAACAATAAAAGCTTTTTGTTTCTGGCGGACTTTTCCGCCACAAAGTGTGGGAATCTGTCTTATGAGTTTTTGGTGGAATTTTCTGCCACAAAGTGTAAGGAATCAGCTTTTTGTTTCTGGACGAATTTATTGGCGGAAATTTCCGCCAGTAAATTTACTGGCATATGATTTAGTGGCAGATCGATTCCATCAGTAAATTATCACTTCTTGGCGGAATTTAACACTTCTTGAGGGATTTTTGCTGCCACTAAAATGACATTTTCTTGTAGTGTTACAATACCGTCCCCTTTAAAACCAACCTTGTCCTCAAGGTTGAAGGTAAGATAAATTTGTTGACCGAGAGTAATAACTCATAAAGTAAGCTCCAAGTTAAGCATGCCTTCCTTATAGACTAGATGGACTAGAGAACATCCACCCGGATCCCATTTCTTAGACTTTTCAAGGAATAATAATAATGAAAAAAATTCCCGGATCCCACTGTTTGAAATAAAAGTGGTAGTCTGGCCTTTGTGCAGAAGATATATTCCCCTAATAATTTTGCAAACCCAAGCTGCACGCCTATCAGCTGCTAGTGGAATTGGTTCCCCAGGATCAAGACAGAAGGACCTATAAACAAGCACATCTTCATAATAGCTCTTAGTGTGAGACTTGTCATCCATAACAGCTTCATGCATGTAGTAGCTCAAAAGGTGAACATGATATGGTTCAGGTGCCAACTTTTGTAGTTGTTGTAGCATATCTTCCAATCCAAGCAAACTAATAGTACAACCACTATATATTGGGCTGGCTTTGGATTGTGCAGCATAGTCACCAACAGGAAGTAAGTTTTTGAAGGTTACATGTCTATACCTCACATACAAGAAAATCTCCACAAGTGTAGATAAAGGAACTTCATTGGTAAACAAACTTTCCAACACCATCAAACTATCAACTTCAAGTGGCTCCACTGAGAAAACTTCAAGTGTATCCATAATTTGAACATGGTAAAATTCAAGTGCATCACTCCATGATGAAAGAAGCATCTTCTTGTGTCTAATTCTTTCCATCATTTCAACTTCAAAAACCTTGATGTCACAAATGATTTCTTCATTGCAAAGCATATTTGCGAACAAACATGAAATCGATACAATATTGATCATATCATTACCAACCCCTCTAAAAGTGATCTTGTCCTCAAGATCAATGAAAATGATAACTATTTTTGATGCTAGACCAATGTTGAATAAGGTTGCCTTCTCACACTCATTGTGATCAACAAAAATCCCAAATTGTGAATGTGTTTCTTGTGACTTTTGCTGCCATCTATGCTTACCAATCAAGACTGTAAACAAGACAACACTATAACCATAAACAACAACTTGAATACACTTTAAAATGGAACCAACAGTTGGTATGCTTATTCTTGTAAAGTGCTTAAACATATCTCCATCACTACAAATCTGTCAATTCATTGTAACATATCCATCGAACCACTCAAGCATTTTCCATTCATGCAAAAACATGGGCTCAAAACCATTAAAACACTTGCACATTGAGACACCTTTGATGTTACAGAATCCATAAACACCATTGAGTTCACATAACCAACTAGAATAATGATGAGCATTAGGTGAGATGTTGGAGTTCATGACAGATTGACTAAGCTTTAAGCAAGGGATGAAGTTTCTTTTCTTAGATATCAACACACGGTAAACATAGCCATAACAAGTAATCCATCGCAATTGATCATAAACCGCATATATAAATTGAATAACCCCAACAACACAATACCTAGAAACAAACTCATTGGATAACAATTCTGTCTCATCAAATACACCAGCTATTGTAAACCCCACGTTTATAGAATTTAGACAAACCACAACCATCTTAGGCATTACATCAAACACATGATATGCATTCCACACTTGAAATATGTAGATAGGAACTTGGTGTGTGAAGGATTCTGAGCATTTCACATATAGAATTAATGCATTAAATGGCACAAAAACAAACTCCAAAATACTATTATCATACCTATTTTCATCCACCAAATCTTCTCTGAGAATGCAATGATTAGAATCCGTTAATAACTTTGTTTTGATTACTATCTTGTTAGCACAAACAATTTCAACACCAGAAAGCCAAACAGTGAAGTCCACATCTCTGTGAATGGCATATGGTGGCTTCGGAGGTGGTGGAGGCAGCATGAGGTTACATATCACAGGGAGTTCAACAAGAATCTTCGGAAAATTTTGATCCGGAGGTTTCGGAGGCGGCAACAATGGTGGATCAAAATTAGAAGACGATGATTTGATTAATATGCCGACAAGATGAACCACAACTCCTTTACAACTACTAGAAGTGAACAATGGAATTGCCAAATTTGGCATGTCGACAAAACGAGTGATACCTTTGGGGAAACCATCTGTGATTTCATTGAGAAGAGGTATATGAACAACTGGTGTCACTGATTTCACCATTGATGTTCTCAACCCAACCGATTCCTCAGCTGATTGTTCATCGCTTGGTTCTATGGACGGAAGAGTTTCTTCCGAAGTCGGAAGTACATCGTTCGTCGATTCAGCAACATCAATTTCACCATCAAACATTGTATCTGAAGTCGGAAGCACATCCTCCATCAACAAATTAACATTCAATGGTTCAACAGTTGGGATGTCGTTGTGTGAGTTCGCTGCACCATGGGAAGAGATCGGCGAGCAGTTGTATTGTTGTAGTAGAATCTCCAATTGAGCCATGATTTTGCCGAAAACAGCGTCGCTGCGGGCGTGCATTTCATCAATTTTCTTCCATCGATCGTTGTTGGTGGTGTTCAAATACTCTGCCATGGTGACAATGAAAGCACCAATGTAACAGTACTAAAAATGAAGATAAAGATAAGGGAATTTTTTATAGAATTTCTGGAAATAAATCCATCACTAACAGTGAGTGGAATGAATACAAGATGTGAAATAGAGAGTTTTGAGGGAGAAGAATAACAAACTACACAATTCACATAACTCACAAAATACCCCTATTATAATATTAATAGTAACTCATTTCTTCACATAGTCTCATTTCACGGGCTTAAGATGACTAACTCTTTATTTGGGCCTATCCAATTTGGTGGGTTCATTACAGAGTGTTTGCAAACATATAAAATCAAATTATATTAGAGATAAAGATATACAGTTTGTATTTTGATTTTCAAATAACAGAACTATTGTTCATTTGCTTTGATCATATGATTATAACCTATGCGATACGCAGGTCTATACCATTTCCTTAATTAGTCTAGAAAAAACAACAGCTACTAATTTTAAAAATGCATATTATTATTAAAAAAGCAAGGTTTGCTCTTTATCTATGGGTGATCCAATTGATTCAATAACAGGAATTTAAGATCACATGGCAAGAGGATTGAGCACTTGCCCAATAAAGAGTATCGTTCCAGACAAATCTTCTCTAATCAGAAACAAGAAAGGGTGATCAGCTACAAAATTTGTTCGAGGAAATGGAGCGTAGTCATTACAACAAAAAGCTATCTCTTCCATGCAAGTCGTTGCAGCAGCTTCAGTACCTTCTTCATTTACTTCAATAAAAGACTTGTGAAAAATGTTAGAAACATTAAGTTGTTGGCCTATAGGAGAGTCCACCATTTTTGTCAAACCTCCCGCGGAGAAAGGTAAGACCACTCCTAACTCCTTCAACATATCAGAAGTTTCAAATCCAAAAGAAATATTGAATTTTGGAATCCTAAAGGCACCGACTTCCACTTTTTCACGAGGCAGCTTTTGTTCCAAGAACTCGGATTTGGAAGCCACCTTATCAATCAAAGCTAACAATCCATCTTTTGTATCAGGAAGAAAAATGTAAATAGAGAATTGGCGCTTTTCTTCACCTTGCTTATAAGGAAGACGAAGTACTTTGAAACCATAAAAGACATTGATAAATTGATCATTGGAGCTACTCATGAAGGGAACCTTGACTGATTTGTCATTAAGAAGATGAAAATCATAGTCTTTTGTATTTGATGTATCAAACCCCTCCTCCCATTCTCCTTTGAAATATAGTGCATTTGCAAAGATGAGTCTGGTTAAGCTATTAACCGACTCGGGTGGAAGTAGATTTTTTATAAGACCGTTTGTATTTTTTTCAACCCATAAATTCACTTCTTTTGTCACTTCGAGAGCCTTTAAAACAATACCAAATATAAAATTAATAAATCCATGATCAAATATATAAAGAACAATAAACGTTTGTGAAGATAAATAAATCCATTAGTTAATACTACCAAATAAAATAATAAAAGCAGGCATTGATTCAAGATTAAAAAAAGAAGATGGATTATAGATTATGATACCTTGGTCATGAAATCAACCGAGGCAAGAGTGGTTTTGAAATCTGTAGTCACAATTTCTTTGAAGGAAGGTTGAAAAGATAGCGATTGTTCAACCCACATACCATTGACGAAAGACAGTAGAGGTCCAACGGATGGAGCATTAGCACCGGCGAGCACAAAGGAAACGAGTTGAGAGGATAATGATTTGAGTTGGTCGATGGATTTTGATAAGAGGAAGGAGAGAAGTTGTTGTTGTGTCGGACCTTCAGAGCCAGCGGCGATTACGCTGAGCACGGTGTAGAGGGACAATGGGGAAAATACAATGTTGTTTTGTTGATATTCTTGTTTGGAGAACAAATGGTTGGCCATGGTCATAGAAACTTTGGTTAGGTTAGTGATTGATTTGTTGTGGAAATCTGATACCATTCTTTTCCTTTTTCTGGTTGAAACTGAAAACATCTTTGACTGTCAATACAAGCAAGAAAACAGAAAGTTTATTATAAAGACCTAAAGAGAAAGCAGAGAGTGTCTTTGCAATTTTCTTCTTCTTTTTTTCTTATTCAATTTGGGTTTTCTTTTTATATATATAGTAGTGTTTGCAATCTATTTCTAAAGTGTATCCTTATTTTAGAGTTAAAAAGATGCCTTGCAGATAAAGTCATGCAAAAAGATTGGGGAAATCTGATTTTTTTTTTTTTTGACAAGATCTGATTTTATTTTATATTTTTGTAAGGTTATTAACAAACTAAACGAGAATTAAGGGATAACAAAGCCAGTAAGTGATAATTATGAACAGCTAATGAATCATGCTTTTTAATTTCAATTTGTTCTTTCAGCTCAGTTTCATGTGTTACGCTTGATCCCAAGGTTTTAAATTGCGGTCGCCGATACGGTAACGGGTGCAGTTGTTGCGAATGCGGGTATTACGGTTGCTGCAACGCCCGCGTTGCGGCGTGTAATTATTTTGAAATTTCATAAACCATATAAAATGACACTGCTATACTACACTATTTATCCACCATTGTGGAGTCTTAGTTTATTCCATAAATATTAATTTGAATGCGCTTAAAATACACGATTGGGAGATTGTTAAAAGTAGGGTTTTTCATTAGATTTGACACAAATTAGGATTTTTTTTAAAGCAACACAAATTAGGATTTAAAGTTCATAAATTTTACATTTGAATGAACATCACCGAAATCATTTGATGCGGTTACAATGCAATCGTACATGTGAATTAAAATCACACTGCAATTGCGGTGTGATGCGGTTGTGGAGGCTACTGTATCCGTAGCACTGCAGCCACAATTGCGGATGCGGGCCGCAATTTAAAACCTTGCTTGATCCTTTTGAACCAGCTTCTTACTCCTCTAACAATGTTTTTCCAGCATTATAGGGATGATGATGGTTCTGCTCATGAAAAGGAATATTGAATATATGGAGACTGCTTTGACATCATTTATGCTCCTTCAAAGATAACAGTCTTTGCACTTTTCTCATCTGCAGCTGATCACTTACCTCTATATATGTATCCCTTTCGGCTTACAAGTCTTGGTGTCATTGGTGCCTTGGTGGTGAAGGTACTACATCCTTGCTGAGTCTTGTGTTTGATAAGCTAGAGGTTTCAATCGCATGAGACTATAGATCTTGCTTGGTTACTTGTTGGGCTTGAGTTAAATCAGTTGATTCACCAAGTTGAAACTAAACCACAATTGTTTTACGCACACACAAAATAAAGTTATTAGCAAGGTTTTAAATCAAGGTCCGTTACCGTGAAAAAGGCCGCGACAAAAAGATTTTGGTGCCTACCGTTAATGTTTTTTACCGTTTTTACATGGTGAAATAAAATCACGCCGAAATGCTGATATGGCCGCGACGAAACACCGATACGGCCGTGGCAAAATGCTAATAGATATATAGACTTCCATTTTTTCCAATAAAAATGAATAAAAATCACATTTTTTATACAAATATGAACATAAATTATAAAGTAGTATCTTTTTTCAACTCTTTTCTAGTTCAAAACTATACATTTATCTCACATTTAAGTTATTATACATGTATTAATATTATAGTATAATAATTTTAATAAAATTAGTGCGATATTGTGATTAATTCACATCGCAACGACCGTAATCTATAACGTGACAACCGTAATAGCCGAAATCGCGAAATCCTTAACGCGACCATGACAGCGATTGCTATTTAAAACCTTGGTTATTAGTAGTGATTATAGACTTATTGGAGATTATCTACTATAAAATACTTTTTTTTTTTAAGCCAAACGAAAAATATAATAAATAAAAACAAAGAGAGATACAGAGACCGGGGGGACATTAGACCTTACCCAGTTACAATTCAAAGTAATACAACATGACGAACCAGGAAAAAACAACCCTAATCAAATCTACCAATACTGACACTCATCACGAGCGCAACCCAGCGAACCCGCGTACGGGCGCGAAACCAAGTTACAAAAAAAAGATGAAGAGTAACCACATCGGCAAAGATCAAAAGGGACTAAAACTTGGCGAATGAATCCTCCGCCAACACGGAACAAGACCCACGTGCCAACAGCCCCTGAGCAAAGCAGCAGCAGGCATAAAAGCTCTTTCGAGCAAACGACGGGTGACACTCAGATCGAGGGATAAGTGCAACACGTTAGAGAACCAAACCCTTGCGGGTTAATAGAGCCAACCCAAACGGGTTTACGAAACCAAACTAGGAGGACCTGAAATTACCACCCAATCTCTGATCAAGAACACAAAGCATAAAGCATAACAACAAACATTACAAAAGAAAATAAAAAAACAGTACACACAAAAGGGAAAAAAATAACAGAGCAGAAAAAGCAAAACCACAGTGAAAACCACCCCAAATCCGCCGTTGTAGTGATGGAACCTTTGCGTCTGCAGATTTCAACAAATCTGGGAAAGAATCAGAAAAACAAAGGAGACACCAACCACAAACCAGTCCAAGGCAAGCTGGAGAAGGAACAACCACCAAGAATCACGACCAACCGAAGAAGCACAACCAACCAACCAGAAGCCAACGAAGGAGGAGAGTTAATCGACAAGGCTGAAAACCAACCATTCCGACCCTTGCAACGACGACGACCGCAAGATAGAAAGGCAACTGTGACAGAGACGGGAAGATCTAGAGCTACGGTGGCTACCGGAGAAGAAGGGGTTAACAGCTTAAACGTGGCTCAAAACGGTGGTGCGGAGCAAAAAACTCATCGCACCACCACTGGAATGCTTACATCGTGATATTTGAGTTTGGATTGAGAGCAACTATAAAATACATTAAAAAGTGGCTCATTTACTTATTTAATGTTAAGTATTTAACTTTTTTATCCTACCTATATTTTAAGTTACATGTCATATATTTTTGCCTTTTAATACTTTATAGATGACATGGAATAAAAATAAATTAATGTTAAAAATATAACTCTTTTCACCGAGAGATCCTTATGATGTAAAAATTGAGCAAGGGACATGATTGATATAGGTTCAATTTCCATGGGAATATAAGATAGTCATCCTTTATATTGGGAGTAGAAAAATGACATTATGTGTCATAAATTGTGGGAATATATTACACCCAAGAGTATATTTACAAAACTTTTACAAAATACGAGAATACAACATTATTTAATATATTTTTGATGTCTTTGTTTAATAAGCTATTTAACATATTTTTTATGCCTTTATTTTATTGGAATTATTTATATAGTGTGTGAACAACGAGCAGGTTCGGGCGAGTACGGGCCACATTCTTGGTCTCGACCGGTTTTGTTTCACCAAAAGTTCATATCATTGCTGACGGATTGAAGCCTCGGATAAGTTGAATTCAATTGCAGCAAGTCATCGGTTCAAACGAGTGGGATAATACAGTTCTGGATTTGGTGGATTTCGGCAACAGAGGTTCAAATTGAGTGGAGAATAAAGCAGATGTAAACTAAAATTTGACCAGTCAAGGCCAAAATGAAAGGGATATCCTTCCAGGAAGTAAGAGGTAGGAAAGCTCCATTTTGTTTCTTTTCGAAGCATCAAGCGTTTGGGATGTGACTGGGAAGATGAAGACGATGGTGATGATGTTGGGGGCGAACGGATGGCAGCAGTATGATTTTGCCTGGTGGAGACTAGAGAAGATGGAGATCGTCGATCAGTGGTGAAAGATGGTAGAAGTTAAATGGTCAACGTTTATGGCCAACGTGACCCACCTTCACAATGCCATCATTTAAGCAATTGCCAACTTGTCCGGCCATCCTCCCCTCTTCATTAGGGAGGAAATTGATGGGGATTGGGGTTTCAAGTGAGTAATGAGTTTCAGGTGTTAATGATGATGTGTGGTGCAAGTTGGGGTGACTGAAGTGATAAGAGGGAAACAATAAGAAACGATAAAGACTCCAATACACTCGTTTTAAAGAAAAATACTAAATTGTACGATAACATTTTCATTATAATTGCACGACAATACTAAAATGCTTTTTTTTTTAATAATTATATGACTTAAAACTATTCATATATATACTTTCTGATTAACTATTTTACTATGAAATCACAAATTACAACCTTTTTTGGTAAAATAAAATTTGCAACTTTTCTAAATCATTGACATATGTTTTGTCTTGTCTCCTATTTGTATTGTTAACGACTAATAACTACTCCGATCTAAAATATAAACAAAGTTTAGTTAAATAAAATTAATATATTAGATCTAAATTTTATATTAAATATAAGTTAACTTTTTTTAACCAATTATCACTTGTATGTTTTATAGAGGAATAATGAACAACGAAGTAAAATGCATATATATTCAACATGTTGTAGTTTCTCGTGCGTGAAGTGTATCATGCCATATAGCATGGCTCCATTTTAAAATAAGAGAATTTAGTTTATTCAATCATTTGTAGAAATTGCAATGAAGGCAGTAATATTTAAAAAAAATTAAAAGTAATTCTCATTTTCAAGTTTTTCAAAATTTAAAAACAAAAACATCTCCTATTACGGTACTATAAAATTGGAAAAAAAAAATAACAATTTAACAATTTTCTGTTTAAAATTTAACAATTTTTAAATTGATAAAATTGTAAAGAAAAAACTTTTAAACGTCTTTGATACCCCTTTTGAGATTATTCTTGACTTTTGTTGTCTTATTCTAGCAGTTCTTGACCATGAGTTGAAAGAAGAAAAATAACATAAACAAAACTAACGTAGGAAAAATCTCACATATACCATCTTGTTCTCACATCTTACCTACTTCATTTCGTAACAGTTTTCAATAGAAGATATCGACAAGGCCTTCAAGGTGAGTGATGTTTTAAAAGGGATATTTCATGTCAACCTTGACAACTCAGTTGAAGCCTACTGTGAAAGTGATAGTGTGACAATTGTTTTTAATGGGATTGTGTCTCGAAATAGAGTTATCGACGGTAAAATGGTTGTAGTTGAGATTAATGCAGCGGAGACAACTAGAAGGGTTTATATTGAAGTTGGGACGTCAGAAGAGATAAAGTAATGTGTAAACACTTGGAGCTGACAACAATTGATGATAAATTGCCTTATGACATAATTTCTCCAAGTGGTTTGCCAAGTGACTCTTTAAGGAAAGATGTTCTTCTAGTGTAAGAATAGATAATTGGTCCGAAGATAGTCTTCTTCCAAAGGGTCACATTTTGCTCATTTTTGAAAAGGGTAAAATTCAGACACAACGGGATGCAGTATTATATCAACATAGCTTCCATTCATCTAAACATTTAGATGAATTTCTAGAAAAGGTTCGTTTGGAGTTGATTTCAGAGGAACATTGTGGCACGATATTGTTTAAAAATTTAAAAAAATATTTTAACAATTAAACAAGACTTTCAACAAATTTGCGGATTTACCCTATGTAAAATGGGGGCATTTGACCCCACTCTAATAATTATTTTTTAACTATTAAGCAAACCTTTTTATATGTTGCCCCCAGTTCAAATCATGCTTTGTCCCCACATTACTCACTAAGTAGTATTTTGTTAACATAATATTTTTAGGTATAATATTATTTTAGTCCTTAATAATGAATTTATGGTCCATTTAAATGTTAATGTTATGATATTTTATGTTTAAGATGTGTCTATTATATTTATATATTATCTTAAACATATATAATTAACTCTATATTGTGTTAAAAAAAGTCAAAATTTTGTTTATTAGGGATTAAAAACAAAATAGAATTTTTTTTAAAGATAAAAACATGTGTTTTTTTTTTGTATAAACATTTGCAATAAATGATTTTGACCCCACTTATTGAAATTCCTGAAATTTGTCCCTGCCCGTCGTGCACGATAGATCTGCATCGTGCCACAATGAGACATGCCAAGAGCGCGTTTTTCACTATAAATAGAGGTCGAGGCCACCATATTTTTGAATATCGGAATTGAGAGAACTCAAGAAGGCAAGAATCACGAAGGCAAAGTCTTAATATAGATATTTGTTCATTGTCTGTAAATTCTTAGATTTTACTGACACGTTTTGACTTTCAATGTAATTTTATAAAATTTGTTGATTTCATTTATTTTTTATTTTTAGAGTATTCATTATACTTTGTTGATATAAAGAGAAAGTGTAATTGTTTATTCATCGTCCGTAAGATTTTTATTTTTAGGGTTTAAATATATTTTCGCGATTTTTTTGTTATAGTCTTTGTATGTTTTTTTTGTTGCAAATATATTCATGAATGTATAAGTCTTTTTTATTTTAGTCTCTTCCGCTTGCGTTTGTATTTTTTATGTTCATATATGTGTGGCTAAAAAAGAAAGAGTCATTTGGAAATAAGTATGAGTTTAACTCATCCTTACAAAATCGGCTTGTAAGGTGAGGATTGTCACTAACTTATAAACACTTATTCGGGTCATCACATATCCAATGTGGGGCTTTTTAACATGATGGCTATCACTTGCTTATAAACACTTACTCAAGTCATCTCATATCCAATGTGAGATTTCTTAACACACCTCCACACATTTAGAACTGAACAAGCTGAAACGTGGATATAAGTATGGGCATAACTCATCCTTACAAAACCGGCTTGTAAGGTGAGAACTGCCACTTGCTTAGAAACACTTGTCGAGGAGTTAGAAATTATTAGAAATAAGTTACAAGCTGGTTTTGTAAGGATGAACATAACTCATCTAATAATTTCTAACATGGTATCAGAGTCTCTTTAAAATCCATTGGACTACCCATTATTTGGGCAATCCGTTGTTGTTGAGTCCACGTTTCAGCTTGTTCAGTCCTGGACGTGAGAGAGTGTGTTAAAAAATCTCACATCGGATATGAGATAACCTTAATATATGTTTATAAACAAGTGGTAGATCTCACCTTACAAACCGATTTTATAAAAATGAGTTAGGCCCATACTTATTTCAAATGATTTCTGACACTAACCCTGTGTTTGGTTAGGGTGATTTACAGACGAGAGAAACAAGTGAGAGAGAGATAGAGGAGAAAGAGGGAATCTCCTTTGTTTGGTTTATCAAAGAAGTAGCTAAGAGAGAAGGATTAACCCATGGGACCCACCATTATCCCAATCTTCTCAAATGTGCGAAGAAACCAGAGAGAAAGTATTGTTTTTTACAATTTCTCATTTTTGCCCTTGTCTTCATATATGTGCACTACATGGCAACGAGACAAATTGTCCCACAATCCACAAGTGACAAAGTCATCTTTGCAAAGCATAATTACCAATTATAAAGATCCCAAGCAAAAAATATATGGAGAACGAGAAGCAAAAAAAAAAAAAAGCTTTGATTGAGCTGAAAATGTAACACGAGAAGACTATAAACAACGAATCCAACATTCCAACTCCGGCAGCACTTGAATTTGGAAGACATGCTTGCTTTTACAGGATAAATTGCCTTACGAAAAAAATAAGAAAGTAAAAATTTAATTAATATTCAACATGTATCTATTTTATATATATTAAAATAGAATGTTGTTAAAAAATGAAATTTAATTGGAAATGAAATTATAAAATCGAATGTTGTTAAAAAATTAAGGGTATATTGGTCCTTTTATAAAATAATAACACTTCGTTCTCTTTTATTTCTTTTTTTTTTCTCTTATACTAAACAATACACCAAATCTACTCTATTTCTCACATCTTTCTCTCTTCTCATACTCTCTCTCACCTATCTCTCTCTTTTCACTTTCTTCTCACAACCAAACACACCCTAAGTAATAAGATCTTTTTATGTAGTAGTTTTATCTGCATCTTCAAGCTAAATAAAGGCTTAATTAATCCATGTTAAACCTTGGACATTTAAATGTATGTTTGGTTAAGCTTTTGTCCAATTCAAATCGCTTCCCAGTACAATTTTGGCCGTGATTTATAGAAGCTACAAATTATAGCTTCCATTTAAATATGAGTCTGGCCTTCAACCAACCTTTAAATAAATGATCTATCCAAATAAAGGTTGTCAAAAATGCATTGATTGATCCATTCTAAAAGCAGAGCTTATGTCTTGTTTTTTTGTGTATTCTAGTCCATGACTTTAGCTGACATCATTACCCCATGTCCACTAAATTATATGAAGAATGAGCTTGAAGGGAAGTGTTGCTTAACCTTTACAAGTAAGAAATGTGATTCATTATTTAACACTAGCTTTTTATATATGTAAAGTCTAATTGTCTAAAAGGTATGAATAAGAATGTTAGTGTTATAATACCAAAAAAAAGAATGTTATGGTTATTAATTAGTGCATCCAACACTAGCCACTATACTAGTACTAGAAATTACATCTTAGGGAAGACAACATCTAAGCATTCAGATCATTAGGTACTATTCGATTAAAATCAGACAGTTCAACAAATCAAAATTTATAATTTATTTTATAATATTTAAATACTGAGCTTGAATCTGAATTATCCGATTTTTATCAAACGACTATTACCAATATCTTGAATGCGTTAAAACGCGAAATCACCAAGCTTTCATAACAACTTATTTGTAGATTATACAAATACAAATTACACAACAGTACATGAACCAATCTAATATTCAAGAGTAGAGGTAAAAAAATTAAAACTGTGAGTTGAAACAAAATTAAACACAAAAACACAACTCATTATTATTAATTAATATGGTTCCACACATAAACACATACTTGAATTATCATTACAAATCTTCACTATTCATTGATGAAATCAGCTATGCGTTTAATCAAATTCTTAGCTTTATCACAATCTGGATTAAAAATATGAAACACATGATCTTCCTCTTGAGTTTCATAAAACTCAGCAGTACCTTTCCAACCACTATTAACCAATTTCTTATGATAAAGTTTCCCTCTTTCCCTTAATATATCTTTCTCACAAACAGTAATAAGCACTTTTTCAACACCAACTTCTTCAAGATTAGGAGCTTCTTCCACAAACGGATTAATCAAAGGATCATCATTTCCTTTATCAGAAGGACAAACAAATTCCCACCATTTATCAACCATTTTTTTTCTCTCATAATCACTTATTTCAACACCAATTGGTTCCTTACCCCAAAAATAAGGATTCACCATAATAAGACCCAAAACTTTAAAATTCAAATGATTAAGAACATTCAACTTTAAAGACATGTAGTGTCCTATGTTAGCACCAGCACTATCACCTGCTAAGAAAACTTTGTTAAAGTCAACTTTTTCTTTGATCAAGTTTTCATGATTTTCTTCATGATTTTCAATTGTGTGTGAAGCAATCCATTGAAGTGCTTCCCAAGAATCATCGTAAGCGGTCGGAAGAGGATGTTCCGGCACTAACCGGTAATTAACAGATATAGCTATGATGTTTGCTTCAGCTACGAGTTTGTTGAGGGAGTTATGGTAAAGAGGGTCAGAGGATGAAGATATACAATAGGCACCACCATGGAAGTAGATGATTAAAGGTAGTTTTTTTGAATTGGAATTGTTAGGTGAGTAGAGTCTTGCGTTGAGACCAGTTTTTGGGATGATTGTGATGTCTTTGGAGATAACTTTGGTTTGAGGATCGATGCCGGGAGGAACGACGTGAATGCCGGCTAATCTTTCGACGGTTCCGTTTTTGTGTACTCGAAGGTATGGAGGAACATCTATGGAGATTTCTGGATAGGTTGGATCCATTTTTGGAGGAGAGGAAGATTTGGAAGTGAAAGAGAGAGTCAAGGGTGTGTTGATTGATTAGGGGCAATTATTTAACAGAATTATTATTGAAACCAATGGTTTTATTTGAAACCAATAAAAAAAGAGACCCATAATTCAGAGTTCGGTCGCAAACAACGTATATTGTGGTCTAATTTAATGGTCCTTAAACATCGCTGAATATTAAACTTGGTGGTCTCAAAAGTCACAAGAAAGAGATAACATTTGTTTGTTTATTGAAATTGTTAAGTTACACACCTGACTTTGGTGACAACAATTTCAATGAGTAGATTTTATTTTATTTCAAAAGAAACTGTTTAATTTTTATTATAAAATTGATTTTGTTTTTTTCATTTAAAATATGAGTAGTATTGGATTCATTATATAATAATATATATAATTTAAAGAGTATTTAGACGAATATGGAGGTTGAATTTAGCGGGAGTGTCTATGCTCACACGATATAACAAACAAATCAACAAATACAAACCAAATCTACTCAAAGAATATAAGAATCACGTACGTGAAAACGCGAATTTATGGTGCTGAAACGTGGAACCAAACACATACTTAATGGAAGACAATGTCTAGAATGACATTAACTATACCAAAAGGAAACTATGGAAGATCAAATGTATGATGCATAAATAAGGAGACATTCTGTGTCAAAAAAAATATGGAGACATTCTTGCTTAGGCACAATACTATAGGCACAATGTTTAGGCACACATATATTAATTAAAAAAAATTAAATAAAAATAAAATATCACATCAATAAATAAGATGTTTTACACAATATAGAAATTTGTTTTTAACTATTAAATCGCATTGTTAGATCAAGTGAAATGTGATGTGATATATTGATCCAAAGACGTATTAATTCAATAATAAATTTATGTAAAAAAATTTATTTTACTTGTACAACAAAATTTATGGAGACGTACATCCCTCGTATTAGTTTTTTATTTAAAAAATAAAAAAATTAATAATACACATGGTCAAAGCACAAGATGGACCCTAACTTGTGTGACAGTGTTTTTTACGAAAGAAAAAAAAAACATTAAAACATGCATTTGTCCTCGATGTTGTTTTACTTTTTAATAACTGTATAGTTGTATTTATAATTTTTAATAGAATTAGTTTCCATTTTAAATTAACATACCAACTTTTTATCAAGGAAAAAAAAATTAACATACCAACTTTTTTTTTTTTTTTGGTTTTTCACCACCAGTTTAATCTGGTTCGGGGTCAGTTCTGGCATCAAGTGGTTCCAGCCCCCTCCCGATCGCAGTTGCGGGGGATCGAACCGTGGTCCTCCCTACCAAGTTCAGCGCCAATCACCACTGAACCAACTAACGATTGGTAACATACCAACTTTTTATCAACGAAAAAAAAATTACCATACTAACTATTAATACAAAAATAAAAGGAAACAGAAAAAACGACAAAGATGAAAGATCAGATTTAAAGTATTAAAAAATAGTTAGTATATATTCATATAAATGAGAAGATAATTAGGAAGGTGAGAATAATTGATCCTGAATCAACATTTGACTTTTTTTTTTTTTTGAAAAACAACATTTGACTTTACGCTGCAGCAAAGAAGGTTTTAAATTTGTCGTAAGCATAGTGAGATGTGCTAAGATCTCAATCAAGAACATAAAGCAATTTCTTGGCCTACTTATTATTATTGATTAAAATTAGTTTCTGGTGAGAAAATACAACTCAACACAAACAAATCATCATTGCAAATTCCAACAGAAATAAAGGTGAATTGAAACTTTACCAAAAAAAAAAAAAAAGGTGAATTGAATAAAATTGTACTTGGTTTGTTGGGGGCTGCAAAAATTATTATTAGAAATTTAGAATAATTGAGCATGCTTGATTAGTTGATTTATTTATTTGTAGCCTGTTAAATAAAGCAATTAAATAAACTATTATTAGAAATTTATTTAATTGAGCATGCTTGTGGTCAGTACCGGTCACTATGGTTAAAGTAAAGACAACCACCTCTATTCTCTTTCTTTCCTAATATACTCAACATAGGAAATAGAGAAAATAAATTAGGATTTCAATGAATGAATTTGATTAAAATTAGATCAAATTTATTCATTAAAATTTGTTTTTTTTTTCTCAGTTTATTTTTCTTAAACCAAACACACCCTTAAACTTCAATAAAATCTCAAAATAGTACAATATGTTAGAATTAGAATTAGTAGTGTACTCCTTCCGTCCCAAAATATATGTAAAAATTTTGTTTTACACTTATTAAGAAAAGTAAAATGTGATAATTTGAAGTATAACTTTTTGTGTTTTATTTTAAATAATTTTTATGGGAAGATGTAAAAAGAATTTTTATTGGCTATTGATTATGGGGAAAAGAAGAGAGGGAGTAAATTATGCAATTTACATTTAATTTTATGAGAATAAGTTAAAATAAACCTTGAAAATGATTAAAGTTGATTTTTTTTTGCTTACAATTTGAGAGAAAAAAAGTGATATTTTTTGCTTACATTTTAGGATGGGGGAGTACCAAATTTTGTGATATATTCCACTGGGTGGTTAATTCCATTTACAACTAGCTAAGAGTTCACCACAAATTAAGATGACCATAAACGAAAATAACGGCCAAGCTCCAATAAAGTATTGAGAGGGCTACCAAAATCAGTTGCGAAGCAATTACCCCTTTTTCGTAAAGTACCCCTCTTCCTATTTACTTTAAGGGTTGAGGCTATAAATGGCACAATGCCCCACAACAATTCAAAGTATAATGATAGTGGGTTTGAAACACAAGAGTGCGAAGTTAGACTCTCATAGCGAGGAGCTTCGAGTCAGCAAAGCGTTGTAGTAGCGACAAAGCCCTATGTGCTATAATGTTGAGCCAAGGATGCTCCACCTTATCTATATAACCAGCCAAGGATGGGGAATTTTTTGGAAAACTCGATATCCGGCCCAAGGATCGACTAATATGAGGGAACCAATCCCACCGTCCACTTGTGGGGGTCCCGTTTAAAGTCAGAGTTTTTTTTACTCTGTATGGACTAGCTCACTGAAATTGACAGTAGGGGAATCAAACCTAAAACTTTAAGAGGAGCATACTCCAAGAACCCAAGCCAACACCACTAGGCCAATCCAAGTGAGTTATTCAATATGGGGAATTGGTTGAATTTGAACGATATTGAAATGAATGGCGTTGAATCTTGAGAATGAGAATGTCGAAATTGTTGTCTTTGGTAGTAATATCCCTATTGTGGATGTTCCTGCAGGAAATGCTATGCTAAGTGCAATATAATAACACACTACAACAAAATTGTCATATACCAACGGAAACCTTTAGTTACGGTCTTCCAAGTCGTAGGTAAAACTATAATAATTCGTGGCTATAGGACACTACATGACTGTACGTGCGGGGAAGTTTCCCCCTATTTATTTTATTAAATTAATTATATTAATATTAATTTTCTTTTCATTCCCCCCAAATAAAAATCCTTTTCTATTTTGTGAAACACTGGAACCCTTACAAGCTAGTCTTCTCTTCCGTGAAACCCTTCTGTGGCTCTGCGCCCAACTTCTGCAAACATTCAATTAAGCGTCGACAAAGTTTTATGTGATCAGCAGGGGAGGAAAGGAGCGTGTTGATCTTCTCAACGTGTACTCTATGGTAAAGGCGATTTCCACCGAAAAGGGTTTAAGGTTTGTGATTTGCCCTTTTTTTTCAACCGAAAAGGGTTTAGGGTTTGTGATTTGTTTACAAATTTGTGCATCGAAACTCATTTTGCAGTTTTGTCTGGTAGATTGTTTAGGGATTTGTTAACCACAATCATACAAAATTCAAAAAAAAGTGTGTCTAACCACTTCATTATAGAAATTGACATAACGAAAATCTAATTATAATACATATAGAGGCTTTGTTTGGTTCTTTCTGTTATCCTCATGTTAGGTTAAATTTTAATTTCAAACTAAGTAGGGTACTAACATTACACAACAAAGTACTTGATATGTGAACTTCTTCACTTTAATTTTGACCTTCACTTTTCAAATCTTATGACTGCAATTGGCAATAATTATAAAGAAACTTGTAGAGGTACTTATAATCATTAGAAAGAAATAATTATTAGTATTCATTGTAGAATTATTGTTGGATGCAAGGTTTGTGTTGAGAATGAATAAGAGATAGCGGTTTAGAAGAGGTTTTATCCCCTGTAGCCATACTCTAATCAGGAATAACTATAGTGGCATCTGGTTCTCCATTGTATCAACTACAACAAAAGCGTGAAATGCTATGATCTTTAAATCGGAACGAAAGGGTCGTGGAGGAGTACAAGGTCTTATCATGGAGGATTATTAGATCAAAGATCAAAGGGATTTAGATGTTCCCTAAGTCAATAGTTATTAAATCCGAATGAATATTTGTAGTTGAATAAAACCTTATAGATGTATGTTATGTAGCTGCTGTGTGTTAATTGCAGGTCTTGTTTCATGCACGTGCATTTTATTGCGTCAGTGCCTTAAAGCCTTCTCTGAATCGGCTTGGGTTGGAAACTATTTCAGTTTCTGGTGTCTGAGCATTGCTAGTGGAACTGGCGAGAGGTCCTAAGGCATCACCATTGAAAAGTAGCCGCAAAAAATATCTGATAAGCTTAACCAGTTCGCGTGTTGCTGTACCAGTGCTTTTGTCGCAGGTAGTACACTAACCTCATCTTGTGTATAGGTTGGGTTCTTTCTATTCAGCAGGCTGATATGACTATAAGGAGTTTTGGCTGGCTGTTTTTGGTTAAGATTTTGATAGTCTGTCATTAGTTTTGTTTCCTATATCAGTTGGGTTTTCCCTATAGTGTTGTTTGAACACATGTTTCTTTTTAGGCCAGGTTAGTTGTTTTGTTTTGTTTAGGAGTTGGAGTGTTTAAGTTTTGGAGGACTTTTCTAGAGGCCCCTGTGTAGTTCTTGGGGCCATTGTGATAACAGTTTTGTATTCATGTGATATCATTATTTTGTTAATGGAACATAGTTTCTCTTGGTATTTTTGTGTTTTTGACAGGCTGAGTCTGTAGGCAATGGCCTTGTTACTCGAAGAATGACTGGGCAAGGTGTGATTCTGATGAGTTTGCGATGAAGATCCCAAATAATAAGGTTGGCAAAGGAGTTATGTAAAACATTTTTTTGGTTGTGTTTAGTTCTCATGGACTTCTTACATGAGGTAAATGAATGCGACTATATCTTATGCTACACTCATTTCCTACATGTTATAAATGGATAATGTTTCACTCTTTATTATTTACTTCTTGACTTGGGGTATATGTTTGTTTGATTTTCCTAGAGTTCTACAATCACAATGAGAAGGATCTAAGGTGCTTTCATTGTAAGTTCATGTTTCCAAATGGCTATTGGATTTTTTGGTTTTGGAGGAATGTTGTAAGTTAGCATCTATATTTTTCAACTAATTACTGATCAAATTCTTTAGCAATGATTTGATTTGTTATCTGATATGTTTAATGCTTTATTCATTCACAGGTTCCTTTGTGCACTTTCTGTAGTTCAATATGTAACATTCACTGGATTTGGTCTCTTACAACTTGTTTTCCCCTCTATATTTATCATTTGTCGATCAGTAGTGGTGGTAAGAAAGCAATTCAATAACATTCATATTTTTAGTCTATTCTATGCTCCCTGCCTTTGCATATAATGCAAACTGTTTTGCATCTAACTCTTTTGTTTACAGTCTAATTCTATAGCTATATGATGGTTCAATTCATTTGTTTGTAATATGCTACACCTAAGACATCTAGTCACTCATTCTTGCTTTTTAATTTACAAGAACATGTTGGGCACTAGTCTTAGAGTAGACACTACAAAGGGCATGCATAAAGAATGTTAAAGGTATAATTCTACTTTGTCATTGAGGATACTCTGTTATGTCTTTAAGAAATATAATTGTATTCTTTTATTTTCAATAGATTCCATCTATTAATGTGTATTTTATTTTCAAATTTCTTATAATGATTATAATAGATTTTTTGCCATTTACTATACTGATATTACACCAAAAGTATTGTTGATTTTGACTTAGAGTTGATATTGATTGTGTGCTCTTGTACCGAGAAGATACATAAAAGAACTAGAGCTTATAAACACACTTCACAAGGATCAAGCTAGAGAAGACAAAGAGAAAGTGTTTTGATGTAATTTAGGTTGAAAATATGCTTTATTCTACCAGTACAAAAGTTCAGCTCCCTTACAAGGGTATGTAAGTCTACCCTTCAACTTCACTTATTAGTTTATGCACTGATTTTTTTTTAACAGATGGTTGCAACATATAAAAAAGTGACCAGGTTTAATCATCAACTACTTAGTTATACCTGACTACATATGAAATATAAATATAGAATGTAATGATTAGTATGTCATCTATAGAAGGTAAGCTCTTTCAATATGGTTCCTAAATTACTATGATTCATTAGCTATTGCAATTGATGCCTCCAAATTCCATTAACTATTATATTTTTATCTTTGATGGTAACGAGTGTCTGCCCCTTGCATCTGGTGGTGAAATTGCTTCAACCTTTGACAACCTGGGTCTGTTAAGCTTGGCTACTGTGGCCTTATTGAGGAGATTCAGATTAATGGCTGCTATTATCTAGTTGGACTGCAGTTTATTGACTGATAGCTAGGGAGGTGATGCACATCGTATGTATTACTGAAGTTTGTTGATTTGCAATTTTAGGGGTGGATTAGAAGTAAGCAATGATTTAATATTGCTTTCAAGTCTATACCAGTTGTTCTGCTCTAAGTTTTTTTTTACAGTTGTTCTGCTCTAAGTTATTTAGTATAGTTTATGTTTTGGAATAATTACATGGATAAGTGATATTATTTTGGTATTTTAATGTACTTTGTCATTATTTTGACATGGTTGTAAGACTTGTTTGTTTTTCAATATAATTTAAGATTTCATTTATTTTGTTTCTGTTATGAAATAAAGTAATAGATAAAGAGACTAAAGATAGAGATGAGATGAAGAAGAGAAAAGAAGAGACAACTCTTGTATTTCTTATTCATAAGTGTGTATTTACATTGCAACATAAGCTCTATTTATAGGACAATATATTGGGCCAGTGATATGAGCCAAAGCATAATGGACATCTATTAGAATTATTCATAACACTCCCCCTTAGATGTCCATCGAGGATATGCCTCATTAAAACCTTACTAGATAAAACCCATTGGGAAAAAATCCTAGTGAAGGAAAAAGAGTACATTATCCTTTGTGTGTGAACTGCCTCATTAAAAACCTTACCAGGAAAACCCAGTGGGATAAAACTATGGTGAAGGGAAAAAGAGTGCAGAACATATTTGTGTCTCCCCCTCATAAAGACAATTATATATGTGGTGAAGAAAACTCAAATAATCTTCTATATTAGTTTCTCAAAAGCTTTACTTGAAGTTGTCTTCATAGAAAAATCTATCATATCTTCTTTATCGTACGCTTCTCCAAATTTGCATTTTGTGCGACATTATCTTCATACTGAATTGTTGCAAGAACCCTTTAGAAGAAAAAATTACAAATCTCTTGCATGTGATGAAAATTATCCTTCAATCAAAAAACATTCTTGACTCATCTCTTGGAATGCTAAAGTTCTTCATCATTTCATGAGATTGTTGTTGTGATTTGTTTCACAAATTTATAGAGTGATTGTACATCATCATCATGTAAAGAAGGGGGGTTGTTTGTGATATATACCATTACGAGGATAAGACAAATAACCTGCAAATATCTAAAATAACAAAATATATATTTGATGATATATTGACAATAAATAATATATCAAAAATTTATTTGTCCCAAATAGAACTAAAATATGGTACTTCTGGACCAATTAGTTCTTCGTCGTTTAACCAATATCTAAAAGGACATTTGTTCACAATTTGTGACCTTACCACAATTAGAGTAATCAACTGCTATGATTTTTCATATAGAATCCTTTGAGGATATTTTCTATATAAGTTTTATGATTCACAAAATATTCTTCAAATACTTATTTTGTAAGAAATGACAATATCTCATAAGCTCTTCAGGAGTCTTGATGATATTTTTATCATCAACATAAACATTAAATATAGCAAAATCATTGTCAAATATTTTCTTAAAAATAAACAAATTATCATTTTCATATTTCTTATTTGAAATACTCAACATGAATATTATACAACATGCATATATTATTGTTCGAGTATATAAGGAGACTAATTCATATTTATTAAGTCGTCTCTTCAATAATCTAATTCATATGTCTCACAAAAATTAAATCCTTCAGGGATTCTCAAATAATCATCATTATCAAGTGAGTCATTCAAATATGTTAAAACAAATCTTTCACATAAAGCGAGTATTTCATATGCTACTCTACTTAATTAATTATAAAGAGGTTTTCGAATTCACTTCAGGTGAATATGCCTCTTGAAAATCAATAATAGACATTTATCAATATCCTTGAATAACAAGTCAAACTCTAAATTTTCTTTTCACGTGAAAAATTATTCATATCTAATTATTTTTCATCTTTAGGTGTATGGACTGCTGGTCCAAAAATCTCTCGCTTTGCAAAGCTATTTTAATTTTGTTTGACTTGCGTCTATTTATTTATTTATTCAATCATTTCATTGTCTATAATCCTTAATAGACTTTGATCTATGATCCTCATTATCATCTGTCACATATAGCGCTTTATTTTGTGCAAAAAACATTGTCAACGTTGACTTTATCTCGGTTCAATATTTCATTCATGACATAATTTATGAATATCTTTTATTACAGGTACCTGATAAGTTCTTCTGGAACTGAAAGATCAATTATGTCAAATGTTCTTTTGAGATTTTCATATCCTCACTTGGGTCATCTTTCTTTTTAGCTCCTTTTCTTATTTGAGGAATTTATCATTGAAACCGAATTGCTTACCATGCTTTAAGCGTGGTTAAGACTCATTTGCAATATTCATTTGTCCAACAGGGACATTCATTTTTATTGGAGCATTAGCAGCTGATAGTTGATTTCATAATCTTTGCAAATGAGTTATCTTTTGAACTTCAGGTTCATACTGATTTCTAAGAGGATCAAGATGATATAATAATAATAATTTATTTCAAAGATTTCATTTGAACTTCTAGTTCATATTTTCAGCTGCTTATTATCTCCCCCTAATATTGGGAAAACTAATTCACCAATTGATAATCAGCCTACTAGGCTATAAAAAATCTCTAATTATTGGCTCAAGACAATTTATAATAGTTAGAGATTCATATCAAGATTTATTTTCCCAATATTCTTTTACTATCCATTTAAGTACATTGCATTGAAGCAATTGAGATGTACACAACACATTCAAGAATGCTTATATGGGAAATTTGGTTTATAAACCAAAATTCAAATAAATTAGGGGAAAACTTATTTATATAATAATTGTTGGCATGATGCAATTCAATATCTCAACATTTATGTTTGAATGTTCCCAAAATATAAATTAGAATTTATAACTTCATAAGTATCAGTTATGCAATTAACTTTAGACGTCTAAAGGATGGATCTTCAAGTCCATTTTTTTTGTTTGAACATACAAGATGTTTCATATCAATTTCAACTGGTATGTGATACTTATCAAATACTTTTTATAAGAATTGTAAAATGAGCTCTTAGTCAAATTAGTAAAAGAAATAATCTCACAAACTTCTGGTTGTGAGTTGATGATAAACATACATGTGACCAATTAGTCGATGCATCAATTTAAATTATAAAAATCTAATTGATCCACAGAATCATGATCGGTGTATTCATTTACAAATATCACCGTTTGTATATTCTAAAATAAAAGATGCTCATTTATTTGATTTATCAACTTTCTTTGAAAATTTGTAACATGTAATAAAAATTAGAGTGAAGGAACTTCAGGCCCTTCAATACATATTAATAAAAATTGCATCATAATAAATTCAGGATGACCCAACCGGTCTTGCCAACGATAAATTTAATATAATTTGTAAACTTCTGGTTTACAATAACTTGTGCTTCAATTGCACTAGTATATTTATAAGTGTAGTATAAATCAGATAAATAAATTGATAACTTTTTCACTACACTTATATATGATTTGTAAACTTCTGGTTTACAACAATTTGCAATTCAATTGCCCTAATATAATTATAAGTGTAGTATAAATCAGATAAATAAATTGATAACTTTTCACTACACTTATTTTATTCAAAATATGTCTCATAATAAAGAGATATATTCAGCATCGCTTTTATTCCTTGTTTCTACCGAATTGATTTCTTATATCACTATCTGCTAAACACGTATTTGCATTGATAAACAAAAATATAATATACATACAAAAAATCAACCAAACTATTTAATACTATTAAGTATCCAAATGAAAGTGATAAAACCAATTTAGAAGCTCTCATCTTTCTCATTTTTTAAACCCAAAACCTCGTATATGTATATATTGTTTTCGGTTTCCATTTTTTTTTTCATGTGTATATATAAGGTGGTGATAATTAGTACTCCATTATAAGTAAAAAATCAAAACCAAATGGTATTAAAAATTATTCTGACCATATAACAAAATGTATTTCTTCAAGAAAAAAAACTTAATTAAATAATAGTATATTTAAATTCACTCATAGAAATAAAAAATATGAAAAGACAATTAGCATATAGTACAATAATTGATATTGATTTTCAATTAAAGCTAATGTTCAAAAATAGGCCACATAATAATTAAACTATACGTAATTGATGCAAATCATTGATTAAATTATTTTGTATATCAAGTCAAAGAAACTAAACATAGTAACTAATAAATTGGTACTAAAATAATTAAATGTTGCTGAACCATAACAAATAGAGTGATTAAGTTCATTTTTGAGAAATTAAACTATGGTGACTGATAAGCAGTAACGTGGAGTAAAGTCACAAATATAAGTAGAACCATAATTCTGAGATTTATGCTTTCATTAGGTAAAATAATTCTATACATATAAAAAATAACGAGTTTATTCAAAATCCGATGATTAGAAAAAAATTAACAATCTAAAATGAATTTGAAAAAAAATAGAATCCAATGATAAATAAAAGGATAGTGAAACAATAATTAGTCTTTAATTCCAGCCTTAAAAGATATAACTATTGAAATTATTATTATACGTACCTGAAACCTCTCAAGCCAGGGAAAAATTGAAAATTCAGACTATGATGACTTCCTGGAACAAATCGTCGTAGGATTCATGCTCAATATAAATTTATAGAATTCGCCATCCGAGAGGTTGTTTCTCAATATCGAGATATTATAGACTTCAATCATGTTCTAATAGTCTAGTTCTTCAAGAACTCAATAATAATCTTAACAATGATTATGAATCATTCTTTGAACAATCATACAAATACAAATATATGATTATTTTAAGTTTTCCGAGAATTATAAAATAACTTTTATAAACAATTAAGAAAAATTGTTTTCTTTGAACAACCTTCAAGGATGCTTTGAACTTTTATGATTCATAAACTATATCACATGATCTTTATAATGATCAAGAACAATTCACCTTTTATGCAATCCTTCAGGGATGCTTGATACTAAACTAATTCATTTTCTTTGAGCAATTCTTCAAAATGCTTCGATATTGATTTTGTTTTTCTTTCTTTTTAATTAGTTTTTCGGGAACTTGAGCAATCATTTAAAATGCTTCAATATTGATTTCTTTTTTCTTTCAGTTCTTCGGGAACTTGAGCAATCCTTTTGAGATGCTTTAATATTAAACTTTTAGTTCTTCAGGAACTATATTACAAATAATGTTCATAATGTTCAAGAGCAATTCATTCATTGCACAATCCTTCAAAGATGCTCTATTTTAAATATATATTACAAATGATCTTCATAGTAAGAGCAATATATTCTTTGTGCAATCCTTCAGGGATGCACAATATATTAACTTTATAGTTCTTTAAGAACTATGTCCAAATATTCAAAATAATGATATAATTCATTCTTTGAGAAATCATTTGCTTCAATATTAACTTTTTCTAATATATATAGTTCTTCAGGAACTATATCACAGTTGATCTTCATAATAAAAAAAGATCAATATATAAGCAATTCTTCGAGAATGCTTTAATGTTAAATTCTTCTAGAATTCATGAAGATTAAATATAATTAACATATGAAAAATACAAATAAAATTAAAATATAAGAAAAAAAACGTGATCATAGATCAGTAATAATAATATGAACAAAAAAAATTATTGCAAAACTAAAAAAATAAACACAATTAAATTTTGCCATAAAATTTTCATTATTAACTTTCTCTATTAAATTTCGATATTAAAATTGGAAACAAAATTATAATTGGTAATTGACCATTATCATAATTTCATGAATTAAAATTCATTATTACTAGCGTTTTGACATAAATGTCATATCAATACTTCCTCTTTTCTTTTTCAAATTGTTTCAACGTAAGTTTCGTTTTAGCACATCATTGCGTCTATATTATATTATTCAGAGAAACAATATATAATATTGTAGGTATTGGTAAAAAAGATAAATCTACTCTATAAAATATGGGATCAATCTCAATAAAATTACAAATAGTCAAAACTCAAAAAATATAAGGTTATCCTTCAGGGATACATGTATACTGAATTCTTCTGAAATTCATAAAAAATAGAGTTGAGTTTTTAAGTTCTTCAAGAACATATTTTTATGATATAGTAACAATCATTTGTGCAATCCTTCAGGGATGCATGAGTATTGAATTTTTCTGGAATTCAAAGACAACAAAATTAATACATATAAGATAAACATGCGAAAAAATATAACTTCATTTTAGTTATAGCTATGAATCTTCGGGATTCAATTTACTTATAGCCATGAATCTTCATGATTCATATTATTCATTTTATTTATACCTATGAATCTTCTGGATTCATATTTTAAAAGATCTACTACGATAGTTATGAATCTTCAGGATTCATATTTCAAAAATCTCACCACGATACTTCTGGATCGTAAGCTATGAATCAATATCAAAAGAAGGATTGAAAATATAGAATTAAAAAATATAAAGACTATCGTGCTGATAACGTGTTATGAAATAAAGTAATAGATAAAGAGACTAAAGATAGAGATGAGATGAAGAAGAGAAAAGAAGAGACAACTCTTGTATTTCTTATTCATAAGTGTGTATTTACATTGCAACATAAGCTCTATTTATAGGACAATATATTGGGCCAGTGATATGGGCCAAAGCATAATGGACATCTATTAGAATTATTCATAACAGTTTCATAATTATACAGTGTGCAAGAAATATTGATAAAATTTTATTATTAAAAAAAAAGTGGTCATACCTATACCAACGGCAAAAGTGGTGGGTAAAACAATTCAATATATATCATTGACCGTTGGTATAGCTTTGAAAGTTTGTCCAACAGCTGAAATTACCGTAGCTATAGCCTATTGCGACGGGAAATTTCCGTGGGTACAGCGATTTAAAGACCACGGATCAAAATGTCCGTCGGTATAGGTTTTTCACCCTATACCCACGGTTTTTGGACCTTTACCTACGGAAATTTTCCGTTGCTATAAGTCAAATTTCTTGTAGTGACAATTTTTGATGAACCTAAAAAATCAACAATTTATTATAAAAATAACCAAAAAAAAAGCATACGATAACAATTACCCATCTCCTTGTTACAATGTGAACAAGTTGAGGTGTTAAATATTTATCAACCTCTCCAAACATAATTTGTTGACCAACCTAGCCGTAAAAAGAAAATCTTCTTGAGGCCTCGACACACAACAATATTATAGCATTTGCAATATTGGGTTTGAAGAAAGGGAAATTCTATGGTAGATTAGACAAATTTTAGAGTATCGGTACATTAGGACATTAAATTAATAGTTAAATGAATGTTTTTTAAAATAAATTATTTTTTTTTATCATTAAAAATATTATAATAATCAAATATTATTTATCAATACTATCAAAAATATAAAATTTGATATTTTTTTAATTTTTATTCCCCATAATAATCAATATTGAATTTTTTAAAAAATATATTAAAAAATTAGTGTGATGCTTATAAATAATGAAATTGTATTTTTTTCTTGTGATATTATTATCTCTAAAATACAATAATGGACTAATACTTATTTAGTTCATAAAAACAATCATTATTTTATTAATTTTATGACATAATGTACCGAATGTACCATAAAAGCTTCCTATTTTTTAAAATTTTTTAAAAAGTAAAAGATATCAAATAAATTTCAACCATTAGATCAAATAAAATAAATTGATATAATTTGGGTGGTGTAATTCTTTTTCTTACACACACACAAAAAAAAAAAGAAAAACGATCTCTACTCATTAAAATATAGTATAGTAGAATTGGCCGCAGCTTAATTTGTCCGTGAAGAATCGATCAATCAAAAAGGGAGATTGTGTGCGGTGAAGTATGGCTTCTCAGATACTGAGACGAACCCTCGGAAGCCGCTATCTCTCAAACTCTCGAGCCTTCTCTTCCGCCTCCACTCCGATCCGTGCCACTCTTTTCCCCGGTGATGGTATTGGTCCCGAGATCGCCGAATCCGTCAAACAGGTTCCGCCATGGCGCCTTGTGTGATTTTGTTTTTACTGAGAAAAATAATTGCATGATTTACCTTGTTTGTTTGCTATTCTCTAATTTTAATTATTACCACTTGTCAATGATTAAACTTTGAAGATAAAACTTGTGTTTTTTAAAACCAATGCAAATGGGATGTGCCTAATTTTGAACTACATTTTATTGTCAATTAATCATATATGGTTAATGTTTTTACTATGCCATGTGAATGCACTCTTAGGCTAGTAAAATTGCCTTCAGTTTATACGGTTTATCAACATCAATGGAGCGGGGCGCAAAAAGCGTTGGTACTAAGATATAAACATACTAGATGCTGCTGCAAGAGAGGTTGATGTGCCTAATGATTAGGGATATAGCCATGACAAATTGACAATGCCTTGTGTGATGTAGTGTTGAGTGACATGTATTTGGTTGCCTATCGATGTTATTGCATGATCTAAAGTTTAAAAAAAAGGAAATGTAGTTGTTGTCGATAACAAACATTTTACATGTTTGTTTTGTCTTTATTCCTATGTCGGATGTTATATATTTTCTTCTGAAATGACAAATGTTAGCTGTTATTTTGTTAGTTGGGGGGAGTTGAACCCATGATCTCTATATCACTCCAACTCACTCCTATGTTCTCCCCCAAACCACCAAGCCACCTTATGACCCAATCACGTGTTGTATCTAACATAGCCAGCTTTTTCGTTCAAGTTTGATTCAATTTCATCTTTCTTCTGATTTTTGTTTTGTGCATTATCCAATAAGTTAAGCTGTGCAAACAAGATACGAACACAACAACACACCCTTGGGGTTTCGATGGATTTCCTTGTATTATGTTATGAGTATATGATAGGATCGGACACACCCTCAAGGAGAAATCAAAGGAAGGCACAAATGCTGTGTCTATGAGTAGGGGAGCAAGAAAGGAAAAGAAAATAAAGAGTGCGCTGAGTTGTCTAGTTAGTTACAAGTGTAGAGGAATACACATGTAATGGGGGGATATGATGAGAGTGGTGCAAGGGGGAGGAATAAGTTATAAAGATTGCTACTAGTTGGCAAAAGATACTATAGTTTCTGTGAGTAGTTCTGCTCTGGGTTACATGGTTTTTTGCTTCTATTCCTTTTCATAATAATTCATTTCCATTCAGTTTTCTATCATTGTGTTCCCATCATGGATGTAGACTGTAGAGTCTGTTTTGCTGCCGTGAGTGGTCACTTGCTAATGTTTGTGACACTTCATTCTTCCCTATCTCTCTTGCTTTGTTTGTTTCTTATTAGGTAGTATTGGGTATTATGTATACTTACGTGTTCATAATAATTGGCTTCCTTTGCTGAATAAATTGTAATGAGTTGTTGATTATTACTATTGCAATAATTAGGTATTCCAAGCTGCCGAAGTTCCAATTGAATGGGAAGAGCATTATGTAGGGACCGAAATTGACCCCAGAACACAGAGCTTTCTTACATGGGAAAGTTTAGAATCGGTAAGGAGAAATAGGGTTGGCTTGAAAGGGCCAATGGCCACTCCTATTGGAAAAGGGCATCGTTCATTAAACCTTACTCTAAGAAAAGAACTTAATTTATATGCCAATGTCCGACCTTGTTACAGTCTTCCTGGCTACAAAACTCGATACGATAATGTAGATCTCATCACAATACGTGAAAATACAGAAGGCGAGTACAGTGGACTTGAACATCAGGTAATTTTCACAACAATCAATATTATATACTATAATCCAAATTCTGATCAACATAATTTAATTAGCATTTTTGGGTTACAGGTTGTGAGGGGTGTAGTAGAAAGTCTCAAAATCATTACACGTCAAGCAAGTTTAAGGGTGGCCGAATATGCTTTTCACTATGCCAAGGCACATGGAAGAGAGAGGGTGTCTGCTATACACAAAGCCAATATTATGCAAAAGACTGATGGTCTTTTCCTTAAGGTTTGCTAATACATGCAAATGACTGTAATTATTAGGTCTCGGATTTTATTCTCTAATAATAATATTGACTGTTTATTTTGAATTATTTTTAGTGTTGTCGTGAGGTTGCAGAGAAATATCCAGAAATACAGTATGAGGAAGTTGTCATTGATAATTGCTGCATGATGGTAATATTGGCTAACTTGATGTAGGATACAACTGCATTTAGAAATTAATTTTGTCTATCTTAAAATGATTCACCGGTTACTTTTTGGACCATCCACAGCTTGTAAAGAATCCTGCACTTTTTGATGTATTGGTGATGCCAAACCTTTATGGTGATATAATCAGCGATCTTTGTGCTGGCTTGATTGGAGGTTTAGGCTTGACACCCAGGTTTGTTTACCTTTTCTGTTTTGAATTTTGGGAAAAAGGAAATATAGTAGTCACAATCATATCATATGACAGCATTTTATGTATTTTGCAGCTGCAACATTGGTGAGGGAGGTATTGCACTTGCTGAGGCTGTACATGGTTCAGCACCTGATATTGCTGGGAAGGTGAGCTGTGGAATTACTTTTCATCCATAAATTATTTGTTCTAAACCCCTTTTTGAAGAGAATCTGTTCTAAACCTTTTTGCTTGTTTGCATGGAATTTTTAGTTTTTTGAGTACCTTTTTTGTACTTGACACTTGTACACCACTTGCATCAAGTAGCTTACAATTATTTTTAATTCGTAAAACCTATTTAATCACATTTGTTTTACTGTGGATTATGCAGAATTTGGCAAATCCAACGGCTTTGCTATTGAGTTCTGTTACACTGTTGCGCCATTTGGATCTCCATGATAAAGCAGAAAGTATTCAGAATGCCATCCTCAACACAATTTCAGAAGGGAAGTACCGAACTGCCGATCTTGGTGGCAGTTCAAAGACAACCGAATTTACAAAAGCAATCATTGATCATCTTTGATATTTGCTCTGAAGTCGGCAAAAAAAATTTAATTATGATTTTGTTTCAGTAAATTTCATTTTATTTCCCCAAATTTTCCAGAGGATTGGGATTACCTTATCTAAATGGATAAAGCATCTACGTGTGACTTTACAATCAAAGTAGAAATGCGCAAGCATTCAAATATTTGCTGCCTACCGCTGTCTTAGGCATTGAGAGGGTTTCTTTCAAACTGCACATTTATTGATAACCCTCGCCAGTCTATTTTCACATTCTTTGTCAATATTATAGTTAAATAATGAAAGTACCAGATGGTGTTTCATTCCATCATGATTATCACTATTTTTGCTGTCTTTTATTTGCTTGCTTTATTTATTTTTTTCAACCAAAACTTAGTTGATCGTATTAGTTACAGTTGTGTTCCTTTGAGACGAAGTTGTTCGGTGATACCCTTTACTTCAATCATGGCATGGTTGCGCTTACTATTCGATTCATGTCTGAAATTTGTTGGGTCACTGGTTTGATAGAAACATTTTTACAGTTACAATGTGATAGAGTGCTAGAAATAAGGACAAGGTAAGGCACAATTTAATATCTATACGTGTTTTAAAATCACTAAATAAATGAATAAGAATTATATTGAGTAGGATTGAAGTCTCAGTTACAACGAATTATGTATTTTTTATTTTTTTGGCCGAAAGAGAAATTTCATTCATTCAAGAAGCTAAAATAGCCAAACATACACCATGAGTAGATCACTCGCTTCCCACTAACTGGGAAATAACATACAACAGAGGTCCGTGGCAGAACCACTGGTGCTGATGGGAATGATTTTTTATATGATTAGGGATACTTGTCTTTACAATTTAGTCGAAGTTTCGCAGCCTGGATTTAGAAATATCAAAAGGTATTATACAGATACACAGAAAAGAGGCAAACTGGTGAATCATATTGAAACTTAACATATTTCAGCTAGCACTCCCGATCTTTGGGTTGATAAATGTCTGGAGAATGACACCCAAACTCAGATGGACAATAAACCCAAATATTGCATTTCTTTTCACCTTCGTTGGCATGTCTTGCACAGTCCAAGCAAAGCCTAAAAGCAATCAGCTGCACTAAAAATAAATGATAAAAAAATAATTAAAAATTAATAAATGATACAAAATTGAAAAAATAAAAAATAAATAATCCCTAAAATCTTAAACCCTGACCCCTAAACACTAAAATTAAAAATATTGATAGTTAATTATAATAAATTCATTAATAATATTTAATAATTATTAGTTAATAATAACATAGAAATAAAAAGTACAACAAGAAAATTACTAAAACAAATTGCATTGCATGGATCTATCTAAGTTTTGTTTGAAACAAGGAAAAAGAAGAATTTTTCCTTCAAAATAAAAAGGAAAAAGAAGAATTTATTAATAGAAAAAAAATATCAAGAAAAAAAATACAAGAGGTACTCAATCCACACATGTAAGAAGAATGCATATTATTACTCAAACCAAACAAACAAGGTCCAAAAGGAAATCCATTGAGTTCTTGGTGTGGTGTTGCCTAAAATACTATCTTCTTTGGTGTTTGGATTTGCTATTGTAAAGCAGCAACTAGTAACAAGCTATTTTAATTTTATAGCGTCCGATTTAATTTAACGGCTAAGATCAATTTGATTAAAAAATTACAACTTTTAATCTAAATCATCCGATCTAAATCAAATGAATTAAAAACTGCATTAAACTACATGCATCTTTTACTGTACCAAATCCAGATCCTCTTCTTTGTCGTTAAATTATTTTTCAATCACCAAATCTCTATCAACTAGAAGTGTTAATATATGATCAATTTCACCATATTGATCGACATATGCTAATTCTATCATGTGGTTTGACGAACTTTTTTTATGTGAGTCACAACATTTTCATCTTTGTTTTCATTATCATCAAATTGAGGAATAATATTTTGACTCAAAATTGTTGTCAAATAATTTTTTTTTTTTATATATCTTTAAAATGTGTGTAAATGTATAAAGTAAAAAACAGAAAGGTAAAAAGAGACAAAAATATAGGTAATTTTTTTTTTTTTTTTTTATGTTCGAATAAAATACCTCTAAAAATATAAGTTGACCATTCTTAAAGACAAAAAAGTTGATTATTAAAATACAGAATTGGGCGCACCTGAATAATTTGTGCGTTGCGTTGCGTTGCATTGCATTTGTCGTGCCGTGAATCAATCAATCAAAAAGGAAGATTGTGTGCTGCGGTGAAGTATGGCTTCTCAGATACTAAGACGAACCCTCGGAAGCCGTTATCTGTCAAACCCTAGAGCCTTCTCTTCCGCATCCACTCCGATCCGTGCCACTCTTTTCCCCGGTGATGGTATTGGTCCCGAGATCGCCGAATCCGTCAAACAGGTTCCTCTCCTCAATTCTTCTCGAAAATTCTCAGTTACGCCTTTTTGAACCAGCCATGGCGGCTTCTGTCATTTTGTTTTTACTTAGAAAAAATAATTGCATGATTTACCTTGTTAGTTTGCTGTTCTCTAATTTTAATTGTTTCCACTTTTCAGTGATTAAGTTTTGAAGATAAAACTTGTGTTTTTTAAAACCAATGCAAATGGGATGTGCCTAATTTTCCAACTAGATTTTATAATCAATTAATCATCTATGGTTACATGTTTTAAGTATGCCCTCGTTGGCTGCAGTTGCCTTCAGTTTATACCTTTATCGACATCAATAGAATGTGGCGCAAAAAGCGTTGGTACCCCGAGATAAAAACTTACTAGATGCTACTGCAAGGGAGGTTGCCGTGGCTAGCATATAGCCATGATACTGCCTTGTGTGATGTAGTGTTGAGTGACATGTTTTTGGTTGCCTATCAATGTTATTGCATGATCAAAAGGTTAAAAAAAAGGAAATGTAGTTGACAAAAGTTAGCCGTTATTTTGTTGGGGGTGGAGGGGCGGTGGTGGTGGTGGTTGAACCCATGATCTCTACATCGCTCTGACTCCTATGTTCCTCCACCAAGCCACCTTATGGCTCTATCACATTTTGTATCTAAGATAAACAACTTTTGCATTGAAGTTTTAACAGACTGTTGTACAAACAAGATACGAACACAACAACACACCCTTGGGGTTTTTATAGATTTCCTTGTATTACGTTATGAGTATATGATAGGATACACCCTCAAGGAGAATTCAGAGGAAGGAAAAATCAGACTTGAGCCTAAAATGTGGTGTCTATGAGCAGAGGAGCAAGAAAGGAAAAGAAAATAAAGAGTGTGCTGAGTTGTCTAGTTAGTTACAAATGTAGAGGAATACACATGTAATGGGGGATATGACGAGAGTGGTGTGAGGGGGAGGAGTAAGTTATAAAGATTGCTACTAGTGGACAACAGAGACTATAGTTTCTGTGTGAGTGGTTCTACTCTGGGTTACGTGGTTTTTTGCTTCTTTTCATAATAATTCATTTCCACTCAGATTTCTTTCATTGGTTCCCATCGGTATATTTGTTTGTTTTACTTCTCTTTCTTAGTCATGGATGTGGAGTCTGTTTTGCTGCCGTGAGTGGTCACTTGCTAATGTTTTCATACTTCATTCTTCCTTATCTCTCTTTGTCTGTTTCTTATTAGGTAGTATTAGGTATTATCATTATGTATACTTGCGTGTTCATAATAATTGGATTTCTTTGTTGAATAAACTGTAATGCATTGTTGATTACTACTATTGCAATAGGTATTCCAAGCTGCTGAAGTTCCAATTGAATGGGAAGAGCATTATGTAGGCACCGAAATTGACCCTAGAACACAGAGCTTTCTTACATGGGAAAGTTTAGAATCGGTAAGGAGAAATAGGGTTGGCTTGAAAGGGCCAATGGCCACCCCTATTGGAAAAGGGCATCGTTCATTAAACCTTACTCTAAGAAAAGAACTTAATTTATATGCCAATGTCCGACCTTGTTACAGCCTTCCTGGCTACAAAACTCGATATGATAATGTAGATCTCGTCACAATCCGTGAAAATACGGAAGGCGAGTACAGTGGACTTGAACATCAGGTAAATTTCACAACAGTGTACATAATATCAACCAAATTCTGGTCAAAATAATTCAATTACCATTTTTGGGTTACAGGTTGTGAGAGGTGTAGTAGAAAGTCTCAAAATCATTACACGTCAAGCAAGTTTAAGGGTGGCTGAATATGCTTTTCACTATGCCAAGGCACATGGAAGAGAGAGGGTGTCTGCTATACACAAAGCCAATATTATGCAAAAGACTGATGGTCTTTTCCTTAAGGTTTGCTAATAAATGCAAATGTCTATAATTAATAGGTCTCAGATTTTACTCTTGAATACCAATATTTACTGTTTATTTTGAATTATTTTTAGTGTTGTCGCGAGGTTGCAGAGAAATATCCAGAAATACAATATGAGGAAGTTGTCATTGATAATTGCTGCATGATGGTAATGTTGGCTAACTTTATATAGGATACAACTGCATTTATAAATTAATTTTGTCTGTCTGAAAATGATTCACCGGTTACTTTTTGGACCATCCACAGCTTGTGAAGAATCCTGCACTTTTTGATGTATTGGTGATGCCTAACCTTTATGGTGATATAATCAGCGATCTTTGTGCTGGCTTGATTGGAGGATTAGGCTTGACACCCAGGTTCGTTTACCTTTTTTGTTTTGAATTTTGGGAAAGGAAATATAGTAGTCACAAATATATCATATGACAGCATTTTATGTATTTTGCTGTTTTGCAGCTGCAACATTGGTGAGGGAGGTATTGCACTTGCTGAGGCTGTACATGGTTCAGCACCTGATATTGCTGGGAAGGTGAGCTGTGGAATTACTTTTCAACCATAAATTATCTGTTCTAAACCTTTTTTGAAGAGAATCTGTTCCTAACCTTTTTGCATGTTTTCATGGAATGTATACTTTTTTGAGTACCTGTTTTGTACTTGTACACCACTTGCATCAAGAAGCTTACAATTATTTTTAATTTGTAAAACCTAATTAAATTACACTTGTTTTACTGTGGAATATGCAGAATTTGGCAAATCCAACGGCTTTGCTATTAAGTTCTGTTACAATGTTGCGCCATTTGGATCTCCATGATAAAGCAGAAAGTATTCAGAATGCCATCCTCAACACAATTGCAGAAGGGAAGTACCGAACTGCCGATCTTGGTGGCAGTTCAAAGACAACTGAATTTACAAAAGCAATCATTGATCATCTTTGAACTTTTATATTTGCTCTGAAGTTGGCAAGGAATTGTTAATTATGATTTTGTTTCAGTTAATTTCATTTTATTTCCCCAAATTTTCCAGAGGAGTGGGATTACCTCATCTAAATGGATAAAGCATCTATGTGTGTGACATTACAACCAAAGTAGAAATGCGCAAGCATTCAAATATTTGCTGCCTACCGCTGTCTTAGGCATTGAAAGGGTTTCTTTCAAATTGCACATTTATTGATAACCCTCGCCAGTCTATTTTCACATTCTTTGTCAATATTATAGTTAAATAATGAAAGTACCAGATGGTGTTTCATTCCATCATGATTATCACTATTTGTGCTGCCTTTTGTTTGCTTTGATATTTTTTTTCAACAAAAACTTAGTTGATCGTATTAGTAACAGTTGTGTTCCTTTGAGACGAAGTTGTTTGGGTATTCCCTTTATTTCAATCATGGCATAGTTGCGCTTTACTATTCTGTTCATGTCTCAAATTTGTTGGGTCACTGGTTTGATAGAGTGCTAGAAAAAGGACAAGGTATGGCTACAATTTAATATCTATACGTGTTTGAAAATCGCTAAATAAATGAATAAGAATTATATTGAGTAGGATTGAAGTCTCACAGATACAATGAATTGTGTGTTCAAATAACATATGGCCTGTTACTTTTGGTGTCTGTTGGTTACTTGACTCATGAACTAACAACACCAGAGACCCATGGAACAACCCTTGGTGCTGATGGGAATGATTTTTTATATGATTGGGGATACTTGTCTTTAAAATTTAGTCGAGGTTCCGCAGCCTGGATTCAGAAATATCAAAAGCTATTATACACAGAAAAGAGGCAAACTGATGAATCATATTGAAACTTACATATTTCAGCCAGCACTCTTGATGTTTGTGTTGATAGATGTCTGGAGAATGACACCCAAACTCAGATGGACAATAAACCCAAATATTGCATTTCTTTTCACTTTCTTTGGCATATCTTGCATGGTTCAAGCAAGCTTGACAACAATCAGCTGCACTATCTTTGTGGTGAGTAAGACCCCATCTTACTGCAGTACCATCGTAATCGGTGTGAAGTTCTGCATGACACTCAGGTGGAAGGGGTCTGCCAGGAAGGATCTCCTCCTCTGAATAGAATTAATACTTGGTAAATCCATAAATGCAGAGAATAAATTTCCGCTACAAAAACATGCATACTACTTCTAGTTTCTATTACACAATGTCTGTATATTTACAGATTCTAGGAAACCGTATAGTTATTTTCATTGAGCACGGTTCAAATTAGTTATACCAGTGGAAAACTATATTGACTAAGGAAATTGATATTACCAAAATCCTCAGTGCCCTCAGGTTTGTCATCATGTTCGTCATTGGCGACTTGAGCAGGTATCCAAAGGCCAATCTCTTCGCAAAGCACATCCCAATCAGACTCCAAAGCTCTTAATAGCATACCTGGGAAGTTGAAATACACAATGACCTGTTTTTGAATGGCTCATGGAAATTTCTCAACAAAAGTTATGAAAAAAAATACTTTTAGGCTAATAGGTGTTTATGGAGAAGTGGAATGGGAAAGCTTATGAAAAAATTGAGATGCAAAAGCTAATATCAACTTCTAGAAGAAGTTTTTCTCTTGTTTAAACAATTCATAGTTACCATTGCAAGATTTTTTGAACACATGCTTATGAAGCATCACAAATTCAACTGTCATAGACATAACAGAAAATCAATGTTCTTACCAGCCTCTTCGATAGGTATGGTCGAGTTAGAAGTCCTCTTCTTTACATGAGCCAATTTAACCTCTTTAAGTTTTTCGTTGCGCCAACTTTCAACAACTTCTGTATTGTATTTGAAAAAACATCATATCACCCAACAGAACATAACAGAAACAGAATGAATATGAGCACAATGTAGCAGTACTGGCACAACTAACCTTTTTCCTTAGCAATATCAATGCCACTGGAATTCAAGCTCCTTAGTCTATGCAAGATCTCATCAACTATTTTCTGCTTCAAATACCGCGGCAACTCAACCGCCAAATTCTCTCTCGAAAGTTCCCCTTCTAAATCCTTCAACTAATTGCAACACAACAGTTTCACAATACCAACTTTAGATTATTTCTTAATATAAAATGTGATTAGTTCTTAATCTTAGTTCTTACCGATTTAATTAATTCCGCCGGTTTATATCCAATGCGGATTTGCACCGATTCTTCCATTTTCCGAATCTGATCCGGGCTATAAGATACAACAACTGAAAACACAAAAGAAACCAAATCAATGTGGAAACTATTTACCTTGAAAAGGAAAATAAAACAAAGCAAAACTCTATTATGATTGGTGTTATTACTTACTTAACTTACCTTTAACGTTAGTGGAGTGAATAGAAAGAGAAGCATAAAGAGAACTAAAAACAAAGAGAGAAACAATGGCAATGTTGAAAAAGCAAAGAAAGAGAGTAGTATTGTTGTAGGAACAACTACAAAGACACTTCCTTCTGGCCATGTTACTACTCTTGCTCTCTTCATTCTAAGATTTGTCTTTTATTTATTTAAATGCAAAAAAGATATAGTTGCAACTTTTGATATGAGATTGAGGAATTGAAGCAACCTCAAAATTCGGTGAATATTGATGGGTTTTGCATTTTGATTCTGTCTGCAGTTTTGGTCGTTGGTCACACTCAACTGAAATAGGTTAACTACATGACATTGAACCTCAATTAATTATTAACATTGATCATTTTTTAACTGTTCATTTTACATGCAAGTATTAGATTCTTTGTAGAAACTTGCTTTGTGTGGTAAAATATTTAGACATTAACATAACTTCATTAAAAGTTTGTTGTATTCGATTTTTTTTCCAATAGGTGAATAAAATACCATTTACTAATATCATATGACATAAGTGATAGATACTTGAGTTCGATTCTTGATTCCAGGGCCGATCCGATACATATGGAGACCTAAGTCAAATCTAAAGATGAAACTTATTTGTTCACACACAAAAAAAACATCTTTATAACACAATAGTATTGTAGTAAAAGTACCGAATATATTTTCCATGCACTTTAGAATACAAAATAATCAAATTAATGTAATTTTGTTTAATTTTTTTAATTGTACTAAAATCAATTTATTTAATCTTTATCAAGGCAATATTAATTTTTAAAACAATAGAATATGAGGATTTTTACTAAATAATTTTTTAAAAAATATTTTTGGAGGCATAAGATGATTGCTTTGGTAGCTTTATTCTTGAGTCGGTCCTGCCTGACCGGTGTTTATAAAAAAATATTTGTCGAAAAATGTCAACCTCTTGAATAGATCTCAGTTATCATAAAGATTAATATCTATTGTTGTGCGTGGAGAATATCTTCATTTAAAAACAATAAGATATATCCTTTAATAAAACTTTCACTCCTTGCAATTTTTCTTTGTTACATTACTTGTTGCAATTCAATTATTAATTGTAAACTTTTGTATCGTAAGTTTATTTTTATTTGTTTCGTACAATTATACTTCCCCATTCTTAATTATAAGCAAAAATTTATTTTTAAAATTTATTAAATAATCGATGTATCTAATTTATTGAGATATATCAGTTGTTCAATAAATCTAAAAAGTTGAATTTTATTTATAGTTAAGATAGAGAGAATATATTTTTTTTTGACAAAGAGATAGAGAGAATATTGTAAGTTTATATTTTTAGTTTTCTGTCACAGACTCATAGTACCTTTCTTAATTATTATTTTTTTCATTTTCACCACCATGTGCAAGTTGGTTATGAAAGTTACAATAGCATTTTTTTTTTGAAACAGTTACAATAACATTTCTAGAAACGGTGAAAAAGACATTTTATTACAGTATTTTTAAAAAGTTTAATAAAATACTAATTCCGTTTTTGTATGAAAATTCACAATGAGAACAGTTGGACAAACGCAATGTAATTGAGACTTTTGAATTCTCAAAGTTATACTATTCTGATGAATGGATTCTATTATGCTAGTTGTTTAAAACTTTTTTTTAGAAAATGAATTTATTTAAAAATGTTGAATATAACTTTTTTGCTTGTATTCTGTTATGACTATTATCATTATGACTAGTTGTTTAAATTTTTATTTTGATGTTTTTAAAAATGGGTTTATTTAAAAATGTTGAATATAACTTGTTGCTCTACGCCAAATTATTAATAAGCTTGAATTAAACTTTCCGTGCAACAGCTACTAATCGACTGGACCAGGTATGATAGAAGATAAGGACAATGATAGCTACTATTTATCTTCAAAGATAATACTAATATTCGTTCATTCTACGACACTCTCAAGAAATAAACATTTTTTAATGGTAAATACTTTTTCCGTCCCAAAATATAAGCAAAAATATGTTAAAAAACTTTTTCTTTTTACAGTAAAAAGTTTAACTCATCCCATTCATTATAATTATCTTGAATACATGTTGGAATATCGATAAATAAGTGGAAACTAGATAAAAATAGGGCCACTTTTGCAAGAGCTTGAGCAACCTCATTGGCTTGTCTCCGAAACAAACTCAACATGAGAGTTCCTAAATTTGTTTGACAAAATACGTCGACAATCTAAAATAATATCACCAAAAGCCGAGACGTCTGACCGATTACTATAAATACTATCCACCACACTCTTTATTTTTATCGACCAACTTTTGTTTATATTTTATGACGAAGTGAATATATTATTAACCAGATCTCTGCATAAGAAGATCGGAGAATGATAAATTGTATATATGCGGAACACCGAAAATAACGCAAAAACAAATTAACTGAATCATAAAAGACATCCTTCAACTTTTGACCACCGTAAAAGACATCAAACCTACTCAAAAAATTGTCACAAGACACTATTTGTTTATTTATTTATTTTGTTTTTACCACCGGTTTAATCTGGTTCGGAATTAGTTCTGACATAAAGTAGTTTCACCTCCTCTATATTGCAGTTGAGGGGATCAAATCATAGTTTTCTCTACAAAATTCAGCGTCAATCACCACTAAATCAACTAACGATCGGTATACACTAATTTTAGATCTCAAAAAATTAATTGAATAATACTAGTAGTAAAAACCATTATCATCAAAGCTTCAATTCAACACACGAATATATAAAGGACATGTTTGACTTTTCTCATGTGAATCCCAAAAAATACTCACTAGACACACGATAATAAACATAAGTAGAAAAAGAGGTGAAAATAACCAATAGAATAGAAAGAAGAAGAAAAAAAATGGAGTTTTTTGGTTGCAATATCTTTGATGGGCGTAGCATAGCGTGAGCTCAAACATCTTCATCCCGTGGAAACAACCTTAACTCAACAACCACCCAGGTTGTTCCTCAATTCTCTCCAACCTTGTTTTTGTTCTTCCTTAATAACTCCAAAAACTAGGAAACCTCAAATTGCATTTACTACTTGAACCTTTCTTGGTTTCCTCCTCAAAATTATTGAATCTTATTTAATTTTCCACAAAATTTTGAATTTTGATTATTCCCATCTGGAAATTAAATGCTTGGAACTTTGAAATTTTTGTAGTGTTTGAAGAAAAATGTGGGGGTTTGGTGGTAGATATTATTGGGGAAGAAGAGAAAGAAAGGTTGATTTTGAGAAACAAGATGGGATAGTTGTTGTTTTTGCATGGATGTCAAGTGAAGAAAAGCACTTGATGAGATATGTGGATCTATACTCTTCTCTTGGATGGAATTCACTTATTTGCCACTCTCAATTTCTCAATATGTGAGTTTCTTAACTTATGTTTGGTATTGTGTACCCTTCAATTCATAATTTTGATATTCATGATGATGATGATCTTTGTATCCATAAACATTAAGAGTTTGATTATAGATTTATAGGTGGATGCTGCTCCCACAACTACCATATTAGTTAGTTAGTAGTATAGAATTTTGTAAACTATTGCATAGATGATCAGTTTTATTAATCTATTTTTCAATTGTAATACTAATAATAGATGAATGTGACTTCTATCGGTTAATTTTAAAAAATAAAAATAAAAATTGGGGAATGGGAAATTATTACGGCTATAAGGTTCAACTCTTACCACTAAGCTGATACCGTATTAAAACATTTTGTTAGTTAAATTGTTTGCCTACTTGGTAAGAAAAATCAGAATTCTATATGAATGAATAATCAACCTAAGTACTTCATATAATGTAGTCTTGCAGTCTTGGGCTACTGTATCAGATCTTGGACTACAATAACAGCAAGAGAATTGGTGTTATAAACAACTCTAAAGATAAATATGAAGCAGGGACTCACTAGTACTAAAGCTTTATTTCTAATAATGAGTGCTAAATATATATTTTATGCCAAAAGATTTCGAAGCATAAGAGAATTGGTGAATGGTCATTCTCAGCTAAGCATTACTCATATGATATGTCTATTAGTACCTGACATTGTTGTTTACTGGTGAAATTAAAGCCTGATAACAATTTTATATAAACAAAGGAGGCGGGGGATGGGGTCGGTCCAGGGTAATTGTTTTATATTTGCTGAAGGAAGTGTTACGTATTAGCTTCTTTAAGTGTGATTAACAGTGGATCAGCAGTTGTACCTTTTCCTTCTAGCATTTTCCTTTAGCCATTAGGCCTATGTCTTTTTGTTGGCTGATGGGATTAAGCGTTTAAATATGCAGAAGATCAAGTAGTCAATCAGGACAGTGATAATACTATAATCATATAATGCGCATTATTTTAAGTAGGTTGTCTCATCAATCTCGAAAGACATTTTAAAAAATGTAAAGCCCAGAATTTTTAGCTAATTTTGCTTTTAAGAAATCCTTGGCTTAGCTTATTTAGTTTATAAGCTGATGCAAGTCAGGAATAGTACAATTATACAAGTTAGCCATAGGCCCCAACAAGCCACTTGGCTTATTCCCATCCTTATGTATAATGATTATAACATTTATATTATTTTCAGGTTTTTCCCGGATAAAGCCACAATTCTTGCTGTTGATATTCTAAATGAACTCGTTGAGGTAAGTTGAACATCAGTAGTCCTTCCAATTTTGTAGATTAGTCAGCCTGAATTAAGTCAGCTAAAAGTATTATTTTCCTTGCATGCTGAAATGGTCTATAATCCTGTATTCCTGTGTTGAGATTTCACACGAAATGAGTCTGGATGAGATAAGAAGCATATATCTATCATCTATTCTTGTTTCATATCCCATTGATTAGAACATGTCTAAAATAGTATGAAATGAGGTACTAGTATTAGATTATACTAGCTAGTACTGCTAAGCTATTATAGGTGAATTGTTCACTTTTGTACACAACAGAATGTGCTGAGTCAGCACATTTTGTTGCTCATTTAAGTATTTCAATAACACATCAGTTTGGACAGCTTGTCCTGCACAGCTACTGTATAAAGCTTATTTTACCTCATTAATGGCCCGTTTGGAATAGTTTATTTTTGAGCTTATGCAAATAAATTAGTTTTTAATTTTTTATATATTATTATAAGTTTGTCAAGGTAGTTTATGAAAAAATAGCTTATAAAAATATAATTTTTGTTAGTAGAAATTTATAAATTAACATAAAATCTTGTATATTTGCATAAACTGTTTTGCATAAGCTAAAAAATAAGCTATTTCAAACGGGCCCTAGAAGTGTATTCATTTTAAAATTCTTCATAATTATCTCACTTTCTACAGTTTCCATGGTATCTTAAAAGACTTAACTCTATTATGAAATAAACTTATCATCTATTAAAATTCAATCTGCTGTTGAATTTGTATTTGTAATCTTTTTGTCAATTTAGTAAAAAATTGACCCGTATGAACAAGCTTACAAGTACTTTTGTTTTGTCAATATGCAGGTGCTGAAAATTAGGCCTTGTCCCATTGTCTTTGCTTCTTTTTCTGGTGGTGCAAAAGCATGTATGTTAAAGGTTCTACAGGTATTTTGTTCTAGACTATAGCCTACCGTGTTTGTTTACACTTTTATCATTGTTTTCCTTTGTAAGATCTCTTAAAGCTGACTACCGATTACATTGTTTTTTTTTTATCCAGATAATTAGTGGGAAGAGTGAAACACATAATATGGTACGTTTTCTGCCACCAGCAGTTTATATACACGACGATTTAGTTACATAGATTGCATAGTTAGTAAACACATCAATGTCTTAACTCTTAAGTCTTAAAACATAACTCTTGACTTTTCTCCAATCATTATTTCCCTTTACTAATTATTTTGCTCAAGTTCTTGCAACATGGACTCGAGTTTTATCTTTTATTATATTCTTCACCGCTTAACTATTTTCATGGTACAGGATGATTACCAGCTTGTTAAAGACTGTATCTCTGGCTATATTTATGATTCTAGTCCAGTTGATTTTACCAGTGATATGGGCGTTCGATTTATTCTACACCCATCTGTTTCAAAAGTGTCCCATCCTCCAAGATTTGCTTCATGGATTGCCAATGGCATAGCATCTGGTCTTGATTCCCTTTTCCTCAACAGATTTGAATCACAACGTGCAGAGTATTGGCGAACACTTTACTCCACCACTGTAAGCAACTGAGAATACACGAGTACATGACATATATTTTTCTTAGGTATCTTGACATATTGCTTATTAGGTATATTTTTCTTTTGCAGAGTATGCAGGTTCCATATCTCATTTTTTGTTCAGAAAATGATGATCTTGCTCCTTTTGAAGTTATTTCAAATTTTTTCCATCGACTAAAAGACCTTGGGAGAGATGTCAAACTTGTGAAGTGGAGTTCCACTCCTCATGTAGGTCAGTACCTTGACTAAATTATGCATAACAACACAGGAATAACATTTCTGGCAGAAACATGCAACTTGCTGATCTTTTCCTTTCCCCGGTGTCCGTCTTGCATACATTTTAATGAAACAATATTCATTCATGTACATTCCAACTGAAGTTACCATTTTACATTTCCTCTGAAGTCTGCAACATGCAAATAATTAAGAACGAAATTTAATTTCATTATATGCATGTACAAATACAATTAAAAAAAAAGAAAAGAGAAGTATTAAATTCCACTTGAATATGTCAGGTCATTTTCGTCATCATCCGGATGAATACGAAGCTGCTATCACTGAGATTCTTGGCAAGGCAGTTGCAATTTACCGTCACAAAAACAGAATAATCGTAGAAGAGGAGAAACTGGGCATAGAGGGAACAAGAGATGAGATCACAAATCGGTTCTCTGAACTGAGGAAAGCAGCAACAACATCGACTAGCTTCCAGGGTTTCGCTGTTGCTCCGAGTGAGAATTCTCCTAGTTCAATGGAGTATTACGACGGTAAAGATGTTGGCTCCGTAACCGATGAACGAAAAGGAAGTTTTATTCATCTCCCAAGCCGTCCAAGCATCAACGCTAACGGTGTTCTTGGCCAAATATTATTTGATGTTTGTGTTCCAAAGACAGTAGAGGATTGGGATGTTCGGTCAAATGCAAAAAATGCAGGACTATTATCCGGTACAAGGAGGCATGCTCCTTTCAATCCTATAAAATGCATCCGGCGCTCAAGGTTGTAAGATTGTCGAATGTTTATGCACACGTTTCAGGTGGATTTGAAGGTTCATGTTTGATTCGAAAAAAATTAAGAGAAATCTTATAGGCCTAGAGAATGTAGTAGCACCTGAAATAAGAGGCAGAAGTACTTGTAAATTCCCTCTCAGCTGTCTTTTTAATTACTGAATAATGTGATTGAGAAGGTGGCCTTTTCCTGCGTAAATTGTATAGTTACTTCAATGGAGATAAAATATATATTATATGTTTTGACTGAAATCACTGAGAAAAGAATAATGTGGAGTTGTAAATTTAATATCCTTCAAATTAAGTTGACATGCCTTGTTCACTTAGTAGTCTTAACTGTTGCTTTAGTCCTATGTTTGATGAGAGATTATTGAAAAATACAAGAGTGTGATTTAAGATGAAGTATATATATGTGGAAACTTTCATCAAGTATAATTATTTTTTTTGGTAGAAATGCTTTCATAATTCTATTTGTTGCTAACACATATTTTGGATTATCTCCCCAGTCATCATTTCAACCATCTATTCATATTTTTAAAATTGTTTCTTTTAATTATTTTATTATTTTTTAATAAAAGGTGAATTAAATATGAATTTTAAAGTTTTTTGTCCTAAAAAAATTATAAATAATTTATTTTATGTGAAAAAATTCTAAATTTTCATGGGAGATGTTCTTATAATATTACAAACATGAATATAAAAAATCATTAAAAAATTCGAAAGTACACAAGAGTTGATTGAAAAATAGGGATAAAAAATTGCTAAAAGAATTTATTGAGACTAAAAACAGAATTTATTGCTTCAAGTTCCAGATCGTGCTCCATCGTGTTCATCTTGTCACTGTTTAAACTGGTATGTGCTTCTCCTTCGTGCTTCTTCTTATTCGTTGTCACTGCTATGTGGTCGTTCTTCTTGTTCTGTTTCTGATTCGATGATTTTACTTCCAATTGGGAATTAGGGTTTTGGGAGATGGGTGGAAGTAAGTGCTCGTCAATTGAAACTTCAAGCTGCTCCAATTTACCCATATGTGGTTGTGAGCTCCCTATGAAGCTGTGGGTTTCAAACACTGGGTTGAATCCAAAGAGAAAGTTTTGGAAATGTCGAAATAGTGGGGTAACAATTTCTTGACCTTGAATTATGTTTTGTTAACAATTATGTTTTGTCAATTATAAGAATTTGTATTATTGTTTGTTAACAATTCTGTTTTGTCATTTATATGATTTTTTTGCAGACTTTGGATAGTTGTGAATTCTTAGTTTGGGATGATGAATTGTATGAAGTAAATGCTGCTAATGGAGGTGGACAAAGGCCTGCAACAATGCAGCTTGTTGCTGAATTTGGCAAAGCCTTTGGTGAGGAGTTTGGCAAGGCATATGGGGAGGAGTTTGGCAAGGGTTTGGCAAAGCATATGGGCAGGAATTTGGCAAAGTTTTTGGGCAGGAAATTGGTAAGGAAATTGACAAGGAAATTGGGAAGAAATTGGGTCAATATCTATGGGTTGCAATCATGATGTGTGGGGATATTAGTTGCAATCTTTTATCCAATTAATTAATATTTACTTTTTTAAAAATAATTTATATTAATGTTTAAATAAGAAAAAAAAAAGAAAACAGAAAAAAAAATTGGTTTTAATTTTTTTTTTTTTTTTTTTAATGTCACGTGGCAATAAAAATAAATAAAAAATATAAAAATTCCACGTGACCGTGACACATAGGTGAAACATGGAGATTCCCTGCCTTACTGTTACTCTAGGGGATATCCCATAGAATCTTAAATATGCAAGGGGGAGATTTCAAAAAAAAATATATATATTACAGAAGTATCCCAAAACAGTCCTATTTGCAGGGGGTAACAGCTATTTAACCTTAAAAATATTAAAGTAACTTATTAACAACACACACTAGCACTAGTGTTTATATTTAGCTTGTTTGAACTTTGAAGAGATAAGAAAGAAACAATTGAAGAAGAATAAGAGAATCTGAAAGTGGAACACCAAGTTTGTAGTAAAGTGAAAGTGTGAAGCAATGAAGAAGATAGTCGTCACCGGTGCATCCGGTTACCTTGGTGGAAGGCTCTGTCACGCCCTCCTCCGTCAAGGTTACTCCGTTAAAGCTCTCGTCAGACGCACAAGCGATCTTTCCGAACTTCCTCCTCTTTCTGAAATTGTCTACGGTGACGTCACCGACTTTTCCTCTCTCCTCTCCGCCTTCTCCGACTGCTCCGTCGTCTTCCACCTCGCCGCTCTCGTTGAGCCTTGGCTCCCTGATCCCTCTAAATTCATCACCGTAAGTTCCTTAATCCTTTCATTCTGTTAATTAATTCAATTCAATTCAACTCGATCCATATTTTTTTTTTCAAATTAGGTCAATGTTGAAGGTTTGAAGAATGTGTTGAAAGCAGTGAAGCAAACCAACACGGTGGAGAAACTCATATATACATCGTCGTTTTTCGCTATAGGACCAACCGACGGAACCATTGCCGATGAGAATCAAGTATAATACAACAAATCAATACATCAATTTTTTTCTTCCTAATGTGATTGTGATTGATTTTTCCCAATTCCAAATGTAGTTTCATCATGAGAAATTTTTCTGCACGGAATATGAGAAATCAAAGGTTGCCACTGACAAAATTTCACTTCAAGCTGCATCTGAAGGGGTGCCGATAGTGTTGCTTTATCCAGGGGTTATTTATGGACCTGGTAAAGTCACCGGAGGAAACCTTGTTGCAAAGATGGTACTGTTTTCTTTCTTCTTGTTGTTGTTATGTTTTGTTAATTTGGAATTGGATCTTGTAAAGCTGCATGTGCTTCAGTTGTAGTAGGACTGTTAAATTTAGAGTTTTGTAGGGACATTAGATTCAGAAAACGATAGATTTAGTCATTTAGAGATATTTAATGCATGTTTGGATTGGCGGTGCTAGTGGATGGTGAGATTGTCAGAATCACATTGAGCTGCAACGATATTGGACACTTTTCTTTGGAACTGTCACCGACTTACTGTGATTTTGCCAAACTCACCGCCGATCCAAGTGTATACTTATAAGTTATAGCATGTTTGGATGAACTTCTCATTGGCCATTCTCACTTCACAATGTGTTTCCACTATGAAAACATAAAAGCTAGGTATTATGGAGTTTGCCAAACTCACGTCCTCACCGTGCTTTCCCAACCACATGCTTAGAGTTCTCTAAGTCTAACTTGCTAAACACACTGCCAATTCAAATATACACTTAGAGTTCTCTAGATCTAACCTTCCTTACGGCTGCATCTTAGTAGATTTTGATTATTTTTTGTAACATGTAAAGGAAGTGGAAATGTTTGATTTTGTTTTCTAATTTTTCAGCTGGTAGAACGTTTCAGTGGTCGATTACCTGGTTATGTAGGCAATGGAAATGATAAATGTTCGTTCAGTCACGTTGATGATGTAGTGGAAGGGCACATTGCTGCTATGGAAAAGGGAAAAATTGGGGAGAGGTATTTACTGACGGGTGAAAATGCATCGTTTAATCAAGTTTTTGATATGGCTGCTGTGATCACTAATACTAGAAAACCAATGGTTAATATCCCTTTGTGGGTGATTGACGTGTACGGGTGGTTGTCAGTATTATTCTCTCGAATCACTGGAAAGTTACCTTTCATCAGTCCACCGGTAAGCTTCCTTCTTTTACAGTTTGATTTTCATGCATCCAAATCACATATATTTTTCTTCTAAAGTTCTACTGTTTTAATTTTTTTACTTAGTTAGTTAATAAACAAACTTGGCATATCCTAGAGCTGATAAAATATAATTTATCCTTCATAGTTTATCCTTCATAATGTCAATAGGTCATAGTTTATCCTTCATAATGTCAATAGTAAAATACAGTTTCATGAAAAGATTCACTATTGACATAATTTTTAAATGAAAAAGAAAGTATATTTATCTTCCTTGTTCTCATATTTGTGTTTAACATTGAATCAGATGGTGGATGTTTTAAGACATCAGTGGGAGTATTCCTGCGAGAAAGCTAAAAGGGAGCTAGATTATAAGCCCAGAAGCTTGAGAGAAGGGCTTGCGGAGGTACTACTCTGGTTGAAGAACTTGGGATTAATAAGATATTAGTGAAATATTCTAGTAATTCGTAGGCATCACTTTTGGCAAGTTCTATACTGCAATCATAAATTGTAAAAAAAAAAAGAACGAAGAGTGAAAACCTATTTAGTTTCTGAAATAAATTTGAAATTCAGTTTGGTTCCTATGAAAAATAAATTGATGATAGATTGTTGCCAATGACAAAGGACATTCTTGCACTTGGAAATAATGACCCCAACTCTGACTAATGTAGCAGTGTAATTATGGATTGCAATCTACTACTGTTTTGCAATCAAGTTCAAATATAATTTAATAGAACGGGAGATCTCGGACCCTATTTGTCCTGCAACATTAGAGCTCTCCATTCAGTTTGAGCAACAAAAATACAACGGTCAGAATCATTAAATCTATTGTGAGCAAGTTTATCTGTCTAAATCTAAGGGTCTCCACAGCTGCTGCACCGTTCAGCTTCATATTGTTAAAGAGAAACACCCCGAAGGAAAACAAACATCGTACTGGTTGGGGATTACCCCATACCAGGTTTCGCCGTTTCAGATCCTACTAGCTTAGCTAATGTTACCATTCCATGAGCTTCAACATTAAAAGCTCTTTTGACAAATACAACAGGAATATGCAGAAAATCATTACAAAGCAAAATACAATATTGGAAACAAGTTCTATTTCAAGTTTCAACAGGTGACTCGTTGGATCCCAACCTCAATTGCCGTCTGCACTCTGCATGACCCATCTGATGCCCACTGCTTAGGCGAGGACAGGGCTGAACTGGTTTTCGGCTTTCCTGCAGGCAAACACAAAAGCTTACTCAACTCCTTTGATGCATACAAATTCTTATCAGGGTGATTTTTGTCCAAATATATATATTTTTAATATATAACATTTTGGCATTTTTTTGTTGTTGTGAATAATATGTTTATAACTTGAAATTTATTAATTTTTTAAACTGAAACTTGAAATTTATTAATGGTGTAATATGTCAAATATAAGTGACATGATAACCTAACTGATTTATGCTAGGATTTGCGAAATTTTTTATTTCCAGGCCAGAGGGAACTATTTTAGAAAACAGTATCGGCATTCAAATCTTTTACTCCCTCCATATTACAATATAAGTCACTATTCCATTCTCATCTTTTATTTAAAATTATTATTTAAGAGTATATAAATAATTAAGAATAAATTGATTGAAGAGATTTGAATGTATATATAGCCTATGTGCCCCATTGATTATCTACCATTAAACAACTGTGAAAAATATATATCAATTATCAAATATATTCTACATTTTTATTTTATAAAAGAGTGTAAAAAATATTTTATATACTTTTTACCAATAGAATAGACTCTCAAAGTAAACCATTCAAATTTATATAAACAGATATGCTCATATTTAGTGTTGTACTCTGTCTTAAACAAAATAAAAAGACAGAGCATTGTTCTACCAAAAAAAAAAAAGACAGAATATTGTTTAACAAAATATTTACATAGATCTCCGATCATATATCTCACAAAATACAAAAAAGTAAACATTTATAAATGTATTTATTTAAGGAAAATCACAAAAATTTGCAATAATTTTTGTTGACTTAATTATAGAATGATAGTATTGAATATACTCATCCGGTCTCGTATATAAACAACTTTTCATTTTTTAAATTCATTCAATAACAAATGTATCTAGTCTATAATATTAATTAGATTCATCAGATATGGAATGAACCTAACAGATGAAAAATTGTTTATATACAAGATCGGAGGAAGTATGCAGTATATAGATAGCAAGTTCTTTTGAATTTGAACCATTTTTACGCGGTTTTTTTTTTTTTTTTAATGACAATGTTCACGCGTATATTAAATTAAATTAAACTATTCATTTAACTTTTTTTATAATATAGTAATATTTTCAAATAATTTCTAATACTTAAATTTTTTTTTATTATATACAGCAGTGAGGGGGAAATTGGAACGCAACGGTCGACGAGTAAAGCAACGCACTTTTGATTTGAGAGTACAACACACAGTAACATTGAGAGAGAGCAGCTAAGAACTCAAAAATGGTGGCAGCAGCAACATCAGCATCATCCTACGAAGAGAGTCGCCGTAAAAGAATGGAAGAAAACAGAAAGAGAATGGAAGCTCTCAATCTTCATCAACTTTCTCATTCTCTTCACAAATCATCTTCCCCCGTTTCAAAACCCTCCCCTTCCAAACCTCGCACCATCACCAAAGAGCTCGTTGTTGTTCGACGCTCCGGCCGTGTCGCAAATTTACCCGCTCCCATTTACAAAGAAGTAAATTAACTAACCCTAACTCACATTTCATCATTTCTTTCATCAATTTTTCACTGTCTAACTTAATTTCATTTTTCTCACAGGTTCTTATTGATCGCGTCATAATACCTAGAAATCGAACTTCTAGGTATTTTTCCTTTTCCCAAACTTTACATACACAAGAATATTCTTCTATGGATTGAACTCACTTTTTTTTTTTTTTTTTTGTGTGTGTAGAGGAGGTTATAATAAGTACAGGGATTATTCGAAGCGAGTGTATGCTTCTGATGAAGCTAGAGAGGAAGCATTGGAAAAGGCGGAAAAGTTGCAATCTGATTTAGATTCCGATCATCCGATTTTTATTAAGACAATGCTTCAATCTCATGTTACTGGTGGATTCTGGCTGGTAATTTCTATTCTGCATTTTTTCATATCTGTTGATTCAAGATTACTTTTTTTTTAAATTTTTTTTATTGTGGCTTTTGATTTCTCTTATGAAATGGGGTTGCAACTTGCATCATTACAAATTTACAATTTATTACAGTAGAAGCTTGTTCTAGTAGAATATAGTGTCTGTTTGGATTGACTTATTTGATCTTATCTACTAACATAAGCTTTCTGAGACTATTTGGGAGAGCTTATGAAAATTTTAGTAAGTTTTTTTCAGTTTATTTTCAAAAATTCTTCAATATAGCTTATGAAAACAGCTCCTAGCATATATAAAAATAATATATAATTTATGGTTATTTTATCCTTTGCTATGAATATAACTTGTATAAGCACTTTGCTATGAACATAAGCAGCTTATGCTATAAGCTGCAAATAAGTTGCTTATCCAAATAGGCTCTATATTTATGTTGTGTTGCTTACTCCCTCCGGTTATTGAATAACAAAATACATTAATTATTGAATGAACTTAAAAAAAATGAACTTTTACTTATATATGAGACCGGAGCTTGATTGGACGCAACTTTTCATTTTATATGTATTAATGTTGGTTTAGTTATTGTTTTTAATGCTTTTCAATGGAAGTTGTTGGGGGTAGCTTGATCGCAGTCTATTAATTTAAGCTTGTGCCCTTTTACTCAGTGGGAGCATTCTCTCTTTGGCATTTACTACAAATCAACCGTTACTCTTTTTCAAGTCCCTTTAATAAAAAAAATGGGATACCTCATTAAAGTTAGCAATTAAAAGGGAGAATATTAATTTTAAGGCTGACCGAATGTAATGTGAAAGAATGTATCTAGTCTAGTATATTATAGGAGAAATGAAATGAAATTTCTTGAACTAAAAATGTTTATCAAATCAAATAAGATTACAACAATAACAATCTAACTCAAATTGTGTATAAAGTCAAATAAGATTACAATTTACAACAATACAATCCAACTCAAATTGTGTATCACTCTACAAACTCAAGCGTTACAAAAAACGAAACATGAAGTCAGACTTAAGTCAATTTGAAATTAACTATGATGTCAATAACGACGATTCGATGACTCCAATCACTCTATATGAGATTGTGACAGAATCTCTGTAGCACTCATGTCTTACAAGACACATGCATGACTATCAGCACTAAACGATATTAACAACAAGAATTATGATGTTGTACCTGTAGTGGGATTGGTACACCTCTCAGTGTGTTTTAGATCATAAAGTTTGTTTCACACACTTGTATGTTTTTTCTCTTGTTCTATTAGTCCGAGTCTCGTTTAAGTTTAAAAGATATCAGTTTTGACACATTTAAAATCCAGACAATATTTTATAGTAATTAGTAATTACTTTTCCCAAGTTTCTTAGATATTTTCCATAAAACATTTTGAAATATGTGGGAGGTTGTATATCTTATGTTTTGATTGCTTGGTTAAGAGCACATTGGAGGTTTATAAGCCAAATTGTGTTCTAGACATGTAAATCACTTGTGCAAGGATTGGACTTTTAACAATTGTGTGCACAGTCAGGGCCATATTGGGCATTTCTTATTTTTTAGTCTCAATCCTCCAAGTTTGGTCCCATGGAATTTCTGCTCCTTTTACGTCTTAAATTAATTCTTATGGAGGGTGCTTTCACAACTCATGCATAAAATTATGTCATTCTAACAGAGATTAGTCATTGTTAAATGGTGTATATTAGACTAGAGCCTTGTACAAATAAATTAAATTATACCTCAATATCATTGACAAACAACTAACTTTCATATTAAATTATACCATACATTGCTTACAGCCACAATTTATAATTTGTTAATCATTTTGGCAATTCTTGACACCAGGGCCTTCCAGTTCATTTCTGCAAGAAACACCTTCCAAAACAGGATGAAGCTATGACTTTGATTGACGAGGAGGGGGAGGAGTATCCAACTACATATTTGGCTCAAAAAACAGGACTTAGTGCTGGATGGAGAGGTTTTTCTATTGCTCATAACCTTGTTGACGGGGACGCTTTAATTTTTGAATTAGTTAAACGCACTGCATTCAAGGTGATGATATTTTGATTATTTTATCATTCATACCATATTGTTTAATATATTCACCATATTTATTATTTTATTCATGCTAATGGTCTTCATGAGACCATTCATGAGTGTTAATAAAATAAGAAAAGAAGATTAGTGTTATATGCATGTGGCTAATAATGGAGTTCTTGACACCCTTTTTAATATTTATAACATTGTTATAATTTTTCAGTCCATGTGCTGTGTGCTATCACTAATACCATTATAGTTATTTAACATGTTGTGGAAGGTTGTTTTTTAAAAAATTAAACTGAATAAATGTATAAAAATATTTTTTTCTTTTCAAAATGAATGTATGGAATGTTGTAATTTTGAGAAATTTTGAAATAGAAAAGATTTTGGTAAGTATTTTTAGGACATTCAATGGCAAGACCTTATACTTATAGTGATTTAATCATCTTTGTTAGCAGTTCCCTTTCGATATAATTTTATCATTTGTTGTACATTTCCTGTTAAATATAATTGATGAAAAAAATATAAAATTCTAATGAAATTTAACTATGCTTTCTGAAACTTGTATTCATATAGTTAGTGATCTCACTATTCCACGTATATTAATTATTGAATGTTGGTAAATTTTTCTTTCAGGTGTACATTATTAGAGTGAATGGTCCTTCGGAAGGTAAAGAGCTCGAGTGAACTGCAGTTAGAGATTGGAGGCAGTAAAATTAATCTAGGTATTATTTTCTCTGTACACATTACATTGATTGTATCTTGAGTAATGAGTATACTGTCTATATAGGGCATGTTTGGTATCACGGTGGGTATGTCAGAATCACGATGACCCACGAGTGTAGCTTCTGCAAAAATCTAACATTGGCATAATTCTGATACTTCCACCGTGATACCAAACATAGGCATAGTCATTTTTCCGTATTATATGCTCTGGAGTACGACAATTTGGGTTACTTCTGCATCTTGATCTCACTATTGTATGGTCAACTATAATTTTGTTATTCCTGGACAGTGGCTCCATGGAATGCTGTTTTTAGACTAAAGGTATTTTTTTATAAAACTTCAGAGATGAAAAATTAAGCAAGAAACCTGTAAACAGGACACATGTATCTGTTTTGGGGCCCAAACAAAAGCCTTTTATTTAAGTTTTAGTTCATATAGTTTTTTTAAAGTACATTTTTTTTTTAATATTACAACAGTGAATGAATTATTATTAGTATTATTATTTTGAAATCATTGAGTTTCTTGGTTGTTTCCTAGGCTTAGTGTTAGGTTAGACACACTAAAGAAGGCATGGCTTCATTCCAACTTTCCTATTGAATTCTGTCTTGTTCCTCTGTGGTTGCAAAAAAAATAAAAATCATATGAACATGTGTCTTCATGAAGAGACATGTGGGTATTGTGTGTGGGGTTTCAAATTCATATTTTGGTTCCATTTTGTCATTATCTATGTTCTTATTTGCATCTTGAAGTTGTGAAACGTTGCTTTATGTTTTAGTTTCAAATTAATTCCTATTTCTTCTGGGATACTGCCAGAGTAGCATGCATGAGATTGCAACATTTATTTGGTGGTCTCTCATAAATTCATTTTTCTTGTTTTGCAGGTTCTAATATGCTGGTCTTGGATTCAGTTTTTTGGTGTTGTAGTTTGGTTTACTTATGATGTCTCTAACTTGTGTTTTTCTGTCTCCTATTTTGAGGTCCTACATGTGAAGTTAACTCTTCTGCATATGTATAAATGAATGAATCAAGCCCTTATAGTTTGGTTCAATGACCGGTCCGGTTCTGACAACTTTGCTTATAATCTTAAATATTTATTAACAATCATTGTTTGAGTATGGTAAATATCGCCTATGTTTGGTATCATGCTCAGTAAACCCAGAATTACAGTGATTCATCGTAATGGATCACCGTGATTTTTCGAAAACTACATAGTGTAACTTATGTGAAATCACGATGGATCACCGTGATTCTGACGTATCTACTACGATACCAAGCATAAGCATAGTTTTGTTGACTTCAAAAATTATCTAGCTGGCCTTGCCCCAGTTTGTGGCTAAACCATGAGCACATACACACCACACATAGGAAGAAATCAGCTTGGTAGCACATGGGGTCCATAGACTAATAACACGTCACAATCATGTGCTTTCTAATCCAATCGAAATTCATAAGTTGGGTAAGATAGTATATGATATAATCAATTAATGAATTACTTTTTTGATAAGATCACTAGCAAACAACTTTACTTCCCTTAATTGGAATTGAAAGTTAGTCAAGTTACTACTGATACTTTCTTGGACGACAAGTATAATCAAACTGTTATATTTGTGGGAAAACTATGCATTAATTGAATATGGCCAAGATGCTCAAAATAATACATGTGATGGGGGGTTCCGTGAATAACTGCAGAAGACTACGCGCATTTGAAATTTGATAAAATTAGATTAGAAGATAGCAACACTTGGTTGTAAACGTCAATTGTGGTGTCTACAGCTTGCAAAAGCATGTATTGTAGCATCTCATGCATTTTGATGGTAGCATATAGGGGTGGTCATATCCGAACCAATCCAAATGTAAAACCGCAAACCGAACCAATCCAAACCGAAAACCGCAAAAATCGCATTTGGTTTGGATGTATTTGGATGACTTTTCTATTGAACCGCGAACCGCAAAACCGCGAACCGCAAAAACCGCATTAAGCTTCTATTATATTCCAATACCACCAAAACCACATTAAGTTTTTATTATATTCCAATATACATAGCCCAATTACCAAGTTAGTCCACCAAATTAATGGAACTTTAAGTTATTCATATTTTTTGTACTGTAATATGTTACTTTGGTGTTGTAATATTATTTTAGATCAACAACTTTTATCGGTACTATGATATTATTTTGAAACTTTAAATTATTTTTTTTGGATATTTAAAATTGTAATTAAGGTATTGTGATGTTATTTTGGATAAACAACTTTTATTAGTACTTTAATGTAATTTAGGAAATTCAAGTTTTTTTTTGTATATTTAAAATTGTTTGGTACTGAAATGTTATGCTATAAACCGCAACCACCGAACCGATCTTAACCGCATTGGTTTGGTTTGGTTTGGATGACCTTTTAAAAACCAACCGAACCAAACCGAACCGCATGCATTTTTATCTCGCGGTTAGGATGACTTTTATGCTCAAAACCGAACCAAACCGCACCGCGATCACCCCTAGTAGCATAGCAGCCACTGATTTCTAATACCTAGTTAGTAGTTATGCATAATAAGCCAACAAAAGTGAAATGTGAAAGACAAAGTGAAATTAGATTAGATTCCACCTTGTGTATCAAATCTGTCTTCTACATATCTTCACACCATTTTTTTTTTCTTTCATCACCGGTTCAGTTCTGGCATGAAGTGGTTTCAGCCCCTCCGATTGCAGTTGCAGGGATCGAACTGTGGTTCTCCCTACCTATATCAGCGCCAATCACCAATTCACCATGAAACCAACTAACAATTGGTCACCATTTTTTTTTTAAACAGTCAAAGTTGATACATTAAGTTAATTTAATAGTTTTTGTTGGAGGTGAAAATTGATTATGAGATCACTTTTATCATTTCACTCTTTAATTCTTCCATTTTAGCCACCAAATCAGTCTTATAACTTGCTCTTCACACCAATATTTTAACTTAGCAAAATTACATAGACTAAAGTGAGAATCTACATTCTACAAGGACTAATTTGTTTGATTTTAAAATTTTCATTAATTTATTTGTCATTGCTGTTCCTTTGACAATGGTGTGTGGACGTCCCCATATGAAAACGGCACGGCAGTCGTTTGTCTTGGGCTATAACTCAGTGGCACCGATGATTGCGGGTAGTCTAAATCAACGAGGCTTTGGTTCAAATCATAAATTACAGTAATTAATAAAACTTTCAATAAAGTTATTCACATTGTCGCCAATTCAATGAAGCTACCACCATGCATTACTCTTTTTATTTTTATTTTTTTGATAGACCATGCATTACTCTAATAGGTGTATTTAAATGAGTTTTATACAACGAATTTGTTCTTTATTTTTATTTATAGGAGAAATTATGATGTGGCAAGTATGTAGTAATTTATTTTTCTAATTTTGTACTAAAAAAAAGTAGTAAAAAAATATTCAAGTACCGTATTTGAACTTCCAAATATTCATTGGAGAAATTTGACGTGACAAAGTGAGTATCATAAAATTTGTAGAAATATCTTAAATAAGATATAATATCATTAGTAATGTTTAGTTGTAATAAGATATTCTATCTTCATTAATACATGGTATAACTTGTGTTTTTTAGCCTTCGAAGCAAAATGTGTATGAGTTATAACAAAAATAAAATGTATGAATTGCAAAAATATGACTTAGCATCTATCAAAAAAAAAAAATGACTTAGCATTGAAGGAACTACTTATTAGTTGTATATATAACAAAAAGTGGGTTCCATGAGAAATATCACCGGAGATGCTCTTATTACAATTAAACATTAATGAGGATATCTTATCTTATTTAAGCTACTTTTACAAGTTTTTTTTTTATTTAAAAAAACTACTTCCATTGATTCAAAAAAAAAAAAACTACTTCTACAAATTTTATATTCACTTTGTCACATCAAATTCATCCAATTTATCCTTCTATAAAACTCACTAGATGCCCTTATTTGAGATGTTCTGTGTATCTTAAAATTGTACACAATATTTTTAAGGTTTTGCCGGTAGACTAAGAATAACCTCTTATTATCAACAATTTCAATTTGATAAAAAAAATTGGAATAAATTAACTTAGTTTTAAGGGTCGGCCTAAGGCCAAAGCCACTTAGACCCCACAATTTTTTTTTTGTGCATATGTAAAAAAGCCTCAAAAATAAAATATTATTTTTTAATGTATTATAAGCCACAAAATTAAAAAAAAAATATTTAAGTACAACAAGTAAAATGCCTTACAAGTATAAAAACATACACCAATTGACATGTTTAATTTAAATATTATGTATCCCACAAAATAATAAAGATAAAATCTATATATATATTACAACAAATATGACATTAAACTTTTATTTTCATAAAAGTTGCAGACATTTTTTCAAAATAGATCAATAATGGACCATCTATTTGTTTTTAAAAATGGACCACCTATCAAGTCTACCTTTGAACATAACAGTAATTTAACTTTGTTTGGCAAGACAAAACAGATACACATATTTTGTAACAAACTTTTTTTTAACTTATAATTTTTTTACAAACTTATCAATTTTTTTCTAAATGTTACTCATGTTATCTTAGTTTTTTTGTTTTTAAATTAATTAAATATTTTTTATATCATTTCATATTTATCAAATATGTCACCAGTTAATTTTATCAAAACTTTACAAATTTAATTTGGCATCTTATCTTATTCAATACAAAGTTTATTGTTCTTGTGAACAAATAATGGGGGTGATAATTGTATGGATCGTATAAATTAAATGTGTATTTCTATAGAAATGAAAAATTGTGAACCCTTTACAATGAAGTACAAACTCCTATTTATAGAGATTTAGATGTAGCGGTTACCGCCGGCCACGTCATGGATACCCCATGATCGTGGCGGTTTTCTCTTCCACCACCGTCTCATCATGGAGGTAGTGGGTGGTTTTATCCCTGTTGCGGTGTTAATCATGGAGGAGAGGGGTGGTTATCTTCTTCCACGTGGGGGATATGCGCTAAGTAATAGAACATCAGTTATTCTTGGGGCAAGTACGTCGCCCTCTTGTTGTCTCGCCTTTGCATGCCTTTCCCGCCAAGTTATCTTTTCAAATTAAATGGGTTGGACCATCTTGTTATTGGGCCTATACTATTTATTTTGGGTCGTAGTCCAGTCCATTTATAAACTGCTTTGAGCCGCCAACTTATTGCTTATCTATATTTTACGCTATTCGTTTAGAAGTATATGTCATTTAAAATATATACACAAAGATTAAGAAATATAATAATGTTGTGAGACAATTTTACTAAAATAATATTATTTTCTATTGTAGCATACAATTGAAACTAAAATATAAATGATTATATAAATGCAAATATTAATATATAAGATGTTGTTTGATTTTTCTTAATGATTATTTTTAAGTTATACAATTTTTTTATAATTTTTAATGATAAATAAATAAAAATATTAATGATCAAAATTAATAATCGTTAGTTGGTTTTGAACCTTCCAATACCTAGAAAAAAGAGATTGATAATCCATAGTTCGGCTGTGAGGTAAGTAAAATCTAAAAAAATTATTTCCACAAAAAAATCTAACTCAAATTTTCCAAAAAGTAGTTCTATAAATAGCTCATTAATCCATTAAACCTAATATCTTAACCAATGATTTACTTTGAAACAAAGAGATTAAATTATTTTTAGCTTTTTGTCTTAGAAGGATGAGATGTTGATGAGTCAATCACCTTGTGTGGATAAGGCAAATACCAAAAGGAAAATGTACTTGTAGTTGTAGGGTCCAATTGATTGTCTCATTGTGGGCGAATTTAGAGACCCCGATGTTACAACTGTAAACTAGACTTAAGAAGGTCTTCATTCTTTCAGCTTTTTGAGTAGAGTAGCTCAAAATTTCACTGTTTGTTAAAATACTAAAATCCAAAATTAAATCCTAGACTATGTATTGCCATAATGCCATTGGTGTGAAAATATGAAAATCAAAACAATAACAACGCTGTAGTAATCCACATGCGCCGTAAAAGCAAATAATAAAATAAATAAAAAAATGGTCATGCTAAACGCTGCACCCGTTATACTTAGGGATGTCAACGGAGCGGAGATTGACCGGAGGATAGGATACTTTACCCCCTTGCCCCGCCATCTAAAATATTCCTCATTCTCCGCTTCGGGGAGAATTCTTCCTCCATCCCAATCCCTGCGGATTTCCACAGTTCTCGCGGATATCCATCAGCTTTAAAAAAATTATGAAATTTATATTATTTTCAATCGAACTAGTTGTAAAAAAATATTCAAGTTTAATTATAAAACAAATAAAAATATTAAAATATTATTGCGAGTCTTGTGACAGTTATAATCATCATATATAAACAAATGTATACACATATTGTGTGAAAATATAGTTAAAAATAATTTATAATGCACTAAAATATAAATTTATAAATGTTATTTTACTAGTTTTCGGGGACGGAGTCTCCGTGAGGCGGAGGATGAAATACCGCCCCCATCCCCAAACCTCTTTCGGGGGGACTTTCACCTCCATCCCCATCCCCATGGGGAAAAATCCCCCAACTTCATATCTCCAAACGGGACAATCTCCACGGGGATCTCCATTTACGGATGAAATTGACATCCCTAGTTACACTTGTTAAATATGCTAAAAAAAAATAATAAAATAACTTTTTACACTTTCAAAACAATTTCCAAGTTTTTTCCATAATAATTTGTTTAACTAGTGCACCATCATTTGTTCTAGTGTATCTCTTTCTGGAAATTTTACTAAGGAAACATATCATGGCTCCATGACAGACTTTAGAATTCTTAAGTATTTTAAAATCTCTCTGCATCCTCCAAGGGCTCCTGTGATTGAAGAAGTGCTTTGGCAGCCTCCTCCTCCTAACTGGTTAAAATGCAACACAGATGGGGCTTCCAATAATTCATCTTCTGCTTGTGGAGGGGTGTTTAGAAACCACCTTGCTGAGTTTGTTGTTGGTTTTGCTGAAAACATAGGGCATCAATCTTCTCTAATTGCTGGGTTAAGTGGAGTAATGAGAGCCATTGAGATGGCTAACAATCATAATTGGAGAAATTTGTGGTTGGAAACTGATTCTAGTTTAGCAGTCTTGGCCTTCAAAAGCTCAAGCATTGTGCCTTGGGGGTTAAGAAACAGGTGGGATAACTGCATGCTTTTGGCTGGTAACATGAACTTCATAGCTACACACATCTTTAGAGAAGGAAATGACAGTGCTGATTCCCTTACAAATGTTGGTCTGGTTTTGAGTAATATTGTGTATTATTGGGAAACTCCTCCTTGTATAATTAATAGTGTTCATAGGAACAAGCTTGGTTTACCAAGCTTTAGATTCTCTACTTTTTAGAGGGTTTGGTTTGACCCCCCCTCACTCTTGGTGTATAGCTCTTGATTGTTAATGAAGTTTTGGTGGTTGTAGTTCTTTTCCTACATCACTTTTTGGAAAAAAAAAAAAAAAAAACTAGTGCACCGATATTTAAAAAAAGATAAAACATTGATATTAACCGGGCCCTACAATTACCGTGCTACGAAACGATGCGTTTTGGCCAAGTCATTCAATTATTTTTTTTTTTTCAAGTCATTCAATTTCACTGTCTCTTTTTATTTACGTTTTTTGGGGCAACGAAAAATTGAATGGTTCTTTCTTTCTTTCTTTCATTGATTCATTCATTTCTTCTTCATTCTCTCTCTCTCCGATGCAATTTTTACAGAACGCCGGGATCCGCGTTTTTCGACAACTGCATTTCAACATATCTCAATATTTTCGCGCTTGATCGCTACTCTTTTTCTTCCATTTTCAAGTAATTTTTCTTTTCCTTTCTCTTTCTTTCCATTTTCCAACCAACTTGTTCATTCTAACTAACTAACAACTAACTCATTAACAATTTAACATAACCGTATTTATACATTGCGATCTCTTTTTCATTGTGATGTGTTGTTATTGATTTGTTTTCTAATTTTAGGATTTTGTTGTAACAGACTAAACGATTTGTGTGGAGGATTTATTAAATTGAAGAAGAGCGTCTTATTGTTGTGATTGGTCTAGGTTGTTGTATTTTTTGGAGAAATTGAGGTTGATTAGAAGGAACAAAACAATGTCTGGTCGGAATGAACATGTTCCTCTTTCGGTGCTGTTGAAACGTGAATTGGCGAATGAGAAAATTGACAAATCTGATATGGTTGTTGTGTATAGCCAAGCTAGCGAGAATAAAAAAGGAGAGGATTTTACGTTGTTGAAGACTGAATGTCAAAGAGTTGTGGCTGATGGGGTTTCTACCTATTCTGTTTTTGGGGTATGTTTCTTTCTAAACCCATCAAATCATGTTTTTTAAATTGTAATTTGATTTATTGTAATTACTACTAAATAGACATTTATGTGATTAGGAAGGATCAAAAGTCAATGTGTGTCTTATGTCTTATTATACTTATGATGATTTTGGCATGGTGTGATGATTGAGAAAAATAAATGATTGGGTGAAAAGCAACTTTACTATGTTGACATGTTTGGGTTGACCGTGAATTTCGTGAAACTATGGTAGCACCGTGATTTTGTTGAAGCTCCAAAGGGTAGTTTTTGTCAAAATCGGGGTGTTGATTCTGCCAAATTCACCGTCAATCCAAACAAGCATTGAGCTACGGATGAACTAATAATTTTTTGTCAAGTGTTACTTTTTCTTTTTTAATCGGCTAAATTTTATTAATGGACAAATCCCCTAAACAAGAAGTTTAAGGGATTTTTGGGATAAAACAAAGAAAGGCAAGGTGATGAAAACACCTTAACCAATCAAAAGGTACAACAAACAACGACATCAACCCATCCCTTACAATAGTTTGAGTGCATATCACCAACACTAAAAAGCAACAAAACAAAGCCAACAAAAACTAATGCCTATAAACAACCTCAACCAAAACTACCGCTCCAAAACCAAACAAAAACTCGAAAACCATCCACTCAAACTGTCTGAACCCCTCACCAAACAACAACACCACACAAGGTGGAAAAAACGTCCCAATCACCAAGCTGAAGCAAAGCTAAAAATCTCCCGTTGATACACACCCTGGCCAAACCAAACCCTTCCAGAATAAAGAGAAAATGCAGTCAACCAAACACACTCCACACAGATATGAGCAAACGTTATTGAAGAACATAAATTTGACTATTTGTTGTATTGGATTTGTGATGATTTTGGAAAAATTACGGTGAGCCAATGTGGTTTTGCAAAAGCTAATACTTTGGAGCTTTAACAAAACTACGATATCACCATGACTTTATTAAACCTACTGTGGCACCAAAGATACACTAAACAGTTTAGCAAATTGAATATAATACCTCTATTTAAACGGAGGAACATATTGCGGACTAATTTGCTCAGTGTTAAGCTCCATCCCACCCTTTACAAGCAATGGTTTTGCTTTCTGATAGCTCTCTGTTTGTGTGCATTTGAAAACAACTGAACCGTGTTTTCATCCTAATTCACTTTATTATTTGAATATCAAGAATAGTGTCATTTTTATACGGTGAATGCATATGTTATGACTCAGTAATACCATATTTTTCTTTACTTGGTTTCTGTTTTTTTTTTCTTTTTTCTTTTTTCCTTGTGGCATTTGCATTTTCTGATGCAGAAAATTTACAGCTATTTGATGGACACAATGGATCTGCTGCTGCAATTTATGCCAGAGAGAATCTTCTGAACAATGTTTTAAATGCCATTCCTCCAGATCTCAACAGAGATGAGTGGGTAACAGCGTTGCCGAGGGCTTTGGTTGCTGGCTTTGTAAAAACTGATAAAGATTTTCAACAGAAAGGTATGGCTAATTACGCAATGTTCCTTCTTGCCTCCATTAAATGTTTGGTTATGAGGCAAGTTCATAAACTCCACATGGAATCTTTGTATGAATAGCGTAATAAATACTATTATCGAAGTTACTGAACAGCATCATTTACTAGTGAATATTATTATGCTTATACAACTGAGTCATGACTGATAATACCTGTACGTCTCTGAATTCATGATTTTTCTTAAGGTGTATGTTGATATTCATATATTATCTTCATTTGTGCAGCACAAACATCGGGAACAACTGTAACCCTTGTGATTTTAGAAGGATGGGTTATAACAGTTGCATCAGTTGGTGATTCCCGGTGCATACTTGAACCTTCTGAAGGTGGGCTTCATTACTTGTCAGCAGATCATAGACTAGACACAAATGAAGAGGAGTAAGTTTTTATTGGAATGTTATTGTGAACAACTGTCGGGAATTGCTCCATTACATTGCAGTAAAGTCTCATCCTTTCTTTTTCTTTCATCAGGAGGGTGCGCATCACTTCTTGTGGGGGTGAAGTCGGTCGGTTAAATACAGGCGGAGGTGCAGAGGTACATTTCAACTAAACTGTTATCCATTTTGATCCCTGATGATATTGATTTCCTAAACAGACTTCAAAAGGAAAAAACAAGGCAATGTTCCCCAAGGAAAAAACAACAAAAACTCATTACCACTTATAAAACAAAGCAATGTCTTGTAGAATGGCATTGATGCCTCTACTAAAACTATTTTTCTATTTCTTTTGTATACGATGGTTTAACAGATAAACTGCATAAACAGAGGTTTCAGAAGTAAATTATGTCAACCATACCATGAAGAATCAAGAGGCAAGATAATTGATGCTAGTCATATGATCATGTCTTTCGCTTAAAAATGCTCATCAATGGGTCTAGGGCATTAAATTTTTATAATCGTTTAAGAGAATTGTTTACGCTTTTGATGTTGTGCTGGCTATATTTGATGATATTTATAGTATCTCTTATGTTTCATTAATATGTCATCAGGAGAAATTTGTATGTGTCAAATTTATATGTCTGACTAGGTAAATGAATTGTATAGGTTGGTCCGTTGAGATGTTGGCCCGGTGGCTTGTGTCTCTCTCGATCCATTGGTGATATGGATGTTGGCGAATTTATTGTCCCTGTACCACACGTAAAGCAAGTGAAGGTTGGTAAAAGCTATTCCTTGCGCATATAGCAATATTGGGCTTATGCTGTTTCTTAGTTTTACTTTAGTGTATATAATTCCCATATGTACTTATGTCTAGTTTTATATTGTTTTCGATCTCTGTATCACCGGCACATATCCTAGGTAGAAACTGCACTGGTAGTTGCTAGGCGATAAGTTGTAAACGAGGCGTTTGCTGAGAACTTAGAACTAGGACTATTATAGTGGATTTCCTTCCTGGATTGGTATCCCCAAGACGTAGGTTGCGTTGTGCACCGAACTAGGTTAACAAATCACTGTGTGTTTGTCATTTAATACTTGCCTTCATGAGTCATTGATAGGATATACCAAATGCTTTTTAACCATTTTCCCTTGGGGAATTCACAAGTCCTTTTGTCTTAATTGTTCTAATTCCTTGTTTTCCCCCTTGTTTCGGTTTATATAGCTTTCCACTTCTGGAGGAAGGCTTATCATTAGTAGTGATGGGGTCTGGGATGCTCTAACTGCAGAAATGGTCCTTGATTGTTGTCGTGGCATGTCAGCGGAGGCTGCAGCCCCACATATTGTAAAAGTATGCTCAGCAGACATCTTTTGAATGTTTTGGTTTCACCTTGCCACTTTGTGTGTTAACTGATTTTGACCGTCTATTCCTATCCTTTTTCTGTCTTCAGGAATCTTTGCATGCAAAGGGACTTAGAGATGACACAACCTGCATTGTGGTCGATATTTTACCCCAGGAGAAGCCACCTACTTCTCTACCAACACAAAAGAGACCGGTAAAAGGAATGTTGAAGGCCATTTTTCGCAAAAAGTCCTCTGAGCCATCTTCATATATTGTAAGAGAATACGTTGAGCCAGATATGGTACGGGAATTACACGAGGAAGGATCTGCTATGCTTTCAGAGAGGTTTGGTTTTGTTGGTATTTTTGTTAATTTTTGCAGCTTAGTTGTCTCTCTTGACATGGAAACATCTTTGTCTGAGCTGCAGGTTTGAAACAAAATTTCCACTTTGCAACATGTTCAAGTTGTTCCAGTGTGCAGTGTGTCAAGTAGAGATTAAACCTGGGGAGGGTATTTCAGTACATGAGGGTGCCCCTAACCAAGGGAAAGCGCGCCCCTGGGATGGACCTTTCCTTTGCTCAAGTTGCCACGAGAAGAAACAAGCCATGGAAGGGAGACGAACATCAGGTGGGTGATAACTCTTCCTCATTTATATCCAATGATGCCTTGAGTTATATTTGTATTTATAATCTAATTCCCTCCTTTAATATATTGTTTTCAGATAGACATAGCCGTCGAAGTGACTAATGAATTATCATGTACATATGCATTTTGAGAGTGATAAAGACTGTTCAATATAGTGAAGGTCGAACTTTCAAGCAACTGTGACTCCCTTTATTACGTCGGGGGTTTCTCAGAATACGGATTCATTTTGAAATCTCCTCAGACTGGTCATATGGATTTTCGTGTTTTTCAATGCATCAGAGACAGGAGACTAACAATGGCAGCCTGTTAGAGGATTTCTGTGACTTGGAAGAATGGGATATGAACCACCTAAGAGTGGCAGAAGGTTTTCTTAAAAGATCGAATGCGCAATAGGATGTCGGAGGTGATTCATTATTTTTTTTATATTCCTTTTCTGTGTCCGGATGTAGATCCGTTCATTTGTATACGGGTCTTTTCAAAACACGAAATGGATCTTAATTGGAAGTACCCTTGTTGTATTACACGCTATAGGAAGTTTATCTCGACATCATAGACCAATTCCACAAATACAATAATGGATTAGACACATGTTGAGCCTACTGAATGATTTATTCTTGTAGCATTCAATATTGTTAGTTCCTACCAAATGAATATTAACATCTTGTAATAGAAATGATGAAAAAATGCATAGAAATAGTGAATGTTTCTTACAGCTCAGTTCGTTGTTTTTTTATCTGTTAGATTGGATGCATAGTCAAGAACAAACTACCTTGTTACTAACAACACTGTTTTCTGGCTGCAATTTGTTTCTTAAATTAGTCTTTTATATTACATTCTGTTTGCACCGTTACTCTTTAAATTATGCTAAATTACGTCTGTTGTCTGTCTTTTAAGTTAGACTATTTTCTTGCTTTGCTGTCATGAAGCATTATAATATAGTCCCAACATGTCTCGGCTACTTTGCAAATGGAGGAAGTTAATGACCAATTCAATAAAAGCTTAAGAAGAAATACAAACAACACAGTACATGTTAATTAAATTATTTTGAATTTAACTTTTTTTGTGAGGTTACAACCACACACATAGAAGAGTTAAGATATGTTTTGGAATCATGGAATGTGATTCTATCCGGACCTCAGATCTGGATGGTAAGGTTATATTAAGTCGTTAAATTCAAGCCGTTGAAGGGTAAACCCCGTTGAGAGGGGTGATATATGTACACACTTCAATGATCAAGTCAATAGATACTGAATATGAGAGGTATTCGGGTTTAGATGTGACATGTCAGACCTAGACCACGAGTTAGGTTTTAGAAATGGAGAATTAGGGTTTTGGAGACCTAGAACCTTCTCTTGGACAACTCTCTATTATATGGTTGTCCAATGTATGTATGGTCTGCCCCGCACAACTATGCTTGGTTCGGGTAACCCGGTCCAATTCGCGAATGTGCAGGCCCAATTTGGAACGAGATGTATATAACATTTGCAGCAATTCCATTTAAAGTTGCAAATCAAACTTTATCTAATGTACACAAGTAATATCGTCTTGCACCATGCACACGTTTAATTTTACTATTGAATCAATAATTCACATCATATCTTAATATTTGATTAAATCATATAATTTATTGACCCAACAGTGAAAGCTAACTTATGCACAATGCAATTCTTTTACATCACTTTGTACACCATAAATGCATTCATAATCAGTCTGGCTTTCCAGTCTCATCCAAGAGTCCCCGAATTGGGAGATCAATGCCCCGGGGTGGGAGGAACTAAATAGGGAGCTCAAGGAAAGGAGCAATTCCTGCCTGGGAACATTGTATAGGTTTTAAGTTTTACGTTTGCAACAGATAGATCATTTAAGTTTGTAATTTATAGTATCTAGGTCCTACCAATTTGTTACTTAAAAGATCTAAATGTTACAAATTACAAAGTTAAGCATTCAGGTGGTTATTTTTTGTTGATGGTGTTCGTGTCTCTTTTGTTTGTTTGTGTTGTTTGAGCTGAGCCTCTTAGGTACTCTTGGAGTGTACTTCTGGTACCTCATTTTTATTTTTATTTGTTCTTGTACCATGTTCTTTTTCAATAAAAAAACAAATTACAATTTTAAAGAACCAATTTGTTGCAAATTACAACTTTAAAGGGTCTTTTGTTATCTAAAAAACTTAAAGGATCTATCTAGATATATTTTGTCAAAAATTAAACTCGGCTAGTTAAAATGATAAGGAAAAGAAAATGTTATTTTGACATAAAACTTGACATCAAATACAAACTTTTTTTGTGGATCAATTTATTTGTGTGCCAATTTTTTTAAAAATAATAAAAAATATTGAGGAGCATTTTTATAACATATAGATATATAACTGCGTTATTTATTAACATAATTGTAAGGATACAACATTAATGTATATATTTTTTTTTTGACAAAACATTAATGTATATTTTTCTACACATATATCTTAGTCAAATTAATTAATGATACAATTTTGTATGTGTTACAAAAGTGTTATATTTTTTTAAAATAAAATTTGACAAATTGTTCACATGTGAGCAATATCAGATGTCAACATTTTACGTAAAGTTTTTGTGTTTGGATAACATAATTGTAAGGAAAACTTGTGAGTTATATTAAGGATTTAATTTTAAATATCTCATCTCATTAATATAAAACACCCAACTTAAGCACACATATAATAATATCTCATTTGTATTAGTCCATTTCTAAAATATAATTAGATGCATGCATGCATAAAAAATTCAAAATTGACAATATATATGAATTAAACTTGATGCAAGGTTTATAATTGATGTGCTAGCTGTTTGTACTATGACTATCCATATGTTAGGGGGGAAAAAGGATTGGTCGTGGATATTGAATGGCTAATATGAAAGATAGAAAAGCATTTGTTAATTTTCCCACATAAAAGGATCTCTATGTTATTTGATGGTGAAATTTTTGTTTTATGCCACGTTCTATCTCTCCTATTACGTAAAGCAAATTAAGATGAAAATTTTAGAATACAATTTGAGCAGTGAAAAGTGTTGAGATGAGAATGATTCTTTCCAACCAAATAATAGCTCCATGATTAAGATGTTGACTTTAACCAGGCAGGCAGGCATATACAAAATTCCTTTGAATGGACTTCCACCGTATGCACGTGTGTGTGGGACTATTACCACCTAGCCACAACAAGCCCATATCGTATATTATACTCCTATATAATATATACTCCATTAGGCTAAAGTTTATAAATTTTGATCATTTAATTACGGGTAAATTGAAAGTGATTTCGTCCTGTAATTTCTACGAATTTTGGTTTTTGTCTCTGTAATATATGCGAATTTTGATTTTCATCCATGTAATTTTTGCGATATTGCCACATTAAGGATTAAAACCAAAGTAATTTAAAATTACAGGGGCAAAACGAGAGGATTTTTATAACAGGAATTAAAACTCAAATTCATCGATTTTACCGGGACGAAAATCACTTTTAACCCTTTAATTACTACCCATTATCTTTATCATCAAGGAGATAGATTCTCTGGAATAATATTACACATAGTTGTATGTTGTAATCAATTTGGGCCATTAATATTTGATCGGACGATTCATATTAAATATTTAATTTTACACTGCAATTCAATGTCAACCATCAATTTAAAATCAGGCGGTTCTGATCAATTATTGCATGCTGCAGTTTACAAGAGCAAATCCATACGCATCTTTCATGCTATAACTAATAAGGACCCGTTTGATGCACATGATTGTTAAAGTATAAAAGTAAGTATATTTTTATCGCCTTCTCAGGGACTGGTGCGATATCAGTACCATTCAACAATTAATATCATTTTAAGTTTAAGTTGTAGATTGTTTTGTTGTAAAAAGACTTGTAAATATAAAATTGCAATAAAAGATGATTTAAGATTCAAAGAGAAAAGGTTGTCGGGATTAAACTTCACTCATTCATTCGTATGTACGTTTCTAAATCAGTCACATATATTTTTGCTATTCATCAATATTATCACGTATTGCTCACGTACGTTTCTGTGTCCAGATAACGACGAGGTTCACGTTGAACCTATCAATCCTCGATGTCTCGAGTGATTAATCAATGCAGCGATTATATTGTATTATTTAAACTTCCGATGTCTCGGATAATTTCAGCAACACAATATCATTAAGTTCCAATACACAAAGTGAATATTAATCCTAAATCTATGTCTAGAATTTAGGGTTTTAATAAGTGTTCATCTTAGTTCCTTGATTCAAACATTATATGTCTATAAATTCAAATCCAAAGATAAAGCATGAAGATTAAAGATGACACTAACATTGATGAATAAACTAAAACATATATTAACATGATTAAGAGTTGTACATAGTCACAAATGAGCTGCATATAATCCCAACAACAATGGATTTAGTTACACATGGTGAAAATAAGCTTACAAAGGGTAGGAGAAGAAAAGATGATGAACATAACACTTGATGTCTCAAGCTTTTGTTGATCCACCTTCACCTTATCCTTAGATTTATGATTTCTAAGCTTTCCCTCTGTTTCTTAGTCTCAAGAAAAATGACAGCAAGCTCTATTTATAGTGCTACTGAAAATTAGAACTCGCCGGGCGAGTTACAACACGCCATGGCGAGTTCACCTTTCTTCACCAGAGGGTTACTTCCACGTCATTAATGAGTTTTAAGTCGCCTTCACTCGCTCTGGCGAGTTCCTGCTCGCTCTGGCGAGTTGTTGCTCGCTCTGGCGAATGCATCAGTTATCCAATTTGATGCTCTCTGCCTCTACTCGCCCTGCACTCGCTCTGAGCTCGCCCTGGCGAGTTAACTTCAATTTTTCTTCAAATTTCTGCACAAATGTTGAGATTTAGGGAAACTTAATTGAAAGAAATGACTTAAACAAATATGTACATTTAAGTGAGGAAAAACTAAAGAATATCTTACAAAATAGTTAATAAGTGCTTAAAATATATATGTAATTTGAGCTACTTTTTGGCACTTATCAACTCTCCCCAACTTAAAACTTTGTTTGTCCTCAAACAAAAGTCCAAAATAAACTTTGAAAACATGGCTCAAACATCAGTAATGCATAATTCATTCAAGCTTTGCAATCAATCAACACTTAGGATGTAAATTGTTTCAAGTTTGCATGATTCAATATGTTGCAAGTTCAAAATCACTCATTCATAATCATCAAAGAATCAAAGCATGAATTTGAAATAGTTTCAAAACTCAGTAAGATTTCAAACTTTCCAAACCAACAAGATAATCAACTAGAATCACAATTCTCACAAGTGTTTCAACTCAAGGGTGAAGTGTTTCTCTCAATGCAAACAATGTGTTCACAACAAATCAATTCAAATATACATCTCAACATAATCACAAAACATATTATCAATCATGGATCACTAAGGACTTTCTTAAGCTTGTACTAGGGCTAGGCTACAAGAAATCATTGTTTTTCTTTGGATTCAAAAAGCCTTAAGGATAAGAGAGCATAAACTTTGAGTATCTTCATTACATAAGCTATTCACCTCTTTCACTTTCTCCATTCTTTACTCTTGGTGATTCTTTTGTTTTGACACAATTTCTTTTCATTTATTTTTCTTTTGTAACACATTTTCATTGATTTTCAATTGTGTGTCAAATGACTTTCGATATTTTTCTTTTTCTTTTTCAATCACCATTTTCAACTACTTGTTACTTTTCTCAATTTGATCAAATAACCTCTTTCTCCCCAACTTGTTTTCAACCTTACATAAACTCAATGCTCAATCATCCTAAGACAAGAGTCAAGTCATTGTTTTTCTTATTTGTGGTTCAAGGGTTCAAACAAACAAATTTTCAAAATTTTGGCTCAAGGGGGGTAACAAAGGATCACACTATCTCACAAGGTAGGTTATTTTAAGCTTAAGTAGTTGCACTCAAATAAAAACATGGCCTTGATCATTTCCATGACTTCAAACATGTAAAGTAATAGCAAGATTCAGTTAAAATCAACAGAGTTAAACACAATTGTCGGCTCTCAAATATATAAACAGTGGAAGGTTCACACAATCTCACCCGGCCAGGTCTATGTGATTCATAATTAATCAATCATGTTAAGAAGGAATAAATGAAATCAAATTGAATCAAGCAACTTAGTCCAAATTCATCCTATCATTCAAAGATAATCACAAAAGGTTGATCTCAAACTATAACAATTGAAAGAAAATCATTCTAATCATGCATTTGCTTTTGATTGATCACAAACCTAGACATTTCATTTCATATGCACATTTAGCTATCACAAAGATGTAAACCATGTTTATTCAGTCAAAAATTGCAATGAAATATATAACATGAATTCTAATGACTGAAACAATAAAATTTCACTGTTGTATATGGCGTGCTTTAGTATTCTGCTTCTGCTACTCCCCCTCCTCAAGAAGTGTGGACTGTCCTCAGGCCAATAAATGAAGTTATGCCTGCATTTACACAATGTAAAACCTATAGCCCTAGGCTTTTGTCAGAATTTTCAAAAGCTCTGATACAACTCGCTTAGCGATGATAGCAGAAAACAGAAATTCAAGTGAAATTCACACTAGTTCAAGGACTTTGTTTGCATAAGAGGCTAAACATGTTCAAAAACTATTATAACATATAAGTAATTAAAAATGCTTTAAATAAAAGACAAGGAAAGAAAATTGGGTTGCCTCCCAACAAGCGCTTGGTTAACGTCGGTAGCTCGACGCCTGATATGTTAGGGTGGCCAAAATGAGACGGAAATCACATCATCCGTCTTTTTCCTTTGGTTTGGGAGGAACTCCATGAACTTGAGATATAGATATTGCGGAGTCCATATCCTCCCCAATTTCTTCTTGTGGAACAAGACACAATTTTCATCTATAACTCGATCAATTTCCGCCTTGTGCTCCATCTCCTTCTTTAGCTCATATGATTCTTCCTTGTCAAATAATCCATCATTCTCCTTTGTATCCATCACCACTTTTTCACTATCAACAGTGTTAACCTTTTCAATACATGGAATTTCTTGAGGAAGTTCAACTTCATGTGGTGTGTCCATTTCTTTCACTTTTTTCACTACACCACCTCTTTCAACTATTCTTTCTTCCTCATTTTTCTCAATATCTTCTTCCACACTCTCTCCATATTCCTCTGGTAGAATGCTATCTTTCTCATCAGGATTGGTCTGAGTGTTGGTTTGAACTTCCATGCTTTGTGTAATAGCCATTTGTTCGGCTATCTGACTAATCTGAATTTCCATATTTTTGCTCTGTGCAAGGCTGTTTTTCAGATATTATTGGTGCTGGTCTTGCATCTGTTGCATTTGGCTTATTTGCTGCTGCATTTCTATGAATTTAATCATGGTCTCCTCCAATCTAGCCTCTGGAGTTTGCCCATAATTATCAAGAGGACACTGTTGATACGATTCATACTCATCCGAAGTATAGAAGTTGTTATAATCACGGTCAGTCATGATTTTGTTTGTGATGGGTAACCTGAAAAAGGATTGAACTAAACAAGAAAAATGTTTCTTTGCCTAACAAAGAAGGATTAGTGCAGACCACAACTATATAATATAAACAAATATATACAAATACTTAAAAGAATACAAATTGTTGCAATGCTCCAATATCTAAACGCCAGTCCCCGGCAACGGCGCCATTTTGTTAAAGTACAAAAGTAAGTATATTTTTATCGTCTCCTCAGGGACTGGTGCGATATCAGTACCATTCAACAATTAATATCATTTTAAGTTTAAGTTGTAGATTGTTTTGTTGTAAAAAGACTTGTAAATATAAAATTGCAATAAAAGATGATTTAAGATTCAAAGAGAAAAGGTTGTCGGGATTAAACTTCACTCATTCATTCGTATGTACGTTTCTAAATCAGTCACATATATTTTTGCTATTCATCAATATTATCACGTATTGCTCACGTACGTTTCTGTGTCCAGATAACGACGAGGTTCACGTTGAACCTATCAATCCTCGATGTCTCGAGTGATTAATCAATGCAACGATTATATTGTATTATTTAAACTTCCGATGTCTCGGATAATTTCAGCAACACAATATCATTAAGTTCCAATACACAAAGTGAATATTAATCCTAAATCTATGTCTAGAATTTAGGGTTTTAATAAGTGTTCATCTTAGTTCCTTGATTCAAACATTATATGTCTATAAATTCAAATCCAAAGATAAAGCATGAAGATTAAAGATGACACTAACATTGATGAATAAACTAAAACATATATTAACATGATTAAGAGTTGTACATAGTCACAAATGAGCTGCATATAATCCCAACAACAATGGATTTAGTTACACATGGTGAAAATAAGCTTACAAAGGGTAGGAGAAGAAAAGATGATGAACATAACACTTGATGTCTCAAGCTTTTGTTGATCCACCTTCACCTTATCCTTAGATTTATGATTTCTAAGCTTTCCCTCTGTTTCTTAGTCTCTATTCCCAGTGATATCTCAAGAAAAATGACAGCAAGCTCTATTTATAGTGCTACTGAAAATTAGAACTCGCCGGACGAGTTACAACACGCCATGGCGAGTTCACCTTTCTTCACCAGAGGGTTACTTCCACGTCATTAATGAGTTTTAAGCCGCCTTCACTCGCTCTGGCGAGTTCCTGCTCGCTCTGGCGAGTTGTTACTCGCTCTGGCGAGTGCATCAGTTATCCCATTTGATGCTCTCTGCCTCTACTCGCCCTGCACTCGCTCTGAGCTCGCCCTGGCGAGTTAACTTCAATTTTTCTTCAAATTTCTGCACAAATGTTGAGATTTAGGGAAACTTAATTGAAAGAAATGACTTAAACAAATATGTACATTTAAGTAAGGAAAAACTAAAGAATATCTTACAAAATAGTTAATAAGTGCTTAAAATATATATGTAATTTGAGCTACTTTTTGGCACTTATCAATGATAAGAGGACAGGATATGATAATACTATCATATCCTGCTTAAATCCAATGTTTGTTGCACCAATAGGAAAGGATAAAGTAATCCCATCATTAATCCTATCCTATTGCCTCTTTGTTATTTTAATCCTTAGTTTTAGGTGGGATAACAACCTGATAGTATTTCTGGAAACTAATAAACGCGTATCATTTTTTTTGCCAAAACAAACAGCACGATTTCTTCCTCCATCCCTCTCCTCTCCAAATATACCGACTCCAATTTTCTACAACTCCAATTGTTGCTTGTCTTTCTTCTCTTCCACCGCGCCCTTCCTTCTTCCTTTCTCCCTTTGGCCCTTTCACTTCCTCTGTATTTGTCGATTGTTCAAATTTGGGGATTCTTTAGGAGTGAAATTATTGTAAATCTTTGGCTTGTATCTATGTTAAATTATGGGAATTATTTTAGTCAATTGTTCTAAGTTTGATTGGAAAATATACTCTGCAAATGGAGTTTATTGGTATCAACAATTAATTTGGCATGTGCTTGGCTATTGTGATTTTTGGGGGTTGATTTGTCAAGCATATGAGTTGATTCTATCTGTCTCGAAGAATTGTTTAGCTATTTGGGGCATTGTAAGCGTAAAGTGTTGACATTTGTACTGGTGCTTGATGACGGTGGTCTGCTACAGATTGTTATAGGAGAGAAGAAACTTGGTGTTCATATTTATTTATTTCTTTTTGAAGATCAATAGAATTATATAAAAAAAAATTAAAAGAAAAAGAGAAAAAAAAATGCTATCCAATTTCTTTTCATGTGTGTACCAAACATGTGATAAGATAAGTGTTATCATGTTACTATCATATCCTATTTTTATCCAGTTTCTTATCATATCCTGTCTATATCATATCATGCGCATCAAACGGGCCCATATGGTACTAACTAAAAAAGTAAAAAAAGAAATTTTTGTATATTAAAAAAGTAATCTTACATTTAGAACAATTTTGGGTCTAATGAAGTAACTGTTTTTCCCTAATAGTTTTTCATCATTTGCATGTCTTAAATATTTAGGTCTATGTATGACTATTGCGGTCAAAGTATAAATGTGGAATTATACATATATAGATATAGATAGATTTCATATGTAAACACTATTATATATATTTTGGGGCTCACAATCACATGACATTCCTTCCCTAAACGACATTGGTCCTTCTGTTTCTTTGAGCTTTCATGCTCATCAATGAATGATTTATGAATGGGTGAACTGAATAATTCCCAACAGCTGTACTACTATCAGTTATGGTCCTCCCACTCTCTTTTCTTCTTTTCAAATTAATTAAATTATTTGCATTTATTTGTGTGATTATATATAGTACTTTATTCTTCTTTGTATATGTGTTCAACTAGGATTTGTTTGAACATTTGTTTTTAAGGATAATATGGTGAATTTGTCAAAAAAAAAAAAAAGGATAATATGGTGAATTATTTTATGATATCTTCTAGGCTCATATTATATGCCTTTTTCTTATCCTATTGTAATAGTTTTGATGTGGGTATTAATCATCACCTTTTTCAAGATAATATAAAATGATTAAGGTATGTGTATATTTTTTGAAAAAAATAATGTACAAACGGTGTAAAATTTTTGGCCAATATTTCGGCTTTGTTGAAAGTTATCGTCTTTTCTTGGCAAGCGATACTTGGTCGGCTACCGACAAGAACAAATTTATTAACTAGAGGAATAATTCAAGGTGGGGAGGTGGCTTTGTGCTTGGCTTAGGGAGTGAGTCGGAGAACCATTTGTTGGTCTCTATGTCCATATGCTTGGAAGGTGTGGGCATGAGTTCATAGATGGTTTGGTTTGTCTACGGTGTTGCCGAACTCTATTCCATCCTTACTAGAAGGCTTCCTTTCAATATATAGGAAATGTAAGCATGACTTTCAAGGTGTTTTGTTGGTTTGACATGCCGTCATTTGAGTACTTTGGTGTGCGCGGAATAAAAAGATTTTTGAGGCAAAGGTTCGAATGCCGGAGGAGATATTTGAAAAAATACAATTAATTTCTTGGAAATGGCTTTTATCGAAAAAGGCTAATTCACCTTGTTTATTTTATGAGTGGTGTGTTTTCCCTTTTGATTGTATAGTTAGGTATGCCATTATCAGGGTATAGAGACTCATTGTGCATTTGATTCTCTTCTATTTGTTAGGGCGCAATACTTTTTGTACTTATTTCCTGGTGTAGTTTAAGTACCCCTTGTACTGTTATCTCTTATATATCAATATAGGATAAAACTTATATGCATTGCTTTAGATGCAGTTTGTCCTGTTCCTCTCACAAAAATGTAGTTTTTTTATTTCTTTTTAATTTAAAAAAATAGAAGAAAATTATTTTTAAATAAAAATAACTACCTCCTTGTATCTAGCACAGTAAGAACTGTGTATATGGAACTGTACGTAAATGTGGTCCATCAATATATTCTTTTGCTGTTAAAAAAAAGTTGTATGATATAACGGATTAATGGTTTTATATTTGATGATTATGTAAAACTATTTTACATTGTTAGTGTATATCAATTAAACTCATATTTTATATTATTTGAAAATTTAAAAACAAATCTATAGATTGTACAATTTTTAATTTTTTTTAACAATACCCCCACTTTTAAATTATATAATCTTGATCGTAATTTATCATAATTTTAATTTATTCCTGGTACACCCCCTCTATCTCCTGAGAGGTCATTTGGTTGAAGATTCATTCTTAAACTTACTCGGTTCGAAACCCAGCACCGAGAAATTAAACTATCAACATATATTTATTTGAGCTTCGGTCCTCTTTATAAAAAAAAAAAAGATCGAAATTTTTTTGATGTAATTTAAGAAATGAGTAACTTCTTATGGTGCACATTTAAAGTCTACACTAACCCATGCGTTAATTGAGTGAGGTTCATATTTTGTAATTCTTGTTCTTGTTGTAAATATGATATTGTACAACAACATCACATGGAACGATGGAAACTTCATTCTCCCTCCGATAAACCTTCTCACTGATTGAAGGGAAAAAACATCAAAAAAAAAATTGAGTGGAATCCGCCATACCAATCGTGTCTAACTTTAGTGGCCAAATTTGGAGTTTTATGACATCATTTCCAAAACCAGCACAACAATTGCTGTTTAACTTGACATGGACCCAACATAACAAAACACCAAACTTCTTAACACACTATCTAATCTCACCCCCACAACACAATAATATATATAGTAGTTATCAACTGAACTACACTTACAAAACAAATTTTTCTAAAACAGTGAAAGATTGCACAAAATATAATAAATCAAATTATTAAAATTTTAGATAAAAATATGGGGTCTCCTACGTATAGTTAATTTTAACCCAATATGAATAATCAATTGTATTTCCCTCATGACTAAACATATCCCCCTGTCCCTCATGCCTCTATATATCTTCTCTATGAATATTTACATTCACAAATATGTCCTATCCGATCTCAAATATAAGCAATATTTTTTTAAAAAAATATATTAAATTATTGATGCATGTGATCTATAATTTAGACCAAATACACTTATATATTAATATCATTCAAAAAAATTTAAAAAGGGAATATTTATTTATATTTGAAACGGAAAGAAAAGTCTAAGGCTGATTAGTGAGGTCTTAAAAACTTCATACAATGAATGATAATCCATTCCCGACAATCCGAGTGGGGAACTATAAACCAGCAGCGCTACAAACACTTTCAACAGAAAAACTGTTGTTTTACATTTCTGGAAAATATATCATGCATTATTTTTATAATTGGGCGGGTCTAACTCATACCTACAAAAACGACTTGTAAAGTGAAGACTGTCTCTTACTTATAAACATCACTCATCACAATTGGACTTGATGAGTGGATATAAATGGCACGTGGCCCAATAGCGGGTGACCCAACGAATTTTGAAGAGCTCTGACACCATCTTAGAATTTGATCTAACTCATCCTTACAAAACTGACTTGTAACTTGTAAGATAATGATTGTCTCTTATTTATAAAGATTTGCCCATGTGGACTTCTTAACAATTATTGTTGTAAATTTGATACTAGTTTGTTTGTGTTGACTGATGTCCACTAAATACTTTACAAGATAAACGGTTATCCTGTAATTTAAGTGAGTGGCATATTCTCTTGTAGCAGTAAGTAACAAAAGATTTTATGAAAAAGTATCAAAAAAGAGCATTCATACAAAGTCCAAACAGAGTTTTGACAAAGACACTCCTTTTCCTTGTTTTCCGGCCTCTCTTATCCCTCCCTCACTCCTAAAAATCCTTTCTTAACATCCATACCATACAACAAAGAAAAAATATATTCACAACACATCTTTCTATCTCTCAAACACTTCATCATCATCATCATCATCATCATCATCAAATCTTGTCACTCTTTCAAGACAAACCAACCACAAACCGTTATGGAAACACAAAAGTGCATAGAAAAACAAATTCATGAATTAGAAAAAAACAATCATTCAATCCAACAATTAGAACAACCTCAAACAACATCATCATCACCATCTTCTACCTCTTCACCTACTCATGAATTTTCTTTTACTATTTCTCTTCATTCTAATTCCTCCACAACTATCCATGATAAATCAAAATCATCACCTTCTCTTGCACTTGATTTATCTCCAGCTGATGACATTTTCTTTCATGGTCATTTACTTCCACTTCATCTCCTCTCTCATTTTCCGTCCTCGCCGCGCTTTTCAACTAATTCAAATGACAGTTTCACCCTACCAACCACAGACTCGTTAGAAAATGAAAAGATTAGAAAAGACACAGGAAGTTGCAACACTAGCAACAGAGAAAACATCTACAACAACAATAGTAGAGGAATTATTATAAAGGAAGAAAACAGGTCAAATTCTCATAGTGCAAAAGCTAGTAGTTTCTCATTGTTTGGATTAACAAAAGGAAATCATAATAATAATAAAGAGAATTCGAATTCGAAGTCGGCGAATAAGAAGAAAGTTGTTGGATATGATGTGATACAAGCATTAAAAAAGTACTTTTTTAGAGGAAAAAGAGAAAAGAATCAATTTCAAGGAGAAGCTTATTCACGTTCAGGTAATTTAATGAGAAAAAATAAGCCAGAATTAAGAGGAATTAGAGGAGAATATTCAGCACCAGCTTCAATGAGAACTTCTCCAACAAATAGTGGATTATTGCTTGCAAAAAGTGGTGCTCTTTCAGCTTCTTCTTCTCATGGAAATGATAGTACCATGGAAGAGTTACATGCAGCTATTCAAGCTGCTATTGCTCACTGCAAAAATTCCATTGCAAAAGAAGATAAGCTCAATTAATTGCTTCCTCATAGACACATCATAGATGTTTTTTTTTTTTTTGGTTCCTAGTTGTATTGTAGTTAATTACTGTCATAGTTTTCACATTTTATGTTTTTGTAATGTTAAATCTATATCTAAAAATTTACCTCAGGTTACACTTAATTAAATACCAATAATACTCTCCAAATATATATTTTTGTGTTCTTTGTCAAAAATAATATTATTTTTATGCTATTTAATTTAATTGTTAGTAAAAAAAATACTAGTAGCATTAACTATTATTAATATATTTTTTTATTAATACTATACATTTAGTATATATCTTTTTTGAATAAGACTAAACATTATTATTAGTATCTAAGTGTAACTTGTGTGAAGATAGATCAATAGAAGTTATAGATTTTTTTTTTCTTCTTTCTATTACATGAGATTCGGAGACAAGGGGTAAGTGACAAAATTATATATCAGACAAGATTAATAATTTGTGTCTTCTAGTTCAACTTGTATCTTATTTTGCATATAATTCTGAAAAATCATTTTGTTCCTATGAAGTGATAAAAACAATAGTATATTTTTTTGGTACAATAAAAAAGGAATATAGTATGTAGGTGTGTAGTTAGAATTAGGTATATTTTACTCAAAGGTTACAGTTTAAATTTTGTTAATAGAATATGAAATGGGTTTATTAAGGAATTTTGTATACACATATTTGGATTTGGATTTGAATTCTGTGCATAGAATAGAATATATACATCGATGTAACTTTGTACTCTAAGCAATCCCACTTAACTAACTAGAATAAGGATCATTTTGGAGGTTTATAAAGGCAAATAATATATAATATATTAATATTAATGCAGTGTGTTGAAACTTGAAATATAAGATGTGAGTTGTTTCTTCTAAACAATTAAATTCTCAACTCTTTGAAACATGAGGAGTTAATTTGAGTATACACTTGCACAAGGGTTTCCACAATGTTGCATTGGAATAAATAGATTGTTTTACTTAACGTTCAAAAAATCTTGAATTCTTAAATGTTTGAAGCTTTAAATTTTAATTAATTATCTTAAATATTAGCAAGTTATAAAACCAACTTTATAAGTGTTAGATAATAATATTAGTGAGCTTATGTTATTGGGCCTTACGTTAGTAGTTCAGTCATTAGGTATTATTATATATTGTCTTGTAATCCTTTTGAATTGTTATGCCATTACAATATTATTGAAACCCTAGCCGTCATTTTGTGTTTCTCTATTTTGCATCTCTGATTCTAACAATAAGATCATGATTGTCTCTACTTATGAAAATATGTTCAAGTTAGATTTTGTGTTGTGTGTCAAAGTATGTATTCATCCAAGAAGTCCCACAACGAGTAGTTGGAAGAAAAAAGAGGTAGAAATTAAAGTCTTTTGGCGGGTATTGAGTTGGGGTGGAGTTCTATATGTACTTTTTCTACTTGTGCGGATTGAGTACCTCTTGTACTTTTTTCCACTCCCTTCTCTTATATATATAATAATTATATTTTTGTTGTTAAAAAAAAAAAGGTATAAAGTTATTATAAATATGGAGAGTTATAATGAGTTTTGTTCACCACAACAACTCTAGTCTTATAGGTTTAGGGCTAGGGTAGTTGTGAGTCATGAGAGGAGGATTTGGAAAAACCCGTTCAAAAATTATACTTGAGAGAGTTTGCAGTTTTAATCCTTGTAAAAAATTGCAATTGTGTGAAAATTTAATAGGTTGCAATTTTATCTTATAAAAATTGTAGATTAGTAATATATTATTACAAATTTGGTAGTAAAATATTATTGTGAGTTGATTTTGTTTAGTTTTAGTTATTATTTGAAGACTGTTTAATTTGATTATTATGTGGAGATTTATTTTTCTTCCCAACATCTCGTTCAACTTGTAGACTCTTAACATACCCTCCTCACACTTCGGAAACAAGTTACTAGTAGCTACGATGAGAATGTTGAACATCGTCAATTGGTGGCATGACAATTGAGTCATCCGCAAATCCAATTTCGATGTCAATTGAGTGTTTAAGAGAAAATTAATTTTATATTGCATTTCTATTGAGTGTTAAAATAATTTTGATGTACCAATCGTTAGTTGGTTTAGTGGTGACTGACGCTGAATTTGGTAGGGAGGACCACGGTTCGATTCCCCGCAACTGCAATTGAAAGGGGGCTTGAACTACTTGATGTCAGAACTGACCCCGAATCAAATTAAACTAGTGGTGAAAACCAAAAAATTTAAAATATAATTTTGATGTTGCATAAGAATAGTGGTCTCGTAATCACATTAATAAAGTTGTTTCCTTCCTCATACGTGTTGCAATATGAGTGCAAATGAGTTTAGGGATCCAGTCATATATGAGCTCACTATGATTGGACCGGCTTAATTTCACACATCATAGTGGTTACGTGTGCAAACGTTTGACAAATCAGCATTTTTGTAATGGTAGCAAATCGGCAAGGACTAAAACCAACAAATTTTGTATGTTTAGGAATTTATTTGCAACAAAAAAAGATACATGGACAAAAACAAAAAAATTGCGAACTTACAGAAACGAAAATGATATTTAAGCCATAAAAATATTGGTAATGGAGTTTTTTTAACACAACAATGGAGCTTATGATAGTATATTAGGTCATGAGATTTCAACTTTTTTGAAAGAAAATACTATCATATCGAGTATTATAATATGAATATCAACAACAAATTACATGCATATGAACATCATATAACAACCAACTACTATATGCATGACTTTTTGAATCCACTCTCCGTAATTCTTCATCTATTAAATATAACTATTAGAGTCATATATCTCATGTGATATTTTTTTTTGTAAGTAAAAGGAGTGCAAAGGAAACCCTCTGCACTATCCCAAATATATTAAACATAAAATATAGTACAAAAAACCGGGGGACATCAACCTGACCCAGTTAACCTTTTTGTAGCAAATAAAGATAAAACAATTAAATCCAGCTACAAGTGGGTTTTAGATCCAACCCTAAAAGGTAAAAGAAAAACCAGAACAAATACAGACACAACGAGCACTATCCAGCGAACCCTCATACGGGCAGAGGAAAACGGCCAGAATCCGGCAAGACCCAAAACCGCCACCAACCACCCAGAGGACTGGATGCAGCACTACCACACGACCCTTGCGGACCTGCAATCGACGGCGAACCAGAGGACGACGGCGAGAGGTTGGGAAAACGTGAGGAAGCTTGGACCGCCGGAGGGAAGGAGTTACCGCAACAAACCAACAACCACCACCGCGAGGGAGGCGATGCTGGTTGAACCAAACCGCCGCACAAGATAGATCTGACGGAGGAAGAGCGTCCGCGAACGAACCAACAACCACCACAAAAACACCGCCGCCGATCTGGACAACGGTGGTGCGGAGGGCAGGCGCCGCTCATCGCACCACCACCTTGCTAATTTACATCACGCTAGAACGTTTGGATTAGAGTGGGAACAGATCTGAAGAAAATTTTCTAGTGAGAAGTCAAAGACAAAGATTTCAAGAGAGAGAAAGTTTTGAATTCTAGAAACGAAAAACTTTGCAAAATTATCAACTCATCTCATGTGATATTAAATTTTATATAGAAGTTAGAAATACAAAATTTTGTAAAGTTCAATTTTTTGAACAAATTATAATTTATTTTTTTCAATGACTATTTTAAATAGAAACATAAATTCTTCGCTTACTAATTCACCTAATCTTTGATATCTTATTTCTCTTTATTTATTCTTGGGTTAAATAAGTTTTTAATCCCTATAAATATAACAAATTTTATTTTTAGTCCCCCTAAAATATTTCTTCCAATTTTGGTCTCTCTAAAATTTCATTTTTCAATTTTATTCCCTTTTTTTTTTAAAGTTCATGTATCATGTTCTAAATGACATTTTTTTTTAAAATATATCATTATTAAGACCCTAAAATATTATTAGTTTGATTATTTAACTATTTAATCTTTAGTTTGACAATTTAATCTTTAATTTGAAGATATGGATAAATTAACAAAAATTAAAGACTAAATAGTTAAATTATTAAATTAATTGTATTTTATGGTCTTAATAAGGATATGTTTTAAAAAAAAAATATTTAGAACGTGATACGCAAACTTTTGAAAAAAAACAGGGATTAAAAAAAAATTGAAAATTTAAATGGACTAAAGTTCGAAGGAAATTTTTATAGGGACTAAAAATGAAGTTGTACATATTTAGAGGGACAAAAAACATATTTAACCCTTTATTCTTTTGTAGTTTTTATTTCATCTTTTTACACATCTCTTTAATCTCTTATTCTTTTGATTAAAATGGTTAAAACCGGGAAAATACACTGATAAAGTGATTAGATGTTTGTAAAAAAAAATGTTTCAAAGCTAAATACTATCCCAAACAAAGGTGTTACATAACCAGCTATAGGAACTAGACCGAGTTTTGCTTGGAGAAGCATTCACCATGCTAAATGGATTGTCCAAAAAGAGAGTTGTTAGAAGGTTGAGAATGGACGATCTATCAGAATTTGAGAGGACAATTGGTTACCCCTCCAAAATGGATTCATACACCAATGAGATTTATGCTCATGAGGTCAAAGATCTTATGGTAAGAGAAGGAACACTTATATTTAGATTACTTTGAAACAAATTAAAATAAGAAAGTACATTATTTTTTTCATGGATAAGATCACTCGAATAATTGAAGTCTTGAACCCAAAAAATAGCTTATGACATATCTGTAAATATTTTTTTTACGTTAAAACATTTTATTTTATTTTGAAGAAAAAATTATATTCATTAGAGACAAAAACAAAATAGAAGATTTAGAGAGAGAGAGAACTCTCGGTGTTGGAGAATGCGAAACGGCAAGTATTTCCCACCCACTATTAAAAATACAGATTGACGGATTAAAATTTGAATTCCAACTGCGAGAATTATCCTTATTTTCATATTTTATCATGGGAAAAACTTATTCAAAATTTTTTCTAACACGAAGAAACGTAGTCCCCATGATGAAAAGTGTATGTAGATCATGGTGAGGACTAAACATGAAAGTTTAATTGATATTCATTAAAAAAATATAGAATTAACAACTATTTTATGTTGATGAAACCTCTATAAAATCATTTAATGGAGACAGAAGAAAGATATAAATAGAGAGAGAGAGAGAGAGAAAAAAAAATCTCTTAGTGGTGTAGAATAAAAAATGGTGAGCACTTTCCACCCGGCTATTAAAAATACACATTGACTAATTAAATTTTGAATTCCGACGGCGGGGGTTATCCATATTTTCATATTTAATATTTTATCACGGGGATCATTTATTCAAAATTTTATTTAGCACGATAAAAAACGATCCCCCATGATGAAAAATGTATGTAGAAGATAATGATAACTAAACACGAGAATTTTATTGATATTCATTAAAAAATAATATAGAATTAGCAACTATTTTATTGTTGATGGAGCCCCTATAGAGTATTGCAGCGGGGACAATAGAGAGAGAGAATCTTTCAGTGGTATATAATAGGAAACATGTAACACTTTCCACACCACTATTAAAAATACACATTGACTAATTAAAATTTGAATTTCGACTAATGGGGTTTTTCATATTATGTGTTCATCGCACTTTCATTAGATTACATATGACTTATGAAATCTATGGAAAATCTAAAATAAATTAATATAATTTTGATTTTTTATAATTTATACTATTTTAAATTTGAGAATAGAAACGGGGTCAAAGTATGTTAATATTCATTTAAAAAATAGTATAAAATTTACAATTATTTTTTGTTGATGAAGTCCTATAGAGTCATGTGTTAAAGATATTTTGTATTTTCATACTCAAATAAACTAAAAGAAATCAATCTCATAGACAATTGAAAAAACATATATAACCTTCTAAATAATATAAAATGAAAAAAAGACATAGACAATCTTCAAAAGATAAAAATAACATATGAATATAAATGTTATTAAAAAAAAATTAAAAATTATCCCATGTTTGACGATGAACCTAATGTAAATTTTCTATAAAAAGTGGGCTCGAGATGAAAAATAAAAAAAATCATGGTATATTTTAATTTTATGGTTACGGTCCAAAAAATCTTAAGGCCATGAAAAATTAAACCATATTTTCCTTTGAGAATTATAATTATTTTATATTTATAGGATCACTATATAGTTTCGGGGATAAAGATGAGATAAAGAATCTATCTCATAATAGTGTAAAATGGGAAGCGAAGTAATATTCTTAATCTCGCTTTATTCTGTAACATCGTTAAATCTATATCATGTAAAACCTATCTGAATTTTACCTTAGAATTTTAAATCAAATTAATCAAATAATATATCAAAATAAACATATAAATAATATTAAAAAAGAAAATAATCTCGTGCACGGCATGGACTAACATGCTAGTTATTTAAAATTGGTCGGAGGTAGTAATAAAAAAAGAAAAAAAGTCAAATAATCTAGCATATACGCAGTGATTTATTTATTTAATTGGAAAAGGAAGAAGGAGAAAGCGTGAAGCAAGGAAAGAGGGAAGAGAGATTAATCAAACGGTACAAAAACAAACAAGCAAAATTCGCAAGCACGTAACTCTTTGTTCTTCTCCAACAACAACAACTCTTTCTCCTCCCACAACACAATCTCAAACAAATCCTTCATTATTATCATTAATCATCCTTTTACACTCTTAATTAATCATCAATTATCAAACACAATTCCCTTATGCTTATAATTATGATTGAATTTATTATTTATTACTAACAAAACAAAAAGATTACAACAATAATAATAGTAATTAATAATAAATAGAGTAATTAATTAGTGAGGATGCAAGCGGTTGGAAGGTTAGGTAGTTACATCAGTCAAGGCGTATACACCGTTTCCGGTCCTTTTCATCCATTCGGTGGCGCCGTCGATATCGTCGTCGTTCAACAACAAGACGGTTCATTCAAATCATCACCATGGTATGTTCGATTTGGTAAATTTCAAGGTGTTTTAAAATCGAAAGAAAAAATTGTTCAAATCAATGTTAATGGAATTGATGCTGATTTTCAAATGTATCTTGATCATAAAGGAGAAGCATTCTTTTTAAAAGAAATTGATGATGTTGAATCAATTTTAAATATTGATCCATCAGAATCTGGTGATGATGCTGATGATCAATCTTTTAGGTCTAAAAATAGTAATTTAGGTTCTGAAGATGGTGGAATTGTAGGGAGAAGTAGCTCTCGTCGTTCGCGGATTCTTGGTCTTATGTTTGGGAGAAGGTCTTTGAGTGGTGAATTTGAAGATGCTATTGGGAATAAAGAACGTGCTGAGATTGCTGCTAATTTGTTGGATATTAAATGGTCTACAAATGGTGATCATGCTGTGGTTGTAGAGAATGAAGATGGTTCTTTTGGTGTTGTTGCACAACATGAAAAGAAATTCAATGGAGAAGAGGTTTCTGTGGTTCAGGGTGTTGAAGAGAGTTCTAAAGTGAACACGGTTAGTTTTTCGAGTGAACAAACTCATGAGGTTATGAACCTTTCTCATGGGGAAAGTGGAGAGGTCTATGTCCATGATCAAGTCTCGCATTCACTCCCTTCTAAGGTAAAATCATAGACCTAGCCTAGGGTCTGTTTGGAATGACTTATTTCAGCTTATATAATGACATTACGACATAAACACTTGTGAGACTGTCTAGGAGAATGTGTAGGGAAGCAACTAAGTTTTAAGCTTATTTTCGTCAGCTCTTCATTTCTTCAGGATAGCTTTTGTTATAGATAAACACTTACTAGTATATGATAAGAGGTTATGTTATTTGCACTTAATTAAGTTGTTTTATCCAAGCCGAGTCAAGTCAAGTTTTAAATTGCAGTCGCACAATTATCCTTGACATTGCAAAAAATAGATGTTGAATGGGCTTGATGTCACTGTCCTTTTTTTGAAAACCTTGGTCATAGAATTTAATTGTTGTTTTGCATTTAGAAAAGTAAATGATACGGAATTTTTTTAATTGAACAAATCTTTAATTGGTTTTGGTTGATGCTGACACTGATAAGTTAAAATTCTCCTCCAGGGTACGGAAACTGAGAAAGTCACTAAGGATGCTGATGTAGTGGAGGTCTTTGAGTTTCATTCTCAGGCTCAACAAAGGAACTCTTCTGATTCTGAAGCTAGTATGTACAATGTCGATGTGGATATAGGACATTGTTCAAGTGGGAATGTTGGGACCAACGCTTCCAGTTACTACAGCCAGGATGACCAAGGATCATGTGAGAATAACACGAAGGATAGAGATTTCTCTAGCACGTTATCAACTCCACAATATTCTCTTGGTGATTGTTTACCTAGTGAAACATCAAGGAGACCATCATCCTCGAGTTCAAATGAAGAGAATTTCCTTTTTAGTGACCTTGATGAAAATGCAATCAATTATCAATTTGAGAGATCATTAACCTCTGAATATATAGATAAAGAAGATAATCTTTCTTATGAGAATGGCACTAAATTCTCAAGAGTGACATCCTGTCCCATAGTTATCCCTAGAAATAAGGATGCTGGGGGGGAAGTTGAGCAGCGCACAGGATCCTTGCCAACTGCTTCTTCTGGTAGTAGCGGTATGCGCACACATGTTCGTTATCCTTTAAGTCAATCACTGGACTCGACATTTCCTGGCAGAGATGGCTTGGAATGCTTAAAATTAGATGAGTACAAAGAAAAGCAGCTACCGAATGAGCAGGCAGGTGCCAAAGATTACCAAGATTCTGATGAATTCAAAGATACAGCTCTGAATCTCCCTCCTGGTAAGAGAACTGATATAAATTACCATTGTAAAGTCTCCTTTGTTTTTTGTCTACTGAATTGGAAACGATCTATGAAAAGATGCATAATGAATATACTGTATTCTATGGAAAGATGATTGTTATACTTAGTGTAGCTGCAGTTTTTATTTTTCACTAAAGATTCAGAAGCAACTTACACATTCTACTACATGACTTTAATTTGTGGAGACATGTATCTATTACTTTGGTAGAACAAATGGAAGGATTTATCATTTATGCAAACAATTTACGAAACACTTATGGCATGAAGGGATGCAAGCTGACACTACTTTGAAACATGCTTTGCTGAAAATCTGGTTCATAACAAATTAATTTCTTTAGCCCTGGGGTGATAATATCCTTGTTATTGATATTTATCATGGGATTTTGGAATTAGGCATGGTGTCTTTTGGAAGTCAGCAGATATTGGGTTAAGGCGTGGTGTGTTTTGAAATTCAAAAAATGTTTAAACTGAACGGCACCATAGCTGTTGAGTGTTGACCAGTTGAAAAAAAATAATCATGCAGGAGGTACTTCAACAACCGGCTCTTCACAAGGTACAAATTGGAGAATTTGGCCTTTTCCCTTGAGCAGATCAGTATCTAGAGAATCTTCGCCACCTATTCCAAATGATGCCAAAAGTACTGCTAATGGCAATTCTCCAGAGAATAAGATTTCCTCAGATGTGAACAAATATGATACTAAACCCCCTAAACCCAATCGAACGAAAAAGAAGATTAGAGAAACAACTCCAACTTCTGAACAGATAGCATCGTTGAATCTGAAGGAAGGGAGGAACATTGTAACCTTCACTTTTTCTACAGCTATGCTGGGGAATCAGCAGGTCAATAATCATGAATTTCTGCAATTTAAGAACTTGAAGTTTACTTTCCCTTTTATATATGTTTCTTTAATTTGGTCCTATTGACCAATATTATTTCTTATATTTTACGTTTGATTCGATTAACAGGTTGATGCTCAAATATATCTGTGGAAATGGAACGCTCGCATAGTGATCTCAGATGTGGATGGGACAATTACAAAGTGAGGATAATATATATCTATTGGAAAATTAAACCGTTTTTAAAATAGATAACTTGATCTGATAATATGCCAGTTATTCATTCTTTTATTGGTTGTTTTCTTTATCACTGTTAATTTGGTGTCTATCTAAAAATATTGCCCTCTGCAATCTCATTGCTGTGTGGATTTTTTATCCCCAGTTCAAAATATGTCATTCTCATGTCTCTATCAAATAAAATATAGCTGCAATATAGTATATTTCTCTATGATCTTCCCAAGCCATGGTTTTTAGGCAAAAGAGAAAACGTGTCATCCCATATATCTTCACACATGTCAGGGTCAGATCTGTTGTGCTATGTAACAGTAATTTTCTACATTATGATATTTTAATCACATTGAACACTTAGATTTTCTAGGGATCTTATTTCTTTTGATCTATGTATCACTTGAAGAATATTAAACATGGATCCCCTAAGTTTGTTTCCAGTTTATACAGTGCTAATGAATCAACATCCATCTGCTTGTTTGATGTGTCCAATTGTTTGCTCCTCAAAAATCATACGAGTCTTAATTCATGCTATTTTTTACTTAATCTTTCTGTTACCGTTTTGTTTACTTCCTGCTATATGATTTATATAAATTAGAATGCTCTTGCCAACCTGAAATATATCGTAAACACAATACATGCATAAATCAGTGAAGCTTGGAGTATATTTCAGAGGCTATATTCCAATTGTTTAGAACAATTCTGGAGATAATAAGGATTAGATCAAATGGAAATAAGTGATGCAAATAAGAGTATGAGTATGCAAAGGAATCTATCTTGATTCAATATTTCATTTTTTTTTACTTTTGAATTAATGAAATGGGGGGCAAAAATAAGACATAGGTCTTTTTATAGATCTAATATTTAACATCATTATGGATTGTTTGTGGAAGATTGCACTTGGAGAAATAAGGAATAAATATTAGAACACTAGTGTCTTAGTTGAATGTGAGGCACACTTTCTGGAGTTTCCGTTCATATTTGATTCTTAGTAGTCAAGTGTATATACGTATACTTTTCACCTGGTGCATAAATCATTCTCTTGAATGTCTAGTTTTAAATAATAATAAAATTGAAGGGGAAATAACTTAAAGTTTCTCATCTTTTCAAAATAAAAGACTTTGATTTCTAGTCAAGAATAGTTGTGTGGCAAATTTTATAACTCAATTGAACTACGTATTGGACTTTGACGTTACCCTTACTATTTTTTTTTTCATTCACTTGGGAGCATTCATATTATTTGTGTAATTAATGGCACTTAACAGCTTGGGTTGGGATCAGATGTAACATAGATGAGGATCCTTTTTTAGTTCACTTCATTTGGCCCTACTTTTTTTCTTCTCCTTAAAAATAGTAAAGAAGGAAAAAATTGTGTTCGACTTCACTTTTCTTTATTTTTTACTTCTTTACTTTATTTCTCTAATACTTTTAAGGAGAAATAGTGTCAAATATAATTTTTACTTCTCTATTTCGTTTAAGCTGAAATAAAAAGTAAAAAATAAGTCGGGCCAAACGGGGCTAGTTTCAGCATTGCCGATATACCTTTTAAGTCAAATTCGATTGAATATTTAGGTAATAGTTTTATGAGAAAGTTTATGAGCTGTAGTAGTAAATTAGTAATGCCTTGGTCAGTTTATTTAAATAAGATTGTTTTTATTGGAATGCCAACTGCGTTTTGAATAGTGAGCGGGAAAGTAAGACATGATGGAGAATAAAAAGGAAAATTGTAGTTGTCAGGAATTGAGTTTCCTTCTTCCTGCGAGCATTTTTAACATCCTGATACGCTTTTTCCTATTAGAATTTTGTGTCTTCTATCTATCTTATGTTATTATTTATTAATAATTTCTAACTCTGGTGTGGCAATTGTAATTTGTTTATCTTGTTCCATGTCCTGTAGGTCAGATGTTCTTGGTCAGTTCATGCCTTTGGTTGGTGTTGACTGGTCACAGACTGGTGTTGCACATTTATTCTCCGCTGTGAAGGTTTGCTTATATAGTCCATGTCTTTAGATGTTTTGAGATTGCTCCAATGTGATACTTTGATTAATTCCTGAATGCACTGATAATACATATTTGCATTATTGGCAGTTTTTGGGTAGGTAGACTCAGCACAAATAGTTAGTTGCTGTGTCTGTTGAAACGACAAAATTGTTAACTTGTCTTTAAACTGCTTCTAATATGTTTAAATATCTTTAGTAATTATTTTAAGATCTTTTTTTAGCTCCAGTTTGATGTTTTTCTTTGTCTTTTCCTTGTTAATTTCGCATTTGCAGGAGAATGGTTACCAACTGCTTTTTCTCAGTGCTCGTTCAATTTCTCAAGCCTATATTACACGACAATTCCTACTTAATCTTAAACAGGTGATGCATAAAATTAGCAATCTGTTTTCAATATCAGAAATGTGCTAGAGAGAGAAAGAGCGGTTACAAATTTACAACTTCATATTTATTTCATATATATATTGCAGGATGGAAAAGTTTTACCAGAGGGCCCTGTTGTTATTTCCCCTGATGGACTTTTTCCCTCTCTATACCGTGAAGGTAATAAGTCTGCTTATCTTTGTTTTCTGTTTCTTTTTACTTTTCTCTTTCTTCTATATCAGACCCCAATATTTAGAGGTGTGATCAATATAAGTAGAGCACAGGCATAGCATACTAGTTATCTATTATCTTTAAGTTTTCTTATATGATTCATTGGCCATTTAATTGATGTATCAGTGACATTTATATTCACCAAGGCTGAGTATGTAATGCTCTGGTCTTTACTTTATAATATTTTGGACTATGACACTTTTTTCTTTCTATTTTCAGTTATTAGGAGGGTTCCTCATGAATTCAAAATTGCATGCTTAGAGGTTAGTTTCCTGTTGTCACATTTTGATATTGCCATAATTTTTAATTATGGGTGTAATTGAGTTAGTTAAATTGAGCATTTGAAGTCGGGTGCTGCATTCGCCTATGTGTTTGTGTGTGTGTGTAATAGTCACTCTTTTAAAATGTAAAACAACTTTAAAATTGAATTATGCAACGTTTAATTAATGAACTTTAAAATTGAATTATGCAACTTTAAAATTGAATTATGCAACTTGTAATCCTCTGGATAAATCTATGAATAAAATTACATCTTTCCAAGTAATACATATATGATGTACATTCTACATACTGCTCATAACAGTTTCCAAGAAAATTGAATAGAGATTTTTTCTGTATATTCTGTTTTAAAATCTTATCCAAACAAATTAAAATAAGTGAAACGTTGATTTCTAAAGAAGTAGTCCTTAAAACAGTCCAGAATAATCACATTCAACAATTATAGAACCTACATAATTTTGGAAGTGGACAACAGTTGGACAACTTCAACCGGAGCTTGTTTGTTTAGCTAAGCAAACTAGCCTGATCCATCATTTGATAAGTTGAATTTAAATAATTCATGAATAGTTCTACTCATTTTCACCAGAACTTTTGATAATTTTCTTCATGATCATCATGGTATTAAATTTAACTTGAATTTTTATGTCTCCAGACTATCAAGGCTCTTTTTCCTTCTGATTGCAATCCGTTCTATGCTGGTTTTGGAAATCGGGATACTGACGAAATCAGTTACCTTAAAGTTGGAATCCCTTTAGGAAAAATCTTCATTATAAATCCCAAGGTAAATAAATCCTTATTTTTGAAAAACAAAATGCTAGAATTTCCTGAAATATAAGTTCGTCAAGCCTTTCTTATTTATCAAGTTTGCAGGGAGAGATAGTTGTGAACCGAAGTCTTGACACAAAATCATATACTTCTATGCATGCTCTCGTGAATGGAATGTTCCCCCCGACAAGCTCTTCTGAGCAGGTTTAATTAATGAACTTTATCTTTTATTTTTCTATTCATAATCATCCGTCTTAGGGATTGTGTTCCAAGTATATAATTGGAGTCTTCTCATAATTTGATATTCAAAATAAAGCAAGTTGTGACTTGTGAGAGAGTACTGGGGTTGAGCTTTGCTTATTTTCTGGTTGCATTATCATGCTTTGAATGCATGTTTGATACTGTGAGGATTTGTTTCTAATACAATAATACAACGTATTTTTTCTCTTAATCTTACTGAAAATTCATTGCAGGAGGATTTTAATTCGTGGAATTTCTGGAAGCTACCTCCTGCAATTGATATTTGAAAGCTTTTGGGCTCAATCCCCTTGGTCCTGGATATGGATGGATTCAAGCTGTGCAGCTCTTAAAAGAATGTAGGTAAATTCATTTTAAGCTCTACATAATCATATTTTTAGTTCTTAGACACTTGATATATTGTTAGGACTTTTTACGTTGTGAATCAATCACAATTGTCATTAAAAATGTCTGACTTTAATCATAAGTACTTCTAAAGTCACGCATATGATTTAATTTACACTGTTTTGCATGTGTAAATGTGCATGCAACTTCATACTGATAATCTTCGGCTAATACAGGGAACGGCCTTTTCTATCGTGAATTGATTTATCGAAAATCATAGTTTGGTGGATGGAATTCTTATTAAAAAAATCAGGGTGGAACTTCTTTCCTGTTTGATGGTGTGAGATGATCAGGTTCATTTTTGTTAGTTCAATGTGAACATATAACCACTAAACTAAAGCAATGGAATCCCAAGCAGTTTAATCATTTCTCGATTATTATAGATTAGTGCTTAGTTAAGCCTATCCATTCGATTGTATAATTGTATATGTAAGTTACTTTGAATGACTCCCCTTGGTTCCATTTTTCCAGCATAAAGAAATGTTATGCTCATTGTCATTTCTTATTTCTAATCTTTTACTTTTGGCCTTGGGTGAATATATTTTTATTTCAAATATTCTAGTAGCAAAACTCACAACTCACACACTTAGTGCAGAGAAATGGAGAATTGTGTTGGAATCCGTGTGCTTCACCATATATATCAAATGTTCATACAATTTTTTTGCCATCTGAATTGTACTTGACGTGAATAATTTTGCTCATCTTTACTATTCATGTGGGGCACAAAACAATACAATATACATATCTATTTTAAATTTTATTTTTAGAATCAATGTTTTATTTAAATGGATTTATATATAATTCAATGTAGTCAAATTAAATAATATAAATAAACTTTAAAACTATAATATATTAGTTTAGGTCAAATAGATATTTTTATGAATAATTTGATTTTATATTGAAATGAAATTATTATTATTAATATTATTATCAATTGAATTTTTGTATATACAAGAGTCAAGAATATATCGAGCCTCTGACCACTTACTTAAGGAACCTAAAATCATTACTATTTAGACCAATTTATTATTGCTACAATAATTTTTTTTTATCATAATGAATCGACTACTCTGCAAAATTGACCGAGTGACAAGTTAGGTTTTTTTGGGATAACAACTAAGTACAGAAACTTCAAATATGAGTTGAATCATTGGTGGATCAATCCACCGGATGTCTTGGTTGTACATTTTTTTAAGAAAGTTGCTCTTAATTAGGTCTTCTTAGTTGAGGATTTCTCTTCCCACCCCCTAGGTCTCTTTTTCACCCCCCAAAAATCCAATTTTACCCCCTAAAAGTTCGGTTTTCATTTACCGAACTTTTCCAATATAAAAAAACATGTGCTTTCAATCGTTTAAAAAGTTCGGTTCGCATTTACCGAACTTTTTTTAAGGGTATAAACGGAAACTCAGGGGGTGAAAAAGAAAAGCAGGGGGTGGGAAGAGAAATCTTCTTCTTAGTTGCTCCTCAGGCCCGCTGTTTTGACCAAAATATCCTTAACAAGGGATTGAAATATAGAATCCAAAAATTAAATACTTTGGAACGTAAATTTCGAAGCTAACTTATATAGAGAATGACTTAATTGTTGAACAAAAAACATTGAAAACTTAATTTCAAAATATACGTTTTGAATTGGAGTTTTTATTTTTTTGTGTTTCAGAAGTTACAATTCAAAAACACTTAATTTTGGAATGTAACTTTTGAAATCAGTCTATATGATCCAAACCACCTTAGGTCCAAAATCAGGGGTATTTTTGACTTTTTGGAGGGCCTGTGAGCAACAAGGGGGCCTAAAGAGCAATTTTCGCTTTCTTTATGTTTGTGATTTTTGTATAGCCTTTTCCATGTGTGTCTCGCTTGATTTTGTTTTGTAACATATTTCTTTAGATTAAGGGTCGGTTTGGAATAACTTATTTTATTTTATTTTATGCAAAACAGCTTGTGCAAATAAATAAATTTTTATGTTTTATTATAAGTTTATCAAGATAGTTTATGTAAAAATAGTTTATAAAAACACAATTTTTGTTAGTAGAAACTTATAAATTAACATAAAACCTTATTTATTTGTATAAACTATCTTATACAAACTCAAAATTAAGTTATTCCAAACGGGCCCTAAATATATTTTTAGTCTTGTAAAAATCTCAAATTTCAATTTTATTAATCCTTGTACCTACTATTTAGTCCTTATAGAAATTACAAAACAGGGACTAAAAATATTATTGTTTTGTATTTTCAATGGACTAATTAAAAAGTATATATATGTGATGAAATAGCTTATAAAAATATAATTTTCACTGATTTGAACTTATAAAATAGCATAAAACCTAATCTATATTGTATAAGCTATTTGCATAAGCTCAAAAATAAGCTAATCCAAACGGGGCCATAATAGGAATAAAAAAAATTAAGCAGATATTTAATAGAAACTAAAAATATATTTAACTCTACTTCTTTTATATTTTTTGCAGTTTTTGTGATATAATAGTTATAGGATAATTTTGGCTTAAAAAAAAATAGGATAAATCAAAATTATTTTATAATTGACCTATTTTTAGAGAATTTTTTTTATTCAGTCAAAATATGATAATATTATGTCATATTAAAAATAAAATAAATAAATTAAATTATATAAAAAAAATTAAATATTAATAATGATCATTACTGAATAACTATACCAAATTATACGAGACAAAATCAATAATTATACCCAAAGGGATTAATATGTTTAAGTTAATGAAATATTTTCCTTTTATCTATTAATATATATTTGGTCCAAAAATAATATATGTATTGCCAGTAAAAAAATTAAGATGAAATATTAGATCAAGAGTATTTGAATTTGATTCCTTGCAAAATATATTTGGTCCAAAAATTATATATATTTGCTATTAAAAAAATTAAGATGAAAAATTGGATCAGGAAGAGTATTTGAATTTGATTCCAAGTTGAAATTTCTATTATTTATTGATCAGACTTTATCTAATATATATTTCAACTGCACTCCTGATGAGATTATAATTAGAAACTTTATATATTTCTTAAGAATAATACGGTTAAAATGAAAATACACAATACAATTCGAAAACTTAAGCAAGTTTTCCATACATGCATGGTATTCATTACATCTATATAATTTTTTTGTTTATATCCATTGCATGGATCCTTCTTATTAGTAATTAGATTTAGTGATCTAAAACAAGTAAATTAAACTTCAAAGTTCATTATTATTACACCAACACAAGACGAGTATACGAAACCTAGTGTTTGATTTTGACATTGAAATGCTTATCAGCAAAGAGAACAAGGTTGTTGAATTCATTTTCATCAATGAAACCATTGTGATTAGCATCTGCATAGTTAAAATCATTACCACAATTCCAAGATGCAAATAGTCCTCTTGTAAGACGCATAACATGTCTTAGTTCTTCTTTGCTTATTTTTCCATCACCATTTGCATCAAATGCTGTCTTCAACCATCGTTTGAATTCCTCCACCGTCATCACACTCTTCCCATGATAATGACCACTCAACCCTTTATGCTCCATGAACGCCATACCTAGTATGTTTTTAATGTTTTTGTTTATGGTTATGTTTCAACCTTAGGTGTTGTATTTATATTGCAACATTTGCTTAATTTATTGTTTTGTTTAAGCATAGTGCTGTTCATTTTGTTACTAAAACACGTTGATACTTTTTTTGGTACAACAAACACATTCTTTTTACTTAGTAAATAATTAAACACGTTAGAATATATACGATACATATATTAATTTCCACCCATTGTGGAAAAATTAGGCTAATGTTGACCGTTACTTTTTTTTTTGACAAGGTGTTGACTAAAATGGAACTCATAAAATTTTTGTGAGTCACAAAATTTACAAATTTTCGTGATGACAATGACTCTGGCCGCACGATCGAGTTTTAGTTATATTTGTAGTTTTTTTGGTTAAAATCGAACAATTTTAATTTTTTTGAATTAAAATAAGAGGTTGAAATTTGGATTCGGTCTATTTTGATCGAACAACTACCTATACAACTGAAAGCTTGTGATCAGAAAGAGATATATATTGTGAGTCATGATCGCACACAATCCAATTTCAAAATTTACACCCTCTAATCCTTCATTTCTCTTTTTTTTTTTTTTGATAAAATCATTTCTCTTATCTTTAATTTAAGTAAAATAGAGAATCAAAATTGTATTAGGTCAAGCTACTAGCAAAGATGCAGTGTAAAATTGCATAAACATATAAACATATTAAATGGAAGCGTCAATTTTACTAAATGTTAGTATGTTACACTGTTACTGGTGGAAGATTTTTCTTCTTAAAAAATAAATAAATAGATTAAGCACATGCACGCTGTAGTGGGTTGAGTATTTATATTTAAGCATAATATAACCAACGCTGCTTTATTTATTCTCTTTGCAAGTTGGTCTGGATACACCAATAATAGCAACAAATTATAAAATTATATCCGTGCTTATCCTTCATCTTGATCAAGAATCTGAATTTTATCAAAAACAAAAATAAAGAATCTGGATTGTAAATAGTATGGTATAACTTAAATAGGCATGTGTTGGAAAAAGATGAGAAGTGTTGTTAAGTTTAGAGGTGTTGTTATACATTATTTAATAAAAGTATGACATGATTATGCATAATTTAACCAAAGTACAACTGAATCATTTCATTAGTATTAACAAACTATAAACTAATTAATAAGGAGATAGACACTAGTTAGTGATATGCATGCTCACTTAAGCTAAAACATTAATAATTTTTTAGGTTTAATTGTATTTTTGGTCCTCTAGCTATTTTATCAAACTCATGAAAATAGTACCCTTATTTTAAAATCGAACTTTTTGGTTCACCGATTTTCACATTTTTTGCAATTATGGTCCTAACTCATATTTTTCATGTCTCTTTTGCCTAAAGTATGGCAACTTTTAATGTTAATATGTGAGTTCTGATCTCAAATGTGATGATATTTCATCTTTAGATTTAATGTTTGGGACAATAAATCGCCTTTTATGACGGTAACAATCATAATTTTTAGAGTAAAAATATGGATTGAAATCAAAATTGTAACAATATGAAAATAGAGGACTTAAAATTTAATTTTAAAATAGGGGGTCAATTTTCATGAGTTTAATTAAGTACTAGACTTTTTACCCGTGCTCGCACGGGTTCAATCATTCAATTCAATTATATAATAGAAATGTTGATAATGTGTGATTATTTATAGTAATAAGCATTTATGGCCCGTTTGGATAAATAACTTATACAGGTGCTTATAACATTAGTGCTTATAGTATGAGACCTTACATCATAAGTTCTTATACTCAATAAACCTTTTGTGTTTGGATATATACACTAAAAAGTACTTATATAAATTAAAAAGTACTTATATAGAATGTTAATATGATTTTAATTTCAAAAAACAAAATTAAAAAATCAAACCATGATTAAAAATATAATATATATATATATATATATATATATATATATATATATATATATATATATATATATATATATATATATACACACACTAATATATAAAGGGGATACAAATTTTTGGGATGGCTTTTTCAATATTCCTATTTTACCCTTAAAAAAACTACAAAAAATAAAAACTAAGCACAACTTCCACATAAAAGTAGGTTTTCAGTATTTTGTATAGTAAAAATAAAATATAAATATTTTTTCTTCTTAATAAGTAGCCAGAACAAAAAAGAAGGTTAAGTAGTTATCAATTAACTAAGTCCAATTAAAAAGGAGATTAAGTAGTTATTTATATTTGCACAATAGAGAATATCGATCACAACAAACAAAAAAAAATATCGATCACACAAACGGAACGTGCCCGTTTGGCGGCTAGTATATATAAAGTAAAAAAAAAATACATTAAGCTATGTTACCAAAAAAAAATAACTTAAATGAAAAACAGAAAGTTTCTGTCAAAAAAGAAAAAGAAAAATAGAAGTGTGTAGATAAGATGCATAAACATAAATAGACAAAAAATAAAATAAAAATTAGTTAAAATAAAAGTTTAAAAACCATTATCTTCAGGTGGTGTGTAATAGAGATCATTAGGCATGGATAACACTTCAATTCCATTGATGAAAGCATAGTTATTAGAATTTCCATTACTTGGAATGAAACTCAAATCAAGCCTTTGATCCTCACCAACGTTAATAACATATTCTTTCAACAAAGTATCAACACCTTCAACATCAGCGTTTAATGAAGCATTAAAATCCTTAAGAAGTGTGAATCCGTTGGAAATAACAGTGAAAGAAGCATCGTGACGGTTAAAACCGTTGGTATAAGTAGAAAGGTAGAAAAAAAAGACGGAGGAATTTAGGACCTGTAGCAACGGGGAAAAGAGTAATTGAATATTGTGTGTGATAAACGTGATGATGAATAAAGAATTTTGCATCTATACATAATTTTCGTAACTGATTAGTAGTTATTTTTGTTTTATTAATGTTTATCCATTTTCTCTTTTTTGCCAGATCTCAATTTTTTTTTAAACACATGACGTGTCACATTCATTAATTGATGTGGCAACATAATATTGGTTTAAAAATTGATTATTTAAGTTTTTATCATAGCCGTTGATATATTTTTTTTTCCAAGTGTCAAAATCTAGACCATTCATATTAGGATTAGGGTTTAGAGTGCCTCTAGTTACTCTCGTTTTATTATATTAAGATTAAGATGAGGATCAAAAGTACAATTAAACCTAATTTTTAATAAACCCTATATCCTTGTGTATCGGTTCTTCTATGTTGAAACAATAAACATATAATTGGTGGAAGAAGAAGAAGAAGAATGAAAATTAAAAACAAAAGGAGAAAAATGAGAGAAAATTGGATATGACGATCAGTTGTAGACTTGCAAAGAGAAAAATTAAAGAAAAGAGGATGAGTGTGTTTTAATACACATCAAATTGCGAGATGAAAAGAAGTGCATGCATGCAGCGATGAAGGAGTAGTAAGAAGGAAATCTAATCGAAAATTTGATACTTGGATACAAGTAAGAAATATGTATGTAAAGAGAAAATTTGACCATTGATACTTACATATTATTGTGTCAACTCATTCTATCAGCCTATCAATTATCAACTCTATCAAATATTATTGTATCAAAATGTTTATTTTGATACTTGATACAAAAATACGCATGTCAAGGCGTCAAGCGATAATAAAAAGTGATTGACAAAAATAAGAACTTTATATATATTTTTATTGAGCTTAATAGACCCATAAAAAAAACATTGGAGATCAAATTTTATATATACTTTTTAGGGCTTAAGACGGTCATCCTCTTCGGTCTTTGTCATGCTTCAGATATAGTCCTTCAAATTTCTGATTTTTTTTTTTTGGTAGATAGCCTAGTGGCTTTGAAATTTCACCTTAAAGATGGATAAGTGGAGTGTCTGGGGTTCGAACCCCGGCTCCTACACATATAGTGCGATGTCCCAACCAATTGAGTTAAGCTCATGGGGACTAGGGGTGTGCATGGTTTAAAAACCACACCACACCACTCCAAATTTATGGTTTGGTTTAAGATCCAAAACCATTTTAATAAAAAATTGGTTATTATATAAAACTAATTTGGATATGGTTTATAACCGGTTTAAAACCAATTAATAACCGATTCGTAATAATAATTTGGTTACTTACTTAAACTAATTTTAAATCAATTTTTTCCTTTTCATTTTAATTTTTTTTATTATTGGTTTAAAAAAACAAATTTGTTTAATTTTAAAAAGAAAATATAATTTTATGAAATTAATTGGTTTATAATCAACTCAAAAAGGTTTTTCTTTTCTAAGCCCAAACATATTTCAAAGCCCAAAAAATTTAATTTTATCTAAGCCCAAAATAATACTAATTTTAAAAAAAAAACAAAAAAAAAAGTTTTTAAGTTATTTAAAAAATAATAACTATTTAAATAAAATAATAAAAAAAATGGTAATTAAATAATTTAATATTAGTGGTGGTTGGTGGCGGCCGGCCGCCGGAGCACCACCGCCGACCACCGCGCCGGTCGCCGGAGGTCCGCCACCGGTCACCGGAAAACCGCCGTCGACCACCGTGTCGGTCGTCGGAGCTCCGCCACCGGCCACCGCGCCGGTCGCCGGAGCACCACCACCCCTCCACCATCTTTTAAATTATTTATTTATTAAATTATATAAATGATATTAAATTTGAATGTTTGGACTTTTTGTACAATTGGGCCTCAATTTCAAAACCAATTTCAAACCAATTATGAAAAATTGGATTTGGTTTAGAATTGGTTTTTTTTAATTGGATTGGTGTGGTTTTTTTTAAAAATGGATTAGGATATTAAAATTGGATATGGTTTGGTTAGTAATTTGGTTAAGGATAACCATATTTTTTGCACACCCCTAATGGGGACTCAAATTTCTGATATTAATTGTGAAGTTAAACAAAAAAAATGGACTCGCATTAACTACTGGGTCGATTTCTTGTATTAATAGTGACAATAGAAAAAAAAAACAAAAAAGTACTCTGTATCAACTATTGGGCCGAAACAAAGTAGATAGCATGAAATTTTCTTTTCCTATCACACGTTTCTTTTTTATCCCTCTAGCACAAAATAATTTAGTAAAATACACTAAAAAACATATACACTAAAAAAAATAGATACTGAAACTTATACTAAAAAAAATATTCGGAAAATGTTTTTCAAAATTTTTTGCGTGCTAGAGGGTGAAAAAGAAATATGGGGGTGGGAAGAGCAACTGTTAGATAGCATAACCCATACTTAAGACAGAATCCATATTTATAGTTTATCCATGATCTGGTAAACCATTACCAGAAGTTAGTTGTAGAAACCAAAAATGGAGTCTCAGGGACAATGGAACCCTCTTCTATCATTTTCAAGGTTTATCCATCAAAACTGTAACAACCTCGCCACTCATTTCGAACACACCAAACGACTCGCCGGAACCCTAATTCAATCTCATATTCACACTAAACCCGCTTTCGCCGCTACTTTAACTACCAAAAACGTCGCCAAATCCCTCGTCGGAACCTCCGTTTACACCGTCAGCAGTTCCAACAATGAATTCGTTCTTATTTCTGATGCTGAAGGTGCTAAGTCCATTGGATTACTTTGCTTTCGCCAAGAAGACGCTGAAGCATTCCTTGCTCAGGTTTTTCTCTCAATAATTTGTTCATTTAATTTTCTTGATTTCACATTGTTAATTTATTGTTTGCTTGTTTTAGGTTCGATCGCGGAATAAAGATATTCGAGGCAATCCTAAAGTTGTTCCCATAACACTTGACGAGGTATTTTTCCATTTCATAATTATCTTATGATAATGATAATGCTGGTTTTCTCAATTAATCATTGCTATAAGAAATTAATTCTTTACATAAACCTGTCTGTGTTTGTTAAATCAAACCAATAGTTAGTGAAGTTCGCTATGATAGGTATGGCGTTTATTATGTATCTTTTACATACAACTATTCTTGTTGTGCTATAGGTATACATGTTGAAGGTGGAAGGTATTGCATTCCGATTTTTACCCGACCCTGTTCAAATAAAGAATGCACTGGAGGTTAGCATCGGTTATAATTGTTTCACACAGCATTCACATAAAAGTCAAACTAGTATTTTCGTTATCTTAGTCTGATAGCAGTGTCAATGTTGAATCGGTTGTCTTATTAGTTTAAAATGTAAATCATGGGGAAAAATAAGCTTTGGTAATATGCATGGTAGATGCTGTGCGGGAAATAATTCTGTAACTAAATAGGTAGCATATATGATATGAGCAAGCGCTGAACTGTTGGGTTGTGTTTAACTTAATTTTCCTTGTGTTTACCAGCTCAGAGCTGCCAACAAGGAAGGTTTTGATGGAGTTCCTGTTTTTCAGGTATGTTTTCTTGCTTTGGCAGTCTTCAGTCATTCAGAGGTTTGTTTGGGCAATGATGTGGTGTGTGGGTAAGAGTTACAAAATGGCACAAGTTTATCTTTTGGTTAATGTATCAGTAACTATCTGGTTGGAGTTCATTATACTTTATGTTCACCGAACTCACTGCCAAAGTAATTAACTGCAGCCGATACATTGAAATATATGTCAGCTTAAAAACAATCGAACTATTTTAGTATTTCCCCATCTGTCTAATTTACATATGGGAATATGTGGGTAATAATTATTGATCACATTGTTTTTTTACCTATGGACTAATAATCATGTGTCCTTACAGTCAGACCTTTTGGTTGTGAAGAAGAAGAATAAGCGTTATTGCCCTGTATATTTCTCTAAGGTTTGTCTAACCCATTCATATCTTTAGTGTTCCACTTATCCAATAAATCTTGGCTTAATTGCAATTTTGGCCCCTCTATTATAGTTAATATGCAATTTTAGTCCTTCATATTTTAAATTAAGCAACTTTTGTCCTGTTTGTCATCCAATTTTTAACTATGATGATGATGACGATGTAGTGGGCTATTGCTGATGTGACACTGAATACGTGGAACTGGCATTGCTAAAGATTGCTGACATCGTGTTACTTGGGTATAAAAATGGACTTGGACTTCAAAAATTATTTTTCAGAAAAATAGCATGCCTGGAACTCGAATTCACACCCAGTCTTTTAAACTAATATTCTTAACCACTACACCAATGAATATGTGGAGCTAAAATGACTGTAGATCATTATTTGTGTGTGTGTGTGTGTCTATATATTAATACAACTTGATGGAGGGGCAAAAATTGAGAAATTAAAAATAGGGAGACTAAAATTGCATATTAGCCATAAGAGAGGGACCAAAGTCCAAAGTGCAATTTACCCTAAATTTTAATTAGGAATGTAGCTTGATGGAATATAATTATATGATAGTTATCATTTTCTGGTTAAATGGACAGGAAGATATTGAACAGGAACTATCGAAGGTTTCCAGGGCATCTAAAGGTCCTGGAGTTTCTAAGCATATAATGGTATAGAATCTGTCATCTCTTGCTCTTGTTTTATTTTTTTTGTAGTACCTGTCGGAAACTTGTTACACCCAAGTTTCTAAATATCAATTATTATACTTTTGACATTCCAATGTACTTGTCAGAGTTGGTTACTGGTTTCCCATATATATTCACACACACACACTGAGGCAGCATATTTTATTAGATACTCAAAAAACTGATCTTGTATTTCCCCTGTTATGTCCGAGACTCATCTTGAATAAATATTAACATTTAACTGGTAATATGATCCACTTGTAAACCTGTTTGATCAATTGGTTGAATTATAGTGTTGTGTAATATATTTGCATTTGTAATGCATTTTTCAGATTGCCATGGCGTCTATTCCTTTTAAGTCAATAGTTTAGTACAAAAAGTACATAATGTTATTCATATCTTGCTCTGAACGAAACTATATGGCCTTGAAAACAATTAATAATTATGCTGATGCAATAATTAGTTTTAGTTCTATAAATGATATGATTTGCTTATGTTTCTTCAATTTTATGGCTAACAATGTATCAGTATGGGTTATAGTTCGGAGAAAGGGAGAAAGACACGTTTTCTTAAATAAACAGGAAATAGATATGTATGCGTATGTGGATATGAATAATAACTTGCTGTTAAAAAAATGATAAAATAACTTACATGCTATAGTGTATTGTTTATAACTTATCATTCATTTGTAGGTTTCTTATTTATTTGTTTACTTTTGATATTAAGCAGGTTGGTAGCTTAGAAGATGTACTGAAAAAAATGGAGGTAGTAAAGTTTGCCTTTTGGTTATTGTTTATAAGCTGGGAAGTAATTTGGATTCTGATAATTGTCTCTCCCATGTTGCAGACAAGTGAAAGGGGTTCAGGATGGGATGATTTGATTTTTATTCCTCCTGGAAAACGCCACTCTCAACATATAAAAGAAATTAAGGCTTAATTCCCAGGGAGCAAACTTAAGCTAACCATAGTTTATGTGGGTTTGTTAAGCAAATTGGATGTTATTAATGATACGTTCCAGTCAGCTGGTGAAATGTCAGGACCTCTGCCTTCCAATAGATTCGCTTCTTTTCTGCTCAATTGAAATTCCTTCTCGCGCAGATACTGCCTTAAAGATTTACAGTGGATATTAAGGTATGTCTATATGTGAGAGGGCATTACTGCCAGTGTCCATTTCAGTTCAGGGTCCCATGGAACCACCATTGTTGAGTATGTTAAATACTACAAACGTGAGATTGTTCCTACTAATACATGTACAGTTTTTTCATTTTGGCAACTGTTATCTACATTTATTACCTTGTAAAATCAAATTAAAGACATACAAATTATGCTATCAATTGGACCTTTTTTCTTCAAAGTTTAAACACTTGCTCATGAAGCATAGGGCAATATAACCAATTCAAATCATATCATTATTAAATATAGGAAAATTACAAATGAATGAAATACAAATTGACAATAAGTTGTACTGCTAATCATTTTTGAATGGCAATAGTATAAAATTTATTATTATGCATATATAAGAAATGTCCAAAAGATTCATCAACATGGGGGCATGTCCAGCGGCGGAGGCAACAGTTTTTCCTTCAAAGATTTGCCATTCTTCACAATAAAAACTGTATCCATGCCCCAAGTGAGGTGGCGTTCTAGATGACAGTGCAAGAACCATACTCCTGAAATTGAGTGCACAGTTCATATCAACAATGAGTTTTGAACTATAAGAAAAATGAAGGGGAAAATATCCAAATACGAAATACAGTATATATTGCAACGTCACATACCAAGGTTGATGATAAAATGATTAGTTTTAAATTATTATTGTTTGTTTTGCATGGATTTAAGTTTATATGTCCGTATATATATTTTCCTCCTATTTTTTACTTTTTTCAATAAATTTGTGGTGACTCACCTTACCTTAAAATAAAATAAAATAAAAGATGTTTTAAATGATTGTTGTTTATTTTGTATAGTAGTATAATTGTTAGAGAATTTTTAAAATATATTTGAAAATATACAATAGTTAGTTTGAAATATTGTGTGTCTCATGTTGTTTAAATACTCAACACGAGATCTAACATAAGTTCAGGACACATACCGGGGTTGGTGGCGATGAACCTAATAGCCGCCCATCCATTTTTAGGCACCGTCACTGTATTCACAAGTGGAGGATCAACCAGATTGTAATTCATGGGGTCCTTACTTTTGTTGAAATTACCAAATCCATATCCAACAACATGGAAACTATATCCATGTAGATGCATAGGATGGTCTAACCCTGCAATCAGATTTGTCCCTTGGAAAACAAGTTCAACTGTTGAGCCATATTTTAGAACTTTAACTTTAGTTCTTCGCTTTGGTGTTTGCAAGTTCAAAGGCAAAGAATCTGCTGTGAAGTTAAATATATAAGGTGGAAAACTAGGAAATCCCTTTTTGAATACCCCATGGATATGATAGTAATAAGCTTCAAGTATGTCAATATTAGGGGATTGAAAACTTATGTTGTTCATGCTAGCAGCTAAAATGGTTCCATTTGGGCCTGCACAGGTTTGGTTATTGGGACATGGAAAGGTGTTGATAGAAACTGTGCTTAGGATACGAGTGTCGATTTTTTTTGGGACACCATGAGAGTAGTTATCAGGTACACCTCTAATGCTTGTTATGAAGTCAAAAGCTGCTGATGTGTCATTATAGTCTGGAAGATAAGGTAATGAAGGAGTTGAAAGTGGAGTAGAACTCCCTTTGTATTGTACTATAGCAGTGGTTGTGGTGTTATCAAAATCTATTCCTACTCCACTTGAATATGCTCTTGCAGCCATATAGTAGTGACTAGGTTCTTGGTTGGCATGAAGCAATACATCCATTGTTGTTCCTGGTGATATGCAAATGTAATCTCTTGTCATTGGTTTTGTGTACATTGCATCAACACTAACAACAGTGAGTTTGTGTTTAGAAATGGAGAAAAAGAGAATGAGATTCATTGCAGCATTAACCACACGTAGAAGATATGTTCTTCCCTGCTCTACTTTTAGCCTGAATGTTTCTGAAAAATAATAGAAAATCCAAAGTTTAGACTTCAACATCAAATATATAAAAATGTTTGAAATGAGATATATTTCTTTTCTTTAGGTAAGATATATATTTCTTAAAGAATTGTTATATTGATGGTTATGGAAAATGCTATTTAGTAAGAATTTTTTTTAATGCAAGAAAAAAAAAGAATCTTATGTGGCAACATTTAACACGTAAAAATTACAACCTCTGTCCCATTTTATAAGACCTACTTTGACTAAATGCACTATTCATATGTCTTGTTTTGACTGTATTTTTTTTAAAAATATATAAATGTAAATATTATCATATAAGATCTTGTTTGATCGATTTGTTTTGATAAATATTTTTAAAATATCAAATTTCTATAATTTTTACTAATAGAGAATTAAAGATATTCCTAATCAAAATTATATATTGTCATACGTGCAGTGGTCAATGAGTTCTTAAATTTTGGGATGGAGTGTATAGTTAACCAATTTTTAATTGGTCAAATTTCATAATTTTGTGATTCTTCTCTTTCTTGTATTAATATTTTATTGGTCTCAAACAATTTATAACTGAGCATTCGTTCAATCACTTTTATAATGATATTCCTTACTATACACATATTCTCTTTTTGACTCCATACTATTCGTGAAGTAGACCAAATTAAAAATATGAAGACTCCATGAATGAATTTTGAAGAAATAGAAGATTTAGTTATAGAGAATTTTGATTTGGAAAGACAAAAAAAAAGGTATAGTTGTTGATTTGTATTTGCAGACAAAGATGGAGAAGGAACAGAGGAAATGAAGCATCACGAAGCCATTGTAACAATGGTGAAAAAAAATGTCATTTTTAATTTATACAAACTCGTCAGCTAAACACAATCGATAGCTATGAAGCACCGACACTTCTGAGATTAGACGTGTCCCGGTGTCGGACACGTGTTCGTGTTAGACACCGACACGACACTGATGCTTATAATTATATTGAATTGTTTCATTTTTTAAAATTATTATCGATGTCAACGTATCAGTATCACTGTCATATCTAGTGTACGTGTCTATGTCCGTGCCTCATAGTTCAATAGAACAAAAAATAATTTTTTTAAGAGTAAATAGTAAAGACACATGATGCATGCGGAGTACATAATTATTGAAGTGGTTGAAATGGATAGTAGAGTATTTGGACTTGGATTGAGTATAGTCAGCACCCGTGACTACAGATACAATTAGTCAGACCAAGGTCGTTCGATTAAAATCTAACCGTTAGATTATAATCAGACAATGCATCATAGTGACTGCGCTTAGTCCATGCCCATAGTAATATAAGGGAGTTTTTATGGTTTAGTATAGGGGTGTACATGGATTGGGCAAACCCACTCGATCCGGTCAAACCCACCCAATCCAACAAAAAAAAGTGGGTTGGATCGGGCAAGTGGGTGGATATGGATTTCAAAAATGAAAACCCCATAAAAAAATTTGGGTTTCGGGTAAAACCGGACCCAACCCAAAAAACCCACCGACCCACTAGTGTTATGTTTTTTAAAATATTTATATGAAAATACTAAAGATTTTTGCCATTTGATCAATAAATATTTTTATATTGAAAATAAGTTATACTATTTTTTAAGAAAATAAAAAGATTGAATAATTTTTATAAACAAATATGATAATTCATCGCACTATTTTAAAAATAAAAATATTGAATAATTTTCATAAACAAATATGATGATTTTTCGTTTAGTCATTTGATATTATAAAAAAGGAAAAAAAATTATTTGGATAACACACTATCCAATCCATAAATTAGTGGGTATACATAAAAAATAGGTGATTATTTTTTATAGTGAAAAAAAGTAACACTATTTTTCAAAAAAATACAATGGTTGAATTATTTTTATGAAAAAATATGAAGATTCGATATTTATATTTTTAATATAAAAAAATAGAAAAATAGTTCGGGTAACCCACTACCCAACCCAATCCAATCCAGAAATTAATGGGTTTACCCAACCCGGCCCAATGTTATAACGGGTGGTTATTTTACTAGACCCAACCCATAATACCTTATGTGGTTCGGGTTTTGATTTTGGTCAAACCCAACCCAATCCGGCCCACGTACACCCCTAGTTTAGTAGATAAAATGACCGGAAAGGTCTTTTTTTGATTAGATTGTCATTTAGTGAAAATTTAGAAAAAAAAAATATCTTTGTATAATAGGATTTAGATATTGAATATAAATATTTAACCTATTTATTTTTCAATAATTATTATTCATTTACAACTTCTAATTATTTATTTTTTTTGTTTAGTTGTCTAATAGTTAGATTCACTAGTGTGTCATTTTGTCAAAAAATTTTGAGCTCAAACTCAGCCATTACATATCATATTCCTGTAGCTCTCAATTAAGTTGTACTTATAAAACTAACTTTTAAGTACTTAAATAATTTAAAGTTATTTAAAAAAATAAAATTAAAAGTAGTTTCAACAGTTATAAAAAAATGTGGTCACATAGGCAAAAACATAATGGTCACATTATCAATTACAAAAGTTAAATGATTTATAATTTCAAATTATATCGATTTTTTTAAACAGTTTATATTGAGTTATATACTATTAAGTTGATCATAATATTGTTATAGATCTATTGGTCAAAATGATCCAATTATTAGTGTCAATTTTTCTGTCAACTAGAGAAACAGCTAAAAATAGAAAAATATTTTATGCATTTACCTGACTTAGAGCAAGAATATAAATCTCCTGGTTGCCCATTTATAGTGATAGCATCAGATATATTTGGCCCTCCCCCACTTTGAAGAAATTCTGTCAAGACCTCGTTGACATCACTCTTCCACCATTCACCTGGTATGCAAAAATAAAATATTTTTTTAATTTTTTTTAAAAAACTTCCTTTTCTTTTAAACTATACACCACACTAATATATACAACATAGGATAAAAAAAATTCATACCAAATATAATGGGTATCTCTTTGTAAGGTTTGACAAAAGGGTATCTACTATTTATTTTAGGATATATATTGATAGCCCCATGGACAGTTGCTCTAGCCCAATCACTATGAGCATGCCACCATAAAGTCCCTTCCTCTTCTGAAAAAATCACTTTTTGTCTGAATTTCTCTCCAGGTTGAATTGGACATTGAGTTATGTACTCAGGACCATCTGTCCATGGATTCCTAGGCTGCTTTACTCCATGCCTGCCCCATTTTATCAGTTAAGTAATTAAAAACTTTAATTAATTTACCATACATTATGTTGTGTTTTTTATGTGTCATAAAAAAATTGAAAAATTAATACCAATGTAAAGTTATGTTGTGTTTTCCCTTGTTGTATACATTAACATAGATTGTATCACCATTGCGGACTCTTATAGTTGGCCCTGGGAATTTTCCATTAACAGTCAATATGCTTTTTGTGCTACACAGTCTTGTGTAATTGGCTTCTTTCACCTGCAAAATGAATCCAATTATTACCAATTACTATGTGCATGCATGCATTGATTAACTTACAATCTAAAATACTCCTATTATATATATATATATATACAAATGTGTTTCCATTACATACCGAACAGATTCATGCAACAATAAAAAAATATGCAATTATGGTTATGATTGCTACTGTATATACTACATAATATTTAACTGTGAATACTCTGTTACACATCTTATTTGATTATGTAGCGGTACACTATAGAGGTGTACAGTTTTAATAGATCCATAAATAGTATTCAATATAGAAAAATTAATAAACACTATTTATGAACCTATTACAATTGATCACATCAGCAAGTATACCGATACACATTAAATAAAATGTATACTGATGAATTCACCTTAATATAATATGTTTTATACACATTATTAACATTAATTAATGTTAACAAAAATCCATTAAAAAAATAAAAGATTGTCACGAAATGAGAGGACTTACAACAAAATTATAATGACTTCGAGTTTGGAATTGGGAACTAAGAGCAATCAAAGAAGAAATCAACAGAATTTGGAGGAACAATTCTTTGTGAAATGACATTTTTAAATGTGTAAAACTCGTTCTATGCTATTCCAAATAATTTTCTTGGGTTATGAAAGCATTTGTGTTGAAGGGGATTTATACTTGAAATGAAGACACACTGTTTGGCAAACTTTTGTGGTCCATAAATGATACTTTGAAATTTGGCCAACTTTTTTGGGTCATAGATGATAGTACTTTAGAATTATGTTTTTTTGAATCAACTTTGAAATTAATGTTAAAAATAAAAAATTTAAAGTTGTATGGTAATTTTTTTAAAAAAATTATATTAGAAAGCTAAAAGTTGTTTAAAATAATATTAATTAATTCAAAAGGTCTTATTTTACTATAAGATACCATAACTTAATTATTAATTATATTTAAAAAAGAAATCACATTCTACAAAAGTAAATAAATGAATAAGGAAAATAAATTTTGTACAAGTGACAAATAAAGATTAAAATATTACATTCTATTAAAATATTTCAATTTTTTATTATATTTTTACTGAATAATAATTATGGTATAATATTTTATTCCATAAAAAAAATTATGACTTTCTTGAATAAGATTAAAATATGATATTCTATTAAAATATTTCAATTCTTTATTATATTTTTATTGAATAATAATTCTGTATAAAATTTTATTCCATAAAAAAAATATAACTTTCTTGAATAAGATTAAAATATTATATTCTATTAAAATATTCCAACTTTTGATATAATATGTTACAAGTTATAATGTTTTGTTAATATGATAAAAATATATACTAACCTCCTTGAAGTCTCGTTAAATTAGGGATGTATTTTATCACTCCCGTCCTCACCATCTAAAATGTTACTCATCCATTTTATTTTTCCGCTTCTGGGAGTAATATTTCCTCATTCTTGCAGATTCCCACAGTTTATTTGGGGGTCCATCAATCTTAAAAAATATATATCAAATTTTGATTATTTTCAATCAAGATAATAAAGTTTAATCATAAAACATTATATATATATATATATATATATAAAATTATATATAAATAAATTTATATCATAAAACAAATAAAAAATTACACATAAATAAATTTACGACATTATTGAGTCTTGTGACAACAATAAACATTATATATAAAAAAAATTTACACATATTGTGCAAAAAATATAATTTAAAATAATATATGTAAAATACTTAAATTTACATTTATAATGTTATTTTAATATAAATGTTCGAGGACGGAGTCACTGCAGAGCGGGGGATAAAATTTGTCGCTATTTCCAGACCTCTCTTAGATGAACTTTCTCCTCCATCCCAATCTCCACAAAAAAAAAAATAAAAAAATTCATCCTCACATCTCTAAATGAGACAATCCCCGTGAAGATCAAATTGACATTGGTACTTTAAATAACACAAATACACCTCTAATATTACATTAAACAATATCCTCCCTTAGAGAGGAGATCCTCTCCTATCTGATTTTCCTCCTGTGACATCACAACCACAGTCATTTCATTTTTGTGGAGCACTGTTCATATTAACAAAAAAAAATAAAAAATTGAATGGTTGAGTTTAAGATTGGACTGCCTCCCATAAAAAGTTCACTGTAGAGGATCCAGTCCCGCTCCCTTAGGACATTTTAAAATAGATAAAATAAACTTAATTATCAACTTAATACCGTTAATCCGTTTAACAGTCGCAATAATTTTTCTGGATGATGGTTGTTCAATGATAATTAAATATCTAAAACTACTATTACATAGTTGCATCTGCATGTTGTTGTAACCAACAACCTTAAAACCTCACTCCATCATCAACAATCATGCCCAAATAATAAGGAAAAAATTACATCATAACATGCCAAAACCTCCACTAAGCTCCACACACACTCATTGATATGAACTAATACCAATTCCCATAAAACCACTCTTACAGCCGCATATTGTGCATGACATGAGCAGAGAATAACACACAAATTATATATCGACAAACAAGAAATCCATACAGTACACACAACAACCAAAAATTGAACATAATTTCTTCAAAAGTGTAAAAAAAAAACATTTTTTTAATGTTCAAACATCATTTCTATTTTTCAAAAAAAGAAAAGAAAAAAGGAATTTGCAAATTCAACTTAAACATTTATTATTAGGGTCAATATATAGTGCTCCTGAGGCACTAGTTAAGAACTAAAAAAAGAAATTTTTACATTGAAAGAATTACTTTTTACACTTTTAAAAGTTGACTATACTGTTGAGATTTGTAATTCATTGTTTTGTCATTAGTTTCATTGTTTGTTTTCAGTTACTTGAGATACAAGTAACAAAGTTTAGTTAGAGTGTTTTTAGAGAAAAGTTTGTTATGGTTGTAACTGATTTTCTGTTAGTGACAGTTAGTGCACAACTGTAGCTTAGTGTGCAAGTTATAGCCTATATAACCATTGTATCATTGATGAAATAATAATAAGTGTTGTTGTGATTCTTCTCTAATATCTTCTTCTTTAACTTTTATAATCTCTCTTATTCTCTCAACTGTGTGTGTGTGTTATCATCTTCTTCAATTCATTCTTTCTTTAATCATTTCATCATCTTCTTCATCATTAATTCTTCATAACAGTGATAAGTGTGTGTATGTGTGAGTGAGATCATAACAGGCCTAGTGCTGTGTCCATATAGAACTTTGTGGATCTGTTCTGTGTGTGTATAGAACTTTGTGGATCTGTTCTGTGTGTTTATAGATCTGTGTGGATCTGTGTTCTGTGTTTAGTGGCTGCGCCAACAAGTGGTATCCAGAGCTCCTGGTTCTGATCCCAGAAGCTATTCTTGCAGTGTTTCTTGATCTTTCAAGATGTCAAGCTCTCATTCAAATGGTCATTTTCCTATGAATCTACCAATCTTGACAGGGAAGAATTATGATAATTGGTGCAAGCAGATGAAGGTGGTGTTTTGTTATCAAGATATGTGGAATCTTGTAACAGAAGGCATGTCTACAATTGGTGCTAATGCTACAGATGAAGAGAAAGCAGCACACAAGGAATTGAAGAAAAGAGATTTCAAAGCATTGTTCATCATCCATCAATGTGTGGATCCTGACAACTTTGAAAAGGTTGGTGATTGTGAAAGTGCAAAAGAAGCATGGGATATCTTGGCTCGATCTTTTGGTGGTGCTGAGAAAGTGAAAGAGGTAAAACTTCAAACTTTCAAGAGGCTTTTGATCCATGGGGTTTCAATAATGGCTTCCGCAAAAGAGACTTTTCAATCAAATTGAGAAGTGGGTGGTGAGGATACAAGAAAGCTTTGGTTTCTGGAGAGTGCTGGAAACGGTGCAAAGAAGTATCCAAGAAGAGGAAGATAGTGCTTCCCGCAAGAAATCCGAGAAAAGAGTGAATTTTCAGAGGAGTTTTTCTACCAAAAGTGCAAAAGAAACGACAAAAGATTCAAACAAAGCTCACAATGGAGCCAAAGAAAAAAGGTGCTTGGCGAAGAGGAAAGTGAATTGCTTACAACAATGGTATCACGCAGAACACAATACACGAAGAGAGATTTTAGAAAGAGAGATTCACATGAAAGTTGTAGAAGGTGTTCTTACACCTAAAGGGGACCAAGAAAATGCTCTTGTGTTAAAGAGTCTTGATGATGAAGTGTTTCTGGATGTTGAGGTAACAAAAGTTTAAATCTTTGATATGTGCTTGTGTTTATTCTTGCAAAGAATTGTAAGAATTTGAAGAAGCTTTCAGTTATCTCGTAATTATTCGGTGTTAAGAGTGTTCGTGCCGTCGTAGATTACAACAACATTATCAAAAAATTATGTTAAGAGACTTTGTATAGTTAACGATGAAGATAATGCTAAATCGTTTTCTGGTAATGGGTCATTGAAATCAATTCGTTTGAAGAATTCTGTTTTGTGAAGTTAATAATTTGTTCGAAAGTGCTTCAAACTGTGGAATTGACTTGGTGTATTGGTGAATGAGAGAAGACTCGTGTGACAGTGGAGAAGTTGAATTCTGATTAGGTTGAGACTTATCTTGAGAAGATTCAAGTTAATGATGAGGTCTTGGTGGTGTATCAAAGTGTTTCAAATTGGAAAACTTTGCATTTTGGGAAAAACAAATGAGTGTCCAGATGTTGGACTTGTTAAGCATTACAAGATGGTAAAAAAAAAAGGCTTCATATTGATGGATGGAGACCAACATAATTGGTGATGGTTCTGTTACAAAGTAATTGTCCTAAATATCAAGATCTTGTGTTGATTGCTAAGTATCCTACAACATATCATAGAGTTTTGGAGCAATTGCTTCATGTTGTCAGAATATGGAATGGTTAGCTCTTTGTGGCTCTGGCTTATAGTTAGTGATGCTGGTGTTGAGTGCTTTTTTTTTACAAAGTGTGTGTGCTTGTTCATCATTGAACTAGTGTAGCAGCCCATAGGCACAATATGTGTCTCTGTGTGTCTCAGTGTGTTTGTGTGAATTTAGATCCAACAATTGGTATCAGAAAGTGTGCATTTAAGGGCTGTCATGTATCGAGTGTTTGGCTAAACTTAAGTTGTAGAGATATTGTAAACAATGAATTAGGTGGTGTGTTGAGATTTGTAATTCATTGTTTTGTCATTAGTTTCATTGTTTGTTTTCAGTTACTTGAGATACAAGTAACAAAGTTTAGTTAGAGTGTTTTTAGAGAAAAGTTTGTTATGGTTGTAACTGATTTTCTGTTAGTGACAGTTAGTGCACAACTGTAGCTTAGTGTGCAAGTTATAGCCTATATAACCATTGTATCATTGATGAAATAATAATAAGTGTTGTGTGTGTTATCATCTTCTTCAATTCATTCTTTCTTTAATCATTTCATCATCTTTTTCATCATTAATTCTTCATAACAGTGATAAGTGTGTGTATGTGTGAGTGAGATCATAACAGGCCTAGTGTTGTGTCCATATAGAACTTTGTGGATCTGTTCTGTGTGTGTATAGAACTTTGTGGATCTGTTCTGTGTGTGTATAGAACTTTGTGGATCTGTTCTGTGTGTGTATAGATCTGTGTGGATCTGTGTTCTGTGTTCTGTGGCTGCGCCAACATATACAACTTTTTTTTTTTGACAATTGTCAAGTTAATAAACTTAACATCATTAAAAATGAAAATTATTTAAACCTTTTTTATTACATTATATAATATTGGTAATTAGAGAGTATAATCAGATTAAAGAACTTAACATCATCAAAAATGCGGTTAAAAAAGAAAAAAAAAATCATTAAAAATGAAAATTATTTAAACCTATTTTTTTCTACCGACAATTATTATTGCTGGACAAGAGAATATGAAAGAGTTTTTAGTTATTTTTTTTCTTTTCTTTTGTTCACGTGAAGAACTAGAATGAGAGGTCACGAACTCACAAGCTACAAGGTCGTGATCTAACCCCCACTGCCATTAATGTTTTGTAGATGCAACACCCACACGGTTGCTTGGATGTTTATGAACCTTGTTCCATATATATCATATATGTGTATGTTTATTACTCCAACGATATTTTAGAGATTTGAAATAATTATTCTGTTTTGTGTTGATGGCTAAAGTTGCAAGCATTGTTTATCTGCGAGCTTAGTTTTTTTTTTCTTTTCTTATTTCTATTTTGTTTGTTTTTATTTTTCATCCAATAAATAATTTATCTTTATTTTGCAATCTCGTGACCTAATTTCATGAACAAAAACTCCATTTTTTAACTTATTTTGCAATCCAGTTATGCATCTTAACTTATTTTAATAAAGGAAAAAACTGTTGGGGATAAACCAAGCAAAGAGTACTAACAAAGAACAAAAATAGAAGAGAGAATTCTGAAAGGAAAGGAATTAGAAAAATAAAAAGATTATTATTCATCCACTAGGGGCAAAAACTATTTATACAAGTGGGGGTTGCTTTTAATGCAAGCAACAGCATCTAACAATCTTATCCACTAAGTAACTACCTTAGCTTCCTAGTACAAACAAAAACTAACTAACTAAAGCTAATAACAGAAAAACAGAAAATCACCTTCTCTAAATTCTGAGAACGTTCTGAGAATCAGTCTGAGAACGTTCTCCTGCTATTGCAGAGTTTTGAATTAAAATCAATACTCCCTCTTAATTCAAACTCTCAAAGCACACAATCCCTATCTTTCTTCTGAGCTTAAGAAATTGATCTCTCTTGACAGCCTTAGTGGAGATATCAGCTTGCTGATCCCCACTTGAACAAAATTCCAATTTCAATTTTCTCTAAATAATATATCTTTATTTTGCAATCTCGTGACCTAATTTCATGAACAAAAACTCCATTTTTTTTTACATAAAAAGCTCCATTGTGGTATAAGAAATATCTCCATAAGTCAAAACTGATTATTAAAGGAAATAAATCAAAGTCCATACTAACTCCAGTCAAGATTAAAGGAAACGAATCAAAGAAATTCATTGATCATGCTTCAAATACCAAAATTATGTAATTATGCACGAGAGATTTCAAGAATTTTTAAGCTAGGTTTTGTAAATTGTTAATATCGATCGGTGGCATTCTCTAATAACAGGGGCTTATTACATAATAAGGGACATGAATTTATTTAATTTATTTAGCACTTGCTGAGAGAAGAAGAATTGGTAACCGGCCGTGGAGTTTTGAGTTTGATTGTAAGCTAGGTGATGAGATGTACGTAATCCAAAATATAAATTAAATTGAGTGATATTTTCTTTAATAAATGTAATTGAGTGATTTAATTCTCTAGTTATGCATCTTATCTTATTTTAATAAAGGAAAAAACTAACATGTGCCCATTATATGTTAGTGATTCAAAAATAGAAATATTTTATCTAATTCAATTTTTTGAACTCTTTTTACAAATTAATGGTACAATTTATAACGAGAATGTTTCTACTTTTGAATTCTTAACTTGTACTCTTAGAACACACATGTTAGCAAGACCCTTTAATAAAATATGATCTAACCTTCAATTTGAATTAACTTAATGTTGGAGTCAATTGATCTTTCCTTATATATAAAATATATTACCATGAGACGGTGATTCATATTTGTCAACATATATTACGAGCTATGAAGCATGGGTACTCCATTTTAGGGAAAGTATGGGTACCGGGTACGTACTGGGCGTACGGTACTCCTAGGGTACGCACCGATGACGTACCTATTTTTTTATTTTTTATTTTGCAACCGGTACATGCGTGGTACTTCTGTGGTACGCACGTGGTACTCCTGTGGGACACAGAATCCAAAAAATGAATTTTTTTTTCTTTTTCTTTTATTCATTTTTTTGTTTATATGAAGATTTATGTTTTTTATTTGTTTAATATAAAAGTAGAAACTTTACTAATAAGCAATAACAAAGTAGTAGCTGAATTTATTCACTCATTCATTGAAAAGAAATAGGCTCAATCTAATTTTATTTATACAAATCTTGATGTATTGATGTTTTTGAATAATTTGAATTACTTATGTGGTATTTTTTATGTTTAATTATTTGTTTTAACAATATAGTTCTATTATTTATTTATATAATTATATTAAAAGAAATATTTACAGATTTACAGACGTACCCGTACCTTAATTTTTCTAAAAATATCATACCCCGTAGCAGTATCCGTATCTAGGCAACATAGATTACGAGTTAATATGCTTTAGCTTTTCCTTTGACACAAATAACATGCTTGATTATTAGTCGGTTTCGATAACTTTCCAAATTACATGCAAAAAGAATGTTGTTAAAAAAATAGAAAATGAAAAAGGAATAAAATTAATATATGAAATCATTTCTAAACGTGAAAACATCGTAGCTATAATAGATAGTAGACAAGGATGATGCAAAGAAAAATCAATGATTTCTATACTTCATTGCTTAGTACTTCATTGAACACAAAACATGTGGTGGCTGTGGTCCAAAAAACACAATTCTGATATCTCTATTGCTTTTTTAAAAAAAGAAAAAAATCAAAGTATCTTTATTTGTTTGGTTTGGAAAGAAATGGGAAGTAGAGAACATAAGTACATAACCCATTAAAAACTGCATTATTTCTCCCATTCAAAATTAATTGTTATCACCGATTGTGTAATTAATTGTTATGCACCGATTGTGTAAAATATTTGTTTGTTATACATCATAATGCCACTTTAATAAATATGTTTCTAAAATATCTCAACCAATATCTATATGTCGTGATTTGATTGAATGCACGTGTAAAAAAATATTAAACAATCAGTACACACAAATTAAATCCAAAATGAATATCCCCTTCCAATACAGGTAGGGGTGGCAAAACGGGCCGAGCCCGCGGGGGTGACCCGTTTGGCCCGCCATTTAGAGCGGGTCGGGCTGAGGTTTTCAGTCCAGTAGCCTAAGTTGGCCCGCACCGTCTAGCCCGCTTAAAAAAATGGGTTGGGGCGGGTCGGGCCGGGCATGCCCTCGGGCTTTGTTATATTTAGTTTTTTATTTTTTTAACATGAAAATTTGGCTTCTTAACTCAATCCAGTATATTTTTTTCTTCTTGTTTTTGATAAAAAAAAAATGATTGTTTATTATTACTTTATTTCCTTTAAAAAGTTCATTCTTCCTTTAATACCAGCGTTCCATTTGTTTATTTCATGTGACTCTATATGCATCTTCTTTCCGCCGTGTGTGCTACTGCATGTTGTGTACTCTATGTGGACTATCATATTGTATATTTTTTTGGCTTCCTAGTACTACTTGTACTATGAAGTGCCTTATAATAAATCTATTTGTAGTACCAAAAGAAAAGTCTTTTAGAGTTTTATGTGAGTTTCACCTACCTTATAATAAATCTGTGTTGTTTGCTTATTTTAGAGTTTCATGTGCAGTACCATTCTAAAACAAACTAAGCCACAAAAGCATCAAACGAAATTAAATAAGCCTTATGCACTTACAATTATTTTCTAATTTGAATAGCTTGATATATTATTATAGAAGATTTAGTATATATTATTGTTGAGAAATTTAGTTGGGTAAATTTTTGAAGTCCAAATTTAAATGTGAAGTTATAATTCAAATTGTAAAAAAAAAAACATTTGGCGGGCATGCCCGCGAACCCGCCTCCCCGCCAATAAACGGGCGGGCTTGAATTTTGAGTCCGGACACCTAAGTTGGCCCGCCCCGCTCCACCTCACTTTTGAGCGGACTTAAATGGGGCGTGCCTAAACGGGTCGGGCATGCCCACTTTGACACCCCTAAATACATGGCCCTTATATTTGTAGTCTCATGCACGTTAATTGGTTTTTTTTATACTCACTAGTCCAATTATCCAATTATTAATTATAGAAGTAGTTAAATCCATCATTACGTAATGAAGTAGGTCTGAAAAAATAAAACTTACTTTTTTAATCATTAATACAAAAACTTTCTTTGGTCCGTGTGAGTTTTTAATTTTGTTTATTATAAAACGGATTAGATAGAGTATTATTTATTTCCTCTGATTATTATTTTTGTAAAAGATAAATTCTGTCATTTATTTGATTCTTTTGTATAAGAAACAAATATCAACGTTATATGTTACGAAGCTATCACAAACGAAAACAGTTCCCAGCATTTTGTAAACTACAACTTATCCATTTTGTTTAAATACTCTTTTTAACATTCCTTTCAAGATAGAAACATCCCACTTGACAATGTGGCAAGCCTTGCTATCCTACAGCAAAAGAAGTTGGCAGCTGATTGCAACATAAAAGATGAAAGCGAAGAATAGAGTGCAGTGGCGGATCTAGGACCCTGAGTTAGGAGTGCAAATTTTTTTAATAACCACATAAAATTTTATAATTTACATTATTTTTTGACAAATTTTAAATTTTAGTATTTACACTTAAAAATTAGGTGAATTATTATTATCATCAATATTTAACAATTATTAGTCATAGACAAAAGTCTACCAAATGTCATTTTAGTGGTAAAAATTTGACTTTGTAATTTTAAGGGAAAAGTTAGAATCCCATATATGTGAATATAATAAAATGACCATTTTTTTTTTTTTGGTGCAATAAAATGACCATTTCTATTAATCATTTTGAATTGATTTTTTTTTAATAATATTTATTCAATTTGGGTTACCAAAAAAAATATTTATTCAATTTGTAAAACAAACATAATGAGTATAGCTTTGTGGTAAAATAGTTTTAAATTTGAAATCCATGAAAGGTGTTTGATTATGCACTTTGTAAAGTCTTCAAGTTTTTAACATAAATTCTTTTGAAAAAGCAATAAATTTGAGATAAAGCAATACATGCATAACATGTCAAATTAACTACTATAATATAATAATAATTATGCTTTGAAGTATTGTGTCACTCTATGGGAGTAGTTATGGTGTATAAGCTTTTTCCTTATCCACCATGCATAAATAATAAAAATTGTTTTGGGGGGTGCGCTAAACAATTTTGAATATTTATGCACGGTACATAAACATGACTTAAGTACTATATATAACTTGTGTCTCACTCTACACTCTCTAAAAGAGATAAGACTGACTTTGAGTGTGTGGTGCATATACTTAATTATCTAGAGGATGCAAAACAGAAATAAATATAGGATAGTGTGTTGGATTTTCAAATGTTGAGGGTGTGCATGTGCACCCTCCTGAATTACATGTAGACCCGCCACCGACAGAGTGTATATGTATCTTTATTTGTTTGTAATTTGTTTACAAAGAATAAAAAAGAAAAAAACAAAAGAAAAAAGGGTGTGAATGTGAACAGTTTCTTTCATTATAGTCTGTATGATTTTCTAAATTGTCTATTATAATAGTGATTGGAACAAGTACTATTTTTCATGTATAAATAAATGTAATCACAATTATCATAAATATGTATTAGAATATATTAAATATTAACGTAAGTAGTTTTAATTAGATAGCAAAATTTTCCCAAAAAAAAATACTCTTGTTTTTTTTTACTAAAACAAAATATTCATTCATTCAAATTGATAGAGCACATCAGATACAAACATAAATTCAACATCGCTAAAAACAAAAAGGATAAATCTGCGAATAAACTTACAGCATCCAAATTTTGGATATATAAGAGATAAATTGTCTCACTTTTTAATTTGGTGATTTTTATAAGAAATAATCATCATATTTCAACTCTATTAAATTTCCTATTTCATTTATAGTTATTAAATAATCCTATGATAACAACAAATGCCCACTTCTAATACAAGAACCTTAGATATATGTATTCCATTTGCACGTTAATTGATTTTTATACGTGAAGGAAAAGTTTTGGCAAAAATCCTATTTTTAGAATCATTAGTAAAAAAAAATTAGTCTTGTCCATGTGATTTTTTAATTGTCCCATTATAAAAAGGACTTGAAGGTTTATTATTTATATGTATCGGTTTAATCACAATTACCATAAATAGATATTACAATATACAGTACGTACTATTGAATTGGGAATAATGAAAGTGGTATTAATTAAATAGGAGAATTAGAAGAATAGGTAACCAACGGTTAGAGTTATTATGCATAAGGAATATCCTTATGCATGGTGCATAAACAAATCTCCACCATCCAATGCTTTTTTGATCAATTAGATTTTTTGATCAATCAAATGCACTAAAACATGCATGGTGGAGATTTATTTATGCACCATACATAACGATATTCCTTATGCATAATAACTCAACCCGTAACCAACAATGAATTGATCCGAGCGGTAAGGGACTTGATTTCCTTAAGCATGTGGTTAGGGGATCAATTCATGACTCATGCGTATAGAAACTTCTTACCAATATCATGGTAACAAAAAAAAAAGAATTAGAATAGGCAAAAAAAAATAGAATAATTAACACAAACTGATTTTCTTGGTTTATGTGCTTTTGTAACGAGAAAAAATAATATGCACTGTCAATGTAAAATAATTTTACACTGTCAACCAATAATAATTATGTTTTCAATTACATCACTCCATTTTTTTTAAATGACATGGAAAATTAATAATTTTTTATTGGATTATTGTATAAAACTTTTTTTTGGAAACTAATTTACAATGTCAGTGTATCGATCTCGATTAATTTTTTTAAAAAAAGTTGTCTATTATAAATGAGATTTTTGGGAGTATTATTTTTCATGTCTTGATGTAATCATAATTAACATAAATATGTATTAGAATTATAAAACAAATACTCCTTTAGTTATTTTTATAAGAAACAAATTTAGAGATGACAATGGGTAGGGTATGAGTAGGGTGCTATATTCCTCATCCCCATACCCGTAGTTTGAAAAAATACATATACTCATTCTCATAATTTTTGTCCATACTTGTACCTGTTACCCACATTTTTGCTATAAATAAATTGATCAATTATAAAATATTACTACCTTCGTCCCATTTTATAAGAACTCATTTGACTTTAATGAACTATTCATTTATCTTGTTTTGACCATATTTTTTTAATAATATATAAATGTAAATATTAGCATATAAGATCTTATTTGATTTGTTTTGATGAGTACTTTCAAAATATCAAATTTTTATAATTTTTACTAATATAAAATTAAAGATATTAATGATCAAAATTGTGCATTGGCATACGTGCAGTAATCAAATTGGGTCTTATATTTTGGGACGGAGACAATATATTATTTTAATAGAATTGAGAATATTTCAAAGATTTTAATGTTGACTCATATTTCAAAGATTTTAATGTTGAGAAAATTATAAACAAAATTATTAGTAATATCATGCTAAAGTTAAGTTCTCTGTTAACATATTTGAATTATTTTATAAATAAACATTTTTATTAAAAATGTGTAATAGTATAATAATGTTGAATTTTTTAAATTATATTTACATATATTATTATATAATTATTGTATAATAATATAATTAAAATAAATAAATATATACTATGTAGGTATGAGGCGGAGTGGGTACTAAGGTACTCGTACCCGCACACATACCCGCTCAATTTTGCAGGTAATTACTCATATTTATGTATGTACCCAAAATGCGGATTTTACTCTACTCATTATGAGTATTTTTTGTGGGTGCCCATTAAATATCGTCAAATTGTCATCCCTAATTATATCTTTTTTTTATGATTTATATAAGAAACAATCAGAAAAAAATTCAAATCTATTAAATTATCTATTCCACTTATACACTTATTGAATAATATGATAAGAACAAATGCCCACTTTCAAAATTATACTCCTTCTGTAACATTTTATAAGTAAAATTGACTTTTTTGGTTTATTGTGTTTTTAATGTATCTGACCTATAATATGAACTAGATACATTAAAAATACAATAAACCTAAAAAATCAATTTATCTTATAAAGTGTTACGGAGGGAGTAAGTCATAGAGAGGAAATACGACTTTGTCTTTTTCTTCTCTTTTTATTATTAAATGACACTTGCAATTTATTGTGTAGATAATTAAAACAATTTGAGATAAAAGAAATTAAACTTCGTTACAAAAAGGTCTAATGTTGGCATTCAATTCTACAATTAGGTCTTATTTTTCTCATTATCATCCACATCCATAACACTTTTAGTATATCTCAAGTTATGGGTCAGCGTGGAATGGTAATCTCCTAATAATGAATTATATGCAAATAATAATATTGAAAAGGTTGTCATAGTGTCATTTAATTTTTTTAAAAAAAGGACAAAGTCATACTTTTTATCTACTTACATATTTCAAAAAAAAATTAAAAAAATAAAGTTGTCAATGGCAACGACGACTTTCATAAATTTTAAAAAAATAAAAATACCTAAATCATAATTGCCATCCACAATTTTACTTATAATTTGAAGGAAAAAATAATATTAAAGTGTTGGGTAAGTCGTATCTGGCAATCACGACTTACCCCATTTTAGTAAATTTTTTGAAAATGGCGCCAATTTGATAATAAACTAAAAAAACTACACTCTTCTGGTAAAAAAAAATGGAGCTTCATTTAGGATTGTACTCAAAATACCCCAAATTCTCATTTTAGGTCGTTATGCCTCAATTGTGCTTTTATGATTTTGTAGAATTTAGGGCTTTGTTTCTTTCTTAGCATAACTAAGGCTTTGTCATACTCTGACCATAAAGAATCAAACTAGTTGCACCGGTTTTGGTTTTTTACAGCTTTGGTTTAACAAGTACGAAATATAAACAAGCGACTTGAGTATGCTCTTCAGCATATCCACATGATTGGCCGTACGAAAGCTCATCACACTGTGTGTGAGCTTGGAGTTGAGAACAAATATGTGAAGAAGGATCTGAGCAAAAGAGAACTAAATTTCGGTTTCATTGAAGATTGTAAACAAATAGATTTCTCGTGTTTATTTAATTAAATTTTAGGGATTTTGATTTTTGAGTTTAGAAAATGATTGAGGAAAACATAAAAGAAAATTTTATGCTGTCTGGAGGTGTATTTGGGTAAAAAAATTGATCTTGGGTTAAGGAAAAAGATGATGAAGATATGAAGATGGTGAAGAACATGTTCATATCTTCATACATTTTATGCTTTTTTTTACATTCAATAAAAATAAATTAAAAAAATATAAGCCTATTCTATGTGGTCATCTAAGCATTTTTTTTATAAAAAGAAATAAAAATGATGGATATATGTGCGTTATAAAAGACATAAACGAAAATAAAATAAAATTAAAGTGTTACAAATTACAAATAAATAAGATAAATGATATAATATAATTTAGCCTAATACAACATTTATTTTAAAACAATTTTACACTAAATACAAGTGAATGTAGAATTTTATATGCAAATAATCTAAATCCAACAAACACATCAACACCAAAAAAAAAAAAGCTACAGAAAAATGACACAACCCAAAACAAAAGACAAAAACCTATCAATAACAAAGAAAAGTCCAAAAGATTCATCAACAAGGGGGCATGTCTGGCGGCGGAGGTAGTAATTTTTCCTTCAAAGATTTTCCATTCTTCACAATAAACACTGTATCCATGCCCCAAGATAGGTGGCGTTCTAGTTGACAGTGCAGGAACCATACTCCTGCAATTGAGTGCAGAGTATATAAAACCAACCATTAATTTTGAACTATAAGATAAATGAGGGGAAAATAGCTAAATATTTGCAGCAAAACCTTCAACACAAGATCTAACATAAGTTCAGTAGGACACATACCGGGGTTGGTGGCGACAAACCTAATAGCCGCCCATCCATTTCTAGGCACCATCACCGTATTCACAAGTGGAGGATCAAACAGATTGTAATTCATAAGGTAATGGGAATGGATTGAACATGTACTTATCCCCATGGTACATGGTTCGATTTCCACGGAAGGCAAAAACTCCAATAGTGAAGGGGGTTGGAGAAGATCGTGAGGTGGCAGTCGGGACCACCTATGTTGGTGGGGCCCGGGCTGTTACAACCGGTAAGAAAATATAAAAACACACAGGCGCCAGTGAATAAAGAACACCCCAACACAACAACCACAAGTAGGCATGGCAATGGGCCGGGGCGGGGACGGATTTTGCCTTCCCCAAACCCAAACCCATATAGTTCGGGTTTTCCCCAAATCCATCCCAATTCCAAGCGGGGATAAAAAGTATAACCCCAAACCCAACGCGGATCGGGTATCCCGACGGGGTTCGGGTATCCCCGTTATACCTCTTTCAACATAAATTTGGATTTCATTTTAATATTTTTTATTAAAAAAAAAAGTTAAAGGCCCAAAAATTATTTTGTTTCAACGACATTTTTTTAAATAAAGAAAAGAAATAGAGAAAATAGAATGTTTAATACTCAAATTAAGGATAAAAAATAAACATATGAATGTAATTTAAGAGATTGTTTATGGATTTCTAATTTAAAAGAGGTAAAATCTAATTTTAATATAAGTGGGGCGGGTTCGGGGACGGGTTCGGGGTGGGTATTAATGTCCCCATTACCCGCCCTAACCCCGTCTTTTGAAATCGGGAAAAATCCAAACCCGTATCCAAACTCAGTCAACTCGGGTTTTCCCCGTCAAAGCGGGTATGGTTTGGGCGGGTACCCGCGAGTATGGGTTTTATTGTCATGCCTAACCACAAGAAGAACCGACTCTGACTCCCCTCGAAGAGAAGAAAGGATCAACGTCCATTGAGGCAATTAGATAGACACCAAGGGGGCTTCAATCAACCAGGACCATCGAGATCCAGCTTTGCATGGCCCCCAACTATCTCTAAAGGTTTCAGCACAAAATAGAAAGTACCTCTTACTCGTAGAAAGAATAGGGGTGCCATGATTTTGACCCAAAAACTATGATTTTTACATTATTTTGGAAATTCCAAACCAAATATAGTCCGCACAATATCATGTCGGATTAACAACCCTCCAATCTACTTTTCCTACCCACTCTCGTGCCCAAAAAACTCTCCAAAAGTTCAAAAATACCACGAGAAGACGCCAATTGAAAACTCAATCACCTAAAAATAACATATCAAACTAGTGAAGTTTGACTACAAGATACAAATAGATGTGTAATCGATAATGTTTAATATTATTTTATACACATTTTTTTGGTCATGTTATGCACATTAACATTAAAAAACTGACAAAATTCCGTAAAAATAAATTAATTGTCACAAAATGAGGGGACTCACAACAAAATTATATTGACTTCGAGTTTGAGAACTAAGAGCAATCAAAGATAAAATCAACATAATTTGGAGAAACAATTCTTTGTAAAACGACATTTTCATGAAAGAAAATGTGTTAAACTCGATCTATATATGCTATTGCGAATTCTTGGGCTATAAAAGCATTTGTGTTAAAGGGGTTTTATATTTGATGTGAGGAGACAAATTAATTAGTAGAGGTCGACTTTCGGTGCTTTAATCTTCAAACTAATTTGGGTGTATAGCCTCATTGTCACATTGCCTTATTAAGATAAACCTTAGGTAGTCATTTATTCATTATGCAGATGATAGTATAGCAAAGAAAATTAATTAAGATGTGATTCATCAAGCAATTACTTATCTATCTATCTATATTATCTATATCTATATTATAAAGGTTTTCAATCATGTGCATATTTACATATATTAAGAAATTTAAAATAGTAACAAAAAGAACTAAGCAACAAATAACAATATATTATAGTACATGTTTAAAGAGGTGAACGTAAAAATTTCTTTTTAAAACTTGTGCATTTTAAATTTTTAAGCATTAAAATTTTTATATTATTAAATATTACCTCTGTCCCTAAATATAAGACACTCTTTGGATTTTTATTTTTCTTTTTATAAGACTTTTTTTTTAAATTTTAAGAGCATTAATTATTTCTTTACCAACATACCCCTTATTAAAGTGCATATTTTTCAACAATGTATAATAAATACTTTAGAAAAACAAAAATCAATTCTCTTTCTAGAAGCATAAAATTGTAATAACAATACTAATTGCCAACAAATTTAATATCAAAACCTACTATCTTAATCTCCTCAATTTTCTCAACGGGATCTTATAATTAAGAACGGAGAGGTAGTACATAATTTCTATACTAAGATACAAACATGTGCCACATGACCCTGATATATTTTTCATCATAAAATAGACTGAAATAACTACAAAGACTTTTTTTTTCCTTCATAAAAAATAGACAAACAAACCAATATTAGAAAAAATACAAACTTTGTCCCCATGATCATAATCCAATTGGTAGGAATATTATATGTTATAATTCCTACTTATTTACCTCAAAAGGTAAATTTCTAACTATTAAACCATTTGTAGTAGAAAAAAAATACAAAGTTTTCGGCCATATAGCAAAACCAAGCAAAAAGAAAAAGTTATGTTGTCACCACCATAGTAGCAATATTTTAATGGGGCTCAGGGGCGGATGCAAGGCTAGCACATTGGCGGATGCAAGGCTAGCACATTGGGCGGATGCATAATACTATTATATATTTTTATTCTGAAGAAAATATTACTATAAAGTTTTTCAGGCCCCCATAAAATTGAAGAAAATGTTAATATGTGATCGAAAGACACATGTTAAGGAACTACATATAACAATTTTTTCTCAAAATTTATGTAATCAATTTTTGAAAAGTACAAATCATGTACTATCATCGAAAAAAAATTTGTTTTAATTTGTTGTAATGTCCTTAATTATTAAATCCTTTTACAAAAATATTTCTTTTCCTTAAATATAAGAGGGCTATACATTTTCGAATGTTTTTAGTACTCTTTTTTTTTTAAAATATATCTCTTATTAATACTACTATTTTACATTAAAATATGAAAATTTAACACCGAAAATATTTAACACAAATAAATTTTTTGCAAAAGTCAATAATTTTAGGTAAATTTACTAATCCAACAACTTTTCTTAAAATTCATATTTTTTGGAGGTTTCTAAAATAAAAAATAGAGTAAATATTATTTTAGCTCCCACTAAAGAAAATTCATGGATCCGTCATTGATGGGGCTTAATATCAAAGTACTGATGGGGCTTAATATCAAAGTAACAAAAAGAAGTAGCAATACCGTAGCGATTAGGAATAGAAACAATATCATGGCAATTGTGCCTTCCATAAAAAAAATAAAAAAAAATAAAAAAACATCATAGCAATTGTAGAAGAAGTTACGTAAAGAACAAAATGATTATGATGTAGTAGCCATTGTTTGTAGCGATTGAAATTGAAAGGAACTAAGTTTAAAAAATTGGAAAATTATTGAAAGAGAGGTTTCGGTGTAGTCGATCCGATAGTTTTATGCTAGCAGCTTGCAAATCCAGCCTTAAAATAAAGATAAAATAACAAAATGTCAATAGAATAGAATTAGTTTAATTTATCCTTTTTCTTTTCACCGCAACCCACAACATTAGAATTTTATTTATTTTTAAAATTAAATTATAATTTTGGTTTCTTAGTTTTATTTTAGATTTTATTTTAGTCAAAAATTATTTTTTTTGTTTTATTATGATCTCTTAAATTACAAATATTGATAATTTGGTCTTAAGTTTTTTTTTTCGTGTAATTTAGTCCCTTGAATTATGAATATTAAATTTTTGCATTTAAATTATAATTGTATAAATTTATACTCCTTTTGTTTTGTTTTAAGTGTCCAAAAACATCGGATTTAACGTTCATATTTAACTGTCCATTTGATGTTTTGAGGGTACGATTTGTCAATTGTACCATTTATCAATTACTCTTATTTTTTTTCAATGAAACTAAGGGTTAATTATATTTTTAGTCCCTACATTTTACGAAATTGTCAAAAATGGTCAAAAAAAATCCCATAAAATTTTTTCATTATCAAGATTAGTCCAATCCGTCAAATTGTCAAGAATAACATAAAATGTAGGGACCATTCTTGACAATTTTGCAAAATATAGGGACTAAAAACATATTTAACCATAAACATTTTAGTCCCTACATTTTGCAAAATTGTCAAGAATATTCCCTACATTTTATGACATTCTTGACAATTTGACGGATTGGACTAATCTTGATAACGGAAAATTTTTATGGGATTTATTTTGACCATTTTTAAAATTTAGGGATCATTCTTGACAATTTCACAAAATGTAGAGACTAAAAACATATTTAACCATAAAACTAATTCATGCTATATATTTTGAAAACTAAATTTTTTTTAAATTTTTTTTATTCATAACATATTAAAGTTTTTTTTATTTTGCATATAATATAAAGTATAATAATAAGATAAGATGCAAAAATATACTTTTTAAATTTGATATTACTGTTCTAAACTATGAAGCCCCGATACTTTAAAAATGGTGAAGTATCGTGTCCGATACATACCCGATACCGATACTCGTCCGATATGTCCCGATACTCGTATCAGAAAAGTATCGGTTAAATATTTATTTTTAAATAAAAATAATAATATCCGATACGTGTCTGATACTTCCCAATACTCGTATCGGAAAAGTATCAGTTAAAACTTTTTTTTTAAATAAAAAAAATATCCGATACAATCTGTGTTTCCTAGTGAATGTCAACCTATTATATTGTTATACGGGTAACTAACTATGTCTTTTTTTGGATAGTACTGGTGATGTTTTTTGAGATAATACTAATGATGTTCTTTTTGTATAATACTTAACTTAAGATGTATAACTTAAAATGTACCGGTGATAATTTTTTTTTTAGAACAATATTAATGAGACACAAATACTTAACTTAGTATTAATGATGTTAATTTATTATAATTAGTATTTTTTGTCTTTGTCATTGTTCTGAAGTCACTATGGTGTCCTACTATATAACAGATTGTTAAGTATTTGGATTTGTCCCAAAATTCTAGTATAAGAATGAATGCTTTATATTTTTAATTGGTTAGCTGTAGGACCTATATAATTGTCTGCTATTGCTACAAGATGAACTTGTTAAAGAGGCTTGATGTCATGACTATTATATGTTTTTTGAGCTATTATATTTTTTTAGTTAGGAGTAATGAGCCCTTGTATATTGAGCCTCAAACTGTTTTGCTATTGTGCAAGCTTATTAGCTTGTTTGTACTCCTTGTACAATGAACTATTGGCGTTTATAATAATAATAATAATAATAATAATAATAATAATTTTTTGTCTTTCAAAAAACAATTATCATTATTAATATTATTGATTTTAGTCATGTTTATATATTATGCATTTATATATTTAATTTTAAAATTAATTTTTAAATAACGTATTGCGCCAGTATCCGAAATGGATTTTTTAAAATTTTCACGTATCGACATATCGGTATTGTATTTGTATTGTGTCGCGTATCAGAGCTTCCTAGATTCTAAACAAACGGAGGTAGACTTACACTCAAGTGTCGAACATTTATAATTTGAAGGGACTAAAATGAAAAAGAAAAAAACTTCCTACGAATGACACATCCAAAAGTGCCATTAGCCCAATAATTTAAGTTTAACAAAACGGTGGAAGTTATCACTTAACCGAGTTCACTCTCCAACTTCACTCCATCGTTGATCGTTCGAATCGCTTACCCAAATTCCACTTTCATAGCTGATGTTCGTTTGAAATCATACACAATCTCTTCAATCGAAGATTCAATCGTTGAACTATAACAATCTCTTGAATCGAAGATTTCAATCGCCGAAATCGTGACGATATCAAAAATCGTTTTCTTTGCGTATATTTTGAATTCATTTTTACTTCATATTCAATCATGTATTGAGTAAATGATTTCAACTTTTATTCTCTATTTCTTTCATTTTCTGATAGGATTCTTTTTGTATTTTCAGATTCAATTTGAGGTTATGCTCCAAATCTAAAGGTATTCTCAATTTCTTCAACTATTAGGCTTCATTTTTATTTTATTTTTTGTTTTTTATGACTGCACCATTAATTATGTGTCTTAGGGATAATAAAAAAATTAGAGCAAGATAATTACTTACTTTGCTGCTGCAATTTACAATGTGTCTTAGAGAAATATTATGACTAGGAACTAAGAAAATCCTTAAAGCAGCTCTACAGTCCTGTAACCTACGAAGCACGGACAATTCTCATATTAGGCGTGTCTCGGTGACCGACACGCGTTGGTGTTGGACACCGACATGACACCGATCGTTCGACACTTATGATTGCACTGAATTATGTCATTTTTAAAAATTATTATCGGTGTCGGCGTATTAGTGTCTATGTCGTGTTCAGTGTCTGTGTCCGTGCTACACAGCCTATAACATGATCAATCCCATATCTAATGGTTTTGTTTTTGTGAAATATGCTTTTGTTAATTAATGAGTGTCATTGTTGGCTAAACTTAAGTATTAGTATTTTAGGCTAAGTTGTGACTGGTTTTAGTTTCTAAAGTCTAGTTTCATTGTGAAACCTGCACAAACTTGTTTATGAATTTACTTTTCTTGATTTTTAAACTATGAGAAGTTTAATACTTGGTGATTAAGTTAAGGGTGTTTAAAGTAACCATGAATTAAGGATTGATAATTATAACATATAGTTTTCTCTTCAGTTCTTTTTGACAGGACAATGTTGGGAATTGCACTGAAAATGGCCAATTGTGAAGGGCATGTGATAAGTCATTTTACGAGTAAGAGACCTTGAACTTGAGCTTGGTAAGAAGTGATTTTTTATGCCCTTCTGTAGAAATGATTGTAACTTGATAGTATTTGTCATCATGCCGTTTAAAATGTATACTCTATCAAATTATATATAGTCTTATTGTTAGTTCCTTCCAAGATTATTCACATTTTGTTGCCTTAAATTAAATGAGCTATGAAGTATGTAGAGATTTTGATTTTTGAGTATTATTAATTTACCGGTTGGGGAGAATGGTATAAGTTGGGGAGAACGGGAACCTATTTTATAAGTTTATGATAATCTGAAATTTACTACAAGTAAAACCTATTAATTATTGGTTGTTAACTATTGCCAAAAATGCATAGTACGGTTATAATGACTTGAAAATTGTGTACACAATATCAATTGGGGATAGATTTGGAAAAATTATTTAATGTCGGTCTAAAAATATGAAGTTACACTTATTTTAATACAAATTTTTGTTGTTAAAGTGACACTTATTTTAGAATGGAAAGAGTAACATGCTAGAGCTTATAACATATCATTCATTTGTAGGTTTCTTTGTCTCAGTAGTTCACTTTTTACTCCGTTTCATTTTTTTTAATCGGCTAATTTTATTGTATGAGTTCCTTGATAGTACAAGACCCACCAAAAAAAGAGCTATATGGAACAGAACAAACACATCAACACAAAAAAAAAAAAAAAAAGCTTCAAAAGATGACACAACCCAAAAGAAAAGATATAATAAACCTATCAATAACAAAGAAAAGTCCAAAAGATTCATCAACAAGGGGGCATGTCGGGCGGCGGAGGCAGTAATGTTTCATTCAAAGATTTGCCATTCTTCACAATAAACACCGTCTCCATGCCCCAAGATAGGTGGCGTTCCAGATGACAGTGCAGGAACCATACTCCTGTAATTGATTGCACAGTTCATACAACAATGAGTTTTGAACTATAAAAAAATTGAGGGGGAAAATAGTTAAATATAAAATATAGTATATATCGCAATGCCACATACCAAGGTTGGTGATAGAATATAGTTTTAAATGATTGTTGTTTATTTTGCATGGATTTAAGTTTATGTCAAAAAAAATTCTCCTCTATATTTTCTTTTTTTCAATAAATTTATGGTTTAGGATCACCTTACCTTAAAAAAAAAGATGTTTACTATGTATAACGGTATAAAATCAGGAGGGCACATACCGGGGTTGGTGGCGACGAACCTAATTGCCGCCCATCCATTTTTAGGCACCGTCACTGTATTCACAATTGGAGGATCAACCAGATTGTAATTCATGGGGTCCTTACTTTTGTTGAAATTACCAAATCCATATCCAACAGCATAGAAACTATATCCATGTAGATGCATGGGATGGTCTATCGCTGCAATCAGATTTGTCCCTTGGTAAACAAGTTCAACTGCTGAGCCATATTTTATAACTTTAACTTTAGTTCCTCGCTTGGGTGTATTCAAGGTCAAAGGCAAAGAATCAGCAGTGAAGTTAAATACATAGGGTGGAAAACTTGGAAATCCCTTTTTGTATACTCCCTTGATATGATAGTAATAAGCTTCTAATATGTCAATGTTATTGTTTTGAAAACTTATGTTGTTCATGCTAGCAGCTAAATTGGTTCCATTTGGGCCTTCACAGGTTTGGTTATTGGGACATGGAAATGTGTTGATAGAAACTGTGCTTATCATATGAATGTTGATTTTTTTTGGGACACCATAAGAGTATTTATCAGGTCTGTCTCTAATGTTTGTGATGAAGTCAAAAGCTGCTGCTGTGTCATTATAGTCTGGAAGATAGGGTAATGAAGGAGCTGAAAGTGGAGTAGAACTTCCTTTGTATTGTACTATAGCAGTTGTTGTGGTGTTATCAAAATCTATTCCAACTCCAGTTGAATATGCTCTTGCAGCCATGTAGTAGTGATTAGGTTCTTGATTGGCATGAAGCAATACATCCATTGTTGTTCCTGGTGATATGCAAATGTAATCTCTTGTCATTGGTTTTGTGTACATAGCATCAACACCAACAACAGTGAGTTTGTGTTTAGAAATGGACATAAAGAGAATGAGATTCATTGCAGCATTAACCACGCGTAGAAGATATGTCCTTCCCTTCTCTACTCTTAGCTTGAATGTTTCTGAAAAATAAAAGAAAATCCAATGTTTAAATATATTAAAAATGTTTGAAATGTGAGATATATTTCATATTTTTAGGTAAGATATATATATTTCTTAAATAGTTAGTATATTAATTAATGGTTATTTTTAGAGTTTAATGACTATTCACTCATAGTGTACAAAATAGGCTGCTCCCATATGTTAAGGGTGTTTGTTTCTTCTGATTTGGGCAGGTTCCTCTAGTGGTATTCACACATAAAGATGTAGTGATATTTTATCCATCTGAAACATGTCTTTTACTAATGGAGTATTCATTCAATGATCACTTTAATTCTTTACTCTACATATTCTCCGTTTTTGACTCTTTCATATTCACAAAATATACAAAAAATATGAATCTTCACAACAACTCTTCACAGTTTGAAAACTCATGAGTGAATTCCTAAGAAGTAATCCTTCCTATTCTAAATATAAGATAAAGTTTAGTAAATAAAAATATATTTAATCTATATTTGAAAATGAATATATATTTTTTTTTTGTTAAGAGTCTCACATCGCTCATCTCTCACATCAAATGTTAGATGGTTTGAATACAAGTTTATAAGTAGAGGTGATTTTCACCTTACAAATCAGATTTGTAAGGTTGAGTTATGTCTAACACTCAATTCTAAGATAATATTAGAGTCTCTTCAAAATTTATTGGGTTGCTTACTATCAATTTTACTATCGGTCATCGGGTCATCCAACATCTATAACGTTTCCCGAACTTTTTCGAGGTGAAAAAGAAATTGAGAGGTGGGATGAGAATTTTTCCAATATTATTGGGCATGTGGGTGTGTTAAGAGTCTCGCATCAAATGAGGTACTTTGAACATGAGTTTATAAGTAGAGACAGTCTTTAATTTACAAGTAGTAGAGAAAGTTTTCACCTTACAAATTAATTTTGTAGTGTTGAGTTAAGTTTAAGAAAATCTTGATGTATTTACCTATTTACCTGATTTAGAGCAAGGATACAGATCTCCTGGTTGACCATTTATAGTGATAGCATCAGATACATTTGGGGCTCCCCCACTTTCAATAAATTCTGTATAAACCTCATTAACATCATTCTTCCACCATTCACCTAGTATGCAAAAATTAAGTAAAATGTTAAAAATATAAAATAATATCATTTTCTATTAAACTAAACACTACTAGGAATACATATATATATATATATATGATTAATAACAAAAATAATTCATACCTAATATAATGGGTATCTCTTTATAAGGTTTAGGAAAAGGGTAGCTGCTATTTATTCTAGGATAGATAATGATAGCCCCATGGACGGTTGCCCTTGACCAATCACTATGAGCATGCCACCATATAGTCCCTTCTTCTACTGAAAAACTCACTTTTTGTCTGAATTTCTCTTCAGGTTGAATTGGACATTGAGTTATGTATTCAGGACCATCTGACCAAGGATTCCTAGGTTGCTTCACTCCATGCCTGTCCATTTAATCAATTATACTACCATCCATAAGGTTGTGTTTTGCATGTCTCATAAAAAATGGAAAAATTAATACCAATGTATAGTTATGTTGTAGTTTCCCTTGTTATAAACATTAACATAGATTGTATCACCGTTATAGGCTCTTATAGTTGGCCCTGGGAATTTTCCATTCACAGTTAATATGCTTTTTGTGCTACACAGTCTTGTGTAATTGGCTTCTTTCACCTACAAGATCAATCAATTATTACTATATGCATGTATTGGCTTCTTCAAACTATATGCATGTATTGGATATTATACAAATGTGTTTACATACCAAACAGTTTCATGCAACAATTTTAGTATAGTGAAAAATTAAAAATATGTAAATATAATTATGGTTATGATTACTAATATACTACTATATGTTACATAATGCTATATGTTATACACATTTTTTGGGTACATGTTATAGACATTATTAACATTAAGTAACTGTAACGAAAATCCGTAAAAAAAATGGTCACAAAATGAGGGGACTCACAACAAAATTATAATGACTCCGAGTTTGAGAACTAAGAGCAATCAAAGAGAAAATCAACATAATTTGGAGGAACAATTCTTTGTTAAACGACATTTTCATAAAAGAAAATGTGTTAAACTCGAATTATAATATGCTATTGTGAATAATTTTCTTAAAAGACTTTTTGTCTTTTATAGACATTATTAACATTAAGTAACTGTAACGAAAATCCGTAAAAAGAAATGTCACAAAATGAGGGGACTCACAACAAAATTATAATGACTCCGAGTTTGAGAACTAAGAGCAATCAGAGAGAAAATCAACATAATTTGGAGGAACAATTCTTTGTTAAACGACATTTTCATAAAAGAAAATGTGTTAAACTCGAATTATAATATGCTATTGTGAATAATTTTCTTGAGTTATGGAAGCAAATGTGTTGAAGGGGTTTTATATTTGAAGTGAATAAGAGACAAATTAATTGGTAGTGGTAGACTTTTTGTCTTTAATCTTCAAATTTTGGTGTAGCCTCATTTTCACATTGCACTTATTGAGATAAACTTTTGGTAGTCATTTACCTATTCATTATGCCGATGATAGTAATAGTAAAATTAATTAAGAATTGATTCATCAAGAAATTATGAGCTTATCGTGAAAATGGCGTATTGATCCGAAATGGCCTTATTTAGTAATGTTTTTGTCGATTGAATCTCTCTGAAAACACTCCATGAAGCCATGAAGTAATTACTTACGTATATGCATTAGAATTAGGTGAAGCCATTTACTTAATAGTTTAGATTAAGTAAATAATTAAGAAACTCAAATAAGATTCCATAACCACTTCTATAATGTAGTGATTTTCATTATGCCAAATCAACAACTCAAAGAAAACATTTTTTATCTGAAAGATTTCGGGTCTGTTTGGCAAACCCAAAAAACTGACTTATAGCTTATGTCTTATAGCTTATAAGCTAAAAGACCTGTTTGGTAACAGTATTTCAGAAAGAGCTTATAGCTTATTTTACTGACTTATAGCTTATTTTTCATAAGCTATTTGAAGTAGCTTATGAGCTTATAGCTTATAGCTTATCATATTTTCTTCCATTTTTACCCTTATTATTTTAACTAAAATTCATCTTTATCCTTTGTAAATTTATTATCATTATAATTTAAAATAAAATAAATAGATATATAGTTTAACGTGAATATGTGATGTTTTAAAAATCTGACATATAAAGTATAATAATAATAATAATAATAATAATAATAATAATAGGTAGCTTAGTATAACTAATTAACTATCCTTATATTCATTCAAAAAAATAATAATTTAACTATCCTTATTATTTTGTTTTTATCAATTTATAGGTTGTTAATTATAATTTATCTTTTTTTTGACAAAAATTATAATTTATTTTAATTATGCTATATTGTGAATATATTTTATTATTATTTTTATTACAAAATATATAACGAAAAATATTTTTTAAAATTCAGCATATATAAATTAATTTAATAATAATATATGAAAGATATATTTATTAAATTAAAAAATTTAAAATATTAAATTATAAGTATCTTAAATATATTAATTTGATATAAATTTTATTGAATTAAAGATGTTCTTTTATATCATTTTACATTCATCAGTCGGTTCAACCGCTAATTTTACCAAACACCTCAATTAGCTTAAGAATGTACATATACACTTTGACATGAAAGATATATTATATTAAAATTAAATTAAATTTTAGCATACACAAATTAATTTAATAATAAAATAGAAAGAGATATATTAATTAATAAATTTAAATTACTATCTTAATTAAGAATGTCCTTTTATATCTTTTTACATTATCAGCTAGTTAACTGCTAATTTTACCAAACACTTCAAATAGCTTATCAGCCATAAGCTATAAGCTATCAGCCATCAGTCATCAGCTATCAGCTATCAGCCATAAGCTAGCTTATTAGCCAACCGCTAATTTTACCAAACAGAGTCTTCCTCTACTTGAGATTATTATATTTGAAGCGTATCAGACATTAAAATATATTTATATTTTTCAATCTAAATTTTAACTTTAATTCGATAAGTTGTTGGAGTCTAGCCTATTTTGCTATACCTGATTTCGTTGGTCAATCCGAACATATTTTAATTTAATTCAGTTATATTTATATTGTGAAAGTATAAAAAGTTTTATCATTACATTTAATTAAATTATTTATTTTCACTTAATTTTTTTAAATTAACTATTGATTAGACTTTTATTTTTTGTAAAACTGAAAAATTTATTTTATATATTATCGAATAATAATAATAATAATATTGATTTTTATTTATTAGTTACATTTTTTTTAAGCAATTTATTAGTTACATAAAAGACATACTACCGTTTAATCATTATTATCTTTTGACAGGAACATTTAATTATTTTATTTTTCTACTATATGTAAGACTCAGAAATCGATTAATTTCTAACTATATATTTAAGTGGCCTAAATTTTTTACTACTTAAACCGCTTAATTGCTAATACTTTTTACTTTTGTATTTAATGAGAAGTATAAAATACAACTATTGTTAAAGAAACAGTGAAGGTTTACAAAATAAACCTTGCAGGGACCCTTGCTAATTGCTACTAATTATACCGGCTAAAACAAAAACGACAACTTGCTAAAAAAAAAAACTCAAATCTGCATCCTCCTTGACCTCTCTCTAGATTTGCATCCTCCCTCTCAAATCCAAACCTTTTTTCGCGATGTAGGCAACGCGGTGATGGTGGTGCGTCGAGGAAGAGGTCGAGCCTCCGCACCACGTCCCAGATTGGCGCCGAATTTTCTTCTTCTCCGGTTCCGACTCGTTTTCGTTTTTCTTCTAGTTTCGTGTTCCTCTCTATGATCATGTTTTGTTTCCTCGTCGTGAAAATTGGTGGTGGTGGTGCTCCAGCTTCGGCGCCACCGGAGGTGGTGTTGGTGTGTTTCCAGTTGCATGTTGGTTATCGTGTTCTGTTTTTTGGTTCACGTGTCTTGATGGTGAATGTGACGGATCTGAGATGGAGGTGACGAGGGGTGTGGTGGTTGCGATGGATCTGATGGTGGCTGCGACGGATCTGAGATGGGTGTGGTGGCGGCGGCTGCGACGGTGTGGCGGTGGCGACTGTCACAGATCTGAGATGGGGGTGATGCAGGGGTGTGGTAGTGAGGTGTTGATGTGGAGATGTTGGATTTGGCGCCTCCGGTGTGCGGTTGATACCGTGTGTGATTGGTGTTTTATGATACGAGATTCTCTGACCGCTTACAAATCTGTTGAGATTTGCAGGTTTCTTTTTTGAGTCTCTGATGGTTTCCAAATCTGCAGAGATTTGCATGTTTCTTTGTATCTAGTTGACCTTTCTGCATTGGTGTTGAGTGTTTGGAGGTGGACTGCAAGTTGTGACTTATCTACTTAGGTTTTTATTCTACCGTGTCCCCGTCAATTTTGACTCGCTGAGCTATTTTTTAGATTTTAATGGACCGTTCACATTTGATTCGAGATCGGGAGTTAGAGTCTAATGACATATTTATGGGTCAGGTTGATGGTCCTTTGGTGGTTTGGAGGCTGAGGAGTGTCATTCTAAAAATGAGATTATAAGTGAATCTCTATTAGGTGATGTTTATTTTTAGCTTTCTTTATTGGTGTTCTGTTTATATACGGCGTCTATATTTTGTAGTTATGCCTTTTCCGACCGGTATTCATCTTGTGGAAAGATCGATTATTAATAATAATGTTTTTGCTGTTAAAAAAAAAACTATTGGTAAAGAAAACATGACACGCATAACCCCACCCTTGACCCAACGACAATGCAAAGCCAAAGTTTATGCAGATATTAAAGTTAAACATAGTGCATGTCCACAAGGACGATTTGGTTTGTATATCATAAAAGCAAAGGATTAAAGAAAACTTAAATATTTTGGAATAACATTCTTACTGATTTATGTAAGAAAGAGAAGAATTTATATAAATAGAAAATTTGATTAATTATATTTTTTTATCATGTATAAATTGTACATGTTAAGATATTCAAAATAATAAGTTTGTATTGAAATTTGTGCAATTTATATTAAATGTATGATTTTTTAATAAATAATTGTTGTTTTTCAATAAAAAAAAATTATTACTTTTGGTTGTTTTAATATGTGGTGTAGCACATGTTAGACAAATTCTTACACAAATTGGCTAACAGTTAGCCAATTAATATGATTAGCTGTCAACAATATATAAAGGAGAAAGTGATTATAATTTGAAAATATTAAATGTTATAATATATATGATTATTCTCTTTTTTGCAAAACAATTTCTTACTAAATAGCATTTTTCACAAAATAATTAATTACTAGTACTTTTGCTCAAAAAAAAATGTAGCACTCACTATACTTATTGTGTTGTTCTTCTTTGCTTTATTTTTTAATAAATTATTTTGTAAAATAATAAAATTATTATTAGTAACTCACTTTGGCTTTACACTATTAATTTATTCAAAGTAACTCATTTTTGTAATATTAAATAGTTTAAAAGTAATTTTCTCATTTTGACACATTGGGCGTGAAGTGTCAATTATCTCATTTCGAATGTTTCATGTTTGTTCAGTTGTTTTTTGAATCGCCAATTATTGGATAAGGTGTACTGAATAATAGTTTAGTTATTGATTAGATCGATTGAACTGGTTAGATTAATCTATTTTTTAGAATTTTTTGTGCTAACTATTTAGTTCTTAAGAGAATGAAATTTTAATAATTTGGAGTTTGATTGCGAAGTAAATAAAACCTAGTCAAAATTTTAATTCTTACAATCTTGATCATGTATTAATTTTTTTCTAGCGATCTTATCAATTATTTTACTCTTACATTTTTTTTAACAAGTGTCATTAAGAAGATGAGGCTATATCCAAAATAGATTGGTCCAAAATTATGATTGGTGTTTCTTCAATCCAATATTTATTTCTATTTGGATCATATAATGCATTTTGGGCTAATAGGTGAGCGACTCATTCTCATTTTTCTCAACTTAAACTAACCTCTGTTGAGATAAAAAGATAGTTGTTCTTTACTTCACATTGCTTATATTAGGAAAAACACTATTTAAAAATATGTTTTGAAGATTTATACTATCGGAAAGATACTTTTAATAAGATTTGCACTTCTGATTAATAGAAGGATATGGAATGATTTTGATTAATTTAAGGAGGCAAAGAACAATTATCAGAAGAAAAAAAAAAAAGAAGAAACATCTCGATTTTTTCTTCTATTCTTTTAGTTATACCACCCCAAATATGTACGCCAAAACGATATGGTTCTGAACACCTTAGCTAGGATTTGGCAATTTTGAAAGATTAGAGATCTAATTATCAACAATCGTGCACATTGCACAAATTTCACAACTGGATTGAGGTCTTTAGCTTTAACGGTTGTAGTATCCTCAAAACTCAGGAGGGTCCAAGTAGCAACCACGACAACACTACCACTATCGTCCCTAATCACCACACCAAAGTCTGCATCTTTCATCGGTGAGATTTGCATCACATCTAGCTTTGTCAAAGTTGTTGTTTGGAGGTATCCACTTTGCATATAGAAAGATAATACACAAGTAAATCAAATCTTTCAAAAAAAAAAGAAAGTAAATCAATGAGAAAAAAAAGTATTTTTGAACTTTGCATATTAATCAAAACTATTTTTTCTATTTATACAAACAATCTATAAGAAAAAACACCATTCTATATTCTTTAGTAATCCAACCGTCTCTAATTATAAATACTAGTTGGAAAAATTGTCTCTAAAAATACATTTAATATTATTTTTTAAAGATTAATTAATATTGCTAATTTGTTTAGAATATTAAAATTAATATGTTTTGGTTTAACTGATAATATCGATATTATTAGATTGAACACTTTCACTTAAATTCGAATATTCTAGGATATCACAATTGTTTGTAAGTTGCAACAATATTTGCCACACTTCGTTTATATAAAAAGTAGCCAATATTGAATACTCCTATATATAAAGGATAAGTTAGAAATACTTTCAAACAAAATAGATATCAAGAGAGAGTTATGAAAATTAAACGATAGAAAATATGTATTCTTTACATGTTTATTAATATTTTTGAAGGACTTGCGGACAAAGTGACAAACATCAATTCATGCATACAAGTGTGAGTTCATAGGCTCAAATCTAAGTGAAGGTATTTAGCCTAACAATATCATTATTGTCGTTGAATTATATTAGTATTCCTATTAAACTTGCTTTATTTCCAAAGAAATGAGTGAGAAAAAATTTCTTGAAGGGAATAAATTCATGTACACTAAAATCTCTCTTAATTTTCAGAAATAATATAAATCTTAACCAAACCTATTTTTAAAAAGTATCCAAGAATTAAACACTCAAACATAAACAACAAAGCATTGACTCAAGCGGCCAGGGTTCAATCTATACTCTTTTGTATGGAGAAAATTAGATTGAAATGAAAGAAATCCCTTTGCATGGCCAACGAATTTGCCAAAATAAATTTAGTAAACTGGAAATAATCACCTGATGTTGAGTGATCAGAGTTGACAACCAACATCAAGCTACAAATTGTCAAGGTTGAATTTGGTATGGGGCGTACTTGCAAATATCCCAACGCTCAAGTTAATATAAGAATTTGGAATAAGAGGTTTTAGGCCTTAGAATTGCATACCTTAATTTTCAAAAAAAAAAAAATTGCGTACCTTGAAGTGTTCATCCTAGACACCTTTTATTGAGAGAGTATTGAGGTTGTTGGTGCATTGAAGACGGTCGGTTGTTGCATGACGCCACCCAACAATGTCATGTTTAAACGTTGTAGCAGTGTTACAATCTGATGAGGTTCGATGTCAACCGTTGTGACCAAGGAGACAAAGAGCCTTTTGAATTAGGCCTTTGTGAGTTTGAGACCGGATGGCGGATTGACGAGCATGAGTTATGGTCCAATCCATAACAATTTTCATATATAAACATTTTAAAAAAAATCAAATCATCAACATCATCTAGAATTTTAAATATAATTTTATACTCTCTTTGGTCTCATATATAAGGAATTTTTCACTTTTTAGGTTCATTCAATACAAATGTATTACTGTAGTCTATAATATTGACTAAATATATCAATTATTGAATGAATCTAAAAGAAAGGAAAAAGTAAAAAATAACCTTAAACAATTAGCAACAATTGGATTAAAGTACGATTTAATAAAGTTGATGGAGAATCATGTCATGTTCCTTTCCTCGTTTCACACCGTTCCATACTTCCATTCTAATGAAGAGGATCCCGTATGTTTTGGCTTTTTTTTTTTAAAATGGATTCTATAGTGTTATATAATTTTGTGTAAAAATATTTTATAAAGAAACTTTTTATAAAATCTTCAAATGAAAATTTGGTTTGAATAGTTAGTCTTAAAATGTCATTTTAGGCATTTCATCATTTTATCGAGAAAAAAATTTGGATATCGAAATTTCAAAAAAAATTACTTAATTTGAAGCTTTTTTAAATACAACTTTTTGAAAAAATTGCGATTTTGACTATGTTTTGATCTTCAATAATGTATGTTTATGTTATATGATGTCAAAATTAGTGTTTTAATTTAGAAAAAATTAATATAAAAAAACTTGTAGTATTTTAAAAAACAATTTTACAAAATCTATTTTAAAAAATACAAAGAAAAAATCCATTTTTTAAAAGCTTAAACAAACGCACCTTTAGTTAGCTAGGGCCCATATAAATGCCATAAATGCATCAAACGGATGAGAAATCGTGTCATTGAGTTGGACTTATTTGAACTATTTGATCCAACGACAAAATCACGAGGTCTTCAGTCCACTCCCTTGTCTCGTTTTGATAGCCGTTATTATGATGACTCGATTGCTAAAGATTAAATAACACTAATTTATTACTTCTTTAATATGTAGTAATCATCGATCAACTGTGCATTAGTGTCGGTAATCGGTATCATGAATCTCATGTGGGCTGGGCACACGCTCCATGCAACTTCTCATGTTACTTTTATGTATGTGTAGTGGTTCTGTTCAGACAAAAAAAAAAATTATTATTTTGTTTTTTATTTTTTTAAAATATTTTAGTGGTTACAAATTCTATTTTTAAAATAGATAAATAGAATGTTCGAAATTCAAGCTTCAATCTTTACATATAAAAGGAATTTTATGTGAACATGACCGTGATTTTGTTAAAATTATCAAATACTCCATCAGGTCCTATATATAAGAAAACATTTACTTTTTAGATTCATTGTAAAGTTGATGTATCTAAACAATAATATAGTCTAGATACATTAACTTTACAATGAATCTAAAAAGTCAACTTTTTCTTATATATATGAGACAATAATATAGTCTGGAGGGAGTATAGTTTTTGTACAAATTGTGGTGGGTCGGTATGATTTTTTTTACCGCATTATTATGAGCAATCATTTTTATGAATGATCTCAATACACCGCAAAAGAAAACTGCTTTTTAACATGACCCATCCGAGTGACAGATGTGCTACGATAATACACTTTAAAATTTTGGGACCTTAAAATTTTTCAAACTTCACAATAATATTGTATCTGCATCAATAGATTAATTATAGGCTATTGATATTTGTGTATGCAGGGTATCTGATTCAAATTATAGTTATTTTTTTTACATAATATTTTTTTTGAACAAGTCAAAATGATATATATATATATATAATAAAAAACACAGTCTCCCTAGCACAAGATGTGCCAACTGTCAAGGTAGACAATCAACGTTTACAAAAAGTCACAGAAAGTTAACTAAAAAACAGTTTATACAAGGCCCAAGCAGAGCAAAAGACTATACCACCAACTATGTCAGTTAGAAGTTAAAGCAACACTCGTCGCTTTCAACCACCCGAAAGAAAATAGCTCGATTTTGTCCAACAACTGATGAGTAGCGCATGTCGAGCCTCGGAACAACCTATCATTTCTTTCCGTCCACACAGCCCAAATGCAAGCGAGCCAAATGAACTGCAAAAAGGAGCGACGCAACCTGTGATTTTCTTTACATAATATTAGTTCAAATTCAATTAAAATTGATAAAAATAAATTTTCAAAAACCTAAAAATTTAAACCATAACATATTTAAAACACATTCACAAACTCAACCACTAAATTATTTCAATCCTTGAAGTAAATTCATTTATTTATTTTATTTTTACGCAAATTTAATCATTAATTAGGATATGTCTTTTTTAATGTTATTCAAAATCTCATAGTGATAACTCAACAATGTAAAAAAAAATGAAAAAAAAAATTAATAATAATAATAATAAAGAGAATGATTGAAGCAAATAGAAATTTGATTTGAGAGAGAAAAAGGAAGAGGGGGGTAAGAAAGAAAGAAAGAGAGAGAGATGGATCTAATCAGTGTTTGATTGATGAGGTAAGATCCACTAACTCTCATTGTATCTTTCTCCCTTTTTTTCTCTCTTCTCTTCTAATATTAGCTCCATCTTTTTCCACCTTCATTTCTTTTCCGCAACCTAATTTTAATTTCATCCTCTAATTTTTCCACACACAATAATTACTATCAATCAAATCATCTTTTTTCAATTTTCCGCTTAATCTCTTCCCTAATTAATCCCTAATCAGGTATTTTTCTATTCTCTCTTTTCTCCATTTCAATTATCATAATCAAGTTTACTTATGAATAATTGATGCTGAATGTTATAGGGAATGAAACAGAGTTTTTTATTATCCTTTTTCTTCCATTGATGTATTTTCTGAGCTGCAAACTGCATAGTATCAACGATTGAAGGTTTTTGTATTCAATAAAAGGTTAGCTATTACAAAATTCAGATTGTGTATTTTAATGCTATGGATTTAAATTTTCTGTAGATGAAAAAATGAATAGTTTAATCTGGATTTCAAAATAGAACTATGCAGTGTTTATTTTCTGTTGATGAAAAAGGAATCGTCGATTTATAATGTAATATGAATTATGTGATCACAATTGTGGTTGCAAATCGCGATTCGGTCCTAAAAACCTTGATGTTGCGGCCACAGAACACCGTTGATCCCGTTTTATATACCATTAACTGTGTACATTCGGTTAAAGCTCGGTTTAATTTAATTCTGATTGTATTTGTTAAGAGTCTCACATTGGACGATAAATGACTTGATCATGTGTTTATAAGTGGGGGCAGTTCTCACCTTACAAGCCGGTTGGTTTTGTTTGGTTGAGTTAGCCCAACCCAAATTCTAAGAGTATTCAATTGATTTTCGTTATTAATTTAAAACTTCCCTACAATGGCTGTAAATTGTAATTCTCTTGGTTTTGATTTTGTATTCAACTGATATTCATTATTAATTGTTCTTTAGAGTTTAGCCGCTGTTAGCACTCCCGACCCCTCCTTATAATGGAGGATGTTGAAGACAAGTTGCCCTCTGAGTCCTCTACAAAAATTGCTGAAGAGACGCCAGCAGCAGAACACGTTGAAGACTTGTTCCCCTCTGAATCCTCTTCAAAACTTACCAAAGAAACACATATAGAAGAACATGTTGAAGACAAATTGCCCTCGGACTCCTCTACAAAAATTACTGAAGAGACACCACCGGCAGAACACGTTGAAGACATGTTGCCCTCTGAATTCTCTTCAAAACTTACCGAAGAAACACATGTGGCAGAACATGCTGAAGAGAAGTTGCCCTCTGACTCTACAAAAATTGCTGAAGAGACACCAGCGGCAGAACACGTTGAAGACATGTTCCCCTCTGAATCCTCTTCAAAACTTACCAAAGAGACACATATAGAAGAACATGTTGAAGACAAGCTACCCTCTGAATCCTCTTCAAAAATTTCTGAAGAGACACCACCAGCAGAACACGTTGAAGACAATCTACTCCCTGAGTGCTCTACCAAAATTACTGAGACACAACCGACGGAACCCTCTGAAGAAAATACTGATGTGATAAACCCACCATATAATCAAACTTCCACAGAACTTCCAATTTCAATTAGTAATGGAAAAGTAGAGTCTGACTCTCACTTGACAGTGAATGAGCTCCCTGAATTATCAATGTTGCCAAATGTTTCTGATGGTCACACTATAATACAAGATGAGGATGTTTCTGTAGATAATTCAGCTTCATTTCCAAATGATACAGTGGGTGTAACAGGAGCAAGCGACCAGCTAAAATTTGTTGAAGATTCTGAACCAGGTGCTACAGAAGATATCTCTGACAGGCATGAATTGCGTGTTGATGTTACTAATGTCGCTGCAGATAATGAAATTAGACTTTCAGCTTCCTCTTCTGAAACAAAAGATTTGCAAAATGATCTTAATGAAATAAAGACGGCTGTTGGAGCTTTTGATTCACCCACTCAAACCAAGCAGGTTGATGTCAAACGTGGCCTTATTGATACCACACCTCCATTTGAATCTGTCAAGGAAGCTGTATCTAAATTTGGAGGAATTGTGGATTGGAAGGCTCATAGAATCCAGACTGTGGAGGTATATCTGTCTTGCATTTATCTTCATCTTTTATGTGTGACCATTATTTTTAATTTACCTTCACACGTCTTGCATAAAACAAACAAACTGGCCAAAAATTTCAAATCCTATTACTCTTATTTCTTTTCAAGGAGATAATTGTGTTGAATATTTTGGTTGCTTCTTAAAGCTTATACAATATCTTTTAAAAGAAGAGCAAGAGACAAATGTTGTTATGGGGGAGAAAACGAAGAGCAATAGTCTTTGGTATCAAAATATGATTATCAGAGTCAGTTGCAGTAGTTAAGCCACAACTGCGATACTGAAAGGTTAGCAGGATTGCTCTGGTGGCTGTTTGCATGTTTGTGTTGATAATAATTATGTGAAATCATCTTCCAACCAAAGTCACATTATGCAATCACACATTACGAGGCATGCACACGTATAGCAGAAATGTGACCCTATTATTTGCTGTAGCATATCAACAAAGTTGCCTATGCATAAGCTGTATGTAGCGAATTAATTATCCTGGTATTTTCATGATAGATCTTAAGATACAAATTGTCCTTTTCATTGTACAAGTAGTTTTCCATCTAAAGCAGCAAGGTGTGTATTATCTATCTGAAATCTATGAAAGCAGAGTACAGTATCTGTTATTTTGGGATATTAATGCCAGTATGTGTGTTGCGTCATATTAAGTTGGAAATATATAATGCTCTGATCCGTTTTGAGTGTTAAACATGCCAATTGTTTTTTTGCTTGAAAAAAAAGGAAACTATGAACTGTATGATTTTTCCAATTCATTTTCGATCGAAACAAATTGGGGAATTAATTGCAGATGTTTTCCACCCAATATTGGTCCTTTCTGATGTAAAAAACATTATTTTTGCCGTGCTTCCTGTTTTACAGAGGATAATTTTTTTCTACTTTGACCTTGCATGATTTTTTTCTGTAACTGTTGTCAACTTCATTTTGTTATGTATGTACAGAGGCGCAATCTAGTAGAACAAGAACTTGATAAAGCAAATGTGGAGATCCCAGAATACAGAAAACAAGCAGAGGCGGCTGAACAGACAAAAGTACAAGTACTAAAGGAGCTTGACAGCACGAAGAGACTTATAGAAGAGTTAAAGCTTAACCTAGAGAGGGCACAAACTGAAGAGCATCAGGCAAGACAGGACTCGGAACTTGCAAAGCTCAGAGTGGAAGAGATGGAGCAAGGTATTGCAGACGAATCTAGTGTTGCAGCAAAGGCACAACTTGAGGTTGCTAAAGCTAGGTATTCAGCAGCTGTTACAGATTTAGCAGCTGTGAAAGAGGAGCTGGAATCATTGCGGAAGGAATATGCTTCCTTAGTGACTGATAGAGATGAAGCTATTAAGAAAGCTGAGGAGGCAGTTACAGCATCCAAGGAAGTAGAGAAGTCGGTGGAAGATTTAACTATTGAACTAATCGCCACAAAAGAGTTATTGGAGACTGCTCATGCCGCACACTTGGAAGCAGAGGAACAAAGAATAGGAACAGTGATGGCGAGAGATCAAGATTCACTCAATTGGGAGAAGGAACTTAAACAGGCAGAAGAAGAGCTCCAGAGAATCAACGAGCAAATGTTGTCCGCAAAGGATCTCAAATCTAAACTGGAAACAGCCTCTGGTTTGCTGCTTGATTTGAAAGCTAAATTAACTGTTTATATGGAATCAAAGCTAAAGCAGGAAAGTGATGAAGAACTCTCACAAGGAGGCCTAGAAGAACCAAAAAAGAAGACACATGCTGAAATACAAGCAGCCGTGGAATCAGCCAAAATGGAACTTGAGGAAGTAAAACTTAACATAGAGAAAGCAAATGCTGAGGTTAGTTGCTTGAAGCTAGCTGCTACATCTTTAAAATCAGAACTGGAACAAGAAAAATCAACTCTTGCCTCCATCAGGCAAAGAGAAGGAATGGCCTCCATTGCAGTTGCATCTCTAGAAGCTGAGTTGGACAAGACTAGATCAGAAATAGCTTTGGTTCAGATGAAGGAGAAAGAAGCAAAAGAGCAGATGACTGAACTTCCAAAAAAGCTACAACTAACAGCTGAAGAGGCTAATCAGGCCAACTTGCTTGCTCAAGCATCTCGTGAAGAGCTACAGAAAGTAAAGGCAGAAGCAGAGCAAGCCAAGGCTGGAGTAAGTACCTTGGAAAGCAGGTTACTGGCAGCTCAAAAGGAGATAGAGGCTGCAAAGGCTTCGGAAAAGTTGGCAATAGCAGCAATTAAAGCATTGCAAGAGAGTGAATCAAATAGAAGCAAAAATGAAGTGGACCCTTCCAGTGGGGTAACACTTTCTTTGGATGAGTACTATGAGCTTAGCAAACGAGCTCACGAGGCAGAAGAGCGAGCCAATATGAGGGTTGCAGCTGCTAATTCTGAAGTTGAGATAGCTAAGGAGTCTGAATTGAAATCCTTTGAGAAGTTGGATGAAGTGAATAGAGAGATAGCTGCTAGAAGGGAATCCCTGAAGATGGCAATGGAAAAAGCTGAGAAGGCAAAGGAAGGTAAATTAGGTGTAGAACAAGAACTTAGAAGGTGGAGAGCTGAAAATGAGCAACGGAGAAAGGCTGGTGAGTCTGGCCAAGGAGTGGTTAACCAGAATAGAAGTCCTAGGGGTAGTTTTGAGGGGAGTAAAGAAGCAAATAATTTTGACCGGTCCCATTATGCAGATAATCCTGCACAAAACTTGACAAGCCCGAAGAATACGCATGCAGAAAATGATGAAGGTGGATCATCACCAGAATCAAAACATGGGAAAAAGAAGAAGAAATCACTGTTCCCACGGGTTTTGATGTTCTTTGCTAGAAAAAAATCTCATCCAAAAGGGTAATCCAAAATTGAAATTATATGCATTGTTATGTTGCAGTTATCTTACCTCTCATCCTGTTGGAGATCTCACAGTGGCTTGAAATGCTGGACTACCCAAAGCTGTATTGAACCCGTTTATGGTGATCGCTTTGTTTGATTGGATTATACTCTCAATTCATGGATGGTATATGGGTGCCTGCTCAGTGTTTTATGAGGATGTAAAAATAAGTTCATCTATGTTGGGAAAAGAGAAAATAAGATGATTTTGTATTGTGTATAGTCTTCTGATATATTGAATTGCGGCTTCTGTAAAGATTTGTTTTGAGATTCGATTGAATGAAAGAAAAAAAAATCTTAGTTTGTGATTTGAAGCACTTGAATGGTATGTGCATATTAGGAACTCATTATACTGATCAGTACTAAGGAAGAAGTTTCTAAATGGCATCCATTCATTTCACATGGTGAGACTATTGTGGACCTCCTGATGCATGGAATGTCACATAAAGACTGAATGAAGTCATCGATTTCTTTTGATAATTTATTTATTTATTGAGAGCATTCATCATATGCTGAACCATTAAGGTTTCAGCTTCACTTGTTTGTGCAAGTTATATTTTGAAGTTTGTATAGTTTACTCGTGTACCCGGATCAAATTTTTAAAGTTTCATGGCAGGTTTGGATTTCAGGAGCATTTTATGCTCTACTACTTTGTTGAGCTATCAATGACAGAGTTATCCATTAGTGTTTGAATTTCCTTGTTATTAACAATAAATATTCATTTCTGGGAATTCAATTTAATGATCGGATCATCTACTTTTATGTACTTATTAACATACAATGCATTATAAGAATGTTATCCTAGTGATTAAGGAAAAATAGTTCACTAGAAATGGTTGGTTTCATAATATATAATATAAGTTGGAGGAAATGATGTCCAAGAACCGTTTTTTAACCTTGAGGCATTGTATAAATCCTTCTTGCACTGGCATTTCTTGAGTTGAATGAACCTTAAATGGTAAATGAAAATTACCATTTTGTTAACTCGCCTAGATGTGTTTCGTTTTGATTCTTATATTAATATGGTAACAAACTTATTCAATTTGAATTATATATAAAAATAAAAGATAAAAAAAAATTATTCAATTTGATTTATAATCTATCCACACTGAACTAAGTATCATCATGATGTAGGAAGATTACCAGTTAAACAAGTTGATATTCAGCTAATATATGAACTTGTAATGAAAACTTGAAAGGGTAAACATTTTAGGGAAAGAATTTGGTTTTATGGATCAGTCCAAGTTCCATAAACCTAATACAGGTACTTGTCAGAACTAAGAACTAGAACTTGCAAGGGTCTGAATAATAGTTTTATGCCATGGATTTGAGAGATGCTCAACAAGGTTATCAATAGGTCCAACATGAGTCACTGAAGCTTGTACAAAGATGCCAAGTATTGCCACCATTGCAAGTCGCCCTGTAACCGGAATATTTACGACTATTAAAACAGACTTTGGAGTATTATATATTTAACTGACAAAGAATGAAAAACTGAAGAAAAAAAGATACCATTCTTGATCTCTTTAAGCTTCCAGTCATGAGCATTTTTAATGTCTTTAGCTAGGCCAAGAGGATTTAGCAGAGGACCTCCAGGATACCTGTTTATTGAAAGAAGATTTATATACCTCAACTCGTACAAGGGTAATAGAAAAAACAACTCAAAAGTGTGTGTGCGCGCGTGTATCTATACTGTTTTATGAAAAGGGAATACCCTGGCTCTAGACCACCAAATGAAGCTTCCAATCCAAAGAAGGAACCCTCTTTAGCTTGAGATCCAGGACTAACAAAATCCATGTACCTTTTTGTTTCGGCATACCTAAGAAAATGAAGAAATCACATTCTATAAAGGATAGTGAAAATATGAAAACCTCTACTCATCAAGCAGAAGCTGGAAGTCTATGACTAAAATTCTACCCCATCAAGAGTAGTTGAACAACGATGAGCGTCCCTGTGTTTGCAAACTCGTATTTTACTGCACCAGCTTCAAACCAAACTGGTATGTTACTAACTCCTGCGACGCGAAGTAGCTGCACAGATCGCTAACAAGTTTAGGATGAAATGTCCATCTGGTTATACAAGATTTTGAAAAGCGGCTGTGATAACAGTTGCAGCTACATTGCGATTCATGATATTGTGGAAAATCGCAGTTAAATGTGGCCAATGCGACCTCAATTGCAGTCGCATTGCGGTTTCAACATCAAAAACTGTTACGCCACAATTCAGATTGCAGTCGCAGACCATTTTTTAAAACTGATTGTATATATGTAGCACACAAGTATTTAGTAAAGCTTCTCTTAATATAAAAAAAAATAAAAAATTACTACCATTATTAAAAGTGAAAAAATTATGTTAGGAATTGTGACTCACATCTGTGACTAGAATTCCAAAGATCCCAAGCATAGCAAAGCGACAATGAACCAACTCTGCTTGCACATACCACTTTAAGCTTTCAGGATCCTCTCCGAGCCCAAGTGGGTCGAACCCAAAATCTCCTGGCAGACTAAAATGGTTGCTCATAATGTTATTATAACTCGAAAAGAGAAACTAGCACTGGCATTAGAAGATGAATTTACGAGCCAAAATTGCAGATAGGTGTAAATGCTCACGTTCCATCAAGATAAGTTGGGGAATCAAGTCCTGGGAGCCATGTCGGTCGCTGTTGAGCCGCTACACAAATTTGCCTATAACGTCGAGTGACTCCTGTTCCTGTAGCAGCGGGCCTTAGCCAGTTGTGTCGTGCTGTTGAAGATTTACCAATGGTATTGCTGTTGATTAAAGAGTGTTGCTGAAAATGGAAGCTTCTTGCTATTGCTGTAAGTGCAACCATTGTTCTATAATTAATTACCCTTCCTATCCCAGGACAACAAATCTATTGTTCAAATTTGCTATTGCTACTCTTTCACAACCACATGCATATTATTATGTTGTTTTAATTCAAGGAAGAAAATAAACATGAGAAAAAATGGGGACCACTTATCCAATGAGATCAGATGGATTTGGATAATAAACGTCTGTTTCCAAAGCCTCCACATACCCTTTAGATTTTGCAGAACTTTTCTTAAAATTCATATTCATCATATAGTAGTAACTTAAAATCCCAAGCACAAACCAAAGGTGGAGACTGAGAAAGCCCCTACCACCAAAACACTCAACTAGGAATAGTAATTCTCAAAAGGAAAAAAGTAATTAGTAGAAAAATAATAGAATTCTGGACCAACCAGCATTGGCTTAAAACAAAACAGAATATACTAATACAATTTGACAACCGTAGTTGATTTGAGTTCTCCCATTAACTACGCCTTAAACATGCTACATAGTACATACAATTAAAAGTTTTAAAATGAAACATCTGAAATGTCACTGATTAAGCTACAATAATAGCTAACAATTAGGTCTATGGCTGTGCCCAGAATTATCATCGCCTGTTGGATATGCTGAATGAGCTAACTTTCATTGGGGTAGCTATAACCAATGGAGCCTCAGGAGAATCAGTGACTGCAAACTTGTCGTGCATGAATCGGCTCTCAACAATGGAGTCGTCCCTGAGGACTATCTTGTAGCAGTAGCAGCTCTTTAGACCCTGTTGGCTATGGTAGCACTCATGAGAACCATCCTTGACTTGTTGAAAATTCCATATCACACTGAACTTCCCCACTGTAGCTACAATATGTCGCTCCTGCCTCCCATTCTCTGTCACCTATGTAACCAAGAAGTTGAAATTATATTAAAATGTAGAATGCACCAAAAACACCCAATAATGACTTTTTTTTCAATAGATGCAGAAACATAACAAACATAATCAAAACTGCAGGGAGAAAAAAAAGGCAGAGAGTGTAGTAGGGTAGGGGGATTGAAATCCCGTGTAAAATAAGCTGGTAAGGGTTATTGCAAATAACAAAAGAAGCAGGAAATTAGTAAGCAAATGAATTGATAGGGGAGTCCACGCCTCTTCAAGACTTCGATTGCCAGGCTGTGAGAGATACAACTATTTTCTGCACAAACTTTTCACTGTTACATATCATACAATATCAAGAGGAGAACTTCAGAGATCATGGAATACTGTTCAGCAATCTCTGGTCCAGTTCTATCAATGCATCATGATAACAATATTGGCTAACATATTCAAATTTCAAAGGCAATGCTTCAGTTTGTAAAAGAATTAAATAGCATTTGCAGCAAGTTATGGAAAACAAGAGGCAAAGTTATTAGGTGAAAGCATAGACTTTAATCCACATCTACTAAAGCAATACAAGAGACTTTGCCCAACATTATCTATATTAAATGTATCGATACGCAATGCTATAGATGTGGTAACATATCCCCTTATATAGTGATTTGCAAATAACAATATCTTACAAGCTAAAGGTTCGAACAACCATGTCACAATTGAGGTAACATAGTTAATCAAGCACATAAAAAGCCAGAAGCCAGAAAACACATTTACAGCATAATACTATCTTTAGTTAAATGGCATTTAATGAAAAGAACAATAAAAACGAGATAACGGTTGATAATTTGCATCAATAGATGATACCATCATTCTAAATTTGCAAGACAACATTGGGAAACAAACAATAGTAAACAAGCAGATAGAAATGATATACTCACCCACGAAAACTGAGCATTATGGAATTTGTTATTGACTCCAGCTAGATGTGAATCGAGAGGGTTGAGCTTGAGCAATCTTGGTGCAGCGATCCTATTTCCCATTCTTCCAGCAAAACCATTTTTAGTTTTTCCATCTTTATCAGTAAAGACAGTACAAATAACAATCAAGTAAGTATCTGTGGTTCCCACAATCCACTTTCCATCAAAAGTTACATCGACATGAGTAACCGGCGAACCAAGTCCAGGAAATGCGGTTTTCGCCTGCCTCATAGAGTTGATCGAATACAGCCGAATCTTTCCATCCAAAGAACCAACAACAACAGAACCATCACCAGTTGTAGCAAAGCATTGAAAGTTTGTGCCCCTCGAGAACTGATGACCCTGTGCCCAATTCAACACAGGTGTACTCATATCATTCCTAGAATCAGCAAGATCCTGAACTATTCCATGACGGTCACGCATATCCCACCTACAGAGCCTGTTATCATCCAACCCAAGAAAAGTCGAACCCGATGGATCCAATTGAGAACCTTTACTATCATTGGTGATATCTTTCATTGTAATCTCAGTACCATCTTTACCAAATTTCCATTCTGTCACAACCTTCCCTGTCTCAATATCAAACTGGTGAAGACCTGTCGAATGAAGCTTATTTTCACCCAACGGACTCATCAAAAGCATGCTGGTTTCAGCCTTCATAAGAAGTGTTTTCTTGGGAGTGGAATGCACCAAACTCGAAGACGACAACGACGAACCACCACCAAAATTGACAAAAGCACCTTTTCCATGAATCCCATGTGCGAAATTCTTCACTACCTGAATCCCATTTTCGCCAACCAAGAAACTGTTATCTAGTGCACCAAGCGCCAAACTCTGAATTCCACCATTTGCAGCTTCCTCAAATTCCTCCTTCAAATCCTGACTTGCTCGAACCGGCGTGGCAGAAGCAGGGCTCTTGGAAAAGCTTTCATCAGCATCCTCCCACATCGAATCATCAGCCACTTCCGGTTTCGCCCACCCAAGAAAATCCTTTCCATAAACCTTAAGCTTGTTCTCATCATTAGCTTCATATCCATGCGTATTCTGAAAAGTACAATTCTGAAACTGCACCAAAAACTCATTGTAATGCTGTTCCGTAAAGAACTTCAACGCCCAAACACCTTTCGCCACAAAATCAACACGACGCTGATCCGCTAGGGTTTTCAATTGCATATCAGCACCAACTTTTGACCTAATTTTAGAACCAATTTTCAAAACCCAAAAACCTTCATCCGCATCCTCATCCTCATCATCTTCGTCATCGCCGCTATCCCCGTCAACATGACGAGTCGTGACAAAAGAGTAAGATGTCAATTTCTCAGAAATCACCCATTTGGCATTGGGAGTGTTACCACCGATATGAAGATAAAGCTTAACGGCGTTAGGGTTTTGAGGGTTATGATTTTTGGAGGAGTATTTAAGCTTAAGAGCTTTGAGTTTAGCATCAACATCATCAATTGATGATGGAGTTTTGATTCTTTCCGCTGAATTTCCTTCGCTTGCATCTTCGTAATTTGTTTCTTCGTTTTCATTTTCTTCGTTTTCTTCATCGGAACTGTCGAGATATCCGTCGCGACTGTGAGCGCCACCCATTGTTTTGAATTTTGGATCGGAGAGAAATGAAGAAGATGAGAGAGCGCGAAGTTCGAAATTTGAAAAGGGAGAGTTTTTCGATTTGGATTTGATTTAGGGTTTATGAAATGAGATTGAGAAGTGACCGTTGTGGTGTGGATCCCACCAACACCATTCGTTTTCTATTCCTCGTTGGAGGTACGCGGTTGCTGTTGGTTTATTGGAATTTGATTGGTTGGTGAACTTAGTTCAATTTTACATTTATTGATAAATTAATTGATAAATTTTGTCTTTAAGTTAAATTTAATTCATCTTTGTATCCAAAAAAATAAAATTAATTCATTTCTTTAATTTCATAAAAAATAAAATAAGTGGGTGTTTTGTTTGTCTTAACCATCTCATGATTTTTAGGAAAATGGATTTAGTAATTTGAAATTTGACTAGAAATATGGAAATTTGAGTTATAGATTGTTAAGTTAAAATTTAAATGTAGATTTTTTTTTAACAATTTGACTATAAATAAAATTGGTTAACCCAAGACGCATAGATGGGATGACATATGTGTTTTCTAACTTAATTAAGGTGTTAGGTTAGATTTTTGTCATTTAAAAGAAGGGGGGGGGGGGGGGGGTTTAGATTTTTGTCTTGGGCATTCAGCACTTTCAAAACTCTTGGAAAGAATTTGCTGCTCATTTGTATCCCACAAGTTTCGGAAACATTTACGCATAGAGGGTATTTGATTTACACAACAAAAAAAAAGTGTTGTTTAATAATATTATAGATAATATTTATTATTTAGTTAAATTTAATTCATCTCTTTAAATTCATTCAAAAAAAAAGTGTATGTTTCTTTGTTTTAATCATCATAATTTTAAGCAAATGGGTTCTAGTCATTTGAAGTTTGACTAAAAAATAAGTAAAATATGATCAAATCATAAATGAATTCTTTCAAAGGGATTTTACACTTGAAAAAATAAAATGAATTTAAATAGTGATAGATCACACTTTATTCTCAAGTGTAAATCACACTTGAAAGAATTCATTCTCAATCAAAGATCGATCAAGTTAAAATATCAATTTAAGTAGTATTATTAGGTGCACTCGCTTTAACACTCTTTTTCCAACACTCACTCCTTTATTAAATGAAATTACATGAGTCCCACATAAATCTCACCGGAATCCATTTCAAAAATAGTTTTGCTTCTTCTATTTCAGTGTGTCTTTTTTTTCTGGTTCTTCAAGACCTCCTAGTGAGATTTATTTATCATCACCTTCTTGCTTTAACTTTGATTCCATATAGCATGTGTTTTATTTGGAAAAATAATTCTCACATTTCATCTCTCCCAAAATAATCCTCGCATTTACTTGTGTTCATTTGCTTACTTTTTAAATTAATTTCGTAAAGCTTATACTACATAAACTTTGTTTCTTTCAAGGAATTATATGATTCCATGAAGGGAAGAAAATTGAACCTTCATATATTATTATGAATTAATTCCAAGAATTTCAATATAGACACAAATGCTGCCAAGTGCTTGTATTCAAATAGACTTCACTTTGGCATAAGTTATTAGAGTCTTTAACAGAAATCACATCAATAACACTAATACCTGAATATCCATCTCCTCCAATATCTCTCATAATTTCCCTCACCCTTGCTACATCATCCCATCTCCCAACAATAGCATAAAGATTTGACATTAATACATAAAATCCACCATTTTTGTGATTCAATAAAAACAATTTTTTTGCCAAGCATTCCCCAAGCTTCACCTCTTGTTCAATGCAACAAGCACTTAACAAAGCTCCCCAGACAGCAGAATCAGGCCGAATCTCCATGTTATTTATAAATTCAATTGCTTCTTTGAACAAGCCTTCTCTACCTAATAGAGCAACTATGCATGCATAATGTTGCAGAGTCGGCATCAAACCATACTCTTCTATCATGATAGTGAAGTATTCCAATCCTAAGTAGACAAGTCCACCATGTGTGCATGCTGCTAAAACTCCCAAGAAGGTGATTTTATCCGGTTTTAACCCTTGTTCTTGCAGTTTAGAATAACAACTGAAAGATTTATGTTCAAGTCCATATAAACTATAACCTGATATGATGGAGTTCCATGTTGCCAAACATGGATCCTTGATACTGTAAAATACCTTTTCACCATAATCTAATCTTCCACACTTGCTATACATGTCTATTAGAGCAGTTCCTGTAAAATCTTCCACTTTCACATTGTTTCTCAGAATATAACTATGAAGCATCTCTCCAATCCGCAGGTAACCAAGTTGGCAACACCCGGATAGTAGACTGGCGATAGTAATGGCATCTGGTTTTTGTCCGCACAAGTTCATTTTGGAGAACAACTCCATGGCATCACTTGACTTTCCAGCCTGCACACAGCCAGATATCATAGAATTCCATGTGATCAATGGTTTTTCTCTCATATCATAAAACAAAGACAGCGCGGCTTCTATCTCGTCAAATCTAGAATACAAACTTATTAGCCCATTTGCAACTAAGCAATGATTAGACAGCCCACTCTTCACCCCATAACCGTGGAAAGCGCATCCAATAGCAAAATGTGAAGGACTTGTAATTCCATGAAGTACACCAATCAAGACAACTGCATCTAGTTTTATATCTAACTGCATAGTTTGGTTGAAACACGCTACCACAGAATCTATATCACCTTTTTCAGAATAGCTGGAGATTATCGCAGTTAACGAAATCAAGTCCTTTGTGGGATAGTATTTGTAAAGTAGTCTTGCCATATCTGTGAACCCTTGCTTTGCATATAGACAAACCAGCGAAGTAACAACAGAAGCATCATTGGTAAACCCACATTTGATAACATAACAATGAACAGTTTCCGGAAGAGCATTTGCTGACACAAGGTTCATCATCGTCACCGAACTCGGTTGAAAACCTTCCTTCAGCATCTCTTTAAAGCAAATAATAGCCTTATCAAAAAGACCATTTTGCCCATAAGCACCAATCATAGTATTCCAAGAAACAACATTCTTCTCAATCATTTGATCAAACAAGAGTCGCGAAGCTTCCAAATCATCACATTTAGCATACATTGACATAAGGGCATTATTCAAATGAGAATCCCAACAAAAACCATCTTTGATTCCAAACCCATGAATCGATCTACCTTGAAAAATCAGTTCAAAACAACCACAAGAAGGTAGCAAACTAACAATTGTAGTTTGATTAGGCCTAAAATTCTCTCTTAACATGTCTACAAAGAGTTGAATAGCATTATAAAGATACCCATTTTGTGAATAACCACAAATCAATACATTCCATGAAACAACATCTCTATAAGACATATCATCAAACAGGTTGCGTGCATGACAGGTAAAACCAAGTTTCATATACAAATCAATAAGAGAAGTATTTACATGAATAAATTGGTTAATTCCCCTTTTCAGTGATTGGGTTTGAATCTGGTGTGCTTGTAATGCTGCGGTTGTTGAACCATAAGCAAAAGAAGGTGATGAAAGACAAGCTTTGATGAGTAATGAAAAAGTAAAAGCATTGGGATTCTCATTAGATTCTAAAATTTGGCGAAAGATAACAAATGCAGGCTTGTGAAACAGAGACAGATTGGGTCTGCTTCTGAAGCAGGGTACCGTTGTGGAGGCAAACTTCATTTCATAATTACATATAAATAAACTTGTAATTAAGTTATAGGATTAATGTAATAAAGTTAATTATCTTTTTATCACAACTATTTTCCTATACTTAATAATAATAATAATAATAATATACTCTTGAATTTTTTGGGATCTTATGATGATAAAGTAAATAGGGAGTAATCTTGCTCAAGAGGGTTGGAGCAAGTTAAAGATGGATGAATCTTGTAAAGAAGAGGTGGTATAAATAGGTTGTGGTGGGATTACTATAGCATACAAATTCATATCATTCAATTTAGTGGTTTAAATGAACTTCACTTAATTTTTATATTATTTTTTTTACTTGTTAATTATTTAAATAACTCAACTGTATTTTTTAAATATTTATACCATCCATCAAAAACTTTTAAATGAGTCTCATTGTTCTCACAATATAGTTGAAATTTAGTTTTACAATTTTTTTAATTCAAAAAAGTAAGAGAGATGGTGTTGGTTGGTTTGGAAATGGTAGTATTAAAAAGTAGATAAAGCAATGAATATAAAATGTCAATTATCGGAGTCTTTCCCGAGACAATTACTTTGGTTGATGTGAAAATACGGTTCTTTCACAATTGATGTGCATGCTCCTAGAGATAGTAAAGGTGAATGGTTGGGAGGTTTTACAAAGTTTATTGGTCATGGGAACGAAACAGATTTGCTATAGTTTCCCACAATTTTAATTTAGGACTGTCCGATTTAATATGTACGGCTGAGATCAATTTATGTGATTTGATAACTTTATCAACTTGAACGTTCGATCAATAATTAAGAGCCGATATTAAAAATTGCATGGTTATTTACTGCAGTAAATCTCAATCCCCATGGGAATGCTTTTATGGCGGAGTTATGGCGGAGTTATGGGGAGTTTTGGAGGGACTTTTAAATGCGAGAAGGCTTTAGTTCAAATCGGTAGAGTTTCAGGTGGATTATTTGCTTGCCGTTGGAGCCATTATGTCTTGTGGAGAAGATTGGCTGGTTATTAGGGTTGGGTTGGGAGACTTCTTGTGGAGAAGATTGAGAGATCTGATTAGTCTAACAACTTAATAACTTTTTTTAAGATGGCATACAAACGATGTGGTTCTTTTTCATATCAGTCATCCCCAAACATGAATCCAACAACCATCCTCATAGTCGGGTTTGGTTATTAGTGCACCCCCCAAATTACTCGTGCACCCCCCAAATAACTTGTGCACCCCCCAATTTATTTATGCACCCCCAAATTTCTCGCGCACCCCCAAATTTCTCATGCATCCTCCAAATTTCTCGCACACCCCCATATGACTTTTGCCCCCCAATTTTTTTTTCTCCCCTCCACATTTCTATCCTAAACCATTTTGCTGTGGGAATGGTTTCAGAGATATGCACTCAAAAACCATTAAGTGCATAAGATGATTTTGGATTACAACCCTATAATTATAATAGAAACAATAATTGTGGTTTAATGGTTTCGATTGTCTTATATGAGAAACCAAAATTATTGTTAAATGGTTTTAAATAATAATTATAATTGTACCAAAAAAATAAAAAATAATGATTATAATAAAAAAACATTAAACCATTTTGCTGTGGGAATGGTTTCAGATGGTTGTAATAAAAAACCATTAGGTGCATAAAATGGTTTTGGAGTACAACCCTATAATTAGAATAGAAACAATAATTGTGATTTAATGGTTTAGATTGTCTGATATGAGAAACCAAAATTATTGTTAAATGATTTAAAATAATGATTATAATTGTACCCAAAAAAAATAAAAAATAATGATTCTAATTATAGGTTGTACTTCAAAATCATCTTATGCACTTAATGGTTTTGGAGTGTATATATCTGAAATCATTCCCACAGCAAAATGGTTTAGGCTAGAAATGTGGGGGGACAAAAAAAAATTTGGGGGCACAAGTCATCTGGGGGTGCGTGAGAAATTTGGGGGGTGCACGAGAAATTTGAGTGGGTGCACGATAAATTTGAGGGGTGCACGAGAAATTTGGGGGGTACGCGAGAAATTTGGGGGTGTGAGATTATGTGTGAGTGTGTGAGTTGAGATTGACTAGAATTATTACATGTGGATGCTCAATCTAATGGGTGTTATTGGCTTATGTACCATGCATAAGGATTACACTTATGTATAACTAGCCGCCAAACGGGTGCCCGTTTGTGTGATCGATTTTTAATTTTTTATTTGCTGTGATCGAAATTCTCTATTGTGTAAATATAAATAACTACTTAATCTCTTTTTTTATTGGACTTAGTTAATTGATAACTACTTAACCTCCTTTTTTGTTGTGGCTAGTTATTAAGAAGAAAAAAATATATATTTTTTTTACTATAAAAAAACTGAAAACATACTTTTTGTGGAAGTTGTGCTTAGTTATTAAGAGAAAAAAAAAATTATTTATTAAAAAAAACTGAATCTACTTTTATGTGGAAGTTATTTTTCAACATATACAAATATTTAATTTTTTTTTGTAATGTTTTTTAAGGGTAAAATAGGTATAATGAAAAAGTAATCCCAAAAATTGGTATCTTTTTTTATATATATATGTTATCTTCGTATACTAGCATATGAAAAAGAGAACCCAGATGCCACTTAAAGTTTCAACATATATAAAATAAAAATTTGAACTAATGTTGCAGAGGTTTCATTTAAGAGAACTCTTTCAAAAATTATCGTATGCCACTTTAAGTGACAACTACACAGTATTCTTTAGTAAAAGGCGAAAGAATAGTTCGCTATGTAGTTATCACATGGCTGCGTGATTTGTAAAGAGTGAAGTGCTTTCATTTTATAACGTTACCTTCCTACTCTAATTGTTCCACCAGCCGATGTGGGACTGCATAGCCACACAAATAACCCTTTCGCCTGTGGCTCCACAAATAGCCTGTCCTCACAATTCTTAAATATGCTTTATCTTTTTCTTCTTGCTTTCATATGTTTCAAATCATTTTAAATTTCATCATTCAAAAATTAAACACAGTCTTGGCCTCTCCCTTTGTCTAGACAATTAGCTTTCAATATGTATACAATGAACTTGTTACTTCTTCAACACTCAATTGTTGCATGCCGAGGATGCTTTTTTACTCAAAGTTTTTGTTATGTCCTACTTTGATCTCAAATATAAACAAAAATTGGTCGAAAAAAGTTGATGTATTTGGATACATTATCAATTTTCTTTGAGACTCGGAGAGAGTATTGGTTTATTATTGTATTACCAGTACACTAAACCATTGTCATTACGAAGGAATTCTACTTATTTTCTTTTCTTATCTTGGGAAGTCTTTTTTGTTACATAAATTTGTGTTTTCCTTTTCAAACTTAAGCCATCATCTCTGATGTTTCCTGTTCATGAATTTTGTCATTTCGAGACCAATTTTTGCACCATGAAAGATGTGTGCACGGCTTCTGGTATCTCTATTCCGCCTGATTTTCTTTTCACCATCAGAAAAAGCTATTTGGACTCACCTCTCTTCAAAACTTCTGCTTAACCAGCCACAACATACACTCAACTTAGCTCCGTAGTAGTAATTTAGAAGAGACATATGGCAAATTTCTCTTCCTATATCAACCTTCTGAAGCATACTATATAACCTCTTATTTAGGTAAAAATCTATGGCCTTCAAGTCAACAGAATTAACTTTAACCTTCAAGTCAACAGAATTAACTTTAACTATATTTCAAAGCTCTTATGTAAGTGTAATCTTTCAAAATTATTGAACTAATATTGCAGAGTTTTCATTTAAGAGAACTCTTTCAAAAATTATCGTATGCCACTTTCAGTGACAAATACACGGTATTCTTTAGTAAAAGGCGAAAGAATAGTTCGCTATGTATTTATCACATGGCTCCGTGATTTAAACAATAAGAAATCATTTCAATTTATAGCCTCAGCAGTTTACTTTGGTCATTGCACTAGCCGATGTGGGATTCAGACAATGAACATAGGCACACAATAACCCTTCTATTTCTATTGTATCACATGTGCCTCAACAAATAGCATGTCCCCTTTCATTAATATATGGTTAATCTTTTCTTCTGCCTTTCATATACTACGAATTATTTTAATTCATTATCCAAAAGCAAGAATATTTTATAATGAAAAGTAACCCTTCTGTAGAAGCAATTAGGATCAACATTCAACAGCAAGTGTTGTGTAATGAAAAATATGAAGCCAATTAGAGCACCATTTGGCCATTTTTTATAAACCTTATTTTTCCTTCCCATTGTAGAAGGTGGATCAGATTTAATTTAATCATTAGGTAATATTATTTCAGGTCACAATCATCTGCAATGACAAAAGAAAGAGGGGACTCATCCATAAAAAACAATCTTTTTTTAGCAACGATATTTTGGTTCAAGTGGCGAGGGACTTGCACCTCTTAGGTCACAGATTCTATTTTTTGGAAGGCGATAATCCACTTTGTATGTCAAGATTTTTCAGTGAAGCCGAAAAATGGATTGATGGTGTGACTCAACTAATTTCTAGAATAAGTTTGCTAGTATTCTATCATTTCTAGAAATGGCTAAGAAATGAAAAATTTATCTTTTTTTTTCTTATCTTCCTTTTATAGGAGATTTTTCTACCCTTAAAGTAAAGTAAATCAATTTCTCCAACCGAGCATAAAAAATTTGTACTTATGGTAACCAAAACAATCTTATTAAAAAAGCAATAAAAAATTATAATGTAATTTTAACAAGAATGATATATTATAGATATTTCTCTTCTTCACCAAATAGAGAGCAAGACTTGCATAAGCACAAACCCAAATAAAATATATTTGGGCACACATTTAAATTCAAAAATTTAAAACAAAAATAAAAAGACACATCAATCAACATATTTTATTTTTTTTCTATTTAATTTTTTTTAGTTTGTATCAGTGTGCCTAACACATGTCATATATGTTTGTGCCTATAGAATTTTCCCCAAATAGATACAAAAATATTTTTAAAAAAAGCAATACATGATAATCTTTTAAGAATGGGTGGACAGCAGCTAATGGCAATTTTGATTTATTTTCAGTGGATAACAGATACTAGATAACTAGATGTAAATTGTCATTTTGACAAATATACTTTATGAGACTACAATTACATTATGATAGTGATACTAGTATGAAAGAATTTTCCTTATACAAAATTGACAACAAAAAAAACCAGTTAGGTTGGAGTGTTGGACCAGGAATGTTGCCTTAGAAATTTAGAATATGTTTTCTCTCAAAGTTTTATGTTTAATTTTCTCTAGTATTAATTTTCGTGAGCTAGTTCCCGCAGAGCTTTCCAGCTTTAAATCAGTCCTTCGCAAGTAGATAGTGAGATTGATCCTCTCGAATTAGTCTGTTCTTAGACCGGATACTGAGTTTCAAAAAACAAAATAAAATAAAATTGAAAAAAAAATAAAATAAAAAATCCACAGTGCGTGGATATGGGAGAGTGCACGTGTCCTGCCCTGAGTTGTAGCTTTGCTGTGGTGTTCTGAACAGATATCACACAAAGGCAAAAGGGTTGTTTTGGATTCCATCTTCCTTAAAACGCTACTAAGGTAAGTAACTCATAATAACAATCACTTCTTCTTTTCTCTACCATGCCTAGCAGCTACACTGTAATGTTCATTGAATCACATGTTTATAGATTTTGTTTGTAATTACTCTACTTTGGTTAGTACTCATTGTTCATCATTTTACTAGATCATGTTTGTATTACATTAACACCTTATCTCTTAACTTAGAATCAGATAAGTAGCTAAGAAATGCAAAAGTGGCTTCTATGATTCACCACTAGCTACAAGCTAACTTATCAAAATTTCATTCATAAATTCTTGATTATTATTATTATTATTAGCCAAACAAGGTTTTGTATAGAAATTATGTCAATAGTTTTTAGTCACCACCAGAATATTCTGCATACCAAGTCCTTTGTAAGTCTTAGATTAGACCTATGGTTACACAAACCACTTGAGTCTAGAATTTCCCATTTAGTTTTCAGCTTAGTTCGTAACCACGATCATAGAAAACTTTGTCTTGGTGGGACAAAATTTGAACCTATTATAAAAATCGGGCACAATTTCTTCCCCGGTAAGACAAGAGTCGTTGTGGACGAGTATCAACAAGACTTGCCTGATGAAGATGATGATGTCTGTCCCGTTGAATGTGTGAGAGAATTCAAGACTGACGAGGAGTTCCGCAGAATTTTGGATAAGTCTAAAGGAACTGGATCTCTAGTTGTGGTTGATTTCTTCCGCACCTCTTGTGGAAGTTGCAGGTATATAGAGCAAGGTTTTGCAAAGTTGTGCAGGAAATCTGGTAGCCATGATGCTCCTGTTATCTTTCTAAAGCATAATGTAAGTGCATGCATGCTATCTGTTTTACTTCAATTACTTTATCATTGTTTCAAACTTGAGGTTTTATTCGATTAATTATTAGTTTGAGCGCGCTAAATTTTATCTAGACTCTTAGTTACCACTCCTCTTCTTGCAGGTAATTGATGAGTATGATGAGGAATCGGAAGTTGCAGATCGACTTAGAATCAGGGTACTTATTTCTCTTTTATTGATTTCAAACTTGTCTCTCTCCGCCATCAGTCTCATCTACATGTTTGTTGTCTAACTTGTCTTTTGAATCCGAGATGAAAAAATGGATAGCATTTGAGAGGGCGATGTTTGATACTATGCAATTTGTAAAAGTAGAAGTACAGACAGTAGCGGATAACTGATGCATTCCGCTTTTTTTTTTCCCTTCACTTTCATTGCATGATTACTCTCTTCTATAAGGAAATTCAATTGGTGCATAATGCTGTTTTGTTGTTTGGTTAATTCGGGTTCACCTTGTCATTTACTTAATTTGTACCCTTAGGGCACTTGACTCTTATTCTATCGATGATAATTCGACATTCTCCCCACATGCTATATGAATCTTTTGTACCACAATCAACTGCTTGTATTGCATTTGCATAATAACCAGTACACTTCAGTATTCATACTTTATTTTCTGTCGAATTCACAACAAAAACTAATGCAGGCTGTGCCTCTCTTCCACTTCTACAAAGATGGGAAACTGTTGGAAGCATTTCCAACTAGAGACAAAGAAAGGATTATTGCTGCCATCCTCAAGTACTCATCTCTTGAAGCAGAAGATATTTTGAGCTAACTTCAAACTCAAGGGACGGTGTCACGCCGCTCTCCAGGGCTGTTCTTCGGATAAACCGGTCTTTGTACGTGACGATATTCATTAAACAACATTCTGTATTTATACTCAGAATACTCAGAATAAAATAATTGAGTCCTGTCAGGCTAAATCACTTTGTTGGGAAGTATCCAGTGGAGAGTTTAATGTCCATTAGACAATATGAAAGCAAATAAAAGAGTAATAGTACCTTTTCATGTTTGATTTGAGGATACTAGCAGATGAGTCTGGCTATGAATGTGATTCAAAACTCAATTGAGTACATATAAATTTTATTTCATTAATTGTTACCAGGTGTCATGACTTCTATATTTCATATATATACACTTCAATTTTGGTTCCATTTGTTTTTTCTCCTCAAGAAAATGATTCTGTAATTGAATCCCTATTAGAATTTTTACAGAAAGTATTTTTAGTTCATGAGAAAACCAATAAAGCAAATTATTTTGGCCTGTTGATTTTTTATTTTTTTTAAAAAATTATTTTTTTTGACAAGAAATATTAATTTTTATTAAACAGTCATTTTAGTTAAGAAGTAATTAAAAAAATACAAACAAAAGCTTAGAGGGATAACTGAGAGTCACTAAGATACGATGAAGCATGGAAGGGTTAATTGGCCAATTGAATACCTAAGAGGAAGACTTGACTTCACTATGCAATCATCTTATTAGTTTGAGTGTTATTTTACACGATTGAGTTAAGAATTTTGTGAAATATTTTGTAGAAACAGCCGAGATGAAACTTATGTACATCATATTTTTATTCTCATCCACTTCAAATTATATTTTATATAAAAAAACAGATTCATTTATTTTTTGTTATATACTACAAGAAAAACATTTTAGTGTGGCAGGTACAAGACTCCTGCAAAACAAAAAGAACGCGATCTCTGTTTCTTGTAGATTTTTTTCGAACATTTCCAATTTAATAAATATTTTTTCCCCAATAAAAACTAGTACATTTTTATAGCCTTGACCTAATCTTAACAAAACTGTAAAAAATAATGTTAATTTGATATCTTTCAAGATTGTACACAGTATATTGTAGAATCCTTCTAAATAAATTACAAAGATCACTAAGGAATTCAAGAGAAATGATTAAGCATTCAGTATTGTGCGGGCAAACCATAAAAAACCCGCACAATTAATGCAGAAACTGTAAATCAACCTTAACTATGTTCAAGACAAGAAACTAATTGCAGAGTAGAAAATACTTCATGACCTATGTCCATATGAGTTCTCAAGCACTCGCACTTCTGGTCCATATATCATGCGGCAACGCTCAGTAAATGAACTAACCATCCTAGAGGCCACCTCCTTAAAGAACATTGAAGCAATCTGTGGAAACATAAAAGAATATAAGATAAATCATGAACAGAAAAATACAAAATATGATCACAGCCTAGGTAGTTTTAGCAGTGTTCTAATGAGGTGAGTTACGTATGCATTTGCATGGATATAAATAAACGTATGTGCATATGAGGAAAGTCCCAAAACACTGGTACTGCTGCGGAGCAATATTTGATCAGCAAAAATAACATGTTCCTCTTTCCTTAACATACACATACACAGAAAATGAAGGACATGCAAAGTTCAGTGCTAGAGAATAAAAAGTGTAGGCACAGGCGGAGTAAGGATTGATTCCTAAAGCATGAAGACACCAAAAAGCAAGTTGAGATGACGGAGGTGAAACAGATGATAACAGAACCATACCTGTGAGTAAAGTGGAGACTGAAACTTGAAGTCCACCAAAAAATAAAGATCGCAAGTTCCTGGAACTGGGCCAGGCCTAAATTCCCATATGTTTATCAAATGGTCAAATAGGGTACTCTGCGACACAGTTGTCTGGAAATACAACAACAAAAAATATATTACAAGTCAATTCAATAGAAATGAAGAGAAAATTCAGCTATCAATTTGTTTTTTCATAAAAAAAAAAGGAAAACGGAAGACCAAGACAGTATCTCGTGCCAATGCTCATTTAAGCACCACATATTATGGGGGTTTGGTTATAGCGATTTTGACCAAAGGAATTAATGATCCACGTTGTTTATGTTTTTAAGAATATATATTAGATCATAATCAGGCTACAAGTTAGCTTCAGATTGTTATCTTGGAATTAGCTTCAAATTAACACCTAAACACTGCCTCAATTAATCAGTTAATTGGTTGTGATCAGGCTATGGATAGGAGATGAGGTTTGCATCTCTCATACCAACAATTTATCTCAAAGATCCTCACTTTCAAACTATACAATTTTGTGCAGACACTACTTTGAAGTCTGTACACAATTTCCTAGGGCTCATTTAGATATGATTACTATTTTGATATGGATATATCAATCAAACTTATTGTAAGTTGAGCTTGTGTTGCTTCTTTATTAAATGAGCAGAATCCAAACCTTCTAGGGGTTCACGTGACATGATTCACTTTTAAAATGTAAGAAATTGCTAACACAGACATTTTTCTGTTTTACTTGATGTAGTTAAAAAAAATCTTTGCCATTTTCCTTCTAGTTTATAAATGTTTCTGTCCATCAAATTGATGCCCGTAGAGTAACTTTATTGTTTATATGGAATTGGGTAACATCTCCAAGGCAATAACATCAGTGAAGGGTCTTAAATGCATCAATTTGAACAATGTTGGCCGCTTATTGTTCAACTTGATGCATTTAAAAGCACAGTGTGACCATATGTGTAAGAGGTCCAGAATGCGTTTATAAAAGCACAGTGTGACCATATGTGTAATCAAGTCTAAGTTAACAAAAAGGTGAAATAGACATGTAAAGTTGGCCGTCAGTGCCTATACGAGGTATCGATATTTCCAAAAAGCATGAAAATGTTCTTACTGAACACCAAAGTTACAAGTTCCTCGATAAGATGAAAGCGAGAACATAGGTGACATAGCTTAAATATGCTACAAATCTCATCAAATTTGTAAGCATCAAATTGCACATTAACAAAAAAAACTTATTCCCATTAGGCAGAGTTGACCAAATGATTCAAACTACGCCATAATGTTCTTTGTTAATCAACGTCTGGTAAAAAAGCCATTTAAATATAAATCTTCATCAATGGTTTGACCAATATTTTGTGGTGGTCTTCATTTATTTGTAACTATTGGACTTCCCTTCATCGAATTTACTTACTTTCACTATTAGGCTTTTATAGATCTTCTACTCACGTGCTAAAACAACTTAAGCTGAAAGTTTTACATCTTCTACCATAGGTGTCATCCTCTGGCTTTAAGGCAATATAATGTAAGAATAGATAAAGGGGACTCAAAGAGCCAAGTAGGCCAGGCTTTGTTATAGTTAGAGGGTGAGGGCATAGGTGAGTTTAGTTAGTTGGTTAGTCAATTTTGGGTGCGTGGGAGAGACAAGCTTCTCAAATATATGCAAGCATTCAAATTCTCGCCTGGCAATAGCCTTCAACTTTTGCACGCGTTGTTGGAGAATAAGGAAAGTATGATGGAGAAATCTACTGAGCTGGATCAAGCAAAATTTAAAGTAAGAGCCCCCAATTCTGCCGTAAATCACCAGGCGAGAATTTGAATTCATGCAGCATCACTTGAGTTAGAGAAAAGACACAATTTTTATTGTGCATTTTTGGTCCCTGACACTGCACCACATTGATAGGGCTTTCTTTATATAGTAAAGATTATTGTTTTGCCTATTTTTGATCCATTCTGTCAAACAAACACCAAAGGCAACAAAATTAAAAAAGTAGGCAAGGTCAAATACCTTTATTCGCTTTGGTCTGTCCAATTCAACATGAGAAACATAACTTTCAACTAGAAATTTAAATCCAATCTCCAACTCAGCATCAAATGATCCATCTGGATTACGTTTAACTATCTCTGACCTTTGACACCAGGGGACAAAACCATGATAAAAATCAACAGCCGCAACAACATCAAATAATTGCTCCGGAGAGTACCTAATAACCAATTAGTGTGTATTAGCTTATAGATGCAGGAACAAAAACAATGACAAACTATGGACATTCTGTATTCACCAGTAATCCTTAAAAAGCCAAGGGTATTGTGATGATTCATAGATACGCTCACATTCATAAAGTTTCTTAATTATTACAAAAAAACAAATATAAGAGTTTAATGAGATAACTTGGGAGAAAAATGCAACTTAAAGTTCAAATCAAGGTTAAAACTTAAAATATTAATTAAAAAAATCCCAATATAATAGACCTAGTTAAACATCACAAAAACTAATTTTTTCCTTACGGATTGAATTAAATGATATTGATGATGATAGAAAACTTTCAATCATCAGCAGAATCACCTAGAGAATCTGAAACTCCAAAATTTCATTAACAAAAGTTATGATTAAGATGCAGCTATCAGTAGCACAACAACTACAAAAAATACCAGCTACAACGGAAAATATTCACAAAAATCACAAATTTAAGTTATTGTGCAAAAAGAGAATACCAAAAAAGCTGGGAACTTATACAATCAATAAAAATTGAGAGATGAATAGAATCATGATGTTACCCCAAAACGCGCTTCTCCTCATAAGTTTTGGACAGAACATTTTCCACACCATCTCCACATCCCATAAATTGTCTCCATTGGATAGCTTTATAACTGCTATTAACAAAATTTCTCGTAAAAGGTGAAAACCCAATGCGAGAACCAAAGGGATGAATCTGATGGGTAGGTTTAAACGCAATGGTTGAAAAGCATCGACATACTTCCAAATTCTCGGTGCTTTTGCTAGACCTAATCAATTGATTGAATTCACTTTTGCGTGTCGCTAAGGTGCGAAGTGCCTTCGAGGTCGACAAAAATGGCGGCATTGTCAACAAGGGGAAATAATTTGGGGATTTTTAACCTAATTGAATTTTTGGAATGTGGGAAAATTAGAATGATGCAGGTTTTGAAATTACGATGGAAAAATGAAATTGAATGAATGTGAAACCCTAGGGTATGAAAAATGTTGAATAGGGGAAAATAAAAGGTTTTTTTTGGTGATGAAAGGAAACGCGGAATTGAATGGGTTTGCAGATTTTTTGGGTAGAAAATTGAAGTTAGGAAGAGATTTGGTGGTGTGGTTCGTTAAATTTTTGGAAGGATTTGTAGAGAGACACGTGCTTTTTTGAAGGATTTATATTTTTTGTTTGTTGTTGGCGTGAGTCACCAGCAACATCTGACGTAAACCGCCACGCAAACGCCGTCCAATTTGACCACACACGTGTACCGCCAACTATTTGGGAATTGTCCACCCTCCACTTATAATATTCTAATCTACTTATAATATATTAAAAGAAACTACTATAAAAAATACAAGTTTATCCTTATTACTTTTAACGGTGTTTTAAGTTTTACGCCCTTAAGTGTAATTTTAAATCTAAACAAGCCATAAAAATAGGAAAGAAAGATAAGCATAAATGAAATCATCCCATTAAAATAGCATCAGAAACCAAATCTCTAAAAAAAACCACAAAACAAAAATAGAAAAAAAAAAGATAAACATCAAATAAATCTTCCCATAAAAATTTAATTAAAATAAATTTATGCATAAAAATATGAACAAAAATCACTGTAAAAAATACGCTTCAACAATAGTAAATAATTTTTTTTTAATGAAAAAATAGTAACTCAATTTAACGTATAAAAACTTATATATAAGAAATAAAAATAGAATTACCTAATAAAAGAAGATACTTATTTATGAGCTTAAAAATAAAAGAACATAAAAATAGAAACAAAAACACAATCGACATGTTTTGATTGACTTATTTATGAGTTTATACGAAATAACTTATACAAATAAATAAGTTTTTATGTATTATTATAAGTTTTTTAAGATAGTTCATGAAAACTATTTATAAAGATGTAATTTTTGTTAGTGAAAACTGATGAATTAATATGCCTAAAAAAATCTTTTGAATTAACATAAAAGTTTATTTATAAATTATAACCATAAACTATTTTCATAAGCTTAAAAATAAGCCAAATTCAAACATGTCCAATATATTAAAAGGTATTATTACTAAAAATTCTAATTTGTCCTCATCAATTCTTAAAAATATTTCAAATCTTCTATTTCGTAAAAAAAATTATATTTTTTAATTTAATATATTATTATATAATAGTTGAATTCTACTCTATTCTTATTATAAAAAAATTTACTCTATTTTTGTTTACTCTTATATAAAAAATACAAAAGAAGTGCATTATTGATGAATATATATTATAATAATTACGAGGTAAATATTTGTCATTATACTTAAAACATCACGGAACAAGTGTTGATCAATAATTTTATCAAAAAAAAAAGAAAGTGTTGATCACTAATATATAAAAAATCATACATGGGAAAATTGTTCTAATAAAAAAAAGTTTAATAATACATGGGACAATTGCTTTAATAATTTTTTTTTAATCATACACGATATAATTGCTTTAATAAAAAAAATTAATCATACACAGGATAATTGCTTTAATAAAAAAAATATTAATCATACACGGGACAATTGCTTTAATAAAAAAATTAATCATACACGGGACAGTTGGTTTCATAAAAAAAAATTTAATCATACACAAGACAGTTGTTTTATTAAAAATAATTTAATCATACACGGGACAATTGCTTTAATAAAAATATTTTAATCATACACGGGACAATTGCTTTAATAAAAAAATTAATCATACACGGGACAATTGGTTTCATAAAAAAATTTTAATCATACACAAGACAATTGTTTTATTAAAAATAATTTAATCATACACGGGACAATTGCTTTAATAAAAATATTTTAATCATACACGGGACAATTGCTTTAATTAAAAAAAATAATCATACACGGAACAATTGCTTTAATAAAAAAAATTGAATAGTAAATATTTTTTATTATTAATTATAATTTATTACACAAAAATCATACACGGGACAATTACTTTAATAAAAAAATGATTTAATTTAATATATTTTACAAAAAATAACAGAATGATGTCATTTATAATTTAACAATAATTTATAAATAAAAATCAATAGACCCGGGCGAATGCACGGGTCTCAAAACTAGTTCTAATAGAAAATGTTAAACGGTGCTCAAAAAACAGATATGGTTTCCTTAACCAGTGTATGGGAGAATGGCGGTATCGGTTAGCATAACCCTATTTTAATTTATCTTTGATAATTTTGATATTTGCTCAATAACCTACTTCCTCCGGTTTTATATATAAGTAAATTTTAACTTTTTAGTCCATTGAAAAAATAATGTATTTAATTTATATTATTGACTAAATACATTACTTTTTCATTGTATCTAAATTGCTAAAATTTACTTATATATAGAACCGGAGGGAGTATATCTTAATCTTAATCTTATCTTAATTTCTTAATCTTAATCTTAATCTTAATCTTAATTATTATAAATGGTGAGTAGTGCCTCCTTTTCTAAACCATAATTAGCCTCTAATCCCTCTCCTTAATTACTTTCTATTTTCCCTCCAAAGCCTTTCAAATACCTATTTAATTTTGAATAAAAAAACCCACACCCTAATTCTCTCACCTAATTATCGGATTAATTAAGTGCCTAACTTTTTTTAAAATTTTTAAAAGCTTCATTGAAAAGAGTCTGCTATACGTTTTTCCTTTGAAAACTGATATTTTATTCTTCCAAAGCTCCAATTCTCTCTCTCACGCGTGAAACCAAAAATGAAAACTGAGATTTTTACTCTCTTTCTTAATTAATCGCCCTCTCATTGATTTTTTTCTTTTACTCCATTTCCCACATCTTTCTCTTCTTTCTTTTTCTCTCTCTCGCTCTCTGTGTTTCTCCCCATTCTCTTCTCATCTTTCACATTTTTCATCTTTCTTTCTTCACGCGAGAAAGCTGTTTACATGAATCGATTCGACGGAAAAAGGATTGTTGTTTGAACCTTCCTCCTCCTACGTCTCCTTTTATGTGCTATGATTGGATTATTTGGTTATGCAAATCTATATTCATTCCACATATGTCTAAATCTCTTTCTCATTTTTCTACTTGGTTCTTATTAATTGTACTTTTCATGATGTTGATTTGTTCTAATTTCAACCTATTGTTCTTCAACTACTTCATTGAAAAGTGTATTAAGTGGTGGAAAATCATTTTGTATATTATTGTTTTGAATATATATGTTTTTATTTTTATGGTTTTGAATCTATATGTTTTCATTTTGAGGCAGTTCTGATCATCAAGTATTTTTCACCTCTGACGAATTGACGAAGGATTAATCTCTACAATTATGTGCATGTCTTCATCATAGTAAGGGTTGTATTAGATAATTGTTTCTTTAGTATTCACCTCTTTCTTTTTTCTCATCTTTAATTTATTTCTGCATTTTCTTTCACTCTAGCAAGATTCACCCTCACATTTTGTTTTGTGATTGTCCTTTGTAGGTTTGAATGGAGCGCACAATGAGGATTTTGATGTTGGTTGGAAGGGTTTTGGGATGAATTCGTTGAAGGAATCTTCAATCAGTCAAGGTGTTTATAGCTACAATAAAACTTTAGGGGTTTTGATTGCACATTTTCTAATTCCTTTTAAGGTTTTCTATTCAAGTTCTTTGTTTCAAAATTTTACCTCTAACTTTTTTACCGGTAAACAAACTTTTTGTGATTCTGTAGTTTTTTTTTTGTGTAGTTTTATTTTTTAGTTTCTTGAATCCATCAATGTAAGTGTCATAACAATAACTATAATTTAAATTTGCTAGGTAGAGACTATCATCACATGATTGTTCTTTTTTTCTCATGGCAAGTTGAGATATGCTTGATGTATGGGATAACTATTTATGTTCAAGTCATACTTTTTGGGTTTTTTCTGACTGCAACCATTTGTTAAAGTCTCTGACATATTTTGCTTATTCATGAAAACTATTTTGCTATAAGCTATTGCATGGTTTTTTCTTAATTTTATTGATATATACTATATGGTAATCTTCATCTATGCCCTAATGGTATTTCCGACCATCAACAACGCCACCGATGACTTTTACGATATGCAGCAAAGCCTTCAATTTTTTTGTTTTTTTTACTCTAAATTTACATACATTCATTTTTGTGGTTCCAATGATTGTGTTCTCTAGATTTTAAGGGTTGAATCTCATGCAATTAGAAGGGATTTGTAGTTTGGATTGAGCGTATAAGGAGGCTTTTGATGGTGTGGCTGGGTTAGTAACTAATTTCATTTTGCTTTTCTATACTGCTTTTTGTTTTTTATTATTGACAAAATTTTTATTGATAATTAAGGAGCAATACGATTCATTGCACTTTGTGGGATTATTTTGCGGATAGGATGCATCAATTTATGGAGAGTCACTACTCATCTGAGTCGATTGTCATGATACTTCAGCTTTGAAAGTTGTTAAAATACTTTGGTTAGTAATTATAAATTTTTATCTAAATATGATAATTAGTATAATATTTGTATCACTAAATTTAGTAGAGATGCTACTGCAAAACAAGGAATGTTGATGTTCTGCTACTGCAAACTCTTTATACCGAGTCTTGATGTTATGCTATGATATTAAACATCTATAACTCTTGATATTGAATATTGATGTTCCGATATTGCAAAACAAGGAAGTTGTGTCGAGCATTGTTCATTGAATGCCTACAAGAACATGATTGTGATTAACAATAATTTAATTGTGTCTTCTCCTGAATATTGCCATAATAATATCAGTAAGACAACCTTTTGTTTGTTTGATATACCAAACCGGCCGTTACCACATGGAGTTGGCAATGTAATTTTTATCTAAATATGATAGTTAGTTATAAGCAAATTTAAACCTAGCATCTCTATAGTATCAATTCAAACATGTCATGCCTAAACACTGTCAAATTTAAATTGTCATGCCAATTTAGTAGTCTATAGCAAATCCAAACTGTCATACCTATAAATTTAAATAGTATTATATTGATTGAAATCATTCAATATTATAATCCATACTTGATGGAGGTTACATAATGCAGCCTCAAAAAATCGTATATAACTCAAACACCAAGCTTGATGTGTTTGGAACTTATCTGAACATCCAAATCATTACACATTGTTGTCCTATATTTTCTTATTATTTTTCTACATCTTGATTGTTTGTTTACTTCCTTTCCAGGTTAAGTCATATGATTGGAGTTATTCTAGATGTCCCAATCTCACACACACTCCACTATTTTTCTTACCTTTTGAAGAAGGTTCTATTTTGAACCGCTTTCAATATTTGGGTCAAAAAGAAATTGATAGATTTAATCCTTAATCATCTCAAAAAAATTATCTAGGATTGTTACCATTTTCCGTAGGTGTGAATGTTTTTTACAATTTTTACTTACCACTTTTAAATAGTCTAGGATTTCCCTTAGCTTTGTTCCCTATGTTGCATGTCTCAATTCCAGTCATACAACTACTACATGTATCGGTATCACAAATTTCCTCTACATTTTGGTACTTCATTTGACTCAAGTTATATAGTGATTCTAAATTTAAGTACCATGTTTCAAGATTTCATTTCTAATTTGAATTGTTCTTTGCAGGTGGAAGAAATGCAATTGAGTCATGAAAGCATGCTCACAAAAATGTGTTAGTCAATAGTGTGGAACTATATGCTATTAATTAAAGATAACCATATCAATTTAACATCCTTTTGGCAACTTAATGATTGTTGTATTGCACTTGGTTTATGAGATTATTAGCTATTATGATTTGGTTTTTAATTTTATTTGCTCTTTTTGATGTAACCGTTATGTAATGTACTTTTTGGTCGTATTATCAATGATTATATGAATGAAGTTTTTTTTTTATATTTTGTTTTGAATTTTATTATTATGCAACATTATGCAATGTATGTTTCTTAATTGGTCTTTTTACCAATGAGTTAGTTTTTAAGTTTGTTTGTTTGTTTGGTTTTTTTTTTTGGAATTAAATGTACTACATATAGACCAATTTATGTGCATCATAAGCTTCTTAAAAATTAGCCACATTGTTAAACTAATTTGATTAACTTGATGTATATGACGTTCTAAAAACCTGTGCAACGCACGGGTTAGAGTCTAGTGTTTGTAAAATTTATTCTTGAAGTTCTATAGTCAATAATTTTATGACATAAAAAAATATTTCCAATATAAAAATTATCTTTTTTATTTCTTTAACTATTATTTCAAGAGCATCGAATAGCATGAACCATATAATAATTAGATAGATGTGTTTATGGGTTGGATTTCATGCATTTTGGCCGAACTTGTTAAAAATCCAGTTAATTTCATGGGTTGGGTTACATACATCATGGGGTTAGGTTTCACTTATGAGTTGGGTTTTATAAAGTTGTATTTTTGGAGTTAAATTTGAACGTCCGCCATGAAAATACTACATGGTGTGTCATATAAGTGTTATGAGTTATTTTAACAGAGATATAGTTGTGTATATCACACTTCGATAGTTAAACCACTATTGGGCTTTAGACGTGTTGAGTGTTTTTTTATCGTTCAAATGTTGTCCTTCACATAATGATTATAAAGTTGATTGATGGGTACTACACAAATCGTATTGAGGTACATGAATAATCTATATGAATTTATCTCTCCTACATAACAAGAGAATATCCTTGTGGCCTTTGATCGAGTATAATTGTGAAGTGTTCGTCGCGTTATAACAAGTCAATATAAGATATTAAGATTGGTATATAATTCGGATGAGCATTCTTGCACTACAAGAAAACATGATATTATTGAGGGCCAAAAGCCTTCAAGAAGGGCTAAAATCCGTCAAAAAAGCACACATTATTGGCGGCCAGTGAACCCTCAATAAAACCTTCGTCGGTAACCATTCTTTGACAGCCCAAGACCCTCAATAATATTCTTGGTGGCCTGCAGCCCTCAATAATGCTTGGTCAACTGACAAACACGTTCTTGATGGCATGTGACCCTCAATAATGTATTGTCAACTGACAAACGCGTTCTTGACGGCCTGCAACCCTCAATAATGCTTCGTGAATATTTTTTTAAAAATAATTTAATTATTTAAAAATCAGAAATTTTGATTTTTAAATAATCAAATTATTAAATTATTTTAAAATAGAAATTGTTTTTTAAATAATTAATTTTCTAAAATATTTTTCTAACATATATCTCTATTCTTTAAATATCAAATTTGCTTTATCTTAAAAAAGATTTTACTATTCTTTTTAACTTAAAAACAATATATAGCAATAATTAAAAAAAATGATTTTTCTCTACTCTTTTAAGTTTAAAGGTTTTTACTTCAAACTAATATTTCTCTTTTCCTTAAAACTAACATTTTTCTTAAATATTTTTCTAACATATTTCTCTATTCTTTAGAAGGAAAAAACTTGAAAAGTATGAAAAAAAATTCAAAGATAGAAGAATATGAATTTTTAGAGAGAAGTTTAGAGTGAGAATGAAAGTGTAAAAATGAATTGAAGTTGGATTAATATATAGAGGAGAAGAGGGAAACATCAGTTTGAATTTCTGCATCCATATAATTATTGGCGACCTTGGAACCTCAATAATGCATACATTATTGGCGGCCCATGACCCTCAATAAAGTGTTTGTCAGATTTTTGAAAAATTGTGCCACTTCTTGGCGGCTCAGGGCCCTCAATAACGCATTTGTCAGACTTTTTAAAAATTGTGCCACTTCTTGGTGCCAAATGGCCCTCAATAACGTATTTTGTAACTTATTAAGGGCTTCAAGCCCTCAATAATTTATTGAGGGCTTAAGGCTTCAAAAAATTCCGTCAACAATACAAGATTTTCTTGTAGTGTTGCGATTCACCAACGCGAATTAGGGAAACATGGTGCACCGCAAGGTACGATGCATATAAGTGAAAACACGGTACACCATAAGGTATAGAACACACAAGTGGTTCTATAATTAGAACCATTGGGATAAGTTATTTAACTAACTCATATTTCACGGGTTCTAAAACCTTAGCGACATTAGGACTCATGTGCTCTCTCTAACAGTTAGCATTAATGACAGAAGGATTATGTTTACGTGGACTGGGTTTAAGAGGTAAACACATGAATCTCTTTGATGAAATGTCGGGGTTCATAATCATAGTAGTGATTTTATTCCATTTTAAAGAATAGTTTTAAAAGTTTACCTTAAAAAAAAAAAAACTTCAAACACTCCACCACCGCCACCACCATCGAGCTCTGCCATTACAACCATCATCAAACTCAATTTAGTTAACAATGAAGATCAATGAGAGGTGGCAATCTCAAACAATAAGCACATAAATCCACCACCACAAAAGACTTTCATAATTCTATGTGTTTGTTTGTTCTAATCAAATCATTATATTCTTAAATTTGTAGTTTTTATTTTGCTTTAAAATAATGTTTTGAACCAAAACATCCTATAAACTTGTGTTTGTTGCTAGTTTTGTTCCTCTTTTCTCCCTCTTCAAGTGCAAGTCACGAGTTTGACGATGATGATCAAGACTGATAATTTTGAAGACCGGAGCATCGAGAATGGAGATTGATGATGGTAGGAACAAAGTCATAAATTAAATTTCGGGGACCAAATTTAAAAATATTTCTTAATAAAAAAAATTATTTTACATGTTGCCTCAATCTTTTTTTATTGTGATTTGTGAATTTGCAACAATGCTTTAAAAAGAAGATAAAATAGTCTCTAATAAGTTAGACATGTTGTATTAGGCTCCGTTTGGATTAGTTTATTTTTGAGCTTATGCAAATAGCTTATGCAATTTTTATATATTGTTTTTTTTTATTGTCAAGTTAATTTACGATAAAATATCTTATAAAAATACAATTTTCACTAGTTTAAATTTATAAAATAGCATAAAACATAATTTATATTGCATAAGCTCAAAAATAAGCTAATCCAAACGGGACCTTATATTATTTGCCTCAATCTTTTACTTTCTATTGCACTTTTATTGTAGGTAACCTTAGAGCATCTCCAATGGGGAGTTCTTAGAGCAGAGGCGGAGCCAGGGGTGGCCAGGCAGGGCCATGGCCCACCCCAAAAAATTAGAAATTATTTGGATACCCTTATATACATATATAAAATTATGGGGTATGATAGATATATATATGTGGACGCGCGAAATTGACAGAAGATTGAAGTTGGCTGAGTGGTTAAGGTGATTTTGTGTAGTTAAAGGGTGCCAGTTTAAGTCCTACTTGCTGCCTTTTTTTTTTATTCATCTGTTTTGATTTGAAGATTTTTTATTTTTATTTTTTTCCTATAAAAAATCAGTTTTATTGTATAAAAACCCACACCAATCGAGATAAAATTAAAGTCTTAAGCCACTAAATTAATCACTTTATTTTTGTAAAATTAACTTTTCATAGTTATATATCCATTATTATCTTTCTTGTTAACTTTTTGTGTGAATAAAACATAATTTTTTATCAATTAAAAACAATTATTCTCTTTTGATTAATATTATTTATTTTGGATTATATCATTTTTTTAGTATATATGTAATGATCAGCAAGTATTCGTTCAAACTTAATTATTAATTATTAATTATTTTGAGTCACTTGTACACGTTAATATTATCTTAAGATGCGTACTTTAATTTTTGAATGACAAACTATTTTTTACCGGAGCAAATTTATGGTATTTCATTTTATAGAGTGATCAACTTTTTACTTATTTCAACTTCATTTGTTATATATAATATAATTTTCTTATTTAATTTATATGTTATAATTTTTTAGCGGCCCATCCAAAAACAAATTCTTGGCTCCGCCACCGTCTTATACTCCAATTGTTCCTTTTTATTTATGGTTTGGAAATCGTGCACATTATTCATATTTTGATTGTAATTTTCTATTAATATGTAAAAATAAATATTAACATATAAAATGTTGTTCAATTTGTCTCAATGTGTTTTATAAAAGATAATTGAAGATATTAATGATCAAAGTTGTACACTGACATATATATACATAAATCTAAAACAATAAATAAAAAAGAAAAGTAATTTCTATTTAAAAATACTAGTACTAAGTAAGTAATCCAGTTTAAAACGATACTGACCGTTAATTTGTGATCAGATGATTGACATCGAAATCAAACACTGTGTTTTATCTTGTAGCTGGCGTGTTTATCTTTCCTGGTAGTAACGTTTTTGTAAAGAGCGCGAGTGAGTGAACACTCTCCACCCAGAGAGAGAGAGAGAGAGCTCAGAAGCTGAGTGAATAACAAGAATCAAATAATTAAAACAATGTTCAATAAATAATAATTATTAACTTACAAGAATTTGTAGTTATTATTCAAGATATGGCTTCTTCACTATCCAGCACAAATCAATTTCACTCTTTCAAAAACCCTTTCACTTTTCGTTCAATTTTATCCATTCCTTTCTACTCCACAACAACAACAACAACAACACCGTTGCTTCATTCTCGTTTCTCTTTTTCTCTCAAAGCTTCTTCTTCTTCTTCTGAAGCTGATAAGACAGTTCTTTCACAAGGGAAAGGAATTGTAGAGGACAAGAGCTATTGCTATGCCGAAGAAGAAGATAGTGCTGAAGATGATGAAGAAGAAGATAAATGGGTTGATTGGGAAGATCAGATTTTGGAAGATACTGTTCCTTTGGTTGGATTTGTTAGAATGATTCTTCATTCTGGACAGTAAGTTTTTTTATTTTTCCTAATTAATGGAGTATAAGATAAGATAATGTAATTTTTTTTACTCATTTGTTGTGGATTAGGGGAGAGAAGATGTATTTAACAGCAAAAATTGAACATTTAGGAACTAATTAGTTGTTTATTCATGATAGTTTATGAACTAAATTAATGTATTTCCATAGTTTAAGGACTACTAACAGTCAATCTAACAGGAGTGTTAATCGAGGGACTAAATAGTAAGATGCGATAATAGTTTATGAACCTTTTAGTTGATTTTAATAGTTTAGGGACTACATAGTTGGATTCAGGGGCCTTTTAGTTGATTTTTATAGTTTAGGGACTAAAGAGTTGGATAATTGGATAGTTGGATAGTTTACGGACATTTTAGTTGATTTTAATAGTTTAGGGACTAAATAGTTGGATAATTGGATAGTTTACGGACATTTTAGTTGATTTTAATAGTTTAGGGACTAAATAGTTGGATAATTGGATAGTTTACGGACAATGGTAAATCAAAAGTTATTGTCTTCTCTTGGCAACTTTTACTTAGTTGGCTACCAACAATGGTAAATCTTGCCAAACGAGGAGTGGTGGGAGATGGCTCCAATTCCCATTGTGTGTTGTGCCCGATGGAGTTGGAAAGTGAGGGTCACCTTTTTGGTTGTTGTGCTTTTGCCTTGGCTTTATGGGGCAAAGTGTTCCATTGGTTTGGTTGGGTCGGTGTGGTTCCGCGGGATCCGCGACATATCTTCGGAAATTGTTTTGTGGGGAGGGGGAATGGCAAGCGCCTAAAGGGTCTTTTAGCGGTATGGCATGCGGTGGTGTGGGCTATTTGGATTACAAGAAACGACTTAATCTTTAATTCAAAAGTGCCGGTAATTAACGAAGTCTTTCATGGAATAACTTTGCACTCATGGAAGTGGTTGTGTGAAAAGAAGAAGGGTGTTAGTTGCTCTTTCTATGAATGGATAACATTTCCAATGGATTGCATTCAAAGATAGACGTTGGTTTTCGTTTTTGGGAGCGGCAATTTTTTCGGTCTTTTGTTTCGGTTATTTCTTAGTTCGGGTCAAGTACCCCTTGTACTTGTTAGAATCATAGATGCAAAATAAAGAAAGATAAAGACGGCTAGGGTTTCAATAATATTAGAATAATATTGCTTGACAAAATAAGGATTACAAGAGAATTTATAATAATACATGGACTACTAGACAACTAACATATAAAGCCCAATACTTAAAGCCCTAATATATTTAACACTTCCCCTCAAACTCACGATGCATTAACGGATAATCATCGAAAGTTTGTGAAACAAAAAACGAAAAACATACTTAATACTTAATAATATAAACTTAACATTTTATTTCTAATATTACCCCTCAAGCTAAAGCTTACTAAGCTTTACGCTTGTTACAAATTAACCCTGCAAATAAACCAACTCAACTAATAACCAACCGAAAGAAGCAATTTGCAGTCATCCAATCCAGTCCAAGCTAACCAAAACAAGATCAATCGAACAAATCCAAACTAAACCAAACATAAGAATCAGCCAATAGATATATGCAATCAAATAGAAGAAACCAATAGGGAGAAGTGCAACCAATCAGAAGAAGTCAATAGGGAGAGGTGCAATGCAATCAATCAGAAGAAGTGCAATAGGGAGAGGTGCTATGCAATCAGAAGAATCAATAGACAGAAGTGCAATAGGGAGAAGTGCAATGCAATCAGAAGAAGTGGTGCAATAGGGAGAAGTGCAATGCAATCAGAAGAATCAATAGGGAGGGAGAAGTGCAATGCAATCAGAAGAAGTGGTGCAATAGGGAGAAGTGCAATCAATCAGAAGAATCAATAGAGAGAAGTGCAATCAAACAGAACCAAACCAAATGAAACTAAACCAAACAAACCAATTCAAACCAACAAAACCAAACCAATCGAAGTTAACCGATACCAAAACAAATTGAACCAATCGAATCAAAACAAAGTTAACCGAATCAAATTCAAATCAAACCAACAAAAGTAGGAACCAAACAAATGGAGAGACTCAAACTAAAACAACAAAAGACCCTACAAAACACTTGTTACCCAAAACAAAAAAATATCCAATACACCAAACTTTCTTGCCAATGCATCCATTACGTCAGAACCTCATATTCCTAAACACAAAGAAACTCAAACAATGCAAAGATGACGTAAAGAAATTTCGATCAGATTTTTATCCAAACATGTCACTTAATAATCCATTGCAACAAAGGAACAAAGTTTACTAACCAATAGGAACAAGAGGTGACTGAGAAAGTTTACCAACTAAACATGTCAGAATGAGAAATTGAACAAATCGTAACATAGATGTAAGCCAATTGATTGAGAAAGAAACAAACCATAGCACAACGACACAAGATCAAATCACGAACTTCAAACAGCGGAGGCACTAAACTTCAAAGAACAAACCAACGACAACACAAAAAACAAACAAATTCTCAATTTTTTGAGAATTCGATATAGCGGAAGGGACGATTGGTTCAAGGAGGATCAAACCATGCTCTCGATACCATGTTAGAATCAGAGATGCAAAATAAAGAAAGATAAAGACGGCTAGGGTTTCAATAATATTAGAATAGCATTGCTTGACAAAATAAGGATTACAAGAGAATTTATAATAATACATGGACTAGTAGACAACTAACATATAAAGCCCAATACTTAAAGCCCTAATATCTAATATATTTAACAGTACTTAATCCCGATTTGTGGGTATAGTACCATTTGTACTTTTTCCCTATGATTTATATTATTATATCCTCTCTTTTGCTGTTCAAAAAAAAATTGGATAGTTTTTTTTTTTGGTCTAGTAGCCTAGTGAATTGAAATTCCATCCTAAAAATTGGATAGTTTACGGACATTTTAGTTGATTTTAATAGTTTAGGGACTAATTAGTTGGATAATAGAGTAGTTTGAGACCTTTTTGTTGATTTTAATAGTTTAGAGACTAAATTGGTAAGAGTGATACTTTAGGGACTAAATTGAATGTTTATTCTATTGTGAAGTAATAGTGTTATGCTTATGCAGATACAATAAGTAAAATATATATATATATATATATATATATATATATATATATATGACAGTCAAACTTGTACTCAATATTTATCACATACCAGCTCTAACATCTGAATGAATTAACCTCAAAACATGACACTAAACACTTAAACCGCCACTAAATTTTTGGGCGGTAAAAATGTCAAACACTCAAGTTTCATGTTACTTCCTAGGTGAAATATGATTTCAGAACTTTATATTGAGACGAGAATGATAAAAGTATAATAATACTTAAAGCTAAATATACAAGGAATGGAATGATAAAAATTGAATATTTAGGAACTATTTAGTTGTTTTTCATGATAGTTTATGAACTGAATTAATGTATTTTTATAGTTTAAGGACTACTAACAGTCATTTTAATAGGATTGTTAATCGAGGGACTAAATAGTAAGATGTTTTGTTTTCATTTATCTTGGAATTGTTTATAATACCTTGATTTGATTTCATGAATTAGATATGAAAATGGAGCTAGACTAAATCCAGAGCACGAGGAAACCATTCTTGAGAAGCTGCTTCCATTTCACCCTGAATCTGAGAAAAAGATTGGATGCGGAGTCGATTATATAACGGTATATCTCTCTTTCCCTCTTTTACTCTCACAAACAGCATGTGCATTATTCCAGTGATAAAAAGCTTTTCCTGATATTACCTGTTTTTAGTACAATAATAACCTTTTTGGGTTTAGGAACCTAACAGATTAACCTCAACATCAGTTGTTGCCTACGGAAAAGATTTTACCCTTATTCTAACATTGACATACAATAAAATTGCTTTGGTGTATGGTCTGGCCCACAAATGATAGGATTTAACTCCTAATGTGTGGGGGTGAAAATAAATGGTTAAGGTGCAAGTTCGTAGCTATTGACGAGGAAACCAAAGGAATTAGTTTTGATTAAATCATAGAGTGCTATCTGATTATTTTATGAAAACTCACACGATTGATATGTTCATCAACTGGTATCGACTCCGCACTTCACATAGCAAAATGCACCGTGCACTTTAGAGGACTCCAATCTTTTCCAGTTGTAACCTAATTTGGTGGTTTGCTCACTACCTGATTCGCTAACCCTTAATAATAGTAAATACACATTGTTTGTTGCTCAATTTTGCAATTTACGAGCCTATGGTATGGATAGATTTTTTAAGGATCCTCATTTTAAAATTGTCGTCATTTTTCCCTTTCTATGTAGCCTATTCCCCAAGTTTCCTTGCCATTTTTCCTTTTATATGTGATCACCCTCTCTATGATAAGTTTTGACTGATTACTTGTGTTATACTAGTATCCACCCAACGGGATGAATTTTGATAAGGAAAGCAGTAATCTATCAATCATAGACTATTTCAAATGGCATGTTATGGGCAGTTGACCGATTACTTGTGTTATACTACTGCCCATCCCAATGGACGGAATCAGGCCGAGCTTTGGGCTACGCAGAAGTGAATTAGTGCCATTAGGTCTCCAAAATGTGATTTAGCATCTCAGTCTAGCCATCTAATTCAGACTGGTAGGTCGTGTTCATTTGTAATGTCACCCCTTATAAATAATATAAGATCTCAGACACTCATTATTGATATGGGGACACTGTGCATGCACATTATTTCCCTCACAAAAGTGTTTGTGACTTACAGGCAGATAGCGAATGTTTGAGAGATGTGAAGTAAGCATACTTGCTAAGTCTCTCTACGACCTCTAAGATGATGTCCTAACCCTTAGTACACTACAGTCTACAGCCTGTTGATGAAACCCATGCTATTCTCCTCCCTGCTGGCATTGGGAATGAGAGTAAGCTGAGTTAAACAAACTGGGGAAGAAGAATCATATTTGTTCCGTTAGAAAATGAGGCAAGATGCCACAAAAGCAAATAATTTACCTTTCATTCCAACCGAGTAAAAGGATTGTGCAAATTTCTGATAAGTGCGATAAAATCCTGAGGGATCCTCGGTCCAGGTTGGATGAAACTCCTTGAGTAGCCATGGAATTCACTGGGATGTGGCCAACAACACTTGTTTGAAGATATGAAAGTATCTTATAACATTTTGATATTATGTTACACTATTATATTATCTCCTAGGATTAGTTTCTTATGATAGAGTGTCTTAGATTATATATTTAGATTAGTTTTCATATTTCTTAGTCATTATCATGAATTTGTTTCGCTATATAATTACCACTTGGAATCTTGTATTAGTATAGATACATGTTAGTGCTTAACCTTTTTGCATCAAATCATAATCATAATTCAAAGTCTTCATTCTTTCTTTTCCTCCTTATCTAAAACCTTATAACATCAAAATGTTATTAGATTAGTATCATCCTTTCTGACCTATACTGTCACTGTTCTGTAGAATTTTCCAAAGTTTTAAGCCAAACAAAAATTTGAAACTCTATTCTTCTCATTAGTCACGCGCCCATTTCAGCCATCTAAATTTTTTATTTTTGTGTGTGTTTTGAAGCTCTTGTATACCATGCCATTGTTTTAGGTGTTCAGAACCACATCGATGTGTCACCTTTCTAGCATGTTTAGAATCTCTGCTCTGTTTTATCATCTTTCCAGTGTGTTTGGGATTTCTCAGTTTTGGTTTTGTACCGTTTTGTCTCAAATGCATCTGTACACTGTTTTCGTCTCAGGTCCAGTTTAGTACCAGTTTCGTCTTGGTTGTGATTTGGCACCATTTGTTTATTCTCAATTGTGATCTGGCCCCCAACTTTTGCTTAACTGAAATTTGGTCTCGATTCTTGTTCTAGATATGATTTGGCCTTGCCAATCTTCACCATCAAATATATGATTTGGTTATTTTTCTCATTGAAATTATACATTTATAACATGCTTAAGTTTGGTAAGCTTTAGCTTGAGGGAGAGTATTTGAAAATAACTCTTAATATCTTAATATTATGTTAAGTATTTTAGTCTTAGATTACCTCGCAGTTAATTTCTTATTTTAAAGTATCCTTGAATTATATCTTAAGATTCGTTTCCATATTTCTTTGTTATTATCAAGATTAGATTCTTTATTTAACTAGGATTTGGAATCTTGTATTATTGATATAAATAAGGGTTAGTGCCTGATCTTTTTGTACCATAACATAATCATCAAACATATTGATACAAGCAAATCTAGGCTTAAGGAGCCGAATGGGTCAGTTATGCAAGTTGGCACTTCACAAGACAACATTGGCCTCTAGAAGATATTAGGCCAAGTCACATCAGGATCTCAAGAGTTGGGAAACTGCCAGTCTGGAATGCTGATTATGTGATGAAGTGACTTAGAGAGCACATGTCAGCTAGCGCTTATTTCACTCTGTTGTTAGATTTCCTTCTAGAAAGAAGTTAGTTCAATCATTTGTATACGTGTCCTTGGATCCTTAGTTCAAGGAAACAAATTTTAATACAACCTAATCTCCTCTGAATTAGGATCCTTCTGTAGATGCTTGATGATCATTTTCAACTCTAGGCCTACCTTGACTTCCTTCACAACATGAGAATAATCTGGCCAATAAGTTTTAGGAAGAATAGCCTGCAGATCGTCCTCTTTTTCCATCCCTCAAAAACCAAGAATCTACAATATTATAAGAATTGCCAACCTGGTACGGAATTTCGAACTCAGCCCATCAGCTTACAAACCAGTTTCTCTGAGTTAGTGTAGTGACCTCTATCTATTCCTATCTCTCATGAGGACAGGACTCCCAAGGATAATTCTCCCGTTTCACCATAAGATGATCTGAAGGGTGTCTTCAATTCAATGAAAGTAAAATGCCAACTAAGTACCTGTGTCAGTCCTTCAAAGCTTTAGTAAAAATTTGAGACTTCTCTGAGGTGCTGATTCATAAAACGTTAATCATCACAGCAGCAAATAAGGCAACTAGTGTTGCACTTCTTTGACCAAGGCCATCAACTCTTTCTCATACATGATACAACAGGGAGTGCATTGCACCCAACGGAGAGTGGATGTGAAAAATATGGCATAGTCAAAACCGCCGATGTAGCCGTATCTTGCTACAACACCTGAAATGTTGTCTCAGCTATCCCAGTCTACTCAAAAGCACATTTCTTCGACAATCAGGTCATATGCTGAGCAATTTTGCCATAATCATTATTCATGTACAAACCGCTGATACTACCCTGTCAAGCCCAAAAATCCACCATAAGGCTATATGGGGTCCATAGTAACCCCACCTTGGATATGATGTAACCTATGCCTCTTCCTGCACCTTTTCAGATTGGTGAAGCACTCTTTTTGCAATGTGAACAGAACTTGTGCCAAGCGTTCCAAGTGAGGCTCCCATGTTCTACTGTACACCAAGATATTTTTGAAAAACACTAGCACAGATTACTGTAGATATGGTATGACTGAAAATTTGTATACCCATGTTGAGGTGGGAATGTCGGATTTGAGAATTTCCTTCTCATGCATCCATATTTGATAGTAACTTGCCCACAAATCAACTTTAAATAAGTTATCTTCCCCATGTAATTCATCCAATGCGTTCTTCTATAACCAGGATCATATACTTACCCGGAATTGTTACCTTATTTAGTGCTCAAATGTCCATACAACACAGCCAATCTCCATCTCTCCCTTTTCATTAAAATCATTTTTTGCTGAGCTATATGATTGCTGTGACTAACATCTCAGCAAAAGCCTCTCGCTCTCATTTTTCTGCTGGTTCAGGTAGTGGTATGGCCCTAAATTGGCTGGTTCGGAACTATATTCGCCGACCTTCAATGCCACTCCTACCTTCATACCGCTAAAAAACCGCTAAATAGAGCCAGACCGTTCAATTTCAAGAGTTCTTGTGACTAGAGGTCAGGATTAGCCATATCACCATGTAATAACACCAAGTTCGCACTGTAGGTGAAGGACATACCAGAAGTGGCCATGGCCCAATTTGTCACCTCATCGAAATTCTAAACTCAACACCGCCCTTACAACTGCAACTCCATATTCAAGTGCAGCCGGGTTTTCCCCATTGAGTCCATCACCCAAATGCACTATGATGTACTGTAGAGGTAACAGGTAAACCGAACCAACCAGCAATAAAATAATGGCTTCCTTGGCTTTCTATGAAGTCCAAGGCCGTTGTAATAATCCCCTGACCGTCAGGGTTTGGGGCTGGGATTTGCCTCATGTTGAACAGAGTTAAAGCTCCGCTGAATGGCACTCTCTTTGCGTGAACTCCTCCAACTGACAACAAAGTTCATACACGTGAACTCACTCTCCTGGCCCCCTGTTCATCTATTGTGAGAACATGACTCAAGACATTTCAAGATGCTTGTTCCTCAGGATGTAAAGGCATGCACAATCGAAGCAATGGCCTTTCTGCTTATGGAACTCATGATGGGGAAGCTGTTGGATCTCCCGTTGTGAGCTTGTGGATGCCTTGAACAAGGTGGATGCCTTGCTAAACCTTAAGAATAGTAACCTATTTGGATAGTTTTCACAGTGCTTAATTTACTAATCCTTAGTAATTGCAAAATACACTTTGTATGTTGCTCAGGTTTGTAGTTTATGAACCTCTGATATAAATAGGTTTTCTCTGGATCTCCATCTTGAAATTGTCTTCATTTTGCCTTCTCGAGCAGTTTGTTTCATTTGATATTCCAAATTCAACTACTTTGTTCGATCTTCTTCTCATTCCATGATAGGTATGAATTGACATAATAATTGCATTATGATTTATGGCCACACAAAGCGTTTTGCAGCCAAGAAACTTGTAGAGCACAGAGCAATTGCAAAAAATTATGCAGCACGAGAGAAAATAATGATTATGGCATCACTGCTGTCCAAGGAGAATGTCTCCCTGCAGCTGAGTAATTCAGTTAACCAACAACAGTAATCCTAAATTTTCATCAAAAATCTACATCATTCCTAGTTAATATATAATTACCCCAATTTCCCTAACTGCCATATATTATATTAATAGCCCTAAATTCCTAATAATAGCCAGCCCAGCGTATTCTGTCTTCCTTCTAGCATACACCTTCTTGTTCCCATTGATCTTCTCTTTCAATTTTAGATGTGTTTTTGTATGAACTTTATTTTATCTATTGTTTTCCAGTAGTGTCGTGTCCTAAGTTCTGTAAAAACTTCTATCCATGCATTTTAGTTTTAAGTTTGCAGCTGGCCAAATCAGTTTGTGGCCATGGTGTTACATTCCCTTATGGCTGTGTTATACCTGTTTTGCTTTCTTGAGTAGTTCAATTGTTCGCTTCTGCTCTGTAACTTTCCTGCGTTGCAGGCGTGCGTGTGTATAATGAAATACGCATTACTGCACTTGTTTAATTAATTATAACAGATTTTGTGATATTTGCGTTGCTGAAGAGTTTTTTTCTTTTCCTATGGCAGATTGGACATCATCCTGAGTTTGATCGGTCCAGGTGTTTGTTCATAGTGCGAAAAGATGGAGAGCTGGTTGACTTTTCATATTGGAAATGCATAAAGGGTTTGATCAGAAAGAATTATCCATTATATGCAGACAGTTTCATTCTCCGGCACTTCAGGAAGCAGAGTCGTAATTTATGAAGTTGATATCTTCTGCTTGTTGTACCATTGTATGATAGCTTCCTTCTTTTTTAACATTATTTTTATCCCTTCCATTTTTGCTGTTCTCTTATTGCCGGTAGCTAGTGTACTATTTTAAAGATCTGAAAATAAATAATATATAGAAATTTATGGAATTCAGAAGAGTGGTTAGCATTTAATGACTCACTATTCACTAATGATCGCCGTCGATGCTGGAAATTGACTCCATTTTATTGTTGACAATATGTTTGCAGTGATTGAAAATTAGGGGAACATGGATTATGTATGTATATAGACCTTGATGACCATGTTCCTTTCTGTTAATTTCTAGAAATTGAAGTCTAGTTTATTTATAAATATACACCATTACTGTTATGCCGTTAGGAAAAAATGCTATCCTATTTTAATTTTGTTAAGATCACATCGAATGTGAGATGAACTGAACATAGTATAGATAATCAACACCATCCACTTGGCCTCCACAATTGTATAGTATTGTTCATTTATAACAGCGTCGGTTTAAAGGTAGGACTACTAAATTTTATAAAGGAAACGACCTCAGGAAAAGAGATCACATAAATATGCTTTAAAATTCACTTAAAATTGAAAATTACTGGACTGAATTTGATTTATTGGGGTATCTTATAATGGATAGTTGCATGTAGGGAGAATTATCGGTACCAATAGGCTTATTTGAGATAGGCTAATTTGAGATTTACTTTTGTCATCCTATTTCATTTTTTGTGCGCCCTACAAAATTACTAAAATTCATCTGTTCGCTACTTAAGTAGCAGATTATACGTTTAAAATCTTAAATATTTCATGTTAGGAGAGTGTTTCTTTTTCTTCAAAGTTCACATTTTTATAACATCCGCTACTTAAGTAGCAGATGTTATAAAAATGAGAAATTTTCATGTTAATAGGGTGTTTTTTTTCAAAAATTACTCATTCTTACAATATCCGCTAATTAAATATCAGAAGAGTATTCTTCTCCTTAAAAATAGTAAAGAAGGAAAAAATTGTGTTTGACTTCACTTTTCTTTATTTTTTACTTCTTTACTTTATTTCTCTAATACTTTTAAGGAAAAATAGTGTCAAATATAATTTTATACTTCTCTATTTCGTTTAAGCTAAAATAAAAAGTAAAAAATAAGCCGGGCCAAACGGGGTAGGGTGACAAAAGTGAAACTCAGCTGATTTTAGGTATTTTGTAACATAGTTATCGTCCTTTGGCTTTTTCAAAAGAAAGGTGATCATTCTCTCAACATGGATGTACTTTAGGTTTATGTTTTCCTCAGCATTATTTCCTTTTTCGGGGGGTGTTTGGATAAACTATGCCAAATTTGGAAGATGGATGTGTCAGTTTCTCATTCATCACTGGCTCTAGATTTATCCGAAATTTAATTATGTAAGATTGTGAGTGAACCCTACTTAATGTCAGCAATCAGCACCCGCAATTTGTCAAAAGAGTGTGCATTGCAAAAAATTCAAGAAATGGTTTAGACAAAATTCAAAAGAAATGATTTGGACAAATCAAACGTCTGCATGACCATACATGGTGGTTAAAAAGAAAATATTTTGAGATATAAGAAGTAATGACATAGAGAACCGGAGGGAGAGGAGAGATAAAGAAATCGAAAGTTAATAAAAATAAGAAAATAATTTAAATTTATCTCATTTTTTGGTACATAAGCTAAGATAGAAAAGAAAAAGAAGCGAAAAAAGGACTATGTTTTAGGGTAGGCTATCCTAAAAACATCAATCGAGATTAACTCTTTTAAATTAGAAGGCGGAGATTCCCAAATCGAAGTGTTTGTTTGGTGGTGTTCCATTTCGGCAATTTAGTTTTACGTGACATTTAGCAATTTTAGTAAAAAATAATATATCATGCTTTTTTTATTATATTTTTAATTCTATTTTAAAAATAACATTCATGAATATATCAAGTTTCACATTAGATAAAAATATTGATCGGTAAATTATAAGTGGAGTTCAAGAGTCACATCACTTGCTATTTTGAGCAACCCCATGTAAGTGGCTTAGAAACAAATGCCTTAGACACAAATATTTTCACCAAAAACATATTATATATAGATCATTTCACTTCACTCGTATGTCGTTTAATATTTAATTTTTTATTTAATGAGACTCGATCTTATTCGTACTTAACATGCCATTAATGCTGAGCATCACACAAATGAGATGATACATAAATAATATTTAAAGTTCATTAAGGTTGTTCACAAATTATAGTAAATTGGCAAAAATATCGAAATTATTAATGTCGGATGTCATGATCGGAATTCAAACTTCGGTCCATTCACTTTGTGCATGTAAAATTTATCAATGTTAAACATCAAACGAATAAGTTGACACATACAAAATATGTTTCAAGTTTTGGATAAATACGTGTTGTACAATTTTCCTATGCTATTGGTCAAAATTCATTGTCATGATCGATTCCTATACTATTCTCATGACTAAACATACTTTTTTTTACTAATCAAAACATACTTAAAAACACTCCAAACTACTAAAAAAATAGAGAAATATATGATGCTAATGTTCACAACGAAGATAAAGAGCATGAACCAAAATTTGTTAGCATGTGGAGAGCACTTTTGGGTTGAGATAACGAAATGTTGGGTTGGACAGTTTTACATGCGACGTGTGTCTACACCCCATTTTGTTAGCCCTAATATCAACATGCTGTGGTCTATTATAAAACAGTTTTTTGTGCCTTTTTGAATGGGTAATGTAATGAGAAAGGGTCAGGTTAACATGTGCCATAAATGCACATGATAAACTATTTAAATAAAGAAACTTAGCATTAAATAATCTAAAATAATTAATGTTAAAAATGTGTATTACATAAGTATTAAGATAAAGTTTCTATATTAAACTTCTTAACATGTACCTTAAGGGCACAAGTTAACATTTTCTAATGAGAAATAATAGACTACATAATTGACAGTTCCTGTCTCTCCCTTCTTTGTGAGACACCTGTACCTTCATGGTTGAGTTATTTTTCTCTTTGTTGGTGGAAAAATGCCTAGGTGTCCTAAAATTTTTGGACTATTCTATAGTTGGTTGGTGGCTAGTGACCACATAACTTGAAACATAATACAACATTTATTTCCTCTAATAACATATTCAATTTGGTTTTATTATTGGATTTGGTGATCAAATCATCTCTTGCCACTTTAGGTATTTGTAGTGCTACAAATAGATAGATCAAGATGATTGCACATGAGATTTCGTCAAAGCATATTTTATAGAATTATTCTCAATTAATTTATGTTATGTATACTTGTATAGTGTTTATTATATTATGGTTATGTTCAATTTGATTTTATTATTGGGAGATCAAATCATGTCTTGCCACTTTAGGTACTTCTAGTGCTACAAATAGATCAAGAAGAGGATTGCTCATGAGATACCGTTAAAACTAATTTTATATTGTTGTTCTAGATTAATTTGTATAGTGTTTATTATATTAGAGTTATATTATACTCTATACCTACTTCTTTATTAAATGAGAATCATTTACTATGCACGAAATTCAATCAACAATTAAGAAAATGTATTGGTTAAGTCATTTGTGTTCAAGTGGTTAAATGACGGATTTTTTGAAAGAAATTAAATTCGATTCTTAGATAAAATAATTTTTTGGACAAAATCTACTTACCTTACGGTCGAACTTCAAATTACTAGAGGTCTTTCTCCTAAGAATCGGAGAGTTAATACCATTTTCTTTAAGAAAGTGCATTATATTTCCCGCAAAAGTTCAGTCAGTGACATGAGTTGAGACATCAGAAAATTTTAACAAGAAGAAAGTTTCAACTTTGATCTTTACTAACCATTATCTTTTATATCGTCAATAAATTAACTACTAATATTTGTTTGTAACAATGTATTATTTACATTATATAAAGAAACTAATTCTCAGTATTTATCATAAATAAAAATAAGTGTTTTAATATCAAAATTTTAAAATACAAAATGATACTCCTCACTATAAACAAGTCGTCTTTGACCGATAATATCAAGTAATTCAAATGTCGTTCTTATGGATAATTGGGAGTTGGGACGGTCATATTTATAATATGTGAGTTGTGGATTTTTATTACAGCACCAACTTTAATGTCAAATTCATATATCTATTCTTAAGAAAAGCCAAAGGATTTCAATACTTATTTTCTAACTTTCTTAATTATGCTCCGATTTAATATTTTAAAAACAAATAAGTCTAAGTGCATTGTACTTAGATGATGTTCTACAAAATATTACTATGTGATTTGTCTCAATCAATCAGCACAAAGTCAATTTCACTAACTCACTCGAAATTTACGACCAAATATATAATTAATAATCATTGTCAAAAATTTCTTGTTCTGATTAAGTTTTCCTTTTATTAGCAAATATGAAACAAAACGTTTTGGATACTACAAAAGAAAAATTAATGACTCTATACGATAAAAATAACGAATGATTGATAAGTTATTTGATTGATGGATATTTGATAACTAGTTAGTATTAGACCAACTAAAAGAAACAATTTTTTTTTCTCCAATTCTCAAGTTAACTATTCAAACAATATTAGTAGTAAACTAGCCACTATACCACTCCGACCGCCAACAGATGCCACCCTCACGGTTCATCGTCCTTTCCTCCACCTTTAGCCACCACCACACCCTTGTCCTATGCTGATGCAAAATGTTCCACCCTTGTTCAAATGCTTCTTGTTTGTAGGATTTTGGAAATATCTTAAAAATTAGTTGCCATAAATTTATTTATCTTAATAATAATAATAATTTAAAAATATCTTGTCATAGTTGATAGTAGTATTAATTGAAGAAATTAAGTATTAACTAAATACTTCTTAGCATTTTATATTTATCATAGTTCAATTGCTAATTTATCAAACAAATTAGTTAGTTTATTATATCTACTTTATCAATTTCAAACTCGTTTATCATATGCAAGGTTATTTGCTATCTACCATTTCTTTTTGGCAAAACAGCTTGCTTTAAGTCTTTAACCTTTATATCATTAATACTATCTTTGTTTACTATATTTAATTGTTATTTCTTTTCCATTTACATCTAGTCTTGTTGGCAAATATCATTGTGTTTTTGTTTCCCTTGTGTTAGAATCAAGACTATATTTGGCAACAAAATTGAGAGATTAATTATGACCACACACAACTCAATAATGATATATACTCCCTCTGTCCCAAAATAAATGACCTGTTTGACCACTGACACGTTTGCCAATGCACAACTTTAATCGTTAATATCTCTAATTATCTATTATTAAAAATTATAAAAATGGTATATTTTGAAAGTACTAATCGAGACAAATCAAACAACATCTCATATATTAATATTTGCATGTATATATTAGTAGAAAAATAAGGTCAAAGTAGGTCAAATGAATAGTACACTAAGTAAAAAAAAAAGGTCATTTAAAATGGAACGGAGGGAGTAGCATTGGCCAAAACCAACCCCACTGCATGCCAAATATTGGTGTGTTATAAGTGTCTTTGCTCACGCGTAAATAGCAAAGGTGTTTGTCTTGATTTATGCAAAGACAATTTCATCCACGAAGCAAAACCCCACCATCTAAGGGCATGGGTACCCACTTAGGCCCTAATAAACTTGTAGGTAGATGGATGATCATAATAATGCCTTTTATTTTAGATAAAGAGATGAGATGAAGATTGCTAAGAACCACTTTTGATTCTTGAAAATTAACTAAAATCTTAACTCATCTCTAAAAATAATAATATTATTTTGGGTTGGTTTTATGGAGTTATTGTAACAACCCGTTTTTCCAAGGCCAAAAAGGGCAATATATATATATTTTTTTTTTGTACACAATCAGAGTTACGCATAAAGATTTTAAATGAGTCGGCATTCAAATATACAAAAGAACTCATTACCAAAAGGTGCTTCGACAAGCAAAGGGTATTCCTGAATAATTACAATCCAAGTCTAAGTATCAAAACAAGTTAGGAATCCTATGCTAACCAAAAAACACGGTGCACAAAACACACCGGCGCATAGTCTAACTACTCTAAGCTTCAACACAAGCTCACTATGGCCTAGAGCTGTCAACACCATCCTCTCGACCTACATCGTCATCTGGGGTGGGATGAGCCCGCAAATGAAAGAAAGGGTCACCACAAAATAAAAGTATATATATATATAACCGGTGCGAAAGATTGTACACATAACAAATATTTCCACAAACACAAGAGAAAGCTCTTAATCTCAAGAGTAATTCCCACCAACGGGCTTATATAAATAAATCACCAAGCCTAATGCAGACTTCTACAATGAGTGTGACAACCGATCTCTGGTTAGCCACATGCATGATTTAATTCCGGAATTCAACCTCTCTATAGAAGGCGTAGGTCCCTGGTGGGATAACACCTCCTACTATTGGTGGGATAACACCGGGTAGAGTCACACAAGACAATACCAAAACAATCACGGTGGGATAACACCGGATGAGTCACACAAGACAACCACCAACTCAATAAAATCCAGTAGGATTTGGCGAAGTCGCACAGACAAACGCCCGGTACGAAGGCAAGTCACACAAGACATACACCTAGGCACGCAACTATGAAATGCATGGCATATATTCTCTTCGGCATATACGGGATAGTCACACAAGACAAAATCCTCGCGTAGTCCTATCTGACGCACGCATTCATATATGCTCATGCAAACAATCACATAGCCTAAAGCCTATGTACAAAGCATCTCAACATACATACATTTTCTCAATCATATGTAAATTGCACACATATTTATAAACACGTTCTCATCAACGAGAATACATAAGTACAAACATGCCAAAGCACACAGCAATTGCATACACAACAAAACAAAGCATGTCGTAACCATTTCAAAAGACAGAAATAAAGTGGAGCCCTTACCTCGGCAAGCTTCCGTTTAATAAAACTCGTCCAAACAACACAACGCGCTTCCTAAAACAAGCAGCGTACCATCAATACATTGTTTCCCAACCAATCGTATTGAAACTAAACCAAGAACCCCAAAAACTTAAAGGTTCCTAAGGAAAATCCACTCTTTCGGATACCATACCAAAAACTATCGTATTGATCAACCCCCATGAGTTATTTGTACTATTTTTAGGACTCAAAACAATAGGCCAAAGTCTTAAATAATTTGAAATGCAAAATGGCCGTTTTCTTGCGTTATAAGCTACGTACTTTCCGAGTACCCGAAAAACTCGTTTCCAATCCCAACCACTTCCACAAATTAATAAAAAGGGATTAGAAAGTTAAAAACCAAGTTTAGAAATCAGAATCCAAAATTTTAGGTCCCAGAGCTCGCCCTGGCGTGTTGGTGGCGAGTGAAGGCAGTGAGGACTGGTCTTACTCGCTCTGGAGCTCGCCCTGGCGTGTTGTCATGACCTGTGACACTCGCCCTGGCGAGTAACCACTCGCTCAACGAGTTTCAACTGTCATGACAGCAAAATCACACCACCTTTTTCCACCCAAGCCTAGTTTGATTCTATTAGTTCCCAACACTTTTTCAAGACACAAAAGCAAATCATTTTCTTAAGCAAGCAATTCGTTTCCGAAAGTTTGTTGGTTGCTTCGAGTGCAAGTTATTTGATTTTTCATTTCCAAAATCAAAACCAAATCCAAGCACAAGTTTTATTACGGGCCTCAACCGACTTGAAATCATTTTCAAACATGTTTTCTAGGCGGAAAAACAACACCACATGTCACAAGAGTTTTAAACCACTTTGACCCCAAAAACACTACCCAAAAACTCTTAGGAAATATTTTCATAAACCACAAAATATTTTTCATCGGATTTTCTAAAACAAAACCATACAACGCATTTCCCTTTTGCCCAAAGGTTCAAAGACAACGTTTCTTTTCAAAACCTTACAACTTAACCACATGCTATTGATCAATACATAACCAATCCAAAACCCTAACTTTTCTCATGAGATTTTTCACCAACTCATGGAAAACAAACATAACAAAGCCTACACATGCTTCCCTAAACCTCATGAACATCATTCATGAAACAAAAACCATGTAAGGTAACATTTCCTAACAACTCCTCATGAGAACATAAACCCAAAAACTCCTAAACTCTATAAGTCTACCAACCTATGAGATGAGAAGAGAGGGTTACCTTTATAAAGTGATTCTCTACAATTTTCCTCAAAGCTTCCAAGCTTGAAATGGAGTGAAATGGTGAAGAATGGAAAATTTTGTGAAGGTTAGAAAGTAATGGAGTCCACGTGAAAGAGAGAAAGAATGAGATGATTATGTGATGTTTTCTAAGTGACCAAAGTCACCAAACCTCCTTACTATGTCAAGGATCTTGATAGCCAATCCACCCTTGGATCAAAGTCAAAAGTCCAAGCTTAAACCCTAGCCATTGGATCAATTTGCTTTATGAGAATTCACAAGACATCATCAACTCATCCATAACAAGTCTCGTACTCAGCTCTCGCGCGACGCGACGAACGTAAACCACAAAAACATAAAACCTACGGAAAGAACGTCTAACGTTTAACATTTCCAAAACTTATCGCCGAATCTTTTTCCGCGACTGTAATTTTCTTCCATACCTTAAAAAATTATTCTCAGAATATATCTTAACTCGCGCAGATATATAAAACTCCCATCCGAAACCTCACTTAAAACAGACGCAGTAAGATTTTCCATCCACGGTTAAAATCCTACTCGTTTTTCCAAAAACAAGAATAATCCAAAACTCGTTATACTAAAACCACATATAACTTCTTATTCAAGCAACAGGATCACAAGACAAAAGTCTGTACAATTGCAGTGCACGAGCACAAAACAGACTCAATTACAGCAAAACTTAATAATTACACGATGTTTCACCACATGAACACATCGAAACCCTAATATTCCTTAAACCAACTATACAATGAAGTCTTGGGTCTTACAATACTACCCCCCTAACAGAAGTTTCGTCCTCGAAACTTAGACGTCGTCAAACAAACTGGGATATAATTCTTTCATCTTACTCTCGAGCTCCCAGGTGGTATCTCCTGTAGTTTCGTTCCATATTACCTTCACCAAAGGTATCTCTTTCGTTCTCAAACGCTTCATCTTCCTATCCGCAATCTTGATCGGCGGAACCTCAAATGACAAGTTATCCCTCAACTGGATGTCATCTGGTGTGATCACATGTGATGGATCCGGTGTATATTTCCGCAATTGCGACACATGGAACACGTCATGAATCAAAGATAGTACCGGTGGCAACGCGATCCGATATGCTACCTTTCCAATCCGTTCCAAAATCTGATAAGTCCCTATAAACTTCGGAGTCAACTTCTTCGCTTTCAAAGCCCTTCCAACGCCAGTCGTTGGTGTAACTCGGAGAAATATGTGATCCCCCTCCTCAAACTCTAAAGGCCTCCGACGCCTATCCGCATAACTTTTCTGGCGATCTTGAGCAACTTTCATCATTGCCCTTATCTTTCGGACCTTGTTCGTCGTCTGTTGTACCATTTCCGGCCCTACTATCATACTTTCCCCATCTTGGTACCAACACAAAGGAGTCTGACATCTCCTCCCATACAAAGCCTCGTATGGTGCCATTCCAATACTCGCGTGGAAACTGTTGTTGTATGTGAATTCTATCAAAGGTAACACATCATCCCAACTTCCACGATCATCCAATACACAAGCTCTCAACAAATCTTCTAAAGATTGATTTGTTCTCTCGGTCTGCCCATCGGTCTGAGGATGATAGGCGGAACTCAATCTCAGTTTCGTCCCTAACGCCTCATGCAAAGTCTTCCAAAAGTGTGATGTAAACTTTGGGTCTCGATCCGACACTATACTTGACGGAATCCCATGTAACCTCACAATCTCAGCAATGTAAACATCGGTCAACTTTGCCGCAGTATCCGTAGTCCTTACCGGTAGAAAATGAGCGGATTTAGTCAAACGATCCACTATCACCCAAATGGAATCATGCTTCCTCCTGGTCTTAGGTAAACCAGTGATGAAATCCATAGAAATGCTATCCCACTTCCACTCGGGAATGTCTAATGACTGCAGCATCCCTGCTGGTCTCTGATGTTCAATCTTCGCCTTCTGACAAGTCAGACACGACGCCACATACTCAGCCACATCCTTTTTCATACCCGGCCACCAGAAATCATGCCTCAGGTCTTGATACATCTTTGTTGCTCCGGGATGTATACTAAGTTTACTCTTGTGTGCCTCCTCTAGAATGGTGTTTCTCAAGTCCATAGCTTCGGGCACACACACCCTACCTTGACACCTCAAGATATTGTCCGATCCCACCTTGAAATCTCGGTTGGTTTCTCGAACAATCAAAGCCCTTTTTTCCATGAGAAACTTTTCATCTTGACAATTTGCAATATCCTCCAACAAACCGTTCGAGATTGTAATCATACCCAGTCTCATATTCCCTAAAGCAAATTCTACTTCTAGGTGCAAGTCACGAAACTCTCTCAACAACTCTTGTTGACTAGCCATTTGCGCCGAACAAACCGACACACTCTTCCTACTCAAAGCATCGGCTACCACATTAGCCTTTCCCGGATGGTATTCTAAGGTAAAATCAAAATCCTTCAAAGTTTCCATCCATCTCCTCTGCCTCATATTAAGCTCTTTCTGATCGAACAGATACTTAAGACTTTTATGGTCACTAAACACGACAAAAGTGCAACCATAAAGATGATGTCTCCAAATCTTCAATGCAAAAACCACGGCCGCAAGCTCTAAATCGTGCGTAGGGTAATTCTTTTCATGCACTTTCAGTTGCCTTGACGCATAGGCCACTGCTCTCTTGTGTTGCATCAACACACAACCCAACCCTTGATGAGAAGCATCACAATAAACCTCATACGGTTCCTCCGACTGTGGTAACATCAAAACTGGTGAAGTCGTCAACCGTTCTTTCAACAACTGAAAACTCAACTCACACTTCTCAGTCCAAGCAAAAGGTTGATCTTTTCGCGTAAGTTGTGTCATTGGCGCCACAATCTTAGCAAAACCTTCAATAAATCTCCGGTAATAACCGGCCAAACCCACAAAACTCCTTACATCAGTCACTGTTTGAGGCTGCTTCCATGAAAGTACCGTATCAATCTTGGCTGGATCCACGGCTATTCCCTCTTTGGATATAACATGGCCAAGGAAATTCACCTCTTCCAACCAAAAATCACACTTTGACGGGTTTGCATACAGCTTACATTCCCGCAAAACTTGCAATACTAGACGAAGATGCTCTACATGTTCCTCTTCACTCTTCGAATACACTAGAATGTCATCAATAAATACTACCACAAACTTGTCCAAAAATAAATGGAATATCCGATTCATGTAGGCCATAAAGATAGCAGGTGCATTCGTCACTCCAAACGGCATCACTAAGAACTCATAATGCCCATACCGCGTCCTAAACGCCGTTTTCTGAATGTCCTCATCTCGTACTCTTATCTGGTGATAACCAGATTTTAAGTCAATCTTGGAAAACACTGAGGCTCCCCTCAACTGATCCATCAGATCATCAATTCGTGGCAATGGATATCGGTTCTTGATAGTCACCTTATTAAGCTTCCGATAATCCACACACAAACGAGACTTATCATCCTTCTTTTTAACCAATAAGACCGGTGCTCCCCAAGGCGACACACTAGGCCTTATGAAACCTTTAACTAACAAGTCTTCAATCTGACTTTTCAACTCTACCAACTCAGCTGGAGCCATCCGATAAGCTGATTCCGAAATCGGACTCGTACCCGGTTGCAAATCTATAAAGAATTCCACCTCTCTACACGGAGGAAAAGCTGGAACCTCCGATGGAAACACATCTTGGAAATCCTGAACCACTCGAATTTCCTCAATTCGGATCTCCGACGTCACTCCTAAACTAGCAAGTGAAACTATCTCCGGCTCTCCATTACACATAACCACAGAAAGCCGATTTGCAGACAAGTACCTTCGCACACCTGGCTCGGGAAAGAAAACCAATTTCCGAGCACAGTCTAGAATCACATAATGATAAGACAACCAATCCATCCCGAGGATGATCTCGAGAGATAGAAGCGGTAGACAAACCAAATTGACCAGAAAATCCCTATTCTGGATTACTACCAAACAATGCAAACATGCAGTATTCACTACCAAATCCTTAGCAGGAGTAAAAACATTCAAATTAAACGGAAGCACAGAAACATTCAAACTCAAACGATTTGCACAAGCCAAAGATATGAATGAGTGGGTTGCCCCCGTGTCAATCAAAGCAGTTAAAGAATTACCTGCGATGTGACAGCTCTCGTGGATGGCATTGCTAGCCTGCCCACTCAACTCAGTGCCCATACAGTAAGCACGTGCCTTTGCCGTAGGTCTGGCACCCTGTGAGCCTTGTGCCACATTTGCCGACGGCCCGGCCTTCGGGGCTCTGCAATCTCTAGCAAAGTGTCCCGGCTTCTTGCAGTTGAAGCAAGCGCTTCCCCCCTTCGGTCGCGTGCACTCATTTGAAAAATGCCCCGCTTCTCCACAGTTGTAGCAAGTCCCCTTACCACCATCAGATTTTCCCCGGGTCACTTGATTCACCGATCTGCCCGGTCCTTTACTGTGTTGAGGACGGTTATAAGGCTTACTCCCTTGCCTCCCACTATTTTGAGTCGAACCACGATCATTGGTACGACTTGGTCCTCCGGCACTAGACCCTCCTTGGCGGTTCGCCCGCTTATTCCTCATGTCCTCTACCTCTTGGCACTTCTCTACCAAGACCTGAAACTGTCGGATACCCAATGGCACAACCGAATCCTGCAGTTCGTACCTCAGCCCATCTTGGAAACGACGGCACATATAATCCTCATCTATCCCATCCCTAAAGAAGCGGAAGAAACGGGATAGTGATTCGAACTTCTTGGCATATGTTTCAACATTCATGCCCCCCTGACGCAACCTCAGAAATTCCTCCCCATACCTTTCCCTTGCAGTCTCGGGAAAGTACTTGGCTAAAAACCTCCTCTTGAAGTTCTCCCAATTCAATTCCTCATGGCCATTCTCCATGATAATACGGGTGTTCCTCCACCAATACTCAGAACCCCCTAGTAACTGATAGGTAGCTAAGACTACCTTTTCCCCTTCCAGACAATGAATTGCCCCGAATATTCTCTCCACAGATTGGAGCCACAAATCAGCAGTTTCCGGACCTCCCTCCCCATTAAACTTTGGAGGAGTTTGGTGGTTGAAATTTGAAAGAAGTCTAGATCCAACAGCGAGTATTTCCCTTTCGCGCTTTTCCAGATCCCTCTGCGCCTTAGCATGGCTCTGAGCAGTCACAGCCGCTGCCATCGTATGCATGGCATAAGCCATCTGGTTTATATCAGCATTATCCGTCACAGGTGCTGTAGGTGCCCTTCTTGGAGGCATTCTATCTCTGCACAATACCAATTCTGATTAGATTCCTTATCCGAACAATTCTGAGTCTCAACAGAAAATCTCATCCAACGGTTACTAACTCATAACCCAACACAGAACAAACACTAGAACTGACACTACTCTAGCTATGTTCTAACCGACTCTGGACTAACGACTCAAGTATACACTTTCCCTTTGAAGATTTAAAGCCGTGCTCTGATACCAATTGTAACAACCCGTTTTTCCAAGGCCAAAAAGGGCAATATATTTTATTTTATTTTTGTACACAATCAGAGTTACGCATAAAGATTTTAAATGAGCCGGCATTCAAATATACAAAAGAACTCATTACCATAAGGTGCTTCGACAAGCAAAGGGTATTCCTGAATAATTACAATCCAAGTCTAAGTATCAAAACAAGTTAGGAATCCTATGCTAACCAAAAAGCACGGTGCACAAAACACACCGGCGCATAGTCTAACTACTCTAAGCTTCAACACAAGCTCACTATGGCCTAGAGCTGCCAACATCATCCTCTCGACCTACATCGTCATCTGGGGTGGGATGAGCCCGCAAATGAAAGAAAGGGTCACCACAAAATAAAAGTATATATATATATAACCGGTGCGAAAGATTGTACACATAACAAATATTTCCACAAACACAAGAGAAAGCTCTTAATCTCAAGAGTAATTCCCACCAACGGGCTTATATAAATAAATCACCAAGCCTAATGCAGACTTCTACAATGGGTGTGACAACCGATCTCTGGTTAGCCACATGCATGATTTAATTCCGGAATTCAACCTCTCTATAGAAGGCGTAGGTCTCTGGTGGGATAACACCTCCTACTATTGGTGGGATAACACCGGGTAGAGTCACACAAGACAATACCAAAACAATCACGGTGGGATAACACCGGGTGAGTCACACAAGACAACCACCAACTCAATAAAATCCAGTAGGATTTGGCGAAGTCGCACAGACAAACGCCCGGTACGAAGGCAAGTCACACAAGATATACACCTAGGCACGCAACTATGAAATGCATGGCATATATTCTCTTCGGCATATACGGGATAGTCACACAAGACAAAATCCTCGCGTAGTCCTATCTGACGCACGCATTCATATATGCTCATGCAAACAATCACATAGCCTAAAGCCTATGTACAAAGCATCTCAACATACATACATTTTCTCAATCATATGTAAATTGCACACATATTTATAAACACGTTCTCATCAACGAGAATACATAAGTACAAACATGCCAAAGCACACAGCAATTGCATACACAGCAAAACAAAGCATGTCGTAACCATTTCAAAAGACAGAAATAAAGTGGAGCCCTTACCTCGGCAAGCTTCCGTTTAATAAAACTCGTCCAAACAACACAACGCGCTTCCTAAAACAAGCAGCGTACCATCAATACATTGTTTCCCAACCAATCGTATTGAAATTAAACCAAGAACCCCAAAAACTTAAAGGTTCCTAAGGAAAATCCACTCTTTCGGATACCATACCAAAAACTATCGTATTGATCAACCCCCATGAGTTATTTGTACTATTTTTAGGACTCAAAACAATAGGTCAAAGTCTTAAATAATTTGAAATGCAAAATGGCCGTTTTCTTGCGTTATAAGCTACGTACTTTCCGAGTACCCGAAAAACTCGTTTCCAATCCCAACCACTTCCACAAATTAATAAAAAGGGATTAGAAAGTTAAAAACCAAGTTTAGAAATCAGAATCCAAAATTTTAGGTCCCAGAGCTCGCCCTGGCGTGTTGGTGGCGAGTGAAGGCAGTGAGGACTGGTCTTACTCGCTCTGGAGCTCGCCCTGGCGTGTTGTCATGACCTGTGACACTCGCCCTGGCGAGTAACCACTCGCTCAGCGAGTTTCAACTGTCATGACAGCAAAAGACAGCAACTCACACCACCTTTTTCCACCCAAGCCTAGTTTGATTCTATTAGTTTCCAACACTTTTTCAAGACACAAAAGCAAACCATTTTCTTAAGCAAGCAATTCGTTTCCGAAAGTTTGTTGGTTGCTTCGAGTGCAAGTTATTTGATTTTTCATTTCCAAAATCAAAACCAAATCCAAGCACAAGTTTTATTACGGGCCTCAACCGACTTGAAATCATTTTCAAACATGTTTTCTAGGCGGAAAAACAACACCACATGTCACAAGAGTTTTAAACCACTTTGACCCCAAAAACACTACCCAAAAACTCTTAGGAAATATTTTCATAAACCACAAAATATTTTTCATCGGATTTTCTAAAACAAAACCATACAACGCATTTCCCTTTTGCCCAAAGGTTCAAAGACAACGTTTCTTTTCAAAACCTTACAACTTAACCACATGTTATTGATCAATACATAACCAAACCAAAACCCTAACTTTTCTCATGAGATTTTTCACCAACTCATGGAAAACAAACATAACAAAGCCTACACATGCTTCCCTAAACCTCATGAACATCATTCATGAAACAAAAACCATGTAAGGTAACATTTCCTAACAACTCCTCATGAGAACATAAACCCAAAAACTCCTAAACTCTATAAGTCTACCAACCTATGAGATGAGAAGAGAGGGTTACCTTTAGAAAGTGATTCTCTACAATTTTCCTCAAAGCTTCCAAGCTTGAAATGGAGTGAAATGGTGAAGAATGGAAAATTTTGTGAAGGTTAGAAAGTAATGGAGTCCACGTGAAAGAGAGAAAGAAAGAGATGATTATGTGATGTTTTCTAAGTGACCAAAGTCACCAAACCTCCTTACTATGTCAAGGCTCTTGATAGCCAATCCACCCTTGGATCAAAGTCAAAAGTCCAAGCTTAAACCCTAGCCATTGGATCAATTTGCTTTATGAGAATTCACAAGACATCATCAACTCATCCATAACAAGTCTCGTACTCAGCTCTCGCGCGACGCGACGAACGTAAACCACAAAAACATAAAACCTACGGAAAGAACGTCTAACGTTTAACATTTCCAAAACTTATCGCCGAATCTTTTTCCGCGACTGTAATTTTCTTCCATACCTTAAAAAATTATTCTCAGAATATATCTTAACTCGCGCAGATATATAAAACTCCCATCCGAAACCTCACTTAAAACAGACGCAGTAAGATTTTCCATCCACGGTTAAAATCCTACTCGTTTTTCCAAAAACAAGAATAATCCAAAACTCGTTATACTAAAACCACATATAACTTCTTATTCAAGCAACAGGATCACAAGACAAAAGTCTGTACAATTGCAGTGCACGAGCACAAAACAGACTCAATTACAGCAAAACTTAATAATTACACGATGTTTCACCACATGAACACATCGAAACCCTAATATTCCTTAAACCAACTATACAATGAAGTCTTGGGTCTTACAGTTATTAAATGCAAATTGGAATGATCATAAATACAATTTTTTTTTAATAATTCACTGATTGAAATTGAATTCTTCTGAACAATTTATTTTTGTCCTCGTTGATATAAGTAAATTTAGATTATGAGTGCTTTGGTACAGTGTTTTAAAAACCGAAACGGACCAGCTGGTCGGACCGGTCTAACCGGGAACCGGAGCATAACCGGTCCGGTCAGTGTGTTGGACCGCCCAGGTAATTGGACCGGCGGTTATTCAATTAAACCGGTCAGAATCCACGCGGTCCGGTTCAAAGAGAAATAAATCGCACTAGTTTCATTTTAAAAAATATAGAAATGGTTGAAGGTGGGATTCAAACCCACGTCCACGGCCTAAAGGGTTAGGCGCCCAGCCACTAGGCTGGCAGGTTGCCGTTGATATGAATATCACTTTGTTTATTTATATATCTAATTAACATAAAATCTAGTTTCAACTTTTAAAACATTATTTGCTTATCTAATATTAGTAAATAATTAACTAAAATATGAATTATTTTTAGATTAATTTCAATCATCATCTAAAAAAAAACCTATATTATATTAGGATTGAATGAGTCGTACATTGTGTGTAACAATTTGTTTATAAACTTATCAAAAAATAATTTATAATAATAAATTATAATAATTGATAGTTTTATATTGAATAGATAAATACCTATTATAATAAGTATTAAATTTTAATGTTCTTAAAAAAACCATAATTTTCCTAGAGACCGAGTTATCCGGTTCAACCTAGTTTAATATCTATATAATTTTGTTATAGCAACCGGTTTATTCAACCGGTTTATCCGATTTAGTCATGCGGTTCGACCGGCGACTCAGTGGTTCGACCAATGAACCAGTGAACCAGTACCCTTGTCGGTTCGATGACCGGATTTTTAAAACATTGCTTTGGTGGCACACTCTCCATGCAAAATTAGAGAGAACCACCAAATTTATTATATAAACAAATTATTATTATTTTTCGTTTAAAAATTTACTTTAAATATGCTAACAATTACAAAGAGATTTCTTTACATGTGTTCTATTCGATTATATGTATCATCTCATATTTGTTAATTTCTCAAACAAATATTAAAGAAAAGTTTTGTAACGAACATACATTTTTCAAGTTATATATTCTTGAGAAAGGTTTTTATAAGTGCACAAGCAAAATTTATAATTAATGGTCACAATTTTTTTTGACACACCAATTAATGGTCAAAATTAAACACACATTTCTTTTGTAATTATTATTTTTAGTTCATTGTGTATATTAGGAAATAAAATCGCAAAACAATAATATTTTCTCTTCTTTCTTTTTCCTCACCGTCATTCTCTTCATTTTCAGTAAGTTGAAATATAACTCAAACAAATAAAAAGATTTTGATCCACTGCTCTGCTGAAATTTCACTAGTGTCTCTCTTCAAGACAATATTTTATTTTTCTATTTTTTCCTTCAATATCATTCAGCTATTAGATTAAGTGTATGATAGATGACAAAATATATTCAGCAGTAAAATGATCTATTCCCTAAAATAAAATTAAAAAATATCAAAAAATATATTATTATATTTGTTTATGGAAAAATGATGATACAATATAAATAAATAATGAGATCCACAAAAATATATATTTTCTCTCACATAAAGAAAAGATCAAAAATAGTTCAAAATAGTAAATTTATCTACCTTTTTTTTTGGACAAATTTGTCTACCTTTTGATACTTCAAAAGAATATATATGCTATTGAATAAAAGTATAATTTTCTAAAATGCTAATTTAACAGAAAAAAAACCACTTTTTTAATCAATCCATTTATTTATTGAAAAACAAAGAGGAGTATTCATAAATAAGTTGTTAGAATTATCAAAAAAATAAGGGTAAATAGGTCTTTACCCCCTGCAAGGTAGGCGAGTTTTGTTTTACCCCCTGTAATTTTTTTTGTTGAGATTACCCCCTGTAATGTTCAAGAATTTTTTTCTAGTTCATTTTTACCCCCCTGAAAAAAAAACAAAAACGGTAGGGGGGTAAAAATGAACTAGAAAAAAATTCTTGAACATTACAGGGGGTAATCTCAGCAAAAAAAATTATAGTGGGTAAAACAAAACTCGTCTACTTTGCAGGGGGTAAAAGCTTATTAACCCAAAAAATAAAAATAAATAACTTGTTAGAATATAGGCTGCCATGTTACAGTCAGAGCCCACATACCTGACGTTGAAGGAAGAAAACAAATGCCTCAGGCCCAAATTGCGCTTCGCAAATTGAAATTCATCAATTTTTTATTCTTTGACCAGGAAAATAAACAATTTTTTATCTTATTTTAAAAAGGGCCAAAGAAACTTATATTAATAAAATTATTTTAACATATATAGGAAAAGACGATTCTAGAATAGATACAATTTAAAATTATATTACACAAGACTTAAAAAAAAATTAAAACAAAAGTAGACAATTTTACTTTGAACCACCATTATCCATATAATTTAACTCAACAATACGTTCTTGATTTCATTCCAAAGACGAGACATGCCAATCGAAAAATTCGCCTTCTATTTGTAAATGACATATAAATTGAGAAAAAAATTGTTTTGACTAAAATGACATATAATTTGAAATATATGAATTTGTTGCAAAATACATTTTGTATGAATTTTACTATTTTAAAATGTGTGCGTGAAGTTTAAAATGTAAAAAGTAAGAGAGAAATAGTGATAAATATATATGTTATCAAATATGTTTTCAATTTTTTTATGTTCAAATGAACCCGACTCTTTTAAAAAAAATCAAGATAATTGTTTTCAATTTTGAATTAGAAATTTCTTTTTAAAATCAAGATGAAGTATTTGAGTCTGTAAAATTACTATTTTCAGTACTTTGGTGTTTTAAGAGGAAAATGAAGTACAGTAAAAGTATACATTTTTAAGAAAAGGGATATTCACAAGAAAATTCTTTTACTGAAATAAATAGTTTATTGCAAATAAATTTAAAGAATTAGTCAACTTTTAAAGAAAGCATGAATTGCTGACCATAGCTTTATGAGAAACGTGTACGGCTAGGATTGTAACAGAAAGCACAATATTATTGGGTGGCTGTCACATCATACCCCTCCCAACTTCCAACCTCTTTTCATTGGCACACGTACCCTGGTCGGCAGTAGTATGCCATCTCCATTATTATGCTTTTTATTTTTTTTTTCAAATATTATAATTTTTTTACATCTCCCTAATTTCTTGACCTCTTTCACATGAACAAAATCAAAACAAAGTGCGTCTTCTTTACTCCAATTGAATTACATTTACTACTATTTATTTCATCAATCAATTACAATACATTTAAATTTTATATAGAAAAACCATATCACAAAAACAAGGTAATCATGGTCTAAAAAAAATATTATTTATTAATGACAACTATGCATTACCACGAACTAGTAATATATCTGTTTTTTTTGCATGGATTACACATTTCGCACAATTTTTTGTGTTGAGTGTGTTTAATTGCGCTAGTTATAATTAAAAATAGTAAAAACTACGTCATTTACCAATTTAAAATAGTCAACGAGGTTAAGCAACAACAGCAAACTAGCGCTGTCTTTATCCCACAAACAACAGCTACGTCAACCATCATGGGAGAAGCAAGAGGTGCAAGCACTAGTTTTACGGCTGCAGAGGTAACATGGACACCACTAGTGCAAGATATGCTCAAATGTAATATTGATGCGGCGATATTTAGGGAGCAAAATTGTTTTGGCGCGGGCATGTGTTTAAGAGATGATTCTTCATTCGGGCTCAAACAACATGGAACCATGGTAATTCCCTTACACAAGAAGCAGAGGCACGGGGTTTTAAAATGACTCTTTCCTAATTACAAAATTTAGGATTTTCTAATGTTGTGATAGAACTAGATTGCAAGCTAGTGGTTGATGGCATTAGAGATAAACTAAATTTACGTGCGAAATTTGGCATTAAATCTTTCGCGTGTAAAGCTTCTTTAAGTTCATTATCAAAGTAGTAAACAGTAAATAAATTGTGTCGCTAATCTTTTTTAATAATAAAACTAAATCTCTTAAAAGCAACATTAATAATTTAGAAAATACCACATTACTATGCATAATTTTTTGAAAGTCAAAAATGTCTATGACCATGTTGATTTTTTTTGGTTACTTTATAACCATGTTGATTGAAAAGAAGAAGTATACCAATTTTTTAATTATTAATTTAAGTAACAAAAGCTAAAAACACAATGACAACCATAAAAACCATAGTTTATTATACATTCCAGTAAATTCTAACAATATAATAAAAACCAAGAGTATAGTATAAAAAAATGTGGCCCTAATAATGAGTTTGTGTTGAAAATAAAAAGCTCAAAAAGAGAAAGCTGTGAAGAGAAATTGGACACTTGGCGCATTCACCTAGCTCTTCAAACCAACGAAGAAGGAACGCAGCCAAACCAATTTTTTCCCCCAAAAACATACCAAATCAGGAATACCTCAAATAATAGCATTAAAACCATACAATAAAATAAATAAATATATAACACAGGTATGTATTTGTATATACTCTCTTTAATCCTTCCTTTTTCTTTCTCCAGATTTTTCTTCTCTTTGTTTTCCCCTAATTTTCAATTTCTTTCTTAATTTTTTTCTTAAGTTGTTATATATATTCTTCTAGTTGCTCTTTTTTACCTAAAAAAAAAAACACACTTAGTTTGAGCTTTTTTAGTTATAGATTATTTCGAGAAAGATATTTTTGCACTAGCGTTGAAATTTTTGTCTATTTGGTTCTTATCATTATTCATTTCTTAGAATTTTCAAACACTGTTAGAAATTTATGATTAGCTTATAAAATAACAAAATGCATGTTTAAATTAAACTCCAAAATTCAAAATCCAAATCCACCTGTATCACACTCACAACAATGGATTAAACTTTTTTGTTTTTTATGATTTGTGCAATCTTAGCTCAGCTTAGTAAATTAGATGTAAATTTTTATTTATTTTTTGTTGAATTTTAATCTTTTGTTTGAAGTTTGAGGGTTAAAGGATTCAGATTTGAGATTACGGTTGTGTTTTGCTTCAGATTTGAGGAAAATTGGAAGTGATTTAAAAAAGCATGAATTTCAAGGGTTTTGGGAATGATCCGGGAGCGTCGGCCGCCGCAGCTGGTGGTGGAATTGGGAGGACACCGCCGGGGAATTTTCCGCTTGCGCGGCAACCGTCGGTTTATTCTTTGACGGTTGATGAATTTATGAACAGTATGGGTGGTTCTGGGAAAGATTTTGGGTCAATGAATATGGATGAATTGTTGAAGAATATTTGGACTGCAGAAGAGGTTCAAACAATGGGTGGTGAAGATGCTATTAATCAGTTGCAAAGACAGGGTTCGTTGACGCTGCCGAGAACTCTTAGTCAGAAAACAGTTGATGAAGTTTGGAAGGATATTTCAAAGGATTATGGTCCTAATTTGGCTGCACCACAGGCTCAGAGACAGCCAACTTTGGGAGAAATGACTTTGGAAGAGTTTCTGGTTAGAGCTGGTGTTGTTAGGGAAGATGCTAAACCTAATGATGGAGTTTTTCTTGATCTTGCTCGTGTCGGAAATAATGGTAATTTGGGTTTGGGTTTCCAGCCTCAGCAGATGAATAAAGTTGGTGGTTTTATGGGGAATAATAGATTGAATGGTAATGATGATCCACTTGTTGGTGGTCTTCAGAGTCCTACGAATTTGCCGTTGAATGTTAATGGGATTCGATCAACGAATCAACAACAGATGCAGAATTCACAGTCTCAGCAACAACACCAGAATCAACAACTTCAGCAACTTCAACAACAACATCAACAGCAACAACAGCAGCAGCAGCAGATTTTTCCGAAGCAACCTGGTTTGAACTATGCAACTCAGATGCCTCTGACTAGTAATCAAGGAATGAGAGGTGGGATTGTGGGGCTTTCTCCTGATCAAGGAATGAATGGTAATCTTGTGCAAGGTGGAGGGATTGGTATGGTTGGTTTGGCACCCGGGGCTGTTCAAATTGGTGCTGGATCACCGGCGAACCAGCTATCTAGTGATCAAATGGGAAAGAGTAACGGTGATACTTCTTCTGTGTCACCGGTTCCTTATGTTTTTAATGGTGGTATGCGAGGTAGGAAGGGTAATGGAGCTGTGGAGAAGGTAATTGAGAGGAGGCAGAGAAGAATGATCAAGAACAGGGAGTCAGCTGCTAGATCTCGGGCTCGCAAGCAGGTATATTTTTTTTGCTTACTATCTTGTTATTGCGATTTTATTGTTTATCTAAATTTAGCAATCATGGTTCTCTAACTTATTCAAATGAACACTTTACTTGGATGCAAGAAGATTAATTTGCACAACTATTTTTACCTAGTAGTTGTTCCCTTTTATGTATCCATCCTGCTCAATTAGATTATACTGAGAATCTTCACTAAACCGAAGAACGGATGAAAAGCTGTGCTTGTTTGTAACTTACATTTGTAACTGTAACCTCTGTGTACTGGTCTGAGCGATACAATTGAATCTCAGCCAATACAGGTTGTCGATTTTACTCCTAGTAACAGAAAGGGTGAGAAGAGTTCCTCTGGCCTTCCATTATTGCGAAAATATAATTAATTCACCACTAATAGAGTTTTGGTGACATTGTGAATGTGCAATAATTTCAGAAAATATCAAAAGAATGTGATGGTGATTTGAGTCATGTTATGATTTTACTACTAGGAATACTACTCAATCGGCCATTGACATTCTGTTTTTATCCTCTGTGAACATGCTGTGTATGTGCAGCACAATGGAAATATGATAGCGATCTGGCCTATGAAAGGTGAAAGATTTTTGACAAGTTACAGTCATGAGAAGTTAAGATTCAGGTTTTAACAAGGTAATGGTGCAGCTGGTTGGGGAACATAACCGCAATTGGATCGTCATAAGATCCATGAAAGCATATAATAAGTAAATACACATTTCCGGTAAATGGATTTTGGTGGGAATATGACATGGGAATGAAGTGCAGTTTTGAATTTTTTTGTAAAATGTTTTTAAGATATCTGTTGTATTTACTAATTTCGGTCTCACATTATTCTTCTATTTCAGGCTTATACCATGGAATTGGAAGCAGAAGTTGCAAAGTTAAAAGAAGAGAATGAAGAACTTCAGAAAAAGCAGGTAATTCTTATAATTGCCGCATGTCATAACGAGATGCAGGCTTTTCATTTGTACATTAATTTGTGGCTTAAGGTCACTTACATTAAAACATTCCCTAATCGGCCATTATTTTGAATACTGCAGGAGCAAATCATGGAAATTCAGAAAAATCAAGTAAGTTCAGCTTTCAGAAAAATCATGGAAATCACTCTTTTTTGGGTTTCCTTCACTGCATGTTTTTGAATTTACCTTAACTGTACATATCACAAATTTTCAAGGACAGAGAGTCTTGTCCTTGTTCCCTGTTTTGTGTCTATTTGGTCGAGATGTAACGAATCATGGTTTCAAAGGACAGAGTCTTGCCGTTGTGCCCTGTTTCACAACTATTATTTGGTCAAGATGTCATGAAACATGGTTTTAGCTTCCTACATATAACATGCTATTTTTTCAATTCTCCAATCAGAGCAAATGAGGATTTGACAAAAGTCACTGTGAAGGTAGCATTTGGTCTAAAGCCATGCCAATTAACGCATTTTGGTGTCTTGTCATGTTCAACATAAGATCGATTGGTTTTGTGTTAAGTGGTGATCCAATATTATACCTGCTTTGAACTACTACCTAATTTAGGTTCTCCGTTCTCCTGTCCATGTACTTTCTGCGTGTATGCAGTGAATGCTTTATTGAGCCTTTGTCTCTCATAACAGGGAATGGATCCCCTCCAGTGCACTATTCACTGATTTCTTCTCCATTGTTTATCACAATCATTAAAATCACCTCTTTCAGTTTTTATATTTTTAAAATTCTCATTTGAAGGCTAGGATTTGACTGGAGGGGATTCTCATGAGAGAGAATCCACTCCCCTCATAACATGTTTGATCTTCTGTCATGTATTCAATCGATGGTTGTAGAATTGACTTGATGGTCATTTTGCAAAAGCTAGTAAAAAACATGCTTAAGGGTCTCACAAACCACTACCAGTCGTCCCCTTAAAGAATGATAAAGAAAGTTTTCATGCATTAGCGGTTTCAAAAGCTACAGTTTTTTAGCTTCATTGATTTTTTCAAACCATATAAATTAGTTCATCGTGCCCAAAAAAGCCAGTATTTAACTATTCAACTCATTTCTGATTGAGATTGCTTTTCTCACATTAATTTTGGTTATATTTCTTTGTTAGTTGTAACTGGTGTGTGAATTAAGGCTTTCGGAATTTCCAGAACTCAGAGTTTAGGATTTCCCTTCTCATGAAATCCTAATTTAGAGTAAACTTGTCTTCTGTATTACTTCTTGCATATCTATAGCTAACTATTACAATTCTAATTGTTTCGTCTTATAGCATGTCGGCCTGCAATTTAGTATTCTCGGTATGAAAACAGTAGGAGTGATTATGCAGTAGCATGTGACGTCGACTAATTTTTTATGAATGTTTTGGCATCTGCTTAATGTTTAAACATGCTTTTGGAGCATTTACACTTCTTCCAAATCTGCTTTCTGTTTAAACATATTTTTGGACCATTTACACATGTTCCATTGACAGTCACAATTACGAATTGATACAACCATAGTACTGATTACTGAATTGTATAGCACTCGGTGAAATCGCAGGTTAAGGAAATGATGAATTTGCAGCGAGAAGTCAAGAGAAAATGCTTAAGACGAACACAAACTGGTCCGTGGTAGATTGAAGATTGAATTATGATTGCTCAGTTAAAAACATTTTGTATATACACATAAATACATGTTTTTCTGTAGATTGAGGCTTTTGCAGTTTAGATTAGCCCTTGAAAACTTTGATGTCTTGCTAACAGTTTGCATAGTTAGGGAGGATATGCACAGTAGCGTGAGAATATGTTTCAGTACGCGTCCAACTTCATGCCACCATTGGTCAGACAATCTTGTGCAGAACACTTTCGCTGAATTCGGTTCAGTGAGAGGTGAAGCATTTGTTCATCATGTACTTACTTCTATCTAATGCACTACTCATGACTTTGGACCAGTAGTTTATGAGTTTTTATGAGACCACACATTTTGCTATTTGCATCAATATGTTACTACTGAGTAAATCGAATATTTCATCTGCAAGCAATATTAAAAGCCAGATTCATTACATATTCAGTATTCGCTGTACCAATTCACTATATCAATAATTTTAAGATACTCCCTACTTCCCTTGCAATAAACACCTTTTGTTTTTCTTTTCGCATAAATAAAGAAAAATGGGTAGCGAATTTAATGTGTAGAAATTCTTAAAATACCCTTTGTTTATTAATTCACTAACTTAAAATTCTCATCTTCCAATATAAAGTAGTAGTATCAATAAGGGTGTATATATATTTTGAAATAATAGTGTTGCAGATTAGAGTTACGCCATGCACAATTTTTATGAACTGTTGTTGGATTAAAGAGTTTTACAGATCCTATTGTAGACTTCATAGGACTATGTCATCATCCCATATCAGTTTAGGTTTCTTCTACGTTGAGTTTGTACGACCTCCAGCTGCAGAGACATATCTGAATCACCTTCGCCACCCCTTCCACCACCCTTAAATCCTATGATTAAAGCCACAAATATTACATAAACAGTAATAATATCGAACAATAAAAAATGGCCATTCTTTCCCCATTTCAATGCCTATGTCAATATCATTGTCGAAGCTTTCTCCATCTCCATCAACTTTTAGTTTCCTAGGGGATTTTCTTTTTATATCTAAGACAAAAGGCCTTATTTTTAATCTAATACAAAATCGTGAGAATTCAAAACAAAAATGTGCCATAGAAAACTAATTACTCCGTACCGAATGTTTTATTATACATAATGTTGGAAGGGTTTTTGTGCTTCAAATCAAAAGAAGAAAAAACCCATCAAATTATAGATCCAATAGCAAAGTCAGTTGTGAACATGTTATACGATAGAACTTTGCACAAGTGAGTGAACTATTGAAAATTCGAAAAGAAAGTGCTGCATGTATTTAGGACGATTTTTTTACAAAGAAAACTAATAATTAAGGACAATGGGATATGTGCCAAGAAAAAAAAAATCATATATAGCTTAAATGTATTTAGGACCATAATTTCTTATATTTAGGATATATTTAGGACCGGAGAGAATCTTATTTAAACCAAATTGACATCCTACAAGAAAACATTGCAGCATAGTTGTACGACCAACTTCAATGATGTGGATAAACTTTCACAGGTTATAAACCACAATAACAATCCTGCGATGAAAAACTCTACATGGAAATGTCAATACCCCCAGAAAGATGTCCTGCAGCAAGTTACAATGAACTTGAAAAAAATTACTACAGCCACCATTCAGGAGTTCTCAACACAGTAGGGTCATTAGAAATTCCACCTTCGATCCCTGCATACTTAAATTCGTCCAAACAGAGAATCGGAGTAACCAATAATCGATGACTGAAATGAGCCCCTTCAACATCTACCAGTATCTCAACCAGTTTTTCAGCTGTGGAGTCCAGGAATGTAGGCTAATGCACACAATTGATAGAAAATCTCTTATCCACGCAATAGTCAATATAAGCACTATATACTCAATGTCCTCCTCGCAGAAGGTCAATATAAGCACTAGATAGCTGGGGACCTACCTACGGGGATCAGCTTGAAGTAAATTTCGTGTCTTTCCAGGAGATCGTCTTCCGGTGATCCCTTCCCCTAAAAGATCTGCCCAGGAATCCACCACTAACAGGCTTGCATAAGCCAACATCAACCAAGGTGGTGCAGTTTGTCCTTTCAGATGGTGACCCCTCATCTAAATAATAGTCAAACAGCATGGCAAGACAACTCACTTGATGAGCCAATACGTAATTATGTTCATTGACAGGTAGTGTCTTTAGCATATGTAAGTTAACCTACAATTTAGAAAGGAAAGCATTAATGGGTATCAGGTAGGAGAAATCAAGGTAATAGCAACATTTATGATGATGCAGGTATATTAGGGTTTTTTTCTCTTCTATTTATTTTTAACCTTTGGACATTTTGGTGAGGGGAAAATGAATTTCAGACTCGCCTTAGAATAAAAAACATGTGATTATACAAGTCCCATTCCTTGAAAAAATCATATCACCAGATATACAGTCTTAATAATTTTACTGCAGTAACATCTTGAACCATCATTTACTCACCTCAGCTTCTATTGCGCGAAGTTCATTGTACCATTCCAATCCATCATTCTCAAAATGGTTCTCCCCAGAAGGTTTACAGTAAAGACTCAGTGCAAAATGCGGAGGCCTTAGAGGATATTCCATACTGATCTTGATCTGTCAAAAAAAAAATCTAGGTGGAAATGCCAATAGATCCTTGAATACATTTTTTGTAGATAAAAAGGGGATGCTTCTTTACCTTGGCTTCTAAATTCACATTTCTCTCAACCACATTGGTATTTCTGCTGAGAACAAGCAAAAATTCCTTCACACCAGAATCCATCCACGTAAGAGACTTTCTGGCAAGGTAATCAGATATGATATTTTCATGTTCACTTTCAATTTGTGCATGCTCATCAAAATCGCTATCAGTGTCAAGCAAGAAATCAGAACTATCATCAACTTTTTTGAAACTTTGTGACCTAACTTTGTTAAGTGAAGGAATGATACTTTTTGAAATTAAGCTAGCTTGTGTGGAGTGATCAAACTTAGCCGTCTTTGGAAGTAAAGTGGGAAGCTCCCCATCTTCAGTCATACTATCCGGTTCGTCTTTTGTGACACCGGAATTTTCAATTACATCAACATCCATTGATTCCTGAACATGCTCCTCTTTATCAATGATAGTCGGAGATGAAGCTTCACCGGGTACAGGTAGAGCTCTTATTGGTGACCAGCCATCCATTTTGCACAATGGAGTGTGCAAAGCCCATGGAACACATTTGCAGGACAAAAGAGGCCACTCAAGCTTTGTAAGAGATTCTAGCTGTTCCCTGTAAGCAACCAAATAATTCCACAAATTTTAACTTAAGCATATGCCCAATCACATCGATAAGCAAGATAAACTAGGAATCCTTGAAATTATAATGGAATTTCTGTAAATAGACTGAAAAAAAAACTGACATGCAGCATAACACTAAAAGGATTCAGAACAGGGAGGCAAACAAAGAAACATTACTAAGGTGTCAGTAATGAAAACATAACCAAAGCAAATCCCGATAGCAAATCTTAGGTTGATCAAATTACAGTATTTATCTTTGTCGAACATCAAGAGAAGGTCCTTGATATTCTAATATTCTAATATTGAAAACATGCTAGAGCCGTGACTCACAGAAGAGCCAACTGAGCTTTTCTCCTCGAGCGAATTCTCTGCAGAACTGTCTGAACTCGGTTCTGTTGGCGATATAATGAAAGACCAGATACAACATCTTCACTCTTATCAGTGGGAAGCAATGGAGACACCTCAGGCAAGAAATCAATTCCTGCCAGGTGCTGAGCCCATTTGTAAGGACGTGAAGTTCTTTGAGCATTGAATGTCGTAACATCTTGAACAAAGAGTTTAGCTGACTGCATCATCATTGAAATGGAAGATAGTAATGAGTAGGAGAATACATTTAAGATGCTAATAGTTAAATGAAGAATATGCCCATAACATTAAAGCACTCAAACCTGGTGAGGAAGCTCAAGTCCTGTATCATTGGGGAATAAATTGCATAAGATGTCATTGTCAGGACCATCATTAGATCCTTCAATTCCAACACAAACAATATTCAACTTCACCATGTACTCAAACTTCAGAGTAATGAGTTTTGCAGGCTTAGGATCAGAAGTCTCGTCTTCATACACATGGATAATGATCTTAAGTGGGTGACTTTTGAATAGACCCCCTTGGTCATGGTTCTCCTTGACTTCTACCCTTCTTGTCCTTTTTCTACGTCTCTGGCCGTCTTCTTCATCATCATGAACATCGTCTTCCAATTTGGAACTCTCCATGACAGTGGAAATGCCTGAGTTATAAAAACGAAATCACATCATATTGAATATTATTTTCATCAAGTCAAAGAAAATAACAAATAAAATTAAGATTCAGTGTTAAAATATTCAAATAAAATTAAGATTCAGTGTTAAAATATTCAAATGCTTAAGGAATTCTAGAGCCACATACGGTGCTTACATTAAAAAATGAAGGAAGCACATTTAAGAATAATAATAAACTCGGCAATCATGGCAGTAATTCAATGCTTCTAATATACTTCCTGTCTTTTACTTGTTATCTTGATATTAGCATTACAACTATCTATAACTTTCCAGAGCTAAGAATGTCCTGAATAATGCCTTTGCGGTGATACACTGGTTTGAGGTTAAATCATAAAAAAGAAATGATGTTTATATGAATATAGTCCAGTGTCAGAATATAAACAGTCTGCGGCAATAGAGCTGGTAACATACAGTATATCGGTATATCCAAAGAATGTTAAAATTCATGTATCAGCTCTCACTTACCAGTGTCCTTGTTGGCTTGACTGCGAGCAAAAGCTTGAGCATCTTTCAGGCTTCCTACAATCTCCAGATCAATAGGTTCTACAAAGGCCTCCTTTTGAGCCAATAGCTGTGAGTAAATCACATAAAGAGCTGGCGGAAGCAACTCTGCTGAGTGATGCTGCTTTAGTTTCTTTGTATGCATCATTCCTAGTTGGTTTTGTACAGGCAAGGATGCTTTCTTAAGAGACTTGAGATGTGAAGGGAGACTTGTCAGGAACTTCTTTCGGTTTGCAATAGTCTCCAAAAGGATTTTCTTTTTCTGTTCCAGTTTCGCATGATGCTTGCAGAGCTCTTTACGCTGATACAAATATCATATAAGAATCGTAAGCATACTTAATACTATTTGCAAGAAAACTCAAAGAATGCATATTAGCAATGCAGTATAAATGAATGAGCAGGATAATTTTTCAACTTCAAGAGAGCACAACAAGAATATTTAAAGACTAACCTACATGATATAAAACCACATTCAGTTTGACAGATAAACACAACACACACTCTTAATTTCACAATAAAATATCAACTAACTTTTACCTAAAGATGATAAAATTAATACATTTCTAGAAGAACACAAGCACACCTTGTATGTAACCTACAATCCTTTCTTACCACAAGAGCAGTAACTTAGCTTATCAATACAAATATTTTGGCAAGCACAACAGCAAGATATATTAAGAGGCGGTAGAAACTTTTGCTAAAACCCAATTGTTATGAGTGCTACATTGGATGAGAGATGACATGAATATGAGTTTATAAGTGAGTGTAAATCTCACCTTATAGGCCGGTTTTGTAGGATTGAGTTAGACCCAACCTAAATTCTGAGATGGTATCAGAGCCTCTCTAAGAATAGTTGGGCAACCTCCTGCCAGGTTTCCGCACGTTGGATGATAGATGACTTGAACATGGGTTTATAAATTATAAGTGCAAACCTCACTTTACAAGTCAGTTTTGTAGGATGAGTTAGGCTCAACCTTCGTTGAATGAGAGATGACTTGAACATGACTTGTACACTATATAATGCATACCTTTATAAGCCGGTTTTGTAGGGTTGAGTTAGGCCCAACCCAAATTCTAAGACCAACAAACGAATATATTCTCTTGTAAACATACACTATATAATGCACACCCCATTTTCATTCATCATCCTGTTATCCAAACTAAAATCAAGCTAATTACGAAATGCCAAATATACTAGGTAGAATTTCAAAGCAAAATATCTAATTATCACCTGGTATAGCTCAAAATTGAGCCTCTTGAGCATCAAATTATGAGCACTGTCTTTCGACAAAACAGAATCCTTAATATCTTTAGGAGCATCACGGAAAAATTCTTCCTCAGGCACAAGTTCAATGTCAGGATACTTTGACTTAAAATCCTTACAAGCCTTAATCGCTTTAAGATAGTGACTCTTCTCATACACCAAATTATGAAGCTGCAGAGTCGTAAAATCCACCGGTGCCTTCGCCCGTTCCGTTTCCATTTTAACACGATCTTCCTCAATCAAAATAGAACGATTCGCCTGAAAGAAAAAAAATTGAGGTTATTGAAAGTGTGATTTTAGGTGAAAGAATTGTTGAATTGTGAAATTGTGTAAAACCCTAGGTACCTGGCGGAGAGTGATGAAGTGAAGGAACATTTGAGTAACGAGATCTCGAAGGAGTTGTTTAGGTTTAGCTTCTCTTTTGATGGAAAGGATATCGGAGATGATAGATTCGATGGAAGATTTGCTGTTGTGAAGTGTTTCGTATGGTGATTCTTCTTCAGATTGGTTATCTTCTGAAGAATGAGGATGAAAGCTTTGTTGTTGTTGTTGTTGTTGTTGTTCTTCCTCTGCCATGGGAATTGATCCCTCTTCTATCTCACCGTCTTCCATTTTCACCAGTTCTTTCTCTTCTGGAAAACCTAAACCCTCTTCTTTTTAAGAGGAAGAAAATCAGAATTAAGCCAAAAACTATAAAAATCACTTCCTCGTTTATGGTTTTAGAACAACATATTGCAAAGTTCTAAAACGATTAAATTAGGATTAAACTAGATTATATGAATTGTGTACATGAATAACAAACAACAAATAAAAAGGAATCGAAGGAGTAGTATACAGTACTATATTGATGATTTTTTATTATTTTTAGGTTGTAATGCAGTTTTAGTTATCTTATTTTGAAAATTTTGAACTTTTGATCCTCTATTTTAAAAGTCAATTTTTTGGTCCCATATTTTGAAAAATCTGAACTTTTGATCCCCTTATTTCAAAAACCAGCTTTTTGGACCAGCTTTTTGGTCCTCCTATTTTAGTTTTTTTCAGAATTTTGGTCCCTAAACTCAGTTTAGCCAATTTTTTGCTAATGTGTCACGCTCATTAAAGACGTTGCAGTGTTCATGTTGACAAAACATTTACCATGTCATTATTTGTTTCTCTTTAAATCAAATATTTTGTTTTTAAAATATTAAAACCATAAATATTCAAACAATAAAAATATCAATTATTTATTGTTTTAATATTTTTTAAAACAAAATATTTGATTTGAAGAAAATATTGGTCACTGCCACATCATTAATGATTTTGACACAACAGCAAAAAATTGGTCAAACTGAGTTGGGGGGCCAAAATTCTAAAAAAACTAAAATAGGGGGACCAAAAAACTGGCTTTTAAAATAGGGGGATCAAAAGTTCAGTTTTTTCAAAATAGGGGGACCAAAAAGTTGGGTTTTAAAATCGGGGGATTAAAAGTTCAGATTTTTCAAAATAGGGGGACCAAAACTGCATTAAAGCTTTATTTTTAATAAGAAATGTGTTGACCCAAAACTTTTTTCTCTTTTACCGCCAGTTTAATCTGGTTTTGGGTCTTTTCTGACATCAAGTAGTTCAAGTCCACTCTCGATCGCAGTTGTGGGGATCGAAATGTGGTACTACCTACCAAAGTTTAGTGTCAATCACCACTAAACTAATTAACGATTGGTTGTTGACCAAAAACTTAGTATACGGTAACGTGTTCAAACTCCGGTCATTCACTTGTTCATTTTAACGGGGTACTTTTTAGCTACTAGTATACTTGACTAAAAATAATGCATGCCTCTATACACGAGCCGGATTAGTCGTCCATCTTTGGTGGGTCGAAAACCGGTGCGAAAGCAAATAAAAAAAATGTGTTGTTTATATGAGAAAAGTAATATACACTATCGTATAAAATAATTTTTTACTAATAACAAATTACAACTATGTTTTCTTTAAAAAAAAAAAAAAAAACTAAATATAATATGACAAATTGATAAATTTTTACTAAACAATCGTATAAAACTATTTTATACAATCAATGCATCTTTTTTTTTTAAACCAAATGTATCCTCCGCGCGTAACTGTGAAGACTAACCCCCTCGATGTAACTGAGATTCATTTAAGGGGTTGATATCTCCCAACAAATGTTTTTCCATACGCATCAGCTGAGGATCGAACTCAAGACTAAATAGTTAAGGAGCTCAAACATCTATCACTTGTGTCACACTATATTAGTACGATCAATGGTAAAGGTATGATCAATGCATCTTTATTGAATTTTTTCTATATTTTTTGGTTTATCTATTTTTGGAATCATCACATTATTTTAATCAAATCTATAAAAGAAAATATATGATGCAATTTTATTAAATGCATATGTATAAAAAATTATACCTTTAGAGGAGTTAAAATATCTCCATTTTTCCTCTCCATTACTATAGCTTTAGAGAGTAATGATGTGTTGGAACTTTCATAAAGTGTAATTGACAGCAGCTGCTCCACCCCATTTCAAACTCTAATTTTTCTTTGTTTTCCTCTCTTGTTCATCAATTAGAGAGGGGTGATTTAGGATCAATTTTGAACCGAAATCACCCCTTTTGATTGTTTTTTATTTCTTTTTAATCTAAATAAGTGATTTTCACATATTTCTAGGTTTTGTTTGAGTTTTCTTCTTTGTGATTTTTTGTTTGGTGTTGTTTTATTTCCGTCTTAGCGCGGAGTTATTTGATTTTTCGTTTTAGTACGGTGTTTGTTTTGATTTCCCGTCTTAGTACAGTGTTTGTTATTCAGATTTGCAGATTTGCACCGACTCAAATCGATTGTAGATTCAATGACTCTAGCACTGTCAACGTTGTAGATCCGGAAGCATGACTATTCCGGCCATTTGAATTTTCCCAAATCAATTGTAGGCATTGACACATTTGTAGACATTAAGCCGTTTTATGCTATTAACTCGGATGCTGCGAGTTTATTTGTAGATTCATTCTTTTTAGCTTTTAGCGAATTTGAATATGCAATGATCTCGATTAATGTACTCTACCGATTTGAATAAATGAATATCGTTATTTTTAGTAAAAAAAAAAAGTTATGATGTGAATAAAAATTAATTAGACCCAGTAAGTGTTATATTATCATGTTTATATTTCCAAATTTAAAAATGTATGAGTCTAGCTACTAGGCTATTTGACAAAAAAATATTAAAAAAAAAAACCAAATGTTTTTTTAGTCATTTTGTTTCTTTTTCTTCTACCATGAAAAAATGACACGGGCTGGATTAAAAAAATTGACATGGACTGGAAATTATTTGATAAGGCCCAACGATCATCAGCAATTCAACTCACAAAGTTTATCCATCATTATTTTTACACAACTGAGTTTGTTAATTCCACCATTGAGAGTGTTGCAAAAAACTCGTTTTATTTCAAATATTGTTAACACACAACTTATACTCCATCCGACCACAAATATAAGTAAAATTGCACTTTTTAGATTCATTCAATAACAGATATATCTAGTCTGTATTATAGTCCAGAAACATCAATTATCCAATAAATCTAAAAAGTGCAATTTTGCATATAATTATGGTCGGAGGGGGTATAAATTTGATAGAATTTCAACCAAAGTGTCGTAAAACTAGTCATCGACCACAACTTAATTGTCGATCTTGTTAATTTGGCAAAAGTTCAAAGCGGAACTAAGCAAGAGGTCACCCAACTCATATGCTCATTTGAAACTATAAAATTTCCACACATTTATACATTTAAACATAGATATATCTTTGAGAAAAATTCCCATTATAATTAGTGCTTTGACCATTGGAGTGTTTTTGCCTTCTAGATACATACTTGCAATTACCCTCCGCCGTCTGCCATTACTTAAGACCATCTTTGATACGTATAGTGTTATGCCTTAAAATCAATGTAAGATTTCGGTTTGGAAGGCTGCTAAATTCGCCTTTGCCTCATGTGCAGGGAATATGGGTCACACGCGGAGGAGCGTGGACCAAAAATTGTATAAAGACCTATATTTTTCTAACTGATCAAACAACACAAAAAATGAACTATTGGGAGATAGAGTTTTGGGAAACACTTAGGGTCCGTTTGGTTCGAAGTTTTTGGAGGGGAGGGGAGGGGAGGTGAGAGAATATTTTAAATTTTGGAGAAGTAATTTACTTTTTTACTCTTAACTTTGTAAACTCAAAATAAGGATTAAATTATAATGGATATATTACGTTAAAAAAAAAATTTAATGGATATATAACAAAAAAAAATCTAATGAGTAGAAAACCTAAATTTTTTTTGTTGTAAAAAAAAATAAAACCTAGAATTTTAATATTTCAACAAGGATAATTTTGAATTTTAATAAAAAAAAGAGGGTAATTTTGTCAACATAATAAATCCCTCCCCTCACCTCCCCTCCCCTCCCCTCCTTCTCAATTGAACCAAACAGACCCTTAGGGTCTTTTTGGTTCAAAAGAGGGGGAGGGGAGGGGAGGGGAGGGAAGGAGAGGGGAGGAGAAATTATTAATTATTTATATGTTTGGTTCAAAAGAGGGGAGGGGAGGTGAGGGAAAGGATTTTAATTATAAATGTGTTTGGTTCACGAGGGGAGGGGAGGGGAGGGATGACAAAACTAAATTACTTTTTTATCCTTATAGTTTTATAGTAAGAGTTTCATAATAAAATTATTCACTTTATAAATAATTAAATATAAAAACTGAATAGGCTCAAAAACTCCACAAATTAAATTTTTTATTGATAATAATTTTTTGCTCTTGATTAATGATTTAACCTCATAAAAAATTTATCAAATTAAATTATATACAAATAATACTTAAATTAATTTTATATAAACAAAAAAAGCATGCAAGTGTAGTGTAGTATGAAAGTCAATATAACAAAACAGGGTTAATCGACGTAACAAGTAACAACTTGTATGGACATTTTTATAAACAAATAAATTGTATGTAATATATGCAACGTAAATACAAAGCATGGTTAAGAAAAAAGTAAAAACAAAGTCTGGAAAAAAAAATAGTTAACAAAATTGTCAAAAGAAAATAGTTATGTATAATAATAATAATAATAATAATCAACTTGGCAACAAGTCATAAAAAAATTAGCAAGTTAGCAATATAAAAAAAAAATAGATAAGGATAATTTTGGTATTTTAAAATAAATATGAGGATAAATATGTCAATATAATTAATATTGCAATAACATATCTTGCCTCCCCTCCAAATCCCCCCAATTTGGGGGGAAGCAAAAATTGAGTATATGAGGGATTTTGCTCCCCTCCTCTCCCCTTACCTCCCCTCCTAAAAATTGAACCAAACACATTTCATTAAAAATGTTTCCTCCCCTCCCCTCCCCTCCATTTACTTCGAACCAAACAGACCCTTAAAGAAACAAAGCGAGAGGGATTTCTTAGGTGATCACGGTATATTGATCGATAGTTTTTTGGATTAGATCTAAGGTTGAAAATCACATAAACACCTTGGGAGTGAGATTTGTTGTTTATCGGCCAATGCTACGGTGGACCACTTGTACAAGTGGTCCACCGTGAACAAGTGATCAATACTATTATAATGAATACGAATTTTACAAAATCCACCGTTGGATTAAAAGTTTATATCATATAGATCATTCATAAAAAAATTTAGAAAAATTGAAAATAATTTGATACGTTATTGAGACTTATCAAGATTAACGGTATTTAATAAAAATTCATAAACCGTTATTAATAATGAATTTCAATAACATATCAAATGATTTTCAATTTTTCTAAACTTTTGTATGGATGATCTATATGATATAAACTTTCAATCTAACAATGGATTTTATGAAATTTGTATTCGTTGTAATGTTATTCGTGACTGGTCCACCATGTACCACTTGAAGTAGTGGTCCACATTTGAATTTGCCGTTGTTTATCATGTTCTTGAGTGAAGAGGAAAAATAGAGAAAATGAATATTGTTATTGGAGAGCAATTGTGACAATTTTCTTGATACATCTTGTTGAGTTTCTCAAGGGAAGAGATTGAGAAAATAGGTAGAAACAATGAATGTTCTTGGTGAACATATGTACTCTCCCGTCCCAAAACTTTAGTCCTTTTAGAGTTTTGCACGCAGATTAAGAAATAATAAAGATTAATACGTTAAGTCATTTTTAGTTTTTTGCCCTTACTTGATTAAGAAAAAGAAAATTTTAATTCATTTGATCTCTTGTAACTTCTTAATCTGAAGGTGTAAAAAACAGGACCAAAATAACTAGACTTACAACTTCCTTTGTTGATGTCTTGCATATGTTTCCCAAATAAAGGGTATCACCGTCTTGACTTGGAGTAACACCACATTGTTTTCCATTAATCTGAAATTGCAGTGATGAAAACAAGTCCAATGTGTTTGATAGTGCTCTTTAATTTAAGTAATGTTTATTATTTAGTGGGCCTCAAGCTCTCTTCTCATACGTAGGGCATTGTTGGACTGAATTAGATAACAAATCTCATGCGTGTTTGCTTTTTCTTTACTATTTTCTCGTTATTTGCTCGGTAATTTTGTGCATGCACTTAAATTGATAGAACTTTAATTCCTTAGGTTGCTTGTCGGTTGCTATTACTATTTATTTCACTCTTAATTATTGTTGATTTGAACAAAGAGATTCTGAATTCACAATAACCTCTACTCTAGATCAAACAGTGATACTTTACCATTTTCTCATCATTTTCCTCATGCGGAGGGCGCATAGGTCATGCGCGGGGAAGCGTCGACCAGCAACAATATAAAAGTATGCATTTTTCTAACAGATCAAACAACACAAAAGTTGAGCTTTTGGAGGATAGATTTTTGGATAACACTTCGAGAGACAAAAAAAGAAGGGAATTATTACGTGATCAATTTACAAGATATAATGATTGAAAGTTTTTGGGGTTAGATCTAAGGTTAGGAGTGAGATTCGTTGTTCATTTTGTTCTTGAATGAAGAGGGAGAAGTAGAGAAAACGAGTATTGTTCTTTGAGAGCAATTGCAAACATTTTCTAGGGACATTTTTGTTGAATCTCTCAAGGGAAGAGATTGAGAAATTGGTACAAACTACGATTGTTCTTGATGAACATTTGTAGTTAATTTATTGTAACTCATTTGATTTCTTATAAACATTGTTGGAATATATAGTGAGTCAAATGGATACTCTCTTCTCATTCAGTGGCGAATTCAAAAAAAATTGTATGCGGGGCTAAAATTTAGTGCATATATATATTTTGACTAAAGAAATATATTACGAATTTTTACAAAATATACAAATATAGTGACAAAAAAACTCAAAATACATAAAAATTTATATAAATTACAATTAGTATTTACGTGGTTTTAATATAATCCACACATGTACCTAATCTATCATTCAAATGAAGTAAAAACAAGATAAAGAAACAAAAAAAATTGGGAGAGAAGAAATTGATGCTTAGATGAATTAAGTGAGAAGAAGAGTATAGTTAATAAAGAAAGTGTGAAAGTTGAGAAATTGAGAAGTTAAAGTAATGAAAAGTTAAAAAAATAAGATACATTTGTTGTGAGTGGAGAGCATACCTAATTATGACTCATGTGAAATTAAAAATAATATGGGTCATGCTAAACAATGCTATTGGGGCACTTGTTAAGCATACAAAAAATAAAAATAAACGATAAAATTAATGTTAATAAAAATAACTTTTTACACTTTCAATATTGAATACACAAGTTTCAAGATGAAATTTCCTTATTTGTATACTTAATTAAATTTCCTTATTTGTATACTTAACTAGTATCCCGGGGTACTATTTAACACATTTTTCAAATAATATTAAGGGTCATGTTAATGATGTAAGAAATTTAATGATGTAAGAAATTTAATGCTTGAGAGATAAAATGCACAACTAATTTTAATAAATACTTTCTAAATTTGTTTCCTTAACATGTGTCATAAGGGCACATGTTAATATTCTCATAATATTAATGCTAGTATTAATGTAAAATTATTATTTTCGGTGGGGGCTTGATCCCCCAATGTAAGTATTTATTGAACTTGAACCAAAATAGATAACAAATATCTTGTGTGTTTGGATCTTCTTTACCATTTTCTCGTCATTTTGGTGGTTTTGTGCATGCACTTAATTATTAAAATTTTAAGAGCGGTGCTACATCAAACGAAAAAAGTTGTCCCGAATTTTTTACGAATGATTCTAACCATTGAATCTCCCACTTTAAAAAAATCATGGGTGGATGGGTGAACAAACAGAAAAAGGTGGAGACAAGGTATTTGCCATGTATTATCGTGAAATTTTCGCTATGCAATCTTTTGCTAGAAATAGCATTTTGCAAATTTTAATTGCTTAGATTTTTTTTTAAGAATCTAAATTAACTCACTCAAATTAACAAAGAGAGAATCAAACCTGAAACGTTAAAAAAGAGTACATTCTCAGATCTCAAATCATTACCACCGTATCAACCCAAATTACCTATTATTGGTTTGCTATATCATAGTTGCACTACTCTTTATTATTGTTGATTTGAACAAAGAAGTTCCAAATCCACAATAAACTCCGGTGAAGATCAAATGAAATACTTGTTAGCCTTGCTTGCATAAATATTGAAGAGAGATAGCCAGAAAAGATAAATAGTGAGAATTTAAAAACGTTTTATTGCATTTGCATCGTGTGTGTGACTTTAATTTTTATTAAAGTAAATAATACCCTAGCACAACAGAATATTAAAGTGCAGAGATTAATGTGATAACATATAATATTACAGTGGACCAATTCACAGGTGATCTACTGCAAACTTTGAATATAAAAATACAAATACATTGTAAACAAATAACAATATTGTCTTGGCAAAAAACAAAATTGAATTTCCGACGTGGAGTTCCACGTAAGATGAAATGGTTGACCAAGCAGATGGATATCACGTGTCAGGGGTGTTGAGAAGTAACAACGTCATCGCCGTGCCTGATCGTAAACGCAACCAACCACCGCAATTTTGTCAGATAATCACGTGGATTTCTCATGCATCCTAAATCTATGTATTTTGTATTTTACTACTATACTCTCTAGTAGTATTTTCTACTAGTATTTCTACTTGCTACGTTTACACACAACTCTATGCACTTTGTTTCCCCCAGCGCAGAGACACCTAATATTTAAACTTTTGCTGTGAAGTTGGCGTGCCCAATCATGCTCTCATTGGAAGAAATTAAATACAACCAAAATATAAAATTGTTAATTGATTAGGATTTTATTATAGTATTGTACTAATAATTGTCGGAGAGTTCGCGGAATCTTGGAAGAAATCATGACCCAATTCTTCAGTACCACAAGAGACTTTAACATTATATATCCACCCAAAATCTTAAGGCGTTATCTCTCTTATAAATCCAACATTCTTCCCATACATAGTCGATCTATGACTTAATCACTCAACACTTAAAACCCATTCTTCTCCCCCAAATATGAGTTCCTCACATGTTGATTCAATACCAGGATGCACTCTCGCTCTTTCACCAAACCGAACCTGGCTCTGATACCACTATTGGGGAGTCCATAATATTGTGGGTATTTATTTGTCTACATGCACCTTTTTCTCAAAAAAAAAAAAACGCAAAACTTACAAATTACAATGTTTTGCTTGTTATGCATTACTTCTAAGAATGTGGAGAACCTTAGTACATTTTCTTTTTGATAATGATGTTTTTTGATAATCAGATTAAAGTAGCATATTGAGTTTTTTTTTTAATGAAGTGGTAGAGATTACTGAGATTCAAATACACAACTTCAAAATTTTTGTTTGAATTCGATTGAAAATTTTCGGTTTGATAAAAATTGACATTGATCAGTTGAGTTTAAATATCCATACATTAATTAAATCAAAATTTTTAATTTAATACTGCAAAATGAATTAAAAAATTGTTATGAATAATATATTTTAATTTTTTTTCTTTGGTAGAGACTTTTTTGTATTGAAATAATATTTTTGTAATTTTGGTTTTCTATTTGGTAAACAAATCAATTAAATTGATTATTGTTTAAAAATATGTGTTAATTTAGTAAATTTTCAAATTATTTTTTGAATTGATTATATTTTTTCCTGTCAAAATATTTTTGTAGATATTATTTCTGTTAAGAACAAATACAATAGTAGTAAATATCATTTGGAAAATGTTATTTTTTTTACTAAATATTTTTTAAAAATGTTATCACATTATAAAAATATTAATTTATACATACACTATTAATTTAAAGATTTTTATGCTGCCAAAGTGCAAATTGATTTAATCACTTAGAAATTAATTTTAATTATAACGACGGAGTATTTCATAAATAAATGATCTTAATTTATTCATGTTTACATTAAGATTTATTTTTGTATATTATTTTAAGAAATTGCGGATAGTTTAATCAACAGCCAATTGAAATTAACATAATCATCAACAAATTTTCTGTAAAAAAAAGTGAAATAAAAGTTAAATTGTGAATACAATTTATAAATTTACTTTGGTAGAATCCACTTATAAATTTACTTACGTGCCTTGAATAAATTATCTACAATATTTCAAAATAATCTAGGCCTCACTACACATTAATCAAAAGTGTATAAACCTCAATTTTTTCTGCCTCTTAAACCAAGATCTGCTTGTTTCTCGGTATGGCCGTACATGTGTACCCAACTGGGGAGCCAAAAAAATTTGTGTACCCATGTTCAGCACATTGTTTCTTGCCTCCCTCCTCCTGCAAAATTGTGTTTGATAAGAATGATGTATATAATTTTTTATTTTTATACTTTATTATGATTATAATATAATGATATTGTTTAATGCACTCTGATCAATTAAAGTATACTATCTAATTTAGAGTTTGATCGAGAGGTAAATAAAATCAAATTAAAAATTTAAATTTTATGAACAATTCAACTTTCACATGATTTTGTTTGATTGTAATTTGTTGATAGTACTGTAAAACTTTATAAATACCTATATATTATCTACAATATAAGATTTAATAATTAAATACACGTTAGAAATGATTTTATATGTTCTAAATGTATATGTTCAGATATCCAAATATAAAATTTTGATACTCCGTATTAAATATAATGTAAAAATTTAACTTTTAAAATTTAAATGTACAAGTGTCTGAAAGACCACATATTAGTATTTTTCTTAAGAAATACCTAACTCATATCCTCTATTATTTATTCAATCAACATATAATATCAATGGAGTTATCCCCTATTCATATGTCTTTACCTTATTATTTTTCGATTCTGCCACGCCCACACTTTTGTTTTGATAAAACTGCTACGTCCACACTGGCTCCAATATTTTTATTAATAAAATGTTTATATCTTCCCGTATAAAAATGACCCCGAGTTTTGCTCAATTTGTAGATATTATATTAAATATGCAGGGGATCGAACTCGGTCATTCCACTTATCCATTTTAAAGGAAGAATTTTTAATTACTAGACTACTAGATAAAGAAAAAGCAAAATAGGTTTAGGAGCCGAAGTTCGTATATATGAAAACTTTTCATTTTTTCATATTTATAATGTGTGAATTTGAGTGTATCCACTAAATTATTAGGAAAAAATCAAAATAATATATAATTTGGTCAGATTTTCATTTTTCTTTTATGAATAAATAAATGAGTCATTAAAAATTCACACATACAAACAGAAGATTGAAGTTCTAACCATATCATTTCCGACCTAAAATGTTTGCGTTGCTCTAAAATAAATATAATGTACATAAAAAAATTAGAGATGAATCCATTTATGATAAATTAGTTAGTACACGGTTATCACACTAGATCGAGTACATTAAGCAGGTTAATTAAAACCAAAAAAAAAAGCTGGTTAATTATTTAATGATAATTAGAATGCATGTTAAACAAGGCAATATACATAGTTTTGGTACCAAATTTAAGCAAACATTCTAGATAGACTAAAGTGCTAAACATTAAAATAAAGAGAAAGTACTATTTAATTAATAATAATTGATCACATGTAGGTAATTAATTAATTATACTTATACATACTAATTAAACCTTAAACAATCACATTTATCATGCATAATGATCAACATTACGACCTTGATAAGGCTTAGCCAATGAAACAGGGAACCCTATTCCTGAACCTGCAACTGTTCTGTTATTGTTAGCTACAGAAGCACGTTCTTGAAGCGACTTAAGTTGTGTCTTAAGAAACTTAACATAATGAACAGCTTCATCTAACATTGATGCAGTATCCATTTTAGTTCCACCTGGTACCATTCTCTGTAGAATCCTTATTTTCTCACTTATTCTTTCTCTTCTATGTCTAGCTGCTATACTCTGTGGATCTTTTGAAATCTTCACGTTTCTTCTCTTTGGTGGTTTTACTGATTCTGGATCAATGTAAATTGGTTGCATAGCTGCTATTCTGAATATCATTTCCCTCATCGCTGCCATCGAGTTTCGTTTCTCTGATGACGACGCTGCACCACCACCACCACCAGCGTAATGATTCGTATTCGTAACAACATCGTTGTTCGAATTCGAAAACATTAACGTTGGTGGTGGTGTTGTTTGTTGTAGTTGTTGAAACATGTTGTTATTACTAAAAGTGATTGTGTTTGTGGATTGTGAGGGTAAAGTTGAAGACCAATTAGGAATTGAATTAGTAGGGTACTTATCAATTAAATCTGCAAGAGGACGTGTATTAGTAGAACTAGAACCATAAAGTTCTTGATCTGACGGTGGAAATTCATTGATGGTGTTATTACCGTTAGATGAAGAAAGTTCAGGAAGTTGCATCATCATCATCAACATCATATCAATCTGATCTTCTGATGATGATGAGGAGGATGGTTTTAAGTGGTTAGAGTCCATTTTAAGGGAGGGACAGAGAAGTTTTAAAGGTGAAGATGGAGGGAAGGAGAAAAAGATGGACAAGTATTTAAAGGGTAACTGAAAAAACAGAGAAAAAACAGAAGATGTGAGCAGAGGAATGGAAAAGCAGACTGTGTGAATTTGGAGTGAGTGAAGGGTTCTGGCTCTGTGATAGATAGATTGGTGAGAAAGAAGAAAGGATAGGGAGTGAAGAAATGAATAAAATAGTGATATTGGGAGGGAACAGACAATAGCAAAGTAACACTTTTGAGGCGGTGACACTATACATGTTAACTTGTAACATGTTCATCATATATATATAAGAGCAGGTACATGAGGCAAATATTATGTCATAATATTTTTGTTTTTGAATATGAAAGTTATTTGCAGTCTTGGTGATTTGACATATTGTATGCTTGGTATTTAAAATTACAGTGATTTACCATAATTTTGTAAGTTATAGAATGCAGTATTTAGAAAATTACGATGAATCATTGTAATTTTGATATACTTAATGTGATATCAAACATAAATATAGACAAATATTTGATATACACAAATTTATTTTTACTATTATTATATATATTGTTAAGTCTTCTCATTGGATCTAATATATATGATGTGATATATTTGGTCTAATGGTGAAATTTGCTGATTCAAAAATATATTGTCTAAGGTGAAAGACTTGCGATCTTACTTGTGCATCATATATAGGGCTGAGCATGGGCTCATGACCCTACTCGAAATCAATATAACCGATAATGCATTAAAGTATTTGGTCGGATGCGGGTTAGATCTCGGGTCAACAATTGCAAAAATCGGACATAAACGGTTGTATACGGACGGATGCGAGTCTCTAAAATACTATCTCTTGATGACCGAAATCAACTGAACAACCATTATTAAGATGCAAATTAATTTTCTCTCTCTCTCTCTCTCTCTCTCTCTCTCTCTCTCACTCAATCTCATATACTCTTTTCTTTGTTGTTTTTATCCGGTTATATTTTATAAACATAAAATATGTTGATGAAGGAGTGTGAAAGTTATTCTAATGTAAATTATAGATCTACTTTAATTTATATTTCTCTTCTACTTGATTGATTATTGTCTTTAGATCTACGGATTTGAAACAAAGCAACTAGATCTCACCTTCTTTATTTTTTATTTGGTTCTTCTATAATTTGTTCTTCTATTTGAAAATTTGAAATTTTAGATGCAAACAGATTACTAATACTAATTTATCCCGTAATAACTGACCTGTTGTACCTATCATCCGTCGATCCAACACCCGAACAAAACAAAGATGTAAATGGTTGGAATATTGAGTCTAACTTAAATGGTTATAATTATTTTTATATCAATTTGGTGATTTTCGACTCAAATCCAACTGAAATTTAGTGATGCTCAAGCCACCTTAGATTTAGTCACATGTGATATATAATTTAAATTTATTTTAGAATTAACCTCTTATGTAATACTTAAAAACAATCAAATTTATAATAAAATAGTTAAATGATTCAAATATGAACGTCTATGTGATTACATTGAACGGAAACAGAAGTGCAGATTGGTTAGTTAATAATAATTTTATCTATAACTTTTTTATGTAATGATGCTGGAAACATTTTTTAGAGAGCTCCAAAATATTCTTTTTAATAATTTTTCTGGGATTTATTGTTGGGGAAAACTAAACTTAATAGTCTCTTTAAAATGCGGAATTAATTCTCCCAATCACCTGTGCAATTATATCGACAACCAGAAAATCCAACCAAGCAGAATAATGATAACAATAAAATAAATATGAGACACCGGAATTTAACGTGGAAAATCCCCTCAATGTGAGAGAATAAAAAACCACGGGACCAAGCCAGATAAATCTTCCACTATGAATAAATAATGGGTACAATCAGTCATCTAGTGAACACTAGGAACAACAATAATCATCACCTATGGTGGAATCAACAACAACTATCAACTTTCATATAAAATGGGTAAACTAACACAACCTAGAGAGAGATTTAAACCACTAGAAAAAACTAGCTAAGTGATAGAAAATACATACTCAAGTTGTAGCTCAAAACAAGCAACTTTGCTACACACTCATAATCTCCTCTCCTTCAGTTTCAGCCGACGGACTCTGTTTCTATTTTTCGCTCACGGCAGCTGCTACAGTACCGTTGTTGTTGTATTGTCATATATGTGTTGTTGTGAAACTAGGGATTTAAAATCCCTTTTACTTCTCATCACGTGATAGCACGTCACATGTCACATGTCACATGTCACATGTCACATGGCAACAAATGGGCTTAAGACAATAGCAAGCTCAATGCTATTAACACCTCCAAAATAGGAGGGATACCCAACAAACTCCCCCAACCGACTAGTTGGAGGGCAAAACTAATCCGGCTTCCATACGACAAAATTCAAACTTTCCCCTCGGCAATACCTTCGTCAACATATCCGAACCGTTGTCATCGGTATGAATCTTCTCAAGCTCCATCAACTTGGAATCTAACGCATCACGAATCCAATGATAACGAACATCAATATGCTTCGACCTCGAGTGAAATGAAGAATTCTTCGATAAGTGAATAACACTTTGATTATCACAAAACAAGACATATTTTTCTTGTTTCACACCAAGCTCCATTGCAAATTTCCTCAACCATAACAACTCTTTTGACGCTTCTACAATGGCAATAAACTCGGCTTCGGTAGTAGAGAGAGCAACACACTTTTGCAACTTTGATTGCCAAGCCACGGCTCCCCCGGCAAAAGTCACCATATACCCCGAAGTAGATTTTCGATCATCAATGCTTCCGGCTAAATCCGAATCCGTATAACCAACCAACATAGGCTTCTTGCATCACAAAGTTAGCTTCAAATTCGACGAGCCACGCAAATATCTCATCACCCACTTCACGGCCTCCCATTGAACTTTTCCCGGATTTGAGAGATAACGACTCACCACTCCCACGGCATGAGCAATATCGGGTCTTGTACAAACCATAACATACATCAAACTACCAACCGCCGACGAGTATGGAATGTTCTTCATACTCAACTTTTCTTCATCCGTAGATGGACATAGTTTATGACTAAGCTTGAAATGAGAAGCAAGTGGAATGCTCACCGCTTTAGCCTTATCCATACTAAAACGCCGAAGGACTTTCTCCACATACTTTTCTTGTGACAAGTACAACTTCTTCTCATTTCGATCTCGAACAATTTCAATACCAAGAATTTTCCGAGCCTCTCCTAAATCCTTCATAGCAAAAGATTCACTCAAAGTGTTCTTCAACTCTTTAATTCTTGAAATATTCTTTCCAACAATTAGCATATCATCCACATAAAGTAAGAAAATAATGAAATCACCTTCGGAAAAATTCCGGAAAAATACACAATGATCGGCTTTGGTCATCTTGTACCCATGTTCAATCATCACCGAGTTGAACTTTTGATACCATTGGCGAGGTGCTTGTTTCAAACCGTAAAGACTTTTCACCAATTTGCAAACATAGTCTTCTTTGCCTTTCTCTACAAATCCATCCGGTTGCTCCATGTAAATCTCTTCATGTAGATCACCGTGAAGGAAAGCCGTCTTCACATCCATTTGCTCTACTTCCAAATCAAGACTAGCGGCTAGCCCAAGAACAAATCGAATAGATTGCATCTTCACAACCGGAGCAAAAATCTCGCCAAAGTCAATACCTTCCCGTTGTTTAAAACCTTTAACAACCAAGCAAGCCTTGTACTTTCTTTGAGAAGTACACTCATCTTGCTTAATCCGATAAACCCATCTATTCTTCAATGCTCTCTTACCCTTTGGCAACTTCACTAACTCAAAAGTATTATTCTCACGAAGGGATTGCATTTCATCCTCCATGGCATCCATCCACTCCTTTTTGTTCTCATCCTCCAAAACTTCTTTAAAGCTTTCGGGTTTTCCACCATTGGTAAGATTAACATACTCGTTCGAGGGATATCGAACGGAAGACTTTTTAACACGAGTAGACCGCCTCAACTCATTAGAAGCAATAGGTTGCTCAACACCTTCAATCTCTTGCTCAACCTCATTTTCAACAACGTCCTCCGTAGCACCTACATCAACAACATCATTAGGATTTAAAACATTATCAACATTTAAATCCATACCTTGATTTTCAATTGGAACATCTTCGAAAGTGATAGGGGTAAGAGTAGTTGAGTCCGTATCAACAAATTCTTCATCTTCAAAAATTGGATCTTTATTCTCAACTTTGTCGATGTCCTCAATGGTATAATCCTCCATGAATACAACATCACGACTACGAATAAGCTTCCGTTTAACCGGATCAAAGAATCGATACCCAAACTCATCAAGTCCATACCCAACAAACACACATTTCTTCGACTTCTCATCCAATTTCGATATCTCATCCTTCGGAATATGCACATAAGCCATGCACCCAAACACCCGAAGATGGTCGTAGGAAACTTCTTTACCATTCCAAACATGATTTGGAACATCAAACTTCAACGGAACACATGGAGTGAGGTTCAAAAGATGTACAACCGTGTTCAATGCTTCTCCCCAAAAGTATTTCGGCAACTTTGATTGAGAAAGTAAACATCTCATCCTTTCAACCAAAGTTCTATTCATTCTTTCGGCTAACCCATTCAATTGTGGTGTCTTTGGAGGAGACTTTTGATGACGTATACCTTGCTCTTGACAATACTTGTCGAAAGGACCAACATACTCTCCCCCGTTATCGGTTCGGATACACTTGAGCTTTTTTCCCGTTTCTCTTTCAACCATTGCTTGAAACGACTTGAAGGTATCTAACACTTGATCTTTCGTCTTCAAGGTATAAGCCCATGTTTTCCGAGAACAATCATCAATGAAAGTCACAAAGTAATATGCACCACCAAGTGAACGTGTCTTCATCGGACCACACACATCGGAATGCACCAAATCCAACACTTCCGATTTCCTCTTTGGTTCGGATGACATAAAGGAAACTCGTCTTTGCTTACCCGCCAAACAATGTGAACACTTTTTCAACTTTGCATCGGAAACACCATTCAACACATTCTTCTTTGCCAAAATGCTCAAACCTTTTTCACTCATATGACCCAAACGCTTGTGCCATAATTCGGATGAGCTATCATTGTCACAAGTGTTGATGTAGCACTTCGAAACTCCAAGTTGGACGACATACAAGTTTGAATTCCTTTTGCCTCTAGCAACCACCATTGAGCCTTTCTTTAACTTCCATTCATTGCCCGAAAAAGAATTATCATATCCTTCATTATCCAACTTTCCAACGGATAAAAGATTGAATCGAAGTTCCGGAATGTGTTTCACACCTTTGAGAACTAGAGTAGTACCATTGCTAGTTTCGACACAAACATCTCCAATTCCAATGACATTAGCTTGCCCATTATTTCCCATACGAACAACCCCAAAGTCACCGGTCTCGTAAGTTGAAAAAAGATCACGTCTCGAGGTTGCATGAGTAGAAGCACCACTATCAACCACCCAATCCATCTCATCACATGATAGATTGACATTCTCTACAACACCATCACAAACAATAAAGAAATCATCAACAATAGCAACATCTTCATTATTGTTACCTTCTTTGTTGTCGTTGTTGTAGCCCTTCTTATTGTTTTCTCTTTTCAACTTCCGGCAAAATCTTTTTATGTGTCCCTTTTCTTTGCAATAGTGACACTCAACATTAGAGAATCTATTAGAGCCTCCTTGTGATTTACCACGTGATGTCCCCCGGTTACTTGGACCTCTACTTTGTTGTCTCCCCCTTGATTCGGTAACCAACACCTCGGAATGTGAAGAAGAACCTTGTGACTTACGCCTCAGCTCCTCATTCAACACACTACTTTTAGCCAAGTCCATCGAGATGATACCATTCGGAGCGGAGTTAGACAATGATGTCCTAAAAGTCTCCCAAGAATTAGGCAAAGTACCAAGAAGCCATAAACCTTGAATTTCATCATCAAAAGTAAGCTTCATCTCCGACAATTGATTTAGGATCCCTTGGAAAGTGTTCAAGTGATCGGTCATTGGTGAACCATCACTATACTTCAATGACATCAATTGCTTGAACAAGAACAACTTATTGTTCCCCGTCTTTCTTGCATACAACTCCTCAAGTTTGATCCAAAGAGAGCGAGCATGAGTCACCGAGCTCACATGATTCAAAACATTATCATCCACCCATTGTCGGATGTAACCACAAACTTGTCTATGCAACAAAGTCCATTCTTCATCACTTTTTCCTTCGGGTTTTTCATTAGAGAAAACCGGCAAGTGGAAGCCTTTAACGTAAAGCAAATCTTCCATCTTTCCTTTCCATACATTATAGTTGGATCCATTCAAGCTCACCATTCTAGTTGTGTTCGTCTCCATCATTGCACAAATCAAACCACGGCTCTAGATACCACTTGTTGGGGAAAACTAAACTTAATAGTCTCTTTAAAATGCGGAATTAATTCTCCCAATCACCTGTGCAATTATATCGACAACCAGAAAATCCAACCAAGCAGAATAATGATAACAATAAAATAAATATGAGACACCGGAATTTAACGTGGAAAATCCCCTCAATGTGAGAGAATAAAAAACCACGGGACCAAGCCAGATAAATCTTCCACTATGAATAAATAATGGGTACAACCAGTCATCTAGTGAACACTAGGAACAACAATAATCATCACCTATGGTGGAATCAACAACAACTATCAACTTCCATATAAAATGGGTAAACTAACACAACCTAGAGAGAGATTTAAACCACTAGAAAAAACTAGCTAAGTGATAGAAAATACATACTCAAGTTGTAGCTCAAAACAAGCAACTTTGCTACACACTCATTATCACTTAGAACCAAAATCTCTTCCCCTTGAATGCAGCCGTCGGACTCTGTTTCTATTTTTCTCTCACAGCAGCTGCTACAGTACCGTTGTTGTTGTATTGTCATATATGTGTTGTTGTGAAACTAGGGATTTAAAATCCCTTTTACTTCTCATCACGTGATAGCACGTCACATGTCACATGTCACATGGCAACAAATGGGCTTAAGACAATAGCAAGCTCAATGCTATTAACACCTCCAAAATAGGAGGGATACCCAACATTTATATGCTTAGAATTGTACGCATAATTAACACCATAAGTTTTTTTTCTTTTTCTAGCTTTGCCCTCTTCATATACAAAAAGAAAATGAAATTAGTACCCGTTCAAACATCGATCACCTGAGCAATTAATAAAATAAAAACTATAAGCAATGCAGGCGAAGCTTTTATTCAATTATTAATCATATCTTTCCTTTATCATCACAAAGTTGTTGAGCATTTTAATTCTTGTGGTTAGTAGATTAAGTTTTTTCCTATTTAGGAAATATCTTGATATCTTGATTTGGGAATTAAAAAAACACTCACATGCATGGTTCTGTTGAATGATACTATGTCAAAGAGCAGTAGGATTTGCTACGTGCCATGTAGTTGATCAAAGCCATTTTTTAATTGTGTATTTTTAATTGTAATATTTTTTTTGGTACAATTTTTTAATTGTAATATGTCAATAAGATTAATTTTCTATAAATATCATCATTATCTAAAATTGACATGTATTTGGGCTGCGCTAGTGAATTCAATCTCTTAGTCACGTGTAGTTCTTGTCTTCTTGTCCTTTGCTATCATTTGTAAGCTGCTTAGCATATCTTGTAAGTTAATTAGCATTCTTCCTAATATATATTTTTCTCGAAACATTTTTTTTTTCAATATACTTTAATTTACAACAATATCTTGAGAATTTAGGATTGATATATGAATGGAAGAGGCTCCACCCATATGCACTAAAAAATTGAAAAAATAAATAGAGAATAAGTAGCTTTTTCTGATGCATGAATCATTTTTGTGAGCTAAATATTTTAGGTTAATAACATTGAGTGGAATTGTGAAAGTGCTAACTTTGCCTTAAAATTAAAATTACTTTCTTTTGATGCCCCACACGCACGTGCCAGGAGTAAGTAGTAGCTTGGATAGTGTCCTAATTGTGAAGTGGGGGATCCGTTTGATGCAAATGAGTTGGACAAGTGGCTAAAGGGTCAGTGCATTATTCATTTTCGTTTTTAATGATTTAGTGCAGTCTATTATCCTTTGTGTGCCGCAGCTATAGCCTAAAATTGCTGTAACTAGATGGAAAGTCAAATTAAATCAAATTGAAGATGATATGTAGATAATTCCTTCCAAGTTATATAAACTATGAAAAACTAAGTTAAACCTATGAAAACATAAAAGAAAGCAAGTAAAATAAAAATTTAAAGTTATTCATTTCATTCCTTAAGTTAAAATGGATAAGAATACTTCATATAAAAGATTTTTAATAGGCTTAGAAGATAAAGCTCACTAAAACAACTCAATAAGGGTAAATTTTAGATTTTCCCTAATATAAATACTATATTACACTGATATTTAAATTATTCAATTAAGTACTACTAATTAATTATTTAATTAACTACTACCTAATCTTCTATTAGAAAATTATTTTTTCGATGAATTAAAACGTTAATTTTTTTATATACATATTATCGGAGAGTGTATTGTACTTCCTCTTGTTTTGAATATAAATAAAAAATGGTCATAACATATGTTTTGAAGATAAACTATTTAAATGGAGTAATAAAGGAACTTAACATTAAATAATATAAGAAATTTAATGTTAAAATGTTGATTACTAAGAAATATTTATATATTAAACTCCTTAACATATGCTCTTATGGTGTGTTGATTTGATGGAAGGAACAAAAATTTTGGAAACCAATGAAATAACTTGAACAAAATCTAGAACAAATCCATTCGTTTGATTTTCGTAATTTTTCCATTCCTTCCGCTTTCTTTCCATAAAATCAAATGGACCATTAGAGCAAGACTTACATAAATGCAAATCCAAATAAAATATATTTGGACACACATATACAAATGAGAAAAAATAAATAGTAAATAACTTAATATTAATTATTCATTTTACTTTTTTGAATTCATGTGTATGCTTAACATGTGTTATTTATTGATTGTGCCTACCCAAATATTTCTCATATCCTTAGGATCTGTTTGGTTTGATGGAAATAAAGAGGAAGAAAATAAAATTATAGAAACCAATAAATAAATTTGGTTCGGTTTCCGTAATTTTCTTTCCTTCCTCTTTCTTTCCATCATACTAAACAGATCATATAAAAAATATATTTAAACTAATTAGAGAAAGCAATTATTAATCATATGTATTTCGTTTAAAGGAAAGAAAGTAGAAGAAAATAAAATTTACAAAATAAATAAACAAATTTAGACTAAAATTAATTCAAATTCATTTATTATTTTTCGTAATTTCTTTTCATTGTCTCTTCTTTTGCTCAAACCAAACACACTCTAATTACATTTGGATCATATTTGAAAACTAAACTATAAAAGCGTTCTATCATATTTATACAAAAATTAAATATCTTATTTCTAAAAATAAAAACGCATTTCGAGATGGATCAGACTCTGATGGAAACCTCTGCTTCATGTACCGGATTTGTTAACGAACTTACCATGCAGCAATACTGAAATTACCTTGCTTTATTTTGAGTTTCAACCCCCTGCGGGAAACCTAGCGACTTTTATCGTTTTCACTTTTTACCTGTCATCACCAACTTCATTTGCACACATTATATTGTAACTCTTATAGAGTTATTCCATCCGTCCCAAAATAAATGATCTGTTTGACTTTGTTTATGTTTACTAATATACAATTTTGATTGTTAATATTTTTAATTATCTATTATTAAAAATTATAAAAATTGTATATTTTGAAAATATTCGTCGAGACAAATCAAACAAGATCTCATATGTTAATATTTGCATGTATATATTAGTAGAGAAATATGGTCAAAGTAAGTCAAATGAATAGTACACTAAATCAAAATTAGGTCATTTATTTTGGGATGGATGAAGTATTTTTTAGTTCACTCATCATATATAGACAGATCTCATATATTGCTATAGTTTGGTTTTCTTAAAGAGAAAATATAAAAACAAAATAGGAACAAAATGATATAATATAGAAATTTCAAAGCGGAGAAAAATAACGATCATTGTCTAATAATAATATGAGAAAAATATTTTTACCAACAAAAAAAGAAGAGAATAATATTATGCAAAAATTGTTAAAATATATAAATTACCTTCAATCACATCAGTTTCCACACTCTCCAAAACAAATATGGAACTATATCTCACACCACTCTAAGATAAAAGCGTAAAGAAAGACAAAAAGTCAGACATATGTTTAAAGTGCTTTCAATGGGTATATCTTTTAACGAAGAATTAAAATTTATACATAGTCTTAACATCCTTCTTTCTTCACAATTTTAAGCAATATGAAACTTTTTTAACGTGTATATTTTCAACCAACACCAATAAGTTAAATATCAATATTTGATTATGCGGTAATAGAAATATATTTTAAATTAAATAATTTTATATAATATTTTTTAATAAATTCATGAGATGCAAAAGATGGAGAGGAGATATCAATATTCAATAGAACCTAAAACTACTTTAAAAAAAATAGTTTAGATTTTTTTTTAAGAAGTTAAATTAGTTCACTCAAATTGACACAAGAGAGAATCAAACTTGAGACCTTGAGGAGGATCACACTCTCAGATCCCAAGCCAATACAACCAAACCAACTCAAATTATTTTAAATACACTAATTATTCAATGTATCTACTAATTGAATCCAATACAATAAAGGATCATGCTAAGTAGTGCCCAGAGGCACTAGTGCCCCCGTGACACTAGTTAAGGATGTAAAAATACAATTTTTACATTGAAAATAACGTTTTTTATACTTTACAAACATTGAGTACATAAATTTCAATATAATTTTACAGTATTAAACATCCTTATCAAAATGCACTACTTAACATTCTCCTACACAGGGGCAAAGGCTTGTGTTACCATGGGGTAGCCCTAACTACCCCAAACCAAAAATAATAATTTATTTAGTAGGTATAAATATATATTTAGCTACCCCTAATTATATATATTTGGCCACCCTACATAAATTTATTGATTTAATTTGAACAACAAATATATTAGTCTATTATTAGCCCAAATAGATATAGGTCCATAACCCATTATTACAAAATGGATGATTATTTTATTGCAAATAGCTTGGTTGTTTACGTTGAAATAGACATCGCCATTCAGTTTAGCTCAAACTCAATTATGGATTAATTTGAACTTTTGTTGTGTGCTCAAAAACATTTTATATGTATAAGTTATTGTTAATCTTTTTGCTTATCGGTTTAATTTTACTATTACTTTTAAATTGTTTTTATATTTGGCCACCTCATGAAAATATGGCTAGCTTCGCCCCTGCTCCTACAATAAATTAGTTACAGGAATGACTTGTTTTAAATTTGCTGACTTGATATACATTAACCTTACTTACATGAAATAGATTAGGATAAAGATCAAGGTCACAAAAATCAATGAATTTTCTGAGGAAGAACAATGATGTATGAACGTGCGTTTTCGTGTATATAGATTTGGATATTTATTGGCCATGATTTGTGTTCCAATTCGAGTGTGTAGACCCCTCATGGCTAATAATAATGTGATGTAGACGTTGATAAGGTAACAAAGTTAGTGTAATCAAATCTAGAAGGGACCCGATTCTTTCACCAAAAGGAAAAAGAAGAAGGGACCCGGTTTTATATGGTACGAGACAATTTGTAATATTGGTCTGTTACTCCATGTATTAGTAGTACTTTTGCGGCACATTTGCTTCTGTAAAGCCACTATTCAATTCAGACCTTAGGAAAAATCAATTATGTTAAGATTTAAGTTTTATTTTCTTAGTTTTTGTTTATACCATCAAGATCTCGTCCACTAGACGGCGTAATATAGTTTGGGATTGAAGGTGGAAAAACACAAGAAGGGAGGGTTGAATTGTGTTTTAAAAATAAAACTTTTTATCAAATAAAACTAAGTTTGCAGCGGATATAAACACAAAAATAAAAGGGGTGCTGAGAGAAAGAGAGAAAGACACAAAATTTATCCTGGTTCCTCTCACAAATCGAGAGTACTCCAGTCCCCTTGTTACTAACAAGAGATTTTCACTATAATCTACTTAAGATTACAAATTGCTCAAGCACACTTGCAAGAGACTTCTCAGATGCTCAAGTTTCACTAAACGAGAGACTTCTCAAATGCTCAAGTTAATCTTAACAAGAGACTTCTCAAACAAACTTAAGAATAAGAATGAATGTTAAGGAACACTTGATATACTATCAGAGGTGTTTACAAAATACAACGCAAAATTGTTTTAAGACTTTGAATGACAGATAGAATAATAATGTCAGGATGCTTCAGAGCCTTAAACGCAGTAATGGAACAGTTATCATTTCTTCCATTTGAGTCTTTTATTTATACTTGGAGGAAGATGATGACCGTTGCAGAGAGCTTTGTGCCAGCTGGAATTTACTCGTACAATTGATAGCTGTATATTGCCTTCTTTGGTAAGGAATTCCAATACCTAGCTATTCAATTTATCACTCATCCATTTTGAGTAATAATAGTACGATCGTACAATCCTCAAATGCGCTCCACTTATGGATAAGGTTAACGTTGTACCAACGAATATTCCTTCCTGTGGATGTGACAGAGCCTTGAAGTAGATAGTTCTTCAATCATTGATTCTGATTCTGTCAGTTCTTGAGTGATGTAAATTCTTTTTGCTTCTGATGCTCTTGTCATAGCTTCTTAAGATCTTCAGCTTCTGACCTTCATCAGAGTCTAGCTTTTGGTCCTCAGAAGTGCTATCTTCAGCACGCAAAATTTAAGCTTCTGATGAACAGCGATACTCTTTCAGAGCTTGTTTTGACTGGCTTCTCTGCTACTATTCATAGTGCTTCTGAATGAATTTTAACTTGTAATTTTGCACACTAGAATAATCATTAGTAATACCAATTGCAATTTTAATACTTTGTTATCATCAAAACCACTTAAAATCTTAGAGGTTCATGTCAGACCCACTTTGTTCCAACAATGTCCCCCTTTTTGATGATGACAAACTAAAGCATTAAAATTCAATTGTTGTTGATTTAATTTAATTATGTTGACTTCAGGTTTCAAAGGTTTGCAATCTCCCCCTGAGTCTGATAATCCATAGGGTTAGGTTTGTAAGCTCCCCCTAAGTCTTATCCATAATTAATTAAAACAGTTTAAGAGCCAACTTATTAACTTAAAATAAATTTTCATATTTGTCTCTCAGAAGCAGAGGTTTGTAAGCTCTTCTTCTCAGAGTCTGATAATGCTCAGAAGAGGTTTGCAAGCTCTTCTGACATTGTCTATGAGATTTATTTTAGGTTCTTAAGTTTTCTCCCCTTTCAATAACGTTCAGAATGAGAAGCAATCAGACATGGATAAAAATTGATTCAGAATGTATATAACATAACAGTTTCAGATCTTTTTAGCAGTATTAGAATCAATCAACATTAATTTTAACGCTCTATCCTTACTCCCCCTTTGGCATCAGTCAAAAAGACACAGAAAACCAAGCAGTCAAACGCGTCATAACAAGGCAGTCAAGTCAAAAAGGTGACAACTAATTCATTTAATGAATTGTGTTGAATAACGGCCGGTCAATAGAGCTTGATGACACTATAAAAAGGGATGATTCCTCTCATTTTACTCATCCAGAGTAATCAAGTAACATCAAAAGAAAAACATACAATGGAAAGGCAGGTTACCAAGGATGCTTCAGGCTCAAAAGAAGAGAGCAAGAAGGAAGCAGAGCCCTGGCGCTGCGAAGAAAACAGGCTACGTTATGAGCGAAACAAGCAAGAACTTAGATTGACAGAATCAGAGAGAGAAGAATTGGGCTCTGATCTGGAGGAATTCTTATGGACATACAATGATGATACTTCATACGAAGATTATAGAGCTGAGGTTCAGAAGGCTACTGAAGAATTGCTCGCAGTTCTTAGGAAGAAATATAAGAGACTGGATGCAGAGGCTTCTGAGTCCAAGTCTAAATCTAAGTAGAGTTTCACTATCTTATGTAATAAAGATCCTCTTTAATTATAATAATACAAAATTGTTCCTGCTATAAATTTCTTTCTTTTTGAGCATGTTTCTTTTATACACTCTTGTCAAACGTCAGAAAACCAGTTACCAGACACGCCTCATACGGTATTGTTGCCCCGCTTATAAACAGGCTATAATACTAAGAAGCTATTTCATGAGTAAACAGGAATACTGATGTGGGGGAACCTTAGGTTTTCAAAATCCTATATAAGTTTAAAAACAAGATGTTCTCCAACATCTTACACTAGGTTCAGAATCCACAAGAGTATCAGACATTATCAGAGTATATGATTTTTATTTTGAAAAACAGAAAAAAAATAAACACACCAGCACAAGCACATATATGAGGATAATAAGAAGCTTAATTAACTTAAAAGAAAATTATCCAAAAGATTTACATAAACATGATTACAAATAAGTGCTCAGACATAAGGGTTAAGGTTTGGGTTGCTGTTGAGTAAGTTTCAGAAGAAGTTCCATCATTGCATCTATCTTCTTGTTAGTAGCTTCACCAGATCTGTTCATGTCTTCTCTTATATCGGCCCTGAATTCATCCATTTCATTTCTTAGTTCCTCTCTTAAGTCATTCTTGATTACATCCAGAGCTTCTTGCATAACAGAGGATATAGCAGATGAAGAAGAGCCTTGGACAAGTACTGGTGGAGATCTAGGAGGAGATGAAGCAACAATGGGAGCTTTACCTTTATCAGAATCTGGTTCACTAAGGTTCTGATCATTCATAACAATATCTTCTGCAGCTCCTTGATTCTCAATAATCTTATTAGTCTCAATGACAGCAATGTGAACAGCTCTATCAACCAATAACTTGAAGGCTTCTTGTTCAGCAAGCCTCTGACGTTCCATTTCAGCAGCTATCCTAGCCTGCTCATCATCCAGAGATCTTGTTATACTTTCATTCACAGCAGCTAAAAATGCTAACCTCTGACATTCTTCTTCATGGTTGAAAAAAGTAAGTCTCAGAGCATGAGAGCGTTCAGCAGCACTCATAATCTGAGACAGAGCTTCCATTCCTCTTCCCTCAATCCTTCTTTTTACATAGCCTCCCAACAGCCTCAGAGACTGACTGAATTTCTCTTCTAATTTCCTGATCTTAGCATCAACATCTGAGGGAAATATCAGTACTTCTTCTTCCATGCTTTTAAAATTCCTTAGACTAACATTAATAGCACTATCTAGCAGCTCAAGGTTTGGTTCAGAGTTGTAGTTGAAGAAGGGCTGGTTTCTATTGAAGGGAATGGTGGGTTCGGGCCTTTTTCTTTTGAGAGGAATGATTTTGATTCTTTTGATTTTGTCAAAGGGATCAATGGTTATGATATCATCATCAACATTAATTTCTGCTTTTAGCATATCCTCCAGAATGGGTAGGGCAAAGTCAGTAGGTAGACTGAGTTCATCTATGGTTAAGGGTTTGTAAGATGGACCATAGATGGGTTCAGATGGTTGAGTTTGTGGTTCAGGTGTGGGTTCAGGAGTGGAAGGTTCAGGTTGTGGTGTGGGTGGTTTAGCAGTGGTATGTTCAGGTTGAGTCATGACTTCATCCTGGGCTGGTGTGAATGTGGGTGGATCTTCTTGTTCTATGTCAGCAAGAGAGGAGGGTGGAGTTTGAATTTGTGGTTCTGGAAGAGGTGGATCACTAGGTAAATTAGAAGTAGTATTTACAAAGTGAAATTGGTCAGGTGAGGCTGTGTTGGAGTGAGTGAAGGCATCACCAGATAGGTGAGTGGAGAGATGTTCAAGAATGGTGGGTGATTTTCTTGTTGTGTTGGTAGGTTGGTCAAGAATGGAAGTATCAATGGTGATGTTTTCTTCTGCTGGTGGGTTGATTTTAGGTTTCTTGAGGGTTCTTTTGACAGGGATCTTTTTAGTTTCTTTCTCTTTCTTTTTCTCTAAGTTATCAAGTTCAGCAATTAATTCAGCAGAGTCAATGCTGGTGTCAGAAAGAGTTTCATCAGATGATGATGATGATGATGATGAGGGCTGAGGGGAAGGTTGGATCATTCGTATAGGCTTGGTATAGTCTATAGGAGATGATTGGGTAGAGGGATGAGCACTAGCAGTACTATCAATATTAGGCTTAGAATCTTTACCTGAATCAGCAGCCTTTTGTTTGGAGACAACTGTCTTCTTTCTTTTTGGGGCTCTGACAGGTTGTTCTTCTTCAGCATCTTCAGGCCTATCCTGCCTTTTCTTTGTTCTTCTTTCTTTCTGAACAGCCTTTCTCTGAGCAATCTTAGCCACTTGCTCCTTACTGACTTCTTCCTTTTCTTCAGTGGCTATCCTTTCAGCACCACCAACCTCAGCAGCATCATTCTTTTCTTCAGATTGTTCTTCCTCAACAATATCTTGTTCAATTGGTTGAGGTTTTCTCTTAGACCTGGTGATCTGTTTGGGTCCTTTGAAGATGTCCCAGTTTGGTACACCAACTACCATACTCCTGGGCACACTTACACCAGAGTCCAATCTGACCAACTCCAAGAAGTTCTTGATAACATCATCATTATCAAATTCTGATATGGTTGGGAAACCGTCACACCAGAAGTACTTCTCATAAACTTGCTCCAGAGGGCTCTTGGCTGTCTTCAGCTCCTCTTTTGTCGTCAGATGCATGTTTACCAAAACACTTGCATCATACTTAGCTGTGTTGAAAACTCTAAGTTTTTCTTTGGTACTGATAATGTGAATAAGCTTCGTTTGTCGAACGATTTCTGAAATCAACCTTGGATGATGAATCATTGAAGGTGATTTGGTTCTGCTTTTGGATATAGTAAAGCATAGGTGATCAAACAGAAGCTTTGCCAAATTTATCTTCACCTTCTTGTACAAAAACCAGATGAAGTGCCGATGTGGTAGAGAAATAGTATCATATCCTCCTTCTCTAGTGATGATGGAGGCCAGAAACACTTTGAAGGCAAAGCTGAAGTTTTGCTTCATGAATTTAGCTTTACCAAAATCATTGTTGGCACTGCCAGGCAGGAATAAATCCTTCTTAATGGATTCAATATGTTTGCTCTTCTCACCATATTCATCCACATTCTCACCTTCATTGTCCAGACCCAGAATTTTGGCAATATGTTCTTGAGTAATAAGAACATTAATACCCAAGATATTTGACCTAATCTCCTTTCCTCTAAAGGGTCTTAAGCCAAGTTGAGTTCTTGTTTTTCCTTTCAGAGAACCATCCTTCTCTACCATCTTTCTAACCTCTTCATCAGCATTGAACTTGTCAAAGATGGTAGCTTTCTGCCAGAAGTATTTCACAATGTCATAATAGACAAACCCATTCAGCATCTCGAAGTAATTCTTCCATTGTTGATCGTAGAATAACCTCTGAATGTCGATTCCATTCACTTTGAAACTCTCAAAATCAACAAACTTTTCCGTTACAAACTCAAAAGATTCTGGACCAGCGTCAGTTACGTTATCTTTGAAGACAAGTTTCTCTTGTGACTTGAGATCAATGACGGGTGGTAAGACCGGGTTGAAAGGACGTTGAACGATTTCGTTTGACGATTTAGCAGCCATGATTACAACGCAGAGAAAATTGGGAATTTCTGAGTTTTAGGTTTGTGTAGGAAGTGATTATGTGTAAAAGTTGTGCAATGTGAGTGAAGTGACTTATAAATAGTAACTAGCACACATACACAGAGAAAGCAGACATTGAGAGGGAGCGTAAAATAGTTTAAAATTAATTTTAAATTGCATAACTGCATTTTCATCATTAACTGTTCTCTACCCATCAGGATCTAGACACGTGCAGGAGAGACTTAATCAAGCTGACGCGTGTACAAACAACTGTTGTACACTAACTAGTACTAAACGTTTCATTTCCGTTTAGTTCAGAGCCAAACTCATTTGTATCTGACACCTCATCAGAATCTGTCACTCTTCAGAACCCGTTTTATTCAGAGCTTCCCAAAGGAGACTCTAAATTACCAGAGGTTCTGAAAGAGCTTCAGAAGCTAATTCTAATTTGTATCTCAGAGCTAATTTTCTTCAGAGATATAGTGCATGTTCAAATTCTTTTTAATAAAGTCAAATCTTTCAATAGCTAAAGGCTTAGTAAATATATCAGCCCATTGATGTTCAGTATCAATGAATTGAATATCTATTGTGCCTTTTTGAACATGATCTCTTATAAAATGATGTTTTATTTCAATATGTTTAGCTCTGGAATGCAAAATTGGGTTCTTAGATAAATGAATAGCAGCAGTATTATCACAATATAGTGGGATACTGCTTTCAGCTATGTTATAGTCCTCTAACTAATATTTCATCCAGAGAAGCTGTGTGCAACATTTAGCAGCTGAAATCTATTCTGCTTCTGCTGTAGACAAAGCAATAGTTGTTTGTCTCTTGCTGGCCCAAGATATGAGATTCTCACCAATAAATTGGCAATTTTCACTAGTGGATTTTCTCTCTATCTTGTCTCCAGCATAGTCAGCATCACAGAATCCAACTAGCTTACTATCTAGGGATTTTTTATAAAGAAGTCCTAGATTAGTAGTTCCTTTCAGATATCTAAAGATCCTCTTAACTGCAGTTAAGTGAGGTTCTCTAGGATCTGACTGGAATCTTGCACACAAGCATACACTATATAAAATATCAGGTCTAGAAGCTGTTAGGTAGAGTAAAGAACCAATCATACCTCTATATAGCTTCTGATCTACTTTGCTTCCAATTTCTTCCTTGCTTAGACTGCTTGAGGGATGCATGGGTGTTGACATTATCTTACAGTCTTCAAGATTGAACTTCTTCAGAAGCTCTTTTGTATACTTGCTTTGATGAATGTAAGTGCCATCTTTTCTTTGGTTGATTTGAATTCCAAGAAAGAATTTTAGCTCACCCATCATACTCATTTCAAATTCATCCTGCATAAGCTTGGAGAAATTCTTGCAAAGAGAAGCATTAGTTGAACAAAAAATTATATCATCTACATAAATTTGAATAATTAAGATGTCTTTCTTAGTTGTCTTTCTGAACAGTGTATTGTCAATTTGACCTTTTTGAAAACCATTTTCTAAAAGGAAATTACTCAGTCTTTCATACCAAGCTCTTGGAGCTTGTTTGAGACCATAGAGTGATTTCTTAAGTTTATAAACATAATCAGGGTTTTTCAAATCCTCAAAACCTGGGGGTTGTTTGACATATACTTCTTCAGAAATGACACCATTTAGAAAGACACTCTTAACATCCATTTGGTATAAGGTTATTCCATTATTAACTGCATATGATAATAATAACCTGATTGCTTCCAGTCTTGCCACTGGTGCAAATGTTTCAGTGAAGTCAATGCCTTCTTGCTGACTGTAGCCTTGTGCTACTAGCCTAGCTTTGTTTCTTACCACTTCACCTTGTTCATTTAGTTTGTTCCTAAATACCCACTTGGTTCCAATGATGTTCTTGTGTGTTGGTCTTGGTACCAAATCCCACACATCATTTCTTTGAAACTGATTAAGCTCATCTTGCATTGCTACAATCCATCCATCATCAGAAAGGGCTTCATCAACATTCTTAGGTTCTATCATAGATATGAGTCCTAGAAGTGAATCATGTTGTTGATAATCTGATCTTGTTTTTCTTGGACTTTCTTTGTTTCCAAGGATAAGATCTTCTGGATGTGATGATCTGTATTTGAATTTTCTCTTTGGAGCTTCATTAGTTTCAGCACCTGTTTGGATATCATCTTCTGAGATATCATCATGCTCTTCAGATGCTTCTATTGGGGATGCTTCTCCAGAGACTTCTTCCAATACAACTTCTGAAGTTTCATTTGCATCTGATGCTTTCTCAGGTTCTGGATTGTTATATTGATAAGGAATACCTGCATAGCTATCATCTTGCTCTGACATTTTGCTGTCAGGCTCCTTGTCATCAAATCTAACATGTATAGATTCTTCCACTGTGTTAGTTTCAGAATTATACACTCTGTATGCCTTTGAGCGTTCAGAGTAACCTATAAAGATTCCCTTACAAGCTTTGACATCAAATTTTCTTTTGTAGGCCTTATTGTTCAGAGTATAACAGGTACATCCAAACTGATGAAAATAAGAGATGTTGGGCTTTCTTCCTTTAAACAGTTCATATGTTGTTTTATTCAATATAGGTCTGATATAGATCCTATTTTGAATATAGCAAGCTGTGTTCACAGCTTCTGCCCAGAAGTACTTATCAAGTTTTGTCTCATGCATCATGGTTCTTGCCATCTCTTGTAAAGACCTGTTCTTTCTCTCTACAACACCATTTTGCTGTGGTGTTCTAGGAGCTGAGAACTCATGAATAATTCCATGGTCTTCACAATAGGTTGCAAAGGGTTCGTTTTCAAACTCACCCCCATGATCACTTCTGATCTTTAAGATCTTGAGACTTTTCTCATTTTGTACTTGTGTGCAGAAGATGGTAAACACATCATATGCATCATCCTTTACTCTAAGAAATTTAACCCAAGTCCATCTACTGTAATCATCAACAATAACAAGTCCATATTTCTTTCCATTGATTGAGGCTGTACTTACAGGTCCAAACAAATCAATGTGAAGCAATTCAAGAGGTCTTGAGGTAATGACAATGTTTTTAGGTTTAAACGAAGTTTTTGAACTCTTTCCAATCTGACAAGGACCACACAGAGCATCTGAATGATAATTAAGATTGGGTAGACCTTTAACCAAGCTTAGTTTGCTGAGCTTAGAGATTAATCTCCAATTAGCATGTCCTAAGCGTTGGTGCCAGACCCATTTCTCATCATTCAAAGATAGAAGACAAACTATCTTTTGCTCTGAGAGTTCTGACAGATTGATTTTATAGACATTGCCTTTCCTTAAGCCTCTGAATACTACAGACTCATCAGACTCTCTGATTACAGTACATGCATCTTTATTAAACTTAACAACAAATCCACTATCACAGAATTGGCTAATGCTTAGTAGATTATGTTTGAGGCCATCAACTAACCAAACATCTTTGATAGAAAGAGAAGAATTACCAACTGTACCAATACCAATGATCTTCCCTTTTTGGTTTCCTCCAAATCCCACAGTTCCTCCCTCTTTCAGAGTCAGGGTTTGGAACATATGCTTGTCTCCTGTCATATGACGCGAGCAGCCACTGTCCAGGTACCAAGAATGCTGCTCTGGCCTTCTTTGAGTGCAGATCTGCTGCAAAGACAATCTCAGATTTTGGTACCCATACCTTTATGGGTCCTTTAGAGTTAGTCCTCATTACCTTAGATTGTTTTTGTTTATAAGGCCTATCAGGAGCTCTAGAGTTATTAAAGCATTTTGAAAAACTTTTAGGCTTTGTATAACTCTTGTGCTTAGCTTTAGAATATATCAGAGTTTTGTTTATTTTGACATTGGTCTGAGGTTTGGAAACCTTAGGCTCTGAAGGTTTCAGAGTCTGAGGCTTCTTGGCCTCTGACACAATTATTTTTTCAGGTTCAGGTATAACTATTGCTTCTGATTGGCTTTTAACAAATACAGCCTTAGGTTTTGAATTATCACTTTTAGGGGGTTTAGAAAATAATGGATTATCTTTAAAACGTGAAAATCCAAGACCTTCACCTCTGTTTCTACTAACATGGTATATTAAGGAAGCTATCTTACTTCTCTTCATGCCATTGATAAGAAATTCTTGCAGAGCAAATTCATGCTCTGGAGGAACCTTATCATCATAAACATAATGAGTTTCCATAAATGAGTTTCTACTACTTAGAGACTCATTTTCTTCAACTATTATGTTCATTTTCTCAGTTAGGTTATTGTAAGCCTTTTTCAAGACCTTACATTCACCTGCCTTTTTAGTGAGCATTTTTAAGGCATCTTTAAGAGAATCTACTAATTCAGTTCTAGATAGTTTAGCAATTACCTCTTCCTCATCTTCAGAGTCTGATCCTGCTTCAGAGTCTTCTCTGTCAGAGGTAGTTGCCATCAGTGCTAGATTTGCTTCCTCATCACCATCTGAGTCTGAGTCTTTGTCAAGATCTTCCCATGTTGCCAGAAAGCTCTTCTTGACTTTACTCTTATATCTTTCCTTGCTAGAGCTTTGCTTTGATGATCTACTTTTGTTTTCTGGACAATCAGCAATGAAATGACCAGGCTTGTTGCATTTGAAACACTTGTTTTGATCTTCCTTCTTGTCTTTAGCAGTACTAAGTCTCTTGGAAGATCCTCTAAATTTGCCTGCATATTTCTTGCTTCGTTTTGCCCATTGTGAAACCTTAGCAGCCATCAGCACCATCTCTTCTTCATCATCAGACCCACTTTCTTGACCCTCTTCAGAAGCCTCATCTTCAGATTCTATAATTTTAGCTTTCAGAGCCTTTGATGAACTTTTAGAGCTTAAGGCTATCCCTTTCATCTTCTTGGTTGATTCATCAGTCATTAGTTCCATCTCATGACTCTTTAATGAACTAATCAAGCTTTCAAGGGATACTGTATCCAAATCCTTAGACTCTTGAAAAGCAGTCACCTTGGGTCTCCATTTTGGTGGTAGACTTCTGAGTACCTTTCTCACATGGTCAGCTTCAGTATAACTCTTGTCTAATACTTGAAGTCCAGATACAAGAATTTGAAACCGTGAAAACATAGTTTCAATGTCCTCTCCATCCTTCATCTTAAACAACTCATACTGATGCACCAACAAGTTAGCCTTTGCCTCCTTAACTTGTTTGTTGCCCTCATACTTGGATTTTAAGGAATCCCAAATAGATTTTGCAGTTCTTTTATCTCCAATTTTAAGGTACTCATCATGTGAGATAACATTAGTCATCATTCCTTTTACAGAGTGATGCTTCTTGTACTCTAGCTTTTGAGTAGGTGTAAAGGCTTTCCTGTTCTGAGAGCTGACAACACCTTCTAAGTCCATGTTTTCAAAGTTGACTCCATCTTCTACCATGTCCCATAAATCACAATCAATACTCATGATATAGCTGTACATATTTGTTTTCCAGAAGGGGTAGCTGGTTTCAGTTCCATTGAAGAAAGGAACCTTATCAGATGCCCTTCTTTGACGAGAGTTTGAATCATAGTCAAAAGGAACTTCATTGAGATTCTTCTCAGCAGACATGTTTTTCCTCCTGGATCTTTACTGTTTCACTGTAAGGTGAGTTAGGCAACAGACCTAGCTCCTGATACCAATTGAAGGTGGAAAAACACAAGAAGGGGGGGGGGGGTTGAATTGTGTTTTAAAAATAAAACTTTTTATCAAATAAAACTAAGTTTGCAGCGGATATAAACACAAAAATAAAAGGGGTGCTGAGAGAAAGAGAGAAAGATACAAAATTTATCCTGGTTCCTCTCACAAATCGAGAGTACTCCAGTCCCCTTGTTACTAACAAGAGATTTTCACTATAATCTACTTAAGATTACAAATTGCTCAAGCACACTTGCAAGAGACTTCTCAGATGCTCAAGTTTCACTAAACGAGAGACTTCTCAAATGCTCAAGTTAATCTTAACAAGAGACTTCTCAAACAAACTTAAGAATAAGAATGAATGTTAAGGAACACTTGATATACTATCAGAGGTGTTTACAAAATACAACGCAAAATTGTTTTAAGACTTTGAATGACAGATAGAATAATAATGTCAGGATGCTTCAGAGCCTTAAACGCAGTAATGGAACAGTTATCATTTCTTCCATTTGAGTCTTCTATTTATACTTGGAGGAAGATGATGACCGTTGCAGAGAGCTTTGTGCCAGCTGGAATTTACTCGTACAATTGATAGCTGTATATTGCCTTCTTTGGTAAGGAATTCCAATTCCACTACCTAGCTATTCAATTTATCACTCATCCATTTTGAGTAATAATAGTACGATCGTACAATCCTCAAATGCGCTCCACTTATGGATAAGGTTAACGTTGTACCAACGAATATTCCTTCCTGTGGATGTGACAGAGCCTTGAAGTAGATAGTTCTTCAATCATTGATTCTGATTCTGTCAGTTCTTGAGTGATGTAAATTCTTTTTGCTTCTGATGCTCTTGTCATAGCTTCTTAAGATCTTCAGCTTCTGACCTTCATCAGAGTCTAGCTTTTGGTCCTCAGAAGTGCTATCTTCAGCACGCAAAATTTAAGCTTCTGATGAACAGCGATACTCTTTCAGAGCTTGTTTTGACTGGCTTCTCTGCTACTATTCATAGTGCTTCTGAATGAATTTTAACTTGTAATTCTGCACACTAGAATAATCATTAGTAATACCAATTGCAATTTTAATACTTTGTTATCATCAAAACCACTTAAAATCTTAGAGGTTCATGTCAGACCCACTTTGTTCCAACAGGAATCAGTTCTAGTATTAAGTAGTTTCCGTCTCCTTTCAATCACAGTTACGGAAGATTGAATCGTGATATTTGGCCAGTGCATTTTTAATGTACTTTCTTTGATATTATGTTACGGAAATTATATGATTTCTCCTACTATTTTTATTGTTTTTAGTATGTTTTCCAACTTTAGTTTAGTTTAGTTTAGTTTTCTTTTTATTTTATTTTCGTTACTTATTTTATGAATAAACAGTAATTTGACACCTTCTCATTGCACATATCATAACTTGAGCTAGAGTATCGCATTGTGGCGCGCAAATATGCGTTGGAAAGCTAGATGAAAAGCTACAACTTTCATGTTGGCTAGAAGCCAATTCGCAGCACATGATGAGTCAAATAATTACGTTTATGTTCCAAACTTATTTAAATAATTAATTTCGACCCAAACTTATGTTTTCGGCCCGTAACTTTTGGAGCCCATATTTTCTCCGTAGTATTTATCTAAAAATGCAGCCTAGGGTTATTCATTCACATTATCCACAAAATTACAAGAGAAATTAGGATTTCATGGCTGGCTAAACTCTCCAAGGTTAATATGTTGTTTTAGGGAATTTGTAAGACTTTCAAGGTTATTATAATATAAGTTTTTATTTCATTTCCTTTTCTGTCCTGCTCTGTGTATGTCGTTTGCATAATTTGATTTTCATAGAATAGGGCTGTTTAAATTCGATTGATGCATGTTCCAGATTATATTCATGTTTAAATTAGTAAAATTAAGAACCAGCTAACGTTATTAACATTTTTTTTTTGAGTTATTGCTTTGTTTCAGGTTGCATTGAAGCTGAAAAAATAATCGATGTATGTTCAATAGCTCAGATTTATTCGAAATTTGGTCACAAAATTTGAAAAATATCAAGGATACGAAAATTCAGTCCGCAAATCCAAAATTCCTTCTTTTAGACCACATTTTAGTTTTTTTGAATTATCCATATATTTAAAAAAATCCAAAAAAATGCAATCTATTCCTTCTTTGGGACGGAAGGAGTACTAATTTTTGTGGGGAGATCCAATTTCTAGGTGATCTTCAAGGACAATACTATTGGAAACAAAATTCATATATTGAAGAACAGTCTATTTGGCCATATCAACAATATCAGCAAATTGTATCAATGGCTAAAAATAATAAACAAATGGTTGAAAATAATTTGCAATTTAAACATAATGCAATCTATGCTTCCAGTTATAAAGGGCCAAGTTGAACAAATAGTCTCCACCGTCCATCAAATTCAAGAGAACAAGATGATTCGCGATGATGTACAACCTGTTGCACTTTTAGAGATAACATGATGTGATACACGTCTTGATTATTTTCTAGGTGACCCCATTAAAACAATGTCTGTTTCATCTGATGAACACAAAATCAGCAACAAAAATTCAAGTTAATGCATGAAATCACAAAATTTCTTGAAAGAAACTTAATTAACTAGTTAAAAAAAGAAAGAAAAAAAAAAATAATGATTCAATTATTACAATAGGTGGGATTGATCTCCCCAATTAGAATGTCATTGGGCCAAATACCGAATTTTTAAAAAATACTACCATCTATAAATGTTGGAAAATGCTAAATAGTGCACCCGATGCACTAGTTAAACACATAAAAAATGAATTTATGTCTTGAAATTCGTGCATTCAATTAATCAAAAGTGTAAAAAGTTATCTTTATCAACATTAACTCTATGTTTTATTTCTATTTTTGGTATGCTTAACAAGTGTACAAGATGCATTATTTAGCATCACCCGTAAATGTTTATAACAAATTTCACTACCATCTATAAATGGTCCCAGCTCATCAGTATCTCTGAAAACAGAGTGCTTACTATACACAACAGCATAGCATGCGTGTTTGTGAATTGTGAGTGCATGCATGATTTTCATCATTTTTACAAGTTGGATCATTTTCTACTAGCTTGCCTAATTACGCAAATCATACAGTCCAAGAAGAATCTTACCGTCATATGTTGATGCAATGCAACAAATATAAGAGAAAAAGTTTGGTAGAAAAAAAAAGTCTATTGCTGTAAATATTGGTTTCTTAATTTGCTGCATGTGCATGGTTTGCGTCACTGTGTCATTGCTTTCGTTGTTGCCAGAAATTTCCCATTCCCCAATTCAGCATCTTTCTTCTTAAAGCTGCAACTACCTCAAATAATTCTCTTACCTCACTACATCAAAAAATCGAAAAATTTAATATAATTGACAAGTTGTTTCATCAAAACAATCAATGGTAACTTTGGTGTTCTTCTTATTATTTACTATTACTACCTTTTACAATTATTTGAATTTAAAAATACTTACGGACACTATCATTTAGCCTATGTTTGGTTTAAGAGAAAAAGGGGAGAGAGAGATAGGAACGAGAGAGATAGGCGAGAAATAAGGAATTTCATCTGTTTGGAACACATGAGAAAGACAGGCGAGAGACTGAAAACTGGTGGGTCCTACCACCTTTTTATTTCTTGGCTAGATTGCAGAGAAAGTGGAAAGATTTTTTTTTTTAATTCATTTCCATTTATACCCTTTGTTTTCTCACCGTATGTGTCTCACCATGTATGAATCAATGAGAGTGTGATTAACATACTTAATCAAAGAATAATAAAAAAGGTGAATTACTAGCATATGACAATACACAGTACCAATACAATTGTTTATTTACGTTTTTATACTCCAGTAACAATTAAATGGCTTAAAATAGGAATTGGTACCCAAACGGTGAGATTGAATGGTTGGTTTAATTAAGTTATTAATTATTCCATTAATGCATGTTGACATAAAATATTCAATTTCTATATTAAAATAAAGTGTGCGTGATTTGATTAATTAAAATAAACATAACTAACTAATATTTTAATTCATAATTTTGATAAGGTTATTTTTGTCAATTTAAAAGGTTATTATACTTCTCTCTTCTCTATTTCTCTTCTCTTTCTATCATACCAAACAATAACATAAATCTACTCTATTTCTCACTTATTTCTCTCTTCTCTTACTCTCTCTCACTTATTTCTCTCTTCACAATTTCTTCTTAGAACCAAACAAAGCATTAGATATCTTATTTAGTCAATGTAATGAGTCTATCATTTAATTATATTAAAAATATACTATATTATTTAATTTATTTTTCTTTTTACTCTTTTCAAATATGCGAGTGTGACTAAAAATAATATGACTAAATAGTTGTAATTATGAAACTTTTTTTTAATATTTTTAACAAAAATACTTTCAATATTTCATATTAAATATTATTAAATATAAACAGACAACAAAATGCGTCGTTCATGTTTCCCAGAAGAATTGCTTTGAATTTAATTGACATTTTCCAAAACATGAAATCAAAAGAGGAAAATAGTGGTCCCCTTGTTCCTTATCTTGCTTCAACTTTAATTTCTTTCTCTTTTTTTAATTATTCTATGCGCAAATGCAGAATTGCTTTACCCCCGATCACGTGTCCAAATTGAATTATTGGTTTGTTGAATTAAAAAATGAAAACCAATTCAAAGAAACATATCCTACAGCTGCAAAAACTTAATGCTGACAACAAGTGTATGCACATATGAATGTGGATTCTCGAGCACACTCATTGGATTAATAGAGAGGAAAATAATTTAAACATCTGTTTAGGAGTTTAGGAGGGAGTGAAGGGTGACTTTGGACAAAAAGAAGAGGAAGTGAAAGTGAAAGGAAGTAAGAGCTTTAAGAAGTGAGAGGAAAATAATTTAAGCATAAATTTATCATTCTCCACATTATCTACATTCTCTACAAAATTACTTAACTAAATAAGGGGGAAAAAAAAAGAAAAGGCGAAAAATTTCTCTCTATTTTATTCTCCTTCCATCCGCCTTCAAACTTTCAAACAAGGTCAAGTCGGTAAAATTATAAATAAAAGAATTTAAATAAAAAACAATGCTATTTACAACAAATGGCAAATTCACGAATCTCATCACGACTTGTATTCCATGCAACAACCATTTGTTGTTTGTCATCTTTTTCACTAATAGTCCGTGAATTTTGTCACTCTCTTGCTTTTCATCGGTTAGTTATGCTTCGTGATTCTTTTGTGAGATATTTTTCGCTATAAATATCAATGTTGTTAAATAAAAGATAAAATTGAAAGAAAAAACTACACCAAAATCTTATATTTTCTTTATACACAAATATACATGTTGATTTTTTTTGTGTGACAAGATATAATATAGATATTGTGGAGTAAGTCGATGTTACTATTTCAATTATGAAATTAATTAGTTATTTTATCCTAATTATTAGATAACTAATAATGAATTAGTCCAAACGATAAATAATTTTGGACTTTTAAGCAGATGGTCAGCAATTCGATTTCTGCCTACTTGAAACTGAAAACTTCGTATTTATTTGTAATATAATACAAAATAACTTTTTAAAGTCAAACTTGGTAAACTGTATTGTACCCAAAATTCTTTATTTTCAGACCAAACCCAAACTTTTTTCCTGATACCAACAAGTTCGGGTTGTTGTACTCATGGGCTTTGAATACTGTGTTATACACCACCCTGATGGATGTACCTCACCATTGTTAAAAATTCTCGAACAACTCTTCAACAGTTCAACTTTTTTTTTTTGTCAAAGCAATGGTCAACCTTACCATAATTTGATCTATTTATTAATAGGTAAATGCTAACGAGTGCCTCTGGAGCACTTTTTAAGACCTTAAATAGTAAGTTTTTTATACAATTTTTATGAGAATGTGTATGCATTGGAAATTGTAGTGTTTAATTTTTTGAATAAAAAATTTCTTTAAATGGAATGCTTAAAGAATGCCCCGATGACACACGTTAGCAAGACCCTTATTAATATTATATATCATATATTTAAAAAATTGTACGCATGACCATTTATCATGTTGTCATTTTTTATATATTTAATTTTATAACTGTATTATAAGGGGGTAATTAAAGTTTTCAGTATTTTATATGGGTGCTTGCGGTTGAATGCATCCTTACTAAATACTGAAGGATCAAATGAGATATATTGACATTTCTCCATTATACTACAAATGTGTCATCCATGTGCTACGAGATTGCACTATTGCAACACAAGTATGGTTTAGATTAATGTCTTCTAATTAGATATTTAATCTATTTCTTTATCTTGCAGGCATCAGATCTTCGAGAATATCACCAACAATCTTGGTGGAGAATGTGTAGTAGATTGGAAATCGACTTTCATGGTAGCACACTGACTCTTGTGGACTCGGAGCAGAAACAATTAGATTTTTGAAAAAGATTTCCAAAGTCCAACTGATCCTACTTATGTTGATCCAAAGATATCTAAAGAGATTGAAGATTGTTTCCACAATCCATGGATTGCTAATCAACAAGACACTATCTTCATTGGATGTAGAAGACCTCGAGTGGGGTGGGTGAAGCTCAATTGCGACGGTTGTGGTAATTTGTTGAGGGATTCAAATGGCTAAAGGGATATTCACCGAAGCTTTGAGTTTGTGATGCTCTTTATGACGTTGGATGTATATATGTGCTCGAGCACCATCATCTTTTGAACAACCATTGGAAATGAGATCTAATACAATTCAACATAAAAATTAAAATGTGAATTTTGGAAGCGTACTATAAATGTATTGAAGATGCATTAAAATTCGGATTGCCAAAGATTCAGAATATTATGTATATATGTGCTTGCATAACCATCTTTATTCTTTGAGTTAATTTTAGAGAGTAAGATAACCACTATTTGTGTTACCATTTTAATATATTTGCATTAAAACGTCTATTAGTATTATGAATAAAAGTTAAATTTGGCTCAATAACTTAATCCCACCTATATATTTTAAATATGTTATTCAATTTTAATTTTCCAGTTGACGCATTCTTACACAGAATGATGAAGTTTCATGACTTGAATTCAAAGATAACATGTTAGAACCGTCAAAACCATTAAAAATCCAAAACAGAAAAATGTGGTCCCGTCGAGCTTGCTGAGCTAGCTCAAAGCCAGGATTCATCTTCTCAAGAACATGAAGGCTCGCTAAGCGAGGATCATGCTCGCTGAGTGAGAAGACTAAAAAATCAGGGGTAGAATCCTTCGAGTTTCACTCCAAAACTCTCAAAAACTTCGATTTAAACATCTAAGAAGCATAAAAATCATAGCTTTAACATCTATAACTATAACTATCATGCTATCATTTAACACAAATTAAAATATCAATTAACACCAAAACATACTAAGTCATCATGATTCTACTTTTACATAAAAGTTCATAAAGTCATAAAAGCTTCACACATCTACACATTCCCATCTTTTAACCCCAAATTTGTACTTTCAAAAAGAATTAAGTTTAACAAACATTATTGCATAAAAAGATTTCATTTTTATAAAGAAAATCCCAAAATCCAAAGAAAAGAGTGTAGAAAGATTGGGATGGGGAAAATAAGATTTTCTCCTCTTTTATGAATCACTCTAGATTTCATAACTACTATCATACCTTGTGTTAGATGGATTCTTTACTCCTTCAATTCGTTAAGCTTATAATCTTCTAGTTCTTCCTCATTCTCTTTGTTCTTCTCTCTTCTAAACTCTTTTTCTCTTCTTTTCTCTTTCTACCTCTTACTATTCATACCAAGAGTTATAACCTTCTCTCTCTACTTCTCACCACTTAAACCTAATTTCTCCACCCTTTTCTTATTCACCCCCCCCCCCCCCCCCCCGCGCTATGCTCTCATACACTCACTTCCACTTTAGACCCAAATACATATAAAGCCATAACTAACATCATTCTATAATTATTCTACCCAAAGAATCATTACCAAATAAATTAACACATAATTAATCAAATCAAACCACAAATAAACAAATAATTACTAGCAATAAAATTGGGATGTTACAATTGGTTGATGGATAGGAGGGGTGGGGAGTTCAACGAAGGGAGTATAAAAAAAAAGTAATAAAAAAATGCTATTCAAAAGAATTGAGTCTTCCGGTGTAGGTAATTAAAAGTGAATTTTTTTGGAACTCTTCTATCATGTATTATGATACAAATTTGTAAATCGAAAAACTCATGCAAAAGTGTTTCAGTTTGTATTTGTGGACAGCTATTTTCTATTTTCCTCTCAATTGAACCGGAAAGTTTATTTTCTCTTGAGAGAAAAAAAGAAGTTAAAATTGAGTGGTTTTAGTTTATATAATGTGAGAGTAAAATTGTCAGTTTACTATAAATAAAGGGGTGAAAGTATAATATTGCGTGTGGAGGGTAATATTTTCTAAATAAATGCTACTCATAAAAGTGTAATGAAATGGGGCAGAAGTAATGTAGGCAAAGTAGACTGTATCATTTATTGCTGGGACAATTATATTGGCTTGGACTATGCCCATTTGTAATATATTTCTTGAAAGTTTTTCTTCCCACCCCCCACATTTCTCTTTCACCTCTTTAGCGTGCAAAAAAATTTGATAAATGTTTACCAAAATTTTTCTCAATGTAGATTTACACTAACAAAAAATTCGATTAACATTTACCGATTTTTTTTGCACACTAGAGGTAGATGAGTGAAAAAAAAGGTGGGGGATAGGAAGAGAAACCGTCATATTTCTTAACCCAAGGAGAAAGAAATTTTCCTACTAGTATTCTCTCTTTATTTTTCATTTTTCATTAAACCAAAGTAATTAGAGTCTTTAATTTCGGTAAGCGTCTCAATGTATCTCTACGACTTAGATCTTATGAGCCCACTATAATATTTTTCCTCGACAGCATGACATCAAAACTTTTTATATTTCAAATTGAGTTACATTTCAAATGTGCAAAATCTAACAATCGAATTTAGATTTTTTTAGGAGAGCCATATTACCAACTATCTGATAGTAATTACTATTCTTATCAATCAAAACATATAAAAAGTTCTTTTCTTCAAAATATACATAAAGTGCCAAAGCATGAGCAAAGAACTAAAAAAAAAAAAGCATTAGCCAAAGAGGTCCACAAGCACTATAATGTAACATAACAATCAACGTGTGCTTATTACTAAATTTTAATTTATTTTCCCCCATAACCACAAATGTTCTTTTTCAGTTGTTACTCTTTTTCTGGGGTCAAATAAATAAAACTTTAGCGAGCTATTCGATACTAGTGTTTAGAATTTAGCAACACCTCAATCTCAAATGCATTATTAAAAAGTCCAAAACCGAAAGCTTCTTTAAAACCACTACTTACTCACTTTTTTCATCTTCAAACTCAAACTCCATTTCTCTACTTTGCTTTTTTCTCTATAGCCATTAACCTTATCTGACATTCCACTCTTAATTCCCTTCTACACGTGCAAACACACCTGTCACGTGCCACCCTTTAACCTAAAAGGATACATATATAATACAACCAAATATACATGTCTAAACTTGGTTACATGTTATTTCTCTTTAATTTGGTCTTTTATCATTTTTACATTTTTCACCTCTCATATGAAAAACGAAATTAATATAGACACAAATTTAGATATATATTATCATGCTTTCTCTGATTTGTCACAGGTTACTCTGTTTGTGATATTATTAGTATTAGGCACTAGGTCTAGCTAGCTCCACAGTTTCACAGGAATATATGTAGTATGTGAAATTATGAATACTACAAATATATAAAATATAAAAAAATAAATTAAAACACTAGAGTCAAGGAAAACAATTTAATATATACTCTTTTTTCTGATAATGCAAAGACAAACTTTATGAGACACTTTACCCGTATAGGGTATATAGCAGTAGTGCAATGCGACAAGAAAAAGAAGACTCAACTTAAAAGAGAAAGAATAATAAATTTGAGACAAAAAAACACATAATAGTATTGTTCAACAACCGGTCAAGTCTCTATTTTTTTCACTGCCAAGAAACTAAAGAGTAAAAATTCAAAGACCAATGAGTGAATGAAAATGTGGAATCCGAAGAGTGTATAGTGAAAAATGTTACTAATACTTAAAGTAGGGAAAGACAAATGTTTCTGGTCCTTAGAAGTATATAGAAGAAGCCTTGAAAGAAACATTTCACTTACATTTCGCTTTCATGGAATAATTCACATATATCCTTGTTCTTTTCATATCAAACTTTATCAACATTATTATCTATCTACCACGGACACATATATGAACATCAGACACGAGACAAATATTGATATAATTCAATACTCCTATATTAACACGGCATAATTCAATATAATAATAAATGTTATTATTGTGTCTGTGTTGAATACAAACACGTGTCTGATACCGAGACACGCCTAATTTAAAAAATGTGCGCGCTTTGCATATTATTGTTGTTGTTATTGTGAATATTTTATTCCCACCTACAAGGATATATATAAGGGTTATAATTTCCTTGTCTGCATCTGCATTACTGACAATTCATAAATACGGCAAGTATGGACTTATAAACCATCGAGCTTGAAAAATCACTATGATAATGATAACAATCTTTTTCCATAAATCATTGTACTACTATACACTGTCTTGCACATAAAAAAGTACTAATTATTTATAATCAAGATGACTAATTAACCACAAATCGTACTACTTCTTTTTAAAAATTGGTCTTTTATGTAGTTTTGTTTGGATTGAAATGCAAATTATTTTGTTATTCATTCAAGAAAGCCTTAGAAATACTATGAATTTAACTTTTTACACAATGAATAAAATGGGGTAAGGTACTAAAAAGCTTTATGATTTCTCTGTCTTGTGGTAGCATTAATTAATGTAACTGAAGCATGCAGATATCAATATCAGAATCAGCAAAAAGAGATGATGAAATTGAACTGAACAGAAAGGAAGGAAAAATAAACCAACATAACATGACAGAGAGCAATAAATATTGCACCAATATGAAAATGAGAAAAACAAAAAACTGTACCAAAAAAGAAGATGAACAAACATTGAAGTTGAAACATTTAAAGCTTGGCTTTAATTAATTTGATCATTAATAATCTTACTACTACTAAAATTCACCTACATCATTAGATTGTGAACAAAGATAATATTTTGGCACTAAGTTATATGTACACAGAATCACACACGCACGCACAAACACATGTTTCCATCAATATCACCTAGCTCCTCCGTGACTCAAAACTTGATTAATCAACTTCATTTTTTCAACAATAAAAATAAAATAAAATAAAATAAAACAAGCAAGTTAAAAAAAAAAAAAACTAATCTAGCTTAAGATTTTTCATTTAGAGAAACTAACTAGTTGTAACTAACAAGCAGAAGGAGGCATGAGATTCAAACCCAAATCAAAATCATGATCTTTTTGATCCAAAACCAAACGAGCTTTGTTGGTTTCCAAATTATTTGGATTATTAGATCCACATTCAGGGTGCACTCTTTTCTTGTTGGACTGTAGTGATACTCCAAAAAGCTTAGTCTTGCTGCTGTTATTACTGTTATGCCCTTCAACCATTGTAATAGAGCTTCTTGATGTATTTGTTGGAGAGTTAACATTCACATTCCTATTCACACCATGATGATGAGATTGATTTTGTGCTTGAAACTGAGTAACATTTTTAGGGCTATTATTGTTATTATTATTACAATAATATCCCAAAAGCTGATTATGATTATTCATTGGCCTTTGCACCATTGAAACATTACCACCACCACCACCAGCATTCATAGGATTTGAAGAAGCTTGTGGTAGTAAAAATGAAGAAGAGTAAGTATTACTCGGAGCGACGGGTTTAACATGATTCTGAACAAAATATATTATATCATTGTAAAGCTTCTTCATATGAGCCAACTCAGACATTAACATGTTGTTACTTCTTCTTAATCTTTCATTATCTTCAGAAAGAGCAGTAACAGAAGTATTGTAGTTGTTTGTTGCTGCTGTTGTTGGTGCTCCGTTGACGAATGACGGAGAAGTTAAAGGTGGAGAATCACAAGACCAATTGTTGAGATGTTCATCAGAAGAGTAATGATGATCATTTGGTGGAGAAATGCTTACTCTAGTAGTGTTTGAAAATGGAAAGAAACTTGGTGGAACATTTTGATGCTGATGGTGAAGATGATGATGATGATTCATGTTGTTGATTCCTGTTTGTTGTGGCTGTGTTGTTTTTCTTCTATGAATCTCACAAAGTAAATGTTTTTCACCTTTTTTGAAATATTCATTTGCAAACTCCCATCTATCAGGTACAATCTTCCTAAAACCCTAAAAAACAAAAAACAAATCGTAAATGAAAAGTTAGTTACAAAATATATACAAATGTTAGTTATAACAAATAACAAACTAGTAGATGATTAGTTAGTTAGTTAGTTAGTTACATAGGTGTTGAGTTGGCGAACGAAGCTGGAGAAGTTGTTGTGTTTGAAGTAGTTAGGGAGGAGGTCTCTAGCGAATTCAGGAGGACGCCAGACGACGAAGGTGGAGTCATCTTCACCCCAAGAGACGATGTGATCTGTGGAAGGATCATCGACGAGTTGGTATGTTTTGGTGAGGAATGGAGCTGGGACTGATTTGTGGGAATCTAGTGAGAGTAAAATGCCTTCACAGTTGTCTAGTAGAAGAGACATTTTCAGTGATGAATGATGAGAGAAACTCTACTATACTAGCTAGAGAGAGAGAGAGTGTGCAAAGGAAGTGAGTGAGAAGGAATGAGAATGGTGCGAGGATAAAAGAGAGTGGTGGAATGAATAGTACTAGAGTTGTTGTTACTGTGTAATGCAGTACTAATGCTTCATTTATTTTATTTTATTATTTTATTCTATTGTGTGTTCAATGCTATACATTGGGAGATAGTATCATTATTTGAAGGTTTTTTTGGTAAAAATGAGTGGATAGCTTATAAGCAGCTTACAGTGGATAGCTTATAAGCTAGCTTTTAGCTTATAGTGAATATGCTAGCTGATTGAATTTGTAGTGTTTGGTAAAATTAGTGGTTGGACTAGCTTATAAGTATGAAATGACATAAAAATGTATGTTTAATTAATATTTAATTCTTTTCAAGTAAGATGATAAAGGTAAAATTGGAAGAAAAGATAATAAGTTATAAGCTATAAGCTCATAAGCTACTTAAAATAACATTTGGAAAATAAGCTATAAGCTAATAAAATAAGATATAAGCTAGTAAAATAAGCTATAAGTTCTTTTTTAAAAACTGTTACCAAACAGAGCTTTTAGCTTATAAGTTAAAAACTATAAGTTAGCTTATTTGATTTACCAAACAGAGCTGAAGTACTGGGACTAAATATATTAGTAGTATACATTTATTTAGTTTAAATACTTTTTTACAAAATTGAGTTCAAATACATGAATCTTTTTCTTTATAGTACTTGATTTTAGAGGGAGTGCTTCATTTATTTGATAAGATTTTTTTGATGATGAATAACTCATTTGATAAGTTTTTTATTTTGAGGCAACTAATTCATTTTTGTAAGAGATAATATTAAATTAAAAACAAACGATAATATTTAAAAAATAGTATTTATGTTTTCGAAATATGACAAGAGAAAAAAAACTTGTTTCAATAATGAAGTATTGATATTACCCAGAGATGAAAGTTCTTATTTTAAAGCGATAGCTCGGAATCAAATAGAGTAGCCAGTTGGGGAATATGTGTCTGTCTGTCTGTCTCTACCACTGTGAAATAAGGGCCTTTCAAGACAAACCCGTGACTCTCCCTCCCCCCATTCTATTTCTACGTGTGTTTGAGAGAGAGAGAGAGAGAGAGAGATGTGTTTCTTTTCTGATTTCTGACATTCATCCCGCGCACACCCACTTAAAATCACTCACAAGAGAAAGAAGTGGCAGAAGAACCATGTTGTCTTCTTCTTCTTTTTACAAATTGACCCTTCAACCCTTTCTCAACTCTACTACGAGTACTACTACTACCCTTCTTTTTTTTTTATTCCATTCCTTTCCTTTTCTATTTCTAGTAATCAGTCAAACATTTCCTATCTTATGTTAATGTTACACTCTCATCTCAACGGTTATTATTTTTTTACTACTAATATTTTCATTTCATTATCTCTAACTACTATTAGTACTATATGATATGAATATGATAATTTGCTAATTAGTGATTAGTCATTAGATTGGAATAATTGTTCCATCAAGATATTTCTAATTCCAATGTTAAAAAGGATATACGTATAGTCTACTAGTATATTGACATCACATATATTTTTGGTCTCGATAAATGGAATGAAGAAGAAGAAGAAGGTGGATTTGATTTCACGTCAAACGACGAAACAAGAGTGTCTTCTTCTTTTTCACTTTGTAGCTTTCCTTTTGTTGTTTATTGTCAACAACCAAAACACAGTCTCTAATTTCGAATCCCTAGCTATCATACATTTTTCTATTGCACGTCTCTAGCTTCCATAGCATCGAATTACGTGATGATGGGAATGAAATTAAAGACTGTTTTTTCGTGACGACATTTCTTCCATCCGGTTCTTTCTCTATTTTCTAGCTACACCTTTTTCCTTTTCTTCTCTTGTTTTTCCTTTTTTAATAAGGGGCATAAATATTTAGTCATATTCACATAAATATAAATTATTTAATTATTGTCCAGTGAGTTAATTTAATTAATATGACAAAAAAATACTTAATTATTTAAAAATATATTATTAATTATTTTTTCTTCACTCTTTTATGAAATAGTATGTGTGATCAAATTTTTATGACACCCATGATGACTTCTTCTCAAAAAGAAAATTCAAATAATTTTGATATCAATCAATATAGATAGGTTCTAGCTTAGGTAACAAATACATAAATTTATGAAAAATAATATGTTAATTATACTCCACCACTTCTTCTATTATAGGAAAAAAGAAAATTGATTTTTTAAATTTGTTGAATAACCGATGAAACTAATTTGTATTTAGTATTATAAAATAAATATATTAGTTATTCAATTAATTTAAATTTTATTTTGTATACTAGTAATTGAAATCAAGGGAAGTGCATTACATTTTTATGGTTAATAAAATAGTGAAAATAATACTATATGTTAAGAATATATACTACTTCAATCTTAAAATTAATCATTTGTCCAAAAATTTTGCAGTTAATTATAAAATACTAGTAGTAAAATTGACCAATGATACTACACATTATTTACGTTACAAACATACAGCATTTCTCTATATTTAAGATTTTTCTTGACAAAAAAAAAAAAGGCATTGTTCACCATATAAATGCGGTGAACATTTGTGTCAAATTAAGCCTGTAATTAGATTTATTATAGTTACATCAATTCATTCTAACTAATTTAATCCGTCCAATTCAAATTGGGATTGAGATTATAGTAGTATTATCGCATGAAACCGCTCTAAATTCATAGGGCAAAAAATCATCCGTATGAGTATCCAGTCTCTAGCTGCTAGAACTAGTAATCTTTACACACTAGCTAGCTCACAAATACTAGCTCTAGTTACCCATGTTTACCTTTTCCTCACTTTTAAAGTTTAGTTTTTACATTGAGCCTCCAACTTTGGTTTTTTTGTGGCTTGGCTTAGTCCAGCTTATGTGTCCAGGTGATTGAATTATTGACCCTAAAAAAGTTTCCATTAAGAACCTGGCCAATTTTTTACAGCTTTTCCACCTCCTTTTTTATTATTAAATAATATATTTAACCCTCGATTAATGATAAATTTCTTCTCCTTTTCCGATCTCCATCACACCCCATACGGAGTTGGATTTAACGCGTAACCACTAAGGGTGTGCTTGGTAGGAGAAAAATTGAGAAGAGAGAAATAAAAACACGGAAACCAATGTATGTACTTGAATTAATATTAGTCCAAGTACATACACTGGTTTCCATGTTTTTATTTCTCTCTTCTCAATTTCTCTCCTACCAAGCAAAGGGTAAAGGCCGTCCAATAAAAACTAAATGGTTGTGATTAAAAGTGTTAAAAAATAATCAACTTAAATTGAATTAATCAGAACCATTGAATTGTATTTCTATGACCGAGATTATCTACTGTGTAAAACTGCATGAAAGCAACACAAGAGAGAATCTGGCCGTATTATATCATGTGTAACATAAGTTTCTTATGTATCAAAATTTCAAGGTACATGCATATAGAAGCAAAATATACATAAAAATTAAAGAGCTAATTAATTTTAAAAATATAAAACTTTATTGAGAAAATAATAATAATACGACGATCAGATATATTGTATATATAATAATTACATATGAAAAAAAAAAGGAAAACGGATAACAAGTTGTGCCGCTAAATCGTTATATATAGCAAAACCTTTCTAATTCATCCAAACACTTCACAATTTAACATCGACAATACTTCCGTGTGTTGTATACTAGTTACATTACATATACTATTTCATAATTTGAAAGAAAAGAGGAGGTTGAAGAAAGTTGGTTGAAAACCATAGAGGATAATAATTGGCCAGTGAGGATTCAAATAATTAAAATGAGAAGTGCATTGATTCTGTGATTATAAGTGAAAGTAAAAAGAGTAGGGACGAAGAAGCAGATAGAGGGCCAAAAGCAAAACAATGGGAGAATGATGACTAATTATATTGGGATAGATATCACAACTGATTATTTTGATAATGCCTATGATTTTCATTATTGGAAAATCAAAGTTAAACTGTCTTGGTTCCCCACTCACATAGTAATTATTTCTCACGTTTCAATTTTCTTTGCTTTCCTCATTATATTAAAGCTAAAAGTTGTTCAACAATATCTAAGTTAAGCTTATTAGAGAAGCTCAAAATTATTTACCCCATATTAAGTATAAAAGGAGCCAAAGGTTAAGGTATCTTGAAGGGTACCATGTTCTACATATATGATATGATTGAAAAATCAAAGTTGTGGTTATTCATGCATTAGAGGACATGAATAACCAGAGGCGGTAGCAGGGGGGCTGTGGTGGGCCATGGCCACCCCCCAAAAAAAAATTTTTTTTATAACCATGTGAAAATACGAAAATACCCCAAGTATATTTAAAAAATAACAAATGTATCCTAAAAGAAAGGAACAGCAAATCTATCTATTAAAAAAAAAGAGAGGAACGATTTGTTTCCCTCTTCTTTCTTTCTTTCAGCGTACCAAACCAACCAAACCATTCCTCTGTTACTTCATGCTTCATCTCCTTCTCCCGCTCAAATCAATCAATCTCTCTAAACCTGAAATCAATCTCTTCTCCGCTCTATGAATCACGACACCTTCCTCTCCCTTTAAGATTGTTCACGGTTTATCTACAGTGACGGCAAACGGCGAGTCGCAATTCTTCTCCTCTCCGTGACACTTCTTTGTTTTTGGAAGGTAAGGTAAGCTCTTTCTCTCTATGTTAAGCAGATTATTTGTTGTTAATTGATTGTTTGTTGTTGATTTCACTACCACACAAAGTTAGGTATCTTGCCCTAATCTAGTTTTTTGTTAATATAACTTTTTTTTTTCTTTTGATTTTTTGGTTTGTTAATTGTTATAGCAAGTTACAGGCTTTCCATGTTTTTGGTACATTGTTAATTTTTTAGGGAAATGTTTTGATTGCCTCTTGGTTAGATTAGTAGATAACAATTTGCTAGCTTAGTTATTAAGAATATAAGCTTATCCGTATATTAAGTTGTGAATCAATATAGTGTGTAATGTGTGAAATATAATCCTCTTCCTCTGTTCTTTCTATTAGTAGTGTGAGAGTTTATCCTTCCTTTTCTAATGTTTTCACAAAAGTTGTTTATATATTTATTTGGGAAACATGATCTTTGTACTTCAATGTATACTAGTTGATTGATTGCTGTTAATTTCTTGTAAAACAGAAAAATGAAGATGAAGAATGGAAAAATTAGTAATTTTTTTAAGAGAAAAGCTTGTGAGAATGCTTCTACATCCGAACCTGTTAAAGTTCCAAGAATTGAAGAAGTGACAATTGCTTCTACATCCGAACAAGTTGAAGTTCCACCAATTGAAGATGTGACAATTGCTACCCCTCAACAAATTGAAGTTCCATCAATTGAAGAAGTGACAATTACCTCTCAACGAGTTGAAATTCCAGATGATATTTTGAACTCTTTAGAACGTGATCCTGGAAAGCGTCTTCCAATGTGGAAATATTCACCAAATCAAGTCGATCAAATAAGAAAAGCTTATATGAAATGGGGTCCATACAGAGGCGGTAGCAGGGGGGGCTGTGGTGGGCCATGGCCACCCCAAAAAAAAAAAAAAAATTTTATAACCATGTGAAAATACGAAAATACCCCAAGTATATTTAAAAAATAACAAATGTATCCTAAAAGAAAGGAACATCAAATCTATCTATTAAAAAAAAAGAGAGGAACGATTTGTTTCCCTCTTCTTTCTTTCTTTCAGCGTACCAAACCAACCAAACCATTCCTCTGTTACTTCATGCTTCATCTCCTTCTCCCGCTCAAATCAATCAATATCTCTAAACCTGAAATCAATCTCTTCTCCGCTCTATGAATCACGACACCTTCCTCTCCCTTTAAGATTGTTCACGGTTTATCTACAGTGACGGCAAACGGCGAGTCGCAATTCTTCTTCTCTCCGTGACACTTCTTTGTTTTTGGAAGGTAAGGTAAGCTCTTTCTCTCTATGTTAAGCAGATTATTTGTTGTTAATTGATTGTTTGTTGTTGATTTCACTACCACACAAAGTTAGGTATCTTGCCCTAATCTAGTTTTTTGTTAATATAACTTTTTTTTTTCTTTTGATTTTTTGGTTTGTTAATTGTTATAGCAAGTTACAGGCTTTCCATGTTTTTGGTACATTGTTAATTTTTTAGGGAAATGTTTTGATTGCCTCTTGGTTAGATTAGTAGATAACAATTTGCTAGCTTAGTTATTAAGAATATAAGCTTATCCGTATATTAAGTTGTGAATCAATATAGTGTGTAATGTGTGAAATATAATCCTCTTCCTCTGTTCTTTCTATTAGTAGTGTGAGAGTTTATCCTTCCTTTTCTAATGTTTTCACAAAAGTTGTTTATATATTTATTTGGGAAACATGATCTTTGTACTTCAATGTATACTAGTTGATTGATTGCTGTTAATTTCTTGTAAAACAGAAAAATGAAGATGAAGAATGGAAAAATTAGTAATTTTTTTAAGAGAAAAGCTTGTGAGAATGCTTCTACATCCGAACCTGTTAAAGTTCCAAGAATTGAAGAAGTGACAATTGCTTCTACATCCGAACAAGTTGAAGTTCCACCAATTGAAGATGTGACAATTGCTACCCCTCAACAAATTGAAGTTCCATCAATTGAAGAAGTGACAATTACCTCTCAACGAGTTGAAATTCCAGATGATATTTTGAACTCCTTAGAACGTGATCCTGGAAAGCGTCTTCCAATGTGGAAATATTCACCAAATCAAGTCGATCAAATAAGAAAAGCTTATATGAAATGGGGTCCATACAGAGGCGGTAGCAGGGGGGGCTGTGGTGGGCCATGGCCACCCCCGCCCAAAAAAAATAAAAATTTTATAACCATGTGAAAATACGAAAATACCCCAAGTATATTTAAAAAATAACAAATGTATCCTAAAAGAAAGGAACTTCAAATCTATCTATTAAAAAAAAAGAGAGGAACGATTTGTTTCCCTCTTCTTTCTTTCTTTCAGCGTACCAAACCAACCAAACCATTCCTCTGTTACTTCATGCTTCATCTCCTTCTCCCGCTCAAATCAATCAATCTCTCTAAACCTGAAATCAATCTCTTCTCCGCTCTATGAATCACGACACCTTCCTCTCCCTTTAAGATTGTTCACGGTTTATCTACAGTGACGGCAAACGGCGAGTCGCAATTCTTCTCCTCTCCGTGACACTTCTTTGTTTTTGGAAGGTAAGGTAAGCTCTTTCTCTCTATGTTAAGCAGATTATTTGTTGTTAATTGATTGTTTGTTGTTGATTTCACTACCACACAAAGTTAGGTATCTTGCCCTAATTTAGTTTTTTGTTAATATAACTTTTTTTTCTTTTGATTTTTTGGTTTGTTAATTGTTATAGCAAGTTACAGGCTTTCCATGTTTTTGGTACATTGTTAATTTTTTAGGGAAATGTTTTGATTGCCTCTTGGTTAGATTAGTAGATAACAATTTGCTAGCTTAGTTATTAAGAATATAAGCTTATCCGTATATTAAGTTGTGAATCAATATAGTGTGTAATGTGTGAAATATAATCCTCTTCCTCTGTTCTTTCTATTAGTAGTGTGAGAGTTTATCCTTCCTTTTCTAATGTTTTCACAAAAGTTGTTTATATATTTATTTGGGAAACATGATCTTTGTACTTCAATGTATACTAGTTGATTGATTGCTGTTAATTTCTTGTAAAACAGAAAAATGAAGATGAAGAATGGAAAAATTAGTAATTTTTTTAAGAGAAAAGCTTGTGAGAATGCTTCTACATCCGAACCTGTTAAAGTTCCAAGAATTGAAGAAGTGACAATTGCTTCTACATCCGAACAAGTTGAAGTTCCACCAATTGAAGATGTGACAATTGCTACCCCTCAACAAATTGAAGTTCCATCAATTGAAGAAGTGACAATTACCTCTCAACGAGTTGAAATTCCAGATGATATTTTGAACTCTTTAGAACGTGATCCTGAAAAGCGTCTTCCAATGTGGAAATATTCACCAAATCAAGTCGATCAAATAAGAAAAGCTTATATGAAATGGGGTCCATATCAAATCCATTTAGAAGAATATCCTTTGTCCGGTAATGCGAATCATCCAAGACGGTTTCAAGAGACTTGGTTTGAAATCTTTTATTCATGGCTAGAATATTCCCCTTCAAAGGATGCTGCATTTTGTTTACCATGTTATCTTTTTAACAAAGGACCAAGTGGAAATTCTAGATCAGACGCCTTTATTACAACAGGTTTTAGAGGCTGGAAAAAAGTGAGAGATGGAAAGAATTGTGCTTTTCTTAGGCATATAGGGAAGGATCTTCGATCATCACACAACAATGCAATGGAAGCTTATCTTGACTTGTTGAATCAAAAGACAAACATTGAGAATGCTTTCCATAAACAAAGCTCAAGTCAAATTAAGAAGAATCGACTATGTCTTAAGGCTTCAGTTGACTCTATTCGTTGGTTGACACTTCAAGCTTGTGCTCTTAGGGGCCATAGAGAATCTAAGAACTCAAAAAACCAAGGTAATTTTCTTGAGATGGTAAAACTTTTGGCATCTTATAATGATGAAGTAGCAAAAGCTGTGCTGGATAATGCTCCACAAAATGGCAAATATACTTCACATTAGAACATTTCTTTAAAGTTGAACTATTTTTTGCTATTATTGATCAACAATTGCAAGAGTTGAATAGCCGATTCAGTGAGCAAGCAATGGATTTGCTAACTCTAAGTTGTGCTTTGAATCCTAAGGGTAATTATAGAGCTTTTAACATTGATACTATTTCCACTCTAGTTGAAAGATATTATCCTATGGATTTCAATGAGCAAGATAAGATCACTTTGCAATTTCAGCTTCGACAATTTCTTGTGGATGCCCGTCAATCAACAGATTTGAAGAATTTATCAACTATTCAAAAATTATGTTCGTGTTTGGTTGCAACTAACAGGGATAAAATTTATTTCTTGATTGATAGACTGCTCCGTCTTATCATGACTCTTCCAGTTTCTACTGCCACAACCGAGAGGTCTTTTTCGGCAATGAAAATCATCAAGACTAAGTTGCGAAACAAGATGAAAGGTCGATTTCTAGCAGATAGCATGACTGTTTACATTGAAAGGGAAATTACGGCAAGTATTAGTTCAGATTCTATTATTGATGACTTTAAGTCGCTCGATTCACGTAGAGTGTCATTTTAAGGTATGTAATTTAATTGTCTAGTAATCAACTCGTGCTGTGCTAGTGGCCGAGTGTGTTTTTAGCAGCCCTTTTCTTCCTCTGTTTTTTGTTTGCTGGTGTGGCGAGTTTATGCAGAGGAGGGGCTGGTTTTGGAGCTGGCTGCTTTGGTTTTGGTTTAGGGGCTTTTGTTTTTGGTTGGTAGTTGTTGGTTTGCCTTGTTGGAATCCATTCAACCCCTTTGTATTGCTCTTTCCCCCTCTACTGACATGCCTTTTTGTATACACAATATAATTTTCATATATAATTTAAATATTATAGTTTATTTTATCGGCCCCCTTGCATTTTTATTCCTGGTTCCGCCACTGTGAATAACATAAACTTAAGTAGAATACTTATTTTAGATAACAATTTTGTGGTCATGATTATCTTGGAGGGCTTGATAATTTAAAATTAAAAGTTTTAGAGATAATTAAAGTATATTTTAATTTATAAATGACAAAGTATTATAAATAACAAAGTAAATAGTTTAGAGCTTCAATTAGAAAAGTACGTTTGGTGATCTAGTACTTAATTTCAGAATTTGTTTTTTGTACAATAAAATTCCAAAACTTGTCACATGTTAGTAACTTTGAAATGGGGTACGTAACATAAATAAAACATAATATTAATATTAATAAATATAACTTTTTATATTTTTAATGTACTAATGCAAAAAATTTAAAATAAAATTCCTTATTTATATGTTTTAACTAATATTTGGAATTCCGGTTTAGCATTTTCCATATAATAATTCATATATCATTACACGATATATTTAATATAAGATTTAACCTAAAATTTAGTAATTTTACTAAAATACTTTTATAGAATTTTAAAATGTCTCGTCGTCACTAAATTGCCTCGGGTTTCCTAGCATGTGTTTACCCGGTCATGTGAGATAGTTTATAACTTTTTTGATAAACTAAATTATACTGTATTTAAGTAACTTATAGCTTAATTATATATATTTTTTTTCTAACAATTTTACTCTTGCCAATTGAAAAAAAAATTAACTTTATTTATTTTTATGTTATTTCATATTTATATAATTATTCAACTGTTTATTTTTTAAACATTAAAAATTAAACCAATTAAATTATCAGCTATCAGATACTCTATAAATTAAGTGAGACTAAATTTTACCGAGTTAATTTCATCTCAAATCAGTATGAATATATAGGTCATATTTCAAAACCAAATTATAAGTGGTAGTATTTACTAGTCACACCCTATGTTAATTTTTTTATATATTCATGCAATTAATTAAGTATGTATTTTTCAATATTAATTTACTGTACCATATAGTCCTGTATATGAATAAAGTGAGAAGTGAGAACAGAAAATAAAAAGATAGAAGCAGCTTCAAGTCCCGATAATCAAATAAGAAAGCATGATCAATTAATGGATTCCAATCCATCCATCCATCCATCCATCCATCCACTAGTCTAGAAAACGTGAAGAAGAGGAACACCAAAATGACAACTATCTGGCAAATTGTAAACAATCATGCATAGTATGCATACCCCTTAGTTGTTTCTTTTTCTTTTTTCTTCTTCTGTTCTTCTTCTAAAACCTTTTCTTTATTCTCAAATTCCCAGTTCACACCCCCCCTCCACTGACACAGTACTCTCAATATTACTGCAACATTTCAGCGGCTGACATGGTAACAGACAGACACCTATAGTCCTTTTTTATTTTTTTCATTTTTGATTGATCTGTGAGTATTGTATTACTATTACTAGTCTCGTGAATCCTTTTTTGTTTTTTTCTGTTCAAAAACACTTATTAATTACCACTACCTTATTCCCTTGTTCATGTTACGTGCATATTTATGGGAATTTTATTTATTTTTATCATTTATTTAGCAACAAAACAAATTAACCCCTCTCTGTTCTCTCTTGTTCCAATATCAATTTTAACGTACGTACCCCTCCCCTGCCCTGCCCTGCCCAATTTTTCTGTCTTTTTCCTCACTCTTATTATGTTTCCAATCCAAATCGAATCTCATGTTTACTTACAACAACAAAACCAGGGTAAATAAATAAATTAATAAATTAAATTAAACAATTTCATGGACATGGCAATTTTTTTGTGTCGTCATGTTTTCATACTGAATAATAGCACTTATTATCTATCCTCATTCAAATTTCTTTTTGAAGAATTATTGATTGGATTGGCTTGACCGGAACAGAATTCATAGGACCTAATTACGTGATTACATTTATGAATGGAAGACTAATATAAGTGGGGTCCATTTATGTGTCTACCCTTATTTTTGCACTTAAAAGGGTAATTTAGTCAGAGAATTTTGATATGGACCCATGTTATCAACAATGTACTAGTACATAAGTTAGTCTTCAAATTAACTAGCTAGGACCAACCCAAATATCTGACTAATGACAAATTATGAGAACCAGCAAACTTAGTTTCAATTTTTTACTATAAAAACTTAGTTTAAAACTTTAATGGTATATATATAATGTCGTAAAGTTATTCGAGAATATGTTGTGTATGTTCTCATGTTGGCTTTGAAGTATTTGTTCGTTGTTGCTTCCGACATTTCTTTTAATCGATTCCTCCAACAGATAGAATCAATGAATGTTTCAACTTGGAAATCTAAAAAGTCTCTTTGACGGTATAGTAGAAGATGTGTTTCGTCACTAACAACTGTTGAAATATGATGAATATTTTTAGACTTTACTAAATACATTAATTATTTATAAATACATTAATTATTTATAGAATAACTATAAGTGGATTGTATAAATGCCTAATTATTTCTAGAAAACCTTCTACATATATAAATAGGCCACCATGACTCAATTGCAATCCATCTAATTTCAGAGTAATACTATCAAATTTTGCCCCAAGTTCTTACACTGCATGCTATTATATATCTTCCAACTATATCAACTAAATTTTTTCATACTATTGAACTACACTCTAAACTAACACCGCTATCTAAAAAATACTAATACTAATTAACAATGGAAGCCAAAGTAACACTTGGGAAAGGTTGTTTGGTTCAAGTGAGTCGTTAGTTTCACATCAACTATAAATTGTCTAAATGTTGAACATATAACACCTAATGTATTAAGAATTAAAATGCTGGACATTGTAACATCTTATATTAATAAAATGAAATTTGAAATCCAAGCGATTTTACAAAATATATAAGAACCAAAAGCATGTAATAATATTCAATTTTATGTGATTTTTAATATTTTTAATCCATCTACAATTTTTATCAAAATCGATTTAAGTTTTTTTTGGTGATAAAGAGGGTCTAACTCTAACGGAAAAACGATTAAAACAATATTATCTTAGGGGAATCAGTCCCCATAACATTGGCTAATTAAAGATAAATGAGTAAAAATAAATCAGTTTAGATTATAACGACCAGCTTATGTGAGTAAATTTGCTTGAAGTAAATTAGAGAGATCTCTCGATCCACATTTGAATTTTCTACTGTTACAGCAAGACGCTATAACAGAGCAGGACTATCTAATCTAAATCGTGTGACTAATATCGTTTGCAGTAATTTTAAAATTGTTTTAGTCTGAACCGTCCAATCTATAGTTAACAACTGAAATCTTAAATTGCATGAAAACTGTGTTATCTTCTACAATAGAGATTTCGAATTCAAACCCCTCTCGATCCCCCACATATTAAGAAAAAAATGGAACTCTATTAAACAAAGGCTGATTTCCTCACAAGTTGACGGATCCTACCGAGCCCACCGGGCCACCACCAATTAAAATATCACTGCCAATATTCATCCAACAAAACAAACAAATAAATAATAAACTCACTCACAACCTTCTCTTGCTATAGCTTCTTCATACTCTCTCTACACGTTGAAGAGCCAAGAAGATTCTATTCTAATTTCTAAAATACAGTGAAAGTGAACCCAACCCCACCTCCTATCACATGACCACCGCCGGTACCTTTCAATAAAATCATATTTCTTCTTATTATTGGACAAACGGGAATTTCAAGGAGAGACAACTTCAAAACACACACCCAACACGGATAAACCATTACTATTATTTTTCCAAATAAATCTAGGTTTAGGTTGCCCAACATCTTACTTAAGTTAATTTTTAAATAATAAATAAATATAGATGCACCCTTTTTTTATATACATTGATTAATCCTTCTAAGAGCTAAAGTGTAGAAAATATATATTATTTCCCTATACGACAAAGCCACTTAGACTTAGGTTCTTCTTCTGTCATTTTGTGGACTTTCTCGTTTGTCTATTTTACCCCTAGCTTGAATATGATGAGAACAATAATAAAAGATATCTGATAATCAAATAATATGTACTATTTGGTATGATATGATCGAACTTTTTTTTTTGAACAAGTATGATCGAACTTATTAAAAAAAATAAAAAAGTTTACCCCTAGCTTCTTCAATATCCTTAAAAACAAACATTTATATTTTGCTAAAACTGAAAAACAAATAGGACAACTAAATTTAATTCAAATGATATAAATCAATTTGTACGTTGGTGCACTTGCTGTGCATATATATTCGTTTGAACAATATTAATCAAAAAAATTTTATAGTGCCATTCAAAAAAATAATTAAAAGAAAACCAAGATTTTATATAATTTCTGTCGTGAATATTTTATAGTTCCATTCAATAAAGTGTGTGATGAGATAAACCATTAATTTTCCCAACTATTTCAATTTTGATTAACTTTCCTTTATTGCTTTAAATTATAACTAGTTTATCAAATATAAGTTAGGTAGTTTAATGTGTAAAATAAAATCAGGATATTTATCATATGAAATTAGAACATACTTACTTGGAATCATAATCATCATAATTACCGTTACCGGATTTACCAATATAAAAAACATCAATATATTAAATCGGGTATTTCTTTGCTCGATCACATGTCCTAGTATTTGAGGTTCTAAATAGGAGAAACCTCAAACAAGTGTATTTTCGATGTATTACTAGAGTGACGATAAAGAGGTACTTAGCATTTATGTTTGTAAGATCACTTTGTTCTACACAAATTAAAATTAATGTTCAGAAGTCCACTAGTATTGATCACAATTATCAAATCTAAGCATTATCAAAATCGATCGAAACAACATCAACCAATTTTTATTAAAATCAAAATGTATCCCAAATTAATATTAGAAAATATTCAAACTAATTTCATATTTTTAGCAAATTAATTCATGATTAGTTTATATTAGCAATACAAACAATATAATTATAAATGTGCAGTGTATTATTTTTTGCAAATTATTATTTAAGTTATAATATAGGCAAACATATTGAATAGGAATATAAGATAACTTACTTAGAAAAAATAATTATATAAATTAACAAATTGTGGGTAAATTTTGAGATGCTTAGGTATAAATTAAATTAAACATATACATATATATTAGCAAAAGTTGATTGCATAATTGATCAAAACAAAAAAGTTATATAAAAGGGCGATATTTAGAATAAAGATTAAAGAGTATTGGTTTGGATGTAAAAGTTAAGTTGTCACGGGAAAGAAATTGTAAAGCATCTTCATGAAAGAATATTATTTATGACATCTACACTATAAGTGTAAATGCATGGCATGTCAAATTTCTGAAATAAAAAATGGACATACTTTAGAGTTACATTAAAAGGATAGAATTGAACAACAACGGAGGTCTTTTCCTCATCTTCCACTCAACCTTTTATTTCTCCTTTCCCCCTTTTCATATCTCTTTATTTTTATCTTTTTTTCTTTGTTAAAGTCATTTCCATCCATACATACGACTTCTACGACGTGAAAATTATTAAAGATCCTTCTATTTATGTGAAATGATGAGCTAGATACTTTGCATCGTATCATTTATAGAATAAGAATAGAAAGAACGTAGTATATTCATATTCTACCACCTAACGGATCAATTCATCACACACCAAACACTAACCATCTTTTCGTGTGATTTAATTAATTAAAAAGAAAAGCAAGAGAAGTTATTAGACAATTCATTTGATAATGATGTTGGGCCTAAGAACTTTTTTTAAAAAACAAGCTTTTAATTTTATGGATGATCAATCAAAATTCAAAAACATTCACATATATGCATGGCCGACCTCGCATGTCAAGTTGTGGGGCCCAAATTATGTTTTCAGTACACTTAATTAATATTTTTTGATGTCAATACTTGAACTAAACATGATTAACCAAAAAAGTCTTAATCACCGAATGTTCATAAAGAGATATAGAGATAAGTATTAGAATTTAGATGTTAAAATTCTATCTCAACAGATAAAATGTTAAAATTATTAAATCGAATGTTATAATTGAAGTTTAAATTTCAATCTCTTTAATTTGTGCACAAATTTTCAATAATTTATCACTTTATCTATCTTAAAAAAGAGAAAATTTAGGTGGTCCAACTCAACATTATAAAATTGTTTATATGACTTTCACTAATTAAATAATTTTTTTTATATATATATATATATATCAGTGTAAAACTCTTACCACATCCCTCAAACTAAAAAGAAAATATCCACCCTTTATATAAATCTATTTCAAGTTATATTTCATCGAACATGAAACTCTTAACAAGAAATATTATATGTAAGTGCAGTTTATTGTATATAATGTAGAGAAGTTGCAAGACCATTTGATCTATTAAATTACGAGTTTGAATATGTAATATTGTTAAGAAGTCCCACATCGGATGTGAGTTGGCTTGTAAGTGACAATTTTCATCTTACAAGCCGGTTTTGTGAGGATGAGTTAGGCTCAATACTCATTTCTAAGATGGTATCAGAGCCTCTCCACAATCTGTCGGGCCACCGACTATCGGGCCACCCACCATTTATATCCACGCACCAAACCCAATAGTGCTGGGCGTGAAGGGGTGTGTTAAGAAGTCTCACATCGGATGTGAGTTGGCCTGTAAGTGGCAATCCTCACCTTACAAGCCGGTTTTGTGAGGATGAGTTAGGCTAATACTCATTTATAAGAAATATCTCCTTTTTCATATTTAGTATGTGTGAGTTATTTTTTTGTTTTCAGCACCAATTTAATCTAATTTGAAGGCCAGTTCTACTATCAAGTGATTTCAGCCTCTCCCGATCGCAATTGCGGGGATCAAACAATAGTTTTCTCTATCAAATTCAGCGCAAATCACCACTAAATCAACTAATAATTTTTCGGCTATAAACTTAAAATTAGTGAAGTAGAATTAATTGAAGAAGGGGCCGGGAAGATAGTTAGTAGCTATATAGGTTGAAGGTAACGGGGAACATAAAGTCTGTAAGATCACATGCATATCACATTCTTTTTCTCCCCCTTCTACTTCTCTTCTTTTCATACTGTGGCCGATGATGTTTAAAGATAGAAAAAACAAAAAATAAAGGTGATTAGAGTGATTACTAACCAACAAAAAAATAAAAATAAAAAGAGGAATGGTTATTTTTCCACATCCACATTCCATATTCCACAGTTTGAAGGCTGCAACTATATAATATATATCCTCCTTAATCCAAGGGATTTCATGACATGATGAAACACCTTCTTCCTTCTGGCTTTATTGGTCCCACAATATAATCATTTCATGCATATAGTTGAATTTGAAAGACCCACCTTCCTCACGTCCATAACTTTGTAAACCATTAATTGCTTAAAGTGGTAAATACATAAAATTTCTGATCATGCCAGCCAATAATGCATATATATGAGTACTGCATTTTCATCAGATATATCATAGCATCGATTTTCAGTAAAGGAAGGATGGATATTAACTGAATCGAAAATAGATTGGGTTTTATTATTATGTTTTTGTGATTCATTTCAAAATCATTATTTGCCATGTTTGATTGAGTCCAACTGTCCTATTTAGTTAACTAACTTTAGATTTCAAATTTTTTTAGATATCAAATATGTATAAAAATATAGATTTAGTTCTCTAGCTTAATGACTATAGAAATTCTAATTAAGGTGGATAAGTAGGGTGACTGGAGTTCGGACCCAAACTCCGTACATATATAATTTAATGTTTTACCAACTGAGCTAAGCTCACAGGACAAAATTAATTATAACTTGTAAACATATCTTTGGTGTTTGAAATTAAGAAATTCCATGTAGGTCGGATATAAGTCAGAGGTGTGTTTACAAGTGACAAGAGTTTGATTTTATTGTTTTAAATTTTGGATGAGTAATGATATTTTGACAACCATTTTGTGACAACTTTGGGGACAACTTTTTTGTCTCTTCTTTATTTGTGACAAAAGCATTAAAGTGAGAGAGAGAATGTGAGAGAGTAAAATAATCATGAGTGTATGAGAGAGAGAATTGTCCTAAAAGTTGTTGTAAAATGGATGTCAAAATATCACATTACTCTTTTGGATAGGCTCGACATTGAGAGTGGACATGACAAGCCATGAAAGGATTCTACCGTCACATTACCATCATGTGAAACTTGGGCTCTTGGATTCAAAATAAAAAAATTTAAAAAAATAAAGAGACAAAATTTTAAGGGTGGATATATCCACTGCTCCCTCTCCGGCCATATTTTTCTCTAAAACCGATGCATAGGGCTTTAAAAATTTAGGGGACTCCAATTTTTCATATTTGTCTCTTATATTTTGAATTTTTTCACATATATATAGGGTCATAGTTTGAACTCCAGTCCAAGTCCGACCCTGAGCATAGGTATTGGGGTCAACGACCTAAGGATGTATATAAGGGTTCAATTTTTTTTAATATTACTATTGTATTATAAAAGAAAATTATATTAACCTCATTTAGTCTGATTGACTTACAAGCAGTAAATTAAATAGTAGAAATTTTTCAATCCCCTATTGTATAATATTCCCTTTCTTCATTTCTATTCGACAAAATTAACAATTTTTAAGTGATATTGCTCTATACTTTATTGATTTTTTTATTATTAATATTATTATTATTATTATTTTGTTCTATTCTATTCTGCAAGGTTTCATACTAGTATTTTTGCTGGATTTATTTTATTGAGTTATCCGGTAATAATTCTATTTTTGTGTTATTACTTATTTTTTGTGACCTATTACTTTTTTATTGTAAAAACATATTATGTTAAATGAAATAAATTATTTGTTTTATATTTTGCTTAGGCCCATAAAATATCAAGAACGAGCCTGCTCCAATCATTCCATTATTCATCTTTAATCCAAATAAAAATAAAATAATGACCATATATATATATATATATATATATATCAATTGTTTGGTCCCTTGTATTATGTGTAAATGTTTCCATGTACGAAAGGGTAGAAATACATTTGCCAACTAATTTTCCACTAAGCATAACCCTTTTAGCTTGGATAATCATGTTCGTTACAAAGTTCTTTTCGCCAAGTAACCTGATAGTGATACTGGTCTCATTGTTAACCAGGAAACTAAATTAACGTTCTCCCTTTCACTAACAAAATTCTATCCAGCCATATATATAATCAAAAGTAGTGTGTAGTGTTTGGTTAATTTCTTTGAGCTCTTCTTCCCTTTGGCCCAAAAGCACAGATCATAGAGAAATTAAATGCAGCCCTCATCGGATTGCGACTGTATTTAACTACTCTCTCCGTCTTAAAATAAGTGACACAGTTGAATGTTTCACGCATGCCGATATATAAGTTTGACGATTAATATTTTTAATTGTATTATAGTATAAATTATAAAAATTTGATATTTTAAAAATATTAATCGAGATGAATCCAACAACATTTTATAGGCTAATATTTATTTTTATTTATTAACAATGTGTGAATAGTGCAATATTGTCAACTGTGTCACTCAATTTGATACTGAGGGAGTACTTTAACAGTAATATTTTTAAGCATGGATCGACACTCGTAATCTACAAATTTAAATCAATTGACTAATTGCAACACAACACTTATAAACATTTTAGTTTTTCTTATTTGTGTTAGAACAGCAATGTGCAGCAGAAGAAAAAGAACACACACAAACAAGAAGAAAACTAAGCAAGATGAACACACTTGATGAATAATAGAAACTAAGAAAAGAGAAAAGTTTTATTCATCCACACTTTGGGCCAAGTAAAAGAGTATATTACAAATGATACACATTAGGTGTATTTATAAGAGTTACTTGAGCTACAAGTAACTAACTATTGGCCTAACTAACCAACTACACTTAACTTGGTAGTTAAGTAACTGACTAACTACCTAAAACAAATCAAAACTAACTACCTAACTCACTTTGAAATTATCATATTTCATCACTCCCTCTTAATTTCAAAGTGACTAAGCAAAAATAAGTCCAAGCTTCTTTCTCAAAAATTCAAATCTGTCCAATTTGACAGCTTTGGTGAAGCCCCATCTGCAAACTGGATTTCTGTAGGGCAATACACTACCTCAATGTTTCCATTCACCACCTGTTCTCTAATGAAATGGAATCTAGTTTCAATATGCTTACTTCTCCCATGTGAGATTGAGTTTTTAGCAAGGCTAATTGCAGACTTGTTGTCTATCATAAGCTTCAAAGGTTTCTGCACTTCACATTTCAATTCCTTTAGTACTGAATCTAACCATATCATTTGGCAAGTAGCAAATGTTCCATCTATGTATTCAGCCTCACAAGTTGACAGAGCAGTCACTGGCTGTTTCTTTGTGCTCCAAGCAACAGCAACATTATTAAAAATCATGATATATCCAGAAGTACTTCTTCTATCAGTTTTGTCTCCTCCCCAATCTGAATCTGAATAACTCTTTAGCTCTACACTATCATCATTTGATCCAGTAGGAAACAATAAACCAAGCTTCAAAGTACCTTTCACATACCTAAGAATTCTTTTAGCTGCAGTCATATGAGATTTCTTAGGATTGTTCATAAATTTGCTGATTACACTTACAGCATAGCAAATATCTGGTCTGCTATTGCACAGATACCTCAAGGAGCCTATCATTTTCCTGAATAATGTAGGTTCTACTCCCTCTTCATCTGCACATTCATCTAGCTTCACATTTGTGTCTGGTGGATTTGAGATAGGTTTACAGTCAGTCATTTCAAATTTTTCAAGTATCTCACCTATATACTTCTGTTGATGCATCACTATACCACCCTTTCTTTTTACAAACTCCATTCCTAAGAAGAATGAAAGCTCACCTAGATCAGACATTTCAAATTCTCTTTTGAGTTTGTCTTTCACTTTATCAATTTCTGCAGTTTTACTACCAGTTATAAGCAAATCATCTACATACAGACAGATGATGACAATTTCTTCATCTTTTGAGTTCTGCACATACACACCAAACTCTACTGCACATTTTTTAAATCCAATTTGAATCAGAAAATCATCAATTCTTTTATTCCATGCTCTTGGTGCCTGCTTCAAACAATATAGAGCTTTATATAGTTTGTACACCATATTCTCCTTTCCTTTAATTTCAAAACCTGGAGGTTGTGACACAAACACTTCCTCTTCAAGGGGACCATTTAAAAATGCTGATTTAACATCTAAGTGATATAGTAACCATTTGTTCTTGCAAGCCAGAGCTACTATAAGTCTTACAGTTTCAATTCTAGCTACTGGGGCAAACACCTCATTGTAATCAATACCATGTTTTTGCAAGAATCCTCTAGCTACTAACCTTGCTTTATGTTTTGAAATTGTGCCATCAGGGTTTAGCTTCACTTTGAACACCCATTTCACATCTATCTTCTTTTTCTTGTCTGGCAAGGCAACTAGCTTCCATGTCTGATTTTTCTCTATTGACCTCAGTTCTTCTTCCATGGCCTTCTTCCACACTTTATTCTTCAAGGCCTCATTGAGATTAATAGGTTCAGCATCATCTAGTAAGTTGTTCAGCATCAGTTCCTCTTAGATGCTTCACACTAGGTTTTCTTCCATACCAAGCTTCTTCAGGCACTAGTTTCAGCTTCTTGGTTGGACACTTGTTCAGAATGTAAGCAGCAGTAGTGACTGCTTCACCCCAGAACTTGTGTGGTAGGCATTTTTGTTTAATCATGCTCGTAGCCATGTTCAGCAGTGTTTTATTTCTCCTTTCTGCTAAACCATTGTACTGTGGTGTGTAGGGAGCTGTGACCTCATGAGATATGCCCTGACTTCTGCAAAAATCTTCAAAATCATTTGAAGTGTATTCTCCTCCACCATCTATTCTTAAAATTTTAATTGACTTCTCACTCTCCTTCTCAATTAAAACTTTAAGATTTTTAAACACTGCTAAAGCCTCACTTTTAAACTTTATAGTGAATAACCACATCATTCTGGTGAATTCATCTACAAAAGTAATGAAGTACTTGCTTCCTCCCAATGATGGCACTTCAAAGGGTCCACAAATATCTAAATGAATCACTTCTAGAACTACACAAGATCTCTTTGTAATCTCCTTCACAAATGACAATCTACTTTGCTTACTCTTCATACAGATATCACAAATAGCATGTTTCATGTTGATTTTAGGCAAACCAGACACTAATTCCTTAGAATTCAACTCACTTAGACTTCTAAAATTTAAGTGCCCATACCTTTTATGCCATAGTGCCTCAATATCTTCATTCATAGTAGTAGACATGCACATCATATCTACACTTGAGATTTTGCATTTGTAGGTCCTGTTCTTTGACAAATTACACATCAGAATTAAGTTCTTCATTTTGTCGAACAGCTTCAGTGCACTATTTTCCATAGTCACTGAGAATCCTTTCTCCACCAATTGACCTATACTGAGCAAGTTACAACTCATATCTGGCACATAGAATACATCAGAGATAATCACTTTACCTCCCTTCTTACTTTTGATCACAATGTTGCCAGTACCTTCTGCTGCAAGTTTCCTGCCATCAGCTAACCTTATGCTTGATTTCTTGCTTGCATCAAAATTTGTTAACCACTCTCTATGTGCAGTCATATGATTTGAACACCCTGAGTCCAAATACCAATCTTCATTTTGAGCATTTTCATCACAAGTTGTGGCCATCATTAACACAGCATTTGCATCACCATCTTCAGTGGCCATATTAGCACCTTGTTGCTCTTTAAACCGACACTCATTTGCAAAATGGCCAAATTTATCACAGTTATAGCATTTGATCTTACTCTTATCAAATTTTTTCTTGCCTTGACTCTTGACAGAACCTCCTCCTGTTGAGGATTCAGTTTTGTCTTCAGTCTTGATCTTTGATTCTTTGAGCCAATTTGCCTTGCATTTGCTCTTGTTCTTGTGATTCTTGCTATCTTTTCCACCAGATTGAGCCTGCATAGCTTGTTGAGTTGTTCTTTCAGAGTTTCTGTTGACTAATTTGATCTCATGTGCTTCCAAAGAGCTCTGCAGATCTTCTATTCTCATAGTACTCATATCCTTAGTTTCTTCTATGGCTACCACTATGAAGTCAAATTTCTGATTTAAAGATCTCAACACTTTCTCCACCACCATTTGATCAGTAACATTCTCTCCACAATTTTGCATTTGGTGTACAATTGCAAGAAGCTTTGAGAAGTAATCACTAACCTTCTGATCTTCCTCCATTTGCAGCATCTCATATTGTTTTCTGAAGGATTGAAGCTTCACTTTCTTTACTCTTTCACCACCTTCATGATAACTAGCAAGAATATCCCAAGCTTCCTTTGATTTTGTGGCTTTTGCAATTTTCTCAAAGTGTTGAGAATCCACATTCTGTTGAATGTAGAACAAGGCCTTACAATCTTTCTTTTTGGTTTCTTTGAATGCATTTCTCTGCGCATCATTTGGATTTTCTGCTAAATCTTCATAGCCATTCAACACCACATCATAACAATCTTGTGCTCCAAACAATGACTTCATTACTGCACTCCACCTATCCCAATTTTTCCCATCAAGAACCAGAATGTTCGTGCCAAAACCATTTGTGTTCATCTTGTTATCTATGAAGAAATTCACACAGTTTTCTTGAAGAAATTCACACAATTTCTTGAAGAAAATCACACTCGTCACTCAAGTGTTTCCCTTTAATGAATTCCCCTCACATTCGCTCGTGTTTCCCTTTGATCTTTAACCGGCGCTCTAGATACCAATTGTTAGAACAACAATGTGCAGCAAAAGAAAAAGAACACACACAAACAAGAAGAAAACTTGTTATGCAAGCAAGATGAACACACTTGATGAATAATAGAAACTAAGAAAAGAGAAAAGTTTTATTCATCCACACTTTGGGCCAAGTAAAAGAGTATATTACAAATGATACACATTAGGTGTATTTATAAGAGTTACTTGAGCTACAAGTAACTAACTATTGGCCTAACTGACCAACTACACTTAACTTGGTAGTTAAGTAACTGCCTAACTACCTAAAACAAATCAAAACTAACCACCTAACTCACTTTGAAATTATCATATTTCATCAATTTGCACTTATTTACTTAAAAATTTCCAATATATACGGTCACACATATACCAAACACATTGAACTTCAATTGATTTAAATTTGGTTGAGTGAGCTCATTTAAGTGACAAAGCTCCTCCTCTAATGGGGCAACATATCAACGTTACGTTGGTAGCTATTCGTTTGATAAATACTTTAGAACGACTTCATCATGAAAGACCGTAGAAGATTGTTTAAGAGACCCAGGTAAGAGATGACCTAAACATTAATTAATAAATAGATGTAATTATTATCTTACAAATCGGTCTTATAGAATTAGATTAGACATAAGAAGATCAATGTTTGATTGGTTAGCGTATTTGTTATAGAAGAATTTGATTTTAAGGTTAGTGTGATTACGAGTTGATATTTGGTAACACAGTTCCTAATATAAGAGGGACCGCAACACGTACTGTTGCCAAAAGTGTAACAGACATGTATTATGGTCCGGAGCTTCTTTGGTGTTGGCTTTATATATGAAGAACAAGAGTGAAGCTGTTTTCACGTCCCACCCAAAAAAGCAAAGTGGACGCACCTAACTTTTTAACATTTAAATAAGAGAGCACATGTGTTCAAGCATGTATAAGACAAACTGTACTATGCCCTATTTTTTTTCGAAGGTGGAGGGGAGACTAGCTTGAAAATTGAAATATGCATCGTCAATTTTTATTTTAGCTTTTCAAGTTTCACTAAATTGATCAAACAAGAAAAAATATACAAAAAGCAAAGCAAACCAAAAAAGTTAAATTCCAAAACTATCTAATATAGTATTTTTGTGATATTACTAATCTTATATATATTACATATATGTGTAAGAAATTGCACTTAAGTTTGTAGCTCAATGTAGTTTATATAAGTGTTGTAATTCTATGAACTCGGCTTCTAATTCAAATCTCATTATTATTTATGATATGAAAATTCTTGCCAAGTTTTTAGAACATGATGATTCGATGATAAAAAAGATATGGAGGATGACTTTATCTTGTCCGAGGACCATTATTGCTAAACATAAGGACATGAAATAAAATTAGAGAAAAAATTAATTTTATTTACCTCTTATTTTTTGTACCTACCCTAAAATTAAGGACATGAACGAAAAAAATAAGATGCATTTTTTGGTATACATTTTTGTTTGGTAATTAGACGAATTGTCAAGTCATTAGAAACTTACACACATAAAGTGGAGGGAGAGTGATTCGAGCCCTGGTCATGACCTCCAACACTAGCAATTTAGGCATTTCAGCCAGTTGAGCTAGAATTTGTAGACTTTACAGTACGCCTTTTAATATTATTTAGATATATATTGACATTTATGTTAGATCATAATGGCATCACTTGTTTATTACTAATTGCACACTGCCTTTTATAGGCTACAGCACATACATGAGTCATTGGGCTTAGACATAGTGAAGGCCCAATCTAAAAACCCAGAGAGTGACCCAACAAACCCTCCCTTAAGCTGATCATCACAAGCTATGATCAACTTAATCAATGACAGAAAGGAAAAACTATGGCTAAGTAGTAGACAAGCAATAACTTGTCAGACAAGAAATACAAGCACAGGATATAACAGACAAGAATTTTCTACACTACATAGCACTGCTGAGATCACACACACCCATACCCTCCCTTAATTTGCTAAAGCTTTCAATCTTCAAGGCTTTGGTCATGATATCTGCAAGTTGATCTTGAGTTCTGCAGTATTTGAGTTCTATTACCCCATCTTTACACAAATCTCTAAGGAAGTAGTACCTCACATCAATATGCTTGCATCTCCCATGCAATATTGGATTTATGGATAGCTTGATGGATGAACTATTGTCACAATTGATGAATGTGCAACCAGCTTGCTTCACATGAAGATGCTTCAAGACATTTCTCAGCCATATGCACTGACAGGCACATGATGCAGCAGACACAAATTCTGCTTCTGTGGTGGATAAAGTGACAATAGGTTGTTTCTTAGAGCACCAGCTTACTGCAACACCATTCATGGTAAACACATATCCTGAAGTACTTTTTCTGTCATCATAATCACCTGCATAATCTGAATCATTCCACCCTTCTAGGACCAATTCACCGCCAGCTTTGGGCTTGTACAAAATTCCATGATCCAATGTACCCTTCAAATATCTCAATATTCTTTTTACAGCTGCAACATGCATTTCTGTAGGCCTCTCCATGTATCTAGCAGTTAAGCACACAGAATATGCCATGTCAGGTCTAGTAGCAAGAATGTACATTAGGCATCCAATCATTTGCTTATACAAAGTTGCATCAATGGCCTTGCCTGCTTCATCTTTTATTAACTTGCAGCCTGGCACAATAGGACTGCATACACCATTACAATCACTCATACCAAATCTCTTCAGAATTTCTGAGCCATATTTCTGCTGATGAATGAAAATTCCTTGCTTACCCTGAGTTACCTCAATACCCAAGAAGTACTTCATTTTGCCTAAATCTGTCATAGCAAACTTTTCTTTCATTGACATTTTGAAACTTCTCATCATGTGTTCATCATTTCCTGTGTAGATGAGATCATCTACATATACACTGACAATCAAAATCCTTCCTTTTCCATCACATTTCACAAACAGTGTATGTTCACAGAAGCATTTTTCAAATTTTTCACTAAGGAAATATGATTCTATTTTACTATACCAGGCTCTAGGAGCTTGTCTTAGCCCATAGAGTGCTTTCTTGAGCTTGTAAACTTGACTGTCATTTCCTTTTCTGTATCCCAGTGGTTGCTCTACATACACATCTTCTACAAGTTCACCATGTAGAAAAGCACTTTTCACATCAAGTTGAAATACACACCATCCTTCATAAGCAGCTAAAGACAAGATTGACCTGATAGTTTCCCATCTTGCCACAGGGGCAAAGACTTCACTATAGTCAATTCCATACTTTTGTGAATATCCCTTAGCAACCAACCTGGCCTTGTGTTTCTCAATTTTCCCTTTCTCATTGTATTTTGTCTTGAATATCCACTTTACACCAATAGCTTTAGCACCTGGTGGAAGATTAACCAGCTCCCATGTATCATTAGTTTCAATGGATTGTATTTCAGAATCCATAGCATTTCTCCATGCATCAACTTTGGCAGCTTCTTCATATGTAGAAGGATCTTCACTAGAGCTAAACATAGCTATAGCAAGATTTTGTACTTGATCATCATTGTTCTCTAGATTAGTCACATAATCTCTGAGATATGCTGGTGGTCTTCTCAGGGACGGAACCAGAAAAAATCATCGAGGGTGGCGGAAATATAATCCTTGATAAGTAACATCAACCATAATTAAGTTTTGTTATTTAATAATTGCATACACCTTAGTTTAATGACAAATAAAAAACATATATCCTAAATGTTGATGTCGTGTCAGTGTCGGACACTAGAACATATCCAATTCAAAGAGTGTTGGTGTTTTTCATAGATTATAATAGGTTAAACTCCTCATTTGGTCCCTTGCGTTTATTTTAGGTTTGAATCAGATCCCTTACTTTTTAAAAGTTTGAATTTGGTCTCTCACGTTATCAACGTTTGCATTAGTTCGTCACTTCCGTCAAATTTAAAATGCAAACGTTGATAACGTGAGGGACCAAATTCAAACTTTTAAAATGCAAGAAAACTGATTCAAACTTAAAATAAACATAAAGGATCAAATGGACATTTTAGCCATGATAATAAAAGTTACAAACATGGCACATAATAGATTAGTACCATCAAAACTGGAACTTGGTAAGGTTTGTAGATGAGTTTTTCAGAGTTAAATTCTTTTTTGGATTCCTCTTCTGGTGGTGGTGGGGCTTCTTCATGGATTGGATCTGATTTGGGTGGTGACTAGTGGGGTTTTTTGAAGAGTTGTGGTTATGGGTTGTGATTCTGTTGAAGCAATAACCCAGACACCCAGTTGGAATTTTCCTGTAAGAAGGGAAAGATGTTGAACTAGAAAAAAAGGATCTGGAGTCATCCATGGGTAATTAAAAACACAACAGCAGTAGAATTTCTTTCCTTAAGGAACGAATTCATTTTTAAAAATAAATACGGGTTAAGCCGGTTAACAAGTTATAGTTTGGAAAATGTTGATGACGTGGCCATGTATATGGGCGTGTGTCAGAAAGCGAGTGTCTGAGCGTCTGTTTTTAGCATTTCTCTATAACAATTAAAGTGTAGCCTTGTGAAAAGAAAGAAAAAAATCAGTAGATTGAGAGACAAAAGAAAAGATAAACTAACTTATCATCAACAAGGGTGTGGTGCTGCAACGCAAATGCTACATGGAGTTAATAAGCAAGTTCAATCAAAAAATGTGGTGCTGCAACGCAAATGCTTGAGAACTTGGAAATGTTACTTTGAAATTGTGTTTGAATTTGGGGATTAGGTTTTCTCTATTTTTCTTTTGTTAAAAGGAATTAAGTTTTCTCTATTATTTCTCCTAAATATTAAGGAGTTTTTTTTTTTTTTTACAAAATAGGAGTGTTTAATTAAGTTAAACATTTGTGTTTTTCAAAAAGAAACTAAACTAATTGGAAATAGAAATAAACATGGTGAACAAGTTGGTTACAATATTTATTTACTTTACTAGTTAGTGAGTCAAACTAAAATAATTACAGTAACAATTATTATTTTACTAGTATTATAGGAATCTTTATAAAAGAAAGAAAGAATTATGAGTGGACAGAGAGAAGAAGGGTGGCGGACTATAAAAAAAAAAACCATAGCAGGGGTGGCGGTGTATATACACACACAGGGATAGTATAGGAGTATAGGAGTAGTACTATATATGAAGGGTGGCGGCTGCCCCTTTTCAACAACACCTGGGTCCGTCCCTGGGTCTTCTATCTCTGGTAGGTAAAGCTTCTTCTGATTCATTAGTTTCACTGTCAGAATTGCTATTGGTGTGATGGCTAGCTGTTTCATCATCATGATTTTCATTTTCTTCATCATCATTTTCAACCTGCACATTGTCCTCATCATCATCAATATCACTGATGGATTCTACAGCTTTGTTATTGCTCTTTTTGCACCAATTCCAGCTCTTTGATTCTTCAAAAATCACATCTCTACTTACTATGATTCTTTTTCCAACTGGCTCATACAACTTGTAAGCTTTAGATTCTTCACTAACACCAAACAATACACACTTGATACTCTTTCCATCTAATTTCTTTCTATGCACATCAGGGACATGTACATGAGCCAAACAGCCAAAGATTCTAAAATGATGAACTGATGGTTTGCTTCCACTCCAAGCTTCCTCAGGAGTCATATCTCTTACAGCAAAAGTAGGACACCTATTCATCACATAAGCAGCCCATTTTACTGCTTCAGGCCAGAATTTCTTGGGTACACCTCTAGCTGCTATCATGCTTCTAACCATGTTTAACAAGGTTCTATTTTTCCTTTCAGATACTCCATTCTGTTGTGGAGTATAGGCAGCTGTTAACTGTCTCTTCACACCATGTTCACTACAGAATTCATTGAAAACAGTTGATGTAAACTCTCCACCTCTATCAGTTCTAAGACATTGCATGACACAACCAGATTCATTTTCAACTAATGTTTTGAATTTTTTAAAAATTTCAAAGACACTAAATTTATCTTGTAGAAAGTAAACCCATGTTTTCCTAGAGAAATCATCAGTAAAGGTAATGAAATACCTGTTCCCACCATTAGATTGTGGATTAATAGGGCCACACACATCAGAGTGTATAAGCTCAAGTTTTTGACTGGCCCTCCAATTTGCCTGCTTGGGTATTGCTTCTCTGTGTTGCTTGCCAGACAAGCAATCCTCACATTTACCTTCTAACTCATTCAAAACTGGCAAACCCTTAACCATTTGTTTCTTGTTGAGGACTTTCAACCCTTTGAAACTGAGATGAGCATATCTCTCATGCCATAACTTTGCTTCTTCAACCTTTGAAACTTGCAGACACTTAGGGATAATCACTGAAGCAGTTACTATATACATCCTATTTGCAGTCATCTCTGTAGTTAATATCAACCCCTTTTCATCATGAAACAATTGACACATATTGTTTCTAAAGACAATAGTAAGACCTTTCTGCTGAAGCTGGCCAATGCTGAGTAAATTGTTGCTCAACCCAGGCAAGTAATACACATCAGTTATCACATGAATCCTACCCTCAATACTCAACTTTACATTTCCCTTGCCCATAACAGCCATTTTTGAATCATTCCCTAACTTGACAGATTCTCTGAATGTGTCATCAAAATCAAACAAGCAATTCTTGGTACCAATCATATGATTACTACATCCACTATCAAGATACCATGGTTCTTTGATGAACTCTTCACTGGAATCGTTGTGAGCCATGAGAAGCATTTCTTCCTCCTTTTCTTGCTCAACAAAGTTAGCATTCCCTTCCCAATCTGGACACTCATTCTTGTAATGACCAAGCTTGTGACACTTGTAACATTCCACAAGTTCTCTACTCTGTCTGCCTCTTCCACGCCCTCGTGAGGGATTCCTACCCCTACCTCTGCCTGCATTTGACATTTTCAACGCTTGCTCTTCACTGTGTTCCTTTTGTCCCTTCATACGTTGTTCATGAACGAGTAAACTACTCTGTAATTCATCAATGGAGAGGGTCGTTACATCATTTGATTCTTCAATAGAGCACACCACATAGTTGAATTTAGCCGGCATAGATCTCAAGATCTTTTCAACCACCATCACTTGTTCAATTCTTTCACCTTGAGCTGTCATCTTGTTTGCGATTGATAACGTTCTTGCAAAGTAATCATTGACTGTTTCTCCCTCCCCCATTGCAAGAATCTCAAACTCCTGTCGCAAAGACTGTAATTGAGCACGTTTTACCTTTGTAGATCCTTGATATTTTCTCCTCATAGCCTCCCAAATATCTCTGGATGTATCACGAGTCAGAATTGTCTCCAAGATTGAACGATCAATTGCTTGAAACAAATAGTTCTTGACTTTCAAGTCTCGAAGCTTACTCTCATCAGCAACACAACGTTGATCCACCGTTGCATTCGCCGGAGCAACAACTACGCCATTCTCTATCAAGCTCCAGTATTCTTTTGAACGGAGTAGATTCTCCATCAACATTGACCAATGTTCATAGTATCCATCGAACTTGGGAATTGCAGGCTGAACGAAATGCAAATTTGAATTGTTCTCCATGATCGTAGAGAAGATGCGAGATCGAGAAGCAAAACGGGAAAGAAAAAAGATGAAGAATTGAGCAATAACAGTTTTCTAACAAACTTCACCGGCGATAACGGTCACCGGCGATCAAGAAACTGCGGTTTCAAAAACGGTTAAACACGTGGCCTTGGATCGGTGAATAGACTGATACCAATTGTTAGATCATAATGGCATCACTTGTTTATTACTAATTGCACATTGCCTTTTATAGGCTACAGCACATACATGAGTCATTGGGCTTAGACATAGTGAAGACCCAATCTAAAAACCAGAGAGTGACCCAACAATTTAGGTGGATAATTCTGATAAATTAACAAATATTATTTATTAATTTTTGAAATTATCAAAATTTTTAGCAGTATACCAATATATATCTAAATAAAATATCTATCAGAGTGTTCGCCAAATAATAAAGGACAGGAACAGCTGGCATATGTATGTATAATTGATGGTATACCCCTGCAGGTACGGTTAACTTATAGTACTATATATGCATAAATAATTCGGCAACAATAAGGTACCTACCATAAAGCCACTCACTCACTCACCTCCCGAATTCCAACACTATGGAAAAAGAATATTGTGTTTTACATATACTGGCAAAAGAACAAAGGTTCCATTTACGTGGGGGGAAGAAGCTTTGCATCAGAGCGCAATATCCTTCAAAAAGTAGAAGCTGTGGGCATAACTTGCTACATGGTTCAGCTTAAAGATGGAATAACTTTGACTGCAAAAAAAATACAACAGAGTCCCCAAATTAAAATTCAATGATATGTATGATTTCAATATGAAAAAGAATGAAAGAAAGAAAGAAAAAAAAGAAGAAGCATATTGTGTGATACAAAGTGGAAGGAAGCAGGCCTATTAGAGAAGGCTGGCTATACATACCCCACAAAGAGATAACAAAGTATAAAACAGCTTTATGGAGAGTGTGGATGAGGTTTTATATGATTGTAACTCAAGTAATACTCTCCTTTTCTCCCTCTTCAACTTTGTTAACATGTACATTTCAAAAATGTTCATGTGTGTGTGCAAATTTTGAATTTTAATTCTATGTGATTGGAGATTTTCTTGAATTCACCTATTCAGAATATTGGCTGGCGACCGTTTAATTAAGATCAAACAGTTTATATGTAAGTTCAAATTTTTTGTATTATAAAAACAACAATTTCAATCAGTTTTTTGAAACTGACTACCAATATCTCGATTGATCAATGAGTTCAGAGAATTTCAACAGTAGGAATTTCAAATTCATAATGTTTAACATACATACATAATAACAACACTCCTTTCTTTCTTTTAGAATTTACCACAATTGTTTGGATGGGTGTATAATGTAATTTCTATATCTACAATTTAAATAGCAACACTCTTTGCATAGTAATGTTGTGCCGCCTAGGTCTATAAATGTAGTTTTTTAAATATTGTGTTTTGTTATACATAAAAGTTTAATGGTGCAACTCGTTGCCTATCTTCCTTTTGTTCATATGAAATTATTTTATATATAATATATAAATTCCATTTGGGATTAAAAAAAAACAATGAAGATGATGGCTCCTTTACTTAGTAGATGATAAACAAAGAAAAGGCAAGAGATTTAGATTTTATGTGGTAGAAGTTCCTCACACTTAAACACAATAATGAATCACGGTCATTTTTTTTTAATTAAACGATAAAATTACACAATTGATAAATTAATTTTAAACGATTTCAATTATTAATTTTAACATGTTATATAGGCAGTTATTTATAGTAGCTAAAAAATCCATTTTCAAAGGCTAGAGAGAGAAGGAAAATGGAGAAAAAAGGCAAGGGACATGAGTATGACATGACTAAGATAAGCTGGAAATTGAGGTAGGAGGTGGTGAAAGTGGAGAAGGTGGTGGGAATAATTATAATAGAATAGATTGTAAGATAGATAGTTTAATGATGGGCGAAGCATATTCAGTTATTCACTTTCCTCTTTGTCATCACTTTCTATGGCATGATTAGAAAAAAGTTAACCAATCTTCTCCATCTCCTTCCAATAAAAGCAGCCTTTTCTTTACTCCTTTCTAACTATTCATCCATCCCCTTATATTGCCAACTCAATATGTCACTAAGCTTAGGAAAATGTCACAAAACTTGCATCTCAAGTGTATAAAAGAAAACACCATTTTCTAAGTATATTTGACTAGTATGCTTTGTTTTTTTGCTTAAAGCCGAGGGCGCATGAGACTATGGTGGACAGGCGCGCACAGGATCATGATGGGTTATAAAATTTAGCGGCGCAGTTTGTTGCCGGTCTATCTTTTATTCATCATGTGTAATTATTTAACAATTTATTTATATCTTTATATTTCTTCCTAATGTTGTACATAATCTTAAAATGTGAATTAAGACTAACTCAAAACTTCTATGTAATGCGAAAATTGGTTAATATACTTTATTTTTGTCAAGATTGGTGGCATCCTTTATTTTTTACGAAATAATCAGGGTTGGATTAAAGTACGAAGTTAAAGTTTGGGTGCTAATTGCAAATTGTTATCTACATCCTTTTTTTTGGATCTTCCTCTTTGAATATTGTTATCTACACCCAAACACACTTTGTGTACCCATATACTTACTCTGGTCATTTTAAAATTAGGAGTGCCGTAAAAGTAAGCTTTGACGTTTATGTTTTCTTGTAAAAGTATTCTTTATCGAAAGATACCATGTTTAAAGATAAAAAATGAAAATTTTACTCTATATTTAGAAGATGATCTTGAAATATTTAAACCAAAACATAACGATATTTCAAATTTTTCTATTTTTAAAAAATTTAGAGTTCTGGATTTGCACATTTTGAAAAATTCATAGCATAAATTTTTCACAATTATTTAAAAGAACAAAAAGTAGTGCCGCTATTAGCGTAGAATAAGTTGATGCAAAACTAAATTATTTTTTCAAAAATATATAATATGTCTATCTTAATTTTCTAAATTATTTACTTTGTTAAAAAATGTATAATTCTAAGTTTTTCATATTTTTTTAAAAATTGAACATAAAGTTTCACATTTAAAAAAGAATGTTAGCATGGGTTTAGCCGACTCCACAAAATTTATGAAAAAAATAAATTAAATAAAGTAGTGTGTATTTTAATGTTCGGAATATTTCACTTTAATTTTTTTCTTATTAAGAAATTTTTTAATTTTAAAATTCCATTTTTTCTCATTTTAAATCATTTGAAACATAAATTTGTCGATTTAGAGAAAACAAAGAAAATGTTAGCATCTGGGGAACAAAAGTTAGAATGTATATGGTTTGTAACCTATATATATGATCCAGAGGCCCAAGCCCATCTCAATTTAGATTGTACTCTCTTAGTAAATGTTCTTCTTTATTGGGTTCGTCATGTTTATAATGGGTAACCCTCCTAACACCCCCACCCCACCCCACCCTCCAGCCTCTAATATATAATTCAAATCCTAATTAACATATGGTGTGTCAAACCTTGATGATAAAATATGGTGTTGAAATATTAAAATTTTCTGAGTTAACCTTGGTGAAAGCAAATGAGAATTAATTTTAGTCATAAAACGGTCATAAAAGACATGGTCAAAAAATTAAAAGTCGTGGAAAAAAAGTCATAACCATTCGAAGCGATCCTTCCATGACATTTAATTTATATGACCATGTGTTAAACTTTTTTCTTCTTGCAACGGTCAATGTCTTACAATATATAGCTTTACTAGAAATTTGTTAATTAAATTGCTAATTTTCCGCGGAATATTTTTTGCAAGAATTAATTTTTGAAGAATTTGCTGCATATTTGCTTCATTATAGAATATTTCCTGCAAATTCAGAGTTCAAAGATGAATCCTAATGAAAGTTTTGCATATTGTTTCTCAGGTTGTTTTGAAGGATATTTCTTTGCATGGGCATGTCAGCTTAAGAGGGAAGACTCTTGTTGAAAAGATCAAGTGTTTGCTAGAACTTGATTGGGAGGTTGTGAGCATTCATATCGTGAAGCCAAACAATGTCCGAACTCATTAGCAAATTATGGTTGTTCGTTGGTTTCAAGGAGTATCATTTTTTATGCCTATTCTAGTAGCATTAGCAATTTGTTGCTTGCTGATTTATTCAGGGTTAATTACTACCCTCATGTAATATCATCTTTTTGGGAAATAAGTCCCCTCTTTTTATAAAAAAAATAAAATTAATTAGAAAGTAGAACCGGAAAGCAAGTAGACATTGATATTGCCTTGAAAATAAAAAAAAGTCTTCTATTTTGAAACAATATTTTTTTTAAATGAAATGTTTGTTGTGAACGAAGAGTGTAATTCGTAAACAAAAATAAGAGATCAAAATTACATTTAAGTTATAACTTGTTTTTATAAAACAATTAATGATAAATATAAAGGTAGATTGAGGTTATGCAAGATATGGTTAACATGTGGGCCGCTCTGGTGTTTGTTTCTCATCATTTCACCACAAGGTCGGCTCAAGGGTATGACCAACAAGACAATCGTCTTAGGCATCTAAAAATATTTAATAAATTATCTAATAAAAATGCCTCATGTTCTTCGTCTTTTTTTTTTTTAGTAAAAAAGTGGTTTCACGAAATTAATAGAATCTTGTCTAAAATTAATATTCTCTCAAGAAAAATTAAATCAATTCATTTACTTTATTATCAATTAATAAATTATGAAAAACAAAATTGATTATATTAATTTAATAAATAATTTTATATTTTAAAATGCATGAAAAATAATATTTAAACTAAAATTTAGTAATTTTACTAAAATACTTTTATAAACTTATTTATTTATTTATTTTTAAATCCGCCTTAGATTTTCTAATGTATTGGGATCCGTTGTTGGTGTATGTAATGTAGGCGCTTGTTTGCAATTGTATTCCTTCAATTTGGTTTGGTGTAGGTCGGATCTTGGTGCCTTAGCAGCAGGTGTTGAATTTCGTTGCCTTTTATTTTGGGGTTTAGTTGGTGCCTCTATTTGTGTTGTACTCTAATTTGGAGGTGTTGAGTCTAGGTATTATTAATTTGTGAGCAAACTTGTTTTGGCAACCTTTGTATTTTGAAAGTGTATTTTGATGTCACCCCTAAAACATATCTTATGCTTTGTGGTGTGTCATTTTTAGTTTATTAGTAGTATTATTTTTTGCCTTTTCAAAGAAACAATTAAAATGAAGTGGCTGTGCGTGCATGCAACTTGATCATGTTAATCAATAATCATAATAGTTAATTATTAAGTGTTGCGGTCAAATTTGGCAACTCAAGTCATCTTTTATTTATGCCGGTGGCTTTGGTATTACTATAAAGAAATTTATTGTTAATAAAACAAAGGAAAATGTTAATATGTATCTTGTACTTTATAAATATTAAATTTTTGTGTATTATTAAATGTAAATTTCAATTTTTAGATACCTTATTTTTAGGGTCTATATGTCATGTATATATTTATCTTTTACTTCCTATGATTCTTTTTATAAGAAATAAAAGTGAAATTTTTCTACTTATACGCTTTTTTTTTTTGACACAACTTATGCGCATTTTAAAAACACAAAAAAAGTAAAAAATATTTCACATCAAAATTTTGATTTCAAAATATCATTATCTATGGTAAAAGGTTCATCAAACAGATCAAGTTACCCTTTAGCAACTTTTTTTTTTCTTCTCTATAACCCTATATAGGAATCAGCAGTGTGAAATATCATTGATATTCCATTGAAGAGAGAAAAAAATTGAAAATACATTGACATGTTTCAGAACCAAAAGGAAACAAAATGCAATACAAACTGTACCAGTAATAAAAAACTTCAAAGATTAATTAATCCAACACATGTAATCTCAAAAAGCTTAATGTAATTATTGAAATGTATGTTAATTAGAGGGATTGGTCACTGAAGCTGCATTCATGAAATTATCGTCCGATTCGAGTGCTCTCATTGCATTTATAGACAAAGAAATTTCAAAATCTATGCTCCCCTCTCCTTCGCGCCCCTCGTATGATGTCACATTACCATCACATTTGTTTGCATTACCACTAAGAACTGCCACTGGTTTTCCCATTCCAAATTCATTCCCATACATATTAAACCTCGGTGAACTTATCATCGCGACACTAAAGGGATGTAAGTGGCGGTTAAGGCTGAATATAGTCGGAGATTCTAACCACTTTTTGACTATCTTTCGCACTTCTAGGTCGTTATGGTTTGCAATAGCAACATGCACCTTCAATGCTGCCCATCCTAAATCATTCTCAAGCAATTCTCCTACGGTCACTTGTGTAGCTACCGTATCAATTGAGGTCCCAAAGTACTCATCCGGAAGAGATGGTTTTATTCTCGGACGATTGTTAACAGCTAACATACAAGTTGTTATTTGATCATTTGATATGCCGCGAGCACGAGTTATACATCTCCAAACATGTGCAGTTAAGGATTGGAACGAAGAGATTTTGTTTGTATTAGACTCGATATTGGCCTTTGCTTTCAATTTCGCAATAGACTCTGCTGTAAAGTGGAAGAATCTCTCTACCAACTCGGGCGCTTCATATCTACTTATAAACTCGTCATGATGTTTGAATGGAAGATTGATTAGTGGACCATAACCTTCTGGAAACCAACGATTGTGCAAGGGTTCACGCGAAATGGGAACATCGCGCCCTTGGTCTTGAGCTTGAAATATTTCAGACCATATATTAAAAAAATTCCAATAAGAAGTTCCATCACCAATATAATGATTCATGGAACAACCTACGAAAACACCGTCCACTAGCTCAGTGACTTGTATAGATAACAAGGGCACAGTGTGACCGTCGTGATTGATTGCTTTATCGAGATCAAACAACGACTTAACAATCTGCGGAACATCTGTCGGGGTAAGGATATCAGATACGGTCATATCCAAAGTTGTGTAGATAAATTTAGCTCCCGGGTTATTGTTACTGCAATCAACGAAAATAACATAAGAGGGAGGGTCTTGAGATTTTTGTGTAACGACGCGACCAGACAGAGGATAGAAATGGAATAGCGCTATAGAGAGTGAGTGTTTGAGCTTCTCCAATAGATTTTCGACGAAATCTTGTTGGTTATTTGGTTTTTTGAATAAAAGGCCTTTCTGGATATAGTTCATTGACGACATGGCAATATCCTATGTCGTCAAATAGCAGATTTGGTTTGACTCTGGAATGGAGTGAAGTGGTTTGATAAAACATTCCGAAACACGTTGAACTACCGGGGTATTCATCATTCAAATGGTTGCATAAAATTCAGAATTGTGTTGAATATAACTCAGGAGTTTGTTTTGTTTCTCTATGTTTTTATGAACTTGAATGTTGGCAATAGAAGTCATAGATTTATAAGTCAAGGAATTTAGTTATTTGATGGTCATCGCCGTGCAAAGATATTTATGGAAAAAATAATTCGTGGTGTAAGGTAGTGACATGAGAAAAAATAAGATGTGATGTAAGGTGTGCTGTGTTTAGACTTTAGTGATTTTCTATTAATGATCTGATACATTTTGTTTGAAATGTTTCTAGATGCATGACCCTACTGATTGCAATATTTTATCTCTCTCAGATTCAAATTTGAAATTAATTAGTTGTTTTATTTGATAAAATTAGAAAAATAAAATATAAAATGATAGATGACTTTCTACATCGATTGCAACATGACCGTCTCTTTCTGCTGGTTTTCGTCATAGTCACACGGTTCGCAATTCGCTTCGGTACGTGGTACGAATTCGGGTACGCGGTACGCAACCCCTAAAGAATTCGGTACGTAAGGGGTATACATAGTCGGTACGTTATTTCGGTTCATGGTACGCTATGAAAAAAATATAATCAAAATATGAAAATATATATAATTAAAATAGATGATGAAATATGTTAATATCTCAAATAAAAAATAAATTTTACAAAATAAAAGACACTAGCATTATTTCTCTTTAGAAGCATAAGTGATACTTGTTTCTTTGATACTTCACAGTTTCTACAAGTCCCACATCGGCTAAGTTTACTAGCATTGAGAGAAACTTTTGTTATAAATAGGTGGTGTACTACAGATCTTGGGAGCACAGCAAAATGCCTTCATGGTTCTGGCAGTGTTTCACCTTTTCCCTAAGCGTGATTAATACTCCCAAATCCCAAGGCCTGTGAAATTAGTTTAAAATTTAAATTTTTTATTTATTAATGTTCATAACTAGTTTTTTAACCGGTCACTTTTTTTTTCTAATTTTTTAAACTATTAATTTAATTTTAATTTCAAATAGAATGTATACAATAATTTTAATCTCAAATAGCATATCTGAGGAAGGAAAATTCAATTGCAGATAAAACCCACACAAAATCTTTGCAACTGAGGAAGGTTTATCTGCAGTGCAAAATTTGATCCAGATTCAATGAACGACTGCAACCCCAACCCTAGGAATGACACGGCTACTAACCTGGAAAGAAGGGATGAAAAAAAAAAAGTGAGGTGCAGACATGTCTTTTGTATAGAAAATGAATTGAAAATGGATTATGAGTGTTTGACAAAATTGTAATGAAAAAGATAATTATTCAATGTTTAGATGGAGAAAATGGTGTTTGATAAATAAGAAAAATGAAGAAAATGGTGTGACAGAAGCTAGGCGAATTGCAGAAAACAAAGACGGTGGAAGGAGAGAGACATTCAAGTGGATCCACATTATTTTATGTTAGTTTTTATCATAGTCATCTCAACCGATAGACTGATCAAATGGTGGAGAATATGTGCAGCAGGGGTAGTGGTAGGAAATTATGCTGCCGAGGATCCATATTGCAAATTATAAAGGGCCTTATAAGACACCAAAATAACGAAACAACCCTTATCAAATTATGCTGATGTGGACACAGTGAATGCAATCTACAGTAGTCTTTTTCCCTTCTCTTTGTGTCAAGATTATAGATAACCTCCTGTTTGTTTGAGCATTTTGTCTCATTAAAACGGTTGAAGGTTCACCGGTTCTCTGGTTTTTGCGAATTCAGATCGAATTTGTGTGAACCGGATTCGTGAAAGAACTGCGAACCGGTTCGGGCGAACCGGTTCACGGTTCTCTGCCTATATGGAGAATTCTGTGACTATGGTTTTCGTTCCCTCCTCTCTTGGGTCACGAGGGAATCCGGTGATAACCACTTTAAACTTTGAGCCGTCATGCGACTTGAATTGACTCTATCTTAACTTAAAACCATAAGACATTAGTTCTATGGGCAAGGCCTGCTCAACACATGAGGAAGCTTAAAGCGAAATTAAAAATTTAAAGATGAAGTCTTTTTAAAGTCCATGGAAAAGGAAAAGGATGATTCTGCAGATGCAAAATATCACACTGATAATCAAATTCATTTTACACCAATGAGAATTGTAATCTTAATATGTCAATATTGTGTTTAAGTTGATTTCTCTAGCCCTTTTTAGCTACCTGCATCTTGCTTGCAAGCTTTAATATCCATACATACAGTTGTGCTGATTAAAAAGAGTAATTAATGCAAAAGTCATATTCCATATGGTAAAAGGTCATATTCCATCCAATAGTAAAACTTTTACTGTAAAAGACTATGAAAATGAAAATACATAAGACATTTATTCAAATTACAAAGAAGACAAATATAGTACTATCAATAACAAAATGATTTTAAGCTTAACCAACAGTGTGTCCTCACAAAAAGCTTTATGCTTCTATTGGAATATTGGTTAATTTATTTTAATTTATTTTAAGGATGCTTTGTCGAAATTGGCCACAGAAACTACATTCATAAAATTGTCGTCTAATTCTAGCGCACGCATTGCATCAGGCAAAAGAGACACTGCTAAAACCATGCTTCCCCCTCCTTCGTATCCCTCGTAAGCTGTCACATTCCCATTAAATTTATTTGCATAGCCGCTTAGAACTGCGACCGCTTTTCCCATTCCAAATTCGTTCCCATACATATTGAATCTCGGTGAACTTGACATCACCACGCTGAAAGGATCAAAGTGGCGACCAAGTTGATAGACAATAGGAGACTCTAACCACTTTCCAATCATCTCTCTCGCCTCTCTGTCATCATGATTCACAACAAGTGTATGCACCTTCCATGCCGCCCATCCCAGATCATTCTCAAGCAATTTCCCTACGGTTGTTTCGGTACTCACCACATCAACCGAGTTTCCAAAGTACTCTTGTAGGAGAGGTGGCTTGATTCTTGGTCTATTGTTTATGGCAAACTTACAACTAACTTTTTGATCATGTGCTAGTCCGCGTGCACGCGTCACAGATCTCCATAGAAAAGCCGATAATGATTGGAACGAAGAGATTTCATTTGTATTAGCTTCCTCATTGGCCTTTGCTTTCAGTTTTGCAATAGACTCCGCACTAAAATGGAAGAATCTCTCTCTCAACTTCGGCGCTTCAAATCTACTTGTAAACTCGTCATGATGTTTGAACGGAAGATTAATTAGTGGACCGCAACCTTCTAAGAACCAACGATTGTGAAATGGTTGGCGTGACATGACAACATCACGACCTTTCTCTCGAGCTTGAAATATTTCCGACCACACATTGAAGAAATTCCAAAAAGAAGTCCCATCACCAATACAATGATTCATGGAACAACCTACGAAAACACCATCCACTAGCTCAGTTACTTGAATGGATAACAATGGCATGGTATGGCCATCATGATTGATTGCTCGATCAAGATCAAACAATGAGTCCACGACCGGTGGATGATCAACCGGCGATAGGATATCATATATAGTTGCATCTAAAGTTCCATAGATGAATCTAGCTCCCGGGTTATCGTTACTACAATCAACGAAAACCGAATAAGATGGAGGCTCTTGAGTTTTTTGTGTGACAAGGCGACCGGATAGTGGATAGAAATGGAAGAGAGCTAGAGAAATAGATTGTTTAAGATTCTCCAAAAAATTATGAATGAAATCTTGATGATTATTTGGAGTTGGTGGCTTTTTGAATAACAAGCCTTTTTGGATATAATGCATAGATAACATTGCAATATCCCAAGTTGTTAAATAGCATATTTGTTTTGATTCTTGAATGGGGAAAAGTGGTTTGATAAAACATTCTGAAACATGTTGAACTGCAGAGGAACTCATCATCCCAATATGATTTTGTTGAAGAGAGCTGAGGGATGTAATTCCTCTTATGTATTGGTTGGTTTCTATATTTTATTTTATTTTTGAAGGAAAGTTTCTATATGTCTTTATTTAATCCTTTGGTATAAGTCAATGAATTTGGTTTTTACTAGTAGTAGATTACTAGTTGTATTTGTCTTGAGAATAAATTATGGAAACTCCAATTTGAATATTGTGGTAATATATGACTTTAATATGGAGGTTTCAGATTTGATTTCAACTTCTTCTACCTAGGAAAGTAAATCAAGTGATCGAATATTGTTTTTAAAATTCTTGATCAGATGGTTAACAATATGGAAAATAAATTAAAATAAGTTTTTGTGGTTGGAGGTGAATTGTGGTAAGATAAGGGATACAGTAGTAAGATAAGGTATTCAACACCCAAATTTGTCTTGTAATAAAAAACACCCAAATTTGTCTTGTGCTTCAAATAAAAGGAAAAAGAAAATAATGGCTTTCTTGGCTTGCAAGAAAGTGACGTGGAACCATTTTCTACTCTTAAATGTTTCAATATTTATTTATTTGGCATATTTTCAACAATAGTTTGTTAATAAAAGATAATTTACTCTAGAGATGGCCATGAATAGGGTATAGGTAGAGTACTATAATATCCATCTCCATATTTGCACTTTGAAAAAATACTCGTATCCATTCTCATACTTGTGTGGGTAACAACCTTAGTAGTCGTGCTCATATCCTATGGGCAGAGGCGGACCCAAGGGGGTGGCTGAGGGCGGCCACGGCCACCCCCGAAAAAATAAAAAATTACTAGTATACCCATGATAGTTTTAGAAAATTACAAATGTATATATTATATATATTTATTTCAGCGAAAAACTAATAGTATTGATGGCTGGCTTGATGGTTCAAAGTTGTGCCCTCTATGAAGAGGACATGGGTTCAACTCTTGGAGGGGGCATTTTTTGGTTATTTTTTGTTTTTTTAAAACAAACAATACTTGGTGACAAAACATTGTTTCAAACAATTAGCAATGACATTTTTCTAAATAAAGTTAATTTTTATATATATGTATCAATGTAAAAAATGAACAATTTCTATTTATTTTATTTTAAAAAACACAACTATATATTTTAAATTATAGACACCATATTTTTTACTATATGTGTAATATAATAATGACACATATGATTTTCTAATAATCAACTTTGTGCGAGTATTAGTTCAAAGTCAACTATTGATTATTTTAAGTCACTTGTAACACATGTATTACTTTAAAGTATGTAATTCTATTGTAAAAAAAAAGTATGTGATTTAATTTATTATTAATCAAATTTTTATATTTAATTTATATACTATAATTTTTTTAGTGGCCCCCCGGAAAAAAAATTCCTGGGTCCGCCACTGCCTATGGGTATCTAAATACTCATATCCGTATCCGTTACCCTTTTTTAGTAAAAATAACTCGATCAATAATAAAATATCATATTATTTTAATAATTTTTTTTTATATCTCTATTGACATATTCACATTGTGTTTGCATTATATTATAAATAAACATTTTTATTAAAAATGTGTAATGGTTTAATAGTGTTGTACTTTTTAAAATTGATATATATATATATATATATATATATATATATATATATATATATATATATATATATCATGTGGGTATGGGGGTACCCTTACCCACACCCCTACCCGCTTATTTTTTTTGGTAATTACCTGTTAGAAATAATATAAAACCATTGATGTGGCTCTATCCTAACAGCTTAAAATTTTGGGATAATCGGTTATTTAATATGGTTTCAGAGCATCGTCTATCTCATAATTTACAATGAAATTTATATACTCCATATAATTTATCAAAAGAAGGATTTTGGATTCAATCCGAAGTTAGTATGCAATTTTTAGTTTCTACTAAATTCAACAAATAAAGAAAAAGTATGAGTTAATTGCAAATATATTTTCTCCATTAATTTATTATATATTATTATTGTGTAAAAATATTTGACAAAACACTTTGCAAGTTGTTGATGAATAATATGTCTATATTTGGTATCACGGTGAATGTATTAGAATCACGGTGACCTATTATGATTTTATAGAAGTTACACTTTGTAGTTTTTAATAAATCACGTTGGATCACCGTAATTCTGGCATATCTACCGTGATACCAAACACACACTATGTATTATTTCAAGAATGATCTCATCAACAAAACCTTCAATTCAATTCAATTCAAACTGCATTCATGAACTCCTCATCTGATTCCAACACTTTCATTGCATCAGGCATAAGAGTCAATGCCAAATCTATGCTTCCTTCTTCATACCCTTGATATGATGACACATTACCATCAAATTTATTAGCATATCCACTAAGAACAGCTATTGCTTTCCCCATTCCAAATTCATTCCCATACATATTGAACCTTGGTGAACCTGACACTGTGATACTATGAGGATCAAAGTGACAACCAAGTTGGTATACAATAGGAGACTCTAACCATTTCTTTAACATTTTTCTCACTTCTTTGTCATCATGATTCACCACAATTTCATTAACCTTCATTGCTGCCCATCCTAGATTGTTCTTAAGCAACTCCTCAACAGTTGTTTCAACACTAACCACATCAATTGCATTTCCAAAATACTCTTTTGGCAAAGGAGGTTCCATTCTTGATCGATTGTTTATCGCTAATTTACAACTTGTTTTTTGATTGTTTGTTAGTTGGCGTGCGCGTGTCACACATCGCCAAACATGTGCTGATAAGGCTTGAAATGAAGATATCTTTGTTGTGTTAAACTCGTTATTCGCCTTTGATTTTAGTTTTGCAATATAGTCTTTTGTAAAATGGAAGAATCTATCTCTGAGGATCGGAGATTTATATTCGCTAATGAATTCTTGGTGATGTTTGAAGGGAAGGTTGGTTGGTGGACCGTAGTCTTCTGGAAACCAACGATTGTGAAATGGTTGGCGCAAAACGAGAACATTGTTTTCATTTTCATATTCTTGAGATTGAGATTGAAATATCTCGGACCATATATTAAAAAATTCCAAAAAGAAGTACCGTCACCAATACAATGATTCATGGAACAACCTACGAAAACACCATCAACGAGCTCCGTGACTTGAATTGATAACAACGGAATGGTGTGACCGTCATGGTTGGTTGCTTTGTTGAGATCAAAAAATGACTCAACAACCGGAGGAACATCAACCGGAGCGAGGATATCAGAAATGGCCGCGTCCGCGGTTGCATAGATGAATCTAGCTCCGGGGTTATTGTTACTACAATCAACAAAAATAGTATAAGAGTGAGGGTCTTGAGTTTTGTGAGTGACAAGATGGCCAGAAAGAGGATAGAAATAGAAAAGAGCATGAGAGAGGGAGTTTTTTAGCTTCTTCAACAAATTGTCAATGAAATCTTGTTGGTTATTTGGTGATGTTTGAGGCTTTTTGAATAATAGGCCTTTTTGGATGTAGTGCATAGATGACATAGCAATATCCCAACCTGTTAAATAACAAATTTGGTTTGAATCTTCAATAGGATGTAGGGGTCTGATAAAACATTCTGAAACTCTTTGAGCCATAGAGGTAGTTATCGTTCAAAAAATATTAAGCAGAACACTACATGAATATTATGGTTGCAAGAAAGATAATACAACCACAAGTAATACCACATAATGTATGTGTAGTGCTTATTAAATGTTGTGGGGACTGAGGATAAGTCAAGATTTTTGGTGAGGAGATACTGTCACTATTTAAAAGCATACCAATTAATGTAGGATAGGAAATTTCTCACGGAATGTTTATCGAGGATATAGCCGACACTACTATTTTTAGCTAGAGATATTAATGTTTTTCTTATTCTTGGTGTTGTTTGATTTTTTATCTTGGTTTATTGTTTGTTTGATTTCACATTTTGTTTTGGCTTTTTCTGATTTAGATTGATAGATTAACAATTGATTCAAGTATTTCTTGTTGTTTGTCTGTTTTAGTATTTCTGTTTTTAAAATTATTTCTTAAACCGATTAAAATTTTAAAGCAAAATATATTTATCACATTTAAAATATAAAATCATTTATTGTTTATTTTAAAGTAATGAAAAAATAATCAAAATTAAATATTTTTATTAATGAAAGTGACACTATTTAATAATAAAAAATTTCATCCTTTAAAATTATAGTATCAAATATTCTTATCAATTATATAACACCTCGTGTGTGTGTATCATATATATATATATATATATATATATATATATATATATATATATATATATATATATATATATATATATATATATATATATATATATATATATATATATATATACATTAATTGCAAATCTCACAAGAGGTCTGTTTTTCATTAAATATCATATAATTTTGTGTTTTTTTTAAATAGTTTAATGTCTAAAATTTTACTTTTAAGGTAAATAAGTAGAGTGTTTAAAGTTTAAACTTCAGCTCTTACCTTTAAAATATAATGCTCCTATCAATTGAGATAAACTCACATGATACAATATCAGATAATTTTGTTAATGATTTAATTTATAAACCTATTGTGGTAATATTTTTTATACTATATATTACAACCTTTAATTGTACCTAACTTAAAAACTTACAAATATTTATGGCTTGCGATTGGCTGATTGTTTACATTTATAGTGCCTCAAAAAAATTAAGGGTCGTTTTTTACCAATACATACATGTCAATGCATAAATTTGATCACTCATATTTTTAATAATTTATTATAAAAAATTATAAAAAGTTTATATTTTGAAAATATTAATCGAGACAAATCGAACAATATTTTATATACAAATATTTACTTTTATTACTTGTATATGTTGCGAATTCGATAAGAAAACCACACCAATAAAACCTTTAGTGTGTGGAGCAAACAGATAAGAAATCAATAATTATGGAATAAGCTAAACCTTTAGAGTGTATATATCAATGTTACTTGTTAAATTTTCTTTTTCAAATGTCACTTGTTTGTACACAAAATATTTCCTAAAATAAAAAGTTAGCCAATCAGCTGTTCAGAATTGAGATTGGAAGTTTTCTTAAACTATAGTAAAAAGAGGTTCAAAATTGTGTATCAATTAAAAAATAGAATAAATTGCGTCTTTAGGCATAAAATTTATGATTAGTGACAAAATCTGACTATTCAATTTTAATTTGTAATGTGCAAGTATGTTTAGGATGGCAATGGGTAGGGTATGTGTAGGATAGTATAGTCTCTATCCCCATACTCACGGTTTGAAAAAATGCTCGTACCCATCATTACATTCGCGTGGGTGTCACTCTTTGTCCCTGTCCCCATACCCTATGGGTATTTAAGTACTCATACATGTACCGTTACCCGCATTTTTGCTAAAAATAAATTGATCAATTATAAAATATTATATTATTTTAATATAATTAAAAAAATTTAAAGATTTTAATGTTGACTCATGAAAATTATGAACAAAATTATTAGTAATATCATGTTACGGCCCGTTTGGTGCATATGATAGAGAGACAGGATATAATAAAACAATCCTATCCTATTCAAATCTCTTGTTTGATGCACCAATTGAAAATGATAAAATAAACCTATTACTTATCCTATCCTATTTAACCTTTGTTATTTTTATCCTCATTTTAAGCTACGATTGGAACCTGATAGGATAAGCTATGCATATCTCACGCGGTCACTGACTTAGATTCCCACCGAATGCATTTTCATGATATTTTTTTATTCTTTATTGGGTTCATATTTTGCTGCTTATATACTTATTAATTAATATATAATATTGATCTTTACGTTGCTCTATTGCTCACCACCACCACATACTAATCTTTATCTTATTTTTTATTTATTTTAATGGCTTAATTAGTCTGTAGGTCCCTTAAAGATTTTTTTGGTTTTACTTTGGTCTCTTAAAAAAAATAAGTTCCACTTTGGCCCCTTATAGATATCTCCGACAGTCAATATAACCCTTTTTGTCAATTTTTTATCAGAAACCGTTAATTTTTGTATATGTGCACTACAAGAAAAAAAGAAAATAGGGGCGGTCAATTAGGGGCAGTTGGTCAGAACCGCCGCCCTTCCACATTTAACGGCGGTTATGCCGGCAGTTCAAACCGCCGCTGTTTGCGTCTTTTATTTTATTTATCTTTTTCAAGTTTTAATAAAACGATTGAAGCGAGTCAATCCCTCACACTCCCTCGCCCTCACGATGCCTCTATTCTCTCTCACGAAACCCTTGTGAAGACCACCCACCGCTGCCACCCTCCGTCGAGCACCACCCACCGTGAAGACAAAATGAGATGTCATGAAGTGATGTGATAGACCGAATTCGTTGTTGCACTAGGCTCACAGGTCTCTGGTTCTTCGAGTCTCTTCCCCTCTTTCTCCGTTCTAACTCTTTCTGGATATCTTTTACAGGTCAGATTCGTGCCATCTCTTTCTCTTTCAATATGCTTGTTTCAAAATTTGGGATTTGATTAAAAATTAGGGTTGGTTGGTATGATTCTGAATCTGAATTTTAGGAACATGGTTCATAAGTGATAGTTTTTATATTTACTTGTTACAAGGGATCTTAGAAATTATTGAGTTTGAAATTGGGAAGTTGAGAAATTAATATTTTTGTATGATTCCAAAATTCAAGTCTTATACTCTTAGCTATTTTTATTGAGTTGGCCTTGTATTCTCTGGGGTTTTGATAGTGTTATGAGCTTCTACTATAAATGTGGTAAGCGACAATTAGAGCTGTGATTATTAAGATTGTTACACAATATTCGTTTCCATGAATTTGCTTTTTTTTTCTCCCTTTTTCCTTGAGTTCAGATTTTCCTCCTTCCACATATAAAATGTTACTAGTTTTGTTGTGACTTGTGAATTATACTGAATTTCATTTTGGCATTTTCAAATGCAGGAGCTCTATTGTTTTTTGCCTTGCTTGGCCTTTCTGGATGCTTCCTTACTTGTTATGATCGAAGAGTTCGCAATGATTTGGCCCAACCTTGTAGAGAATTATGTCTTTGTTGCTGTCAACCTAGGTAACAACACTAGTTTATATGTTTATGAGCCTTTGGCATTTTTAAAAACACATAAGTTTGCTCTTAGAATCTGCTTGAAACATCATTATTTTATAACTATATTAAATATAATAATGGCAATAACAAGTATTAGCGTACACAAATGTTCCAATGATGATAATTAGAAATATTTGTAATTTTTCCATGAAGGTTGTAAGATTTGGTGATTTGGTGTAGTACCCTTACAAAGAGAAGGAAGCTTAAGAACATAGTTAACATTAATCTTAATCAATAATAGAATCAGAGTTTCCTAGATAGTAACATAAACAAATAGGGTAGATATCATTCACAATATTAGTGATGCAAAGAGTAAAGAATCATTGGCTAGTACTAATGTTGTAGTGGCGATTTTTGTTTTTGTGTTAGCTGTGTGTTTTGTTTTGCAGATCTTGTATTTTGAATGAGAGGTTAAATTGGGTTTGTGTTGTTGAGATAGGTGTATTGTAGTTGGAGTAAAGAGGTCTAGGATGCTTCCATCCAAATGGGATCGTCCATGAAAAGACATGGTAATTTATGTGTTTCCTTAAGGGTGTATTTACATAGTCTTTATTCTTAATCAATGGAACTTATGTGACTGTTGTGTGTCTTTCTTTCCCTCTTTTGAACTATGTGCTTGTTATTATTTCAAAAAGACACCAATTGATTAAGTTAAGCACTTGTTTCTTTTCCATTTGCTTATTGAATTTTCATGACATGAATCTCACTAGTCACATAAGTTTTAATTCTTAATTTGTCAACTTTGAGCAGTTAGGATGGTGCTTGATTTTTACATGTTGATCTATGGTTAGAACCTTGCGAGTTTAAAGTTGAGTATGGAGGAAACATTGGCAATGACAAGTTTAAAATGTTAACTTGATTGGTTTTGTGATTTGGACTTTGTGGACTTGGTGACCACCTTCTTTAGAAACCACCATTTTAAAAAAATTAATCAAGGGCTGCTATCTTGAATTAAAATTTTTATTGTGTGATTTTGCATCAAATTATCTTTGTGGATTCTGAAATTGCGAACTAAGTTAGGGGTTGTTCTAACTAAGCATAAGTGGACTAATTCCGATTGTTGTGCTACTGTAGCATCTGTGGTTTTTGGTCTGCAATATGGAATCGAGATTTCAATGTTTAGCCGGTGTGTTTCTGTGTGTTTTCGTGTCTGCAGGTCTGTGTTGTTTTGGTGTTAGTACAAGGTGTTGAGCTTTCAATTGTGTATGGTTTTGTTGAAATTTTTGAGTCTGGTTTATGTTAGCTAGTTGTAGTGTAGCTAATTTGGATAGTTAACTTAATAAGATGGTGCAGGCCTTGGGATCCTTTGTTTCATGTATCTCATTGGATCAATTTTGGGAATTTAATTGAAACTTGTAATTGTATGTAATCAACTTTGATTTCCATTGATTCTCTATTTAATTTATTTTGCAGATGGTACCAAAGATGGCACACTAGAGTAAGAAACCAAAGATATGAGCTTCCACTTCTCAAATAGTTGCACAATCTCAGGAGGAGGCTGAATATTCTAAATACTAAACAGGCAAGACAGTAGACTGGTAGAGAAGAAAAACCATCATGATGAAGATCAAGTTTGACATGATCTCATGGACAGAGGCACACACCATACCGGTGAACTCTTTACAATTTTCATTTACTTTAATTCGCTTTCTGTATTTTATCTTTTAATGAGGTTTTTGTGCAATTGAATTTCATAAGTTTTAATGTGTGGTTAGACTTGAAACAAGTGTCAATCCTGTGAGTTGTGTATATGGAGCCAATTGTCCTGAATGGATCATTGCAATGAAGGTACAGTACTTTGTATGTAATTGCATAATCATTCTTGTTGAAACTAATTGTCTTTGTTAATTTATTGTACTAAGACTTCACCTGAATCAGTTTTGCTATTTTGCAGGGTTTGTTGATACTAAGACTTCACCTGAATTAGTCTTTGTTGATCACTTTGTTTCTTTTCTAGGGTTTTTGTTTCCAATTGTGATTATGATGCTTTAGAGTTTTGAGATGCTATCAATTTTTTTTTGTCTTTGATTATGATAATTTAGAGTTTTTGTTAGTTATGGTCATGCAATTTGTTTTGAAATTTCAATTAGTCTTATGAAGTTTTTGTAACATACAGGCAGTGATATGAGATGATGAGGAAGGTGACATAGGGGATGAAAGAGAGGAAGACCTTTTCGCTTAATTTATTACATTTGATAATTTATTGATGTTACAAAGGTGTGTTTCTTTTTTCGTTTTTTTCTTCTTTAATTGAGTATTAATTTTATGTGTTCTTGAATGATGCATACATTATAATCCTTTTCTTTAGCTTGAAGGTGTTCTTGAGCTGAAATTTATATTGATACTCGAACTCGAAAAGATGGGAGTATTGTGACTGAAAAGGCAGCTGCTACAATCGCAAGAGTTTTATAATTGCCTTGTTTAAGTATATTTGCAGTACTGTTATATTTGTACACAGAGCAAGTATCAGAGGTAGAAGCATATAACATCACTTTAAGTATACTTGCAATACTGTTACTGCCCTGTTTTTTTGAAGATCTAATTCATTGTTTATACTGTACAATAGTCTTATTATTTGGAACTAATTATTAGGCATAAAGGTTACTTGCATTTGGAAATTTTGCTGGTAGAGCAGGAATAACTGATTTCTTATGTGGATTAGGACATAGTAAGATAAATTTTCATCATATTTTATTTTCAGTGTGACCGAGCAATCCACATTAGCTTCAGAAAACTCTGCTGAATCCATTCCATGGCTTGTGCTAGGTGCTAAATCAATGTAAATAGTTCTAACCTTTTTTTCTTTTTTTGTTCATATTTTTTTGTTAATAAAGTTTAAATGTCTAAAACAAAGGTTTATTGAATTAGTTAATAAGAAAGTAAGATTAGTTAATGAGAATTGAGTGAATACCCAATTTATTGCAGGGATTTTTTTTTTAAAACAATTTAACGTTTTGCGGCGGTTTAGAACTGCCACAATATACCTATATTTTTTTTTTATAAAAAATGGATTTTAGCGGCGGTTCAAACCGTCGCAAAAAGCTTTAAAATATTGCAAAATAGTGACCAATAGCGGCGGTTGTAAACCGACGCAAACTTTAACAGAACTGACGCTAATGACCTAGCGGCGGTTATTCCGACGGTTTACTAGAACCGCCGCTGAATGATCTAGCGACGCCGCATTTACCGACGCTTGCCAACCGCCGCATATGGCATTTAGCGGCGGTTTGAACCGCCGCTAAATGCCTTTTTGAACCGCCGCCGCTGGCCGGAATCCACGTAGTGGTGCCAAAATAGTTTGTTTCACGGCACTTGTACAGAAATTAACTGTTTTTCAAAAAAATGGACGGAAATAACCAAATTGACTGATGGAGATATCGATAAGGACCAAAGTGGAACTTATTTTCTTTAAGGGACCAAAATGAAACCAAAAAAGTCTTTAAGGGACCTACAGACTAATTAAACATATTTTAATTGATAGTTTTTACTATTTTATAATGAATATTCATTATTATTGTTTGATTTTTTTTTTTAATTATTTGTAAAAAAAATAGATATTATAGTTACAACAATTTAAGTGAATTTGAGTACTTTTTATTGCTGCCGAAAAAATTTATCTGTGCCACATCGTTTGTACATATTTATGGGTTGTCGTGATACTACTCGTCATGCATTTGTTAAATTTGTCATAGTGTAAATTAAGTACGGTTTGATAAAATATTTGACAGTATATTGTTGCTTTATCGTCGTTTTGTTGCTTCGTTGATTTCTTACTACCTATGTGCATGACAGTTTTAATTTAATACAATTTAAATTTTGACAATGTATTTCTATATTTTTTTTATTATTTTATTTTAGTGTTACTTATGTACTCCTATATAACAATTTTAATTTTATCGATGTCTTTTCTTACAATTATATAAAATTAATTCTCAATGATAATTTTGTCATTACTTATTTTATTTTTTATAAAATTACTTTTATTTTATGTTAGTTTAAAATATAAAATTGTTTTTTTCTATTTGTTTACAAGAATAATGTTTTAATTTAAAAGAAATGTCAAATGTGCACCAAACACAAGATAGGATAAAATAATGATATCATTTTTCCTATCATGTGTGCACCAAACACATGATAGGATATGTGCTTTTCCTGTCATTATCCTATCCTATTCTTATTCAGCTTTTTATCATATCATATCTCTATCATATCCTGCGCACCAAACGAAAGTTCATTTATCTATATATTGACATATTTGGATTATGTTATAAATAAACATTTTCATTAAAAATGTGTAATAGTATAAATGAATATATGTAAATAAATTTTAAAAAATATAACATTATATATTATTATATAATAATATAATTAAAATAAATAAATATATACTATGCGGGTATATGGAGTGGGTACCAAGGTACTCGTACCCGCACTCATACCCGTTCAATTTTGTGGGTAATTACCCATACCCGTACCCAAAATGCGGGTTTTTACCCTACCCATTGTGGGTACCCACTAGGTATAAAAATACATTCATGGCCCCTTCAAATTATTTTTTTTGATTCCACCAGTGTTTCAATTCACGCCACACCGGCGGAAGGCATGCTTGACCTCATCGAGAACGACTCGCCTGAAACTTTCTTTTTTAGAGAGTAATTTCTTTTCTTTGTTGTCTTTTTTTTTCCCTTTTAATTAGCATTGTAAACCAAAGAAAATATGAAAGCACCTTTACCGTAAAAAGTGTTTCCAAGTGTTTCCTATTTTTGACAACACTTTTGGAAATAAGTGTTGTCTAAAGAGCTTTGTTACAAATTTTCACATTTTGTAATAGTGATGTGCGTTCAAAATTAATTTTCTCTTACAACATGTCTATTAATAAACACTATTTATAATAATCTAAGTTAAATTTTGTTTGTGATAATTGTGATTATCTGACAGTGTAGAATATCTTGTTGGTTTAAGAAGAAAAAAAAAAATATGTATTAAGTTAAACTAATTATAAGAAGCAGGCACTACTAGAAATTTGTTTATTTCCTGTGGATTTTGCTGCGGAAAAAAATCCGCAGGTATTCCTAAGGATTTACTTGCGGATTTGGTATTAAGAAGAATTACCTGCGGATTTGGAGTTTTTAGGAAAATCCGCAGGTATTTCCTAAGGATTTTCCTGCGCTTTTGTCACCAAGAAGAATTTCCTGCGGATTTGGAGCTTTCAGAAAAAACCGCAGGTATTTCTGAGGAATTTCCTACAGATTTTGTTTTTTATTTTTAATTAAAAATTAAAATTTAATTCATAAACAAAAATTCCTAGCTTCTCTCGTATCAGACAAAAATTCCCAGCTTCTCTCGTAACAGACAAAACTCATTTCATAAAAAAAAACTCATTACGACCCTAGCTTCACCGTCGACCCTAGCTTCTCCGTCGAGCCTGAGCTTTTCCGCCGAGCCTGAGCTTCTCCATCGATCCCTAGCTTCTCCTCAGGTTCAACCTTCATTCGTTCCGATTCAGGTTTGTTTTCACCTTCGTTTGTTTCGATTCATCTTCTTTTGATTTCACCTTCGTACGTTCTTTAACCTTCAGATTCCTTCTTTGATTTCACCTTCAAGCTTCAGATTCGTTCTTCGTCTTCAACCCTCAAGTTTCAAGCTTCAGATTCGTTCTCTGATTTTAACCTTCAAATTTGTTCTCAGATTCGTTCTCCTAAGATTCGTCAACCTTCAGCTTCAATCTTCAAAATCCAGGTCCAGTTCCTCATTTGCCTATTGTTAAATTTTTTAGGTTTTTGAAATTTCAGTATATTGTATTGATTTTCAATTTATTTGTTCACAGTGATGATGCTTTTCATGTTCAATGGTTCACAGTGATGATGCTTTTCATGTTCAAGTGGTTAGTTATATTCCTTAATCTCTGTTTAGTTACTCACAATTAGCAAATTATGTCTGTTTAGTTAATTAAAAGTTCACAGTGATGATGCTTTGTACTTTTAGCTATTCATGGTAGTTAGGCACTTTCTCTTTTCGTTTTGAGTATTGAAAAGGTTGAGAAAAATATCACAGTGAATTAAAAGATTTAACAGTATTTTTAGTCTCAAATAATTAGTATTGAATTAATTATCCTTAGACTTTATATGAGATAATGCAACATATAAATGAGATAATGCAACATCTTAATGAGTTTAAATATGATTATGAGGACTATTATATGTTAATCACGATCAGCCCCGAAATGATTATGTTCAGTACAGGTTGGATAATATTTAATTGACTTGTATAAATTGACTAGTTATTTGTATATTCATTATTCAATTATATCATATATCAATGTGGGAAGCATATGCTTTCAAAAGATTACCTTTAACTTAAAAAATAGTTATAGAGTGGCTTCAATAAGTTGCTTTAACTCTTTAATCACATCTCAATTTTTTGATTATTGACCCTTTTTTTGGTAGTTCATAATTTAGTACAACTTTTTAGTTTCATATATCACGTGTTGATTGATTTTCATGCATGTTATCAATATCCTTGAGTTTGACCATTGCAATTGTAACCCTTTTTAACTTGAAGCCAGCCTCTGAGAGTTTTTTAATCTGGTGAGTGTATGTATGAAGAAGAACTCAAAATCTGATTTTGTAATTGGGTTTTTTCAAATTGAGTGTATATTATGGTTTTGTTATGGCATGTACTATGAGTTTGACACTAGTTAATTTTAATAATATGAGGCTAGTATGCTATCTGTTTTGGCACTTGAAGACTTTAATATGTATGACATTTTTAGTATTTTGCACATGATGAAACTTTAATATTTTGCATTTGAAGCAAATTAATATGATTATGACTTTTTTAATATTTTGCACTTGATGATTTGATGTTTAATTAAATAGTTTTTTAATATTCATTTTGAAGTTAAAAAAAAAACATTACAAAAACAATCAGCAGAATTCATAAAAAAAAATCAGTAGAATTTCCTGCGGGTTTTACTGCGGAAAAAGATTTCCAAATCCTGCGGAATACCCTGCCGAATTACCTGTGGATTATCGCAGGAATGTTTGCTGCGGTTTTTTTTCTCACAGAAAATTCCGTAGGAAAGTTTCCTGCGGATTTGAAACCGCTGGAAAAAATTACCTACGAAGGTTTTAACTGGTAACCCAAATCCGCAGGAAATAGGCAGTTTTCTAGTAGCGAGGCTTGAATTTCAAAAGAAAAATAAAAGAAAATTTACACAAAATCAGATAAGAATTCATTATTTTGCCATTAATCTTAAAATGTTAAAAACTAGAATTATGTATCAATCAATACTTATAATAGGCATGCCTACTGTAAATTATTTTAAATTTTACACTATATATAGAGTGTAAAACTTAAAAAATAACTTACCCTTCACATACCTATTAAATGTTGGCACAAAGATGATAGAATGAATAGAAAGGAAATGTATTAAATGAGCTTGTAACAAAATGACGGCTACAAAGAGAATAAGGCACTTACTTCTATGATGATATAACTACTCCTATTTATACACAAGGACTAGGTCATAAGGACAGCATAGTAAAATACTAAAATACCCTTAAATATAAATTACTTCTAACACCATCCCTTAATTTATATTTACACAAAACTAACGCTCCAGAAGTTAAACAAATTTTGGACTTTTGGATCCTCATCAGAAGCTTCTGCTTGCTTCTGGCTTTCTGTTTCTCCTCCAGCTTCAGCTTCTGCTTCTCTTTCTGCTTCGGCCTTTTCTTCTGCTTCAGCTTTTGCTTCTTCTTCTGCTTCTGGCTAATAACCTCAGAAGCTCTACTACTTCTGAGCAACACTGCTTCTGAGTAATGGCCACAGAAGTTTCTTCTTCTAACAGCTTCTGAATATGAATTACTTCCAGAACCATTCCTTAATTCATATTCAGCAAATTCAATTTCTGCAACACCAATTCCATCCCTCAAATGGATAAAGTGTTCAGCCTTGACATCCTTCATCAGAGCATGTGCAAGTTGTTTTTGAACACTACAGTGAGCAGCTTCTAACACTTCATTCTGGACTTGACCTCTTCGCAGATTCTTGTCTTCAGACCAATCAGAGTCTATCAGCTCTGCATTAGTTTTAACATCAGAAGGGCCCAAAAAATCATACCTCAGAGTCTCAAGTTCTTCTGTCATGGCCTGCAACCAGACTTGCTTCTTGAGAATTTCTTCAGTAGTAACAAATTCAGAACTTCGAACCTCAGAACTTGCCCCTTCAGAGCCTTGGACACCAGAACTTGCTCCATAGTCTATTCCAGAGTCACAATCTTCTTCCAGTTCTGGAACAGTATCAGATGCTGGACAACCCACTCCAGAAGCTCCACCTTCAGAGTCTTGACCACCAGAGTCTTGAATACTCCCAGAAACTCTACCTTCAGAAGTTTCACTTTTAGAAACATGACCATTGTTAGAGGCTGGACTACCTTTAGGAGCTCCTCCTTCAGAAGGTCCACCTTCAAAGTCATGATTTCCTTCAAAGGCATGATCAAATTCAGAAGCTTGTCCTCCATAACCTACGTCTTCAGAATCTTGATCACCACCATCTGAATCACCACTAGATTCTGGATCAGAATCAGATGCACCATCTGAATCATCACCACCATCTGATTCAGAATCAGACTTGCCTTCAAACTCTTCTTCTTCTTCAGAAGTTGGAGACCCATAAGTTTCACCTTCAGAAGCTCTTGCATCTGAATTGTTATCAGAAGTTCTTTCTCCTTCAGAACCTTGACTTACTTCATCTTCTGAACCTTCAGAATCTCCTTCAGAGTCTGAACCTTCAGAGTCTGATCCTTCAGAATCTGATCCTTCAGAGTAAGATCCTTCAGAATCTCCTTCATCTTCAGACTCATTTTCAGAACTTTCAGGTTCTGATACTTCTTCATCTTCAGAGTCATCTTTTGACTCCGACTCATCTTCAGAAACCTCAGATTCTGACTCTGAGTCATAGAGTCTGACTCCAATTTCATAATCATCTTCTGAAACTTCTTCAGAGTCAGAAAACGTCAACTTCACAGGTTCATCATCATCAGATTCATAAGCCATTAATAGCACAGGTTCATCATCAGAACTTCTGACCATATTAGCTTCTTCTGACTCCCTTTCTTTGTTTGACCTGCAATCATTGGCATAGTGACCAAAGTTCTTGCAACAGTAACACTGAACATTCTTCTTGTCAGACTTCTCCTTTCTTTTCTGATATTTCTTCATATCAGAGTAGAACGCTTTTGACATCTGAGCCCTACCATGTCTGTTCTGCTTCTGGTCCTTCTTGACAAAAGAAGCTTTCAGAGCCTGCTCTGCCTCTCTCTCAGAGGTTCTCTCAGTCATACGCAACTCATGCGCCTCCAGACTGCTTTGCAGCTCTTCAACTTTCATGGTGCTCAGATCCTTGGAATGTTCTATAGCTACCACAATGTAATCAAACTGAGGGGTAAGGGATCTTAATATCTTCTCAATGATTACTTGTTCTGAGAGTGTTTCTCCACAAGCCTTCATCTCATTAGTGATCAGAATCATTCTTGAGATGTACTCAGGGACCTTTTCATTGTTCTTCATGTTGAGATTCTCATACTGCTTTCGTAAGGACTGAAGCTTCACCTTCTTCACTGATGCATCACCGCCATAGCATCTAATCAGTGTGTCCCACGCGGCCTTCGCCGTTTCTGAGTCAGCAATCTTCTCAAACACATTCTCATCCACACACTGATGGATGTAGAACAACGCCCTCTGATCCTTCTTCTTCGTATCCTTCTAAGCAAGCTTTTGTGCATCTGTTGCATCTGCTGCTACTGGAACATAACCTTCAGTAACAAGTTCTAATACATCTTGAGCACCAAACAGAACAATCATCTGTTTCATCCAACGATTCCAGTTTTTGCCATCAAACACTGGAAGCTTGGTACTCATACCACCGTTTCCGTTCATCTTCAAACTTTGTGCTTTCACTTAAAAATCTCACTAACACTCGTGTTTCCCAATCCCGCAGAATCAGAAAATGTGATTCTGTTACAACTTCGTTCAAGATTCAACTCGAATTCAAGAAACGAAATCAATCACACAACGCCTCACGTTTCACTCGTGTTTCCCGTGGATTCGAACCGGAGCTCTAGATACCAATTGTTGGCACAAAGATGATAGAATGAATAGAAAGGAAATGTATTAAATGAGCTTGTAACAAAATGACGGCTACAAAGAGAATAAGGCACTTACTTCTATGATGATATAACTACTCCTATTTATACACAAGGACTAGGTCATAAGGACAGCATAGTAAAATACTAAAATACCCTTAAATATAAATTACTTCTAACATTAAACACAGAACATATTCAAAGATTAGAATAATGGATTAAACATAGAAGTTGAACTTATAAATTCTTCATCGGCTTCTAGCGCCATCATTTTATTTGGTGAAAGACACACTTCAAGATCAATGCTCCCTCCTCCTTCTTGACCTGGATATGATGTTATTTTTCCATCAAATTTATTAGCATACCCACTTCTAACTGCTAAAGCTTTTCCCATTCCAAATTCATTCCCATACATATTAAACCTTGGTGAACTACCCATCATCACAGTATAAGGATCAAAGAACAAATCCATTCGATACACAAAAGGCGAATGTAACCATTTTTCAACCCATTTTCTCACCACTTTATCATCATGATTTGTAATGGCAGTATGAATCTTCCATGCTGCCCATCCTAGATCATTCTCCAACAACTCCCCGACTGTGGTATCAGTACTCGTTGCAGAAATTGAATTCCCAAAATATTCGTTAGGAAGAGACGGTTTCATTCTTGTTCGATTGTTTACAGCCAATTTACAAGTCGTTCTCTGATCATGTTCTAGTTGACGTGCACGAGTTATAGATCTCCAAACTAATGCTGATAAAGATTGAAAGGAAGAGATCTTGTTTGTAATAGATTCTATTTCTTTGTTAGCTTTTGCTTTAAGTTTCGCTATAGACTCTGCTGAAAAATGAAATATTCTCTCTCTTAAAATGGCTGTTTCATCGTATCTATGAATAAACTCGTCTTCATGTTTGAAAGGGAGGTTGATAATTGGACCATAACCTTCTGGAAACCATCTAGTGTTGATAGGTTGATGTGAAACATGATTATCATTTTGAAATATCTTGGAAAATGTGTTGAAGAAATTCCAATAAGCATTTCCATCACCAATACAATGATTCATGGAACAACCTATCAAAACACCATCTAATAATTCAGTGACTTGAATTGATAACAAAGACATGGTGCAACCATCATGGTTGAGTGCTTTGTGGTGATCAAAAAACGAATGAACAAAGTGTGGGACATCAATAGGTGAGAGAATATCATTGATGGTGATATCTAAAGTTGCATGAATAAATTTAGCACCAAGACTGTTTTTGCAGTCTACATAAACAGAGTAAGAAAGAGGATCTTCTATTTTCTTGATAACAAGACGACCCGAGAGAGGATAGAAATGGAAAAGTGTAAGAGAAAGAGAGTGTTTGAGTTTGTTTACTAGATTCTCAATGAAATGTTGCTGGTTTAATGATGATGTTGGTTTTTTGAATAGAAGACCCTTTTGGATATAGTTTGTAGATAACATAGCAATATCCCAAGGTGCTAAATAGCATATTTGTTTTGAGTCTTCAATCGGAGGATATGGTTTGATAAAAGATTCAGAAACAAGTGTAAGAGAAGGATTGCTCATTTTTCAGATGTGTGTTGTTGAACAGAGAGAGGTTGTTTGTTTTAAAGAGATTTTTGTTTGACTAATTGTTTTGAAGATATTAAGAAACTATATAGAGATGATTATTTAATGTGCAAGTGAATATATGATGATAAATAAGAAGAGTGACCACCGCTAAAATTGAACAATGTGTCTATAAGAATGCACGTGGAAGTTGTTAGCAGGACGTGGATCTCAATGAACTATAAGAGTTTTAAATACTTACTTACAACTTGTATTTATTAATAAATGATTAGAACATCTTTAATAAGATACTATAGTGAGCGGTGCATTCTGGTATGCACTATCTTCGGCAGCCGCCATATCTACCGCTAAATCCAATTGCAGAGATATGGAAAACATGAGTTTATCAGTTGCCAGACAGTGGTATTTTCACAAATGTTTGTTTAGCCGTGTTACTCTGTTCTAGGGGGTTGTTCTGTTTTTTGTATTTATGTGGGGATTAATAGGCTTTTACCCCCTGCAAAGTAGGCGAGTTTTGCGTTAGCCCCTGTAATTTTTTTTTCTTGAGATTACCCCTGCAAAATTTATTTTTTTCGTTTACCCCCTTTTTATTGACGTGGCAGGCAAAAAGTCAAGTTTTTTGCTGACGTGGCAGTGAACTTTGCTGACATGGCAGTTGACTTTACTAATAATACTCCAACAATAACTAATAACCGATTTACTATTCATATGAAATTTTACTACCAATTGAGTCAATATGTAACTCCACCCGACAAAATCCAAGTCTTCTAACATACTTTAAGCCTTTCAACGCCTCCCATAACTCTACGACACAAGCACCAACTCCCGACAAACTTGGAAAAGCCACCCATCCATTCTTCCCCACTCCCACGAACAAGACCTACACAATCGCTTTGTTATTGAGTCCGAATTAGTAATATTTTGTTAGATAGATATACATTGTACTCATCTGCGTGAGCAAGGTTCACATAGTAGGGATATCGCATATTATATGTCGAGGCCAGAGTTTGAATTTGGGATCTCCCACTTATTCATCTTTGTAGATGAATTTCTAACAATTAGCCTATTCGACAAAAAAGATATATACTAACTATACGTTCTACCCTCATATTTATAAAATGAATGTTTTTCTTACAAAAAAGAAGAGGGTCAAAAATTAGAAATTATTGGTCATAAGAAAATTTTGGATTTTGATTCTTTCCAAATTTTTCTTTCATGTTGATCATTGAGTATCAATCTCAATCATTCATCTATTGTCTTTCTCTCTCTTCTGCAGTAATTTTTTTTCTTCTTAATACGTCATTCAACATTGAATTATAAAAAAGAGAAAGGGTTGAACCACAAAGATACGAGAGGATCTAAATCTAACAATTTTCTTAAAAACTAGTCAAATAAAAAATGCTTTTCATTGAAATTGAAAACAAAAAATTTAAAACGAACGCATTTTCTAAATACTGAAATCACTACAAGAAAACATCAATTTTCCGACTGATTTTCCATTAAATTACCGGCCGCTTAGGCAGCCGCTAACTTACCAGCCGCTTAAGCCGCCGCAAATTAAGCAATTCCGCAGAAAAGTAATAAAATAATATTTTTTTAAAAATCTGCACAATTACCGACGGACAAGGCCGCCGCAAAATCTGCTGCCTGCAACGTTGCAGGCCTTGGAAACTGAAGCAGCAGGTAGCGACGGACCAGGCCGCCGGTACCTCTTTTTTTTAAAAAAAGCTGGGAGGATTAGCGACGGCTTAAGGCCGCCGCAAAATAATAATTTAAATTAAAAAAAAAGGACATGACCTCTTTCCTCTTCACCCTTATTTCTTTTTCTCTTCACCTTCATTTATTTTTCTCTTCTCTCACTCTTATCTCCTTCACCTCATTTCTTTTTCTCAATCAATTTCAAAACACAACACCACCACAAAGACTTTGAAAAAATTTAACACCACCACAAAACACAAACTCATCTTCTTCAACACATTAAAATCCAACTCATCTTTCATATCCTTCAATCTTAATCTTGATCTACACAAAAATCACAAAATCATCAACAACTACTTCATGGTTCATCAACAACAACTTCAATCTCACAAAATCACAACAACAACAACAACAACAACAACTACTCCTATTTCATCACTCTCACAAAATCTCTCTTTCTCTCTCAATCTCATCTCTCTAATTTTATGGGTTTGTGTTTCATGGGTTTGATTTTTGGTGTATGATTTTATGGGTTTGTGAAGAATTTATTGATTTGAATTATTTGGGTTTGTTGTTGTTAAAAGATGATTTTTTTATTTTTTATTTTGGTATTAAAAGATGATATTTTTAACTTATAAAAAAGATGGTTTTTTTAACTTATAAAAAAAATCAGTATAACCAAATAAATAAAAATAATTTTTGTGACTCATTGATTATTTTAACCAAATATAAATATTGAAAAATGATTTTTTGTTATTATTTATTTAAATAAAATACATTTTTATAAATTAAAATTAATATTTTATAAATTAATAAACATATATTTAAATAAAATAAATAATTTTAAAAAAAATAAAAGGAAGGATTAGCGACGGCCTGGGCCACCGGTAATTCAACCTACAGCATGGCAGACGTGGCAGGAAATAGCGACGGCCTAGGCCGCCGGTAAATGTGTGGCAGTGTGTCAGTCTGTGTGCAGAAAATAGCAGTAACTGCTTCCGGGGCCGTTTTTTGCGGCGGATCATGGCCGCCGGTAATTTTGCCATTTTTTGAATTTTTCGGCCGTTTTTCTTGTTTTCCGGCCGTTTTTTTCTGCCGCTATTTGGGTGTTTTCTTGTAGTGAATTTTAAAAATGGAAATGAAATTTTGAGAATAAAAACAAATTTTTTGAACAAACACATTTTCTTTTTTTGCCGTTTATTGCTCTTGAATTATTGCATCATCATCTCTATCTCATATATTGGTTGCTTGTTACGATTGTCCCACACATCAAGTTTCATTGGTGTGAGTTTATCGTCGAATTCACAACAAATGACTGAGATTGTTTTAGTAATATACTGTATATATTGTCCAATTTAAACCGACAATCACAATTAATTATTGGGGTGAGATGAATAGTTCAACTGATTAAACTAGGTGAGCTAAAAGTTAAAGGAGTTGAAAGTCCAAAATTTAAACCTTAGCAAAAAGAAAAAAAACTAACATAGCATTATAAATATATTACTAACAATTTGCCACTAAAAAAAACTTTATCACGCTTAATTATTGCATGTAATCTTGTGAAAGTATTATACGGAGCCAATCTAAATCTTGTGCGTGTGTATTAGGGCATCTCCAATGGGGGAGCTTACATAGGTGGCTTAACTTATTTTTTGTGGACCTAAATTGTCATGTAGGATCTAAGCAATTGATAAGCAACTTTAACCAATTTTACTCCAATAACATTAAAATAAGCAACTCATATTTGACCCCACCAATTTATATATTTTTTTTATTTTCACTTAATTTTGATTCAAATAATAAGTATGAGCCCCACCTAATCCCTATTAAAATAATGAATTTTATTGTTAAGCCACTCAAGGTAAAAGTTGCAACATGAAGTTCTATTCCTTATTTCTAAGCAACTTTGAATGTCATGTCATCCAACTCCAATGGTAAAATAAAATAAGATATGGTTACTAAGCTTTAAGAACTCAATAAGACACTTGCATTAGAGATGCCCTTATGATAACAATATGATCGATCCTGAAGAGTCGACCACTAAAATTGAACAATGTGTCAATAAATTGCACGTGGAAGATGTTAGCAGGAAGTACATCTTAATGAATAAGAGTTTTAAATACTTACGTACGGTTGTTTGTATCCAATTAAGCTTTCGTGTAGGTTATGTCTGTGTTTATATTGTCCAATTTTCTAGCACGTAATTGGTGGAGCTCTGAGATTTTTCATAGAAGATAGATAATACTTCACTATCTTGATGTTGAGTACCGGATTAGTAATATTTAGTAAGAGTTAAAGTATATCTTGTACTCTTATTTTGCATAAAAACAAAAAAGTGGGACCAACAATTAAAAATCAGTCATAAGAAAAAAAAGTTAAAAAAATTAGTCAAGTTTAAAACTACAAGTTTTTTTATTACGTCAAAAGGACTATAATGTTGGTTGCACTTGAATGTGAATGAGTCTATTTATAAGTTATGGTTGCACTTGAATAACTACAAGGAATCCATCTATGGCAATACAATTGAAGGGAAAAAAAACATAAGCCAAAGTCACTAACATTATCATTTGTACCACCGCATTTTCATGACAATTTGTTTTCAACTTTTTCATGAAATTTTTCATTTTAAACAAATTGTTCTCAATTGTATTTTCAGCTTTTTGTCCAAATGAAAACAGAAAATGGGTCAAGTAATAGCAGCCATTATTTTGCATTTATTTTTAAAATGTTACAAAGCGATCTTATTTATATTATAAAATAGGTGGACCAATTTCTTAAAATGATTAAAAATAGGGAAATCAAAACTTTAATTAAGCTTTATTATTATTATAATTATTATTATTACTATTATTATGAATCCAGATCAAGACGCGAACTCATTCCAAAGTTTATAAAAGTGGAAGAGTAATTAGTATGCATTTGTCCTGCTATTTTGTCTTCATAAATCAATATTTTAATAAAATATTATTAATCTCTAACAATCATTTCAATAAAAAATAATATTAATTAATTGCAGTTTTGATCCCTCTATTTTCACCATTTTTCAGTTTTGGTCTCTCTATTTTAAAATTCGACAGTTTTGATTTCCCTATCATAATTTCTTACTATAAATTGATGATTTGATATGTTTTAAAAGACATGACATATGAATGGGTGATGAAAAAATACTAACATCGATGAAATTGTGAGAAAAATTCTTCATAAAATTAATTTCAAACACATTATCTCATCATATTTTAGACAAAATATGTACTAGGGGAACCAAAACTGTCGAATTTTAAAATAGGGGGACCAAAATTGCAAAATTATGAAAATAGTGGGAGCAAAATTGCAATTATTTGTTTGGCTAATAATAATAAAAATGGAATAAAAAATTTATAACACATTCCATTTTGTCCACTTTTCAAACAATAAAATCAAAATATTATTTCACTCCGTCATAAAATATCCACACAATAATCCGGAAGTTATATACCGCAACATTTTTTTGAAAATGACTAAATTTTATTAATAACGTAATTGAGCGCAAAAGAAGCACAGTCCGAAAAACCATACAAACCCTTAAAACTATCCGTATGAAAACAACTAAACCAGCAACCTAAAACAATAACAAAGAAATGCCCCAAAAGAGAAACGACGACAAATACACCAAATACCAACCCCCATCCACCTTACTCACATTCGAAAGTCAAACCAAAATCTGCTCAAAAATCAAACCGAAGTTGAACTCATGAATTCTTCATCAGTTTCTAGCGCAATCATTTTATTTGGTGAAAGACACACTTCAAGATCAATGCTCCCTCCTCCTTCTTGACCAGGAAATGACGTTATTTTTCCATCAAATTTATTAGCATACCCAGTTCTAACACCTAAAGGTTTTCCCATTCCAAATTCATTCCCATACATATTAAACCTTGGTGAACTACCCATCATCACAGTATAAGGATCAAAGAACAAATCCTTTTTATACACAAAAGGTGAATGTAACCATTCTTCAACCCATTTTCTCACTACTTTATCATCATGATTTGCAATGGCCATATGAATCTTCCATGCTGCCCATCCTAGATCATTCTCCAACAACTCCCCTGCTGTCGTTTCAGTACTCGTTGCAGAAAGTGAATTTCCAAAATATTCGTTAGGAAGAGACGGTTTCATTCTTGTTCGATTGTTTACAGCCAACTTAATAGTCGTTCTCTGATCATGTTCTTGTTGACGTGCACGAGTTATAGATCTCCAAACCAATGCTGATAAAGACTGAAACGAAGAGATTTTGTTTGTATTCAATAATTTGTTAGCTTTTGCTTTAAGCGTTGCTAAAGATTCTGCTGAAAAATGAAATATTCTCTCTCTTAAAATGGTTGTTTCATCATATCTATAAATAAACTCGTCTTCATGTTTGAAAGGGAGGTTGATAATTGGACCATAACCTTCTGGAAACCATCTAGTGTGGATAGGTTGATGTGAAATGGGATCAGAAACATGATTATCATTTTGAAATATCTCGGATAATGTGTTAAAGAAATTCCAATAACCAGTTCCATCACCAAGGCAATGGTTCATGGAACAACCTATGAAAACACCATCCAATAATTCAGTGACTTGAATAGATAACAAAGGCATGGTGCAACCATCATGGTTGAGTGCTTTGTGGTGATCAAAAAGTGAATGAACAATATTTGGGACATAAACAGGTGAGAGAATATCATTGATGCTGATATCTAAAGTTGCATGAATAAATTTAGCACCAAGACTGTTTTTGCAATCAACATAAACAGAGTAAGAAGGAGGATCTTCTATTTTCTTGATAACAAGACGACCTGAGAGAGGATAGAAATGGAAAAGTGTGAGAGAAAGAGAGTGTTTGAGTTTGTGTACAAGATTTTCGATAAAATGTTGTTGGTTTAATGATGATGATGTTGGTTTTTTGAAGAGGAGACCCTTTTGGTTATAGTGTGAAGATAACATAGTAATATCCCAAGGTGCTAAATAGCATATTTGTTTTGAGTACTCTTCAATTGGAGGGTATGGTTTGATAAAAGATTCAGAAACAAGTGTAAGAGAAGGATTGTTCATTTTTCAGATATGTGTGTTGAACAGAAAGAGGTAGAGGTTTTTGTTTGAATAATTCTTTTGAAACATATTAAGAAACCGTACAGATGATGACTATTTAATATGTAAGTGGAAATACATCTGCTGCGGAAACTCACTTGCGGCCTCAACTGTTCGATATGAATGAAGGGCTGAGATTATTTTAGTAACATATTGTATGTTCTGTCTGATTTAAAGCGAGGATCACGATACTAATATGATTGATCCTTAAGGGAATAATTGTCACAACCACTAAAATTGAATACTGTGTCAATAAATTATAAATATATTGCACGTGGAAGATGTTAGCAGAGCGTGCCTCAATGAATAAGATATTAAATTTGTTTCCCAAAAGACCTCATCCTTTCCTCTCAAGGTGTCTGCACTAGGCAAATGTTAATTAGTGTCTCCGGGTCACTAGTTAAGATAGCAAAAGTAAAAATATTTTATTGGGAAATGTGAATTTAACTTTTTAAAAGTCAAAACTTTGATGATTTCAGTGCAAAATTATTCTTTTAGTATTCTTAACTAGTGCCTCATGGGCACCAAGACTCAATTTCTATTTTTCTCTTTTGAGTTGTCTTTCGGGGTAGGGATGGCAATTGGCTCATGTCTAATAGATACCCGCAAAAAATACCTATAATAGGTAGGGTAAAAATCCATATTTTGGGTACGGACATGGGTATGAGTAATTACCCACAAAATTGAGCTGGTACGAGTACCTTAGTATCCACCTTGCCATACCCGCATAGTATATATTTATTTATTTTAATTATATTATTATATAATAATTATATAATAATATGTGTAAAGGTGTAGTCACTTTTGCTGCAGTCAAGGTGCAGTCAATGCATCACAGCCGTCTAATGAAAATCAGACAGCTCAAAATTTAAATGCAGTTTTAATTTTTTAAAACATATAAAATTTTGATCTTAAATTTAAGGTGTCTGATTTTGATCTTAAATTTTTATTAGCATACCCACTTCTAACTGCTAAAATCAAATTTGTTTATAAATGTGTCCGGATAAAGTACTTTTATTTTGCAGAAAAACAAAAAAAAGTGGGACCAACAATTAAAAATCTGTCATAAGAATTTTTTAAAAAAAAATTAGTCAAATTTAAAACTACAAGTTTTTTTATTACGTCAAAAGGACTAGTTGGTTGAATGTCAATAAGCTATGAATCACGGACTCCGACATAGATATTTAACACGACATGTATACGGATACGTCGACACTGCTAATATAAAAAATATATGACACCGACACCGCTATATATTTATAAAATTTCTAAATTAAAAATCAAAATATATACATGGCTATCTAAGTTGCGTATTTATTTAATTTTAAAAAAGTTTTATTAACGAGATACAATAATATTTGATCTTTATTTTTTCGCCTACTATAAAAAAAAAGCTAAAAATTTTATCAAGTCTTTCAATCCATCATTGATCGATATTGTTGATTCGACTTATTTTTAATCTTTGTGGACATGCGTCTAATATGTGTTTAAAGAGAGCAGAAGCAAAAGAAAAAATCTTTTGAGACACTTGGACCAATTTCTTGAAATGATTAAAAATAGAGAAATCAAAACTTTAATTAAGCTTTATTATTATTATAATTATTATTGTTATTATTATTATAATTATCATTATTACTATTATTATCCAGATGATCAAGACGCAAACTCATTCCATCAAAGTTTATAAAAGTGGAAGAGTAATTAGTATGCATTTGTCCTGCTATTTTGTCTTCATAAATCAATATTTTAATAAAATATTATTAATCTCTAACCATCATTTCAATAAAAAATAATATTTTAATATTGCATAATTTTTTTTTAAGTATGCATAATATTTTTTTAATAACTAGTTTTAAGGCCCGTGCATTCGCACGGGTCTATTGACTTTTTTATAAAATATTATTAAAATATAAGTGACGCTATTGTGCTATTTATTGTCAAATTTATTAAATTAATAATTTTTTTGATTAAAGCAATTTTCTCGTGCATGATTTTTATGTAATAAATTATAATTAATCTTCAATTGGTGGATATGGTTTGATGAAAGAATCAGAAACAAGTATAAGAGGAGTGCTCGTTTTTCAGATGTGCTGTTGAACAGATCAGAGAGAGGTTGAGGCTTTTGTTACATATAGATACTTTAAATTAATTAATCACCTATGGTTAATTGTTTTATTGGTTATTATTTGAGTTAGCTCTTAGTAACCTTAGTTGAGTCTTCCTTAGATATAGGATAAATAGTTAGGTTCTATTGTATATATATTATAATCCTCTTGTGACAGAGGGTAGAATATGTAATACCCGAGGCTGATGAGGGCGGGGAGTGGTCGCCGGTGCACGAGGCATGACAATGTGCGGCTCTTGGCAGCTTTTAGGCAAAAACCGAATTCACATCGGAATGAGAGGGATCCTGAGGCTGTGCAGGTTTGAGACTGCATGGTTGAAGGAAGGCTTATAAGGATTGATGGGTACTACCTATACCAACAAGATGCATCTTCTTTTCGGTAGCTCATTCCATAAGAACTCCACAGTTAAGCGTGCTTGACTTGGAGTAGTCTTTGGATGGGTGACCGTGCAAGTGAGGACAAAGCTCGCTGAAAAGACTCGTGTTGGTTTGCGGGGTCAGTCGGTCATCCTAAAAGCAGTTTGGGGCGTTACAAATGGTATCAGAGCAGACCTCTCCCAGTACGATGTGGTTCGGGGACGAACCAAGCGGAAGCTGGTGGGCATGTAATACCCGAGGCTGATGAGGGCGGGGAGTGGTCGCCGGTGCACGAGGCATGACAATGTGCGGCTCCTGGCAGCTTCTAGGCAAAAACCGAATTCACATCGGAATGAGAGGGATCCTGAGGCTGTGCAGGTTTGAGACTGCATGGTTGAAGGAAAGCTTATAAGGATTGATGGGTACTACCTATACCAACAAGATGCATCTTCTTTTCGGTAGCTCATTCCATAAGAACTCCACAGTTAAGCGTGCTTGACTTGGAGTAGTCTTTGGATGGGTGACCTTCTGGGAAGTTTCCCGGAAAGTGTGCAAGTGAGGACAAAGCTCGCTGAAAAGACTCGTGTTGGTTTGTGGGGTCAGTCGGTCATCCTAAAAGCAGTTTGGGGCGTTACAGAAAAATTCTTTGTAATCTTTTTCTATTCTTTCCAATAATTCCAATAATGCATATTCAGTTTTACTTCTTATTTTTCACCTTAATATGGTATCAGTAGCAATAGTTACCCATAAACCTTCAGAAACATAATCCCTATTTTGTTCTTCAATATTCATCTCTTTCTTTCTCCTCTTTTCTCTGTGTTCATCAATGGATGAAACAAATTTTGCAGATTTTTCCACAAATCCTTCAAATCCATACTATATTCACCCTAACGAAAATCCAACTCTGATTCTCGTTACTCCTCTTCTAGACAACAAGAATTACATCTCTTGGGCAAGATCTATGAAAGTTGCCCTAATTTCCAAAAACAAAATCAAATTCGTAGATAGATCCTTTCAAAAACCTGCCGCTGCAAGCATTCTCTATGATCCCTGGGTCCGTTGCAACAATCTTGTTCTTTCTTGGCTACAACGTTCAATCTCCGATAATATTGCACAATCAATCTTGTGGATTGAAAATGCCAACGCAGTTTGGGATAATCTTCACAATCGTTTCTCCGAGGGCGACATATTTTGTATTTCTGACCTTCAAGATGATCTTGTTCGTCTTCAACAAGGTAATTTTGATGTTTCCAATTACTTTACACAATTAACCTCTATTTGGGAACAAATTGATACCTATCGACCCACAAGAGATTGCACTTGCGCCATTCCTTGTACTTGTGGCGCTGTCACTGATCTTCGAAAATTTCGGGAACAAGACAAAGTTCTGAAATTTTTGAAGGGTTTAAATGAGCAATTCTGTCATGTCTGATCCCAAATCATGATGATTGAACCCTTACCAACCCTAGAAAAGACTTTCTCTCTTGTTCTTGGTCAAGAACGGCAATTAACCCTAACAAATTCAATGGGTTCAACCTCAGAAAATCAAACACTAGCTTCTCAGGTTCAATCTAACAATGGGGGTGGTCGTGGTATTCTGCAAAATTCAAACAGGGGTAGGGGTGGAAACAATAATGGCAATGGTCGTGGACAAAATCAAGGAGCTACTCGTGTATGCACACATTGTGGTAGAACCAATCACACGGTTGAAAAGTGCTTTGTCAAACATGGTTATCCACCTGGCTTTCAAAATCGTTCTAAGAATCCCTCGGTTAATTCAACTTCTTCTGCAGAAACATATTCCTCTACTGAGTCGACATCTACTTCGAACAACTTTTCCGGTGGTACTGTTCAAGAACAATATCAACAACTCCTCAATCTTCTACAACAACATCTCACAAGTACCACTCTTCAGAATTCAACACAAACAACACCTCTCGACTCCAACACAAACTCTGTGATTTCTTCCGCTGGTAATGTGAATTCCATATCTTCACCTTTGGGTAAGAATTTCATACCTTGGATCATTGATACTGGTGCTACACACCACATAACTTATTCTTTATCAAATTTTTCTCACTATAAAACTATTACACCTTTTACTATGAAAATGCCTAATGGCAGTACAACAAATGCAACAATTTGTGGAACTGTGATCCTTTCAAACTTTATTACCCTTCAAAATGTTTATTATATACCTTCCTTTACTGTAAATTTAGTTTCAGTTACCCAGCTAACTTCAGCTTCTGATTGTTTCTTAAATTTTTACACTGATAAATGTCTAATTTTACAGAATTTGTCCCAGAAAATGATTGGTTTAGCTAAAAGATTTGGTGACCTATATGTTTTATATGCTCAACCACAATCTTGTATTTCCCTTTCTACTTGCTGTAATACTACTTCTACCTTAGATAATGATGCCAAGATATGGCACCTTAGGCTAGGACATATTTCTGAATCGATACATAAATGTATATCTGTTCAATTCCCTTTTATTCCTTTTAATAAAATTAGTCCTTGTGATACATGTCATTTCTCTAAGCATAAGAATTTGCCTTATCCTATTAGTACTAGTTCTTCTTCTAAAATTTTTGATATTGTTCATGCTGATATTTGGGGACCTTATTCTATCCCTTCTATTGATGGCCACAAATACTTCCTAACTCTTGTTGATGATTATAGCCGTTTTACTTGGATAGTTTTGATGAAATTAAAGAGTGAAACTAGAAAGCATCTTTCTACTTTCATTGCTTTCATTGAAAACCAGTTTTCTACATCTTTGAAATGTCTTAGAAGTGATAATGGACCTGAGTTTTTAATGCATGATGTTTTTAATTCCAAAGGTATTTTACATCAACGTTCTTGTGTTGAATGCCCTCAGCAAAATGGTTTAGTTGAAAGGAAGCATCAACACATTTTGAATGTGGCTAGAGCTCTTTCCTTTCAAGCTAATCTACCTAAATTTTTTTGGCATTTTTCAATACAACATGCTGTACATCTCATCAATAGAATCCCTTCTCCCTTATTAAAGAATAAATCTCCTTTTAATCATTTATATAACAAGGCTCCCACATTATTGCATCTAAAATGATTTGGTTGTCTTGCTTTTGCTTCTACTCTTCACGTACATAGAACTAAATTTGATCCTCGTGCTAGAAAAACTATTTTTTTTGGGTTATAGAAATGGTACAAAAGGGTACTTGTTGTATGATTTAAACTCTCATGAATTTTTTGTTTCCAGAAATGCAGTCTCCTATGAGACTGTTTTTCCCTTCACCACTACTGCTATATCTACTAAAAATTCACCTTCACCTCCCATCATAACCCCTGAACCAGACCTTGAACCTATAATTCCTCAAAATCCTATTCAGCCACTTCCTCAACCTTCACCAGATCCTGTTTCACCTAATCCTACTAACACTCCTACCCATACACCCCAATCTGTCTCACTAAATCCTACTAATCCACCTACCAATACACCTCAACCTGTAACTTTAAGACAATCAACAAGGATCAGCCGTCCCCCTAGTTATCTCAATGATTTTCATTGTGAGCTCCTTCAAAAGCATCCTACTGTCAATGCTACTTCTAATGGTACTATATTTCCTTTATCTTCTGTTTTACAATATGATAATTGTTGTTCAAAATACAAAAAATTTTGTCTTTCGATTTCTTCTATAACAGAACCTAGAACTTATAGTCAAGCTTGTAAATTTGATTGTTGGAATCAGGCTATGAAAAATGAATTAGATGCTTTAATTTCGACTAATACTTGGTCTATAGTTGATTTACCTGAAAATAAGAAACACATAGGTTGTAAATGGGTATATAAAATTAAGTATAATGCAGATGGTTCTATTGAACGTTATAAAGCTCGCCTTGTTGCAAAAGGCTACACTCAACTTGAGGGTGTCGACTATTTTGACACTTTTTCTCCCGTTGTCAAACTCACAACTGTAAGATCTCTTCTTGCTTTAGCTTCTATAAAAGGTTGGTTTTTAGAACAATTGGATGTTAATAACGCTTTCTTACACGGAGATTTAAATGAAGAGGTCTACATGACTTTGCCACAAGGTTTTACTTTATCTGATCCTGCCAATTCTAATACCAAGGTCTGCAAACTTCAAAAATCCATTTACGGACTTAAACAGGCTAGCAGACAGTGGTATTCTAAACTGTCTGATTCTTTACTTTCTATTGGCTATAAGCACTCTCTTGCAGATTACTCTCTCTTTACTAAAAGTACTGATTCTTCATTTACTGCATTATTAATATATGTTGATGATATTGTCTTGTCTGGAAATGATATCTCTGAAATTAAATTTGTCAAAACCTTTCTTAATGATTGTTTTAAAATTAAGGACTTGGGAACTCTTAGATACTTTCTAGGAATCGAAGTAGCAAGATCTTCCAAAGGTATTATGATTAATCAAAGAAAATATACTTTAGAACTCTTGGAAGATTCTGGCCAACTTGCTACCAAGCCTTCTAAAACTCCTTATGATTCGTCCCTTAAGCTTGACTGTACAGACTCTCCTTTTTTTGAGGATGAATCTCAATATAGGAGGCTTATTGGAAGACTTCTTTATTTAACTACTACAAGACCAGACATAGCCTTTGCTGTCCAACAACTTAGTCAATATATTTCAAAACCTAGAGTTGTTCACTTTAATGCTGCTATTCGTCTTTTGCAATATTTAAAATTTGCCCCTGCAAAAGGGTTATTTTATTCTGCCTCTACTAATTTACGGTTATCTGGCTTTGCCGACTCAGACTGGGCTGCCTGTTCTGTTTCAAGAAAATCAGTGACAGGATATGCAGTTTTTCTAGGGACTTCTCTTCTTTCATGGAAGTCCAAAAGGCAAAGCACTGTTTGTTGGAACAAAGTGGGTCTGACATGAACCTCTAATGTTTTAAGTGGTTTTGATGATAACAATGTATTAAAATTACAATTGGTATTACTAATGATTATTCTAGTGTGCAGAATTACAAGTTAAAATTCATTCAGAAGCACTATGAATAGTAGCAGAGAAGCCAGTCAAAACAAGCTCTGAAAGAGTATCGCTGTTCATCAGAAGCTTAATTTTTGCGTGCTGAAGATAGCACTTCTGAAGACCAAAAGCTAGGCTCTGATGAAGTTCAGAAGCTGAAGATCTTAAGAAGCTATGACAAGAACATCAGAAGCAAAAGGAATTTACGTCACTCAAGAGCTGACCTATACAGAACCAATGATTGAAGAACAATCCACTTCAAGGCTCTGTCACATCCACAGGAAGGAATATTCGTTGGTACAACGTTAACCTTATCCATAAGTGGAGCGCATTTGAGGATTGTACTATCGTACTATTATTACTCAAAATGGATGAGTGATAAATTGAATAGCTAGGTAGTGGAATTGGAATTCCTTACCAAAGAAGGCAATATACAGCTATCAATTGTACGAGTAAATTCCAGCTGGCACCTCTCTCTCTGCAACGGTCATCATCTTCCTCCAAGTATAAATAGAAGACTCAAATGGAAGAAATGACTACTGTTCTAACGACTGTTCTATTACTACGTTCAAAGACTAAGAAGCATTCTGACATCATAATTTAAATCTGTCATTCTAAGTCTTAGAACAATTTGAGTTGTATTTTGTAAACACCTCTGATAGTATATCAAGTGTTCCTTAACATTCATTCTTATTCTTAAGTTTGTTTGAGAAGTCTCTTGTTAAGTTTAACTTGAACATTTGAGAAGTCTCTTGTTAAGTTTAACTTGAGCATTTGAGAAGTCTCTTGTTTAGTGAAACTTGAGCACCTGAGAAGTCTCTTGCAAGTGTGCTTGAGCAATTTGTAATCTTTAGTAGATTATAGTGAAAATCTCTTGTTAGTAACAAGGGGACTGGAGTACTCTCGATTTGTGAGGGGAACCAGGATAAATTTTGTGTCCTTCTTTCTCTCTTTCTCTCAGCATCTCTTTTATTTTGTGTTTTATCCGCTGCAAACTTGGTTTTATTTCGAAAAAGTTTTAATTCTAAAAACACAATTCAACCCCCCCCTTCTTGTGTTTTTCCACCTTCAATTGGTATCAGGAGATGGGCTGTTGCCTAACTCTCACCTATCAGTGAAACAGTTAAGATTCAGGGAGGAAAAACATGTCTGCTGAGAAGAATCTCAATGAAGTTCCATTTGACTATGATTCTAATTCTAAAGACAGAAGGTCTTCTGACAAAATTCCCTTTTTCAATGGAACTGAGACTGGTTATCCATTCTGGAAAACCAAGATGTACAGTCACATCATGGCGATTGATTGTGATCTGTGGGACTTGGTAGAAGATGGAGTGAACTTTGAAAATATGGACTTAGAAGGCGTTGTTAGCTCTAAAGACAGAAAGGCTTTTACACCTACTCAAAAGCTTGAATATAAGAAGCACCACAGTGTAAAAGGGATGATGACAAATGCCATCTCTCATGATGAGTACTTGAAAATTGGAGATAAGAGAACGGCTAAGTCTATCTGGGATTCTCTTAAATCCAAGTATGAAGGAAATAAACAAGTTAAGGAGGCTAAGGCCAACTTGTTAGTACATCAGTATGAATTATTTAAAATGAAGGACGGAGAGGACATTGAGACAATGTTCTCTAGGTTTCAAATTCTTGTTTCTGGACTTCAAGTTTTAGATAAGAGCTATACTGAGGCTGATCATGTAAGGAAAGTACTCAGAAGCTTGCCGCCAAAGTGGAGACCAAAAGTGACAGCGTTTCAGGAATCTAATGATTTAGATACTGTGTCTCTTGAAAGCTTGGTTAGTTCTCTAAAGAGTCATGAGATGGAACTCATGACTGATGAATCGACTAAGAAGCTAAAAGGGATAGCACTGAGCACCAAGAGTTCCTCTAAGGCTCTGAAGGCGAAGGTTATAGTATCTGATGAAGAAGCTTCTGAAGAAGGTCACGAGATGGACTCTGATGAAGAAGAAGAAATGGTTCTGATGGCTGCAAGAGTATCGCAATGGGCTAAGAGAAGCAAGAAGTATGCTGGTAAGTTTGGAGGTTCTTCCAAGAAGGTTGGTACTTCTAAGGATAAAAAGGAAGAACAAAACAAATGCTTTAAGTGCAACAAACCAGGACACTTTATTGCTGACTGCCCAGAGAACCTGAGTAAAACATCCAAGAGAACCTCTAACAAAGAAAGATACAAAAGTAAGCTCAAGAAGGGGTTCCTTGCCACTTGGGATGATTTGGATCAGGAATCAGATTCTGATGGGGAAGAAGAAGCAAATCTAGCCTTGATGGCAACCGCTTCTGACCAAGAGAACTCTGAGCACGAAGCTGACTCAGATTCAGAAGATGAAGATGAGGTACTTGCTAAACTTTCTCGTTCTGAATTAATAGATTCCTTAAAAGATGCCTTAAAACTTTTAACCAAAAAGGCAGGTGAGTGTAAGATCCTTAAAAAGGCCTATAACAACCTGACCGAAAAGGCAAATGAAATAATTGAACAAAATGAGTCTCTAAAATCAAGAAATGAATTTATGGAAACTCATTATGTTCTTGATGATAAGGTTCCTCCAGAACATGAATTTGCTCTTCAGGAATTCCTTATCAATGGAATGAAAAGAAGTAAAATAGCCTCTTTGATTTATCATGTAAGTAGAAATAGAGGAGAAGGTCTTGGATTCTCACGTTTTAAAGATAATCCATTATCTTCAAAGTCCTCTAATATAGATAAATCAAAACCTAAGGTTGTCTTTGTAAAGAGTCAATCAGAAGTTCTAAATGAGTCAGCTTCTAATAGAACATCAAAGCCAGAGGCTCAAAAGTCAAAGACTCTGAAGGATAAAACCTCAGAACCTAAGATTGTTAAGCCTCAAGCTAATGTTAAATCTAAAGAAGCTCTGACACATTCAAGAACAAAGCTCAAGAGCTATACTAAACCCAAAAACTTTTCAACAAGGGTGGTTAACTCTAGAAGCTCTGATAGGTCCTTCAAACAAAGACCACCTGGACCTGTGAAGACTAACACAAAAGGACCCATAAAGATATGGGTACCAAAATCTCAAATAATATTTGCTTCAGGTTTGCACACTAAGAAGGCCAAAGCAGCAATGCTGGTACCTGGACAGTGGCTGCTCACGACATATGACGGGAGAAAGGCATATGTTCCAAACCCTGACTCTGAAAGAGGGAGGTACTGTGGGGTTTGGAGGAAACCAAAAAGGGAAGATCATTGGTACAGGTATAGTTGGTAACTCTTCTCTTTCAATTAAAAATGTTTGGTTAGTTGATGGCCTCAAACATAATCTGCTTAGCATTAGTCAATTTTGTGATAGCGGATTTATTGTTAAATTTGATAAAGAGGCATGTACAGTAATCAATGATTCTGACAAGTCCATATTGTTTAAAGGATTAAGAAGAGGTAATGTTTATAAGGTGAATCTGTCAGAACTCACTGAGCAGAAGATAGTTTGTCTTCTATCTCTGAATGATGAAAAGTGGGTCTGGCACCAACGCTTAGGTCATGCTAACTGGAGATTAATCTCTAAGCTTAGCAAACTAAAGTTGGTTAAAGGCCTGCCAAATCTTAAATATCATTCAGATGCTCTGTGTGGTCCTTGTCAGATTGGCAAAATTTCAAAAACTTCTTTTAAACCTAAAAACATTGTCTCTACCTCAAGACCCTTAGAACTACTTCACATTGATTTGTTTGGTCCAGTAAGTACTGCCTCAATCAATGGGAAGAAATATGGATTAGTCATTGTTGATGATTACAGTAGATGGACTTGGGTAAAGTTTCTAAGAGTGAAAGATGATGCATATGATGTGTTCAGCATCTTCTGCACTCAAGTGCAAAATGAGAAAGGTCTCAAAATCTTAAAGGTTAGAAGTGATCATGGTGGTGAATTTGAAAACGAACCATTTGCAACTTTTTGTGAAGATCATGGCATTGTCCATGAGTTCTCTGCTCCTAGAACACCACAACAAAATGGTGTTGTAGAGAGAAAGAACAGGTCTTTACAAGAAATGGCAAGAACCATGATGCATGAGACAAAACTTGCTAAGCACTTCTGGGCAGAAGCTGTAAACACAGCTTGTTACATTCAAAATAGGATCTATATAAGACCTCTATTGAATCTAACAACATATGAACTCTTCAAAGGAAGAAAGCCCAACATCTCTTACTTTCATCAGTTTGGATGTACATGTTACATTCTAAACAACAAGGCCTACAAAAGAAAATTTGATGCCAAAGCTTGTAAGGGAATCTTTATAGGTTACTCTGAACGCTCAAAGGCATACAGAGTGTATAATTCTGAAACTAACACAGTGGAAGAATCTATACATGTTAGATTTGATGATAAAGAGCCTGACAGTAAAATGTCAGAGCAAGATAATAGTTATGCAGGTGTTCCATACCAATACATCGATTCAGAACCTGAAAAAGCATCAGAAGCTGTTGAAGCTTCAGAAGCTGTATTGGAAGAAGATGCTGAAGAAGCATCTCAATTAGAAGCATCACAAGAACATGATGACACTTCAGAAGAAGACACTCAACCAAGTGCTGATGTTGATGAAGCTCCAAGAAGGAAGTTCAAATATAGATCATCACATCCAGAAGATTTAATTCTTGGAAACAAAGAAAGTCCAAGAAAGACAAGATCAGACTATCAACAACTTGATTCACTTCTGGGGCTAATCTCAATGATAGAACCAAAGAATGTTGATGAAGCACTTACTGACGATGGATGGATTGTAGCTATGCAAGATGAGCTCAATCAGTTTCAAAGAAATGATGTATGGGACTTAGTGCCAAGACCAGCACATAAGAACATCATTGGAACTAAGTGGGTATTTAGAAACAAGATGAATGAACAAGGTGAAGTGGTAAGAAATAAAGCTAGACTGGTAGCACAAGGCTACAGTCAGCAAGAAGGTATAGACTTCACTGAAACATTTGCTCCAGTAGCAAGACTGGAAGCAATCAGGTTACTTCTTTCATATGCTGTTAACAATGGAATCACATTGTACCAAATGGATGTTAAGAGCGCCTTTCTTAATGGTGTTATTTCTGAAGAAGTATATGTCAAACAACCCCCAGGTTTTGAGGATTTGAAAAATCCTAATTATGTTTATAAACTTAAGAAATCACTCTATGGTCTCAAACAAGCTCCAAGAGCTTGGTATGAAAGACTGAGTAATTTCCTTTTAGAAAATGGTTTTCAAAAAGGTCAAATTGACAATACATTATTCAGAAAGACATCTAAGAAAGATATCTTAATCATTCAAATATACGTTGATGATATTATTTTTGGTTCTACTAATGCTTCCTTGTGCAAGAGTTTTTCAAAGCTGATGCAGGATGAATTCGAGATGAGTATGATGGGTGAATTGAAGTTCTTCCTTGGAATCCAAATTAATCAAGGAAAAGATGGCACTTACATTCATCAAAGCAAGTATACAAAAGAGCTTCTGAAGAAGTTCAACCTTGATGACTGCAAGATAATGTCTACACCCATGCATCCTACCAGCAGCTTAAGCAAAGAAGAGATAGGAAGCAAAGTAGATCAGAAGCTGTATCGAGGTATGATTGGTTCTTTACTCTACCTTACAGCATCTAGACCTGATATTCTATATAGTGTATGCTTGTGTGCAAGATTCCAGTCAGATCCTAGAGAACCTCACTTAACTGCTGTTAAGAGGATCTTTAGATATCTGAAAGGAACTACTAATCTAGGACTTCTTTATAAAAAATCCCTAGATAGTAAGCTAGTTGGATTCTGTGATGCTGACTATGCTGGTGATAAGATTGAGAGGAAATCCACTAGTGGAAATTGCCAATTCATTGGTGAAAATCTCATATCTTGGGCCAGCAAGAGACAAACAACTATTGCTTTGTCTACAGCAGAAGCAGAATACATCTCAGCTGCTAAATGCTGCACACAGCTTCTCTGGATGAAATATCAGTTGGAAGATTATAACATAGCTGAAAGCAGTATTCCACTATATTGTGACAATACTGCTGCTATTCATTTGTCTAAGAACCCTATTCTACACTCAAGAGCTAAACATATTGAAATAAAACATCATTTTATAAGGGATCATGTTCAGAAAGGTACAATAGATATTCAATTCATTGATACTGAACATCAATGGGCTGACATATTTACTAAACCTTTAGCTATTGAAAGATTTGATTTTATCAAAAAGAATTTGAACATGCACTATATCTCTGAAGAAAATTAGCTCTGAGAAGTAGAATAAAATTAGCATCTGAAGCTCTATCAGAACCTCTTATAATTTAGAGTATCCCTTGGGAAGCTCTGAATAATTTAGGCTCTGAAGAGTAACAGGTTCTGATGAGGTGTCAGATACAAATGAGTGAGGCTCTGAACCTTTTGGAAATGAAACGTTCAGTACGAGTAAGTGTACAACAGTTGTCTATACACGCGTCAGCTATGATTAAACTTTTTCAACACGTGTCTAGATCCTGACGGGCAGAGAACAGTTAATGATGATTATGGCAGTTAAGTATATTATTTAATTTTTAAAACTGCTCGCGCTCCCTCCCAATGTTTATTTTCTCTGTGTATGTGTGCTAGTTACTATTTATAAGTCACTTCACTCACTTTGCACAACTTTTACACATAATCACTTCCCACACAAACCTAAAACTCAGAATTTCCCAAATTGCTTTGCGTTGAAATCATGGCTGCTAGATCGTCAAACGAAATCGTTCAACGTCCGTTCAACCCGGTCTTACCACCCGTTATTGATCTCAAGTCTCAAGAAAAACTTGTATTCAAAGATAACGAAACCGTCGCTGGTCCAGAATCCTTTGAGTTTATAACGGAAAAGTTTGTTGATTTTGAGAGTTTGAAGGTGAATGGAATCGACATTCAGAGTTTATTCTACGATCAACAATGGAAGAATTATTTCGAGATGCTGAATGGATTTGTCTATTATGACATTGTGAAATACTTCTGGCAGAAAGCTACCATCTTTGACAAGTTCAATGCTGATGAAGAGGTTAAAAAGATGGTAGAGAAGGATGGTTCTCTTAAAGGTAAATCTAGAACTCAACTTGGCTTAAGACCCTTTAGAGGAAAGGAGATAAGATCAAATATCATGGGTATCAATGTTCTTATCACTCAAGAACATATTGCCAAAATTCTGGGTCTGGACAATGAAGGTGAGAATGTGGATGAATATGGTGAGAAGAGCAAACACATTGAATCCATTAAGAAGGATTTATTCCTGCCTGGCTGTGCCAACAATGACTTTGGAAAAGCTAAATTCATGAAGCAAAACTTCAGTTTTGCCTTCAAAGTGTTTCTGGCCTCCATCATCACTAGAGAAGGAGGATATGATACTATTTCTCTACCACATCGTCACTTCATCTGGTTTCTGTACAAGAAGGTGAAGATAAATTTGGCAAAGCTTCTGTTTGATCACCTATGCTTTACTATATCCAAAAGCAGATCCAAATCACCTTCAATGATTCATCATCCAAGGTTGATTTCTGAAATCATTCGACAGACGAAGCTTACTCAAATTATCAGTACCAAAGAAAAACTAAGGGTTTTCAACACGGCTAAGTATGATGCAAGTGTTTTGGTAAACATGCATCTGAAGACAAAAGAGGAGCTGAAGTCAGCCAAGAGCCCTCTGGAGCAAGTTTATGAGAAGTACTTCTGGTGTGACGGTTTCCCAACCATATCAGAATTTGATAATGATGAGGTTATCAAGAACTTCTTGGAGTTGGTTAGATTGGACTCTGGTGTAAGTGTGCCCAGGAGTATGGTGGTTGGTGTACCAAACTGGGACATCTTCAAAGGACCCAAGCAAATCACAAGGTCTAAAAGAAAACCTCAACCAATTGAACAAGATATTGTTGAGGAAGAACAATCTGAAGAAAGGGTTGATGGTGCTGAAAGGATAACCACTGAAGAAACAGAAGAAGTCAGTAAGGAGCAAGTAGCTAAAATTGCTCAGAGAAAGGCTGCTCAGAAAGAAAGAAGAACAAAGAAAAGGCAGGATAGGCCTGCAGATGCTGAGGAGGAACAACCTGTCAGAGCCACAAAAAGAAAGAAGTCAGCTGTATCCAAACAAAAGGCTGCTGATTCAGGTAAACATTCTATGCCTAATATTGATAGTACTGCTAGTGCTCATCCCTCTACCCAATCACCTCCCATAGACTATACACAGCCTATTCGAATGATCCAACCTTCCCCTAAATCATCATCATCTGAAGAAACTCTTTCTGACTCCAGCATTGACTCTACTGAGTTAATTGCTGCACTTGACAAATTAGAGAAAGAGAAACCTGTACATAAACCTACCAAAAGAATCACAAAAAAACCCATCCTCATCGTTTCTGATGAAGAATCCCCCACTATCATTGATACTTCCATCCTTGACCAACCTACCAACACAACAACAATAAAATCACCAACCATTCTTGATCATCTGTCCACTCACCTATCTGGTGATGCCTTCACTCACTCTAACACAGCATCACCTGACCATTTTCACTTTGTAAATACTACTTCTAATTTACCTAGTGATTCACCTCTTCCAGAACCACAAATTCAATCTCCACCCTCCTCTCTTGCTGACATAGAACAAGAAGATCCACCCACATTCACACCAGCCCAGGATGAAGTCATAACTCATTCTGATCATATTACTAAACCACCCACACCACAACCTGAACTTTCCACTCCTGAACCAACACCAGAACCACAAACAACTTCATCAGAACCCATCTATGGCCCAGTTTACAAACCCTTAACCATAGAAGAACTCTGTCTACCCATTGACTTTGCCCTACCAATTCTGGAGGATCTGCTAAAAGCAGAAATTAATGTTGATGATGATATCATAACCATTGATCCCTTTGACAAAATCAAAAGAATCAAAATAATTCCCCTCAAAAGAAAAAGGCCTGAACCCACCATTCCTTTCAATAGAAACCAACCCTTCTTCAACTACAACTCTGAACCAAACCTTGAGCTTCTAGAAAGTGCTATTAATATTAGTCTAAGGAATTTTAAAAGCATGGAAGAAGAAGTACTGATATTTCCCTCAGATATTGATGCTAAGATCAGGGAATTAGAGGAGAAGTTCAGTCAGTCTCTGAGGTTGTTGGGAGGCTATGTAAAAAGAAGGATTGAGGGAAGAGGAATGGAAGCTCTGTCTCAGATTATGAATGCTGCTGAACGCTCTCATGCTCTGAGACTTACTTTTTTCAACCATGAAGAAGAATGTCAGAGGTTAGCATTTTTAGCTGCTGTAAATGAAAGTATGAAAAGATCTCTGGATGAAGAGCAGGCTAAGATAGCTGCTGAAATGGAACGTCAGAGGCTTGCTGAACAAGAAGCCTTCAAGTTATTGGTTGATAGAGCTGTTCACATTGCTGTCATTGAGACTAATAAGATTATTGAGAATCAAGGAGCTGCAGAAGATTTTGTTATGAATGATCAGAATCTTAGTGAACCAGATTCTGATAAAGGTAAAGCTCCCATTGTTGCTTCATCTCCTCCTAGATCTCCACCAGTACTTGTCCAAGGCTCTTCTTCATCTGCTATACCCCATGTTATGCAAGAAGCTCTGGATGTAATCAAGCATGACTTAAGAGAGGAACTAAGAAATGAAATGGATGAATTCAGGGCCGATATAAGAGAAGACATGAACAGATCTGGTGAAGCTACTAACAAGAAGATAGATGCAATGATGGAACTTCTTCTAAAACTTACTCAACAGCAACCCAAACCTTAACCCTTATGTCTGTGCACTTATTTGTAATCATGTTTATGTACATCTTTTGGATAATTTTTCTTTTAAGTTAATTAAGCTTCTTATTATCCTCATATATGTGCTTGTGCTGGTGTGTTTATTTTACTTTGTTTTAAAAAATGAAAATCATATACTCTGATAATGTCTGATACTCTTGTGGTTTCTGAACCTAGTGTAAGATGTTGGAGAACATCTTGTTTTTAAACTTATATAGGATTTTGAAAACCTAAGGTTCCCCCACATCAGTATTCCTGTTTACTCATGAAATAGCTTCTTAGTATTATAGCCTGTTTATAAGCGGGGCAACAATACCGTATGAGGCGTGTCTGGTAACTGGTTTTCTGACGTTTGACAAGAGTATATAAAAGAAACATGCTCCAAAAGAAAGAAATTTATAGCAGGAACATTTTTTTTATTATTATAATTAAGAGGGAACTTTATTACATAAGATAGTGAAACTCTACTTAGATTTAGACTTGGACTCAGAAGCCTCTGCATCCAGTCTCTTATATTTCTTCCTAAGAACTGCGAGCAATTCTTCAGTAGCCTTCTGAACCTCAGCTCTATAATCTTCGTATGAAGTATCATCATCGTATGTCCATAAGAATTCCTCCAGATCAGAGCCCAACTCTTCTCTCTCTGCTTCTGTCAATCTAAGTTCTTGCTTGTTTCGCTCATAACGAAGCCTGTTTTCTTCGCAGCGCCAGGGCTCTGCTTCCTTCTTGCTCTCTCCTTTTGAGCCTGAAGCATCCTTGGTAACCTGCCTTTCCATTGTATGTTTTTCTTTTGATGTTACTTGATTACTCTGGATGAGTAAAATGAGAGGAATCATCCCTTTTTATAGTGTCATCAAGCTCTCTTGTCAGGACGGTTTTCAACACAATTCATTAAATGAATTTAGCTGTCATCACTTTTTGACTTGACTACCTTGTTTGGTGCTTTGACTGCTTGGTTTTCTGTGTCTTTTTTGACTGATGCCAAAAGGGGGAGTAAGAGTAGCGTTAAAATTAATGTTGATTCATTCATATACTGCTCAATCTGAAACTGTAATGTTAAAAGCATTATGAATCAATATTTATCTCTTATGATTCTTTCTCATTCTGAACGATTATTGAAAGGGGAGAAAATTTAAGAACCTAAAATAAAATTCATAGACAATGTCAGAAGAGCTTGCAAACCGCTTCTGAGCATTATCAAACTCTAAGAAGCAAAGCTTGCAAAACTATGCTTCTGAGAGTTAAATATGAAAATTTATTTTAAGTTAATAAATCAACTCTTAAACTGTTTTAATTAATTATGGATAAAACTTAGGGGGAGCTTACAAACCTACCCTTATGGATTATCAGACTCAGGGGGAGATTGCAAACCTTTGAAACCTGAAGTCATCATAATTAAATTAAATCAACAACAATTGAATTTTAATGCTTTGGTTTGTCATCATCAAAAAGGGGGAGATTGTTGGAACAAAGTGGGTCTGACATGAACCTCTAATGTTTTAAGTGGTTTTGATGATAACAATGTATTAAAATTACAATTGGTATTACTAATGATTATTCTAGTGTGCAGAATTACAAGTTAAAATTCATTCAGAAGCACTATGAATAGTAGCAGAGAAGCCAGTCAAAACAAGCTCTGAAAGAGTATCGCTGTTCATCAGAAGCTTAATTTTTGCGTGCTGAAGATAGCACTTCTGAAGACCAAAAGCTAGGCTCTGATGAAGTTCAGAAGCTGAAGATCTTAAGAAGCTATGACAAGAACATCAGAAGCAAAAGGAATTTACGTCACTCAAGAGCTGACCTATACAGAACCAATGATTGAAGAACAATCCACTTCAAGGCTCTGTCACATCCACAGGAAGGAATATTCGTTGGTACAACGTTAACCTTATCCATAAGTGGAGCGCATTTGAGGATTGTACTATCGTACTATTATTACTCAAAATGGATGAGTGATAAATTGAATAGCTAGGTAGTGGAATTGGAATTCCTTACCAAAGAAGGCAATATACAGCTATCAATTGTACGAGTAAATTCCAGCTGGCACCTCTCTCTCTGCAACGGTCATCATCTTCCTCCAAGTATAAATAGAAGACTCAAATGGAAGAAATGACTACTGTTCTAACGACTGTTCTATTACTACGTTCAAAGACTAAGAAGCATTCTGACATCATAATTTAAATCTGTCATTCTAAGTCTTAGAACAATTTGAGTTGTATTTTGTAAACACCTCTGATAGTATATCAAGTGTTCCTTAACATTCATTCTTATTCTTAAGTTTGTTTGAGAAGTCTCTTGTTAAGTTTAACTTGAGCATTTGAGAAGTCTCTTGTTAAGTTTAACTTGAGCATTTGAGAAGTCTCTTGTTTAGTGAAACTTGAGCACCTGAGAAGTCTCTTGCAAGTGTGCTTGAGCAATTTGTAATCTTTAGTAGATTATAGTGAAAATCTCTTGTTAGTAACAAGGGGACTGGAGTACTCTCGATTTGTGAGGGGAACCAGGATAAATTCTGTGTCCTTCTTTCTCTCTTTCTCTCAGCATCTCTTTTATTTTGTGTTTTATCCGCTGCAAACTTGGTTTTATTTCGAAAAAGTTTTAATTCTAAAAACACAATTCAACCCCCCCCTTCTTGTGTTTTTCCACCTTCACTGTTTCCCGGAGTAGTTCAGAGGCTGAATATAGGGCCCTGGCTTGTTTGGCTTGTGAGATCCAATGGCTGCACTACTGACTACGGTCTGGCAAGTGCACCAGTCTGTCGTCGAGTAATAATTCACACTCTAGGTGTCTAGAATGAGTTCATATCCACAGGGATCGTGCCGCAGCTTTAGCGTTATTTAAGTTTGTGATAATTTGCATTCGCTTTGGTTTTTGAAAAGGTTTTTATAAAAATAGCGTAATGCTTTGCAGAAATATAAATGCAGAATGTATAAATAATAGATTCAAGAAATATAGAGGCTAGGTATGGTGGTTGGACTTCCTCCCTGCTTCATATTTGGCATGACCGGTGTATAACATAGTTACTTAGATTATGTTCGGCGGTGAATTCTCCTTGTTGTAGTAATACCTTACTATTACACTATGTCTATTAAAGTTTCCCTACATTAACAACTAAGGTACCTACGAGAGCCTAACCTCGATGTGTCACATACCTTAATTACTAAGTGAGTTGTTTATAAACATGCATTATAACCTTCACCAATTAACCTCTAGGTCCTAGTATCGGGCTGTTCATCTTCTAAGTGCTCAGATCACACCTAGTGCATGATTCCTCCTCTAACCGCTCAATTCACGACTAGTTCAGGATGTTACCGTCTCTATACACCTAGCATTATTTACTACGAGTTCCGGACTAATACCAAGTCAGAACCTGATATCAATTCTATGGGCGCTCCCGCTTATCCGGCCAGATTACGAGAATACGTTATTAAAGTGCACGGAAGTAAATAACAAACATAATTACTAAATATCATTTATTATAACTTAGACTCAATCACAGACTCCAAATATTCATTGGGGAGTTCATCTTCTCCACCACAACCTAAGGCATAAATTATAAAGACTACATATTTAAATTACAAGAAATTATAACCTAAATACAAAAGCCTAAAGAAATCATACCTTATTAGTAAAGAGTGTTCTACTATTCGTAAGGGGAGAAAACTATGCCCAATAGAGCTCCTCTGAACCTCTCCTTATTAGTAAAGAGTGTTCTACTATTTCTGAATGAATAAAATAATGAATGGGAGGCTCTATTTATAGTTTTCGTAATGGGCCTCAGCAAGGCATCGCAGCACGATAAGGCCATCGTACTGCGATGTGAAGATTCAGTTCAAAATTATAACTGATCATGTGCATTTCATCAGCTTGGGCGCCAAGTAACATCATCGTACTGCGTTGTATGGCATCGTACTGCGATGGAAGATTTTCTCAAGATTTATTTCTTCTGATTGCTTGGCGTGCAAGGAGCTTTCATCGTGGCACGATAGCACACATCGTGCTGCGATGGAATGCTGTATTTCTTCACTTTTTGGGCTTTTTCTTGTCTTTTTGCATCTTAGACTCTGTCTTGATGCTTTTTCTTGCTTTTGTAGGTTTTCCTTCGTATTTGGGTCTGTCTTGGTCATTTTACTACTAATAGTAATACTAAAAATGACGTAGAAATTTCTGTCATCAACTACCTATTTAAGGATCTCAACATCTCTTTCAATCAATCAACTTCAGTGTATTGTGACAACAATTCAGCAATCTATCTATAGCTCATAATCCCTCATTTCACGAGAGGTCGAAACACATTGAAATTGATTATCACGTCATCCGTGAGAAGGTTGATGCAGGTCTCATCAAGTTATTCCCCATCAGTTCTCATACTCAAATTGCAGATTTTTTGACAAAACAATTATATAAACCTGCTTTTGAGTCTCATATTTCCAAGCTTGGACTTATTGATCTCCATAGTCCATCTTGTGGGGGTGTGTTACATATAGATACTTTAAATTAATTAATCACCTATGGTTAATTGTTTTATTGGTTATTATTTGAGTTAGCTCTTAGTAACCTTAGTTGAGTCTTCCTTAGATATAGGATAAGTAGTTAGGTTTTATTGTATATATATTATAATCCTCTTGTGACAGAGGGTAGAATAATTCTTTGTAATCTTTTTCTATTCTTTCCAATAATTCCAATAATGCATATTCAGTTTTACTTCTTATTTTTCACCTTAATAGCTTTTATTTGAATAATTCTTTTAAAAGATATTAAGAAATCGTAGAGATGATGATTATTTAATATGTAAGTGAAATAGATCTGCTGCGAAAACACACTTGCAGCCTCAATTGTTCGATGTGAATGAATGGTTGAGATTATTTTAGTAACATACTGTATGCACCGTTCGATTTAAACCAACGATCACGATTAATTACTGCTTGTAACCTCGGGAAATCTAAATCATACTATGTATGTAGTATGTACTGTATAATGATAACAGTATATATTGCACGTGGAAATTGTTAGCAGAGCGTGCCTCAATGAATAAGAATATTAAATACTTGTTTCCCAAAAGACCTCGTATCCTTTCCTCAGGTGTCGGCACTAATTTCTTTTCTTTTTTTCTGAGTTGTCTTCTTCCTCTGTTGGTGATAGGGTGGTTTTAAGTTATTTTTGTTTTAAAATCACTCCTCTCTATTTTTATATTCTTGCTTTTAATCTAAATAATTGATTTTTATATAGATTGAATTTTTTAGTTGTTTTCTTTTGTTGTAATTCTGTTGTCTGAGTGCGATATTGTGTTGTTCATCGTCATAATACGACATATTTAATTTCCCGTTTTGTTGTGGTGTTTTGTTTATATTGAGAGATCAACTTCAATCAACTGCGGATTCAATCGATGGTTTCGGTATCAATGTTGCAGATCCAGAACTAAGGACATTCCTGTAACTTTAATTTTACCATATTATTTGTAGGTATTCGCCAATGTGCTCTATCAATTATTGAAATAAATGATTAAAAAAATAGAACATTAAATACTTATGTATGGTACTTATTAATAAATGATTAAAACATGTATGATCAGCCAGAGAAAATATTGGAAGATAAGATACGGTTGGTGCATAGAGCAAGGGAGGATAAGTATGGCAGGGACGGACCCAGCCATAAATTATGTGGGGATAAAAAAAGTTCAAATGCATACTGTTGCTTACCAACTCCTTTTGTTTTTCTCTTTATTTATATATTCCATACTTTTACTAGCAATATTTTGTATTATTTATTTATTCTCTGTAATGTGTTTCAGGAAGACAGATTGGAGAAAGAAGCAGAGATAAGGGTGAAGAATTACCGCATTCACTAACAAATGATACCTCTATTCTTGGTTTCTGTTTTGTGTGCAATTTTCAATTGTTTCAAATCAGAACGACCTACGCATTGTGCGGCACACGCAACCCTTGCGGCAGCACGGGTATCCTAGTGGCTGCTATATATATATATATATATATATATAAACAATTAAAATTTTATGTAAAGGCTGATTTTTTAACAATTAGAAATTTTGAATATATACAATTTTTTAATAAAAATGAATCAAATAATATAAATGTGAAACTAAAAATCAACCGACATATAATTGCAATATGTATATTGTTGACACGCATTTTTGTAATTATTATTTTTATTGTATAATTTTTACTTAGTGATACATGATAATTCAAATATTTTTAACTCATTTGTTGGAAACTCACATTTTTAAGTGTTTGAAATACTTGTAATTATAACACTCTTCTCGTATAATTGCAATTAATGTGTCTATATCATTGATACATATTGTTGCAATTACTATTTAAATTGTATAGTTAAACTTTTTTTTACAAAGATTAATTATACTTAGTGACACGGATTGTAATTCAAATATTTTTAACTCATTTGTTAGCAACTCACAATTTAAGTGATTGAATCAGTGTAACTATAACACTCATCCCATATAATTCCAATGTGTAGGTGTCATTTGGAATACCCTAAACCCCAAACTTATAATTTTAAAATAAAATATGATAAATATTAAAGTCCATGTAGGGTGTCACACATTCTCAACATAACATCGTAATTAATTAAACTATCGCAATGGAAATTATTTCAAACTTAAAATAATAATTCAATGGTCTTCAAAGTTAATGATCCATAAAAGAAATAACAACTTTAATTCTAAAAATAAGTTTGTCCCTCCCAATGTTGCGCTATCAGAGCAACTCGATAACTTGACTTAAACGAAGACGGTCAACTACACCATCTTCCATATTTTATAATGTTAATATTTAGCACTTGAGTTTTGCAGACACTTAGTCTTTATTTGACTTTTTTCATTAATAAATATAAAACAATTACATATGAATGAAAAACAAACTAGAGATAAATTCTGCCAAAAAACGGTTAAATTCGACCGCAATGGGAATTTCAAATTAATCTTTATAAAATAAAAATACAGAATAAAAGTAAACAATTTTTTTTTTGAAGTAATAAATTTAAATATACTCCCCTCTTAACCTTAATATAAGAAAGAATTCACATTTTAGATACATTAAAAGATTGGTGTATCTAAAAGGAAAAAAAATTATATTAAGGATCGTGGGGATTAATTTTTTTCGAGTAAATATTCATTTTCGTCCCTGAAAGTGTCACTCGATCTCATAATAGTCCTTGAATTAGCAAGAGATATTTTATAGTCTCTAATTCATACTTCTGTTAGTCAAAATTATCCAAAACGTTAAATTAATGTTAATTCTAATGATGTGTTCATTTTTTCTGCGAGAGCATATACTTATTGGGATGTCCACCTGGTGAGAGACTAAAATGATCATTTGAACGTTCTCAAATCTTCTATGAACAAACTCAAATCTTCATCATCTTTATTCACTCCCCATCTTTAACTTCCATCCTATGAAGCACAGACACTCCATTTTAGGGAGAGTATCGATACCGGGTACGTACTAGTACCTGATACTCTTATGGTACTCCTTGGGTACGCACTGATGGCGTACCTATTTATTTATTTATTTATTTGCAACGGGTACATGCGTGGTACTCCTGTAGTACGCGTGTGGTACACAAATCCAAAAAACGCAAAAAAAATTCCTTTTTATTTTATTCGCTTTTTTTATTTATAGGAAGATTTATATTTTTTATTTGTTTATCATATAAAAGTAGCAGCTCTACTAAAGCAATAACAAACTAGTAGCTGGATCTATTCACTCATTCATTGAAAAGGAATATGCTCAATCTAATTTTATTCTAACAAATCTTCATATGCTCTCTCGAGAGAGAGATAGAAATAGTAATACTTATAATGAAGGAACAACAAAAACATGCGATATTGGTATGTAGATGGCATTCTTGAAGTTGCAAGTCTTTCTCGCGAAGAACCTGAGTTAGACGCCATTTTTTTAATGATGATGGAGAGAGAAACAATTTGACTTTTTTTAGCTAATTGCTTTTTAATTGCTTTTTACTTGTTTAATTATTTGTTTTAATAATATAGTTCTATTATTTTATTTATATAATTATATTAAAAAAAATTATACATACATACCCGTACCTTAATTTTTCTAAAATTGTCGTACCCCGTACCAGTACCGATACCGGATACCGGTACCGTAGCCGCATCTAGGCATCATTCCTTCCATCAAGTATCATACCGATATGAAAAATCATTCCGAAAATGTGGTAGCAGCTTCCATTATAGATGTTTTTTTTTTTTTTGTGAACAAAGATAATATTTTGGCACTAAGTTATATGTACACAGAATCACACACGCACGCACAAAAAAACAAAAAGTTTTCTCTCTCTTCAAAAAGTTTCTCTCTGTCCTCTCTCTACCCATTTTTGCAGATCCGCTCCCTCATTATCCAAATCTCACTAGTGCAATGTAGATAAGCAAGGTGGTGGTGCGATGAGCGGCGCTGCCATCCGCACCACCGTGGTCAGTCCGGCGCCGGCGATTCGTGGGGGGTTTTCTGTAGCGTTTCTTGGATTGTTTCCGGTTTGTTTTTGCTGAAACTGCCCTTTTTTCTTTGTTTTTGTGTATTTTCGTTCTGTTTTCAGTCTGTTTTTTCCCTGTCTTGCTTTCCATCTTGTTTCCGGCTGTCTCGTTTTCTTGATCTGTTTTGTTCCATCTCGTTTTCGCTTTCCGTTTTTCCATCTTGTTTCATTTTCTTCGATCTGTTCTGGATTTGTTGTTGGTGATTGTTTGCAAGGGTTTGATATTGGTGTCTAGTTCTCCGGTGACATAGCCATTAGCGACCAAGGTGTGGTGTTGTTCGGTGCAGATCTGGATTCCGACCGGGTTGGTGTACCGCCGGAGGTTTGGAGAAGCAGCTCGCCTGTCACTGTTCTGGTTCTCGGTGGAAGTGGTGTTCATTCGTCTCCTCCATTTCCGACGTGGCATAATGATGGGTGCTAGTGGGTAGATCTAAATTTTTTCCGACCCAGTGCGTGGGTGATGCAGCTGTTTTCATGGGATCCAGTTGTAGTTCCCACCTGGTGACTTTTGGTGTTGTGATGGTGGTGGTGAGGTGCTAGCAGCTGTTGGGGTTAAGATGGGTGGTTGGAGGTGCTGAGGTGGCCGACGGCCATTGTTGGTGGTTGGTGGTGGTGGTTTTCCAGATCTGACCTTTGAAGGATCTCTCTTCCTTCGTCGCTGCCGCGTCTTCGACGGTGCTCTTGCCTTTGCGGTGGTTGTGCTGTTGGTCGTGTGTCGGCCTCTTGGGTTGAGCTTCGTGTTGGTGGTCGGATTTGGTGGTGGGTGGCTTTGGTGGTGATGGTGAGTACTGTTTTCTGGTGTTGGTCGTGGTTGTGGATCTGTGTGATAGGTGTTTGTTGCTTCGACGCGGTTTAGGTGGTGGTTTGTTGCTCTGGTGATGTCAGATGAGGTGTTAGTGGTGAGGCTGCCACATTGGCGTTGGATCTGTTGATGACGTGTGCGTTTGGCTTCCTTGATATTAGTTTCTCTGACCCGCTATCAAATCTGTTGAGATTTGCAGGGCTCTTTTTGAGTCTCTGGGGTTTACAAATCTTTGAGATTTGCAGGGTTCTTTGGGATATTTAAATCCGGTTCTTTATATCTGGTTGTCATTTATTGTTACACCCCGAATTTTCAAAGACCAAAAAGGGCATTTAAATTTTTTTTTCTTTTTCAACTAACACTCAGAGTGCGCATAGAATATTTTAAATGAGCCGGCATTCAAATATACAAAAGAACTCATTACCATAAGGTGCTTCGACAAGCAAAGTGTATTCCTGAATAATTACAATCCAAGTCTAAGTATTCAAATACTTACAACCAAAACAAGTTAGAATCCTATGCCTAAACCCAAAAAGCACGGTGCACAACCCACACCGGCGCATAGTCTAACTAAGCTAAAGCTCCAACCTCTCACTGGGGCCTGGAACAGCCACCGTCGTCACCACGACCTAACTCATCATCTGGGTGGGATGAGCCCGCAAATGAAAGAAAGGGTCACCACAAAATAAAAGGTATATATATATATATAACCGGTGCGAAAGATGTACACATAACAAATTTCCACAAACACAAGAGAAAGCTCTTAACCACCAAAACAACTCCCACCAACGGGCTTATATAAACCAATGCACACATAGCCTATCAATGCAGACTCTACATGATCGTGACACCAATCACTGGCTGTCACATGCATGAATTCCGGAATTTAACCTCTCCGCAGAGAGTCGTAGGTCCAACCCCTACTAAACCCCGTAGGGCAGGTGAAGCCACACAGACTATAACACCAAGGTGAAGCCACACAGACTCTAACACCAACTCAATAAAATCCCGCAGGATTAGGTGAAGTCACACAGACTCTAACACCCGGTGCTTAGGTGAAGCCACACAGACTCTAACACCCGTACACGCAACTATGAAATGCATGAGCATATTTTATATTTCAGCATATATAGGGCAGTCACACAGACACTGTCCCTGGTGAAGTCACACAGACAACCACCCGTGTAGTCTCCATCTGACATACACGTTCCATACATGCTCATGCAACAATTACATATCACACAGATATATGTAAACCAAACACAACGACATACATACATTTCCAATCATATGTATTCCAACAACCTGTTCATACATATATTCTCATAATCATATGTAAACAGCACAAGTATTTTAAACACGTTCTCATCATGAGAATACATCAACCAGACATGCCAAACACAAAGCAAAGCATTACAGCAGAAATCCAAGCATGTCGTAACCAGTTGAAAAGACGGAAATAAAGTGGAGCTCTTACCTCAGCAAGCATTCCAACACGCACAACTTACATTACGCGAGCAATAACCGTCCCTCTCGACGAAACTCCAATTCGGCTAATCCTCTTAACCTTTTACAAAACATAACTTATCTAAGTTAATACCACATTCTAATTGGTTACTCAAATAAGTCCTAGATCGGCTACTAATGGATCCAGACTTATGGTTGTTCCCTCACAACTAACTAGGCTCAAATCCACTATTCACGCTACCAAAAATTTAAGCAGCGTAATGTCAATAAAATACTCCCACTGTATCCTATCGAAACGAAACTAAAACTCGAAAATCTAGAGGGGTCTAAGGTACTTTCTAAAACTCTCGGATAGTGATTTCGAGTTCTCCCCATAGTGACTAAAAATTCACGAAGTTAAATACACTATTTTCGCTACACGAAAATATTTTCGTTTCAAAATATACTATGAAATACTTTTGTTTCCAACACCAAAACAATCAATTCCACACACATAAACATTTTAAAACAAGCCATAACTCTTCAAAATAAATCAACAAAATCAGAGTTTTCTTGCGTCGCAAGTTTCAAGTTTTTCTTACCAAGTAAAACTCTATACTCATTCTTTTAAAGCCTATGATCATTCACCAATACAAGGATCATTTTCTTATCAACGTGGACTTAGAAAATTTTGAAAACTCATGGCCCCTTACTATATATAGGCCACGGCCAAGAAAATGAAAAGGGCACCAACACTCAAAATTTTCCACTTCCAAAGGCATGGTAATATCTTATAATACCCCAAAATCATTTACCCGAACAATCCAAATCATTTTAAATCAAACTACACTTTTTGACAATTTTGAATGGATTTTCCTTAAGACAAAATCAACACATTTTATTCTCCAAACAAACCATATCACAATCATTTCTTTAAAACCATGATTAAGTCCCCTTAAAATGACTTAACAAAATTTGAAAACTCTTCCTCCTCCCTTTATATGTGCCACGGCCAAAATAGGGGACATAAGGCCAACACTTAAAATCTTTTCATTACAAAACCCTAGGAATCATCTACTAGTTCCTAAAGTCGTTGAATTGAGCAATCACACTACTTTAAGAATCAAATCAAAAGTTCTAAAATTTGTTCATCGAATCGCTCAAGAACACCGAATAAATTTTCTCTTATTTTTCAAAACAAAGTTTATATTCAAGAATCCATTTTGCCACAAATCTCAAAACTAACATCAAAAATCAAATCACAAAACAAAATTCAAGTTTATGATCTTTTCAAAAAATTTCTTCAAAACCCTAACTTAAATTTTGTGAAAACATAAATCAACCATGGGAATCTTCTCATGCTTCACTCAAGTGTACTAATAAACTCTCAAGAACACTTCTATGGAACCAAAACTAATTAAAACTAAATTCTAGAATTTTTCTCTCAAGAACATAATCATGAAAACTTAAAAATCCAAGAGGTTTCAAGGAGAAATAAGGAAGAGAAGAGGTTAGTTACCTTAAGAAGATGATGATTCCTTAATAAGCTAATGATCCAAGCTTGATAAGATGAGAAAATGAAATTTTGAATGGATGAGTGAAGGGTGGAAAGAGTTCGGCCGAGAGAGTGAGAGGGGAGGGAGTAGTTTTTGTGATTTTTTGCTTCTAAGTCCAAAAGTTAAACCTCCTTACTATTTAATTCACTCTTGAGCAATCTAAGCCTTTGGATCAAAGCAAAACTTGCAAGACTAAACCCTAGCCTTTGGATCAAAACAAACTCATGATTGCTTTTTGAACAAATATCCACTTTACGCTACTCAGCTCTCGCGTTCGCTCTCGGCGAGTCGTACTTCGCTAACGGTCTAACTTGCGAAAAATAGAAAATCTACGAGATAAAAGTTCATCGTAAACCATTTCCAAAAACTATCGCTAAACTTTATTCTCCGACTGAAATTTATTTCCATAGCTCCCAAAAATATTCTGAAACTAGATTCCAACTCACGCCGATATATAAAGCCTCCATCTAAATTTCTACGGAATTCAGACATCGTAAAAATTTCCAACAGCGGGTAAAATTCCTACTCGTTTTTCCAAAAGCGAGAATAATCCAAAACTCGTTATTCTGACTACACATAAACCTTCTTATACTCAAAAGAAGACTACAACCCAAAAGTCTGTGCCTTTCCAGCCCACGAGCACAAAACAGGCTCCATTTCAGCAAACAGCCGTTATGGCGACAATACTCACAAAACCACTTACCAAAACCCTAACATTCTCAGTCATTACTTATTTTATTCACGCAAAAGGTACAGTGGAATTACGGGTCTTACATTACTACCCTCCAAAAAGAAGTTTCGTCCTCGAAACTAAAGGTAAGAGTAACAACTCAACTAATTATTACCATCACCAACACAACAAAATCCCTCAGGATTAGGTGCAGCCACACAGATGCTAACACCGGGTGAAGTCACATAGGTACTCTCACCAACACACTGGCACAACCGTGCACCAACCGCAACTCTCAAGGAGTTCACCACTCAAAAATTAACCTCACAACAGAGGTTCACAACCTCTAGTTCCCAAAGATCCTCGTGCCCACAAACAAAAATTTCCAAAGTCACCTCTTTCGCCTCCGCGACATAGCCAATTTCCCTAGGTTCACGCGAAGCAGTTACTGGCTACCCTCCAAAAAGAAACACCGAAACTCTCTGCGCACCACCAAAGTTAGCAAAACTAGTCAATTCCAATCAACACGATTCCCGTCTACCATCAACAATAAATTAAGGACGGTCAGTCCCTCAATTTGTCAATAGACAGTCGACAATCATGATGGTGGTTTAGACCATCTTTACCCAACTTAAGTGATACTTCATTCCGCTTATGCTCAAGGTCCTCCGAGTCACAATGGTTCCACAAATCTTTCGAGGTTTTTCTTAATGTTTCCCTCGATCTCTTACGAATACAAGGTCGAAGTCGTAAGACACAACACTCAAAACACATCGTTCAAGCTCTCATGATTCCACTCATGAAACATCCATTGAACATCATTCAACAGTAACATAATGCTACCACGGCAATTACCACCAAAACCATTTCATTCCAAACAAGTTGTCTTCTCTATAGAAGATTTTCCCACTTTACCAATATCCATCAGTCCGTGACTCAATGAATATGCCGAACCTTCTGCTCACATATAAATCTCTTTCCAATCACGACTTAAATAATACCACCCCAACCCCCGGTTGGTGATTACACTCCTCACAGTCTTGGCACCTGCCAAACTAAACCATCTACTTCTCTTGGACTCCCTTATCCAAATCTCCAATTCCCCAGAATCGGTCCTTTATATGTTCACATTACTTCCAAAATGGCACTTAGACGCATCTCGCGTGCCTTAAACAAACGTTTATCCCCGTCGACGGCCATCGTCGGCGCACATCCTCTTCACAACGTATTCTCATTCTATTCCTGAACTCTCCTGGGTTCCTTTTTCTCTTACAATAACATCCTCTCTTACTCAAAAGAGTTGGTCACCCTGACCATTCTTAAACACTCCGAACATCACCACTCTCGTCGAGGTACCTACCTTCAAAATAACTCTTAGGGCATTCCTCACATTACTATTGTCTAACCATCCTTGTCGACAACATCCGAATCCCTTATACTTACTCACTACCGATTTCCATCATACCACGTCTCTCTTCATTGTAACCACTACAATGAACCAAAGCTCTACAAGCTTCCATCAACTTGCCATTAGACAATCTCTTATCCTTCTTATTTCCAAATTAGGTGTGAGACAATCCCTTCGCCAATCTTCAATTGGCATAAGCCACATCTTCATGGGCTTCTCTCTAAATCCTCATTCTTTTCTAGACCCAGAAACAGATCCACAAACCATTTCATCTCCACCACCCTTTCTCCTGAAGATGAATCATCAAGTAAAAGACAACCAAACAATGGAACATTTTCTCTACGAGTTCGGCTAGAAACACCACTAGCCACACCTATTGTTAACAAATTCTTTCCATGACTAACCTCCCTTTACGACTAACTCATCGATGTCATAACCTCTACAAAACTCTAATCAGGCCTGTATCATCAATCTACTACTTTGCAACTTTCTAGTTCAACAACTGTCTAGAGTTGGTTCCCAAACCACCATGACCAATAACTTGTTAAATCAAAACAACATCTTTAATTCGCCGCACACAATCCAAATACTCTCTCATTCCACATAATTTTGAATCACCACAAGCATACCCTTCTCCGTTCGACCAATCTCAAATCTTCATAACCATCTAAAGCTATAGTATTCTCCAATACGAATAAACAACTTCACACATACGTTCGATACGCAAATCAAACTCTTGAATCTCAACATCAAGAACTGAAATTACATACTACACCATCTTAATTCCTCTATTACATCTAAACATTCAACAAAATGTCCCTCCAATTATCACTCTCATTGTCTTAGTACTCTTACTAACGAACTCTTTTCTACTCATACACGACATTTCTAGAAAATCTCCAACAATTATCGTCCATAACTTATATGGTATCATAAATTCAAGGTACTACTTAGTCCTTCAACCCTCTTGGTCGATCAAATTCATTAACTTAAATGTACATCCGCACCGGATCTCTACTCAATCTTGACTAATCTCGTCAACCTACTCAGAAATGTTTGACCAATCCTCAAGAATTACTCAATATGATCACTTATCCAACAATCATTTACCTAACATTGTATCTCACATCGGTATCTGTACTTACTATCCCTCGAACTACGGATAGATTGTCACTTATCAACGTGATAATTGGTCTCCTACCTTCAATCATCACGAGATTAATCCATAATAATCTCAGTTTCGAATCTAATATACCTCAAACACTTAACTTAAACCCTTAAGGTATTCCACCATTGGTATAATCCTCATCTAACAACACTAGGTCCGCTGACCCTTGGCGCGCGACGCACTTTGACTCCAATACGAATAGCCTAAATGATTATCCAAACATCGTACTTAAATCCAACTGACATCTCTGCCTGGTCCACAATTCCACAGTGGCCGCATCCCCTTGGCAACCGCCAGACTTCATCAAGTCCCGCCCTAACTCACCCGACGAACATCCAATACCTTCTTCAAAAGGTCGTCCCAATCTGATCCTTACTTACAATCATTTATCAATACGACGCCCACTCGTCAACACTCAGCACCTCCGAGTGACAACAACCAACACCACTTCACATCCATTATATTACTTCCAGGAATCCCTTGTGGTTCTCGTTCGCCTCAAGTCCATCATCTTCGGACCATTCCGTTCAAGAAATTCAGAGACACTTTTCGAATAAATTCGACCAAGCCTCGGGGGTTTAACTATTCCACTTACTGAAGTCCCACTCCCTGCATTACCTCAGTAAGACACAGACCAGTGTCTAAGCATATCTCATGCTAGACTCAAAACAACCAACCACATAACCCACAACACAAGAAAAACAACCGCTAGAACTAACACAACTCTAGCTATGTTCTAACCGACTCTGGACTAACGACTCAAGTGTACACTTTCCCTTTGAAGATTTAAAGCCGGGCTCTGATACCACAATGTTACACCCCGAATTTTCAAAGACCAAAAAGGGCATTTAAATTTTTTTTTCTTTTTCAACTAACACTCAGAGTGCGCATAGAATATTTTAAATGAGCCGGCATTCAAATATACAAAAGAACTCATTACCATAAGGTGCTTCGACAAGCAAAGTGTATTCCTGAATAATTACAATCCAAGTCTAAGTATTCAAATACTTACAACCAAAACAAGTTAGAATCCTATGCCTAAACCCAAAAAGCACGGTGCACAACAAAAAGCACGGTGCATAATCCAAAACTCGTTATTCTGACTACACATAAACCTTCTTATACTCAAAAGAAGACTACAACCCAAAAGTCTGTGCCTTTCCAGCGCACGAGCACAAAACAGGCTCCATTTCAGCAAACAGCCGTTATGGCGACAATACTCACAAAACCACTTACCAAAACCCTAACATTCTCAGTCATTACTTATTTTATTCACGCAAAAGGTACAGTGGAATTACGGGTCTTACATTTATCGCATAGAAGTCGACTGTTTTGGTTTCCTCCTCGATACAGGCGTCTCTGACCGCTTCCGAATCTGTTGAGATTCGCAGCTTTCTCCTCTGAGTGGCTGATGGTTCCAAATCTGCTGAGATTTGCAGGATGCTTTGTATCTGGATAACCTCGTCCTCGTTGATGGTTCCTCTGGTTTGCTGAGATTTGTTCGCCTCGGTTCTCGTTTTACTTTTGGCGGTTAGATCTTCGCCTTAGGAGCTGGTTCTGGATGCTGATGGCCCGATGTTTCGAGATCGGGAGTTAAGGTCTAGTTGTGGCAACTGTCTGGGCTGAGTTGGTGACTGCTCGAGTATTCGGAAATCTGAGGGGTGTTTTTCTCTTGGTGGTACATCTGACGTTTGTTGAGTTATGCCTGCCTGGGGGTTTTTGTTCTACTTTTGTCTGGTCAGCGGTTCGCTTGATGAAGCTGGTTCTGGATGCTGATGGGCCGAGCAATTTTGATTCGAGTTCGGGAGTTAGAGTTCAGTTGTGGTAACATTTTAAGTGGGATTGGTGACTGCTCTGGTAGTCTTGAATCTGTGGGATGCTTGACTGTTTTGGGGATTAGGAGTTGTTTTTTCGATTAGGTGATTGTTTAGGAGTTTTCTTTTTAGGTGTTCCGCTTATATACGGCACCTATGTTCTTGTGTTCCTTTTTTACCGGACTCTGTTCGTCTTGTGCAGAGTCTCGGTTATTAATAAAATTTGCCATTCAAAAAAAAAAAAAATTATAGATGCTTTTTTTTGTTCTTCTTTCAAACCATTTTAAAGATTGCTTTGAACTTAACGGGTGAAGATGTAACAAATTTATGGGTTTCCAACTCTAATAAGTTGTTTTTCAATAAGTTGTATTGTTGTTGAGAGTAAAGAGCATTCATCCACCCATCCCTGCAATTGTGCTAGCATAAAAAAATCCACAATAAAAGAGCAATTTTTTCAAACCCTAATCTAATAAAAAATTCAATATTTTATCATTTTCTTAGATTTCACCCAACACACTACAAATTGCTGTAAAACTCTTCAAAATAATTTTCTTTTTATGAAATTTACAACAGAAAAGTAAACTCAAAAATACCAACAACACAAACACTAATCACAAACACCATGAAGAAATTGAAGAACTATTACAAGCATTTCGGAAACCATCAAAATCATCATCAATCACCAGGAAAAATGGCTTTTTCCGCTCAATTTGTTGTTGGAACGGATTTGATTGAGTTTGTGAAGTTCAGAGGAGCTCGGAAAAAACAATGGGTGAAATGCTCTAAGACCACAGAAGAAAGAGCCACCACATCTCAACCTAAAATCTTAAGGTATAGAGGTTAACGACTAACGAGTCACATTTCTTATAAATCTAACATTCGTTCTATTTATATATATAGTTGATGTGGACTTAATCACTCATACATGAAACTCCACATTATTTTTATTTTTTTTTTTGATCAGCGAAACCCAACATTATTAGCATTAGAAAAACATGAGTTTATCTACATTTTTCACAAATGTTTAGGCTGGTTTTGTTTTATGTTTTATGTGGAGAACCTTAGCATTTTGGTACAGGTTCTGGTTGTTGCAACCTGCAGGTGGTGTTGTGTATATTTGCTTGTTTGTATTCAAGTTTTCTTGTAGGTTCTGTCTGTGTTTGTCTTGTCCGATTTTCTAGCATGTAATTTGGTGGAGTTCTACAATTCTTTACAGAAGATGAATACTTTACTATCTCTTCATTTTGATATTGAGTCCGGATTAGTAATATTTTGTAAGATTTAAAGTATATCTTGTACTCTTATGGTGCGTTTGATTCGCAAAATAGCAAATATTGGATAGAAAAGTACAGAACAAGATATCACAGGACAGGAAAAACTGTACCAGAATTATTGGGGACCAAAATATTTCATTAACTTTTTAAATAGGGGACCAAAAAACTGAGTTTAAAAATAAGAGGATCAAATTAAAGTTCAAAAATATCAAAATAGCGGGATCAAAAGTGCATTTAAGCCTTAATTTTATCATATCAATTGTAGGATTTATAATCAGGTAGTTCTATACTATTAACACGAGTGTTGTGAGCAACTTGTTTACAGTTTCATTCTTTTTAGTTTTTAGCGGATTTGAATATATAATAATTTCGATTGATGTACTTTACAAATTTGAATGAATGAATATTATGATTTTTTTAGTAAAAAAAATACTGAAAAATTTAAAAATGAAAATGACATTTTGAGAATGAAAACAAAATTTAAAAACAAACGCATTTTGTTATACTAATGTTTAAAACTACAAGTTTTTTAATTACTTCAAAAGAAATATATTATTGGTCGAATGTGAATCAGTCTAATTAGAACTCATAAGATGCAATGCAACTCAGAAAATACAGGGACCGAGATTCTTTGCCACTAGGGATACCACATAGTCAGAGACTCGAAACATTGTAGACCTTATAACTGAGAGGAGACGGTACAAATTTAAAATTCAGAAGACGGAAATTACTTTGTAATCACCAATTAACTAGAGGAAATCCATTTACGGCAATACAATTGAAGAGGGGAAAAAAACATATGCCAAAGTGTCACTAAAATTATCATTTGTGCCACCACATTTTCATGACAATTTTTTGTTTTCAACTTAATTTTTCTTGAAATGTTTTAAACAAAATTTTAAACAAAATGTTCTGAATTATATTTTCTATATCTTGTTGAAATAAAAACAGGAATTGGGACATGTAAGCTGCAATATTTTGTCTTTATTTTTAAAATGTTACACAATGATCTTATATATTTAGATTAATATGATGAAGGGTAAAAGTAATTTACACCTCACATCCCATTAAACACCATAGCATATTCAAAGACTAGATCAAAAGATTAAACACAGAAGTTGAACTCATGAACTCTTTATCAGTTTCTAGCGCCATCATTTTATTTGGTGAAAGACACACTTCAAGATCAATGCTCCCTCCTCCTTCTTGACCTGGATATGATGTTATTTTTCCATCAAATTTGTTAGCATACCCACTTCTAACTGCTAAAGCTTTTCCCATTCCAAATTCATTCCCATACATATTAAACCTTGGTGAACTACCCATCATCACAGTATAAGGATCAACCATCATGTCCATTCGAAACACTATTGGAGATTGTAACCACTCGTTCAATGATCGCCGCACAACTTTGTCATCATAATTTGCAATAGTCTGATGAATCTTCCATGCTGCCCATCCTAGATTGTTCTCTAGTAATTCCCCTACCGTTGTTTCAGTACTCACCGCGTAAATTGAATTCCCAAAATATTCCTTAGGAAGAGACGGTTCCATTCTTGTTCGGTTGTTTATAGCCATTTTACAACTCGTTTTCTTATCGTGTGATAGTTGGCGCACACGGGTTATAGACCTCCAAACTAATGCTGATAAAGATTGGAAAGATGATATTTTTGTTGTCTTAGACTCTTCATTAGCCTTTGCTTTAAGTTTCGCTATAGACTCTGCTGAAAAATGGAAGATCCTTTCGCTCATAATGGGTGATTCATGACTACGAATAAACTCGTCGTGATGTTTGAAAGGAAGGTTAATAATTGGACCATAACCTTCTGGAAACCATTTATTATGGATAGGTTGATGTGAAATTGGAAGAAGATTATCACCACCATTTTGAAATATCTCAGAAAATGTGTTGAAGAAATTCCAATAAGCAGTTCCATCACCAATAGAATGGTTCATGGAACAACCTATGAAAACACCATCCACTAATTCAGTTACTTGAATAGACAACAAAGACATGGTGTGACCATCATGATTAGTTGCTCTGTGGTGGTCAAAAAATGATTGAACAATCGGCGGGACGTCAACGGGTGAGAGGATATCATTTATGGTAATATCTAAAGTTGAATGAATAAATTTAGCTCCATCACTGTTTTTGCAATCAACAAAAATAGTATAAGAAGGAGGGTCTTGTGATTTCTGTGTAACAAGACGACCTGAGAGGGGATAGAAATGGGAAAGTGTGAGAGAAAGAGAATGTTTGAGTTTGTTTAATAGATTCTCAATGAAATGTTGCTGGTTTAATGATGATGTTGGTTTTTTGAAGAGAAGACCCTTTTGGATATAGTTTGTAGATAACATAGCAATATCCCAAGGTGTTAAATAACATATTTGCTTTGAGTCTTCAATTGGAGGATATGGTTTGATAAAACATTCAGAAACAAGTTTAAGAGAAGGGGTGCTCATTTTTCAGATTGTCAAAGAACTCAAGATGTGTGTGTTGTAAAGAGAACTCTAGCAACTTATGAAGACATTTTTGTATGACTTTTTTTTTTTTAAGATATTAAAACACTAAATAGAGATGATTATGTATTGGCTGTTATTTTTAAAAGTAGAATAGTGCGGTCCAAGGTGCAGGCAAAAATAGTCCGTTGCCAAAATTGACCAATGGTCAAATTAGGATGCTTGTGAAAAAGTATCAGTAGAATGTGCATCCCAATGAAGTGATAAACTATGCCCGTGTCAATACTATAGTGTCGGGTTCCTGGTGTTTTCTCTAATTTCTAACGCTTGCTAATGTGTAGAAGACCAAATAGAGATTGGATATCCCACATTTACTGCATTGACCAAGTTATTGTTACAAGACGTACTTCTTCCGGCCTTAATTACAAGCAAATGTTACTTTTTAGATATATTGAATAATTAATGTATCTAATCTTAAAATGGACTAGGTATATTAGTTATTCAATGTATTTAAAAAGTGATATTTGCTTATAATTAAGACCGGAAGGAGTACTGATTAAAATTGATTAAAATATTTAATAAACAGTCCATAAATGTGAGTCATCCAATCATATATCGACGGTCATGATTTTCTACGGCGTGAAGCAATTACGGCAGAGAATTTGTGTTCGACCAAATAACAGCTTGCTGACAATATATTTTTTTGAAGAAGCTAAATTAGCTCATTCAAATTAGCACCAGAGATAATCGAACTTGAGACCTTAAGGAGGATGCTGACAATTTATTACTCCATCTGTTCCAAAATATAAGTCGTTTTGACCATATTACACAAATTAAAAAATGTAATTAATGTTGTATGAAAAAGAGAAATTATGAGTTGGTTTACAAAATTGTTCTTCATTAATTATATGGAAAAAATAAATTAAAGAAATGAAAGAAGAGAGAATAATAAATAGTTAAAGGTATAATAGAAAAAATAACATTAAATGTTTCATCGGTATTGTAAAGCGACTTATAATTTGGAATAATTTTTTTTCCCAAAACGACTTATATTTTGGAACGGAGGGAGTATTATTATTGAAAATGATAACTTGTGTTTTTGGGACACTAATTAAGCAACTAAATTAGGTATAGAAGTATTGGAACTTGTGTAATCCTATATTTTTGGCTAAATTTGCATTTTTAACTTCCTAACTTCCACAAACTTGTGATTTTGACCTCTTAACTTTCAATATAGCACTTTTGGCAAGTGACTCATGTCATGTCTGCATGTCTTGCCACGCGGACAATGACTCACATGCCACGCTAGCATATGTGGCAAGTCATGCTGACATTGAATGTGAGTCACTGTCCATGTGGCATGTGAGTCACTTGCCACATGTGCATTGACTGGGTCGAAATCGGCGGGGGCCTTCATTTTACAAATGGGACCAAAGTTAGTAAAATTGCAAATTTGTGAAAACTAGGGAGGCAAAAGTGCTATTTTAAAAGTTAAGGATCAAAATCACAAGTTTGTGAAAGTTAGGAGTCCAAAAGTTCAATTTAGCCTATATTTTTTAAAAAGATAAAAAGATACTCTTTTCAATGCAAAATTATTCCTTTTAATTTTCAATTTTTAACTAATTTTGCGGAGACACTAATTACCGACCCTATTATTATTAGTTAGGAAAACTTGATTTTTACCTTATCATATCATTACTATAAAATTAAAAAAATATTAAAAAAAAAGTCATGTTAACATGAGTTCTTTCATCAATCTATTCATAGACATAATAGTATTACATTGAAAGATTTTAATCTCTCTTTATTGGCTAAATGGCGGTGGAGGTTGCTTTTGGAGGATAAACCGCAATGGAAACTTGTTTTGGAGGCTAAATATGGTGGTGTTGGTAGACCTTCTTTATCTATAGGTCGGGTTGATAAGGCCTCTTTGTGGTGGCGCGACTTGGTGGGTTTGGGTGTAGTTCGGGGGGTGGCGGAGGATTGGTTGGAAAATGCTTTTGTTCAAAATATTGGTGATGGGGGGGAAACTCTTTTTTGGCACTATAATTGGTGTGCCGGGGGTCCTTTTGTGGAGACGTTTCCGAGACTTTTTAGCATCTCTCTTCAAGCGAATGCAAATATCAAGGAGATGGGGGTGTGGATTTCAGGGGTGTGGATTTCAGGGGTGTGAAGGCGTCTTTCAGGGGTGTGGTTTTGGCAATTGAAGTGGAGGCGTCCGTTTTTTGTGTGGGAGGAGGAAGTCTATCGTGAGTTCCTTCTTTTGTTGGATATAGTTCCTATTTCGCGCGACAAGCCCTCTTGGAATTACCGTCATGACATTGGAGGTCTTTTTTCCGTTAAGTCAAATTATGATTTTTTGGCTCCTTTGTTGTTGTCTACTTCTTCTTTGCCTCATTCTCTTAGTGGTGTTGTTCATAAAGTTTGGGATAGTTGGGCTCCCTCAAAAGTGGTGGTCTTTTCTTGGCAAACCTTACTTTCTAGAATTCCCACAAGGGCTAATTTGGCTACTAGAGGGGTGCTCCTTGAGGCCGGAAATGTCTCTGGTGCCGTTTGTGGAGGGGGGGCGGAATCCGAAGACCATTTGTTTCTCTTGTGCCCCTTGGCTTGGTTTTTTGGATTGAGGTGTATAAGTGGTTTGGTGTGGTGGAGGTTCTTCCGGGAAATATTGTCTCTCATTTCCAAAGCTTTCTTTCTTCGCTTAAGGGTGGTAAAAGACCCCTAAAAGGGATTATGATGGTTTGGCAAGCGGTTATTTGGACTATTTGGCGTGCTAGGAATGATAAAAAAATTTCCGACAAATCTATTCACTTCGAGGAAGTGTTGGATAAACTTAAATGTATGGCTTGAAAATGGCTCTTGGCGAGAAAATCTAACTCTCTTTCTTTGTTATATGAGTGGTGTGCCAATCCCTTAGATTGTATTGTTAGATGATTTTTTGGTTTGGGGTTTTGTTCTTGCCCCGTGTTTGGTTTTTTTTGGTTTCGGCTTAGGTCTTAGTATGTTTGTGTACTTTGTCCCCCGTTTGTGGGTGGAGTACGTCTTGTACTTTCTCCTCAAGTTTTATAATATATTTGCCGTTTCAAAAAAAAAAGTATTACATTGAAAGATTGATGTATTTAGTCTTATGATAGACACATCAATATTTCAATGTATCTAAAAAATGAATTTTTTCTTATATTAAAAATCGAAAAGAGTAGTACCCGGGGAATATCGGGTTCGATTCGCAGGAGGAACAACGTTTGGCCAGTGCACATGCATCTATGCATGAGCCGGATTAGTTGTTCATTTTTGATGAGTCGGAAACCGGTGTGAAAGCAAATAAAAAAAATCGAAAAGAGTACAATAATTATTAGATGGATACAAAACATTCGGACAGTTCTTTTAGTCATACACAAAAAATTAATAGATTCTAATGTATTTGAGGAATTTGAAATATGTGTCTGGCAATTTTGTTTTGTTGTTTTATTTATTAATTAAAAAAATACAAAATCATAAATTCTCAAAAGATATTGTTAATGGTTTAATAAATGAGAAAATAGAATATCAGAATATGTGTTGTAAGTTAAACTAATTTTACACCCAAGTCTAATTAGAATTAATTATTTTGCCTTTATTTTTAAAATGTTACAAAGTGGTGTTATATATCAATATGATGGAGTGTAAAAGTAATTTACTAGCCTCTCATCCCCATTGAACACCATAGCATACTCAAAGATAGAACAGGTGATTAAACATCGAAGTTGAATTCATAAACTCTTCATCAGTTTCCAATGCCTTCATTTTATCAGGTGAAAGACACATTTCAAGATCAATGCTCCCTCCTCCTTCTTGTCCTGGATATGATGTTATTTTTCCATCAGACTTGTTAGCATACCCACTTCTAACAGCTAGAGCTTTTCCCATTCCAAATTCATTCTCATACATATTAAACCTAGGCGAACTGCCCATCAACACGATATTATCTTCAAACAACGTGTCCATTCGAGGCACAATTGGAGATTGTAACCACTCGTTCACTAATTGTCGCACAACTTTGTCATCATATTTTGCAATGGCAAGATGAATCTTCCATGCTGCCCATCCTAGATCGTTCTCTAGTAATTCCCTTACCGTTGTTTCAGTCCTCACTGCATAAGCTAAACTTCCAAAATATTCATTAGGAAGAGATGGTTCCATTCTTGTTCGGTTGTTTATAGCCAACTTGCAAATCGTTCTCTGATCATGTTGTAGCTGACGTGCACGAGTTATAGATCTCCAAACTAGTGCTGATAAAGATTGAAACGAAGAGATTTTGTTTGTATTAGATTCTTTGTTAGCCTTTGCTTTTAGTTTTGCTATAGACTCTGCTGAAAAATGGAAGATTCTCTCTCTCAAAATGGGTGCTTCATATCTGAAAATAAAATCGTCGTGATGTTTGAAAGGAAGGTTGATAATTGGACCATAACCTTCTGGAAACCATTTATTATGGATAGGTTGATGTGAAATTGGAAGAAGATTAGCATCGTTTTGAAATATCTCAGAGAATGTGTTGAAGAAGTTCCAATAAGCAGTTCCATCACCAATAGAATGGTTCATGGAACAACCTATGAAAACACCATCCACTAATTCAGTTACTTGAATAGACAACAAAGACATGGTGTGCCCATCATGGTTAACTGCTCGGTGGTGGTCAAAAAATGATTGAACAATCGGTGGAACGTCAACGGGTGAGAGGATATCTTTTATGGTGATATCTAAAGTTGAATGAATAAATTTAGCTCCATCACTGTTTTTGCAATCAACAAAAATAGTGTAAGAAGGAGGGTCTTGGGTTTTCTGTGTAACAAGACGACCTGAGAGGGGATAGAAATGAAAAAGTGTGAGAGAAAGGGAGTGTTTGAGTTTGTCCACTAGATTCTCAATGAAATGTTGTTGGTTTAATGATGATGATGTTGGTTTTTTGAAGAGAAGGCCCTTTTGAATATAGTGTGAAGATAGCATAACAATATCCCAAGGTGCTAAATAGCATATTTGTTTTGAGTTTTCGATTGGGGGATATGGTTTGATAAAACATTCAGAAACGAGTTCAAGAGAAGGGGTGTCCATCTTTCAGATAGTCAAAGAACTGAAGGTGTGTGTCCTGCAGAGAGAGCTCTCGTCTTTTATGAAGACATTTTTGTTTGACTCTTCTTTTTTTTAAGATATTAAAAAACTAATTGGAGATGATTATGTAATTCGGTTATTTGGTCTATAATTAAATATGCACGTGAAAAGTATCAGTGGAATGATGGTTACCACAAACACACAAATCATATCATTACTTTACACTACTATAAAAAATAATAATTTTGGTATGTTTATAATTTTTGTGATGGATGCCTTATCTAGAACTTAGGTTTGTTGTGAGTAATTCGCGATGGTTACCACAAACACACAAATCATATCATTAATAATTTTGGTAGGTTTTATAATTTTAGTGATGGATAATTGCATTTGCTTTTGGTTCTCTGGTTGATTTAATTTTTTTGGATTTAGTTCATCTCTGCTTCTTGGTTTCAATTGCACTCTTCAGGCTCTTGGTTATTTAGGGGGATGGAACTGTACGGGTGTATCTAGGATGACGGATGTCTTCCAGTTCAAAATCTACGGGGGAGAAGAGTTGGTTTTTCATGTCTTCAACCCAAATAGCAGTTTTCAAGCACAAGGATAACTGGATAAGGCATTCATAAAATATGAATATGCATGTCTTCTAAGTAACATCAAAAAGGAAGAGCACTAGATATGAAGTAGATAGTAGGTAAGAATGGATGGAAAAACTGTTTTTATCAGCTCAATGTAGTGTTTGTGTTACCTGCTACGTCTCGTACTCTTCTGCTCTCGGTGTGTTGTACAATAGAGGCTACCCTCCGTCCCTGCGGTACTCTTGTGCCATCGAACCCAAAAATGATACAAATGATTTTTAGACGGGCTGTAACTGGTTCCCTCTCAATAGAATTAAAATCCAAACAAAGTTATGATCATCGGTCAATCTTGTAGGACTACCCAAAAACATCATCCTATTAACAATCAACATATTGGACAAATCTTTTGGGTCAAGTGTCTGTTCAGAAGGGGGTGAAAAGATAAGCCGAGGTTAGCCAAAAAGAGCAAAAGAAGAGTCTGATTTATTCATTCAGCGCTTTTTATCTAGCATATCATTTTTCCCTTTTGTTAATTTTTGTTAATACCCTAAACAAACGAAAATGGGAAATTAAAGTCAGAATGAAACAAAGTCAAATAGGCCAAATCAAATAACCATGTAGTGAAAACGAAACGAAGCAAACTTCAAATCAAAATGCTAGCTAATCCAAGGAATATCGCTAATCCTACCAAAAAAAGCCAGAAACACAAAACTGTAACGTTCAAAGAACGTAGGGATCCCTGTAAACTGACATGCAGAGTCTAAGACTCGAGATTGTCATTAAGAGAGAGAGATGCCAGTTGATCAGTTGGGCTAACATTTCTCAGCACATCCATGGCCTCAGCAACTTTTGTCTTGAGAGCCTCTGGTGACTCAATCAGATGTAACACCTCAGGCTGGTCCATCTCCAAAAGCATCCCTGTAACCTTTGCAGCTCCACCATGCTCAATCTTCTCTACTAGCGGGTATAAAACTTCACCGAGCATCTATGAATCCATTCATGAAAGAGAGTCAGTATGAGAATTTCCTAATCCACATGAAACAATTTAGTAATCAACCAAATGTGGTGCAACAATAGCCAGAAACAGGTCTTACAGTCCTCTGCTGTTCAGGTGGAGCATTTGCAAGGGCTGTAGCCAGAGCCTGCATGGGCGTTCCTCCAGCTACTCCTGGCAGCGGAATACCTTGCAGGTTGCGACCAGGAGGATAGCGATAGACACGTCCCCTTGGAAGCATCTGAAAAACCCAACAAAAAGCATCTCAACAGGCATAAAGGGCAAAAACAGGATAAATAAAACAAAAATCCCAGATGTTGTGTATGAGCAGACCTGTTGTTGCATCATTGGCATTGACTGTGGGAGTTGTTGCATAGGACCTGCTCCTCGCCGTCCGCCCGGACGCTGACCTTGTTGACCCTGCTGAACCATGGGCACAAAGAAGTTTGGCATTGGAGCACCACCTGGCCTCATTCCAGGAACTAGTTGCTGTGGGTAACCATATCCAGCCTGCATTTATTATTGCTCAATTTCTAAATATAGATTCAATAAAATGTCTCATTGCCACAGACACAGCATAGATGCAAGAAGAGAATACAACAGAACTTATCACACTTATTTATTGCTGAAATCACTACCTAAAAACGTTAACTGAAATGTGAAGAATTTGACGGCCACATTTCATCCACAAAAAACATTGACATCTTCTAATAACATGCTTCGTGAAAATTATATCCCTCCGTCCCGAATTATAAATCACTTTGACCATTTCACACAAATTAAGAAATGTGGTTAATTTTGTATGGGAAAGAGAAAAAATGAGTAACTTTACAAAACTATCCTTCATTAACGGTATGGGACAGAGAAATTAAAAGAATTAAAAAGAATTGAAAGAAGAGAGTAAAAAATAGTAAATAGTAAAGGGTTATGATAGGAAAAGAAACACTAATGTTTTATTGGTATTGTAAATTGACTTATAATTTGAGACAATTTTTTTTTGCAATGGGAGAGAGTAACAAATAAGATTAATAACTTCTGTGTAATTACCTGAGATATGAAGGCTGGAGGAGCTTGACCATACATAATTTGTTGTCCCATCCCTGGAACACCCGGAGGGTAAAATGGCATTCTAGGCGCAATAGGAGCCATTGCAACCGGCCTCACTTGTGAAAATTGTGCCTGTAGGAAATATGCAAACAATGTACACAAGTGGAAATAAGCAATATGCTAGGTGAATACCTTTGGTGATCACTTAAGAATGGTTTCTAAGTTTCACAGCGCAATATACTTCATGATTTGTTTATTTATAAAATTAGGAATAGGAGTCTAATATTAAAATAAATACTGGTTAGTGATTTGTCTTGATTAAAATAAATTATTACTCATAGTCTGTTTTCCTCGAAAATAGAAACCACGCTTAAGAAATCACCCAAGGAACAGTAAAAATATTATAAAATGTAACAATTATATTATGAGATATTTCATAGATATTCTAACAAGAATGATCAACATAAATGAGAGAAGTGTATCATTTTGTCTATTGCATAACAGGTTAGGAAATTTCAAACCAAGGTTGACGCGAAATTAAATGTCATTAGTGAAAAATTATGAGATAAGAAAAGTGGATGGATACAGAAAGACAAGTTAAAATGAAAAAAGAATCCCAGAGGAATAGGACCTAGAGAACAATGTAAGAAAGAAAAAAAAACAATTGAGAGGTGAAAGTGTTGGTGACTCGGAATCATTGCAGATTGGAGATCCATCCTCCATCTCCATGAGCCATTCGCGACCTTCACTCACAAATGTAAAGTGTTCATCGATGCTCGGCGACCTTCTGCCCTCTTTCCTTTAATCCGTGAGCCATTTGTGGCGACCTCTCCCGGTGCAAGCAGTGCTGTTTCACCAGCCATTCTTTCCAGCAGTTTCGTTTACAGGGAAATAGAATGGTAACGGAAACGCATTAGAAGTTGATAAGGAGCAAATTGTCCAGGTGCCATTTCTTGAATGGTGAACAGTGTGCACTGAACTTATATAGTATTGTATGCAAGTTTTAAACCTTTTGTTAAAACAACCCGTTTAAGTAAAGAAGTGATTTACAGAAAAGAAGAAACAATTGGCCCCCCATAGTCCTACTTGGAGAGTCAAAAGAAATGAAAAATTACAAAAGCGGAGACTATCTTTCAAAGCACATGGCCATTCATTTGAGTATAAATAAAATGGAGCACATGAAATGTAACTGTAAGTTTCACAACAGGCACACTAATTCCAACATAGAGGTGAAAGTTGGAATACATATTATACCACAAGACACGGTTTAAGTATCTTCAGTCTATCATTCAAAATGACATGGAAATAAAGGGCTTGCCATAGGATTCATGTAGGGCACATGTATCTTTTGTGCAATCTGTGGTAGAATAGTACAACTCAAACTTAAAGGAAAGTTCGAGAAAAACTTCTATCGCATAACTATAAATTAAACTCAATTGCAGAGAAAGGGAGGTTGTGGTGGATTGATGTGGTAAAAAAAAAGACAAGATTATCAATGACAGCATTAAACAAAAAATTGGGTGGTGGAAAATATAGCAAAGTAACTTTAGATGGATTACGAATATGTGGGTGTGGATAAGACCAGTAGAAATATGGGTACAGAGGTTAAACCAAATATGATAATCCAATAGTTAGAGATAAGGGGTGACTTCCACCAAAAAAAACGGATAAAGGGTGGCCAAGGGAAATTGTCGACTAGACATTAAAATGATTGAGCTAAATAATCTGTGAATAGAGACAATTCATGATAGGACATTATACAATTATAGTGTCGCTGTGTCATTTGATAATTTTGATCCATGGGCAAACCACGCCTAATATAATAAAACTGAGGGTTGTTATATATCTTTTGTTGATCTTCAAACTTCAAAAGAGGAAGTTTACTACCAAATGAAAGTTATGTATATTTTTTTTAACTAAAATCAAAGAAGAACATCGAAGTACACAAACTAATTACTATTCATTGTAAAGGAACCGTCAATAACATTGGACAATGCAGGAATTTTTGTTTCTGGATATTACCACTCTGTAATTATAAAGCATAGAATTAACTGTTGATCCATTGTTGTGCAATATTACCTGTAACCTTGCTTTTCTCTCTTCCTTTTTCTGTGCAGGAGCAACATAGAGAGGTTTGCCAGCAACCATTTTTCCATTCATCGCAGCAAGCTACAATACAAGTACCAATAGATTTGTACATGATCAATAAACTTTGTCAATTATCAATTATTAAATAATAGTCACCGTAATCTTTACACTTACAGCTCGAGTTGCTTCCTCGGGAGTTGAAAAAGCAACAAATCCAGATCCCCTACTAATTCCCTGTGGGTCTCGCAGAATCTATGGATCACAAAAAAAGAAACAAGTTTCATGAAGATGAAGATTTGACAATTGCAGATATGAACAGAAAGAGGAACTGCATTCACACACCTTGCATGAAGTTACTGTACCAAACTCGGAGAACAGTTCACTAAGTTTTTCATCACTAACACTATCATCCAAGTTTTTGAGATACAAGTTTGCACCATAAAACTTGTCAACAGTTTCCTTAATACTCTGCTCATGTTTTTCTTTCAGTTCAAGCTCCCTTTCATATTTTTTTAGAGCTTTTCCAACATACCACTCCTTTTCATCAAATTTTTTTCCATTAAGCGCCTCCACAGCTTTAGCAGCAGCATCTGCATTTTCAAAATTGACAAAACCAAAACATTTCGATTTACCATCTACATCTCTCATTACTACAGCACTGGTAATAGTTCCATATTCTCCAAAAATGTTCTTCAAGTCATCATCTGTAACTCCCTCCGATAGGTTTTTCACATAGACATTATTAAACTTCGCATTACTCAATGCATTATCTCTATCCTGCTTCCGTTGGAAATGACCAACATAGACTGGCTTATCATTGATCAGCATGCCATTTAACTTGTCAATTGCACTTTGTGCAGATTCTTCATGCTCAAATTGCACAAAACCATAGCCTTTAGACAACCCAGAAGCATCCATTGCTATCTTGCAAGAAAGAATATTTCCAAAAGCCGAAAAGGTATCATATAAAGCTTTGTGATCAATTGCCCTATCCAAATTCTGTACCATCAAAAAATCACAATATTCAACGAGTTATTAAACAGAAACAAACTACTAAAAAAACAGTTTAAAAATATGTAAATCACCAATTTACCCCCTCGAATTGTATTAACTTAGTAAGTGATATAATTTAGGGATTAATTTGTTAGTAAGTGATGTAATTCAAAGACTAATTTGTTAGTAAGTGATATAATTTGGGGGACTAATTTGACAGTCAATAGAAGGACCAAGTTGTTCGACTTAATTCAAAAAGAGAGTCTTTTTTGCCTATTCGCAGATTTCATAGGTGTAAACTGTAAATGCACGACCACTACAATTTCATGGGGCAAACTGGCAATATACCAGCGATATACCGACAATCAGTACCTTGATGAAAATATTAGCAGCACCACTCTTACGAACACTAGGGTCGCGATGAGAATACATAATCCGAATCGGTTTGTTGTTCAGTGGAGTGAAATTCAGCACATCCATTGCCTTTGCAGCTGTGTAACAGTTAAATTTTCAAATCAATATCACAGTAATCATCAAGCAACAGAAAATGTGATTAAACTTAAACCTAACCCTAAACCTAAACCTAACATTGCATTCGAATTTGAAGATTCCAAAAACGAAGAAAAAAAAAAACTAACCGTCATGAGGGTTACTGAAATTGACGTAACCGTAACCTAGAGATTGTTGAGATGCCAAATCCCTACAGATCCGAACAGAAACAACTTGACCGACCTGATTGAATAGATCGTAAAGCTGCGAATCGTTAACATCGTGATCAAGATCTCCGACGTATAACGACGTCGTTGTCAATTGATTCGGAACCGGAGCAGTAGCGTCATTGTTAGGATTTTCTTGAACTTGCGCCATTGAGATTGAAGATTGAACAACAAAATGCAAATAAAAAGTTACCTAAAAGAAAACCCTAGGAATCGTTTTGGGGGAAAAGATGATTTGAATAGTTTTTTGGGTTTTTTTTTGTTTTTGATAAACACGCCGTGCCGCGAACAATGCAGTAGCGGAAGTGCGGCGAAGAGTACTGTAACAATGGGAAAAAGTACTTAATAGTAATCTTTTTTGTGGCAGCGCAGATCGATCTGCACAGGGCTGGTCATTTCGGAAGTTGAAGGCTTATATAGTATAGCTGTAAATTTGTTAAGCCAAATTTTTATTTATTTTTTCACATAATATTTTTATATTTTTCTACAATAAAAGGGCAAAGCCCAATAGTAGAAAAATAAATTAAAAAACTAAGCACGTATTTATATAAGGACCAAAAATGTCATCAGAAAATATTTGGGAGATTTTTAAGAGGAGTCTTTAAAGGTATTACATTAGAGGAATAAGAAACAAAAATTACATTTATCTCTCTATTTAATTTAGTTTGAGAGTCAATTCTAATATTAAGTGGTTTTAATTCTCTTCCAATTGCAGTTACGGATGAATAAGCAAATTTTTGCTTCCATAGTCTTTTTGTCACGTATGTGTAAATTGGATTTGTCGATTGAAGTTTATGAACTCTTAGATTTGACGGATCAAGAGAGGGGTGATCTCATTAAGATTGCATCTCAATGTAAGCATGTCGGTAAATAATTTAGTCAAATTTTATAATGAGGTGGGTAACTCGTTGTCTTTGAGATAAATTCATAATTGCGTAGTCATCCAACATTTCGGCATGTAGAGCGTCACAAATATATAAGAAAAGATTTACTTTTTAAATTCATAAAATGCTTAATGTTTTTGGTCTAAAAAATGAACTAAATAATCAATCATTCCATGAATCTAATAAACATGTTTTTTATATAAAAGACTAGAGATGGTATTACTTTATTTAGGTTGAATTGCAATTTAGCTTTCCTATTTTATGACCCTAATGAAAATATTCCAATGTTATGTTTGTTAGTGTTATGAATATTATTATTTGATGTTCATATAGGTCATTGGCCCATATATTTGGCTCATTATATTTGCCTATATATAAGACTTATGTATCATTGTAATGTAACCTTAATCCGAGTGGTGAATAATATACAAATTATTCTTTCTCTCTTCTTCATCTATAGTATTGTTCCTATTTACATCAATTTATAACACGTTATCTGCCAAATTATTTGCAAAGGTATGAACACATCAATCTCGCTTATTATTTATACGATTTAGAATCCTGATATTTTTTTTGGTTTGGTGATATTGAAATCGGTATTTTTAATTAAACAACAATGTTTCATCAAACTATTTTGGGGTTATTCTTATACAATGAAATCAATTTTTTTATATATACACTGCCAGTTTGGGTTCTTGAGTAATCTAAAGTTGATTCAAACTTTAATTGATGTAACATAAATTAATACATTGTTGTGCCTTGCTAAAGTAACGATGGTATTTGAAATACTGTTTTTGATATAATATACTACACAAATTAATAAACAACAAAATGAATATTCAATTAATGGCATCAAACCTGTGTCAAAAAAAAAAATTAATGGCATCAAACCCACCGAACCATGAAAATGTTGTGAAAAACATCTTCCTTTAATTATGTTTCAGTTTTGCAATTTATTTATTCTATATATATCAAGAAATATATTAATCATGCATCCTTGAAGGATTGCAAAAGATATTATTATTAGTTCCCGAAGAACTAAGAGACATAATTTATGAATTCCTAAAGAATTCAATAAAATTAGTTCCTGAAGAACTAATAAATTTAATCTATGAATTCCCGAAGAATTCAACAATATTAGTTCCTGAAGAACTAAAAAATTTAATTTATGAATTCCTGAAGAATTCAATAGTTTAGTTCCTGAAGAACTTAACAAACTCAATTTATGTTCTCTATGAATTCCTGAAGAATTCAGTACTTATATGAAGAATATATAATTAGATATATTCTTGAAGAACTTAAAAATTCAAAATTTTGTTCTCCATGAATTCCTGAAGAATTCAATAGTGATACATCCCTGAAGGATGTATAAATAATTGATAAGAATTATTTAGAGTTCTTGAAGAATATTGATTCACAATTTATGGTCCAGAAGCACCATAGTGAAATTTTGAAATATGAATTCTGAATATTCATAAGCCTACGGTCCAGAAGCATCGTAGTAAAATTTTAAAATATGAATCCTGAAGATTCATAGGATACGATCCAGAAGCATCGTGATGAAAATTTTGAATCCTGAAGATTCATAGCCTACGTGTCTAAAAGTAACGTAGTAGATTTTTAAATATGAATCATGAAGATTCATAAGCCTGCACTTTTAGAAATACCGTAGAATGTCTTTTAAAATATGAATCCTGAAGATTCATAGCTGTAAATAAAATAAGTGGAATGAAAAAGTTATAAATCAGAAGTTTATACTACACTTATAAATATACTAGTGCAATTGAAGCACAAAATATTGTAAACCAGAAGTTTACAAATCATATTAAATTTATCGTTGGCAATACCGGTTGGGTCATCCCGGATTATTATGATGCGAAAAAGAAATTTTATAGATATTGAAGGGCCTGAAGTTCCTTCATTCTAGTAATTTTTATGTATTACTAGTTTCCAAAAGAAGTTGAGAAATTAAGTAAATGAGCATCTTTTATTTTAGAATAATAGAAAGATGATATTTGTAAATCAATACATTACCATGATCATGTGGACCAATTAGATCTTTATGATTTTAATTAATGCATCAATTAAATGGTCACATGTACGTTTGTTGTCAACTCACAGCCAGAAGTTTGTGAGGCACTAATTTGGTTAAGAGCTCATTTTTATATAAAGCATTTGAGAAGTATCGTATTTCAAATCAAAATTGATATTGAACATCTTGAAATATATGTTCATAAAAAAAAAATGGACTTGAAGATCCATTCTTTAGACGTCTAAAGTTAATTACATGAACGATACTTATGAAATCAAAACTTCTAATTTATACTTTGGGAACACTTAAACATGTATGTTGAGATATTGATCCGCATCAAGCCAACAAGTTATTCCCCCTCAATTTGCAATTGAGTTTAGGTTTATACCCTAATATTTTTCTTATAAGCATTTTTGGATGTGTTTGTATGTTCCAGTTGCTCCAATATAATGCACTAAGATGAATTATTAAAGAATATTGGGAAAATATATTTGATATGAATCTCCGTACATTATAATTTCGAGATAGAAAAATCGGAGACTTATCTACAGCCCTGTAAGCTGATTATCAAGTGATGATTTAATTTTCTCAATATTAGGGGGAGAGAATAAGCAGCTGAAATTGTGAACCATAAGTTCATATGAATCACTTGATATTATATTATTATCATTATCTCATCTTGATCGATCCTCTTAGAAATCAGTATGAATCAGAAGTTCATAAAATAAATCATTTGCAAAGTTTATGAAATAAACTATCAGCTGCTAATGCTCCATTCAAAATGGATGTTCCTGTTGGACAAGCTTATATTGCAAATGAGTTTTAACCACCCTGAAGTGTGGTAGGTCAATCGGTTCCAAAGATAAAAATCCTCAAATAAAAAAAGAAGCTTATATGAAATATGACCCAAGTGAGGATATGAAAATTTTGAAAAAAATATTTGACATAATTGATTTATCAGTTCCAGAAGAACTTATCAAGTACTTGAAAGTTATGAAAATAAAGAGATCTCGACGAATTATGTCATAAATGAAATACGATTGAACCGAGATGAAGTCAACGCTGACAATATTTTTGCACATAATAAGGCGCTATATGTGATTGATAACAATGAGGATCATGAACTAAAGTCTATTGAAAATTATAGACAAAACATTGATTGTCTAAATGAAATGATGCAATTGCTACGTAATTAAAGTCACTTTGCAAAGTGAAAGATTTTTGGACCTGCAGTCCGTACATCTGAAGATGTGAAAATGATGAGATTATAAGAATCAATTTTCTTGCGAAAAAGAAAATGATATTTAAAGTTTGACTTGTTATTCAAGGATATTGATAAATGTCTATTACTGATTTTCAAGAGGCGTATTCACCTGAAGTGAATTCAAAAACCTATTTGTAATTAGTTAAGTTGAGTAACATATGAAATACTCACTTTATGTGAAAGATGTGTTTTAGCATATTTGAATGACTCACTTAATAATGATGATTATATGAGAATCCCTGAAGGATTTCATTTTTGTGAGACATATAAGTCAAACTATCGAAGAGATGACTTATTAAAATGAATAAGTCTCTTTGTGTACTCATACACCCAAAGTGTATGTCGTATAATATTTTAGTGGGTATTCTCAAATGAGGAACATGAGAATGACAACACTTGTCTATTTTTAATAGAAAAAGATTTGGAAATGAATTTGTTATAATCGATTTTTATGATGATAATATAAATTTGATCAAAACTCCTGAAGAGCTTTTGAATTATGTTGAAAAGTTTGAAATGAAATATGTTTGATGATAAAAGTTTGTTTGGAATTGCAAACTTTGTATTTTAATGATGTTTTATGCATCGAGAAACTTTATATCAAAGGTATCAAAGCAGTTTAATATTAACAAATATAATATGTTGTCACTTGATGTGAACAAAGATCATTTCATGTCTCAAGAAAATGATCAATTACTTGAATTGGTCTTGAAGTACCATATTTTAGTTCCGTTGAGAACACTATTGCATTTTGTAAATTATGTATGTAATGATATCAATAAACTCAAGGTATTGGAACAAAGTCATGTATATAATTTGTATCTTGGAGATACAACACTATCCTCCAATTATGTGAAAGTTTTAGCTCTACATCCAAAAAGCTCAGAATGCGGTTTTGTTGAGGTTTGTGATTCTACACATACAAGAAATTTGAAGAAGATGATATCGCATCCACGGCTAATACAAAGAAAAATATATTAAAGTATAAGAATCAGATCTTTCTGCAAAGTCATCGTCAAGCAAAGCTTCTAATCAACTATATTGAAGATTTATTGAGCTTTTCCGTCTCAGATATAATTGTCTTCATGAGGGGAAGATATAATTGTGTTCTGCACTCTTTTTCCCTTCACCATGGTTTTGTCCCATTGGGTTTTCCTGGTAAGGTTTTTAAAGAGGCAGTTTAAACACAAAGGATGTTGTACTCTTTTTCCTTCACTAGAATTTTTTCCCACCGGGTTTTTTTCTATTAAAGGTTTTAATGAGGTATATCCTCGATGGACATCCAAGGGGGAGTGTTATGAATATTATTAGTGGATGTCCATATAGGTCATTGGCCCATATATTTGGCCCATTATATTTGCCTATATATAAGACCTATATATCATTGTAATATAACCCTAATCCAAGTGGTGAATAATACAAATTATTCTTTGTCTTCTTTCTCTCTTCTTCATATATAGTATTGTTCCTATTTACATCAATTTATAACCGTTAGCAGTTTTTACCTCTTAAATTCTCTTATTATGCTATTTGATAGCCTCTGTCCAATTTTTCTCTTAAATTTAAGTTAAGATGTTATTTCGTTAGGTGACATTTTTTTTTACCACAAATTTTTTAGTGACATTCATCTCCAATATTTAGGGTTTTTTTAATTAAAAACTAAAAACAACAAAACAATGTCAAAAAGTTTGAAATTTTAATTAAGGATTTCATTTGCTCTCATATGTACGAGCTAATTTTTGGCATCATAAATTTTTCTTTAGAAAAAAAAAGAACTAGCTCGAAAGTTTGGTGTGGGGTCAATAAATAATGTTACATTGATATCAATTTTAGATGAAATTGGGGTGAAATTATCAATTCTCATAAGTGAAAAATACAAGGGGTCAAAATCGTTTAGAAAATAAGTGGAAGATAAAAATTGCAATCGCAATACACTGGAACATAAAATACAAAAATTAAAAAATTAATGTCTTAGTGGCACTTTTACTGCAATGTTGGTTTTACAATATCACTAATATGTACACTCGTGCCATGGAAAATTGTTTTTGAATAAGGTAAAAATAAAATACTTTAGACTTCACATTTCTATTTATTTTAAATTTGACATAAAGTTTTAGGAATATACTATAAACACAAAGAAAAATACATAAAAATATGAGAATATTTAAACTTCATGTCAATACTAGCGGATGTATATCCTAATAATAATAATAATAAATATAAAAACAACATTTTTAAAGATACAATGGATGTCATTTTATTTCAAGCTTTAAATACAATATTTCAATATACTTATAAACTAAACCAAAATAACATAATAAATAGGCTTCATCATTCAACTAAAAACATATTTTATACAAAGCGGAACACTTTTCAAATTGTTCCGGTTTGTATTTTCGCCTATATTTTATTGATACCGGAACTCTTTCTATTTGTGCCCAAAACATATTTTGTTGATTCCGGAACACTTTGTAAATTGTTCTGGTTTGTAAAAAATTGCAGAGGAGACGAAACCACAGTGATACATCAAAGGCGAGAACCCGGAACAATATTTGCTTACCGGAACACTGCTGTTGATGGGTGTGCACGGAACCCGAAAAGGTTGAAAAAAAAACATCATAAACGACAACAGTTCCATATTTTATTTGCAAACCGGAAAACATTTTCAAAGTATTCCAGTAAAATTAACATACCGGGAAGAAAAAAAGTACCTTACCGGAATAGTATTTCGGGGGGTGTACAATTTTCCAAACATGTTGGGATAAAAATATAAATGTTGGGGTGAAAAAAAATCATAAACTGGCAAAAGAAAAAATAATAAAATATACAAGAGTAAGATAAGGGTAAAATGAGAATATTTCATAATATGTTGGGGTAGAATTTTTTTTTCTAAAGACTAAAACCAAAGTAATTTGAAATTACATGGGCAAAATGTGAGTTTTTTTATAGGAACTATAATCCAAATTTACTAACTTTACGGGGACCAAAAATGTATTTTACCTAATAATAAAATAGTAAAATAATTTCTTGTCCAAACAAAAAGATAGTAAAATAAAAATATATAAATGTAAAAGTATAATTATAAGAGTGGGAGAATATATTTTTTCTAGAACAAGATGGCTATGGAGCATAACTCCGCAATAAGCTTTCACAAACAACATTTACATAGGCACAACCCTAAATAAATTATATTTGGACATACATACACAATTGAAAAAAATAAATAATAAATAATTTAATCGCATCACTTAATATTAATTAATTATTTTACTTTTAATTTTCTTAAATTCATGTTTATATGCCTAACATGTGTTATTTACGATTGTGTCTAATTTCTCAAGCTTTCACATAATAACCCATAAAATTACTATTACATTTAACAAAAACTAGACGCCGGCCCGTGCGTTGCACAGGTTCGACGGAACACCATGGATATACCAATCATGGTTATTGTCAATCATGGCTATTGCTTGAAGAAAGAGGTTTAATCACAAATAAAACCAAAATGATTCAAACCAAGATAACATTGGAAAAGGATAATAAAACCATGGAACAAACAAAATATAATGATTCAAGTGAGGACATAGAAATTGAAACTAAGCATAAGGTTGCAAGTTTATCATAATTATAGAGTAATGGGTCATACAAAACATGATAATTCAAGCCAAAACAACATTAGTAAGGGATAATAAGACCATGGCACAAACAAAACATAAATATCCAAGTCACGACATAGAAATGTAAACTAAACATAATGATCCAAGTCAACACAATAGTAGCAAAGGATAATACATGGAAATTGAAAGAAAGCAGAAAAGTCTGCTATAACACAAGTCTGCTACAAAAAAAGGGAACATGGCCATTTTATATAGAATAAGAGAGGACTTATGTATAATATGGTCACCCAACCTCCCGCAGTAAGGCCATAGAAATCTCTTAATCGAGTCTAGCCTTGAGCAAAATAGATCTTGTTGTTCCTCTTCTCAATAGATACCCGAATATTGTTTCGCTTTAGATCCTGTAAAATTACATAATTGCTTATGAATGGACCAATGCTTCTTGTTAAACTTGCTGGCAGCTTGGCGCAAGCATGCACAATATGTTGAAGATTTAGCTCATTTGAAAAATAAAAAACAATAATAGGGATGCTACTATTTCTTGCAAAACATAATAAATAGATAAATTTTTAAATTTACACTCATTGGATCAAATTTCACATATCCTGTCTTTGGCATCATGCAGTAAGGTTGCAGAAAGAATAAATGGCATCCATTTTTGCAAATTAATTTTTATGTGACAGAGGTTTAATTTCCAGTACCATCAATAATAAGGTACTTTTTACTAACAAGTATGCATGTTATAAATACTAATTAAGCACACACCATTGATAGTGCACAACATTTTGTGGAAGAGGATAAGTTGAACTTATAATCATAAGATGAATACATGGTGCATACAATAGCCAATCCGATTCTAGACAAAGCTATGGGCGTGTTATACTTGGATTTACTGCTTAAATTTATTAGATAAGTATGAAGAGTAAAAAAAATAAAAAAATCTAATAGAGTCTAAGTAAGCACCCAGTAATATCAAGCATAACCCAATGACCTTGATTCTTCAAAGATTTTATGGTGGACGACATCGGAAAAGAACTCATCAAAACCCGTGACATGTGTATAATTTAATTTTTGCCTAAGAACCTATTTTAAAAAAAAATGTTATGCACTCCATCAATGTAATTAACACAATCTACTGTGAACAATTCCAGATAAAAGTTGTGTAAGTAACATGGCTTAGTATACATAACCTCCTCAACAGACATCACTTGAACAAACGCATACCAATAGATCTAAAGAATACAAATATTCATGAGAATTGTGTGCTGATAGCTGCATACATTGCACAGTTCCATATAAAGTACACCAATTCATTCTTGGTTCTACCCATTGATAAGTGCCAAAAAGTAGCTAAAATTCATATATGTTTTAAGCACTTATTAACTTGTTTTGTAAGATATTCATTAGGTTTATCCCACTTTATTGTACATATTTGTTTAAGTCATTTCTTTCAATTAAGTTTCCCTAAATCTCAACATTTGTGCAGAAATTTGAAGAAAAATTGCAAGTTAACTCGCCAGGGCGAGCTCAGAGCGAGTGCAGGGCGAGTAGAGGCAGAGAGCATCAAATTGGATAACTGATGCACTCGCCAGAGCGAGCAGCAACTCGCCAGGGCGAGTAACAACTCGCCAGGGCGAGTAACAACTCGCCAGGGCGAGTGAAGGCGGTTCAAACTCACTCATGACGTGGCAGTAACCCTCTGGTGAAGAAAGGTCAACTCGCCAGAGCGAGTTGGAGCTCGCTCAGCGAGTTTTAATTTTCAGAAACTCTATAAATAGAGTTTGCTGTCATTTTTCTTAGGAGATAACTTAGAATAGAGAATCAGAAGCAGAGGGAAACCCTAGGAGCCAGATTCAAGGGGATTTGAAGGTGGATTCACTACAATAGTTGAGAAATCATCATTGGTGTTTGTTCATCTCTCTTTTCTTCTTTATCTTTTGTATAGCTATCATGACAATGAATAGTTAATCTCTCTTTTGTTGGGATTGGATGTAATTAACTCTATTAGTATGTATTTATTTTGATCATGGTGTTTTATATGATTTTAGATTATTTATCAATGTTAGTGTCATCTTTAATCTTCATGTTTTATCTTTGGATTTGAATTTATAGACGTATAATGTTTGAATCAAGGAACTAAGATGAACACTTATTAAAACCCTAAATTCTAGACATAGATTTAGGATTAATATTCACTTTGTGTATTGGAACTTAATGATATTGTGTTGTTGAAATTATCCGAGACATCGGAAGTTTAAATAATACAATATAGCCGTTGCATTGATTAATCACTCGAGACATCGAGGATTGATAGGTACAACGTGAACCTCGTCGTTATCTGGACACAGAAACGTACGTGAGCAATACGTGATAATATTGATGAATAGCTAAAATCTGCATAACTGATTAGGGAAATACAAATGAATGAGTTGATGAAATCTAATCCCAGCAATTCAATCTCTCTGTCAATTTACTTCTTTTATGCTTTCGCAAGTTTTCGTAAACAACCTCTTCAAAAACCCTCTGAATCTCTTTACTTGAAATTATATTAATTGTTGAACGGTATTGATATCGCACCAGTCCCTGTGGAGACGATAAATCTATACTTACTTTTGTATTTCAACAAATTGGCGCCGTTGCCGGGGACTGGCGTTTAGATATTGAAACATTGCAACAATTTGTATTCTTTTAAGTATTTGCACTAATCCTTCTTTGCTAGTCAGAGAATTTTTTTCTTGTTAGTTCAATCCTTTTTCAGATTCACCATCACAAACAAAACCATGACTGATCGTGGTTATAACAACTTTTATACTCCGGATGAGTATGAATCATATCAACAGTTTCATAGGACTCCAACACATGAAGAGATTTTTTTGACTCAACAATTGGAAGAACTTTCAAAACAAATTTCTAATTTGATTAGTCTACAGGAAGAGTCAATTAAAGCTAAACAAGTTGCATACTGTGAGCTTTGCAATGGAGACCATCCCACTGGCCATTGTCCTCCGATGACTGATGTGCAGTTTGACCAGATGATCAAGCAAATGGCTAATAAGCAAAGCATGGAAGTTCAAACCAACACTCAAACCACTCATGAGAAAGATAATATTCTAAAAAAGAATGAGGAATGTGGAGAGAGTGTGGAAGAAGTTGTTGAGAAAAATGAGGAAGAAAGAATAGTTGAAAGAAGTGGTGTAGTGAAAAAAGTGAAAGAAATGGACACACCACATGAAGTTGAACTTCCTCAAGAAATTCCATGTATTGAAAAGGTTAACACTGTTGATAGTGAAAAAGTGGTGATGGATACAAAGGAGAATGATGGATTATTTGACAAGGAAGAATCATGTGAACAAAAGAAGGAGATAGAGAACAAGGCGGAGATTGATCGGGTCATAGATGAAATTTGTGCCTTGTTCAACAAGAAAGAATTAGGGAGGACATGGACTCCACATAATCTCTACTTCAAGTTCATGGAGTTCCTCCCAAATCAAAGGAAAAAGACGGATGATGTGATTTCCGTCTCATTTTGGCCACCCTAACATATCAGGCGTCGAGCTACCGACGTTAACCAAGCGCTTGTTGGGAGGCAACCCAATTTTCTTTACTTAGCTTTTATTTAGTGCACTTTTAATTTCGCATATGTTATAATAGTTTTTGAACATGCCCAGCCTCTTATGCAAACAAAGTCCTTGAACTGGTAATGTGCATATGAAATGAAATGTCTAGGTTTGTGATCAATCAAAAGCAAATGCATGATTAGAATGATTTTCTTTCAATTGCTATAGTTTGAGATCAACCTTTTGTGATTATCTTTGAATGATAGGATGAATTTGAACTAAGTAGCTTGATTCAATTTGATTTCATTCATTCCTTCTTAACATGATTGATTAATTATGAATCACATAGACTTAGCCGGGTGAGATTGTGTGAACCTTCAATTGTTTATATATTTGAGAGCCGACAATTGTGTTTAACTCTGTTAATTTTAACTGAATCTTGCTATAACTTGATATGTTTGAAGTCATGGAAATGATCAAGGCCATGTTTCTTTTTGAGTGCAACTACTTAAGCCTAAAATAACCTACCTTGTGAGAGTGTGATCCTTTGTTACCCCCCTTGAGCCAAAATTTTGAAAATTTGTTTGTTTGAACCCTTGAACCACAATAAAGAAAAACAATGACTTGACCCTTGTCTTAGGATGATTGAGCATTGAGTTTATGTAGGGTTGAAAACAAGTTGGGGAGAAAGAGGTTATTTGATCAAAATGAGAAAAGTAACAAGTAGTTGAAAATGGTGATTGAAAAAGAAAAAGAAAAATATTGAAAGTCATTTGACACACAATTGAAAATCAAAGAAAAATAAATGAAAAGAAATTGTGTCAAAACAAAAGAATCACCAAAAGTAAAGAATGGGGAAAGTATTGAAGATACTCAAAGCTTATGCTCTCTTATCCTTAAGGCTCTTTGAATCCAAAAGAAAAACAATGATTTCTTGTAGCCTAGCCCCATTACAAGCTTAAGAAAGTCCTTAGTGATCCATGATTGATAACATGTTTTGTGATTATGTTGAGATGTATGTTTGAATTGATTTGTTGTGAACACATTGTTTGGATTGAGAGAAACACTTCACCCTTGAGTTGAAACACTTGTGAGAATTGTGATTCTAGTTGATTATCTTGTTGGTTTGGAAAGTTTGAAATCTTACTGAGTTTTGAAACTATTTCAAATTCATGCTTTGATTCTTTAATAATTATGATTGAGTGATTTTGAACTTGCAACACATTGAATCATGCAAACTTGAAGTGATTTACATATAAAGTTTTTGATTGATTACAAAGCTTGAATGTGCACTAATGATGATTGAGCCATGTTTTCAAAGTTTATTTTGGACTTTTGTTTGAGGACAAACAAAGTTTTAAGTTGGGGAGAGTTGATAAGTGCCAAAAAGTAGCTAAAATTCATATATGTTTTAAGCACTTATTAACTTGTTTTGTAAGATATTCATTAGGTTTATCCCACTTTATTGTACATATTTGTTTAAGTCATTTCTTTCAATTAAGTTTCCCTAAATCTCAACATTTGTGCAGAAATTTGAAGAAAAATTGCAAGTTAACTCGCCAGGGCGAGCTCAGAGCGAGTGCAGGGCGAGTAGAGGCAGAGAGCATCAAATTGGATAACTGATGCACTCGCCAGAGCGAGCAGCAACTCGCCAGGGCGAGTGAAGGCGGTTCAAACTCACTCATGACGTGGCAGTAACCCTCTGGTGAAGAAAGGTCAACTCGCCAGAGCGAGTTGGAGCTCGCTCAGCGAGTTTTAATTTTCAGAAACTCTATAAATAGAGTTTGCTGTCATTTTTCTTAGGAGATAACTTAGAATAGAGAATCAGAAGCAGAGGGAAACCCTAGGAGCCAGATTCAAGGGGGTTTGAAGGTGGATTCACTATAATAGTTGAGAAATCATCATTGGTGTTTGTTCATCTCTCTTTTCTTCTTTATCTTTTGTATAGCTATCATGACAATGAATAGTTAATCTCTCTTTTGTTGGGATTAGATGTAATTAACTCTATTAGTATGTATTTATTTTGATCATGGTGTTTTATATGATTTTAGATTATTTATCAATGTTAGTGTCATCTTTAATCTTCATGTTTTATCTTTGGATTTGAATTTATAGACGTATAATGTTTGAATCAAGGAACTAAGATGAACACTTATTAAAACCCTAAATTCTAGACATAGATTTAGGATTAATATTCACTTTGTGTATTGGAACTTAATGATATTGTGTTGTTGAAATTATCCGAGACATCGGAAGTTTAAATAATACAATATAGCCGTTGCATTGATTAATCACTCGAGACATCGAGGATTGATAGGTACAACGTGAACCTCGTCGTTATCTGGACACAGAAACGTACGTGAGCAATACGTGATAATATTGATGAATAGCTAAAATCTGCATAACTGATTAGGGAAATACAAATGAATGAGTTGATGAAATCTAATCCCAGCAATTCAATCTCTCTGTCAATTTACTTCTTTTATGCTTTCGCAAGTTTTCGTAAACAACCTCTTCAAAAACCCTCTGAATCTCTTTACTTGAAATTATATTAATTGTTGAACGGTATTGATATCGCATCAGTCCCTGTGGAGACGATAAATCTATACTTACTTTTGTATTTCAACAAAATGACCCATTTTAACTTAAAATTATCATAGGACAATCTTAGAATTCACATGCAAGAATTCTAATAAATATAATAAACAATAGGAAATGATTGTAGGTCAATAATTGACTTTAGTTCCTGCTTAGTTATTAACTTAAAATCATTTGTTTAGTGGATTTTGATAACATGCCATAAACAAATCATGCATCCAGAATTTTAATTTCTAAGCTAGGAGTAAGCCTATTAGGAACTCACCTTTGAATCGGAGGTGATTAACCAAGAGCTTGAATTTGAATTACTTCATAGCCAAATTCCTGCTACTTTCTTCAAGACCTCAAATCTAGTCATTTCACTTCAAATCTTCAATTTCCTAATCAAAACCCAGTAGTTTAAGATTACTACCATCACATGCAAATCTTAACCATGGAGAAATATGAAATGAGACCAATTTTCATAAGCAACACCGACTCATCAGACCCATCAATGATATATCAGAAGGCGTGTAAGGTGGCTTAGAATTTGATCGAAGCATCATTATCTGCATGGTTTTATTTGAGTAACATTATTGGTAAATTCAATTGCATAAAAAAAAAATTAGTAGATGAATGAATTAGAATTTGGATATTATACAAAAATTGGAAGGTATGTCATACTTCTCAGTATTAGATGTACATAACATTTGATCCACAACATCATTGCCATCAAAGCGGTGCCACTATCTGGGATGTGATTTTAAGGATATGCTTAAGTCATGAGGTATTGCCAATATGTATGAAAAAAAGGGATAGCAAATTATATATTATGAGCAGGTGGCATGGTTAGAATAGGGTCTAGTTTCAAGATAATTGCTATTTATTAGGATGGTATTAATTGTAGAAATGCAAGAACAATCCTAGCCACTAAATTACACAAACACCAACATATGCATGCAATTTCATGTCTAAAAACTTACTTAAAATATTAGTGGACATGTGTATTAATAATATAAAGTGGCATTTTAATTACATCAATATGAGCTAATGTCAAAACAAAATAAGTGGGAAGTAGTACCTAAATTGGTGGGTATGTCATATTCCCCAGCATTAGTTGTACATATTATCTCACTGATATTATTGTGGCCCATCAAGGAAGCATCATCATCTATGAAAAATGAAGGCAGCAATTCCAAATGAGAGTCGGAGCATGAATTGTAGGAAAAATTTAGGACTTGAACTTAAACTGAATATAACCTTGGAAAATAAGTTGTTGTGGTCTGATCCATTGGATCTCCTAAAGAAAGAGGAATAAGCAAATTAAAGTAGATGGGTAAGTTTATGTACACTATTAGTAATATAAAGAATTTGAATGCCATAAAAGAGTTAGAGAGAAAAAATAATTGCTTAATAATTAATCAGTACCCAAAGATCGATCTCCATGATGTAGATGTATACTTCCATTAGTTCTAAGTCTCTTAGGACAGCTATAGTGACCAGGTTCTTGAGAGAAGCTTTCATTGTTTGATGAACTCATATTGAGGCACTATAGGAACATGCATTCAAGAACTATCATGCATCACTGGAAGCATGTATTTACTATTGCAATGCATTGGTGCATTTAGCTATAGGAAACATATGAATAAGAAAAATGAATGCTGCAGGCAATACTCCAATCAGCACAAACATGATATAGTCATTTGTTCTACATTGTTTCTAGTGGAGTTGGAAACTTCACTTTGCATTCACTGGTGGAACATCCCTCTTTGGAACTTGATACTGCTTGCAATTAATGCATTCCAATTTCATTTATCCACATGTATTAACTGAATGCATGGTTTTAAAATTTGACATAACACAATCATTTGAATTGCATAAATTCTATTGGTATTGGAACTACCACACTACACTTATCAGCTGAAACAAACCAATGGCAGGTTTCTCCAAATAACTAATAAGAATCTAAACATGGCTAGTTGATTAAAAAAATAGTATAATAATTTGATTGGCTAATTCTTGTAGGCCAAGTGTAATTCACAAAATGACAGCAGCATAATGAAAAGACAGAACTGGATAGTTACCTCTCTCTGATGATCTCGAGTGATAATCTTTTCTTCTTCAAAGAATCGCATAGTTCGACGAAGTTGCTTTGTATGCAATTTGAGGTCCTTGGCCAAATCTTCTTCTAAAAAAATTATCAACAGACCAATACAATCAAAATTCAAAGTTCCATACTAAATAAATAAATCATCTATTTTGTCATAATGACTATAATATGCTATTCCCATTCTATCTAATTTAAATAAAAATTAAAACAATTTCCTTTCTGTTTTTGTTTTCCTTCCTTTGTAATTGAATATGTGAACTAATTTCAACAGAACTATCATTAATCACTGATAAACTACATTTTACAATCATATGATAAGAATTAAATTTAAACTTGTGCATGATTTGTTGATTGATAAAAGTATTTGCATCAGAAAGGTTGAACCTGGTGAGGGCATCAAGAACCACAACAATTTCTCTGTTGTCACTCCTTCCCATTTTGGGTTAATTATCACCTTTTCTGGTAAGATCATCATAGAAAGCTCCATGTGTATTCTTCAACCTCAACAGCATCCATCATTCACATCCACTGTGAGTGTAAACTCGAGCACTAAATGATCTCAACTATTTTAGCTACAACCTACAGATCAAAAGGTAAAAAAAATAAAAAATTAGCCAAGAGAACAAAAACTATCAGTTTACAATCGAAACAGTATCAACCAATACAACTGAAGCCAATAAAAGTGAAAAGGAAAAAAAAAACTAAACTAATTAAGAGACAATATCATAAAGTAGATAAGAGAAAGAGATAATGACACGCCTGATATTCAAAATTGCAAAAAGATCCTTTTTCCATGGGACATTGGGTTATAGTTGAGCTCTGCAAGATAAATTGAGTGAAAAATACAATGTGCTCAGTGAAATTAACTGCAAAGTTTCTTTTGGTTCACAAAAGGCTTTTATTGTTATTGGCGGAGGAGGGGGAAGCAAATCAAAACAGGTCATATGAGGTGATGATACGACATTTGAATTTTTAAACAATTATTACCGGATTCATATCTACATTGAGAGTTCCCACCGGCATCCATTAATTCAGATTGTCTGCTCTCTAGTATCAGCTGTTGATCCAAATAAGTGTTTCTCTACATAACCAAATTACAAATTAAAATTATTTAAAACAACACATATAAAGAAACCAATAACAATCAAACAGAGAGGCTTATATAATTGGCACCAAGTCATTGCATCGACTCGTATGGAATAGAATCATAGAAACTAACGGTTGTTAAAGCACCACGGTAGCAAAGCTAATAGAAAAATTAGAGATGTTAACTTGTTGCCATTATGCAAAATACTATAATGGATGGGACATAATAACAATAATAACAATCTAGATTAACTTACCAACACAATCCCATCTTTGCATTTGATACCAATAACAGTCCTGCAACAAAGTTTCAAATCTCTAAGATCACTAACTCAACACAAAACAAAAAACCTAAAAATAAAAACTACATTCCTTCAAAACCCTCAAATCCAAATTTTAAAAGAACTAAAACGCATTATTAATATATAAAAAAAATTGAATAAATATGAATGATTTTTGTTACCTTGCTCTAAGATTGGTGCAAATTTTGTCCCATAGTTCCATAATTTCTCTCCCACTGAGAAATTAGAACCAATTTCAATGAAATTAAGACATACCATGTAACATATGACTCTGAGTATCAAGAGCTTCTTCATTTAAGGGTTTATGCCACTCATTATCCATTGAAATTATGAAATGGTACCTTCTCTTTGATACAAAATGTCCACTCCATCCTATAAATGCATAAACATATCCAAATCACATAATAGTATCAATATCAACATAACCCATTTCAATTTCTAAATTAATAACAGACCCAAAAATCCTTATAACAAATCAATAAACTTTCAACAAACCCTTTTCATAACAAATCAAGATTTTTGCACCTTTTTCACACATAAATCACAGTTAAATCTACATCATAATAAGAAGGGGGAAAAATCCAAATTGCAAAATTCATTTGAGAAATTACCCATTTTCATATATACATACCAGAGTTCAAAATTCAAGCATTTGTAAAAGTACTCAAAATTTAAGCAAACCTAATTCAGAAAAAGGCTCAAAATTGAAGCACACCCAAATCAGAAAACAAAAAAATAAATCAAAATTCATGAAAAACTAAACAAACCCAATTCAAGAATCACTAAAAAAACAAACCCCAATAAATAAAGATTAGAACTTGACAACGAACCTACACAACGACAATGATCATAGGAAGGATGAGAAGAGTTATAAACTTCAAATGGAGAAGCAGAGATAGAGAGAGAAGAGCACGAGATAGATAGAGAGAGGAGAGAGAGAGAGAGAGAGAGAAGGATACTGATGGTATGGTGATGGTGTGCAGTCGTCGGTGGCGTGCGGTGGTGTGGTGATGGTTTCGCCGGAGAGGGTGGTGGCCGAGAGGGAAAGCGAGATGGGGATGAGAGTGGGAAGGGTTTATACGATGTTGATGTTTTGTTGCTCCTCTCCTGTGTGTTTTTGTGTTATAGAGAAAGAGAGAGAAAGAGAGTGTGATAGTTGTTTGTCCAATAGAATTTCATGCACATCCCATCGTAATACATAAGTCATCTTATTATTGGATACATCTGTCAATTATTGGTTAGTTAACAATTGCATGTATGACATCATGGATGACATATGAGATTAGGGATTTGAAAAGGGCATTAAGATTCACCCTAATGAACCTTTAGTATAATAAAAAGATAAAAAGATATAACACCGACATGACTCTGTAGAATGTAATTGTAATTGTATTATAAAAAGGAAAATAATGTAATTGTATTTGTGATTCATTTCATCTAAAAGAGAGGGAAAATAACGGTGGTCCAAAGTAGGGGTGTTCAAAAATCCAGTTAACTGAACCAAACTATGGTTCGAACAGCACTGAACCATATTTTAAACTGAACCATTTAATACAGTTTTGAATTGAACCACTTTTTAAAAACAGTTACAATTCAGTTTATAACCGGTTCAAAACCAGTTTAAATTTATGAATTGTATTTTATTTTTTAAAAAAAGAAAAATATTTAATAATTTCCCAAAAAAATTGGGAACTTTTTTCTTAAAAAAATAAGCGGAAAAAAGATCGGAAAAATTTCTCCCGAGAAAACCGGTAACTTTTTTTCTCGAAAAAATCGGAAAAAATTTTCCCGAAAAATCAGAACTTTTTTCTAGGAAATATCGGGAACTTATTTCCCGAAAAAATAAATCGAAACTTTTTTCTCGGAAAAATCGGGAACTCTTCTCCCGAAAAAAATCGGGAATTTTTTTCTGAAAAAAACCGGGAACTTTTTTTCCGAAAAATCGGAAAAAAATTTTCCCGAAAAAATCGGAACTTTTTTTCCCAAAAAATCCGGAACTTTTTTCCAAAAAAAATCGGGAACTTTTTTCCGAAAAAAATCGGGAACTTTTTTTCCCGAAAAAATCTGGAACCTTTTTTCCGAAAAAATCGGGAACTATTTTCCCGAAAAAATCGGGAACTTTTTTTCCGAAAAAAATCGAGAACTTTTTCCCGAAAAAAATCGGGAACTATTTTTCCCAAAAATAATCGGGAAATTTTTTTCCTGAAAAAATCGGGAACTTTTTTTCCTGAAAAAATCGGAAACTTTTTTATGAAAAAAATCAAGAACGTTTTTTCCAAAAAAATTCGGAACTTTTATCTCCAAAAAGTCAGAAACTTTTTTTTCGAGAAAAAATATCGAAACTATTTTCCCGAAAAATAGACTGAAACTGTTTTTCGGAAAAAAAAACTCCGAAATTATTTTTATCGGAAACCAGTTTTTTTTTAAAAAAAATACAGAAAATTGGTGTAAAACCAGTTTTTCAAAAAATAAACCAGTTTTACTAAAAAACCAGTTTTAAATCAGTTAACTGAAACTAAACCGGTTTAAAGATATAAACTGGTTCTAAACTGGTTCTGAACTGAACTGAAATTGGTTTGAGAAATAAACCAGTTTTTATAAAAAGTAGTTTCAGTTACTGAACTGAACCATTTTTATGGTTCAGTTCAGTGCAGTTTATGAACCGTGAACACCCCTAGTCCAAAGAAACAATTTATGAAAAGAAAGAAAAAGAAATCTTGATGGACCCCTATTGGAAACAACAAATGGCTTTGAGATTGAGCACCACACCACTATCCTTCACTTGTCTAGCTCATTCTACATGTAAACAACTGCCACTTTTGGTGCTTATCTCAATATCCACTTGTTGGCAACTCAACCAATATTTATTTTTTGTACGTTTCAAACTAATGCGGCTTTGTTGGGCCATTGCCCATCCTAGGTATCCTATCTTTATCTCTTTGCCGCTTGTTCGCCTCTTTTCACACTGCTAATTAATCTCATTTGTACGTACAGACGAAGTGACAATCATCACTGAAATTTATTTAACTGTAAATTTTAAATTTGAACTATATAATAATATTGAGTCTAACAATATTCATATTGTACATTGAAATAGACCATACGAACTAACACATTTGCACATATATTATGTTCAATCATCATCAAGATAACGAGAAAATATATGGCGGTTACTCTTAAATTTTAATGGCGGTTACTAATTAATGGCGGTTACTCTTAAATTTTAAGAAATTAAATTGAATACTTGTAAAATCACCATCACTTTAATGAAGAGTAATTACTTGCCTTAATTAAAAGTAGGTTACATAATTTATGACAAGGTCTATAATCTATTTCTTGTTAACAATTCTAACAAACAAGAAAATAAACAGAGTAGAGGAAGTTTAAGTTACAACCCCTATGATAACAAAAGATTAGCCGTTGATTCATGGATTGAAAAAGAATATTACAGAGAGATCAATAATATCAATCCTTAAAGTGAAAAGGATTAATAATCTTCAGGTTCTGGAAACTCATTTAAATCTGGTTTAACATCAGAGTTAAATTGAGCTGAAGTAGAAATTGATGGAGCTTGAATAGCTGTTTGAAGAGCATCAACTCTAGCACCGACTTTAGTAGCTTTTTTACGTATTAAATCAGCAGACATATTCCCTTGTTGAATAGAACCGTCGTTGTTGTGTTCTTCGTCGTCTTGGAACAATAATTCAGGGAAATTAAGACGCGCCGTAGGACCTCTTAGATAAAATACCGCGGTGTCGTAGGCGCGAGCCGCGGCCACCGGAGTAGTATAAGAACCTAACCAGATTCTTGATCTTTTGTTAGGTTCTCTTATTTCTGCTACCCACTTACCCCACTTTCTTTTTCTTATTCCTCTGTATGGTTTCTCTTGTTTTTGTTTGTGGTGCTTTTCTTGGGTGTTGTTGTTTTTGCTTCCTATGTTTCTTATTATTGTTGAACAACAATCACTTACTTCTTCCATGATTCTCTGCCTTTGGTTGTGCTATCTATCTATACTTGATTATTCAACTGAGTTATGCTAAGCTAAACTAAACCATAGATATTATGTATCGATATTGACAAAGCTATAGTTCAGGAAAACTCTGTTTTATACCTTCAAAAGTCTGTTTGATTGGTTTCTATTTATATGAAGATTTCTTTTGGACGGTTGTATGAAGATTTTATTATTATTATTTTTTATTTTATTATTTTGAAATGCATATTAATTTTTGTATGTGGACCAGTAATTTTATTTTATTAATGTACACATATTCAATTAAATCATGCAACAATATCACTTTATTATTGTGTAAAAAAAATCACTTTATTATATTTGTTTTTAAAATATTTTTACAAATATTGGTAATTATAGTTCAAATGGTAAAAATTTGTATGTTAAAGAAATATTATGATGATAATGTATACAAATTAATCTATACTCTATATATGGAGAGCGAGTTAGTTGGTTAAGTAGCGTTGAGCTTTTAAGGAGGGGAGAGTCAAGTATTGATCTTTGATCTTACTTGATCATATTGATTATAGTCGGTGGACGTCTCTAGGGATGTCAATGGATATCTATGGACGTGGATAGTGTGATATCCGTGTCTGCTCCGTCAGACAAATATGATATCCGTGTCCGCTCCATATCCGTGCGGATATCCGCTAAGCGGGTAATCCGCGGATATTGAAGTATCCACGGATATCAACATATATCCATGGATGATATTTTTTTATTAAAAAAAGAACTAATTATTGAAAAAAATTAATTTTTTTTAAAGAAAAAATAATTAACACATAATATTCATAAATTTTGCTCTCTATTTTTAATGAAAACACTCAATCTGCAAACAAAAATCACATCACAAAATTGCAAAAGAGCCAAACAAAAGTATAATTTATATAAAATAACCAAACTGCAAAAGATAAAATATAAAAATACAATTTTTTTATATAAAAATTCAAGAATTTATATGTAAATAAAGATATTTAAGTAATTTTACTAATTATTTAGCGGGTATGGATATCCGCGGGCGCGGATAGTATTAAATCCGCATCCGTATCCATTAAATGCGGATAATTGAAATATCCATTTATTTTATCCATGGATATCTATTAAGCTACCCGCTCCGTATCCATGGCGGATTTTATCCGCAGATATCCGCGGGTATGGATATTTTTGCCATCCTTAAACGTCTCTTCGCATGATTAATGTGACGGGGGGGGTGTATCTGCAAGATACTTTGATGCTCAAGTTAGTATTTGCAGGAAGTGAGAGGTTTGAAAGAGTAAGAATATAATATTTGTCCTTCTACGTGAGTAGGATATACATAGTCAACCACACAATCAAATTTCATCAATGTGAGGGCAGATCTCGCTCCCTCAACGTTGATGACTGACGAAATAACGACTGAAAATCCATGATTGATAGTAAATGTCAATCATTCTGATGTTGGCTGTTATAGAAGTGTTAACTATTGTAGTTTTGAACAGAGACGTATGACCTTAAACTAGTGTATAATTAGGTCGAGCTCGAAGCCTAAGTGGGTCGTGATCAACAACAAGTCGAACTTAAACCCAATGTAGAACACTCTCGATATTATACATTCTTAGGAAGGGTGCGAAGATCTTTAAGTTGCGAAATAAGCATTCGAGCAGGGATTAGTCTAATAGTTGGTCCAAATAATGCAGGAGTGTGGCATATATTTTATGGAGACACTGGGAGTATCAAATGCTCCGGTTATAATGGTTTTCTACCCAAAAATATATTGAAATCCTTTGTAAGTTTTTAGTCTCATATTAATTATAAATTAATTATAAATGATATAAAGTAAAGTTTGATTAAAAAATTGTCACATTTAGTAATTGAATTTAGGGTCTCCTAAATTTTGTCATTTGGTGAAGTTCAATAACCACTTCAACTTAATAACTTAGTTAAAGATTTACCTTTTTAATACATGTGTAATGATAAAATACGGTCCACAAATCCTAGAATAATTGGCAAAAAATGCCTTAATTGTTATGCTGAACATATTGATTAGAATTCGAACTCTGACTCTTTTACTTATGTGTGAATTTATAATAGTCTTGCCATTTTCACCTATAAAAAGTTTTGATAAAATACGAGTAAGTCAATTAATATAGAGACAAAGGAAATATAACTATCATAATTATTGCAGTATAAATAAATATTGGCGGTAGAGGGCGGGTGAAATGAAAGGAAGGGAATGAGTTTTCCATTTGGCTGCTAGTCTGTCGACTGGTACCGCCGCCACGTTGAGTTTTCTTTAAGATAATTTCCAACCTATCTTTGTGTTCTCTCTTTTTCCAAATCACTTGCAACTCTTATTAAATTCTTTAACTAAAAGATGGCCGACACACTCCATCATACCAATCTCTCTCTCTCTCTCTCTCTAGCACTCAATTTGAATGGAATTGCATTTTTGTTATGCATTGCATCACACGTGGCATTTCGTGGGTATTAGGACAACCGAGGTGGACGGGTTTATGCTTCTATACTGTTTTTGTATTCTATCCTTCAATTCAATTATACGCAGACAAATACAGTTCGTATGTTACATGATTCAATACAAAAATTGCTAATACAGCCACGTCTTATGTTTTATTTAGTGCTTTGCCTGCAGTTTTAATTTCTCACTCCTATTTCTTTGTTTTGTCAAACAAAGAATTATGCTGATTAACGTTTTCTTTTCTGTTTTTCTTGGAAATTAATTAAGGGGTTGGCTTCATTGTTTGACAATAGTGGTCATAGAATTATCTAAAATTATAAGGGTATTGATTGAGATATAAACTATTGATTTGATTTGTTTAATATATTATTCTCTTTGTGATTTGGTAAGTGTGTATGAAGTATGAACAACGGGAGTGAATTGTCTCCTACGTTAAATTCCTCTTATTCCTCTTATTATATCCAATCAAATCTTGGCCTTAAAAAAAATAAAAGATAAAAAAAAAATTAGAAAATGAAATATTTGGGTGGCGGATATTACAAAAAGAGTGTAGTTTTTTAAGTTAATTACATTACATAAATGGTTTAAGTCATACTTGTTACCTACAACTTTCAATTATATTCCATCGGTTTAATTTAATTGGTTGGATATTGCATTATATATGTAGGAGACCGGGATTAAAACTCCGGTTACCCCATTTATTCATTTTAAGGTGAAATTTATTTTATTTCTTTTTGTTTTTACCACCAGTTGAATCTGGTTCGGGGGTCAGTTCTGGCATCAAGTGGTTTCAACCCCCTCCCGATCGCAGTTGCGGGGGATCGAACCATGATCCTCCCTACGAAGTTCAGCGTCAATCACCACTGAACCAACTAACGATTGGTGAAATTTTTAATCGCTAAGTTACTTGAGAAAAAAAATGCGAGTATAAATAATCCAAAGCATATACTCATTCCGCCCTAAAATATAAGCAAAAATGAGTCAAAGAAACTTGATGTATTTGGTTAAAAATTTGGACCAAATACATTCATTTTGGTTGACCAACTTTTGCTTATATTTTAGGACGGAGGGACTATATACTATGTCATAATGTCATTTAAACCAATTTATTATTGGTGATCAAAAATAGTTTTAAAGAGATTTTTTTGTTACATTGAGTCAATAAAATTCGAATTTAAGATCTCATATATATTTTTTACTACTAGATCAAGTTTAATGGCTTAATAATTAAAGAATTATTTATAAAAAAGTTATTTTGATGAAAATTATTTCATAGGAACAAACACTATCTCAATTTATGAACTTTATACTAATTTTCTACTATTTTTCTTAAAAGAAATTCAACATTTACTATTATTGTAATAATAAATTCAAAAAACATAAATAAATTTTGTTTTGCCTACACTTTGGGTGAATGACACTTAAATTATTACCATAACATTTTATTTAAAGGTCAATTGTACTAGTCTACTCTTTTTTCACACCGAATCCTCTCCTTTGATTTCTCTCCAATTCCCTCTCCAATTCATTGTTTTGTGAGTGTGAAGAGAGAGAAATTAAAAATTAAAAATAAACAAGTGAAGATGAGAGAGAAAAAGTGATGAGAGAGAAAGACACATAAAAAAATTGGAGAGAGAATTGGAGAGAAAAAAAAAAGAGGATCCAAGGGATATAAATCACTCAACATTTTAGCCCTACACGCATATCGATGTGAAGAAAAATAGTAAAAAAAAATAAAAAAAAGTAGATGGGCAAGGTACATATATACGTTGTCGGACAACTTAAAGTTGTCAAGATAAAATTTCTCTTATTTAATTAATATGAAATTGAGCAGTATTTCGTCAATAAATTTTTGAAAATAGGGTTAAATATGTTTATTGTCTATACATTTTGACAGACGGAAAAAATAACATAGATACTACACAGACTTATTTAATGGCGTGGACGCACAAAATGTAAGCATTAAATGAGTCTATGTGCTATTTTTTGTCTGTCCAATCAACCACAATTTTATAGTAGGGACTAATGTTGGAAAAAAAACATGGAGGACTAAAAATATAATAAAAAAATGTAGGGACTATTTTTAGAAGTCTGACAAAATGTAGGGACTTGAAATATATTTAACCCTTGAAAATATCATTTCCCAAATTTCATATCATTTTTTAGTTTTTACTATGAATTAGGGGAATGATTTAAGAACACAAATTTAAACATTAGGTCAAGATTGCCGTGAGTTTTTGGAGACTATATGCAAATATTAAAAGTACTTTTTAATAAAAAAAAAAATTAAAAACATTATCCTCAGTTTAAATTGCAAATAGCATAGAAAATAATCATCCTTGTAATTAACGTTAAAATATTCATATTCCAATTAGTAACAATAAAATATTGTCTAACTACTTAAGACGAGTCATTGTTTGAACATTTTTTGGAAGCAAATTCGTCAACCATATATTAAATTTTGCACCCCTAATTTATTAATACTACTACTCACTAAAATAGAATATGATCTTGGCAAATGGGCTATTGTGATTTGTTGTAATGTATAAAATTTGAAATTTGCTGTTTAGGCCCCCCTTGATGCTCCAAGACCCCCCAAAAATCCCAAAATACCCCGACTTTTAGGCTGAGGACACTTTGGGTTCTAGGATACGAAATCAAAAAAATTTCATATCGTAGGATATGAAACCAAAAAACCATAATTTTGTATTCTACGATATGAAAACGCATATTTCATATTCTATGATTTGAAATAGTTACCATTTGTATTCTACGGTATGAAATTAATGTCTTTCGTATTCTAGTTTCTGAACGGATACTGACATTTCCTTGTTGCCGTGTCTTCTTTCTTTAACTTTCTTTTCGATTCTTTGTACAAACCGCGTCTTTCGCAACCCAATACGAAATATTTTTCCTTCGATCAGCACCGTTATCAGATTTCTCAATCACAATAGTAAACCCGGCTTTTGCAGCCTCACGTTTACACCAATCAATCAAGTCATTTCGAAATGTCGGGTGCAACATTCACATCTTTAGAAATGTCGGCTTCATCAATTTTTTGTTTAAATTCAACCGAAGGTTCGGCCATCTAAACACCTTCATATATCAAATAATACAATCAAAATCATATCAAACATAATACATAAACAAATGCATAATGCATGTGAGAGCATTACCTGTTCTATGACTCCAAATGATTGTGGGAAGCACGACATCCACATCTTTAACAATGTCGGCTTCATCAATTTTTTGTTTCAATTCATCTGGAGGTTCGGCCATCTAAACACCTTCGTTTATCAAATAATATAATCAAAATCATCACAAACATAATACATAAACAAATGCATAATGCGTGTCCCTTACCTGTTCTATGACTCCAAATGAGTGTGAGAACCTTCAAGAAATGAAGAAATGAAGCGTTTTCGTATTCTAGAATATGAATGTGGAGCGTTTTCAAAAAAATGTGTATTTCGTATTCTACGGGCTGAAACCTTAAATTTTTTCAAAAAAAAAAACACATTTCGTACCCTAGGATACGAATTTGTGTTTTATTACGCACAACAAGGTTATTTCGTATTCTAGAATACAAAATTGGGTGTTTAACATTGTTTCGTATTTTAGAATACAAAATTGGATTATTTCGTATCCTAGCTTACAAAACCCTTCATAAGGGTATTTTTGTCACGATGGGGGGCATGAGAGTAATGATGGAGGGCCTAAATAGCAATTTTCATAAAATTTTACACCCGTTAATTTATTGATGCTATTGCTTTGTTTTATTTTTTATTTTTTGAGACCTCATTTTAGGAAGTCCATTGCGCCACAACACATGTGTTTGGGCTGAATCTGACCGTAGCCATACGATTTTAGAAGTTTTTAAATATTTTTCTCACCTTGGTTTCCATGCCCTTCTCTGCCTCCACTTTTCTACCTGATGTCGCATATACTCCCTCCGTCCCATTTTAAATGACATTTTTTTGACTTAGTGTACTATTCATTTGACCTGCTTTGGCCTTATTTTTCTATTAATATATAGATGCAAATATTAGCATATGAGATATTGTTTGATTTGTCTCGACGAGTACTTTCAAAATATACCATTTTTATAATTTTTAATAATAAATAATTAGAGATATTAACGATTAAAGTTTTGCATTGGCAAACGTGTCAGTTGATGACATCTCATCATTCCTCTAAATCAAGGATTGTTTCAAGTAGTTTTAGTGGTTTTTGCAAATAAATGTAAGCTACAAGTGTTGGAATTTGAGGTTTTAAGAGATAACTTGAGGTAAAGCCAAAGTCTACAAAGGAGGAAAAAATCAAGTATTATGGTTGAAATTCGCGCAGGCGAAGGACAGGATCGCGTGCGCGAAGTCTAGATGCCTGGATAGGCAAAATTCTCTCTGGAAAAGTCGCGCAAGCGAAGAAGAGTTCGCGCGCGCGAAGGCCACTGAGTAGGCAAAAAAACCCTCTGGAAAATTCGCGCACGCGAGCCTGAGGCGACGGCCGCGCGAAGGTAGGCGAAGTCCGCGCGAAGTGGCGCGAAGGTTTTGTACTGGAAATGTAAAGGCTTCGCGTGCGCGAGGCAGATCTGGCGCGACGCGAAACTGGCGCGGAACAGGGGAAATTATAAAAGCCAAGCTGAAACACTTTGTAGAGGTTGGGATTTTGAAGATTGGAAGCTGAGGATTGAGGATTTTCTACCTCCAAGAACCAGATCTAAGAAGGTTTGAAGAGAAGATTGATAATCATGAATGGAGATGAAGAATTCCACTTCCAATCCACCATGACTATTGGCTAAACCTCCATTGGATTGAATCTCTATGTAACTTGAACTCTACCATGTTGTAGCTAAGTTTCTTGTATTGAATTCAGTTTATGCATCTATTAATCTTGAGTTTAATGCTTATCTTTCATTGATCTAGTTAGATTTGAATCTAGTAATTGAGTTTCTATGAGAATAGCACTTGAATTATGGATCTAGATTGATAGAACACATGTTTATGCTTAAGAGATTTTGTATGAATGTGTGTGATTGCATGATTAAATGTTCTTAATCCTCTATTAATGTTGAATTAGTTAAGAGATTAGGTAATTGTCATTATTTAGAGAGTGTGACTATCAAAGAGATTTGTAGTTGCAACTTAGGTTAATCAATCTTGCATGAAATGGATTCAATACTTGTGAATTTAGCTACTACACCTTGATGAGTTCATAGAAGCATAGAGGTTCAATCATTTCTAACTTTGTATTTGAAGATTTCGTTGATAATTGCAGTTTAAACTTGATATTTGAAAAACCCCCCAATTATGTTTATGTTAGATAATAGTAATATAGTTTCAATTACCTTTAAAATCGGTTAAGACAATCCCTGTGGATCGATATTCTTTTTACTACTTGCGGATAATCGTATACTTGCGAAATATTCCATCAAGTTTTTGGCGCCGTTGCCGGGGATTGTCGTTAAATCGACAAGGCAATTGGAACCGTATTATAGTTTTACTTTTCTGTTTTTAGTTGTAGTTGTAGTTTTCATTTAAAAATCAAAAAATTAGGATAGCGTTTAATTTTCTATTTCAATTGTTTGCTTGTTCGGAATTACCTTTTCTTGTTTGTGTTGTGTATGCAAGGTAGGAGAGGAGGTTAATTACTATTCGTGCCGGAAATCGAAAAGTTTGCAAAGGCTAACCGTAAAGAAGCTCGATTAGCCAAAGAAGCGGAGAGATTAGCACGGATTGAACAAAGAGAACATTGATACCACCTCTATTAGTTCTCAAGAATTTGAAGAGGAGCACTTTGAGATGGGGGATAATCCACCACCACCTCCACCTAGGAGGACTCTAGGCGATTATGGTCAATGGAATGATGGGCAATTAGCAAACTTGGGGTTCCAACCGGCAAATCCGGTTAATTTTGACATCAAGAACTCTGTGATCAATGCTTTGAAAGAAGACCAATACTCGGGGGCGGAAAGCCAATGTCCGAATCTCCATCTAGGACGGTTTTATGAGGCTTGCGACTATACGGACCCACCGGGTGTTACCGAGTCTCAAAAGAGATTGAGGTTATTCAAGTTCTCACTCACCGGAAGAGCCAAGGATTGGTTGGATACTTTGCCAAGTGGTACCATCAACACATGGCAAGAACTAGAGAGAAAGTTCCTTGAGCGGTATTTCCCAATTCACAAGTTCCTTGAAAGGAGGGCCGATATAGTTAATTTTGAACAAGGGGATGCCGAGTCACTATATGATGCATGGGAGCGATTCAAATTGTGTTTGAAGAAATGTCCCAAGCATGGCATTGATACACATGCTCAAATGCAACATTTCACTCAAGGATTGAGAGCTCAAACAAGAATGTTGTTGGATGCTTCGGCGGGTGGATCCTTGAAAAATAAAAATGAGCAAGAAGCAATGGAATTGATTGAATCTATGGCTCAACATGAATATAGGGCCAACAATGATCGCGGAGCCAAGAAAAAACCGGGAATGCTTCAACTTGAAGCAAATTCCGCTTTGTTAGCCGAGTCTAAGTTGATGAACACTAAGATGGAAACATTGCTCCAACACTTCAATAAAGCTTCTTCCGCTCAACACAACTCAAATGCACAAGCCAATCAAGTGCAAGGACTTCGGTGTGATTTTTGTAAACAAGCTCATGAGAATGGGGAATGCATGCCTAAGGGGTCCGAAGAGGCAAAGTATATGGCAAATTTTAGGAAGAGTAACCCCTACAATCAAGGGTGGGGTGAAAACCAAAATCAATCTCCGAACTTACCTCAACAAAGTCGTGTCTCGCCTTTGGAAGACACTCTCACTCAATTCATTAAAATGACGCAAAGCAATTTTGAGACTATGAGGATTAACCAAGAGACCTCCAACGAGAATCACAAAGCATCTATAAAGAACTTGGAGGTACAAATTGGTCAATTATCCAAGCAAATGGCTTCGTCATCTAGTGGAGGATTTGTAGGGAACACTTGTGAAAATCCTAGGAAGGAGAGTTGCAATGCTATCGAGTTGAGATCTAGAGTGGTTCCTACACCACCGGTAAGAGAGTCAAAAGTGAAAATAAAGGTTGAGGGAGAAGTCGAAAAAGAAGTGAGTATGGAAGAAAAATTTGAAAAAAATGAGAGAGGTAAAGAAAAAGAGGGAGAAGTAGAAAATGAGAAAAAAAGTGAGCTTGAGGTAGAAGTTGAAAATGAGTGTGATGAGGAGAATGAGGGCGAAGTTGAAAATGAGAGAAAGGCCTTGAGGAAGGAGATTGAAAATCGGAGAAGGCAAAAGAAGAAGGATGCCATGAACGATTCCGGTCCTAAAGAAGTGTCTCCATATGCTAAGCTACCTTATCCTCGTGCACCAAAGAAAGAGAAGAGCCAAGAGAACACTTTCCGGAAGTTCATGGAAATGTTTAATAGCCTACAAGTTTACATTCCTTTTCCGAAGTGTTAGAGCAAATGCCTTTATATGCCAAATTCATGAAGGAATTGCTAACAAAGAAAAGGAGGCCTAAGGAAGATGAGCCGGTTTTGATGAATGAAGAGTGTAGCGCTATTATCCAATCAAAGCTCCCTCAAAAGAAAAAGGACCCCGGTAGTTTCACGATTCCTATTTCTATTGGGAATTTGCATGTGGGAAGAGCCCTTTGTGATTTGGGGGCTAGCATAAATTTGATGCCTCTTAGCTTGATGAAGCGTATTCCGGGTGCGGTAGCCAAGCCCACAAAGATGCAACTCACTCTTGCCGATCGATCTATCACACACCCATATGGGATTCTTCAAGATGTTTTGGTCAGATGCGCCGAATTTGTCTTTCCGGCCGACTTTGTGATCCTTGATATGGAGGAGTGTGTGGATACCCCGGTTTTATTTGGAAGGCCCTTTTTGGCAACCGGTCGAGCGTTAATCGATGTTGAGATGGGTGACTTGATGTTGAGGCTAAATGATGAGAGTGTGAACTTCAAAGTCTTTGAAGGGATGGAGCCATATGAAAAGAAGAAGCCTAAATGTTTCCAAGTGGAGGCAAGTGAAAAAGTTGTGAAGGATACACTACAAGAAATATCATTTTTCGCAGCGACTTTTTCGCAGCGACATTTAAATTGTTGATAAAAACATACATATAGCAACAACTTATTTAAGTTGTTGTTATAAGTTAGTTTTTTCTCAACAATTACGTTATTGTTGGAAAAAGTTAGTTATCCCAACAATAATTATTGTTGCCGCTAATAGTTTAGTTTTTTTACAACAACCTTGTAAAGTCGCTGGGAAACTACTCAATTACTTTTTTTATGCGTATCTTTTATCATGGTTTCTGTTCCTATTTTTATGCGTAGATTTCTCTTAATTTAATTTTTTTTTCTATTTTTGTGTTTTGTATCTTTTTTTTATCTTTAGAACTAAAATTACAATTAAGGGTAGAAGATTTGCAATATTATCATACTCTTTGAGGGCAAATTAGATTTTTTAGTAATTGTTCCTTCTATATATTTTCAGTAGATTATTATTGCCGCTAATAGTATAGTTTTTTTTGCAACAACCTTGTAAAGTCGTTGGGAAACTACACAATTACTATTTTTTACTAGCCGTCAAACGGGCACGTCCCGTGCCCGTTTGTGTGATCGATATTTTTTTTTTTGTTTGCTGTGATCGATATTCTCTATTGTGCAAATATAAATAACTACTTAATCTCGTTTTTTATTGGACTTAGTTAATTGATAACTACTTGACCTCCTTTTTTGTTGTGGCTAGTTATTAAGAAGAAAAAAATAGTTTTTTATATTATAAAAAAACTGAAAACCTACTTTTATGTGGAAGTTGTGCTTAGTTTTTTTTTTTGTAATTTTTTTAAGGGTAAAATAGGAATAATGAAAAAGCCATCCCAAAAATTTATATCCCCTTTATATATTAGTATAGATGCGTATTTTTTGTAGGGTCCGCCCAACACATTGTGTGGCCTAAAGCAAACATTAAAATAAGGTTTTTTATTTTTGTAAAAATAAAATAAAAAATTGATATTACAAAAATAAATAAAAATAATTTTTGGGTAAAAAGCTACTTAATATCTTCATTTATTAAAATAAATTATATTATTTTTAGATAAGTAAACATAATAATAGAAAATAATTGATAAAAAATAGGAATAGAAAATAAATTGTATAATAGTGTAGATGATATTTTTTTCTTTTTTGTTTTGGTACAAGCATGAATGATCTTTTTTTTGGTATAAGCGTAGATGATCTTTTTTTATTTAAGTTAAAAAAAATATACAACAAGTAAAGTACAATATATTTTTTTTTAGGTAAAGTAGAGTACAATATTTTTTTTTAAACAAGGTAGAGTACAATATAAAGGTAAAGTTCTCCACAATAAATATAAATGGCTAAAATAAGAAAGCAAAAAATCATAAGAAAAATAATTTGGTTTTAAACAAATTAATTTTAAAACATACTAAAAATAATTTAAATTAATTTTTTTTCTGAGGCCTAAACCGGCCTTGATCTTTTATCGTCGTTTCCGTTCTTATTTTTATGCGTAAATTTCTTTTAACTTAAAATTATTATCTTTTTTTTATTTCTATTTTTATATATATTATTATACTTGATAAGGACAAATTAAGTTTTTTTATGGTAGTTCCGTTTAATATATTATTAGTAGATATACTTTAATTGAATTATTTATAGTTTGTTGAGAGATATATGCAAAATAGAAATAAAAAGATAAGAAAAAACAAAATTTAGTTAAAGATATTTAAGTCAAATTAACATTCATAGTAACCACACACAATTACTTAGTTAAAGAGATATTGAGATCCAAACCAATACATTGACAAACTACTATCAGGTTTGCTAGCTTCATCGAATACTTTCATTGCATAAGAAAATTTAAATTTTTTAATATTTTTCAGATCCCTTTTGCTTCAAGTTCAATAGCTAGAGGATTTGATTCAAGATTGTCATGTTTCCTCTTAGATCAATGTTTCTTTGTAGGTTTAATTTTGTTGGAGATGTTCACAAACTTCATCCCTTATCTGTTCCACTTGTTATCTCTCAATTCTCAATTTTTTATATAATCAATTAATTTATTATTATTTTTCTTTCATTAATGTCTAATAGTCAATGTTTTAATTAAATCACAATTCTTGTTGTGCAGCAGAGTGAGAGAATGAGGTAAAATTGTAGAAGGAAGACAAATCTAAAAGAATGCATTTGATTCACTAAACAAGTGAGAGATATTCCAATTGTTCAACGGTTGTAGTATTATACAATGCACCACAAAAGGAAGGAAAAAGATTTTTATTGTTCACCGAATGAATGGTTTAACGGAGTTACAAGCGATTATTAAAATTTGAGTTGAATAAATAGCACGTATCACTTTTTTATATATAAGTTTTATCCTTTAATTATATTGTTTGTAGATACTTTAATTGAATTATTTATAGTTTGTTGAAAAGGATATATGTAAAATAGAAACAATAAGATAAGAAGAAACAAAACTTAGTTAAAGAATTTAAATTATAACAATTTAAATTAAGTGATTGATACTAAATTTTTATAAAAAATAACAAAAATATATAATTACATTTATAGTTGGAAAGTCTAATTTATTCCAACAATTTTATTGTTGAGATATAAAAGATATAACAACAATTTATATCGTTCACAAAAATAACTTTTTCGCTGCGAAAAATACATTTTTTGCCAGCGACAATAATTGTTGTTGCAAAAAACACCAGTTATGCCAGCGACAATAATTTTTGTTGCAAAAAGACACTAGTTGTGTCAACGACAATAATTGTTGTTGCCAAATAACACTAGATATGCCAGCGACATTAATTGTTGCTAAAAATATTATTTATGTCAGCGACATTAATTGTTGCTGCAAAACACTAGTTATGGCAGCGACATTAATTGTCCTTGCAAAACTTTTCGCAACGGCACTTATGCCAGCGACATGCAGCAACAATTTTTTCTCTGCGAAAAACACTTTTTGCAGCAACTTTGCATTTTTGGCAGCAACAAATGTCGCTGTCAAAAACGATATTTCTTGTAGTGATAGCTCTAAGGATGAGGCATTTATGCCTACCTATCCGGAATTAAAAGAACTTCCACCAAATTGGAAGTATGTGTTCTTGAATAAAGATTCCAAGGATCCGGTTATCATTAGTAGCTCTCCCACTCCCTTGGAAGAAGAGGTTTTATTGAAGAAATTCAAGGAAGGTCGAGGTGGCCTAGGTTTTGATTTGAATGGTGTTATTCCGGTTCTTTGTGTAACCCCGGTCAAGGATGAAGAAGAGCCCAATCCGGATAGTGTGCCACTTGAGCCTCCTAACCCATCCTTGGAGGAATTGGTGCGGAAAGAGGTAATGAAGCTTGTTGAGTCCGGAATGCTTGATCCGGCTCAAGTTGTTCAAAAGAAGAAAAAGGTTGTGAAAAAGTCCAAAAAGGGTCGTCCCAAAGCTAAAAAGACCAATAGAAACAAAGGTGAGAACAAGGAAGAAGAGTTCATGAGTCCTCCGGTTCTTGAAAAAGTTTTATGTGTTGCTCAAGAGGCGATCCTTGTGGAGAAGCTCAAGAGGAGCCGGGTGGAGTCAAAGATGAAGTATCCCCCCTAACATTGTGATGATACGTCAAGCTTGAGACGTCAACAACAAGCGCTTCATGGGAGGCAACCCATGGGTTTAATATTTCTATCCCTCTTGCCTTCAATAAGTTGAATGATGTTAGATGAACCATGACTCTTAATTTTGTCTTGTTAATTGTTGTCTAGGCACAAATTTATCCTTTGGAATATCTCAAATTTTTGATATCATTTTTGAATTGCTTTGATGTATGGTTTGTTTGGTTTTGACCTTAGGCATGGATTTGTGATGCTTGAAGTGCAACGGATTTTTGCAATGTATGGATTGAAGCACAAGCTAGGGGACATTCACGTATTTGATGATCTAATGATCCGAGCCTTTAAACCGTGAGGATTTGAGCCTATACACTCTATTTGCTTGAATATGTGAGTCCACTATCTCTCTCGACTCTAGAACTTGCTTTTATTCTCTTGATTTATTGAGTAGCATTGATTAGCACACGAGGCAAGTTTGTTGGTACCTAGAGCCTTTGTAGCCTACCCTTCATGTTATATCCTTTGCTAACCCACTTTTGAGCCTAAAGATAAATTTTTCTTGGTTGATTGTCTTCTTAACCCTTGTTTTTTCTAAAAAAATTGTTTTCTTGGAGTTAAGTTGATTGTTTTTGTTTGTTCTTATGGCAAATGCTTAAGTTTGGGGTTGCTTTTGGAACTAGCAACGTATTAAGTTTGGGGTGGGTATACTAGAGCAATCAATGTTATGAAAATATTTTTGAAAAAGAAAATGTTGAAAAAGAAAAAGAAAAATTGTGAAAAGTTGGGAAAAATAAGAAGTCCAAAAATTGAAAAATGAAAAAAATATGACTTCTTCAAAAAAGATTGTGAAAAGAAAAGAAAGAAAATCTTTGAAAAGTTTGAAAAAGAATGGTTTGTGATTGTTGATATTTGTGGAAATGAAATGCTCTCTAGTATAGCCTTGAAAAATGGAAGTTTTGTGTTGAAAATTGTATGAAAAATTTGTCCTTAACTCCAAGTTTTTAACCCACTTCCCAAAAAAAAAACATTCACCTTACCTTAAGCTCCATTATAACCTTGAAAGTCCTCTAATGTGTGTTTTTCATATGCTATTTGATTTATCTTTAGAGTGCTTGCAAGCTTATGGTAGAAGAGTTAGGTATGTGTCGATTGAGTGATTAGCCACCATAAAGTTGAGTGAATGTGAGTGGTGTGAAGTGATCATTGTTTATCAAATATTGTGAATGTTTCCATGGTTGTGTGAATTGAAGTCATTGTAGGGAAATGTTGCATGGAAAGTTTGATCAATTGAAGTGTTTGATGAAAAGATCAAATGAATTATGTGTTGAAGTGATTTAAGAAAGTTATCAACGCTTTGGGGTTTTTCGTTTGATAAAAGTGTTCCTTGAGGACAAGGAACGAGATAAGTTTGGGGTTGTGATGACATCTCATCATTCCTCTAAATCAAGGATTGTTTCAAGTAGTTTTAGTGGTTTTTGCAAATAAATGTAAGCTACAAGTGTTGGAATTTGAGGTTTTAAGAGATAACTTGAGGTACAAGCCAAAGTCTACAAAGGAGGAAAAAATCAAGTATTATGGTTGAAATTCGCGCAGGCGAAGGACAGGATCGCGTGCGCGAAGTCTAGATGCCTGGATAGGCAAAATTCTCTCTGGAAAAGTCGCGCAAGCGAAGAAGAGTTCGCGCGCGCGAAGGCTTGACACTGAGTAGGCAAAAAAACCCTCTGGAAAATTCGCGCACGCGAGCCTGAGGCGACGGCCGCGCGAAGTGGCGCGAAGGTTTTGTACTGGAAATGTAAAGGCTTCGCGTGCGCGAGGCAGATCTGGCGCGACGCGAAACTGGCGCGGAACAGGGGAAATTATAAAAGCCAAGCTGAAACACTTTGTAGAGGTTGGGATTTTGAAGATTGGAAGCTGAGGATTGAGGATTTTCTACCTCCAAGAACCAGATCTAAGAAGGTTTGAAGAGAAGATTGATAATCATGAATGGAGATGAAGAATTCCACTTCCAATCCACCATGACTATTGGCTAAACCTCCATTGGATTGAATCTCTATGTAACTTGAACTCTACCATGTTGTAGCTAAGTTTCTTGTATTGAATTCAGTTTATGCATCTATTAATCTTGAGTTTAATGCTTATCTTTCATTGATCTAGTTAGATTTGAATCTAGTAATTGAGTTTCTATGAGAATAGCACTTGAATTATGGATCTAGATTGATAGAACACATGTTTATGCTTAAGAGATTTTGTATGAATGTGTGTGATTGCATGATTAAATGTTCTTAATCCTCTATTAATGTTGAATTAGTTAAGAGATTAGGTAATTGTCATTATTTAGAGAGTGTGACTATCAAAGAGATTTGTAGTTGCAACTTAGGTTAATCAATCTTGCATGAAATGGATTCAATACTTGTGAATTTAGCTACTACACCTTGATGAGTTCATAGAAGCATAGAGGTTCAATCATTTCTAACTTTGTATTTGAAGATTTCGTTGATAATTGCAGTTTAAACTTGATATTTGAAAAACCCCCCAATTATGTTTATGTTAGATAATAGTAATATAGTTTCAATTACCTTTAAAATCGGTTAAGACAATCCCTGTGGATCGATATTCTTTTTACTACTTGCGGATAATCGTATACTTGCGAAATATTCCATCATCAGTGGTCAAACAGGTCATTTATTTTGGGACAGAGGAAGTAGTGTGTAAGCAAGCCGTGTTCCAATATCAACACTTTATGAAATTTTCATTGTCAAATCCGTTTAATATAGAAGCACTTAAGTATTAGCTATTACTTACCAAAAAAAAAGTATTAGCTATTAAGACATGACTCTAATCATTTTTAAGGTTTCTACAAAATAAAATTCATAAACTATATCTTTTTGAAACTATCATATTCATGTAGAAGCTTTTTCAACCATCGTCTTAATACGCTATATTAGCTATTATTATTATTACTACGTGGTAAATGTAGCCTAGCTAATTGAATACTTTTTGCATGTGTCTAACCTCAAGTAAGTAACACTTGCATATGATTATAAAAATATTCTCAAATACCTTTACCTATATAATATCATTATTATGTGCTAGACTAGATGTAATCTAATTGATAACTAACCAATTAATAAAGTTGTTTACAAAAGAAACTCATATTTTCCTACATAGGGAGAGGAAATTGGAGAGAAACCAAAGGAGAGGGATCAAATCCTGTTTCAATTCAAGTGCATACCATAGAATGCATAGAATCGTTACCGGAAGTTAGCCACAATCTAACGCGGCCAAATACAAAGAAAAAAAATAAAATCTGATTATATTATCTTATTTTAACTTTTCATTATTAACAAGAAAATTGTTCAGTTACTGTAAAGAGTACAAAGTGTTAAATTATTGATTAAAATATAATAAATGATTACATTAATTGCTCATAGAGCTTATAATGACTTAACAAACTATGATATACTTTTGACAAATGTTTATAAGTAAGTGACAGTCTTTACCTTATAAGCCGATTTAAGCTCATACTTATTTCTAACATGGTATCAAAGCCTCTCTATGATCCATTGGACTACCTGTTATTTGAGCAACCTGTTATTGTTGAGTCCACGTTCCAACTTGTTCAGTCCTGAATGTGAGGAAGTGTGTTAAAAAGTCCCACATCGAATATGAGATGATCTTGCCAAGTGCTTATTCGAAATAATGTAATCTTCAAAGGTGATTTACCGGATGCTTCGTCGTTATTGGAGGAAATCAAGCTTATTTCTTGAGTTTGATTTACTAGTCGTTATGGCCGTAAAGCTTGTATCTCTTTTTCTAGTTGGTGTTTAGACCCTTTGTCATGTATTCAAAATACTTAATTATGTGCTTATCATTGTAAGGGATTGAATACCCCTTGTATAGTTGTACTTCTTTATAATATATTTTACTTATAAAAAAAGATCAATTTTATAAAAATGAGTTAAATCCATACTTATTTCTAACACAAACTCTAACTAATTTCTAACTACTAACGGATTAACTTCTATATTCTTACTAATTGCAAAAAAGACAAGATAACCATGTAATGGAAAACATCATTTTCGTTTTACTAGTTTTGTTTTATGATTATTAATGAAAAACAACTCCTCTTGGGCCACTATCCACTACCTTTCTAGAAGTGCTTTGCAAATTGAAAGCCCAACCAATTTCTTTCCCTTTGAAAACAACCCAAAAAATTTAGTCAAAAATACTAACCCAAAAATAAATAACCAAACGCGCTAATTTCCCATTTATGCAAGACTTTCTCGGTATAGGCAACTGACCAAAGAATCATGACTATTACTTTTAATATTAAATTAATTAATCTTTTGACCAAAATAAATAAATTTAATTAATCTAATCAACCCACAAGAAAAACGCTACTACTGTATTAAGTATTAACCTTGTTTTGTTCCACTTCATGTTCAAATTTTGGTAACGCTTCCTTTAATTAATTTACTTGCGTGCTTTTATTGAATCAGTCCTTATTCTTATTCTTAGTCCACGCCCATCATCTCCTCATAACTTCATATTTTCTCATTTCATTAATTTTCTTCATAACAAAAAAAATCTATGCATACAAAAATCATAAGGCAAAGTATAATTTAACAAGAGATGTGGATACATATTGCAGTTATAGCATCCACCGTTGGATGCGTTTCAACCATATTGTTAATTTTAATCTGGCGCCGTTGGTTTCATCGAAGAAACCGTAGTAGTAATTCAGTTGAACCATCAAATGGAGTAATCAGAATCGAAAGTTCTAGAACAAGAATTCATCATCACATGCCAAGTGTTCATCATCAATTAGATCAAGGTAGTAACAAGAACAACAAAGGTAATCATAATCATAATAATAATAATAATAATTATTCTCTGTTTCGCAATGGTGTTTCTGGAAAAAGAACACCAACTTTATTCAGTTGGATTGATAATCCATCTATGGCTACTGATGCTGTTGAAAATGGATGGTCAAGATTTTCTTTCACTAGTTATAAAAGTTACATGCCATCTCCATCAATGAAGGCTACACTGTTAGGATCATGTGCTGCACCTGTAGGTGAATATAATGGAAGAGAATCATCAGAAGCTGAAATTAGTTGGGAAGTTTCACGTGGATCAGATGAATTTATGCAGAAAGTTAGGTTAAATCCTGGATTAAAAAAATCTAATCAAATTATTCAAACTAATTCTATGGTTAATTCTGTAATTAGAACTGCTTTACCATTACCTGGTCCTGTGTTAGGAAATTGTGTTTTCCCACAGGAATCATATTTTGAAATTACGATTTTGTATTCATCTCGCGGTGATGAGTTTGATTGGGTTCGAAAGAGTATAGATGGTGGTGATAAGACCAAGCTTATTGCGAAAGGGAATTCGGAGGCGCTTGTTCATGTTACGAGTGGTAATAGTCATAAGAAAATTAATAGTGTTGAAGAAATGAAGGTTGATGGTAGAGAGAATGGGAAGAAGAATGAATCTGTGATGTTTTCGATGGGATTAACGGTTGGTGGTCCTGTTCTTTTGAAAGTTCCTGGTAGTTATCCTGGTAGCATTGGTTTCAATTCAAATGGTTCTGTTTATCTTGATGGTAATTACTACTACTTCAATTGCATTTAGCTTATTGTTTTCCGAATTCATTCATGTAGTACTTGCATTCGAGTGTGTTTGGATTGACTTATTTATCTGCGTCATAAATACATGTGATACTGTTTCTAAAAACCAGTGGATACAACTTATGACATGTTCATATGTTGTTTTTTTAGTTTATTTGAGTTTATCTACCGACATAAACATTCGTGTCGTGGATACAACTTATGACATGTTCATATGTTATTTTTCAACTTATTTTCACAAGTTCTTTAGGATATTTTATCAAAACAACTTATAGAATATATGGAAATATTTCGACTTTAGTTTATCTTATGTTATGGAAATAACTTATATATAAACATTTATATGATAAGCGCTTATACTAGAAGCGTTTAATTAAGCTGATTATCTAAATAGAAATCAAGGTCATTTCAAACCTTTTGGCTTTAAATTTTGTATTCTTGTGGATATGATCCTCAACATCAAGGTGAAACAGACATTCACAATTTTGCATAACCTTTTTGTTTCCACTTGAAGACAAAATGCCATCTAAAACACAGCAATATTATGAAAGTCTTTGCCCACATGAAATGTTTCACAACCCACACTCATAGTCATGTAATTATTACCATACATCATAAATAGCAGTGTATCTCATTTCATTGGTTTTTTTTTGGGCCTGTTTAGATCGACTAATTTGAGTTAATCTACTGAAATGAACACACTTCTGAGATTGTTTGAGAGAACTTAGAGAAACAACTTATGACATATTAGCTATTTTCAACTTATTTTCAAGAGTTCTACATGATAGCTTGTGAAAATAAGTTATAACTTATATGAAAATAAGCTCCTCATTAAGGTTTTTTGTCCTTCAAAATAAGCACTTAATTAAGTTGTTTATCCAAATAGCTGTACATGAAAGTTGGTTAAAGGAATACAATATACTTACCACATGGCTCATATTTCTGATGTATTAGTATGCTTTATTATCTAACTAAAGATGAAACTTGGTTATTACAGGAATGAAACTTGTATTTGAATCTGAGAAGGCAGAGTGGATAGGAACAGATAAGGTGATAGGGTGTGGATTTGATCCAAGGCAGAAGAAAGTTTTCTTCACATTAGACTCAGAGTTGATGCATGTAATCCATTGCCAAACAGAAGAATTTAGCACTCCATTATATCCAACCTTAGCTGCAAATATAGACATTATGGTATTAGTTAATTTTGGACAAAATGCATTTAAATATGCACCAGCAAATGCTCAAAGAACACCAAATCCATGTTTTGTATCACCACTTGTAAATTCTCCTACCATAGGCTATGATGATAGCAAGGAACTATTCTCCATGGGTAGGATTGATTCTCAGTGGCTTGATAGGACTACAACAAAAGGAAGTCACCACAATGGTAACAATAATTCAACCATGGATTTTGATGAAGAGTCTGATGCCGATTTGTTTGAAATCGTCATAGACGGTTCTCGAAAATCTTTAAATACAACATCATAGCTTGTAACAAATTTTGCCAAGTTAATATTTGTCTTGGTTCTGGCATTTAGCATCTCCACTGCTTGTACAATACAAATAGTACATTACTTTGCACAGCACATATTGCTGGGAATTTTTTGTGTATCTTTTAGAGTTTCAAAGGTAGAATAGAAGTCCCATTTTATTAGATGAGAAATAGAAAAAACCATAGAAAAATATATGTATATTAGAAAAATAATTTTTCCCAAAAATTTCTACTATGTCATTAGTTTTGACTTGGTGATAAGATTTTGACTTTGTCTAATATCTCTGAAAAGTTTTCTTCTGTTTTATCTTTTGGTAAAAGAAAAGCTTTCTTCTTCTTCTTCTTCTTCTTCTTCTTCTTCCATCCTTTATTTTTTGCAATTCTGTTAACTTATTTAACAGTTAATTTTCTTTACAATTATGAAAATTCAGAATCATTCATGGAAGAACTTGTTGAATCATGGCGATTTTCGCAATAGTTGGAAGCCTATAAATCTTTAATGACAGTATCCATGACTTGTTTCAAATTATAGTATTTTTTCAACAATCATAAGGATTTATTTTTTTAAAAATTTCATATCATTAATTTCATCCTCAGCAATTGAAACAAAAATTATACAGAAGACTAATGATAGTTTGGAGTCTAACTGCAACATGGACATAAATTGGCTCAAAATTATCAGTCAAAGGAGCTAGATAGTAGATATTGTGTTTGCTGGTGTGGTGTAAATATTCTCAAAATTTAAAAGATAAAGTATGCTCATATTTCTTTGCTTACAATTTCAGTATTATAATTTATGTTGATGCCTAATTCCTTTAAACTGGAATGGATATACACATGCTATATAAAACTATTATATGCAAGCATGTCAACATTTAAGATAAAAACATTTTCACCATTACAATATGTTCATTGTGCGTATTTCTGAGATGCAATTTATGTTTTGAAGCTCATGGTTAGAAATGTTTTGTTACAATTTTTTTTTCCATATTTCTTCACATTGGATGTTTAAATTTGTTTGCTCTTGTTCTTGACTAGAAAATCGTTTCAAGACCAATAAATCTTATAATAGTAAATAGTAAACAGTAAACACGTGATGATATTGATGAAGTAGAGATATAATATTGATGGTTGCTATTCTTCTTCCGCATTGCTCACATTAGAAAAAACACTACCGAAAGATATTTTCCGACAAATGAGAGAACATGAGAGATTCCGATCAATTTAAGGGAGGGAGAAGAACAACTATGTAGATATCGACCACAACCAGTTTCACTTATTGTAAATGGACCTATTATTATTTATGGGCCAAACAAATTGGCCCGACCAGTGAAGGCCTTATTTAATCAATTCAGTTTTAGAAAAGAGGATAAATTTTCACTCCTACATCTAATTTTTTCACCCACAAAAATTGAAATAGATTAAAATACCTCTAAATATTTTTACTTTTTAGGTTAATTTTATATTTTTTACTTTCTTATTACTGCACCCTATAATTGTGAAAACTATTTTTGAGTTTTACGACACATTTTTTGTTGTTGAAAGAGTTTTCATCTCAAGGAAAATTTTACTAAAGAGAAGCAAAAAATTCATTGTTTTAGAGTGATATACAGATACACATTTGTTTATGCAATAGTTAAAGTTGTAAACTAAAATAAAGTCCTTTTTCTTATTTTTTACTTGTTGTCCGTGTGATTTATTTATTTTGTCTAAATATAATTTTTACCCTTGTAAATATACTAGTTTTTGTTTTTGATCCTTGTAAAATATTTTCTAATTTGCTTATGACAAATATACCTTTATTGGAGATGCTCTAATGTTCGGGGATTGAATTCTGAACTAAATGATTAAGTGATCAACATATTTATCACTTGTGTCATGCTATATATATTGATTGATATTTTTTAAAAACTATCCTTATAAATAAGCTTATTTTTTATCCTCAACATGTGGCGATATTCGATGAATGATGACTTGGAACTACCTACAGACATAACAGTTCCCTCTTCCCACGAAATAACTGTTTCCGACTGTCCGATCAAAACGGATGACTGAGATTAAATAATGTAAAATTTAACTGCATGTATAGAAACCGTCTGATCAAAAAATCTATAGTCGGGATTTTTTGCTATGTTTAACTGCGTGAAGCAGTTACAGACTTACGGTAGTGGATCCGGGTCCAACAAAGCAGTGCTACATGGAGAGAAATAGGGCCAACTCAATGGAGGCAATTGTTCAGAAAAAAAAAGTAGGATTAGAAATGATGCTAAAGATGGTGGAAGCATGTGATTTAAAGGTGAAGACGAAAACACATGGGTATAAAGGAGGTTGAGTTGAGAATAAAGAAAGCAGTGGAGCAAAATTGGGTTGGCTGCCTCACTCTAAACATATAAGAAGGAAAAACAAGCTTACTGCCAAATGAATGAACCGCATAAGTTCTAAATTCCAATTCCTTAGTTGTGTCATTGTGCTCTAATCCGATGCAAATATGCTACAAAAATTAAGCAGGTATAATTGGTGTATCGATAAAAAAGGGCCTACTTGTTCTAGACGCTTTGTTAGATTGAACATTTCTATTTGAGTTTAAGGTCATGATCTCTCAATTGATGCGTGTGTATTTATTTTTTGTCAAATAATTTAGTAGTTAGAATTTTTGCGTGTAGTTATAATTGATTTATATGTAGTATCATTACTAGAAAATTCGCTTTTAGCAACCGATTTAGAGACTGAAATTTTTCGGTCGCTTTAGCAACCGATTTAGAGACCGATTTTTTAATTGTCAAAGTAAAAAAAAAATCGGTTGCTATATCGGTCGCTACTTAATTATAGAGACCGAATTAAAGACCGATAATTAGCAACCAATAAATCGGTCGCTTTAGAGACCGAATTAGAGACTATTATTTGGAGTTCAAAGTCAAAAAAAATTTGGTCGCTATATCGGTTGCTACAGTGACCGAATTAGAGACCGATAATTAACAACCAAACAATCCGTCGCAAATTTTTGTTTTTGTACCTATCACTAAAAAAAATTAATCAAATCAAATATTACTATTTTTTTTTCCAACAAAAACATTAATAAAAAAGTGTTTTCTCCTTCCCAAATTAATTTTTTGTTATTTGTTATACAATCCACTCCTCTTCTTCTCAGCACGACCCACCCTCTCCATCACCAAAGGAAATCTCATGGTTTTCTTCTGTTGCGATTTCCATCTACGAATCGACGTCGTCAACCTTCGACCACATCGCGAAGGAGCTATGTACTACTCGAAATACAAATCCAGGTTTTCTTTCTTCTTCTGTTTTGTTTCTCCAATCTCGGTTATACGATTCATCTTCACATATGCTTGTTAATGGTGTTTAGATTCCTCGAAACTAATCAAAATATTGTTCGGTATGCGATTCTTCTTGAATTGGGGGAAATTAGGGTTTAAGAAATCAATGTCGATTCCTCGATAGTTTAGTAAATTTTGATGTGTTTTCCTCTTAGAACATTGTCTGTGAGCTGATTGAATTGTACAGAACATGAAATTTTAGAGTTAATAACTTCCAGGATTCAAGCCTGAGAATATTCGTATATCATGAATATTGATATATTTTGAATGAAATTTTTCCTACCGTGTTTTTTGTGATTTTTGAATGGTTAAAAGACATAACTTTGCTGTTAGATATATCCTTTGATATTTATACCTTAGGATATTCATATATCATGAATACCGATATTTTTGGAGGGTCTTTTTTTTTAATAAAGTTGTTTGCACTGTTCTGTTCTGATGTCTTTTATTGGTCTATTAGTCCATTCAAAGACCAATTTTGATAGTGAGTTACACTTCTATAGACCAAAATGGTTGTTTGTCCATTACTGACTTATCTTTTTCTTTTACTTCACTAATTTTAATTAAGTATTTCTTGTCTCTTCATTTTAAATTTAAAGGTAATTGAACATGTTAAAAGAAACGATCTATCAACTCTGTCTTGGTTGTTGAAATGATCATTGGTATAATTGGTTCAAAAATCTCATTGAGAACTTGTATAGAGAAGGATTTTCCGCTTAGCAGCGGTCCTTCAATACCAATATAGAAGCCTAAATCTGATTCTAGTTTCTATTAATGTACAAAAGTATTACATGTATTGATTGATATTTTTCATATATTTTTAGTTTGTCATATGTATGAAATGATTAACATAACATGAAGAGAGTATTAGTGTTAGTTGTTAACTTTCTAAGAAATTAATTGAAGATAAGTTATGGTTATGATTGAATTGATATCCTATGATATTTATATATGGTTAGTTCCTTGAATTTGGGAGAAAATAATTATTGTGATACTGTAAGTGGTCTAAAGGTATAAACCTAGTGTGGGTCAAAAAGAATAGAAATTGAGAAGCATGTAGAAATATGGAGTAGACTACACAAGAAGGGGACTATTTGATACTTTGGGTTAGTTTGACTACTAAAGGAAAGTGAGTAAACTATATATTGGCATGATAAAAGAAATAAATAAAATTGAAGTAGACACTTTTGTTTCGGATATCATATCTTAGACTGGATATGGATGAAGCTTAAGCTTGTAGTTATTGAATGATTATGGTTGGAAAACAAAAATGATGGTAATATGTCAAGAAAGGGTTGCAAAATTTAGTATGGTAGTGTTGTTGACCTTGCAACTAAGAATATAGTTTTCTTAGAGGATGGGTGTAATGTACTGAAAGTTTAGTGATGGCATCATTGGCATGTTCAATATGTGATGAGAGTATTGAATCTTGTTGCACAAAAAATAAATAACAAGGAGCCTGCATTTATTTATATCAAAGAGTTTAAGACCAAAGAACTTTGACAATCTGAACAAATAACAGCTCTATGAATTTGAAGCATAATAAAATGTCAGTCATATTCACTTCTTTTTTTCATTTTTGTCATATGTACTTAACAATGTGATATGTTTCTCATCTATATATTTTGCCTAATATTTGCAAGAGACGAACAAAGAAAAAAGGAAAATCATAACTTCTCTATGGCATGTTTGTTTTCTAGGATATCATGTTGATTAGCTTAGGTAATTATTATGAATGCATGAGTTGATGACTTGGCTAATGAATGTATAATTATCTTCCATTTTCCTATATCTTTGTCATTTAATTATTTTTATATCTCTTGCATACCTTTTTGATGTTTGTTATTTAATATCCTTATGCGTGCTGGAATCAGAGATGGAGTGTTCGATTGCAGATGGTATTTTCTGTTATTGCAGGTCCTTTATCACTTTTGCTCGGAGTTACAGTTGCAGTTCGGTCGCATCTCTAAAATTTGTGTCTGCTTGGTTGCAGGTAGAAGGATTGAGAGATGTTTAAGTGCTTTCATTTCCTTGTGCCGCAGTAATGTCCGCTAAATATTTCTGTCCTTAATAAATTTTTATGATGTGGCGCTGGCTTATATGTTCTTCTGGCCTGAAAGCATGTAATGAGACCAGACAATTAATTTTCAAGGGAGGGGGATTTTTGGTGGAATGCTGGAAATATTGGAATGTATTGTTAATTTGTTATATCGGAAGTTAGGTTGTGTTGCGTACACAGGCTAAGCAACGGTTATGCTTTGATGGTTAAATTGTTATTCTTTACTATGCTCATTGATTACATTGAATTTTCTCCTGTTTTTGCAGACCCACAGTTCATTCATACTCAATTTTTTTATTCTTAATAATTTGATCTGCATTCTCACACTTGGTTTACCAAAAATATAAATTCAGGCAGTTGCTGGTGGAGGTGCTGTTGAATCAGCATTATCAGTTTATTTGGAATACCTTGCAACAACTTTAGGATCACGGGAGCAATTGGCTATAGCAGAGTTTGCTGAGTCTCTGTTAATCATTCCAAAGGTGAGAGTCAAATAAAGTTTTGTTTGGTCTTTATATATGTATAATTTTTTTCTTCATATAACCATGGTGGTAAGTCCTAGTAAAACTAATGGTGTGAAGTTTGGTTTTCTCCACAGTATAATAATTTTACATCAGTATATAGTTTCTATAGTTTCTGTACAAAATAATTGATTCTGTAACTTTTGCCACATTTTTAGTTTAGTGGGCTTTCTTTCATGCAGGGTTTATGTGTTATTGAAAATAACAACTTTTTTGGCATATTATTTAACTTTAGCTGCTTCATCTTTTATGTTGAGTGATTCTTTGATATATTAGCTCTGGGTTTGTAACATGTTCGCACTAAAAATGTACATAACAGTAATACTCTTCTGTTGCAGGTGCTTTATGTTGGTATATATATGTTGGTAGTATAACTTTATGCTCATGTCATGTGAATTGTACATGATCCAGATTTATGCTACAAGTTGGAAGGAGCTGCTGGGTCAATGAATGAAGTTGTCAGAACCGAAGGATGCGAAGATATACACTAAGGAAGCCATTGATAACGATGGGCACCTTTTATTTAAGTATATTATTAGAAAAAAAATTTTATCGTTACAATGAGTTTAGGTTGGGTACATTGTTGTAATATGTACATAAACCTTTGATCTAGTTAAGCATAACTTGTTTAATATTATGATAACTAAGGCTAGGTATAGATTTAATGTAACAATGGATACATTTATATATAATTTTTTATTATGATATTTATATTAATTTTTAGTTCAAAAATTATATTTTTTATTATTATATTTTTTTAGCCATAAACCAAGGTAGCGACCGATTTAGTGACCGAATTTTTAATAACTTGACAAAATCGGTTGCTATATCGGTCATTAAAATCAGTCACAAAATCGGTCGCTACAATCAGTCACAAAATCGGTCGCTATAGCGTCAGACAAAGCATCGCAAACATCGTCGCAAACGCAGTCTAAACCGGTCGCTAATTTCGGTTGCTATATCGGTTGCTGAAATCAGTCGCCAATTCAGTTGCTAAGAAATCGGTCGCTAATTTGGTTACTACATATCAGCGGCCAATGCTTTAGCTACTTCTTTAAATCGGTCGCTATATCAGTCGCTATATCGGTCGCTAATGTGATTAGCGACCGAATTTTGATTAAAATCGGTCGCCAAATCGGTTGCTAAACGCCAGTTTTTTGTAACACCCAAACCCATTATTGCCATTATTCTGGCTTTAAAATTTCTTTTTCAAAAACGACGCAGCAGATGGAATAAAGATATAGACTTAAATCAATTGATTGATAAAATGTTGGTTCGAGATATTACACTCCTCGTAACAAAATAATACTATTGTATTTAATTTAATAAAATTTTGCTTATACAAATTATTGAATCAAATAATGTATTCTTTTAACTATACAAAACAACCTAGATAAGTAGACTTTATATAAATATAAAACCCCTTTTTCCCGTGTCACAATCAGAGCGGAGCTTCACCGATGAATCATACGAAGATAACACACACCTGGGAAATCTGGACCCAAACCAGTAAAACACACAAAACGGAGAGTTAGATTACATAATCAAATAAAATCATAAGCATAAAGTACGCTTACTACCACATGAGTTTATCAAGTATAATCTAACCCTATCATACCAATCTATTCTTAATCAACACATATGAATTAAGATTTAATACATCAAGGTAGAATATAAGCATTCATAAACATTTATATTCACTCTAGTCTTATCAACAAAGACAATTAATCACACAAGAATATATTCTCAATCTTAGTTCAATTATGAAATTTATGAGGCATCAACACATAGAAGTATCATTTAGAGTTAATAAGCATCTAACACTTACCAATCGTTAGTTGGTTCAGTGGTGATTGGCGCTGAACTTGGTAGGGAGGACCACAGTTCGATCCCCCGCAACTGCGATCGGGAGGGGGCTGGAACCACTTGATGCCAGAACTGACCCCCGAACCAGATTCAACTGATGGTGAAAACCAAAAAAAAAACATCTAACACTTCAATTAAGTCTTAACACATATAGACAATTCATCAACAAATCCGATTAATGTCACATATCAATTATCACACAATATGCACATCATCCTAATGCATCTAATGCCACAAATCATGCTATGTCACTCTAGACATATCTAATGCATGTGGTACCATTTGTTCATTTTTAAGTCATGACGGACTCTGCAAGGATAAACATACCCCAATGTTCATTTTTAAGTCATGACGGACTCTCTCCATGGGTAGACATATACTCATCTGCTCCTTGTTCATTTTTAAGTCATGACGGACTCTGCAAGGATAAACATACCCCAATGTTCATTTTTAAGTCATGACGGACTCTGCAAGGATAAACGTATCCCAAATATATTCTAGTCAACCGCAGCTACTAAAATATCTACTATACTTTAAGGTTCACTTAAAGTATCTGCTCCACATACAAGTATGAATGCATGTATGTTCATGAATACAACACACATAGTCAATACACAAAGTATTACACATCTCCATTTAATTTAAGTGGAACACAATCCAACTTACTTCTTTATTAAGATATCTCACGTAATCTTAATATTCTTCTTATTAGACTAACACAATTCTAATATCCTTCTTTATTAAGTTGATTAACACCTTAATATACTTCTTTGACCTTTTAACAAAACATCATCAACACAATCAACAACAATTATATTCCACAAATATAATCAACAATTCATCAACACATCATTATTCATCAACGAGCAATCAATCATAGTTACAAACACTTAATTGCACGTTAGGATACCATTAATCCATGTTACAAGTGCCTAATTACACTTTAAAACATCCACAAAATAAGTCAGGCCCAGTACTGGACGCTGAGCGAAGACTGGCGAGCACAAGTCAGACAGAAACAGCTTCTGGCGAAAATCAGCGAGCTGGTCGCTAACGCTCGCTAACACTCGCTAAGCGAAGGCCTCTTGACAGCAATATTCAGCATCGCGATTTCTAACTCAAATCGACCCAAAAACCCAATTTTGATGTTCCAGATCCCAAAAGAAGTTGTTTTCAAGTGTAATACATACATATAAACACAAAAGGACAGTTCATTTCACCGATCTACAACATATACATCAAAAAAGTAATGATTTATCATTTTTACTCAAAACCCACAAAACTCATTGTTGTTGAACAAACATCTACAAATTCCCATTTTTTCCCTTTAAATTCGTTCATACATCATGGTACAAGTATATTAAACATGTTATGAACAATTCCTACAACTTTCTTTAAGAAATTCCTTCCAAGACCCAAAAGAAAATGAGTGTAAAGAGTTTGAGAACGGAGAAATCGACATTCTCTCCTCTTTAGAATCACTCGGAATTATATAATCTAACTCTCTTACCTTAATCCGACGAAGGCTCGACGATTGCTCTTGATCTCTCTTGCTCAAGCTTGCCCTAGCTCCCTCTCTTCTTCCTTCTCTCTTCTTTCTCTTCCAAGTCACAATTGTGACACTTTCTCTCTCTAAGGGCTTCATATAGCGCCCCCCTACCTTGTGCCAAGGCCCATTGGGCCTAAAGCCCACTAACACGGCCCAACTCGCGTAAACTCTCATAAACTCGTGCGTTAACTTAAGTTTCGCGATAAAATTAATTATCCGACACCATCGACTAATAAAATATTCTATCTCACTAACATAAATAATTAGACATAAAACGACGAATAAATAAATTGGGATGTTACATTTTTTAGTAGTGTATGTACTAAATGTTATTTTGTCATTAACAACATATGTGTTGGATAAGTGATGTAGCTATTTCTATAAAAAAGAATCTGTTCTCATTTTCTTATACTACACTCTTGTTTTTGCTGCGCAGGCATTAAGGTTGGAGAAAATCCAAAGAGACCGTGGAATGTATTTGAAGAAATACTGTTACAAATTCTGCTTGATGTTGATGTTGGTGTAAGCCCTAGAGGCCAATGACTTTAGTACTTGTATCGAATTAATTATTAATAATATATTGTTTCTTTTATTAATAATCAAAGGCGCTTTCTTTATTATGTTTGTAACGTTCAAAATAATGAAGTCCCTATAATAGAAAGTCCGTTTAATATTAAGTGTGACTTAATCATGAAATTACATTAAACATAAAGACGCTATTCTTAAAGTATCCATAGTCAAGCTTTAAGGTGAAAAGAGATAACCTTAAAGCATAAAGACTATTATGAAGATAGACTGATGATCGCATCTCATGGATCATGGGATAAGGAGTTATCAAGTCTTGACATAGGTATAAGAAATATTAGGAGTAATATTTATACCGGATTGACCCGCTATGAGAGTACTACATGCAAAGTTATGCGAAGTGTCATAAGTTACTCTCATGGTGATAATGGTGTAAACCGCCCTTAGACCTGAAACCACTTTGTACCCTAGATGTGGAGTCAAGTACTTTGTTGCTGATCTAACGTTGTCCGTAACAGGATAACCATAAAGGCAGTTGATGGGTACTTCACAAAGCATGCTGAGGGACAGTAGTGACCTAGATGGAATTTGCCAATCCTGCGTAACAGGATAAATGTCATGGGCCCAATATTGAACTGGACAAAGATGACACCAAGTATGCTTTGTGTTCAATGTAGACATAAAGGGCAAAGGGGTAATTATACACGCATATATTATCACTAAAGGTTATGTTTTGATCACATGTTAATTTCTCATAACTTGGGTAGCAATGATGTGTTGCTAGATACCGCTCATTGTTTATTATATTAAATAAAGGATTTAATATAATTGCCAACGTTATGGAAACCTACAAGGGTCACACACATAAGGACAGTCTAATATTGAGATGATTAAAGGAACACCGTAAGGTACGGTGTATGTGCAATGTGATAAGGGTATCACGGTAATTTAAACGAGCAAGAACACCATAGGTTATGGTGGGAGGGCGCGCACATGAGTACTACCACTCATGGGGGGCGCGCGCCCTAGTTTTTGTTTCTTGTTGGGCTTTGCCCAATAAGAGAAATCTTGGTGCACAAGACAAGAGTTGTCTTGATGCATAAGACAAGAAATATCTATAAATAGAGACCTCTTGTCATAGCTCAAGACACACCAATAAAAGCACAAGAATATTTTAGAGTTGAAAATCCTAAAATAATCCTCTCTCTCAATATTCTTGCATAGCCTTCAAACATAAAGGACTAACACTCTATTGAAGGTGACGATTCGTGTGGACTAGTTACACTCTATTGAAGGTGACGGTTCGTGTGGACTAGTTAGAGGCGTCGGTGATCTTCATCAACGCTCGTGATCATCTTGTTCGTGATCCAAAGGTTCTTCCCTTCAAGAGGTAAAAACCCTAAAACACATATCATGCTCATTCGTAAGGATCAAACTAAGGAAAATTTTTGAATTCCGCTGCTTAAAATAACTCTATTTTCCTTCGGTTGATAGTTAGTGTCCAAATTTAACTACAGTTTATTGGGGACCACTTTGTTGTTGCTTTGTTTGCATCTGAGGTAACGTTCGAATTACAATCCAATGAATGAAGAGTTGGTTGAAAATGAAGCTTGAAGTTGGGGTTTTATATATGCACCCACCTTCTGTCTCTGTCCATGTAGTTCTTACTCTTCCTTTAATTAAATAATAATGGCACATAAAGTTACTACTCTATTATTTTAGTTGTGCAAAATTTGTTGTTTTACCGATTGTGTTTTTAGTTTATTAATAGTTAAGAAGATATTTTAGCCAATTAGAAACTAAATTAATATTTGTTAAGAAGTCTCGCAGATGTGAGATGGCATGAACATGTGAACATGAATTTATAAGTAGAATAAATTCTCATTTTATAAGTCAATTTTGTAGAGTTGAATTATGTTTTACTCTCAATTCAAAAATATTGTTTTCACGACTAAATTAGAATATATTTTAGTTTATTTAACACAGTTGTTTTTAACTTTAAAAAAGAAAAGAGGTTTGCTTTATTTGCAGTCTACTACCTTAAAGATGGCAGACAAATTATTAAATGTCCAAAAGAGGAGAGGTCATTTTCTAGTAATTGGGATTCAACAATACAATAATAGAAAATGTTCAGAATCATTACCTAGTTAGAATCATTACCTAATTGGGATTTAATTTTTTTTTTTATTGCTGATATAGCACAAGATATTTCTTAATTTTACATTAATTAACGATACTTCAATGTTTGATTAGGAGTGTTTTTGTACATAGCTACCATGAAGACATGTATATATATGTCCCTAATCCATATGGAATACCTGCTGGATATTTAATATTCATGGCCCCCTAATGCTAATGACAATTTTATGATGTTGTGACATATTAATGTGCTCTCTCTTTCTGTGTTTTTTTGGTCAATACGGCATTGAGTTCTCAAAAAGGTATACATGATTTTAGTAATTCATAATTCATAAATCTACGAGCAAGCTTTGTGGACCTTCAACTTTAAGTATATACCATATCAAACTACACAATCTATCCACTAAGAGATCTTTCCAGCGGTCCCCCTTGCAACAACTTTGAACTGATTTTCAAAAGCTTTTAAATATATCTATATGGACTCATCCATAAAGATAGAACTATAACTTCTTGTTCAATGCTGTCTTTTACTAATTTGTAGCTGAAATGCATGTAGTTTATTTGAAAGTTATGAATGTGTTATTGTCAAAACTAGATCATGAATTTGTTCATCCTCCATATCCTTACTGATGTATCTATTTTTCTTTTCATTTTATGAATTACGGATGCATGACTTAGACATTTAATGTCTAATTAAAAATAACTACTATAATTATCACGACAAATCAATTATAAAACAACAGACTTTGGTGTGGTTACATTTTTCTATAATTTCTTAACAACTTCGGAAAATTCATAAATGAAAAAGCTAATCATTGACCAAGAATATTAAATGATCGTTCCCTTTAATTTGTACAATTTTGGGTAGCATTGCAAAACATTTTAAGGAGAACGACATACTCCCCGACTCAATTCTATAATTTATTTAGTGGCATAATTTTCAAATAAATAAAGGGTCATCCTAAACAGTGCCCTAGGGGCACTTGTTAAGCGTACCTAAAATGAAAAATAAAGTGAAAGTTAGTGTTAAAAAGATGTTTTTCTACAATTTCGAGACATTGAATGCACAAATTACAAGAAAAAATTTCCTTATTAGTAAGCTTAACTAGTGCTCCGGGGGCACTGTTTAGGATTTTCCATAAATAAATAACAAACATCAATAAACTTAATACATCTTGGAATTACTATTTCTCTATTTTATTTAGCTAAACAAGCTAATAATATGGTTTCTAAATGTGTTGGCAATATGGTCTCTAAATGAATCAAATTGCTAATACATTTATAGTGTTTCTTTTGTTAGTAATTTTGTGATATAACCCACTTGGGTTGACCTAGTGGTGTTGCCTTGGATCCTTGAAGTTTACTCTTCTCAATATCTCAGGTTCGATTTTCCCTGGTGTCAATTTTGGTGGGTTAGCCCATACAGAGTAAAAAACTCTGGTTTTAAACGGGCCCCCGCAAGTGGACGGTGGGATTGGTCACCTCAGATTAGTCGGTCCTTGGGCCGGATACCGAATTTAAAAAAAAAAAAAAAAGTAATTTTGTGATATGTTTGTGTGTGCCTTAAAATATCATTTGGCAGTCATATTTTGAAGTTTGAAGACTAGGAAAACGGAGGCGTTTAGCATTGGGCGTGCACGGCATTTTGCTATTTTTTTCTTCATACGGTTCTGATATGTATGTGAGGCCTCCAATTCTGGTTCTAGCTGGACGTGAGGTATCCAGTCGAGATCAGGAATTTTGGGAAACACTTAAAAAGGTTAAATGAGAGAATAATTAGGTGATCAAGATCTAATGATTGAGAGCATTTTGGGGGTAAATTTAAGGTTGGATAACACATCATAAATATCATAGAAGTGAGATTCATTGTTCATCTTATTTTTGTGAGATTGAGAAAAAATTGGTAAAAATTAGGGATTCTTTCTGGAGACTAATTTCTTTTATCTCATTTGAGATCTCAGCATAAACATTGGTTATAGTGGAGAAGAGAGTTGCTCTCTTTCACTTACGTAAGTAATTATTGGGCCAAACTGAGTAAACAATTAGTTTTACTTCTTGGGTCTTTCTTTACTTGTTATTACTTGAGGTTTTAGTGTTTGCGCGAATAGATTGTTTGATTTTGATTGGCTGGCTTGCTTAGTTGTTGATTGCTATTGGAATTTTTACTATACTCTTTTGTAATTGTTACAAGGTTTGAATTCACAACAGCAGTCTAAATTGACCAATAAAAAACACATTTAATACTAAATTGATCACAAAAAAAAATATATTCATGTATCAATATAACTAATAAATAATACTCCTATATTTATAGATGTATTTGCAATTTTAGTACATTCAAAAGGATTTTTCTAATTAACCCTCTGATAATTTAGGGGTAGTTACCCTCAACTGACATGGCACCAATAAAATTATGTCAAATGTAGTTAATAATTTTGGTCAAAGATATAGTTACTTTTTAACCACAAAATAATTATGATTGCTTTACCTTTTCAAATAATTATATTTTTGGTATTCAAATCAATGAATTTAGATTCTAGGTCCTAAATTAATAAGGAGTGTAATTCAATATTTATTACCATAAATATTGAATGAATTGATGATCCTTTGATTTATGTTTTTTTTTTCTTATAAGTTTTTTTGTTTTTCTTAAAATATATTTTTTTTCACGTTTCTTGCATAACCAAAAATGCAGACTAGTGCCTTGCTATACATGTTTTTTGTTCTTAATTTATTTATAGAACATTTGAAAGTAAAATTTTTTTATTTAAAGTTGGTAAGTATTTTTTTATTGCAAAATATTTATTTTTTTCTAACGATTGTCGATAATACTCAAGTAAAAAATCATGACTCTTCTCAATTTATATTTTGGTTCATGTCCAAATTCAATCTTTCTCTAAAAAAAATAAAGTCTAGTTCAACCCCTAATTATAAAAAACAACAACATCACACTCATATTTTTACAACCCTAGAATCAAAAATTAGATTTAATAATTAAAATAATTAAAATTTAGATTTAATAATTAAATTTAATATCATATTTAGAAATTAAAATTAAAAAATTATATTTAATAATTAAATTTAAGGAGTAAGAACCTTCTTATTGGAACAACACATGAACTCCGGTTTAAGTTACGTAGTTAGAACCCTAGAATTTGACCTAGACGTACACTCCGGTTTAAGTTAAGTACTAAGAACCAGAAATTTGACTTACAAGTATACTCCGATTTAAGAATTTAAATAATTTAAATTTATATTTAATAATTGTATTTAATAATTAAATTTAATAATTAATATTATATTTATAAATTAAAATTTTTAATTAAAAATGGTATTTAACAATTATATTTAAGAAGTCAGAACCTTCGTATTGGACCAACACATGTACTCCCGTTTAAGTTACGTAGTAATAACTCTAGAATTTGACCTAGAAGTACACTCTGGTTTAAGTTAAATACTAAGAATCTTAGGATTTGACTTACACGTATACTCCGGTTAAAGAATTTAAATAGTTAAAATTTATATTTAATAATTGTATTTAATAATTAAATTAAAAAATAAATTTAATATTTAGAAATTAAAATTTAATTATATTTAAAAATTGTATTTAATAATTAAATTTAAAGAGTAAGAACCTTCGTATTTGACCAACGCATGTACTCCGACTTAAGTTACGTAGTAATAACCCTAGAATTTGACCTAGACATACACTCCAGTTTAAGTTAAGTACTAAGAACCTTAGAATTTGACTTACACGTATACTCCGGTTTAAGAATTTAAATAATTAAATTTTTTATTTAATAATTGTATGTAATATTTAAATTTAAATATTTAATTTAATATTATATTTAAAAATTAAAATTTATATTTAAAAATTGTATTTAATAATTAAATTTAAAGAGTAAGAACCATCGTATTTGACCAACACATGTACTCCGCTTTATGTTACATAGTAAGAATCCTAGAATTTGACCTAGACATATATACACTCCGATTTAATTTGACTTACACATATACTCCGGTTTAAGAATTTAAATAATTAAATTTGTTTTTAACACTTAAATTTAATATGAAATTTAGAAATTAAAATTTATTATGAAAAAATGTATTTAATAATTAAATTTAAGGAGTAAGAACCTTCGTATATTGGACCATCGGATGTACTCCGATTTAAGTTACGTAGTAACAACCCTAGAATTTGACCTAGACGTACATCCGGTTTAAGTTAAGTACTAAGAACCCTAGAATTTGACTTACACTTATACTCCGGTTTAAGAATTTAAATAATTATATTTATATTTTATAGTTGTTTTTAATATTAAAATTTAAAAATTAAATTTAATATTATATTTAGAAATTAAAATTTATATTTATAAATTGTATTTAATAATCAAATTTAAAGAGTAAGAACCATCATATTTGACCAACACATGTACTCCGCTTTATGTTACATAGTAAGAACCCTATAATTTGACCTAGACATAAACTCCAATTTAATTTTAGTACTAATAACCCTAGAATTTGAATTACACGTATACTCCGGTTTAAGAATTTAAATAATTAAATTTGTATTTAATAATTAAATTTAATATTAAATTTAGAAATTAAAAATAATATTAAATTTAGAAATTAAAATTTATAATTAAAAAATGTATTTAATAATTAAATTTAAGGAGTAAAAACCTTCGTATATTGGACCATCAAATGTACTCTGGTTTATGTTACGTAGTAACAACCCTAGAATTTGACCTAGACGTACACTCCGGTTTAAGTTAAGTATTAAGAACCATAGAATTTGACTTACACGTATACTCCGGTTTAAGATTTTAAATAATTAAAATTTATATTTAATAATTAAATTTAATATTATATTTAGAAATTAAATATTTATTTAAGATTTGTATTTAATAATTAAATTTAAATAATAAGAACCTTCGTATTGGACCAACATATATACTCCAGTTTAAGTTACGTAGTAAAAACTCTAGAATTTGACTTACACGTATACTTCAGTTTAAGAATTTAAATAATTAAGTTTTATATTTAATAATTGTATTTAATAATAATTTTATACACATGACTTTTTTTTTTTGCGAAGATGGTAACATGTTTTGATCCACGCACATAGCCATTTTTTGCAATTTTATTATTAAGGGTCTTTATTATTTTTTTTAAGTAATGCTACGTTGTTGAAATGACATACGATCAAAGAAAAAGACAGAATTTTCAAATACGTCGTAAGGATCATAAGAAAAAGTAAGCGGAGTAACGGCGGTTGAATGAAGCCGTTTGGAAACGCGTTTGAAAATTGAACGAAGCGGCAATTGCAGAAGATGAGTAACGGTGACGACGATGTTGTGAAGCGGCAATTGCAGAAGATTAGTAATAACGGTGACGGCGATTTTTTGAAGCGGAAATTATGAGAAAGAGAGAAATTATGTGAATCGGAATTTTTTTCTTAATTGTCTGAGAAAGAGGGCAGAGAAGATATAAAATAAAGTGAAGAAGGGGTGATTTTTGTTTTTGAAGAAGGGGTGTTTTTGTGATTGAAATTAGGACTCAGAATGTAAATTCATTTTTTGATAATTGTAGAATGTAAATTCATTGAATACAATACCTAAAATATAATTAATTGAAAATAAAGATAGTCAAAATTATTTATGGTAAAATATTATTCATAAATTTGATTTTAATAATTAACTCTACTTGGCTGAATTTAATTGGTGCCAAGTCAGCTGAGGGTAGTTGCCCTCAATTTATAAAAGGGTACACATGTAGTCACTCATTCAAAAACTATAATGAACACCTTGCATATTAGGAATTAAAATGGTAATGGTTTGCCAAAGTTTAATTTTAAAGAAGAGTATTTTTCTTACCTATTTTCACTTTTTCTGAACCTGGATCAATCGTTGTAACTGTTTCACACAATTACACGTAGTAAAAAAATTTGGTCTTTTATTAAACAGTTCCCATATAAATAATCAAATTTTACATTATTTAATCTCAACCATTCATTTTGATCAAAACAATAAAAAACAATTGATGCATCTGCGCACTAACCTCTGTTAAATCCAAACCTCTTTTTACCACAAGTTCCACAACCAATCACTCCATAAGAGCATGCATATCGGTTGTAAAGAACCGTGGTTTCACACTTGCCTATGCCACCTTGTCAGAGTATCATGGATAATGGGCATAATAAATGGGGTGCTTTATCATATCTGCAAAGCCACCGTTTCCAAACCAAGCCACACTCTCTCTCTTGCTTTTTGAATAACAAAAATTGTAAAGATAAAATTGTAAAATCAAAAACTTGTATATTTATTTTTTTGACCGTTGGAAAGTTACCGTTCAACTACAATGTTGAAAAATTAAAACTACACTATGTTGCTGGTAATAAATAGAAGATCACCCATTTTACATAATCATAATTTTTCATTCACAATTAGCTTACATTTTACCCCTAAAAAAAATTAGCTTACATTTTAACTTTTTTTTTTCTTCTACACAATTTATTATTTATCAATGAATCCCAATCACAATAATTCATGGTCTAATTTTATGCAAAATATTGGCAATCCTGCTTTTATCCCAAGACCTCCTTTTCAAAATTCTCCTTTCATCCCAAATCAACCAAATAATCCACACTTTGGAAATTACTCATATCAATATCAACAATTTCCATCTCAATCCACTATGTCTCAACCAATTCAAATGGGTTCCAGTGGCATTCAAACAAATGATCAAGAGCGCGAAACACCACAATTTTGCACTCAAGATGGTTTGGAAACTATTAATATTGGTGAAGAAATCGGATCGGCATCCGTTGTGAATACGCCAAAAACAAGATTTCAACCAAAGGAGGACGAAGTTCTCATTAAATCATGGGTTAACATATCAACGGATTCAATTGTTGGGAATGATCAAAAAGGAGATAGTTTTTGGAAGAGGGTTTGTGAAGCTTATAACAAGCACCGTGACAAGAGTTATCAAGAGAGAAATCATATGGCACTAAAAGGTCGTTGGCACAAAAAAATTAATCCCTCTGTTCAAAAGTTTGTTGGGTGCTACAAACAAGCTGTGGCTACAAAAAAGAGCGGAAGCTCCGAGAGCAACATCATTTTAGCTGCATATAATATTTATTACCAAGATGAGCATGAAAAATTTACATTTGAGCATGCATGGCGATTATTGAAAGATGAACCAAAATGGCTCGCAGGTGCATCCGAACCTTCCGCAAAAAGAACAAAAAATTCAACTACGGGAGCATATTCGTCTTCTTCCAACCCACCGACACCAACAAGCAATGAATACAATCCACCATCTCCTAGTATTTTACGTCGTCCAATGGGTCAAAAGGCGGCCAAAAGAAAGGAGAAAGAAAAGCATGTGGAAATGTCTAACCCCAAAGTCAAACTTAATTCTGTACATGATGACTTCAACAGAAAATTAGAATTGATGTCAGAGTTTGCACGAGATTATGCCCGTATTGAGGGTGAAAAAGTCGAGCTACAAGCTCATGAATTGAAGATCAAAGATTTGCAAATACTCACAAAAGATACATCAAATATGAATCCAAGACAACTTCAAGCTCATGAAATGTTGTGCGACGTGATTAGAGATAAATATGAACTTAATTGATGTTACTATAGTTAATTATTATTATTATTATTATTATTATTATTATTATTATTATTATGATGATGTATAATTATGTATGTGGCCACTATTAAAAATTCTTGTACGTGACTTCAACATATAAATATTGTGCTATATAATTATGTCCGTGGCCACTATTATGTAACCGTTATTTTGAATAAATATTTTGGATATTATTATGTAACCGTGATTCAAAATTATTATTTTTATTATATTGGATATTATTATGTACTAGCCGTTGTTTAAAATTATTATTCAAAATTAATGTTATTCAAACTAGCCGTTATTCAAATTCAATTTATTCGAACTAGCCGTTATTCAAACTAGCCGTTATTCAAATTCAATTTATTCGAACTAGCCGTTATTCAAACTAGCCGTTATTTAAACTCAATGTTATTCAAACTAGCCGTTATTCAAATTCAATTTATGGGAAGATTTGAAGTTCGTGATAAGACAATTCATCGACACCTTCAACAAGACTTGATAGAACATATATGGGAACGTTTTGGGCATGAGAATAACCACAATTGAATTTCATTTTATATTCTATATTTTATGTATTTTGTGCTAGTTTAATTTAATTTTCTATTAATGTATTTTTTTATAACTTATTTATGTCATGTATTGTGTTATTTAATATATGTTTAATTTGTGCGTAAAAAAAATGTTTTTAATTTATTTTGATTTTTAATTTTCGATTATTCTGAAATATTCATCCACTTTGATTTACTTTACTTTTTGGATTATTCATAAAACATATTGATGTATTTTATATATTAATGTAAAAATAAATTTGAATTATATAATGTGAGATTAGTGGGACCCATTTTAAAGTTTTTGATGAGTAGTATGGATATTTACAAAATGTAGTTGAGTTGTTTAAATAATTGGAAAGTGTGAAATAATATAAAGAATTAGGTGGGGTCCATTTAAACCACCAAGTTGGGTGGCTTGGATGTGTATGCTCTAAGAGACCAATAATTTTTAGAATCAAATGCTCGATATTGGTACACGAGCGTTGGAATTTGTAGTACAGTATGTTTTTGCTAAATTTTGACTGACACTGTTGCACACCTTCAATAAGAATGACAAAATGAGCTGGTTTTCTACACGTACAATAATACCATATGGTTTGGTTGGTTGACACAGACAAGCATGGCGCAATACCATTCTTAAAGTACTAGCACCTATGAAGCCCCGATACGGGACACGATACGAATACGATACCGATACGTGAAAATTTTTAAAATTTCAAATCTGATACTGCCGCGATACGTTATTTAAAAATTAAAGTTAAAATTAAATATATAAATACACAATATATAAACATACATAAAATCAATAATATTAATAATTAAAAGCAGAAAACATCTATTCTTATACTAAAATTTTGGGACAAGTTCAAACGCTTAACTACCTATTACAGTATATAGTAGGATACCATAGTTTTTTTTTTTTTTTGAAAAGTAAAAAATTATATTGACAAAGGAAAAACACAAGAAGTGATAAAGATACAAACAAGCATTTCTGATACAGGAGAATCATAATAACCCAAAGTCAATTAATACTGGAAACTCCCAAGGTCTGATACATGAGAACATCTTAAGTTAGTCCCCAGAACATAATGATTACAGATACATCTTAAGCTATACGTCTTATTGTAGTATATTATACAAAAAGAACACCATTAAAACTATCCAAACAAAATCACAAATATTATCCAAAAAATAATATTTGTATCGAACACATATCAGATATTATTTGTTTATTTAAAAATAATGATATAACCGATACTTTTCTGATACGTGTATCGGGACGTATCAGACACGTGTATCAGGTATTATTTTTAATTTAAAAATAATGATTTAATTGATACTCTTCCGATACGAGTATCGAGACTTATCGAAAGAGTCGTATCGGTATCGAGGACGTTTCGGACACGATTCGTCACTATTTTTTGAGTATCGGGGCTTCATAGTGTCTAGCACCCTACAAAGATGAATGTATGAAAATGAGATGAGATACCCTACCACTAATTGTGGGCCCCACCTTACTCTGACAAAGTGATCCCATGGGACCACCGTATTTTAGAAGCTAATTGCCATGTGAAGGAGAAGTCCAGCCAAGCTGGATGCGGCCTATAAGTGGGTCTTCCTTTCTCATCTAAGCGGTTCCGAAGAAAAACCGAACTGAATCAAAATAATTTCAAATTTCATAATAATCGAATGAAACCGAACTACTACCTCCATTTCATTTTATTAAAGTTATTTTGACTAAATTACACTATTCACTTATCATGTTTTGACCATATTTTTTTAATAATATATAAATATAAATATAAGATCTTGTTTGATTTGTTTTGATGAGTATTTTTAAAATATCCAATTTTTATAATTTTTACTAATAGAGAATTAAAGATATTAGTGATCAAAATTGTGAGTTGGCATACGTGTAGTAGTCAAACTAGTTCTTATATTTTGGGACAGAGGTAGTATTTGTCTTGAAATTGAACCGAACCGAACTGTTAAAGTAGTTTGGTTTTATGGTTTTGAACTAAATCATAACTAACTTTTCACTAAAGCAAACCGAACCAAACTGTTTCAGCTCAGTTTCAAAACTATTAATAATAATTCGTTTTTTTGGTTCAGTTCATTTAATTTAATTTGACAGTTCGGTTCAGTTTTTTGATTTTTTTACCCACCCCACACTCCACCACTATTGCTTCCTTCCATTCATCTAACATATGTTACTCAAACCCAAGCTTCCAAGTTCCAATACCTCCTTTGCTTTCTACTCTTTCTTTCATATTAAAACTTTTTTCCTTTCTTCTTTTTCTTGCTTTTTTTTTCTTCTTCTTTCATACCCATTTATCTTTCGGTTCAATCTTTCATTGTTTTAATTAAATTTAAAACTGAATTACGGGTTGCCTAAAGCCTAAGATAACATATTAAGGATATTTTTGTTTGATCAATCATACATTAAGTGTATGTTTGGTTTCACTTCTGAAGCAGCCAGAATTGATTCTGGACGTGTAGAATTGATTTTGACTTGTTTGGTTTTTCAAAAGTAGAATTGATTCTGCCTTCAGAATTGATTCTACTTGAAGCTAGCAATCGTAGCTTCTGATTCTAGAATTGATTTTTACACTCAAAATTTTTGTTCAACTCACTTTTACATAAATATATCCAAACATAAACCACTTTAACTTAAAATCAATTTTGGCCAGAATCAATTTTACAGAATCAATTTTATCAAAATCAATTATCATCACCGCAGAACCAAACATACACTAAGATGAAAAGTAAGGAAATAAGCAACAACTGAGCACTAAAATAAAATGGCAAAATGTGTGCATTGATGTTTATTTTTTGTATGTTATAGTATTTTTTGGGTACACTGTGTGTTAAAGTATCTTATTCTTAGGAAAATAACGCTGATAATCTAAGATTTGGTTAAAAGTAAATAAAATTTGACTACAATTAGTTCATATCGCCAGGGAAAAATGAAAAATACTTTAAAAAGAGAGTTAAAGGGCGTTTGAAATTATTAGGAGTGAAGTGGAGAGAAAGCAATGATGTATTTTGATTAGATGTGAAACAATTTGTGTCGATATGCCAATCAACTCGAGACATCAACAAACATGGATATAATATATAGTGGGCTAGTGGCTGATAGTATAAACGTAATCACCATTGTTAAATTCCTTAACAATTTTATTTTGATTACAATGACTATTCTTTGAATGAAACTCAATGATAACTTGAACCAAAATTGATTTTGTTATGTGTATAGGTATAACACATGCAATGCAAGTGCTGAGTCACGGAAAGAAAGGAACTAACAAGAATACTATGGCACCTGTGAAATACTGAAATGTGGACGTCAATGATTAAGACTAGGTACCGTCGAAGACACAAAGCTTCCCCTTTCCCCCTCGTAATGGCGTGTATCTGGTTCCGCATCACGTGGCTTTGTGCGCCGTATTATTTATTTTCTTTTTCTTATCAAATCTACATCTCCACTAGATTACGTTAGGTTGGTTACATTTTCTTGAACTTGTTCTTTTACCACTTTCAATTCTAAACTCCATCATACGGTTCATACCCTACTAGAGTACTAGCCTTGTTTTTGTTTATCAATTTTCATTTCTAGAGTATCATTTTATTATCTAATATAGATATAGATTATTATGTTATATTTATTACTTTAAATTAAGGATATATACATATAGAAAAGTCATTTAAAAAATTAAGGATATATATCAGATCATCATTTTAATTTTCAAAAATTTGAGGGAGGACACAAAATGATAGATTTTAAAATAGAAAGACTAATAATGTGATGCGAGTGGAAGAAAATAGGAGACTTTTAAAATAGAAAGACTAATCATGTGATATGAGTGGAAGAAAATAGGAGACGAAAACTATAATTAGGGGTCAGTTATGATATCAAGTGGTTCTAGCTGCATTTTGATCGCAGTTATGTGAGATCAAATCGTGGTCCTCTCTACCTAATTAAAAAAATTAGGTATACTTTTCTAATTGCATCATCTAATTAATATAATATATGCATTATTCTTGAATCAATATACTTTACATTTATGATAACAGTAAAACTTAATAGCACATTTGATCCCTTATATTTATTTTAGATTTTAAGTTGATTCCTTATGTTTTAAAAGTTTTAAGTTGGTCCCTTATGTTTATTTTAAGTTTCAAGTTAGTCTCATATGTTTTAAACGTTTCAAGTTGGTCCTTCAAATTTCGAAAATTTGAATTAGTTAGTCCCTATTTGAAACTTTAAAACATAAGAGACCAATTTGAAACAAAATAAACATAAGGGGCCAACTTAAAACTTAAAATAAATATAAATGACCAAATGTATAATTAAACCTAATAGTAAATACAGTTATAATTGATAAAGTTAATTTTGTAAAATTAATATTCACATTTAATTATACTCTTGTGCAAAATAATCAGATATGATACTTATTATGAGATAAAAAATAATTAATAAAGTCAGTCTCTCCGTAGACTTAGCTAAGTAATTGATATGAACATTTTACTAATTCATCCTAAGATGAAATTCTAACCACCATAATATTTGACCCAAAATCCAACATATAATGATTTAATTGATAATACTATTTGATAATATTGTTTGATAATTGTTTTTCACTATGAACTTATAACTTATTTTACTGGCTTATAGTTTTTCAGATTTATTTCAATTAGCTTTTGAGCTTACAACATATCATATTTTCTTTCAATTTTACCCCATCACCCTACATGAAACAATTAAATATTAACTAAATATTTTATTTTTATGTCATTTCATACTTAAAAGTCAACAACTAATTTTACCAAACGCTACAAACGATCAATCAACTATAGCTTATCTGTGGACATGACAGACGGGAAATTAATCCAAGTTGACTGGATTTAGATTCGGGTTTGGATTTTTCCCGATTTCAAAATATGGGGATGTGGTGGATATATTGGGGACATTGATACCCACCTCAAATCCGCCCCGTATATATCTAAATCATATACCTCATTTAAATTAAAAACCCTTAAACAAACTCGTAAATTACGTTCATATTTTAATTTTATTTTAAAGTTTAGTACTGAACAAATTATTTTCTCTTTTTTTTTTGGTTAAATATATAAATCGCGTTGTTGAAACAAACTAGTTTTGGACTTTCAACTTTTTTTAATAAAAAATATTAAAATTATATTCCTTGTGGGGTTAGGGAGGAACGAGGATACTCGAACCCTTTCGGATATGAGTTTGAGATTCTATTTTTCATCTCCGTTTAAAATTGAGACGGGTATGAGGATATCCAAACTTTATGAGTTTGAGTTTGGGGAGGGCAAAATATGTCCTCGCTCCACCTTATTGGCAGGACATTACATTATATATTAATGGGTTGCAGTTCGAACTCTAATTATTCTATTTATTCAGCTTAAAAATAATTTTTTTTTAGTTATTATACTACTTGACAACAAAAAATTGATACAACCTTGTGCAATGAACTTTCAGACCCAAACTCACTTTAACTTTCTTCTATAGAAAAGTACTAGCAATTAATTAAACAACTTGATGGTTAATTCACTTTTTCAGTAGTAAATGTTTTCCTCTTGACCAAAATCAACATTTTATCGCAAAAAGAGGAATAAAGGGCTAATACCATCATTGTTGCTTTGTTAACCTTTTTGAGAAACCGAGATAAAAACTGAAGACATTTGTTAACATTGACACTTAATTAATTATGGATCTTGTTAATTAATATTTCTAGACATTTATAAGTATTTTATTTAAAGAATTGATTTATTTTTAAAGTAAAATATTTCAATTTTCAATATATTAACTTCAAATATTTTTATAAAAATTTCACAAAAATTTATTATTTTAAATATTGAAAGAGTGCATGAGAGACACTCGTTAGCATTTTTCATTAATTATTATTGGAGAAAAAGTACACAAAGATTAATGAGCCAAAGATGATGTGGGTAAAATAGTAAATGTAGTAGTATAACAAAAGCAGCATCTTTTTTTGCGGGAGTAGGAATACAGATGTATAGGACCGTTGAAAAAAGGGCAAATTGGGAAAGAAAAGAAGTCAAGAAAAGGTTGAAAGCACGCGACCATAATGCAGTGAAGGTGAAGGCAAAATCATACTAAATGGTTGTTGTCCTTACAGTTACTGCTCATTCATGCTCTCTCTTATCACTCCCTCCCTTTTCTTTCCACAACTACCCCCTCTCTCTCTCTAACTGCCACTACTTTCTCTCTCTAGCATTATCACAGATTTTTCTACTTCACCTTACTGAATTCATCTCTCTCTGATTCTAATTCTGATTCTGATTTTGATTCACTTTTTTTAGTTTCTTCCCCATGGAAACAGGGGAAGATTGTTGCGTAAAAGTTGCGGTTCATGTACGGCCACTAATTGCCGACGAGAAGCTTCAAGGATGTAAAGATTGTGTCACCGTCGTTGCTGGAAAGCCTCAGGTGCAATCACTCTCAATTCAACAATGTCGTTCGCTGATTGAATTTGAAAAGTGAAATGCACTGTGATTGACTTGAAAAAAATGTTCTAGCTATTTTTCCTCTTTTGGATTTTTAGTCTTATGTGGAAGAGATCTAGATCGGAAATTGCTTACGTAATTAATCACGTTTGTTCTATAACTAGATAGCTTAAAAATTAAAATCGCTTTTATGATCTGATGTTTACTTAATTTGGGTATATTTGACTTGGTTCTATTTCTGGATTGAATCAGTGTACGTTTCTGAAGGTTTATTTTGGGGAAATATAACGGGATTTTGATTTGCATAGGGAGGAGAGTAAGGTTTTTTTTTACCAAGTTTTGCAATTTCATAAATCATAGTGTTTGGTTATGTAGTGAAAAAAAAATATTTTGAATTAATTGATTTTGTAAAATTGATTCTTGCTACAAGCAAGTTGAATGTAAAGTGATTTATGTTTGAATGTATACATATTCATGTAAAAATTAGTTGAACAAGAAATTCCAGGCCAAAAAATATTGTAGAGGGAAAAACTTCAAATTATATATTAAAATAAAAATCAATTCTGAAGACGAATCAATTATACTCAGAACATCCAAACATGTCATAGTCATTTTTATACATCTGAAATTAATTTTACCTCCTCTTAAAGTGGAACCAAACATACACACTACTAATTGAACATGATTAGCAGTTTTAGCAAATACAATAGCTCTTTAGTTTTGGAATTTGGTTCAATTGCTTGCTAAATTTTCCTTTCTTTTGCCTTTTGATGTTTTTTCGGTTTCTAATGTCAAAATTCGATTGCTGTGTATATGCTTAGAAGTTATCAGCTGATTTCTTTTTCATGATAATAAGTAGTAGTTTTTTTTTTTCCTTTATAAATTCTTTGCACTGAATATTTCTATATATGCCTTTCATCTTCAAACGGAGTTAGATTTTAGTAATTTTTGTTTTCATAGATGCCAATTGCTTATTATTTTAAGTCATTGGGATATATCCATGTCTGACTTTTAAATGGCACCCCTTAATATTTTTTAAGTAGCTATAAGTGTGGCTAGATAGTTACTAATAAATGTTAATTGATTTTTTTTTGAGGAAACTATATATGCTAATTGACTTGTTGCTATAATACAGGTGCAAATTGGTGCCCGTTCGTATACATTTGATCATGTCTATGGAAGCACTGGTTCTCCCTCGTGTAACATGTTTGAAGAATGTGTTGCTCCACTTGTTGATGGTTTGTTCCAAGGATATAATGCTACTGTCCTTGCATATGGTCAGGTATAGTTACTGTCAAAGGAAACAGAAGTTGCATGTCACAACACTTGTAACTCTTTCGCATTTGACACTTATACTTCATTGCAGACAGGTTCTGGGAAAACATACACCATGGGAACTGGCTTTAAAGAAGGTTTCCAAACAGGAATAGTACCCCAAGTTATGAATGTTTTGTTCAACAAAATTGAAACCTTAAAGGACCAGATTGAATTTCAATTGCATGTTTCCTTTATCGAGGTCTGTTTAGTATTTTTTCACTGCTTGCAGAATTATTTTTGAATTTTGTACTTTAGTTGTGTTTTAATCTTTGAACTATGTATACTTCATATGTGCAAATTTATCTAGATTAAGTATCTGACAACAACATTTAATTGTGAATAGATTCTTAAAGAAGAAGTGAGAGATTTATTGGATTCCTCCTCAATGAGCAAACCAGAAACTGCAAATGGACATGTAGGAAAAATGGCCTCTCCTGGGAAGCCACCAATACAAATTCGTGAGACATCAAATGGGGTAATAACCCTTGCAGGATCTACTGAAGTCGGTGTCACAACACTAAAGGAAATGGCTGCTTGCCTGGAACAGGGATCCTTGAGTAGAGCAACAGGGAGCACAAATATGAACAATCAATCCAGGTTGATAAAGCATTTTGCTTCTCTACTTTGAACTTCACAAATTAGTTTTTATTCATGAAATAATTATCTGTTTTTTAGATTCTTGGACTACTTTTAGGTAGCATATGGTCACAAAATATGATTAGAGAAAGAATCATATCACGTAAATTTTTGATAACAAATTGACAAATAACTGCAGAAATCAAATATTGTCCCCTTTGTCATCTCTGTTTTAAAAGTCTGCTGGCATTTCAAGCATTTAACAACGAGATTGAGCTTTGGGTTCTTTTCCCTTAAAATCAGTTATGTATAAAATGTTTGGACTTCTAGTTATTATAGTGGATAATTAATAGATGGATTTTTTGTCAACGTAAGAATGTTTGCAACACATTTTATTGAATTTTCGATGAATTATCCACCTATTTACTTGCTGGTCCCAGTCCACGATTGCACACAATTTGAATAGTCATGATTATAAGCATTATAATGTTTGATCTATGCTGTTGATCCCACCTAGTGGGAAAAGTATTTGGTTATTGTTGTACCAATACATGATTGAAAAGTTGTGCCTCAAACTGTTTTTGCTGTTTATTATGCTGGAGCTCTCTTCCTATTTCTTATACTTCTTCAGTGTGTGCCAATGGAGTTATCTTCTATTTCTTATACTTCTTCAATGTGTCCAACCAGCCGATCTCATGCCATTTTCACCATCACATTAGAGCAAATGCACAAGCCCAAGAATCCTAATGATAGCTGCTTAAATGATACTATGGATGACGAATATCTTTGTGCTAAGTTGCACTTAGTTGATCTTGCCGGATCAGAACGAGCTAAGAGAACAGGGTCTGATGGTATGCGTTTTAAAGAAGGTTAGTTTTTAACATTTTTAGGTTATATCTTTTAAGTGTGCTTTTGACATTATATATTCACCAGTCAGTTAATCTTTAAATCAGGAGTTCATATTAACAAAGGTCTTCTAGCACTTGGTAATGTTATTAGTGCACTTGGTGATGAAAAGAAGCGAAAGGAAGGTGTTCATGTTCCATATAGGGACAGTAAACTTACTAGGCTTTTACAGGTTTGATATCTTTATATTTAGCTTTCTTTTTGCAGCATACATTTTTCGTTACTATGATATTGAAAATATTTTATAGGCAGAAGAACTCTATCTGCTGTTTCTCCTAATTCATCGGCAAATAAAACAGGAAACATGTATATGGACTATTTGTTTTCATTTTCAAATATATTTGTTTTTTTTTTCCTTCAATCTTTTATTTATTTTTTCCAAATTTTATTTCTTTGATCTATTTTTTTTTTGCTTTTATAGATTAAAAATGTGAAATATTTTTGCAGGATTCCCTTGGGGGTAACAGCAGAACTGTCATGATAGGTCAGTTGTTTCTCTTATATATTTTTTTCTCTTTTCATCCCATAATTGACCTTTAACTTCAAGCTAACATTTCTAATCTTCACCTTGGAACCAAAGTCAATAATCTGATCTTTTTAAGACATGGTGAAATGCATAAACTGTGTTCTGTATTTTACCTTCTTGGACCTTTTTCCTACTCCGAAATAAATCATTTCTCAGAAGATTTGAACCTTCTCCAACTAAATGGTTGATGCAAAGAAAAAGAAGGCTCTATCATTTATTTCTGTTTTACCTGCAAGCCTTTTATATCGCTTCTTAAGACTAGTGTTGAATTTAAGTATTTTTTCCCTTACATCTAAACAATATTTCTATTTCAGCCTGCATAAGTCCTGCCGATATTAATGCCGAGGAAACACTAAACACTTTAAAGTATGCAAATCGTGCACGCAATATCCAAAATAAGCCAGTTGTGAGTATTGCATAATTTTTTTCTTCCCTATTTCATTTGACAAAACCGAGATAGTTTTACTATGATAGCTACTGAGGCTCGCCTTTTTTTTAATTCTCCTCTAGGTCAATAGAGATCCCATGTCCAGTGAGATGCTAAAAATGAGACAACAACTGGAGTGTTTGCAGGCAGAACTTTGTGCTCGTGTCGGTGGCTCATCTGAGGAAGTTCAGGTATTTTTCCTTCGTTAATATAAATCTTCACTGAAGTCTTTATCACATTAATATTGGTTACTGCTAGCATTAAATGGCTTAAATATGTAGTGTATGATGGGAGACCAATCAATCCTCATCACTGTGTTTATTTTTTGAAGAAAAGTATCCTAGCATTGTTTGGGCTTTTGCAACTATTTTGACACACATTTCCAAATTAATGTGATTTACATTAATTACATACAATGAAATAGTTTGCAGAATATATTATAAATATGTAATCATCTTTTAACCTATTATATAGGGTCTTAAGGAAAGGATTGTTTGGCTTGAAGCTGCTAATGAAGATCTTTGCCGTGAACTTCACGAATACCGTAGTAGATGCTCTGTCGTAGAACAAAGTGAAAAGGATGCTTATGTATGCCTCTTACCTTTTGCTGTTATTTTTCTTTGACTCAAGATTATTTTTCCTTGGGGAGTATTTTAATCCCTATATTGGTCCTTTCATCTCATCATTGTTTTTTCCTCGGGTAGTTGCATCCTGCTAGTTAAAATGAATTGAGGATATTGGCTTGATAATTTATGCATGCATGCTTGAAAACTTTGTTTTTCAGGATAGTGGCACAGGCATTCTAAAGACGGATGGGCTTAAGAGGACCTTACCTATCACAGCGGATGATTATCCGATGAATGAAACAGCAGGCAAGTCTCATCTTTGTCCTGGATTTAATATTTGATTAATGTCAGTTCTACACATACACTTGCTTAAGTCAGTCCTTTGTCTATCTCTTTCTCTGCTGCTACTTGATCTATTGTTTTATTAGAATTGCACGACTTACGGTGCAAATTGCTGGTTTTAGCAGGTGATTCAAGGGAAATTGAAGAAGTAGAAAAGGAATGGGAGCACAAACTTCTGCAAAATAGTATGGATAGAGAGTTGCATGAATTGAATAAACGCTTGGAGCAAAAAGAGGTTGTTGCAGTTCATATGTAGAATTAGACGTATATACACATTATGCACCAGTGAGAAACAAATTAAAATCAATACAACCAAGGCCAACATAAGTTATATATTTCATTAACCTTACTTGAAGAAATTTTTCTTTTAGATATGGTGTTCACTTTACCTTGATAAATAACAGCAGGTACATAACTTAGTAGGGTTGTTAGTTATGGTACTGAAAATAAAAAAAATGAAAATCACATAAGAAACAGAGTGGTTTTCTCTGAGCATTATTAGAGAAAAGAGTCTTCTAGGTTTTTTTCCTATCTCATATTTTATTTAATTTTGACAATTCCTGTCTCATATTTTATTAACATACATATTGGGATTGGTGTCTGTACAGTCTGAGATGAAGCTGTTTGGAGTATCTGATGCTGAAGTACTCAAGCAGCACTTTGGAAGGAAGATAACGGAACTTGAAGATGAGAAGAGAACAGTACAGGTGCAATAGAAGTTATGCAAATTTATTTGACCCTTACAAATAAACTAATATTCATTTATGTACCTAATTTATGAATGCAGCGAGAAAGAGATTGTCTTTTGGCTGAAGTTGAAAATCTTGCTGCCAATTCTGATGGACAAACACAGAAATTAGAGGATACCCATTCCCAAAAATTAAAAGCCCTTGAAGCACAGGTGGATAGTCCAATTTGCCTTTTGTTTATTATCTATCAAACAACATTTATTTTCCCTTTGTAGGATTTAAACTTGAATATATTCTAAATTGCAAAACCCTTTTATAAACACCACATGTTAGATTTTGGATCTGAAGAAGAAGCAAGAGAGTCAGGTTCAGCTTATGAAGCAAAAGCAAAAAAGCGATGAAGCAGCAAAAAGGCTGCAAGATGAAATACAGTCTATAAAGGCCCAAAAGGTTGACTGTTGTATTTTAACAAATCCATGGTTATAAGCACTTAATATACTCTTTGTTATGACATATGACCTCAATAATGTTGCAGGTTCAATTGCAACAAAAGATAAAACAAGAGGCGGAGCAGTTTCGGCAGTGGAAGGCTTCTAGAGAGAAAGAACTTTTACAAGTGTGTAAAGCTTCCTCCTTTATCATGTTATTGAATTTGTTCATGCTACTTCTCGTTGACATCTTAAGGCGCTGAAAGTTCATAAGCTAGTGTTTTCCTAAAATGAAATAATTCATTCGCTCTTAGTTGCATGTTTCTTCATAAAAATAATAAACAAAGTTCATGCTTAATTTGATGTTCGTGTCCCAACTACTCTAAAGCTTTGTAAATATGAAATAAAAAGGTTGAACTTCTAGGCTGTCAGTTTTCAATTGCGTATACATTACTGTTAGAATGCTACATGATCACTTCGCATTGATTATATGTTTGCAAAAGCAGTTGAGGAAGGAGGGAAGAAAAAATGAATATGAAAAGCACAAGCTCCAAGCTTTAAATCAGCGCCAGAAAATGGTATGTATTTCCAAGTTGTTCAATGATGCTTTGTTTTACTTAATAATCTTGCTTTGGATACTTTATTATAAAGTTAATCTCATAAGCTGTATGCATTAGCTTTATTGATGTTGTTGCCTAATTGGAGTGATCTTAAGCTTTTATTCATAGATTTCCACTCAACAGATTCTCCTGCTAGTAATTAAAAAATAATGTCTACTTCTGAGTATTGTGCTGCACTATGTTTGAACTTTGACCTTAAGAAAGTTGTAGTTCAAATTAGACATTACCAATAATTTCGAATCCATGGGAGTGATAATTTTGTCAGCAGTAGAAATAAAGGCCAAAGAAATTGTGGTGGGACAGTTTTTTCCCACTACCCATGGTATGTTGAGGTAAATTAAATGGTGTTGTATGGAATAAAATTTACGAGGCATCTAAGTTAATGTGCGCAGGGCACCTTTAGTCAACAACATTTATGCACAAAACACTGTTCATTGAATCATCTTACAATTTTAAATATTTTTTAGTTGTAGAAAAAAAAATGTGGCTGCTGGGATTCGAGCCCAGGTCTCCACAGCCACAACGTGGAATTCTTAACACTAAAACTACAGCCACTTTGGCGATTAGGTATCCACTTAGGTTGTATAAAAGATAGAAATCACAAATAAGTAAAACATCTAACATAAAAATATACAAGGAAACATACTTCATAATTTATTACATCACAAATTAAAATAGAATTAGTAAATATAGGAAAACAAGAAAATTAGGACATGAAAAAGATATTTACATAACAAAAATAGGGGCATGGAGTGGTACAAACCCAATAAGTATATAGGAAAACGAGAAAATTAGGACGTGAAAAAGATATTTGCATAACAAAAATAGGGGTATGGAGTGGTACAAACCCAATAAGTATATATGTGGTTCCAAATGGAGTATCCAATCTTTAATTTTGAAAAATAATTTAGGTATGTCGTCGGTACATATTCATGAGTGCCGGATACCAGGTACCAACTTCAATATCGTAGTGTCCATGCTTCAGAGGTAGCTGCCTCCGTTAAACAATTATGTGTTATCATCGTTGAGATCCTTCAAAGATGGACTCGGAAGCTGTAATGGCAACTGATCGGTTAAATGAATTGCTAAAAACTAATAAACATCCAGCCGAGACAGTTTACACATTTGAAATTGTTTAGTTGTAGAAAAAAATGTGGCTGCTGGGATTCGAGCCCAGGTCTCCACGGCCACAACGTGGAATTCTTACCACTAAACTACAGCCACTTTGGTGATTAGGTCTCCACTTAGGTTGTATAAAAGATAGAAATTACACATATGCATAGCGTTTTTCTATTTCTGCCCAATTTTTTTTTTTTTTTCTGTTCCGTCACGTTTCTGTTTCCATCGTGTTTTCCTGTTCTGTATTTTGTTTATGTATCGTCAAGCTTTTGTTCCGCCGCGTCTCTTCCTGGATCTGTTTCTGTTTCGTTTCGATTCTGGAGATGTTTATGTTTCGTCATGTTCTTCTGTTCCGTTTCTGTTTTCGTTTTCTTGTGCTCAGTCGTTTTTCGTTTCACGGGCTTAGTCGTGTTTCTGTTTTCTGTGCTAGAAGGTTGTTATTATGGGTTCTGGTTTTGGCCGGATCTCTCTGGTTTGGGGGTTTTGATGTTTCATGCTTGGTTTGGATTTTACCCTACTCGGGTTTTGGTTTAGGTGATTGCTATTTGCTAGAGGTGGTTCCGGCGGTGGTTTTGGTATGTTGTTTGCGGTGGGGGTTTTTGGTTTTAGGCAGTGCTTGTTCACTGCACACTTTCAAGTGAGTGAGGTGGTGGCTACCGGCGTGGGAGGTGGTGATTTCTTGTCATTGGCATTTCGGTTACTGTTGTGTGGTTAATGTCGTGGGTGCTTGGTTTTCTGGATACTTGACTCTCTGACCGCTCCCAAATCTGTTGAGATTTGCAGGACTTTTTTCGAGTCTCTGTTGGTTTCCAAATCTGTTGAGATTTGCAGGTTTCTTGTGTCTGGTTGACCTTTACCTTGTCGGCGTTGACTGTACTGCTTGGAGGAGGACTGCGAGCTGAGACTTATCTACTTAGTCTTCTTTCTACCATTGTGCATCAACTTTTGGCTAACGGGGCTGCTTTTGGATTCTGATGGGCCGGTCACTTTTGATTCGAGATCGGGAGTTAGCGTTTAGTAGCATTTTTTTGGGCCAGTTGATGTTTTCTTCGGTGGTTTAGAAGCTTTTCTAGGTGGTATTAGTTTTTGGTTTTGTTCATTGGTGTTCCGCCTATATACGGCACCTTTGTTATGTAGTTTCTCTTTACCGGCCTCTGTTCGTCTTGTGCAGAGACTTGGTTTTTATAATATATTTGCCGTTCAAAAAAAAATCATAAATCAAAATAGAATTAGGAAATATACAAAAAAGAGAAAATTAGGACATGAAAGATATTACATAATAAAAATAGGGAAAGGTTATTTATATAGCAGAAAATATGGAAACAATGTAATAAGGAAAATATCAACATTATTAGAAAAGGAATGAGAAAACCACATTTAAAATAAATAAAAAATTGGTCATATTACAAGATGAATAAGTGGGGAATCCCAAGTTTGAATCCCCTGCACATATTGCAATGTCCCTACCAACTGAGGTACTCGGAAGCTGGCAATGGCAACCAATAGGTTGAAGGAGTTGCTAAAAGCTCGTAAAATTCCATCCGAGACAGTTTACACATTTTAAATAATTTTAGTTGTAGAAAAAAAATTGTGGCTGCTGGGATTCGAGCCCAGGTCTCCACGGCCACAACGTGGAATTCTTACCACTAAACTACAGCCACTTTGGTGATTATGTTTCCACTTAGGTTGTATAAAAGATAGAAAATTACAAATAAGTATAGCATCTAACATAAAAATATAAAAGGAAATATCTTTCACAGTTTATTACATTACATCACAAATCAAAATAGAATTAAAGGAGTTGCTATATGTTAAACAAATATGTGTTATCATCATTCAGGTCCTTCAAAGAAAAACTGAAGAAGCTGCAATGGCAACCAAGAGGTTAAAGGAGTTGCTAGAAGCTCGTAAAAATTCCTCCAGCCGAGACACTTTAGGTATGAATTGTTTTATGTGGCAATAATAAATTTAAGCTTTTGAGTCTTCTGGGATTTAAAGACAGAAGATGTTATTAAGTTATATTTTCACTTGTATAGGAGACTATCTTTTAGTAAATTGCATGGTGATATTGTTGCACTTTTATTTTGTTTAATCTCCTAATTCTACGTCACTTTCCAGTTGCAACAAATGGAAATGGATCAAATGGGCAGGTAATGAATTTTCCTTCTGCTTCTTAGATTTCCTTCACTATTCATGTGATCTTAAATAAGTTTTTGAGTTTCATATTTAGAGCAATGAGAAGTCCTTACAACGGTGGCTTGATCACGAACTAGAAGTCATGGTAAAAGAACATGAAGTTCGTTTTGAGTATGAGAAACAGAGCCAAGTGTATGTAATATATGCTTCAGTAATTACTTAAGTTAGTGACTGATCTGTGTTGTAGTCATTAATATTTATGATGCAATTGTCAGGCGAGCTGCCCTTGCAGAGGAACTAGCGATGCTGAAGCATGTAAATGAGTTTGCTGCTAAGGATCTCAGTCCTCCAAGAGGAAAGAATGGATTTGCCAGGTTTTTTCTCACACCTTATTTAATTTGTAAATTCCTACCGCTTCACTTTTTGAAAAATTGGGATATATGGAACGATAGAGTGCAATAACATCTGTCATCCTGGTTGTTGTCAAAACTTGTCTTCTCAGGGCATCCTCCATGTCACCAAATGCAAGAATGGCGAGAATAGCTTCACTTGAGAGCATGTTGAGTATATCCTCTAATTCACTAGTAGCAATGGCTTCTCAACTTTCCGAGGCAGAAGAACGAGAGAGGGCATTCACTAATCGTGGACGTTGGAATCAGCTGCGCTCAATGGGAGAAGCCAAGAATTTGCTTCAATATATGTTTAGTTCTGTTGGAGATGCTAGGTGCTCTCTTAGTCCAAACCTCTCTTTTATTGGTATTTCATAATTTATGTACTCTGGAAATAAGTTAACTAAACAATTTGCATTTTAAATAAATAAAAAACAAAAATATAATATTATCACAGGGGTCTAGCACAAGTTGCTAGTGCATAGAATGTGAGTGTTGTAAACTCTGGTGTACTGAGTTCTATATTGAGTAGCTTATACTGTTGAAATTTGAAGTATTGGTTCATACTATAACAACAGGTGCCAACTCTGGGAGAAGGACATGGAGATCAGAGAAATGAAAGATCAAATTAAAGAACTTGTTGGTCTTTTGCGGCAAAGTGAGATGAAGAGAAAGGAAGCTGAGAAGGAGTCAAAAGTGAGAGAGCAAGCTGGCACAACCACATTGGCTACCCCAGCTTCTGTAAGATTATTATTATTATTATTATTATTATTATTATTATTATTATTATTATTATTATTATTACTTTATAAAGCATTATACACCAATAAGAATACTTTGAGCAGGGAGACAGATGCTGGGACTTTATAATTCAACACTTAATTATTTAAGTGCTGTTCCAGGCAGTGAACATTATGCCAAATTTGGATTTAGGATTTTTTATGGGTTCTGGAGTATTTTCAAGCAAAAATCAGTTGTGGTTTAAAATAAATAAATAAATCATTGTACTGCTGTCTGTAAAAGAACCAGATCGAGGCACTTAATAAGGGTGAAAGAAAAAGAATTAGGCCCATGAGTTAGAATAATCTGACATCATAACAACACCTCAGGTTCTTTGATATCATTCATAAAACCATAATACATCTCGATGACAAGAAAATGCCCACAATTATTATCCCAGAGCCAGAATAAGTTGCATGCCACTGTCATTTGCTCCTTACTTGTTTTGCTGTACCAAACGAGTGTAATTTTTGTTTAATTCCTAGTTTTCCGCATTATTTTTCACTTCCTCTTTTTCTACCCAACCAATTATAACCCTAAATGCTTGACCTACCAACCCTCGACAAACTTATCAATATCAAAATACTCCCTAGACTAAGGTAGTTTTCATAAGCTATTTATGAATTAATATAAAAACTTATGAATAGCATAAAAACTTATTTATAAGCTATTCTTCATAAGCTAAAAAATAAATCAAATCCAAACCGGCCCTAAATTTTATCAGAAGTCTTGAACTAGTAGTAGATTCTGATCAAAATAAACCAAAACATTGAGATTCTTTGATCTTAAGGCTTGTGTTTTCTTGATGTTACTGTCATCTCAATCAAAGACTTTTTGAGCTCAATTATAAATGAATCTGAAGGTTTGAATTATGTTACGTTGTTTAACCTAGAAACGAAATTAAAATTGAGGATTTCTAGACAGTCTCTTAGCTTCTCCTGACCCATCAATGTCACCTTGAATTAGATTAGGATTCTGTTAATTATTGTTTGGTTGCTGTTGTAGCAAAATTTTGGTTGGCATTCTTTTACTTCTGTTATAATAGTTAATTTCTCATCAATTGACATCAACAGGGAAATTCTCCAACTTCATTGAAACAGTATGTTGAAGATCTGAAAGGACCTCCAATGACTGTGCCAATACCAAGACAACTCAAATATATGCCCGGGATTGCCAATGGCTTAACAAGGGAATCAGCAGCATTTGTAGATCAGAGTAGAAGGGTAAGTTAATTGGCGTTTATATGAAATTGGTCAATGTCTTTTATAAGAGATGAGATGTGATTTTGCCGTTAATGCAGATGAAACCCATTGGGCAGCTATCAATGAAAAAACTAGCAATTGTAGGACAAGCTTCTGGCAAGTTATGGAGGTGGAAAAGAAGTCATCATCAGTGGCTACTACAATTCAAGTGGAAGTGGCAGAAACCATGGAAACTTTCTGAATGGATTCGACACAGTGATGAGACAATCATGAGAGCAAGACCGCGCTCACAGGCTTTGCCACACATGATGTGATATTTTATTTTCATTACCAACCCAGTTTCTGTATTTTTAGACCAACCAGAATTATCCTAGGCACATGACAAAATGGCACTGGAAATAACAGCACTAGATACAGGTAGTAACCCTTTCTTAATTTACTTAATAATAATTTCATGCAAATCATTGTACCACTCCCGTTGACATGATTTTCTTGCAAAATTATGTCCTTTTGAAGGAATTTAGATCAAGCCTTTATTATCTCTTCATTTTTATCCAATTCCGTGCTAATTATTAATTATGTATGCTTGCAACAGTGTAATATAAGTATGAAGAAGTGCATGGCGACATCTTGAATAACAATATCAAGATCTTGGATTTTTTTTGTCATAATTGCTGTATACGAGGACATCTTAGGAGGTGTGCGGCAACATACAGCTACCCAAATAATCAAAAACAAGAGATATTGCTTGCTTGAAGAAGTTGTAGACTCTGCCAGACAATATTTTGGAAAATAGTCTGTTCATACCAACACTAGAAGAAACCAAGGGAAGATTCTTATGTCAAATCCTGGAAATAATGTGTATTTAACATCATTTATTCCTTGTGTGTTTTGAAGGTCCTATTGTGTTTAAGCCAGTTGATTTTTGTTGATAGATTTTATGCTGTAGTATGTCATATACCAGGAGGAAATTCTTCAGTAGGTTTTTCCATCTAGAGCTTCCTGTTGTAAAAAACACATTAGCTATTTTATTTTTTTGGTGTAACATTAGTTATTGTTATATTGAAATTTGAAAGAGACATGAGATTTAATAAGATGATGGCATGAGATTTAATTGCAGTTGTTAACTTGGTTTTCTGTTTCTTGTCTATTGAATTTTGTTACAGCTTATTACCTCAAACAATGAATGAGATTTTAATAGAAACCAGAGCTCAAAGTATTCGATGCTGAATGCAATACAGCAGCTTCTGCATCCTCCGATGTCCTCTCTATGGCCTCTTATTTTATCTATTTTTATTTTTTGTCTGTTCTCTGCTTGTTTTTTTCTTGATGCAGTTAAACAGGATATAGTAGAGCATCCAAATGCAAAAAAAATAAAATATAAATAATGAAGTCAAATGTGCTGTATGAGAGAAATGTTTGGTCATGTTTGGATTGAAGTTTGCAGAAGAAACTCTCCTTCCATTGAATTTCAAGCCAAAATTCAGTTTACAGTCAGACTCAACTGATATTCAATTGAGAAATTTTCAGATTTACTTTTGAACAAATATTTGTGAGCTCCTAACTAAAAAACCAAACATATGTTATTTGGAACCAATTTGTATTGCAAATCTCAAATTGGCGCCATAGAAATATTAATACTATTACTATTAATTAGTGTATTGAATTATAGACTGAATCCAAATCTGAATGCAGAATTGAGTCCTAACTTACTATGTTAAGTACTATAAAAATAGCAAACAGTGCTAATAATCCCTTAACTGATTGCTTAGAATCAGCCTCAGGACATAGTTAATCAGTTCTAAACACCACCATCTTTTACCCACATTTCGCTTTCGGACGATCTAGCGAGCAGCAATAGACAAGCCCAGATGAAGTTAGGTGCACCCCACATTCTATAAACATTCCAAGAGTCTAATTAATAGAGACAGCAAAGTTTATAAATTTTGTACCTCACTCTTAATTGCTTGTACCCTAGTTCATACCACTCTTGTCTTTCTATCCTCCTCCTCCTCTATAACAGACCCAAAAACAACAGAATACTAAGACATGGCAATGACATTATTACTGCTTAGGTCCAATTCACTGTCCTCCAATAGTACAATCTCTTTGATTTCCTGTAACATCTTCAAGACCTGCCACATTGTGGGCCTCTGCTCTGGAGAGATCAAGCTACAAGTTGTAGCTACCTGAAGAAGCATATCCATTCTATTGTCTTCGCTCCCGTTGTCATCCCTAATAGATCTCACCCATCTTGACATATCCCCAGGAACCATGAATGGGAGCTCAGAAGCATATTTTCCAGTCAGAAGCTCAAGCAACAAAATACCATAAGCATAAACGTCAGATTTGGTGGTTGGCTGGTGATTTGGATTGCGAGTCTCTGGAGCTCTATAGGGTGCAGAATCACCAACCTCGTCAAAGGTAGATGGGTTGGTTAACACAGACAGGCAGTAATCTGTGATACAAGCCTCAAAATCGGGTCCTAGGAGAACATTGGTGGACTTGAGATTGCCATGGACCAGTCTCCATGCCTGGTGGATGTAGGAAAGCCCTTGTGCTACGTCCTCTGCTATTTTTAAGCATGATGTCCAGTGTAATGGCCTTGCCCTGCTTGATTTGGAACCTGAATCAAATTATTAACAATTAACAACAGATCATCTTTAGTTGTTTACTATTATGACCCTATTTGGATAAACAACTTAATTAAACTTTTATAGTATAAACATTTATCATATAAGTGCTTATGTATACGTTATTTCTATAACAAAAGATAAAACATAGTCAAACTATTTTTATATAAGCTATTAGTATGTCATAACCTATTGGAGAGCTTATAGAAATGTTTCATATGTTCTCCCAAACAACCTCACAAGTCCTTACGTCAGTAGATAAACTAAAATAAGTCAACCCAAATAGACCTTATATAAGTTAGTTGTGTTACGTGTATACTGAGAGTGAATCACTCCAACAAGATATGGGCTGTAAAGAAGGTACTGGGAAATAAAAAACAACCTCTCCCAAGGCAAATAGGAAAGAAAGAAAGTAATACTGGTGTTGGATTGATAGTAGTTAATTAATGCAGTTTGGCATGCATCAAGAAGTCCATGACCTGACTCTCATTTATCCACTTGAATACACTCATAATTTTCACATGACAAAGGATAACTAAAACAACACTATAGGTGTAGTGGGCATAAGTTATGGTGCATAAGTCATGTTTATGCACCGTGCATAAATACCCAAAATTGCTTAGTGCACCCCCTCAAATTTCTAGTGCACCCCCCAAATTACTTAGCGCACCCCCTAGATTTTTAGGGGGTGCATTAGTAATTTGGGGGTGCGCCAGAAATCTAGGGGGTGCGCTAAGTAATTTGGGGGGTGTGCTAAGCAATCTGAGGGGTGCATTAAGTAACTTTCATTATTTATACACGGTGCATAAGGAAAAAGCTTATGCACCATAACCACTCCCGGTGTAGTGGTATGTGAGTGGGGACCCAAAGGACAGAGGATTAGGTTTAAGCCAGCAGCAAGTTATATAATCAACCAAGCACCTTGGGTTCCACCACAATAGTGCAGTAGATTAGATCTCATTCAAGAATCAGGATCTTTGTCCAGATATTTTTATAGCTCATAAATACTCGTCCTATCATCACCCTCCGCAGAGTAATGACCAAAATTGCCTTTCAATTTCATTGTAATCCAATATTAAATCCAAATTCACTGGTGTTTTTCAACTTACTAATTAACAACTATTTCCAGTCCTCAAATAGCAATGTCTAAATTCCAAAGATAATATAAAAACAAACAAAAATTAGCTCACTATACGACACAGCATAGCCTAAGTTTTTTATTCAATTAATTATTAAATAATCCACTATCTTATTATTAAAATAAATCAAATCATCAATCTACATAATCAATTCCTAGTACTCAGCAGCAAGATTCTCGGTGCTGGTTGAAAAGCTCAAATGCCATCAAATCTAGAATCCAGTCACATGTAAAAGAGAATTTCAACAAGACTTTCAACACACCAGGCCAAATATCTGAGTCACTATTATTTTGTTGTTTTTTCCTATTAAACCCACTAATTTTATTCTCTTGTTATAAAATTAAAGCTTAAATATGATTTCAGTTATACAATTAGTGTTTTTCTGTTGATTAATCATGCAAAATTTTGTTTGGATTCGGTCCCTAAAAATTTAAAAATCTTTATTTTAGTACTTACATCATATGTGGGCCGATTATAATCACTCCACGTGGCACGCCACATGGCCCAATAAGTTGACTAAAAGCAACAGTTTCTTGAATTTGCAGAACTAAAATCTAAAAACTATAATTGTAGAGAATAAAATCATATTTAAACTCAAATTAGTAAATAAATGTTTGAAGTAGGATCAACATAGAGATTTGCTTTATTTATCTATGTTCCATTAACAAGTTGGAGTTAACTCAATGAATTGATGCAAGAGAACAAACAAAGCAAGAGAGTAAGAAAATGTAATGTACCATGTATTAGGGAGAATAAACTGCCATTAGGTTGATAATCATAGATAATTAATCTCTCTTGATTAGCCTGAAAATAAGCTCTCAGAGGAACCAAATTTGGATGACGAAGACCACCAACTGATTCCATGTGACGCTCAAATACATCCTTGTTAACGTGCACACCCATTTTCCCACAATCAAGACGCTTCACTGTTACAATCAAACGGTTATCAAGCACTGCTTTATAAGTTGTACCTAAACACCCTCTACCTAAAAGCTCCGCAGATCCTTTCATCAACTGGTCCAGCGTATACACCTGCGATTCACCCGCACAGAATATTAAACTCCCACTCTTTGCAACTTGCGCTCTCTTTACTTTTTCTTCTAACTCTCTCTCTTGCTCCATTTGCATCACAACCGCTGCTTCCGCCGTCGCCGCCGCATCTGAAGCCATCACACTCGAACCGGAAGAGCCTTTACCTTTCTTCTTTCTCTGTTTCTTAATCACCACAGCAAAACACGCTAACGAGATTAACAGGACGAAAATTCCAGTAGAGAATCCTATAATCACTTTTCTCCGATCGTGTTTCTTCTGATACGGTTGCCGGATTAATCCATGAACCTTCGCACTCTGTCCAAGTCCAACCGACGGCGGCGAAGTCGGAGCAAAAAACGGCACACTCGGACGACATTCTCTCCGAATAATCTCCCCGCAGAGGTTAGGATTCAAAGCGAAAGATGACGGCTGAAAACGAGAAAGCGTGGTGGTTAACGGAACTGCACCGGAGAGATTGTTACCGGAAACATCAAAAGTACGAAGAGAAGACTGATTAAAAGGAGGAACACTACCGTTAAAAGCGTTAAAGCTTAAACGAAGATAATAAAGACGATCAAGGTTAATGAAATCTATAGGAATATTTCCAGAGAGATTGTTATGAGAGAAATCCAAGGTTTTGAGTCTATGAAGAGAGAAAATAGAAAGAGGAATAGAACCAGTGAAGTAGTTATTATCAAGAAATAGCGTCTTGAGATTGAAGAGACCAGAGAGATTAGGTATAGTTCCGGTGAGAGAGTTGTTCTGGAGACTGAGAACACGAAGTTGATCGAGATTTGATAATGTGTGTGGAGCGAAAACGCCGGCGAGATCTAAACTACGGAGAACGAGACGGATGATTTTGTGTTGGTTGTTGCATTGAACACCTTGCCAGTTGCAGAAAGGAGTTTTGGTGGTGAAGTTGAGATGGTTGTTAATGTCAGCTTTAGATTTGAATGATAATAGTGATGTAGGATCTGAGAGTGTGATATTTTTGAGTTTGGAGGATGTAGTAGTAGTAGTTGAGAGTAGTATTAAAAATGAGAGGATGATGAAGATATTTTTGTTTAGCGCCATTGTTGAAGAGATGATTGGTTTGTGATTTGATTTGGTAAAAGAGGAATGGAGGAAGAGAATAGGGTTTTAGACTTACTAACAGAGTAAAGAGAAGAGACAGAGGGAGGAGCGAGCAGTACGTGACAAAAGGAGAAGGGGGCAGGTGGGTCAGGGATCACGTGATAATGAGCAGTACAACAGAAGAGATTAACAGAACAGAAGGGAGAAGAGTGAAAGAGGGAAAACCTCACCTCCTGCTCGTCTCGTGCTTGTAATCCAACTCTTGTTCAAACTTTACCATTGATTAAATGAATAAACCAGACGCAAATCATAATGTAGACAATGGTGATCTATTGGGAAAGTTTTCAAAAAATTGTTTTTGCTAATCATTTAAGATTGAGATAGATCCCGGCTTAGTAGATTTTTATCTGTTTTAAAATGAGGGTGTCTAAACCAATGGTTCGGTGGTGATCGGCGCATAATTTGGTAGGGAGAGTAACGGTTAAATTCTCGCAACTGCAATCGGAGAGATTGAAACCAGTTGATATTAGAACTAATCCCCAAATCAGATTCAAATTAGTGATTAAAGCAAAAAAAAAATAATAAAAATGAGAGTGTCTAAAATTTTAGAATAGGGATTAAGAATTACAATAATATTTTTAAAAGATGTGACTTTTTTTTTAAAGCAATGTGACATTTTTTTTATATAAGATGTGACTTCTTTTTTTAAAGATAATTAAAATGTACATTTAATAAAAACTCACACATACAAAGGAAAGAACGGTCATGACGTCTAACTTAATAATTCTGAAATTTTTATAAGTTGAATTAGGATTTGTGAACTAAAGTAGGAGATTTTTGTTAAGTTAATTTTATTAACTATTAGTTAAAGTGAAAATGTTTTATTAACTCTTGGCCACGGGAAGAGATTCAAGATTAGGTAGAATTAGGATTAATTCTTAAAACCCTTATGAGAATTTCTTGGGTAAAGTTTCTCTTTGATCATAATGAAACGGAGAGTTGCTCTCTCCCCTAGACATAAGTTAATTAACACCGAATTTGATAAACAAAATGATTGTTTCTTTTTTTCTGCCGTTATTGCTTTGAAAATGTTTTGGAAGTAATGTATAATGTAATGATTATAAAAAAATTAAAAGAAAATAAAGTTAAACTATATTGAAAAATGAAAATAACATTTATTTTAAATCGGAGGAAGTATTAGTTTACTTAAAATAATGAAAAATAATATGTAGTTTATATTCATACAATAATTCACGCTAATATAATCTTCAAATAATCATTGTTTCTCCAAATTAATCGGTAAATTATAGAAATATGATAAGTAATTTTGTTCCTCAAAGCATATTCTAAACTATATTTAATTCATTAAGATATTTCAAAATATATTTTAACAAAAATAATTCCAAAATATAATTATTTCTCCTATTTTTAAAAGAACTAGAGGATTAGTTGGATTTTACTATTTTTGTTTGAGTTAAAAATTAATGTAATGATGATTAAAAGTAGTATGTAGTAGTATGTAGATTATTTATTATATTCTACAATTCATTCATGAATCAAACTGAAAAGTTGATTAGTTTATAAACTAAATTGATGATTTATTTATAGGTTAATACTTACTCTAGTTTATTTACTTTAAAATTTTTGTCCCTTGGTTGGATTATAAGAATTTCAAAAAATATAGTTTCATATTCTTGGAGAGCCAGTAATAATTGAGAGGCTAATATTAATCATTTAAATGGAAGTATTAAAGTATAGAATAGTGTTTTATATTCTTGGAGAGTAGATGATAACTAAGAGACTAGCTCAGTTAACAGAAACATTGTATTATATATATAGGGATATAACTATATTTCTGGTCACAACAATTTCAATCGCAGGAAACTTCATCTTGCTAGGTGGGATGGAATTGGGTACAAGATGATGGTGCTAATGAAAATTTATGGGAAATGCTTAGGACCGAGATTGTTTGATGTGTTGTTTAACACAAATTTTATATATCTCAAATTAGTTTTTTTTTGCTCTTGAATAAATATTTTAGAACACATTTTTTGAATTATTTTTACTTTAGAAAAAACTTTGGAATGTATTTTCTGAATTTTTTCCAATTTTGAACTAGAAAAATTTCAAAAAAAAAATTCCAAATTCTTTATATAAGGGAAAAAAAAAAAAAAAAGGTTCCAAATTCTTTATATATGGGCAAAAATAGGAGTAAAAAAGAAACACGGGATGGGAAGAGAAAAATTCTTGATACATATTTGAGATTGGGCTAAAGTTCATGTTTGTCACCAAACTAGCCCAAAACCATGAGAACCTCATAGGCCCAATTTCAAAAAGTTGATCACTACATATTAAATAAATTAATAAATAATCAAAATTCAACGGTAACATTGAAATTTATCGAGAAAATAAAATTCAATCTAATGTTGGTATTTGTTTGGTTCAAATTGTCGTAATAAATTCAATCTAGTGTATATTTAATAAATGATTTTGGCGTTTTGAACATTGTAAAAAACATAAAAATTTCAAACACTTTAATTTTTCATATTTATAGATATTTTATCATTTTTTTTCTTTTTTGAATTTATACCGTCCAATAAATTCTACGATTTTGAATAAATAAATTATTTTAATAAAAAATAAAGAGTGAACAAATAAACACGTGCTGTAATTGAACAAATGAAGACAATCATTTTTTTTAAATTTTTTTTTGACAAATCATTTTTTATTTTTTTAATATGTCCCGATAAAGTTAATTTATTTCCATGCCTCACCAAACCAAAGCTGCAATTTCCCCCAATCTCTCTCTCTGCTGTGTCTGAATTCTTTACTCTCTTCAACACAATAACATCTTCACAAAAATTACCTTAAAACAAAAAAAAACTCCACAAAAATGGGTCCAAATAGATCACCTATGTCACTGATCTTACTCGTGTTCACCCTCTTCACCGTGACATTTGCATTAGACATGTCTATCATTTCCTATGACACAACCCACGCAGTCAAATCTCCATGGAAGAGTGACGATGAGGTAAAAAGCATGTACGAAGAGTGGCGCGTGAAGTATGGAAAGCTCAATAACAATCTGAATGAAAGCAAAAACGATAAGAGATTTGAAATCTTCAAAGACAATCTCAAGTTCATCGACGAACACAATGCTGTGAACCGGACATACAAGGTTGGGTTGAACCGGTTCGCTGATCTTAGCAACCAAGAGTACCGAGCTATGTACCTTGGAATTAGGATTGACCCAATTGATAGGATGATGGCAAGGACTAAGACCAGGAGTAACCGTTATGCTCCAAGTGTTGCTGATAAATTGCCCCAATCTGTTGATTGGAGGAATCAAGGTGCTGTTGTCCAAGTCAAAGACCAAGAAAATTGTGGTAACTTCTACTACTGTTAATAACTCGTTACTGTCTTGTTTTTTGTTTTGTGCTATGTTAGTCCCTCATTTACTTTAGAGCAGGTACATAATTTTTGACATTAACTCTATTTGGCAATAGTGGATATTGATAAGTTAGTTTACAACCAACCAATCGTTAGTTGGTTAAGTGGTGATTGACGCCGAACTTGGTAGGGAGTACCACGGTTCGATCCCTGCAACTGTGATCGGAAGGGAGCTGGAACCACTTGATGTCATAACTGACCCCCGAAACATATTCAACTTGTGGCGAAAACCAAAAAAAAAAAGATAAGTTAGTTTACAGATGAATAATTTATAGGAGAATGTTAACATGTGCAGTTAAGAAGATAAATATGGAAAAAATTTATTGAACTTGTGGTGTATTCAATTCTCTAAATATTAAATTTTTTGTATCATTAAATGCTATATTTCTATTTTTAGGTACCTTAACATGTGCCTTTAGGGCACAATTTAACATGGCCCTAATTTATAAACTAGTAGCAATAGCGGATAAGTTAACTCTATTTGGCAATAGTGGATAAGTTAGTTGACATTAACTCTATTTGTAGTATATAAACTAATTAATTGAATTTGTAGTGTTTTGTAAAAAAGCAATGCTATGTCCCGAAATCCTCGCGAATAAGAATCAGCCAATCACAATGTGCCTCTTGGCAAAATACATGGATGTGTGGAGAAAAACTGGGAAGTCAATGAATAATCATGAAATAAGACATTGCCAGCTGTGTCGGGAAGTATTCGCGAGGCTATAATTTGCTGAAAATAGCATTTTTCATTGTAAAATTAGTGGTTAAACTATACTATTACTCTATTAGATAAGTCTATTGAAAGTAGTAAAAAAAAGTCTATTAAAAGAAGAAAAACTTTAGAGGAAAAAGAACTCTAGTGGTATACTATTTTATTTATTTATTTTAATATTTAGTGAGATCTCCAATACTAACTATATTTTTTTGGAAAATGCTAAATAGTGCACTCGGTGCACTAGTTAAATACATAAATAAGGAAATTATGTCTTGAAACTCGTGCATTCAATACATTGAAAATGTAAAATGTTATTTTTATCAACACTAACATTATGTTTTATTTCTACTTTTGGTATGCATAACAAGTGCACCGGGTATACCGTTTAGCATGGCCTTTTTTTTTATTTGTATAAGCTACAAGACTTGAATCTGAGACTATACTTAAGAGAGTGGCATGGAGGAGGGAGAATGGTGGTCAAGTTAGTTTCCAAAGAAAAGAAAAAAATCTAGTGTTGAAAGAGGGTGGCATTTAACATGCACAAGTTTAAAATTTGTGCACCATGCACAACTTTAGATCAACAATTAGATTTTGCAATCCCATTACATCTTACTATACTCCTCCTGCACCTTATCACACATCATTTCTTCTTCACTCTCTCCTTGTCTCTCTTACCCGTCATTTTTTAATTAATGTTTTTATAAAGAAATTTAAATAATATTAACCCATCATCATCTTCTTCACTCTTCATCTTCAACTTATTTAAGAACACACAAATCACAACACACAAATTTTGGACAAAATTGCTTAGCTAACCACGTTAATGTACAACTCTATTTTCTTCCCTTCATTAATTTCCTTCCCACCCAGATCTGAAATTTTACTAGTTGGATTCTGAAATCCTGGATTTTGTATCATCTTGATGTTTCAATTCTTTGATTTTAAGAACCAAAGGAATCACAATCATAAAGAGGTGGAATGCTTCCAAGAGTTGAGCATAGAATTTTAAAATGATTTAAATGAGAAAGAGGAAAAAGTAAATTCGCAGTTTCATGTTAAATGTTTTGAGATTGAAATCTTAGATTTGTGCCATATTTTGGTCTAGCAAGTTTTTAGTTGTGTTCTTTCAATTGATCTGAAGTTTATTCCATAGACCGATGAAGGAGCAATGCGGTGGGAAAGGAAAGAGATGAAAGGAAATTCAATCTAATGTGGAAGGAGCATGATAAGTTATAATGGAGCTGCAAAATCTAACCTTTGATCTAAAGTTGTGCATGGTGCACAAATTTTAAACTTGTGCATGTTAAATGCCACCTTGAAAGAGTATGATATGAGCATGTTATTCATTTGATCTAATGGTTTAAGACCACTTTCCCATGGTGGGAAAGTTTATAACTTTCCCATGTTAAACTCCACCTCTTAGTTCAGTATCACTTGGAACAGTGTAACGTTAGTATAATATATGATATAAGTGGCACTTATTTTTCCCTAGAAAAAGTAAGAGTTGTGTTATTTAAATACAAAAATTTAGTAGAATGGACTATCTCCATTTTTTCTTAATTTTTACATCTTAATCTTTATCTAATTTTTCTCCTTTTTATCAAATTTCAATCCTATTCTCGTTTTTATAATTTATTGGTCTAAGATTCCACATAATTTTATTGATTTTATGATGGAGTGGAAAAATGGAGAGAATTCTAATTCCTCCGCCGCATTGCCGCTTTTTAATTTTATTGATTTTATAAAATTTATGAATTAGTGTCTTTCATTAATTAATTTATGACTTTATTAGTATCCCTTATGTTATCTTGTGCTTTTTACATTGTGGGAAAGGTTAAACATGACATTTAATAATTTAAAGATGTTAAAAGATAAAAATCAGAGAAAGAATAAAGTGGAGATGAACAATTTAAATTTTTTTTACAGTAAAATAAGCTTCATTCAAATGTTTAAATAAAGTAAGTACAATCAAATTGTGTAGTTCCAACCTGCAAATCCCCACTTCTCAATACTTAGTGCATATGAATATCGCCGCCAGTCTCTCTCTTTAGAAAAGAAAAAACAAAAATAAAAGTCATAAGAAATTGAGAATTAATAAAAATAGTCATCAAGTAATTGATATATTTTTGTTAAGAAGTTTCATATCGGATGTGAGATGGTCTGGACATGGATTTATAAAGTAGAGGCAATCCTCACCTTACAAGTCGATTTTGTAGGGTTGAGATGTATTGCAACTAATGAGATTGTCTAATGTCTACTCTTTTTTTCGAATGAAGGAAGCTGTTGGGCTTTTTCAGCAATTGCTGCCGTGGAAGGGATTAATAAGATAGTCACAGGGGAGCTTGTTTCACTATCAGAACAAGAACTGGTTGACTGTGACAAAACAGTTAACGCAGGATGCGATGGTGGGCTTATGGAGTATGCCTTTGAGTTCATCATAAACAATGGTGGTATCGACACTGATGATGATTATCCCTATCTCGGTGTTGATAGTATATGTGATCAGCACAAGGTTAGTAAGTTATTTCTTGACGAATTAACAACCGCTTTTAATAGTTATCACTCCAATAACGACTTTGTAATTTTCTCTGTTGTCTTGTCTTACAGAAAAATGCTAGAGTTGTTACAATTGATGACTACGAACAGGTTCCTGCCTATGATGAGTTAGCTTTGAAAAAGGCTGTAGCAAATCAACCAATAAGTGTGGCCATTGAAGCTGGTGGTAGGGCATTCCAGTTATATGAATCAGTAAGTTTCTTCATTAATTTTACGAATAAAAGTTAGCAATATATATTAAAGCATACAATCATGCCTTATATTTATCTAATGAGTACCAATGTAATTTTTTTGTTGATAAAGTACCAATGTAAATTTGCTTTAATTTTGAACTGTAAGTTACATTGATCATTGATATGCAATCATTTATTTGGATTGAGCTCTCGTCATGTGCTTAAGTTCTAACAATTTGGCACATTATTATTGGACTATGATAGTATGATGTATGATTCTTCAATTATTATTGTTGTTGTTATATGTGTTATCGGTGATATCACAAAAATTTCCCAAGACCAATTGCAAATTCATTTTCTAGACTATCTTTTACCTGTCTGTGTGAATTGCTTCATTGTTAAATGGCTTGGTGTATGCTACTTTTGTCAAATTTTTGCAGGGCATATTTACCGGAAGATGTGGGACAGCATTAGACCATGGTGTTACCGCTGTTGGGTATGGAACAGAAAATGGAGTTGATTATTGGATAGTGAAGAATTCTTGGGGTAAGGACTGGGGAGAATCAGGTTATTTCAGATTGGAACGTAATCTAAGGACAAACGTGAAAGGTAAATGTGGAATTGCAATGCAATCTTCCTATCCCATAAAGAAGGGCCAAAATCCAGTTAAACTGCAGTAGCCTTTTGGAGGTCAGAGTGAGATAAATGTTGCTTAAGAAGACTATCGCCAACTCAGTACTCCTTCTTTTCCTTCATCTTTCGGACTAAAGCATATACAACAACAAATCGTTGTCATTGGGATACCAACATATTTCAAGTGGAACTGCAGAAGTATGTACATGCGTTCGTTTTATGTTTGTGATGTATTTGTATTCTTAAATTTCAACCTACGAACATATGTTGATTATTGCTTCAAACTACTGTAGATTCTGGAATAAAGGTATTTATTCACCTGTTAGTTTCTAAATGTCCTATTGATTTGTAGTCATGATAATCGAGACAAGGTATCATGACTTCATGAGTACACATCACATATGCAATATAGTACAAAGTTATTATACAATATACTATAAAAATTGTTTATGTTTTACTGTAATTGTTTATTTTTCGAATAATGGTTGCAGTTCTTTATTACATAGTAGATCAATAGAGCACTTCCATTGCTTTCGGTCATTTAAAAACGGGCTTCAAGATGAATGGATGTTAAAGTTTGAATATGTAGTATACACTTGATATGCAAGTAGGGGTGATCATATCCGAACCAATCCAAAAATAAAACCACAAATCGAACCAATCCAAACTGAAAACCGCAAAAACCGCATTTGGTTTGGATGTATTTGGATGGCTTTTCTATTGAACTGCGAACCATAAAACCGCGAACTGCAAAAACCGCATTAAGCTTCTATTATATTCCAATACCACTAAAATCACATTAAGTTTTTATTATATTCCAATATACATAGCCCAATTACCAAGTCAGTTCACAAAATTAATGGAACTTTAAGTTATTCTTATTTTTTGTATTGTAATGTTACTTTGGTGTTGTAATATTATTTTAGATCAACAACTTTTATCGGTACTATGATGTTATTTTGAAACTTTAAATATTTTTTTTGGATATTTAAAATTGTAAGGTACTGTGATGTTATTTTGATAAACAGCTTTTATCGGTACTTTAATGTTATTTAGGAAATTCAAGTTTTTTTTTTTATGTTTAAAATTGTTTGGTACTGAAATGTTATGCTGTAAACCGCAACCACCGAACCGATCCTAACTGGATTGGTTTGGTTTGGTTTGGATGACCTTTTTAAACCAACCGAACCAAACCGAACTGCACGCATTTTTATCTCGCGGTTAGGATGACTTTTATGCTCAAAACCGAACCAAACCGCACCGCGATCACCCCTACTTTGAAGGTAGCTGAGATTCCTTAGTATAGTGAAAAATCTGATGACAGATTAGCACACAGCTTTTCTTTTGGTTCATTTTATTTTTAAACTTCTATGAGTGTATCTCTTTCTTGTGATATAATCTAGTTAGAGTTATGCACTTCAGGAAGAGAGGATACAAGACTGAATGGCTAGGTGAAGTCGTTTACATTTATTGTTGAAAACGCGGACAGCTGCTTGGGTTGTATTTTGCTGATTTATACTCTGGAGAATAACTACTGATTTTTGTATAGCATTATGTTCAATTTCATGTTTTGAAGGCTTCATTGCTATTTTCTTGCGGTAGTTGGGTTGAATACTAAGATGCCGGTGTTGTCTAAAGCTAAAGATCTTCTGCTGGAGTTATTTACTGTTGGGTTGTCAATGAATTGGAGCTGAGATAAAATGACAATATGAGTGTTATCGTGCAGGGACATATGCAGGTACGGATTTAACGAAAGAGGAGTGGTGACCGGGGTTAAGATTGTCCAGCTTTTGCGCGCAAAAGGTACTCTGCTTTTCTCACGAACCATCAGATCAGTCTTATGTTTGAAGCAGTGCCATTTTTCCTTATTATTTATAAGAAAAATTGAAATGATAAGGAACACTACACACAACATTTCCAGGATCTTCTTTCAGGCGGCTTCTACCGTGGGCAAGCTGATCATATAGCGCACGGTGCATTATTTAAATAATCAATCCAATCCGTTTATTGCTAACAATACATGATACACGTACCACACATTAATACATCATTGTTGTCTATGCTTCTCTCGTTTGAAACAACGATGTCCCGTCGGAATTAAGAAATGGTCTTAATAGTATATAAATATTCTTTTAATATTTTTTTATTTGAGGAGAAATTAAAAAGTGGAATGGTGGTATCACCATATTTGAGTGGTCGTAGTACCATATTGATAGTTTGGATAACTTAAAGTTAGAATGGTGGTAACACCATATTTGAGTGGTCTCAACACCGTAACCGAGTGGTAACAATATTATATTAAAGTGGTTTCAGTATTAAAAGAGTGGTCTCTGTACCATATTGAAGGTGTAACTCTCGAACGGTTTTCTACAATCCAGTAGTTAATCACACAGTTGTAACTGGGCTTGTTTTATCCTAGAGGCGGCGTGGTTGATAGTCTCCATGCACAATTTTGGGCAGTGCCACAAAACGTCTTAAAGAGAGCGACCTGGTCGTGACTCAACCTAGTAACAACTTCGGTAGATATTCTCTTTTAAAATAGAATTTGGAAAACCAAAATACAACAGTTTGGAAATCCAAATCCAACAAAACCTTTAAAGACCTTAATCCAATTCAATCATTGATGAGAAACTCGGAATTGTCTCTTCATCGATGATCGAAGGTTCTGCATGAACGTATAAATATTTTTTCTCAGGAAGAACTCAAGTACGCAGTTTTACCTTCTTACCTCTCACTTCTTACTAATTTGACGTCAAAATATTTGTAACTACACTTCCATCAAATTTATCTTTGACTATTCGATGTTGATTCTGATAACTACATATTAATAAATCATTTTTTTTAAAATTCCCACCCCGTCCTCTTCTGTACTCTCTTCAACACAATAATATCTCCACAAAACCGGATCCCAACATATCACCAATGACATCAGTTATCTTAGCCATATTCTCGATATATCTTCACTAAAAATTTGATGTCGATGTCGACTCTAATAACCATATATCAATAAATCAATAAATAATCAAAATTCAACGATAACATTGAAAATTACATTATGATGAAAATAAAGCCACGATCTCAGTCAAATCAAATCATGATATTGATAAGGTAAATATTAACAAGTGTCTCCGAGACACTCTTTAAACATTTTAAATAGTGAGTTTTTATGAAAATGTGGAAGTCAACATATTAAGAATTGAAATGTTTCACTTTTTAAATAAATTATTATTTAAAAAATAGAATGCTTAAGAGTGTCCAAAAAACACTTATTAGCAAGATTTTATTCATAAAATAAACATGTGCTCTATTCTTCCATTTCTTTATTCTTTCTTTTGACAAAATGCAAACAATCATTTTTTATTTTTTTAATAAATTTATTTCCATCCCTCGCGAATTAATTATCCGCCAAACTAATGGTCCATTTTTTCAATCTTTGTGCTGTGTATAAATTCCCACCACATCCTCTACTTTACTCTCTTCAACATAATAACATTTCCACAAAAATGGCTCCCAACATATCACCTATGGCAGCATTGATCTTAGCCATGTCGACGATCTCCATTGAAAATTCGATGTCAACTCTGATAACTACATATCAATAAATCACCATTGAAAATAAAGCCATTGTCTCTATCAAATAAAATCATGCTATTACTTTTTCAAAAAAATAAAAAATAAAAAATCACAATATTGATAAGGGAAATGCTAATGAGTGTCTGCACGACACTCTTTAAGGGTGTGTTTGGTTTGAGAGAGAAGTTGTGAAGAGAGAAATAAGTAAGAGAGAGTAAGAGAAGAGAGAAAGATGTGAGAAAATAAAGTTAATTTAAATATTGATTGGTGTAAGAGAAAAAGAGAAGAAATAGAGAAGATAGAAGTGTTAACTTTTTCAGAAGTATTAAAATACCTTTAAATATAGATACATTTACTAACTTGTCAAAGAAAAAATCTAGTAGTTTAATTACTTAATTGGATTAATTTAATCTATCATTTATTTAAATTATTTAAAATGTTACAAACCAAAGATGAGGTGTTTGGGTAATATCCATGAGGTCCTAGGTTCAATCCTCATTAGCGACATTGTAAACAAGAAAAAAAGAAGATATTATTTAAAATGTTAGTATTAAAATTGATAAATATAGTCCCCATGAGCTTAGCTCAATTGGTTGGGACATCGCACTATATGTGCAGGAGTCGGGGTTCGAACCCCAGACGCTCCACTTATCCACCTTTAAGGTGGAATTTCAAGCCACTAGGCTACTTACAAAAAAATTTGATAAATATAATTTATGGTTTAATTTAATCAAATAAATGAACTAGTGGTCTCTGTAAGCTTCGCTCAATTGATATAGATATCACATTTTATATACAGGGGTCGAGATTCGAATTCCAGACACCATATTTATCCACATTAAATATGGAATTTCTAGATACTATTTGACAAAAAAAATCAACACACATTGTACACCAATTTTAGAAAAGATAAAAAACACACAATTTTGGAAGAAATCAATTTTTACTTTCCCACCGTTTACGCCAATTCAGCCCCATATTTTTTCTTTACTATTAATACCTAATTATCCATATTACACTTCTCTATCTCTCCATATAGGCTCTGTTAGATAAAATTACGCTATAAGCTAGTTTATAGCTAATAAAAAAGGGGATATCAAGTATGTTATTTGAACATAATTTTTTTGATAACATATATATGTTTATTTATCTATATCTATCTTATATTGTTTTTACTTTCTACATTTTACGCATTTAAGAAATACTTAAAATAATCATGACTCATGAGATTAAAGAACTCAATTTTTGGAAGAAAATCAATTTATTTATTTTTATTTACCCTCAGAGAGTGTTAGACTTTTTTTTTTTACCAAAGAGAGTGTTAGACTTAAAAGTGAAAAATGATTGTATCTTTAGTAATAGAAATACTAAAATTTGGATGAAAAAATTAAATAATAAAAAAAAAGCATCTTGATAAATGTTTTGGATTGGGTTAAAGTTCCTGTTTGCCGATCTAATCAACATAAAACCGGAATTTTTTTTCTACCCCAACATTTATCCCTCTACCCCAACATATTTTAAAATATTCCTATTCTATTCTTATTTTATTCTAGTATATTTTTTAATTTTTTGTATCACTTTTTTGGTCAAGTTTTTCTCAACACCACCCGAAACACTATTCCGGTAAGTTTTTTTTTCGGTATGTTAATTTTACCATAACACTTTTTTAAAAATGAACCGGTATTTGGAAACTCAATTATATTACAATACTGGAACACTTTTCACAAGTGTACTGGTAGAAAAATCCCAGAATTCTTCAAAATGTTACTGGAACACTTTTTAAAAGTATACTGATATGTTGAGCAAAAACGAAAAAGTGTTCCGGTATTAGTAAAAGTGTACCGGTTTGAAAAATATTTTCCGGTACTGACAACAATGATTTGTAAAAAGTATATCGGTAGAGAAGAAATTTTCTGTTTGTTGGGTTCATCCACCTTTACTTCCAAATCAACACAATAATTGCATTTTGAATTGAAATTAAATTGCAGAACGCAATTAAAGTGGAATAGAGAAGAAATTTGAAACAACCATGAATTAAGGAACAGTGCAATAGTATTAACTATCAAAGTTGTGATATTTTGTTCATGGTTTTTTTCTTTCTTTTTGTGATGTTGATTTGGGTTTTCTTTTAATTGTTTTTGGTTGATTTTGTTTTTTAGTGTGTGTAGCTATTGAAGCTTATAGATAGCATGTTGTCTAAAACAACAACATAGTATAATTTGAATGGAACAAGTATTAAGATAAGAAGAAAATCTGACCGGCTCGGTAAAGAATTTTAAGAGAGACAAACCTTTTTCTTTGCTTAATACTAGTTTTTTAACCCGTGCTTTCGCACGGATGACTTTTTTTTTATATTGACAGAGAGATTTTATTTTTGTGCAAATGTGTAACAAAATAATTAAAAAAAATATCATGTATCCATTAACAATTTAATACTCTTAATTAGGCCTACAACCCAATAAGCTATTCCACAATTATGAATGACAAATTTTTTTTTGAATAGCTTAACTTTTATTAAAAAATCCACCAAATCCTATGTTTGTTTCTTTATTACTAAAAACACCCTCGTTTCGATTCTTCCGCATCATCCACATAATGGTATTCCAAATCAGAAGAATCAACCTTTTTTGACTCCTTTTGTCCATAGCATACCCAACAAACACAGCAAAAGAAATCGCAAGGTTCGGCGGAGTAACAATAATAAGCCCCATCCACTTCAATATATCCAACAACACAATGAACACAATTGGTCTGCTGATCACCAATCATCCTCCTGCAAATACCAAATTTAAATGGACATAAAAGAGGAAATCAATGCAAAACAAATATTAGAATCCTTAAGTGATCTCATTTAATATCTAAAACACCATCAGTCACAATTGAAACAATCCAAACAATGCCTCTGCGAACAAAAACACATAAAACTTTTTTTTTTTTCTCCGACATTTTCTATACAAATCTTTTAACATTACCTGTGTGACAAGACTCAAAGAGTGTCCACCTCTACCTGCTCTTGCAGTACGGCCTACACGATGGATATAATCTTGTGGAACAAAAAACGCACACAAATTTTTCATTATTTAACTCACTTTTAACCTCAAACCTATGAATAATCCGAGTATTAGCAACTACAATAAATCAATTAATTCAAAAGGTGTTAGAACTTGATCAACTATAATTTCAAATATTGACAATCACTTTACATTTCATTGTTAATTTACCATTCATAAATTGAGTCCTTTTGTATAGCACACTCAAACTTGATTTAAAGATTTGAAACCCCAAAAGTGCTTGTTAATTTTCTTATGCTTAAATTCAATAGTTAAAGACATCTCCTGCATAATTATGCAGGCTGCACAATTATACATCTACTTTCGATTAGGAACCCATCCCCAAGAATAAGCTACTCATAACTATTGCAATTTATATTGATATGCCTACTACATGTTTCAAAGTCAATGTCACATTAAAGAAAAAAGAAGAAGATCCTGTTTCAATGTCACATTAAACAAAAAACAAAGCATTATAATGTGAGTATCAAAATTGTGAGCCACAAGTACTTAGCTACTGAAAATAGAAATCCATTTTGCAGTGATGAACCTCTCAATTGCAGACTTATATTGATTTGGAAGAAAAAATATGTCACTTGCAAGTGATTGATCAAATGACACCATACATGAAAAATCAATAAACATACAATAGAAAGAAAAGAAGATGCACAAATTAACAAAATATAATGACCCATAAAAAAGAAAACAATGGCTTCATAGAAAATTATTGAATCATAATCAAGTGATACATAATGTTACAAAATGCATATATGCTTTAAGTTCATAACCACATATTTATATTTCAAGTCATGCAAACGATGTATGAAAGTAAATAAATATTCCACAAATATGAATAATACTATGAACAAAATGAGAAAACGATTAAGAAGAGAGAAACAAATTGTTAACTGCAGTTTGCAAGGAAAGTGAATCCGCAAAAATTTAGAAAATAGGATTGACAAATTCCAAAGTATGGTAAGAATGCTTTGATCACATAATGAAAAGAATCAAAACAGTGACCTTAAAAGAGAATGCCTATTAAGCAAAACATACCTTGTATGCACAAATAGGTCGGACATAAACTCCTCTGCAACAAGCGCATGCACCAGAAGAGCTCATCTAAGCCAACAGAAAACGCCTGCACCAGAATAGCTCATTTGAACCACCTGCACATAGATTAAGGAACTGGACCAGGTACAATGAACATCAGATAGCAAACTGTACCTAATAACCCTAGATAGTAGGAGGCGGCACTGGCTATGAAATGAAACTACAGATTGAAAAAGCATTTTGAAGGAAAGTCAATAGAAAAACAAACAAACTGAGCAGTGAGTAAGAACATCTTAAGAAAAATCTATTTATTACCCATTTTCCTAAAGACCATAAAACAAAGACATTTACCTCCTTTATCAAGGGTCCCAGAGGTTACTCCTACAAAAATGACAAAAAAAAATTCAAAACAAACCAAAACTGCAGTCTATCAATCACACCAAACATGTGAAATTGAACTATGAAATAAATGGCCAACACACATACAACATGCCCAAAGCTCTATAATAAGGAAAATAAATCATACCTCTTATATAGACTATCATGAATGCACCATGAGCCTGTATTTTTTACAAACTTTCTCAATCTTCTTCAAACACAAACCTTCAATACCAATCTGTTAGCTGAAGTCTAGAAATAGAGGTTGGATTATAAGATAAAATCTGAAAGAAAATAAAGAGATAACAATAAGAGATGGGTGAGTGAGAAGATAAAAAATCCTTACTTGATGCATCATAAAAGTTTTGTTGAAATAGCATAATCATTTGGCCAAAGGGACACCACCATTTTTGGGTTGTGAAATACAACTTGTAACACACATTATACCTCTAAAGCTAATCAGCTAAACATAAACACACACAAACCAGTTTTCCACACAATAATAGTTTTGCAATTAGATCAAAAGACAATAGCAGTAAGCAACCTTAATGAATAAGTCAAATTAAAAATTTGATTTGAAAACTGAAAATTTAAGCCGCAGTGATTTAAAAATAAACCATATCCATATTCTTTTCAAAAAAAGAAAAAACTGACATCCCAACGATTTTAAGCTGCAAATAGAATCCAAAATAAAGCTAACTTGCTTTTTAAAATTCTTAATTCATAAGTTCGGTTGCTCTAAGCATAGATTTATCTCCATTCTTTTTCTAATGTAAAGAAAACAATTTTTCACATGTTTATATACCTATAACTTAACCAAATGAGAAGGATACTCATCAACACGTTTCTAGACAGGCATGCTTAACAATTTGCCACAATTTAGTAGAAATAACAATACCCTTTTGTTTGTATAATTGTATTATTATTTCACATACTGAAAAACAACAATACTGTATTGGATAAATATCACAAAAAATCAAACTAATTAATGAGCAACCAAGAATATCGTAACAAATGAGAAATCGAACCATATCATCAAAGAATGTTTCGACAAACCAAATAAATAAGTAAAAATTTCAAGATTCAAAATATAACTTTCAAGAATCAAGAACCCAATAAACTTAAATCAATAACTCTAAAATAAATCAGCTTTTTAGACTGCCTTATTACACCATAGCTTCTAATGTTGATGAGCATCCAAAAAAATCATTTTATCAAACACATGGTGAGCATATATAAAATTGAAATAGAATAAAGTAAAATTGATAGATTTAAAATTGAATACAACTTACCCAATACCCAAATTGTTCTTGGCTTCTGTAGAATTTGCTGAACTAATTAACCACCCATAATACAAATTTATAGTTTATAGATTAAGACCAGCTACAGATAAAGCCTCCACGAGATAATATGATATTCCAAATTCGAATCCAACATTATAGAGTTTAGGAGGGAAAACTTAAAAGACCATATAGAACCTCCACGAGATAAGTTTGTATTGATCAATGCAAACATCATATATATAAAAATCGACCAGGTGCAATGAACAATCTGAGCAATCTGATTCGACTCCTCATCTGACCAACCCCATGGAACCACACGGCAGGTGCATATACATCAAGAGTGAGTTAAGCAAATGATACAGGATAAAAAAAACGAATTTAAAAATATTATATACACAGGAAATGACAAAAAGGGCTTTTTTTTTTGTAACAAAAAGGATTAAGGAAGTAAAAAAAGGGTTAAGGAAGTAAAGTGATGTGGCACAACAGAGAGCAATCTACAGTAGCAAATTCCCGTTTCCTTTTTGTCAAGTATATGGATTTATGATTCGCTTCATGAGTAATAATAAACCGGAACACTTAGACTAGTGATAACAAACCAGAATTCATTTGATGAGTGTACCGCTGACAAATTGAAAACTTTTGTACACCGGAAAAGATTAAATAAGTGTTCCGAAAATATTTAACTAAATGTCCCAGTTTGCAATTTTCACTGCCTGAAATTTGTTGCATACCGGAATATTTTTTGTGAGGGTGTAGTCAAAGTGTTATGGTTTGCAATTTTCACTATGGAAAGTTTGTTGCATATCGGAATATTTTTTGTGAAGATGAAGTCAAATAATAAAAAGGGTAAAATTGGAAATTATATTTATTTGTAAGGGTGAAGATATAAAAGTAGGGGTAGAAAAAAAAAATTCCCACAAAACCATATGGATATCGTAGGCCCAAGTTCAAAAGGCTTAGCGTCAAAAATATCAACTAACATATTCTTCATTTCCATAACACCCTCGGAGCCATTAAAACCTTTAAAGACCTTAATCCAATTCAATCACCGATGAGAAACTTGTTATTGTCTCTTCATCGATGATCGAAGGTTCTGCATGAACGTATAAATATTCTTTCTCAGGAAGAACTCAAGTACGCGGTTTTACCTTTTTACCTCTCACTTTTTACTAACTTGACTTCAAAATATTCGTAACTACACTTCCGCTAACTTTATCTTTGACTATTCGATGTTGACTCTGATAACCAGTGTCGGCTCCGACTATTTAGAGGCCCGTTTGAATATTAAAAATGGACCCCTAATAAAAAAATGCAAAAAAATAAAATAAAAAGAATTGTCACCTATTTAAATTGTAAATAATATTAGAAACACATAAAAAATAATTATTATATATAATATTAAAAAGAGATAATATAATCAAAGATTAAATTTGTTGCAAAGATTAAAATGGCCTAGTGGTTGAGTTTGTGAGTGAGTTTAACATGTAATAGTTTCAATTTTTAAGTTTATAAAAAAAAATATTGATTTTCATTTTATTTAAAATGCCTAGAATTGTGCGTAGGAATTTGTTAAAACAATAAACTTGCACATACACATAATAATTTACCATTAATCTATTGATACATATATAATATTATTATAGAGCCTCAAAACTAATTTATCGATACACATATGATATTTTATGAGTACTACAAATATATAATTACTATTATACGACCTTAAAATTTTAAGTTGAGGCCCATAAAATTTTGAGGCCCGATGCCATTGCACAACTTGCACATACATGCAAGCCGGCCCTGCTAATAACTACATATTAATCAATATTTAAATTAACTTTAACTACACTTCCACTCATATCGCGAAGCAAACCTGTGTGCTGATGCTTTAGCTAATTTAGGTTGCATGATAGGTCCCACGATGATGTTTTATGAGGTTTGTCCGGCTCAAGTTAGTAATTTTCTTATTGCTGATAAATTCGGGGTTAGCTTTTCCCGTATAATTGCTGTGTAATTTTCTTTCTGGACTTAGGCCCTCTTGATTATAAAAATAAATTTAATTCGATGTCGACTCAGCAATATAAGTATACACCAAATTAATGGTCCATTTTCTCAATCTCTCTACTGTGTTTAAATTCTCACCCATCCTCTTCTTTACTCTCTTCAACACAATAATATCTCCACAAAAATGGGTCCAAACATATCACCAATGACAACAGTGATCTTAGCCATATTCACAATATATCATCACTAAAAATTTGATGTAGATGCAGTGGTGGAACCAGGATTTTTTTTTCGGGAGGGCCGCTAAAAATTTAAATAAAAAAATTATATTATGTATAAAAATTTGATTATTAATAAAATAAATTACTTGCTTTAAAATGTTACACTTTTTTATGGGTTAAAATAATAGTCAAGCTAAGTGACTTGAAATAATCAATAATTAACTTTGAATAAATAACTCTCATAAAGTTGATTATTAGAAAATAGTTGTGTGTTTTTTGAAGAAATAAAATAGAAATTATGATACTTTAATGGCTACAAAAAACAAAAAAAGTTTAATGGCTAAAAAAACAAAAAAATGCACCCTCATAAAATTGATTATTAGAAAATAGTTGTGTGTTTTTTGAAGAAATAAAATAGAAATTATGATACTTTAATGACTACAAAAAACAAAAAAAGTTTAATGGCTAAAAAAACAAAAAATGCTCCCTCCAAGGATTGAACTCTGATCCTCCTGGGAACAAGGGCACGCTTCCTCTACTTTCAGCCGCTAGGCTAACCTTTGTTTATAGTAACATTCACAACAAATATAGTATATAATATCTATTTGTTGTTTTATAAAATACCAAGGGTATCCTAGTAATTTCATATTTTTTGGGGGTGGCCGCGGCCACCCGCAGCCACCCCCTTGGTTCCGCCACTGTGTAGATGTCAACTCTAATAACCATATATTAATAAATCATTAAATAGTCAAAATTCTACGATAACATTGAAAATTACATTATGATGAAAATAAAGCCACGATCTCTGTTAAATCAAATAATGATATTGTTAAAGGATCGAAATGCTAACGAGTATCTCCGAGATATTCTTTAAACATCTTAAATAGTGAGTTTTTATGAATTTTTTATGAAAATGTGAAGTCAACACATTAAAAATTAAAAAATTTCATTTTTTGAATAAATTTTTATTTAAAAAATAGAATGCTTAAGAGTCCCAAAAAACACTTGTTAGGTTAGGAAGACTTTATTGATAAATAAACATGTGCTCCAATTCTTCCATTTCTTTATTCTTTCTTGTGACAAAATGCAAACAATTATTTTTTATTTTTTTAATAAATTTATTTCCATCCCTTGTGATTTAATTATCCGCCAAACTAATGGTCCATTTTTTTCAATCTTTGTGCTGTGTATAAATTCCCACCACATCCTCTACTATACTCTCTTTAAGTAACATAATAACATTTCCACAAAAATGATGGCAGCATTGATCTTAGCCATGTTGACAATCTCCATTGAAAATTCGATGTCAACTCTAATAACTACATATATCAATAAATTAATAAATAATCAAAATTCAACAATAATACTGAAAATTACTTATACAAAAAAATTAAGTCATTGTCTCTGTCAAATAAAATCATGCTATTACTTTATCAAAAAAAAGATAAATAAAAAATCATGATATTGAGAAGGGAAATGCTAACGAGTGTTTGGAAGACAATCTTTAAGGGTGTGTTTGGTTTGAGAAAGAAGTTGTGAAGAGAGAAATAAGTAAGAGAGAGTAATAGAAAAGAGAAAGATGTGAGAAAATAAAGTTAATTTAAATATTGATTGGTATAAGAGAAAAAAAGAAGAAATAGAGAAGATAGAAGTGTTAATTTTTTCAGAAATATTAAAATGCCTTTAAATAGATACATTTACTAACTTGTCAAAGAAAAAATAATAGTTTACTTAATTGGATTAATTTAATCTATCATTTATTTAAATTATTTAAAATGTTACAAACCAGAGATATTATTTAAAATGTTAGTATTAAAATTGATAAATATAATTTATGGTTTAATTTAATTAAATAAATCAGCTAGTGATCTCTGTAAGCTTCGCTCAATTAGTATGGATATCACATTTTATATGCATGGGTCGAGATTCGAACTCCAGACACCATATTTATCCACATTAAATACGGAATTTCTATCTACTAGATTATATTTCCATTTCCATATTTCTTAATTCAAATTCAAAATTAGCAGTCAATTACAAATAAGTTTAGAAGAAATAAAAAACAATTAAAAAAATAATTATTTTTGAATGTGAAAGATATGACGAAATGTGTATATAACTTTTACACGTCCGATTACAAAAATATATTTACTATTTTTTAAAAAAAATTACAAAACAAGTGTTAACTTTTTTTCCGCTACCGCTATATATTCTTTTATGTTAAACAAATCATAATTCAATTAATATTTAATTAAAATTTAAAATAAAGAGCCAGAGACAATCTGTTAAACATGTTGTGATATATCTTTCATCGTCAGTGTTTTCACATGGTCAGTTGTATGTTGCGATTTCAAGAGTTATTTCTAGAGAATGATTAAAGATTCTGATTATCGACATAGACAGTAAAGGTACAAATAAAACTTCTAATGTAGTCTATAAAGAAGTATTTCGCAATATATAATAATTTTTTTTTTTTGGCTTTCATCACCAATTGAATCTTGTTCGAGGGTCAGTTCTGACATCAAGTGGTTCCAGCCGCGTCCCGAATGTAGTTGCGGGGGATCAAACTGTGGTCCTCCCTATGAAGTAATATATCATAATTTTTGTTGTATGAAAAATTATCCAAATTTATTATTGAACTAATGGTTAATATTACTTCACTTACGTACCTTCTAATATTAAAAAACTTCTACGGTGTTATCTATTATTATATATTACGGCTAATTAGACCCGTGCGATACACGATTTGAAGTTCTAGTTTTAATAAATTGACTTTCCCTCCAATCTCTCAGCTGTGTATAAATACCTACATCATCCTCCTCTTCATTACTTACTCTCTTGAGACAATAACATCTCCACAAAAATGGATTCCAACATATCACCTATGGCAACAGTGATCTTAGCCATGTTCACAATCTTCACCGTGACATTTGCCTTGGACATGCCTATAATTTCCTGTGGGTCATGGAGGAGTGACGATGAGGTAATAAGTATGTACAAGGAGTGGCTCGTGAAATATGGAAAGCTCAACAACAGTTTGGGTGTAAGCGAAAACGATAAGAGATTTAAAATATTCAAAGACAACCTTAGGTTCATCGACCAACACAATTCTGAGAACCGGACATATAAGGTTGGGTTGAACCAGTTTGCTGATCTTAGCAACGAAGAGTACCAGGCTATTTACCTAGGGGCTAGGTTTGACGAAAGGAGGATGGGAAGGACTAAGACAAGGATCAGCAACCGTTATGCTGCTACTGCTACTGTTGCTGACAATTTGCCCCAACATGTTGATTGGAGGATTCAAGGTGCTGTTTTGCCGGTCAAAGACCAAGGACGTTGTGGTAACTTCTACTCATATACTAATAGGAGCAACTCTTTATGGTCTTGTATTTTGTTTTGTGTTGTTAATTAAATTATATGGTTTTATGTTAGTCCATCGTTCACTATATTATTTTTCATTTTTTTTAATTAATCACATGGTCTTCGAGAAAGGGGAGGCGACATGATAATCTAGAGTTTTGATTGTGAGGTAATGGTAAAGTCTGCCCAAAAATTCTTTAATTAGGAATTGAATTCGAATTCTCATGAATGATTCAACTTAGAGAAAAACTGATTAATCACTTGAATTCAAGATCCTCATTTACTACTTTAGAGCAAATACATAATTGTTTACATAGGTTGTGTTTGGCTAACTTACTTTACACATGAACGGTGTAATATTCGTTATCATTAGTAAATATAAAATAGCATAAATTACACTTTTGCCCCATAATTTTTAAAAGGGTAAAATGTGTTTTTTATCCTTATAAAGTTAACGAGTTTAGATTTTATTTACTGTAAAAAAAATCCTCTAATTTTGTCTATATAATTTCAAATTACTTTGGGCAAAGTAGCAAGTAGAAACGTTGCTCCTTGTATATCCGTGATCGCAACAAGAAATTCATTTGAAAGCCAAATATCCAAGCCAAATATCCAATAGTTTCTGACAAGTGGTGTTAGGGAAATGTGTAAACATAGACAAGTGGAACCGATAATGAAGCTCTTAAGTGATTTGTTACATTAGCATTAATGTGGTCAAAGTTGGCTCTTTGCAAAAGAAGTAAAGATAAGGGGCCATAAGTGTTATTTCGAGCAAGTTTTTGAAATTTAGGAGCCGTACAATTATGATATAAGAGCATCCACATCCATGTCACTCATATAAGTGGTATAAATGGATCCCACATAATATTTTATATTATTTTACACTTTCCTACTATTTAAACCAATCAACCAGACTTTCTAAATATCCATACCACTCATCCAAAACATTAACATGGACCCCACAAAATTCACAATATAATTCCAATTAACATGAAAAAAATAAAGAAAAAATCCAATGCTACGGTATCCATTTCCAGGCACCGTGTCTGTTTCATACCACTACTTTTCTTTCAAATACACATGCTACCCTGACAAGGGTGTTACACTTGGCAAATACCACTCCCAAAAGTCAACCGATGCTTATGCTCTAAGTGGCAGTGTTTTTATCTTTTGAAAAAAATAAGAGTTGTGTTATTTAAATATAAAATTGAGACACTGTATCACTTTATCTCTATTTTTTACTAACTTTTTTATGTTATACAATTCACATAAATTTAGTTAGATTGGACTCGAAATGTATATTTCTTTTCTCTCTCTAAGGAAAATACTCTCACCTCTCTCTAAAGACCAGATCCCACACCCTTTCCCTTTTTTCTCCCCCTTTCAATCCAAATCCTCTACTCAAGATGTAGACATGGTGGTTATGGTGGTGCGATGGGGGCTTCCATGAGATTCTCTGCATCACCTTCTTGCTCCGGTCGCACTGTTCCTCGACGGCGGTGGTGGGTTCTCCGTTTTTGACGGCAGTTTGTTCATCCCTCCGGTTGGTTCGTCGCCGGTGGTTGCTGCTCCAGTTTTCGTTTTGGTTCTGTTGATGCGGATCCATCTTTGTCCGCGGTGGTTGTGTCGGCAACGCATAGGTTTTTCCGGACCCGAATCTAGAGGATTTTGTGTTGGTTCGGAGGCGAGTTTCGTGGTGTGGTGGTAGTGGTTAGAGATGCCGAGATGGTGGTGGGTTGTTGGTATTGTGATGAGGTGGTGGTAGTGGCTGGAGGTGATGAGGTGGTGGTTGGTGTAGGTGTTACGGTGCTAAGGTGCTAATGTGGTGATGTTGGATGTTGTTGTGGTGGCTGTCAGTGGTGGTGGTGTGCTCTGTTTAGGCGGTGGTGGTGTGCTCTGTTTAGGTGGTGGTGGTGTGGTGAAGTTGTGGTGGCAGCTGTGGTGGTGGTGGTGCGTTGTGATTAGGTGATGTTGGTTTCGGTGGGGTTTGTTTGAAGGTGTTTGGCAGTGGTGGTGGTGGTGGTTGGCTGAGGTGGTGTTTGGCTGAGGCTTTTCTTGGTAGTTGTCCTGGCGCGCCCGAAAGGGCGAGGTATGTAGACACTCTGTGTTGACAGATGTTGTTGTTTTATCGTACCTCCGGGACGTTTTGGTGACGGAGAGGTGTTGGATGGTTAATGCCGAGTGTGAGTGGATTCTCCCTGATACGAGAGTCTCTGACCATTTTCAAATCTGGTGAGATTTGCAGGACTTTTGGAGTCGCTGAGGGGTGTTCAAGTATGTTGAGATTTGCAGGTCTCTGGTATCTGATCGAACTCTACTACATCAGGTGTTGACTGTCGATTCTCTGACTACCGGTGCCCCTCAACCTTCGACTTTTGGGTCTACTTTCTGGATCTGATGGGCCGAGTAATTTTAATTCGAGTTCGGAAGTTAGTGTCTAGTGGTGTCTCCTAGGGTCGGATAGGGGTTTTCTCTGGTAGGTTTAGTGAATCATTATTGGTGTACGGGTGGATTGGGGCGTTTGATTAGGTGTTGGTAATTGTGTTATATCACGTTACCTTTCGTTTGTATGTTCCACAACAATTCCTTACACTTCTTGTGGAGGAGTTGTTTTTTAATAAAATTTAGCCGATTCAAAAAAAAAAGTTAGATTGGACTCGAAATCCCCACTTCTCAATACTTAGGATGTGTTTAGTAAGAGGGAAAGAAAATCGTGGAAATCGATGAATGAATTTGGACTAAAAGTTAGTCCAAATTCATTTGTTGATGTCCGCAATTTTCTTTCTTTTCACTTTCTTCACTTTCTTTCCTTCAAAATAAATGCACCATTAGTGACGCATGAATATTGCCAGTAGGTCTCTATAGAAAAGAAAAAATAAAAGTTATACGAAATTGAGAATTAGTAAAAACAATCATTAATTGATTAGTATTTTCCCCCCAAAAAAAATGGTGTGAATAGATATGTTATAGTGCCAATAACTGGGTTCCTTAAATTTTCAGAGTGAATGAATGTATCGTTTTGCCACTAATAACATCGTTTAATAGAGAAATATTTAGGTGAACACTCACCTAACAATTAATGCTTAGACACATCCAATAAGATTATTACAAGTAATAAAAAGATAATACTAATAAACGAGTATCTTTTAAAAAAAGGCAATACACATAAATGTTTTTTTTTCTTTTTTCCAATAGGTCACCTAGGGAAGGCAATTGACCCATACCAGTGGGTACCCGCAAAAAATACCCACAACGGATAGGGTAAAAACCCGCATTTTGGGCATAGATATGGGTATGTGTAATTACCCACAAAATTGAGCGGGTATGAGTTCGGGTACGGGTACCTTAGTACCCACCCCGCCATATCCGCATAATATATATTTATTTATTTTAATTATATTAATATATAATAATATGTGGAAATCAACTTTTAAAAATACAATATAACTATATTATTACACATTTTTAATAAAAATATTTATTTATTACATAATGCAAATATCTCAACGGAGAAATGAACTTTAACATGATATTACTAATAATTTTACTTATAATTTTCATGAGTCGACATTAAAATCTTTGAAATATTTTTAAATATATTAAAATGATATAATATTTTATAATTGATCAGTTTTTTTTTTTGAAAACTATAATTGATCAGTTTGTTATTAGCAAAAATGCGGGTAACGGGTATATATACTTAGATACCCATAGGGTATGGGCACAAGGACAAAGAATGTCACCCACGCGGATATGAGGATGGGTACGAGTATTTTTTCAAATTGCGGGTATGGGGAAGAGGACTATAGTACTCTACCCATACCCTACCCATTGTCATCCGATCCCTAAGGTCACCTCTAATCACTTTGTTTATCCTTTATTTGTTTCAATCACTCATATTTCATAATGCGATCACTTTGATATACATTTTATTTGGACATGAACAATTTTAAAAGGTCTACAAATAGTATTTAGTATAAAAAAAATTAATAAACACTATTTATGAACCTATCACAATTGTTCACCTCAGTAAATGTACCGATACATATTTAAATAAATGTGTACCAAAAATTTCACCATTTTATTATTCTTTGTTTCAATTGAGCTCTTTTTTTCAAATTTTTTTCTCCAATTTTTTTTCTAAATCATTATTTCTATATATTATTTTTTTAACCAATTACTTTTTAGCATGTTCCAATTCACTTATTTCTTTGTTCTCTTTTTATGAATTGAAGAAAATTGCACAAGAATATGTACCATCATTTTTGTTAGATAAGAACAATAAATATGATTGACCATAAAAATAAAATAAAATTATAAGCTAATAATATATGTTTTTTTATATGCTAATAATATATGTATTGAACTTGCTATGTGCAAGAGCTGTTCTTATGGTGCAATGGAATAGACGGTATAAAAATTCTTTTTTAAAAAAACCAATATAACATAATTGAGAAATATAGTTGTTAATTCATCTTTTATGTTTATTACCTTTTCTAATATTTTATTATTATCCCTTTATTATTTGTAATAATCTTATTAGATATGTCTAAGCATTAATTGTTAGGTGAATGTTCACCTAAGAATTTTTCTATTTAATATCTACTATTTTTTGAAATGAAGGAAGCTGTTGAGCATTTTCAGCAATAGCTGCCGTGGAAGGGATTAATAAGATAGTCACAGGGGAGCTTGTTTCACTATCAGAACAAGTACTGATTGACTGTGATTCACCACCTAATCGGGGATGTGATGGCGGGATAACTGAGAAAGCCTTTGAGTTCATCAGAGATGGTGGTATCGACTTCGAATTTTATTATCCCTATCGCGGTGATGATGGTAAATGTGTTCCACCCAAGGTAGTAGTTAGTTTGTTTTTGATGGATATGGATTGACAACTGCTTCTAATAGTTATCACTCCAATAATGACTTGTAATTTTCTCTGATGTCTTGTCTTACAGAAAAATGCTCAATTTGTTAAAATTGATGGCTACGAACGTGTTCCTGCCAATGATGAGTTAGCTTTGAAAAAGGCTATAGCAAATCAACCGATAAGTGTTGCCGTTGACGGGTCTGATGAAAATTTCGAGTTTTATGAATCGGTAAGTTTCTTCATTAATATATATATATATATATTGAAGCATACAATCATATGCCTTAAATTTAATCTATTGAGTACCAATGTGAATTTGGTTTAATTTTGAACTTTAAGTTACATTGATGATTGATATGCAATCATGTATGTGAATCGCTTCTTTGTTTAATGGCTTAGTGTATGCTACTTTTGTCAAATTTTTGCAGGGCATTTTAGACGAACCATGTGGGCGTAGATTAAACCATGAGGTTACCGCTATTGGGTATGGAACAGAAAATGGGGTTGATTATTGGATAGTGAGGAATTCATATGGTAAGCGCTGGGGAGAATCAGGTTATATAAGAATGCGATGTGATAATGGAAACGGGGGGCTATGTGGAATTACGCGTGAAGCTTCTTATCCCATAAAGTACGGCTAGTTACTTAGCCTGAAATTTTAGGTTGTTGATGCGATAGAGTTAAACAATAAAATAAATAAAAGTTTCATAATACACTTGAACAAAAGTGGAAACATATTTACTCCTCTTCATAGATAAAATGAAGGTTATATAGCGGTTGTTAATGTGTTATATATATATATATATATATATATATATATATATATATATATATATATATATATATATATATATATATATATATATATATATGGAATAAAAGTTGGAATAGAACAACTTAATGGTAACAATTTCTTTTACTTTAAAGAATATTTCCTCCAATTTTATATACAATCAACTTTTCATTTTTTACACTAAATAAATGGATGATGTATCAAGCATATAATATAGACTATATACACCATTTATCGAATGAACATATATATAATATAGACTAAATATATTATTTATTGAATAAATTTAAAAAGTAAAAAATTATTTATGTGAGAACAAAAGAGTTGATGTTTATATTCTAAAATTGGAAAATGTTAATCAGTGCTCTCACTAGTTAAGGAAGCAAATATAGTAAAAATATCTTAAAATTTGTGTAGTATAAAAAATATTGTTTTCAATATAAATTTGACCTTTTTTAATTTTCTTAACTAGTGCTCTAAAAATACTAGTTAACATTTTAAGTTTTAATCATTTAGAAATTAAAATTTTATATGTTAAATATATAAGTTGTAGGAATAAGTTTAACTAGAAAACATGTTGCACATTTTATAGACTGTGCATGTCGGGTGATATTGGCATACAATATATACAAATTTCAAAAAAAAAAAAAAAGTGTGCAGACACATGCCCCCAAAGTGGTACATGTAGCTCCGCCCCTGAGTACGGCACTTTTAGAAGTCAGAATGAGATAAATATTGCTTAAGAAAACTATGGCCAACTTATCACTTCTTTTCTTTCCTTTCCTTCATCTTTCGGATAAAAGCATATGAAACAATAAATCTTCGATACCAAGTAAAACTGGACAAGTATGTAGATGTGCTCGTTTTATATTTGTGATGTATTTGTATTCTTAAATTTCAACCTTTGAATTGTTTCAAACTACTGTAGATTCTGATTCTGGAATAAAAGTATTTGTTCACCTGTTAGTTTCTAAATGTCCTATTGATTTGTAGTCATGATAATCGAGACTAGGTATCATGACTTCATGAGTACACATCACATATGCAATATAATACAAAGTTATTATACAATATTGTTTACCTTATAAGCTAAACAATATTATCAATAAGGACAAAAATGAAAGAAAAAGGCTAAATTGCACTTTTGGCCCCCAAGTTTCCTAATTGTGCGATTTTGGCCCTCCTAGTTTCAAACGAGCGATCAACGACAAATTCTTCGTTTCTATAATGCCCCCGAAGCCATTAAAATTAAAACCTTTAATGGCCTTAATTCAATTCAGATTGAAAGAAACTTGTAATTGTCTATTCATCAATGATCGAAGGTTTTGCATGAACGTATAAACATTCTTTATTAGAAAGAACTCAAGTAAACCATTTTTACCTTTTTACCTCTCACTTCTTACTAATTTGATGTCAACATATTTGTAAATACACTTCCGCCAACTTTATCTTTGACTATTCGATGTTGACTCTAATAACTTCATATCAATAAATAAACAAAATTCAACGATAAGACTGGAAATTATTTTATAAAGAAAATAATGCAACGGTCTCTGTCAGATCAAATCATGATATTGATTTTTTCAAAATAAAATAATAATCATGATATTGATAAATAAACATGTGCTTCAATTCCTTCAATTCTCTATTCTTTCTTTTGACAAAATGCAGTCAATCATTTTTTTTCCAATAAATTTATTTTCATCCCTCACGATATACTCTATTCGGCCTTATCTATAAGCAAAAGTTACCAAAACCTATTTTAATTAATGTTTCTTCCAAAATACCCTTATTAATTGTTCTACTTTTTAATATGATTGTAGAATTCGAATGCAATTTTAATGTATTGTAAGATTATTTTAGGAATTGTAATAGAAACTTCACATAAAATCAAAACAAAAAAGTAACTTCTTAATAAATGTGCAAATTAATATATTTGCTTAAAAATGAGACCAAACGGAGTAATTACACACCGAACTAATGGTCCACTTATCCAATCTATTTTTTTTTTGACACAAACAAAATGATATTCATTCATTCAAATCGACAGATACATCAAATACAATCACATATTCAACTTCGCTAAAAACGTAAAGGATGAATCTGCGAACAAACTCACAGCATCCGAGTTAATAGCATACAACGGCATAATGCCTACAACAAATAATATGATAAAATTAAAATCACCGGAATATCCATGCTTCCGGATCTGCAACGTTGATGCTCAAATCATTGATTGAATCTGTAATTGACCGAAGATAATCTTTCGAGAAGAATCAAAGAACACCGCAACAAAACGGTAAATTAAATAACGCCGCACAAGACGACGACCAACACAACGCCGCACTTAGACGACGAAATCACAAAAAAACACAAAAGAAAAACTTAATCTATGTGAAAATCACTTATTTAAATTAAAAGAAAAGAAGAAAAAAAAGGTGTAGAGGGGGTGATTCTAGGCCAAAAGTGACCCAAAATCACCCCTCTATGATGAACAAAGAGAGCTTGGAGACAAGATTTTTTCTGTAAATTAAGGCCGGCTAGGAGAGGTTCGTGTTTGTTGAAAGTATTTTGTTATTTATTTTGTTGTCACTTATCCAATCTATTTGTTGTGTTGAAAATTGAAATTCTCATCCCCATCCTCTAGATCTTCTTTACTCCCTTCCACACAAAAATGGGTCCCAACATATCACTTATGGTCGCAGTGATCTCAGCCATGTATTATAACAGCGACATGTTTCTTTATTTCATATTTATATATATAATGAAACATTATTTTATTAATCATAATTTCTTTCTAACCGATGAATGTATTATGTCACCTTTAATTTTATATTATATTTAAATTTAGAATATATTTTTTTTATTTAATTGACAAATATTAAATAAATTAATTGTCAAATGAACCATATAAAGAATGTACGAGAGGCAAAGTGAAAGGAAAATGATTCTAGCTTGCTGCAAATTTAAAGAAGACAAACAAAGTCGGCAAATTCCATACGGAAAAAAGACGACACTAATTATAGCCGATTGATTTGTTCTTGCCCGCCGCCGCCGTCGTGGAATAGGCATCTATCTCTGTTTGGTGTCATCGTGTTCTCCCCTAGGGTATATGCTTTTTTCCCTTGTGGGTGCTTTTATTTTCAATCGTTTAGGTTAGGCCTAATCTGATTGTTTGTGATTTTGGTTGTTATAACTCTGCTTAATTTCTTAATTTTGAGACTGATTTGTTTCTCCCTGCCGATCGAATTTCACTGTTTATGCCTGAGCTTTTGATTGTCTCCGTCCACACTATCATGTGATTTTCTCTCTAATCATGGCTGATGTGTATGATTAATTGCTTCTGGTATTGATAGTTATGGTTTGTTCTTATTATAACATGGTTCTGTGCCAATTATGGTGTATGCTTTTGGATGAAGATAGTGAAGGAACTGGTGCCATAACCTGGTTCAATGTTGTATCGACAGAAACTAGAAATCAGGCTAAATGAGTGTCATTAGTTGGAATTGCCGGGGATTGGGTAACCCGAGTGCAGTTCTTCATTTGAAATACCTCATCCGTAGATATAAACCGGATGTAATGATATTGTATGAGACTTTGATCAATTCAAATAAAACAACTGATTTGCGATATGAATTGAGATTTGATTCTTGTCTTGCTGTTGACCGTGAAGGAAGAGGAGGGGGAGTGGCTGTTTTTTGGAATAATCATATAAATTGTAATATCACCAATTATTCTTCCAATCATGTTGATATTGAGGTCGCTGATTCTGGTAGGGGAAACTGGAGATTAACAGGTTTTTATGGTTATCCGGAAGGTAGTCGTAGAAGAGATTCTTGGAATTTACTTAGACAACTTTCTCAACGATCTAATTTACCTTGGTGTGTTATTGGTGACTTCAATGATATACTGTCTTCAGATGAAAAGAAAGGCAGAGCTGACAGAGCGAATTGGTTGATAAATGGCTTTAGAGAAGCGGTGGGGGATGCTGGTTTATTTGACCTTTTTATGCATGGTTATCAATTCACTTGGTTTAAAAGCTTGGGAACAAATCGTGCGGTCGAAGAAAAACTGGACAGAGCTTTAGCAAATGATTCTTGGAGTCAAAATTTCCCTAATGCTAGATTGGAGTGCTTGACGGCTACCTCTTCTGATCACTATCCACTTTGGCTTGTCTGTGAGCCGATTCAGTCCACTTCTTATGTGCCGAAACATTTTAAATTTGAGATGGCTTGGATGGAAGATCCAGAATTTGCTAACTTTGTTCGCAACAGCTGGAGCACATACACCGCAAATGATATTACTCATAAGCTTGATGCTTGTGCATCAGACTTGTCACGCTGGAGCAAGGATCATTTCCATAATTTGCGCAAGCAAATTGATGCATATCACAGGAAACTGGAGCAGACCCGCGGTCATGTAAATGAGACCAATATTAATTACTTCAATGCTTTAAAAAGAAGATTAAATGTCTTGCTCTCTCAGGAGGATCGTTTTTGGAGGCAAAGAGCTAAAACTTTCTGGTACAAGGATGGAGATCTAAACACCAAGTTTTTCCATGCAGCTGCCTCTACGAGAAAGAAGATGAATCGAATCGAAGTCTTGACCGATAACAACAATGTTGAGTGTCGATCTCAGGAAGGCATGGTTGCTATTGCTAGGGAGTATTTTCTAAATCTTTTTCAGAAGCAAAACAGTGCACGTGATGAAGTTCTGAATGCTATCACACCTTCAATAACAGATGAGGACAACAACAAACTTTCAGCGCCTTTCGAGTTTGAAGAGTTTCGTGAAGCAATTTTTTCCATGGAAGCCGATAAGTGTCCAGGTCCGGACGGTTTCAATCCGGGTTTCTATCAACAATTTTGGGATGTTTGTGGTCAAGAAGTATTCAATGCTGGCTGTTCGTGGCTTAATTCCGGTGTTTTTCCTCCTAGCTTGAATTCTACTAACATCACTTTAATTCCCAAAGGTGATGTTCAAACAACTATGAAGGACTGGAGACCGATTGCTTTGTGTAATGTTCTTTACAAAGTGGTAGCTAAAGTTCTTGCTAACAGGTTAAAAGGTGTGCTTAATAAATGTATCTCTGATAATCAATCGGCTTTTGTTCCTGGAAGATCGATTCTTGATAATGCTATGGCTGCAATTGAATTAGTGCATTATATGAAAGCCAAGACCAGGGGAAAGCAAGGAGATGCTGCTCTTAAGCTTGATATTAGTAAAGCATATGATAGGATAGATTGGGATTATCTCAAAGATGTTATGACAACTATGGGTTTCTCTCAAAATTGGATATCTTGGATTATGCTTTGTGTTGAGACAGTTGATTACTCAGTGATACTCAATGGCAACACAGTTGGACCTATCATCCCGGGCAGAGGATTAAGGCAAGGGGACCCTTTGTCCCCCTATCTGTTTATTATTTGCGCCGAAGGTTTGTCAGCACTTATTAGAAAAGCAGAAGGCAAAGGCGATGTCCACGGGGTTAAAATCTGCAGAAACGCTCCCATTATTTCCCATCTTCTTTTTGCAGATGATTGTTTCCTTTTCTTTCGAGCATCTGACAGTGAAGCTGGGACCATGAAGAATATTCTCTCGACTTATGAAGCTGCATCAGGCCAGGCAATTAACTTGCAAAAATCTGAAATTTATTGTAGCAGGAATGTTTCTCCGGCTAATCGAAACTCTGTCTCTAATATTCTAGGGGTGCAGCAAGTTCTTGGTACAGGAAAATACCTCGGTTTACCTTCAATGGTTGGGAGAAGTAGAAAAGCCACTTTCAGGTTTATTAAAGATCGAATTTGGAAAAAAATAAATTCTTGGAGCAGCAGATGTCTCTCTCAAGCAGGTCGAGAAATTATGATTAAATCGGTTCTTCAATCTATACCTTCATACATAATGAGTATTTTTTTGATTCCGTCCTCTTTGTGTGACGAAATTGAAAAGATGATGAATTCATTTTGGTGGGGTCACAACAAAGAACAGTCTAAAGGAATCCATTGGCTCTCTTGGGAACGGTTAGCTATGCACAAAAATGCGGGTGGCTTGGGTTTTAAAAGTATTCAAGCTTTTAATTATGCGATGCTTGGTAAGCAGGCTTGGAAGCTACAAGCAAATCCAGGTAATTTAATCACTAGACTATTCAAAGCTAAATATTTTCCTAGAAGTGATTTCCTTAGCTCAAGTATTGGGCACAATCCGAGTTACGTGTGGCGAAGCATTTGGAGTGCAAAATTTATTGTTCGTGGTGGCTATAAGTGGAGTATTGGAACTGGTTATAATATACCGGTGTGGGATAATAGATGGGTGACCGATGGATCAGTTTTTACAAGACCCTTGCAACTGGACCCAATGTTAAGCTATTTGAATGTATCAGACTTGTTAATGGTAAATGCAAAAAAGTGGAATTTGCCTCTTATTTGCTCTATCTTTGATAACAGTAGTGCAACAAAAATTTTGCAGACTCCTTTATTAGAGTCGGTTGTCGAAGATAAATTGATCTGGAGACTTGAGAAAGATGGACACTACTCTGTTAAGAGTGCATATCGTTACTGCATCAATGAAACAATTGATACAACTGGGTTGCAAATTCCGGGTCACTGGAATAAAATTTGGAGAGCTGAAGTTCCGCCAAAAATCAAGAATTTTATTTGGCGATTATGTCGAAATTGTATCCCGTCTCGAGCTCGCCTTATTCAAAAAGGCGTCAACTGTCCCGATATTTGCGCTCTTTGTGAAAATGAGCAGGAAAATAATTTACACTTATTCCTCTTGTGTAACAATGCAAAGGAAATTTGGAAAAGTGTTGGATGGTGGAATACTTTGCAAACCCATTTGCAGCATAATAATTTTGCAGACATTATCTTCTCCGTGCTACAAGCTTTCAATTCAGATCAAGTGTCACTCTTCATGACTTTGTTATGGAGTATTTGGCAACAAAGAAATGACAAGGTTTGGAGAGACAAGGTTGAATCATTTCAACATGTACGTGCACGCGCTATTAACTTGCTGGCAGATTGGAAAGGTGCGCAAAATCACAAGAACTTACATCCCCATCAACAACAACATAATGGTGCAATTCACTGGTCAAAACCTCCCATTGGTCGGTACAAATGCAATATAGATGCATCATTCTCCAAACAACAGAACAAGATTGGAATAGGTATGTGCATCCGAGATGATCAAGGAAGGTTTGTTTTGGCCAAAACAGAATGGCTATCGCCAATTACTGATGTTGATGTAGGAGAGGCTCTTGGCTTACTTAGTGCTCTCAATTGGGTCCGTGACTTGCGGTTAGAAAATGTTGATTTTGAACTTGATTCAAAAAATGTTGTCACTAGTTTCCATAATAAGCATCCTAATGCGTCTGAGCTAGGAGATATTATTAAGGATTGCGTACGTGTCTACAACACTTATTTTAGAAACTCTCGTATCGAGTTTATTAGGAGACAAGCTAATGAGGTTGCTCATGTTTTAGCAAGGGTGGCCACATCTCTAGCTAATTTCCACCTTTTTATTGATGTACCCTTATGTATTCGTAACATTATGAATAATGAAATGCTATAAGTCTTTTTCCATCAAAAAAAAAAAAAAATATACACGGGGAGAGATCAAATTACACCGGTGTAACATTTGAGTAATATTACACCGCTCAATAACGCTTTAACGAATTCAAATTTCACAAAATTCACCGTTGGATTGAAAGTTTATATCTTATAGATCATTTATGTTGAGTTTTACAAAAATGTAAAATCGTTTGATATATTTTTGAAACACATAAAGATTAACAGTACTCAATAAAAATGCATACACCATTAATCTTTATGTGTTTCAAAAATATGTCAAACGATTTTAGATTTTTGTAAAACTCAACATAAATGATCTATACGATATAAACTTTCAATCTAACGGTGAATTTTGTAAAATTTGAATTTGTTAAAGCGTTATTGAGCGGTGTAACATTATTCAAATGTTACATCAGTGTAATTTGATCCCTCCTTATATACTATATATATATAGGGGAACTTTCAAGTGAGAGGAATTTTAAAATGAGAGGGTGAGAGGGTTAAATCATAACCCTTGGATCAAATCAAATGCTTACCATGCCATGTACACACCCAAACACATCATGTGACTTCTAATATCTTTCTTCCACGCGCATCTCTCTATTCACACTGCAGATCTGTAAAATTGTGATACGACTTGGGCCGACGAAGGTGGATAAGGTCGACGGTGACAGTGCAACGTTGTTGGTCGATGATATCTTATTATAGTTGGTTCAATATTGTTTGATCTCCATTTATGAACAAGCTTTCTCAAAAGTGCAGGAAAATGAGATAAAAGGGGCGATAAAATCGAACAATTTATTTCAAATATTTTAGAGAAAGAGGGGAACCGACTCATCTTTGTTCGCAACCATTTAAATCCTACTTTCTAAAATCAAATCTCTTAGGCATATACAATTTAGTGCGTTGGTTTGCACTTTGTAGCATATACAAGTTGTATACTTCTTTTCTTTTACAAACACATATAATCCAATTCAAGTAATGATAGAGAGAAGCCTTTAAGTGTACACACGCAGCAACCATTATTGCCGTCGGCAACCTTTTCATCTTGGGATGAGAAAGGTTCTTCAGTGACTAAGAAGAAGACACGCGTTGTGTAAAGAAAAAACAAAGAAGAAGAAGAAGACGCGCGTGGATGAGAGAAATTAGAAGTCACGTGTTGTTTTTAATTGCAAAATCATCACAACTGTTTGTTTAAATCGCATGGCCAGGATTTAATCCTCTCACCTCTCATTAGACCATGTACAATGGTCATCAACTCTCAACACCCTCAACACCCACTTTTTACACTCCACATCATCTTCTCTCTCTTCCACCTAATCATTCAACACTCCATTCAACTTTTACCTCTCCAATAGTTTTTTCATTCAACACCCTACCCCACCACATTCTCTACCCCACCACTTTTTATTTCATATTCTTATTTAAATTTTTATATTTATTTTTTATGATTAAATAAAATTATAATTATCGATTAAAAATAAATTAAAATAATAAACACTTAACAAAAAAAATTTTAAATAATTTTTTTTATTATATTATTAATTTAAAATGCATTACATCACACAAATAACGTAATTAACGTAATTATTATTGGGATCCATTTCACTAAAAAAAAAGACTAAAACTTCAAATTAAACACTAAATAGAAAGATAAATAAGATTAAGAGAGTGAAAAACTTGGTTTTTTTTCGGTGTCCAAATCAAATGAACCAAGTCTCTATTTATAGATAAAAAAAAATCATGAATTTTGGTATAAAAATAAAAAAATAAAAAATTAATTTGCAATGAAATAATTGAGTTTAAAGATAAAATGAGATAAAAATCTCGTTGGCCAATCACGTGAAGCCACCTGTCAGCACAATCCTTCTCTCTCCGCGTTTCAACGCCTTCACGCGTTCTGTATCCGCGTGTGATGCATGCGCCTGTTTTCAACCAAAAATCATGTGCCGCGTGTCCCTCTGATGCAGGTTTCAACACAGTTGAGTTATTTCAACTTCTCTTTCTGCCAACTCACTTTCAACTCTCCATTGGAGTGCTTTGCTGTGTTGAAACAAAACTCAACACCCCTTTCAACTACACCATTGTACATGGTCTTATAAACACCCTCTCACTTTAAACATCCCATATATATATATATATATAGATACTGATGAGCAGGGATAAATCCAGGAATGTATGAAACTAGGAGCCGAAGAAACTAAAATAGTAAATAAATTATAATAGCTAAATATATTCAATAATAAATGATTAAATATGGGCTCATAGCCCTCTTTGTAACAAAAAAAAGATTAAATATATTATATTTAAATACACGTCAAACAATCAAAATTATCTTCATCTTATTTCTCAGTACAAACCTCTCACATGGATTAAAAAAAAATCGAAAACTAATCAATTCAATTTGGGATTTAGCATACTAATTTTTTTTATTTGTCAAATAGCATATGGGTTATAATTTCACTTTTTAAGATGAATCAATGGATGTTCTAAAGTTTGAACTTCGGTCTCTTATATTACATGCAATGTCATTATCAACTAAGTTATACTTACAGTACAATATACTGATTTATAATATATTATAATAATATATTTATAAGTGAAGACTCATTTTGATCCGCACACTATTCTGAGTTTCTGGCAGCCTATAATTCAGTCTCCGACAAAAATAAAATTAAAGTTAATGCCTAATATTTTCATATTATAGACTAATCTGTCCCTAGTATAAATATGTTAGAGACTAATTTCAATTTTATTTTTGTTGGAAGTTGAAATAGACCTTTAAAATATTATAAAAGATCAAATTATTTAGGATCTAACGAAGTATTATACATGTATATATACATGTATAATGTATAAACAAGAGAGAGAGGCCTGAACCCCTACTCCCCCCCCCCCCCCCCCCCCGCTGATGAGAATATTTTTTTTCCGTCAATTTTTTTATGAAGACTTAAATGAGAATACTAACAATGTGTAAATACTATAACATATCTACAATAAAATAAGAGGTATGTCCGTCAATCTTAACTTAATTAGTAAAAATGTTGAGATAGTTAGATCAAACGACATGACTGGAGTTCAAATCCACATATCTTTTCTATGTGTGTTTTCAATGACTTATCATTTCATATATCTAAAAAAAAGTATATTATTTGAACATAATTTTTTTATAGCATTTATGTTTATCTATATCTATCCTTGTATTTTTTTTACTTTCTACATTTTTCACACATTTAAAAAATACGCAAAAATAATCACGTCACAACTCATGAGATCAAGAACTCAATTTTTGTAAGAAAATTAAATTTATTTATTTCTATTTACCTTCAGAGAGTGTTAAGACTTAAGAGTGAAAAATGAGAGTATCTTTAGTAATAGAAACGCTAAAATTCGAATGAAAAAAAAAAGATTTAAATATAAAAACGGCCCCTGCAATTATGTTTTATTTTAATTTTAACCCTTATAAAAGGAAAATTGATTTTAGTCCTGCATAATCTCAAAACTTTTAAAAGAGTCAATAGATAACATTATTTAAACTTTTTTTAATCTGGACTGTCCGATCGAAATTTAATGGTTGTGATTGATAACTATGGAAAAATATTATTGAAAAATATTATTGCAGACAATCCTGGTCCCACTTTCCCTCCAATCTCCCTGTTGTGTTTAAATTCTCACCTCCTCATCATCTTCTTCTTTAACACAAATAACATCTCCACAAAAATGGGTCCCAAGATATTAGCTATGGCAACAGTGATCTTAGGCGAGCTATGTACCTTGGAATTAGGATTGACGAAAGGATGATGGAAAGGACTAAGACAAGGATCAGCAACCGTTATGCTCCAACGGTTGCTGACAATTTGCCTAAATCAATTGATTGGAGGAATGAAGGTGCTATTGTCCAAGTCAAACACCAACAAAAGTGTGGTAAGTGGTGACTTCTCCTCCTATACTAGTAACTCTATACTGTCTTGCATTATGATTTTCGAGGAAGTGAATTCAGTAATCTAGAGTTCGGCTGTGAGATAAGTAAAGTCTGATAAAAAATTATTTCCACCAGAAATTGAACTTAAATTTTCTTGAACGAATCGTGTTAGGGGAACCAATTGAGTCAAATGTCTTGGTTAACCACTTTAGAGAAAATACATAACTTTTTACATTGGCTCTCTTTGACAATAGCAGATAAGTTAGTTTGTAGATGAACTTATAGGGAATACTTATAAACTAGCAAATAATTTATAGTGGATAAACTAATTAATTGAATTTGCAGTATTTAATAAAATTAAAAGTTGAATGTTGTGAATTCGATTGATATCACACCGATAACCTTTAGTGTGTGGAGCAAACGATTAAAGCAACCACAAATTGAGAACAGACAATAATAATCACGAACAAGAATAAACAGTGAAAGCGATAAAGAACACAATAATATTTTTTTTTGCATTGAAGAACACAATAATATTGTTTACCCAGTTCGGTGTAAATGAACCTAATCTGGGGGAGAGAGCAGCCTCTCCGTTCCACTATCGATAGAATACTTGATTACAATGAGATTCTCCACAAGAGTTACAAGAACTAGAGTTTTCCTAATTCTACCCTTTTCCCGAATCTCTCCCCGTGACCAAGAGATTCAATCAACAAGTGTTTCCAAGGTGATAGAATGTTTCTCCCAACCCTAGACTCTTCCCAAGATGTTCTCTATTAACCCTAGTATGTATGTTGGCCTTAGAAACCCTAAAAAATACCTTAAAACCCCTGAAAACGCAAAACAGCTATATAACCACGCGGGTCTGCGCCCTGGCGCCCTCACGAGGGCTCGTGGCCGCGCCTTGGCGCCAGCACCCGAGACCACTGCGCCCTGGCGCCCGCAGACCTGCGCCCTGGTGCCCTCACGAGGACACGCCTGCCCGTTGTCTGCTGCCTGTTGAGCTCTCACCAGGGCACACCAGCTTCCTGCAACAGCATCATTTTCAAGGCAATATCCAACATTGAATTCTTGAGAGGGAAAAGAAGTAAATTCTTTAATTAGATCTCTACTCTCATGACTCATCTAAATTTCTTTTACCTATAAGCTACAAGGCTTGAATCTTAGATTGCAACTAATGTGATTGTTTAATGTCTCTACTTGTTTTTGGAATGAAGGAAGCTGTTGGGCTTTTTCAGCAGTTGCTGCCGTGGAAGGGATTAATAAGATAGTGACAGGGGAACTTGTTTCACTATCAGAACAAGAACTGGTTGACTGTGACTTACTAACAATTAATGCAGGATGTGATGGTGGGAATATGGAGTATGCCTTTGAGTTCATCATAAACAATGGTGGTATCGACACCGATGATGATTATCCCTATCTCGGTGTTGAAGATATATGTGATGAAAGCAAGGTTAGTTAGTTGGTTTTTGATGAATTAACAATTGCTTTTAATTGTTATCATCACTCCAATAATGACTTGTAAATTTTCTCTAATGTCTTCTTGTCTTACAGAAAAATGCTAGAGTTGTTACAATTGATGACTACGAACTCGTTCCTGCCAAAGACGAGTTAGCTTTGAAAAAGGCTGTAGCAAATCAACCAATAAGCGTTTCCGTTGAAGCTGGTGGTATAGAGTTCCAGTTATATGAATCAGTAAGTTTCTTCATTAATTTTACGAATAAAAATTAGCAATATATATTAAAGCACGCAATCCTGCCTTATATTTACCCGTCTGTGTGGATTGCTTCTTTCTTTAATGGCTTAGCATATGCTACTTTTGTCAAATTTTTGTAGGGCATATTTACCGCCTTAAGTTGTGGTTTAGACATCGACCATGGTGTTACTGCTGTTGGGTATGGAACAGAAAATGGAGTTGATTATTGGATAGTGAAGAATTCATGGGGTAAGGACTGGGGAGAATCTGCTTATATAAGATTGGAACGTAATCTAGGAGCATCATATGGCGGGAATGGAACATGTGGAATTACAAAGGGAGAATCTTCCTATCCCATAAAGAAGGGCCAAAATCCAGTTAAACTGCAGTAGCCTTTTGGAGGTCAGAATGCGATAAATGTTGCTTCAGAAAACTATGGCCAACTTATCACTCCTTTTCTTTCCTTTCCTTCATCTTTCGGATAAAAGCATATGGAACAATAAATCTTCGATACCAACAGATTTCAAGTAAAACTGCACAAGTATATAGATGTGCTCTTTTTATATTTGTGATGTATTTGTATTCTTAAATTTCAACCTATGAACATATGTTGATTATTGTTTCAAACTACTGTCAATTCTGGAATAAAGGTATTTGTTCACCTGTTAGTTTCTAAATGTCCTATTGATTTTATTAGAAATTAGTATTGGGCCTAGCTCATCCTCACAAAACCGGCTTGTAAGGTGAGGAACCGATGTGGGACTTCTTAACACACCCCCTCACGCCCAGCACTATTGGGCTTGGTGCGTGGATATAAATGGTGGATGGCCTGATCGGAAACCCGTTAGCAGGCGGTCCAGCGGATCGTGGAGAGGCTCTGATACCATCTTAGGAATTAGTATTGGGCCTAACTCATCCTCACAAAACCGGCTTGTAAGGTGAGAATTGCCTCTTACTTATAAACACTTATTCAGACCATCTCACATCCGATGTGGGACTTCTTAACAGATTTCTAGTCATGATAATGGAGACTATATATCATGACTTCATGAGTACACATCACATATGCAATATAGTACAAAGTTATTATACAATATACTATAAAAATTGTTTATGTTTTACTGTAATTGTTTATGTTTTACTGGAAATAATAAGTGCCATGCACTAAATATATGTATGTATTCTTTTTTCTTTTCTTCTCAACCTTGATTTTTTAGAGAAGAAATCATGTTGATTTAAAGTTTAGTTAGAAAGTAAGTAAAATATTATTAGTAGTGGTTGTTACTTGTTATCCAAAAGATTATTAAATAGCAATCAATAAATAGTATCAAATTAATCATATAAACTTTTAATACAAATTTTATAAAATTTATATTCATTAAAATATCATTAAGTTGCGTAACATTAATAATTTGATGTCTAAAATACTTTTTTTTTAATGAGATTTGATACAAAGTATCTATCACGGTTAGCGATGATTAAGTGGACGCATAAAGTGGTCCTCTCCTCCCCTCCCAATTGAAATTTTTCCACACGCATAAGCAGAATTAAACCCTAACCACATAAAGCAAAATTAAGATACTAGTACTCTTTAATTAATTTAAATTTTATGATTTAAAAATAAAATATTAAGAGCAAAATGAGAAAATTAAAGGAAAGGTGTCCAATGCTGTATTGCTGTATGATAATGATGACCAGACTTTAGAATTGGCTGCGTTTGGGGCGTTCGCGGAGTGTGTCACTCTCACTCAATCTAGATTACTGTACCAACCAACCAGTTATATTATATTAGTTAACGCAACAAACTATTCAACCCACACAATAAAAAATGGCCGCACCACTTCTTCTAAGACAGACTCTACTACTTCGCACTCGCTTCCATAACTACAAACACTTTACCATCGGAGCAGTTACAGCGCACCGCCGCCTATTGTGCAGCGCCACCATCACACCACCGTCGAATAAACCAAACGATAAACCTAACTCCGTCAACAACACATTAAATCTCCGCCGAGATAATTACTCGTCGAGTGATTTTCGTTTTGAGGATGAACCTGATTACCGAAAATGGAAGGATAAAGAAAACGAGATTCTCGATGATATTGAACCTATCATTTTGCTTACGAAGGAAATTCTTCACTCACCGAGGTAATTTTTGTGTTATAATTTGGTTTCGATGAATTTCAATTTTTTGGTTGTTGTTTGATTTGTTTATTAAATTCAATTTTGTGTGCTAGGTATATGGATGGAGGACGATTGACTGTGGAAGATGAGAAAGCTGTAGTTGAAAAGCTCCTTGCTTATCATCCACACTCTCAAGATAAGATTGGATGTGGTCTTGAATCTATTATGGTAAGTGTTTGATTATATTTTTCTTCTCCCTTTTTGTTTAGATAAACAACTTTCTAAGTTCTAATCTATTGTGTGTTAGTGTATATAAACTTTCATGGGTTTTCTTAACACTTCAATTATGGTTGGTAGCTTTTAGGATAAATAACTTAATTAAGCGCTCATAGCATAAGCGTTTATTGCATAAGCTATTTATATAACAAAATTTAGTGCATAAGCTATTTATATAACAAAATTAAATAATGTCAAACTGTTTTCAAATAAGTTATAAGTTGTTCTCATAAGCTATCCTGAATAGCTTATGTACATGTAATAAGCTGATTCGATAAGTTCTCCCAAAGAGTCTCACAAATGCTTATGGCAGAAGATGGGATCAAATAAGTTGATCCATATAAATACTTAGGCCCCGTTTGGCCCGGCTTATTTTCCTCTTTTTTTCTTCTCCTTAAAAATAGTAAAGAAGGAAAAAATTGTGTTTGACTTTACTTTTTTTATTTTTTACTTCTTTACTTTATTTCTCTAATACTTTTAAGGAGAAATAGTGTCAAATATAATTTTATACTTCTTTATTTCGTTTAAGCTAAAATAAAAAGTAAAAAATAAGCCGGGCCAAACGGGGCCTTAATCTACTAACATTTGAAGTAGTGCTTGATTGTTATTGTTATCGTTTTGGCATCTCAATTACTTTATGCAAGGCTGAACTGTTTATGTGGTATTTTGAGCCATTTCAAATCGTGATTATCATTATATTGATATATAGATAGTGCTGCTCTAGCTATTGTGTTGCCAGCATTAGCTGTATTATAATGATTTTTAGTTCAAGAACACTAAATCTTAGACGTTACAAATTCTACTCAATACTCATGTTGAATTAGTAGAACATTAGATGTCTTGTATATATATGTGTGTCAGTGTGTGTGGAAGAATACATAAGTAAAAATAAAAAGGCTGCTGTTTTATTTGAGCTTAGCCTGAGCTGTTAGACTCTGCATAAAACCACGGTTATTTCAAGCCTGACCAGGCAGGCAGACTTCTGGTTTGCTTCAATAAGTTAATGAAGTTACCTTAACCTTGATTGTCTGAAGCTGCCAAATTCCGAAAAAGGCTTTGCTTAACTTTTAAGATCAAACAACCACCACGAAAGGTCTTCAGCTCATCCCTACAAGTGGTCCTCTTTGGAAGGTCATTTGTAACTTGTAAGTACAATTGTCAACCCTCATTATTCTTGTGGAATATTCTGAACATAGAGTAGGTAACAACTTTCTCTCCTTGTGATCTTTTTTCCACCAAAAATATAAACCTTAGTATTTTGACCTATTGGTTTTAACATGTAGTTACTTTTGAGAAGTGGTCCTCAGCTCTGATCTAATGCTTCCCGGTTGCAATTCTCAAGATATATGATATAACAAGTTTTTGAGAAGTGAAAACTGCACAACAAGCGCAGAACTTCAAAACATGACAACACATAATGGCAGTTGCGTTTGTTAATTTTTCTAGCTATATGAGAAACGAAGAAAATAAGTTAGAATGAAGAAATTGATTGAAATATAGCGTAGAGAAAAACTTTCTCTTTCATTCTTGCTTCTTAGTATTGTTTTTAAACTGTTTTTTGTCTATGTTATTGTTGACCACCAACAATCCAGACTCCCTGCATACAGGGGATGCAATATATTGGCCTTTCTTTAAAATTGCCTATGAATTAGTTTGCATCAAGGCATCCAAGATAAAATTTATATAAAATTTTAAAGCCTTCAAGGATATGATATGCTTTTGAGAGATTGAAGTAGGTAGAGAGGTTATGGAAGAAGATACAGAAAATTCAATTCTTCTTTAGACTTGCATCTTTCTTAGGAGAGCAATCCATGGTTATCTTTTCACTTGTATGCATCTTCTGCACAAGGGAATTATCATGTGAAATTCCAATCATTTATGTGGGAACCAGAGGAACATACTAGGCATTGTTTTTTGGATTTCTCTCCAATGATTTCATTTTTGATCCTGTCTTGTGCAATGACTTATCCATTGTAATATTTTCATGTCCTCAGCAGTGAACTTATTTTCTTGTGGGATTTTTACATCCAAATATCCAATACTTATTCTCAAAATATTGCTAGTATTAGAGCTATACAATATAATCTTTATTTTGGTTTGGGTGATACTTTTCTATTACAAATTACACTAGAAGCATTACTCTATTTCATTAGCTTAGCGTGAATCCATGCTTGATATCTCCCTTTTTATTTTCATGTCCTTGATACATAAACCATGTAAATTTGGGATATGATAGTTTTCCAATTGCTACTTTTAAACAAAAATTTGCACGTCCTACTAAACTTACACTCGATATACCCTGTTTTAATTCCACTTAAGTGAAAGTCATGTGCTACCGACCGAGGCCTTTCTCCACTATTCCAATTATGATAGTGACTCTTGGATATGTTCAGTAATCAAATCTGGAACTATCATAAGAAAATAAGTGCTCAACAATCACCTTTGTCGTAGTCCTATAGTTATAAGAAGAGTTTCCATGCTAGTCATGACTTGGGATACCCTTATACCATATATTTGATTGCTCGGTTGTAAGCAATACTTACTGTTATGTTTCTTTGTAGCAACAAGAGTAGAAAGGGAATTGTTCGTCCCTGGATTTTATTGATGAACAAGGAAAAAGACACACAAGAGAGACTACTCTCTTCCTACTGGGAAAACCAAAAATCATCTAAACTGAATTAGGGAACTCTTATTTATAGATTTCCCAAAACAAAATACAACTGAATAAAACAACTAACCAACAAAGCCTAACTAACTAAACTAACACTAAAGCTGCCTTACATTCTAAACAACCAGTTGCCTAGCCTAATGTTTATTTCTAAATATCTTCCTATAGTAAACCTGTAGAACCCTTTCAGGAAACTGATTTTGGATGGTGGTACTGGTGACATCCTCCTAAGTTGCCTCCTCGGGTGACTGATGTTGCCATTAAGTTTGACACTTGCTGAATTGGATCACCACCATTTTGTGTTATGACATGGGTGATATTCTCCTCAAGCCCTGCTGGTAACACTGCTTCATCAGGCTTTTCTCATACTGCTAGCTTCAACTGAGAACATGGAAAACAGGATTGATGCTGGCATTTTCTGGTAATTACAGTTGGAATTGGAAAGCCACTGCTCCAATCTATTTCAAAACCAAGTAAGGTCCATAATAACAAGCTTATAATTTAACACACAACCCAGTAGGTATATAAACTTGTTTGTGTGGGCGAATTTTAGGATAAACCCAAGTCCCCCACTGTGAGATTTAATGGTTTCCTGTGACGATTAGCAAACTTGACATCTGATGTTTGAGAGCTTTACCACGTGACATTAAGTCCTGTGCTACTACCACCACAGTGTTTCTCCTGGAACAAAGCGAGCCAAGGAAGAAGGAGACTGTCCATACACTATCTCAAATGCGGTGCATTTGGCTGCCCCCCGAAAACTGGTATTGTACCAGTAGTCAGCCCAACATAAGAATTCTGCCCAAACTTTGTGCTGTTCAGAGCTAAGACACTTTAAGCATGTTTATATGGTGCTATTGAGGACCTCTGTTTGGCCTTCAGATTCAGGATGGTAAGCAAGTATAGTGCTTTCCAGTTTCCCCTATCGATCCTTCCTGGCATAAAACTAAATTGACTTTATATTTTTTAGGTCTCTGTTAATAGGCCTCCTGTCAAGCATACTTATGTAAGGCGCAGGGCATTTACAAATGGCCCAACCTAGTTTAGTTGTATTTTGTGTTTGAATAAAAATAGTAGGAGATAGGAGGGTATGCGGTTGATTGGTTAAGGGTGGTTGGGAGAGACTAAGCTCTGTAACTCCAAGTGGACAGATACTTGCAGTTACTTCCTGTTTTCTATCTCTGCTTTATTTTTTTCTTTTAATTTCCTTTTGAACACAACTCTACCAGAAAGATATTTCCAGAGTTTGATCAATAAATCCACAAGTATTATTCAGTATATTAAGAGAAAGCAGTAGAATTTAAACCAGTTCTAGCAGTCTTTTTTGTTCAGTTAACCTCTCCGTTTTCTTCATTTATCTAACATGGTCTTAGATATCATAATATCATTAACAACTTTGAGTCATCTATACCTTTCTTTCCAAGCTCTTTGCATATATTTGGACATGCTCCTTTGCTATTATCCATCCAATTCAGTGTTTGTTTTACCTTAGATTCTTGAATTTGTCGGTGGGAGGAGTAATACTGATGCTTATTGAGCCTATTCAAGTGCAAATTAATGTACAACTACAATTACAACAACAGCAACAACAATAACTTGTCCCATTAGATGAGGTTGGCTACTCAAATCCCACTATCCTTGCTGAGATGATACTGATCCTTATCTCTATCCTTGCTTAGATGATACTCAAAAGTTTGCATCTCTCAAATCCCACTATTGTGGAATATAAACATTTCACATTTTGATTCCCTTTTGCCCTCCACTGTTTAATTTTAATATTTTTGGTTTGATCTTCAGTTCTGCTGATCATTGCCATCCTTTTCAATTGAATTTTGATAGTTAGGCCTTTAAACCGGTGGGAATTTTTGGTTTTAGCCATGCCCAATTTTCTTTTTAAATCGTAAACTTTGTTTTACATATAATTTCGTAATTCATTAAAATTTACATCGACTAACCTTAAGGACATTGATTAAGCTATTATTTTTTGGATTTGCTTGTCAATGGTCTGCTGTGGTTATTTTCCGAAGTATGCACAAGTACAAGATATGTATATGTGAGTATCTGACTTATCTTTCTTGCAGGTTGACCGCCATCCCCAATTTCGACAAACAAGGTGTCTTTTTGTTGTAAGAACTGATGGTGGTTGGATTGATTTCTCTTATCAGAAATGTCTTCGAGAGTACATTAGAGAGAAGTACCCAGCCAATGCTGAAAGGTTTATTCGAGAACATCTTAAGCGCGGGAGTAGTTGATGTATATATAGTGGAATTCATTTACTTTGGTATGCAAGTATTTGATATTGTGACTACTTTTCACATCTATCCCCCTCTTCCCACAGTTTATAGGTGGCTTACATAGGTTGTCAATTGTAGTAGATAATCATTGATAGAACATCAAGCTTGTTTTGAAGGGAATGCAAAATGATTGAAGTGAACTTCACTTAGTAGACTTGTGGAACACTTTTGCGATGAAGAAATTGGTGATTGGGTGTAGGGGTGTACGTGGGCCGGATTGGGTTGGGTTTGGCCAAAACCAAAACCCGAACCACATAAGGTACTATGGGTTGGGTCTAGTAAAATAACCACCCGTTATAACATAGGGTCGGGTTGGGTAAACCCACTAATTTCCGGGTTGGATTGGATTGGGTAGTGGGTTACCCGAACTATTTTTCTATTTTTTTATATTAAAAATATAAATATCGAATCATCATATTTTTTCATAAAAATAACTTAACCATTGTATTTTTTTGAAAAATAGTGTTACTTTTTTTCATTATAAAAAATAATCACCTATTTTTTATGTATACCCACTAATTTATGGGTTGGATAGTGTGTTATCCAAATGATTTTTTTTCCCTTTTTTACAATATCAAATTACTAAACGAAAAATCATCATATTTTTTTATGAAAATTATTCAATATTTTTATTTTTAAAATAGTGCGATGAATTATCATATTTGTTTATAAAAATTATTTAATCTTTTTATTTTCTTAAAAAATAGTATAACTTATTTGCAATATTTATTGATCAAATGACAAAATCTTTAGTACTTTCATAAAAATATTTCAAAAAACATAACACTAGTGGGTCAGTGGGTTTTTTGGGTTGGGTCCGGTTTTACCCGAAACCCAATTTTTTTTATGGGTTTTTCATTTTTGAAATTCATATCCACCCACTTGCCCGACCCAACCCACTTTTTTGGGTTGGATTGGGTGAGTTTGACCGGATCGAGTGGGTTTGCCCAATCCATGTACACCCCTAATTGGGTGGACTGGTGGGCAATTTTGCTGCTTGACCACATCCATATCATATGAAATTTACTAATATTCGATGTTCTGTTTCGGTGCATATGGTAGTACTGCAATTTTATTAAAGTTTTAGTAAAGTATAATTTTTGTTTAAATCACAATGGCATACTACAATTTCACTAAACTCACCATGAATCTAAACATGCATCAGTCTTATAGCATTTTAAAAGGGAATGTGGTCTCTTCTCTTCGGCGTTGAATTTTCAACTACTTAAGTTTTAGAGTACGCTTTGGCGTGGAATGTGGATTCATTGATTCATTCATAGAGAATCACTATAATGCTTCTCAAGAGTCCTTGTAGCAAATCCAAATGCCACTGTTGAAGAGTAAAATAGCATAGAAGGTTGGAAAGTTTCGTACAATAAAATGAATGGGAAGCCTAGGGTTATTCTCATTCTGGATTTTGATTGAGGTGTGGTGTGTCCCGCTGTGTTAGTCACGGGCTATTTGGGAGTAGTGGGAGTAGTGGGAGTGGTTGATGAGTAAGTCAAGGGAGGGTCACGCTTAGCTAGAGCAGGTTGCCTATAGCTAGGTAGAACTACTATGATCGAGTCAAAACGGGGCGAGAAACTCTGTTTGACTTGCTTTAACTAGTACACTTTTTAGTTGAATGTTTCTAAATCCACAGACAGAATAATCTTTCTGTCGGTATGCTGCCTTAGTTATTAAACACTTAAGTTTTGGGGTAAGGTAAGTAAAGGTAGGATATTACTCTCTCCCCTCTCACTATGATTATGATTACAAGACTCTTTACAAATACTCCCTCCGTCCCATTTTAAATGACATTTTTTTGACTTAATGTACTATTTATTTGACCTGCTTTGACCTTATTTTTCTACTAATATATATATGCAAATATTAGCATATGAGATGTTGTTTGATTTGTCTCGACGAGTACTTTCAAAATATATTATTTTTATAATTTTTAATAATAGATAATTAGAGATATTAACGATTAAAGTTGTGCATTGGCAAACGTGTCAGTGGTCAAACAGGTCATTTATTTTGGGACAGAGGGAGTAATTACTGCTTGCTTCCGTCTTTAGTTATAGACACAAAATAAAATATTTCTTGAATATAAAATTCGTTACAAATTTCAAAATACATTTATTATTATTTTTTAAGGTTTTTTTAAATATATCTCTTATTAATACAGTATCATCAATTTATATTAAAATATGAAAATAATAATAATACAAAAGATAATTTAAATTATATCTAAAAAAAACAAAAGATAATTTAATATGCATTTTAGACAAATTTATTAGTCAAATTATTTTTCTTAATACCTGCAATTTTTTTTAACAGTTCATATATTAAGGGACCTATTGTTTCTTTTTTTATAATAATGAATCTCTAAGTCGTAAAGAGAGTATTTGTTTCTAAATGTAATACTACTCTTTACTAAATTTGACTACATGCATTGAGAAAATAAAAAATTACAAAATGCCCCTATTAAATTTATCATTGTAGAATTAACACATATTTTCAGACAAATTATAGGGATAACTATATCAAATGAACTCGCATTGTTAGAAAAAAAAAGTACTTACTCCTAGTGTGACGTGAGAAACTTGGGTCAAAAAAGAAGAAGCGGGAGAGTAAGGTAAAAAAAAGCAGGCTGGGAGTTGAGAAAGGTCAATGGTGATTACGTACCGTTAGTTAGTTGGTTATGGTATTTTATGATTACGGGAAAAACATTATCATTAAGCTCTGACTTTAGGCTGTGGACCCCAGTATCAGTGGTCTTCACCAGCTGGATCAAGAAGATCCTTGTGGGGCAACCATTCATTCCAACCCACAACCCATTATGAAGAGAAGTACTACATTTATTTTCTTAGTTCTGTTGTGCATTATGTGGGGGATCATCAGCAAATATGCGTATGTTATGGTATAGTAGTATTCATGAACGAGTCTTTATTAAATAAATAATGTATTTGAGCTATTTTTTTTATGATATTTAACGATAAGATCAATGGAAAAATTGACACATAGTATTTTTGAAGGAATAGAGTAAATTGAATCAGATGATCTAATAAACTTTTTTCTCAAGAAACCTTGTTTTAGTTTTTTTTTTTGGAAATATTAAAGATACTATTTAAGCATATTAATAAAAAAATTATTTTAAAATTTGTGCATTAAATATCTTAAAAGTGTAAAAAGTTATATTATCACCATTAATTTTATTTTTTTTGTATATTTCGTTCATGTATAATTATTTTAATATATATATAAATTAAATCATTTTTTTACGCAATAAATTAAATCATTTAAAATATGGTTATACTATATTTTAATTTAATACTCCGTATAAATGTATAATGTTGTGCTGGTGGTTTCCATTTTATCGTAGTAAATAGTATTTAGTTTATTCATATGTTTTCAAATGAACTTTCTTTACATATAACTAGTTTTGAGACTATTGACATTTATTTATAAATTATTGTTAAATTATAAATGACGTCATTCTGTTATTTTTTGTAAAATATATCAAATTAAGTCATTTTTTTATTAAAGTAATTGTCCGTGTAGGATTGTTGTGTAATAAATTATAATTAATAATAAAAAGTATTTTCTATTCAATTTTTTTTTTATTAAAGCAATTGTTCCGTGTATAATTAATTTGTTTTATTAAAGCAATTGTCTCGTGTATGATTAAATTTTTTTTAAAGCACTCGTGTATGATTAATTTTTTTTTTTATTAAAGCAATTGTCCCGTGTATGATTAATTTTTTTATTAAAGCAATTTTCCCGTGTATGATTAAAAAAAATTATTAAAACAATTGTCTCGTGTATGATTAATTTTTTTTTATTAAAGCAATTGTCCCGTGTATGATTAAATTTTTTTTAATTAGAACAATTATCCCGTGTATGATTTTTTATATATTAGTGATTAACACTTTATTTTATTTTTTTGACAAAATTATTGATCAACACTTGTCCCGTGATGTTTTAACTATAATGACAAATATTTACCCCTTAATTATTATAATATATATTCATCAATAATGCACTTCTTATGTATTTTTTATATAAGAGTAAACAAAAATAGAATAGGTTTTTAATAATAAAATTAGAGTAGAATTTAACTATTATATAATAATATATTAAATTAAAAAATTTAATTTTTTTTTATGAAATAGAAGATTTGAAATATTTTTAAAAATTGATGAGGGCAAATTAGAATTTTTAGTAGTAATACCTTTTAATATATTTGGCCTGTTTGAATTTGGCTTATTTTTAAACTTATGAAAATAGTTTATGGTTATAATTTATAAATAAACTTTTATGTTAATTCATATGTTTTTTTTACACATGCTAATTTATAAGTTTTCACTAACAAAAATTATATCTTTATAAATTATTTTCATGAACTATCTTAAAAAAATTATAATAATACATAAAAACTTATTTATTTGCATAAGTTATTTCGCATAAACTCATAAATAAGTCAATCCAAACGGGTCGATTGTGTTTTTGTTTCTATTTTTCTGTTCTTTTATTTTTAAGCTCATAAATAAGTATCTTCTTTTATTAGGTTATTCTATTTTTATTTTTTATATATAAGTTTTATATGTAAGATTGAGTTACTATTTTTTCATTAAAAAAAAAAGTTACTATTTTTTAAGCGTATCTTTTACAGTGATTTTTGTTCATATTTTTATGTGTAAATTTCTTTTAATTAAATCATTTTTGTTAAAGAAATTGGATTAATATCTTTTTTTAGAGGTGATTTCCGATGCTATTTTTGTGGGAAGATTTATTTTATGCTTATCTTTTTTTTTCTTCCTATTTTTATGGGAATATTTCTTTTATGCTTATCTTTTTTTTCTTACTATTTTTGTTTTGCATCTTTTTATTTTTAGTTTAGAGTTAAAATTACATTTAAGGGCAGAAATACTGCAATATTATTAAACTTGATTGGATAAATTTGGTATTTTAGTAGTAGTTCCTTTTTATATATTGTAAGTAGATTACAAAATTTGTGCTTGAAAGTGTGAATATTCACTACTATCATTCTCAAATCTCAACAGTTTTACCGATATTTTTCAAAATGGGTACAGATGTAAAAAAAAAAACTAAAAAAGGTCATGGAGACCAATAGAGCATACATATATATGATATATGTTAAGCATAGAATGGTCACCTCATATTATTCACTTAGAGTAATGCTCTTATATAGGAGAGCTACATAGCAACCAAGGCACATAAGCTTGACACATAATTTGCTAGCATACACATAGCGCTTGCTAGCATACACACACAACACTATCACACATTCAGATTACACACTAACATCCTCTCCTAATCTGAAAATAACCAAAAACAATCAAAAACAACATTAAAACTTCTGCTGAAGATCACACACACCAAGTAGCTTTCTAAACTTGCAGAAGGACTCGAGCTTCAATGGCTTGGTCATAACATCAGCTATTTGATCTTCTGTTATGCGGTGCTTTAGTTCAAAAACTTCATCTTTGACAAGATCTCTAAGAAAGAAATATCTCACATCTATATGCTTACACCTTCCATGCATGATGGGATTCTTGGACAACTTTATTGAGGAGCTATTATCACAGAAAATAACATTTCTTTTGCCTTGATCCTCTCCTAAATGAAATAGGATTCTCCTTAGCCATAGTCCTTGACAGGCACATGAAGCTGCAACAACAAATTCAGCTTCTGTGGTTGATAGAGTCACAATAGGTTGTTTCTTTGAAGACCAGGAAATAGCACTAGACCCATATGAATACACATAACCTGAGGTACTTTTTCTATCCTCAACATCACCAGCATAGTCTGAATCTGTCCACCCCTGCAGAGCTTGCTTGATACCCCTTCAATACAGAATGCCAAGACTTTCAGTTCCTTTGAGATACCTAAGTATTCTTTTTGCTGCAATAAGATGAGTTTCAGTAGGTTTCTCCATGAATCTAGCTATAAGACATACTGAATATGCCAGATCAGGCCTAGTGGCTAAAAGATACATCAGGCTTCCTACTATCTGTTTGTAGTAAGTAGCATCTACACATTGTCCATGTTGATCTTTAGTGAGCTTATTGCCTGGCACAATTGGACTACACACTGCATTGCACATTTCCATTCCAAATCTGGACAATATATCTTTGCTATATTTCTGCTGACAAATGAATATACCATGACTTCCTTGGTTAACTTCTACTCCAAGAAAGTATCTCATCCTCCCCAAATCTGTCATATCAAACATACTCTTCATTGATTCTTTAAAATTTTCAAACATGTTAGAATCATTTCCAGTAAATATGAGATCATCAACATATAAGCTCACAATAAGAATCTTTTTACCATCTCTTTTTACAAACAAAGTATGCTCATGAGGGCATTTGATGAAGTTTTCTTTGTTAAAGTAGGACTCAATTTTGCTGTACCATGCTCTAGGTGCTTGCTTAAGCCCATATAGAGCCTTATTGAGCTTGTACACTTTATTTTCAACTGTCTTGTACCCTAGTGGTTGATCAACATAGACATTTTCTGTCAATTCTCCATGAAGAAATGCACTCTTTACATCTAACTGATATACAGACCATTCATGACTTGGTGCAAGAGATAAGATGGTTCTAATAGTGTCCCACCTTGCTACAGGTGCAAACACTTCATTGTAGTCTACTCCTTGCTGTTGAGAGTAACCTTTTGCCACAAGTCTTGCCTTATGCTTTTCTACTTCACCTTTTTCATTAAGCTTGGTCTTGTAAATCCATTTGACACCAACTTTTCTAGCTCCTTCTAGTAGTGTGACTAGTTCCCAAGTGTTGTTTTTCTCCATGGATTCAATCTCTTGATCCATAACTCTCTTCCATACATCACTTTTTGCTGCTTCATCATAAGTAATAGGATCATCATTGGTGCTAAACATTGCTAGATTTTGCAGATCATCATCATCATCATCTAATTCTTCACCTGTCACATAATCATTCAAGTAACTAGGCCTCTTAGTGACTCTAGGGGTCAATTCATCACTGCTGTAAGTGATAGTGTCTTCACTTACTTGAGAATTATGATCAGAGTCATTGTGCAAGAGATTTTCATCAGCATTATTCTCTATTTCAATATCTTCTATGTTAGCATCTTGTTCACCAGAGCTACTTGTACTATCTGAATCTGTTTGTTTCTTTGACTTGTCATTTTCCCACTGCCAACCTTTAGATTCTTCAAAAACAACATCTTTACTGATAATGACTTTCTTATTTGATGGATCATAGAGCTTGTACCCCTTTGATTCTTCACTAATGCCCAGTAGAAAGCATGGAATGCTTTTATCATCAAGTTTTTTTCTGTGAGCATCATGAATGTGAACATGAGCCAAACAACCAAATACTCTAAAGTGATGAACTGTTGGTTTTCTTCCTGTCCAAGCTTCCTCTGGTGTCATATCTTTCACAGATAGAGTTGGACTTCTGTTAAGTACATATGTGGCCCACTTCAATGCCTCTGGCCAGAATGATTTAGGTACATTTCTTCCACTTAACATGCTCCTAACCATATTCAACAAAGTCCTATTCTTTCTTTCAGAAACTCCATTCTGCTGTGGTGTATAAGCAGTAGTTAACTGCCTCTTAATTCCATTGTTGCACCCTCCATTTGATTGAGGAGTTATAGGTCCACATATATCAGAGTGAACAAGCTCAAGGGGTTTAGTAGCTCTCCATTGTGCTTCTCTTGGAATTGCTTCTCTATGCTGCTTGCCCTTCATACAATCAGAGCATTTTTCTTCTTTCTCTTGTAGCTTAGGTAGACCCTGTACCATGTCTTTCTTCACAAGAGTGTTGAGCCCTTTAAAACTAAGATGTGCATATCTATTATGCCACAATTCAGTGTTGTCCATTTGAGTAACTTTGAAGCACATTGGCATTATCACAGGTGCATAGATAATGAACATAGGATTTGATGACATCTTGGTAGTCATTAACAATAATTCTCTTTGTTTATGATAAACTTTGCAGTAATTATCCTCAATATGAATGGACAAACCCTTTTCTTGTAGTTGACCAATGCTGAGCAAATTGTTCTTTAATCCAGGATATAATAAACTTCAGTAATCACTTGAGTTAAGCCATTGATGCATAGTTTTAGGTTCCCTTTACCCTTAATTTGCATTCTAGAATCATCACCCAATTTCACAGATTCTCTAACACTATCATCAAAATCAAATAACCATTCTTTGGTTCCTATCATATGTTTATTGCATCCACTATCTAAGAACCATACCTCATCTCTGGCACTTGTGTTGGTGGTTTGTTGAGCCATGAGCAATACTTCACCAGTTTCTGCATAGTTGATATCATTCTCCTCCCAGCTTGGGCATTCATTGCGAAAATGTCATTTCTTGTGGCATTTATAACATTCAATATCTTCTTTATTGATTCTTCCTCTCCCCCTGCCACGAGAACCACCACGACCTCTGCCACGAGAGCCCTCACCACGTCCACCATGAGTAATCTTTAAGGCTTGTTCTTCTTCTCTGTCAGATTGAGCTTTCAATCTTTGTTCTTGCACCAAAAGAGAACTTTGTAATTCATCAACAGAGAGCGTGGTAACATCATTAGATTCCTCTATAGAACACACAACGTAATTGTACTTCGGAATTAAAGATCGCAATATCTTTTCAACAATGTGGACTTGTTGCATCGTTTCACCATTAGCAGTCATGCGATTTGCAATCGCCAGAGTACGAGCAAAGTACTCATCAATAGATTCACTTTCTTTCATTCCAAGAACTTCAAATTCTCGCTGTAATGCTTGTAATTGAGCCCGTTTCACCTTCGTAGATCCTTGGTATTTGCTGCGCATCGAATCCCAAATCTCCTTTGCAGTGTTGCGTGTGAGAATCGTCTCCAAGATCGTGCGATCTATAGATTGAAAGAGGTAGTTCTTTACCTTCAAATCTTTCAATCTACTAGCTGTTGCTGATTGTAGTTGCTCCGCCGTAGCATCGGCCGGTGCTACCGTGACTCCCGTTTCGATTAAATCCCAAAGCTCTTTGGATCGGAGAAGATTCTCCATGAGTAATGACCAGTGATCGTAATATCCATCGAATTTGGGAATTGATGGACGGGGAAAGTCGTTTGAATCCGCCATGAAAGAATCAGAAAGATCGAAGAAAGGTGAGGAAGAAACAAGGTTGATGATGAAGAAAACGGTTATAACGGTTTTGCGCGCGAAAAGGAGTGTAACAATTTTGCAAATTTTACAGGTCCTTTCAGGTGTGATTCCACTTGTTAAGCATAGAATGGTCACCTCATATTATTCACTTAGAGTAATGCTCTTATATAGGAGAGCTACATAGCAACCAAGGCACATAAGCTTGACACATAATTTGCTAGCATACACACACAACACTATCACACATTCAGATTACACACTAACAATATAGGCATGTGATGCAGTGGACCAATTTCTTAAGCGGTCCATTGTGGATTAGTGTTTAAAATTATTAGATATTCTAACGACTGTTGGCAATATTATTTAAAAGTAAAAATTCACGATTCTTATGGTCTTTACGATTAAAAAAATGACATGATTGACCTTATTTTCATTTGAGTTGCATTTTTATTTTTCGTTGTTGTAATCAAATGTGTCCATTAAGCCATTATTTCAATCTTAAAAATAAAAATGATCATCAATTTATACTTTTAAACAATATGCATGTCGTCGTTAAAATTTTAAATATTTTTAAAATATTGATCATTGATGGACCAGACAACTTCTAAACAAAGTTGCCCATATTAGAATTTTTCATATGGTATATACGATTGTTTGGTAGTACGATATGTAGAAAGCTTTTGGTCCCAATAAAGGATTTTATTTTACTTTATTTTATTTTATTTTTTTCTATTCTGCGATTGAAAGGCAAGAAATCTTCCACTAGATCATTAAAAAAAATCATTCACCGGCTTCCTGATGATCTGATACATTCAGAGACTTGGCTTGTCCGACTTTGACCAATTTATTTGAAGTGGGAGATGCTGTTTATGGAAAGAAATATTTAGAAATTAAAACTTGTATTATCATATCATGAGACAACAAATACACAAATTAGTAATACTGTATTTGAGTGAAGACTTGTTTATTGCAGATTTAATATCAGAGTTTATTTGTTGAAATTATAAAGTATTCTGATTTTGTAAAAATTATATAGTGGAAGTTTGGTCTTTTCAGGGACGTCCGATAAGGTTAAAATGATAAAGAGAATGGTAGTATGACCTCTGCGCAAGGATGACATGCACAAATCAAGAACGGATTCAATTTTTTTTGTAGCAAATTATTTTATATAGGGAAACACATTTCTTATTTTATGAGTGGATATCTAATCCTATGTATTGTATTTTGACTTGAGGGGTGATTTTAACGGCCTTACTTGATTTCTTTTTGTTTTGTCCTTTTGGACCCGTTGTACTTCAACAGGGTCGTTTCCGATAGTTTGGAGGTCCCGCACCGAAAGTTAAAAATAATTGACTTAATAGAAAAGTGTAAAAGATTCAAAGAAAAAATATTGATCATATAAATCGTGAATAATATCAATAACATAAAAATAGTCATCTTGTAATTAATATACAAAATATTTATATTTTAATCAATATCAACAAAATATCCTACTTAAAAAAAAAGCATTCCTTCTAGCAGTAAGAGAGAGAAGGAGAAAATACGGCTTTCTGTAATTTGTGTTAGACACTTAGAGATATAACAAACCTTTATTTTTGTTTTCTAAAAAATTAACGGACCTAACCACTTTAAATTGGACGAACAAAAATAGATTAAAAAAAATAGTATAACTTTCTATTTTAATTTTTTTAAATCATCCCTTTTCAACAAAAAATCTTCACCATATAAAAATATTTTGAGGCCCCAGAAAAATGGAGGTCCGGCACCTTAGGGCACCCTGCACACCCTAAGGGCCGCCCCTGTACTTCAATCTAGATAGTGGGTAAAATATTTTTGTACTTTCTTCCATTGTAATAAAAGAAATCAATTATTAAAAAAAATAAAATACAATGGGTGTTTGTTTTCACGGTGAAAACAAACAAAACACACATCCAATTTGTAGTTTCACCGCGTCAAAAAAGTTTTGGGACACATGGATGGACCTCTGCGAAGCTAGATGTGGCTATAACCACACAAGCCCAGTCCAAAAAATTTTAAAATAAAAATTATGAAAATGACGTTGTTTTGTAGAGTGGATAAAGAATAATTGTCAACTAGTAAAAACATTGTACATTTTATTTTTTCTTTCTTTTTCCTCAATTTTCCCTCAACTCTCCTCCCAGTCTTACTTTCACTCTTACCCCGTTTCTCCTCTCATTATGACGGTGTCACTCCTTTCAGTCCTAGCCAAAAATTAGTAACTGCATCTTTGTTCGCCGTCGACACCAAAGGTAATTTAATTAGTAATTTGCTCTAAAATTAATAAGGATTTCTTGTATAATTTATGTGGCTTTTGGTTTTGAAACATTGAAATATTGTTAGAAATACTAGTAATTGTGTTACGGTTAATATAAAACATAGGAGAATTCATTGAAATTGTAATATTTTTAGAACTCATTGTAGTAACTGCATTGTGTTATATAGGAAGACTATTTATTGCATTATTGTTGTTTGTCACTTGTATATATTTTTTTGTTCATGTTGTATTAGTATTAACCTCATATATTGTTTGTTATTTAATTGAATCAGGATGATGAATTTTTTTTCCAGTAGTGCCTAAAGACAAAGCTAATAGTAGTGAGAGTAACAAAATTGTTGACTTTGAAATATTGGAAACAGATCACTCGTGTAGGCCTGCAATTTTAACTTACCATCATGACATTCAAAATGGTGTAAGAAAATCTTATCTAGAAAAGTGTCCCCATCAACTTGTTAATTTTGATTTTCCTTGAAAATTTTCTTAGAATAGTTAGTAATTATGTAATTTTAGTTTATTTTTAACAAATAAATGATATACTATTTTCATTGTAAATTTAGTTGCTAGACCTATTTTTAGTACAACTTTTTAGTAAATTTAATATAATTTAGTTTTTGGACAAAAAATTAGCCCCACTAATAATTTATGTCTAGATTCCACCCTTATTTGGACATGAGTCTAATGCATATCCAAATTAGTATATAATGTAGTTTTTGCAAAATTAGAGTGAGTCACACACTTCCTAGTATTATAAAAGCAACGAATGATACACTTGTGGTGATAATTCATTAGTTAAAATATGAATTTCTAACTTCTTTCAAACTTAAAATAATCTAACCACTATACTACTTAACAAAAATATAATTTAATCAACAAAAATGCATGTCAACTTTTGTCGATTAAATTTTTTATATATAAAACCAAAGTAGTATAACACACTTAATTATTTATTAAGATTTTTGGTCAAAAAAAACTTAAAAAAATATATATTAGTTAACGTAACCCTAAATGTAATTTGATCAAATTTTACTTCAACTAAAAAGTACTCCTATTTAAGAATGGAATTAAGCAAAGTACGGTATTCGTATAAGAGTAATAATTGAAGAGTATTGAGAAAAGTAACTTATTTATGTTGGTGTTGTGCTGGAAACCATGACTAAACTTGATTCCACAATTCACAACAACCACAATGAATTGATATTATCTACCAATGCCATATCACCTTTCACCACACTCACCAATGACTAATCCATCACTACAATACTTCCCCCTCTTGGATCATTCTGTCTCACTCACCTGCTTGCACTATCCTTCCCTTTTTCGTCCATTTCCTCTCTTTATCAAACCCACCCAACTTATAATTTCTTGGACAACGAGCCTACAAAAGAGGCACAGAACAATTCAATTAAAACAAAGCCTTAAAACAAATTAAAGATGCAAAGAAAAATAGTACAACTAATCAGGGGCGGAGCCACTCATGGCCGAGCAGGGCCATGGCCCGCCCCAAGTTTCAATTATTTAATTTTTTATAGGTATAAAATCATATTTTTGTTTAGTGGTATATTACATATATTAGTAATTGCAGAATTATTTCAAAAATTCCATGTGGTGTAGTGGCAGCCAATTCCGCCCAAATAAGTCTAAAGCGCGAGTTCGAATCTCGCCTAGTACATTTTTGCATTTTATTGCTATTTTAAACAAAAATACTACTATAAATTGCAATTTGTGAGACTTGAACTTGGGTCTTTCCATGTAAAAATCATATCAACAAACCACTACACTACATGTTATAAACTAAAATATTAATTCAAAATGTATATATTCATATCATAAATAAGGAAATATAAAAAATAAAATTTACGGCCCCCCCAAGAAATCGGTCTAGCTCCGCCACTGCAACTAATAAAAAGTTATAAAGAAAAAATAAATAAAGCAACGTATCATAAGTTCATAACAACAACAAAATTAACCCCCATCTACATCAGGGGCGGACCTGGACAAAAAATTTCAGTGGGGCTAAAAGTTTTATATACTATCGGATTTTTTTTTTATTTTGATAATTCAGTTAAACAACAAACAATGCATGAGATTACTACCAATACAACATCTCTAGCCAAAAAAGAACAACGACAAACCAATAAACAAGAAAATTTCTATTCAAAAAGAGAAACCAACAAACCAAATTTAAAAAACCACAAAATTTTTATTCAAAAAAAAGGACTTATTGAATATCTATTAAATCATGTATATCACTATTGCTTGATGCTTCACAAGATTCTATCTTAATTGAAAAAAAATAAATATCAATTATACATTTTTTATATCATTTCATATTTATATGTTAGTTAAATTGCTAATTTTACTCAATACTACATATTCAATTAGTAATACACTATTTTTAACAAACAAAATCAAAGTTAATTATTATAAAATTAAACTATATAACTTAAAATAAAATTGTACTATAACAAAAGACTTAAAATCATCAATAATAGATTATGAACTAATATTTGCACTAATATTTAAACTAATATGTGTATCAAGAGACTTACGGTCGTCAAAAATAAAACCTAAGCTAATATTTACATTAATATTTGTATGAATATGTATACAAAATGACTAAAAATAATTTATAAAAATATATTTATTTTGAAAAAAAATATTTGGGTCGGGCTGGTGTGGCTATAGCCACACCAAGCCTTGAACAGGTCCGCCCCTGATCTACATGCATATCAATGCACGTTTAAATTTGTTGAGTATGGCTTATATATATCAGGAAGAGGTTGAAAGCGACCGAAGAGCTGAGCCAGCAGATTGAAGCGAGTATGGTCCATATGGTGTGGGGGCCCTAGGGAAACCCCCACGGTACGATTCAGGGATATTTATTGTTGCTATCTAGATCAAATTATTATTAATTATAAATATCGCTTGTAAGTTGTAACACTGAAATCCTAATTCATCCATTCATCTAATAGAAACGAGCTGTAGCGGCCGTTCACAAAAAAAAAAAGACGAGTTTTAGCGAATTTTATAATCGGAGACGTACACACAGAAACTCTATTATCAAACTTTTTGTGTGTTAATTATTGTTTGTTTTCGTTATTATTTCCTTTGTTAATGCGCAACAAAATTAAATTAGTTAATTCTATAGTACTGTACTAGTACATATTGGTATTTTTGACTTGCATGGCATGGCTATGGCTATGGCTATGGCTATGGCTATGGCTATGGCTAATTCTTGAGTAACTCAAGGCTTTGTTTGGATGACAAGAGAAATTAAGAGGAAAGAAAGTGAAAGGAAAGATTGTTAAAGGAAAGAAAGTAAGAGGAAAGAGAGTAGAAAGTGAGATGATTTTTTAGTTGTTTGGTATGAGTGAAAGTGAATGGAAAGTAAGAGGAAAGAAAGTTATATATTTTGTAAATGACTAAAATACCCACATGTTTAATATATATGTAATTAATTATAAAGAATTTTTTTTTATAATAAAAAGTATATAAATATGTTGGTGCAATCAATAGAGTGACGTCCATTTAATATTGGAGGTTTCATTTATGTTGCATATTTATTTATAATTAATTAATTGAAAAGAAAAAAATTGAAGCATGTGATGCACATATATAATAAAAAAGAAGGATTATTTTGTCTTTTACATGAGTTGGTTCACGTTACCAACTTTCTTCTCAATTGTGGGGGGAAAGTTTTTGGGCATGGGACCCACCAAAACTAAACTTTCTTTCCACCCTAATGCAGCAACCAAACGGTGGAAACATGTTTTCCAATAAACTTTCCATCCTCAATAGTTTCCATCCACTCACTTTCTTTGGAACCAAACAATGTGCAAAAGACATGATCTACAGTGGTCTAGCTAGGTCTGTTTCAGAATAGTGTTTATGCTTATACTACGCTTCGCTGTGCTCTGTTTGGTTGCAGCAATAATATTTATTGTAATGGAGACATATCTTTATCGTACGACAAAAAGAAGAACTGTGTTGTCCTTGTGTTTTGGATTGTGTTGTATGTATACTAGTAAATTATGTTGGAAAGTTCATACTACTTCCCCGTAATTGTCGTGTCGCGTTACAGTAGTTTTCTGTCTCTTTTAAGTCTTAACCACAACACAAGGAATGATATATATACTAACTCTACTGTGATCATAATTCAAATCAAATGTTAATGTCTTTTTCTAAAATCTTCTTTGGATATTCATATTGCGGATTCAATTCAATAAGGTCATGCATGTGCTACTGTGTACTAAGAACTAGGCTTGCAAACAGGACAGAAGGAAACTCAACAGTTCCAAAATATAACAATTCCAACGTTTTTTGTTGCTTTGTTTCAGAGTAAATCATCAATTTATTTACTTAAGTACACTTACTTAAATCATATGGAGTAATTCGGGTCTCTTATTATTTAATTAAGTTTCTGAGTAACCCACTTGGGTTGGTCTGATGGTATTGGCTTGAGATCTGAGAGTGTGCTCCTCCTTAAGGTCTCAGGTTCAATTCTCTTTAGTATCAATTTTGGTGGGCTAATTTAGCTTCTTCAAAAAAAAAAAAAGGTTAAATATGTTTTTAGTCCCTATATTTAACTCATTTGATTATAGGGCAAAATATACAAAGTTTCGATCCTGATCATATTCCATATTCGGAGTTTAACATTCTGAGTTTATAAACTTCGTGTTTAAATAAAAATTAATATTCCGAGTTTGATTTTGATTTATAAACACGAAGTTTCAATCCTGATCTAATTCCATATTGACAAGAGCATCCGCACATGCATTCACTTCACAATATGTGTGACAAAATTTTAATCTCCCAATCCAATGCTAGCAGCTATAGAATCTCCCAAATAAGTCTCTATCCGACAATGCTACCAATATTAGAACTATTTAGCATTTAGACCACAACTCTAGAATCCACTTGCACCTACAACTTTGTGATACAACGTTCCGCCTAAGTCCATCAATCACATCCCACAACTCAGCGAAATAAGCACTACACATACCTAAATAACGAGAATCCACGGACCATTTACTGGCTATTTATTACTTTTTTATAATTTAGAGACTAAACTATAGGAGAGTAGCAATTTAGTAATAACTAAATTACTACATAAAATATCTTTTGTCCTATAAATATAAAAGAACACCATTTTTATATATTACAAATGAAAGAGGAAAGATACTACACGGCTTAATTCAGTGTCATAAAAAATAACATTTATTTTATATTTTGAAATTGATGATTTGTTTTTTCTTTATATTTTGAAATTGATGACAGTGTATGTGGATTGCCGTCCAACATTTCATATATTTTTGGGTTTAAAATTTAAATATACAGAAATTATAATATTTGGGAGATTAAAATTGTGATTTAGTTTTACTTTGAGGTTTAATTAGTACTATGTATAACTAGTTAAATTATATTTTGTCAAAAAAAAAACTAGTTAAATTATTTAAGATTCTTAAATAGATTTCTAAACTAAATCAGATCCTTGAATAATGTAAGAACTCAATTACAAAAAAAATATTAGTTTTTTTTACCCAAAAAAATAGTAATATTAGTTTTGGGACTTTGTTCTTGTGAGAATTTTACGAGGTCCATCACATGAAAACATGCAATGTCTTCTTCATGCTATGTTATAATCTACCTCCCTTCTTATCGTACGTTCCTGCTCCAAATTATAGCTAGGGGAGGTAAAGTATACTCTTTGTAATGGAATAAGATAGTTATTTTTAATTGGAACTTAGTGGTAATAGAGTATAGATATTTGAATTTCTATCCCATTATTAATTCTCAATTGTTGCTCACTCTTTAATTTACGGTTATTTTGATTTTTAAATATATGTGAGAATTTTGTCAAAAAAACACACCATCGGACAATATTAGAATATTTGTAGGTATCTTCCACATACTTCAACCTGAACGGTTCACCGTACGATGTTAGTTATCAACTCTGATCACTCGAAATCAATAAACTTTAACTCACATAAATTTTATTTTTATTTTAATTTTTTTTCACAAATTTTTTATCTTTCTTTAAAAGAAATAAAGAAAATGTTTTACCAAAAAAAAAAAAGAAATAAAGAAAATGCTTTAGTGACTCACCCAATTTTAAAGTGGTACCATAAATGCGTTAAAAAAAAAAAGTGGTACCATAAATTATGATCAAAGTAAAAATATAAAACTTCATTAGTAAGAAAAAGATACTACATATTAAAAAGTTTTTAAGCAGTGCCCTCCAATTTTACAAAATGGAGAGAATACATTATTTATTTATTTATTTTATTTTCTTATAGACAAAATCTTTTTTAGATAAAAATAATAAATTAGAATCTCTCAAATTCTCAAAATAAACAGAAAACTCCATTTAAGCTATAGTAGTGACTATGATCACCATGATTTAAAATTGAGTTACTATTAAAAGACCGCGAAATGGATAGACTATAGAGAAGGGGGGTATGACTATGAGTATCCTTAAATCGTAGGGTACCATTGTCACGTGTCGAGTAAATAGTACCCATGGCCCATTATTCATTCACCTCTAAAGTCTAGCTATCACAACACAACACTCTCCCAATAAAATAACACTACCTTCTCTTTTCCAAATCCCACCAATACATAAAACAAAATCAACACTCTCTTCTCTATTATCACTCTCTTTGCATCTTCTTCATTTTCATTTCTTCTTTTCAATGTTCCTTTTGGATACCTTGTACTGCTCAGAACAACATTGGGAGGAAGAACAAGAACAAGAACAAGATGAGTACGTGTACGATGATGTTTCCTTAAACAACAGAACAACAATAAATTACTCAACTCCATCTATGTTCTTAGAACAAGACATGTTTTGGGACAATGAAGAGCTTAAATCACTTCTTTCAAAAGAACAACAAAACCCACTTTACATTTTTCTTCAAACCAACCCTGTTTTAGAAACTATTCGCAGAGAATCTATTGAATGGATTCTAAAAGTCAATGCTCATTACTCATTTTCACCTCTCACAGCTGTTCTTGCTGTTAATTACTTTGATAGATTTCTCTTCAGTTTCCGTTTTCAGAATGAGAAACCATGGATGACTCAGCTTGCTGCTGTTGCTTGTCTCTCTCTTGCTGCTAAAATGGAAGAAACCCATGTTCCACTTTTACTAGATCTTCAAGTATGTTTCATTATATCTCTTGCAAGAATGAAAAAGAACAAAAAGATCAAATCTTGATTATAAATTAATGATTTTTTTTTAACATTGTTTATAGGTTGAAGAAAGTAGATACTTATTTGAAGCTAAAACGATTAAAAAGATGGAAATTTTGGTACTTTCAACACTTGGGTGGAAGATGAATCCAGCAACACCACTTTCATTCATTGATTATATTATAAGAAGACTTGGATTGAAAGATCGTCTTTGTTGGGAGTTTCTTAAGAGATGTGAAGGTGTTCTTCTTTCTATCATTAGATCAGGTAATTAAGTTTTTGATCTATCATTATTTTACTAAATTTTTTTAATGTTCTGTTTCTGATCTTAATTTTTTATTTTCACAACATTGCAGACTCTAAATTTATGAGTTATCTACCTTCTGTTTTGGCAACTGCTACAATGATTCATGTTTTCAATAGTGTGGAGCCTAGTTTAGGTGATGAATACCAAAATCAGCTTCTTGGTATTCTTGGAATCAATAAAGTAAGTGTGTTTTTCAATCAAAATAATTCACCTTCATTACATCGAAGAATTAAGTTTCACGGTTATATATCAGAATCACGATAATCTACCGTAATTTTGCAGAAGTTATACTATATAGCTTTTAGAAAATTACGGTGAATCGGTATAATTCTGACATATTTACCGTGATATCAACCATACACAAGGAGCATTACATTATTAGTACTTGTATAGTTATATTGATTATAGTATTTATGTGGAATGGTTATAGGACAAGGTGGATGAATGTTGCAAGCTGATTTTGAAACTATGGTCAGGGTATGAGGAGGAGAATAATCAATGCAATAAACGCAAGTTTGGGTCAATTCCAAGTAGTCCAAATGGAGTAATGGATGTGTCTTTTAGTTGTGAAAATTCCAATGATTCATGGGCTATAGCAACAACAACAGCTTCAATATCATCTTCACCAGAGCCTTTGTCTAAGACTAAGAAGATTAGAACTCAAGAACAGCTTCTATTAAACTCATCAAAATCTGATTTTCTAAGCATTCCTCATTAGCTATTTAATTTCAACTCTTCTTCACCCCTTTCATTATGCAAAAAAAGAAAAAGAAAAGAAAAATAGTCTTTTTATGAAGTATGGTTCTTTTTGACTTGCTGACTATCTCTCTTGCTTGCCTATACTGAGTCACAAAGTCATCAATCATGAAAGACTATCCATGAACATGAGATGAGATGGGCCTATAGGATCATAGAGAGATTGTTGGCATTTTATGAGGAAATAATTTATATAATAATAAATATATAAAAAATGGCTATATCAATGAGTGTATTTATTATCTTGTACTTCATCCTAATAAATCCACTTCCACTTTATATACTTCTAATTTATGCATTCTCAATCTCAAATAGTAATTTTTTTTCCCCTTTCTAACCTACATCTTTGACCCCATTATTAGGACACCCCCAAGGCATCACTTTGACTTACCCTCCCATTGATTTAGGCGTTTGTATCCACTATAATACCAATCCATGAAGGCATTGTCTAATATGCAAGTTTTTTTATCATACACAAATTTATTTTTATAATTGGATCGATAAATTTTAGTACAATTAAAATATTACCTCATATTTTAGTTGATCCAATAGTACAATTTATTAATTCAATATTAAAAACAAATTTATACTTGGTAAATTTTTTGTCTCATTTGTGTTTCATATAATTTTTTTTTTGAAGCAGTATTTCATATAATTGACCACCCTTAAATTGACATTTTCTATTTGTTTCTTTACATGTAACTGAAGCAGCAAAGACTACTAAAAATATATTTATTTCTTATATTTATACTCCCTCCTCCCTAATTACATTGAAATATAAAATTTGTCTCTAAATATAAATGTATTTTCAAATTTTTAGTCACATTTATAATTCTTTTCCAAACTAATACTGTTTAATATTATTACTTTGCATTGAAATATGAAAAATCAACTACAAATACATTTTTTCACAAAAGACAAATTAATAATTATAATACCCAAATAATATACATTAATTTCACTATCAATTTTTTAATATACATAAAAAATATCAATAAGATTTATAATAGTAAAAAACAGAGAGAGTATTAGAGTATTTAACGAATGCTGGTAGGTCAATTCTTCTTTTCCTACCCTTAAAGGTAATGATTAGTCAAAGACTTAATCAGAAGCACATGCATACTATTTCTAAAACAAAATAAACACTCCTACCAACTTTTCTATCTATTCTTAAATATAATTTTTTTTAAAAAATTCACAAGGATTAAAAAAAGTTAATTGTAATATTAAATTTATTAATAATTGATATTAATTTTACAAAGTTATCTTTTAAAAAAGAGAGTGAGTTAATGTTTTTTCGAGTATTTATTATAGATTGTAAAAAATACAGTTGTACTATAATTAAGTGTATGTTTGGTTCTGCGGTGACGAGAATTGATTTTGACAGAATGGATTCTATAAAATTGGTTCTGGCCAAAATTGATTTTAAGTTAAAGTGGTTTATGTTTGGATATATTCATGTAAAAGTGAGTTGAACAAAAATTTTGAGTGTAAAAATCAATTATAGAATCAGAAGCTACGATTTCTAACTTCAAATAGAATCAATTCTGGAGGCAGAATCAATTCTACTTTTGAGAAACCAAACAAGTCAGAATCAATTATGGCTGCTCCAGAAGTGAAACCAAACATACACTAAGAGTTATCGATAAAGAAATAATTAATACTCATAAAAATTTGAAATGTGTCTTAAAAGAAAGGACAAAAAGGAATCTAAAAATTGTCTTATATTTAAGTATAGAGATAATAAAATATTAGACTTGAATGTTTAATAAATTCCACTCAAGAATCGATTGTTTGGAACAATCTCAGTTTGATTTTTGAATGGAATAATTCTTGATCAAGCTTTACTTACTTTGCGTTACTAGCACTCACTTTTTGAAAAATCAGAGGTTAATGCCAAAGAAAAAAACACTCCTACCGCAATACCACTTTACCTATATATAAGACTTTATTTATAAAATTAATAATTGTATTCTTTATATTGAAAGTTGTATGTTTAATACAGTATCTTATAAGTTTGAATTTTGGTTTTTATTAATACAAAGCTTTTATTTTATTTCTCTTTTGTGTTTTTTAACAAATGATCTATTAGTAACAACTGTAATTTATTTATCTTAGTTACCCTAGCATTTGATGATATAAAAGTGGTGGGAAAATAAATATGAAATTTTTATTTTTAAACGAAGTGATAATCACTATCTAAAATTCACATACAATTGAAAGATTTTTGTAACTATCAAAAATTGATCTAAAAATACAGACAATAACTATCAAAATCCATATTTTAAAATTTTGATGGGATGAAAACCAATTTGGAGAATAATAGTTTTAGAAATAATGTTTTTAAAATAAATAATGGTTTCAATGATTTATCATTATTAATCACGGTTGTATTTTTCTTTATTATAAATACTGTTGTGAATTCGATTGATATCACACCAATAACCTTTAGTGCGTGGAGCAAACGATTAAAGCAACCACAAATTGAGAACATACAATAATAATCACGAACAAGAATAAACAATGAAAGCGATAAAGAACACAATATAATATTGTTTACCCAGTTCGGTGTTAATGAACCTAATCTGGGGGAGAGAGCAGCCTCTCCGTTCCACTATCGATAGAATACTTGATTACAATGAGATTCTCCACAAGAACTAGAGTTTTCCTAATTCTACTTTTTTCCCGAATCTCTCCCGTGACCAAGAGATTCAATCAACAAGTGTTTCCAAGGTGATAGAATGTTTCTCCCAACCCTAGAGTCTTCCCAAGATGTTCTCTATTAACCCTAGTATGTATGTTGACCTTAGAAACCCTAAAAACACCTTCTGAACCATGAAAACGCAAAACAGCTATATAACCACGCGGGTCTGCGCCCTGGCGCCAGCACCCGAGACCACTACGCCCTGGCGCCCGCAGACCTGCGCCCTGGCGCCCTCACGAGGGCACGCCTGCCCGTTGCCTGCTGTCTGCTAAGCCCTCACCAGGGCACACCAGCTTCCTGCAACAGCATCATTTTTAAGGCAATATCCAACGAATACAATTTGAAAAATAATTATATAAGATCAATGATAGTTTATACAACATTCACACACTTCAATACAATAAGACGTACACCTTTTATAAAAGACAAAACTGTGAAATGATTACATCCAAAATGACAATACCTCATAATGTGGTTGACGGACTTAGCTAAAAACATTGACATCGTTTGTGGAATATAAACCCACCTAAAAATACAACATTACTTAGAAATTGAGATTAAAATTCGTTTATAAAGACCACTCACATCTCAAGATAGTGCAATCTTGGGAGAGAGGAAGTATTAACATGGAATACATTTGTTGTACGTGTTAACTAGAGACCAGATCCTCTCCGGTGTATATCCTGACCATTCCAATGTCTTTTAATTTTGTTAATCATACATGGTAATACAAAATTAATGACTGTAATTTAACTGCACATAAATTACAATAGAGGATCTGCTCTCATATTTTTATTTTTTTGTGGTTAGATTAAGTTGAAATCCAAAATGCAAAATTAAGGGAGCAGCAACTGTTGAATTGAAGATTTGGGAATGAATTTCTGTTTTACATGTGAAGGATGGAACATGTTGTCGGCCACGGCACATATTAATAAGAAAAATGAAATACAGATATCAATGAGACATTGTTTATTGGAGTGTTGACCTCGTTATGGTCACTTCGGTTTGTATTTGCTTTGCAATCATAGTAAAAGGTAAACACATAATGAGATATCCAGCTGTTGTACCATCCTTTTTATACTATTAGTCTTTTTTCTTAATTTGCTCTCAAATTTCCAACTATTTTCTTTTCCTTTTGTCTTTTCTTGTTTTAGCAAAAGCCAAGATGGACTCTTGTCTTCCACGTTGTATTTCAGCATTTTGTTTGTTTTACAAGCAAATTCAAGTCAATAGATTATTATTACAAAATTATGCACAGTTTCATATATTGAAGGTGCATTGAATATATTTTTTAGTTGCTTTAGTTCACGAGGGATAATCAGAAGACCATCCACATTGAGCTTAAAATAATTATATAAATGAGTTGAATACCATATTTTTATCCAAAATTTTAAAATATTAGGTTTATGAGTCATTTTATTTATAAATTGTCGCAACATGATATCATGTATGTATATTAATTAATAATTAAAGAACAATCTCAACCAAGCACAAAGTGTATCTAGTCAAGAAGAAAACTGAGTGAGATTGCTTCTAGGCCTGAACATCGGTCAGTTTCGGTCAGATTCAGGCCAAAAATTATCAAACCGATAAATTGAAAAGAGATAGAATTTTAGAGGCATGTACCCGCCCGTATGCAACCGCTCATGCCCAATTTTTTATAATTGTTGACCCTAGACCCGACCGAATACTTCAATGTGTTGTCGGTTATATCGATTTCGAGTCGGATCTCAATTTTGTGCTCAGCCCTAATAGCTACTACCAAATTAATTGTAAAACATTATAACACGCATTAATTGGAAAAAATGATATTTGTTTTCAACTAATTTTCAATCGTCTATCTTTTTTTTTGAATCGGCTAGATTTTATTAAATAACAACTCCTCCACAAGAAGTGAAAGGAATTGTTGAGAAACATACAACGAAAGGTAACGTGATATAACACAATTACCAAATAACAGAACGCCTAATCAACACCCCAATCCACCCGTACACCAATAGTGATTCGCCAAACCCACCAGAGAAAACCCCCACCCGACCCTAGGAGACACCAATCGTCTATCAAAGATAATAAAAATATGAGATCGGGAGGGTTTGAAACTATTTGATGCAAAAACATAAATATTCTGGTATATGGATGGGTAGGCGGGAAACATGCTTGTGTAGATTTGACTGGAGTTTCCCCACTTGTGGGACTGGGGGCTGGAGATTTTACAGTAGGACGGGCAGCCCTCAAAGCTGCTTCAAGCAAAATGGTCAAACATGAGAAAGCGTGCTCTGACAATCAACACGTGTTTATACCATTTGCTTTTGACACTTTTGGCTTTTTAGCACCAGAGGCGGTAGACCTTCTAAAAAGGATTCAAAAAGTAATGCATAGTAATATTATGTCGCCTAGGTCAATGAATGTAGTATTTCAAAGATTGGGTTTTGCGATACAAAAATGTTTAGCGGCGCAGCTTGTTGCCCGTCTTCCTTTTATTCATGTGTAATTATCTTTTATATATATATATATAGAGTCAGGATCCGTTGACACCAAATAGTTTGACACTAAATCTTACACCTCTTAATAACGTCTTAACCGATATAAATTTTATAAAATCCACTGTTGGATTGAAAGTTTATATCATATAGATCATTTATGTAAAGTTTCAGAAAAATCCAAAATTATTTGATATGCTATTGAGACATATAAAGATCAATGTCATTTAAAAAATGACGCAAACCGTTAACTTTGATGTACCTCAATAACATATCAAATGATTTTGGATTTTTCTGAAACTTTACATAAATGATCTATATGATATAAACTTTCAATCTAACGGTGGATTTTATAAAATTTATATCGGTTAAGACGTTATTAAGGGGTGTAAAATTTGGTGTCAAACTATTTGGTGTCAACGGATCCTGACTTATAAAAAAAATAAAATAAATAAATAAATATTAAAAATGACAATATGAGAATTGAACTCGATGGTCAACTATGAGAATAAATATTAAAGTTGTACTCCTTCTGTCCCAAAATAAATGATCTGTTTGACTACTATCACTTTTGTCAATGCACAACTTTAACCATTAATATCTTTAATTATCTATTATTAAAAATTATAAAATTATATATTTTGAAAGTATTCGTCGAGACAAATCAAACAACATTTCATTTGCTAATATTTTCATGTACATATTAGTAAAGAAATAAGGTCAAAGTAGATCATATAAATAGTACATGAAATCAAATTTAGGTCATTTATTTTGGGACAAAGAGAGTATATGAGTTTTATTTTCTAAACCCATTTAATTTAACAACTTGGAGACGGACATTTATTTTAGAGTTGTTTAAGTAACTTAAATTGAGGTAAGAACCGCTATTGCTTTTAAAATAAAATCTGATTGATATTCAGAAAATATTTTCGGTGAGGTTTAACATCATCGTATCAAATGTCAAAGAGACAAGTTTGTCGGATCTCCTTATAGAGAGGGCAGTGAGATGAGATCTATGGGGAATATTACTTGCATAGATTTACTAGCAGTGGTTGCCAGGAACCTGGATCAGGGGTTCAAACTTTTAAAATTTAATTAATAATTATAATATATATTCAAAAAATTACATAGTACTCAACAAATAGTAGTGGTGGTTGCAGGCGCAGCTCCGAAGAGTGATATGGATCTGTTTGAGCTCGACTCGATAAGAATTGCTTCGACTCGAAACTCAACTTGAGTTTGACACTAATTCTTTTTTCGGCTCAGGTTCGACTTGTTTAGAGTTTGTGAGCAGTGGCGGAGCTAGAAGAAAATGTTGGGGAGGGCCGTAACAGTGCTAAAAAAAATTATGGCGCTAAACATATGTAAATCATTAATTTTTACGAATCTTAATAACATATTAAATGAAAAAGAAATTCAAAAAAATTAACACTTTGTACTCATACTTTTATTCAAAATCAAGTGACACTCGAGAAATTATAAATACTATAATTTTGATAAACTTAGTCTCCAAATTACCAAAACATTGATTTGAAGAATTTTTTTAAAATATCGTCAAGATACAATTTGATTTATCTAATATTTTATATGTGTATATTGAAGTTTGTCAAAAAAAATATTGAAGTTTGTCAAAAAAAAAATTATATATTGAAGTTTCCTTTAAAGAAAATAATAATTTGACTTAGCCAAGAGGTCACTAGTTCAAGTCCTCTTGGCTAATGGGAGCGCCACATTACCACTTGGCGGGGCGCAAACTTGTGTTTAAAAGGAATGGTTAAATGTATAGATAACATAATTTTCCTATAAAAAATGAAGAAAAAAAAGTTGGGGCGGGCCATGGCCCTGCTCGGCCCATAAAGGGCTCCGCCCCTGTTTGCGAGCAGTTCGGTTTGACTCATTAGGTTCAATTCATTTTCAACTTGAAACTAAAATCAATAATTTGATATGAATTTTTTTCTTTATATTATTGTCCATTTTTTATATACACACTGATTTAATATTATTTATTTTATAAATCCGTAAAAACACATCATTGTGCAGGATGTTGTTTATCAATTTTAATGTTACTCATTTTTATTTTATTATTGTTAAGTGTTTGTTTTAGTTTCTTTAAAGTATTATATGTATTATTAATTATCTAAATATATAAAATCAATTATATAAATATAAATATATAAAATCAAATATATAATTTTAAATTATTTTTTAAGTCTTATTTAAAAATATATTTTGAAGTTTTATATATATAATTGAGGCAGTTCGTGAACCAAACAAGCTGAACTATATATACCTCAAGTGCAACTCATTTAATTAACAAATTTAATATTTACCTTAAGTTCGACTCATTTGATTCATGAACCAAGTTCAAAACCAAACAAGCCGAACTATATATATATAGCTCAAATTCAACTCATTTAATTAACGAATTTAATATTTAGCTTAAGTTTGACTCATTTGGTTCATGAACCAAGTTCAAAAACGAACAAGCTGAACTATATATAGCTCAAGTTCAGCTCATTTAATTAACGAACTTAATATTTAGCTTAAGTTTGACTTATTTGGTTCATGTACCAAGTTCAAAACCAAACAAGCCGAACTATATATAGCTCAAGTTCAACTCATTTTATTAATGAACTTAATATTTAGCTGAAGTTCGACTCATTTGATTCATGAACCAAGTTAAACGAATTAATTGTCGAACCGATCTCGAACTTTATTCGAGTTGCTTCGGTTCATTGCCAACTATAATAAAGAGAGAATAAAATTTGAAAATGAATAAGTAAAAATTGGTTTGAATTTAGTTAGGTCAATGGTGCAATAAGTAATAAATTATTAGTACCGTTAGTTATCTAGATTTCTACTGAGATTTCTACTAAACAAGAAAAATAAATAAAAATGACTTAAGGCAATTATTTTTATTTAAAATTTTATGGTCAATTAACAACGTGCATCAATAGGGTCAGTTTTCTGCCTATGACAAGCAAAAAAGAAAAGAGTGGAAAAAATGTTGTGCCAATCATTTTTTGCTTTCACTAATCAAAAAGAAAAGTTTTGTTGGGTGTGGTATTTTAAGGTAGTATTATTTTGAGGCTCAAAGTACATAATTAGTTTCCAATTTTTCATCCTTTCTTGGAAGCACCACAAAGTTTTATCCTCACATATCATCTCAATTGAAGCATTTTGCATAGATCACAACATTACTATTAACCTATAATGATAATGATTTATCCTCACCTCAGTTAATTTTTCATATTACACAGATCAGACGCGCAAAAATTACTATTATTTTGCACGTTTATTTTGTGTAATTGAAAAAATTACGAGTTTTGAAAAAAGGTTAGGATAAGAAACTAGTATCTATCTTAATGTGTTTAGGCATTTGGATTCTAGCAAATTCAATAGCTGAAGATTTGGCTCCAAAGATTATACCGTATTAAGAACATTTAAATATGGAACAAAAATGTACTAAAGAATAAGGTTTAACGATTTTGTTTTGTTTGAGTGGATGTTGCGTATGTCTTATTCATAGCATGCAAGAGACACCCACAAAATCCCTTGCATGTGCTTTTCCCCCCTTTTATTATAGAAGGGGACCATTATTGCTTGACTTTATTCCCTTTCTTTCTTCTATATACGAGCTTCCTTTATTTTTATTTTTATTTTTTTGTGGGGAAGGGGATTTGAATATGGGTAGCTAATATACATAATATTACATTAGAAAATGTTTTCTTTTGTGAAGAAAAATTGTAGCCACTTTTACAATACTTAGTCAAATTACATTGCATAGATATAAACTATTAATAAAATATATAAAAGGAGAAATAAAAAGAATAAAGGTGACGAATATTGAAATTGCAGGGCACAGTGTCTAGTTCGTAATGATCATCTATAAGGTGGTAAAAATCCTCAGAATGCTCACTAGTGCTAGTGCTTATTTCAACTTCGTAAAAGAAAAAGGGGAAAGAGACAAAGATTGTTTGTTTCACCTATTATCATTCCTCTCATACATTTACCATGATACCATATTAATGCTTCTTTTTTTTTTTTTTACTATAATACCATATTAATGCTAAGATGTGTCGTTAGGGATAAATTAGAATAGGTCCTTTGTTTTTACAATAAAATTATTTATGATTTATTTAAGATATTGAATTTAAATTATTAATAAGTTTTCTTTAGAATAAATTATTTATATATTGATTTACTTAAGTTTAATTTCTGCTAGAAACAATTCTTAGTTAAACTTTATTTATTTTGCAGCTGAATTCTGAATTATCGAAACCTTATTTTTCTAACTAGAGGATTTTGAATTGTCTTTTAGGATGAGATTCAAGTACATGTAATGTTTGTTTGATCTACTAAAAAAATAAGAGACTGTACATGATAATTTTAGTTGTATTGTGTTTAATTTTAAAACCGTTCATGGTACTGTACAAACTGAGGAACAAAAGACAGGACAAAAACTAAAAATTTTGTCCTTTACTGAATTACGGTACAACTTTTTGTTATCTACACAAGTTGTCTAAAATACTAAACATCATACGATACAAATTTGTTCAATACCTTAAACGTAGTCAGGGATCGAACGCTAAATCTCATTCTTAAATAAATTGTAATGTGAAAATAAAATCAAACATGGATCGGTTGAAATTCCACATTACTTAAATTTTCAGCTAAATATATAAATATATTTAGATACTTTCATAATTTGATCTAATTTTTCGACGGCTAATTGATTACAACCCCTGATTTAAATTGCTCTGTAATAGATTTAGTGACTGAAATCACGTCTTTTAAAATCAAATTTTCTTATAGTAATTTTTGAGAAATACAAAACATTTAAGTCATACAAGTAAAGCGATCTGTTCCTTCATAAGAAAAATAACAACAAGTAATGTACAAATATTTATTAGTTTACTGTTTTATGTACAAATATTTAGATACAATAGCTGTGATCAAATCGAAGTTTGATTCATAGAAATGAAAATGCAGATGCCAATGCCGAAAATGATATATAGTGCCAAGAAATGTGTTAATGGCAGAGCAAAATTAGACACCAGGAATACTCAATTTACTCACATACAAACAATCTTTGTGAATAATAAATTAATTAATTTCCATAAAAAAACATAAAAATAAATCAATTGCCTCTTCATGAAGATCTATATTAATATGGATGATATTTTTTAATTTTTTTTTGACAAAATCAATATGAATATGTTGAGATCTACCCTATAGAAATTACAATCGGTGGCCTTAACTCAGTGCTCTCATTGTTTTTTGTGTTGTTATTATTCTTCTGATTTTTTCTCACAAATTCTTGTCCATGTCACAAGGAAGAGACCCCAAGACTTTAATTAAAATACTGTTCCATTCCATATGATCACAACTCACAATTTATAATCTTGAAATTTCACCGTGTGAATGTAGACAATGTAATTTCGAGCTTTCTATAATATGATTGTATTATTGGAGAAATAATTGAAGCTACTTTTTATGGAAAAGTTATATGATAAGGAACACCGTAAATAAATATAAATAATAAATGACTAGTATACTTCAGCATTAAATACCAATACCAAAATAAATTAAAATAAAATAAAAGAAAGAATCTAGGACTATAAAATTGTATTGAAAATGAAGTGGCCCATATATACTGAATCAGAATCTGATTTTATAGCAGAATTAAAGTGACTAGACAATTCGAATTGCACATTGCAGGGAGATAGACCTTCAATATTTCGTGATCGTTATTATGGTGAAGGACCCCCTCTTCCTGCCCCCAGCCTCACAGCAGAAGAGAGGTAAATACTTACTAGTTACTACTACAAAATAACAAACAGAATGTCAATTTTGTTTTATTTTAATTTTTCTTAGTCTTAAAATAGGGAGCGAGACAGAACTCAATAGCGGAAATCCGATATCAAGTGGAACAATATATTTTTGGTAGACTTTGATATTATATTAAAATTGAGAATTTGATATAGCTCAATTTTATAAAACTGTCGTTTAATATAAAGTGAGAATTAACTCTACTTATAAACTTATTTTCAAGCCGTCTTACATATTGTTTTGGTAGATAGAACAATTGAACAAATGACAAAACTATTATAAATTCACATATAAAAGTGAACACATAAGTAGAGAAGTCGGAGTTCGAATCCTGATCAAGATGTTCGATTAAACAATTTCAGTATTTTTTGCTGGTTGAGACATATAAAGATCAATGACATTTAAAAAATGACGCAAACCGTTAACTTTGATGTACCTCAATAACATATCAAATGATTTTGGACTTTTCTGAAACTTTACATAAATGATCTATATGATATAAACTTTCAATCTAACGGTGGATTTTATAAAATTTATATCGGTTAAGACGTTATTAAGAGGTGTAAGATTTGGTGTCAAACTATTTGGTGTCAACGGATCCTGACTCCACATATATATATATATATATATATATATATATGAGTTAGGATCAAATGACACCAAGGTGTCAAACTTAGTAACATGACACCTCCGATAATTCTTTATCGGATAATTGTATTACAAAATCAACCCAAAGCTATTATTATATAGATCATGTCTATAAAATTTAACATCAATCGGAAACCATTTGATGGGTTAAAGAAAAGGATAAAAATTAACGGTTTTGACGAAGTTTTGTAAGACGTTGGTTTTTATGCATCTCATTGACATATCAAATGATTTACGATTGTTGTTAAATTTTATAGACATGATCTATATAATAATAGCTTTGAATCCAACGGTTGATTTTGTAATATGATTATCCGATAAAGAATTATCGGAGGTGTCATGTTACTAAGTTTGACACCTTGGTGTCATTTGATCCTGACCCTATATATATATATATGAAAATCAATCAATTTAGTCTCTAACTGCATCTTAATAGCAAATTTTGAAGTGACGAATATTATATATTCTCTCTGATCATTATTATAAAAAACAAATAAATTAGGTTCATTGATTAAATGATATATCTGCTATAGAGACCAAACATACTATTTATTTAATGAATCTATAAAAATAATTTTTTTTTTGCTTATAATAATGACCAGAATAAATATTTTAAAGAGACAACTTATTATACTTGTATAATAATTTAGGGACTAAATTAAAAAAAATAAATTTAGAGACTAAATATACGATTTATTATTATTTGAAGAAGCTATTTTTATATTGGGAAACAATTTACAGAGCTTAATTTGTGTGATTGGGAGTCAGAAAGGCTTTGTGAAGGGTGTGTGAGGGAGGATGATTCTTCGTAGTTGAAAATTAATATAAATTTTTTTTTTGACAAAGAAAATTAATATAAATTATACTACTAAAACAATTATGGAAACTTTGTGCAGGCACATGCCTTCACACCACTCTTTGCTTACAGACATATTTATATTTACTTCTTCTAAGAATAATAGTGTGGAAATCCAACTTGAAACTTCTCAGATTCAATGATGTCCCATTAAAATTATTTTCCAAAAAAATCACTGAAAAAATATCATATAAAAATATAAATAAAAATTTAAATAATCAAATCATGACATAATTCAAATAAATTCTAAATCAACAACCTCTTAAGTTACTTTTCCTCTAAAACAATTCTCTACAAGAGAACAAATTTTAAAATGGTAAAGCCTACACCATATATTGATATTAATTTAAAGTATATGTTCAACAATCAATAAAAATAAGCATATAAATAATTTTATTTTTATTTTCATCACCAGTTTAATCTAGTTCGGAGGTCAGTTCTGATATCATAAATAAATTTATATATGGTAGTTACAACTGAATTTTATTTCACATGCAAATTTATTTATGTAACTTAACTTATGCTTATTGATTGTTATTTTACACCTAAATTATCAAAAAAGTAGTGTAGAAAAAACCTTTTAAAATATACATAAGCTATATTTAACTTTTGTTTACTAAACTAAATTTTACACTAAGTCACTAATAATAGTTAGTAGTTTTCAATGATATTAGTGATATACTAACACATTTTGTAAATAGAAAATGTGTCCGGTATAAAAGAAAAGAGAGGCAAGTTGGTGGCAGGCGAGAAACTCTTCTATAGTCACGGATACAACACCTAAATTTTAATTTATTTTTTTTAATCTTTTTTATTTGTGAGTATGTGCGCAAACACTTGTGTCTATGCAAGAGTAGTTATCTCGTGGCAGAATTACATAATAAAGGACACAAAGATGAGAGACGCTGATCACGTGATGAAAATTCTTGGAATGTACTCCCTCCGTCCCAATTTAAATGACACAGTTGGCTGTTTTGCACTATTCACACATGTTGCTTTGACCTTATTTTTCTACTAATAAACAAAAATAAATATTAGCATATAAGATGTTGTTAGATTCGTCTCGATGAGTATTTTCAAAATATCAAATTTTTATAATTTTTACTATTATACAATAAAAAATATTAATCATCAAAGTTATGCATCGACATACGTAAAACGGTCAACTGTGTCATTTAAATTGGGACGGAGGGAGTACTGTAGAACAAATCAAATGTCATTTTTCACAGTGGTGGGGTGAAAGAATCTTGGGCAAGAGAAAGAGTATCTTACAAGATTCTTGATAACTCCAACTTTTGTGGGTGTTTGTTACTGGAGGGATACCATGAAATTGATGTTGACACATACCCAAACACATGGGAGCCGTTCTCAGTTTCTCAGTGATCTCTTAACCATACAAATTTTTCCCAATTTGGTATCTTTGAATTTTACCAAAAACCCCCAAGGCTCCTGTCTTGAATCACAATGCGGATAGGCTAAAAAATTACTAGATTTTTCCTCTCAAAAACACTATTATTTTGTTGTTGGTAAGTTTCTAAACACTATTATAATAGTACTTTATGGTGGAGTAACATATATATATATATATATATATATATATATATATATATATATATATATATATATATATTCATTTCTCCTATAAAAATGGTTAAATTATATTATCCTGACTTATACAATATGCAATACATATTAGAGAAAATGATATCTTATTATGGATGAATGAAATTCAAAATGATATCACTATTAAAGATGTTCTAAAGACACTAATATATATATTTTTTTGGACTAGGAAAATAGAATAGAAATATTGTATAGAAAATAACAATTTTAAGTTTATTCGTGGATAAATAAATTAAAAAAAACCACTACATTTTGTCTAATGGTGAGGGATTTAGGTAGTATACATGAGATTATAGATTCGATCCTCATTGACTCTATTATAGTAAAGAAAAAGATAAATAAATTAAACTTATAAGAAGTTGATCATACACAACTTTTTAACAAATTCCATATGAACATTTACTGGTATTTTTCTGGAGAATATTACACCCTTCTTCTAAAAATTTAACTACATTTTTCTATATTTTTATGTTAAAAATTACATTCTTCTCTCTTGGTAAAACATATTCCTTTTTTTCTCTTTATTCACTATCATTAATAGAGATGGCAAAATGGGTTAGGCCCGTTGGGCCGGCCTGGTTAGCCCGTTATTTTTGACGGGGTGGGTTGAGATTTTGAACTCGCCATTAGTAAGAGCCTCGTCCCGCCTAACCCGCTAAAAAGACGGGGCGGTGACGGGGTGGGGCGGGTTGGCCCGTCGGACCTAATAGTAATTAAAAATACTTTTTTCCCATATCTTTTTATGTTTAAGTCACAATATTTTTCAAATTTTTCTCTAATATATGACTCTTTTAATTAAATTACTTTAATTGTATGATTTAAGGCTCATGTATCTAATATTTTTTAAATCGATGAACTCATTATATTTTCATTTTTGTTGTCTCGTTGGTTTATTCTAGATATTTTATATTGCATTATAAAATTTTGAATAATAATTTATATTAACTCAATTGATACATATTTTACTTACATAAAATGTTTTTTAATTTAATTATTTCTACATTGTTTTGTGAATTTTTTAATTAATAATTTTTTATTTAAATAATTGGCGGGGTAACCCGCCAACCCGCGGGCCCCTCATAAAACGGGGTGGGGTGAGATTTTCAATCCGCCATCTCTAATTTACCCGCCCCGCTCCGCCCCTTTTTTGACGGTTTAATGGCGGGGCGGGTTAGGTCGGGGAGGGTTAGCCCTTTTTGCCATCCCTAATCATTAACCTTTATATTTTAAACTCATTATCAATAAAATAATACAAGATAAAATAAAAATCTTCGTCAAATTACTAAAGCCTATAAAGAATTTTATTTAAAAATGAATTTCATATTTTTGAATTATAGAGTTAATAATAAAATGTTCAAAGTTTATTTTCTAAAAGAATACATCAGAGTATCAGACTATTTGAGTCTTGTCCAAAAAAAAAAAAAGGTACTATAGCATAATAGTCTTACTATAATGGAAAAAGTAATTAATTCTTTTTTTTGGTCAAGGAAAAAAAGTAATTAATTCTTTTCGATGAAAAAAACTAATAAGGAATAACTAATTTGCTTATTGTGATTATAAGTAAAAAAATTCCTTTTTAGGTAATAATAAATAAAAATTCTATAAATAGTGTTTTTTTTGGTATATGGAAATTCTATAAATAGTGTGTGGCTGTTTAATATGAACTCGGTCAAATGGTGGATCATACTAATTTTAATTAATAAATTTTAATAAAATATTTTTGTTTGTTCTTATTTAACATTAATCCACCTTTAACATTTTTTAAGATGTCGATATTAAAAAAGATTAAATATAGCTCTTGTATATATGTTTTTTATCAAAACTATTTTTATTAAATTTTGCTTTGAACAAAATTGAGATTATAAAAACATTGAAAGATAATAATACCCTAATTTTTGATAATGATGATGATCAGGGAGCCTCGTCAGAGAGAGAATAAGTAGAAGACACCTCAATTGGGGCAAAGAGTTTTGACTGATTCCATTCTATAAGGCAGCCAACGAACAGGGGCATGCATGTTTCAGAATACACATCTCTTCGTTTTCTTTCTTAATTAAGGAAAGAATCATAGTTGTCTTTGTGACCGATTAATCCAATCCAAAAAAAATCAACTAGCAACTAAAATCTTTCAAATTAAATCAAATCAAATCTTCACTCATTATTATTATACCAAAAATCACTGCATAATTTATTCATTTCCCTAAATAAACTTTTGACTAACAAACTTTGCCTATAAAAACACCAACAAGGTTCTTTGAGTTTTTCATCACACACTCTCTCTCTCTCTCAAACAAAAACAGAGCAAAAAGGTTAAAACAGAGAAAAATTATTATGGCTGGTTGGGCTATTGCTGTTCATGGCGGCGCTGGTGTGGATCCCAATCTCCCACCACAACGTCAGGAAGAAGCCAAACAACTTCTTACTCATTGTCTCAATCTTGGCATCGCCGCTCTCCGCTCCAATGCTTCCGCCGTCGATGTCGTTGAACTTGTCGTATGTCTTTGCCATTCGTCTCCACGATTCATAATCAATCTTATAATGTTACATGCATGGCAATATGGCATGTCCTATTCTTGATATAACAAAATGAAATCTAAGAAAACAAAAATGTTAGAGAATTGAAATATGCATTTTGGAATCAATTATTTGTTAATCTGTTTTTGTTGATTTTGTGGTTTATTTTTTGTGATAGGTGAGACAACTAGAAACAGATCCCATTTTCAATTCTGGACGTGGATCTGCTCTGACAGCAAAAGGAACGGTGGAGATGGAGGCTAGTATTATGGATGGTACAAAGAGAAGATGTGGTGCTGTTTCCGGTGTTTCCACCGTGAAAAACCCCGTCTCACTTGCTCGTCTTGTCATGGAAAAATCCCCTCATTCGTACCTCGCCTTCTCCGGTGCAGAAGAATTTGCTAGACAACAGGTTAATATCTTTAATTTCCATTTTGGTTATATAGAATTAAAAATTCTATTTGAGGCGTGTCAGACATTAAATATATTAATTTTTTTATTAAAAGATTTGTTGTTTTGTTTTTGTTAGGGTGTGGAGGTTGAGGACAATGAATACTTCATCACTCCGGATAATGTTGGTATGCTAAAGCTTGCAAAGGAAGCAAATACAATTATGGTGAAAATTCTATTAAATATTTACTAATGTAATTAAAATATGGATTCTATATATTTTTTTATTAATAAATGTGTTTAATTGATGGTGATGCAGTTTGATTATCGAATTCCAACAGAAAAGTGTGCCGGACTAGAGAGTCCGGTGAAAATGAACGGCCTGCCAATAAGTGTCTATGCACCGGAGACCGTTGGATGTGTGGTTGTGGACAATGAAGGAAGATGTGCTGCTGCTACATCAACCGGTGGACTAATGAACAAAATGAGCGGTCGAATCGGTGATTCACCACTCATTGGTGCTGGAACTTATGCATGTGAAGTGTGTGGAGTTTCTTGCACCGGTGAAGGTGAAGCGATCATTCGTGGCACTCTTGCGCGCGAAGTGGCCGCAGTTATGGAGTACAAAGGTTTGGGGCTTCAAGAGGCTGTGGACTTTGTTATCAAACATCGTCTTGATAAAGGGTTTGCTGGTCTTATTGCTGTGTCTAATAAGGGTGAAGTGGCTTATGGGTTTAATTGTAATGGAATGTTTAGGGGTTGTGCTACTGAGAATGGGTTCATGGAGGTGGGAATTTGGGAATGATAAATTAATAATATAAAATATAATTATACAAATTAGAATTTGAGTTTGCTGGTCCTTTTCTAATTGGGTTAGCTTTGGATTAATTTTAGGTCCAAGTCATTAGTCCTTTGAATTTTAGTTGGAAGGGTTATTTTTATTTTCTACTCAAGAATGTGGTATGGTAGTTTTTTTTTTTTTCTGTGATAGAAATGATTATCATATAAATAATACCATATAATTTTAGTATATTTCTCTCTTGTTTTACTATATACTCCTATAGTTTTAGTATTATTTGTCTTTTTGTCCATACTTATATATATGAGGCTATTTGTTAATGTTTTTGTAAGAAAAAAAAACTATTTTATAAAAATAATAATTTTTAAAAATATTGTGCAGTCGTTTGTTATAGATTTGTAAAAAAATTTAAATTTAAAAATAATAGAAAAACCATTGTAAATGAGAAAATGTTAAAAGTAACTTCTCAAATAACGTTTTTTTAGAGAAAAGAAAAAATGGTAGAACTTATTTTATAATTAAAAAGGAAGAATCCTCCTACAGATTGTATTAAAAAAAACTAAAAATTATTTTATCAAAAAAATGATTTCTATAAAATCTCTAAATATTAATTTTTAAATTATTTAATATCAAAATCACTATTTTTTTTTATATATTTATTAAATGGATCCTATAAAAAAATGAATTTCATAAAAAAAAAAAAACTAGCATTTTTCTGCTTCTCATTTCTATGAAGGAAGCATTCATTTGTTTTTTATTAATTAGTATTCTTCTGTTTCCTTTTGGGGAATAGAAAGTTTAGAACCGATAATTAATCACGCATCTATAATTCTATTTTTATTCCACTATTTATTTTCATTCCTTTTCTTTTTTGATAAAAAAATCCATGAGTTTTCATTCACACGTTTTTTTTTACCTTTCAAAAAAAAAAAATTCACACGTTTTTATCATTTATCATTTTCCAAGTATCCTGCTAAATCCATTGCAGCTCGACAATTTTGAATTTAGAATTCTCTCATGTCAAAAATGATGAAGAAATAATATGAATTTTTTTGACAATTATAATAAAAAAAAGATGAGGTTTGAAATTCGATAAAATAGGAGAGATTAGTTAAGAGTTCAAACATGAAACTTAAAAAAAATAAACACGATTAAAAAAATTGAGAAAATCTATATCTTATAAGTATACACTAATCTCTCATATTTTTTTGCACACACTTTCTTTTTTCAATAAATTTAATATATTATGTAAAAAAAAAATTAATATGTTATGTACCAATTTTTTTTTTAAAAAAACTTTAGTTTTCCAAATATATAGCATTAATTATTTTTATTGAAAAAGATATAAGAGTAATTGACAATGAGTATAATCGACAAAATATAACCTTAAATTCAAAACGACAAATAATTTGAAACAATTTTTTTTCTTTCTAAAATGACAAATAAAAAGGAACGGAGGGAGTAAACTATTAACTAAAGCTTGTTTTATTGTGCTTGCCAAAGAATGATTGAATATGACAATTCTAGCTATACTATGATTTTAAAATTGTTCCTGATACTGGACAAACTGTGGGGTTGAGGGGCAAGACAAAAACTGAAATTTTTGCCCACCACTGAACCACTATACAATTTTTTGTCTTCTCCACAAGTTGACTAAAATACCAAATTACCATTTTGAGTAGTTCTTTGTCAAAGTAGTTTGCACAAAATTTTCAATGGTCAATAAATGGGTCTAACTTTTTTCTAATTGATTTAAAACAATATTTAGATCTTTATAACTTTATATTAGTCCAAAAAGATCGATATTCTATACATACAAAATTTATTCAAATTTGTGCAGTTCTTTGTCAAAGTATCTTGCACAAAGTTCTTCGTGTATGATTTAAGAGTATGTATGAATTTGAATTCCCTACATTTAAGAATTCTATATTCACTTGCATTTAGTTACTTTTAAGTTCAATTTTGTCATTACCACATACCATAATTAATATTTCTCTCAATAAACGATTCAAATTCATTATTTTAATGGTACACCATAGATAATACTCCCTCTGTCCCAAAATAAATGACCTGTTTGACCACTGACACGTTTGCCAATGCACAACTTTAATCGTTAATATATCTAATTATCTATTATTAAAAATTATAAAAACGGTATATTTTGAAAGTACTTGTCGAGACAAATCAAACAACATCTCATATGCTAATATTTGCATGTATATATTAGTAGAAAAATAAGGTCAAAACAGGTCAAATGAATAGTACACTAAGTCAAAAAAATGTCATTTAAAATGAGACGGAGGGAGTAAGAGAGATTCGTCCACGTAGAAGCCGCCAAATGATTTTAGATATCTCTAAAAGTGTGTTTGGATGTGGGAACATTTTGAGGGATCGAATTTAAATATTTTGAGAGGTGAATTCCATTGTTTGGATGATAATTTGAAGGATTTTTAAGATGATAGAAATTTATGAAGTATTTTGTTCAAGTTAAATTTAGAAAATTTCAAATAACACCTAAAAGCTAAGAATTTTAAATTTTTTCACTGTTATAATTTTTCAAACTTTGCATTTTGGTCCTCACATTTAAAAAAAATAAATCAAATTGACCCCTCAAATTTTTTGAAATTTACAAATTGATCCCTAATTTCAATTTTCAAATTTGACCCCAAAAAAAATAAAATTTATAAAAGTTGTCAAAAAATGACGATAATGAATTTTTTTATTACTGTATCCCAAACAATAGAATTGAGAAATAAAAGTAATTTAATTGAATCAACAACCAAAAATCTTAATTACCTCATCCAAACACACTCTAATAGGATCGGAAAATCTCATGAGAAGCAACAAACAAAAAGAAGTTGAGTATTATTAAAAAAAAAAAGAAATTGGATATTTGACCAACAAATCCCTTACAAAATTCGATAGAAAAACAACAAACAGAAAACATATTCAATAATTTATTTCAAGATGTGCATATACTTTATTTGATTTTTTAACTAATGTTTTAGGAACACTAGTTAGTAGTATTTTTCCTACTTTATTTGTTTGTGTTAGTGCTTTAGAATATTATATAAGTTTTTTTTTTTAAAAAAAAAATTAATTAGTGAACTACGAGCATGGATGGATCTCTTCGAGACTTGATATTAATTTATCAATGTTTATCAATGTTTTTAAGTAATTTTGTATATGTATTTGTAAAAATATTAATTTAAATATTAGTTTAGAGTTTATTGTTAATGACATTAAATCTTTCGCACACATATTAGTTTAAGTGTTAATGCAAATATTAGTTTATAGTCTATTATTAATGATTTAAAGTCTTTTTTTACACGTAAAATATTATTTTGAGGTATGAAATTTAATTTTGTAATAATCAACTATATGACTGTGTTTGTCAAAAAATAGTTGATAACGTCTAAGATGACATATTAATATAAAATACCATAAAAATAATTTAATTAATATTTAATTTTTTAAAGTAAGATAATATGAGTAAAACTGAAATAACAATTATTAAGTTAATTATAAACTAATTGATTTAGCTTATCAAAATAAATTAAACTATAAGCTATGATAGTTTTGGGTTCTATAAATTTTGGTTCAATGTTGAATCCTATGAAGCATCAAACAATATACATGATTTAACATATATTCAATCAGTTATAGTCCCTTTTTTCGAATAAAAATTGTGGGTTTGAGATATATTTTGTTGGTTTCTTTTTTTGAATGGATATTTTTTTGTTTGTCGGTGTTCTTTTTTTGGATATACATATTGTATTATTAGAAGTGGCAAAATGAGCCGGGCCCGCCAGACCGATCCGTTTGTCAAGCTATTTTTGGCGGGTCGGGCTGAGGTATTCGACTCGGTACCTTAAGTTGGTCCGCCCCGCCTAGCCCAGTTAAAAACCGGACATTGCGAGGGGCGAGCCGAGTTTTGCCCACGGGCTTATTTATTTTAAAACAAATGAAAATTGGGTAGTACAATATTGTGGAGCCCAATCCACTATTTTTTCTTCTCTTTATTGGTAAAAAGTTGATCTTTTCCTCTTCCTTATATAATTATAAATATACGTATTCCATATACATAAAAAAAAAACTATATTTTCTTGCTTTTGAACCAAGTGGATTATTTTGTTGTTTTAATGTGTGTTTTTTTCCTTTCATTATTCGGTGTTATAGTTAAGTTGTTTTGTTTATGTTGTTGAATAATATGAAATTGATATTAAGGTATCGTTTGACATAATTTATTTTAAACTTTTTTACTCAATAAAAGGAGAAGCTAGACCAAACAAATTTTTAAGAAACTTTTGATAGAAAATAGTTGTTTAATTTTCATGAGTAAAATACATAGATAAAAGACATTTGAAGCTAAATAATACAACAATTACCAATCAGCTATAGTTTTTTTTTTTCTAAAAACTCTTATATTTACTTTTAGCTTTCAGATAACTTTTAAGACCTAAAAAAACCTGGCAAAACGGATCCAAAGACATGCTAAAATTGTATTATACGTTGTTAAAAGATAACTTTAAATTATGTAGTAAATCAAACATTTTTTTTAAAAAAGGGGCTGACCCGTCAACCCGCCAACTCGCCAATAAACGTCACTGACTTGAATTTTGAGCTCGGACACTTAAATTGGTCCATCCCACCCCACTTTTGAGCGGACTTAAACAGAATGGATCTAAATGGAACAGGCCGGATCACTTTACAACCCCTATGAATTAATTTGTAATCTCATCATATATTATTTGTTATTCATAACTAAATTATCAAAGCGATGAAATTTTTTCAATAGTGCCAATATTTTTTTTTTTGGTCAAGAGTGCCAAATTTTTAAATCCCACTAATTATTTATCTTTAGATCCGCCCCTGGCTATGGGTGATCTGAGAGACTCACGTATCATGGGAGCCGCCTTTTAGATAGAAAAACAACAAACAGAAAACATAATCAATAACAAACGGAACCATATGTTAAGGACAAAACGTAATCTACAAGGTGTGCCTAAAATGGTTAAGGGCTAATGTACAAAATACTCACAAAGCAAAAGTAAAATAACAACCACTACTTCTTTTATTTATATTTTATTTTTTTTATCCCATAATAATATATTGTCGTATTTTAAAAAAAAATTGTTTTAAAATAGTTGTCACATTTTACATTTAAATATTATATTAAATACTTTTTTCAACTATACCTTCTAATTAGTTGTTTTTGCTCATTTTTTCATTTTGAAAATTCCTGCAATTAAACGGATTATAGTAAGATCCATGTGTGCGCCCAAGTTATTCTTTTTAATTTTGCATATCATGATGAGAACTGTTGTGAATTGCATGAAAATCACATCAATAAAACATTTGATGTATGGAGTAAATAAATCAAACAATTAATATCAACGGGATATCAATTATAATCACAAACAAGATAAAACACCAAGAACGTAAAAAAACAAGCACACACAAAAATTGTTTACCCGATTGACCTACGTCTGAGGGAGAGAGCAGCTCTCTGGTCAACTAATCAAATAAAGTAATTGTTACAAAGAAATTCCAAAGCGATTACAAGAATAGGCTTTGAATCCAAACTCTACCCTTATACTAATTTCTTCTCGTGACCAAGAAACTCAATTTAATATAATGCTTCTTCAAGGTGAATCAATGGTCATTCAATCATAACCTTAGTATTTGTAGCCAGGAGAATTCTCTATTAATTCTAGTTTGTATGTTGGCTTCAAGTCTTTATTCTTCTATGCACAAAACACTACATATATATTGAAAATTAAAACCCTTAAGAAACTGATAAACTCAACAAATCTGCGCGCATGCGCATTGGTACATATTGACCATGCACCGGTTCAGGTTGCTCTGGATCAAGCCTCGTCCGCTTTGTATCGATACAAACCTTCCTTGTACCGGTACAAAAACCTCTCGGATTTCTTCACCCCGCGCCATGCACCGGTGTATCATGGACATGCACCAATTCATTATTTTTCTAAGCTGCTTGTACCAATGCATCCTTGATATGCACCGATTTATCCTAAACTTAAACAAACTTGAATTTTTTCTTATTTAAGTTAACTCTCACAAGAATTAACCAGCAATTGATGAGATTAAATTGGTAAAATTGTTATTATCTTATTCATTTACAATTTTTCCTAATATGTATGAAATTAACAACTATAATAATTTTTGTGTGATAGAGAGAGTTGTATTTGCAAGTATAAAAAAAAATTATTGGTATCCAACTTATCTATAGACTAAATATATTTAAATCGTCAATTTTTTTTAAAATACAAATTAATATAAAAATATGATATGACGTTGAATTTTATATATAAATGAGATATCGGTGCCTTACAATGCAAGCTGGGTACCAAAGTGTTTATCAATTTTTTTTTGTTAAATTGTTTATTGGCTAAAAATTCACTGGTAGATAAATAGACGGGGAATCCAGTTCGAACGCAATTTCTACCTATATAATGTGGTATCCTTCCCATTTGAGTTGTAATAGAATATTTGGTTTCTATGTTAAGTAAAAAAAATGCTTGGTTTCTATGTGTAATAACTTGCTTATAATTGTCCAAATATTAGTAATTAATACCTCTGTCCCTAATTATAAGGTTTCATTGAGAAAATTACGGAGATTAAGAAAGTGAGTTTTTGTATTAAATTTGTTGACAATTTGTATTATTTTTACAATTTTATCCTTCAAGAAAGAGAATGAATTTTTGTCTTTCTAAAGTATTTATTACTGATCATAGAAAAAATGCACTTTAATTATGAGTATATTGGTAAGGAAAATAATTAATACCCTTGAAAATTTGAAAATAATCTTATAAAAAGAGATAAAGAAAAAATCTAAAAAGAGTCTTATATTTAAGGACGAAGGTAGTATGTCTTGTTGCGGCATTTTTTTTGTGTCGCCTGGACATCTTCTACGTCAATCTACATTAAAGGATTTGGTGCTTAATTTTCTAGATTTTTTTATGTTATGTCTGGCAAGTTATGCTTGATAGCAGGTATAGGTTGGTGTTTGTGTAACATGTTTAGGGGTAGTAAATTATTGGAGTTTTGTGGAATGGATTTATCATAATGTATTGTTATGATTTTTGTAAGACGGTGGTTCACTATATTGGACTATGTTTGTACGACATATCTTATGCCTATTTTTTGTTACTACATTTCCCTTATTGGCTTTCAAGATATCTTGAGATTCACCGTAGGGATACGTTATTTGCAATATTGATTATGATTAGTATGTGTGAAAAGAATGATTTCTCATTTGTATATGCGTGTGAAAAGAATGGTTAATTAATTTAGCAATGAAATAGATTTTCAACTCAAAATTGCCTATATAAACACTAGTTAAGTTATTTGAGTTTTATAACACTCTCTCACAAAGAAAAACAAAGCAAAAGAAAAGTTAAAACAGAGAAATCAAATATGGTTGGTTGGGCAATTGCTGTTCATGGCGGCGCTGGTGTGGATCCTAATCTCCCACCATGGCGTCAGGAAGAAGCCAAACAACTTCTTACTCATTGTCTCAATCTTGGTATCTCGGCTCTCCGTTCCAATGCATCCGCAATCGATGTCGTTGAACTTGTCGTATGTCTTGCCATTCCTTCTCTATTTCCCACATTTCCTTTTCTCTAATCATAATCAATCTCATGATGTTAATGCATGGCCTATTCATGATGCATTTGAATTTTATTTGATATAACAAAATAAAATATATAAAAACAAAAATGTTACTACATGCTCCATTGTTTGCTAATTTGTTTCTGTTGATTTTGGGGTTCTTTTTTCCAATAGGTGAGACAACTTGAATCAAACCCCCTGTTCAATTCTGGTCGTGGATCGGCTTTGACAGCAAAAGGAACTGTCGAAATGGAGGCTAGTATCATGGACGGTACCAAGAGAAGATGTGGCGCTGTATCCGGTCTTTCCACTGTGAAAAACCCCGTCTCACTTGCTCGCCTTGTTATGGAGAAATCCCCTCATTCCTACCTTGCTTTCTCCGGTGCAGAAGAATTCGCTAGACAACAGGTTCGTATTATTAATTTCCATTTGTGTTTTAGAAATCTTATTCGAGATGGTGTTAGACACTAAATGTATTGATTTTTAGTTAAAAGTTTTGTTATTGTGTTTTTTTTTTTTGTTAGGGTGTGGAGGTTGAGAACAATGAATACTTCATCACTCCCGATAATGTTGGTATGCTGAAACTTGCAAAGGAAGCAAATACAATTCTGGTAACTATTGCATTAAAATTTACTCATGTAATTAAAAATATGGATTCTATGATTTTTTTTTAATATTAATTATGAATATGCTTGATGGACGATGGTGTAGTTTGATTATCGAATTCCAACGGCTGGATACGAAAAGTCTGCCAGACTTGATAGTCTGGTGAAAATGAATGGTCTACCGATAAGTGTCTATGCACCAGAGACTGTTGGATGTGTGGTTGTGGACAGTGAAGGAAGATGTGCTGCTGCTACATCAACTGGTGGACTAATGAACAAAATGAGTGGTCGAATTGGTGATTCGCCACTCATTGGTGCTGGAACATATGCATGTGAAGTGTGTGGAGTTTCTTGCACCGGTGAAGGTGAAGCTATCATTCGCGGCACTCTTGCGCGCGAAGTGGCAGCAGTCATGGAGTACAAAGGTTTGGGCCTTCAAGAGGCTGTGGACTTTGTTATCAAACATCGTCTTGATGAAGGGTTTGCTGGTCTTATTGCTGTGTCTAATAAGGGTGAAGTGGCTTATGGGCATAATTGTAATGGAATGTTTAGGGGTTGTGCTACTGAGGATGGGTTCATGGAGGTGGAAATTTGGGAATGATGATATACTAATGTTTAATTTTCGCATAAAGTTGGATAACGCTATCCAAGTTAGGTGTCACCAATCAATGTCATCCATATGTATTTTTAGTTAAGTAGTCTAGTGACTAGAATTTCAAATGAATAAATGAAGTGTCTGATGTTTAAATTTCGACTTTTATATATAAATACAATGTTTCTACCAACTGAGCTAAATTTATGAGAATCCATATGCTCTATTATAAAAAATTTGTACATATTTGAATTATATATTTTACCATATCTCATCAATTTTAAAATAATTATCCAACATCAACAAAATCCTAATCTACATCCAGGAGAAGAAATGCTCCCCCTGAATCCAGTTATTAGAAAAATTTTAATTTTTTTTGTTACAGAATTAATTATGATGGTGGATGATATATATATATATATATATATATATATATATATATATATATATATATATATGAAAAAAATGACTAGCTACTCTAGTATAATTGTATAACATTTTTCATTAATATAAGCTATTTAAGTATATAAGAAAGACCATGTGTACCACTAATTATTTTTTTAAAAATGAAATGGATATTAAAAAAAGATCACAAGCTACCACAAAGTTTATCATGATCTCTATATCTATCCAAGCTTTGCTAGCTACAGATCAGTAAGTTGTTCATAACAATCACATGATGATTTGAATATGTCCAACCGTCCAAAGGTGTGCTAAGCTATAGATTGTTAATTATTTCAACAAATTGCTAATAAGCTTCAACTTTCAAAATGCATAACATAACTACTATAGCTGCCAGTGTGCCACAGCAGAATGTCAAGCTCATCGTGATCTTGTATAGTCCAAAGTCATATATTTGACCATTCTGTCTTCTATTAAAATTAGACGGTTTGAATTGTACATCAATTTTAATTGATTAATACACTTATCATTTAAATTATATATATTCACATATAGTAGACATGTATTACTTAATTTTATTCAATTCCTCCTATGTATTTACACTATACTTTGTCACTACAAATTAACTAATTAATTACATTTAGCTTGTAATCCTTTGCACCCTCAAAAGCATTAATTGAGTTGACTTGTGATTTGTTCTATATACGATATTAAGACTCCATAGTCTACTGCTCAAAATATAATTTTTCAGTATAAATGAACAACTATTTGATAATATATAATAATTTACAGGAGTGGCGGATCAATTTCTATAATGTCCAAATATTTAAAGGTTGATGTGTTTTCACGTTTCTTGTTGATATACTTTCAATATTCATCGCCTATTTGATACCCCAATTCCTGCAATCATCTCATCTCGTGTAGCAAACTTCCTCTTTGGTCATGAATTGTACGCAAAAATCAACTTTGTCTTTTTGATCCACAACCTTCGCATCAACCTCAAGTTCTTTGTTTGGTTTGACATCAACCTTAAGTTTTTTTGCTTGATTTGCATCAACCATAATTGAAATAATTAAAAAAAATATTCAATAGCAGTACAATTCACATGTTATATAGCGAACATATTCAGCAAGGTTCACAAATTAACTTGCAAACTTGACCAATATAGGTTTTTCGAGGTGAATAAAACTTGCAGGATGCATTAGAAAATGTAGGGTGTGCGAAAAGAAATTCTAAGAAAACAAGAAATAAGGGCCACATAAAGTATAGGCCCACAGTCCACCAAGTCCAAGTCTTACGTGCAAGAAATTTTAGCGCCGACCCAACCCGCTCCGTTCCTTCACTTCGACTGACGGCGACGACCCCACCGTGCCGCCGTACCTCCGCCCACCACCGGTGACGGCGCCAGTGTCCACCGCGTATCTCACCACCAGAGACAATATTCCAGTGCCATTGACGGCTCAATTGCTCAGTCGGACAGAAAAGAAGGAAAACGGAAAAGGGAAACGAAATTCAAGGTCAGTTTTTCTTCTTCTTTTCTAATTTCTTCTTTTCCATCCTTGAAACTGATCACATTGCCTCCTTATGCTATGCTGGATAGTAAAGTTAACAGATTTTTAGAGAATGTTTTGATTTTTGGGGCATTTTTCTATCAAATGGATTTATGAGTAAGGTTTAGGAAGTATGGTAGTTTCTTACCTAAGGGATATTATAAGTTAATCAATGTATTGATACATGAAAGTTTTTCAAAATTATGTTAACATTGTTTGAGTTATACCAATGTTGCTTAGTTAAGAATGTGTTTTTAGTTGATAATTTTGTCTTTAAAAAGATATATGAACATTTAAGCTGAGTATCCATCCACTACTGAAGAAGCTAAGTCTTACTATGATTGATAATTTTTGGATTAATCAGTCTATATGTATTGTTAATACTTTCAATCCTATTGCTGTTCGTGGCGACGCTGGTGTGGATCCTAATCTCCCACCACAGCTTCAAGAAAAAGCCGAACAACTTCTTACTTATCGTCTCAATCTTGGCATCTCTGCTCTCCATTCCAATGCCTCCGCCGTCGATGTCATTGAACTTGCCATTCCGTCATTCATAATCATGTGAAAATGTTACACTACGTTACATGCATGACCTGTTTTTTATGCATGTCTTTTTTATCTGGCATTTTTAGGATCACTCGTTTGTTTATCTGTTTTTGTTGATTCTGTGGTTCTTTTATTGTGATAGGTGAGACAATTAGAAACAGATCCCCCGTTCAATTTTGGCTGTGGATCTACTCTGACAGCGAAATGAACGGTGGATATGGAGGAGGCTAGTATTATGGATGGTACCAAGAGAAGATGTGGTGCTGTATCTGGCGCTCACTTTGTCATGGAAAAATCACCTCATTCCTACCTCGCTTTATCCGGACCACACTACCGTTTCATCTCAAAAATCAATAACCAGATTCTGAAATCACAAATCTCCTCTGATTTAATCATTCTCGGCGGTTTCCTCCGCTCCTCCAAACATGTCCGTCAGGTCTCACTCGCTTTCGGTCGAATGTTCCCGGTGATCAGCCGACTCATTGACCACTATAAAACCCCCCAAATGATTCTCTCAGAGTTACAATCAATTGGTTCTATAAATCTCTCTACCACAAACACAAACCCTAATCCTTTTATACACTTGTTGAGGATTTTCTCTCGTGCAGGTAATCACATCATGATTATCGGAACTTGTCAACACATGATTGAATTTCATGGTTTTGTAATTGATAAAGAAACCTTTGCATCAAATTTACTTATGGAATCTCTGTTTAAAACTTCTCAACCCAGACATGCTATTTATGTTTTTGAACAAACGAAATACCCTAATTTCCTCACTTTCAACATTGCACTTTACCACCTTTCCAATATAAATGACATTGTCAATGTTTCATATGTTCTTAGACACATGTTGAGCTTGCATTATTGTCCTAATTATAATACTTTTAGTGCGGTTCTGGATTCATTTTGTAGAATGAATGCATTTCGGCAAGTTTATCAGATTTTGGGTCTAATGGTTGGTTTAGGGATTGAACTGTCTATCAATGTTTGGACTGTACTTATAAATAAGTTCTGTAAATTGCGTAGGCTCGACGTTGCTACCAATTTGTTCTACAAGATGATTCGCACTGGTTGTTCTCCTAATGTTTTCACGTATACTGCTTTAATTAAAGCATTTATCGAATCTAACATGGTGAATGATGCCTTACATTTGTTGAACAACATGCTTTCTGATGGTCTAGAACCTGATTTAGTTCTTCATAATGTGTTAATTGATTGCTTTTCAAAGGCTGGTATGTATGGGGATGCATTTCTAGCTTTTGGCGGGTTGGGAAAACAAAAACAAATAAACAAAAAACCTGATTTGTATGCCTATACTTCATTATTACCTACAATCTGGCGGTCTGAACGGTTTGATCTTTTACCCAAAATAGTTCAAGATTGCAGACACATAGGTCGTGATTTAGTTTTCTACAATGCTCTTATAAGCTCTTGTGTTAAGGCTGGGCATCCCGATCTTGCTGTTGCATTCTATAAATGTATGATTGATGAAGGTTTTAAGCCAGATAAATATAGTTTTGCTGGACTACTAAGTGCACTTTGTGTTGTAAGAAGAATTGATACAGCAGTTAATGTGTATCGTGGTATTGTTGAAAAGGCTGATGCTCACATCCATACAGTGATAACAAATGGTCTTATACAGGCTGGTCAGTATCACAGGGCTGCTGTTTTATTTAGATCAGCAGCAGACAAGACATATCCGCTTGACAGTGTAGCATATGCTGTTGGCATCCATGCTCATCTTAGAGGTGGAAGAACTCTAGAGGCCAACGCATTGTTTGACCAGATGAAGGACAATGGTCTGGAACCTAATGTTCAGACATTTAATATGATGTTTTCCAGTTGGCTTAAAGTAAAAGATCTTCAAATAGTTAAACAATTGCTCAAAGAGATGATTGATTCAAGGACTGATTTGAGTGACAGAAATTTCTTCAACTTGCGTAACAGAAATTTCTTCAAGGATCGATGCTGTTTGAATTTGTTGGCTGAGATGAGAGATTTGGGTTTATTATCTACCAAGGTTTTGCATGCCTTAAGCCATGACAGGCATGCTGAAAGTGTAAAAGCAAATTATAAACATGGTAATGGAGTTGATACATAATGCAACCTAGTTCTGGATTCGTCCAGTTCCGAAGATACGTCAGATTTAGCTGTGTCAGTTTGTTGAGCTCTTATTGTTACTACTACATTGTGGCCGACGTCTGATTGGAAGGTTCATTCAATTCCTATATCATAAAACTCGGCAATCTATCCATGACCATGGTACTGGTCATCACTTATCATGTCATATATTCTTAATTTGTATTTTTTTCTGCGAGGAGGGATAAATATTATTATTTTTCCAGCTAATAATAAATCTTGTTGGAGTGCTTGTGTCTTCTTGTATCTTGTGTTTCTACCCCTTATTGTTTGTCCTTAACTTTGGTCTGCATTTTGCAAGATTGCACACATTGGTTTTGTGATGACTGATTTCAAGGACATATTTGATTGGAACTCCAGAGTTTGAACCTATCATGGTAAGTTTGATAGTATGTATTTATAATTCTTTACATTACTTTGTTTTATAACAAGCGTCAAAGTTTAAAGTTTGTTTTACATAATGGATTAATTTCCATTTTGGTCTGTTGTTTTTGTTGCTTATGGTTTACGGGTTAGCTGCATAATTTTGCAGTTCTTTGCCACTCACTATGCATATCTAGGGGTGGGCACGGTTTGGTTTAAAACCAAAACTGCATAAAAACTGAACTGAACTGTTGTTACAGTTTTGAAAACCAAAACTGAACTGTTATTAGAAAGAAAAACTGAACCAAACAGTTCAGTTAACTAGTTAACCAGTTCAGTTAACCAGTTAACCGTAACTGTTTTTTTTATTTTTTTTTTTACAAACTTAACCGATTCATTATAAAACTGAACCGAATCAAAACTTATTGTTTTTTAAACTGAACTACTGTCTTTTTCTCCAAACTGATTCACCAAAATAAAAAATTGACAAAATAATATTAATAATAATCTTTCAAAAATAATAAAAATAACAAGCAAATATTTACATAAATAAAAAAATAACAACAAATTAACAGTACCATGCTTGCACTAAATCACAATCACAATTATTGGTTCCACAAAATACTTGTCATTGAAAACACAAATTTTCTACTAACTCCAAACATCTTAACTATTAAAACTCAATTTAATGGTACCATGCTTGCACTAAATCACAATCACAATTAATGGTTCCACAAAATACTTGTCATTGAAAACACAAATTTTCTACTAACTCCAAACATCTTAACTATTAAAACTCAATTTACAATTGACTTCAATCATCGAGATTAACAACGCTTGCAGATGTCGTTGCACGGTCCTTTTGAGAAATCATATCTGCAAACAAGACATAAACTTCATTATTTCTTCACCATTGGAAAGAAAATGCTACAAACTAACTAAGCAACAAGCAGATGACTGCTAAGTTCAAATCTTAACTATTAGTTCACCTTTATTCTACATCCTAACAATAGCTTACTAACTATTTACTAATTGCATCTAGCTTTAAACCAGTAGCTTTATCTATTCAGGCATTTCTTTCCATAACAATCAACTACAAGTCTACAACCAAATGCTATTATATATCACATCACCAAAAAATAACGATGCTCAAAGAACGAACAAATAAGAATTAAAATTAGAAATGGTTTGAATTTACCTTGCTCAAATGTTTCTAACTCTTCAAGGTCCTCATCAAATAAGTTTGAGAAAGGAGATCCTCTCAACCAATCCTGAGTGCAAACAAGTGTTTCAACTATCTTAGGTGTGAGATTACTACGATGAGGACCCAACACCCTTCCTCCGGCACTAAAAGCAGACTCTGATGCTACAGTAGACACTGGAATGGCCAACACCTCGCGAGCAATACTTGCCAAGATGGGATATCTTGATGAGTTGACTTTCCACCAATTTAGAATGTCAAACTCAACAGACTTACTATGAGGTTCACATTCTTCACTAAGGTATTTATCAAGCTCAGACCTAGCATCGATTCTACGCCCAGTTGCTTTTACATAGAAGCCCATACCATGAATATCATCATCATCATCTTCCTCTGGCTGAGACTCTCCCATACATTGAGATCCTTCCCCGATGCCTTGATATTCTCGATAAATTGATTTCAAAGAAGATAACAATGTCGACTTTAATACATCAGCCGTTTCTTTTTCAAAAAAATACCCAAGGTAGTGATTTACATAATCCAATTTGCTCCTAGGGTCTAGAACAACTGCAATCAACAATATCATGTTTACTCCATTAGGATTGCCCCAATACCTGTCATACTTACTCTTCATGTTAAATGCCATTGACGCTATGCTCTGATTATCATTCTCACAATATTTTCGGATCTTCCTTCCAAGGGCAAAGACCTCCTTCATATAGATGTTACTAGTAACATACAGAGAGCCAGAAATACGCATAGTTGCATCATAAAATATCTTCAGAAACGGCATCACTGTATTAGCATAGTTCCAGTCACCTTCAACAGGCACACCTTTGCCTCCATTACGAGATAACTCTTTAACATACTTAGCATCAGAAGCTTTTAAAATTTCAAAGGCTGTTTTATACTTGAGAGCTGCTTGTAACATCAAATATGTAGAATTCCATCTGGTTTCTACATCTAGACATACGATGCCTTTATAAGTAATATTTGCCCTTTCAACAATTTTTTTGAAGTTTAACATTCTTGTAGGACCATCTTTTACATACTTGACTGCAGCACGTATTCTTTTGATGGAATCATCATTCTCTTTTAAACCTTCTTTTACAATCAAACTCAAAACATGTGCGCAACAGCGCATATGAATATAATCTCCCTTCAAGACCAAACAGTTATTTGCATTCATCCAATCCTTCATGAATCTAACCGCTACGTCGTTAGACGACGCATTATCTACTGTTATGCTAAATACTTGATTCAGCCCCCAAGCATTTAAACATGTCTCAACTTCCTTAGCAATGATCTTTCCCGTATGGCCTGTGATTTGACAAAAATTCAGAATTTTCTTATGCAAATTCCATTTCTTGTCAATGAAATGCGCAGTTAAGCTCATGTAGCTAAGATTTTGGACCGACGTCCATGTATCTGTTGTAAGACAAACCCTCCCACAATGCTTCAAGATAAATTGTCTAAGTCTTTCTCTTTCCCCATCATAAAGTGACCAAATAGCACGCCTTAAAGTACTGCGGGATGGGATATCAAACTGTGGTTGCAAGACTTTCACAAAGTTTACAAAAAACTCATTTTCAACAAATCGAAAAGGCAGCTCTGCTCCCACAAACATCTTCACAAGCTCCAGTCGACACTTAACTTGGTCAAAGTTTACATGAGGCGAAGAGACAACACATAATTCTTCTTCTGCAAGTTGTGTTGAGGGAGATGTTTTTTGTCTTTTTTCTGCTACTCTATCAGGATGTTTCTCACATCTCAACACATGAGCTGCCATAGTACTTGTACCACCCTTGAATCTAATTATTGAGGGACAATAGTTACACTTGGCACGCATTTGAGTATCAGCTAGATCGGTAAAGTGCTTCCATACATGTGACCGACGATTACGACCACGCCCAGATGGTGGCAACCCATGAGAAGTTGTTGCATCATCCGACAGTTGAGAGTCCATCTGTCAATAAATATATATTAGTTGTGGACTAACTCCAAAGATATCATGTCTAAAAACCACAAAAAAGAAACAAGTCTCGTATCAATATTCACTTTATTTTCAAAGTAATGTTCATATGCAGTAAGAGAACAAAATTAATAAAACCCTTCACACACAAAACCCATCAAAATCATAATAATTGATGCAATTTTTTTCAAAACCGAAATGGACAGAAACCAGCACTATCTACACAAATCACACCTAAATTGAGATGAAAGATTGTTTAAACTCACCGTGAGATTCTGCACCAGGAACTAATCCAAATCCACCATCATAAGACTAGAAAGAATAAAGGAAAAAGAATGATATCAGTTTCATTGATGTACACAGACACATAATTAGAGACATCAAAACCCATCAAAATCACTTAATTAGAGACATTGAATGAACATATAATAAGCACAAATGCAGTCTTGATTCTCTAGCTATATATCCTTTAACTATGGACAGAACTCAAAGCTTATTGCGGGCAAACTTTATTACCAAATTCATGCAACAAAACCCATCACACACAAAACCCATCAAAATTATTCAAATAAAACCCATCACACACAAAACCCATCAAAAGTAATCAAACAAAACCCATCAAAAATGGAAGTTTCACATCACAAAATGCAGCAAAATAACATCACAAAAACGTGAGAGAGAAAGATAGAGAGAACGAAGCTGAGAGATTCTTACCTGAGAGAGAAAACGAAGAGAACGACTGAGAGAGGGAGAGAACGACTGAGAGAGAGGGAGAGAACGCGCGCATCAGAGCTGCGGTGGAGGTTGGTGGTGACTGGTGAGCGGTCACGGCTGAGAGAGACGGAGAGAACGGCTGAGACGCGTGTTTCTCATTTTGATTTCTAATTTTGATTTTGATTTTAGGGTTTAGGGTTTAGTTAACAGTTTTGGTTCAGTTAACAGTTAACACAGTTTTTATTAAAAAAAACTGGTCAACTGAACTGTTATTTCATAAACAGTTTGGTTTGGTTTTTTTTTAAAATGGTTCAGTTTTAAATGGTTTGGTTCGGTTCAGTTTACAAGTTTAGTTTGGTTTTTTGGTTTTTATGCCCATCCCTATGCATATCCCATGCTGCATGCCTTTTCAGTTCTTTGCTATCTCTTGCTGCAACAGAGCTATACTTATTTCTTTGAAGAGTACACAACTGAATTTTGTTGCTGCTGATCTTGAATAGTTTTGTTGAACTGGTTGAATAAGTTGTTGCACTGACATGTAGATCTAGTTCCTGGTTTTGCATTATCACAATGATTGGTTTTCATCAAAGTCTTGATTAAATTTTCATAGCATCTCTTTGGAACCACGATAGTTTAGAAGATCAAGTTCGATGGGGTTGTTCCCATAGTTGAGATGGAAAGTCTATCTATAATCTATTGCCCATTCAATTTGATATGTTCCAATCCTATTGCTTCATTCTTGATTTCATTGATTCCTTCTCTTGTTTTACTAAATATTATATTTGATGAGAATGGAGGGACCGAGTACTTCACACATGGATTGTAGAATGTTCTCAAACATGGGGATGTTTGCTTCTATCGCTTCTATTGATGTAAACATTGGGCAAGGCAAGCTATAGGTTCCACGCGCCTTTGAGTTTGATGCCACATATTCAATTTTATGTTTTGTTAATTACTAATGGAGGAAGAATATCTATGTTTTGTTAATCAGATTCAATATGCTGTGTTTTGTTCCTTGATGAAGTCTTATTTGCCTCTGCTATTTGGTTCCTTCTAGGCTGTTCATATGTAATTGTTAATGGTTTGTGAAGGTCTCAAGGAACGTTGATCTAGTCTATGGAGGAAGAAGCATTGCTGCATCGGCCTAATGGTTTTGGTTTCACAAGCTGTTCATTATGGCGGTAGACATATCATATAACCTTTTCTCCCTTTTCCTCAGATGCCATTTTTACGAAATAAATCATAATAGCTTTTGACTGTATTTGTCATGTTATTGTCTCTTGCAGAATTATTCCCAAACCCCTCATGCCATCTCAGAGAGGTATGTCTGCTTCAGGCTTTCAGCATGTAGAAAAGCTTATAGTCTTTTTTCTTTTTGTTGTAGACTTTAAATGCTAATAATTTCATGGTTGTGTTTATGTTACAGGTTAAAATAGCAATGAAGAAAAAAAGGGTATTACAATTTACAAGTCCACAAGTTCTACAAGAAAGTTAGGGACATCATTGTGAGAAAAGTTATCAACAAAGGAAGCATATGAATATGAGAAACAAAACTAGAAATCCCAATAGAACTTGAGGCCTCATTATGTATTGGACTAACATTGTGATATATATGACATGAAGAGGGTACAAATTGAAGGAATGCATCAGCCATCATTTTTCCAAGATCAACCTGGGCCGGGGTCGAAAGGTGAAGCCCATCGGGCTGAAGAGGTAAGCCCTTAGCGTCCACAGTTTTCAAGTTCAAGAGGTCAATACCCATCTGGGCCTGTCTTACTATCTCTATATATTGGCCTGATCCTGATGCCAAAGCTACCTACAAATACAATACGTAATAAAAAATTAAAATAAATGACAATACTTACATTCAATTGAATATGCCAAAGATACTTTATTCTATTGGATTAAGATTCTAGTTTAAGGTGTCTCTATAGCTTATAGCTTAATATTGAGATTATAAGTTGTCCTTGTGAAGTAGTTCTTAGAGTATACAAAGACAGAAGAGAAAGCATCAGACTCAAGTGACTCACATAAAGGCTTAAGTTCATAAGTCAATAGACTTAGGCTAGTTTTTGTAGTAGTTATCTACCTGCTAGTGCATAGTATTACAGTAGTCCCTACATTTTGTATATAAACAATTCTGTACTTTCCTTTTCATTTTCAAGGAAGATAATGATTTTACCCTCAATTTCTCATTTCATAATATGGTATCAGCTTCCTTCAATGAGAAGGTTGTTACGATCCTAACCGTTTCTCTAACCACTTTCTAACCGTCTTCTTTCACCAAATCTTCATCTTCTTCCTTCGATTTTTCTGTGATTCTCTGTAATTTCTTGCTTAATTCACGATGCCGCCTCGTGTTGCAAACGTTATTCCTCAAATTCCACCGAACAATACCGATTCTATCTTCTATGTTCACCCTAGTGAAGGACCAAGCTCCGTTTTGGTCACTCCTCCTCTCACTGGTTCTAACTACCTCGCATGGAGTCGTTCAATGCGCCGTGCTTTGGGAGCCAAGAACAAATTGCTTTTCATCGATCGATCCACTCCGATTCCTGACGCTTTGGATCTGAATCGTTCTGCCTGGGAAAGATGTAATCATCTTGTTCATTCTTGGATTATCAATTCGGTTTCTGAATCGATCGCTCAGACTCTTGTTTTCCATGAATACGCCATTGATGCGTGGGAGGATCTTCATGAGCGCTTCGCTAAAGCTGATCGTATTCGCATTGTTTCGTTGAAATCCGCTCTTCACAATCTCAAGCAAGGTAATCGTTCTGTTCTTGATTACTACACCGATATGCGTGCGTTGTGGGAGGAATTGAATTCGCATCGCCCTATGCCTCTTTGCACTTGCGTCCATCAGTGTCGCTGCGATGCTATGCGTACTGCACGCAATTATCGAGCTGAGGATCAGATTATACAATTCTTGACTGGTTTGAATGAGAATTTCTCTGTTGTGAAAACGCAAGTCTTGTTAATGGATCCGCTACCTACTATCAACAAAGTTTATTCTCTAGTTGTGCAAGAAGAGAGTAACTTTGCTCTTTCCAATCCTGTGACTTCTAATGCTGATGAGAGTAATGTTCTTGTGAATGCTTCTGACACACGAAAGCATAACAATCGTGGTAAATCCCCTATGGCTAATGGTAAGGGTAAAGGCGATACAAGACATTGTACCTTTTGTGATAAGAGTGGTCACACTGTTGATTGGTGTTACAAGAAGCATGGAAATCCGAATATTCGTTCCAATTCCAATGTTAATTCAGTAAATTCTGATGGTGGAGATGCTTCTCCTACAGCTAATGGTTCCACTGAGTTGGTAGGTTCAAGCTCTAGTACTGGTATTTCTCAAGAGAAGTATGATCAACTTGTCACCTTGCTTCAACAAGTGAACTTAATTCCTTCCGGCACTTCTGGTCTTGGCTCTAGCTCTAATCACATCCACACTACTCCTACTATTGAATCAGGTCATATTTCCCCTTCTACACATTTATCCCTTGTTCATAGTGTTGTTTCATGTTCTATCCAATCTAATTCCCAATTTTGGCTCATTGATTCTGGAGCAAATGATCATATTTGCTCTTCTCTTGACTGGTTTAGCTCTTATTATAGGATTAAACCTATTCATGTTAATTTGCCTAATGGTAACTCTGTTATTGTTAAATATGCTGGCAATGTCCATTTTTCATCACAATTGTATCTTAGTAATGTCCTTTATTCTTCAGATTTTAGACTTAATCTAATTTCTGTTTCCAAGTTATGTTCTAATCTTTCTTGTACTGTTGAATTTTCTTCCTCTAATTGTGTCATACAGGAAGTGAACTCCAAGAAGATGATTGGTTTGGGTGATCAAGCTGATGGTCTCTTTAGATTGGTGGTGAATGGAACACATCCTGTTATTCCTACTTTACAATCTCAGGTTACCAATAAACAACCTCATTTGAATTGTATCAGTAGCACTGTTAATGCTACTTCTGTTATCCCTTTATCTGCTTTATGGCATTTTAGGTTGGGGCATTTGTCTCATAGAAGACTTGCCAATATGAACCATTTGTACCCTGACATTGTTGTTGATAATAAAGCTGCATGTGATATTTGTCACTATGCTAAACAGAAGAAACTTCCCTTTTCTAATAGTGTTTCTCAATCTAATTCCAAATTTGAAATGTTACATTTTGATATATGGGGCCCACTGTCAATTTCTTCTGTACATAATCATAAATATTTTTTGACCATTGTTGATGATTTTAGTAGATATACTTGGATAATTTTGCTGAAATCCAAAGCTGAGGTATCTTCACATGTTCAGAATTTTATTACTTCTATTCAAACTCAACATCATATAACTCCTAAAGTGGTTAGAAGCGATAATGGACCTGAGTTTCTTCTTACTACCTTTTATGCTTCCCTTGGTATTGTGCATCACAAATCCTGTGTTGAAACACCTCAGCAGAATGGGAGGGTCGAACGAAAACATCAACATCTTCTAAATGTAGGACGGGCTCTTTTATTCCAGTCCAAACTCCCTAAGTCTTTTTGGTCATATGCTGTCCTATATGCTACCTTCCTTATTAATAGAGTTCCTACCCCTTTACTTCATAATAAATCTCCTTTTCAGCTTTTACATGATTCTGTTCCTGATGCTTCTATGTTTAAAGTCTTTGGCTCTCTTTGTTTTGCCTCTACTTTGGTTTCTCATAGAACTAAGTTGGACCCTAGAGCAAGAAAGTCTATCTTCTTGGGCTACAGATCAGGTTACAAGGGTTATGTTTTATATGATTTACATTCTAAAGAAATTTTTATTTCTAGACATGTTACTTTTCATGAACATGTTTTGCCTTATCCAAGTCACAATAATAACCCCACCACTGATTGGGATTATTTTTCCACCACACCCACCACCATTGAACCTCTTCCTAATACACCTCATTTTGTTGATCCTCCATCTCTCCCACCTACTCCACCATCCCTTGACTCTTCAATAAGCCTTCCTATAACCTCTTCCTCTATCCCTAGAGCTTCCACAAGACATAAATCATCACCTCCATATCTAAGAGACTATGTGTGCAATACCATTGATCACTCTACCAAGCAATCTTCAGGTATTTTATATCCCATGTCTCACTTTGTTTCTTATCATAATCTGTCTGTTCCGCACTGTTTTTTTGCTTTGTCTCTTGCTACACACACTGAACCACGTTCATATGCTGAAGCTGTTAAGTATGAGTATTGGAGACAAGCTATGCAGGTTGAATTACAAGCTCTTGAAAATACTGGTACATGGACTCTTGTTACTTTACCTGCTCATGTGAAACCCATTGGCTGTAGATGGGTGTACAAAGTAAAACATCATGCTGATGGCACTGTGGAGAGGTATAAGGCACGCCTTGTGGCCAAAGGTTATAATCAGATTGAGGGTTTGGATTATTTCGACACCTTCTCTCCTGTTGCCAAGTTAACAACAGTCAGAATGATCATTGCCTTAGCTTCCATTCACCATTGGTTCTTGCATCAACTTGATGTCAATAACGCTTTCCTACATGGGGATCTTCAAGAGGATGTATATATGACTCCTCCACCAGGCATTACAACTGATCCATCCAAAGTTTGTAAGCTAAATAAGTCCCTATATGGCCTCAAACAGGCTAGCCGCCAATGGTATGCTAAGTTGACTTCCCTATTGATCTCTCATGGATATGCACAAGCTCATTCTGATCATTCCCTTTTTACTAAGCATGATAAGCAGCATTTTACTTTGTTATTGGTTTATGTGGATGATGTTATCCTAGCAGGCAACCATATGGAGGAATTTGTTTACATCAAAGGCTTATTGCATTCTTCCTTCAAAATCAAAGATTTGGGACAATTAAAGTACTTTTTGGGCCTGGAGGTTGCTCACTCTTCCAAAGGCATTTCCTTGTGTCAGCGCAAGTATTGTCTTGATCTCCTATCTGATTCAGGCCTTCTTGGAGCTAAGCCTGTGTCTACTCCTTCTGATGCTTCTATTAAGCTGTATAATGATGATAGTCCCTTATTTCTAGATGTTTCAGCTTATAGACGTTTAGTTGGTAGATTGATATATCTTAACACCACTAGACCAGACATTACTTTTATTACTCAACAGCTGAGTCAGTTCCTCTCTAAACCCACACAAACTCATCACAATGCTGCATTACGGGTACTTCGCTACCTTAAAGGTTGTCCTGCTCGTGGTCTTTTCTTCCCACGCCATTCCACTCTTCATTTGTTGGGTTTTTCTGATGCTGATTGGGCGGGTTGTAAGGATTCCAGAAGGTCCATTTCAGGCCAGTGCTTCTTTTTGGGTCAATCATTAATATCCCGGCGTACAAAGAAACAACCCACTGTTGCACGCTCTTCTTCAGAAGCTGAGTACCGTGCCCTTGCTGCTGCAACTTGCGAGCTTCAATGGCTTTTATACCTTCTTCAGGATCTACGAACCACATGTACTAAGCTTCCGGTTCTTTATTGCGATAATCAAAGTGCCCTTCATATTGCTGCAAATCCGGTTTTCCATGAGAGAACGAAACATCTCGACATCGATTGTCACATCGTTCGGGAAAAGATGTTGGCTGGTGTGATGAAACTCCTACCTGTTACCTCTCAAGCCCAGCTTGCTGATTTCTTCACCAAGTCTCTTCTCCCTCAGCCTTTTGGTGTTTTACTTGCCAAGTTGGGAATGGTTGATATTTACCATCCTCCACCTTGTGGGAGGGTCTTAGAGTATACAAAGACAGAAGAGAAAGCATCAGACTCAAGTGACTCACATAAAGGCTTAAGTTCATAAGTCAATAGACTTAGGCTAGTTTTTGTAGTAGTTATCTACCTGCTAGTGCATAGTATTACAGTAGTCCCTACATTTTGTATATAAACAATTCTGTACTTTCCTTTTCATTTTCAAGGAAGATAATGATTTTACCCTCAATTTCTCATTTCATAATAGTAGTAATTAGCAAGGCAATTTAAGCTAGGGAAGTAATTTATTGCCACTACGACAAGATAGTTTAACTATTTGTATTTCGTATAGATTATACTAGTAGTTGTTTGATTTGACAAGAAATCACCCGACAGGTAGCAAGTAATTGTACTATGCTCAATCTAACACTTGTTTCATAGGAACGAAATAACAACTATAAAGCTTTTGTCTCTAATAAGAAAAGAAAGTAGAGAGAATTTACATCAACCCTTGTCAAAACATGAAGTTATATTAGTCAAAAAAAGAAAAGTAAAGTTATAGAGATTATAGAGTTTGTATCAAATATAGCTTTAACCAGTTATGTATTTTTTGTTTTGATTGAATCATCCAGTTAGATTGGCACATGTAAACAATTAATGTAATAAACAAAAGTTGGCTTATGCATCTGATATCATTTGCTGTCAAATTAGTTATTATGACAATCGACCAAAAGCTTCACTTGATTCCGAAAATGCTTCAAATCTAGTTTTACTCTCACCTCATAAAGTAGCAGTACTCTTTTAAACTAATACAACATACAACCTCATAAAGTAGCACTATTTTACATTACAAATATGTGCATCCCAACTACTTTTTCTTAATAATAAGTGAAACTGTACTACGATCATAATTCAGCTGGCAGAAATATTACATGTAATATGCAGAGACTAGGGTTTGAACTCTAGCATTCTCATTTATTTACCCTAAAAGGTAAAATTTCAGCCACTAAACAATTTAACTATTCATTTTAAACCACAATAGTTAAACCATTTTTTTAATTGAAGTTAAAACATCAATTTGTTACTTAAACTAATACTCCGTGTCATATAATTTGTTCAGTAAAATAAAGTAATAAAATAATTAGTTTATAAACTATTTTTAATACATTAAAATATAGGCATGTTTTGTTACAACTTTTTATAAGAAAATATTGCATTTGTATATATTTGTTACACATTTTCTAACAAGCAGAATCTAAATAAACAATCATAACACAATTTCAAATAAGATATTCATAAGAGTAGTTTCTAAAAGAAAATAAATATCTTTAAGAGGGGAAAGAAATAAGTGTAAATTTATAATAATAGTTTGGTAACTACTCTAGAATTTAGATTATCGAAATGAAGTGTACATAAGATTTTACACGTAGACGAAATATTTCAAATTCAAACCTAAAATATACCACCATAAACATCCCGTCTAATAATTTCAGCATGGTAAAAGGTGTCATAACAAATAATTATGCTTTGAACCAACAAGGAGAAAAAAAAAAACCTGAATTATGGGAAGCAATGGAGACTGCAAATCATTTCTGACATCTAAGAAAAACTTATGAACTCTTGTTTGATAAGATTGAGCATCCCTTAAACTTACAGTATCAGATTCCCCTTGAAACCAAAGTAGTGCTCGAACACTACCACCATCATTCAAAGATACCTTAACCCTCTTCATCATATGATTATAAAGCATTTTTCCCTTTTCCCATTCACTTATATATGTACCACCAATTGCACATGGGACCAACCCCACCAAACCAAGTTCTGAATTTTTTTCCAACACAGAATTTGCAAACACCATTCCTGGTCCAACCCCATTTGTCTTTAGTGTATCTATGTCTTCATGAAGTGGTTCATGTGCTTCCACCCACTTAAGATGTGAATTGAGTTTCATAATTGATGAACTTGGATTGCATTCTGGTGGAACGACGCCGTCCCAGGTTGTTACGCCGGTTGTTGTATCGTTTGTTACTCCTCCTCTTCCAGCCATGTTGCTTTGTCCAGCTAATATGAATATGTTTTTTTGAGCTTGTATATGCTTCATTGGCCATGGTTGAATAATCAGAAAAATTAACAAGAAAAATGAAGACATTTACAATTTTTGGATTTTGTTTGGATTTAGATAGAGATGGATGATCTTTTTTCTGTACGAGATTAATTTATTTTATACACCATACCTCAAAAACACCGAGAAATGCTTCCCTGTCATTGTGTATAATTTAATATTTGTCTTTTTATAAAAAAATATATAATATTTGCCAATTGCTTTTCTTACACACCGGTTTAATTATTTTAGATATAATTAATGGCCCAATTTTTAGTCAAGTCATTTGTATCAAGTCTTCCTCATTTGTAAAAGTGTATTTCAATTAATACAAATTTTTTGAAGCATTTCTCTTTTTTTTTCATAGATATTATGTTAAGTTTCTCCAAAATTTATTGGACAATTTGGTATCAAGTTTTTGTCATCGAACCACCCACTGTTCATATACACGCATTAAGTCCAAATGCTAAATGTAAAATCTCATATCGAATGTAAATTAACATGAACGCAAATTTAAACGGAGAGATAATCCTTACTTTACTCAAAAACCAGTAGTTATATCTCTAATATTAATCTTAGGTACTGTCAGAAAAATATTAATTTTAGGTACTTCAAACTTTAGGAATAGTAGAAATAGGGGGAAGTCATTATACATAAGTGTAATCCTTATGCATGGTACATAAGTCAATAACACCCATTAGATTGAGCATCCACATGTAATAATCCTAGTCAATCTCAACTCACACACTCACACTTAATCTCACACCCCCCAAATTTCTCGCGTACCCCCCAAATTTCTTGCGCACCCCCAAATTTCTCGTGCACCCCCCAAATTTCTCGTGCACCCCCAATTTCTCGTGCACCCCTCAAATTTCTCGTGCACCCCCAAATTTCTCGTGCACCCCCCAGATGACTTGTGCCCCCAATTTTTTTTTGTCCACCCACATTTCTAGCCTAAACCATTATGCTGTGGGAATGGTTTCAGATATATACACTCCAAAACCATTAAGTGCATAAGATGGTTTTGAATTACAAAGTATAATTAGAATCATTATTTTTTATTTTTTTTTGGTACAATTATAATCATTATTTAAAATCATTTAATAATAATTTTGGTTTCTCATATAAGACAATCTAAACCATTAAATCACAATTATTGTTTCTATTCTAATTATAGGGTTGTACTCCAAAACCATCTTATGCACTTAATGGTTTTTGAGTGCATATCTCTGAAACCATTCCCACAGCAAAATGGTTTAGGATAGAAATGTGGAGGGGAGAAAAAAAAATGGGGGGCAAAAGTCATATGGGGGTGTGCGAGAAATTTGGGGGTGCGCGAGAAATTTGGGGGGTGCATAAGTAATTTGGGGGGTACACAAGTAATTTGAGGGGTGCACGAGTAATTTGAGGGGTGTATTAAGTAACTTATGCATGGTGCATAAGGATGGCTTATGCATAATAACCAAACCCGTAGAAGTAGAATTAAAATTAATTAATTAATTAGATAGCCACGTGAATAGTCTTGGTCTACTCTGGTCAAAATATAACATTCTTGGTCTATATTTTCAACTTTTTTATAAAAGAGTAGGGGATTGTTTTCCAAAAAAAAAAATCGAAAAAAACGGATTGGTCCAAATAAGACATCCATGTTTGAATTGAATTAAACGTTTTTCTTGTACCAAAAAAAAAATGAATTAAACGTTTTTATAAAAAATATATATCTTTAACAAAGCATATGGCCCATAATCCAAATTATGAGCATTAAGGTAAGCTCCATCGTTCATTCCACAAAAATTAGTTTGTTGTTGAATAGTCAGTCAGTCTACGGGTATTGCTTAACTAATTAGTTGGAAGGTGTTTTTACTTGAGACTAAGACACACAGGTAATTGAATGAATCACAAAAAATTTCAATTCTTATGTGTATTTGGTTCCATGAAAATTCATTTTGTAAAATTCATTTTATTTAATAACATAATTTATGTTTGGATATATTTTTTTTTAAAAGAATGTTTTGATATATTTCATGTGAATTAAATAATAGTAAATATAAGATTTAAATGCTTTGACTTTTCGATTTTACTTGTGAAACAATAATTTCATCAATAAATTTCAACATTTGAGTTTTTGGTCCATATATTTTACTCTAATCCCTAAACAAAATTTTAGTCCACCAATTTCAAAACATGAATTTATATAGGACCCCAATTATGCACACCAAATTTGAGCGCATCTGATTTATTTAAAATGTTTGCGCGTTTCTCAATTCACTTTTGAATCTCCTCTGTAAATAGATGAGTTCACCTCACTTCAATATTTACTCCAGAATTCTAAAATTCTCTGCATCCTTTCTCCTTCACTTTGTCTAAATTTTTCTTTTTTTGTCTTTCCAGATTCGAGTGGATAGAATGGCCTGTAAATAGTCATTGAGGGTGTAATTTCTAGAATAGTTTTTTACAGTGCAATAGTTGACCGAAACCATTTGATCTAAGCTATTTTATATCCTAGGGACGTTATGGTTGATCGTTTGTCTTACACAATTTTGAACAACGCCATGAAATGTCTTATAAAGACCTAGTCCACAATTCAACCTATATGAGATCTTCAGTGATTGAAAAATATTTTTAAATGATTTTCGAAATCCGAAAACAACATACGCTAACATAATGAGTGGATTGAGGAAAGACAATGATGACTCATAGTCATTACACTCAAAATAGATTAATTAAAATTAGTTTTAGTGAGTAATTTTCTAATTTTTATCTTAGTTTAGGAGGAAATTTCATAGAATTAGAGATTGCTTGTAATAAAAGAAAAGAAGCATTTTTTTATATTTTTCAATCTTTCAAAAGTGCCCGGGCGCAAAGAAGAAAGCATTGAGGAGCTAGGAATTGTCCAGTGATCTTCTTGTAATATGTCAAAAGCGCGTAGGCGCTTCATCAGAGCGCGGGGGTGCTTTTCAGCCAGTAGAATTTTGCCACATCAGTTAATTTAGCCTGTGGGCCTTAAACTGACCCATTTTCTACTCTATTAAAGGAGAGCTTTGCCATAGTGAAAGGGTTCCGTTTTTTGCACCAAAGTTGGAGTTTTTGAGCATCATTGAAGGTTGAAGAGCTTGGATTCAAGGCTTAGAAACAATATTGAAGCCTCCAATTCATCCTACTCTTATGTATTTTTTCTCTAATTCTATTGCAATTTTTGGAACTATTACAAGTAACTAGATCTATTTAGATTAGGTCTCTAGATTAGATTAATTTGATGCAACTTGAGTTCATGTAGTTTTGACTTTTGAGTACCATTTTGATTAATTGCAAAGTTAGTATTATTCAATTATGCCTTGTTCTTAATGTTTTTCATATCTTGGCCAAGTATGCAATGATTTCAAGCATCTTTTCACTATGAATGTAGGATTTGATTCTAGATCTAGGTTAATTGTTCAATTAACAATGACTTTAGATATATTTGATTGTTTATTGTGATTTTGAGATTAACGTGCTTTAAAAACCTTCTTTAATTATAAATTTACCTAAGACATTAGCGGTTTATAATTAAAAGAAAGGGTTATGTTGGATTATTTGCATGTATACAAATTATCGTTCAAGTATTAAATAGTTATCGAACCTTGAGAATTGTACGTAATTCAAAACAACACAATTGGGTCATTATTAAAATCGAAACCATAACTATTATGGGGGAAGTTCATATCAAGCAAATTCAAATCCTAGTAGAAGTTGAGAAAACAAGTAAATGATGGTAAGAACTTAAGTTGGAAAATCGATTAGTTAACTATCCAATCAATTGAATCGATGTAGTCGGTAATTTGCGCAAGTCTTAAGAATCATAACACAATCATGTTGAGGAAATCACACAAAAGTGGTTTAGTTCAATCTCTTGATCCTGAACCCTCTCAATTGATCTCAATTTCTTAATCTCTTAAGTAAATTTGAGGTCAATGGAGGTTTTCACACAATGATTAACATAGAACAAAGACCAATCCCAAATTTCTAAGGTGATTGCATCTAAGAACAATTAGATTAGGTTCAACTTCAACCTACATTCTCATGCAAATCAAGTAAATCAAATCATCTAGTTCAATTAAGCCAAAATTTTAAGATAACATATAAAAATAATTAATCGCATATTTGAAAATAATTTAACTTTATTTTATTTTTTATCATAACAATAAATTATACATAAATATTTATCATAATAAACTTTTATGCTATAAGTCGTAAATAAATTATTTAGACCAGAGGATTAAAGTGTAATAGATGATGGATTTTTGTTGTAAGCGAGTATATTTTAGAATAGACCATTTGTTTTTGTTCTTTGAATTTAATAAATTACTATTACCACCCTGATTTTTCTAATATACTATCCTAAAATGAGTTGATCCATTTTTTCCTATTATGTTAGAATCCAGGAATTTACTTGTGTCTATGCAGTCTGGATTTTTTTTTCTATCCCAATATTTGTCACTATACTCCAACATTTAAAAGTGAATTGACTAATATGTCTTCATATATAAACTAAAAGAGTAAAAAAAAATTCACTTTTACTCATTTGGTCAAAGAAGTGTGCCGATGTAAAGAGAAAACAAAAAAAGTAAGTTTACCGGTCCACTTTTCTAGAAATACACCAGTTTGAGAATATAGGTACCGATACCGTTAGTTTAAGTTTACATGTATGCATATTCATATCGGTCCACTTGGTATGAATATTCATACCTGTATGAATATTCATATAAGATGTTAGAAATAATATAAAATCATTGATGTGGCCAATCCTAACAGCTTAAGCTTTTGGGATAATTGGTTATTTGACATGGTATCAGAGCCTCTATGACTAAGTGGTCTAGTGGAATTTAAGCATATGGTAGGTGGGCCTATGCATGATCCACGCTTCAAGCCCAAGTAGGCTCTTGCGTGAGGGGGCGTGTTAGAAATAATATAAAATCATTGATGTGGCCAATCCTAACAGCTTAAGCTTTTGGGATAATTGATTATTTGACATCATATCACTTTTATATGAGTGTATCGGTATGAAGATGCATGCCGATACACTTTTGTCCCAACCGTACCAATTCCTTCATAACTAATGTCTTTTTTTTAGCAACCTTCTCATTTCCTTTGATTAAATAAACTTTTTCTATTATCACCTCCACTTTTGCTAGCATATATACACACCTTAACGAGTTATTTGTATCGAGTAAATGCTTCCCTGTCATTGTGTATAATTTAATATTTGTCTTTTTATAAAAACAATATATACTATTTGCCAATTGCTTTTCATAGTACACACTGGTTTAATTATTTGAGATATCATTAATAGCTTAATTTTTACTCTAGTTATTTGTATTGAGTATTTCTCATTTGTAATATTCTATTTTAATCAATACAATTATTTTGAAGCTTCTCTCTCTCTCCCTCTCTCTCTCTCTTCTTTCATGGTTGCCATGTTGAACCTCTCCAAAATTTATTGGACAATATACTATTAAGTTTATATTATCGGGTCAACCACTATTTATATACACGTACTATTTAAAAGGAGAGATAATCCTTCCTTTTTACTCTAAAATCACTAATTATATCTAATATTAATCTTAGGTTCTTAAAACTTTAGAAATAGTAGAAAAAGTAGAACTAAAATTAATTAATTAGCCACGTGAATAGTCTTGGTCTACTCTGGTCAAAATATAACATTCTTGGTCTATATTTTCAACTTTTTTATAAAAGAGTAGGAGATTGGTTTCCACCAAAAAAAGAAAAAAAGGGATTGGTCCAAATAAGACATCCATGTTTAAATTAAACTTTTTAATAAAAAATATCTTTAACAAAGCATGGCCCAAAATCCAAATTATGAGCATTAAGGTAAGCTCTGTCGTTCATTCCACAAAAATTAAGAACCAAACTAGCCACCGCTGACTTTGTTTTGTTTCAGATCACCGCTGTCGGAAAACTCTTGTGTCATGCATCCAGGTATTCATAATAACTATCTTTGATAAGTCAACATGTTGTAGATCCTGTTTTATATACGTGCTCATGTTTGTTTTGCTTCCGCACTACAGTTATAAGATTATAGATTTAATCTTTATGTTGAGCATGTCATATAATTGATTAGTAAATTAATTCCAAGAGTTTGTTTTCTTAAATTTCAAATTCACCATTTACATCACTAAACTTTACATCACAGAACTTTTGCATAGCTACCAATCCAGTGAACCACGATGGCTCATCCTAATCTTGAGGACTTATCGTTGCATGATGAGGAGGATGGAGGTTTTTGTTTTGATTTTGATGAAGTGGAATATGAACAAGTGGACCTTCGTTGGTGCCTTGTGGGACGTTTCCTATGTGACAGAACTATCCATTTCAACTCGATGAAAGTGAGAATGGCGGACCTTTGGAAGCCGGTGAAAGGAGTTACGATCAAGGAGGCGCCGGATGGAAAATTCTTGTTTCATTTTGCTCATCCAATTGATATGGAAACAGTGCTTAATGGTGGTCCATGGACCTTTGATAACAATATGTTGATACTGGAGCAAGTTCAATTGGGAATGCAAATTGAACGGATACCCCTTTTTCATGTCAATATGTGGGTTCAAGTTCATAACCTTCCAATGGGTTTGATGAAGGAGACAGTTGGCACCAAGTTGGCAAACTACATTGGAGTTTTCATGGAATATGATAAAAATAACAAGACGAGTTTTTGGAGACAGTTTATGCGGATCCGTGTCAAAGTTGATGTCAGACTATCATTGAAGAAGGATGCGAAGGTTAAAGATAGAGCAGGGGAATGGTGCACCGTGAATTTCAAATATGACAAGCTCGGGGTTTTTTGCTTTGTTTGTGGAGTCATGGGACACGCTGAAAACAAATGTGTTGTGCGTTTCTCAATGGAAGAAGATAATGGAATCAGGGAGTGGTCAGCGGATATCAGAGCAGATGCCAGAAGACAAGGAGGGAGAATTACCTCATGGTGGTTAAGAGAGGAGAGAGGGAGCAGGGAGGAACATGGTGGGGACGCGGCGGCTCAGCCATACTCGCCGTCAGGAAGCAACAGCAGGGGTCCCGTTCATGCTGACGTGGTAACAGGTGGGATCATGGTCCAATCACACACTCACAATCCTCATCAGGCCGCAATAATGACTAGACAAGACCAATCATTCCCCATTAATGACCTGTCCCAACAACAATTATCAGCCAACCAAAACGCATCAACCTATCAATTACACCCGTCCTTTCAATCCCTTCTCGCACGTTTTGCCAAGGATTCCTCTACTAACTTTAATGCAGCCGACAACAGCTTTACATCTCTGCCCAACATTAATTCCCCACCAGCAACAAACTCTGACCTGCCCATCATTACTGCCCAACCAGTTACAGAAACTCATAAAACCAATTTATTCCCAAATCAACCATTCACTTTTAATAGCCGACCTGCAATTAATACCCTGTCAGAAAACAACCTCGTCCAAACAAATAATCCAAACCGACCCAAACCTGACCCGGCCAATACCCGACTTTTACCCGAACTAGTAAACGACCCGAAGTCAACCCGCCCTAAAAAACCCAAAAATAACCCGAAAAAACCACACCCAACCCATAACTGATCTGAACCAGAACGAACCCAGGAAGAGAATGACGACATGGATGTTCAGAGTGACAAAAAAAGGAGAAGGGAGGAGATGAAACTTACCGGTGCAACCACTTCTGAAGTGCCTGAGCATTTTTTAACGGCAGGTCCTGGCAGCCAGGCCTGCCGGGACCAATGAAGATTCTTAGTTGGAATTGCCGGGGATTGAGCACCCCAAATGCAATTCCTAACCTGCGAAGTATTGCTCAAGGGCACCAACCAGATATTTTATTTCTGTCTGAAACACTTTCTAAGTCTCATACTATGGAACGCATTTGTGTCAGTCTTAATTTCAACTCTTGTCTGTCAGTAGATGTGGAGGGGAGAAGTGGAGGATTGTCGGTCATGTGGAGAAATTCTATTAACTGCAGAATTCTGAATTACTCTCGAAATTTCATTAACCTGATAGTGGAGGACAAAGAAAAGGAGGAATGGAGATTAACTTGCTATTATGGGTATCCGGAAAGAGAACGACGTCGTCAAGCTTGGGACTTGTTGCGTGATTTGCGTGACATGTCTGACCTCCCGTGGTGTATTCTAGGAGATTTTAACGATTTGCTGTCACAAGAAGATAAAAAGGGCACCCATCCGCATCCGAATTGGTTATGTAATGGTTTCCGTAGTGCCGTCAGTGATTGTGATCTTACTGATATCCAGCTAGACGGTTATCCCTTCACCTGGACGAAAAGTAGAGGCTCGCCAAATATCATTGAAGAGCGTCTTGACCGTGCTATGGCTAACTCGAAGTGGATGATGAATTATCCTAATGTCAAATTGTTGAACCTTATCACTTCGCATTCTGACCATAGTCCTATTTTGCTTCAAACTTCACCACCGGTACGTCATGGAAGAATATACTCGTTTCGCTTTGAGAATGGGTGGTTAAAGGAGGAGGACATTAATGAGGTAGTGGAGGAAGGTTGGGGTAGGGAGAGGAGTGTATACATTACAAATAAGACGGTAAGATGTGCGGAGAAACTTAAAGGGTGGGGAAGGAGGAAACACATGAGATTCAAACAGGAGGTACTTGAATGTAGTGAAGAGATGGAAAGACTTAGAGGCTCTCATGATACAACAAGCTCCGGAAGGTTTAAGGAAATTCAAGAGAGACATGCCAGGTTGTTAGTCCAAGAAGAAACCTATTGGAGACAACGGGCAAAGATGCACTGGTTGAAGGAGGGGGACATGAACACAAATTTTTTTCATATGTCGGCAACTACTAAACAACGAGCAAAAAAGATTGAAAAGCTTGTCAATGAGGACAACATTGAGGTCACAGGGCAATCTGACTTGTGTGCGGTGGCCATGAATTATTTTGACCATCTTTTCAAGTCTAATTCAACAGTGCATGAACCGGTGTTATCTCTGATTGGGCCAAAAATTACACAAGATGATAATGAAAAGCTTTTGGCGCCTATTTCAAAGGAAGAACTAAAAGAAGCTTTGTTTCAAATGCACCCTGATAAAGCTCCGGGTTTGGATGGTTTTAATCCGGCTTTTTATCAACATTTTTGGGAGTTATGTGGCAATGATATCTACGAGGCAGCAAAGGAGTGGCTTGAAAGGGGGTATTTTCCTTCTTCTTTGAACGAGACCAATATTTGCCTAATACCCAAGTGTGAAAATCCGTCATCCATGAAAGACTTGAGGCCAATTTCTTTATGTAATGTTCTCTACAAAATGGTCTCCAAGTTGTTGGCCAATAGATTGAAGGGGTGTCTTGAGAGGTGTGTGTTGGAGGAACAGTCGGCTTTCATTGAGGGGCGCTCCATTCTTGATAATGCCTTAATTGCTATTGAGGTTATCCATGCCCTTAAAAGAAAGACTCGTGGTAGGAAAGGGGAGCTAGCACTCAAGATTGATATTAGTAAGGCCTGTGATAAAGTTGATTGGGGTTTTATGCGCGGTATGCTTGAGAGATTGAGATTTGCTAGTCAGTGAATTCATTGGATGATGCTATGCGTTAGTTCTGTCAATTATTCAGTTTTGGTGAATTTTAAAAAAAATGGTCCTATACTTCCAGGAAGGGGCCTAAGACAGGGGGATCCTCTATCTCCTTATCTTTTCATACTAGTGACCGAGGGCTTGACAGCTCTTATGAAACAGGCGGTGGCTAGAGGAGACTTACATGGAGTTCAAGTTTGTAGAGAGGCACCGACGGTGTCCCACCTTCTTTTTGCTGACGACTGTTTTTTGTTCTGCAGGTCTAATTTAGATGAAACAAATCAGTTGATGCGAATTCTCAAAACTTATAAGGAAGCAACCGGTCAAGAAATTAATCTGACCAAATCTGAGGTGTCTTTTAGCAGGAACTTGAGTATAGCAGCACAAGAGGATCTTTCAAGAATTATGGGAGTTAGGCACGTGCTAGGGACAGGAAATTATCTTGGTTTGCCATCAATGATCGGTAGAAAAAAGAAGGACATTTTTGCTTATATCAAAGATAGAATTTGGAGGAGAATTAATTCTTGGCGTGGGAGAGCTTTATCAAGAGCCGGCAAAGAAATAATGATCAAATCCGTCCTTCAAGCTATTCCTTCTTATGTCATGGGTGTGTATCTCTTGCCGGAATCCACTATCAAAGACATAGAGAGGATGATGAATTCTTTTTGGTGGGGTGGAGGATCTAACCGAAAAGGAATAAGGTGGCTTGCTTGGGATCGAATGACTTGTCCGAAGGCGGTAGGAGGAATGGGTTTTAGAGATTTGCATGGATTTAATTTGGCTATGATAGCAAAGCAAGGGTGGAACATCATGACAAAACCGCACTCCCTAGTGGCTAAAATTTATAAAGCGAGGTATTTTCCTAATTCATCCCTTTTTGCTTCTAAACTTGGTCATAACCCGAGCTACGCTTGGAGAGGCATTTGGAAAGCTCGGCAAATTTTAATGCATGGTTGTAGGTGGAGCATTGGAAATGGTTCTAGCATTCATATTATGGAAGAGCCTTGGTTGAGAGATAAAGAGGGTGCTTGGCTTCCTTCGCCGCAACAACAAGGTGTGTATAACATTACGTTACATGATCTTATGCACTCAAATGAGAAATCTTGGGATAAAGAAAAAATAGAATCCCTTTTTGACACACATGTTGCCAAGCGTATCCTTTGTTAGAATAGAGATGCAAAATAGAGAAAGATAAAGACGGCTAGGGTTCCAATAATATTAGAATAATATTGCTTGACAAAATAAGGATTACAAGAGAATTTATAATAATACCTAATGGACTACTAGACTACTAACATAAAAAGCCCAACACTAAAAGCCCTAATATATCTAACACTTCCCCTCAAACTCACGATGCATTAATGGATAATCATCGAGAGTTTGTCAAACAAATAACGAAAAACATACTTAATAATAATATAAACTTAACATTTTATTTCTAATATTACCCCTCAAGCTAAAGCTTACTAAGCTTTACGCTTGTTACAAATTAACCCTGAAGCTAAACCAACCCAACTAATAACCAAACAAGAGAAGTAATTCGCAATCAACAGACACCGAAGAGAGGAGAACCAAATTAAATTATTCCAACATCCAATCCAAGCTAACCAAAACAAAACCAATCGAACAAATCCAAACTAAACCAAACATATGAATCGACCAATAGATAGATGCAATCAAACAGAAGAAACCAATAGGGAGAAGTGCAACCAATCAGAAAAAGTCAATAGGGAGAAGTGCAATGCAATCAGAAGAATCAATAGAGAGAAGTGCAATGCAATCAGAAGAATCAATAGAGAGAAGTGCAATCAATCAGAAGAAGTGCAATAGGGAGAAGTGCAATGCAATAAGAAGAATCAATAGGGAGAAATGCAACGCAATCAAAAGAAGTCAATAGGAAGAAATGCAATAAAAAAGAAACAGTAGAGGGAGAAGTACAATCAATCAAAACCAATTGAACTCAACCAATCAAACTAAACCAAACCGAACAAACAATTAAACAGTGACACTTAAAATAGGTCGCACCAAACAAACCACATCATCAATAATTCTCAAGTGCCAAGAAAATACCCAAATACCAAATTACTTTCTATATAGAAGCACGAACAAATTCCACATGCAATATACTCCGAATCAATCATTTAGTAGGTTCCTAGTTCCAATTGAACCAATCTCAAATACAACAAATTCCAATAACCATACAATTTTCTCCAGGAAAGGAAATCCAACAATTTGTTTCATAAAAGCCGTGTACCAAGTTTTTCCCAAAACAAATGCCAAATAACTTTCATATGATGACATTATAGACTTCATGATCTAGAATTCCAACCACTAAAACAAGAACAACGACGCTACCTGATGAAAACAAACAAAAGAAAATCCTACTAGAAAGAAACAATTACCAAGAGACGACGGTGTAGCAACAATACTCTAACCTCCTTACTTTTTTTTTCAATAGGACCAGCATCAAACAAACACAATAAACATATCCCCAAACTTTTGGAGATTTAATAGCGGAAGCGACAAATAGTTCATGGTGGATCGTACCATGCTCTCGATACCATGTTAGAATAGAGATGCAAAATAGAGAAAGATAAAGACGGCTAGGGTTCCAATAATATTAGAATAATATTGCTTGACAAAATAAGGATTACAAGAGAATTTATAATAATACCTAATGGACTACTAGACTACTAACATAAAAAGCCCAATACTAAAAGCCCTAATATATCTAACATCCTTGATATACCGTTATTTGGTGTTATTAATGAAGATAAATTTATTTGGGTGGATAACATGTATGGTGATTATAGTGTTAGGAGTGGTTATAATTTGTGGATGAACCTCTCAGGAAAATCTCAATATTCAGCTTGTCATGAAGATTGGAGTAGTCTATGGAACATTCACGTGCCTCCTAAAGATAAGCATCTTTTATGGCGGATTTGTAGAGGTTGTTTACCAACACGTTGTCGACTTCAAGAAAGGTGCGAACCGTGTCCTTCATCATGTCCCCTTTGTGATCATGGAATTGAAGATGATATGCATGTGTTGTTTCATTGTGAATTTAGTGCCCAAAGTAGAAGTAGTGCAGGTCTGGATCAATTTATCGCTCCACATATGCGGCATAACCGGAATTTGCATGATGTTATTCTTAGTATCTGCTCCTCGACTGATAAACACGCTGCAGGTCTATTTGGTACTCTCATTTGGGTGTTGTGGAATAATCGTAATAATAAGCATTTGGAATAACACAAAGGAGCCAGGAAGAAGTCTAGGATACAAGGCTAACACTACAACATTTTAAGCCTATCGCAACGCTAAATTTTGGAAGGTAAAAAAACCGTTCTTATATAGTACCATAAGCAACGGTTTTTATATACTGTTGCGGTAGGGCATGAAAATTTTGTAAATCTTCTACCACGCCTCTATTCCGTTCTTGTATAGGAAAGGGGAACGGTTTATTATTTTATATTTTGGGCGACGCTTTAAAATGGTTCCGGTATATTTTTATTATTCTTTATTTTAAACGAGCATATGAAACCGTTTTCTTACCTTATTATTATTTTTATTATAAAAAATTAAAACCGTTCCCATATTTTGGTGAAAGTAATATTTCAACGCTAGCTAATTTTTTTCCCCCAAATTTTCACTCCCCTATTATTTGTTCAACGCAAAATTTCTAAGGATTTCTCATCCAACTTCGAAATTCATCACGTTTCAATTCTCAAAATCCCATCCCAACTCCAATTTCTCAAAATTTCTCTACCGTAATGGATGAATTGATCCTTCTCAAAAACCTCCAACCGATCAATCTTGCTTCAAATTCATCGTTACCTGCACTCGACCGTGACCTCTTCAAAACTTGAAGAACCTGCTTCTCTTAGAACGTCGTCGACCCCTTCCACTTCTTCTCTCCTCATGAACCAGAACTGCTTCTTTCGATACTCACAAACCCTTGAAACCCAAAATTTCCAAAAAGCACGGACACTTCTCTACTCCATGAAACCCTATAGTTCTGACGACGACAATGTTTGTTGAAGGCAACAACGATGATGATTGTTGCGATTGGTGAAGGAACCGACGATTCACAAGGAATCGACTTCTCTACTCCATGATTGTTTTTGGCTCAAAGTTGCAAACTTGGTAACTGGTATTTGCTAATTAAAGCAGTAGAAGAAGAATAAGGGAAGTAATTTCAGTGATCGTTGAAGAACTGAGGTTTAGGGTTTTTTAGTGGCGTTGTGAATTTTGATTGAATTAGGGTTATTCAATGTGTATGAGAGATAAAATTGTGTTGTGATTGTGATGGATGTGGACGAAACTGGGAAGTTGGAATCTTTGGACCCAAATATGTTGCAGCTTCAAGAGGCTTCTCCTTTTGCTCTCAAATTGACTCCTTATGTAGCTAAAGAGCTTTTCTCGCAGTGGCTTTCACTTCCAGATACTTCTCGCTTGGTAAATAGATTTATAGTTGATATGAACTTAACCATTTATATTTTTCTATGAATAAATGATAATTTGACTATTTATTTGACAAATATAGATTATGCAAATAGAGGTGCGTGGAATATATTTATTTACTTTTGTCTAAATTGTAAGTGTTTTTCTGTTGTTTTTAGTTAGCAAGATTGGACTAAAATGTGAAAGAATTCAGTATAGTAATTAGGTTTTAAACCCTAAATGTGTTGTATATGGTCTATTATAAATAATTTGTCATATGAGTGTTTCTTCGCTTCCTTTTAAAGTAGCTTTCTTGTGTATTTCATTGACGTTCAGTACGTTGCCGCAAAGCAGATGGCTAATCTTGAATTTTTTTTCAATAAGAGGCCTCATTTTAGTACTCCGTCTAATACCCCATTTTCGCTTTTATACTTTCAAACACAATAAGTGAACCTTTCCTTTTCCTTGCTAGTCTTGATGGAAATTTAAGACTCCAATTAGTCAGCCGTAGAAATTGGTATCTGTTTTAATGTTTTGAATAATAGAGCTCTCTAATCATATTTTTTAATCGCGAAGCTTTCCTCTACCTTCAGTATGACTTTTGAGGCATAGAAAGGAATTAACTTTACAAAAGTTTGTGCTTTAAATTCATTATTTTGTGTTCTTGTATGAGTCTGAATTTGTTGTGTTTTGAGAATAGACAAACAACTGTTCTTTTGTGTTCATTTTAATCACCATCTTATAGAGAGAAGTTACACTTTAGGAATATTAGTATACAGAGCTTTCAATGATATGCTTTCCTGTTATTTCTTGCTGGGAGTACACCACCACTTTCACCACGCAGCTCATCTGGTTCCCCACGGACCACGAAACAGAGAACTAGCCCTTAAACTATTCATCATCTTTCAGTTATGAGATTATATATGGTTACCTTGTTGTAGTTATTTTCAGCACATTACAGTGACATGTTCTAATTACTATAACATGTAAGTGAATGATGATAAGAACAAACTAGGAAGAGACTCACACTATTCATCTTCTTTCAGTTGTGAGATTATATATGGTTACCTTGTTGTAGTTATTTTCAGCACATTACAGTGACATGTTCTAATTACTATAACATGTAAGTGAATGATGATAAGAATAAACTAGTAAGAGACTCACACGTTCTTCAATGAAAAGTTGTCAATCTTTGCTTTTTCTCAATGAAAGTGAAGTAGACAGATTGATCAGCTCCTAGGATTTCATACTGTCATGGCCAATCCTTACTGATGATACAAAAAAATGAAAACTAAGCTTTTAACTGACCTGTAATCTCATTGGAGTTGGTATTCTTGATTAATGTCTTTGATCTTTCTTTCAATCTCTTGTTTGACACATTTTATTTGATGCATCTGTGCTTCTAAAATTGCATATTTTTATCTTCTTTTTATCATGCATGTTTGTATTATTCTTTAGTTCCTATATATTTGTGTTTGGTTTAGTGAATCGAACCACAAGGTTATTGAGTGCTAATCAATGGAGATGCTAAAATATGAGCTTGGAATCTTTTTTCCTTTTCATTAATTTGCTAATAAATAGATTTAGTTAACAGGGTTAATTGTTTAGTCATTGACGTGTTGTGCTAACAGTGGCGGTGGAGAAACCACCGTGAGAACCAAGCTCCACCATGAAAGAGTTTCAGCAATCAACGGATCTTGAACGAGCGCACTCTTTTCTCCGAAGCAACATCTACATTGATTTTGAAGAAGTTCCCAGGCCTCACTTGGACCTGAAGAAGACGGAACAGTCGAAGAACAAAAATGATCAAACCTCTTGGTAAGTAGCTACTCAATCAATTCATCAATCGCTTTCTCTAACAATCTCAATAAGAGTATTCGGTTCTGGACTAGACCTAATAGATATGATCTCTTGAACCTATATATTAGGACTTTTCTTGTGCATTTTCTTAGTTCAGTTGAACGAGTGATTATATGATGTTTGTCTATTTATGTTCTCTGGTGACACGTTAGTGTAAATTAGTGTGTGCGTATGTTGTTGATGGAAATTTGTTCTACCAATAGGTTCCAAATGCTTCAAGTGTCCCTCACCAAGCCAATTCTTCATGTCTAGACACTAATGAAGATGTAACAAAGGAAGATTGATTGATTTGCTGCCTCATGGTTTGTACCTATTTGATTTGCTGAGTTATTGAAGATTGATTTGCTGCCTCATGGTAGTAGGCTCATATCCTCTTCATCTTATGATTTAGAGTGCTATGGCTATTGTTTAGGTTTATTTAGTTGTATATTAGGTTCAAGTGCTCCCTGTTCCTTGTGGCTGTTTGTGTTTATTTAGTGTTGTATTTGATTGAAATGCCTTGACTTGTGTTTATTTAGGATTTAGAGTGCAATGTCTTGACTTGATTTTATTTAATTGCAGTTAGTGGCGAAATGAATGGAACCTTGTTTGTATTATGAATAGTATGTGAACCTCGCCTTTAAGGGCAGTGTATCTCAATTAAATTGAGTTTATAATTTGATCTCTTTTCTTTTCTATAGGTTACAGATGCTTCTAGTGCCCCCGACCAAACAGATTCTCCAAGTCCATACACTAAAACGGATTCTCCAAGTCCATACACTAATGAAGATTGGAGAGAGATTTACAATTAAGTTTTTTCCTGTTTAATTAGGCTTTTAATAAAGTATTTTGTTGAACAAGTCTTTTTCTTTTTATCTTCTTTCTTATGTGATATTTGATTCACAAAGACATATATATATGCTGAAGTCTCATATCTTAGTGAAGTTAATCTTAATTTATGATGTATTGTTAGTATGTTTTTTTTTAAGAAATCATAGTAATAATGTATTGTTCATTAGGATATTTAATGACTATACATGTTCAACATAGTATAACTTGTATTGCTATATAATAGTAATTTGATATATTTTCATATCTTATTTTGGTGATATTTAATTAATATTATTGCTATTGGTTCTTTTTTTATTAATTTTTTTTTAATAAACAACTTGCATTTTACGTCGGTCAATAGATGTGCCAGTTGTGAAAAGTAGCTTTTTAGCATTTTACGTTCTCTAAATAGATATTTCTAGTAGATTTTTAAAATCGCCTCAAAAACGGATATAAATAGTCGTTCCAACCGATGTAAAAACTCATTTCTAGTAGTGTAAATCATTCTCCAATTTCAACCAATGGCAACGGTTTTTATTTAAGAACACATAGAAACCGTTGTTGTTGGAAAATTAAAAACCGTTCTGTTACGAAACTCTAAGAGAACGGTTGTCTACTAGGCGTTGCAGTTGGGAAAAAAACCGTTGCAAAAGGATAAGAGTACGCCTCAGTACAGAACGCCCTGAAAACCGTTCTCTTAGCCTAGTGCAGGTCTGGATCAATTTATCGCTCCACATATGCGGCATAACCAGAATTTGCGTGATGTTATTCTTAGTATCTACTCCTCGACTGATAAACACGCTGCAGGTCTATTTGCTACTCTCATTTGGGTGTTGTGGAATAATCGTAAAAATTAGCATTTGGAATAACACAAAGGAGCCAGGAAGAAGTCTAGGATACAAGGCTAAGCATCTTTGGGAGGAATGGTTTTCAGTACAACATATACAGTCCGGCCAACTTGCATCAGTTCAGCCTCAACATGTTTTGCGATGGCAGAAACCTCCACATGGCTGGTACAAATGTAATTTAGACGCAGCTTTTCACTCGGAGCAGAAGCGAACAAGTGCTGGGTGGTGTTTGCGTGATCATCACGGTATGTTTGTAAGGGCTGGAACGTCATGGGTGGAAGGTACATGTTTTGTTATTGAAGGAGAAGCTATTGCTTTACTGGCAGCATTGCGTGAGTTGCAAGAACAAGGCATCTCACAGGTTATTATCGAAACAGATTCGCAAAGTCAAGTGAATGCAATCCTTCATATCCATGTGGGAAATTCTGAATTTAGTGCTTTAGTTTGTCAAATTAAAAGTATTATGTTATCGAATCCAAACTTTATGGTTAGGTTTGTTAAGCTGCAAGCGAACATAGTTGCTCATTCCTTAGCTAGGGCGGCTATTTCTTGGCCTCATCGCTGTATCTTTGATAGTTTACCAATTTGTATTGCTACTTCTTTACATAATGAAATGATATGAGTTTATGTTTGTCAAAAAAAAAAAAAAGACAGACAGGTAATTGATTGAATCACAAAAAAACTTCTATTTGTAAGTTGTAACACATTTTTTTTTTGGGTACAAAGTTGTAACTCATTCCTACTCTAACTAATTCACTGTCAAGAAAATTCCATTCTTACGTGTATTTGGTTTTACGAAAATTCATTTTATTTAATAGTAGTGTGTTTAAATTAACATAATTTATGTTTGGATATTTTTTTATAAAATGTTTGGATATATTTCGTCTGAATTAAATAATAAATATCAGATTTAATTTAAATACACAAATGACTTTTCGATTTTACTTATGAAACGATAATTTCATCAATAAACCAATCGTTAGTTGGTTCAGTGGTGATTGACGGTGAATTTGGTAGGGATGACCATAGTTTGATCTCTCACAACTGCAATCCGAAGGGGGCTGGAACCACTTAATGTCAGAATTCCGGATACTGGTGGTAAAAAAAATCATCAATAAATTTCAACATTCGGGGTTTTGGTCCATCTATTTTACCCTAAATAAAATTTTAGTCCACCAATTTCAAAATATGAGTTTATATAGTACACCAATTATACACACGGTTGTAATTTTGGTTTCAAACTTAAATTTGACTCAAAATGGTGATTTTTAACTATAAAAATCCCTTTTTCAAAATAAAAAATGTTAAAAAGGAGATAAATAAGAAATCAAAATTGCAACAAAGTGCTAAAGAATAAAATATTTCGATATTATTTGTGATCAAAAGCACTAAAAGTTCATTGAAGTCTAAATTTAAATGTAAAAATCACGTTTAAAGTAAAAACAACAAATTCTAATCAAGAAACTAGAAATTCAAATCGCTTTTAGCTTTTCCATAAGTGAATCTAAATTAACATACACCGTTGTAACAATTTGGTTGGAACTTGTTAAAAAATAATCACAAGTTATAAGATTTAAAACCGGTGTGTATTGTCAAAAAAAAAAAACCCGGTGTGTGTATGAATTGAAAAAATTGTAGAAGTTTCACATTGGAATTGATAACACACATTAGTAGTGTTATAAAAATGTAGGGAACTACTAATAGTTTTATAAATGGGAGAAAACACTCACTTTTTTTTTACCACTGCTACATGCACACCGTTGTTTGAGGGTCCGTATTAGAATGGTCCGTAATAGTCATTGAGGGTGTAAGTTCTAGAATAGTTTGTTACAGTGCAATAGTTGACCGACACCGTTTGATCTAAGCTATTTTATACGCTAGGGATGTCATGGTTAATCATTTGTCTTGCACAATTTTAAACAGTGCCGTGAAATGTCTTATAAAGAGCAACCTAATCCGCGACTAAGGCTTAGTTTCAATTAGCTTTTAGTTTGAGAGAACACCATGACTAATGTGACACCGAAAAGTCTTGCTTGAAATGAGGAAACTACTATTTCTTTAGAATTTAGAAACCTTCAAAATGTGTTTTATGTGAATAGTTCTTTACAATCTACCCTAAAATTAGTTTTGCTCAGAAAGGATTTTTATAAATATAAAAAAAAAAAATCTAAAAAAGGTTGGATATTATTAGCATATAACATTATTAATAACCATTAGCTACATGAGTAATACAGGCATAATAAACATTCTATCTAGAAACAGGAAGCTATTGTTGAGTTTCAACAGTTAGTGGTGAAGTCCCATATCAACTATGTACGAGAAGAATGTTGAATTTATAAGAAAGATAACTTATTAGCCTAACACCTTAAAGTTTTGGGTGGAGATGTAGTATCTTCCTTATGATTCTGAAGCATTAACCCCATTATTTTTCCGAAGCTCCCCGGACTCTCCAACACCTATTATAGGCAAGTGAGGTAGTACTATATTTTATTCTTGCTCCCTCTCACTGCATTGTTTGAATGCTATAATGGATGTATTATCTTTCTCTCGTATATATTCTTTTATAATGTTTATTTGGAACGTACCTAGTAGTTACTTTAGCCACCATGCACTTGCAAGTTGCATAATATCGAGAGGTGATAGTGCCTGCAATTTTATAACTGAGAGTGACAATAGCAGCAGTATTTGGTTGAATAAGAAAAATGTGGTTTGGATTTCCTGCTGTGCAAGTGATTTAGATCGTCTGATCTTAAATCAACGACCCAGATTTATTACCGTGCAAAACTGCATGAATTTGTGACAACAGAAAATCCTGATCCAGTAAAATGACCATGTTGTCACTGGTTATTAATGTAGCTGCAAGATCTTTTCTACAAAATATTTTATCAATAAAGTCATAAGAAAAAAGCTATCAATGTATGAAAATGGTCATCCAATTTATTTTACTTTGTATAAAACTAGTATAACTACCATTCTATTTTTTATTGTATATAATTTTCAACAATGCATATGATATGAATTTTTAGCATGTAGGTAAGATATGTATATATGGTTATAGAATTAATTAAATTTAATATATAATTGAAGACCACATTTTCATATATAGAAAACAATTTGTTATGTAAAAACAAAAAATATATATTTGATTATGAAGAATAAGAAAACAGGACGTAAGATACATTGGCAAGTTGATAGTGTTTTCATTATTTTTCTTCCCCCATGCGTTAAGCGTTATGCGTCTCTGTCTTGCTTTGCTATATACATTCACGTTAGCCGGCCGTCTTACCATGATGGAAGCAACTTATAATTTATTTTTATTTTTCTTGACAAAAGTCACTTATAATTTATAAACACTACATGGTTGAATAAATATATACAAGCCCCTTTATTTTATTTTTTTTACCGGAATAAATTTAGTACATTTCATTCATAATAGTAGTTTCAATATAAGATGGAAAAGAATTAAAAATTTAAAAACATGTATTAAAATTTGATTAAGCTAGATCATGGACTCCCCAACTAACTTGTCTGTGAACATAATTGAATTTACAGTTCTGAATCAACTCTAACAATCTCCTACATTTATCAATTAGCACAACATTTGATTTTAGTTCCTAGATTTATTGCTATGCAAGCCCCTTTATGATTAATGATATTTTGACAACTTTATATATATATATATATATATATATATATATATATATATATATATATATATATTTCACCGCTTAGTGTCACAATTGTACTCTCACAAAAATGACACAATCTTCTTAGTTAAAAATTAAATAGAAAAAAGATACTATCATGTTAATTTTAATGGATTAACTATTGTAAGAGTTAATACGAAGTTGTAACCTTAATGTAATACAAAGTTCAAACTCCATTAAAAAATATGTAATTTAAATTTTTAAATTGCAAATTAAATATTTAAGTGATATACACAATATTAAACGGATGAAGTTTAGTTTGGTCCTATATTGAGACCTTTAAACATAATCGACAAATTTAACATTAAAAATGATTAATTTGACTGAAGAAACAAATATTAAATATCAGTTTGAAATTTTAAATTAAATTTAAAGACATATTACAAATATTTATACGTATTCTTTGTGGAAAATTGAAACCAAAATAAAATACTTAAACCATAGCATCCTCTCCTATAATTCATGTCCATCTAGTTTGCCCTAGCATCTTAACAATGCAAATTCAAGTTTTCTTCCTCTTTCTCTTATTCACTAAAACCATTTCATTAACATCAACAAGAGACACACTCCCACAAGGCTCATCTCTTTCGGTAGAAAAACCAAATGACATCCTTATTTCATCCAACGGCGATTACTCAGCCGGTTTCTTCCAGGTCGGAGACAACGCCTTTTGTTTCTCCGTCTACTTCACAAAATCCAAACAACCCGCCGTTGTTTGGATGGCAAATCGAGACCAACCCGTTAATGGAAAAAACTCAAAACTCTCACTTTCTAATAACGGTAATCTCGTTTTAACTGATGCAAAAACAAAAGGAACACCAATTTGGTCCATTTCAAATTTGTCTCCTTTTCCATTACAGCTAAAGCTTCAAAACAATGGTAACCTTGTACTTGAAACTTTAAGAAAAACCGAAAAAAGTACTAACGTTACTATCATTTGGCAAAGCTTTGATTCTCCAACAGATACTCTTCTTGAAGGCCAAGAACTTACAGAACACTCAAGCTTAATTTCATCTAAAAGCAAAACAAATTATTCCTCAGGTTTCTACAAACTTTATTTCGACAACGATAACGCTCTTCGTCTTTTATTCAAAGGTCCATTGTTAGCCAGTGTTTATTGGCCAACACCTTGGATATTACCAATCGATTTAGGAAGATCAACATACAATGCTACCAAAATCGCGCTACTCGATTCTTTTGGTCATTTCACGTCCTCTGATGCGTTTCAATTTCGCACCACTGATTATCCTAATAAAGTTCATAGGTTACTCAAAATGGATCATGATGGTAACTTACGTGTTTATAGCTTCAATGAGAAAATGAAGACATGGGAAGTAACATGGCAAGTTACTCTTCAACCATGTGAGGTTCATGGTATTTGTGGAGAAAATAGCATGTGTAGTTATAATCATGTTATTGGAAGAACATGTTTTTGTTTGAAAGGTTACAAGGTGAAGAATCCTCATGATTGGTCACAAGGGTGTGAGCCTGAGTTTAAACCTACCGATCTTTCGTGTAATCGCGGTGTGTCTTACGGTTTTCTTCGTCTTCAAAGCTCGGAGTTGTTTGGCTATGATTTGTATAAAACAGCAGTTACAAGCTTGAAGCAATGTCAAGATATATGTTTAGGTCTTTGTGAGAAATGCAAAGGTTTTCAATTCAGATTCAATCAACAAGCTACTTATGATTGTTATCCTAAAACATTGTTGGTCAATGGAAGGGATTCTCGCAATCTTGATGGTGAAGTTTACTTGAAATTGCCCAAAAATATTTTGTCATCTTCCTCCATGCCACTTAAACATTCACCTTTGAACTGTTCCATTGCTTTGTCTCAACCATTGAATAGATTCTATGAAAAACCAAGTAAAAATTCAACTTTGAGTTTCTTAGTTTGGTTTGCATTAGGGTTTGGTGTATTTGAGATAATCATGATTATCATTGTGTGGTTCTTTTTGTTTAGAACAAATAAGAACAATGATAATGTTGATCAAGTACAAAGACACCTTCTTTCAGCAACCGGCTTTCAAAAATTTTCATATTCAGAACTAAAAACCGCCACAAAAGGGTTTACCAAAGAGATCGGTCGAGGAGGAGGAGGTACTGTTTACAAAGGTATACTTGATGATGATCGCATTGCGGCAGTTAAATGCTTACACGAAGCTCATCAAGGCGAAGCCGAATTTCTAGCGGAAATAAGCACAATTGGTATGTTGAACCATATGAATTTGATTGATATGTGGGGATATTGTGTTGAAGGGAAACATAGGATTTTGGTTTATGAGTATATGGAACATGGTTCTTTAGCCGAAAATCTACGTTCTAATTCACTTGATTGGAACAAGAGATTTAATGTAGCTGTTGGAACAGCTAAAGGTTTGGCTTATTTACATGAAGAGTGTTTGGAATGGGTTTTACATTGTGATGTGAAGCCTCATAATATCTTACTTGACACAAAATTTCAACCAAAAGTAGCTGATTTTGGATTATCAAAACTTTTAAATAGAGATGAACGTGATAGTTCCGTCTTTTCTAGAATTAGAGGAACAAGAGGTTATATGGCTCCTGAATGGGTTTATAATCTTAAAATTACTTCTAAAGTTGATGTTTATAGTTATGGAATTGTTTTGCTTGAAATGGTGAGTGGTAAAAGTCCAATGGAAATTCATAGTCTTAATAATAGTGGAGGTGGAGGTATAGAGCATCATAGAATGGTGAGTTGGGTTATGGAAAAGGTGAAAAATGCTCCAACTACTATGTTTTGGATTGAGGAGATTGTTGATGGTAATTTGGAAGGAAAATATGATGTTAATCAAGTTGAGAATTTGGTTAAAGTTGCTTTGAAGTGTGTCAAAGATGATATGAATGAAAGACCTTCCATGAGTCAAGTAGTTGAAATGCTTCTTGAGTCCAATGAAAAAAGAGGCACCCCTCGTTAGTTTTTTTTTCTCTCTACTTTTCTTCCTTTTATGATTCCACAATGTGCTTATACAAATAAATTGTATTCCATATACCCAAAAATAAATAAATAAATAATTGTATAGTTAATAGTTTACATCTGATGAATATGTACATGAGATAACTAGCAAGTTTACACTATATTTTGTCTGTAGCAAAAAAAAAAAAATATGATCATGTTTCATTTAAAAAGTTTACACTATGATCATGTTTATACTATATTTTGTTTGTCAAGTTAATCATTCGTCTAGTATTGATATCATTGATCCTAATTAAGAATGTTTACATGGACTACATATATACATTTTTTCTTGACGAGCTCATATATATACACACACATTTTGTGATGGACGAAACAACCTAACGGACAAAATGTTATCCATGAAATGTTGTTTAGTATGAATATTGGCAATTGGCTAATGTTATCACAACCGGCAAGCCAAGTGTTTAAGTTAATGAGTCTTTGTTTTTTAGTCAAAAAAAAAAAGTTAATGAGTCTTTGTTCAAATTGAGAATGTATGATATTAGAGCTGTCAAAACGGGCGGCCCGTTTCAGGCCGGCCCATTCAGGCTTCGGGCTTTGTCGGGCCGGGCTAAAAAGTCCGGATAGCAAAATGGGCTACAAAAACAAGGCCCGATCCCGGCCCGATACGGGCTCTCGGGTTTTCGGGCCGGCCCGGTTTTTAAAAAAAAAAATTAAAACAAAATTAGATAGATGAAGGGTAATGAAAAAAGAAGAAATTTAAGTGCCCAATAAATTTGACAAATCCAGCGACTTGTTATGCAACAAATTACAGAGAGTTCACAACATTAATTAATTAATTACAAATAGGTTGAAATTTGTTAGAATTAATGTAAAGTTATTTAAGCTAGTTACAGTTTACGAGTAATTACGTAGAGAAATAATTCACGATCGTGGTTCTATATTTTTAGCTTATTTATTTTAATGACACGATAAATTATTTTTACTTTTAGCTTTTTTTCATTTATTTATGTATATAATTTGCGTTACTAGTGCATGTATATAATTTGTGTTACTAGTGCATATTTATTCTCTTAAATGCGCGTTTGATGGAATTAGAAAGTGTGTGTGTGACGTCCGTGTTGTGTTGTTGCCGTGTTGTTAACTAATTATATGTTTGTGTGAGCTTTTAGATTGGTGACCCAAGTAAAAATGTTATAAACATCCTTCCTTATTTACTCTTTTTTTTATTATTATAATTTATTCGGGCTTGCGGGCTGCCCGCGGCCCATTCGGGCCGGTCCATATTTTTTGCAGGCTTTGTCGGGCCGGGCTGAAAAACCCGGATGTCAATTCGGGCTCGATTTTTAAGGCTCAAGTCCGGAAAAAAATCGGGCTATTCGGGCGGCCCATATGGGCCGGCCCATTTTGACAGCTCTATATGATATCCATCTACCAACTTGAGTGAGGGTGTCGAGATAAGTCAAATATATGGCTAGTTGTATCTTAGTCAGCAATATATCTTATCTAGAAATAGAATATTTTATACAACTTTTATTATTATTATTATTATTATTATTATTATTATTATTATTATTATTATTGTCCAGCTAATATTCTTTTTATAGAAGAATTGCAAAAACAAAAAAAAAAAGGAACGTTTCAATATATCATATCAGAAAATATATTTTTTTTCGATAAGTAAAATTTTATTTAAAATGGACTATCCGAAAGAAAAATCGATGAGAAGTACAAAAGATCAACAACAAAAAGTAACTCACAAAATGCCTCCTAAAAAGAGACCTATTTCACAACGGGAACAAAAAGAGAAGCTCCTAAAAAATATCAGTAATCAACCACCAAAGAGGATACCTACAATAACACCTAAATAGAGAAATAAACCACCAAAGAGAACACCAAAAAAAAAACACCTAAAAAAGAAGCAAACCACCAAAGACTGCTCCAACATATATGAATAGTTGTCTCTTTGAGACCTTCCAACAAGAAAGTCAATTAGGATTTCAATCATATAATCAAAGAGGCGAGTCAAAACTCACTCATATTTTTCATAAAAAAATTCTACTTATTATTGAAACTTCTTTCAAATGAGATTACAAATGCTTATTTATTAAATAAACCTTAAATTTCAATGTAACAGAAGTTACAACTTTGAAGCAGTGTCAAGATATATGTTTGAGTCTTTGTGAGAGATGCAAAGCTTTTCAATTCAAATTCAATTCAGATTCTACTTGTGACATGTTATCCTAAAACATTGTTGGTCAATGGAAGGTATTCTCACAATCTTGATGGTGATGTTTATTTGAAATTGCCCAAAATAATTTTGTTATCTTCAACCATGCCACTTAAACATTTACCATTGAACTGTTCCATTGCTTTGCCTCAACCATTGAATAGACTAAATCAAATGAAAACTCAATTTTGAGTTTCTTAATTTGGTTTGCAGTAGGATTTGGTGTGTTTGAGATTACCGTGATTTTCATTGTGTGGTTCTTTTTGTTTAGAACCAATAAACAATGATAATGTTGATCAAGTACAAAGACACCTTCTTTCGGCAATAGGCTTTCGAAAATTTTCATATTCAGAACTAAAATCTGCGACAGAAGGGTTTACCAAAGAGATCGGTCGAGGAGGAGGACGAATTGTCTACAAAGGTATACTTGATGATGATCGTGTTGCGGCTATTAAATGCTTAAATGAAGCACATCAAGGTGAAGCTGAATTTCTAGCTGAAATAAGCACAATTGGTATCTTAAACCATATGAATTTGATTGATATGTGGGGATATTGTCACTATTAGAAAAAATTTAAATACTGACGGGCAAAATCTGTCTCAAAAATGCAAATATTCTGTCACTAAGCAGGCTAGAGACGGATTTGATTCTGTCGGTAATTTCCTCGTCTCTGAACTAATAGAGACGGACAAAATTCATCTCTAAAATGAAAATATCTGTCTCTAAAATAAATATATCTGTCTCTAAGTGCTTTTTCTGTCTCTAATTTCATCTCTATTAGAGACAAAATATATTCTATCTCTAAATTCCGTCGGTATTTCAACTTTTTCTAGTAGTGCGTTTTGAAGGGAAGCATAGAATTTTGGTTTATGAGTATATGGAACATGGTTCTTTAGCCGAAAATCTACGTTCTAATTCACTTGATTGGAACAAGAGATTTAATATAGCTGTTGGAACGGCTAAAGGTTTGACATATTTACATGAGGAATGTTTAGAATGGGTCTTACACTGTGATGTGAAGCCTCATAATATTTTACTCGACACAAAATTTCAACCAAAAGTAGCTGATTTTGGATTATCAAAACTTTTAAATAGAGATGAATGTAATAATCCTGTTTTTTCAAAAATAAGAGGGACAAGGGGTTATATGGCACCTGAATGGGTTTATAATCTTAAAATTACTTCTAAAGTTGATGTTTATGGTTATCGAATTGTTTTGCTTGAAATGGTGAGTGGTAAAAGTCCAATGGAAATTCATAGTCTTGATAATAGTGGTGGTATAGAGCATCATAGAATGGTGACTTGGGTTATGGAAAAGGTGAAAAATGCTCCTAGTACTATGTTTTGGGTTGAGGAGATTGTTGATGGTAATTTGGAAGGAAAATATGATGTTAATCAAGTTGAGAATTTGGTTAAAGTTGCTTTAAAGTGTGTCAAAGATGATATGAATGAAAGACCTTCCATGAGTCAAGTAGTTGAGATGCTTCTTGAGTCCAATGAAAAAAGAGATACTCCTCGTTAGATTTTTTTCTCTTCTTTCTTCCTTTATTGATCCACAATGTGCTTATACAAAATATTAACCATGAAATGTAATTTAGTATGTGGATACTCTCATGCTCCTTTCTTGTATTATAGGCCAAATGAATATATGGATACTCTCTAAATTTTGTAAAAAAAATAAATTAGTTTGGTCTCATGAGGCTTTTAGGTAATAAATAGGCCTTTATGATTTTTAACTAAAAAATCGGTCCTTTAAATTTCTAATTTGTTGCACCATTCTGTCGCGCCGCGGAAAATGACCGAGCGTAATGAACGCTCGAATGACTACAGAGTCGCCACCGAAGTTTTTTTGATTAAAAGGGAAACGTCGATAAAACCCTTAAATGATGGAAAGGAAAGGTCATCGCAACCATTTCCGGATTCGGATGCGAGGGGAAGGTATTAGCACCCCTCACATCCGTAGTACTCAACGGGAACCTCCTAATTAGTTAAGGGTTTGAAGTTCAAAATTTGTATGCTTGCTTTTATTATTAAAATTTGCTTTTATTTACATATTATTATTTTTTATTAAAGTATTTACAAAAGAAAAACAAATAGTTTTTTATTAGAGTGCTTGACGGTTGTTGGATCCCGCTCCTACGTATTTCCAAGTGCAATGGGAAATTCAAAGCTACGTAGTTCTTTGTAAAAAATATTTGTTTGTTGGTTGATTTTATTTATGAAAATTATTTGCATGTTAAAAGAAAAAAGTTTGTTTAATTGAAAAGACGCACTCGCACTTGAGCGATGGTATCCGCTTGAGAAAAAATAATTAAAGCGTGCATGGACGCGAAAAAGTAAAATTTGATGAGTTGAGATTGATTTTAATTTGTGGAAGACGAGTAATCGTTAAGAGTAAGCGAACGCTTAGTCCTCGATCGTTCGAGGGACAGGCGGAAGTACATCCGACCATCTCATTTTTAATCCGAATTTATTATGAAGAATTTATTTAACTTTAATTGATTTATTTTTGGTATGAAAGACGAACAATCGTTAAGAGTAAACGAACGCTTAGTCCTCGATCATTCAAGAGACGGACGGAAGTACATCCGGTCATCTCTTTTTAATCCAAATTCATCTTATTAGAGAAAAAAAGGTTTTGTACATTAAAATGAACTCATAAAAAAAAATGCTTGTCTTTTTGGTAATGCTTATTTTTTGTATTATTGTTAGGAGTAAATTAAAGGGGCAAATAATTAAGTGGGTCTATCTTTTACTTATAAAAGGAAGCTCCAATAGCTCCTAGGCCTTCATTTTGATGATGTGGCACTCAAAGAAAAGATTTCAAATCTCTACTAAAGCTTTGATTTTACCTCTTTTAATCTATTATTATTAAATATATAAAAAAAAAACTAATGTATTATTATTAAAGAGTGATAAGCTAAGTTAGAAATTGAAATTTTTTCCACTATCACACTTCCCTAACTTACAACTTCTTACAAATGTAACCAACTTAATTAAAAAATTATTGCTAATAAATTTTTAGTTTAGCTCTAGCCTTTATAACCACCACTTCTCACATTTGTTTTCATCTTTGTCATACACATTTGACACTTACAATATTACTCATGAGATCATATACATCTTTAAATTGTGCATTATTATATCTACTATATTGATAGCAATCTCAGCAAGATATGTAGACATTTTTCAATACTTTTGTAGCACTGTTCAAAAAATTCAATAAGCATTTCATTTGCATAAAACAAATTGATGTTATAATTTTTTTTATGGTATTGTTTATAAATTTTATCTATAAGATTGATCGGAACTATGAAAATAAACATTTGCCATGAACTATCCTTCATCCTTTTCTTATTCTTGTTTTTTTATATTTAACTTTTTGTTGAATAGATTGGTTGATAATTGTGAGAGCTCAAGTTTGGAAAATCATACATAAATAGCACATTGGTATTATCTTAGACTGATTTTATTTTTTGTGAATGTACTTGATTTTTTCTTTTATCGTGTATATGTAGATCACAAGTTTTACCTTTGAATGTCACTCAACATTGCAAATATTTTTCAGAGGATGTGAGTAATGAAGAAACAATGCAGTATTTCTCCTTTATTTTGATTTATATATTTGTGTATATTATTATTATTATTATTATTATTATTATTATTATTATTATTATTATTATTATAAGAGAAGCTTAGGTTATTTTAAACCTCCATTTTGCATATGTGGCATGTTTTAATCTCTATTTAAATATAGTCCCTCAATTTATAGTCTTTGTGATGTAGATCACAAGTTCTACCTTTATATGTCACTCAACATTGAAAATATTTTTCAAGAGAGGTAAGAGATGAAGAAACAATGCACTATTTCTCTCCTTTATTTTGATAATTTATATATATATATATATATTTGTGTCTATTATTATTATATATTATAATTATAAGAGAAGCTTAGGTTATTCTAAACCTCCATTTTCATATGTGGCATGTTTTCATCTCTATTTAAACTTATAGTCTTTGTGCATTAATTTATACTTCAAAGCCATGGTCTATATTTATTTTACTTGTTGAAAAAACAATAATATGTTACAATAATCATTTTGTAACTTACTTTATATTTATTCAAGTGAATGTGAATGATCTATAAGACTAACGTAATTTATTTATTTATGACAGACTCTATAATAGGTTTAATTAGTAGAAACCAAATGCAAGCGACATAATATAAGTTTATATAAATTATTTAAATTATATATATATATATATATATATATATATATATATATATATTAGGGAAGCTCAACAATCGCATAACCTTGACTCTAACTCTTCTTGCTACTAAATTCTCACTAATGGGCTATTTTTTTAATCTATTAATGCATCATTACACATTAAATTAATTTAGTGGAACACCATCAATGTAGTGAAATCTCAAGAGAATGTGGCAAGGATTTAAAAGAAGAAAAAAATAAAGAATTGAAACTCATTTAGATATGCCACATAGGCACAATAGAGGCATAAGATTAACTTAAGCTTCCTTTTATAAGTCAATCGGAAGTTTAATAGAAAATGGCAAGTAATGTTAATTAATAGTAAGTAACAAATAATGTAAATTAACGGTACTTATATAAAAAAAAGGGATCAAATTATAAAAGAAAAATTGAAAATATATTCGTGCTCCTTCATCGTTACATTGCTAATTAAACATAAAAATAAATTGTGTATATATGTATTAAATAAATTGTATATATATATATATATATATATATATATATATATATATAATTTTTTAGTATTATTATTTAATATGATCAATTATATATTTTTTAATTTGTCAATTTCTATATGTTAGAAATAACTTTTACTATTCTTATTCATTATTCAAAGATTTACATACTATTCACCTTCCATTTGAATGAAACAACTTTTTGTATTGAATGAGTTATATGTAAGATATAAAATTTTAAAATAAATTTGAGTAGCAATATTTGCCTTTTAAGCATAATTTTTATCAGCCCTTATGTAATATAATTTTTTGTGAAAGAAAAAACCTTATACTATTTAATACTCTCTGTCAAAAAGAAAAAAAATTATCTAATACTCTCTTATAATATCACACCCTTATACTATCTAATACCCTAGACACTTTTTAAGTTACAAAACTTATCATCTATTTTTAATTTTGTTAATATAGATAGTTGTATGATTAAATTAACGATTGTAACATATATATTTAGGACTTTGAGAATATGATTTAAGAGTATTTTTGTATAAAAAAGATTACTATTGTAAGAAGCAATACTAAATTAAACTGAAAATCACAAATAAAAATTATTAAGTTAAAAAAAAGCAGGGGATAGAACCCTCATTAAAAAAAAGATAAAAAAGAAGAAGAATTAAGCATAGTAAAAAATATGTTAAATTAAAACTACTAATTAAAAACATTATGACCAATAACATACAAGATATAATTCTATTAAGTGAATGTTTGAGAGAAAACATCAAAAGAAATCAATTTATTATCGCAACAAGAATTTGGACTAATAAGGACCAAGCAAAAAAATAAAATTAAACCAAACAGTAGACTAAAAAATTTGGAACTAATAAAGTCAAGATAAAATTTCACCAAGTGAGTATGTAAGAGAATTATTATATGAGATATTTTTTTCAAACTTATCCAATATTATAAGAGAATTATTATATTAAAATATTAACAAAACTACGATATAAATCAATAAAAAATTTCATATTCTAAACAATTTTTTTAAAATTTATAGATATAGTAATATTAAATATAATAATCACGTTTTAAAATAATATCTATTATTTAACTGTGTAATTATACTTATCACAATTATTATTTTTCATTTATAAAAATATTTTAATTATATAATTTAATCGAACCCGTGCAACGCACTTACATCTATACAATACAACCCATATTAAGAAAACTAAGTTATTATAAATGAATACACTTTTAAAATAAGAGATTCATTACAAGCTATATTATTTATTTTTAAAGTGAAACGTTTATCAAAAGAGATTAACCTCTTAAATAATTCTCAATTACTTCGAGAGGAATAATCTCCACAGTTGTGCGCGGATGATACCTTTAGTATACAAGAAAATAAAAAATAAACAAATTTGCGATATAAATAAATTAAAATGTCATATTTCTAAACAATCTTTATTTTTAAAATACATTAATATTGTATTAAATATAATTATATTTTAAAATAATATCCCCCAATCATTTAACTATATATAATTATAATTATCTTAATTATTATTTTTAGGCTTAAATGCAGTTTTACCCCCCCTATTTTGAATAAATCGGAATTTTACCCCCCCTGTTTCACTAAAACGGTAATTAATCTCTTTATGTAACTCCAAATTTAGTGGAATTTGATTATGTGGAAAGTTAACTCGATTACGGTCATTTTGGTACCAGTTTGGTGAATTATTGATCAAAATCGAGTTATCAAAATTGAGGTACCAGCTTGCTTCTGAGCCTCAACTTCAAAGCTTCGCACAGAACTCAAGTTTAATCAATAATTCACCAAACTGGTACCAAAATGACCGTAATCGAGTTAACTTTCCAATGAAACAAACTCCGCTAAATTTGGATTTACATAGAGAGATTAATTGCCGTTTTAATGAAATAGAAGGGTAAAATTCCGATTTATTCAAAATAAGGGGGATAAAACTGCATTTAAATCTTATTTTTATTTGTGAAAATATTATAAATATATATTTTAATGAACCCGTGCGTTGCACGGGTTTATCTCTAGTAACCCATAACAACAAACAGTCCCAACCAATTAAAATACAAATACGTGAATAATTTAAACAATAAATAAATAGACAAATAATTAAATAAATAGGAAATACATGGTTAAATTAAATCAGCAAAAGGATGAGAACAGAGTAACCAACCAATATACAGGACACGAAAGAGAAAACGAATTCGACCGAGAGAGAGAAAGTGAGGTCCAGCGATGTGGTGTGCGGTGGTTTCTGGTTCGCGGCGGCGAGAGCTTCCGTTCGGAGATGGCGGCAGTGATAGTGAACCGGGGGTGATTCCGACGATGGAAGGAATTGGCCGGCAATGGATCTCCACTTTCCTTTCTCAGTTTCGATTCGATTCTACTTCTTGTTTTGTGATTTTGTTTGGTTTGTGTTTGGTTGTTGTGATTGTTAATGGTGATGTGGATGGTTGATGATGATTATGTATTGTGGTTGTGATTCTTTGGTGATTAAGGCATGAAGATGGTCTACGCAGCCTTGTTGTTCTTCTTCTTCTTTTGCTATTTTTTTGGATGTGGAGTGGTGGAAAAAATATGTTCCTCCCCTTTTCTTAATTTTTTCTCTCTGATTTATATCAAAATGATTTAGGTTTGAGTGATAAAAAAAGGTAAAGACAGCCCCATTAATTCATTGATGCAAAATTGGAAACGAATTGAAAGGGAGGCTTGAATCATGGAAGGAATGAAATAGGGGAAGTAATGGCAAGTTGATTCATTTGCCTTGAAGATACGACTATTTCGTTATTGCCACACCACCCAAATGCAGCATAGCCAAAGTAGCTGCATAGACAAACTGAACAAAATAATCCTAAATATGAAACGGGTCAGTGCCAAATTTAATATATAATTGAAGACCACATTTTCATATATAGAAAACAATTTGTTATGTAAAAACAAAAAATATATATTTGATTAGGTGAAGAATAAAAAAACAGGACATAATACACAATATGGCAAGTTGATAGTGTTTTCATTATTTTTCTTTCCCCATGCGTTATGCGTCTCAGTCTTGCTTTGCTATATACATTCACGTTAGCCGGCCATCTTACCATGATGGAAGCAGCAACTTATAATTTATTTTTATTTTTGTTGACATAAGTCACTTATAATTTATAAACACTGCATGATTGAATAAATATATGCAAGCCCCTTTATTATTAAATGATACTAGGGGTAAACCCGTGCGTTGCACGGGCTCGATTAAAATATATAATTAAATGGTAGATATTATATTAAAATATGATTATATTTAATATTAATATATGAATAAAAATAAAATTAAAAATTGTTTAGAAGTATGTGATTTTTTATTGATTTATATCGTAGTTTTGTTCATATTTTAATGTAATGGATCTCTTATAATATTTCTTAAGTTTGAAAAGATGTATCTTATTTTATTTTAATAGTATAACCGTATAATATCTTCATTTTCTTTATAAGAGTTGTAATTTTATTGTCACGTGTTACTTTGCTTTTTATTTTTGATATATCCTTATTTTTTTCAATAAGAGTTGAAGGCATACATATTTATACTTGCGGACAATATTATTTATGCGAAATGTTAAAAAAAAACTTTGGGTATAGAATATGATTTATATATGGTGTGGCTTTAACTTTTTTTTATCACGTTATATCTTTTTTTTTATACTACATATCAAATAGTGTAACTGCTAACTACCTTCTATGCAATTTAAGGTATCAAATAGCTTATCTACTTACTCACATGTCGTTCTCTTGAAGTTTCTTCTCACTTATATTCACTTAGTGAAATTTTATCCCAACTTTATTAGTCCCGATATTTTTAATCTATTGTTTAGCTTGCATTTTTTTTGTTTGGTCCTTTTATTTTTGGTTTATTTTTCTTTTTCTAGGTAAGGTTTGTGTCTCTCAAATTTATTGTTAGTTTTTATCCCTTTTATTTAATAATATTTGCTTGAACATTTATTTTATTTTTGTTATTATATAAACTTGAATATTTGTTGTGCTCCATATATAAGTTTGGACGAAGATTTTATATATTTGAATTTAGGTTTAGTTATTTTACACAGATAAAGAAAGTTTATTATTACAGATGAATTTAACATTGAGCATGTGATCTTCTTATGTGCTTACAAAATTGTCATCTTATTTTTATAAATATCTCACTATTTTATTTTGAGCCGTAACTTAAACATTCTTTTAGAATATGTACTTATTTTATCCAAATAGTTACAATATTATTATCTAAATCTAATTAATAATTTTGGAATTTTTAGAAAATTTTAATTACGTGTAAATATGTTTAAATATACATGTGATTATATTTTATAAATATATGTAAATATGTTTTAATATCTACAATTTCAATAATTATTTGTAAAGTTTATTTTGACAAATGAGCATCAACAATTGATGATTTTGTCTTTTTATCCTTTCATCTTATTCTTGGAAAATTATACATTACATGATATAACTATTTACAATACTCCTCCATACAATTTAAGGACTCTCATATTTATAAAAAAAACAAGACGATTCTTGTTCTAATAATAAATTGATTTATTTTGAAGTTTCTTGTCAAACATTTACTTGATAGAATTATATCCCATATTTTATTGGTCAAAATAGTTTTAGGCGGCGGTTTTATTTATCTTTATTTTTACTATGCTTAATTCATGTTCTCTTTAATTTTTCATTTTTCATTTTCCTCTTTTTTTATGAGGTTTTTCTCCCCTAATTTCTTGTCTTTTTTTATTTAATAATTTTTATCTGAGTTTTCAATATAGTTTAGTAGTGCTTATTAGGATGCGGTGCTCTTTTCTATAGATGAGTTTTTTTTATAATATCGAGGAGTACTCTTAAATTGTACTCTCGAAATCCTAAATATATGTTACAATCATATTTTTCGTTTATTATAATCAATTTTTAATTTAATTATATGACTATCTATTTTAACAAAATTAAATAGATAATAAGATTTTTAACTTAAAAACTGTCCTAGGTTATTTTAGCCTAGAAAATTATGCAGAAAAAATTATTTAAATTGTAGTCTTGTAATATCATATCGCTTATCTAAAAAAGATGCATGAAAATTATTAGAATTGATGTCTTGAAAGATTATGAGAAAATATAAAAAGATTATAATTTATAACAATATAAAAGACAAACGTATATACTAATTTTTTAATCACTTCTTTTTTATACATACATAGAAGTTGCATATAATATGCATTGTTCAATAGTTGATATTCTCAAGACTAAGGTATTTTCACACACCCAAATTCACTGTGAGGCTTTGTCGATTCAAAAGTCTAACTTCCAATTATATATGTGATTCAACCATTTTATCAGATAGAATATATGTGATTCAAATCTAAAAACATAAAAAAAAAATTAGAAAAATTATAATTGTTCAAATTATCTATGTGATATAATTAAAATAAGAAACGGAGAGAAAAACTTAAAAGAATATTATAAAATTACAGACCTTTCTATTCTTTCGATTTAAGTATGTAGAAAGCAAACTCAAGCAAATATATTACCAATTTCCACACACATCCTAGATTAATTTAACTTTTCTTTATTGAATAACTTGGAAACATATAAAACAAAAAGAAAACAAAAGTCAAAAAGTATAAACCAATTAGATATCATATAAAAGATAGTGAAAATAAAAATATAAACTTTACTATAATATAAACTTATTTCAAATTTAAATAATCTTTAAAAAAAAAAAAACTATTAAAATTTACCTATATCATTAAATAAAATAGCATCATACAAATTCACAAATTTTTAATTTAATTGATGCACATATAAGGGTTAATGACAAATACTTACATGAACTACCATTTTTCATAGGCTTTTCAAGTAGTAAAGATGCATTTAGAGTACAGACAAAAGTCTTCCTTACATGAGAATGAAAATATAAAGCTATACACACATCATGTTTGGTTGATAATTTTGATTGCACAAATTGAAAATGAAGACAAAATGTGAAAGATGTTAGGTTTGCTAATTTTATACGGTAGGTTATAGTGAGAGACATTCATAAATTGGTGAATTTGTTCTCTTTTTAATAGCATAATTAATAATTTAGTAACATCTAAAATGCATATGAATATGAACAACCAAAATGCATAAATAAAAAAGTAGCCTATTTATTTTCACAAAATGTTATAGGTTATTGTAACATATAGATAATTATTATGGAAGATAAATGATCACATAAAATAAATTGTGAGATATTAATTTTTTAAATTGAGATATTTTTTGAAGAGATATAAGAAGCTCTCTAAAGCATGTCACATAGGCAAAATAGAGGCTTAGGAGCTAATGAGGAGCTTCCTTTTATAAGTAAAATAGCGAAAGGATAGTATGATTGATTGTTCCTATTATATGATTGATTGTTCCTTTTAGTCTCATACTATCATCTCCAACTAATTCATGTTTACTTTAGTAGTGCTTATTAGAGAATGCAATACTCTTATTTTATAAAATAAAAAAGAATGCAATGCTCTTTTTTATAGAGGACTACTACATTTTTTTTATAGTATAGAGGAGTACTCTAAAATTAACATATTAGTTTAGGTTTTCCTCCATATATATTGGAACAAAAAATTTATTAACAACATAAAGTATTCAAAAATATAATTGTCGAGTAAGATATCAAGCATAAAACAATTTAAAAATACAAACAATATCTCACAATGACTAAACAATAATATATAATTAAAAAAAGTAGATTTTAGGCTAAAATATTATGCACCAAAAATTATTAGAATTAGAATTGTAGTAGTCTTGTAAGATCATGATAGCAATCTAACAATTACAATTTACAAATCTAGTAACCTGAAAAGATGCATAAAAATTATTAGAGTTATGACTTGAAAGATTATGAGAACATATAAAAAGATTACAATTTATAAACAATATAAGACAAATATGTATACTAATTTTTTAATCATTGAGTAACATACCTCATATTCAAGAGATTGATTCATCAAACACAACGAAAACCAATGCTTGGAATGTAACCATTTACCTATATATACTAAAATTTTGAGGTACTCTCACAAATAAGGTATTCAATGCAAAAAGTTATTTCATTCTAATAGAATATGAAAAATTTGTAACCTTTGAATAATGAAATGGAATAGTAAAAGTCATTTCTAATATATAAAAACTAACTATGATGTGAAAGTAAGATATTAAGTAAGATAATAATGTAAGAAATGTATTTAGTCTTTTGAAATTATGGGCAGTTTCTTTCTTTATTCATGGGTTAATCATTAGACATTAAATTTAATTTGTGGAGGATAAATTTTATTTTAGATTAAATAATTAAGAGAAGTATATAGTTGGTAAAGTTACAATAGAGATGTGGAGTTTTCTTAGAGATGCCACATAAGCAAAATCCTTGCTTAGGAGCTATTTGGAGCTTCCTTTTATAAGTAAAATAAAATAAAAGATAATAATTAAAAGAATATTTTCCTCCATCTATATTAGAATGAAATTTGTATTCATATATTAGTTTTGATTTTCCTCCATCTATATCGGAAAGAAATTTTTATTGATATATTAGTTTAGGTGACACATGGATTTCAATTATAGACTTGATAATTGGGATTGACAACATAAAGTATTCAAAAATACAATTATCAGTAAGGTATCAAGCATAAAACAATTTGAAAATACAAATAATATTTCACAATGATTAAATACATATAACTATTGAACAAAGCAATAGATTTTAGCCTAAAAAATTAAGCACAAAAAATTATTAGAATTGTAGTATTCTTATAAGATCATTCTAAGAGAAGATAAATAATATATAACCTTTGAATAATGAATAAGAACAGTAAAATCCATTTTTGATATATAGAAACTAACAAATCAAAAAAATTATAAACGATGATATTTAATAATAATAATAATACTAAAAAAATTATATATACATATAATTTGATCCTTTTTTTCTTCATATTAGCACCCTTAGTTTACATAATTTGTTACTTACTATTAATTCTTTTTTCATATTAGCACCATTAATTTATGTTACTTGCCGTTTGCTATATATTGAACTTCCATATGAATATAAGGTATATATATTTAGATATAATTTACCTCAATTCTTTTTCTTTTCTTTTTTTTTTAAATATAACTAAAAAATTATATGTAACATAAATAGAATATATGGGGCTTTATATTGGCTTAACAGAATATTAAACAGAATAAAAGAAACAAATGTGCTTAACATGAAGTCATAAATTTTTACTCTAGATCCAACGTATGACTTCTCATATCCAACATAAAGTTTGAATGAGCATTTTAGTTTTTATTGATCCATATGTAAGAAATGTATTTTGTTTTTTGGAATTATGTATTTTGTCTTTCTATATTTATGTATTAATTATTAAACATTAAATTTAATTTGTGGATGATAAATTTTATTTTAGATTAGTATATTATAGAAATTGGTATAGAGTTTTAATAAGGATCGATGCGGAGTTTTTTTAGAGGTGCTAACATCATCAAAATCTTGTTTTAGGAGCTACTTAAACTTCCTTTTCTGGTGCCGCAAAGAAAATGCACATATATGAAGAAGAAAAAACTAAAAGTTAGAGTTGAAAGTGAATTCTTTCAAATTAACATAAATAGATACAAAACATAAACCATCTTAACCGAAGCATCTTAAAAAATTTCATTGGTTATATATTTCTGTTAATAAAAAAACAACTAAGATTAATAAATAAATGCGAAAATAAGAACTGTAGTTTATCTACAGCTATAGTTTATCTCCATATATTATATGTTTACATTAACTTGTGACAAAGTTAAACATAAGTTTCACAAAAATAAGTACATACATAAAATAACTACATTGATCAATGACCAACAATCTACCTTTTATATAGTACTTCAATGTGATTCATACCTGAAAATATAAAAACTAAAAAATTTATAATTGTTCAAATTACCTACATGATATAATTATGATATCATTAAAAAGGGCAATGGAAAAAAATCAGCATGGTCTTACAATATTGGTGTTTGAGAATTGAGATGCATGGATAAAGTTGCTATTTTTTAGAAGAGATTGAACTTGCAAATTTTTATAAATATTTATTTATAAAATTGATGAACTAAAAAAGAAAGACTCAAAATTTCAAAAAATTACATACCTTTTAGTAGGGGAAAAAGTGAATTGAAATAATATATTTTCAATTGTCAAACACACAAAACCAAACCTACTATATAAACAACTAACATGTATGATTCTTCTTACAAAAGTTTCAATATAAATAGGAAAATCTCCATGATAAAGTTTCTTAAATTGTGTGAATGAATGTCCATTAGTTGGAATTCTTTGAGTCATGGAATTTCAATCATTCATAACAACCTAATAAATGTATTATTACCAAGTCATAATTTAACACACTTTGGGAGGATAATATGAAGAGCACAAAATCTATTCATTTTCTTTTTATTTATAGTGTATGATATAACTCTCCAAAATATATTAATAGTTTTTTTTAGGTTTAATTAATTATTTAGAAATTGTAAAGCTTTTTTGTGGAGTTTTCTTAGAGGTGCCACATAGGCACAATGGAAGCTTAGGAGCTATGTAGGAGCTTCCTTTTATAAGTAAAAGATTTGGACACCTTTATTATATATATTTCACCGCTCAGCGTCACAATTTTACTCTCACAAAAATGACACAATCTTCTTAGATAATTTTACACTTGAGGTGTTACACTGGTAAGGATTTAAACTTGAAACCTTAATGTAATACAAAGTTCAAACTCCATTAAAAAATATGTAATTTAAATTTTTAAATTGCAAATTAAGTTTTTAAGTGATATACACAATATTAAACAGATGAAGTTTGGTCCTATATTGAGACTTTTAAACATAAACGACAATATTTAACATTAAAAATGATTAATTTGACTGAAGAAACAAATATAAAATATCAGTTTGAACTTTAAAATTAAATTTAAAGACATATTGCAAATATTTATACGTATTCTTGGGGGAAAATTTGTGGAAAATTGAAACCAAAATAAAATACTTAAACCATAGCATCCTCTCCAATAATTCATGTCCATCTAGTTTGCCCTAGCATCTTAACAATGCAAATTCAAGTCTTCCTCCTCTTTCTCTTATTCACTAAAACCATTTCATTAACATCAACAAGAGACACACTCCCACAAGGCTCATCTCTTTCGGTTGAAAAACCAAATGACATCCTTATTTCATCCAACGGCGATTACTCAGCCGGTTTCTTCCAGGTCGGAGACAACGCCTTTTGTTTCTCCGTCTACTTCACAAAATCCAAACAACCAGCCGTTGTTTGGATGGCAAATCGAGACCAACCCGTTAATGGAAAAAACTCAAAACTCTCACTTTCTAATAACGGTAATCTCGTTTTAACCGATGCAAAAACAAAAGGAACACCAATTTGGTCCATTTCAAATTTGTCTCCTTTTCTATTACAGCTAAAGCTTCAAAACAATGGTAACCTTGTACTTGAAACTTTAAGAAAAACCGAAAAAAGTACTAACGTTACTATCATTTGGCAAAGCTTTGATTCTCCAACAGATACTCTTCTTGAAGGCCAAGAACTTACAGAACACTCAAGCTTAATTTCATCTAAAAGCAAAACAAATTATTCCTCAGGTTTCTACAAACTTTATTTCGACAACGATAACGCTCTTCGTCTTTTATTCAAAGGTCCATTGTTAGCCAGTGTTTATTGGCCAACACCTTGGATATTACCAATCGATTTAGGAAGATCAACATACAATGCTACCAAAATTGCGCTACTCGATTCTTTTGGTCATTTCACGTCCTCTGATGCGTTTCAATTTCGCACCACTGATTATCCTAATAAAGTTCATAGGTTACTCAAAATGGATCATGATGGTAACTTACGTGTTTATAGCTTCAATGAGAAAATGAAGACATGGGAAGTAACATGGCAAGTTACTCTTCAACCATGTGAGGTTCATGGTATTTGTGGAGAAAATAGCATGTGTAGTTATAATCATGTTATTGGAAGAACATGTTTTAGTTTGAAAGGTTACAAGGTGAAGAATCCTCATGATTGGTCACAAGGGTGTGAGCCTGAGTTTAAACCTACCGATCTTTCGTGTAATCGCGGTGTGTCTTACGGTTTTCTTCGTCTTCAAAGCTCGGAGTTGTTTGGCTATGATTTGTATAAAACAGCAGTTACAAGCTTGAAGCAATGTCAAGATATATGTTTAGGTCTTTGTGAGAAATGCAAAGGTTTTCAATTCAGATTCAATCAACAAGCTACTTATGATTGTTATCCTAAAACATTGTTGGTCAATGGAAGGGATTCTCGCAATCTTGATGGTGAAGTTTACTTGAAATTGCCCAAAAATATTTTGTCATCTTCCTCCATGCCACTTAAACATTCACCTTTGAACTGTTCCATTGCTTTGTCTCAACCATTGAATAGATTCTATGAAAAACCAAGTAAAAATTCAACTTTGAGTTTCTTTGTTTGGTTTGCATTAGGGTTTGGTGTATTTGAGATAATCATGATTATCATTGTGTGGTTCTTTTTGTTTAGAACAAATAAGAACAATGATAATGTTGATCAAGTACAAAGACACCTTCTTTCAGCAACCGGCTTTCAAAAATTTTCATATTCAGAACTAAAAACCGCCACAAAAGGGTTTACCAAAGAGATCGGTCGAGGAGGAGGAGGAACTGTTTACAAAGGTATACTTGATGATGATCGCATTGCGGCAGTTAAATGCTTACACGAAGCTCATCAAGGCGAAGCCGAATTTCTAGCGGAAATAAGCACAATTGGTATGTTGAACCATATGAATTTGATTGATATGTGGGGATATTGTGTTGAAGGGAAACATAGGATTTTGGTTTATGAGTATATGGAACATGGTTCTTTAGCCGAAAATCTACGTTCTAATTCACTTGATTGGAACAAGAGATTTAATGTAGCTGTTGGAACAGCTAAAGGTTTGGCTTATTTACAAAAAGAGTGTTTGGAATGGGTTTTACATTGTGATGTGAAGCCTCATAATATCTTACTTGACACAAAATTTCAACCAAAAGTAGCTGATTTTGGATTATCAAAACTTTTAAATAGAGATGAACGTGATAGTTCCGTCTTTTCCAGAATTAGAGGAACAAGAGGTTATATGGCACCTGAATGGGTTTATAATCTTAAAATTACTTCTAAAGTTGATGTTTATAGTTATGGAATTGTTTTGCTTGAAATGGTGAGTGGTAAAAGTCCAATGGAAATTCATAGTCTTAATAATAGTGGAGGTGGAGGTATAGAGCATCATAGAATGGTGAGTTGGGTTATGGAAAAGGTGAAAAATGCTCCAACTACTATGTTTTGGATTGAGGAGATTGTTGATGGTAATTTGGAAGGAAAATATGATGTTAATCAAGTTGAGAATTTGGTTAAAGTTGCTTTGAAGTGTGTCAAAGATGATATGAATGAAAGACCTTCCATGAGTCAAGTAGTTGAAATGCTTCTTGAGTCCAATGAAAAAAGAGGCACCCCTCGTTAGTTTTTTTTTTTCTCTACTTTTCTTCCTTTTATGATTCCACAATGTGCTTATACAAATAAATTGTATTCCATATACCCAAAAATAAATAAATAAATAATTGTATAGTTAATAGTTTACATCTGATGAATATGTATATGAGATAACTAGCAAGTTTACACTATATTTTGTTTGCAGCAAAAAAAATAAAATATGATCATGTTTCATTTAAAAAGTTTACACTATGATCATGTTTATACTATATTTTGTTTGTCAAGTTAATCATTCGTCTAGTATTGATATCATTGATCCTAATTAAGAATGTTTACATGGACTACATATATACATTTTTTCTTGACGAGCTTATATATATACACACACATTTTGTGATGGACGAAACAACCTAACGGACAAAATGTTATCCATGAAATGTTGTTTAGTATGAATATTGGCAATTGGCTAATGTTATCACAACCGGCAAGCAAAGTGTTTAAGTTAATGAGTCAAATATATGGCTAGTTGTATCTTAGTCAGCAATATATCTATCTAGAAATAGAATATTTTATACAACTTTTATTATTATTATTATTATTATTATTATTATTATTATTGTCCAGCTAAAATTCTTTTTATAGAAGAATTGCAAAAACAAAAAAAAAAAAGGAACGTTTCAATATATCATATCAGAAAATAATTTTTTTTCGATAAGTAAAATTTTATTTAAAATAGACTATCCGAAAGGAAAATCGATGAGAAGTACAAAAGATCAACAACAATAAAAAGTAACTCACAAAACGCCTCCTAAAAAGAGACCTATTTCACAACGGGAACAAAAAGAGAAGCTCCTAAAAAATATCAGTAATCAACCACCAAAGAGGATACCTACAATAACACCTAAATAGAGAAATAAACCACCAAAGAGAACACCAAAAAAAAAAAAAACACCTAAAAAAAAGCAAACCACCAAAGACTGCTCCAACATATATGAATAGTTGTCTCTTTGAGACCTTCCAACAAGAAAGTCAATTAGGATTTCAATCATATAATCAAAGAGGCGAGTCAAAACTCACTCATATTTTTCATAAAAAAATTCTACTTATTATTGAAACTTCTTTCAAATGAGATTACAAATGCTTATTTATTAAATAAACCTTAAATTTCAATGTAACAGAAGTTACAACTTTGAAGCAGTGTCAAGATATATGTTTGAGTCTTTGTGAGAGATGCAAAGCTTTTCAATTCAAATTCAATTCAGATTCTACTTGTGACATGTTATCCTAAAACATTGTTGGTCAATGGAAGGTATTCTCACAATCTTGATGGTGATGTTTATTTGAAATTGCCCAAAATAATTTTGTTATCTTCAACCATGCCACTTAAACATTTACCATTGAACTGTTCCATTGCTTTGCCTCAACCATTGAATAGACTAAAATCAAATGAAAACTCAATTTTGAGTTTCTTAATTTGGTTTGCAGTAGGATTTGGTGTGTTTGAGATTACCGTGATTTTCATTGTGTGGTTCTTTTTGTTTAGAACCAATAAACAATGATAATGTTGATCAAGTACAAAGACACCTTCTTTCGGCAATAGGCTTTCGAAAATTTTCATATTCAGAACTAAAATCTGCGACAGAAGGGTTTACCAAAGAGATCGATCGAGGAGGAGGACGAATTGTCTACAAAGGTATACTTGATGATGATCGTGTTGCGGCTATTAAATGCTTAAATGAAGCACATCAAGGTGAAGCTGAATTTCTAGCTGAAATAAGCACAATTGGTATCTTAAACCATATGAATTTGATTGATATGTGGGGATATTGTCACTATTAGAAAAAATTTAAATATTGACGGGCAAAATCTGTCTCAAAAATGCAAATATTCTGTCACTAAGCAGGCTAGAGACGGATTTGATTCTGTCGGTAATTTCCTCGTCTCTGAACTAATAGAGACGGACAAAATTCATCTCTAAAATGAAAATATCTGTCTCTAAAATAAATATATCTGTCTCTAAGTGCTTTTTCTGTCTCTAATTTCATCTCTATTAGAGACAAAATATATTATATCCCTAAATTCCGTCGGTATTTCAACTTTTTCTAGTAGTGCGTTTTGAAGGGAAGCATAGAATTTTGGTTTATGAGTATATGGAACATGGTTCTTTAGCCGAAAATCTACGTTCTAATTCACTTGATTGGAACAAGAGATTTAATATAGCTGTTGGAACGGCTAAAGGTTTGACATATTTACATGAGGAATGTTTAGAATGGGTCTTACACTGTGATGTGAAGCCTCATAATATTTTACTCGACACAAAATTTCAACCAAAAGTAGCTGATTTTGGATTATCAAAACTTTTAAATAGAGATGAATGTAATAATTCTGTTTTTTCAAAAATAAGAGGGACAAGGGGTTATATGGCACCTGAATGGGTTTATAATCTTAAAATTACTTCTAAAGTTGATGTTTATGGTTATCGAATTGTTTTGCTTGAAATGGTGAGTGGTAAAAGTCCAATGGAAATTCATAGTCTTGATAATAGTGGTGGTATAGAGCATCATAGAATGGTGACTTGGGTTATGGAAAAGGTGAAAAATGCTCCTAGTACTATGTTTTGGGTTGAGGAGATTGTTGATGGTAATTTGGAAGGAAAATATGATGTTAATCAAGTTGAGAATTTGGTTAAAGTTGCTTTAAAGTGTGTCAAAGATGATATGAATGAAAGACCTTCCATGAGTCAAGTAGTTGAGATGCTTCTTGAGTCCAATGAAAAAAGAGATACTCCTCGTTAGATTTTTTTCTCTTCTTTCTTCCTTTATTGATCCACAATGTGCTTATACAAAATATTAACCATGAAATGTAATTTAGTATGTGGATACTCTCATGCTCCTTTCTTGTATTATAGGCCAAATGAATATATGGATACTCTCTAAATTTTGTAAAAAAAATAAATTAGTTTGGTCTCATGAGGCTTTTAGGTAATAAATAGGCCTTTATGATTTTTAACTAAAAAATCGGTCCTTTAAATTTCTAATTTGTTGCACCATTCTGTCGCGCCGCGGAAAATGACCGAGCGTAATGAACGCTCGAATGACTACAGAGTCGCCACCAAAGTTTTTTTGTTTAAAAGGGAAACGTCGATAAAACCCTTAAATGATGGAAAGGAAAGGTCATCGCAACCATTTCCGGATTCGGATGCGAGGGGAAGGTATTAGCACCCCTCACATCCGTTGTACTCAACGGGAACCTCCTAATTAGTTAAGGGTTTGAAGTTCAAAATTTGTATGCTTGCTTTTATTATTAAAATTTGCTTTTATTTACATATTATTATTTTTTATTAAAGTATTTACAAAAGAAAAACAAATAGTTTTTTATTAGAGTGCTTGACGGTTGTTGGATCCCGCTCCTACGTATTTCCAAGTGCAATGGGAAATTCAAAGCTACGTAGTTCTTTGTAAAAAATATTTGTTTGTTGGTTGATTTTATTTATGAAAATTATTTGCATTTTAAAAGAAAAAAGTTTGTTTAATTGAAAAGACGGACTCGCACTTGAGCGATGGTATCCGCTTGAGAAAAAATAATTAAAGCGTGCATGGACGCGAAAAAGTAAAATTTGATGAGTTGAGATTGATTTTAATTTGTGGAAGACGAGTAATCGTTAAGAGTAAGCGAACGCTTAGTCCTCGATCGTTCGAGGGACAGGCGGAAGTACATCCGACCATCTCATTTTTAATCCGAATTTATTATGAAGAATTTATTTAACTTTAATTGATTTATTTTTGGTATGAAAGACGAACAATCGTTAAGAGTAAACGAACGCTTAGTCCTCGATCATTCAAGAGACGGATGGAAGTACATCCGGTCATCTCTTTTTAATCCAAATTCATCTTATTAGAGAAAAAAAAGGTTTTGTACATTAAAATGAACTCATAAAAAAAAATGCTTGTCTTTTTGGTAATGCTTATTTTTTGTATTATTGTTAGGAGTAAATTAAAGGGGCAAATAATTAAGTGGGTCTATCTTTTACTTATAAAAGGAAGCTCCAATAGCTCCTAGGCCTTCATTTTGATGATGTGGCACTCAAAGAAAAGATTTCAAATCTCTACTAAAGCTTTGATTTTACCTCTTTTAATCTATTATTAAATATATAAAAAAAAAACTAATGTATTATTATTAAAGAGTGATAAGCTAAGTTAGAAATTGAAATTTTTTCCACTATCACACTTCCCTAACTTACAACTTCTTACAAATGTAACCAACTTAATTAAAAAATTATTGCTAATAAATTTTTAGTTTAGCTCTAGCCTTTATAACCACCACTTCTCACATTTGTTTTCATCTTTGTCATACACATTTGACACTTACAATATTACTCATGAGATCATATACATCTTTAAATTGTGCATTATTATATCTACTATATTGATAGCAATCTCAGCAAGATATGTAGACATTTTTCAATACTTTTGTAGCACTGTTCAAAAAATTCAATAAGCATTTCATTTGCATAAAACAAATTGATGTTATAATTTTTTTTTATGGTATTGTTTATAAATTTTATCTATAAGATTGATCGGAACTATGAAAATAAACATTTGCCATGAACTATCCTTCATCCTTTTCTTATTCTTGTTTTTTTATATTTAACTTTTTGTTGAATAGATTGGTTGATAATTGTGAGAGCTCAAGTTTGGAAAATCATACATAAATAGCACATTGGTATTATCTTAGACTGATTTTATTTTTTGTGAATGTACTTGATTTTTTCTTTTATCGTGTATATGTAGATCACAAGTTTTACCTTTGAATGTCACTCAACATTGCAAATATTTTTCAGAGGATGTGAGTAATGAAGAAACAATGCAGTATTTCTCCTTTATTTTGATTTATATATTTGTGTATATTATTATTATTATTATTATTATTATTATTATTATTATTATAAGAGAAGCTTAGGTTATTTTAAACCTCCATTTTGCATATGTGGCATGTTTTAATCTCTATTTAAATATAGTCCCTCAATTTATAGTCTTTGTGATGTAGATCACAAGTTCTACCTTTATATGTCACTCAACATTGAAAATATTTTTCAAGAGAGGTAAGAGATGAAGAAACAATGCACTATTTCTCTCCTTTATTTTGATAATTTATATATATATATATATATATATATATATATATATATATATATATATATATATATATATTTGTGTCTATTATTATTATATTATAATTATAAGAGAAGCTTAGGTTATTCTAAACCTCCATTTTCATATGTGGCATGTTTTCATCTCTATTTAAACTTATAGTCTTTGTGCATTAATTTATACTTCAAAGCCATGGTCTATATTTATTTTACTTGTTGAAAAAACAATAATATGTTACAATAATCATTTTGTAACTTACTTTATATTTATTCAAGTGAATGTGAATGATCTATAAGACTAACGTAATTTATTTATTTATGACAGACTCTATAATAGGTTTAATTAGTAGAAACCAAATGCAAGCGACATAATATAAGTTTATATAAATTATTTAAATTATATATATATATATATATATATATATATATATATATTAGGGAAGCTCAACAATCGCATAACCTTGACTCTAACTCTTCTTGCTACTAAATTCTCACTAATGGGCTGTTTTTTTAATCTATTAATGCATCATTACACATTAAATTAATTTAGTGGAACACCATCAATGTAGTGAAATCTCAAGAGAATGTGGCAAGGATTTAAAAGAAGAAAAAAATAAAGAATTGAAACTCATTTAGATATGCCACATAGGCACAATAGAGGCATAAGATTAACTTAAGCTTCCTTTTATAAGTCAATCGGAAGTTTAATAGAAAATGGCAAGTAATGTTAATTAATAGTAAGTAACAAATAATGTAAATTAACGGTACTTATATAAAAAAAAGGGATCAAATTATAAAAGAAAAATTGAAAATATATTCGTGCTCCTTCATCGTTACATTGCTAATTAAACATAAAAATAAATTGTGTATATATGTATTAAATAAATTGTATATATATATATATATATATATATATATATATATATATAATTTTTTAGTATTATTATTTAATATGATCAATTATATATTTTTTAATTTGTCAATTTCTATATGTTAGAAATAACTTTTACTATTCTTATTCATTATTCAAAGATTTACATACTATTCACCTTCCATTTGAATGAAACAACTTTTTGTATTGAATGAGTTATATGTAAGATATAAAATTTTAAAATAAATTTGAGTAGCAATATTTGCCTTTTAAGCATAATTTTTATCAGCCCTTATGTAATATAATTTTTTGTGAAAGAAAAAACCTTATACTATTTAATACTCTCTGTCAAAAAGAAAAAAATTATCTAATACTCTCTTATAATATCACACCCTTATACTATCTAATACCCTAGACACTTTTTAAGTTACAAAACTTATCATCTATTTTTAATTTTGTTAATATAGATAGTTGTATGATTAAATTAACGATTGTAACATATATATTTAGGACTTTGAGAATATGATTTAAGAGTATTTTTGTATAAAAAAGATTACTATTGTAAGAAGCAATACTAAATTAAACTGAAAATCACAAATAAAAATTATTAAGTTAAAAAAAAGCAGGGGATAGAACCCTCATTAAAAAAAAGATAAAAAAGAAGAAGAATTAAGCATAGTAAAAAATATGTTAAATTAAAACTACTAATTAAAAACATTATGACCAATAACATACAAGATATAATTCTATTAAGTGAATGTTTGAGAGAAAACATCAAAAGAAATCAATTTATTATCGCAACAAGAATTTGGACTAATAAGGACCAAGCAAAAAAATAAAATTAAACCAAACAGTAGACTAAAAAATTTGGAACTAATAAAGTCAAGATAAAATTTCACCAAGTGAGTATGTAAGAGAATTATTATATGAGATATTTTTTTCAAACTTATCCAATATTATAAGAGAATTATTATATTAAAATATTAACAAAACTACGATATAAATCAATAAAAAATTTCATATTCTAAACAATTTTTTTAAAATTTATAGATATAGTAATATTAAATATAATAATCACGTTTTAAAATAATATCTATTATTTAACTGTGTAATTATACTTATCACAATTATTATTTTTCATTTATAAAAATATTTTAATTATATAATTTAATCGAACCCGTGCAACGCACTTACATCTATACAATACAACCCATATTAAGAAAACTAAGTTATTATAAATGAATACACTTTTAAAATAAGAGATTCATTACAAGCTATATTATTTATTTTTAAAGTGAAACGTTTATCAAAAGAGATTAACCTCTTAAATAATTCTCAATTACTTCGAGAGGAATAATCTCCACAGTTGTGCGCGGATGATACCTTTAGTATACAAGAAAATAAAAAATAAACAAATTTGCGATATAAATAAATTAAAATGTCATATTTCTAAACAATCTTTATTTTTAAAATACATTAATATTGTATTAAATATAATTATATTTTAAAATAATATCCCCCAATCATTTAACTATATATAATTATAATTATCTTAATTATTATTTTTAGGCTTAAATGCAGTTTTACCCCCCCTATTTTGAATAAATCGGAATTTTACCCCCCCTGTTTCACTAAAACGGTAATTAATCTCTTTATGTAACTCCAAATTTAGTGGAATTTGATTATGTGGAAAGTTAACTCGATTACGGTCATTTTGGTACCAGTTTGGTGAATTATTGATCAAAATCGAGTTATCAAAATTGAGGTACCAGCTTGCTTCTGAGCCTCAACTTCAAAGCTTCGCACAGAACTCAAGTTTAATCAATAATTCACCAAACTGGTACCAAAATGACCGTAATCGAGTTAACTTTCCAATGAAACAAACTCCGCTAAATTTGGATTTACATAGAGAGATTAATTGCCGTTTTAATGAAATAGAAGGGTAAAATTCCGATTTATTCAAAATAAGGGGGATAAAACTGCATTTAAATCTTATTTTTATTTGTGAAAATATTATAAATATATATTTTAATGAACCCGTGCGTTGCACGGGTTTATCTCTAGTAACCCATAACAACAAACAGTCCCAACCAATTAAAATACAAATACGTGAATAATTTAAACAATAAATAAATAGACAAATAATTAAATAAATAGGAAATACATGGTTAAATTAAATCAGCAAAAGGATGAGAACAGAGTAACCAACCAATATACAGGACACGAAAGAGAAAACGAATTCGACCGAGAGAGAGAAAGTGAGGTCCAGCGATGTGGTGTGCGGTGGTTTCTGGTTCGCGGCGGCGAGAGCTTCCGTTCGGAGATGGCGGCAGTGATAGTGAACCGGGGGTGATTCCGACGATGGAAGGAATTGGCCGGCAATGGATCTCCACTTTCCTTTCTCAGTTTCGATTCGATTCTAGTTCTTGTTTTGTGATTTTGTTTGGTTTGTGTTTGGTTGTTGTGATTGTTAATGGTGATGTGGATGGTTGATGATGATTATGTATTGTGGTTGTGATTCTTTGGTGATTAAGGCATGAAGATGGTCTACGCAGCCTTGTTGTTCTTCTTCTTCTTTTGCTATTTTTTTTGGATGTGGAGTGGTGGAAAAAATATGTTCCTCCCCTTTTCTTAATTTTTTCTCTCTGATTTATATCAAAATGATTTAGGTTTGAGTGATAAAAAAAGGTAAAGACAGCCCCATTAATTCATTGATGCAAAATTGGAAACGAATTGAAAGGGAGGCTTGAATCATGGAAGGAATGAAATAGGGGAAGTAATGGCGTTGCAGCTGTTGACTCGTTGTCGATCTCTTGCTGCGTTTTTGCATTCTTGTTTCTTTTTTTCCATTTTTGTTTTATTTTATTAATCTATTACTATATATAAAGAGAATACAAATTTTTGGGATGACTTTTTCATTATATCTATTTTATCCTTATAAAAAACTACAAAAAAAAACTAAATATTTGTATATGTTGAAAAATAACTTCCACATAAAAATAGATTTTCAATTTTTCTTTTTGTAAATAATTTTTTTTTTCTTAATAACTAAGCACAACTTCCACATAATAGTATGTTTTCATTTTTTTATAATAAATTTTTTTTTTTTCTTAATAACTAGCCACAACAAAAAAAAAAGGTTAAATAGTTATCAATTAACTAAGTCCAATAAAAAAAGAGATTAAGTAGTTATTTATATTTGCACAATAGAGAATTTCGATCACATCAAATATAAAAAAAGTGAATATCGATCACACAAACGGGCACGGAACAGTTTGCACAATAGAGAATTTCGATCACGACAAATTAAAAAAAAAAAAAAAAGAATCTCGATCACACAAACGGGCACGGTTTGGCGGCTAGTGAGTAATAAAAGACTTACAAAATAATAATAATAATAATAATAATAATAATAATAATATAATAATAATAATAATAATAAAGAAAATAGAGGAGTGGGGGCAAGCGCCCCTTCAAAAACCAGGGAAGAGAAAACAGGTTGTTCATTTATAGATCTTATTATTAAACTAGTATAACCTACCATTCTATTTTATTGTATATATAATTTTATTCTCAACAATGCATATGATATGAATTTTTAGTGTAGGTAAGAATGTAAGATATGTATAATGGTTATAGAATTAATTAAAATTTAATATATAATTTTTTTTGAACAAGCACAAATTGAAATTTATTTATACTAACAACAAGTCTTGATCAACAAAGGATATGCCAAGCAGAACAATAAAAGTATGCAAGAGTCATTACATCCAAACTCTAGTTAGTCGATACTCAAATAAACAAGGGGGCTCGACCACTACTTATGAGAATTGATACTTATATTCGTATAGAGCTTTCATCCACCAAAGAGAATGAACTTTAATTTTCTCTCACAATTGAAGAACAGTTGATTCATTTGCCTTGAAGATACGACTATTTCGTTATTGCCACACCACCCAAATGCAGCATAGCCAAAGTAGCTGCATAGACAAACTGAACAAAATAATCCTAAATATGAAACGGGTCAGTGCCAAATTTAATATATAATTGAAGACCACATTTTCATATATAGAAAACAATTTGTTATGTAAAAACAAAAAATATATATTTGATTAGGTGAAGAATAAAAAAACAGGACATAATACACAATATGGCAAGTTGATAGTGTTTTCATTATTTTTCTTTCCCCATGCGTTATGCGTCTCAGTCTTGCTTTGCTATATACATTCACGTTAGCCGGCCATCTTACCATGATGGAAGCAGCAACTTATAATTTATTTTTATTTTTGTTGACATAAGTCACTTATAATTTATAAACACTGCATGATTGAATAAATATATGCAAGCCCCTTTATTATTAAATGATATTTGGACACCTTTATTATATATATTTCACCGCTCAGCGTCACAATTTTACTCTCACAAAAATGACACAATCTTCTTAGATAATTTTACACTTGAGGTGTTACAGTGGTAAGGATTTAAACTTGAAACCTTAATGTAATACAAAGTTCAAACTCCATTAAAAAATATGTAATTTAAATTTTTAAATTGCAAATTAAGTTTTTAAGTGATATACACAATATTAAACAGATGAAGTTTGGTCCTATATTGAGACTTTTAAACATAAACGACAATATTTAACATTAAAAATGATTAATTTGACTGAAGAAACAAATATAAAATATCAGTTTGAACTTTAAAATTAAATTTAAAGACATATTGCAAATATTTATACGTATTCTTGGGGGAAAATTTGTGGAAAATTGAAACCAAAATAAAATACTTAAACCATAGCATCCTCTCCAATAATTCATGTCCATCTAGTTTGCCCTAGCATCTTAACAATGCAAATTCAAGTCTTCCTCCTCTTTCTCTTATTCACTAAAACCATTTCATTAACATCAACAAGAGACACACTCCCACAAGGCTCATCTCTTTCGGTTGAAAAACCAAATGACATCCTTATTTCATCCAACGGCGATTACTCAGCCGGTTTCTTCCAGGTCGGAGACAACGCCTTTTGTTTCTCCGTCTACTTCACAAAATCCAAACAACCAGCCGTTGTTTGGATGGCAAATCGAGACCAACCCGTTAATGGAAAAAACTCAAAACTCTCACTTTCTAATAACGGTAATCTCGTTTTAACCGATGCAAAAACAAAAGGAACACCAATTTGGTCCATTTCAAATTTGTCACCTTTTCTATTACAGCTAAAGCTTCAAAACAATGGTAACCTTGTACTTGAAACTTTAAGAAAAACCGAAAAAAGTACTAACGTTACTATCATTTGGCAAAGCTTTGATTCTCCAACAGATACTCTTCTTGAAGGCCAAGAACTTACAGAACACTCAAGCTTAATTTCATCTAAAAGCAAAACAAATTATTCCTCAGGTTTCTACAAACTTTATTTCGACAACGATAACGCTCTTCGTCTTTTATTCAAAGGTCCATTGTTAGCCAGTGTTTATTGGCCAACACCTTGGATATTACCAATCGATTTAGGAAGATCAACATACAATGCTACCAAAATTGCGCTACTCGATTCTTTTGGTCATTTCACGTCCTCTGATGCGTTTCAATTTCGCACCACTGATTATCCTAATAAAGTTCATAGGTTACTCAAAATGGATCATGATGGTAACTTACGTGTTTATAGCTTCAATGAGAAAATGAAGACATGGGAAGTAACATGGCAAGTTACTCTTCAACCATGTGAGGTTCATGGTATTTGTGGAGAAAATAGCATGTGTAGTTATAATCATGTTATTGGAAGAACATGTTTTAGTTTGAAAGGTTACAAGGTGAAGAATCCTCATGATTGGTCACAAGGGTGTGAGCCTGAGTTTAAACCTACCGATCTTTCGTGTAATCGCGGTGTGTCTTACGGTTTTCTTCGTCTTCAAAGCTCGGAGTTGTTTGGCTATGATTTGTATAAAACAGCAGTTACAAGCTTGAAGCAATGTCAAGATATATGTTTAGGTCTTTGTGAGAAATGCAAAGGTTTTCAGTTCAGATTCAATCAACAAGCTACTTATGATTGTTATCCTAAAACATTGTTGGTCAATGGAAGGGATTCTCGCAATCTTGATGGTGAAGTTTACTTGAAATTGCCCAAAAATATTTTGTCATCTTCCTCCATGCCACTTAAACATTCACCTTTGAACTGTTCCATTGCTTTGTCTCAACCATTGAATAGATTCTATGAAAAACCAAGTAAAAATTCAACTTTGAGTTTCTTAGTTTGGTTTGCATTAGGGTTTGGTGTATTTGAGATAATCATGATTATCATTGTGTGGTTCTTTTTGTTTAGAACAAATAAGAACAATGATAATGTTGATCAAGTACAAAGACACCTTCTTTCAGCAACCGGCTTTCAAAAAATTTCATATTCAGAACTAAAAACCGCCACAAAAGGGTTTACCAAAGAGATCGGTCGAGGAGGAGGAGGAACTGTTTACAAAGGTATACTTGATGATGATCGCATTGCGGAAATAAGCACAATTGGTATGTTGAACCATATGAATTTGATTGATATGTGGGGATATTGTGTTGAAGGGAAACATAGGATTTTGGTTTATGAGTATATGGAACATGGTTCTTTAGCCGAAAATCTACGTTCTAATTCACTTGATTGGAACAAGAGATTTAATGTAGCTGTTGGAACAGCTAAAGGTTTGGCTTATTTACATGAAGAGTGTTTGGAATGGGTTTTACATTGTGATGTGAAGCCTCATAATATCTTACTTGACACAAAATTTCAATCAAAAGTAGCTGATTTTGGATTAATCAAAACTTTTAAATAGAGATGAACGTGATAGTTCCGTCTTTTCCAGAATTAGAGGAACAAGAGGTTATATGGCTCCTGAATGGGTTTATAATCTTAAAATTACTTCTAAAGTTGATGTTTATAGTTATGGAATTGTTTTGCTTGAAATGGTGAGCGGTAAAAGTCCAATGGAAATTCATAGTCTTAATAATAGTGGAGGTGGAGGTATAGAGCATCATAGAATGGTGAGTTGGGTTATGGAAAAGGTGAAAAATGCTCCAACTACTATGTTTTGGATTGAGGAGATTGTTGATGGTAATTTGGAAGGAAAATATGATGTTAATCAAGTTGAGAATTTGGTTAAAGTTGCTTTGAAGTGTGTCAAAGATGATATGAATGAAAGACCTTCCATGAGTCAAGTAGTTGAAATCAAGGTTTTAAATAACGGTAACGGTAACGGTCGCGGTCGCGTTAAGGTTTTTGCGATTTCGGCTGTCACAGGTGTTGCGTTACAGACTGCGGTCGTCACGGTGTGAATTAATCATAAGGTTGCACAAATCTTACTAAAATTATATATTCTCATATAATGTATGCTAACTTAAATCAAACATTTTTTTTCATTATAAAACATTTAAAATAAATATAATAAAATTATAAGAGATACTAGTACATCCCAAAAAGTCAAATAGGAGTAAAAATGAGTGGAATTCACTTTCCTCACCCAACCCAGCTACAACCAGTTCCTCTCACCTCACCTTGTTCTTTATAGGTTCTTCTTTTTCATTTCTTTGTCAGATATCAGAAGCAAGTTCACACACACCAAAAATCTCATCTCCAAAATTCAAACTCAAAACACAAAGACACTCTACTCAAAGTCCCAATTTTGTTTCTCTAAAATATCATATTATCTCTATTACACACTTAGAGAACAACACCCAAATTTAGAGTAAGAGTTAAAATTGAAATTACTTGAAGGAGAATAGCCTATAAATTGAAGAGGAAGCAAAAAAGATTAATGAATAATGAAGCTGCAAAAAAGAGGAAGAGAATGAGAGAAGAAACAGATTTAAAGTTTTGGCGTCTGTAAGGTGTTTCACAGCTGTAACGGCATGTTTCACCGCCGTAACGGCATTTTGCGGCTGTAACAGCGTTTCACGGCCGTAACGGTGTTACGTAACAGTGTTTCACTGTGATATTTTTTCTCACCTTTAAAACGGACAATAACGGTATCGGTGGCTGCCTTTACCGTTTTGTAACGGCCGATTTCGCGGTAACGTTCCTTTATTTAAAACCTTGGTTGAAATGCTTCTTCAGTCCAATGAAAAAAGGGATACTCCTCGTTAGATTTTTTTCTCTTCTTTCTTCCTTTATCGATCCACAATGTGCTTATACAAGATATTAACCATGAAAATGTAGTTTAGTATGGATATTGCCATGCTCTTTTCTTATATTATAGGCCAAATGCATCTATGGATTCTCTAAGTTTTGCGTTTATAATAGTTAGGTCTTCTGAGACTTTTAGGTAATAAATAGATCCTTTAAATTTTTTATCTAAAAAATTGGTCCTTTAAATTTTTAACTTGTTGCACCATTTGAGTTATCCTCCCTTCTAATTGAGTCTCAATTAGCCTCAATTGTTTTGTCTCGTACCTTATTTGATGGAAAAAATATTTTGATATATTAGACAACTTGTGCGGAGGATAAAAAGTTATCTCATGGATCAGTGGAGGACAAAATTTTCAGTTTTTGTCCTATCTCTTCGCTCCCAATTTGTCAATTTCCAGAAACATTTTTAAATCAAACACAACATCGTTGAAGTTATTTTGTCCAATCCTTGTTTAACAAGTCAAACGCACTCTTACACGTGCGAAAATCCATACTTACAATATGAATAGGCCAAATTGTGTCGCCGTGTAGCCAACCCAATTTGCTTGATTAATTTATTAATTTATATACATGTTTGGTTCTAGGTTTCCCATATATGCAGTCACTCATATCGATCATATTCCTTCCAACGCGTTTCTTCTTCTTCTTCTTCGCTCTTTCTTCGCTTAAGAATTTGGAGGAGTCTCCACAATGCTTATCAAATCAGAAAAGCAATCAAAAAAGAAACTGGAAATGAGTACGAAGTGCAATGCTGGATTAGGAAAACAAAAAGCTAATTGTTATGAATAACTTTTTAGTTAGGGTAAAATAAATTAAAATATAGAAGGTAGTCATAATTTAAATTTAATATACTGAATTAAAAAGAAAAAAAACGAAATTAAAAAAAAATAATTAAAAACAAGAATTAAAATATAGAAGGTAGTCATTTTATGAAGAATTTTATGAAGAATACTCTAGACCTTTAACTATTCAAAACAGTATCTCTCACTTCTTCTCTAATGCTCGCCTCTATGAAATTGTTTAATATCATGGATGACATAATCCCTTCATAAAAACAGTATTTTCCAAAACAGTATCTCTCACTAGCTATAGTTAGCATTTTCCAATTTTTCTAATTACCCCACATCCAAACATACAAAGACTTTTTGTTTAGGAGTCTTCTAATATATAGTACTTAACTTTCATTTTTTCATCGAAATTTAGACTTAATTCACTTCACACCTAAGAGATGCTTGATAAATGCTACTCCCTTCATAAAAAAAATAAAAATGCAACTCCCTTCATGATTTCTATTCCCCTGCATAAAATCAGCATTTGGCTCTGTACTCCATTCTTTATAATTTCTGGAATGAATCGTGTGGCCAATAAAATCATGATAAATACATAAAAAGTAACTAATTATTTCAGTGGATATTCTATTAGCAATATAATATTCCTAGCATAATAAACTTTCTATATCTAGACACATGAAACTATTACAGTCAAGTGAATGCATGTATTGCCATTCCCTCGTATATATTCTTTTATAATGTTTATTTGGAACGTACCTAGTAGTTACTTTAGCCACCATGTACTTGCAAGTTGCATCATGGAGGTGATAGTGCCTCTAATTTTATAACTGAGAGTGACAATAGCAGCAGTATTTGGTTGAATAAGAAAAATGCACCCCCCGTTTATTCAGGAAGCTGCTGGACATTTTCTATAAAATATTTTATCAGTTAATATCATAAGAAAAAAGTTATCAATGTATGAAAATGGTCACCAATTAATCCATCGAAAAACCAGGGCAGAGAAAACAGGTTGTTCAATTCAATTAGCTCTTATTATAAAATTAGTACAACTACCATTCTATTTTATTTTATACATCATTTTCAACAATGCATATGATATAAATTTTATGTAGGTAGGATATTATTTATAGAATTAAAAATATAATTCAAGACCATTTTCATAGAAAACAATTTGTTATTTATAAGTAACAACAACAACAAAAGACACAATGGCAAGTTGATAGATTTTTCATTAATTATTTTGCCCCGTGCGTGATGCGTCTCAGTCTTGCTTTGCTATATTGACTGATTCACTTTACAGCCGGCCGTCTTACCATGATAGTACTAGCCACTTACGAGCGCGGTGCTCGGACCCTGGCTCAGGAGGTGCAAAATTTTAATTAATATTTTAATAATTTTATATATAGACACACACACATTCAATAATTACATATATATATGTTTTACAATTATTCACTACATAGTTTCATATTTTTAATTCGCTTAATAACAAACTAATTATTTATTTATATGTATTGCTTTTTTTAAAAAAGAAACATAAGTATTGATTACATGAGAAATATATCAAATAAAAAGAAATCAAACTATAAAACAGTGCATAAGTATTAATATAGTAACACAAAAAATACGCAATCTTGTGGTTAGTTTTCTCATTGCTCAATGTTCGTCAATTCTTTTTATCTATCACTTGAGTATATACAGATCAATAACCAACACAGAAATTAGCGTCGGAAAAACACTGTTTTCCAAATGCCTAATTTTTTTTGAAGAAGGTAAATTAGTCCACCCAAATTGGTACTAAAGAGAATCGAACCTGACACTTTAAGGAGGATCATACTCATGTGTCCCAAGTCAATACCATCAGACCAACACTAGTAGTTGCCTAAAATTAAAACTAATTTGTGAATGGTTTAACTAGAAAATGTACAACATAATTCCAAAGATGCATTTGGACCAAATTACAAACTACAAACAGGCAACCATCAAAGCACACAAATATGTTATTAAAACCCCAATTGAATAATCAATCAACCAATTTATCAATATTGAAGTTATATAAAAAATCCCAAATTTTTAAAACGCTAAACCATAAATTTTCTATTTTTTACCTTAGTACTGTTTCAAGGATGTTGGAAGATTTATCACTATTGTACGTATCTAGTTTGATGTTTTGTTTGAGAGAATTTAATTTTAGAGAGAAGTTGGAAGAAAAGAATGAAAGCAGAAAAAAGTGTTTTGAATTTTTGAGTAGTGGTGCAAAACAAAAAAATCAGGGGGGTGCAAAGTGCAAAGCCATAGAGGTATTAGTAACAAAAATAAAAATTTCAGGGTGTGCACCTGCACCCCCTCACTATACTACAGCACCGCCCCTGACGACTATACTATAATTTACACTACAAGTACGTTTGATCTGCTAAAAAATAAATGACTGGATATGACAATGGGCAAATTGGGGCCAATGGACAAAAAATGAAATTTTTATTCCCAACTAAACCACGGGACAACTTTTTGGCGAAAGTCACTTGATTTATATACACCGCATGATTGAACAATAGTTGCACAACCTTAATTTCTCAATTATCACTCAAGGTCAATGTATATACATTCATATTGGATATCTACCAAACATTTTCCTAATATTAGTTTGAAATTTTAAATTAATTAAAGGACATATTGCAAATTTTTATATATATTGCTAGTTGAAAGTTGAAACCAAAGTAAAATACTTAAACCATAGCATCCTCTCAATTAATTCATGACCATCTAATTTGCTCTAACAATGGAAATTCAAGTTTTCATCCTCTTTCTTTTATTCACTAAAACCATTTCATTAACATCAGCAACAGACACACTCCCACAAGGCTCATCTCTTTCGGTTGAAAAACCAAATGACATCCTCACTTCATCCAACGGCGATTACTCTGCCGGTTTCTTCCAAGTCGGAGATAACGCCTTTTGTTTCTCCGTCTACTTCACAAAATCCAAACAATCCACCGTTGTTTGGATGGCAAATCGAGACCAACCCGTTAATGGAAAAAACTCAAAACTCTTACTTTCTAATAACGGTAATCTCATTTTAACCGATGCAGAAAGAAAAAGAACACCAATTTGGTCCATTTCAACTTTCTCACCTTTTCCATTACAGCTAAAGCTTCAAAACAATGGCAACCTTGTACTTGAAACTTTACGAAAAACCGAAAAAAGTACTAATGATACTATCATTTGGCAAAGCTTTGATTTTCCAACGGATACTCTTCTTGCAGGCCAAGAAATTACAGAACACTCAAGCTTAGTTTCATCCAAAAGCAAAACAAATTTTTCCTCTGGTTTCTATAAGCTTTATTTCGACAACGATAACGCTCTTCGTCTTTTATTCAAAGGTCCTTTGTTAGCTAGTGTCTATTGGCCATCACCTTGGCAATTACCAATTGATATGGGAAGATCAACATACAATGCTACCAAAATCGCGCTACTCGATTCTTTTGGTCATTTCATGTCCTCTGATGCGTTTCAATTTTTCACTACTGATTATCCTAATAAAGTTCATAGATTACTCAAAATGGATCATGATGGTAACTTACGTGTTTATAGCTTCAATGAGAAAATGAAGACATGGGAAGTAACATGGCAAGCTACTCCTGAACCATGTGAGGTTCATGGTCTTTGTGGAGAAAATAGTATGTGTAGTTATGATCATGTTATTGGAAGAACATGTTTTTGTTTGAAAGGTTACAAGTTGAAGAATCCTCATGATTGGTCACAAGGGTGTGAGCCTGATTTTAAACCTGCTGATCTTTCGTGTAAACGCGGTGTGTCTTTCGGTTTTCTTCGTCTTCAAAACACGGAGTTATTTGGCTATGATTTGAATGTAACAAAAGTTACAAGCTTGAAGCAATGTCAAGATTTATGTTTGGGTCTTTGTGAGAGATGCAAAGCTTTTCAATTCAAATTCAATCGAGATTCTACTTATGATTGTTTTACTAAAACATTATTGGTCAATGGAAGGGATTCTCATAATATTGATGGTGATGTTTACTTGAAATTGCCCAAAAATATTTTGTTATCTTCCACCATGCCACTTAAACATTTACCTTTGAACTGTTCCATTGCTTTGACTCAACCATTGAATAGATTCTATGAAAAACCAAGTAAAAATTCAACTTTGAGTTTCTTAGTTTGGTTTGCATTAGGATTTGGTGTGTTTGAGATTACCATGATTTTCATTGTGTGGTTCTTTTTGTTTAGAACCAATAAGAACAATGATAATGTTGATCAAGTACAAAGACACCTTCTTTCGGCAACAGGCTTTCAAAAATTTTCATATTCAGAATTAAAAACCGCGACAAAGGGGTTTACCAAAGAGATCGGTCGAGGAGGAGGGGGAACTGTTTACAAAGGTATACTCGATGATGATCGTGTTGCGGCGGTTAAATGCTTACACGAAGCGCATCAAGGTGAAGCCGAATTTCTAGCGGAAATAAGCACAATTGGTATGTTGAACCATATGAATTTGATTGATATGTGGGGATATTGTGTTGAAGGGAAACATAGGATTTTGGTTTATGAGTATATGGAACATGGTTCTTTAGCCGAAAATCTACGTTCTAATTCACTTGATTGGAACAAAAGATTTCATATAGCTATTGGAACAGCTAAAGGTTTGGCTTATTTACATGAAGAGTGTTTGGAATGGGTTTTACATTGTGATGTGAAGCCTCATAATATTTTACTTGACACAAAATTTCAACCAAAAGTAGCGGATTTTGGATTATCAAAACTTTTAAATAGAGATGAACGTGATAGTTCTGTCTTTTCAAGAATTAGAGGAACAAGAGGTTATATGGCACCTGAATGGGTTTATAATCTTAAAATTACTTCTAAAGTTGATGTTTATAGTTATGGAATTGTTTTGCTTGAAATGGTAAGTGGTAAAAGTCCAATGGAAATTCATAGTCTTGATAATAGTGGAGGTATAGAGCATCATAGAATGGTGACTTGGGTTATGGAAAAGGTGAAAAATGCTCCTACTACTATGTTTTGGATTGAGGAAATTGTTGATTGTAATTTGGAAGGAAAATATGATGTTAATCAAGTTGAGAATTTGGTCAAAGTTGCTTTGAAGTGTGTCAAAGATGATATGAATGAAAGACCTTCCATGAGTCAAGTAGTTGAGATGCTTCTTGAGTCCAATGAAAAAAGAGGCACCCCTCGTTAGTGTTTTTTTTTTCCTGTTCTTTTCTTCCTTTATTGTTCCACAAAATGCTTGAACTCTACCCAAAAAAAATAAAACTATTGTATAGTTAATAGTTTACACTGCATTATCTTTTCTGGTGAATTCACATAGGAGATCAAGTTTGTATGTAACAAAAAATATAGCAATTTTGTAGTAATACATATATATATATATATATATATATATGATCATCATGTTATTTCATTTAAAATGTGTGAATATTTATATGTAAGTTTGTCAAGTTATTCATTCGTATTTGTTAATGACATCATTGATCTTAATTAAGAATGTAATTTGACCACATATAGACATAAATATGTGATTTTATAGATCATTTTGATACTTGTATAATTTTATAGAGCAATATGATATGACACTTTTTGTGATGGAAGAATAAATTTTATGGTTTATTTTTTTGTGTGTTTTGTCTCAAAAAAGTTATATGAGATATATATATTTTTATACGAAAAAAATGTTATCCATAAAATATATTTTAGTATGGAGAATATTCTTGCTCTTGTCTTATATATATATATCGCTAAATTTTTATGCAAAATATATAATTCTAAACCATATATCTTCGAATATTCTAAAACTTTATAAATAAACAAAAAAAATAAATTCTAAAATATTCTAAACAAAAATATATAGTATATATAAATCCTAATAACATCTCTATAAAAAAAAAACCTAATAATATTTCAAATATAAATCAAAAATATATATTAATTTTAAATCTTTAATCAATTTTAAAAAGATATTAGACATATTCTAACATCAAATACTAAAAATAAAATCTACAAAAAAAATTATTTTACATAAATCTTAAACTCAAATTCTACTAAATAATTCGTTATTAAGTGGAGCTAATTACCAATCTCTAAGGGGTCTCATGTATATATAGTGACCGTTTGGATTAGCTTATTTTTGAGCTTATGCAAATAGTTTATGTAATATAAATTAGGTTTTATGCTATTTTACAAGTTCACATTAATAAAAATTGTATTTTTATAAGCTATTTTATTATAAACTATCTCGACAAACTTATAATAATACATAAAAATTATATAAATTATTTATATAAGTTCAAAAATAAAATAATCCAAACAAGCTCATATTATTATTCCATTATTTGTAAAAATGTCAACTCCCTTTTTTACTCCATATTAGAAGAATTATGTACTTGATGAAACTTTTAAATACTAAACCTCCAACTCGGATTGAATATGATCGATGGCAATCATTGCACAAAATATTCCATTTCATGGCCAACTCAGCCCAGCTATTATTCATTAAGCAAAAATGATAGATATGAACTAAAATAAAATCATCTACGAGTCAAATTGATGCAGCTTGGAATTATAATATTATTGTGCTAGAGTCAGCACTGAGTCCGTGGTATTTGTTTCATTCGACTAAATTCCACACGCAGCCCATTGGAACAATGCAATCAAAACCTACTAACGACAAATTTAGTTTGACATCCCCATCCAATCGTTGATTTGCGTACAGTCACGCATTCTTGCCTAGTAAAATTTATGGTCTGACTGGTTCTATAGAGAGAAAATAAGAGGAAAAAAAATTAGACAAATCAATAAATGAATTTAGATTATTTTATCATCCGAATTCATTTATTGATTTTCGTAATTTTCTTTTCTCTCACTTTCTTTCTATTATACCAAACAGACCTAAGACTGGACATGCAATCCGTTTTAAAATGATATTTGATACCTAGCTTGGACATGCAACAGTGTTATAAAATTGTTAGGGAGAGTTTACGATCCATTTAGGTCTTACAAAACTCGAGGATTAATCACTACAGTTGCACGTAGAAAATATCCGATTCAAAAAAAAATATATATATATATATATATATATATATGCCTTATGTTTTTGAACTTTTAACAAGTGTTTTAAGACACTATAACTACAACACTTGTTAACATTTCTCAAATTTTAACTCACTTGGGTTGGTTTAGCGGTATTAACTTGGAACTTGGGAGTGTGCTCCTCTTAAGGTCTCAGGTTTGATTCTCTCTGATGTTAATTTCGGTGGGTTAATTTAGCTTCTTAAAAATAATTCTCAAATTTTAATATCAATTTATTTTTAGAGTATAATAACTTTCAACCAATACAAAAGCTAATTTTTTTGACTTCTAGTCAAACAGATCTTTTGGAAACAATATCAATCTTGTTGACAATAACCAAAATATATGTACTCTATCTATTATGAAGTCAAACACACAAGGAGGAGAATGAAAATATTGGTGAAAAAAACTTCTAAAAGCTATAACAAATGCAATTCAATATTTACCGGAGTCCACGAGGTAAAAAATGTTAAGACTGACGAAAAAAATTCAAGATAACATTAAAATTTATAATTTATATTTATATTTAGAATTTTTTTTTTCCTTTAATTTAAAAATATCATTTAGAAATATGTTATTGTTTTACCTATTTATAGAGTGGTGAATAAAGTTTTAGAATTAAACTTCTCTATATATGATATTTTCCGTATTATTCTACATATACAAACACCGAAAAAACCCATCAATCATCTGCAATGGAAAGTGAAGTTCCAGTATTTCTAATAACGTATTTGTTTTTGATTTTTTTTCTTGGTATATGTTGTTCTTGATTATTATTTTTTCTTTGTATATGTTGTTCTTGATTATTTTAAATGCATGTGAAAACGTGTATATCTTGTATGTAATCACTTATTTAGTTCAAATGTTATGTACAAAAGCACAAAACAAATCAGTATCATAAACTATTGTGCTTCTATTACACTTTGTTTGCGAGTTTGGAGGGGAGGAGAGGGCTTTGGAGAGAGGGAAATAGAGAGAAAATTAGAGAAATTTTTTATATTTTTTGAGAAAGTACTTTTTATAGAGAATGACAAATAAATACTTATGATTAATATATTATGAATTTAAGAATATTATAACAACATTAATTAAATTTGAAGAATTCATATAAACCCTTCAAACCTCCATCTAATACAATTTTTGAGTTCTGCCAAATTGGGGGGGTTTTGTGTTATGAAGAAAAAATAACCCTTCAAACTCTTTCCCTCTCAAACTTCTCTACTCCTTCCACTTGTTTCTTCCTTTTTAGTCTTTCATTCCCTTCTCTTCCCCTCCAAACTCGCAAACAAAGCCTTAGTGTATTTGACTTGCTAAAAAATAAAGGGTTGAATTGTTTTTTATTGTAAAAATTTTCTAGGACTGTACAGATTGATAGACAAATTAAATTATTGGACTAAAAATACTAAACAAAAACCAAAATTTTAACCCTTGCAACCACATGATAACTTTTTATATACAAATACAATTTTATAAAATACCAAAATAATGTTGTATCCATCAAAGATCATTTTAAAACAACAAATTGAAAGAAAAAATCATGTGTTATTCTTTCATGTTGTTATATATAATTCATGTTGTTATATCAAATCCAATATTTTTTTATTTTTTTTGTAAATAATAAGTATAAATTATTTGAATCTTTTTTATAAACTGATACTTTTCTTTTTTATATATATTATATAGTATAAATTATTAATTGTTAACCATTAAGGTTAATTTATACGCCATAAATTTCTGTAGTGAACATCTCTTTTCTTTTTTTGTTAGTCAATTTTTTTTCAACATAATGCTATTTTTTTCTATCACTTATTTATCGCATGGTAACTGCGAACGGAAGATGGCTGAAACCCGAACCAGATTAGACAGTTAATTGGTGGTGATAATCAAAAAATAATAATCTTATATTTGTTTTTATATATTTTGGGTTTAAAAACAAATAAATTAATAATAATCTTAAAATATCTAGTCATTATGTTACTTGACAAAAAAAAAAATCTTAACAATAAAGATCTTAAAGAGGAATACGTCAAGATATATTTAGAATATTACACAAGAAAGATCTTAAATTATTATTATTATTATTATTATTTTGGTACAATTATGCATCTCATATTTAATACTTGTAATAACCTTTCAATTGCAAAAATAAAATAAAAAATCATTGATGCAATCTTTTTTTTTTTTGTCCAGCACCAAAAGAAGAAAGTGGTAAAGGCTGGCTAATAATTTCTGTGGTTGTGGTCGTATTTGGTTTAGCATTTTTTACATGTTACGTCGCCGTAATAGATCCTAGGGTCCCAACATTTGGAGTTAAATCTGTTGGTTTGTAATTCAAGCTCTGCTGAATCCTGAACTCATCAGATGCTGAACTCATCAGAACCTGAAGCAACCAACTTCTGATGCTCACACAGCTTCTGAAGGTCACAGGTTCTGATGGAACAGGTTCTGAAGCAACAGCTTCTGAAGCTGCTTAGCTTCTGCTCTGTTTTAGTAGTTAGCTAGCGTAGTTAGTTAGTTAGTTATTTTTTTGTTTTGTCCTAGGTAGTTAAGGCAGTTGCACTTTACGCAACCCCCTCTTGTATATATAACTACTAAGGCCCTTTGTGGAAGAATAAGATTTACTTTTTCCTTTATTCATTCTCTTCAAGTTTTATTCATAGTTCTCGTTTTCTTTCTTAGTGTTCTAAATTCTTTGTTGTTCATTCTTTGTGAGAGTTTATCTCCAACAAAGTGGTATCTAGAGCTCGTACGATCCAAAGGGATCTTGATTCGTTCTTGAAAGAAGAATCAGGTTGAAAGTGAATCAACCATGGCTGGGAACAACAATTTCCATGCGAATTTGCCAGTTTTCGATGGAAAGAATTGGGATAGATGGGTGAAGCAGATGAAGGTGATATTCAATGTTCAAGAAGTGTATGAACAAGTGAATGCAGCAATCACTCCTCTACCAGAAAATGCAAATGAAGAACAAAGAACAACATTCAGAGAAGCAAAGAAGAAAGATAACAAGGCCCTGTTGATTCAAAGGTGTTTGAGAAGATTGCAGATGCTGAGACCTCCAAAGATGCATGGGATATCTTGCAAAAGAGTTATGGTGGTGATGCAAAAGTGAAGAAAGTAAAGCTTCAGGCCTTGAAGAGACAGTATGAACTGTTGCAGATGAAGAATGATGAATCCGTTGCTGATTACTTCACAAGATTGGTGACTCTCACCAATCAGATGAAGAATTGTGGAGGTAATCTTGATGAGCAAGAAACGGTGGAAAAGGTACTAAGAACTTTGACTTCTAAATTTGAGCATATAGTGGTGACTATAGAAGAGACTAAAGATTTGAGTGAGATCAAGATAGAGGATCTGCAAAGCACTCTTGAAGCTCATGAGTTGAAGCATGGTGAGAGGAGCCATGGCAAAGAAGATGAGCAAGCTCTTTTCTCAAAATTCAAGAAGTATCAAAGTGAGAAGAAGAAATGGCAGAACAAGAAAGACTCCAAGAAAAGCAAGGAGAATGCTGAGACAGTGCCTGAATCCTCTAGTGGAGGAGGAGGAGGGAAACAGAAAGATAAGTCAAAGAAGAAGGACAATAGCAAGATTCAGTGCTACAACTGTGACAAATATGGGCATTATGCCAATGAATGCAAAAATCCAAAGAAAAAGAAAGGTCAAGACAATGAAGAAGAGGCCAAGGTAGCACATGATAGCTCAGGTTCTGATGATGAAACCAGTTTCATGGTGACAATTGCTGATGAAGCAGCAGATTCCATGGTTTGGTACTTTGATTCAGGGTGTTCTAACCATATGACTGGAAATAGAAGCATCTTGACTGACTTTGATGAATGTCTCAACACAAAGATCAGATTAGCCAACAGTGATTCCATTAAGGCAGAAGGTATGGGTAATGTGGTGATCCAAAGATCGAATGGGAAGAAAGCTGTGATTGAGAAGGTTCTCTATGTCCCTGGTATGAAGTGTAACTTGATGAGCATAGGGCAATTAATCTCAAAGAGTTTCAAGATAGTAATTGAGGATGAGACTCTGCAACTTTTTGATTCCAAGAAGAGACTGATTTTCAAAACAGCCCAAAGCAAGAACAGGATCTACAAGACTCAAATCAAAGCTATTGAAGCTACATGCTTGTCCGCAACTGCTGAAGAGAAAGATAGTGATCTATGGCACAAGAGGTATGGGCATTTGAATTTTAAGAGCTTGTCAATGCTTAATTCAAAATGCATGGTGTTGGGATTGCCTAGTGTCATAACTCCAGTTGATACATGCACTACTTGCCTGTTAGGAAAACATCATAGATCATCATTTAAAAGTCATCTTCCTATGAGATCTAGTGATGTGTTAAATGTTGTGCATTCTGACATTTGTGGACCATTTGATGTATTATCAACTGGTGGAAACAAATACTTCATGACGTTTGTTGATGAGTACTCTAGGATGATATGGTTATACCATATAAAAACTAAGAGTGATGCTTTTGAGGTGTTTAAGAAGTTCAAAACACTGGTTGAGAAGCAAAGTGACAAGTCATTGAAGGTTCTGAGAACAGATGGTGGAGGTGAGTATACCTCTACAGAGTTTGAGAATTATTGCAAGGAACAAGGCATAATTCATGAAGTTACTGCACCATATACTCCTCAGCACAATGGTCCTGCAGAAAGGAGGAATAGAAGTATTCTAGATATGGCTAGAAGCATGGTGAAGCAGAAGAATCTGCCCAAGAGGTTCTGGGGTGAAGCTGTTGCTACAGCTGTTTACATTCTGAATAGAAGTCCTACTAAGAAGCTGAAGGATAAGGTACCTGAAGAGGTGTGGTCCAAGAGTAAGCCAAGTGTAAGTCACTTAAAGGTGTTTGGCAGCTTGTGCTACAAACATGTACCTGATGCTAAGAGAAAGAAGCTGGAAGACAAGAGTGTTCCTATGATATTTGTTGGATATCATAGAACTGGTGCCTATAGACTGTATAATCCTACAAGTGACAAAGTAGAGATCAGCAGAGATGTGAAGGTACTGGAAAATGAAAGTTGGGATTGGGGTCAGAAGCTCTCATCTAAGAAAACTTGTGCAGTGGACTTAGGTGGTGAAGCAAGCACTGCTAATGACACTCCCACTTTTGTGAATCAGCATCAAGGTAATGTAAGTGATGAAGACATGCATACTTCAAGTGATGATGAGGATACTAATGTACCACCAAGACCTCAGAGAAACACTCAACTGCCAAGAAGGTTAGTTGACTGTGAGATTGTATCAGACAATGCAGTAGACAATGAAGGAGAAATTGTGCATTATGCAATGCTTGCAGATACTAAACCTTTAGATACCAAAGCTGCACTAAAGAGTAAAGTTTGGATGGAGGCAATGATTGATGAGTTGAAGTCTATAGAGAAGAACAAGACATGGGACTTGTGTGAATTGCCCTCTGATAAAAAGGCAATTGGTGTGAAATGGGTGTACAAAGTCAAGCAAAATCCTGAAGGCAAGGTGATAAAATACAAAGCAAGACTTGTGGCCAAAGGATTCCTTCAGAAGCAAGGTTTGGACTATGATGAGGTATTCTCTCCAGTGGCAAGACATGAAACTATAAGGCTAGTGATTGCATTGGCTTGTAGTAGAAGATGACCCTTATTTCATTTAGATGTGAAGTCAGCATTTCTAAATGGACCCTTAGAGGAAGATGTGTATGTGAAGCAGCCTCCAGGGTTTGAATTGAAGGGCAAGGAAGACAAAGTTCTGAAGCTGAATAAGGCTCTGTATGGTCTGAAGCAAGCTCCAAGAGCTTGGAACAAAAGAATTGATCAATTCTTTGTTATGCAAGGTTTCAGAAAGTGCAGTGTAGAGTATGGTGTGTATGTGAAGTGCAGTGATGACAAACACATGTTAATCATATGTTTGTATGTTGATGATCTGTTAGTAACAGGTAGCTCATCTATAGAGATAGAGAATTTCAAAACACAGATGAAGTGTGAGTTTGAAATGACTGACCTAGGAAAGTTAACTTACTTTCTGGGAATGGAGCTCTTAGAAACTCCAAAAGGGAGGATATTGCATCAAGCTAAATATGCCACTGAGATTCTGAGAAAGTTTGAGATGCTTGATTGCAATTCATCAGTCACACCTGCAGATACAAGAGCCAAGATCGAAGAAGATACAAGCAGTGATGCAGTGGACTCTACCATGTTCAGGCAATTGATAGGTTCACTGAGGTATTTGTGTCAAACTAGACCTGATATCAGTTATGCAGTTGGCTATGTAAGCAGGTTTATGAGTAAACCACTGAAGTGTCACCTATTGGCAGCTAAGAGGATACTTAGATACATCAATGGCACAATCCACTATGGTGTTGTATTTCCATACTCTAAGGACAATGGAAAACTTGAGTTGAGTGGGTTTTCAGATGCAGATTGGTGTGGTGACAAGGTAGACAGGAGGAGTACCAGTGGTTATTTGTTCAAATTTCAAAATGCACCAGTGTCTTGGTGCTCTAAGAAGCAGTCAGTCATAGCACTCTCCAGCTGTGAGGCAGAGTATGTAGCAGGATCCCTAGCTGCATGTCAGGCAAATTGGCTACAATCACTTCTCAGTGAGATGAACATTATTGCTGACATCACAGTTGTGCTGAAGATTGACAACAAGTCAGCAATCAACTTGGCTAAGAACCCTGTTAGCCATGGGAAGAGCAAACATATTGAGACAAGGTTTCACTTCCTCAGAGACCAAGTCAATAAAGGAAAGTTGAAACTGGAGTATTGCTCTACTGACAATCAACAAGCTGATATTCTAACCAAAGCTGTGAAGAGAGACCAATTTCTCAAGCTCAGAAGAGAAATGGGAGTTGTGAGTTTTGACAGCTTGAATTAAGGAGGAGTGTTGGTTTGTAATTCAAGCTCTGCTGAATCCTGAACTCATCAGATGCTGAACTCATCAGAACCTGAAGCAACCAACTTCTGATGCTCACACAGCTTCTGAAGGTCACAGGTTCTGATGGAACAGGTTCTGAAGTAACAGCTTCTGAAGCTGCTTAGCTTCTGCTCTGTTTTAGTAGTTAGCTAGCGTAGTTAGTTAGTTAGTTATTTTTTTGTTTTGTCCTAGGTAGTTAAGGCAGTTGCACTTTACGCAACCCCCTCTTGTATATATAACTACTAAGGCCCTTTGTGGAAGAATAAGATTTACTTTTTCCTTTATTCATTCTCTTCAAGTTTTATTCATAGTTCTCGTTTTCTTTCTTAGTGTTCTAAGTTCTTTGTTGTTCATTCTTTGTGAGAGTTTATCTCCAACAAAATCAGCTACCCTTATTTCACCTAACATAACATCTTCTAGACTCATTGCTGAATTGGACATTGTCTTCAATGTTACTAACCACAACAATTGGCATAAAGCTTCTTACAAAACTGTATCTATTTGCCTTAAAAGCAACATGAATAACCAAAGCATTCTTGCTTCCACTTACTTGGAACCTTTCTCTCAAAATAAAAGGTGGTGGCCCTTAAAAGAAAAAGAAGGTCGTTACACTAAAGACAAACAAGTTCAACTCAATATGGATGTGGAACATGATGAAAAAACCGATTGTATTGCACGTGGTTTTTCTAATGGCATGGTTGACTTTTTTGAGATTGTGTTGTCAACTAATGTCAAGTTGAAGAATATATTAGGAATCACAAGTAAGGTTCAATCTTTGAAAGTTGTTTGCAACCCTATTAGTATGAGTCTTAATCCAGGATCATCAAATTGGGTTTTAGTGCATGGTTTAACATGCATGCAGATGCAATGCAACTAGTTGTGTGAGGGATTGATATGGAGTACTTGCCTACTATGATTTTTTTTTTATTGTTTTCAATTTTAGAATATTCCGTTTGTTATTATTGAAATAAATTTAACATTTCCCCAATATTAATTATATTTCTTTCTTACTATTCAAAATTCGTCGAGTGTTGAAATATTGTTTGTGTTTATTTTCTTTTCTAATGAAGTACGTGTATAATGGTATATCTGACTCTTCAAGCAATAGGATATGAGGATTATTATGATTTATTTAATTTCATTACAAGTGATTAAAAATAAAACTCACAATGATTTTCAACAATAATCATTATCATTAGGATTTGAGCAACTTTTTCTTGTCCTTATTTCGTAAAAATAATATTTTGCCACTAAATAAAGGAAACATTCTAGGTGAATTAGAAAGAAGCATATCATTTTTTTAATAAGGAAAGTTGAAATGATAAGAAGTAGGAGGAGTATTCAATCCTTATAATTCAATCACCTTAAATACATTGAAAGCAATTTAAAGGATTGTTACTCCAGTTAGAAAAAGAAGTCATTTCATAAACCAAAGAAGCCATTTCATAAACCAAAACCACGCAATGTAAATAATTTGGTTCACTAAAAATTGGTATTAACCCTCTTGTTTTTAGGGGAAGGTAAATTTGTTTTTGGTATTAACCCTCTTGTTTTTAGGGGAAGGGGTTCCGGTAATTCAGACCAAGAATTGTTCCCTCTTGTTTTTGGTATTAACCCTCTTGTTTTTAGGTGAAATAAATAAAATTTAGCCAATAATTGTTCCCACCATCTGGAATCGAACTCGAATTCTCCTAAACAATTCATTTTAGGGGAACTTATTAACCATTTTAGTTCAATGTTTTGGTTCATGTACGACAGATAGCAATATCAATTAACAAAATTAATGTAATCTCATGTTTTTATATTTTATTCTTGAACGGAAAATATTATTATTATGGGTAAATAGGTTGATATCCCCTGTAATGTGGGCGAGTTTTGTTTTTTCCCCCTGTAATTTTTTTTTTCTGACTCGCCCCTTGCAATGTTTAATTTTTTGGATTCGCCCCTTGGGTGTACTTTTTAAATCGGTTATTTTGTTCAAATCGATTTAAAAAGTGCTATTTTTTAAAACGGTTAATCTGTTCAACCGATTTAAAAAGTGCAATTTCTTTGCACCCAAGGGGGGAAACCAAAAAAATTTACTTTGCAAGGGACGAATCAAAAGAAAAAAATTACAGGGGGAAAAACAAAACTCGCCCACATTACAGGGGGTATCAACCTATTTACCCTATTATTATTAATAGTCAGGTCTCTGCACAAGATGAATAGAGACTCGTAAAAAAGGGACTACAATGAAAATGCTAAAACATACATCATTTAATAGAGATCAACTTTTAATCTCATTCTTAGAAAGACACTCTACAATTTTCATACCACCACCAGAGAAGACAATAACTCGACCCATAGATATGCCACTCGACAAAACAGCTCATGTTTTTATATTAATTTATATTAAAATAAATTTAAATTTTAAATATATTTTGCCTATAATTAAGAATCAATATGAAATTAATTAAGCTGGTGTAATATTTGAGTAAAATTATACTATAACTCAATAAGATTTTAATGAATACAAAATACATCGTTCTAAATACAATAAAACTGAGAAATTGCAATAAAAGAATATAGTTCTAAAACGAACCTACATAGATATTCCTTTTTCTTTTTTTCTCTTGCTAATTTTGTTACAAATACATGATAGTTTACTTTTGATTCCTTCCGCCAAACTCAGCTGAACACTAAAAAGAATCATGCATGCCAATACCACATGGTATTGATAGTTAATTACCATGAAGAAATACATTAGTGACATTAAGAAACGAATTTATCCCTAATAAACACATAATTAAGATCTACCAACAAATAAACTTTTTCTACTATACTAGATAGTAGTTTTATTCATATTTTTATGACTACAATACATTATTTTCACCAAATCACATTACAAATTATTCAATTAAAACACTAGATGTACTCATATACTTCCTCAAGACATGACACTTTAAAAAACAAAACAAAAAAACTCTAAAACCAAGAAAAACTCGATTCGAGACCCGACACCAAGAAAGAAAAACAAAACAAAGAAAATAATCTAACAACCGTGAGTTGAACTAGCTACTTGTCGACTCCTCATTATCATTTTCGTGGCTAATTTTTTGAAGCACTTCTACCACATAACTCATGGTAGGTCTCTTGTCTTTCTCTTCCTCAACACATTGTAAAGCAACTTCAGCCAAAGCTTCAACTTCTTTTTCATCAAAACCTTCTTCTATGTTGGGATCCATAATTTCCTTAATCCATGAAATACTTTCATTTCTTTTCTCTCTCAACCATATAACCAAACCTATCTTTTCTTCTCCATTTCCGACATCAACGTCTTTTGTTGCACTCTTTCCGGTTATCATTTCCAACACAACTATTCCGTAGCTATAAACATCAACTTTAGATGTTATAGAATGATTCAAAATCCACTCAGGTGCCATGTAACCTCTTGTTCCTCGTATCTTCGAAAAACTAGAGAATTTAGGATCATTCCTATTTCTCAATTTCGACAAACCAAAATCCGCCACCTTTGGTTGATAGTTGGAATCCAATAGTATGTTATGCGGCTTCACATCGCAATGTAAAATCCACTCCAAACACTCTTCGTGAATATAAGCCAAACCTTTCGCGGTACCTAAAGCTATTTCAAACCTTTTTCCCCAATCCAATCTACTAGACTTTATATGTTCCGCTAAAGAACCATTTTCCAAGTACTCATACACAAGCATTCGGTGTTTTCCCTCGACACAATAACCATATAACTCAATCAAGTTCATGTGGTTAAGTCTTCCAATGCTACTAACTTCGGCGAGAAACTCATCTTCACCTTGATTAGCTTCCTTGACTCTCTTCACCGCTATAATTCGTTGATCTAACAATACACCTTTGTATACAATACCTCCCGCGCCTCTTCCAATCTCTTGGCGAAAACTTTTTGTTGCTTTTTTCAATTCGGAATAACTGAATTTTCTAAAACCAACCATATCATAGACTCTTGTATCTGTCCTAGAAGTTTTTTCTTTTTTTCTTACAAAGAAAAACCACATCAAAAATATGCACAAGATTTCTAGTCCTCCCATTCCACCTACAAACCAAAGCAAAAATCTTATATACCTTCCTTCGCGAAATTTATTGTATGATGTCGCAAGAGTTACTGTTTTCGGATTCGATGAACAAGAAAGTTTGTACTTATCATCCATCGACTCCGTGTAAGTGTACGAACTGTTTACCGGCAATTTCAAATGCAAATCAGCATTAAAATACGGTATTCTATATGCGTTTCTCAGCTGCATCTTCGGATAACATGTATAAGTACCGGGTATACCTGTTCCGTCTTTGACATAGGTAAATTGAATGCCTTTGCAGTTACATAATTGTAAACATAAATCTTTGCACTGTTCAAGTGTGTAATTTGTCATGATTTCATAATCATAACCATATAACTCCACACTGGTTATAATTAGAAACCGCAAATCGGTTTTGTTGCATGACAGAGAGAATTCTGGTTCACATCCATAAGCCCAATCTTGTTGATTCTTCATTTTGTAGCCTGGAAGACATGCACATTTCACACTGTTACTATAATAAGAACACAAACTATTCACACCACAAACACCTTGAATTCTACAAGGTCTTGATTTGGCTTGCCATGAAATGTACCAATTTTGGCCACTTTGTTTTCGACTATAAGTTCGAATGTTTCCATCGGGATCAAGTCTTATTCTTCTCTGCATCATTGGATCTCCATAATCAGATGTCATGAAATTGAAATCATCTGATGAACTAAAGTTACCAAGAGTATTCAAAACTGCGACTTTGCTGTTATTATAACCAGCCCTTTTAGCTTCCCAATCGGTTAGCCAAGGATCTGGCCAAAAAATACTTGATACTTCAGGACCATCGTATAGAATACGAAGAATATTATCGTTGTCAAAATACAACGTGTAAAAACCAGATGACTTGTTTGTTTCGCTTCTCGAACAAACTAGTTTCGAATGTCTGTTGAAAACTTGTTGCGGTAGAAGTGTATCCGTAGGGGAATCAAAGCTTTGCCACAAGGTAACACCGTTACCTTGTAAAACAAGGTTCCCGGTGTTTAAAAGAATGAGATGAACAGAGGAGAGCGCGACAGTGTTTGTGGACCAAACGTGAGACTCATCGGTATCTCTTAAGATAAGGTTACCGTTGTGGAGAAGGTGAAGTTTTGAGCCTTTTCCGTTAACTGGTTGCTCGCGATTTGCCATCCATACTATGGTAAGGTTTTTGGTATGGTGATTTGGTTCGGAAAACCAAATGGCAAAGGAATATGCATTTTCACCAACAGCGTAGAATCCGGCACAGTACATGCCATTTTGTGATACTATGATATCTTTCGGTTCATCCACTGAAAGGGATGAACCTTGATTCATAGTATCAAATGCTAAAGTTGATGAAAGTTTTAGAAACAAAAGCAAAGAGAGTAAGATCAAATGCATGGTTAGCATAATAGCTATGGATTTCATTATAGTATGATTATAAGTATAACTTACAGTGAGCAACATTGATATATATACATAAATTCAATGCAGCATAGGCTAAGCATATATTGCTTTTAAATTAGGGAGATTCTATGGTGTAGTCATTGAATTGACTTCTTTGAAGAAGTCATTTGTATTGGCCAATAGAATTTCAGCTAATGCCACGTCAGCAAATATAGTGTGGCAAGTCCATGGTAAGCCCTCTTTATATAAAATTTAACTTATTGCATATAACTCCCCCATTAAGTTTATAATTAACAAAAAATTAATATAAAAAAAAACAACAAAATTTAAAACAAATTATATTTGAGAACTTTTAAAGTTTAAACAACATATTTTTTTTTTATCTGATTATTTTTTTATCTGATACTATTAGTGCGTGGAAGAACATCTCTTCGCATGTTGTTCTTCGTCTTCGTCTTCTTCGCGAAAACCTTGTTGTTCATCTGATAAAAGTTACGAATTTTAATGTGTGAAAGAAAACCATGTTCTTCCAAATCAGTACATCGTCCTTTCCTTTTCCTTTCCTTTGCTACCATGTTCAACAAAAAATTTCCAAATCGCAACCCAAAGTTGTTCATCGTCCTCCTTCCTCTTCTTCTCCGTCCTTCAATTTATCCAAATCGCAGTAGTTAGTCTCGTCCTCTCCTTTGACAGGTAATATGTATATTTTCCCAAAATGAGTTTGATTTTAGTCATTGAGAATCATAAATTATTGAATTTGTATTTTAAATTTGAATTGGGGATTAGGTTTGTATGTTATTCCCTTTGTGAGTTGGAATTATTGTGTAAGCTGTTCTGGATGAATATAGGTCAATAGTAGATGAGTTTTTGAATTTCTATTCTGAAGTTGTATAAAATGTATGATTGGAATTTGTTGTGCATATTTTGTATGTTTTTCACGTTCCACTAACTGGCCTTTGAGAAGGCCAAAATGAACAGTTTAATTCCTCTAAGAAAATTATGCCTCACAATTTTGATTCATGAGTTTCCTTACTTAGTTAATGTACAAGAATGAAATATGCATTTTTTTTTTTTTTGATAATGGCTAAATTTTATTGAATAAAATAGAGGAACTAGCACAAGATATGCTAGCCCACTACAAATTACAAGAGATGCCAAACTGTACATCAGTAGCAAGGCTACACACCAGAGAACAGAACCAGTCACAAACAGCCCCAAAAACCAAAGAAAAAAGACCAGCACAACAAGCTTAACGCATCATACACAATTGCGGCTCCATTTGCCACTCGTAGAGTAATGATGAGTGAGCTACCTTGGGTTGGCTAAGCCACCACTTCCACATTGTGACTTTAATTTCCTCGATAATCTCCACCGGTTCTCTCCTACCATTATCGAAAATAACCGCATTCCGGAGCTAGTTAATACTAAATAAGTGCTTGTACCATTATCTAGTTAATACTAAATAAGCTCTTGTAAAAGCTTCACAATATTATTTGATTAAAATGAAATTGAAGCAATTGTGTGTGTGTGTATAACAGAGTTGCCTCAAGTTTTGTACTTGCCACAAGTGAGAAGACCCTAAGGAGGACAGAAAAATTGGAAGCAACTGTGGTTGGTATAGGAGAAGAAGCTCTTGAAGCCATAGGAAGAGTAATGAGAACAACTAAACAAATGGAATATCTTTTTTTCCTTATAATCCACAAATATCTGAGAGCTTGAATTCGACTACTAAAGATCTCAGAACAAACTCGCGTGTCATTCGCCGTTTTATTGACAGAAGTGAAGAATCATTCAACAAGGCCACTCATACTTCGTATGGATTAAACTTAATTTATACAAACTAATTGTGTTTCTTAATTTCTAATTAATTTATTGATTTTATGATCTTAATGTGTCACACATATTGTTGTTCTAATAGTCAAAGAAGTTATGAGAGTTGGTTACATCACATGTAATAGAATCAATGGACTTGTGGATGGAGTTTCTGGGTCTTGGTAAGTTATTCTCTTTTTTACTCTTTCTCTCTTGGCATCATATACCAATTGGCCTTATTTATGATTATGGATCACTAATACAAATTAGATTCACATTACTTTTGTGTTCATGTGAATTGTAGTGTACCTAACTTTAAGCTACTTTTGTGTTATTATAGTGTACTTATTTTTTAGCTAGTTTAGAAGACATATTATACCTGTTAGCCTCAAGTAAAACCATAAACTTTGAAACATGATAGTAATTATGATGCCCTATATATCTTAGTTTAAAATAATTTCCTTTGTTTTAGTTGTCACAAATTGTTACAGAATTTGATCCGTAAAACTTCGACAGAATAAACAGTCTAATATACTTGCGAAACTTATTTGTATAGACAGAATTTGATCAATACTGTGAGAGAATTCACATGAACCAAAACACACAGCAAATTCGATTACCAAAATACCAAAATTGGGCAAATACAACCCACTGATTATCCCAAAATAAAACAGCAAATTTAAGTACCAAAATATCATATTGGGCAAATACAACCCACCGATTGTCCAAAATAAAACTGGAAAATAAACCAGAATATCCAAAATAAAACTTCAAAGTTCAAACATTATAGTCTAAGAAGCAATCTTCAAACTTCATACATTAACCAAAGCCTTCCTTTTCCTTTCCATATCAGACCAGTAATGTGCAGCCTTTGTCAACAGTTGTTTTAACATCACATTATTAGATGAATGACAAAGATATAGAGCAAGCTTCAGCCTAGTGGCAGTGACAACCTACATATAATGGAAAAACAGTAGATGAATTAGAAATTTCCTTAGATGGGAAATGTTTTACAAATAATGGTGATATTAATTCAACTTACAGTTATGTTTTCATAGTTGCTACTGAATGGACATTCAATCATCCATTTAGAAACCCACACTCCACAATCATTCCTATGATTTTGAATAAAACTGCATTAGCGTCACAATAATAGGTAGTTTCAGTATAATAATCAATAGGGATAAGGTTTAAGAATACTTACGATCCGGGTCTCTGATGTGGGAGGCGACTTGGTTGAAGAATGGGGAAGTTTGTGATTAGGTTATCATGACCAATTAAATTTATTAGTTTATAAGATGAATCAAACAGGATTTCCTCAAGCTTCACTTGCTGTGACAATAGTAAATAGAAAATTTGAATTAGCAAGCCATATAATTAATTTGACTATAAATGTAAGTATATATCAAATGCATACCATTCTGATAATTGAATGACGCCTAGGATGATGTCTTTCATCAGAATGTGCAGAGTCCAACCAGTAACATTTTCTTTCATTAAAATCAACAACCAGCAAAAACCAATGTGATCCTTGGTCATTCATAGGAATAAAAATCTGTAGTCAAAGAAATCTATATTAATTGGCATGAATTGATTTTTCAAATTGGAATCAACTAACATGTGTTGATATATGTTGTTATTATTATCACTCAAATCAGCTTTTATATGACACTAACCTTTGAAACAACGGAATTTGTTGGCATGAATTTTTTTTGATATATTCGCCTGATATAATCAACTTTGTACTTTTCATCCAGACAATATTGCTTAAAACATCATGTGGTTTAAGTCAGTTATCATTACTCAACTAATGTTAATGTAAATGTGATATAAATCAATGTTAGTTGTGTAATTACCGCAAATTGTGTAGGCATGTACCAAACAGATTTTCGTTTTCCTAACGTATCAATCAACCAATTGCTTCGTGCAACAACGAGATTGATAATCTGTATAGCAAAAAAAAAAACAATGTTATATAAAAATTTATTTCACTTTCATCTGTATAGCCAAATAATTACAATGTGAGATCAAAATATAACCTCCGAGTCCACAGCAGTCCTAGGCATTAATGACTTCAATGTTTTCCTGTCCCCAAACACATCTGATGTAGATTTTATAAGAACCTCGTCACTGCAACAGGTAGATGTACGCATTGTTAGTTGTAATCAAATTAAATGGGCTAGATAAATTTACACTTATATTTAGCAAGATATATGAAAAACACATACCCATGTTTCTGCTCATCATCGCGCATAAAGACATACGCAGTAGTGTAAGAGCAAATGTCATTCAGATTCATTCTTGGTGTTGGCCTAAATGTCACAGGCATCCACTGTAATAAAATAAACGTAACAGAAAGATTCTTATTATTAATAAAATTCAGTGTTGTGTTATGTTTAAATAAATAATTAGTAACACTAACCTCAGGAATAGGAAATCCGGTGTTGAAACATTCATATCCCAGTTGTCCCGATGGATCGTAGTTTAATTGAAAATCATTGTCGTCCTCCTCCTCTGGCCGACAGAACAAAATTTTGTTAATCTTCTTATACTGATTATCTTCAAGCATTGAAGTCCATTCTTTTATATCCTTCAATTTTTGAGGTGCAGATGATGATCCCAAATGGTCATAAAGTTTTTTCTTGGCTGCTTTTCTTTCTGTGGCAGGGTATTTTTTTTTTTCTTCGTTTCTTCTGGTTGCTTAGGGGTTGATGCTGTTGAGTCACAATCTTTTGAATCTTCCTCGTCATTGCAGCCTTGGGTGGTAGTGTGGTGAGTACTAAAACCATTTAAAAAAAAAATAAGTGTATGCATGTAAAAAAATTAGTCTTATTGAACTAGCTGACATATAAATTGGCAAATAAGGCAGTTAACCTTACACAAATATTGAACTTTACAAATAACTTTACAGAGACATATGTACAAATAAGTATCATAGATTCACACACATACACACATGTTACAAATGATTTATTACCTGGAAGATATCAAAATATACTCGGATTTGAAGTTCATTTTTTTAGTCTCAGAGTATTCCTCACTAATTTGTATACAATATTTGGTTGTATTGTTTGGAGTTGTAGTGTGTGCAGTTTCTTTACCCTTCCTACTGGTTTTTACTTTTCTTTCAGGCAAGTGCAAAATACAACATTGTATATTTAATGCATATTTTTTTTTTTTGAAATAGAATGCCATGAGTCATTTTTATTCAGTCTGAATTTTTTAAATTTTAATCTACAATAACAATCAAGTTATATAACAACAAAGAAGAAGGTTTCTTACTCTGATGATATAACAATCAAGTTACTTTCGAATTGCCTCTTACTGGTTGATGATTCCATTTCAGAATTGATGCGTTTTGACCTTCTTATGGCTGCAGATGCTTGCATCATTTTGACTGATCTTTGGTTGCTTGATGTATGAATGGTGTTGTGTTGCTTGATGCTATATGAGATCAATTTTGTGTATATTTATGCTTAACACGTTAATGTTCATTGGCTAAAAATTAGCCTGAAATTGAGTTGATGAAGGAATGAAGGACAATTAATTCATATCCTCTGCTTTTGTTGGTATCTTTTTATTTTTGTTATAGAAGTGTTGATATTGTAGCATATGCGTATTAATGTAATATCAAATTATACTGGTTCTTCTATCAACAATTTGAATTTCAAATGACACAAATTAATAAGGCAATTATTACGTATAAATCATAATTATTATGTATCAAAAATTTGAATTTCAAATGACACATCCTAAAAATTTGAATTTCATTCTAATATTGAATTTTATTTTTATATAAATTAATATGAATGGTTTAGATTTTGACACGTGGTAATTCAAATCGGAGTTTATGTCTAGGTCAAATTCTAGGGTTCTTACTATGCAACATAAAGCAGAGTACATGAGTTGGTCAAATATGATGGTTCTTACTCTTTAAATTTGATTATTATATACAATTTATAAATATAAATTTTAATTTCTAAATGTAATATTAAATTTAATTTTTAAATTTAAATATTAAATACAACTAATAAATACAAATTCTAGGGTTCTTAGTACTTAACTTAAACCTGAGTGTACGTCTAGATCAAATTCTAGGGTTCTTAGTACTTAACTTAAACCGGAGTGTACGTCTAGATCAAATTCTATGGTTCTTAGTACTTAACTTAAACCGGAGTGTACGTCTAGGTCAAATTCTAGGGTTTTTAGTACTTAACTTAAACCAGAGTACATCTGATGGTCCAATATACGAAGGTTCTTACTCCTTAAATTTAATTATTAAATACATATTTTCATTATAAATTTTAATTTCTAAATTTCATATTTAATTTAATTAATAAATAAAAATTTAATTATTTAAATTCTTAAACCGGAGTATACATGTAAGTCAAATTCTAGGGCTCTTAGTACTTAACTTAAACCGGAGTGTACGTCTAGGTCAAATTCTATGATTTTTAGTACTTAACTTAAACCAAAGTACATCTGATGGTCCAATATACGAAGGTTCTTACTCCTTAAATTTAATTATTAAATACATATTTTCATTGTAAATTTTAATTTCTAAATTTCATATTAAATTTAATTATTAAATACAAATTTAATTATTTTTATTCTTAAACCGGAGTATACATGTAATTCAAATTATAGTGTTATTAGTACTTAACTTAAATCGGAGTTTATGTCTAGGTCAAATTCTAGGGTTCTTACTATGCAACATAAAGCAGAGTACATGAGTTGGTCAAATATGATGGTTCTTACTCTTTAAATTTGATTATTATATACAATTTATAAATGTAATATTAAATTTAATTTTTAAATTTAAATATTAAATACAACTAATAAATACAAATTATAGGGTTCTTAGTACTTAACTTAAACCTGAGTGTACGTCTAGATCAAATTCTAGGGTTCTTAGTACTTAACTTAAACCGGAGTGTACGTCTAGATCAAATTCTATGGTTCTTAGTACTTAAATTAAACCGGAGTGTACGTCTAGGTCAAATTCTAGGGTTTTTAGTACTTAACTTAAACCAGAGTACATCTGATGGTCCAATATACGAAGGTTCTTACTCCTTAAATTTAATTATTAAATACATATTTTCATTATAAATTTTAATTTCTAAATTTCATATTTAATTTAATTAATAAATAAAAATTTAATTATTTAAATTCTTAAACCGGAGTATACATGTAAGTCAAATTCTAGGGCTCTTAGTACTTAACTTAAACCGGAGTGTACGTCTAGGTCAAATTCTAGGGTTTTTAATACTTAACTTAAACCAGAGTACATCTGATGGTCCAATATACGAAGGTTCTTACTCCTTAAATTTAATTATTAAATACATATTTTCATTATAAATTTTAATTTCTAAATTTCATATTTAATTTAATTAATAAATAAAAATTTAATTATTTAAATTCTTAAACCGGAGTATACATGTAAGTCAAATTCTAGGGCTCTTAGTACTTAACTTAAACCGGAGTGTACGTCTAGGTCAAATTCTAGGGTTTTTAGTACTTAACTTAAACCAGAGTACATCTGATGGTCCAATATACGAAGGTTCTTACTCCTTAAATTTAATTATTAAATACATATTTTCATTATAAATTTTAATTTCTAAATTTCATATTTAATTTAATTAATAAATAAAAATTTAATTATTTAAATTCTTAAACCGGAGTATACATGTAAGTCAAATTCTAGGGCTCTTAGTACTTAACTTAAACCGGAGTGTACGTCTAGGTCAAATTCTATGATTTTTAGTACTTAACTTAAACCAAAGTACATCTGATGGTCCAATATACGAAGGTTCTTACTCCTTAAATTTAATTATTAAATACATATTTTCATTGTAAATTTTAATTTCTAAATTTCATATTAAATTTAATTATTAAATACAAATTTAATTATTTTTATTCTTAAACCGGAGTATACATGTAATTCAAATTCTAGTGTTATTAGTACTTAACTTAAATCGGAGTTTACTTATTTAATATAAATGTAAAACTTAAAGACCTATTGATGCATATGGCTTAAAATATATCATACCAATAATTAAAAATTGAATAACAGATATAAATCCAACATTACTATAACTCATTGTATAGAACAAAATACTGTAAAATAAGAAAGCTAAATTAATTAAATAGAATAATGCAAGCGGTGCATTTTTCAAGTTTGTTGCCTATGCCCTCTGGTTCCAGCGGTTCGTGAACCATTCGTGATTAAATAGAGATATTGTATTGCCCACAAAAATATTTCTTAATTTTTTTTATAAGTAAAATTGGATTTTTACACCCATCAGAGCACACTAAATCAACCGAACTCCTTAGACGGCCTATAAACCAAAACCACGAAAAATAAACAATTTGGTCCACTAAAAGAGTAACATTAGCACAATCTCCATGAAAAATGATATTATTCCGGTTGAGTTTTCTTTATTAATTTGTCATAAATATTTCGGATGTTACTTTCTTAATTAATAGGGAACGTTTCATGAAGTTAAAGATATATGTAACTACTAGTGTGATTGATACAACTGTTCCTAAAACTCATTCTTTACCAGCAGATTTCATCACTTGTTGTAGGAGGCCGAAACACGAATTTGAATTTTCACCAACGGGCATTCCATATATTGGATACACGGGTTGCACTTGCATCGGATGACCTCCCGGATGTATCACAGGCATCATAGGTTGAACTGCATACATTGAAGGAATTTGTCTCATTGTAACATTATCGCCACGATTTTGCGGTCCATCTGAACAATTCTTTTGCACGCTTGGTTCACCCTTGCAACTTGTTTTTCTTTTCTTGTTCTGGTCATAAAAATCATTCATTAATTTAATACAAATAATAACAATAAAATTATAAAAACAATATCATACATTCAAGAATAAGGTCAGAACATAATTTTAATACCTTCTCAGTTTGGCTTACAAAATCAGTTAATGACATTGAATCCAACTTAACATTTTTTCCAACTGGTGCTTTTTTAGCACGCTGCAAAACATACCATAGGAGCTGTTATGCTTAAAAAAATTAAGACATTGAATCTAACAAAAAAATCTTGAATTATTAAAATTACCGAACAACTTCTCGCATTATGAGTTGTATTATCGCATCTGCCACCACGCCTAATAGTTTTGGTGTCGGTCTTTCTTTTCTTTGGAGCACCTCTACCCTTCACCGGAACTGGATCACGTACAGTCGACTTTTGTGTCCCAATAGGATCATCAGTACTGCAATACTTTTTTTGTAAATTCATTATGTCATCTATTACTTCCTCATAAACACCATCCTTTTTAGATACTTCTTTGCAAAAATTAGTAAAAACAGAACAATATGCACCAAAACGAGCAAGCACCATCATATTCGAATCAACTGTACCATTACCATCATTGGTCAAATATTCAATTTTTGCATCCTTGGTCCAGCGCGGCAAAACCAAACTTCTAGGAATGTGATCAACATGTTCTTCCTTCATCACATAAAAAATATGCGAACATGGAAGGCCACGAGAATCAAATAACTTACACGAACAATTCAATGTTGAACCATCATAAACAACCTCTCTTTCATAATTATCCTTACAATATTTTGTCAATGTATAAACCTTCGTATCCCCATTTACATGCTTATCCTTAACAATCAATGCACCAGCCTTCGTAATTTGCTCTTTAACTTCTTTGAAAATCTCCGTTGTATAAATTTTAGCAGCATCGCTCTCAATCAAATGCAGTTGAGTTGTCAACACAGGTTCTGTACAATTTGATTTAAAATCAGCAACCAATTCATTGTTTCTGTAGTCGCTCAGAGCCTGCTCAAAGTTGTGCATAAATTCAAAAATGCAGCCTTTCTTCCTGATATAAGTCTTCATTATTGCATTAATAGCTTCACATTGAGAAGTTGTTCTAAAACGTCCAAAAAACTTATCACGCAAATATGCAGTTGCCCACATTGACTTGTTCTCATATGTTTTGGCAACCCAAACATGTCCTTCAAGTTGATGTTGTTTAATACTCTCTGACCAAAACTCTTCAAATTCATCCTTTGTAAAATTTTTGTACATGGCTTTTTTAAAACATTCCAAAAATTCTGTACTCTTCACATTTTCACCTGCATTCTTATTCAAATGCCAAGAACATAACCGATGGGTTGAATTAGGAAAAACATGTTTTATAGCTTCCCTCATAGCTCTATCTCCATCTGTCATTACTGCTTTTGGATGTTTTCCTTTCATGCACTCTAAAAATGACCCCAACACCCACTTATACGTCTCTGTCGTTTCGTCTGATACCAATGCAGCACCAAAAATAACTGTCTGAGAGTGGTGGTTACACCCTGAAAATATAACCAATGGGTAGTCGTATTTGTTCTTTTTGTAAGTTGTGTCAAAGGCAACCACATCGCCAAAACAAAAATAGTCTGATCTACTACCCCCATCAGCCCAAAAAAGAGACTTCATTCGTCCATCACTCTCGTTGACAGCATATTCAGCATATAGCATAGCATCAGTAGACGACTTCACCTTTAAATGATTTACAGCAGCGGCAACATCACCATTTTTAATATTGTCACGCATTTTTTTATCAAAATAATTGTACAGATCTTTCTTTGTAAACCCAACATCGGCATATCCACCCTTCTGAGCAACCATGTACCCCATTATATGACAAGTTCTAAATCCGTGTGACTGAAGACCATCAATCTGAGCTCTATCGGCTTCAGAAATTTGTCGATAAATGGGGTGTAAGTGCACATACTTAGAAGGGGTTAATTCATGGTTATGACCCTCTTCAAAAATTGACACTACATATCTATCCTTTTTGGGTTTGTATTGCACACGAAGCCTAGCAGTGCAACCAGTACGGGTCAAACGTCTATGCTCTCTTTTCCTATCTGTCTTGCACAAGTGTTTCTTATCTCGGTACCCATGTTTGTTGCATACAAACTGCCTCATCACTAGTTTTTTACTGCCTTTTGGGTCTTTTCTCCTATCACTTTTCCTAGCGGCAAAACCTTTACATTTACCATACCGATAATAAAATTCAAACGCTTCATCAACAGTACCAAATTCCAAAGCAAAAATTTCATCAGAAGTAATTGAATTTACATTTACCACTCTATCACCTACGACTGCATCTACTTCAACCGGTTTATCATCATTGCCTTTGTCAGCATCATCGCTATCATTTGAACTTTCAGACCCACTTGATACAGAATAAATGTCGTCCTCTTCATCATTCAATTTAACACCAGCTGTATCATCATCAGTGGAATGAACCTCGTTGGAATCAACATCAATATATTCATCCGAGTTCTCCATATTAAACCTGAGTCAACATCAACATAATTCATGTAATTAACACCACAATACTCAAAATGTAACATCCCAATTTTTTAGACCTTTAATTTATAAAATAATTGATAAAGTACAAAGCATTTTTTATTACTACTCATTAAGATAAAATAATGAGTTCCAAATTCTAATGATCTCTAAAGTTCAAAATTTCCACATTGCAGCATTCTCTATATTGTTATCTTTTTTATTTTGGTTATTGAGTAAGATAGGATCTTAGGAAGTGGTGGATTTGGAGAAGTTTACAAAGGTGAACTATAAAATGGAACAATTGTAGCTGTCAAGAAAGCTAGAGTTGGTAACCTCAAAAGCACTCAACAAGTGCTTAATGAGGTTTCAATACTTTCTCAAGTCAATCACAAGAACCTAGTCAGACTCTTAGGCTGCTGTGTTGAATCTGAGCAACCTTTGATGATCTATGAATATATCTCAAATGGGACCCTCTATGGCCATCTTCATGATAGGTATCCCAATTTTCTAGACTGGAAAAAAAAGGCTTAAGATTGCTTTTCAAACAGCTGAAGCATTGGCTTACTTGCATTCTTCTGCACACACCCCTATTTATCATCGAGATGTTAAGTCAACAAATATACTATTGGACGCTTACATATTCCGATTGTACCTATCTTTTATATGAACGTATTTATCTCAAAATAAATCGTACTATTATTACTCAATATTAAATTATAATATATGACTAGTGCTTTGAGCTAGAATGTTATTTGATCTCCTTCTAGCTAGTGGCATATTTTTATCATGGTCTAGCACAAGCAAAATCATACATCTGTCATTTTATTTTCACCAAAATCAAGCTTAAAGTAAAGTATGAATAATGCATGCTTATTGATATAGTTACCATATGAGAAGTATCATATAAGAAATATCTATATTACCAGAATAGAACAAGGATTTAATCACATGAGCATAGAACTTGCATCTAAAGGCATGTTCATGTTTCAGTGCATAATATAATCAAAAAGTTATTATGCGGAGAGGATATATTTAAATAAATTTCCTATTTTTCTTGTTTTGAGAGATTAATTTTATTCCTAATTCAACCTGTAAAACTAAGGAGACAAGCAGTACAATCCAATGTTAACAACAATGCTAGAATCCAACTTGATATTATCCCCACCCCATAAGAGCCACAGACCAAATTTATTAAAACATCTCTAAACAAGGTATAATGCATACAAGAGAGATTAGAAATTACAACAAGGCAATACAAGTGGGATCAAAGCAAGACACCACCTGCAAGCCAAACAAACAGAACAGCAGCGAACAGAAATAGTAAACATCAACAGAAAAACAAAAACCAGAAAACATAAACAGCAGCAACAAAAACGCAAGGCAAGCCACGACTGCACGAAACGTCCAACACCATACACACCAGTACTAAAAATCAAATTCAACCATAAACCCTAATTCCTAATTTCAAAACAATACCAAGATTATGGGAAAACAAGTTTTGGACCAATACTAAATTTCGAAATCGTAACCATAGTGAAAACAAGTAATAAATCGAACCCTAACCTTAAAATCGAAATCGTTTGTACTGTTGGCAAAATTTCGAACCTTCACTTTGTCTGAAATGGCTGAAGAATCGATTGGCTGATGAATCAAAACTTACAAGTGATGAATCAGAGAAAAAGAATCGAAGCTGATGAATCAGTTGGCTGATGAGTGATGAATCGAAGAAGATGGATTGGAAGCTGATTTTCTGGGCGATGAAGAACAGTTATTTTAATTTGTGTTTTACTATTTTATTTTTACAGTAATATTTAGAAGTAACAAACAATATAAAATTAGGGTGATTTTGTGAATTTTAATTTACTAGGGCAATAGTTGCATTTTCAAATGATATGAGGGTGCACAGCAAGTAGTCCACACTGTATAAACTGATGTGGCAATTAAAAAGTCAATGCTACAATGTGATTGGTCGGTCAAATAACTTTTTCAATGAAGTCAATATAACAACTTCACCATAGAATTTCCCTTTAAATTATGTTGCTTATTAATTCACGTTATATTTCATTAGCATTAATATTACATCAATACATTAGTTGCCTATTTATCTAAATATATAATGTTGGGCCGACATGTTTAGGCATTGACTATGAACATTTCTACCTCTGCATGACTTTGGTGAGAGTGACAGAGACTTTTTGTTTTATGGAATTTTGGTTGACAAGGATTTGTTTTTCTAGGATTATTAGATCATGTTCTCAATTATTTGGTCGAATGAAAGATGTCATTCCTTTTAACAACTGTAACCAAATATTAATGGAATTATTTTGAAAATGTATATTCCCCTAGTAGAATTTAGGAATTGGTTAAAGAATTAAGTTGACATCTTTTATATTTTGGGAGATAGGGGGAGAATGTCGTACACATTTTGAACAACTATTTGGATTTTATGTACAATTTTAAAAAAATAAAAAATAACCTGGCAGCCAGTATAATATTTTAATTTTATCGTGGCGGCTGCTGTGGTAAGTGCCGCAAAGGATGGTTATGAAGTTCCTCGAAAAAGGGTGATGTGCCTGCAAATACTTGGATGCTCAAGTTAATTTATGATTGAGGTGAGTGAAAGATAGAAATAATGGAGTTATGCTTTCTCATAATGTAGGTGTTTTTTTATAGTAGAGGTCTCAAGAGAAATCGGAGAAGGCGTTGAGATTCTTAAGGTGCGTTTGATATGCTAAAATATAAGGAACTAAACAAGACAACTTCAATTGTAAAATGTTTAATTTTAAAATTGTTCAACCAAAACAAACTAGAGTACAAGGGATTAGACAAAAACTAAAATTTTATCCCTTATTAAATCACATGACCACTTTTTGTCTTAAGTACAAATTGTCGAAAATATCAAAAATAACCTTTTGTCCATCAAATATTGTGCAAAATAACAAATTGTTAAAAGTTTGTCAAATGTGTTATTCTATCATGTCATCAACACATCATTATTTGATCTTCAAATGTGTTATAAGTTGGTTATAAGTTAATTGTGGGTGGCGCATCCAAATCTACTTATATGATATATTTTCATTGGTGATTGGACAAATACTCCTAAATTATCATCAAGGGAACCAACTTGTCATACAAACCATTTATTTAGTTGTTCTTATTCTAGTACGATGATTATCCGCTGTTTGAAGCTCCTTTTTTTTGTCAAGTTGTTTGAAGCTAGCTCCTTTTACTATCTAAAAAAAAGTATAAGTTTATCAAATAAATTTAGATTGTAATAATAGTATACCTGGTTGAATTGAATTGAATAAAATAGCATCATGTGTAACGCATTATTTATTTTTCTATTATTGCCATTTATGTATGACACTACCCTGGTTGAATTTGTCTGTTTAACAATGATGTAAGTAAGTGCGTAAAAAAAAACAATGATGTAAGTACCTGATCTATCAGCAACATAAACAATATAAGTCGTATTGCATCCCCCTTAGGTTCATTTAAGGTTTTTTTTGTCTCATTTACATATTTGGTGCTAAAATGTTTGAATTCTTTTTGTTAAATTAACTGTAAAGACTAATTAATCCTTCAAACTATGTGACATCTAAACAAACGACAAATTATTGTGGTGTTAATTTTGTTTTAAAAAATAAGCCTGCTGAAGTTTTTGAATAAACATAGCAATGCATAGCCCTAAAATTTTATACGAAAATATCCCTCACTTAAACGCATTGCTTACTATTCCATCGCAAGTGAATCTATCGCTTATATATGAAGCTGTATCATTTTAGTTTATGCGCGCATCAAGACTGTGGTGAACTGATGATATAAACAAAATATCACACGCACAATACAAAAATGCTACTCGAGCACTAACTTCGTCGATAGAAACCTTTTCGTTGAACAACAGATTAAATCTAACAAATTTCAGAGATACAACTGACATTTAAAAAAGAGGGTCAGTAGCATCCTTTAATAGTTCCTCTCCCTTTACCCTGAAAAGGTTTACACTCCCAAAATACTACAAGCAACAGTTAACAAATCTAATTTGAAAACGCTTTGATCTGTTAGTAAACTGCAGTTGTAACAAGCATTCTGCAACTGCAGAAGTTATGTGATATTATTTGAAATACAAAATTGTTTGTCGCTGCTGTTCTCAACATCCTCCTGGACATGATAAGAAGAAAGGAAAAATGCACGCTGATTTCTTCGCAAGAACCTGCACCATGAAATAGATAGTTACAAAACATAGTTTATTCACTCAATATCAACTGCCAGTGAAACTATTTTTCCCGTTTAAATTCATTGTCAATGACTATTTTAACATATAAAGTTGAGGAAAACATTGATACCTGAGAAAGTCGAGTATTTGAGCGTGGAGTTCTACCAATGTATCGTCTTCAATGTTAGCATGGAACAATATCTCTGGCAGCTTAACTTTCAAATGCAGAAAAAGTGCATCAGTAATTAGAATCACAAAGTATTAAGAAGTCCTAATAATAAAGCTTTATAAAATGCAGACGTAACAAAACTATGAGATCATAGCAATAGGCCAATAAGTAAGAAGCCGAGTCCAAATGGCCAGCATCCCAAATGGCCGGTATTTTGCTGACCAGTCTCGCCACCATTCGTATTTCCATAACAACATGGTGCAACAATTACGTTGAAAGTTTATGACAAGCTAAATAAGAGACCTTAGGACCATAATGTCCACTTTCCCGTGTAGAACAACAAATGCATAATCCTACATGATATAATCATCTTTTCAGGGAAGGGCTAATGAGCATACCAAAAAGGCGTAACAAATGCTCTGCACCGTATATATCAGAAGGAACAATATCATTTGGACAAGCTTCTTGGTACTGCTGACGCTCATTATTGTACAAGAGCATCGTTGGCAGTGCTTTGTCAAAGTAACAACACAGTCCTTTCATAATTTCTTCAACCGAATCAGCTATCCTATATCAAACATAGAAAGGATGTATCAAACAGAGCCGAAGGGGGTAGAGTGATTCAAAGATACTAACACAGTATAAGCAAAAAAAAACCAGGTCAAGGACATGAAGACAAAAACAGATTTCACGCACAAGCTAATCATATTGGAACTTTCTATCAACTAGGAGAAAACACCAAAATTATAGACCGGATAAAATTATTTTTTTTTTTAGAAAAATAGCACATAATTTGTGAGAAGGTTGAGGCAGAGATTTATTCTTAATGATAATAAACACATCAATATCATTAATTTAAAAACACTTTTCTGCCTGGCTCCACGTTGCCGTTTAAACTGATAGATATCAGCACGGAGTTTTTTTCCCTGTTACTCCAAAATGATATATAAAATAATTCAGCATACACTTACTTCCCACACGACAGAGGTGTTTCAACACAAAGCTTAAATATGGAGGGTGCCTCAGTGTGAACTTACGATCCACTTTTCTTCAATCTGTAATCAAAATAGGTCTTGAATATGTCGTTCACATTAGGAGTACGAGGAAGTTTAACAAGCTGCAGAGAAAAAACATAAATCAACAAATTTGAAATGACAATAAGCTTCTCTTCTTTGAAGTAAAATGTGATCCGTAGTTCCGTACAAAGCAATATCAAATTGGCCCTAAAGAAAATAAGGCACTGACTGATCTTTATCGATAATATAAATACTAATATATTAAAAACCATATTACTACCTTGCCAAGATGAGTAATAAACTCAAAATCGTCAACCAATTGCTTCCTCAGTGTTGGTGGAATTTGAATGTTGACAAGTTTATCAGGAAGAACCACAAGTTTTTCCTGACATTAAGCAAACAGTAAAACCATATTAGCACTTTCCATCTAATTTGAAATTTGAGCAAAACGTTTGTAATATTTAATTAGAACTTTCCATCTAATTTGAAATAGTGTATACTGATATGAATGAATTACAAGAACTTCAAAGATTCATGGCCACATACATGATAATTTCCCTGTACAAATTAAAGTTTAAAATGAGGGAGTACCTTAACCAGAGAATCACTCTTTCGTTTCCTGCCTCTCGCTACTGCATTACATTGTACCCGAAATGTCTTAGAGTTGGTTTAAACATATTTGCATGAAGTAATAAACCATAAAGTCCTCTTATTTACAACATACGCTACAAAGAAAAACTAAATTAAAATATGCAATGAGTTTAGATCAGAAGCATGGTATGTGTCAGGTTTACGTTGATGTGTCTCCTCTAACTCTAGATATGGACTATCCACCTTCTAGTCAAACCTAGGTGCTTCTCCGAGCCTTCTCATTCCATGCTCAAAGCACTTAAAACAAGACCCTATCATCTTTTCTACAATGAAAATTACCCGAACTTTCTCTATAATGATTACATTCCTAATCCTATCTTGACTTGTGTAACCACCACCCAACATAACATCCTAATCTAAGCAACAATGAGTTTACTTTCTTGTTAGATCTTTACCACCCAACACTCACTCTTATACAACATTACAACTATTACAACTGAACCCACTTGGGTTGGTCTGGTGGTATTGGCTTGGGACTTGAGAGTGTGCTCTTCTTAAGGTCTTAGGTTCGATTCTCTCTGGTGCCAATTTGGGTGGGTTAATTTAGCTTCTTCAAAAAAAAACTGTGCAGCACAATTTTCATTTACGTTTAAATGACACTCTACTTGGAATCTATGGTAGACATCTCTCTATATATCCTTATCATTTTGTATGATAGGGATCCAAAGCAAATGTAATTATAATAATTGCTCTTAAGTGTTTAGTATTTCCCTAGTGTACAAACTCTTATGGACTTCCACTATACACGGAGATCAAGCACAAACCTTACCCTTGAAACAAAAATACTAATCACTATAACTATCAAGTACCAATTAATCCGCCGTGATGTTAAATCGTGAGGCTTCCAGTTAGTGAACAATGAAAATCTCTTGCAACAAATTGCTTCTTACCATGCTTATGAATTGTTCTTTCAATAGGCATGCCTCAGCAACTTGAACACGAAAGCAATGATTCAATAACTATATATCTATATGGCTTCTAATCATACAAACAAACAAATGAATAATATAAAAAACTAAAACTCTTCTCCCCAAATCCCTCTACTCCCAACAGATAGAAAGCACATCGAGTCTTCCTTATTTCAAAACTGCACACCAAGAAAACTATGATATGATGCACTTTCTTGTATGATTCCTAACACGCAAGAGAGGCATCATCAACTTCCGTAGAGCGTAGTCAAGACTCAATGAACTCCTACACTTTCTACTAATTTGACTTCGGCACATTCAATCACCTATCTCTACGATCTATACTATGCTATAACAACAAGGAAGGCGAGGTTTATGTTTTGCCTCGACCATACCATTCAATAAAGTTAAAATCAGTTAGAATTTCATCGAGTAATTAAATTGTCGAAAAGAAATATCTAACCATTAGAACCCTTGGTTGACGCACGCGGTTTTCTGGCATTCTTCTCATTGCCATATTTCTCATCAAGAGCAAGTTTTATCTGCATATTTTCCTCCGTATGTTTCATCAATCGATCAATAACAACCCATTCATCCCAACTGCAGTAAAAAAAAAACACAAAACCCTAACAAATCAAGCTAACAATTCTCAACATAATCGCCGTCAACAACACGATCACAATTCACAAAACTTACCTTTTCTTCCAACCCTGAAAAAATCAAAATCAAATCCTTAAATAAATATCAACAAAAAATAAAAATAAGAAAGTTCATAATGTAGCCGTAACAAAATATAAGCAAAAAACCATTTTCTGTATAGATACATCATCTTGTCCAGATACATTAATTATACAATTAACCTAGAAAGTGGATTTTACTTATATTTTGTTACGGATGGAGTAAAAATCAACTGTTAAACTTAATAACTTAATGAAATAGGTGTAATACTAGGATTGTATCCATGAGTACATTTACTAAAGAGTTTAAATAGACTATGCTATACCTGATGGGCCTAACTAACAGGCTAAGTAAACCTGGATAAAATCTATAATAGTAATTATACAATATTTACAACATCAACAAAATAAAAAATGCTTACAAGATAATGAAGAAAGAATCTCCATCGTTTATGCTTGTACTCAATTTGCTTAACCTATTTAACAAAAGAGTAATGAAAATGTTAATTTAGGTTTAAATAAGAACAATAAAGGAAAGAAAGACAAGAATAGAAGAAAACCTTAGCTTCATAAAGACATGTTGTGTGGTAAGCTAAGACTTTTTCTCCTTCAGCGTAAGGAGAAACAGAGATAAGGTTTTCGATTTCAGTTTCAGAGCTACTACTGTTAGAATTGTCGGAAACATCGCTACTTGTTTTGGTACTTGCCATTTTCATCGATTTTGAGTTCTACTTCTTCTTTGCTAGTAGTACTAGTACTTTGTTTTGGTTTTCATCAGCGAGTGAAATGATGAATTTCTTCAACCATGAAACCAAACCCCAAAACCCACAATAATGAACTTTATTGCTCCTACTTCAAAAAAAAATTGAAAATACGGTAAACAATTTCTATTTTTCCAGAAAAAAAAAAAAAAAAAAAACAATTTTTTTTTGGGTTTCACCACCCGTTGAATTTGGTTCGGGGGTCAGTTCTGGCATCAAGTGGTTTCAGCCCCTCCCGATCGTAGTTGCGGGGATCGAATCGTGGTCCTCCCTACCAAGTTCAGCGTCAATCACCACTAAACCAACTAACAATTGGTAAAGAAAAAAACATTTAATTAAAACATTTGATATGACATTTTATGATGATTTAACATTTGATATGACAATGTTGTTTATTAAAACATTGGCTAAATTGCAATATTTAATATGTGTACTAGTACTTTGTTTATTAAAATATTTAATTGTAATATGGTGAAATAGAAATTTAATTAGATGTATGTATAAAAATAATTAGATAGAATTATAAAATACTCTTTCTAGTTCTTAATATAAGAAAAAATTGACTTTTTAGATATATTGAAAAGTGAATGTATCTAGCCTATAACTTTTTCGACTTTAAAAATATTGAATACACAATTTTTAAGAAAAAAATTTCATAGTAATTTGCGTAATTAATGCATTAGGTGCACTGTTTAACATTTTCCATAAAAAAAATATATATATATAATTACAATAGATAGATTGAATGTTTAGATCGTAGATCCATAGTATGTTTGAATATTCAGCTCGTAGGTACTCGTTTGATACAAAAGTAGACTATATTGTACTGGAGCATGTGTCTCATTTGACTTCTTAAAAAAAAAATAAACATTTTAGGCATCATGTCATTAGTTTAGTGCACCTTAGAGCAGAATTATCGAGCATATTATTTGCCACGTATTGCAACTCATGTTAGAGTGTAATGGATAATTGCAAGCAAAGGCGTGGTAATAGATGGACATCGCTTCCACCGCTGGAACCGTATCCTTTGTATTCTTCTCTCTAAGCCATTTTCTCTGACCACTCTCTAGAACTTTTTCAAATCATCTCCTTCCAATCCAAACTTTTTATCTGCGATGTAGCCAAGATTGATGGTGGTGCGTTTAGAGGCGGCCTTCCTCCGCACCACCTTAGGCCGGACCGGCGTCGGAGCTTAGCTTTTTTTGATTTTCTGTTTTGGTTCAAGATCTGCGGATCTGTTTGTTTCTGTTTCTGTTTTTGTTCTTTCTTTCCGTTTAGCACTGTTTTTGTACCTCTTCCGTCGAGTTTGCTTGTTCCGATTCCGGCGAGTTTTGTTTTGCTCCGATTCCGGCGAGGGTGTTTTGTGTTCTTTGCACGGTTGCTCGTGTTCTGTGTTCTGTCCAGTTCTTGTTTGCATCTTTTCTCCGTCAGCGGCAGTATAGTGGGTGGTGGTGGTTCAAGATCAACCGATCTGGGAATAATATTAAATACACAGTGTTAACCTCTCTCTAAAGAAAGAACGTGTGCTCTAACCTCTCTCTAAAGAAAAACAGATCTACCGCCGCCTACCTTGCTTCTCCTCAATCGCCGGAGGAGGTTTTATGGTGGTTTCCGTGGTGGTTCTGTTGTTCCGGCGAGTGGTGGTGATTCAACGCCGGTGGTGATTCAACGCCAGTGGTGTTGCGTGTGCTCTGTTATTTGACGGATTGGAGTGTTCTGTTCCCGGCGACGTTCTGTTTTTGGTTCATGAATCTTGGTGGTGATAGCGACGATTCGGAGTTGGTGCTCGTTTTTGGAGGAGGCGCTCTGCTGCCTCTTTGGTGGTGGTCGTTTCTCTGTGGCGACGGTGTAGGAGGGGTGAGGTTGTGGTGTTTGAGGTTGGAGGGGTGCCGTTGTGTTTGCTGTTCGACGGTTATGGTGTTTGGTGGCGGTGCTAAGACGGGGTTTTGGTCTGGAGGTGAGGTTGGGAGGCGGTGTCGGTGAGTTGCAGTGGCAGTGTTGGCGGGGGAGGTGGTGTTGTCCTCTTTAGTGGCTCTGGTGGGGACAGTGAAAAGTGGTGGCGGAGGTTGGGAGTTTGGTGTTGCGTCTTGGCAGAGGTGGTGTTTTGGTAGTGGCGGTGCTGGGCTGAGGTGGTGGTTTGGCTGAGGCTGTGGTGTTGGACAGAGGGAGTTTTGGCCTTGGTTTCTTGTCCTGTCACGCCTGAAAAGGTGAGGTACGTAGGCTCTCCGTGTTGACGGATGATGTTGCTTTATGGTACCTCCAGGACGTATTGGTGTGGGAGTGGTGTTCGATGGTTAACGCCGGGTGTGAGTGGATTCTATCTGATACAAGAGTCTCTGACCATTTTCAAATCTGGTGAGATTTGCAGGACTCTTGGAGTCGCTGAGGGGTGTTCAAGTCTGTTGAGACTTGCAGGTCTCTGGTATCTGGTCGAATTCTTCTGCATCAGGTGTTGACTGTCGATTCTCTGACTACCGGAGTCCCTCAACCTCTGACGTCTGGGGCTAATCTATGGATCTGATGGGCCGAGTAATTTTAATTCGAGTTCGGAAGTTAGAACCAAGTGGTGTCTCCTAGGATCGGGTAGGGGTTTTCTCTGGGGGTTTAGCGAATCAATATTGGTGTATGGGTGGTTTGGGGTGTTTGTTTTGGTGTTGGTAATTGTGTTATATCACGTTACCTTTTGTTTGTATGTTTCCACGACAATTCCTTTCACTTCTTGTGGAGGAGTTGTCTTTTAATAAAATTTAGCCGTTAAAAAAAAAAAAAAAAAGCAATTGATTTACTTTGTTTCAAGTCAGTTCTGTACTTTTTTCTTTCATTTATTCTACTCTCAAACTCGTGAATCCAATTGAAGTCTCTTTCAATTAGCTCTCAACAAAGTCTACTTTTTTTCAAAATGGGATTTTTGAAAGTGAAGTTTTTTTTTTTTTATAAGGGTTTGGGTTTGAAGTATCTTTTTATTTAGGGTATGTTTTTGCTTTTTTAAGTTGTTGTTTTGGGATTCACGAAATTCGCGAAAATTGTTGTCACAGTATATAGCACCGCTCTTTAGAAAATATGGTTGAGTGATTTAAATTGTTGAAAAATATAAAATAATATAATATATTATATGGAGTTCATTTATACCACCAATATGCGATGTGGGTGTTCTTAGACACCATGTTTTTTTGTCTAAATTATCTGTCTTTCACTTGTAAGACTTTTGACAATTTTTATGTGGGTTTAGAGAATGCTTTCTAAGGTTTTTCTTCGAACCAAACTTGAATGTTAAGAACATCAAATGTCTCTTATTCTTGTGGTAATTATACCTTAATCTTACTATTTCTTTATGGAATGTGACGATTTTTTTTTTATTTCTTTGTTACTCCACCTATCGTTTATATGTCTCCTTTTATTTACTACTTTCTATATTATTATTACTACTTAGCTAGATCTTCAACTCATATGAAAACACTTACATTATAAGACTCTTTAAGCAAGGGTCATGCTAAGCTAATGGGTGAGACTTGCCAAGCAAACTTATATGAACAACATGCTCCTAGGCATGTAATGTTTGTGTAGTGTTAATTTTTAGATGGAAAATACTAATGAGTATTTCTAAAATACTCTTTAAACATTCTATTTTAAAAAATTATTTATTCAAAAAGTTAAATATTTTAATTCTCAATTTATTGACTTTATACATTTTTATAAAATGTTCATAAAAACTTATTTAATACGCTTAAAGAATGTCTTGGAGACACTCATTAGAAAGATATTTTTTAGATAGAGCAATATAGTAACATTATGACTAATTGAGTGTATATTATGGAAACTAGGAATTTAGATTCTCTCCAAAAATAAAAAATTCATGTTATCTCTCATTTTCTTAATTATGTGGTTGATAAATCACAAAGAGAAAAAAAGACAAAAAAAAAAGTGAATGTATGACTTAAATTAATTATAACATGACCGATAATTCTTTTTGAAAAAAATCCAAATCCTGAAAATTGAAACCAGTCTACACACATTACAGTAGTATCATTTACTTTCTCTTGAAGGTATCTATCTTAATTGAGTTATGCCCAAATTTTAATTTCTTAATAGCGTAGTTGTCACTTAAGTTTTGCCTCACTTTGTAACTTGCATTGTTGCAATCCAAACCTCATTCTCCCAAATAAAACAAATCGATGTAAATAGAAAATACAAAAATTCAGTTAAAAAAAATACTAAAATTGAAAATACAAAAGCACATAGTAAGATATTCATCCAAGAGTCTCTTAAACGTTAATCAAATAGTACTCCCTAAACAATGTTTAGCATTCACAAAGGAAAATACTGTATAATAGGGATTCCCCTCACGACAAATATCACCTCATGATGACAAATTTTTGGCTTTAGCAGAACCAATGAAATACCAAATTGATGTGTGTCGTTCAGCTATTGGGCTAAAGTAAGAGCGAGAAAGGATAGATAGGCACATTTATTACAACCTCTGCGTCTGTCTCTTTGTCTTCATTCGGAAAACACATCAATTGCTCCTACCACCCCCTTTCGGCAACTCTCACCCCCACACAATTATATCCTTTTTCTTACCCAGATTCAATCACCAATCTTTTTTCCAAACCCCCAAATTAAGCAATTAATATCTCAACATAAAGATCTCATATTGTTCATTTCAACTTCAACATAGTAGTAGTATTTTAAGGTACATAAAAACAAAAATAAAAATTACAACAATTCTTTTCATCTTAATTTACACAACCATCTTAGACATACTAATTGCCAGAATTAAAAACCAGATCTGGTAACTACAATTCATAAAAATATTATAAATCGCACAAAGTAGGAAAAACGGACAAAGTCTATGTTTGATATTATATGTCAGAATCACCGTAATCTATAGTGATTTTGCCAAAAAACTATGTAGTTTTTAGAAAATCGCCACGGGTCACCTTAATTTTAGCATCCACTATAATATCAAACATACACAAAAACAAACAAAAAAAAATATGAATGGAAGATTCAATTCATAATTTCTCACATGTTTCTGTTATTGAAATTCATCTTCTCATAATAACGAATAGAGAGAAGTGAAAGAGAAAGATGAACCTCGTCTTTCCCCAAACGAGGTAATGGTTTTGACCTAATCACTTGTTGTGGTATTGGACCCCATGAAGACGCAGACGATGAAGAAGAACACGATGATGATGTTGAAGATGATGTTTGTGGCTTTGAAAGTGGTAAAAGATAAAGAGAATGAAGACGACGAAACCCACCAAGAGCAAGAACAACAGATCGTAACTGTTGTTCACCACAACCAGTGTTAGCCCACTGTTTTGTACAGATCAATTCCCAAAGTCTCTCATCTTGTGCTGTTTTGTGCCATTGTTTGTTCACACAACTAGACATAGCTAATGTTTTTGCATCAACATGTTTCAAAACCTCAAAAAGCATATTTTCATCGAAACTCGCTAACCCACGATTCTTTTCACAAACCCCATCAATTTTTTCAAACTTTTCATCTGTTTCTGTCTCCTTCACCCTTTTCATTTTTCTGTCTTCACTCGTTGCTGCTGATGAAAGTGGACGCTTCATTTCAACGACTGAATTGAAATTGAAGTGCAGAATCGATTACCCTTTTGGATTTTGATTCTCCTGCAACGAAAAAGATGGAATCTTGGTGAATGGAGAAGAAGATGATGGAAGGGGGTGTGAAAAGAAGAAAAAAGAGGTGTTGCTGTTCTTTTTTTGTTCTAAGCTAATAAAGAAAGTGTTTGGCTTGTTAATTAATAAAGAGAAGGTTGAGGTAGAGATAACGGTAACGGAATTGGGTCAGTGAAGAATGAAGGTTAAGGTATGTGTGAGATGAAATTAGGAGAGGATAGGGGAATGGGGCAGGTGAAGTAAAGGTTAAGGTCTATGAAGCCCCGATACGCGACACGATACGGATACGATACGATACCGATACGCCGATACGTGAAAATTTTAAAAAATTCATATCTGATACTGGCGCGATACGTTATTTAAAAATTAATTTTAAATTAAATATATAAATGCACATAATATTAATAATGATAATTTTTTTTTGAAAGACAAAAAATTATTATAATTATTATTATTATAAATGTCAATAGTTCATTGTACAAAGAGTACACACAAGCCAATTAGCTTGCAGAAGAGCAAAACAGTTTGAGGCTCAACATACAAGGGTTCATCAGTCCTAACTAAAGACATATAATAGTCATGACATCAAGCCTCTTCAACAAGTTCATATTGTAGCAATATCAAACAATTATATAGGTCCTGCAGCTGACCAATTAAAAACATAAAACATTCATTCTTATACTAAAATTTTGGGACAAACCCAAATACTTAAACAACCTGTTATATAGTAGGACATCATAGTAACTTTAGAACAGTGACAAAGACAAAAAATACTAATTATAATAAATTAAAATCATTAATACTAAGTTAAGTATTTGTGTTTCATTAATATTGTTCTAAAAAATAATGATCACCAGTACATTTTAAGTTATACATCTTAAGTTAAGTATTATACAACATCATTAGTACTATCCAAAAAAAGACATTGTTAGTTACCCGTGTAACAACATAATAGTTTGACATTCACTAGGAAACACGGATTCTATCGGATATTATTTTTTATTTAAAAATAAATATTTAACCGATATTTTTCCGATACGAGTATCGGGAAGTATCGGACGCGTATCGGATATTATTTTTTTATTTAAAAGTAAATATTTAACCGATACTCTTCCGATACGAGTATCGGGACGTATCGGAAGAGTATCGGTATCGGGTGCGTATCGGATACGATACTTCACCAATTTTAGAGTATCGGAGCTTCAGAGGTTAAGGTTAGGGGGGTGTACCTGTTTTTGATGATTTTCGAAGACGACAAAGAGAGAAATGAATGCGTTTTGATTCTTTTTGACATTGATTGACGATTTTGTCCTTATCTTTCTGGCATTGTGTTAATGTTGTTATGCGACTTTTTTTTCATTCCTATTACAACCGGGAAATGGGAATTGTCGGTAATTTCCATCCACGGTCACGGCGTCACCATTCACCAAGTGGTGTGGTGCTTGTCTTTATTCCACTCTCAAACAAATAATAATAATAATAATAATAATCTCTGATCTCCATAAACAATTGCTTTATAGGAGTAATAACCAACCCACACACACACCAATGAAAGAAAGACGAAAAAAAGAGAAACCATAAAAAAAATAAGGTTGATGCTAACTAGTGTATACCCGGTGCATCAGTTAAAGAAGTTAAAAGAAACAAATTTTGCATTGAAATAAACATTACTCATACTTTTAAAAACTAAATTACATAAATTTCAATGTTTGTTTACCATATTTAGTTGTTTAACTAATGCATCGAGTGCACTATTTAGCATTTTTCAAAAAATAAATAGGTCTTGTTAATAGTGACCGAATTAGGAATGTCAATGAATATTCATGGATGCAGATAGTGTGATATTCGTATCTGCTTCATTGGACAAATATGATGTCCACATTCACTTTATATCCATGCGGATATCCGCGGATATTAACATATATTTATGGATGACATTTTTTTATAAGAAAAAATTCAAAAGTTTTCCCCAAAATATAAAAAATGAATATGAAAATTCTCTATATGAAATAGAAAATATAAAATATAAAAATACTCTTTTTTTATACAAGAAAAATACTATACTTTATATTTAAGTAGGAATATTTAAGTAATATAATTTTACTAATTATTTAGCGTGTATGGATATTCGCCAGCGCGAATAGTATGAAACATGTATCCGTATCAATTAAATACGGATAATTGAAATATCCACTTATTTTATCTGCAGATATCCATTAAGTTATCCGCTCCATCCCCATGGCGGATTTTACGGATTTTTTTATCACCCCTAGGCTTGATGGCCCGAGTCGCAAGTTAAAGTTACAAAATAGAGGTATTTTGATCTATAAAATGTAATTACTTAATAGGATAAGATAGTAAAAGATAAAATATCACAGAATAAATGTTTAAAGTATCAAATAAATTTTGTGTTGTATAATGTTTGGTGAATAAAAAATTATTTTGATATTTTAGACAATTTATATAGAGGACAAAAAGTTGTCATATGTATAAGTTTTAAAATCAAAAAGTTATTATAGTATAGTTGAAGTTGTCATGTCTAATCCCTTATTTTTTTTAACAGATCAAACGCACCCTAAGTAATTTTATATTGAAAACAACACTTTATATATTTCTAAGACTTTGACAACAAAAATTCCAATGTACTTTTTATGTATTTGTGGAGGATATTTTCTTCGGTCTCGTATACGAGTAAAAGTCAATTTTTGCTTATGCATAAGATTAGAAAGAGTAATTGACAAAGGATGTCCATGGAAATGGATTTTGTTTTGGATCGGGCTTAAGACCTAGATACCGAACATTTCTCCCTCACATGCTCCAAACTCTCCCTAACTGGACACAATCCCAAGACCGTGTCCTCCTACCCAACAATTATAGACGTCAACACTTTTTTAACGGACGACATCGGAATGATTGACATTTACTACCAATCATGGCTTCTCAGCCGTTATTCCAATAATCATTAATGGCAAGGACTTCGTATAGGGATGGCAATGGGTAGGGTACTATAGTCCTCATCCTCATACCCGCAGTTTAAAAAAATACTTGTACTCATTCTCATACCCGCGTGGGTGACAATCTTTGTCCCCGTGCCCATACCCTATGGGTACCTAAGTACCCATACCGGTACCCGTTACCCGTATTTTTGCTAAAAATAAGTTGATCAATTACAAAATATCATATCATTTTAATATAATTAAAAAAACTCAAAGGTTTTAATGTTGACTCATGAAAATCATAAACAAAATTATTAGTAATATCATGCTAAAGTTTATTTCTTTGTTGATATATTTGCTTTGTAGTTATGGTTGATGAATCAAAACCTCCAGAATGCTCTTCCAGTAAAAGATAACCTTTTAAAAAAGGGGTCAATTGTGATCCTATGTGCCCCAGATGCGGTAACAACAAGGAAACACTCTTGCATGTGTTCCTAGAATGTGAATGGGTTAAGCAGGTTTGGCTAGCCTCACCCCTAACCATCGACCTCAGTGCTTCCCAAAACCCTAACATCACTAAGTGGCTCTATCACATGACTATGAACACAAGCATGGAAAGCATGGAAATTATAGCTACTACCCTTTACAGTATATGGTATGCAAGAAATCAAATGATTTTCAGAAATTATAACTTACCCCCGGGCGAGGTCAGCAACAAAGCCATCATGCATCTCTAGGAGTACCATAAACACGGAATCACAAACTGCTCTTCTTCTCGATCCACCGTGGCTGTGACTAGTGGCCACAACATTAGCTGGAGTCCACCTCCTAGGGGTATCCAGAAGATCAATGTGGATGCTCACCTAAGCAGTGATGGCCATTGGTTCTCTGGCTTGCTCCTTAGGCGGTCGGATGGAAGCATCGTTGGAGCCGCTACTCGGTCACACTCTGGATCCGCTAATGCAGTACTGGGTGAAGCTCTTGGCTTGGGAGCTGCGATTGATATGGCAGAAACGTACAATGCGGACAATGTAATTTTTGAGCTCGACTCTTTGATTGTGGTGAACGCTGTGAAGAATCAAACTCCGATCCGGCGAGATTGGGGCGCTATTATTGATCGCTGTATAAATTTTCTAAAAGAGAACCCTAGATCTTCTATCTGTTGGGTCAATAGGAAGCAGAATAGAGCGGCCCATGAGTTGGCTAAATGGGCTGAACATGCCCCTAACTCTGATTGGCCCAATTCTGTCCCTCTTTGTATCATACCTTATATCCAAAAAGATATAAGTGAGTGTATCCCTTCTTCTTAGTTTAATACAATTTTTTGGTTTCGAAAAAAAATGTCAATTTTTTGTTTGGTAGATCCTCAAAAGTCAATTTTATAATAAGGTAGAGAGTATATTACTCGTACTAGTTACCTTCACATGTGAAGTAAAGACTTTGGAAATGTGTGGTTTTCTAATTGCTACGCTATAAAAGTTAGACGCAATATTTGGGGGATCTCTTTTGAAAACGATTTTTTTGTCATTTTCAAATTTTCTTACCCCCATATTATATATTACCCATTAACATACTAATGCGGACATGACTTGTATGTATTTATCAGTAAAAATACATGATTTTCAATATATATAATTCATAATAAAATTTAATGGAATGGTATTATTTATTTATTTATTTTCACTTTTGTTTTTTTAAACGAAATAGCAGTAAACATCGCTGAAAGTAATACACCCCAAGGTTTTAGATTTAAATCAGATGGAGACATTTAATCCAATGATATGAGTATTATCATTTGGGTTCAAATTTATGGGCATTTTCACCTTCTATCTCCTAACCAAATAAGTTGAGGGAAAGGCATAATATATCAACGAGGCTTCTTTGATCTCTCCAATTTATATTTTATTCACATAAAAAAATTGTGTATAGGTTCCATAGATTTCAAAAATATACTTCCGCAAGCACAATTATTTAAACATATTATTTGGACATACAGAAAAATACATATAATTTAATTATTTTAAAATTTACATTATTTAATTATTTTTTATTTTCTAAATTTTTTCAAATATACGGATCTTCTGTGACCAAATTATTGTGTCAACTCAAACTCCCTCTAAATTTTAATCTCTTTCTTCCTTATTTTTATACTAGCATGGATCCCGCGCCAAGCACGGGTAATTAATATTTTTTTCGGTTTTAAATATAATTAAGTATGTATTCCGACCTATGTAGTATGAATACACATATGGACATTGGATACGTTATAGATTTTACCACGTTGATATCAATAATAATTTGAAAAAATAATATAATTAAGTGTTGATCTCCGGCACGGGACACAACTAATATGAGAAGTGTTTGTACTTCATAGATCCTGACTCATATTTGTGTGTATAACAATATTTGTACCCGTACCCCATTTGGGTATCAGAGTACTCATACTTGAACTCATTACCTTCAATTTTACTAAAAATAAATTGATGAAATAAAAAATAAAATAACATTTTAATATAAATTATTATTAATCAATCTAATATTCATATATATCTTTGTTTACATATTTATATTGTGTTTGCATTATTTTATAAATTAATACACATATTTTAATTGTATATGTGTAACATTTTTGTAGTATTGTATTTTTTAAAATCGATATATATATATATATATAAAACTTTTAGAAAAAACCGTTAAATTTCAATAGACTAAAATACATAACTACATTATTTGAATTTTTATAAAAATTTGTGGAGTTGATCTACTCAATGAGATCTTTGAATTCAACGGTTGGATCGAAGAAATATAATACCGATATCGAGTTATTAAGCGGAGTAAGTCAATGGAAGACTTACTCTTGGAGTCAACGGATCCCTCCTCATATATATATATATATATATATATATATATATATATATATATATATATATATATATATATATATATATATATATATATATATATATATATATAGAAAAATTAAAATATGTGACTATGGGGAGTGGGGAGAGGTGGGTACTAAGGTACCAATACCCGTTCATTTTTACCGATAATTATCAATATTTGTGCTCATTTTCTGTGGATACCTACTGTATATGGGTCAAGTTGTCATCCTTGAGAATAAAATAACTCCTCAAATTCATTTAAAGTCGCTTCGAGCAATCAATATGAACTTTATAATAAATATAGAATGGATTAAAATTTAAAACATAATGTTGTGAATTCGATTGATATCACACCAATAACCTTTAGTGTGTGGAGCAAACGGTTAAAGCAACCACAAATTGAGAACAAACAATAATAATCACGAACAAGAATAAAACAACGAAAGCGGTAAAGAACACAGTAGATTTGTTTACCCAGTTCGGTGTTAATGAACCTAATCTGGGGGAGAGAGCAGCCTCTCCGTTCCACTATCGATAGAAACCTTGATTACAATGAGATTCTCCACAAGAGTTACAAGAATTAGAGTTTTCCTAATTCTACCCTAGTCCCGAATCTCTCCCCGTGACCAAGAGATTCAATCAATAAGTGTTTCCAAGGTGATAGAATGTTTCTCCCAACCCTAGAGTCTTCCCAAGATGTTCTCTATTAACCCTAGTATGTATGTTGGCCTTAGAAACCCTAAAAAACAACTTAAAACCTCAGAAAACGCAAGACAGCATTTTATATCCGCGTGCCCACGCCCAGGCGCAGCTTGCCACGCCCAGGCGCAGCCTGCCCACGCCCAGGCGCAGCCTGCCACGCCCAGGCGTGAGAGGGCAGTAGCCACAGACAGCTCCAAACTTGATTTTCTGATTTGTTTTCAAGGCAATATCCAACAATCTCCACCTTGCCTTTAAAACGATGGTGATGCCAACTTCCCACCAACCACCGTGCTGCTACACCTGTTTACACCACACCCTCTTCGAACCCCGAAGTGTACCGCTTCGTACTCTCAAAGAATTGCTTGCCTCTCAACTTAACCTTGGAATTTTAGGTAAGTTCCACAAGCTGCAATCCTCAAATTCTCCTTGTATCCCAACTACCTCCAGCAGTCCTACAAGTTTCCAAATTTGATTACCATTGCTTCCAATTGCCTCCCTGAAGTTCTTTAACATGTTTTGCACTTCTTCAGCCACAATTGGATAATAAACCACAAGGTATCCAAAGCTACACTCCTTTGATGCAACATCACCACACTTCTTCCTATCTACTAGATAGCCAAGAGCTAATGTCGATTGCCTTCTTCTAGTCCCACTATCAGAAGCTCCACCTCAAACCGAGATTCCTCCACCAAAGTCTCACTATGTTTCCCACCTTGTAATCTGCAAAACTTAAGTATTCTTATCACCGCCTCTTCAGGCTGATGTTGAGTATTGTTCCACCGCCTCTCCAGGCCGAGGTTGAGTATTCTTACCACCGCCTCTCCAGGCTGAGGTTGAGTATTGTTCCACCGCCTCTCCAGGCCGAGGTTGAGTATTCTTACCACCGCCTCTCCAGGCTGATGTTGAGTATTGTTCCACCGCCTCTCCAGGCCGAGGTTGAGTATTCTTACCACCGCCTCTCCAGGCTGATGTTGAGTATTGTTCCACCGCCTCTCCAGGCCGAGGTTGAGTATTCTTACCACCGCCTCTCCAGGCTGATGTTGAGTATTGTTCCACCGCCTCTCCAGGCCGAGGTTGAGTATTCTTACCACCGCCTCTCCAGGCTGATGTTGAGTATTGTTCCACCGCCTCTCCAGGCCGATGTTGAGTATTCTTACCACCGCCTCTCCAGGCTGAGGTTGAGTATTCTTACCACCGCCTCTCCAGGCTGATGTTGAGTATTCTTATCACCGCCTCTCCAGGCTGAGGTTGAGTATTCTTACCACCGCCTCTCCAGGCTGATGTTGAGTATTGTTCCACCGCCTCTCCAGGCCGAGGTTGAGTATTCTTACCACCGCCTCTCCAGGCTGATGTTGAGTATTGTTCCACCGCCTCTCCAGGCCGACCTTCATCGCAATCTTCTTTACCTTCTTGTCTTCGAGGCACCGGATAACCACACTCCATGTTTTATCCATCTTCTCGACCATTAAAATTGCTTCCATCTTCACTTTCCACAATTCAAAATTGTTTCCGGAAAGTTTCACCCATGGTGCCTTAATTCGATTGACCCTTGCCCCACGGTGGGCGCCAATTGTTGTGAATTCGATTGATATCACACCAATAACCTTTAGTGTGTGGAGCAAACGGTTAAAGCAACCACAAATTGAGAACAAACAATAATAATCACGAACAAGAATAAAACAACGAAAGCGGTAAAGAACACAGTAGATTTGTTTACCCAGTTCGGTGTTAATGAACCTAATCTGGGGGAGAGAGCAGCCTCTCCGTTCCACTATCGATAGAAACCTTGATTACAATGAGATTCTCCACAAGAGTTACAAGAATTAGAGTTTTCCTAATTCTACCCTAGTCCCGAATCTCTCCCCGTGACCAAGAGATTCAATCAATAAGTGTTTCCAAGGTGATAGAATGTTTCTCCCAACCCTAGAGTCTTCCCAAGATATTCTCTATTAACCCTAGTATGTATGTTGGCCTTAGAAACCCTAAAAAACAACTTAAAACCTCAGAAAACGCAAAACAACATTTTATATCCGCGTGCCCACGCCCAGGCGCAGCTTGCCACGCCCAGGCGCAGCCTGCCCACGCCCAGGCGCAGCCTGCCACGCCCAGGCGTGAGAGGGCAGTAGCCACAGACAGCTCAAAACTTGATTTTCTGATTTGTTTTCAAGGCAATATCCAACACATAAAATTTAGAGGAATCAAAGTTCGAAGGAAATTTATAGAAGGGCAAAAAAAATGTTGATATATTTTATGGGACACAAAACATATTTAACTCTAAACTAAAATTAGTGTGGCGATTGAGTCAGTTCGCAAATTGTGAACTTTTACATTGTTTTATTCCTTTGTAATCTAGTTATTTATGTTAGCGGTTTTTCAGTCAGAATTCAGTAATGATTTTTATCCATTTTTAAATATTTAGATATGATGTTTCTAAGATGGTAGTGAATGTTCTAGTGTTTTTGTTGTTCTGATGATTTTTTTTATGGTAATGTTAATGCATTAACGACATTAACTCATTTAAAGATACAATTTTAGAGTTATCAAAATGGGCTAGCGCATATAGGTCGTTGGTATAGCCGGAATAAATTTAGAGATTTGACCTTAAAATATTAGCCCAAATTATTTTAGAGGTTTACCTCAGTCCAAAAAAGTTTAAATTTAAAATATGGACTTTTTGGCTCGGCCAATTTTAACAGCTCCGGAGTTGTCAAAATGGGTTAGATCATATGCACCAGCCCGCCGAGCACAGATAAATATAGGGCTTGGGTCTTAAAATATTAGCACGAATATTTTTAGAGGTTTTTAGCATGGCAAAAAAACCCGTATTTATATATGGATTTGTTGGCCCAGATTAATAAGGCTCGAAGCCCAATCGGATCGGCCCGTTGAGGGTCGGATAGTCTGTTTGGACAACTCTAGTTTTGTCCAACAAATAAGCGAGAATAAAAAATGAGAGTTAACTTATGAACTGAATTTCAATGTTTTTGTTATTCTAATGATTTTTGTATGATAAAATAAGTATTTTTATGGAGCTCGTGTCAACCTCGGATAATTAATACTTCTTTCAGTTTTAAAAAAAAGTTGTACTATAACTAATACATGCGTGGGTAACAATATTTGCATTCATACTTGTACATGAACTTTTGAGGTATCATAGTACTCATACTCGCACCCATCACCCATAATTTTATTTAAAATAAACCGATCAATTAAAATTTGTCAAAAATTTTAGGCTTAAATGACAGTTTTTCTCTATAAGTTTGTGTTTTTTTAGTTTTCGTCACTGTATTTTTTTTTGTAGGAAATAGTATTGAAAGATTGAAATTGTTTGATTTTGGTCCCGGACGTTAGTCATCATTAAAAAAACACATAGGTAGCAATCATAGACACGCGTATCACATAGTGACATGACCATTGAACACCAGCTCATCCAATTCTTTAAATTGAATGACTAAATCTAAATAAATATTATAATTATCAAAATCCCTAATTTATTCTCCATCTTCTCATTAAATTTTCATCTCACTTTATTTTCATCCGTCATTGCTACATCTTAGACCCATATATTTGTCACATGAAAAATTTGAATTCAATCAACCCAAAAAATTTGATATGATTTTTTAATCCAATTTCTTTTGTATCAAAATATGAGTTACTTGAAGTGTCTATTATACAAACTTAAACCTAGAATGTTGTTTCTTTAAATCCTTCCTCTTTAATTTGATCAAGACGAATACAACAACAAACACCCCCATCACCCATGACAACAAAATAATCCGAAAGAAATTGATTTTAAGGGGGTTATGATTTTAATTTGGGTAAATGAAAGAGTGAAAATGAAGTTCATTTTTTAATTGTTGTTGTTGTTCTGTTATTATTGTTGTTCCGATACCATTGTTATTGTCATTTGGATTGGATTTTGTAACAAAGTCACCCAAAATGGAGATTTGAATGTTCATAGAAAATAACAGATTAAAATTGAAAACATAAAATTTAGAGGGACCAATATTGTTCATAGAAACTTTATAGAGAGATTAAAAAAATAGGCTTAATAGATCTTTAGGTCCTTGTATGTTCTCGAATTTTTGGTTTTAGTCCCTGTATTTTGTTTTGTTGCAAATAAGTCCTTGATTGTATAATTTTTTTTGGTTTTAGTCCCTAAAGTCAAAATCCGCAGGAAAATTTGCAGTTTTTGTGGAGATATTTCTTCAGATTTTCTTGCGGATTTTGACTTTAGGGATTAAAACCAATTTTTTTTTTTACATTCAAGGACTTATTTGCAACAAAACAAGATATATGGACTAAAACCAAAAATTCACGAATATACAGGGACCAAAAGATCTATTAAGCCAAAAAAATAAAAGTTGGTATACTTTATGGGACAAAAACAATGTTTAACTTCAAAATAAAATGATTTATGTGTCATTGAAGTTTAGAAATACAATTTACATAAAATATTATTGTACAATAAAGTTACAAACATCAATATATTATAAGATACATTGACAACATTATATTATCAAGACCAATTTTATTTGAAGCTCCAATAACGAATATATTAATTTCATAAACCACAATGTTAAAGCCTCAATCAAATTCAAATATCCTATAAACTATACCCCTTGGAGTTGGTCTTTAAACTTGTAGATGTTCTTCGCACAAAAACTCTAATTCGATCTTTCTACATAACAAAAAATATATCATCATAATTTAAATTTTTTTGGCAAAAAATAAAAGTTTTTTATTTTTATAATCTTGAACCCCACAAATACGCATAACCCCTTACAACAAATATCAATAATTGTATCATTTGTAAAATGAAATTATGCTTAAGAAACATTGCCTTCACAAAAAAAGAAGAGAGAAGCAACAAAATACAAATCATCAAATGCAGATAAAAATGAAATGACTCTGCGAATTTGTTGTAGCAAAGTCACATATATTTATGATAATTAATTTCAACTCGAGACGTTTCATTTTAATATTTTTTAATAATATATAACTGTTACAACTTCATTATATCGAAACATTTATTTTATTAATAGTTTGTCTAACATGTGCAATATCCAAAAGTAATAACTTTTTGTCGAAAAATAATAATTATTTATTAAAAATTTATACATTTAATATTAAATGCACAAGTTTCAATACAAACATACTATTTTGAACTTACAACATGTGTAAACTGCACATGATCGAAAAACTCTTTTATTAATTACGAGTTGCATATAACTGATTTATTTTATGTTGCATTTAAAAATATATGTAAATATTTATTTTAATAATTAAGACTTGCATGTAACCGACACATTTTTTATTTCACATTTAAATATATATCAAATCATTTTATTTTATTAATTAAAATTTGTTTCTAAGGACTAATTTATTATGTCACATTTATTACAATTAAATTATAAATTAATATTTTCTTATAACCGACAAAAATATAATGTAAAACATAAACTTAGAATACTTTCATTTAATATTTTGTGGAAGTATTTCACTTGTGATTGAAATAGTAGATTTTAATGTTTTTTTCTTAATATAAATGAATTAATTGTCGAATGCACACAAAGGAGAATGCATGGGAGACCATCGTTTTAGAGGAAATAGAAAGGTAAAGAGACCATAATTTTAGTGCTTTGACACAGGCTCTACAAGAAGGAACAATATTTTTTTTATCAATGAATACTTATTTCATTTCATATGAATTTATATAGAAGACATGTAATATAGATAAATTGACACATGTGTAATCTCTTAAATAATAATATTTGCCCACTTGGACATTTTTATCGGATGTTACTCATGTCTCGTTTAATGAAAACATTATCTTCTTAATAGAATTAGTAAAGACACACTCCAAGTCAACCTCTCCCCCTTTCACAACTTTAGGTTTTTATTTTACTTTACATCCTATCATCAAAAACTTAGATTGATACATATATTAGGTCAAATTATCTATATATAGACACACACACACACACACAAAGTATGATTTTTTTTTTCTTTTCGAGTGTGAAGTATGAAATTTATAAATACAATTAACATAGAATTTATATAATAACATTACAAACATTAATAAAACCAATATCTAATGAGGATATCCTGTAAACCATACCCCTTGAAGTTGGTCTTTGAACTTATAGATCAATGCACTTCGGACAAAAACTCCAATTCAAACTCCCTAGATAACAAAGAATAAATCATCATAATATAAACTTTTAACAAAAATAAAAAGAGTTTATTATTTTTTGCAATATTAAATCTCCCAAACACACACAACTCTTACAACCAATATCCACGATTTTTTCTTAATGATATGTCAATAATAAAATCGTGCATGAGAGACATCGCTTTCACAAAAAATGAGAACACAATACAAAATTTTAAATATGGATGAAAATGAAATGATTTTGTGGATTTTGTTGCGGTAAATGACTTATATTTATAGTGAGTTATAGAAAACAAAGTTAAACATGATTTTATGACAATTAATAAAATATTGAGACGTTTCTTTTTAATACTTTTCAATAGTATTAAATTTTTTTAATAATATAATTGTTACAACTTTAATATAGCAAAACGTTTATTTAATTAATTATGACTTGTATGTAACCGACGAAATCACATTAATTTGTAATGTAATAATGTTAATGTTTTTTATTCTAGTATTTAATAAAAAAACCAATGTCATCATTATTAAATAAAACATAATGTATTGAAATAAAAATATTATTTATTTTAGTATTTAATTAAAAATGTAACGTCATAAAATATTAAATAAAAATTAATGTAATAAATTATTTAATGAAAAAGGACACGTGTAAGTTTCTTATAAATCAGGTTGCATTTGTTTATAATATAGATACTGTTGCTTTTGCTCTCCAAATTAACTCTTATTTATTGAACTTTTTTTAGAGGTGGTTAGACTTTTTTTATGTGCAAGGTTAGGCTGATTTCGAATAAACTTGCTATCCGAATCAATCATTATTATTTAGTTTGAATTGGGTATCCAACCCATAGTTTTTTATCAAATAAAAAAATATATTAATATGGTGATGAATGACTTCCCAATCACCAATAATATTAAAAACTTGTTTAATATTTTTTTGTTTACTAAGAAAACTTGTTTAATTGTTAATCATTTGAGAAATTCCACTTGTGTATTGATGAGTAACATTTTTAGACAGGCACTGTGGTAGGCAATGGATTGAAATTAAATTATGATTACAAAGAGAAATGAAAACTTTGTTTAATGGGGCCTTGAATTTGTTTCTCATTCTAACGAGGCCTTGCAATTGTGACCTCATGGACTTGGACGGCCCAATATTACTTTGTTGGTCTTTTATCGATGGACAATCATAAAATTTGGCCAATAGCTTCGCACATGTCACCAGAGATCGGGAAGATTTCTCTTTTCATCCCCTGTTTTTTTTTCACCCAAAAATCCAATTTTATCTTCCAAAAATTCGATTTTCATTTACCGATTTTTTTTAAGGGTATAGACGTGTATTTTCAACCGTTTAAAAGTTCGGTTCGTATTTACCGAATTTTTTTTAAGGGTATAAACGAAAACTCAGAAGGTGAAAAAGAAAAGCAGAAGATGGGAAGAAAAATCTTCGTAGATCGTGTTGGATTTTTAATTCAATGTTGGACTTATATGTGAATAATTATGTGTTGTGGACTGTCACTTAAGTTAAGCTCAATTATAAGTGATCTACTAAGGTTTGACTAAAGTGGGCTTTTGAGTATCTAATAGGATGTGAGCCTTTAATGTGTAGAGACCAGTGGGTAATTCTATTTTTGTGATGGGTTAAAAATAGAAATATCAATAGTTAACTCTAATTTGGGTTATATAAATAAGGAGGTTATGGTACCCAGGTCGCACACGGTTTCTAGAGATCTTTGTTGACTTCCCATTATCACAAGATACAGAGAGGATATCTAAAGGCTTCTCTCATAAAGAGTGTGTTGATCTGGAAGACCAAACCACAACACTAATCGGTACTTTGTGAATTCAGGTACGCTTCCGCTTATGCTTATGTTTACGGTAATTTTCTTGATGATTAACATGATGGATTCTAGGGTTTATGAATCAAATTTAAATTCTAACAATTGGTATCAGAGTAAATCATGTTTAATCATTTGGAAAAACAAGATTTTATGTCATTTAATTTTATTTTGGTTTTCGGCAATATCTGCTGTTCAAATTCAATATGTTTATACGTTTTCCGTTCCATGATTGCTTTTGCAAAGTGGCTTTTTGGTTCGTATGATATATTGATTTTGGTGTGCATCCATGCTTCCCTTCAGTTTAATATTGCTAATAGATTTTTGGGTTTATACATGAATTTATTGTTCCACTCCAAAGTTCTGGTTTATGGGCTATATCGATCTAGTTAAGAATAATAATATAATTTATAATCTTGTCAAAAAAAATAATATAATTTATAAGACACTGCAAAATCAGATTTTGTTTATGCCTCAAGGTAGGTAAATCGATTGATATATGTTACACAAATTTCTATTCAATTTGAATGGATTCAGATCTTAATTGATGTATGGTATGCACTTTGTTTAAGAATGAAACAGTAGCCTGCTTAGTGTTGTGGTTTGGTCTTCCAGATCAACACACTCTTTATGAGAGAAGCCTTTAGATATCCTCTCTGTATCTTGTGATAATGGGAAGTCAACAAAGATCTCTAGAAACCGTGTGCGACCTGGGTACCATAACCTCCTTATTTATATAACCCAAATTAGAGTTAACTATTGATATTTCTATTTTTAACCCATCACAAAAATAGAATTACCCACTGGTCTCTACACATTAAAGGCTCACATCCTATTGTGGCGTAATTGTAAAGTTTTAAAACTCACAAAGAATATGAGATTACAATATTCTTCCCCTGACATTGAGAGCTTAGCCTTATTTGCCAAGTGGATTCTTGATATTGGTGATGGAAGAGCTGGTGAATTTGTTGAGGGTGAGTTGATTGTTCAAATACCTGATGATATTTTGGTGAAAGTGGTCACTAATCCCATTGGTGACATTGTTGAAGCTATTTATCCAGATCTTTTGAAAAACATGTTTGATGCTAATTTTTTCCAGGATCGAGCTATACTTGCACCAACATTAGATGTGGTAGAACAAATTAATGATTATGTGTTGTCGCTAATTCCAGGTGAATTTAAAGAATATTTAAGCTGTGATTCTGTTTCAAGTTGTGACAAAGATGATGTTATCGATCATCGTTGGATTACGACAGAGTTTTTGAATGAAATAAAATGTTCTGGTCTTCCTAATTATAGACTCATCATTAAGGTTGGTGTTCCTATAATGCTTCTTAGGAATATTGATGTTTCAAGTGGACTTTGCAATGGTACCCGTCTCACTGTCACCTATCTTGGAACTAATGTAATAGGTGCAAAAATTGTGACTGGTTCAAATGTTGGTGATGTTGTCTATATCCCCCGTATGAAGTTGTTACCATCAGATGCAAATGTTTCTATTAGTTTCCATCGGCGACAATTTCCTCTTTGTGTTTGTTTTGCAATGTCTATAAATAAAAGTCAAGGTCAAACTCTTGGACATGTTGGTTTGTATCTCCCTAGACCAGTTTTTACACATGGTCAGCTGTATGTTGCTGTTTCTCGTGTTAAAACTCGTGATGGATTGAAGATTTTAATTGGTGATGGTAATGATAATTGTAAAAAAAGTACAGTAAATGTTGTATATCCAGAAGTATTTCAAAGAATTTAAGTTATTAAGAGGTGATTATATTTATATTTCAGTGTTTACTACTTTTATATTTAGCACTTTATCGTAGCTCTTTGTTATTTCTTTTCATATATTTTATTTGATTGTTATTTAAAGAATGAATTAGATATATGTCTTTATTTTGTAATTAATTATTTATCCATAATTTTTATTATCAATTCGTAAGCTATTTATAATTTATATATTTTAGTGTACATCTGAATAATTATTCTCGCAATTTATTCATTTGTTCTAAATTATTTTTAAAATTAAATTAACATTTAAAATGATAAATAGTTGTGATTTATACTCTTATAGAGGTCCCAGGAATTTCATTTGATTTGTATAATTATAGTAAAGTAATATTTAATGTTGAAAAAATTTTGTTTTTCAGTATCATATGGGACCACAGTTATGTAAAACACAACATATACGTTTTGGTAACCTTTTAACTTACCAAGAATGAATGTGAGACAAAATAATTTATTATTATAACTTTGCAACTTTACCAAAGCTTATACCCTACATCTACTTGCGTTTTTTCCACTTCTCACAATCTGCGTGGTAATTGGTCCCAGTGCTTTCATTGTACCGGACTATGGCTTCGTCTTCCTCCAGGTACTTCTTCTTTTCTTTTATCATCTGTTTACATACTTATTTTGCTGTTCTGCTATTTGTCGTAGTGTTAGAATGCAATGCCATGCAAATACCCCTGTGATGATCATATGTTAGATCTGGCTTAAATACCAGTTTTTTTTTTTAAATCTCACCTCAGTAATTGATGTTGTAGTTGTAGTTTATCATTTCCTAATGCTTGGTTTTGTGTTTGTTCGTATTATAATTACGTGAAATTGTTATTGAGAAATTCACCTTTTAGTGTTCTGTAATTTTAAATTGATGAATTTTATACACTTCATTTCACTCACAACACTATTTTTTGCCATAGTCGAATCCCTGTTGGAATACCTGATGAAGCACAGTTTGAAACAATTGTTGATCCAAAAGAGGTGAAGTAATTTTACTCTATTGCTGTCTATTAATAATTATTTAATTTATTTTGATACCTTGCATTATTAACATTTTTGTAAAATTTAGAAGTTGATCTCTGTGCCATGGTCATTTGTTGATGTCTGGGTAAGAGCCAACGTGCCTCATTGTGGTGTGAAGATATCCTCTGGTGGAAAATCTATTAATGCTAGGTTTTGTGTCTCTGATGAAGCTTTTATGTTCTATGCCGATAAGGTTGCTGAATTCTTTGGCTTAACTAAACCAACTAGGGTGATGATGACATACATCATTGATGAAAACACTTTTTTCTTGGATGCTCTTGGTGATGCTGGTACTGAGGAATCATCTAATGAAAATGAAATTATCGACCTCACTTCATATGGTGATGAATCTGAATCTGACTCTGATGAATCTCAAGATCAGCTTAATGAATCTCAGAATCAGCAGATGATTGTGGTATGCCAGCATATTTATTTTGAACTGTTTCACTTAATAATGTATTTAGACTTTTGGATTCACATTTATTTTAAATTGGATATGAATATACCTCCCATTAGTCTCATATCTTCTAATTTATATGACTGTTCATTGTTTTTTGCCATACTCTGCGAATTCAAGTATAATGAGGAGATAAATGCCCAGTATGAGACTTTTCACACTGTTACTTGGTCTAAGACTGTGACCGAATCTATGGTTGCCTATAGGAGCAAGCAATCTCTGGTGATTAATTTTAAACTTATTTGTATTTTACTTTCATATTTTACTTTCATGTATTTATAGTGTTATTTATTGTGGTTTGATTTCTATACATATTTATTATTTTTTGCAGCATTTTCTGAAATTTATATCCAGAAGATTTCTTCAGATCCTGGGTTTTCATACATGTGCAAGGTTGAGAGTTCCAAGAAACCCGATGAACATGGTATCTTCTTAAAACGAATTGGTGAGGGATGGTACAAGTTTAAGGATGAGCACAATCTTCGGGTTGGTGATAACTTGCGTTTCGAGATGTCTTTTTATCCATATGTGCTTAAAGTCTGGATTGAACGTAAGAAATGAAGTTTGATTTTATAAGCATATTTCCCCTATTGGAATATCCCTTGCACTTTGTAATATAATACATTATGTCCTTTTGTGTTGCCTGGTATCTTTTTGTCTGGATATTGTTCTCTTATGTCTTTGGTGGACTTATATTTCACTTATGCTCCATGTGTATTGGATATCTTTATAATGACCTATGGATATTTTATTATGTGTAATTTATTTAAATTTTGATTATATGTTATTTTCCTTATGCTGTCCATGTTGTATGATATCGTACAGTATTTAAAATATTTTCCTTATGACATTATTTTTTTAGTTATAACCTTATATGCTTATATATATTGCATTTAAATTAACTTTTCTTTTCAATAAAAACAAATAGATCTCAGTTTAAGATGATTATTTAAATAACATTTTCTATTAAACTTGTGGATAAACATCTGTATAACTTTGGTTTGGTTAAAATACAAATGAACTATTGTGTAAAAATGTAACCGTGCGAGAGCACGGGTTACAAAACTAGTAATAATTAAAGGTGACAAGAGAAAAGAACCTTAAATGGTTCAATGTATAAAAACTATTTTGTGGGAGCCAATGCAATTTATGATTATTTTTTTATGTTTTTCAGATTCCTTCGAAGAATAATGTATCAAAATATATTATTTTTGTTAAATTTTATTTCATGCTAAATTTGAATTATATTTAGATATTTTAGAATCATTTTAGTTAAATTTTGTTTATCTCTCAATTAACTCAAAAGCATAATATCTCTTTTCTTGAGAATTAGAGATTTAAGAAAAAATATTATCATTAATTTATAATGAAAGATAACAATTGTACCCAAAAAAAAAAAAATGAAAACGACAAGAAAGAGAATTTTAAAGTATCCAAACTATTTTTTTTATTTATTATTTTATCAAAACTATATTCTTTTCAGCCTTTGCCTCTCTTTTGTATAAAAAAAATGAATGAAAATTATATTGTGGGATAATGTTTATTATTTACTTATTCACTTATTCAAAAAATGGTACACTTTTAAACGTTTCAAATTTTTAATTGTATTAAAAATTAGTATTATTATCATAATCATAATATATATAATTGTTTTACTTTTTCTTACCAACAGTAAACAATAAATGTCTTTATGATTCTTCAAAAAAAAATGTCTTTATGAGTTTATTTCAGTCGATGAGAACATTACATTATATATGTAAGAGTTAAAGTTTAAACATCAAATACTTCATTATTTATATTAAGAATATGTGAATTTCTAATTAACAGACTACTTGACAAAAAAAAAATGGTAGAAGGGTGTATATTGGGAGTGGGGAAACTTAATAATTCAATATTTAAAAATTATATTGTAGGAATCGATGTAATTAATTATAATCACACTATTCTTACCAGATAAATTTAAAATAAGCAGAACTCTTTCTATTGAGAAGTGCATATATAAGAAAAAAATTATTTATTTATAATAAAATATTGGCAAGGGAAAGAATCTTAACTGGTTGATTGTATAAAAATTATAGTGTAGACCAATGATTAACAGCATAGTTTATTGTTCGTTTGCCTTCTATTTAAGTGTAATCCCTAATAACCAATTTAAGTTCATTTAATGTCAATATTTTTTGTGTAAACTAAAGGGGCAAAGTCGCAAAGCCCCAAAAGAAAATAAAACTACAATCTTACACGAACATTTGTAGACATGTAAGCTACATATATATTGTCAATAAAACATATTTTGAAGCTCACTAGTAGGAGTCTCCAAAATATGATCAAAAGAATCAAGTGACTAACTAAAGTTACAAATTAGTCTACGCTTCTATTTTCCTTGCACTAAATGACTTTGCACATTCAAAGCAAGAATATATCCAATATGAAACCAGAGTGGGGTTGCTTCCATTCAACTTAACTATCTCAGTCACTATATTAATCAACACTTTAGAATCACTTTAAACATGGAGATTTAATTAGTAATTTCCTACTTTCACGTATGGTTCATTCTTAATTACATGTCATACACCAAATGATCCAATTTTTCGAGAGTGCTCCTTGAGCCACCTGTTATTTGAGTTCCTCAACAGACGTCCACACACATCAAGACCCGTTCTATCATTTTCAGAACCATTACAGTGGAGCTTAATCCACCTTTCTTGAAGTATTTTCCAATTACCAATATATAATAAATAGTGTCACTATGTCGATTGTACTAAATGCAGGAGAAAATGTGCTAAAAGTAAAAAAAAAATTGTAAAGAAGGAAAAAATTGTGTTTGACTTCACTTTTCTTTATTTTTTACTTCGTTACTTTATTTCTTTAATACTTTTAAGGAGAAATAGTATCAAATATAATTTTATACTTCTCTATTTCGTTTAAGCTGAAATAAAAAGTAAAAAATAAGCCGGACCAAACGGGACCTAATTATGAAATGACATAAAAATATATTTAATTAATATTTAATTTTTTTATAATACAAATTTTAAACATTCCATAAACCTTCGTTCGAACTTTTTTAGGAATATTAATTTTTTAATGTGAGTGGAGATTCAAACATAGGTTTTCTAATTTGATGTTCATGCGTGAATTTTTTTTTTTTTTTTTGTGCTATGGTGACAAGAAAAAATTTGAGAAAATGAACAATGTCAAAGTATGTTAATATTCATTTAAAAAATAGTATAAAATTTACAATTATTTTTTGTTTGATAAAGTCCCTACAGAATCCTGGTCTTAAACATATATCGTATTTTCATACTCAAATAAACTAAAAGAAATCAATCTCATAGATAATTGAAAAAACATAGATAACCTTCTAAATAATAATAATAAAAAAACATAGACAATCTTTAAAAGAAAAAAGTAACATATGAAAATAAATATTATTGAAAAAATAAAATGATCTCGTGTTTGACAATGAATATAATATAGATTTTTTATAGAGAGTTGGTTGAAGATGAAAAATAAAAAAATTATGGTATATTTTAATTTTATGGGTAAGCTCCCAAAAAATCCCAAAGCCATGAAAAATAAGAGCACATTTTCATTTGAAAATGAAGTTTATAATTATTTTATATTTATAGGATCACTGTATAATTTCAGAGATAAGGATGAGATATAATCTATCTCATAATAGTGTAAAATGGAAAATGAAGTGATACTCTTCAACTCACTTTATTTTGTAACATCGTTAGATCTATATCATGTAAAACTTATCTCAATTTTATCGTAGAATTTTAAACCAAATTATTCAAATAATATATTAAAATACACACATAAATAATATTAAAAAGAAAATAATCTCGTGCACGGACACGGACTAACATACAAGTTATAGTTTAGTTTTATATATTCAACATTTTGTTTATAATAATGGGTTAGGGAAGATATAAAAAATATAGAAACTATAATTGAATGTCACCTAAGCAATTTAGCTATAATTGAATGCCACTTAAACAATTTATATCGATAATGCACGAAAAAGCTTTGTGGGAATCTCGTTATCTATATAATAGAGATAAAGATTTATTTGAAAAAGAAAGTGTGTATAAAAAAATAAAAATTTATTGGTGGATTAAAATTAGGATATAATAGAAAGATAAAGTGAAAAAATACATTTTTAAAATTTGATGTTATTATTCTAAAAAAAAAAAAACTTTATGATATCATTAATAATAGGTACAGACCCACGTGGCGTGATGTGGTACAAGTGATTTATCAAACGAACGAGATTAGCTCAAAGGTACCGTGACTTTCTAGTTTTAAAGTTAGGGAATACTTATCCAACTTTCCCTCAATCGTGTCAGACAAATTGAAACCAAGACGAACCCTAGCTTCTCCATCGAGCCGGAGCTTCTCCTCAGGTTCAACCTTGGTTCGTTCGTTCTTTAAACTTAAAACACTTGTACAACATTTATTTACAATTAGTTTTCCCTCTCTTGAAGAAAATCATAGGAACGATTCTCTCTTCTCCTTGCTCGCTCAAACCCTAGCCGCCGTAACTCTCAGACTCTGCTCTTTCGATCAAACAAACAGGTACGTACCACATTCTACATCACTGCTGCAACTTTAATTTCTTCTTCTCCTTTTGTTTGTGTGTGCAATTTTCATCATCATCTTCAACCAAGAGAGAGAGGCACAAACATATTCAATTTCTGGTTTACGAAGATAAAATTAGGAACAAGTTTCAAATCCCAATATCATTCATTCATTCTATGTCAAATCCCAATTATAATGCCCCTATATCATTTCGATTGAATTCAAATTCATTCTCACTATTACGCCTTGTTTGTGGAACTGGAACAACACATTTTTATTTTATTTGCTCATTACTTTTTTCTATCTAATCTCTCTGCATTCTATACATCTAATCTATCTAGTCTAATATATATATATAAGAATGTTTCAACCCCATCAAAAAACCTAAAATACCCTTATCTTTTATATATATATATATATAATGCCAAAAAAACCCTAAACTACCCCTATTTAAAAAATTGACACGTGTCCAACAGAAGATGGAAAAAAAAAACTCGGATCCCCTAGAAACAAAAAAAAAAAAAACACTCCGATCATTGAGAAATGAGAAGAATGAACCGCAGTACACTGAGTTCATTATTTATATTTTTTTCTTCGGAATTTGGTGCAAAAGCCAGTGACTGGAGTTACGACCAGACACCGACCTTTTGTTGAACCCTTACGACTTACTTCCATCGCCGTTGAACGAGATTTCTGAAATCATCGGCATTGGCGTCGGCAACGAGTTGAGGCGGCGGAGAACCGGTGGTGGTGGTACGGTACGAAGGTTTCGATTTCCTTTCGGCCATTAGATTAATTCAAAGGCTGAGATTAGCATAGAATAGACCACAGGAACCAACATACAGGAGAGGATCAGAATCCTCGAATGCGGTGCAGATTTTGAGAAGATACAGAGTAACAGTTCTCACATGGAGGTTCCGCTTTACGAGACGCGACGTCACGCTTCCAATTATCCTCCTCAACACCTATTTCAACAACAACAACATCAGGTCAGGGTTTCTTCAATTTCCTCTTTCAATTCGCATTCACATTCCCTCATTTCCTTATCAATTCATTGTTGATTTCAGACAAATGAAGATTCCAAAGGAAGTTTACTGTCTCTGCTCTCAGTTCGAGGTAGGTTTTACAAATTCGGTTATGTTATTTCACTGATTCCGATTAATGTTTATTTGGATTTGGATCCAATTCATCTATTGTTCATGCTGTGATGAAGGTGTGAGTCAACTCAAGGAGAAATGGACTGAATATAATGAACCAAAGAGACTCAGAAAATTAGTGTCTCTTTTTGTTTCACCTACGGCTAAATACGTTGCAGTTGCAGCTGGAAATCGAATTACGATTTTGAGTAAAGAGGATGATTTTCAGCAATCATATGCAATTTTTAACAGTAAGATCTTTTTTGGAATGCTTGCATGTGATTAGATTTTACAGTATTTATTTAGAATGTGAAAATAGACGTGATTTGATTCTGATGTTGAATTGGTTTGTTAGGTTCTGATTTGGGTACATTTAGTGTGGGAGCTTGGTCTGAGGATGATGAAATTCTTGGAGTTGCTGACGATTCTGATACTCTATATTTTATCAAATTCAATGGTGAAGTTGTGGCAGAAATTGCAAAGAAGCATTCGAAAATATCTTCGCCAATTGTTGGTTTATATTCTGATAATGACTCTGAGATGCACGAGTCTTATTCGTAAGTAATTTTCCTTTCTATGCCTCTATTGATTTTGGTATGCTATATCGAATATTTGAGACGTGATTAGTATGTTAGTGATCTTGAAAATATGTCATTGCTGTCATAATTTGGTAAACTTACTTACACAGCTTAAAATATTGTTAGGAATTAGTACTTCTTAAATGGAAAGATAGTATACATTTGAAGTTTGGCATTTGTTTGAGGTGTAGGTTCACTGTCATTACATCAGATGGTTCACTTCAACAAATTGAGATCAGTTATGGACAAGGTCTCGCCACCTTTCCTAAGTACATTTGTAATAACAGGAGTCATCTCCGCAACAATGTTTTCTGCTTTGACCACCACCACGAACTTAACCTTTCTGTGGCTGTTCACACGAAGTCTGGTATGTATGTTTTTGGGTTATTTTCTCAATTATTTGCTAAGTTATACAAGTGTTGGTTCTGAATTCAAGACGTACATAGTGTAATACACCAACAATAGATATAAGCTCTTTTTTCGGGTTGCATGGAGCTTAACCAGTTCATTATATTGTTTTTTTGAAATATACAAGCCAATAGAATCCATAACTATAGTATTTGTATGTCTATCTGAATTCCATTCCTTAACTATATATATAGTTAATATAATAATGAATTTGAAAAAAAAAAAGAAATTCAGAACTGTTAGTAAATTAAGAGAATTTTATATCAAAATTCAAAATGAGTGTTATTACTGTTACTGATCACTAAAAATATCTATCAAAAAGGAGGGGGAGAGAAAAGCTTTCATTTTATGATAAAATTCATTTATACCTATTATTTCACAAAAAAAAAATATGAAGAAAATACCGGATCAGTTGAATTTCAAGTATTCAATTTCACTAATAAGATGCAAAGACTACTAGATTGGTGCTGAAAGGGATTCCCCTTTTGTATACGATAAAATGTTATGATACATATTGTAGAAAACAAAATAAAGTTCTTGTACCATCAGGAACCTTTAGCTTGAATTGCTCGCTTTAAGCTGACTGCTGATCTCCATGCTCTGCTTGAAGTTTCAATAACACTTTTATGATTATGTCTTTTGTTTGTTTGTCTTTTCTGCATCTGACATTAACTTTTCAGAAAGATATACTATGTAGTCCTTATTTTTATCTTTCAGCTGCATGACTAGGATTTTTTATTTTACATGTCAGCAGTTTGTTTTTAAGTGAAGTAATCAGCAGTTTGTCTTTAAGCAGCTAAAAAACTTAAAGCGTATTAGCTCTTCTTTTTGTGAAGTTTTTCATCTTTCAATTTTCCATTAATAATAAGCTAACTAAAGGTATGTAGATACTCTAAACGTGAAAGTCATTTTTTCCCCCTCTTTTGTTTATTTGAAAACAGACCATTTCTTGTGGACTTTTGTGTAAGCTACGATAGTATTTCGGTTGGTCATCTTCACTGATTTCATGTCTTATATAAACCATGGAAATCTTTATTTTTATTTTTATTTTGATCACTGACAAGGAGTAATTCATTAGTGAACTAGTATTATGTGATCGCAATTCAAATTTCAAACTCACCTTATCCTTTTCTTTTGTACCTCTTCTATTATTCTCTAATCTTTTACTATCAAATAACTTATTCTTAGAACATGAAGAATAGACTGTAGAGCTCACAAGACATTTATCTGCTAAATATTGTTTGTCCAGGTTCTTTGCTAACTAGTTTTGTATATATCTTCTAGGAGCTTGCCATCTTTCTCTTTGGCATAAAAATTTGAGCACAGAACTGGAGAAGGTATTCTCTTTGCAGTTTGAGGGATTGTATTTAAAGCCAAAAGGTTATAGAGGTCAGCTAGTATATCCAAAGTTGCTAATCTCGCCCCAAGCTACATTCATTGCTACTCTGGATTTGACAGGATGCTTGCATATTTTCAAGCTGGAGAAAGAAGGCTTTTCACTCTCACGGTTTGTATTGGGTGAGAGGAATGATTCATCGATGTCTGATAATTTACCAAATGGGGGTAGTAAATCTTTTGTGGGTTTTATGGATTTTATTTGGTGGTGTGACAATATCATTGCCGTTGTAGATAGGTCTGGTGTGGTTATGTTGATAGACATTCTAAATGGTTCAAAGGTTCAGGAAGAGGATCCTGTGTATTTTTTCCCTGCTCTGGGAAGCGCACAAAAATGTAGGGGCTATCTTTTTCTTTTAGCAAGTTTATCATCCAAAGAAATATCCAATCCTTCTGATGTTGGATTGTCAGAGGAGTTACATCAGACAGAGTGGATTGTTGAAGACAAGCTTAAACAATTTCACCTCTCTAGGTTGCTCTGGTTCCTTGTTTCATTTTCTGAGAAATCTGTCCTTGAAATGTATGATATACTGATTAGGAAGAGAAATTATCAAGCTGCTCTGGACTTTGCTGATAGTCATGGATTGGATAAGGATGAAGTTCTGAAGTCACAATGGTTGAATTCTAGTCAAGGAGTAAATGAAATTAATATATTTTTGGCAAATATTAAGGATACAAATTTTGTACTTTCTGAATGTGTTCATAGAGTTGGGCCAACAGAAGATGCTGTGAAAGCTTTACTGGCTTATGGTCTACGCACCACAGACCATCATAGATTCTCAGAAGTAGATGATGATGATTCTAGTCAAGTATGGGATGTTCGCTTGGCCAGACTTCAAATTCTTCAATTTAGGGACAGGCTGGAAACATTTCTTGGAATAAACATGGGCAGGTATCCTGCGAATTCTAGATACCAATTTCGATAGCATAAACTACATGTTTTCTATGCTTTCGCTGTGATATTTAAATTTGTTATAATATATTTTTCTTTTAAAAAGGAATCATCGGTAAGTCAAAGAGAAGAAATTACGAGTTGGAGAATAAGAAATCCTTTTAGACAAAAATAAAAATACAAAACTACAATGAAAAATAAGAGAACATCATTCATTCAAGCAAAGTGTCCCAATACCCCAATATAATCTTTGGGAAACCTTATAAAAACTGCAGTGCATAGATGGAAGCCATGAACTCAATCTTGTCCCAGTTCCTACACAGTAAAAACATATTTAAACATACTCAATTTTGTCCAAAAAAAAAACAAACTTAAAGATATGAGAGATATCGTCCAACCATATGCATCATATTGTTGAGCATGGATTGCAAATCAGTACTAAACTGTTCCCTCTTTAGTTTTACTTCTATCATAATCATTGAAGATAATAATCACAATTGGTCCAAGGACATGCAGCACATTTAGCTTTGACCAAAAAATTGAAACTAGAGTTCAATTGAGACACAAAAGCTTCAATGTAAGACGAGATTAGGAACCAATTTAAAACTAGCACCACATAACTCACAGATCAGAGTAAATAGCTCACATGGTACTTAAAGTAGGCTTTGTATCACTTCATTTTTACTTGATTCTTGTGGTTCCTCACTTTTCTGACCTTTATTGGTTTTAGTTTCACGTCGACTTCATTATAATATGCATTATTGATTTTTCAAATCTCTCATGTTGTCACCAGCAAGATAAGTAGCATTTATTAGATAAGTTTATTTCAAGACCCCCTTCCATAATTTGAGTATTGAACAAGTGGTCAAGAAGGACAAATAACCATCATCTATTTACTCATTTTGTTTTTACTACATGTAGAGACATACGCAAGAAAATCTTCAACTACATTAAATGTTGACATATTTTATGTATTTTTGAATCTTAAGGATAAAATATTCTTGAAACTTCATGGTTGTGATTGTAATAATTGAAACTAGCAATTCTGTCATTTTTTTTTTGGTGTAGCATAGCTTTTGAGCAAGGCTTACAGGCATACATATATTCCCTAAATGGCTACAAATGATATGATTTTGAAAATTCACAATTGTTCAATAATTCTGATAGTTTTTTCACTGACTTAGAGTTCACTGACACAGTTTTCTGCAGGTTTTCTGTGCAGGAATACAGCAAATTCCGTATCATGCCTATTAATGAAGCTGCTGTAGCACTTGCAGAAAGTGGAAAAATTGGTGCATTGAACCTGCTTTTCAAGCGTCATCCATATTCTTTGTCTCCCTTTGTTTTGGAAGTTTTAGCTTCCATCCCAGAAACAGTTCCTGTCCAAATGTATGGGCAGCTTCTTCCTGGGAAATCTTTTCCTTCTGGTGTTTCTGTGAGGCAAGATGATTGGGTTGAATGCAAGAAGATGGTGAACTTTATTAATACATCAGTTAAAAACCACGACATTCAAATCCAAGTCAAAACTGAGCCTCTAGTTAAGCTTTTTCTTGGACTTCTTTGGCCATCAATTGATGAGCTGTCAAAATGGTATATGGATAGAGCTAGAGCTATGGATGATTTTAGTGGGCAGCTGGATAATTGCCTTAGTCTACTTGAGTTTGCTCTTCGCAAAGGCATATCTGAGTTGCAGCAGTTCCATCAGGATGTCTTATACCTGCATCAAGTTATTTACTCTGATGACAATGATAGCGAAACAGACTTCAATATGAGTCTTGTCAAGTGGGGAGATTTACCAGACTATGAAAAATTTAAATTTATGCTTAAGGGAGTCAAGGAGGAAAGTGTAACTGAAAGATTACACAACAGAGCTATTCCATTTATGCGCGAAAAGTTTCACAGGGTGTCCTTAGTTGGAGATTTGACCCATTCTACAAATCAAAATATAGAGGAATCATTTCTAGTGAGATGGTTAAAGGAGATGGCTTTGCAGAATAAATTGGACATGTGCTTGGTGGTAATTGAAGAAGGGTGCAGAAACTTCCAAAGCAATGTCTATTTTGAAACTGAGGTTGAAGCTGTTGATTGTGCTTTGCAATGCATATATTTGTGCACAGTTACAGATAGGTGGAGCATCATGGCAGCCATACTATCTAAGCTTCCTCAAATGCATGGTGAGTTTGGCTTCATGTTTATTCTAACATATCTTAACAACAATGTGATGATGTAATTTAAATAATTTCTTGGGGGTGGTTTATACTTTATTGCGCTTGTTAGCATTCCAGAGCTTCACTACATAGTTGAAATAAGAAACATCACAGGGGAAAAACTATAAGCTGGGAGGTTTGAGAAAACATTAAAATTTAAGAGGGCATCATCATATTTGTAACAAACAATTCATCATTCATAATCTTGGGGGAATTTCAGGAACAAACAAAAAAAATTCTCGAGGTAGGAGGTCTGCGGGTGATTTCTCAAAGCTTAGTTCTACCCTGGAATTTTTTTCGAAGAAGTGTAGTTTTGTCAACAGATGCATTCAGATCAGTGGCTGCATATATATGTAGCTATTTGTCATATTTGGTTGGGGATATTGTCTGCACAATATATTTGCATCAACAAACTTAGTTAGGAATGTGATTTGATTTTTTATATTTTTGGTCAAATAGCCTAGTGGCTAGAAATTCCACCCTTAAGGTGGATAAGTGGGATGACCGAGGTTCGAATCCCGGTCCCCTACATATATAATGCAAAGTCCTACCAATTGAGCTAAGCTCACGGGACGAATGTGATTTGATTTATAAGTAATTGGAATTCGTGGTTTAAAGTATTCCAGTTTTGAAGAATTCATCAGACAAGTGATTAATATATTCAATATATTGTAAACCCATTAAGCGAACATTGTTATCCGCATGTTCATTAAGATGTTTCTTCACTAGTACATCCATTGTATTTGTTTGCCAACACCTTCATTTCAGATTCTAGTAATTTTTTTACTCATTATTATTACATAACACCCTTGATCAAAATGTTACTTCACCTGATGGCTACTGGGAAAATGCTAATTGATCACTTCCTCACATCCAGCCTTCGTGTTCTAACCTTCAGATATACCTGTGTAACTGTGTTGTTGAGCTGGAGTGTGCATAATTTGAATCCCAATTGCCAAAGCTTGCCAAAGATCGATGCAGCTTGTTTTTGTGTATTTGCATGTGTTGAGTAAATTCTTGAGGATATTGTTGATTTCAGTCGCGTTTTCTATCAATCTGTTTGAGTACACTAAAATATGTATTATTGGGCAGATGGTGCAGTTCAAGCTGAGAGCCTTGAGAGAAGACTTAGAGTTGCTGAAGGTCATATTGAAGCAGGGAGACTTTTGGCATTTTACCAGGTTGGTAGTTTCCTCTCTGTGACAATCAAACTTGTATGTCTTAAGTTATTCATGAAGGGGATCTCTAAGTCTTTCAATTTAATGGTGGAAATGAAAGATACAATGTATTTCTTGTACTTAAAGATGAAGTTGATAAAATATTTTTGTTTCTAAATGGTGGAAATGAAAGTAACCGTACTTACAATGTGTCACCATAATTTGGATTGCACTATTTTTGTTTTACATTGTTTTCCTCCTCTGCTATTTAGCAATATGATTCTGAAATTCCTGTTATTGCTTTTTAGCCAGGCTAATGTTTACTATATTACCTTTTCGTTCTATGCAGGTCCCAAAGCCATTAAACTTTTTCCTAGGGGCTCAATCAGATGAAAAGGGCGTGAAACAGATTATTCGCCTTATTCTTTCTAAATTTATTCGCCGTCAGCCCGGCCGATCAGATAGTGAATGGGCCAGCATGTGGCGTGATATGCAGTACTTAAGGGAAAAGGCATTTCCTTTTCTGGACCTGGAATATATTTTGATTGAATTTTGCAGAGGACTGCTTAAAGCTGGGAAGTTTTCTCTTGCACGTAATTACTTGAAAGGTACAAGTTCTGTTTCTTTGGCATCAGAGAAGGCAGAAAACCTTGTCATTCAAGCAGCTAGGGAGTACTTTTTCTCAGCTTCAAGTCTTTCTTGTTCTGAGGTAAGATTGGGTGTATCAGCTTACTAAATACAGCATCTAATATTTGATTTTTTTTTTCCCGTGGCAAATGCATCCTTCTTCATGTTGACAGACATTGATTCACAATTTACCTCATAGTGCCGTTTTCCAATAATATTGAAGTTGGGTTTTGGCTGCTCTGTTTATGCTAACCTTACCGAATCTCAACCACGTGAATGATTAATTATGCTGCTATGTTTGGCTGCAGATCTGGAAAGCTAAAGAATGTCTTAATCTATATCCAAGTAGTGGAAATGTGAAGGCAGAGGCAGATATTATTGACGCACTTACAGTTAAGCTTCCAAACCTTGGGGTGAATGTTCTGCCCATGCAATTCAGGCAAATAAAAGATCCTATGGAAATTGTAAAAATGGCAATCACAAATCAAACTGGAGCATATTTTCATGTTGATGAACTTATTGAGGTTGCCAGACTTCTTGGCTTGAGGTCTGCTGATGACGTATCAGCTGTTGAAGAAGCTATTGCTAGAGAAGCTGCAGTTTCTGGTGATTTACAATTGGCATTTGATCTTTGTCTTGTTTTGGCCAGAAAAGGACATGGTAACATATGGGATTTATGTGCTGCCATTGCAAGAGGTCCCGCCCTTGACAATATGGACGTGGATTCTCGAAAGCAGCTATTAGGGTTTGCTTTGAGCCACTGTGATGAGGAATCCATTGGGGAGCTTCTCCATGCATGGAAAGACTTGGATATACAAGGCCAGTGTGAAACATTAATCGTGTCAACTGGGACAAATCCTTCAAATTTTTCAGTGCAGGGCTCAACTGCAGAATCACTTCAAAATCAAAGTTTTCAAAACATACTAGATAGAAACATGCGATTTCAAGATTTTGATGGCAATAGCACTGACAATCAGGATGTTCATCTTGAGAAAATTAAAGAAATGCTTTCCGTTGTTGCTAAACCCTTGGCTGTGGGAAATCTAACTGACTGGGCATCAGGCTTGACTGAAAATGGTAAAGTTCTGTCTTTTGCTGCTTTACAACTCCCTTGGTTGATTGAATTGAGTAGGAAAAGACATCTTAATGAAAAGTTGAGTACTGGAAAGCAGTATTTAAATATCAGAGCACAGGCTGTGGTGACCATTTTGTCCTGGTTGGCTAGAAATGGATTTGCCCCAAGAGACAACCTGATCGCCTCTCTAGCAAGATCCGTGATGGAACCTCCAGTCACTGAAGAGGAAGATATAACGGGGTGCTCCTATCTTCTGAATCTTGTGGATGCTTTTAATGGGGTAGAAATTATAGAAGAACAGCTCAAAATAAGAAAAGACTACCAAGAAATTTGTAGTATTATGAATGTTGGGATGGCATACAGCTTGCTACACAACTCTGGAGCGGGTACTGACCCTGTTCAGCGAAAGGAGCTACTAAAGAGGAGGTTCAAGGAAAAACATACATCACCCAGCTCTGGTACTTTCTTCTCCTTGTACATTAATTAAGCTATTGATTCCTAGGTTGCATATTTTTCCCTTATGTATGCCGTGTCTATTTGAAATGTTATTTGTTTATCATGCTTGTATTGATTGTGGGTTTGATCATACCAAGACATTGTTTGATTTTTCCCCCAGACGATATAGATAAACTCGGCAAGGCACAGTCTTCATTTTGGAGAGAGTGGAAACTGAAGTTAGAAGAGCAAAAGAGACTCACTGAGCATTCCAGAGCTCTACAGAAAATAATTCCTGGGGTTGAAACAGAGCGCTTTTTGTCCAGGGACTCCATCTACATTGAGAATGTTGTTATCTCGCTCGTTGAGTCTGTAAAGTTAGAAAAAAGACACATTTTGAAGGACATTTTAAGATTGGCTGATACTTATGACTTGAAAAGTACTGAGGTATGAGCATTTGCATGAACTTGTTTGAAACATAAAGCAAAATGTTTTTATTTAGATCAAGCCATTTATCTTTTAGTTCCTTGGCTCATTGACAATGCTATCAAAGTTCTGTACTTGGCCTTTCTAGTCTCACTTGAATTTTCAGTGTCATGTAGCATTATTTTTTTGTATGAAGTAATTATAGATATGTATCTTATCAATGTTTCATAAGAAATAAGATTTCACATGAAAGGGTATTGAGTTGTACTTGTACAAGTTATTTTCAGGTCCATGTGTAACTGCTTGTACCTTTAGGGTCTGTTTGGTTCAATTGAGAAGGAGGGGAGGGGAGGGGAGGGGAGGTGAGGGGAGGGATTTATTATGTTGACAAAATTACCCTTATTTTTTTATTAAAATTCAAAATTATCCTTGTTGGAATATTAAAATTCTAGGTTTTATTTTTTTTTTACAACAAAAAAAATTTAGGTTTTCTACTTATTAGATTTTTTTTTGTTATATATCCATTAAATTTTTTTTTTGACGTAATATATCCATTATAATTTAATCCTTATTTTGAGTTTACAAGGTTAAGAGTAAAAAAGTAAATTACTTCACCAAAATTTAAAATATTCCCTCACCTCCCCTCCCCTCCCCTCCAAAAACTTCGAACCAAACGGACCCTTAAATCAACAAATTTATTCGGGTAAAATGCTTACATTTGATAAGACCTCATTGCTTCTTTGTTTATGTGCAGGTCCTATTGCATTTCCTAAGTGTTGTCCTTGTTTCTGAAGTTTGGACAAATGATGATATTACAGCTGAAGTTGCAGGTTATAAAGGAGAAATAATTGGCAATGGTAAAACCATTGAAACCATCACAACAAAGGTTTATCCTGTAATCAATGGGTGCAATAAACTTCGCCTTGCATATGTGTATGGTCTGTTGTCAGAGTGCTACTTGCAGCTTGAAAATACCAAAGATTTATCGCCAATACCACAGCCTGATCATGCAAATGCCAATATAAGGTTTGCTCATTATTACAAGGTCGTTGAGCAAGAATGCAAAAATGTTTCCTTTATCAATAACCTGAACTTCAAAAATATAGCTGGGTTGCGTGGTTTGAACTTTGATTGCTTTAGTGATGAAGTCTACGCATGTATTGAGGAAAGTAGCTTGTCTGCATTGTCAAAAATGATACAGGCTTTTGTCAATATTTATGGTGATTCATTACCTGAGGGTTTCATGTCATGGCAGGATGTCTACAAGCATTTCATCCTGAGTTCGCTGAGTGCTTTGGAGACTAAAGCTACAATTGATTCTAGTAGTAAAACTCCTGAATACCTTCAAGGCTTTTTAAGTAAGCTAGAGCAGAGCTATGATTCATGCCGAAAGTATATTAGACTTTTGAGCAAGTCTGATGCTTTGACGTTCATGAAGCAGTACCTCACTGTGATTTTGCCTCTCCATAGTTCATATGAATTCATACCTGACAATTCAACTTGGCAAGAGTGCCTTATTCTTCTTTTGAACTTTTGGATGAGATTGACAGATGATATGAAGGAAATTTCATTGGAGGAAAATTCAGGAGAAACTATTAGCTTTAACCCACAATGTTTAACGAGTTGTCTAAAAGTATTTATGAAATTGGTGATGGAGGATATCATCTCCCCTAGTCAGGGATGGGGCAGCATATATGGCTATGTTAACTGTGGCTTAAGTGGTGATTGCTCTGTTGAAATTTATAATTTCTCCAGAGCTATGGTTTTTTCTGGTTGTGGGTTTGGTTCCATCTCAGAGGTATTTTCTGTTGCTTCATCGGAAACTGGACTAGCTTCTGATTGTGGCACAGGTTCCCAGGATCTTCCTCATTTCTATTTAGATATTCTCGAAGCTGTTCTGCAAGAATTGGTCGATGGATCCCATGACAGCCAGAACCTGTATCATATATTGTCATCTATAAGCAAGCTAGAAGGTGACTTAAAAGTTTTGCAATGTGTTAGACATGCAATTTGGGAGAAAATGGTCCAGTTCTCTGATAATTTACAGTTGCCAAGTTCCATTAGAGTTTATGTGCTAGAGCTTATGCAATTTATCTCAGGTAAGAGTATTAAGGGTTTCTCTACAGAAATACTTGCCAATCTCCAACCGTGGGAAGAATGGGATGAATTGCTTTATGCTAGTAGAAAGAGTGAGACTGGTGTTGACAAGCAGTCACCAGATCACAAAGATTCTTCTAGTAGGTTTACAAATACTTTGGTTGCCCTTAAATCATCTCAGCTTGTGACATCAATATCTCCTAGCATAGAAATTACCCCTGATGACCTATTGAATGTAGACACAGCCATTTCTTGCTTTTTGAGGTTGTGTGGAGAAGCTATTGAAGATCTCCACTTTGATGCCTTGGTTTCTATATTGGAAGAGTGGGAGGGACTTTTCACCATGGGGAAAGACAGAGAAATCACTACTGAACAATCTGATGGAGGAAATGACTGGAACAATGATGATTGGGACGAAGGATGGGAAAGTCTGGAGGAAGTAGACAAACCTGAGAAAGAAAAGATTGTGGACTCTGTTTCTGTTCACCCTTTACATGTGTGTTGGGCAGAGATTTTAAGAAAATTCATAAGCCTGTCGAGGTTTAGTGATGTGCTGAGACTGATTGATCAATCATCATCAAAACCTAATGGTATGTTACTTGATGAAGATGATGCCAAGAGCTTAAATGATATAGCATTGAGCATGGATTGCTTTCTGGCTTTGAAGATGGCACTCATGTTACCGTACAAAACATTACAGTTACAGTGCCTGGGGGCTGTTGAGGATAGCGTAAGGCAGGGTATCCCTCAAACAAGGAGCAGGGATTGCGAGTTATTAATTCTAATTTTATCTTCTGGGATTCTCACTTCTATAGCGTCCGATTCTACCTATGGCACTACTTTCTCTTATCTCTGCTATATGCTTGGAAACTTATCCAACCGGTGTCAACAAGCTCTGATATCAAGTAGAGGAATTACCAATAATGAGGATCATGAGAATCAGTTTTTCAGAAATATCCTTTTCCCCAACTTCATTTCGGAACTTGTGAAGGCTGATCAACATGTTCTAGCTGGATTTATTGTCACAAAATTTATGCACACTAGCGAGTCACTCAGTCTCATTAACGTTGCCGCTGTGAGTCTTAATAGGTATCTGGAAAGGCAGCTCCACTTGCTACAGGCCAATGAGTTCCATATTGAGATGGAATGTAAAACACTGAGGAATACTGTTAGCAGGTTGAAAGGCAGATTGAGTAATTTGATTCAATCTACATTGCCATTGCTTTCGGCCAGTGTAAGTTAATTGAAATTTCAATAAGATCAGTTGCCCCTTTAGGTGTATTTGTTTTAGGGTTGCACTTGTATCAAGTTAGAATGCAAGAGTTTTGTCAATTACTATTTGCATAGATACTTTAGTTTTCAAAAGAAAAGCTAGTATGTTCAGGTTTTAATTCATACATGTATAGGTGTTAAAAATTTATTTCACCATGTATATTTCTGCCTTTTCTTTTTCTTCCACATTTGCTTCAATGTTGGCTTTACGACCTGTGTGTACTAAACGAAGAACGGTAGAAAATTAAATTTATCTTTTATTTTTGAAATAAATAATTTGCTTGCATGTTCTTACGGTTGTGTAAGCTAGTACATTCTAGCTTTTGAGAAAAGTTATAAATAAAATAATTAATATATTTTATCCAAAATATTTTCTTTTCAAATATTGGCATGAGTTAGATGACTAAAGTAATTTGGTAGCTTGTGACATCGTCAGTCTAGAAACTCAGTCTTGTGTGGCCGGATATGGTGGCATGGAATCAGCTCAACATTTGTTTTTGTATTGTAATATTTTTGGCTCTCTTTGGTCGGCAGTTCGGTCGTGGATTGATTTGTCGTTGGCGATCCTCAAAATCCGTGAAATCATCCTATACACTTTACTTATTCATCAGGTTGTTTACGAGCACGGCACCTTTCTGCAACTAATATGACTTTTATGTGTTTGGATTATTTGGATCGAAAAAAAAAAACCACAGGTTATTTAGAAATTCGGATAGGTCCTTACCTCAATTGTTAGAGAAGGTCAAACTTTATTCTTACTTGTGGCTGAAGACAAATTACCATAGTTGGTGGTTGAGTCTGTTTACTTGTTTGGACATTGACTAACATTTGCTCTTTTATGTGGTTTCTCAGACTGTTGTCTTTTGTAAACTTTTGTAGTTCTTTTTGGCACACGTTGTGTTGAGGGGCTATTTGGTTGATTTATATATATAGGCTTCTTAAATTATTTTCTTAAGAAAAACATATTTAGAATAAAGTTTTGTTTTAAAAGTACTCTAATGCTTGTAAATTGCAACGCATTGAATATTAAATTTTTTTTAACAACAAAGATTGACAATTTCATTGAATATTACTCTCTTCATCCCAATTTAATTGACACAGTTGACTGTTGTGTACTATTCATACATGTTGCTTTGATCTTACTTTTTTACTAATAAACAAAAATAAATATTAACATATAAGATGTTGTTTGATTCATCTTGATGAATATTTTTAAAATATCAAATTTTTATATTTTTTTACTATTATACAATTAAAAATATTAATCATCAAAATTATGCATTGGCGTGTATGAAACAGTCAACTGTATTAATTAAATTGAGATGGAGGACCACTAAATAATAGTTGGGTTGATCGAGTATTTTAATGATACTTGTCTTTTGAAAAATCTTTTGAGCAACAATACTATTGATGTTATCTTATTATATAATTAACCAAAGTTGACTTCAAGTTCAAAACAAAAAATCCTAAAATTTCAGAGAGACAAAAGAGATGTAAATATTTTAGGAAGTAGAGGATTCAATTTGATGTAGTTTTGGGAGATCAAATTTCAGTTCTGGTATCAAGTAGTTCCAGCCCCCATCCGATTGCAGTTGTGGGGATTGAACCGCAGTTCTCCCTATCAAGTTCAACGCTAATCATCACGGAACCAACTAACGATTGGTTGGGAGATCAAAATTTCAAACATATTGATATGGCTATAAAGTAAACAAATATTTATATCGCATTGAATATAGTTTTGTAAATATCCATTTAGATTTTAGAGTTTTTTTTTAGGAAGTCAAATGAGTATACATTAAAAGCTCACAAGGTATGCCTAACAAATAGATTTTACATTAAAATAAAGAGAACACAAAAAAAGCCTCAAGTCCTAACCAAGTCAAATTCTAACTCTTAAATTAGTTAAAGAGTTAGACCATCACAAGTTAAAATCAAATTAAAGCATGCACGCAGGTCTTCAACCACGACCGCGAAATAATTTTCACCTTCTCTACCAATGCTACAACAGATAATGCATTGTGGGCAAACAACTTGTTATTTCTTTCTTTTTAAAGAGACCAACAACAAGTTAATCATATTATTTGAAGGTCAATTCGTATTTTTTACCGGAAGATGGATATTACAAAATTGTGATAAATGATAATCGACCATGTGAATAGTGACTAACATGCCTTGTGGTGAAACAACTTGTTATTTCTTTCTTTTCAAAGAGACCAACAACAAGTTAATCATATCATTTGAAGGTCAATTTGTATTTCTTTACCAGGGGATGAATATTACAAAATTGTGATACATGATGATCGACCATGTGAATAGTGACTCATATGCCATGTCATATGTGACAAGGCATGCTAACATGACATGTGAGTTACTGTTCACGTGTTCACTGACTTAGAATCGGTGGAAGTCAATATTTTGCAAAGAGGGCTAAAAGTTTTATTATGAAAGTTATGAGGCCAAAATCATAAGTTTGTGAAAGTTATGGGGACAAAAGTTAAATTTAGTCTTATTGTTATGGTTATTATTAGGGTTAAATATGTTTTTCGTCCCTATAAAATTAGTGTATTTTAGTTTTCGTCTCCATAAATAAAAATCACATATTTTCATCTTTAAAAAAAAATTGTTTTATTTTTAATCTCAAATGACCAATTTATGTTCATTTTAATGTCAATGTTATATGACTCTTCCATGTTCAAAATATGTCTATATTATGTTAAAAAAAATATCAAAATTTTGTCTATTAAAGACTAAAACAAAAACAAGAAATTTTAGGTGATAAAAACATGTGAGTTTTATTTATAGAGACAAAAAATATATTATTATTGTGAAATTGTAAATTATTCTATTAATATATTCAAATAAATGTTAACATATAAAATGTCATTTAATTTGTCTCAACGAATATTATCAAAATATACTATCGGCACGAGGTCAAACCTGATCCAGCAAGCCAAATAATTCCTGCGCTGCTCCCTCTTCCGTTTCATTTAAAGGGTTGATCCAACACATCCTCCAAATCCAGCTATTATTAACCACCAACCCCGTGTCAAAAATCGATCCGGCTTACCGCGTTGATTTATCAAAGAGGGCTGGAAACGTGATGCAAAGAGGAGCCAAGCCTAACCATTTTTCTTTCCAAAAACCAAGCTCTCTCCCATCTCCTAGGACGTTGCTGATATTAGTTCCAAACTAACCACCATCCGCCTCACCTCCTAACATCCACAAGTCTCGCCACCAAATAGAGGAAAGTTTGAGACCCTCACTCCCTGCCCCATGTAAGAAATTTGCCTCGAAAGACCCGTATCTATAATGTAACAAATCATACCAAGGAGTTACTTTATCGTTCAAGCACCTCCACTTCCATTTGCACAATAAAGATTGATTAAAGAGCTCCAAATCTTTTATGCCCACCCTCCCTTATTCTTTGGTTGACAAACACGATCCCAACTAACCCAACACACTTCTTTCCTTCCCTCCCATCACCCCATAGAAAATTCTTTTGTAACCTCACCAACTCTTTTAACACACATGACGGTGCCTTAAAAAAGATAAGAAATATAACGGTAAGCTAGAGAGGATGGAATTAATGAGTGTGACTCTAGCCCCAATAGACAAAAAGCGACCATTCCACGAACATAATCTCTTTTTCATAGATTCCACTATAGGTGACCAAGTGATTCTCCTTCTCGGATTAGCCCCTATCGGTATGCCAAGAAAACGGAAGGGGATGACATCAACACCGCAATGCAAAAAAAGACACAGAAGCTCTCAAGAACCGCTCATCAAGGTTTAAACCATAAAACTTACTCTTGAAGAAATTAACCTTTAGTCCAGACACAATCTCGAAACTCCGCAAGACTGTTTTTATGGTCCAAAGGTTATTCCAACTTCCCTCTCCCACAAAGATTGTATCATCAGCAAATTGGAGAGTATGAAAGGAAGTGTTATCACTAACTTTAAAACCGGGGAAAATATTACCCTCAACCGCTTTACACATAAGACCGGTCAGACCCTCCACCACAATCAAGAAAAGAAAAGGTGATAGGGGGTCACCTTGCCTTAAACCTTTGCCCATATTAAAGTCTCCAATAGGACTGCCATTCACCAAAACAGACATAGAGCTTTGAAAAACACAAGCACGAATCCAACGTCTCCAACCTTCTGCAAAGCCCATTCTACCCATCATGTAGTCCAAGAAGTTCCAATTAACTGTGTCGTAGGCTCTTTCAAAATCTACTTTGAACATGAAACAATTGCACTTCCTTCTTTTAGCCAAATCTAACAATTCATTGACCACCAACACATCATTTAAAACCTGTCTATTAGGTAAGAAAGCTGACTGAACTTTCGAAATTAGCTTTCCCAACACTTGCTTTAGCCTCCCCGCGAGAATCTTAGACAGAACATTGTACATGATATTAATTAAGCAAATGGGCCGATAATCAGAGAGTCTGCGGATGATCTTTCTTAGGAATAAGAGTAAAAAAAGAAGCCGTGAAGGCCTTGGGCAGCCTTGCATTTCCGAAGAATTCGATCAGAAACTCCATAATGTCATCCTTAATGATATCCCAACAAACCTTCAAGAACTTGAAGTTGAAACCGTCAGGCCCTGGGCATTTGCTACTATCACTACTCCAGATCACCTCCTTGACTTCCTCAATAGTAAAAGGAGACATTAACAACAAATTATCTTCTACTTAGAGGGATTGGAATTGAATTCCATTGAGATTTGGTCTAGTACCCCAACTTTCTCTAAAATTATTCTCAAGGAAATTCTGTACCATACCTTTTACATCCTCCACTCCCTGCACCCATCTCTCCCCGTCCTTTTTATGGACTCGTGAAAGTACTTAGAATTAGAGCCGCTAAGTGGTTCCTTCTTCTTCGCCTTTTTATGGACTCGTGAAAGTACTTAGAATTAGAATCGCCTTATTTAACCCATTTTACTCTAGATTTTTGTTTTAACAAACTCTCTTTAAGATGGAGTTGTCTCCAAAAATCTCTAGTTCACCCTTCTCTAGTCGTTAAACTCAACTTCCACATCATCTCCACCCAAAAGGCCTTCTATATCATTCAAGTCTTTCACTGTTTTCTCAATATTAAGATCCATGTATCCAAAGACCTCTTTATTCTACTTGCGTAAGCACTCCTTCAACAATCTAAATTTCTCTTTTAACACAAAAGCCTTCTTACCGTGCACTTCAAAACCCTTCCAACAATGACTTTTGTACAAAGAACAAATGACTATTCTCCTAACAGTGTGTTCTATAATATCAAGACTGACACAATTGATATTTTCAACCATTAAGGTCAACTTAAGTCTTATAAACAAATATTCTACACACAACTCATAATAAGTTTTTTAATTAATGTATGTTTATCTTTTTATACAGGTATATGGTACACTCTGCTATCCAGAGTTCATTGCTACAGATTGCTCGAAAGGTTGCTGCATTCTGAGGCTGATATTCAAGATGCAAACAGATTGCTCGAAAGGGTGCTTCATTATGTGGCTCAGAATCAACATGCAAACAGATTGCTTGGAACTGCAGTTCATTCTGCAGCACCATTTCGGACAATCTATTTTCATATTGAATATCAGGTATTGCCTCAGGTCTGGGTGATGGAGGTACTATCGTCTGAGGGTCCCCCATGAAAAATTCACCATGTGAAACTGTCTCAGCTGGTGATCTTGGTACTCTCTCAGGACCAGGGGAGGAAATTAACCGACGGAAGAATGCTAATTCTTCACTAAAACGACCCTTCCATAATGCCGCCTCCTTCGAACCAAAGGGGCCTCCTCCAAAGCAAAGGGTTCCCACATTTGATAGAGGGTAGGAATTGGATGATTTTTCTTGAGCACAACCTATAAGTTAATTCGTTAAAAATTTCATGATTTTTTTTAAAAGTTAATAGCATAAATAATATCATACCTGGATGAAATGTGTATAATTCATAACATGCGAAACCACTATAAACGACAGATCAACCTCCGACAGTACACCTCTCAATGGAAAAGAGGTGGTGCATCCCTCAAGAGATTTATTTAGGACAATGACACCTTTACGGTATCTGTTTGCTGCTATGAATGCCATTTCAGGAAAATCGATATTTTTGTGACGGTCCTTGCTCCCGCAACTATGGACTGCCAGTGTATCCATCATCTCATCTATTTTAACTCTACCAAATATAGGTTCATAGAGTTCTTTGTTATTGTTAAAAACTCTCACATTGGTTAGGAGAATGCCTGAATATGTGTTTATAAACTAAAGGCAATCCTCACCTTACAAGCCGGTTTTGTAAGGATGAGTTAGGCCCAAACGCAAATTTAAGATGGTATCAGAGCCTCTCCACGATCCGTTGGGCTGCCTGCTAACGGGTTTTCGATCAGGCCATCCACCATTTATATCCAGACACCAAGCCCAATAGTGTTGGGCGTGAGGGGGTGTGTTAAGAAGTCTCACATCGGTTAGGAGAAGGCCTAAATATGTGTTTATAAACTATAGGCAATCCTCACCTTACAAGCCAGTTTTGTAGGGAAGAGTTTGGTCATCCACCATTTAAGATGGTATCAGAGCCAATTACGAAACCTTGAATCGGATTGTTTGTTTACTGCTTTCTGTTTAAAACATTTAAACATATTGTAAAGATTTTTGTTTAAATTGTTTAAGCACTATTTAAATCATTTAAACATACCGTAAATGTGTCATTGTTCTGAATAAATCTCTTGAGGGATGCACCACCTCTTTTCCCTTGAGAGGTGCACTGCCGACAGTTGATCTGTTGTTTATAGTGGTTGCGCATGTTATGAATTATACACATTTCATCCAGGTATGATATTATTTATGCTATTAACTTTAAAAAAAAATCATGAAATTTTTAACGAATTAACTTATCGGTTGTGCTGAAGAAAAATCATTCAATTCCTACCCTCTATCAAATGTGAGAACCCTTTGCTTCAGAGGAGGCGACATTACGAAAGGGTCATTTTAGTGATGGAATATCATTTTTCCGTCGGTTAATTTCCTCCCCTGGTCCTGAGAGAGTACCAAGATCACCAGCTGAGACAATTTTACAAGGTAAATTTTTCATGGCTGAACCTGAGACGATAGTACCCCAATCACGCAGACCTATACTACCATCACGACCTGAGGCAAAGTTATATTTATTCTTGTATTTTTCTATTCTTGTGCTTTATTGGTTTCTTGATTAATTAATAATGGTACCAGGATCATCAGCTGAGACAGTTTCACGACCTGAGGCACTACCTGTACCACTATCACAAGGTAGAAGCAAAGTTATATTTATTTTTGTAGTTTTCTATTCTTGTGCTTTGTTGGTTTGTTGATTAATTAATAATGGTAACAGGATCACCAGCTGAGACAGTTCACGACCTGAGGCAGTACCTATACCACCACCACGAGATAGAAGCAAAGTTATATTTATTGTTGTATTTTTATATTCTTGTATTGAAGGTCAAAAACAAAAATTCTAAACATTTCAAAATGGATCAAAAGAAGAGTGACTCACATATCACTTGTCACTATTGTTGTTGTGAAGGCCATACCATTGCAAAATGTAAAGCTAGGAAATTGTTGGTACCTAAGGGCGTATTGCAATGGATGCCAAAACTCAACAAAGCTTATGTACCTCACCAACTAGGACCCAACATGAGTTGGGGACCTATTTCAAATGTCTAAGTATGTAGGAAAACGTCTTGAACCATTGACAAGAGACACCGACAACAATGGAGTTCAAGACTTATGAACAAGGAAAGTGATGAGAAAATACTTACAATGGTGTAGAAATTGATCACTTCCTCCACCTAACACTTAAGGGAAGATCTTATTCTCTACCTTTACCTTTATATTTTTTACTTAGCATTTGTACATTGGTTCATATACATACAATTTTCACCTTAATATGATATTTGCTTTGGTAGTTGTCTAATCCTCCATTTCCAAGAATTTTGCTCAAAAATATTAATAAGTTTTTGAGACTCATATGTTTAAAATGGGGATTTGACAAAAATCATTACAATTTCCCTATTAAGTTCATTCTTGGTTTGTATATGTTTGTTTTGCTCTTATATGTGACTTTGTGTGCATACATAGACATATATTTTCATATGATAAATTTTGGTACTTTGATTCATTTATGTGGATACCTTATCATGCATATATGGTTTAACATGAGTTCTCATGTTATAATGTGCTTTGGTATTGGTTTTGCTCACATACATAAGTATGTACCTTGTTGATTATATGTGTTTCATACATACATGTTATTTCAATATGGTTGTACGGATATTTTTATGTTGTCATGTTTTGACAACATTCATTTGGATTATGTATGACTTGCTATTTTGGATTATTTTGTTTGTATGGATAATCATGTTATGTTTATGCATTTGTTGCATTGGTTTGTTTATTTCGTCCCATATTTGGATATGTTGGTTGATTTAAAATATCGATGTGTTACAATATTCATGCGTTGGTTTTGGTTTGTTATTCTACATTCCATGTTTGTCAAGAAATTTGGTATTCGTCATTGATATATTTTGGCATATCTTTGTATGTATTTATTTTGATTAGGAAATTTCATCATATAGTGCATTTCCACAAATGTAAGTGCACGATATGACTTTGGTTAAAATTGTTTGAACTTGATACTCCTAATAGGCTCTCTTCTTCTTTTTGATATTGTCAAAGGGGGAGAGATTTGGATGCACAAGCTAAGGATGAATAGCTAAAGAAGTCTTGAATATTATCAACAATGTCAAACGCATTATGGCATCAACTCAGGGGGAGCGTGCTTATTGTTAGCCTTGGTGTTTAATTGCGTCTGTATACATATTGCTATTTTATTGCATATTAAGTATAGGCCTAGTTAGCTTATGCATAGTTTTGACAATTATCAAAAAGGGGGAGAATGTAAGTGCACCAGTTCACCCTCATGTTTTAATAATTGTCAAAACACATGAAAATAGAGTAGAACATATTTTGGCAACATTAAAAATGACTTGACAGCGAAAAACTATTTTAAACTTTGAAAAATTGATTTTTAGGTATTATGTATCGATACAAATGTCCTGAAATTACTTCAGACTGATTTTGTGCAATTTGTATCGATACATTTATCGTGGGTATCTTGAAGGTTCGACAACAAGAAGCGAGGGACTCAGCTGGACGATCGAGTGCGGATTGGCACGGGTTCGGATCGTTGGAATCAGAGGGCGAAGCTTCGTTGTGTGTCGAGGTTTATTCGCATAGTTTACTTTTTGTTTCGTTATAGGGTTATAAGATTCAATTGTAAACTGTGCACTTGTGTTCATCTTTTTTTGATCAATATACTCTCAAATAACCCGTTTGGTTATTTGGGGGGAGACGTACCCGGCCGACCGCGAGGACGACACGAAAGCCGGGGAACTCCCTAATCAAGCCGCTTGTGTCTCTCTCTCTCAATCTTTTAATTTTCATAATTTCGTTAATTTTGAATCGATTGAATTTTTCGTGTTCGTATTGGTACACAAAAAATTCAATTGGTTTTGCTTGATTGTGATTGGATTAAATTTGATTTGTAACTTGCTTGGGGCTGAATTTAATTCATTGTTTATATTCAATTAATTTTGAACTCGATCATTTTCAAACCTTTTCAAAAATCGTTCCAAGGCTATACTACTTTCCTTTAATCAATCGGTGCATAGACTACCGATCCGGTGGTACTTCCGCGTGCGCGATTGAAACGGCATTATTTTTTAAAAACCTACATTGTTTCAAGGATCACTTATTCAACCCCCCCTTCTAAGTGATAGCCAAGTAGTCTAACAGATAGCTTGCATAATGCCAAATATATCTTCAATTTTCTCCAGTGGCATCATCCTCAGTATGCTTGGTCAAATGATGTAACCCAAAATCTTTACAGACGTTTTCTCATTGTAAGAAACCTGTATTTGCAATCTAACCTACTCGTGTCTCTTTTGAAGTTCCCAGTAGAGTTACTGATTTTTATATTACCTTTCATAGGCTATCATTTATTGATAGTGGGTAATATCTCGTCATTACCTTTCATATGCTATCCTTTATTGGTAGTGGGTAGTATCAGGTCATTGTCTTTCATAAGCTATCCTTTGTTGGTAGTGGACGATGTCTCATATTTTTATATTACCTTTTATAGGCTATCCTTTGTAGGTAGTGGGTAATATCTGGTCATTGTCTTTCATACGCTATCCTTTGTTGATAGTGGGCAGTGTCTTATCTTTTCATATTACCTTTCATATGCTATCCTTTGTTGGTAGTGGGTAATATCTCGTCATCACCTTTCATATGCTATCCTTTGTTGGTAGTGGGTAATATCTAGCCATTGTCTTTCATAAGCTATCCTTTGTCGGTAGTGGGCGATGTCTCATATTTTATATTACCTTTCATATGCTATCCTTTGTTGGTAGTGGGTAATATCTAGCCATTGTCTTTGATAAGCTATCCTTTGGCGGTAGTGGGCGATGTCTCATATTTTATATTACATTTCATATGCTATCCTTTGTTGGTAGTGGGTAATATCAGGTCATTGTCTTTCATAAGCTATCCTTTGTCGGTAGTGGGTAGTGTCTCATATTTTATATTACCTTTCATAGGCTATCCTTTGTTGGTAGTGGGTAATATCTAGCCATTGTCTTTCATAAGCTATCCTTTGTTGGTAGTGGGCGATGTCTCACATTTCTATATTACCTTTCATATGCTATCCTTTGTTGGTAGTGGGTAGTATCCAGTCATTGTCTTTCATAAGCTATCCTTTGTCGGTAGTGGGTAGTGTCTCATATTTTATATTACCTTTCATAGGCTATCCTTTGTTGGTAGTGGGTAATATCTAGCCATTGTCTTTCATAAGCTATCCTTTGTTGGTAGTGGGCGATGTCTCACATTTCTATATTACCTTTCATATGCTATCCTTTGTTGGTAGTGGGTAGTATCCAATCATTGTCTTTCATAAGCTATCCTTTGTCGGTAGTAGGCAGTGTCTCATATTTTATATTACCTTTCATAGGCTATCCTTTGTTGGTAGTGGGTAATATCTAGCCATTGTCTTTCATAAGCTATCCTTTGTTGGTAGTGGGCGATGTCTCACATTTTTATATATATTACCTTTCATATGCTATCCTTTGTTGGTAGTGGGTAGTATCCAGTCATTGTCTTTCATAAGCTATCCTTTGTCGGTAGTGGGCGGTGTCTCATATTTTATATTACCTTTCATAGGCTATCCTTTGTTGGTAGTGGGTAATATTAATATCTAGCCATTGTCTTTCATAAGTTATCCTTTGTCGGTAGTGGACAATGTCTCATCTTTTATATTGTATTTCATATGCTATCATTCGCATGATAGTAGACAATCTTTTCCCCAGTGAAACTACATTGTTTCCCCAGTGGAGTTGAATCATTTTTCTCTCCATTTCATTTTTTTTTCCTCAGTCGGGTCACTTTTGTTGTTCCCCTGTAAACGTCTATGTTTTTCCCAATAATAAAAGTTTGTCTTTTTTGATCCCATTTCCCACAAGATTCAGAGTCTTGCAGTCGCATTTGCATCGTAAGCATTCTCAGTATCTTAGGTCCAAAATTGGGTATTCTGTATTTAAGTCCCTTCATCCCGTCAAGACAAAAATTTCATCTTTATCTCTTCGGATGAAGAAACTTAAATAGGGGCATCTGTCATACCCCAATTTTTGACCTAAGATCCTGTCTCATTTGCACTTGTCGTATATTTTTGTCCGGAATATTTTTCGCTCTTTCAAACGAAATTTCGACAGAGAGGTATTTTAAAATACCTCTTTTTTTTTTGGGTTTTGGTCCGATCGTCCTTGTGTCCTTTTTTTATTATTATCTTCATTTTTCTTTATTATTTATTATTATTACTTTTATAATTTTAATTTTTCTTTTCTATGTTATTTATTATTATTATTATTTTCGTTTTTTATTATTATTATTTTTTGTCCTATTTTTTATTTTTGCCAAAAAATAATTAAAAAAAAGGAAGTTTTTTTTCCTGGAACACAGAAGTCACGGACCAAACCCAACCTGTCAAAATCTGTCATCTTCCTCAATCTGGAACCCAGAAAATTCAAACCATGAAAGTTCATCTGAACCATACCAAAAATAACCAACAAACCCTAATCTTTGGGTTATTTAACAGAGCAAAAATCAGTGAGAAAAGGGGGAATTCAAGAACAGCAGCCGCGGCCAATCCAAACATTCATGAACCCTATAATTTCTCAATCACCATAAACCATCTCAGAACCAGTAAGACAACAAAAACCTAACAAATCATCAATGAAATGGAATGAAATATTGTCCATGGGGACATCAGGGACATTTTGGGGAATGATCTTTCCACCAATCTTCTTCTTACCAGTAGACACAATGTTTGGCACATCGTCTACCACATCATGATCAGGGACAATAGCAGCTCTGCGAAATTTTTTCTGACTCTTTTTCTTAGCAGAGGACACAATGTTGGAAGCAATGTGTGGCATATCCTCTTCCACTTCATAGTCAGAGTCTCCCACATCAATATGCTTTCTCTTCTTACTCGTTTTCTTCTTTTGACTAGCAATCTCAACCTTGCTAGCACTCCTACTAGGGTCAATCATCTTCTTCTTCTTTGATGGAGTTGCCTTAATCACAACATCAGCCACCACATCAGCATCCTTTCCCTTCCTATTTCTCAATCTTCTTGCAATGCTTCCACTGGCTACTTCACTTATAGTTTGATCTAAGTCAGCCATAGCCTCTACATCAACCACATCATCATCTACTGACATAACATTGTCAGCAGTAGGTACATTTGTGGTGTTTTCAGCAACATCATCACCAACAGGTGCTTCATTATCCTGTTGAACAGCAGTCTCATCATTCACAGGTTCTTCATCTACCTGTTCATCAGTATCAATAGCAACACCAACTGTACCAGAAGTTGGTTCTTCATGTGCCAAAGATGTTTCAACATCTGGCACAACATTAGGTTTGGGAATGGTATCCGTCACAGAGTTTGGAGCATCCTCCACAACTGGATTGTTCAAGGTTTCTTCAGCATTAGGCGAATCCTGAACAATTCCTCCATCAACAGCTTCAGCCATAACAGTATCGTCACCAGTTACCCCTTTTTGAGTATCTAGGGTTTCAGAAACAAAATCAGAGTTACCTTCTTCAACATTCAACTCAGAATCATCGTTGTTGGACGCTTCAACATTCGATTCCGCATTTCCTTTAGTAAGATCATCCACATACAGCTCTTGCATGGTGTGGATCGGCTTCGATTTTGACTTTTTGGCTTTTGATGATTTTTTCGAAACAGAGGACGAAGAAGTCTTAGGTTTCTTCTTTGATTTTGGAGTCACAGCAGTGGATTTCATGGCGATTTTTGGTCTCTGAGCAATGGATTTCTTTGACTTGGGGTTGAGAGCGGATGAGAATGATGGATGGATGGTGGTAATGGGAGTAGCATTGAGGGGTGAGGAATCAGGTTCATCAGTGGTTTTCACGGGGGAAGTGGTGATTGGTGATTGAGACATGATTAGAGTTTGAGTTTGTGTGTAGTGAAGTTGAATGAAGATGAACAGAGAGTTCGATCGGTTTGGGAGGTTAAGGAGATAGTGGAATTTGGAAAGAAGATATTTGAAAATTGATTTAGTAAAGAAATAACCACTAGAGATAGGTGGCGTGTTTATAGGGATGTAAGAAGCATGATTACCTTGTTTATCGTGCAGCGCAAGGATTGGAGAGAGAACAATAATAACTGCTGCATGTCTCCCCCAAAATAATTGTAATTGCTACAACTCTTCAAATAGGCAAATGCCTAATTTACCCCTTAGTGTTTCAAATTGCACTGCATCAAGTGCTTTTGTGAAAATATCAGCCACTTGCTCCTTAGTTCCTACATGCTCCAATGTCACAATTTTGTTTTCTACTAGATCTCTGATGAAGTGATGGTGAATGTCAATGTGTTTGGTTTTGCTATGTTGAACAGGATTTTTTGAAATATTTATGGCGCTCAAATTATCACAATACAATGTTATAACATCTTGTTCCACATCATATTCCTTCAACATCTGCTTCATCCAAACTAGTTGAGAGCAACTACTTCCAGCAGCTATATACTCTGCTTCAGCTGTGGATAGAGCCACACAGTTTTGCTTCTTGCTAAACCAAGAAATAAGGTTACTACCTAGGAAGAAACACCCTTCAGATGTGCTTTTCCTATCATCAGCACTATCAGTCCAATCAGCATCACAATACCCATATAAGTTTGAGCTTTCACAGTGAGAATACATCATACCGTAGTCACATGTACCATTGACATATTTCAGGATTCTCTTGACTTGATTGAGGTGGCTTGTTTTTGGATCTGCCTGGTACCTAGCACAGACTCCTACAACAAAAGTAATATCTGGTCTACTAGCAGTCAAGTAGAGTAGACTCCCAATCATACTCCTATATAAACTTTGGTCCACACCTACACCTTGTTCATCCTTGGTTAGCTTCAGATGAGTTGGAGCAGGAGTTCTTTTGTGAGAAGCATTATCCATACCAAACTTTCTAACAATGTTCTTAGCATACTTGCTTTGAGATATGAAGATAGTATCCTGCATTTGCTTGATCTGTAGTCCCAAGAAGTAGGTCAACTCTCCTACTAAACTCATTTCAAATTCTGATTGCATTTGTTGGACAAAATGTTGTACCATTGTGTTCGACATTTCTCCAAAGACAATGTCATCAACATAAATTTGTGCAATCATGAATTTACCTTTTACTTGCTTCACAAACAAGGTTTGATCAGATCCTCCCTTTATATAGCCTTGACCTACTAGAAATTGAGTAAGTCTTTCATACCAGGCCCTAGGTGCCTGTTTCAGACCATAGAGGGCCTTCTTCAACTTGTAGACATGATTAGGATACACAGGATCAGTAAAGCCTTTTGGTTGTTCCACATAAACTTCTTCATGAAGATAACCATTCAGAAACGCACTCTTGACATCCATTTGGTAGAGTTTGAATTTTAGGATGCAAGCAACGCCCAATAGAAGTCTAATAGATTCCAACCTAGCTACAGGGGCAAAGGTTTCTTCAAAATCAAGTCCTTCTACTTGAGTGTAACCTTGAGCAACCAGCCTAGCCTTGTTTCTGGTAATGACCCATTTCTCATCAGATTTATTTTTATAGATCCATTTTGTACCTATGACATTTACTTTATCAGGTCTTGGAACCAGATCCCACACTTCACTTCTCTTGAATTGATTCAATTCCTCTTGCATTGCCTCAATCCAGAATTCATCAGTGAGAGCTTCTTTCACATTTTTAGGTTCAAACATGGAAACAAAGCAGGAGTTTGCTACCACATCATTGGACCTTCTAGTGGTGATTCCTTGTTCAGGATTCCCAATGACAAGCTCCAAGGGGTGGTTCTACTGGACCCTCACAGATGGTCCTTTGTTCTGAGTGGTTTGATTAGTGGTATCAGCTGTAATATCTTCTATGATCTCTTCTTGTTTAGCATCAGGTTGTTCTTCTGGATTATGATTTTCACTGACAGGACCTGATGTTCCAACATCATATTCCACATTATCAACCTTCTCAGTCTCTACATCATTTACTACCACAATGTAGGATTCCATAACAACCTTTGTCCTTGAATTGTATACTCTGTATGCTCTGCTGTTGGTAGAGTATCCAAGGAAGATCCCTTCATCACTCTTGGGATCAAGCTTTCTTCTCTGTTCCCTATCTGCCAGAATATAACACTTGCTTCCAAAAACATGAAAATGTTTGACTGTTGGTTTTCTTTCTCTCCATAGCTCATATAGAGTAGCAGAAGTACCCTTTCTTATATAGCAGGCTGTGTTCATTGCTTCAGCCCAGAAGTGGTAGGGTAGGGCTTTTGCATGTAACATAACTCTAGCTGATTCCTGAATAGTCCTGTTCTTTCTTTCCACCACACCATTCTGTTGGGGAGTTATGGGTGATGAGAACTCATGCTTAATTCCTTCACTAGCACCGTACTCATTAAATTTCTCATTTTCAAATTCTCTCCCATGGTCACTTCTGATTCTCACAATCCCACAATTCTTTTCTCTTTGAACTTGAGTGGATAGAGTTTTGAAAATATCAAATGTCTCAGACTTTTCTCTAATAAAGTTAACTCAGGTGTATCTGGAGAAATCATCTACAACCACAAAGGCATACCTTTTTCCTCCTAAGCTTTCAACTTGCATAGGCCCCATAAGGTCCATGTGTAGAAGTTCTAGAGTTCTTGATGTTACCTGATGTTCCAACATTGGATGCGACATCCTGGTTTGTTTTCCAATCTGACATTCTCCACAGATACTTCCCTCAGTAATTTTTAGTTTGGGAAGCCCTCTGATTGCCTCAACAGTAACAGCCTTCTTCATTCCACTTAGGTTTAGATGACCAAGTTTCTGGTGCCACAGTTGAACTTCATCCTCTTTACCAAGTAGACATTTTCCTAGCTGAGCTTCTTCATGAGATACCCACAAGTAACAGTTATCTTTGGACCTGGCACCTCTCATCAGAATTTGACCTTCATCATTGCTAACAAGACATTCTTCTTTTGTAAAGTTTACCATTAATCCTTGATCGCACAGTTGACTTATGCTGATCAGATTTGCAGTAAGTCCCTTTACCAACAGCACATTTTCTAAGTTAGGCAATTCTTTGTTGACAAGTTTGCCTATCCCCAGAATTTCACCTTTGGCTCCATCCCCAAAAGTTACAGAACTAGATGCGTACCTCTTCAATTTTTTTAGATATGTCTCTACCCCTGTCATATGCCTTGAACAGCCACTATCAAAATACCAGTCCTCTCTGGATGATGCTCTGAGAGATGTATGAGCAATCAATCCCATATTTTCAAATTTTGGTTTCCACTCCTTTTTGATAGTTTCCCTTTTTGGGATAGTTTTTGGTTGTTCCCAATGTTTTGGATATCCATACAGCCTATAGCAAAAGGGTCTTATATGTCCCTTCTTTCCACAATGATGACAGACCCACTTTCTTGAACGACCATGGTGTCCTGGGGCACGATGATGATTAGAAGCACTCCTGGAACCTTGATCAATCTTAACATATGGATAGGTTTTGGGATGTGGTGCAGGAGGTTGTAACATTCTTTCTCCTGTGTAGGGATTAATCACTTCATCAGCAGGAAGGAACTTTGTATTTTTGTCTTGCTGATGCTGGTTGAGAGCAGTGTAGTTGTACCCTACAGATTTCAGTCTTGTAGTAGGAACACCATCTAAGATTTCTTCAAGCAAATTTGCGCCACAATTCAGTTGATTGACACGTTTCTTCAACTCTTCCATGTCAGTATTGGCCTGAGTTAGTTCTTTCTCAACTTTCAATACTTAGCCTATTTGAAAGTCTTTCTCTGTGTGGAGTTGATTGATAGTCTTCTTTTGTTTCTCTAGGATTCTACAAACCTCCTTGTAGCGTACAAGTAGATCATTGTACAGACCAAGCAATTCCTCATAAGTGTCATTCTCCTCATCATCAGAGTGCTCTTCATAGACAACCTCCACATCATCATCAGAATCAGTCACAGGAGCACAAACACCAGTCATGGCAGATACATGCCTAGCAGATTCCTATCCTTCTTCAGAATCTTCATCAGACCATGAAACGAACAAACCTTTCTTTTGTTTCTTCAGGAAGGTTGCACATTCTGTCCTGACATGTCCATATCCTTCACATTCATGACATTGCACCTCTTTGACTGGTCCACTTTTCTCCTCAGGTCTAGTTTTCTTTACATTGCTTTGCTGTTTGTTGATGTCGTATCTAACGTTCTGCCCATTCTGCCTGGCTCTTCTGTCAACACGCCTTAGGACTTTTCCAAATTGTTTTCCAATTAGAGCAAGAGCATCAGAAATACTTTCTTCTCCTTCAACAGCAGTTTGGGATTCCTCTTCATCATCATTTGAGATAAAAGCAACACTTTTGTTCTTTTTATCTCCTCGTTCATTAATGGTCAATTCAAATGTCTGGAGGGATCCAACTAATTCATCTATCTTCATATTAGCTATGTCCTGAGCTTCCTCGATAGCAGTCACTTTCATGTCAAACCTTTTTGGAAGGGATATGAGCATCTTTCTAGATAGCTTTTCATCAGTCACTTTCTCACCTAGAGCCTCAAAGGCATTAGCAATATCAATTAAATTCATATGAAAGTCCTGAATGCTTTCCTCCTCTTTCATCCTCAGATTTTCAAACTTGGTAGTTAGTAACTGAAGTTTTGACATCTTTACCTTAAAGGTGCCTTCATAGCATGTCATCGATATCTCCCAAGCTTCCTTTGCAGACAGACATTTTTTGATGAGCTTGAACATATTTGTATCTACTCCATTGAAGAGTGCATTTATTGCCTTATTGTTACTGAGGGCTACTTCATCTTCTTCCTTTGTCCAATCTGCCTCTGGCTTTAGTTCACCAGTAGAAGTACCTTCTTTGGTAACAATCAAAGGATGATCCCAACCTTTCAAAACTGCCTTCCAAGTCCTGCTGTCAATGGACTTTAAGAATGCAATCATTTTTGGCTTCCAATGATCATAGTTGGAGCCAGTTAGCATTGGGGGTCTGTTCACGAATCCTCCTTCTTTATCCATATTGCCAGTTAAAACTTCCTGAATCTCACCCTAAACAGGTAGGGTGCCTGCTCTGATGCCAATTGAAAAACTGGCACACCAGTACAAGATGTTGTGCACGATGTTACAACACTTTTACCAGCTTTAATAGACGAATTGTAAAACATTAAATAGTGCAGAATTAAACAAACACACAGTAATTTGTTAACCCAGTTCGGTGCAAAACGCAACCTACATCTGGGGGATACCAATCCAGGAGGAAATCCACTAATAGCCCTAGTTCAAAGTCTTACAGCAAACTCCTCGTTTACAACTTATCACCTAGCAACTATCCTTATGTCTTTCTACCTAGGAACTCCTAGGTATGAGTTCCCAACTCACTCCTTAAGCTCAACAGTACAGTCAGCACTGTTGTTAATTCAACCATTATGATGGAGACACTCTCCTAAATACTAGATCACTCTTACCTAAAGGCTTCAAGTGATACACACGCACTAAGATCCAAACTCCTTGCTTAAAAGCTTTGGAGAGGACGCACACACAACAACGATCTCCTTGCTTAAAAGCTTCAGAGACAATTGTGATTACAACTCAAAGAACACACAGTCCTCAACTTGCATCAAGGTGACACAAGGAAAGGCTCACAAGAACACAAGCACACACGCAAATCCTAATACGGCTAGACTCAATATTACGCTTGAACAACTGCCTTCATTAGGTTTTGTTTCTTCTATATATACCTGATTAAATGGGCTTCAGTAGCTTTGCCCAAGAGAGAAACATTCAGCTCACAAATAAAATAAATCCATATCTTTTAAAGATTTGATATGTTTATAAAATTAATCTTCACAATAATTCCTAACACAATCTTTAGATGAAAGATCTGTTTAGGAAATAAAGTCTTCCTTAATGCACAAGCAAAGAACTGATGAAAGAGAAAAGATCTTCTCTAAAAATATATAACTCGCGCGCATTAATTAAATCGCTCCAGCTGGCGCGCAGGCAACAGGTCAGGTCATGATGTTGTAACATTGCATACCACATCCTGCCTAAACATTGTTTTACCAAAATGCAGCCAACATCAAATAGTCAACATTAAGGTTTGATCTCACTAAGGATTAAGGAGGACCAGTTGGAATTAGGCATGTTAAGATCACATGACATGAAAATTCCATGCTGCACATCCACATCATGATCCATGTCGTTCTTTTGTGTCCACATATGTGACCATTGATGGGTTTAGTTACGATAGATGTAACAAAAACTCCTTTGATCCTATGTTGGCATGTTTGATGAACCGGATTGGTTATAGATACATTCAGTATTGACAGTCGTTTGAGCTCATTATGATAATTCTTGCAATACATAATTAATTATGAGGTTACACATATAGTCCAAGTGGGAGATTGTTGGATTTTTAATTCAATGTTGGACTTATATGTGAATAATTATGTGTTGTGGACTGTCACTTAAGTTAAGCTCAATTATAAGTGATCTACTAAGGTTTGACTAAAGTGGGCTTTTGAGTATCTAATAGGATGTGAGCCTTTAATGTGTAGAGACCAGTGGGTAATTCTATTTTTGTGATGGGTTAAAAATAGAAATATCAATAGTTAACCCTAATTTGGGTTATATAAATAAGGAGGTTATGGTCCCCAGGTCGCACACGGTTTCTAGAGATCTTTGTTGACTTCCCATTATCACAAGATACAGAGAGAATATCTAAAGGCTTCTCTCATAAAGAGTGTGTTGATCTGGAAGACCAAACCACAACACTAATCGGTACTTTGTGAATTCAGGTACGCTTCCGCTTATGCTTATGTTTACGGTAACTTTCTTGATGATTAACATGATTGGATTCTAGGGTTTACGAATCAAATTTAAATTCTAACAGATCGGGCATTAGTAGAGATCTCTAGGTCCAATAGCAATCCATAATCCAACCATGATAATCAAGGTGATTAAGGCTATTTTAGAGATCCAAATCTCTATGTAAACGACCTATTTCATTGTAAAATCTATCTAAATCGCTCATTCGGCACCATAAACACCGAACCTTGTGCCAACAATCTAATTTAGGATTCTAGCAAGAACACAAATAACAATTATACATAATTATGATTTTATTAAATTAACGTAGTGTATTTTCATTGTCATAAACTTAATGTGAAAAATAATAACCAGGGAGATGCACTTGATATAAATAAATTAAGGTATTTGTCTAGTATACACAAGTTATACAAATCTTGCACAATGCACAAGCTTGTTGTGACTATTGGACCAATAAGTATCACCGTTGGATCAAACGAGATGTGATATATTGATCCAATAAAGAGACTTATATATTACGAATAATAAAAATAAACTTATGCATGGTGCAAGACATATTTCACTTGATACACCAAAGACTTTTTCATAAATTAGATAATAAACAATTTAAAAAATACATATATATTGAACATTGAAAGTTAATTTTAGTTTTAGCTCGCCATTTCAAAAAAAAAAAAAATAGCAGCCCACTTAACATTTAGGTCTAGCTCCGCCACTGTTATTATAGGACATAGAAAGTAGAGCTTTCTAATATTACCAAATTAAACAAATGACTACTGTGGATGAGAAAAGCTGAGTATAGTTCATAATCATCATAATTAATTACAAAAAAAAAAAAACCTAATTACAAGGTTATAATATATGATCTTAATTACAAAAAAAAAAAACCTAATTACGAAATTAAACCTAATTACGAAAAACTAATTACGAAAAAAGATCAAATACCTTAATTTATTTATATCAAGGTATTTGATCTTTTTTTGTAATTAAGATCTTTTTTTTAACAAGGTTATAATATATGATCTTAATTACAAAAAAAAAAAAACCTAATTACGAAATTAAATTGTGACCTCTTCCTCTTCGACTTGGACCAGAATATGCTTGAGCCATGATGAAACGATTAAGGGATAAGGAAGTTGGTAGTGAATTCCTCGAGGCTCGAACTATCCACACACCATGATAAAAATGAGAAACAAAATGAGATCATAAGCATCAAAGTAATGAGTATGAGAACATGATCTTTGGTGAACAATATGAAATTTCTACATTTCATCTCCCTATCGATTTTTTTGCTCTTTACACACGTCGCTATAATATAACTAAAATTGTGTCTTCTAGTTTCTTGTGGCTTGACACACACATATATATTGAGAGACTTGAAGGGCATGTGGTACAGTTCTCAAATTACGGAATTGTGCTTTTGTGAATTAATTCTTTTATTTATTTATTGTTTTTTTTTTTTTTTACTAATCTATATTCCTTAAGGTCCTATTTTCTAAGTTGGGCTGAAAAATGAGACTACAGGGCAGGGTACATAAGTCATGAGAGCGTAAACATGACCTAATTTTTCATATCTTTTACATATTTTTTTTTGGGACAGAATTTTTTTTTGAAATTTTCGTGCATAGATAATACTAATACAATTAATAAAAATATTTTGTCATTTTGGTAGGTATGTGTGCCCATGTGTGGCTTCCCTGTGTTATTGACTAGCACAAGACTCATGCTCACCATATCGACCGTGTCTTAGAGGCATAAAGACTCAACAAGAAGAATATTCATTTGGTTTGATCCAATGGATTGTTACTTCCAAATCGTAACGAAATGTAATGACGGTAATGTCATACTCTTCAATGGCGTTGAAACACCACATTGATGGGCGGCGTCGATTTAGAAGGGCCCTCCATTCAATACTCCAGTATCTTAAACATTGTCTATATAAAAGGTGTTGTTCAACACCAAAAAAGATGTAATTATAATTTTAAAAATCTCTTATTCCGCATTCTCATACTGATTTAAGTGTTTACAAGTACACAGGGACGGACACACGTTGAGGCCAAGTGTGGCCTTGGCCACACTGAATTTTTAATTTTTTTTATATATAGAAATAAGACACATTGTATAGCACTGCAAACAAAACAAAAAACAATTCAGCAGCAAAAATGAAATAAATACGCACGCGAACTGACTCAAATTTTGCAAAGTTAAAAAAACTTTCAGATTTTTGTGCAAAATTTGTGGAAATAAATAAGTGAAACATATTTGATATAGTTTATAAACTTTTGAAGTTGACTTTAGTCTTGCTGGTAGCAACTACAAACGTAGAATGTGTTTTTTCAGCTATGAATTTAGTGAAGGGAACGCTATGCAACAAAATGAGTGATCAGTGGTTAAATGACCGTCTTGTAACTTATATAGAAAAATATGTTTTTGGAACAATTGACAATGATATTATTTTAGCTCATTTTAAAAAATGGATGATAGACGGTTTGCATTGTAATTGTATTAATTTAATAATATTATATTTTATTTTTAGTATACTTTAGGGTGCGTTTGTTTCAGCTTTTAAAAAAACTGATTTTTTCTTTGTATTTTTTAAAATAGATTTTGTAAAACCGTTTTTCAAAATATTACAAGTTTTTTTATATTCATTTTTTTCTAAATTAAAACACTAAATTTGACATCATATAACATAAACATACGTAATTGAAGATCAAAACATAGTCAAAATCTTAATTTTTTCAAAAGGTTGTATTTCTAAAATAATTTTTATGAAAATCTATTTGAAATAGCTTCAAATTAAGTGATATTTTTGAAATTTTGATATAAAAAAAATTCAATAAAATGATGAAATGTCTAAAATGACATTTTAAGAATAACTATTCAAACCAAATTTTCATTTGAAGCTTTTATAAAAAGTTTCTTTGTAAAATTTTTTATACAAAATTATATAACACTATAAAATCCATTTTTAAAAAAAGTCAAAACAAGCGGACCATTAGTTTATTGTGTCTTTTAAATTTTGGCCACACCAACATTTTATGTCTAGATCCGTCCCTGCAAGTACACCACCAACTTCAACCTTGATGGTTTGCTATATCGGTGTCGGTCACTTCTTCTTATCACTCTAAATCATCCAAAACCAATTTTAATCAAATTGTTTGGTTCAATATTAAATATCAATATGGATTAAGTTCGAAGCTTTTTTCTATTAATATTTAACTTTGATACTTCTCTTTTGTGCTTTTGTTAGTGTGTGTGTGAACGAGAATGTTATATGTCACAAGACAAAACCTAATTTATTTATGACGAAAGGAAGCTCACAAGATTGAAATATTCACCAATTTAAAATACACAACATTTTTTTAGATACTTTAATCGCTAGCAATTCACCTTTAAAATGATAAGTCGAGTGTTTGGTTCTGAATATGCAACATTTTTTTTCTACTTGCTGTATAACAACTTTAGTTAGTCAGGCGTACAAGAATTAGTGAAACATTGTTTTGACATTTTATTAAACTTAATACATTTGATGGCAACCATATTTGGTCAACCTCATGGCTCACAAGGGCATAAAATAAATAACCATGGGCAACATGGAAAACAAACAATATGTTACTACTATAATATCTGGATATTGATTCTCATGGCGTCATAAACTGATAGACCATTAGACTCACAATGTTGGATTAAAATAGTAGGATACACATAAATTTTATTTTTGGTAAACCTATAAAAGAATTTTGTATGACGTATATTAGTTTTAGGGTGCTGCTAATATACATCCAATGGATGTATTACATCTATCACGGAGATACCCACGGGGATTGACTTGTCCGGAGTTTCAGGAACAAATATTTTTTTTCCGTGGAAACAGGGATGAAGGAAAAAAGTCTCCTACGGGGATTTCGGGGTAGGGATCGGGGAAGAAACATCCGTCCCCGCGGATTCCCCTAACCCGTCCATTGCTTAAGTTTTTTTAGTTTTTTTTTTTATATTTGAAAATTCTAGGTATCTATCTTACTATGTATTATGAGATATTTTGATTGTGAGTTTTGTATGATTATGCACAGAGGCGGAACTACTTGGGGGGCTGTGGTGGGCCATGGCCACCCCCCCAAAAAAAAAAACAAATTTTTTTACCCTAGGAAAATATGAAAATACCCCTGATATATTTAATAAATTATTATTATATGAAAAAGAAGTGATGTGTTGTTGTTGTCTTGTTTATTGTTGGTTTGATTTGATGTTATAGACTTACAAGTTATTAGTTACAATAGAAGTTCTAGTTTAAGGGTCGTGGCTGTTGTGTGTTGTTGTTTGTTTTAGGCGGCTATAGCTTTATTGTTCTTGCTGGGCTTTGTGTTCTGTTTTAGCTTTTGCGGGTTTGTATTGTTGTGGTGCCTTTGGAGCTGTTTCACTTGTGGCTCCACTTGGTATGTCTTATACCATAGTGTGAGTATTTAATAAAAGTTTTTGCTGAAACAAGATGAAAGGTTGGTTTCTAGCGAATAGCATGACTATTTACATTGAAAAGGAAATTAGTGCAAGTATTAGTTCAGATTCTATTATTAATTATTTCAAGTCGCTCGGTACACATAGAATGAAATTTTAAGGTATGTAGTTTAATTTTCTAGCAATCAACTTAAACTTTTGTATGCGATATAATTTTAGTATTTAATTTAAATATTATAGTTTATTTTAGTGGCCCCTCTACATTTTTATTCCTGGTTCCGCCACTGATTATGCATATTTTGCTATACATTATGACATGTTTTGGCTATAGAGTTTTGTATGATTGTTATTATTCAAATACTTTTGCATTGTTTTTTTGTTACGAATGCATTATGTGTTGTTTTTATTCTTAAAAAAACACGAAAATATTTGTTTCTTTTTTAATAAAAAGGGAAAAATAAACGTGCCATAATTTTAACAGAAAAAAATAATTTTTTTTAATATTCGATAACCGTGAATCTTCACGAGCACCGTAGGAATTTGTGAGGACAAGGATAGAGACAAATATTCCCTCGGGCGGGGATCAAAGGACAGAGGCGGGAAACGATAAAACTTCCTCCGCTCATTCTCCGCCCTGTTGACATCCCTGAATAAATTAATCTTCTATTCTCTCTTGAAGAATAAGCTTAATTAAATCATCACCTGATATTATAGGATAAACCTAATTAATTAGAAAACCGCATGTTACTATAGGAGAATACAATATTAAGCGACTTTTTTTGTAATGTGAAAGGTGTGGTAGCTATTGAAATTGAACAGTGTTTTAAGGTGTTTCAAAAGTCAGAGACTTTAGGTTTTTTTTTTTCTTTTTGTCCCCTAAACAACAATTAAACCAAAAGTACTAGTGATCTTTTAAGGACAAATTCGGTGCAGTATATATATTGATGTCAATGGTTAAATTATAGAGTTCATAATATGATTGGTAAAACAAATCCATCGAAGCCCCTTTCGGATTCTATATCAAGGTGGGTTTAGTTCTGCACCAATTTCTTTCTTATTTTTCTTGGGGAAGAGGGTAAGTCAAAATTTTCTAGCATTGATTTTAGGGATATCAATTTCATCTATAAAAGAAGATATTTTTTAAAATGGCCCTATTTGAAGACCCGAAAATGGGGAATGGGGAGGGAGAAGATAGTCCCAAGAGGAGACCCCATTTTCGAAAAAATTATTAAAAATATATTTATAAATGTAAATTTAAGTATTTTATACATTTCGTCACAAATTGTAACAATAATAGACACTCACAAGAATATTTTATTCTTTTTATTTATTTTATAATTAAATTATACTCCTTTTTTTACAATTTGTTTGATTGAAAATAATAGAAATTAATATATCTCCACGAAAACTGTAGAATCGAGAGAGATGAGAAATATTTTAGATGATATGACAATGAGTGATAAAATACTCTTCGCTCAATCTCTATCCATAACATACATAATTGGTTTTGATCATTATTTCTTGATTATTATGTTAGTTACTGTTTACTTCTATCCATGTCATAGTTAATGCATTTATATCAAAACTTTAGTAGTTGAAGATATATTTTCTCAGGTATTGATAAACACTATTAAAATTCAAACTCACGATAAAATTGGTGCTGCAAAGGAGACAGTAGGGAAAATAATTGATGAGGATCCAAATCCAAATTATTAACGTGTATAATTATTATTTTTCACAATATTAATGTGTATAATTATTAAATTATATTGATGTCTTGAAAAATTATTAAACTACTTTACTTACCTATAAATATTTTATGAATAATATTATGCAAATAATATTAAACAACTCAAAGTTTTAGAATGGAGAACCCAAACAAATAATACTATTTTATTAAAAAAGATTAAAAATAAAATTTTGATGTAATATAATTGTATAATAAAACCAACATTATATGATCAACAATTACTTAATCTTGTTAATTTTATGCTTAGATCTTAACCTAAAAGCTAACTCATTGGGTGAGATTACCCTCACATGCATATTTATAATGTGGAACTTCAAGCACATTTAAATCCACTCTCACACCTAGCATGAGCCTGAGTCCAATATGAACTCCTTAAATAAATAGTTAAAAATTTGATCTTTGATTTCTACATACTATAATTATAACCTATGGTGACAAAAAAAAATCAACATTGCATAAAAATCTTATTCTATGAATTTTATTATCCTATTTCTAAGAGAAGTTAGAAGAATTGGTATTTAGTAATACAGAGTTCGTTCGGTAAGAAAAATCAAGTAAAGACATCAAACAAATAAGATAAAAATGAAAATTTGTTACTATAAAATGAATTGGACATCACCGATCATATGCATATATATTTCCTATATGTGCATGTGTAACTGTCCTTTGCACCGTCTTGGACTCTCAAAAAGCGATTATTTGTTCAATTTCCTACTCCTACTAATCGGCAGCTACAAAATTTGTTTGGATATTATCATGTATAGACTATCCAATTTTTATTGACCAAAATATAGAATCAATCATGGACGCGTAAGTGTGACACATCACAAACACAAACATTTAGTCCAAAAAACCGTGTTGAAACAAGTGAACATGCTAAAAGCACACTCAATATAATTAAGCTCATACATCATAGTATATAGTAGACTTTAGAAACTAATTCACCATATCCCTTTTGCATTCTTTCGTTGTCAATACCTTTTAATTAAATTAATTATGCTTCACAAGTCACTACATAGAAGAATATGTTAGGCGTGTTTCAATATTGGACATATCAATGTGACAATATCTATTAATACTAACACTTATAATTACATTATTATCAGTGTCAGTGACATGTTATGTCTGTCTTGTGTCCGTACTTCTTATTAATCTGTGTTTTACTCGCTTTTGAATTTCTATTATCTTAAAGTCAAATTCTAACATTACACAAAAACAATTTCACAGCACAACACAAGTGAGAAACCAGCAAAAGGCCGGTATATAACCCCACAAGACACGAGTGTTTACAACACAAATTCTTCAAACCAGATTACTCAAAAAAAAGTGGTTAAAATCAATTCAGATTGCAACTTTTAAAGGGCCCACTTTGAAAACGTTACACCGTCCCCATATAATTTTTTTGTATATAAACCAAAGTATTGTGACTCCTCATTCATCCCAAAAATAAATACAAGTATAACTTTTGGAAATAAAAATATATCTCAAACAGGGTAAGGAATATTGTGAAAGGAATTGGAAGGAAAAAAAAAGTTGGTGATGATGAAGAAAAGCATATTGATTGTATTTTTTATGATGATGTTTGTGATGTCATCACAACTCTGTTTTGTTCATAGTAGAGTTCTTCAATCCAAGGAGATTAGAAAAGATGGTGTGACATCTTTTGTTTCTTCTAACAATTCCAACAATGGTGATTCAAAAAGCAGCTTTTCATTCATATTAGCTTCTGGACCAAGCAAAAAAGGCCCTGGACATTGAGTGAAATTCTTTTTTTTTTTCTTCATTTTTTCTTTTGATTATTTATTTATTTTTTTTGTTTTACATATATGGTTTTTCTTCTAGGTTATAGAGATTGAATTCTTCCATGGCTATTTTTATTCCATGGAATTATGAGTGTATGTAATTTGTAGATTGTTTGTTTATCATAAATATACATGGTGTGACACACTTGTGAATACAATTATGTTTAATGTCTTCCTTTTTATCATGATGACTATATATATGAACCAATTTGAGTTTTTTTACTTCTCATAACCATGAAGTATTCGGTGCTGTTCAACGGTGATTAGCCTTTGTCGGAAAATTTGTTTAACTCGTTTGAGTGTTTAGATAAGGGTATTGCTAAGTAGTTAAGGAGCTAAAAAAAGAAATAAAGGAAAAAATTATGTATTGAACAATTAAAATTTAGATTTTTCATAAGTTGTTGACTACACAATACTCAAGAAAAATTTTCTAAATTTAAATTCTTAACCAGTACCTCTAGAGCACTATTTAGTATTTACCTTTATATAATAGAAAATATTAAAAGTATTTACTATTGTATACCCACCATGATCAAGGAGATTATTGGATTGATCAATGTAGATAATTCAAATCCATTTAGTTATATGCCAACCATGATCCAAGCTGCAGGAGTGGTATACAAATATAAGACACACAGTGATATAGTATTAGATCGAATGTTGGTGGTACAGTCAATTAAAAATATTCGTAAATAAATATAGATAATATATATTGAAGATAATTATACATAAGCGAAAAGTAGAAAGATAACAAGTTATCCTCTAAATCTTTTTGTATAGCAAAAACATGATAAAGCTAAAACTACAACTATTATATAGAAAATTGGGTGTAGCTACTATTATAGGAAAGTACAGTAAAATTAAAACAAATACTATATGTTAAATCATTATGAGAGGTTTAAAGGTAAACTGATAAACGGCTCATTTTTAATATGTTTTTTTATTGTTGTTCATTTTTAATAATTGAATATGGTAGGAAATTATAGCAGGATATCCATGTAGTGGATCCCAATTTCTAAAACATGGTTTGGTTCTATTCATTATTTTAATTTTGTCCAAATGCATGCGTTCTCAATCTTCAAAGTATTGTGCATAAAGTCGTGTACGTTGAGTTTTGTATGTATTAGTAGCAATTGCAATTAGGGAAATGATTGATTCCCTCACACAAAACTAATAGAGGACACACAAGTCCGGTTTGGACTATCATAAAACCAATCCAACCATAACCTTTACAATTAAAAATCATTTTATGAGTTACATTTTTCAGTGAGCAATGTCAAAGAATGTGTCCCAAAGTTACAGACAATATACAAATCTGACCAAACATGCGCAATTAAGGTCAAAGGTTAGATCCTCTTTGGAAGACAGCCATTGCTTCAAAACATTGACTGAGCCTTGTAGCTTCCCTTTGAGTCTACCGAATAACACACGGTACACTATTTGGTTTTACATTGACATACACGAGCTTCTTAAAGCCAAGGTGAAATTTCAAACAAGGAAAAACTAATAAAATAGATTCAAGGAAGAGGAAATAGAATGGTTTAATTCAATTTTAATATTTTGTTACCTACCATGGGTATTTAAGAATGTGAACTTAAAGTGAGAATTTTCAACCATCGTCAAGAACTAGCAGTCAAGAAATTAAGCAGCTTTTAATTTATCTATTAATTCTGGTGTTTACAAATTTAGGTGCGGGTTTAGAATTGTAACATCCTCGCCATACATATACCACTAATTTCTATTGATAATCACCAAGACAAGAATTAACATTATATTTGATGAGTAAATAGCTTAATCATTATAAGATGTGCAATGGTAAAGGAAGAATCTGGAATGTATCTTCCCATGTACCTATACAGGGGTTATGGTTCAAAGGAATGAGCCAAAAAATCATAATTCAAACATAAAACAAACAAGATAATGTGGGAATTAGGGCCGGACAACAAGCGTGTGTATCCAAACCCAACCCAAAATGAGACAGTCTCCGTCATGTTTTTTGTTGCAAAAACTTAATAGAACAAAAGGAAAAAAAGTGGTTGCTGTCGAGATGGGAGGTATCAAACATGGCCGTCACTGTCAAGATGGAGAAGGCATAAACTCACAAGAAGAAATGAAAATTTTATGAGAAAAATGAGAGAAAGATCGCATTTATATTGCAAAGTACAGTAATAAAGAGGGGCAACTTTGTGTTAATTTTAGGACCCACAAGAAGAATGAAATGTGATCCCCTAAAATTACCAATCCTTGTTTATCAAATCCAATGCTTCCCAAACATCCATGGCAAACAATCCTAGTGAAAGTAATAGCAATACTCAACCCATCATATTCTTCTGTGTTTTCAACGAAAATACATCATCTGTTTTTTCCCCCATAAAGATATTACAATGTCACAACAAAGAAAGGCACAGAGAAGGTGAACGATGACAACTAACCACATCACCTACGTATTTTCAAACTAGTACGGACCAGTTTGTATGAAGCCGACTCAAACCATTGCTACACATGCTGATTCGACATTACCCACTCAAGAGTAGTTTTGTGGCACCGATTTTAGCGGTTTCAGTAGGCCAAACAAGTCTTGTCTGATCCTAATGGCAATAATAGCACAAGATTCAATCTTTAGCGTAGGGGTAAAGTAATGTCCTGGTCCAACAACACGCAGGTTCAAAACCCAGTCAAGCTAGTTTTGCAATTCCTTTATTTTTCTTTATGCAAGAATAATAAATGACACATATAAATGCAAAATAAATGACTTGAACCGTGTTCCTCTTTTGAAAACAAAGAGAACAAACCATTGGATCACCATCGATTTCATAACACACGAATTATAAAAATTTCTCATGTATGTATAGTTTTGGCCCCTTCATAAAATTGTCACAGGTTCCACCCCTGGTTAAGAATGAAGGCTAAAGATCTTATTCAAAAAAATAAAAAACGTAGGTTAAAGATAAGAATCATGAGTTTACAATAGAGGCCAACAAAATGTTAGACTTTTCCTCCTTTGGTTCATAAAAATTCTAAGACTTCACTGTACAAAATCAAGTAATACTACTAGACTACTATAAGACAACAAATCAAACAATGGCTTACATGTTATGAAGTTCAGAGTCGAGCAATAAAATAGAACAAGGCATGATACATACCTTGCATTACTTGCCTGCAAACAACTGTGTTACTCCTCACGTCTAATTGATGATATATACATTCTACTGTTTCAAGATTCCCATTGTATGCATGATGTGCATTTAATAATACAAATGCTCAAATTAGGATGATATCCATTACAATTAAATTAGTACCTTTTACTAAAAGTATAGGTTCATGATCCAATCTTTAGTAAGTAATCAATTAGCATGACCACAAGTAATACATATCATAACAAATTTAGACTAACAAGGAAACCTGGTAATATAGAACTCTTGCTGTAGAAGGTCGAGAAAATAATCAGAACCATTGCAGATATATTGAGGATATAGCCTTACCTTGCATTTGAAAGAGGCTGATTGCACAACTCAAAACCAACAACACCAACCATTGCAACAAAACTCCCATTTCATATAAATTTGTGATCAACACTAAAACTTCCTAAAAGATCATTAGAATATCAGATGCCTTCTCAAGCACCGACTACAAAAGGCTCCTATAAACTGGTATTTCCAAGTACTGTCATTAGATTAGTGAAGCATTGACACGTATAAGGTTGAAGGCCACTTCATTTCTAGTATTAGATTGGATCTATAGTAGCCTTTTCAGAATTTCATCTGAGAGGCTGAAACTGACTCGTCCTATTTCCACATTTCAATTAAAACACTTGATCTACCTACACCACATTTCAGTTAAAACACTTGATCTACCTCACAAATGCTTTGAAGTAATCAGTCAGAAACAAAAGAATATATAACATGAACCCGCCAGTAACACCAACTTTCAAATAATTTATCCCTACTAGGTTTAGAGTAGTTGTGATAAATTTGGATAGTTTTCATGAGATCACGGCTTCATAACTCATTGACACCATTATACCCAAAAACAATTCTCAAAGTTTAAAATATAAATACTCATCTATATTCTCGTATTGTATAGTGTATATCTAAATCACCACCTAGAATAGATAAAACAGCACCAAATTGCAGAATAGAAGAGAACATATATCATCACTTATTTTAATACAAAAAATTATCATGGCAACTAAGTTAATATCATCACCAACCAAGTTAAAATTATCATGGAACTCAATTATGAGATTCAGAAAATGCAACCCACAGCATGTGTATGGATTCATCACACAAAAAAAGGAAGCAACCAGAATCATGTACTCAATCCCTAGATACTCTGTATTCCAATTCCATGAGAACGAAAAATGAACAAAACACAAATTAACGCAAATTAAAACAAACCGATAATTCCAATTCCAAAATTCTAATAATATGTGATATGGATTGATGATGACACAACACAAGAAATGAACAAAGTTCTACTGATAAAATATAAATCCGACAACATTCATACTATAATCGGCGATTATCATGCATCAGTCTCGATCTTGCCAGTATCAGAAGCATCATCTCCGGTTGGGGAAGAAGAAGGAGGATCATCAGCAGGAGGAGCCTCAGCAGCATCATTATCAACAGCGTTGGAAGCAATGTTAGGTCTAGCCTTAACGGTTTCAAGCATCCGTTTACTGATTTCCTTGGAGTAAACCTGGAGGATATCGATACCGTCGCCGCCGTCAGGAGCGGCGGAATCACCGGCGATAGAGTAAGCCGCGTCCTCGATCTGGCGAGCGGCTGTTGCGGCTTCGTCAGGGAGCAATGTACCGTATCGTTTGGAAAGGACGGAGGGAGTGGTTAGGGTTTCGATTAAGCGTGTGATGACAGCGTCGCGGGTGCGTTGAGTGGGTGGCCATATGCTGAATCCGGCGGAGTTGAGCTTGGTTTGGTCTCCGTTTTGTTGCGGCGGTGGAGCGGAGCTTGAGTCTTGGTCCGATGTGGTTACGGTTGTGATTTCTGAGTCGGACATTTTTGGAGATGAGCGTTTTTGTTTTGGGAGAGAAAAGAGTATTGCGGTGGCTAATTTTAAGGCTTTCTAGGGCCAACAAAAGGACGGGTACCTTACGAATTTATTGGGGTGTGCTGTAAAAATTCAAAATTATTATGGTGGTATGGTATGCTATCGAATTATTAGTGAGATTTATTTATTAAATGAATTTTATTAATTTATCATTTGAGTTTATCTCTTATAAATAAAAAATATAGAGAATATTAAATGGAGCAAAATCATCACACTCATTAAAATATGATTTTAAATTTATTTTAGTAAAGTCTCATAATTTTATACTAGTAAAAACTATATTACAATGAATTGGTTTCTAAGGGTGTTGGCTCTTGATTAGGTGTTTAACTTTAGGCGTGTATGAAATTTTTTTTAACGAGAATGAGAACTCATCTCGTGTCTAATAAATTTTTTGGCAGAGATTAGTTATTTGGTTGAAATTTTATACTTACACCATGTTAACAAAAAATTGTTAAATATACATAAAACAATTGAAAAAGAAATAGTAATTTGTTTATCTCTTGTAATCTCTCAGCTTAAAATGTGATTATAAACTACGTTCGTAAAAAAAGCCAATTGCATTTTTATTAAAAATAAATTTATATCAAATACAATCATGAATCCTTTATGTTTCGGATTTGTAACAAATACATTTTTTATTTTTATGTTTTTTAGGTATCAAATAGTTTTTATAAGTTTTTAATTTATTATATTATTATCCTTTCAGCATTCGTTACAAAAGCATTGACATAACCGTTAATTTAGTGAGGTGGGACTGAAAAAAAAATTACAATTGCACATCATAAAAAATATATATTTGAATGGACACCGTCTAGATAGAATGAAAGCGACCACAAAAAAGTTAGATCAAACTTAATACTTAATAATGATGGTGCGTGAAAAAATTCTTAGATGTAGGGGTCTTTTTCGTAATTCATATAAAAGAAAAAAAATCAAATATTAATTAAACATATGTTTATTTTATTTTTTTATTTTTAAATTAGTTCAACGGATAATTTTATTGAACACTATAAATTCAACCAATTGACTTAACCTTCACAGATTTGGATTCCTTGCGATCCAAAAATCATGCTGTCATGCAATCACCGGAAGCCCTTAGATTAAATTTTGACGGTCCAAATTTAATGATAATTATTTTTTACGACCAAATTTAATGATAATTAAATAAATAATATAATTAATAAAATTAGATGGTCGAGATTAACCCGCAGCCAAATAGTGACCGCAAGGAATCCATTTCCCTCTATCACCTATGGTATTGGTTCAGTACTTATGGTCTGTTTAATTCGATGGAAAGAAAGTAGAATGAAAGAAAATTACAAAAACTAATAAATAAATTTGGACTAAAGTTAGTGTAAGAGTTAGTGTAAGTTTATTCATCGGTTTATGTCGATCCTCTATTTGACAGAAATAATATTTTATTTTATTTTTGACACAGACAGAAATAATCTGTAACCGAATATAAATAAAACTGGGTAACGCAGCGATACCAGCTGCTGCATTCGGCCAAACTACCCTTATAACACACAACAAGGCCATTTAATTCACCTAACTCTCCATCTCATCAGTAACACAATGATATTTCTGTCAAATATTTGTGGAAGGACGTAGTAGCTGATAACTACATTTTTACATATTGATGCTGATTGAACAACACAATACAAAGTATGCAACTACCATCCATTTACTCAATTGCTGCCAAGTGTCGATAGCAATATTAGTGCTCTATTACATTTTCATCTCCTTTCCCCGTACCTCAAATAAAAGAAATAAGAGGAGGAATAAGATTTCTTAAAATTAAGAGACAATAAATTAAGATAAAGATGAGAGTTTTAACTCAAGAGGAAAGCTATTGCATTCTTCCTTGAAAAATAATAGCCATGTATATCGTTATCATATATGTCTCTTACATTGTTTACACTTTATGCAATTTTACTTCAACCATACAAATCATAAACATTAAAACAACACTACAAGTCCAAGTAATAAATAAATGTAGTATACTCAGATTATGCAAGTGACCAAACATGTGAATTAGTTTATCATGGACAAGATCCCAAAAGCATAGGTTGTATTAACAAGTGACAACTTGATCACAAAGGGCCATTAGTAGTGCAACCAGGCTATCATCAAAAGTTAGCAGGCAGTCACAATCAGTGGTTGGATTATCATAGATGCCAAGATCCAGCAGCAAGTGCCCATCAAATTTCTGCTTAAGCTAATTAAGCTGATTTCCAAACACTACATAACCCCAAAAGAAAAAATGAAATTAATACCACCTAGTGTGTTTAGAATAATTATTCCCTTTATTGCTTCTTGTGTAGAAGAAACTAATTCCCTTCATTGCTTCATTTCATACCAGTCCACCTTGAAAAGTACTTTATATTTGTAAGACATCAACCTCATTCATCAAGTTATACACACTGTATCACTCTTCTTCAAAGTAATTACTTGGCACCTCTGGCGGAGAAGGTAGGTTTGCCACATTTTTGAACTGTTGCAGACAATAATTTCAAGTCAATCACTTGTTCAAAAAAAATTTCAAGTCAATCAACTTGCAATATTAAGAATTAAACTATAAAAAATGAAATGCTAAAAGTTAAAACAATCGCCTTCTGCTGCTTGTATTTCTCCCGAACAGCTTTGAAAGATGCTGCCCTTCTCGACAAATACAAGTCATGTAACATTGTAACACATTCTTCCAAATCAGTTGATTCATATCCCAAGCATTCACACAGGGATGAAGTCTGCAATTGATTCTCAACATTTAGTACCTTAAAATATAATTCCTTTATAGAATCAAATAGATTAAAGTCCATAAAATGAAATATTTACCCAAGGATGTACTCCAGGTCGGATGATAAACCTAGCAAGAAATATAATGGATGCAGCCACAACAGAAGGCAAGAATCTTATACACTCATAGTCCAACAAGCTTAACTCGGCAAGATAGTTGCGCAGATACTCAAACTGCAAATTAGAAGTCTGCAGTTAAAAAACAAACAACAATTAGTAAGCACAACAAAAAGAACAGTTCAACTTACCTTTGGATTCTCAGAAGCAATCCCTACAAACCTCCTATAACACAGCAATTACACATAAAGATAATCAGTCCAATTAACTTCATTTCAATAAGGCTTTAGGCATTCAAATTTACAATTTAAAACAAATCCTTACTTCAGAAATGTGCTAACATTAGGGCTGCCCATTTCAAAATTTAGAGACTTGAGTATGCCGGCTTCCATCTTTAAAACCTGCATTAACAGCAATTAAATTGAGAAACAAAGCAACACAAGAACAAAATTTGATACAAGAGGAAAAAATCAGATACTTACCTCTGCCAGGTCATAGGTGTTATCAGTAATTTGGCAGAAATCTATGGCCTTTGGTGGGGTGATTTCTTCATACTTTCTACAAATTCATAAGTAATTGAAATGTTATGCTTAAGCAAAGTAACATAACTAACAACATTTGTAAACATTATATTTAAAATAACAGTTATTGAGATCTTACGATGCGATGAGCATGGAGGAAACACCAAGCAACTGAAGTTTGGATCTGTGGACAGTGTTAAGAGATAGGAATCTATCAATGTAGGAAACGGAGAGATGAAGGGTTTCGGGGAGAAGTTTGTACTCGTCTGCAACCTCAACTAACCAATCAACCAATGTCCCTCTCATGTTTGATGTAATGTCTCTTTGAACATTCTCCATATAACCAACCATTGGCCTTCTCTTTTTCTGCATCTGAGAAATAATCAAAGCATAAATTTACACAACAAGAAATTGTTAATGAGAATTTAACATAAATAACAAGAAAAAAGAGGCATTACCTCTATTGTGCGAAGATAATCGAAAATGTCGGATACATAAGGCTCGTTAATTTCTTCATTGGAACGTATCGGATTGTTGTTTCTTGGAACTGGCTTATCCAAATTGGAATCAATTGAAGGTAGAGACTTTGCTGAATTGTTGAGATTGTTAGGGTTTTTCCGAACTTGGAGTTTGTGTTTGGGTTGAAATTGGGGGAAACTGAGATCAGGAATTTCACCCAATACAACTCTCTGTCTTTTGAGAACAATGACTTGTGGTTGTGGTGGTGGCTGTTGATTGGCGTTTGCTCTCTTCTTTGAGGCGCGAGTCTCCATCTCTCTGTGTGTAGTGAAGTGTTGTTCTGATTCTGAAGCACTAAGGAGAAAGAGATGAAAGATTAGGGTTTCACAATGGGTGAGGAACAATAAGTGTTGTTTTTTATTTATACAAGGTTGTTTCAAAAAACAAGAGGAAAACGAAAATGGCGATTAAAAATTTTGATTTGAATATGGCGGTAAATCGTGCGTCATAATTTAAAATTATTTTTTTGGTACAAAACGGTAAACTTGTGAGTTGAACTGGCTGGAACCAAAACTTCAAAGCAAGCAATAGGCATTTTCCCGCGAGTCTTAATTTAAATATTTTATTATTTGTTTTTAAAATTTATTTTTTTAAAAAAATATAAATGAAATTAGTTTTGTTCTATGAAGCACTGACATCTCTAAGAGGTGGCGTGTCGCGGTGTCCGACACATATCGGGGTCCGGCACTTGTACGACACGTGTCAGAATAGTCAGACAAGTGTCGGAAAAGTCACAAAAGTTTCACCAAAAAAATCATTTTTTTCTTTGATGAGACATTCTTTGAATCGGTGTCTGACACTCATACATACAACACGTGTCAGACAATATATTCAAATAAGTGTTTCAAAAGGAATTTGTATTTTTCTTTGATCCAACATTCCTTATATCCAGCATCACCATTGATGGTGAGTGGTGTTCCTGAACTCGATCCCACAAGACCGACAGAGACAACAAGCATATCCTCATTCAAAACGCGGACAACCTTTTTCAAAGTTAAATAGAAAAACATTTTCTGTTGCCAACGTTTGAAGTGTAGACCTTCAAACTTGAAGGGTCTTTCACCAGCATTCGAGTTTCCAACAATTCCTTCGGTATCCATAGCAGTTTGAAAAACGTCTTAAAATTGTTATTTTTGATTTATAAAAATTGATTTTCGTGGAGAAAACAGAGATACCGAATTGAAAGAAATTGTTGGCTGAGTCGCGTACTAGGTCGCTTTCTTTCAGACGTTTCGCGGTACTGCTCAAATTGTGCAAAGCAGACAATCAACCGCGTCGCCTCCAGGATAAAACAGCCTCGTCAAATTTAATCGATTAAATACTGCACTGTATTAATCGAAAGGAACACCTTTAGTTAATGGTTCTACAAAACCAGAAATTGATACTTCAATATCAATTGAATCGATACAACAATACCGATTTGAAACCAATGAAACAGAAACGAGTCGATATAACAATATCGATATCGAAAAACAATAGAATAGAATCGAAGAAGGATGGAAGAATTTGTGATGAATATTTTTTCTGAATACTTTGATGATTTGTTGTTCTATCCTTTTTTTATGAATGTATGCTATGAGCAAAGAAAACAATGCAATAATAGGTATTCAAGGGAGGGACATAGAATTAATCACAATTAAGTGACATTATTACTTGTCCGTTACAAAATTAGGAGAATGGTTATAGCTGGTGTTGAGTCAGCAAGAATCCAATGCAGACCCTTTAAAATTCAAAAAATGACACAAAAACAACATAACATCTACTGGTGTAAGTTGCTTGTAAATTCGTAGCAGTCACAATTTACACTAAACTTCCACTGGTGTGAGTTGCCTTTAAAACTGTTCATTTTTCTTTCCAATGTGAGACTCAATCCCACTTTTTTCAATTCACACTTCAATGTGATTTTTTCATTTCTAACCATTATGGATTAACTTCCATTCTCCAAATGAACATCAAATTGTTCATTTTCTCAACAATCCCCCACTTGAATTTAAAAAAGTGTTTCAGAGGTTTCCAAAAGATTGTGCATAAGCAAAGGTGTCTATGACTTGAACCTTTGCGTAGCAAGTAAGAGCTTGATTTAGCAAGAGTGACACTTGTCTTGAACTCTATCTCAGATTTTTCTCAAACCCGCACACGACCTTTCCACAAGGTGTTTCTTTATAGCCCGTGCTTTAATGGCCCTGCACGTTAATCCCGGTTTCATGAATGCTCTAGGAATTCTGCCTCGTAATTCCATAGGAACCGGCCTCAGTTCCACATTCATATAGGTGAGTCTATCAAGAGTACTCCTGTAGCTCAGTACTCCACTCATACAGAGTATAGATCTCATTAAGAGCTGCAACTCATCCTTTCGCTATCAGGATTCATGCTTTTCTCACTTTACTTGCATGATCATCATTAACTCATCATGACTTGTTATTACCCATTGAACCTAATTCTTGGGATCTCCAGTCTTTTAGGTTGGGTTCCCATCATGATAAGTTCATATCGGCATTAGTCCCATCTTTACAGATGTATTATAGACTTTCTCTCTAGCTAGTCCTTTCGTCAGAGGATCCGCTAAATTTTCATCAGTGCGTACATGATCCACTCTCACAGCTCCTTTAGTGATCATCTCTCTCACTGTGCTGTGCTTGCGTCTTATTTGACGCTTCTTTCCATTATAGAATCGATTCTCAATTTTAGCAATAGCCGCGGTACTATCACAGTGGATCAACACAGCTGGCATATGTTTTTCCCACAAGGGAATCTCATATAGCAAGCATCTCAACCAACTTGCTTCTTCACTTGCAGTGGCAAGCACTATCATTTCAGACTCCATAGTGGACTGAGCCAATATGGTCTGTTTCTTTGATTTCCATGACACTGCTCCTCCAGCTATATTGAATATATAGCCACTAGTTGCTTTGGAATCATCCGATAAGGTGTTCCAATCAGCATCACTGTACCCTTCAACACTACTACAATTTTGGCTTACAATAGCACTAATTTAATAGCACTTTTACAGAAGTGCTATTAAATATCACACTGAAATACTTATAATAGCACTTTACTACCAAAAGTGCTATTGTAGAGAGTAATTTATTTTTTTCACAGGCCTTTAATTGCACTTTTAATGTGAGCGCTATCATAAGTATACCTACCATAGCACTTCTAAAAAAGCGCTATTATTGGGCTTTCTAGTAAAAAAAAAAAAACATAGAAAAAATTCATTTTGGCGATAAAAACCATTTTACGCTCATTTTTCACTTTCACACTTTTCACTCTCATCTTCACCTTTGATTTTCACTTTTCAATTTGCGCCGTCACAGAACCACCATCTCCGACGAAACGGCCACCGTCCCATTTTTCACATTCACCGTTCCTCACAGATCCACCGTACCGACGAACTCGCCGTCTCCATCGTTCCTCTCTCCAGTCCTCTTCATCATCGTTCTTCATCATTGTTAAACCCTAAATCCCAAATTGAAGAATTGTTACCATTGTTGAAGGCTTGAAGGAGCTGTTGTACTTTAATTGTCTATTCAAAAACTATTCGAACCCTAAATCCCAATTTTGATTAATTTTAGATTCAGACATAAACTTTCTGATTTATTGTGATTGGAGTTTATTAGTTAAGGTATTGAATGGAGAAACCTGTTTTACATCTTTGATTGACAGTTTATTGATTGGATTTTATTAGAAAGTAGAAACCAATTTTTTATTTGTTGAATGATTTGTTGTGATTGGAGTTTGTCTGTATATCTTTCTCCAAAGGGACTGTTTGAGGTACCTTTGATGTTGTTAAGATGTTGTTTTGTTAGTTTCATAGCTAGGGATTTGGTTGTATCATGGTTAGATGCAATTTGGTTGCAATTTGGTTGTATATCTTTCTCAAGGATTGGATGCAATCTGGTTTTTTGCTGTGATGTTGTTTTTCTGCACTGCAGGCTCTAAACAGAGGAATGTGGTGGTTCTTGTAGCAGAAAACTGCTGCTGTAATAGATTTTATTTTGCAGATCCTGGTATTCTTGTGTTAGCTGCTATGTTGTGCCTTTGTTGGATTCAGGATATTTCTCTTGCGCGCGCTCGCTTGGTTGATTCCCAAATTCCTTGTTCGTTGGTTTGACACTGCAGCTGATGTTTTTCGTTGTGTTTTAGTCGATCTGTTCATTGTGGCAAGGGCAGGGATCCCGAGTAAGTTTGTGCCGAAGTTTTCAAGTCCAACCTGAGGTATTCACTAGGATCAGTGTTGTTTGTAAGACCCTCTATTATAAAATAGTTAGAAACTATAGTTTTATTCTAATCATTTATTTAATTTGAATATTTTAGTTGATCAATTTAGTGTGACAATAATAGCAAAATTAGTCTATAGGTTAAAGTGTGTTAAATATAATTATGTCACCTTCTCTTAAGATGATTTACAGAATATAAATGTTATGGTCTTGTTATTACAGTAGATTAAGTACACTATCGGATAAAAATATTTATCCACTAATTAAATAGAAAGTCCCCTGATAAGTTATTAACTAATAAGTTACCCATGTTATTAAGGTCTAGTTATATAGATAAGAATTATCCTATAGAATAATAGATTTGGTCGAGCATCATCCTTTTCATGATGAATTGAGGCACTTTAAAATAAATGTTAAATATGTGTCCCGAATTTATAGTTGGCAGTGAAGGAGTACTAAATCATATTTTAGAAGCCAAAATTATAATATGGATATATTAGAAACCAAAATTATAGGAACTGATATTTTGAAATTTAACTTGGAACTTAGAATAAAATAAATAAATAGTTAGGGATGAAAAGGACAGGAGTGTCTCATAGATTAGATTTCCATAAGTGAATCTTACGAACTAAATCCATCTCTCCCTCTTTGCCTTAAGATTCAGCAGATACATCTCATACTGAACAGAATTGTATTCAAATCCTCTCAACTACTAATCAGATATACCAAAACCTGCTTCCTATATGATTCTGAACAGGTAGATGGAGTATACTAATGTGCAGACACTAAACTATCCCAAATAGCCCTCTTAAAGTTATACTAATGTCTATACATATTCATGGATATATTTATTTTCAGTTCATGTGAAAAATTAGAAGATGCAAGACTGTAGGTTGCAATAAAATTATGATATATGTATATGTGGATGTGGATGTTTTATGTTTATTAGTACTAGTATTTGCAACTTCATATCTAATTAGCATAGCTTACATGATATATTATATATTTACTCCTTGTACGTATCACTATTATTCATATATAATTATATATATGTTTGATAGCTAGTTTGATAGCTAGTTATGAATTTTATATAATTATCAGAGTTGCAAACTGATGTATTAACTATCATGTGGCCTCCCAATCATCTCTAGTATTGTTATTGGTTTTGAAAAGTATTATGTTCTATTTCTGTTTGAGTTATATAATTTATCATGAAAAAACATTGAGATGATTTTTTTAAAAGTAGTCTATTATGTTTGATTATAATTATAGGTTTGCTGTCCTAATATTTGCTGAACTGAAGTTGGTTGGAGGCATATTACAGTACACTGGTAAGAACTCGGCTTAACCATGATTATTGTAAAAGTCTAATTCTATTGATCAGATTTCACTTCTTCTATTAGGTAAATAGAAATTTGTATGCATGTCTCATGTTTTGGCTTCAATATGCAGTGAGTTTGAAATTTGGAATATGTTATCATGATTTTGGAATTTGATTGAAATTTGTCACGCTATTGTCCATGTTTCTTATAATTGTTTATGTGGATTGTTAGTGACCTAGTTTTAAGATGATGTTGGTAGCTAGCTTTAATAATTTTATTAAAAATCTATAAACAGATTCATCCAATTATGATTGATAAGAGTTGGATTAACAAGGCAATAAAATCGAAAGATTTCTTTCTTTTTTTTGAAGAAGAATCGAAAGATTTCTTGAAAGGGGTAGTCCAGATCTTTGCTACTCTTGTATAATTTCTCTCATATTGTTTAGGTGTTTGGCTAGGCATATCAAAACTGTTTTTTATTGGTTTATTAGAGAGAGATATCAATATACCATTTGTATTGGAACTGTTTAATTCTGTCATTAATTATATCTATGGAAATAAAAAATATTCATAAGCTGTTGCTAAACTTGTTCTACTTTTTCGTTCTCTTATTTTTTTTCCAGGTACTTCTTGAAAACATGAGCGATGCTTGCTGGGTTTGGAAATTGACTACTTAGGTTAATTAGTTTGTGTATAATTAGTGGTATGAACATCATCTAGTGGCTTAGGTTAGTAGTAAACCAAGCTTTGGTATGTATTACTACTAGCAAGGAAGTTTGCTTTTGTCTTAGACACAAAATTGTCTTGCTTCTTTGTTTGTTTTTTGAAGGGAGCCTCATGTAATTTGACTAATTTGAGTGTACTTATTGGCCTTCCTTGTGCCTTTTTATCTTTAATATATTTTTGGCCTTTTGACCTGTGTATTATTTGCTACTATGTTTTAAGTTTCAAATTAAGCTTCAGGTCACTTATTTAAAATAAAATAAAATTGCAGGTTATAAAATAAACTAATAATTTTAAAAGACATACAATAGCACTTTTGTGATGAAGTGCTATTAAAGATAGGGCATACGATAGCGCTCTTTTCTAAAAAGTGCTATTAAAGAGTGTTGTCAAAAGGGCACCAAACAGGTATACTATAGCGCTTTAGTGTAAAAGCGCTATTAAAGACGGTCTAAGTTATGGTGTATAAGCCATGTTTATGCACCGTGCATAAATACCCAAAATTGCTTAGCGCACCCCCAAGATTTTTAGTGCACCCCCCAAATTTTTAGGGAGTGCATTAGAAATTTGGGGGGTGTGCTAGAAATCTGGGGGGTGCGCTGAGTAATCTGGGGGTGTGCTAAGCAATCTGGGGGCTGCATTAAGTAATTTTTATTATTTATGCACGGTGCATAAGGAAAAAGCTTATGCACCATAACCACTCCCATATACAATAGCACTTTTAAAAGCGCTATAATAGCCATAGACTTACAATAGCACTGGTTTCTATAGCACTTTTAAGTGCTATTAAAGCAAAAAAAAAGTGCTATCAAAGCCTTTTTTGTGGTAGTGCAAGTACAGCTGGAAATCTCTTATAATGTAATCCGAGATTCATGGTCCTTTTAAGATACCTCATGACTCTCTCAATAGCTTGCCAATGCTCATTACTGGGCCTGCTATAGTAAACCTGCACAACAATCCCACGACATAGGCGATGTCGGGTCTGGTGCAATCAGTGGCATACCTAAGACTACCAATGATGCTTGCATATTCAGTTTTTCTTACGCTTTCGCCAGTGTTCTTAAACAGTTTTACACTGAAATCATACGACGTACAAGCAGGTTTACAGTCAAAGTAATTATATTTCTTTAGAATCTTTTCCACGTAGTGGGATTGATCTAAAGTTATTCCGTCCTTTGACCTAGTGATCTTGATTCCAAGAATCACGCTTGCCTCTCCAAGGTCTTTCATATCAAGTTGTTACTCAACAATGATTTCACTGCATTTATAGCAGAAATGTTTGACCCAAAGATGAGTAAATCATCCACATAGAGACATACAATAGTGCAAATGCCATTTTCATATTTATAATAAATGCATTTGTCACTTTCATTCACTTTGAATTCATTTGATGTCATCAAACTATCAAATTTAATATGCCATTGTTTTGGCGCTTGCTTAAGTCCATACAAGGACTTATCTAACTTACAGACCTTTTGTTCTTGTCCAGGTATCACAAACCCTTCAGGTTGTTCCATATAGATTTCTTCTTCTAAGTCACCATTTAAAAAAAAAACAGTTTTAACATCCATTTGGTGAATAAAAATATTATAAACAGCGGCAACTGAAATTAGTACCCTTATGGATGTTATACGAGTGACCGGAGAAAAAATGTCGAAGAAATCTATATTTTCTCTTTGTCTAAAACCTTTGGCTACAAGGCGAGCCTTGTATTTATCAATAGTACCATCGGGTTTTAGTTTCTTTTTCAAAATCCATTTACAACCAATCAGTTTGCAACCAGGAGGCAACTCTACTAAGTGCCAGGTCCTGTTAGATTCTAGAAATTCCATCTCATCATTAATAGCTTCTTGCCATAAATCTGCATCCATAGATGACAATGCTTCTTGAAGACTCGTAGGGTCTTCCTCTAAGGAATATACTGAAAAATCCGGTCCATAATCTTAAGCTACTCTTACTCTTTTACTTCTTCAAAGTTCCGTTTCTATTTCTTTGTTGCTCTCGGAATTTCTTATCACCGGAAGGTGACTTGACTCGGTGCACCCACTATTTGTGGTTTCGTTGCCCCCACTATTTCTCGATTTAAAGGGAAATTTATCTTCATAGAAATCAGCATCAACTGATTCTATTATCACTTTAGTATTTAGGTCATAAAACCAATATGCCTTACTGTTTGCTGCATAGCCAATGAATACACATTCATAGGCACGACTTGCGAGTTTAACCCGCTTTGGATCCGGTATCCTGACATAAGAAAGACATCCCCAGGTTCTCAAGTAAGACAAGTTCGGTTGCCTTTTCTTTAATATCTCATAAGGTGAGACCACATTATTAGCCTTGGGAACTCTATTCAGGACGTAGCAAACAGTCAATAAAATTTCCCCCCATCAGTGTGATGCAGCACCAGAATAGAGCATACTAGCTACAACTAGTTCAGTAAGAGTTCTATTCTTTCTTTCTGCTTTACCATTCATTTCAGGTGAATATGATGCAGTCGTTTCACGGATAATTCCATGTTCTTTATAAAAATCATTGCACAACATAGAATCATATTCAGTTCCCCTATCGCTACGAAGCCGCTTAATTTTCTTACTAAATTGATTTTCAATTTCAGTCACATAAATCTTAAGCATGTCAAGCGCTTCACTTTTATTTTTCATAAGATATACAACGGTATAATCAGAACAATCGTCAATAAAAGTGATAAAATAACGTTTACCATTTCTAGTTAACGTCCCATCTGCACCTTCTTATTTTCAGCAGCCGTGTATGTTTTAAACATAGCACGTTCATAACAGATATGACGACTAGCGCCAGTATCTATCCACCAGCCATCAGTACCACCAACCATATTGATTTCAGTGATCATAGCAACATAAGGCTCATCAGTCAGGTTAGCCTGTGCATCAGGGGCAGTAGCAGGTTTGTTCCTGAGTCTGCATTTTCTTGCAAAATGACCCGGTTTACCACAATTGAAACAAGACAAACCAACTGAACCAGAGTCATTCCTCTGAGCAGGTGGATGCTGTTTAGCATTAGTATTATGGGCCCTTGAAGGGTTACCATTCTTAATTCGGTTCGTTTGACCGCGGTTCTGATTCTTTAAAGGTTTCCCCGTAGGCTTCAGAACCGCACCGAATTTCTTTTTGTTGTTGCCGGAGACCACATAGGCCTCTTCTTTTTGATCTTGTCTCCTGGATTCCTCCTTAATACGGAGGCGAGTAATCAAACTTTCAATTGAAAATTCTTTTGTTTTATGACGAAGCTGATTTTTAAAATTTTTCCAACCAGGGGGTAATTTGTCAATCATCACAGCAATTTGGAACTGTTCGTCAAGAGGCATACCTTCAGTTATTATTTCATGAGCAATTTTCTGAAGTTCATGAGATTGTGCCTCCACAGACCTTTCATCCACCATCTGGTACTTCAGGTACCTACTAACAACGTACTTCTTCACACCAGCCTCCTCAGTATCATATTTCTTTTTCAGCGCCTCCCAAACCTCTTTGGCAGTTTTGTATGTACTGTAATAGTCATACAAGTCATCACAAAGACCATTGATGATATAGCCTTTGCATAGGTAATCATCAGACAACCAGAGTTGTTGTTCCTTTTTCTGTTGAAGCTCTTGGGCTTTAGCCTGTGCAACAGAATCAACCGATTCCTTTTGTTTTTCAGCATCAGACTTTTCAGCATCACCATTGATGGTGAGTGGTGTTCCTGAACTCGATCCCACAAGACCGACAGAGACAACAAGCATATCCTCATTCAAAACGCGGACAACCTTTTTCAAAGTTAAATAGAAAAACATTTTCTGTTGCCAACGTTTGAAGTGTAGACCTTCAAACTTGAAGGGTCTTTCACCAGCATTCGAGTTTCCAACAATTCCTTCGGTATCCATAGCAGTTTGAAAAACGTCTTAAAATTGTTATTTTTGATTTATAAAAATTGATTTTCGTGGAGAAAACAGAGATACCGAATTGAAAGAAATTGTTGGCTGAGTCGCGTACTAGGTCGCTTTCTTTAAGACGTTTCGTGGTACTGCTCAAATTGTGCAAAGCAGACAATCAACCGCGTCGCCTCCAGGATGAAACAGCCTCGTCAAATTTAATCGATTAAATACTGCAATGTATTAATCGAAAGGAACACCTTTAGTTAATGGTTCTACAAAATCAGAAATTGATACTTCAATATCAATTGAATCGATACAACAATACCGATTTGAAACCAATGAAACAGAAACGAGTCGATACAACAATATCGATATCGAAAAACAATAGAATAGAATCGAAGAAGGATGGAAGAATTTGTGATGAATATTTTTTCTGAATACTTTGATGATTTGTTGTTCTATCTTTTTTTTATGAATATATGCTATGAGCAAAGAAAACAATGCAATAATAGGTATTCAAGGGAGGGACATAGAATTAATCACAATTAAGTGACATTATTACTTGTCCGTTACAAAATTAGGAGAATGGTTATAGCTGGTGTTGAGTCAGCAAGAATGTAATGCAGACCCTTTAAAATTCGAAAAATGACACAAAAACAACATAACATCCACTGGTGCAAGTTGCTTGTAAATTCGCAGCAGTCACAATTTACACTAAACTTCGTGAGTTGCCTTTAAAACTGTTCATTTTTCTTTCCAATGTGAGACTCAATCCCACTTTTTTCAATTCACACTTCAATGTGATTTTTTCATTTCTAACCATTATGGATTAACTTCCATTCTCCAAATGAACATCAAATTGTTCATTTTCTCAACAGAAACGTTGCTCCACGAAGCAATGTTAACTCACATGTGGCATATTCCAATAACTAAACATAGAAAAAGGAATCAATTTCATTGATGAACTCACAATGAACCGACCATTGGAGTTGGTCTTAGTTGCTTGCATTTGAAATTCTCATCCACTAGTATTTACGACGGCAGAACCACAGGAGGCTTGCCTCGCGGGTTAAAGAAACTAATTTTCATGGAAAGGGTTCGAACTTTTGAATTAAGATAAAGATGGATGTTTCAATCATTGCAAAAATAACAATCATGTAGTATAATACTATATGTCTCTTACATGGTTTACACTTGATGCAACTATACTTTGATCTTACAAGTAAAAAATTAGTTAAACAACACTGTAAGTTACTCTAACCAATGTAGTATACCCGATTCAGCAAGTTACCAAAAAATGAATCAGTTTATCATGGACAAGATCCCACCAGGATTGAAGACAAAGGGATTTGGTTGTTGGTAGTACAATACAACCAGATTATCATCGAAATTTAGCAGGCAGTCAGCATCAGTTAGTAGATCATGAATATGATCATCACATGTGCCAATATCCGGCAGCAAATGACCATCAAATAATTTCTTCCTGAGCTTCGAAACCCCACATAACCGCCAAAAATATAGAATTATCGCCAATTAGTGTGTGTATGAAGGACCAAGAAAGGCATGCTTCTTGTGAAGAAGAAACCAATTCCTTTAATAGTAGCCTAGCTCAATCAGTTCATATCTCTGTCAGTCATTAACTTCATTCACAAAGTTATTCATCATGTTTCACTCTTCTTCAAAGTAATGGTTTGGCACCTCAGGAGGGGAAGGCAAGTTTGCAACACATTTGAACTGTTCCAGACAATGATTTTAATTTAAGTCAATCAACTTGCAATAATAAGAATTAACTATAACAAAAGCAAGATTAAAAGTTAAAACAATCACCTTGTTCTGCTTGTATTTGTCACGAACAGCTTTGAAGGATGCTGCCCTTCTCGACAAATACAAGTCATGTAACATTCTAACACATTCTTCCAAATCAGCCGATTCATATCCTAAGCATTCACACAGGGATGAAGTCTGCAATAGATTCTCAACATTAAGTACAACGAAATATTAACCTTTTCAAGAATCAAATATATTAAAGTCCAACAAAATCAAATATTTACCCATGGATTTACTCCAGGCCGGATGATAATTCTGGCAAGAAATACAACAGATGCAGCCAAAACAGAAGGCAAGAATCTAATACATTCATAGTCCAATAAGCTTAACTCGGCAAGATAGTTGCATAGATATTCAAACTGCAAATTGGAATTCTGCAATTAAAAAACAAACAACAGTTAGTAAGCATAATAAAAGCTTTTGCCATCACCAACTGATAAATAATAAAAGAACAGTTCAACTTACCTTTCGATTCTCGTAAGCAATCCCAACAAACCTCCTGAAATGATGAAACAATGTCTGTGAGGAGTGAGGAGGAATGAGTGTTGTTTTTATGGTGTACAACAGAAAAGGTAGTGTTTTTTTTTCTATACGGGTTGAACGGTTTACGCCAGTTGGGTTTGGGTAAACCTGTCATCCGTATTTGATCATCAATTTTTTAAACCACAGCTATACGTTTATCCAACCCCAACCCCTTAAATTGGATCGCTTTGGATGGATGCAGCTGATTTTCCTATTTTACCCAATCCATGTACACCCTAATGTGGACATAATCTCAAAATTAAATATCAACATGTCGTTGTAGTATAGTGGTAAGTATTCCCGCCTGTCACGCGGGTGACCCGGGTTCGATCCCCGGCAACGGCGCATTTTTTAATCTCAAAGATAAATCCACAAAAAATGTGACAACACTGCAACTTTAAAGTGACCTTTGCTTCCAACAAGTTCTTGAAATTCTTTAACTATATAGGTGTCTTTGTTTATGCTAATTGAGCAAGACTTACCATAGATTTTCTACTCAGAGAATCTACAATCACATTTGTCTTTCAAGGGTGATATAAATTTGTGCAATCATAATATCTTTTGTCATAAATAAAATCACGTTGAAAGATATACTTAAGAATTTTGTGGTCTGTATAAATCTTACAAGTCGTACCATAATGGTAATGCCTCCACAACTCAAGTGCAAAAATCGTTGATGTCCTGCCCAAATCATGTGTGAAATAGTTCTGCTCATGCCTCTTGGAGCAGTTTTCAAGCTAAGTTGTTGGAGGCATGATATTATTCCAGCAGCTTGGATTGATTTGGTTTGCGTGTGTGGACCCTATGGAAGTTGAAGAATGCAATTAATTTTCTTAAAAAAGGAGTTGAATGTTCTGCAGGGAGTGGATAGTGTAAAAAAGTCCATGTGTGGAGGTGATTAATCTCAAAGGTTAAAGGATTTGGTTTCTCTATACATCAATGGTTGTGAGTCTTGTGACACTGTATTAATTAATGTGAATAGGAAAGAGGCTAATTCAGAAATTGAGGTTTAAGGGTACTAATGGAGTTTGATTATTGGAGCAGAAATGTGTTGGTTGGTTGGATGGTGTCCACAAAATGGACTGCACTGTTGTATCAGTAAGAATGCTGTGATACTACCTTATCCTTCATTTTCTACATAATTCTTGGACGCGGGTATGTGTGGCAGGTTAAGCCATGAGAGGAAGTCATATTACATGAAGTGGTGGTAGCTAGGCACCTGTAGCTTGCAAGTGAAGGAATTGCTTGGCTGGTATTGATCAACTTAGCTATATTAATGTTGGAAGTGTAGCAGGTTATGTTCTGCTGCTATTTAGGTGTGATATTGTTTGATGAACTGTGGCGTTAGAGGTGTGGGGTTGATCATTAACAATTTGTAATGAAACAATCTATGGTGCATTTATTCTTACATGGCTTGCCTTGTGCCTGTAACAATTATATGATAATAACTCTGTCTTTATTAGCAACAAACAAAAGAACAACCAGTTCCTGCCTTGGACTAATCTGCTACACCACACTTATAACACACAAGGCCGTTCACATTCACATAACCTTCAATCTCACATTTCTGTCAAACATTTGGAAAAGGATGTACTTGCTGATAAAATGTTTCACATTGATGTTATCGATCAGCGCAATACAACTACCATCCTTTTCCAAATTGCTGTCAATAACAATATCATTGGTGCTATACTACATTTTCCTCTCTTTTACCCCGTTAACTCATAAAAAAAATGAGATGAGGACAGGAATAAGATGAATAATATTAAGAGAAATGAAGGGAGCAAGAATAATTACGAGATATGTGTAAAGATGATAACAGGAAAGGGTTCAAATTACAGAATTAAGATAAAGATGTGTGTTCTAACTCTAAAGAAAAAGTATTGTATCCTTCGTTGCAAAAATAATAACCTTGTAGTACCATACATATCTCTTACATTGTTTACACTTGATGCAATCATACTTCGACTATAGTACAAATCACAAGAATTTAAACAACACTATAAGTCCCACTAATAAATGTAGCATACCCAATTCACGAATTCGTTTATCTTGGGCAAGATCCCATATATTAACAAGTTGCAACTTCACCACAAAAGCAATTGGCCATTAGCAGTACAACCAGATTATCATCAAAATTTAGCAAGCAGTCAGCATCAGTAATTGGATTATAATATATATATCAAGATCCAGCAACATGAACTTAATTCCCTTCAAATCAGCAACATGAACTTCCCATGTTTGAGATTATCACCACCTATGGTGTACATCTTAGCATGCATGACAAAAAAACAAATTCCCTTCAAATCAGCCCACCTCAAAAAATCCTTTATATTTGTCAGCAATGAACTTCATTCACCAAGTTGTTTAGCAATAGATTAAGTAGTAATGGTTTGGCACCTCAGGAGGGGAAGGCAAGTTTGCCACACATTTGAACTGTTCCAGACAATGATTTCAAGTCAATCAAATTGCAACAATGAGAATTAACTATAACAAAAAAAGAAAGATTCAAAGTTAAAACAATCACCTTATTCTGCTTGTATTTGTCACGAACAGCTTTGAAGGATGCTTCCCTTCGTGACAAATACAAGTCGTGTAACATGGTAACGCATTCTTCCAAATCAGCTGATTCATGTCCCAAGCATTCACATAGGGATGAAGTCTGCAATAAATTCTAAACATTTAGTTCCTTCAAATATAATTCTTTTATTGAATCAAATATATTAAAGTCCATGACATCAAATATTTACCCATGGATTTACTCCAGGCTGGATAATAAATCTGGCAAGAAATATAACGGATGCAGCCACAACAGAAGGCAAGAATCTTATACACTCATAGTCCAACAAGCTTAACTCGGCCAGATAGTTGCACAGATACTCAAACTGCAAATTAGAAGTCTGCAATTTATAAAAGAGCAACAATTAGTATACACAATAAAAGCTTTTGACATCACAAACTAATAATAAAAGAACAGTTCAATTTACCTTTGGATTCTCAGAAGCAATCCCAACAAACCTCCTGAAATGAAACATAACAATTGCACATAAACATAATCAGTACAATAACTTCATTTCAGCAAAAAATTATATATATCCAATTCTACAATAAAAAATTTCCTTACTTTAGAAATGTGATGACATTAGGGTTGCCCATTTCAAAATTTAGAGACTTGAGTATGTCAGCTTCCATGTTTAAGACCTGTAGTAACAACAATTAACATGAGAAACAAAGCAACAAAAGAAAAAGGGAAAAAAAAAAACTAAAATCAACTAATTCAAACAAGAACAAAAGTTGTTACAAGACTGAGAAAAGAATAGGACATTTACCTCTTCTAAATAATAGCTGTTATCAGTAATTTGGCAGAAATCCGCCGCCTTTGGTGGAGTGATTTCTTCATACTTTCTGAAAATTAAAAATCAATAAAATTATTTCTTCAAAAGCAAACTAACATAACAAAATTTATAAATATAAAAACTAGTTATTGAAATCATACGATGCAACGAGCATGGAGGAAACACCGAGTAGCTGAAATTTGGATCTTTTGACAGGTTGAATAGATAGGAACCGATCAATGTAGGAAATAGATAGATGAAGGGTTTCAGGAAGAAGTTTGTACTCATCTGCAACCTCAACTAACCAATCAACCAATGTCCCCCTCATGTTCGAAGTAATGTCTCTTTGAACATTCTCCATATAACCAACCATTGGCCTTCTCTTTTTCTGCATCTGAGAAATAATAAAAGCATAAGTTTAAACACCAAGAAATTATCAATGAAATAACACATTAATTTAAGCAAAAAGAATCAACATTTAACATAAATAACCAGAAAAGGAGGCATTACATTACCTCCATTGCACGAAGATAATCGAATATGTCGGATACATAAGGCTCGTCAATATATTCATCGGAACGTATCTGATTGTTGTTTCTTGGAAGTGGCTTATCCAAATTGGAATCAATTGAAGGAAAGGTTATTGTTGGTTTGTTGAGGTTAGGATTTCTACGAAGTTGAAGTTTGTGTTTGGGTTGATATTGGGGGAAACTGAGATCAGGAATTTCACCCAATACAACTCTTTGTCTTTTGGGAACAATGACTTGTGGTGGTTGTTGAGCAGTGTTTGTTCTCTTCTTTGAGGCGCGAGTCTCCATTTTTTCTCTCTGTGTAGTGTTGGTGTGAAACAGAGAGAAAGAGATTAAAGATTAGGGTTTGGCAATGTATGAAAGAGGAATGAATGAGTGTTGTGTTGTGTGTTTTATACAAAGAAGAGCAAATCCAAATTATTCCTATGGCGCGTTGTTTGGTTTTGGCGATTTTTTTTAAAAAATAAAATAAATAAAAAATGAATTGGTGCAGTTTGGGTTTTTGGTTTGTTCTTCTTTGGATTGAGATTTGAATATGGCAGTCAATAGCGCGCTACCTTCCCTCGTCTAATTAAAAATAATTTTTTTTAAAATGGGTACAACTACAACCTATAAAAAAGAGTTACAAAATTAAAAAATATTTAAGATCAAGTAACTCCACTTCATTTAATTTAATAATATGATATTGAAAATTATAACATTCTTATTAGATTTTAGTGTAAATAGTTTATTTGAATCTTAACTTTATCTTTATAAATATTTTATAGGCACATATTATAAACATCGCATTGACTAAGTGTATGTTGGTTCTGCGGTGACGAAAATTGATTTTGATAGAATTGATTCTGTAAAATTGATTCTGGCCAAAATTGATTTTAAGTTAAAGTGGTTTATGTTTGGATATATTCGTGCAAAAGTGAGTTGAACAAAAAATTTGAATGTAAAAATCAATTTTAGAATCAGAAGCTACGATTTCTAGATTCAAGTAGAATCAATTCTGGAGGCAGAATCAATTCTACTTTTGAGAAACCAAACAAGTCAGAATCAATTCTACACGTTCAAAATTAATTCTATCTGCTCCAGAATTGAAACCAAACATACACTGAATTATGTTAAACAATCTATTTAATATACAGGGTATGTTTTTTCTTGCCGAACGAAATTTATTTCTATATGCATTTGATAAAGATTTAACCTTTGAACTAACATTTTTGAGAAATTTTTACCTATACTTGAGATCTGAATATTAACATATAAGTAAGTTGATCCGTCATTTTTATTTTTAATTTTATTTAATTAATTATATGAGTATTATTCGTTTTCAATTAACTATTTTAAGATTATATTTTTTCTCGTCACACCACCAACTTGCCTAAAAAGTTAAAAGATTATATTTTTTGTTATAGGAAGGCATAATGTAATTTTTACTCACTTTTCATTACTTATCCAACTGTTGGATTAATCAAAGGATTCAGATTTAACAGCAGTCATTGCAGAAGAGATTGTCGCTGCTAAGGATCTAGATCGTGATCTAATAGCGTGATAGTAGAGAAGACTGAAGAGTGAGTAAAATTAAAATGTCTTTATTTCGGAGATAGTAGTGATACATTTTTTTGGTCAGATAGTTGGGGAGATTGAGGTGTGTTGAAGAAAATATATAAGACAATAATGAGACAAATGTGAGAATTGTATTGTCAATTTGGTGAGAAGTGATCGAATAGGTTTCAATGGAAAGTGTCGTTGCTACATGAAATGAAATCGACAATAATCAATAGAATAATTAAATATGTATAATGATAGTCAATTATTCACACTACTACAAAGAATCAACTAAATTACTGTCCAACAACTTTCAAAGAAGCAGGTAAGGCAATATATTTACAAATCAATTTTAAGATTTAAAGATTACTCTAGAGCTTTGTAAACATCGGTAGCAGGAATCAGTATCTTCATAATACACTAGATTAAGTTTGGCAAATCCGACTCACTAGGAGGCCAAAAATTGGGGATCCGTCGTGTCATTACAAGCAAATAATGATCAAAGATTGTTCAAGGCATCGTACGAAGCTCCATGACCCTTGTTTCAATTTTAACGTGCAATGGTGGAAGCAACAAAAAAGTTGGAATATTAAAATGATATGGACATTAAATAATACCATTGGCAATACAAATTTCGTCGATCTTGGTGTTGGCATTAGTTGAGAGAAACTTAATCAATGCACACTTCATGAAGATTGCTAAAACCTGTTTTTTCAATTATTTTTTATTCAAAAGATGAGGAAGATGAATATAAGTATTTAAACTATAGAGGAAAAGTCTAATATTCTTAATTCATCACTGCAAAAGTACATTGTATGTTGCAAATATATCTCTGTTACACTTGATTTTTTTTTACTAAGTATCTGTTACACTTGATGTATTCGTTTACACTTGATCAACATATCACCGACTAATGTAGTATACACTATTATGCAAGTGATCACATATGAATTAGTTCATCATCCATAAGATTCCAGGAGCATAGTTTGTATCAACTAGGAACAACTTCATTCACCAAGTTGTTTACATCAAATCAATCTTCTTAAAAGTAATAATTTGGTACCTCTGGTGGTGGAGGAAGGTTTGCCACATATTAGAACTGTTTCAGACAAAGATCACAATGCAGTATCATACGGGCTTTCAACTATAGAGGAAAAGTCTTGTATTCTTCATTGCAAAAATAATAACCATGTAGTATCATGTAGTCCCACCAATCAATGTAGTACACCAGGTTATGAAAGTGACCAAATATATCAATTAGTTTATCATGGACAACTTGTTCGCCGAGGGAATTGGCCATTAGTATAATAGTACAACCAGATTATCATCAGAAAAGTTAGCAGCCAGTCAGCATTATTAGTTGGACAATCACATATGCCAAGAACCAGCAGCAAATGACCATCAAAAAATTTCTACCTGAGCTACTTAATTGTTTGCCTAACACCGCATCTAGTGTGTATTGAATAGCATAACCAAGAAAGGAATGCTTCTTTTATGGAAGAATCTAATTCCCTTCATCCTACCAACACACCTCAAAAGTCCTTTATATTTGTCAGTCATGAAGTTCATTCAACATTTTATTCAATGCATCACTCTTCTTCAAAGTAATTAACTGGTATCTCTGGAGGGGAAGGCAAGTTTGCCACATATTTGAACTGTTCCAGACAATAATTTCAAGTCAAACAACTTGCAATAACAAGAATTAACTGTGACAAAATACAGGTTAAAAGTTAAAACAATCACCTTCTTCTGCTTGTATTTGTCGCGGACAGCTTTAAAAGATGCTGCCCTTCGTGACAAATACAAGTCATGTAAAATAAGAACGCATTCTTCCAACTCAGCAGATTTGTAACCCAGGCATTCACACAAATATGAAGTCTGCAATAAATTCCCAATATTAAGTGCCTTGAAATATTATGCTTTTATCGAATCAAAACAAATAGATTGAAGTTCAAGACATCAAATATTTACCCAAGGCTGTACTCTAGGCCGGATAATAAATCTGGCAAGAAATATAACCGATGCAGCCACAATAGAAGGCAAGAATCTTATACACTCATAATCCAACAAGCTTAACTCGGCAAGATAGTTGCACAGATACTCAAACTGCAAATTCAAAGTCTGCAATTAAAAAACAAACAACAGTTAGTAAACACAATATACGGTCTTTTGCATCACTAACTAGTATTAAAAGAACAGTTCGACAAGTACCTTCTTATTCTCGGAAGCAATCCCAACAAACCTCCTGAAGTGAAATATAGCAATTGCAAATAAACATAATTAGTCTAAATAACTTGATTTCAAGAAGGCTTTGTATATTCAAATTTACAATAAAAATAGTTCATACTTTAGAAATGTGATGACATTAGGGTTGCCCATTTCAAAATTTAGGGACTTGAGTATGTCAGCTTCCATCTTTATAACCTACAATAACAACAATAAATGAGAAACAAAGCAACAAAGAAAAACAATGAAATTGACTAATCGAAACAAGAACAAAACTTACCTCTTCCAAGTCGTAGTTGTTATCAGTAATTTCGCAGAAATCCACAGCTTTGGGTGGAGTGATTTCTTCATACTTCCTGAATAATAAAAGCAATTGAACTGTGAATTTGTAATGCAGGTGCTTAAGCAATGTAACATAGCAACATTTATCTAAATTACAGTTGTTGAGTTGAGATCTTACGATGCAATGAGCATGGAGGAAACACCAAGCAACTGAAGTTTTTTTCTGCTGAGAGTGTTAAGCGATAGGAATCTATCAATGTAGGAAACAGAGAGATGAAGGGTTTCGGGTAGAAGTTTGTACTCATCTGCAACCTCAACTAACCAATCAAACAAAGTCCCCCTCATGTTTGATGTAATGTCTAACTGAACATTCTCAATATAACCAACCATTGGTCTTCTCTTTTTCTCCAATGTGCGAAGATAATCGAATATATCGGATACGTAAGGCTCAATAATTTGTTGATTGTCACGTTTGGAATTGTTTTTGTTATAAACTGGCTTATCCAAATGCAAATTGGAATCGAGAGAAGGCTGATATTGTTGGGGAAAACTGAGATCGGGAATTTCACCCAAAACAACTCTCTGTCTTTTGGGAACAACGACAAGTGGTGTTTGTTGAGCGGTGATTGCTCTTTTCTTTGAGGCGCGAGTCTCCATTTCTCTCTCTGTGTGTAGTGAAGTGTTGCTGTGAAACAGAGAGGGAGAGATGAGAGATGGGTGAGGAATGAGGGTTGTTGTCGGTGTTTTATAGAACAGATTAGTGTTTCGAAAACCAAAATGATTTTCATGGCGCCGGTATTAGGGTTTTGGCGTTTTGGTTTTGTTTTTCTTTTGGATTCCGAGTTTTGAATATGGCGGTTAATGGCGCGCTATTTTTACCCTCCCATTTATTTATTGAAAGGATTCCCTCTCCCGATTAAAAATAATTAAACCTCTCCAAAACTCAAAGAGATGATTATTCATTTTTGTCTCTATCTGCGATGAAATTAATTAAAATATGTGTCATATTAACCCGTGTCCGGTTAAGGAGTTAAAAAAAATGGTAAATTTTATTTTGAAAATAATATTTTTCATATTTTAAATATATTGATTATATAAATTCTAAAATTATTGTACTATATTTAGTATTTTTAATTAGTATTTAGAGGCATTAATTAGTATTTTTCTTAAAATATTTGTAAGCCATTAGAGGAGCTTATACCTTAAATTGATAAATTAAAATGTATCGGTACGGTACAATTAAGTTTTAATTTAATAAATTAATGATATTTTTTATGAATCTAAAAAATATTTTTTAATTATTATATTTAAAAAAATTATTTCATAAAAAAAAAAACACACACAATTTGATTGTTTATTATAAGTATTACACTAATATGTTATATTTTCCCCTCGAAAATTTCACTATTATGAGTAATAAAAAAAAAGTCATTTTGCAAATCGATTTCGTAAATAATATTTAGTTATTAAATTTTTTTAAATATAAGAAAAAAATATTTCAAAAAACACTCATTAAAGACTTAATATACTTTTCCTAATATTAGAGATGATTAAATCTAAATTAAAATCGCAAACTTGATCCAAATAAATTGAAAATTGTATATTTTTTTATTGAATTATTTTTTTTAATTAATCATTCAAAATCGAATCAAACCACAAATAATTTTTTATTTGAAGTGTATGAATTTTAACTCAAAATCAATTTAATATATGAACTGTGAACACTATAATAAATATTGTAAGGTTGACTATTTTTACTTGAATTTAGGATTGTGTAGTTGTGACTGTCACTTTATCTAAAACAATACCAAAAAAATTGTCTTAAAATATATTTTATTTATTATTTTGTGAGACATTTTTTACAGCTATATAATGCTAATTTTTTTCAACTCAACTATTTGAAAATGAACTAGGATGTCATTTTTTTAACATAAAATAGGCTATCATTCAAGTTTTTCTTTTTTGGTATTAAATAGTATACTAACCGTAAATTCAAGTTATAATTGGACTGCCATGGAATATTTGATGAAAGTGATAGTATATCAATTTGGACTGTCATGGAATATTTAATGAAAGTGAAATATCAAAGCATCTCACATTTAATAAGCCTCATGGTTAGGGTTTGTTTGTACATGTTGTATAAAAGCCAAAGTCTTAACTCCTAATCAGTTACAATTCATCTCTTTGACCTCTACAAACTTGATTCTCTATGTACAAATAAATGTCATCCTAATTCTAAAAGGGTTGCTAAGAATTAAGATTAGTCACAAACTTCATACAGTCATGCAATCCAAATCTCAAATAAATACATGTATCCAATCGCTTATGTGGTGGCCAATTTCGAGGAGCTTTTGAATACTCTTTTGTATCGATGGTGTCTCTAGGGGAGGTCACGTTTCTCATGACAACGACGATATGAGCTGCAAACTTGTCAAGACAAGTTATATTTAAAGGTTGCATCGAGACTGAGAGGTTTAATTCAATTGAAGTTATCATGTGAGTTTTGCAGCTGGTAAGGAAAGGGGTAGGTAGAGAGTAGAGAAAGAGATGTTAGCATGCACTTCTAACTTGATCAATACCCACTTCATGAAGATTGATAAATCATAATACTTTTTATCATTTAAGGAGTATCAATTTTTATGAAAAATTGAATGTAGATGAATACAAATGGGGAGAAAAGTCCAATAATCTAAATTCATCACAACAAAAATACATTGTATGATTCAAATATATGTCTCTTACACTTTATGTATTTGTTTACAGTTGATCCTAGGATCAACTTGATCAAAAAGGGCCTTCAACCATATGTACAAAGATCCAATGGCTGAGACTAACTAAGTTGATTACAAAACACCACTTAACCCCTAACATTTAAAACTATCATCCCCTTGATTATATTATTCATAATTCTTTTGTTGAAGAAACTAGTTTCCTTCATTCTAGTCCACCTCAAAAAATAGTGCACATTCACTGCTTCACTCTTCTTCAAAGTAATGATTTGGTACCTCTGGTGGTACAGGCAAGTTTGCCACAGATTTGAACTGTTACAAACAAAGAATTCAAGTCACTTAATCTGTCATAATAAGACTTAACTACAATAGAACAGAAAGGGTAAAACAAACAATCACCTTGTGTTGTTTGTATTTCTCTCTAACAGCTTTCAATGATGCAGCCCTTCTTGACAAATACAAGTCATGTAAAATGAGAACACATTCTTCGAGCTCATCAGATTTATAACCCAAGCTATCACTCAATGATGAAGTCTGCAATAGATTCTCAACATTAAGTCATTGAAATGCAAACATAATCTTATTGTTTTATAGAAACAAATACTAGATTTAAGTACATAACATCAAATATTTACCCAAGGATATACATCCGGACGGATAATAAATCGAGCAAGAAATATAACAGATGCAGCCACCACAGAAGGCAAGAATCTAATACATTCATATTCCAATAAGCTTAACTCAGCAAGATAGTTACACAGAAATTCCATTTGCAGTTTTGAAGTCTACATTTGAAATAATAAAACAACAAATTAGTAAACATAATAAAAGCTTTTGTCATGACCAATATACATGTACTAGTATTAATGAACAATTTAACCTACCCTTTGATTTTCAGTAGCAAATCCAATAAACTCCCTGAAACACAGTAATTGCACAATTTAACACAATTAGTACAATTAACTTCATTTAAACAACAATTTAGATCTTGAAAAAATCCTTACTTCATAAATGTGTAAACATGAGGGTTGCCCATTTCAAAATTCAGTGACTTGAGTATATCAGCTTCCATCTTAATAACTTGTTTCAGCTGGTAAGTGTTATCGGTAATTTGTCGGAAATCTACAGCCTTTGGTGGGCTGATTTCTTCATACTTTCTACAAATTCAAAAGTAATAAAATTGTAAATTCATAAGCAACTTAACATAACAATTATAAAAAGTAAAAATCAAAACACAATGTTGAGATCTTACGATGCGATGAGCATAGATGAAACACCAAGCAACTGAAGGTTAGATCTGTTGATAACATTAAGAGATAGGAACCGATCGATGTACGAAACCGAGAGATGAAGGGTTTCTGGGAGAAGCTTGTATTCATCAGCAACTTCAACTAACCAATCAATCAAAATTCCTCTCATGTTTGAAGTAACACCTCTCTGAACTTTCTCAATGTATCCAACCATAGGTCTTCTCTTTTTCTACATCAGAAAAACAATCAAATCATAAATTCAAACACCCAGAAATTTTAATCAAATCTACACATCAATTTCACCAAAAAGATTACAAATTTAACATAGAAAAAAAAATCAAATCAAATTCTTAAACACCCAAAAATTATAATCATATCAACACATCAATTTCACTAAAAAGATTAAAAATTTAACTTAAAGAAAATCAAATCAAATTCTAAAACACCCAGAAATTGTAATCATATCAACACATCAATTTCACCAAAAAGATTAAAAATTTGACTTAAAAAAATTCTTAAAAACCCAAAAATTTCATTTGAGCTAACACATCAATTTGAGCAAAAAGAATGAAAATTTAACAAGAAAAATTAGAAAAATTACCTCCATTGAACGAAGATAGTTGGATATATCAGATGCATAAGGCTCACCAATCTGTTCATCACCAAATTCTGCATTCTTGTTACCGAAAATCGGCTTATCCAATTTGAAATTCTCAAACAAACAAACACCTCTCTTAGGATTCTTCCAAGATTGAATTTTTTCATTGGAAAATTGAACATTTTCAGAACAATTAAGATCAGGTAAATTGGGAAGTTCACCCAAAACAACCCTTTGTTTTTTGTTGTTCAACACAATTGGTTCAGCGTTTGAGCTTGAATTAGCCCTCTTTCTTGCAGCACGAGTCTCCATCTCAGGTTGAAGTAAGATATTGCTCTGAAAATGAAGATGGTGCAAGAAGAGAACGATGAAGAATTGTGAACTGTGAAGAATGAGTGAAGGGTGCAGAAGTGGGACATGGTTTTGGTGTATATATAGAAAAAAGAATTTGACTGGAAAATTTTGAGAAATGGAAATTTTTTTAGCGGTTTCAGAATTTTTTTGGGGGAATGAAAAATGTTCCTTGGCGCTATTTGGTTTGTTTCGAAATATTTAGGATTTGGATGTTTTAATTTTGGTTTGAAAATTTTGGTTTTTTAAAAAGTTTATTGAAAATGAAAAGTTTTGTTTTCATGTTACCGCGCGCGGCTTTTCCGCTCTTCTGTCCAATTACTACTTTAGTCTCTAAGCTACTTTAAAAATGACTAATTTGATTTACATTTAACAAAATGAATGACCTATTTAAAAGTATCCTACATTTAGGGACGAAACGAGAAAAAATTATTGAGGGTGGCGAAAATATAATATAAGATACTAATAATTTTTTTTTTGGAAAATCGATATTTAATTTATGTTAACTCAGTATCTAGTTTAAGGACCAATTAATCCAAAAGATCCAATCCTAACGTCAATTTGTGGTGACTCGATTTAAAACCAGAGCAAAGCTTTGTTCTGTATAGACAAATTCACCAAAATTGACACAAAAAAAAAATTAACGTGAGACCTTGAAATAAGCACTCTCTAAGATGTCAAGCCAACACAACTAACTTATACTATAAATAATTAAAAAAGATTAGTTTAATGACAAGTAAAAACCATATATCCTACAAAAAGACAATTAATATTAGAAACTCACACACAAGTAGAGATGTCGAAATCATTGCATCCGACTTAAAAATTTCAATTTTTTATCAATTGACTTAGTTTATTTTTTAGTTTATGCAAACAGCTTATGCAATATAAATTAGATTTTATGCTATTTTGCAGGTTCACACTAGTGAAAATTATATTTTTATAAACTATTTTATCATATACTACTTTGATAAACTTATAATAATATATAAAAATTGTATAAATTGTTTTCATAAGCTCAAAATAAGCTAATTCAAATAGGCCCTTAGTATGTTAGTGCGGTCAGAATAAAAAAAAAATTATATTGGACATTAATTTAATACAATATATATTATAACATATTTTTCTTGTAAGGGGCAAACCTTGAATTTATTTATTTATTGTACAAGGGGTGGCGATCACTATATATATGTATATGGCTAGTATAGTGCTTCATATACACCTAAGGTCCGTCCCTGCCTACATTGTAAGAATTCAATTTGATGATAACTCAATAAACTCAAATACATTAAGTGTGAATAAGTGAACAAATTTAGATTCCAACTCAACTCATTAGTCATTACAACCAGTGGCGGAACCAGAAAAATTATAGTGGGTGGGCCAAAAAATAGTCAATTTATTTTCAAATTGAATTTTTTGGTATTCTATTTTCATATGTTACAATTTTGGTACCAACAATCTACATTTTTACTCTAAAAATTGTGATTTTTGGCCATTAAGGTGATTTATTGTCTCAAACATTGAATATAAAGATCAAATATCAAATTTAACCCAAAATTCAAATTTTTTTGGCATTAAAATTCGCTATTTTTTCAGCAAAAAAGAAAAAAAAATTGAGATAAGCCTAAAATTGCAACAAATGTCAAAATACGGGACTTAAAAAATTAAATATTAATTAAACATATTTTTTTATGTCATTTCATATTTATATATGTTAGTTCAATTGCTAGTTTTAACTAATATTTACACTAATACTTGAACTAATATGTGTACTGTGTTACTTATAATGACTAATAATAAACTCTAAATTAATATTTAGATTAATATTTGTACAAATATGTATACTAAATGACTTAAAATAATTAATAATATATTTAAATTAATACTCCACATATAAAAAAAATCATTTTTTTGAGGTGGGGGTGGGCCGGCCCACCTCAGCCCACCCCTGGGTCCGCCACTAATTACAACTATCATCTGAAATATACTTAGGAGACGGTTAAAATGAATATTTACTAAAAAGAAGAAACACGTTTAATTTTGTAAGGAAAATACAAATTATAAATTACTGCATTACAAAATTGTCATTTATTAATACTAATACAAAAATAATAAATTACAACACACGAATATTGTTTGTAAAAAAAAAAACACAAGAATAATAAATGGTCACCACTCACCATATACATAATTTATTGAATGAATTTTGAAAAGTGAATTATTTAAAATAAAAAAAAAACTAGATGGAATATTAATTAATATTTGCATTTTAAAAAAGAATAATAAATAATTACGATGTAATAGGAAAAAGAAAAACAATTTACCAAAAGGAAAAAGAAAATTATTCTTTATTAGTATATTGTTAGACAAAATATACGAAGCAACTTTTTTACCAAAAATATCATTGGCTCAAAAGTTACATTGTAGGTAGATGGTCTCGTGTTGTTTAGTCGGTAGAAACATTATATTATATATATGTAAGAGTCGGATTTCGAACCTCGAGCATTCCATTTATTTACTTTAAAAATGGAATTTCCAACCACCGTCAAGATTTCACATTATATATTTTCATTTAAATTGCTATATATTTTTTTTTATAAGAATTTAAATTGCTATATGTATAATAGTGTAAAACTAATTTACATTACAGTGTATTTTCATTACAATTATTTTCATTTTGTTGTGTTTTATGTTTTTATTTTCACTAATAAAATTAATGTTATGACCATAGGGTTGCCGCTTTCCAATTTTGTTGTAGTGAATAGGGAAGCGGCAACAGGCAACACAGGTTACAATTCAGGGTCAATTTTTTTTTTAATGTTAAGTGAGCTCTATCAACTTTGGGAGTTTGTGTTTTTGCAGTATTTGTGTTTGTTTTTTTTTTTAAGGGTTTTTGGTTGAATTTTATTTATCCACAATTAAGTAATTCAAAGTAATGCATTACTGATTGTAAAAAAAAAAGTAATGTATTACTGTATTTTTTGTTTAAAATTATTTTGTAAATTTAGATATAATTTTGTGGGGGGATTAAAATAAATTGATTAATTTAAAATTGTTATAATGTATTGTTCAGACGGCTAAAACGTTGGTAACTATTGATGTTTTTAACTCGTCTATAATTATTGTCAGCTAAGTCATGGTTAACAATTTTAAACAATTTATAACAAGTTCTTAACTTTATGGACGGTTTGATCGTGGGTAAGTCAAGAGTACTCTTACAAATATCTAGGGTCACGAGGCCGTGATAACTATTCGCGGGTAATGAAATTATTTATTGTAGTGCGTTTATCCACTCTTCAACATAACCTACGTTGGATTCAGGGTCAACATTGAGTAGAATAGGAGGTGACCTATTAATGAAGTAACATAGAAGTGTCAACTATGGGTGGTTTTCCCGTTTTGGATGGTTTGAAATAAAATGTTTCCTCAATTTGGTTTGTTGAAGAAGAGTTATAATTTGATTTAAAAAATTTAGAAAAATAATAATTGTTGTTGTATCATCCACCATGGTTGCCCCAATTGTATCATTACCTTTCACAATTTCACATAATTTTATTATAGTAAGTATTTCAATTAAATTGGACATAAATAAGAATAAGAATATATATATATATATATATTTACAAATAGGTCATGCAATTTTTTTTCATGTAAAGAAAAACATACGAACGTTTTTGGATTCCATTTCCCGTTCAACATATGCGAAACTAATGATGGAGTCAGCGAACATATTTTTTTGTTTTGTTTGAGGTTTGTATTCATGTAGTGCATTTTCTTTAACACAAATTTGCATTTGTATGTACAATTTGTACGTGTGTGCTATGTAATTTTGTTTGTTAACTGTATCTTATTGCGTTGAAGTTCAACAATCACAAAAACCGAATCATGATGATAATCAGGAGAAAAATAGTCGTGAAGGTGTCTATGAGCATCTCCTATCATTTATTATCGAAGTCAGCATTTAAGCACAATAACCTTTCAAGCCGACCATAATTTCTTGTTTTGTATTTTTTATGTGCAATTTTCTTTGTTGGACAATTGCTCAATTCTCTTGATGAATGATCAAGATTGTTGAGGTATAATTATACTAGAAAAATATATTTTAGCGTCGGACACTGCTTCAAATGAAAAATAAATACAATCTCAAATTGATAATGGCAAACACATAGACATTATATACAAAAGAAAGAGGTGAGTATGAAACTCACTAGTTGAAACTTCAATTGAAGAAGATTTTGATGTAGTTAGAGAAAAAGATTACACGTGCAATAACTCAGTACATAATCCAATCCTAAGAATTGTCAAAAAAAAAAAATTCAATCCTAAGAACACAAAGACAGAGGTGGCTTAAACATGTTTTTAACTTTTAAGTGTTCTCTATTTATATATTCCTGTTTAATCTTTATAATAGAATAATAAAAGATACTATCCAAATCCATTTCTATAGTTTTCTTCAATTATCCATTTCTTTTTCAAAGAGAGAATAGTTACTAAAAGTGAAACACATTTACAAAACACAAAAGCTTAAAAAAGAAAGAGTGAAGAAACTTTATGAAATACAAGATAACTTACAACATATCAATTTGTGATTTGAAACAAACATTTTTTTGTTTTTGAGTTGCTTTTGTGTTCACTTCATTTTTGGTAGAAAAGATGTTGCTTTCATACATTCCCTTCACTGCAATACTTAAATTTCTCTTTTCTTCTTTTTTTCAAAAAACCTTTCACTATTTCTCATGTTTTTTAAACTAAACAATATATCAAACATACTTTATTTCTCTACCCTTTCACACATTTTTCTCACTTTTCAATTTCTCTTTTCAACTAAACAAAGCCTAAATGTAAAATTTTATTGTAAAAATACTCTCAAATTCTAAATATATGAAAAAGGTAGATATATCAAGAAAAAGGGAGGCAGTGACCTTGACATTTTCACATCTAAAAGAAAATAAGTAGCAAAATTAAATTTTCACAACTTTAGCAAATACCCCACAAAATATCAAGTACCAAATCTAGCAAAATCAACTTAAAATTGAAATTAACTGTTGAAGATTGCCTTTGAATTGCATGATCAAGGTACTAGTTGTTGCAGGATGCTGATGTGCCCTGGTGAGGGCTCAGCAGGCAACAGGTGCAGGGCGTGCCCTGGTGAGGGCTCAACAGGCAGCAGGCAACACGCAGGGGGTGGCGCCAGGCGCGGCCACGAGCCCTGGTGAGGGCGCCAGGCGCCCAGGAGAGGCCAGTTTGGCCTGTGGAGTCTGTTGGCCTGGCGCCAGGCGCGGGTCAGGGGCACTAGGCGCCAGTTCGTGCATATATACCCCTGTTTCTGTTTTTGCAGCGAGTGAGAGAGGAAAAATGTAGGGTTTTGAAAGGGGGTTTCACCAATATGGAGGCTAGGGTTCAAGGGGGTTTCTCTTGGGTTAATCCTAGGGTTGGGTACTCTTTCTAACACCTTGTAATTGCTATCAATTGAAATATCTTGGTCACGGGAAGAGATTTGGGAAAAGGGTAGAATTTAGGAAAACTCTAAATTCTTGCAACTCTTGTAAATCTCATTGTAATCAAGTTTGAGGAAGCTTTGATAGTGGAAAGGAGAGCTCTCTCTCCCCCAGATTAGGTTCATTAACACTGAACTGGGTAAACAATTTCGATTGTGTTCTTTATTGCTTTCATTAGTTTTAGCTTTGGTTGATTATTATTGTTTGGTTATCCATTGTTGTTGTTGGTTGCTTTAATTGTTTTGCCCCACACACTAGTTAAAGGATTATTGGTGTGTTTTTGGTTCGAATTCACAACATTAACACTTACATAAGTAAATCTACCTAAAAAAATCAAGATACAATATAATAATTGGAATAGCATAACCAAGATTCAAAACAATCATATATAATATGAAGAAAAATCAATGCATTTCAACAAAACAAAACAAAAAGAAACCCTAAGGAACAAAAAGAAAAAAGATAAAGAAAGAGTGATATACTTTGATTGAATGAAGGGAGAGTATGAGAGTGAAGGTACGAATCTGATTTTCAAGAGGTGTGATTACGAGTTTGTGACTGAGGGTTGGGATCGTGACAAGCTTGAGGGTTCAGTGAGTGAGAGGTGAGGGTTTTGGTGAGTGAGAATCCATGGTGATTTTGGTGAGTGAAGGTTCAATTCATGGTGATTTTGGTGAGGGATGAGTTAGGGTTCGGCGGGTGAGTGAGAGTGAGAGAGATGAATGGTTTTGTTTTCTTTCTAAGTTGTGATTTTTTGTTTTGTGAGAGTGAAAGCGGTTTTTTGTTTTTTGGTGAGGTGAGTGACTTTTTGCTTGGGATATGTGTGAAAAAATAAGAGGGGAAAAAGTGTGGGAAAAAGAATGGGTCTATTTTTATTGGATATATATATTGATATAATTTTATTAAAAAAAATAATAGAGTCGGATCAGCCGACCCTAAATATATAGCGTCAATCATATTACGGACCGATGTGTGGGAAAATATATAGCCGGACGCTAAATTTTTTTAAAAATTAACAAAAAAATTATGTTTTTTAGTGTCAGCCAAACCGACTCTATTCCGACTCTAATGGCGTCGGTGACCGATGCTAAATTTGGAGGCTAAATTGATGTTTTCTAGTAGTGTAATGACAAGACTTAAGTTTATTGATTGTCATTTCTATCTTTAATGATTAAATTTGTTCAATTTTAAACAATTTGTGTACTGATGATACTGTTGAGTTTTGTTGGATTAATTTTGTCGTACTGACTGTTATGATCGATTTGTGATCTCCAATGGCATCAGTAGCAAATTTAACAAAGGTATCTATGAGCATTTCCAATCATTTATTATCGAAGTCATAATTTAAGCACAAGAACCTTGTCTTTTCCACCCCTATCATTACAAATTATGCTCGGGATCGTCACTGCTGATTCTAAGGCCCCAACACAACTTCAGCCCCTCTTCTTTCTCCAATCCAAATCTATCGACCAACTCAAGTATGCGTCCTTTGTGTTCTAGGATGTTGTTCGCGTCGACGGTCCACATTTGTTTTTTTTTTCTTTCTAATTATATATGAGTTCAAAAATACCTTTGTTACGACTGATTTTATGGCCTCTCTAAGACGATTTGATTTTGAACAGTGCCTTGATCATCTGGTAATAAAGAAAATCATTTTCACATTTCCTAGCACTTTAGAAATTGTAAATGATTAATTTTATATTTGATGTTGTTGTACAAGTGTGTGATATAGCAACCGATGTCAAACACCAATGATTTGAACATTTGACATTGACGAGCAAAATATGGTATCTAACCACTCAAGTAAATTAATATCTCAAAAGAACATTGCTTTTCATATCCATAAATCTCTAAGCTACATATTCGAAATTTTGAATGTATCAATACACTTGATATTTAAATTAATAGAAATGATTGTAATTTATTGTATAAAGTTCAACAATCAAAGAAACCCAATCATAACGACGACCACAAGGAAATCAGTCGCAAATTTAACGAAGATGTATATGAGCATCTCCCATCATTTATTATCGAAATCTGAATTTAAGCACAATAACCTTTCTGACCATGCTTTCTTGTTTTATATGAGAGAAGTTTTTTCAAGTGCAATTCTCTTTGTTGGGCAAGTGTTAAATCTTTTTTTATGGATGATCAAGATTGTTACGATACAATGACAAGATTTAAGTTTATTGATTTTCATTTCTATTTTGAATGATTAATTTTGTTAAATTTTAAACAATTTAACTATTAATGATCCTATTGAATTTTGTTGGGTTAATTTTGTTATACTTACTATTATAGTCCATGACGAAGTTAGGGGTGACCTGGATGAGTAATGTCCCACCCAAAAAAATAGAAAATTACAAGTAAATCCTCCGTAGCTTAATAAAAATTATAACATGGATATTTAAATTTGAAAAATTTGAATGTATATAAATCTCTAAGCTACATATTCGAAAATTTGAATGTATCAATACATTTGATATTTAAATTAATACAAATAATCAAAAAGTTATTTGGCAATTATTGTAGTTAAGAGAAAATAATTTCATAAGAAAAATATAAACATTATACTAATTGTTTACTTTTTTCATAAAATAATTCAATATTCACTGTTACAAGTAATAAATTTTTTTTAACAATTTTTTTCTTGATAGTTTTAGTAGATAATAGTTAGTTATTATAACTTTTTCAATGATAGAAAAAAATATCTTGTATACATGTATTATAAGTACTATTTTTACTGTTTCCTCAGTAAAATATAATCATGGATTTTTGTTTTGAATTGACTAATTTTATTTTTTAGCTTCTGCTTTGTACTCGAGGCGAATTTAAGTGATTTTACATAGTTAATATGTAATACTGTTTCAACTTGTGATTTTATTCAAAATATTTTTAGCTCTGAATTAACATAAAATACATACTGTTCCCTCAGTAAAATATAATTATGGGTATTTGTTTTGTCTCTCTATTTTAAAAAATTGTTAACTTTCGCTTTTTTCAATTGATTTTAACGGCAACGTCGTTAATCCGAGTTTCCCATTTTATCTATTCGGAATCCATTTCCCATTCAATATAAGTGAACCTAATGATGGAGTCACACCCGAATATCCGATCGAGCTTATGTCATCTTCCACCAATGCGAAGCTCACAAGGACACGCGTTATATTTTGAAGTTTTTGTCCCCGTCTTCAACATCGAACATTGAATATCAACTCTTGCTTTGAAGACGAATAAGAAAATGTATCACTTCACATTTACGGTTCTTAGCCAACAACTCCAGTTTCGCTTCCGCGGATAACTTCACATTCATCAACAAAGACTAAAGACCACCGATATGCATTGAATATCCTTCGACCCAGCGAAATACTCTCAATAAGTTTTGCTGAGAAATTTTCTCTCTACATCAACCCCATGCAAGGTTGTGAACTAGCTTCCAATAATAAGTAGTTTTGACGAATACTCTCGATGAACTTAGTTCAGGACATTGTTATATACACAAGGAACATTGCTAGATGCAATTAGTAGTATGGACATTACTATACGTGAATGATTTCAAAGTCAAAATTTTGATTGGAATTGACTAAATCTCTCAAAACTCTATTCAAGAGAATAACCTTCATTGTATTTTTATTTTCTCTCGTAAAGAATAAAAAAACCTAAAACATTACTTTATCTATTATATTTTATTGATTTATTTGTCATAATTATAATTTGTTTGAATTTGAGCCCTACAATGGAAAAACTTATAGTACATTTTAAGGGATACATTTTTATTATCAGGCTATTCAAAAAAAAAAATCACCAAAATCATTGCAAAAAAAATAATCACCAAAATCTTCGAAAGCAATTGCACCAAACTTCAAATTCAAAAACTTTTTCACTTTCGTTGCTTTGGATTTTTATTGGACCGCCTAATCTGGTTTGAGACCAGTTCTTGTATCAAATGCTTCCAATTCCCTCCGATCACAGTTGTGATAGATCGAACCGTAGTCCTTCTTACCAAGTCCAGCGCCAATCACCACTGAACAAACTAACAATTTGTCAAAATATGTTCACTTTGATCTCAAAAAAAAAAAAATCACCAAAAAAAAAAAAACTCTGACCGACAAATTCTGACTGTAGATTACAAAAGCCGCTACACCATAGAATGAATTGTTCGAGAGACATTTGAATAAGTGGATCCATTAATTAGTTCAGCTAATTTTTCGTGTCTATCTCTATCAAATGAATGGAGCAAACCCAAACCCAAACTCAGTTATCCCTAATCCCTAATCTAGTAACAATAGATTTTGTTTCCCTGATCGAGTAACAATAGATTCTGTTGCCCTATTTGAAATTTTAATCATCACAATTGAGTATTACAAGATTTGATTATATTTTTTGATTAAAAAAAAAAAAGAAGATTTGATTATATTTTATGAAACCTCAGTATTTCTATAAGATCAAAAAACCCTTGATCACCTTTATAACTCAAAAAGAAATCCTTGATGACCCTTCAAAGAATCTGCGCATAATTTCAAAACCTAGGTATGAATCATTACTCAAAGCTATCAACAGGTCGAATCCAATTAAGCTTTATCTTTCTCCTCGTATCAATAATTTTCACTTGGAGATTCTTGTCTCTTGTTCCTTTTTCTGCATCCAAGAAATCTAAGAAGAAGAACAAGAAAAACCTTACTAGTGCTGAAACTGACAATGGTGGTTCTATTTTTTCTGAAGCCTACAATTATCTTCTCTCAATGGAGAAAAAGAGAAGACCAATGATAGATTACATAGAGAGAGTTCAGACAGATATTGATCCAAATTGGAGAGGAAAATGTATTGATTGGGTAGTAAGCGTCGTCGATTATTTCAAGCTTCTTCCTGATACCCTTTTTCTCGCTGTTTCGTGCATAGATAGGTTCTTATCTTTTAAACCTATTAGCAGTTTCAAGCTTCACTTGTTGTGTGTTTCATCCATGCTCATTGCATCGTAAGCCTACGAATTTTGCAAATGTTTTTTTTCTTTCTTTATTTTCTTGAGCATTGTGATTGATTTCTTTATTTTATTTCATTCTTGATTTTAAAGGAAGTATGAAGATACTTTCCCACCCCGGTTGGAAAAATTCTGCCATGTTATCAAAAATAAATACAGCAAAGAAGAGGTAAATTTTAATACTATGCTTGCTATGAAATTGTGTTAATTTAATCTAAAGATCTAAAATCCAGCGAGCTTAATTTTGATTTTTTACAATTACAAAGATTAACTAAATGCGTCTTTCATTGTCATCAGTTGTGTATTTTTTTTTTGTAAGTCAGTTTGGTCCATAAAATTGCTAACAAATAACACGCTTGAGGATACTTTTGTAATTTTAGTATCCTCTATAGTAATAGTGCGTCATACATTTATGGATCAAAATGATTATTTACTCAGTTAAATTTGTTATGTGACTCTGTGAATGCCCCTGATTTTGCCATTGTTGTTTATTGCTGTCAATGCAGATTTTAGAGATGGAAATTGACATACTCAAGACCCTAAACTTTGACATGGGCAACCCCACTATTAAGACATTTTTAAGGCAAGATTACCAAATAAGCTTGTTATTCTCTTATTGCAAATGTCAATTTTGTAAAAATATTTGAAATGACAGTACACTAATTATGTGTAGTTACTGTGATCCAGGGCGTTGATTGAGATTGCCTGCGAGAAAAATGACGTGAGTTTGATTTCTCATTATCTATTTTTGCGACATTTCAACGGCATTGTTAAGTGTCATCGTTCTTTATTTGTTTCTGTTTCTTTCAGGATTTGAGTTTGCAGTTTGAGTTCTTAAGTAACTATCTTGCTGAGCTAAGTTTATTGGATTATGATTGTGTGATGTTCTTGCCTTCTTTGGTGGCCGCATCTGTCACGTTTCTTGCTAGATTCATTGTTTGGCCTGAAACTTATCCATGGGTAAGTATTTGATTAAAAATAGTTAATAACTTACGCTTTATGTATAAAGTATTCGCATTACCGGATTAACACACATGATTGAAAGCAGTTATGAAGATTTTTTGTTTGTCTGTGGCAGACTTCATCCTTGCAAGAATACACAGGATATAAACCAGTCGAATTGAAAGAATGTGTTATCATCTTACATGATTTGTATATGGCTAGAAGAAAAGGGACATTACACTGTAGTCGAAAGAAATACAACAGGCAAAAGGTGATTATTTTTTAATCACATTCCTTAGACTTTATTAAATTATTTTGGCAAGTTTAATGACATTGTATCTTTATACTGTAACAGTATAAATGTGTGGCAGACCTGCCTTCTCCTACTTGTTTACCAAGTTATCTGTTTGAAGTAGAGCGAGGGAGTTGGATGAAACTGTTATTTTCTTAAGTGGTTCAATGATTTTGCACAAAAAGCATGCTACATGGACAAGGGACCGACGAGGATCGGCTTGGTTGTGGCATAAGAGTTGAGGACATTCCAGATGACTAAACTGAATATGCAACTTCTATTTTAGGTTGAGTTTTTTTTCATATCTATTCACTACTCTTAGGTAGAGTTAATTAGAAAGGAAGATTATGTAGTGTTCATATACCTTAGTAAGTCTGGCTAAATGTATTACCAACTGTCAAATTTATGATCATATTAACATATGTACTGTGATTTGCTTATTAATGATGTGATTAAACTTTTATTCTTAAACTTTGCAAGTGTAATAGTACATGTTTACTTATTAGCTATTACAAAGAAGGAAGAGGTTATTTCCCCAAAACTTAAGTTAGACTACTAACACATCCAAATCATAAACATGGATACTACTAACACATCAAAAGCATTTTATTTTCACTGCTAGCTGAGAAAGTGGAAATACATTTTAAACTTTCTAGTTTTCGAGAAAACATGTACATAGAGACCATATATCATTTTTTTTTATAATCATGTTTGAAGTTGATCGTGAGTACTTAGTAAAATATTTGACAGCACGAATTGAGAAATATATTGTTCAAGTGGTTGTTCTTCTCTTGTCTCTGCAACTGACATTGATCCTCTCTGCAAATAGTTCAATCATCAATGAAAAACACTCATTGCAAAACGATGTCTCTAAACTACACTTGGGTTATAAGTCCAGACCTATTATCTTATCATCAAAGTTCAGTAATTGATATAACAAAAAAGTAAAAGTTCGGTAATTGTATTTTCAACTAATATAAAGTTCAGTAATATAACACAAACTATAGTTACTTATGTTTCAAGTCTTTCATCAAAGAGTTAAGTATGAAGTCAATATTTGTCCTATAATAATAAAGAAAACTCATAAGCAAAACTCCAAAATTATCAAAGAGAAAGAGGGTTGATTAACACTTTTTCTTTGAAGACCATATGCCAACTTCAAAATTATCAAAGCAAAACTCAGGAACTCAAGATAGGAAGGCCTCGTGAATATTGAAATCAAAGTATAACCGTTACAAGCAATGAGAGTATCAAGTTGACTAAGTAAAATATAACTGTTACAAGCATATAAGCATGTCTCATAACTCTCAAAGGTTCTTTCCTATTTTATAGTATGCGACCATTTCTCATTTATGCTCAATATATACACAATCATTTGTTGTGTAAAAAAAAATACACAATCATTTGATTGTTATATATATTTATACTAACCTGCTGTATTGTTAAACACTAAATCTGACTTAATTTTTTAAGTAACGTTCGCACAATCTACCAAGACTCGGTTTATATAAAAAACAATAAGCTTGTTCTTCAAATTTGGAACATGAGTTCTATTTGGTACCAAGTCATTGTCTTGATTCAAATCACTTTCCATTGCTTGAAAATTAAACCTCAAATACAGTCAACTCTTAACATATTTAACCATGGTCAAAAGTGAATGTAATAAAATAACTCATGCTTATATGCTTTGAGAGTTATGACTTATGAGTCATGCTTATATGCTTGTAACGGTTATATTTTACTTAGTCAACTTAATACTCTCATTGCTTGTAACGGTTATACTTTGATTTCAGTATTCACGATGCCTTTCTATCTTGAGTTTCTGGAATTTTGCTTTGATAATTTTGAAGTTGGCATATGGTCTTCAAAGAAAAGACATTAATCAACCCTCTTTCTCTTTGATAATTTCGATAATGTTGGAGTTTTGCTTATGAGTTATTATTATTATTATTATTATAGGATAAATATTGACTTGATACTTAACTCTTTGATGAAAGACTTGAAACACACATTTCTTTTATTATTATAGGACAAATATTGACTTCATACTGGGAACGTATTCAATTTGTCAAAAAAAAGAACGTATTCAAGTAAGTACCTAAACAATTGAGGTTTTCTCAAGAGAACAATTGGTGTCAAAAGTCAAAACTGAGGACTTCATGTCTTATTAATATCAACCTCTGCACAACCCTAGGACTAATTTGACAAGCGTGATCAATGTTTCTAGAATTTAGAAGGGTCCACGTTGGTGTTACCATATCAACAACACTAACAGTACTCAGTTATTGTTGATCAATGTACAATACCTACAGGTCGGTACCCCACCAAAGAGAGGGGATTAACTGGCAGGTACTCAGAACTCTTAGAGCAACTGCGTCCTATCGGCCTTGACACTCAGGAATTGTGTACAGTACCTACAAGTCAGTACCCCACAATAGGGTATGGTGACCCAGGATTTGACCAGGCTGACTAGGGGGACTAGTTTGTGTATGGAGAGGTTGATTGGCTCCCCATAAGACGCTCCGCCTGACATTTCCACGTCATACACTCATAGCCAATCATTCCCCTGCAATATAGAATACTTTTCAAGACCCCACCTCCTATGATTTGGGTCTGTCGATGATTGGGAAGTCCCACACTAAGACAAAAACCCTAAGAGCAACCACTAGGAGGACTTAGCTTCTTGGATCGGGTGAGATAATTTTTTAGTGAGTCGTCCAAACCGAACTAAAACTATGTGTAATTTTTATCTCAAAATCAATTCAAACCGCATCATAAACACCCTACTTGGATCATATCATATAAGTGGTTCTTGTTTATTTATATTAAACAAATCATATTTTTGAAAGCAAAGTAGCAAACACCATTTTGGTTTTATTTTACATTAGTTTCGTCCTTGTCATCAGTACGTATCTACACTTTTCAATGATTTAAAATATGTTAACGTCTAGGAATAATGCAACTAACGAAAAAAGAACAATTAATAATTAATGATTTATTTATGTTTTCGTTCGAGTTAGTACTAATGTGACATCTAGTTACACATACAGGGAGATTAAAATAACAAAGAACAGTTTAACATTAAAATAACAAAGAACAGTTTAACAGACTTACCTTCCAGACAAACTCCAAATGATCTTGTTTGATCTCGTTGACTGCATACATTCATGATTGCCACGACACTAATCCTTTAACTTAAGAAATTGTGCGGCGGTTGATGACCTTCCAGAGAAGAGCCTGACGTCCAGGGAATCGGCTATCAACAGCAATATCAACAACAATATCATCATCTTCAACTTCTTCATTATCAGCCACCATATCCTCCTTCTCTTGTTCCACTTCTTCATGTGTACCACCACTACTACTCCTTAGTCTCATTTTCTGTCTCTCTCTTCTCTCCATCCTCCTACTCCTACTACTACTACTACTACTCATACCAGTAGAAGGTTTCTGGTTGGTCTTTGAGTCTGCATCGGCATCGGCATTACTAGAATTACGATTCACAAGTCTCGGAATTCTACCTCCATAAGAAGTACCAAGACGGTTAAAATCAATTTTACTCCAACCAACTTTATCATTATTATCCCAACCAAATCTCTCACTTATCTCTTGAAGTTTAACCGCTACAGCACCAGATCTAGCAACAACAGCAGAAGAAGCTTTATTACCACTCAAGAGATTAAGAGCAAATTCCCACTCAATTCGGTCTTTGTAAATAGGATCTACAAGAACTTCATCTGCAAATTTTGCCCAATCTTCAAATTCGCCCGCTCTTAAGTTTTTTGAAACCCATTTGAGGTAGGTTGAAGGTAATGTTCCTAGCATATTTCCTTTGTATTTTCCGAAATTGATTACTCTGTCTCTTGCAGGTTTAGGTTTAGGTTTAATTTCTCTTTGTGAATTGCGATTTAGTGAAAATGAAACTACTCCTGAATATCGTTGCTTTTGATTCGTTGTTATATGGAAAGTATTTGTAAACATAAAGTGAACATGGTGATGATGATGTAATGATGGATACATGAGATGAAGATGATGATATGAACTAACCGAAAAATTAGGGTTTGGATGGGTCACTCACCGATTCAACTCTCAATTTTTTGTTTAAAAATAGTAAAAACTAAAATAAAATAAAGAAGGTAACTGAGTTTTCAATCTTGTGCAGGTCCACGTGGACTGCTTCATTTCCACTCACTGAAAATTAAATAAATATTAACTGAGTTTTGTTTGATTTTGAGTAATTTTGGAAACCATACACTACACACTATAAATTCAATCTGCTTAAAAAAAATAAAAAATAAATCAGCTTGCTCTAATTGGCAGCTGCTTCTTTAGTGATAATAGTTATCAATTTAAACACAAAGTGTCCATAATATAAAATGTTTTTATATTTAAAATGTGTGAGTATTGCCACTAAATTATTTGTTAAGAAGAAAACACAAATGGTCTAATTGGGGTGACAATGTCATTCTCAAAGATGTTGCCTTGAATGCAGCTTGGTATTATACAATGGATCATTGAAGTAGAGATGTTATGAGGAGGGTAAAGAGACCAACAAATGTTGCAGAAATGGTTGTTTTGTGAAAATGGTTTGCGACGTTATAAGGGATGACGCTTTCTAAAGTTGAATCTTATTAGGTAAAACCATAAGCCGCTTTGAATAAATTTATAGAGCAGACAAATTTGATTTAACAATGATAGTATTTGATGATATTTCAAATGACTAAATTGAATACAGACTTTAATTTTAGTTTTGAGGAGTCTTTTATCTTGTTTTTTTCGCGCAACTTTAGTTTTGATGATATTTCACAAATTATTCATGTACTTAGATAAAAATTGACAAATGTAAATCCATGTAGGTAATGCAAAAGGGAAAGAAGTTATTTACCCAAAACTTAAGAATGATTCATCAAATTCTAGTAAGTTGCATCACTCATCCAATTTAATTGTACTGCACACTTACTGACATACAAGTCATAAACATTGATACCAAAATACTGATACTAACACATCTTAACCAATTTATTTTCAGCTGCTAGCTGAGAAATTGCAAATGCAATTTAATATTTCAAGCATTCCAAAAAACATGTACATATAGATCATATATCATGTTTGAAGTTGACCTTCACTACTCATGAAAACATTTGTCAGGGCAACTTGAGAAAGATATTGTTCCAGTAGTTGTCCTTCTCTTGTCTCTGCAACTGACAATGCACCATTCTCTGCATATAGTTCAAACATCAATGTACAACATTCAATATACACAACCGATCGATATAACAAAAACCTTCTCATGAATATATTAAAGTACCTAAATGGTGGAGATGCTCCCAAGAGGACAAATTGTTGTCTGTAACTTGTCCAAACTGAGTATTCAGTGTATTATTGATGTCAGCCTTTGTACCATCCCCGGGAATAATTTGGCAATCGCGATTGATGTTTGCAGAATGCATAAGGGTCGAAGTTGGCATTACCATATTAGCAATAGCACTCATTGATTGTTGATCACTGATTGCAAAAAAAAGAGATAAACATTTTGATACAAATTTACTTGAAATGAGTCAATGCCAAGAAAAAGTACCTGAGAGGCGAAGGGCCATAAGCATTAACAAAGTTCAGAATCTGATCGTTGGTATCTCCCTGCGGAAACCAGCCTAATGCATTCTCTGTAGTTCCAGCAACAAAGCCATCTACATCTACAGTTTTTGTAAGATGTACCTAATCATAATAATTAATTTATAGTTGCAAGTTGCAACCAATTATTAGATGCAATAATAAAGATATTTGTATAGTTCAAGATTTTGTTACATTGTGACAGATTAATATTTGTATACCTGTGGAGATGCATGAGAAATATGTTCTTCCTCTAAAAAGCACTGTTGAAAGAAAATGTAAGTTAAAAAGATTATACAAATTCGACGTTCTAAGTATATACACAAATAATCAGAAGTGAGTTTATTATGGTGTAGCTGCTGTAAAACTTACTTTTCGCAGTTGCACTCGTTGTAGAGTTTCCTGAAGTACTTGTTCACGATATTCAGCTTCATACAATGTGGTGATCTCAGAAGGATCTCCTTCAAATGCCCTAAAAATTATAGAATGAAATGAAACATTGATGAACATCTAAGAATCTGGTTTTGATTTTTATTCAATATAGATGATAAGTAGCAATTAAGCGACGATAAAAGGACAAAAACCTTAGTCGATTCTTCATCTCTTCCAATTGAGTCTTGCAAATCAAAATTTCTCTTTGAACCTCCTGAAGTTAACATAGAAATGTCATTAGGCCAACATATATAACATTATTTAAAGTTGAAATTATATAAAGCTAGATTATAATATACAAATACCTTGAGTTGAGAGTCTGTAACCATAGGGCTGCAAAGCAACATGATTATCAATAATTAATAATCGACTAAGATTCAAATCTAGATTAATCAAACCAGAAATTAAATGCAGTAAATACCTAGGAACTTGACAAATTTGATCGGTTTCAACTCTCAACTTACGGAGAAGCTTTCGAATGTGCTACAAATACAATCAAAATTTGTAATTTCAGAATATTCTCAGCAACATTTGAAAATTGATGTTGAGTTCAAATTAAAACATTATATTTTAGGATGATACAAAGCAAGGCTACTTAAATTACTCACCTCTTCATTATTCAGCCTTCATAGTTGCACGGTAACGAAAGTTTACGCAGATCAAAGGTAACACCAACATTAGGATAAAACAATAAGTATAAAGTATGAAGGATATAAGTTGTCGGTGACTGTTGGATCGAGACTGTCCAAATTTTAAGCACGGTGTTTTGATTTTAATTTTTTTAAAATTAAAATATGCCACTGAAATTTGGTCTGTCCAATTTCGATCAAACGACCACTGACATGCTGATTGTGTGCAATTGTTGACTAACAACAAACCCGAATTTGGAGAATTACTTACCTTCCGCGTTCACTGTCTGAAAGATTTACATATCGCTCTAGAATTTCTTCGAAGCTTCAAAGCATATATTAAAAAGAGAGTTAGTTTTTTTTATAAATATTTTCAAAATTAATATATATATAATCATTCAATACGCACCTTCGATTGCCAGAGAAGAGAGTGGCTCTCCCAGACGGAGAAAACATGATGAGAGCAACATCAACATCACAAAGAACAGAAAGTTCATAAGCTTTCTTGATTAAACCATTTCTCCTCTTTGAGAAAGTGACTTGTCTATTTGTTGTATTCTCAATTTTCTTGATCTGAAGTTTCACTCTCCCCATCTTTATCATTCAGTTCATGATGCAAAAAAGTTAGATATATAGGAAAAAAGAAGAAACACCAAACACGCCTTATTAGTGACGATTCAAGCACACGTTACCATGCGTGAAATGCATCGGGAAACTTATGTGTCAAGAATAGACGAAAACAAGGAAGAAAATTAGGTAATGAATTTTGTTTTTGTTAGGCATTTATGGAAAGTGACGCGAGATCGGGGCGGTTTGTATAATGCAGATAGATAATAACTTGAAAGCAAGTTTAATAACATTAAGTTCTATTCTATTAATCTTCTAAGAGGTATTTTCTTGTTTTGATGCTACTTTCTGCCATACTTTTTTAACACGAATTGCTGCATAAATTGCATGTTCAATTTTTAAGAACCTCATGATTTCTCTCTTATGGAATTGTCATTTAGTATTAGTATGAACATGTACTGAATCAAATGAAAACCGTGGGGATTTGTCCCATAAAACCCAAGAATCTGTGTCTGATGTTAAGAGGTAATATATCAAACATGTTTGTCTAGTGTTTTAAGCATGATTTTGTTTGGTGAGTTTAAATGTTCACTTCCAAGGTAACTAAATAAGAGCTTAATCCTTGAGGTATTAAAATTAATTAAAGGAGTTTAATTTCTCCAAATAGATGATCTTTTTTATATGTAATATGAAGAAACTCGATTACTCCTTTTTTGTTTCTTTCTATTGGCTCGATGTCAAACACATATTCAAATAAACGCATATATGTATTGGGCCATGAGGGGGAAGTCTCACTAGATTGAATCGACATATCAGATATTAAGTAACCTTGACTCTAACACCACGTTTTCACCCAAATCTTAAGGCATTAGGCTTATGAACCCTCTCAAATATAAGGTGCTAAATCTCTACTCTTCCAACCAATGTGAGACTTTTTAGTCACACTTGATATCTTAACATCTCCCATCAAGTGTGAGTCTCTCCGGATCTATAATCCATCACCACTCACTTATCACTCTCACAACCAAGCTCTGATACCACTTATTGGGCATGAGGGGAAAGTCTCACTAGATTGAATCGACACATTAAACATTGAACAATCTTACAAGTGACTCTCATTTAAACCAAAAAACTTTGAGGCATTAGATTTATGGATCCTCTCATTTAAAGTGCTCAATCTCTACTTTTCCAACCAATGTGAGACTTTTTACTCACACTTGATATTTCAACATCTCCTCTCAAGTGTGAGTCTCTCCGCACCGCGTCTATGATCCAACACCACTCATTTATTGTTTCCTCAAACGAGCTCTGATGCCACTTGTTGGGCCATGAGGGAGAAGCCTCATTGGACATTAAACAACCTTACAACTCTAACACTACATCTTCACTCAAAACCTTAAAACATTAGGCTTATGAGTCTTCACATTTAAAGTGTCAAATCTCTACTTTTCCAACCAATGTGAGACTTTTTACTCACTTGATATTTCAACATCTCCTCTCAAGTGTGAGTCTCTTCGCGTCTATGATCCAACACCACTCACTTATTGCTTCCTCAAACGAGCTCTGATGCCACTTGTTGGGCCATGAGGGGGAAGCCTCACTGGATTGAATCGACACATTGAACATTAAACAACCTTACAACTCTAACACCACATCTTCATCCAAAATCTCAAGGCATTAGGTTTATGAGTCCTCTCAATTCTATCTATATATCGAAATTTTCTCTTCCCACCCCCCATGACTCTTTCCCCCCCCCCCCCAGATTTCCATTTTTGCCCCTAGTTTTAAACTTCGGAACGCGTTTTCCGAAGTTTTTTTTGCCTTGAATACGAACTTCGGAATGTATTTTCTGAAGTTTTCGACGAATTTGAACTAAAAAAACTTCGGAAAACACGTTCCGAAGTTTTTATACAGGGGTAAAATTGGAATATTGGGGGGTTAAAAAGAGTCATAGGGTGAGAAGAGAATATTTCCTATATATCATCCATTATTGGACCACATAGTGCACACCATTACACTAAAACATTGACCAACATTTGCAGAAGAAATGTGTTCCAAAATGTTCGAGTTATTTCAATTTTTACACAATATTAATTATGTTTTTTTCTTCCAATTGTACCATATAAATAATATTACTTGCATCACTCTCAATTCAATATGTTTCATTTTGTATTTATGGTAAACGTGAATAACTGATGCATATCATGAATATTCAAGTAAAAAAAACTATTATCTCTATTTCATTTATACATTTTTCTTTATATATGTGAATTGTCAATTAGATAACTTATTTTGGAACTAAAAGAGGAATATTAATAATAAATTCTTCTAAAAAAATACAATTAGTACATGAATTAGTGTAAGGAGATAGAAGGTGGCAATGTGATAATTTAAGTGTATATTTTTGCATCACGGAGTGCCACCCAGATAATTATATTATTTGTTAGACATGTCAATATTTCATGTGTATTTAATTTTATGTGTATTTATTGAGAGAGTGAATTATTTTCTGTGAGAAATTATTTCAGTGACATTTAATAAAATTTCGACCTTTTGAAAAATATGACAGATTTTTTCTTTGGTACAAATAAATGAGAGATTTTGATATATAAAAATTAGAAGATAAAAGTGTTTCAGCAGTGGATATTATAAATGTAAAAGTCTAGTGAAATCTTCCATTAAGGGAACAGAGGTGGTGTTGATGTTGCTGGTTGTTGCCAGTGGCGAAGCCAAGTACAGGGGTTGAACCTGCACCCTTTTGATCCAAACCTGTCACATACACTTGCCGCTGGGCTGTGTTCTCAAATCATTATAATAACGCGTACCCATTATATATAGTACGTTTGTGTAATTTTATTAATATACCATGAATATTTTAGTAATTTCCAATTATCTTAAGGTGGAACATGGTCCAGACAAGCCACCCCTGTCTCCGCCACTGGTTGTTGCAATGATGGAGAGCAAGAGCTGTAGTAGTTGTCTTTTACATATTTAATAAAAAATAATAAAGGAATTAAATTGAGCAAAATGACACTTTTCTCCTTTCTTTTTTAGCAAAAATTACATAAGTGCCTTTCCAAATTATGTGGTATCATATTTTTGTTGGAAAATTGTGTGCACATGACATTTCTCAATCTACAAAATAAAATTATCTCAGGTCTTAACATTTCAGTTTGTTTTAGGGTCTGTTTGATCTCTTAAAGTTAAGTATTGAACATAATAGTACAAGATAGAACAACGCAGGACAAACACTTACTGTATTGAATAAATTTTGTCATATACGATGTTTGGTGAAAAAATGTTATTTTAATATTTTAGACACTTTTTGCTGAAGACAAAAAATTATTCTATGATTTAATGGGGGACCAAAATTATAGTTTTGGTCCGATTCCCGGACCCACAGTTTGTCAAATCATAAATTTTTTTTTGAAATTAAACACAATACAATTACACTTTCCCCGTCAAATCCCATATTTTTTTAATAGATCATACACATCTTTAGTTAAAAAATGTGGGTGTGTTCTAAATTTTGAGGAAGAGAATCCTTGCATTTCTCTTGAAGCGGTTCATGTACAATCAGTGTAGGTTGAGGACGTTCATGCTAATGATCTAGTTAAGAAACCAAGAGCGGAACCACAACTCCGAACTTGTGGATTGTATGTTCTTGGAGTGACGCAGTGACATACTTGGACTACATTCAAGATCCCCCATCTTGGTGTGGTATGACTTCCAATACCATTGTTTCTGATGTTGTTCTAAATCCCCATGTTGGTCATGAACTTGGAGATTTTAAAAAATTGGAAGGAAAATGAGACTGGCAACATTGGGCATAGGGTGTATACTAGTGAGGAAGAGAATGCATCAGTTATTAATTATCTGAAGAACCGCTCTGCTGCTATGGAAGAGCATTTTATTGAGGTGATGTCTAAGGCTAAGAAAAAAAGCTCGTAGAAAGGAGTTCCTGTTCGTAATATTTGTTCTAGGGGAAAGAATCCGTTGTAGTTCATGTCCTTTCTTTATTTTTCTTTTGTTGCAATTGTTATTCTTTTCTTTGTTTTGTTACGCTTTTATTTTATTAGTCTTTTTGCCGAGAAGGATTTGGTCTATGACCCCCTTCTCTTTTTGTATTTCCTTCTTTTATTTTTATCTATTTAGGGTGTTGAGTTGGTACGCCACCCCATTTGCCTTAAAAAAAACTCAGGTCTTAACATTCAAGTTAATTTTTGTGTCATTTATATTGATTAAATTAGCTTAACCGTTAATTTTATATTACAAAATCAATCTACCAGTTTCTTAATTATCAATTATAAACTAATACACTATAATCTATCCACTATTTTTTATTACTTAAAAAGCTTTAGAATTATTTTAGGTAAAAACTTCAACATGATGCTTGAAATTTCAATCTCCAATCTTGGAAATAAATATTCCTAAGCTAAAATGCACCAAGTCTTTTGCTACATGGGTGAACAACATAAACTGTGTGGTTTCAATTGGGGATGCAAGCAACTATATATTCATTCTCATGTATAAAAGTTTCAGTCATGGCTCCTAGTCCTTGCCCTTTCTTAACCGTTAAGGTCTTCACTATCATTAAGTGGACAACACATCATGCAATTAATCCTAATTTGTTTGAAGAAGTTTGTTAAAGCTTGGGACTGAATAGGGACATGCTCGTGGCTGTGAACCAGACAAAAGGAGAATCAAAATCAGTAAAGAGAATCGGTGAAAGTGTTTTTTAATGGTCCACTTAATTTTATCTTTTTTTCCTCTTAAAGTCCAAATCCTATGGTTGCAGTTCGAGCTGAGACCGTACCCCCCAAAACGCCAAAATCAACTATAGTAATAGCACGATCATGTAGCACTCACTCAGTGCAAGATTGTGTAGGCACTTTTTTGGGTTTAGACACAAAATTGACATAACATACAACATGGTGGTGTGACGAAGTCAAAGAAAACAAAACATAGTGGTGTGTGACATGTGAGTTTCAAACAATCATAAAGTGCTAATAGTAGTATGTACTAAAATGAAATTAAATAGTTTGTGTAAGAAGGAAACTACAAACTAGTCCCTCATCAGGTGCGGCATGTCCTAAAGCTTGTGCAAGACTATGATCAAGCCAATACGGTCAATAAAATTATTATGGAAAAATCTTGTGTGGTAGATTAATTGGGTGGAAGTCTCCACAGGAGGGTGGGTGAAGCTAAACACGAATGATGGTAATAAAGAATGGAGGAGGAGAATTAAGTTGTGGTGGCAAAATTATAGTAAGTTTTTAGGTGATTGTAGTGTTTATGTTACAAAATTATGGGGAGTTTAGAAGGTCGGGGGATTAATGTTTTAGGGTCACAAGAGAGAAAGATGAGATATAGTGTCCAAAATCTTAAAATATTAGGTATATGAGTCATTTTTATTATATATTTAACATTTATTCATTCATAATTGATGTTAGATCTAATCACTCACATTTGAAATTTAATAATTTTTCCCTTCAAATGTGAGTTCCAACATCCTATAATTGATCTAATACACCAAGATCCACTCTCCCACCAAACCGAACTAGAGCTCTGAAACCATTTGTTGAAAAGTTCAAGGGAGCAACATAAGCAACAAATTGATGTTTCATGACCAAAAGAGAGAAAAAACGTCACATCTCCGCCAAAAACATTAAGACATTAGGTATACAAATCACCTCTTCATATATCTAATATTTTGCACATTCATGATCAATGTCGGAATTAACCACCCACATTTCAAATCCAACAAATTCTAAAGTCTGACCAAGAGGTATACAAATCACCTTTTTATTTTATCTAACATTTTGCACATTCATAATCAATGTCAGAATTAACTAATAACTACCCACATTTGAAATCTAATAAATTCTCCCGAACAATTTATTTTAGTAAAAATTAATTTAATTAACGTATTTTGGATTTTGAAAATAGTCTTATAAAATGCAACAAAATTTGTGTTTTTTTAAAAAATCATATACTTGAGACAGAGGTAGTAGTAATCCAACCGAGTGAAAAATATTGTTCCGATCAATTGAAGGGACCATTATACCAACAAACCTTAATCGTCACGAATCTCTTTCCATTCAGCTCAAACCTTTTACTCCACCACCATCTTCTTTTTTCTGCAATAAAACAGTAAAAAAATGTTAAAAAATCGCCGTTTAGAATCAGTTAACATAATATTCCTATTTTAACTTAATTGTTTTTGACGAATTATTATATTTTAATACATCATCCTAGAGGTAAAAGAAATAAACTGAGAAAAGAAGAAAAGAGAAAGAAAAAAAGTAGCAGAGGAAAGAAGAAGAAGAGAGTAACATAACATTAACAGATCCTTATAAATAGGCGCGCACATCACACCACACTTATCAACCAAACGGAACCTCCACCTGAAACCGGCTTAGACGGTAATTACTCATCATCGGATTCTGATAATAATAATAATAATAAACAAACATGAGTGGTCCATCGCGAGAAGAAGATTCAAAGGAAGAGGTAAAAGAAGACGAAGAAGGTAACCGGTTACTGGCGGTAGAAGGTGAAGGTGAATCGGAGGAAGAAGAAGAAGCTGCATATGAATCCGGCGAGAAAATCGTGGTGGTAGATTTCGAATTTGATTCAATAGACGATTCAACCGTTCCACCTTTCTCATGGAAAAAGCTATGGATGTTTACTGGACCTGGATTCTTGATGAGTATTGCTTTTTTGGATCCAGGGAATTTGGAAGGGGATCTACAAGCAGGAGCAATTGCAGGTTATTCTCTTCTATGGTTGTTGATGTGGGCTACTATTATGGGATTATTGATTCAATTGCTTTCGGCGAGGGTTGGTGTTGCTACCGGTCGTCATCTAGCTGAACTTTGTAGAGATGAGTATCCTAATTGGGCTCGTTATGTGCTTTGGTTTATGGCTGAACTTGCTTTGATTGGTGCTGATATTCAAGAAGTTATTGGTAGTGCTATTGCTATTCAGATTCTTAGCCGTGGTGTTTTGCCTCTTTGGGCTGGTGTTCTTATCACTGCTTCGGATTGGTATTGTTCGCTTTCATTCAATTTGTTTAAACTATTCATATTTCAAGGAATTGTTGTTTAACTAATTGTTATATTGAGGTTCTGTTGATCATGAGATTAGGTTTGTTTGGATAATTAGCTTAATTAAGTGCTTACTATGAATACTTTATTTCTATAACAAAAGATAAAATAAAGTCAAAATGTTTTCATGTAAGTTATAAGTTGTTTTCATAAGCTATTATGAAAAGCTTATGAAAATTAGCTGAAAAGAGGTTATGGATATGTTATTAGTTGTTTTCATAAGTTCTCTAGTGGAGGAGCTAGGGCCATTTTTTTAATTTGGAGCAGTACCGTGGATTCGGATTACCTTGTTCATAATTAGATCTCATAGGGCCTATCTAAAGAATTTTCATGAGTTGCAAGGAAATTTTGGACTGATAAATGGTCATAGGTAGGGAACTGGAATTGAGTTCTGTTAAATTAAGTTTCCTGTTAGTAGTTGTTAACTGACTGTCAGTTGTTGAAAAAAAAAATTGACTGTTAGTTGGTTTGATTTCAGTTATTATAGTCATACAACTATAAAAAGTTATACATGAATGATGGTTAATTTGCTTTATATTCTAAAAATTTATTTGCTGTATCTTGATTCTAGAGTCTAAATAAATAACACATATCTGTCATGTTCAGCTAACAATTACATCACAGAACTGAACTTACTCTTAAATTCATATTCAAAACTCAAAATTTTCTGCTATGGTATTGTCAATAGTCTTGTAGGCCCTCTATACTTGGATGGTTGCACATGCTTTGTTGCGTACTATTCAACCATGACAACCGCATACTTGTTTCCTTAGCTTACTGTAATTTTGAACACCTTTATTAACAACAAAAGTTCTGAAATTGGATGGTTTGGATTAAATTTCTGTATTGAAGTTAAAGTTAGTAATAGGAACATGTATTGTTCAACCTTTAGCTTTAAACATTTGCTGGCTTCATTTCTTGATTTCAATTTTCTGACTCTTTCATGTTTTCCCACTTCTTTTGTCTTCAATTATTATTTATTAGCTATAAGCCTTCCCACTTCCATGTTTAAACATGTAACTGTGCTTTATTCTCTCTGTTGTCGAACAGCTTTTTCTTTCTCTTTCTTGAGAACTATGGAGTGAGGAAGTTGGAAGCTGCTTTTGCAGTTCTCATCGGTACCATGGCTCTTTCTTTTGCCTGGATGTTTGGTGACACAAAACCTAGTGGAAAAGAGCTCGTCATGGGTAAATTTTATCTTATTGTGTAATTGAATCGCCTTTTTTTGAAAAGGTTTATCTCCCCATAACCCATTGGCATAACCGTGTTTATTCCCTCTGGTAGGTATTTTGATTCCAAGACTTAGCTCAAAAACAATCCGTCAGGCTGTGGGCGTTGTGGGTTGTGTCATTATGCCTCACAATGTATTTCTACATTCTGCTTTAGTCCAGTCAAGGAAGATTGATCCGAATAAGAAAGGTCGGGTGCAAGAGGCTCTTAATTACTATAATATTGAGTCAACAGTTGCACTTGCAGTCACCTTCATGATCAATCTGTTTGTCACAACAGTTTTTGCCAAGGGTTTCTATGGTACAAATCAGGCAAATAGCATAGGATTGGTAAATGCAGGGCAGTATCTTGAGGAAAAATATGGAGGTGGACTCTTCCCTATTCTTTATATATGGGGGATCGGGTTATTGGCAGCTGGACAAAGTAGCACTATCACTGGCACGTATGCTGGGCAGTTCATAATGGGGGGTTTCCTCAACCTTCGTTTAAAAAAATGGTTGAGAGCATTGATCACTCGGAGTTGTGCAATTGTGCCAACTATAATTGTAGCTATTGTTTATAACAGCTCAGAAGGCTCATTGGATGTTTTGAATGAATGGCTTAATGTGCTTCAGTCCGTACAAATTCCCTTTGCATTGATTCCCCTCCTCACGTTGGTCTCTAAAGAGCGTATCATGGGGTCCTTTAAGGTTGGGCCTGTTCTTGAGGTAAGTTGATCAAACTGTTCCTTCATTTCAGTAAATGTTAATTGTTAGATCTCTGAACTCTGAAGCAACTTCCGCCATGGTTCAAAGTTTTGTTTTTGATCTTATTAGATTATTTGACAACATGATGACTTAAGTGATTAGAAAACAAAAATAAAGTTATCCTGTGTTTAATTTTGTCTGTGCAGATAGATTAATTAGCAGAATGATTTTTAATCTGATAATCAAATATCAAGATTTTTAAGATGCCTGTTATTGCAAGCCAAACCAGAATCTCAGGGAATGAAATAGTACAAAGCAAATAATAAGTATAGGAAGTACAAATTCTGAAAATATTGATATTATTGATGAAAGTGTTATAAAAGCAGTAGGGAACAACCTCCCTAAGTACCATATAGGTCAGCTCCTCAGAGAATCTGCAAATTTTCTGCCAATAAGAGAAAACAACTACTCTGCTAACTTCTCTTACCACTCCATTCTTCTATATAACAGAATACAGACACAACCCCCTACTGACCTGCGTCTCTCTTTGCCACCTCAGCATGTTTCCCTTGCTTCCTATTCCTCCTAACACAGACTCTCCAAACTTTGGGCTCATTATGATTGCCTAAGTCCATGTTGTCACTAACATTATGTTTGTTTAGGTAGATTTATAAAAGAGAGAAATAAGAAAGAGAGAGATAGCAAAGAAATTTGTTGTTTCTACAGTTTGGATGAGGAGAGAAATAAGAAAAGAGAGAAATATAATGGTTAGTAACCGCCAAAAAAAGATCTCTCCATATTAGGAGAGATTTGTGTGCCAAGAACTGAAATAAAGAATTTTACAACAATACCCTCATTCAACTAATTTATTTTCTTATAAAAAGGGTAAATTTGTTATTTTACCATTTTTATTAATTTCTCTCTTCTCACTTTTCTGTTCATCCAAACTATATAAACTTTCTACTCAATTTCTCTTTTATCTCTCTTCTCTCTTATTTCTCTCTTCACTATTTCTCTCTTCACCATCTCTTTGACATCCAAACATAGTGTAAAGGCCCTATTACCTATTGACCATTCGATTAACAATTTATGCTTGTTTTCTGGGTAAAATGGAAATAGAACCGTCGTAATACTTTAAAAGACCTTGTCATGCTTTATTTTGTCTGTATCTGCTTCTGTCCTTGTAAAGTTTCTGCTTCTGTCCTTGTAAAGTTTAGATGCATTTAGTTTTAATACTGACTTTGAATCTGATAATCAAATTCCAAATCATCTAATAAGCTTGATTTGAGTGAGAAAATAAAAAACTTGATGTTTGTCTGAAATTGAATCTGCTTCTATCCTTGACTTGTTTTACAGAAGTTTAAATGCATTTAGTTCTAACAATTTTTTCAAGTTTGTTTTCGTATCCCGGTTCAGCTTTTAATGAATTATGTTAAATGTGTGACTTTTCCAGTCTTAAGTTTTTTACATATATGATTGGATCTGTGCACCTATATAGAATTGCTCAGTAAAATTGGATGTGAATTTTAAATTTCTTCAAAGATATGTTTCTTTTGTAAGAGGTATTAAGCTCAACCATTTTTATACTAAGCCACAAATTTTCTGCAAACTACATTTTACTAGGACATCACTTTCATTTCCTCAAAAACAAAGGACATCACTGTCATATAGTTTGATTTGAGATAGGTAAATGAACCATATACCCATATAGTATATATTTATTTATTTTAATTATAATATTATATAATAATATATGTAAATAAATTTTAAAATATACAACATTATTATACTATTACACATTTGTAATGAAAATGTTTATTTATAACATAATCCAAATATGTCAATATATAGATAAATGAACTTTAGCATGATATTACTAATAATTTTGTTCATAATTTTCATGAGTCAACATTAAAATCTTGAAATTTTTTTAATTATATTAAACTGATATGATATTTTATAATTTATGAATTTATTTTTAGCAAAAATGTGGGTAACGGGTACGGGTATGGGTATTTAGGTACCCATAGAGTATGGGGACGGGGACAAAGAGTGTCACCCACGCGGGTATGGGGATGGGTACGGGTATTTTTTCAAATCGCGGGTATGGGGATGGGGACTGTAGTACCCTACCCATACCCTACCCATTGCCATCCCTAAGTATTATTGATCACTTTTTCAAGGAGACTTACAAAATATAGATACCAATGTATTTGACAGTCATTGAAAGTGTTAATTTTCTGACAGATTTCTTCCTCAAATCATGAATATTCACTGTTATAAAAAGTTTAAAGATTAAAATTTAAAATATTTTTTAAAATTACATTAACGCTTTATTTATTTTGCAGAGGGTGGCTTGGACGGTTGCTGCACTGATAATAGTAATTAATGGGTATCTCTTAGTAGATTTCTTCCTTTCTGAGGTGAACGGCGTACTATTTGGTTTTGTAGCCTGCTCTTGCACAGTCTCTTATATTGCATTCATTGTATATTTAATTTCACAAAGTGGAATTCTTCCTTCCGCTTGGGTTGATCGATTTCCAAAGGGTTTTTCTTTTACTGAGAATTAAGACAACAAAAGTCACACAGCATTAATCTGGAAATAGTACGACAGGCCTCAATTAAACAATTTTGCTTGACAAGTTTGACTCATACACATACACCACGAAGGATGCTTTATAGAGTTTCTCCAACCCTGCAATTGGGATTGAAGGATGTACAAGGTCAGATAGTGGAAAGAACCTAGATTTAACTGCACCTCTTTTCTCCAGTAGAGTTCTAGAGGTTACCTACAACGTGTAACAAGACAGAGATATCTTTCGGTAATGGAAGATGTGGAGAGAGCATTATTACAACTTGCAGGATAGATTACTTTCCTGCGCGCCTTATTATTTTTCTAACAAGTTGTGAATTGCTCCGTCATTCTTTGTTGTAAACAATTTGTATTTAAACTCAGACTAACACTCACATATTGCTTTGGTGAAGGAACAAGGAGTATATTTTTCCTTGATCAGGAGGCCAGGTAAGACAACAGCCATAAGTTGCAGTTTATAGTCAATAATATAAGTATATTCGTAGTGTCTTCATTTTTCCTGTTTTCTTGTTTGTTATTATCTCACATTCTCATGTTAAGGTTTTGTTCAGCAATACGTAATAAAGTGTTTGTATTTTTTGACAGAAACACATAGTGAACTATTAGAACTATAAACTCTTCAGCCCAAGTTATAAGCTGTCTCTGTTAATTAATACTCATTAAAAAGCTTGAATAGTCATTAAATTATTGTTTTTCTGGTTTGATTCTGATGTAAACACCGAAAACCCAACATTGATACTACTTTGCTCTGTACATGTAAGTGTATATTTGGAAGTAGGAAAATTGATTGAGCAAGGAAGAGGAAGGAAAGGGTAGGGCTATAGAGGATGAATAGTGACCATTGAGTTTCACTTTCTTTCTGGTTCTGGACTTTTAACCGTTCAACAGAATGAAATAAATAAAAATGTCTCATTTTAAGAGAGCCTAATAAATGGCAGGAATCATGTTTGTGCAAACTCTTGTCAAAAGAAAAATTGTGCAAACTCATCATAACATTCCTCAACCTGTGGGTAATCTTATGTGAACTTTTCAGCCTTCAGCGTGACGATGGATGAATACCAAATCCACTTTACTATTCATATCGGCACAATGCACAACTTTTTTGTTCAGATGATTACTTGGATATGCCCCCTCTTCCCCTCTTGTTTGCTTATTTTTGTTACCGCACGTTTCGCGGAAGCTACATTTCCTAGCTTCTTTAAAATCACCTCAGTGTGTTCATTGGGACATGACATGAGAAGTGTTCTTTCACTGTCAAACCAAACAGGCTAAACAGTTTTCTTAATACTATTATTAGAGGTCGGCTATGATCAACATTATTCACTATTCAGTTCAATAAATTGCAAAACAATTCATTTTCAAGTTTTCTCTAAACTAAATCAAATCGCAGCAACAATACCATCCGGTCTAGAGCGAGTGATTGATGTGAAGTATGAGTTTTATGAAAAGTGAAAACTGATAGAGTTCAGTTTCTACTCATTGAAAAAAAAAAAAACACAATGCCAATGATGCACGTGTTTATCCATCATAAAGAGTGGCTGTTGAACATTGTTTTAAAACCGGACCGGTCTGTAGGACCGAGAATCATACTTAGTTGGGACAATCTTAATCAATTGTCTGCAAAATTGAAAAAAAATTCAGGAAAACTGGTGTGAATTGGTACTGATTTTTTTTGCTCAAATTTTTCCCTTCTTTTATCCAATGAATACTGATCTTTGTTAATATTAATTAATGTATTTTTTTTGACAATTATTAATTAATGTATTTATCATAGTACTTTTGCGTATTTAGTATAAATTCATGCATTTTTATTTATTAGTTATTACTTTAAATGAATTACTGATAAAAATTCATAATAAATATACTATTTTTATTTATTCAGTATCTGGTTAAATATTTAACCAAAGTTGGGGAAAAACTTAAATTTATGCTTATAGAAGATTCCCTCCTATAGAGACTAGAGAGCTGTTAAAGGAATAGTTTTTCTGTTAAGAGTCACAACAAATACTATGTTAGTTATATCTGTTATTAGCAGTTCCTTTATAATTACATTTAATTTCATTTGGCTTATCTGGCTTCCCTCATAGCTCTCCTGTTACATTAATTATTTAATTAAACAATTTTAAATTTATAATAATCAATTATTATTAATACTACCTTCGTTTTAAATATAATACACTCTTGGGTAATTTGCCAGAATTTAAAATATTTGTCGTGGTACTAAATTTATTGATAATTGATATTACTTTTATAAGTTTATCTCAAACAGAGAATATGTATGAAAAAAATTTAAGAATTCGGTCTTCTGTCAAGACATGAAATTATAGACCAATTGTTTTATCTTTTTGACATAAGACCAATTACTTTGTTTGTCCGAGGGAAAGAGGACCTATATACTTATATCAAATGTTTTAATTCTCATTTTGCTACACTATCCATTTTTTAGACGCCTTACGATTTTACTAAAATATTCTTGTCTGCTATTTAGGTAGTTGATATACTCAAAAACACACTACGATTATAATGTCCGTTACTTAAGTAGCGGATGACATCTTCCAAAAAAAAAAATTAATTTTATAATGTCCGTTACTTAAGTAGCAAAAAAGTAAAATTAGAAACACAGAGTGCACGAGTAATTGGTAGGATGCCAAAAGTAAATTTCCAAATGTTTATTAATATTTGTTGGATGGATCTATTTTTTTACACAAATTAGATGGATTTAATTAAACAATTGGTTTTCTGTCAAAAGAGAAAAGAAATTATCAAATTAACAATTGGTTCATGTAGGTGATGTTTAAAAGAAAAAAAGAATCATGTTACCGAGACATGATTTTTTGACACAAGTACGGGTAGGGGTGGACAATGGGTTGGGTAGAGCGGGTTTGAGCCCAAAAATACCATCCGTTTCAACATGCAGTTGCAATAATGAGGCCCAATTCAATCTTTTTTAAAAGTTCGGTTTTTGCGGGTTCAGTTTGTGCGGATTGGCTGTTTGACGGGTAGGTTAATTCGGTTTTGAACCAATAAATGAAAAATTAGCTGAAAAATAAAATAAAAAAAATTCAATTATGTAATGTGAAGAGAACATAAGTGCAAGTGAAAGAGAATGAAGTATAACTTAAAATAAAAGTAACAAATGTATTGTGGTATTAGTATTTGAGTGAGAGAAAACTAGTGATTTTCAACTACTAGTTAGTGGTTTTCTGTTTCCACTTTCTAAGGAAACAAACTATAACAAGTTTTGAGATTATGTAAGGAAACAAACTACAACAAGTCTCAAGATATGTCAAGTCACTTCATCATGTTTTATATATTGCTTAATCATCATTTTCGTCCCTATAAGTTTGTGATTTTTTGGTTTTAGTCCCTGTATCTTTTTTTGTTGCAAATTAGTCTCTGTATGTTCAAATCTTTTAATTTTAGTCCCTTAAAACTAAAATTCGCAGGAAAGTCCGCAGGAAATCAGCGAATTTTTCTGCAGATTTTCCTGCGGATTTTAGCTTTAGGGACTAAAATAAAAAAGATTTGCACATGCAAGGACTAATTTGCAACAAAAAAGATACAAGGACTAAAATAAAAAATTTATGAACTTACAAGGACGAAAATGATGTTTAAGCCTATTGAATAAAACAAAAACTTACAATTTATATAACTCGTGCGGGTTCGGTTAACGTTGGGTTGATTTTAGCAAACCGAACACATCTGTTTCAATTAGGGGTGAGCATCGGTCGGGTTCGGTCGGATTCGGGCCGAAAATCGTAAAACCGATAAAAACCGCAACCTCTTAATTTGGACCCGTTTTCGACCGTCTACATCTTCGGTTTGTTCGGGTTCGGGTCATACGGGTGACGGGTATAGCGGATCGGTTTTACCGGGTTACATTGAAACTTTGTTGTTACATCTAAAATTTCATTGATAAAAAAAATATTATTCTTCAAATAGTTCAATATTTTGTACACACTGCAACAAATGATACAATAAAAATGATGAGATGCAATTATTTTGTTTCAAATTTGTTAATCCAACGACGATAATAGACAGTAGATGAGAAGTAAAAATTAATATAAATCTAGAATATTATCTTTCACATCTCCTTTATCAACCTATTACAAGCATAAACTTGTAAAATATAACATTTTTCTTCTCTATCAAAGATAGACAAAATTAACAAAGCGAAGAGTATAAGAGATTAAGAGGTGCTCAAAACTAAAAAATAAAATAAAATTATATTTTAGTAATTGTTCGGTCGGTTTCGGTTATGAAGAGATAAATTTTAGAGACTCGCACCCGCCCGTATACAACCGTTCATGACCAATTTTTCACAATTGTTGACCCGAGACCCGACCCGCACCCGACCGAGTGCTTCCATATGTTGGCGGTTATGTCGGTTTCGAGTCGGGTTGCGGGTTCGTGCTCACCCCTAGTTTCAATCCATCTAAAACTGAAAAAGTATGACTGACAATCCAATGACCCGCAGCGATCCGCCCGCTTTACCAAATTTCAGATTAAATTGTTCGGTTTGAATCGGTTTGCGGATTTTTGTCCACCCCTAGATACGAGACACCGTCTTGACAACGATAAATTAGTGCATGATTCTGCATCACATACATGTTTAATTGCATGTTTTTTTTTGTCAATGTTTAATTGCATGTTTAATTACATGATTAATTATATATGCGAGAAAGTCAATTTTATTAAAAAAAAATTGTTTCAAAATAACACACTTTCAATTCAACATTAGTAATTTTTTGTGAAGTACTAGTACTCCACAATTTTTTGTGGAGTAGTATTTCGAAGTTTGAACGAACCAAAAGTTGGAATGTTGAAGAGTTTTGCTAAAGTAAATATAAAACCAGTGGCGGAGCCAGGAAATAATATCTGGGTGGGCCATTAAAAAATTACAATATATGAATTGAATACAAAAATTATTTTGCATATAAAAATTTAAGTTATAATGAGTGTTTTTTGAAAGAAATTTATTTTTCTATCATTTAAAAAATTATAATAACTACCCGTTTGGCCCGGCTTATTTTTTACTTTTTATTTTAGCTTAAACGAAATAGAGAAGTATAAAATTATATTTGACACTATTTCTCCTTAAAAGTATTAGAGAAACAAAGTAAAGAAGTAAAAAATAAAGAAAAATGAAGTCAAACACAATTTTTTCCTTCTTTACTATTTTTAAGGAGAAGAAAAAAAGTAGAAAATAAGTCGGGCCAAATACCATAAAGAAAATAATTTGTTTATCACTCATCATAATAGTGAATATAAAAAAAAATCTTATGTAAAAAAATTAGTATTATGTTTATAAAAAGGATAGTTTCTTTAAGACAAAAAAAAGGATAGTTTTTTAATTTAAAGATTATTGTAAATTTTAAATGTAGTAATGTAGAGTATACGGATATAAAAAGCAAAATTTTACAAAGACATGTATTTGCTAAATCAAATAAAAACAGAAAAAAAGTAAAAATATATATAGTAATTTCCAATGACTTTGGGGTGGGCCATGGTCCAGCCTGGCCACCCATGTCTCCGCCACTGTATAAAACGCGTTGGATCAATTTGTTTTTTCACAGACAAAAAGGAAAAAGAAAACAATGCCTATTGTACTGCCTAATCTCCTAACCACATGTGTTCAAAAACTTCTTCCACAAGCTCTGAAGTGCTTTGGACGTCTAGTTCAGAAACTCGTTTGATGATTCTTGAATCCTTTTTAACCTAATACTAGTACTTGTATCTTTAGGCACTAAAGTGCAATGTTGCCGGTTATCTATTGACTTGACTTGACTTGACTTGAGCCTGCTGGTAAAAGCAAAACGTCATACCAACTTTGCATTTGTGCTTTCTTTCATCAACTTTTTCTTTTTTATCCTTTTCGCTTTCTAAATCAGTTTAATCTGATTTGAAGATTAGTTCTGACATCAAATGATTTCAGCCTCCTCTCAATTGTAGTTATAGGGGATCGAACCGCGGTCATTCCTATCAAATTCAGCGTCAATCAACACTGAACCAACTAACGATTGATTATTTCAATCAATCGATTTTGATTTCTCTCATCAATTATGTGATGTTGAACCTTCTGGTTTTAATTGAGCAATTTTGACTCCTAATTTATTTTCTTTCTAATTTCATGACTCCTCTAATTTCACAACATTTTTTTTAATAATATCTAAAACCTATTTTGTTTTAAAAAAAGTAGACACAACATACCTATTTTGTTTTAAATTATACTATATAAAAAATTATAGTAAAGGATAAAAATGGATTTAAGATAAAATCATAAGGGTAAAATGAGAAGAAAAAATGATAAGCTATAAGCTCATAAGTTACTTGAATTAGCTTATGAAAAGCAAGTTATAAGTCGGTAAAATACGCTATAAGCTCTTTTTGAAAACCTGTTACCAAACGGATCTTTTAGCTTATAAGCTATAAAACATAAACTATAAGTCAGTTTTTTGGGTTTGTCAAACAGACCCAAAGTAGTTTTTAGTTACAGGTTTATAGGTTAAGGCACTTAATTATTGTAAAAAAGAAAAAGACTATTCATTGTATTGGGACATAAGTTCAGTTTAAAATGTGTAAAATTAGTTTACATTTATAGTACATATTTACTTTTCTTTTTATAAAAAATCTGCCAATTTCTTACCCCTCTGTCAAAGAACCTCCCAACCCTGATAATTTGTCTAATAGACTCAAATTCTTTACCACTCATATTTAGAGTTAACAAATTATTCTTTAGTTAATATTTTAAATTAAATTATACTAGTGTTGATTATAATGTACTATAATTATTCAAAAATAAAATGAAAAGTACTATAGTCAAAATATATATTTCTTTTTTCTTTTCTTTTTTTGAAAAAGAAAAGGGCTAAAGCCCTAAAGAAAAGATTAGAAAATATGTTTTGGTAAAAAAGATTTACAAAATAAGTTAGAAGTTTTTATTTTGGTCAAGATAGTAGTATTAATTAGAAGTATATGTAATATAAATATAAATATAAAAAAAATAGAAATTATCCTTTCACACTAATTTTTTTAATAAAAAAACACAAACAATTTTATCAATGATTGTTGCCATATATAATCCATTATATTTAATATACACTATTAGGAAAAAAATAGTAGTTGGTATATTAAAAGTTTATAAAGAGGTTAATATTATAATAAACGACTAAATTTCAATGAAATTTACATACTAATAAAATTTTAAATCGCTCATTGAAAAAATTCAAAACCACAAAATAATTCCATGGTAACCAAACCAAAACTACTCTACCTTACTCAATACTCATGGACAACTTTTTTGTTGACAAAACTTGTAAGCGAAGTTTATAGAATAGAATTGAATAAAATAATAAATATTTCTTGGCAGTTGAGGAAAAGCATTTAAAATATGAGTCTATAGGCTAAGTCTTTATTTGGTATTTTTTCTAGAAAAAGACAAAAAAATGTTGGTGAAAGAGTCTAAGGCCCCGTTTGACCCGACTTATTTTTTACTTTTTATTTTAGCTTAAATGAAATAAAGAAGTATAAAATTATATTTGACACTATTTCTCCTTAAAAGTATTAGAGAAATAAAGTAAAGAAGTAAAAAATAAAAAAAAATTAAGTCAAACACAATTTTTTCCTTCTTTACTATTTTTAAGGAGAAGAAAATAAGAGGAAAATAAGCCGGGCCAAACAGAACCTAAGAAGAGTGTTGACCATAATCTGAAAAACGAAGCCCACATGCAACTTGGGCTGAAAATGACAGGTGGGGTTACCATTACAAAAAATACATGAGAACATTTATTTTCATATAAACCACACCCCACACAAAAATACACAAAACTATACCCTTTTCATTATTATTTAATTTTAATAATTTATTCTCCGCATGAAAAGTTACTATATATTGCATGCAGAATTTGAGTCCTAGGACTACTCTCCTTACCACAATACTACAAAACTACCTTCCCCTCTTCCCCTTCCTAATCTTTCTCATTCTTCAGTTTCATAATCATTCACCCTAATCCTAATTTTTCTTTTTTTATTTTTCCTTCCTTATAAATAATATATAAAATATTAATTAATTTTCCTTTATAAAAACCCATTTCTTTATTCTCAAACCAAAACTAAACCCTGTTTTCTTTTTCCCAGTGTCACTGTGCCGTCACCGTCTTTTTCACCTTCCGTAAGTAACAATCAAACCGTCCATGTCGAACCGGTTCAATCCCGATCCGGCCGATAATGATCCGTCGTCGTTTTCACCTCGATCGTCCTATTTTCACTATTTATCATCTCTATCGCAGTATCAGAACCAAAACCAGTACCAGAACCTGAACCTGAACATGAACAATCAAAACCCTTGTAATGAGGTTCGATTTTCACCTCAAATTCAAAACCCTAGTGTTGAAAATCAAACCCTAGAAGATGTTTTTTCTCGTCTTTCTGTTAATAATAACAATCAATCTTATGGTTATGGTGTGAATGGTGTGAATTCTGTTGTTGATTCCCCTTATTATAACTATGGGATTCAAGCTTGTGAAACAAATGGTTTCAATAGACCTGTTAGTGTTAGGAATATTGTTAACGGCGGCGGAGAAATTACTCCGCCGCCTCAGAATCTTTTTATGAGGTCTGATAATAGAGATGGCTATGGGTTTAATGGGTTTAATAATGATTATGCTCTTTTAACTAGGCAAAGTGGTTTTGGTGGTTATGGTAATGGGGGTGCTGTTGTTGGTGGTGATGAATTGCATGGAAAAATTCAATTTGGTTTGATGAATGAATCTTCTGTGCAGAATGTTTCTTGGGGGATTACTGATGTTGTCAATGTGAATAGTGTGAATGTGAATGTGAATGTGAATGGGAATGGAAGGAATGCACATTGGTTTGATGATTTTCGAGGGAGGGTTTATGCAATGGCTAAGGATCACCATGGAAGTAAGATTTTGCAGGATTTGATTGATAATTTCAAAGGCGAAGCGGTTTCTTACATTTTCTCGGAGCTGATCAGTTATATGATTGAGCTGATGCCTGATCCAGCTGGTAGTCAGGTTATTCAAAAGATGGTGGGATTTTGCAACCAAGATCAACAGACTAGGGTTGTTCTAGTCATTACACACCATAGTGTTCAGTTGATCAAAATTTGCCTTAATCTTCATGGGTATATTTTCAATAATCTTACTTTGAATACTTGTTTCTTGTTTCTTAAGGCATTGTAGTTTGTGCTTTTTATAATTGATTAATTTTTGTATTTTTATTGTTGAAGATCTCGTGCTGTTGAGAAGCTGTTGGAGAAGATTACCACTAGACAACAAAGAACTCTAATTATGTCAGCTTTGACCCCAAGTGCTATTTTGATGTCTAAGGATATAAATGGTCACCGTGTGGTTCTTCATTGTTTGAAAAGTTTCCCACATGATGAAACTAAGGTGAAGTCTTTTCTTCATTTTGTTTTGTTACATACAACACTTTTAAATTGTAGGGAACTATAGAGACAATTTATGTTCAAATTGTGCATCCTTTTTACACACAAAACAATCTATTTAAATGTAATTTAAGATAGTCTCCTCATAAATTGATTGAGATTTTGTCATTTTCGGTTGGGTTATGGTTTTAAGTTGAGGTCGTCTCTTGCAATCCCGGATACTATGGAAGATTGCGGCGTATAAATGCAACTGTTGGCTTGCTCTGGCACTGTGCAGATTGTGGGTTTAGACATTTTTTTATGAAACCCTCTTGGAGTTCTTGCATGCTACACTATAAATACTAATTCTTGTTGTCAAATTTAACCATACATTTTAACATAAATTTTTTTGTTGATGCATTCTGTTTGCTCTTGTTGGATTAATACTTCAGCATTATACAATGATGATTTCTTATTTCTTTGCCTAAATTACAAAGAAAGGAAAAAGGATCACCACTCTTAGTAGATAATAACTGTTTGTCAAATTACTTAACTTCGGTTTATGCTCTTATTATGTTCTGATTATGGTCTTTTGATCACAGCAATTCATGTACGTTCTTGCAAAAAACACTCTGTCGATTGCAAGAGATAAGACTGGATGCTGTGTGCTGCAGCATTGCGCTAGCCATATTCAAGGAGAAGCCAAGGATCACCTGATCGATGACATTGTCCGTAATGCACCACTATTGGCAGAAGATTGTTACGGGTCTGTTTTTACAAGTGTTTGGTTATTTTGTTTCCTCACCAGTATAGCCAACTTTACTTATCTTCCATGTGTTTTGTTTTCTCATCTTGCAGCAACTATGTGATTCAACATCTATTGTCTCTGAAAATACCCAGAGTCTCAACAAACCTATTCAGGCAGCTTGAAGGACAATTTATATATCTTGCCTGCAATAAATATGGCAGTAATGTAGTGGAAAAGTTTTTTCAAGACTCAGGAGTGAGTCTATCTGCACTCATCATTCTGGAGTTGCTTCGTGATCCAAATGTATCAAGGCTCCTTGTGGATCCATATGGAAATTATGTCATCAGTTCGGCATTGACTAGATTTAAGGTTAGCTTGCTTGAATGCATTGCGGTTTCTTAATCTTCATTTTTTTGTGTATTACTCAATTTTCTAATTTGGTACCTTGGCTAATTACCAAGGGTGAACTACATGATTTTAGTTGTCTTAGTTGTGGATCAATATTTTTTCTTCAAAAAAATGCATCTACCTGAAGATGTTAGCTATTTCAAAATTGGTTTTTGTTTATGTCCTGCATGTAGGTATTCATGCATTTCCTCAATTAAGTATTATAAGCAGATTATTTGTTGTGGTCCTGTAATCCTGTTGGCAATTGCTCTGTTGAAATAAATATGCATCACATGATTTTTATTGGAACATGCAGTAGTTTCTCACTTTCTATTGGCATGTGCAGAGTATATTATATTATATTACAAATAAACACTATTAAACTCAATATTCTATTAGCTGCATACCTCATTCACTGTGCTGTTTAGATAACTTTGTTTTTCTTATTTAATGAACAGGGTGATCATGCCATTAAGAGTGCCCTGCTGCAGCTGATCCAAACTAATTCTCAAATGATGCGCACCAATATGTATGGCAAAAAGTTGCTTGATAAGTTTGAGGGAAGAAATCAGTATTTATAAACATGTGTTTCATAACCTACTAGGAGTAACCCTTTTTATGTATCTTCTTTTGTTTATGTTCCTGTTACTTTTACCCCGGTACTTATGTCTTAGGCAGTTATTAAAAAAAAATTGTCTTAGGCAGTTATATAAAAAAAAACTAGTGTCTTTAAGCTGTTATCCCCCCAAAAAAATAGTGTCTTAGGCTATGTGTGTCTGTTGTTTCATTAGTTTTTTTCAGTTTTTTGTTGTTGTTGTTGGCATGGAAGGACTTAGCATCTGGAACAGTTTATATTGGACTAGAGAGGACTGTGCTCAGCAGCTGTATAGGAGTTTACCTCATGTGTTTTCATTGCAATGGAAGCTGTAGCGGGTCTCACAAGTTCTGATATTCTAAAGCTGTATTTTTTGTGACTTTACTGTTATTGTTGCTCTATGTTGTGTGTGTCCAATAAGAGAATAATGTGGATTGATAAATTTAGGTGACTGTTCCTTATAACTTTGTCCTGTGTGTCGTTTTGTTTTAGATTTTTGCAGAATTTGGATTAAGACTTGGTAGAATAATATGTTGTTATGACTTTTTTTTTTACAATTGTTTATTTCTACTCTACTCTCGTTTTGTTTTATATTTTGTTATTATTACTTTTATATATATCAACTATTTTCTATCGAATTCAATCAAGCATCATACTGCTAGTCTATTTCTACTGTCTCATGAGATTTTCATCATTTTAGTTATTTCTTAACAGACTTAGGATTTGGGTACACATTAAATAGGATTTGGGTACTCATTAAAATACATATTATTTAGTTATATCAACATCAACAATATGTGTTTCTGAATTCATTTTTCTTTTACTTTTTTTCAAATTATATATTTTTTTAAACTTTCTTGACTGACCTTCACTTTTAGGGCCGTTAAACTTTTATTTTACAACTCCACCCTATCTCAAGAATTCTAATACTACATAGTTAACTATGCTCCAGTTTTGGTTTCATCGACTTCCGCTCTCACCGCCATTCCACCTCTCCAACCCTTAAATTGCTTCCCCTCACAATCCAAACTTCTTTGTCACAATGTAGTTGTACGATGGTGGTGCGCATGTCTCCTATCCCCACCTCTAAACCCTGTTTGGTTTTGGCTGTTAACACCATTGCCGCCAGCGTCTGGTTGTTGTGTTTGCAAAGAAAATGAACAAGATTATGATTATTTACGATCGCTTCTCTGGGTTGCTTTTTGATTTGGGGTTTTGATGTTGGTTTTCATCGGCATGACCATTAATGACAAGCTCCTATGTGATTCCTCAAAGCAAGCTTTCGTTTTCAATGGCAAGGCCTTAACAATTGTTACAGTTTGAGTCACAAACTCAGTTGTTAGTAATGGTTTTGATTCTGCTTGCTCCATCCTCAGATTCTGGTTGTTGTGGGTGTTTGTTGTGTTTGCTGATTTGTTTGTCGCATTCCGATTATACACACCTTAATATTTGTATTAGTCTTTATGTTTGATTTGATATCCTCATCATTCTCATAGTTCGATGTTGGGCTATTTTGGCTCGAAAGAGTTATTTTTGCTTACTGTCATTCATTGCAGAGAATTGTTGATTTTTCGACCTGTTCCGTGTTGACGGTGGATCCATACATTAGTTTTTGAGATCTCTAGTTGGTGCGTAAAATGATTAAGCATCATTTTTTTTTGCAATCTAGTTTTGCTCCCGTACATGAGTATGCTGGGTAGTGCTAGCGATTGTTGTTTGTTTGTTAGGATAAACTAAGGTATGGTACACATGTTGTTTGAATGTATTTATTAATCATTCGAGTTGACTTGCATTTTTGTGTGAATTTACTAGGTCAGATTTTATTTCCGCCCATATTTTGTATTCTCTTACTTTTATTAATCTAATATTCGTTTGATTAAAAAAATATTCTGTTTGTTTCACTTTTATTTTGATATCACAAATATCTTTTGGTAAGATTAAAGAATTCTTCTGTGAGAATAATTCGGTTGATAGGGATATCATATTTTATATGCAGATTGGGGTTCAGACTCAATTTTTTTTACTTATTTACTTCAAGAGGTGAATTTCTGACCATTAAACTATTTGACAAAAATATATATTAAAGGATTAAGAGCAAGAATAGAAGAGCAATTATAGATTTTTTTACACATAAATATGTGCCCCTTCCCTAAATTGTTTCTACGGATTTAAAAAACTTTCTCTTCACACCCCCTATTTCTTCTTCACCCCCAAGTTTTCATCTATGCCCTAAACAGAAACTTCGATAAATACAAATCGAATTTAAAAAAATTTGGAAAACATTTACCGAAATTTTGTGATATAGAACTAGGTGTGTTGTCCCTTCTTTCTCATTTGTTCTTCTTCACAAACACACTTCCAAAAGTTCTCCACGAGATGTTTGCGTGATTTCTTTCATTGGTGGCTTGAAATAAACTTTGGAACATTGACTAACTGTTTCTACACTCTTTAAGGCTAAATCTTTGTGTCTTGTGTTATTTGTTTTAGGCTAAATTTTTATATTGCAAAAATTCGATTTGTATTTACTGAAGTTTTGCGTTTGTAAATTAGGGTTAAAACTAGATTTTTGAGGGGTTAAAAAGAAACGTGGGATGAGAAGAGAAATTTTCCGAATTTAATGGCTCCAAACTCCACCTCTATCTTTCTTTCTTTTAAAAAAACTTCACTTTTACTTTAAGAATTTAATTTCTTTAAAATGAGAAAATTAAGAGTTGTCATTTCATAAACTCATAAATTGTTAAGGAACAACAACTTCATCAAGTTATTAGCTAGAAAAAAAAAACTTCATCAAGTTAGATAAGATATTCTCAATTGCAACATTAATTGTCTTGGTTTTCCATTTTTCATTTTGGTTAGACTGTCTTGAATTATACTAATCATCATCATCCTCATCAAATAAAATGTTAACCAATAAAAAATGATATAACTGGCAGAAACTTGAGTCTATTAACTATTTAGCCCAGATCCGATCATTGGTTTACAGAAAAATTTATATTAAAAAAAGTTAATATCAAATTTCAATTATTTAATTCGAAAGATTATTCTTTGTAGTTGTGCAGGTATATTCGGTCCATGGTTAATAAACTTCAAATTAAATCAAATACTCTTATATGTTGTTGATTATAAAAAAAAAAAAAAAAAAACTCTTAAATGTTGAGTGTGGGATTATGAACTTATATCATGATCCTCGCATGCCTAACACACGAGTTCAATTTGTTTCTAACATCCGCATGATTCAACTATAATGAAATAAAGTTGTCAAAAAAAATAAAAACTATAATGAAATAATACGTAAATAAAAAAACCAATGAAATAATGAAATTCCCTTATACAACAAAAATAATTATCATTATTCAATTAATAACATCTGCAAAAGCATAATCAGCTGCAGCTAACAAGTAACAAGGATACACAATATGACATGACATAATTAAACTTAAGAGATACATATAATGCGAGTTTTGTGGTGTAGAAAGTAAAGTAGATTGTGATGTGATGATGCACATAAATGGTATATATAAGGATATGAATTTTGTGAATTAAGGGCATTTTCCTTTGCCCTTTGAGTTCTTCATGTCTCTATAACAAGGACACTCATCTTTGTTCCCATAAGTCCCAGATGGCACACAGTTACATTTCTCACAACAGATCCCACAATATTTCAAACATCTGTCCTGAATTGAAGCTGCTGAGCACCTTTCTGCACACCTAGTGTCACAAAAAACTAAATCCAAACATTTCATTAGTTAATTAAAAAAATCAAGTTCCATATATAGAATAACCTATTAATTTATAATTCTTTAAAAAAAATCAAAAAAAAAAGAGAAGTAAAATTTGGTCTATAAAAGTTGAACATTATTTTGTTTAGTCGACATCTCATTTTCCTGTATCTCACATTTTAGAGATATTTGTCACTTTGACTATAAAATAAAAATAAATAGTATATAAACTCTGTTAATTTAGTCTCTATTGCTAACATATTGACATGCTAGATTTTTTAATATATTCGAGACAAAATTGACGGATTCATATATTTTTTTTTTATACATGCGAGGGCATAAACCAAACAGGTTCATATATTTTAACGACTACTTTTTTTTTTTTGAACAGCAAAAACAAGTATGTATATATATATAATTGTCAAAAGTGAGAACGAGTACAAGTATTATTTTTATATATTTTACAAATTAAATCGGAGGGAGTGATATTTTAAAGACTATATTAAAAATTAATTAAAACAAATTAAATACATGATGCTAATCATGTTAAGCTTAATTATTGGCTTACCAGAACCAGCTAATGAGACTTCCAATAAAGAGGAGCTGAGGACAAGAAGGAATAATGCAAATGCAAGCTTCATCTTGATATATATATTTAAGAGTATATATTTCAGATTCAGAGAATATATAGAGAATAAAAGAAAAGAGGCAGAGAGTACTATATATATAGGAGTAATGGTATAGACTAGAGTTGTATTAATGTGGTATATAACTGGCTATGGGTTGGATGTCACCAAAGCACAGAAAGGAACAAAGCTTTAAAGAAAAAATTGAAACTTTAGTACTAGGTTTGTGCCGTGGAAGTGTGAGCCAGTTAAAGGGTATGATTTGTAGTACCTGAATTAATGTATGGTAGGTGAAATGTTAGGAAGATGTTACTATACTATACTTGAGAATTCATTACTTCCCAAGTACTTCCTCTTACTTTCACTATTTGTTTTTAAACTTTAGAAAATAAATTTTAGAAAGATTATTGCTTTTCACTATTTGCCTAATTAACTAATTTACTATAATATGAAGAAAATTTTCCTAAAAAACTACTAACTGTTAAAAATAACAGAAAGAGTAAATGCTTGCAAGCAGGGTACAGCTGGAATGTGGTTATGCAATTTTCATGAAATTGACCTTTAACCACATGCTTTTATATATCATGCATGGATACATGAAAAAGTTTGTGTTAATTTTTATTTTATTAATGTAATGTTTTGAAATAAATAAGTAAAAAGGTCATAATGTAATTCATCATACTTACATGTTATTCAAGTTTGTGTTAATTTTTATTTTATTAATGTAATGTTTTGAAATAAATAAGTAAAAAAGTCATAATGTAATTCATCATACTTACATGTTATTCAAGTTTGTGTTAATTTTTATTTTATTAATTAATGTAATGTTTTGAAATAAATAAGCAAAAAAGTCATAATGTAATTCATCATACTTAGATGTTATTCACCAATAATGTACTCACATATTCTTAAGGTCTGTTAGAGGAATGACATGTTGGTGAATTGTTGTGTGTCAAGTGTGAGTTATAAGACACACATCGAATGAAAAAAAGGAGTGTTTATGGTTTAACAATATATAAATTAAATGACTCATATTTCTGATGTTTTAGAATTTTGGGTAAAGACGTAGTATCAAATTTATTGCTCATCCCTCTTTTATATGCTCTAATATATCAAAGTTCACTTAAAAAAAAATTGCTTCAAGTAAAAATATGCAACCAACAATTTTTTTGTGCTGTTGCTCTTAATTTGCACAATGTGATGATCAACTATGCCAACACTGTTCTTACAAGAAAATGCAAACAATGTTTATTTATTTTAATTTCTATAAATGCAAATAGTGTTATTTTTGTTGGCCCAAATGCAAATAGTTGTTATTATTTTTAAGAAAAAAGAGGGTTGTATCGCACAAAATTAATATCATCTTATCTTATTAGGATAAAAGATTAACAATTACTACAAAAAGGTTACAACTTATTTAGGAAGTTCTGTTTGGCAATGGCAAACAAGTATAGAGAAAATAAATGACAATTTCCTCAAATTATCAAAGAATCCACGTCATTATTATTAGCTCTTTGTATAAATTAGAAGTAATTATTTGTAATATTTTTTGAGCAAATTATTTGTAACTTTGTATAAAGTAGAAGTAATTATTTGTAACTTGAAAGCAAATTTTTTTGTCCCTTTGAAATGAAGTTGCTTTCGAACATGTGAAATGGATGTAAACGACATCCTAATCCAAGCATGCTTTAAAGGGTCCTTTTTCTAACACCTTTTCGATTTTTCAAGAATGGGAATGTTGTAGTATAGTTTCCGTTAATCCAGAGGCCAGCCTCCAGCTTTATTTTGTTGTCACGGACTCAATGGAATGCTAGTGTTAAAGATGAAACATCAAAGCATATGGTCTATTAGGTCTATTAGTTCTTGTTGGGGATAACTCCCCCAAAGATGAACAATAAAGAAACACTAAGAAAGAATAGAGAAAACTATGAATTGAAATTGAAGAGAATGAATTAAAGGAAAAGTATTATTTTTATTAATCACAAAAGCACCTATTTATAGGTGAATGTACAATAGGTGAGAGAGGTAGCTTATGAAAACAAGCCAACTAACAATCCTATAACCTCTCTAACTAACTAACAGAAAATACAGCTGTACATAACAAACTAATCTAACTGTCAAAACAGAAAACATAACTGAACCAGAGGTTCATAGCCTGTAAAGGTATCAGAAGCTATGCTTGTTCAGAAGCTGTTGCTTCAGAACCTGTTCCTTCAGAACATGTGCCCTTCAGAAGCTAGGAAGGTCAGAATCTGTGTTGAGAGTCCAGTGACCATCAGAAGTTGTTTCAGTCAGAAGCTGCAGAGCTTGAATTACAAAACCAATACTCCTCCTTAATTCAAGCTGTCAAAACTCACAACTCCCATTTCTCTTCTAAGCTTGAGAAATTGGTCTCTCTTCACAACCTTGGTTAGGATATCAGCTTGTTGATTGTCAGTAGAACAATACTCCAATTTCAACCTTCCTTTAGTGACCTGGTCTCTAAGGAAGTGAAACCTTGTTTCAATATGTTTGCTCTTGCCATGACTAACTGGGTTCTTAGCCAAGTTGATTGCTGACTTGTTGTCAATCTTCAGCACAACTGTAATGTCTTCAATGATGTTCATCTCACTGAGAAGTGATTGTAGCCAATTTGCTTGACATGCAGCTAGAGAACCTGCTACATATTCTGCTTCACAGCTAGAGAGTGTTATGATCGGTTGCTTCTTGGAGCACCAGCACACTGATGCATTACAGCCAACCATTTTGAACCTTTTCAAAATGTCTTCTGCATATTTCCTTTTCTTTGTAGCCTCTAACCAATTTGAATCATTCATGGCTTGATCCACATCTATTGGTTCAGCCTCTACCAACATGGTTTCTTCAGACACAGTTGTCATACCAGATGTTGCAACATCCTGGTGTACATCATTACCACTCACATTCCAACTCTTAGCTTTATCAAACTGCACATCTCTACATGTAACCATCTTGTTTCTTGTTGGAGAATACAATTTATAAGCCCCAGTTGAGTGATAACTAAGGAAACTCATTCCTTGACTTTTGTCATCTAACTTCCTTCTACAATGTATTGGCACATGTCTTAAACATAGTAACCCAAACACCTTAAAGTGACCTATACTAGGCCTCACACCAGTCCATGCTTCAGTTCCACCACCAGTTCTCAATTTCTTAGTGCTACATTCATTCTCCTTTTCAACTTGTAGCTTAAATTTCTTGAACTTGGTGAACACATCACTCTTTTTCTCAATCGTATACATCCACCTAAACCTAGTGAATTCATCTCTGAAAGTGAGAAAATGGTGATTACCTCCAATAGATTGAACTTCTAAAGGTCCACAGACATCTGACTGGATCACTTGCAGCTTCTGAGAAGACTTCATAGGCAAGTCATGTTTCAATGACTTCCTTGCTGACTTGATTATGCAACACTCTTTGCATATTTGCTTTTGAACTTTAATCTGAGGAAGACCATTCACCATCTTCTTCAAATTTAACAGGTTCAAACTCCTGAAATGGAAATGGCCATACCAGTGATGTCAAATCCAGTTCTGATTTTCATTCACATTTGGGACAACGCACTGATGTTCCAACATGTTGTTCGACATCCTGAAGGTTTTGTTGCTGGACATTGGAGCTTTCAGGATCTCTCTATCCTTTGCATCAACCAGCTTCAGCTCCTTATCTTGCATTTTCACTGAGTAGTTCTTCTCTAGTTATTGACCTATGCTTATCAAATTACTCTCCATTGAGGGAACGTTCAACTCATCTGTGATAATAGCTTCTTGTCAATCCTTTCTCTTCACCAAGATACTTTCAACCCCTTTAGAAATCTCTTGACTGTTATCAACAGTTGCAGATAGGCATTCAGCTCTAATGGCTTTGAATTGAGTCTTGTAGGTCTTGTTCTTGTTCTGAGCAGTCTTGAGGATCAGTCTCTTCTTAGAGTCAAAGAGTTGTAGTGTCTCATCTTCAATCACTACTTTGAAACCCTTTGAGATCAATTTTCCTACACTCATCAAATTGCACTGCATTACAGGCACATAAAGAACCTTTTCAATCACAGCTTTCTTGCCATTTGACATCTGAACAATAACATTCCCCATACCTTCAGCTTTGATGGATTCATTGTTGGCAAGCTTGATCTTTGTGTTGAGACACTCATCAAAGTCAATCAAAATGCTTCTATTACCAGTCATATGGTTAGAACATCCTGAGTCAAAGTACCACTCCATAGAATCTGCTGTTGCATCAGCATCTGTCACCATAAAACTAGTTTCATCATCAGAACCTGAGCTATCATGTGCTACCTTAGCCTCTTCTTCATTGTCTTGACCTTTATTTTTCTTTGGATTTTTACATTCATTGGCGTAATGCCCATATTTGTCACAATTGTAGCATTGAATCTTGCTCTTGTCCTTCTTCTTTGGCTTATCTTTCTGTTTCCCTCCTCCTCCACTAGAGGATTCAGGCAATGTCTCAGCATTATCTTTACCTTTCTTGGAATCTTTCTTATTCTGCCATTTCTTCTTGTCACTTTGATGTTTCTTGAACTTTGAGAACAGAGCTTGCTCATCTTCTTTGCCATGACTCCTCTCACCATGCTTCAACTCATGAGCTTCAAGAGTGCTTTGCAGATCCTCGATCTTGACTTCACTCAAGTCTCTTGTCTCTTCTATAGTTACCACTATGTGATCAGATTTAGAAGTCAAAGTTCTTAGTACCTTTTCCACCGTTTCTTGCTCACCAAGATTACCTCCATAATTCTTCATTTGATTAGTGAGAGTCACCAATCTTGTGAAGTAATCAGCAATGGATTCATCACTCTTCATCTGCAATCTTCTCAAACACATTCGAATCAACACATTGATGGATGAGAAACAGGGCCTTGTTATCTTTCTTCTTTGCTTCTCTGAATGTTGTTCTTTGTTCTTCATTTGCATTTTCTGGTAGAGGAGTGATTGATGCATTCACTTGTTCATTGACTTCTTGAACATTGAATATCACCTTCATCTGCTTCACCCATCTATCCCAATTCTTTCCATCGAAAACTGGTAAATTCGCATGGAAATTGTTGTTCCCAGCCATGGTTGATTCACTTTCAACCTGATTCTTCTTTCAAGAACGAATCAAGATCCCTCGGATTGTACGAGCTCTAGATACCACTTTGTTGGGGATAACTCCCACAAAGATGAACAACAAAGAAACACTAAGAAAGAATAGAGAAAACTATGAATTGAAATTGAAGAGAATGAATTAAAGGAAAAGTATTATTTTTATTAATCACAAAAGCACCTATTTATAGGTGAATGTACAATAGGTGAGAGAGGCAGCAAACAAGCCAACTAATAATCATATAACCTCTCTAACTAACTAACTAACAGAAAATACAACTGTACATAACAAACTAATCTAACTGTCAAAACAGAAAACATAACTAAACCAGAGGTTTAGAGCCTGTAAAGGTATCAGAAGTTGTTGCTTCAGAACCTGTTCCTTCAGAACCTGTGCCCTTCAGAAGCTAGGAAGGTCAGAATCTGTGTTGAGAGTCTAGTGACCATCAGAAGCTGTTTCAGTCAGAAGCTGCCGAGCTTGAATTACAAAACCAATAGTTCTTAAGTATTAGTCATAAGACACAAAGTAAATCAAATAAATGTGTCAAATTCGTGCTATAGAGTCTTGTAAGGTGGTGATCCTTGAGATAATTTTGGTGGAGTGTGATACCTATTTCATTTAGGTCGTCTAGTGGTTTGGGGTGTGGCGGCTCTTGGTCTAGTCATAAGTTGTTCACTATAAAAAAATGACTATTTAGTGGCAGCAAAATTTTCTCAATAAGTGCTAAATTCTGCCAGAAAGTAATAATTTACTGGCGGAATCGGTCTGCCGGTAAATCGTATGCCAATAAATTTCATGTTCGTCAATAACTTCGTCAAACAGAATGCCCACACTTTGTGGCGGAAAATTCCGCAAGAAACTTCTGAAACAGATTCCTTCACTTTGTGGTGGAATATTCCGCCAAAAACCGACTGACACAAATTCCTTCACTTTGTGACCAATATTAGCAACATTGTATGATATTTCATTTCGTCTTCGCAACGAATAAGTCCACATATGCAAACCACACAAGGATATCTAATTCCCCCTTCACATATGACGACACTACCCCATTTAACGATTTTGATAAATAGTTCAACCCCTAATTTTAAAATTTCCTTAATTTGTCCTCTTTTTCCAAAATAATATATCTATCATACATCCAATTACGATCCATAACTAATATCTGCAAAATATAGTGTGAATATTAATCATTCTTTGTTTTATTTTAAAAATAATTATATTTTTTCCAATTAAAATGAGTTAAAAAAACTTAATTATATTTGTTTTAGAAAGAAATAAACCTATCATATTAGGAAAAAAAGAGTTTAATTTTCTATCACCTAAAATCAATAACAACGTAATTTATTTGTTTGTTTTTAATCACCTATTATATTTGAAATAATTTATTTATTTATTTGTTTTTTTTAAAGTAGTGAAATATATACAGAGGGAAAGAGAACCATGCCGTTGGGCTCTTGAATTTACGGGCAAAATTATGGAGTTCCTGGCGGAAATAACAACCGGTAAAAATTAAGTTCTTGGCTGAATTTTCCGCCACTAAATCAGTCAAACTGACAACAACATAGAAAATGGGTTTCTGGCGGAATATTCCGCCACAAACTTCTAGTAGTTGGTTTTGAATTTCCTGGCAGAAATTTTCGCCAATAAATGTGGCAAAAGTTTCATCCTTCAAGGTCCTGGAAGTAAATTCCGCCAGTATGTTTTTTTTTTTTTTTTTTTTATGATAAATATTGTGGCGAAATCTTGAGGGAAAATTCCGCCACAAATTGATTTAAAAATCTGTTTGTAAATGGGGGTTTTCTTGTAGACGTTTTAAGAGTTTTCTATTTAGAAATTATTTATTCCTTTGTTTATTTATTTTTAGAATTCAGTATTTCTTCTACTTTCATTTTTGCCGACTTGTTTGTGACTACGTTGTGTTTGTGTGTTACACACACACACAAATCGATAGATATTACGGTCCCTCCTAAACTTTTTCTAGTAATTTTATTTTTATTATAGTATATTGTTATATTGGTTTAATTTCACTTTTAATCTTCCTATTTTATTAAACTTATGAAAATGGTCTCCCTTTATTTATCCAACTTTTTGTGCTCTATATTTATAGTATGTTACAGATGTGTTTGTCCGTTTTGTAGGTTAAAGATAAAAGGGTTTGGGCTTTAAAAGTTATTCTTTATACAACCCGACCCATTATCATTTGGACCGAAAGGGTTGGTTTTGTCTTTTAAAAACAGTATGCATTTTAAAAAATTCTCTTTAGATCTCTAAATATGCTCAAAGATCTCTCAACATGTTTTAAAAATACTGTCATAGATTTTTCTATACATTAGGTAGAGAATTTAGGTGGGTAAAGAGCGAAAAGATAAGCGCAAGAGCTAAATATAACAAATAATATTGTTCTTGAGAGATATGTTGTCCATGGAGTAATGTGAACAATAGTTTTCAAATTAAGACATTCTAATGGAAGTTTAATTCAGCTTGATTTTGGACAAACGACATTTGATATAATACCAGCGGGAGTTAGACCACCATTAATTAGGGTCCCTCCAAACATGTATCATGTACCATTCTGAGGAGAAACATCAAATGGTGGGCAAACTTATGACCTTCATGGCAACACCAAGGTCCACCAAGATGTCCTAACAGAATAATAATTGAAGACATATTTTGAAGATCATGCTTGAAGAGGCATACTTTGATATTGAAAGTTGATGTTTGACTTATGACTATTTAGTTATAGAGGGCACAAGTTATGGTGCATAAGCCATGTTTATGCACCGTGCATAAATACCCCAAATTGCTTAGCGCACCCCCCAAATTTCTAGTACACCCCCAAATTTTTAAGAGGTGTGTTAGAAATTTGGGGGTTGCACTAGAAATTTGGGGGTGCGCTAAGTAATCTGAGGGGTGCGCTAAGTAATATAGAGGGTGTATTAAGTAATTTTCATTATTTATTCACGGTGCATAAGGAAAAAACTTATGCACCATAACCACTCCCGTTATAGGGTGTTATAGTTTGATATTTAAAGACATGTAATGCTTAGTTTATGTTTAGTTGACAAGGCCTTTTAAGGTTAATGAGAACTTAAGTAATGTCATGTTTATAATTTTTTCTATATATTATGTCAATTTGGTTTTCCTTTTGAGTAATTTTACAAGTTAAGTAATGTTTCCAAGCTATTCCACGTGGATATAAATATAAATAACATTACTTTAAAATCATAATCTAGGAATATAAATATATTTTCATTGAAGCCAAAATACATTACATTCACTAATTTTAATTAATTGTTTATATAGAAAATTTAATCACAAGAGAAGCAAATATAAAGTATTTTATTAACTTCATGTCAACAACTAACATATTCAACTTTGAGTTTACATCTCTATTGAACTTGTCATCATTTTCAAATTTGTTTCCAACATCAATTTTCCTTTCATCATCTTTTATTCCTTTCTTTCTACTCTTCTCAAGGATTCATGTGCAAGACAATCTTCCTGGTTATAAACTGAAATAAGTATTTACAATTTGCACTATCATCACTACAACATAAAAAATCAAAATCAAATATACAATCCATCATACTAAATAACAATTGGGTTATGCTTTAGTCAAACAAAAAAAAATAGGAAAAAAAATAGATTATGCTAACTAGAGCCTCCAACGGGAGCACTAATTAAGAAAATAATAAAAATAAAATTATATTAAAAATTATATTGAAAACAACACTTTTTAAACTTTAAAAATTTGATTACACAAATTCTAAAATAATTTTAATATTTTTTTTAACTAATGTCTCAAGGGCATTAGTTAGCATTTCCCATAACAATTTCACCATATTGAGTGGGCATGTGTAGGATCGTCTCCATTGAATCTTTGTTGTGTTTGCTCTTAACATAATTGCTCTTAATCCGCCCTACATAAACCCGGGCTTTAAACGAGTAGGGTCAATCGGTCGGCAAATTAAAATAGATTATGATAAGTTGTTTCGACTCCGGTCCGCGTTAACCCACAGGTTAGAGAAAGACTCCATTAAATCTCATTTTATATTTAGTGTTTAATCTTTTTTAGAAAAAGACTTAGTATTAGATTTGGACATAGCTAAATTATAATTTATAAAATGATAAAATAATTTATTAATTATATGAAAATAAAGACGGGTTAAATGAGCTAACCCACAGATTTAATCCAACTAATTTATGAGTTCAATCCACACAGATAAAAAATATAAACGAACCAAAAGTATTTGGTCTTAAATCCATGCAGCGAGTTAACCGGATCGGCCGACAAACCTCCGTTCGTATATCCAACTTTAGAACTATCTACAGTGATTCGGACCGATGCCGGCCGGCTGATTATTTGGCCAATGATTAGAGGGAACTATCCACAGACCACAGTTATTCGGACCGATTAGGGGACTAGGGGAGAGATCTATGAAGCCCCGATACTAAAAAAATGGTGACGAATCGTGTCCGATACGTACCCGATACCGATACTCTTTCGATACGTCCCGATACTCGTATCGGAAGAGTATCGATTAAATCATTATTTTTAAATAAAAAATAATACCCGATACACGTGTCCGATACGTTCCGATACACGTATCAGAAAAGTATCGGTTATATCATTATTTTTTAAATAAACAAATAATACCCGATATGTGTCTGATATGAATATTTTTTTTGGATAGTATTAATGGTGTCCTTTTTGTATAATACACTACAATAAGACGTATAGTTTAAGATGTATCAATAATCATTATGTTCTTGGATAATATTAACTTAAGATGTTCTCATGTATCAGACCTTGGGAGTTTCCAGTATTGATTGACTTTGAGTTATTATGATACTCCTGTATCAGACATGCTTGTTTGTATCTTTAGCACTTCTTGTGTTTTTCCTTTGTCAATATAATTTTTTTACTTTTCAAAAAAAAAAAAACTATAATGTCCTACTATATACTGTAACAGGTTGTTAAGCATTTGAGCTTGTCCCAAAATTTTAGTATAAGAATAGATGTTTTCTACTTTTAATTATTAATATTATTGATTTTAGGTATGTTTATATATTGTCTATTTATATATTTAATTTTAACTTTAATTTTTAAATAACGTATCGCGGCAGTATCGGATTGGAAATTTTAAAAAATTTCATATATCGGCATATCGGTATCGTATCGTATCCGTATCGGTGCTTCATAGGGAGAGATAGAGAGAAGTCGTCCATTACCTAGGAAAGGTTCATTTGACCATCACAGAATACTAACGGTGCACCATCTCATAAAACGAGAACACCAATTGCCGTTTGATTTCCTATTCTCTCATTGGACCAGACATTTATGTCTTGCTCTCTCTTCCCCTCTGTCGCTTTCTTTTTTCACTTTATTCTAAATTCCAAAACATACTACAGGCTACAGCCACTATAAAAAACAAGTTGACACCAATAGGAATAAGATTTTACAGTACAGTTTTATTGAAAAAAAAGCTAATTAGTGTCTTCATCGCATTATTTAACTGTTAAAGGGTGTGTTTGGTTGAGGCACAATAAAAATGGAATGAAGAAAAATATGAAAACTGATGAATGAATATAATTAAATTTAAATTTAAATTTAAATTCATTCTTTGATTTTCGTATTTTTCTTACTTCTCTTTTCTTCTACCTAACCAAAATATTTTATTTTAAAAAAATTGTGTAATTAATATTTCAAAATATTATATATATATATATATATACTAATATATAAAGGGGATACAAATATTTGGGATGACTTTTTCAATATTTCTATTTTACCCTTAAAAAAAACTAAAAAAAAAAAACTAAGCACAACTTCCACATAAAAATAGGTTTTCAGTTTTTTTATAGTAAAAAAAATATATATTTTTTTCTTCTTAATAAGTAGCCACAACAAAAAAGGAGGTTAAGTAGTTATCAATTAACTAAGTCCAATAAAAAAGGAGATTAAGTAGTTATTTATATTTGCACAATAGAGAATATTGATCACAAAAAAAAAAAAATATCGATCACACAAACGGACACGGAACGTGCCCGTTTGGCGGCTAGTATATATAAATAATATTTATTTATCTTTTTTGTTTTTTTTAACTAGTACTAATATTTGGATGCACTAATTAGTAGGGGTGGACAATGGAGGAGTTTAGAAAGATTCGAATCCAAAGTTGTCATCCAGTCTAAACCGCAAAGTAAAAAAGTAAGGTCCAATCCGCCTATAAAATAAAGATCGGTTTTCACGGGTTCGGATTTGCGGTTTAATCGAGTTATCAGACGATTTGATTCGGTTAGAAATTAAAAAATTAAAAATTAAAATAGTAATAAACTCAACCTTTGGAGTTTAGATTTAGAAAATATGCAACTAGATATGAGAGAACCATGAAACAAACACAAAAAGAAAGTGTTAGAAATATTAAATCAATATAAAATGTACGAAAAAAAACAAAAATCTCAAATAAAATTAAAAACATTACATTTGATTTCAACGAAATTAGACAAACAAGATGAAGAATATCAAGTTATATAGGTTTCAAAATGTTCCATGATTGTTTTACTCTCTATGAACTTGAGGTGAAATGAGAAAGTGTGAAGATGAGATAGGAGAAAAGCTTAGAGTGTGTATATGTCAAATCCTAGTGCAGAACAAGATGTCTTAATTTATTCACGCGGGCGGATTTTGGGCACTGTCGGTCCAATTCCCTCCACACGAACTTGCCCATACCAACTCAATCGAAACCGAATTTTTTAACCCGCTAACTCGTGACCCGTTATAAACCGTCCAAATCTTTATTTTATTTTTCAGTTTTATAAATAAACAAAAAAAAACACCTTACAATATTTGACATCAAAATATATCAGAAAAAAAAAAAAAATTAGTCCATGCAATGTTCTGTCAATGGAGTTAAATTTGGAAAAAATAAATAAATAAATTTCTATAATGATTCAAGTAAAAACCAAAGTGTAATGTCTTTTTATGTCGCGGCTGTTTCTGTTGGCAGTCTTTGTATTTTCTCTCGGTTGTCTGTGGTTGTGGTGACTATTCTCTGTCTACCTTGCTATTTCAACCTCAACACACACACACACACACACACACACACACACAAACTCCACCAGGTAATAGTAACAGTAACAATGGAAAGGAAACAAGGCTTGTTTTCCTCGCTCAAAGATGATTTAATCAAAGGGTTGTCACCGGCGAGTAGTAGTAGTAGTACTTCTCCGATGTCAACTTTGCTCCGTCGAAGGAAGAAAGAGTACGTTCCTCCACTTGACCTGTTCATTGGAGGAACATACCCATCTACTCCGGCGAGGCCACCAGTGGAAGCAATGTCGCCGTTGAAGGAAGGTCCCGATGATACAGAATGTAGCTTTGGTACTTCCTCATCTTCCGATCTCAGACTGCTGCTTGGTGTTTTAGGTGCACCTCTTGCTCCTCTCCATGTCACCACCACTGAACCCTTTCCTCATCTTGCTATCAAAGACATTCCCATTGTTAGTTTCTTTCACTTTCCCCCTTTTTTGTTTTTCTTTCTTTCTTTTTTTAGTACTATTAAGTCTATTATATTTTCACATAATGTCATTCCATTCAAATGTACAGTCTGTTATGCAAATAGAAAGATAGACTGATAGAAAAATTGATTATAATTTATACTAGTAGTTATTCTCACAAATTCCAATTCTTGGTTGTCATCGATTGCATGCATTCAGATGTGTTAGCAATTAAGAAACAGGCAGGGGGAGAAGGAGAAAAGAAGCTAGGGTTCCAATAGAATAAAAAGTACTCCCTCCGTTCTCACTTATAAGCAATTTTTTTTTCAGGTTCATTAAATAACTGATGTATTTGCTCCATAATATGCACCAGATACATCAGTACTGGAAAAAAAATACTTTTTGCTTATATACGAGATCAGAGAAGGTATTATCTAACATCTCCTTTGAACTGCATTAAGAGAGCATTAAGAGTTTGTCAATCATACAAAAGACTATTCTAAAGCATGTTTTCTAATATTTGAACACCCTCCTCAAGCTAAAGCTCAAACCAAATCAACTAATTTCAGAATCAACAGAGAGACCAACAACCAAAGGACTATCTAGTATTGCTTGAGTATTGAAGATGTTAGCTTGCTCAAACATGTTGGCAATGTACTTGGATTGAGAGAGGAGATGACCTCTAGGAGAGTAAGCAATGTCAATCCCCAATAAGTAGTGGAGTGCCCAAAATACTTCATCTTAAATATTTTTGCTAACTGTAATTTTAACTCATCGATCCCATGAACATCAACATAGAAGGGGAGTAGAATACGACCAAGCGAAGTATTCTTGACAAATAAAGCAGAATCATGATTACTAAAGCGGAATTCAAGAGATATAATCACAGTGAAGAACTTCTCAAATCAAGCTCGTGGAGCTTGTTTCATACCATAGAGAACTTTCTTCAACTAACACTTCTCGTGGAGCGGAACTTTCTTCAAGGAGAAAGGAAGTTAGGGTTTCAACAATAGAATGCATAATGGTTGTGAAAATAAGGGTTATAAAGAGAATAGATAGTAAAACGTAAAAGAACTAGGCTAATAACTTAGAAATATAAAAGGTCCAATAGCAAAAGTTCAATGTACTATTATCCAGCAATATGGTCTAGATTTTAATGCAAATTTTGTTTTCTTAAAATCTAAAATATTGAGCTTAACGTCTGATTTCGATCCAACAATCACCGTTGAGCTCACTACGTTGTTGAATGTTGATCTTTAAAAAGTTTATCTGCTTCCATTTTCTTCAATATCATTAGTGTTAATTAATCATCAGAGATTTCCATTACTAACTTATTGGATGTTGCTACAGGAAACATCTTCTGCTCAGTACATATTGCAGCAGTACATAGCTGCTTCTGGAGGGTTGAAGCTTCAGGATTCCGTTTACAATGCTTATGCAATGGGAAAGGTGAGGATGATTGCTTCCGAGTTTGAGACGGCTAACAAGCTCGTGCGAACTCGGAACCCCTCTAAAGCTGCACAATCTGGTGGGTTTGTCTTGTGGCAAATGAAGCCAGACATGTGGTATGTGGAGCTTTCTCTTGGTGGAAGCAAGGTTCATGCAGGTTGCAATGGGAAACTTGTGTGGCGTCACACACCTTGGCTTGGTCCACATGCAGCCAAAGGACCAGCTAGGCCTTTGAGACGTGCTCTTCAGGTTTCATTTCTTTATCCGTTAGAATTTGTTAAAGATAGTTGCAAGTTAGTTAAGATTGCTATATAAAGTCTATCCTGCACACATTGTAATAAACGTTTCTCATTCTATCAATTCCAAATAATTAATCTTTCTCTTTATTGAACTCTAATATGCTTCTAATTAGCATTATTATTTGTTATCTTGCCACTCTATAATTTAGACTTGTTTTTGTTTGTAGGGACTTGATCCGAGAACAACTGCAACCATGTTTATTAATGCAAGATGTATTGGAGAGAAGAAGATTAATGGAGAAGACTGTTTCATTCTCAAAATATGTTCAGATCCCGCCACATTAAAAGCCAGAAGTGAAGGTTCTGCAGAGATCATCAGACATGTTTTGCTTGGCCACTTTAGTCAGAAAACAGGACTTCTTATTCACTTGGAAGACTCCCATTTGACTCGTATTCAGAACAATGGAGGTGATGCTGTTTATTGGGAGACCACAATCAATTCATTTCTTGATGATTATAGGTCTGTTGAAGGGATTATGATTGCTCATTCGGGTCGTTCACAAGTGACACTTTTCAAGTTTGGAGAAACAGCCATGAGCCACACTAAAACAAGGATGGAAGAAGCATGGATAATTGAAGAAGTGGCGTTCAATATCCCTGGCCTTTCTGTGGACTGTTTCATTCCTCCAGCTGAGCTAAGGTTTGCTTCTGTGACTGAAGCCTGTGAGTTTCCTCTTGGTGAGAAAATGCAGAGTGATGTTGCGGTAGCTACAGAACATGCCAAAGTTCCTCAAGGACCTCAACGACACAAAAACCACATGCAGGCAATGTGAATAACTACGTAGCACCGACACTTAAGGTTGAACGTGTGTCCAGTGTCCTACATGTGTCAGTGTCCAACACCAATACGACACCGGCACCTGTGGTTATGTTAAAATATTTCACTTTCTCATGTTATTACATGTGTCAACGTGTTTGTGTCTGTGTCGTGTGTGGTGTCCGTGAATGTTTAGCAAAGGGGAAATTTTTAATTAGCCCGGCTGTCTAATTTTAACACTTTTACCCAACCTCAACTTGCTGGAGGTGAATGTTGCAGCAAGGTTGTCAAGTGTACTTTTCTGCTGCAGGTCATTGCCTCATCAAATTTGTTAATAGGGACAATCATCATCATATCCCCAAAAGCGAATCAAAACATTCTCTTGTGGGTTTTTTTGGCGGATGATTTTGCAATGCAAGGTTTATTTTTCCCACTTGTTTTCAGGTTTAACTTGAAAAATGTGCGGTGTGTTTTATATATGCTGGTTTTTTTTAATATGAAACGTGAATCAATTATCTAGAATTAGAGGGAGTTGCATTTCTTTCCTTGATCTATATGGTTTCTGCTTATTCTGAAATATATATTGACAATTCATTCCTATGTTGAAAATATTGTAGATTCCCTGCAGTCATTGTTGGAAATATTTCAAGGCTTACTACTGCATCATAACTGATTTTATTAGTGGGAAAAGTAGCTATATTTTGTGTTATAACGGTGGAAACTACATCTTTTGGTGCCTATTCTTGTAATTCCAGGTTTTTTATTTTTATTGTAATTCACAGAATTAGAAACCAAACTGTTATGTAAAGAAAACCAAACTCCTTAACACTCGAGCAAAATAGCATGCATCTAAGTGATCTCTAAGTACCACTAAATGTGAAAATTGTAACAGGTGTTGTCACAAGTTGCTTCCTTGACTGTCATAAAAACTCATCGTTCCACACATCTAAATAAGCAAAACTATTTAAGCATTTTATCCTTATAAGGCTTATGTTTGGGGTTGTGGACCATCATAAAACTCGACCTATCACAAGTCCAAGCGTAATAGTGCTCGGAATGTTTATTGGTCGAGTTCCATCACACTTGACCCGTATATTTCATAGTCAACCCATTATCTCCTTCCTCGCCTTGTTCTCCTCATACTCGAGACAATAATGTGTTGGAAGTTGAAGGTCTCGCCGAGATGGATAGACCTGTGATCTTTTGACATCGGGTAGAGGACTGCAACAAGAGAGTATCTGCCAAGAAAACAATTGACAAGTTAGCGTAGAAGGGTGGGAGGCCGAGGAAAAAAGAGAGAACATTCCTTACCCAAAAACAAAATCCTTGAAACAGAAAGATTAAGTGTATCTTTAGATTGACAATAGGCTTATCAAAATCACAGTGACAATGTAACTTTGTTGAAGCAACAAAGTATAACTTTTGTCAATATTGTGGTGGCTTTTTGTATTATAACAATTTTACTGTCAATCTAAATACACATTAATTCGGTCAGAAGAAGTCGTATATTTTAGCCCAGGACACTTTCTTTTAAAGTATTGAATTCACTACTTCCAAGATTATATTTTCTTTTGTTTTATTAACACGTGTCATTGTGACACTCAAGAACACTTGTTAGCATTTCTCTCAAGTATAATAATATAATATGACCGCGATAACCTAGCAAGTAAACATTCATTGGCTGAGAAAGGAGAAAGTGGATTTGGATTTTGAACAACATTAATACAGTAATTCATGCAAAATTCCTGCATAGTTTGATGTGTCCAGACATCCAGTCTTTGCCATCATAAGCATAGAAGCTGTAACACTGCTATTTTACCATACTAATAGTACGAACAAAAGATTAATAAAATCTCATCTCCAATCATCTTTGAACCATGTCTGAAATAATCTTCTTAAGTAAACAATAAAATCTAAGAAACATCCTTTTGATGCTTTCAACCTACGGCAGCCGCATATTCTTGAGACCACCACCATTTGTACTTGGTTCTATTTTTAATCTATAATCTGCTTTCAGTAAGGACTATGGTGATGAATATTTTTGTTTTAATGTGCAAGTTTAGCAATAAAATGGGACCACATTCTAATATTAGGAGATTGTTTGTGGTCCCTTATATTTGCATAGTAAATTATGTGTTCATTTCTCTTCATATATTATAATTCTAAGCTTTTAAAATATTTAACTAGAGAAATTAGATAAAGTTAGGTGAATTTCCATAATATACTTCATGTTTAACAATACTTAATTTGTTCACTTTTTTGCTTAAAGAATGGCTTTTAGAGTTTATAGGTATAGGATAGGACTAGAGCATTAGAGTTGTTGACAAAGGAACTTAATTTACTAGAAGCTTGATGACAAAATTGTATAAAATTAGTAGTAATTTTTGTTGCGACATGAGTCTCATTGGATGTAATTGTGCAAATTAAAAATACCAAAGTGGTTACGTGATCCCCTTTGTCACATAAAGACGAAAAATTCTTGAATGAGAAAGGATGAATAGAACTTACATTTGAAAATTATTTGGATTAAAAAATTAAAGGTAAAGAAGCTTTTCATAAAGTGTTGAACATTACAAATTACCACCTGTACTAGCTTTTGATGCAGGGAGTTTTAGCATATTTACACAGAAATTATAGAAGTGTCCAAATACAAAGTAAGTACGGCTATTTCCAATCGGCTCAAAGGTAAAGTTATTAAAGCAAATAGCTTTGGCCTTCAAAAATACTGATTTTTTTTACAACAGTTTAGTGTTAAAATTTTTAGGAAGAATTTGTTGTTCATTTGGGTCCCATAAAATTTAAAGGATTAGTTTCTGCAGTTGCGCGTAGAGATACTTGATTCATGCAAAAAAAAGTATTGAATTTTTACTTAAACAACATGTTTTATGGCCTTAAAAAAATCTGTATGTTTTACTAACCAAGACATTGAGCTCCAGTTGAAAACGAATTGTTCGAAAGAATCTGAATTCAATGTTAAGCTCACAAACAAATGCAGATGATGACATGTACCCTAACAAGGGTTCAGAGGCGTCTTTTCCACATGTGCAACATGTGCGATGGCATAAGGTCTCATAAAAATAGGGGCCTCTAAAAAAATTTAGGGTTAATAGGTCTTTACCCCCCTGCTAAGTGAGCATGTTTTGCGTTACCCCCTGCTAAAAATTTCTTGAAGATTGCCCCCTTGCAAAGTTTTTTTTGTTGGTTTCCCTCCTTGAGTGCACTTTTTACATCAGTTATTTTGTTCAACCGATATAAAAAGTTATGTTTTTTAAATCGGTTATTTTGTTCAACCGATTTAAAAAGTTAAAATTTCATGCATCCAAGAGAGGAAAAGGGGGGAAACCAAAAAAAAAAACTTTGCAAGGGGGCAATCTTCAAGAAATTTTTAGCAGGGGGTAACGCGAAACACGTCCACTTAGCAGGGGGTAAAGACATATTAACCCAAAAATTTATAGGGTAGTAGTAGTAAGTGAGATGTATAAAACTAGGGATTGCAGACTTTCAAATGAGAGATTGTGAAGTTCAAATACTTGAGATTCTTTTTATTTTAAAATGAGAGATTTTTTTGAATCAGTAAAATGAGAGATTTATTAGTTACAAAATGTCCTAAAAGAGATTTTCTATTGTGAAATAATTTTTTAGGCGCTTTATATCCAATTGTTATATTATAGTTTTATCAAATAGAGAGACGTGTAATAGAGATTGTCTTGTTTATCAAACTTTTTTTTAGTGTTATTGTTGTTATTTGTAATTCAAATCGATAATTTTTTTTTTCTTCTATTAGGGCCTATTTTTAATAATCCCACAGGGTCTCCAAATAGTCGGAGACGCCCCTGCAAGTGTTAGTCTCAACCTAAAACCACCATGTATATACTTTGAGATTGCAGAGATTCCATAATATTGGAACCAATTTACCATTGCAGACAACTGAACTAAATTTTTTAGCTTCAACTTACAGGTTTGACTTGAATGGAACATCACAACAAAGAACATAATCAACAAATATCAATTGGCCTAATTTTTTTGTGTCCATTTAGGTTCTAAAAGGACAGTAACAATCTAATTAATCTTCTCTAGATAGTCTAAACTTGGTAAATTTTGTCCTCTTATATATCAAAATGAGAATATATTTAGACACAATACTCAATTGATAAAGCCTCCTTTTAGCTTTTTTAAAATTAACATTGGTGACTCTTACATCCATGGATAGTCAGCTTGTGTGGCAGTTGCATATATACTCATATATGTGAAGAGGTATTTTACTAGAACATGATATACCTTGTCGAATTATAGGGTATTTTTATTTGTTAAATAACTAGAGAAATGCAACTGACTCATAAATTAATTCTGGATTTTTTTTCTTTTAAAAATTTGGTAATTACAAAATCTAAGTGAGATTAAAACTTCTTTTATAGTACTATTATGTAGGCAAACCATCAATATTATTATAACAAATACAAATTTTAAAAAATATATTGTTGGATTGAAAATTTATATCATATAGATCATTTATAATTTATTTTTTTTGAAAAAATGAAAAATCATTTCATATGTTATTGAGACCCATTAAGATTAACTGTTTATAGGTTTTTATTGAGATCAAACTTTCTTTTATTGTACTATTATATAGGCGAAGTCTGCTGTGAAAGACCTCGTTTTCACCCTGCACAATTATCAATATTATTATAGTAAATACGAATTTTAAAAAACTTACGGTTGAATTGAAAGTTTATATCATATAGATCATTTATAATTTTTTTTTTTTGAAAAAATGGAAAATCATTTGATATGTTATTGAGACTCATTAAGATTAACGGTCTCAATAACATATCAAATGATTTTCAATTTCTTTAAAAAAAATTATGATTGATCTATATGATATAAACTTTCAATCTAACGGTGAATTTTATAAAATTCATATTTATTATAATAATATTCAGCAATGATGCACCATGAAAGACCTAATGAAGCCTTTCATGTTAGACAAAGCTCTATTATATAAAGGTTAACAAGTAAGAGAGAATTTTAAGTTGAAAATAACACTTTTATAGTACTTTATATATACATATCTTCCTCACATATGTATATATAAAGCAATAAAAGAACTAAGCTAAAGCTTACTGGTCTAAGAAATTATCTCCAACCAATTATTCACTTCACAAAGCCATGTCTTCACAAATGAAGAAAAAAACATCAACTCACCACAACATTCCCAAAACTCCTTCCAAAAGCAGTCATGATAATACAACAGAAACAGACCACTCTCCACATATTCAACTTTGTAACAACCCATGTTGTTTCTTCTGCATCATGAAAGAACAAAATCCATCTCTCAGAAGATCAAAAATATCAACATGCTTCAAAGAACTACCTCAAAGAGATAATCAAGAACATGTCTTAGTCCTTAGTGGACTATGGAACATAGCCATGACTCAACCAAACAATCCAGAGTTTCCTTCTCTTGGTATATTCAACTGCATGGCAAATCTAATAACCAAAGGTACAAAAAACAAAACTTGGCTTCACACAAATCAAAACATATATATACCTTATTATGCTGCTCATATTATTGGCTCTTATACTATGAACAAAGAAGAGTTTGCACAAATAGCTGTTAACTCAGGTGTTATACCACCATTGTTAGAGCTTCTGAAAGGTAAAATAAGTTGGGTTGAACAAAGAGTTGCTGTTAGGGCACTTGGTCATTTAGCTAGTTACAATAGCACTTTTGAATCAGTGGCAGAGTTTGAAACAGAGTTGGTGAAACTCACAATGAATTTAGCTTCAACTTGCTTAGAAAAAATCTATGTTGAATTTATATCAGTTAATAAAAGAGTTGAGTATCATAGAAACTTGCTTACAAGAGGTTTAGGTGATTTAGAGATGGAGAATCGAAAAGCCGAAGAATGGACTAGTCAACTTCAATGTTGGTCTATTTATCTTCTTAATTGTTTTGCTTGCAAAGATTATAATAATAAATCTTTGAATCTTATTTGCAAAAAAGTGTTTTTGAATGATTTGTGTGATATGTGGGGTGGATTGATGAATCACACTTCATCAGGTGGATTTGGACTCATTAGAATCCTTTGTTACAATAACATTGGAAGGAAGAAAATTTCTAAGTTACCAAAAGTTGTGAAAACTCTTTGTAACCTCTCAAGATCTTGTGATGATTGGCAGTATCTTGGTATAGATTGTCTTTTATTGCTTCTCAAGGATCAAAATACAAGGTACAATGTTATTATTGATAATGTTGATGTTGTTTCATGTCTTGTTGATTTGATTGAACTTAGAAGCCTTGGAGATAAATCAAATGTTGGTGACACTATCACAAAGGTGCTAGTGTCATCACTTCTTGAAGATAATAACAATGATTGTAAGTTGAAGTTTTCTACGAATCTTTTTTCGTTGAATTTGAAGTTGGTTAGGAGGAATAAGGAGAATCTGATGTCAGAGGTAAAATTGGAAGAAAAAATGGTTACTGCGAAGTTGATTAAGCAAGAAGCGAATCGTATGTTTAGTTTGGGAAGAGTAGAAGAAGCTTTATTGAAATATTGTGAAGCACTTGATATTTGTCCATTGAAGTTTAGAAATGAAAGAATGGTGATTTATAGTAACAAAGCTCAATGTAATCTTTTGCTTAAAAAAGTTGATTCAGCTATAAGTGATTCTACACGTGCTCTTTGTCTCTCTAATCCAACAAATTCACATGGGAAAAGTCTTTGGAGAAGATCACAAGCTTATGATATGAAAGGAATGGCAAAAGAGAGTCTTATGGATTGTATAATGTTTATGAATGATTTTGTTAAGTCAAATGAGAAAAAGAATGTTAAGGTTCCATATCATGTTGCTAGGATGTTCTGCAAACAAATGGATGCCACGTGGCTATTTAGTACTGCTTGTTCAAAGTCAAAGGTGACACACAACGTTAATGTTCCACTTATTGAAAACACTTGTGAGATTGAAGGGGATCATGAGATTGAAAATGAGGGTAACTATGAAGACCAACCTTGTGATCATAAGTTGATGATGGAAAAGAGTTTCATGCCAGGTAATTATTTATGTTCTTGCCCTACATGTTTTATTGCATTGCAGGTAGAGCTCGGATAGCCAAAATCCGAGCTGAACTTCACCGAATAAAATCAAATTGTGACATGTGATTTACAATCGGTACAGTTTAGTTCGTGTTTTTTCCGATATGACTCATTTCATTTTATACACTTGCGCGCTCAATAGATTTGTTAAATATGCGTGCAAGATTCAATTAGAGTCGTTGCGCTCAAATTTAATAACTCTACGACGGCTATACAAGTGCACCTGCTACAAAAGATTTTTTGTTGTTAAACAATGAAAAATTAAAATATGATTTGAGTGTAGGTGGCTCATTTTAAATTTGAATTTCTTTTGCGCTTTTTTCTTTGAACTTTAGAGTGTTTACTGGTTACACAATGGTGAATGACGTACACTTTCTGCTGTGATCTTTTTCAGGCTTGTCTACCATTATAGAAGAACCTTTTCATGTTAAAGAAGCTAGTAGAAGAAAGATGGAAAGATCAAGAAGGAGATTAAAGAAAGCTGTTATAGATTAATTGATTAACATCGGTTAAATTAAACTTAATTGGCTTGTTGGCTGCGGATAAAAGGAATCTTATGTGCCAACTCGTCAATTTTGGACACTAGCTAGGTTAGAACTAAGGTGAACAATTACAAGTTAATTAGAAATATATACCTTGTATTCATACTTATTAGTGGCATGTTTAATTTTTAAATCAAACTACTAAGAGACTCATATCGGATGAGATGAAATATTTCCTTCTTTGTAATATTTTGATCCTTTATTTTTATTTGTAATATTTTGGTCATTTATCTTATTTTTACATTAGCAAATGTTATAAAAGATAAAGGACCAAAGTGTTACAAATAAATAAGATAAAGGATCAAAATGTTACAAAAAAATAAGATAAATGATCAAAGTATTATAAAAAATAAAATAAATGACCAAATTAAAAAAAAGATAGATGAACTGCGGTGTAATTATGCATACTTTTTATTTTATAAGTTGGTTTTATGCTATGAAGCACGGACTCTGACACGGACACCGCGACACGACACGACACAGACACTCTGACACCGCTAATGTAAAAAATATATGACACCGACACCGCTACATATTTATAAAAAATATAAGTTTAGAATTAAAAATACATACATATGCATCTAAGTTGAACAAATTTTTCAATAAAAAAAGTTTTAAAAGAATATATGATAGTACATTTGACATTTACTCATCCAACTACTATTGAAAAACTAAAAATAATGTAATCAAAATGTAATATCTTTAATCCCTCATTGATCAATATTATTATTTTGACACATCTTTAATCTTTGTATATATGTCTGAAAAAAGTAAAAGCAAATAAAAAAAATAAAATTTGGACACTTACCCTCACACGTTTGTACGAGTGTTTTATAGTTGTCGGACACCGATTTAAGGAGTGTCGGAATAAAGAAAAAATTGATTTTTTGGACACCTCTCTGACACGTTTGTACGAGTGTCGTACAGGTGTCGTACGAGTGTCGAACACCGACACGTGTCGGACACCGCGACACGTTTAATCATAGAGGTGTCAGTGCTTCATAGGTTTTATGAGATTGAATTAGATCCGATCTAATTTCTAAGACATACAAATTGGGCTCTCCAATAATTTATTTTGCATATTGAAAATGGCAAAGGGAGTGGTGCATATAGTAGAATAGCCAATTATGAAATTAAGAAAGGCGTGACTGATATGATACATATAACCCAGCAGTACTTCAGCACTCAAAGAAATGGGGAGGACCACATTTCCATTTTCAATGTAATAATAGAGAAATGTTAAATAGTATCTCCGGCAGAGCAGTTAATCAAACAAAAATGATAGCATTGTAATTTTGAAAATAGTGTATTTAGTCATCGTTTAAGAGACACTGCTTAATATCATTCATACTAATAATATGTTATATATTGTTAGGGACATCATATTAGTAGAATATATTGAAAATAAATAAATAAACATCGTTGATATTAAAAAAAGAAGAAGATGAATATATGAACAAACTGACAAACGCCTCAATTAATAGTATAAGCGGTGAAACATCTACAAATGTGATAAAATCAAAACGATTGAGATACTTATGTCTTTGAAATTTTAATTAACGTTAGTCATTAATTGAATTGTAATCGATCAAAATTAAACTATCAATTTGAATCAAACAAATACTATACATACCGTAAAAGATCTTTAAGTTAAAAAAAGATAATCATTCATTCAAATTAGCAGAATATATTAAAATGAAAGAAAAAAAATAACATCACTAAAACTAAAAAAATGAATATATGAACACACTCACTAACAATCCAATTAATGACGGCGAAATGCATTATAAAATCAAAGCAAATAAAATTATCATGTCTTTAGATTTATAAAGCTGACTCCCAAGTTTGGCAAGAGTGTGGAAAATTACAACAAGAGAGGAGTTGGCCAAAAGAGGTAAAATCATTAGCCACATCTTATTTTCTTGTTCCTTCATTTTCCTATAATGTATGGAATGCCATTGGTAACTCAATGGGTATTTAAGATGTCTATCATGTAGGTATACGACATTTCTTTATGTATGGGGGCATAGTTGTAGGTATATGCGATTGGACGATCACTATTTAATTTGGACAGCTATTGTTTGGTGTTTATAGAATGATCGAATCAGAATCATATATATATTTCAAGGTTGGGGCATAAGTTTTAGCTCACTAGTCTCAAAAATTAAATTGGTGCCTTAGGGCTGGTTAATTGGAAGGGTAGATAGGAAAACTAGATTTTTATACTCTGATTGTTGGGGTATGGATAACAGAATTAACATAAAGCTATATTTTGAGGTACATGAGAAAATGGAATTTTTGAACCACACTTGTTTATTCACATTTTATCATGTTATTTATACATTGCATTTACATGGCACATGAGTCAGAAAGCCCACATCATTGTTCTATTATATGCTAATACACCCTCTTTACAACATAACTATGATTGAATTATGATTATCGCCTAACAAGTCTCTTGTATTGTCACTAGTAAGATTCATGTTAACGCATTTGTGTTGACCTTTGTATCGCTTGTGGAGGAAGCGAAGAAGTTAGAGATTTGGGAAATAGAAAATGTGTCTCTTTTGTCGAGACACAATTTCAGGATTTTGAGAAAAGATGTAGATCAATTGCACAAATTCTTATTTCATTTTCCATTTTTCCCGGGTTGAAAATGCGGGAGACTCGTCCTATTCTTACTAACTAAACAAAGGAAGTACAAATTTCAGTAGTCCAAGACATTTTGTATATGAAAATTGGGCTCTTTAAGAGTAGTCTTTAATGATGAAGAATGTAATGACTCCACACAAACATCTTTATGTTAGTAGTCTTAAATCCAGTTTTAAACTGGTTATTTTTAAAATTGGATTAATAAACAATTAATTTTGTCTGATTTTTTTTTACGCAGACGAAAAACATATTAAAAATCGTAAAAAAATACACTTTTCTTTTTTTATTCTTTGCAGCAAATTGCTTTTGATATGTGTTTGAAAGAGATGAAAAAAAAAACATGTGAAGAAGACCATTCACATTCCTTCTTCTAGATTTCTTTTTTCCAATTCCAACGAGATAAGAGTATACAAATTATTAGTGTAAAGATAAGGGGCTGTTTATTTTCTAAAAATATTTTATGTTTTTTTTTATCTAGGAGCAATTGGAGAGAATGAATGTGGTTCGATTGGAAGAGAATATCGTCGATTAGGGTTCAATTGGAGAGATTATTGTAGATTTGGGATTTAGGGTTCATCGCAAATCACAATTGAAGAGATCACACACACATGGTGAATCGGTGATGGTGTGTGCGTGAATTAATTTTAATAAAACGATATTTGTTTTTTTTGTCAAAAAAAAGGATATTTGTTTGTTTTGTAAAAAAAAAAAGGATATTGTTTGTTTTTTTGTTGTTGACAAAAACAAATTTGAAAATGATATAATAACCAATTTAAACCAAATCCGAAAATTTAATTTGGATGGATAACCGACTAGATGAAAATGGTTTGGTTAGTAACCATATACCAAAATCCGGATTTTTTAAAAGGGATTTGAATCTGGTTATGAGTTTGGGTCTTCTAACCGGATATTTTGCACACCCCTATGAATTGGGAACTTCAAAATTGAACATAGGTTCTACACTTAGAGTGTGATTGGTAAGTTCTATAAGATAGATTATAGTTTATTAAACTAGCTTATAAGTTTTTGAAAAAAATAGACTAAACCTAATGGCTTATAGCAACAAATTTGTTTAGTTATAAGAATAATAACTAAAACTTCTTAAATACATCTTCAATTTTATCATGTTAGTTTAAACCAAGGTGGACCAAATTAGCAAACCAAGGTGGACCAGATTAGCAAAACCCTATAAAAGTATTTTTTTGTTGTGACCAGGTACTTGTTAAACTTTTATATTTTAATAATATATTTTTGGGTCATGCTAACTAGTGCCCCCGAGGCACTAGTTAAGAATACAAAAGTAGTAATTTTTACATTGGAAATAACAATTTTCTTATTTTTCAAACATTGATTGCACGCACTTTAATGTATTATTACTATTTGAAGTATCCTTAACTAGTGCCCCGGGAGCACTAGTTAGCATTTTCCTATATTTTTTTATTAGCAAACTTTTATTGATGATGAACAAATTAGCACAAATTGCTGCTCTATCATCATCTTACGATATAGATAGCATACATAGTGGCTGCCACAGCTTGCAATAAAATACACATGAGAAGTAGAAATTAATGTGGCAACCACATCATAAACCCCAGGAGAATCAACAAAATAAGCCCCATGTGCTACACACAAAAGAATTCACTAAACACCCTACCACCAACCCCAAAAGAAATGTGAAAATCAAAAATATTTGTCATTATTTTTATACTTAGTAACATGTGAAATAATATTTAAAGGTAGGGTCAAAGTCTAATTTTACTATTATGGTCCCATTCTTTCCTCTCCGTCCAAAATTCTATTAGAAAACGTACTTAAGGTACTTTCATTCAACCAAAATTCTTTTCCTCGTTGTTTCATTAATTTTATTTAATTTTTGAGAGACGTTTGTTTCATTATTTTAAAGTTGTTGATCAACGAATAATCACACGAGTTCGCCCACCAAGTCCCGATTATTCTGGGATATAGTGTCACATTCCTACACATATTCTGGTCGGTCACATGAAATCTAAATTACTACTCCCTCCGGTCTTATATATAAGAGAAGTTTTACTTTTTAGATTCATTGTGAAATGAATGTATCTAGACAGAATGTATCTAGACTATAATATTGTCTAGATACATTCATTTTACAATGAACCTAAAACGTAAAACTTCTCTTATATATAGGACCGGAGGGAGTATTACAATTTTAGAAAAATGTTAACAAGTGAGGTGAAGATATATGTCAGAGAACAAAAATATAAAATTTATCATTTTTGAAGGATGATTTAAGATAAAATTTCAATCTTTGGTTTCTTGATTTTTGTCTTTAGAACACTTTCTTTTTTTAAACCATCAAAGAATCAAATATATCCGTTTGGTGCGCAGGATATGATATGAAACAGGATAAGGATATGATATGATATAAGCAGGATAACAGTTTTCATCTGTTATCCTATCATGTGTTTGGTGCACACATGATAACAAACATGATAACTATCATATCATGTTTTTTATATATATCGCTCATAATAAGGCGATAAGATATATATCATATTTTAATTACAAAATTAACATTGTAAAATAATTATTTTTAAAAATTGTTTTGTAATACTTTGAATTTATAAATAAAAAATTTAAATAAGCAATAAAATATTTTCATATAATTTTATAAAAATAATGAGCAAATAAATAACTTAATTATATATGTTAGATAAGCTAAATAAATATATCATATATTTTATATGTAAATAATAAAACTACCATTGCACGGGAACTATATTTAATTTTTTATAAATTTAAATTAATATCCCTATTTTTTAATTTTTAATAATTATTTTACTTTAAAATATTACAATTTTAGTAGAATTTTGATTTTTAAAATTATATAAATTACAAAATTACCCCTGTGAGAAAATCGTGTATATATTTAAAAATTAATTATTTTATTTTTAATTTACTATCAAATTATTTTATTATTTATATTTTATTAATTTTCATGTTTTACTTTAAAATATATTTTATCAAATAAATGGGTAAATTATTTTCTTATCATATCCTGCCCGTAACCCAGCTCAAATTCAGGATAAGAATTTTCACTAGAGAGACAGGAAAGGATGAGTTCCAGGATTAACTTGTCATATCCTGTTGGTTCACCAAACACTGGATTAAGACATGATATGATACAATTATCCTATCCCGTCTCTTATCCTGTGCACCAAACGGGCCCTAAAAGGCTTAATTAGTCAAATGGTCCCTTAAAGACATTTTAGGTTTCACAATGGTCCCTTAAAGAAAAAAAGGTTCGGATTGGTCCCTTAAAGACTCTCCGTTAGTCACTTTGGTTCTTTCCGTTAATTTTTGAACACCAAATATATTAGGTGGACCAACATTATATGTGGTCCACCGTAGATCTTAATAAATCTTTTAATCTTAACCTTTAATTCTTTTGTCAAAATAATAATCATTGGATTTTGTATGTCTACCACATCTAGCAATACACCATCAACAACAATTTTTTCTCTCCATTTCTTGATCTTCTTCATCCCCTCCTTGTTCATATTCACCATGAACACACCATTAAAGCTCCAATGGAGCTTTCACAAAAAAACTCAAATCTGCCTCAAAAATCACAAAAGAATACACAAATTCGCTTGATTTTTCGCACTGGTCATGAATCTATGCTTAGATTTCATAGTGGAGGCTTATATTTTGAAAATCGAAACAACAAATTAAGAACATAAAAATGACCAAAACATGATTCAAGCAAACCCACACAAAATTAACAGTTGGAAAAGCTTCTGAACGTGATATCGAACATAAATCAACCAATACTTACTTGGTTTGAGCTTCAGAAGGTTTGTGCATCATTTAACATTTTTTTTGTCAAAAACTAACGGAAAGGACAAAAATGACTAACGGAGATGTCTTTAAGGGACCAATCCAGACTTTTTTTCTTTAAAGGACCATTGTAAAATCTTAAATGTCTTTAAGGGACCATTTGACTAATTAAACCTATATTAAAATCAAGAACATATTCTATATTAGCACAAAATAATTACAATTTAGAAGTTAACAAAAGTTAAATTACAACGTGAAAAATGACAACAGCTAAAAAACACAAAACAATATAAATCAAGGATAGTGCTATGGTGGACCGGTTTTTTATCATTGGTCATCATGGACCAATGCTTGAAATTATCAGAAGTTCTAACAATTGTTGATAATATTTTTTATTAAATAAAAACACGTCTCTTCTCGTTTTTATGATTAAAAAAATGATATTTTTAATGTCAATTTCGTACGAGTTACATCTTTTTTTTTGTCAAGTAATTTATTGACTAAAAATTTCACCCTTAAGATGAATAAGTAAAGTATTTGAGATTCAAATTTTGACTCCTACATATATAATATAATATCTCTATTCAACTGAGTTAAAGTTACGATGACATATTCTTTAATTAACATACATTAACAAATCTGTAAAAAGAAAATAATGAAAATTTATCATGTTAGCCCCTAACATTTAATGTCATGGATTGTATTCGAACAATTTTATAGATTAGATACAATATATAATATTACATACTTTATAATAGAGAGAAGGTAATATTTCTATTAAGTTAACGATATCACTTGACAAAAAAAAAATAGATAGTAATTTCTTGACAAAAAAGAGATAGTAATATTATTATTATTGTTTGAAGTAGTCTAATGATTAGAAATTTTATTTTTAAAATGGTGAATAAATGAGATGTTTGAGATTCAAACTGCATATATAATGCAATATTTCTACAATTGGACTAAATTTATAAAGACAGTAATATTAATTTTTATCACCAGAAAGTAATATTTTATTTTAATTTTTGTTAAATTGAATGTCCTTTTTTCACATAGTTGTAGAGAGTAATTTTTTAAAATTTTATAGAACTCAATTGAACGACAAATTATTTTTAAGAGTTTTTTTTTGTTTTCACCACCAGTTTAATCTGGTTCGACGATCACTTATGAGCATTAAGTGATTACAGTCTCCTCTCGATCGCAGTTGCGGTGGATCGAACCGTGATCCTCCCTACCAAGTTCAACATCAATCACCACTGAACCAAATAACGGTTAATTTTAAAACTACAATTTAAACTTGAAATTAAGTTCGAAAGAGTAACACTATTTATTTTCGAACACTTTATTTATTTATTTTTAATGATGAAATTCTAGCAATAGTTACTTGGAGAAAAAAAAAAGTAACACTATAAATATTTACTAAATGTATGATTTATTTTATATATATATATATATATAGGAGTATAAAATAAACCTCGTGCTTTTTTTTTATAGAGAAATAAAATCGTGTTTATACTTTTAAGAGATGTGAAATAGAAACGTGTTGAATGCATTTCCTTTCATTCATAGAGAATTTATATATTTTTTTGGTAATAACAACTTTACTTTCACAATAGATAACGACGACACGACGTAATACTATACCAATAAATAAATAACTCCTCAATCCTCATTTACACAAATCTACATGATGATGTACTATAAGAACCAAATTAACATATCCTAAACACTTACCATTCAGATTCACCAGCTTTTCTCTCTACTCACCATTCACACTCTTCTCTCTGTTTTTTGTCTTTATTTGATCTCTCAATCTCAATTATGAGCTGGTGGTGGTCCGGAGCTATTGGCGCTGCCAAGGTAACAACGTCTCTCATCACCATCCCTTCCTTCTCTCTCTGTTTTTATTTTTATTTTTTTTTATTTTTAATTTCCTTTTATTTATAATGATTTTCTGTTTATGCAGAAGAAATTGGAAGAAGATGAAGCACCGAGAAGTTTCCAGAACGTGGCGTTAGTTGTAGGCGTAACCGGAATCGTCGGAAACAGTCTCGCCGAAATTCTACCACTAGCCGACACACCAGGCGGTAGATGGAAAGTCTACGGCGTCGCACGGCGGCCACGACCTTCCTGGAACGCAGATCACCCAGTCGAATACATCCAGTGCGACATCACCGATCCAACCGACTCTCAAACAAAACTCTCCGTTCTCACCGACGTCACACACATCTTCTACGTCTGTTGGGCAAGCCGTCCAACCGAAGCAGAAAACTGTCAAATCAACGGCGCTATGCTAAGAAATGTTCTCACCTCCGTCATCCCAAACGCTCCCAATCTCCGCCACGTGTCAATTCAAACCGGCGGTAAACACTACGTCGGTCCTTTTGAATCCTTCGGCAAGATCAAGTACCATGAACCACCATACACAGAGGATATGCCGCGTTTGGATTATCCAAATTTCTATTATACCCTCGAAGATGTTTTGTTTGAAGAAACTGGTAAAAAAGAAGGTGTGAGTTGGTCTGTTCATAGACCACTTCTCATCTTTGGTTTCTCACCTCACAGTATGATGAATGTTATTGGCACACTTTGTGTTTACGCTGCAATTTGTAAACATGAAGGTGTTCCTTTGAGATTTCCTGGTACAAAATTAGCTTGGGAAAATTATTACATGGCTTCTGATGCTGATTTGATTGCAGAGCAACATATTTGGGCTGCTGTGGATCCCTATGCTAAGAATGAAGCGTTTAATTGTAGCAACGGTGATGTTTTCCGGTGGAAGCAGTTATGGAAGGTTTTGGCGGAACAATTTGGGATTGAGGAGTATGGATTTGTCGAGGATGGTCCTCGGTTGAAGTTGGCTGAGTTGATGAAGGATAAGGGTCCTGTTTGGGATGAGATTGTGAAGAAGAATGAGCTTCAAGCTACTAAGCTTGAAGAAGTTGCTGAATGGTGGTTTGCTGATCTTAGTTTGGGAGGGAGTGGGTTTACAGATAGCATGAACAAGTCTAAAGAACATGGGTTTTTTGGATTCAGGAACACCAAGAATTCTCTTGTATATTGGATTGATAAGACGAGATCTTACAAAATTGTGCCATGAGTGAGTGAATGTTGGATAGGAATGAGTAAAATTCAAGGGAGATTAGTGATTTATATTTATTTTTCTGTCCTGTTTTATTTGCTGTAATAATAATAATGCTGTGTTGATAACTCAATTTGTGTTTTTATGAATTTTTTCCGCAGCACAATCAAACTCCACTGCAGTAAAAGTTTTTTTTCCATTTTTTTTTTGAGTGTGATTATACATTATAATTTGTGTTGTGATTTGCAACATAAAAGTTCACATTTAGTAGTAATCTAAACAAGTATTTAGCAATTCAAAAAAAAAAAAACAAGTATTTAGACTACTGCGGTAAAAAAGTAAATTGACCGAGATCCTTGTGTCTAGTTACATCTGAGAATGTTACATTTATTCCAACTACTGTTAATTTGATAGTATTCCAAACATGATGGGTAGAATAACTTTTCCTATGAATGGAAGCAGAGGTTGTAATATGAGGTAGAGAAGACAACGAAAAAAAAAGTGACATTTAAGGTTTGTTTGGCAAAATCTTATAACATTTGCATTCTAATAAGTTTGAATATCTTTATGCAATGTTACTATGTGATTGATTGAATGATCTTAAAATTTTAAATGCATTCTAAATTTTCTCTATGCAAGCATATGACTTTAAAGCTTAATGCTTTGTTTGGTTGTAGAAGAAATTGTGAAGAGAGAAATAGGTGAGAAAGAGTGAGAGAAGAGAGAAAAATGTGAGAAATAAAGTAGATTTAAGTGATTGTTTGGTATAATAGCAAGATAAGAGAAATAGAGAAGAGAGAAGTTGAGTAATTTAATAAATTGACAAAAATGACCTTATCAAAAAGTATTATATATTCCTAACCCTATTTCTTTCTCTTCTTCCTCTTGCGGCGGCAGAGCTTGCTTTCTTTGTTATTTTTTTGTTTATCAATTAGAGAGAGGTGGTTTAGGATCAATTTTGATCCGGAATCACCCCTCTTGATTGTTTTTTATTTATTCTTATTTAAATAAGTGATATCCACATATTTGTTTGGTTTTATTCGGGTTTTTTCTTTGGTGATTTTTTCATTCGGTATTGTTTTAATCATGTCTTAGTGCGGAGTTTTTGTTTTGTTTGTCCCGTCTTAGTACGGTGTTTGTCCCGTCTTGGTACGGTGTTGTTTTTGTTCAAATTTGCAGGTTTGTTTCGATCCAAATTCAGCGCAGATTCAATGAAATTAACATCATCAACGTTGCAGATCCGGATACATGATTATTCCGGACATTTGAAGATTGTAATATCAATTGTAGGCTTTGTCATAGTCATTAGGCCGTTTTATGCTATTAACTCGGATGCTGTGAGCCTGTTTGCAGAATCATCCTTATTAGTTTTTAGCGAAATTGAATATGTAATGATTGGATTGATGTATTTTCTATAAATTTGAATGAATATTGTTGTTTGAGTCAAAAAAAAAAGTATTATATATTAGTCAATTATATTCATTTTATTTTAATTGAGTATCACATGATTAATTTGTTGTACAATTTATTTTAACATCTAATAAATCAAACATTTTTTATTTATATTTTAACATAGATAGATTAACTAATTACTCCATAGAAGAAAAAAAAATACAGCGATAGATTAATTATTAATAACTTAATCAAACAAGATACACGGTTATTCCCCATTCTTCTCCACTATCCTTTTTTTTACAAGGTTTCTAAATATTAAATTTATCCTTTTTGTCAAACCCCACCCTCACAATAAAAATGAATATTAATAATTGCAGTAGTATTGGACAATAGTGATTATATGACCTGATCTGTGTGGGAACGAAATCTTGGTAGAGAATACAAGGGTATAAATGGAAACATATAAAAAAGTAGCCTTTTGTGCCACTTTCTTCGCTAGTCTGCGAAGAAACAAAAAGGTGGTAGGTCCCACCAGTTTTTATTCTCTCTTCCTTGTTTCTTTGCTGCTCCAAACAGGAGAAGTAGCCATTTCTCTTCTTTCTCTCTCGTCCCAATCTCTCTCTTATCAATCTCTCTTAAACCAAACACCCTGTAAATGAGCACATCATTTTTTTTTTGTCATGACTGATATATATGTTTATGCTTAAATCACATAAATTTAATGCAATAAGGTTTGCACTCTTTGTTCTTACACTTTTTATGATTTTTGCTCACACATTATCTCTTTCAAAATATCATGCTAAGTGTGAAATGAATGAACTTCATTCTTATGCAAATTTACTTCTTTACACCCTTGTAAGCAATACTTTTTCAAATATACTTACTCGTATTGCTATCAATGTTTTATTAAGGGATATTTTATCAAGATTGATTTGCTTCATAAGTTTTGTTCACATTTTCAACAATGATCAATTTTCAATTTTAATATGACATGCCAAAAGTCTATGAATTAACACTTCTCTTAATTCATTTTTTTTGTCTTGTGACAAATGTTTTTGTGTATTGATTACATGTTGGTCACTCTTTTTTATCTGCAAGTCATGCTATATGCTTAATGAAAACTTATTCCTGATGATCATTGAATAATTTTTGGAATTAGTCTCTTAATTATCCTTCATGTTAGACCAACATTTTTAGAAGAGGAAAAGTGACAAAAAACTTGTGATTTTGATAATCATTTATATGTCATACTTTGTTCTTACATAAGGCTGACTTATAGTACTCTTTTATGAAAAATATTTCTTCTATAAGTCTTTTAAATGTGCACCTTTCTTAATAAAAAGGTTTGGATGAATCCAATTTTATTGCACATGTTGATTAGCCTATTGTTTGCTTAATGCTTAAATATAACTTTTGAATATGACTTGATTTTATTATGGCTTATGTAAAATATCATTCGTCAAAGGTCAATGAATATCCATTTTTTTGTTGGATATATTCTTTGAAGGATTTTAACAAGAGAATATATGATTGGTCTTCATGAGAATAATTTTGTGTCTACTCTCCATAAAATTAGGATTTGATCTAAGAATAATAATCTTGCACATTATATTCTTAAACTCATTTGACTTTTTCTCAACATCAAGTATCGTTTTTAATGTGTAATCATATTTCTACACTTGCATGTTATGTTATCAAAATTGAGATGTGAACAAATAAGATGTGATCATATTTCTACACTTGCATGTTATGTTGTCAAAATTGAGATGTGAACAAATATTTTTGCAAAGGACAATCCTTTGAATAGTTTGCTTGCTTTGAAAAAGAATCATTTTCATCATGAAAATATATGGAAAGGAAAGAGAAAATTCTTTTTGTCATGATCCCAATTTACTATGATTTCACGGCTTCCTCATATGCGCTATTTTTCTCTAGTTTTAAAGTTATTGGACTATTTTCAAATAATCTTTTATTTTTCAAATGACTACAACATAGTCTTTTCCATCATTTTGAAAATGGTCATGTTTTCAAAGAAAATGTTACCTCTACCCAAGTAAACTGAAACATTTAGAGAATATTCATCTCATAAGACTTAGGGGGAGTTTTTCTAAATTTTAAGAATGTTTAGTTCTTTATAACTTGCATTGTCATTGAGGTCAAAACAACATTTTCTAAAAAATTGAGAGTGTTTCACATTTGTTTTTAAAATCAAAATGCTTGCATGTGTTTACATATAATTTAATCATTATTCATGATGTGATTGCAAGATTGACTAGAATGATTTTTGATCATCATACATGATATGTGATTTAAATGCAAAATGCAAACTTGATAGGTTTGATATATTAATGATCTTCTTGATTGCATGATTTTTATGCACAATACATTTCTACTCTTTGATTCCTATCATTGCACTTCATGTTTCATATTATTCCCAATACTTTTTGATAGATGACAAAAGGGGGAGAGATATATATGATGGGGGAAAAATGTTAGATGGAAATAATTAATGAAGAATGTGTTGAATTAACCTCTTGCATGTATTTAGGGGGAGTTTAATTAGAATGATAAACATTAAACTCTTGCATGTGTTTAGGGGAAGCTTAATTGCATATCTATAAACATTCTTGCATTTGTTATTATATCCATCCATAAAACATAAGATTTATTCAAAAGGTTTGTCATCATCAAAAAGGGGGAGATTGTTGAAGTCAAAACCGTTTTGATGAATGTTTTAATGACAACAAACCTTATGGAATAAATGTTAAGTTTTATGAATGGTGATCTACTGATGTTTGCACTTGAGTTTTTGTTGATTGCTAGATAATGACAAAAGTGGACGAGCTAGAGTTCAGTCACATCAACAAGTGCGTTTTATATACTCAAACAATGAAAGAATTGGAGTAGCATCATATGATCATAACAGTAGCATCACAAGCTTCATGAACATATGTAAAGGATGTTGTTTGAATCATAAAGAAATTCATTGAAGATTCAAGCAAGAAAGTGAGCTTCATGGTTAATAGTATTTCACGTCATCACAAGGTTCACAACAAGTATTGAATGTTCAAGGAAGAATTTGATGATCGTAGTTGAAGAATCAAGATGGAAAAACTTGCATCACATGCTACAAAAAGAATATGTTTTGATGTTATGAGACAAAACTCACACTGAGTTTTGTGTCACATACTTTGAGAATTTACTACTTCAAATAACATCAATGAGAATAATGCATTCATTGAGGATCTTAAAAACCTACTCAAAGTATCATGCTACCAAATTTTATCAAGAAGAGAAAGTTTGAGAATGATTTTTCATGAGTTTTCAAATAAGCTTATGCAAAAGGCATACAAGTTTCAATCATTCTCTAAACTAGAAAATGGTACATTTCAATGATGAGTACTCTCACGCCTCCACTAAAGAATCTTAAAGATACTCAATGAACGAGTAACAATATGTGCAAAACATCAAAGAAGAATTGTGGGAAGTTTTGCAACAAGATTTCAAAGTTGATTGATCAAGATCAAGTGTCTCACTCCTTGAGAAAATCTTGAATATTGTTTCAAGAATGTTCTGAGAACATTCTCCAGTTCATGCTTCATTCTCACCAAGAACAAGCTTCAACGCAAAAACACTTATTTCTCTAAGTGAATTATGTACAAGACAAATAAGCATTTTTTTTCTTGGAATTTACTCTCAGAATCTCAACAGTATCAATGTCAATTAAGGCAAGGAATTTATGAGTGAAAGTTGGACTTTCCTCTTTGACTTATGTTAAGGATCAAAACATGTGCACATGGATTTAATTGAAGACAAAGATCATGAGCTGTCTATTTTGTGTTAGACAGATTTTTCATAGATCAATGGGCTTGCTTGCACCAACTCATGTCTAACTAAGAGTTGGCATGTACCTTTTGTGGAATATTAAATAAACATTCTCCCACATGTTTTATTCTTCTCCAAGAAAGTTGTACTTTGATAGTACAAGGTGAATAGTGCTTAAAGGACATACATTTGCATCTCTCTATCTTTACATCTTGTTATTAAGAGAATAATCAAAGTTCCTTGGAGACCAAGGTTATTTTCTGCCCAGATTGGAGAACGTTCTCAGAACGTTCTAGGAGAATGATGTTCTTATCACTTAAATATTCAAACTCATGGACAGTTGGTTAAAACGTGCTTAAATGAAGGATAACAGTTATCCTTGGAGAACGAGCAAGAAGGAATCATTTACAGCTCACTACAAGCTCATCATACACGCTCATTTGTTATAGAAGTTGAAGAACATCCCGGAGATCATTCTGAGAATAATCTGCCAGATTTACTTTTCTTCAACAACTTTCATGAGCTGTCATTTTAAAGGTGTTTAACAGCTAGTTTCTGATCCAAACGGATATACTTTGTGACCAAGCAACACAAGACAATCCTCAGCTATAAATAGAGCACTTGGTTACCTTTGAAGAGTAAGAGTTGAAGCTACAAATCATCAAACACTTGTTTTTGTCTACAAGTCACAAAACTCTTCTTTCATCACTCACACTCAAGATCTTCATTCTCAACAATACTTCTGAGTTACTAAGTGTTTTTATTTGCTTCTCAAACTAGCCTTTGAGTTTCTAAAAGCAAATATCTCAAGAGACCACTTTTCAACAACATCCACTTTTAAGTGATTGTATCTTTGTCTCTTCATTTTACCACTCACACTCCAGCTCCTTATCAACTCTTGGATCAAATATTTTGAGTGTACTGAGTGTAATTTTTTATAAGCTTTTCAACGTTGTTTGAGTTTATTGTAAGCTTAGATCCAAATCATTATCTTTGTAAAAGAAAGATTGGCTCAAGTCAATACGTAACTATTGATTGAGTGACACCCTTACTAGCTTGGAGGGTTGGGGTAGTTTTAAGCTTGTAGGGCTTAAAGGTTTTTGATCTTGGTTTAGATCAAAGAAAATTTGTATTCAAGATCGGTAGTATTTCAAAGATCATAGTGGAAAACTCACAGGCGTGGGGACTGGACTAGCCTAGCCCAGGATTCGGGTGAACCAATATAACTTTTGTGTGTGAATCTCTCTTACCTTAACTCTTTATTTACTGTAAACACACATCACACATACCACTTCATTTACATTTAATTTGAATTATCACGCAACAGAGAACGTTCTCAGAACAATCTGTTTTATAGTGGAGAACGTTCTCGGATCAAGCTCTTCTATAATTCACTAACATTTATCCAAGTATACACTTGAGATCAATTTTGTAGAATGCAGGATTAATTTTTAAAAGGGTCACAATTCAAACCCCCCTTTTCTTGTGACTATTTCTTCCACTACGTGGTTAACAGATTGTCTTTAAGGGACCAAAATGTAACATTTTTTCTTTAAGGGACCAAAGTGAAACACAATATATATTTAAGGGATCTACAAAATAATTAAGTCATTTATTAATTATATAAATTGATATTTTTAATCTATTAATTTATGGGCACCCCTAATATGGAACCTTTTTTTATGAGACCATAGATGGTCCTTATTAAATTACATGTTGCAATAGGTCACTTATAAATTTAAATCAGAATAATTGTTGAAGAATTAATTTACACTTTTGCCGTTAAAATTGTTAAATAAGTTTTATCCAAAAAAATTGTTAAAAAAGTTTTTCCATAGATCTATGGTTTCCGTAAGGGTAGAAGATATGCTTGGTATGTCACAAAACTATGTCAAAATAACATTTTTTTTTGCATAAATGTCATCTAAACGCATTTTTTTTAGATAAATATTTGACACAACTATATAAAACTGTTCAAAAATATTGAAATTCACTTTTATCTTTTCTTTAATCTCTCATTTTATCTCGCACTTTTACAACTTTATCTCTCCCTCATTTATATCTCTCTCTAGTTCGCCAGCCACCAGCCACGACCACCGACATTATGTCGTCGATTGTACTCCTCTCTGATTCTTTTCTATGCAACTTTTTTTTGCTCTAAAAAGTATCCAACATTTACCGAGGATTTGATAAAATGATTTTAAAAATAAGTGTGTGAGAGAGAGATATATTAGAAAATTAAGTTTTCACCTGTTACTTTTCTTCTCTCCCGGCTTTGAAGCATGAGGTTAAAAAGGGAAAAACAATCTTAGATTGCAGGGACTAAATTTTCTTAATATAATTATGTTGAGAATTAGAATTTTTTTTATAATTAATTTCGGTCTTACAATTTTCCTCATGTTCTAAAATAAATCATCACTCTAAAAAATAATCCACTCATATTTGAAAGAAAATAAATAAATGACAAACTACCTCAAAAAATAGTAACTTCCATATTTTATTTTTATTAATTAAGTAGCCTAGTAGATAGAAATTTCACCCTTTCGAATCTGACCTCTGCATATATAATGCAACGTCCCTGCCAGCTAAGCTAAACTTCCATTTAATAATAACTTATTGATTATATAAATTGATATTTTTAATCTATTAATTTATGGGCACCCCTAATATAGATCCTTTTTTATGAGTGAAATTTCGGCGCACTGCGGACAGATGTTGTACACAATGTTGTAACACTTAAATAACACGGTGTTGAATCGGATGTTACAACATCTATCTATAACGAAACATAATGGACAAGATAAACAATAAATAGCAGAAGGTAAATAACACAGAGTATTTATTAACTCAGTTCGGTGCAACTCACCTACTATGGGGGACACCAATCTAGGAAGGAAACCATTATGATAGTTTTAATTCAAAGCTAAACTCTCTCGTTTACAACTTATAACTTAAACACTATCCGTGTTAATTCTACCTAGGAACTCCTAGATATGAGAACCTCCGCTCACTTCCTCTAACAACAGTACAGACAGCACAGTTAACACAAATAACCAATAATGGAGACGCACTCCTGAAACTAAATCACTTGTACCTAAAGGCTTAGAGTGATACACAAGATACAACCAATCTCCGTACTTCAAAGTTTAGGAGACGATCACAAATTACAACTCAAAACACAGTCAAACTCTAATATTGAGATGACAAAAGAGTGGCTCACAAATAAAGCACAAGGCTTATAAAGACACGAAACCCTAAAAGACTACATCTTTGATATATTGGCTTCGGTGAATAAAACACGGTCTTGAGTCTTCCTTATATAGCCACGAGTTAGCATGAGCTTCCTGAGCAAATCGGGCTAAACAGTACAACTGGTCTAGAGAATCTCCTGCTACAATCTTCTAGAAGAGAAATATATTTTTCATAAATATATTTGCATCAAATATTTAGTTTCCTTAAATGTCTCAACAACTTAAGGAACAAGTAACACATTAAACCGCCTTTTTGTAGATCCTAAAATCGTGCGTGCCTTGGTACAGAAGCAAGCACAAAAATATTCTTCAACCAAATTTTCAAAGATCTTGCGCGTAAATATAACAGAAAATAATGCATATTCAGGATGTCCTGATGTTGTTCCTGATGTTGCAACATTTGATTCAACATCTTGGACATAGGCTTATTTTACCAAAATGAAGCCAACAACTAAAAACCCCAACAATGAGGACCATGGATGATCCTTATTGAATTACCTGTTGGTGTTGCAATAGGTCACTTATAAATTTAAATCAGAATAATTATTAAAGAATTAATTTACAATTTTGCCCTTAAAATAGTTAAATAAATTTTATCAAAAAAAATTGTTAAAGAAGTTTTCCATAGATCTATGGTTTCCGTAAACATATATGTGTGTGTGTGGGGGGGGGGGGGGGGGGGGGATAGAAGATACACTTGACATGTCTAAAATCTGTGTCAAAACAACATATTTTCTTTTTTGCATAAATGTCATCTAAATTCTAAACACAATTTTTAGATAAATATTTAACACAACAATATAACACTATTCAAAAATATTGAAATTCACTTTATTATCTTCTCTCTCATCTCTCATCTTATCCCACACATTTACAACTTTCTATCTCTTTCTCTTTTATATCTCTTTCTAGTTCGTCAGCCACCATCCACGACCACCGACATCATGTCGTCGATCGTACTCCTCTCTGATATTTTTCTATGCAACTCTTTTTGCTCTAAAAAGTATCCAACTTTTACCGAAAATATGATAATATTTATGTGTTTGGTTATGCGTTGAAAATAGTTGAGTTTGATAGAATTGAGTTTGATAGAATTGATTTTAGTTAAAAGTGAGTTGAACTTGAATTGATTTGTGTTTGGATACATTAACATAAAAGTGATTCTTACAAATTTATGTTGTTTGGATAGTTTGAATCAAAATTACTTTTGTATGTCTAATTACTAAAATGGGCTTTAATTGTATAGATAAGTAATAAATAAATTTTAATTAACAGTAAAACCAAAACAAATCACATTTGAAAATTTATAAAAAAAAATCACTCAAACCCAACCCAATAGAATAATATTGTCAAAAAATAAAAAATAACAGAACACAATAATGAAAAGATAGAACCCAATTTCTGTCAAAAAAAAATAAAATAGAACCCAATTAGTTCTTTCTCTTTGCCGATATCAGTGTATCACTTCTATTTTTCCAGAGCTTTCTACCATTTCTCTGTAGAGCTTCCTACCATTTCTACACTATTGATTTATCTCTCCTCCCCATCTCTTATTTCTCAATACTCTTCCTGTTTCTCCCTCCCCCGTATCTCAATATTCATCTCCCATTTTTTAATCTAATCTTCTCTTTTCCTTCATCATCAATGTTTCTACAATCGTAGAGGCAAATCTGTATTGTTGTTGAATTAGGGGAAAAGCAACATGCAGCTGGTTGGATTGGTGGGTTTGGATATGTGATGGTGGATTTGGGAAAGGTAGCATGTCAAGTATTAAGGGCAAAGAAGGAATAAGAAATAATGTAAAAAAGCATCGCAAAAAAAAAAATTCCCAAATCGATTCTGATTAACGCAGAAGCTTGAATTTGTAGCTTCACAGTGAACTCACGTCTGGGTGTGGAATCACGTTTCAGAAACTCAAATTCGATTTTATCCAAACAACTCAAAAACCAACAAACTCACGTTTGGTGCGGCGAACTCGCGTTTGGAAAGTTACAACGCGTAACCAAACATACACTATGATTTTAAAAATGAGTGTGTGTGTGCGCGCACGCGAGAGAGAGAGTGAGATTAGAAAATTATCCTTTCACTTGTTCCTTTTCTTTTCTCTCAGCTTTGAAGTATAAGGTTAAAAAGGGGAAAACAATCTTAGATTGTAGGGACTAAATTGTCTTAATATATTTATGTTGAGAATTAGAATTTTTTTATAATTAATTTCGGTCTCAATTTTTCTCATGTACTAAAATAAATCATTACTCTAAAAAATAATCCACCCATATTTAAAAGAAAACAAATAAATGACAAACTACCTCAAAAAATAGTAACTTCCATTTTTTAATTATTTATTAAGCAACCTAATGGCTAGAGATTCCACCCTTAAGTGAATAACTGAGATGACCGGAGTTCGAATCTGACCTCTACATATATAATTCAATGTCCCTGCCAATTAAACTAAACTTCCATTCAATAATAATTTATTAATTATATAAAGGATTTAATTTGTATGCACCGACAGTGTAAAATAATTTTACACTGTCAACCAATGACAACCATGTATTCCGCCACGTCACCCCACTTTACCCCACTTTCTTCATATGATATAGAAAATTTGTGATTTCTTATTGGATGACCGTGTAAAATTATTTTACACCGTCAGTGCATATCAATTAAACTCTTATATAAATTGATATTTTTTAATCTATTAATTTATGGGCACCCCTAATATGGACTTTTTTTATGAGGACCATGGATAGTCCCTATTAAATTACATGTTGCAAAAGGTCACTTATAAATTTAAATCAGAATAATTGTTCAATTTATAGTTTTGCTCTTAAAAATTGTTAAAGGAGTTTTATTGAAAAAAATTGTTAAAGAAATTTTCCATAAATCTATGGTTTCCGTAAACGCAGATTGGTATCTACATTGAATCTCTTATCCATGTAAGTTTCTCTTATTTGCTTTGATTTGTAAATATGTTTTGTTCTTTCACTTACCCATTTCCCAATTTCCCTTTCTTCTTCTTCTTCCTATTTTACCAAATGGGTCATCTCTATCTCCTTTCATTTATAATAATAATAAATAAAAAAAAAATCATCTTTCTTCTTGTTGGGTTCGTGTAGTTTTATGTTTTCACCATAGAAGTAAGAAGAGGTTTTCTATGTTATTACATCCCCATGACCATAAAGGAAGTGTTGTTGTTTAGGAAGACACAATTCATCATCTTGCTGACCCTTGTCTTGTTCTCATAGCCACTCATTTTGATCGGACGGCCGACAACTGTACCTACGTGACACATTTACAACAAAGAAACTGATTGCACGATACACCACGAGACATGTTCGCTTATATTCTATTCTCTTTATTTTCTTTCATCTATCTTTTCTTAATCAACCAAGCATAAAACTGATCCAAAAGTAAGATCATCAAGACCTTAGAAGATTCCCAATAGAGCCTCTCTTTTTTAGTAATTAATTGGACTTCATGTGTACATATAACTCATTTATAATTTTTTAATAATAGTATTTAATAAGCATTCAATCCCTCCAACACAATCTTAAAAAGTTATAAGTGAGTCCCACCAATAATACATCTCACCAATAACTCTACATCATTATAAATGGATCATACAAAAATAATATAGATATCATTACTTATTGTAAAACCAATGCCTATTAGATACTCATTTGTTTTTTGTTTCAACCGGAATACGAGATACCTATTAGATATAGGTATAGGGATGATAATGGGTAGGGTATGTATAGAGTACTATAGTCCCCTTCTCCATACCCGCATTTTGCAAAAATACCCGTACTCATTCTCATACCCGCATGGATGACAATCTTTGTCCCTGTGCCCAACCCTATGGGTACCTAAATACTCATACATGTACCCGTTACCCGCAATTTTGCTAAAAATAAATTGATCAATTATAAAATATTATATCATTTTAATATAATTAAAAAAATTTCAAGGATTTTAATGTCGACTCATGAAAATTATAAATAAAATTATTTGTAATATCATGTTAAAGTTCATTTCTCTGTTGAGATATTTGCATTATGTTATAAATAAATATTTTTATTAAAAATGTATAATAATATAATTATATTATATTTTTTAAAATTGATTTACACATATTATTATATAATTATTATATAAAAATATAATTAAAATAAATAAATATATACGATGCGGGTATGGCGGAATGGGTACTAAGGTACCCGTATCCGCACTCATACCCGCTCAATTTTATGGGTAATTAATTACCCATACCTATGCTCATATCCAAAATGTGGGTTTTTACCCTATCCATTGTGGGTAATTTTTACAGATACCCACTAAATATGGGTCAATTGCCATCCCTATATAGGTATCCATTCTTAACAAATAGACACCCACTAATGGAGATGGTTTCAGGTCTCTTAACATATAAACATTGCAAGTTAAACCATCTTCATTCTTAGTCTGCCATTGCCATTTCCCTTTATTTATGATTCACACAAAAAATATTTCATAAAATGCCTCATGATTAAGCTTCACATTTTACTAATTTTAAATTAAAATTAATAAAATCACATAAAAAAAATTTAATAGGTCTCAATAATTATTAGATTAATTTTTTTTTTTGATAGATATATTGTAGATGAAAATGACAAACTATTAAAAACTTACACACCAAAATAGAGGATCGACATTCGAACCCGATCATATCATTTGACTCAATAATTTTAACATTTTTTCTAATTAAGTTAGAATTTGTGAATTATATTTTTTCTTTTGACCATAGTGAATTATATTTATTTAATAATTGTAACATACTACTACCATCACAATCTTAGATTTCCAAATTTATCCTTACAAATATCAATTTTGGAGAGATTATTTTCACAATAACAATCATCTGTTTATACAGATTAAATTCTCCACGCATATTATTTTTCTTCGTAATTACAATTTACAAATATCAATTTTGGAAACCAAGTTGATTGGGCTCAAGTGGCAAGGAGCTCCTTCCAAGGACGTATCCGGGGAATACCGGGTTCGATTCCCAGGGTGGCCAGTGCGCATGCCTCTACGCACGAGCCGGATTAGTCGCCCACCTTTGGTGGGTCGGAACCGGTGCGAAAGCAAAAAAAAAAATCAATTTTGGAGAGATTATTTTCACAATAACAACCATCTATCTGTTCATACAGATTAATAAATCCTCCACGCATATTATTTTTCTTCATAATAACAACTGTAACACTAGATAACACAATGACACGATATAAACATATCCCGTTTAATTTCTTCCCAGCTCCAAACAAATCTACAACTTGAAGTTGAAAGAAACAAAGAAATATTTATAACTTACCATTCTCTACAATCCCCTTCATCCATTTCATTCAATCTCAATTATGAGCTGGTGGTGGTCCGGAGCTATCGGCGCTGCCAAGGTAAATCATCATCTTCATTCTCACTCATTTTCTTCAATCACCATTTCTGTTTATTATTTATTTATCATTTTATGTATAAGTGTAGAAGAAATTTGATGAAGATGAAGCTCCACGAAGCTTCCAGAGTGTGGCATTGGTAATCGGAGTAACAGGCATTGTTGGAAACAGTCTCGCGGAAATTCTACCTCTGGCAGACACACCAGGTGGTCGGTGGAAAGTCTATGGCGTTGCACGGCGTCCACAACCTTTCTGGAACGCCGATCACCCGATCGAATACATCCAATGCGATATCACCGATCCAAACGATACCCAAACCAAACTCTCCGTTCTCACCGATGTCACACACATCTTCTACGTCGCGTGGAGCATGCGTCCCACGGAAGCTGAAAACTGTGAAGTTAACGGTGCTATGTTGAAAAACGTTCTCCGTGCTGTTATCCCAAACGCTCCTAATCTCCGCCACATGTCACTTCAAACCGGCGGAAAACATTATTTAGGACCGGTTGATCTGATCGGGAAAATTAAGAGTCACGAGACACCTTTCACGGAGGATCTACCGCGTTTGGATGCACCAAATTTCTATTACACTCAGGAAGATATCTTGTTTGAAGAAACCAAAAAGAAAGAGGGTTTGAGTTGGTCTGTTCATAGACCACAAGTTATCTTTGGATTTTCACCTTATTGTTTGATGAATATTGTTGGTACTCTTTGTGTTTACGCTACAATTTGCAAGCATGAAGGTGTTCCGTTGAGATTTCCCGGTACAAAAGGAGCTTGGGAGTCTTATTCTGTGGCTTCTGATGCTGATTTGATTGCAGAGCAACAAATTTGGGCTGCAGTGGATCCTTATGCGAAGAATGAAGCGTTCAATTGCAGTAACGGTGATGTTTTCAGGTGGAAGCAGTTATGGAAGGTTTTGGCAGAACAATTTGGGATTGAGGAGTATGGATTTGTTGAGGAAGGTCCTCATTTGAAGTTGTCGGAGCTGATGAAGGATAAGGGTCCTGTTTGGGAGGAGATTGTGAAGGAGAATCAATTGGCACAAACGAAGCTTGAAGATGTTACTGATTGGTGGTTTGTGGATCTTCTGCTTGCATGGGAAGGAGCTGTAGATAGCATGAATAAGGCTAAAGAACATGGTTTTGTGGGATTCAGAAATACCAAGAATTCTCTCATATATTGGATAGATAAGACCAAAGGTTACAAGATTGTTCCGTGAATAAATGATGTGGATCTTCCTTACTATGTTTTTGTACAAGTAAAACTAAAACTCCAGTTGCTTAATAATGGATTAATTAAAGAGAATGTACATCCATACTTGTTTATCATGATGCTGTGTACTTGTGTGTGCTGTTAATATTGTACTTGTGTGTGCTGTTATTTTTAGTTGTTGTACTAATAATATTGTACTGTGAGATTAAATCTTATTTTTGTAAATGAATTCTTGCAGCTGGAGTACCTCTTTTAGAGTTGGAATACTCTTCATTTCTTTTTAGAAAAAACTTAGCTGCAAGTTCTTAATTCACTGTTCGTATTATGGTTCTGTGTATTGAAATACTCATTAGATAATAAGTTTAAATATCATTTTTGTCCCTGTAAGTTTGTGAATTTTTGGTTTTAGTCCTTGTATATTTTTTTGTTGCAAATTAGTCCATGTATGTTCAAATCTTTTGGTTTTAGTCCCTTAAAACCAAAATCAGCAGGAAACCAGCGAATTCCCTACAGATTTTTCTGCGGATTTTAGCTTTAAGGACTAAAAAAGATACAAGAACTAAAACAAAAAAATTATGAACTTACAGGGACGGAAATGATATTTAAGCCTAGATAATATTATGCAATGCATTCCTTCGCAATTGGATTTCTCGTTGTAACTGCTCTTGACCTTCCGATCTTGATTGATAGTTGAGATCGTTTTGCTGTGTAAATTGATTGTATGATTTAAACCATCCAATCTCAACGCATGAAATTGTGTATAAATTGGACAACAAACAATCTTCATTTGTGAAACAGTATGCACACTACATGAGGTACAATATCTAAGTTTAGTTTTTTTTTTTTTTGTCAAGTTGTCTAGAGGCTAAAAATTTCACCCTTAGGATATGTTTGGTCCGGGGTTTGTGGAGGGAAGGGGAGGTGAGGGAATATTTTAAATGTTTTGTGTTTGGTTCAAATTTTATGAGGGGAGAGAAGAGGATGGGTTGGGTGCAAAATCCTTCCAATGGTCAATTTTTGCTTCCCCAAATTGGAGGAATTTGGAGGGGAGGTGAGGAGAGATAAGTTATTATAATTTTAATTACATTGACATAATTATCCTTATTTTTATTGAAAAATACCAAAATTATCCTTTTAAATTTAATATTAATTGATATCAAAAAAAAAAATATTAATTTAGATCACATTGAATTGCTTGTTGCCTATTTTTTTCTTTAAGTTTGCCAACATTTTTTTTTTTACTTTTTTTTGTGTGTTGATGCACCTTTTTTTTTTAATTTGATGTCAATGTTTTTTTTTACGCATTTTGATATCAATGTTAATGTACCTTTTTTTCTAGATATTTGGTTTTGTTTTTTATTTTTCGTGATCTCAATATTTTAAAAAGTGAATATTTTTCACTGCACTATATATATAAGTTATCAATAGTATCATCAGTAAAATAAATTATCAGTAGATTGTTTTGTACATATTTTCATATTCTACTCGTTATTTTAGAAGTGCTCTAATATTTTTGAACATCAAATATTGTTAGAATTTTGAATTCAATTATTTTTGGAGTTTTCAGTTATTAAGTTTTCATATTTGGTTTGATTGTTTATGAAGTGAATAGTTTTGAATCATGAGATTATTGTAAGATGACAAGGATAAAAAAGTAAATTAGTTTTAGAATCCCTTCCCTCCCCTCCCCTCCCCTCCCCTTGTAAACCAAACATATATTCAATCAAAATTCCTTACTTCCCCTCCCCTCATTTGAACCAAACACAAAGGTAATTAAAATTCCTCCCCTTCTCTTCCCTCCCCTCCCCTCTATTAAAATCTCTCACATCCCCTCCCATAAATTGAACCAAACAGACAGAGTAGATAGGTTGGATGACCGGAGTTCGAATTCCGGCCATCTGCATATATAATGCAATGTCCCTGCCAACTGAGCTAAGCTCATGGGACAAATTAGGTTTTTTTAGGCAGAATGCATTCATAACACCTTAAGTTTATATTTGTAACAGATTGATCTTTTAAGTTTTTAAGTAACGAATAAGTCCTTTAAGTATTTTAAGTAACAAATATGTCCTTTAACTAATTTGTAACATTTAGGTCTTCCGATTACTTATATATTTTCCCTTTTTTTTATTACTTATATATTTTAAGTGTATAAATGTGTATAAAGGACCAGTTTCTAAATGTTGTAACACAAATACAAAACAATATATAGTAGAACGTAAGTTTTAAAAGACTAAACTATTATTAATATATGTAGTATAGTAGATTATCTATTATACCCATGTATTATAAAAAAGCAGGCAGGAATGAAATTCCTTCTATATATAAGTAATAATCTATGTTCAAATGCCTATTTTCTAAAAGAGATATTCTGCACTTCCACTGATCATTGTGTTCAAGCTCGGCCATTCGTTCTCAATCATGTAAGATAAAAAATATAAAATGTAATTGATATATAAGATTTAGTATTAGTTTTTTCAATAGAAGATTTTATGCAGCTCAAATTGATAAAACTCACTATTCCTTTAAGCAAGCATGTGTCTGTTTTGGTGGTAAGGTAAAATGTGAATGTGCATTCCTGTTAAAAGTCTCAAATTTGGATGAGAGATCAGTCGAAGATATGTTTATAAGTGAGAAAAAATTTTACCTTACAAACCAATTTCGTAGGTTTAAGTTAGGTTAAATACAAAATTCTAAAATGAATGAAACACACTTCCTTCCAAACATACACTAAGCCGTGTGTTTCAATGTTGACAACTACGCACCCAATAGCCTTAGCAGCGCTGAGGCATAAAGTATGGTTCCCACTTCTCTCAAAAAGAGTGGGATTTTATGTAGTATTGATGGGTTTTTTAATTTTTAGGGGATGGTATTGAATTGTTGCTTTTCTATTACTACATTCCCAAGCATAATTAACAGCATTCATAACTCATAAGCTTAATTCATGCTTCAAGCATCACATATATCAAAGTTAATGACTCATATGAGTGTTGTTGGACACCGACGTGTGCCAAACAGTGCAACACATGCACAAGTGCGCGCGCACACACAAGTAAAATGCAAAGTAGCATACCATGCTTATATGCCATTGAAGAATGACATCATATGAATGATCAAGTAGATCACTAGTAGTTGGTAGCTGGTTCCAAAGGAAGATATAACTTCATAAATATTTGAATAAAAACCTAAACTTCAGAGGGGCTGGAAGGCATAAATGTAACCATTGTTAACATTGCAATCAAAAACAAATCTCCACAATATATCTGTCATGAACACTTGCATAAGGTTAACTAAGTCTCAGAATAATTTAGATAGAAACTACCATAAATTAAAAACATGCAGTTATGTCAATAATTTAGTTGGAAAGTAAGTAACATTAATTATAATGAAGCATGTAATATCAATATAACAATAAAAAACAATATGATCAATTATGTGATTCAGGTTGCTCTACACAAATCTACAATTTGAATAATGCAAACAAATAATCTAAATATCCTAAAATGCAGTACTCTCATTGTCAATGAAGGAATCTTAGTCAACTTACAATCCTATTGGCAGACACACCCGGTGGTCGATGGAAAGTCTACGGCGTTGCGAGGCAGCCACGACCCTCTTGGAACGCTGATCACCCAATCGAATACGTCCAATGCAACATCACCGATCCAGATAACACCCAGACCAAACTCTCCGTTCTCACCGACGTCACACACAACTTCTACGTCAGTTGGACCAACCATTCCCACAGAAGCCGAAACTGTGAAGTTAACAGGGCTATGTTTAGGAATGTCCTCACCACCGTTATCCCAAACGCTCCCAATATCCGCCATGTCTCACATCAAACTGGCGGAAAATACTATTTAGGACCGTTCGGTCTGGTTGGTAAGATTAAGAGTCACGAGCCGCCGTTCACGGAGGATCTACCGCGTTTGGATGCACCGAATTTCTATTACACTCTGCTGATTTGATTGCAGAGCAACATATTTGGGCTGCGGTGGATCCTTATGCGAAGAACGAAACTTTCAATTGTAGTAACGGTGATGTTTTCAGGTGGAAGCAGTTATGGAAAGTTTTGGCAGAACAGTTTGGGATAGAGGAGTATGGATATGAGGAGGGTTCAAATTTGAAGTTGGTTGAGTTGATGAAGGATAAGGGTCCTGTTTGGGATGAGATTGTGAAGGAGAATCAGTTGGCACAAACGAAGATTGGTGAGTGGTTTGTGGATTTTATAATTGGAAGGGAAGGGATTGTAGATAGTTCTCTCGTATATTGGATAGAGAAGAACAAATTATAATTATTCGAGAATCCTCGAAGAATATGTTGTGAGACATAAATCACATTATATTAAAAACCGGACCGGAGATCAAACCGGAGAAGCTACTGGTTCATGGTTCAATCGGTTTAACCGGTTCAACCGTTATCGAACCGGGAAATTAATTAATTAATTTATATTATTTAATGTATATATTAAAGCTCAATAATTTCCTTTATTTTCATTTTTTAACAATACTTTTACAGGTCAAGCTGTTGTTTAGGCCCAATTTTATTTCTTACTCTTGTATAGCCCAATTACTTTATGCTACTATCATAAATAAATAAGCCTAATATTGTAGTGCTAGTTTGTTTCAATTCTTGCTGCGCCGTATTCACTTTCCAGTGCCTATTTTCTTCCATTTTTTTCTATTAACATTCTTCTACCTCTTAATTCTCTATTCTTCTTCTTCATGTGCATTTTCTTCTAATTTCTTCTATTTAACAAAATAATACTCACAAACTAGATAAATCAAATTTCAAATAAAACTAACACAAATCAAAGTTTCACTTTCATGATGGTGACATAAATCTATTGTGTGAAAATCACTCTTAAGCTTTGCAATCCAACTCAAATGGTATGATAGTTTTTTTCTCTGCAAAATAGGTTCAAAACACAAGTTTTTTCAAGCGTTTGACGAGGGAAAGGTTTCAGTGTATTACTGTTTCATGCGATTGAGGCTTTCAAGAAAATAAAAAAGGAAAATAAAAAGAAAAAAAATATGAAAGTAAAAAATATTTATTTAAAGTTGGCAAGTATTTTTTTATTGCAAAATATTTATTGATTTTCTACCGATTGTCGATAATACTCAAGTAAAAAAATCATGACTCTTCTCAATTTATATTTTGGTTCATGTCCAAATTCAATCTTTCTCTAAAAAAATAAAGTCTAGTTTAACCCCTAATTATAAAAAACAACAACATCACACTCATATTTTTACAACCCTATAATTTGACTTACACGAATACTTCAGTTTATAAATTTAAATAATTAAAATTTATATTTAATAATTAAATTTAAGTTTATATTTAATATTATATTTAGAAATTAAAATTAAAATTTAAAAATTATATTTAATAATTAAATATAAGGAGTAAGAACCTTCGTATTGGAACAACACATGAACTCCGGTTTAAGTTACGTAGTTAGAACCCTAGAATTTGACCTAGACGTACACTCCGGTTTAAGTTAAGTGCTAAGAACCAGAAATTTGACTTACACGTATACTCCGGTTTAAGAATTCAAATAATAGAAATTTATATTTCATAATTGTATTTAATAATTAAATTTAATAATTAATATTAAATTTATAAATTAAAATTTTTAATTAAAAATTGTATTTAACAATTATATTTAAGAAGTCAAAACCTTCGTATTGGACCAACACATGTACTCCGGTTTAAGTTACGTAATAACAACTCTAGAATTTGACCTAGATGTACACTTCGGTTTAAGTTAAATACTAAGAATCATAGGATTTGACTTACACGTATAATTCGGTTAAAGAATTTAAATAATTAAAATTTATATTTAATAATTGTATTTAATAATTAAATTAAAAAATAAATTTAATATTATATTTAGAAATTAAATTTTAATTATATTTAAAATTTGTATTTAATAATTAAATTTAAAAAGTAAGAACCTTCGTATTTGACCAACAAATGTACTCCGACTTAAGTTACGTAGTAATAACCCTAGAATTTGACCTAGACATACACTCCAGTTTAAGCTAAGTACTAAGAACTTTAGAATTTGACTTACACGTATACTCCGGTTTAAGAATTTAAATAATTAAAATTTATATTTAATAATTGTATTTAATAATTAAATTTTAAAATTAAATTAAATATTATATTTAGAAATTAAAATATTTATTTAAAATTTGTATTTAATAATTAAATTTAAAGAATAAGAACCTTCGTATTGGACCAACATATATACTCCAGTTTAAGTTACATAGTAAAAACCCTAGAATTTGACTTACACGTATACTCCGGTTTAAGAATTTAAATAATTAAATTTTATATTTAATAATTGTATTTAATAACAATTTTATACACATTGATATTTTAGAATCAATATATAACATTTACAATCAAGAATTCAATCAGCAAGTTAATTGTCATTATTATTTAATAAAACTGGTATTTGAAATTTGAATGTCAAAACATCGAGTAAAAAATTGCTTTGATTGATGAAGTACTGCAATGCCTAAATTTGGGATGTAAAAAAAATCGTTCTTGTAGAGTGTCAAAGGCAACGCATCTTGTAAACTGTTGTGGTAGTATATATATTTTTACCAATTGTATGCAACGGTTGAAACCCGTTCTCATACATACCAACAAGAACGGTTTTTTATTTGTATTCTATAGCAATGGTAAAAAATCGTACATGATATAATGTTTAATTATTTTAATAAAATATATTTTTAAAACTATTCCTGTTGTGTTAAGCTATTAGCGCGCTATTTTTTCCATTATAGCGCTTTTTTTTTTACCAAAAATAAATTTTTAATTTCAAATAAAAATCTTCTTCCCAAAATAAAAAACACTACTTTACATAAAAAAAAAAAAACACACAAGACGCTTATTTCTTCTCAAATTGATTCATCCACAAATTCCCAAAATCCCAATTCTCAAATTGATTGACAAAATCCCAATTCTCAAAAATAAATATTCGCAAAATCTCAATTTTCAAATTGATTCATACCATAAGAAAACGGTTTGTTCTTCTTTGTTGTTTTTTTTTTACCTTAAATCTATATAATACAACACAAGAAATCGAGTTTTCATTGTGTTGCTCAAACCGTTTGATGCCAAAACGCTATTCTTTGTTTTGATTCATTCCCCAATCCCCAATGACAACTCGTTTTCTTGTGTTGCTCAAAAAACAAACGAGCTTTCCTTCCGTCCGTGCATTTATCTTCTGGAGCCTATGGACCGGAAGAGGTGAATGAGCGTTTTGTTTTGGTTGTGAAGCGGCCACCGTGAGAAGAGAAAGGAACAAAGATGAAATTTTTTTATCGTAAGAATGGAGAAAGAAAAGATCCAAGTTTAAAATTGATAAAAGTAAATTAATTAAAATTGGTATCCTAAAATATAATTAATTGAAAATAAATGTAGTTAAAATTACTTTGTGGTAAAAAATTACTTATATGTTTGACTTTAATAGTTGACTCCACTTGCCTAAATCTAATTGGTGCCATGTCAGCTAAGGGTAAATGCCCCCAATTTATAAAAGGGTAGAGGAGTAGTCACCATTTTCGATTGACATCTAAAAAGGAATATAATGAATAACTCCGGTAGATATCCACTAGACTTGAGCTCATATCATTGACTCAATATATTGTCCTATAATTACAAATAGGAAAATATTAACATGGTCTCTTAAGACACATATTAAAGAAGCAAAAATAAAAAAAAAAATCTTAAAATTTATGGATTTAACTTCTTAAACATTAAATATTTTTCTAACATTAAATATTTTACAAATAAAATATAGGGGTGAGCACGAACCCGCAACCCGACTCGAAACCGACATAACCGCCAACATATGGAAGCACTCGGTCGGGTGCGGGTCGGGTCTCGGGTCAACAATTGTGAAAAATCGGTCATGAACGGTTGTATACGGGCGGGTGCGGGTCTCTAAAATTTATCTCTTCATAACCGAAACCGACCGAACAATTACTAAAATATAATTTTTTTTTTCTTCAGTTTTGAGCACCTCTTAATCTCTTATATACTCTTCGCTTTGTTAATTTTGTCTATCTTTGATAAAGAAGAAAAATGTTATATTTTACAAGTTTATGCTTGTAATAGGTTGATAAATGAGATGTGAAAGATAATATTCTAGATTTATATTAATTTTTACTTCTCATCTACTATCTATTATTGTCGTTGGATTAACAAATTTGAAACAAAATAATTGCATCTCATCATTTTTATTGTATCATTTGTTGCAGTGTGTACGAAATATTGAACTATTTGAAGAATAATATTTTTTTGATCAATGAAATTTTAGATGTAACAACAAAGTTTCAATGTAATCCGTTAAAACCGACCCGCTATACCCGTCACCCGTATGACCCGAACCCGAACAAACCGAAGATGTAGACGGTCGGAATTGGGTCCAAATTAAGAGGCCGCGGTTTTTATCGGTTTTACGATTTTTGGCCCGAATCCGACCGAACCCGACCGATGCTCACCCCTAATAAAATACACTTGTGAATAACTCCGGTAAATATAAGAGTCTATTCTTTTATCTTCTCCCTTTGTCTCCTTCTCTTTAGAAATAGTTTCATGACACCACGCAAATTATTTTTCTTAATAACAACCGTCACACTAGATAACACAATGACACGACATAAACATATCCCGTCTAATTTCTTCCCAGCTCTAGACAAATCTACAACTTGAAGTTGAAAGAAGCAAATACAAATTTTCCTGAAAGAGAAATTTATAATTTACATTCTCTATTGTTTCAAAAAAAAAAAAAAAATTACCATTCTCTACAATCACTTCTATCCTCTTCATCCATTTCATTCAATCTCAATTATGAGCTGGTGGTGGTCCGGCGCTATCGGCGCTGCCAAGGTAAATCAAACCATCTTCATTCTCATTCGTTATCCCATCTTCATTTCTGTTTATTATTACTTACGATTATTAATTAATTATCATTTTCCGTAAATTTGCAGAAGAAATTTGATGAAGACGAAGCTCCGCAAAGCTTCCAGAGCGTGGGATTGGTAATCGGAGTAACAGGTATCGTCGGAAACAGTCTCGCCGAAATTCTACCTCTGGCAGACACACCAGGTGGTCGATGGAAAGTCTACGGCGTTGCACGGCGTCCACGACCTTCCTGGAACGCCGATCACCCGATCGAATACATCCAATGCGATATCACCGATCCAAACGACACACAAACCAAACTCTCCGTTCTCACCGACGTCACACACATCTTCTACGTTAGTTGGACCAATCGTCCTACGGAAGCTGAAAACTGTGATGTTAACGGCGCTATGTTGAAAAATGTTCTCCGTGCTGTTATTCCAAATGCTCCGAATCTCCGTCACGTGACACTTCAAACTGGTGGAAAACACTATTTAGGTCCGTTTGATCTGATCGGGAAAATTAAGAGCCACGAGCCTCCGTTCACGGAGGATCTACCGCGTTTGGATGCACCGAATTTCTATTACACTCAGGAAGATATTTTGTTTGAAGAAACAAAAAAGAAAGAGGGTTTGAGTTGGTCTGTTCATAGACCACAAGTTATCTTTGGATTTTCACCTTATAGCTTGATGAATCTTGTTGGTACTCTTTGTGTTTACGCTACAATTTGCAAGCATGAAGGTGTTCCGTTGAGATTTCCCGGTACAAAAGGAGCTTGGGAGTCTTATTCCGTGGCTTCTGATGCTGATTTGATTGCAGAGCAACAAATTTGGGCTGCGGTGGATCCTTACGCGAAGAATGAAGCGTTCAATTGTAGTAACGGTGATGTTTTTAGGTGGAAGCAGTTATGGAAGGTTTTGGCGGAACAATTTGGGATTGAGGAGTATGGATTTGTTGAGGAAGGTCCTCGTTTGAAGTTGTCGGAGTTGATGAAGGATAAGGGTCCTGTTTGGGAGGAGATTGTGAATGAGAATCAGTTGGCACAAACGAAGCTTGAAGATGTTGCTGAGTGGTGGTTTGTGGATCTTATGCTTGGAGGGGAAGGCACTGTCGATAGCATGAACAAGGCTAAAGAACACGGGTTTGTGGGATTCAGAAATACCAAGAATTCTCTCATATATTGGATAGATAAGACAAAAGGTTACAAGATTGTTCCGTGAATAAGTATGTTGTGGATCTTCTTTCTGTTTTTTTACAAGTAAAACTAGAACTCTAGTTGCTTAATAATGAGTTAAAGATAATGTACAATCATATACTTGTTTATCATGATGTTGTGTGTGATGTTTCATTGTTGTACTAATAATGTTGTAACGTGAGATTAATTTTGTTTTTTGTAAATGAATTCTTACAGCTGGAGTACCTCTCTTAGAGTTGGAATACTTTTCATTTCTTCTTAGATAAAAACTTAGCTCCTGATCTTAATTCATTGTTCTTATTATGGTTCTGTGCTGAAATACTCATGATATAATATTATGCAATGCATTCCTTTGAAATTGGATTTCCATTTCCATTGTAACTGCGTTACAGCTCTCGGTCTTCCGATCTTCTAATCTCAAGTTGTGTATAAATTAGACAGCGGAGTGGCAGACAATCTTGATCCACATTCCTTCACACATGCTTGTGGAAGTTACAGGCAGTTGTGTAAACAGTATACTTGTGAGAGATTATATGGAGCTCAAATTGATAAAACCCACTATTCCTTTTAGTAAGCATGTGTTTGTTTGGTGGTGAATGTGCATTTCTGTTAAAAGTTTGATAAAATATATTTATAAGTGGGGCAATCTTCACTTTACACAAATTAATTTTGTAGGTTTAAGTCAACTTCAGTACAAAAAATTCAAAATAGTATCAGAGTCTCTTCAAGATTCGATATAATCAGAGTGGTGATGGATGAAACACATTTCCTTCCAAACATACACTAAGGTGTGAGTTTCAATGTTGTCAACTACGCACACAAAATAGCCTTAGCTGTGTTGAGGCATAAAGTATGGTTCTCACTTCTCTCATAAAGAGTGGGATTTTATATTGTATTGATTGGTTTTTAAATTTTTTGGGGATGGTAATGAATTGGTAATGAATTGTTGCTTTTCTATTACTACAATCCCAGGCATAGGAGCATTCATAAGCTTAATTCAAGCTTCAAGCACCACATATATTAAAGTTAACGATTCAAAAGAGTATTGGACACCGACACATGTCGGACACCGACGCATGTCAGACACCGACGCATGTCAGACACCGGGACACATGTAATCCTAGAGGTGTCTGTGCTTCATAGGTATATTTTAAAAGCTTCTACACACTCACACACACAAATAAAATGCAAAGTAGCATACCATGCTTAAATGCCACTGAAGAATGACATCGTTTGAATGATCAAGTAGATCACTAGTAACCATTGAGGAGAGATGTTATTAATTCATAATATGCACAAAATAATTCAGCGAAAAATAATTAGATTTGAGGGTCTTATACTGCAGGATTTGAGGCCTGAAATCCCAAGGGATACTCATCCAAAGTTAGTGGAATTGATTCACCGGTGCTGGCATATTAACAACATGGTATGAGGAGGAATAGAGATAGATTGACTTCTTATAATTGTTGTCTTGCTTAAGATTCTAACACACTTCCTTTTCCTCCTTATATTCAGATAGCAGGGAAGAAGAAGGTTAAGGCTAAGGCTAAGGGAATGCATGAGCACGACTAGATATAGTCATTGGCCAATGGCCGCAACACGGTGATATGCTGAAGCCTGAAGGCACATGTAAATGTAAATATGTGGAAAAAAGAACACAATCTGTGTTCATAATTCCAGTGGGATTCAATTTGTGTCGTATGATATATGACCACCAGAATAAGAAAATGTCTATTAAAACCATAACATTAATTGTCTACCTGTAAATTGTATTTTGTATGTCTGCTGGGATTAAATAAATGATAGTGCCTTTTTTTTTGAAAGGAATAAATGATAGTAGCTTGATCATTTGTATTTTTGCAAAAGGAGAATATAAAGGGCATAGTAGAATATTGTATGCAATGAAGAAATAATATGGATGGTGTAGACTGGTAATTAAGGATAGTCTTCTGCCTTTTGTTCAAAAGGTCATGCATAGTAATGTTATGTCGCCTAGGTCTATGATTTTCAAAGTTTGGATTTTTCCTTTTGTTCAAAAGGTCATGCATAGTAATGAATATACGACTATTTTATTTTTTTGAAGTAAATTGGGTTAAGTTGGGGAGCATGGATAATTCATTTTCTCCTGATCAGAAGGTGATTCAGAGGAAGCACAATGAGATTCACATACTTCATTTACCAAAGGGAGTGGTACTGCACAAGTCCTGATACCTTCAGAAAGTATGTTAGAAACATCTTTCCACAATTTATCTGTCATGAACACTGCAATTTCAGAAAGAGCCTTACCTTATATACCGTTAACTAAGTCTCAGAAATGTAGTTAGCAAGATCAATAATTTAGATAGAAACTGCCATAAGCAGTTATGCCAATAGTTTAGATGGAAAGTAAGCAACATTAATTATAATGAAGCATGTAATGGTAATATCAATAATAACAAAACAAAACATATATAAAAAAATAATAATAATAATAATAACAATAAAAAGCAAAGTGGCAAAGTGTATGACCTGGCAATGATATCCCAACTCCCAGTAGCTGGAATGTGTGGTCTACAATTATGTGATTCAGGTCACTCTACTTGAATAATGCAAACAAATAGAGTACTCTCATTGTCAATGAAGGAACCTTTGTCAACATACAATAATTTTGCTTCCTCTGGTCCTTTGTATCCTCTTCACATTCATTTGATCTCTCAACCTGAGATATGAGCTGGTGGTGGTCTGGAGCTATTGGTGCTGCCAAGGTAACTATTCTTCACTATCTTATCTTCATGTCCCTTTACTCTCATTTTTTATTTTCAATTGTTATAATGATTAGTTTCTGTATGTGCAGAAGAAATTGGAGGAAGATGGAACACCAGGAAGCATCGAGAATGTGGCGTTGGTAGTCGGTGTGACTGGCATTGTAGGCAACAGCCTCGCCGAAATTCTACCCCTGGCAGACACACCAGGTGGTCGGTGGAAGGTCTATGGCGTTGCACGGCGGCCACGACCCTCCTGGAACGCCGATCAACCAATTGAATACATCCAATGCGACATCACCGATCCGAATGACACGGAGACTAAACTCTCTGTTCTCACCGACGTCACACACATCTTCTATGTCAGCTGGACCAACCATCCCACAGAAGCCGAAAACTGTGAAGTTAATGGGGCTATGTTTAGGAATGTCCTCACCACCGTTATCCCAAACGCTCCGAATCTCCGTCATGTCTCACTTCAAACCGGCGGAAAACACTATTTAGGACCGTTTGGTCTGGTCGGCAAGATTAAGAGTCATGAGCCGCCATTCACCGAGGATCTACCACGTTTGGATGCACCAAATTTCTATTACACCCAGGAAGATATCTTGTTTGAAGAAACCCAAAAGAAAGAGGGATTGAGTTGGTCTGTTCATAGACCTGAAGCCATCTTTGGATTCTCTCCATATAGCTTGATGAATATTGTTGGTACGCTTTGTATTTATGCTACAATTTGCAAGCATGAAGGTGTTCCGTTGAAATTTCCCGGTACGAAAGAAGCTTGGGAGTCTTATTCTGTCGTTTCTGATGCTGATTTGATTGCAGAGCAACATATTTGGGCTGCGGTGGATCCTTATGCCAAGAACGAAGCTTTTAATTGTAGTAACGGTGATGTTTTCAGGTGGAAGCAATTATGGAAAGTTTTGGCAGAACAGTTTGGGATTGAGGAGTATGGATATGAAGAGGGTTCAAATTTGAAGTTGGTTGAGTTGATGAAGGATAAGGGTCCTGTTTGGGATGAGATTGTGAAGGAGAAGCAGCTTGAGCAAACGAAGATTGGTGAGATTGGTGAGTGGTTTGTGGATTTTATAATTGGAAGGGAAGGGATTGTAGATAGCATGAACAAGGCTAAAGAACACGGGTTTTTGGGATTCAGAAATACCAAGAATTCTCTCCTATACTGGATAGAGAAGAACAAATGTTGTGGATTGAGTTCCTTAATAATGATTTTAAGTGAGTGCATTCATCATGCTTCTCATTATGTAGTGTGTACTGTTTCATTGTTGTATTTTTATTTTTTTTTGCCATAAATTCTATATATTATAAATGTTGTTTAGACATCAAAATTTGATATCGGTATTCCGAGTACATTCTATCCGGTGTTGAAATGTTATGTCCAAATGTCAATGTTGATTATAGTAAAAAGCAAGCATGAATGAAATCTTATTATTTTGTAGTTTACATGATGATCTATGCTCAAATACCGATTTTCAGTATGTGATAACTGAGGTATATTCTGCACCTCCACTTCTCATTGTGGCACCAAGAATGTGTTTTCTGTCTTTCATTCACATGCATTGCAACAATAGTGGAGAAAAAGATAAACGACCAGTAAGTAACCATTTTAAAGTTAGAATGTTTACTTGCCCACTATGAAAACAAATAATTTCAGCATACAAGCATATTCAACTAACTAAAGTAAAAGAAAACATGTAAATGATACATAAGATTCAAAGTATATACTTCTATGATTTGGGATTAAAATTCATAAATGTTGCAGTTTTCATAGGAATGATGAATAAAGTTTCATTCAATCATGTTTTGTCGTAGGAGAAGCGGCACAAGTTAAATCTGCAAATCTTCCTACAGCAGCCGTGGCCTTCTCATACTCATTGTCCATGACTCATTTGCTCTGCACTTTGACATCACAATGATAGGCTTAGCAGAAGGACAGAATTGCAGAAGCGCCACATTGCAAAGTGCCTGACTGAGAAGACAACATACCACTTCGAGCTCTCTCCCATCGCTGTGAGCGCCAGTCATTAGTGCTCCGAATCTCTTTGCTTCAACGGTCGTTTGAACCTCAATTTTACACATTTTATTATCAATATTTTTCGTTGTGTTCGACATATTATTGATGGAAATGAGGTTAGATTGTGTGTTTATGGGTTAGATTTGTACATGCACTTGCCAGGATATAAGAGAATTACACAATCTAACCTCGTAGTTGCATTGTGTTTATGGGTTAGATTGTGTATTGCCTTTTGATATGACATGTCATGCATCAAGAGACAATGCAACTACGAAAATAAAAAAAGAAATATTTGATTTTTCTTTTCATTTTTTTTGTTTCTTTTCGACTAAGTAACAAAATGACGTCCGAGTTCTTCTCTAAGGCTCAAATTGAGATTGAAACCGAGATCGAGATTGATCTCCAGTTCTAACCACATTTCTAAACCATATCACATCCATTGTGGGATACTTATCATTCTTCGTTCCACCAATGGATTTTATAGTTTCATTCTCCTTTGAGAACTCTCAGCTAATTGGAGTATGTTCTGCCTTTGGAGTTCCTTTCTCACTTTTGCTATTAGCTTCTTCATTCTCTTTTACGCTGACAAGTGCACATAATCATTTATCCATAAATACACTATCTAACTTTATTCCCACGTATAAATAATACGCCGAACACGGTGAAAAATCAAAATACAATACTAATAACAATTTCCTAGATATGTACAAAACAAAATATAATAGTCCTTTAATATCTAGATCTCAGCAAAATCCAAAGCACAATCATCGTGAGCATGCATAGATGACGATGATTTACATCACCAAGATTAGAGAAACAAATTAAATCTCAACAAAATCAACATAAACACAATATGAATTGAGAAAAGGTTTTGATATTACAAACCCTAATATGAAGATTCTGCAAAGAACGCGGTGACATAGATGCTGAATAAGATGAGAATCGAGTGATGAACGAAGTGGCGAATTGAACGGAAGTGGTGAAGAGAAAAAACGATTTGAAGAATAAAATTTAACATTGGATAATATTTGATTTTACGGATGTTACCGGAAACGCCAGATAAGGAGAGTTTATATTTATTTTTTATCAAATGTTACATAAAAAATGTTTCAAAAGGTCAATATATGTAGCAGTGTATTAAGAAACATGGGGACCTTAACATGAACAACATGATTATTTGTGAATCGAAATTGGAGATTTTTTGGAGACCTAATTGAGATTTTTACTTCTAAGATTATTATTATGTAATTTATTTTTTTCGGACAATCTCTTTTATGCCAAAAAAAAGAAAAAAGAATTGGACTCACATATTGAAACCTTAGAGTGCGTTTGAATGGGAGATTCTAAAAATCCAAGGAATTTTAAATACTAGGCAATTCAATTAATTCAATTGAATTCCCTTAATTTTCAAATTCCATTATTTGGATAAAATGGTGAAATTCCATCAATTGTAAAATCATTTGTTTAGATAATGTAATTGAATTCTCTTTATTTAATTTTATTTATTTTAATATAATAACTATAATTATTTAATTGTAATTAATATTATTTGAATAACTATAATAAAAAACTCGGTCTAAACCATAAAACCGGTCAAAAAGGTTGGTGAAGGATAAGGGTCCTGTTTGGGATGAGATTGTGAAGGAGAATGAGCTACAACCTACTAAGCTTGAAGAAGTTAGTGAGTGGTGGATTGCAGATGCTAGTTTTGGATTGGAAAATATTGTAGATAGCATGAACAAGGCCAAAGAACATGGTTTTTTGGGGTTCATAAATAGTAAGAATTCTCTCATAAATTGGATAGATAAGACCAGAGCTTACAAGATTGTTTTGTGAATAATATTTCTTCCGGCCCTAATTATAAGAAACAAATAACTATAACTAATGTATTTGGCTTATACTATAAACCAGATACATTAGTTGTTCAATGAACCTAAAATATAATTTGTTTCTTATATTTAGTACTGGAGGGAGTAATATCTATGTTAGTGGCTCTTCTTCCGTGTCTATCATTTATGTTGTGTGTCTTGTTTCTTTGAAGAATTTGTCATTTAACATAGTTTGATGTACTACTTGTATGTGGTTTATGGTTTGTTTGCACTTAATTTGATAAAAATGTAGAGGAAGAACAAGTTTTGTACTGCCAAAATTTAGTTGATAAGATTATAACTTGCATAAATTCAATAGGTCGTTAAAGACTGAACAAACTGTAACAATCAACTAAACAATACTGGAACATGGTGGTTTCTAACTTTATCCAAAAAGCCATCAATCTATTTAACATGCTCACTTGCTCAATCACTTAACTCTCAGATGAATCCTTTATATTTGCAGGTCAGATACGCAGTAGTAAAAGAAGTGCTACATTCACACATTTGATATTTTTGTAGTTGTTAGAGCAAGATTGAACAATTCAATTTTAATGAACTTTATAATTTGTTTGAGAATACAAAATAGCGAACTTGAAATCAAGACTGACTAATCTTGATCCAACTGTTAAAAGAGAGTGTGAATGCGGAAATATTTTAACTGCATAGAATAGCTGTAGCCAAAATTTGTCATATTTATGGAACCTTGATGATCACATATATTTGTAGAGGAATAGATATACATAATTATAATTAAAATACATTTATCTTTCTAGAACTACAATTGTGAGGTTTTACTTACAAATAATTTGTTTCAATTACAAAAAAAGCTTATTTCCATTTTGAATTTAAATATATATTTATTTGGTTGAAAAGAGGATGAAGCTAAAAAAGAAAAGACCTACATAACTAATATATATTTTTATGACACGAGGATAACTAACATCAACCATATGAGCAACATAGAAATTATTAAATTGAGTCGTATAAAGGATCAAAGAAAGAATCAAAGAACATTTATGACACTAATGCAACAATTATTTCTCTAAATACTATTACACTCCAATTTTTTTTCTACAGGTTATAATTTCAGTTTTTAAGGTGAATAATGGAAGTATAAAAGTTTGAGGTTATTTTTGCCATGTATTCCAAAAAAAAGTTTTACCACAATGTTCTAGTTTTGCATTTAATTCAGTGCAGGTGGCGACCTTGGCAGGGGCGCAACTTTTGCAAAACTATGACATTGCAAGAATTAAATGTAAAACTAGAACATTGTGGTAAAACTTTTTTGGAGGGATATATGGCAAAAAAATGCAGGTTTGAACTTGGTCCTGCATATTACATACAATATCCCTACCAATTGAACTCGGACACATATTTTATTTTCTTTCGGTCTGCAAAATATATATTTCTCCACCAATCGTTAGTTGATTCAGCGGTGATATTAACGTTGAACTTGATAGGGATGACCACGGTTCGATCCCCAGCAATTGCGATTGGAAGGTGACTGAAACCACTTTATGTCAGAACTGACCCCCGAACCAGCTAAAACTAGTGGTGAAAAAAAAATCTCTATGAGATTATTATTTTATTAAAATAAATAAATAGAGTTATTGGTAGCTTTATCCAAAGAAAATGCTTAGGAGTGGAGTCTTGGGTTGGGTCCAGTAAGAGTTTCGGAGTCCAAAAGGCCTTTCAGTTTTTACTAGTACACTGAACTGAACTGCTTAGATCAACAAGAACACAATCTTAGTAGCAATAGCAATGGTAATCACAAACTTCAACGGAGCCGGCGTCGGATTTGGTACGTCAATTTGATTATCTCAACTCAACATTCATTCACCCCTTTCCAAACCCTAAATCATTCATTCACTCACATTTCTCTTTGCAGGTTTCGGTGTTGGTTGCGGTTTCGGTGTAGGATGGGGTTTCGGAGGTCTGTTACTTCAATTTCATTTCTAAATTCTGTTCATTTCGAATTAATTATTGACCAAGTTATTAAGCCAATTCAAAACTAGTTTTTCAATTTCCTCTTTATCTTATTCTATTTCTAATGTTCAATTTTGTCACTCTAGGCAAATTCTTATATTGGTGGGATAGAACTTTCTCAGATTATTATTATAGAGTAAAATATTGGTCAATAGGGATAGGTGCTGTTAATCTTCATCCTTAGTTTGAATCTGATATAAGAAAGTCTAATGGATTAATAGGGATAGATAGATGCTGTTAATATTTCTTACTTTTAACCAGATGATTACTTTGCATTTGATTTGCCAAAATCACGGTGGCATCATGATTTTCTTGAAGCTTCAAACTGTAGCTTTTGCAAATATGACTCACCGTGATTTTGCCAAACTCACTTCAAACCCGAACATGCACCTCTGTTTTAGTTGTTTTTTCCTTTTTTTTACTACAGTTGTGAGAAGACTTACTATGTGTTGTTGTTCTTCCCTGCATTATTTCCTTCTTGAGTATCAAAATCCAAGAAAAGACCATTTCTCCTGTTCTTTGACTTACTCAATTTACTTGTGGCAAATTCAATGTCATATTCTCCATTATGCTTTCCCGTGAGAAATGATACAAAATTAAATTATCTTAATGAAAAAAAATTGTATTGAGTAGTGACATCTTTCAGTTTTTGCTGCTGTATTCTCCCCCCCAATTTAAAGAGTATTTTTGTCTGCTCCCCACTTATAATACCTTTTACAAATAACTAGTCTGATCTTTTATCTTTTTATCTGGTGCACAGGTATGCCATTGAACTTCTTGGGTCTTGGTGCAGGTATAATACTCATGAAACTTGCTTCCTTCATATTTTAAAAAGATTAATTTTCTGTATTTAATGTCTATGGCATGCTATGTGATGTCGGTCATGATTTTCCTCCAAAACCATTATCATGGAGGTTAATTTGTAGGCTTCTACATCAAGCAATGTCTATGGTGGACCGCCATAATAGCTGATCCACAAAAGACCGTATTTCTAGACTGTTGGATTAAGTGAGCTCACAAATTTTATTATGCATCCACCACCTCACCAAAAAAAATTATTTCTCCTCTATCCCACTCTCTACCGCTTCTTCCCCTCCCCATTCAGGCGCCAGAAAATATCTGTCCTCTGCCTCAAATCATAACCCCTGAAACAAACAATTAACAACCTCTTTTCTGTGATGAACTCACTTCACTAATTCACTTCCACCTTAACTTCCCCAAAACCTCTCTTCCACTTCATCACCAACCTCATTATCCTCACTCACACAATACTAATTAACAAATTAATTATTGAATAAATATCTATATAAAATAGTGTGTATAACCCCATCACACATGTTATCATAGAGTCCAATGTGGTTCTTGAATTAGGGTCCCAAGTAGGTGTTTTACCACTGCTACGTCGTCGTTTCGCTGATTTTGAAGGGGGGCGGGGAGGTTCAAGTTCTTTAACATTCTTTACAACTTCAACAGAGCCGTTAGGCTCCACAGTGAGATGACGGTAACTGTAACTGTGAGGGCGACGGTGACTGGATTGGAGGAAGTGGGAAATGGAAATGGTATTGAATGGTAGGTTGCTTAATAACCAACTTCCATATGACTTCCAGTATGATGGAGAGATTCCATTATTGCAGAGGTTCCATTATTATGGTGGCCCACCATAGACATTGCTCTACATCAAATGTAGTTGTTTTATGACTTTGTAGTGACTTGATTGCTAATGTTTATCCTTCTGGTTGAATTAGTCTAATTTAATATAGATATCCATTGGATACGGGGTAGGGTTTGCTTTAATTTCCCACTCTAACCACAAAATAACTATTATTTGTAAGGTTCAAAGTTTATTTTAACCTTTTATACAACTTTTTAAGTATTATGCATTTCAGCTTTCAAAAATAAATATATATAACTTTATTTTAAAGGTGGAGGCTGTGGCGTTGGAGTAGGTCTTGGTTGGGGTTTTGGTACTGCTTATGGTAGCAGGTATCGGTTGTCAAGGATATCATTTCAAGGAGTAGAATTTGATAATAAGGAGAAAAGTGATAACATAGAATTGTCAAAACCCAGCTCAGAAGCAAGAGGTTCACAGTAGCATCTGTATCATTGCACCTTCAGCTTAATGTAGATTGCTGCCTATTACCAGTCTTCCATGTGTGCAGGGTTGCAAATTGCATGGCCCTATGGACACAAATAAGTTGAAGCCTGTGGAGATTTACAAATTGTGTCCATAAGTTTGCAGTTTCATTAATTGTATCATTTAGTAGCAGTTTATGAAATGAATGATATGTAATTATTTATCTTTGTACTTTTTGTCATATCTGGTTTATCTCACTGCTATTTTGTGGGCTTCAATAAAAATAAGTATACTCCCTCTGATTTTGAATGGTAATGTGTATACCTAAGAGTTAAGATAAGATATTAGTTAAAGAAACAAATATAGAAATGTTGTATTATAAAGTGGTATTTTAACTTATATAAGTTTAAAAATTGTTATCTTCAGCCCAATTTTTTTTTACTTTTGGCTTATGTAACATGTGCCTTATGACACTTATCCATAATTTTTGTCTAGAATATAAGCAACTTTTAATTACTGTTGCTATTTTTATTCTGTTATTTAAGTGACGCAATTTGATTATGTACACTATTCATATAACCTACTTTTATTATATATATTTAATTAATATATAGAAATAAATGTTAGTATATAAGATGTTTAATTTGTCTCGAACAATACTTTTAAACTTCATTTTTTACAATTTTGTATAATAGATAATTAAGGATATTAATAGTTAAAGTGGTGCATTACAATACTATGTGTAAAGTGATCAATTGGTGACACTTAAAAATGCATTTGTTTTTCATGAGATTAAGAACATTAATTTTGTTTGACTAAATTTTTTTAGTTTTTTTTTATCAAGACTATGTTTGTGTTTGTCAGCTGATTTTGTTTATTGTTGAGATCAGAATGAGTATATTATATATCAAACTGAATGTATTTGTTATGAATTACATTTGAATAATAATTGCCATACCCAAAATCAATAATAATTGTTAGGTATTAAGAATGTTTGATTTTAATTAAAGATTAATTGTTATAAATTGACAGTGTAAAACTATCTAAATAGTGAGTTTTGATTAAATACATGAGTAAAAAAGTTATACACTAATATACAGTGAATACATATAAAATCCCTTTAGTTCTAATTACAATAACTACCTTAAAAATCAGATGATGTGTAATTGGTTTACATTGTTTTTTTTTTTTTAATACAAATGTAAAAGTTCTTGTTGAAGCAAGTATAGTTAATAAAAAAATTACTGTTTTCAAAGACTTGAGACTTACGTGTTCAAGCAATCAAAGAATTGTTTTTTCAATAATCTATAGTAGTATAACTTTTTTTTATGAGAAGAAAGAGCCACATAACACAACTTGTGCAATGTACTACTAGTACAGTATATATATGCTAAACTCACACCTAACTGAAAATCCAATAGACAATGGATACATCTTAAGATTGTTTGATCTTCCTATCCACGTGGTAGACTGGTAGTTGATAACCTAGAGAAGAAGGTTAAAACGTGGTACAAGCAATAACATAATGCATCACATATCTACCACCATTCTATAAAGTCCTGTAACTTACCGATCTTATTGTTTCAATTTTCAAACTAAAGCTCAAACCTCATTTACAAACATGGCAAATCAAAAGGTTTTCACCCTCTCACAAATCTCCCAACACAAGTCCAACAAAAACTGTTGGCTTGTAATCAACGGCAGAGTAAGTAAATTAATCCTTTCACTGCTAGAAAAAATGACATTATTGGCGGCTTTCAATAACACCAGAAAGCCATAAGAAAACTAGCATTTCGGGCGGCCTTTTTTCGAAGGCCACATGATGTCTAGTAACTAACTGATGTTACTAAATACAGTTATTCTATGATTGGAAATGATTTCTTACGCATTTTCCATCAAACCCTTATGAGAGATCCGGTTGTCCGAATGTGGGACATGACCATTCTGAGGGTCGTGTCCCCTAAAACCTTCCCGAATTTCTCTTTTAACATTTTCGGCTGCATGTTTTGCCGAAAATTCCTAAAGCCTAGTTATATAGCCGCAGGAAATGAGCAACATTTTTGTAGTATTATATAAGTATATCACTAATTTATGAGAACAAGTAATTGTAGGTGTTGAAAATCACTTGACTTTTTAATTTGTAGGTGTTGGACGTGACAAAGTTTTTGGAGGAACATCCAGGAGGAGAAGAAGTAATTCTAGAGGTTGCAGGGAAAGATGCCACAAAGGAGTTTAATGATATTGGACATAGTAAAGCAGCTCAAAATTTAGTCCTCAAATACCAAGTTGGTGTACTTGAAGGTGCCAAGGTTGAAAAGGTTGATGATATGGATTTTGTTGAGGACAAGGAATCCAAAAGCAAAGAAATGAGTGCTTTTGTTATCAAAGAGGATACTAGTTGCAAAACTGCAACACTTTTAGAGTTGTTTGTGCCAATTCTTTTTGCTTGTATCTATTTTGGTTACAGTGTCATCACCAGAAAAGACACTGTTGGTTACTAAATCATAGGGGATGTCTAGACATTAGTCTGTGTTTGGAAGTATTTGAAATTAAATAAGTAAATCAATCCAGTTATTTCGTTTTTTGGGATGGAATTTTCGATTATTTGTATCATTGCTTTTAGTGTTATTTGTGTTTTATTTTAGTTATTTAATACTACAAGCTAGTGCTTTAATTGAATATACAAACTGTCCAAGGAAATACAAAAATTCTTATGTTTTTCACAAGCTCTAAATTAGTTAATTGATCTGTTATCCTTCTAAAAGGAGATCATCAAAAAAGATAATAGATAATTAGATACTGTGAATTCACAAGAATGAAGATAGTATATTTATCCTCAATATGTAGTATGTACAAAGAATAAACTTTGGTATATTATGCAATTCTCACATCAAGAAGGCATAGTATACATTACAACAGTTAGTATACATACAATAAAGGATCAAACAAGGCTTTACGTGTGTTATGCTGACACTTGAGTATGCTAGCGAGAACCATAAAAAACCTCTCTCGCTTGCTTAAGCGGCAGCGTAGATAATACGAACTTCTATTGGAAGATTCTTGACTGTTTGTATATCCTTATTTGGTGCCAACCAAAAACTGATATATGATGTATCTGCATCTTTCTATCTACATTGTGCAAAATGCAATCAAAACTGCACACAGATCAAAATTGTTGGCCAAAGTATACTATTTGAAGAAAGGAATATAACTGAACTGATGCATCCATATTCATATCAGCAACAATAGAATAGAGCAATTGGAATGATATAGCTTTTATGTCGTCCGTCAGTGAGGCGTATGGCAAAAAATTCAAAGATTATCAAGTATAGACCAAAGCATAAGAAGGCTTACAAACATGCCTTTTGGGTGGTAGAAACACAACTATGCAATTTCATAGGACAACTTTAAAAGTTCCCCCAAAACAAACTGCATATTGTTAACTCGCAGTTTTAAAATGTTATGTTGGTGTGTGAAACATATAACAGCAACAAGATCATTAACTCAAAAAGTATGAAAAAAATAAAAATCCAAGAAATAACTTTCATCAGCAAAGGATTGGATAAAGGGGGAAACAAGAAAGATTTTACAACAGGATGTAAATGGAGATCATTATCAACATTGGCATACATGTTGGGAAAATAAAGGAAAAAAGCTGATATTCCACCAATTCCAAAGTCGTAGTACAAGGGGAATGACTAAAAATTTGAGAACATGCAAGTGCATACATTTTTGTGGACAACCAACACATAAAATGATCCCGAGCTTACCATTGAAGCAGAGGATAATAACAATCCTGACAGTTATTTGAACAAACACAAAGATCCAGTACTTACCAATGAAGCAAAGAATAATAACAATCCATACTGTTACTTGAACGGGCCGGTTATATTGCATTTTGTATTGAGATCTTTGAATTTTTCTTTGGAAATCCCCATACCACCCTTGGAGTGGCTTATCATAGTACCATTCATCATTGCAAGCATTGATGGCCTTTTTTGTGAAAAAATAAAGTATTAATCAATTTGGCAAATAAATTAAATATGCATATACTTGAGAAAATCTCTGATAACAGATAAAAAAGAAGATTAAGAACACACCCCATTGAAGTCAGTTGACGGTAGTAGTGGATTATCAGTTTCTTGATGAGGATTCATTGCTTTAAGCTTCTTATAACCATTCTTAGGCCACTTAAACTTAGAGATGGATTCCACAGAACTAAAAAACCCAGAGAGGCTAGCTACTTTATGCATAGGACCGGAAGAATCGTTAGAGGAAGTTGATTGTTGCACGTTATCCGAAACAGCAATTTTCCAAGAACTAATATCAACATTAGCACTAGCCACCCTACGATGTCCTTGTGGTTTCTCGTCCACTGCTTCTCTAAACGAATCTATATCACTTAATTGTTGATTTTCACTACCTCTACCGGTACATTTAAGGGGGGGTTTGCCACCATCCGGAGGCAACGGCATCCCTGAAAGAAACGATGCAAGCTCATTTCGCTCTCCTTCATCCAACGACACCCAAGGCATGGACATGGACGCGGACGCCTTGCTACCCAAAGGAACAGATTCTTGCAGTTGTAACAAATGCTCCACTTTTGAAATCTTGCCATCAATGGCAACAACGAAATCTTGGTGTCTATTTCTAGCATCATCACTCGATCTTTTGCTATAACTTGACCTGACTGCTTGTTGAAATTCCTCTAACTGCATTGCCAAACCAACTTCAACAACGCGGTCATTAATCATTATTATTGTCAGAACACTCTCTTGGGTCATGACCGACAGACAAGCTAAATATTAGTAAATGTTAGTCTGTGTGCGCCGGTCATGACCTAAGAGAGAATCCTGACAAAATATTCATATGTGCATTCAATCTGTGGTTTGTAGCTAAGATCAATTACCTGCCATTTAGCAGTGTCAAGGGCAGTACGAAGATCTCTGCGAAGTTCATCGGAGTTCCAAGGGCTAAAGGCATCTTTCATTGCATGAATCCATGTCCTGTATAGAGATTCTACCCTTCAAACACACAAATCATAGCAAATCAATAACAACAAAAAAAAAAAAAAATCAAAATTGATAAGTTTGAAAATCTTAGAATGAAATTGAATAAAAGAATTTGAATTGGCATATGTTTCTAACGTAATGGAATTAATTAGAAAGGTTATAATTTATCGCTATGTTGGAAGATTATTAAAAAAGAAAAAATAAATAAAATAAATAAAAGGAAAGAAAGAAAGAGCGAAAAAAAAAATGTAATCGGAAGGAAGAATACCTGTCTGCAGATTCCTGAACTTCTTCGGCGGCGTTAAAGAAAGGATCTTTTTCCCATCGATCAAAACTCGACGCCATGAAATCAAATAATCAAATTCACAAGGAATTCATATAACAATTTTTGTAATTTTTTTTTCTTAAAGAAGAATTTTTGTAATTTTCTTTTATTTTTTTTGGTAACTTTTTTTGTAATTTTCTTTTTACATAAGAGTTTTTGTAAATTAAGAATGGTAAAATATTTAATGATTAAAATAATCAGCCTTTTGTATTTAAAAAAATAAAATAATCAGTCTTATTTTTTTTTAAGTAGTTTAAAGATTAAAAATTCAGCCATCTAGCTCGCTTTTGTAACATCAATAAACAAAGTGGGTTGAACGCAGTGTTTTAAAAACCGGACCGGACCGGCCGGTTAGACCGGTCGGACCGTGAACCGGAGGGTCACCGAGTTGGTTCGCTAATAAATCGGACATGCAATCGAACCGGTCAAAACCGGAAAAAAACCGTTGACTCGTAGTTTTGAACTGGCCGGTCTAATGTGTGATTTTTTAAAAAAAAAAAACATAAAACTGAGCAGATTAGAAACAATATAGGAAACTGAAAAAATAGAAGAAATTAATTAGCAACAGAGGAGGTGAAGATTGAAACTCTAACATAGATTTAAATTTAATCCTACAATTTTAGAGGCAAAATTTTCTATTTTATGATTATGTTATTACTTATCATAAGTATTAATGCTGCATGTTTGTGGGATGAGAATAGAAGAAGTAGAAACACTGAAATAGAGAAGAGAGAAGAAAAAAGTGAAGAACAAATTTTGAAGTAAAAGAAGAAGAGGAGGCAGGCAGCGGCTGGTAACAACAACCAAACTAGGGTTGTTTTAATTTATGGTCTTGTTTTAAGCGATGGGCATTGGGCTGTTACTTGTTTAAGTCCATGTATTTTTTTTTTAAGTAAAACCCATATAAGAGATGAGTACTTTATTAAAAAAATAAAATGAAAACCTATTAAAAAAGTAAAATGCGAGAGAGATGAGTATTTAATTGATTTATATAGCATAGCATAAGAATAATTGATTTATAATACTATTCTATTGCCCAATTATCAGTAGGTTTTCTTAATAAAAAGTGGATGAAATTTAATTAGGGAGAAAAAAAATTAAAATTGCTCAACTTTCCTACACCATATATTTTTTTAATTAAAACTGAAAAATAGAAATAGACTTTGTTCAAAATTTATTTGAATTTGTATTTTATACTATTTTGTTGTATGTGTGAGTGATGACTATGTTAAGAATTTTTAAATTTAAAGGATAAAGTTGTGAAATTGTGATATTTTGAAATTTTCATATTTAGTGTTATGATTTTTTAGAGAGGAGTTATCTGGTTCGACCCTGTTTAACACCTATATAATTTGGTTAGAGAGACCGGTTTATTCAGCCGAGTTATCCGGTTTTATCCGGTTTAATCATGCGGTTTGACCAGTGACCCAATGGTTCAACCAATGAACCAGTGAACCAGTACTCTCACGGTTCGATGACCGGTCCGGTTTTTAAAACATTGGTTGAACGTGAAGATTTTTTTAGAAATGACTTATGTCAATAGGCAAGTAGTGCCCAATCGAGCGAAAGAAGATAGGTCTCTTAACACTCAAAGATCAAGATAAGAGAATGTAAATTGGCTTGGTCTCGTTATCTCATCTACACAAATGTTCAAATCTTTCTTTGAAGGTCGGTTCCGAGACAATTCAAGGGATGGGGCAATAAGGAAAAGAGGATATGAGTGATTCCGTTTGCCCAAGTTCGAGTTGACGAGGTGAATTAGACATAGGATAGGTATCAGGTGAATAAGCAGGAGATACTGAGTTCGAACATCAATCTATACATATAAAATGTAATGTAATACTTTACAAAAAATAGTTCTGAAATAAAGGAAGTAAAAAAATATAAATATCTATGCATAAATTAAATTTGTTCATGAATTAATTTTTTCTCAACATAATGTTTTTTCTTTTCTTTTCTTTTTGATAAAATAAATTTTGAACAGGGACTCGAACTAAATATATACAAATATAATAATATTTATAAAAAAAACATAAATATATTACTCGTGCGATAAAATATTTCATAAAAGTTTCTATTGTCTTAAACTCTATGGTTAGGGGCAATCTAAAATCAATGTATAGAGGTCCAAGATGAATTTTAAAATAATATTTTTTAAGTTAAAAATTAAAAATATTATAATAAGTAAAAGAAAGTTAAAAGAACTAGTAATATTTATTGAAAATTTAATATTTTTATGGAAAAGAATATTTTTGTAATACAAAATCATTTATTAAAATTTAGCTTTTTTATAACAATTTTCTCAAAACAATAAATAATACTTGGTATGTCCCATGAGCTTGACTCAATTGGTGGACATTTGCATTATTATGCAAGGGATTGGGGTTCGAACCCCGGTCATCCCACTTATTCACCTTAAAGGTGGAATCTCAAGCCATTAGGCTACTTGACCCAAAAAAAATAATAATAATACTTGGTATTTTTAAAGAAAAATGCTATTTTTTTTTTGACGGTAAAGAAAAATGCTATTGTTTACGAATGGAACTGTTAAAGAAATGCATGAATAAATCCTAGCCGGTCAATTTGCAAAGCCACTACCAGCATGATTCCAACATGTTAAATAGGCACTCGTAAGCTTTCTTGCGTTTCGTTTGCCACGTATATCGTAACAATTAGCATTACTCGTTTTTAAAACAAAAGGGGAGTGAAGAAATGCTGAGGTTTTGGTGTTAGAACTTAGTAGCGTGGCAAAGATGAAGGAACAAGAGTTATGCGAGGCGGCGATTAAGGGTGACACGGAGAAGGTAACAGCTCTTATCGACTCCGGCGCCGACGTTACTCATTTCGACGCCGATGGTCTCACTCCTCTTATGCACGCTGCAAAGCACGGCCATGCACCCATCCTCGACATCCTTCTCACCGCCGGTGCTCCTTGGAACGCTCTTTCTCCCTCCAACCTCTCCGCCGGTGATTTCGCAATGCAAGAAGGTCACCAAGAAGCATACGAGCTTCTCCTCAATGCCGGTACCAAATTCAAACCACTCTTAATTTCTAATTAATTAACAAACTCTGCTAAATTTGAAATTTCACTGCGTCATTTGTGTGTGTATTTTGATTTTTTAGGGATTCGATCTGAATTAGTATTGGGAACAATTGCTAGAAGGGAAAAGAAAAATCTTGATTCTGGTTATGATTATTTGGAAGATAGGGTTAGTTTTAGTGAAGATAAAATTATGGATGCTGATAGTAAAGCTGTGATGATGGCATGGGAGAAGCCATTGATGGAAGCTCATGCTAAAGCTGTTTGTTTAGGAGGTGGTCATGTTCTTAATATTGGATTTGGAATGGGTCTTGTTGATACTGCTATACAACAATATTCACCTGTTAAACATACTATTGTTGAGGCTCATCCTGATGTTTATGAACGAATGATTCAAACCGGTTGGGGTCAGAAGGAAAATGTTAAGATTGTTTTTGGTCGTTGGCAAGATGTTCTGTCTCAGCTTGAAACATATGATGGTAATTGATAACTAATTTTTGTGTTCATATAAACTTCAATGTAGAATTTAAGCACTAAAATTGATTGATCGGGTCGTCTTTTTAAGTGTTTTTTGTGTTGTTCTTGACTTAAAATACACACTTTTTGTGGTTATGTAGTAATAAATTTTGCAAAAATAATGGATTTGAGAGAAACCAATCACATGTATTTTGTTTTTACCAATCATGGTTGATAGGAAGTTAAATCAATTCTGATACAATCCACCATTGAACCAGAAACACTTATTTGATGTTAAAAAATATGGTAACTCTTAGACACACACTACTATGAGCTTTTACTTTGCTAAGATATTTGGAAATATGTGAAAGTTGTAGCTGCTTCCCAGATGCTTTCCAAGAATGTAAGATTTGCTTCTGTGAAATGCATAGGAAGAATTTTTGTTTGTTCTGTTTGGTTGGTCGTGAACTCGTGATGCCTGGTAATTTTAGTTGGATTGTGCCTCTAAATTCTTTGATGTGTTTTGAATTTTTTTCAGGGATATTCTTCGACACATATGGGGAGTACTATGAAGACCTGAGAGAGTTCCACCAACATCTCCCGGTTTTGTTGAAGCCTGGTGGAGTATACTCTTTCTTCAATGGCCTTTGTGGTAGTAATGCATTTTTCCATGTTGTGTACTGCCACTTAGTATCTCTTGAGCTTGAGAATTTGGGGTATTCCACACAATTAATTCCATTGCCCGTTAAGGATTGTTTGGGGGAACAAGTTTGGGAAGGTGTTAAACACAGATACTGGCAACTTGATACATACTACCTTCCTGTTTGTCAGTCTGCAGACAACTCTGAATGATGTTTAGTTTTGAATGTAGGGTTTTAGTTTTCAGAAAGACTCTCAATGATGTTTAGTTTGAATGTAGGGTCTGATTTTGATCACATTTTCAGAAAGATACTACCACATGATGTATTGTTGCTTGTGTAACTTATGGCTTTGTAAGAAAACAGTTAGTTTCATATTGAAATCTTGTGCTTTATTTCAAAATTTCATTACATTGGGTGTACTTGAATTTAGAAGTTACGAGCTTATATCATTATAAAAATAAATAAAAAGTTATGAGCTTATAACCAACACTAGCTTATATAATTATAACCATTTTTAAAAAAAATAAAATAAAGAGTACATATACATTACACTTGATATTGAAGGGTTTCATTTTAAAAGACTAACATGAGCAAAAAACTAAGATTTTCAAATCTACAACGTGTCTCTTTTTCAAAGGAGTAAAGTTAATTTCTCATTTTTCCTTTGTTAAGCTTTTACAAAGTTTGAGGGATAATATACAGCCAATTGTGGATTCATATGCAACTGTTGTCAACCTATTAAATCACTTGAGAGAATGAATTGCTCACATGGTATATAGGATTCTGATTGAAAGACAGGATCCTTTTTTTTCTTGTTTATTGGTGATTTTGATTGTTTGGAAGGAAAAAAAGTAGCTTATATTTCTTTTTATAATTGAAAGACTGATCCTTTTTTTCCTGTTTTTTCTGTATCAAATTATTCTTTACATGGAATCACAGCAAAGAGGCACATACATATTCAGCTCTACTATAGGCTTTCTTTGCTGGACCAAAAACAGACTAAAGAAGAGAAATACAATTATTCTTGCACTTGGATAATATTCGCAGAAGTTAGGGTCTTGGAATATCACTGTCAAGTCCAGCTGAAAGCAATAGGACTGGTGACCTTATGTTTCCCATCCGACCATTCCAGATGAGCAAAGCTGGTTGTACCAGAGGGCATTGAATTAGATGTGAATGTAACAGTGTAGCTCTTCTTCTCATTCAGCCCCTTGAAACTAAGTATTTGTGGTTCAACTGTAATCTTAACCGAAGGAGACTGTGATGACACCGAAACTTTATAAGTTGTGGGGGTCCCTACGTTGGTTAAAATCCTCTTGTATTGGACAGTGGTTGATTTGTGAGAACCACCCTTTCCGCCTGATGCTGCGTCAAATGTAACTGCAAAAGATGGGTAATTGAGATCTTCCACCCTGTATTTAATCCTTTTGTCACAGGTAAACTCTCTTCTTGCAACAAGCTTTATTTGAAATGAAGTGTAGTTCAAGGCACAGAGGAAGCTCAAGTAGTCATCCGCGGTAGTGTCATACACAAGACCGGGATCAAGAGCAGCTACTGGATCCACATGCCCAGCACCATAATCAAACGGTGTGGCAGGTATCCCAGTAGCGACATCTTTTATGGTTTGCCCATTTTTGTAGGCTCTGTAAGATGTGGTCATGAGGGCAGACCTTATAGCTGCGGGACTCCATTCTGGATGAGCTCCTTTAAGAAGAGCAGCTAAGCCACTTACATGAGGACATGACATGGATGTGCCAGAGATGATGTTGAAGCTCACATGCCTTGTGTCAGCAGCCAAGCCGGTTGGTCCAACTTTCCCTGACCATCCAGCTAGAATGTTGACTCCTGGAGCTATAAGGTCCGGTTTGAGTATTTTTGGAGTAAGTATATTTGGTCCTCTAGAGCTGAAAGCTGCCACCACTGGGGATGGTTGAACCCCTAATTGGGTACCGCCGAATGCAATTTTAGCGGTTGGATTGGGAGCAGAAGAAACATACTTCTTTACTTCATTGCTTGCTTTCTCTCCCAAAGCTGCTGCAGGGAGGAGATAGGAGTCAGCAACTAGCTCTTCCCCATAATCTTCTTTGTTTGCTAAAATCATCCCTATTCCTCCTGCACGCTTGACCACCAAACTCTTTTCGGCTCTAGGATTTCCTCCTCGGTCACATATCACTATTTTTCCTGAAACTTTACTAGGAATCAAACTATCTTCGGTGCACAGGCTATCGGTCGAATCCTGGCCGACATTAGCAGCATAAACAAGTGGCAGCGGAGAATCAGGTGGTAATTTTCCATTGTAAAGAGACACGCCGTTGTATCTCTTCCCGTTTCCAAGGGTGATATAAGCTGGGAAATCACGGTCTATAGTTCCAGCACCCACAGTGGTTATCCACGGCGCAACATTAGCCAAAGTTGCTCGACTAGGTCCACCATTTCCTGCTGAACTGGATACTAGTATTCCATGTTCCATGGCTGCAAAAGTTCCCAGTGCAACAGTGTCTTTGTAGTAGTCCATTAAACCTCCACCAATAGACATAGAGAGGATGTTGACACCGTCTTCAATGGCCTTGTCAATTGCAGCAGCTATGTCTGTTGTAAAGCACCCACCAAGCCAACACACTTTGTAAGCGGCCACTCGAGCTTGTGTGGCCATACCTTTTGCTGTCCCAGAAGCAAAACCAAAGAGGCTTGCTCCTGCAACTGCAGAACCTGCTGCTGTAGTTGAGGTGTGACTTCCATGCCCATCATCATCCCTAGGTGACTTCGATTCTGCCTTTTCGTCAATGGGTCCAAAAGCCGCCTCATAGCCTTTAGCAAAAAACCTTGCACCAACAAGTTTTCTGTTACAGTTTGATGAGTTAAAGTTTTTACCTGTCTCACATTCCCCTTTCCAGCTACTGGGTACTGGTCCAAGTCCAGTGTCGTCGAAGCTTTTTAGTTCAGGCCATACGCCAGTGTCAATTACTCCGACAATCACCTCGCTTTGTTGCCCAGAGTACCCTAGAAGACTTGTTGTTTTCTCCAATCCAAGGAACTCTGGTGTTCGAGTTGTGTGAAGCTCATATCTAACTTCAGGGATAACCAAGAGAATTCCCGGTTGCTTTGTGAGTAAGTCTGCTTCTTGAGTAGTTAGCCTTGTGGAGAAGCCATGAGCTACATGTTTGTAGGTATACAGCATCTCTGCAGTTTCTGATACAGATTTTAGTGATGAATCATACCATTGGAGATGATCATCGAAACTTGCTGGCATGTTGAACTTGTCCATGTGAATTATGTATGTTCTTTTAGGATTCTGTGTTTTCTTTTCTGCTATAGTGTATCTGCTAGAGAAAACTAGCAGCAAAGCCATCTGAAGACACTTGAAAATCAGCATATTCATCTTTTAGCTCCAGTGTGAGTTGTAGTTTGGCTTGGTTTGAATTTGCTTCAGACTTGCAGGGATACCACTATTTATTATTGATTTGGAACTATTGAGTCTGCAGAGATTGGTAGATTCTTTTTATTGGCAATACATATTTCAATTGGGAACACAAAACAGTGATGTGACTGTGGCTATAAAATAATAAAAAGTGTTGAGCCAATACACACATTTTCTTTCAGTGTTTATAGTATCAATAAATGGTACCTCATTAAGAGAAAAAGTGTTTATTTCTTAACTTATTTGGTTTATGGAGTACTTTATATGCATTCTTTTTCATCTGCTTAATAATTTTCCTTCAAGTTTCTAAATGGTGGGGCATATCATCTAAATAAATTTATAACAGATGAGCAAATTTAGTGTGTTAGTGACATTGAGTTGGAGACCACATAGTTCCAAATCATCATAGTTTATATTAAAAGATAATGCACACAGATATGGTGGATTTTCCATATCTCTTCTAAGTTCCAAATCATCATAGTTTGCAATGGAATTCCTCTTGTTCACTGGCAAACTTTACATGTCATAATTCACACTCATTGTTCACTAGTCTAATTACAAATAGTATATTAAAAAATAATTTGTTCACTAGTCTTGTTTTTTCTGTACAAAATTATCAATGTCTTAGTGCCATAAGGTTTTTATGCTGTCATAGTATTAAGAATTTCTCAAGAAAAATGTTATTCTAGTCCCTTGAGTGTTCACATTACTTTCATTAAAAGTTACTTGATCAAAACTACATATAGGATGAAGATAAGGTAAGGGTAACATCTGTTATGATTATTCTACTTAATAACTCTTTATAGACACTAAATTTCACATGATTACGTTCATGTACTCCGAAATTTAGAATAAGATAATCAATCATAGTTATGTAGTTTTATTATATTATAGTCTATATATTTACTTGTATTTTAAAAGGTATACTATATGTTAATGGATATCAAATACTAATTTAAATTTTAGACTTGATTATATTTTTGGTCACTGTGGTGTAATTTATGATTTTGGTTCAGTTGTTTCAATCGCTCAAGTCTATGTACTTTTTCAATCAACCAAGTTTGGTTTGGATAGTAATATTCTATTCAATTGCTATTAGAAATGTTGATCTAAGTCTCAACTTGTGAATGTGTCAAGAACATCAAATAACATTGATGAAGAGTGTCAAATACTATATGTTGTCTTATCATGTTGAACATGCTTATGAGCAATATCGATAGTTGATTTATTGTCTCAAAATAAGTAGATAAGTCATTCTTATTAAATCTTCAGATCATTTAATATGGGGAGAGAGTTCGAAATTGGTGATATCGTCTTAAGGCACAGTCAAGAAGAGCCCATACAATGAAAGTTGGCTCCCAATTAAGAAGGACCGTACAGGGTCAACGCCAAAATAGAGAATGGAGCATACAATCTCAAAACTCTCCTTGGAGAACCTACCCCTCGAATATGGAGTGCGGACAAGTTCAAGTTATATTACAGCTAAGTCGAAAAAATTACAAAGACTTAATTTAAGCAATTGAAATTAGATAAGCCAAAATCACATATCAGTAACAGTACATGGGTAAAAAAGTTAAATTACAAACTTGATCAATAATAGTTTCCAAATCAACAGTTGAATTGATTTAATTTAATATAAAAATTATTCAGTAGAACAATTATAACAAACACATGGAGTAAGTGAAAGAGTAAGAGAATCCACCTATGATATACAATAATTATCTTCATAAATTGCACTCCTAATAAACAATAATACACTACTCCAATCATGTTGTTACTTTGAAAAAGAAAACTTTTTTGGGTCGTTTTCAGTTCAGCTGGCATATTATTAGTGGTCTACTAGACATGTTTTTTTTGACAAAGACAAAACTTTTTTCTTGAAGTATATAGTAATTATAAACATCTTGACCATAAGATTTTTACTGTTACTATGAAATTTAAGGGAAGTGTCCAATATAAGATTTTTACTGCTACAATTAAATTTATGGGTAGTGTCCAATATAAATGGGAACAAATGTCTTGCTTCTTTGACAATCAGTGGTCTAGCATTGTTGAAATTTGCATACTCTTCCTTTGTCTATTTTAATTTAATTAATGCTAATTAACTAAAACATGGTATTTCACCCAACTATCAACAAACCCTGCCAACCACTAGTAATGGTCCACCAAAGTTTATAGTGCAAGAACCACTAAAAGATTTATTAGCATAGCATCTTCCTTGAAAGATCAGATACAATTTTTAAATTTTAGGATGTACTCTCTAAAATAGATGATATAAATTAAATAAATACTTTTTTTAAAATATTTTGACTTATTCAACTTTCAATAGAATATTTTACAACTATATCCTTTAATCGTTATTACTTTTACGATTATCAAGTTATCAATAAGTAAAAATTATATTCTCTTTTTAATTATTATATTTTTCTTAAACTATGTAAAATGGTTAAAAATATCATCTAATAAGTCAAAATCATGATAAGTAAAGACCATTGTCTCCTATGAAGTTGATTATGACAATGCATTTTATTTTCCGGATAATGTAATTATGATATTTGACTCTCAATTGACACCCTTCTGACATTGTGGCCTCGCTATAAACTAATCTTTGTGACAAAAACAATTATGAGTGAAAATAATTGTACAAGAATTTAATTTGTATACACCAATAGTGTAGAACTTTTTGCATATGTATTCAATAAAATCACAACATATAGATATATGTGAAGATATTTAAAAGCGAATTTATAATACTGATACTATAACGTGATTTGATTGAATATATGTGTAAATAAAAATATTACATTATTCGTGCATAGAAATTATTCTCAATAGTACTACAACTATTGAACCATCATTTCTTCCTAATCATGATAGCTATACGAATATATTTCCATACATCCAATAGAAACTGGATCGGTCTCAATCATGGATTCATGATGGATATGTTGCATTGTTGCTTGCTTTGGCTGCTGCTAATCGACATTTTTCAATGATATACTATCAAATAACTAAGCCAATTGTAGTCCAATAGTGGCAGTGACAATACTCCTAATAAATAAATGTAGATGATAGTGTTACAAAATATGGATTTAATTTGTATATCTTGAGGTAAACCGTAAAAATGTTTTACACAAACATATTTAATAAAACAAAAAATAATCTTTTACATACATGTTTAGTTGCAAAGAAAATGTTGCAACATAATGCAGTTAAACCGCGCAAAAATCATATATATTAAATAAAAAAAATTATTATTACAACTATCACACACCTAGAAAATGATTACTGAGTACTGAATTGAGCAAAATGAACCAGCATCTCAGTTAATTCAACAAACAAGCTCAAATTTTCTTATCATAAATATATCTACTAAGAAAACCTAGAAATGTGCAAGTTCGCAGGCTAGCTTGGTTGGTTCCCCGCCTTAATGTAGTAAATGTAACGAGTTAGTGGAACGGCCGCAACACATTTTCCTTCCGGTTGCGTCCAGCAGAAGAAATGCTCATGTTTGTTACTGAAACATAAAAAGAAAATAATTTCAGGTCTCGTATCACTGCATGTGTCGAATATTTTTACACGCCTACTGATTGCACAGCACCATCTTGTTATCTACATAAATTTCAGCTGACAATTAAAGCACAGATGAATCCAATGCACCCGCTGCTAAATATTTGGAGAGTGAAATGATAAATGCTACTTTGATACAGCAACAAACATGACTCTTATCATTTTGACAGTTAAAGTCAGGTGGAGCCAGGCATGCAATAGTGTCGAGAGACATAGCTCATAACTACAAATCTCAACTTTCCGAGTGACGAGTTTCAGTTTAATTTTACAATTTCCAAATTACCCTTATAGCCAACAATAGAATAGAAGGTGAACATAAAAAAAGGGCTAGTGTCTTTGAAGTTGATTTGAAAATGGGACCAAATCCAAATATAATAGGAAATATCCAGGTTATAATATGAAGTCAATTTAGAAGATCTCCAACTTGTGACCAATTGATGTCATCGATCAATACATACGCATAAGATGAGAGTAAACTCAATGGTAATATAAAAAGGAAAAAATGACCAAGATATTTCATTTTTACCTTATTCGGTTGAAGTATCAGAATGAATCCTATCATGCATTCGATACAAGAGTGATGATTTGGACATCTGAGGTTCCCTCTCCAAGACTGCAATCACATCCTTCACAGAGATGTTACGAGCTATCCGAGTTTGAGATCCAGGGGATTGATTTTTCCCAAATTTCCTAGCAGCCGCTGTTGGACATAATATCAACAAAAACGTTGCAGTGTATCAGACAATGGGGATACACACATATTGTCTTGTATTGTATTTAGAGACCATGGGGATATAGTTTTACTAGAGTAGTTTGAATTTTATAATACTTTTTATGCATATTTAGGTGGCGCAGAATCAGTTTTTCAATACTCCACAAACAATTTGATCACAGGGAACAGGGGAAAACAAACAATACTATCCTACACTGTTATTTATAGGGATGGCAAAAATATCCATACCCGCGGATATCTGCGGATAAAATCCGCCATAGATACGGAGCGGATAGCTTAATGGATATCCATGGATAAAATAAATGGATATTTCAATTATCCGCATTTAATGGATATGGATGCAGGTTTAATACTATTCGCGCCCGCGGATATCCATACCCGCTAAATAATTAGTAAAATTAATTAAATATCCCTATTTACATATAAATTCTAGTGTTTTTCTTATATAAAAAAATTTGTATTTTTATATTTTATCTTTCCTTTTTAATTTTTGAAAAGAACTAATTTTTCTTTCAATAATTAGTTGTCTTTAATAAAAACTATTTTTTTTTCAACAATTATTTTTTTTTTAATAAAAATATATCATCCATGGATATCTGTTAATATCCGCGGATACTTCAATATCCGTGGATTACCCGCTTAGCGGATATCCGCACGGATATGGAGCGGACACGGATATCATATTTGTCTGACGGAGCGGACACGGATATCACACTATCCGCGTCCATGGATATCCATTGACATCCCTAGTTATTTAACAAAAAAGTTGAGAAGAGAAAGAGGAAGAGGCGGACTATTGAGCGTGAATCTAGCAGTGCATGTCTGTGTGTGCAGCTTGAACATATGTTTTGAAATTGCCCTGTTGCATGTATCCTTTATTTGCAGCAGGACTGAGAGCAGTGGAACTGCTACTTAAGCAGTGACCACCTAATCTAGCTTTGCAAATTACTTATTTTTGAGATAAAGCCACATATTCGGTCCTTGTCTCACAGGCATTTGCATAATTTTTATTTATTTTTAATGGTGTAAGGTTATTTCAAGACAGAATAGTAGCAAAAAACAATTGATTGGTAATTTGGTAGACTTGATTGTAACGTCTATATAAATTTCTGAGCCAGACATGTAATGTATTATGTATGCCTTGATGATATAACAATTTTGTTAAACATCAATTTTTCTACTTTGTTTGAGAATTGGTGTTTTGGTTTATTTTCCTACATTGACATTGGTATTGCACCAATGACTTATAAGTTAGTTCAACATATACTCGTTGATTTTGGATGATGGCAGTACATTCAGACTTTATTTTGCTCCACTGCTTTTCTGCTAGGAAAGTGTGACTTTTGCAGAGTTTTCGTTCTGCTTACTAAATTGGAACATTGGGCAAATAGATGTATAATTAAAGTTTATCATAATTAGTTATTTAAGTTGTTTTAAGATATGCATAAAAATCAATGTGACCCGTGCGAACGCACGAGGTAGCTAACTAGTTTGAATAGGAAGGCAAAGATAGAAACTCCATTGAATTTGTAGACAACTGAAGTGGTAGAAAAAAACAAAGAAACGCACCTGAATTCCCAAGAGAAGTTGGACCTTTTCTCTCCCTTTCTTGATTATTTCTTGTGTTCCTTCCTGATGATGGTGAAGATTTGCGACTGACATCTTTAGTTGGCTGAGAACCAGATGCAGTGTCCGTCCCCCCTTCACGTTTTTGCTTGGCTTGCTCAGCCATAAGTTGCCACTTAGACAGCATGTCATCTCCAACCGCAGCTCGGGCAGCAACATTTGCAGCATTTGTCCTCATCTTGTCATCTACTTCCTTGTTTATCTACAACAAATTACCAATAAAGCACAAGACTTTCCACATAGATAAATGTGAACTGCATCATCTAAATTGATAGCAGTACCTTTGGTCCTTTATTGCGACCATCATCCTTCTCCTTGTCACCATCAACTCCAGAACTACCTTCTACCTATACATCAAAAATAGTTATATTATGTCATCAACTAAACAAAAATTTCCACAAAGTGACAAAGTGGAACCCACATCATTTAGTTTCCGGAGCTTGTCTGCTTCAGCCTGTTTTTTCTCCCACTCTTCCCTTGCTTTCCTATTCATTGTCATGATTTGCTGTCGGACATCTGATGTGACAACAGTACGATGTCTTGTTTTCTCAATATCAACCCGCTGGAACGAAAACTTATTGGAATTAAAAAACTTTACAGATTGACAAAAAGGCTACTCATGCGCTTAGTTAGAGATAATAACTGACCTGTTTTGACATTCTAATTATGTTACTTATTACTCCACGCATTCTCTCCTCCACACACTGAACATTCATTTTTAGCTGTAAGATTACATGGAATCCAACTTGTAATAAATATTGAAAAAGTAGTTTAATCTCACCAACGACAAGCATTTTTCCACATCATTGCCCATGCCTTTTAAGCCACACTCGGTCACTGCCAAGGTGACAAAATAGAACAGCTATAAGGCTTATATAGACCCAAGTACATATCTAGATAAGTTTGAAGAATGGAAAGAAAATCAAATGAACAGAGTAATGGCATAAATATGACTCACTAATATCAATCAATTTTCTCTGCAATGGAGCTTTCAGCAAAATAAGACTTTCCTCCTCTTCTTGCACAACTCTTCGAGATGCTTCTGAAACTCGGCTGTCATCCTTGGACCCAGAAAATAACTGTTCTTCCTCTTCCTATAAAAATATAAGTATACCACAAAAATAGCCTGAGATTTTAACACAGAAAAGTATACATTTCCGACTGTGGTTTTCTTCAATATGACAAAGTATCATACCCTAAGATCAACACCACTAACAGCAGTAACATCATTAAGCTGCTCAATGCTTTGTTCCAGAGATGAGCCAGACACCTTTTGTTTCTTACTGCAGGATAGCAAGCAGATATGCAAATATCAAAATCAGTTAGAGATTGCAATAACCAAACCAGGAAGAAAAAAAAACACAAATCATGAACGAGCAGAATATTGCAACTCACAGCCAGAACTGACCCCCGAACCAGATTAAACTGATGGTGAAAGCCAAAAAAAAATATTGCAACTCACCTTGGAGGAGGAGGTGAAGAACCAAGTGCTTCAAGTGGTTTCTTCTGGCCAACAGGAGTTTTTTTTAGAGGTGCCTTTGACATAATACCAGAAGTGCTAGCTGGAATCTGAGAGCTTAACTGATACAAATGGAGGCAAGAAAACTGAGTATCAACAAGCAAGTATTAAGATATCATTGAAAACACCGATGGAACACATCCTTGTAAACAGAATGATGGTGTGGTATATTCAAGAAAAACTTACAAAAAAAAAAACCAAATTCATATTTCCTAACAGAAAAATGCTTTAAAAAGTGGAAGCCCGGCGACATGAAACAGAACCTAACGTAAAATTCAAAAAGATAATAAGAAATCCTCTAAAACAAAAGAACAAAAAAGAAAACAACCAAGAAAAGGAGAAAGTGAATATGGTAAAGCTTCCCGGTCTCTCAAAAAGAAGTCATAATATTTCACAGAATTATAACAATAGGGGGGAAAAAATTTATAAACAATTCAAGCAGTACTAGTAGATTAATACTATTTCCTGGATAAAAATCACGGAGTATTGGAAGATTATAGAAAGTAGAAGAAAATCAAAGAAAACTTTCAGAGATAAATGCAGAAACTCTTTTAAGAAAGTGATATTGCAATTAATTATTAACAGGTTGCAGATATTTATACTAGTGCTAACAGCATTCAAACTGCACACGAGGTTGTTATATTTTGTTACAACTTTCTAATAGAGTCTGAAAATATAACTAACTATAACCCAGATGGGAACGCTTAGGCTGGTGCTCCATAGTACAGAGACTCGCACAACACAATTTACTAGCTAGTATTATACCCTAAAAAAAATTACTCATCCTTATAAAACCGATGTGTAATGTAACGGGTGTCACTTTTTATAAACATTTTCAGGGCTTGTCTTTTTCAATGTGAGACTTAATTTTTTCCAATACACCTCATGCTCAGCACTATCGGGATTGATGGGTAACCCGGATGAATAACCTCTGATTTCATATAATGTTTATTTATATTGAGTCCAACTCGTCTTTACAAAACCAGTTTGTAAGGTGTAGGGTCCACACTTTATAAACCGTTCAATTAATTTATAGATTTCATTTTGCAATAATATCTTTTATTTTCTTATGAAACAAGTTTCCATGAAGGGTATTTTGGAGAATGCAATTATTTTTATCATTGCATCAAGAAAAATAATTGAGTTTAACCACTATTCTTGATTATCGTAATTTTTTTCTTAGACCATGTGCAATGGTTTTCTAATTCAACACCCTCCACATCATTTTCTCTTTCTTCCACCTACTCATTCAACACCCATTCAACTTTTATCCTCCCCAATGGTTTTTATTCAACACCCTACCCCACCACTCTTTCTTTTATATTCTTATTTAAATTTTTATTTTTATTTTTATGATTACATAAAAATACAATTATCGATTAAAATTAAATTAAAATTATACGATACCAATCATCGATTAAAATTAAAATTAAATTTATCGATTAAAATTAAATTAAACTTCCGATTAGAAAGATAATAATAAGATTAAGAGAGTGAAAAATGTGATTTTTTTTTCTGTGTCCAAATCAAATGAACCAAGTCTCTATTTATAGAGAAAAAAAAATCATGAATTTTGGTATAAAAATAAAAAAATAAAAAATTAATTTGCAATGAAATAATTGAATTTAAAGATAAAATGAGATAAAAATTTGGACGACCAATAACAAGCTGCCACGCGTCAGTTTTCAACCTGTTGAATTTATTCAACATCTCTCTCTTCCGGCTCAAATTCAACTCCACCATTGCAAGATTTTTAGGGTGTTGAAACTAGATTCAACAGGCTCATTGTACATGGTCTTATGTAGAAACCAGAGAAATATTGTATCTTCCAATATTGACAGACCTGGTGTTTTGTAAATTTGCGCTTAAGATGCATATCTATTACTATATATAAAAAGGATACAAATTTTTGGGATGGCTTTTTCATTATTCCTATTTTACCCTTAAAAAAAACTACCAAAAAAAAACTAAATATTTGTATATGTTGAAAAATAACTTCCACATGAAAATAGATTTTCGGTTTTTTTTTTCTCTTAATAACTAAGCACAACATAAAAGTAGGTTTTCAGTTTTTTTATAGTAAAAAAAACAATATATTTTTTTCTTCTTAATAACTAGCCACAACAAAAAAGGAGGTTACTTAGTTATCAATTAACTAAGTCCAATAAAAAAGGAGATTAAGTAGTTATTATAGAGATTTTCGATCACAGCAAACAAAAAAAAAAGAATATCGATCACACAAACGGGCACGTTTGGCGGCTAGTAATATATAACACCAACATAGGGTGCATCATGCTCATGACCAAGAAAACAAAAAAGAACATTTGGATACAGTTTGATCCCCAAAACTTTAGGCATTGCATCTTTTAGACAAAGACATGCACATTAGCTTATAACTAAAGTCAGGAAAAAAAAAGTTTATGACTTACAGAGACAGTTGGATCTGGTTGCGATGCAGAAGGGGAAGCAGAATTTGGCGGCAAGCTAGCAGATGTTGTATGCGGCATGCTAGTGGATGGTACAGAACCTCTTGAAAACTCATCCTTTACAGTGCCTTGATTGATACCACTACCCTGTTCATTTTGACCAGAATTAACAGAAGACAACCCATGCAATTTAGACAAATGATGCCTATGTTGCTGCTCAATAGACAGATCATTAGGTTCCTTTTTTACATATGACATAGATGTAAACAAGCCCGAATTTTGTTCTGCTGATGGTTGCCAAGAATTTGAATTGTGTTGTGATGCTGTATTGTTTACCACAGTCGACACAGATCCACCTGGCATTCTCTTAGGATCATTGAAAGAACTCTGCCGTTCTACACCTAAGTGACTTAGACCAATGCTCTGATGTGGAATTTGCCTTATGTGTGAATCATGAGGATGAGGTTGTGGTCTGAGAGATGGTGATGAACCAGTGGTTGTTCCGGAAAAAGGGTTATAGTTACCACCACTGCTTCCATATGTCGATGGGAAATGTATATGCTGTTGTTGCTGCTTATTAAGGCCTTGTATGTGAACTGAGGATCTTTCAGGTTCTTGACTAACGGCATTAGAAGTGGATAATGGTATTTGATTTGGTTGCACTACTCGAACATCATGTTCCTGAGATTTTTTAGCACTAATGTCCATAGTTGAATAGGTAGGCTCGCTCTTCACTTGGATAGCCGAAGAAGTATTATGAGAATGGTCTGGAGCAGCACTCATACTTCTCTGATGCAGTTGTGCTAATGCATGGGGATCGTTAAATTTTGTCCCACTGGAAGTAACACTTGGCATCCTTACAGGGTGCTGCTGTCCAGAAGAACCTGTGTTGGCTTTTGTCTGCAAGAAAAAAGGATGGTTCTTAGGAAAACGTTGAAATCGATATTCAACCACCTTAAGAAAAAACATATATAAGACTGAATAAACCATCTACGCTACCTACCTGTTGTTGCACTTTTGTTAATGCTATTCTAAGCATCTGATCCCCCGCGATCCCTTTCATAAGCCGGACAAAATTATCTTTAGGTATTTCATCTCTCTATAACAAATGACAACAACATTGACAAAACAAAAGACTTAGTAATATGAAAAAGCATTGCACAACAAACTTTAATTGTTTAGCAGAAGGAAAAGGGACACCTTCAATTTGTTAAATAAAGTTTGAAGTTGCATGGCTCTGTCTTTGGCAAGTTGGGGAATCAAAATAGGGAGCAGCAAGCCAAATGGTACTTGTTTACTACGATTGACTTGGCTACTAGGTTGTTCATTGACCGTGGCCTGTTGATTACTCATCTGCTGCAGCTTTGCATACTGAGATTCACAGTTGGGAGTATTTGTTTTGATTGCCTCGTGGTTGAAGACAGGATCTTTTTCAGTTTTCAGAACTTCATTTGTTTGAGAATGTTGGTGGGAAACAGGTACAGTCTGGCGTTGGAGACATTCATCTTGAGATTTTTTGTGTGATAAAGTAAGATTACTTGCATCCTGTGAGGCAACATTCTGTATCTGTTCCACGATAGGTCCTTGTTGCTTCAGCTCCATTTCAGATGAAGGTTGCTCTTGCTGCTGTGCGATTTTAGGCTCCTGATTTTGACAGTCAATCTGGTTGTCATGGCTAGAAGTTGGCCAAGTTGATAATGATTGACTGAATGAATTATTGCTTCCTTCAGAAAAAAAAAATGAAGCAATCATCTAAGTACTGTGTGAGAGCAAGCAAACAGAAAAATAACAAGAATCAACAGTCAATACAACATTTTTATACTCCGGACTCCGGTCCAGATATTCTGATTATCTATTAATTAATACTGGATCTTAAATAATGAAAAATCAGATACAAAAATGCATATTCTTATTTTTAAACAGTAAATGAGAATTAGAAGAAAAATGTGATAAAGACTGAGACAAAAAATGACAAATCAGACCCCTGTCTGTTTCAATTAGCAAACATGAAAAAGACATTTTAGAAGATATGACAAGAATCTTAACAAGAGAGTTAATACTTAATAGTCGACAAAAGGACAAGGAATCAACCGTGCAGGTATTTTTTTGAAGAAAGGAGCAATAGCAGTGATTGGTGGATTAATATTGAAATGCAAAATTGCAAATTCATCAAGTATTTTAAGCTGGGGAACAGATAATGTGAAACCCATTTCTGCAATCATATCTTGATTCATACAGATCCCAAATTGATACAGATCAAAGTGTGAATCTCTTTTGGACTTGAAATGCAGTATGAATCTCAATTTGCTCTTTTTTTTAAATGGCAAATGTTGGCACTCAATTGTTAGCAACATTATTGGGAGGGAGTTAAACACACAACCCTATATCTCTCAAACCCTTATGATCCTCCCCAAACCCACAAACCACCTTATCACTCCTTCAACTATCTATTGATTCCCGTGAATCCATGTTCCCAGATGAATCCCACTATACATATTACTCCGTGGGAGCAACTAGAAAAAAACAGGTCTGAGACATGCAGCCCACTTTGTAAAAGAACTCTGTGGTAGGGTTTTGCAATTCTTTTCCTTTTTTTTAAAAATGCCATATTTTTACTGGCCGTGGCCGTGTATTTCTACCATTTTTAATGCGAAAAGGAAAAAGGATTGAAGCTAACTAATCCGTAGGTATTATAATGTGAATTGATGGATACCTGCATCTGAATCAGAAAGCTGAGAATTAGAAGCATCTCCACCTATGTCTCTATTCAATGCAGCTTGAAACGCTTCCACATCCGCCCCTGAATGCATAGTTTCATCCTGTGGACATCAAAAAACAGTAATGGTACAAGTTAAACCCCAATTCAAAGTCAGCAGATGTTTTCTGGAAAGTACACAGTAGAAAGGAGAAAATCTCATCATCTTCAAGAAGCTTCACTATAGATGGGTCCATAGCAGCGCACTGTTTTTTTTGTTGCTCTTTTATACCAACCGCGATTCAGATATTTTCTTTACGCCAAATTTTAGCTCATAAAAGAAGCAGCTGAACTTAAACAGTGCCACCAACATATGTATTAGGTTATATGCATCAAAATTTCAGGATTATTTGTTTCACTAAAACATTTAGAACTACAAAGTTTAAAGAATTCATTTCACAGTAAAAAAGAGGGGATCCATAAAGTTTTTGGTCCTTATTTTAACAGCAAGGACCAAATTTGCAGACGGAAAATATTTGGGGGACCATTGTTTGAAGAATTTTTTTTTTGTAGAAGGACTAAAAATGAAATGTGAATATATTTACGGGGACCAAAAAATTATGTTAAAATAACTTTTTGATTTCCGTAAAATATATCAGCTTTCATTTTACTCAAGACATAGTCAATTATTCGTGATTTGACTCGAAATTTGCACTTTCATTAGACTCGAACTTTGCACGTAGTTGGTTATTCATAAATTCACAAAAAACACTTTTTCACTCTACTGTTGCTAATTACCCAATTAAATTTAATTAATTAAAATCACACTACAAAGAGGAAGAAGCTACAAAACAATATATAAAAACCAAAGAATAAATGCTATTTTTTGTGTCTCAGAGAGGAAGAAAATACAGGAACTAGCAAATACATAATGGCAACGTGATTTCATTGTTTTTGCAATTCCATTGACAAACAAATTAGGATTATGGAGAAATCAAATGGGAAAGGATTCAACAATCGAATGAGAGTAACAAACAATAATGCAGGATCCCCTAAAAATGTCGATAAGGAACGCAAATCGAAGACAGGGCAAAGATTAGATGGCAAAATAAGCAACGCAAGGAACAAGCGAATTGATACGAGGAACAAGAGCAAACATCAAAACATAAAACAGCAACAAAAATCGAACCTGAGTTGTTGCAGAACAGAGGGTGATTCGTGTTTCTAATGAAAACCCGCTTTTGAGAGCTCTCTTATAAATATTTTCTCTCAAAAATTTATTTATAGGTATTTGTACTTGTACTGTATTTTAGTAGTTTGATTTTGATTACGTACTCCCTCGTATAATAAGAAAAAAAAAATCATTTTTTAATATTCAAAATTATCTTAATCTTAATATAATAAAACGAGAGTAACTAGAGACACTCTAAATTCTAACCCTAATATGAATGGTCTAGATTTTGACACTTGGAAAAAAAAAATTATATCAACGGCTATGATAAAAACTTAAATAATCAATTTTTAAACCAATATTATGTTGCCACATCAATTAATGAATGTGACACGTCATGTGTTTAAAAAAATAAAAATTGAGATCTGTCAAAAAAGAGAAAATGGATAAACATTAATAAAACAAAAATAACTAATAATCAGTTGCGAAAATTATGTATAGATGCAAAATTCTTTATTCATCAGCACGTTTATCACACACAATATTCAATTACTCTTTTCCCGTTGCTACAGGTCCTAAATTCCTCCGTCTTTTTTTCTACCTTTCTACTTATACCAACGGTTTTAACCGTCACGATGCTTCTTTCACTGTTATTTCCAACGGATTCACACTTCTTAAGGATTTTAATGCTTCATTAAACGCTGATGTTGAAGGTGTTGATACTTTGTTGAAAGAATATGTTATTAACGTTGTCAATGTGAAAGAATCTAACATGGGATTATCATTGCGGGAATAAAAAGAAATTCAGAAACTTCTCCAAGCCAGCCCTAATTTCCAAATTTTTTCTTGTCTTCAAGCTCTCTTTGTTCATCATAGAGGGGTGATTTTAGGTCACTTTTGGCCTAGAATCACCCCTTCTACACCTTTTTTTCTTTTCTTTTAAATTAAATAAGTGATTCTCATATAGATTAAGTTTTTCTTTTGTGTTTTTTTGTGATTTCGTCGTCTAAGTGCGGAGTTGTGTTAGTTGTCGTCTTGTGCGGCGTTATTTGATTTCCCGTATTGTTGCGGTGTTCTTTTGATTCTTCTCGAAAGATTATCTTCGGTCAATTACAGATTCAATCAATGATTTGGGCATCAACGTTGCAGATCTGGAAGCATGGACATTCCGGTGATTTTAATTTTATCATATTATTTGTTGTAGGCATTATGCCGTTGTATGCTATTAACTCGGATGCTGTGAGTTTGTTCGCAGATTCATCCTTTACCTTTTTAGCGAAGTTGAATATGTGGTTGTATTTGATGTATCTGTCGATTTGAATGAATGAATATTGTTTTGTTTGTGTCAAAAAAAAAAAAACGTTGGTGAGGATCAAAGGCTTGATTTGAGTTTCATTCCAAGTAATGGGAATTCTAATAACTATGCTTTCATCAATGGAATTGAAGTGTTATCCATGCCTAATGATCTCTATTACACACCACCTGAAGATAATGGTTTTTAAACTTTTATTTTAACTAATTTTTATTTTATTTTTGTCTTTTTATGTTTATGCATCTTATCTACACACTTCTATTTTTCTTTTTCTTTTTGACAGAAACTTTCTGTTTTTCATTTAAGTTTTTTTTTTTTTTTTTTTTTTTTGTAACATAGCTTAATGGATTTTTTTTTACTTTATATATACTAGCCGCCGCCGCCAGTGCCCGTTTGTGTGATCGATATTTTTGTTTGTTTGTTGTGATCGATATTCTCTATTGTGCAAATATAAATAACTACTTAATCTCCTTTTTTATTGGACTTAGTTAATTGATAACTACTTAACCTCCTTTTTTGTTGTGGCTACTTATTAAGAAGAAAATATATATATATATATATTTTTTTTTTACTATACAAAATACTGAAAACCTGCTTTTATGTGGAAGTTGTGCTTAGTTTTTTTTTGTAGTTTTTTTTAAGGGTAAAATAGGAATATTGAAAAAGCCATCCCAAAATCATATTAATTTTGTTTTAATCATGGTTTGATTTTTTAATTTTGTTTTTTGAAATTAAAATCATATTAACATTCTATATAAGTACTTTTTAATTTATATAAGTACTTTTTAGTGTACATATCCAAACACAAAAGACTTATTGAGTATAAGAGCTTATGATGTAAGGTCTCATACTATAAGCTCTAATGTTATAAGCACCTGTATAAGTTATTTATCCAAACGGGCCCTAAATGCTTATTACTATAAATAATCACACATTATCAATATTTCTATTATATAATTGAATTGAATGATTGAACCCGTGCGAGCACGGGTAAAAAGTCTAGTAAGAAAAAAAATCAAGGATGCATTTGTTTAAGATTTAAAAAAAGTAATTTAATTTTCAATAAAATTAGATATTTTATTTTAAAGATTTAAAAAAAAAATTAAGCTACTTTTTCGTTTGTTTATTATAAAAAAATCATTTTTTTAAATAAGTTCCTAGTTTTAAAAAAAAATGCTTAAAAAAATAGATTCATTTTGGGGTTAAAAATGATTTTTTTAAAAAAAATCTATAACAAACACTATCAAAATTATAAAATAAAATTTTTAAGACAAAAATATATTTTTTCTTAAAAAAGTCCAAAACAAACGCACTCTAACTTTTATCATTTCTAAAATTTACTTTTATTTATTCTGCTAAAATATGTACTATATCTCCTCTTTTCTCCATAATCAATAACCAATAATTTTTTTTTACATCTTCCTATAAAACTTATTTCAAGAAATACACGAAAAATAATATTATTTCAAATTATCATATTTTACTTTTCTTAATGAGTGTGAAAATATTTTTTTCGCTTACAATATGGGACGGAGGGAGTACATATTTAGGGATCATGAGTTGGTGACTTTAGAGCATCAAAGGAATGGCGCCTTTGCCTCAACATTGTCCATCAGATAAATCACACGGTCCAAAACACCCCAGTGTTCCTTTCTTCATTTAAATAGTTTAGTTGCATATTTAGTCCTCTTATTTTTATCATTTTTGCGAAACTAACCCCTTATTTTAAAATCAAACATTTTAGTCCCTCAATTTTGACATTTATTGCAATTTTGCACCCAACAAAGGCTCCACTATTCTGATTCATATAATATTATTCGTCCACCTAAAGCTGTTAAAACTGACTATCCGATCCGAGTCTGAAAAGTCCAGGAAAAAAATGGACTAGAAAAGTTATGGCCCGAGTCTGGCCTTATACGTGTTTTTGGGCTAGCCCGCTACCTCCTTTTTCTTAAAAAAATCATTTAAAAAATGAGTGTTATCAAGAAGAAAAAATATTATTAAGATATTCTAAATAATCGCATATGTTTATTAATATATATTAATATAACAACGAAGTTACATATTATGTTAGAGTTTTTCTTTAGTTTTTCTATTGTTGTGAGTATGTGACTTATTTTCTTTTTTGGTTGTGGATTGTGCGACTTAATTTATGGTTTGTGTGACTTAATTAGTGAATGTGAATCAATGTCAAGTGGACTTAATATATTGGATTGGATTGGCCCAAATAAGGAAAAATTGAAATTTAATATGCAATGGCAATTGGCAGACTTATATTTATTTTTAATTTTTTGTAGGCTTAATTGCAGTTTTGGTCCCCCTATTTTCAACTTTTTGCCGTTTTGGTCCCCTATTTTAAAATTCGACAGTTTTGGTCCCCCTAACACATATTTTGTCTAAAATATGATGATACAGCATGTTTTAGATGAACTTTATGAAAGATTTTTCTTACAATTACATCGATGTTGATATTTTTTAATCATCGGATCATATACCACGCCGTTTAAATCATATCATATCGTCAATTTATAGTTAAAAATTATGATAGGGGAACCAAAACTGTCGAGTTTTAAAATAGGGGGACCAAAACTGCAATTAATTCTTTTTTGTATTATAATGTATTTAATTTGAATATTTGGTTTAACCCATCCTTACAAAACCAGTTTGTAATGTGAGGATTGTCATTTACTTACAAACATTTGTTCAGACTAACTCACATCCGATGTGAAACTTCTTAACATACCCCCTCACACCCAGCACTATTGGGCTTAGTGCGTGGTTATAAATGGTGGGTAACCCGATAACGGGTGGCCTAACAGATCGTGAAGAGGCTCTGATATCATTTTAGAATTGAGTTTTGGGTTTAACTCAGCCCTACAAAACCGGCTTGTAAGGCGAAGATTGCAACTTACTTATAAACACTTGTTCAAGCCAACTCACATCCGATGTGAGACTATTTAACAACCCCTCAACACTATTGAGTTTGGTGCGTGGATATAACGGTAGGTGGTCCGATAGTGGAAACCTGATAATAGGTGGCCTAACAGATCGTGGACGGATTCTGATATCATCTTAGAATTATGTATTGAGCTTAACTCATCATTACAAAATCGACTCTAATTTATAAACACTCGTTCAAACTAATCTACATCCGATGTGAGACTTCTTAACACTCACTAGATAATTAACGCACAATAACAATTACATGAATACTTAAATCCTCAGGAATTACCTCCAAATAGATAACCATGTTCTTAAACTAATTACCCCATATATTTGACTATTCTTAATCAACTCTCAATCATATTTTGCTAAAATTAAAAATCTTAAAGATTAAAATACTCCAACTATAATTTATAGCTTAACACACATTTCCTCCAAATATAATGATATCCCATGTCATCATACAATTAGACACCAACGACGTACCGGTAAATCCACTTTGCTTCAATAATTTATGAGGATAAAGAGATCACATTCTTAAGCTAAATTAATTTAAGCCATAATTTCTTACATTCAGTCGTCTCTCTATATCTCAATGAGGATCATTACCCACTAATTAATAGTCCCAGAAGAACTTCAAATACAAGACAGAAATATCTATATACCGATAAACCTTTCTTACAAACTCTTATATAACCTTAATATAAATTATTCCAATTTACTCTATATCCTTCAAAATTGTCATTCTTTAAGTCCTAAATAACCATACACAATTGAATTTTACCTATTTAAAAGAATACCCAATCATTCAATATTCTTATCTATCATTCATTGATCACTTTTTTAATAGTCCATTATATGGCCTTTAGTTAGTTGACCCATTGCAACTGTCATAAGTACGCGTCCCAATAATTAAAAAATAGCTAACATTTTTTAATGGTAAAGAGTCAGGACATAGAAGGAATTAAGAATGTTCAAAGTTCGATCTCTTACTACTAACATTTTCCTATAAAGAAAATTTTCACGACTTCTATAAATCAATCTCTCTAATCATTTAAAGGGTTTTCATATGTTTAAGCTTCCAATAATGAGATAAGGATAATCACGTGGCATAATGACCACAGTACCATTCCACGAGCACCGATAGAGGCCAAAAGCTTCCAATATCCAAACGTGCTCCCAAAGCAGAGGACAATCCATATGTTATATGTGGCTGATCCTCTGCATATTGGGGATCCCATTATACTAGAAATTCTAATGTTCTTCTAGGTATGCGATATCTGTGCCTCCAATTATACACTTTTTATTACTTGTTTCAAATACTAACTTGAACGTTGGGGTACTAAGATTTTTGTAGATACATTTTTTTCCATAATTAATAATCAAACATAGGATAGAAAAACAACCAAGGTTCGTACAATTGAAAGACTATGGATTTGTGACCGGCAATTGCATTGCAGTTAATCGTCCTAGATCATGATCAAATTGTCCAAATTTAAACTCAAATTTTAGAATTTAAAAACAATTTAAATCCAACCTTTAAACTTGACCAAAAAGTTTTCAACCTTTATATCTGGGACACTGCATTGAATTCATATCCTCCAATGCATATCCTCATTTTAACAGACTAGACACATTCTCCTTTTCTTACCAATTTCTATTTTTTAATATTACATACAGCTTGCAATTGCTATTTGTCAATATGTGCGAATAAAGAACACTACTAAGGATTGAACTCTTAAGCTGGAGATAAACATGGTAAATTATAGACACGTACACGTTACTACTATAGTATATACACTGTATCGGGTTCGGTTTCTGTCCATAAATGAATTTATGGACCGTCCATAAAGCCTTGGACCTAAAACACGGAACACAGCCCAGTTGCTAAACTTACACCACGTTTTCCTATTTACACCGCACAACCCAAAATGAAAAAGAAACCGTTAATAATTTTTCTTTTTTAATTTCACTTGCATTTATTTTGTCTGAAACACGTCTCCTTTCGTTCAAACACGATCACTCCATTGCGAACCACCACAACCGTCATCTCCGTCATCTCCACCCCAACCGTCGCCGGAAAAGGACGATCACGACACCGTCGACATCATCACCATCATCATAGTTCTAACTTCACCATTGTTGCCACACTGAAATGAAGAAAACCAACCAGGTACTACCGTCAACTTATTTCTGACTAGAAAACGGTTCTAACATGAATGTATGTTGTTACAATCGTTCGAAATGCTTATATAAGTGATAATCCCCAAATTAACTAATTAATTTTTACTTTTCCTTTCAAATTTTTGCGATTGTGTTGTTGATATGTTGGAAATGGTGTTATAGTTTTCAAAGTAATTGTATGCATCTGTGAAAACCCTAAAATTAGAGTTTATGTTTATTTCTCATTTCAAATCAAATAAATAGTTTGTAAATTATAATTGGAAAGGGATTCTGAGTGTTGATTTGGTAATGAGTGGATTCTGGAAACCATTATGCACATGGAATGGTTTCCAGAATGTGTTACTCAAAAACAATTTTGTTGAACCATTTGTTTTAATTGTGCTGTTGATATGTTGGAAATTGTGTTATGATTTTGGTACAAATTGCATGCATCTGTGGAAACCCTAAATTAAGAGTTTAAAATTATTTCTCATTTCAAATCAAATAAATAGTTTGTAGTTTGTTATTGGAAAGAGATTCTGAGTGTTGATTTGGTAATGAGTGGATGCTGGAAACCATTATGCACATGGAATGGTTTCAGAATGTATTTTAACATTCTGAAACCATTCCTTGTGCCAAATGGTTTCCAGCATCAAAGATCTATTTTGTTATAAAGCTAAAATTTGGAGTAACTCTATTCTGAGTTTATGTTTATTTCTCATTTCAAATCAAATAAATAGTTTGTAAATTGTTATTGGAAATGGATTCTGAGTGTTGATTTGGTAATGAGTGGACACTGAAACCATTATGCACATGGAATGGTTTCCAGAATGTGTTTTAACAATGTATTTTGAGATGAGTCTAACATGCTGCAATTAGTGGTTTTGACGGCTGTGTTTAAGAATGTATTAAAATTGAATCCTATTTAAAGATTTTTATATAATTTATAGATTTGTTTTAGAGGTTGTAACAGAATAATAAGATGTTATACACTTGACCATTTATTGAACTTAATGCTTTGATGATGGAAACCATTTGGCACAAGGAATGGTTAAAAACTGTGTTACACCACAACCATTTGATGAATAAAATTGTTTTCTTTGATGCAGACCAAAAAAACAAAAGACTTGGAGTAAATGCCAAATTTCAGTCTCGGCTTGACACCATCGGAAGAAGAGGGGGAAATGAAGGATAAGAAGGTAAAGAATCAGAGGAAAAGAGGGGGAGGGACAAAAATAAATGATGAAAGCTCGGATGATAATAAAAAAGTTAAGGAAAAGAGGTTGAGTCAAAAAAAAAGGGGAAAAAGAACGAAGACACCGATGGTAATTCTGAGGAGCAGAATATTGATCAACGATTAAGACACAAACTGAGCATTCCTAAGGTCTATAACCTTAATATAAATTATTCCAATTTACTCTATATCCTTCCAAATTGTCATTCTTTAAGTCCTAAATAACCATACACAATTGAATTTTACCTATTTAAAAGAATACCCAATCATTCAATATTCTTATCTATCATTCATTGATCACTTTTTTAATAGTCCATTATATGGCCTTTAGTTAGTTGACCCATTGCAACTGTCATAAGTACGCGTCCCAATAATTAAAAAATAGCTAACATTTTTTAATGGTAAAGAGTCAGGGCATAGAAGGAATTAAGAATGTTCAAAGTTCGATCTCTTACTACTAACATTTTCCTATAAACAAAATATTCATGACTTCTATAAATCAATCTCTCTAATCATTTAAAGGGTTTTCATATGTTTAAGCTTCCAATAATGAGATAAGGATAATCACGTGGCATAATGACCACAGTACCATTCCACGAGCACCGATAGAGGCCAAAAGCTTCCAATATCCAAACGTGCTCCCAAAGCAGAGGACAATCCATATGTTATATGTGGTTGATCCTTTGCATATTGGGGATCCCATTATACTAGAAATTCTAATGTTCTTCTAGGTATGCGATATCTGCGCATCCAATTATACACTTTTTATTACTTGTTTCAAATACTAACTTGAACGTTGGGGTACTAAGATTTTTGTAGATACATTTTTTTCCATAATTAATAATCAAACATAGGATAGAAAAACAACCAAGGTTCGTACAATTGAAAGACTATGGATTTGTGACCGGCAATTGCATTGCAGTTAATCGTCCTAGATCATGATCAAATTGTCCAAATTTAAACTCAAATTTTAGAATTTAAAAACAATTTAAATCCAACCTTTAAACTTGACCAAAAAGTTTTCAACCTTTATATCTGGGACACTGCATTGAATTCACATCCTCCAATGCATATCCTCATTTTAACAGACTAGACACATTCTCCTTTTCTTACCAATTTCTATTTTTTAATATTACATACAGCTTGCAATTGCTATTTGTCAATATGTACGAATAAAGAACACTACTAAGGATTGAACTCTTAAGCTGGAGATAAACATGGTAAATTATAGACACGTACACGTTACTACTATAGTATATACACTGTATCAAACCAAAATTTACAATGCACGCGCATGGTAAATATGATGGCATGAAAATTCAATTCAATTGTTGTATCTCACATAGACACCTACCTTAAAGGAAGTTTCCATTAACTTTTATTCATCCACATGTGAGCAATTTAACGTATGAAACCAAAATTTCGGCCTTAAACATTCCTAGCCTAATTAGGAATATTCAATGACGCGTCACAAGACTAGCCAAATACACAATAGGAAATTCTATTAAAAAATCATTAGGATGAGTAAATAGCACGTGTCTTTATCATCCCAGCTTGTACTAAGACCAAAACCAATTCATCGTCCTTATCCACACGACACACACATCCTCTGTGTTTCACCCATGTCATCCACTCACCTACATAGTTCCTTCGCTTAACCCACTCACTACTCGCAATCTTAATCACTAATGGTCCGTTTGGTTAAGTAATCCAAATTTCAATTTCTTTAATTTTTTTTCCTTCCACTTTTTTCCATCATACCAAACAGACTCTAAGGCACAAAAAGAACTTTTATTTTTTGTTTATGAGACGTATCACGCGGTTCTGCTGAATTAAGATACAATTAAATGTGCCAACAGTAAAAACCGTCACACGGTTTAAAGAAAGAATCAAACAAACACGTGGCATTAACTGAATTAATTAATTAATTAATTAATTATTGCGGTGCCGATCACGCGGTTCTGCTGTTTCAGCATCGTTCTAAATTATCAAAGACATCAATGAAATTCATATACTACGAACAAAAAATTCGATAAATTTCCACAAATTAAATAAAATTAATTAATCAATTGAATTTGAATTGAATTGAATTGCCATTGTCTAAGTACACAATCTTCTAAAATTCTAAAACCAACCCCAATTTGTATATACAGAACAAATTGATCCGAAATAATTGAAGAATAAATTAAAATAACTATGCACTAAGCAGTAATAATAATTAATTAACTTGGAGATCTATGTTGATCACAAAATCACAATGATCAATACTGAGGAATTTCAATCTTGAAAAGACAGGGCTTCTTGGCTGCAGGGTGAGGGCTGGAAACCTCATCATCCACGAAAAATTTCTTTGAAAAATCCGGAAAAGCTGGGAGGTTAAGATCAAAATCACGGTGCTGACTGTGAGAAGATGCAACTTCAGATGCAGTTACGGCGCTGCTGTTTCCACCACCTTCATAGTGACAACGCTTGTGTCCTCCTAAAGCCTGTCCAGTAGGGAAAGATTTATGACAGATGGAACACTCATGAGACTTGATCTTACCGTTGGATGCAGCAGAGCTGGTAGTCACGGCGGATGAGGTTGTAGTAGTCTGATCTTCAGCAGTTGACATAACAGCAGACTTCCGGTGACTAGCTTTGTGTCCACCTAGTGCTTGATAAGATGAAAAAGCTTTGTTGCAAACAGAGCATTTGTGACTGAGTTTAGCAGCGGTGGTTAACGGCGCTGATTCGGTGTCAGATAGAGCAGGTTTGACGGCGGTGGAGAGAGTAATTTTGTTGTTGTTGTGGTGGTGGTTGCCGTTGCCACCGCGAGCGAGCATGATAAGACAGAGAGCGAGATACTCTTCCTCAGTACAAGAAGATTGATCCATACGAGAACGTTTTGAACGTTTACCTTTAGTCCAAGGTGCATCGATGTAGTCGTGATTTGGTTCCGGAAAAGGAGTGAAAGGAGTGGCGGTGGTGGGAGAGTTAAGCGCTTCCATAGCCATATAAGATGAAACAGAGTAATCAAGAGTTGGTTAGCGTTACGCAAATGAAAGTAGAAGCAAAAAGGAGGTTGTTGAGAGAGAGAGAAGTGATTATTGTGTTATTTTTTTTGGAGTGTGATAGTGAAGAATGGTTGAGGTGTGGTTGGGTTTATATATAATGAGAGAAGAGTGAAGAGGTGAGGATTGGAGTGGAAGTTACTTGACAGGTGCAGAGAAAGTAGGCGGAGTGGTATTTGAAATAGAAAATTATTACTTAATTGAGTAGATTATTACATGTGGAGAAGCTTGATGCACGTGTTTTACTAGTGTTACAATAGTTTTCAAAGGTGGCCAGTAGTAGTAGTAGTAGTGGACCTCCAATTCCAGTCAAATAAAGTGTTGTTGTACCGACTGCAGTTTTTTTTTTTTTTTTTTTAAGCGAGTAAGATTGGATAGAGATAGGAAAAGTGACTAGTACACATCCAGGCATTAGTAAATTTGGACTGTTTATTTAAAATTAAACGATAAATAACATGGGGATCCGATAGTTTAGAATTGTAATTGCATTATGCAGTTATAGTAGAAATTTCTTTTCCCTTAAGCATGATGTGTTTGTACTTTGTAGGTTTAATTTTTGACTCTATCCTATAAAAAAGTTCGATTTTCAATAGATATTACTCAATTAAACAATATTGAAAATTTTGTACTAATATATTATTGTAAAATAAATTATCGGAAAATAAAATACATGTGTTTGATAATTAGGAGCAAACATGCCGCTTTGTGGTGTTGGATTATGAGAGAGTAGTGGAGAATCATTCATATTTGGTTCAAAATAACTATATAGGTGACGAGGACATCATAATTTACTCAAAATTTTAGGGCATTAGTTCTCAACTATACACTTGTATTGTTGTCATTGTATTTGACGGAACTTGTTGTCTAACCACCTTTGTCTGTAAGATGTTCGATACAAGGAGTCGGTTGAACGATCGGCTCGGATGTCATTATAAGGCATGAGGGCGCAACCAAGGAATCGTTTACATTAAGCTCAGAGCAACTATACAAATACAAGTGAGTTGAACAACTGACTTTTATTAAAGTCTTCATTAAATTTATATATTCTATCACTAATAAAATGTTCAACCTTCATTTTTCTAAATAATATACAACTTAGTACTTGCCGAAAATTAACTTAATTTTATATAATAATCTTATAAATACCATGGACAAAGCCAAGTCTCTTTTTTGTGCCAATTTATTTAAAGATTAGTGTTTGCAATTTGGTATATAAAATATATAGATATTTATTTATAGTAAGAAAGACTGACTCTACATTCAAAAGTCAAAATGAGGGAAAAGTAAAATAACAATTTTTGTTTTTATTGTTTTTAATTGAGATTAAATGTGATTAAGGAAGCTGGTCCGAAACAATGTTTGTCAACAGCCATCGGTAGGGCAGTGGGAACTAGCCACCAACGACTTTTCTTAGTCAATGTCACAGTAGCCGACTTTTATATACATAGCATTGTTTCCATTTTGCAACTTGGAAAGTGAGTCTTTGAGTGTGATCATTCATCATCTATGGTTCGTTGTATATGCAACATGGACCAAATGGCATTCAATTAAAATCATCAATAATATATTAAAATTTGAGAACAAACTGGGGCACTGCATGCCGTTTGTCACGGTGAGAGGAAGAATAGGATAACCGGCCAAATCACGTGAGGATTTTTTGCTATAACAAAACAAGCATGTGGAGGGAGGGTCAGTTTGTTATTATGTAACCTTCTCTTAATTGATTATAACTACTGCATGTCTGGTGTCTAACTTAAAATGAATACTTGTAGTTAGAGATACAATGTAAGAAAATTAATAATACTAAACAATAAACATGTAGATCATACTTTTAGGATCACAAAATTTCATTTTATTGTACTATTTAAGAACCACTTTTAGAACATACATCAGAAATGTCATTACATTTACACCCAAAGTGCCAAACTAAAGACTTAAGCCACTAAGTTTGGTATAATAATGAGAAATTTGATTAGTATGTCAGAGGTTATTGGTTTAATTCTCAGCTCCTTTGTAAATTAAAAAAATAAAATTTTCAGGACATTAAATTATTCTATGAAACTACATGATCACTAATAAACATGCAAGTTCTGAATATGTTATAAATAACGAGACCCTAAAAATTATTATGAGTAATCTCTAAAGAGCAGTGTTATATCAAGCGAAGCTACATACAACGAATTGTTCACGAAGCATGTTTAATAAATTTGCTGTCATCATTAAACCCCTCATTTTAATTTTTAATTAGGGGTGTATATAGATTGAATAAATCCAACCTATTCGGCTAAATCCGCTAAGTTCAACCTAAATGTTTTGATTTGGTCGGATAATTTAGTGAATATGGATTTTAAATATGAAAAACCCATTAAAAAATCGAGTACCAAGTAAAATTAGATTCAACCCAAAAATTCACTAGCCCAATATTATAGTTGTTTTTTTTTAAAGTTTTGCTGTTTTATAGTTAAATATTTTTCATATATAGTGAAAATAGGTTATACCATTTTTTTAAAATAAAATTATTGAATAATATTTATAAAAAAAATGATGATTCACCGTTTAGTCATTCAATATCTAAAAACAGTAAAATGATTAAGTTAATCCACTATCCAACCTAAATTTTAGTGGACTCATCCGACCAAAATATGTGGTTATTTTTCACTGTTAAATATGTTACACTATATTTTAAGAAAATACAATGGTTGAGAGATAATGCATGGAGTCGATCAAGAAATGAAATTGATTGACATGAATAATGGAGAATAATGATTCGACATTCGAGCTCCAATTAGTATGCAATTGACTAGAGTGAGAGGCCTACTGTAAAAAAAAGTGCATATCTTTGTTGGAAAAATAATCAGAAAAATCTTCACAGAGTAAACAAAAATAAAGAGAATTTTCACACAATAAATAAAACTAAAAAAAATAAACTCACATTAATAATTTAGTATTATATCTTTAATAATTTACTGCAATTTTTACAATGCGAAATTGCAACCTCTCAAACTCTTACCCAATTGTGAACCCTCTCAACTGCAATTTTTACACGGAAAAATAGCAAACTCTTGTATCAAGACTCACGACAACTCTAACCTCTATACACCCAAAGATATTTTTCTCCGTAACAAAATTAGAGTTGTTGTGGGGAAAAAATCACAATATAATTCTCCATATTTATAACCACTTTCTACCTCTTTTTTCTTCTAAATACTTGATGTGGGACTTCTTAAATGAATATCCACTTTGATACAAACTTTTCACTTAAGGGACTAGATCTTTTTTATAAGTGAGGATTATAGTTAGTCTGAGAATTTCACAAAAATTGTTCAGAGAATCACAATGAGATCCTCAATTTGTTTTAAGGAGTAACATGTGAAACTCGTATGATATGGTGTTTGGCAGTTGGAGCATGATAGATCTTGGTGATGAACAAGACCGTATTATGCAATCTTCAGGGAAGTACAACTCCAATCTAAAACATAAACTATTGAACTATTTTTAAAAAAAAAATTGAAAATGTTTACGAATTCGGAGACCAAGTACATGTTTGGTTCAACTTTTAAAGGATTCAAAATTGATTCAAGAGCTTTAGAATTGATTTTAACACTTTATAGTAAAATTAATTTTGTCTCTAGAATTTATTATACTTGAAGCTATAAATTATTTTAGTTAATCTATAATTGATTTTTACGCTCAAATTTTTCATTCAACCCACATTTACATGAATTTATTCAAACATAAATTACTTTACTTTTAACTCATTTTTTATCAAAATAAATTAGAAACAACTAACTAAAAATCATTTTTTTTAACAAAAAACCACTATTTTAAAAATCAAAATAGTATTATTTTTTTATATTTTATTTTGGTTGAAATACATTATTAGGAAAGTGATGGTGATGCAAAGTAAGTTAGTGAGGCATGAGAAATGCAATCAAGTAGTAGGCTTTTGTTGTGTTCCTCCAATTCGTTATTTGGGTCAGCTTCAGCCGTCACTGCCACACCCCCCTCTTGTCTTAGATTCCCACCACTCTCCCTACCCATCACTAATTCATCCTCGATTCGCTTCAAACCCCTCCGCTCCACTTCTTCATGTAATCTCTCTCTCTCTCTCTCTCTCTCTCTCTCCCTCTCCAATTCATCGAACCTCATTCTTTTCTGTTTATTTTGCAGCGAGTGACTCTCCGCAATTTACAGAAATGGCATCAAAGGATTCTAAAGATCAAGACCCGCGTATTGCCGGAATTTCATCTGCGATCCGTATCATCCCTGATTTTCCTAAGCCAGGTTAATACTCTCTCTCTTTTTCCCGATCCATAAATTTTTTTGTTGCTGTATAGTAATTTATAGGGTTCTTCGTTTTGTTTTTCAATGTTAGGGATTATGTTTCAAGATATAACCACACTGCTTCTCGATACAAAGGCTTTCAAAGATACCATTGACTTGTTTGTTGAGAGGTACAGAGATCAAAACATTTCTGTTGTTGCAGGTATTATTCACGATTTCATCTTTCTCTTTGCTTAATATTTGCTGCGAATTTATCATAGCTTGTAAATTTGTAATGTACAACTTTCTTTCTGCTCATGTTTTTACCATTTCTTTAAACCCTTTTACATCAGGGCAAGGGAAATTAGACTTCATGTAACTCGGTTAAGAGCGAAAATTTATTTAACTAACAATAACTTTAATAACATATTTGATTACATTCTGCTATACCTTAACAGTAGCTTAACTACTCTATTCTCCGATAGATTAGAATTCTAGATGCTACATTTTCTTTTGATTTTGCTGTTTTTGAATCTTCTCAACTTAAGTTACTAATTTGTGTCTGATGGTTTTATTTATGACATAATGCAGGCGTTGAAGCAAGAGGCTTTATTTTTGGCCCACCCATTGCTTTGGCGATTGGAGCAAAATTTGTCCCAATGAGGAAACCCAAAAAATTGCCAGGTATATATGTTTTGCACAGTCGTTTTTTGTATTTATGCATATAATCTCTTCAGAACTTCCTGCATAGCAGATGATTATGGTTTGAGGTCTTTGAATCTCCGTACTTATATGGTATTCTAATTCCGAGTTTGTTACTTCACTACGCTAATGTTGATAGCTCTTGATCTTTGATTTGTCTTAATGGTTGTGTTTCAATTCTCTTTGCAGGAGAGGTTATCTCAGAAGAGTACTCGTTGGAGTATGGAACTGACAAAATAGAAATGCACGTAGGGGCTGTAAAACCTGGTGAAAGAGCCTTAGTCATAGATGATCTTATAGCCACTGGTGGAACCTTATGTGCTGCAATTAAACTACTAGGTAAACTGTTCAATACAAATGCGTCATTGACAAAAAAATTCATTAGAAGCTTCTTCTTTTTAATAGCTATGCATGAGTAGGTGGGACCTAGGTACCTGTATCTTTGTTTAGTTCTACATGATGGGTCTATCTGGGCACTGGGCAGGGGTTTTTGCTGTATCTTATATTGGAAGACGATTTGCAGTTTTGTTTGTGGATTAAAGAAGTCTTTTGAATTCGTGAAGACATCAAATATGGGCTTAGGTCTTCAGTTGTAAATTGTAATGAAAAAAAAAAACATCATCCTATCCCAGTTCGTAGATTTCATGATTTTATTTCTTCTTTTTATTTGTTTATACATTCAGACAAATATTGCATGTATTATGTTCCTTTACTGGGGAGACAATTGGATGCCTCGCTTCTGGCTACTAACCTAAGACTAGTATCCTTTGATCTACCACCATAGCTGTATTTTCAAGCAACTGTTTTACGGGGAAGCACATTTTATACTATGTTAAATGCCTAACTTCAACACTTCAATTCATTCTCAGTTGTTCTATTTATTTTCTCTTTATTGCAGAACGTGTTGGGGTCACTGTTGTTGAGTGCGCTTGTGTGATTGAATTACCGGAGTTAAAGGTACATCCTTACATATTTATCCTTCCCTTGGTTAGTTGTTTGGTTCAATTTATTCATATCTTACGGTATGATACTTTTTTCGCTTTTAATTTAGTATTTTTAAATAATTAAATGGACACCGGAAGTCTGGAATCTGGATGACTGTTATCCAAGTCACAGCTTGCATTTCAGAAACTCAACCAGCATTAGCAGAACAAAAGAACGGTGGTGGTAAAAATTATATCTTCAAATTTTGTTTTTCCGGAAACACTTCTAAAAAAATCTTGCATAGACACAGTTTACCACGTACCGTTTTCTAATTCAATACCACCTAATCAGATTTTCCCAGACCAACTAGATTTAATCAGTTTAGTTCCCAAACCGAATATGCTTCATGTTTAACCAAGACTATCTCATTAGTCCCTTACGTTCCTTGATTCTGGGGTGGAAAAAGGCAACACAGACAAAATTTGTTTGGACTTTGGAGTCCAACACTCATCAGTAGTTGGATTGATTGGCATTCTCCATTCTTGATCAATAATGTTCGATTTAAAAATAGTTCAAGTGCAAATCACTACATGAACTCCTCTCTCCTGGCAATTTGCCTTCCATGACTTGTTTGAGTTTCTTACTCTTGAAGTGCTGCTCTTATTATTTTGATAACGTGCATCTAGAACCTCGTGTATTCACATATTATGGACTTCACTGAAGAATGTAACTAGGACCGATTGTAACTATAGTTTATCTTGGCTTTTGACTATTTTGAAAAGTGTTAACAAGCTTCTTAAGTACATTACACAAATACTTCAAATATCAAATCTTGCTCGTTGTGGCTAAAAATTCATTGTTATAACTTATAAACTGTTCTCTTGCTTTTGGCTTATTTCAGGGGCGAGAAAAGCTGGGTGGCAAGTCTTTGTTCATCTTAGTTGAAGGAGAAGGAGCTTGATATTTGTTGTTGTGATTGGTTCTAGTTATTTGACCATTTGAGCTGGCTCTCATTAGGAGCATATTGATGACTTTAGATGGGATTTACTGCAGAAAGCTCGAGTGTTTGTGAGCTCAGTTCACATTAAGGGCTATTTTTAAAATAAAGTATTGTGTTTGTCAGGCACGAGCTGTATGTAACATTATCCTATTTTAATGTTGAAGACTTGTTTATTTGCTTGCCATTTGGTAGCGAAAGATCCTAACTTATGGGTTTTACTTGAATGATGAGGTGTAATGAGCATGGCACATGAATGGTATTTGATATTAATATATATGCTATGACAAGACTTTTGGGTTATATTTAAAGCTTGCTTCATGCCTTCTTTCCTAAGCAAATGTGTGTTGTTGGCATCGCTCCATCCCTTGCTGTAAAACCATACAGCGACTATATATCTCTTAGGGGTTGAGACTTGACAATGTCTTGGAACTAACAGTTTTCAGACTTTATACCAAAATAAGTGGTTGTAATTGAACAGATAAACTAGAGACTTGCCAATTTTTTCAGCATGGGAGTCCATTGTCAAACTCGAATGGGTAAACTAACTTGGAACAAACACCTCTGGGTGTTCATTCCAAGTAATTCATGCGTACAGTTTTAGAAATATGACATGAAATATATATTTTCTTGTTTATTGAGTGGTTTATGCAATAGTTATCTTTATCGACGGTGCTGTGCTGGATCATGTGAAAGCAGGCTACAAAGTAAAATCAAACATTGTTAAGTTTTCAATATTTGGCCAAGTTATATACATACATTGGACAGAGAGTCATGCAAATGAAGGATATATTTTGAGGCAGGTGTGCAATGTTCAAAATAACATCGCCTTCAGACATGCGGAAAATGAATGGAACCATGAGCATCCGCTTAGTCTAAGATGTTGCTAAAGTGATTGTTCCAAATGCATTAAGCAGCTACAACAATCATGAACATTTTTTAGTGAAAGGGATCCCGAAGTCATAAATTACGGGCTTGTTGACGTGTTATTGTACCTTTGCCTGCATTATATTATTAAGCAGTCCTTACTCCTTAGTCCTTAGTATGTTAAGACCAAACAAACCTTAATACCTGAAATACATTATTATTTGTATAAGCTAACGAGGACCTGAGACTGATTGAAGGAAACAGCTAGGGGTATCCTTGTTCATTGGTTGTCATGTCGGTCTTAGGATTACTTAAAGAATGACAGTTAGACTAATAATCCCCACGATGTGACCGCCCATGGACTAATTTAATCTTGTTTATTTCCATTTCACACATGGTTTTCTCTCCTTATCTCTACAATATACATTGTTAATCTTAATAACTATAGTCATTTCCCAATTATTATTAAATGTACTTGGACCTCGAGTTGTCCTTTTGATGATACATTGTTTTAGTTACAAGTTTGACTTGAGCAGGAGTCTAGAATAACGGTGCTTTTCTACATTATCGTAGCAACAAATTTGGCTCCCCTATGACTTGTTGATTGCCTCCAGTGTAGGGAATGAAGAAGAGAATAAAAAAAAAACTAAAACAGAAAAATACAAAGGAAAGATAAAAGAGAAACGAACCAGTACCTAACTAAGTAGGTAGATAATTAACCATATATAAATAAACAAACTAATCAAGTACATTTAACAACTCATGTGGCATACTGGCTCATGTCACAAATGCATATCTATCTATCTATCTATCTATCTATTATACTAAAAGGAAGGTATGGTTCTCTCCTAAAACCCTACTGCATGACATCATGGGTGATGTCATGCAGATCTCATCCATTGCATCCAATCAATAGTTGCATGCCACAATTCCTCCACTACTTTTTGACACGTGTATTGACTCCCTCTCTCATGAGATCCAATTGGACCTCTCAATGGTTATTAAATCTCTCTTTCTCTCTTGCACTTCTCTCACTCTCATTTTTTCCTCCGTTTCTCTTTCTCCCTCGTGCTCTCACTCTCTGTCCTCTCTCTCATGCTTTGCAGCATCTCTCATTTCCTCACTCACTCACTCACTCACTTTCTCTCACTCCCTTTCTCTGCTTCGCTTTCTCTTTCTCTTTCTCTCTTTCTCTCGTGCAGGCAGAAGAAGAAACTGAGTATCCACTTTCGTTCTCCACCGCCGCTCTCTCCGCCGCCGTTCTCTCCGCCGCCGCTCTCTCCGTTCAAAGCCATCGTCACATAATCGGTAACTTTCTCTTCCTCTCGTGTTCCATCTCCCTATCCTTGCTTTTTTCTCTTCCTCGCCGTTACATGCTTCTCTAATTTCTGACTTCTTCTCTCTCTCTCTGCCATTTCCAGATTAAGTAGTTTCTGACTGACTTAACCCCAAATTAATGGTTGCATGTGTGTTTGACTTCTCAAGACACCTGGTAGTGCTTTTCTTTTCTCAATTTCTTCCATTTTTTCGTTTATATCAATCTGATCTGTGTTCTGTTTTTTCAATAAAAGGATTGATATTTTTTGGAATTGAAGCACTTTTTAACTGGTATCTGAAAATGGGTTGTTTTTTTATTTATTAGGTGAATAGATTGTGAATCCAGCGACACATCCACCACTGCAAAACATGCATGTAAGTAGATTTTCCTCCAATCAACATTTGTGGATCTGTAGATGTTTTTTCCTTAATCGATAAAAAGGGTTTTGGAATTTGAGGTTAGTTTTTGCTTAGAATTTGTTCACTGTTATCTCTGACTATTTTTTCCTTAATTGATAAAAAGGGTTTTTGAAATTTGAGATTGGAATTTGTTTGCAATTTCTGCACTGTTATAATTTGAGGTTGAATTTTGTTTGGAATTTTCTTTGTTGTTATCTACTGTATGTATTTGTTCCTGTAAATTTTTTTTTTGTTGATCAAAAAAGGTTTTGGCTTATTCGTGCATCTTTATTGACATGCATGTGAGTTTTATATCTGTTTCATGACTAATATGTTTCTAATTTTTGTATTTATTTTGGTTGGATGTTATTTTTTAGTGGACTCATTGATGTGCATGTATAAATTTGTGCTGGTGTATGTCTCTCTCACTGACTCTCTATCCTTCTTTCAAGTATGAGGTTCAATTAGCCTATTGATGGTCAGTTCTTATTTTAAATCCCTGCATCTAAAAAAAAATTGATTTGTTGTTTTTTTCCTAGATTTTAATTTTGTTTCTTAGTTCACATGCATTCATTGTGATAAACAGGTTTTGTTTGGAATTTTCTTTGTTGTTATCTACTGTATGTATTTGTTCCTGTAATTTTTTTTTGTTGATCAAAAAAGGTTTTGACTTATTCGTGCATCTTTATTGACATGCATGTGAGTTTTATATCTGTTTCATGACTAATACGTTTCTAATTTTTGTATTTATTTTGGTTGGATGTTATGAATTGTATTTTAGTTTTGTGATGATCTCAAGCAGAGGTATTGTATTTATATCTAAATTTGTGATTTTCTCATATTTGTGGTCGTTTTGAGAGCTACTTCTTGCATGCATGTTTTGATCATCATTGTTTATTTTGTTTCGACGAAATCAGTCTTTTGTTTACAATATTTGCAGTTTGAAGTTTTCATTTATTACTGATTCATAGTGATTTAAGGTCTGGATTGTTTGCATGCATGATTTGATCATTGAGTTTTTATTTGATTTTGACGAAATCAAATCTGTGTCTCTAGATTTGTGCTCATGCATGTTTTGAACATTGAGTTTTCATTGTAAATTTCAAATTCATAGCATGGTTTTTATATTTCTAATGTTTGTGTTTGGGAAACAGGATATGGGAGCAATGGCGTGGTGATTTCAGGTGCAGTTATTCTATTTATATTTAACTTTGTTATTGTCAGATTCGGATGTATTTAAGCTTCTTGAACATTGAGTTTTCATTGTAAATTTCGAATTCATAGCCTGATTTTTTATATTTCTAATGTTTCTGTTTGTGAAACAGGATATAGGAGCAATGACATGGTGATTTCAGGTACAATTATTCTATCTATATACAATACTAAAAGGAGAGCATGAACCCTATTTTTTAATCCCTTTTATTAATATTCATGAGTTTTGGTTTTTCTTTGAAAATCAAGCTTCTGGGGGTATGAAGATTGTGCTTGAATCTGAGTTTGTTGTATTCTTCTGAATTATTATATGTTTTGTTTGATGGTTTTGCAGCTTTGAGTCCATGGGAGAGAATCCTGATGCATGCACTATGGACAATGCAAGTGTGAAGTTGTGAGGTAAGAGGCCGACATTTTTTTGTTATATAATTTGATTTTGATTTGTTGTCGGATTGAATGAACTGTGATTTCTTTTTTTCCTGTAATTTGTACATGTTAATTTTGTTCTATTGTCGGAGTTTGCTGCTCTGAGGATGGTTGGTGGTGATTCAGATAGAGATGAGTTTCTTTTTGAGGTTTGAATTTTTATTTAGGGTTGAATTTGTTTTTGGTTCTTATAAAGTTATGATTTTGAAGTTTAGTGCTGCATAAATTTTGCTTGATTTTAGTCCCTATTTTTTTTGCTTTGAAATAAAAATCATGAGATATTTGATTTTTGTTTCAAAGTTTGAATTTCAAGATTTGAAATAATTGCTTTTATAGTATGCATAATCACTATATAAATTTATAATCAAAGATTCAAATTTATTTTATATTTGTTTCTTTTATGTTCTTTTTCAGTTTCATACATGCAGCTCATGTGTTTGATAAAATGCTCACATGGATTATCATCAACATTAACATCATGGGGTTTGTTGTTTCTTATTTGCTTGCCTTAAAGTTGCTATTTTTTTTATAATTTTGTATTTCTAAATTTTCTATTTTGTGTTGTATTTTTATTGATTTTCTTCTTAGGAATCAATTTTGTTGTCAGATCTGATGCAAAGGTGAACCAGGTTTTGAAATCAGGAGCAGTTCGTAAGCATGAATTGTTGATTCCTAATGCAGTTGCAGTATGTTATCTCATAACTCAAAACTAGGAATTTCAAGATCTGAAGACCATTCTTCAGCAGCAACAAGAGGATGTTACTACTAGCTTAAAAAACTTGCGGTGGCTTATCAAAACGAGGTAATTACTAATTAATCACTTTTATTTTGTTTATATTCTTCATTACTTGATTTTAATCAAGTTTCTTCGTGATTTAGTGTTAATTGCTTTTGCCGACGAAACTTTTAGGGCAGATGCTTTACTATATCTTCGCACAACACTTGGAGAAGAATGTTGTGATATCACTCAGGTAATTTCATTCTTCATTGTTGATTCTTAATTGTTAATGCATTATATAATGAGTTTAAATTTTGTAAGTGATGTACTTTACACTGTTGTTGTAGTTTGTAAGTGCTATTAGAGGTTTAATTCTGTAATTTGTAAATGTTATTAGAGGTTTAATTTTCTGATATATTGATTGCTTTTTGTATGTTTGATTTGATGAATTTGATTTCTATGTTGTTTTTAAGTTACCGATGGTTGTTGATTTGATTGGTATTTTAGGTTGCAGGAACTTATGGTACACCCACCAGATATGCTTAATTCATTGTATACCATTCGGCGATTCCATACACTGCAAAACGAATTAGGTAGATTCTCCAGACTTTTATAATTAATCATTGATTTGATCCTGCCAACGTGTGATCGAATATACTAAATTTGTAAGGGGTAAGAGATATAGTAATAGGCATTTGAATTAATAAGTCATTACAGCGTACATAGAATTGTTCAGTTAGCTGATGATAGCAAAAGAGTTGTGATACAATATAGATATATAGGTTCTTCAGATTGTTCATTCGATATTAAGACATTAAGTTCAAAAAGATCAAGACTATAGGTCTGATCATACAAAATACAAAGATAAACTCAGGTACTACATATTAATGAATCATAGATCAAGTCACTGTTTCTCGACATGCTCAAGTTTGGCATTTTGGAGTACTTTGTTTGAAGATAACTTGGCATGTGGCTGCTAAAGTTCTGATTTTGTTTTGTTTGAATTTTCATGTCTCCTTTAACTTTATGTTGAGTATTGAAAAATTGGGTCTAATCCTTTATAATGCATTCAAAGTATGAATATAATTTTAAAGTATGGTTGATATGTCAATCTCACTATGCAGGTTCAGGCTTATTTGATTTTCCTTCTCTAGATTTCTCTAATATTGCAGATAAGAATGAATAAAGTGAAACGACTTTCACATCGACAATGGAGTTAATTTTTTTAGCAAATGCCAGAATGTATTGGACTGCTCCGGACTGTGGAGAATCGTATGCTTCTACAGCTGTCGTGAAGGTAAATATATTCGAATATAGCTTACAGTTAATCTACTGCGAGTGCATCTTTTAAATCCTCCATGTTAATTCAGGAACCTACTATTGGCGCTTTTCCTTCTACCAATGTTGCTATTGGAACCAGCCTTGCTGATAGAACTGCTGTAGCAGTAATGGACTATTAATTTGCTTCAAAAACAATATATATTTTCTTTTATAGTTTTATAATGAATCCAAGAACTTCAGGTTATACATAGTAGTCTCATTGATCAACTTTAGTTACTGCCTAGAAAACAATGGAAACTCACAAATCATTCTGCATAGTAAGTATCTTTTGAATTTTCTTAATCATTATATTTTCATTAATGTGAATTGTTGGTTTTTATTTGGATTTTGGTCGTTTTGCTTCCAACACATATTCTTCTGGCTAGAGTTCAATAGAATTTGCAAGGTCTTGCTTGGGAGCATACCTATTATACAGACTTTGTTTCAGATGAGAATGAGCTTAGATTACTTTTGCTAGAGCTAAGTAGTTGGTGTTAGTTTCGGTGACAGAAGAGCAAATATTCCTATAAGCCATCCATTGTTGCGTCGCCCGTTTGTGGTTGGCCTAAGAAATCCAATAGCTGTTTTCCATCTGCGTAGCTCGAAATAGAATTTGACAAATAAAAATAACCGGAACACACTATGATTAGATGCGAAAAATGTTGAGTAAATACTAAATTATTGTGCTCTAGATCCAATCCATTGTTGCTTCGTCTTTGAAGTTATGCAGATGGAAGCAATTATTACATTTCTTGGGCTACAGATCAAAGAGGCAGAGTCAACAATGGGCAGCTTAGGGAACATGTGCTCCTCTTTCTGGTGGAAGCTTCATCGTCATACTGAGAAGGACTATTTTAATGGCGACAGTTGTCGTCGAGACTGCTCAAGCTCTTTTTCATGGTATGATCATATCAATTTTCTGGGCAGCTGTTTCATTTTTTTACACCACACCTTCAAACTGAATTCTGAATAGGGTAAGAGTTGTGTGCTATATTCATCGGCCGATAAAGTTATAATCATGGTCTCATACTAAATTTATATGTTTTTTCAGCATATGAAGCTCTTGTGCAAGTGTTCTATTCTCATCAATGCATGCATGCTCCCTATTGAATCACAACTTCAACAAAATAATTTAATATATAAATAAGCTGTTATGTTGCTCATTCTGTACCAAACTGCATTATAGTTAGATCAAATTTGGGCTAATTTGTTTAACTTTTAATGTAAATTATTAATATAAAGAGAATTAGAACTTATGTTCTTGGTTTTTGTGATTGCTCATTATACTTTTCTACACTGATTCTTTTCCATGTCTTATATTCCCACTCTTGCAAATTGCCAAAAGATCATATTTCATAGTATGCATGAAGAGGATAGTAGTTCCCTATCCTACACCATTGAAATTTATGTCTATATAAAACTGAGTTATTATTGGGCTATTAGCAGTTCAAGTATTTGACATATACTAATCATATTATATATATACTACATTAACTTTGTCAACTGCATGCATAAAAGTTACACGAAGGAACATTGTAAATCAATTTTTCTTCTTATTTTTGCCTCATCCACCTTTTGATATAATACTTCTATGAACTTTCACCTATAATTTAGTGTTGAGTTTTGGCTTTGAATTTTGGCTAAAATTATTTTTTCCCATTTACATATCTCAATTTTGTTTTATATTCTTTTATTTTTATACTATCCATGACTATTTCTAAGTCTTTCAAGTATAATAACAATTTTCTTATCTTCTTTATTCTAATAGATCATAATCAAAAGTACTTTGAGACGCATGTTGTTAGGAGATCCAACAATTGATCTAAATGGTATGAGATCATGTGCTTAAAAAACTAACAATCTTTTTATCTTCTTTATTCTCACAGGTCATAATCAAAATCAAAAGGAATTTAAGATACATGTTGTTTTGGGGATGGATGACATAGTCTATACTGTAGTGGAGTAGATTATTTGCAAGATTGTTCTTTGTATCAGATATGATAAATTCCTAAATTTTATGCAGAGAACTATAGATTGTTGGATATGAGAGAAGAGTATCAATATGGTATGGCCTTGGATCTATATGAGACAAGATTGCCTAAAGAGGGACCTAGAATTTGAAGTTATCAACCAAATTAATGGAATAAACAGCCGTGATTTTTACTTAGAGGTGGGACTTCTGGTACTTGGTGTGATCTTCTTCCTGTGCATTGCTGCATTATTAAAAAATAATTCCATTGCTGCATTATTAAAACATCATACCAAGTTTGAGTGGAATGTTTTAGCAATAAGGAGGTTCACTTTTGTAATGATTATACAATGTACTTTTTGATTCTATTATCAATGATTGTATTGTACGAATGAATTTTAATTTTATCATCTTAATGTACTACTCATGCGAAAATTTGATCAACTTAGTTTATATTATTTGAGATGTACATCTAAATATGAGAAAATTAAATTAAGTGTGCTTTTAGACAAAAATTTGAGCACATCATGAGTGCGGGTTAAAGACATGGTTCTTGAAGGGATCTCATTGATGAACTACGAATGAAGTGGCATTAATGTATTTATTTCCTTTTGGTTAATGGCTTAAATAAACTTTCAATGATGTGATAGAATTGATGTATAAAAGTAATGATTAAAAATTACTCGGTAGCTATATAAATCTAATTTACATGAAGCGGCATACATATATTTAATATTTTACTTCTTTCTTAAATAAGCTTTCAATTGTGTGGTAGAATTGACGTGGTAAAAGAGCGGGTTGTTGATGGAAATTGTATCAAATTTCATTGTGTCTAATATATTGTTTTCAATTATTGTTAATTATCAAATTGTCTTCCTTTATGTTGATGGAATGTTTTACTTCTTTCTTAAATAAGCTTTCAATTGTGTGGTAGAATTGATGTAGAAAAAGAGCGGGTTGTTCATGTAAATTGTATCAAATTTCATTGTGTCTAATATATTGTTTTTCAAATATTGTTAATTATCAAATCGTCTTCCTTTATGTTGATGTAATATTTTACTTCTTTCTTAAATAAGCTTTCAAATATGTGGTAGAATTGTTGTAGACAAAGAGCGGGTTGTTGATGGAAATTGTATCAAATTTCATTGTGTCTAATATATTGTTTTCAATTATTGTTAATTATCAAATTGTTGGTTCACTATTGTATTGTCCTATCCTACTATCAATAATTTTGTTAAAACATATAGGTTAAGACCCTTTCATTTTGTATCAATATCTACCATCTTGAGAATTGTAGTTTGATATAAACTTCTATGATTGGCAGCAACCATGATTGGCATACATATGCCGGCCGATCAAACCCGTGCAACGCACGGGTAGCACGCTAGTTACCATTCAAATGCAGTTACCAAGAGCACATAATACAATATAATTATAAATATAAAAAAAATGATGAAGGAGAATATTTCACAATCTCATTCTTCTTCTTGTTTGTATCATCTTCTTAAACTTGCTCATTCCCATCAGGGAGTGAAAGCAGAGACTCTGAATACAGAGCCATTTCGAATCGATATAGATCGTTACAATAGGAGCGATGCTCAAGCAACTGCCCTTTGTCATTATACTTCAACAACCCAGTAACACCGTCAATTCCAATAATATCACCAATTTTTGTAGAGCTTAAAGGGGAAAAGTATTGAGTGGGAATGTCATCAATAGAAAGAACAAGAGTCTTCTCCCAAGACGAATTCACTTTGTATTCTTTCATCACCCATACTTCAACCGTATCATACTCATAATCCATAGCCCATAAACTGAGAAATTCTTCAAATACCCACAACCCACAATAGGTAGGTTCATGGTCAAAATCATCTGGAAATTGCATATCAAAAAATTTTCTATCCATTAAATCAAAGCCAACAATAATATTCCCCGATATATTACGACGATAAGCCATCCAATAAATAGCCCCATTGAAGAGAAATCCAACTCTAGGATCATCACAAGCATTCATATAAGGAAAGTGAGTACTAGCAGTACACTCAAGTTCTTTCCATGTATTAGCTCTCAATGAGAAAAATTCAAAATGTGATAAAAATGTAGATGAGTTTGGATCATCACACATTGAAACCACCAAGTAATCATCTTTTGAATGGTCATATCCAAATCCAAAGAAATAATTTGCATCTAAATTGGAACCGAAAGGAGGCAAAGGTATTTGTTTGTGAACTCCAGTGGATGGATTCCATAGATAGATAATTGAAGAACAACGCAAAACTATAAATCCTCTACACGAACCCTTAATTTCAAGATCAAAATAAGATCCAGGAAGCAAAAAGTTAAGTTTCGGTGAAGTAGAAGCACTATCATCGTTAAGCGATGCTTCTAAATCAATGGATCGAATTTGAGGAGTCAAAGTTATGAACACAATTCTATGAGTGTGTGCGGTGGTAAGTTCAAAATGTGTTTTTGCAAAGTGAGGATCAGAGATAAGAGAGAACCATGACTTACAAACACACTTGAAACGTATAAGAGACTTCACCGGCAACCTCAATAGAATTTGGATTATCAATTCACGAGGTAGATACAAGATCTTCATCTCCATGCTGTTTCCTCCTTTAGCAATGTTGTTTCTCATCGTTTTGGTCAACTTGATTTAGTTGGTAGGATGATAAAGACTCATCTGTAGTATTGTTTTCTACAAAGAGTCATGCAAATGAAATATATTTTTTGTTTTCTCATAGGATTGTGATTATGCTGATATCTACTCTTAAATGAGTTTATGTAGAAATTGAGAAAGGAAATTACTTTAAAAGCATATATCAAAGTTCCAACTATTGGCCAGTTTTTGAAATTGTAGAGCTCACATGAACCTTTTGATTAGTTAATCATTTAGTTTGATCTAGTAATTATAATTATTATTAATAATTGTTTTGGCTTTTCTCAAAGTTCAAGACCAATAAAATCATATATTATAATTATTATTACCTGCCACAGAATAAAATCATGACTTAATATCTGAAATACCTTAGTGTATGCTAACGGGGACCTGAGAATGATTGAAGGAAACAGGAAGGGGCATCCTTGGTTGTCATGTCGGTCTTTAGATGACTTAAAGAATGTAAGACTATTCCCCACGATGTGGCCGCCCATGGACCAAATTAATCTTGTTTATTTCCATCCATTCCACACATAATTCTTTCTGTTTATCACTGTATTCACACAACTCCCACGCCACGATGGATTGTCTAATGGTGAAAGTTTGAGACCTTGAAGTGTGTTTCTCTCAAGATGTCAGACTTTATATCTTTTCCGTGCCACTTTCGGTGTGTTGGACCGGTCTACACCGAGCCAAACTCTACTTTAAATTGACCCCTGGTTAGTAGATTGGAATTGACGTCCTTTGAATAAAAAAAGTTTCAGGGAGCACCGAGAACGATAACAAGGGTGACGAGGTGATCCCGGAATCATCCACATAGGACTAAGAGCAACACACCAATGAGTTGTAAACCATATCTTGGGATCATCCACATTAGGTTTTATGTGTCATCTCACTTATAAAGTAGTATTTAGTATCCAATTTTTTTATCCAATGTGAGACTTAATTCACACTGCACTTGCAGCAATCTCTCCCTCAAATATGAGTCATTTAATATTTCAATTCATCATGCTCTTCAAGGGGAAGTTTTATATTCCATTCATACACTTGCCCCGCTGTTGCTGCTGCATTCAACGAGATACGCCGCCTGACCGCCGTTGTTAGAAAGATTTTTGACAAGAAGCCGGTCAAACTCTTCGTCGAACCATCGACTCTAATACCACTGTTGAGTTATGAGAGGAGCCCGGGAAATCATCCACATTTAGAAGAACCCTTAAAGAGATCTACTCATCACGTCTCCAACAAAAACTTTAACATCTATTTTATATATTAAACATTTAGTTCTTTCATAGTCCATGCAGACTAACAACTCACACTTAACCCAACAATTTATGATTTCTAAAATACAAAAACACCCATTAGTTGAACTCAAATTACACGAGCTGTCTTTTTTATGATAGTTTTAGTTACAAATTTGACTCTGAGGTGTCTAGAATAACGGTACTTTTCTACATTATCTTTTCCATAAAATTTGGCTCCCCTATGAGTTGTTGCTTGCCTCTTATTGGCTTTGAGTTTAGTTAGAATATTGGTACCTACCCATCACAATGATTACCAATAAAAATTGTTTTTGTTTTTTAGTTAGCTAATGTAGTCAATCCCCATGTTAAGTATAAATATCTTATGTTTTGCTTTTGCTTAAGACAAAAGTAAGTAATTAAGCACAAACCATTTAGAATTAATAGCCCTTTTCCTCTTTGATTATTTCTAAGTAAAATGGATCAAACACTTGAAGCTTTCCCTCATGGTGAATGGGAATGCTTTCAAAGAATGTTTGCAACTGAAGAACATGATGAAAGCTCACTTCTACTTATGGAAGATCATGGCAACTTTGGAGTACAATCCATGTTTGATTCTCACAACAACTATAATTCACAAGAAAGTAATCATAGCCACAACTTTGATTTTTCTAATCATATGGTAGCTAATAATGATAACATATCAGAGAATAATTTTGATCACTGTCAAGTCCAACCTATTGTCTTTCCGGCCAAGCCGTTGAAGCTGAAAAGGATGCTTGATGTGCCAGAGTTTCAAGTGCATGCAGAAGATAAGATAAACAAATGCGTGAATCCGAAGAAAAAACCTCATACTTTAAAAGATGTAAGTTTATTTTGTATATATTTATATCATATGATATTATAACTCCGTCATTCTGATCTATGAGTTGTCAGTTCAACGGTAAGAGTCTGACCTTATAACCTCAAGGATCAAAGTTCAAATCCCCTCAAAGACTTTGTAAAATGACAACTAGTGTCACTTTAATTAATAATAATTTGACATTTTCTGGTTTCGATGTTCAGCTTCAAAGATGCGTGGCGAATGCAGAGTCCAAGAAGAGCAAAAAGGTTGATAGAAATGGGAACAAGGCAGAAGAAACAAATGCAAGTGTAGATGGACATAGCTCTAGTGGTTATACCTCAGAGGAGCATAACATGTATGAGGAAAACAGTGGAGGAACTACTTCAGCATCTAAATCAACTATGTCTCTCAACTCAAATGGAAAAGCAAGAGCTAATAGAGGATCAGCCACAGATCCTCAAAGCCTTTATGCAAGGGTAATTAAAGTTTTTTTATTTATTTATCAATGTCTTTTATACCTATTCTTTTTTTAATCTTCATTGTGTCTTTTCGAATCTTACAGAAAAGAAGAGAGAAAATAAACGAGAGACTAAGAACTCTACAAAATCTTGTACCAAACGGAACAAAGGTAATTTATTACTACTACATTTTAACTTTTTTTCTTCATTTTGGAGATGTATAATTTCATATATGGATGATCATGCAGGTTGATATAAGCACAATGCTTGAAGATGCAATCCATTATGTGAAATTTTTGCAGCTCCAAATCAAGGTAAATACATGAATCGTGTTCGATAGGCGTTTAACCAAATGTGTATGCAATTAGAATAACATTTATTTTTTATTATGGATTTTTATCTCTTTTGTAGCTTCTAAGTTCTGATGATATGTGGATGTACGCCCCAATTGCATATAATGGACTTGACATTGGAGTCAATCTCAACCAGAAAATTTCTCCACCACCATGAGCTCAAAATGAAACTTTAATGTTTATGAATGATATTAGATTTAAGAACTCAAGTCATTTACATATGTATAATCTATAGTCATTTGGAAATCCTTCCTATTATTATAGGATTTGCAAATTATATAGTTTCATATTTAATTATTTGTATAGGATTTGGGTTGCAAATTAAAATCTGTATCACATGTTGCATGAAAGTAGGACTTTTCTGTCAATAAATTAGCTTATCCCTTTGTAGACCATGCATGCTTGTATGAATTGGAATGAATGAATGACCAATGCAATCTCTAGAGAAGCTTTGATCAATACTATTGGACTAATTGTTAAACTTATAGTATATTGTTAACATGTCATGCGCAATATGTGAAGCTTTAGCATAATAATTTTCAATAGTGAGACATAAAACAAGTTTTAATATGAGATTTTTTATATATGTGACCTTTTTTGTTTATAAAATCCACTGAAAAATAACTTTTTTTTTTTGTTGGTGAACCTAAAGTAAGAAATTTAGTAGCTTTATCTTTTTGCTTTCGCACCGGTTTCCGATCCACCAAAGGTGGGCGACTAATCCGGCTCGTGCGTAGAGGCATGCTGTTAGCCTGTATTTTCGACAGGCATTAATGAATTGGAATAAGATGTTGAAATCTCATTTAATGAGTATTATTGCTTTTAATATTTTCTTGGAAAATGATTCTGGCAATAAATCAAGAGAAAATCAAGGCATTTGACATCAAAGACTTTTAATGTGCAAAGTTAATTGTCAAAGCCTAGAGTTCTGTCGAATTCGACAGAACGATTGTTGTCTGAATAAGCTTGTCGAGTTCGACAGAACCATGTTTATCTAAATAAACATGCTGGTTCGACATTACTCTAATTGTCGAAAATATTATATATATATGTGTGAATATATGTATTTGTTTGGTTGTCTAACGTACTGTGCAGAACGTTTGAAGCGTGCTCTGGACTTAGCAAAATATTCAAAAGAGAGAGTAACGTTGAAGGGTTCGCCAGGTGTCAAAGAGAATTCAAATTGTCAAGACACGTGGAGCATAGTTAGACGTATTATAGGTTTATAGCAGTTATGTTAGTTTGTCTATAAATACAAGTTTCTCATAGGAGAAACGGGTCCACAATTCAATACACATGCAAATTCCTAAAATATTCAGAGTACCCATGTCAACGAGCGAAATGAATGACAGGAACATGTACGAATCTGTGTACCATCCTTTGTAAACATTTTACATTTGTTAAATGCAATTTACATTCTGCAAGTCTTGATTACTTGTTTGTCATTTAAGTTTTATGCAATTTAAAACTTTCTGCAACTTTATCATTCTGCAATTTATTTTCATTGCATTGTCTTTACTGTTTCAAAAGTCTTTCTTTAAACTTTATTTGCAATTCATTTACAAGTTTTCTGTAAATTTAACTTTGAAGCATTTTACCTTTAAAACAAACCATTTGACTGCGTCAAATGCTTTTACTTTTATTCAAATTGTCCGATTTAACCCAAAGATATGAATATGTTTTCATCATCTTCCACACAATCCATATGTCCCGAGATTTACTAGTTGATCTCTCTTGTAATAATTAAACTAGCGGTTGTTTACTAAAAATCGGGGTAAACAAATTGGCACGCCCAGTGGGACGTCTGGATTGTGTAATTTTTACTTAGTGAATTTTTGAAAATTTTTCATACAAAATTTGTTGTTTGGTGTTTGTGCTTTGATTGTGTCTATATTTGTATATGCATTTGAGAAGTGGTAAATCTCTTCCAGTATTTTCAAACATACCAAAGCGTCCTCGTTCCAGAATGGTGAGACCACCAAACAATCCTAATCCTAATAATATTAATAATAATAATAATAATGGGGCAGAAACCAATCCTGTTCTGAATCCGACAGGACCACCAAATCAACCAGTAACTGGCAATCCTGGCGCCAATCCTACTGGCGGATCAACAAATCCTGCCCTAAACTTTACAACTTCTGAAAGTATCCCAAGCAATAATCCTAATGGTGGGGGTACAAATCCTGTGATAAGTTCTGGAACCATTGGCGCAAGTGCCAGTGGATCAACAATGTCTGCCACTACGACAAGTATGGCAGGAGGGTTTGTTCCTCCAAATATGAGTGGTGCAATAATGACACAAATGAATGTATCATCCATACCAACCAACGTATCACAAACACATGGATATACAGACGGTAGTCAAATTGGTGGAACTCCGTCGAGACCTCCTTGGTTGCCTAGAAACCCACAATATGGGATGCCAACGACAACGATGGCAAGCCTGTATAATTGGCCTTCTGTAGAAAGTTCTCCCTCGTCTTCTGCGATGGGAAATAGGGGAAATTCTCTGAACTTGACTAATAATTCTATGAATGTACTTAGGCAACAAATGGACGAAAGTAACCATGATATGGTGAACGCGTTGACCCAACAGATTGGCACAATCTTTAATCCTGTGTTACAAACAGCCAATGACAATTATTTATTGTTAGCCAATCAAATGGGAAGGATGGCAGACTTTTTTTGGTGCCCCTGATGCTCCAAATAATCAAAGAATTCCCCGTGTAAACCCGGAGATTCAAACAGGAGTCCAAGCCCAACCGGTGCGCATCGAGAGAGAACAACAAGAACCAGAAGTAGTTTTGGTTAATAGAAACCAAGATGCTGATAATGTTCTTAGGCAAGTTCGACAAGAAAATGTTGCAGGGCAAAATAACTTGGCCAATTTAGTAGAAAATATTTTGGCCCAAAATGGTTTGAATACAGGGTTGCATAGACCAAATTTTGTGTCACCCTTGTCTGAATATGTATTACAGGCAGAATTGCCAAGGGGATGGAAGATTCCCAAATTCACAAAATTTGCTGGTGATACTAATGAATCTACTGTCGAACATATTGCCAGATATTTGGCAGAGGCAGGGAATTTGGCAAATAATGAAGATTTAAAAATGAAATTTTTTCCCAATTCCCTCACTAAAAATGCCTTTACGTGGTTTACCACACTTCCCCCTCATTCAATTCATACTTGGACTCAATTGGAAAGGCTATTTCATGAACAATTCTACATGGGACAATCTAGGATTAGTCTCAAAGAATTAGCCAGTATGAAGCGCAAAACCTCAGAAGCCATTGATGACTATCTAAACAGGTTTCGCCTCCTTAAGGCAAGGTGCTTTACCCAAGTGCCTGAACATGAATTGGTTGAGATGGCTGCTGGTGGCCTCGACTATTCCATTAGGAAAAAGTTAGATACTCAACATTTGAGAGACATGGCCCAATTAGCAGATCGTGTTCGACAGGTTGAACGCCTCAGGGCTGAAAAAGTCAGAAATTCTAAGTTTCACAAAAAAGAAAAAGTGGCATACATAGAAACTTATGAAAGTGAAAATGAGTTCGACGATGGTCAGGATTACATAGAAAATAATGAGGTTAACGTGGCTGAGTTAAAACCAGGCCCTCCTTATACTTGTAAAATGTTGAAACCATCAAATGGGAATAATCCTGTCGAACCAAAAAATGATAGATTTGTTTCTAAGACATACACTTTCGACATTACTAAATGTGATGAAATTTTTGACTTATTGGTCGCTGATGGCCAAATAATTGTGCCAAAGGGTTTAAAATTACCACCTTTGGACCAACGGAAGAAAAGAGGGTTTTGTAAATACCATAATTTCTTGGGTCATAGAACCTCACAATGTGTTCTTTTCAGGGATCTGGTCCAGAAAGCCCTACAGGAGGGAAGACTCAAATTTGGCGAAAAGCCAAAATCCAAACAACAGGTGGATGAAGATCCATTGCAGATTGCTGATGCTGCATACACGGAGCCATTCGAGTGCCTGATGTTGGAAGCATTGAACCTCACTGAAGGGGGGCAATTAATTTCCATTCCTGAGGAGGAGTACGAAAACAAAGTGGAAGAGGTGTATCCACAAGCAGGGGAGACTTTATTGGATTTCCTTCAACGCTGCAAAGAAAATGATGGCGAAGCTACATTATGTCCTCATTGTAGTGCCATGTTCGACAAGAAGGCTGCTGCAGGCCTCAACAAGTTTCTGCCTCATAGTCAAAACAGAAACAATTGGCCAAATCAAAAGCCAACTTATTCCAATATTCTGAATAGCCAGCAGGCACCTGTACACCAGAGGTTGGGACCACAAAAATCATTTGTCCCCTCAAACAGGACACCTGTCAACCAATGGGTTCATGGAAGAAGCATGGACTATGGTCAAAGGAATATGGAGAGAGGGAACTCCAGTAACAGCAATCCCAAAAAGGATCCTGAGTCAAGGAAATATGATTACAGGAATAATTACAAAGGGAAAAATCCCATGACAAGGTCCCAATGGCGTAGATATCAACGCCAGAAAAAAGTGGCTGCTCAACAATCCCCATTAACTACTGATGGTAATGGAAGAAGGCCTTTGGAATTGGCAAAGAAGCCAATGAAAGAAAGGTTAGGCGAATCGAAAATAGAGTCTTCAGTTGCTGATAATGTCGAAGATGACCACATGGAAGCAGATGACTTTTTGGATTCTGAGCCTGATCTCGACATAATCGTCAATGTTGTGTCAATCTTACCAAGGGAATTCGACGTTTGCTCTGAAGTGACAGATGACGAAGAGGAATCTGGAATGCAAATGGCCCTTCATAGGCCAGTATGTTACTATGTGACGAGCAATGGTGCTCTAGAAGATCAAATGGCTACATTTGAAAGGCCAGATGAAGGCATGAAGAGTCACTTGAAACCTCTCTTCATACAGGCTAAAGTGAACAATGTGGGGATCAACAAAGTGCTAATTGATGGTGGTGCTGCTGTTAATCTCATGCCAGAATTTTTGCTCAGAAAGATTGGCAAATCTTTGGTGGATCTTCATCCTCACATCATAGTTCTTTCAAACTATGAGGGTGAAACTGGTTTCTCTTTGGGAGCAATCCAGTTAGAAGTGGTTGTTGGAAGCACTGTAAGGCCAACCTTGTTCTTGGTTGTGGCCTCTAAGGCAAATTACAATCTACTTCTAGGTCGAGAGTGGATTCATGGAGTAGGGGCAGTTCCTTCTACCCTGCACCAACGCCTCATTATCTGGCGAGAGGATGGAATAGTGGAAAATATTGAAGCAGATCAAAGCTACTTCAAAACTGAAGTCCATCATTTGACAAAGCACTCCTTCGACAAGAAATTGGCAACAATTTCACCATGCACTGAGAAGGACTTTGCATATCGTCTAGCAAGAAATGGTCACCATGCAATCAAACTGGATCCCACACATGGTTTCTTGTGGGAGAGAGAGGATGGAAACAGCGAGGATGGCGAGTATGAAAGCCACAAATGCCCAACTGGTTGGGATGTCAAAGAAAACTACTATGTCTGAGTCCCAAACTTGGGCAAGGATTACGGCCTACATGGCTGAAAACAGAATCAAGATGGCTTTGGAAGCCAATTCATTTTCAGAAAATATGGCTGATATAGCCAATGGTGAAAAGATTGGCAAACAAGAGCCAGAATTGCAAAAACTGGACTGCATCTATGACGACGAACCCTTAGGATTTGAAAAAGATCCAATTAGTCAAAGTCATAAGATGCAAGCACAGGATCCTTTGCAAGAAATTGACCTTGGAGATGGTCTGATGAAAAGACCAACATATATTAGTGCAAACATTCCTCCAGATCTGAAGGCGAAAGTGGTGCAACTTCTAGTGGAATACAAAGATTGTTTTGCTTGGGATTACAATGAAATGCCAGGTTTGAGCAGAAAATTGGTGGAACATGAACTTCCAGTTCGACCAGACAAAAAACCAGTAAAACAATTGCCTAGAAGGTTTGCGCCAGAAATTATGTCAAAGATCAAGGAAGAAATTGAGAGGCTGCTGAGGAGCAAATTCATCAGAACAGCAAGGTATGTCGAATGGTTAGCAAATATAGTGTCTGTGATTAAGAAAAATGGTTCTCTTAGAGTATGTATAGACTTTAGAGATTTGAATAATGCTACACCAAAAGACGAATATCCTATGCCTGTAGCAGAAATGCTAATTGATTCAGCAGCAGGATTTGAATATTTAAGTATGCTAGATGGTTATTCTGGCTACAACCAAATTTTCATTGCTGAAAATGATGTACCCAAAACTGCTTTTAGATGCCCAGGGGCATTAGGCACGTATGAATGGGTAGTGATGCCCTTCGGTTTGAAAAATGCTGGGGCCACTTATCAAAGAGCAATGAATCTAATTTTCCATGAGTACATAGACACTTTTATGCAAGTGTATATTGACGACATAGTTGTCAAATCCTCGTCAAAGGTTGATCATTTGGATCATTTGAAAAAGTCTTTTGAAAAGATGAGGAAATATGGATTAAAAATGAATCCATTAAAGTGTGCTTTTTGTGTTAATGCAGGAGATTTCCTTGGGTTTGTTGTGCACAAAAAGGGCATTGAAATAAATCAAAACAAAACGAAGGCTATCATGGAGACAAAATCTCCAACTACTAAAAAGCAACTTCAGTCCCTACTTGGGAAGATCAATTTCTTGAGGAGATTCATCTCAAATTTAAGTGGTAAAGCTCAGCCTTTCTCGCCACTACTTCGTCTCAAGAAAGAAGATATTTTCACTTGGGGGCAAGATCAACAACGAGCTTTTGACGAAATCAAGAGTTATTTGTCGAAGCCACCAATGTTGATGCCTCCAATAAGGAACAAGTTCATGAAGTTGTATATATCAGCATCAGATTCGACACTGGGTAGTATGCTTGCCCAGGAAGATGAAAATGGTGAAGAAAAAGCCATCTATTACTTAAGTAGGGTATTAAATGATGCTGAAACTAGATATAGTAGTATTGAAAAACTATGCTTATGTTTGTATTTCTCTTGTATAAAACTCAAGCATTATATAGAGCCTGTTGATGTTTTTGTTTATTCTCACTGTGATATCATTAAGCATATGTTGTCTAAACCAATTTTGCATAGTCGAATTGGAAAATGGGCCTTAGCCTTAACAGAGTATTCATTAACATATAAACCTCTAAAGGCAGTCAAAGGCCAAATTGTAGCTGATTTTATAGCAGATCATTCTGTAATAGAAACTCCACAAAATTATGTAGAATCACGACCCTGGAAATTGTATTTTGATGGTTCTAAACATAAACATGGAGTTGGAATTGGGATTCTAATTATTTCCCCTTCCAAAATACCCACTAAGTTCAAATATAAAATTAATGGATTCTGCTCAAATAATGAAGCAGAGTATGAAGCTTTAATAGCAGGCTTAGAAATTTTATTGGACTTGGGGGCAAAAAATATCCTGATCAGAGGTGATTCAGAACTGGTTTTGAAACAATTGACAAAAGAATACAAGTGTATAAAAGAACACTTGATGAAATATTTTGTCATAGCAATTTCTTTGTTAAAACGTTTCGACCAAGTCACCATTGAACATGTGCCTCGTATAGAAAATCAAGAAGCCAATGATTTGGCTCAAATAGCTTCTGGTTACAAAATCCCCAATGAAAAATTGGAAGAGTTGATTGAAATTAAAGATAAACTCATTATTGATCAACCTACTCCTATGGAATTGTCAATGCCAAAACTTGTGGGGGCAGATGTACCACAAGACAATGGTCAGGATACCATTTATGACTTTGACGAAAATTCAGAAATTGGCAAAGGTGACAATCTTCAAAACTGCCATTTCTCCCTTTCGTATTCGACATGCAGTCGAAACTGGCATTTTTGAGGGGGCAATTTGTTAGCCTGTATTTTCGACAGGCATTAATGAATTGGAATAAGATGTTGAAATCTCATTTAATGAGTATTATTGCTTTTAATATTTTCTTGGAAAATGATTCTGGCAATAAATCAAGAGAAAATCAAGGCATTTGACATCAAAGACTTTTAATGTGCAAAGTTAATTGTCAAAGCCTAGAGTTCTGTCGAATTCGACAGAACGATTGTTGTCTGAATAAGCTTGTCGAGTTCGACAGAACCATGTTTATCTAAATAAACATGCTGGTTCGACATTACTCTAATTGTCGAAAATATTATATATATATGTGTGAATATATGTATTTGTTTGGTTGTCTAACGTACTGTGCAGAACGTTTGAAGCGTGCTCTGGACTTAGCAAAATATTCAAAAGAGAGAGTAACGTTGAAGGGTTCGCCAGGTGTCAAAGAGAATTCAAATTGTCAAGACACGTGGAGCATAGTTAGACGTATTATAGGTTTATAGCAGTTATGTTAGTTTGTCTATAAATACAAGTTTCTCATAGGAGAAACGGGTCCACAATTCAATACACATGCAAATTCCTAAAATATTCAGAGTACCCATGTCAACGAGCGAAATGAATGACAGGAACATGTACGAATCTGTGTACCATCCTTTGTAAACATTTTACATTTGTTAAATGCAATTTACATTCTGCAAGTCTTGATTACTTGTTTGTCATTTAAGTTTTATGCAATTTAAAACTTTCTGCAACTTTATCATTCTGCAATTTATTTTCATTGCATTGTCTTTACTGTTTCAAAAGTCTTTCTTTAAACTTTATTTGCAATTCATTTACAAGTTTTCTGTAAATTTAACTTTGAAGCATTTTACCTTTAAAACAAACCATTTGACTGCGTCAAATGCTTTTACTTTTATTCAAATTGTCCGATTTAACCCAAAGATATGAATATGTTTTCATCATCTTCCACACAATCCATATGTCCCGAGATTTACTAGTTGATCTCTCTTGTAATAATTAAACTAGCGGTTGTTTACTAAAAATCGGGGTAAACACATGCGCACTGGTCAAACGTTGTTCCCCTGAAAATCGAACCCGTTATTCCCCGGGTACGTTCTTGGAAGAAGCTCCTTGCCACTGAAGCCCAAACAACTTGGTTATTTAGTAGCTTTATCTTTATACAGTTTACCGTGAATAATCATAGAGGTTGATTATAAGAGAGCGATATTCCAACATGGAAAACAATTTCTTCCTTAGAAGGAGGGCATGCAACCACAGTATAATCACAAATATTTGCGGACACAAAGGGACGGATCCATCAACACACCACTTTTTTAGTTCCATGAGTCCTTATAGAACCTGACATGATGACCATCTCAAGCGCTCCAAGTTATATTACTTGCGATGTCCTCTTGAATCCCAAAAAAAAACTTTTCGAGTAGTCGAAAAAATAAATCGATGATTGACTATAGGCATAATGAGATTATCACATGAGTATTTTGAGCACATTATTTGACCCAAATTTTATTTGAAAAAACAATAAGTTGCCAAATATTTAGCCAATGGAGATTTTTGAATCTAAACCAACTTTAAGCTACATATTTTTCTATGATATGTAGTTGAACCTGATATGATATCTCCACAATAAAAAACTATCAATTCATAATGTCATATTTATACGACTAGTTTTAAAACATTTTTTTGATTTGACAAAATACAAGACATTTATTAGATATTAGTGTAAAACAATAAAGGTTTTTACACTATCCTCTGTATATATTTTTTTGGTTCAAAAAGGGGGGCAAAGCCCAAAAAGAAAACAAACTAAGAAATTAAGCTAATGTTCCGAGGCATGCAAACGTTAGAAATATCATAAAAAATGAGACTTTAAAAATTATAGAGAGAGTCTCAAAAATATGTAAATCAAAAGAATTCAAAGTTAAGCTGAAATTAATTAACCAATAGTTGATTTCAATGATTTGTTTCCTTATTGCCAAATTTGATTAATCTAAACTTGCCAATTCATGTTATTGAGATCCCGAATGCGCCTAATTAAAGTTGGAATCTTTCTATTAACATTGCAATTTTTTGTGACCATGTCAACTAACACCTTTGAGTCACTCTCCACTCGAAGACGAGTTATCCCTTGTCTTCGAGCTAAATCGATTCTGATGTACATGTCTCAGCCAATTTTTCAGGCAAGCTACTCATAGAGTTAGTTACTATTGTTGTCGCGGAGGAGCCGTCCACGTCTAAGAGATGCACATCACAATTCAGTTTGAACCATCCTTCTCGGGGCTAGGTCCAACTAATGAACAAAATATCATTTTGACACGTCCATTCATCTAGATAAATTTACTCGTATCTATCAATCTCTATTGGGTTGCTGAAAATCCTCTTAAAAAATGCTCTATTTTCTAAATAAAAAAATGTATTTTCTCAAATATGAATATGATGATAACATTCTATAAAAAAAAAAGATTAATTTTGATTTTAATTTATTTTTTTAGATTTTTTGTTTCTTGATCTTTTGTCACCAATTTTTATTTTGATTCGGGAAAACGGTAAAACCTCTTAGCATAACCTAAGTCCCGGTGGCTGGCTCTGTGATCAGTGTAAACCTTTCATCAAACGATTCCGATAACAAAAATGTCGAATCGTTACGCTCAGCCTAAACAAGACCATACCAACAACAACAACAACAATAAGGGTTTCAACAAAACTCAGAAGAAATTCGTCCCTAAAAATCCGACTCCAACCTTATCAACTTCCCTAAGAGATAAACAACAAACTACTTCCGCTACCAATACCAATTCTTCTTCCTCGGGTACCGTTCAACCGGCGAGGGGTGTGAATATCAATGGCAATTTCGTTTATTATTTGCCACAAGATGATGCAGTTGCTGCTGGTTTTGGTGCTGAGGATGGTGGATTAGATGCTCTTGAATCTCAGAATGTTGTTGATCTTCTCAATTCACAGTTGTCTCGTTTGCTCAAGTTGAAACCCAAGGAATTTTGGTCGCAAGGTACTTCAATTTTCTCTAATTACATTTCAATCCATCATGTTCATGTTTATTGTAATGAGTTTAATTTTTATAAACCTAGGTAGTTATGACTTACTTAAACATTTTTAGTGATCTAACAAATTACAATTATGATTGATTGAAAGTGTTTATGAATTAAATTCTATTATAATGTATACATTATTTTATAAAAAGGACTGGAGGTAGTATTATTTAACCGATATTTGTTATAATTCGTCATTGATTCATGACGTGTGCTATTACTTTAAATGTTTGTTCGTCTCAATTTCTAACTGTTTTGTTGTTGTTTTTGTTTTTGTTGTCTGTTTGGATTGTATTTGCAGTGGCTAGTGATACCTCATTGCATGAGTTTCTCAACAGCTTTCTGAAATTTAGGAGTAGATGGTATGATTTACCTCACCGTGGGACTAGAGGGATTGTTGCTGGTGTTATTTTTGGTGAGCATGATTTGAGCCGTCGTGTTTTCATGGTATTGTATCGAATGTAAGTTTCTAATAAGTTATAGTACTGTGATTCCGACGCGCTTTTCCTTTAGTTTTGTATTGATTTTTAAATGGTATGTTTTTTCAGATCTTCCAATCGAGATCCTGGTGCTGGGCCTGCTGATACACTCAGTTTGAGAGATCATGAAGGTTGGATCTCCCTTATCCTTTTCTAGTTTGTGGAAAGTGAAATCATTTTACCTGAGCAATGATTTTTACTCAATTCGTTCACATGGGTTTGCTATAATTTATTAATAATTACTTGCAAATACAGCTCATACTATACGTTGCATGGACACGTGGGTTTCATATCAATGTCTTAGCACAGACAGAGATTGCAACTTCTTTAATTTTCCTTTTATATTCCTGTTTCAAATATTTTTTGTTTTTATTATACCGGTATAGCTGTTCTATTAGTTTCTTTCCGTATTTATGTTGTACCCTACTATTAATGCTATGAATTTTATATATATAGTTGATAATTGATTTTGCCGAGAAAATACTTTAAGCAATTTAATAAATAATTTTTTTGTCATCTTGAGATGGTATCGGAGTGTCAACGTATGTGACTTGTCTTGTCACTATTCCACAGCCAAATTTCAATAATTTGGATGTCTATTATAACATTGTCATTGTCTTCATGATCCTTCTCTTCTTGTTGGCTGTGTACAAGTTCTGCGTCACTCTTACGCCCTATTTTTTGTGGCGATTTTTTGAAAAACTACCATATATAATTTATGGTATTATGGATTCGAATGTCGGGCCATGACATGTCATTCTCATGGTGCCATGGGACGGCGATAAGGATGGTGGGTTGAAAGTCAAGGAAAAGAAATCGAGCATTGTGACCCGATCCAAAACCCGCATGACCCGTCATCAGTTTTGTCAAATTTCCACCATGTTTATATGATGGATTTTTTGGCTGGCCGCCATAATTCGCTATCCTTCATCGATAACACTGCCATAGAGAAAACCTAAAAGATTTATGCTATTGAGCAGCAGCCGTCCTCAACCTCCATATCTCGTGAACAACCTTTTGTTTTCTTCCTTTTTCACTTGATTGTTCTATCTTTTCTGGAAACCTCTTCTCTTTGTTATCTCTAGTATCTACTTCGTGTTGTCTCCTTGTATTTGTTAGTATTCTCTTTTTTGTTTGTGTGACTATTTAATCTGGTGCCATGGTTCTATTTTTTTTTCCAACTATTCCATTTATGCTACTATGAGACTTATTATATTATTTTTTTTCTCCACTAGTCCATTTACATTACTATGAGATTTATGATATTATTTGATTTCTATCGATTTAGTTTATGTATTTGTGTGTATTTTTATTATGGCTGCCATACTTTTACCTTTGGCTGCAAGGCTGCAACGCCATCAGCTGTACTGTTTATAGTGGATTTTGGCTTGCGGCATGAATTGTCATCCGCCATCAATAACATTGGTCACAGGCAAAGGGGGTAATTGATTCTTAAAAATGTGTTTGGGCATGTTGTATATTTGACTAATTTCTGAGAATGAATATATAATAACAAAAGATCGCATATTTACTAATGTATTTTTGGTAAAATTATTTCTATTTATTGTTGGGTAATTGCCTCATATTTTGTATTCTATGTCGTACTGTTGTTCACTAATATTGCATGTAGTTCTTTTGCAGGAGAAGAAGTTGCTTGATTTGCCAAAGTTGTTTGATATATGTGCCATATACAATCATGAAAATGAAGAATTGACAAGATTGCTGGTGAGAATTTTTTACTAGTGTGGAATATTATTAAGTTAGCATCCATTAGTTTCGATAAATGTAGCTTCTAAGAAGAATTATTTAGGAAGTAAAGGTTTTGCATCTTTTAACAATTTCCCATGCTCTGATTAGACAATAACTATATACTATTTTCCACATCTCCTTACAAGTAACAGTAAAAGGGTATTTCTGTTACTAAATTGACAGGTTCATAATTTGTCACTGGCTTTTTTGATTAATAAAATGGGCCAGAGATTTTTAAGATTTAATAAAAATACATTTATTTGTTTGTTACAATACTGTGTCTTGGTACTTCTTTTCCTGTTCTTTTTCTGAAGTTTGTACTTGTTGTGTGGTAATGGCAGAGCATACTTTCACATATTTAACTTGCCTTCCTTACCTTTCTTATTTGCTCTCACTCTTTCAGGTTAGAAAAGCTTTGCATGCTCAACCTTGGATGCATGATAATCTGACTGCAGTAACATCTCATTTTATGGTCATTGTAAGCACAATGCATGAACGATGCAGTTCATCATTGGAGGTATTTCAGTAATTGCCAAAGTGATATATCCATAATTGGCTAATCATATTCTTTTAGCTTTGAGTTTTTATACTGTCTTTTGGTAAATAAGTCAAGTTTATTTGAAAATATTAGTTCTGTTGATTCTTGTTATCACAAGTATTTATTGCATTATGAATCATATAATTGGATAAATTTATATATTCAATTTTGGTGTTCAACAAACTGTTTTATACTATAGTATAAAGGAAAAGTTTATAAGGCAATTTGATAATTTTCTTTTTGGGGATTATGTGCAGGTCTTATTTGCTTCTGGAAGTCTTGATGACCATAATGCTGCTTTTCTAAAAACTGATCTTCTGGAGGTAATTTGCTTTGTTTTTTTTGCCTCTTGAAGGAGTTGTTCAATCTTCTTTGGGTAACAAACCTGATATTAGAAGCTTTGAATTATGTATCTATAAGTTTGTGATTTTCTATCTCCAGAGGAAGTGATAAACTAGATATGAGAAGCTTCTAATTCCACCATGAATTAGTGCAGCATACTAGTGCAGTATGAGAACACTAGAGAATGATCACCCCATCAATTCTTCAGCATTTATGTTAAAATTTATTTAGATTCTAGAATGATCATCCATTCATTTCCAAACAGGTACTCCCAATAATTCGGTTGAATACTAGTTTCAGCCTTCTCCTTAATGTTACCTTAAGTATGGAGTTACTACAACTCCAGTGAGGCTCAGAAGCTGTTATAAACTTAATGCAGTTAAGCTTGGACGTTAAATAAGAATAGCCACAAATAAATGGCATTGACAGCTGATCAAGTGATGATTGATATTTTTGTGCTCGCATATACATCCCTTTTTCCACACTATCAGATTTTTCATAGACAACAATTACTGCACATACTTCAAAACTATTTCAATTTTGAAGTAGAATTTTGCTGTGGCAAAAGTTACATATTTTGAATACTTCAAGGTTATTTAAAACATGTAGCTTTATTGCATTGCAAAATGTTGTCCCTTGATTTATGTAGTTCTTTGCCATAAGCAGCATAATGTTGATGCCATCTATTTTTTATGATAGGTGATGGACTTTATAAATGATGCAATTGTATCAATGGATGCTTTTGTTAGTGCATACGAACCAGCAGCTTTATGGTTCTCTTCCCCTGTTGAGATGAGGTACCTCTTACCGTTGAAACTTGGTTTTTTATGATAAATAAAGATGCATACAGTAAATTTCTACAAAAGTATGACTTATCCTAACAAAAATTGGCCTTTCATATGTTCACAGATTCATGCTGTTTTATTTATTAATATAGAATCTATGATAAAGATTGTCAATTAAGATGTATCTAAAACAATTAAATCTTTTTCTGGTCTATATAACTGTAGCTATGGGAACGAAGAACTGCTGAGTTTCCTTGCCAGATTGCATGATTCGCTAATTCCGTCCATGCAAAAGGGGTTCCATATCATTTTTGCTGACAAACAAGATGACATGGTCTCTAATATTGTGGTTAGTTTGAAGATGTTAAGAACGAGATTGGTGAAGTTTGGGTGGCAATTATTGCATTTATGCTATTTAAGTGATGATGTGTTCCTAGATAGCATCCCTCTTCCAGCTGCCACAAAGATGTTTCCTGCCAATGTGGAAGACCCAGTCATCAGAGCAGATATTCTCGTTCAAACATTTAGAGAGATCAATTCAGTATCATTAAGTTTCCTGGAAATCTACAAGAAGGAAACCTTTCTTCAAGATGTTGAAAGGAATTTCAATATATTAAGCAGGATTGAGGAATTAAAGCATAATGGTAATTATCTTATTTGTTAACTAGCACAAATCACTTGCACATATTTGTAGGTATTGTACATAAATTGCTACAATTATTATGATTATTAAGAAAAAAAAAACTTGATATAGTGAAATTCTTTAGAGGACTAAACTTATATTCCTACATTAAATAAATTGTGGAATCAAGTCTCTCTGACCACTCAAAAGTAATTTTAAATTGATGCATTTTTACAATATAGGGTATTATTTTTCTAATCTAGTTGCTCTGATTCAGGGTGGATATTCATCGATGATGAACAACGTAAATATATATCTGGGATTTTGCGTTCTCCGAAGGAGATTAATAAGGAGCCATATTCTGTAAAGACCCCTGTGCCGAAACAAGCCATGCAGACAGATGAAGATGCTGTAGTTTTAGAGTCAAAAATCAGTCAAATTAGGGACCTATTTCCTGATTATGGTAAAGGGTTTTTATCTGCATGTCTTGAGGTCTATGACCAGAATCCAGAAGAGGTTATTCAAAGAATTTTGGAAGGAACCCTGCATAAGGATCTGATGTCCTTGGATACTTCTTTAGAGACAGTGCCAAAGTCACTAGCCAAGTCTACCACTGTTAGCAGGAATGATAAAGGAAAAGGTATACTAATTGATTCTACGCCGGTGTCCTCAAATACAAAAGTTTTTAATGGGAAGCAACAGACAGTAGGACCATTGATGCCATCCTCTGCTCCACTTGGAAAATTTGTGAGGAAATCTACAGCCGACACGCCTGATGCAAGTATTTTGGACAATAAGGATGAGAAAGATGCATCGAGAATTTTACAATATGAATATGATGATGAGTATGATGACTCTTTTGATGACTTGGGTCTAAGCGTAGGAGACTCTGGAGTAGAAGGAAATGAAATGCTTGACGACGAAATGAATGAAAAATCAGGGAAATCAAGGGCAACAGGGACTGGAAACTCTGTCCAAAATCACTCTAATACAAAATGGGGCTCTAGGCAAAAGCCACAGTACTATGTCAAGGATGGTAAGAACTACAGCTACAAAGTGGCGGGTGCAGTGGCAGTTGCAAATTCTAATGAAGCTTCTTTAGTTAATGAAGCACAGAAAGAGTTGATACATGGTCTTGGACGTGGCGGCAACCTTCCTCTTGGTGCGGTACAGAAGCTGGCAGATTCCTACAAGGGAGGTGGTAACCAATTCCAAGTTTCTGAAACAGAAGGGAGAGGGAGTAGCAGTGGCAGGGGAAAGAGAGAAGGGGGAAGACATATTGAACATAATCAATATCAAGAAAAACAATCTGATGTATCTGAAGTGGAAGGTAGAGATCTGGGTCCAAATAACAGAGGGAGAGGGAGAGGGAGAGGAAGACATATTGAACATAATCAACATGAAGAAAAAGAATCTGATGTTTCTGAAGTGGAAGGTAGAGATCAAGGTCCAAATAGCAGAGGGAGAGGGAGAGGAAGAGGGAGAGGAGGAGGTAGAAACAACCATTACAGGAAGGACCAGGCCATGAAGAAGCATTTCTCTGGATTGAGTGGTTTTTGATAGGTCCATGACAATTCCGTATACATTTCTTACCGGCCAAGATACCACCATAACTCTGGCTAGTGTCAGAAATTTACATGTGAAAACTAATTTTATATTTTGTGCAGGGTTAGAGATCAATGAGATGTATAGACATGGTGCATTTACCCCCCCTCCTCCCCTGCTTACATCTTTCTCCTCCTTGAAAGCATGGCTCATACATCTGACTGATTAAAAAGTCTACTATGGATGATGCAGCACAGACTTTCATGTATTCTCTTTTGTTTTTTCTTCTCGTTGATTGAGACTTGGATGAATTATAGTGTTACAACACAAGCTTTGTTGAAGTTGCAATCAGCTATCGCGATACCAACATTATCTTATACAAAATAGTTTAATGTCCTGTAAAGGTTACTTCATACCATACCGGGAATGCAGTTTTGGTTAAGAGGATTTGAATGTATTTTAGCCTACATTTCCTTTTAACTCGGGTCTATTAATTTAGTTATATATACTGTAATAAGTAATTCTGTAGCAGCAGCGTTAACTGATGGCAGTTCAGCCAGAGAAGGCAACTGTGAAGGAAGAGAAGAGAGACAAAGTCGTTGGGTTTATTATATTGTGAACTTGAATTATTATTTGAACAAATACTTCAAAATAAAAACTGGTTGGTCTGGCTTAACTATGTTCCAACCTTGTGGTTAGAATGGTGCGTAGTTGACTCGAAGAACTCATTTTGACCGCTCTGTTTACATTGATGCAGTTTGAAGTAACGTTACTGTGTTAGCACTGGTTCTGGTTGGAATGCTAGTATACATTAATTTTTTTTCTTTTGTTGATTGTTTTCTTACTTTCTTTTATTGGTAAAAAAGAATTAGGGTGAGAGGATGGTGTTGTAGTTTAAGGAGGGAAAATTTTTAGAGCTCAAAAGAACATTTATAAATGTGTTTTCTTGACTTTTTATAGGGGTTAGCCTTCTATAGTTTAAATTTTAAATTAATCTCTTAAAAGTAAAGTAAGACTCAATTTTTAATTAATGAAGTAAGGTTAGTAATATTTATTTATTATATTTTAAGATTTTGAATATATATATTTTTATATTTTAAAACTAAGATGGAGCTTTTTTTTTCTCAATGGTGAAGTGAGACTAAATTCATGAGCTTATTATTTTAGGTCCCAACAAATTGATAGAAGTTCGCCTTTTTTGCTTCATGTCTCTCCATGGAGCGAAAAGGGGGAAAAGAGGGACGGAGTTTCTCTCGCTTTTGCCATAGTGGGCTCCTACTGAATTCTCACAACGGGCAAATAGCTTAGTGGTAGAGCTCACCCTTGCTACTTGTGTTTTTGTGCTTGCACTATACTAGTATAAGAAGCAAATGAAAGATGTATATCAAGACAAAAGGCCTTAAGAAATGAAAATGTGATAGAACTCTAAAAATGCACTAAAATGTAACAAGAAAGCATTACAATAGAGCTTTTTCTTGATCATCAACTTTTATTAGATTTTTATACTTAACTTATTCTTACAAAATAAACTAATGATAAACAATTTCTTTCTTTATAAATTTTTGACACACCTTATGTTTAGGCTTAATATGTGCGACTTGAATTTTTTTTTCCAATAAATTTAAAAATTCTCTAATTTTTGTATTCTGAAAATGAAGTATACATATTTAAAAGTTAGTTATCCTTGTCCCACGTTAGTGAAAGAAAAGGGAACCGACAGTAGACAAGAAGAAAAAATAATGAAAGACAGAACAGCAAGCAAACCATGGCCAAGCTTCATGATCACCGTCCTGTCTTAAAAGACCTGTTTCATTCCCATCATTGATCTAACCATGTGCATCCGACCCAGCAATACACACACTTTTTTTTTTATAACTATTCAATTCAATTTAACCAGCCCCAGACAACAGTGGCGGAGACAGGGGGTGGCCAGGCCGGGCCACGGCCCACCCTGAAAAATTGAAAATTACTTGAATATAGGTATAAAATTATGATTTAATTTGTATGCACCGACAGTGTAAAATAATTTTACACTGTCAACCAATGACAACCATGTATTCCGCCACGTCACCCCACTTTACCCCACTTTCTTCATATGATATGGAAGATTGGTGGTTTCTTCCTTTAACAAACTACATTTTATTGTGTAAAGTGATTTTTTTAATTTTTTCGTTTTTCTTTCTTTAAAAAATCAATTTTATTGTGTTAAGTGGATTTTTAATTTATCTGTTTTTCAATTTCATATTTAGATATCCACTATTATCTTTCTCCCTAACTTTTTATGTAAAAAACGCACAATTTTTTACCAATTAAAAATAATTATTCGCTTTTGATTAGTGTTAGAAATTATTATAAATAAGTATGAGCCTAACTCATCTCATAAAACCGGCTTATTTCTAATAATCCATCTATAATCCTACGAAATATCCTTTATGAGTTATGCCCATACTTATTTTTAATAATTTCTAACATGGTATCAGAGTCTCTCCATGATAACGGGTTTTCGATTAGGCCATTCACCATTTATATCCACGCATCAAGCCCAATAGTGCTGGACGTGATAAAAGAATTATTGAAATTAGTTCAAATGGAAGAAAAAAATCTGTTGATAAATGAATTCCAATTTGTTGACTAGTACTTATCATGGGGTGTGTTAAGAAGTCCCACATCGGTTACGAGAAGACCTGAATATGTGTTTATAAACTAGAGGCAATCCTCACCTTACAAGCCAGTTTTGTGAGGTGAGGTTGAGATAGACTCATACTTATTTCTAATAATTTCTAACAAAAGTATTATATCATTATCTTTTTAGTATATATGTAATGTGATAAAAATTAATATATAATTTTTTGGTGACCAACTTTATTTTATGCAAGTAAATTGATGATGTTTCATCTCAAGTGATCAACTTTATACTTATTACAATTTTAATTGTTATATGCAGTATAATATTCGCATGTAATTTTAGCGGTCCACCCATAAAAAAAATTCTGACTCCGACCCCAGTACTCACAGTACTACAACCACAAAGCATTTATAAAACCATAACTACCAACATAACTATCACCTTTCAAATCCAAAAACCAAAGAAACTCTTCGAAAAACTCACTCTTCACACGCACGCGTTTAAAGAACCCATCGCACATGCAACTTTTTTTCAATTTTTCCACGTGTAAGTCCCAGACCCCACCGGAGCTATAACCGCTTTCTTCTTTCCATATTTTTGGGCTTTAGCAACCAAAATCTCTTTTCCACGCTCTCTTTATACTTTTCCTCTAAGTAAGATATTTTCTACTTGTCACTTCTGATACAAGTTGTTAATTTGTTATCGTAACCAATTACAGTTACAAAATGGAAGCAACCTTCAATTTCAACGATAATTCATCTTCCGCTTTTAGCGACTGCAACAGTGACGAATCTGGCGAATTCATCACTACATCTACACAAAACCGACGCCTTCTGATTTCATGTGTTTCTGATAATAACTCCGACGAACTAATTCGCCGGTTAGTTCTCGATCTTCAATCATGTTCGATTGATCAACAAAAACAAGCCACGATGGAAATCAGATTACTCGCCAAAAACAAATCAGATAACCGTCTCAGAATCGGGAAAGCCGGCGCTATAAAACCGTTGGTTTCGCTTTTATCTTCGCCGGTGATGGACCTTCAGCTACAAGAATACGTCGTCACTGCGATTTTGAATCTCTCGTTATGCGACGAAAATAAAGATGTTATTGTTTCTTCTGGTGCGATTAAGCCTATGGTGAGAGCATTAAAGACAGGAACTCCAACGGCGAAGGAGAATGCGGCGTGTGCTCTGCTTCGTCTCTCGCAGACAGAGGAGAACAAAGCGGCAATCGGAAGATATGGAGGTATTCCACCATTGGTGAACCTTCTAGAAAACGGAGGTATCCGTGGGATGAAAGACGCGTCGACGGCGCTGTATACGCTTTGTTCGGTGAAGGAGAATAAAATTAGAGCGGTGAAGGCTGGGATAATGAAGCCGTTAGTGGAATTAATGGCGGATTTGGATTCTAACATGGTGGATAAAGCCGCGTATGTGATGAGCGTGTTGGTGACGGTTATGGAGGCGAGAACGGCGTTGGTGGAAGAAGGAGGGATTCCGGTGTTGGTGGAAATTGTGGAGATAGGGACGCAGAGACAGAAGGAAATAGCGGTGGTGATATTGTTACAGATTTGTGAAGAGAATGTGAGTTATCGGATAATGGTTTGTCGTGAAGGAGCTATTCCTCCGTTGGTTTGTCTTTCTCAGTCCGGTACCGATCGCGCCAAAAGAAAGGTGAGTCTTACCACGTGTTCATATCGACGTGGCAGTAATGCCATGTCAACAATAACAATGCACTTTACCAACTGCGAATATTACTCTTCTCGTATTTACGAAAAAATATTTTAATTTTTTTACCGGAGTGAAAGATGTTTTTATTAATAACACAAATTAAAGAAAAATATTTCATGGCAGTCATAGGATTCCAATTCCAAGTGAGTAATAGAAAGAAAGATATAAAATTAAAATTAATTGTTAGAATGAGTATATTAGAAATAAGTGGAAGATAAATTGATTTTAAATACTCCCTCTGTCCAAAAATATAAGCAAAAATGAGTCAAAAGAGTTTGATGTATTTAATTAAAAATTTGGACTAAATACATTCACTTTTGTTGATCAACTTTTCCTTATATTTTAGGATGAAGGGTGTATAACTCTTACATAAATTACTTATACTAATATGATGCAAAACAATTTCATTTTTCAATTAGTTTCTTTTCTCTCTCTCTCTCTGAGAGGCAAATTGATCGGTTTTTATTTTATTATTAAGACAAATTGAGGGTATAGTAAAAATTGAAATATCCTCTCATCAAAAGTAAGTTTTTATTAAATGCATCAACAAAAAAATGAAATTGTGTAAAAATATCTTACATTAAAATGACCTTTGTTATTCATGCATATATTATTTTTATTTCGCAAAACTTTTTTTTTCTCTTTTAAAAAAACAAAATATGTTAAAGGAACTATTATCTGAACATCTAAAAATTTACATTAAATTTAATATTGTATAGAAATATATCATTTAGAACTATTAATTTGTCTTAAATTTCGTTTGTTTAAGTTTTAAAAAAAATGATTTTATTTTGAAAAAATTTAGAGATTTTTAAAAAATGTAAAGCTACTATCCTTTTAGTTTAAAAAAAATTAGATTCTTGAAAAACTATTAGAAATAACTTTTTATTTTGAGATTATAATAATTTTTTTTTAGAATATGATTTTTAAAAAAATCTATAACAAACACCATCAGAATTATAAAATAAATTTTTTAAAAATCCAAAACAAATCACCCAAAATCAAAAAAAGAAGAACCATCAATTTGTCATAGAGAGAGAGGAGAAGAAACTAATAGAAAAATGAATTTGTGTTGCATCGTATAAATGTATGTTGTCGAACACATAACATTAAACAACTTTTTTTTATGAGATATATTGCATTAAACGGCTTAAACTAAGCACATGAAGCGCAAGTCTTCTCAATATATATACTTTAAGAACAAATATATGGATTGGGAGAATGGATGTTAGCATCTAAGGTAGCATAATAGCATGGTCTTCCATGCATTGTGCATTTGTGCTCATGTGTCTACACAATATATTTTTTGAAAATCGATCTAGTACTCTATAAATTGAATTGATGTCATGTGTTTCTGTCTACACATTTATTAATCATTGATAAATTTATCATAAACCTCTTCTTTTTTTTATAGCATTTAAGTATAATTTTTGCAATATTAAAACAAACAAATCAATTTCAATAGTTTTATTGCGTGTCTGGGGGATGGGTGGGGGGGGGTGGAGCTTTTTCTTTCTTTTTTTTGATTGTTGATTGTTCATCTTCATGTGACAGGTGGAGACACTAATAGAACTTCTACGACAACCAAGATCAAGCAACCCCATTGCACGTGCCTCATAAATGTCAACCTATAAACCCTATATCCTTTTGTGCCCAGTGCCCACCAATGTATTTCACCAATCTAACAGTGATAGCTAATGTTAATGGATTAAAGCAGCATTCATCCTCAATAGTCACTTGTATATACACCTTTGTAACAGAAACTTTGTAAAATTGTGTCACTAGTAAATTATGCTAGATTGGTAGTAGCAAGTAGTTTTTTACTTATGCTAGATTGGTAGTAGTAATAAGTAGTATTTTATTATGCTTTGCTTGGTTTTCAAAGAATATGCATATAGCATACACAGTTGACATGAACCACTGTGCATTTTTTAATATTAACAAATGAATCAATTGTTCCACCGTTTAACCAAGGTGAAGGAGAAAGTAATATCTTGTCTTCTTTTTTAATTGGGAATGGTCTGATTGTTCAGCCTTCCATCAGCTATGATTTGAGTCGAGCTCAAACGTATGGAATTTGAGGTTGACAATTATAGCTAATGCAAAACTAAAATGACAAATTGCTAATTGGATGTCAGGTCTGTGTACCATCCAATTGACCTATGATTGTGTGATTTATTTTAAAGATGGGAGCATGTAAATGACCCACATTTGGCTACATTACACGATTGTAAAACTTCTCTATAATGTATTAGTATTAGAATTAGTATTGGTTAATTAAGAGGTATGAGAAATGATTTATTATAGAGTGTCTAATATATGTCTATAAGGCATCAATTAATCTGATAGCTATAAATTTTGTGTCCATCATAAACCATATGTCTTGCTAGTCCATGGAAGCATCCATCTTCCTCTATATATATGTTGAACCAATTAACAAAGAAAGAACATGGGAAGTTCTAATTCACAAGTCACAGGAATTAAGGCACTTTTCCCGTCTCATCACCTCTGTCACTCCCTCCCTCACACACTCTGCTTTCCTCTCCCTAATCACAATGTCAAATTACAAGAGAATTTTCTTTACATTCTCGACATTTTTCATAATTATTGTACTGTTGATCCTTACTATCTTTCTCGTTTTTACATATAAACCCACCAAACCAAACTTCTCCGTTGCAAAAATTGAAATCAAACAACTAACCCTTTTTGGAACAATCTTGAACTCCATGATCAAAATTGATCTACTGTCCAAAAATCCAAACACAAGTTTGCATAAATTATGATGAATTTCATATTTATGCAACATACAATAATCAAATGCTAACAAATGAATCAATTGTTCCACCGTTTAACCAAGGTGAAGGAGAGAGTCATATCTTGTCTTCTTCTTTAATTGGGAATGGTCTGATTGTCCAGCCTTCCATCAGCTATGAATTGAGTCGAGCTCAAACGTATGGAAGTTTGAGGTTGACAGGGGCGGATGCAAGTAATAGCTATTGGGGGCTCAAGCCCCCACAAAAAATTTAGCTTTACTTTAATATTAGAACTATATTTTTATAAGCCCCCATAATTAGGTCTATTATTTACAATCACTATTAATTTATCTTCTCAATTTTCAACTTTTTATTACTTCAACTTTTTAATTTAAACAAACTTTCTATCTTAACTTTATTATTTTTCTCTCTTAATTCATCTAAGCATCAACCATTTTTTCTCCCAACATCTTATGAGTTTTTTTATCACTATAATTGTGTATTTTGTAAAAGTTCGTAATTTTTTCTTCAGTTAAAATATATACAATATTTTCTAGCCCCCACCAGGAAAAATTTCTGGATCCGCTACTGGAGGTTGACAATTATAACTAATGCAAAACTAAAATAGCAAATTGCTGATTGGATGTAAGGTTCGTGTACCATCCAAGTGACCTGCGATTGTGAGGTTTATTTTCAAGATGGGAGCCTTGTAAATGACCCACATTTGGCTACATTACATGGTTGTAAAACTTCTCTGTAATGTATTAGTATCAGTATGGGTATTAGTAGAATCAATTGTTTATTAGTATGAGTATTAGCTGCCCTTCGGTTGAGGCTATTTCTCTCTGGGAAGTTCGTGAAAATTTGGTTGAGGCTCTTTCTCTCTTCAGCAACAGCAAAACAAGTGAGTTTTGTGCTCCGTTAACGTCGTTTTGAGCCAAACCAAACAAGTATATGTGAAATGTTAATTGTTCACAATTTGGTTTAAAATGTAAATATATGACTATCATTTAAATTTTTGCAAGCCCTAAAATATCTTTTTCCAAACCAAACGGGTTTGAAATCACTGACGGAGTTAGACTAATTTATTTGGTAGGGCCATACGTAGCGGAGTTTGAAAACTTTTATGGGTCGCCAAGTGTTGCGCGCGCGCGCACGTGTGCGTGCGTGTGTGCGCATGTAAATTAAATACATAATATGTTTCTAAGAAACTGTTTAAGGATTTTTTTTTTTTTTTGCATTCTCAACCTTTCTTATAACAATTTTACTGTTTATCCTTGCTATCTATATCATATTTAGATTCAAAACCTCGAACTAATCAGATAACTACCAACTAACTAACTAACTTAAGCAATCCTAGTTAGTTGCACTAGACTCTAACTAATCAGATAACTACCAACTAACTAACTAACTTTCCCACTAACTAACTTTTCACAACTGTTTCTTCACAAACAAGTAACTGTCATATGTTACTTCACAAACAAGTAACAGAATAGCAAACACTTGTATGTTATTTTATAACACAAACTTAACAAAAACATACCTTTTCTTCAAAATTTGAATTGAGAAGGATGTTTGTTGTTTTAATGTCACGGTGAATGATCATAGGATCACCTGAACAAATAGAAAATTACAATAAGCATTCCGACATACATATAAATTTGAAAAAATAACAAGTTAAAATTAACAGAAGAGTCATACAATACTCGTGAAGATACTCAAACCCTTTAGCGCATCCTACACCAATTTTGAACCGGGTTTGCCAGTCTAATGTCGATCCTGCTCCTACAGTTCAAAAATAACAAGAAGAGTTATAACAAAACAGTCGTAAATGACAAAAAATAAAAAACGTACCATGTAAATGGAAATGCAATGTCTGATTATCAACAAACTCAAAAACAAGGAGTCTGTGATGATCATCATTGCAATATCCAATCAGCCTAACAACGTGTCTATGATGAACACAGCTCAAAATCTCCACCTCTGCCTGAAACTCCCTCTCCCCCTGATCACTTCCGTACTTGAGTTGCTTTACCGCAACCATACGACCACCGCTGATAACGCCTTTGTGCACAAAGCCAAAACCCCCTTTTCCGAGGAGGTTATGGTCCGCAAATCAGTTATTAGTATCAATATGGATATTAGTAGAATCAGTTGTTTATTAGTATTAGTATTAGCTGCCCTTCGTTTAAGGCTATTTCTCTCTGGGAAGTTCGTAAAAATTTGGTTGAGGCTCTTTCTCTCTTCAACAACAGCAAAACAAGTGAGTTTTGTGCTCCGTTAATGTCGTTTTGAGCCAAACCAAACAAGTATAAGTATATGTGAAATGTTAATTGTTCACAATTTGGTTTAAAATGTAAATATATGACTATCATTAAATTTTTGCAAGCCCTAAAATATCTTTTTCCAAACCAAACGGGTTTGAAATCACTGACGGAGTTAGACTAATTTATTTGGTAGGGCCATATGTAGCAGAGTTTGAAATTTTTTATGGGCCGCCATGTGTTGCGCGCGCGCACGTGTGCGTGCGTGTGTGCGTGTGTAAATTAAATACATAATATGTCTCTAAGAAACTGTTAAAGGATTATTTTATTTTTTTTGCATTCTCAACCTTTCTTATAACAATTTTACTGCTTATCCTTGCTATCTATATCATATTTAGATTCAAAACCTCGAAACCAAAATTCTTTGTCCCACAACTGGACATCCATAACTTAACCCTCTCTGGACAAATTATCAACTCATCAATCCAAATCACTCTTCTCTCAATAAATCCAAATCCGAAAATTAGCATTTACTATGATCAATTTCTTGTTATGCAACTTATAATAACCAAAAAATAACCAGTGAGTCAATTTTAAAACCATTTAACCAAGGAGAACTAGAGAAACATCTCTTAGATTCTTCTTTAAGTGGAAATGGTGTGCTTGCACCATCCATTAGTTATGAATTGAGCCGTGATTTAATTTCTGGAAAATTGAGTTTGACTCTTCAAGCTGATTGAAAGCTTTAATGGAAAATTGTTGATCGGGTGTCTCCTCCTTATATGATCAGCATTAGTTGTGTTTTTGTTGTTTATTTTGATGGAAATTTACCTCATTTAACTACGTTATAGGAATATACCACTTCTCTCTAATTTGTTTGTATTGTCTACACTTATAATGTACAGGCTCGGTTAAGAATGAGAATAATATTTTAACATTTCAATGCTACTTATTTTAGAAGATAACTTTGTTATGAGAAGTATGCAATTCTTTCTTGATCTAAAAAGAAGTATTATGATGGTGACAATAGCCTGCCAACCTGTCCATGCAGTTCTAACTTCTGATGACTTTTTCTGAGAACAGGTTCATGGTTCTAACTAAGTATATGTGAAATGGTAATTGTTCAAAATTTGGTTTAAATGTAAATATATGACTATCATTTTAATTTTTGCAAGCCATAAAATATCGTTTTCCAAACCAAACGAGTTTGGAATCAGTGACGGAGTTAGACTAAATTTTTTGGTAGGGCCATACGTAGCGGAGTTTGAAAAATTTTATGGGTCGCCATGTGTATGTATGCGCGCGCACGTGTGCGTGTGTGCGTACAAGTTTGATTCTCGAAGTTGCCCTCTTCTTTGTCCTCTACAACCCTCCTCTTGACCACCCTCAGACACCTCCAATCTATCTCCCTCCTCCCACCTTCAGCCGCCTTCCCTTCCCCACCCTCAGCCTCCTCCTCGGTGTCTCCCTCTACCCCACCCTCAGCCACCTCCACTTCCTCACCATCAGCCTCCTAAACTTCACCCTCAACCACCTCTTCCCTACCCCAGCCACCTCCCCCATATCTCCCTCTACTCCACTATCTCACTCTCAGCCATCAACCTTTTGTCTCCCTTTCCCCCACCCTCAGCCACCTACCATATGTCTCCATCTGCTCCACCCTTAGCGTCCTCCCCTCCGCCTCCCTGTTGCCCACCCTCAGCCACCTACCTCCACTAGCTCAATGACGGGAATGTCGCCTACCAAATTCTCACCACCTCCTCCCTAATCCTCTTGAACAACAGCTCTCTCAACGTCGGTTTGCTTACTGGCTTGTGAGTAGTATAGATATACGAGAACCTGAATGGACCCCAATGAGTTCGATCACATTGGGGAGCTAGGAAAAATATTATTCAATAAATATATACATTTTTTTATAATCATAATTAATATATATTGCAATTAATTTAATTTATTTGATACTTACATATATGTTAATATCTCCTGCAAAAACGCCATAGAAAAGTCATACAGTGGCGCTTAGTATAAGACAGATTGTAAGTGCATGATCCATGAATTGTACACTCCTTGTTTGAATGACTTGTACCTACACACATGTTATTGACGAAGCACGCAACAAATTAACAATTAAAAATAATAACAATAGTAATAGTAGTAGTGAAGTATAAATTATACATAATTAACTTACCATAAGCTAGCCTATAAAAAAAACACTTACCATAAGCTAAGAGGTGCAACAAAAACAGCGATGGATACGGAAGTACAAATCTATCCAAGTACGATGACACGATGCTTCTTAGTTATAGCAAATTGTATTGCTAAGACGATCGATAAAAAAAAAAAACCACATTCACTGTCATAAGCAATTTGAGGGTTAATTGTTGCAATTAAAAACAAATAAACATCTTGGTAAAAAATGGTAAAAAAAACATCTTAATAATTTGTAACAAACATAGAATGTACACATGATTTTTAGATAAATAATATATATATATATATATATATATGTTTGAAATTACTTGGGCATCTCTAGGTTCATAGACAATATATAGAATGATATAGGCAGTCTCTATGACACATCCAACAACGTTTATGGAAATAATTAAAACGTCGTTTGTTTGTAGGAAGTCGTGATACAACCAAAGCTTACATGCAAATAATGCTACAAAGTACGGTAGCGACTAAAAGCTTTCAGTGCTTTTTCTTCTATATATTCTAACAAAAGTTGGTCTGCAATATATATTTACAACAAAAATAATAATTATAATTTTCATATATTAAATTGATAATTTCAAAATGTATTGTAATATAATTTAACATATATTATTATTCTTAAATTTACTTACACCGGAGTCAAGATTACTCCAAAAGAAATAAAATTTTCTACATGACAAAAGTAATATGTTAATAGGTAGTAAAATAACCAAGGAAGGGTAAAGATACAATGTTAAATTTATTAAATGCTTCAGATTCATTAATTAAAAATAAAAATGTTAACTTGTAGTATACATTTTTATACACAATGTTGGCTCTAGATTTCTCTAAATTTTCTTCATCAACATATATACTATTCATAGAGACCTAAATTTAGAAAGGATGGTTTTCTAATTACCAAACAAGCCAAAACAAATAGTTAGACCATGTTGCATTCACGTCATAGGCATATCTGTAACCAAGAGGATTACAGAGAGTGTTCGAGAGGAGCGACCGCACAAAGTACTAAAATTTTAGGAATACCAATTTTTTATACTAGAGTTTGTGTATGTGTGTGCACTCGCGTGTGCGTGTATACGTCCCTGTGTGTTAAATGAATTATATAATTATTATTATAACTGAATTTTAAAATAGACTTATACTCTTCTGATCTTAATAATAAAATCTATTTAACGAATTAAAGTTATCAAAGTGATATTTAGATACTTATATAATGACTGCAACGAATCGATGAATTTTTCATCCAAAGGAAAAGATGAAATAATTTGGAGGGTTTCTTACAATATCCTATCACCACCTTCTAAGTTTCCCATTTCCAACCATTCATCATTATCCTATTAAGATGAAGTAAGTTTTGTCAAATTGAAGTGTTTCCTTACGGTCATCGCCCTCTATTAGAAACTAATTATTGTGTTGGCAAATACCAAACTAGAAAAATGTTTTTATTAATAACACAAATTAAAGAAAAATATTTCATGGCAGTCATATATACAATTCCAATTCCAAGTGACACCTTGAAAGGTAAATAAATAAATAAATGAAGTAATAGAAAGAGAGATATAAAATTTAAATTATTTGTTGCACGAGCATATTCGAAATAAGTGAAAGATAAATTAACTTTAAATGTAACCCTTAGATTGCGACTCTTGTTTGGCTTAGGGGATTCCGTTTTGGTTGTGGCTGATGCAATGAGGTTTAATGTTGAGCAAGATGGGTGGGGATGTTGGTATCTGGTTATTTTGTTTTGACTGTTTCTCTTCCCACCTCCCAAATTTCACTGAAATTTACACTAAAAAAAATTCGGTAAATATTTACCGAACTTTTTTGTACGCTAGAGGAGTGAAAAAGAAACGTGGGGGTGGGAAGAGAAATTTTCTTTTGTTTTTGTTGTACTTTCGGACCAGTTTATTTAGGGGTTTTTAAGGACCTGTAATTGGTATTGATGAATTTAGGTGCTTATGCTAGTTTCTTTTTTCTTCCTATGTGACATACTTGTATGTGTCTATGCTCATTTTGAACTAAGTTGCATTATTAATAAAATTTATATGATACAACATAATTTTACTTTTTCTATTAGTTTCTCTCTGTCTTTCTAAGGCAAATTGATAGTTTTTTTTTTTTTTGGATTCTGACAAATTGATCAATTTAGAACTATCAATTTGTCTTAGAGATAGAGAGAAAGAAGAAACTAATAGAAAATTGAAATTGTGTTGCATCACGTTGAACAAATAACATTAAACAACTTTTTTTATGAGATATATTACATTAAGAGCCTGTTTGATGGTCAAGATAGTGAGCAGGATATGATAATTATATCATATCCTGTTTTAATCTTTTGTTTGATGCACCAATGAGATATGATAAATTATTCCCTTTTTTAATCTTATCCTATCACTCCTTTGTAATTTATATCCCGAGTTTTTATTGGGTTAGAATTATCCTGTCACCGGAAGAATAAGTGAATCCTTTTTTTTTCCCTCTCTCTCCCTCTCTCCTCTCTCTCTCTCTCTCTCTCTCTCTCCCCCTCTCTCTTTTCTCTCTATCTCTCTCTTCTCTTCTGTTCATATTTCAATCTTTTTGTTTGTGGAAAGTTGATTAAGAAGATCAAGATTGCACCAAATGTTATTTTATTTATTAAAATGTGTGCACCAAATATATGATATGATAAGTGTCTATCATGTCACTATCATATCCTGTTCGTATCCAACTCTTTATCAAATCTTATTTCTATCTTATCCTGACCATCAAACAGGCCATAAACTGCTTAAACTAAGCACATATGAGGCATATATGGATCGGTAGAATGGATGTTAGCATCTAAGGTAGCAGAATAGCATGGCCTTCCATGCATTGTGCATTTGTGCTCATGTCAAGTGTCTACACAATATATTTTTTGAAAATCGATCTACTACCCTATAAATTGAACTGATGTCATGTGTTTCTGTCTGCACATTTATTAATTATTGATAAATTTATCATAAACATATTAGTGTCTCCTACCACTTTGGAATCTAGAGCAAAATCAACATAAGATATATGCAGATCTTGTACCCACTTTAGTGCAATTAAAAGTCTCATTGCTTCACTTGTTGCGACATTAACTATATATGCGAGAATCATTTTGTTTTAGCAAGAACAAAACTTCCTCGGTCGTCTCGTCTCTAATACGCATGCCCATTCTAACCTTATTTTGAGCTTTTGGTAACAAGACATCAATGTTGCATTTATACCTTCCTCTGTTCAGCTTCAGCCAGCGAACTCTGTTGTCCCTTGGGCATCTTTACGAATTTAATTTGTCTATACTCGAGATGCAAGATTAGAAACTAGCGACCAATCATATTGTTATATAACAAGAGTTTTCAAATGAGATATTTTTTGTTTTGGATGCACCAAAATAGTCCCACATCGCTTGGTACTCGAAGTAAAGAGTAGTTTATATACAACACTCACACCTTTCAAACCACCGAGGCGCCTTTTCTACAAAGGACAAAACCGTAAAGAGTAGTTTTGTTTAGCAAGAACAAAACTTCCTCGGTCGTCTCGTCTCTAATACGCATGCCCATTCTAACCTTATTTTGAGCTTTGGGTAACAAGACATCAATGTTGCATTTATACCTTCATCTGTTCAGCTTCAGCCAGCGAACTCTGTTGTCCCTTGGGCATCTTTACGAATTTAATTTGTCTATACTCGAGATGCAAGATTAGAAACTAGCGACCAATCATATTGTTATATAACAAGAGTTTTCAAATGAGATATTTTTTGTTTTGGATGCACCAAAATAGTCCCACATCGCTTGGTACTCGAAGTAAAGAGTAGTTTATATACAACACTCACACCTTTCAAACCACTGAGGCGCCTTTTCTACAAAGGACAAAACCGTGACGGGACAACCCCAAAGCGGACAATCTCTCGGAGATGTGGACTTCCAAAATAGGTAGTTTATATACAACACTCACACCTTTCAAATCAACTGAACATTTTTTATAAGAAAGTCATGGTAACATGTGCCCTTAAATTATATGTTAATGCATAAATTATAAAATACTCAATTTTCGAGAACTTTTTTCTATATTTGATTCATTTCTTTGTTAACATTTACCTTGTAAAAAACTAAAAACAAGGCATCCCACCTATTTTTTAATTTTTTTCACCACGAGTATCCAGTCTACACTGGACTACGCCCCTGATCAAACTGTAATTTTTCTTACCAAATTCAGCGTCAATTACCGCCGACGAATCAACTAACAATTATATCCTAACTAAATTTTTGTTTTCCACTTTAGGAAAAAGAAAAACTCAAACATGGGTACGACGTATATGATATTTGATGTGCTTTCGGTCATAGACATAAGACACTACAGGCTCTCCGCTAACGTGCAGACATTTTCATCACAAGTACAACTCCAGTCCAACTAATTTAAAAATTTAAGCTATATACTGTTTATTTTTGTTGCAATTAATCAAAGAAAATAAATTGGTTATAAAATTTTTCTTTGAACACTATTATAAATTATTGAAAATGTTAAACAGTGTTCCCGGACAATGGTTAAACATACTAATATAGAAAGTTTGTTTTGAAATGTGTGCATTCAACACTTTTGAAAATGTAAAAAGTTGTCTTTTCAATATTTGATTTCTCTTTTATTTCTTTTTTTAGTATGTTTAACAAGTGCCCCGGAGGTACTGTTTAACATGACCCATAAATTATAAATAGAAAAATAATATACAAACTGACTAAAAATGTTAGTTTCGTAATAAAAAGAAGAAAGTTAGTTAAGTATAATCAATTTTTTAGATTTTATGTAAAACACAAAGGATTCACATTAATCTTTAAATGAATGGTGTTCCAAATTGGGCAAGATTCATATTGCCATTCCATTTATTTATGTGTCAATTTATTAAATTACAAAGTTTAAGAGTAAAATTTTATAAAAGGATAAAAAGATTTGGAAGATTATTAAGATTTATGAGGATAAATTAGGTAATTGGATAGTAATTAATTTTATTAAATTAGTAGTAAAAATAGTAAATACGAGAGTTGTTTAATACTTTAATCACTTTATCGAATGGTGAAAAATTTTAATAGTATGCTAGAAATTTCGGATTCAATCCTTAATTCCATTGTAAATTAAAGAAAAAATACTTTAATCAGTTTGTTTAAAACAAAAACTTTGATCACTTAACAAAAAGAAAAATAACTTTTCGCTTAATGGTTTAATTATAAAGATTAATTATTAACTAATATGAATAGATCCAAATCTATATACTCATAGGGTACCTTTTCGTTTCACTTTTGACTTGTAGCATAATAATCAGAGCAAACCTTTGCGTGAGTTTCTGAAGTTGACGATTGTCGTGCGCGTTTCTTGCCACAACAAGATTTCTCAACTTTTTTGTATTACAATACAACTTTCTGTTTTGAATCAATCAATAATAAAAATACATTAATCTTAATTAACCTTTTGAATTTAGTTTCAAAACTAGTCTTCATTTTTTCTTGTTAAGTTCTGAAAGCAGCAAAGATCATAGATGGAGAGTTATCTGAATGATAATTTCGGAGATGTGAAACCGAAAAACTCATCTGAAGAAGCGCTTCAGAGATGGAGAAAGCTTTGTTGGGTTGTTAAGAATCGTAAAAGAAGGTTTCGTTTTACTGCTAATCTTTCTAAGAGATTTGAAGCTGAAGCTATAAGAAGATCTAATCAGGTTTCTTCATTTTCTTTCTAGATCAAGATTATATCCTAAAATGGAAAGTTTCTATATGTTAATCCTAGTTTACTTTCCTATTTTGGCATTTTTTGTCCACTAATCTTAATGTTATTTATTGTTTTGTTTATTCTTGATTTGATTTGAGGTAAGCATTTTTATTGTGTTTATGCTAATACAATAATACTAATGGAGAGGGAAATGATTACTCTGATACAGAAATTAAAATCAAATGCTTATGGTAGTTTCAATGGCATAGTTGATAATGTTACTGAAATAGTTTAAGCCTATGTTTGGTTTCGATGTTTAGAGCCTCGAGAATTGATTCTGGAAGTGTAAATTGATTTTTGACATGTTTGGTTGCTCTTCAGTAGAATTGATTTTGCCTTCAAAATTGATTCTATCTGAAGCTAGGATTTGTAGCTTTCGAGTCTAAACGTGATTTTTGCACTGAAATTTATTGTTCAGCTCACTTTTACATAAATGTATTCAAACTGACATAAAACATTTTACATTCAACTCACTTTTAACTAAAATCAATTCATCCGAAATCAATTTTTTTCACTGTGAAACTAAAATGCACTAACTTTGTGTGGAGAAAAAGGATATAATCATTTCAACGTTTTAAAAATGGTTATGCTTAATTCCCAACTGGCACTATACAATGTAGGAAAAATTCAGAGTTGCAGTGTTGGTTTCACAAGCTGCACTTCAGTTTATTCATGGTAAGAAAGTCAACCTATGTGCATTTTTAAGTCGTTGTAGAAGTTTTACATTCAACATAATAAGTATCTTTTGCTCGCTCCAGGCCTAAGTTTGTCAAGTGAGTATAAAGTACCGGAGGAAGTTAAAGCTGCAGGTTTTGAAATTTGTGCTGATGAGGCAGGATCAATTGTTGATGGACGTGATGTGAAGAAGTTGAAAATTCATGGAGGTATTGAGGGTATCACGGACAAACTCAATTCCTCTGTGAATGATGGGATATCCACATCCGAGTCCTTACTGAATCGGAGAAAAGAAATTTATGGAATTAATAAATTCACTGAAAGTCCAGCCCGGGGATTTTGGGTTTTTGTATGGGAAGCACTTCAAGATACAACCCTTATGATACTTGCGGTCTGTGCATTTGTCTCTTTAGCGGTTGGCATAATAATGGAAGGGTGGCCTAAGGGTGCACAAGATGGGATTGGTATTGTTGCAAGCATATTGCTTGTAGTGTTTGTCACTGCAACTAGTGATTACAGACAATCATTGCAGTTTAAGGATTTAGACAAAGAGAAGAAAAAAATTACTGTTCAGGTCACGCGAAATGGATATAGACAGAAAATTTCAATATATGATCTACTTCCTGGTGATATTGTCCATCTTAATATCGGAGATCAAGTACCTGCTGATGGACTTTTTTTGTCCGGTTTTTCCGTGTGTATAAATGAATCAAGTTTGACAGGAGAAAGTGAACCAGTGAATGTCAGTGACCTTAATCCTTTTCTTTTATCTGGAACCAAAGTCCAAGATGGATCATGCAAGATGCTTGTGACTACTGTTGGAATGAGAACTCAATGGGGTAAACTAATGGCTACTCTAAGTGAAGGGGGGGATGATGAAACTCCCTTGCAGGTAAAACTCAATGGCGTGGCTACCATTATTGGGAAAATAGGCCTCTTTTTCGCTGTTGTGACTTTCTCTGTGTTGGTCCAAGGGCTATTTAGCCGGAAGCTGCAAGAAGGTTCCCAATGGACATGGTCTGGTGATGATGCTATGGAACTTGTGGAATTCTTCGCTATTGCTGTTACAATTGTTGTTGTTGCTGTTCCTGAAGGTTTACCTTTAGCTGTGACATTGAGTCTTGCTTTCGCCATGAAAAAGATGATGAATGATAAGGCACTCGTCCGTCATTTGGCTGCTTGTGAGACAATGGGATCTGCCACTACTATCTGCAGTGACAAGACTGGCACATTAACTACTAATCATATGACTGTTGTAAAAGCTTGCATATGCGGGAAGATCAAAGAGGTAAAGAACTCTACCGACACTTCTGATTTCTCATTTGATGTTCCCGATTCTGCTATAGCAATCCTACTTGAATCAATATTCAACAACACTGGAGGAGAAGTGGTGAAAAATGAAAATGGAAAGATTGAGATTCTGGGATCTCCAACTGAGACAGCCATCTTGGAGTTTGGGCTGTCACTTGGTGGTGATTTCCACAAAGAACGACAAGTATCAAAACTTGTGAAAGTTGAACCATTTAATTCAATAAAGAAGCGCATGGGGGTAGTTCTACAACTTCCTGATGGTGGTTACAGAGCACACTGCAAGGGTGCCTCCGAAATAATTCTTGCTGCATGTGACAAATTTGTAGACAAAAATGGCGAGGTTGTTCCACTTGATGAAGATTCCATCCGTCACTTGAACGATACAATTGAAAAATTTGCCAACGAAGCTCTTCGGACCCTTTGCCTTGCTTATGTGGATATTCATGATGAATTTTTAGTTGGAAGTCCTATTCCTATTGATGGTTACACTTGTATAGGAATAGTGGGTATTAAAGATCCAGTTCGACCTGGTGTTCGAGAGTCTGTAGCCATTTGTAGGGCAGCTGGTATTACTGTTAGGATGGTTACCGGAGACAATATAAATACTGCAAAGGCAATTGCTAGAGAATGTGGAATTTTAACAGATGGTATAGCGATTGAAGGCCCCGAATTCCGTGAGATGAGCGAGGAGAAATTGCTTGATATCATCCCCAAAATTCAGGTACATATCAATAATATATCATTTAATCGAAGTTTTAAATTTCTTGGCAATTTGTTTGAAAGATTAGCTCCTTGATATCACACCAAAGCTTGTTCGACTCCATTACCTCTACTTAAAAAATTTGCTCACAATCAACTTGCGATGTCTATATCTACAGGTAATGGCTCGATCTTCGCCCATGGATAAGCATACCCTAGTGAAACAATTGAGGACAACATTTGAAGAAGTTGTTTCAGTTACTGGTGACGGTACAAATGATGCGCCGGCACTTCATGAAGCAGATATTGGACTTGCAATGGGCATTGCTGGAACTGAGGTATGTCTTAACAACAATCTGTTTTTCTTGTCTGAACCAAGATTTTATTTTCTTGAAATTTGAAAACCATGAATTATATTGTTGTTTGGAATTTTGGATACAATGGATACGTTTTTATTTCCAAATGCCACTTGAATGTTTGAAAGCAAATCTCGTTTGAGTTATCTAATATGTAATGCATTACTAAATGTAAAGTGCTTATGATATATATAATGGAAAACGCCGCTCCATAAGTTATAGTCTGTACTCTGTACAATGAGGTAAATTAGTCTATAACAAGTGAAGAATTTTTTGTTCAAAGAGATGCTGAATGTTCAAAGAGATGCTTTATATTATATTTTGAAAACCGTTTTATTTTGCAAAATTTCAGGTAGCAAAAGAAAGTGCCGATGTAATAATTCTAGATGATAACTTTTCAACTATTGTGACTGTGGCCAAATGGGGCCGTTCAGTTTACATAAACATACAGAAATTTGTGCAGTTCCAGCTGACTGTAAATGTTGTTGCTTTGATTGTCAACTTCACTTCTGCCTGTTTGACCGGTAATCATGATGCTTTCCTTGTTATTATGTTCCTTAATCGTTATTCCTTATCTTAATTAAATTATTAGTTTTTGCGATATGCGGCTTTTTCATTTTTCCTCATAATGTATATAAAAAAAATCCAGGAAATGCTCCCCTTACTGCGGTTCAACTTCTATGGGTCAACATGATCATGGACACTCTTGGAGCACTTGCACTTGCCACTGAACCTCCTAATGACGAGTTGATGAAAAGACCACCAGTTGGTAGGAAAGGAAACTTTATCACTAATGTGATGTGGAGGAATATCACAGGGCAGTCTATATATCAATTTGTCGTAATCTGGTTACTCCAGACAAGAGGAAAAACAGCTTTTCATATTGATGGTCCGGATAGTGATCTGATATTGAATACACTCATTTTCAATTCATTTGTATTCTTTCAGGTAAACTTAGACAAATTACTGCAATGTTCTGCGGATATGATTTATGATTTCATTTTCAGACTAGGTGAATAATATGTTGACTTATGAAATATTAAAATACTGTTGTTGAACGTTCTCTGATTGTGCACTTTATTAACTCACTCATATTCAAATGTCTTGTTAGGTTTTCAATGAGATCAGTTCTAGAGATATGGAGAGGATAAATGTTTTTGAAGGTATACTGAAGAATTATGTCTTCACAGCTGTCCTCACCTGCACAACTATCTTCCAAATTATAATAGTCGAATTCTTGGGCACCTATGCCAACACATCTCCACTTAGTTTGAAACTGTGGTTCGTTAGTGTTTTCCTTGGAGTCCTTGGCATGCCAATTGGAGCAGCTATAAAGATGATCCCTGTGGGATCTGTCTAAAATAAATTCAGACAATTAGGTACATTCTTGTTCATTCTCTGTTCTCACATGTAAATTAAAGTTTTTGAAGATGTTTTCATTCGTCTATGGCTCGTCTTTCGATTATGGGAAACACTGAAACAGTATGTCGATTGTCAACTGGACATAGATCTACAAAGACAGTCTTTAACTTGTGCATTAATCAAGAATTATCTGTTAGGAGAGGAGTTACGTGATGAATAAATTAAACGTGTATGCTATCTCATTTAATCAGAAATTATCTCTGGCAGGTTGGTTCCCTTGTCTGGAACAATGTCAATTTTGAATGCTGCAGAAGCAAGTGCAGATGGCCGGGAATGTTTGTGAATACATGTTGTTGGTGAAGATCAGAAGGGCAGTGTCCTTTATACAGAAGTAGAAAAGTACTTCAATATATTCAATCTTAAAGAAGCAAAGTCTATACAAGCAAACCATCTTCTGGTGTACTTTTGGATGGAAAGGGCACTATGGTAGTTGCTGCTGCTGTACAATCCCTTGTGTTTTAAAGAATAGTACTTAGGGGATTAACTAATTGCATTTCATTTAGTTCCACAGTCTACACTTTTCCAACAAGCAGCTTCAGGTCAATTTTTTTGTCAGTACCCTCTCATATTTTTCATTGCCAAGCTATTGGTACAAAATTATATAATATTTGACTGTTTGAACTTTCTAGTAGGTAATTGTTAAGGGACTAAGAATATCATGTTTCTTGTTCTTGCTTCTTATAGTTTTCATTCTTACAATGAAGTTAAAACATCTACAGAAGCTGATTAGATAATTGCAAGGGATAATCATTAACACTATGGACTAAAGGGAGTGAAGTGAAAGTAGGAAAAAACAGATAGTTTGAATTTACTCCATTAAGATGATCAAACAAAATTATGTATGGATGTACTCTATTTTTTCGTGGAACTTTCCGCACCCTCTAAAATATTTCCGATGTACGCACCGGACTTCTAAATAGATGTTGCTCATTTTTCAGAAAGCGATCGAATTGCAAAAATAGTACAGGTATGGTGTTCAACAACCGAATGAAAATAGTACACTTCTAATTATAAACCATGCAAGAGAAGAACATGTTCTAGACAAAAAGTTGCTGGAAGTACTAATTGTGATTTCAGCTTTATTTGCATTGTTAAATACCAGAACCATAGTCCCAAACAGAAGCACACTAAGTTTAGTATGGTATGATACAAAGCAACCTGCAGTACATAAAACTCTATTACTTCAAAGCAGAACCAACATAAAATACTTTTGATTCTACAAACATGTTGGGTTTTATGACCCTTGAACACAACAAAGCCAGGCAAAACGGTAGGTCCCACCTAAAAGGCAGTCTCAAACATTCAAACAAATCCAATCAATCTTACAACACTTTTGTGATGGCAACACAAACCATGTATCCTATCACACCAACACTGTTTTCTCTTCCCACCTTCAGCCTTTTTGAAGACACTACTAAAGCATCAATCAAAAGACATCCATCAAAAGGTAGGTTGCAAGAGATATACATGAAAAAACCAAATCCATTTTGAAGAAAGTTGCGATTAATAGTGAATCATCGCCAGTTTAAATTCTGATAACTTAGGCGCGAATCAATTTGATCTCTAAAATGTACAAAACTAATGCAATCGAAAACTTTCAATTTCAAACGTTGTTTAGAAACCGTTAATTTGAGATATCAAATTACGTTAACACTTCAATATCATGGACGAAATCGGCGATTTCTTCTAATTTAGGCATTGCATCTAGTATTGTTCTATCCCAAAACCTGAATTTTTATTCTCAGATTCCTCCTTTTCCTTGTTCCCCATGGTAACAATCAATAAATCCAAAACAATTTTCAGTCTAGTAACAATCAATACCTTTCTCTTGTAAGTTTCCCCCACTCTCTCTCTGTTGGTGATATGATACTATAGCAAAAAAAATACTGTAACAAAGAAGGACAACACATAATCTTCACATAGAACTATGAAAAATTCAAAAAGTTCAAATTTTGGGATTTTCTTGGTGTGGTCCCTTCTTGTCACCACCATCTTCATCATCAGTGAATGAGAGCCTTCTTCTCTTTGTCATAGCAACAGCATAGTCAGTTGGCCTGGATCGAATAACCGAAGAATTCGGTGTACATAAATCCTTAAGCTCTTCTCTTTTAATCTTCTCCTCATATAATCTTTGAATTAGATTGTAGCAAGCAAATACATCATTCTGTGATATCAAAAACAAAGGCCAAAATTGATTTGTTAATTAACAATATTAACAATATTAGTTTTTCTAAGCATGATTTAGTGAAACTTAACAAAAAAAATGAATACAAAAACTCACTGGTTCAAGTAATGGATGTTGAGAAACTGAATTCATTTTCAATCTCACATCTTCTATGCTCAATTTTTTATCCAATGCCACTAAAGTAGCAGCTGCTGCAACAACAGATGGTTTGTGATCCATTAGATTGATCTCTGCATAATAAGAAAACATATATACATTTGGTTAATCCATGTTTGAACAAAAGAAATTCACATCATTCTCAAAACCGAAAATCAAAATAAAAAGAAAGAATTTAATTCATACAGTAAATATTTTTTTATTCTATTCATCTAACATAATCATAACTATTTTTAAAGTCACGCTATTAGTTGTAATTTGCAATAAAGTCACGTAATTTTTTTTACACCGACAATGTATCAAAATTAAACTGTAGAAGTAAAAAACACATTCAAGTGTTGATGATTGTTTCACCTTCCATGATTACAGTGAAAATAGGTTGCATTGTGTTGGAAACAATAGGATTTGATGACGATTCATTGCAGAACATTTTGATGAAGTAAGAAAGGAATGAAAAAGGAGTGATAATACCCATGTTCCAATCCAATGTACTAAGAACAAAAAGCTCCATTTTTTGAACCACTTTTCCATCAAAGAAATAATTATCATCCAATTGAAACTTTGATAATCCTGGCACATTGTACTCTTCCATTTTTGCAGCCAAAGAAAGACATGCAATTGATAGCAATCTTATAGCCCAATCTTTCTCACCCTTCAAAAAATGGAAAATTCAACCAAAAGGGTAATTAATTAGATTGATAAAAACTTGACCAATTGATAAAAAACCAATGTTGCATTTGGAAGAACATTAGTTAAGCTTACATCAATGAATCTTTTTGAGAGGAATTGATCCAAATATGTTACTGACAAATAAGCTGTTTCAAAGTGAAAATCCAATGCTTCTGTTTTCTGAAGTAAATTTTCAACATCCAAAACAAGAAAAAATTCAAGTCAAAATCAAATTTTTCCAATTGCAGTTTCATTAATGAAGCTGAATTAGTATAAGAAATAGTAAAACAAAAAAAGGGTCGATGAAACAAACTTTGAGAATCCAATAGATTGCATTCAAACGAGCACGTTTGACAGAATCTTCAAACAGAAAATTTTCATCTTTTTTGAACCCAAATGCAGTCTCTTTCTGAATCAACAATCTCACATACTCTTGCTCTTCTTCTTCTGAGACACCAAATTGATTCATTGAGCATTCTTCAACTTCCAAAACCGTTTCATTTTCTTTGCACAAAAGATCATCCATGTCTTTTGTTTTTTTAGTGTTGAAAAAAGAACATGTGTTTGTGTTTATGTTTTATGTTTATGTTTGTTGTAGTAGTAGTAATACTAATGATGATATTATTGACTGTTACATTAAGTAAGAGTCAACGAATTAAAAGAGGAGGTGGAAAAGGAAAATGAAATGAATTGTTGTGGGCTATGATTTGGGGGAAAGATAATGTAGCTGTTTTCAGTGTGAAAAAATTGAAGAGTTTTGATGTATGTGTGGCGAGATTTTAGTGAGAAGTGTGAAAATGTGAGAAGTGCTTTTATGATTAGGATATTGTTGCAAGCAATGCAGAGAGAGTTGGGTGAGTAAGTAAAGTGTTGAGTGTAATGATGATTGATGAGGTTTTCATTTGAGTTTGACTGAGAAAAAAGCCTTTGTATTTTTTGGGAACACACAAGTTTGTGACAACACTTCTTTCTCTTCTCACTTACATCAACTTTTGGGGCGCGTGGAATGCAACTCACCATACTATTGCTATAAGTTATTTTGACTTTATTACACCAATTAAGAAATATTTCCTCTCCAAAAATAAATGACCTGTTTGACCACTGACACGTTTGTTAATGCACAACTTTAATCGTTAATATCTCTAATTATCTATTATTAAAAATTATAAAAATGGTATATTTTGAAAGTACTCGTCGAGACAAATCAAACAACATCTCATATGCTAATATTTGCATGTATATATTAGTAGAAAAATAAGGTCAAAGCAGGTCAAATGAATAGTACACTAAGTCAAAAAAAAGTCATTTAAAATGGGACGGAGGGAGTAATATTTATCTTTGTATTTTAATAATAAAACATGGTCAAAATAGATTATATGAACAGTCAAATAGAGACGATTGTTTTGGAACAGAAGGAGTAGTAATTTACAAAATTATCATTTATTAATTAATGGTATAAGAAAGATAAATAAATTGAATAATTAACTGAAGAAAGAGAAATAAAATAACATTAAATGTTTTATTGAAAATGTAAAATGACTTATAATTTGATACAATTTTTTTTCAAAGTGATTTATAATTTGGTACAGATGGATTATCTCCATTGAAGCAATTCCTCATTATCAAATAAGTTACTAAAAAGTTACTCTTTCTATCTCAAGATAAATAACATAACATAGTTGATTTTGTGAAAATAGTCATCACGTTTTATATTTAAGAGTTGGTGTTCGAACTCCAGACGTTATATTTATTCACATTTGAGATGAAATTTCTAACTACTAAATTACTTAACAAAAAAAAAAGAGTTGACCCTTCATATTGGTACAAATTTTATCATTAATATTTTTAGTTATTTATTATTAAAAATTATATATTTTGAAAATAGTCATCGAGATAAATAAAATAACAAATCATCGATGTCTTTCAAAGAAAAAATCAAACAACGTTTTATATACTGATATTTATACATTAGTAAAAAAAATATGGTCAAGATACATTCAATCATTGTACCGCAAAAAAAAATAGTCAAAGTAGATTATATGAATAATTCAATTAGTCAAACTAGATAATTTATTATGGTACGGAATGAGTGTTTTACATTTATTAAAAAAATCATAACATGCGAGTAGGTAATTTTTTTTGTTAAACCGGATATCCTTTATGCTAAACTGCATAGACTATCCCTCGAACCGCTTGTAGAATCGAATTAGGCGGCAAACTCTCACTATGAGTTATTTGGAGCATGATGTTTTTCTTTTCTTTGAAATAAATTTTATAAGATGTAGAAACAATTCCCATTGGTCATTAATTATGAAGAAAATGAGAGAGAAAATTAGGAAAATGCGGTAAATTGATCTTGAAACTTGTGTAATTGACCTTTTAGAAAGATAAAAAACACTATTTTCAATACAAAAGTTGGTTGTTTTGATATCTTTAATTAGTGTCTCGGGGCACTAATTAGCATGATCCTTATTATAAAAATAGAATATATTGAATTGAGAGTGATTTTAGTAGTATTAATTAGAGTATATTGTTGAGATACTCTGTATTTATGACTAGGATATTATAGTTTTATTACTCGATACTTATTACCTATTTGGGTACTCATGTATTTGTATATATACATTGTATATATATCCTTCAATATATGAAAAACATAACTTTCAGTTTCAAGTTGGTATCCAGAGCTTAGGTCAAAACTTGAAACCCTTTTTTTTCCCCTTGGCGGCTGGGTCTCTATTTTTGTTCTTCCGACACACTAACGGAAACACGAGCCCCACCACCATGATCGGAATCACTTTGTCCACCTTTGTCTGAAACCTCACTGCCAGAAGCGCCGCCACGCGCTGCCACGCGCCGCCACTTTCCGGCCACTTTTCCGGCGCGTGTGGGCCACGCGCCACCTTCCGCTGCTTCGTTTTCACCGGCGTTTGTTCTGTGGGTCTCGTTTTTCCTTCCTGGTTCTGTTGAGACCCCTTCCAGTTTTTTATTCTCGCATTTGAGGTGTGTTTCTGTTGTTTCTCGATTCTGCCGCATCGGTTTTTCGGCTATATCAATTTTCAACATTGCAATTTTGGGTCTGGTTACTGTCTCTACAACTCAGACCACTTTTTTGGTATTTTTTTTGCAATTTTTCTTGTTGAAATATCATGTCAGAAATTCCAAAGAACGATGCCGATTCCACGAAAAAGAATTTGATCTCGTATGCGTTTCACGGAACACCTGTAATCACTACAGAAAAGTTGAATGGTGGTAAGAACTATCTGAATTGGCATTCTTCTGTTGAGATATGGTTTTTGGGACAACGCCTTTCAGACCATCTTACTAAAAAGGCGTCAGAAATTGATGATAAGTCAAAAGATGAGTGGGAGGCAGCAGACTATCAACTTGTATCTGTGTTGTGGAATTCTATTGAGCTCAAGCTGATGGTGCATTTTCGTCCGTATAGGTCATGTTATGAGGTTTGGCAGAAGGCTAAGAACCTTTATGCCAATGATATTCAGCGATTATATGAATCTGTCCGCAACTTGTCTACCCTTCAGATGACTGACAATGATTTATCAGAATATTTGGCTCGAGCTCAGTCTACTATTGATGGCCTCAAACTCATGTTGGTTAGTGATGATCCTAAGAAGGTATTGGAAAAACTTGACAATATGTTTATGGTGTTTATCCTTCATGGTCTCCCTAGAGAGTATGGTGCTGTTAGAGATCAAGCCTTGACGAATACCACCATCCCTACGGTAGAAAATCTTATTGATCGTCTCACTCGAGTTTCTTTACCAAGTGATGATACCAATACAGCCCCCGAGTCCTCTGCGTTTATTTCTAATTTCAGCGATCGTGGTCATGGACGCGGTCGTGGACGTGGTCGTGGTAAAGGACGTGGTAGAGGGGGTAGAAGTAATTATCAGTGTACTTATTGTAAAGAAGAAGGCCACATTCGGGATTGGTGCTACAAGTTGCATGGCTATCCGAACAAAACAGCTAATGTTGCTCAATCTTCTCAAGGCTCTGAGTCAAAGTCTGAATATGAAACTACTTTCTCCGGCAATGAGTATAAGGAGTATTTGCAGTTGAAGGCAGCACAACACGCAACCTCCTCGACTACTATAGCTCATACTGGTAATTCTATGGTTTGTCTCTCTCACTCTACACCTACTGGATGGGTTTTGGATTCTGGTGCTTCAGATCATGTGACTGGTAATTCCTCACTTTTCTCTGAAATATCACCACCTAAATATCCACATTATATCACTGTTGCGGATGGGTCTACAGTTGAAGCAACTGGTATTGGACAAGTTTCACCTATTTCCTCACTCTCTTTGAGTTCTGTTTTATTGATTCCTAATTGTCCCTTCAATTTGATTTCTATCAGTAGATTAACTCGTTCCTTAAATTGTTCCATAACATTTACTTCTGATTCTTTCTTGATACAGGACCTGAGTACGGGACAAACGATTGGAACCGGGACTGAATCTCGTGGTCTTTACTATCTCCAGCCTTCCACTTCTAATATAGGTGTTGCAGCTGAATCTCCCGAGCTTCTGCATCGTCGTTTAGGTCATCCGAGTCTATCAAAATTAAAGAAAATGGTGTCTGATCTTCCTCAGTTAGAGTCTTTACAGTGCGAGTCTTGTCAATTAGGAAAGCATGTCCGTGCTTCCTTTTCCAGTCGTATTAATAATAGAGCTATGTCTCCTTTTGATGTTATTCATTCTGATGTTTGGGGTCCTAGTCGTGTTCCTTCTACCTTAGGATATAAGTATTATGTCACTTTTATTGATGATTTCTCAAGATGTACTTGGATATTTTTAATGAAAGATCGTTCTGAGTTGTTTAATATTTTTAAGAATTATTGTTCTGAAATTATGACTCAATTTGGTAAAACAATTCGCATCTTGCGTAGTGACAATGCAAAGGAATATTTTTCTGATCGTTTCAATTCTTTTATGCACTCAAAAGGCATCATACATCAATCCAGTTGTCCTCATACACCTCAACAAAATGGTGTAGCTGAAAGAAAACATAGACACATTGTTGACACTGCACGTACCCTTTTATTAAATGCCAATGTTCCTCTTAAGTTTTGGGGTGACGCCGTTCTGACTGCCAATTATTTGATAAATAGGATGCCATCCTCTGTTTTGAATGATCAAGTACCTCATTCTCTTTTGTACCCTACAGACCCCTTATATGTTGTTTCCCCTCGTGTCTTCGGTTGTACTTGTTTTGTTCATGATTTATCTCCAGGTCGTGATAAGATGTCTGCTCGTGCTATCAAATGTGTCTTCCTTGGTTATTCTCGTGTCCAAAAGGGGTATCGGTGTTACTCTCCTTCTACACATCGTTTCTACACCTCTGCAGATGTTACATTCTTTGAGGACTTACCATTCTTTGCCAACTCAACGGCTCCTACGCCTGACTTAAATCAAACAACGTTTTATATACTGATATTTATACATTAGTAAAAAAAATATGGTCAAGATACATTCAATCATTGTACCGCAAAAAAAAATAGTCAAAGTAGATTATATGAATAATTCAATTAGTCAAACTAGATAATTTATTATGGTACGGAATGAGTGTTTTACATTTATTAAAAAAATCATAACATGCGAGTAGGTAATTTTTTTTGTTAAACCGGATATCCTTTATGCTAAACTGCATAGACTATCCCTCGAACCGCTTGTAGAATCGAATTAGGCGGCAAACTCTCACTATGAGTTATTTGGAGCATGATGTTTTTCTTTTCTTTGAAATAAATTTTATAAGATGTAGAAACAATTCCCATTGGTCATTAATTATGAAGAAAATGAGAGAGAAAATTAGGAAAATGCGGTAAATTGATCTTGAAACTTGTGTAATTGACCTTTTAGAAAGATAAAAAACACTATTTTCAATACAAAAGTTGGTTGTTTTGATATCTTTAATTAGTGTCTCGGGGCACTAATTAGCATGATCCTTATTATAAAAATAGAATATATTGAATTGAGAGTGATTTTAGTAGTATTAATTAGAGTATATAAAATAGGTTATTCGTCATATACGATGCAGTATGTAAAGGGTTAGGCTTCATCTAATGCGCAAGTTAAGTTTGACAATAAAATAACGAATAGTCAATAGGTTAGTTTTTAACGGATGAACTTATAGATTGTGAGCTATCTAATTGAATTTGTAATGTTTGATAAACTTAATGCTCTAGAACTAAATATTTCTTTTTTTCGGACATAGTGGTTGAACGAACTTAAAAATTTGGAAATGCATAAAATTATACATATTTAATTAACATTTAATTTTTTTTTCAAGTAAGATGATAGGGATAGATTTGGAAAATAAGTTTCATAATTTTTTTAATATAAAGTTCACTCAAATAATGATGGTAGTAGTTTTTTGATATAATATACTCCCTCCGTTCCTATTTATAAGAGTCAGTTTGACAAAACACGGATTTTAAGAAAGTTGGTTTTTGTATTAAATTGGTTGACAGATTATATTGATTTTCCACGTTTACCCTTAGTAGTTACTTTCCTATAATTAATAGAGTACTCATTTACAAAAAAAAATTAAATGTTGTTAAAATAATTATGTAAAGTAAATAGGGGTAGTTTTGGAAAAAAGAATCAATGTCATTGATAATTGCGAAATGATCTTATAAAAAGGGACAAAGTTTTTGTCAAATCAGCTCTTATAAAAAGGGACAAAGAGAGTATTATAACATGATTTTTGCAAACCAGTGGGTACACGGTGAGTCTATTTTTCCAAATATTCATATATAAATAAATAAAAGGAAATGTTAACGAGTGTTTCTAGAATAATTTTTAATAATCTTAAATTGTAAGTTTTATGAAAATATGTGAAATCGGTATATTATTCACAGTGATAAATACCATGTGGAGGGTAATTGACAAGAAATATGAAAAGTATATGCTCCACATAAAGCGCGTCATCTTCTTTGGTGCTTATGTAGGGGTTGCCTCCCAACGAGGTGTCGATTATTAGAACGTAATGTGGTTTGTGATATTCATTGCCCGCTGCATGAAGAGGAGGTAGAAGATGATGTACACACCTTCTTCACATGTGCTTCTGCCCGGTCTAGCTAGCAAGCAGCCGACCTATCATTTGTCATGGATTCTTTAGCGTGTCAGCAAGGTAGTGCGGCAGACAAAGTGTTTGCCTTGTGTCGGAATGAAGACTATGGTACTATATGTACTAGGTAGAGTGGCTACGTTGTTTTGGAGTATTTGGCATAATCGGAATGATAAAATATGGAATGATAATGTTAGAAGGCCAAATTAAGTTGGTTGAACTGTATTTGACCATTGGAATGAGTGGTTTGCTATTCATAAGATGCGAAATCATGATGATCATGATGCCCCAATTTTAAGCACGGACCGGTGGGAAAAGTCTCGCATAGGATGGTTAAAATGCAATGTCGATGCAACATTTTTTGTCGGTTTGGGAAGGACAACGATGGGTGCATGTTTCCGTAATAGTTCTGATGAGTTTACTGCTGGACTCACACAACGACAACAGTTGAGCTTTATCAACAGAGGAGGGAGAAACATGGGCATTACCGCAAGCCATGCATGAATGAACTCAATTCGAAAGTGACTCTCAAGTATTGGTTGAAACCATTTGTACAAAGCGGCAAAACAAATAAATACAATCCTTCATAAGACTCAAATAAATAGAATCCTTAAACAATATCGATATTCATTAATAAGACTCAAATAAATATTATATGTTTGATTCCCAAATGAATTCTCTCAAATTTTGCACTAACTTTTTTTTCCCTAAGTAAACAAGAGAGAAACCTCTCAATTTATCTTCATCATATCTTAATATTTACAACAATAATTATATAAGAGTAAACAATCTATGGTCCTTCAAAATAAAGTTGATAACATTTTAAAAATCCAAATAACAAATTTATATGAAATATTTCACCTCTCTAATAAGTCTTTACAATCATTTTATATGATTAAAATTCATCTCACCTTCTTTAATTCAATGTTGAGATTCATTTTCTGTCATATATGACGTGGATTAGGGAGAGTTGCTTTTTTTTTTCTTTCGATCCCCAGCTGTGATGAAGGGTACGTGGGGGGTCAAGTACTGAACCTAATTGTGGTATCAAAGTTTTAGAAGAGAGGGTCTGAGATTCATCAAGGAGGGTCCACTACAAGATGATCATAGACTATAAGACACTTCTCAATCTGATCACCTGTCCCTGACCAGTCAAATGTACCCATTTCTGAGAGAAATGTTATTCCAACAAATTTTCTTACAACTATACTACAACTTACAAAACTGTTACTTTATACAACTATTTTCATTTATTTTTTATTTTTTTTAAATACTCTCACACGTGACAAGAATTCTTAACACTTTCTCTTTCTATTCCTCACTCATCTTCTTCCACTCTCACCAAAATCACCCCCACCGATCGATCTCCCTCCACCACCAATCACTTTCTCTTGGTAATTCATTCACTAGTTGTTAATTCGTCGCCGGTGGCTCTGTCTCTCTGAATCGTATTTCATGCTCGTGAGTTACCCTCTCCTTTTCCTCTTCCACTATGTCGATCTCATTTTCAATCTCCTTCATCCTTCATACTTTACTTCCAATTTATAAACTTTTGCAATCTTAAAATGAAAAATTAGTGCCCAGTTTGGTATTGGATCTGAAATTGCAAAGGTTGCTTTCAATTGTAGAAAATCAAATTGGGGGAAAACTCTCAAGCTAAGTTTAAGAAATTGAATTGCTCTGCATTTTTTGGATGGGTGTAAATATTGATCTTTGTGGAAAAACTATTGTAGAATAAGTAAGCATCACTACAAGAAAATTGTCATTTTGCGACCGGTAAAATTGTACTTTGCGACAGTTGAAACCGTCGCAATTTGCCATTTGCGACAGTTCACTAACAGTCGATGATTTGTATGTCGCAACAGCACTTTGCGACGGTTCTGAAAACAGTCGCTCCAACTGTCGCAAGTGCTTTGGCAACGGTTATAAACCGTCCTTATATGTTTTTAAGCAAGTACTAGATACTTATTGCAACAGTTTTAAAAGCGTTCCTGTATACTGGCAACTTTTTGAAACCGTTGCAAATCTGTTCTCTTTTTTATTTCCAGCTTTTTAATATTAATTGAAATCAATACACATTTATTTTTTATTTTCATGGTTTATTGAATAACTATACAATAAATAGGTAATTAAATTATTCATACAAAATGTAGGAAAGTTAAAATGCACAAAAAAAAGACTTTTCATTCATACAATTCAATAGTAACATCCATACATCAAATTTAATAAAAACAATAGTTTAAATTTGAGTAGTTCAAACTCCAAAAAAAAAGATAATTAAAGTATTTCAAATTTGAATGTTTAACATTCAAAAACTAAAACATAAGTAGAGTAATTAATCATACAAAACAATATATATATATATATATATATATATATATATTCTAGAGATGTTGCTTCATGATCCTTATAGTGCTCTCTAGTCAGAACGCCTAGCATCTCTTGATTTTTCTAATTCAATTACCTGTAAAAAAACACAAGTATATATTAGGACACTTCAAAAAATTTAAACTAGCAAGACAAAAACTAGAGAATAACACCAGCACTACTTCGAAACACTTCAAGAAAGGGAGGAGGGAAGACACACACAGTTCACCATTTTAAGCAACAATAGAATCGCTTTCGCCCTTTCGCCATTTTAATGAAGGGACTTGCTCGTGTGGGGACTACTGGTAGCATATGACAATCTGAATATACAGGTTAATTTTTTGTGTCTAACTAATTATAGCACAAAACTATTGCAATGTGATTTTTTGTGCCTTCTACATTTATGAGTTGAGTTTTTAGAAATAAAAAATATACCCTTGTTGTAATGTAAACATAAAACAATCTCATTGATCCACAATATTTAATGGATAGAATAAAGAAACATAGAAAAATATGGGAATCTAGAGATATTACTACGAGCAAATCTCCGGATAACTAATTATCTTGAGATATTACTGAAATCAAATTATGTTATTCTCAACTTGAGAACCAAAATAGAACCTGTCAACAAGCAGTTAAAATACCCATATCCTACTGCTTCTAAACATGCTAATGGATTTTTGCGCCACTTACTTAAGTTACAGGAAAATCCTTTAGAGCGCAGAAAATTACAACTACCAACACAGCAAATTACACAGTTGCAGCATAAAAAACACACTGTGAAGGCACAAAAACAAAAACAAAAATAAACTTCTCTAACTACACACCAGCAAAAATAGAAAAGACAAGTTCGCTCGTGCTAAATATTTACCTGACTTTCCCTAGAATTTTGCATGTGCATTAAGAATGCAACTTGCTCCTTCAAAAGATCAACCTGAGAAGCCTTGTACTTAAGAGAATCAATTTCAGCTTGCATTTTCTTCATCTTCTCATTAGCCTCAGAGGAAGATGTCAAACTTGTAGTAGTGAGTTGAGAAGGCGTTACCCCAAGCCTCATACTACGAGCAAATCCGCCATGTTCTTTTCCAAAGACTTTCACAAATGCTTCAGTCTCTAACCGCGTCTTTGCAATTTCAGCTTGCAATTGGTCCTGCATATGTAAATACATATTGCTTACAAAAAAGCAGAGACGGTTAATACTGTGAAAAATAGGATAATTTCCAACAAATACCTATACCAACTTACAATTTTGAAATTGGTGTTGTCAACTGTGTTGGTGGTGTAGTTGAATTCTCTGCCTTCAACCTTTTCGAATTCTCTGCCATTTTTTTTACGCCGTGCTTCCTCATATGGGGATGTCATCACTTATACTACACTTAGAAAAACAATTAGGATAAGAAAAACTATAAAACAATTAGAATAACATTAATGGAGTAAAATAAAGAGTAACAATTCCATAGATTAAGTAAAGATAAACAACAAAATCATAATTAAGGTTGAATGATAAATATTCATGACCTTAATAGCATACCATCATGTGGGGGTGGAAAAAAGCCTAAGATAAGAGCAACTGATAATCAACAAGACATGAGTGGGGTATGGATGATTAACATCTACTATATAAATTCACTAAACCTCGTTTGTGCTCTTATTGACTACTCTCCCTATGAGTGATCATTAATTGGTGGCACATTATCACATCATATAATCAACATTACTTTTATATTTTCATAGAGCTCAAAGGGAATAAAAAGTAAAAGGTAACAAGACGCATAAATGGAGATGTTATCATATTCAAACTGATTGAGTTCAATTAGTTTATGTCAGAGCCGCGGAGAATAACATACAAACCACCTATCTTGCACACAGAAAGCTAACACCAACACAAAAATAGCCAAAGGACTAGAACTGAAGTGAAGTATATAAAATTGCATTGAATCTTAGCACATTGCTAATTTGCTATCATGTTATAAGAAAACAAAAGGTATCAGCCAATTTCACATCATAATCATTGTATGTTCAGCTCAAAAAGAACCTGACATTGTTCTTTCTAGAAATCTCAAGCAACACTCGCCACATGAGAGGATTCTTGAAAATGTTCCACCATAGAGGACACACGTGACATACTTTTGTAACATTGTCAATGGTATCAACCCTCCTAAGAATGTTTGCTGTGATGTCTATTGGAAGCTCAATCCAATTTGGCATTGTTGTGATCTCAGCTTTTGCTTCCTTTGTAGAACTTGAACAAGATGATGCAAAAGAAAGGGTGGTAGTAGCCTTTTATATACAAAAACACCGACATTGAAAACTAAACGTTATCTGGTGTAGACAAGATTGCCAACTTTTATACTAAAAAAGAACAACAACAAATTCATAGTTTTAAAATAAAAACCCATTTTTCTTAAAACATTCAAATGAACAACAATCACATGAACAAGTAAAGATTTTTCATATAGGAATCAACATGAAATTAGAAATACTAACAAGGATTAATAAGAACAACATGAAAGCATGGGTATCAAATGAAATGAAAACAAGCAAAAAGTAAGTAGAGAACAACGAACCTGAGATGTAAACAACATCAACGAGAGATAGAGAAGCTTCGTCAAAGATTTAGGGATTGAAGTTCGATTGGAATGATGAAGTTAGGGATTTGGACTTGGAGTGACTGATTTGAAACTATTTAGGGATTTGGAACTGAGCTAGGGTTTTGGAGTTGAGTTAGGGATTTGGAACTCCATAGCTCAATGGATTAAACGGTGATGATGGAAACGAGAGAACTGAGGGATGAAGAACGGAGATGAAACGGTGATGAATGACGGCGATGGATGGAAAGCGTGTTTTTGAATGAAGGGTTTCTGAATGCGTGTTTTTGCCTTATTTCTTTCTTAATTTTTTTCCATTTTTAATAAAAGGTTGAAGGCACTAAACTGAAATATTTCCCGGTTACAATGAAAAAAATATTGCGACGGTTTTAAAACTGCCGCATCAACTGTCGCAGATGTTATAAGAAAAAGGCAATTGCGACAGTTATCTCTAGAGGTCGCAATTGAAGGGTCGCAAAGTGACAATTTTCTTGTAGTGCATGTGATTATAGTTTGATGGTTTTATTCAACTTATTTTTTTAGTGTGTTTTGAATTTCAATACTTGGAAAATGAAATAAACATTAAGATTTATTGTACAAGTTGTTTGAAAGTCACTAGTAAATGATGAAAAGAACAATGTTTGCTGATAGCTTCCGATTGTAGTATAGATATGTATCGAGTGTTTGTAGCTCGAAACGAGAACCCACGAAAACCAGTTAGATTGGTCTGCTGGTATTTGTATTGAACACTTCTCTAGAACTGTTTTGATTGTTAGAGTTTTAAAGATGATTAATAGTTTAAAATGGAGAAATGATAAATCAATGTATAAATTGCATATCATATTATATGCTTTCTGGGGGATTTGAAGCTTTCATTTCTTATATTTGTTTGTTGAAAATATACTTTGTTTTGGGACACAACTATAGAGTTCCCTGTATACTTCTTCTATTATTCTTCAATCATAAATATACCATGTTTTTTTGCTAATTGGAGTTGGGTTTATGACAATTTCTTTGCACATAGGTTATACTGTAAAGAATTTCTTATATAGCTCCTGTTTGAATACATAACAGCACACAACATGTATTCATTCAGACTTAGTCACAACAGAGAGTATTTAAATTATACACATAGTAAGCTTATACTATGATATTTACTCTCATTCAATTAAGTTCTTTGATTCTTGATTTTGTAGAATAAAAATCAAATGCTTTCACTTGTTATTAGAATTATGTGATTTTACTTGGTATAACTTGCAGTTTGGTAATAGAATAGAAATCATTTGGTTCACTTGTTCTTAAAATTATGTGTTTTCAGTTGGTATAGCCAGCAGTTTGGTATTAAAAATTACTTGGAATGGGTGTTCATAGTTGGGTTCTAATAGCAAACTACATCAAACTGAACCGAATTGTATGTCTTCAAGCCTATTATTTGTTTAAGTGCGTTGTGGTTCCGCTTTATCAAATTGAATTAATTGCGTAAACAAAATTGCAATGTGAAATCAATTGATTAGAATTATGTGCTTTCACTTTGTATTACTTATTGTTTGTTAATAGAAAAAGAAATCACTTGTTATTAAAATTAAGTGGTTCTATCTATGTTGAACTTGTGTTATTATTTATCTCGTTTTTTTAATTCTTGTAGGTGAAAATTTAAAGATAATATGGAAACTTGAAGATTGAAGCATGAAGATGAAAGTATAGGCTATTAAGTGGACACAATTTGTTTTTAAGCTAGAAAAGTAGCTTAAGGATTGACATGATTTACCTATAACTAATTTTAAGTTTGCAAGACTGGGTTAATTTTCTCTTTATATATATGGTGACATTTTGCTACCTAAATATATTTATTTAGTTTAATTGCTTAGTTTATAATTTGATTAATTTTGAATTTTGATTTTTTTTTAAATAATATAGCATAAGGAGATAAAATGTGGGAATAACATAATGTCATGATCTATACAAACAGAAATTTGGTGTCACTAAACCGTATAGTGACAAAAAATTCGTAGCTCAAATAGCATATAAATTCCAAAGCTAAAATAGCCTATAATAAGTTCTAAGTAAGTGGGGCTTCTCGAAATTATTACCAATACTGATTTAGGGAGTTATGTGTATATAACGAGAGAGTTGAGAATAAATTTGGTTAACGGATTTAAAATCTTTTAAACTTGATAAAATCATACATCTTAAACTTTGTTTTAGCTTTATCGTCTGCAAACAATCAGAAGTGTATCTCATACATAATGTCGCTCATAAACAAATAGTGAGATTTTTTGAAATTATTATTAATACAAATGTCGGGAGTCATGTGTAGTTAATTGGGGAGTTGGAGAACAAATTTGGTTAACTGGATTAAAATTTTCTAAACTTGTAAATATCATTCATCCTTAACTTTATTTTAACTTTATCATATACAAACAATCATAAATGTGTCCCATACACAATGTCAATCGTGAGGAAATATGAGATACATTGAAATTATTATCAATACAGATGTGAGGAGTTATAGGTAGATAACAGTGGAGTTGGATAACAAATTTGGTTAACTAAAATAAAATTTTTCAAACTTGAAAAAACCATTCACCATTGTTTTAATTTTATCGTCTGCAAATAATAGAAAGTGTATCTCATACACAATATCACTCGTGAATAAATAGAGATTCCTCGAAATTATTAATAATATAGATGTGGGGAGTCATATGTATATAACTGGAGAGTTGGAGAACTTATTTGGTTAACGCATTTAAAATCTTCCAAATTTAACCAAATCATCCACTTTAACTTTGTTTTAACTCTATCGTCCGCAAACAAACAAAATTGTGTCTCATATGCAATGCCACTAGTGAACAAATAGTAAAGTTCCTTAAAATTATTACTAATACAAGTGTTGGGAGTCAAGTTCAGATAATTGGGGAGTTGACAAATAGATTTGGTTAATTGGTTTAAAATCTTCCAAACTTGAAAAAATCAATCACAATCAATTTTGTTTTAACTTTATCTTCTGCAAAGAATCAGAAGTGTGTCACATATGCAATTTCACTTTATCTTCTGCAAAGAATCAGAAGTGTCACATATGCAATTTCACTGTTTAATAAATGGTGAGATTTCTTGAAATTATTATTAATAAAGATGTAGGGATTCATGTGTCGATAACCGGGGAGTTGTGAAACATATTTGGTTAACGGATTTAAAATCTTCCAAATTTAACCAAATCATTCACTCTTAACTTTGTTTCAATCGTTTGCAAACAAACAAATATGTGTCTCATATACAATGCCACTAGTTAGTTAGTTATTTGAATTTGGTTCTGCACTCCTCAATTAAGTACACATGACTCCCCGCATCTATATTGTTAATAATTTTAAGCAATTTCACAATAAGTTCACAATTGACATTGTATATGAGACACATTTCTTATTGTTTATAGATGATAAAGGTAAATTTTTTATTTTTTTTCATGTTTGGAAGATTTTAAGAATTTAACCAAATCTATTGTCCAACTTCTCCATTATCTATACATGAGTCCCCACATCTATATTTTCTTGTTTCATACACAAATTATATAACCCAATATTTTAGATAGGTTTCTCCACAAGGTGCATGATTTTTTCAAGTTGGATTTAAAGACAATTAAAGAGGTGTGGTATTATATATATATATATATATATATATATATATATATATATATATATATATATATATATATGGAGAGTCATGTGTACATAAGTGGGAAGTTGTTTAATAGATTTAGTTAACTGACTTAAAATATTCCAAACATAAAAATATCATTCGTCTCTAATTTTATTTTAACTTTTTCATCTGAAAACAATCAAAAGTATGTCCCATGTACAATGTCAGTCGTGAACAAAGAGAGATTTCCTTAAAATTAAAACTAACATAGATGTGGGGAGTCACATGTATATAACCGATGAGTTCTTTAACATATTTGGTTAACTAGCTTAAAATCTTCAAACCTTGAAAAAATCATTCACCTTTAATTGTTTTAACCTTATCATTTGCGAATAGTCGTAAGTGTGTCCATATCCAATATCACTTGTGATCAAATAATGAAATTTCATAAGGTTATTAATGATGTGGGGGAGTTGTGGGTAGATAACTCTGGAGTTGGGGCACATGCTTGGTTAACCGACTTAAATTGTTGGGCACACTTAATATAAACATTGCCAGGGTATGTTTATGCAGTGAGCTTGAGGCAACAATTTTTAAGTGTTGCAATTTTTAAGTGTTGCCATAGCTTGTAACACTTCATAAAGTTGCCTAAAAGGTGTACACAGAGAGTAGAAATTTTCATTTTACTATCAATTTTTTTGGGAATTCTTCTCATTCATGGCTTGCCACATATTAGCATTCTTTTTATTTATTTTTGAAATTCAATTGTATTCATATATTTAAAACAAAGAGCATTACATAGAGAAGGATTTACAATTGGTGGGGTATTTCCCATCCATGACTTAGAGCTAACCATTTAAACCAAAAGTTATGTGCAACATCATTCACATCCCATCTAATAAAAGAAACTTTTGCACTAGCTAAGCTATTCATAAGCTTCTTACAATCTTGGATAATATATCTATACCAGGTACATAATTACTCCCTGTTATGTAGTGTGCTACCACATGTGCATCAGTAAACATAAATATCCGAGTCAATTGTTGTCCAATTGCCAGTTGCAGTGCCCACCGGACTCCCAGCGCTTCAGCCTGCACTAGTTCGATGTATGTGTTCTCTGCGGCAAGTTGATAAGACTGACTCTCTTGGTGGGTTAATTATGACACAACCCCAACAAGTTGCATTATCCTAAAAACAGCCAGATCCACGTCAAGTGCGGCATAATCAATTGATTGGTCGCCACAGACAGTTGGATGTAATGTATGAGACCTGTAGGCTTCTTCTTTGGATTTGCTATGTTGAATTTGTGGATAAATTCTGCTGCTGCACTGGACACATCCTTAGTGATTACTTCTCTTTGCTTGAAAATCAATTAGTTCCTTGATTGCGATAACTTCCACAAAGATGTCCCAAAGACTTGGGTTGCCATTTGCTTCATACAAGTTAGCCATTTCATTAGTAAGTTGTTGATATTTGTGTGGGTTAGAACTCGAATCCCTAATGTTGATTACGCCCCCATCGTTGACCATGACAACAAAATAATACAATAGTTTAAGTACAATGATATCTAAAAAATGCAAATTAAATACGCACAAATTGAGACTTCAGAGTTCAGACATTAAAACGAATGATGCCAAACCATCACATAAAAATATTGAGGATAAAAAAAGCTAAAGATAACAATCCAACAAAGACAATGTTTGGTTTTTGTTGAAGACACTTGTTGATTTTAAAAAAGTTTAGCCCAATAATGATCTTCACCTTTCGGTCTTTCGATTACTATCTCGATCATGTAAATGAACTAGCCACTACAACCATCAAGACAATTAAGAATATATGACTAGATCAAACACACAAGATATCATAGAATAAAGTAAGGAAAGAAAACATGAAGAATCCAAAGGTATGTTGTAGCAGTAAAGTGAAGAAAGAAAACATGACAAATCCTTAGAATCTTAATTTATTGAATAAGAAAAATAATATCAAAGTAACTTATAATTTCAACTACCAAATTAAGATGGCATGGCATGTTCAATATAATATTTTCAACAAAGAGATAAGATAGAACAATATAAATAAAAAGTGCAGCAGAGCGTAAGCAACCAATGGCTGGAATTTAAGGCACACAAGAGTTATGAAACTATCACACTCATTACCTATACTAAAATCCCAATTTAACACACTCTTGCTTATTATACTCAAAACCCCATTTTAAAAGGAGAATAACAATTATGAAGAATGTGTCAAATAAGATCAATTTCTCAAACCTAGATTTGGAAACACTGACAACAACACTCAAGACATATCAAATTTTATTAGAAAACATAAATACAAATTGCAAGAAATATACATGAAATTTCACCATGCATCACATTACATAGAAAGAAAGGGAAGTTTATAATACGTTGTTCAAGAGGAATACCGTCGGAGAAGAACGTCGCCTCTGTCACCACCGAAAAGGGGAAATGGATATGAGTTGAATCGAGAGAAATTCGAAGCACGATTTAGGATTGTATCGACAGAGATTGAAGGGATAATTTAGAGTTTTATAAATTAGATTGGAGAAAGAGAGAAGAAACAAGAATGATGATTTAGGTTTGTTGTTGGTTTTTGGATGAAAAAGAGAGGGATAAAAAATTAAACAGGAAAATGTGTATAAAGTGTCACGTGTGGGGGTATTTTAAAAAAATAAAAAATAAATGAAAATAGTTGTATAAAGTAACAGTTTTGTAAGTTGTAATATAGTTGTAAGAAAATTTGTTGGAATAACATTTCTGATTTCTCTTTGAGTCTTTTGTACAACTAATAATATAAACTGAAAAATATATGTACAACTATTTCACTATAACTGTTGTCTTCTGCCAATAAATAAATTATTTGGGTACACACTCAACCAATCACCCCATAATTTCCGCAACGTCATTCCATTTTACCCCACCTTCTTGATGTGATATGGAAGATTACATCATTTTCATTTGTTGTTCGTGTAAAATTAATTTACAACGACTGTGCATATCCATTAAACTATATATATATATATATATATATATATATATAATTTGCATCTATAGAACAAATGAATGATGCAGCCCAGTGGTTGAAGTACTCGCTCCTTGCATGTAGGTTGCGGTTTCAAACCCCTGACTATTGCACGTATGCCAATGCATAATTTTGATTACGAATATCTTTAATTGTCTATTAGTAAAAATTATAGAAATTTGATATTTTGAAAATACTAATCGAAATAAATCAAACAAGATCTTATATGATAATATTTAGATTTATATACTTTTAGAAAAATACAGTCAAAACAACACATATAAATAGTTCATTTAGTCAAAATAGTTCATATAAAATGGAACGGGGTAGTAATTGATATTATAATTATAAACATAACCTGCTATCAAATTTTTTTTTTACATACGCAGCCCCCGAAGGAAATAATCGTAGCTCCGCCACTGGAGATGATCTGGATCCGAGTCATGGTGTGACAATGTATTATTTATAAAAGTTATGGAAGTAAATATTAAACTCTTTTTTCAGGGAGTTAGAAATATTTAACTCTAGAAATATTGTAAATCAGTTATGAATCCATTGTTCAACACGAGTACATGACAATCAGCAAAAATAAGTTTAAAATTAGGTACGAAGAAAATTTTAGAAATTTAAAGAATAAAGAGATTTTGTTTTTAAATTTATAACACGTGATATAATGTTGGCTGATAAACAAAATGATAAAAAAGTACTGTAATTCATAAAAAAAAAGTTGACGATTAGTATTCGACCTTCACTCCAACATAACATTAACAACCAAAATTGTTAACTGAAAAAATAATAAGATAAAAATAAAATGTATTTGAAGTCATGAATGTATATAGATGAAATCAAATTAATTATTAAAAAAAAAATTAAATAAAATTATACCAACAAGAATGGTCCATCCTTTCCAAAAATAATACTAGTGAAATTTGGGTAAGTTTATTTCCATGTCAGTGGGGGCTTTGTTGACACACTTAACTACGTACAAAGCTTAATTAAATACTATAACTCATCAACTCTGCACGAATGTGTACTGTGTTGTGGTAATGCTATGTTATGTTACTATCTATCAAGTCTCTTTCACAATTCTTACTACTGCCAATGGATAGAAAATATGAATAGCCACATGCATTTTGTTCCCAGCCCGGAAGCAATGCAAAGAAAACGATAAATTCAGAGTATGCTTTTTCATTGCAAATTTATTTTCAAAAACCTACCAAGGATGGAATCTGCAGTACCCCCCCATTGATGTTTATGTGATCATAAGCTTTTTTCTCAACTTAATCATAATTAATAAAGTCTATCAGCAATATTTAACTTCACTTTTTTTAGAACAAATATATTAATTATTCAATAAATCTAAAATGTGATTTGTCTCATATAAAAAGTATTATTATTATTATTATTATTATTATTATTATTATTATTATTATTATTATTATTATTATTATTATTATTATTATTATTATTATGTGAATCATTCTAAAATTCACCATACTTCAATCAATGTACGAACAATTAAAATTCAACTTTTATTTATAACTTTTCTTATTTGTACTATAAAATAGTAAGTGTCACTCAATATGGAATTAGGGACTACAATGTTACCGTCCAATAATAGTTGATATAAAAAAAAATCAGATAATAATAGCATATTTTCCTACACATATAATTTTTTACTTTATAGTTAATTTATAGTCACCTAATTAGTAGTCTTGTCTTACCAAAAAAAAAACTAGTAAATAATTAGTGGTGAAGCGACATCACATTAAGGGTAGGTCATATATGAAGTCTAGGTGGCATTTAACATGAAACTTCCCTACCATTTAGCATGGTGATATGAACCTGAGAAGATTTACGTACGCTTTGAAAATGAAATTGATACTCAAGGGAAAAGGACATATATGGGACTCGGGTTATGTCTATTGGCCACCCTTATGAACGGTAATAGAGAAATGATATTTGTACATTTAAATTTAGACAATTTTTTAGACGACTCTCTCTTATATTTGTTACATAAAAGAAGAAGAAACAAAAATTTGTCTCAAGTTATCAAATACTAATAGTTGTACATATATCACTACTCATGGTAATATATGTTAGTACGGATTGATCTATATATAGGTCAGCATATTACACGTCGTCTTCGCCAACATTACCTCCTTAATTTCTCCATGCCTATTTTTATAGAGTCTTGCTATAAAATTACTACATCACTATTCATCTGATTTGGAGAAGATTTGATATTTAAAACATGACTCCAGTGGTTCGGTAGCCGTGACTTGATAATGATATTGTGGATTTAATCTATTTGAATGGTTCAATTGAAACTCTTGAAACTTAAAAAATGTAAAATATATATATATATATATATATATATATATATATTTTGCTTTTTGAACCTTCCGATAAGAATCTTGGGTGTGCACAATTACTAGTTATAAAATGACCTAACAGATCTTAATTATATATGCTTTGAAATTTTTATTTTTTTTGAACAAGCCAAAATGATATATATATATAAAATAGCCTCCCTAGCACAAGATGTGCCAAGGTAGACTACATATATGGTTTGAAACTAATATTTTTTTTTAAAAAAATGAACCTAATTCAACTCTCACAAAACCGAGAATATATTGAACAGTGATGATTGGCATTTGATTGCCTCTTCTTAAAAAACGATGTTCAAACTTTATCTAATCCGATGAACTTAATCAAAACTTTCCATAATTAATTATCCCGGTGATTATTTTAGAAAATTACTATTGTAATTTAAGAATGATACTATATGGCTGATAAAAAATATCAATTGGTTATGATAAATAAAATACTTAAAAGAGAGATAATTCATATATAAAATGTTTTAAAATTTAATTTTGATGTATCTTATTATATTTTTGTTAAGAGTCTAACATTAAATGAGATTGAAAATAACTCCAATAATAGAAGACATCTCTCACTCTGAAAGCTCCGTGACAATATATAAGGAAAATTTTATTTTTTAGGTTTATTGTATAATTAATGTATTTGGTTAATATATACAATAAATCTATAAAATAAATTATTGCTTATATTTTGTCACGGAGTAGTAATTTGTAGCGGAAAACTTCGCGTGCATGTTTATTAGTAGTTAACTCTTGCTATATGATGAACTCCATAGCAATTAATAGTCTTCATTTACATGTGTTAGAGAATTGATAAGATTAGGATTTAGGAACCTTTTGATCATTAGTCATGAGTCATGACCATGAGATATATAGGGTAAGTGGAATATATATTAGTGAGTTAGATATTTAAAGTTTGCACGGTATAGAGCCTGTAAGAATTATTGATTTTAGAATGAAAAAGATAATTACTGTACAATGAGTATAAGGTAAAAATATAACTAATTATAAGCTAATCATAATTAACTTGTAACTACCTTAAACAAAACAACTTTCAACTAACAGCATGAATGGTTGGCTGACTATGTGGTAAGTTTGATTTGACGACAGACAGTATTCTGATTTCGAAAAACATGCTGCTTGTTCTGGACTGGGCCTAGAGCTGGCTCAATCCCCTGTGCTCGACATAACAAGGTTCACAGCTCTCCTCGAAAGGAGCTCACAACTGTGCTCGACTTGAGGAACTCACGATTCTCCTCGTAATACTGAGCCCTCAGCTCTCCTCGACATAAGGAGCTTGTAGCTCCTCCTCAGCAAATAGCGAGCTCTCTGCTCGTTATCAACGCATTACCACAATGTGCACGTGCTCCTATTTATTAGGACACGATATGATCAAGGGAAAAAACTTCCCGCACGATGAGGACGCCTCATCACCAGGATAAGGACTAAAGGTCGGTTCCTTGATCCAACAACGGATAAATCCTGGCAGTCTCCCCTATTGGGCCGCAAAGCACAGCCCATGAGGGAGACCTTGGCCCAGCGCTGGGGGTTCTATAAATACTCTCCTTCACTGGAGGGTCAGGTATTCAATTCTCATTCTATACTCTCACTTTTTTTGTACTTGTTCACTCCACTGACTTAAGCATCGGAGCGCCTGCAGGTACAACCCCCCCTCCGTTGGTGATTTACTGCTCTGCTCAACCGTTCAACTCATCAAGTGAAGGATTTGCTGGCCCTCAACCTTTCTGATCACAGGTTAGATCAGTGGCGCCGTCTGTGGGAACCTGGTTTCCCCTTCTTTAAAATCTAAAGTTCAAAACCGATCACTCCTTCAACAACCTTCATTATGGCCAGTGGATCCAACACTCGTATCGATGGAGATCACGACAACGACAACCGTGATTTCATCCCCACGATTTCTTCCCCCGCGGAACACAACACCGTCCTTAGTCCGGTGCGGCAACCAATTCCAGAATCTGACCCCAGGGACGGTCAGGAAACCACGGTATCATCGGAAGAAGATGACGATGTACAGGTTCTGACGGCGCGCCAATCGGGAAAGCGCCCGTCAAACACGCAGGAAATTCCGGTCGTTAGCGCACAACCCGCTGACCAGCAAACTGACTTTCAGAGGATTCTCGCCCTCCTCGAAAGAAACAATGACCTCATAGCGCAACAGAATCGCAGGATCGAGGCGCTAGAAAGAAACCAACGCCCCCAGCGGGCAGGCAACTCTCCCCCGCGGAGACAGCATCTACCTGAATCCCCTCCTCGACAGGAAATAGCCAAACAACGGCGTCCTGCCCTCGAGAGAATTCAACCCCCGAGCAACAAGAGGGGACGAACCCCGCCTCCCCGCGAGGACCGAATCTCCCCCATCACTAAAAAGGGGAAGGGAGTCGAGCCGCCTCGCCACTCTCCCCAAGGGCTGCGGAATATGGCCAGACAGGGAGGCAACCCCACCCGTCATGCCCGCAACGACTACGAGTACCGAAGTCCCACACCGGTTCGTCGGTACGACGACGACACCCTCGAAATCTCCCCCACTGGGAGCGAAGAGGAGCATAGCGTCTGCGCTCTCTCAAGAGAAATCATGAGAGCACCCATCCCCGCAGCTCTGGAAAGGCTCCCCAATCTCCCCTCTTATGATGGATTGACCGATCCAGACGATCATGTCAACAATTTCAATACCATTCTGAATTTCCGCAACACTAGCGGAGCCATCAGGTGCAGGCTCTTCCCCACAACACTAAGGAAGGGAGCCCTAACCTGGTACACAAGCCTTCCTCCGCGGTCCATATTCTCCTGGCAGGATTTCATGGACCAATTCAAACACAACTTCACCGCATCTCGGAAACAACCGAAGACGGTTGCTACCTTGGAGGCCATATTCCAAGGTCCTAAAGAAACCCTCCGTGCATACATCGAGAGGTTCAACAGAGAAGCCGTTCAGGTCGAAGAGCCTGACGACATGAAAAGATATTTACTGGTGCGTGGACTCCGTCCCCGAACTGACTTCGCCAAAGCGGTAGGGATTGAAAAGCCTAGAACTTTGGCCCAGCTCCTCGCTAAAGCAGAGTCGTACATACAGTACGAGGAGCAGGAAATAGCTGATGCTCTCCGACAGGGGCGAAGCGAGGAAGCTCCCCCAAAGCATGACACAAACAAAGCCCCTCGGGAATCCGGGCACAGAGACGGACACGGAGATGGGCGAAGAGATGGTAACAGGGACGGAGGCAGAAGGAGAGGTGAAAGACCCCGAGGTCCACCTAGTTTGTTCACAGTTTACACCCCGCTCAATGCCTCACGCGAGCACATCCTCCTTGAATGCTACGATACCGAGTTCAAGGAGGGACAGATCAAATTTCCCAAACCTGGACTGGCTAAACCCGGACAAGACAAGACCAAGTGGTGCAGATATCACAGGTCCCACGGGCACGTCACGGAAGACTGCATCCATCTGAAGGATGCCATAGAAACACTCATTCGCCAGGGACGGCTTGGAAGGTTTAAAGCCGAAGACAGTCCCAAGAAAGCTGCTCGACAGAATGCGAATGTCGAAGAAGAATACCACCCCGCCTCGTCTAGCGGGCAGGAAAAGAAGGTCGTCCTCTCCATCTCACGACCAGGAGATTACTACGTCCCCGATGACGTCGAGGACAACCACTCTCATCCCACTTTTTCCAAGTGGGAAAGTTTTGCTGAAACAATGGTGATATCCGCTGGTGGCTACAACCGAAAAACCATCGGATCAGTCAAACGGAAGTTCGAGGAGCTCATTGATTCCTCCTCCCAGCAGCCTGTCACCCTCGACAGGCCCAAAAAGGGTTCAGTTCCCCTTGCATTCTACATGGAGGAACTCCCCGGTGGGGCACCCAACGCCCACATCCCTCTGCTGATCCGAGCAGATATGGCCAACTGTGATGTCCGCCGAATCCTCGTCGACACGGGAAGCTCGGTCGACATCATGTTCTCCCAGTGCTTCACGGCCCTGCAGCTCGACGAAAGCTACTTGGCCCCCTATGTAGGCTCCGACCTCCAAGGATTCAACGGGGCAACCACCAAACCATGGGGATATGTCGACCTCATGGTGACCTTCGGGGAGGGGGAAACGGCCAGGACGGTCAAGATCCCTTTCCTGGTCGTCGACTGCCCCTCCTTATATCAATGCATCCTAGGCCGCGACGCAATGGCCAACCTGCTCGCCGTCCCCTCAACTGCCCACTTGAAATTGAAGTACTATACGACCAAGGGACACGTCGCCACTCTCCATGGGGACATAGAAGCTGCACGAAGATGCTTCGACGCAGCAACTAAAGGCCTCAGCTACATTGGCCAGCTCCCCAGCCCGTCAAAGAAGCCAAAGCTGACATCTCTGCTCCCAGCACCAAGCGTGAGCAATGTCGAACTCGACAGCAGATACTACAAGAAGGAGCACAGAGAAGAGAAAAAGCTCCGCAAAGAAAAGAAAGAGGAGGACGACGCAAGCAAAGAAAACCTTCGCCCCATCCCTGATGGCGATTTCGAGCTTGTCCTCTTTGGCGAAGATCCTGCTCGAGGAGTCAAGATCGGAGCTGGACTACCAGATCTGGCGAGGAAGCAGCTCAAAGCCTGCTTGAGGGAGAATGCAGATCTTTTTGCTTGGAGCGCCGCGGAGATGCCCGGATTGGACCCTGAGGTCGCATGCCACCAGCTCACCGTCGACCCCAACGCCAAATATGTAGTACAACGTAGGAGGAAGCAGTCTCCCGAAAAAGAGGAGGCTGCTCAAAAAGCTGTAAATGACCTTTTAGAGGCAAATTTTATTTCCGAGGCCAGGTATACAACCTGGCTCTCCAATGTTGTACTCGTTAAAAAATCTAATGGAAAATGGCGTATGTGTGTTGACTATACCGATCTCAACAGGGCTTGCCCTAAAGATTCCTATCCTTTACCATGCATAGATAGTCTTGTAGATAATTCATCTGGTTTTAAATTACTGTCTTTTATGGATGCGTACTCAGGATATAATCAAATACCGATGGCGGTCGCCGACAGGTATAAAACGGCCTTCATGACCCCAACGGGAAATTACTATTATAACGTTATGCCCTTCGGTTTAAAAAACGCGGGTGCGACCTACCAAAGAATGATGAACAAAGTATTCCGATCACAAATCGGGGACATGCTCGAGGTGTACATGGACGACATGATCGTCAAATCTCACGATGAGATTGACCACACTGCCCACCTGCGAAAGGTGTTCGAGCAGGCAAGAAAATATAAAATGCGGTTTAATCCTGAAAAATGCACATTCGGGGTACGAGCAGGAAAATTCCTCGGTTTCTACCTAACAGAACGGGGAATCGAAGCCAACCCCGACAAGTGCAGAGCATTCACCGAGCTGCCTGTCCCCCACGATAAAAAATCAATACAAACACTTAACGGAATGCTAACTTCACTATCTCGTTTCATCGCAAAATCCGCCCAGCACGCTCTCCCCCTCTTCAAACTCTTGAGGAAAGAATCCGCGTTCGAATGGACGGAGGAGTGCGATCAGGCCTTACAACACCTCAAAAAGGCCCTCTCCGAACCACCAGTTCTATCGCGCCCAGATAACGAAGAGATCCTTTACCTCTACATCGCCGTCGCCTCAGAAGCTGTCAGCGCCGTCCTCATCCGCGAAACAACTGAGGGGCAGAAGCCCATCTACTTCACGAGCAAGGCCCTACAAGGCCCTGAACTCCGCTACTTGCTAATCGAAAAGGTAGCCCTCGCACTCATAAACGCGGCGAGAAGACTAAGGCACTATTTCCTCGCACATACTATCGTAGTTAGAACCGACCAACCAATCAAATCACTGCTCAGCCGACCTGATATGGCGGGCAGAATGCTCAAATGGTCGTTAGAGCTATCCGAATTCGACATCCGCTACGAAAGCAGGAAGGCTCTGAAAGCGCAAGTCCTTGCCGACTTCGTCGCCGAAATGACCGTGCCCACTCCCCCACCCGAGGAAACAGAAAAGTGGATCATCTTCGTTGACGGAGCTTCCAGCTCGACGGGAGCAGGAGCAGGAATTATACTCGAAAATGAGAAGGGCATAGTCATCGAAGTCTCCCTAACCCTCTCATTTCCGACCTCAAATAATCAGGCCGAATACGAGGCTTTCCTCGCAGGACTACGACTGGCCGAGGATGTAGGTGCTAAAAACATCAAAATATGCACGGATTCTCAGCTCGTCGCATCACAGGTGCTCGGGGAATATCAAGCCAAAAACGACAACCTCTCCGAATACTTGTCTCTCGTTAAAGACAAAATAGCAAAATTCGACTCCGCTGAGGTACGCCATGTCCCCCGAGGAGACAATACCCGAGCAGACATCCTCTCCAAACTGGCGAGCACAAAGAAAAAGGGAGGAAACAAATCTGTAATACAAGAAATCCTCCCCAGACCGAGCATAGAAAAACCCCCTGCTACCCTCGACGTCAATACAATCGGGGACAGCAATTGTTGGATGACCCCTGTGTATAACTACCTCGCGAATGACACCCTGCCCTCCGACGAGAAGGAGGCAGCGGCGGTCAAACGACGCGCCTGCTCATATGTCCTCCTCGACGGTACGCTATACAGAAGAGGATTCTCCATCCCCCTTTTAAAATGTGTCGAAGAGGACAAAGTCGATTATATCCTACGGGAAATACACGAGGGCATCAACTCCCAACATTTGGGAGGACGATCGCTCGCCAGAAAGGCCCTCCGAGCTGGATATTACTGGCCCACCATGCAACAGGATTCCAAAGAACATGTCAAAAAATGCGACAAGTGCCAAAGACACGCCGACATGCACCTAGCTCCCCCAAACGAGCTGAAGTCTTTATCTTCTCCCTGGCCCTTCGCGTGGTGGGGCATGGATATCCTCGGACCCTTCACCACGGGTACTGCTCAAAACAAATACCTCATTGTGGCCGTCGACTACTTCACAAAATGGGTGGAAGCAGAGCCACTCGCGAAGATAACCGCCTTCAACATACTCCGGTTCTTCAAAAGAGATGTCCTCGCTCGTTTCGGAATCCCACAAGTCGTGGTCACCGACAACGGAACACAATTTACGGACAGAAAATTTCGCGAATTCCTCATCGCGATAAACACAAAGCAACGCTTCACATCCGTCGAGCACCCCCAGACTAACGGGCAAGCCGAAGCCGCGAACAGGGTAATCCTGCGGGGGCTCCGGCGAAGACTCGACGATAACAAGAAAAGATGGGTCGAGGAGTTACACAGCGTACTCTGGGCCTATCGCACCACTCCGCACTCCACAACCGGGGAAACCCCTTTCCGCCTCGTTTACGGAACAGAAGCGGTCATCCCCGTAGAAATCGGGGAACCATCCCGACGGACACAGCAACCCCTCGACGAGGAAATGAACGACGAGGCTCTACGCGAAGAGCTAGACCTCGTCGAAGAAATTCGAACGGGGGCATGCATAAAAGAGGCCTCCCTAAAACAAAAAGTGGCTGCCCGACATGACACGAAGGTGATCCCAAGGGAGTTCAACGTCGACAGCCTCGTCTTACGACGAAACGCCAAAGACTCTCACGAGGGCAAACTAGCGCCAAACTGGGAAGGACCATACAGGGTCCGAGGAAAAACCGAGAACGGCGCTTACTACCTCGAGGACCTCCAAGGGAAGGAGCTTCCCCGACCTTGGAATGCTCAAAAATTGAAACAATATTATAGCTAAGTAGTTGCCGAACAGGGCGTACAAAGCCAAGGTAGTGTACTCCTAGGAAACAGGCAGACACACCTGGACAACGGAGGATGCTTTGGCACAAACATCCATCTTAAACCCAATCCAAGCACAGACCCTGTTCCCGGAGGGGAGATGGGGATGAGCTTTTGACGATGATAACTCTGTCGACGAGCTCGTCGTCCTCGTGCCAGGCTTAGCACCCAGCTCGCGATGGGAGGTTCAAGTCGCGAGGACAGGCATCTCCGACGATCCTGTCCCCGCTCATTCGAGTTCGCTCAACGCCTCGAATACAACGCTCTGCTCGAAAAACACTTAAGACGATAAGACGAGCAGAATATTTCGCAATAGAAATCTAACAAATGATAAGACGAGCAGAATATTTTGAACGCAATGCAAATAATATGAAACGCAAGGCAAATACTTAGCGAAATCAAACATAAGATAAAACGGGGACAAAGCCCACTTGTTCAAATATTACATAACGGGCACAAAGACCCCCAACTCAAATTCCAAAATACAAATTATAAACGGGCACGCAGGCCCCCAAAATGTTCAAAAGTAAAAATACAAGGTGACGGCGCGCAGGCCCATGATCAAGCTTCATCCTCAGGAGTGACGTCCTTTTTGCTAGTACTATCATCTTCCTCCTCCTCGCCGTCATCTTCCATATCGTCCTCCTCTGGGCTCTCCATGCCTTGGTATTTCTCGGGGAGAACAATCTGCCCGTTGACGACCTCGCGAAAGACCCCGATTCCATCAAAGGAAAGCTCAACACCAGGATTTGCAACTTTGACTTGCGCAAGGGCGTTTTGCCAGCCATGCTTCACCCCGGCAAGCACAGAGTCGCCCAACTTCCGAATCCGAGCAACAAATTCTGCTCGAGTTGACATCTCCCTAGTGTTGTCGGTCTCGTCTTCTGCAGGAGCCATCGCCAGCTTCAGTGACGCCATCTCCTCCTCGAGTTTCTTCGTCTTCTCCTCGAACTTGGCGACCTCGTCCTTCAGCTCCCTGTTCTCCTTTGCAGCGGCTACAAAGTTTTCTTTCTTTCCCCGGAGATCCACAACTTCATTTTCCAGCTTCATATTCCGGGCCTCAAGTGCCAGATAATCATCCTTCAGCTTCTTAAAATCTCTCTGACGACTGCCCCTGTCCTCCTGAAGGACCAGCACCCTTTCGAGCATCCTCAGCAAAGCAGCCGAGTCGTCGATAATCTGGTCACGGGTAGCCTCGTCATCCATCCCCAGAATAGCAGCCCTCTCCACAGCAGCCACTTGCAAAGAATTCTTGTCCAGAAAATCTTTGTCGGTGACAACTTTGGGGAGGAGGAATGGTCTCCCCGTCTCCACTTCGAGGTCGACAAAGGCTGTCTCCTCCCTGAACAGGTTGCTCTTCGGCAACAGACTTTGCGAAGCTACCTTTGTGCCCATCGAGGAGCTGCATCCCCCCGGGGAAGACGAACCAGATGTCAAAACTTGGCTCCCTTTGGTCGCCAACTTCCTCTTCTTAGTTTTCCCTGCCCCTCCAGTCAGTTTCTTCTCGGAAACAATCTTGCTCAGGTCAGCAGCAAAGTCAGCCATTGTATCTGAAAACAACAAAAAATGAAGCAAAGTTAAAACCGGGGAAAGGAGAGAGAAATCACAAACACACATCAAAAACATACGAAGACATAGAAACGAGGAGAAATCAAGCTATCTACCCAATACTTCGTGCACTTCCACACGAGTCCTACTTTCGAGCAGTCTCTTCGTGTTGATAAGACGGGGAGAAAACTGCTCATTCCCTTCTTCATCAAGAACGGGCTCCCCGGCTCTGGTAACTAACCTGGCGGGCTGTAGGCCCGCCACATAAGTTTGGAGTACTTTGAGACCACGCCTCTCCTCGGCACTCAAAGACCCATCCGCAGTCAAATAACTTCCGGTCCCCTGGTCGAAATGATCACTCGTCCAGGTCAGCGGGAACTTCTCCACCTTCTTTAACTTATCTGTGCCATCTTCATTCTTTCTTACGCTCCCATCCTCATTCCTGTCGATGACATAATCGTACAACGAATTTCTCCCCGTCTGAGTCTCTGCGCGAACCATATAAAATCGCGACTTGAAACCGCGGAGAGATTCGACGTACATGTCGAACAAAGAGACACGATTCTTAAAGGACACCCAGCTTTTTCGGCCAAACTCTTTCGTCATGCGCTGGAGTTGAAAAACACGGAAGAAGAGGGCACGGGTAGGGACCACGCCCGTATATTCGCAAAGGTGCTCGAAGGCAAGCACAAACGCCATCGCGTTAGGGTGAAGTTGCGACGGGGCCAGTTTAAGGTATTTGAAAATCTCTGTCGCTAACGGGGAGAAGGGAAGCCTTAACCCGAGCTCCTTGAACACAAACTCATACATGCTAAACGCATCTCGGTGGAAGGACGAACATATTTTCTGGTGAGGCCCCACATTGTAAACCCCGAAGTGCCCGGGCGCAGGATCGCCCTCGACAAGAGTGAACACATTCAGGGATGTCGACGTGATCTCCGACGCCATCCTACGGGGCTCGCGCGCTATCCACTTCCACTCTGGGTGCGCGATAAGGTCCTCATCGTCTACTAACCCCTCGGGCTGAACTCCTCCGCCTTCCTCGACATCCACCTCCTTGTCACGCTCGTCAGCCATGTTGCCTGAAAAGCAGCGAAGAAAAGTGAATTCGACAATCAAATCAAATCCACCCCTCCACCACAATTCAAGTGAAAGGGCGTGGATAGGCGCGGGCACGCTGCCCTCGACCAAAGCCCTTAACAAATGGCATAAAACAAACGAACGAAAATACGAAGACAACTCTCTTCGAAGTGTTTAACGGGGAGAAGGTCCCCAGCAAATCTAAGCGTACAAAAAAAAAAATTCCTACGAGGACAAATGGGGACGATTGTCCCCGCCACATTGTTCATCATCTTCTTGGTGTTCTTGGGAATTTTCTAGAAACACATGAATGTTCATAGAAACGTATGAACATTCACAGGCGCAGCGCCAACTGGCGGCGGCACCGGAACGCCAAAAATACACGAAAGCAACGCATACAACAGGTTTAAAATCAAAACAACCTAAAGCCCCCAACTAGCAGCGGAACCAAATCAAATAAGTTTACTCCGGTGATGGATTCACCACCGTGAACCACCAACACTTCACCGGAGCAAATAAAAAACACGAAATTCCGAAAATTAAAGGTGGAAACGTACCAGGAAATGTGAGGAAAGTAATGGATCCAAATCTTGAATTTCAAAACGAACTTGGCGCTTTTGATTTCTTGCTCTTGGTACGAGAGGAAGCTTGGAATTTTGAGAGAGAAGGAAATAACTATGGAGTGTTTAAACTTCTGAAAGTTTACTCCCATTTGCTATTTATAAACAAACTGTGAACCGTTGCCTACGTTCAGCGAACAAACGCCCCGTTTCGATCCAAAACGTTGGATTAATCCAACGCTTCTGCTCAAAAATATCTAACGGACCAGATTCCATCTCACAGAAAACGAAACGTTGCTTTGATCTGACGGTCCCGGCTTCTCCTCGCGAATCGAGCTCATGATGCCCCTACGAATAGCCATCATTATGGCTACTCATGAGCCTGACACGTGGCAGCGCAAAACGAAGCGTCTGTCACTTCAAGGGTCACGTCCCTCTGCTCGCAAAGCTCGCCTCCCAGAGTAAACTACTGAAGAATCTGGCGAGCACAGCTTCTCGAAGAAAGGGTAAACTTTTCGTTTCTCTCTCACGAGCATAAAATACGAAGAGGCACGCGAGCAAAAGAAGCGTCTTCCTCTTCACGAGCACAAATCTCTCGAGCAAAGAAAATTTCCCTTTATTAAGCGAGCACGTTCTGAGGAAAACGAAGTTCTTCATCGAAAGCAAAAAGTTTCATGGATCTCGCGAGCACAAGACTCTTAAGTCATTACTCCTATAACTAGGAGCAAAGACTTGGGGGGCTCCTGTTCTGGACTGGGCCTAGAGCTGGCCCAATCCCCTGTGCTCGACATAACAAGGTTCACAGCTCTCCTCGAAAGGAGCTCACAACTGTGCTCGACTTGAGGAACTCACGATTCTCCTCGTAATACTGAGCCCTCAGCTCTCCTCGACATAAGGAGCTTGTAGCTCCTCCTCAGCAAATAGCGAGCTCTCTGCTCGTTATCAACGCATTACCACAATGTGCACGTGCTCCTATTTATTAGGACACGATATGATCAAGGGAAAAAACTTCCCGCACGATGAGGACGCCTCATCACCAGGATAAGGACTAAAGGTCGGTTCCTTGATCCAACAACGGATAAATCCTGGCAGTCTCCCCTATTGGGCCGCAAAGCACAGCCCATGAGGGAGACCTTGGCCCAGCGCTGGGGGTTCTATAAATACTCTCCTTCACTGGAGGGTCAGGTATTCAATTCTCATTCTATACTCTCACTTTTTTTGTACTTGTTCACTCCACTGACTTAAGCATCGGAGCGCCTGCAGGTACAACCCCCCCTCCGTTGGTGATTTACTGCTCTGCTCAACCGTTCAACTCATCAAGTGAAGGATTTGCTGGCCCTCAACCTTTCTGATCACAGGTTAGATCACTGCTCATGTGATTTCTAATTATTTATTGTAATGATCAAATGATTCTTCTCTTTTATGGAGTACTAAGTTAAATTATTTTACAGAAGCATACTTGGATTTCGAGCATATATATTGAATGATTCAGAAAAAGTTGATGAGAAACCCAAAATTAACAAACAGACCAATTTGGAATTATTCTCATGAGGAAAGCTGCGCCACGTATAAATCTGCCACATTTGCAGAAATTTTACTCCAATTGTGGTGTGGTCAATGAAAACTTGTTGTACTATTTCAGCAGAAAATGAGGGTTATGTTGGAGATAGTTGATTGAATAAAAACTTTGGAGTTGTTTAATGACTTTTAACTTGTACCACTTTCTAGATTTCTAGATTTTTTTTAAGACAAATTAAACCAATTTATATAAAAAGTAATTAAAGAGTACAAAATTGTGCAAAAACAAAGTCTAAAACAAATGCTCCTATCACAATTTGTTCCACTTCAACGAGAAGTTTTGGATTCGAATCCAACTATAGGTGTACTTGCATGGACTCAAACTCTCTAACATTGCGCAAGTCAATTAAAGGTCTCAGGAGAGTACTCTAGAGGTTTAACCGAATGAGAAATCATATCTTTCACATGAAACGATGGTCATCTATATAGATGATCCGCCAAAGACTCTGAATCTAAAACGATTTCATGTGTGGTTGACGTATATCTAGCGTGAATTATGGATCATCATATGATCTACATAGAGAGTCATGATTCGATCACAAAATTTAACTTTGCGCATTGTTGGAACACTGTAAAATCTGTGTAGCTAGCGGGGTGTGAATTGAGTCTTGGCCCAATTCTAGAACAATTTGTATCATTTAGTCTTTAATACCCCAATTGATGAACAACAATAAAGTAACGTCCCCATTAATCTCTTTTACTAAATAATTGGTTAAAAAAACAAAATATTTTACTAAATAAAAATAATTTTAAAAAAAGGCCAAAGATTCGAATTATGTAAAATTGAATTGTGAAAAGAGCTGTCATGCAGGGGGTAAAACTAAAATGAAATGAAATGACCCCAAAAACTCAATGATGCACATATAAATTTTCTGGGTCGTGAAGGGGGGGATGGATGATTGTGGTGGGTGTTCCTTATAGTTATAAATATTTCTGACACAAAATAAGGGATTATATACCCCACAACCACTAACTCCCATGTCACTTATTCAACAAATTAAAAGTGTGTCTGTTTACAATTCAATCATCTTACTTACTTACACCTTATAGTATTTCACATTGACAGGGTATAATAAGAGTTTGATATATTCACAAATCCCAATACTTTGACTGTCCCTTTCTTTTCTCTTCCTATTCAAATTTGTCACTCCCTAAACCCACGGGGCAGTGTGCTCACATGAAGTGAGTATCCACCATCATCCATCCATCCATTAATCTTTGCTGGGTGTGGTGCCATTAGGGCTTGGCCTTTTTAGGTCCAACTCCAACACATGGGCCTTCATATTTTAACCTCTTTACCACCAAACAATCACTTTGTGACAAGATCGAGCTTCATTTCTATAAGCTTTGGGTGCTACTTTCACCTTCATTTCTTGAAGGGAACAAAAAAAACTCACATATATGTTTTAGTTCCACTTTGGAATATACAAAATTGATCTTAAGTAAAATTTATTTTGTTTTTAAAATTGATTCTAACTTGAAATTAGTCAGAATATGAATTTTACATAATTCATACAAGTTTATGATGGTTATTGCCGATTTGTCCATAAACAAAATAAAATGAATGAATGTAGATAGTCAATTTTTAAAAATCATAATTTGTCATTGCACAAATTAATAATACACACTTAATGCACTATTTTTTTTCACAATCAGTTTGGTTTGGAGGTCAGTTATGACATCAAATGGTTCCGACCTCATTCCGATCGCAATTGCAGAAATCGAATCATGATCCTCCATACCAAGTACAATGTCAATCACCACTAGACCAACTATTGATTGATTGCACTAAATGCACTTTTAAACAACATAAAAAATCTAGAAGTGCTTAACCAAAATAAAAATCTAGAAATGCTCTTCACAACATTAATGTTTTCTCCATACATTCAAAATTATATCAAGGAAAGTTTTTTCCTAAGGCTTATTGAACGTATGGATAAAGCACCATCATCCCATCTGATTTTTGATTTAGTTATCATTCATGGATCCCATAAGGTAGGGTCAGCTTGATAATTGGTGTTAAGGTAGAACTCTATTTTTTACTATGCCATAAATTATATCCGTCCTTTATTCTTCTCGCGCATCTCCTAAATTTTATAAAATATTTTGATCGAGTTCACCTTTTAGAATGCGAACAACCTCCATAAATAAATTTTTAATTTTTTTTTACACATTCATCTTTTAGGATACAAACACCCCATATATGAAATTTCAAAATTTTTCACATTCATCTTTTAGGATACGAACATCATTCACCTTTCGGTTAAATTTGAAGCTGCTATCCTAGAGCAACTACAAAAAGAAGAAATATGCACTTGTTGTTTGACTTGGACTCCTTTCTTCCTTTAGAAATACTTTGGAAAACATTCTCCGATCCATAGTGATTTTGGAAAACGTTTTCCGAAATTTTATTATATGTGATCATAACCGTTGATCTAACTTGACTTTTTATAGTTTAAATCATTTTTACCCTATTTTTAACACTAATCAATATCCAAACATAGCTCAAAATATTTTACCCTGATTTTTTATAGCAATTGGAAAGTTATTTAAGCAAAATTGTTCAAAATACTAATATTAAAGATATATTATAAACCATGTGGAGTCGTCATGAGATGTTTATATCTCACATCCATCAATGCAATTATATTTTAGATTATGTTTGGATACTGATTAGTGTAAAAAACAAGGTAAAAAATGATCGAGGCTGATTAAAAATTAAGTTAGAACAACAAATTTGCGGTTTTGATCACATAAAACAGAAATTCGGAAAACGTTTTCAAAAATCACTTTGCAAAACATGTTTTAAAACAATTTTGGATTCTGCGTTCCGACAAATTTTCGGATAATACTTTTCGAAAAAGTTAACTTTTTGGAAAATAGAATCCAAAAAAATACTGAAATATGAATGGAAAAATTAAATATAAAAAACTACCTTTAAATATATTTTGGAAAATATATTCCGAAAACTATGAGTGCAAAATTGGAATTTTAGGGGGGTTGGAAGAAACATAAGAGGGGAGAAGAGAAAATTTCATTTATTCAGGCTATGGACTACGATTAAAAATAGGCCCATTCTCAGCAGGTTATCATTTCATGTTTTAGCCCATGTTCTCAGGGTTTTTCATCCAAAAAAATGAAAACCAACGATCAAAATTTAATTTTTTAATAAAATAAAATAGTGACAATTTTTTTTTTTTCTTTTAAGAAGCTAAAAAGGATTTTAGGAATAGCTAACTAATTAAGTATAGACACCTTTTTGACTAAAAATCGGTTTAAACTTAATCGATTACACACTTTTATGGAAAATCATATATTGTTATTCACTTGGAAGCACGTACATTTCTAAGATTAAGCGTGTCATGGTGTTGGATATGTGTTGGTGTCTGATACTTGTATGACACGTGACAGAAGATTCAAAAAAGTGCTATAAATTTTTTTTCCTTTGTCTCGACACTTGTATGACACGTGACAGAAGATTCAAAAAAGTGTTCTAAATATTTTTTTTCCTTTGTCTCGACACTCTTTATATAGGTGTCTGATACCTGTATCACACTCATATAACATGTGTCGGGCAACTGAAACAAGTGTTCCAAAACAATTTATTTTTTCTTTGTTATACACACCTTAGACACTATTGGACACATCTCAGACACATGAATGAGGGGTTAAAAGAATTAAATTTGATTACAATATTTTTAACTTTTTAAAAATAGATGGATAAATAAAGGTCAAATACTATCATATAATAATCATTTTAGATTTTTTTAGTAAAATGAATATTAATCAATTTAGATCTTTTACAATTAATATTACTATCATTGTGTCCTATATTTTTTAAATTATCAGTGTCAACATGTCTGTCTGATATCAAGTGTCCATACTTCATTATTCAAATATCCATTGCATATTACTCCAATGCCTCGTTATTGTTTATGGATCATGTTTTCTTGTGAAAAGAAAAAAAGCGTTACAGAAAGTTTTAATTTTAATCTCTATAAATAAAATATTTGTATTCTATAAAAAAATTCAGCATAGAGTTTTAGTTTATACACTAAATTTGAGTCAATTTAATTATTTTAAACTAGCGGTCAAACGGACACATTTCATGTGCGTTTTTTTATTGTGCTAATATAGATAATTACTTAACCTCCTTTTTGGTAGTGTTTAGTTAATTGATAATTATTTAACCTCATTTTTGATTGTGCTTAGTTATTAAGAAAAAATGTTTTTTTTTTCACTTAAAAAATAAATTGAAAATCAACTTTTGTGTGGAAGTTATTTGTCAACATATACAAATATTTGAATAAAGTGAAGAGCAAAAATTATAATAAGAAAAGTCTACGCCAAAAAGAGTATTCTCTTTATATATTAGTATAAATATTAAATAATTGTTATGTAATACTATTTTTTTTATCACATTAGAGTTAATTAAATTTAAATCTATATAATCTCAAGTTATACATAAAGCCCAACTAATAAACCAAACATTGTAATTTGATAATGTTTAGAATAATATAAAGAATTCTTTTACATGATTATTGGTCAAACAATCCTTGAAAATGACAATAATTTTTACTTTGATAACAAATAATATGTTGCTCAGTCTTTTTCCGCTCGCAAATAGCGCACATGCTCTTTGCGGATGCAACAAGTGTGTTAATGAGCATCTCATTAGTTTGTTTTTTGTTGTTTTTATTTTATTTTCCCCTATATAAGAAAATTAAAGATTCTATTTTTATTTTTTTTTTATTTTTCAAAAAAAAAAATTGTAAGAACTAGTAGATTTAACTCCCGACTCCTCTAAAGTGAGTGGTCTATTTTAAAATGTAAAATGAGTAGCATCGATAGTTAATTAATAAATAAAAAATGAGTTTAATGGATACGCATCGTTAGTGTAAATTAATTTTACACTGACAACCATTAAAAATAGTTCAATCTTTCACATCATATCAAGAATGTGGGGTCAAGTGGTGTGATGTGGCATGATTGTGACTGGTTGATTGTGTAAAATTATTTTACACTATAAATATATATTCTTTTTTTTCGTAAAAAATAATCATAATAATTTATGAAATTGTTACAATTATAACTATTGATCTTATTTTACATTTTAATTGTTATTTTACACTTTTCTCTTGTATAATAGAAATTTTTAGGTGAGTACTCATCTAAGAATTGTAATCTCAAATATTAATATTGGTCAATTAATTTTTCTCGAATCAATATTGGTCAATTATTATTGACAAATCAATTTGTCTCAATTTGTAGTTTTATTAAAAAGAATTGCAATCTTGTTGTAAATAAAAAAAAAAGAATTGCAGTCTCTACGTTATTCTAACAAATGAAAACTCTTCGTAACAAAAAAAAAAAAAAACTCTAACCTTCAATCAATCATACTACTAGTTCTTCCTGGAAAGAGTTGAAACGCAGGATTTCAACGACGAAACGGCAAAAGCACAAGTACACAACTTTGTCACGTCACGTGTTTCACGCATCTGCGTAAGCAAGCAAAACATGTCGACAAATGCCACGTGTCACTATGTCGGCTTACAAAAAGAACCAATCAACGTCTCACAACACGCCACGCAAAACAACACACACCCACCGAATATTCTCATTACCCAAATTGTAATATCCCCTTTATTTTGGTCCACGATAAATAAATAGCAAAACATTAAATTAAATTAAACATTTAACAACAAAAAAAAAACCCTCGCCGTGTGGTTCTTCGTTATTCAAGGTTACGACCGATTTAGATAAACAAACAAAATCAAATCCCAAATTCTTAATCCCTTTCAGTAGCGTTCGAATTCGAAACTCATAAACGTAGAATTTCTTGAATGGATTATTCATCAACCGAATCAAAATCAGTTATATCGTTAATCTTCTCAATTTCTATACCCTTCAATTCCGTTTATTTTCGTTCTTGTAAACCTGATTTTTGTTCATCTTTCAATTCAACAAATTCCGATTCATTCTTCTAACAATAGTAATTTAATTTATTAACATTTAACACAATAAACTAACCAGAAAGAGCCGTTACAATGGGAAAACGTAAGTTTCTAGGGTTTCTAACTCACTTCAATTGAATGAAATTGATTATGCTTCTTTTAATTTATTTTATTTAGGGTTTCTTCTTATTGATTATTGATTATGTTTGTTTGTTTAGGTAATTCGAGAACTAAAGCTGCTGCGATGTTCGATAGCGATGATGATAGTAGCGTTACTTCCTCTTCAACTGCTCGATCTGATCTTATGTCTGTTTCTGGTACCGAAGATGTTCAATTTGATCAAGAATCTGTACTTGATCAAGCTCTCGATTCATTAGATGAAAAAAGGTACTTAATTTTCCATTATTATTTAATTAAATATCAACATTAAAGGTGGATGGAACTAAATTAATTTTTGTTGTTGAATTTATGAAGGGGTTCCACTAGGGAAAATGCTTTTTCAGCCATAATTGATGCTTTCAAGAGCAATATGCAGCATCAGTTTGTAGAAAAGAAGTAAGCTTTTATTTATCTCTTCAGCATATACTCTATTCGGTGTGTAGGTTCATTGAATAATTTATGTATTAGACCAGATATATTAGTTACTTATAACTTATCTATGAGAATGGAAGGAGTATCTTGTAAATGAGTACTATCAATTCAATGATATATGTGTATATGTATTTTAATTATGATAATTTTTTTCTAGGGTTTTAATTTTTGTTGGCATAATTTTTAGAATAACCGGCAATTTCAACTGATTGTTTATATTTTTAAAGTGATGATTATTATAACCATGATGTGCTTTCTTTTATCAGATTTGCTACTATGTTACATCAGTGTCTTGCTTCAATAAAAAAGGGATCCAAGAAGGCATCTGCAAAGGAGATAACTCTGGCATCTCATGCCATTGGTAAGATTTTGCTAGCTTACAGTTTGTTTTATAATTTATATATTGTTTTTGACTCTTTGTTAATTAAATGTTAAATTTCATTGCATTGCAGGTTGCTTGGCTTTAACAGTTGGATGTAGTGATAATGCACGCGAGATTTTTGAAGAATGTATTACTCATTTGGATGAATCTCTTGCCAGAACTACAGATGTTATGAAGGCACCATCGGTGAGGAGTTTAGAAAATATCGTCTTGTATTAATTTTTTCCTGTTCTCCTGTTATGATATTTGATCTTATTAATGCTATTTATGTGTGAAGTTGCTGGACTGCTTGGCTATAACCACTTTTGTTGGAGGGAATGATCAAGAAGAAACAGAGCGATCAATGGACATAATGTGGCGAGTGATCCATCCCAAATTAGGTTCCAATGTATGCATCTGTTAAATTGTTCTAGTTGCTTTATTTTTTTCATCAGCACAGAATTTTACATTTTACATATGACAAATGTGCTATTTTCATTCTTAAAAACAGTTTCTCTCTACTTTTTGTATGCCCATTTGTCTTCCCTTTATTTACTGCTTCAGATTGTTTGCTCTTTAGGTAGTTGCAGTCAAACCTTCTGCTCAATTAATAACCGCTGTGGTGTCTGCATGGTCTTTTCTCCTCTCCACCGTGGGCAATTTGAAGCTGAATTCAAAAAATTGGCAAAGGCAAGCAGAGTTTATTCTTTTGTTTGCTTTTTATTTCATTCTACTCTAGCTTAGTGTCAATGTCCCCATGTCCATTCATGCATCCTGTAAGAGGTTTTCTACAATCAAGTTATTTTGTTTGTCAATGACGTAGATGTAGGACCATTACTTTAAATCACCTAATTGTTTTGCAGTCTACAGATGATGTTTCTACTGCTATTTTTCAACTTATTTTGATTAGTTAAGGTAGTAATGATGATGGTTTAAATTAGATTTTGATAGGTTATTCTATGGACTTGGATTAATTATTTTAGATTTACTCCCTCTGGACTTAATCAAAAGCAAAACAAAAGTAGCCAAAATCTCGACAAATGTCAATTGTCAACTATTCTATCCACCTTAATGTTATTATTCTAAATACTCTTTAATTTGTTAATGTTGTGAGGACTGAGTGGATAAATATAATTAAGAGCAGGTTAGTAAAATATACTAGTATTTCCTTTTTATACATGAAATCAAGACATTAAATTTATTTAACTACCATCTATTTTTACTTATAATTGAGGCCAGAGGGTGTACATTTTATCCACGTTTTATTTGTAGATAATATTTAGTTATTTACCCTTACCTATATTCTACACTTAGAATTTTATTCCTCGTATAACTGTGTCTAGGTCTTGGTTCCAGCTTATTGACTTTACTTTCTTTGCAGTTCAATAACTTATTTATCTAGTCTTCTAGATAAAGAAGATAGGTCAGTAAGAATTGCTGCGGGTGAAGCACTGGCTCTCATTTTCGAAATTGGAGTTATAGATAAATTTTCTAAGGAGGCCAAGAATGCAAATGATGTGCCTCAAGGAGAGAATAAACCACAGGAAAGTTACATATTTTTACAAGGATTGAAAGGAAAAGTGATTAATCAATGCAAAAATCTTTCTGTGGAGGCTGGTGGAAAAGGTTCTGCAAAGAAAGATCTCAATAGTCAGAGGAACCTATTTAGAGATATCTTGGATTTTTTTGAGGTATGTTAGTGGTACTCTTCGTCTTCTCCTCCTTGTTGTTTCTATTATTTGATAATAGAAGACATAGCACCATGAATCACAATCAGAAGGCTTCTGTACTGATCTTTTATTTTCATACTAGGATGGTTATGCGCCTGAAATTTCAATGAAGATTGGCGGTGATTCCCTACAGACATCTTCGTGGTCCCAAATGATACAGGTTTGTCTTGCATTCTTCATTTATTTTCTATTCAGAGTCAAAATTTGCATTTTGACATCTTTGTTTTTCCAGCTGAATTTCATCAAGCACTTCCTTGGAGGAGGATTCATTAAACATATGCAGGTTGGGTGTTTGTTGCATTTTTCTTTTTTGGATCTAGTTTTGTTGTCAAAAGCTTGTAACAGTTGAGTTTGTTTTTGCCTTTTTTTGACTTTTACCTCCGTGGTATATTAGGACAATGAGTTCCTACATGATGTCTTTGGTTTCTCACCCAAGAAAAAGTATCTTGGCAATGGTGAACATAGAATGTCTGGTGGTGAAAAGGTGAGTTTGTGCTTGTAGTTGTGCTATACAATATCGCGATTTTGTGTTGAGGACTTTCACTGGATTTTCTTCTTTCACTTGTAATCTGCTGATCTATCTATTCTTTTACGTGCAGAGGTTGTTTAAGTCACCAAATTCGGTTTTGAACAAGGCTAGGACCCAATTACTTAATAAGCAGAGGATATTATCCGAGGTTAGCATTCTTACTACTATGTCTTTTAGCATAACATTCTTACCATACTAAAGAATTTTTAAACTTGTACATACAATTCTAAATATAAATATTTCGAAAACCTTCTCTGCAATATAACATCAAGTAAAATATGCCACATATGAAACACAGTTGCGTTTCTACTCTTGCTTTTGAATACCTCTGCTTGAGTTGCTTAAGCTTTCCTGTGATTTAATTTGACTGGATTCCTTTTTGTCAAATCAACAGGGCAGGAACTTCGGCCATTATTCAGTGAACATGGATGAGACATAAGACAAAAGTTTGGAACAAGATATAATGTAATGCTTTATTTGGTGGTTCTACTATTCATTTGGACATGTATTTATTGTGTCTGCTGTTGCCTTCAGAATTTTGTTTGAATTGATCAAATTGTGAAGTAGATTCGTGTAATATGATATATACTAGTATATCATAATTACTAATTATACTACTATATGAGCTATACTACCTTTGATTTTATTCCTCATTAGAAATACATTTTATGTTCTTTTTAACTCCTTTTACTATCTGTCACTTTTCAATTATAAACTGAACCGCTCTTTACTAGTATTTGATTTGTGTTGCTCTTAAAACACATTTTAAGTAGGCCAATTCAATCCCTAGCATTACGGATGGGCATGGTTTGGTTTTGGAGGAAAACTGAACCGAACTGAACCAAACTGTTTTCAAAATTTATAATAACGAACCGAACTGAACTGTTTGTCTTTTAAAACTGAACCGAATTGTTAAAATGGTTCGGTTCCATGGTTTTAAACCAAATCATAACTAATTTTTCACTAAAAAAATCAAACCATTAAACCAAACCGAACCGAACTGTTAATCATGAACCGAACTGAACTGTTTCAGTTTGGTTTTAAACCTGTTGGTTATGGTTCAGTTTTTTTTTTGTTCAGTTTGGTTTTTTGATTTTTTTGCCCACTCCTAACTAGTTTGGCAAGCGAAATGTTTAGCTGTATTGTTTCTAAATTTTTTCCCAACCATTGATATCAATCCAGTAAAATTATTGTAGGTATATAAATGTGAGATAAACTCTTAAAAATGAGTTGCATAACTTATATACAGCAAATTTTGTTTCACGAATTCATCATGAAATAGAGTGGCTTGCCTTTTTTAACATGCATCTTAAAAAATGGCAAACATGTAATACCGCACCTTTTTTTTTGCAATGTGTAAGTATGTGGTACACGAATTTAAAAAAATGTGTATTTTTTTATTTTTTTATTTAAATTTATATTAATCTTCGTTTTCTTTTTGAACGCGTTTCCCTTCTCCGATGAGGTCTGATTCCGCCGATCGTGTTTCCCTTCTCCGGTGAGGTTTGTTTCTGTTCGAACGCGTTTTGGTTCTTTTTCTGTTTGTTCGTTATGCTCTGTTTCCCAGCGAGATCTTTGTGTTTTTGCCTGTTTGTTTTGCGGTCCTCTGTTTTTGTTTCTCTGTTTTGCTCTGATTGTTCGTCGGCTGCTGTTATTGTGCTTGTGTTCGCCGGTTCTCCGTTTTGCTCTGACTGTTCGTCGAGTTTTTGTTTCCCAGCGATCTATTTTTCTTTTTCGTTTTGGTTTTCTGTTAGTGTGCTTGTGCTTGTGTTTGTGTGTTTTGTGGCTCTCCGGCAGTTGTTATTCTGTGTTTTTATTTCAGTGTTTTTGTTGTGGGTGTCGTCGCTGTTGCTGCTCTCTTTTGGGGTGTTGTTGGTGCAAGGATTGGGATGGTTGCCATACCGATTAATTCCCTCATCGTTTTCTTGGTTTGGTGGTTGTTGTGTGCTTTGTTTTTCTAATTCTTTTCTAAATCTGTTGAGGTCTGCAGGCTCAAAGTTTACACAACTGTTATATGGCCTTACATTGCTTCTTTTGAATATGTTTTTAGTGATATTATGTTGACAGTTGTATTTTGTTTGTTTTTTCATTTTTTCAAATAAACTACCTTTCATGTTTTGTTGGTATATCATCATTCTATCAATAGTTTGAATTATAGTGTTAAGCACGACAAAGGAGTAGTTGAACATTGAATCAAAATTAATCTTAGCTGAAAACGTTTCATTTTTAAAACAAGAATAAGTCGTGTATATAACAATGTTATTTAAAATCAAACATATGATTATAACAAGAATAAGTCAGGTGTATATAACAATGTCATTTTTTGAAAATAATTTAAGGGCTTGTCCTTCTAAACACATTAAAATAAGGGAAATTCAATTTGAGCATAATTTTGAACTCAATTCAATTGAAAGATAAATTTAATGATCAACCGAGGTTCAGTCTATAACTCATTTATTTAAATGAAACTACTAAAAACTTCAAATTGACTTGTTAAAAAAGAAAAAGTTTATTTCGACAACTATTTAGTTATCGGACAATTTTTTATTTATATATTTATCTACTTTTCCAATTTTTTATTACATTGTGAGTATGGTGTCAGTCGGTTGCCCATTTTAAGTTATCAAAATAACATATCTCTTAAAAAATAGCTTTAAAAAATAACACTATTTAACCCTTATTTATATCATAGCCTAACAAAAATTATTTTTGAATTATTCTAGACTTTGATTACATTTCCATGATCCAATGATTAAAAAATTCACAAATTCTTTTGATTAACAAAATTCATATGAAACCTAAAAAAAAAACTTCAAAATTAATTTTAACTCTCACAAGTGTCAATAAATTTCTAAAAATTATAAATAATCAGTTACTTGTCATTATTAAATCACATAAATGAATAATTTTAGAAGTTGATACTAATTTTTTTAAAGGATTTTCTTACGATTTCATGAGTGAGTATCAGACATTCCACATCAATTCTGTGAATGAATAAAAAGAAAATATGCATGATAATTTACAATGCATTCATGAACTTTTGGTGTTAATAAATGGTGAGAACAACGCAACATAACCATTCTTCTCATGACTTGTTAGGGTTGCATGAAGAAAATTCTAAAACTTGTACTCCCTCCGTTCCAAAATGTAAATTACTTTGGGAAAAAATTGTACTAAAATATAAGTCGTTTTACAATATCAATGTATAATTATTGTTGATCTTCTTATAAATTACCATTTTATTCTCTTTTTCCAAGGAGAAGTTATTAATTCTTTTTTCTTTTACAAAGCTTTAAATGTTATGTGAAACTGATTGTGTGACTTTTGCCCGCGAAAGACTAGGTGATGGCCGTGGAAGGAGCGCGAAAGGAGATTTATGGTGTGTTGTGTTCAGATGTATTTTATGTTTTGGATTGAGATTTTCAAAGACTATTTTAACAAAAAAAATCTCGAAGATTTTAAAAGTTTTTGTGAGATTATATTGGTTTTGTGAGATTTTAAAAGTTTTATTTAAAGACTTTTATAATCAAGATTCTCAACATAGGATTTTAATGGATTTCTAACACAAATTTTTAATAAGTTACAAAAGTGAATGAATATTCATCGTAACAACTAACAACATTCTATGCGAATTAGTTTGCGCCATGGTACGATTCAATCACTTTTGACTTTTCGCTCTCCTTTAATCACATATTAACTTGAGCATTAGAGTATTAACAAAACATAAAAAGAAAAAAACAAAAAAACAAATCTTACAAAAAGTAAAAGGAAAACATTCAATATAACCCAAGAAATATGAAGCAAAGAAAAAAGTATAACCAACACACACAAAAGAAATGTTAAATTAAGCCATCGTAACACGATGGGTTGCATCGTCCCGCGATGCCAAGACGTTAAAATCAAGCAAATATGTGCAATTTTGGAAGAAAATTTGAGTCCATCGTCCCACAATGGAACACATCGTCGCATGATGCCATCATGTGAGACATCGTGGCACGATGGAAAAAGCCCAAACCAAAGAAAAAAACTGTAAATAGAGCTCTTCTCCACCTCATTCAACACACAATTCATAATCACAACACAAATCACAGTTGGAGAGCAAGAGGCAACATCCAAGGGAGCAAGAGAGTTCGAGCTCTCAAGGGAAAGTCTACCTCCCACTGCAAGGGTACCTTCATTAGCAAGACCGAGGTTAATTTTCAATGTAATTTTCTAAACTCTTTTGTTAAGATAATTATAATTATTATGATTAGCTAAATCCTTTAGTTAAGTCAAGTAGATGAAATCACCTAGAAATATTTGAGACATGTAATTGATTCGAAAAATTACTTAAGTTTTTCCTATAAGAATTGGGATGTGCAACTTTTTTTGTTAAGTGTAGCGTAAGTCTTGCACCCTTTTTATCATCAACCTGTGGTGCAAGTTTCATGGTAGTAAATTTGCCAAAAGAATGTTGATGTCAATACAAAATCAGTGATATCCAACAATAAAAGAAAATCTAAAATGGTGATTAGAAGACAACTTTATATCGATGGTGAAACCAACCAAAATAAGAGAAATCATATGAATCCTACGACCTAATAGGGTCTCAGATGAATAGACAACCACCAATACCATACTAAGAGAGAAGTCAAACGATCCAACCATACATTCCAACACCGAAACTAAGAGAGAATAGTCGCAGCCCAAATGAAATGTTTGGTCCGAATAAACATCATGCCGTATAATTGAGGTGATAGTCATTCAACCATAATAGACATGATTTTCGTGCAAAATAATTGCGTCAAATATAAAACAACTCTTATAAATAATACTAATAGATATCACACAAAATAGAATAGAATAGAATTAAATTAAATGGATTTTCACATAAATCCAGTTTATAATTAATTGTCTTAAAAAAATAAACAGCACATTTGATTTTCATTGTTCTTTGAGAATTATTTTTGCCACCCTACACATTTTCTCTCGTGCCACTATGAATTACAAAATATCTATGTCCGCTGCTTAAGTAGGGTATGCCATTTTTCATTTTTATAACATCCTGCTAGTTAAGTAGTAGAAGGATAAATTGAGAAAGACGTAGGACGCGCTAGAAACTGGTAGGATAGCAAAAGTAACTAACTCTCTTGTTATTTAAGCCCCCACATTGCTCCAAACGAAATTTTCTCTTCCCACCCCCATGACTCTTTTTCCCCCTCCGGATTTCCGTTTTTGCCCCTAGTTTTAAACTTCGGAACGCGTTTTCCGAAGTTTTTTTTGCCTTGAATACGAACTTCGGAATGTATTTTCCGAAGTTTCGACGAATTTGAACTAGAAAAACTTCGGAAAACACGTTCCGAAGTTTTTGTACAGGGGTAAAATCGGAATATTGGGGGGTTAAAAAGAGTCATGGGGTGTGAGAAGAGAATATTTCGCTCCAAACTCCCAAAAAATCCAATTTTGGGCTTTAGAATGTTTTGGAAATATTTGGCCCAAAGAAAAAAAAACGAACAGTAAAAATCTTCACATAAGTTGCGTGCGCGTGACGCTTTTTGTGAAATTAAAACGCCTATAAATACAACTCTCTTACAAACTAATTCGACTCTCAACCCTTCTCTCTATCTCTCTCTCACTCTCAACCGGATTTCAACTCTCTTAACCCTAATTCGAAGATAAAATCCCAAATCCCGATGGAACAGAATTCGATGATTGTGGCCATGGATTTAGATACCGCGTCCAACAAAGAGAAGAAAATGAAAGTGAAGATGAAGTCCTCGAAGAAGGATGAGAAGGCGATGTTCGATTTCAATGCGTACATCTACAAGGTTCTGAAGAAGGTGCACCCTGACATTGCTATATCTGCGAAGGCCATGGATATGATGAACACTATCTTAAGAAACATGATGCTGGAACTTGCTCAGAAAGCTTCCAAGTATAATAAAATACGCAAGAAGAATTCACCGTTAGTGGAACCTGACATATCCGCTGCCGTACGTGAATTGTTTTCACCAAAAATGGCAGACCAAGCCATCTATTCGGCTTTCATGTCACAAGTATGTGAAGATATGGCTAGTATATAGCTCTGGACTGGAATTCATGATACATACAATGAAATATGGATATAGGTTTTGTAATAATTCTAGTTACAATATTCCAATGCTGGAATTTATAGTACAATGAATCACACTATGATTGATTGATTGATTGATTGATTCCTTTTAGTTATATATTTCATGCTGAATCAAACTATGATTGATTCCTTTTAGTTACTATATTCCAATGCTGGAGTTTATGGTACAATGAATCAAACTATGAATGATTGATTGATTGATTCCTTTTAGATTCTGTTATGGTATGATTTAGCTTTACACAAACAAACTTTTGAGAAGAAGGAATGATCTTGTTTTTAACTAGAAATTAGAAATGGAATCCTAGTAATTTCATTGTGAACAAGATCCTTGAGTGAGTCAGTGTTTTGGTGACTTGCTGTGAAATCCTCTGCTTCACAACTAGGGATGAGCATTTTAACCGGTTATCATGGATTAACCATAACCAAATCCATATCCAATTTTAAAAACCAGTTATTTATATTTGGGTTTTATAACCAAACCAAATAGTTTTTTATTTAGATATCCATAACCATGACCACAACCAAATTTTATGATTAAATTACTCAATGTCCAAATTTTATCCATAACCAAATTTTTTATTTCTCCCAAATTGAAAAGATGAACCCTAATCCCCAAATCCATTCTCTCTCTCTCAAAATCCTCTCTCCGTCAAATCCCAAATCCATCGCCCAGTTCCGTCAAATTAAATAGCAAATCCAAAAATTAGCCGAAAACTCAAAAAATTGGCCGAAAAACTGAAAATCGGCCGAAAACCCAAAAAACACCCGACAATCCACAAAACGGCCGAAAAACCGAAAAATCGGCTGAAAACTCAAAAAATCGGCCGAAAACTCAAAAATCGGCCGAAAACCCAAAAATCAGACGAAAAACCAAAAATCGGCCGAAAACTCAAAAAATCGGCCGAAAACCCAAAAATCGGCCGAAAACCCAAAAAAACGGCCGAAAAACTGAAAATTGGCCGAAAACACAAAAATCGGCCGAAAACCCAAAAATCGGCTGAAAACCCAAAAAATCGGCCGAAAAACCGAAAATCCAAAAAACGGCGGAAAACCCAAAAAACGGCCGAAAACAAAAAATCGGCCGAAAACACAAAAAATCGGCCAACAAACCTAAAAACGGCCGAAAAACTGATTTTAGGTTTTTCGGCCGATTTTCGGTTGTTCGGCCGATTTTTGGGTTTTCGGCCGATTTTTTGTTTTTTCGGCCGTTTTTTGGGTTTTCGGCTGATTTTTTGGGTTTTCAGCCGATTTTTGGGTTTTCGGCCGATTTTTGAGTTTTCGGCCGATTTTTTGAGTTTTCGGCCGATTTTCAGTTTTTCGGCCGTTTTTTGGGTTTTCAGCCGATTTTTGGGTTTTCGGCCAATTTTGGAGTTTTCGGCCGATTTTCGGGTTTTCGGCCGATTTTTGTGTTTTCGGCCGATTGTTTGTGTTTTCGGCCGATTTTTTGAGTTTTCGGCCGATTTTCGGTTTTTCGGCCGATTTTTGTGTTTTCGGCTGATTTTTTGTGTTTTAGGCCTATTTTCGATTTTTCGGCCGACTTTTGTGTTTTCGGCCGATTTTCGGTTTTTCCGCCGATTTTTTGGATTTTCGGCCGATTTTTTGTGTTTTCGGTTTTCGGCTGATTTTTGGGTTTTTTGGGTTTTCGGCCGATTGTTTGTTTTTTATTTATTTTAGTGTTATTATTATTATTATTATTATTATTATTATTATTATTATTTATTTTTTGAAAAAAAAAATCAGTTATTAAACCAAAAACCGGTTTTTAAAAACCGGTTATAAAAGTGGTTATGGATATAACCAGTTTTATAACCGGTTATGACATTTGGTTTTAATGTCCAATTATAACAAATAGATATGGATTGGTTATGGACGGTTATTTTGGATTGTCTAAGATGCTCATCCCTATTCACAACACCGTGACAAATTGTTCGAGCATGTTTGGCATGACAATGGAACTATCTCTGCTCGTGGAAGTGTGAGTAATTACTGTTTCCTTGTGTTTTCTTTGTTCATTTGGGGTTTCCTTGTGCTTTACATGAACTTGTACTTAATTCCATTTGATTTATTTTGTGCACAGCTTCTTTTCATTGTCAAGTGGATTCTCCAACAAAGGAAAACAGTGATACACTAATACACATAACATTGCCCTGAGCTTCGGCATGAAGATAATTCTTTTGATTTGGAGGTAGTAAATTTAATTAATTCATCTCTGCAAATTTACATTGAAATGCTTAAATAGTGCCGTGTGTCAAAAGAATTGGACAACTTTATTACTATGTTTTATGCACCCAAAACTATAGTAATGGAGCACACTATTTATTTATTTTTGGCTTAATAGATCTTTTGGTCCCTGTATGTTCGTGAAATTTTGGTTTTAGTCCCTGTATTTTGTTTTGTTGTAAATAAGTCCCTGAATGTATAAATTTTTTTGGTTTTAGTCCCTAAAGTCAAAATCCGCAGGAAAATCTGAAGAAAAATCTCCACAAAAACTGCAAATTTTCCTGCGGATTTTGACTTTAGGGACTAAAACCAAAAAAATTTATACATTCAGAGACTTATTTACAACAAAACAAAATACAGTGACTAAAACCAAAAATTCGAGAACATACAGGGACCTAAAGATCTATTTTTTCAAAAATGGAAGAATCCTACTTGTAGACACTAGTAATAATTTAAGAAATGAGTACACACACTGGCATGTGTCGGACACCGGACACACCATCTATCTGTAGTGCCGGTGCTAGATAGTTCATGGAAGTGGGGCGAAGCTGTTACTGTTATGCAACTTGTGGCTAGGTCTAAGTTAAGACCTTAGTGGGGATTAGTCCCCCATCCAAATAATCCGAGGACAACACGTTGTCTTACAAAAGAATGTAGTTTCTAGATAATCAACATTAGGTGGAAATGGTATAGTTTGATATTTGATATACGTACATTATGTAGTTCCCAAGCTTAATCTTAATATTGGTTTAAGATTCATTATTGAAGTCACATTTAGGTCAATTTAGATTATGGAAAAAAATAGTTATTTAAATATACATCATGAAAATACCATAGGATCTAACCAGGGTGGATGAAATGGAGGAATGCTTTTGAGTTTATTTTTTATAAAAATAATCACTATTCAAGTGTAAAGGAAAATTCTACTGCACAGTGATAAGTCCTGCAATGTTATATGGAACAGAATGATGGGTAGTTAAAAGCCAATAGGAAAATAAGATCAGTGTTGTTGAGCTAGAATGCTATGATGCATGTATGGTCACACAAGACTAGATAGTATTTGGAAAAGACTTTTGTGGTTGCTCTTATATAGTGAAAAACGCAAACCTATATAGTGATGTATGTCTCTTGTATTCGTCTGTCAAATTTTTGAATAGAAATAATATACTTCATTTAATTTAATTTAATGACTTGGGTTATATTTCAGATTAAGGCAGGTGATGGTATTTTACGCTTGGAAACTGCTTTTAATACGAGGATGCACAACGTTGCTCGCCTTGCACCATGCCAACCTGTTAGCAGTTTCTCATTCAGTTTACTGATCTTGCTTTTACTTCAAGCTATCGACTGTTCTGATCTTTATGCTATTTGAGCTTTATACTTAATACTTTGGTTTAATTGCATGTTTGGTCCCTTACGTTTAATTTTTTTAAGTTGGTCCCTTATGTTACCCACGTTACAATAAGTTACTCCTTTTAGTCAAATTTCCGTTTAAATCATCCACGTGACTAATAGAATCGCATACGTGGATAACTTGAGGGATGCCACGTGGAAATTTTAGACGGAATCAACTCAAAATTTGATAGAAAGGATGAACTTATGCTGACATCAATAACGTAAGAGACCAACTTGAAACTTTTAAACCTAGAGGACCAACTTGAAACCAAAAATAAACGTAAAGGATCAAATATGCAATTAATCCTAATATTTTTCTTAAAATAACCAGTTTATTTATTTGTTTACTGATTTTGTTCAGTTTTCATTTCCTTGTTTAGCTATTTACCTTTACCCATCCAAATCGTTTTGACAAAGAAAGCAACCAGCGGTATAAGAAATTGCAATTTGTGATACCTGATGACGCTAAGTCAGCAATTGTACATGGTATGTGCAAGGTCAATCTACTCTTATTGAGTCAATAAGTCATCATATAACTGAGTTACCCATAAGATATTCAATTTTACTTTCAATAACTTAATTTTTTAACTACAATTTTCTGTTCGCTGTGTGTGCCTTGGTCATAAATTAAAGGAGGAAAAGAATGTATGCTATATACTTTGTTATGCATGGTTATTAGTGGACAAGTATGCTATATACACATTGTTGTGCTTGGTTGAGAAAAACCTCACTGAATTGAAATTCATTTTTCAGATCAATATCAATGCTGTTCTGTTCAGTCTAACCTAGGATGATGCCTTTTGTTCGTTTACCAAGTTGCTTCCTCAATTGGGCATCATTCATTCATACAGAGTTGTTGTCTAACTCTATATTCTACTTAGGATCTGGAGGGGTGAAAGATCATAACATCCTAGCTAAAATAAAAAATATATACTAACGCACACATAGACGTCATAATCTTAGTTATGGAAAATAACCTCTAAATCACAACATTAAACTACTCAAATCGAAAATTCACAATCATATCCAACACAATTCATACTCATGGAAGTGATGGAACCTTTTGAACCTATCCGGGTAGACTTGGGTGATATGGGGGAACTGGTCCATATTGGCAGCTCTAGTGAGGGATGTCCACTGGTGTGGATCAACGCGACAATCAAACTCAACCCAAAGGTTTGGTTTTTCTCTATTTTGGTTTGAACCCAAACCCACCTACCCAAAATCCGAAGTGATTTTTAGTTGAGGTAACAAGTTTGTGATTTTAAACCCGCAAATCACTATTGAAAGTAAATTATAAAAAATTGTTATTTGTGTGGATGTAGTTTAAGAATTTCAAATGTGGAATCTAAATTTTATGATTTTAGTTGAGGTAACAAGTTTTTCAATTTAGTTTAGCTGTTGGAGTTTTGAGTGCCCGACTTATTTTTTACTTTTCTATTTCTGCTTAAACGAAATAGAGAAGTATAAAATTATATTTGACACTATTTCTCCTTAAAAGTATTAGAGAAATAAAGTAAAGAAGTAAAAAATAAAGAAAAGTGAAGTCAAACACAATTTTTCCTTCTTTACTATTTTTAAGGAGAAGAAAAAAAGTAGAAAATAAACCGGGCCAAACGGGGCCAAGTGTTGCAGTTTTTGTGGAGTAAAGTGTCATTTAATTATACTTTTGGAGAATCCCAAATTTGATGTGATATGGCATGAAAATGTGTTTATGAGTGGGAGACAACACTCACCTTACAAGACAATTTTGTAAGGATGAGTTAGCCCAAATCCAAAATCTAGTAACCAAAAATAACTTCAGTCACGCTCTAGATATCCAGTCATGTGCGTGAGAGAGGTGTGTTGAAGAATCTCATATTGGATGATATATGACCTGAAAAGGTGTTTATAAGTAGGAGGCGTACATTGCAACTGGTTTTATAAGGATGTGTTAGATCTAATTTAAAAGTAAAATCTAAGAATACTTTTTCTGGAATTTTTAAAACTATTCTATATGATACGATCAAATGACCTAATCTAGACCAACACATTATTACACGGTTGTGGTTCGAGTTCGACGAGAAAACTTTGGAATTTTGACCCGAACCAAAGAAATTTGATTGGTCTGAATAGTAATTCTATACTTTGTTGTGGATGTTATCTGTCCAATATACTAGTTTTGTATGTGCATCTCTCATATCCATCCCTTGAGTAATACTAACCACTTGTGCGATTTGATTATAGGATTTGCTGGCTACTTTGATGCAACTCTTTACAAGGATGTGCATCTTGGAACTGAACCCTCTAAAGCTACTCCAGATGTATTCTCTTGGTATTACCTTTGTGTCCCCAAGTTTTTTTGTTTATTCTTTTGGTATAAGAGAATACACATAATTAAAGTATTAAAATAGAAGTAGTTGATCAGAGGATAAGATATTCTCTAAAATACAGTGAGAGAGTGCCACATATAGCTCCCACCATAAAAGATCAGTTTCTATAGTTTGATCAAAAAAGACCATTTGATATATCGTAGACTGACCACACTAAATTACTCAAGGTGAGAAATATGTTGCCTTCTCTCACCATATATAGTGCCACAAACAAAAAATCAAACAGGGTGAGAACTGAGAACACATTAAGTATGCAAATTACAGAGATAATTTTATCCCAATAAATCTAGTGAAAGGATAAATTTATCGTTGAAAATTTTCTTGCTTTCATGTAACCATGCTCCTCAAATACCAGCATACATTGCAGTCTGTCAAGAACTTCACCTTTGCTCCCCTACATGAATAATCCTGAAACCACCACTGTGTTATATAGTACAGTTAGCAAGTTTTTTTTTTTTTTTTTCGCAAAAATTTAAAGACGAAAGTTAGTATGAAATCGTAGATGAAAGGGAATTTGAACTAGGTTTTCAACCCTATATTTTGTTTGGTCTTTTCTGCAGGGAACAAATTTTTTTTTCCATTAAGGGAACCTATTTGTGTGCAACGTGGCTCTACCCTAGAAGCACACTTCTGGCGCTGTTGTAGTTCTACAAAGGTTTGGTTTTCGATCATTTATTGTTTTTCATCGTATTTCTATTCGTATTTCATTCTTGCATCTATTTTCCATTTCATGCATTTCATATTTATTTTTTCTTTTGTGGAATCTAAAACAGGTTTGGTATGAGTGGTGTGTTACATCTCCTTCTACATCTCTAATTCACAACTGTAATGCACGCGCCGACTGTGTGTGGCTTAATTGAATTTACCTCAATAATTTGCAGTCTGCAAACAAGTTTTTCTTTTTTTGTTGAAAACTAGTCTTATTGTCCTTACAGCTGCCAATCAAGTATAAACTGATTTTTTGGAACTAGTATTGGTATCAATTCACAATTTGGGAAATCATGTTTCTGATTTTCAAAACTAGCATAGCGTCTCAGTTGGTTCTCTTATTGTCATTACATTTTATATAAGATCATTGAGAATTCAAGATGATCATTCTCTGTATGCTTATCTCTCGTCTAATCATGTAGACAAATAATGGTGAGTTTTCTTTTAGTTTGTTATTATATATATATATTTTTAAAAAATGAACTCATGATATTGTTAGATAAACAACTGTAGTTTAAAAACACAAATGCAGAATGATTCATTTTTATTGTGGGTCAGTGTAAAATAAAACTAGTTTACAATAACAGCGGTGTACCTTTTCTCTCTCTTTATTTCTTTCATAACAAGTAAACACTTAGACTAGGGTGGTACACCTTATGCAATTTAAATATATTAATTGATTAAGAATTTTGAATTCAAATCAAAATCATTGATATTGCCAGGAGAATGTATAATCATATCTACTTAAGTTTTTGACTTAATAGCCATAATGGCAATGCGCTCATGTTGGTGAAAGTCGATTTCATGATTAATTGGCCTAATAAGTAATGTGTTTTTTTTTTTTTTTTTTATATTGGATTCAAGGAAGATCGAACTTAGAATCTCATGCATACTATACTACTCAAACTCATCACCACTATGTCAAACTTGTGGCTTATGTGATGTGCCATTTTAATTTACATTTTAGTAATTTCTAAAATGTTAATGTGTTGTTTAGTATTTTAAGCCGATCTGTATATAATATCATCTGACTAAAAGTTGTGCACCATTTTCCTTTAAAATATACCACAATAGCTGAAAGGCAGTAAAGCTAGCACTCCTCTGCCCAAACGGGTTGAATTATAGAAAGTGTTGTTTTTAATATAAAATTTACCTCTTTTCAGTTTCTTAACTAAAGTCGGGATACTAATTAATTAGCATAACCCTCATTTAAGTTATGTAAGTTTTGGAGATAAATTTAAACTCTTTGTTAAAACTATTGGTTGACTGATAATTGCGATTGTTAGAATTGAAAGAATGTTATTTATTTTGGCATACTTTCTCAATCTCGCATGGGAATAACAATAGGTCCGGTGTTATCATATGCCGTTCAATTAATTATTTCATGATCAGTATCACTGCACACAAAATAAAAATGAATAGTCGTGATTGCAGGTCTCCTCACCGGAAGTAGATCTCCTCCTGCAGTAGCAATGCTGTTGGGAGGATTTTGCATGTGTCATGATAGAGAAATTAAAAAAAAAAATGAAAGGTGATGATGAAAGAAAAAAAATAGTATGAGAGATAGATACATAATATGGGAGCAAAGATCCTCTCCAATATATTTTTTCCTACATTAATCTCATTCTTTAATTTTACTCCCTCCGTTTCAAAATAAATGTCGTTTAAAATTTTGAGACAAAATTTTATTTTTAAAATGACATTTATTTTGAAACTGAGGAATATTACTCTTATATTTTTATTTTTATTAAATTGAACGGACAAGATTTAACTGGACGTTCTCCAGTGGATTGTCCATCAGAGGGAATCCGATCCTATATAATACACCCTGACCTTGAGCACATTTGAATTAGCTGATTTTTGAACTTATGCAATATAAATTAGATTGTATGCTATTTTATAAGTTCACATTAATGAAAATTGTATTTTTATAAACTATTTTATCATAAACTACTTTGACAAACTTATAATAATAATAATACATAAAAATTGCATAAGCCGATTCAAACATGCCCCTCTCTCTCTCCCAATTCTCTTTTTCATTAGGTGGCGAACGAAGTAAAGGGCACTGAGAATATTATTATTATCATTGCGGGAGAAGAAAAAGAAAACAATGCAATCTTTCTTTTTCTCTGGACCGGACGGTTTGCCCAACCCGCCATCGGTTCTGTGTTCATCCGTTTATTCTCGGTTCGAAGCAGTTTCTCCGGTTTTCTTGCTCATACCGGCACCAGACCCTGTTCAAAGGTATAGTAACTTTGCAAGTGACGGTTACACTCAGAAGATTCTAGAACCTGAGCTGATACTGAAGGCAGTTTAGAATCCGTAACTGAACTAAACGGTTAGTTAGTTCAGTTCGTTTTTATCCATTTCTAAGTCTAGTTAGTTACAATCCTCAGAATTTCAATCACATTTTCACAATAACAACTTTCTCTCTTTCATTCTCTCTGATTCTCTGAATTTTCTCTCACTCTTTCTTTCTTTCTGCAAAAATGCCTCTCGGCCAAAGAGAAGGAGTTGCTACCTGTTCGCGGTTTTGTGGTGTTGAGACTCATTTCAACAATTCCTTGATACAAATGTTCATATTGGAGGTGGCTTTGATTATGTTGTTGTTCCTCTGGTTCGTTTCCTTTTCTTCATTCTTTCACATTTGTAATGATAATCAATGAAGTAAGTTGTGAAGTTGATAATCACTGATGTCGATATCAGTCTATTTTGCAACTGGTGAAAATTTTAGATGCAATTAATGATAATCAATGAAGTGAATGTTGAATTTCAATATTTATGCATAACAATATGTGGTTAATTTTAGTAACAATCTTGAGTCTCGCCTCGGTAACAACTTTATTCATAAGAATATGTGATGATAATCAATAAAGAACTGTTTATGTCTATTTTGCCTTATAAGTTGCTAATAAATGATTCTGTGGTACAATTCAGATATCGCCTACATATCGCCCAAGCCTCGTGCAACAATTTGGATCATTTTCTTTAGAGGCGTCACGGCCGTTTGCTAAGTCAGACTTGGACCCTGTGCCTTATCAATGGAATATTCATGTAGCAGGTACGAGTATTATTCTTATGATAATTAATCCAAACGATTTAGGGTAAATATATGATAAGTGGATTTGAAGCTTTAAACGTGGTTTATAGGATAAATGTTTTTTTTTCTCGCTGTTAGTGTGTTTAATGCAAATAAATATTTAATTTAATAAGGTTTCAATTTAGTTCCTAAACTATTAGTACATTCCCTCATATTTCATCCATAGACTATATAAATCCAATAAATAGTCCTGAAATTATTGAAAGTAGTTAAGGGACTAAATTGATGAATTTGTAATAGTTTATGAATTATTTATTGTATTTTGATAGTTCAGGAATCAAACAGAAAAAGAGGTTTACTTGAAGATGTCTTTTCTTCTTTTTCCCTTAAACCTCTTGGTGAAGTCAAGATAGTTCAGGAAAATTTGTTTGCTAAAGCAATAAGTTACTTTCTATTGATTGTCTTGTTGGATTCACAACTATGGATAGACTTGGATTCCCATATAATTGTATTATATTTATTCAGGAAAAATTAGCGAGTGGATAGACTTGGATTCCCCAGATGAAATGCTAAGGAAAGACTCTGAAACCGCTTTCAAACAAGAACTAGCTTGGGCCTCTTATCTCTCTTTAAGGGTATGAAATTCCAAGTTTACTGAATGTTTCTACACATAGTTGGGCCTCTTATTTTGCTTGAGTTACGAATACGAGAAATGTATTTCAGGGTTGTTTGATTCTTTAAAAAATCAAGATGTTAGGATATTAATTTTGGATATCATAATAACCTGTTGTCAAAAGATTTTGTATACTAACTAATATAATATTACTTCAGTTGGTAAAGCACACTTGATAGATTGATGGAATGGAATGAAACACAATTGAATGCTTCCATCCCAAATCCCAATTTCAACTAATATACCATTTTTTCTTCCCCATAAATTTGGTAATATGAGATGGAATATCCAACACTTTGATAGTGACTGTATTTCATTTAGTTCCATTCTATTTTGTTCTCTGTTTTTATATATTCAAAGTTCCAAAGAACCATGTCAGGCACTCACAACCATATGAATATGGTGTTTTGACATTTTTCATTGTTGTTGACTTAGCCGCCTTTCCTATCCAAGTGCTAATCGGGTCAAATCTTAATGTTTGGTTTTGTTGAGACTTGAGATATGCATTATTTAATTCTGTATTATTAAGATATGCTATTCTTTGTGAATATTAGTTATTTCCATAGTATATAATTCTGATATTGTTAGGATTGGTATATGATTGATTTAGTCTATTCATAGATTTATTGCCTTAGTTAAGGAATTCTCCTTATACAGTTTTGATTATTAATAATATTAAGCTGAAATATATCTTTTAAGCTATTCAACACCAAAAACTTTATTCTGAAGTTGGTATTAGAGTTTGGTTCAATCGAAGACTTGTGGTGTATATGTAAAATCACTCATGTTTGTTACGAAATTGGATTACACGATATTATGTAAAGTTGCTTCTTGTTTGTTACCAAATTGATTTGTCGAACTTTTTTATTATGCTGAAGGCTTGCATTCTTCCGACTCCAAAAGGAGATACCTGGACAAATTATGCTAGATGTGCCAACCAGTTTTTACAGGAACACCCAAAGGACATAATACTTGAACTTCATAATAACTGTTTATCCTATATATATATATATATATGCCATTTCACCGTTCTTATACTTCTTTTTGTATATGTATCTTCTTCATAAAGTTGTGGCTTAGGATTCCATTGGGAAAGCCAGATGATGACTCTAAAACCCTTCAAACTCCGGTGAGTAAAAATGCAAACTGTCAGGTGGGCATTGGTTCACCGTTCTTATTTTAATGATTATTGAAGTAACCAGTCAGGTCACAAACAAATGGTTGTAACTCAACATTATTAGGATGTAGAAACAGAACCTGAATAGTACATATATTAAAATTATACTTTAGAAAGAAAATAAAGAAACTGAGGCCTATATCGATACAGGAGCAAGTATTTGTATAGCAACAAAAGCATTATTTTGTAAATGGGAAAAATTAGAAAAACCATTAAAAATTCAAATAGCAGATGGATCGATACATCCTCTAAATTGGGTAGCCACAAGAATTACCTTAAGAATCCAAGATAAATTATTTATGGTACCAATTGTGTATCAACAGGAGACAGGATTGGATATGATCATAGGAAATAATTTTTTACGATTATATGCATCATATGACCATTTCTCTACTCCTGATTTTCAGGATGGTTATTGGAAAATGTGGAATTCGTTTCGACTGCTGTCTGATCACAATAGTAAATTGTTCGTTACACTTGATAATTTGTAAGTACTTCAGAAACTTTACCTTAATCTTGCATTTTGTTCCTTTTGACCTGTGATGCTCAACTAACTCATGAACCTTATTATTATTATAGGAGTACCATGCCTTCAGACAACTCACTAAATCATTGGTATGGGGAGCCTGTTGCTGCCTTTATAATACACACAGATGTAAGGACATCTAGTGATTTATTTAAGGATTCATCTAACAAGTATGGGGATACATATTGTTCTCTAATAAACAATTTTTATTTTTTTTTTGAATTTTCACCAGTCATTTTTTACTAGAGATGGTGATAATCCGAAGCACCTCTCAGAGGGTATACAAAAGTTAATTACTTACTTCTTGAATCATTATTGCCAGGTAACATCCTAATTCCTTGAATCGTATCTTGTAAATGTTTTTATTGAGGTTGATCATGTAAATGTTGAGTTAAAAGCTTGTGGGACTATACCACTGCATCATTCTTGCCTAAAATGTGTTTTTTTACATTTTATCTTTTTAATCTTTCTCAACAGCGCATAATACGTCACTTTTTAATCTTTCTCAAAAATATAAAAAACTATAGCCCAATACCTAGTTGCCTAAAAACGCATGATGTATTGTTAATGTTCTATCTCTTTCGTAAAAAGTGTCTCATTTGCACTTTTTCTGTCTCAAAATAATTATCACTTTAGAATATCAATAAAACATTTATTATATTTTTCCACTAAATATACTCTTATTTTTTTACTTCTACTCCACTTAACTATTTCACTAACTATAATTAATAAGAGTGTTTTAGCAAATAATACTAATTTTATCATTAAAATCGACACAGCTAATTATTTTTATAAGAACCGCGCACAACTCTAATAGGACATTTTTTATGAGATGGGGGAAGTACACTTTTTTTTTATTATTAGTAATCAAACTCGGTATTTCGAAGTTTACAGTAATTTCATACTCGGTGCTCTAACTACTTGAACCAAACTCCTGTATGAATTGCATTTTAATTAGTATTATACTATTATTGTCTTAAATAAAGAATTAATCTCATTTTTATAAAGAATTTCATACTCTCTCCTGAATGGCTGAATCAATTTTGATTTATCTCATTAAAATTTTCCTCCTTTCTTATTGTTTGAACCAAACGTCGCTTAGTGTACAAAATTTTCTGAAACATGTATCCAGATCATTATATCCGAAAATCAACTTAGTTGCAGCAAAGATGAAGAATATCATTTAGATACTGATTCTGCTGCAGGTATGTTTTATTGATTTTTCTTTAGAAGTGTTGATACCAAAGTAATGTAAAACTTTATGATTAAGCAAAGGGTTACCAATAATTTTAGACAACATTTTTTCCATGGCTTCGTAATTCATCATTGAAATCATTGTCAGACTCTCCAACTTAGTAATGCCAAAATATGCTTTGTTAGGATTTATTTTATGAATTTAAAAGATATGCAATGCACTCTTACTGCAAATCTGTTTTATATTGATAAAGAATAAAAATCAACTATTTTGTCATATCACTCTGCATTTGTAACTACAATTTAAAATTAATAATATGATAGGTAATGCTTTTTACATATTGTTGCAATGAGCTATTTTTTTACTCATTGTTGTAATGAGCTACTTTTTTACACGTTAGATTCACGGATACATCGTCTACTACCTTATATTGATCATGTTAGATCTATATACCAACAAATGGACCCTCTATCTGAGCAAGAACGCTCACAGGTATTTATCTTTCCGTGTATCAAATAGAAAATCACCACATTGTCTACTATTATCTTTTTCTTGACGCTTTCAGTGTTCTGTGCCAGGTTGCTTTCAGGGATGTTTTACTATCAATCTTTCAGGTATGTATTATTTGTGCCACTCAGCAATGCCTATTTTTCTCTGTAGATTTTCAGAGAGAAAAATATGTTTCCATTTATTAATAATTGGAATTACTTGATGATTTTGTGGAAGAAACATAGCAACAAGTCGGCCACTGATTGTAGGTTATTTAGGCATTAGCTTCTCAAGTTTAAGAATTAGTTTCAAATATGTCCGCTGTGTTAATTTTCATTTTCAAATTTGAAAACAAATCAGAGATATGTTCCCTGTGCTAATTCCTAAGGATTAACTTTGGAATATAACAGTTTTGATCTTGATGTTGCGAAAATTTCTTACTTACCGAGAGTAAGATTCTCAATGGTTGAGATTTGATCTAAACTTATCACATATTATTTTATTCTTATCCAGCAACACGTATATTATGCTTCTGTCCATGTGTAAGTGGATTCAGTCATTCAGTTTAGTAATCCATACATAACTCAATTGGTAGGGACATCACATTGTATATGCCCCGCCAGGGCTCGAACCTGGGATTTCCCACTTGTTCGCCTCAAGGGGTGAATTTCTAGCCACTATGCTACTTGACCAAAAAAAAAAGATATATTGCAGTCTTTTGACATTCTAAGATTACAATTTAAAAAATCTTTACTCCTATATTTTTTATGCCTCTTTTTTGAGGTTGCACTATATTGCATTGCTACATGCCATAAACACTTTTTAATTTATAAATTTGAAATTTCATAATTCATCATCAGCCTTTTAAGGAAATTTCGCAGTCTATGGTCTATAGCGAACAAGAGAAAGATGAGAAGAAATATATAGAGGTATGTGAAATTGCCAACATATGCAAGACACTCTCAACTTTGTGCAAATTTATGTATATTTGTTCACTATTTCCATCCGCTGGCTAACAGTAAATCTGATTTATGAAATGGTTATGGATTGATAGTTGAGTTATGTGAATACAGGGATCACTAACTGCGACCCTGTTAATCAATTACTTTTGTCTGATTTCTTTTTCCGCATAGATGCATTGAGTTGTGATCTACATACATTGTATTCCATAGTGGTAATTGCAGAAGGTTTTTAAAATTTATGAATGTTTTGTGTGTGTTAGATTTGTGATAAACTCATGAATGATAGAAACATGTTCTTACTATCCTGATTTGGTTGACATTGGATTAGAAACATGTTCTTACTTGGTCAAAAATAAAAATACGTGACATTAGTACCTACCATCATAGTTGTTGCTTTTTTTCTTGTGCTGAAGGATGTGACATATAGCGGTGTTGGTTTTGTTGGCATGAACTTGTTTGTTTTAAACGAAAATGTTAGTAAGTCAGTAAGTGTGTTAGTTCCCAGGATTTGAACTCTGAATCTCCTGCTTAAAATTCATTTGGTGCCCCTTAGTTCAAAATGAACTTCTATCTAATCAGTAGCTTTTCTTATTCTAGTACAAAAGAGCAATTTGTCAAGCTTTGTTGGACAGGGTTCCCGATGAAGAGGCATCTGTGATTACCACAGTAAGATTTTTTCATTGCTTTTTGTGTTTTATACATATTTTGTGATCCGCTCTGGATGCTGTGTAGCATACCTAATGTTTTGTTCTTCTTTTTGTTAGGTATTAGTTGTTGTTGGTGCAGGTCGTGGGGCCCTTGTGCGGACATCACTACAGGTGTTTGATATTTATTATCTTAGAATGTGACAAATTTGGATTTAGGTATTAATGATATCATCACCTTCATACGTAGGCTGCTAATGAAACCGGGAGGAAGCTGAAAGTTTATGCTGTGGACAAGAATCTAAATGCACTCGCTTGCCTTTATGTTAGTTTTAAATATTGCTCTTACTTACATCTTAATGTTATGCTTAAGGTGATTGACTCCTGATGTTATATGATACAATAATGAAGGATGTTGCATGTTTACGAAATTGTCACGAGAAAAATGAGAGAAAATATTAGGAGAAAATCCGAGATCAATCTCTGGGGAAATGCACAATTATGAACATTACGTTATTCTTCATGTTCTTGTCATTTCTTGAGGCCCTTTCGTCTTTAATGTTACTTCATTGCATATATAAATAAATTTTCTTTCCTTTTTCAGTTCTCATTGTTTTAGAAAAATTTGTTGGTGACATAGCATTCTATCTGTTGGAACAGAAACAGCGTGAATCAATGGGTTGGAATGATATTGTTACCATAATCCATTCTGATGTGCGACATTGGAATGCCCCGGAGACAGCTGACATATTGGTATATTTGTACAGTCACGATCACTTGCTTAAATTTTATTCTTTAAATAAATAGTGTTTGATTGCAGTTGTCTTGAATTTAGGTTAGTGAATTGCTAGGTTCTTTTGGTGACAACGAGCTGGCCCCTGAAATCCTTGACGGAGCCCAGAGGTTTCTAAAAGAAGATGGAATTTCAATACCGTCTTCGTATGTAAATTCCTTTCAGCCCATGTTATTGATTTGTCTGTGTTAAAAGGATTTCTTAATTTTTTTTCCTTAGTGTTTCTCCACTCTACACCAATGTATGTTAGGTCCTTATAATTCAAGCATGATGAGCTTTTGTTGTTATCACTCAATTTGTAAATAACCCAATTTAGGGGTACTGGATGAACCATTTTGAATAATATTCAAGATAACCCTTGGACTATTTTGTATTATACTAAACTGCCATCAAATGCTTCATCAAGTTTGGATAAGAAATGTTCATGTAACATTGATGGATTAATAATTATTGGTGGTCAGCCAGCTGAACATTGATGGATTTATTGCCTTTTTCAGGTATACAAGTTTCCTCCAGCCAGTGAAATCTTCGAAGTTATATAGTGCAGTATATTTCTTGTATTCCCCTGTCAAAGTTATTTTTGCATATCAATAATATATGCTTCATTTAATTTAATTCCTTGGGGTTATATTTTAGGTTAAGGCAAAAGAACAAATTTTTGCCTTTGAAACTGCTTTTATAACGAAGATGCACAATGTTGCTCGCCTTGCACCATGTCAACCTGTTAGTAGCTTCTAATTCAGTTTTATGATCTTGCTTTAACTTCAATCTATCCACAGCTCTAATCTTTATGTTAATTGAGATTTATACTTTGCTTAATAGTTTTCTTAAAATAACCAGTTTATTAAATTTTTACTGATTTTGTTTGGTTATATTTGCTTTGTCTAGCTGTTTACCTTTACTCATCCAAAACGCTCTGTCAAAGAAAGCAACCGGCGGTATAGGAAATTGCAATTTGTGATACCGGATGACCCTGAGTCAACAATGGTACATGGTATGCAGGGTTAATCTTCTCTTATTGACTCAATAAGTCGTCATGCAACTGATTTATCCATAAGATATTTAATTTTACTCTGAAGTATTTTTAACTTCAATTTTCTATTCTCTGTCTGTTTGTGTGCCTTGGCCATAATTTAAAGGAGGCATGCCAGTGTGATTAGTGGACAAATATGCTACAAACACATTGTTGTGCATGGCCGGGAGGGAGAGACCTCACTGAATTGGAACTCGTATTTCAGTCTTCAGATCAATATCAAAGATGTTCTGTTTGGTCTAACTGGGTGGACGCATTTTGTCCGTTTACCAAGTTTCTTTCTCCCTGAATTGGGCACCATTCATTAATAGATTGGGTTGTTGTCTAACTCGAGATTCTACTTGGGGTCGGGAAGGGGTGAAAGATGTAACACATGATTCTAACATGGATCGTATGATCCTTCCTAAAAGGCAAAATTATATTATATTTATACTCATACTCTTCATGAACTTAGTTAAGGAAAATAATCTCTAAATCACAAAATTAAACTAACTCAAATTGAAAATTCATAATCATATCAAACGCAACTCATAGTCAAGGCATCATGGACCTTTTTGAAGCATTTTGTTCGATTTTTCTTGTAGTTTGGGTTGAACCCAAACCCACCCACCCAAAATCCGAAGTGATTTAGTTCTGATGACATGTTTATGGTTTCAAACTCGGGAATATCCCCTTGAAAGTAAATCATGAGTTTGTTATTTTTGTGGATTAGTTTAAGACTTTTAAGTAATGAAATTTAGTCTAAGTGCTGGAATTTTTGTGGAATGAAATTTAATTTAATTGCTATGTTGTTTGTGGATGTTGGTGGTGCATACCATTGTGTTTTTTACAGTCTTGCATAGTAATTCTATACTGTTCTCTGGATGTCATGTGTTTGTGCAGCTCTCTTATCCCTTGATCCATATTTATTATTTCTATACTAATACTATCCACTTGTGCAATTTGATTATATATAGGATTTGCTGGATACTTTGATGCAACTCTTTACAAGGATGTGCATCTTGGAACTGAACCCTCTAAAGCAATGCCAGACTTGTTATCTTGGTATATTACCTTTGTGTCCCCCAGTTATTCTTTTGGAATAAAAAAATACACATAATTATAGTATTAAAAATTTAAAATAGAAGTGGTTGATCAGGGGATAAGATATTCTCTAAAATGCGGTGAGCGAGTGCCACATAGCTCTCAGCATGACATATCAGTTTTTATAGTTGGTTCAAAATGGACCATATCGCATAACTGTCCACACTCCACACTAAATTGTTTTTTCATCTTCGACACTCTTTTACTGTTACCAAATCTGCCCCTCACTGTCGTAAGCTCTTCCCCGTCCACCATAGTCAGTCACACCTTCACCTCTACTGCCTGCTTCGCAAACTCAACATTTTGAAACAAAATTTAGTACCGCAAGAGCATGCCTTATTATTATATGTGCTGTTCCCTTTTCTAGTAGGAATTCGTAGATAGATGAAGAGGAATTGAACATGATTTTCAACCCTCCTATACTTTCTTTGGTCATTTCTGCAGGGCTGAAATGTATTTTCCATTAAGGGAACCTATTTGTGTGCATCGTGGCTCTACCCTAGAAGTAAATTTCTGGCGCTGTTGTGATTCTACAAAGGTTGGTTTTCTATCATTTGTTGTTTTCCATCGTATTTCTGTTCATCCTTGCATCTAACTGCTATTTCATGTATTTCAATATTTTGTGGAATCTAAAACAGGTTTGGTATGAGTGGGGTGTTACGTCTCCTAAGTCATCTCCGATTTCCAACTGTAATGCATGCGCGGACTGTGTGTGGCTTAATTGAATTTACCTCAATAATTTGAAGTCTGCAAACAAGTAGTGGAAGCATCCTTAGTCCTCACAGCTGACAATAAATTGGTTTTTTGGAACTAGTATTGGTATCAATTCACAATTTGGGAAATCATGTATCTGATTTTCAGAACTAGCATAGCATCTCAGTTGTTCTCTTATTGTCAGTACATTTTATAAAATACTGTAATGCCACATAATAAGATTGTTGAGATGATCATTCTTTGTACGCTTATCACTCTAATAATGTAAATTGTAAATAAATATGGATTTTTCTAGGAAATTTTGGTGAGTTTTCTTTTAGTTTGATCTTTTACTCCTGAATTTTTTAACTATTTTAAGGTGATCTGTGTATTTCATCAACTGATACATATTGCGAGCATTAAGTTACATCAGCTTGTTTGCCTTCATTTCTACAATTTTTCGGGTCTTCGTCTTAGCATGGTAAACCTACCAGCTTGTTTGCCTCAACTATCCCTTTATAATTATAAACTTGGTTTTACAAAAAAATGTTGTGTTTGGTTTTACAAAATTTTTTTTGTACAAATGTTTTTACGATTATTTATTCTTCAGCTTTTTTTTTTTTTTTTGTAAATGGGAGCCCATGGTAAAGCATTAAGTATGTATTTGGTTTGGCGGCGAAAATAATTGATATTGGTAGAATTGAGTTTGAGAGAATTGATTCGATTTAAAAGTGAGTTTGATAAAGTTGATTTATGTTTGGATATATCAAAATAAAAGTGATTTTTATTAAATATGTTGTTTGCATAATTTGCATCAAAATTGCTTTTAAACATATAAATTACCAAAAGGTCTTTAACATAGTATCCGTAAAAGAAAATCCAACCAATAGTTTTTATTTTTTAAGAGCAGTCCAATAGTTGGTGAACAAAAAAAGTAAAAAAAGAAAATAAGATATTTGACATAGTTTAGATACATTACATTTTAAAAATAAATATTTTGTTAATATATTAAGGACTAGAGGAAGTAAAAAACAATAACATCTAATACCTCTATAAAATTCTAACAAATATAGTTTGATCATAATTTTTATTTTCTTTTTGTAAGAATCATTATAAAATAAATTAATTTTATACCGTCCATCATAACAGATTTTATCCAATTTAATGATATGACATGAAAAAATATATCTTTTTATTTTTGTTCATAAAAAACTTATCTTCTTTTTTATTGGAATGGATGAAAATTAATTTACGCTAGTGTATATATCCAATAAATTTTCCATAAAAAGAACTATATCCATTAAATTCGTTTGTTTTAATTTAAAAACTATATATATAACCTAGTACTACTCCACTCCATCGCTATTCCTATTTATTTGTTTTCTACGGCACAAGACACTCTGTATTTTTGTCTTTGCCTCACGTTGGTTGTGCCACTTGTTCTTGTTCATCCTGCATGTAAGTTTTTTTCTAATACTAGTTAGTCCACTTTTTCTGTTTTTACATGATTAATATTTTATATTTCACTCTATTGAAATTAATTTGGTGTGATCTTGGTACCTAGTTACAAAAAGAAAGAGTCTTTTTTACCAAAATAAAATAAAATAAAGAGTCTTTTTACTTCTCTTAGCATAGTTAAAGTTTTATTTTCATTGTAAATAACAAACATTAGAGATCATATTCTACAAAACCATTTTTAGTGTTTCCTAAAATGTACACTCCACTATGGCTCTACGAAACACGAACACTCCTTAAATTATTTGTGTTCTGGTTCGAACACGACATATATAATTACATTAAATTATATTATTTTTTGAAATTATTATCAGTGTCGACATGTCGTACACTCCTTTGTCCTTGGTTAGTCACATGTCACAATTGTTTGCTGCAGTAACCTTCTCTATTTGTGCTGTGGTCAAAGTCAAATGGTCTTATGTTTTTGTGTTATTCCTACAAAAAAAAAGTAGGCAATCATGTTAGTCTGCTATGGCTAGAAGTCAATAAAATGTCAAATTTAAACACCATATAATATCTTATTGTAATAAAGTCCGGTTAAGGACTGATTTTTTAGTAAAATTTATGCAAACATAATAGAAGCCACATAGAATTGTATGCCACTATGTAGCCAACACAGTAACAATTTTGAATAAGAAACACAAAATCTATGCAATCCACAAGAACTAGGAAAGCGAAAAAAAATCAAATTGAAACTCCTTTGGAATGGGAGGCAAACCAGATTCCTAATAAATCCAACAATCCTCCATACATTATATTACCTCAAAACATTATCATATCCAAACACACTAGAAGTTTTGATATGTGAGTGCATGTACTATAAAATATAAGTTTGGACTAGCTTGAGTCTAATTTTTTTTTCTTCTTTTTTGGGATAAAAGAGGTCCGAAGCCTGATAAAAAAATTACACAATAACCATTTTAGAAGTAAAAATCTCCAATTTTGATTCACAAATAATCACGTTGTTTATGTTAAGGTCCCCATGTTTCTTAATACACTGCTACATATATCGACCTTTTGAAACATTTTATGTAACATTTGATAAAAAAATGGAGTAAAATGTCAAATAATCCCCTGAAATTTCAAAATTCGTCAAATACCCCCCTGAAATTTGAAAATAGGCAAATAGTCCCCTGGAATTATAAAACGTCAATCAAATACCCCCTTCATCCGTTAACTCCGTTTATATTGATGACATGAACCTTAATCAACAACAACACTCAATGCTCCTTCAACAGCAAAAAAATCAACTTCAACTCAAGCAAAATCCAGCAAAGCAAAACCTCAAATTGATCCAAAAATCTTAATTTATTCACCACTAGTTTCACGGCGATTCTGTTTCTGAGTTCAGTTTCTCGGCTCCGTCGTACCGGGCTTCACACAATACTGGTTTTATGCATTTTTGGAGTTTGAATGTCGGTTGCCACATACTAAGTTAACGTCCACTTCATCAAAATAGACAGAGTTAACGGACAAAGAGGGTATTTGATTGACAATTTACAATTTCAGGGGGTGTTTGCCTATTTCCAAATTTCAGAGAGGTATTTGACGAATTTTGAAATTTCAGGGGGATATTTGGTATTTCAATAAAAAAATGTTACAAACTCTCTTTATTTGGCGCTTCCGGTAACACGTAAAGTCAAATTTCTTCATTTAATATTGTCTTTGTTATTTTATATGAGAGTTAAACCACTTTTTAGATTCATTGAATAATTAATGTATCTGATCTATATTATAAACTAGATACATTAATTTTTCAATGAATCTAAAAAGTATCTTGTCTATTACAAATAACAATGGGAGTAGTAATTATTTTTTCTTAAAATTTGAAGTTAGACCTAACTCAACCCTACAAAATCGGCTTATAAGATGAAGATTGTCCCTACTTCATAAACATATATTCAGGTCATCTTGTAGCTGATGTGAAACTTCCTAACACACACCCTCGTGCCCAACACTATTGAGTTTGGGGCGCTAATATAAATGGTGGATGGGAAGATCAGAAACCTGATAGCAGGCGGCTCGGCAAATTGTGAAAGAGGATCTAATACCATCTTAGAATTGGAAGTAGGACCTAACTCAATTCATAAAAATTGGCTTATAAGGTGAGGATTGTCCCTTACTTATAAACTCATGTTCCTGCAAACTCACATCTGATATGAGACTTCTTATCACACCTCGAGCTGTAAAAATGGGACGGGCTATCGGGTTGACCCATTAGCCCTATAGTTTTACACGGGCCGGACTTCAAAAAAAATATTGGGCCTTATCGGGCTGGCCCCCCGGGCCTCTATTTTTCATGGGCCATCAAAGGCTGGCCCCACAGACGTTTGGGCCGGCCCCTTAAAGAATTAAAAAAAAATATATAAAAAATTTCTAAAAATAGTTTTAGCTAAAAATAAGGAATTTTAGTTACCATAAAATCTTTAGATAAAATAAGTAACAAAAGATGAGATTTGTTAGTTATGAGATAATTATTAAACCAAATTTGTTATGATTATCTTTATTTGAAAAAAAACAAATTTGTTATGATTATCTTTATTTGAAAAAAATAAACAACTAATTTTTGTGATACATATGTAGTTTTATTGTCCATTGAATTTATTTTTTTAAAAAAACTTATCAATTTTTTTTATAAAAAATATGAAAGTTTGTCGGGCCGGCCCATTGGGCCATATAATAAGTCTTTGCTTATCGGGCTAGTCGGGCCAGGCATTGGGCCTTAACGGGCCTACCCACTTAAGCCCCTTTATATGTCTTTGCCCTTCAGGCCGAGGCGTGCCGGGGCCAGACCGGCCCCTTTGACAGCTCTATCCATCACACCTAGTAATATTGGGCTTGATGTGTGAATATAAATGGTGGGTGACCCAATAACGATTTTTTAGGGTTTAAATCATTTTGTTTTTCATTTGTCCAATATTTTATTCCTTTTCATTATTGCTCGATCTACCACTTCTGTTCATTGTCACTCGATTCACCACTTTCGTTCAATTCATCACTCGATTCTCATCTTATTCAACATCTATGTCACCACGTCCTTTGCAGAATCTTCATCTTAGGGTTGGTAATATAAATAACCTTTCTCAATTTATACCGTGTTTATGTTGATTTTGTTGAGATTTAATCCGTTTCTCTAATCTTGGTGATGTAAATCATCGTCATCTATACGTGCTCATGATGATTGTACTTTGATTTTGTTGAGATCTAGATATTAAATTACTATTATTTTGCTGAGATCTAGGTAATTTTAGGTGTTTTTTTTATTAAGTAGTTTATTGGCTATAAATTTTATTCTTAAAATGGATAAGTGAGAGGATTGAAGTTTGAACCCCAGCCCCCTACATATATAATGCAACGCCCCTGCCAATTGAGCTAAGCTCATGAGGATAAGCTAATTTATGTTTATATACTACCATTAATTTTTTAAAAAATTTAAAAACCTACATTTAAATTTCTGTTTTTTTTTTTAAAATTATTTTGAAAAAAAGCTATTGAAATCAGATTTTTGTTTTAAAATTAAAAATGATGTTTTCAAAATAATATTGACCCAATGTCTTCCCTGCCCTAGGCCCAACTTGGGAGACAAGTAACATTATATGCTCGTTTGGTCAAAAAAACAGAAGCAATGAAATTGGTCCTTTGGTTTTGTCCTTGACTTGGGTACTTTTCACTCTTAAGCTTCCGCAAATCAAACGGCTTTCTATTGCCGTCGTTTTCTTGTCTCTTCGATTGTTTCCGGCGATGTGAACAAACACACTCTGTTTATTTGTTCTTCTTTTGAGGGTAAGTCTCTTCACTCATTCTTGCAAGTCTCACTAAGCAAAACTTTTTTTTTTTTAATAGATTTTCTAAGAATGTAGTTGCCTCATTTTTGTTTATTATTCGACTTTATGATCCTAATTTAGTTAGAATATGTTTGACAACCTTATACTTCCTCTAATTTTTAAATCAAGAAAAAATAAATAAATCTTTTTTTTTATTGGATGAAAATTAATTTACACTAGTGTATATCCATTAAATTCGTTTCTTTTGGATAAAATCTACGCCCACAATAATAGGGTTTATTGTTTTCATTTGAAAACTATATATATATATATATAACCTAGTGCTAGTAGTAGTAGTACTCCCTCGCTATTCCTATTTTGTTTGTTTTCTTTTTCTACGGCACAAGAAACTCTCTATTTTTGTCTTCTTCCTCACGTAGTCTCTGCGCTAGTTGTTCTTGATCATCTTGCATGTAAGCTTTTTCTCTTATTATACACTTGCTCATGCTTCTTGTTACTCTTTTTCTCATTCAGTACTCTGTCATCTGTGATATTCATCATCCATGTCCATTCCCTAGTACTAGTAATTAGTCCATTTTTTCTGTTTTTACATGATTAATATTTTATATTTCATTCTATTGAAATTAATTTGGTGTGATTTAACCCTATTCATTTTGAACAATCAATTAAATAACCACAGATATGCGGACTCCTCTATGAAGCACGGATACTCCTCGGATTAAACGTGTCCTGACACTAACATATATGATTACGTTGAATTTCAAATTATTATCAGATGTCAACGTGTCAATGTGTGTCCGTGCTTTATAGGCACTCCTTAGTTAGTCACCTGTCACAATTGTTTGCTGCAGTAACCTTCTATTTGTGGTGTGTGTGATCAAACTCAATAAATTGTTAAACTTAAACACCATATAATTTCTAATTGTAATAAATTGTTGGGGTGTGTTGATACTTGATATAGTTATTAGAATATTAGAAAATATCTTTAATATTTGTTAAGATATGTATAAGATTTAAATTATATTTCTGTTGAGAAAATAATATCTAGGTTTGTTGGTTCTTATCCCTATAATAACAATGAAATTGTGTTTTTGTGCAGATTGGTATATGATTTAAGTTTTTTAATATGGAACGTTCGCCAAAACCTGATATCAACATCGAACCTGAGTATTGTCCAGAGGCTGTGATTGAATGGCATCGCTTAACAGGACTAAAAGATCGCAAAGCAAGTGCATGTAGAAGGGATTTATCTTTGAAAGCAAAACAACATCTTCTTTTCTTGGGTTGGAAGTTTTGGTTTATTAACAAAATATGTAGATGGGAAATGCGTTATACTGATACCAATGGCAAAACCTTTCCCAGTCTTAAAGCGGCCTGTAAGAGTTGTATTGAAAGTGGAGGCTGTTCCCTCAGACAACCTTCAACTGCAGCAGCAGCAGCAGCAACAACATCAATTTCTTCATCTCAGTCATCTCAGTTACAGTCGAAAAAGAGACCGAGAGAATCCGAAGTAACTGGTGAAGTAGATGGAGTTTTTCCCCGCAAACACCCTTCACTTGCAGCAGCAGCACCACCAGCAACATCAAGCTTTTCGTTTCCATTACAGTCGATGAATCAACCAAGAGAATACGAAGAAACTAATGAAAATGATTTTTTTTCCTTCAAACACCCTTCATTTGCGTCACAACCAGCAACAGAAACATCAATCTTTTCATCTCCATTGCAGTCGATGAACCAACCGAGAGAATACAAAGAAATCAATGAAAACGATGGAGTTAATTTCCTCCAACACCCTTCACTCGCAGCAGCAGCAGCAGCAGAAACATCAATCTTTTCGTTTCCATTTCAGTCGTTGATGCAACCGAGAGAATACGAAGAAACCAATGAAGTAAATGGAGATTTTTACCTCACGCACCCTTCCACTGCCGCACCACCAGCAGCAGCAACATCAATCTCTTGGTCTCCCTTACAGTCGAAAAAGCAGCCAGAATCAGAAGAAACCGATGAAAAAGGAGGATGTTCCCTCAATCAACCTTCAACCGCAACACCAGCAGCAGCTCTAACAACAGCATTGATCTCTTCGCCTCCATTACAGTCGAAAGAGCAACCGAGAGAATCCAAAGAAACCGATGAATCAACTTCCGATGAGGATTCAGACGATGATTCAACTTCCGATGAGGATTCTGACGATGATTCAACTTCAGATGAGGATTCTGAACCTTCCAATTCTAGTTTTGATAAAAAAGCTCCAGTGACTATGGTCTCAACATCAAAGGAAAATGAGAAAAATGCGAGTCAATCTGAATCAGAAGTTACTAATTCGGTGGGAAGTAGTGAAAGAGGAAAGTTATTAAAGATGAGTGTAATGGAGAAGAATTCTGAGAGTTGTAATAATAGAGGGAAAGTAATAAAGACAATGGAGAATAATAATTCAGAGAATCGCCGTAAAAGAGGGATGGTATTAAAGAGGGAAGGTGTAAGGGAAAGGTATTCACTTGTTTCTTGGTTGATAAAGAATCAAGTTTTGGTTCCAGGGACTGATGTGTTTTGTCGCGGAAGTAACAATGTTGTCAAAAGAGGTAGTTTATTTAGTGATGGTATAGTTTGTGATTGTTGTCATGTTAATTTCACTGTCACTGGATTTGAGGCTCATGCTGGTTGTACAAGACATAGACCATCCACTAGTATCTTGTTGGAAGACGGAAGGTCGTTGTTGGAATGTCAAAGGGAAGCTCAGAGTTCGCGTGATCAAACTGGGAATCATTGTGTTGCCGAAGCAAATTCTGAAGCAAATAACGATAATGTTTGTGCTATTTGTGGTTTTGGAGGCGACATAGTACTATGTGATCGATGTCCTTCTTCATTCCACCTCAGTTGTTTAGGTCTGGATCAAGTTCCAGATGGTGACTGGTTCTGTCCAACTTGTTGCTGCAAAATATGCTATGGACCCAAATGCAAACAGGAATGTGCAGATCATAATGATAACAATATTCTTGCTTGTGTTCAATGTGAGCAAAAATTTCACTTTGGCTGCGTAAAGGCTATAGGAGGATATGGACCTAGTGACGCGGAGAGCAATGCTGAAAAGAAGGATTGGTTTTGCAGTGTAGTTTGTGGAAACATGTTCTTATGTCTAAAGAAGCTGTTAGGGAAACCAATTACGATTGCAGATAATATAACTTGGACATTGTTGAAGAATAACGCGAGTAGTGATTATGATTATGATGGTGGAAATTTTACTTCTTATGAGTTTAGTCTAAATAAGAGAAAGTTGAATTCGGCTCTTGGTGTATTGTATCAGAGTTTTAACCCAAGCATTGATGCTTTCTCCGGAAGAGAGTTGATTAAAGATGTTGTATTTAGTAGAGACTCCAAACATAATCGTCTGAACTTCCATGGTTTCTATAACGTGATTTTAGAGAAAATGGGTGAAGTGGTTTCGGTGGCAACTATAAGGATTTATGGTCCAAAGGTTGCTGAGGTAGTTTTCGTAGCAACCAAGGAACAACATCGAAAACAAGGATTGTGTCGTTTGTTGATGGACGAGCTTGAGAAACAGTTGATTCGCTTAGGAGTTGGGAGTTTTGTTTTGCATTCATCTGAGGATGCTATAAACACTTGGACAAAATCATTTGGTTTTGTTAGGATGACTGGTAAAGACAAGTGTCGATTTATCGACAATACTTTCTTAGAATTTCAGAATTCTATCATGTGCCTTAAACTACTGAATAGACCTACATGGCCTTACATTGCTCGATCATAGTTATGCCATGACAGTCATAATGTATAAATCACCAGATTGCTTATATGGCTTTACATTGCTTCTTTTGAATATGATTTTAGTGATATTATGTGGATAGCTGTATTTTGTTTGTTTTCATTTTTCAAATAAACTACCATTCATGTTTTGTTATATCACCATTCTATCAATTATGTTGATAGCTGTATTTTGTTTGTTTTCATTTTTTCAAATAAACTACCATTCATGTTTTTGTTATATCATCATTCTATCAATAGTTTGAATTATAGTGTTAAGCACGACAAAGTAGTTGAACATTTGAATCGAAATTACGCTTAGTTGAAAACGTTTCCGTTTTAAAACAAAAAATAAGTCAGATGTGTATATTTAGTTGGGATTAAAAATACAATTTTTGTTAATAGAAACTTATAAATTAACATAAAACCTTATTTATTTGCATAAGCTAAAAAATAAGTTAATCCAAACGGGCCCATGTATAATAAACGACTTATTATATGTCATTTTTATAATGTGTGTATTTCCCTAGAAAATATACTATACTAGGGTTAAATCTGTTCACATTTTTTCTGTAATGATCAAATAACTTCAAGCCAAATAAGAGTTTAACAAATGTGTTTCATAATTAGTCAGAACTTTGGTTTCTATTGGATTTTTAATCAGAATCTTGTGCCTCACGCTCAACAATTTGCTTGGCGGTGGTACTCTAACACCAAGTGGTGGGAGTATCATCATGATCAATTGATCATTAGATGTTTCAAAAACATAATCAGTAGTGTGACCAAGTCTTATCCTATATACTATACAATTCTCTTTTTCTAATAAAAAGTCACTAAGATCTATAACTGTATAAAAGAATTATAAAGATTAATATACCAATTAAAATCGCGCTTATGATTATGTATACAACCTTATTTTGGTAAAACATTAAGAAGGAAAGGAAACAAACCAAACTCGTCAATATTTACACTGTGAAAGTTTACAATACGAAAAAGGGAAAAAAAAATTCTACAAAGGCAATGGGCTACTAGTATACAATTTTGCAGTTTTGTCCTTCTAAGGGTTTCTTTCACATATGCTCCAAAACCAGAACAAACCTTTATTTACAAATCCCACAAACATGCAAATACAAACGCAGGCCAATTATGAAACAAATGAAGGTGAATATCAGTTACTCCAGCTATCCTGATCGTCGGGATCTCCTTCACCCTGCAGTTTATCCCAAGGGTCAGACAATGACAAATTGGTTGGTGCTCTCAACATGCATATGTAAAAGATAATCTCAAAAAATTGATTTAAAGAGTGCACCATTTCATCGGCAATTGGCCTGGCAGTTGACCATACAAGAATTTGCCTATCATTTCCACCAGTGTACAACTCCTGTGAAAATAGCAAATCGTTAAAAAGTACATTAAGTTTTCTGGGAGCAAGTATTACGTATCAAACATTGTTCAATCCAATAGAGTTATAGAGTGATATCATATGATCCATAGAAAATTTAAGTCAAAGTAAATTAAGATCCATATCTGAGGACACTGCTGCTTTATGGGTTTGTTATTTTATCGAGGAATAAATAATTGAGTATAATAAATCAAAATATTTTCCTTTTATGGTCTATTCAAGTTTTACCAAAAGAATACCAACTAGCAAGACAAGCATTGGCCTTGGAAGAACGAGCATTAATAATGAATAACTTCTCAGTAAAATCGATCTGGTGTTGTGGGGTGGGGGTAGTACTGCTAACCCGACAACTAAAACAACTGGACCTGACAACCAAACAGATTCCAACACTTTGACGGACCACTTATTACAGAGCAGGAAAAAAAGAAGGATAATCCGCTGTTAAACATACCTGGTCTTGTTGATTAAACCAGCAGGAGTTTACAGACTCATAGTGTCCACGTAATATCGTGTGTGCGTTCCCAGACCACATATCAAATGCCTGAATAATCCAGAAGTGAGATCAGTATTGCTCAATGTATTCTTAGGAATTAGTTACTTAGTGGTTTTGGGGGTTGATTTAATTTCTTCGTTGTTACTTCCATCACATTATTGGAATTGGGTTTGAGTACTCTTGTGCAATTCTTTTTATTTGATTACCACTTTTGATGCTTAAAAAAGCATCCTCATTGTATTTGTATGTCTAATTTTAAAGTTAAAATTTTCCATAAACTAAATGAACGGCGTACCTTCACAACTCTCATGCATGGAACAAAAACAAGGGCCGAGTCTTGAGTTGTAGCTAATTGAATAGGTCTGCTTGTTTGCAAGCGGACTGTTTCGAAGTTCACAAGTGTATCGCAGCCTGACTCAATATCCCACAACCTCAATCTTGAATCAGACCCTGTGATAAAACAGCACATCAATGAGAGAAAAAGAATTTAGATACGAACAACATTTAGATGCATTAGTAGAAAACAAGTAACAACTATTTCAAATTAGCATTGCATTAATACTTCTTATAATTCCGTATTATATTACTATGTCTTTCAAAGCATTCAGTTGCGTTAAAATTAGAATCACTTTAAAAATTAAATTTTATTTGGAATTAAGATATAAAATTATAATTATACTATTTGTGATGTAATTACAAATATCTCTTCCAAGCTTCTCTTAGCATGTTTTCGATAGGTACCAGTCAAAGCTTGATGCTTCTTGTGTGACTACTAATTGTTGTTTTGGTCATAAACATTCACATGGAGACTTCCACAACAAAAAATTTACTAATGCTATAGGTAGTATTATCTTCCCTCTGTTGCAGTACTGTCAAAAATAGATATTACTTACTTTACAGTTAAGGAAAGACATCACCAATGGTTTGTCTTGTACTATGATGTTTATTTTGCAGACTACTCTTTTCAACCCTTCCCCCGTCCTCGTCAATCAATGTATGATAATATATTTTTCCATACGTGATGCCCAAGCTTTTGTTAAATAAACGTTAAATCTTATTTATATAGGGATAGTCATCTTTATGTAAGGCAATTCTGTACCTTGGCCAGTTCCATTGAGTGCAAGGCTGTTGCTGTACATATGTTTGTTAACATTTCTCATTTGGTAACACTCTCAAGGTACACACAACTTCTCAGCCTCTATTGTGCTCTCTCTCTCTCTCTCTCACACACACACACACACACAACACTTCTCTATCTCACCTGATGTATTTCTTCTCTTCTACAGTATTTAATATTGATACTATTATCATTTGGAGATAAATTAATTGACAAATCACTATGTCTAGGTGGTTTCTAGGTTAAAGTTTTTAGTGTAAAAAAAAAATCTGCTTACGACTGTCAGAGAAGAGGTTTCAACTTTCAGTGTACAGATTAATTATAGTGAGGAAAAGGAATCTGTCAAAAGATCATGCTTTATGTCTTGTCATTTGTTTTGAGATTTTTTTTTTTTCCGGATATGACTTGTAATGTCTAACTTGTATTATATTTTCACATTTCAAAACAAAATGTTCTTTTTTATATTTCTGTAGCCTTGTATAAGACCCTGTGCTTAGCTTGGGTCTATTGATTAGTATGATAAATAACCAATAAACAACCTGCACTTAAGAGATACATGCCATCCTCTGTTACTTTCAATCCTGTCACAGCACCATAATGAGCAGTTGCACGATCCTGAGTAGAAAGCATTCCTGGATGTAATTTCTGCTTCATTGGTCCCTTAGATGATAGCCTGCCAATTGGCAGTTGTCCACTGCCATTGGCTAGTTTCTTCTGTGCAGCACGCATTTTTGTACTTGATTCCTGTGCGTAATAAGGTTTTAGGTTTATAACAAGCACAAATACTTCGATTGAAGTTAAGTACTTGGTGAAATTTCCGCTACACAGACAAAATAGTCATGACTTGCAAATAACCAAAGAGGAATAAGCTAAACTAAAAAAACCTTAGTTAACATGGAACGTTTGAGTAGAGGTGGACGTCTTCCAAGCTGCGTTCGAGATTGATTTAAAACTTGGAAACAACCAGCACGCCTTATGTCCCAAAAACGTATTGCACCATCACACCCACCAGTAATCAAGACCCATTCACTTGAAGCAGACCATTCAACAGTCATTACACCATCTGATATCAAAGAAATCATATGATGTAAAAACTCCTTTTAATAATACATCACATCATGCAATAAGAACAATCGCGCACACAGACACCTCAGTTTTCAGTATGTCATAATTCTATCTATTTATCCGCCAGTGGCTGAGCTTGACATATTTTATGAAGGGGAGATAATATACATACATATAATAAAAATATTTATAGCCATTATGTTAACAATTGGATGTTGGCACAGTGGTTTAGCCCCTTAGTTTTCACCAGAAGTAACGGGTTGAATTCTTATATCTTACATTATGATGTCTTATTTTGTATCCTTGAACAAGCAAAAATAAAGGAGATGCAAAAATAGCAACTCTAGGGCTCAAATGAGAGCATCGACATGACATACCACGATGACCAGACAAAGTATGAGCAAATGCCCCAGAAGTAATATCACAAAGACGAACTTGAACATCTTCAGTTCCAACAGCAATAAGTGTGTGAGATGTCGACAATGTAGACATTGCAGTCTTATACACCTTTCCAGGCATTTTGAAATTCAACACCACCTATAAACAATTTACAATAGTACAACACAACGTAGGAGTGTTAAAAATTTGAGCACGGAATGAAAAATTATGATAGTGTATCTTTGGTTCTGCAATGATAAAAAATGATTTTGAATGTATTGACCCGGTAAAATTGATTCTGACTAAACCTGTGTTGAAAGTAAAATTATTTATGTCAATAAATTCATGTAAAAATGAATTGATTATTAAATGTAAGACTAAAAAATCAATTATAGAAACAATAACTTCAACTTAGAATCAAATATGGAAGCAAAATCAATTCTACTTAACAACATCCAAATATATCAAAATCATTTCTAAATCAATTGTATCCTCAAAAAGTGGAACCAAACATACACTATGATGATGATGAAGATAAGATTGAAGACAACCTGAGTGGTGTTAGTGTCCCAAACATTAACATAATGATCATATGAACCGGTAATGAATAATCCAGTATCAATGGGATACCATATAGCTGAAGAAACTGCATATTTATGAGCTAATTGATTTTGCTTATCAATAACAAATAAACAACTATGTTTTGATATCACACCGGTGTAATCACTCGGCCGTTGAACATCGTAAACCGCGACGGATGCATCCGAAGCAGAAGATAACAAATATCTTCCCTCTGTTAAATCAATCTGAATTAATAACCGTTAGATTAAGAAACAGTTTAAAGAAATATGAAAATGAGAGTAATGTAGTGTAATGTGTAGTAGAGAAAGAGAACCTGAAGAGAGTTAATTGCGCCTTTGTGAGATGAAACGAGTTCTTTGTGATTTGATAATTCGAGTTGTGAAATGCGATTTGATTTTATGCGATTAACGAAGGAATTTGGTTGCAATTTACCGAATTCTCTGTCTCTGATATTCTTCCACGTATCCATATTCGGAGCATCTTTGATTTTTGATTTCGATTTCAATTTGAATGAGTAACACAGTGGTTGTTTGTTACTATCTCTGTTCTAACTTCTAACTAACACTGCGGCCACAACCACCAAAGTCGTCTTCGTCTTCTTCCTCCTCCTCCTCCTCAATGAACTTCACCAGAACCACTCAAGTGGACTCGATTGTTATGGGCCTGTTGGGTTGGAGCTTACCATTATGGGCCCCATTTGATGAAATTCTTGGGCTTCATAGAGGTTTTATCTTCTGATGAGTTCTCTCCTCACCCCTTGCATATCTTTTCTACCCCTTAATGTTCCAATTTTGCCTTTGAAAAAAACTTCGGAAAATACGTTCCGAAATTTTTTTTCAAGGCAAAAATAATTTCGGAAAATGTGTTCCGAAGTTTTTTTCAAGGGCAAATTTGGAATATCAGAGGTAGAAAATATATATAAGGGGTGGGAAAATAATTTTTCTTATCTTCTTAGGGTACTAATTTAGTTTGATCAGATAAAAATAAACCGAATCAATTGTTATCTAAGAATAAAACTTGAGCTTTTTTTGATTGATTTGTTCTTTAAAGATGTTTATTAATCATTTGATTTTAATCACATTACTTAATTAAGCTTACAAAAAAAAAACATTACTTAATTAACTATTCTTATGTCTTTTTTCTTTTTTATGAAATTATTTTTATCTCTTTATTCCATATTACCATACTACATATTCATATGAATGTTTGCTTTTAAAATAAAAACTAGAGTTAATAGCACTTTTTTTAATGGGTGGGTTAATAGCATTCTTGCCCCGTGATATTTGAACGAGTTATATATATTTTTTTCCGATAAAATTCTTCTTTGCAATTTTATCCTTTTATTTGGTACATTCAGATGTCACTATACCACAAAGTATTACGAGAACTAAAAACAGGGAATCTTCATAATACAAGGGTGAGATCATAAAATAAAAAATAAATTAGAAGAGGAAAACCAAAACTTGCTCAAATAACAAGGGGCAAAAGTGCTATTAACACAAAAAACTATATATAAAAGTTTGTTGCTTTTATTGAAAGAAACTTTTCAAAATTAAGATCACACAAATCTTATTTGAAATTAATTATGTTACAAAGATACACCAAACAAAGAAGCTACAATATCATTTATCCAATGAGAGCGAATCATAAGGTTCACGAGTAAGAATTATGATGAAAACGTTTTATACATGACTTTATTCGCGAGTTAGAATTCTGATAAAAATGGATTGTTAAACAATATAACAAGAATCTGATTGTTGAAATGGCCCCACACAGTGTTTGATTGTTGCATATCGTCAGTTATCTTTGTGAAGAAGAGAAACTTTCTAAAGATCATCATTTTTTTTTTTAACACTGGGCTATCACGGTTTAATTAGGACTAATTGGTTTGATGGTTGAGGTGAGGAGGTAAATGGTGGAGTGATCAGGAGATCGATGATTCGATAGCTAATGTCAACATAATACTAACAATTATTAACAATACTAACATTGCACATTCATTTTGAAGCTACATTTTGTACCTTTTTATATTATTTATTATACGTTGTAATGGCAATTAAAGAACGCTCGCTTAAGCGTTGGATGAATCAAAAACATGTTTCATAGCTTCCACACCCAAAAATTTGTAATTTGGTTAGTATATGCTTTCAAATTTTTGCAAAAGGAAAATGGATTTTGTTAAAAAAAATTGCAAAAGGAAAATGGATTTTGCTTCAATATAAACACAAAGAATAAAAGAACCAAACTACATTCTCAAACTTATCTTTTTTTTTTCTTTCTTTTACACCACGAATTCTTTGTAATTGTAATGAAACAGAGTATTTCTTGGTCTAGGGTACAACAAATTTGATGGATCGTACAATTGTAGTGAAGACCTATTGTTCATCCTTGGAACAAGGAAATCTAGCAGTAGAGAATGTGATTGGCGCACCTATAAATTCTTAGTACTGCAAGACAACAAAGAAAAAATTAATGAGTAAAATGATATTCAAAAACCTAAATAATAAAGAGATATTTTTGCCTTGACACAAAAAGAAGAAAATATTTTTGTCTCATGAGTATGACCAAGTTGATAGAAATATTATATATAATATGAAAGAATTAGAGTTCGAATCATCATACTTCCACTTAGACTAATTTCATTTTTCATAAAAGAATTTGCCTAAACTTAAAAACATACAACAAATATAATTTTTCAGAGAGATAAATCACCTTACTCGTAATAAACAATTGACTCGGACAGACAAATTGTCTAAGCTCAACCCATCTGCCTCTGCATCAACAAATGAAGGAGTCAAAAATTAATTTAAAGTCTATTATCCAAATGACAAAAGAAACAAAACAAACATTTTTAATAACTTTTTAACACAAATATGAGTCTTTGTCAAAAAAAAAAAAAACACACACACAAATATGAGTCAATACTTGCCAAAAACTAAGCAGCCCCTTGAAATATCTAAACTTTTACAAATGGTTCGCCATTGTTAGAATTTTCAGCATTCTTATCTGCGGGTTGTTTTACATCTCCTTGTTGTTCTTGCCTGCAATTGTAACACCAACATTTACATTACTTTATACTCATATATATAAACAAAACAAAAATTCCATTATAATTAATACCATCTATTTTCTTAAGGTTCATCTCATCTCAACAATTTTATGTATTATATACTTTATTTAATTTCAAAGGGTTTTGCATATCTTCTAACACATGATCTTCCACAAACATCTCATGACATGTGTGTGTCAATCCCTAACTTGGAATACATGTATAGGCCAACATATATGCATATTAAACAACACCACGTCTAAAATATATGTAACAAAATAGAAACATTAACGCAATGCATATATGCAATTGACAACAATATTGATATCCCCATATATATATATATATATATATGATGATCAAGGTTTTATAATGCCTAGTGGTGTGGGTTTCCAATTGAGAACCCTATTATTCATTCATAAAAATGTTACATGAATGAATGCAATGTTCATTATATATAAGAACATAATAAATAAACAAAAATTATAACATGGTTTTTCATTATGAAGAAATAAATAAAGAAGAAAATGATGAAGGATAAGATACTTTTTTTGGGCGGCTTCGGCAGCTCTAGCGCGTGCTTCTTCAGAGGCTAATCTTTCTTCCTCCTTTGTCATACGCTTGTTGCCTCCGTCGAAGCAACCAAAGCACAACCCCATGTTTTCTTTCTCCCGCTCTCGTCCTTGTCTTTGTCCTCAATATCTCTCTCTTTCCTCTCTTGTTTGGCTTTTACGCCTCTACAACCTGTTTTTTCTTCCCGTCTCAAAAAATTGAATGTCTTTCCCTTTTTCGTTGGAGTTTGTGTTTTCTTCTATTGTGAATGAGGATGATGACGAGTAACATGCTATATTAATATTGACGTTAACAACATTTTTTTAACGCAAAATGCCTATGTGTTTTACATGTTCTATTCTATCAAAATCTGTTGTGTCATTCCGCGTTAAATTTGTGGCCTCCATCCACTTTATTAGTTATGATAATGCTTTATCTGTGATTTACCAAAAATATTAGTCGTATTACTTAATTATAAATAGAAATAATTACATGCTATATTAATTTATTTATTTTTTTGTTTTATCTCATTAAGAAAGTTAATTGCAAGGATAATAAATAAAAAATTGGCCAAGAGGATAAGTAAAATTTTATCACTCTAGTATTTTTCTAATATGTATTCGCATTAACATTAACATTTTTATTTCTCATGTCATTCAATATTTTAAAATTATTATTTTTTAAGAAATTTTAAATATTTTTTTATTGTGGCACCTATTTGGGTGATACTATAATTTTAGGTTAACTAGACTTTTTACCCGTGCTCGCACGGGTTCAATCATTCAATTCAATTGTTTTGTTGGTTAGTTTTGTTACGGTATTATTGCTAATCTATGGATATATATTTGATGCTTACAAATTAGAATTAATATAAAACACTACAAACGACAAAAAAAAATATGGAAATATATATTTTTCAAGTATATCCTTATTGCTTCCATAAAAAAAGTATATTTAGACTACTGATTTTCAAACCATATTCGTAAGAATATATATATATATATATATATATATATATATATATATATATATATATATATATATTACTACGTATTTGTACTTATTTTTAATTAAAATAAATCATTATTAATTTAATCGACAAAAAATTAGACCTATTCTTAAGTCAACATATTTTTTTTTATTGGACGCATATCTTGTAAAAAAAAACACAAATTCAATTGATATGTCTTTTTAATTTCTCAAGATTAAATTCTATTTTTAAGGGAAAAAATATTGATTGGTATTAGTGTATGTCACGATAAATGATAACTATTTTTATTCATTCGATTTTATATACTTTTAATTTATTTATTTCAATATAATAAAATTATTTACTACTAAGTTTGCTATTTTTTCCTTATCCATTTTAATAATATTATAAGTTGTATATCCTTCGTTGTAATTCACCAAATAAATTATAGAAAATATTTATAATGAATAAGATAAATACAAAAAAAAAACGAATGTATACATAAAAATAAGATAATATTCTAAATTTTATATTTATCTTTGTAATTTCACTAAAACAAATTATAGGAAAAATAAGATATATACAATAAAACAATTATACATGAATCTATGCATAACATATAAGAACAAAAAAATAAAAATAAAGATTATAGTTGAATTTATTCATAAAAATAGGATAATATTCTAAATTGTGTATCCTTCATTGTAATACAAATCTATGCATAAATATAGAAACAAAAGAAAACCAATAAATTTTTTTACAAAAAAGATAAATACACACATATAATAAATATACTAATCTACTAATAATATATAAAAAGAAACTACTACTAAAAATCCTAATTTGACCTCATCTATTTTAATAATATTTTAAATCTTTTGCCCTTAAATATAATTTTACCTGTAAATGTAAAAAAATACCAAACATAAAAATAAGAAAGACAAAAAAAATTTGTTAGAAGAAATCTATGCGTTGACCACTATCTGAATTAGCATAAAAAGTGAATGATTATTAAACACGTAATTAGTGATAGAATAGTATAATTACACTAAAAACATAAACAAAAAGAGAAATAAAAATCAAAACATATAAAAAAGAGAACAATAAATTATTAAGTAGAGGAGTGAAACAAAAAAAAAATTAAACAAATAAATAAATAAGGTTGCATAAAGTTTAAAACTTACTCGATAATAACAACTTCATGATAATATATGTTGTGTAACAATATATAGCAACTTCATGTTGATAGAACCGTAACAAAATCTCTAGATTAACAATAATACTATAACAAAACGAACAAAAAAAAAACTTCAAATCAAACATAGACAAACGGTTTAAATTTCACACATACAAAATAGAAATTCAAAATAAATATAGAAACAAAATAAACTATATGAAGACAAATATATAAATTATAACAAAGAAATATAGTGAAAGAAAAATACTCTGAGGATGCTTGTATTTATAACCCTCAATTAAGTTGAATCTATACATATTTTCGTAACTGATTATTAGTTTTTTTTTGTTTTATTAATGTTTATCCTTTTTCTCTTTTTTTTTTTTTGTACATATCGGATCTATACATAATTTTCGTAGCTGATTATTAGTTTTTTTTGTTTTATTAATGTTTATCCATTTTCTTTTTTTTTTGACATATCTCAATTTTTTTTTGTTTTAAACACATGACGTGTCACATTCATTAATTGATGTGGCAACATAATATTGGTTTAAAAATTGATTATTGAAGTTTTTATCATAGCCATTGATATAATTTTTTTTCCAAATGTCAAAATCTAGGCCATTCATATTAGGGTTAGGGTTTAGAGTGCCTCTAGTTACTCTCGTTTTATTATATAAAGATTACCATATTATAAGTAGGAAATTTCCGTAAACAACGGTGATTAATTTTTGTCAAATAATTTATTTGATCAGAAGTCATAAAAGTTTGAACTCACGACTTGTGTTAGAAAAACCAATGTTGTAAAAACCGGACCGGACCGGCCGGTTCGACCGGTTGGATCGGGAACCGGTCACAGCACCGGTCCGGGCGGAGGCTAAAAACCGCTAGTCTGCAGAACCGGGAAAAAATCGCTAAAAACCGGTATGAACCGGTGCGAACCGGTGGAACCGGTGAACCGTGACGGTTTTGGAAAACCGGCCGGTCCAGAGCTTAACTTAAAAAATAGATTTTTTTTTTGTTATCTTTTCTTTATTATTTTATGTTCCTTCCTGAACAGAATGAAACAAACAAAGAATAATAGATCAGACTTTTTGAAAGAAGAACAGTAACAAAAGAGAGATACCATCTCGTCACCCTCAATTTTTTTTCCACAAAAATCCATTTTTTTCTTCCTTCTTTTTCTATTTTGCAAGTTTATTGAAAGGTTTAAATCTCTTATTTCTCGTATATGTACTTTTCCTTAAATTAAGCTATAATCTTTCAATGAATTTGACAAGAGAATGAGGGAGAGAAAGTGATAGAGAGATAATTAAGAAGAAAAAGAAAAAAGAAGAGATAAAATATGTATATGAACCTGAATATATGTTTGAAGAAAATATAGATGAAGTTTAAGAGAGTTTGAAGAAAAAGAAACAAAAAGATGAGTTTGAAGAAAATATATGGATGAAATTTGAGAGAGTGGCGGCTGCACTATGTTTGTATTCTTTGACATATCTTTATTTGCATAATGGCTATTGTAGTTTAGATTTAGGGTTAATGTATTGGGCTGGGCCATATTCTTTGGTAATGTGGGCTAGTGTAAATTGACATATGTGTTTTTTTTAATTAAAATGTGTGTTTAGTGTTGAGATATGTATTTTTTTTATTTTATTATTTTTTTTATTTATTTATTTAATATCCGGTTCAATAAAACGGTTGAACCGGTTGAACCTTGAGCCACTGGTCACAACGGTTCGATGTCCGGTCCGATTTTTAAAACATTGAGAAAAACTCTCATTATCCGTACGACAGATGCAAATAACATGTTAATATATGTATATTATAATACACACACATATATATATATAAGATACATTTTTTTATTTTTGTGTTAACCCTTAAGATTTTAAAGGAATAAAATTTTGATAATTCAAAATTTGATAAAAGAAAATAAAATCTAACTAAAAATTATTGTAATATAAAACCAAACTCAAATTATTTCAAAAAAAATTAATTTTTAAGTAAAATTCACTAATATTGTTAAAAAAAGAAGAAGTAAAATTCACTAACCATTAAAAAGTATAATTAAGACCAATAAAAATTTCCAAGCATTTTTTTTATAGGAATTTTCCAAGCATTTTATATATGGAACCAGAGGAACTATTAATTGACCATTCAATGTACAACTGTAATTTCTATTTCTACCATAATTTACACTCAGAAAACGTCCTCAATAGGATGATTGAATAGTTTTCATTTTTCAATCTATCTCAACTCTGAAGAACATCACCAAGAAAACATAGATTCATAATTTACACAAAGAAAACTTCTATTCCAAATCAAAAAACAAAAATAGAAGAAGAAAAATCCATAAAACAAAAATAAACATTATAGTACATTAGTACCATAAAACAATAATCATCACCAGCTTTTCTGATGACTATGTTTTCCAGAACTCTTATGATCATTAGATGCTTTAGAATCACTTCTTGGAGAATTTAATCCTTCATTAACATAATCCTTTTTCTTCATGATCAATTTCCCTTCTTTTGAACTTGAACTATCTTTCAAAATAGGTACTATATACCACACAACACATGTACAAACCGTTGCAAATGATCTTCCAAACACAGTCAACATCAACAAAATCAATATCATAACAACTGGAACATAAAAAGAAGGTCTTTTCAACATTTCAATCTTTTTCACAACCTTAATTTTATCATCAACATCATGACATAATTCCAACTTGGGTAGTTGTTTTGTTTTTTCTTCAACATGTTTTTGATCCAATGGTTCAGAAAAAGATGTTAAATGTCTTACCTTAATTTCTTCGCTCTTATGTTTTTTCTGATTGTTGTTTTTCACTTTAACAACAATTGGAACAAAATCATCATTGCTTGAATATGTAAAACGAACAAAAGATATGTCATGTGGGTTCATTTGTGAGTAAACTTTTTTCCTTCTTTGATCAAGTTCAGATAAAAGGGTAGAAAATTTATCTAAGCCTCTTGAAGCATAAGGATTATTGTCTCTGTTGTTGTCTTTTCTTTTGGATTTTGATTTGGGACTTGAACATGGTATATCATCTTCTAATTGGTGTTGGAAATTGCCACAAACTAAATGGTTAAGCATATGGGAAAATGGGTGTTTGTTGATTTGAGGAATTTTTGAGCTTTTTGGTTGATTAGATTGAAATGAGAATGTAGAGAAATATATTTATTGATGGAGATTGTGTGAGAGAGACAAGAAGAGAAGACTTGACTGGATCCATTTTCAAAGTACACGCCTAGCTAAGGTCAAAATAAAGATTTGAATTTTAATTAATTGATTTACTTAATTCAAACAAAAATTCTAGAAACACTAGTAAAATTAAGCTCGATTGTCCTCGTTAACTTAACTCAGTTGGTAAAAATATGTATTTTTTTTATATGTCAGTGTTGGATGTAAGAACAATGGACACCCCACTTTTTCACCTTAAATGTGTAATTTCTAACAATTAGACTACTTGACAAAAAAAATAAAGCATGTTTGGATTTGAATTATTTTCGAACTTATGAAAATACTAGTAGTTTATACAAATAAATAAATTTTTGTGTTAAGTCATAAGTTTTTATTACTAATAAAAATTGTATTTTCTAAGCCGTTTTCTCATAAACTACCATGAAAAACCTATAATAATACATAAAACCGAATTTATTTACATAAGTTATTTCGCACAAGCTCAAAAATAAGCCAATACAAACTGACACTTATTTTTTAATTTATGTAGTCAATTTTAAAAAAAAATGTTATTTTAAATACAATTTTTTTTCTTTTAACTAGTACCTCAGATATACTAATTAACATGATCTTAATTCAAAATATGGATATATTATGAACAAAATATATCAACTTTTATTATAGATTAAATACATCAATTTTTATTGTCAGATATATTTTTTAATAAAAAAGAAACGTGGATGGATATGTTTAAAAAAATTTGGAGTGAAGGAAAAGGTTTGATTTATTAATTCTTTTCAGACCGTGACTATGTATATGATGGCGTAGAAAAATGATTTGTGGACTAATAAATTAGAGGACATGTTACTTGGGGAAGAGGATGTTGATTATTTTGATCTGAACTATTCTATGTTTGTAGTATTAATTAAATAAATCTGTCCCGTTCTAATTTTTATGATATGTATATGTATATATGTTGAAATTGAATCTTGAATGAGTCATGTCTTCTAGAAGGAAATGGAAATCCGGCTGATAATTTGATATACTTGTTGAAAACATGAAGCTGGAAATTGTACTGATAGCAGCAAAGGTAGTTGACAAAGAAAAATAGAGGAGGATGTAATAATGCTTAGTTTGGTTGCAAACACAATTAATTAAAAAAGTAAATTTAAAAATTGTTTTCTAATAAAAGTCAAATTTCTCTAACAAAAAAAGTCAAATATATGACACAAGTTAGGTTTCATCATTTAAATTGTGTTTTATCCTTTCCAATAATTCAATTAAATAATAGCATAGGAAGCAAGAAAATACTACTACTGAAGAAGTAGAAAATTGGAGAGAAATTGTGAAAAATAGGAAAAAAGGGGCATTCGGAGAATCGAACTCCGGACCTCTCGCACCCAAAGCGAGAATCATACCACTAGACCAAATGCCCTGTTGTTATAGTTTCGATCAATAATTATATATAATACATTTTATACTAATTGAAAAGTTGCCATTTGAAACGTTGACATATCAAACACGAGCTGTGGTCAATGGTCATAATTGGTGTGCTACGGATTCATTGTAAATTACTACTACCACCTAAATGAACTCTTCAAGCATTGCAAGTTGTGTTGATCATAAAAAAACATTTTTCACTTGTAAGATCAGAAATTGTTCGGATACATCTAAAATGTTCCTTATTATTTATAAATCGAGGCTACACTCATAACTAAATGCTTTTTTTAAGAAAAAATTCATGAAAGTCCTTAAAGATACGATGACACGGACTTGAGTTAGAATAGACATGTTTCTTTTTTGGACTTCCAAGATCAACTGGCTTTGGAAATTCATGCTTGTAATTCAAGAAAATGCGCTATATATGTAGTACTATTTTATTTCAAAAGTGAGATTAGAGAATGAAAGTAGGTCAGCTAGCTGGATGTTGCATGATGCAGTCCTAGCAGCTTCCATTTGAGGGCATGATACCCCACAGTACTAACTTTCCAACGTAATGCCTATTGATTTACCTAAAATGTCGAACCAATCATATGATTGCTATAACTTGGATTTCAGATTTCATCACAAATCTATTATAGAAAATAACTATATTTTATACTGATTAATTATAATTAAGGACTTTGTTGGAGACCTTACTTAGTGTTAATCTACTTAATTCAATTGTTTAATTAACATTTTAGCAAGCAGTTTACAAAATATTTAGGATCACACACCAGCGAATTATTGTTGATAATCAAGGTCATGGTGTTCAATGGTCACCAAGATTCAAAATTTAATTCGTCACGCTACAAAGATTGTAGCATGAAACATATTGTTTATATTCTTAACTAAATAAGAAAAATGAAAATGTTACGGCTTCATGAAACATATTCCTTATGATTTTTAATTAGTATTTCTTGACGAAATCATAAATTAAAAATTTCGTTTATTATTTAGCAATTCAAAAAAAAAATCAGGGAAGAACTAATGAAGTTTGAGTAAGAAGAAAAATAATGATAATGATGTTATACATTTAGTAGCAAAAATACATTATTTTTAAGTATGTCCAAATTAAATTTCAAGTTGTACGTGGTTGACTAAAGTTTTCTTGTCTTTTGCTTTTTTGTACTCATTTATCTTCACAGTTCAAAATAGAGCATATATAGTGGGGAACATTGAAAATATCCGAGAGAAAAATGTGTTAGGTAGAGAGCATAGTGGTTAAACTTTGGACAAAAAATTATTGTGATACATATTTTGTTACCAATCAAAGTTTACTTTACAATTTGTGTCTCCACAATCACTTGCTGCCCATATTTCAGCATACACCTTTATCCTTATCTCCTTTTCATTGTTTGTTCTGTCCTACCCCTTACTTAGGGACAAAAAATAAAACTCAAATTGAAATACATAGATCATATCATATCTATAGCCTATTTGCAACTTTGTAATTAAGGTGTTAGAGGAATGGCTTTTGCAGGAACAACTCAAAAGTGCATGTCTTGTGAAAAAACTGTTTATCTTGTTGATAAGTTGACTGCAGATAACCGAGTTTATCACAAAGGTTGCTTCAGATGCCACCACTGCAAAGGAACCCTCAAGGTATAGTGTGTGTGCGCGCGTACGCGTATGTTTGTCTACTATGTTATGAGATTAAGTTGTATATATTAGTTGTTATTGATATAATTAATATTCATGGATTTTGTTTTGTTTATACAGTTGATCATTTTATCACTTCATATGATATGAACATCCAAATTAATATTGAAAACATGTTTATTAACTATCATTTCATTTTCCTTTGGTTTTGTTTTATTTATTTTGCAAGGTGAGTGGATCTAATCCTCTTCATTCTTATTGTTTCCACTTCTACAATTCAACTGAAATTGTCCAAAAATTTAGTATTTTTTTTCTTTCTCTTTCCCACTTGTGCTTGAATTCAGGTCCTCCAAATCCTTTAGCACTTGGTTCAAATCGGTTGAGCTATCCAACCTTTCTAGGAAGTACCAAGTACTAACACAAAAATAAATACTATCAGTGTGTTGATGTCAGACACTAGACACCCTTTAATTCGAAGTGTCAGTGCTACGTAGCATAATATTCAATTTTATGAGAATAATTTTGTGAGAGATTAATGTTGTGCAGCTTAGCAATTATAACTCTTTTGAGGGAGTTCTTTACTGCAAGCCACACTTTGACCAACTCTTCAAAAGAACTGGTAGTCTTGACAAAAGCTTTGAAGGTTGGTAATCAAATTAGGATATTCTAAAATCCAATTATCCATATTCACCTCACTATATATACACTTTACTTCCTTTGATTTTTCTTGATCAGGAACACCAAAAATTGCTAAACCAGAAAAAACCAGTGATAATGAGGTAATCAAATCCAAGATATATATGACTTAGATCATTTGCCAATGCATAAAAGTACAAGTTAGTTTTCTAGCATTTGTCTAATTTTTTGAGTTTCAATCAGAAACCTGCAGCAGCCAAAGTGTCAAGCATGTTTGGTGGTACCAGAGAGAAATGTGCTGGTTGTCAGAAAACAGTTTACCCTACTGAAAAGGTAACAACATAACCATAATTTTAGTCTATGATTTCATCTTAATGCCACCATTCAAAAATGATAAGTATAAAGTATTAGAAAAACTCAAGTCTCATTTTTAAAAGAGATAAAGACCATAAAGAGTTTATAAAGACCGGCACTTCTTACCTTATAATCTGATTTTGTAAAGATGAGCTTGACTCGGTATAAGTACTTAATACGGTACATAGAGCCTATTTATCAAGTCACCCGTCAACTATAGCCCAATAATGATGGGCGGAAGGTTGTACTGGAAAAAACTTAAATATGATATAAAAAGGAGTTAAGGCCTAAAAAGAGTTTATAAAGAGCGACATTCCATTTCACTCTGCTTGAGGAATGAATATTTTAATTTTGAAATGATAACAGGTTAGTGTGAATGGAACTCCTTATCACAAGAGTTGTTTCAAATGCATTCATGGAGGGTGTGTAATAAGTCCTTCCAATTACATTGCACATGAAGGAAAACTGTATTGTAAACATCACCATATCCAACTGATCAAGGAGAAGGGTAATTTAAGCCAGCTTGAAGGTGATCATGAGAAGAATGCTAACATTGAAGTAGTTGCAGCTGAGACATGAAATGAAATCCTTAAGTTTTGACAAAAGATTGGTCTCAGAATATTATTTCTTTTCCTTAAGTTGCATATTTCCGTAATTCTGTATAAATTGTTTATGCTAGCTCTATGTTATCATTAATCATTTAATTGTAGTCCCACAAGCTTTGGTTGTGACAGATAAGTTATTGCCTTTTTTTTTTCCTTTCTGTTTTGATGTAATGTAAGTCATCTGTTTTCTTTTCTCTGTTGTGAGATTGTGGATTCTAAAATAAGAGATTGACTCATATCAACAGAGCACCTATAAAAAATATAGAAAAATATGAAGGATTGTTGGAATATTTGGAAGTATAGAAAAACACAATTTTTATTATTGGAACTATTTCCTTACATAAGGCATAGTAACGATAGCTATTTTTTTGGTAGGCACTTATGTTTTTTTGGTAGGCATAGTAACGATAGCTATGTGATTACCATAATATAAATTTTTTATTTTTTATAAATCCAATGCGGATGATTCTCGTGACTGCCTTCTCATGACTCAATACTCTATGCACCAACGACTCTTAAGTGTCACATAGGTGTGCATATTTTTTGTTCCTTCAAACAATTAAATACTTTGATTGCAACGGCCAACGATTATTTCCTTTCCATGTTCAAAATTGTGAATCATGTCTTCATTTTATAAATAGACATCTCACTTCATTTTATTTTTTCATTCACACCTAGTCTTAACTATTTATTCTATCTCCTTTTTTTTTTAATTATTTTTCTACACATTTAATTTGACAATGCACCCAGAGGCGGAACTACTTGGGGGGCTGTGGTGGGCCATTGCCACCCCCCAAAAAAAATATATTTTTACCATAGGAAAATACGAAAATATCCCTGACATATTTAATATATTACAAATGTATTTTCCACTATAATACAAATGTTGTTTGTTCTTCACCAGAGCGACATGATGAGTTACAAGCAGCTCAATTGAAAGAAATTGAACATTTGTTGGAGATTGATGAGATCATTACTGGTAAAGGGGGAAATCAAGTTGGTACTTTGAAACGAGTCGGGGCTACTCGTTGGGGATCACATTTCAATTCTATTTGTAGCTTGATGAATATGTATGAAGCAACTTGTCGAGTTTTAAAAACATTAGCAAAGGAAGGAGGAAATTATAATACACGTGGGGATGGTAATAAAGGTTACAATTACTTGAAAGAATTTGATTTTATACTCATCTTGCATATGATGAAAGAAATTATGGGGATAACAGATGTGCTTTGTCAAGCTTTACAACAACAATCTCAGGATGTGGTTAATGCTATGAATTTAGTTCGTCAAACAAAAACTCTTATTCAAGAAATGAGAGAAAATGGTTGGGATAAGTTGTATACAAATGTGACGTCTTATTGTGTAAGACATGCTATCGAGATTCCTAATCTTGATGATCGTCATTCAGCAACAAGATTTGGACGCTTTCGTCTTGAAGAGAATCAAGTCACATTGGAACATTACTTTAAAGTTGAACTGTTTTTTGCTATTATTGATCAACAATTACAAGAGTTGAATAGTAGGTAGTAGGTTTAATGAGCAAGCAATGGATTTGTTAACTTTAAGTTGTGCATTGAATCCTAAGGGTAATTATAAAGCTTTTAACATTGATACTATTTGCACTCTAGTTGAAAAATATTATCCTATGGATTTCAATGAACAAGATAAGATCATTTTGCCATTTCAACTACGACATTTTATTGTTGATGCTCGTCAATCAACAAAATTGAAGAATTTATCAACTATTCAAAAATTATGCTCGTCTTTGGTTGCAACTAACAGGGATAAAATTTACTTCTTGGTTGATAGATTGCTCCGTCTTATCATGACTCTTCCAGTTTCTACTGCCACAACTGAGAGGTCCTTTTCGGCAATGAAAATCATCAAGACTAAGTTGCGAAACAAGATGAAAGGTCGGTTTCTAGCGAATAGCATGACTGTTTACATTGAAAAGGAAATTAGTGCAAGTATTAGTTCAGATTCTATTATTAATGATTTCAAGTCGCTCGGTACACGTAGAGTGAAATTTTAAGGTATGTAGTTTAATTTTCTAGCAATCAACTTAAACTTTTGTATGCGATATAATTTTGATATTTAATTTAAATATTATAGTTTATTTTAGTGGCCCCCTTACATTTTTATTCCTGGTTCCGCCACTAAATACACCCCAATCACAGTTACAAACTAGCCGTTATTCAAACTAGCAGTTATTTCAAATATCTCTATAAATAACTATAACATGCAAAATAACCATCATATTTCTTCTCTACAATTTCTTAACGTTTTATATTCAATATCAAACCTAAAGACTCGTGTTGTCGAACGTAGGGATGTCAACGGGGCGGAGAATGTGCGGAGGAAGCTATCCCCGTTCCCCGCCCCGAATTGCCAACGGGGGAATTTTTGCCTCCATCCCCGTCCCCACGGGGAAATATTTATCCCCATCCCCATCCCCACAGATCTCCACGGTTCCTGCGGGGATCCACGGATATCAAATTTTAACAAAAAATTATATTTTTGGTCAAAATTATGATAGTAATATGACGTTATTTTTTCTTTTTTTATTTAAAAAAAAACAAATATTTTCATCTTAATTTTATTTTAAAAAAAGAAACAACACATAATTCATTCATAAGCAAAAACAAATGCAAAAACATTTGGCTACTAATAATCATCAAAAACCGATAGCCAAAATCTTATAGCAAAATATGCATTATACAAAAACTCATAACTATAATATCCCATAATACATAGCAAAATAGATACTTAAAATTGTCAAATGTATATGAAAAAACCCGTTGGTAAATATCTAACCAAATTAGACAAATAAAGTCAGCATTAAATATTTTGTTTTTACAAAGTATCAATATTTAATATTATTGCTATATATTATATATATATATATATTTATTATTATAATATATAATAGTTTAAGTATATGGGCGGATTCGGGGAATCCGCGGGGACGGATGTGCCTTCCCCGATCCCCGCCCCGAATTGCCAACGGGGGAAATTTTGCCTCCATCCCCGTCCCCACGGGGGAAAAATCCCCATTTTCGGAGCTCCGAACGGGGCAATCTCCGCGGGGATCCCCACTAACGGATGCAAATTGACATCCCTAGTCGAACGGGTCAAAGAAAAAAAATAGATGGAAATGACCATATTAACCGATGGAGATATCGATAAGGATTAAAATTGATTTTTATTTTAAGGGATTGAAATGAAACAAAAAATATCTTTAAAGACCTGCAGATTAATTAACCCAAAAAATAATAATTTAATTAAAAAAACTTCACTTTATCATGGCACAGTGGTCTGAACAGTGAACTCTGAACTCTGAGCTAGGAATATCTAGAGAATATAAATGATGGCATTGTGTCCATCTTCTTCTTCTTCTTCTTCTTCATATCCAAGCAAGTTCCCATAGAAAAAGCATAAGCAACACTCTCAGTTCCTACGCTCATGGCAGACTGGTCTAAACTCCCTAAAGAACTTCTGCAACTCATTTCCGAAAAACTCAACTGCGAATTCCATGAACTGCGCTTTCGATCTGTATGTTCATCATGGCGTTCTTCATCTTCTTCTTCCATTCCCAAAAATCATCTTCTCAACTTACCTTCCGATATCCCAAACCCTATCGAACCAACAACATCAAATTTTTCTCTTTCCCTATCTCCAAACACACCATTTTCCCGATCTCTATGTTCATCATGGCGTTCTTCTTCTTCCATTCCTAAAACTCATCTTCTCAGCTTACCTTCCAAACTCCCATACCCTTCCGAATCCAACAACAATACTCCCACTTACCCTATCTCCAAACGCACCATTTTCCTAATCAACCCACCCCCAAATCAACAACAAACCCTAAACCCTTGGCTAATCAAAATCGGTCTTGACTCGCGTGGCTTTACTACCCTCTGGAACCCTCTCTCACGTGACAATCAACTCCGTCTTCGATTTCAACTCCCTCATCAGTTCGATTTCAGCGAACTATCACTCTTCAAACTCGGCCATGAGTTTGTCATCGGTGATTTCTCTTCCGGATATTCCCGCGAGTCTCGTTCTACTTACAACTCAATCTTCATGAAGAAGGTCGTTGCTTATAACACATTGCATTGTTCTGTTCTTCTCACTATTCATATTTCCGGGAAACTTGCTATTTTTAGAAACGATGCTGAGCAGTGGATGGTTATGCCTGAAATGCCTCCGAATCCTTACACCGATGTATGTGTTTTCAATGGACGGCCTATTGCGGTTGATAGGACCGGTCTGACTGGTGTGGTGGGACCGGATTTTAGTTTGGATTTGGTGGCGGAGGCTGTGTTTGGGGGAGGTAGAAAATTGTTGGTGGAGAGTGATGGTGAGTTGTTGTTAGTTGATAAGTATTCGCATCGAATTGGGCAGTTTAGGCATCAGGAGCAGTCTGGGGCTGGGCAATCTGATTTGTGTACTTTTACTAAAAGAGTTTACAAGGTTGGAGTAGAGAGAGCTGTGAGATTTGATGTGTTTAGGCTTGATGAAAATGACAAGAAATGGGTGAAGTTGACAAATTTGGGGGATAGGGTTTTGTTTTTGGGGAAAGATTGTGCTTTTTCTGCTAAGGCTTCGGATTTGTGTATGGAAAATGGGAATTGCGTGATATTTAGGGATGATGATTATGGCGGCCATATTCATTCAACTGGGCTTGGAATCAATGTTTTTTGCTTGGATAATCAACAGATTTCGCCTTTGTCTGCTCTTCCTCGTTGTTCTAACTTGTTCTGGCCACCTCCTCAATGGACTGGATTGGATTGAAAGGTTTGTAATTTGAAACTACGAAATAATCAACACTTATGTTAATGTACACATTAGCTTTATTTCTGTTGCTAGATTGGATACATTTTTCAACATGAACTTGTAGAAAAAGTAACATTTAAATGTTCTTACAATGTCTCATGGTCTTTTAATTGAAATGTTTTATCTAACTTGTTCATAAGCAGCTTTAAACTTATGAGAGCTTTTATCATTCGGAACTAAATGCTTAACTCACTTGACAAGTTCCCATAAGATAGAAACTAATCCAAACTGATCCATACCACTTATAAGTAAGGGATATTTTTCATTTTTGGAAAGACAAATGTTAGTAAATTGTTAGATTTGTTAGATGTTAGTGGATAGTAGGGTTTGAACCTGCTCCTTAACTCTCCAAACCACATGGGATTGACTAGTATTGCATAAGATTTACTGTAAGGACTGTAGGTCTTTGTCATAGTTCATTCATTAGAACTTAGAAGGGATACAGGCTAATGTTAAATTATACCTGAAATGTTGAATGACCTAGAAAACCATTATGCAATTTACCTTTACCTTGATTTATATTGCTCTACGTGAAATGACTCAAATGAGGTTGATTTGTTCTACAAGAATCAAAAAAGGCATCAGTGTCAATACTTTCATGGTTGTTCTCCTTTCAACTTAGATGTTTCTAGACTCTAGAATTAAGTATTCTTCCTTATGAATTGTTTGTCTTTCGTCTTTGCTGTCAGGTTTCTCATTCTATTCAATAATTCTTTGTTCTATATAGTTATGTCAGCTCAGCAATACTGGAAATATTCTATATTTTCTCTAATTTTGAAAGCATGAATTCTATATACTGTGATTCAAGGTGTTTTTTTTACCTGGCAATTTTCAATAATAAATAAAATTTCATACTAAAAAATACCTTGTCTGGCTGCTGCATAATATTTGCACTCTTTCATTAGCTTCAAGTTGTATTAGTTTGTGGCTTTTATTTTTAGGTTCATTTAATAATAAATAAATCTAGCAGTATTATATATTAGATACATTTGTCATTGAATGAAAGTGAAAAGTTGTTTATATTATATATGAGACGAGAGGAGTATCATGGGAAATTGGCCTGAACAAAGAATCTGGAGAATATAAATGATGTCATTGTGTGTTATGAACACCCCACCTAGAGACTCAAGTGATGAAGAGGAATGGGCTGATGACTATGAGGACTTTGAAGAACATAGGCCAAGTCTCTATGGGTAGGGCCAAAAGAATTAAGTCCAGGCTCAAATATTAGAATGACTTCCAAGTCTCCATCTAGGAAGCATTGTTTGTCACTTTGTCTTGCCCAGGATCCCTAGGATCATTCTAGAATAATTCCTGTATGACAGCTCATGTTTGTCTTATTGATTACACTTTTTATCCATTGGACCACTGGACAGCTGTCCCTTATCCATGGAATGCTATATGTAACCAATTTATGGAATGAATAAAGGCAAGAATGAATTGGTAAAACCTAGAGGCGGCTGCACTCAAGGAGTATCTTTATTGTTTTCAGTGCCTTTCATTTTATTATTCTATTTGCAAACCTTACATTGTGTCCATCTTCTTCTCCTCGTGCTTTCTTCTTGTTCTTCATACCCAAACAAGTTGCTAGGTTCATTCATGGCAGACTGGTCTAAACTCCCTGAAGAACTTCTGCAACTCATTTCCGAAAAACTGAACTGCGAATTCTATCAACTGCGCTTCCGATCTGTATGTTCATCATGGCGCTCTTCTTCCATTACCAAAAATCATCTTCTCAACTTACCTTCCAAATTCCCATACCCTTCCTATTTAATTGAATTCCATTACGGCTACAACTACAACAAGATTCCCACTTACCCTATATCCAAACGCATCATTTTCCTCATCAATCCACCCCCAAATCAACAACAGACCCTAAACCCTTGGCTCATCAAAATCGGTCCTGACTCTCATGGCCATACTAGCCTCTGGAACCCTCTCTCACCTGACAATCAACTCCGTCTTCGATTTCAACTCCCTCGTCACTTTGATTTCAACCAACTCTCCGTCTTCAAACTCGGCCACGAGTTTGTCATCGGTGACTTCCCTTCCCTCATCAAGAAGGTCGTTGCTTATGACACATTGCATTCTGGCAATGATCGTTGTTCCGTTCTTCTTGCTATTCATTTGGTTGGGAAACTTGCCATTTTTCGAAGCGGTGTTGAGCTGTGGACGATTGTGCAGCCTAAAATGCCTCCGGAGCGTTACACTGACGTATGTGTTTTCAATGGGCGGCCTATTGCGGTTATTAGTACCGGTCGGACTGTTGTGGTAGGACCGGATTTAAGTTTGGATTTGGTGGCGGAGGCTGTGTTTGGGGGAGGTACAAAATTGTTGGTGGAGAGTGATGGTGAGTTGTTGTTAGTTGATAAGTATACGGTTAATGTTCGGGGCGATACGCCGTTTATTTTGGCGGCTGGTGATGGAAACCATTACGGGATTATAATAAAGAGAGCTGTGAGATTTGATGTGTTTAGGCTTGATGAAAATGAGAAGAAATGGGTGAAATTGACAAATTTGGGGGATAGGGTTTTATTTTTGGGGAAAGATTATTCTTTTTCTGTTAAGGCTAAGGATTTGTGTATGGAAAATGGGAATTGCATAATATATAGGGATGATGATTATGACGGCAATCTTCACTCAACTGGGCTTGGGATCGACGTTTTTTGCTTGGATAAACAACAGATTTCGCCTTTGTCTGATCTTCCTTGTTGTTCTAACTTGTTTTGGCCACCTCCTCAATGGACCGAAATGGATTGAAAGGTTTGTAATTTGAAACTACAGAGTTGTCTGGAAATAATCAACACTTATGTTAATGTACACATCAGCTTTATTTCTGTTGCTAGATATTGGATAAAAAATTTCAACATGAACTTGTAGAAAAATAAACGTTGAAATGTTCTTACAATGTCTCATGGTCTTTTAATTGAAATGTCTTATCTAACTTGTTCATAAGCAGCTTTAAGCATATGAGAGCTTTTATCATTAGGAACTAAATGCTTAACTCACTTACAAGTTTCTATAAGATAGAAACTAACCCAAACTGATCCATACTACTTATAATTAAGGGATATTTTACATTTTTGGAAATACAAATGCTCATAAATTGTTGATTTGTTAGATTTTAGTGGATAGTAGGGTTTGAACTCTGCGCCTTAATCTCACTCTCGAAACCATCAGGTAATCCTTATGGGATTGACATGTATTGCATAAGATTTACTGTAAGGACTGTAGGTCTTTGTCATAGTTCATTCATTAGAACTTAGAAGGGAAAAAGGGTAATGTTAAATTATACCTGAAATGTTGAATGACCTAGAAAACCATTATGCAAACCTTTACCTTATTTGTATTGCTCTAAGTGAAATGACTCAAATGATGTTGATTTGTTCTAAAAAAGAATCAAGGGTTAATAGGCTTTTACCCCCCTGCAAAGTAGGCGAGTTTTGCGTTACCCCCCTGTAATTTTTTTTCTTGAGATTACCCCCCTGCAAAATTTATTTTTTTGATTTACCCCCTTTTTGCTGACGTGACAGACAAAAAGTCAAGTTTTTTGCTGACGTGGCAGTGAACTTTGCTGACGTGGCAGTTGACTTTTGTCTGCCACGTCAGCAAAAAGGGGGTAAATCAAAAAAATAAATTTTGCAGGGGGGTAATCTCAAGAAAAAAAATTACAGGGGGGTAACGCAAAACTCGCCTACTTTGTAGGGGGGTAAAAGCCTATTAACCCAAGAATCAACTATCTACTTTAACATGCCTTTTGACATTATGTTCAATCTGCAATCCCTCCTCTCCTACTGGCTACCACTAAGGCATCAGTGTCGATAATTTCGTGGTTGTTCTCCTTTCAGCTTAGATGTTTCTAGACTCTAGAATTAAGTATTCTTCCTTATGAATTGTTTGTCTTTCGTCTTTGCTGTCAGGTTTCTGATTCTATGCAATAATTCTTTGTTCTATATAGTTATGTCAGCTCAGGGATACTGGAAATATTCTGTATTTTCTCTAACTTCCAAAGCATTAATTCTATATACTGTGATGCAAGGTTTTTTTTTCCTGACAATTTTAAATAATAAATAGAATTTCATACTCATTTATAAATGCCTTGTCTGGCTGCTGCATAATTTATGCACTCTTTCATTAGCTCCAAGTTGTATTAGTTTATGGCTTTTATTTTTTCTCCATCTTACCCCAAGTTTTAGATTTTGTACCAAAATGTGTTGTTTTGGTATACATCTAGGATGTGTCTGTATGTATACTGGGCTGACTTCCCTCCTACATATTTTCCCTAAAAAAATAACAATGTTATTGCCTTTAGTAGTTTAGTTAGACGACATCTTTAAGTTTTTGTATTAGGTATATGATATGCATAAATGAATCATAAATATGTTTATTTATTTTTAAGGCTTTAAAATATTGATGAATTACTGATTGGGAGTTGAATTCTATTTTCTGGGCGACTGCAGGTGTTGATCGGGTCATCTGAATTTCATATTGCTGCTTTAAAGAGGAAGACAAACAAACAGAATGTTGTACTGTAGTTTACTAGTATGCAAGAAAAATAGTATATATAATGGAGTAGGGAAGGAAGGCCTGGTCTGTGGTAGGTAGGCTATTAAGTAGGTTTAAGAGTGATGACAAATTATATCATGTATTAAAATGTTATTTCATTCTGCTTTTGAATTATTAAGACCTTTTGTTCTTTGGATTTTAAATGTAATGGATTGTTGTTATTGGTTTCTCTTTGTTTATTGTACTGCTAATGAATCTTCCAGTGAAGTTTATATTTGAGTATCTCATCCTATACATGTTAGTCTTTTTGTTTGTGGAAAACCATGCTGCTTTTGCTTCATTGCTGGCATCTTTCATAGGGAGAACCTCAGAACCACATGTTATTATTGTGCTTCACCTATAATTGTATCGTTTATGGATATGCTCATTCTTCTACAACAATTCCTTATCCAATTCTTTGAAGCACTTGGCTTCACTATTCTTGTTATTTTTAGCAAGTCTTCTTAATTATTCCTCCAAAATTGTTTTGTTACATTGAAGTTAGATTTTATTAAAGGATTGTGGTTAAGTGGGTGGTTCATAGTTTCTTTTATTCGACTTCTTTTCATCCTTTACTAATCCATTTGAATCTAGGATCAAAGAATTGCTAGAAAAGTTAGAATTTCTTGCAAAGCAAAATGATACGTTGGGGTTAAAACAAGACATTTGTGCTAATGATGAGGGTGGAGTCAGTTGGAAACCTTTAAAAAGATTGCCAACTACATCTTTGGTGGATGAATTAAGCATATATGGTAGAGATGGTGACAAGGTAGCAATAATCAGCATTGTAGGTTAAGGTGGAATGAGAAAAACCACCCTTGCTCAGCTTATGTACCATGATAACATGATCCGGAAGAAGTTCGAATTAAAATCTTGGGTCTATGTTTCAGAAATCTTTAATGTTGTTGGAATTATTAAAGCAATTTTGAGGTCATTTCACTCTTCGGCAGAGATGGTGAAGACTTTAATCTACTCCAACATCAATTGCAGCAGAGACTAACAGGCAAGAAATATCTGCTTGTTCTGGACAATGTCTGGAATGGGAGTGGCGAATGTTGGGAGCGCTTACTACTTCCTTTTAACCATGGATCTACTGGAAGTAAGATTGTTGTGACAACACGCGACAAAGAGGTCACATCAGTCATGAAGTCCACCAAAACTTCTTAATTTGAAGCAATTGAAGAATAGTGAATGTTGGAGTATGTTTGTGAGACACGCTTTTCATGGCAAGAATGCGAGTGAATATCCAAATCTCTTCGCTTTATTCTCTAAAGTTGGATGATTTTCCACTATTGGAATCGTATCCTGCGGGAGATTTGCCTTCTCTAAAGTTGAAAAAGGTAGGGATCACACTCACCCATCTGTGTTAACTTTTCTGAATTTTCTTTTACTGAAGTGTCATAAGATTGAATCTTTCATGTTGCACACTAGCTTATACATAAACTGTATCATTTTTCATCATATATCTTTAGTGTTTGACAATAATATCATTGTTGTTTTCTACCCTCAAATCCATCTGCATTGCAAATATCTATTGGATTTTGGCTTGATAATAACATGTTACCAAGCTGACATACTGCCTTGAGATCAAACAAGAAATATATTCTACCCGATATGGCGATATATAATCCTATTGTTAAGTTCTTGGAATTCAATTATGAATTCATGCATCACTGACACTTTAGATCGAAGATGTGTTTGATGTCGGGCATGTCTTAACACCAGACACGACGCTGACATGTGTGAATATACTCAAATTATTATCGGGTCGTTAGTGCCATTATCCGTACATTATAATATATTTTGTGTAAATTGACTTAATTGAGTTGGAGTAATTATTTAGTGTACTTACTTTTCAAAAGTTATTTGATTTTGAGTTTAATATTTGTTTAATATTTGTTTTCCCCCACGTGGACACTAAATGCAAATACATCTCTAAATTAGAATTCGAATTTTAGTTCATATGTTGAGGTAATCTATAGAGGTATATATATGAGGGCATTTCGTACCCTTTTCCATTTTCTCAGCTCCCCTTATATAGAAAATCCAGACAGAGCACTGTAGCAGTAAATTTCGCCTCAGGCGTAGGTAATTTTGCCAAAATCTTTTCACTGACGTGACGCCTTCTGATTAGCTGCATTTCGCAGGCACGAAATTTCGCCCCAAGCGCAAGAATTTTTGTTTTTGTTCAATCCCTTGACCTCAAGTTTGTCCGGTCTCAGAAACAGTTATAAAATCAAACACACTACAACTAAAGTTGTCATATTCAGCCCCTTAGTTTTTAGTCAATCAAACACATCCAAAAATTTATTTTTTGCATAAGTTATCTTCATAAGCTCAAAAATAATACAGGGGAAATCACCAATTTGGTCCCTGAAAGTGTAATGCGTTGTCATATTGGTCCTTAATTCAGACGAAATTCCAAATAAATCCTCCACTCTTTACTCCGTCAATCACTTTAGTCCTTGCCGTTAACAGAGACGTTAACTTGGTAAAAAAACGCTGATGTGGCTACTAAAAAGTCCAAACGAGTTAGTGATGTGTCCGTAGGAACTAAAATAAAAGAATGAAGAAAAAGACTTCACTCTTTTTCTTTTTATTTCCCATACTCCCCTGCTTCAAGATCAAAAACTGAGTAGCAAGAGCATCAATTTAGCCAACCCTTTTCAAATACAACATTATCAACAACTACCTATACAATGGTGGAAAATTCTAACTGGCACAAGCACATTAATTTGTGCAGAATGCACAAACACCTTTTTGGTAGCTACAGTCCAAACTGGTAGTATATCAATGGCTCAGATTGATGTTAAGCTTGTACATTTCCCCACACCATATAAAAACTTGGTTTGAGTAATGTTGGAGCGGTTTTATTTGCAACCCAGTTGGTTGTGTTTTATTAATACCTGAAACGGATACAATTATATGGTCAACTAGGTCATGGGCTGGTTATTAATGTGGAGTGGGTCATTAATGATGGACAGTGAATTACTAAAAAAAATGTTGGCCCATAAAATGTTTAATATTTAATTAATCATTTATTGATAATTGGTGGCATATTTATAATATTCAATAAGTAAAGAGATAGTAGATAAATAATCAATTATTATATTAAACATTAAAAACTCATATTTCTGCTATGATAATAATAATATAGAACAGAGACCGAAAGTAAATAAATAAACAAGTGGCAGGTGCCACTATTCACATGGCGGGTGCTTTGAGATGGAGTGGCGTGCCACTCTTTGTTGTTGGCAGGCGCCGTGTTGGTTGTGTGGCACGGGCCACATTGTTGTGTTTGCTTCTTTTTGCTTTTACTTCTTTTTTTTTTCTCCAATTTATTTTGTGTCAACTCACACATAATAGTAAATCTCCTCCCCTAGTCATGGGGAGGTTGCTGGCGTCGTTGAAAATTTTCAACAAAGATTAATCTACCATTAAATAGAAGTTTCCAAGATGGAAATAATCTACCATTAAATAATTAATATAGCCAATTTATTCAAAAAAGATTAAAAACAATATTTTTGAAATAAAAAATAATTTTATTGTGAGTAAATTCATTGCATTAGTCAAATTTGAATTCTCTAAATAGGGAATATCTTGATTTCGGTCTAATCGGTTAAGAAGTTACAATAAAAATAGTTAGAGAAGTGAAATTTGAATTCTCTAATTAGAGAATATTTTGATTTCGGTCTAATCGGTTAAGAAGTTACAATAAAATTGTTAGAGAGGTCAAATTTGAATTCTCTAATTAGCGAATATCTTGATTTCGGTCTAATCGGTTAAGAAGTTACAATAAAAATAGTTAGAGAAGTGAAATTTGAATTCTCTAATTAGGGAATATTTTGATTTCGGTCTAATCGGTTAAGAAGTTACAATAAAAATAGTTAGAGAAGTGAAATTTGAATTATCTAATTAGGGAATATTTTGATTTCGGTCTAATTGGTTAAGAAGTTACAATAAAAATAGTTAGAGATTAACAAATATCTTGATTTCGGTCTAATCGGTTAAGAAGTTACAATAAAAATAGTTAGAGAGGTGAAATTTGAATTCTCTAATTAGGGAATATTTTGATTTCGGTCTAATCGGTTAAGAAGTTACAATAAAAATAGTTAGAGATTAGCGAATATCTTGATTTCGGCCTAATCGGTTAAGAAGTTACAATAAAAATAGTTAGAGAAGTGAAATTTGAATTCTCTAATTAGGGAATATTTTGATTTCAGTCTAATCGGTTAAGAAGTTACAATAAAATAGTTAGAGAGGTCAAATTTGAATTCTCTAATTAGGGAATATTTTGATTTCGGTCTAATCGGTTAAGAAATTACAATAAAAATAGTTAGAGATTATATAGCGAATATCTTGATTTCGGTCTAATCGGTTAAAAAGTTACAATAAAAATAGTTAGAGAAGTGAAATTTGAATTCTCTAAATAGGGAATATTTTGATTTCGGTCTAATCGGTTAAAAAGTTACAATACAATAGTTAGAGAGGTCAAATTTGAATTCTCGAATTAGCGAATATCTTGATTTCGGTCTAATCGGTTAAGAAGTTACAATAAAAATAGTTAGAGATTAGCGAATATCTTGATTTCGGTTTAATCGGTTAAGAAGTTATAATAAAAATAGTTAGAGAGGTCAAATTTTAATTCTCTAATTAGGGAATATCTTGATTTCGGTCTCTGATCCATCACACTTAGTTCACCTAATTCGCTAGTTAGAAAATTGAAATTTTATTTATCGAACTAAGATTCTTAATATTCTCTCATCCATCACACTTAGGCCCCGTTTGGCCCGGCTTATTTTTTACTTTTTATTTTAGCTTAAACGAAATAAAGAAGTGTAAAATTATATTTGACACTATTTCTCCTTAAAAGTATTAGAGAAATAAAGTAAAGAAGTAAAAAATAAAAAAAAATTAAGTCAAACACAATTTTTTCCTTCTTTACTATTTTTAAGGAGAAGAAAAAAAGAGGAAAATAAGCCGGGCCAAACGGGGCCTTAGTTCACCTAATTCGCTAGTTAGAAAATTGAAATTTTATTTATCGAACTAAGATTCTTAATATTGTTTGATCCATTACACTTAGTTCACATAATTCGCTAGTTAGATAATTGAAATTTATTTATCGAACTAATATTCTTTGATCCATTACACTAAGTTCACCTAATTATTAATATTCTTTGATCCATTGGAATTTTATTTACTGAATAGAGTTAAAATAAAATAGAGTTGAAATAAAATAAATTTTAAATTGGGAAAAAAAACATGACAACTACTGGCTCGCGCCACATAAGAGTGGCACCAGCCACTCAATCTCAAAGCATTTGTGCCCCCTTTGTGCTGCCCGCTACCACTCTCAAGGCTTGCATTTATTTTTCTTTCTTTATATAATAGAGCAACCTTTAATAGATGCAAGTTCACAAACAAGTCTAAACTGTGTAAGTTTCACTTCCAATCCCACAATAGTTCCAGCTTCCTTAAACTCTATCTATGACGTTACCAATCTTCCAATTCGTCTTTATTATTAGTTTTGCATCTAATTAAAAGTTTCTGATTGTTAATTTTTATAGTAATTGAAAATGGCATCGTCTCACAACAGTAGTAGTGCTTCAAGAGGAAGTTGGATCCGCTACAGAAACAAGAATTGTCAATGTCGTTTAGTTTCAGATATCAAGGTTTCTCAGAGTCATCAAAACCCAGGCCGCTTGTATTATTCATGTCAGGATAATAAATGCCATGGTTGTCGTGTTCATTAGCTACCGCATATGAAGTCAAGATGCAGAAGATGAACATGGAAAAGGAAACCCAGATATGGAGGGAGAAAGACTTCTATAGGATAACTCTATTAGTTGTTTAATTTAGTAAGTTAAGTTAAGATTTAATTAAGTTAAATGATGTCTTTTTGTCAATTTAATTAATTGCAAGGCTGACAAATGAAATGTAGAGTAGGCATGTAGCAATAGAGCTCATGCAGGGTTGTTGTGACCAGACTCAACAATAGTCCATTACACGCTACAGTGACAGCTCTAGATTGTGTCCTTTGTATTGGGACATGTCCTTTTCATAACAGTATTTTAAGTGTCCTTTGTATTTCATTGGCACGTTTGTGCAGTACTTAAATGAAATACACTTTAACTTTTTGCTTTCTTCTAAAAAATAAAGGTAACAGAAATAATTTAGCTTTTGAATTTTATTAAATTTAAACAATAAATAAATAATGATCGTAGTAATTAAATGTTGGTTGGTGTTTGACTTATAATTGGAAAATGCAACTTTGATGGCGGAAAATAAGTATTTGAGTTCTTCTAGAACTAATGATTCCAAAAACGTTGATTAAAATTGGATTAATGTTATTTAAGCTTATATAAGTAAGTGCACAATTTTAAATATTTTATTTTTTTATTCCCGGTGTGTGTTTTTTTAAAGCAGTTTGTGTGTTGAAACGAAACTAATGCATCCAAATAAAACGACGGCAATGACATGCTATGACATCTGTCCCTTTTTGTAAAAATATTCACAAAATATGCAACCTAGACCTGATACTCCTAGGATCATTAAATGCCTCCTTTGTCTATCACATCTTAAAGAAGTATGAGTTACAAGATATATAATAAAAATTATATAAAGAAAATGGTGATTAGACTAAACGAAATTTGGGAGGGAGATTGAAATTTGGGAGGGAGAGTAGCGGCTGATGCCATTGGTTGTGTGGCAGGCGCCCTTGAGAGGGAGTGGCGGGTGCCACTCTTGGTAGGGGTGAGCATAAACCCGTGACCCGACCGCAAACCGGCAAAACCGAACTGAAACTATACGCATGGGTCGGATCGGGTCAGTCGCCGGGTTGTCATATTGAAAAAATTGGTTTGGGATGGATTGCAATGGGCGGGTGCGGGTGTGAAAATTTTAACCCATCGGCACCCAGCCCGACCGAATAGTGTGACATATTCATACTTCATAGTGTATTGTCCAATCACACATAGAGAAAAGCTAACCTATGAATATAAAGATTAATATACTAGTATTGGTGCAACATAAAAAGCTAGCAGTAGTACATGATTTCTTGTGACACGTCCAACACAAAGATACACACCCATGAACACTTTCTGACTCAACAGTATTCTTTGCAAGACACATCCAACTCCAATTCCAAATTTCTATAGATCTTGATCATATTAATATTATAGTAATAAATAAATGAAAGGTAAATGTAATGGGTGGTTTAGATGTACTCTCATTTTTATTGACTAGTGTAGGTTAAATAGACTAAAAAGTCTCTCACTTTGTTCTTCTCTCTATAGTACAAACTACAAACACTCTTTCCCTTCCCCTTTTGTAACACCCCGTTTCCCAATAAACGCAACGGAAAGATAAATCAGAGTAACATAAAAAAAAACGGAGTATTACGCTACTATTTCATTCAAGTAATAAATAGGAAAATTTCTATTTATTTAAATCAATCCTGTCAACAATATTCACTGAAATCGCAGCGGAAATATAACAATATTTATTCAACAATTGTTCCATCAAAGTTTGGCACTAAGGTCTCAACTTGATTCATAGTAGTAATTAAAATCAACATAATTGTTTTTCAACGTAAAATCATAAAACTAATACGTAAAAAGGAAAATTCAATAATCAAAGCCCGCCCCGTTACATATCAGAGCACCTAGACACGTGAGGAGTCCACTCACATCAACAGCTAGTCCTGGAAATCTGCACTTGCCCACAAGGCGGCAATTCCAACAGAAAGGGTGAGATCACAATTCAATAATTAAAAACATAATAAATCATGCAACATATAAATCAACTTAACAACATAATCATCATCTCATCAATAATTCATAATTCATTATTCAACAAATTCATAAAAAAAATTAGCTTTAAGCTTCATCATCTTATCCTTCATTAAATCCATCTTCTCGTCTCATGACACGACTCGACTCGACTCAACAAATGCAACGACACGACTCGACTATACAAGACTCTTACGCATGTGGTACCAAACGGAGCATCAAACCCCCAACTTCCAATGCCTTAATTCGGCTACAGGGCATCAAGCCCCCATCTTAAAAACGGAGCATCAAGCCCCCATCTTAGAATACGGAGCATCAAGCCCCCAATGTCCAATATGCGACACGACGACTAACAACAACTTTACAACAACATCTCAATGCCCAAAACTAGGCCAACGTGGTTTACAACATAGACAACAATGTCTTACGACTCGATGACCTTGACGTTGACAAGGACTTCTCTCCATAGTCACAGAATTCGCCGGTTTAATGGCGAACCGCGAACCGGTTCGCGCGAACCGGTTCACGGTACTTTTTCGAACCGGTTCGTGGAAATTCGTGTAGAATTCGCAGCAAACCAAGTACCGAATTCGCAGTAAAACCAGCAAAAAACTGTGCAGTATAATAAAATACTGCAGTGAAAAAAAGCTTTAATAACTGCATTGGGAAGTTGCAAGTAATCATAGCTTATTATTATAAGCATATACTTACTAGTGCTGGCCCCACAAGAGCAAATGCACCGTCTTGCTAACTTAACTAAAGATGCTATACTACTGCCTATTTATAACCATTTGCCTCTTTCAATGTTTACAATTTATCAGATGTGGGACTTTTTCTTCTATACTAACATCCTCAATATACTAACATACAATCTCCTTAAAACTTAAACTATGTATTGACACTTCCTTATTTTATTTCCTTTTTACTAATAACAAATAATCTCTTTACATTTTTTTTAAACACCATCACTATCATTATTATTATATTAAAACATGATTTTAAAACATCACTTGTTGTATATATTGTAACAATGACCAGTATAAGGGCCACGACCAAGAGGGTCAAAGACAATGCTTTCAGGTCCTTGTACTTGGTTCAAGAATTTAATCTCTGAATTTTGCAACAAATTGTGTTCATATCTGTCATTAGGAACCTGAGACTATGGTGGCATGTCAATCTTTTTGGCATCAAAATTAGGGAAATTTGATATGGGAGACAATGTTCCTTTGGATTTACTATATATTGTATTGTATTAAACCTGCTATAGCATTAAAAGTCATGTTTGATAGATGTAGTATAATAGGTTTGTATATAATAGTATAACAGGTTTGTATAAAACTTAAACTATGTATTGACACTTTCTTATTTCTCAATTAATATATATTTTTTATTTGTAATATACCGAGTATTATATTTGAACGTACCACGAACCTAATCGGCGTACCGACTCTCTATACCCCCCGCGTACCTAATTCTTTGAGAGTTGCGAACCGCGTACCCGAACCCGTACCGCGTACCGAAGCGAATTGCGAACCGTGTGACTATGCTTCTCTCCACAATATTCTCAATTCGTCACATAACTTCATAAATTCATATAAAATTACTCATAAGGTATTTTTGTGTCAAACCAACGCCATTGGAAAGACAATTCAACTATCTACAACTTTCGTGTTTTCAACTAAGGCTAATTCTGTACCGATCAATACCAGTTTTTATTTCAAATTCGGGTACAGAAACTGAAATTTCTCTGTGACCTACGTGTAGTAATTTGACCATAACTCAAGTTCTAAGAATGATTTTGAAGTCAAACCAAAGCCATTAAAAAGCTAACACAATTATCTACAACTTTCATGTTTACACTAAAACCCAGTTCAAAACAGAAAACGTCTGAAAAAGCGCAAGAACATGAAACAGGGGATGCTGTCACTGTGCAGCCCTCGGGAAAGTGACATTCTCCACCCAAAAACTTCGTTTTAACTCCGATTTTCACCAAACTCGACCCTATAGTTCACTCTTACATAACCTAACTTAATACAACACAAACACAATAATCCAACTCCAATTCATGCACAATTCATTAGTTCTATTCATCATCAATTATTCTTTTTACCAACAACCCTATTCTTTCTAAACTCTATCATTCTCAACAATTCTGACACCAATCATTATAGAATAATCAAACAGCATTTCATACATTAAAATTAACAGTAACAACACACAATTCATCAATTTTCATGGGAATTCACAAATTAAACCCTAAACTCATTTCTACCCATTTTCTCATGAACCACTAATCAAACATGAAGAATTAAGCCCTTAATTAGAGAAGTGAAACTCCACCCTTACCTGGTTTGATTGAATTACAAAGGTCCTAGCTTCTCTTGCCCCTTCTCTCTTGCTCTTGGTTTTTCCCCTTTTTCTCAAACTTCTTTGTTTTCACGTGAATGATTTTTCTTTTCTCTGACTATCCTTTTCTTAACCTCCTTCATTCTAATTAATTTTAATTAATTCCCACTAATTTCTTTTGTTTCCTCTTAATTACACATCTGCCCCCTTAATTCTAAAATATTCTAATTCATATCTTATTCTTACTAACTATTAATAAAACCATTTAATTAAATAAACAAATCACATAATCACATAAATCAATTAAATAGGACTCTAAACTCTACCAAAAAATAAAATAAACGGGCGTTACACCTTTCACTTATGCTTGCTTTCTGGTCTAAAGTTCTCTGTCTCTCTCATGAATGATTGCTATTTACAGCTCCCTAACTTGATATAAAACAACCACACTCGTGTACCGCCAATAACTTAAGTTGCTATCTTTGATGAAGGGTTGCCAAAGTTGTGTAGATCTGTTTAGATTTCTAGCTTTTTCCTTGCTTAATTTGTCATATTTTCTTTTATGGTTGTAATTTTTGTTTATCATTTACTCTTTAATTTTTTCTCTCCTTCTTTTTGTTGTTTTGGATTTCCTCACCGCTCCAAACCGCCCGTCCAGACCGTCACCGACCCAAACCGTCACCGACTAATCCGATGCTAGACACGGTCGGAGATGGATGATAAATATTGCTCTTCGGTTATGTGTAGGTTTGAGATTTTCGGCCCGAAACCGACCGAACCCGGCCGATGCTCTGCCCTAACTCTTGGTCCTTGTGGCAGGTGCCAAGTTATTGTGTGGCTCGTGCCACCTTTGTTGTCTTGGTTTTTTTTTTCTTCTTTCAATTTTGCATTTATTTTGTTTCAACTCTATTTGTGATAAGTTCCACACCTAAGTATCTGAAATACATAAAAAATAATATAATAGCACTATGAAAATGCAAAAAAATTATCAAATACTAAGCTAATTTCATTAAATAAATAGTGCATTTTTCGGTGTTATCAAATTCTCCGAAACTTGAAGAAATGTAAGTGTAATGAATTAAAAAATGTTAACAATAGGATAAAAAAAATTGAATTATCTAATTAGCGAATTAGTTGTCGTAAGTGTAATGAATTAAGAAATGTTAAGAATACGATAAATAAAATTTCAATATCTAGTAGATAAATAATCAATTATTATATTAAACATTAAAAACCCAACAACACAAATGATAAGAATAATAAAACATAGACCGAAAATAAATAAGTAAACAATCTGAGTTCAACGATAAATAAAATAAATGCCTAGAATTTAAATATTAAACTAGTGGTGGCAGGAGCCATTGATTGTGTGGCAGGAGCCATTGGCAGTACCACTATCGAATACAAATCAAGTTTTGGCACAAAGTAATTAAATTAATGTCTTACATATTTCATGTTCTCTAAAGCAATCAAATTACAAATTATTACCAACCAAAGCAACATATGTCTCCACAAGGTAATCTACCTCAAAATAGATTCTGCAAAATGGACATATTAAATATTTGTCAATAACACCAGTTTTAGAATTATTAACAAATTTTAAAAAGTAAACAATAAATTTATTTTAACTCACAGTGTCAACATAATCAGCAACCATATCATCAACCATATCCATGTCAATAACACCCAGACAAACCTCAATTGATTCAATTGAAGTATCCATGTTGCTACTGGATTCTGAATTTATAACCACCATCTTTTTGCTCCTTTCTACACAATCAAAATTCAGATAAAATAACACAACTTATCAATAACAATAATTGAACAACTCCTAAACCATTTTACAACTACACAAAATTAACTATACCGCATAAAAGATAAATAAAAAACTACGAGGACAATTTTTCTTTTTTCTTTTTCAATTAATTTGAGTAGATATTGTTAATTTTTTTTTGAATTGAGTAAATAAATAACTATGTGGCAGGTGCCATTGTCTTGGCTGTCGTTGCTATGAAAGAGAGTGGGGATGCTTTAGTGAGTAAGTAAATAACTATGTGGCAGGTGTCTGGTTCTTGTGGCACGCACCAACTTATTTTGTGTGGCACTGACCACCTTTGTTGTTCTTGATTTTTTTTTTTCTTTCAATTTTCCATTTTTTTTGTTTCAACTCTTTGTGATAAGTTCCACACATATAGTATCTGAAAAACATAAAAAATAACTACGAAAATGCAAAGAAATAATGAAGCAGACATCCAACACAGTGGATAAAATCAGATTTTGTTAATAAAAATTAGGAACACATCTTAACAAAATCTTTCCTTCATTTCATATATGTTATTTTCTTCATTTTTATTAACAATATATACTCAATTTAATTATAAAGAAAAATATGTTCTTAATAAAGTTAAGAACACAAAATGGGTTTATAATTTTGAAGACATATCTAGATCTCATACCTTGTTTTCAAAGAGGAGAGCTTAAGATGACAACTTAAGGCTTTAATAGATTTCCTTGTTTTCAAACAGGAATGTTGAAGAAGATGAAGATGAACACAGATGCATGAAATGTAGATGAAGTGAGTGTGTTGAAGAAGATGACAATAATGATGCAACTGTCATGCCATACAAATATTGATGGTTCTACTTTGATTTTGAAAAGTTGAAATGGATAGTAAGGATCCAACTTCCAAGAATTTCATTGCTTGCACATGTTATGGGTTATAGTAATCCAACTTGATAAAATGGTTTATTTGACTTTATTATATGGTGTGGTTTGACTATGGTCTATACTATGGAATTTTTTGTCCTATTCAAATTTATGGATTTGTGCATTCTGCACAAATTTACGTGTTTGTGTCAGTTAGAAGCAACCTACAATGGTAGTTTCCCCAATAATATATATTTGAACAATCTCAATGAATAATTTCAAAATATTAAAAAAAATACTAATAATAAAGTAGTAGTACCTAAAAAGAATATAAAAAGCAAGTTCACTTTATCAGATGAGAGTGGTCTGAACTCTGAACTTGAACTAGTATAAAGGATGTGATTGTGTTTGTGTCCATCTTCTGAGTTCCCATAGAAAAAGCATAAGCAACACTCTCAGTTCCTACGCTCATGGCAGACTGGTCTAAACTCCCTAAAGAACTTCTGCAACTCATTTCCGAAAAACTCAACTGCGAATTCCATGAACTGCGCTTCCGATCTGTATGTTCATCATGGCGTTCTTCTTCTTCTTCTTCTTCTTCTTCTTCCATTCCCAAAAATCATCTTCTCAACTTACCTTCCGACATCCCAAACCCTATCGAACCAACAACATCAAATTTTTCTCTTTCCCTATCTCCAAACACACCATTTTCCCGATCTCTATGTTCATCATGGCGTTCTTCTTCTTCCATTCCTAAAACTCATCTTCTCAGCTTACCTTCCAAACTCCCATACCCTTCCGAATCCAACAACAACACTCCCACTTACCCTATCTCCAAACGCACCATTTTCCTAATCAACCCACCCCCAAATCAACAACAAACCCTAAAACCTTGGATCATCAAAATCGGTCTTGACTCACGTGGCTTTACTACCCTCTGGAACCCTCTCTCACGTGACAATCAACTCCGTCTTCGATTTCAACTCCCTCATCAGTTCGATTTCAGCGAACTATCACTCTTCAAACTCGGCCATGAGTTTGTCATCGGTGACTTCCCTTCCGGATATTCCCACGACCACGAGTCTCGTTCTACTTACAACTCTAACTTCATGAAGAAGGTCGTTGCTTTGCATTCTGTTCTTCTCACTATTCATATTTCCGGGAAACTTGCCATTTTTCAAAACGGTGATGAACGGTGGATGATTATGCCTGAAATGCCTCCCAAGCCTTACACCGACGTATGTGTTTTCAATGGACGGCCTATTGCAGTTGATAGTACAGGTCAGACTGTTGTGGTAGGACTGGATTTCAGTTTGGATTTGGTGGCAGAGGCTGTGTTTGGGGGAGATAGAAAAAAATTGTTGGTGGAGAGTGATGGTGAGTTGTTGCTAGTTGATAACTATTCGCATCGTCTCGGGCAGTTTAGGCTGCATGAGAAGTATGGGCAAAATGCTTCTGATTTGTGGGGTTTTAATGAAGGAGTTTACGAGATTGGAATAGAGAGAGGTGCGAGATTTGATGTGTTTAGGCTTGATGAAAATCAGAAGAAATGGGTTAAGTTGACAAATTTGGGGGATAGGGTTTTGTTTTTGGGGAAAGATTGTGCTTTTTCTGCCAAGGCTTCGGATTTGTGTATGGAAAATGGGAATTGCGTGATATATAGGGATGATGATTATGGCGGCCATGTTCGTTCAAATGGGCTTGGGATCAATGTCTTTTGCTTGGATAATCAACAGATTTTGCCTTTGTCTGATCTTCCTGGTTGGACTTCCAGGTTTTGGCCACCTCCTCAATGGACCAGATTGGATTGAAAGGTTCGTAATTTGAAACTACGAAATAATCAACACTTATGTTAATGTACATATCAGCTTATTTCTGTTGCTATATTGGATTCATTTCTCAACATGAATTTGTAAAAAAAGTAACATTTAAATGTTCTTACAATGTCTCATGGTCTTTTAATTGAAATGTTTTATCTAACTTGTTCATAAGCAGCTTTAAACTTATTATGAGAGCTTTCATCATTCGGAACTCATAAGCAGCTTTAAACTTATTATGAGAGCTTTCATCATTCGGAACTAAATGCTTAACTCACTTGACAAGTTCCTATAAGATAGAAACTAATCCAAACTGATCCATACTACTTATAAGTAACGGTTTGAACCCTGCTCCTTAATCTCACTCTCCAAACCACCTGGCTATCCTTATGGGATTAACTAGTATTGCATAAGATTTAGTACTGTAAGGACTGTAGGCTTTGTCATAGTTCATTCATTAGAACTTAGAAGGGATACAGGCTTTGTCAGGTTTCTCATTCTATGCAATAATTCTTTGTTCTATATAGTTATGTCAGCTCAGCAATACTGGAAATATTCTGTATTTTCTCTAATTTTCAAAGCATGAATTCTATATACTGTGATGCAAGGTTTTTTTTCTTCTTTCTGACAATTTTAAATAATAAATAGAATTTCATACTCATTTATAAATGCCTTGTCTGGCTGCTGCATAATTTATGCACTCTTTCATTAGCTCTGTAAAGAAATAAAATTTTGTATTTATTGGTCGTGAATATCTGAATAGGACAGATCATCCCGTGGATCTCTTTGTTTGCTTCAGAACAAAAGAAGCCAAAAGGGGTGATTATAGGGTCCCCAATAACGATAGATATGTAAAAAACATACCAGTTTGTGGCTTTTATTTTTTTCTCCATCTTACCCCAAGTTTTAGATTTTGTACTAAAATTTGTTGTTTTGGTACACATCCAGGATGTGTCTGTATGTATACTGGGCTGACTTCCCTCCTACATATTTTCCCTAAAAACTAACAATGTTATTGCCTTTAGTTATACGACATCTTTAAGTTTTTGTATTAGGTATGATCTGCTTAAAGGAATCATAAATATGTTTATTTATTTTGGGTAAATAGGCTTATACCCCCTGTAATGTAGGCATGTTTTGTTTTTCCCCGCTGTAAATATTTTTTTTGTGACTCGCCTCTTGTAATGTTGAATTTTTTGGACTCGCCCCTTGGATGCACTTTTTAAATCGGTTATTTTGTTCAAACTGATTTAAAAAGTGCTGTTTTTTAAAACGGTTAATCTGCTCAACCGATTTAAAAAGTGCAAATTCCATGCACCCAAGGGGGGAAACCAAAAAAATTTACTTTGCAAGGGACAAAGTTACAAAAAAAAAATTACAGGGGAAAAGCCAAAACTTGCCTATATTACAGGGGGTAAAGACCTATTTACCCATTTATTTTTAAGGCTTTAGAGTATCGTCGAATTACTGATTGGGAGTTGAATTCTGTTTTCTGGGTGACTGCAGGTGTTGATTGGGTCATCTAGATTTCATATCGCTGCTTTAAAGAGGAAGATAAACAGAACGTTGTATTGTAGTTTACTAGTATATATAATGGAGTAGGGATGGAAGGCCTGGTCTGTGGTTGATAGGCTCTTAAGTAGGTTTAAGAGTGATGACAAATTATATCATGTATTAAAATGTTATTTCATTCTGCTTTTGAATTATTAAGACCTTTTGTTCTTTGGATTTTAAATGTAATGGATTGTTGTTATTGGTTTCTCTTTGTTTATTGTACTGCTAATGAATCTTCCAGTGAAGTTTATATTTGAGTATCTCATCCTATACATGTTAGTATGTGGTAGTAGGTCTCTTAACAAAATATGAATTAAAAGAATTATAAAAAAAAATATCTTAATATTTTTTTAATTTATTTTAGTTGTCCCAATTTAAAGTGGCTAAGTGCATGTTTTAGAAAAATAAAATGAACATCAAAAGAAAGGTTTGTCATGTCTCAAACATAATCAGAAACTCGTGTATCTTTTCCATCTCCATCCCACTAATTAGAATACGATTATTTTATATTTGGTTTTGTATTTTTCTTAATTAAATGATTCATTTTTAATATTTTGTTCAGGGCCTCCAAATTGTCAGGACCGACTCTGTATAATGGAGTAGGGAAGGAAGGCCTGGTCTGTGGTTGATAGGCTATTAAGTAGGTTTAAGAGTGATGACAAATTATATCATGTATTAAAATGTTATTTCATTCTGCTTTTGAATTATTAGGACCTTTTGTTCTTTGGATTTAAAATGTAATGGATTTGTTTTCTTGGTTTATTGTACTGCTAATATGTATCTTCTGGTGAAATTTATATTTGAGTATCTCATCCTATAAATGTTGGTCTTTATGACTGTGCAAAAGTGTAAAACCATGCTGCTTTTGCTTAATTGCTGGCATCCTATTCCTATAAATATTTGAGATTGAGAACCTCACTATGTTATTGTGCTTCACCTATAATTTTATCGTTTATGGATTTGCTTATTCTTCTGCAACAATTCCTTATCCAATTCTTTCAAGCACTTGGCTTCACTATTCTTGTTTTTTTAGCAAGTCTTCTTAATTATTCCTCCAAAATTGATTTGTTACATCGAAATTAGATTTTATGAAAAAATTATGGTTAAGTTGGTGGTTCATAGTTTCTTTTATTCGACTTCTTTTCATCTTTTACTAATCCATTTGAATCTAGGATCAAAGAATTGCTAGTGATGATGGCAGAGTCAGTTGGAAACCTTTAAACAGATTGCCAACTACATAGTTGGTGGTCGAATCGAGCATATATGGTAGAGATAGTGACAAAGAGGAAGTAACCAAATTTTTACTTCACTCTTCGGCAGATGGTGAAGAGTGAAGACATGAATCTACTTCAAAATTAATTGCTATGTCTTTCAAGTATATCTTGAAAGATGGTAACTGAGGAAGTAATTATTTTTATTGGACGCATATCTTGTATAAAAAAATACAAATTCAGTTGTTATCTCTTTTAAGTATATCCTTATTGTTTTGGTAAAAAAGTTGTCTTTGTGAGTGTTTTTGAGATATAATTTTTAAGTATATATCTTAATTTTCCAAGGTTAAATCCTATTTTTAAGGGAAAAAAATATTGATTGGTATTAGTGTATGTCACTACAAATGACAACTATTTTTATTCATTCAATTTTATATACTTTTAATTTATTTATTTATTTCAGTATAATAAAGTTGATTAATACTACCCTCTTTTGTACCAAAAGAAAAAGTTGATTACTACTAAATTTACTATTATTTCCTTATCCATTTTAATAATATTCTAAGTTTTATATCCTTCGTTGTAATTCGCCAAATAAATTATAGAAAAATATATAGAAAGAATAAGATAAATACAAAATATATATATATATATATATATATATATATATATATATATATATGAATCTATACATAGAAATAAGATAATATTCTAAATTTTATATTTATCTTTGTAACTTCACTAAAAAAAATTATAGAAAAAATAAGATAATACAATAAAACAATTATACATGAGTCTATGCATAAAATATAAGAACAAAAAAATAAAAATAAAGATTATAGTTGAATTTATTCATACAAATAGGATAAAATTCTAAATTGTGTATTTTTCATTGTAATTTCACTAAAAAATATAGAAAAAGTATAGAAAGAATAAAATAAAAAGATTATATACGAAAGTGACTAGAAGGGGCCAACTATGTGTATTTGTTTGGAAATGGATTCTCTGCACTCGAAAGTGACTTCGAAGGTTATCACAAATCTCAACCCCTAAAAAAATTTATATCTCAAAATTTTGTTTTAATCGTCAACCATTTAATATTTTGATTAATGGCCTAGATATACTCAACCGTGTGAATTTACGATTCTCTTATAGCTTGAACTCATAGCTGTGAGTGAAAAAAGACTATCAATGCTAATGACAGAAAACATTATCTTTGCAATTCTATGACAGCATCCTCAACTTCATTTTCGGCACATCAGTTACTGCGGCGGAGGACAGAAAGTGATAACATACCTTGGAGCCCTACATCTATTAAGACTACTAGTATCATCATAAGCATAACTATAAAGCCTTAGGACAAATAGCCTTAAAAAGATTAGCAAAAAGTGTTCTCGTTTACAAGTTTTAGGATCAGAATAGCTTCCTGTGCAACAATACTTAGCTGATTGCATAGCCAAACAAGCACTTTTACAACCAACAACTTTTCCATTTCTCTTAACTTCAAGTGCTGATGGACAACAAACATTCAAATCAACTTCACAAGAAGCTATTCCACAACCAATTCCACCTCCAATAGGTTTCATTGAAACAGGTAAATTGAAACCATCAACTACTAAACTTACATCATAGAAATGTAATGGTTAAGATGATGATCCTAATGTCATTTCAACAACTGTTGCTAGTGGAACTCCTCCTAATCCTGCACAGTAGTTTTCCAAAACAATCATCTGTAGACAATGATTGTTTCGGTCGAGAAGTGTGAAACCTCATGAAGCTAAAAAGAGCACAGCCAAATCAACTTCACAAGAAGCTGAAGATTGCATAGCCAAACCTCAGGAAGCTAAACAAACTACAATTATTACACAAAAAAAAAGGGAAGAGAGGTGGGAGAGGTGTGAAACCTGGCATTTTGGCCGCACAAGTGGCAAATTAAAATTGGCCACTTGACAAACCTTTGACTGCAGCACGAGATTTGACCACTGATAGGTCTACTACTTAAGTAGTGGACGACATATACAAAATTTCTCAATAATTTCTTATTTTTATAACGTCCGCTACTTAAATAGCGGAAAAGTAAAATTGGAAACGCGTATGGCGTTCGAGAAATAGGTAAGACGGCAAAAGTAATTCTCCTATTTCTATCCAAGGGATCTGGATCCATAATCTTTATACTCGATGTTTCGTTCGATTCCTGTTGATGAACATTATAAAAGGAGAAGGGGTTGTAACCAAAAAAAAAAAAAGGAGAAGGGGACAAAGAGAAAAAGGAGAAGTCATTTCACTTGACACTAAAGCCAGTCACTTTGTTAGCAACTAGCATCTACAAAAGCTAAAACTATAACAGCTGAATTTTCCAGCATATCCAATACAACTTCTGCCTATGACACACGCCTGCCCCAAACAGCTCTTTGCCTCAATAGTCTATACCATCCCTCACTCATTCAATAAAGTTGTTGGATAAATGAAACCAAAGGAAAGCAACAAGGAAATTTCAAGATGTAAAAAATCATGCGACAAGATTCAGAACAAATTGAGATTTTCGGCTCAGTACCTTAAGTTGGTCCGCCCCGATTAACTCGCTTAAAAAATTTAAATAAATAATTTCGTATCATTACTTTTCAACACCAAAAGATAAATCATAATAAGCACTTGGCTTATGTATAAGCTTAAGCTATGTTTATAGCAAAAAGATAACATAAAAAGAAATTGTTTTTATATATGCTATCAGCCATTTTCATAAGCTATTATTGAAGAATTTATGAAAATAAGCTGAAACAAATTTATAAAAATAAACAATATTGAAGGCATATGGGAAGAGAGGCTTCCAAGTGATTATTCTATCAGATGCACACGTCAACATGCATACATTGTACACAAACATTTGTTGAATTGATCCATTGAAAGTAAGTTATTATAAAATGCAAAAATAAAATTACTAAATCAATCAATCTTTAAAGTGTTGATGAATTGGATGTGCATTTCACTTTATAAATTTATGATGTCAACCTTTGCCGAGGGTGAGTTTTGAATCAAAAAGGCCACCATCTTGTCAGGAGGTATAGGTAAAGAATAGTTGGGCATTGTTATTTTCAGTGACTTCAAATTACACAAGGAATGAAGCTCAACCTTCAATAAATCAGGAACTTTAGAAAGAACCTAACCAATCAGCAAGTAAGTATTACGGTCAGTTTAATGCAATTCATATTTTTTATAAAATTTCTAAATACAATATAAAGTACCTCAAGAGTATTTGAAAAGAAAGTCAATGATTCGATATTTGCAAGCTCAACCAGCCAAGTGAGTAGAAGTGGTGAATTCTCCCGCGACTTCAGAATGCGCAAATGACACCTTAAATCAATACTTACATGTTTGATAGAAGAGAAAACGCTCTTGCTTCCAAAAAGTTTCGGAGTAAAATGACCGGTAAAAGCAAATGTATGAAGACTTGGAGCATGTAGCTTGATTCCAAAATAGATTCCAGTATAATGGGTCTCATCAAAAAGATCCCACATAAGTATAGTTAAATTGACAAGCTTGGTACTTGATATGCAAAGCTTTTGTGCATTCAAAACTCTACAGTGGTCAATGATCAAAGTATTTAACATTTTAAATACGGAAAAGGGGTCGACACAATCATCATCATCATCATCATCATCACTTGGAGCAAAGGCAAAGTACTTTAAAGACAAGCTGGTTAATGCTGGCAAATTCAAAGAATTTGGAAATATGGGTTTAGGAGTAGTAAGAAAAAATAGATTGAACTGCTGAGCAGAAAGATTAAGAGACGTTAAAGTGTGACATGAAAAGAAGCAAGATGGGAAATATTCAAAATTACAAGTGCTATCGACTATTAAGTGTTGGAGATTGTGTGAAACAGCGTATTTAATGGTTCTTCGGAGTATGATGCTAAAACGGCTGCCATAACGGTTGGAGAAATTGAGGGTGTGGATGGAGATTGAGCCATCACGAAGAGACAAAAAGTGAGACACAAAGTGGTAAAAGCTTTTCACGGTACTAAAGTGTGAATAACTTAGTGCAAGAGTGGGAAGACTCCTCCAGAGAAAGATCCATCTTTTGCGTTCAAAAAAGAGAGTATGTGAATCAGAACAGAATCGGTCAAGCCACTGATAATGTCTTCATTTTTTTTACTTCTTTGCCTCTTACGTTGCCTTCGTCTTGCCATTGTTTCTTGTCTTGTCTTGTCTTGTCTCAGAAACAAACAATTCTACAAGTAACTACTAACCGATCAACAAAAAACTAATAACATATAGAAATCTAAACTAATTAAAAACAAGTTGGATTCATACCTGTAAGGGTCCGTTTGGTTCGAAGTTTTTGGAGGGGAGGGGAGGTGAGGGAATATTTTAAATTTTGGAGAAGTAATTTACTTTTTTACTCTTAACCTTATAAACTCAAAATAAGGATTAAATTATAATGGATATGTTACGTAAAAAAAAATTTTTAATGGATATATAACAAAAAAAAAAATCTAATGAGTAGAAAACCTAAATTTTTTTTGTTGTAAAAAAAAAATAAAACCTAGAATTTTAATATTTCAACAAGGATAATTTTGAATTTTAATAAAAAAATTAGGGTAATTTTGTCAACCTAATAAATCCCTCACCTCCCCTCCCCTCAATTGAACCAAACAGACCCTAAGTAATTGTGCCTCTCGCGAAATAGTTAAAACCTTTCGCCGCCGTCGGAAAGAGGATAAGAGGGTGTAAATACAGTAATACTCTAAACATTAGTAAAAGAGAAAGAAGGTTAGTATGAAAAATAAAAGACAATCAATTAGGAGATATCTTAGGAATTAATTAATTAGGTCAGATTTTAGAAACTACACTGCGAACTCCCTAAGTAACGGTTTGAACCCTGCTCCTTAATCTCACTCTCCAAACCACCTGGCTATCCTTATGGGAATGACTAGTATTGCATAAGATTTAGTACTGTAAGGACTGTAGGCTTTGTCATAGTTCATCCATTAGAACTTAGAAGGGATACAGGCTTTGTCAGGTTTCTCATTCTATGCAATAATTCTTTGTTCTATATAGTTATGTCAGCTCAGCAATACTGGAAATATTCTGTATTTTCTCTAATTTCCAAAGCATGATTTCTATATACTGGAAGATAAACAGAACGTTGTATTGTAGTTTACTAGTATATGTAAGAAAAATACTATATATAATGGCAGCGGCGGCCATGAGGGGGTGCAGGGTGCCCTAGGGCATCGGACCTCCAATTTTCAGGGGTCTCAAAAATAAAATTATGTGGTAGTAGGTCTCTTAACAAAATATAAATTAAAAGAATTATAAAAAAAATATCTTAATATTTTTTTAATTTATTTTAGTTGTCCCAATTTAAAGTGGCTAGGTGCATGTTTTAGAAAAATAAAATGAACATCAAAAGAAAGGTTTGTCATGTCTCAAACATAATCAGAAACTCGTGTATCTTTTCCATCTCCATCCCACTAATTGGAATACGATTATTTTATATTTGGTTTTGTATTTTTCTTAATTAAATGATTCATTTTTATTATTTTGTTCAGGGCCTCCAAATTGTCAGGACCGACTCTGTATAATGGAGTAGGGAAGGAAGGCCTGGTCTGTGGTTGATAGGCTATTAAGTAGGTTTAAGAGTGATGACAAATTATATATATCATGTATTAAAATGTTATTTCATTCTGCTTTTGAATTATTAGGACCTTTTGTTCTTTGGATTTAAAATGTAATGGATTTGTTTTCTTGGTTTATTGTACTGCTAATATATGTATCTTCTGGTGAAATTTATATTTGAGTATCTCATCCTATAAATGTTGGTCTTTATGACTGTGCAAAAGTGTAAAACCATGCTGCTTTTGCTTAATTGCTGGCATCCTATTCCTATAAATATTGGAAATTGTGAACCTCACTATTAGAGGAGTGAATAGGCTAGGCTGAGCTAGGCTTTGCCAAGTCTGAGCCTGGCCTGTCAAAAAAAATCGAAGGCCTGAGTCTGGCCTGTGGCCTATCATAGGCTTATCTTTTAGGCCTGAGTCTGGCCTTTTAAAGGCCTAATGTGGCCTATTAGCCTTTTTAAAAACCTATTTCACATGAACATATTTAAATAAATAATTATATTTATTTTTAAAAATACTTATGAACTAATAAACCAACGTTCTTTTGATATTTAACATGATATTTTAGAGAATTTAACTATATATATCATCATATTTCAATTATAGTTTATAATAATACATTTATATATGTGAAAAACTAATGTAGATTAATAAACTTAAACTACTGAAAAATTTAATAAATATATAATTTAATCAAAGTACAAATTTTAATATATAAATAATAATAATATTAAAAATATTATTAATATTAACTTAAATAGGCCGGCCTAGTAGGTTAAAAGACTTTTTTTAATGGTCTGCAGCCTGGCCTATTAACTAAATAGGCTTATAAAAAAGCCTTGGCCTGAGCCTATGTAGGCTAAGCCTTAAGGCTCCGTAGGCCGACCTGACCTATTCCCACCTCTGCTCACTATGTTATTGTGCTTCACCTATAATATGTTATTGTGCTTCACCTATAATTGTATCGTTTATGGATTTGCTTATTCTTCTACAACAATTCCTTATCCAATTCTTTCAAGCACTTGGCTTCACTATTCTTGTTTTTTTAGCAAGTCTTCTTAATTATTCCTCCAAAATTGATTTGTTACATCGAAATTAGATTTTATGAAAAAATTACGCTTAAGTTGGTGGTTCATAGTTTCTTTTATTCGACTTCTTTTCATCTTTTACTAATCCATTTGAATCTAGGATCAAAGAATTGCTAGTGATGATGGGAGAGTCAGTTGGAAACCTTTAAAAAGATTGCAAACTACATAGTTGGTGGTCGAATCGAGCATATATGGTAGAGATGGTGACAAAGAGGAAGTAACCAAATTTTTACTTCACTCTTGGGTAGATGGTGAAGAGTGAAGACATGAATCTACTCCAAAATTAATTGCTGCTGAGACCATCAGGTAAGAAATATCTGCTTGTTCTGGATGATGTCTGGAACATGAGTGGTGAATGTTGGGAATTCTTACTACTTCCTTTTAACCATGGATCTACTGGAAGTAAGATTGTTGTGACAACACGCGACAAAGAGATCACATCAGTCATGAAGTCCACCAAACTTTATATTTGAAGCAATTGAAGAATAGTGAATGTTGGAGTATGTTTGTGAGACACGCTTTTCATGGCACAAATGCGAGTGAATATCCAAATCTTGAATCGGTTGGCAAGAAAATAATAGAAAAGTGCGGGAGGGTTGCCTTTAGCTGTAAAAACATTGGGGAATCTCTTGCGAAGAAAATTCTCCCAACGTGAATGGATTAAGATATTGGAGACAGATCTATGGTGTTTATCAGAGGGTGATAGTAACATTAACTCAGTATTGAGATTGAGTTACCATCATCTCCCTTCAAATCTGAATTGTTCCATATTCCCCAAAGGTTATATTTTTTGCAAAGGTGAATTAATCAAGCTTTGGATGGCAGAAGGTTTGTTGAAGTGTGGTATAATCGACAAAAGTGAAGTAGAGTTGGATAATGAATTCTTTGACGATCTAAAGTCAATTTCATTTTTTCAATGATCAGGATATGTGATTCATCGTAATTTTTTAAAATCACAATTGGTCAATGTGATTTTGACATATCTAATGTAGTAATGTGATGTCAAACATAGATTTAAATTATTTTGTTCTAAAAAAATGAGTATTGAGATCCAAAAATTGCAATGCTTGAAGGCAAAACAATAAATTAAGCCAAATACATATAGATTTGTAATTAAATACGAATAATCATCGACACTAATTTGTCCAAAATATATTGGTTTAAACATAATAAGATTTAACTAATGTTGTTGCAACATTTTTTAAATGATACACCATAACAAAAACAATAACTAGATGATAACAAACACAAAATAAAGTTTCACAATCTTTGATCTGTCGCAAGACATGTAAATTCTTCAATGTGAGCAAGGTCAAGCTCACAACAAACAACAAGCCTCCTCTAAACAGCAGCAGCAACACAACCCAGCAAGGCTGCAACACAAAAACAGCAAAGTTTGACAAACTTTATTTCATCGTGATAAAAAGGGGAATTAAAAAACAATAGAAGAAAATTCTTGAATTAGTTGGTATTGGATCTCAATTAAATTATTCTTTAAATCACCGATGTCATAAATAAAAAATATTTCGATTATCGTAAAAAATAATTTTTTTGTTTTTTTTTTACTAAAAAATTAATTTTGGCTGATCTATTAATTATAATTGATTTCTAGTAAAAAAATAATTTAAAAATCTAATTTTATTTAAGAAGAATAATTTCTATAATAATTATTATAATTTCTAGTGATAAAATAATCATCTAATAATTTTTTTGACTCAAAATAATTATTATAATTGTCTTATGGTGTATAAATATATTATTATAATTTACAAAACATAATAGTAATAATTTTTTTTTTGGTCTTATAATAATAATTTTTTTCTTTTACTAAAAAATATAATAATTATTAAATAAACAATTAATTTAATATTGGTTTAATGCATATTGAAACGAGTACATACCATCCCATCAAACCTGCTTCTGCTGCCGTTGAATTTGCAGCCGGAGGTGGAGCTTGAGTGACAAAAACTTGAGGTTGGGGTGCAGGAGGAGGAGGATACCCTTGATAACCTGGTTGAGGATATCCTATATTGTTCAAGAAATAACCAAATTACAATAAATCATACTAATAAACATATGTAACATATATGTAATAAATCAATTGGTCACAAAATATATATGTAATAAACCAACAATAAAAATAATGGTAAATAGATGGATTTGTTTGAATACCTTGTGCAGGAGGTGGACCAGAAACGTTAACATTAACAGCAGGAGGATTTTGGTTGTAGTAAGCCATCTCAATTCACTCTTGGGATTTTTTTTCCTAAGTTCTCTAAACAATTTGAGAGTGAAATAGAACTGAGAAAAATGTGTACTATCTACTATTATATGTTCCCTATATATAGAGGGTGATGGGAGGTGAAATGGTGAATGACTTAAATGCTGGTACAAAATTACATATGGAAGATTTTTATTTTTGTAAATTCTTAAATTTAAAGTATAGTAACCAAACTTTATTTAAAATTTAAATTTGTTATAAAATAAATTCTAAAATATCATAGTGTTTTGTTTTTTCTTTCTTATTCACTTTTTTCTTATTTTTTTTTTTTTCGTTTTCACAATCAGTTTAATCTGATTCGGGGGTCAGTTCTGACATCAAGTGGTTCCAGCCCCTTCCCGATCGCAGTTGCGGGGGATGGAACCGTGTATTCACTTTTTTCTTATGTAAAAAAGAAAACACGCCTTTTTTTTATAGAAAAAAAAAAAAGAAACACGCTTTGAATTAATTGTTTACCTTGAAATGGTTCTTATTTTGTTTGCTTATTTGACATTGGATCAAGCCAAAACTGTTATCAAAAGATTAGCATTGGTGATCAAATTGGAAAGTTAATTTTTGACTATGGAAAGTTATTTAACCAATAAAAAAGTAAATTTAATTAGTTGATTAAAAAATAAAAAAGCAAATAACATGTTCATAAAATAAAGAATTTCGAATTCAAACTTCAATATGTATGTATTGTAATGTCCTACTAACTAGATTGTATGACTAATTTTAACCATTTTATTATTGCACACTGAATTGTACCTAGGAACATTAACCAAAATATCTGATGTTAAAAATATATTATTTATTACTCAAAATATTTACTGTAAAAAAAAATACTCAAAATATTTAATTGATATATATGCACTGTAGGTGTAAAAATTCAATGTGTACCTTGACCAAAAAAAAAAACATTGTATACTTTTATTTTTTATTTTTTTGACTAAAAACATTGTATACTCAACAAACCATAAATTATCACACCATTAAAATAATTCACTCTAATTATAATTACCTTAGAAGTCAGGCATATATAATTTATGATTTATTGATATTGCATATAATTTTTTCTAAAAAGGACGATACAAAATAATTTTTTATAAACTATAAATTATTAAAAAAAAAGCAAATAATTTAAGGGACATGATCAGCAGTTTCTTTTTGTATATTATTTTTTCTTTTCTTAGAAATCAATATAAAATATTAGTATGCACACATTTTTTGGTTGTTACTTAATGATGAAGAATGGTTCCATTTCAATGTTGTTTTTTGTTTAGGTAAATATCACTGTGCTTTTTATAGAATTGTGAATGAAAATGTTTTAATAATTTGCTTTTCAAGGAAAATAGTTAATTTTTCTTTTGGTACAATTTTTTCTTTGACGCAATAGTTAATTTTTCTTTTTTTGACACAATAGTTAATTTTTCTTTTTTTTTTGACAGTAATATAGTTAATTTTTCTAAAAAAGGTAAAAACCGGAAATACTACCACCTATGTTACTTTTGAATTGTTGCTTTTGTAGTTTTATTCCATTTACGTATTTTTACAAATTTTAATGTCATAGTATTATTAACTGTTACTTTTATCTTTAAATATAAAATTTTGTTGACTAAATTTCGATAATAAAAAAGTGTGTACATCATCATCTTATTAAAATTGTTTCATTTGGTCCTGTGAGCTTAACTCAATTGGTAGGACAATGTATTATATATGCAGGGGCTCGGGGTTCGAACCCTGATCATTCCACTTATCCATCTTAAAAGTAAAATTTCTACCCACTAGACTATTTGACCAAAAAAATAAATAATAATAAAAAAATTGTTTCATTTGTACTATTTTTTTGATCGATAGAAGAAATGGTAAACCATTAAAAATTCACATTATTCAGATTATTATTCGGCGGTGACTTTATTCTTTTGTGGCAATACCTTACTATTACCCTATGTATAAGAAGTTTCCATACTTAATAACCAAGGTACCTACAAGAGCATAACCTCGATGTGTCACATACCCTAATTACTAGGTGAGTTATTCATTATACATGCATTATATCCTTCACCCATCCAATGCCTCTAGGTCCTAGTATCGGGCAGTTCAGCTTCTAAGTGCTCAGTTCACACCTAGTTCCTGATTCATCCTCTAGTTGCTCAGTTCACAACTAGTTCAGGATGTTACCGTCTCTATTCACCTAGCATATTTACTACTAGTTCCAGACAAATATTTTTGGCTATGGATGTTTATTTTTCACAATTTAAGCCAATTCAGCACTTCAGTCAAAAAAATCCTATGTAGTTTAACAATTTTTTGCTTTGGGTTTATTGGAAGTAATGTTGGAAAATGGTAATAATTTTCTTTTGATTATTATATCCTTGTTGATATTACATTATTGTATATTGACCTTAAATTTCTGCCACAAAAAATGGATGATTGGTCATATGATTCATGAATGGTAAATACTAAATACAGCTTATGTTTAAGGTTTTTTATATGTCTATTTTTGGAGATATTAATAACTTGTAGAGCCTAAGAAATAGGTATTAGGTGTCACATTTCTGTTTATGCAATGCCATGCATTATACCCATTGGTTTGTTGAATTGGTCCCATGCCGGGACACCATCTTCTTCCGGCGCCACCTTACCATCTTCATCTTCTTTGAAAGAATTTTATCTCTTTCCTCTTCACAGTATTTCAATTTTTCCCTTTTTAGTTCTATGCTCAAATTGCAGGCAAGTCCAAATTTCCTACAATTTATTCTCCTTGTAGATGTTGCCGTGTCTTGTGATTCAAGTTACATGAATATCTATCGCATTGCTTACATTGTAACTTTAATTATTTTTTTTAATAATGAAGGGCTTACTTACTTTGGTGTTTCATTTATACGTGAATCATTGTCGAGGACAACTTTAATCAATATCAATAATTTGTTGAGAAATGTTAACCCAAAAAAGAAATGTTCTGTGTTGAAAAGAAATACAACGTTAAAAGAGTTTATATAACCGTGTTCACCATACAAGTTTGTTTTCTAACGATGAATTAGATTCAATATAAAAACATAGTAGGTACCATATTGATACTGGAATTTTGTGTGGAAGATGGGTTTTGTGTGGAAGATGATTTGTCGATACGGAGGCTTATAAAACCTCAATTAAAGCATCAATATTTCTCACTATTTCATTCATAGTTTCTTGAAAAGTTGGCATTTTGAGAAAAATGTTTGTTTATTGTCTTTTGTTTCAACATTGTAGAGATGGCACGTAATGCAAGTGAAGGATTGAATGCTACTCATAAGAAAAACAAGATCCTTAATGGTGAAGAGGAAAGAGCACATACAAAGGAAGGGAAAGGAGTGAAAAAATCAATAAAATCAAAATATCAACTTGTAGATTTCAATTCATTGCCAACTTTCTTAAGGGACAATGATTTCATATTGGGTTATTATCGATCACAGTGGCCATTGAAGCAGACTTTCCTCAGCATTTTCTCAATTCATAACGAGACACTTAATGTCTGGACGTAAGTACTTTATCGTTTAAGTACAAACATAAATTAGAATCTCTGAAACACCGACACTTCAGATTGAAGACATGTGCAGTGTCCAATACCGATATGACACTATTGATACATGTGGTTATATTCGTTTTCTCAAATTATTACTTGAAATATTGGTGTCATGTCTGGTATCCATGTTACATTTGGTTACTTAATGTGAATGACATTGTTTCAGGCATTTGATAGGGTTCTTCCTGTTTCTCTTTCTCACCATATACACAGCTACGAGAACTCCAATGGTGGTAGATTCCCTTCAATATATACCTGAAATTATAGGAAATGCCGATTTGAATAAGATTCGTGAAGAGCTTTTGAAGTGTTTGGCTTCACTTCCCGATATGCCTGATCTTCATAAAGTTAAAAATGAGTTGAGTACATCTCTTCATTCTCTGAACTTCTCCCCGTTATCAGGCCGAAATGTTATGGAACTGCTCATCAATTGCTTCCCCGAGCACTTTTCCTCAGTAAGTTCTCATCCCATTTTAGGCTTTGTTTGGCTAAACAACTTAATTAAACGTCTATAAGCTAAAGTTGTATCATATAAATGGTTATGTATATATGTTAGCTTCTGACAGTTGTTACATTGTTGATTACAGAATTATTTGAAAGATGACACAATAGATTTTATATCTTCTTCAACAATCCAACCAATTACAAGGTGGCCATTTTATGTCTTCTTAATTGGAGCTATGTTCTGTTTATTAGCAAGCAGCACATGCCATCTCCTAGCTTGTCACTCAAAACGACTTTCCTACATTATGCTCAGAATTGATTATGCTGGAATTGCTGCATTAATTGCAACTTCATTTTATCCTCCTGTATATTACTCATTCATGTGCAACCCTTTCTTTTGTTACCTCTACTTAGGCTTCATAACATTAATGGGAATTGCTACTATTGTTTTCTCACTTCTCTCATTTTTCCAAAAATCCGAGTTTAGAAAGTACCGTGCTTCGCTCTTCTTTTTTATGGGATTTTCGGGAGTGGCACCTATAATGCATAAATTGGTATTGTATCGGGATGAGCCTGAGGCGCTTCAAACCACGGGATATGAGATACTAATGGGAGTTCTTTATGGTTTCGGAGCTTTGATTTATGTCGCGAGGATACCGGAGAGGTGGATGCCGGGAAAGTTTGATATTGCTGGTCATAGTCACCAAATTTTTCATGTCTTTGTTGTCGCGGGAGCTTACACGCATTACCGCGATGGGTTAATTTACCTTAGATGGAGAGATTTGAAAGGTTGTTAATTAGGCTAGTAGTGAGTCTCTTGTAGTTTTTGTTGTTCAAAATTTAGATATCAATTGGATGAAAAAAGAAAGTAATTGTGTATTATTATTGTATAGTTGCACTAATATTTTTGGAGCATAATATACTACCAAAGTTTATACTAGTATTTTTTTAGTACCTAAGGAGGCATTTTAGATGTTTTAAATGAAAGTGTTATTGGCTTATTGTAATGAAATGTGAGAGCTTCACAATTGAGACTCCAATGATTTTTCTAAATTCTATGGCATCCTTAGAAGCTATATATCATGTAATTAAAGTGTTGTCATTGGCAGACAAAAGTTTTGATGATGTATTTTTTTAAACTATTTTTAATGAAAAACAATCTTCAAGAACTATCACAAAAAGGTAAAATAAAAATAAAAATAGAGAATTATGAGTTTGAACCTGCACTTTGGAAATCAATGTCGTTGAAATTAAGCTAACAATTAAGTTTCACTTATAAGACATTTCACGTGTAAATTACACATGAGATATTTTTTAAACTACTCTTTTATTATTTTGAGATATTTATCCATCAACCAATGAGAACAAGTCACATAAGTAGATTTGTATGTGGTCCCTACAAGTTTGTTACAAGTTAGTTGTGTGGACCGCATACCAATCTACTTATGTGGTTTGTTCTCATTGGTTTATGGGTAAATACCCCCAAATTATAAAGAGATAGAGTATACTCCCTCCGGTCCTATATATAAGAAAAAGTTGACTTTTTAGATTCATTATAAAATTGATGTATCTAGACAATAATATAGTCTAAATACATCTATTTTATAATGTATCTAAAAAGTGAAATGTTTCTTATATATAGGACCGGAGGGAGTATCTTACAATTAAAGTGTGATAATTCACCCAAAGTTTATTTATTTCTAGAACATGGGCAAGTAAAAAAATCTCCCAAAGAAAAAGAAAGAAAAAAAAAATCTTATTCGAACCAATGAAAATGTATAAGGTGTTGATGATATATGATAACATCTTTGGAGCCTCACAATCGAGCCTCACAATCGGACGTTGAATAATACTCTCCATGGTGGGAGACCTATAGTACTTACTCATGCTAGACTTTGCCTAGAACCAATGAGAAGAACCAATCCATTTTCTTTTTTGGTAGAAAAACCAAACCAAACAATAGTAGGTGATGAGAAGGCCCGTTCCAGTGTGTGTGCCAAATTGTAATGCTGATCTGTATTGTGTTTCAGGGGCGATTATAAGGTACAGCATGCCTGGTCACGTGCTCGGGCTGCTGTCCCACTATTTTTTTTTATAGAGTTCAGAATGTAAGAATTATCGTTCCAACGGTATTTTATTGAGTCGAAAATAAATGTTTATAATAAGAATTGTTTAAGGTCTGAATTAATTTTGTTTTTAGAACTCATAGTTTACTGCGAAAGTAGAAACACAGAGATACCAGTTTCAATTTGAAAGTATGAAAACTTTATCTGACCATAGAAAAATTCAGTTTTTGATTCTAAACACTGCGAAAGTAATTTTTTATCAATCAGGAAAAATCCAGTTTTCAAAAAGGTAATTTTAAGAGTGTAAACGGACACGCGAGAGCAGACGTTTATACGTTTAAAATTCGATATCGAACATGCGACAGTTAACAGTACCTTTAAATTAATTTTTCTACCTTAAGCAACGTTTTGAGTAATTAAAAGTAATTATTTTCATAAATAAGATTTTGTGTCGTAACACGTTGGACACGCGAAAGCGGACAGTTAGATTACGCAGTTAAAATCTATTTTAAAACTTAACCTTTTATTTACAAAAAAATATATTTTCTCATTATAAATATAAAAGACGACTCAGTGAATACCAACAGTCGATGAAAGTTTCATTTCGACCTTTAAAATATCAAAAAGTCTATTAATCCTATAAAATATTAATGTACTCGGAAGTTGGTTGATAGAATTCCTACCAAAATTTTGCCCAAACTCTCTAACATTCCTGGAGTCGCCACTGATTGTGTAGGCATGCATGGACACAAAAATGAAATAGTAGCATCAGAATCTTAATTATCACACGAGTGTTATCTCATCCGGAAAACACGGTCAGCTGTAGTTGGATCGCCGTTTTTCCTCTCCAAACTGCTTGACGTGGGAACTTGTAAGTAACGTGATTGTGGCTGCAAATTCTTTAAGCGTAAATCATTCTTTACTACACATAAAGACAAATTTTAAATATTTATAGCTAGTGTAAATTAAGTTTTATATGATTCCCACATTAACATAATTTATAGTATAAGACAGAACAGCATATTATAAAATTGAAGGTGTTGAACAAATTTTATATTTATACAATATTTGATGTATAAAATGTTAGTTTGGTATCTTAGACAACTTGTGTGGAGGACAAAAAGTTGTCATATGGTTCAATAGGGGACAAAAATTTAGGTTTTTGTCCAATCCCTTGACATCCAGTTTGTACAGTTTCACGAACAGTTTTGAAATCAAACACAATATAATTGAAGTTATCATGTTCAGTCTTTTTACTTAGCAGATCAAATGAACATTTTGTTGATTAATGAGAAAAGTTAAGTTGTTTTGTTTAAAAAAATAATAATAATTTTGATGTAACCAAAAAATAAAAATAGATCGATATTGGAGGACATACTTAAAACTGAGTGCTTCATGTGGGGTCATATGGTAGCACTTTATTTTATTTCTTTTCTTTGGTTTGACGAGAAGGGTAGTGTAATTGGAAAGTTCTGAATGTAAGAATTGTATTTTGGATTTTATTTGTAACTTTTGTTTACCTTTCAACGATGTGGTTCTATGGTGTAGTGGTTAGCACTCTGGACTTTGAATCCAGCGACCTGGGTTCGACTCCCGGTAGGACCTCTTTTTTTATTATTTTCGCAAACTTTACTTGTCTTGGCATATTGGCTTCGAATTTTATAGAACCCGTTACTAATTTGTGGCTGAATTTCTTTTGGCGATTAATTAGAGGGGGAAACCCCCATGTGACTGATTAATGCCTCAGGACAAAAAAGCAGTTAGTGTTTAATACTCCCTCCCTCCAATTTTATTGAGTCAAATTTAAACTAAATACATTTTAATATTTTGGTAATATATATATAAATTGGAATAGTAAATATTTTTAAATTTAACATCTACAAATTTTAATTCAACTGTTAGAAATGTCAAAATTATTAGATCAAACATTATGATTATTGTTCAAATTTCGATCCTCCATTTTTTGTCTAAATTTCCAGTGGCTTGTTAGTTGGAATAGTAAATATTATTTAATTTAACATCTACAAATTTTAATTCAACCCGTAGAAATGTCAAAATTATTAGGTCGGATGTTGTGATTGGATTTTAAATTCCGATCCTCCATTTTCTGTTTGTGAATTTTCAATAATTTATCATTTTATCTATCTATCAATTTCTTTTTTTTAAAAAAATTTTACTCGTCTAAATTAAATAAAGTGTTAAATAATTTTTATTGACAGAAAAAGTGTTAAATAAATAAAAATAATAATATTGTATTTACTTCTATAACAAGTAATTTCTTATATTATATATTTTACTCTCAGACTAATATAAATTGTTCACTTTAAATAAATCTAATACATATATTTTACATCGATAATCATCTTGTAAAAGATGGCATTTCCGATGTCCATATTTCCATATAAATAAGTGGTTTATGAATAATTTGAACATCAAAATACTTATATCATGTGCCAATGTATATATTTATTTTTATCTTCTAACTTTATACAAAGAAACCAATAATAAATTGGTCCAAGTGGTAAGAGACTTTATCCCTTTAAACATGTGATCAGAAGTTTGATTTCCGACTCATACGTATGAAGAAATTTTGGTTAAGAGGAAAGAACTCACGTTGTGTGCTCCACATGTTTTCCAACGAAGATTAGTTATCGTTAACGACAGCGAAAATTTCGTATCAACATCATGATAAAAAAAAACCTTTATACACAAAAAATAATAATTTTATAATATACAAATATCATTTCCCTAACAACAATATTCTCCTTATCTAATGCACTCGTCAGAAAAATATTATTCTCCTTATATGCAATCCACTCAATAATTGATGAGATAATCGTCCGTGCGTACACATTTTTAAATTCATAATTGAATTTTAATAGTACATGATTAATTCAACATTCAACGTTTTACTTTATGGAGAGGGGAGGATTTGACATTAGTTGTGATATCGGTTAGATCAATGATCAATTATCTCAAGTATGGAAAGAGAACAGAAAGAGGGGAATCTCTTAAGAGATTTTTAGTTTAAGAAAATAATCAGTGTTTTGGTAGCATTGTGCAATCAACAATCTTTGACCCTTGCTATCAGAAAGTGACCTTAGTAGCAAAGCTCGTGCGGTTGGAAAACCCCATGCTCATACAATGACACTCCATCTGTTGGCATGATAACGACTTCTTAGGTATAGAACATACACATACACTCTGTCATGGACAAAGACTGTCTGTCGTAAAAATAGCACGCAGTTTTAAATCATGATTGTTGATTAAAAATTGGACAGATTATATTTTTTATTTATTTATATTCTATATTAACAAAATTAAATATGACTACTTAGGTTGTTGATTTTATATCAGACAGCTAAAACGAGTAATTATATGATGCAGTTACTGCGTTAAATTTAAGTTCCTCTATCATAGCGTTATTATTTCTATTTATTTATTTTGAGTAAAAAAAACTATTTTTTTTAGTAAATAGTTTAGTGGATAGAACTCACCCTTTCAAATAAATGAGCGAGCAATATGAATTTGTCGAAAAAAAAAGTAAGCAATATGAATTTGAATCCTAGTCTAATATTCCTGTTAACCGAAACAAGGTAAAAAAAAAAACTTTTAAAGGGTTGGATTAAAATGGCAGCATTGCTTCAAAGAGGGCAAACTTATGTACATTTTAATTAGAAGAAAAAAAAAATCATTTGATGCTCCTTTCCTTTAGATTTTTATAAATTCTAATTGTAAATTTTTTTTTTTACTTTCTTTTTTGTTAAATTTGTAAGAGTGTTTTCACCTTGCTTAGTTCAATAACTTATCTCCTTTATTATTATAAAAGAAGATGCATATAATATATATTGAATTGTGCTGTAGTATGTTTTTTTTTTTTTTGTCTAAGATATAGTTGAGGGCCCAAGCTTTAATTTAGCTGACTACGGGAGTAGATATGATTTTGATAACTCAAGTGCTTAACAGAGTTACATGTAAATCCGAAAATTGCAAAAAGACACAATCTATAAGAATGGCGGGACACCTTTATGTAAAGTCACATTTCAATGTCAATTGACCTAATAACCTTTTTTATATAATTCAATAATGAATAGAATTGACTGCTTGTGATGAGCTAAGGGCATCTCAGTGATTACTCATATACTACTTGTTCATATATAATTGATTCACTAATTACTTAAAAATTAAAGTCATGTAGTATACAAGATTCTTCTATATAGGTACCGTACTAGGGAATAAATAATATTTGAGTATTGAATAAAAATTAAATAAAAATATTTTTCTAGTTAATTTAATGTACAAACTTAACATGCAATTAATAAAATAAATAAATTCACATGTCTGATTTAAATAAAAAAAAATTATCGAAAATGCCGGACATCATGACTGAGGTTTAAACTCTGTCTCTCTCACTTATGTGTGAGTTTATGATAGTTTTATCATTTAGTCTATATACCAATAAATAAATAAGTATACAACTATTTGACCGACTTTGATAAATTAAAATTTAGTCAAAAGATAAATAAATATGTATAAGAAGTTGATAAATAATTGTTTTAGACAAAATTTAAACTCAAAAGGTATGTGTGACTATAGTATGATACTGTGTTTTAACTTTTAAATGTTGACCTAATTGACCTATTTTTATGTTTTTCAAACAAATTTTTGGGTCCGTGACACAATAAATGTAGTAGACTGCACATGTGTCTGTGACACTTACATTTGTCACTATAAGTTAGTCCAAAACTCTTCCTAAAATTTACCAATGTTTTATAAAATGTGTGACTAAATAGAAATAAATAAATATATAAATAAAGCACTAAATTAAAATTGAAAAATAATATATATGTTTATGTCAATTTAAACAGCTAACTACTGTGAGTTACGTACATTTGAATTTGATGAATGAAAGAATTGTATTTTAACTTTTTACAATTTGAAAGGTATCTACCTGTACATTGCATAATATAGTAAGCCAGGTAGATATCTGCCAAAAAGTGTCGGATCCTAAGCATAGTGTTGCCCAAATGTGACATTATTTTTCCAGTACAAAATCACACATATGGTAAGAGCCATTTACTATACTGGGCCCTATAAGTATTATAAGTACCATAATGGATTTTCTTCAATTTTAGTTGAGGTGAGAATTTTGTCACTAAAACCAAATTATACACGTGTTATAACTTAGTCTTTATATTTTTCTACTGTGTCCTTCATCAATGTTTATGAAGGAAAATTAAATGTTACTACTTGTGTAACGTTTAGGAAAATTCCAAATAGAACTTGAATAAGGGGGCCTCTGTTTGTCCAAATAAAATCTCTATCATATGCTCATGCCTGCATGCAGAGCATTTAGGAATTTAATTAAAATAGAATATTCTACATAAATAACTAGCAGTCATTTTTTTATGTAACCATGTAGTTTCTTTTTGTTGGTATATATTATTACACTCATCTCGGTGCTTACCACTGGTTTCTCTTTATGAAACATTGCTCTGTCTAGCTACAAGAATGGATTGGTGTCTAATCCTTTTGTTACATTACATATCTCCATTCTCCATATACAAATTATTAATTAGTTTACTTTCTTCACACACACCCCCACCATTTTTCAACTGAAAAAGTAGAAGAAACAAATATAATACCATGTGCAATGAGGGTGTTGAAACCATTTTCAACAGAGTGAATATACTCCAATGGTAGTGTTGAAAGTGTGCTGGAGCCTGGAGGAGAGAAGAGTGGAAATGTTTCAACTGTGTTGAAACCTGAAGGGAAAGGACAGGTGGCAGCATATGATTGGTGTTCCGGATTTTTATGTCATTTTATTTTAAACTCAATTATTTCATTGCAAGTTATTTTTTTTTTATACCAAAATTCATGATTTTTTGATTCATTTGATTTGGACATAGAAAAAAACCAAGTTTTTCACTCTCTTAATCTTATTATTATCTTTGTATCGTTTTAACTATGTTACTTGTGTCGTATTTTAAATTAAGTTTTATTATAACTGTAATCGGGAGTTTAATTTAATTTTAATCGATGATTTGTATCATATAATTTTAATTTAATTTTAATCGATAATTGTATTTTTATGTAATCATAAAAATAAAAATAAAAATTTAAATAAGAATATGAAATAAAAAGTGGTGGGGTAGAGTGTTGAAAGAAAAACCATTGGAGAGGTAAAAGTTGAATGAGTAGGTGAAAGAAAGAAAAAATGATGTGGAAGGTGTTGAATTTAACAACCATTGTAGATGGTCTAAGAGGTAAATCTACATTAATATTCAGACTGATCGGATGACTGCATGTAGGGATGTCGACGAGTCAGAGAATGTGCGGAGGATGCTTCGCTGCACCCCGCCTCGCTCCCAAATTTGTTCCCCATCCCCGTCGCTGATCTCCGCTATGGGAAAATTTTCTTCCCCATCTCCACAGATACCCAAGGTATCCACGAAGATCACGAATATCGAAAATTAACAAAATTTTTATATATTTTTTTAATCAAAAATATGACACTAGCAACTTGTTATTTTTTTTTTCCTTTAATAAAGCTCTGAACTGATAATCTTCATAGATAACTCTGTTAACAGATGTAAATCAACATCCCTAACTGCATGAGATTGTGATGTCACCGAGGCCAAATCCTTAATTCACCCCAAGTGTATTATTATTTGAGGTTGTAGTGACTAAAAAACATTATTAAAAGAAGACAAACTACTTCTACTTCATTCACTCACAGCTGAAATAAATTAGTTTGTTGGTACTATGTTTGCTATGAACCATTATCGGAAAGAAAAAGATAATCATTAAAGAATAATTAGTGGTGACTGTACTAAATACTAAATTAAAATTTAAGTTTTACTAACATGAAAGGACAGCACTATATTACTAGTATGTTCATCAGTTTCATATATGGAATCATGGTGGTAATTGGTAATTCTGCCATATACTAATCTTTCACTTTCTCATACTATCTTCATTCTCTCTCTCTCTCTCTCTCTCTCTCAATCACTCTATGCAGTTTGCAACACTAACTGACACTGTAGTACACATGCACACAAAGCCAACTGGCATATATTGATTTCATTCACATAAAGATAAAATAAGAAGGCGAAAGGAGTGACTAAAGGGACAAGCAGTTTACAAATTCTAGTGTGATTCGTTTGTCTCTCTCTCTCTCTCTCTCTCTCTCTCAAACTTATTTTACTTATTTCTCCTTCTTACTCTTTATCTTCTTCTACTTATACTCTCTTAAGAAGCATAATAAGAGAGAAACAGGACATATAGCCTTCTAGGTTCTTTACCACTCTACACTACTCATTCATTTCATCACCTTATACCAAAATCTATATATATATATAAGACTATAAGAGTCTCATTTTAGAGCATTCATTCATTCTCAACAAAGAAAATTTTACAAGTGTTAAAAAAAATGGATATGTCAAATTATTCACAATACAATAGTGAAAGTGAATCTGGTTGGACTAATTACTTGAATCATTCATCTTATTCTGAAGAACGTTTCAATAATAAAAGTGGGAAAGTAGATTATGAAGGAAAAGGAGCAACAATGGAAGAAGAGGAAGAAGAAGAAGAAGATTTATCTATGGTTTCTGATGCTTCTTCTGGACCTCCAAACTATCATGTAGAGGAAGATTATCAACAAGCCTATAATGTAAATTGGAATTCTTCAACTTCCAAAAAGAAGGTCAAAGAATATGGTAGAAAAAGTCAACACTCTTCACAATCACTTCTTGATGATACTGCTAGTTCCCCTGTTTTTAACTATCCTAAGGTATCTTTCATTCATATAATTGTTATCTAATATATCCTTATCAACATTTTTTTGGTGCTAATGGATTCTATTTTAATTGAATATAGAAGAAAATCAATTTCTCACAAAATGGAGTAGTGGAGAATACACTTGATTCTTCCCCTTCTTTCTCTGCAACAAGAACAAAGGTATAGTATATTATTAGTATATCATATATTTATGTGCCTTATAATTTATATATAGTATACATATAGCTTTATCATTAATTGATCCATTTCCATTACATTGTGCTTTACTAGTTATTACTATGGTATGGCTACACAATCTATTGTGTTGAGCTAAATTTGTCAAGTCTCTGCAGAGAAAGACTAAATTCCAGAAGCATTCAAGTTTCTTAGAGCATTCTCTTCGTGGAAAACAAGCTTCAGAGGAACCAGGTGACATATGATTATATAGACCAGATACATCAGTTATTCAATGAATTTAAAAAGTAATTTTTTTGCAGGAACGGAGGGAGTACATTGTTTTGTATATTATGTATCAATGAATGTTTTAAGCTAATGAATGATTGTTTATATATTGATTAGGTGGTTTTGATGATGAAGAAAGGAAATGAAAAATTGAACGGTAGCTTTCTATGTCTTAGAACCTAAAATTAAGGGATGTGAAAGGAGATGCAAGTTGTTGAAGGACAAAGGGATGTAAAAATAAAGAAGGAATAGTTGTTTGGATGTAATTTTGCTGTTTTTTTTTTTAAATATGTTTGTGTCCCACTGCCAATGCAGTTTGGAACAACGTAAGAACAGTGTTTCTAATTCCATTTTCTTAGTTGACATAAGTGGCAGACATGTCTTGGATCTCTAGGTCTTCTTCACAGTCATCACATACTATCATCATTCATTGTGTTTAACTTCATCCCCTTTTTCTTTTCTCTTAGCCTAAAATCAAGTCTATATTGTCGGATTGTCGCCAAGTTTGGCAGAATAATGATATGTCACAATAATTTAATAGTACTAAATTTAGTTTCGAGCTTTAACAAAATCATAGTGACATGATGATTTTATTAAACTCACTACAATGCAAACATATACTAATACATATCTCAAAAGTTAAAAATAAAAAGATGCGAAAATCACAAGTACAACAATAATTGGGTATGGACAAAAATTAGTTAACAATTTTTATTATGATATAAAGATGCGAAATATCTATCAAATTGATCGATTAGTTTTGTCCTCTCTATAATATGAGCAATTGCAGTCACAATCGAAATTCTTGACATAAGAAAATTGTAGATGTATAAATGTATTTGTAGTTGTGGTCACAATACAATTATGTAGGTGTTAAAATCACAAGTGGTCACAAACTTTTATATGAAACCTTGACCGATATCACCATCATCATTAAAGTCATCAAAAATTAAAATGTTACATAAAAGACAATTACGATATGGTGACACATTGAAGCGCTCGATAACATAGTTATGTAAGATTTATTTGCCAACAAATGTTAGTTTAGTTAGTAAGAATTCAACTAATATATATAAGCAAGTCTCCTCTAAAATTTGAATTTTGTTGCCCCTAAACTCTTGGTAAGTAATTAACCTAATAAAAAAGTTTGAATAATATTAATAGGCAATGTCTAAGGAAAGAATTTCCTAAAAGGAAGCAAAAATGAATTTGTACCAAAGGAAGCCAGCAAGGCAAAAGGTAGAAGGAAAAGATAGATAGAGTTGTTGAAATTAATTTAAACTTAATCATAGACATGCTCAATAACAAAGATTAAATCTATAATCTTACTTTAGTGCGGAAGCCAAAACTATATGAGCATGTATATATAAATTGGATCTACATCATGTTGATTTATTAAGATCGTAGGATTATAGGAATATCTGGATATATGAACATGAACAAGCCGTAAGTCTCTCTGATAGCAATCCTGAAACATGAAAGAGACGGATGACGAACATCCGTTGGCTTGTGGTTCTTCCTCAATCGGGACTTCTTATGCCCTAACTCTCTTCAGATGGGGAGAAGAGATAATATATTGCGTGTGTCCGGTATATTGGGGACCATAGCCTATATATAATGTGATGACCCATTAGGGTTCCCATTATTCCCAAATGGACCATCCCGACATCCACTCATATTGAGTCCATATTACTTAATTAAATAATTACTTAAATAGAAATCTAATTAGCCTTTTTACTTAATTTGATCACTAATCAATTAAGACTCTGAATTGATAACTAGCTAATATAATTAATAAAGATATTTGTCCACCTAATATTATTGGAATATAATAAAATATTCCAACAATCTCTCACTTGGGCAATATATCGTAATAATTATATCATTAATCTTTAGGCGCGCATCTGAATACTATTTATCTTTAGATTTCAACTTTACAATCTGGTCCCTCTCATACATCAATAATGGAACCACCGCGGCTGTCATCACTAACATATAACGTGACAGAACCTTCGATGACCACCACATCAATGTACTTGATGACATAGATCGATATGGATGAATGACATGGAAATTTCATGCAATGTGATCTCTATATCATGCCTATTTCCAACTGGTCCAACTGAAGTCTTTAGTGAGATCAAACTGAAGTTTGCAAATTCATTATTTGCACAAATGATACAGAATCAGTTAGCATAATAACCTTAAACTTTATTTCTGCAGAAAACCTTAACCAAATATGTATCTGTATCAATACCAAAATTAGAACATAACTGAAGAGAGACTCTCACTAATCCAAGACATCCTTAGTGACAACAACCAAATGAAAGACCTCAGGTGTCAAGTCTATGATTAGTGAATTATCGAGCATAAAATTTATCTCTATATGTTCTATCCTTCAACAACTTATAAATTAACTAACTTTATAAAACAGGTGTTGAAATATCATCTGACGATTTATGCCACAATATAACTTGAGTTGTCTTTCAAAAAATCTTTTACTTTATGCAACCAAGTGACATAAATACCAAGGATCGGAGCCGAACATACTGATGATCTCCAAATTATTAGACTCCGATATCTGAAATAAATTATTTTGTTCTCCATAACAATCTTTATGGTTGCTTCATTTCAACAATTCAAATTTTGAATTGCTCAAGTATCTGCCAAATGGTCTTATTATATACGCTATTTCCGAATGCGTATAATTAAGATCATACTTAAGTTTCTCAAAGCTGAAGCATTTAAGAACATACTTTATTTTCTAAATTTCCAGATTTTCCTTTGGCAATTATTGAGACTTTTAAACAGCCTCCTTTATGATTAAAACAATCCCTTAGTTTATTGACTTTAATGTCGAATTTACTTTCAATTTTATTGATATAACTCTTTTGTGATAACCGAATGATACATAGAGAATAATCCTTAAGTATCAAATTTCTTAATACAAAAGAGATGTGCACAAGAACTTTCGTCACTAAACTTTTGTTAGTGATTTCTTGATTTTGCACACCGACCATATATCACTGTTGACTTAATAAAGTAAAATCGACACATTAAACTAAGACTTAAACATACTCCCAATGAACTTGTATAACCCACAACTCTCCATAATATACATCTCAAAACCAAATGAGATAATTACCTGATGAGACTTTTGTGGTGTCATTAATGAGACAATTTTCTTAACTCATAAATGGATTTCATCTGTTTGCAAACTATATACTTTGTGTCTTTTGACTTAAAGTTTTCTGTGATTGCACCATATTGTTTTTCTTAATGTCACCATTAAGAAATATTATCTTGGTATCCATCTTATGAAACTCCAAAATTATAATAAATTACAAGTGTCTTGACTTTCCTAATAGAGTTTTTAAATCAAATTTAATTTCTCTTTTCAGTCAATACTTTATGACACCTGATGCTTTAGTTTATCGAAGGTATTGAGTTTGATCCTCATGAATTAATTTCTTAACTTAGTTGAGAGGAAGAACACTAATATCCTTATGAGGATCCAAATTTACTATATAAATAGTAACTATATGAATTAGTTTAGAACCAATTTTTCCTCAATCAATTTTGTTCTTTTACCATATCTCTCCCCCAAACTCAATATCTTCAAATTTTAACTACAGTTCATGTCTCAAAATGTTCATTGACTTGGGACCAAAGTTTATATTTCTCAAAATTTTCAACAATTCAAGATTGTCACAAGTCATAACTGAATTGACTATGCTTATATTTAAATTTAAAAGACAAATCGAATCCCTCGTTTTAAGATAACAATAATGAACTTATAACATTAAAAACAAAAACTTAAATTCAAAAAATGATTCACCAAATTGTCTTTTAAATATAAATATTATTAAAAACAACAATCTAACAATTAGTTGAAAATCATCAATCTTCACTAACTTATTTCCCTCTAGATTGATGTGTCTCTCAACATCATTGGAATTTGTTAGTTTAGATCATATTTTTTTTATTATTCTTTATTTGCCCTTATCCTTTGAGGTATTTACCTAATGAGCACTATTTTATTTTCTCCTGCTTCAACATTTTCTTCATTGCACACTTTATGAAATAATTCTATTAAAGAATCATTTTCAACTTTGACAGTCATAAAATTAATTATGCAAAGAGAACACTAAATGCTATATTTTCGACCAAGTCACCTAATTGTCGAAACCACAACTCTTTAGCAAGATTAAATAGTGACATAATGTGCTCCTGATATATTCTTTGCTCAACAATCTTAATGAAAAGTCATCTTTTCAACGAGAGCCTGTCTTTCGCCTTATTGCTTTAGAAGTACTTTAATTTGAGCAAAGAAAAACATGACAAAAATTATGTCATCTTAAATAACACCTCTAATGTCCCTGGAAATTAAAACTTTATGATCACACGACCTTTGTGATTAGGAGTTTACTCACTTTATAAACTTGATTCACACTTTAAATTTACTGAATTGTGAGAGATTTGAGTTCCTCCATCCTTATCAAAGGTCTAGATCCAAAAACGTAATGTTCTTCTTATATTCGTGAGAGTTAGAATTTTAATTTCTTAAAATTCTAACACGATTCTGCAGATACATAAACTATATTAGTTTACAGAGAACAAAAAATATACCAATCAAAATACCCGGTGCATCATCAATGTCAAGTCTTTAAAATTTACATCAATTGCTAGTGGTATTTTGATACAATGATCAAACACTGACAATTAATATTGATAAACAATAGTCCTCATATTGTCACATGTTTACCATTATAGGTGTGATTGTAATCCACTAAATACTTACATGGATTCACAATAACACGACTTTATTATACATGCCAATAAGTTATTATACAGACATGCAAAACTTTATTTGTAAATTAAAAGACTCAAACAAGATACCAAGCGCACCATCAATCCCCAATCTTTGGATTGTAAGAATTAACTGCAAGCGGTACTCTCAGTGCAATGATCAAACATTGGTGATAACATGTCAAATAATAGTCACGTTTGCGCATCCTACTATTCACATGGTAAATAACTTTATAATCACCACACATTTACCATCACAAGTATGCAATTACCCGGTCAAGTTGTGCCTTCCTTGGGGCCGACGACAACTCACATGGATAATTTCACACTACATCCCTTTGTAAGTTCAATTGAATCAAATCTATGCAACAAATGTTACTTTTGCAACATGTTGGTTCAATCAACTCAATCGTCATTACTAGACAATTTAATAAATTGAATATATATGTATGTAATTATTCGGCCAAACTTTATCAATCTTTTGGAAGACCCAAATAACTTGCATGAACAATTTTATACATCCCTTTTGTGATTTCAATTGAATTAAATTTAGACAACAGAGGTTACTTTGGCAACTTGTTGTTTCAACCAAGTCAATCAAATCACCTGACAATTTATTAAATCAAATGGGAAAAGTCTTAAATTTACAAGCACTACCCACAAAATGTAGGTTGTATTTCTTTATGATGTCCCTTCATAATCATAAGATTAAATGACATCCCTTAATGTGAGAATAAATTCTAACAAGGCACTACTCACAAAATGTAGGCCGTATTCCTTTATGATGTCACTTCATAATCATAAGATTAAATGACATCCCTTAATGTGAGAATAAATTCTCACTACCAAACTAAAATTGGCATGAAATATGAATAGTATGACAAAAGAAATTATTGTAGGAACTTAATCACAATAAATTCAAACACCAAAATCATACAATAAACCAAATATTTAATTTAAAATAAAATTAAATCTTTATATATACCAAAGAATCTTCATGCCACAATTGATTCACATATACCCGATGATTCTTTAAATAATAAAATTCTATAATTGTATTTTCCAAAATAGAAGGAAACCAAAAACTTTATATATCCGTAATTAAACAAATAATTATAGAATCTATATTTTCCCAAAATTTAAAGAATCAAAACTTTAATTTTGTACATGCCAATATGGACCAAAATATTTTGAGAATCATTATTAATTGCTATTTAACTGCAATTGACCTTATACAAAAATATATAATAACTATATATTTACCAAATCTTTATATATCTTATTTCTCAAAATAAACCTTAAATAAAAAATTAATGTGAATCAATTTTAATTTTAAATCAAATCAAATCAAATTCGAAATCCTTAGTTGCTAATAGCATTGAGGTACAACAACATACCAAATTTTATAAATAAGTCAGACCTTATTTGATTTGAAATCATTCAAATTTAAAATCAAATTTTGCAACTCCTGAAACTAAAAACTTATTACTTATGGTCTCATACACAAAAAAAAATAATTATGATCATGACCTACAATTAAACCTGATCAGAAGAACCAAATATATAAACTATAAAATAGAAAATAAATTAACCGAATTTTATTTTCCATAGCTTTATTACAAGCAAGTCAAAATCCAAATATGCTTATATATCTTTAAACTCCAAATTTTATCGGATTTGTATAAAACTGTATACATATAAAATTATATGTTAATCCAAAATCTGTAGTCACAAAAGAAAACCAATAATGACAGGTTTATACGAAATTGTGATTACAAATAAATTAATATCCAAAATCCAAAATTAAAGCAAAATTTTATGTTTGATGTAGAAAAGTTTAATTCATCAAACTCGACTACTTCATGTTCATGATCATCATCATATCATCATATTAATAAAAAGGCACTTTCTTGTAATCTCTTAATTATCCATAATTCAATTTTCCTTTAAATAGGTACAGTGTGTCAATACTTATTTCTTTAACTAAATGAAAACAAGTAAATTTATATTGAAACACAAAACCACCAAATATTTATCATCCAGATATCCCAAAAGAACACATATGAACAGTAACGCTTGGACTTTGAAACAGAAAGACCACACATATATACACATCCATGGTAAGACGATTCATGATGAAAAGTAGCCATATCGAGATTCCCTAAAGTTAAAGTTCACAAGGAGATAAAAGAATTATCCCAAACAATTACGGCAAACATAAATCATGAATAATTCTAATAAATCAAACATGAAGACCTGCTCTGATACCACTTGTTGAAATTAATTTAAACTTAATTATAGACATACTTAATAACAACAAAGATTAAATCTATAATCTTACTTTAGTGCGGAAGCCAAAACTATATGAGCATGTATATATAAACTGGATCTACATCAAGTTGATTTATTAAGATCGTAGGATTATAGGAATACCTGGATATATGAACATGAACAAGCCGTAAGTCTCTCTGATAGCAATCCTGAAACATGAAAGAGACGGATGACGAACATCCGTTGGCTTGTGGTTCTTCCTCAACCGGGACTCCTTATGCCCTAACTCTCTTCAGATGGGGAGAAGAGATAATATATTGCGTGTGTCCGGTATATTGGGACCATAGCCTATATATAATGTGATGACCCATTAGGGTTCCCATTATTCCCAAATGGATCATCCCGACATCCACTCATATTGAGTCCATATCACTTAATTAAATAATTACTTAAATAGAAATCTAATTAGCCTTTTTACTTAATTTAATCACTAATCAATTAAGGTTTCGAATTGATAACTAGCTAATATAATTAATAAAGATATTTTTCCACCTAATATTATTGGAATATAATAAAATATTCCAACAAGAGTGACCAGTGATGAAGATGAAGAAGTACAGGAGTATATAATGAAACCAAAATGGTAGTGACCCACTTAATTAAGTTAAGCTATTGCCAGCCTAGCTCTCAACCACCTTGGGTGGGTAACAATGGCAACCTAAGCAGCTTGACTCCTAAAATAGACAACGTATCCAAATGAAACCAACACACAAGGTTTATTTTCAGCCAAAGCTAGTAACCCCACCACCATCTGATGCCTACCCACCTCAAATTTCATCCATACATAACACTTGGTACAATTATTGTTTTTGTTTTCATACAGGATATCCAACAAAATCTTTTATTCAAAAGTGTTCTGTATCCTCCTCAGACTCAAACCAACGCATGGATGGATCTATTACAAATTTAATTTGGATTTTTAGAATACCGACACCATCCAATCTTTTCATTAGTCATCTCATCCCTGCCTTTTTTGCTTTCTTTTAAACAGTATTATATACATCAATTTTGTTCATATTAGTATATATTTATCATTTTTTTATTATTTTGAAACATGATTTTTTTCATAAATCTATCAAAGCAATAATAATAATTTTAAATACATAAAGAGTGCATATAGTAACACGTACAATTTCATAATTTTAAAATGTAAAATACACATCTTCCTTCTTTCTTATGGTATTTTCTCCCAATATTAATATTGTCAAAACGACTGGACCAATAGGTCAATTGATTGAACCATCAGCTTCATGGTTGAATATTCAACCACAATCAATTTAGAGATGCATAAGTACAACAAACAAATAAGTCTCACAACATCCTCAATCCCGCTCTGCTAGGGTTTGAGACTTAGGTCTCCTAGCGTCTTCTTCTTTCTTGCGTGGATCTTCCTTGATATTGATAGTTTTGTTGAGCGAGAGTTTAAAGTCCTAGCCCGATCTCCTGGTAACAGGGGATCCTCGGTTAGGGACCAGTCTCAGCAAAGTTGTTGATTGATAGGATTTTGGTCTACGCTTTTTTTGTGCACGATGCTAATCAAAGACGGTAAGGGCGGGAACCCCCTGCTAGGGTTCACCGATGCTGAGAGACAACTATCGACGGAAGAAACTGATCAAGTTGAACGTAGTGAGAAAAAGGTTAAACGCAAAGCGCCGGACTATACCGGAGACTCGTCTATGCCGGTATCGTATGCTGATATCTATGAACAGGCTGGAGATGTGCGTGGGGAAGATAACAGACAGTCTTATAAGCAGTCGTTATTGGGAGGGGATGATGCTAACCAACATGCGGATACTGTGTAGATGGATGATGAGGAGGAGGAGAGAGATCATGAATTCTCAGGCCTTCAAGTGGTGGAAAAAAAGATAGGCATATATGACTGCCCGGAATTCATCCTGTCTGAGAGAGAGGAAACTAGGATACAGAAGCCATGGCGCCAGGGTCTGATTGTGAAACTCATGGGAAGACGGATTGGATACAAAGCTCTGGAAACGAGATTAAAACAGATGTGGGTGCGAAAGGGAGTTATTAGCATCATAGACCTTGGATTTGATTACTTCCTAGTCTACTTCACCAATGAGGAGGACTATACCAAAGCGCTGGAGGATGGCCCGTGGATGATATATGATCACTACTTGATCGCACGAGAATGGATACCCAACTTCCACCCCAACAATGCAACAATAGAAAAGGCTGCAGTGTGGGTTCGCATATCCGGACTTCCAATAGAGTACTATGACGCGAAAATTCTACACTATATTGGAAACCGTATTGGAGAGACGGTGAAGGTAGACAGAAATACTCTTCTTCAGGAGCGAGGAAAATATGCTAGAGTCTGTGTAGAGGTTGATCTGAACAAACCTTTGCTAGCCATGTTCGAACTGAAAGGAGAAGTCTATACCGTAGAATACGAAGGCTTGCATATGCTATGCCGAACATGTGGCAAGTTTGGCCATTATGTTGAAGGGTGTCCAGATAAAAAAGAGCCAAATATACCTCGTGCGAGCATAGAGCAAGGCTGTGTTGTGAATGGGGAAGGACAAGACGTCAATGGGAAGGATATAACTGGTGGGGATGGCCCATGGATGGTGGTGCAGAAGCAACGACGACCACGCAAAGTTAAGGAAGGTGCTAACAACAACGCCATGGCAGCCGGACCATCTCGGAACACCGGTACCGGTACACGATTTGAAATTTTGGAGAACATTAATGAGGATCCTGAAATTGATGGCACTAATAATGATGAGAGAATTTCATGTGATCCCTCTTTGAATAACATTCCTAATCCATTGCATGAAAAAGGGAGAGGAAATCAAGGGAAACACGTGGCTGACAAGAAGGGAAAGGTAGCGGAAAAAGCGGCAACACGTGTGGCAAGGAAACAGAATTCCATGAGTTTGCATACAAGTGGGACCCAAAATGCTATCATCACACAGAATATTCCTGGAAGAAAGAAGGGTGAGTCGGCTAGAAGAGAAAACCAAAGCATTGATGGGGTGAGTCAGAGACATGTAGTTACTAATGATCCCCATGCAATCATTGGACAGGCCCCACAACATAATAATAATGAAATTGATGGAGTTGAGAATTCCCACGTGGGGATCCACCATAAGCCACGTCCACCAGATACCCCCCAATCTGGCCAAGTTAATAACCAAAAGTTTGATGGGCCTAACATCCAAAGTGGAGAGATGCAAGCCCAACAGGTAGATGAAGAAGAAATGGAAATTGTTCCTGAAACCCCCAACCTTGGCCAGGAGGAGGGGGGTGTGAAGAGTATGACTCTGGTTTAATTATGTTTTTAATGATTCCTCAAAACAATAAAATCTTTTTGTGGAATTGTCGAGGTGCAGCTAGCCCGGCCTTCTTTAGGTCGTGTAAGCATTATTTAGATACTCATAAACCGGAAGTAGTGGTCATCATGGAAACTAGAGTGGATCCAAATAAGCTTGTTAAAACTTTCAGACTTCTAGGATTTGATAAAATGCATCATACAGAGTGTAGGGGATTTGCTGGAGGTATCATAGTAGTTTGGAAGTCGGATGATGTTCAAATAACTGTTGAAAAAGTTGATTTTCAATTCATACATACTGAAATTGCATTTATGAATAATCTTTGTTGGAATTTTACGGCTGTCTATGCTAGCCCAAAGGAGGACCTTCGACATGAGATGTGGATGAAGTTGAAACACATCAGCCGCAACATGTCAGCAGGGTGGATGATAGCAGGAGACTTTAACGATATAGCATCTCAGAATGAAAAGAGAGGAGGTGCACCAGTCTCACTTCGACGGTGTAATAACTTCCTGGACAATATCAATGACTGCAAATTAATAGACATTGGAGCCATAGGGGCCAAATTTACGTGGCGAGGTGCTATAGTTGCAGGGCACGAAAGAATTTTTGAGAGGTTGGACAGAGCTATGAGCAATGACGAATGGAGAATTATGTTTCCGGAAGCAATTGTCAAAGTTCTCCCTCGTATAAATTTTTCCGACCATCACCCCATCCTTATTATGCTTCATGGAATTCAACCCATGATTCGGAAGAGCAAGTTCCGATTTGAAAAAGCTTGGCTATATCACTCCACTTATAATGACCTGGTTAAACAACACTGGAACAAGGAAAATGCTCTCCCACATAAAATCTCCCATATGGAGGGGGAGCTTAGCAGGTGGAAGAAAGACATTTTTGGTAGTATCCATAAGCGGAAATCTGATCTTATGGCTCGAATCAATGGTATACAACGCAGGCTGCATGTGGACAAACAAAATAAATTTTTAGAAGGCCTTGAAAGGAACCTCCAACAAGAATTGAATTTAGTTCTCAAGCAAGAAGAAGCAATGTGGTTCCAAAAGTCTAGAAGTCAGTGGATTAAAGATGGGGACCGGAACACTCGATACTACCATGTGAAAACGATTAACAGGAGGAGAAAGAATAGAATTATGATGTTGAAGAATGACGCGAATGAGTGGATTGAGGATGAAGAGAGCCTCAGGGAATTGATAAACAGTTATTACAAGAACTTATTTGCACAACCAACTAATAACATTCATTGGCAGCAGACACGTCACACATACCCCAATATCAATGAGGCTGATTATGATCATTTGAAAAAAAGTATCAGTAATGTGGAAGTGAAAAATGCCCTCTTTGCTATGTCACCGTGGAAAGCTCCGGGACCGGATGGATTTCCAGCAGGATTTACCAACATGGATGGTGCGATATGGAGAGCAATATTTGTGATTTTGTTAAGTACATATGGATTCACCCATTGGACGTCGCTACTATCAACTATACTGATATTTGCCTCATCCCGAAGGTTGATAGACCAGAAGTAGTTAGTCAATTTCGACCGATATCTCTTTGCAATGTATCTTACAAAATTATTACCAAGATCATTGTAAATAGGCTGAAGGAAATTGTCCCGTATATTGTGTCTCCGTATCAAACTGGATTTGTGCCGGGGCGAAACATCACGGAGAATATTGTTATAGCACAAGAAATGTTACATAGCATGACAAAAATGCGCAGTAGAGTGGGTTTCTTTGTAATCAAGGTGGATTTGTCCAAAGCTTATGATGGTCTTAATTGGGAGTTCATTCATCGAGTTCTAATGGAAATTAATCTTCCCAGTGAAATGACGAATATTATCATGAATTGCATCACATCCGTGCAAAGCAATGTGTTATGGAATGGTTGTCGTTCCGACTTCTTCCCGACCAAGTGTGGTGTGAGACAAGGAGACCCAATGTCACCATACCTTTTTGTGTTGTGCATGGATAAACTATCCCATCTTATCGCAGAAGCTATAGAAGAAGGGAAGTGGAAGCCTATGCGTGCCGGGAGAAACGGTCCATTAATATCTCATCTTATGTTCGCGGACGATCTTCTTCTATTTGGACAAGCAGTCGAGGATAACTTGGAAGTGGTTATGAACGTATTGAACAATTTTTGTGCTATGTCGGGACAACAAGTGAATTTCGATAAGTCCTCCATCTTCTTCTCTCGTAATGTCCATGCTGCAAAACGAGCAGTTCTAACTACCATGTCCGGATTAAAGGAAACCCATACCTTGGGGAAGTATCTAGGGGTACCGGCGCTGGGGAGAGCTCCAAAGGTCCATGATTTCCAATATCTAGTGGAAAAGATTAAAGCTAGACTTGCAGGCTGGAAAGCAAAACAACTGTCTCTAGCGGGACGAATTACGCTAGCTAAGTCTGTGATACAAGCAATTCCCATCTATCCTATGATGACAATGCCAATCCCTAAAAGTTGCTTGAATGAGATTGAGAAAGTTCAGAGATCCTTCATTTGGGGTGACAACGAGAACAGGAAGAAAGCACATATGATAAGTTGGGAAACTATGACGAAACCGAAATGGTGTGGAGGTATGGGCTTCAGGAAGCTTCATGTTATGAATGAGGCATGCTTGATGAAGTTGGGCTGGTCACTTATGATTAGAGAGCAAAGCTTGTGGGGAGATGTTCTTATTGGAAAGTATGGCAGAAGTGCGTGGAGTCAAGGTAAGATCACTGTTAATCCTAATGACTCGTCTCTTTGGAAGGCTATAGCTAGGAGCTGGACCAATCTCGAAACCCATCGCTGCTGGTCTATTGGTGATGGAGGTACGGTTAGTTTTTGGACGGATAAATGGATTGATGAGAATACTAGAATTAGCGACTTGGAGATTCAAATTCCGGAGGGTGCTCGGGATTGGATGGTGAAAGATGTAGCCACACCGGATGGGGATTGGAATTTTGACTTAATACAAAACTTAATTCCATATTCTATTGGCAAAAAATTGCATGCCATTATCCCACCGCATGCTCATCAAGGTAAAGATACTCCTTTTTGGCCCGGAACGAACACTGGTCAGTTCACCGTGTCAAATGCTTATCACCTTATTGCTGGAGACACAACGGTAGGGACTGAGAAGAAATGGAAAAGAATCTGGAAAATCGAAAGCATTGAACGTGTGAGAGTTCTCATATGGCAGTTGGTGCATGATAGATTGTTGACGAAGGCTCGGTTAGCTCGATGGGGGATTGGTAGCCCCTTCTGCCACAATTGCAGTCAGTTCGAAGAAACTACCATGCATGTTATGCGTGATTGCACCATATCAGTCCATGTTTGGCGGCATCTTTTGACGAATCAAGAACGCGGGCAATTTTTTACGGTGGATTTTCATGATTGGATAGATCTTAATCTTCATAACAAGTTTGGTGAGCGATATGGTGAGGATTGGAAGGAGATTTGGGCGAATACATGTTTTTTGCTTTGGCAATGGCGGAATAAAAGTATCCATGATGCTGAATTCGTGCATCCAGAGCGTCCGTGGCAGGTGGCCTTAGACTATGTGGACAATTACAAGATGAGTACAAGGGCGGAAGATCGCGTCCAGCCAGGGAGAAGTCAGAGACAAGTGAATACCAGTTGGCTACCACCGCCTCAAGGGTGGTTTGCCTTAAATTCTGACGGTGCTGCAAAGAATAGCGCACAAAGAGCAGGATGTGGTGCAGCCATTCGAAATGACAGAGGGATTTGGGTGGAAGGGATCGTTAAAGGTCTAGGAGATACATCTGCATATATGGCTGAGCTATGGGGCATATATGAAGGGTTGAGGCTTGCTCTTCGGCGAGGATTAATGAAAATAGAACTGCGTACAGACTCAAAAGCTATAGCACAGAGCCTGCAACATGGTAAAGAGGGCAGCATCTCAGGTTGTACACTTATGAAGAGAATCAAAGGATTGTTGGGTGGTCCTTGGGAGGTCCGAATTATTCATGTATTTCGAGAAGCGAACAGATGTGCAGACATGCTAGCGAACATGGGATGTGAAAGCAATGGTGGGGTTGAGTACTTTGACTATCCACCGGTTAGGGTGATACAAATTGTAGAGGATGATATTAGGGGTGTTTCCTTCCCCCGTCTAATCTCCGTGTAGTTTTTTCCTTTTTTTGGGCTTAGGCCCCGTTGTATACCAAAAAAAAATAAAAAATTTAGAGATGCATAGAACTAAACCGAATTGGGTAACCACAACACAATATATATTACTATTTATTAGCTATCATATTTAACTATAAATATAATAATATATAATTTTGTTGAAAACTTGAAACATGTGCCACATCTAAGAACAATATTTAGGTACATGAATAAATATAATAATATAGTATAATTTTTTTTCACCACCAGTTTAATCTGGTTCGGAGGTCAGTTCTGACATCAAGTGGTTCCAGCCATCTCCTGATCGCAGTTGCGGGAGATCGAACTGTGATCCTCCCTACCAAATTCAGCGTCAATTACCACTGAATTAACTAACGATTGATATAATAATATATAATTTTGTTAAGAGAAAAGTTAACATATGGCACATATAAGAATAATACGGAACAAGATTTTTTGCTAATCCACACAGTATTAAATCATGAGCGTCCGATCTGAAATTAATAGTTGAGATTGTTTTATACCAATTTTATTAAAATGTAATGTGAGTCAATCGATTTAAAATGAATGGCTAAAAAATCGATTGTGCATTATGTCCTAGGGTTTGAGCATCATAATTGTCCAATCATGATGCATAAAGCTGGGACCTCTATTTGTCGAAATTCATGTACTTGAGAATTGTTTGTATATCATGATGCACTGTTGTAACAAAATCTCCAATTTTCTCATCAGTTTGTTTTGTGCTTCATGTCTCCCATTTTTCTCTCACTCCTTTCAACAATTTGGCATTCTATTATTATTAATATTTCTCACTTGCTTTCTCTCATTTTTTATTAGCATTTTAAAGTCATAAATGGATTCGTTCATAAGAAAGAAGATATTACAATTGCATTCACTTAAGAAAGAATGCCAAATACATTAGTTATTTAATGTATCTAAAAAGTAAATTTTCTCTTATAAAATATTAAGATCCAATCCCTCCAAAAGGTAGCACCCTATTGATTCAATCAAAAGTAAAACTAATTTACCACTTTGTTTGAGGTTAGTTAATCAATTTTATTCTCCAATCAATCAATTCAAATGAATTTGAATCATAAAATAGATATTAACATAAACAATAGTTGAGCTCGAGTGGGAAGTTGTGGTGCACCATTCTTATCGTGAAGCAAATTTTTGTGCAAATGTTTTAGCTAGTCATGGATGCTTGATGGATAATACAATGGGATTTTATGAGTATTGTCCTGCGCTTTTTAATCATTTGTTATTTGCTGATGTAATGATGATATCTACCCCTAGATTAGTTCATGTGTAGTTTCTTTTCTCTCGGGCTTTAACCCTCTATGTTATGATAATAATAATAATAATAAACACAAATAATCTATTATTAATAATATGATATGAGTGAGTATGCCTTAAACTATGAAGCCTAAAAACATTACTTATCTTATGAATAAATGTTTGGGATTGTCAATGGGTAGTACTTTTTTAAGGCAATCTTTTTTTGTTTTGAAACGGCAAAATTTTATTAAAAGACAACTCCTCCACAAGAAGTGAAAGGAATTATCGTGGAAACATACAAACAAAAGGTAACGTGATATAACACAATTACCAACACCAAATCAAACACCCCAAACCACCCATACACCAATATTGATTCGCTAAATCCACCAGCGAAAACCCCTACCCGACCCTAGGAGACACCACTAGGCACTAACTTCCGAACTCGAATTAAAATTACTCGGCCCATTAGACCCAGAAAGTAGCCCCGAAAGTCAAAGGTTGAGGGACCCCGGTAGTCAGAGAATCGACAGTCAACACCTGATGCCGTAGAGTTCGACCAGATACCAGAGACCTGCAAGTCTCAACAGACTTGAACACCCCTCAGCGACTCCAAAGAGTCCTGCAAATCTCACCAGATTTGAAAATGGTCAGAGACTCTATATCCGGGAGAATCCACACACACTCGGTATTAACCATCCACCACCTCTCCATCACCAATACGTCCCAGAGGTACAATGAAAACGACAACGTCCATCAACACGGAGTGTCTACGTACCCCACCCTTTCGGGCGCGCCAGGACAACTACCAAGACCAAGAAAAAACCCCATCCAAACACCACCTCAGTCCACCACCACCACCACCACCACCACTGCCAGAACACCTTCAAACAAACCCCACCAAAACCAAGCAGCACCTAAACAGAAGCATCACCACCACCACTTCTTCACCACCACCACGGTATTAACCACACACCCATTCTACACGCAGCACACCAACACCAAGGCAACAAATCCATCACGCATAGCAGCTCCAAAACAACAAAACCAAGATTAATCTACTTTCCAGCAAACCCACCACCACCATGAAGCAAACCCAAATCGGGATACGTAACCACCACCACCACGAAGTTGCAGCAGGCCGACGGAATAACAGTTTCACCGGCGCTACCATCTCCAAAACTGCCGTCGACGCTACCACCAGCACCACCACCACGAGGAAGACAAAAACAACACCGAAAAAGAAGGAACAGTGTCGCCGGTGATGTCACCGTCAAACCCGCCGGACAGCAAACACCCAAGAAAAAGCAAACAACACACACAAGAGGACAAAGGAAAAAACGAAAACGGAATCGGCGCCGTAAGAGAAGAAAACGAAAACTGAAGAAAAATGGAAAAAACATAAGTTGGAGAAGATGAACAGAACTGGCAGCCGATCGGACCCGGTGGTGCAGAGGGCTGACCTCCTTGTCGCACCACCACTGCTATGTCTACACTGTGAAGAGGAAATTTTGGATTTGAGGGAGTTGAAATGGAAAGTAGATCTGGTTTTTTAGAGAGAGGTTGGAGAGAAATTTTTTTAGAGAGAGAAAACTATTCTCTACTAAGGTATATTGCTTAGCACTTTTTTTAAGGCAATCTCGATATTGCCAAGTTTAATGTTTTAATTTGGATTTGAACTTGGAACTTTTTTTTTTTTTTGACGAAAGAACTTGGAACTTATAGTATGTAAATTTCAGTTGTATTTATCATTTTGTCTAGAAACAAAAAATTAATTAAATTAATTGATGAACTACACATTAGAAACTACTTTATCATATAACAAATTTGGAAAACTAAATTATTTGACCACTGCAATTTTCAAAAAAACCCAAAAATAGTGATTCAACGTGTAAAAATACATGGAGTACTATGAAGAGCAAAGAATACACGAGTTTGTAGGACCGATCCAACATATTATAAGGCCTATAAAGCAAATATTAAAATGCAGTCTATTATATAAAAAATTATTATAAAAACAGTAAAATAAAAAGGTAACATTTATCAATAAAGATTATTTTTTTGAAACTCATATCCAATTTAAGAATAAACTAATTCAAAAAACCAATTTCATCGTTCACTAACAAAAACCTAATTGAAGTTAGAGTAAATATAAGAATAGATCCAATATAAAAATTGGCTTGAAGGAATTTGTGCATGAGACAAAGAAATTTAAAAGTGTTGGATTGTTTATGTGTTAAACTTGGTATATATTTTTTAACAATTCTTTTATATTATGGTATAGGTTTTTTTATTGAAATATTAAGGTATAGACAATAGACTCAAATTACAACAATTGAATGAAGGCAGTTGTGCTGGACACGCCATTCATCAGATGAGTATGAGGCTTTTCTTTCTTTTGTATTAACAACATACAACTGTTGCATTTGGGGACCTAATGCACTTTATAATTTTTTTTGAATAATTTGAGGTCTAAAGTGCTAGCTTTGGTGGTTTTGAGCCTAGGGCGGCCCTTTGATGTGGCCACTGGCCATACATGCATACACATTATAGTCAAATTTCAGGCACCGATGCAGTATTAGATAACCTGCAACTGTATTGTTTGATTCACAAAGTAGTAAGTACCGAACATAACACTACATGACAAAACAATATAAAACAAGATAGCACAAATAGGATAAAACTGTATCGGAAAGAAATATGACGATAATATTTTTTATATTCGAAAATAAAATGGATATTTTTGTATTTTTTATAGTTGTACTATGAACAAAAAGTTATCTTGTAGTTTAGTGAAGAACAAAAAATCTAATTTTTATCCTATCCTTTGCTACATATTTTGTCCGGTCTTATAATCAATTTCTAAATCAAACAGAATATAACAAAAGTTGTCCAATCTAGTTCCATATTTTCTAGCAAATGGTTTCATTGCATATTCTATCAACGAAATGTAAATTGAGTCAGCACGGAATTACCCTTTGCTTGGAAGGGAAGAAATTCGAGAGAAGGAAAATTAAAAAGATACTAGTAATTAGGGTTGAGAATAGGCCAGACCCGCCTACAGGGCCTACGGCCTAGCCTACATAGGCTCAGGCTAGGCCGGTCTATTTATTTAAATAGAGCAGACCAAGGTTTTGCTATAAGCCTATTTAGCTAAAAAGGTCAGGCTTCAGACCATGAAAAAAGCCTTTTAGGCCTACTAGACCGGCCTATTTAAGTAAATATGAATAATATTTTTACATTTATTATTATTATTATATATTAAAATTTGTACTTTGATTAAATTATAAATCTATTAAATTTTCCAGTAGTTTAAGTTTATTAATCTACATTAACTTTTCACAAATATAAATGTATTATTATAAACTAAAATTGAAATACGACGTCATATATAGTCAAATTCTATAAAATATAATGTTAAATATCAAAAGGAAGTTTAATATCATTGATTTATTAGTTCATTAGTATATTTAAAAATAAATATAATTATTTATTTAAATATATTCATGTGAAATAGGCTTTTAAACAGGCTAATAGGCCATGTCAGACTTTCAAAAGGTCAGACTCAGGTCTAAAAAATAAGTCTATGACAGGCGAGACTTAGGCCTTCAATTTTTTAGCAGGTCAGGCTAAAGTTTGGTAAAGCCTAGCTCGGCGTAGCCTATTTCCAACCCTAGTGGTAATAGGAAATGAAGTGATTGAGTTGTATCCATTCCCTTGTTTGGCTGTAGAAAGTAAAATAAAGAGGAAGGAAAAAAAAAAGGTGGGACCCGCGTAAATATTTTAACTCCTCCGTGCTAAGAAACGAAACCGGTGAGATGACGGAGAAGTAAATCTACATTTCCTTACTACACCTTTATCTCTCACTTACGCCTCACTCTCTTAGCAGAAACCACCGCATCTACACATGGACCTCAGATCGTAACCGCTTTTCGCCGCCGTTGCGATTTCTTCTGTTCTGTTTCCAGAAATCGCAACTCCGGCTGGTCGTCATTACAGGTAGGAAACTCTTCACTGTGTGATCAATTTTTTTTTTCGTAATCTTTAGATATGATTTGCAAATGTAAATTTGTTCATCAATTTCTCACTTGAATCAAATCACGTTTTCTGTTTAATATGATTTGAGAAATTTCATCAATCACCACACTGTTCTCTATTTTTCTCATTTTAATTTGAATTTGGTTTACTTGCGCGATGGATTATTACTTAATGCTTTGTTTACGCTTGATTTGTGAAGATTTACTATTGCTGGTAATGGACGAATCTGTTTTTCATGTTCAATTTGAGATAGTAATTAGTGCAATGGAAAGAGAGAAAAAAATGGATTAATAGATCCCTCCCTTATATTGAGTTCTATAAGTCGAGTGAAATCTGAAATTTCAATTGTATAAGTCGAGTGTAGTTTGTGTTCCATACAAAGAAGTGTTCCATACAAAGAAAGCTCTTAGCTTCTTAGCATGACTTGATTGCAGCTAGTGTTTTTTATTTTTTTAAATTTCAATTGTATGGTTCAACATGAGATTATGCTGGATTCCTATTGCATTTTTCAAATTCAATTGCCTTGCATCCGTTTGCATTAGGTTTTAGATTACGGAGAAACTGAATATTTTGGAAGGACGAGGTTTGACAATTAGCATATGAATTATATAAGTTATTATACATTGAAGTTTAATCTAATGCACTACTTGTTGCTGGCAGAGCCCACAGTGTACTTCCAAGCGTCAAGTTGTGTTAACTGGCATTGAGCCGTAGAAATCCCAAAACAACTAGGATGAAATAGGCCCAATACGACGTTGCTTTATTATAAAGGCTCTGTTGCCCCCACAACAGTGATAGGCGTCAGAGAAACACTCAAAGCCACCGATACTGAAAATCGAAGAAAGAATTGGGCATGATACACACACATTCTCTTTCTCTTTGCATTTGAAACTTCAAGCAACACAAAACCTAGTTTCTGAGGCTCTTGTCTCCAATCGAATTTTCCAGTCATGGATGACGCCTTTGCTAGATCTATTCCCGAGGTAAATTCCTACTCCATATCTAATTTTTCGTTGCCGCTAAAACCACAAAAGTTTATTCTAATGTCAGATTGAAAATCTGGAAGCAAACATTTTTGTTTTTTAATATAAAATATGGGTATCCTAAGACACTACCGGCTTGCAATGTGAAATTGGTGATTTTCTGGTGTGCGACCTTGATCTGGTATCTCTACCTTGCACAATTCTTAGTGCTTTTAGATGCTGAGTTTTTAGGAACACACAATGTCATAATGTTGATAAACTACTCTCAGTGAGCTTGCTCTTGGAAAATTGATTGTAAATTTTGCATCAATTTGTCTCTCTAGTCTTTGCAACTATGATTAGGTTTGTATTGAGATTGCCAGAGCCAGTGAATCGCCATTTTGGTCCTCAAAATTGTAGGGGTCGGACAATTTGGTCCCCCAAATTTACGAAATGCCAAATTATTCTATGGAATTGAAGGTCGTCAATCAGTTTAGTTCCTCTGTCAATCAATTCTGACGAATCTTGATCGCATAACATAGATCAATGGAAACTCTAAACAAAATTCGGAAACATGGTCCAACTAAGCATGCCCAAACAATGTGGCAACTAAGATTTCTTATGTGACGTAGAGACTAAATTGATCGACAGTTTTAAATTTAAGGTACACTAGCCATTTCGTAAATTTGAAAGACTGAATTGCCTAACCCCACAATTTCAAGGACCGAAATGGCAATGCACTCATTTATTGTATATAGAACATGCCCCTCAGTAGCAATGACTATTATTTTATCAACTATTATTATTATTATTATTATCATTATTATTATTATTATTATTATTATTATTATTATTATTATTATTTTCTGGTTGGTTAGGTCCTTGATTTCTTTGGGGTGGACCCAACAAAGGGTTTATCAGACACTCAGGTACTTCAATTTTCTTTTCCTTTTTTGGGGCCAGTCAGATTTAGAAGTACTGGGATTTTCGCTATCTTCTACGCTCAATCATGATGTTAGTGGTTCCAAACAGTTTATTAATTTTTTTCCATTTTTGTCTCCAGGTGGTACAACATGGTAGACTTTATGGTGAAAACGGTATGCCTTCTATAGGGCCATGCACTTATTAACTTTTTTCACTTCTGTAATTTGTGGTTTATGTATGGATAAGAGATATCATGGAACAGTTTTATATTCAAATGAATTTGCATTAGTGTATGATGTAACAACCTAGTTTACATTTAGGGTGAGCTGGGAGATGGTATTTTAAAATTTGAAAGAATTTAAAATACAAGGGAGTTTAATTCTTTTACTTGAATTCTCTTTATTTTCAAAACCTTTTGTTGTTATAAAGTGATTGAATTTCCTTCATTTATAAAATTATTAAAATTCCTTCGCCCCTTACATATACTATTTCATTCAAATCACTCAAGAAGAAAATCAGCAGTAAGGATACCACTTTGTTGTTAGAAGAGTGTCACCCATATAATAAAATAATTTCTTCCAAAATGAAAAAGGTTAGTGGTTGAATATGGAATGCATAAATCGGATCCAATTCCTTTTACAACAAGCTATGATACATACATAATCCACAGCACTTGCACATATACAATCTATTGAAGCATATGATCTAAACTGTTCCAAACACAGAAAGCGGAACAAACACTTATTTTTTTAGCAGTTTACACAGAAACAAGCATGAAAATTTCATTGTATACTATTAGGTTTTTATATTGAGCCTAACTCATCCTTATAAAACCGACTTGTAAGGTGAAGGGTGCCACTCTTTATAAACTCATTTCAGGCCTTATCTTTATCCTATGTGGGATTTGGGTATTTCCCAAAACATCCCCTCTCACGCCGAACACAATTGGGCTTGGTGCGTGCATATAAATGGTGGGTGGCCCGATCAATAGGCTATGATACCATATTATGCTTTTATATTGGGCCTAACTCATACTTACCAAACTGGCTTGTAAGGTGAGGGGTGCCACACTTTATAAACTCATTTTAGGCTTTATCTTTATCCTATGTGGGACTTGGGTTTTTCCCACTATACACGACATTCCAAACCCATCTAAACACTAATAGAGAAGGGAACTGAAAGGTGTGAATGAGAGAGAAGTGCTAAACTTTAACATGAGAGAGTAGATGAGGTAACTGATGCAAACTCTTTGAGTGTGCTGGCTCAAGGCCTAGGATGAATAAGCCAAACTTTCAACCATGAATAGATTTTGAGAAGTCCAAGATAGCTAAGTTACAACACAATATGTTTTACAAAGAAATGTTACAAAATAGTTGTGAAATTTTACAATTCCACCTATCCAGGTTGGAATAAAAATTCCCTATTTTAGGCAAAGTAAATCCTGGATGAATAAAATTTCAGTCAAATCACTATAATTTAAAGTGAAGTATTTTGAATCCCTTAAAATTTGCATGTCACAGTACATTGTAAGGAAGTTCATCTTATGCATATGTTCACACTAGTTTTATTCAAGTATTCAATTTGATGCTATTTTATTCATCTCATAACACTTCTTTCCTTTTCTCTTGCTGCATGGTATCCGCTTGCTACACAGTGCTTCATGAAGACCAAAGTAAGTATATGATGTTTGTACTTACTTTTTTTTTTTTTTTTTATATATATAAAAAATATGTAATGTAAGGTAACTTAATGGTTTTTCTTTTTATGCATTTACACATTATGGTTTGCATTTGATCTCAATTGGCAATATTTCACCAATACTCTTTAATATTGCATCTGATAGATGGCATTTTAGGCTTGGTAGATAGGTAATTGTTTTCTGGCTAGTCAAGGCTGTGCAAGTTATGAAACAATAAATTTATATCTATTGTATTGTGGATGTAAGCAATTTGAAGGTCATCCAAAAACCCTATTAATGATTGTACTACCACTATTAAAAACCTCATCTCATACAATTGAGGCATTCAGAGTTCTTGCTCCAGTTCACTGTTGTTGCATTTGCAGTACTGTAATTTTTTTTAATGCACAAACATCAATTGATGCTTGTCGCAACTGATTAGTTCCTATCAATTTCGAAATGCAGGAGCTCCGTTTTGGAAATTGGTTTTGAAGCAATTTGATGACTTGCTTGTGAAGATACTAATTGCAGCTGCTCTTATATCATTTATTCTGGCGTTAATTAATGGTGAAACAGGCTTGATGGCATTTCTGGAGCCTTCTGTAAGATTGATGTGCACTTATGTGTTGTGTTTAATGTTTTTTTGGACGGTTCTATTCAGAGAAAGAATAATTTTCTTTAATGGGTTCATGAAACTTCACCCCTTAATAACGATTTTACACAAAGATTTGAAAGTTGTATCCTTCCAGTAACGGCTGTAGATTATGAGCTTATTGAGTTCATTTGCAACTTGTTGAGTTCACATGTACAACTTGTCCTTATCATATTGGGAAGATTATCTTGGATTAGTAGATTAGTTTCATTACTCTGTACTGGTTTTCTGATACCAAAATAAATTCATTGCATGTGCAGGTTATTCTGATGATATTGGCAGCAAATGCAGCTGTGGGAGTGATCACAGAAACAAATGCTGAAAAAGCTCTTGAGGTAAATTTGAAAAAATTAGCTATCCAAACAATATTGCCTATAATAATTTTATATCAAAATTTCACTGGTTTTGCATAAGATTTCCCAAATTTAAGGCTAAGGACTTGTTTGGCATATTAGGCTAAAATTTACTAATATTTTATGACTTAATTAGTTGTTAGGTCTGAATAATCTATTCTATAAACTTATTCATTACATTCTTTTTATCCACAAAATGATGGATAATTTGATCAAACATTAAGTGTCGGTTTATACTTGACTAGGTTTTGATGTATAAAGCTAAGCTCATATAAAAACTTCGACATTATAAGTTATGCAACAATATTTTATAATTTAATACAAGTAAAAAAAATTAAATTAACACTGTAGACTCTAGTATTATAAGGTGGCTTGGTGGTTTGGGGGAGGAACGTTGGGGTTGGAGTGATAATGAGGTCATAGCTTCAACTCCCCCAACAACAAAATAACAACTAACATTTGCCATTTCAAAATAAGAGATAACAAGTTCATTTGATTAGCCTAAATAAAATCAATTTTTTTAACATTAATCAACTATAAACATATACCATTAAATTTAAATTAATTATAATTTTAATTATATATTAGTGCGTAGCTAATAAAAGAACTAGTTCATTTCACCACTAAAAAATTAATACACACAAACTGTAGACTTTGTGAGAATTCAATACATTGCAAGAACTTGTTAAATTTGCCTCTGACTTGGAAGCTTTGCTCTCTGTTTGTCGCCTATAAAATTTTCATTTAGTATTGTAGCTCGATTATACATAGCTAATAAACGAACTTGTTTATTTGACCACCAAAATATTATTATACACACAAGCTATGGCCTATGGTGAGAACTCGATACTCTTGCAAGAGCTTGTTAAATTTGTCTGACTTGGAAGCTTTGCTCCCTCTTCTTCATAAAAAAGTTGTCTTTTACTACCGTAGCCTAATTTTTGTTATAATTTTATAGTCTTTATATGCAAACCTTATTTTTTTTTTAATTAAATGTATACATTGGTCATATTTTTTTCTGCTATAGTTTAGGCTATCATTCCTCCAAAAGTGAAAATAACATACCAAATTTATTTAAATTTAGTATATTCATAGTAAAATGTATTATGTATAAACTTTTGATGTTATTTTAATTTTTTTTATCCAATCTTACATTTATTCTCTTTCATCTGTTCCCATTTTTTTCCCATTGTCTTAGGAGCTCCGTGCCTATCAAGCTGATGTAGCAATTGTCTTGCGAAATGGTAACATAAACTTCTGTACCTGTCTGATTCCGTGTAGTAAGAGTAGTACGGTAGTTTGATGCACTTTGATTGTGATATGTTTGATGTTAATTGGTTCTTTTTTTTTTTTTTTAGAGGAATCTGTAATGCTAGTGGACAGTGTGTTTTACCACAAATTTTCTATAAAATACCTTGCAAATAGTGGTAGTTTTAGTAAACAAATCTGATTTTGATGATAGGCTTTTAATTCAAATTCAAAAGAACTTGGCAGTAGTTTATTTTTCTGCTCACTTCTAGTATTTTCTCTGCTTCTTCCTTTTTTGGGGTGTGGGAGTGGGTAGGTGGAGGAAACTTTATTAAAAGAGGGTGGCGTTATAATTTATCCATATAATCACATAACCTTTATTTAAATAAAGGGTGGAATAGTTTTTAAGATAATTTTTTTTTTTGACAAAATAATTTGTCAAAATAAAGGGTGTGATAATTTTTTGTTGTTGCCTCTTTTATGGGTAATTTCTATTAGGACAAACTTATGTGTTGTTCTATAGGGGTTGTTTGTGCTGTTCACCAATTATAACATGACACATTAAATTGAAAATTTAATCTAAATTTAAAATGGTTCTCTTTATACTATTAGATACACCATCAATGTGTTGAATTGTGAATGGAGAACAGTAAAAATAAATTAGCACACATGGAAATGCACCTTAGTTTTGCTTTACCTATTAACAATTTAGATTAGATCCATTTCTTTTCTGTATTCCCTAGCTATACTTGGCTTGTTCCCATAGTCTATGGGTAATGGCCGTGTCATTGTTGACAACTGAAAAATCTTTAGTGTGTTAACCTACTTATTGTTGTGTCTCTATATATTTCTAAATTGTTCTCCATATTCAGAGTTTGTGATACTAATTAGTATTATTATCCTATTGCTGGCATTATTGCAACTTGCAATAATAGGCCATATTACCTGGTGGAAAAGGACTTTGGTTGTTGTTGTTGTTGTTGTTGTTGGTGTTGTTGTTTTTCTCCATATTTTGAGTAGACTTCCCGATCCATTACGAAAGTTAAAAGTAATGGAAACAAAAAAACAGAAAAAACATTTGTGAATAGTTTTAATGTTCACTTGGGATAGAGGATAGCGTGTGTATGTTCAAACACCTGCATTCCACTCTACCTCTATTTCCCCTCCCCTTCTTAAGTACGTGTAATTTAAATTAGTAGATTTCATAATTTAAAATTATTTTATATATTTTCTTCCATCTGGCATGATGATATTATCGGTATTTTTTACATAATTGGTTAAATCTAGTTCAACACATACAAAATTTGAAGAATGAGGGTCTATTTCTTGCAGGTTGTTTTTCCATACTTCCTGCAACTGAACTTGTTCCTGGGGATATTGTGGAAGTTTCTGGTAAGCTGGTTTTGCAGTGCCTAGAACAAACTGATTTATTTGAGTATCTGAACCTGCAATGCTGAAAGTTGATTTTATTTTCATTGTGAATTAAATAGTGGGGTGCAAAATTCCTGCTGATATGAAGATGATTGAGATGCTAAGTAATGAAGTACGTGTTGATCAAGCTATTCTAACAGGTATGCCTGGTGTGTGTGTGTGCGCGCGCGCGTGCGTATTTTGAACGGAACTACTGAATGTTTGCAATTGGGATTATTTCCAATTGCCTCTCATGTGTCTGCAAATTGTGAAATTGTACCACATAACCATGTATTGACACTAACAGGCATTATGGTAATTTATTGCTATTGCTTTATTTGATTTGTATTGACATGAACAGGCATTGTGGTAATTTATTGCTATTACTCTCTCTATCTTTTAGAAATAGACTGGGCCATTAAGTTGTAGTTTTGTCTGACCTGACTTATTTTCATACCTACACGTGTATGAACATATCAATTTTATTGAACCTTTATACATTAAAGCCCTCCTGCATATATTAAATTTAAGTTCTCAGTCAAAATTATTAAATTCTCCTAATTTACTCTCCCTCTCAATGCGCTACATGGCGTATTTATTTTACCAAAAGTATTTCTTTTTCTTTTTTTAATTCTTATATTCCATTTTAAAATCATAGAATTCTCAGTTACTCGTCGTATCAAACCTTTTCATAATTTTAAGTGTAAATCTATGTATATCTATGTTATAATTTCAAATATTTTTTCTATTAATTTATATTTCTACTTTACAAAAACTGCACAACTACAATGCAAGGGTCATTTGCTTCCTAACTATATCTATCATTAAGAGGCATCTCATTGTTTGGATGGGTGGCCAATTTTCTTCCTAATTGTAGGTGAGAGCAGCTCAGTGGAAAAAGAGCTTAAAACTATCACAGCAACAAATGCGGTATACCAGGACAAAACAAATATTCTGTTCTCGGTATGATTAGTCCATCCTGATTATTCAAACCTTTATTCAACCTTGTAACTGATATGCTTAAGAAATGTTTTTATGACTAGTTGTTTGGCTATTACCAGTCCAATTACTAATCATTTATGATATAGATGATGTTGAAGTTATGGGTTTTAGATAAAATAAGTAGAAGAATCTGAAGAAATAGTTGTATATAATTTGGCATGGCGTGGTTTCATAATATTGATTAGAAAATAATATATGGCAAATATATATAAATCTAGATTACTCACAATACATATATTAAAAAAAAAATCAGAATAGCGATCGTCCTACTTTCTGCTCCCTTGCTATAACATTTTTGTGGTCACCTGTTCCTCTCTGCTTTCCAGAATTGATAATGCTGTTCAAAATTAGGCAAGAATATAATGCACTGTTTCCTGTAAACTGGAATCGTTTTGCTAATTGAATTGACAATGTTTCTCCTAAGTTCTGTCTATTTTCTTCTATATATGAGTTTATTTTGACTGTCAGGGAACAGTTGTAGTTGCTGGTAGGGCAAGAGCTGTTGTGGTGGGAGTTGGTCCTAACACTGCCATGGGAAGCATACGTGATTCAATGTTGCGAACAGAAGATGTAAGCATTGAATTTCCCTCACATATATGCTTTTATTGTTGTAATTCTATCATTACGGCATGTGATTTTTGTGTGCTGACATTCCGGTAATATTTTATGTCTTGATTTGATTTCCTTTGTGGGCATCAAGTGTAAAATGATGCTTCAACACACACACACACACACACACACTCACAGTCTCACTAAATAAATTTCTCTTCCATGCACATTCAAGTAGGTGTGTGCTGGTCTTGTATAGGTATGGGTGGTTCACTATTCACTGGTGATTATTATTGAAAAGGTGGATTTGTTTGCTAATTGTTGTGATATCATAATTGGAAACCATAATTACAAACATCACGAAATGGTGCTTGATTTTGCAATGTCTAGATAATATACAGAATCTTGTTTTTATTATTTTCTTCAATGATACTGGAGTTGTTATACTACATAAGGAATATAAGGGTGGGTAGACAGTCTTGTGCACTATGTTGTTTGCATGAGGAAGCTTAAATTTGGCATCCATTAGTGTTGTTGGGCATGAATTTAGTTCTTCAGATGAAATCAGAGGAAGGTTTGGCAGACTCCTAATGTTGGTGAATTATTTGGGATTTTAAAGAGTCTAGCTGATGGTGTTTAAATCTGTGGATTAAAAAAGGTGGTGTATTTGGGATTTTATCTTTTTTGTAAATTTGATATTTCTATTTGTTGTGGTATGAACACTGTTAGTTAGTCTGTATCTTTGCAACCCCGGCTGTGTAGTCGTACTGACTCAGCTGATGCTTGGTCAACTCTCAGTCAGTCAGTTAGTTAGGAATTAGTTTCTGTTAGCAATCTTTTATAGATTGTTGAAAGTAGATGCTCTTGTGTAAAGTTTAAGATACAGGTTATCTATACCACTAATGCAAGTATATGTTTCGAGTTTTTTATTTTTTTATTTTTTATAAATTTTCTAATTGTTGTAGTATGAACATTGTACCTCGTCCAATCTGTTATCTATACCACTAATGTAAGTATTGCCATATTTAGAGCTTGTCATCGATAGGTAGTCATTTTAGGGGTCTAACGTATGTATATGGAGTCGAAAGAAACCATGGTTTACCTTCAGAATGTGCTCACAGTTATGACTGTAGTACTAAAGCCAGGGAATCTTACTTGATTGGTCAAATCAAAATGTTCTAACATGCAATATGTGTGCATCTGTGTTCTTCCCTGGCACATGTAAAGGAACAAGTTACTTTGGACTGTTAGAAACACATCTGAAGCATTTGCACTTTTTTCTATGATTGGTTACAGGAGGTGACACCATTGAAAAAGAAGCTGGACGAGTTTGGCACTTTTTTGGCCAAGGTGATTTATAATTGTCTTTTTTTCTTCTTTTTTTTTTTGTGATGATTGCATTGTTTTATTATAATTTATATCAGATAATCTATACAGTGTTTGTATTTTCAGCCCGGAAAATTTAGTTATCTTATTTTAACCTACAATTGGTTTTTAATACAAAGCTCTATTGAAGACGGGCAAGTAATTGTTTTTGATTATAATGAAATTTCCATCTTGGACCTTGTTTTTCCACTTAGAAATTGTAATGCTTCAGTAAATAAAATTTATTAATGGAAAAATTATATGGCATTTTTTATTGCTTAACATTTTACTGTGAATCCCACTTATTACATTTATTTTGAGTTCTAATGGCGGCTCTTATATTTCTGTGTTACAGGTTATTGCAGGGATATGTGTGTTGGTTTGGATTGTTAATATTGGTCACTTTCGTGACCCTTCTCATGGTGGTTTCGTGCATGGGGCAATTCATTATTTTAAGGTTTGTTCTAAAATTTAATATTAATTTTGTTTTGGGAGTTTTATTAGCTTAATTGTTCTCTGTATAAAGATTTCTATTTACCCTTGTAACATTTTGCATGTACTGTGTACTTAATTTATGCCTAATCCATCTTCGGTTTGGTTTTCTGTTAGTTATATTGTGTGCTTTTCAATAAAAGAAGATATCATTATTAGGTCTAACTCATCCTACAAAACTAGCTTTTAAGGTTAGAGGTGTCACTCTTTATAAACTGTTTTTAGGCCTCATCTCTTTTCAATGTGCGACTTTGATTTTTCCCAATACACCTCATGCCCAGTACCATTAGCTTGGTTTGTGGATAATAAAGTGGGTGGTCCCACAAATAGCCTCTGTTACCATATTAGGGTTTTTTATATTGGGTTTAATTCCTCCATGCAAAACTACTTGTAAAGTGAATGGTGTCACTATTTATAAACTCTTTTCAGACATTATCTCTTTTCAACGTGGGACTCCGAATTTTCCCAATAATCATAATATTTTTCTCCTTAACGTGAAAATCTTTTAACTTCTAATCGCATTCCTTCTAGATTGCAGTTGCGCTGGCAGTTGCAGCAATTCCTGAAGGGCTCCCTGCTGTTGTAACAACGTGAGTCTATGATTTTTCTTTGTTTCTCTTGACGCCACGATATCTTCAAACATTTTAATTTTGATATTATATGAAATATATATGTGTGTGTATATAAATAATTTAGCATGGTTGTTCATATTAAATCTAAAATTTGTTTTATATAGTATGTATCAAGCAGCTTATTTTTTGGAGTTAATCTCTTCATGAAATATATATAATGATGTTGAGTTCACCTCTCTCAAATAAGTTGTAGTTTATGCTATATTGATATGATGATTCAGTATTTCTAAATTTTTCACTAGTTGATTTTTTGACAGTGAAGAGATGAATTTAAACAACAATAGCGATCACAAAAAAAAATGCCTTAGATCACTCCTCGAGGTTGACTACAATATATGACGAACCAAAGAAATCCATTTAGCTAATGTGAACCTTCTTTACATTGATCAGAAAAGAAATTCATTTTTACATAGTCTAACCTTTAACCAGTTTGGATGATAAGAACTTGTTAACGTAAGAAAAATAACAATAAAACAACATTAAAAAGAGAAAATCAATGGAGTAAAGCTGTAGTTCGTCAATGTAATTGTAGAGAAAACTCCTATAAAAGGCCACACGATTTACTCTAAATATTACTAAATAGGTGCTAATATCTAATCTTAGTATGCTGTTGTCATAAAAACCTTTCTAAGTTTGTGCAACAGTAGAATCATTTGGTTCCCTGTTAAGCTTATGGTGTTGTGCTGAGATGCTGTGTTTGAATATCTTTTTCTAAGATATATCCAATGTATAAAAAAATTAACATGTGCTTGTGTTTTTCTTTTTCCGTAGTTATATTGTATTGATTTATTACTATTCTTTCATAATAGGTGTTTGGCTCTTGGAACAAAGCGAATGGCTAGGTTGAATGCAATTGTTCGCTCTTTGCCGTCCGTTGAAACCTTGGGCTGTACCACTGTAATTTGCAGTGACAAAACTGGGACTCTGACTACCAATATGATGTCAGTTGCAAAGGTAAATTTTTTGCTTTACATTTATTAGGTTTATGTGTGTGTGTGTGTGTGTGTGTGTGAGAGAGAGAGAGAGAGAGAGAGAGAGAGAGAGAGAGACAGAGAGACAGAGAGAGATTGCACGTAGTCATAATATAATAACTGAATGCTTGCTGGTTCTAGCTTCAAGAAGAATCTAACTCCTGCTATATTACAATAGAGCAACCAATACTATTACTATTTTCCAGTGATATTAATGCATTCAAATTTATGTATGCACTTGTTATTTTATTTTATTGCGGTTGAGCTGAAGGTATTAATCACATTCAATCTTTGGGTCCTGTATTATTTCAATTAACTTATAACAACTGCTGCATATGAGAAATATGCACACATTATTAGGCTCAGGTTGAGAATGCGATGCAAAATTGATATGAGAATTGCTTTGTCTGTATCTTCATGAAAATTCAATCTGTATGTTATTTTGGTACATGATTCAAGGACACTAATATTTCAAATATCCATGTCCTAGTCTATTTTGTTTCCTTGGGGCTTACAGATGAATATTTGTAGCAATTTCTTTAAGCATCATTTACCCGCCTCATGCTTCTTTATGTACAGATATGTGTTGTTGAATCTGCAAAAAGTAGTCCTTTTGTTACTGAATACGGTGTCAGTGGAACAACATATGCACCTGAAGGTAGAATCTTTGACAAGGAAGGGATGCAGGTACGATTCTTTTATTTCTCATACTTATGCATTCATGCAGAAGTAAAACACATCACATTTAAAACTAAGTAATTAACTAACATAAGGAGAGAAAGGGTCGCATATTTCAAAGAAGGGGACAGTAAATTCTTCCCTGAAGATTTGAGGATATTGAGTGTTATGTATGTTGTGTCTATGGGTTTGTGGTGGGCATCCATGCTGCTTTACTTTGAAAATATTTGCACGAGTAAGGACTGCATTAGATTGAACCCTCTCTGTTATGTCTGTTGCAAAGCATTAATTTATAATCGATACTGTAGCACAGGTAATATACCGAGTGTGTCAATGTGTGCGTAAATATACGCGGCTTCATTTAGAGTTAAAGCAATGTGACATTTGATTGTTTTGCAGCTTGACATTCCAGCTCAATCACAATGTCTTCTTCACATGGCAATGTGTTCTGCTCTTTGCAATGAATCAACCCTGCAGTATAATCCTGATAAAGGGAAGTACGAAAAAATTGGTGAGTCAACTGAAGTAGCACTACGTGTTTTGGTAGAAAAGGTATGTATTTGTACCTTTCCTCATGTCTCCTATGTGTAAAGCTCATTCCTTACTCAAGTATAATTCTTGGTCATTTGTATTATTAGGTCGGTCTCCCTGGTTTTAATTCTATGCCGTCAGCATTGAATATGTTGAGCAAGCATGAGCGTGCTTCTTACTGTAACCACTATTGGGAAGAACAATTTAGAAAGGTGTGGTTCTGCACGTTTGTTACCTTTCTTTTCTATTTATTTTCTTCCATTAATATATTTTAGCAAAGTAAGAATATTACCAGTAAGTTTTTTGATTGCCTTTTTAGTTGATCTGAATACACTATTATACAAAAGAGGTTTCATAAAATTCAAAGAAACACACAAAGGCAAATAAAAAAAAAAATAATTTATACACAATGTATGAGAATTTGGGTTAGGCCTGACTCAACCTTACAAAACCGGCTTGTTCCATGTCAGGAAAATTGGCTTGATGCCTTTCTCTATTGCATTCCATACTCTATATAATAGTATCAGTAATTACATGTAATTACAAATTATAGGAAAGTAAATAATTTACAATAAAGGGCAAGATCAATTCCTAATTAACTGCCCCAACTTATAAACATATCTTCAAGCAATCTCTCATCCAAAGTGGGACTAACACACACCCTCATGCCCAACACTATTGGGCTTGGTGCGTGGATATAAATGGTAGGTAGCCCGAATGCCCGATAGAGGAAACTTAATAATAGGTGGCCCAACCCAATGGATCTTATAGGAAGCTCTGATACCATGTGAGAATTTGGATTAGGCCTAACTCAACCTTACAAAATTGGCTTGTAAGGTGAGGGTTGCCCCCACTTATAAACATAGATTCAAGCCATCTCTCATCTAATGTGGGACTCTTAACACAATGAATCTAGACAGGTACTACTAATCTGGACACAGTATCTAAAACAATGACAGCTAAAATAGATTTAAATAGTTTGACCTCCATGGGTGAGATTTTATCCAATAAATATGAAATTTCTAAATGTCTACTGTTTGTTAGGGGTTTTAGTATTTATTCTCACCCTTTGAGCTTGATGTTTTGCAGTTAGATGTTTTGGATTTTTCTCGAGATCGGAAAATGATGAGTGTCCTTTGCAGTCGGAATCAGTTGCATGTTTTATTCTCAAAGGGTGCTCCAGAAAGTATAATCTCTAAATGTACAACTATTCTATGCAATGGTGATGGTTCTGTCATGCCACTTACTGCTGATATTCGAGCAGAGCTGGACTCAAAGTTCAACAGGTTAGGTTTTTATTATTTATCATGTTATCTGCACCCTCTCTCTCTCTCTCTCTATGTTTTCTCTAGGTTTTACATTCCTTTTGGTGCTTAATTTCAAATAGGCATGAATAAGAAAAACTGAAAACTATTTGTGGTTTACCAGCCTGATTTCACAGTCCGATCTAACCAGTTGAACATGAATTGAAAAAATTACTGGTTTGCTGTCTAGTCTTGCTTTAACATAATAACATAGTCCCACTCAGTAACATTTTTACCAAGATATTTTCAACAAAATAATCCTGTGACATCTGCAACTTATGTGGCATGCGACCATTACTACAAAGAAGAGAATATTTTCATCCTTTTAAGGAGATAATTCCACTCACTTCCACTCAGTAACATTTTTACCAAGATATCTTCAACAAAACAATCCTGTGACAAATGCAACTTATGTGGCATGCAACCATTACTGCCTACAAAGAAGAGAATATTTTCATCCTCTTAAGGAGATAATGGATGGATTAGTTTAGTTCAAAAAACAAAGGGTTAGATCCTTTGGTTACCCTTATAAATTATAATGATGCCTCTTGTATTATCCAGCAGATAAAAAAAGGTAATGCTAATTTTGAATATAGTTTATTTCCGTGCTAAAAATTGGAAAAAGAGAACTTTTTAGACAATTGCAGGAATCTGATCAGAGTGGTGGAAACATAAAAGTTTAATTGTAATTTTGATTCCTTTAATTTGGACTATGTGTGATTTTGGTCCATTAATAACTTTTCGAGTGATTTTAATTTCAATTTTGTATTTTTTACAAGTCCATCCATGATCCATCCCTTTCTATTTATTTAAAACTCAAAATCTCATAATCTACTAAGTATTTTTTGCAAATTGAATTGATTAAATTATTTAAACACTCCTTGACTTAAAACTCATTAAAATACCAATCTTTATTTTAAACATTCATTGATTTAAAACTCGCTAATTAAAATATCAATCTTAACCCCAGTAACTTTATTTTTTTACTTTTCCCCCAAATTTTTAACTTTCAAAATTATTTCAGATTTTAAACTCATTACCAAGCCCCAATTGTTTATAAAAAAATGAGACTTTTAAGGTTTTTAAGTGAGTAAGAAAATTGGCAGAAGATCATATTTCCTTAATTGTTTGGAATTTGGTTTGCTCGAAAAAGTTTGAGTGACCAAAATTGTACATAGCCCAAATTAGAGGAACATGAAGTGTAATTAAGCCAGACATAAAGGACCTTAGTGTCACACACTTCCTTTCCTTTTCTTGTTTATGTCATAAGATTAATATGGTGATGACGGCTATGCACAGTTTCAGCTTGGCCATTTTGTTTACAGTTCCATTTGAAATTCTGATCTAATATCTGGACTTAAATAATATGTCTGTTGTTTTTGTTGCCCTCATCTATCCATTTTTTGTTTTTAAACTCTTCACTGAACATCCTTTCATATGCGTTGTGAACATACATTTGTTGGCCAGTTTTGCAGGAAAGGAAACATTGAGATGCCTAGCTTTGGCCCTCAAATGGATGCCCTCAGTTCAACAGACACTGTCTTTTGATGATGAGAAAGATCTCACATTCATCGGATTGGTATGCTCTCTTTGCAATGTATAATACAAGGTTTAAATCTTGTTTTTAAGTTACAGCAATGTCTACCCCTCATGCCTAGTGCATGATTTTTTTTCCTTCTATAATGCTCTATTTAGCTTACTTTTGCACTGAATGATTATGATGAGTTGTCCAAAGGAGCAATCTTTCTTAATATTTGTTTTTATGCCTTGACATGTACAGTAAGGTGAATGTGCTTTTGCAATCAGAGATATAGACATATGTAGATGTGAGCAGCAACTAAAGCAAGGAATAAAATCAGAAATACAGTATTAATGTGGCTTGTCTTGAATTAAATTTTGTCTACAACGGGCTAGGAGATAGGCCCTAAAAGTGATTAAGAATGATTTAGTCCTTGTTCAAATAAAAAAAATATATGAAAAGTTGGTGCTTTGACTTCCAGAAATTGTTTTGCATAATATTTATTTTCCCTTCATGATTAGGACTTACTTGAGAGACGAACTGAGTGGGTTGAAAGATTAACTCGGCACTTATAACAGCAGATTGGTTGCTAGAATATACGTACATCTAATCATATAACACATACTAGGAAAGAACTGAATTTGAGGAAAATAGGCAGTAGTGGAGCTTCACATAATTTTGCGGGAGGGCCACAACAAATTTGAAAAATGTATGAATATAATAAACTATTTATATACAATACTTATTGATATTAAAATTGGTCAGTGGTTAGCATCCTTGCTTTATAGGAAGAAAAATGTGGTTCAAATCCTAGATTTTGCAAAAATATCACTTTTAAGGGTCAAACACGCACATGCTCCTTGTTCAAAACATAGCTTGCCATTGCGGCAAGAAATAAATTGTTAAAGTATGTCACATAATATACTATATATATTAAAAACAATGGGGACTGGGCAGGCCGCAGCCCACTCCAATCCCCAGTAAGATCTGCCACTGGAAATAGGGAAATTTCAATAGGCTTAAAGAACTCTTTTCTTGTTTTGACTTTGTTTTGTTTTCTTAATATGTTTGTTTTACAGTATTAACCTTTTCTTTTCTGGGTTTCTGTTATCCCTTATGTAGGCTGGGATGCTGGATCCACCAAGAGATGAAGTAAGAAATGCCATGCTTTCATGTATGACTGCTGGCATACGTGTTATAGTTGTCACTGGAGATAACAAGGTTCGTAAATTCTTTTTTTTTTTTTTTTTTTTTTTTTTTTTAAGGTTTTATCCTTCAATATTCCATATGTCTTGTCTAATGTTACTTCTTACTTAATCAGTCCACTGCTGAGTCGCTTTGCCGCAAGATAGGTGCTTTTGATCATATGATAGATTTTACTGAACATTCTTACACTGCTTCTGAGTTTGAAGAACTTCCAGCAATACAACAAACTATAGCATTGCAGCGAATGGCACTTTTTACCAGGTATATTATCATATTATCATAGCATTCCAGCGGATGTCTTTGTTCATTCTTTTGTAGATAAAGAACTCATATATTAAGAGTTGCACATCTTTATTTTTTTGTTAGGGTCGAGCCTTCCCACAAAAGGATGCTGGTTGAAGCATTGCAGCACCAAAATGAAGTGGTATGGTTGCTTCTACGTTCACAACGTTAGCTGTAATTACTAACTGCTAAAGGTTTTTCCTTTGGGTGGTTTCTTTTTGTTTCCTGTCTTCAGAGGTCTCTTTAGTATGTTCTTGTCGTAAAAAGTGGTCTTCATGAGAATGTAGTTGTTGTACGGCACTTTTCCAGCAGATAGATCGTGAGGATCATATATCTTTGGCTACAATCCTTCTAATCTTACACCTATAGCTGTTGGTGAAATTGTCAATAGATAGATGCACAACACAACTAACCCTAGAGATGATATAGAGGAATAGAAGATCTTAAGGGTGTCCGACATACCAAAGATAGAATAAAATTGTAAATAATTTATAATACACACTTAAATGCTTAAAATTAAATACACTTTCGCCATTAATAATTTAAAATCATGGCTTCAAGACTATCACCATTACTATGAAGTACAGCTAACAATGCAATAATAGTCCAGGAGGATGACAAATACAAAAGTACTTTACCAAATAGTGTTTGAGGCTGGAAATCACCGAGCTTCTGGACAATGAAACAAAATACTTGAAAAGAGTCTTGCAAAGTACGGATAGCGGAGGGACAGAGGTGAAAAGTGCAAAACGGGTTTACAGACAAGTATGCCTGGTTGGTGAACTCCGTATCTGGTGGAAAAAGGGTTTCAATTTAAGACAGGTGGTTTGCCTGATTTTGAAGGCTTTTGTGCCTGAAGTTGAAAACAGAGGTAGTTGCAGTGGGTTTTCTTTAAATAAAGGGGTTCCAAACCCTAAAAGGCTTCTTATGCATCAAGGAAATATGCATAAAGGAAAGATTACTGTGATATCCATAAAGTAATGGTCAAGGGAACTCAGAAGGGTGGGAGAATATTGGTTTTTGACCCTGTACATGGCACGACAAACCCAATGAGTAGCACTGCAATGGCTATAGTTGGTGCCCTTGATGTGCATGACAGGAAAGATCAACATGATGGAACATCATTTGTGGCTGGAGCCATGAAGCAATGCAGCTGCGTTAGGGCATTTTATAGCTCTCCTAACTACTCTGGGACCTAGATTTTTTAGTTTTTTGTAATTTTATAAATGTGGGAAACTGGACATTATTATTTCTACAAATACTAAAAGCATTTGTTTCAAATTTGGGGAAATTCATTATGTTAATCTTTTAGGTTGCAATGACTGGTGACGGAGTTAATGATGCACCTGCCCTGAAGAAGGCAGATATAGGAATTGCTATGGGTTCAGGGACTGCTGTTGCTAAGGTGTCATCAACTGTCCCAACTTTCCCCACTTTATTCCTTGTGTAGGTAATAACCCTGAACAGTTTGATGTTTTTCTCCTTTTGTTGTTTACAGAGTGCTTCAGACATGGTCCTGGCTGATGACAACTTTGCCTCAATTGTTGCGGTATGCTAGCATATCCATTGTTCTTATCACGTTTTTCCTTCTCTTTGCTTATTGCTTCATTTCCCTTTTCCTCTTGAATGGAAACGAAATTTTCTCATACAACTTCAGAATCTGTCTCTTTGTAGGCCGTGGCAGAGGGAAGGGCTATATATAATAACACAAAGCAGTTTATTAGATACATGATTTCTTCCAACATTGGTGAAGTAGTATGTATATTTGTGGCTGCAGTGCTTGGAATACCTGATACCCTGGCCCCTGTGAGTTTATACTATTATTTACCAATTGATTTCGTAATAGAAGAGATTAAAAAGAATTCTATTATATTTTTTTGTTGATTGTCTTATAATCCTAACTTTTATATAATAAATACTTCAACCCCATATAAATTTCCGAATTCTTTATTATTTTCAATGACTCTGGGACCTGGAACTTATAGTTGGTTCTTCATAATTAATGTATTATCACTGGAAAATGGTAGAATGTAACTTGAAGGTGGTAGACAGTGTGTCTCCTCATTCAGCGCTGCACAAAATGAGATTTTCATTTTTGCTTCAGTGAATAAAATAGCTTTTAATATTTTTCATTTTATCTCCCCTAATCCTACCAGGTCCAGTTGCTTTGGGTCAATTTGGTAACTGATGGATTGCCTGCCACTGCCATTGGCTTCAATAAGCAAGACTCTGATGTAATGAAGGTTAAGCCTCGAAAGGTACGCTACTAAAAGCTCATTGTTGGAGTTGTATTTGATTCGGTCATTCAAAACTTTAAGAATCAAGATCATTTACTGGAGCCCATCTGCAATGTTGACTTGAAAGTTTTAGCAAACTTCTTAGAAGACATTCATTTGGTATTTCTTTGGGAGGTGGTGTGGAATTGTTCATGCTGGCGTACAGTGAGACACACTTTTTGTTTAGATGTTTTAAAGGCGGATATAATGGTCAATCCTTAGTAAGATATTGATTTTGACAACCTTGCTCTTGGCGCTCTTTGACTACATTTCTAATGTGGAATGATACTACATAGCATGAAAAAGTCACCCGAATTCTTCTAGAATTTAGCTAGATTTGAGGATGGTTGTTGGGTAGGAGTAGGAACATATGATGGACCATAAATCAGCATGCCAACTCATTCTGTCTATTCTAATGAACAATGTTCTAGCTTAGCTGCATTTTCTTATGAATGCTATTAGACATTTCTAAGAGGGAAGCACTATATTGGGCATTCTTTATCTCTTTACAAATTATGTTGCAAAGTATTATTCTGTTTTATTTAGCTGTGAAAGTAAGACTGTTAACTTAAAAAATATTATATTTGTTATGGTTTTACAATTGATTTAAAAAATATCAATTTATATTTGGATATTTTGGTTGATATCAAAATGATATTATCTATCTCAGACCTGTGAAATAATCAACTTCATTAGATTGTAGGCAAAATGCTAAAGTCCAAGTGAACTTTGTACACCAATAGTTTCTGTAACCGAAAATTGCTTGTCATAAAAAAGACCATGATTCAGAAAAAATCCCAATCATCCTCTTATTTTGTCACGTTTATGTCATTTTACATCTACAGGTGAATGAAGCAGTTGTTACTGGTTGGCTCTTCTTTCGGTATTTGGTAATTGGAGGTAACCACAATATCTCAATATCATTTGTTTTTATCTACTTTGTCAATTAATTGAAGCATATGCTGGAAACCATGTGTCTGAACCATATCATGGGCTTATATTTGTATAGTGAATACAAAGTGACCATGTGTTTATGATACACTGAACCTAGGATTTTATATAATATGTATTTTAGACACATGGACATTGGACATAACTATTTATTATTCCAAATATTGTTGGAACTTGGGTACATGTTCTTAGTGTTTCATGTTGCTTTGTTAGTTGAATAATCTTGAATCTTCTATGTTTGATGCAGCTTATGTTGGCCTTGCCACGGTTGCCGGTTTTATTTGGTGGTTTGTTTACGCTGATAGTGGCCCTAAACTACCATACACTGAATTGGTGAGTATTTATCATATACTCGTTTGTGGGCTTTGCTTTTGAGTCTTGTATTTTCTTTATGGATGATAACATCCAAGGATATGTGACACAATACAAAAATAACTTTGTATCATTAAAAAAAAAGGAAATTTCAAACTTGACAGCTACATTCAGGAATAAAATATTAATCAGAAAACGGTGCAAAATAGATATGAACAGAAATTTCTATTATTGATTGAACTTAAATTGGGCTTTTACTTCTTTCCTCGTGTATTGTTTTCTGATAGAAAAAGAACTTGTATAAAAGGGTGTGTTGCAATATGATTTTATTTCGTTTCCTTCTTAATCATCAATTATGAGGGTATCAAATCTGCTCCAAATATCAATACTGATATTTGAGCAGATCATATGTATATGTCATTTTAATGTCAGCAGAATAGTTTCCTAGTTTAGTACCAATTTTGCTCCTATTAAGAGCTGTATTCCTTCAGTCTTAGACATCAAAGAATAAAACAGTTTTTCTACGCTCTGTTCTTTTAAGATGCAACAACATTCAAATAGTATTATTTGTCTGACAGGATAGAGTAAACAAACAATGTAGCTACTAAAAAGGCTCCTAAATCTTTTTGCATAGTCAAAAACAAAACCGCTTGTTGGAATCATTGATAGATTAGACTTGAAACCATTGTTGATACTCAACTATGATTACTATTAAAGAACACTATAATTTGAACACATATTTAGTTGTTTCTTGATTTGCTTCAAGCCACGACAATGTATTTTTGTACAGTGTATTTTTTTTTATTCCAAAAATAATGTTCCTTTTTGTCTGCAAGTAATAGAGTGGCATTTGGGTAAACAACTTAATTAAGTCTTGTGTATAAGCTACTTTTACAATTAAAGAGGGGTTGAGGGAAAACTTTGCAAAAGCTTTCTATAAGCTATTCTAAAGAGCTTATGAAAATAAAATGAAAACAACTTATGGGCATATTATAAGCTATTTTATAAGTTTTCCAAATATTTGCACAAGTGTTTATGTCATCAGATAAGATATTCCAAACATCCCCTAAATCTATTTCAGGTATCCTTAGTTTTACGTTTTTCCTTTGTAGATGAATTTTGACACTTGCCCGACCAGGGAGACAACTTATCCATGCACTATATTTGAAGATCGACATCCATCAACTGTAGCAATGACTGTGCTTGTCGTTGTTGAGATGTTCAATGCTTTGAACAATCTTAGTGAAAATCAATCCCTCCTGTAAGTAATTCTAATTATGTCCAATTTAATTTGACTTCATTCGGATTTTTGTTCCTTCATGGTTCCTGCATATTATTGAAAGGATATTGGATGTTACTGTTGCATATCAAATCATTCATGTGCTTTTGTCCATCGACTTAATCTTTTGGAATAGTTGGTTGATAACATGGTATTGAAGTTTCTATGACCAAGTGATCATAGGTTTGATCACTGTTCTCCTTTTCTATGCAACTTGTTTTCTTCCAAAGATAAACTAGGGTAATATGTGCAGTTTCCACGCTTTAAGTCCACGGCTCTTGCGTGGAGGTACATACTAAATATGAAAATATTCAAGTTTTTCACCTATAAGTCGAAGTTTTTGAGATGGTTCACAACAGTTACTAAACTATTAGGGTAGAAAGTTGTTAAGATTCATGTGCCAAGAAAATGAAGGATAGTGAAGGGAAATGAAATCTTAATTAACAAACTGAACTCAATACACAAGAGGCTATTCATAGAGGTGACAAACAATTGCAAACTGTTGAACACAGTTGCATCTGTTAGATTCTGTTGATAACAGAATCTTACTAGAATCTTCTATAATGTGCAGCACCCGAATAAGCCATAACCTAATCTAGTGAATACCAAGGTCTGAGTCCACAATGTAAGCAAAGTTTGATTCATCTATTGATGAATTATAATTGGGAATTGTAAGAGCAACTTTTGCTGTAACAAATTTTTAATAATGATATGACAATGACAATATTCTTTTATCTGTTTCAGGGTCATCCCTCCCTGGAGTAACTTGTGGCTTGTTGGTTCTATAATCCTTACTATGCTTCTTCACATACTAATTCTGTATGTTCGCCCACTGTCAGTTCTTTTCTCTGTAAGTAATTTTCTGAAACAGTGATTGCCATTTTATTTTCATGACAACTCTATTTATCCTGTTCATGGATAATCAGAAATATTTATTACCATTTGTCTTGGCAGGTAACACCATTATCTTGGGCTGATTGGATGGCTGTCCTCTATCTTTCTCTACCGGTACATATTTTTGTTCATTCATTCTCCATTATTTTTATTTTTTGGCCCTTGCATCCCATCCCGGTTCCAATATTTAGGTAGATAATTCCTTGAATGAGCACTACTGTGAGTATAATATGTAGTTTTGGAACGCTATGCTCTTAGCTTAGAACATTAATATAGATCATAATGACCAAAATTTGCTAGATTGCTGAAATCTACCAACACTTATCTAGTTGTTTTATTCATGTATGGCAAGTATCGGGATGCTATTAGAAGTATTTATTTACAGTTTTTCAACTCGAAGTTGCAAAAAGTCAGAATCCCATAGCAACTTAAATAACTAATGTATTGAGCATTTGCGTTACTAACTTATCAGTAACCAAAATAGTTGGCAGAAAATCTTAATTCGAATTTTGAAAACTAGATTAGGGCTTGATATCTGCTTTTGCTTTCTTCATTTTTTGAAATTTGATTCTAGAGTTATCAAATTTCTGAATTGGGGATAAATTTCACTCTTAGCTATTTATATTTTATGCTTTACGGTAATATTCTCTTTCAGACTTTTACTATATTGTAAGGAAAATAATTTGTATTATTTAGCACTCCCAGTATGAACAATTCTTAAAACTGGATGTCTCTATTTGGGGAAGAAAAGTGGTTTTTACTTTTTTGAGCTTCTGCGCTTTTGACCTTTTAACTTGCAAAATGCAAATGATTGTCCACTTTGGTTTGGTGACCATCTAAGCGTAATTTGGTTTTATGGCTGTATCACATGTAATATCCGCAAAGAGCTTCTTGTTGATCTTGATTATTGGGATCTCTCTTGAGGGTTTGTTTACTGCCAGATGTCGAGTCCTGCAACTCATCAATGTGTTGTTTTATCCTTTGTTTTCTTATACAGGTTATAATGATTGACGAGGTGTTAAAGTTCTTCTCCAGAAATCCTAGTAGTGGTAATCTTTATCTGATCATGTTAAACAATTGCTTATTCCCATTTTCTGTTTCAATTAATAAATACGAAAAATGTCATTCAATTGCTTTGTCATGGGATCTATATAGCATTTTGTGATGCAATCAAACGTCTATATAAAATATTTTCCTTGTTGTTTATGTGATAACAATTCCTATGGTTTTAGGTTGGAGGTTCAGATTATGGTTTAGGAGGAGGTCTGATTTACTTCCCAAAAGAGAAGTGCGTGATAAGTAAGATAGTATGTACTATTCGAGCAAATTCTGCACTTGCAAAGTAGATATTTAAAGCGGTATCCTTGATCGAATCTAAATCGTCAACCTCCACATGCATCTCCAGGAGTTAAAAAGGTACCATGAAAGATACTGTATAATATTTACTTTTTTGTATTATTTATATATCCTGAAAATGCCTGTGTTGTAAAACAGCCAATGTAGGTGTCTATAGGCTTTTATTATCATCATCAATTATTCATTTTTATAAGGTTTGTATTTAATCAATTTTGGTAGCATAAGTACAATAAAGGCCCTCGTGTTTCCTTTTCTGAGAATGTTGTATTTTTTCATTTGTGTGTATCTTTAAACAAGTAACTTAGATCTTTATGTCAACGCTTTGATGGGAACAAAAAAGGGAATCCACATGAAAACCAGAGAATAAAAACAGTTTTGATCATTTACCTTTCATCACATTTATTTTAGTTGCATTACATCATATGTATATCTTTTTATGTCAATAACACTCGAGTATTTTTAACATTCTATATTAGACGTGGTGGCACACAGTAGATATTTAGTGATATAGATCTGCCTTTTGCCATCTATAAATATGATTAAGTCGATTTTCTTAGACTAAGTATGCTCCCGTTGATTCTGTAGCAGGGTGTTGAAAATTTATTCATTTGATTAAAGAGTCTATACTATAGTTTATACATTGTGATAATACCCTTAACTTCAATTGCATAGAAACATAGCCTTTTGTATTGCCTCAATCAAACGTGTCAGGCCAATTGCACCATAACACACAATTCCAAAACAAATACAATTCATTAAAGCATAGCTAGTTGCAAGAAACAAACTTCCAATTCATAATTTACCAGACCGACGCAACATCAAACTGCCCCCGCATAACTAAGTTCATGTATGAGAAGTGAATTTAGTTAACGTACCACTATTGTAAAACAATATACACTGATGTTGTTTTTACTTTTGACAACTCATTACACATGTGAATTAAATTCACGTAATATAATTCCCAATAACGCAAAAAATTACTTAAATGCATAAAACCACCTGATATTAAATTATTAATAGAAGATCCTGTACTTCAGTCGTCAGTCCATCCTTTTGTCAAACAAAGGTCACATATATCCATAGATATTTGTGAGATTTGTGAAGATTTAGAGTGAGAGATGAAAAAAATTATATAAAGGAAAATTTTGTATTATAATTCATTTTAATAAAATTGAGTATAGCTAATATTTTTGGGGTGTTAAACGAAAAAAATCTTAAAGTTGATTTGATGAATTCAAGTTCAAATACTAGCTAAAATTACTCGTGCGCGCTACACATCTTTTCAGTCTTACCCTTCTTTCTGCTACTTAAGTAGCAAATGTTATAAAAATGAGAAATTTTGAAAAATGCCGTGTGTTACTTAAGTAGCGGACGTTATAATGATATGGTATTTTTGAGTGTATCCACTACTTAAGAAACGGATAGGAATATTTTGATAAAATTGTAGCGGATGCAAGAAAATGGATAGAGTGGTAAAATAAAATTTCCTATTTTTTTTGTCAGATCTTATTTCCTATCAAGTCAAATTTCAAATTACCAAAACTACTTTTATTAGAGGTCAAGATAAAAACAAAATTTTCATAGCTTGACCAGCTGGTTTGTTAACATTTCAGGTCGGGTTAAATAGGTCGCACTCTAACCTGCCTTGTATATAAAGCACGTAATCAAATTAGAAAAGCAATCCCTTTCTTTTATCTTCATCGAAGTTCACTCCTTTCTTCTTCTATTTTTTAACTCAATAGTGTTGTTATAAAGTAACGAAAACACTTTTTTGTCATTATTATTATGTTTTTCTCCCACTTGTCTCTTTCCCTGGAATTATTTTTCCACTGAAGACAGACAGATAAAACAAGCTTAATATATTTTCTCTATCCCACATTTTTAACCGAAATTAAAATGTGTGTAAAAAAAAATATATTTTTAACAATTGTTTCTTCTGATTAATACTATATATAGGTCATTTTTAATTTAATATCTTTTACTTTATATTATAATAATGATAAATACAATAATATTTCATAGGACTAATGTATTAAAAGTACCCATTTATCTATACATTTTTTTTAATCCGTATAAAATGGGCAAATAGATCAATTATTATCAGATGGAAGAAATATATAGAATAATAAACTTATCTTCACTAATATTTTGCCAATTACTTTTACACTGTTGATGAATGCAAATATTCTCATAAAAAAATTGCTGAAAGGACCACAAATTAAAGAAAATAGCAGAATGAAAATATTGAATGCATTTTATGTATGGGATTTTAATTTATACTTAATATTTTATTAAATTTTATAATAATAATTTTTAGAAAGTTATCTTAGCATACACTTTAATTTAAAAAAATTGGGATAGTATGAATAATTGAATTGAATTGCATTGATTGAAGGAGCATATCAAGTATGAACTAAGCATCCAAGATGAAAAATCAAATCAAATCAAATAAAAAAATTCAATCAAATAATAGAAAATCAAAATTACCAGAACATGAAAATTGAAATAATCAATTCTCAATAGAGATTGATATTTTTCTGATTTTACAAAACACAATTTCTCTTTCCAACAGCATAGCTTCTACTTCTAGGATAAGAATTTGTAACAACAGGAACATCACCATCACCTAAATCACTAGCTTTTTCTTCATCAATCCGACCCATACCAACACTAACGGATTTAGGTAACCCGTTTGAAGAAACAGGTCGTGAAGTAGTTTCTTGTTGATGTTGTTTTAGAACCATATCCATATCAATTCGGTTAACCAAAGTTCTAGCTGAAGCAGCTCTCATAAGTTCAGCAAAATCTTCACTATTATCACCACCACCACCGGATCGAGAAGTTACCGCGCTATAACTTCGCGGTAAATTCTCGAATCTTCCAGTAGGATCTATTGGGTTGCTATAATTCATGTTGTTACCACACTTTGTTATGCTTCTTACGTACATGTCTCTTGCTTTTCCCAACACTCTTATTGGTGTTGTTATTATTCTCACTATCTTGTTTTGTTTTTTTTCTTTCCCACTTTTCCTCATCTTAAGGTTTGTGTTGTTGTGGTGGCTTCAAGTTGAACTGAAAAATACACAAGTAATAATAATTTTTGGAATAATTGAATGATATGAATATAAGTGCTTTATTAGGATATGAGAATCTATAATAGATAGGAGTTGGTATAATAAAGAGGAATTTATTTATTTTAAATGTTGTGGAGTGGGGTGTGTGTTAGAAATTAGAATATAGAGAGGAAGGTAGGTATGAAGATGTGAATTATCACACGGACCTATTCAGAGAGCACACCTGATGATAAGATCAAACTGTGGAACGTTATAATAATAATAATACAACTTTATAGACATGTAAAATGTTTAATCAATGATCATTGTAGATTTTTTTTTTTTTTGACCTATCTAAAAAAAATCATTGGGGTTTACTATTTTATGGTTACTTGGCTTGGATTAAATATACCGGTGTTACTTCAATTCAAATTAGTAGTATTCTTTTTTTTTTTTTTTTTGTACAAATTCAAATTAGTATTCTATTTTGACTTTTTTATACAAGAAAAATACACTATACTACAGTGACCGTCTTTATAATTGCATTGGTGATCTGGTTAATATAAATTCAATGTGAGTTACATATTTATTATTTCGTTGTTATAATCGAAGTGGTATCAATAACATAATTATCTTGTAAAACTGAAAAGATTGTTAATCGATTCTTTTAAGATTAAAAGTTTTTAGTAACATTTTTAACATGAGAAGACATGTCATCATCAAAGTTTTTTAACATTTTTAGGTATTAATTAGCCTACGGGTTGGCTATGCTCGAGATTAAAATTTGTCCATGAAATACATACAACATACATGATATTATTATTTCCATTGAATTGCATTTAAATTTTTCTTTTTAAGATGCATTGAGAGATAGTTTGATGGTTGAGATAAATGAATTAATATAAGGATCATGTTAACCGGTGCCCCCGGGCACTAGTTAAGGAATTAAAAGAGGAAATTATTGCATTGAATAGAGCACGTTATTCACTTTTAAGAAGTTGATTATACAAGTTTCAATAAACTTTTGCTTTAATTTATTTGGAATTCTTAACTAGTGCCCCAAGGGCAATATTTAACATTTTTCTTAATATAAAGATATTATGAGTTCAATTTTCACTTTCAACAAAGAAACTAGACTTCCTTGATTCATATTACACTTCCTTTTTTTTGTACATTTCTTTTTTTTTTCTTCTTTCAGACATAACGAAAGGTCGTTTGAGGTTTTAGGTGCCTGCTCAAAATGAGAAACCATATCTTATTGACTATTTACATATTTTTTTACCAATGAATAAAAGGATAAACAATTGTTTTTTATGTCTTTCAACAACCGAATTTCTATTCAGTTGAAATTACATAAATACAAGTTCCTGACAGCAGCTCAACACTATTTTTTTGGTCAAGAGCTCAACACATTTTTATATATAATAATTTTTTCATCAATTCGTTATTTAATAATGTAGTTGTTTCTTTATGAATCATCAATTCATCAGCATTAGTCACTCCTTTCAGCTCAATATTTTTTAAAATGTACAATGTTCGTATGTTAATTATTAATTTAATAGTTTAAGTTTATATATGCTGAAGGTTGTTTAAAAAAAAGTTTATGTTGAAGCTAGGTTGAAATTAAATTCACAACTATTCTTACCACTCGATTTTTATATCATCCAAACCACTAAATCAATTTTATATTTTTCCGTGTTAAATATAAACACAAATTTGTTACGTACAAAATTGATATATACATACATAAAATTTTTTTCTTTGACCAAATTTTACTTATATTTTATATCATATTACTACTACTAATGTAAGGAAGAATTATCATCCTCTTGGAATAAGAATCAAACGATTAGATTGAAAACAAATTACAAAATGGAGGCTTTGACTCTTCTTGAACAAGACATAAAAGCCTTCAATTCCCATTTTGGCAACTAGTTCTATTATTAAACATGTACAGTAATTTTGTTATTGAAGTATATGTGATAGTTTTCAACCCGCAACTAAAATCAACTACGTGTACTTGAAATTGCCAATAACAGTGTAGCCGTCTTCAATCAAAAAATGTCCAAATTTCAGTCAAATAAGTATAATTAATGAAATTAACTTAAAATACCATAACACCAAGGTCGTATCATAATACAAGTCAATACATTAAAAATATAATAGTACTGTATTGTTTTGCAACATATAATAGTACCAAATATTGGAAAGGTTATTTCATTCTTTTTTGACAAAATAAAGGCTAAATCATCTCATTAGAAATATTGTTATGGCATAGAAATTTAAAGGGTCTAGTATATATTGTTTTAGCCTTACGTCTAATAAGTCGTTAAAAAAATATAAGTATACGAATATGTCAACAATTGATGAAGGGGAAACTCTTTGTTGTGTTTGAAAGTGACGTTTAATTGTTTTCGGTTTAGTTCTATTATAATATCTAACTAAATTGACAAACAAATATCATTAGTTGGACGTTTTCATCGGGTTCAAATATAAGACCTCTCATAAGTCATAATTATATATGTATATTTCAGAAGTATTTATTATTTCATCTAAAAAACAAAATTTGAAGTTAAATTTATTAGGCTACAAACAAATCTATTACAAAGGTGGTCATTTATTATATCAGTCACCGAGATTTGGAGATTATTCTTTCATATCAATTAAGTTTCTTCTTTTGGTGAAAAGAAAATTGTTCACGTTTCTTGATTTTGTTGAACTATTACATATAATTTGCATGTAAAATACTCCATGTCCTGTCAAAAAAAATCCATATGCGACTTGTTATAGCAATTAAACAAACTAGTTCACACCAATTAAGAATTGGTCAAGTGGTGATTAGTGTTGGATTTGGTAGAAAGAATCACAATTCGATCTTTCGCAATTGCGATAGGAAATAAGCTAGAACCACTTGAAGGCAGAACTGACCCTCGAATCAGATTAGACGGTTCAGTGAGTCGAATATTGATGGTGAAAACCAATAAAATATAAAACAAAAATGACAAAGTCAATGCTTGATAATGAACTACTATACAAGTACTTATATTTATTTATAGCATCTTCCAGATGTTTACAATACACTCTCTCCGTCCCTTATTATAAGTCCCTCTTGAAATTTTTTACGCATGTTAAGAAAAGTTGATAGTGTAATTAATGCGTACTTTTTGTGTATCACAATTACTAAATTGTCCCAGGTAAAAAGATGTATTTGTAGTTGACTTTTCATATTTCAATGCAAAATAGAGTTATATTTAGAAAAATAATAATAAATAGGAAATTGCTATTTGTTACGGAAAGCAATTGAACGAAAGGCAAGAATATCACATAAAACCACCCCATGTTTCCCATTAAATGCCAATTTAATATTTTTTTAAAATTGTAATTAGCCCACCGTACTTTTCGTTTCCGTGCAAAATAGCATCACTCTAATAAATATATCTACGAAACTGAAAATGAGCTTATATTTATATCTTTGATAAAGTGCTTATAATTAGGGACGAAGGGAGTATTATTCTTTTGTTTTCTGGTCATTTACACAAAGATAATTGTTTTAAAATTTTGAATTAAACATGACTTTTTTTTTCGATAAATAAATAATATGACATGTTATTGAAAGTTCATATGCACAAAATGAAAAGATCGAAGTTGGAACTTTGGTCATGATATCTGACTTAATAATTTTAACATTTATTTAAATTGAGCTAGAATTTGTGAACAAAATAACTTTATTCTATAAAATTGATTTGTAAAATAAAGATCTTTCCACTTATAAATATATTTTCAAATTATCTCTAGTTTAATGTACGACACTTAATAAATTCTTTTAAGTAAAATGCTTTTGTTAGGAAAAAGAAGGAAAATGCTTTTGTGTACTACATGACCATAAATGAAAGCATCTTAACCCTTGCTTTTTTATCATGCGTTGACCACCACATCGCTAGAACAAATCACATGAAGTATTTTACATGCAATATGTAAAAGCACACTAACTTAAAAAAATAAAATTAAAGCAATAAAAGACTCAAATACTAATAAGTTTAGAAAACCATAGAGATTAATTAAAAACCAAAATAATAATGTGTGTGTTGCAAAAGCTTCAGGGAATCAGGGCGTAACAAGAATTTGCTTTTTAGACCCCTACTTGTTCTCACACCTCCAAAAATCCTAAAATATCACTTTTGAACTCAAGATACTTTGGTTTCTAAGATACGCAATCAACATTTTTTTCGTTTCATACGATACAAAATTATGCTTTACGCCCAAGAACAAATGGTTTCATATTCTAGGATATGAAATTCACTAAAATCCAGATTTCATATCCTAGAATAGGAAATTCATTAAAATCCAAATTTTTTGTTGTCTAGGTTTCACAACATTAGATTGAGCAATGTCGGGCGCAATAACAATAGCTTGAGTAATGTTCAGTGCAACAACCACATTTTTAGTAATGTCGGCTTCATCAATTTTTTGTTCCAATTCGACCGGAAGTTCGGTAATCTAAACACCTTCCTATATCAACCAATACAATCAAAACCATCACAAAACATAGTACAAAAACAATTGCATGATACAAATACAAGAAAAAAAATTGAATAAAATAAGCATATTGCAACAACCATACATTTCATAGCCTAGATTCCAAAACCTTAGATTTTTTTCAAAAAAATGTCAATTTGGTATCATACAAGACAAAATTGTGTTATTTTAGGCGAACAAGACAAACTTATCACATATTGGCTTGTTTATTATTTCGTATCCTATGATACAAAACCCTTCATAAAGGTATTTTGGTCATGAAGAGGGACCTGAGAGTAAACTATATGGGCCTAAAGAGCAAAGTTCACAATGGATACAAGAATGAGACCGGCCCAACAACAAAAAATCAAATCGGGCCCAACTATAGTTGATTGGCGTTGTATTTTTTTGTTATAACTTTATTCTATCCAAATTAATTTCCGACATTTTTTTAGACCTTTCCTTTTGTCATCCTATGGGTTACTTGCGCGCCCTACGAAATAATCAAAATACCCTTTCGTAGCTTAAGTCACAGATGTATGAAAAATGAGTAATTTTGAAAAATAACATCTGTGATTAAGTCACAGATGTTATAATTGTAGGGTGTTTTTGGGGGGTATCCGTAGCACAAGTCACATACAGGAGCATTTTGGTCATTTCGTAGGGTACGCCCCAGAAACCATAGGGTGGCAAAAGTGGTAATTTTTTGGCTAAATGCATTCATAGGTCCTTTAAGTTTTATGTTTGTAACAGATAGGTCCTTTAAGTTTTTTAAGTAACAAATAAGTCTTTTAAGTTTTTTAAATAACAAATATGTCTTTTAAGTTTTTTAAATAACAAATATGTCTTTTAAGTTTGTAATTTGTAATATTTAGGTCCTATTTTTTAAATAATTGAGGGACCTAGATGTTACAAATTACAAATTTAAAAGACCTATTTATTACTTAAAAAACTTAAAGGACTTATTTGTTGCTTAAAAAACTTAAAGGACCAATCTATTACAAACATAAAACTTAAAGGACTTGTCCAATGAATCATTGTAACAGTTAACTAGTTTATTTAATCACTATACAAAAACATCAATGACTAATTTAATATAATATTACCAATCGTTAGTTGATTCAGTGGTGATTGACGCTGAACTTGGTAGGGAGGACCACGGTTTGATCCCCCACAACTGCGATCGGGAGGGGGTTGGAACCACTTGATGCCAGAACTGACTGTCGAACAAAATTAAACTGGTGGTGTAAACCAAAAAAAAAGAAATTAATATAATATTTTTTTTATATAAAAAAGAGGGCCGAACGAAGCCCAATAATATTATTTTTTTTGTCACAAACTAAATTAGACACTACACTACAGTAGTAACTTATGACATCAAAATGGATCTTTTGTCTTAAAAGAATATATAAATAAGTGAAGATGTGGCAGTTTCGTATCCAGTATTCTTTACATAAATTTTTTGGAATTTTCAAATGTAAGAAAATTCTCCACCACTCATCTATCTACATAATCCATTACTAATATCCAAAACAATTTCCTCACAAAAAACAAAGCCTATTAGTAACTGAAAAAAGGAGTAACTATATCTATTAAATTATCTTATTATTACTATACACAGTGTATTGTGATGAAGAAACATATTCTCAAGATTTGCATTGCCACAACAGTGAGAGTATTTGTAATGTTATCATTAATATGTTGCACAAATAGCAACAACCTTAATCCAGTGATTCTAATACCAGGTAATGGAGGGAACCAACTAGAAGCAAAATTAACCAAACAATACAAACCTTCTACCTTAATTTGTGACCCATGGTATCCACCTTTCAAGAAGAAAAATGGTTGGTTTAGATTATGGTTTGATTCAAGTGTCTTACTTGCTCCATTCACTCAATGTTTTGCTTCTCGTATGACTCTTTATTATGATCAACAACTTGATGATTACTTTAATGCCCCTGGTGTACATACACGTGTCCCTCACTTTGGTTCTACATCCTCTCTTCTTTATCTTAATCCTCGTCTTAAGTAAGTTTATTTATTTCATAATCATGCTTTTAATCTTCAATTTTGTTTCCTGCAATTTGTTTTGAAAATTTTGGTATATGAAACCGACTCTGTTTAGATTGACTTATTTGAATTTATCTGTTGGTATAAGTTTTGTAAGACCAACTTATAGAAACAACTTATGATACTTTCATAAGTTTTAATTTATCAGTTTATGCTAATCTAATGTTATATGTAGAGTAGTATTTTTAGTGTTAGTTAACAAATATGAGGATTAATATATTTGACTTTGACCTGTGGACTAATCTGAAATATTTGCTAAAAGATGATAATGATTGAACTAAAATAAGCAACAATTTATAATATGTTGTCAATTTTTTAGTTTCAAAATCAACTTGTCATTACCCTACAATTTCAAGAAAAAAACCTGGAGATACTCTCTGATAAATTTGTGTTACATAAGTTATGTATATAGTAGAATTTTCTTACATGTACCAAAAAAAAGAGCTTATACAATAATGTTACATGTTTAGGCTTGTGACAGAATACATGGCAACCTTAGTAAAATCATTAGAACAGCTTGGTTACATAGATGGCGAAAATCTGTTTGGAGCTCCCTATGATTTTCGATACGGTCTAGCAGCACCAGGTCATCCATCTCGAGTAGGATCCAAATTCCTAAACGACCTAAAGAATTTGATAGAAGAAGCGAGCAATTCAAATGGAGGGAAACCGGTAATACTTGTGTCACACAGCTTAGGAGGTTTATTTGTCCTCGAACTCCTTAATCGCAACCCTTCTTCTTGGCGCAAGAAATTTATTAAACATTTTATAGCTCTTTCTGCTCCATGGGGCGGAACTGTTGATATAATGTTCACTTTTGCATCAGGAAATACTTTGGGGGTGCCATTAGTAAACCCTTTGATTGTAAGAAATGAACAGAGAAGTTCTGAGAGTAACCTATGGCTTATGCCTAATCCAAAGATGTTTGATGCTAAGAAAACATTAGTTACTACTCCGAGTAGAACCTATTCAGCTCATGATATGGTTGATTTTCTTAAACATATTGGTTATTCTGAAGGGGTTTATCCTTATGAAACTCGCATTTTACCTTTGATGGCGAAAATAGAAGCACCAGAAGTGAATATGACTTGTATTGTAGGGAAAGGTGTGAAGACACCGGAGGAATTATTTTATAGGAATGGTGATTTTGATGAACCGCCGGAGTTTTCTTATGGAGATGGCGATGGAACTGTGAATATGGTTAGCTTGTTGGCACTTGAGAAACTATGGAAAGATGAGAAAAATCAGTATTTGAAAGTGATTAAGATTGGTGGAGTGTCTCATACTTCAATATTAAAAGATAAAGTTGCACTTGATGAAATAATTGGTGAGATTAGTAGAATTAATTCTCATGCTCAACTTGGTTTGAGCAATATTTCTTTGGCTACATGGGATGAGAAATGATCGCGGACATGTATAGTACCAACCGAAAAGCTAGTACTTGATGCTATGGAGTCGTATATCCATTGTTTGGAAATTTAATTTTCGGTTGAGTTTTGTGTTGCCATTTTACTTATTGATATAGGAATCAACTATTATGATGTGAATATGAGACAATTTTTTAAGGATGATGTCTCGAAATTGTAACAAGTTTGAAGTATGATAGTATCTCCGTCCCAAAATATAAAAGCACGACTTTTGAAGTATGAAATTATGCTATACCGATGAATGAAATTCCAGAATTGTTAAGTTCGATAGAAGCACAATATTCGAATATGAAATTGTAGTGTGTTCAAATTGGATAGGACCAGAATCACAATTTTTTTCAAACATGTAGAAACAAATATATAAAACACTTTTTCCTTCAAATTTTGCAAAATTTAAGAATGAAAATGCATATCAAAAGCTAGGTTTCAGAAAATTATTTAGTTTAGGTCTTAAAGATCGACTTAAATAAAATCTTACATCTAATAATATTTGTCAGCTTGAAGCTCACTAATCAATTTTCTTTGCAGTCACACTATATTAGAGTTACACTTGAATATTGATTTTCATGTCAACGACCCGATTTACTTTATTTTTCGTGATCTTCTTAAATCGGCACCTATATATTTTGGGAAAAAAAAATAATTGAGCTTCATATTGCTTGGCATCGTCCTCTTGCTCCTCTCAAATTGAATATTGAAGACTTTCATTTTTCTAGTGGTTGTTCTTCAACTTGTTGCGGACTTATTAGAGATCACTAATGTCAACCTATTAAACGTTTCCATTGCAATATTGGAAACTCCACTATTGTCCATGGTGAGCGTTAGGGCTTGTATTATGGCCTAAAGCATGATCGTCAACTTCATATTCCTTTGATCTCTTCTTATTGAGGTTGACTCTAAAATTATGGACAATAAATTTTATCTTTCGACTTCTTTGAATTTCCTCCTTATTGCATCATAGATCATACTAATATATCTCTCTATCACATCACATCATATCACATTTACATTTACATAAAAATCAATAGTTACACATAACTTGGTGACAATTTAGGTCATGTGATAGGTCACACCTTGATTTGAATATTTTAGTGTATAATACACTTTGCCTTGTTCCTTAGCTTTTTTCATGCTTGCCCTCCTCTTTTATAGGAAATAGGTTATTTATTTTATGGAATAGCATTATTTGGGTTAATGAGGATGGATTAAAAGGTACTAATAATAAGCCGAAGCCAAATAAAACAAAACAAAAAGCTGAATTACATCTTGCCTGGTTGTCTCATTCATTCAAATTCAACAATTCCGTATAAATTGTTTTTGTTTGGCTGTCTGTTGACATCTCAGAGAGAGAGAGAGAGAGAGAGAGACGACCACCGTAGTGAGCCAACTACCTGATCCCTCCACCCCACCCCACCTCAAAGATTCTCTTTCTCTCTCTCTCTCTCTCGAGAGAGACGACAACAACGTTAAACCATTCGCAGGTCCCTTTTTGTTCATTTCAAATACCAAAATGTCATCATGGCTCGCACGTTCCCTTGCTAACTCTCTTCGACTCGATGATGACGACATTCAAAACGACATCGTAACCGATTCCTCAACCACAAATCAACATCAACACAATAATGCACTTATTAGATCACAATTAGAACAACACCAAGAAGAAGAAGAAGAAGAATATGATGACGATGAAACGCATGGTCGTGGCGGTGTTAAAGAAGACCTCGACGAAATCAAACAAACCCTAACCCGCCAATTTTGGGGTATGGCTTCATTTCTCGCTCCTCCACCTACAATTTCTCAATCCGATCACAATTTACCCGAACAAGATTTCCAACAACAACAACATGTTGATGATGCTGTAATTTCTAATCAATCTTCGGATATGGAAAATGGTATTATCCATGGGGATGATGATCCTGACCCGAATTCAAATACATTTGGATCCGATTCGGAACGGGAACAGGACCTTGATACTCAATGTGCGGTTGGAATTACGGAGGAGGTGCTGACTTTCGCAATGAATATTGCTATGCATCCTGAGACGTGGTTGGATTTTCCTATTGATGAGGAAGATGATACCGATGGTAATCTTATTTTCAATCATCTTTTTAATTCTTCATTTCTTTCTTCAATCGTATCACATCATGATCATGTTTGCATTTGTTTGTTTTAGATTCATTATAATGTATCCATTGTTTGGACATTACACTGTCATCCAATAAGAAATCATCAATTTTCCATGTCATACGATAAATTTCAAAATATCGTTATGGCGGAATACAAGTTGTTCATTGGATGCGGACGTACAACTATTTTATATTTAAATGCCCTCGAAACTTAGATAACTAGTTTTACCCTTTTTTAAAAAATATTTATATTTATTTATGGTAGCCTTCTCGAAGGAATGGAATTAATTGTTCGCGCCATTTAGTTAGGGTTGTCAAATAACGGATATAGCCTAGCGTAATTTGAAACCGCTATTATCTCGTGATACGCAAATTAGTACAGTGTTGTCAAATAAAGGCTATAGCGGCATTGTAGTGTAGTGGAATTTGAACAAACCATTATTTTCTGCGATCTACGATTGACAACATTGGATTTAGTACAACTTTTGTGGTCGTCTATTACACGCCTTGATTTCTGTAACGATGAATTTTGAATGTATATGTTTTAATTGTAGATTTTTACATGTCCGATGCCCAACGAGATCATGCTGTGGTTGTTGAAAGATTTGCTCCGAGATTAGCTGCGCTTAGAATTGAACTTTGTCCTTGCCATATGAGTGAAAGTTACTTCTGGAAGGTCTATTTTGTACTTTTGCATTCAAGGCTTAATAAACAAGATTCTGAGATTTTGTCTACACCCCAGGTCAGTTATGTGGCAGTTTGTTTTGGTTCTCACGCTGCTCTTGTTATTTCTTGAATCTTGAAATATGTTTTTGATGAAGTATTAATTTTGAATAATTTATATACTTATAATTGCCGGAATAGTTTAGAGTGGAAATGATTGTTCCAGTATTTCTAGAAATAGGTGGTTTTCAATGCTGCATTTTGGGACTTCACTTGGGAATAGTTGTCCGATGAAATTCTCTCACTATAAGTGATCAGTGCAAATTATAAACTAGGCAGGCAGATTAAGATGCAGTGCGAAAGTTACCTTGCTGTTGCATTTATTCCTTTGGTTCTTGCTGCTTGCCCCTCTTTGTAATTGTCTCTTAATCATTTGAACTGAAAATGCTTATATGTTGAATAGAATCTGAAATCCTTCTCAAAGGCTCAAATTAATTGTGCTATGTAATTTATAGATTCTAAATGTTGAATAATCAATATTTCACTTTTTTCCTGATTATTGGGGGAAAATGTTGAATAGTCAATATTTCACTTTTTTCCTGATTATTGGGGGAACTAACTGTATGTCTGCACTGTTCTACAAGATAAGCCACTTTAGTCTCTCTTCTACACGTTTTTGTTATTGTCAATACTCAATGGTAATGTAAAGAGTACTTGAATTTCTACTGAGTTGGGGGTTGGGGGGGGGGGGGGGGGGGGATTTGTTTAGCATCAAAATTATGCTTGCATTATGAGTCTATCTCTGTCTTTTTTCGGCCTAGCGAGACGTCAATAAGGACATGTTTATTCTTGTGTGCTCCATTCTGTAAATTCCTTTTAAGTTTTCTTCTAATTTTAGATGCATACTAAAGTTTCCGAATGTTGATTATTGTTATTCACATCCAATAATAGATATTATCGGAAAGATATAATTGCCATTGTTATAACCTTTATTTGTGTGAATTTTGGTGGCTCGTATTATTAGAATTCTAATTTATAATACAAATGGTTAGTATACTTCAAATGTACACTTCTCATATATTAATGTCTAATACGGCTATGTTTGTAATGATGAAAAGGGATAAATGGATGGGATCGTTAAAAGTTATTTTGTTTGGATTGTTTAGAATAGGATAGAAATGCAACGTGATTTCATGGGTTCTACCTCATACTATCCGATATCTCACCCCCGCCCCCCTTGGATTTTGGGCGGGATGGGATGGAAGAAGTCTTTTCATTAGATGTATCAATTGATGGAACAGCAACTTTATTTCATTCCATTATGTTACATTGCAGTCCTCTCTACTCTCCATTATCTAAATAAATATAGCCTCACAGATTATAAGTTTTGAGAAGAAAAGTGTGCTATTTTACGTGTTAGGGGTCTACATGTTATACTTGCCCCAACTTGTTATAGCTATGCAAAATTTGAGTGGTTAGCTAATAATTGGATTAGTAGCAGAAGTTGTTTCTTTTGGTTTGCAAATTGCAATGCTTGTGGTTAATTTTAACGATAAAGGTTTGTCATCGGGATAGATCTATTATTGTCTTACCATGGAGAATATTTGCTTTATTTGAAGAGGTTAGGGTTGTTGAAGTGTTCCTTTTTTTCCTTGGAAAGTAGTGTTGAAGTGTTCCTTTTTTTTTTCCTTGGAAAGTAGTGTTGAAGTGTTCCTTTGCTTAGTTTGGTTCATTGATCACAAGCAGTATTTGTCTCTAATGCTCATCTCTAAAGTTCACATGCTCTTCTACATTCAGCTAGTATTTTACTTCCGAGATCGACTTTTTTATATCTTAGTTTTAACTTTTGCAGGTCATGGTAGCCAGAGCAATGTGGATGCAGGAATTGCAGAAACAAACAAAGCCCGAATATGAACTTTATGGAAGAAGTGATCTCTACTCAAGAGACAATGCTCAGCATCATGATTCTACTTCCAGCTTATTAGATGACACCTATTCTGATGACATGCCTCATCGGACATACGGAAATAGAACAACCTCTTCCTCTGTGGTGGCAGATAATGAGTCTGAAAAGTACACAGTCGAAAGTTCTGGATCACATTTCTCCGATAAGTCAATTACTGAGGAAAATCCAATCATTAAAACTGAAAACAAAGATCTAAAAAGTGGTCGACCATCTCAAATTATTATTCATGACTATGATGACGACGGAGACGATGATTGGCCAGAGGATGATTCTGATTTAGGAGGAACAACACTCCCTATTGTTAATGAAGAAGACATATCTTTCAGCGATCTTGAGGATGATGATTATGGCATTAAACATGTTAATACCAATTCAAGTTCAAAGGTGGTATAAACTTCAATCCAGATGACACAACTGTGGTGATTTTAGGGGCACCGGAACCTCACTCGAAACATGGAATCATAAAGATGATTGCCGGATGTTCGAAAAAAACATGGATACTGGTGTGTGAACTCTAGCTTTTTTTGTTCATAATGGTGAGCGAAGCTGCAAAATTGTTGTGATGCTATTTGAGGTTGTTAAGCGAACATGTAAATCCTTTTCTCCCAACATTTTTTTGCCACGTGGCTAGGTGGCTTGGAAGGTGGGTCTTTTATTTGATGAAAACAACTCAAATGAAAAGGAAAAGGAGCAAAGAAAAGGGATATGATGTTGTGGGTTGAAATACGAGCATCAATCCCATGGACAACTTGTTTGAAAATACATCATATAGGTGCTAGAATGTATATAAAATGCCTTGTTTGTCGTCAAATATAGATTTTGAATTTTCTGTTTGATTTATGGCAGATGTAATAGGGTTCGGAGTTTTCTCCCCCGGTGTTGTTCTCCTGAATCCTAATTGCCTTTGTGTGTCATCAACTGTGTTTGAAAACCATAGTGATTGTTTCAATAACTTGATTGATGATCAACTGGAATGTGTTTTTCATCTTAGGATATACATACCCCTTCAGAATTCTTGGCATAAAGTTTTTAGGTTAAACTAAGGAGAACCTGAAGGATTTTTTCTTTTTCTGAAATAATAAATGTTTGTGTTTGTTGTATTTTGTTGGAGTTGGGAGGGATTGAACATTCTCTTCATCAAACTAAACTTATACTATTATATCTCTTACAAACCGAAGGTTATTAATTTAGGAGACCTCAAGTTTTTTTAATCACATTTTGGCCGTTTGTAAGAATGTATTTTCAACATCTTATTACTTAGTATATTGTTACTTGCAGACAGCTCTTGTTTTAGTGGTTTAGTCCTTATGATACTTTATTTTTTTTTGGAAAAATGGTCCTTATGATACTAGTACTACGATTTTGTCATTCTATTGTTGTAGTGGTTTGGTCCTTATTGTGTTGTTCGTTAAGACCGAGAACTTTTGCAAATCTCTACTTCTTCCTGCAGTGAAGGAGGAGGAGGCTTGTACAGAATGTTTTTAAAATTTCATTGACCAGTTAGCAGATTGTTTCCACCGTCCATTTGCGGGGACCCGTTTAAAGCCAAAGTTTTTTTTACTCTGTATGGACTGGCTAGCGGCGAAGCTAGCCATATTTCCATGAGGTGGCCAAACACTACTAGAAAAATTTTAAATACCGATGGACAAAATCTGTCTCTAAAATGCAAATATTCTATCACCAAGCATGCTAGAGACGGATTTGATGCTGTCGGTAATTTCCTCGTCCTGAACTATTAGAGACGGACAAAATCTATCTCTAAAATGAAAATATCTGTCTCTAACTGCTTTTTTTGTCTCTAATTTCATCTCTATTAGAGAAGAAATATATTCCGTCTCTAAATTCCGTCGGTATTTCAACTTTTTCTAGTAGTGAAATATAAAAACAATTCAAAAGTAATAGTAAAATAACCCAATAAGCAAAAAGATTAACATTAACTTTTGGACGGGACTGTCACCGATAGTCATGTGTCAAAAAATAACGACGTTAAAAAAAATTGACGGAAGGGACCAATTAATGGTAACATTCAAAACATAGGGGACTAAAGTGAAACTTTTAAAACATAAGGACCAAATTGATACCTAAAATAAACATAAAAGACCAAATTAATAATTAATTCTTTTTCTTAAAATCCACGTGGCATCACCGTTAGCCACGTGTCAAAAAATAATGGCGTTAAAAAAAAAAAATGACGGAAGGGACCAATTAATGGTAATGTTCAAAATATAAGGGACTAACGTGAACCTTTTAAAACAAAAGGGACCAAATTGAGAGCTAAAATAAACATAAAAGACCAAATTATGAATTAAGCCATAATAATATAATAAAAATGGGTTATGGGCCTATATCTATTTGGACTAATAATAGACTAATATATTTGTTGTTCTTGTTAAACAAATAAATTTATTTAGGGTGGCCAAATATATATAATTAGGGGTAGCTAAATATAAATTTATACCTACTAAATAATTTTATTTTTTTTTTTGGGTAGCAAGGGCTACCCCATGGATACACTACCCTTCGCCCCTGGGACTGGCCCACCGGAATTGACACTAGAGGGAATCGAACCTGAGATATTGAAAGGAGCAAACTTCAAGAATCCAAGTCAACACCACTAGGCCAACCCAAGTGGGTTTAATGTGACATTAATTAACTTGTTTCAATGTTATCTTCAAATTAATACTCGTAATGTTTACACAACTTTGAAGTCATTACATGTCACTATACATTTATAATTATTTTTTTTTGGAAATGCTAAGAAATATGTAATTTATTAATACATTTATGATAGTAGTAATTATTATTAGCTACGTAATGTTTGGGTTACGAGGAGGGGGCAGCCAGTGGAATTATTCGCATTGAGTTTAAGAACAACTTCAAAAGGTGAGTTGGACATCATACTTTAACCCAAAACTTTAAGGTGTTAAGTTTATGGGTCATCTCACTTATAAAGTGTTCAACCTCCACATTTCTAAGCAATGTGAGACTTTTCACTCACACTTGCCACAACAATCTCCCCCTCAAGTGTGAGTCCATCCATACTTTATGGATACGCTCCCCCTCAAAAGGAAGTTTTCTTCATTCATACTGCACCGTCGTTGCCACTGTTCAACAGGATACGCCGCCTGACCACCTTTGACAGGAAGACTTTCGATACAAGGAGCCGGTCGAACCCTTCGTCGAACCATCGGCTCTGATAGCACTGATGGGTCACGAGGAGGGGGCAGCTAGGGGGATCATCCACATTGGGTTTAAGAATAACTTCAAAAGTGAGTTGGACACCACACTTTATGGGTCCTCTCAATTATAAAGTGTTTAACCTTCACCTTTCTAAGCAATGTGGGATTTTTCACTCACACTTGACACAACAAGTACTCCATAGTTGATGGGGATAGTTTTCTAAAATTACACACTTATTCATGTACATACCATTGAAACTATTTTTCATAATCCATGGGAAGAAATTTTAAACTTCAATTGTTTTAAAATGGAAAGAGCACTAAAAAAATATAAATTGTTTTATTTTAAATCAACAATCAAGATCTATAAAAAATTTGTGTGAAATTTTTACAGTAGAAAAATATGATAAAGAGAGATGTTGATTCTCGGCTATAGACAGATGACACAGTAACACGCTGTTTCTAATCCCGACAATTGATTTTGAAACCGAATGGTTCAGATAACACAAACAAAATAAAATTATGAACAATCTAAGACGTCGATCAAAGATCGGACAGTCATAACGAATAACTGTGTGACGAGGTTACTGCGTCAAATCCAATCGAAGCAAATGAGCTGTCTATACATACTCTGATTTATAAACTTAACAACCACTTATTTGGCGCGATTATCTCTCCTTTGCCCAAATCCTCTTCTTCCTTAATCCCACCATAACTCATCACATTTTCTCAAAAACGTCGTCGTTCCCACCACATTCAATTCTCTGCACTCATTCTCGACAAATATCAGTTATAGTAACTCCTCTACAAACCTAATTGTACTATACCTTCTCAGGAAGATATTAATTTCCATGAAAACAACTTATTCCAATTTTCCTCCAACCAACCAAATTCATCATTAATTCATTTCCCTAACATTCACCATTCACTCCATTTATTTAATTATATTTTCTTTTCACCTCAATTTCAAGACCCATTCTTTCAATTTCCCCTTCTAGGGTTTCAATTTGAATGGACCTTCTCCAATTCTCTCGAAGAAACCGAAAACGACTTCTCCTAATCGCCGTTTTAGGAGCTTCTGGTTATGGTGCTTACAAAGCCTATCATTTACCCTATGTTGTTCAAAAGAGGAACCGTTTCACCAAGCTTCTTAGAGCTTTCGTTTCTCTTGCTGAACTTGCTTCAAATTCCGCAGAAACAGTTTCAATTGTTTCTAAGGATTTGAATCGATTCCTCACCTCTGATTCCGACGAAATTCCCAATAGTTTGAAACAATTATCGAAAATCGCTACATCCAATGAATTTTCGATAACAATTTCTAGGGTTTCAGAGTCTTTAACAAAAGGAATTTTGATGGGGTATAACGATTGTATTAAACCTTCGGAAGTTAATGCAGAAAGTTCGAATTTTTCGGATAGGGTGTTGGAGAGACTATTTTCAAAGGCTGGAACCGGTTTTGTATCGGTTGTGGTTGGAAGTTTTGCTAAGAATTTGGTTTTGGGTTTCTGTTCGAATTCGGGAAGTGTTGATGGTGAATTTGATTCAGGCTCTCGACCGGATGCTGTTCCTAGATGGGTGAGTGTGCTTTGTGATGAAAAGTGTGGGAAGGTTATAGGGGATTGTGTGCAGATTTTTGTTAGTACTGCTGTTGCTGTTTTTCTCGATAAAACAATGGATGTTAATACATATGATGAATTGTTTGCTGGATTGACTAATCCTAAACACCATGATAAGGTGAAAGGGGTTTTGGTTTCTCTGTGTAATGGTGCTGTTGAGACTTTGGTTAAAACATCTCATCAGGTCTTGACTAATCCAAATGTGAAATCCAATTTAAGCTCGCCGAGGGAAAATGGATGTTTGAAACCGGAAGCTTATGTTGGGCAATTTAGAATTGGGAGCTCTGTTAGTGGAGTTGGAGATTCTGGGTGGATTGAACAGATTAAATCAACTCTTTCTGTGCCAGCTAACCAGAGGTTTGTGCTTGATGTTACGGGGAGAGTGACATTTGAAACAGCGAGGTCATTTGTGGAGTTCTTGTTATGGAGAATATCAGAAGGTTTCAAAAAGGGTGTTAATAAGGTTCATGACGAGGTTGTAGACAGAGGAATGCAGGTCGTTAGATATGTAGGAGCTAAGTCGTCAGTTATTCTTACCTTGTGTCTTGCTTTGTATTTACATATTTTGGGTGGTAGTAGGTTTCTAATGCCTGCTTAGTATGATCATTCATTCTACCCTCTTGTAATGCAGATGGAATATAATTTTCAGTTAGAATAGATCTTTACACTATTGAGATTTCCAATTGTTAATTAAGGTCATAATTCAATGGATGAAATAACTAGCCAATGTAATCTGTAAATTAATCCACCTCTTTTAGCCTTTTCCATACCCAAAAAAGAAAGGTCTGAGCCATTTTATTGCTTAAATTTATGTTGCTCTGGCTCCGGATGCAATGAAACATAACACGTCAGGAAGAAACAATAATGTACACTTTTCTGGAAATGAAATATCTGATATTTAAAGTTTGCTAATCTAGATTGTGGATTCCCTATAGTCTAAGAATCACAAGGTTGTTGCAATCTAGAAATAACCCTGTTGGATAGATTTAAATTCAATTTGAAAAGGGCACGACGTGAACCAGATGATTTTGATCTAACAATGCTGATTTCTTTGCTACACTGGTGTTATTCTTTTTTACTGCAGCAGTATATGAACAAGTTTTCCAATTTACCCTGCCTCCTCAGTCCTCTCCTCATAATCTTATTCACCATTCAAAAAGAAGTTTTGAGTAGATTTGCCAGTTTCTATCTGATAAATTGAAATTGCAATTGATTGACAATGTTTTCCTTCGTTTTTTTTCTTGTCTATAAATTTGAGATCATGTAGCAGATTTGACTTTCTGCAACTGCCAACTGGAGCTTATGGCTGGGAAGTGGGAATGCATCTCAATCCGAGTAATTTCAAGATTCTTGATGTAGATAGGTCAGTTCAGCTTCTCCTATGGTTAAGTAATGAGCATTAATCCGTTTTTTTTCTGTTGGGAATCCCTAATCTTTATGCCTGAGACTTTGGTTTTGTCAATATTTAAGGTATCTTGATGTACTCTATAATAAGATATCACAAGCATATACTTAATACATTCTATACATCATTGTTAATATGTATTATTATTAATCAGTATATTCCTGTATCATGCATTCTTTATTCTGCAACTGTATATTGTAAATATGTAATTGTTTTGTATTTCTAGTTATTAGCCTTATATTTTTTAATAAATAGTGATTATCGTATTTTGACTTTTAATCAGACCCAATATGTAGAGCGTATTCTATTTAGTTAAATTAGTGCTTGTACACTTACTCAATTGAATAATAATCCCAAATATTTTTCCACATGGTATCAGAACTTGTACTTGATATGTTGTTGGGTTTAGGTGTTGTGTACACCCTAGGCCCATTGGGCCTATGTGTGAAGGGGTGTGTTAGAAATCCTGCCTTAATTGTAGCACCATTGTGCTACAGTTTAGTTCCGCGTTGCCTACCGGTATGATCTTTGTAGTGGTTATAAGACTTGGTAGTTTGCAGCTTGTAAAGTTGATTTTGTGGGGTTGGGTTAGCTATAAGCCCAATTTCTAATATATCTATGGGGATTAGGTTGACAATTCATCATCTTGAATTGTTTTCCGTATTGTCAGTTCTGTTGAAGCAATGATACACTCCGTGTTGTCAAATATTTGCCATAGCGGATACCGGTGGTGGATTTTTGGAAAACCGATTTGGCCATCTGTGAAGGATGGGGGCGCCATATGCGGTCAGTATGTTGGATTTTTTACTCTCCGCCATCGGTAACATTGGATACGAGTAACTAATCTTTAAAATCAGAGTGTTTTCCCTGTATAGCAATTAGCCTCAGTATTCTTAACTGCTGTACACTTTAAAATGGAATAGAATCATAGGTACGTTCTGTTTATGGCAATGATTGTAGGATAGGGCAAAAGAGTTTGATGTTTTGTTTAATGCAATCACTCTATTCAGTTGAAGGACTTCCCCATTTAATCACTTCTGTAGAAGTGTGATGCAGCTCATGAGTAACTAAATCTTTAAATCAAAGACTTTTCTCTGTCGAGCCTCAGCATTCATCCCTGCTATACACTTAAAAGGGGTCGGATGCCTTCTATTCAGTTGTGTTCTTTAATGTGCAATGACTCCAGTACCATGTCAATAGAGTTTGAAGTTTTCTTTAATTTGCTCACTTTATTCAGTTGAATAATTGTTACTTTTACTAACCTTTCATGAACTCGCGGGGGTCACTATTTGTCAAACGTCATACTAACTGGAGCATTGTAATTTGGTTCCTTCCTTTGAAGTTGTCCGAGCTGTAATTGTGTTCTCTCGTGTTATTTATAAAAGTTTACACATAAAAAGGAATGGAGAAATTGTTATTAGTTCATGCCTATGGTTGTGATTGATTAAAAAAGTGTGGCATGTAGACCATCTCCATTCTCCAATGTTGTTCTTCACGGTGTTCTTAAAACACATGAACACATTTTAATTTTTCTGCCTCACTAGAGGATAGTGACCTGGAAGATAGGTTGGAGAACTGTTATCTCAGAGAAACATGTTCTAGATGCAACTGTATTAGAAAAGAGTCGAAAAACACAGAACTAGAAGAAAAATAAATTTGCAGACCAAATGAGATGAGAAGTGTATCGTGGTGAGGGAGAGCATTCTGATCACGGATCTCGTCTTTCATGGCAGCTGCACAGCTTGGCTGTCGAACCTCTGGATTTGCTCCGATCTTTCAAAATTGTGCGCCGTGAGTGGAGTTGGGGAGGAAGGGAAAAAGGAGAGAAGAGGCTATGATTGGAGATGCTCTTCTTATCCATGTCCAGTAGTACTAAAATAAAGGAGTTTGATGATTTGAGAGTGACAGCAGAGACTTCTTAATTCTTATGGGCACATGGCTCGAAAATATATAAACAAATTAGTATGATCCATAAGCAGGAATATAGTATATATATTGTGGTATCAATTATAGAGGGTTATGCCGGTGGAGGTGAGCAGTGTCTTCAGAATTTGACAAAGAAGGTTGTTCAATCATTGTAAACATAAACATTATTCTTCCATTAATTGACATGGTTATTCATGAGATTATGGTCCTAGGCAGGATCACACTTTACCAACTTTGGTATGAAGCATAACAGAGTTGGTGAAAATTGACTGACACGTCAATTTCAATCATACATGACATAAGTAGGGAAATCGTTGTGAAAACTTCAGCCTTTTTTACTTGTATAGTAATGTATTTTTCCATTCTTCATAGTATCTAATTGAAGATTTGTTAAATTGATAACACTCATGGCGTTTCTTTCCCTAAACTTGTTAGACCATCTCCCCTGGGGTACCTATTATCCATCGGAGCAAAATACAAATGAGTACTTAATAAGTACTATAAAGATGTAGTGTTATTGGTGAGACCTATTTAGAACTTTTTAAGAGGTGTTGGATTGGAGAGATTGAGTGTTTATTAAGTACTATTATTAAAAATTAATAAATAAATGATTTGTGCACGTATGGCCCAGTTAAGTACCAAAAAATGAGGAGTTCCATTGTGGATGCTCTTACAATTTCTTGATAATAATTGTTTCTTTCTCCTTTGTATTTTAGGCCATCTTTTTTATACACAAAAAGAAATAAAATATATTTAACTCAAACAAAATGAACATGAGTGGCTTAGAATATATAAATTTAAGTGCAATTTTCCCAATTTTTAACAAAACACTCTTTGACACATATTTTACAATACACTTTCTTTTATTTGTTAAAACTAATATGTCTTAAACCAAGTCATTGGGCTCAAGTGGTTAATGAGCTTCACTAAATGACGGATTCGAAAGAACCCCGAGTTCGATTCATAAGTGGAACAATTTCTTGTTCATGCTTTACTACTTACCTTGCATAAATTTGATGTGATAGAGTGTTATGTTGACATTTTTCATGTTTATCGGTGTCTCTAATACTCCATCATCCGTCTTTAATTATAAAATTCTTTTTAAAAAAAATTGTTTCTAAATATAAACCATCTACACATTTTTAAATGCATTTATTATTTATTTTTCAAACATACCTTTATTTTATTTTTTTGGTAAAAATAATATACCTTTTATCAATGCCACTAATTTGCATCAGAAATGAATATGAAAAATTAATACAAAATATAATTTAATAATAAGCATACACATTTTTAACGAATTTATTACTCCAACATTATTTTTAATATAGTAATTTTTTGTGGAGATGCTTTATAATAAGCCAGGGAAGGAAGGAGTAAAAGAATGAATAAACAAAAGGAAATTTGCACAAACGGTAATGATGCCTCAAACAAGTTGCAATTAAAGTATAATTAAACTTAATTAGCTTGAACCTAGAGTCCAATAATCACATCACAAATACAAAACTCTGAAGCTTCTTAATTAAACTCTTATTTCATTCCTTCATATATCTATCTGCTTGTGCTCTTTCCATTTCAACACAAATATTCCATATGGCTGCCACTACTACCTCCTCTTCCACCTGCACCAGTTTCTTCAATTTCCGATCATCATCAAATCCTTCTGAGTCCTACAGAGTCCGTGACTCATCAAGCCAAACTTCTTCTGCAGGTAATTGCAGTGGAAAACTTGATGGGGTGGCTATGTGGTTCGTTAACGGTGTTACAATGGCTTTTTTCGCTTCATTAAATCGTTGTTCTTGTATCCGCATCGCTACTGAAGAAGACGGTGAAGATGCCAACGATTTACCGTTGATGTTCAACGATGGTAATCTCCGCCATGATGGTGTCGCCGGCACCACCAGCAGGAGAAGGACTGGTAAAGGGAAGAAAAATGGTAAGTGATATATATTAATTATATTATAATATATGATATTATAATATAATGCTATAAATATAGTATATGTGAGAGTTCTTAGAGTATAATTGTGCGTTCAAATCAAAGCTTATGTTAATTTTGGAGTGATTTTGGAGATCGATGAAAATTATGAAAATGAATTAAGAAGCTGTAATTTTCTTCCTTTGAAATTATATATATACAGATAATGAAGAAATATGGTTCATGATGGTGTATTATTAATTCTTTATTTGTGTAGTAATATAAGTTCTTGATTTCTGTTTAGATTCAAAAGATACAAAATAGTCATCAAATGAATAATAATTGAGTATGATAAAATTATACATCATTAATCTCATGTTTGTATCAAGTTGTGAATTCTGATTGTATTGATATTGATCATGATCAGTTGACCTTACTTTAATCCAATTAGCCAACTCCATCATTTTAATATTGAGTAAATTATCAATTCGGCTGTTGAAATTTGGACTGGGCAAAAATATTCCAATTTTGAATTATGTCTTATGCTAAATTATATCTATTGATCATTTACCATCAAACTAGTCCATGAACTCTATCACAAATTAATCCATGAATCATATCACTTACTTATTACTTAGTCTTTGAATTATATTATTTATTAAACTAGTCCTTACAAGTTAACAAAATGACCAAGTTATCCATTATTCAAAATTAATCTTTTTTGTCTATTCACAAATTTCATAAGTATAAATGTTCAACCCTTGCCTCCGAGAGCTTAGCTCAGTTGGCAGGGACAATAACATTTTATATGCAGGAGTCATGGTTCGATCCATGGACATTCCACTTATTCATCTTATGGGTAGATTTTCAAGTCACTAGGCTACCTGATAAATGTTCAACCCTTTCATTTCAAAGGGTGAATTAATAATTTGATTGTTTAATAATATTACATGTGGTACACCACGTTCGTTCACACATTTTTTTTGTTTTCAACACCGATTGAATCTGGTTGAGGTGTCAGTTATGGCATCAAGTGGTTCCAACCCCCTCTCGATCGCAGTTGAGGGGGATCGAACCATGGTCCTCCCTACCAAGTTCAGTATCAATTACCACTGAAACCAACTAACGATCGGTCACACATTTAATATATTAGTAGCATTAGATCAATATTTTTTTATCAAATAATCTAATCGTTATACTCGCACGCAATTAAATTAAAAATGGTAAATGAATGAATTAATTAAAGAGAGAGGAGTGGGGCTGGAAAGTTGAGTTGGGTTGGTAGCATGATTACTTGAATCCCCACCGCCACCGTTATCATCATATTTTGTTAGTAACATTTTAATGAATTTGCAACGGGTTTCTTTTGAAGTTCATTGCTGATTGAGCACGTTCTGGGGAATAAAGTTACTTTAAAAAACAAATAAAATAAGCACACATTTTGTCTCAATTATTTCAACTCAAATGATTTTGTCGTTTGGTCATGATCATTGCGTCGTTTCCGTCGACAAATTTCTTTCATTTTTTGAAAAAGAATGGTCTCATAACAATCAGCACCATGGAATCCAATGCTATATTGAAAAATGGTGTTGGGATTGGGACAAATAAAGACAAACTGCCTCAATCAGACTAACCATCTTTTACTTTTTATTTTACTCCCTCCATCTTAAGAATAAAGAGTTACTCTATAATCTTAAGAATAAAGTTATTATATTAACCATATTTTTCATCACCTCATTTCATTTTATCTTTTTTATATAATATGATAAATTGATAATTTTTATTAAATGATCGTATATATCTATTAAAAGAATGAGTTTAAAGGACACACACTGTCAGTGTAAATTAATTTTACACTTACAATCAATAAAAATGATTCAATATTATATGTCATATTAAGAAAGTGAGGTGATATGACGGAAAACATGGTTGTCATTGCTTGACAGTGTAAAATTATTTTACTACACTGTCGGTGCATATTCTTTTTTTCTAAAAGAATTAATATTTTTGCTAAATCATCTCCATAAGTTATTGGTAATAATAATTAAGGGTACAATTAAAAAAATTATATTAAAAATATATTTTAAAATAAAATTTTATTCCTAAAATAACATTTATATTGAGACAGAGGTAGTAGTTTTTACTACGGCAGAGCGAAGACGGGTTGTACCACCCCGTTCCCGCCTCCCTGTACCACCCCCGCCCCCGGGTCCTGGCCCCGATCCCACCCCCACCCGTAGAAGAAAAAAAATGTTTCAAAGTTTTTTTTTAAAAAAAAAAGTTAAAATAATATTGTTTTAGAGCTCACTGTTTTTTATGCGTGTGTTACTATCTCAAGAAGGATAAGTAGGTAAAAATGTTGTTAAATGTAAGGACAACATGGTAATTTTAAGTAGGATGGGGCGGGGTGGGTACGAGCCGGGTGTAACACACCTCGTCCCTGCACACTCCCCCATATTTAGAATTAGGGTCTTCCCCGTCACTGCACCCAGTTCGATTGGCTTTTTCCTGCTGAATTTATGGAGGGTCCAGTGACACAAGGTCCATTTCCCATGCCTACATTTCTCTCTTTTCTTGTTTCTCGTTTTTTTTAGACTTAAATGCAGTTTTGACCCCTCTAGTTCTCAGGGAAGGGAATCCGATAATCTAGAACTCGGTCATGGAGTTAAGTAAAGTCTGACTAAAAAATATTTTCACTAGGAATCAATGAATAAAAACAATTTCATAGAATTGATCTCGGACTTCTACATATTAAAAAGTTCACTTACCTCATAAATGTTTTGGAAAGTAGTCGGATTTAAACGGCAACAATTTTGAAAATAAAGCATGTAACAAAAATAATCTCAAAAAATGTAATAGAAAAAATATTTAATCCAAATTTTAAAATAATTTAATCCTCTTTCATTTTGTCACGTGTAAATTTATCGCACATTTCTTTTTCTAGTAACTTGTTTATTAAGGAAGGTTTGGTTAAAAAAAACTTGTTTAAGGGAGGTTTAAAAAAAAATGTTTGAGGAAAAAATGGTGTCAATTGTTTGGTCCACTGGCTTCGAAGATAGTTTGGCCCATTTTATATGGGCTCAACACAAACCGAAATAAACACAAAAAGGCAAAATGCCACAAAAAATCAAAAAATACACCGTTGCTGGGGATCGAACTCGGATCACCCGCGTGACAGGCAGGAATACTCACCACTATACTACAACAACAAGATATTCCTTATGTTGCAATATACACCTATAATTTAATAACACACATAAATTTTTATGAGCTGAATTTAATTATTGGGTAATATATAATTTACCGTGAAGGAATTAATAAATTTATCTTATGATGTAGAGATATGCAGAATATTAGGGTCCGTTTGGTTCAACTGAGAAGGAGGGGAGGGGAGGGGAGGTGAGGGGAGGGATTTTTAAGGAGGGGAGGCGAGGTAAAACATAATTTATTATGTTCACAAAATTACCCTCATTTTTTTATTAAAATTCAAAATTATCCTTGTTGGAATACTAAAATTCTAGGTTTTATTTTTTTACAACAGAAAAAAAAATTAGATTTTCTACTCATTAGATTTTTTTTTGTTATATATCCATTAGATTTATTTTTTGACGAAATATATCCATTATAATTTAATCCTTATTTTGAGTTTATAAGGTTAAGAGTAAAAAAGTAAATTACTTCTCCCCTTCCCTCCCCTCCCCTCGTTAAAAAATTGAACCAAACATAAAAATTTAAAATATTCCCTCACCTCCCCTCCCCTCCCCTCCAAAAACTTCGAACCAAACGGACCCTTAAGGAAGGCAACATAGATGGCTTAAAATGCCTTGAAATTGAAACACCTATGACTATTGACTAGTGCAAGAAGGCAAGAGGTTCAAATTAATTTACTAGCCACGTTAGTTGAAGCAAATTTAAGTCTTATAGGAATGAAGCATAATCACGTTGTTTAATCCAAATTGAATGATTGGCATGAAAGTTTGCACCTACGTGTAATCAAAATTTTATTAATCAAAAACTTGTGAGAATATATTTTTTTTAAGGGTCGTGCTAGCTAGTGCCCCGGGGCACTAGTTAAGGATACTAAAACAATCAATTTTTGTATTGAAAATAGTATTATTTATCTCTTTAAAAGATCAATTATACACAGTGTTTTAAAAATCGGACCGGTCATCGAACCGGTGAGGTACTGGTTCACTGGTTCATTGGTCGAACCACTGGTTCACTGGTCGAACCGCATGACTAAACCGGATTAAATTAGATGAGTCGACCGTATGATTTGGTCTATATAAAAAAAATTATATGTATTAAATTGGATTGAATTAGTGATTAAGCATCTATTTATTTTTTTAAAATAATTATAGCATATGTATTTTTATTGCAAATATAATAAATTAGAATCATTAATTTTTTTACCACAGAAGCATGGGTTATTATATAAATAAAAATGAGAGATGAACAATTTTTTTTGGTAAGGAGAGATGAACAATTAAATCAATATTAGACAAAAAATAAATAAATAAATCAAATTTGTTTAGGAAAGAAATCAAAATTGGTGACAAAGTTTGTTTTAATAGTAATACAAGAATATATGCAATATATAGAGTACAAAATAAAATATTCATAAATGGCCAACTTGGCATAGTGGCTGTGTACTCAACTTTTATGAAGAGGTCACCAGAAAAAAACACATGCGTTTACCAAAAAAAAATAAAAAGATTAAGCGTTTTTCTTCAAAAAATAAATAAAAAAATCCAAGTGTGCATTTAAACCGGCCGGTTTAAAAAACCGCTGGTTCACCGGTTTTCCCTGGTTCACGCCGGTTCCACCGGTTCAATAGCATGTCCGATCCAACTACCAGACCGGACCGGTTATCTTCCGGTTCCCGGTCCAACCGGTTCGACCGACCGGTCCGGTTCGGTTTTTAAAACACTGATTATACAAGTTTCAAGACCAATTTACCATATTTGGTTCTTTAACTAGTGCCCCAGAGGCACTAGTTAACATTTACCTTTTTTTAAAGAATGGTGGAAATATTTATTGATTAGATTTTATTTATCTCGTAGCTGAACTTTAGAGAAAATTAATATAAAAAATTTATTATTAATTTATTTATAGTGATGAGATGAATTAGAAAGCTTATATTTGAATCTAATTGTAAGAAACTTGAGTCAAATAAAACAAACTTTTCTCTTAACACAAGTTAAAAGTTAAAACAACCTTGTGTCACTAGCGAAGACTCACCCATGCTTTTAGAAAACAAATTTTGGACATAATCCTTATTGGCTTTGGCTTGTGAGTTGTGAGACTTTGTTATCTAGATTTATAAGAGAGTTTAATTTAAATGGAAAATGTTAATTAGTGCTTCTGGAGTATTAGTTAAGAAAATAAATATGTTAATTTTTTTTTGGAATTTATATAGTAAACCTCTAAAACATGTAAAAAGTGTTGATTTCTATGCAAAATTTTCTCTTTTTGGTATCCTTAACTAGTACTCCGGAACACTAGTTAGCATGACTCAATATTAAGGAACCCAAAAGTAGTAAATTTTACATTAAAAAAATATAACTTACACTTTAAAAAAGTTGGCTACACATATTCCAAGACAATTTTACCACTTTTGGTTCCCTAACTAGTGCAGGGGGTGCAATGTTTAGCATTTGCGATTTAAATTTATCAAAATTGTTGAGATGCACATTGGCACATTTTGTACCATGTCTTGACTTTTACCAAGAAATTTGCGTCTCATTTAATTGATATTTCACAATTCAGCATTGTGCAACAGAGAAAATAAGGATTTGGATTCTATCCAATTTTTTCTTCAATGTTTTCTCTTCTTTTTTTAATTCAATGATTGTTAAATTACAAAGAATAAAAAAATACTTAACAAGAGAGAGAAAATAAGTAAATGAATGGTTAAGATCTACCATATGACCGACATGAGAGGAAAAATTTGGAGATGATCCAAATCCACTTCTTTATGTGCTTTGCTGGAAATAAAAAAATAAAAAATTGGTTGGCTTGTTGGAAATATAATGTAAAATATAAATGTGAGGGATAATGTAGGATTTGGTAGAATCCATTTTTAAGTTTTCAAAAGATTATATGAATATTTAGAAAATATAGTCGAATTATTTAAAATAATTGAAAAGTGTAATAATATAAAATAACAAAAAAATTGTTAACTTATAAGTGGTATAATAGATGTAAATGCTCTTAGGCTACGATGATCATTACAACTTATTGAATAATGGCACCTTAAAATTCTTATTTTCTTTTACTCAACTTTGTTCCCAATTTCTATTACATCAAACACTAAAACCCAAATTTTTTAAGAAAGATTTGGTTGATCACAATAATTTAGTCTTGCTATTTGTATTTGATCACACATACATGTTTAAAAAAAGGTAGAAAGAGAAAATAATTAAATAATTTATATTTTTTAAATAATTAAATGATATGTACTTCTATGTGAATGTGACCAATTATTTGTGACCATATACTCATTTTTCAAATTTCTACGCACATATCTAACCATTCACATTGTGTCTTTTAGTGATTTTTTTTTGTTTGTAGATAGAACACACACATAAAGTGTAGGGATTGGGGTTCAACCCCGATCATGACGTCCTACACCAGCAATTTCGATATTTTTGTCAGTTGAGATAGAATTTGTGTACCGTGATTCTATTGTCTAAGTTGAATTTTCAAAAAGTGTTATTTCATCTCATTTTGGAAGTGTGCAAGAGGAATATTTACTTGTGCACAATTTTAAATGACATATATTTAGGCCCACGCGCAATTGAAAAAATTTAAAAGAAAAAATGTTATTTAGTTTCCATTTGTAAGTTTTGAACCTAGAAAGGTCTTGAATTGATTCATGCAAAAAAAATTATAATTATTTTACTTGTGTTTTGGACTCGGCATAAGCTCAATTTAGTGTCGAGCTCGCACCAATAGCACGTTGGGCCAGTGTCATATAATTATGCTTAACCGCCACACAAGCCAACACTTCTTAACAGCCGACATCAAAAATTTGACATTTACTATTAATCATGGTTTTTCAACCCATATTTTAACAATCATTAACATCGAGACTGTGAGATTCACCCTTACATTAATGACAATGACTCTGCGCTAAAGATTATATACACACACTTCTTATGCATAAGGGACACATATTCTATTTTTACTCTCTAAACATCTCATTATGCTCATACACTGACTTGAGTGTCAGATTGTCTTGCATGTACACCCTCATTCACCACTATCGTATTGAAGCGTTCCACCGGCCACGACTATTCGAATCAGGTAAGATTAACTTGTTATATAATATCCAACAACCACCAATAATAACGTAGTTAAATAATTGGGTGTTTAATAACAAGACAATAAGGAGTTTGATCACCGATAAAATATCTAGGAAAAAATATATGTCGACATGAATTATCTCCTTAGATGAATTCCAAAGATTAGCATTCAGCTTTTAAATGAGATACATTTAGGTTTTGTTTGCGTGTTTAGAGATAAGGGTAGAGCTTTTGAAGGAGGAAAATAGAGAAATGTTTTACATTTTTTGAGAGAGAGTATTTTTCTAGACAATGATAAATAAATACTTATCATTAATATATTTTTAATTTTGAAAATATTATAACAAATTAAATTAAAAAAAAATTGTGTTATAAAAAAAAATGAACGCTCCAAACTCTTCTCCTACCAAGCTCATCTACTCTTTCCACTCGTGTTTTTTTTCCCGATTTTCAAAACTCGCACTCTCATCCCCTCTAAACTCAACCCTAAAGCCTAAAAAATAATCTTTAACTTATATATAAGACAACTTTGAGTTAATATAATTTGCAAATCAATTTATATTGATTTTGAGGCAAAAAGTTAATTGAAAGATTATAATAATATGTTATTCGATTTGAAGTGCTTCTATAGTGTGAGTCTAGTCAATAAATTATTATTAGAAAAAACTAAATATTAAAACTATTGCACATCAATTAAAAGAATTCATTTTTTTTATAAGTATGTTATTAATGTAAAATATCCACCATTTTTTTTCCACCACCAGTTTAATATGGTTCGAGGATTAGTTCTGGCATAAAGTGGTTTCAGCTCCCTCCTCATCGCAATTGCGGGGGATCGAACCGTGATCCTTCCTACCAAGTTCAACGTCAATTACCACTAAACCAACTAACATTTTTATTAATGGTTAATATTAGTCGGAGAATCTGACCAACCTTTAATAAATTAATAGTATCTTCCCACCCAACATATTTTTTTTTTTTTTTTGATATATCCCACCCAACATATTTTGTCATCTACATGATTCGAACTCAAAACCTTTTCTAAAATATTTGAGTCCAGTTCCACTCAAATCAATGTAACACTGATATACCAAAATATAATATGATACATTGCATTGAATTAGATATGAACTCCCCCACTTATATTTAATCTATACAAGTTCAACCACCAAAAAATTTATAAATGATGACTAAGAGTCGGTTCGATGCCTTTTTAAATTATTCTCAGGACCTAATTTTCCCTTTAATAATATATCATAACGAAAAAACAATATATTTTTAACAATAAGTTAGATAGGAACTAAGTTTGTTCTAATTTATTTTTGTTCATACTTTTTCTTTTATTTCTCTAGAAATTAACTAAATTGGTTTTGCAAGTTTTTCTTAAAGATTAAAATGAATTTACAGCCATGATAAATTGAAGTCATTATCACGGGTTCAGATCCTCTCCATTTCCACTAGAAATGGGGATCTCCATTTCTCTTCTTATGTAATAGACACGTGGTATTAAAGTAATATACGGTTGAGATTTATTAGTTTTGGTGCAAGTGGTGCACGTGTCCATACCTTCTTCCTTCTTCTTCTTTACATCGAATGGCTTCTTCTTTTCCCAGCAGCCCCTTCGCTGGTCCCAACACCACTTTGCTCTCACCACCATTGCCAATCACTTCTCCGACTTATTGAATTGATCTGTTTTTGTAGTTTCATTAAGCATTTTTCAATTCGAATAAGACTTATTTTCGTGTTTTTGATGTTCATGAAGCTTTTCCAAAATCAATGGGTTTTTGTTGTTGTGAGAGATGGTAGATCTGGTGCTCATTTTGTATAGACTAATCCGTCCCCTTTACATAAGTAATTTTCTATCAGTTTTTCCAAACTTGTAATGAAAATAATTCCAATGACTAATAAATTGAAATGAAAATAACTCTTGTCGGTAGAATTTGAGTTTTTCTTAAATGTATGATAATAGATTAAATTAATAGTGATGACCGGGAGAAAAAGAAGAATAGAGGAAAGGATTAAAACGGTAAGGTGAAGAGAAAAATATCAAACTGATAGAAAATTCTACCGGGAGAAAAAGAAGAATAGAGCGAAAGGACAGACAGTGGCGGAGATGGAAACGGATGACAACGGATGACGGTGCACCACCAACGGTGAACGACACATGATTTGGAACTTCCACTTCTGCATGGATGATGCAAGTACAAATGAAGTTGTAATTGCAACAATCCAATTCGAGTTTGGACGGACTCCAGAAAGAAGGGATTAAGGAGAAAACAAACAAAAGTGGAGGACAAAGTCCAATTTTCTGATGATTATTATTCAGTCACTGTAGCGTATTTAAGCTACAATGCAGTAACTAACTCTGCCAAGTGGCAGAAGATCCATACATCAAGGAAATAACAAATTAAGAAATGATAAGAAGGAATCTAACAAAATCCTATCAGGTAGCATAGAAGCTTCTACAATCATTATCAAATCATGACATCACTTCTTGACTTGAGGTAGGTGGAAATCATCTTGCCATGCTGGTTTCCTAGTCACACGTTTTCCACGCCTGGGCCCAATTATTCCCTCCACATTTGAATCCCCTTGACTTGTATCATTACCCCGTTCTTCAGAATTAACCTTGTCCTCAAGGTTAAAATGAGGGAAACGCTGCAACAAAGAATCGACCGTCTCCCAAGTTGCCTCTTGTGGTGTAAGTCCAGACCAATGTACTAATGCTTGACGAATGGGGCCAGAATTGTGCTGGACAGTTCTGAAGGATAGCACAGCTAGGGGTTGAACCTCCAACAATGGTCCAATAACCTCAGGATCCAACTCAGGGATAGTGGCAGGTGGTTGTCCCTTGAATGGTTTGAGCTTTGATACATGGAACACTGGGTGTATGCGAGCAGAAGCGGGCAAAGCAAGCTCATAAGCAACTGTATTGATGACCTTAGTAATCTGGAACGGCCCAAAGAAACGGGAAGAGAGTTTGGGAGAACAGCGTGGTCGGACGGTGTTTTGTCGATAAGGGGTCAGTTTCAACCACACCCAATCATCAACTTTAAACTGGCGATCTTGCCGGTGAGCATCAGCCAAGGACCGCATGCGTGACTGGGCCTTGCCAAGGTTGGCCTTCAAAATGGTCATCACTTGCTGACGATGTCGCAATAGATCATCCAAAGAAGCGACATTGGTAGCACTATCAGTATAAGAACGAATGGAGGGTGGAGCTCTTCCATAAAGGGCCTCGAAAGGTGTCATGCGGATAGCAGATTGATAAGTAGTGTTATACCAATGTTCAGCAAGTGCTAAGAAATTCACCCATAACCGAGGTGTGTCGCATACAAAACAACGAAGATAAGTCTCAAGGATGCGGTTTGTAACCTCAGTTTGTCCGTCCGTTTGAGGGTGGTAAGAGCTGCTGTAGGCGAGGGTAGTGCCTTGTAAACGAAAAAGCTCTTTCCAAAACTGGCTGATGAATAAGCGATCCCGATCACTGACAATAGTGCGTGGCATGCCATGGAGCTTATAAACCTCAGTGAGGAACAAGGATGCTACTGTAGCGGCCGAAAACTTGGGAGGAAGTGCAAAAAAATGAGCGTACTTCGTCAAGCGATCAACAATCACCCAAATCGTTGTTTTTCCATGTGATGCAGGCAAGTGGGTAATGAAATCCATACTAATATCCTCCCAAACTTGTTGTGGGATCGGTAATGGCTGCAATAGTCCACTTTGTTTCTGTGTGGAATACTTGCTCTGCTGACAGACAGTGCACTGCTGAACAAAGTCTTGTACCTCGCGTGCCATTCGAGGCCAAGCAAAAGAGGCAGCGACACGAGTAAGGGTCCCTTTCACTCCCGAGTGTCCTCCAGTAGGTGTGGCATGCATCTCGTGTATTATCGAAGGTCGCAGCAGTGTTTCTAAGGGTATAAAGAGACGATCTTTAGAGTATAAGAGCCCGTTGCGCACTGTCAGAGGAGAGTTACCTTCCAACGCCTTTGTCAACAATAATTGGCCAACCTGATGGGTCTCATAAAAGGTTTTCAACTGCTGAAGCAAGTTAGGTTGGCAAGACGTTATAGCCGTAAAGAGAGCTTGGGGGGCCTCTGTTTTGCGAGATAAAGCATCCGCAACAACATTGGAACGTCCCGGCGTATAAAGAATCTCATAGTCATACCCCAAAAGCTTTGACAACCACTTTTGTTGAGCAGGCGTTTGAATAGTTTGACTGATCAGTCCACGTAAACTCTGTTGATCAGTGTAAACTCGAAAACGTCGTCCGAGTAGGTAATGTCGCCACTTTTTAACAGCAGAGGTAATGGCAAACATCTCCCTTTCATAAGCAGAGGCAGTTTGCATCCTTGTACATAATTTCTTACTGAAGAACGCCAGAGGGTGGCCTGTCTGAGACAACACGGCGCCTACCGCGAAACCAGACGCATCTGTCGTAACATCAAAAGGAAGCCCGAAATTAGGAATGCCCAACACAGGAAGAGTAGTCATGCGATCCTTCAACTGGTCAAACGAAGCTTGAGCTGCAGTGGTCCATGTAAAAGCTTGTTTCTTAAGGAGATCAGTCAAGGGTCCTGCAATGCCGGCGTAGTGATGAACAAACTTCCGATAGTAACCCGTAAGGCCAAGGAATCCACGTAATTCAGAGACAGAACGTGGCGTAGGCCAATGTTGGATAGCGTGGATTTTATCGGGGTCAGCCGAAACACCCATGGAAGAAATGATATGGCCCAAATAAGCAACGGTGGAAACTCCAAATTGGCACTTAGACATTTTCGCAAACAGTTGGTGGTCGGCCAGAATATGCAGAACTTCTTGTAAATGGAGCAAGTGAGATTCCCAGTCCTTGCTGTAAATCAAAATGTCGTCAAAAAATACCAAGACAAACTGGCGTAAGACCTTCCGGAATACAGTATTCATGGTAGCTTGGAATGTGGACGGGGCATTCGACAAACCAAACGGCATGACTAAGAATTCGAAGTGGCCATCAATGGTGCGGAAAGCAGTCTTAAATGTGTCATCAGGCGCGACCAGAATTTGATGGTAACCCGAACGGAGATCCAATTTAGAGAAGTACTTGGCTCCGTGCAACTCATCGAGTAACTCATCCACCGTCGGAATAGGAAAACGGTCCTTAACTGTAATCGCATTGAGGGCACGGTAATCTACACAAAAACGCCATGTACCGTCCTTCTTGCGAACCAACAAAACAGGAGATGAGAAGGGACTAGTGCTAGGCCGTATGATTCCATCGTCAAGCATCTGTTGAATCATTTTGGTCATGATTTCCTTCTGGCACTGTGGGTAGCGATAAGGTTTGGTGTTAACCGGCGTAGTGTTGGGAAGAAGGTGGATGTGGTGGTCTTGCTGGCGGTGAGGTGGAAGACCGTGAGGAACGCTAAACACAACATCGAATTGTTGAAGGAGAAGAGCGATATCTGGTTGTGTGGAGTTGTCGGTATCGGGTAAAAGAGGTGAATCAGATTCCATATGGGTCAAAGTTACCGTATGGGCCGAGTCCACTGCATCAGTAAACAAAAAACGATTGAATTGGGCCAAAGAAGCATGTGATGGGCCTGGTGTTTGGGTACCCACAATGGTAACGGGTTGCCTGTTGTGGACAAACTGAATAGATGGTATGTTGTAATCAGAGAGAAAAGGCCCTAGAGATCTCAACCATTGAACTCCCAACACCAAATCTGCACCGTGTATAGGCAGGACAAAGAAGGGAATCGAGAAAAGGTGAGAAGCCATGACAACTGGAACTTCACTACAGTACCCCTGACACGGTATGGTTTGTCCGTTTCCCACTGTGACTACAAATTGGGGAATCACATCAATGGGGAGTTGTAGAAATTCAGCCACACGAGGTTGCATGATATTGTGCGAACTCCCAGAATCAATTAGAATGGTAACCGTCATTTCGTTAATACGACCTTCCACGCGAAGCGTTTTAGGAGACGGTGGTCCACGTAGCGCAGCGGTGGACAAGTGGAAGTGTTCGCCGTCGGTGGATACAGGTGTGTCGACGGTCTCTTCCGGCACGGGTCCCGGATCAAGGAACGCTGTATTCGCAATAGTCACCGCTGGAGTGGTGGGAGCATCAATCAGTAACAGGAGGAATTGTGGCTTTGTACAGCGATGACCTGGGTGATACTTGTCATCACAGTTAAAGCAAAGGCCCTTGTTGCGTCGTTCCTGCATCTCAGGGGTAGTAACACGGCGTATGGGAAGCGCCGGGGAACTGGGTTTGGCAGCAGTGGGAGTTGGCAGTAATGGAGGATTCGGTCGGGAAAAACGCGATGGCGGACGACCATCGTTGAGCTTCGCTTCAAACAGCTTTGCAAGACCGATGGCGTGACTCAACGAGTGAGGTTTGAGCACGTTGAGTTCGCGTTGAATCTCCGGTTTAAGCCCAGAAATAAAACAGTTGAGGAGCATCTCAGTAGGCATTCCAACGACCCGATTGGAAAGAGTCTCGAACTGTTGTTGGAACTCCGTCACAGAGCCCTTCTGTGTGAGCTTAAACAAACTCGCCTGGTGATTGTCATAAGTAGAAGGACCAAAACGCAGTTCTAATGCGCGTTGGAAAGCCTCCCAAGTGGAGATCTGGTGGTTAGCGTTGAGCCATTTGTACCAACCCAGAGCTTCACCTTTCATGAAGAAGGGGAGAAATTGCATGCGCTGTGCTGGCGAAATCTGGGTTAAATCAAAGTACTGATCGGCCTGAAAAATCCAGTCCAAGGGGTTCGAACCGTCAAAAGGAGGAAGATGAATTTTGGGAGGTTTGAAAGGAGAGGGACCGGTGAAAGTGGAAGTGGGTTGTGGTTGGTTTTGAAGCAGAGCTGGAAGTTGGGTAGTGATGAAAGTTTGGAATGAGTCGTTTTGACGTGCAAGAACTTCGAGGTTAAGCTGCATGTCCTGCATCTGAGAAGCAAGCTCCTCAAGCTTATCGCTCTGTTCGATTTTGGGAGGCATGAGGAATCAATGAAAGCACCAATGATGCAAGTACAAATGAAGTTGTAATTGCAACAATCCAATTCGAGTTTGGACGGACTCCAGAAAGAAGGGATTAAGGAGAAAACAAACAAAAGTGGAGGACAAAGTCCAATTTTCTGATGATTATTATTCAGTCACTGTAGCGTATTTAAGCTACAATGCAGTAACTAACTCTGCCAAGTGGCAGAAGATCCATACATCAAGGAAATAACAAATTAAGAAATGATAAGAAGGAATCTAACAAAATCCTATCAGGTAGCATAGAAGCTTCTACAATCATTATCAAATCATGACATCACTTCTTGACTTGAGGTAGGTGGAAATCATCTTGCCATGCTGGTTTCCTAGTCACACGTTTTCCACGCCTGGGCCCAATTATTCCCTCCACATTTGAATCCCCTTGACTTGTATCAATGGACGATGGTGGTGATGAAGAACCAGGAATGTACGTCTCTTCATTTTTTGTTTTTAATTAATTATTTGTTGATATTTTAAAAATCATTAAATCTAAGCCATTGATATTCTTTTAGCCACGTGTCAACTTGTTATGATCAAAATTGTGATTGTTATTTCCTCTCTAAATGGAGAGGATTCAGACTCCATTATCACACATGAATAAAAAGGCACAAATCTTTTAAAACTATTTTGAAGGTATAAACTTTAGCAAATAAAAATTATTTAAAGTCTAATCTCACATATTATATGTCATAAGTTTTTTTCTATGTCTCACCTAATATTTGTGAAAATACGTGACGTGACGGTCTCTAAGCTTAACGATACACAGGCCCAAGTAAACGCAAAACAAAATAAAAGAAAAAATGTAAAAAACACGCCGTTGCCGGGGATCGAACCCGGGTCACCCGCGTGACAGACGGGAATACTTACCACTATACTACAACGACTTGTTGTTAACCAGTTTTAAATAATACTAAATAATCTTTATTTCGTCTAATATTTCGTGACACCGACTGAACAGTTAATTTCATCAATCTTGATTCGTCTATGAATTTTGGTAACAAACTGAGAATTTGTTCATGATCCATAACCTCTCTTAATTCTAATTTCACGAACTGAAAATTAATTCTAGAAGAAAAAAAAAAATGCTTGGCGATGGAAGCGAAACCCCTTCAAGGTACATTCACAATCACACTCGTAATCTCATTTCACTTTTATTCATTACTTCATGATTTTTATAATTCGATTCTGGAACATTCATGCAACTTCATATCATACTAAATCTGAAACTTATCCCTAATCAACAAACTAAATTCAATTAATCAAAATTAAGACCGTGTTAATAACTTTGTTTTTCTTTTTAATTAAAATTTTAGATATGAATTATTGAGTATGGTGAAGAAGCACTCAAACTTAATAGGAAAAACGGTTGTTGAAGAACAAGATGCTCCTGATGTTGAAATGGATATGAAATTTTGGCATGATGTATTTGATTTGTATTTCGTTCGTGGCAAAGAATCTAGAGGACGCCAAGATGATGATCTTGTTTTCTTTGTCAGAAAATTGGTATTTGTCCTTTTTAATTTCCCTAATTTTGGATTTATTTTTTGTTAATGGTTATGATTATTGTTGAACAATATTATTGTTGACCTTTTTAGAAGTTTTTACGACGCAGGTTTCTCGAGGTTCTGGTTCCAATAACGATACAGAGAATGTTGATCCGTATTTTGTACGCAGGTGGGCACCTGAGGTAAATCCAATATATATATGATGATGCTGAAATTTTTAAACAGTATCAAATATTTTTGAAATTGCTTGTTAAACTTACTATTGTTGTCCTGCATGTATTTTCCATGTTACTTGTCTTTCTGTTTGAATCATTTACGTCTCCAAAGAAATGGCAAATATGTTGGAAAAAAAAATGTTTGTTATAGTTTCACTATTCACCCCTTGTTCATACAATCAAATGTGAAAACTGTTAGTGCTGGTGTTTGAGTATGAATGAAATTCATGGAAATTCATTTGTTTACTTTGTCTAGATTGCTTATAACAAACCAGCATAATAAATACAAATATAGTTTTTTTTTTTGTCTGACCTCTATGATTGGCTTTAAAAAATCAGTTAAACCTTGTATGAATTTGCTTGACAATATGCTTGGTGACTAGTGTTATGGCTTCATATTAGTTGGCCTTGGTATAGCATGAGTTGGATTGTGATAAGTATTGATATCATTAAGATGTTTACTTATTATGTGTGGTGATATTATTTAGTTTGTGAGAAAATTATTATTTTTGATTGCTAAAATGCTTTAGGTTTATTGGATAGCTGATATGGTGTATTGTTGGCTTTGGAATTCCATCCATTATGATGCCAAATAATTTTTAAATTTTTTGTCTGCCAGTTGAGCAACTTAATTGATGAAACTTCAATAGATGTGGATTGGAGACGTTCCTTTTACTTGAATTTAATTGCTCATACATCATTCAGTGTAACTGTTGCAATTTGCAGGTAATGATGCTCCTCTTTAATTTTGTTTCCACCATTGTGTTTCACCTTGCCTAACCTGTTAGAAGGTTCACAAGCAATTAGATCGCATTTATAATAATTTCAGCTGTATCACGGAAAAATGTGTGCATCACTTAATTGATGCACAGTCTAGAGATAATGAATCTCTGATTAATTTGTTTTCTCAAAATGCTAAGAAGATGTATTAGCTGTATGATTTGACCAGTGTATGGTTACTTCTGCTCAGCAAGATTTCCTGTACAATGACTGCTAGTTTTCATTTCTGTTTCATCGGCTTTTCATGCTAAAATTGGTTTGACGACTTTGATCTTTTTGTTTGTTGATCATAATTAGAGCAACTTTTAAAATTCTAACTGAAACATTCTGCAACATTGAAAACAGAAAATCGTATATGCTTTAACTAAAAACCTATGAATGGGTTTTTAAGAGCAATATAAGGTTTTGAAATTTTTCAGTGAGTAATTTGATTCAATTATATCTATTTCTCTAGTCAACAGGTTCTTCAGAATCATCAAGCTGGGAAGGATACATCTTTATCCCCTATATATAAGGTAAACGTAGTTTAATGAATCTTTGTCTACTAGTTGAATTATATTTACTTCCTTTAGTTGTAATTGTTTTTTAAAAACAAAAATTGATTTCTTTTATATTATTTCCCCCATTTTGTGTTTGTGAATATCCTCAAGAAGAAGAATTTTTTAATGCTATGATAGATACCAACCTAGGGACAAAGTAGGGCAGATTTATCAATCCCAAACCCTTTAGCAAGGTGATGGTGAAACCTATCCTTTACGAGTTAAATTGATTATTTGCAGACCCTGTTCTTCAATGTCTATCTAGTTAGGGTTTGTTCTGACTTTTATTTCAGTCTTCTTGGGCTGTTTATATTTTTTCCCATTGTATGAATGCATGTGATTTCCGTATCAAGTTCTTTTAATTTTTTTGTTGGTAGCTATTAACATTTCCTAATTTTATTGCCTTTAGATTTTGAAAATATGTTGCTTTCCCTTGCAAGGGTCAGTCCAAAAGTGAGTAAGGTCTAGAACAAACTTGAAATATGTCTTTTTGCTTTAAGTGAGAAAGCTGCTAGGCCTTTTTACAAGCATGCGAGGCCTGCTTTTTTAGATTTTGAAAATATGATGCTCTCTCTTTGCTAGGAGTGATTTCTCTCCTCCATAGCTCATAGTATTCCCTTCTAGGCTTTAAATCATTGTGTACTTTACCTCATACATTATCTTTACCGAATACTTTAGTTTAATCCCTTTGAAATAGATATCGATTTGAGAATGTCTGTATGTCTGTGATTTTGTTCTGCTTTCCTATGACCAACCAAGTTTTGATGTTGATCAATTTGAAAATAAGGCCTGTTCTTATGATTTTGAACTCTAGGGTCCCTTTTCTTAAAAACTTTAACCTAACTTGGTTGTTTCCCTGTTATATAGACTTAACAATCGTGTGTTTTATATTATGCAAGATGTCTAAAACTCTAAACATAAATATATGTATAAAATAAAATTTGATTCGTCAAACATGGCACATTGCACTTTCTCAGGTTGTGAAGACTGTTTATGCATCTCCAAGTCGGGTCAATTTTCAATTGGACTCTAAAAAGGCAAGCGTACCTATCTTTGTTATATACCATTAGGGAGAAAATAATACTGTCTTTGTTATAGATTCATATCATTTTATTGACAATAACACCTTCGCTGGCATGTCTATAGGAAGTGGAAACAACACCTGCTTATCCGGATATATGCTTTGCCATTGATGATTTTGACTCCACGTTTGATGCTGTGGTAATATATCATTTTAGAAATTTATTTTAGATTTTGAATCACATTTTATGTATCGAATGTTTAAGTATCCAATATGCTTTGGGAATCACATTTTTTAATTAACTAATATAGGAATAGCACTTCAAAATCGCTATATGTTATCTTGTTGGTTTCATGTTTAAAATGTTACCTTGAAATACCCCACATTCTAACTTACGTGCAATGTAACTTCCATTAAAGAATGTGTTCTTGTAAAAAAGTTTAGTGCAGATTAATAGCTTCTCTTGTTAATTTGTAATGCTTACAATGTGCTGTTGAAAGCTGAAAATTTTGTTTAATATAGATGCTGAGTTCTTAATTCACATTGTGATATTATATTTATTTTCTCTCAGAATGCTTGCTCCTTTCCCATTGTTTGTGCATCTTGTTCCTTATTTATCATTAAATATTTTTGAATTCTGCCTCTGCTCACTTCGTAAGTAAGCCTTTGTAATTCCATTTCCCTACAGGTTTTGACTGAAAAAGATCATTGCTATTGTGTAGTTCTTAATGCACATGATGGGGCAGCATTTCCTAGTAAAAAGGTGTCAAATGATTGCAGTACTAGTGATGACTCCTCAGTGGAAGTTTGTACTACTAGTTCTACATCTACTACAAAAACAGATACCAAGGTTTGTTAGTTCTTAGTTACTGTACTGAAATTCATTTTCTTTTTAAGGTTTTTGATATTATGATTGGTGTTTTCTACTCTAGAGATTATTTAATTGATTAATTGTTCTTCATACCTGCTCGTATAACTATATGTTATATGTATACATTGTATAAGTGTATATACTGTCTCTTCTATGTACTCACATAATGAAATGCGTAGCTGAAGCAATTGTCACTTATGCACATGGCAGTGATCAGATAGTGTTTGTACATTCTACTAATATTGGACATTATGGGTTGTAACTATTCTAAGCGCATTAGTATATGTTTCCTTTGAGAAAATTAAACTCGAGGAAAAGGGGAACTTCCTTTCTTATCAGATGAAGTGTTGCTGTTTAAAAACAATTTGGTTACAGGACAAACAACTTAATCCAGAGCAATAAAAAAAACCTGAAATACATGTTAGTTCCAAATGAGTTAATATATTGGTATAGCTTTTCGTGACAAGTTCGCTGTCAACCCGTCATAAAAGTAGTGGAAATTTGAATCGTGTTGTGCCCGATAATACATAATCTTTTCGACAAAGTCACTGTTAGTTTCAATGTTTTCTCAAGGATGAACCCAGTTACTTTCAATTTTTTTGTCTGATGTATTGTAACTAATTATCTTCTTAACGAGTACATCATCAACAAATGGTGACATTCTAATTCTCTTGTTTCTCTGACTTGCAGCTTACCCTTTTCTCAGGATTTGTCAGCTATCAGATGGTTAGAGATGCATATGATGGTTATTTTCCTACAATGCCCTCTATTTAGATAATTGTTTTGTTTATGTTTTCAGCTGTTCAGCAATGTTTTTGAATTTCTTATCTACAGAATGAATGGTTTCAAACATATATTTGCACAGTTTACATTTTGTGTCACCAGAGTGTTTCACAAAGATATGTGGATGTGGATATAAATGTGATCTTGAATTGATATGTCATTTCTTTGGCACCTATGAAACTTTCACAACTCATTAACTATGGTTGATAACTTTTATTATTCATCCTTGCCAGTAAAACCACGGTTCTTAGTCTTGCTATGATATTTCAAATATTTACAAATTTCATGTAGATTAATCTTTTGGAAGCATCCATTTTTTACTTCTGTTAGAAGAGACTTTTCCAGTTTTCCCTTAAATCAGCATAACACTTATTGCCTTTACATAGTGAAACTTCAAAGTTTATTATATTTTATGTAGTTAATGGTTGCCACAAACCATATATCTGTTGTTTCACTGGCCACTTACGCATTCCCTGTTTGCTGTACTACAGCCGGAAAATCTCGATTTGGGAGCCTTTTATCAGGAGGCCATTATTCTGGCAAAACAGATAGGATTTACATGAAAGGTCCCGGAGGCCGTGGGGAAGTTGAAGTAGCTGTTTCTGGTGTTGCAGGTATGCAAATTTTTCATAGGTGGGATTTTTGAATTTTGTATTGAAAACTGAAAAGCTTGCGCTTTCCACCCTGAATTTTTATATTGTAGGAAAATAAGATGAAGTATGAATAGCTAACGTTACTATTTGGTTCAATGTTACATGATTGCTTTACATTTTAGTCTATCAGGATTGCAAGTACGTTTTGCTTACTTGATAGATAGATCCAAGCCTCACTGGCAATACTGTTTAGTGTTTGACTAATCTCACCAAATATGTTGTGAAGCTTATGTGTGTAGTAAAGCTCTAATTCTATTATTTAAAAGGTATATATTGAGAGATGGATGAAATGGAATCTGTCTGTTGCAATGTCAGATCAAAGCCAGCTGGATTCAGGACCACCTTCACCAGTTATATCAAAGAAAGGGTTCGGATTAGGTGTAATCGTCCGCAGAGCTGCATCGGTTGCATCAGTAGCAGCAAGGCATGCTTATGCTGCTGCCTCTAGCCCAAATTTGGATGAAATGATACCTTTGAAGTGCAGCTTAATGTCCATATCATTGCCCTGGGAATATATAGCGTATGATCTTCTGTTTAAGGTAAGGTCTTGCATCAAGTAGTTATGGCTAAATGAAATGACAATTTGCATTGTCATTCATGTTATCAACAGTTAGCATACATTCCGCATAAAGTAGTCTTCCCATTTCTCAGTGCTACTCTTTGATTTTATTTCACTGATACTATTCATTTGGAGAACACTGATTATGATCATTCATTTTTCATATTTAGGGAGCTCCTCCAGTGAACATGTGATCATCTCATGTATTTCTGGGCGCAAAGAAAATTGAATTGGAGATATGTAAGTTATGAAATTAATTTCTGTTCTGAAAGTTCTTTTTGGTGCATGCTGTGCGTGCACGCATAGGAGTGTGAATATTTGGTGGTGGGGTGAAATTTGTTGCACATGCTCGACTGTTTATAAACATTCGTTGATATGTAAGTTAGTATATAAGCTGGATTATTGTTAATTGCCACACTTCCAATTACTAAGTTCCTTATTAGCTAAACCCAGTTTTTTAAGAAGAAAAATTGTGTATCCCTTTCAAAACTGATGTTAGCACAGACTCAAGGTTATGAATGTAGAACCACATATATAGGTAGCAATGGGTTCCACACACTTATGCATTACAAATCCCAATCGTCCAATCTAATCAGAGAACTCTTATTTCAAGATGTATTCACGAGCAGATCTCTGAAGTTAGATGTGGGCCATTTGATTCTAATTCAATGGCCAAAATTGCTCGACTACGTGCTTCTATAACTGCAAGCAAGGAGTTCATAATCGCTTAAGTGCGTGCTTAGAACTTTCTCAACTCAAAATTTCTTGCATCTTAATGGAATTTTGCCAATTCCATAGAAGGTACACCATCTAGTTGAATATGTTTTCATAGGTTAAGGAAGTGGCTAAAGAAAACAAAGGTGTAGATAAAGGAGAAGCACCTAAATTGTACTATTCTTCTTTCCATTAAATTTTCTTGCAGCACATGCAACCTAGTTACTTTATTATTACGCCAAAAGACACGGTTGCTTAATTATCTTTTTTCTTCATTAAATTAATCAAGGTTTGCTAAAATGGTAATAGAAGTGATTGCATGTTACCATCCACCCACATTTTGCTTTAATAATATATGTACTTGCAGTCCAAGGAGACTCAACTGACAACCAAAATAAAACTTCCCCAAAAGAAAGCTCAACTAAGAAAACTACCTGAGAATATTGCATTCAATTTTGTAATTAGTTAAAATAAATTAAAGGTCACATATCAGAAATAGCAATTATGAGTGATTCTTTGCTTATTAGTTCATATGATCGATTGCGTAAAACTAAAACTAGTAAGAAAACTAATTATATTTTTTTATTTGCAAAAGTAAATCAAGACAAGTAGAAGTATGATTAATGCAACCATGCCTCCGTCGACATTTGATAATTTAGTAGATGACGAATTTCGCTTTCTATATATTATAATCTACTTTTCTAGCTTTTGTAAAAAAACTACTTTTCTAGCTCCAATCTCCACACATCTCTTTCGTCTAGACAATGTATACAGTGGTGACACTTGCAAATTGAACTGTACTATACGTCTCATTCTTTAAATTACTATTCAATAGTATATATTGTGTCATATATTTTGTGAATTATATTAAAGCTGTTCTCATAATAAATAAAAACTTTTAACATTGGACAATAATATGCTTAAAACATTTGATGACCTAGTTTTTTTTATTCAAAAAGTATCTCCCATCCCTCTATTAAATTATTGTCTGCACAACTGTTTTTCTATGAGAAGGCTGGCCACACTAAACGGGGGAAACAAATGCCCCTCCAAATTACAATCACTGAATTAAAATTCCCAAGAAAAGAAAAATAGAGCTAAACGTCTCAACCACCACACCAAACCAACTTCCACGCCACGACTGGCAAGATGATTCGCGCAAACATTTGTTTCACGATAAATACAATTAATAAAATAAGTTCAGAACAAATACTGTAGTTGAGAAGAGGAAGAATCTTGTCTAGGAGAGATTTAAGATATGAGGGAGTGATTGTGGACAGAACCATTTGAGCAATAATTGCTTAATCAGTTTCAACTTTCAAATATAGCTAAGGAAGATTAAGCAGTCTTGCACACTTAAATGAAATACCAATGAGAACATTGAGAAGAACATGATGCTAAGGATAAAGAGCAGTACAAGCTCTCAAATTGCAAAGGAATCCTTGAACAAAATTCTCATTTGAGTCATAAATGATGCCACCACAAGTTGAGCGGTCTGTAATACAATTTTGAGTATCATCCACATTGAGACCAACCAATCTGTCTTCACACATTCTCTGATCATCTAAAAGTCAGAGAGATGCATAATATCTTTATCAATCCAATGCGCACTTGATGATTAATTCCTTCAACCAGAGGTTATTTTCTATATGAGTCTCTTGAAATAATTTTCCATCCAATGCACACACAAGTGTATAAGTTGTTTCCGCTACTTTTAAGTGATTATATTTCACTATATGACTAACAACCAATAGTTAATAAGATTAATTTTCTAAAATTACAACATATTTTAAACTATTTAGCATTTTTATGAAAAATTAAAACAACAATTATTTTGAAATGGAGGGGTAGTAACTATTTATTATCTGGATAAATGGATCTTTACCCCTGCAATGTAGGCGAGTTTTATTTTTTACCCCGCAAATATTTTTGTGACTTGCTACTTGTAATGTTGAATTTTTTTTTTCTAGTTTATTTTACCCCTGCAATGTTGGCATGTACCCCCTTGCAGGGGGGTAAAATGAACTAAGAAGAAAAAAAAATCAATTTTGCAAGAGGCGAGTTACAAAAAAAAAATTACAGGAAAAAACAAAAAATTGTCTACATTACATGGGGGTATAAGCCTATTTACCCTAATTATCTTGGTTATCTAATCTATGTCAATATTTTTTGGTGAACATCTACGTCAAATTTTGTTATGGATATATAATAGAACAAATTAGATATACTTTGTGCCAAATACACATTTTCATCTCTAGATATGAGCCGACATGTGTGTGTATTGTAACCATGGAAAATCTCTTGATTTTTAATTTTGTAAAGCATGATATCCACTTTCGAGCAGTGTAAGCTGATTGTGTATCTTATGTGTCTAGTAAGTATCCACAATAGTTTTTTGAATTTAACGTTTTCGATAATCTAAAATTCTACCGCGAGGTGAGTAAAATTTAATTAAAAATTATTTGTATTAGAAATTAAATTTGAGTTCTTTCGAACAATCTATTATGAGAAAAGCTTATTAACCAGTTTAGCTCGATATTTTGTGTAATTAAGCTTAAAAAATGATTGAAAGCATATAACTAACGCGTGGATGCCTACTAGGGTGGGGGAAAGGGAGAAAATAAAACACTTCTAGCTAGCCAAAAATAACATTAACAGTGACTTAAGCTTCTTCTTTTTTTCCTATGTTTGTATCCAAAAAGAACTAAAGAAGTAATGAGAAGAAAACAAAAAAAATTATTAGTTTTTTTTTAAAAGGAGATTTAATCAATTAATTGGACCGCTATATTGGTGCACAAATGTGATAAATGAATAGAAAAGAGAATATTATTGAATGCTCTGCAATGACGGCTACAAAAGGAGAATAAAAGATATTTAATGACATCAACTACTAGTCTATTTATACACAAAAAACTAGGTCATAAAGACAACACAACAAAATACTAAAGTACCCTCAAAATATAAATTACTTCTAACACCATCCCTTAATTTATATTTACACAAAACAGACAACACCAATTCCATCCCTCAAACGAAGAAATTGATCAGTCTTGATAGCCTTTGTCAATACATCTGCCAGCTGCTTCTGGGTGCTACAGTGCACAACTTCAAGCACTCCATTCTGAACCTGATTCCTCAGAAAATGATACTTGGTCTCAATATGCTTGCTTCTCCCATGCAGCACTGGGTTCTTGGCAAGATTGATTGCAGACTTGTTATCAATCATCAACTTCAGAGGCTTGTTTACCTCAATCTTCAGATCTTGTAGTAAGTTCAGAATCCACACAGCTTGGCATGCAGTCAGAGCGCCTGCAATATATTCAGCTTCACAGGTTGATAGAGCAACAACAGGTTGCTTCTTGGAACACCAAGAGATAGGACCTCCCAGAAATTTAAACAAGTACCCAGAGGTACTTCTTCTATCAACTGTGTCTCCACACCAATCAGAGTCTGAATAACTCAGAAGCTCTGATTCAGTCTTTCCTTCAGAGGGGAATAGCACTCCATGCTTCAGAGTCCCCTTGATATACCTCAGAATCCTGACAGCAGCTTGGTAATGGGACCATTTTGGTTTACTCATAAATCTGCTAACCATTCCAACTGCATAGCAAATATCAGGTCTGGTATTACACAAATACCTCAGAGAACCAACCAACTGTTTGAAGGTTGTAGCATCCACATCCTCTCCATCAGAATCAGAGTCCAGCTTCTGATTCGTATCAGAAGGTGTGATAGCAATTTTGCAATTTTCCAGCTTAAATCTCTTCAGAAGCTCAAGTTCATACTTCATCTGATGTAAAATGATTCCTTTCTCAGAATACAGAAATTCCATCCCTAGAAAGTAACTCATTTTTCCAAGATCTGTCATCTCAAACTCATTCATCAGAACCTTCTTGAACTTAGCTATCTCTTGTTCAGAACTTCCTGTCAGCAATATGTCATCAACATACAAACATACCGAAATCATATTGCCTTCTGAAGTGTGCTGAACAAAAACACCATATTCCAATTCACATTTCTGAAACCCATGCTTTTTGAAAAATGAATCAATCTTCATATTCCAGGCTCGGGGTGCTTGTTTCAATCCATACAAGGCTTTATGTAATCTATACACCATCCCTTCCTGATTCTTTTTCTCAAAACCAGGAGGTTGTGACACATATACCTCTTCTTGTAATGGACCGTTCAGAAATGAAGATTTCACATCTAAATGCATCAGAGACCAATTCCTGTTAGCAGCTATTGCGATTACCAGTCTAATTGTTTCATGTCTTGCTACAGGTGCAAACACTTCAGAATAATCTAGCCCAGGTTTCTGTAGAAATCCTCTTGCTACTAACCTCGCTTTGTGTTTGCCAATTGATCCATCTGGCTTTAGCTTCTGCTTGAAAACCCATCTGACACTGATGGCTTTCTTGCCTTTTGGAAGTTCTGACAGCTTCCAAGTCTTGTTTCTCTTTATAGCATCAAGTTCTTCTTTCATGGCCTGCAACCAGACTTGCTGCTTAAGAGCCTCTTCTGTACTCACGGGTTCAGAGTCTACTAACATTGCACACTGAATAACTTCTCCCTCGGAGTCTACTTCAGTGTCTTGCAGCATATCAAACTCTGCAAATCTTCTTGGAATGCTTCTGATCCTCTGTGGTCTCTGATCGTGTTCCACATAATTTCCTTCAGAAGTGCTATCTTCAGAAGTTCTTTCTTCAGAAGTTTCACCTTCAGAGGCTTGTGATTCTGAAGTGTGTTCAGAGGCTCCTTCAAGGCCTTGACCTTCAGAGTCACCTTCAGGACCACCTTCAGAATCTCCTTCAGAGTCAGAGTCTCCTTCAGAGTCTGAATCTCCTTCAGAATCTGAATTTCCTTCAGAATCTCCATCAAGAATTCTCACATCAGAATTGGATTGAGTTTTGCTCCAATCCCAAGTTTCTAATTCTTTCACAATGACATCTCTGCTGAATTCGATTCTATTAGTCTCTGGACAATAGAGTTTGTACGCACCTGTACTGTGGTACCCCACCAATAGCATTACTTTGCTTCTATCATCAAGTTTCTGTCTTCTGGCTTCTGGAACATGTTTGTAACAAACAGAACCAAATACCTTCAGATGACTAACACTTTGCTTATCTCCAGTCCACTTCTGAATAGGAGTTATTTCCTTCAGCTTCTTCGTTGGACATCTGTTGAGCACATAACATGCAGTTGCAACAGCTTCACCCCATAAATTATGAGGAAGCTTCTTCTCTTTCAGCATGTTTCTCACCATATCAAGCAAAGTGCGATTTCTTCTTTCAGCAAGACCATTGTGTTGAGGAGTATAAGGAGCAGTAACCTCATGCTCAATTCCATTCTCCTCACAGAAGGTTTTGAACTCATTTGAGTTATACTCACCACCACCATCTGTTCTAAGAATCTTCAGAGTCTGGCCACTCTGATTTTGAACCTTCACTCTGAATTTCTTGAATTCAGCAAACACCTCATGTTTGAACTTTATCAAGGATACCCATGTCATTCTAGTGAATTCATCTACAAATGACACAAAGTATTTATTCCCTCCAATTGATGCTACTGGAAATAGACCACACACATCAGAATGTACTACTCCCAAGGCATGTTTTGCTCTTGGAGCTACTGCTGATGTAAATGACAGTCTTGGTTGCTTCCCTTCCATGCACACCTTGCATGACTTCTCAGGTTTCTTGATTGTAGGAATTCCATGTACCAGATTCTTTGATTTCAGATGCTCCAGGCTTCTGAAATTCAGATGACCAAATCTTCTGTGCCACAGCTCACTATCCTTCTCAACACTTGTTGCACTAAGGCATTCAGAGTCTGCAGTTCTGACATTCACCTTGAATGTCCTGTTCATTCCCTGTTCTGACTCCATAATCAGCTTCTGATTACGATCATACAGCTTCAGAAGATTGTCCTTCATAGTAACTGAAAAACCTTTCTCAATCAGTTGCCCCACACTCATCAGATTGCTTTTCATGTCAGGTACATACCACACATTCTGAATCAATGCTGCTTTTCCATTGTTCAGAATAACTCTGACATTTCCCATACCTTCAGCATTGAGGTATTTATCATCAACACATCTGATCTTTGTACTCTTCCCAGAGTCAAAGTCAACCAACCACTTCTTGTTTCCAGTAAGATGGTTTGAACACCCTGTGTCGATATACCACCACTCTGATGAATTCATATCATCAGTTTCAGAAGCCATTAGTAACACAGATTCACCATCAGAGTCATCAGAGCTTCTGGCTATATTTGCTTCTTCTGACTTTCTTTCCTTGTTTGACCGGCAATCAGCAGCAAAATGGCCAAACTTCTGACAACAGTAACACTGGATCTTCTTCTTGTCAAATTTCTCCTTTCCCTTCTGATACTTCTGCTTATCAGAGGTTGAAGTTTCTGGCTTCTGAACTCCATCAGATCTTCTCTTGGCTTCTGACCAAGACTGCTTCTGATGCTTCCTTCCAGAGGCTGCTTTCAGAGCCTGCTGCTCTACTTCTCTTTCAGAGTTTCTCTCAGTCAGACGCAACTCTTGTGCTTCTAGACTGCTTTGTAGCTCTTCAATTCTCATGGAACTCAGATCCTTGGAATGTTCTATAGCTACCACAATGTAATCAAACTGAGGGGTAAGGGACCTTAATACCTTCTCAATGATTACTTGTTCTGAAAGAGTTTCTCCACAAGCTTTCATCTCATTGGTGATCAGAATCATTCTGGAGATATACTCAGGGACCTTCTCATTGTTCTTCATGTTGAGATTCTCATACTGCTTTCGTAAGGACTGAAGCTTCACCTTCTTCACTGATGTGTCACCACCATAGCATCTGATCAGTGTGTCCCACGCGGCCTTCGCCGTTTCTGAGTCAGCAATCTTCTCAAACACGTTTACATCCACACATTGATGGATGTAGAACAGCGCCCTCTGATCTTTCTTCTTCGTATCCTTCTGAGCAAGCTTTTGTGCATCTGTTGCATCTGCTGCTACTGGAACGTAGCCTTCAGTGACAAGTTCAAGCACATCTTGAGCACCGAACAGAACAATCATTTGTTTCATCCAACGATTCCAGTTTTTACCATCAAATACTGGAAGCTTGGTACTCATACCACCGTTTCCGTTCATCTTCAACCTTTGTGCGTTCACTCAAATCTCACTAAACACTCGTGTTTCCCAATCCCGCAGAATCAGAAAATGTGATTCTGTTACAACTTCGTTCAAGATTCAACTCGAATTCAAGAAACGAAATCAATCACACAACGCCTCACGTTTCACTCGTGTTTCCCGTGGATTCGAACCGGAGCTCTAGATACCAATTGTTGGTGCACAAAGGTGATAAATGAATAGAAAAGAGAATATTATTGAATGCTCTGCAATGACGGCTACAAAAGGAGAATAAAAGATATTTAATGACATCAACTACTAGTCTATTTATACACAAAAAACTAGGTCATAAAGACAACACAACAAAATACTAAAGTACCCTCAAAATATAAATTACTTCTAACACGCTACACATGGAGATTTACTACTATTTCAATAATTTTTATTTCTCTCAATTTTCTTTGGTCAATATATTTTTTGGTCAAAGTATTTCTCACAATATTTTTCTTTTCTAAAGGTGCTTATAATTAGGGACGAATGGAGTATAATTTTGGTTTTTTAATTTAATTTTAGTCATTAATTATTTTTTGTTTTATTATGATCTCTTAAATTATAAATATTGATAATTTGGTTCCGTTTGGATTGATGAAATATAATGGAATGAAGCGGAGCGGAATGAAATATAATAATATTTCATTGTTTGGATTTAAAAAATAATAATTGAATGGAATAAGATGTAATGAACTTCATCACATACCATCACTTGCCTTCAATTTTGTTCATCTCCTTTTTAAAATATCCAAACATGAAATGGAATATTTATTCGATTCCGCTCCGTTCTATTCCATTATATTTTATCAATCCAAACAAACCTTAAATAACAAATATTTTTCCTTTATGTAATTTTTTTTTTGATATATAACCTTTATGTAATTACTTTATTCCTTCAAACCAAAATGTCTGATTAATATATATCTCTAAGGCCTAATGTTCGCTAGGAGCAACTTTCACTTATTTTTTTTCACCTGAAATTTGTGTTTCCAATAGTTTTCGGCAACTTTCTAATCTAATCCCAATTTGTTGTTCATGTGTTTTTGTTTGATCCTTCGTCATTAAGCTAAAACTAATCTTCCCCAAAGTAAATCAATTCCCTTACCAAAACAAAAAGCTTATACCCCTATCCTTAAATCCCCACCACATTCCCACACCCGACATAAAAAGGTTGCATGCTTGGAAGTGGAATATTAATCCTGATTAGTGGTGTGCATTCATATTGTTTTAAGTTAAACTGAAAAGACACCTGAAGACTAATTAAAGCCTACTTTTAATTATATTAATTTAGACCGTTAAAAATAATTATATTACTTTAGACTAAACATGCATTTGATACTTCACAATTTGTTCTTTGTCAAATTCAGAATAATGCTTAATTTAGTCTTTCAATTTTCATAAGAAAGACAAATTAGTTTAACTATTTGGTTATGCTTGTTCCTATTTTCTTTTTCTTTCACCATCAGTTTAATTGATTTGGAGATAAATTATACCAAATAATTTGAAGATATTTATTCAATAATCAATAAAACCAAATTACATAAGTAGATTTGCATGTGATATTCGCAACTAATTTATAATCAAATTTTATTTCACATACATATAATTTATTTTTATTAATCGTTGAATAAATTTTATTTCGCAACTAAAGGATCAATTTATTTTTATTTTATTTTTTGTTTTTTCCAAACTATGTATCATCTGCATGTAACCATTACTACTACTTTTTCAAATTTTATAGAATACAAATAGGCGATAGTATTTCTAAATTTTAATGTTGTGACATATTTAAACTTAAAATTGAACCTAAAATTTTGGATAAATTAGAAGAATCTCATATCATACCATCTAAATTCTATTGGGTAATGAATTTTTTTTATGTGATTTTTATTATTATTATTATTATTTATTTTGGATAAATTAGAAGAATCTCATCCCATATCATCATCTCATACCAAAATCAACTGCACTAGTGGACCCCACGTGTTCCCTTCTTTCTCCTTTAAATACACCAACCCTCACCTTCATTTCCTCCCTTTTCCCCCTTCCTTCCTCCCTCCGGTTCACTCTTTGGAACTTATCGGTTTTTTTAATTTCTCTTCTGAGCCGAGCCATGTTATTACAAACCGAAGAACCGGTTCAGTTATCATATCCTCCGGTTCTAGAAACCATGCTGTCTGAAAGTGAGATACAATACCTCTTTTCTCTCATTAACCAACCAGGAGACCCAGCCAGTCCTAGCTCCGGTTCACAGGGTTCAAACCGGACGGTTTACTCTTCAGAGGAAAGAAAACTAAGGCGCATGCAGTCGAACCGGGAATCAGCTCGACGGTCCCGTTGCAGAAAGAAGACGCATTTAGAGAACCTCACAAACCGGTTGAACCGGTTGAAAATTGAAAATCAAGAACTAATAAACCAACTAGCCTTCACCATGAATCAACATCTTCTACTTTCACTAGAGAATGATCAACTAATATCTGAATCTGTTGATCTTTTGGCAACACTTTCAGATCTATGTGCTATTTTAAGCAACACTATCACCATGCCTTAATAAATCAAAATGAGCAATATATATATATATATTTGCACCAAATAGTATATTTAACAAATCAATTAATTTTACAAGACTATTATATATTATGATCCACTTTCAATTTAAGTTCTTTTATATCCGCTTTAGTTTAATTAATGACCACATGATTTTAAATTATGGTTACGTTTACGTTGTGAACCTTTAAATTGCGGGACTTCTAAATGGACCATAGAAAAAGTCTAGACAAGTTATGATTACAATGTCGCTGCAGAGACTTCATCCTTTGTATTGTGGCCGTAATTGCAATTGTGTACCGAATCTAGATAAGCTAAGTTACGATTACAATGTCGTTGCAGAGACTTCATCAATATTGTGGCTGTAATTGCAGTTGTGTACCGAATCTTCGAGGAAATGACTTGTTGATTGAGATGGTAGTGCAAGCTAGAAACTACTCCTTTATTACTTTTTTCCTTATTTACTTATATTTACTAGGAGAAGAGAACATGCTTTTCAAACATTGTAGTGGCTTAGATAAGAAGCCCGCGTTGTTGGAAGTACAATATTGTAGGGATTTTGTGGGTTTACTTTTTATCATGTTTTTAGCTTTTATATCTTTTTAGCTTTTGTAAATTTATAGTACTAGTGAGTGATGAAACTGAGGGGATGGTGATTAAAGTTTGAGAAGTGTTTTTAGGGTCTATACTATTGGAATCTTAATTTATGGAATATATATTGTTGGGTGTGCAGTCTCAGTTCAATGTAATGTAAATTATGCTAGCTATGTGAACCAAACAAGTTCAAGGAATATGCATGTTTATTGTTTCTTCTTTTTGTGTGTCTTTTTGGATAATTTTTAATACTTTTCAATTGCCTAGACTTGACTTAAATTAGAATAGCTTGACCGCTAATACATTTTACAAAGACGTTTTTGTTTTTGAATCAAATATCAATACAAATTAAGACATATATACTCATGCACATTGGTGGATTCATCATTCATGCATTATGGCTTTCCCCCTAAAGAAGAACAAAGAAACGAGTGGCCCATATTTCGATATCGTGAGATCACACGAGGGACCCTCTTGCATGCATTAACAAATAAAATCTTACTAATCATGTAACGAAAATGCCTTTTTCAATACCACAAAATGGATTTTGAATTCCATTTGCACCTGTGGGCGGACCTCTAGCTCTACGGTGGGATGTCTCATCATGGCAACCCTCACAATTTTATTCTTTTTAGTATAGAGTATTGTATTAAGAATGTTTTGTCCATGCTCAACTCATAGCAATATCAAATATGGAAAAATACTTATACAATCATAAAAATTTGGACACTCTATTAGGTCACATCACTTAAAAATATATATCTTTTATAAATATATGTGTGTGACTAAATAGAATGACTAAATTCTTTATAACGATCAAAGTCTTTCTCCTCAAAAAATCAAAGTATTCCTCTCAAATATTATATTAGATACCTTCATCTGATTTTGAGCCTGGATATTATTTGATGTGATTTTTCTTTCTCTTTAGCCTTAATAGACTGTGTTTTTTTTTTTTTTTTGAATGGCCTTAATAGACCGTTGTTGTTTGTGTTTTTTTTTTCTTCATATTATATATATATATTTATATATATATATATATATTCACACTTTGTTTATGCAAAAAAAAAAAATCTCTTTTTTCTAACTCTCAAGTATTTCCTTTGCTTACTAACTTTTTTTTCCTCAAATTTCTTCTTTAATCTCTTACTATGCAGCTTGATCATTGTGTACAATTCTTGAATCTTCTGCTCAATTTTCTATTTGCCTTTTAAGAAATAGATTTTTCTCACACGCTTGCATTTTGAGACTTTAATTTATATTGCACAATAAAATATGAACGATTTTAAAGAGTTGAACTTACAATCCACTTCCCACTTAAAACATAATTTACCATGGAAAGTAAAAACCACTATTAGTAAATAGTATAAATTCTTTGGCCATTACAAAAGTGCTTGACTGAAATTGGAGCTAAGGTTTGTCCTAGAGTGTTAATTTCCTTGACATCATCTCATGGTTTTTTTTTATAAAAGATTAACTCTCTAGTTTCTAGAGTGACTCTAATAATCGAGAGTTTGGTCGTGAGATAAATTAAATTTATCAAAAAATTATTCCTATAAAAAAACTAAATATAGGTTCTCTCAAATAATTCATGTCAAAGAAAATTAATTAACCACCTGCATTCAATTACTTGGTTATGCCATAGTTTAATTTTGTTTCACATCTCATGGTTTAATTGCAAAAGAGAATTATTTTTGCTGCCCTACCCTTTTCAGGGCGCGTCCTACGAAATTATAAAGTTACCCCTCGTCCCGTGACTTAAGTCACGGACACCCCTTAAAACACCCTATTGGATTTTATTTTTATAACATCCGCTACTTAAGTCACGGACGGTATTTTTCAAAATTTCTCATTTTTCCTACATCCATGACTTAAGCCACGGAAGGGTATTTTGGTCATTTTGTAGAGCGCTCGAGCAAAAGTAATTCTCTTGCAAAAGGCTTGGCTTGTTTGAGATATTTGGGCCCCCTCTTTAAGGATACAAAGGTTATTAAGGCCCAATATAGATATATTTTTCTTTCTTCGATCTCACTAGTAGGGAATGAAAATAGTGTTGTGCATTCCACTTCTTTAAAAAGCTGTATGTTGGTTGGATCTAAATTAGCTCTCTTCCTGATTGTTGCCCCTACTGAGAAAAGTTTTCTCGTCCTAAATGAAGCAATCTCCACAAAAAAATCTTATTCATGGATACAATTTGATATCTATATATTTCACCAATTTGTTATTGAGATTTTTTTTGCGGGATAGAGAAGAGATTATTGCATTGAAATCAAATACTCTGATGTCAATAAAATGTTGCATTTACGTATTCGGCATCTTTGATCGTTGGATTAAGATAAAATGATCTAGATTTCAATATACAATTTTTACAAAGCACCAGCTTGTGTTATCAAGGAATTGGTGAGTATACAACGGAATTTCCTTTGGGGAGGAGGGTTGAATAGCCATAAAATGTGTTGGATGAGTTGGGAATGTATTTGCCAACCAGAGAGCGGAGGATTGGGGATAAAAAATTTGAAAGCTTTTAATTCCTCGCTTTTGTGTAAATGGAAGTGGCGGTGTTTGGAGGATGGTGAAGCTCCTTGGTTTGATTTCCTACTCTTCAGATACGGTTCGTTTACGGCCAATTTCTTGTTAGAAGAAGGAAGCGTAGGCCTCAAAAAAGCATCTATTTGGTGGAGGGACATATGGAGGTTGGGTAGTTCGGCGGAAGGGGGCTGGTTCGGTAGAAATATTGCTAGCATTCTAGGCAATGGCAATGCAATTTCTTTTTGAAAAGAAAAATGGTGCGGTACATCTAGCTTACGTGATCTTTACCCATCGCTATTTTTAAAAACTCATGACCCCGTTGGGAATGTCTCGGCTATGGGATCTTGGGTGAGTAACTCGTGGAGTTGGAAGCTTGAATGGAGGTCAGTTTTAACGGTAGAAGAGGCAGCTTTAGCAATTGATCTCCTTGCGGTTCTGGACCAAGTTCGATTGACGAGGGAGGTGTAGGCACCGTTGGACTGCACATGCTGCTGGTGGTTTTACAGTGCAATCGGCGTATCCAACCATGTTTTCCGGTCAAAGCAATCAGTTAGGCGGTTCCCAAAGGATACAAGTGTTCAAGGATCTTTGGTTGAATAATATTCCATCAAAGGTGAGTATTTTTGGGTGGAGGTTGTTGCTTGAGAAGTTACCAACAAGGGAAGCTTTATACAACAAAGGTATTATTACTAACACTCATGAGAGATGTTGTGTTTTTTGCTTCAACGAGGTAGAAGATATCCATCATATTTTCTTTACATGCACGGTGTCGTCTCTAATTTGGTCCAAAGTTTTCCGGTGGATGGGGGTCAATCCTATTAGTTTCGTTGATATATCAAATCACTTCACTCTTTTTGGCGATCTTTTAAAAGGGGGTCATTACAAGAAGTTCCGTCATCTTATTTGGTTAGCAACAACTTGGAGCATATGGAGAAAGCGAAACAATATTATTTTTAGAGGAGAATTTGTTAATATCTCTTCTATTTCCTCTCTACTAGACCAAATCATTTACTTAGCGTGGTTTTGGTTCATAGGCCGTGGTGGTTTTTCTATTTCCGCTACTTTCTTCGATTGGTGTAGAAATCCTCTAAGTTGTTTTCAATGATTGTTGTATTCCTCTATTGATTTGTAAGGGTTGAGTACCTCTTGTGCTCCTTAGAAATCAATTTTTGCTTATAAAAAAAAATACAATTTTTAATTTGCTTAAAAATAAAAAATACCAAACTTAAAATGTGCGGCAATTTCTTAATAGAAGGGAACCCTGGTCGTAAATAGTAGAGATCCTCTCCATTTCTTAAAATAGATGGACGCCACAATTATGATCATTTTGATTTTTAAATGCTCAATTAATGTCAATAATTATTAAAAAAATGATTTTTATCAATAATTTACTTTAAAATATTTGACATCTTCATATGTTTTGAAAAATGGAAAGGATCACTACTCAATCAGAAAACCTTCAAATGCAAGTTAAATAAAGTTAAATAAAACGGGTGGTTTTATAAGGTTTCATCTGCACACGACACAACTATAAAACCTAATCATTTGAGCCTTGTGAGATAAATAGGAAACAAACTCTCCCCAAAAGTTTTAACGCTATTGCGTGTCAAGTCAGTGATTGAACTTATGACCTTGCTTGAATTAAAAAAGACTTGTATCATCTCATTTAAGTGTTAATGAATAGTGACTTTAATTTTATTTTATTTTTGGTATATAGTTGCCTTAATTATTGTTTTGAATATAGCCAACTGTATATGCACACGCATTGCATTTAAGTGTAGCAATGTTCATGTCCTTGACGCAACTAGGTTTGGACACACAAATTAATGGTTGTACATATTTTGATTTTGAATAGAGAATTTATCTTAGATTGGAAACCCTTTGTAATTGCATTGCCATCAATCATCGTGCCATTTTCAAATTGAAAAAACTCCACTTGTCCACCTTAAATAAAATATACATAAAAAAAAAAAAATTAACATTTTTTTATACACAAAAGATTTTTTTAAAGGAGTGCAAAAGTACTTCAACCCTTATAACAAGGAAAATGTCCAAACCAAGCATCATGGTAAAAAAAATAACTATCCACTTTTATGATAGAAGCTCCATCAAATTATGTGTTTGAAAGTTGGACTAAAACATCACTAAACCCAAGTATGATTTGTTTAACTAAAACGTCATTTCAATTGTTGTTCTCATGTCATCGTTATGAACAATTCTCTTCCCCTCCTCAATTATATGCATATGGAGTAGAACATTTTGTAGTTTTACCCTTTTAAATATTTTATTCACATACCATCGCTACGTGCCTAAAAAGGTAGGTAATACCTTTATTATGTCATCATATCAATATCAATAATCAATAGTAGTAATTTAAAACATTAAGTGCTCTAATTATGTCGAGGAATAATCATCATTCATCACACATTCCTTTACCATGATTTAAAAATTAGAGCCGAAAATAGTCAAGTGTCTTGATATGTTAAGGATTAGAGTTTTATACCGGATAACTACAACATTTAGTGGGAGGGTCCCTATTTTGGAAGGAGTATATTTTTTGTGGGGAGTGATTCCAAGATTCTGATTGATATGATTATCGATAACTATAAATTTAGTGGGATAGTCCCCATTTTGGTTTGACGTATCCGTAATATGTTAGCTTTAGATTGACATATCTAAATTTGTCACATTTGAAGGGAGGAAAATCGTTGTGCTGATTAACTTTTCAATTTTAGTCTTTCTTTTGATTCTCTAGACTGTACTATTGTTGAGACTCCAACTAGTGAGCTCATAAGCTTCTTTTTGATGATTTTTTTGGGGTGTCTATACCTACAAATGTTCATTTAGTTTCGTAGTTTTGCTGTGGACTTCAGTCAACTTTTGTGTCGAAAAAGAGTTTTATACCGGATAAAAAGGTGAATATTGAATATAAAATATAAATGAGATGATTTCTATATATCTAATGCCTTAAAATTTTATGTTAATACGTGAGATTCAACTTTATTTATGTAGTTGTCCAATGTTTAATGTGATGATCTCTAAGTCCCTTTATGTCCAACATTGGTATCTGTGTTAAGTTCGGCCGACCACTTTATATCGAGAATCATCGTAAAAATGGTGTAGTAATTAGATATAAAAGTGAATGTTGACTATTGAACAACATTCACTTTTATATCTAATGACTATACCATTTGGTGATGTGACAAGTGATGATTCCCGAAGAAAATCATTATCCCATATGTTTTAGACTGCAGTCGTGGTCTGTTCTAGATTTGCCCATGATATGTTCGCCTTGTCAACCCAGTCACAGAGATATAAAAGTCCAACAAAAAGAATTTCCATCGGGGATCATCTCATCCCAATAATAACAACCGTCACTGGATTCTTACACTTTGTTTGCGAGTTTGAAGAGGAGGAGATGACTTTTGAAGGAGGAAAGTAGAGGAAAAAATTGAGAATTTTTTAAAATTTTTAGAGAGTATTTTTTTTATAAAATTGTAAATAAATGTTTACGATCAATATATTTTTAATTTTAAGAATATTATAACAACATAAATTAAATTTTAAAAATTCCATCAATACAATTTTTTAGTGTTATAAGAAAAATAAATCCATCTACTTCAAACTTAACGGTTCACTACTTGACGTTGGTCACCGGTTTAGATCGATCCGGATAATCACCCAAGAGGAGGTTAGAAGAAAGAGACAGAAGGGAAGGTAGTTAAACTAACCCAAGTAAAATATTGAAGACTAGATCAAATTATAGCAGTAGTAGTTACTACTTAGTATATATGCTTTTGCAGTGTCCTAATCTGTCAGATATCCAAACTTATTGCTCTGCACCTTATCACGCCAACATTTAACTGCCGCATCTTTATATTCATATTCTCATCCAATTCCTTTTGAATTCAACTGTATGAGTGAGTGAGATTGAGTCCCTTAATTCTATGGCCTCACTAACACCCAAACCAGAGAAAAAACTTGTAGAATTTCTAAAGGAACAACAAGAACCTTTCATCTTAGACCTTTACTTATTAGAAAAATCAAAATCATGGAGTTCATCAATCAAGAATTCACCTTCAAATTCTGTCATAAACAAAAAACATAAACCTCTCTTTCCATTTCTTAAAGTCTTATTAACAGCTATACATCATGATAAGAAGACGAAGAAGAAGAAGAAACTTGCAACGATCAAAGACTCCAACACTACAAACAAACATGCCAACGTTTTTGATATCACTCAAGAAACTAACAACAACAGTGATCATCCAACAGTTGTGGAAACTGATCGTTTCTCAACTGCTAGCAGTTCCACCATTTTCTACTCATGTTCAGATATCGATGATGAAGAAGATCGAACATCATTTTCTCTAGACACTACTTGCCAAGCTTGCAGCTTCTGTAACATTGGAATCCAGAGGTAAGATATGAAATGAACTTAAATTCTGATCTACATATAATTTTCTTAATTTGAATTTGCATAGATAAAAAAAACATGTTAATTAATTAATTAACTTTGTTACTCTTATGAACAATTTAAGCCAGCAAGATACAACCAACAGAAAGCACCGACAGAGATGTATAGAAGGTAAAGTTAGTTTACTTTCTGTTAAAGTTACAGTTATAGTTCCATAATTTAAGAATAGTTTGTTACTGTATTTTGTTAAGAGTCGTGCTAAACAGTGTCACCGAAACACTTATTAATATGTTTAACTAGTGTCCGATACAGGGGCGGAGCCAGGACTTCAAATTAAGGGGACTGTGAATTCATGCATAATCAGTAAAAAAAATTAAATGTGCAATATATACAGAAAAGTACAAAAATTAATAAGACTATTTTTTTATTGGATAGACGAAATGATAAAATCATTATAAATTTACATACACAAGTGGAGGAGTCGAGATTCGAACCCCTTCATGACGTTCGGCCTAACAATTTTGAAATTTTTTTTATCAATTGAACTATAATTTATGAAAACTATTTTCTTTTAAGTAAAATAGAATAAAAATATATATCTATTAGAAGGTACTAAACAACAATGGAAAAGAGGTTCACATCTAATATTAATAGATATATACCTTTAAGAAAAATATTGACAAAGTCCTTTATATTTTAGTTTAGAAAAAAAAAAAAAAGTAGTCCTATTTCTTACAAACAACCTCAAGACCTCATGAACTATATAAAAGCATGTGGACAAAAACTTATTGGATGGTGTGACTATAGGATAAGAGAACTTGATATTATTTTAATTTTTACTATATTTTATTATGATTTGAAAAGTCAACTTAAAATCAATTTCATGGCATGCATATATATGTTGAGAAAAACAAGTGTGAGTAGTTTGGGGAAGTCCCACATTGGTTAAAATGTGGAGACTTAGAGCATTTATAAGTAAAAGGACCCATAAACCTAACACCTTAAGGTTTTGGGTTAAAGTGTGGTGTCCAACTCACTTGTGTAGTTGTTCTTAAACCCAATGTGAATGATCCCCCGTGGCTGCCCCTCATGGTGACCCAACAGTGGTATCAGAGCCGATGGTTCGACGAAGGGTTCGACCGGCTTCTTGTATCGAAAGTCTTCCCAACGGCGGTGCAAGTGTATGGATGAAGAAAGCTTCCGCTTGAGGGGGAGCATATCCAAGAATGGATGGACTCACGCTTGAGGGGGAGCATTGTGGTAGACTCACACTTGAAGGGGAGTGTTGAGAAAAACAAGTGTGAGTAGTTTGGGGAAGTCCCACATTGGTTAAAATGTGGAGACTTTGAGCATTTATAAGTAAGAGGACCCATAAACCTAACACCTTAAGGTTTTGGGTTAAAGTGTGGTGTCCAACTCACTTGTGTAGTTGTTCTTAAACCCAATGTGGATGATCCCCCGTGGCTGCCCCCTCATGGTGACCCAACAATATAGTATATAAAGTTTTGAAGAAAATTGGGGGGGACTCTGGCCACCGTGTGTCCCCCCACTCCCTCCGCCCCTGGTCCGATATTGTTTAGCATTTTCCTTTGTTACTGTATTGTTAAGGGTCGTGCTAAATAGTAAATGTGTGTAACTGTGTTTTTTAGTAACTATGTATTTTGATTGTGTATCAGTGTGTGTGAAACATGAAACATTGAATAAGGATGTTTGTGGTGTGGTTGTGCCAAAGAAAATCACTGAGGATTCTTTATTATCAGCTGCTCTATTTAGTTCACTTTTTCAAACATCAAAGAAGGATCAGAAGAATTATACTAAACAACTGCAAGAGATTCTTGGGCATAAAAAGGTGTTGCACAAGACAAAGAGGTTACTATTTGATTGTGTAAGAGAACTGACCATAAATCTGAATAGAAAAGATAGTAAAGGATCATCACCTGAAATGTTGGGAAAGATTATATGGGAGAGGACAAAAAAATGGAGTCAAAGGGGTGGAAATATTGAGACAAATTTAAGTAATTTGTTGAATTTGGATTACTTGGATTCAATTAATGAATGGAGTGAATTTAAGACAGAGGTGAAAGATGTTAGTTTTGAAATTGCTGATGCAATTTTGGAATGTGTGATGAAGGATGAAATTGTGTCAGAGATGTTTGAAACTTAAATTCTCTTGTGTAATATAGTAGTATGGGTTAACAGGCTTTTACCTCCTGCAAAGTAGGCGAGTTTTGCTTTACTTCCTGTAATTTTGTTTTTTGAGATTACCCCCTGCAAAATTTATTTTTTTGATTTACCTCTCTTTTACTGACGTGGCAGGCAAAAAAAACAAAATAACCGATTAAAAAAGTGCATCCAATGAGGTAAATCAAAAAAATAAATTTTGCAGGGAGTAATCTCAAAAATAAATAATTACAGAGAGATAAAACAAAACTCGCCTACTTTACAGGGGATAAAGACCTATTAACCATAGTATTATTATGTCGTGTATATAAACCATTCATTCTTAAATGATGTGTTGCTCTTACTCTTACTCTCTATCTTTATTTTGAATTGAAAATTTGAAATATCAAACATGCTCAAAGGTTTCAAAATGGAATATGAATTTTGATGATTCTTTGTTGGTTTGAAAGATGATGTCATTTATTGATAATGAGAATCAAAATTTAAGCAGCTTTTAATGCTGCAATAGACATTTTTAAAGGAACAATAGTGACAATGAAACTTGAATTTATCACTTTATGCATCCAATTCATACATTAACATATAATATTCATATATTTCGCTCTCAATTTAACAATAAAAAAACATCACATTCATTTCTTCTTTTTCACCAAAACATAATGCTCCATACATTTCATTTATAATCCAAACAAATTCATCATATTAATTTTCTTTTACCATTTTACACACTACTAAAAAAAGGTTATTATTAAAGAAATCAAACATGATTAATCTTAAAGCACAGGTGTGACAAAGATTAGCAAAACATAGTCTCTGATACACAAGAACTGTAATCCAACAGCAAAATACACCAAAATGCATAAACACAACCCCCATAATTATAGTCTTTCGACATACACCATAGTGACAAACTCTTGCACAAAAGAAGATACAATTCTCTTGCTTCTTTTTCCTTTGCTTTTTTTTTCTCTTTCTTTTGACGATCATCCCCATCCAATTTAGCCAATAGTTTAGCCGTTGATTCACTATTGAGCACGTATGTTTCCTGCGGGTTAATAGACATTGAAACTAAAGAATTAAAATATGCACATGGAAACTAAAATTGTGAAACTTGTGTCAAAAGCATTGCTAAAGGCTCCATAAACTTTGTTGAGATTTCAAGAGAGAAGAACTTGCCGGATCAAGTTTAACTTGATACCCTGGAAAATGAACTAGAAAAAAAAATCAACATTGCAAGGGGCGAGTCACAAAAATAAAACAATTTACAGGGGAAAAACAAAATTCGCCTACATTGCAGGGGTACCCATTTACCCATTTAACAATGATGATTACAATGATAATCAATATTAATAAGGGTAATAAACTATTTTGTCTCTAAATAAAACAAACTATTTTGTCTCTTGCGACACCGAAATCATCAACGGTTGGACAACTGTCGCAGATGTGCAATTGTGACACTTTCAACTGTCGCAAACTGCAATTTTAACCGTCGCGAAGTGCTTATTTTCTTGTAGTGATTGTTTGAAATTTCTCTTCAGGGCAAAAGATGGAGGATGAAGATCAAGAGGTTGGAGAATCGCAGAGGAAACACACACAGATGAAGGTTGGAGGACTAGAGTTTGAAATGAACACGCGGAGATGAAGGTTAGAGGAGCAGATCTCTCGAGTTTGAAGATGAAGGTTCAATTTTGTCTCATGGTTGAGCACAGAGCGTAAAGGGCAAAATAAGAAAAATGTTTCTAATCCTATCGATTAATTTCTAACCCAGCCTTTTGTCAGGATAGAAAATACAAAGCAGCGGTGGGATAGGATTAATAAGAGGAATAATGTATCATGTCCAATGGAGGCATCAAACGAAAGATATTAATAGGATATGATTAACTTTTCATATCATGTCTCACTATTCTGGCTATCAAACGAGACCTTAAGTCTTAGCAATCAATCACTGCGCTCTATGATGATCATCTTATCATTATTCCATCCAAGGCTTCTTTGAAAAATTTCACACAATTTTAACCAATGAATTTTTTTACTTTGAAATATTAAATTACATATCACCAAGGCATTAATTCAGTCTCTTCATATATGACACTAATAACAATATTTATGTGATGAGAGTGAAGTGGAACTTACATCGTCAGCGATTTGTAGCATGCCCAATAAATAAACTGTGGAAACATAGATTAATCTAAAACAAAATTCACATTTGCATTGTGACAGTTTCCACTAAAATATAAAATGCATTTAATCTTCTCATCCCAATTATAAAATGCATTTGATAGAGAGAAAATGTCATCGTTAAACTAGGGTGATGCCATTGTCGCTCCTAGAGATGACAACAAACAGAACCAATTCGAGAATATTTCCAGACTTGATTGGGTAATTAATTTGTTGAACTTGGTTTATGAACCAAATGAATCGAACTTGAGTTGCAAATTAAACTCGTTAAATAATCGAGTTGAACTTAAACTATGTATAACTCGGCTCGTTTGGTTCATATGCGTGTGTGTGTTTTAAACAAAAATTGGTTCATTTGGTTCTACTTAATGCCATAACTCTACTCCAATCAGTGAGTATATGTGTATGTAGCTATCTTTTACTCAACGGCCAACACAGTCAAGGACTGTTTTTTTTTTCCTCCTGTGTGCAAGACAACACAAACTATAAGTATGAGTGTATGACTAGAGTCAAATTTCTTAACCAATGAAATTTTTTTACTTTGAAATAGGCTTACCACCGTGCATAAATACCCAAAATTGCTTAGCGCACCTCCCAAATTTCTAACGCACCCCCGAAATTACTTAGCGCACCCCCAGATTTTTAGGGGGTGCGTTAGAAATGTGGGGGGTGCATTAGAAATCTGGGGGGTACGCTAAGTAATCTGTGGGGTACGCTAAGTAATCTATGGGGTGTGCTAAGCAATCTGGGAGGTGCATTAAGTAATTTTTAGTATTTATGCACGGTGCATAAGGAAAAAGCTTATGCACCATAACCACTCCCTACCATATTCATCGCAAGAATGGCTTGGTACGAGATCCATCGGAGCAAAACAATTCAGGTGCAGATCGAATTTCTTGATAATATTATAGTATGCCTCAAGAAATTCACCCAAATGTTCAGCTAACTCTATATTCGATAGATACTTCTTTTTTTTCAACTATTTTGAAGAAAGCGTACATAAAGTCAGACGCATGACAATTCAACCCAATACGAAAGTTACTATAACTGGATGATTGACTTGATGTAAAAACAATCTCCATGCGATCATTTAATCTTCATATATGTTTTAAGCACTTATTAACTTATTTTGTAAGATATTTTTTAGGTTTTCCCCACTTTATTGTATATATTTGTTTTAAACTATTTTTTATCAAGCTTTTCTAAATCCCAACTATTGGTGCAGGAAATGAAAATTCAAAGAAAAAGTGAAGTTAACTCGCCAGGGCGAGCATAGAGTGAGTGCAGAGCGAGTGGAGGCCGAGAGCTCAGCATTCCCTAAATCAACAACTCGCCACAGCGTGCAAGAAGCGAGTTAACTCACCAGGGCGAGCACAGAGCGAGTGCAGGGCGAGTAGAGGCAGAGAGCATCACCATGGAAAAATGGCAAACACGCCACAGCGTGTTGGAACTCGCCAGGGCGAGTAATGTACTCGCCAGAGCGACTGAAGGCGGTTCAAAGCTCATTAATGACGTGGCAGAAACCTTCTGATGAAGAAAGGTCAACTCGCCATGGCGAGATGGAACTCGCCCGGTGAGTTATAATTTTCAGAACTATTATTTAAAGATCTTGCTGTTCATTTTTCTGCATGCATTTTTCAGAGTAACAGAAACCCAAAACAGAGAGAAAGCTTAGAAATCATTAGTCTAAGGAGATTGTGAAGGTGGATAAACAAAAACTTGAGACATCAAGTGTGATGTTCATCATCTTCTCTTCTCTTATCCTTTGTAAGCTTATTTTCATCATGTGTAACTAAATCCACAGTTGTTGGGATTAGATGTAGCTCATTTGTGACTATGTACAACTCTTAATCATGTTAATATATGTTTTAGTTCATTCATCAATGTTAGTGTTATCTTTGATCTCCATGTTTTATCTTTTGATTTGAATTTATAGACATATAATGTTTGAATCAAAGAACTAAGATAAACACTTGTTAAAACCCTAAATTCTAGACATAGTTTTAGGATTAATATTCACTTTTGGTATTGGAACTTAATGATATTGTGTTGTTCAAATTATCCGAGACATCAGAAGTTTAAATAATACAATATAGCCGTAGTATTCATTAATCACTCGAAACATCGAGGGTTAATAGGTACAACGTGATTCTCGTCGTTATCGATCTGGACACGGAAACGTACGTGAGCAATTCGTGATAATATTGATGAATAGCTAAAATATATGTGACAGATTTAGAAACGTACATACGAATGAATGAGTGAAGTTTAATCCCGACAACCTTTTCTCTATGAATTCGAACCATCTTTTACTTGCAGTTTTATGTTTACAAGTTTATTTTACAACCAATCAATTAAAAACTTAAACTTGAAATGATGTTAGTTGTTGAACGGTTTTTAATCTCACACTAGTCCCTGAGTAAACGATAATTTAATTACTTACTTTTGTACTTCAACAATATCAAAGAACAAAGTAATAAAGAGTAAAAAGGAATAAACAAATAAAAGTGTGATAAGATATTAGGGATCTCCAAGAACAAATTTTATCAATTCGGTCTATGTATTGTTTGGCAGCTCCGGTTGATGCAATAATTTTCCTTGAATGGCATCAAAGGAATAACATAGTAAATGTCACACCTTCGAGGGTGAGTTTTGTGACCTTTTGCAAATCATTTCCTGAAACAATATGTTAGAATGTTATTTGTTCAATCTAATGGAAAAACTAACAAACAATTTACGGTATACAATTAAGAACAGATGTATGAAAAATAAACCACTCAAATAAAAAAAAAATTCAAAACAATAATGTTTTTTTTCAAAAAATTTGGAGAACACGCAGAAACATAAGAAAATTTCTCACGCGCATCACGCGCTCTCAGTGTGACCCCTTTGTATGTAAGTGACCCTTTGCCCATCTGAAAATTAACCAAGATCTCCTTCTGGAGGCGCAACTGTAAATAAAAATATATCTCATTTTTTCCCGATAATTCTCACATTAACCATGTTTTTTCGCCGATTTGGAACTTCCACCCGTAGAAGATGGGTGGAAAAGGAGATTTATGTGTTAACAAACCTCCAGAAACTATACAATCTTCTACCGACGGATTACACAATAAATTCAGTGAAGGAAATGTGTGTCTCAAATCAGTTTGCGAGTATATCCAAAAGACCCCTGAAAATGAGGATGGATGCAGAACGTGTATTTGGTGCAGACTCGGTAGCTTCTGAAATGCAAATTCCATGGATTCCGCTTGACCCATTCTCGTTGGCGCAACCATGTCCGCTCAACATAAACACTAGAGTATCTCATTTCTATAACACCCTAGATAATGACAGGATTTCCATAATGCGATCTTTTTTCGCCACATGTCATTTCTTCAGAACATTATGGAACGCCTAAAGAAACTCGCAATGTCTTTCAACTAGTCTATATTTGTTAGATTCTTTCTTTTCTCAATTACTTTGAGGAAGGCATACATGCAATCCCCGCATACATGAATCCTCTGGTTTTTCCAAGAGAAATAGGGAAAAGCAACGTAGCAGACAACTCATCAACAAAGACACAATAGTTTAAAAACTACATTATATGATTACAAAATTGTGGAAGGGAGATACTCTTATGCTTATGTTGAGCGGACATGGTTGCACTAATGAGAATGAGTCAATTGGTGAAAATAATCATATATGTGTTGTCTTTACTTCAAGTCAAAAGTTTTCTCACCAACACTTTCATCCAGGGTTGAATTGTTTTTTTTTAAACAATGGTTAGAATTCATGCCAAGCAATTGTGGTTTGGATAGGGGAGTGTTTTGAGGTAATGTAATGTTTTTAGGAAATTTAAATAATTTAAGGGTTAGCGGCGTGACATTGCCTTATATAACAAATCACACACACAACAACCTAAGGGTCAGGAGCTGTTAACATTGGCGTTGTTTTTGTCGCCACCGCTGCTTGCAGTAGGATTGTTGCCACTTGCAGCAGGGTTGTTGCCACTTGCAGCGTGGTTGTTGCCGTTGTCATCATCCTTGTCATCTGCATAATCATCTTTGTCGCCCCCTTCATCATCCTAGTTATCATATTTGTTGCCATTGTCATCATTAATGGCATTCTCACCTTTGATGATGCCGTCGCCAACACCATTATCACAACTATACGATTCTTTGTCTTTGGCATCAGAGTTGTCACTTCAGTCTTCTTTTTCATCTTCAGATACATTGGAACCCGACTCGGGGTTGGAATCTTACTCTTGGATTTCTTGTTCAAATCACCAGAAGACATAATTTTTTGAATGAAAGTGTTCCGTTACGATTCTATTTAGTTTGAACTTTGAATGAGTCCATGTTAGTTGTTATATATGAATTAAGAAACATGCATAATATGCAACATATCTTTATTTTATATCTTAATAATGAATCGTAAATACAATAAACATGTTGCGTAGTTGAGTTCAAAAAATAACATGATCAAGTTGAAAAGTCATCTCCACCGATTATTCATTTTCGTAATCATACCATCTCAAAGGTAAGAATCAAACAGGGTGGGTATTATTTGTAGAGATAAACGTGGTGGTATTATTTGCACTTAAATGTTTCTTTTGTTAATAATTTTAAGTTTAAATATGTCATTAGTTCCTGTAAATTATTTTGTTGAGTTTTAATCCTTGCACTTTGAAATAATTTGCTTTAGGTCCTTCACGTTACTAGAACGTTAAAAAAAAAGTAAAAAGTGAAAATTAACAGTATGCCACGAGGCTCAATCAAAAGCTTAATTGTATACGTAATATTTATATTTATTTTAGGTTTCAATTTGATATCTTATGTTATTGATGTTAACATAAAGTTCGTCATTTTTATTAAATTTTGGATTAAATTCTTCAAACTTTTCGTTAAATTTTGAGTTAATTTTGTTTAAAACTTTTATATAGTATCCTCTTAAATTGTCCACGTATGTAAATTTGTTAACCATATGAACGATTTAAACAAAATTTTGACTAAAATGACCAACTTAAAACATTTTAAACTTGTGTGATCAAATTGAAACTTAAAATAAATATAAGGGGTCAAATATACAATTAAGCCCCCAATCAAATCATGCCACTTGGCATGGTAAAAAGCTTATTTTAAAATTAAATAAGTCATATTTTTCACAATAAATCAATGGTTTTTTTTAATCTGTTTTAGTATAATAAAATTGGAAAATGATATAGTGTACGACATATGCTTTCGTCCCAGTTGCACGACTCGGTGTTAATAGTTTTCTTAATAATGTTTTTTTTGACAAAGTTTTCTTAATAATGTTATAATCATGTTTTGTTGATAGCTTTCTATTTGATGTTCTATGATTCTTTCTATCAGTATTTTTTTTTACTACACATTTAGTCTATGAGGATAAATATATTTTTGATCCCTATAAAAAAGTGATATGTTTTGGTTCTTACAAAAGTTTTTTCATCCACTTTTACTCTTAAAATTTAATTCCAACAAAAGTACCGAGAAAATCGGCATAGAAATTGAATTTTAAGTTGTTTTTTTTTTTGTTAAACTTTTATAATATTTTAAATATATCTACAAAATAATTATTCACAAATACATGTCAGTTCAGCAACCGAACTAAAAATGCATGCATAATGATTTTTAAGACCAAAACATGTCAATTTTTTGACAGGTAATCTAGTGGTTCGAATTCCAGTCCGTGCAAATGTTCTACAATTAAGCTAGACTCACGGACCAACATGTCATTTTTTTTATAAAGACTAAAAATAAAACTTGACAATTTTATAGGAACTAAAAACATGTTTAACTCTTTAAAATATTATTAATCTTATTTTAGTAAATTTATACATTTAGTGTTTCTTAAATAAAAATAAATCAAGCCACTAGGCTGACTTGGTCTACTAGTGAGTAGGTTTGATCTTCAGCTTATTGTATAAAAAAAAATCAATTACATCAGAAAGACAAAGATAAATTACCAAAAAAAAAATAGATCAAGGAAAATGTTCGGTTGTGCATTTGTCGTGCTTATGCCTTTCATGCCATCTAGCATTGCTCAATAATCTTTTTGGTATAAATTTTTTTTTTTGGTACAATAGAGAGCCGAGGCCCAACAAGAAACAAACTTTTTGGTATAAATTTATCGATATGGATCCTCGCAGCTAACAATCATGCAGTCATACCTGCTGCAATTAAATAGCCGCATGATTATTGCAATACCATATTGATTTGGATGAGAAGCAATATTAAAATGCATATGTCTCATTGAAATCAAAAGAAATGTACCATAAAAAGCCTCGTATTAATTAATGAATGATGACTTGAAAAAATATATTTATAATTTTTAAATCAAGGCATGTTAAATTTTTAAATTAGACTATTTATCAATAACCTTTTTATCAATAACACTTTAAAATTTTATCAATTTTTTTACAGCTTAAAACTTTTTCAAATTTTTTTAGCAATGTTGAAAAACTACTTTTTTTAGTAATACATTTATTTGTACAAGTTGAAATTTTTTTAAAAAATAAAGTCACTATGAAACACGGACACCTCTAGGATTAAGCGTGTCGCGGTGTCAGACACGTGTCGGTATCTGACACTTGTATGACACTCGTACGACACGTATCGGAAGACAAAAAAAATGTCCTAAAAAAATTATTTTTTCCTTTGTTTCGACACTCCTTGGACTTGTGTCCGACACTTGTATAACTCTCATACAACGTACACGTGTCGGACAACTCAGAGAAGTGTTTCAAAACAATTTATTTTTTCTTTGCTATAACACGTACACCTTAGACACCGGTGGACATATCCAACAATATTGATCAATGATGTGGTTTTTGAAATGGATCAATGAATGGTTAAAGACATTAAATTTGATTTACAACATTTTTAAATTTGTCAAAATAGATGAATAAATAAAGATCAAATATTATCATATCTCATTAAAGAACTTTTTAATAAAATAAATATTGATTTTAGTCAAAATAAATAAATATTGATCAATTTAGATGTTTTACCATTAGTATTATTATTATTATTATATTTAATTATAATAAATGATAAATAAATGTAGCGGTGTTGGTGTCCTATGTTTTTTAAATTATCAGTGTCGACGTGTCTGTGTCCGTGTCGTGTCAGATTTTCGTGTCGGAATCCGTGCTTCATAGAATGAAGGTATGTTTGACACGCAAGTACATAGACTAATTATCAAGATACCTAAAATCTAATTAAAATATCGATCTTTTCCATCAATTTTTTTTTTATATTAGATCAAACTATAGATCAATTAATTAAGAGACTCGGATATCTAACAATTGTGTCACATGTTGTTTGGAATTGAAAAACCAACTTTAAATAAATACTAGTGGCTGTTTTTTTTTTTTTTAATTTGGTTTGTTTTTAACCAGTTTTATTAATATGACAAAAATTTTGTGAAGGAAATTGCAATTTAATAAAATTCTTGTTTAATTTTAAAAAAATTGTGTTATCTATTACTATATATAAAGAGAATACAAATTTTTGGGATGACTTTTTCATTATACCTATTTTACCCTTAAAAAAAACTAAATATTTGTATATGTTGAAAAATATCTTCCACATAAAAATAGATTTTCAGTTTTTTTTAGTAAATAATTTTTTTTTCTCTTAATAACTAAGCACAACTTCCACATAAAAGTATGTTTTCAGTTTTTTTATAGTAAATTTTTTTTCTTCTTAATAACTAGCCACAACAAAAAAAGGATGTTAATTAGTTATCAATTAACTAAGTCCAATAAAAAAGAAGATTAAGTAGTTATTTATATTTGCACAATAGAGAATTTCGATCACAGCAAATAAAAAAAAAGAATATCGATCACACAAACGTGCACGGAAGGCGGCTAGTTAATTTAATAATGCTAATAATGATACTGAAGTTATATTGAGGTAAACAATTCAACCCAACACGAAAGTTACTATAAGTGGATGATTGACTTGATGTAAAAACAATTCCCATGCGATCATTTCCTTCAATTCGGTCTAAATACTGCTTGGAAAAAAGTTCAACAAATTTAGATATACACAGCAACAAAGTTCAACAAATTATGCAAATCCTTGATTGTTTAAGAAAAAAAATCATTGTTCAACATAACAAAGAGTTTCATTAGTGAATTAATTATTAGAAAATTTAATCTATAGAGTATACTGCTTCTTGATATCAAAGAACAAAGTAATAGAATATAAAGGAATAAACAAATTAAAGTGTGATAAGATATTAGGGATCTCCAAGAACAAATTTTATCAATTTGGTTTATGTATTGTTTGGCGGCTCCGGTTGATGCAATAATTTTGCCTGAATGGCATCAAAGGAATAACATAGTAAATGTCACACCTTCGAGGGTGAGTTTTGTGACCTTTTGCAAATCATTTCTTGAAACAATATGTTAGAATGTTATCTCTTCGATCTAATGGAAAAACTAACAAACAATTTACATTATACAATTAAGAACAGATGTATAAAAAGTAAACCACTCAAATAATTATTTTTTTTCAAAACAATATTGTTTTTTTTTCAAAAAATTTGGAGAACACGCAGAAACATAAGAAAATTTCTCACGCGCTCTCAGTGTGACCCCTTTGTATGTAAGTGACCCTGCCCTTCTGAAAATAAACCAAGATCTCCTTCTGGAGGCGCAACTGTAAAATGAACATAGATCTCCTTTTTTCCCGATAATTCACACATTAACCATGTTTTTTCACCGATTTGGAACTTCCACCCGTAGAAGATGGGTGGAAAAGGAGATTTATGTGTTAACAAACCTCCAGAAACTATACAATCTTTTACCGACGGATTACACAATAAATTCAGTGAAGAAAATGTGCGTCTCAAATCAGTTTGCGAGTATATCCAAAAGACCCCTGAAGATTAGGATGGATGCAGAACGTGTATTTGGTGCAGACTCGGTAGCTTCTGAAATGCAAATTCCATGGATTCCGCTTGACTCATTCTCGTTGGCGCAACCATGTCCGCTTAACATAAACATTAGAGTATCTCATTTCTGTAACACCTTGGATAATGACAGGATTTTCATAATGTGATCTTTTTTCGCCACATGTCATTTCTTCAGAACATTATGGAACGCCTAAAGAAACTTGCAATGTCTTTCAACTAGTCTATATTTGTTAGATTCTTTCTTTTCTCAATTACTTTGAGGAAGACATACATGCAATCCCCGCATACATGAATCCTCTGGTTTTTCCAAGAGAAATAGGGAAAAGACATAATAGTTTAAAAACTACATTATATGATTACAAAATTGCGGAAGGGAGATACTCTTATGTTTATGTTGAGCGGACATGGTTGCACCAATGAGAATGAGTCAATTGATGAAAATAATCATATATGTGTTGTCTTTACTTCAAGTCAAAAGTTTTCTCACCAACACTTTCATCCAGGGTTGAATTGTTTTTTTTTAAACAATGGTTAGAATTCATGTCAAGCAATTGTTGTTTGGATAGGGGAGTGTTTTGAGGTAATGTAATGTTTTTAGGAAATTTAAATAATTTAAGGGTTAGCGGCGTGACTTGTTGTCTGTTTGCCTTTCATTCATATGTAATACTATATTAATTAATTGAATAAATTATACAAAAGAGGTGAATTCCATTGTTTGAATAATAATTTGAATTTTTTTCAAAATGATGGAAATTTATGAAGTATTTTTTTCAAGTTAAATATAGAGAATTTTAAATGACTCCTAAAAGCTATTATTTTTCAAATTGACCCCAATAAATTTCCAAAAAATTGACCCCTCGAAAATTTTGAAATTTACAAATTGACCTATAATTTCAATTTTCAAAATTGACCCAAAAATTGATGACAATGATTTTTTTTATTACTTCATCATCTAAACAAAAGAATTGAGAAATGAAAGAATTTCATTGAATCATTTGAATTATCTAGAATTCTAAATTCTTTAAAATTTCTCAATTACCTCATCCAAACATACTCTAAGATTTAAGTTCATTACAATACAAGACACGACCTAATTTAGCGAGTAGATTTTGTCTTTTCTTATGAAACTTGGACCTGTAATTTAAGGACAAGAAAGGTCTGTCCAAATGGGCTTGGGCTTAGGCTTAATCTGGCGAAATTTTCTCATCCCACCCCCCATGACTCTTTTTAACCCCCCAATATTCCAATTTTACCCCTGTACAAAAACTTCGGAATGTGTTTTCCGAAGTTTTTCTAGTTCAAATTTATCAAAATTTCGGAAAATACATTCCGAAGTTCATTTTCAAGGCAAAAAAAACTTCGAAAAACGCGTTCCGAAGTTTAAAATTAGGGGCAAAAATGGAAATCCGGGGGGGAAAGAGTCACGGGGGGTGGAAAGAGAAAATTTATAATCTGGCCTCCAACAAATGAAACAATACAACAAGCAAAGCAAACAAAGAATATTACCACTAACGACAAAATAGAGTTAATTTGAGAGCAGTAAAGTACAGTACCAATGTACCATGGATCTTTAGAGTAGAAAAAAGGGTTTCCAATTGAATTGGGGATTTACACTATGTTTGGTTTGAGAGAAACTGGAAGGAAAGAAAGAGGAAGGAGAGAAAGGTTGAAGAATATTCCCCTTTCCTTTGTTTGGTTTATCATCAAAAAGGGAAAGAAAGAAAGTTTTTTAGTGGGACCCACTAAAAAAACAATCCCCCAAAATTGGACGGAAAGGGGATGAAAGCTTGCTTTTTGTGTGAAATGACACATATACCCAAATATATTAAAATAATTGCAACAATCTTCATGCTAGTTTTTTATTTATTTTTTTTTAAAAAAAAGCGTGATACAACTAGTTTTTTTTATCTTGCACAACTATTCTTTTAAGTGATAATTTTTCTTTTCTTTTTAATTCATCAATTTTTTACACTTTTCATACATTATAATTAAATAGTTTTTTAAATATTATATAAAATATATTCTATTTTTATTTGAGGGTATCTTTGTCATTTTAAATTTACATATCTTTCTTTCCTCTCACTTTCTTTTCACTTTCTCTTATAACAAACAACTAAATATTCATCTCACTTTCCATTCACTTTCTACTCACTTTCATTCCATCAACATTCTTTCCTCTTACTTTCTTTCCTTTCACTTTCTTTTCACTTCCAAACAAAGCATTAGGGTTTGTACACAGTACCATGAATTTCAAGATGGATTCTGACAAATCCAAACTCTTCGTTGGTGGCATTTCTCGCGACACAACCGAAGATAATCTCAAACACCATTTCTCCAAATACGGCAACGTTTTATTTTCCACCATCTCTTTCGACCGCACCACCCGAATCCCTAGAGGTTTTGGCTTCGTTACTTTCTCTGATATCTCTTCAGCTCACAATGCCCTTCAAGACACCCACATTATTCTCGGAAAAAAGGTTTTTTTTTTTCTTTTTTCTCTCACTTTGATTTTTCCTTTTTTACCCTAATTATTTGTTTTCACTAAATAGGATGAAATTTGTTTATTTTGAGTTTCAATGTTGGTTATTTATATTTTTCAGTAGATTAAACGTTGTAAATTGTGTTTTTTTTTTCTATTAATTTTTTTTTTTTTTATTTTGTTATATTTTTGTTTGATTTGTATATAGGTAGAAGTGAGAAAAGCAATACCTAGAAGTGAACAGCAACAACAAAATCAATTACAGATTAGAGGGGGAAATAGCTATAGCTATAGTAATTATGAATGTAACAGTGATTACTTTAGGACTAAAAAGATTTTTGTGGGAGGTTTACCTGCTAATATGTCTGTGGAGGAGTTTAAGAGATACTTTGAGAAATTTGGTACAATAACTGATGTGGTGGTGATGCAGGATAGTTTAACTCGTAGGCCAAGAGGGTTTGGGTTTATCACTTTTGATTCTGAAGATTCTGTGCAAAATGTTATGATGAAAAATTTTCATGATTTGAATGGTAGACAGGTGGAGGTTAAGAGAGCTGTTCCGAGAGAGGGGAAGTCTGGTTATGATGAAATTTCTTCTAGTCCCGCGAACACGCTTCCTGGATTTGCTCCTTTACCTTTGTATACCGGTGGTGGTGATGGAGTATATGGATACGGATCAAATCCCTATGGTTGCTGGTACCCTGTCGGTGGGTATGGGGGGAATGGATATGCAGCTCCATCAGATGCTTATAGGAACTTCTGGTATGGGCAAATGGTAACCGGTCCTCAGGCATGTCAGATGCCTTATGCTAATGTCATGCCCAATGTTGCATATATGGGTGGCAGTGTTGAAATTGTAGGTAGTGGTGCTGGAACATGGGGATACAATGCCTTTCTTGGGTCCACGACAAATTATAAATTGGACCAACCTTTTATTACTAATGGATTTGTTCCATGCAATGTACCATCACCTCATAATGTAAAGCAGATTGTTGGCGCTTCAAGTTTTAAAGGAAGCAATGGTGAAATTTCTAGTTGACAGACCAATGGTGAAATTCATGTAGGTAAATACTTGCTGACTGCTGCATCTGATCTATGAAAGGTCAGTATATTCTTTCGTAGATGGTGTTATGGGCTAGTAATTGGACATTTCTATGTGTCATAAATATGTAGTATAGCTACTTATCTTGTTTAAGCATGGAGATTTATCAGTAGAGGATTCGTGGCATTTGTAAAAATAATTCCGTACAAATCACATTATTCATGCTTCTTTTTTATAAGTTTTACGGTTAGGCACAATTTGGTTTGTTTGCAGCAGTAACTATATTCTCCTCCACTATCACATAGTGCCGTTAAATAGCAGCTATATTGTGGAGTAATTTGAACAAATTGCTATTATTCTACAATACGCTATTTAGACATTTAGTACAAAATGTTGTGGAATAGCGGCTATAACATTACTTTTGCACGGTTATGTAGCAGAATTTGAACGAATTACTATATTCCTGATTTGCAGTTGACAATAGTATCACAAACCGTAGTGTCTTGGTTCTGAAATTATCTATGTATGACGATATTGAATTACTTGAACTCTAATATGTCAAGTCTCCAACGTGAGATTGCAACTGTACGCCTAATGCAATACTCTAATGAGCTTATAATCCTGATAAAAAATTTCAAAGCTTCACTCTTATAACTGATACATTTTTCGCAAGAGTTTGAACGTTTTAAATGTACCATACTAGTGATTTGCTAGCTCTAAGATAACATGTGCCCGAAATAGTTCAAGTGGTGTGTACTCATTCATTTTTTGAGTTTTGACTAGCACTCGTTCAAATTTCTTAAATCTGGTAAAACATGTTTGCATTGTTTTCTGTATAATTGATAGTTAGGTATATAGTGATTTAACTATAGTTGTAATAATTGGTCCTTAAAAAATATATAGTAGTAATTCATCCGTTTTTTTGGGTGGAGAGGGGTCAACAAAAGACAAAAAGAGCAAGATTGTTATTGGGCCTCGATTGAACTACAAATGGTTGTCGAAGTGTTTCATGTATGGAGAGATTCTCTTCAGAGGTGCCTGAGCTGGGATGATTTCTCTTCCAGCCCCCCACGTTTCTTTTTCACCCCTTGAATTTCATGTTTTGCCCTTCAATAAAAAATTCGGTTTCTATAATTTGGTTTTTGCGAACCGAATTTTTTATCAAGGGCAAAATCAGATTTTTGAGGGGTATAAAAGAAACGTGGAGGGCTGGAAGAGAAATCATCCTGAGCTGGACCACTGGAGTTGGTAGATTTTAGATAGAGATGATTTTAATGGAATAGTGGTATCAACTATCAAGAGAGTATTGTATTAACAATGTAGTAACATTCTTTGCAATATGAATTTTTTTATTGAGCGAACTTTTGTGTGTAGATGAAGTGTGAAAAATCATTTCAAACAAACGCACAATTTTTTTTTTGACAAGAACAAACGCACAATTTTATTGGACGAAATTTATGCAACTTCAATTATGTTTTTATTGGAGCCGGGTAATTGGGTAAATAACAAAGAGGACTATGACAATTTGCAGATGTACGCGGGATTAATAAATCTTACAAAAAGTAGCATTATAAAAATAAACATCATTTTGAAAATGCACATATAAGCTGGTTGAATTGTAATTTTTAAAATTAATATACATATATATTATATCAATAATATATAGGCTTAATCATCATTTTCCTCCCTGTAAGTTCGCGATTTTTTTGTTTTGGTCTCTGTATCTTTTTTTGTTGCAAAATTAGTATCTGTATGTTAAAATCTTTTGGTTTTAGTTCCTTTAATTTAAAATCCGCGGGAAAATCTGTAGGAAACCAGTGAATTTTCCTGCGGATTTTAGCTTTAGGGACTAAAATAAAAAAGATTTGCACATATAAGGACTAATTTGCAACAAAAAAATATATAGGGACTAAAACCAAAAATTTATGAACTTGCAAGGAGGAAAATGATGTTTAAGCCTAATATATATTATAAACAAAATATCTATACTCATATTTACCCGAAAAATATTCATATGATCTTACCGGGATCAGGAAATTAAGTGGCCAGCAAACACGTCAATAAGTTGAGCAATTCACAGGGAGGTGTACCCGCAGGTGTTTCGACGCTCAAGTGGAAAAGAATAGAATATTCGGTTCTGCTATAAAGGAGGGTTTGTATATTGCCCCTGGCGTTGGGCCGAGTATATCTGCCCGTAATTGATGACTATTAGGACTTTTATGTGGAAGTAGGGATGAGCCGTTAGTCCTCATCATCCTGATATGTGGATTTGTTGGGATGATGACGTATCCTCGACGGAGGATCACGTGGTAAATGCACGCCTTCTGACCCAAACAGACCGAGTTATGCTCTTCCGACTCTGAATATAAAATTCCTTTTAAAAAATTGTAGAGATTAAAAAAGTTGATAGTGGTATTAAATTTATTGATAATTGATATTGTTTTTATAATTTTATTTTCTAAGAGAAAATGACTTAATTTTTTTTAGAGTATTTATTACATTTTGTAGAAAAATATACATTATAATTAAGTGTATGTTAGTAAAGAAAAAATTAATATCCTTAAAAATTTAAAAGAGATCTTATAAAAAAGAACAAAATTTCTTTTAAGAGAATCTTATATTTATTTGACAAGGTGCCGTAGCATTTCATTCTTAAACACACAATTTGTAATGCATTCTATCTCATTCATTTCTTAAAGTTCGTATGGGTTTCACAAAATTAAATGGGTTTGATATGAATATGGTGGCTCTATATACATTTAATCAATAAAAGAATCTGTTAGCATTATAAATATTTAAAATTTAGAGTCGAGTCTAATTCAATCTGCAAACTCGTTTGTAAAATGATAATTGACTATATTTTATAAATTTATGTTCGGTCCATCTCACATCTGATATATGACTTATTAACATTATTAGTTGTATATTTCCTTCAAAATTATTTTTTATGTTAATTGAATAACAGACATACTTGATATATATTATTGATTAAATACACCAATTATTTATACATAAAAGGTGAATTTATTGTTTATATACGGTACCAAAGAAAGTACTCGATGTAAACACTGTTTAAACGGGATTGTGGTAAAAGAAAAGGATTGAAATGAATGACGCATAGTATGAAATGCTATGCAATTGCAAGGAATAGAATAGGCTGTTGTTTTCTGGTTATAGCCGTCGGGAAAGATTGTTTTGGTACTGCTCGGTCGCGGTGTCAAATCAAAAGTTAAACTCTAATCTATGTTCTGTAATCAAAACTATCTTTGGAGTACTCCTCCTATTATTTTCAATTAAAAAGATTCTATACAGTACAGTACAGTAGTATTTTGTGACAAACCAAACAAATCTAGTTGGCTGTTGACCTTGGAAATGGTCGGGTCGTGATAAATTTTGGATTTGATGGCTCACAATATTAGTAAATGATGTACTGTTAACTACAGTAAACTGTAAACCTGATTGCTGAATTATGCGGTTATCATACTTTGGATTACATATACCAGAAGATAAAGAGTGCTTCCAACTGGCACAAACACGTAAATTTGTGCAGAATGCACAAACACATAAATTTTAATAGGACAAAAAAATTTATAGTATAGACCCTAGTCAAACCACACCATATAATAAAAGTCAAATAAACTATTTTATCAAGTTGGATTATTATAACCCATAACATGTGCAATGAAATTCTTGGAAGTTGGATCCTTACTATCCATTTCAACTTTTCAAAATCAAAATAGAACCATCAATATTCGTATGGCATGACAGTTGCATCATTATTGTCATCTTCTTCAACACACCCACTTCATCTCCATTTCATGCTTCTGTGTTCATCTTCATCTTCTTCAACATTCCTCTTTGAAAACAAGGAGATTTATTAAAGCCTTAATTAAAACAAGGTATGAGATCTAGATATGTCTTCAAAATTATAAATCTATTTTGTGTTCTTAACTTTATTATGAACATATTTTTCTTTATAATTAAATTGAGTATATATTGTTAATAAAAATGAAGAAAATAACATATATGAAATGAAGGAAATATTTTGTTAAGATGTGTTCCTAATTTTTATTAACAAAATCTGATTTTATCCACTGTGTTGGCTGTGTGCTTCATTATTTCTTTGCATTTTCGTAGTTATTTTTTATGTTTTTCAGATACTATATGTGTGAAACTTATCACAAAGAGTTGAAACAAAAAAAATGGAAAATTGAAAAAAAAAAAAAAAAAACCAAGAACAACAAAGGTGGCCAGTGCCACACAAAATAAGTTGGTGCCTGCCACAAGAACCAGGCACCTGCCACATAGTTATTTACTTACTCACTAAAGCATCCCCACTCCCTTTCATAGCAACGCCAGCCAAGACAATGGCACTTGCCACATAGTTATTTATTTACTCAATTCAAAAAAAAAATTAACAATATCTACTCAAATTAATTCAAAATTAAAAAAGAAAAATTGTCCTCATAGTTTTTTATTTATCTTTTATGTGGTATAGTTAATTTTGTGTAGTTGTAAAATGGTTTAGGAGTTGTTCAATTATTGTTATTGATAAGTTGTGTTATTTTATCTGAATTTTGATTGTGTAGAAAGAAGCAAAAAGATGGTGGTTATAAATTCAGAATCCAGTAGCAACATGGATACTTCAAGTGAATCGATTGAGGTTTGTCTGGGTGTTATTGACATGGATATGGTTGATGATATGGTTGCTGATTATGTTGACACTGTGAGTTAAAATAAATTTATTGTTTACTTTTAAAAATTTGTTAATAATTCTAAAACTGGTGTTATTGACAAATATTTAATTTGTCCATTTTGCAGAATCTGTTTTGAGGTAGATTACCTTGTGGAGACATATGTTGCTTTGGTTGGTTTGGTTGGTAATAATTTAATTACTTTGTGCCAAAACTTGATTTGTATTCGATAGTGGTACTGCCAATGGCTCCTGCCACCACTAGTTTAATATTTAAATTCTAGGCATTTATTTTATTTATCGTTGAACTCAGATTGTTTACTTATTTATTTTCGGTCTATGTTTTATTATTCTTATCATTTGTGTTGTTGGGTTTTTAATGTTTAATATAATAATTGATTATTTATCTACTAGATATTGAAATTTTATTTATCGTATTCTTAACATTTCTTAATTCATTACACTTACGATAACTAATTCGCTAATTAGATAATTCAATTTTTTAATTCATTACACTTACATTTCTTCAAGTTTCGGAGAATTTGATAACACCGAAAAATGCACTATTTATTTAATGAAATTAGCTTAGTATTTGATATTTTTTTTGCATTTTCATAGTGCTATTATATTATTTTTTATGTATTTCAGATACTTAGGTGTGGAACTTATCACAAATAGAGTTGAAACAAAATAAATGCAAAATTGAAAGAAAAAAAAAACCAAGACAACAAAGGTGGCACGAGCCACACAGTAACTTGGCACCTACCACAAGAACCAAGAGTGGCACCAGCCACAAGGAACCAAGAGTGGCACCCGCCACTCCCTCTCAATGGCGCCTGCCACACAACCAATGGCACCAGCCACTACTCTCCCTCCGAAATTTCAATCTCCCTCCCAAATTTCGTTCAGTCTAATTACCATTTTCTTTATATAATTTTTATTATATATCTTGTGACCCATACTTCTTTAAGATGTGATAGACAAATGAGACATTTAATGATCCTAGGAGTATCAGGTCTAGGTTGCATATTTTGTGAATATTTTTACAAAAAGGGACAGATGTCATAACATGTCATTGCTGTCGTTTTATTTGGATGCATTAGTTTCGTTTCAACACACAAACTGCTTCAAAAAAACACACACCAGGAATAAAAAAATAAAACATTTAAAATTGTGCACTTACTTATATAAGCTTAAAATAGCATTAATCCAATTTTAATCAACGTTTTTGGAATCATTAGTTCTAGAAGAACTCAAATACTTATTTTCCGCCATCAAAGTTGCATTTTTCAATTATAAGTCAAACACCAACCAACATTTAATTACTACCATCATTATTTATTTATTTTTTAAATTTAATAAAATTCAAAAGCTAAATTATTTCTGTTACCTTTATTTTTTAGAAGAAAGCAAAAAGTTAAAGTGTATTTCACTTAAGTACTGCACAAACGTGCCAATGAAATACAAAGGACACTTAAAATACTGCTATGAAAAGGACATGTCCCAATACAAAGGACACAATCTAGAGCTGTCACTGTAGCGTGTAATGGACTATTGTTGAGTCTGGTCACAACAACCCTGCATGAGCTCTGTTGCTACATGCCTACTCTACATTTCATTTGTCAGCCTTGCAATTAATTAAATTGACAAAAAGACATCATTTAACTTAATTAAATCTTAACTTAACTTACTAAATTAAACAACTAATACAGTTATTCTTTCAACCTCCATATGAGAAATTCTAATATAGGCACAAATATAAATGACATGTGTTAGACACACTCACATAAACTAAAAAAAATTAAAGAGAAATGAAATAAAATGATGTTGATTGATGTGACTTTATTATTTTTGTTTTAAATTTTTGGATTTATGTGTGTGTGCCCAAATATAATTTATTTGGGTTTGTGCCTATAGAAGTCTTTCTCCATCCATATCTAGGTTTCTTTTTCCATGTTCATCTTCTACATCTTGACTTCATATGCGGTAGCTAATAAACACGACAACCATGGCATTTATTATCCTGACATGAATAATACAAGCGGCCTGGGTTTTGATGACTCTGAGAAACCTTGATATATGAAACTAAACGACATTGACAATTCTTGTTTCTGTAGCGGATCCAACTTCCTCTTGAAGCACTACCACTGTTGTGAGACGATGCCATTTTCGATTACAGTAAAAGTTAACAATCAAAAACTTTTAATTAGATGCAAAACTAATAATAAAGACGAATTGGAAGATTGGTAACGTCATAGATAGAGTTTAAGGAAGCTGAAACTATTGTGGGATTGGAAGTGAAACTTACACAGTTTAGACTTGTTTGTGAACTTGCATCTATTAAAGGCTGCTCTATTATATAAAGAAAGAAAAATAAATGCAAGCCTTGAGAGTGGTAGCGGGCAGCACAAATGCTGGCGTGGGGTACAAATGCTTTGAGATTGAGTGGCTAGTGCCACTCTTATGTGGCGCGGGCGAGTAGTTGTCATGTTTTTTTTTTCTTTTCCCAATTTAACATTTATTTTATTTCAACTCTATTTTATTTTAACTCTATTCAATAAATAAAATTCCAATGGATCAAAGAATATTAATAATTAGGTGAACTTAGTGTAATGGATCAAAGAATATTAGTTCGATAAATAAATTTCAATTATTTAACTAGCGAATTATGTGAACTAAGTGTAATGGATCAAACAATATTAAGAATCTTAGTTCGATAAATAAAATTTCAATTTTCTAACTAGCGAATTAGGTGAACTAAGTGTGATGGATGAGAGAATATTAAGAATCTTAGTTCGATAAATAAAATTTCAATTTTCTAACTAGCGAATTAGGTGAACTAAGTGTGATGGATCAGAGACCGAAATCAAGATATTCCCTAATTAGAGAATTCAAATTTGACCTCTCTAACTATTTTTGTTGTAACTTCTTAACCGATTAGACCGAAATCAAGATATTCGCTAATCTCTAACTATTTTTATTGTAACTTCATAACTGATTAGACCGAAATCAAGATATTCGCTAATTAGAGAATTCAAATTTGACCTCTCTAACTATTTTATTGTAACTTCTTAACCGATTACACCGAAATCAAAATATTCCCTATTTAGAGAATTCAAATTTCACTTCTCTAACTATTTTTATTGTAACTTATTAACCGATTAGACCGAAATCAAGATATTCACTAATTAGAGAATTCAAATTTGACCTCTCTAACTATTTTATTGTAACTTCTTAACCGATTAAACCGAAATCAAAATATTCCCTATTTCGATAATTCAAATTTCACTTCTCTAATTATTGTTATTGTAACTTCTTAACCGATTAGACCGAAATCAAGATATTCGCTAATTAGAGAATTCAAATTTGACCTCTCTAATTATTTTATTGTAACTTCTTAACCGATTAGACCGAAATCAAAGTATTCCCTATTTAGAGAATTCAAATTTCACTTCTCTAACTTTTTTTTCTTTTTTTTTTTGCTTTCGCACCGGTTCCGACCCACCAAAGGTGGGCGACTAATCCGGCTCATGCGTAAAGGCATGCGCACTGGCCAAGCGTTGTTCCCCCTGGGAATCGAACCTTCTTAATCGATTAGACCGAAATCAAGATATTCGCTAATCTCTAACTATTTTTATTGTAACTTCATAACTGATTAGACCGAAATCAAGATATTCCCTAATTAGAGAATTCAAATTTCACTTCCCTAACTATTTTTATTGTAACTTCTTAAACGATTAGACCGAAATCAAGATATTCCCTATTTAGAGAATTCAAATTTGACTAATGCGATGAATTTACTCCCAATTAAATTATTTTTTATTTCAAAAATATTGTTTTTAATCTTTTTTGAATAAATTGGCTATATTAATTATTTAATGGTAGATTATTTCCTTTTTGGAAACTTCTATTTAATGGTAGATTAATCTTTGTTGATAATTTTCAACGACACCAGCAACCTCTCCATGATTAGGGGAGGAGATTTACTATTATGTGTGAGTTGACACAAAATAAATTGGAGAAAAAAATAGAAGTAAAAGCAAAAAGAAGCAAACACAACAATGTGGCCCGTGCCACACAACCAACATGGCGCCTGCCAACAACAAAGAGTGGCACACCACTCCATCTCAAAGCACCCGCCATGTGCATAGTGGCACCAGCCACTTGTTTATTTATTTACTTTCAGTCTCTGTTTTATATTATTATTATTATCATAGCAGAAATATGAATTTTTAATGTTTAATATAATAATTGATTATTTATCTACTATCTCTTTACTTATTGAATATAATAAAGGGTAAATAGGCCAATACCCCCCTGCAAAGTTAGTATGTTTTGCGATACCCCCCTGTAAAAATATTTTTTGTAAATACCCCCCTATTTTCTCAAGATTCCCTATTTTACCCCCCTGAGTACACACCGTGGCAGTGAATCTCCACGTGGCGTGTCCACATAGGTTGTTTTTGCCACGTGTCATGTCCACGTAGGATTTATTGACACGTCAGATAATATTTTTTTTTTTAAAAAAAAATTTAAAACCAAATTAAAAACATTTATTAAACTTATTATTTATATTTAACTTAAAACATTTATATTTAAATAACAAAAAGTAAAATTATTAATAAAAAAAAAAGTACAATTAAAATGAAAAAACAAAAAAGCGTAAAATAGAAACTGAAAGGTTTAACATTGTTGTTCTGTTGCTTTACAACCTCATACAACCTCACTTGTGCCCTAGCAGAGAGATACGAACGCGTTATCAATGGCGAAGAAGAAGAAGACGGCGAAATCGATGAAATCGAACGATGAATCAAAAGCAAAAACCATGGAGATTCCTGCGAAAACGAGAGGTTCGAAGAATGTGAAAAGCAATCAGGCGAATGCGACAACAGAACAGAAAATAGAGGAGTAAGTTTCTATCTTTGAAAAAAGTGAAATTGTAAGGTTCAATGTAGAAATTGTTGCTTTAATCACATGTTAGATTCTCGTGGTAGGACCGATACAAACCATACACTGTCAAAATTGATTATTTTTCAATGTTTGTTTTTTAGTGTAGTTTTGATTCTGTGTAGGGGTTCATATAATTGTATTTGTGGGTGTTCATAGGGGATAATGACACGTGGCTGATGGGAATTTTTTTTTTTTTTTTTGTGTTACAGAGATTGTGAATTCAGTATTGTTTTTCACCATAGAGGTGAATTTGTGAATGATAACAACAGTAGGTTTTACAGAGGGGGTGTACAGACAATTGTTAATGGTCAAAAATTGGATGAATGGAACAACAAGTCTCATGTGATTAACATAGTTAGGGGTTGGGGTTATGCTGAGAATAGGTTTACACTTTGGAGTAGTGATAATGGAGGTTATTATCAATTGAAATTAGATGATCATTTTATGGAGGTTGCACTGCAAATATGTGGTGGATATGATGCAGCAATATATGTGGCTCACTCTGTTGCTGATGATGGAAGTGAGTGTGATAGTGATGATGCTGAGGGAGTAAAGTTTAATGACAGTGAGGATGAAAGAGCTATGGGTCTTGACGATGGATTTGGTGTTGATACAAATGATGAGCCAAGTAATGAAAACAACATGAGACTTGTTCTTAGTTCAATTGGAGTTAGTGGGTCTGAGTCTAAATTTGAAGATGATGAGTATGAGAGTGAGGAATTGGGTAGCTCTGACCCAGATGCTTCTGATGAGGAGAGAGGGGTTAGATATGAAAAATTTAGAAAGGATCAAATGGGTAAGAAATATAAATTTAAGTGTGGAATGGAGTTTAGTAGTCTACAAGAATTTAGAGATGCAATCAGAGATCACAATGTTAGAAATGGCTATCAAGTTAGATGGAAGAAAAATGAGGGGTATAGGGTAAGGGTGGTGTGTGATAGAGGTTGTCCTTATCTTGTGTTGTGCTCTCAAGTGGGCCAGGAGAGAACCTATGCAATAAAGACACCAGACAAGGACATGGTCCACACATGTCTTAAATCTTTGACAAATAAATCAGCCAACTCCAAGTGGGTGTCAAAAGAGGTTGTGAAATTAATGCACGCATCTCAAAAGGTTATGATTAGAGATATAATACAACACATGAGGACCAAATTTGCACTAAACATTACACCAAGCACAGCATGGAAAGCAAAACAGTATGCAACTGCAATTGTTGAAGGAGATGCTGATTGACAGTATTCCTTGCTGAGGAGGTATGCAGAGGAATTGAGAAGCAAATGCAAGCATAACACAGTCAAAATTGGTGTAGAAAGACCAATTCCTTCAGATCTGCATCCTAGGTTTGTCACATATTAATTTTGTTTCAGTTTATAACTTGTTTATAACTTGTACAATTTTGTTATTAATTTATGCTTTTCATTAATTTTGTCACTTATATTTTTTCAGATTTGGGAATTTTTATTTTTGTTTTGATGGCTGTAAGAAAGGCTTCATAAATGGATGTAGACCATTCATTGGTGTTGATGGTTGTCACCTAAAGACTAAGTATGGTGGCCAACTCTTGATAGCCGTTGGTAGAGATCCAAATGACCAATATTTTCCATTGGCATTTGGTGTTGTTGAAACAAAGACAAAAGAAAGCTGGAGGTGGTTTATTCAGTTGCTGCTGGAGGATGTTGGACAACACAATAGATTTGTGTTCATATCGGATCAACAAAAGGTTAAAATGTGTTATTCAATTGCATATCATAATGTATTTATTTTTGTGTTCTTAGTGCTGCATAATTTGATTCATTTGCTGCCTGCTGCATAATTATATGCATAATTTGCATAATCTGTACTAATTCTGTTGCTGCATAATTTCAGTTCTATTGCACATTATTCAGTTGCTGCATAATTCTGATTTCAGTTATAAATTGCTGCATAATATGTTTCTAACTTGTTATTCATCTAAATTGTGTTCTAACTGCATAATCTATTTGTTTTATTAGGGATTAGTTGCTGTTTTTGATGAGATGGAGCAAAGAGTTGAACATAGGTTATGTCTAAGGCATTTATATGCTAATTTCAAGAAGAAATTCGGAGGAGGAGCCCAAATAAGGGATCTTATGATGGGTGCTGCTAAAGCAACATATATTCAAGCATGGGAACACAAGATGGATGAGCTGAAGAAAGTTGACATAAAAGCATGGGAATGGTTGGTACAAGTCCCTACCAAAGCTTGGTGTAAGCATGCCTTTAATCATTTCTCAAAATGTGATGTTCTGATGAATAATTTGTCTGAGTCTTTTAATGCCACTATTCTATTTGCTAGGGACAAACCCATTCTAACTTTATGTGAATGGATTAGAAACTACTTAATGACTAGGATGATGACATGTACTAAAAAATTAGAGAAATGGCAACATGGTGTTATGCCAATGCCTATGAAGAGGCTAGAAAAAGAGATTTGTATGGCTGGTAATTGGGGTCCAATATTGACTGGTGCAACAACTTATCAAGTAGCACACAATTATAATGGTCAACAATTTGTTGTAGACACAGCTAAAAAAACTTGCACATGTAATTTTTGGGAATTGGTGGGGATACCTTGCAGACATGCTGTAGCAGCATTAGGTGTTGGGTCACAGGACCCAATTGAGTTTATGGATAAATGCTACTCTAGAGAAAAATATGAACTGACTTATGGATTTAGTGTCACTCCCATAAATGGATCAGAGATGTGGCCTAAGCCTCTTGACAATGTGGATGAAGTAATCTTGCCACCTCTATATAAAAAGGGCCCTGGTAGACCTAAGAAATTAAGGATTAGAGGGTCTGATGAAGATGGTGCTAGGAAAAGGAGAAGGGGTCAACATCTATGTACAAAATGTAATCTAGGTGGGCATAATGCTAGCTCTTGCAAAAGCACAGTACAAGATCCAAATGGTTTGAAAAGAAAGGTAATATTTATATGAATATTGCATAGCTTTCTTTAATGTATTTAACTTATGTACTTGACTGATAAATAATGTTTATGTAAATTATGTAGAGAAAACCTCCAAAGGGAAAAGTACATGCTGAAGCTAAGCCAGGAGCTGATCCTAAGTCAGATGCGAATCCATCTAAAGAGCCAATACCAGAAGCTAATCCATCACAAGCACAAAAGCCAGCACCTGTTGAAGCTGATCAAAATCCTATTTCAGCCACTGTTGAAGTTTCACAAGTAGAAAATCCAACTCAAAATTCAGCAACTGTTCAAGTAGATCAAGGTTTATTTGATGAAATACCTGATGAAATTATGGCAACAATAGCTGATATTACTATGGCTGAAGCACCAAAGCAAGGTAAAGTGAAGGCTGAAAAGGGGAAAGTGAAGCCAGTGAAGTTGTATCATGGTAAACAGAGGAGGGAAAGTGAAAGGATTAAGGTCAATCAGCTGAAAAAGCCAATTAAAGGTGTTGGTTCAACTGCAACAGAGCCTATAGTCATTAATGAAGCTGATGAAGGGGTATTGACACAAGAAGAACATCCAAAACTTGGAACTTGTTTTAGATCAATGAAGTCTTGGAAAAATTTGAGGGAGAATTAGTGATATCTATTATGTTGTAATTTGTACTTGATAATTTGTGCACAATATGTGCTTAGTGTTTTGTGAACTTGTTGCTTTGATAGCTTTTTGCACAATATTAGTGGTATATGTTTTGATAACTTTTGCACAATATATGTGCTTGTTTTGGTGTAACGACTATTGCACTTTATGTGCTTATTGATATTTAATGACAATTGCACTATAAGTGCTATCAATGTAATGACAATTGCACTATAAGTGCTTACTATGTAATGACAATTGCACTATAAGTGCTTGAGTTATTATGCTTGTCTGTTTAGCCAATTTTTCACCTTTAAGTCATTTTGCAGTTTAATTATGTTAAGCCAATTTTGCACAATACAATCAAACAAATCAAACCAATTTATAATCAAGGAAACTAGGATTTTCATTGCATAATAAAGTTGTCATACAAGCATTCGAACATAACAAACTTAAATCTTAAACTAACCTAAACTTAGCTAAACTTACTTCAACTTACTTAAGCTAGCAAACAACATCACCTAACAATTTGACCTATTACATTGATTTGATTAAGATAACAAACAACAACACACACATTATAATTCCAACCCATACAAATTGACTCAATTTTGTCCCTAACTCCTTGCCAAATTTCTGACTAAACTTGCTTATAGCCTTGCCTATCTCCTGCCCACACTCCTTGCCAAACTCTTGTCCAAACGCCCTCCCAAACTCCTGGCCAAACTCTTGCCCAAACTCCTTGCCAAACTGTTGTCCAAAAGCTCTCCCGAACTCATGCCCAAACTGATGACCAAACTCCTTGCCAAACTCGTGTCCAAAAGCCCTCCCAAACTCTTGTCCAACCTGTGCAGTTGCAGGCATCTTTTCTCCATTCGCAGCATTCACGGCATTCAATTGATCATCCCAAATTAACAAGTCACAACCATCCAACTGCAACAACAATATTCGTATCAGTAAAGGTGCAAAACTCATATTTGTAAAATTCATATTTGTAAAATTCATATTTGTAACAACAAGTCTTTAACAACAACAAAATTGATATTTGTAAAATTCATACCCCAGTGTTACGACACTTCCAGAATTTTCTGAGAGGATTTTGATCTGTGTTTGAAATCCACAGCTTCATAGGAATCTCACACCCACATCTAGGTAAATTTGAGCAGCTTGAATTAGAGATTGATGAGCACTTACTTCCACCCATTTTTCACAAACCCTAATCCCTAAAATAGCAATTACTGAGAATACGATTGGAATAGGGAAGAAGATGAGGCACGATGAAGAAAGGAAGAAGATGAAGCAGTATGAAGAAAAATACCTGGAAGAAGATGAAGAATCGATTGCGCTCAATTCAGTGGAAGAAGAAGCAAATGGATTGGGAAAAAATTGAGAAGACAAACTGTGTTTGTCGTGTTTTTTATAACATGATTTCACCTTTTTGTTTTTGTTTTTTCTTATAAATTAATAACAATTATTAATAACAATTGTTTTATTAAAAAAAAAGAAATTGTTAAATTTAAGTTTTTCCGTTTTTTTTTTTTAAAAAAAATATATTATCTGACGTGTCAATAAATTCTACGTGGACATGACACGTGGCAAAAACAACCTATGTGGACACGCCACGTGGAGATTCACTGCCACGGTGTGCACTCAGGGGGGTAAAATAGGGAATCTTGAGAAAGTAGGGGGGTATTTACAAAAAATATTTTTACAGGGGGGTATCGCAAAACACACCAACTTTGCAGGGGGGTATTGGCCTATTTATGCCACCAATTATCAATAAATGATTAATTAAATATTAAATATTTTATGGGCCAGCATTTTTTTTAGTAATTCACTGTCCATCATTAATGACTCACTCCACATTAATGATCAGCCCATGACCCAGTTGACCATATAATTGTATCCATTCCAGGTATTAAAAAAACACAACCAACTGGGTTGCAAGTAAAACCGCTCCAACATTACTCAAACCAAGTTTTTATATGGTGTGGGGAAATGTACACGCTTAACATCAATCTCAGCCATTGATATACTACCAGTTTGGACTGTAGCTACCAAAAAGGTGTTTGTGCATTCTGCACAAATTAATGTGCTTGTGCCAGTTAGAATTTTCCGAAGATAAGATATTGCGAAATAGTATTACTCCATCATCAATGTCATAATTATGGTCATCAGCTTATTTTGATTAGGATTGTTTGAGTGCAATCAAAAATTTGCGGTAGTTGGACATTGGTGATTGTTTGATCAATATTGAAAAGTTTTGATTATTATAAAAATAAAATTAAGATGTGCATTTTAAAAACTGTCCAATGTCGATTGAATGACTATAAATATGGTGGTTGCATATAAAAAACAAATGTATCTAATCCATTTCCGCTATAGTAAATTTTAATAAATAAATTAACAATGAATTGGTTTAAGTGATAAGAATTTTGTACTCCTTAAACATAAAGTCTAATGTTTGGTCCATAACACCTTTGTATAGGAAAAAAAAAATCATAGATTTCTTGATGGAGTTTAATTATTATTATTTTATTTTTACAAAAGAGTTTAATTATTATTAAACAACTAGAAAATTTTGTATCTATAACACATTAATGAAAACTATATATATATATAATGATAACAAGTCCCCTTATTCACGTGTTTATGTATCTAAACATAGAAATTTCATATTAAATAATACGAAAAAAATATTGCAAAAAATTTAAATACATTAATTTCAAAAATATGCTCTTACATTTTAACTCCTTACAAATATGCTTTTATAATTTTTTATGATAGATGATTAAAAAATATTGGTGATAAAACTTATACATTGACATGTGTGCAATGATTTAAATCGATACTTAAAAAGGATAGAGGAAGTATGTGGTTATTGATAGCTAGGATGTAAAGTTATTGGTGTGACCTATTTAGAATTTTTTAAGATATATTGAGTTGAAGAAATTGAGTACTTATTAAGTATTATTATTAAAAAATGATACTCCTTCCGTTCTAAAATATAAGTTGTTTTGAGAAGAAGAAAAAAATTGTTCTAAAATATAAGTCGCTTTACATTACCAATGAAACATTAATTGCTTTTTTCCTATTATACTCTTAATAACTAGTATATATTTCTCTTTCTTCTTTCAATTGTTCAATTTATCTTTCTCATACAATTGATGAATGACAATTTTATAAACTAACTCATAATTTCTCTTTTCCATACAACATTAATTACATTTTTTAATTTGTATAATATAGTCAAAACAACTGATATATTGAAACGAAGAGAGTACTAAATAATAGATATATACATGTGAGATCCAATTAAGTAAAAAAGAAAAAATAGTGAATTTTATTATGAATGCTCTAAAATTACCTCAATACATACCCATAGACGTGGCACTAAGTTATATTATTCTTTTGTTTAAAATGAATGTCATTTAAAATTTGTATACATATAAACTAAAAATATCATAATATTTTCGTAAGATAAAATTCGTTGATCAAATTTATTTTAAAACAATTTTTTATTAGAGAGATATTCTCTACGTTCCAAATCATAATATTGAGAAATAAATTGAATTAGAAGTTATAAAAACAATTTTTATTAACTAAAAAGTAAATTAAATGTAATTTTTATTTAATTTTATAAGAATAAAAAAAAACTTTTCTTAAAAAGAATAAATACCTTCCGTAAAAAAAAGAACAAATACTTGTTTTTTCTTTGAGCCGTGCATGGCACGACATCCCCCATCGTCCAATTTAATATTAATCTCTAGTAGTTGAGAACAACTCAAAATATATTAAAACATTAATATTAGTCTTTTAACAAAAATATAACAAGTTTATCAAAAAAAATATATATATATAACAAGGGTACCAATATTTAAAGATTAAATTAATCAATTAAAGTGAACACTTCCGTACATTAAAGTTTAGTCAGTTATGTATTTTTAATCATTTAATCTCTAATGTCTAATTTTGAATAAATAATTTCTACGAAATATCGGTACTCGACTAAACTCTAAACTCTCTAAGAATTTATCTTTGATTAAAATACATTTGAGTACTAAAACGACTAGCAAAAAAATATTTCATCATAGATATATTTTTAAAATTTTCATATGTCCAAAGATTAAATTAAAATAAATAAATAAAATAGGATGATAAGTTAGCTTTAGAGTTGAGGTTTGCACTATCCTTATAAATGTTATGTATGTCATATCTCTTGCCATTGTGGGACTTCTAACATACTCCATCACGTCAAGAACTGGATATATAAACTGAAACGTGGAATCAACAATAACGGTGGCCTAAATATGGGAGATATGAAAAAAAAATTGAGTTATGATTGACTCTGATACCATATTAGAATTAAGAGGCTTATACTCAACCACAAAAACTAGTTTGCGAGTTGAGATTTGTCCTACCTTAATAAAGTCTATCTATGTCATATCTCTAGGCAATGTGAGACTTCTAACGAGTTATTTAAATTCATGATTCTATATTAATTAATGTACTCATGATTAAAATTGTTCTTGTCAGTATTTGAGAAGGTATGCAGAGTGTAGAATGTGATCATCAAGGCTAGTGTGGTACTATGCACTGATATCGGCTTTTCTTCATGTTTGGTGAAAGAAGAACCTCCTCTTCCTAATGATTGTGAATTTGTGATGCCTTATATCTAATAATGGTACCCCGGTATTTCATCCATACAAAAATCATTTTGAATCAAATTGGAACTATGAAAGTAACCAAAAAATTGGAACTATGAAAGAAAACAAAATAACCGCATAAATAAAAAAATCGTGCAAGTTGCACGACAACAAGCGTCGTGCACTTCAACAATTCTCTTTTTCTTTTATAATTTAGTAATAAGGGAATAGATAAAATATGCCTTAAATAATTTTTTAAAAAAAGTTTTATCATATATCCATGCATCTAATTAATTTTAAAATCTTTTTACAAATTAATTGTACAAAATTTAAAATAATGTTTCTACTTTTGTATTTTTAACATTCTTAAGGTACCGTTAGCAAGACTATTAAAATAAAAATATATTTTTTCCCCTTTTATATTCCACACTAGAGGGAGTATTGTTTTGAATACTTTAAAATGTAATTTATATAGATTTAGATTTATATTTTTTTGACGCATAGATTTAGATTAGATTAGATAAACTTGTGTGTATTTGCAAATTTAATGAACACTTTATATCCATTGGGTCAGAGGGATTCCCCAACTACTTGCCCCAGCGTATCCTATCATGCCGCGTGTACATGTCTAATAAAATGGTTTGTGGGGTTGGCTTTCTTTTTCATCACATTCCTGCCATGTCAGTATTGATGTTTGCTTTTAAATACCTACAATACCGTAAAAAGAAAAAAAATTTCATGGGTCTTTTTCCACTAACAATTCAATACTATACAGTATAAAATAATTAGTTTACTTTAATGTGTTGATTATATATAATATCAAGGTAAGGTTTTGTTAAGCAGTATTCTAAGATACTTGTTACATATATTAAAAAAAGAAATCATAGGCAAAATTAGTATATTTTAAAAAATTAAATCCACTGTAATTTTTTTCTCATTGATCATATTGCAGTTGAATTTACAAATTCAAAGATAACATTTCTTATTTATTATGTTTATTGTCTTAGAAACACTATTTAGCATTTCTTTAATCCTAACAGTTTAAGTTTTTGGGATAATCGGTTATTTGACATGGTATCAGAGCCTCTATGACTAAGGGCCCGTTTGGCCTAGTTTATTTTGAGCTTATGCAAATGGCTTATGCAATATAAATTAGGTTTTATGCTATTTTATAAGTTCAAACTAGTGAAAATTGAATTTTTATAAGCTATTTTATCATAAACTACCTTGAAAAACTTATAATAAAAATAAGCTTTGCCAAATGGGCCTTAAGTGGTATAGAGTTTGATCCTCGCTCCATTCACTTTCTAATTAAAAAGTGAAATTTAAGCATATGGTAGGTGGACCTATACATTATTCACACTTCAAGTCCAAATGGGCTCTTGCGTGAGGGGACGTGTTAGAAATAAAATAAAACCATTGATGTGGCCTATCCTAACAGCTCAAGCTTTTGGAATAATCGGTTATTTGACAAAATGTTTATTTATATTTTTCATTTGTATTTTTAAGAATGTGAAAAAAATTACCGAAAAGGGGAAGACAAATAACACCTTGTTGTATAGTATGCATCTGATTTAACGACAAGGCAAGGGCATGTATTATTTTTTGAGCAACAAACCCAACCTCAACACTTTTGAGTAATATCTATCATCTACCTATGAATTTCAAAATCCTAGCTACATCTTTCATCTCCCAACTTCCAAGAACAAATTTTGACATCCTTTTCACTCTTTGGGAAACTTGTGTACAGGGTGGTTTAGGATGCAGTTAGTTTTGTGGATTTCAAACTTTCAATACACCCTTTTTCAGATTCCTATCACATCATTCTTAGTATTTATCTAAGCGTTTTGCTAACAATTGTCCATGTTAAAGAATTAAAAGGGATATAGTACAAAAGAGTTTTGTCTTAAAAAATCAAAGTTATATTGTTAAATGAATTTGAATCTAATTACAAAGGATAAGCGTGTCCAGACATATTATACACTCAATAGTTTAGGAATTTGAGTAACATTGAACTCCAAACAACTTCAACACCCTCCCTCCCTCACGGCTAACGTGGGTTTGAGTCCAATTTTCACATTGCAATTCTTGGCTCTGGTATATTTTTAAATAGACTTGGACACCCTTTTAGTTAGTTTTTACGATGAAATCTAAACACATTTAACAAATATTTCTAACCCTTACAAGACACTTTTTTGCCTTTATATAGAAAAGTGGAGAATCCGGAGTCGAACTGACATTTTAATAATATCTTTAGTAGCTAAATACCAACTAAGTTATTTTTAGTGGGCATATTTGCCTTTATCTAATTAGTTTATTAGTAGTGTCTTGCAACAAAATTATGTAAAAAAGTACTAGTATTGGTAAAATTTGGATGCTAGCTAGTAAGAACAAAGAAACGCAGTGTCTCAGCATTTCATATAGTAGTAGTAGTACTAATACTATACTAATATCTCTCTCTTCATTAAAGAAAGAAAAAAGAAAGAACAAAAGGAAACAGACTCTTGATAAGTTGAGAGAAAGAGAGAGAATCTAAGGTGATAGTGACTTGACATAGAAGCTTAGATTTTGACATTTCATCACAGGCTGTGTGTTTGTGTTAGGGGGAGAAGAGGGGGTGACGAGCATGAAGAAGACTTGGATTAAAGTAAAAGCCTTTATTTATGAGATGAGAGAGAGAGAGAGAGTCCTATCCTGAATTCCTGATCCTCCAATAATAGGTCAAAAATTGCATGGCATGACAATAGTGAAATGAAAGTGTATTTAAATATAGAATTTCAATAGCCAAACATGATGACAGTGTGGGAGCACAAAAGGGGTGCAGAGGGCCACAACAAAAACAGAACAGCTAGACTATTAGAAAAAAGAAGAGTAGCCATCAGGAGAGGCAGAGCAGAACAGAACAGAAGGACAGTGATTTCATAATCCAAACTTACTTGTTACTTTCTTTTCTGTTGTTGTTTTTCTTGTGTTTTTGGACTTCTTTTTCTTCTGTTCTGCCGTGTGTGTGTGTGTGTGATGCTATGGATTTTGTTTTGGATTTTCTCATCTCACGTGATTCTCATTACTATCATATTTACTACTAGTATTATTTTAAGTTTTTGGGCTGGGCCTTAGCTTATTTCATACACTAACACCATTGTTGTTGGATATCTAGGGATACAAAACTTCAATTCAATTAAACACCTTTGTCTCCTCCATGTTTTTTTATTACTATTTCCTAGTCCTTTTTTTAGAACTAACAATATCCCTTTTCTTATGTTAGTTTTTCCTTTTATAGAAATACCAAACTCTTGTTGGTTTTAAGTAGAGATGTCAAATGGACGGAGTCGGTCCACTTTGGTATGATTATATAAATCGGGTTGAGTCAAGTCGATATGCTTTATTGAGCAACAAATTATTCGGCATTTGGGTTATTTATGTGGATCAATGAGTCAACTCGATAAAAAAGTTTCGACTTGATTTTCTATGAGTACTAGTTGATTGAGCGAAAAAATCTAATTGTTTTGGGATGCATTTTTATGATTCAACCCGTGTTAATGTAGGCCAACTAAAACAATTTATTTTGACAACTTTAATTTTAACTTTGACATAAATCCATGTTCAACCTCAAACTATCGTAATTTTACGATTTTAGCACCTGTCATTTTTTTTTGAACAATTTTAATTCCTTAAGTATTTCTCTTTTCTAATTTGATTGCTTCAGTAACACAATTAATTGACATGCACAGGTGGAAAAAGCACTTTTTAAATCGGGTCCTGAAGGGTTTTTAAATCGGTTCTTGGTCCGATTTAATAACAGCCGATTTAGTAAGATTTTTGGTTTTAAATCGGATACAGGTCCGATTTAAAATAAGTTTTTAGATCGGGTAAGCCGATGTATTTGAACTTATTTAAATCAGGTGGCCCGATTTTTAAAAAACTCAAAAATCTTTTAAACTTTTTAAATCATGATGACCCGTTTTAAAATCCACAATTTAAATCGGTTCAACCAACTCAAAAACTTATTTTAAGTCAGTTAGCCCGATTTAAAAACATAAACTATTTTTTTTTTTTTTAATCCCTGATTCTCCTACAACATTGTATATATATATATATATATGATTATAAATAAATCAAAACTTCATACACAACATTCAATAAATAATATCATAAAATCAATTATCATACCACCAAATTGTAATTAATTACATTACATAATATTCATGAAATACTATTCCAAAAGTACCACCAAAACTAAATATCTCTTACTAAAACTAAACAATCTTAGGCTCCAAACAAAAGCACAAACACGCGTAAGCAAAGCTAAACAGTCTTAGGCTACTACCAAAACACGCCTAAACAATCTTAGGCTACTATACCAAAACATGCCCCAAAGCTATACAATCTTAGGCTACTATACCAAAACATGCACCAAAGCTAAACAATCTTAGGCTACTACTAAAAGCATAAAACACCAAATCCTCTTGTTACAATGCAGCAGACACAGGATCATAATCCTCCATATTACAAAAAGACAAACAAAGCTATCAAAGGGGCCTAAACACCACAAAATCATTGGTGCATAATTCTACATAACAGAATAAAATTGTCATTTTTACCTAATCAAATTACTTCATACAAATTCAAGAATCGAATTTGCACAACGTTCTTGAATATTTGAAACTTCGTCCTCATCAAATGGTGTCGAGTCTCCAAATGCCTAAACAAATGATAAAATTATATTAGAATATTGCTCACCAAAGCTACGGATGCAAAACTAAGTCAAACCAATCAACTTACAACAAAGGCCACTTGAAATATACAATATATAACTATAGATGAAAACTAAGCCCAAGTACCACCTGCTAAACTACTCCTAAACTATTCCAGGCTCAACATTTGCACAATGACAACTAAACAAAGCAACATAATTAGGCTCCCATTACAAAGATTTCATGACAACTAAACAGTGCACATACTCAATCCAATAGCATTGTTCTGTCAAAACAGAAGATGCATCACGATAGCAGACTACATCAAAGCGGAAGACGCATCATGACAATTACTTGATAGAACATAATTCACAACTTCAGATACGGTTGCATATATAATTAAAGAACACGATTAACACAAATAATTAAAAATTGGGATACACACCTGATTTCATGAGTTAACAATACCGGCCGATACAATGTTCAACATATGTATCATAACATAGTAACCACTCTCATAACTGAAAGATTGTCTTTGGCACTACAATTGTGATTAAATAAATTACCGTGAATAAATATTTATATATACAAAAACTATTATAAATTCTAAAATAAATTCTTTAAGTAATTGTTAACTTACCGTGAGAATAATGTTCCATGTTGGCTTTCTCTGTTTTCTTGAACCTTTCAACATTTTATAGCTATTTATAGCTCTACAATAATAAAATATATATTCGTTATATTTTTCTTATAACACATCATAAATCACATGCATGTAAGATAAATAAATAGAATACTTACGAATCAACAATAAAAACGATATTTTTATCTGGCTTCAACCCATTGAACATAGGAAGATTACATTTTGTTTTTTTGGCTCGATAATGAGCAATTGCCAATGATGACTACATTGGGAAACAAAAATTGAATGTGTCAACGTCAACTTCATATATATATATATATATATATATATATATATATATATATATGATGTGATACGTGATTACGTATAATGGAGACCAATTTATTAAAAAAGTACTATAACGATCAAACACACTTACTTGTTTAAGTAAGGTACAAAAAAACAGTCTTTCTCATTCTCATAATTAGTATAGTTGGCAAACATAATTAATATTACCATGATATCGTCCCAAATCAGATCCTTCACTTTCACATCTACATGATCCCAATCATCCACCAAAATACAGACTTTGTTTCGAGCAATGGAACCCACATGACTCTTGAACTTTTTTCTATTTACCCCTAAAGGTAGTTTGGTCCTTGGATCGAAATCAATTGGTTTCTTAACATCAGTCAGTGACAACTCTATCATTCGTGTTGCACTTCTACCCCTCTTTTTGGTAGGCTGAGTACTCGTCCCGCTTGATGAAGGAGCCGATGGATCAACCATGTCTCTACATTAAAATAAAAAATAATAATAGTTAATCTAAATCTGAATAATGAATAAAATATCATACATATATATAATCATATATATGAGTAAAAACTAATGTTAAGAAATGTTAAGAATCAAAGTAAAAATTATTGATAAACTAACCAAATATGGATAACAACTATTTTCCAACTTTTTCCCAAATCCCTTCTTGATGATCATCACGAGTGACATATACGTCGTCCGCTATAGTTTCCTCAATGGAAGTAGGTATCCTTTGAGAAAAAGGACTCTCAGAAATATCTAGGGTCGAATCTAGACTTTCATTAGGCTCATGCATATTTTTACCATGAAGAACCACCGACCATTTATCGTCAGAAGGATCACAAACATAAAACACTTGTTTTGCTTGAGATGCCATAATAAAGGGTTCATCCGTATATGCTGCCATTTCAAGATCCACCAATGTAAAACCAAATTCATCGGTTGTAACACCACTGTTTATGTCAATCCATATACATTTAAAAATAGGCACTTTAAATTTCATGAAATCAACTTCCCAAATCTCTTCAATGATTCCAAAATAAGGTATGGATGCCATAACTGGATTTTTATCTTTTGAACTAGAAAAGTGCATGGACTCAGCTACGACCATAACCCCACTGTTTTGTACGGTACTTTTGTCATCCTGAGTCTTTGTAGAAAATGAAATATTATTGATATCATAACCAGACCAAGTTATAACATCAAAGTTAGGCTCCCTAGATAACCATTTTAATGTATCAGAAGCTGAATCGTCATTTAAAATGGTTTCTTTAAACCACTTTAAAAAAGTCTTGTTATGCTCTTTCATCAACCATTTTTCACTCGCTCTAGAATTGTTTCCCTTGACAATGGCTTTATGAGCAGAAAGGTAAGGCTGAACCTCGTCAGTGTTATTCAATATATAAAATTGTGCTTGAAGTACTTCTGCGCGCCCTATGCTCTTAAGTTTTAAACCTCGTCTACCCTTGCCTGCATATCTTCCCTCATGACGAGACTTAGGAATTCCTATTGTTTCCGCTTCTGACATATAGTCGGAACAAAACTCAATAGCTTCTTCTGCGACATATCTTTCAACAATAGATGCTTCGGGATGGCGTAGATTCTTCACATACCCTTTTAAAATCTTCATGTATCGTTCAACTGGATACATCCACCTCAAATAAACAGGACCACACAGCCTAATCTCCCTCACTAAATGAACAATTAAGTGAACCATTATGTCAAAAAAAGAAGGAGGAAAATACATCTCTAGTTGGCACAAGATAATTGCAGCCTCATTTTCCATATCATCTAATTTATTAGGATCAATGACTTTGCTGCAAATAGAATTGAAGAATAAGGATAACCTAGTTAAGACATCTCTAACTTGTTTAGGCAATATGTCACGAATTGCCACTGGTAGTAATTGTTGCATCAATATGTGACAATCATGAGACTTCAAACCAACTAATTTCAAATCATTCGATGAGACAAGACTCTTGAAGTTTGAAGAGTAACCTTGTGGAACTTTTACGCTCCGTAGACAGTCACAAAAGCTTTTTTTTTCTTTTTTTGACAAAGTATGACATGCCGGAGGCAAATATCTTCGCTTACCTTCTTCTGAATGTGGAGCTAACTCCTCTCTCATATGCAACTCAACCATATCCAGACGAGCATTCACATCATCCTTTGTTTTGCCCGGAATGTTGAGAAGCGTTCCAACTACACTATCACACACATTTTTTTCGACATGCATTACATTGATGCAATGTCTAACATCTAGACTTGACCAATAAGGAAGATTAAAGAACACAGACCTCTTCTTCCATATGTTTTTCTTAGCGGTCTGTTTTTGGCCCTTCCCAAATATAACACTGACATCTTTGACTTTGTCATAAACTTGCTTTCCAGTTAAGGCTTTTGGAGCAATTTCATTTTCCGGGTCTCCATTAAATGCTTTTCTCAACCTACGATATGGGTGATTACGTTTGAGAAAACGCCGATGCCTAAGGTAGACGGTTTTCTTTCCATTCCTCAATTGTTGGAACTTGGTGTCTTTTTCACATATGGGACATGCTAAATGCCCCTTCACACTATAGCCGCACAAGTTCCCATATGCAGGAAAATCATTGATGGTGCAAAATAGCATCGCGCGCAACGTGAAATAATCACGAGAATGGGCATCGAACACATGAACACCTTCCTCCCAAAGCATTCTCAAGTCTTCGATCAATGGACTGAGATAAACATCAATATCATTTCCCGGTTGCTTTGGGCCCGAAATCATCATGGATAACATAATGTATTTGCGCTTCATGCAAATTGAAGGAGGTAGATTATAAATAATTAAGAGGACGGGCCATGAACTGTGGATGCTACTTAAGGTTCCATATGGATTCATGCCATCTGTAGCAAGTCCAAGCCTAAGGTTTCGAGGCTCATTCCCGAATTCCGGATACAATGCATCAATTTTTTTCCATTGTAAAGAATCAGCCGGATGACGAATGTACCCGTCACATTTCCTCTCATCTGCATGCCATCTAATATTCTTTGCATCATCTACATTATTGAACAATCGTTTGAGCCTTGGAATTATTGGAAGATACCATAACACCTTCGCAGGGGGCTGTTGTATGCTTTCATCACAATTGGAATCATTGTCCTTCACTTTGTAGCGTGATAATCCACACGTGGGGCACCTCTTCAATTCTTCAAACTCATTTCGATACAATATACAATCATTTGGGCAAGCATGTATTTTCTTATACTCCATACCCATCGGACACAATATCTTCTTCGCCTCGTAGTTACGATTGGGTAATGTGTTACCTTCTGGGAGCATTTCTTTCAACAACTCAAGCAATTCAGTGAAGCTTTTATCTGTCCATCCATTTCTCGCCTTCAAGTTGAACAATCTCAGCACCGCAGACAACCGTGTGAAGTTAGTGCACCCGGGATACAATGTCTCTTCTCTGTCTTTGCGCAAAGTATCATACATATGTGCTCGTTGGAAAGACTCCGGGCCTATATCACGGATCATATCGTCTAGGCGATCGTTCATATCTACATCGACTACATTTGAATTCGACGCAATTGGCATGGTTACCGACTCGCCATGCCATTTCCATTTGGTATAACTTTGGTTAATCCCGTGACAAATAAGATGACTTTTTATCAACTCAAAATGTAACTTGGAACAATTAAAACATTTCATACAAGGACAATAAAACCTTCCGTTATTATTAGGAAGTTTTTCTAAGGCAAATTGTATAAACTTGTCCACTCCTTCCTCATACTCTTCACTCAAACGGTTGGAAGTCATCCAACTATGATCCATAACTACTGAAAAAAAATAGGGGTGGTCTTTATATTCAAATACTTCTTTTTGAAAAAGAAAAAAATAAATGCAATAACAAGGTACCAGAAGTACAAAAAAATAATTATATAAGTTAGAGTACAATCAAGAGTTATCCCATAACACATCTAAGATAACTCCAATGACCACCACAACCAACAAATCACTAATGAAGGAAATAAGAGCCAATACACCAGATCCTTCCTAACAAACAGAATGCTAACAACCCATGGTGAGTCACACTCTTCTAGAATTGAAGCTATATAACACAAGGATTGAACTATATACTAAACTGTTGAAAAATACATAAAAAGCAAAACTCGACAAGTAAACTGGTCAAGCATTTTAAGATACAACCTTAACTGAAACTGTCAAGTTAAAATAAGATAAGCAAGTGATAGAAACAACTTGACTACTACACAGGGTCATTAGCGTATTTGAGTTTATCTATCGGCATGAGCACTTATAAAATTGTTTGGAAGAACTTATGAAAGTTATTTTCAGCTTGTTTATATAACTCATTACAATAACTTAACCAAAACATAAATTAACATAGCAGCCCCTATAAATTGGGGAAGGAATGTTAGGGACAACATTTTTTTTACCTGCACTTATCTTCATTTACATAATCTATTTAAAAAAAAAAAAAAAGAGTTTTTGGAGCAAAATATTGTGCTGAGATTATAGGACCTGTTTTAAAAGTGGTAGCTAAAAGGATACTTATGTGTTAATTTGTTCTTACAATTAGTTCTAGAATTATCATGCCTTGAGATTAAGTTGTAGCCAAACCATCACTACCAAGGAGTAATTGAAGCTGAGAACCTTAGTAAATGATTTAGTTAGAAGCTAAAATAAGTACAAGTTAAGCTTAAAGAGAGAGCCATACAAATCCCCAGTCTCGTTAACAAACAGAAGGATAGAGCAAATAGAATGGGATCAAACTTAACATGGTTTTCTAGTTAGGATAAAAAAAAAAGAAAAAGAGAAATGCACTTAGTCTGATACGTGCTTCAAACTATGGTGTTAGTTTTACTTTCAATTCCAACTATCTGATCATGACTCTTTACTTCAAAAACTTAATCTATTTAAAAAATAGATTATGTAAATGAAGATAACTGCAGGTAAAAAAAATGTTATAACTTATGAATGTTGTAACTAACATAGCAGCCCCTATTACAATAACTTAACCCTCATAATTTAACAATAACCTAACCAAAACAAAACAAATGACAACACAAAAAATTTCTTTAACATAGCTTTTTTTTGTTTAGTAGAACCAGTTTTAACTACTACACTAGATACCCTTTCTTTTGCAATTCTGGTGCATAGAAATTCACTTTAATAAAATTTTGTCTATTCATAAGTTCACACACAATATCACACACACACAAAGTTCAGATTAAAGAATGACAGAAAATATTACAAAACACAAACAAATGACAAAACAATTTGAGATTAAAGAATGAAGAAAAGACCAAAAACTAAATGGAACATGAACTAACCTTGGAATGAGAAGACCAAAATCGGAAGTACTGTTCGTTCGTTGGCGCAGAGACTGTGTGTTTGTCTGAGTTCGTTCACCGTCAGCCCTATTTCGTCGCAGAAGAGAGAAATCACCGAGACCACAATCACCGAAGACGCAGAGAGAGATTGCAGAGAGAAATCGCCGTCGGCCCTTTTTCGTGTGTGTTGAGGACGAGCTAGCCATGAATATAGATCTAGGGTTCTTACTTCTTAGTGGGTGTGTTCTTTTCTTTCTTTTTTTGACAATTCAGTGTGTTTTTGTGAAATGATGAAAAAATGAGAGGGAAATGAAATGAGTTTCGCAGACAAGAGAGGGAACAAATTTTTTTTTTTTAATTATAAATAATTCTTTTTAAATCAGGCTAACTGATTTAATTTGTATTCACTTAAAGACCTCCCCTCCGTGTCCAAAATTTTCAAGCCTTTAAATCAAGTGGATAGCATCTGATTTAAAATGTATGATTTAATAAGTGTTTTTTCCACTAGTGATGGTACGCCAACTTATAAAGTCGCTGATTTTTCAACAACAAAAAACAATAAAAAATGATGCACGAAAGTGGATAACTTTTCTAATTAGGGTTTCAAATCTTTGTTTTATTAAATGTTAGGTAATTATGATTATGATGACGATTTTGCAACCCTAATTTCCTCCAATATTACGTGAGGTCCAACCATTGCCAGATGACCAAGGTAAATATGAAGACAAATTACATTTTATATGATTATACACTTCGCATGTTGCATGAGAACTAAGTGAGATGTTAGAGATTTAGTGTGCTGTATGAAATGCAAATAACAAGTGGTATGATTCATGTTTGACGTGTTGCATGAAATGCAAAGTAGCAAAATGATGTACATGACAACATGCAAAAGACAAGTGTCATTTTGTATGAGATACAAGTGATTTATTAAACATTTGGTGTGTTGTATGAAATGCAAATGACAAGTGACATGTTGCTTGAAATGCAAAGTGACAAAATGTATGTAAACGACAAGTGACATGTTGAATTAAATACTTCTCTCCTATAAAAAAGGATCTTGGACAAGCACAACCATATATAGCAACAACAACAGTAAGTAAAATGTATAACCTTACAGAAGATAATCTTACTATAGAGTGAAAAGATCAGAGAAGTAAATAGAGCCACATAGAGGGTTTCTTATTTGATGAAATATATGAAATTTTTAAGCATCTTTTATACATTTTTTTATGCATTATTTTTTTTTATGACTAAATATTCTTTATAACTTGGTTGCAAATATAATATTAAAATTTTCAATACTACAAGACTTTTGTAATAGCACGGGTCAAACATCTAGTTTCTAAAGATACTTATAGTGTAAGAACCAAGTTGGTTCGGATACAATGTCTATCCTTACAATTTTGATGAGATAACAAAACAAGAAGAACAACACCAATGTGCAAAACGATGCCTTAACAGTGGAGTAGAAACAGTATGATCATATCTTCTTATCTTTTTCATCAATGTATATGCATGAAATAAGAGAAATATAGTAATGTGATACAACCTACCAAGTCTATCACGTACATTTGTTGCGAATATATAAAACTTCAATTGGAATCTCTGATAATAGATATATGGTCAAATTTGTGTCAAGTGAAAGAACATAAATGAATTTGTAACCTGAAGAGCATGCAACATGATAAAGTGTTTGGATGTGGAGGGAATGAGTACGTGAATGGATTTTGTGATGATTAGGTTATAACTTAGGGAGCTTCTACGGTACATGTATCGATACATGATGTCATAAATTAATAAATTAATGATTATTTTTATGAATTAAATAACTATTAATCTATTATTGTATTTTAGAGATAATAATATCACAAGAAAAAACACAATTTCATTGTTTATAAGCATCACACTAATTTTTTAATATTTTTTCAAAAAGAATTCAATATTAACTATTATGGAGAGTAAAAATTCAAAAAACATCAAATTTTATATTTTTGAGCGTAATGATAAATAATATTTAGTTATTATGTTATTTTTAATGAAAGGAAATATGATTTATTTTAAAAAACATTCATTTAACCATTAATTTAATGTCCTAATGTACTAGTACTTTAGATTTTATCAAATGTAAGGTTGTCAAAACCGGACCGGACCGGCCGGTCGGACCGGAAACCGGACTTGCGTCCGGTCTGGTTGGTGCAGAAAACCGTTCCGCGAGTGAACCGGCGACTCGGCCGGTCCGACCGGTTTGGAGGTCTAGATTATTTTTTTTCGTTTTCAGAATTTTTTTTTAAATAAAAACATAAAAAAGCCAAAATAAGAAACAAATTGGAAAAAGGAAAGAAAAATATGATTTTAATAAATATATTACAAGGTTATGACTTTTCCATTTATTATGAATAAATATTTCCAAAGTAATTGCCAACATATATGTTCTTAGTTTGGCAAGTAATTACATATAATTACAAAATATTAATAAATTATATTGCAATTATTACAAATGATATTCTATTGATTGATAATAATTAATAGTTTGAGATTTCGTCAAAAAAATATATAATAGTATGAGATATTTAGAATATTTGTGATTAATGTTGGCTAAGATATTCCTATTTTATTTAATAGTATAAAACTTTGTATATTATACATTTTTTTTAAGAAGCTAAATTAGCTCACCCAAATTGAAATATTATGTATTTTTTTGCTTAATATATTTTATATATTATAAAAAATATATATTTAATTAAAAACGGTTCGACTCCGGTCCGACCTCGGTCCGACCGTTGAACCTTAAACCAGTAAACTCACCGGTTCGATGACCAGTCCGATTCTGACAACCTTAAAATGTATCATAGAATTTCCCTATAACTTATAATAGAGTCCCTATGAATCATTCATTCCATTACTACATCTAAGCTCACCCAAACAAACAATTAATTTCTTTTCTCATTTATCTATTTCCCTATTGAGAATAATATTGTTAAATATTTTTTGAAGATTTTAAATTTAAAATAAGATATGATTATGATTTAAATTTAAGCTTTTATATTTTGTTTATAAAAACTAGGATTTGTTTATAATTTTGCGATTAATTTGTTATTTAAAGATACGATTTAAGAATCTATAACTTATATACAGTCATATAGTCATGATGATTGATGAATAAATACGGATGTGAGAGTGTTATTTGTATAACTATATATTTAAGGAGAACTTTCTCGCCATAAAAATATATATCACTTAAATTTCGCAATAAAGAAAAAGCATCATACTCCTCAATGTTTGTCTTCCTTACAATTTTGGCTGGCACCTTTTTCTTTCATTATTAATCGAAATCATTCCTATTTGAATATTTGTCTCCAAGACAATGAAATTTTCCATGCAAAATCCGCGCGAAAAAAATTTATAACTTCCACTGCCAAGAAAAAATTTAGTGATACACACTATCATGGATCGGAAAATATGCATAAACGGAATATAATAGTTGTTTCCATGTTTTGTCAATGTTAGAACTATTAACTTTGAGAAAGATGTGTTGAGAGAGAAAGGAGAGATTGAGAGCTGATTGAGAGAGAAAAGGAAGGGAAAGGCTTATGATTATTATTTGATAAAGGAAGTTACAATGATACTTATACACATCAGTTACTTACAAGTCAAGCAACTGTTTCCAACTAACTCCCTAACTGTCACAACTAACTCATAACTGACTGCACTACTCTTAACTAACTAAGAGTATACAATGCTCCAACATTGTATCCAACATCTGTCAAAACTATATGAAACTAGTAAACAACAACATGATATTTGAATTACACTTCAACACACCCCTTTAATTCAAATACTCTAAACTAGTTACTTTCAACATCCTCCTCAGCTCCTTGAACCTTTCAAACTTGAGTGGCTTGGTGAGGATATCTGCAATTTGAATTTCTGTCTTGCAGTGAGTTAGCTTCAACTTTCCCTTGCTTACTTGGTCTCTAAGAAAATGAAATTTGGTCTCGATATGCTTGCTCCTCCCATGTGCTACAGGATTCCTTGCAAGACTAATAGCAGATTTGTTGTCCACCATTAGTTCAAACTCTTCATTTCTGCTCAGCTTCATTTCCATCAATAATGACTGTAGCCAAACTCCTTGACATGCAGCATAGCAAGCTGAGATGTATTCAGCTTCACATGTGGATAATGCTACTACAGATTGCTTCTTTGAACTCCAAGAGATTGGAGAATCAAATAGCTTGAACATGTACCCCATAGTGCTTCTTCTTTCTACCTGATCACCACACCAGTCAGAGTCACAATAACCAATCAACTTGTTCTTGTGATTCAGTGGTTTAGGAAATAGAATGCCATAATCTGCTGTACCCTGCAAGTACCTTAGAATTCTCTTTACTGCTTGCATATGAGCTAGTCTTGGTTTCTGCATGAACCTACTCACCACACCTACACTGTGACATATATCAGGCCTTGAACTACATGCATACCTTAAGCAACCAACCATTTGCTTATACAAAGTACTATCAACTGCTGCACCCTCTTCATCATTGTTCAGCTTGAAATTTGTTTCCATTGGTGAGTTTGCAGGATTACAATTCAACATATTAAACCTCTTCAATATGTCAGTGATGTATTTCTTTTGATGAATTACTAAACCCTTGCTAGTTTCAGTAAATTCAAGTCCAAGAAAGTAATTCAATCTACCAAGGTCAGTCATATCAAATTCTTCATTCATTTGAGATTTGATTCTCTCAATCTCAGTTTTGTTGCTTCCAGTAATCAACAAATCATCTACATACAGGCAAACAATACTCAAAGCATTTTGATTCTGACCTTTTACATAGACTCCATGCTCCACAGTGCACTTTGCATAGCCAAGTTGCTTCAGAAAATCATCTATTCTTTTGTTCCAAGCTCTTGGTGCTTATTTCAATCCATATAGGGCTTTGTTGAGCTTCAATACTTTGTGTTCTCCACCTTTAACTCTAAATCCCTGTGGTTGTTCAACATATACTTCCTCCTCAAGACTGCCATTGAGAAATGCAGACTTGACATCAAGTTGAACTATAGGCCAGTTAAACTGATATGCAACAGCTACTACTAGTCTCACTGTTTCTAATCTTGCCACTGGTGCAAAGATTTCAGTGTAGTCTATACCCTCCTTTTGCAAAAATCCCTTGGCCACAAGTCTTGCTTTGTGCTTAGCAATGCTACCATCTGAGTTGTGTTTCACCTTATAAACCCACTTAACTGCAATTGACTTTTTATTGTGAGGTAGTGAAACTAGTTGCCAAGTATTGTTTCTTTCAATGGACTTTATCTCTTCTTCCATAGCTTTCCTCCATACTTCTGACTTAGCTGCACTTGTGTAGCTCAATGGTTCCATATCAACAAATAAAGCCAGATGAACTAAGTCACCATCATTAGTGATCAAGTTATCTGGAATAGTGTCAAAACCTTCAAGGTTTCTGTTAGGAGCTCTTGTTCTATCTGATATTCTCAATACATTCTCTGCATTGTGTTCATTCATTGATGGAGTTGGAGTGACTGGTGTGGCTACTTCTTCTTCTTCATCATGAAAGAGGAATGGCAGTACTGATTGTGAGGTACTTCCATTGTTGCTCCAATCTCATTGTTCCTTCTCATTGATTGTAACATCTCTGCTAGCAACTAGCTTTTTTGTAATTGGATTATAAAGCTTGTAGGAACCTGCAATGTGATATCCTACTAGAATCAAAGTTTCACTCTTGTCATCTAATTTCTTTCTTCTTTGATCTGGAATGTGTCTGTAGCACAATGATCCAAACACCCTTAGATGCTTCACTGATGGTGTGGAGTCATTCCATATAGCTTCAGGGACTTTGTTGAGTCTCTTTGTAGGACATTTGTTCAAGACATAGCAAGCTGTAGTTACTGCTTCACCCCAGAATTCTTTAGGCAATTGTTTCTCTTTCAACATACATCTTGTCATATTCATAATGGTTCTATTCCTCCTTTCACACAGACCATTGTGTTGAGGTGTGTATGGTGCTGTAATCTCATGCATTATACCTTCACTTGTGCAGAAATTTGTAAATGCAGTAGAGGTATACTCACCACCTCCATCACTTCTAAGTATTTTGATACCCCTTTCAGCTTGTTTTTCAACCATGACTTTAAACTTTTGAAAAACAGTCAGCACTTCATCTTTAGTTTTGATGAGATATAGCCACATCATTCTACTATATTCATCAACAAATGATACAAAATACCTATTGCCACCTAATGACTCAGTGTCAAAAGGACCACACACATCACTATACACAACATCTAGCTTGTCTTTTGCTCTCATGGCTATGTGGTCAACAAAGGATTTTCTAGATTGCTTAGCAACCAAGCAATTTCTGCACATATCCTTTGGTACCCTAATTTCTGGTAGCCCATTTACCATACAATTACTCTTCAAATTACTAAGACTTTTGAAATTGAGGTGACCATACCTGAGATGCCATAACCATGTTGCATCATGGATTACTTCACTAGCAAGGCAGTGTGAATCTGAGGCAGTGAACTTGACCTGAAACGTTCTACTTCTTGATAATGGAGCACACATAATCAGCTTGTTATCAGCAATGAACACCTTCATCTCATTATTTCCCAGTGTCATGCTGAATCCTTTCTCCACTAACTGTCCCATACTCAAGAGATTAGACTTCATATCTGGCACATACAATACACCAGTGATCAAGGCTTGATTTCCATTTTTACCTTTGATCAACACATCACCAATGCCTTCTGCTTGAACTGTTCTACTATCAGCAAATCTAATTGTTGATTTCTTTGAAGAATCAAAATTGATTAGCCAGCTGTTGTTGCCTGTCATGTGTGTAGAACAACCTGTATCCAAATACCAGCCATCATCTTTGGGAAAGTTATCATCTGTAGTAGCCATCATCTGAAGCAATAATGGATCATGATCAGAATTGTTGTCATTCTCTGCAACATTAGCCTTTGAATCTTCATTACTATATTGTCTTGGAACCTTCTTGCCCTTACATTCACTTGCAAAATGGCCATATTTCTGACAGTTATAGCATTGGATGTGTTTCTTATTCATTGGTTTCTTACCCTTTCCATTACCATCATTCTTTGAAGTTTCACCCTTCTCTTGGTCTTTCTTTGAAACTTCTTGCTGGGAATGTTGATTCTTGTACTTGTTCTTCCCTTTACCTTTGTAATTCTTGTTGAAATTCTGAGTTTGCAGTGCTTGTTCTGCTCCTCTATCTTTAGATCTTTCTGTCACTCTCTGCTCATAAGCTTCAAGTGAACACTGCAGTTCTTCCACCTTCATGGTCGAAAGATCATTAGATTCCTCAATAGCTACAGAAATTGTATCATACTTTGAAGATAGAGTTCTCATAATCTTGCAGACAATGTTGTGATCTGTCAAAGCTTCTCCACAACTCTTCATGGAATTAGTTACTTGTTGAAGACGATTGAAATATTCAACAATCTTCTCATTTGGTTCCATCTGCATCAACTCAAATTGTCTTCTTAATGTCTGCAATCGCACTGACTTTAGCTTGTCATTCCCAGCATGACATCTTTTTAGAATATCCCAACACTCTTTTGCAGAAGTTGCATTCTCGATCTTCTGAAAGTTGGTCAAATCCACGCATTGGTGAATAAAGAACATGGCTTTGAAGTCCTTCTTCTTCAAGGCTCTGTGTGCTTGTTGCTGAGCATCTGTGGCATTTGCAGGTAGTGCTTCTAATGTCGTTTCAACCACTTCTTGGACTTCTTGGAAACCAAAAATAACTTGCATCTGTTTATGCCAACGATCCCAATTACTTCCATCAAGAAGAGGAAGTTTTCCTCCGAAACTGTTGCCTAAATTCTCCAATGAGCTTGTCATTTTTGAATCAAAGAGCAATACACCAGAATCTGCAGATGATTGTATGAATCTTGATGGGTTCTTGTTGAATCTTTTACCCTAAAACCGTATAGGCTCTAGATACCAGTTGTTAGAACTATTAACTTTGAGAAAGATGTGTTGAGAGAGAGAGAGGAGAGATTGAGATCTTATTGAGAGAGAAAAGGAAGGGAAAGGCTTATGATTATTATTTGATAAAGGAAGTTAAAATGATACTTATACACATCAGTTACTTACAAGTCAAACAACTGTTTCCAACTAACTCCCTAACTGTCACAACTAACTCATAACTGACAGCACTACTCTTAACTAACTAAGAGTATACAATGCTCCAACATTGTATCCAACATCTGTCAAAACTATATGAAACTAGTAAACAACAACATGATATTTGAATTACACTTCAACAGTCAACAATTTTTTTCATGTTTTTTGCATTACCCCATTAACATTGGTAACACATTTTTGGGTCGAAGTTTGCCATATATATAAAAAAAAGAGTCATTTATAGAAAATAGTCTACTTTTGTATCCGAAAAATTGGGAGCAAACAATTTATGTGTGATTTCAACCGTTATATAGGTGGCTAATACTGTTGGACTTAGAGTCCGTTTGCCTTAACTTTTTTAGGTTTAAAAGTTATTTGAAAGATAAAATATAAATAAGAGTTTTAGAAAAAAGTTAAAGTTAATTGGTAATTATTGTATTTTTTATCTTCAAAGGTCTTTTATCTATGTATTTCACTCATAAAAATTAAGCAATTTTTTTTCTATAAAGAGATTCTTGAAAATCTGTTTGGCCTATCTTCTCCTTTTATTAAGTAAAAAAAGTTTAAAATAAGATAAGCCAAATGATACCTTATAATAAGATAGATTCTTTCTTTTCTAATTTTTGCAATAAGCACAGCAAAAAAAAGATCGCACAAATAATTTCTTTTAAAAAAATATAACTAGTAGTTGTATTTTATTACAAAGATATGAATTTTTTTTATGAGATTAAATATACTACTGATTGACTCAAATCTCATACCACCAATACAATTCTATAGTTATTTTTTCTACATATACAAATATCCATTACAAGTGTTAAAAAATATGTGTTCAATTACATATGCATCGATAATTGTAAAGATTTATTTATTTTTAACAAATAGTTGTAAAGGTTTTTAATACAGTATATATTAAAATAATGAGTAGTGATGCGTGTGGAGGGTGTGTTAATTAGAGGCAATAATCCTAATTGGATTTGGGGTTTTGTGAAGCTGCTTCGTTTTTTTTTTTTTTTGAATGGCAAGCCGCTTCATTCTTTTGTAGTGCTTTTGTAACAGAATTATTAATGATGTTTATTGATTTAGAATTTTGCATTTGATAAAGGATGCAAGTTCATTGAGCTTTTGTATGGACTAAAAAAATGATGGTAACAGGGGCGAAGGGCTTCATAGCCATGGGGTAGCATTATAAGTAAAAATAATTGTGAATTTAATTTACTTATTGATTAAATTTAATATATTAGTTTTTTTAAATATATTTTATTCTTTTATTTATATTTGGCCCCCTCGTAAAAATTGTGCTAGCTTCGCCGCTGGATGGTAAGTAGTCTTTCCAAATCCATACAAATTAAATCTTATGCTAATTTATGTGAAGTAGAATGTGTTTTACAAAGATAAGTGAAGTTGTTAGTTTAAATAAATCAAATAATAAGAAAATACACCTTGAACAAAAGTTTGTTTTTGGGACCCTTTACCCATCATTTCTGGAATATTTCAAGATTAATAGACCCACTTCCCTCCATTTGTCTGATAGTAGGTGTTGACTACACACTTGTTGACAAATTAGGAAAAAGTAAAGGTTGTTTTAGCATTTTACACAAACAATTAGATCTTATTTAAAATATGGCATAAATGTGTGTAAAGTGTGTGATTGATAAGCATCTACGAATTTTTATTTTATGAAATTAATTTGGTTCAGTTGAGTTTGAATTTTTTTTAACAATGGAGGAGAAACCTAAAGAAAAAAAAATACGTTAAAATCAAATAAATAGAAGAAACATCTTTAAAAATATCGGCAAGAGTTTGTGTTATTTATTGGCGAGGGTGGTTAAAGATGGACGTTGAGGTACTAATTGACAATAATATGGGCATATTGATTACTCTTTCTAAACATTCGAAATATTTTCCACTACCGACAAATCTAATCTTTTTTATAAGAGAGTAACTTGTTGCACTATCTTTTTGAGAATGAATTCTCTCAATTTAATTTTTCTAAATTTCCTCAATTGTTACAATTTTTACCTTTCAATTCACATTTTTCTTCTTTCCCTTTTCTCTCTCCTCTCGAATCAATGGCTCAAAATACAATTTACTCACATGTCAATGGAGAGAATACATTCTTCCGTTTCATGGTATATGAAATTTTTATATTTATTTTAACCCAATTCACTTTCAAACTAATATTTTTTTAAAATTTTTACCACCATTTTAATCTGGTTCGGGGGTCAGTTTTGGCGCCAAGCGGTTCCAGTCCCCTTGCGATCGCAGTTGCGGGGGACCGAACTGTGGTCGATTATCCCTACCAAGTTCAGTTTCAATCACCACTGAACCAACTAACTTGACGTTTTAAACTACATTTAATTTGTAAAAAAATAGTACAAAAATATGGAAAGTCAATATATAAATATAATGAGTAGGTAAAAAGATTGTACAAATGTTTTTATGTTTCCTGATTGTACACATTGCATGTAGTAATTGTCCTCTTCACGTTGTTGGAATTTTGGCATTCATTCACTCCTTTTGCTATCAAAGCAGCTAAGGAAAATAATGAAAATATAGATTGGGTCATATAGTCAGCATAGGTCAGATTGGATGACCCATGAAATAAACCTCTCTTTGTCAAGATACAAAGACAGTGGACGATGGGTTGTTACCCATTCACTGTGCCAGCGTAGTACTGTAACTTTAATATGTACTATTCCACTGGTTTTTCAATTTTAAATTTTTATTATACATTTTTTGTATTTACTATTCCAATTTTTAAAATATCATTTATAAATTGATCTATCAATATCTAGAAAGATACCATATTAGTTTCGTAAGTACGTTTCAGATGATAACTTCAGAGATATTTATATCAAAATTTAATCAAAATAATTTTGAGAGAATTTAAATTCAATTTTCGAGTGAAATAATTTTAATAAACGGAAATCATAAAATATGTAAAAAAAAAGGTTGAGTAAAATAAAACTGAAATATGTAAATTTGGTTTTCTAAAAGCAGCTTGGTTGATAGCTACTAAAGACTTTGATAAAGGGTCGAAATTCGAACTCCGAAAAATTGTGATCATAACTATTTTTAATTTTTAGAATGAATAACTAATTTAAGTACACTATTTAAACATAAATACTTTAAAAAATATTAAAAGATAAAGAACTTCATTATATGTATTTTAAAAATAATTAAATAATATGTATTGTATGCATAGATATGATGCGTCTAACTTATGTTATGTGTTTAACTTATGTCTATGAAATACTACATCCGTCCAATTTTATAAGAGTTATTTTGATATATAATACTATTCACTTATCTTGCTTTAACCATACTTATTAAATAATATATAGATATAAATATTACAATGTCAAAATATCAAATTTTTATAATTTTTACTAATAGAGAATTAAAGATATTAGTGATTAAAATTGTGCGCTATCATACGTGCAGCAGTCAAACAAGTTCTTATATTTTGGGACAGATGTAGTATAACATTAATCTGAAATCATTTGATACGGTAATGAAATACATCAAAATTAACATCTTACGAACTTTCAAAAAATGAATTCATTTTGATGTATTTCAGCGACGTATCATAATATTTTCGATTAATATATTTTATAAACATGATCTATGTTATTATATCATTTAATCCAACAATCGATTTTGTAATAAAATTATTTGATAAAAAATTATCAAATATATCATATTACTAAATTTGACACGTTGATGTCATTTGATTCCGACTCATAAATAAAAATTCGTTTCTGGCCATCTAATATGAACGAACAGATTAATGACCTAGTTCTAAAATAACATGAACATGGACATGGTTTTTTTCTTTATTTTTATATATAAAACGTTAAAGATTATTATGAGAAAACAAAAAAAGATTAAATATGAATTGAAATAATAGAGTGTAGAGAAAGCAGAGTGGTGCAGAATGATAGTACTGTATGAGATGACCGCATGGGCAGATATGTCCTTCCCCATCAAATCTAAGGTGCACAGCTACGTTGTCACTGTAACATAACACAGATTCATAAATAAAGGCTTCTTCAGTTTTTTGTTATTATCTTCAAATCATTCTCAAACTCATTTCCCCACTCACCGACCCCTCCTCAATGCTCACTTTTATATTTTCTTTATAATTAAAATTAATTAATGTAGTAATTTCTTTGCTGAATTTTACACCATATTTTTCAAATATTTTTATTTTTTCTAAGAAACCAAATTGTATATATATAAATAAATGAACGAAAGTCAGTCAAGTAATCTTCTCAGCACAAGATATGTTAAGGTAGACTGCAAAAGATTACAAGTCAAACAGAGGAAACCATGAAAGTAAATCATACAAGGCCCAAACAAAGCAGCGGACTAGACCACAAACTATGGTAGTTAGAAACTAAATAACACTTGTCGCCTTCAACCACTTAAAAGAAAAAATCTTGATCTTATCCAACAATTGATGTAAAGAATTTGTCGAGCCTCTGAACAGACGGTTATTTCTCTCGCTCCACACAACCCAAGCGCAAGCAAACAAGATGAGTTGTAGAAAAGATCGGTGTGCACGAAGACCACCTGCGGAATAAGTAAACTGGACTAAGTGATCTGACAGAGTATGAGCGTCCACCGATGAAAAGCCAATCCATGAGCGGACCAGAGACCAAAGAGAACCAAAAGTCCAGCAGGAGGGGAATAAGTGTAGGGCCGGCTCGACCTCTCCGCATCCAGACACGCAATGATGAAGATCAGATGATAAGATGTATCGAGAAACCAGGTTTGCTTTGTTGGTAACCTGTCACACAGAAGACGCCACGTAAAAATAGAGACCTTCAAGGGAACCAGAGGATGCCAAATGAGATCTTTCGCTGCATCCATAGTAACTGAATCCTGTGCTGCATCCATAGTACCTGAATCATGTGAAGTCATGAGCTCGTAAGCGCCACGAACAGAGTAGCCTTTTTCAGGGTCTGGCTGCCACTGCCACCTATCTGATAAGATGGCTGTGTATTCAAAGAAAAATTTTCGGGGGACTAAAAACAAAACTTTGAATATTTACAGGGATCAAAAACATATTTATCCCTATAAAATATCTTAGAAAAATTAAGAAGTAAATTCTAGGGATAAATATGTTTGTGATCTCTGTAAATATTCAAAGTTTTGTTTTTAGTCTCTCGAAAAATTTTCTTCGAATATTAGTCCCTCAAAAATTTTCAACCAACACTTTTAGTCCCTACTTTTAAATCAACTCATGTGTAAACTTCATATTTTTTAATGAAATTATCCAAAAAAGTGTAGTATATTTTAACAATCACTCCCAAAACAATTATAATTTTTTAACAAAATATGAATATAATATAAATTTTTAAATTCCAAAAACATAAAAATTCATATTTAATTTATGCTTTTTTAAAAAATTCAAATTTTTTTTGGGGGAGATTGTTATAATATTCTAAACATTCTTAAAAAAATTCATTAAAAAATATGAAGTCTACACATGAGTTCATTTAAAAGTAAGGACTAAAAGTGTTAATTGAAAACTTTTGAGGAACTAAATGTAGAATAAATGTTTTTGAGGGACTAAAACTAAAAATTGATATATTTATAGGGACCAAAAACATATTTAATCCTATTTTCTATCTTGAACTGAAGTACTATTTTCTCACCCCAAAACTTGTTTTTTTAGAAAAAAACTAACCCTAATTATATAAAGACTATAGAAACATTTTAAAAATAGTTGATTCCATTTAATAAACACAAGGTGACAAATAAATATAGCATTAATATATATATATTTAAAAAATGCCAATTTATTATTAATAGGACAAAAAAAATACTTTTACATCTTATGAAAAAAACCTATTACTTGAGATCATCAATGTCAGAAGAGAGATTGAACGGTTTGACAATTTTGTCAATTGAGAATGATATGTTGGAGAACATTATTGTTGATGTGATTAGAGATGCTCTTTATTATTTTTTTTTTTTAACATTCAATACACATTTCTCTTTTAAAATTTACCACTTAACAAACAAGGACGATGCAACTAGGCCTGAGCATCAGTTGGTTTTGGTCGGGTTCGGGCCGAAAATAACAAAACCGATAAAAACCGTAACTATTTAATTTGGACTAAATTTCGACCGAATACATCTTCGGTTTGTTCGATGGCGGGTAGAACTGTTCGCTTATTACGGATTTGATTGAAATTTCATTTACATCTAAAACTTCATCATCCAAAAATTTATATTTTTCAAAATGTTCAATATCTTGTACACAATGTATCAAATGATATAAGACCTAAATGAAAAAAATAAAAAGGGTGAGATGTTGTTACTTTGTTTTAAATTTGTAGATTTAATGACAATAATAGATCAAATAGAAAAGAAGTATAAATATATATTTCGCACCTCCATCATCAACATATTATAAACTTGTAAAATATGATATTTCTTTCATTTATCAAAGACGGATAAAAACAACAAAATGAAGAGTACAAGAGATTGAGAGAGAGAGAATGAAAATAATTAATTTTCACCTTAATAGTTATTCGGCCGGTTTTGATTACATAGAGATAGAATTTTAGAGACTCACATATATCCGTATGCAAACATTCATGCCCGATATTTTACAATTGTTGGCCCAAGAATTGCACCCAACCAAATGCTTCATTATATTGTCGATTATATCGATTTCGAGTCAAGTCGCGGTCCATGCTCAGCCTTAGATGTAAGGGGGCATATAGCCATATAGGGGCCTTTGCCCCCTTCTCCCTCTCTTATATACACATTATTTAATTGTATATTATATGTCAAGAAAGAAATCGTATCAATCTATATGATTGATGGTCACTAGATTCAGCTAGTATATACTTGAGCTAACAGCATACATACAGTCGTTTCCAATGCACACAGATCAGAGTGAGTCACAGCATATAGCCCCACTAGCTGACCAAAATAGTTAATCAACCATTTACATTCTCGTCTCTTCTCTCTCATCATTTTCGATATTTACACCTTTTTTGTTTTTCCTATCATACTCATTCAGTATTTATATTCTTGGTTTAACAAAGGTTTAACTAAATCCTTAACATAACACACTTACTTGTGTCTTATATTGTTAATGTTAACGTTAATGTTAAATTGAACAAGATAATACAAGAACTAGTCTTTTTCTCATAACACAGATCCCTATGGAATGAATGAAGTGTAATGTAATGTATGTGCTCCCCACCCAGCATTTTCCTTTGTTCTTTACTCTCTACACTTTGCTTTGCTTTGCTCTCCCATAATTTTATTCATTCCTTTTGTTTAGTTTAAAGAGACCACTTTTGTTGTGTTTCATACTAAGACACAAACACACACACACACACATGTTGTTCTTATAACTTCATCCAACACCACTTTCAACAATGAGTTTCTGTTTCTTTTGTTTCATATAGTATAACTTCTTTCTGAACAAGAGATAGATTTTTTCAACATGATAATTAGTAGTTGTTTATTTTCTGAGCAATGATTGAGAGTTTGAAATCTTGTTGTGTAACAGATAAATAGATTCTGTTAGGTAATATTATTAGCAAAGTTGAAACCTTTTTCAAGTAAAGAAAGAAAAAAACAAGATAATGAAATCCATGAATGACACTAGTAGTAACTCTGATGACAGAACCAACAACAATAACAACAACTGGTTAGGTTTCTCTCTCTCACCCCACAATATCAAACTTGGAGGACTTGAACTTTCTTCTTCTTCTTCTTCTCATCTTCATAATCATTATCAACAACAAACACATCCTTCTTCACCTTCCACTGTTTCCAACAACACTCTTCCTACATCTTTCTATTTTTCACCTTCTCATTCTCATTTCACCAACTCTGCTATCTGTTATGGTGTTCCTGAAAATGCTAACTTTCATTCACCTTTAACTGTTATGCCTCTTAAGTCTGATGGTTCACTTTGTATCATGGAAGCTCTTGGTAGATCACAATCACAATCACAAGGTTGGCTTTTTTCATTTTTTTTTTTGGTTCTGTTCTGTCTTAAAAATTTGTTCTTTTTTTAAAGTTGTTCTTTTTAATATTGTTTATGAACCTTTAATGATTATGTTTTGTTTTTGTTTCCATTATGTTATAGTGATGGTGTCATCTTCATCTCCAAAACTTGAAGACTTTCTAGGTGGTGCAACAATGGGAACTCATGATGAATATGGAAGCCATGAAAGAGAAGCAATGGCTTTAAGCTTGGATAGTATTTACTATAACAGTCAACAAAATGCAGATCCTAATCAAGCTAATAGAGACCATTCTCTTGATCTTCTTTCAGAATCTTTCAGACAACAAACATCATCACATCCATATTATGCAGCACTTGGTTTTCATGGAATGTTTCAAACAGTACCATTAGAGGTAGTAGAATCAAAACAAAACACAAACCATGTTAATGTTTGTAGTTCACAAATGCCACAAAACTGGGTGTCTCCAAGAGATTATAATTCTTCTGCTTCTCAGACTTTGGACCAACAAATGAACAGTACTAGCATGGGAAATAATGGTGGAGCTTGTTCTGCTAATGGTGGTGGTTCTGTTGGTACTGTTGGATGTGGTGAGTTACAATCTTTAAGTCTTTCAATGAGTCCTGGTTCACAATCTAGTTGTGTTACTGCTCCTAGTCAGATCTCACCTACTGGAACAGAATCAGTGACTATGGATGCTAAAAAAAGAGGAGCTGCTAAGCTTGGACAGAAACAACCTGTGCATAGGAAATCTATTGACACTTTTGGTCAAAGAACTTCACAATATAGAGGTGTCACAAGGTAAGTGTTTGTGTTTATGTTGAAGTTGATTTTCATTGTTTATCTCATAGTGTTATTTTTATTGTTTGATAAGAATAGTGATTTTCATTGTGTTGTGTTTTTTGAAGCTTTCTTATGTTTACTTTTTTTATGACAAAGTAAATGGTAATTAACTCTTTTAAGGTTATTCTCTTCATTAGGCATAGATGGACTGGTAGATATGAAGCACATTTATGGGATAACAGTTGCAAGAAAGAAGGACAGACTAGAAAAGGAAGACAAGGTTAGTAAGGAAAATCAATAAGTCAAATTTTAGAATAACCTTTTTCCTACTTAAATTTTATACTAACTTTTTTGTTATGTGTTCATCATGATTTTGGATGATGATTAAATCAAACTTTGCATGCATGTTGCAGTATATTTGGGTAAGTCTTATTTTTTTCCTCCTTAACTTAGTAAAATACATTATTGTTTGTTACTATTTCTAATTTTGACTTGATTAATTTTTTTTTTTTTTAACTTAAGGTGGTTATGATATGGAAGAGAAAGCTGCAAGAGCTTATGATCAAGCAGCACTTAAGTATTGGGGACCTTCAACACATATTAACTTCCCGGTACATTTTTATTTCCTTAGCATTTTCTTGTATTAATTATTATGTGTCTAAGAATTAATCACATTTTTGTTTTTTTCTCTTTGATTTTGCAGTTGGAAAATTACCAAACACAACTTGAGGAAATGAAGAACATGACTAGGCAGGAATATGTTGCACATTTGAGAAGGTACAATAAATCTGTTACTGTAATTAGCAATTATGTTGTTTAAAAGTTACCAAAAATTATATGATAATCATGATGATTTAGTATTTATTTACTTTTGCAGAAAAAGCAGTGGTTTTTCAAGGGGTGCTTCAATGTACAGAGGAGTCACAAGGTTTATTCAATTCTCTTGTCCCTTTTTTTTCATTCAAATTAGCATTACTGTTGTTTGTTTTGAGATTTGAGCTAAATTCACTTTTCTTGTTTTTTGTTTTGTGTTATGCAGACACCATCAACATGGTAGGTGGCAAGCTAGGATTGGAAGAGTTGCTGGTAACAAAGATCTTTACCTTGGAACATTCAGTAAGTATATAGATTCCTCAAACATTGTTGCCAAAAATGTCTTAAGTTATTAACAAAACATTTTAGCATTTGAATGAATGCTTATGCATATTTAAGGCTCTATACATTGTTTTAAAGTAAATTTCTTTCATAGGACTTTAATTTATTTATGTAATTTCTGCTTCAATGTTTCTTTTCCAAACACTAGTTGAGTAGTGACTGATAATGCTTTTATAAGGCTGAACATTTTGCTACTTTGAGCTCAAAATTCCACTTTTTATAAGGCTGAAAAGGGTATCTTGATTCTTGAATACAATGGTGTAAGGAAAGTTTAGAATTTTGTAATGTCTTTTGGTGTTTTTTTTTTTTTCAAAAGAATTAATTTTTCTTGGAAATGAAATTTTTTAGGCACTCAAGAGGAAGCAGCAGAAGCATATGATGTAGCAGCAATAAAATTCCGTGGATCGAATGCTGTCACAAATTTCGACATCTCTAAGTATGATGTTGAAAGGATCATGGCTAGTAATACTCTTCTGTCCGGCGAGCACGCTAGGAGAATCAAGGATAACGTTCCAAGAACCGATGTTATTGAATATAACAACGATACTAATATATCGAACCAGAACAGTGGTGAAGCTTCTCAAGTGCGAAACAACAATGAAAATGATTCGAAATGGAAGATGGTATCGAATAGTTGTGACCAAAAAAATGTTGTGAATTCTAGAGGAAGTTACAAAAATTCTGATTTCTCTATGTCTTTACAAGACCTTGTTGCTGGCCAACAACATGTGTTGGATGATTCTAACAAGATTGGGACTCATTTTTCAAATCCATCTTCATTGGTGACAAGTTTAAGCAGTTCAAGAGAAGCTAGTCCTGATAAAAATGGTCCTTCTCTACTTTTTCCAAAGCTTTCAATGGAATCAAAAATTGCTACTAATGGTGTTGGTGTTAGTTCTTGGTTTCCTTCACAAGTAACAAATCAAATGAGGCCAACTTCTTCTATCAATTTGTCACATTTTCCTGTTTTTGCTGCATGGAATGATGCCTAGACAAAAAAAGGGTAAAATGGGAAAAAAATATGTATTGAAAAATCATATGGGTATATTTATTTTTCCAAAGGGTAGATTGGGGGATTAGTTAATTAATCAATGTTTTAGACTTTGGGCCACTTTGTATGTTTTCTTTATTATGTAACATTGGACTTTACAAACATAGCCTTTTGGCTATATGTTGGTATGAATGAGAATATGCATATTGGAGGGTAAGAAAGAATTAATTAAAGTGAACACTAATGATTAAATTCTATATGAAATGATGTTTGACAAAATGGAATGTGGCCCTATAAAAATAATTGAATTTTTTCTTTGATGTTGCAAACTTTATTTTGGTCTTGTTAAGTACAGAACCAACTCATTGTTTCTCAATAATGCATATAAAAAGTATAAAACACCTTGCCTTTGACCACATCATAATGTTCTTTTTTTAGTTACTAATGCGCTCCTTAATCTTCATAACATTATCATTACATAAACCTTTCTTTTTTTAGCTTTTATTCAAAGTTAACTAAATTTTCTATTCATTATTCAAAAAGGAAATATAACTAAGTGATTCTTGCATGTAAGTGGCAGAATTTTCATAATTAATTAGGGTCACTTATATTTTCTTTTTTAAAAGAAACGATCTTTCATGGTTAAAAAAAAATTCTTTAACTTTTTTATTTATTCTAAGTGCTACTTTCAATAGAGAGATATAATAATTTTTATATTATTGGAAGGTAAAAGTGATTTCATGTCTTGTGTGGATATACTTTAGAGACTTAATAAAAATTTGAGTCCATATTGTTATCAAGTGTTTTTCCCACGTGTGTGTGAGTTTCCTACGTGTGCATGTAAATTGTGCTTGATTGCAAAATTGTTGATTCTTGACCACAACAATATTATGTGACAACAATGAGGAATCAATGCCGGAAATGCTGGAAACTTGTAGTTTGAAATTGAAGTGGTGAATAGCTGTATCTTCTGTATGTTCTATAATAATGTGTTAATAATAATCCAAATTATTTTATACTAATATACTTTAATTTCTTTAATTAACAAGAGAAAATGACATGTTGTAGTGATTGATTTATAATGGGGTGTGGATTAATGATATATTGATCAAGTTAATGAATCCAGCTACCTTCTTGATACAGTTTTGTTTTAAAAAGTTGTTTTTCTAACCAATTGTGAAAAAGTAGTGCAGCCACATCAAATTATATAGATGGGTTAGGTATTAGTAACTGTTTGTTCATACCGCATTTGCCACTTTAATTAGTTAATTGAGATAATAATTTGAGTGAAAATAGTTAATTGAAATAAAATAAAAAGGTACAGTGCAGATTTCTGTTCCAAATAATAAATAGTGCAACTTTGTTTTAGGTCATAATTCATTAGATTGACTAAGGTCTAAGGCACAAGGGATGATAATAAAATAACTCAATTTTCTTATCAGTTATAAGTTATAAACTCGCCCGCTATAAACTAATTTATCAATTATCTGTTATTTCATACCAAAAAGAGCTAAAGCTATAGTAATTGTAGTTCCATGACCACATAGAGTATTTATAGGTGGGTGTTTTTTTTTTGTACAAAGGTGGCTTTGATTATTTTGTAATGAATCAAACTTAAATTATTGATTATTGTAATATCTCTAAATAACGTCCCTATTTTTGAAGAGACAGCTTGGTTGAGAAACCATTCTTCAATTTAGAGGTACTTGATTCGAGACTCTGGTATCGGATGGCAACAACGTATATGTGACTGGAGTGCAGTTGCAACCTATAATAAAGTTGTTCTATTAGGTTTAGATTTTAAGATCAAAATTTTATATTTTAAATATGTAAAACCATATTAAAATTTGAGTCTTCTAGTTTTAATCGGAAGACTTCAATTTGATGACGTCAACTCGACTACGCTTAATCCATTTTCATGTGAGTGTGTTTTGCGTAAAAAATTGAATTTTATTTATAACATTTTTTTACATTTACGACGAAATTATGAATTTAATGTGAGAATACAAATGCTGAGACTGTCAATTTTTACATGAAATGGGTTCCAAACTTTGTAACTATCCAAAGTAGTAATAGTTCTCATATTGATTGGTATTTTGATCTCATGATCTCATATTGATTAGTATATTGGTTTAAGGCATTGATCAACACAAAAAACTAAAGAGATATTAAAAAAACAAGTGCTTACTATGTTTGCATTATTTCTAAGTGGATACTCTCCCTCTCTTTGCTTATTTATTGAGAAAGTAAAGGGAGGGCAGTCACTGTTGGAGTTTTGATCATTAATAAAGGAAACTTGTTTTCTAAGTTTTTAAAGAAATTAAATTGATTAGGGAAAGAAGGAAATTTATATTAATTACTTGTTGTTTAACAAATGATTACAATAGCCATTATATAGGCCACAAACTTTTTTTTTTAACAACAAATATATTATTAATAAAAACCCAATCTCCACACAAAACGAACAGAGACTAGTAAACGAGGGGTTACATATAGGCCACAAACTAACATAACAACCTACAACTATCATTTTAACTAACTAATTATAGCTGTCAAAAAATATTACAACCTCAGAGGCTGAGTCTTCAGAGCTTGACTCCAGACTCTGAACATTCAGAACTTGAGTCTTTAGATCCCGACTTCAGACTCTTAACCTTTAGAACCCGAGTTCAGACTCTGACCAATACACATATGCAATTAAAATTAAGATACAACAATTAATTACAATAGTTTGGACACATAATGTAACCTCTCACAATAATTTGGGAAAGATGTTTTACGTAACAGTTTTAATATTATTAATTGAACTACTTCATCCGTCCTAAAATATAAGCAAAAATTGGTCAATAAAAGTAAATGTATTTGGTCCAAATCTTTTGCGTAAAAAAAAATCTTTAACCAAATACATCAAGTTTTTTTAACTCATTTTTGCTTATATTTTGGGACGGAGAGAGTATCTTTTATGGACGAACAATGAAGTATTTCAATTTTCTTTGTTTTCGTCAATATCCTTTTAATAACAGCCGTACAAAAATATAATACACGTTAATCTTTTCTTAATGTTGCGTTTGGCTTGACTTATTTTCAACCTATAAGTTACTTTTAGCTTAAAGTTAAAAAATATAACTTTAAAGATAAAGTTAAAGCTGTTTGGATTTTAATTTTTTCTTAATATAAAAGCTACTTTTAAAACAATTGTTAGACTGTGATAAAATATTTTTAGAAAAACCATTATTTTATTTAAAATTTCTTCCACGCAATAAGTGAGAATATTTTTTGGTATATTAAGTGAAATATTATTAAGAAGTATGTCAACAGAAAAATAAATTTTATAGACAAAATAAATAAAAAATATCAAAATCTATTTTTTGTATTATTCTTTTTATATAAAAACTTTAATGAAGTTGTATTTTTTTTTTTTTACATTTAAGAAACATAAAAAGAAATATAGATGTCTGCGTGACCTTAGCTCAGTTGTTAGAAACATCGCACGCACTATATATGCAAAAGCCGGGATTCAAATGCCAAACACTCAAATGTTAATAATACTCTCATGAAAAAATATTATTGAAATACTACAATTTCATTTTGTTTCTTTTGTGAATTTTATACTACCATATTACCATTTTATTTGTAAATAAAAATATACCTGCATATGAAATTGTGAATAAGGTTTCTTTAATATAATAATAACAACCAAATTGGTAATACCTTTAATAAAGAAAAGTGATAGTTTATGTCAATAAAAGAAACAATCCATGGCATACCGTAAAGAAATGGCAAGAATGAATAAAAAAATAAGAAAAACAATTTGTTCAGTGCGGGAATCGAAAGGGTGTATATTTGCCGAGAAGTTTAACTTTAAGCAAAAAGCTTCATAAACTAACTTTTTCCAAAGCTCCTTATTTGTATATTTTACACACATAAATTAAGTTACTTTTCTAATTAAGTACTTAATGATAAAATTGTTTGGCCCAACTTCTCATTTTAAGGAGTAGAAAAGTCAAAAATAAGTTGGGCCAAACATAGCCAAGTTAAGATTGACAAAGAGCTTGTAAAAAGAGTTGGAGGGAAACCGAACATTCCACCGAATACACACATTTTTATTTCTCTTTCTTTTTGCGGCAAGCTTACCTTTTTTTTCCACATAAAAACGGTGCAAATGTGAAGACACTATTTATTATCTTTTTTTACTTAATTTAATCCAAATTAAAGTATATATTTTGTATTAAAAGTGAAACCTTAGTAGCTTTGAGTTTTGACAAAGGAAAAGGGATAATGTCTAAAAGTGAAACAAAACAATATGCAGATTGCATGAAAAACAATTGATATATGGTCAAAAAGCTAACAAGTCTCGTAGAAAAGATAGCAAAGTTAAAGATGCACACCTCACTCACTCTTCACAGTGGCAAAAAAGTAAGATCCACTTCAATTCTATTGTTATTTTTTCCTATCCAAAGACAATTATAGTCAACAAAAATGATTACAAATTTTATTATTGTGGACAGCTTCATCACATAAACAAAATAAATTCACTAAAGACATATTTGGAAAAACACTTGTGCATGAGCTGGATTAAGTAGATTTAGGGCGAATAGTTTATTTTTGAGTTTCTGCAATGCAAAATAGTTTATGTAAATAATTAATTTTTTTGTATTATTATAAGTATGTCAAGGTAATATATGAAAAAATAGCTTATAAAATTACAGTTTTCGTTAGTAAAAACTTATAAATTAATATAAAATTTTACTTATTTGCATGAGTTGGTTTGCGTGAATTAAAAAATAATATATTTCAAACCGGCCCTTATTATAGTGTTAGCTAGCTCATAACAATTTAAAAACTTAATTAGTGAAGAAAATTTTCATGGTTAATAATGTATGTAGTACTTGCATTGAAGGCATTGAAAGGACTTGACAATAGGATGTGAAATTAAATAATGTGAATGTGGTAGTTGAATTTCAATGTGAAAATAATAAAAGTTGAACAATAAGGTACTCAGCAAAATAAAGATGAAGCTAGTTAGGAACTTAGGATCTTTCATATTTGAGACAATTAAGTTGTATAGATGCATAGGTCAAAATTACCCGCGGCCCATTATATCTATATAGCCTTTCTGTTGATATTACCCTTCACAGAAATTCTTCCATGATTGAGGGGTAGTAGTTCCTTAATTTGTGGGGTGCACATTGCTCATTCTTGTGTTTTTTTCTTACATACAAGGCAAGACAGCATGAGCAATTCATTCGTTCATACCCTCAGAAGGTGCATATAGAGTTTTTCACTTCTGGGGGAGTTCACAGGAGTTTGGGAGAAATATCGGATCAAATGATCCAGATCATAAAATAGAGAGACGTCATATTTTCATATAAAATCTTATGGCAGGAAGTCAATGAGACATCTATCTTAAAAATCTAACATTTTTCTATTTTTAATCAATGTGAAATTTAATCATTCACATTTAAAATTTAACAATACTCTATGCAAATAAATTGTAACATGAAAACGGCCAATCCTGAGGGGTAGGCAATAGGTGCCACCGCCTAAGGACTTCCATAATATTGCAATCTTTAATAATAGTCTCTATTTTGATTTTTTTTCTTTCAAAAAAGTGGGTATTTTTAGTTCTTCAAAATAATCACTTCAAAATGCAAATTGAGACTAGAAGTGAAAAGCTCACGATTTTAGTCTTCCATAATATTACAGTTCGTAATAATAGTCCCGAATTTGATATTTTTGAATTACTAAACTTAAAAGCTCGTGATTTTGTATAGACTAAAAATATATTTAAGCTAAAAAAACAATAACACGTAGGAAACTTGGAAGCAGAATGACACGATCCATAGATGTTTTTCAAAAAATGAGGTTGATTAAAACCTACTTAAGATCATTAATATATATTATAAGAGAGGTTGAGCGGTTTGACAACTTTGTCAATTAAGAAAGATATGTTGAAAAACATTAATATTGATGTGATTATAAATAATTTTGCATCTCAAAATGCTAGAAGAAAACAATATTTATGAATTTTCAAGTAAAAAGAACTTTTTTTATATGTTGTATAATACTATTATTATGTATTTTGTTTTTGTTTGGTACAAAATAATTATTATATATAAATGCTATTAGGTTAAATGAAATATTTTTTTTCTAACATTTAGTCTATGGCCCACAAAATGTCAGGAACGGGGCTGATGAAAACCTTTCTATTTCTTTATAAGCAATATTTAGAAGGTCAAAACAAATTTTACAGTGAGGTTTTTTTAAAAAATTTTAAAAAAATATAAAACAACACAGTTTTTATAAAACTAAATTAAATTTTGTTTTAACGAGTCTAATGTTTTAACATGGATCAAGGAGAAAATGAGGCTCTCATCTTAACTAACTATGCAGAATAAACATCTAAATAATATACTCCAGTATTTTTTTTATAAACATCTAAATTTATTTTATATTTGGATATTATATATTTATAAATAAATTGAATTTTTTTAGATCTTTTGTTGGCACAAACTTTGTTAGCCTACAACTTTAGCTTGGCTACTGGGCCCCTATGTTTCTGAAAATCTATGATCTAAAACATCTTTATTTTAAAACTATTGTAATTTTAAAACATCTTTATCTATGAATACATACGAAGTGGATGGTAGGAGTTTGAACTTCGATCATAGCTTCTAACTGAACAATTTCAGCATTTCTACCAGTTGAACTAAATTTATATTTGTATATTAATATATTCATAAATACAATGAATTTTTATTCATTTTATTTTTTGTTTATTGATGCTGAGTGTTTGAAATTAAACTACAATCATGGACTTAGGTCAAAGTCCATTCTCATTACAAAACAATTACTCTCTCTGCTTTCTTATTCTTCCTCCCAAAAAATAAATGGATTTTAATCACATTTGAATGTTGAACTTTATAACTTCTAGATGTGTAAAAAATTCATGTGAAAAAATATAAAAAAAATGTATTTTACATCTTTCGTTTTTAAAATTCAGATGTGTAAAAAGCTTTAAAAAAACCATTTAGCCATAATTAAACCATGACAAAATTAACCATGGCTAATTTTTCCCCCACGTTCTAAATGGAGGGCTTCACATAATAAGTGTCCGGTCCGGAGTGTATAATCAAAAAGTTACGAATCCGGGTTTTAAAATTTGAACACTTTTAGAAGGTCTTTTTGGATTGTCCTATGTCGCATTTTTCTTGATTGTATTCCTTATTATATTCAATCTATTACTATTAATAAAATGAGTTAAATTTGTTTGCTTAAAAAAAAAGAAGCTCTTTTTGGATTTCTAGGAAATACGAGATGCGCGGGGGTGGGAAAAGAAATTCACTTGGGCTGCTCCGCTTCATCATTGCCCAAACAAATTGGAAACGAATTATATTATAGTCCATATGCCTTATGCGGGCTTATGAGTTAAAGATTAGAAGATTTCTCTTTAGACCCATCGCGTCTCTTTTTTATCCTCCTTACTGACATTTTTGCTCCTTTACGATTTTTGGTTTTTACAAACCGAATTAGTTATAGATTCGATTTTTTCTATTGATTACTTCGGTTTGTAAAAATCGAATTTTTTTGTCCAAATTTTACACAATTTCAAGGGGCAAAATGAGATTTAAGGGGGACAAAAAAGAAATGCGAATTATTTTTCGATTTTGTCAGAATCAAAAAAGTTTGGAAAATTCTTTCCATCCCTAGGCAGGCCAGTCCTCAAGTGTTAACGAATCAAGTCCATGTGGCCACCTAAAGGTATTTAGTCTTTAATTCTTAAAACAATAGCAACAGTAGCATGCATGAAAAAATAGAAGGATAGGGATATTGGTGGTGGATGTTGCTTCAGCAAATGTGCTCGTTTTTTTTTTTTTGTTTTTTTTAAACACGTGCTCGTTTTTTTTTTCTTTTTTCTTTATAATTTAAATTTTTATATAAATATTAATTTGTGGTTTGTAGTTTGTACCACTAGGCTTCATTTGTGTATATTTTATTAGTAATTGTCTTCTCTAATAGTTGTCATGCGATATCTACTTTTGCGTGGTTTTGCTCTATGATGGAAATGGATTTGATGTCTGATTGTAATATCATAAATGAATGATTGTGATTAAATTCTATCGAATTGATTAAATAAATTAAAATTGTTCGATAATTTTATGAGGCTAAGATTGTCTACTGCGTGTTGCAGTTGCGGCTAGCGACCTAGATCCCTCTATTGTTATTTGATAATTTTTACTATTGAGATTTGTTTTTATGTTTTGTTGGAGTCTGAATCTGATCAGGTTAAGTGATTAATCTCATATCAAATGTGAATGAGCACAATGAAGTATATGTAACCCCAAATTATTAATGTCCTGAGGTTTTCAGTGCAAATGTTATCTATAAATGAATATCTATAACTGTAACCCAATTTTTTTTATGACAAATGAATAGTAGTCACCTGCTACCTATTCCAATTTTTGACAAGGTACAAAGAGATCTTAACAACACCTGAATGAAATCCATGATATGCATCTCTTGCAAAGTATTTGAAGCAATGACAAAGTTGATCCTTATTATAATTGAAGTTTCGAAGTTTAAAAAGAAAATCTAATAAAAAGCTAAAGAGTACTACATAGATGTCTATAGTTCAAGAAGGGGTTTTAATTATACTCTTAACATTTTTCCTTTTTTTTTTTTTTTTTTCGCCATCAGTTGAATCTCATTATAAGAAAAACATGATTTATTGAGGGCCAAAAACCCTCTATAAGTAGTCAAAACCGTCAGTAAATAATAAAAATGACGAATTTACTGACGGCCACAATCTGTCAATAAAATGCTCGCCGGTAAATTTACTGACGGCCAAAACCGCCAGAAAATATTGAGACGAAAATTTACTGACAGCCTTGCCGCCATTAACTTTTGCTGCAGTGTTGCAGGTTTGACCATTTTTGTTAGGGCCTGAGCCGCCAGTAAATATTATAGGAATTAAAAAAAATAAAAATTAAGCAAATAAGAAACTGATACAGAAATCAAACAAACAAAAAACCCAGCTTGCTGCATATTCACGCCTACCACCACATCATCATCATCATGCTCAAGAAATCAAACAAACAAGACACTCTTAAATATATTCATATTCATATTCATCTTAAATTTTCCAACTCTTAAACATATAAACTCTTTATCTCCAAGAAATCAAACAAGAAACCCATAAATTCCTCCTTTTTTGTTTAACCCAAAAAAAACAGATCTTCAGGTGTTGTTGTTGTTGTTGAGTCTTCCGGATCTTGAGGTGTTGTTGTTGAGTCTTCTTTGTTAGGGAATAAAAATCAGATTTTTGATAAGCACCTCTTGAAGTCATAGAAGAATATGAACAGACTGAGGAATTTTACATAATCGATTTGAGAGAGATTTGGGTTTGATTTTGATTATTTTGAATTGTGTTTGAGATGTTCAAGTTTGAGTTGATTTTGATTCTATTGTTGCTTGAGATTTTTGTTTATGGGTATTATTGATTTTGTTTCTAAGTATTGTTGTTTGAGATTGGTGAAAGAGGCTTCTCTCTAGAGAGAGATGAACAAGAAAACGGAGAAGAAAAAATGAATAAGAAAGGAACAAGAATGAAGAGTGGAAAGTTTGTCAAACTTTTCTGACGGTCTAGGCTTAGGGATGTCAACGGGGCAGAGATTGAGCGGATGATACTTTACCACTCCTTGCCCCATTCCCTGCTTCGGGGACATTTCTTCCTCCATCCCCATCCTCGCGGGGAGATTCCTTCCTCCATCCCCATCCCCACGGATCCCCAGAGTATCAACAGATCTCCACGGACATAAAAAATTAACAAAATTGTTATACATTTTAATCAAAAACACGACATTAATATCTTATTTTTTCTTCCTTGTTTCTAAAAAAAATACATATTTTGTATTTTTCATTTTTTTTAAATAAAAGTATATTTTGCATCAATAACAAAAAACTGCAAAGCACATTCTAATATTTATTTTTGTCAAAAAAATTAAATATCCAATTGAAGTTGTTGCCACCATACATAATCATAATCTTTATAATGTATTAATTATTATTTTTTATTTAAAAAAACATATAAAGTTATATAATTATATATTGTATATATAATTTAAATAATATGGTCGGAGTCGGGGAATCCGCGGTGGCGGAGGGACCTTCCCCATTCCCCGCCCCAAATTATCCACGGGGGAATTTCTCCCTCCATCCCCATCCCCACGGGGAATAAAATCCGCAACTTCGGATCACCGTACAGATAATCCCCACAGATAATCCGTTATCAGATACAAATTGACATCCCTAGGCTGTCTGGAAGCCTCAATTTGTTGGCGGTTTCAGACGTCATTAAGTTTATGACGGAAAAGCCTTCAAAAGATATTATTTGTTTAATATTTTGACGGTTTTTAATCACTTATTGACGGCTTAGGCTGTCACTAATTTACAGAGGGCTTTAGCCGTTAGTATCTATAATTTAAATTCGTCAGTAAAATTAGATTTTCTTGTAGTGTCTGGTTCGGGGTCAGTTCTGGTATCAAGTGGTTTCAGCCCCCTCCCGATCGCAGTTGCGGAGGATCGAACTGTGGTCCTCCCTACCAAATTCAGTGTCAATCACCACCGAACCAATTTCCTTTAATTTACTCTTTGCTTTAAAATAATGAGAAAATACTAAATGTAGATCTACAATATAATGTATGTTAATTATTTTTGTAATATGATAATATTATTAGCGCAGCAATGTTTACACACACACATGCAAGATTGTTTCACTTCAATCTTGATGTGAAGAACAGAAAATGATGAGAAGAGTGAATGAAAATTGAGAGAGAAAAGAGAGAGATTATTGTTGTAATCTATTGTTCATTAAGAGATGAAAATTGGAATGATTACAACTAGTTATATACACTTACTTGCAGAACAAGTAACTAACTACACAACCAACTAGTTTGTTAACTAACTAACTAACCAACTTGGTTAATCAACCACTTAGCTAACTAACACACTAGACTATGGATTAACAACACAACACCCTCCCTTAATCCATAATTTCCACAACACCTAAGCATCCTCTTAAAGCTTCAAACCTGTCTAGCTTGATTGCCTTTGTGAGTCCATCTGCTAACTGATCATGAGTGGGACAGTGCACTACCTCAATCTTTCCATTCATGACCTGTTCTCTAATGAAATGAAACCTAGTTTCAATGTGTTTGGACCTGCCATGTGACACAGGGTTTCTGGCCAAATTAATTGCAGATTTGTTGTCAATTAACAAATGCAAAGGTTTCTTCAATTTGCACTTTAGTTCCTTCATCAGAGATTCTAACCATATCAGTTGACAAGCTGCATAAGTACTGGCTATATATTCTGCCTCACATGAAGATAAAGCAGTCACTGGTTGCTTCTTAGATGACCAGCAGATTGATGCACCATTGAGCATACACACATAGCCTGATGTGCTTCTTCTATCCACCCTGTCACCACACCAATCTGAATCACTGTAACCAATAAGCTCCACTTGAGCTTCCACATCACTCTTAGGAAACAGCAAACCATAGTTGATAGTACCCTTCACATATCTTAAAACTCTTTTAGCAGCTATCAAGTGAGACCTTCTGGGCTTATTCATGAACCTGCTAATAACACCTACTGCATAGCATATATCTGGCCTGCTATTGCATAGGTATCTCAGTGATCCTACCATCTGTTTGAACATAGTTGAGTCAACTATCTCCTCTTCACTGCACTCTTCAAGCTTTGAATTTGTTTCACAAGGATTTGAAACTGGATTGCAGTTATCCATCTCAAATCTTTCAAGTAATTCTGATGCATATTTGTGCTGATGCATCATCATTCCTTTACTGGTTTTCACAAACTCCATTCCTAGGAAGTAAGACAAACTCCCTAAATCTGTCATCTCAAATTCTTTATTCATTGTGAGCTTGAACTTCTCTATTTCATTTGAATCACTGCCAGTTACTAACAAATCATCAACATATAAACAAATGATTAGAGAACTTGAATCTTCTAAGCACTTCACATATACTCCATATTCCACTGTGCACTTTTTGAATCCAATTTGACTCAGAAATTGATCAATCCTCTTGTTCCAGGCTCTAGGTGCCTGTTTTAAGCCATATAGAGCTTTGTGAAGCTTGTACACCCTATCTTCTTTACCTGCTATTTCAAATCCTGGAGGTTGCTTGACATACACGTTTTCTTCCAAAGGGCCATTTAGAAAAGCAGACTTCACATCTAAATGATATAGACCCCAACCTCTAAGATTAGCAAGTGTCACTACTAACCTTATAGTCTCATGTCTGGCTACAGGTGCAAAGACCTCATTGTAGTCAATTCCTTCTTTCTGAAGAAACCCCCTAGCTACTAATCTGGCTTTGTGCTTTGAAACACTTCCATCAGGGTTCAACTTTGTCTTATACACCCACTTCAAATCAATTGTCTTCTTACCATTGGGTAGTTTCACTAGCTCCCATGTCTGGTTCTTCTCAATTGATTTTAGCTCATCTATCATAGCTGCTTTCCATACACTTGACTGTAAAGCATCTTTGACATTCACTGGCTCTGCATCAGCTAGCAATGCAAAGTGAAGTAGCTCTCCTTCATTGTTAACTGCACTGTCAGTTAGCAATTCACAATCAGCAAGTCTACTAGGCATTTGTCTATTTCTCTGAGGCAATTGTCTAATAACTGGTGGTGTTGCTACTCCTTCATTTTCTTCATCACTATCTGGCACTACTTCATTCCCACCATTCTCATCCATATCACCATCATTATCAGGCCAATCCATGATTTCAACATCAGTAAGAATGTGACTATGATCAATGCTAGACTCCTTAGCATTTTCCCAATCCCAGAATTCACTCTCAACCACTTTCACATCTCTGCTCATTGTAACTTTGTTGTTTCTGGGGTTGTATAACTTGTATGCACCAGTAGAGTGATAACCTATGAAAATCATAGTTTCACTTCTATCATCAAGTTTACCTCTCTTAGCATCAGGGATATGCTTGTAGCAGATTGAGCCAAATACCTTCAAGTGCTTCACATTGGGCTTTCTTCCACTCCAAGCTTCTTCTGGTACTTTCAATTTCAACCTCTTAGTTGGACATTTGTTCAAGATGTACACTGCTGTGTTGACTGCTTCACCCCAGAACTTATGAGGCATCTTCTTCTGTTTGATCATGCTTCTAGCCATATCAAGTATAGTCCTGTTTCTCCTCTCTGCCAACCCATTATGTTGAGGAGTATAGGGTGCAGTGACTTCATGCTTGATTCCATGATTCACACAAAATGATTCAAAATCTTTAGAAGTATATTCTCCTCCACCATCTGTTCTAAGTATCTTAATTGATTTTTCACTTTCCTTTTCAATTAAGAGCTTGAACCTTTTAAACACTTCTAAAGCTTCACTTTTCAACTTAATTGTGTATAGCCAGATCATTCTTGTATATTCATCAACAAATGTGATGAAATACTTGTTGCCAGATAGTGTTCCTACTTCAAATGGTCCACATATATCTGAATATATCACTCCTAGAGCATCACTAGCTCTCATAGGTAATTCAGATACAAATGGTGATCTACTTTGCTTGCCCTTCAAGCAAACTTCACAAGTCTTTGCAGATGCTTCTATTACAGGCAGGCCAGTTACTAAATTTTTAGAATTCAATTGACTTAAACTTCTAAAATTTAGATGCCCATACCTCATGTGCCATAGCCAATCTGTATCTTCATTGGTGGTAGATGACATACACATGACTTTATCAACAGGAATATTGCACTTATACACTCTATTCTTTGATAGTGCAGAGACTAGTATCAATTTCTTATCTGGATCAAACAGCTTCAGTGATTCTTTGTTGATGTTGATAGAAAACCCTTTCTCCATTAATTGACCAATACTCATCAGGTTACATTTCATACCAGGCACATACAATACATTCTCAATAACTGCTTTCTTGCCATCATCTCTCTTGATAACAATATTGCCAATACCTTCTGCCTCAAGGTTACTGCAATCAGCAAGCTTCACACTAGTCTTCTTGTTTGAATCAAATTCAGAAAGCCACCCTTTGTTACCTGTCATATGATTGGAGCACCCTGAATCCAAGTACCATTCTTGATACAGTGGATTGCTTTCACATGTTGTAGCCATCATTAACAGCACATTCTCTTTCACTTGTTCACTGCTCTGTGCTATATTGGCTTCTTCATCACTTTTGACCTGTTTATTGCTCTTACCAGATCTACATTCATCTGCAAAGTGCCCTAATTTCTCACAATTATAGCACTTGATCTTGCTCTTATCAAATTTCTTCTTTTGATTGTTCACAGGACCTCCTCCTTTACTGGATTCAGTCTTGTCATCAATCTTTCCTTTTGATTTGAGCCATTTCTCTTTTCCCTTCTTCCACTTGTTCTTGTCTTTACCACCATTCTTGGATTGCACATATAAGGCTTGTTGCATTGTTCTTTCTGAACCTCTATCAAGAACCAAAAGCTCATGAGCTTCTAATGAGCTTTGCAGATCCTCTACTTTCATGTCACTAGTATCATGAGATTCTTGTATAGCTACAACAATAAAGTCAAATTTGGGAGTTAAGGTTCTCAATACCTTTTCTACAATCTGTTGATCAGTGAATTTTTCACCACAAGTCCTCATTTGATTCACAACCGTCATCAACTTTGAGAAATAATCTGCAATTTTCTGATCTTCTTCCATCAGCATCAATTCATATTTTCTTCTTAAAGATTGCAGCTTGACTTGTTTCACTTTGTCACCACCATCATGATATTTCACCAGAATATCCCATGCTTCTTTTGACTTTGTTGCTTTTGAGATTCTTTCAAAATTATGAGTATCAACATATTGTTGTATATAGAACAGTGCTTTGCAATCCTTCTTCTTTACATCTTTGAATGCAGTTCTTTGTGCCTCTGTAGCATTTGCAGCAAGATCTTCATAACCATTTTGCACTATCTCAAACACATCTTGAGATCCAAACAGTGACTTCATCATCGCACTCCATCTTTCCCAATTCTTCGCATCAAGAACCAGAAAATGCATTGAAGGAAGACCATTGCCATTAGCATTCATGATTGCAGAATGTAAATTTCAAGAACACACTCAATTTCACTCGTGTTTCCCAGTGTTTTCCTCACAGTTACTCTCGTGTTTCCCTAAACCAAACCGGAGCTCTAGATACCTATTATTAGCGCAGCAATGTTTACACACACACATGCAAGATTGTTTCACTTCAATCTTGATGTGAAGAACAGAAAATGATGAGAAGAGTGAATGAAAATTGAGAGAGAAAAGAGAGAGATTATTGTTGTAATCTATTGTTCATTAAGAGATGAAAATTGGAATGATTACAACTAGTTATATACACTTACTTGCAGAACAAGTAACTAACTACACAACCAACTAGTTTGTTAACTAACTAACTAACCAACTTGGTTAATCAACCACTTAGCTAACTAACACACTAGACTATGGATTAACAACACAACAAATTTGTTGTTCTTTATCTAATTTTATTTTAGGTCAATTCGATTTTATCTCATTAATTTAGATATTTAAAGATAAACTAAGTAAAAGACAATTGGCTTAGTTTTGCTCACATTATTTTTACCATTTTACGAATTTGCATGGTTCCCTTATTTTAAATTCTGATGACATATTTAGTCCTTCTGTCATATTTTTGAACGAAAAAATTGATGATGTGATATATTCTAATACATCGATAAAATTGTAAGGAAATTTTCCTAAAAACATTATTTAAAATATGTCGTATCATGATATTTTAGATCAAATATTTGATATAGAAACTAAAACTGTCAATTTTTAAAAAGAAGGACCAATTTTATAAACTGGTAAAAATAAGGGGACTATAACTAAAATATTTAAGTCAAATAATTTTAATTATTATTTGGTTAAAGCAAATAGAATATGCAAAAATTTAATTAAATTATAGACTATTATTCTATATAACAATTGCATATTCTGTTCACGCATCTCACTTTAATGGTATGACTTGAAATAATAGCTCATTTATTTTATTTTTTGTATAAAGGAGGGCCGAAGGCCCGAAATAATAGCTAATTCCATTAAACATCGGTGTGAAATTAATTTGAGGATGTAGCAATTGTCAAATAGTAAGTTTATAATATAATATGGTACATTAGAATTACATTAGAATAATTCTAATGTACCGGTACTTTATGTTATAAATTAATAAATTAACAACTATTTTTATGAATTAAATAATTATTAGTCCATTATGTATTTTAGATATAATAATATCAAAAGAGAATACACAATTTTATTGTTTATAAGCATCAAACTAATTTTTTAATATTTTTTCAAAAAATAATTCAATATTGACTATTATCAGGAATAAAAATTCAAAAAATATCAAATTTTATATTTTTGACAATATTGATAAATAATATTTGATTATTATAATATTTTCAATAATAGAAAAAATGACTTACTTTAAAAAATATTCATTTAACCATTAATTTAACGTTCTAATGTACCGGTACATGCATTAGAATTATTCTATTGTACCATAGAATTTTCCATTTTTATTTATTTAGTCTTAAACACTGTTTATATTTTTATTTTGAAAAGCAAAAGCAAATGAAAAGAAAAACCGGCGAAAAGTGGAGGCAAATTATTACTTATGTTTTTTTTAATGATTGCTTGTGCTTTTTATTTGACACAGTTGTTTATTCCTATTATTACCATGCTAGTACAAATGATTTTTTTTTAATGATACAAATGAAATATTTCATAAATCAAAACTTAAAAAAAATGTAATATTCATTGTATATTTGGTTTAGCTTTTAAATGAGATAAAATTGATTTTAGAGTTATATAATTGATTTTGACATGATTACTTTCAAGTAGAATTGATTTTGACTCTAGAATCAATCGATTTAAATTGAAGTTACGGTTAAATTTATTTGTTAGGACTTAAACAATGAAGAAATTATAATCCAAAAGACTATCTAATAAGTAAAAGAATTTTATAACTTAAGAACCACATTAAACATTTTAATATACACTGTGTGAGATTTCTAACATTATTGTTCAACTCACTTTACACCAATATATACAAATATAAATTACTTTATCGGCATTTTAAATTTAATGAAAATCATTTTTTTCACCGTAGAATCAAATATACACCCCGTGAAAACAAGAAAAGTGTGGATGTGGAGCTGGCATATTTTGCTGTCAATTACGTATATAAATGGAGTGGACCATGCAAGCAAACATGGCTCAACCAACCTCCCACAAAACGCATGCTATATATTGCTACCTGCTTTTCCATCCATCACACACTAATTCACCACTCCACACACCAACCATTAAATCTCTTAATCTTTTCTACGGATCAAATTTCTTTCCAATTTCAGTTCCAAATTAAACTTACAAGGAACACTAATAAAAACCTTATAAATAGCATCCTAATTAAGTGTTCCAACAAACATGGAATGACAACAAAGTTAAAGAGCATTTGAAATATCAATTTTTTAAAATAGACTCTAACTCACAATTATGTCAAAGAGATAAATGTAAAAATATTTTATTGAAATTTGTAGATTTAACTTTTTAATCATTAATTTTTTTTTTTACAGTCATTAAATTTTTACATTATTAAATACTAAACTTTTAATATCACTATATTTGATGATTAATCTTTGTCAAAAGAAAATTGACTTACCATCTTAAGTGACCTGTAACGGGCAATTTAATTTAATTTAATATCACTAACAATAAGCATGAACCGAAATTAAGCTACTTGGTGCATGGCAATTTATTTGTTGAACTAGGAACCGTCGAAATTTGTTGTGGATGGCAATGTAACATTAAAAAGGAAAATAAAATAACTGAAATACTTAGGGTCTGTTTGTTTCAACGGAGGGGAGGTGAGGGGAGGGGAGGTGAGGGATTTTAATGAAGGGGAGGGGAGGGGAGCTATGTTAATTAAATATATGTTTGGTTCAAAAGAGGAGAGGGGAGGGGAGGTGAGGTATTTTAATTAAATAGATGTTTGGTTCACAAGGGGAAGGGAGGTATTTTAAAACTAATTTACTTTTTTATCCCTAAAATCTTATAACACTCGTGTTTATATTAGTTTCATAGATATTAATTCGACACATTATTTCTTCAAGCATCATATCTCTCTCAGAGATCATACTATATAACTTAATTTTCACATAAACATATACTAATTTAACATACTATCAATAATCCTATTTAAAAAAATTAACACTTACTGATATGTTAAAGCATATATACTGTTTCAAAAATTAAAAAAATAAACCATATATATACAAACTGATATACATGAAGCTATGTAGTATAGGCTTCACACACATACACAGTATATAAAAGTTCATATATACAAACAAACAAACAAACAAGCAGGATATAAAACGCAAGTAACTAGTGAGGTACAGCAACATATATATATTACACCCAAGTAATTAGAAGAAGAAACAAATACATACACGAGCAAGCAGAGAGTGAGACGATGAATATACATTAGGCAATAAGGATACAGTTCAAGTAACAAAAATCTAATAATTAAAATTGTAATAAGGATAATATTGGAATTCTAAAATATATTGAGGATAATTTTGTCGGTTTAATAAAATTTAGAAAAGCTCCCCTCCCCTCCCCTCCAAATCCCCCCAATTTGGGGGAAGCAAAAATTGCTCAATATTCCCTCCCCTCCCCTCCCCCTTATAAAAAATTGAACCAAACATAAAAAATTAAAATATTACCTCACCTCCCCTCCCCTCCCCTCCAAAACTCCCGAACCAAACGGACCCTTAGGGTTTGTTTGGTTCAACCGAGGGGGAGGGGAGGGGAGGTGAGGGGAGGGATTTTTAAGGAGGGGAGACGAGGTAAAACATAATTTATTATGTTGACAAAATTACCCTCACTTTTTTATTGAAATTCTAAATTATCCTTGTTGGAATATTAAAATTTTAGGTTATATTTTTTTTACAACAAAAAAAATTAGGTTTTCTACTCATTAGATTTTTTTTTGTTTGGATATACATCCATTAGATTTTTTTTTGACGTAATATATCAATTATAATTTAATCCTTATTTTGAGTTTATAAGGTTAAGGCTAAAAAAAGAAATTACTTCTCTCCGTCCCTCCCCTCCCCTCGTTAAAAAGTTGAACCAAACATAAAAATTTAAAATATCACCTCCCCTCCCCTCACCTTCCCTCCAAAACCCCCGAACCAAACAGACCCTTAGGAGTTTTAAGCACGATTGAAACTCAAGTTTACATAGCAAAACGTGGCAAAGTATCATCCCTTTTACCTACCGTGTATTCCAATTAAGAAATGAGTTGATAACTTTTGATGGGTACTAGTATGAGTTAATTGGTTGATTTGTATTTTATACTAATAAAGAGGGCTAATGCTACGGTGGACCACCTTCACAAGTGGTCCACCGTGGACAAGTGATATACCGACTACGAATTTTACAAAATTTTCTGATAGATTGAAAGTTTATATCATATAGATCATTCATGAATTTTTTTAGAAAAATTGAAAATCATTTGGTATTTTATTGGGATTTATCAAGATTTACAGTATTTAATAAACCGTTAATCTTGACGGGTCTCAATAACATATCAAATAATTTTCAATTTTCCTAAAATTTTCTATAGATGATCTATATGATATAAACTTTCAATCCAACGGTGGATTTTGTAAAATTCGTATTCGTTATAGCGTTATTCGCAACTGGTCCACCATGGACCACTTGAAGAAGTGGTCCATATTAGAATTTGCCAATAAAGAGTAGTAGTGATCATCAAGATTTTGTTGTCATGTATTTTTGAAATATACAGAGTCACGTACAATATTTGTATTATGATTTTCAAATAATACAACTCTTATACTAAAATATGTTGGGCCATGAGAGGTCTAAGGAATTGCGTTTTGAACAATCATATAATTAAATTGGACATCACATTTTGATTCGAACCTTAAAGGCATTAAATATAAAAAAAAAATCACTTATATTAATATACCTAATTCAATCTTAAATATAAACAAAAATTATGTAAAAAAAAATCAATATATTTGATTAAAATTTTACACTACAATATCAATTATGACTCAAATTTTACTTATATTTGTGATTGAAGTAGTATTGTTCAACTTTCATTTTTCCATTTAATATAAAACTCCAACTAGCTTGTAATAGCACCAAAATAGCATCACTTATTGTACCCAAAAGAAAAACACCAATAAATGCATGTTTGAATGAGATGTGAGCTTCACAAATTCACATAATGGATCTATGACTCGCCGTAATTTTGTTATTTATTTTAGAAAAATGTCAACATATACCCTTAAGACACATGTCAAGAATATAAATGTAACAATATTCTCTTATTACTTGTGCATTATACTTTTTTAACATTAAATTCTTTTGTAGTATTAAATCATGTGCCCTTACGGCATACGTTGATCTTACGGTCTCATACCAGCACAACACAACATTAAATCAAAATCAAAGGTGATTTTGCTGTGCCTGTGAGTATGATATATTCATGTGTTACTTTGTTTAAAAGCATCCCATGAAGCTGCGTCACATCTCAACCAGACATGATAGTGCAGTCCTATCTTAACTACCGGTAGTAAATAGGATTTTCTTTAAGATGTTACTGTAACCAAACCGTGGTTGGAGTTATTATTATGTAACCATCCACGTGCATCCACGAAATCACAACATCATCATATCCATATATTTATTGTTATCACACAAGGTACATGTTTTAGTTGTCTTCAAACTACATTTCCCTAGCAGAACCAAAAATATTCATGGTCCCTTTGAAACGGTGCTCTTTCAAATTAATCTTTGAAACTTATACTTCAATTTTCCTTTTCATATACAGATAGAGTACAATTGCCTAACACACATTACTGACACATTTACCATCAAAGCTTCACTGTGTTTCAAGTTAATGTGTACAACAAACCACTAGTGGAAAAATAAAAGCTAGTGAATATTGGACCACATTCAATTGCTATCGGCGCCTCCTTATCTACACCTCAACAATTCAAATTCTTTATTCAGCAGACACTAGACAGTCCCATTTTAAAAGCTAACTAGAGTAATAAATTTCAGTTGGTAAAGTACTCCCTCCTTAACACAATGTAAGTATCTTCATTGCTTAAGCATATGTTTGGTAACACGCTGAATGTGATTTTATAGAAGCTACAAAGTGTAACTTTTGAAAAATCACGATGGATCACCGTGATACCAAACATAGCCTAATTAATATATCTGATCTATATTTCGTCACGGAGGGAGTATTTTATCTACATTGCCACATATAGAATAGTGGAATGTAGAGGTCAGAGTTCGATCCCTGCTACTAACAAATTAACCGCTAACATTTGCCTGTGAAAAAAAGATGATGAGGGCAAGGAGAATATTGTTTGTTTTCTCATGTTCTTGTCCATAAAATTTTATGAACCATAAATTTTCTTACAAAAAAGAATGATCCATGAAGAAAAGAATCCACATAAAATTACAAAAATGAATTAGAATAAAAGGGTAAAACAAACATACACATTGAATGAAAAAGCCTTCAATTTGTACCCGTTTCAACTTTCCAAATCAAAATCTTCCATTTCAGTCCATGAAGATCATAACAGAATGTAGTCTCATATTGATTTTGAATTGAATTCACGAGCCTGGAGTGAGGAGCACGAGCAAGCAAAAGAAACACTCTTTTAAGCCCTCCAATAAATTGTTGTCTCCAGTGATTCATAGAGCCTTGATTGTGCACCGTGGCTTTTTCAATGTGTATAATTCGTGCGTGTATCTTCTACATTGTACATCGTCCAATTATTACTACTGCTGTTTTTTTTTTAGTCTACTTGTTCACCAATCAAGTCTAGACCAACCAAAAGGAATGATACTCCTTGGAATAGCAAGAAATAGAAGTGAATCCCTTGAGCTGAAAGGAGACTCCTTGCAGAAGCTGTTAGAAGTAAACAAGCCAAAGCAAGTTCCTTCATATACATTTTGTTATGTTTTTTCTTCTTCTTTGTAGACACATTTTCCTCTTGTCTCCTAATTTCCTCTTTCATTTCCTCAAGATCAGGTGCTGATGACCCTCTTTGATGCTTTGGTTTCTCGATCAATGAAACTAGATCACCCTCCGAGGAACGGCCGGATTTCTTAGTTACTACCCATTCATACGCACTTCCTAGCTGGAATAGACCTGAGATCATGGCGTTGAATTTTGTAACCGACATGGTGTTCTCAAATAGGAGATAAGGTACAATGAAGGGAAAAGCTTTTGGTGCTGGAAGAATGTTGAGAAATGACATGATAGCTGGGATGTAACAAACAACCCATGCAGGAATCTCGGCCTCTGGTACGAACATTGTCATGGGAAGAATTATACAGAATAGGGTGAATGAATAGAATGGTAACACTAGTTTTCTAAGAAGGAAAAAGAGAAATATCATGTTGAATTTCTTCCATATGCTTATCTGCAAAAATGCACAATTCACACTGATAATAAGCACAACTGTGTCTGTAACATTAGATGTCCGGAGTAAACAGTCAAATTTTCCCCCTAAATATGTGAGGCATTATCATCAAAGTCCCTAACTAAATGTATTGAAATTACAAAAACATTCCTAAGTGTGTTTTAGTACTAATTTTACCGACCAAATTGACTAACGGAGTGCACATTCGATGTTCAAACTAACTAAAGAAAGACATATTTGAGGACCAAACAAACTAACGAAGACGCATTAATGTATGTTTTTTTTTCTTTTTTTGCAATTTTGATGCATTTAGGGGAAATTGTGACAGCATCTCACACATTTAAAGATCAAAATGACTGTTTACTCTAAAAATGTCTCCAGGTAATTTTCATTAAAAAGAGGGCCTTTGAGTCTTGATAATTGAGATACACATACCTTGGCCTGTATGACATCAGGCAAACAAAGACGAAACAATTGCATTGGCCCAGAATGCCATCTATGCTGCTGTTTTCTGTAAGCTTCATAAGATTCAGGTAACTCACATTGGCACTGGAAGAAGCATTAACAACTAATCAAAAAAAGAACAAGCCAAGATAAACAAAACAAACATTTGGTATGTGAATCAATGTGTTGTTTGCATTACCTCAACATCATTAAGGAAAATGAATTTCCATCCATGAAGATGAGCTCGAACGGCAATATCCATGTCCTCTACAGTGGTCCTCTCCAACCAACCACCAGATTCCTCCAAAGCTTTAATTCTCCAAACTCCAGCAGTACCATTGAACCCAAAGAAATTAATGAAAACACTATTCACTTGTTGTTCCACTTCAAAATGGAAACACAGATTAATATTCTGCAACCTTGTTAAAAGGTTCTCATCCTTGTTCACAAAAGACCATCTAGCTTGAACAAGTCCTAATTCGTCATTATCCTGTAGCATCATCACCAAGTGGATCCAAATCCAATCAATTATTAATTAATTACCAACTACATACCAAAACATATGACACAACTACCATAATTTCTTGAAGCTATATGACAACATATATTAATAATTCAACAAACAATGACAAAACATAAAAAGAAACCACAATGAATCAAAATCATCAATCAATTTAGTAGTAGTACCTTAAAATGAGGAACAGTTTTCTTAAGGAAATCAGGAGTAGGCTGAAAGTCGGCATCGAAAATCGTAACAAATTCATAATCTTTCACATAACTACAATTCATGGCAGATTTCAGATTACCAGCCTTGTAACCATCTCTAATCACACGGTGTCGGTACACAATGTTGGCACCTTCTTGTTGCCATTTATGAACCTCCTCCTGAATCAATGATGATGTTACCGGGTCATCGGAATCATCCAAAACTTGAATCAAGAATTTGGATTTTGGCCAATCCAAATTACACACTGCAGCAATAGATTGCTGATAAACCTTAAAAAAACATAAAAACAACAAAAAAAACATCATTAATTACATCAACATAACAACAAAAAAACCAATTTAACCATTATTGTTTGTAATAATTGCAATTGTAATTTACCTCTTTCTCATTACACATGGGGATCTGAACAAGTACCATAGGAAAGAAACCCTTGTCTCCAGATTCAAGATCTAAACCATGACCACCTTTAGGAACAGGTTTAATCTTCTTAAACTTGATCCAAAAACAACCTAAACAAAGAACCAACCTATCCACACTCTGAATAAGGAAAAGAACAATACAAGCATTTGTAAGGAATTGCAAAGGAGGAGCAAGATACTCAACACGAATCAAAACCCATCTAGCATAAAACCAATCAAAAACATCCTTAACCCCAAATGCTGGTGCCCATAATTCAAGATGTGGAGCACTAAAATGCCAACCTTTAAAATAAGCAACAACCTCAAAACACAACAAAAACACCGACAAACAAAGAAACATTTTTATAAATGTATAGAACCTACTTTTCACGGTAGGGTTCTCATTTTCCCTACCACCACCAACACCAACACCGTCGATATCAGCGTCTGTTCTACCCGAAGCCACACGGCGTTTCACGGCGGAAACAAAACCAAACAATGCAGGAGCAATTGATGTTAAACAACCAGCAGCTCTATGAGCTTTAAGGAGAAGAACCCAAGTGAGTTGTTTAGCGTTCTTTCCTCTTCCTTTGTCTCTTGAAGAAGGGTTTGTTATGAGTAAATCTTCTTCTGAAGGACCTTCAAGTTCAACCATGGACCAATTTGGATTCTCCATTTTTACAACAACTGGTGTTCCTCTATGACTATCTTTCACACCCCAATTGAACAACGGTGCCATTTTTGTCTCTGATCTCAGAAATCACACACACACACACAAACTTTTTTTTTATGGTTTTTTTTTTTGGGGGGAAAAAAATTGAATAAGAAGAAAAAGTGTTACTACTACAAGTTTGATCTCATTGTCAGAAAATGAGATGAAAACGAGAAATGATGACGGTGAAAGACGCGTGGAGGAAGAAAGCAGAGCAATGCGTCGCAAAAGAATTGTGACATTCGGAGGAAATCTATACGCAGTGAAACTGTTTGTTTATATTACTGAGAGAGAGAGAGAGAGAATAAGAAAGAAAGAACACTATGACCTGTTTGGATATGTCCAAAAACAACACCAAACTTGCAACAAAACGGGGTTTCAAAAACCTAAATAATAACAAAACATGGAAAAGAAAAAATGGAAAGTGGACATATAAAAGGTAACAGCTCAACACGTTTATGCTTTTGATTTGAAAGAATTTCTTATTGTATTAAGCTAATTCAACGAGAATATTATTACCCAGAAAAAGCACTTTTACCCGTCAAACACAACAAAAGTGTTTATATTTTGGTATTTCAATTATGAGATGAGAAGAGAGCAATCATAGTCGTATAATAAATTAAAATTGATAAAAGTGTAACAAAATCATGTAACACACGATTTTTCCTTTTGTTCACCACCAACTCCTTTTATTTCCTTTTATTTTATTTTTATTTTTTTTGTTGAGGAAACAAATACCAACTCCTTTTAATTTTCAATAAACATTCACAACAACCGGACAACTGGAAATTTATTCAGAGGATGAATGAAATGTTTGTTTATTTAATTAATTTTTTCTTTTGCAATAGTTGTTAAGGGTTTTCAAAATTACATGGATTTTCTGAATTCTGAATTTTACTGTTAGCTTGGAGGGATCCTTCTACCTTCTGGTGGTGGGTCTTTTTCTTCGCCAGTGGGACGACAAAAAATAGAATTTTCATAAACTTTTGTTTATTATTACTAATCATTTTTTTGACCATTTTGTCAAAAAAATAAATACTAACTCATTTTTTACCAAAATTATCATTAATATTTTTGACTAACTTATTTATTTATTATTATTCATAAATGTCCTAAAATACCTGACATACTTAATTTTTAAAGCAAATATTTTGTAAGTATATCTGATTCGACTAGTCTAGTAGTGTTGGTTTGAGATCTTAGAACGTGTTTATCTTAAAGTTTTAGGTTTGATTCTCTTTTCTGTTAATTTTGGTGGGTTAGTCCGTATAAAGCAAAAAAAAAAATCTAACTTTAAATGGGGCCTCGCAAGTGGACGGTAGGATTGATTCCCTCAAATTAGTCGGTCCTTAGTCGAATATTGAATTTAAAAAAATAAAATAAGTGATCAATATTGTTAGAGGCAAATAAGTAAAATTAATCGTTCGATCCTCCGCAACTCCAATTGAAAAGAGGTTAAAACCACTTTATTGATATAACATGAAAGATTAAAACATTCTTATTAATTATCGGTGTAAAATTTTCACGTAGTGTTCTTTAAACTCTTTCTTAAATCGTGTGACACTAAAAATAAAAAATTAATGTTACAGGAAGTGTGACGCTCTATTAACAGCCAAGCGCAAACCAATGCGTAAAAAATCCAAAATGTGTCCATCATTTTTTATTTTTTTATTATTATGTGTGTAGGAGTATTCATTTTCCTAAGTTGAGATTACTTTTTCTTGAAAAAATTCAAACTAATTTTATTCCATAGATTATTTATGTTTTAATTTCAACCTTAGTGGTGGAGAATGTGAAAGAGGTGCTGAAAAATCCGTAAGCCGTCCTCCGTTTTAGGGCTGACCAGGTCCTTACTTTCCCATAGTAACGCTAATTCCAAGCTCCAAATCAGCTTAATTAATAATCACGAAATTTTAGTGACGAGCACTTTTCTGAATTGCTATTTTTGCAATATACTAATTTGATGGCAAAATCTACTGCGTGACCAATAAGTTTGATGGCATATATTGTAACCTAACAAATTGAATCAAATATGGCAAAAATCACGACTAACCAGATTTATCTCTTTGGTTAATAATAGGGGTCTGGTAAAGCCAACAATTATTTATTAATCAATCAATGGGATAGATATATTCTTCTACTTCTATATAAAGACATATAGGATAAGGAAAAAGTATAGTAAAAGCAAGACAAAATAGCTAATAAGTGATTCTTTGAGACAGGAACGCAGATAAAAATAGATATATAGGATATATAGGTAAAAATAACTAGTGCAGTTAATTGTGATTTGGAAGTGGTATATATTTACTCTTAAAAAAATGCATAATAAGTGTTTGTTTTCGTTGTTTTTACCAAAAATGCATAATAAGTATTTACATGTAATAATGTTTTTTTTTGTAATTATATATATCTCGAATTTTGATTATAGTCTCCGTAAAATTTCAGCAAGTTTTTGTTCTTCAATTTTTAGATATTTCTCGTCACCACTTTTGATCGCTACTTTTAAGTCAATTTATGTGTATCTTTCAAAATTTTGAATAATTTTTTCAGTTATGTTTAATATATTATTTAAATCTCTTTTCCCAAATCAGATTAAACTGATGGTGAAAGAAAAAAAAAATGAATTTTAAAGTTTTTGGTACTTAAATTTTCTTATATTTAATCTATCTTTTGTTAAAAGAATCTATTTTTATTTTTTTTTGTGTTTGCAGCATTATAAAAATAAATGTAAAAATTCATTCAAAAACATGAAGAGTACATATAATATAAGTTCACTTAAAATAAAATATAAAAAGTTATGATAAAAAATTTGAGAGACTAAAATTTACTAAAAATATTTAAAGAGTAAAAAAAATTTTGATATATTTATAAGCAACTAAAACTTGTTTAACCTTTTAAAAATAGTACAAAGAAATTTCTGTGAGAAATTGCAAAATATATCAATAGTAAACATCATATATGACAAGAAGCTCTTGAAACATGGAGAGTGAGATGTAGGGTAAGCTAATAATATTGAGGGCTGCAGAAATGGAATAAAATAAAGGAGTACTTTTTTATACCAATTAGAAAATTTTGGAATGGTGCTCGTAAGACAAAATTATTATAAACTTTCCTTTCGATTTTTTTTTTCTTTCTAAAATTTAATTTTTTTAAAATAATTAAATAATTGAATGGTCGGATTTTTTTACTCTAAAATTCTTATAATATTTTATTTATCGAATACAGCCAAAAAATATTAATTATAATATGAAAATTAGCACGCATTTAATTTTCTCTTATTACAAATCGTTCACTTCAACAATCTCCAATCTTCTTATTAGTAAGTTGAAATAACTTTAAAAAATGAAAGCTCAGTTGAGGGGTATTTCAGACCACTGCCCCCTAATTTTATCGGCGAATGAGGAGAATTAGGGGCCTCGACCTTTGAGGATGCTACAGTGTTGGAGGGAGGTTCCTGGTTATCAGAATTTTGTGAGGGATAAGTGGAATACTATGCAACTGAAACTGATTAAAGGAGCTCTTAGAGAGTGACATGTGACTCACTCCCAAAATTTACCTAGTAGGATTGACTCTTTAAAAGCTCGTCTCTCAGTTCTTGACGCTAAGGGTGAGTCAGGCGCGCTGTCGGAGGATGAGTTAGAGGAGTCTCTCGGCATTTCTTCGGATATTCACTCGCTCTCCCGGTTGAATGCAAGTATATGCAGGCAGCAGTCTCGAGCGATTTGGCTTAAGGAAGGGGACACAAATACTAAGTATTTCCACTCCGTTCTCGCGAGCCGGCGGCGGGGAAATGCTATTTCATCGATTCAGGTGGATGGGGCTCCCGTGGATGGGGTGCATCCTATCAGACAAGCTTTTTTTTCTCACTTTGAGTCTCATTTTAAGGCTAGGTCGGTGGAGCGCCCGGGGGTAGATAATCTTGTCTTCAAACGGCTAACCCTGGAGGAGTGTGGTACTTTGACTAGGCCTTTTCTGGAAGTAGAGGTTAAGGCTGCTGTTTGGGATTGTGATAGTTTTAAGAGCCCAGGGCCGGACGGGGTCAATTTTGGCTTCTTTAAGGATTTTTGGGTGGAGCTTAGGGGTGATGTTATGCGTTTTATCGCCGAGTTTCACCGTAATGGTAAGTTGACTAAGGGTATTAACTCCACATTTATTGCTCTCATCCCGAAGGTGGACAGTCCCCAACGTTTGAATGATTTTCAGCCTATCTCCTTGGTGGGAAGTCTTTATAAGATTTTGGCCAAGGTGCTGGCCAATAGGCTGCGTGTGGTTATAGGCAGTGTGATTTCTGAGTCCCAGCCGGCTTTTGTGAAGGACCGACAGATCCTGGATGGGATTCTTATTGCAAATGAGGTGGTGGACGAGGCTCGCAAGTCTAAAAAAGAGCTCCTGCTCTTTAAGGTTGATTTTGAAAAAGCCTATGATTCAGTGGATTGGGGTTACTTGGACGCGGTTATGCGGAGAATGGCTTTCCCATCACTCTGGCGGAAGTGGATGAGAGAATGTGTCTGTACGGCCACTGCTTCTGTTTTGGTTAATGGTAGCCCCACTGAGGAATTCTCCTTTCAAAGGGGATTGCGGCAAGGGGACCCTCTGTCCCCCTTCTTGTTTCTTTTGGCTGCTGAGGGTTTGAATGTAGTGATGACAACCATGGTTGAGAGGAATGTGTTTACTGGGTACACCGTTGGTGAGCAGGAGTCGATCACTGTTTCTCACCTCCAGTTCGCTGATGATACGTTGTTGTTAGGGGTAAAGAGTTGGGAAAATGTACGGGCTCTCTGGGCTGCTCTTGTTTTGTTTGAGTTAATGTCGGGCCTAAAAGTCAATTTCCATAAAAGCATGTTGGTTGGGGTTAACATCGATGGTTCTTGGTTACATGAGGCTGCGTCTGCACTGCGGTGTAGAGTGAGAAAGGTGCCTTTCCTCTATTTGGGCCTCCCTATTGGTGGTGACTCGCGTCGTCTGGGTTTTTGGGAACCAGTGGTGTCTCGCATTAGGAATAGATTATCCGGGTGGAAAAGTCGCTTCCTGTCTTTCGGTGGTCGTCTGGTTTTACTTAAGTCTGTCTTGACCTCTCTACCTGTCTACGCTTTCTCCTTCTTCAAAGCTCCAGCAGGTACTATCTCCTCTATTGAATCTCTTTTGATAAATTTTTTCTGGGGGGGGTGGTGAGGACTTTAGGAAAACATCGTGGATTTAGTGGAAAAATATTTGTTTACGCAGGGAGTATGGAGGATTGGGGGTGAGGTAGTTGAGGGAGTTTAACTTGTCTCTGTTAGGCAAGTGGTGTTGGCGGATGCTGGTGGACCGCGGGGGTCTGTGGTTTCGAGTGTTGGCCGCTCGTTATGGGGTGGAGCGAGGGCGCCTGAGAGATGGAGGGGGGCGGGGATCCTCGTGGTGGAGGGAGATTGTGAGAATTTGGGATGGAGTAGGTGAGATTAGGGGAGGGTGGTTCGAAGAGGGTATTTTGAAAAAGGTGGGGGATGGGTCAAATACTTTTTTCTGGACTTATCCGTGGTTGGGAGGAGCTCCGCTATGTGAGAGGTTTGGGCGGCTGTTCGACTTGATTATGAATAAGTCGAGCACTGTAGCTGAGATGTTCGCGGCTGGGTGGGAGGCTGGCGGGGAGGCGTGGGTGTGGAGGAGACAGTTGTGGGCGTGGGAGGGGGAGATGTTGGGGGAGTATCAGTCTTTACTTCTTCTTATTACTGTGCAGGCGCATACTCCTGATAGATGGCAGTGGCAGCCTGATCCTGATGTAGGCTATTCCGTTCGTGGTGCGTATCAGCTTCTGACTTCCCTAGACTCATTTACATTGAGGGAGGCGGAAAATCTTGTGTGGCACAAACAGGTTCCTTTGAAGGTCTTCATCCTTGCGTGTCGCCTCCTACGTGACAGGTTACCAAACGAAATTAAACTTGGTAGCCCGAGGCATTATCTCTCTCGAGGGTCGCTTTTACGTGTCTGGCTGCGGCAGCATCGAATCGGCTCAACACCTGTTTCTCTCCTGCAACACTTTTGGATCCTTATGGGCATTAGTTCGTTCTTGGATTGGCTTTTCGGTGGCCGATGCTCACTCTATCCCAGATCACTTTGTTCAGTTCACTTACTCAGTTGGAGGTCTCCGTGCTCGCCGGTCGTTTTTGCAGATCATTTGGCTAGCTTGCGTTTGGGTTGTTTGGACTGAAAGAAATCATCGCTTGTTCAGAAACGCGGCAAACACCGTCACTCATATGTTGGACAAGGTCAAGTTGTTCTCTTTTAGGTGGTTAAAGCCTACACATGTGACTCTTGCGTCCAATTATCATACCTGCTGGTCGAACACATTGCTTTGTTTGGGCATCGACTACGTTTGTATTTCGATTTCTTTCATTTGTTTTGACACTTTTGTAACTCTGTTATAGTTCTTCTTGGCACACCTTGTGCTAAGAGGACTATTGTGACTCATTTGGTTTTTATATATATATATATATATATTATTTTGGCTTGTTAAAAAAAAACTTTAAAAAATTAAAGTATTTTTTTTCACATTCTACCCAAAAAAGAAAATTCACAAAATTAACGTAACATAAGTTTTTTTTAGACAAAATTACAATCGCCACATCCCCATTTGTTTTTATGGCAAAGCATTAAGAAGACAACTCAAACATGAGCAAAACTTGTGGAGTATATATCATAAACACAAATATTTTGGATTCATGCACACTCAATAATACTCCCTTTAGTTTCACACTACATAATTTAATTTATATTTACACTTTTCCTATTAAATTAATGCAAAAAGTAATTAATAGAGTAAATTATAATATGTCGAATATTGTATAGTACGAAATTAATCTCGTTACAAAACTACCACGTCCGTGCAAGATTGTTGTCTCGTGTCTGGTAATTATAATTATAATACCCCCTCCGTCCTAAAATATAAAGGAAAATTGGTCAAAGAAAGTTAATGCATTTGGTTAAAAATTTAGACTAAATACATCAACTTTGTTTGACCAATTTTCCCTTATATTTTGGGACGGAGGAAGTTTTTATTAGTGACAACACATTCATATATGAATAATACTGAATTTGTTGGGATGATATTTATCATTTCAATAGTATCAATTTATCATATATGTGTTCTACAAAACAAAAGTAAAAAAATAAAAAATAAAAACTATTTCTTATAAAAAAGTAGACACGCATATCAATATAAGAGTACAAATATAGTTCCGCGTCAAAATTATATATATAAAAAAGTAAACACACGTATCAATATATTTTTTTTTGGTACAACACATGTATCAATATATGAGCCAAAATATAGATAATGAGTAGAAATATATGTTCATGTATAAATTAAAAAAAAAATAAGCATGTGTATTAATATATGATTAGAAACATAAGTTCGCATATAAATTATAATAAAATAACCGATAGGCATGCGTAATAATATACATGAGTAAAAATATAGGTCTGTGTATTAATATATAAGTAGAAATATAGATCCGCACAAAAATTATAAAAAATTGACACGCTGTTAATATATGAATAGAAATATAAGTCTACATAGAAACTACTACTATAAAAAAAATGGACACGCATTTAAATATATGATGAGAAATATAAGTTCACATAGAAATTATTATAAAAAAAAGTAGACACTCATATTAATAATATAGATTCACATAAAAATTATAAAAAGACGTACACGTATTGATATATGAGTAAAAATATATGTTACCGTAAAATTTACTACTATAAAAAAAAATAGACACACGTCTTAATATAGTTCCGTAAAAGTTATAAAAAATAACAATTCTAAAAATTATTATAAAAAGACACGTGTATTGGTAGATTAGTAGAAATATAGGTTCCCGTTGAATTTACTATTATTTAAAATAAAAAAAAAGACACAATTCTTAATATAGTCCCGTAAATGTTATAAAAGAGAATAAAAATTCTAAAAAATAGTCCGCTTAGAAATTATAAAAAAAAATAGACACGCTATTAATGAATGAGTAGAAATATAAGTCCATGTAGAAATTATTATAAAAAGTAGACATTCGTATTAATATACAAATAGAAATATAGATTTATGTAAAAATTGTAAAAAGACAAACACATATATTGATATATGAGTAGAAATATAAGTTCCCGTATAATTTACTACTATAAAGAAAATAGACACATGTCTTAATATCGACCATGTAAAGTTATAAAATAAAAATTTCTAAAAAATATATGTATTAATATATGAGTAGAAATATAAGTCCCTGTAGAAATTATTAAAAACACACACACATGAATGGATTAATATTAAGAAAAGACATAATATAGGTTTAAAAAATACATGAGTTATTTTATTTTTTATTTTAGCCATGTGTTTAGCTGTAAGGATGAGTAGTTTTAACTTTTCTATAGTATCTAAATTTAATAGATAATTGGGCATCAACTTTTTTTTTCTTTCTCAGCGACATATGCCGCTGCCAAAAACTATTGTTGTTGTAGTGAGACATGAATTTTTTTATTTTAGCCATGTGTTTAGTTGTAAGGATGGGTAGTTTTGACCTTTCTATAGTATCTAAATTTAATATATTAAAATATGATATGATGATATGATATATAAGTAAAAATGACTTTTTTATATTTATTGAAAAAAATGATATATCTAGTCTATAATATCATTTAGATACATCTTTTGTTTAATGAATCTAAAAAGTTATTGTATGTTTATATATAAGACCGGATATAAAAATAAAGATTATAAAAAAGAAAGTATTATTATATCAATGAGAATAATGATTTAATTATTTTATCTTCATTTTTTTTATCACCTGTATATGCCCTAAATTCAAATTATTTGTATTTATAACCATACAAGTTTTATCTTCAATCATCGATAAGTTTAGAGACTTAAATATGTCGGCTTATTGTTTGGTGTCAACTTGGATCATTCATATTTTTAGTTGGATGTTTCTTTTGATGCTCTCGAAGTTTCTCAACGTTGTCCGCTACTTAAATAGCAGGCAATGTTTTTTATTTTTAAAATTTTTATTTTATAAGATTTACTATTTAAATTACAGATGAATAAAAAAAATAAAGCACACGAGAAACATATAGGGGCATTAAAATAAGCTCTCTTGCTAGTTACTTTCAAATTTCATGCCATCACACATATGAAATGGCCACTCATATAATTATTAGAACTAATAGTCTGTTATGCAATCGAGTCCAATCCATTTTCTACCTTTGTGAATCATAAGCAGAAGCAAATTTGAGCATCCCTCAGTTTCAAGTAAAAGACGACGCGAGAATGTGACCTCCTAACCGATGAAGTCCAGATACGTGACACAATACCGATACGGTTATATGGGAAAATTTTCAAAACACCCGATATGATACTGCAAACAAGTTACAATTAGGGCATCTCCAATGCAAGTGGCTTAATGAGTTCTTAAATCTTAGCAACCACATCTTATTTTATTTTATCATTAGAGTTGGATGATATGACATACAAAGTTGCTTAAAAATAGGGGATGAAACTTCATGGAGCAACTCTTTCCATGTTAGTAACAACAATTCTGCTATAAGATTTTGGGATTATTCTTCTAATGATTTTGATGACGCTATTAAGAATGGTTTAAGAGCATATTATTTCATGACAGCGGCGTGAGACTTGCTCCGATAGTGAGAAGCTTGCTATGGCGGCGAGATGTTTGCTTCAACGGCGAAGCGATGGAGACACGTGCGGAGTAGAAGGATTCGACTGACGTTATAATTATCAGCACCACCATTGGAACAAACAGAGAGAACGACGACGGTGGTGATGAGCAGTGGAAGAAGAAAAGGCGACGATAACTGAAAAGAAGATGGAAAACGCATTTGAAGTTTTTTTTAATTTTACAAAACAAATAATAAGGTACACTAATGTCATAGTACAACCTCTAATTTCTATATGCTATCTCTACATGTGCATCTAAGTTAAACAAGTTTTTCATTAATTTTTTTTAAGAGAATATACGACATTACATTTGACCTTTATTCATCCCTCCATTATCGAAAAACTAAAAATAATGTAATCAAAATGTAATCTCTTTAATCTCTTGTTGATCAACATTATTTTTTCGAGACATCAATCCTTGTAAATATGTCTAAGGAGAGTAGAAGCAAAGAAAAAGTAATTTTTGAGGGGCATTTATCCGACACGTGTTGTATGAATGCCTTATAAGTCTCAGACACCGATCTAAGAAGTGTCAGGATAAAGAAAAATGATATTTTTTATACACCTATTTGAACTATCCGACACATATTATACGAATGTTATAGGAGTATCAAACACTGACACGTGCCGGACACCGCAATACGCTTAATCATATAGGTGTCATTTCTTCATAGATTAATACATTTAAACAGCCAAATCTATGTGCTAATTTCTTTATCAACATACCATGTGCTGTCTATAATGATATAATAAATATAATTATTCTTTTTTGTTAATCAAATATCTTTATACAATTATGGTGACTAATTTTTCAAACTAAAATAAAATTATAGAAAGAACACAAAATTCTTCTTTATAGAGATTTAATATATTGCATTTAAAAAACTTAATTAATATTTTTTTTTTCAAATAATTTAGTAGTTAAAAATTTTAAACTTAAAATAAGTGGAGTAGTCAGATTTAAACCACAATCTCTGTATGTATAATATAATGCTCTACCAACTAAATAAAGTTCACAAAAATGATATATTATCAATATTCAAATTGAAAGAGAATTTTCTCGAGTTATATAAATTAAATTTTTTTCTTGCAAATAAAAATATATAATTTTAAATAATAATTTTTTCATAAAATTGCTTCATTTTCTTGGGTTCTATTAAAGCCACGCAAGCAAACACACACCATTATGTAGGGTATGGTTATTATGCATAAGCCATCTTTATGCACGATGTATAAATTACTTAATGTACCCCCCAAATTACTCGTGCAACCCGCAAATTTTCCACACACCCCCAAATTTCTCATGCACCCCCCAAATTTCTCATGCACCCCCCAAATTTCTCGAACACCCCCATATGACTTTTGCCACCCAATTTTTTTTTTCCCCTCCACATTTCTATCCTAAACCATTTTGCTGTGGGAATAGTTTCAGAGATATGCACTCAAAAACCATTAAGTGCATAAGATGGTTTTGTAGTACAACCCTATAATTATAATAGAAACAACAATTGTGGTTTAATGGTTTCGATTGTCTTATATGAGAAACCAAAATTATTGTTAAATGGTTTTAAATAATGATTATAATTGTACCAAAAAAATAAAAAATAATGATTATAATAAAAAACCATTAAACCATTTTGCTGTGAGAATGACTTTAGATGGTTGTAATAAAAAATCATTAGGTGCATAAAATGGTTTTGGAGTACAACCCTATAATTAGAATAGAAACAATAATTGTGATTTAATGGTTTAGATTGTCTTATATGAGAAATCAAAATTATTGTTAAATGATTTTAAATAATGATTATAATTGTACCCAAAAAAAATAAAAAATAATGATTCTAATTATAGGTTGTACTTAGGGTTGGGAATAGGCCATGTCATGCCATGCTTTGACAGGCCTGAGCCTGGCCTATGATTTTTCTTCAAGCCTAAGCCTGGCCTACGGCCTATCAAATGCTATTTTTTTTGCCTGGCCTGGGCCTTGTTAAAGCCTGGCCTGGCCTTGTAGCCTGTTTAAAAGCCTGCATTACATAAAGGCCTCCATGTAATCTTTTTAAATAGGCTAATTAAATACGCCTTGAAGCCTATTTCACATTTAAATTTTTATAATTTCTACAATGTTAAGAAAAAGCTTATAAAACTGTTAGCACAATAGTTAATAGCTAATAAAATAGAAATACGATTACGACAAAGTCTATTAAGTATGCCATAATACAAATTGTTTCTTAAGCACTAATGTTAATCGGTGTAGTCGGCAACAACCAAAATATACACCATAAGTTAGCAAAACACTAGATCTTCAAATCCAGACTCTTCAAGTGTAAGGAAAACACATCTAAAATCCTTAGCCTAACATTAAAAAAAATATTATATAAAAAATATTTATTAAATTAAATATACATAGGCCGGCCTAATAGGCTTAATAGGCTTTTTTAAAAGCCTAAGCCTGACCTATTTATGTAAATAGGCTTTTTTCAAAGCCTTAGCCTGCCATTTTTACTAAACATGCCATGCCATGCCTAAGACATGCCATGCCGAAGGTCCATGGAGGCCGCCTGACCTATTCCCAACCCTAGTTGTACTTCAAAACCATCTTATGCACTTAATGGTTTTGGAGTGTATATATCTGAAATCATTTCCACAGCAAAATGGTTTAGGCTAGAAATGTGGGGGGACAAAAAAAAATCGGGGGCACAAGTCATCTGAGTGCGTGAGAAATTTGGGGGTGCACGAGAAATTTGGGGGTGGGGGTGCACGAGAAACTTGTGAGGGGGGTGCACAAGAAATTTGGGGGGGTGCACGAGAAATTTGGGTGGTGTGAGTGTGTGAGTTGAGATTGACTAGGATTATTAGATGTGGATGCTCAATCTAATATGTGTTATGCATAAGAATTACACTTACGTATAATAACTTCCCTCCATTATGTAGCCATTCAAATCCACATTACGTCCAGCGAAGCAGAGAGAGAGAACACAGCACAACACAACACCGCCATCTTCTCCGTCGCGAAGAGGTTCTTGAAATGGTGGACTCTTACGCGCTCGGATTCATCATAACCTTCGTCATCACCATCTTCTCACTCTACAATTTCCTTTTCTCTCGTAAGAATCGCTCTGAAGCAACCACCACCGAGAACATTACAACCGCTACCGGAGAATGTAGATCTTTTAATCCTAACGGTGACGTTGATATCATCATTGTTGGTGCCGGTGTTGCTGGCTCCGCTCTCGCTTACACTCTCGGCAAGGTATTTTACTATTTTCATTCCGATATCTATTTCTTCTCGTATAGTTTCTGTTCTTAGATTATTGAAAATTGGAAACGCGATTAGTTGATGATAGTAACTATGGATTTTGATTTGTGCTTAATTTGATAGAAAAAATTAAGTTTCACTTGTTCAAGGAGTGTTTATTGATTTTTGAATTCAATTTTAGTTTCTTCATTGCTTCAAAATTTAAAATATTACGTCTCTCTATGATTTTGTTTCTTCAATTTGAAATACTTTGCTTGTACCTAGTTTTATGGAATTGTCGATTAGTACGTGTGTGACCTATGAACCACGGACACAGACATCGAGTACAACACGGATACTTACATGTCAACACCGATAATAATTTTTAAAAATAATATAATTCAATGTAATTATAAGTGTTGGTGCTGTGTCTATGTGTCTGACGCTGAGACATGTAATCCATAGAGTGTCTGTGCTTCATAGTGCGTTACTGTGAATTACTACAACGCGGTGTTGATGTGGAAGGGGTATAATAGGGATGATAAAATTAACGGTATCCATAGATGTCCATATCTAAATTAAACCCGTTGTGGGTCAGGTTTTAGTTAGGTTTATTGACAGTATATGAAGTTTTTTTCTCCACCACTTATCAATGGAGTAGGGACAGATATTGAGACATCCATGACCTATGTTTGTATGCATCTAGTCCAGTTACAATCTATAGCTTTCAATTTAGGTACTTTTGGTACTTGTTTGAGCAGAATAACATGTTATTATAATTTTTTTGTTATCAATAATATAATATAAAAAATTTATTTAAGTAGTATTATATTTTTGTTTCAAATGATATTTCTTTGTATTACATAAAATTACTTTAATTTAAATTTTCTTATGTTTTTTTATAAATAATTTTAGTTTTCCATATTCTAATTATCAATAGATATCTATGGATATCTGTCAAATTTATTTACATTGCAATTTGAATAAGAATGGAAAATGTTACTGTGGGTAGTTGGGAATTGTTACCCTGTGCCCGCCGAATCCGGATCCTCAACAGCCAGCTTGTCTCCTGCCTCCACTGTTGGAAAGTGTTACTGTGCTGTTTTCTTTCTTTTTTATATTTTAATTAGTGTTTAATGTATGAACCGTTAGATTTAATCCAATGTATAAGAATGCTGCAGCAGTGAAGGCAGCAGACAAGCTGGCTGCCGAGGATCCGGATTCGTGCCCGCTCCACTTTGCAATTTCTAATAAGTACAATATGTAGTTATGTAATTAAAAATTTAACAGTCAAACACTCTTGTATTTGAAGCACATGTTTTTCTTCTAAGCAAATGTAAATGAAACATCACCTTTGAAAAGACAACCACTAACTTTAAACTTTTTTTTTCTCCTTCTGTGTGTGCTGGAGGATATTGGATGATTATTATGTTAATAAATTTTAGATAATCAGTAAATAATCAGTTGGAGTTAGTTTTAGTTAGTTTGAGGGTGTTTCTTTTAGTTTGTTAATTCTCTTGTGAGGGTATTTTACCCTCTTTGTTTTTCATCCTTGTATAAATATTCCCTTGGTGGTCATCGATGAAGTTAAGATTTAGTTTTCCATATTCTTTTTAGGGGAAAACTCGAAAACTGGCTCTTAACTTTAGTCTTAGTTTTAAGGTTCTTCCATACAGCTTAGTCTTGATTTATGACATATTGGAAGTTTTTAATTAAGTACTGTTTTCTAAAAAAAAATTCACTATAAACTTTTGATAGTATAACTATTATCTATTTTAGGATGGACGTCGAGTACTTGTTATTGAACGAGATTTGAATGAACCAGACCGAATTGTTGGAGAGTTGCTACAACCTGGAGGTTATCTCAAATTGATTGAGCTGGGACTTGAAGGTACTACAAAGCGCAAACTTAACTATGTGTATATGACACATTATTTCTTCAATTTCTACATTCTGGCTGATCTTGAGCGCTGGAGTACACATGATTATTTTTCCTCTTTTTTAACTCCACTTACAACAATATGGAGAATGATCATGGCTTGTCTATTATTGCAGATTGTGTGGAGAAAATTGATGCTCAGCAAGTGTTTGGGTATGCTCTTTTCAAGGATGGGAAACACACAAGACTCTCTTATCCCTTGGAAAAGTTTCACTCAGATATTGCTGGCAGAAGCTTTCACAATGGACGTTTTATTCAGAGGATGAGAGAGAAGGCTTCCTCCCTTCCTAAGTATTGGTTTCTTCCTTTACTTAACAGTCCTTGTTTGTTGGATATAAATTTCAGCTTGCTACTGTGTTCTACATGCCTATGACTCTACATTACATGCAGGATTTGTTTTCTGCGAACTGTTTCATTTGACCTTTTTTCTTTTTCTTTTAAATTTCATTTTACTGGTGTCAAATTAAGCTGACTTGGATTAATATTTTAAGGATCTTGTTAACGACTAAGAGGCTAAGGCCATTGGTTAAGATAAACTATACTAAATACTCCTAAATCTTTAAAATGCAATTATTCGACCAAATACTTCTAAATCTTTAAAACACAATTATTATTAGATAATATTGTTGTTTTCAATACATTAAATGTTTTCTTTAACATTAAACACTCTTTACTTTATTTCTCCAGTTATTACTCATTAGTGTTTGTCCTATCATCTTATATCTTATATTATGTAGTGTACGATTGGAGCAAGGAACAGTCACTTCCCTGCTTGAAGAGCAAGGTATAATTAAAGGTGTACAGTACAAAACGAAAGATGCTAAGGAATTATCAGCATGTGCACCTCTTACCATTGTTTGTGATGGGTGTTTCTCCAACTTGCGCCGTTCTCTTTGTAATCCTAAGGTGATAAGATTTTCAGCTTAAATATATTTATTATATATGATCTAGTTTTCATTCTACTATGAAGTTACTGAGATGAAAATGTTGCGCTTGATGTGTGGAAATACTAGATGAGATATGATTATGAATGATAACATTGGATAGTTCGGGTAGCATTTATAGTAGATAAGATAGTTGAATATCGACTAAGGTGATTTGGGCATGTGTGGAGGAGACTTGTAAATTCCATAGTAAAGAGAGTAAAATCAGATGGAGGGTAGCTCATATGCTAGAAGCAGAGGAAGACCAAGAAAAATTATAGGATAAACTATCAAGAAAGACTGTAGAATTCTGGATTATTTTCACATTTTGCATCCATAAAACCATAAATATCACATTTTGCATTATTTTCTCCCCACGTCTATTATTGCCAGCCGTGTTTGTAAAATCAGTAGTCTGTAGAATTCTGGATTACTGATTTATTTTATATCTTTCTATGTTTGCAGGTAGAGGTTCCCTCTTGTTTTGTTGGCTTAGTTTTGGAAAATTGTGAACTTCCATGTGCAAATCATGGTCACGTCATACTAGGAGATCCTTCACCGGTTCTGTTCTATCCTATAAGTAGTACGGAAGTTCGCTGTCTGGTTGATGTTCCTGGTCAGAAGGTTCCATCTATCTCCAATGGTGAAATGGCAATGTATTTGAAGACAGTGGTAGCTCCACAGGTACCATACTTTTGGTTCTACATAGTACAAATTGTTTTTTAGGCTCGGCATTTAATTACTTTACACTCAGTGAGAGCTGGAATAAATTTCACATCCTTAGCTAATAGACTTAGCTAATAATAAGGGTAAAAATATTGCAGGTTCCCCCTGAGATTCATGATGCTTTCATAGCTGCCGTGGACAAAGGTAACATAAGGACAATGCCTAACAGAAGCATGCCAGCCGCTCCTTATCCTACTCCAGGAGCCCTTTTGATGGGAGATGCATTCAACATGCGCCATCCCCTAACCGGTGGCGGGATGACTGTGGCATTATCTGATATAGTAGTGCTGCGAAATCTCCTCAAGCCTTTGCGTGACCTGAATGATGCACCTAGCCTTTGCAAATACCTTGAATCCTTCTATACCTTGCGTAAGGTAAGGATTTAAACTGATGCAACCACCTCTTCACCCTGATTTTTCTTCTTTTTGAATTAAGATGATGCATAATCATTCATGAACCTATTTAGCTCTGCTTAATGCCTAAGGCATCTTAATCTTTCAATAATACAGCCAGTAGCATCCACCATAAATACGTTGGCAGGAGCACTTTACAAGGTTTTCTGTGCATCACCCGATCCAGCAAGGAAAGAAATGCGTCAAGCTTGCTTTGATTATCTGAGTCTTGGGGGTTTATTCTCAGAAGGACCAGTCTCTTTGCTTTCAGGATTAAATCCTCGCCCCCTGAGTTTGGTTCTTCATTTCTTTGCCGTCGCGATATATGGCGTTGGACGTTTATTGTTACCATTTCCTTCCCCTAAACGCATATGGATTGGAGTCCGATTAATTGCTGTAAGTAGGAGGCTTTTGGGATTCATTGTTTTTTTATTTGAATAAATTGTTAGAAAACAAACTGTAATTGCTAAAACCATTGTCTTTTGGCAGAGTGCATCAGGAATCATCTTGCCCATAATTAAGGCAGAAGGAGTCCGTCAAATGTTCTTCCCTGCAACTGTTCCAGCTTATTACAGAACTCCTCCAGCTGCATAAGTTTGTATTCAGTAAATATGTCTATAAAAGTCAATGTGTTTTCAAGATGAATTACCATTGTTTTAATCAGAAATCTATTGAATTTGATTGAGACATCAAATGTGTAAACATTCTGGCTTTTAATTTTGATTCTTTGTGGAGTCAATATTAAATTGCAGGGTTCTTTGCTTTATTTTTTATTTTTTCAGTTTGAATTTCGTCTTACATGTTATAGTTGGTTGTTATTTCATGTCATTTGATTGAAACTTCAATTTAAAAAATCTTGCAAGAAGCAAAGTCGTGGCGTAAAAGGCTAATGATGTGGTGCATCATTTTCACAAGTGATCCACCATGGAACAATCTTAAAATTATCATAAATTCTAACGACTGTTGATAATAATCTTTAAAAGTAAAAAACCACGAGTTTCCTCTTCTTTATGGCTAAAAAAATGATATAATTGACGTCAGTTCAATATGAGTTATATTTTTATTATCTATTATTTTAATACAATTTGTAACAATTAAATTATTATTCCAATTAAAAAATTATAATGACTATTAACATTTTCAAACAACAATGTATGTTGCCAATAAAATTTTAAATATTTTTTTAATACCGGTCCATTTTAAAATTTTCCGGCATAAAATTATCTTTTGTCAGAACATTTATATATAAACCAATAATCATGCAACTATTGTATGACAAAACTAGTATGACTATATCGTCAAAGACCAAAATAAGATCTTAGCAAATTGTAAGTGCAACAGAATTTCAGCATAATTTAAATTCAATATTCAATAAGGGGACATTACACATCATATAATATTCCGATAAACAATGTAATTAAATTAAATACTAATTCTATAAAATGTTAATCATACAAGAGCTTAAATTTATGACGCTTTTACAAAATTACAATCAAACACAAAAAGCATGCCCTGTATAAATTTTCTATGAACTATTTTGAGAAACTAAAAAAAAAATTGAAAATTGCTTATGAGCATATCATAAGCTATATTTATTAGTTCTTCCAAACACTTATGTTATACAAATGCTTAACTGAAAAAAACTCTTCTAAACAGCAATTAATTGTGTCCATCTCTGTGTATAGCTTCCATATTCAACCTTGAATGTTTGCCGGCTGCGTTCAAACATGGCAATGGCATTGCCACTCAATGAAGTTGCACTGACTACAATGTAATATTATTACGAGATTTTCTTTGTACATCTCAGACGAGTTACTCATGTCTGTTAAGTGTCAAATTCTGTTCATTGAAGCATGAAGACAAAATTAAACTGCTATGATCAGTACAGTCAATGCATAAAACACACATAAGTTAAAACACTTTCAAGATCGTACAAGGTAGTTTTTCTAGTTAATATTTGGTTTCAGAAACAAACAATAAATAGAGTTGGCAGTTAAAATCCAAAGGAAAACTGTGTTAGAAATGCGCTCATGGTAAAGGCCAAGCGTGTAAAAACAGGATAACAATTTGGTTAAACAAAGTGTGAGAAGTGTAACACATCAAGTGATTGATGAAGAAAGTACTAGTGCCAGCAAATTGTATCCAACACTATATGTAGCAATAATAATGACAGTTGTATGAGAAAATAATTTGACTAGTATGAAGAGCTCCAAGTCCAACTGCGTACAGAAGGTGAATTATTAAGCGATCACAAACCCCCTAATATAGACTAAGACCAAAATACAGAGGTATTTCGTAGGTTATTGGAATTCTAATTAATTAAATACATATTTTAACAGATGAATGCAGAAAATTTATTTGCAGCAAATTCATTATTTATCTGAATGAAAATTAAATGAATAAATAATGAACTCTATTAAATACTTGGAATACCTTACATCCTTTCGAGTTCAGGGATTGATGGGCATAGTTTGACAATTACTGATTGTGGTTCTTCCTTTCCTCTTTTATGGCCTCGAATGAAGACATCACTTCTTTGAACTTAGCTTCAGCAACGTCTGGAATTTTCCCATACATGATTATGTGATTAATAATGCCAAAGTTTGAGATTACAAGATCTTATGCACTGATAATAAGTCAAAACCTACCTTTATTATCTTGGTTCTGATCAGGATGATACTCTTTTGCCTTTGTCCTAAATGCTGACTGCAAAAGTAAGAGGATAATTAACAATCAAAATATATAAAAACAAAGTAACAAGGGAATATAAAAAAGAGAGCAATAAGAAACGATATCAACAATATCAGAATCCTTAATAATCTGAAGGGAAAACACGCTATAGGACATCAAATCAGGATAGAAGTCACTGAAATAGTGTATGAGTAAGATGGAACACTGCACTCTCTAGCAAGGAAAATAGTTGTAATATGTGCATAAATTATGGTTTTACTACTCTACTACTCTCCAATGGAATAATTATGAAACTAGTTGTTCAAGAATGGTGCTCAAACACAATCTATGCAGTAAATCTTCGAAGTTTCCATTCTGGTCATATCAAAAACACCAAAAGTAAAATGGGATGAAACACTTGTATCAAGATGATTGTGATGCACATAGCAATTGACAGAGACAAAACAAAGAAAAATACCAATAGAAAGCTAAATTGAGTTTGAGAAAATAAAGTTACCTTAATCTCAGCATCTGAATATGGTGCTTTCCTAAACCTGAGGTCCATCAGAAAGCTAAATTTAATAGCTAATCAAGAAGAACAGCTAACTTCATTTACAGATAGCACGCAATCATGTACAGGCCTTTAATCATTTACAAAGTTACAGTTTAAGCAAAAATTTGGAAACTCCATTCACAAATGCTGATCGTGCAAGTTGCAACTATTACTAGGTACCAAAATCACATGTACTTCTTTCGGTTTAACGTACATACTGTTTAAAATTAAATAGATAATTGACGGCTCTGGATTTACCATATAAGCATGTATTAACCCATAGAGTATAAGGCATTTTCTTCATGAATACAGTTCTCATTTGTTTTCTTTTCTATAATCTATAACGAAAACAATTATCTTGTACTTCCTCAGGTAAAATATGTAAACAAATCACAATATTTCCTCTAAAACTACAATTGAAATGGACAATTGTCTTAGATTTCTGTGATTACCTATCAAGACCCAAAACTGAGTAGTGATGTGATAATGCATAGTTTCCACTCTCTCTTGGAGTTTCTCGATAATTAGTCCTCCTGTCTCTGTATGAAGTATCAGTCTTCCAATACCAATCTTCTCTTTGGAAATGTTGATGATATTGGCCAGGACCATGTTGTTCCCTCCAGCTTTCATAGCCTCTTTTGTGTTTATTTCTTTCTCTGTTAAACACGTTTTGCATACGCCTTATTCGTTCCTACAAAGAGCAGATGGAAAATCACCTAGTGAGTAGTGATGCAGAATAGATGGGCACATTTATAGATTACTGCATTATATAGGGATTATTATGTTGTTTTTAGGTTATTTTTTTCCCTCTCATATTAGAGATCTTTCAACGTTTTTAGAAATACATCCTGCCTAGAGTACACAAGGATAGCATAGCAGTATAAATGGTGGAAGCAATGCAGGCAACTAGCCAACTACACCCAATTTAGCATGAAGGAGGAGGCTAGACAAAGTTGTGTGAGGAACAAATTGGTCATAAATGTAAAGGATGATATGGGGATAAAAGAGCTTTTGTTTTCTGTTTTAATAGGTGCCGAGAGTTAAAAAGGACTCAATCCACAACAAATTGATATGTCACTCCAGCTACTATGGGATCTTGGCGGGGACTATTTTAGTTTATTATTATGTTTGCCTAGAGGACAAGGCTATGTTAGTTGAGGAAATTAGAGTTATTTAGTTACACCAATTTAGTTAGTTGGGAATAATTCGAAAGGTGGGTTATGACGTTTATAAATAGCAAAGGTTAAAAGGGAAGGATGGTAGAGTGCTTTGTAAGAGAATTGGCACCTTAAAGCAGGGATGTTGCAGGCTCTCAAAGTTGTAATCGAAGGGCTTTTCTCCAATTTATTTGTAATAAAATACCAATTATTATCAGTATCTAAAACCCAGTAAGAGTGAATACATTGCCCTAAGAATACTTTAGATTTATTTTTCTGGTCAGAGGAGTCCTTTCTAAGTTTATTATTATAGATCACTGGAACTCGAGCTAAAAATTTCATTTCTTTCTAGCTTACAATAAAGCAGTAAAATTTATCTTATTCCCAAAACATTATGATCCGTCTTTCTAACAAAATTACAGCTACACTAGAGCAAATATTTGCATTTAAAATTTGAAACAATAATACGACCTTACTTAAACAGGATCTGTTCTATAGAATGGTACTGTTGTGTCCTTGATTTCTAAGGAGACAGGAACATAAAATTAAAACAATAACGCGATATAAAGTTGATCATGACAATTAACAATGATGATAATAAAACTTACCACTCTCTCCATCTCCTCCTCATACTCCTCTTGCATTCGCTTATTATGCTTTCTCCACGCCTCCTCCTGAAAAGCTGTTCTATAAGAACTACCACTTTTTCCTTTCCATGCTTGAGACCTGCTTACCTACATTAAAAGAGTTCAAAAACACACACACACACACACACAATCAGTTTCACCATTGATCATCTCTTCCTTCTACTTTAAACATAATAATAATTAACAAAAACCTAGATTCCTCAATTATACAACATGAGTAAAAAAAAAAAAAATATATTTTGAAATTAGAAATTAAATAAAATTGTTAAATTTGAAGTGTAAATCTCACCTGAAGAGAGAACCATTCAACAGTTTTCCGAACCTGACCGAACTGAAATATGAAATTAGGAAAAAATTGTAATCAAATGCAAATATTGTGCGCTTAATCGATTTGAGAAAACCAGAAATCGAAGAAGCTTACGACGAGAGTAGTGGCGGTGGCGCCAATTAAGCCGAAGAGAACAGCACCCCAAATTTTGGGGCCATCGGAATTATCTTTGTCACCGTTTTTCTTCATTTCTTGTTCGTAAATAAAGTTAGCATTCAATAATAGAAAGAATTTCAGAACCTAAATTCATAATATCTACTTTTCTTCTTCTTTGCGTTTATTCTCCGATTTCCAATTCAAAGTTACTACAGTTTGTTTATTTGTTTACAAACCCTCTCTGAATCTCTCTCCTTTCTTTTGTTCAATGTTAATTTCAGATATTTTTTATTTTACTTTTTTGACCGGGAAATCAAGATATTCGTAACTATTTTTTTTTTTTATGCAAAGATATTCATAAATAACTTATCCTTCCAGTAAATTTTATTTTCTCATTAAAAAATGTAATTTAATATTTCTTGAACAAAAAAATATTAATTTTTTACTGGAGTTTTTTTTTAAAATTCTTATATTTAAAGGTTTTTTATTCAAATTCTTGACTAAAAATTTATAAAATATATATTTATTTCAATTAAGATTCAAACAGTAATTTATTACATTGGAGTCTAATTTCTTATGCGAATCGCAATTTTTTATGACATTTTATACTTTTTTCTTTTTTAATAAACATTTTACACATAATAGTTTGAAGCTTTGTTTGGATTGATGAAATCAAATGAAATTGAGTGAAATGAAATGATATATAATTATAAAAAGAAAGTGTAAAAGAATTTTTTATATTTTTATTATAAAAGTTCTAAAGTTTGCAAACTCAGATTGTAACTTATTTTTTCCACCAAATTTATGAGGGGTCCAACCATTGTCACATGACTATATTATGATGCAAATGATCTTAACGTAATTTGTATGAGATTTAGATAAGATAATATTGGCATAAAATATGTGTAAAATGTAATTATGATTAGGTGATTAACATTTATAACATTAATTTTAGCATCGGCGTTAGCGTAATCCGTAATCACATTCTCATTGGATGATAAAATTTTATATAAGATAATGCTGAAGTCAACACCTTGGTTGATCACCTAATCATTGTCTTTGTAAGGTATAATAATTGTCAAAGTTTCTAGTAAGAAACATATTTGTAAGGTAATCATTATGAATATTTCTTGCAATAATTGTCTTTGCGCAAAACATATTATCATAACACTAACCTCAGTGTAATCTGTAATCATATGATTGACTGACTATAAGATTTAGTTAGATAAAATAACGTTGATGAGGGAAAAACAAACTTAACCGATTATTTATGTTGCTTCAGGCCAAGAAGCTGCTTCAAAAAAAGATAGTGCAGGCTACTACAAAGAGTTCATATATTCCACTTAGATGCTAGATATTCCACTTGAAGTCTCTCCATGATTTCCAGGATGATTACATTATAGCATTGGAACTTCTAATGCATGCTTTTCCTTTAGTATTCTAATTCTACAGCAATACGGTATTATTTAATTAATTGAAATTAATCTTCATAGAAGATGGTATCTATAGTATATGTCTGTTGTTGAGTGTAATATTAGATTTACATTTTTTGTAATAATGCAGTGATTGTTGTACTTAAAGTGATACTTATTTTTGGAAGATATAATGAGTATAAGGATATTGTTTAAGCTGAAAAAGCTTATGATGCTGGCACCGAAGGCAACAACCTCTGTAATCATCAATTAGCTTTCGAGCAATCGGGAAAATTGGACAATTTTGAGATCAAAGAGAGTCGAATTGCGCGAAAACAAGTCAAAGAAATTATCTGTAATTAGAATTGGAAAATAGATTATGGATTCTCATTCCCATGTTGCCATTGTCCGTACTCGTAAGATTGTTGTTATTGGTTTGATTATGTCTTCTTGACTTTTGAACAACCTATATGCATTGTCGATTATGCATACGTAGATTTTTCTCTCGGCGTCGCTTCTACTAGATATCCCATTTCAATTGTCTCAAGATATTTGTAATGTTTGTTGCTTTTTCTATTGAATCAAGTTATTTTACCTAAAAAGAAAGCACAACATCATTTTATTTATTATTCGTGTCATTATCTTCACTTAATTAGTTAACAATCAAGACAAAAGTCACTCACTCACATTGCTTATGCTAGCAGAAGGTTATTCAGATTTCAGAACTTGAGAAGGAGCATAAAAAATTGATCAATATTTTGCAAGTGTACAAAAAACAATCAAAGTAATAAGAAAGATCGAACCTCAAGGATTGTGCTTAATTCAAAACAAAACAATTGGATCATTACTTAGGTACAAACTATAGCTATTTTGGGGGGAGTTCATATCAAGAGTATTTGAATTATGACAATGTTGTGAATTCTTAAATCTCACACCAATAACCTTGATGTGTGGAGCAATTCGAATAAGCAATCAAAGAAGTGAAATAGCAATAGTAATCACGAACAAATAAACAACCAAAGCGATAAAGAGACACAAGCAATTGTTTACCCAGTTCGGCCAAATAAAGACCTACGTCTGGGGGAGAGGGCAGCTCTCCTTTCTTCACTATCAATCAAATTTCAAGGTTACAATGAAATCCCAACAACAAGGGTTACAAGAAATAGTCTTTATCCTATTCTACCCAAGTCCCGAATTTCTTCCCGTGACCAAGAAATTCAATTACAAGTGTTTCCCAAGGTGATGAATCAATCCCCGACCCTAGAGTATTGCCAAGATGTTAGTCTTATAACCCTAGACTTTTGTCGGCTCAGAAATAACCCTAAAACCCTGTTAAAACATCAGAAAACGCAAAACAGCATTTTATATCCGCGTGCCCACGCCCAGGCGCAGCTTGCCATGCCCAGGCGCAGCCTGCCCACGCCCAGGCGTGAGAGGGCAGTAGCCACAGACAGCTCCAAACTTGATTGTCTGATTTGTTTTCAAGGCAATATCCAACAATCTCCACCTTGCCTTTAAAACGATGATGGTGCCAACTTCCCACCAATCACCGTGCTGCTACACTTGTTTACACCACACCCTCTTCGAACCCCGAAGTGTACCGCTTCGTACTCTCGAAGAATTGCTTGCCTCTCAACTTAACCTTGGAGTTTTAGGTAAGTTCCACAAGCTGCAATCCTCACATTCTCCTTGTATCCCAACTACCTCCAGCAGTCCTACAAGTTCCTGAATTTGATTACCGTTGCTTCCAATTGCCTCCCTGAAGTTCTTTAACATGTTTTGCACTTCTTCAGCCACAATTGGATAATAAACCACAAGGTCTCCATAGCTACACTCCTTTGATGCAACATTACCACTCTCCTCCCTATCTACTAGATAGCCAAGAGCTAATGTTGATTGCCTTCTTCTAGTCCCACTATCAGAAGCTCCACCTCAAACCGAGATTCCTCCACCAAAGTCTCACTATGTTTCCCGCCTTGTAACCTGCAAAACTTAAGTATTCTTATCACTGCCTCTTCAGGCTGATGTTGAGTATTATTCCACCGCCTCTCCAGGCCGAGGTTGAGTATTCTTTCCACCGCCTCTCCAGGCTGATGTTGAGTATTGTTCCACCGCCTCTCCAGGCCGATGTTGAGTATTGTTCCACGGCCTCTCCAGGCCGACAACCATCTATGGTTCAAAGCTTGTGACTATGAGTGCTCCTGCACTCTCATAGCCTTCCTCATAAGCTTCATCACTAACCGCAACCTGAGCCGACGAACTACCACTGCCTCCTCTCCGAGGACAATCCTTTTTGAAGTGACCCGGTTCCTGACAATAGTAGCATTTGAACTTGCCACCACCATCACCCTTTGGCCTAGACTTGGACCCATGATTCTTTCCTTTCCCTTTGCCTCCGTTCTCGCTTCTACCCCTCATCACATTCAATCCTTCCGCACCATCATCAACCTTCAAGTCTTTAAACTTGGTCAACTCCTTGGTTCTCAAAGCCGATTGGACTTCATCCAAGCCGATTTGACCACATAGCCGCCGCCGAAGTCTCCCGCGCTACCTCTCTCAACACCTTATCACCAAGACACAAGATAATAGAACTCAATGTTTTCTCATCCATCTCAGTCTTCTCCGCATCTGAGAGTGTAGCCGGCATCTGTGTCACACCCTTTAACGCTTCAACACACTTGTTGTGAGTTAATAATGCTCTCATCTTCACCTTCCACAACCCAAAGTCGTTACTCCCGGTGAATTTCTCAATTTCCCACTTCGAACCCATGATACTTAATTCGTTTGATCCTTTGCCCCACGGTGGGCGCCAATTGTTGTGAATTCTTAAATCTCACACCAATAACCTTGATGTGTGGAGCAATTCGAATAAGCAATCAAAGAAGTGAAATAGCAATAGTAATCACGAACAAATAAACAACCAAAGTGATAAAGAGACACAAGCAATTGTTTACCCAGTTCGGCCAAATAAAGACCTACGTCTTGGGGAGAGGGCAGCTCTCCTTTCTTCACTATCAATCAAATTTCAAGGTTACAATGAAATCCCAACAACAAGGGTTACAAGAAATAGTCTTTATCCTATTCTACCCAAGTCCCGAATTTCTTCCCGTGACCAAGAAATTCAATTACAAGTGTTTCCCAAAGTGATGAATCAATCCCCGACCCTAGAGTATTGCCAAGATGTTAGTCTTATAACCCTAGACTTTTGTCGGCTCAGAAATAACCCTAAAACCCTGTTAAAACATCAGAAAACGCAAAACAACATTTTATATCCGCGTGCCCATGCCCAGGCGCAGCTTGCCATGCCCAGGCGCAGCCTGCCCACGCCCAGGCGCAGCCTGCCCACGCCCAGGCGTGAGAGGGCAGTAGCCACAGACAGCTCCAAACTTGATTTTCTGATTTGTTTTCAAGGCAATATCCAACAGACAAAAATATAAGAAAGCAAGTAAAAACGTGTGATTAAACAATTGGAACGAGCGATTAGGCAACTATCGAATCCGTTGAGTCGATGCAATCAGTAATTGAGCGAGTCTTACAAATTGTAACACAATCATGTTGAGAAGAACCACAAAAATGGTTCAGTCCAATCTCTTGAGCCTTAACCCTCTCAATTAATCCTAATTCCTTAATCTCTTAAGTGAATTTAGGATTAATTGAGGTTTTCACACAAAGATCAATTCCAAATCTCTAAGGTAATTGCATCTAAGATCAACTAGTCTAGGTCAAACTTCAATAAACATTCTTATACAAATTGAAGCAATTAAAATCAACGCACAAGTGATCAAATGATGAGAAGCATTAATAACAAAACCAATTGATTCAACATGAAAACTATCACAATTCATAAAATCTCAACTCAATTACAAAAGGTTTAATTACATCAAGTTCAACATCATCTCTAGTTACCTAATCTGGAGGGTTTAGTTGCACATTGTTGTGAAAGAAAGAGCAAAAAGCAAGAAAGATCCAACAATCTTCATCTTCCTTCAAAGAATTTCTTCAGATCTGGAAAATGGCTCTCTAAACTCTCTCAAGTCTCTATGGTCTAGCAAAATTCGGAACCTTTCAAATGGAGCTGGAATTCTCCTTTTATAGATGTCCCAACTTTCAGTGTAAACAATGTCCCATAAAATGAGCTGAAAGAGAGTCAGTTCGCCTCCCACGAGACCCCGTTTGCGCTAGGCGAACTTCACATATGGACTTTTGCCGGGAAACTCTGCTTGAATTCGTGTGGCGCGAGATCTAGTTCGCCTATCGCGAACTATCCAGATGGAAATTGGTCTGGGAAGTGCTTGACGTTCGGGTGCCGCGAAATATGTTCGCCTCCCGCGAACTTATCAGATGAAACATGATCATTTGGCAAATGAAACTCGCGTCCCGCGAACTAGTTCGCCTCCCGCGAGTTTGTCAGATGAATTTGAAGTATTTCCCTCCTTTGTTTGCTCTTTTCTTGCAGCACAAGTTAACTCCCTAATCCACCATTTTTCTTCCAAAATTGACTTTTTTTCTTACACTAACACCTATATTTACCTTGAAAAGTACCTTAAATGACAAGTAATGACAAGGTGTCATAAAAAATCTTCACATTTTCCAAATTATAAGGCACTATTTGGAGAGAAAAAAAATGTAACAAATCCAAGTGCTTCGCACATTCCTTAAGATTGAGTACATCCATGAACAAATTGAAGAAAGGTGTCATCCTCTGCAAAACACCTCTAGCATGAGTTAGTGTATGTTTGATTTCACCATTATAGGAGGCAAAATTAATTACAAGTATTAAATATAAAAGTTAGTTATACTAGTTAATTGCACTAGCTAGTTGGTTGGTTATACAAGTTGTTCTTCTCATTAGCTATATATAAGTTTTAATAGTTTTATATACTCCTTGATGTAGTCTATTCTCTCATTATCAATATAATTTTCATTTTACTTTTCGCTACTTTTTTTCTTACCAATGGCTTCTATCAAGGATAGTAATGTCAAAAGGTGTAGAACAGTAATATCAAGTATAATTGTTTTTGTCTCGAATTTATTGTTCAACTTACGATCATATAAATGTGTATATAAATATAAATCATTTTACATTCAACATCCTTTTAAAAAAAATCACTTTTACTAATCAACCAAACACACACTTAAGTTGAGACATTAGGCATTAGCATAATTTCAATCACTTATTACTCCAACAACAGATGGAATGTTGACTTGAGCAGGGTGCCTTTGCAGGTACTCAATTCACCACTCTTATCCTCTAAGATAAGATAGGAGTTGACACTTTTGAACTAAAGAAACAAGTCTGCAGGCCTAGAATGATCGGGAAAAAGCAATAATCTATTGAAAAATTAAGCCCTTACAGTTAGATCACATCCATAGAAAAAAAAAATGGCTGAGTTTAATTTTCAATGCTCTGTCGGTGCAAAATGTTTTATACAGTCTATACTTCACAACTAATTATGTGTATGATTTTAAAAATGATGATAAAAAAAGTCAAACATTTATAATAATGAGACAATTATGATTGATTAACAGTGTAAAACTTTTTTACAACTACCATATATACGAATTAAATCATCATATTATTAAAATAAGGTGTTAGTGTATTGATTGAACTATGAAGAATTTTTTTTTTTTTTGGTAAATAACAATGAAGCTTTTCAATCACTAAATTTTTTTTATCAAAATATTTAGTTATATCTTATATTATAAAGGGTTTTTCTAACCTGTGCAAGATTGCACAGGATAAGCAACAATAAATGCACCATTTTATATGAGATTCTTTCATTTTATTAATGCTCATCTCTCTCTCTTCACTCCAATTTTTTTTCTCTCTCTTTCTCACTAGTATCTGACTCTCGCTCTCTTTACTTACTTTTTGTTCTCCATCACCGAACCACCACCACAATCTTCCATCTTACTCGACAGCCACCACCACCATATCAAGCTCACCGTCATCTTTCCTTCGTCATTATTGATCCAAGTAAACAGTGACGATTTGGTGTTTGTTAGTTTGAAAAAGGTTGGATTTTTACCATTAGTAACTACTTTTAATCTGTTTTTGTTAGATTGTTTGAAAGTTGGTAGGACTGATTTGGTGGTGAGATGGTACAGAAGAGAGCATACAAATCCAGATCTGTGTGAGGAGAAAAGAGAGTTGCCTTGAGAAAGAGAGAGAAAGAGAAGGTGAAGCTGCGTGAACAAAGTTAGTGAGAAAGAGACCAATCGTTAGTTGGTTCAGTGGTGATTGACGCTGAACTTGGTAGGGAGGACCACGGTTCGATCCCCACAACTGCGATCGGGAGGGGGCTGGAATCACTTGATGCCAGAACTGACCCCCGAACCAGATTTAACTGGTGGTGAAAACAAAAAAAAAGTTAGTGAGAAAGAGAGAGAAAAAAAATTGGAGTGAAGAGAGAGAAGATGAGCATTAATAAAATTAAAGAATCCCATAAAAAGTATTTATTGTCGCTTATATTATAAATATAGAATAATTACATATGACTGAGAGGTAAACGAACGACAAGTTGCGCCGCTACTCCTGTTTGAATAGCAAATCCAATTCTCTTAAATACAACATTCATAGCTCTAGGAGATACACCATTGCTATTCAAAATCTTTTGAATTCTATGCAGAAGACTCACAGCCTCTGGTGCTAGGAAACCGAAAGTGTCGAATGCAAATGGTATGAAAGCATGTTAATTGTCAGAACATGCTTTCTCATGTTTGGCCACTTTGCATGAAGCATGTTGATCACTCAAATGTTTTCTTTTTGACAAAATTATGATAAACAAAAGATTTGTATGATCAAAAGTAAGGCTCTGTTTGGAGAAAATAGCGGATGGCTGATAAGCTAGCTTATGGCTGATGGCTGATAGTTTATAGCTGATAGCTTATGGTTGATAATTTATAGCTGATAAGCTAATTAAAGTGTTTGGTAAAATTAGCGGTTCAATCATAGATAAACGTGAAATGTAGGGATGTCAATGGATATCCATGGACGCGGATAGTGTGATATCCGTGTCCGCTCCGTCAGACAAATATGATATCCGTGCGGATATCCGCTAAGCGGGTAATCCACGGATATTGAAGTATCCGCAGATATTAACAGATATCCATGGATGATATTTTTTTATTAAAAAAAAAAACTAATTATTGAAAAAAAAATTAGTTTTTCTTAAAGACAAAACATTAACACATAATATTCATAAATTTTGCTATCTTTTTTTGTCAATTGTAAGAAGTTTAAAAGTTTATTTTCTCAAATATTAAAATAGAAAGATAAAATATAAAAGTACAATTTTTTTATATATATAAAAATACTAGAATTTATATGTAAGTAGATATATTTAAGTAATTTTACTAATTATTTAGCGGGTATGGATATCCGCGGGCGCAAATAGTATTAAACCCGCATTCGTATCCATTAACTGCGGATAATTAAAATATCCATTTATTTTATCTGTGGATATCCATTAAACTATCCGCTCCATATCCATGGCGGATTTTATCCGCAGATATCCGCGGGTATGGATATTTTTGCCATCCCTAGTGAAATGACATAAAAGGGCATTCATAATTATTAATAAATTTTTTATTTAAGATATTTATAATTTAGTAATTTATTTTTTTAATTTAATATATCTTTTATATTTTAATATAGAATGAAATTTATTCACTAAAATTTTACTTTAAAATTATTTTCATTTCAATTTTTATATTTTATAAAAAAAATTGAACGAAACAATAATAAATTGATTCAAGTGGTAATTACTTTATATTTAAAATACTTAAAATTTAGTGATTTAAATTTATAATTTAATTCATCTTTTATATTATTATTATTATTATTATATTAAATTAAATTTTAATCTTTTTTGTATAGAGGTTAAATTTTATTCTTTGAAATTTCATTTTAAATATATCTTCATTTCAATTTTTATACTTTATTAAAAAGATTAAACATAATGTACCAAAAAAAAAGGATTAAATATATTAAAGAGGTGATAATAGGTACAAGCTATATTAACGTTGTACCAAAAACTTGGTACATCAACGTTTAAAAAAAATTCAAGAAGGTAAAAAAAATGGTATACAGCACAGTAAAAGAAAAATAGATTGGTGCAAGTGCAACAACGTAAAAAAAAGTAGGCACAACATACGTATTTTGTTTTAAATTATACTATATAAAAAAATATAGTAAAGGATAAAAATGGATTTAAGATAAAATCATAAGGACAAAATGGGAAGAAAAAATGATAAGCTATAAGCTCATAAGCTACTTGAATTAGCTTATGAAAAATAAGCTATAAGTCAGTAAAATAAGCTATAAGCTCTTTCTGAGAAACTGTTACCAAACGGATTTTTTAGCTTATAAACTATAACACATAAACTATAAGTCAGTTTTTTTGGGTTTGCCAAAGAGAGCCATGTTTATTGTGTATGTGAAATGTGAATGTATCAAATGATTTAAAACATTGACGACATTGAAATGAAATTATACATACATATATAATTATTTCCATCTCTCTTTTTTTGAGATCCAAATTTAAAGCATTGATCCATTAGGAACATTGAAGTGAAATTTTGTACATAATACCACAGATATCATGTGATGTAACTTTTTACAAAAATTCTAGACTTGTCTAGCATTACCAATTGGATGAAATTATATTAAGCATTACAGATGTGATGTTAACATGTGTTCCAGTTTATCTTCTCAGACATATGTATGTATGAATTATTGGACACTGCCTCATTTCTTCCAACAAGAGTGGGGGTTGAAGAAGGCAAGACTCAAAGTTACTCACGGATGGTCGTTGCAATTTTGATGCAGAAAACAAAGGGACAAAATGAATGGCCGACATAGATTTGAGTTGAGTAGGGCAGCATGCACCTCCAACCAAGAGATTCAGCTCAATTAGGTGGTCCTATATTCAATTGAGGACATTTGGCAGATAACAAACTATTCAAAGCTTACAACTTTTTAGCAACTAGTAAGACCGGGAATCAGATTTGACGCAATTCCTGCATTAACACACTAACTGTTCTGATCGTCCGATCAAAAATAAGTGGTAGAGATTAACTTTATATAAAACAAATCAAATAGAACAGAACCGTCTGATCTGTTTTGTGTGACTGTGATTGCTTACTGCATATAACTGCGTGTAAAAGTTACAACAGACAATCTAGATCCATAAGAATAATACTAGGAATAAACCCGTGCGTTGCACGGGCTCGGTTAAAATATACAATTATAATAATTAAATATAATCACATATATAGTCAAATGATTGATAATATTTTAAAATATCATTTTATTAAATATTAATACACAATAAAAATTAAATTTAAAATTATTTAAAAATGTGAGATGCGTTGCACGGGTTTGATTACATCATTTATATTAAAATATATTTATAAATAAAAGTTAATAATTGTGATAAGTATATATATACACTTAAATGGTATATACTATTTTAAAATATGATTATATTTAATATTAATGGATGCATAAAATAAAAGTTTTTTAAAATACGAGATTTTCTGTTGATATATATCATAGTTTTGTTCATACTTTAATGTAATAGATTTTTTATAATATTCCATAAATTTAAAGAGATGCATCATATTTTATTTTAATAGTGTAATCGTATATACTGTAATCATATAAAATTTAGTTTTCTTTATATGGATTGCAATTGTTTAGTCACAAGATACTTTGCTTTTTATTTTTTATTTATCTCTTATTCTTTTCAAAAATAGTTGGAGACACACATACTTATACTTGCCGATAATATTGTTCATGAAAAATGTTAAAATAATCTTTGGCTATAGAATATGAATATATATGGTAGTTTTGTCTTTTATCACGTGATCTCATTCTTTATTTTTTTATTAATACTTTTGTGTGTTAGGTTTGTGTCCGTCAATTTTTTTATTTATTTTGTCTCTCTTTTTCAATTTAATCTCTCTTATTTAATAATTCTTGTATAACCTTGAATATTTTTGTTGCCAATTTATAAGCTTGGACGATGAGTTCATATATCTAAATTTAGGTTTAGATGAATTTAAATTTAACATGTCATCTTATTCTTACAAATATCTCGCTATTTTATTTTGAGATTTGATTTAAATATTTTTTTATCACCTAATAATTTTGAAAAATTTAGTGAATTTTAATTGAATGTAAATATGTTTGAGTATATGTTTGAATATATTTTATAAAAATATGTAAATATGTTTTAATTTCTACAATTTCTAAAATTTATTTTGACATATGAGCATCAACAATTTTTTCAATTGGTGATTTTGTTTTTTCATCCTTTCGTCTTGTTCTAGGAAAATTATGTCCCACATGACATAACAATTTATTTCATATACAATTTAAGGTCTCTCATAGTATTTATCAAAAGTATAAATCTTGTTATGATAATTAATTTATTTCTTTTGACGTTTCCTCTCAAATATTCACTTAATAGAATTATATCTTGTGTGTTATAGCTAAGAGTATTTTTAATGGTGGTTTTATTTTGTTATTTTACTATGTTTAATTCTTTTTTTATTAGGATTTTGTCCTCTCATTTTTTTTACCTAATAATATTTATTTGGGATTTTCAGTTTAATTTAGTAGTGCTTCTTAGAATATAGTACTCTTTTTCATAGAGGAATACTCTTAAATCATATTCTCAAAGTCGTAAATATATATATTACAATAATAATTTTTCATTTATTATAAGCAATTGCTAATTTAATTATATGACTATCTATTTTAATATGCAATTCATATTTTCTCATATTTATTGAAATCTATGACCATCGTTAAACAAATTAATATTCTTCATGTTTGAATCAAAATTTAAATACTATCAAAGAAGGTTGATGGTTAGTTTTTTCAAAATTCACTATCTCTTCTTCAGTTAAATGTGTTCTAGAAATGTTTATGATAGAGTTAAAAGCTCTACAAACGAATGGTTCCGATCGAGATGGAAAATGGAATGTTGTACATGAATTATATCCATTAAGTTTTTTTTTCTTCTATATTTGCAATTATAATTTTACAAACAATCTTTATAACGTGGAAGTTGAAAATGTGAAACAATTGAATTAATGAAAATGTATTTTTTTTTTTAGTAAATTTACTAAGCCACCCACATGATATACAATAAGCACGTGGTATGCGATAAATGTATGAAGATTATATACTTAGACAATTTCTAAGTCATGTTGAATCAATATACTTCTTATATGAATCAACATACTTCTTATATCACAACTATGGGAATCACATGACTTGAATGTCAACTTTAAAATCTTTGATTTTCTACTCTGTTTTTGTTTATATATTTCTCTTGAGATCAAGTAGATCACCTGCACATTATAGACACTACTACTTCAATAGAGTTAGAGATAGTCATGCTTAGTGACAATATCGTTCATGAGTAATAGAGAAAGGTTGAAATAAGTTTCGATTATAGAATGTGATTCATATATGGTAGTTTTGGTTTTTTCATATTTTGTTGTCATTCATTAAAAGCTATAAGAATAAAAAAATTACACGCAAAAAGTATCACATCCACAATCATTGAACAAAAAATAAATTATAGAAGTCTCAATTCCATTTAAAATCAAGTATGACATATTGTTCTTTATGTATTATGTATAATATTATTTGCCATTTAAAAAAGTCTCAATGCCTACTAATGAAACAATAGATTATAGAATCATATATCCATATAAAAGTTTTGCATGCTAATTAAACTTTTAATATAAATCATCTCTTTTAATATAAATCATCTCTTATATCCCACAACATAAACGAAAGTATATTAAAAAAAAAGGAATAGTGCTTTGTTATTCTTACACCTCCCCTAAATTTTTCTAAGGTTGACGTAGGTACAACGGAGCAGTTTGTGATCTTTAAACACACAATTATAAAATAACAAACCCTCTCATTTGTATTTGTCCAGCAGAAAAATCTGAAATAAAAATTATAAGAAAAAATTATCAATGATCAGCAATCTAAAAAAAGCATGTGCTCTTTAAATTTGATCCTCCACATACTATATAAAAAATCATATAAACCAACAACAAAAGTAAAAGGAAAGGGGAACCAAATGCAAATCCAAACACAAAAGTAAAATGAAAGAAAACCAAATGACACTTACCAAAGCCAAGAGCAAGAAGTCAATTTTCAGTTTTCTCAATCTTATATATGATGAGATTTAGAAACTTAATAGAATACCATAATCATTTTGAGTGTTAGAAATGATGAGATTTAATTATAGATAATCCATACGTTTTTTTCCATGTAAACATAAAGGTGGAGTGTAATTATAAAATAGTTAATATTAATCTCTTGAACTTCAACTATACATGTGCCTTAGAAATTTAGAGAAGCTTTTTATCTTTTTTTTATAGGTCAAAAAGTAAAGCTAAACAATCGCTTAACAAAATATGATATATATTAGTGACTATTGGTTTCCCCTCTATTCAATCATTATTGTAACTTTTTTTTTATTATTTAAAAAGCACAAAAATTGTGTGGCAATCAATCAATAGGCAATCAAATTTTTCTTAAAAAAATTGAAGCTCATTTAGATATGCCACATAGGCACAATGGAAACATAAGAATAATTAGGAGCTTCCTTTTTATTAGTAAATAAAAAAGATAAAAGATAAATAAATAAATAAATAAAATAAAAGATAGAAATAGAGAGATTATAAACTTTTTTTTTAGAGTGTCATATAAGCATAATGCTTGTCTATGAGCTATTTGAATCAAAATGATCAAATTCATTCACTTAATGTGATCACGTTTTATTTTGGAGAATTTTTTACTCTTCACCTATTTCAATATGACATTGAGATTTTCACACAATTTTGCCTTCTTTGCCAATACAATATCATAGTCGTCACTTACTCCTTCATTGTCAAGAATGATCCTGCAACTATTCCCTACCTCTCCTTCTTTAGCAAACTCACCATTAATCAAAGTATCATATATACAATTATAGAAAATTAGAATTTTGAAAGACATACAATATTTTGAAAGAAAATTCGAACCAAATAATATGTTGCTAAATAAAAAATATACGATATTTTTTTTACATAACATACAAATCCATAAATTAAGTATAAATAAAACTTACATATAATTAAAATGGCATATTGCTAACTCAACATGTTCCAACATATGTTCCTTTGTCATCTTTGGACTTTTGATCCCTAAAAAGTAAGAAAAATAGACATTGAAATGAGACAAATATTTATATTATACTTGAAAAGATAAGATAGTAGTTGACTTACTTGTTGAGAAACACGATTCGTTAAAAGTGTAAAATTGGTATATAGAAAACATGTAAAAGAACAAAACTATGAAAATGAGAGTATGAATAAAATGTTGTGGTTAGTGAGTATTGCTTATAAAGATCATAGAAGTTACAATTTCTATTTCTTTTATCATTATTGAATATATTGATTGGAAAGAATTCCAATGATCATGAGCTTTGTGTGTGTGGTAATAATTGTATTGCATTAGTAGCCTTTAACTAATCATCAACCAAAATGCATAACCATGACTTTGGAGAATGAATAGACAAATACAATTAATTGTGGGATAAAAACAATGAAGAATTTAAGCTTTTTTTAATCAAGAATTGAAGCTCATTTAGATATGCCACATAGGCACAATGGAGACATAAGACTAACATAGGAGCTTCCTTTTATTAGTAAAAGATAATAGCTTATGTCAATAAAGAATAATAAAATCTAAATTGATTGTTTAACTAAATTTAATATTATATGTGATATTTTAAAAACCCGTGCAACGCATGAATTGGAGTCTAGTATATATATACTATATTCTTCCTTCAAATAATATAGTGGTCAAAATATCATTTCTTAAAATGAATAAGTAAGAAACACTCAACTTAAATCTCGGCCTTTGCGTCTAATATCCCCATCCCTTATAAATATTCTTATATAATTAAACTATTTATACATATGCAATTTATTTCGTGTGAATTTTATGATAAAACAATTGAATTATTTATAATTAAAAAAATAAAAAAGCACTAAAATAAGAAAAATATAATTTTTTTTTAATTTACTCAGAACTTATTACATCTATTTGATTTGATTTGGATTATAAACTCTCTTTTATGTTAAGAAATACAAAAGTGAGAGTTTAATATTGAGAAAAATAACATTTTAACTTTAAAAATTTGAATGAGCAGCTTTGAAGATAAAATTTCTATATAGAGTTTCTTATCTGTGGCCAAAGGGTACATCCACGTATTAGCATTCTTCTAAACTCTTAACTTATTTTTAAGAGGAGTAGCTCCTTTCTTCTTACCAAAAAATTATTGTCAACTATACATTCTTGATGAAAAATTTATTCTTACAAGTTACATGTAGCTTTCAGGTTAGCAAACTCTAATAATGTGTTAGAACCTTTCATTCTTGCACAAAGAAATAATTACTAGATGATTAAGAACCTCCTTGTCCTCAACTTAGCAACAATATCTACAAAAATGTCTTCAAATAATGGGATAGATTAATATTGGAGATGATACCTTTTAAAGAAAAAGTAGATGTATTCAAATTTGGAAACCTGAAAGGGGGCAATATTGAAATGGTCTTAGGCTTCATAATTTGTTTTAAGAATACATAATTTATCTCAAAAAGGGGTCAAAAAAGATAAAAAGAAAAAACCGACCACAAATGTATGTGTGGTTCTGTTATTGTCATAAGCATGTTAAAGACATACATAACAAATGACAAAAGAGGAAGAAAATGCAACACATGTCTTGGTGTTAGTTTAAATATTCACGTACTTCTGGATCAAAACTTGTTTGAAAAGACAAGAGGATAAGGATAAATATATTAGTATGAAAATTCAAACAGAATGGAATGAGCCTTTTGAATAATAATGTACTTTCAACAAGTTGCATGTGTATTTTCCATTCTGACATGACATTGTGGCAAGTCTGAGTAAAAGTAGGACATTGCATAGAACAGTGGAGGTTGAATACAAGTAAGGAATTTGTGACTATGGAACTCTCTAACCTTTGAAACTCTGCCTTCTCTCTACTTCTTTAACCTAGCCGCCACCTTCCCTTCTCTCCCTCACATCCAAATTTTTTTCTTTCAAAATATAGATCTACAAGATGGTGGTGCAACGAGGATACACTACACCTCCGCACCACCGCGTTTCAGATCGGCGCCGGAGCTCTCCCTTTCGGTACGGTTCTGTTTCTTTTTTCTTTTTTAGATCGCGTTTTCTCTTGTGGTCTCGGATCGTTTTGTGGTGGTGGTGCGTTGAGATGCAGTCACAGCCATGTTTCAGATCGGAGGCAGATTTCTTCTTTGTTCTGGTTCTGCTCTTGGTTCGTGTGTGGTGGTGGTGGTGCGAGAAATTGCAGCCTGCTCTCCGCACCATCGTGTTTCAGATCGGCGCTGGAGTTCTTTTCCGGTGCGGTTTTTCTTGCTTCTGTTCTTCGCCTCTGGTTGGACGGCGACGAATTTGAGTTGGGGTGATGGGTATGTGGGGTGATGGGTATGAGAGTGGCTGCAACTGCGACGGGTCTGCGATGGGGTGGTGGCGACCGCGGCGGAACGGAGATGGGTGTAGTGGTGGCAGTTGTGACAGGACTGAAATGGAGGTGTTGTGGTGGTTGTGACAGATATGAGATGGGGTGTTTGTGGCTGCGATGGTTTCATGACGGGTGTGGTGGTGGTGGCCGCGACGGAATTGATATGGAGGTGATGTGGGGGTGTGGTGGTGAAGTGCTGACGTTGAGGTGTTGGATTTGGCGTAGTCAGTACGTGGATGGTTCCGTGTGTGATTGGCTTGGTGTGGTGGCTGCGACGTATCTGTGATGGGTGTGGTGGTGATGAGTGAAACAATTGGTTCAGTTCGATGTTTGAGTTGTTTATGTTTGGCGTATTTCCATTTTCCTTCTCAATGGAACCTCCGTGGAGCGTCATTAGCTCTCTCCAAAACTTTTCGCAGCTGTGATTTTAGCCCTTTACGTCACCGTTTTTGTGTTAGTTTTGGATTGGTTGGTTTAAGAGGTTATTGACTGTTTCTGCGGTTTTTGTGCCGCCGTCGGACGGAGGTTCTTTTTGGGTAGTTGTGGTTTGATATCCGAATATGAGTGGATACTCCTTAGCTTCAAGGCTGCCGTTTTGTTTCAGATGGGATTAACATAGGATGGGTGGATGGTGATATTTGGTGTAATTGTTTGACTTTTGGGGTATATTTTGTTATTGTTCTAGGTTGTTGTTTTAGTTGCTATTGGTGTTGGAATTCTTCCTTTTTGGAGAATTTTGTATGTCTTGACTTTGCGGATTGTGCTCGTCTTGCGCTCAGTTCCGTTTTTAATAATAATTTAGCCGTTTCCAAAAAAAGTGGAGGTTGAATACTTGTAAAGTGAGAAGACTCATAAACCTAACACCTTAAGGTTTTGGGTTAAAGTGTGGTGTCCAACTCACTTGTGAAGTTATTCTTGAGCCCAATGTGGATGATTCCCGACTGCCCCCTCATGGTGACAAAACAGACATTCCATTAACTTAATTTGCTGGGTCTTGTGTGCGTGCAATGTACATAGGATGGTAGTTGCGGTGACGGAGTCATAAATTTTTTTAAAATTTGGACAAAATTTTAATTCTATATTAAAATTTTTTAGTTTTGAATAAAATATATTAGTTTTGCACTAAATTAATTCTTCAAAATTTCAATTTTACTGTAAACTAACCTCCAAAATATAAATTTTTTTGGGCCGAGCCAGAACAAGTGCCCTGGTTGGCCGGACCTTGTCTCCGGCCTCGGGTAGATGTTAAGAGTTCTATAAAATAATAAATAAATATAAATTTATAAGTAGAAGTGGTTGGTTATATATAAAACTCTATGAATTGGTCTTGATCACTAGTGCAGGAAAGAGATTTAACATCGAGTGAAAACACTTTCTGCATTGATTTCCTATCCGATGTAAAGATACGTAGGGCCCGTTTGGTGCGCAGGATAGGGAGACAGGATATGATAAAACTATCATATCCCACGTTAATCCATTGTTTGGTGCACCAATAGGAAATGATAAATTAAACCTATTTCTAATCCTATCCTATTGCTCCTTTGTTATTTTAATCCTTAATTTTTGGTGGGTTAGCAACCTAATAGGATAACTATTGCCGCACGCACGCGTACTTCTCTTTTCAGCATACCTTCTTCGATTCCTACTGTATGCTTTATATTTTACTCATTTATTTTATATTTTTCTGTAACTTTAATTTAGCGGTGGATTATTGTCTTTATATGCTTTATATTTTACTCATTTTATATTATATTTTCCTGTAACTTTTTCTTCTTTTTTCATTTTTGTTGTTTGTTCGATAGTGTTTTTTCTTCTTTTTCTTCTTGTTTTATTTTAGTGTTACTTATGTATATACCAATTTTAATTATATGAAATTATTTCTCAACAATAATTTTGTCATTAGTTTATTTTTTGTTATGTTAATTAAAAATATAATTTTTTTTTTTATTATAAAATGTATTTACTTTATAAGAATAATTTTTTTATTTAAATAAAAATGTATCATATCATTTCAATATCAAATGTGCACCAAACACATGATATGATTAAATAATGATATCCTCTTTCTTATCTTATGTGCACCAAACAAATGACAGGATATGAGCTTATCATATCACTATCCTATCCTATTCTTATCCAGCTTCTTATCCTATCCTATCTTTATCATATCCTGTGCACTTGTAAATTCTTCACTAGTGTGAGTGTATAAATAATTTGAATAACTGAATGTTTACATATACACTCTCGCCATCGAACATCATCTCTGCCTTAAATGCTGACCAAATAACTCCTTAATTTATAGGGTATTCTTCCAAAGATCCACTATCATTTGAGATCCTTTAGTTTTCTTGATAAACTTTTATGTTCTGATCAAAACATATCTCCTTATTAATTAAGTTAATAGTCTTTCAAAAAATAGTTTACTTAGAAATATACTCCGTATATCATAAGATCATTAAATAATATTTTTAAACTTGATAAGTTAACTCATTTAAATACATGCAAATTTGCATGTGGGATGTGTATTTGGCAGCTCCCCCGCCCCTAGCTTTATCATACACAAATGTAAAGTTTAATTAAGTATAAATTTGAATAAGATATTAAGTCTAAAAAATATATATTATAGGTTTATTTATTTATTTTTGTTGGCTTTTATCACAAGTTTAATCTGGTTCGGGGTCAGTTCTGATATTAAGTAGTTTTAGTTTCATTTTAATTGTAGTTATGGGAAATCGACCGTGATCTTCACTATTAAATTCAGCGTCAATTACCACTAAACCAACTAACAATTGATAATATATTATTGGTTTAGATAAAATTGTCTAAAATAGGAGAGAGAGAGAAGAGGAATTTAAAAGATGACATGTAATGACGATAGTAGCTAGATGTCATCACCCTTTGATGTTTTTATTATTTTTTTAATGATATTTTTATGGTGAACTCTCCTGTGTACATTTTATTTGGATATGTACGATAGGTGAACAATTATAATAGACTCACAAATAGCGTTTAATATAAAAAAATAAAAGAGCAATATTTGTGAACCTATTAAAATTAAGCTAATCGTTGTGCTGATATTTTGGCTAATATAGGTTGTGTATCCTCTACAACAACTACGGTGTATACTCAGCCTCCTCCGGAAATGCTTCAAGTTCTTGCTGATGATTTTAGGGGTGTTTCTCTCCCCCGTTTAGTGGCTATGTAACTTCTTTTTGGGCTTAGGCCCATTTTTATTTCCAAAAAAAAAAAAAAAATTATCTACCTTAATTGGTGTATCGGTACAAATCTAAATAAAATGTGTCTTAAAGATCGAATTCACATTTTTTTATTTAGTGACTAAAAATTCACAATTAAATAAGTAAATGAGAAATTTATTTATTTTTTTGACTTTCGGGGATCAATCTAACATCAAGTAATTTCAGTTCCTTCCCGATTGCAGATGCAGGAGATCGAACCGCATAATATTCAACATCCTTAATCTGGTCATGAGAACTTTTTTACAAGTTGATTCCATATTAATATTGATTATGATTCAAAATCAAAGATGGCATTTGACAAAAAAAAAATCAAAGATCGCCGCAAATATTTACGTTTTTATTTTATTGATGAATCTGGACTTGTAAATTGCAAATATTCAAAAAAAAAAAAATGAAAGAAATTAATTGCAAATGAGAAAAACTCCGGCAAAAACCGAAATTGAGGTAAATTTGTCACGGTATTAATGCATTGCAAAATACTGATTGCATTGACAACTATAGAACGATGAGAGAATATTGTTCGCATAATAGCCGGACGTGAGGCAATTAAATTAAATTAAATGAGTATTAATATGAATAGCAGTATACTATTCAATGAGACAAAAAAATGTTAATATACTTTACAAGCACATGCGAAGAGGTTTAATATAAAAATATTTTTTTTAACATGTTATGAATAATATGAATTGTGGATGTCCATATCTCTTCCCTTCCTTATAACTTCCACTAAGTAGTGGAGATTTACTACCTTTGTCTTTTCACTACTTTCCTTGTGTCCTATAAATAGGACATTTGTTATATGTAATAGACACAAGTGAAGAGTTGAATACAAACCTCTCATTCTCTCTATCTCTATGTTTTAGCTTTAGTAGTTTATTTTTAACACGTTATCAGCACGAAGCTCTAACAACACGATTTGAGGTAAGATTATTCATGCTTGTTCTTGATATTACTTGTAAAGTTGTATGCTTGTTTGTGGTGTCAGAAGTGGGATAAATAGAACTCATGCTTGTCTTGATAAATAGGACTGATGTTTGTACTCTCCTATTGTGATATTCTTTAATTTTATTGGAAACACTATATATATATACCTCTTGCCAATTCGTTACTGTGTTATATCGATGGTGTTATAATCCTTGAGAAAGTTTAGGCAACATATCTTATCAACTATTCGTTGACCATTGGCTTTTTCTCCATGATTATCTCAACTGTCAACATAGCTGCTAGCACGACAAATAGAATTGCATGAAATATCTTAATATATAGTTAATCTGGCTTGAACTCCATAACTGTTTAAACCTTATTCTTTTTAAGCTAAATCATGTATTTGGCTCTGTTTAATTGTTTTGGTTCCATATGCTCTACTACCTCTAGATGGTGTTTTTGCCTAAAGTTGATCTTTGAAAGATAACAAAATAACCTTTCCATTGACCTAGCATTTCCAAATTTTCGTTATAACTCTTTAAGATTCCGATTTAGAATACTTCACTAATAGATATACCTTTTTAATGATGGACTACTTTTACCTCTCTAATACCTTATATATATTACTTTAACATAATTCTTTACAATGTTTTGTTAATGATTTTTAATATAATGATATTTTAATATCATTATATATATCAATTATAATAATATAATGATATTTTTTAATATAATGATATTTCACATACCTTATATATATCCTTATCGTTATCATGATATTTTAATATAATCCACTGTTATTGTTCATGATTTCATTCAATTTTATAAAATCTGAGAGTTTTTTATATTGATCAAACTACACCGACTAGTATGAAATTATGTGCACCAGTCTAGTCTTGTTTCATTTCTTACTACTTTTCAATTCAATGGATCTAAAAGCTATCATGATAGGTGTTAAAGCAAAATTGAGATCGTATGGTTAGTGGCATATTTTTTTAAGAGACCAATTGGCATGACAATGCATATATGGTTTATCGACTTGAGAAATATAATCTTTTAAGTTTGAGAAATATTATTTCAGTTGACGACTTGGTATACATGAAATTTTAATATTATTAATTCATCAAAGAACTATTTTTCTTTATCAATGTGAAGATTTGAGACATGGTTTATCGAGAATAAGAAATTTAATATCAAGCATTCCTGGAGAATTGCATAACAGATGATTTGTTCTTGATCTTTTGAAAATCTTATGTTCTTTCTTCTTGTTACGTGATAGTGTCTTGGATTTATTGGAATTATTATGATTTATGCTTAGAGTTATAATCGTTTCTTTTGGATCTTCAATACAAGTCCATATATTGTTACAATTTCATCAATTGATACGGTGAATAATTATTATGTGAATTGTAATATATTATTGTGTTTATTCATTCTTTATGCATTCTTGAAGTATTGTATAAAAATTGAACTTATATTATAAGATCAAAAGAACTATCATGTAATTCCTGAAGAACTTATATCATTCTATGTGAACTCTTGAAGAATTAAAAAACATAGTTCCTGAAAAACTCATTATTCGGTGAGAATTCCTGAAGAATTCAAAAAAAAGGTAGTTCCTGAAGAACTCAACATTATTCTATGTGAATTCCAGAAGAATTCAAAAGGGTTAATCCCTAAGGATTGATTGGAGATTTTATTTTATTGTTAAAATATATTGTATAGTGAAGTAGCAAAATTAAAGATTAGTCATATTTATAATTAAACATAGAGTGATTATTTGAATCGTTCCCAGAAGTGAACGGTTCATACTATTTATTTTGTATAATCAATGTTTTAGTTATGGTAATTGATTTATTGTTGATATGATAGATGTCAAATTTCATTACCATAAATTTAAAGGTGAGATGTGAAATTAGTTTTGATAAAAATGTATTTTATTCCATTATTTGATCAAAGATATTTTTTATGAGATAATATTTAAACTTCTATTATATGCTTTGTTTTCTTATACTATGAAAATATATATTTGATTATGATTGTATTCTTTCTTATTCCACAAGATTTCTATTTCATAAATATTACATGGAAGATATGCATTTTCTCATATAAAAATAAATGTATTTGATTTTAGATCTTACATATAATATAAACTTTGAAGATGAAACTTCAAAAATAATTCTTATTGACAATTTATGTTGTCTGATTACTGACCTAAAAAAAAAAAGTATGATTTATATTATAGTAAACTTGAAGTTTACAAATCATGTTTCAAATATTCTTTATTGAGTGTAGTAAACAATCACTCAATAATTATTCAAACAATCATATTTTTTTTTTATCATTTGTGATATAGTTCCTGGAGAACTACAAAATTATCGAATGCTCCTCAAGAGCTAATGTAACATGGAGGAACAAAGTTATCATACTTTTCCTCTAGATTGTACTACATTTATATATATTAGTGCAATTAAAGCACAAATTATTGTAAACCATAAGTTTGCAAATAATATTAAGTTAGTATATTTGGCAAGACCGGTTGGGTTATCCCGGATCTATTATGATGCGAAGAATAATTATTATTTTATTGGATATGTGTTGAAGAGCCAGAAGTTTCTTCAATCCAATAATTTGTGTATTGCTTGTTCCCAAAGGAAGTTGAAAATTTGAAAAAGTGAGTCTCTCACAAATTTTGAGAGTAGGTGATATTTGTAACTCAAATCATCCATTACCATTTAGATATTATAAAACTTTAATTGATGCATCAACTAAATGTCCAGTCAACTCACAACCAGATGTTTGTGAAATTGGTCGACCAAAATTGATTCGAATATCTTGTAGCAATATGCTCATTAAAAATATGGACCTGAAGATCCACTCTTTAGACGTGTAAAGTTAAATTTGTGATTGATACTTACGAAATCATAACTTCAAAATTCTACTTCGGGAACATGATATCATTTATATTGATTTTTTGCTTCGCATCAAGCCAATAAGTTATTATATGGAAGTCCTCCCCTTAATTTGCAATTCAGTTAAGTTTAGGTTTATAACCTAATATTTTTCATCTAAGCATTTTTGGATGTGTTGTGTATATCACAGTTGCTCCAATATAATGCACTTAGATAGATCTTGAAAGAATATTGGGAAAATATATTTGATATGAATTTTCATCTATTACAAATTGTATTGAGCCAACTTATTTACATCCCAGTAGGATGATTATCAAGTGATGAATTAGTTTTTCCAATATTAGGGGGAGAGAAGAAGCAGCTGAAAAATATGAACCTGAAGTTCAAATGAATTACTTGAAATTAAATATTATTGTCTCATCTTGATCCTCAAAATATAACTTGTTTGCAAAGTTAAGAAATTAAAATAGAAGCTGCTAATGCTCCAAAGAAAATGGATATCCTTGTCGGATAATAGAATATTGCAAATGAGTCTTAACCGCGCATGAAGCGTGGTAGATCAATTGGTTCCAAATATAAACATCCTCGAACAAGAAAAGGAACTAAAATGAAAGATAACCCAAATGAGGGTGTAGAAGCTCTTAAAGAGTTGTCTGATATGATTGATTTTTAAGTTCCAGAAGAACTGATCAGGTACCTGAAATTTATGAAACAAAGAAATCTCGATTAGTTATGAATGAAATGAGATGGAACAAAAAATGAAAGTCAACGTTGACGATGTTTTGCTATAGCGCTATATGTGATAAGTAATAACGAGGATCATGAGTCAAAGTCTATTAACGATTATAGATAAAGAAAATATCTGCAGATGGAAATAGACAAATTCAAGTGAAATCAAACTTTATTTGTATAGCTGAACTGTTTGGACTTGTAGTCCGCACACTTGAAGATGTGAAGTTAGTTAGTTATATATGACTTTTTAAGCTAAAGAGAATTATATTGATATTTATAGAGTTTGATATGTTCACCAAAAGTGGATGGTAAATGTCTACAATTTATTTCGATGAGACATATTCACCTGAAGTGAATTGAAGAAATTTTTCTTGCTTGATTAAGTTTAGTAGCACTTGAAAGGCTAAATTTACATGAAATATATGTTACAATATATTTATATGGCTCACTTGAATTGATGATTATATGAAACTCTATAAAGGAGTTAATTTTATGATACATTGAAGAAATGACATCATATGTCCATTCTAAACATTTGGAAGTGAATTTATTATAACTGATTTTATGATGATATAAATATTATCAAGACTCTAGAAGAGATCCTAAAATATGTTGATTATAGAAAAATTTGAAATTGCATATGACGCATGTGAATGTGTGTTTGGATTTGCAAATTTATTATTTAAATGAGATTTTGTGCATCAAGAAATTTATATAGCAAATGTATTAAAATAACTTGATTGGACAAATCTAATTGATTGTGTAGTATAATGCTTGTGATGTCACTTAATGTTAGTATAGATTATGTCTTCAAGAAAATGATGGACAATTAGAATTGGTCCCGAAATACCATATCTTAGTTCAAACGAAGACATTAATGTATTTTGTTAATTATATGTATTGTGGTATTTTGTGTTTTTCAATATTTTTAAATGCAGATATCAGAACAAAGTCAAGCATACGTTTTAGAGAAACAACATAAACAAGGGAGCAAAGAATGTTTTTTTCATTGAGGATTATGAGTTTACATACACAATAAACTTGTGGTTTTCTCATTCTATAAGGAGGCTCTTTCAGTTGGAAGAGGGCTACATCAAACGAGATCGAGCAAAACATACTTCTCCTAAAGATGGTTGTATGGTTGAGGGGGAGAAATAAATATATTATGTAAAAGGATGGTGTACTCTTTTTCCTTAACTAGAATTTTTTTCCATTGGGTTTTTTTCTAGTAAGGTTTTAACGAGGCACATCGTCGATGGACATCCAAGGGGGAGTGTTATGAATAATATGAATTGTGGATGTCCATATCTCTTCCCTTCCTTATAACTCCCACTAAGTAGTGGAGATTTACTACCTTTGTCTTTTCACTACTTTCCTTGTGTCCTATAAATAGGACATTTGTTATATGTAATAGACACAAGTGAAGAGTTGAATACAAACCTCTAATTCTCTCTATCTCTATGTTTTAGCTTTAGTAGTTTATTTCTAACATAATATAAATTTTTTGTATTATGTAATTCTAATTTTTTGTATTAGAATAATTTATTATATGTCTAAAGAACACATGTTAATATGACTCAAACCAAAAGTGATGTACCTCTATTCTAAAATATAGTTTTTTTTGTTGATAAATTGATGTATTTAGTCTATTTTCATCCGAATAAATCAATTTTTCTATTAATTTTTTCTTATAATTTAGAAGTTGGAATGAGGCGATTCAAATCCACCGCAGTCATTTTTGACACAGTTTCTCACTGATTTATATCACAACCATTTTTTTCTCCTTTCAACAACCATTCTATCGCCTATACATCTAATTCATTGATTTACTTCACTTAATCCTATTCCTAGGGATGTAATGTAGTAGTACTTTTTATGTTTTACTTCGCAAGTGTTTGGATTATTATAAATTTATAATGACATAGATGTTGATAGTCGCATTGTAGTAGGGTTTGTGTCCCTAGCTAGTCTCACACCTTTATAAATATTAAACCACCTGGCTATTATATTCACCACATGCACCACTCTAGTCTTCGCATTGTAGGGTTTGTGTCCCTAGTCTCACATTTTGGTTTCTCAAGTTTAAGCTTACACAACAAATTGAACTAATAATTGTGTATATATATCTATTTGTTTTGTATTTGTTAAGAAAACATGTTGTCTAGGAAGGCTAGTGAAGACTCTCATGGGCAAGACTCTTCTTACTTTCTAGGATGGCAAGAATACGAGAAGAATCCCTATCATCCAATTCATAATCCCACGGGAATCATTCAGATGGGGCTTGCGGAGAATCAGGTTTACTAATTTATCAATTAGGTTTATTAATTTTGTCTATTAGGAGCCAAAAACAAAACATAATTTTTTTATAAGGATGAAAACTAAAATTTATTAATTTTCTAGAGACAAAAAATATTCAATCCTAAAAAATGCTAATTATGAGCAAAATCCTAGTGACACTAGTGTATTATAATTAGGTGTCTCTATAATACGAACCTCCCAAAAATGGCTTAAAAATTGATCTATACTAATTTACTAAAATATAGAGAAAATAAAATATATTTTTATTAAATTTACTAAAAATATTGGATGCTAAATAGTCAATATATTATACGTAACGGTGGCTATGTTTGTCAACTATCAAATTAATGTATTGTTTCCACTTTATATAGTAGTACCAGCACTAGTACTAGTACTAGTACTAGTATACTCCAACTTAATGTGTCCAACATAAATCGCTGACATCTTTAATTAATTTGCAGCTTTCATTTGACCTTGTTGAATCATGGCTCCAAAGAAATTCTGATGTAGTGGAGATGAAGAAAGATGGAATATCCATATTTAAAGAACTTGCTCTTTTCCAGGATTATCACGGCTTACCTGCTCTCAAAAATGTAAGACATCCTTATGAGTAATGAGTTGATTATGAATATTAATAACAAATACTACTTTATTATTAGAGGGTCGAACACGACTCATAAAACTCCATAAAAAAATTTCGGACTGCGGTTCATATTTGCTAATGCATCTAAATATTGATATGCTTCGCGGTAAGAATGACGTATCTCCACCTCTTAATATATCCAACTCTAACAAATTTCAAGTTTTCTTACAAGCTTTGAAGCACAATTCCATTGAACCCCAACCTTTTAGCATAAGCTTCTAGCTTCCTCACATTCCGCCCCATAAGCACTATATGCATCTATATGTAAACTTCGCAAAACCTCCAAGCCATTCACTATCGTTTTTTCTAATCACTCCACCGCACCATGCTCTTTTCCCTTTCTTCGATGCACCATCTATATTGAACAGGCTCGGCCTAGATACATGTGCAACATGTACTGCGGCAATGAGCCTCCAATAAACGAGGCCTAAAAAAATTACATAGTAGTATCAATAAATTAAAAAACATTAAATTAGGATCTACAAAACTTAATATATTAATCACAAGAATAATTATTTTTTGATGTTATTTGCAACTAAAATCTAAAATAATTATATAGACTATGGCTATATATATATAATTATTTTTTTAATATAATTTGGGTTATTTTTCTTATATATTTAAAGAAGAGGGAGTACTCAATACAATATTTTATTTTTTTGTAGGAACTGGTGGAGTTTATGGGAAATATCAGAGGAAATAGAATAAAATTTGATTCAGAGAATCTTGTTCTCACAGCTGGCGCAACTTTCGCAAATGAAATTCTCATGTTTTGTCTCGCTGATCCAGGGGAAGCTTTCATTCTTCCCACACCCTATTATCCTGGGTATATTTATATCAATTTTACTCAAATTTCAATTAAATATATATCTTGGTTAATGATATTGACAAATATATTGAAAAGTGGTTAAAAAGTATACATTTTGGTTGTTAAAGAAGTTGTAAAATTGGTTAATGGTGTGAAAATTTGGAAGTCACTGATTAAATTTTATAACCAAATTTTTGTCAATATTGATTACTTGACCAACAAGTCACTCTGTATTGCTTATAATAATTTCTGCAATTATATGAGTTTCATATCTACTAATGAATAAGTGAATTACAACCATCATTATCACTCTTCCATTCTCTTAATTTTGTTAGTTTTAGCGCGTGTAATTGCTTGTGAAACAAGAAATTGATGCTGCGCCTATTAATTATCTTGCACCTATTTTTAGTGTGTGTGCATTTTCATATCTTGCACCAACAATGATAACATTTGGATCAATTGTTTTGAACTACAACAAAACTGCAATTCAAATGCTCAAATCCTTGAAGAATAGATGATGACATGCTTTTAAAATACTAGCTTAATACACATTAAGTTTTTTGTATCATAATAGTAATTTAATTAATTGTAAGTTGCTAACATTTAAAAATTTTGACTTAAATAAAAATTTGACAGGTTTAACAGAGATCTTAAATGGCGAACAGGGGTTGAAATCGTTCCAATGCATTGCTTAAGTTCAAACGGTTTCAAAATCACATCCTCTGGTTTAGAACAAGCCTATAAAGAAGCACAAAACAAGAACCTTAATGTGAAAGGTGTACTAGTAACTAATCCTTCAAACCCATTAGGCACAACCATGACCAAAAAAGAGCTTAACAAACTAGTAGATTTTGCAATAAACAAACACATTCACATAATAAGCGACGAAATCTACTCAGGTACTGTCTTCGACTCACCAAAATTTGTAAGCATCATGGAAGTTATCAACGAAAGAAGTCTCAAAAATGATGAAATTTTAAAGCAAGTTCACGTTATTTATAGTCTCTCTAAAGACCTCGGTGTACCTGGTTTTCGTGTTGGAATGATATATTCAAATAACAAAAATGTTATATCTGCAGCGACCAAAATGTCAAGCTTTGGACTTATTTCATCGCAAACTCAATATTTGGTAGCAAAATTACTAGGTGACAAGAAATTTATTTTTAAGTATATGGACGAGAATAAGACGCGATTGAAGAAACGGAAGGAAATGGTCGTTAATGGTTTGAGAAATGCGGGGATTCGGTGTTTAAAGAGCAATGCTGGTTTGTTCTGCTGGGTTGATATGAGACATTTGTTGAGTTCTTCAAGTTTTGAAGCAGAGAAAGAGCTTTGGAAAATGATTATTTACAAAGTTGGTTTGAATATATCTCCTGGCTCTTCTTGTAATTGTTCTGAACCAGGGTGGTTTAGGATTTGTTTTGCTAATATGACTCAAGAAACTTTACAAGTTGCAATGCAAAGGATTAAGGTCTTTATGGATTCATATTCAACCATGTTTTGTGCCAAACAACCATTATTTGTCACTAATACTAATGTGATCAATTATTATAAGTACACTAGATGGATGGAAAATTACTAATTTATTGTATCAAGGTGGTTTTATCATATGAAGGTGACAAAAAATTATAGGCTAGCTAGTAATCCTTTATTGAGTTGTTGTAATCGTTTAGCCCCTAATAAGAATAATTTGTAATGAGTTTGAGTACCTCATATTCTTCTTTTAATATGCCTATCTAAAATTAAATAAGTTTTTTAACCTTTCTAAATAATTTTATATTTAAAAGTTAAAAAAAATAAATTTCCAAATAACGATTTACTTAATTTAAAATAATATTTTATTTCTTTATGACAAAAATAATATTTTCTAGTTTTGATAACCCGGTGACGCGTATGAAAAAAATTTGTTGAGAGATGTCAATCCTTTAAATAATTTTCAGTAATTCGAGAAGATTAATCTCTACACTTGCGCGTGAGGATAACTTCGATTTACAAAAAAAAATAAAAAAAATAAAATTATCTTTGTTTTTTAAATGGAAAAAATAATATTATTTTAAGTTCAGTTTCAAAATATGTATGTATAGATTAAATTCTTTCCTCCCATATGAAAGTTTAAAACCTCAACAAACGCACCCATTAATATCATAGGATAGGATTGTTGTATCAGAAAAAGCTTTTGTGTGGATTTTAGAAATTGGGGTTTGGCTATTTTTGTTTTAGATTGCAACAATGCAAACAAGAAACAAATAATGCCTTAAGAATTTGATATTCATTTCATGCTATTCCATTCTTCCTTCTCTTTTCAATTTCACAATTTTGATAAACATAAAACTTCTAGGGTTTCAAATTTCCTCTTTCCCCTCAAATTACTCTCTCTATAAAACCTTCTCTCGAATTGTGAAACTCAATTCACAATCTATTTTGTTTCTTCCTTCAATGTGTTGATTTTTCTATCATTATTTTCCACATTTCTCTTCATTCACAATTTCTTCACATTTACGTGTCCAGGTACTTCCTTAATTCTTATTTTCAATTTTTTTTTCTCCCTAATTTCCTATGTTAACTTTTACGTATGAAACAAATTAAACCTTACATTATATCATATCATATCATCACCGTGTTGTTTAAATATTGAATAACGCCTTTCGTTTATGTGTAATTATATTGAATATATATATATATAATGATCGAGACATTTATTTTAATATTTTGTTTTCAGGTGATTAATGTGATTTTGTGTTTTTGTTACTTGCTGGGTAATGAGAGGTGTTAACTTTGCCAACAATTTAGTGGGCAGAGATGAACATTGCTGCTCTTTTAACTTCAGCAGGAATTAATATCGCCGTATGTGTGATACTATTTTCACTTTATTCAATATTAAGAAAACAACCAAGCAATTTTAATGTATACTTTGGAAGAAAACTAGCTACATTATCTTCTAAAAACGTCGATCTTAGTTTGGAAAGATTTGTTCCATCTCCCACATGGGTAATGAAAGCATGGAATACAACTCAAGAAGAACTTCTTGCTATTGGTGGTTTAGATGTCGTGGTTTTTAACAGGATACTTATCTTCAGGTTGTTCAAATCTTCTTAAATTCAAATTTGTTATATACTATGCCATTTCCTATGAAGCACGGATACAGACACTGACACGTTGACACTGATCATAATTTGAAAAAATGACATAATTCAATGTAATCATCTGATGCGTGTTCGACACTGGGACACGCCTAATTTGATGTTTGTAATTTGTGGTTTTACTAACTATTGATATTGTTATTTTCTGCTTCAGTATTCGAGTATTTTCTGTTGCTGCTATCATCTGCACTATTTTAGTGCTTCCAGTGAATTACTATGGCCAAAACAGGATACATAAAGACATACCTTTAGAGTCACTAGAAGTATTTACCATTGAGAATGTCAAGGAAGGATCCAGATGGTATGAACAATGTTTTATATTTTGATGAAAATGTTTTTCATGTGAGTTTAGTTCAAATAGAAAATAATGTGCAAAAGCTAAGAAAATAATGAAGAAACTGTTTATGATGTTTCACTAATATAACATTTGGATTTGCTCAATTTTTATGCTTGATTTCAGGCTTTGGACTCATTGTCTAGCATTATACATCATAACATTGACGGCTTGTGCTCTACTTTACTTTGTAAGGATATGATCTAACCTGTCTTTATTGTGTTACCTAACAAGTTTTTTTCTACTACTTTGTAAATATGACTCATATTGTCCAACTAATTAAATTGCAATGATGTTCAGGAATACAAGAGCATTACTAATTTGCGGCTAGTACATATCACTGAATTGCCTCCAAAACCAAGTCAATTTACTATCCTTGTCCGAGGAATACCTTGGTCTGCTGAGGAATCATATTGTGAAGCTGTGAAAAAGTTTTTCACATATTACCATGCATCAACATATTTGTCACACCAAATAGTGTATGAGTCTTGTACTGTTCAGAAGCTGAAGGTCTGCATCTTATCTTTAATCACTTTTATGTATATTATTTAAGACTACATTTCACTCATGTTTTCTTTATTCAAAATTCTTTGTGAAATTTTTTAAGCCTTGTTTGTTTTTCTCACATTTAGTATTGTCAAAAGTATGTAGTAGAAATTTGAAGGAAATTATTTGATTCAAGTTATTTTGACTTTATATGTGGGGCTTATTATGAAATATTTGTTTACATTTATCTCTTGGAAAATTATTGATTAACATTCATTTGCATCTTATACAAAAAATTTCTTAATATCTATGATGTTCCCTAACAGAGGTTTGAAATCTAATGAATGGTTTCATAAGTACTTGTAGAATTTTTTTTACTGCTTATATGCTCTTTGGGTTGTCATTTGTGATCTTTATTTTTTAAAGCCTTATTTGAATAAAACTTTAGCATTCTTCTCCTTGTTGACATAACGATTATTTAAAATTTTATTTCATTTAATCTTCTTCCTTTAGGATGATGCAGAATATGTATGTAAGGTGCTCAGTGATGGTTTGGAACAGACTTGTAAGCCAACTATGATGCAGTGTTACTTTTGTGGAGGAACCAGTAATTTTAAGATTATTGCTAATGAAATGGATAGTATACATTCGAGAACAGGCCTCAGTGACATGCATATAATTTCAAAAAAAAAGGTCAATATTCTTGCTGGGTTGATTTTTATATGTTATGATTATGATTTGTGACATTATTTGCAAACATCTTGCATTTTTATAATCTAGAGAAATATGATGTTAAGGCATTTAATATGATTTGGCATAGTTAAGAGAACTTTCTTCAATTATACTTGAGTTTTAGTTATTCCCTTAATCGATAGAAATGTTATTTGAACATAAAAAATTTGTTGTCAATTTTTTTTTGTTTGTATATTTGAAATGTGTGTAAAATGTATAAAATAAAAAGTAGAAGAGAGGTAGAAATAGGCTAAATTGCACTTTTGACCCCTAATTTTCACAATCTTGCGATTTTGGCCCCCTAACTTTCATAATAGCACTTTTGTCCCCTTAACTTTAGCCCCTTTTGTTGCAAAAGGATGGCTCCTACTGATTTTGACCAAGTCAACGCCCACGTAGCAAGTGACTCACATGCTACATCAACATGTCTTGCCACGTGGGTAGTGACTCACATGCCACATCAGCATATTTACATTTTGCAGATCAAAGGGACCCTAGAATAAAATAACACGGAATAAAAAATTTATGTTCAAGTTTGTGTTATTGTTGTAGGAATGTGCAGCTGCCTTCGTGTTCTTTAAAAGTCGGTATGCTACTCTTATGGCTGCTCGAAATCTTCAAGCATCAAATCCTATGTTATGGGTGACAGATCAAGCTCCTGAACCACGTGATGTTTACTGGTCCAAACTTTGCATACCATACAAACAACTTTGGATTCGAAAGATATTTACATGGGTGGCTTCTGTGACATTTGTGCTTGTATTCCTCATCCCTGTCACATTTACACAAGGCATGACTCAACTAGACAAGCTTGAGAAAATGTTCCCTTTCTTGACAGATATAGTTAAAAAGTAAGATATTACTTCCTTCCATATCTTTACTCTCTCATTTGTTTTGACAATACATAAAAATCAACTTTTTATTCTTAATTTCCATGGGTGAGTTCGGTCTATGTCCTCTAGGTTTTTTTTCTTCTCATTTTTATAAGATTACGAGGTGCTTTAGATGACTAATATACATGAGGTGTCAACATAGTTAAGACTCCTTTACATTATTTTGTTGCCTTTACATTTGTTTATGTTACAATTATCTTAAGTAGGGATAATAAGTTAATTGTGAAACTTCATTTTGGTAAATCAATTTCAAGAAGAGCAAAAAAGATGCATTTTATTATAAATCAATTCATAATTTTATAGCATGTGACTTACTCTTACCATCTAATTCTAAATTATGATTCATGTTTATTCATCTATGGTATGTAGAATATTATTTAAGAGTTCAAAATTTTAAAATGTTATAAATTCATTGTAAAGTGAAACAATACTTTTTTTCCAGGAACTTTATGGTTCAACTGGTGACTGGATACTTGCCAAGTGTTATTTTGGTTATATTTTTAATTTGTGTTCCACCAGTGATGATGTTACTTTCCGCAATAGAGGGCCCAATTTCCCGTAGTGGCAGGAAAAAAAGTGCATGTTGCAAAGTTTTGTATTTCACTATTTGGAATGTGTTTTTTGTCAATGTTTTTGCTGGGTCTGTTATCAGTCAACTCTCAGTGTTCACTAGTATAACAGAACTACCTGCCCAACTAGCAAAGGCTGTCCCAGCTCAGGTGATTTACTCATGTTCCAATATGACAATTTTCTATTGTAATCTTATTTGAATATGTACCGGTACACTGCTGAGGTGAATAATTCTGATAGGTCCAAAAATTAATAAACATTATTTGTGAACTTATCAGAATTATGCACCTCGGCGGTGTGCCGAAGAATTCACAAAGTTATGTACCCTTTTGTGTGAAATTACATAGACATCAAAGATTTGATCACCACTAAACTAAATTGTTGTTTCCTTCTATTTTTTAATAACAAAATAAATAACAAGTTAATCTTGAGTGAATTGATATTAATTATAGTCTTTTTCCTTTTTCATGGCATACAGGCTACGTTCTTCACAACATATGTTTTATCATCTGGTTGGGCAACTCTAGCATGTGAGATTATACAACCGTTTCCTCTTTTTTGTAACTTGTTCCAAAGATTAGTACTCTGCTCCAGGGAAGATTCATACAATGGCTACCTAACTTTTCCGTACCATACAGAAGTTCCAAGGGTCCTTCTATTTGGATTTCTTGGGTTCACATGTTCTATTTTGGCACCCTTGATACTGCCCTTTTTATTGTTCTACTTTTTCCTTGCATACATCGTTTATCGTAATCAGGTTAGTATTTCACCATGTTTTTCTGTTCTTTTGTTCATCATAAAGTTTATTGTGCATAATTTTTCTACTTAGGAGCACATCTACATGGTGATCATTTGAATTTATGCAGCTAATCATATATATTTTCAATGAAAATTTTCACTATAATAACAACATTACAATCTATCACAATGTGTGGTCATCTTTTGAAATGATAGATTTTGTAATAGTTTTGTTAATGCGTTGGTCTCAAATGCAAATTCATCAACCTATCATTTGAGTCATACCATTTCATGTATTGTTTTAGGCTTAAATATATTTTTAGTCCCTTTAAATATATCAAAATTCTTTTTTAGTCGCTCAATATTTGTTTCTAGAACTTTGTCTTAAAAAAAGGCTTCCATTTAATATTATCCATTTGCAGATTCTCAATGTGTATATTACAAAATATGACGGTGGCGGACAGTTATGGCCTATTGCCCACAACACCATAATCTTTTCATTGCTTGTGTCACAAGTTATTGCACTTGGGGTGTTTGGACAAAAACAATCAACTGTTGCATCTGGATTTACCATTCCATTGTTGATCGGTACTGTTCTATTTAACGAATATTGTCGGCAACGATTTCTTCCAGTATTTAAGAATGATGCAACACAGGTGTAGTCTCTTACTCTAACTATATCACTCTATATGTTTCTCATTATCCTATATAAAATTAATATACTTTTTGTTTTAGGTTCTTATTGACATGGATCACAGAGATAAAAATTGTGGAAGGATGGAAGAAATTTATGATCAATTGCATTCAGCTTATTGCCAATTCAAGAATAGTTCTACTCATGCTGAACGTTTCAGTTATCCAGGGGATAAAGAACGTGTTCAGAGACTTCAAATTCCTGAAGATTTAGAAACAGGTTTGTATCTATTCAATGGTGGAGTTTTATATTAAAAATTAATGATATGATTGACAACTTGATTATGTGTTTTTAATTATGTTTTAGGCGAAAACAGCAGCCAACAAGCTATATCATGGCCTCATCGATAGTTCGATTTCGTTAAAGTCAGTCTTAGGGTTGTAGATTTTACGAAAATCATGATGATTTCTATAAATGGAGGTTGTACACATGTAAATTTAGTTTATCCCGATCCAAATACTTTGTACATAACATAGGAATTAGAATCTCCCCATAATGATTAGTTGTGCAACATAGTGTATATCTTTGTAATTATTGTATTTTCTAAGTAATTGCAAATATTCACGATGAAATAATTGTTCAAAAGCTAATTTTTCACTATGTTGCAATCTCGTCGTGGTTTGATGTTAATCTGACATGCGGTGATTTGGTCTATTTAGAAGGTGAGAAACAATATCATTTTTAATGGTAAGGTCATGTCTGTGATGGAGATGGTGGATAAAATCAAAGTTTTGGCGTGTCAGAGGTTTCTAGCTAAACTAGTTAAGAATTCGTATCTCTTCTACGAATGGTTTGAGAACCGTTGGCTTGTTTGCAAGCCTAGCAGTTTTTTTTGTTGTTTGGTGTTGGATTGGGGTTTGATTGCTAATTTTCATCCTTATGTTTTGCTCTATCAATGTTGTTTCTCGGCCTCGTTACTTGGGAGGTTTTTTGCTTGGTGTGTGGTGTTGGCCACCATGTGCTGTGCTGACTTTTGTGTTTTTTAGCCGTCTGTTGTTGGGTTCCTCTTTGCCTTATGTTTTCTGCGCTACATAAGGTTGTTAAATACGTATTCCTCATATATACTAGTCCACAATGCATAAGCAAATGAAACCCAAAATAGCTATCCAAATAAGAGATAGATTAAGATACTCAAATCGGGACTAATCGTGTGATGTGGAAACTACCATGATATCATGTCCTAAAATAACATAGTTTGCACATGCGGATACGAGTGTTATCCTGGAGCATCTTAACCGTTGCGTACATCAGAGAACGAACTTGCAACGTCTGTGTCCTCAACTACGACGCAATAGTTCTATGCGCAAAATAAGCACCAACCGAAGCGTAACATAAATTAGATTTTTTTTATAGTAGCTTAATAACTAAACTCTCGCATTTTAAATATAAAAAACCGTAGAATTCTAAATTCAAATTTTAACTTTGCTATCAACAAAATTTGTACTTAAGCACACAAAAATTAGATTCTAAGATGTGATATGTTTATTCCTTTCTAATAAAAAAAAAAGATGTGATACATTTATCATTATTTTTTTGGTTTTCACCACCAGTTGAATCTGGTTCGGGGGTCAGTTCTGACATCAAGTGGTTCCAGCCCCCTCCCGATTGCAGTTGCGGGGGATCGAACTGTGGTCCTCCCTATCAAATTCAGCGTCAATTACCACTGAACCAACTAACGATTGATGATACATTTATCATTATTATTTGGCACATTTGACACAAATAGAGTGGGCCAAGGTCTGTGATATTTTTTCCTAGGAAACGCTACAATGTCCACTATGAATTTACTTTTGTCATTTTACCAATTTTCTCGTGCGTCCTACGAATTTATCAAAATATTTCTATCTACTGCTTAAGTAGCGGATATACCCAAAATCATCCTACCAGAAATGTTTTTTATAAAATCCGCTACTTAAATAGTAAATGAAATTTTTCAAAAAATTATCATTTTCATAACAAGTATCGGAAGGTTAAAACGGAAAAAGCGTAGGGCCCACGAGTAACTGATAGGATGATAGAGTGGCAGAATTAAATCTCTTAAAATATTGTCTGCACCATTCTTAAGCGATCAATCAGAATAAGAAATGCAATTAACTAATAAAACACGTTTGTCTAGTCCAAGCTAGGGCGGGACTAAAGTTTGACAAGTTTACATGTTAGTGAGTGTCATTATCATTGGCATAAACAAATAATTAGGCAATTCCAAATTTCAATATTAATTATGTGATACGGATTTAAATTTGTTTAGTATCAGAATCCAGATAGAAGGGGACTTGTTATTATAAAAAGAATAATACATGAATAATTTGATAGGAGAAATCGTCGTTTGGCTATTGTCTATGGCATGCACTGCCCATAGAGCTTCAATCACGGAATGGTGTTGATTTGTTTTATGCATGCTCAATTTTTTAATCATTATTATATTTCTGTAAAGTATATGAACAAATTCACAAGTCATGTTTTTGAATTCCTTTGTATTATGTTGTAGGATTGTTCTCTTGTGTTTTTTCTGGCTTCGGGATATTCCCCTGTACTTTACAGAGCATATCATTCATATTTGTAATAAACTCTTGTTTAAGTAACTAGTAATTGCTAATAGTTTATTAAGTATGCCCTTTTTCAGATATTATTATATCTTACTTTTTAGTTCTAGGTTCAAATTCTGCAGTTTTAATGTGATATATCAAGTGACTAATAGTAGGATGTTAATTTAATTTGTAAATAGAGATTTCCGTGAAAATTATCTCATTTGAGGATTCGAAAACGGAGAATTTTTTTCTATGGGGACAGAGATGAGGAGAAAGTTCTCCCAAAAAAAGTTTGGGCAGCCAGAGGGATCAAAGGGATCATCCACATTAGACTTAGGCTATGTTTGGGAGTTGGGTTTTGGAGGGGAAGGGAGGGGAAAGAGAGGCTTGGGAAGAGGTCAACCCTTGTTTGGGAGTTTTAAAAAAATAAGGAAAGGTTTTGGGGGGTTTTGGGGGGCTTATTTTATCCAATTTTAAAGTTCCCCCAAATTGGGGGGTTTTGGAGGGTTAACTATATAAATTGTCTATATAAATTGGAGGGTTTTGGAGGGTTAACTATACAAAAAATCAGAAACTTTTTTCTGGAAAAAATCGGGAACTTTTTTTTCGAATAAAATATTAGATCTTTTTTCCCGAAAAAATATCGTAAACTTTTGTTCCGAAATTATTTTTTATCTGAAATCGAAACTTATTCTCAAAAAGGGCAAAATAATATAACACAATGTATTAATTTTAAGGAAAAAAAAGGGTAAAATAGTAAAATCATCACATAAGCCCCCTATGTCCTTCCTTGTTGGTTTTTCAACTCCCAAACAAGGGGAATGATTTCCCTCCTTTATCCCTTCCCTCCCTTTCCTTCCCCTCCCCTCCTTAACCTTTCCTTTCCTTCCTCTCAAAACTCCCAAACAAAGCCTTAAAGAACAAGTTCACAAGTGACTTGGACACCACACTTTAACCAAAAATCTTAAGGCGTTAGGTTTATGGGTCTTCTCACTTATAAACCATTCAACATTCACTGTTCTATTCAATGTGTGACTCAACTCACACTTGAAATACCAAGAATACCCCCTCCATGACAAAAATATAAATTTTACTTATATTTTTTCACATAGAGACTATATCTAGAGGTTCATTGTAAAAACTTTTCATTGTGTTTGTTTAATGAAATGATTGTTTTTTGTGTGTACAAAAGGAGTCTGTTATTAGTCTTTTGATTATTTCTAATTTTTTTTCCTTACCAATGTCTTACACACAACAAGCATATTAAACCTGAATTCAGTGTAGTAAAATTATCACGTAGTTATGCTACACAAAATAATTAATCTCGACAATTGATTTAATATATATATCTAATGATTCATATTACATTATCAATAAATTGATTTTAAATGATCTCGATCATTTATTTAAAATCTTATGGCCGAGTTTTGTGCGGGAAATCCAAATCCCACACATACCATAAGCTTTCAATCCGGCGCTGAATTTGGTAGGCAGGGGCGGTGCTACATAGTCATGAGGGGGTGCATATGCACACCCTGACTTTTGATAATTATTCCTACTATCCTATTGAAATGTAAGTTTGCACACCCTGACGTAATGTTGTTGCACCCTCCACTTCCAGTTTGGAACAAGTGCTCAACTTTCAATTTTGTCATTTAATACTAGTACTCAATTTTGTCATCCAACCAATCTTGAAACAACATCAATATAATCAATAAAAACAAATCAATAGCTTTGGGTCTTAAAATTTTAGATTTATTTTATGGGTTATGCTAACTAGTGCTCCCGGAGCACTAGTTAAGGATACCAAAACAAATAATTTTTGCATTGAAAATGGTGTTCTCTATATTTCTAAAAGGTCAATTACTCAAGTTCCAAAAATATTTTATCACATTTCGTTTCTTAACTAGTGCTCCAGAGGCACTAGTTAGCATTTTCCTTATTTTATATAATTTCAATGATGATAAATTGGTTGATTGATTTCAATAGGGGGTTCTAATAACATATATGTGTGCTTCGTTGGTTGCTTGTTTATAATTTGGTCGAAATGCATCTTTGGATTTTTGTTCTAGGTTTCTAACTAAGCCATCCACAAATTTGTTTCAATTTTAGCCATGTATAAATTAGTGTTTTCATGAAGCTAATATTTGATTATTGGTTTGTATATACTCAGGTGATAGATAGAAAAACTAACCACTTGATTGTCTACTTGTGTTGTTACCATATCAATACTTATACACCGGTTCAATTTCTTTTTTATTTGATATATTCCTAATGTAATCAATACTTATGTCGAAAAACATAGATAATACGTTGATTATTCGAAATTTAAAAATATGAAACCACGTAGCGAACAATCGTCAAACATATAAATGTAATTTGTTTAGTACAATTTAATTTATATATATATATATATATATATTAAATTATCGATTAAAAATTTGCACCCCCTGAGCCAGGGTCCGAGCACCGCCACTGTTGGTAGGGAGGACCACGGTTCGATCTCCCGCAACTGCGATCGGGAGGGGGCTGGAACCACTTGATGTCAGAACTGACCCCCGAACCAGATTAAACTGGTGGTGAAAAAAAATAAAAAATAAAATAAGCTTTCAATCCCTAGGTTACCTTTTTCTCTCTCCGAGTACTATTCTCTTCTGAATGATGACACAAAACACAAGTTGAGGACACACAAAAAAGGGGATAGGAGAATATTATGTATAACCATGTGATTATTGAAATGATTAGATCAATATTGGAGCTGAAGTTTGAAACTAAATGATGACAAAATCATTAGCTAATCATGCTTACAAGGCAATATCATTAGTCAACAAAAAATCATCCAAAAACAATACAACTGTAATCAACTACATATAATATAGTACACTCAGTGAGCCAAGATTCATAGGAGTATATGTGAGCTTCTATATGATTGTGACTTCTTTGACTTTTTATGCAAACAGCAAGTCAAAAATGGTAGCGGTAGATCCATAGACTTAAATATTTTGTGCTGGACGTGATGAACAAATTAAATGATTTTAAGTTGAATTGAATAATCTATTGGTTTGTAATTTGTTTGTCCTATAATTTCCCTGTTTTTCACACTAGTTGGAAGCTCATAAAAATAGCCAGAATAAGTGAAAGTCAATAGAAATTAATTAAATGGGTTTGAACTTTGAAGTCTATATTTCTTGTGTTGTGAGGATCCATGTGATGATCTACCAACCTCTTCTTTTGTGGACATGAACTAGATTTTCTACAAAAAATGATATGTACACACAAATTCAAGCAAAAGGCATCTTGAACTCTTTTCAACCTTAATTATTAGCAAATATTTATTTTTAAATTTATTGAATAACTGAACCGATATAATTGATATATATTAAAGATCACATGTTATCGGTTATTTTATAAATTTAAAAACAAAATATTTACACATAATTTATGCCAAAGGAAGTACACTACTTCCTCGGTTCATGTGGGCATGCTTGTTCAGGTTCATTGCATAGATACGGTGTAAGATGTATGATTTATTTCTTCTATATGTTTATATATCAACTCTCATTTTTTATATGTGAAAGAAAAAATCTATATTTTAAAATGTTACTTTGTAAATTAATATTTACAAGAAAAAAATTCTTTGAATTTATTTAAAATAATGACAAATGAATATATTAAGGTGACAACTTCTCCACTCTTTCATAATTTGATGGTATTTACCCTTCAACCAATGAGAACAATCCACATAAGTAGATTTGTATATGGTCGTCACAACGAACTTTGTAACAAACTTGTGGGGACCACATACAAATCTACTTATGTGGCTTATTCTCGTTGGTTGAAGAGTAAATAACCTCAAATTATGAAAGGGTAAATTAGAAAAAACCATATATTAATGATAACGAAGTGTCCAATTCTTAACAACAAAAAAAAAAAGACCAAAAGTAATAGGAATAAAAGAAAATGTTGCATTTTTTATATTAAGGGATGGTATATTTATCCAAAAAAAAATTCAATATAAATTTAACTTTTAGAATAAGTTAAAAGATTGATAACATATATATAGGAGTATATTAATTTGGAAAAATAAGCTAGAGCATCGTAGACATTCTAACCCAAAATACAAAAAAACCAAGTGAAAGAAATACCATTGTTCATGCCACATTATAACCCCTGTGGATACATTTTAAATTTTTAATGGTTGATGTTGATGCATCGTAACATACCTATACAATGACCCTTTTTTCTCTTAGCTAGAAATAATCTCCATGACATAACTTTAATATGTTAGTTGAATCTCCTACAAAAGGTATCTTCTATTCAAAAATAAAAATCATTCTTAATTACCCTTTGGGATAGTCCACAATACAAAACACCACATACCAGATCATGAACAACAACCATTTCATTCCCTACTGCTAGTTCTAGCACACCCCTTATGAGAAGATTAATCTTTGTTCCCTACTTTATGCTAGAACCGGTAGAGTGTCGTGTTGGATCTCAATGGGTTACGAGGATTAGAGGCTCTATTGTTGTTTTGTCTTACCTGTAGTTGATCCATAACTGAAACTGAAATCATGTGATGAGGTGCCAGATGCGGTTATGTTGCATCTGAACACGTAATTGAAAATCACACTGCAATTGCAATACGATGTGATTGCGGATGTGGGTTGCAATTTCAAACCATGATCCGCATGCATGCATATATATATATATATATATATATATATATATATATATATATATATATATATATATATATATATATATATACAGTGGCGGAGCAAGGAGAAAATTCCCGGGGGGGCCGTGTCGGAGTTTAAATTTTTTTATTGGGTGATATATATATATAATTATACTAGTATAATATTTGAGTAATATTATACTGCACTAATACAAAGAAAGGTGATATTTTTTACAAGAAAAATACGAAAAAATTTATCACTTAAAATAAAAATTAATGTCGACTCATTTGTTAAAACATTATTGATCGGTGTAATATTATTAAATGTTAAACCAATTTAATTTAATTTTTGCATGTATTTGATACAATAATAAAATGTTGAACCTATTATAAAAAGAAATGAAAAAATATTAATCCTTTAAAGTGTAGTACTCAAACTTGGCAATAAAAAATGGGAAAAAAACCAAAATATGGCACAGGCAAGAGTTGAACCCTTGACCCTTGCTTGATGGGCGCACTTCTTAACCACCTGGCTAGCACGCCATTATTGAAAACTATTGAATCAGTTAATATTTATAAGAAAAACGTTTGTAAAGATATGTATTATGTATATATACCTATTAAAATCGAAAATTTTGGGACGGGCCGCGGCCCTCCCCGGCCCTCATGCTGCTCCGCCCCTGTATATATATATATATATATATATATAAACAACATTCTCCCATTATATATCCATTGCTGAATATAGGTTGTTGTAATAATATACACCTTCTCCTTACTCCCTAGTGCCCTAGCTATATATATCCTACAATTAACAAAAATAATTGTTTTCTATAACAAATATGTAAAAAGAGTTAACTACACACGTTTTTCTAAGACAGGATTAACCTAGAGCAACTTGTGTGAACTAGTAATTTGTACTATTACAGAAAAATAATTACTAGTTAATTAATTACTGAAAAGTTAGAGTTTAGAACACAATGATATCTCAAAATTACAAAGCATGATTAAAATTCACAAACAATTCAGAAAATTAATAGTACTCCATTGACAACCATTCAGCACACACAAATTCTATACCTAGCTGAAATTTATAATCTATCTAGCTATATGGAAAATCAAATTAATTTACAAGCTTTTTGTTCTTCTTTAATTTGCTACAAATCAAACTCTTGAATTGGACAACACATTGATCTTGTGGTTCATCTTGGTACTACAGCTCAGTCTCACCCCAGTTACTACAAATTGTACCGTCTATGTCCTCTCCGTAGATGAATTCCAACCCGCTTAACTTTTGCGAATAATTATTATTACTTGATGTCGTTGTTGCAGTGAAACTTCCTTGTTCTTGCACCAATTCTGGTCCTGTTACTCCCTCACCATAATACTGATGATCATAAATCTGGTTGTTGTTCATTATAGAGCTCGTGCAGCCGGAAGAAGAGCCAATATGTTCTTCGTGAATTTGTTGCATCGAAGAAACTCCGATATCAGGGATTTGAAAATTGAACTCATGATCAAGGATTGGTTGATTATAACAATCATCATCTTCATTAGAGAATCTCCCACCAAGCTTGATTAACAATTTTCTAATAGAATCTTGATCGTCGAAACTAGAAAGAGTATGACTTTGTTGATTTGAGTATGTCAACGGTGGAAGATGCATAGGTAAATTATGTGATGGCCAAAATGGATTTAACATATGTTGAGTAGTATTTTCATAAATTAAATTAGATGAAGAACTCTCACTCTTTCTTCCATTTCTCTCATCATGCTTACTACGCGCTTGCAATTGTTGTTCTTTGCGATGTTTCCCTAAAAGCTTCTTTTTAAGTTTCGTGTTCCAGTAGTTCTTTATATCATTATCAGTTCTTCCCGGTAATTGGCCTGCAATTACCGACCACCTGCACGCATACGTGCATCACACAAAAAGATAATTCATCAAACTCAGTTGTTTGTAGCTATGTAGCACCGACACTTTGAAAATTAAACAAATTAGGAACACTAAATATATATTTGCACTTTGTTTACCTGCTTCCAATTCTAATGTAAAGGCTACAAATGATGTTGTCTTCTTCTTCGGTGAAACCACCGTGCTTGATGTTAGGGCGAAGATAGTTTAGCCATCTTAGCCGACAACTCTTGCCACATCGCTTAAGGCCTAATTCAAAAATAAAAACTCTTTGAGATTCAAGGAAGATTTTCTTTAATTTGATGAATGAATGAGTCACAAAGTAATAAATAAATAAATAAATAAACTAATAATAGGGTTAATTAATTATTGAGTAGCCATAGCTAGGTATATAGATATAGTAGTACCAATCTTTTGTGGCAAAGTGATCCAGTTACCACCAGTTCCATTTTGTTGGATGTAGGATTTGAGCTTAGCATCTTCTTCTGGTGACCAAGGTCCTTTCTTCACGTTTGCTTTGTCACAGCAAGGTGCCCTCCCCATGTTGCTGATCTTTTGGTTGATTGTGATGATTTTGAGATAACCCCTTTTCTGAATATGAGAGAAAGAGAGAGAGAGAGAGAGAGAGAGAGAGAGAGAAGAGAATAAAGATGAATCCAAGAAGATCCACCAAGTATACTATTTTTATATAAGGGTGTGGCAGAAAAGTAAGGTATATGTATAGAAAATGTTCAGATATTTAGTATTGCTAGAAATGAATAGGAAGGAAGAATAAGGTTTGTTCTTGTTGTCTTTCTTTAAACACACGAATCATTTTTTGATCCAACTTAATAATATTTTCAACTCTACTCTCACTCTCACTCTCACTTGCTGTCCAATTAATAACCATATATACCAACATGTCTACTCTAGCTACAAAACCTTTTTAATTTAATATTTCTCTATATACAATTAAAAACCCTATTTATTAATATTTCTCTATATACAAGTCCTTTTTTATTTTAAAAAAAGTTTGCTTTACAACTATATATAGATATAGATTGGTGTTACATATTACTATTGACATTGTTATTCTTCATGGAAGTCATAGATAAGAGAAAAATATATATTAAAAAGTAATATACACAAAATTGTATTGATAATGAAAATCTTGATTACATCAAGGGATATACAATATATAGCCAATAAGAATAACTAGTATAATGCCATTAAAAAAAAAGAATAACTAGTACAACTTATTAATTAGGGTGACTAATTTTTACATCTAATAGTTATAGTTATGTTCTTAGGACCCCCTTTTTTTTTTTTAAACGGCAAAAGTTAGTAATTTCATCTTTAACGGGATTTGAAAATTGGAACACACGATACTTAAAATGTGATAGAATGATTAACTCGAGTGTCACATCAACGACAATGTTAAATGACAATATAAGCACTTTTTAACAAAATTGAATGAAAAAAAAGTATTGGCACAAACATCTAACTTAAAGGATCAGATGTATTTGACCTTGATTATATTTTGTCTTTGGGGTGTTCCTATTCTTTTATGTTCGAACACGAGACCTTACGATTGTATGTGTAATTTTAGTGGTGTTTATTACTTCGCGTAAGACCAAATTAAAAAGAATTCAAGAGAGAGACTAACTTTGTAGGGTCAGTAATTCTAATTTACACACCAAACTTCACCCAAATAAGGAAATCAGAAACCTCAACGTTGAAATTTATCATCAACTGTCTAATCACTCTTATTGCATATGCAACACTTTGAAATTGAAAGGTAATGGAGTTTCTAGAAACAAATTTTTTTTGAAGAGGCAAAAGTTTCTAGAAACAAATTAGAGAAAGGGCATTACCGCTGGGGTATTGAAAATCACATGGAAAATTTGTATGTTTTGTTTTCTTCCTTTTTGGTTGGTGAACAAATGAAATGACCAACAATAGTTGTATACTTCTATGGATCTATCAATTTTCAAAACATATGCATATGGAAGAAGTCAATGTCATCATGACCAGTAATTCTGAAGAAAGATTATGGAGTACTAATTAATATAATAATTCCCCACAAATGATTCATTTTGGTTTGACCTTCGGTTCTCTATTAAAGTTGCATGCAGCTGCAAGCCAGAGAATACATTTCACATCAATGATTTGGTATAAAAAGTTCCATAGTTTGTTTTTGTCCTGTTTTGTCAAATTTCTCTGTTAATAACTGTTGGAATTTTAAACACCGGAGACTTAACGTAGCGTTGTGTGAATTGGAAAAACATGCAATGCGAAAGTATGATAATTAGAACCTAAGTCCTAAGAAATTTTCGATGAAATGATGCAAGTCTCTTTATATGGACTAAAGAAGTGTTAAAATTTATCTCACTCAAAGAATTGATCTCTATAGTTCACATAAATGATATATAACTCAAAGAATTAATCTGTATAGTTAAACATAAATGATACATAAAAGTATGATAATGGGGATAAAAGCCTAGAAGATATGACCAACAAAAAAACATTGATTAGCAGAGAATAGAAGCAAAGTCTTACTGTATTAATTAAATAAATTTAGTGTAAGGACAGAAGTCTCTGATAAGGTCGGGCACCCAGCAAATATATTAGGTTATTTTATGTACTATATACTTTTATCATATATTTATATGTATTAATTTCCAAACTTAGTTTGAATTTTGACCAACATATGTTTGAAAAATTTGTCGTTGTTGCCCTTCCTCTGTAGTCGGTAGCAGTAACTAGTAAACTAGCTGAAGCCAAGTTCCTCTCCAGGCTTTATTATCTTTATTAAACATCTTAAAACTGTTCTTCAACAACAAGAATGAAAAAGCATATATAGACAGATGAAACAAAAGAAGTAAAAGATTATGTCAGGATTTATTCATGAAAACAATTTAACCCAAAAGGCTTATTATAGTGAACATTTTTATATATTTAATTTGCGACTCCATAATAGGATTTCATATCGTCAAAACCTCTTTCAGCGAAGGATGATTACGAATATTAATAATATCATATGTGTATTATCTGAAAATTTAGCGGTGAATCACCTGTTCTTAATTGACAAGGTGTCCTATACTGCGTGGTACTCGGTTTTTAGGTGGTTAGGGATGGGTACGGGTAGGAGAACTCACTTGGGGTGGTTATTAATCTAACATGGTATTTGGTTATTAATCTAACATGGTTTTGCCTTCTTTTTTTTACTCTCTCTTGTGGACTCTCTTTGGTGTATCATTTATCTCTTTTTTATATATACTAGCGGCTAGACAGGGCGCGTTCCGCACCTGTCTGTGTCTACTATGCAAACTTATGTCAAAAAAATGCATTATGTTATGGTGAGTTTGTTAATAAAATATTTTTGTTGTTCAAAAAAAAGTTAAGGGTATTGTTGGTATTATGAAAAGTCAACACCAAAGTATTGAATAGATACATAAGGGAGAAGTTGATAATTTTTTATTTGTGTAACTATTGGGTAGTTACTAAGGGTAAAATGGGAAAATAAAAAAGTCTACACCAAAATCTCCAATCCCCTTTATATATAGTTATAGATAATTATATTTATATTAAAATAAAATTGACACTCTACCAAATTGATTAATCTAATGCATTTTACCATGACAATGTCAAGATTGTGTTAAAATTAAGAGGATTTTATAATACGAATTCATCTTCATACGAAAATCAATAATTATTCATACAACACATATATATGCAATGATTAGCATTGCATTTGAAGAAATTATAAGGAAATTATATATTCACAGGAAAAATAACTAATAAATGTTTAAATATCATTTTCGTTTCTATAAGTTCATAATTTTTTTGTTTTAGTTCTTGTATTTTTTTTCTTGCGAATTCATCCATGTATGTTCAAATCTTTTTGATTTTAGTCTCTAAAACTAAAATTCGCAGAAAACTCTGTACGAAAATCCGCAGGAAAATTCGCAATTTTCCTACGGATTTTTGTTTTAGGTACTAAAAACAAAAGATTTGAACATACAGAGATGAATTCACAAGAAAAAAAGATACAGCGACTAAAATAAAAAAATCGCGAACTTACAGAGACGAAAATGATATTTAAGCTATAAATTAATTTACTTTAAGCACATATATAATTCAACTCATTCCACATTGAAGGAGTTAAGCAGTTTTGCATTGAAACCGGGTTAACTAAAGAGTGTCTATGAAGTTCCTCCTTGAAATGGACAAAGGAAAAAAGTGGGTGTGGTGAAAATGAAGGGGGCGGCTCTTGAGTCAAACAACTTGACTTTTGTATGATTAGGAATGGGATGCATTGAACAGTGCATCAGATTTGCTTTTGTTACGTGGCTTCTTTTTCAGTTGCTAATAAATGTAGGTCCTACTTGGATTGGTTAATGCATGACCCATGGATCTAGGGTGGATGTACCTTGACATAGTGAAAGTCAAATTGTGATTTTGACCACAACATGTGTCACATTTCTTTCTTCTTAATCTTCCTTTTAATTTCAAGTATAGTACATAGATAATGACCTTAATTAGGCCCACACATGATGCTAAGAAGAGACATAACTGCAACATATTTGATTTTTATTGTTGTTTGTATAAAGTTTATTTGCATGTTTCATTTTCTCTAATTTTGTTGTTGGTTTTGATTTATTGGGAAAAACCTAAATAAAAAACATGAAAACCAATTAATAGTGTAAATTGAGACTAATCAAACATGAGCAGAAAAGGTAGACCGGAGACTGCACGGTGGCCAGGCACCAATCACAGGATCGGAAGGCTGTGTGATTGGGGAAGGGCGCAACGACAATGGAGCTACAAGACCGAAATTCTAACTTTGAACCACAATTTTTTCAATGTCCAAGTTATTTTCATTTTGACCATGACATTTTACACACCTTAAAGAAAATCATAACATTGTACACAATATGTTTAGAGATATGGAACATTATTTTGGCCATTTTCCACATAGGATGGCATGTTATGAACAATTTATCTTACAAGTTATATTTCTCTCAAACCATTTTACTGCCAAAATAATTTAATCTATGTACACATTTAATCAAATTCAACAATCCATCCCTTCTTATCTTCAATACTACCAGTTTGTAATCCTAAAATGGTACTGCACAGCTTCTCACAAATGGTTCCAGAGCCTGTTTTATAGTCCACCCTACATATATATATATACAAACAATATTTCATAAAAATTTGAACTCATGTCACACTCTTATACCTATTCCATAAAAGTACAATAAAAAAACATAGTAATTAAGATTGATAATATATCTAAGATTACCTTCTATTACGGTATGTGATACTTCCTACAGGGGCAACACCAACAGCAGTTCCTGTACAGAACACTTCATCCGCCTCAGCCAATTCATCGACAGCAACAACGCGCTCTTCCACCTGAACCGATTTGGTCTCGATCAATAAATACATTTGAAAAGAGAAAAATAATATATAGACAGTATTGGCTAACCAAAATATGATATGAAAGTGTTACAAAAAAGTGGGCTAATGTAAGAATTACTCTAATAATTCTCTTGAGCATCCATTGTGATTTTTCGCTATTGAAAATGAGCTATAATTTTGGACACTTAATTCTGGTCCTAGTGGACAACACTGTAGGACATAATGTTTAGGTTCGCGATGGGAGGTGCAGGTTATGTTGCTATAAATATGAAGCTAGGTTTGCTTTGCCACCACGGGATACAATTGTGAATCAACTAAAATTGAACGATACACACTCTCGCAAAATAACTTTGTTTTACCTGATAGCCCAAATCACTGGCGATTTCGATGACACTTTTTCTGGTGATTCCTGAAAGTATGGTTCCATTGATAGCAGGTGTTGAGATAGTTTTTCCCTAAGAAATTGTAATCCAAGTTAGGTTGAGTTTTGCTATATCAGTTAGAACTTAGAACATACACAATTACAAAACGAGAAATGATTCGAGTAATACCTTGGCAATAAAAATGTTACAGGAAGAGACCTCCTCTAGATTTTTCTTGTTGTCTGAATCAAGGTATAACACATCAGAAAATCCTCTGCTCTTGGCTATACTTTGTGCCATCAAAACCTACATGCCAAGACGTACAAGTAGCGCTACGCTGTTGAGTGCTATTGTGATGTATGCATAATGTGGTTCAGCTTTATTACTCGTGGTGTCTGTGTCATTATCGTGTCTGATATTTGTGTTTGTGCTTTGTAGGCATTTCATTTGTAAGTAAAATTTTAACAATGTGTTTGAATCGAATGAAGATTTGAAATACTACATACCGGTGCATAGTTGGAAATGGTTTTAACGCTTCCAGTTCCACGTCGAGAAGCACGGTCAAAATCTTCTTCCACATACAAGTTAAGCGGCGCAGAACCTTCCTGCGAAGTTAATTAACCGTACAAATCGATGTTAATAAACCTCCAGCTACAATGTGCAATAAACATATAAAAAAACTAAAGTTTCAGACATGGTTACTGACCTTGAAATAGTTGCGAACAGGTGAAGCATATATGAGGAATGTATATTCAGGTGCTGGAGCCAAACCAAGAACCGGACCACTTCCTATTAGTAGAGGCCTAAGGTACAACGATCCTTTGCCCAGCGGAGGAACCTGATTGCAATGCAATTAATGACGAGAAGATAAGTAAAGTCTGACCAAGAATTCCTTACAATATTAAACTTGGATTTCTGCAAACGATTCTCTTTAGGAAAAGTTCATTAACCACCCGTTATATACAATATAGTCTTACGTACGTACCCAGCGCTTATTAGCTAGAGCGGTTTGCTTCAAAGCATCAACAAATTGATCAATGGAAGGAGCAGTCATGCACATTCTTTCGGCGCCAATCTTCATGCGAATTGCATTTTCTTCCGGACGGAATAACATCAGTTTCCCATTTTCCTTTCTGTATGCTTTGGTTCCTTCAAATAATCCCTATATTTTTATTTCAACAATCATTGTTATGCCAAAACAAAAATCAACTTTGTGTATCCTACCTTCCGTTAAAAAAAAAAACAGGTCTATGTATCCAGCATATGAATCTCTAAAGGATATTCATAACTTTGTGGTATTATTCCACTTTTGTAAATACACATTTCATAATTAATGTTACAGAAATGTTATTATGACACCATATTAACATACACCACATAAAAAGGTGAATGTATTTTACTAAATGTTAGTGTAAAAAATTTAAGGCGAGGCATATTTTGCCTATTTGTCCAACCATGAGAACAAATCATATAAGCAGATTTGTATGTGGTATTTATAAATTTTTATTACATTTTTTTTTTAGATAAATAAAATGGCAAGCTATTTAGAAACTCATACACACAAATTAGAGGAACAGAGATTCAAACCCCGATCATGGTATCTGACACTAGTAATTTCGACATTTTTATCAATTGTGTTAAAATTTATAGACAAAATTAATTTACATTTATTTGCTATCATAATGTTTCTCCACCAAGTTTTAAAAAAAAAAAAAAAATGTTTCTCCACCAAGTTATTTATAATCTCTTTGCTTTTCAAACTTTTTTTTTGTGGCTGGCTAATTTGCTTTTCACTTTTTTTTTAAAGGAATTTGCTTTTCAAACTTGACACTCGAGGATTGTGTTTTGTATCGGTAGACTGAGAATTTCTCATATGGTGTTTGATTTGTTAAAAAATATAGAATTGGTGAGGATAATTTTTGTATTGTGTTTGATTTTAAAAATGTTTTTTGTGCTGAATAAACTGAAGTCAATGGATAAGACAAGAATTTAAATTTTTGTCCCCCACCGAATCATGAGACAACTTTTTGTATGTACAAATTGTCAAAAATACCAAAATAATTTTTTATCCACTAAACATTGTAAAACACAAAATTTGTTCAATATCCTAAATGATTGTCATGTGTTGTTCTATCTTGTATTGTTCTATTCAGTGGGTCCGTTTAGAATGGACAAAAACATGAATTGGTCCATGTTGAGCAAATGCATGTGAATCATTAGATTAAGTGCACTAGATGATCTTATTGTGTACTATCTACACCATATAATATTCTCCTTTTTTTTTGACAAAATAAACGATATTCATTCATTCAAATAAAAAGAATACATCGGTATAATACAAATTCATAATCGCTAAAAACAAAAAAGATAAATCTGCGAACAAACTCACATATCCATATTAATAGCATAAAATGGCAAATTACATATGCCTCATATTTATTCTTTCTCTCTCATCTATTTGCCTACCGTCATCTTTATTCTCTCTCTTCTTTTTCCAGCAATAATAGTCTCTCTTTCCCAATTACTCATCTTCTTCAACCCCATTACAATGGAAGCAAGTGATTTTAATTTCTTTTACTATATGTTTTTGAGGTGAAAAAGATGATTAATTTATATTCATTAAACTTAGGGTGATTTGCTAAGTTGTTTAATTTAATATTTGAATGAACACTTGTTTTTGAATTTTCCACTTGTTATTTAAAATTAAAGGAGAGGATAAACTAATTGTTATTCAAAATTTTCTTAGCAACTCTGGTTAAATTTTCTTAGCAAAACTCATTATAAAATCTGAAAAATAATTTGCTATAAAAAATAAAAATTGTAAAATAAACATTATCTCAGTTTTCTTTTTTACGGTAAAAAAAAAGAAGAACAAGAAATATTTTGTTCTTTCTCAAACCCAGAATATGTTTGCATCAAAAATAAAAATCAAGACTATGTTTTTTAAGCAAAAATTAACAAATCAAAGCATAAATAAAACAACACATCAAGCTAAAAAAAATCAAACACCACAACCCAAACTACTCTTTCTTTTTTACTTCTTTCTTCCCTCACACAAAAATAATTTAGGAAAAAAAAAATTTGTTCCGGTTCTGTGTGAAATTGTGACTACCACAATTTTCTTTAGGCAATTTTCAAATACTCCAACTTCAATGGTTTGTTTAGGCAGTTTCAACGGGTTAATCTTATTTAAGCTCAAATAGATTTCTTATTTAGATGCATTACATCATCTTCTTCAAGGACTCATTTTTCAGAAAACTTGAGAAATCAAACATGAAACGGTTTATAACCTCATTTAAATTAGATATGTGGTCATCTTCTATCAGTTTGCTAAGAAAATTTCGCCAAAGAAAATTAGTTAATATCTCACAATTTTCTTAGCAAACTCTGGCGAAATTAGATACTATAAAAAAGAAAGAGTAGTTCGGGTGGAGAGAGAAAGAGTGGGAGAGAATAATTGTGTGTTGATAGCCTATCATGAAATATATGTATCTTATTTGATCAATGGTTTAAATTAATGAGTCCAAGATGGACCAATCTATTCATTGGTTTTGCAAATCAAATAGATTCATAAGGTTGTTAAAAAAACTTACTCCCTTTGGTCCAATATATAAGACCTCTTTTTAAAAAGCACGAGAATTAAAAAAAATTATTTTAGTATTAAATTTGTCAATAAACATATTTCTTTCCAAAATTACCTTTCAATTATTAAGAAAGAGAAATAGTAATCTTCATTTAATTAAAAATATTTTTATAAAAATTTAATTAATAAATATTGAACTTTAAAAAAGATCTTATAAAATAGTACAACAAAATGTTACAAAAAGGTTTTATATGTTGAAACCGAGGTAGAAGTAAGGATAAGACTATTAAAAGTTGGAAGCTTTTATGATATATTGATAAATTAAAGTGTAGTGGTGCATACTTGTAATTCAATAAATTAATAATATTTTTTATGAATTATAAAAGTGAAAAATTATTTACCAATTATTGTATTTTAAAGAAAATTATTTTAAAAGAAAAAAATACAATTTGATTGTTTATAATAGTTTTTTGTGAGAAATTATCAATTTCACTATTATGAGTATTAAAAATAATAAATAATTAAAATTTGTTTTGCTAACCGATTTACTAAATAATATTTAGTTGTTATAATTTTTATTTTTTTACAAAAGTTATTATAATTTTTTAAATGATAAGAAAAAATTATTGCTTTTAATTATTGATTTAAAGATGTAATGTACAGATTTATTTGAATTTTTGAATATATCCTAAAATTTATCTGTAAATAAGGACACAAACGAAATTATTTAATACATTTAAAAGATTAAAAGTTTTCTATAAAAATGAACAAATAAATAACTATTTTTTATGAAAAAATAACTACTTTTTTGTTTCTTATAAAATGACACTTCTATTGGAGTGGCTTTGGCATTTACCTCTCCTTCTGAGAGTGAGCTGCACCACCATGGCACCAGCATCACAATCGGTGGAAGATCCACGTGGTCAAACGATTAAATATTTTAAGTATCCGTCACTTATAGTCTTGTACATATGTTGATTATTGAATATTATAGTCTTGTACACATGTTGATTGTCTAATACAAACAATGCATAACAAGGAACGGTTTCTAATTTTTCTTTTCAAAATGATTTATTTATTTATAAATTCTTATCGATCTTTTGGTGTTATCTTCAGATCCTTAATTGGGTCGTGTCTGTATCCATCTACAGCGGTAGCCTCTACAAGATGATTTTTGCATCTTTAACACTATGCTTGGATGAAGTGAGAAAATGAGAAGAGAGAAATAGGTAAGAGAGAGTATGAGAAGAGAGAAATAGGTGAGAAATAGAGTAGATTTGATAGGTTGGTTGGTATAAGAGAAAGATAGAAGAAATAGAGAAGAGAGAAATGTTGATTATTTTGGAAAGTACCAAAATACCCTTAATTGAAAAAAAAATTATTTAAAATTAATTTATTAAATAGCTATTCAATTTATTAGATTAATTTTTAACAAAATCATAAATTTCCTTAAAAAAGCAATTACAAATTAAATTTAACGAACATTAATATTATAATTAAATTATGCTATTTTATTATTTTCTATTATTAAATTTAATTAATTAAATAAATAAATTCACAAATCCCAATCTATTCTTCATTTTGATATCACAGCCCCACACTTCCATGTTTATCACTTTTTTAGCTCAACCTCCACATCAGTTTAACAGCATAAAAACATGGAGGTTGATGTACCCAATCGATTCCGTCTATCGGTCACAACCTATCCAACCTTCATCCCTTTGTTCTTTTTTATTTTTATGCATAATTTTTACTTTTACCTTCTTCTACAGATCTAAACGCATACAAGGGCAAATCTTTGATTTATTAACCACCAAGAATAAAATGAAGTTATCTATTTGATATGCACTCTCATAGTTTGCAGGAAAAACAAGGGCAAATCTGAAAATAACAAAAGAAATGGCTTTACTGTTGAGTTTCTTCGCTGTTTAGAGTAGAAGAAAAAAATGTGTGGGTCCCATGCTATTTGGTCTCTCTCTGCCTTTTCTGCTGTGTTCCAAGCAGGAGAAATTCACCTTCTCTCCTCTTATTCTCTCGTCTTTTTTTCTCTCTTCTATATCTCTCTCAAAACAAGCATAGTGTAAAGAAGATAACAACAAAAATAAAATATTACTAATAGTTTTAAATATTAGTATATAAGATGTATTAGATTTGTTTCGATGAATACTTTTAAAATATTAAATTTTTGTATTTTTTAATATACATAACTAAATATATTAATAATTAAAATCGTACATCGGCATGAATACAATAGTTGAAAGAGACAATTATTTTGGGACGGAAAAAGTACTAATAGTTTTGACATTAGTGGATAGAGTGAATAGTTTAACTGATTTGAAGAAATGGTAAAAAGAATTAAAGAGTAAAGTTCCAAATTTCGAGTTCCAATAACTTTGACATATGTCACCATACCTGACCATAATTTAGGACCCCCGCAGAAGGGCAAAGTTCAATGTTCCCATATCGATTGAGTTGTCCATGTCCAAAATTTTGGCCCGCGCAACATTTTGTTACATACATGAAATCAGTTGGCATGAGCCCAAATCCAAGGCTGTCCCAATCCACATTAGCGTACTCATCTTCATCGCTACATTTAATTTTTGTTGTTGGGAAAAAAAAGAAGAAGAGTCAATTAATTGACATTATTAATTCCACAAAATACCTTGAAAAAACTTTGCAAATTATAGCAAATATATACAAGTTCTAGCAATATGATATTGGGCCGGTTTGTTTTGGATTTTTTTGAAAATAGATTTTATAGTGTTACATAATTTTATTAAAAAAAATTTTATAAAGAAACTTTTTATAAAAGCTTCAAATGAAAATTTTGTTTGAATAGTTATTCTTAAAATGTCATTTTAGGCATTTCATCATGTTATCGAAAAAAAATTTGGATATCAAATTTTCAAAAAAATCATTTAATTTGAAGCTATTTCAAATAGATTTTCATAAAAATCATTTTTGAAATACAACTTTTTTAAAAAATTGTGATTTTGACTATCTTTTGTTCTTCAATAATGTATGTTTATGTTATATGATGTCAAAATTAGTGTTTCAATTTAAAAAAAATAAATATAAAAAAACTTGTAATATTTTGAAAAATGGTTTTACAAAATCCATTTTCAAAAATATAAAGAAAAAATCCATTTTTTAAAAGCTAAAACAAACGCACATTATTATGTGATGCAAGATAGTATTATCAAAAGTTACCTGTAAGTTGAGTCGATTGGAAGAGGGGAGGGCTGAGATGTATATCCATTGTAAGCCCCTATCTGTGATCATATGATTTTGTGTTAAGACCATATATGGAGGAAAAACATACTTAAGTGATATAGCAATGCTACCTATGAGGGCCGATCCAACATAATTAGAAGCCTAAAGCAGATTCTATTGTAGGGTCTTGTAAAATAAAAAAAAATTACCCAAAGTTTTATGAAAAATAAATAGAAAATTTAAATATTGCTAAGACCGAAGATTAAACAGCTTGAGTCTAAAAATATTTGGGACTTTCAACTTCATCAATTCTACTAAAAAATACTAAAAATTTAATTGTCATATCATACATTTATAACTAAATTAAACTATTTTGACGCCTTTTTTATGATCCAAACTTTTGGGGCCTAAACCCTGACTTGAATTGTTTGACCCTTGAGCCAACTCTGCTACTTATTTACCCGTCAAGATGTATATCCATTGTATATGCATTTTTGTTGATCTATATGTGCCTCTTATAAAAAAAATACATCGGTAAATACACAAAAAAAAAAAAAACTGGATGATAGTATATGAAAACTTGAAAAGGAACAAAACACATAAAATTGTTTTTGAGTAAACTTCATAAAAATGTGTGTGAGAAAATAAACGAAGTATGAGAAAGTAAAACGTTGATCACCTTAAACGAAGACAAATAACCAGGCCGAAGAAGAAATTTGCTTAAACTCTGAAAATTCACAGTTCTTTGAATCATTTTTGCTCGATCCTTTTGATGTGGAAAATCCGTTGGTTCAAAACAGAGTATAACTAATGTGAATGGTTAATGTTTGTGTGTGTTTTGAAAATATTATGAAACAAAGTACAAAACAATGAATATATTGGAAGGGGTATGCAAGCAAGATAGGAAAATTAGACAAGGCCAGCTCTGCATATATCTATTGAGGTAGCTACGTTGCCATAAATATTTATATCCTCTGTTGAAATATTTTATATTTAAATATTGTTTAATTATTATATTCCAATAAGTATTATATGGGCATATATATTTATAATAATTATATTAGCTATTTATCGTATTAAGAGCCTAAATTGATTAAGTGATTAAATAAAGTTAAAAGGCTAATTGGATTTCTATTTGAAAATTAATTAATTAATTAATTAATTGGATATGAGCTCAAATGCGTGGATGTCAGGATGATCCATTTCGGGATAATGGGAACCCTAATGAGCTATCACCCTATATATAGGCTATGGTCCCCGATATACCGTATGTAACATCCCGATATTTTATAAGTGTGATTCTTAATAATTTTTCTTGGCTTATTGTTGAATAACTTATTTTAATATATTGAAAATTTAAGAAAATTTTAGTACCTTCTGTTTATGTAATTTATTGAGACACTCATCTTTATTTAGTTTATTTAATTATTTATTTTATCAATTCGGTGTCACAATAATATGATAGTAATTATTTTATATTCTATTTTATCTTACTGTTAATATTCCTAAGAGAATGGTTATTTCAATATGAGAGTGGTAAATCAATTTTGACCAAGTCAAAATTGAAATGCTTTAGACTTAAACCAAACTATAACCACACGTGATTATCCTTCAGCCAGCCAACAAATCTATACAAATTATATTTATTTATAATTGATCAAACCATGATGTTCCACTCTCACTTCTTTCCTTAAAATGTGCCCACGTAACTCTCACTATTCAAGTTCCTCCAATTAACTTCATGATCATGCCCTTTATTCCCCAGAACCGTTGCTCCCCAATTAGCTTGGTTCCATGCGTTAATGAAACGGCATAAGCAACAAATACATGTGTCTGCCTACCCTTTAGTTCACAAATGAACGTTTGCCTCTTTGCTATCACTTGCAACCATCTTGACTGTTCAAGCGATCATCAACCTTTATTTTAGGTCTCATTATCCTCTAATCTAATTCGTGTAAGTCTCTGTATAAATTTGTTCTATTCTATTTCTATTTGTTTCATGAATATCTAAATTCTTTGCCATTTACGTTTCTTCAAAACTGTCATCTTTGAATTTCAACCGTGCCTTCGTTAAATGTTGGATCACTCTAAATTTTGGACAATAGGTTCAAGACACGTGGCTCTTCATATTCAACGGTCGAGTCGTTGTAGCAAAGTCTAGAGTGTCATATATTGTGTGTGCACCGTAGCTATGAATTTGAGACTTAAATTGCGATAGGAAGTAAAGCGGCTAAGGTAAGGGTATTTTCCCCATACACTCATGCACTTAGGGTTTATGTTATAGATTAATAATGGAATAGTTAACTGATAGAGGGATGATGATAGAAGGAATGATAGAGTTATTTTAATACATTTTATGCTATTTTAATATACCGTAAGTGGCGTGTGTGGCTGATTGTTGTTGTTGTTGGTATTGTGGTTGTTGATTGTTGTTGTTGGTATTGTGGTTGTGGAATATTTTACGACTTCTAGTTGTTTATGTTCATGGGTATAACTTAAATGACTAAATTAGATGGTATTTACGATTGGTACCAATGGTTACCAAATGTGTTAACCTTGTCTCTTAATCAGATGGATTTAGAGAGGTTTCGATTTCGTTGGATATTCACTGAGAGAATATCTATAGGATGCATACCATGGCATATAGCGGTTTGATAGGTTGGCTCGGAATAATACTCAAGGGGGGGTACCGAACCTTAATACCCAAGGGGGGTACCGAACCTTAATACCCAAGGGGGGTATTGTGTCCAGGTGGGACACTGTCCAAGGGGGACTTGTTGCTCTGCGGAGATATTGATATCCGGATAATTGTCTAGTTGCATTTCATGCATTATTCATTGGTATAATGTGTCATTAAAAATAGTTTCTTGAATCGATTTTATTTGATTTTTTCTTTATGGCCAAACATTTTATTATTATTTTATGACATTTACCTTCCGTTCGGCATGATTCAATTTGGATAAGGAAATTGACCCTTACATTAAATATTGTTGTAGGTACCAAAGAAATATGAAGTTGATGTGTTGCTTGTGCTTGCGCGGGGATAAATAAAAAAAGGGGTTTTATTATTTTATACTTGTAAATTTAAACAAGGCTCCTTAACAATTTTCATTAGTTTTTAATTGTAAATTTAATATATTTTTAAGTTGATGACTTGTAGCGTTTTTGGATTTATTAAGTTCCTTAAATATTTACAATAATTGAATATTTTTGAGAGAACTCTAATGTTATTCATTTTGAAATGACTTAAAAAAAAAACTCTAGAGATTTTCCTATTATATTAGAGAATTAGTCATAATATCTTGGTCTAAAAATCCGGGATGCTACACCGTACAATAAGCAAAACACTCTCTTCTCCCCATTTGAAGAGAATCAAGGCTATCAGGGTACCGGTTGAGGAAGAGCCATACTAGCCACCAAATCTCTCTGTTTCAGGATCACTGCAAAGGATCTTTCTCTATGGATCCATGTATTCCTAAAGACCAACTTGTCGATCCAATGATTTTATACATGCTTCCATAACTATTTGATTTCCGCAATAAAGTATATGACCATTTCGGGAGTATGTCATAATATGTTAAGCATGTATATGTGATCAATTATTTTATTGATTTAATTCTAACCAGTGGTATCAGAGCCTGGTTCGGCTTGGTGGGGGAGCTGGAGGGGATCCTGGTATTGGATCAACTATAGCATGTGGGGAACTTACACTTGGGGGAGAATGTTGGGTTTCAAGTGTTGAGTGATTAAATCCCACATCGACTATGTATGGGAAGAATGTTGGATTTATAAGAAAGGTGACTCATTAACCTAATACCTTAAGGTTTTGGGTGGAGATGAAAGTAAAACAACATAAGACAAAGAAATCACGAATAAGAAAACTAAAACGAAATCTAAAAAAAATGTGAAAATCACTTATTTAAATAAAAAAGTATAAAAATCGATTAAGATGAGTGATTCTGGATCAAAATTAATATTAAATCACATTTTTTTATTAACTATCTAGTTCTTTGAGGAAGAGAGTCCCAGTAATCTAGAACTCGACTGTGAAATAAATAACATATGACCAAAAATTATTCTCACTATAAACTAAACTCGGATTCTTTCAAACAATTCTTTAATCAAAGAAAAAAGTGGGAGCTATGCGGCTGCTAGTGTGTGGCTGCTAAGGTGTCTTTAATGAATGCTACAAAATATCTTAGAAGATGAAAAATTAGAGTTAAACATATTTGTATAGAAAATAATGTATTTAAAACATTCATATTTAATTTCTTTCCAAAAAAAAAAGTCATACTTAAAATAAATAGGTAAAATATGATATCTATTTTTATTAGTGTATATATATACACACAAAAAGACAAATGTAGGATGTAGATAATTATTATCAGTTTTTTTAGAAAAGTTTAATTTCTATTTTTTTATAAGAGTTTCATTTTTTATTATATATAAGATAATTACATCTGAATTAAAAAAAAAGACAGATGTAGGATAAATTAGCGGTTCAAAAATATTAAATTCTTTTATTTAAAAGGTAATTATTAATTAATTTTAATTCTTTAAAAGACAAATATAAATATTTCTGTGAATATTTTTTAAGCTCTAAAATATTTTTTGCTTTAAATTGGAGCATAATTCCTTCACTCTAAATTTTTTTCATTAGAAAATGTTAAGTAATTTTGGTATTAGCATTACTATGTAGTTTGTGAGATAATATTCTTTTGTCAAACATTTTTTTTTTGTTAGCACTCAATTTTTTGACAGATTTGTTAGCACTCATTTAAAAATAGTTTCTATTTCATTTTTAACTAATACTAGCCGCCACGTGCCCGTTTGTGTGATTGATATTTTTTATTTATTTGCTGTGATCAAAATTCTCTATTGTGCAAATCTAAATAACTACTTAATCTCTTTTTTTATTGGACTTAGTTAATTGATAACTACTTAACATCATTTTTTGTTGTGGCTAGTTATTAAGAAGAAAAAATATATATATTTTTTTTTACTAAAAAAACTGAAAACATATTTTATGTGGAAGTTGTGCTTAGTTATTAAGAGAAAAAAAATTATTTACTAAAAAAAACTGAAAATCTATTTTTATGTGGAAATTATTTTTCAACATATACAAATATTTAATTTTTTTTTTGTAGTTATTTTTAAGGGTAAAAATATGTATAATGAAAAAGCCATCCCAAAAATTTGTATCATTTTTATATATAGTAATAGATATAAATTCGCATTTTCCCTTTTAAAAATAATAGTAGGAGATAAGGTTGTTTGATTTAAAAATGAGAATTTATCCACCTACTACTACGGGATAAATGAGAGACATGATTACAAAGGAAGCCCATCTCGATCATAGTTGGCACTTGGCAGTCCATATCCAAAAAGATGCATTGCTAATACACGTCAATGGCTCCAGCTACCATACGCGAGCTGCTAAGGTCTCGCACGGTACGCAATGAAAAAAATGTGTTTCCATGGATCAACCCATCAAATAGTCTATCATGGAATCTGAATCAAAACCATTAAATTTAACACACTTACAAATGTTAACAAGTAGCCTATCACACTAGATTTGTTTATCTTCTATATTTAAAAAAGTAAATATTTCAACACACATTTTATTTAAACATGTATCGCTTAGATGAATAATTTTAATAGTTTTATAAATAGTATTTAATATAGAAAAATTAATAAACATTATTTGTGAATCTATTACAATTGTCCTACTCAGTAAATATATCAGTACATATTTAAATAAATGTGTACTGAATAATTCATCTCGAAATGCCTATGTCTCTAATTAAAAAATGTCTTTTCAGTTTTATTTCATTTTCTAATTAAAGGTTTTTCTTATGTTTAAATAAGATTACAAAATATTGTAAAAAAAAGTGATCAAAAAATGAAATAAAATTAAATGAATTATTCAATACACATTTATTTAAATATGTAATGATACATTTACCGAGTTGGGCAATTGCAATAGATTCACAAATAGTGTTTATTAATTTTTCTATATTAAATACTTCATTCGGTCTTTTTATTAGTCTTTTATCGTCATGTTTAACGTTCATTTTTATTAATCTTATTTGTATTTTAAGAATACGATCGATTTGACAATTATACCCTTTGTCTATTGCTCTTGAGGCTGGGAATAGGTCAGACCGGCCTACAGGGCCTTAAGGCCTAGCCTACATAGGCTCAAGCCAGACCAGCCTATTTCTTTAAATATAGCACGACAAGATTTTTTTATAAGCATATTTAGCTAAAGAGGTCAGGCTACAGGCCATTAAAAAAGCTTATTATACCTACTTGGCAGATCTATTTAAGTCAATATGAATAATATTTTTACTATATTATTATTATATAATAAAATTTGTACTTAGATTAAATTATAAATCTATTAACTTTTTCATTAGTTTAAGTTTATTAATCTACATGAATTTTTCACATATATAAATGTATGATTATTAACTAGAATTTAAATATGATGTCATATATAGTCTCAAATTCTCTAAAGTATCATGTTAAATATCAAAAGGACGTTTAATATCACTGATTTATTAATTCATTAATATATTTAAAAATAAATATAATTATTTATTTAAATATATTCATGTGAAATAAGCTTTTAAACAGACCAACAAGTCATATCAGGCTTTCAAAAGACCAGGCTTAAATATATATTTGGAAAACTAATTTTTTTTAAAAAAATTGGCACATAACATATTAAATTTTGTTTTTTTTACATAATATATTAAATTTATTGGAAATAGAAAGTGTGTGAAAAAAAAATAAGAATTTATTGGTAGATTAAAACGACAGTATAATAGGAAAATAAGGTGCAAAAATACACTTTCTTAATTTTGTGTTACTATTCTAAAAAAACTAATAAAAAGGAACGGAGTAGTACTGTTTATATGAACCTATTAAAAATTTTCATCTAAGCAGTATACCGATACATGTCTAAATAAGATGTGTATTGAAATATTTATTTTTTAAATATAGAAGACAAACAAATCTAGTGTGGTAGGCTACATGTTAACATTGGTAAGTGTGTTAAATTTAATGGTTTTGATTCAGGTTCCATAATGGACCGTTTGATGGGTTTGTCCTTGAAAGCATATTTTTTCTATTGCCTACCGTGCGAGACCTTAGCAGCTCGCGTATGGTAGCTGGAGCCCACGTCATTCCACATCCTTTTTAACCTTTAAGACCATGCATGTCTTATACGTTTCTCAGATTTTTTTTTTTGTCAAGTAGCCTAATGGCTTGAAATTCCACCCATAAGGTGAATAAGTGGGATGATCGGGGTTCGAGCCCCGATCCCCTACATAATAATGCAAATGTCCACCAATTAAGCTAAGCTCATTGGACATACGTTTCTCAGATTTATTGGTAGTTTTTTATATTATTCAATGTGGAAAATTATTATTATTCAATGTGGAAAAAAAAAATCATTCTTTTATGTGAAATTATTTGAATCCACCTCTAGACGCTAAAATATGTCAAAATGTATTACGTACGAGACGTATTTCTAGTAGTGTATTTTTAGTCAAAACATACTTGTGGAATTATGATGCCAATAAACTTTGTATAATATATATATATATATATATATATATATATATTATTTTTGATTTATAAAAATTGATTTTCGTGGAGAAAACAGAGATACCGAATTGAAGAACTTGTTGGCTGAGTCGCGTACTAGGTCGCTTTCTTTAAGACGTTTCGCGGTACTGCTCAAATTGTGCAAAACAGACAATCAACCGCGTCGCCTCCAGGATAAAACAGACTCATCAAATTTAATCGATTAAATACTGCACTGTATTAATCGAAAGGAACACCTTTAGTTAATGGTTCTACAAAACCAGAAATTGATACTTCAATATCAATTGAATCGATACAACAATACCGATTTGAAACCAATGAAACAGAAACGAGTCGATACAACAATATTGATATCGAAAAATAATAGAATAGAATCGAAGAAGGATGGAAGAATTTGTGATGAATAATTTTTCTGAATACTTTGATGATTTGTTGTTCTATCTTTTTATAAATATATAATATGAGCAAAGAAAACAATGCAATAATAGGCATTCAAGTGAGGAACATAGAATTAATCACAATTAAGTGACATCATTACTTGTCCGTTACTAAATCAGTAGGAGAATGGTTATAGCTGGTGTTGAGTCAGCAAGAAATCAATGCAGTCCCTTTAAAATTCGAAAAATGACACAAAAACAACATAACATCCACTGGTGCAAGTTGCTTGTAAATTCGCAGCAGTTACAATTTACACTAAACTTCCACTGGTGTGTGTTGCCTTTAAAACTGTTCATTTTTCTTTCCAATGTGGGACTCAATTCCACTTTTTTCAATTCACACTTCAATGTGATTTTTTCATTTCTAACCATTATGGATTAACTTCCATTCTCCAAATGAACATCAAATTGTTCATTTTCTCAACAATCCCCCACTTGAATTTAAAAAAGTGTTTCAGAGGTTTCCAAAAGATTGTGCATAAGTAAAGGTGTCTATGACTTGAACCTTTGCGTGCCTGATTTAGCAAGTAAGAGCCTGATTTAGCAAGAGTGACACTTGTCTTGAACTCTATCTCAGATTTTTCTCAAACCCGCACACGACCTTTCCACAAGGTGTTTCTTTATAGCCCGTGCTTTAATGGCCCTGCACGTTAATCCCGGTTTCATGAACGCTCTAGGAATTCTGCCTCGAAATTTCATAGGAACCGGCCTCAGTTCCACATTCATATAGGTGAGTCTATCAAGAGTACTCCTGTAGCTCGGTACTCCACTCATACAGAGTATAGATCTCATTAAGAGCTGCAACTCTTCCTTTCGCTATCAGGATTCATGCTTTTCTCATTTTACTTGCATGATCATCATTAACTCATCACGACTTGTTATTACCCATTGAACCTAATTCTTGGGATCTCCAGTCTTTTAGGTTGGGTTCCCATCATGATAAGTTCATATCGGCATTAGTCCCATCTTTACAGATGTATTATAGACTTTCTCTCTAGCTAGTCCTTTCGTCAAAGGATCCGCTGAATTTTCATCAGTGCGTACATGATCCACTCTCACAGCTCTTTTAGTGATCATCTCTCTCACTGTGCTGTGCTTGCGTCTTGATGACTCTTGTCATTACTACATTCTAAGATCATTTCAATGGTGTTTTAGAGGTGTTTTGAAGTGGTTTTGATCATATTTGAGGTGCAAAAGACTTAGAATGAAAGGTAGCTTGGAAAAGAAGAAAAGCTGAAAATGCTGTTTTTTTGTCTTTTAGTGGGCTGTCTGGAAAGTTCGCGTGGGATCTCGCGCAAGCGAACCAGATCTCGCGCAAGGGAACTGTGCTGTCTGGAAAGTTCGCGCAAGCGAACTGTGCTGTTAGAAAAGTTCGCGTAGGCGAACCAGATCTCGCGGGAGGCGAACTGGAAGCTGTTTTGGCCCATTTTTGACCCTTTTCTTGCACTATAAAAGGAGGCTTGTTCAAATGGCAAAGGGTTACGAATTTTGGATGAAGAAAAGGTCCTGGGAGCTCAATTGAAGTGGATTCAATCAACAAACAAAGGGTGGAAACATTCCAAAACCTCTTGTGATGATGAGATCTTCTCTTCTTTTCCATGTAATTTCTCTTTGCACCATGATTTGCTAGATCTTTAGATTGAATCTTTAGGGAATTCTCTATGTAATTTGTTTGAACCATGTGAACTTGATTCTATATGAAGGATTATGATCTAGTTTCTATTGATTATTCTTTGCACTTAATGCTTCATGTAATTTGACGAAATTGTGTGATGAATTTGATAGTTGATTTATCATGAGAATGGAAATTAGCTATAGACCTAGGAATGATTGAACAATTGATAATCACTTTAGAGATTTAGGATTATTAATTGTGATTAAGGAATCAATGTTTGTGAAAACCTCACTTAAACACAAATTCATTCAAGAGATTGGAGAATTGTGATTAAGTGAGAGGATTAGTATCCAAGAGATTGAGATTAATCATTTTATTGATTCAATCTATGAAACTAGTTGAGTAATTAATGAGTATAGAATATGATTCACCAAGCACATTACTATGAGATGAACCAAAGAGATTCAATCGCCCGCCAACCGTTCGATAAAAGTTCAATATTAGTTTTCAATAACAATTTGTATGGTGTTAGCCTGTATTTTCGACAGGCATTAATGAATTGGAATGAGATGATGAAATCTCATTTAATGTATATTATTGCCTTTTAATATTCTCTTGGAAACTGATTCTGGCAATAAATCAAGAGAAAATCAAGGCATTTGACATCAAAGACTTTTAATGTGCAAAGTTGCTTGTCAAAGCCTAGAGTTCTGTCGAATTCGACAGAACGTGTGTTGTCTGAATAAGCTTGTCGAGTTCGACAAGATATTATTTGTGTAAAAGCATATTTTCGACACTAACTGGTGATGGTCGAAAATTATATATATGTATATATATATACGTGTGTATGTTTGTTTGTCTAACGTACTGTGCAGAACGAAAGAAGCGTATTCTGGACTTAGCGAAATATTCAAAAGTGAGTAACGTTTGAAGGGTTCGCCAGGTGTCCAAGGAATTCAAATTCAGAAGACACGTGGAGCATAGTTAGGCAAATTGTAGTTTTATAGCAGTTATGTTAGTTTGTCTATAAATATTAGTTTCTCATATGAGAAACGGGTCCACAATTCATAACACATGCAAATTCCTTAGAAATTCAGAGTACCCATGTCAACGAGCGAAATGAATGCAAACAGGAACATGTACGAATCTGTGTACCAATCTTTGTAAACATTTTTACATTGTCAAATGCAATTTACTTTTCAAGTACTGATTACTTGCTTTCCTTTAAAATTTGTCTTTTAAGCTTTCTGCAAATTTAAAGCTTTTCTGCAACTTTAAACATTCTGCAATTTATTTCATTGCATGCTTTACTTTTTCAAAGTCTTTTCTTTAAACTTTATTTGCAATTCATTTACAAGTTTTCTGCAAATTTAAACTTTGAAGCATTTTACTTTAAACCAAATCATTTGACTTCGTCAAATGCTGTTTACTTTTTATCAACTTATCCGATTTAACCCAAAGATATGAATATGTTTTCATCATCTTCCGCACAATCCATATGTCCCAGGATTCACTAGTTGATCCTTCTTGTAATAATTAGACTAGCGGTTGTTTACTAAAAATCGGGGTAAACAAATTGGCACGCCCAGTGGGACATCTGGATTGTGTATTTTTATTTAGTGGTTTTTGAAAATTTTTCTTACAAAATTTGTTGTTTGGTGTTTGTACTTTGATTGTGTGTATATTTGTATATGCATTTGAGGAGTGGTAAGTCCCTTCCAGTTTTTTCAAATATACCAAAGCGTCCTCGTTCCAGAATGGTGAGACCACCAAACAATCCTAACCCTAACAATAATAATAATAATAACAATAATGGAGCAGAAACCAATCCTGTTCCAAATTCGACAGGGCAACCAAATCAACCAGTATCTGGCAATCCTGGTGCCAATCCTACTGGTGGGTCAACAAATCCTGCCCTGAATTTTACAACTTCTGAAAGTATCCCAAGCAATAATCCTAATGGTGGGGGTACAAACCCTATGATAAATTCCGGAACCGTTGGTGCAAGCGCCAGTGGATCAACAATGTCTGCCACTACTTCAAGTATGGCAGGAGGGTTTGTTCCTCCAAATACGAATGGTGCAATGATGACACAAATGAATGTATCATCCATGCCAACGAATGTATCACACATGCATGGGTACACAGACGGTAGTCAAGTTGGTGGAACACCGTCACGACCCCCATGGTTGCCCAGAAACCCACAATTTGGAATGCCAACAACGACGATGGCAAGCCTGTATAATTGGCCTTCGATAGAAAGTTCTCCCTCATCTTCTGCGATGGGAAATAGGGGAAATTCTCTGAACTTGACAAATAATTCTATGAATGTACTTAGGCAACAAATGGACGAAAGTAACCATGACATGGTGAACGCGTTGACCCAACAGATTGGCACAATCTTCAATCCTGTGTTACAAACAGCCAATGACAATTATTTGTTGTTAGCCAATCAAATGGGAAGGATGGCAGACTTTTTTGGTGCTCCTGATGCTCCAAATAACCAAAGAGTTCCTCGTGCAAACCCGGAGACTCAAACAGAAGTCCAAGCCCAACCCGTGCGCATTGAGAGAGAACAGCCAGAACCGGAAGTAATTCTGGTTAATAGAAACCAAGATGCTGATAATGTTCTTAGGAATGTTCGACAAGAAAATGTTGCAGGGCAAAATAACTTGGCCAATTTGGTGGAAAATATCTTGGCCCAGAATGGTTTGAATATAGGGTTGCATAGGCCAAATTTTGTGTCAGCCTTGTCTGAATATGTATTGAAAGCAGAATTGCCAAGGGGATGGAAAATTCCCAAATTCACAAAATTTGCTGGTGATACTAATGAGTCTACTGTCGAACACATTGCCAGATATTTGGCAGAGGCAGGGAATTTGGCAAATAATGAAGATTTAAAAATGAAGTTTTTTCCCAATTCCCTCACTAAAAATGCCTTTACGTGGTTTACCACACTTCCCCCTCATTCAATTCATACCTGGACTCAATTAGAAAGGCTATTTCATGAACAATTTTACATGGGACAATCTAGGATTAGTCTCAAAGAATTAGCCAGTATGAAGCGCAAAACCTCAGAAGCCATTGATGACTATCTAAACAGGTTTCGCCTCCTTAAGGCAAGGTGCTTTACTCAAGTTCCTGAACATGAATTGGTTGAAATGGCTGTTGGTGGCCTTGACTATTCCATTAGGAAAAAATTAGATACTCAACATTTAAGAGATATGGCCCAATTAGCAGATCGTGTTCGACAGGTCGAACGCCTCAGGGCTGAAAAAGTCAGAAATTCTAAGTTCCACAAAAAAGAAAAAGTGGCATACATAGAAACTTATGAAAGTGAAAATGGGAAAAATCCCGTCGAACCAAAAAATGATAGATTTGTTTCTAAGACATATACTTTTGACATTACTAAGTGTGATGAAATTTTTGACTTATTGGTTGCTGATGGCCAAATAATTGTACCAAAGGGTTTGAAAATTCCACCTTTGGAACAACGTAATAAAAGAGGTTTTTGTAAATACCATAATTTCTTGGGTCATAAAACCTCACGATGTGTTCTTTTCAGGGATCTGGTCCAGAAAGCCCTACAGGAGGGAAGACTCAAATTTGGCGAAAAGCCAAAATCCAAACAGCAGGTGGACGAGAATCCATTGCAGATTGCTGATGCTGCTTACACAGAGCCTTTTGAGTGCCTGATGATAGAAGCATTGAACCTCACTGAAGGGGGGCAATTAGTTTCCATTCCTGAAGATGAATATGAAAACAAAGTGGAGGAAGTATATCCACAAGCTGGAGAAACTCTACTAGATTTCCTTCAACGCTGCAAGGAAAATGATGGCGAAGCTACACTGTGTCCTCATTGTAGTGCCATGTTCGACAAGAAGGCTGCTGCAGGCCTTAACAAGTTTTTGCCTCACAGTCAGAACAGAAACAATTGGCCAAGTCAAAGGCCGACTTATTCCAATGTTCTAAATAGCCAACAGGCACCTGTACATCAGAGGTTGGGACCACAAAAATCATTTGTCCCCTCAAACAGGACACCTGTCAACCAATGGGTCCATGGAAAGAATATGGGTTATGGTCAAAGGAATATGGAGAAAGGGAACTCCAGTAACAACAATCCCAAAAAAGATCCTGAATCAAGGAAGTATGATTACAGGAATAATTACAAAGGGAAAAATCCCATGACAAGATCCCAATGGCGTAGATATCAACGCCAGAAAAGAGTGGCTGCTCAAAAATCACAAGTTACTACTAATGGTAATGAGGAGAAGCCTATGCAATTGGCTATGAAGCCAATGAAAGAAAGGTTAGGAGAACCAAAAGCTGAGTCTTCAACTACTAACAACGTCGAAGACGAGCACATGGAGGCAGATGACTTTTTAGATTCTGAACCCGATCTCGACATAATAGTAAATGTTGTGTCCATTCTGCCAAGGGAGTTCGACGTCTGTTCTGAAATAACAGATGAAGAAGAAGAATCTGGAATGCAAATGGCCCTTCATAGGCCAGTCTGTTACTATGTCACAAGCAATGGTGCTTTGGAGGACCAAATGGCCACATTTGAAAGGCCAGATGAAGGCATGAAAAGTCACTTGAAGCCTCTCTTCATTCAGGCGAAGGTGAATAATGTCGGAATCAACAAAGTACTAATAGATGGTGGTGCCGCTGTTAACCTCATGCCAGAATTTCTGCTAAGAAAGATTGGCAAATCTTTGGTAGATCTTCATCCTCACAACATAGTTCTGTCAAACTATGAGGGCGAGACTGGTTTCTCTTTAGGAGCAATCCAGTTGGATGTGGTTGTCGGAAGCACTATTAGGCCAACCTTGTTCTTGGTTGTGGCCTCTAAGGCAAATTACAATCTACTTCTAGGTCGAGAGTGGATTCATGGAGTGGGGGCAGTTCCATCTACCCTGCACCAGCGCCTCATTATATGGCGAGAAGATGGAGTAGTCGAAAATGTTGAAGCAGATCAAAGCTACTTCAAGACTGAAGTCCATCATCTGACGAAGCACTCCTTCGACAAGAAATTGGCGACAATTGCACCATGCACTGAGAAGGACTTTGCATATCGCCTAGCAGGAAATGGTCACCATGCAATCAAACTGGATCCCACACATGGTTTCTTGTGGGAGAGAGAAGATGGAAACAGCGAGGATGGCGAGTATGAAGGCCACAACTACCCAACTGGGTGGGATGTCAAAGAGGATTACTATGTCTGAGTCCCAAACATGGGCAAAGATTACGGCCTACATGGCTGAAAACAGAATCAAAATGGCTTTGGAAGCCAATTCGTTATCAGAAAATATGGCTATTGCAGCCAACGATATAAAACTTGGCAAAAATAAGCCAGAATTGCAAAAACTGGATTGCATCTATGATGACGAACCCTTAGGATTTGAAAAAGATCCAATCAGTCAAAGTCACAAGATGCAAGCACAGGATCCTTTGCAAGAAATTGACCTTGGAGATGGTCTGACGAAAAGACCAACATACATTAGTGCAAACATTCCTCCAGATCTGAAGGCAAAAGTGGTGCAGCTTCTGTTGGAATTCAAAGATTGTTTTGCTTGGGATTACAATGAAATGCCAGGTTTGAGCAGAAAATTGGTGGAACATGAACTCCCAGTTCGACCAGATAAAAAACCAGTGAAACAATTACCTAGAAGGTTCACACCAGAAATAATGTCGAAGATCAAAGAAGAAATTGAAAGGCTGCTGAGGAGCAAATTCATCAGAACTGCAAGGAGATTTCCTTGGGTTTGTTGTGCACAAAAAGGGCATTGAAATAAATCAAAACAATACGAAGGCTATTATGGAGACCAAATCTCCAACTACAAAAAAGCAACTTCAGTCCTTACTTGGGAAAATCAATTTCTTGAGAAGATTTATTTCAAACTTAAGTGGTAAAGCTCAACCATTCTCACCACTGCTTCGACTCAAGAAAGAAAGCGTTTTCACTTGGGGGCAAGAGCAACAACAAGCTTTTGACGAAATCAAGAGTTATTTGTCAAAGCCACCAATGTTAATGCCTCCAATAAGGAACAAATTCATGAAGTTATATATTTCAGCATCAGATTCGACGTTGGGTAGCATGCTTGCCCAAGAAGATGAAAATGGTGAAGAAAGAGCCATTTATTACTTAAGTAGGGTTTTAAATGATGCTGAAACTAGATATAGTAGTATTGAAAAATTATGCTTATGTTTGTATTTTTCTTGTATGAAACTCAAGCATTATATAAAGCCTGTTGATGTTTTTGTTTATTCTCATTGTGATATCATCAAACATATGTTATCCAAACCTATTCTGCATAGTCGAATTGGAAAATGGGCCTTAGCCTTAACAGAATATTCATTAACTTATAAGCCTTTAAAGGCAGTTAAAGGCCAAATTGTGGCTGATTTCATAGCAGATCATTCTGCACTAGAAACTCCATAAAACTATGTAGATTCAGAACCTTGGAAATTATATTTTGATGGTTCTAAACATAAACATGGAGTTGGAATTGGGATTTTAATCATTTCTCCCTCCAGAATTCCCACCAAGTTCAAATATAAAATTAACGGGTTCTGCTCAAATAACGAAGCAGAATATGAGGCTTTGATAACAGGCTTAGAAATTTTACTGGACTTGGGGGCAAGAAATATTTTGATCAGAGGCGATTCAGAATTGGTGTTGAAACAATTGACAAAGGAATATAAGTGCATAAAAGAGCACTTGATGAAATATTTTGTCATAGCAATTTCTTTGTTAAAACGTTTCGACCAAGTTATTTTTGAACATGTACCTCGCATAGAAAATCAAGAAGCCAATGATTTGGCTCAAATAGGTTCTGGTTATAAAATTTCTAGTGAAAAACTAGAGGAGTTGATTGAGATTAAAGATAAACTCATTGTTGATCAACCTCCTTCTATGGAATTGTCAATGTCAAAACTTGTGGGGGCAGATGTACCACAAGATAATGGTCAAGATACCACCTATAACTCTGACGAAAATTCAGAAATTTTTGAAATTTTTGCCATTGACAATTTATCTGATAATGATTGGAGAAAACAACTTGTTGAATATTTGCGAGATCCAAATGGAACGACCAATAGAAAAATAAAGTATAGAGCCTTGAGTTATGTCATCATTGGAAATGAACTAATGAAGAAAACACCTGAGGGAGTTTTGCTAAAATGTTTAAGTGAAACAGAAGCCTATTTGGCTATATCTGACGTGCATAGTGGTGCATGTGGATCCCATCAGGCAGGCCATAAAATGAAATGGTTGTTGTTTCGACAAGGTGTGTATTGGCCAACAATCTTAAAGGATTGTATAGAATTTGCTAAAGGTTGTCAAGAATGCCAAAGGCATTCAGGTATACAACACGTACCTGCAAGTGAACTCCATTCAATAGTAAAACCTTGGCCTTTTAGAGGATGAGCTCTAGATTTAATTGGTGAAATTATACCAAGTTCGTCTAGAAACCAACGTTATATTTTGGTTGGTATAGATTATTTTACTAAATGGATAGAAGCAATTCCATTACCAAATGTTGACCAAGAAGCAGTGATTAGTTTTATACAAAGTCACATTATTTATAGATTTGGTATACCTGAATCCATTACTACAGATCAAGGTTCAGTTTTTACTGGACGAAAGATGGTTGAGTTTGCTCAACAAACTGGTTTTAAACTCTTAACTTCTACACCATATTATGCCCAAGCAAATGGTCAGGTAGAAGCAGCTAATAAGATCATAATTGGTCTGATTAAAAAACATATTGCCCAAAGGCCCAGAAATTGGAATAAGACTTTAGATCAAGTCCTATGGGCATGCAGAAATTCTCCAAAGGAATCAACTAACACTACACCTTTTCGACTAACATATGGGCATGATGCAGTCTTGCCAGTCGAAATACACCTGCAATCAGTTAGAATCCAAAGGCAGGAAGAAATCCCAAGAGATCATTACTGGGATATGATGTTAGACGAACTAGTTGATTTAGATGAAGAGAGAATAAAAGCTTTAGAGATGTTAACTCGACAGAAAGAAAGAGTTGCTAGAGCTTATAACAAAAAGGTTAAATCTAAAACCTTTAGTGTTGGAAATTTGGTTTGGAAAGTTATTTTGCCAATGGATAAAAAAGATAGAGTCTTAGGCAAATGGTCCCCAAATTGGGAAGGCCCTTTTAAGGTTGTTCAAGTTTTTTCAAATGGTGCTTACGAAATTGAAGAATTAACAGAAGAACAACGTTCGTTAATTATAAATGGTAAATACTTGAAGAAGTATAAACCAGCGTTGCAAGAAATAAAAATTAGCGAAGAATAAAATTTAAGATATGATAAACAATGGTGATCATAAAGTTGTTCGCCACAAAATGGGCATTGTCAAATTACAAACCAAAAACTTCGACAAATTGTTCAAAAAGTAAAACTAAAATTATTACAAGTTAAAATTTTTCTTCAAATCTTCATACAAACTCTTGAACGAAGAAACCTCTTTGTCGAGGACCTTGCTTGACTTCTCCAGATTCTGAATCTCTTCTTCCACTGCCGCTGAAGCACTAAAGGATTTGATGCCCTCATTAGCCTCTTTGTCAATCCAGGCTTTAACAGCAGTAGTAAGATTGGCCTTTGCTTCGTCACGTTTGATTTTCTCTGCATCAATCTTAGCATTGAGACTCTGAATCTTCAAGTGCAATTCTGCAATCTCACCCTCCCAAGCAGCAATGTTCTGGTTGTATTGAGTCAGCTCAGCATTCGACTCGATCTCCTTCTCAAAGCGTTCGACATTAGCCTGAGCAGTCTTGGCCTTTTCGACCAATGCAGCGTGAGCATGGGTTTGAGCTTCCAGCTTCATGGCATTCATTTTCTTCCTTTGAATGGCTTGAGTAAAACCATCAATGAGGTTTTCAAGTTGAATAACCTTACTAAGTGTGGCCTCATCTGTCAAAGGATTATGGAGCTTTTTCAAGAAGCCCAAGTGAGAAAATGCACTGCTAGGGTTTGCCTCAATCAAGGCAAAGACATCCTGATTGATGTAGTCTGCGTGCAATTTGAGGAGCAAAGAATCCTGCCTCACTGTTGAACTGATTTCTGTATCAGAAGCTGTCGAACTGCTGTGATGGGAAGCACCCTTGCTTTGGTCTTTGTTGCCTTTGCTCGATAGAAGCATCTTTAGTGCTGCAGCAGGATCAGAATCCTTCATAGCGATGAACTCCATTTCTGACATTCCAATGTCAGCAGATAACTTTGATGTCGAAGAGACAGGAAGAATGTCAGAGCCTCCTTCAGTGGCTTCAGGCATAATATCGTCGTCAGCGTCAGTCTCCATCTCGACATCAGTGTTTTCTGATGAATGGGTAGATTCAGTGAGTTGCACAGTTATGGTTTTCTCAGGTTCAGGATTATTGGTGGGAATTTCTTCATTCTCTTGACTTTGGCTATTTCCAGTTAAATCGACCTCGACGCGATTGGTGCCAACGTCTTGGGCCGAATTTTCCTCATTGTTAACAGGTGTAGTGGTGTTCTCTTCATTACCACCCTGTTCAAAAAACAAAATGAATTAGAGTCGGAAAGCCATAAAAGAATGTACATGCGGGGAGGTCTAAAAGACAAGGAAATTTTACCTGAGCACCAGGGTCTTGCAAACTTGGGTTTATTTTTTCCCGTATGGAACCTCCAGTCGAAGGAGTTTCGACGTTGGCGTTTGGTTGATCCTCAACAGAAGGATCGGAAACTGGGATTTCAACATCCTTTTCTGTCCCTGCAGAAGGGTTAGGATCAGACTTGACCTTCTTTTTCTTCTTCTTTTCAATCTTTTTCTTTGGGTTTGGGGGCATGCTCGCCTCACTAGTTTCGACACTGGCCTTTCCTTTGTCTCTTTGGCCTTCTCCACTAGGGGCAGCAGCAGTTGGATTGATAGTACCAGCAGGCTGAAAAGGAAATAAATATTTGCTAAAACAAGATTTTAGTTGAAGCTAAAACAAACTTAAAAGAGATGTCGAAGTCAGCTTACTGTTGGTTCATTGATGGTGAGAGCTTTTTGCTTTTTCTGTTTGGTAGGCCCTCCAGCCTCACTCGACGCCATTAGATTTCTCTTGCGAAGCTGCAGTTAAAAGTCGAAAAGATTAAGAATATGGCTATGAAAACTAAGAAGAAAAATAATGCTAAGTTAAAAAAGAAAAAAAAAAATTTTAAGACTTAGTACCTTGGCCCCAGTATTGGGAAGTGTCTTCTTCTGAGTTGCAGCAGGAGTAGTGGTGTCTGTCGAAGTATTGACATCTTTGGTTTTAGAAGCACCTGGTGTCGGAACATGAAAAGAATTCACGTCAGCAAAAGGTTAAGAAACTATAAACACTATAAAAAATTATTTTGTTCAACAACTCAAGGTTACCTTTGCCTTTGGGAGTCTTTTGTTGAAGAGCGTCGAACCCAGCCTCTATTGCTTGCAGAAGCACTTCATCACTTTGCTTGGCATGCTTCTCATAATGCAAACTCCACCAGGTGGCGAACTCAAAAGTACATAGGTGAGAAATTCCAAAGGCAATAGGTGTGAGCTTATAGGGTCTTCTTTCCTCAGCGAGCTTCAAACGTCGCTCAAAATACTCGACAGACATTCCAGAATTACCCAAAACAATGTCATCTTTGTTCTTGAATAAACTCTTCGGCCTGAACTGACTTAGGCCAAATTGGCGAGCAACCAAGTTAGGTTGGTACCCAACCAAACCTAAATGCCTTCTTTCAACTCCTTGTCTGGAGGATAAGATTGTAGGGTTCAAGAACATGGTCCAAATGTTGTTCGTATCCTCCTCTTCTTTTGGATTGGTTGCAGGGAATGGCCTTTTAAACCAATCAGGCCCGACAGTCCTTTTGACGAATGGAGTATTCTTTGGAGTAATTTCGTCAAACTCAAGGAGAGTCTTGAAGTAGTGAAGGAAGAGTTGGCGAGTGGACAAGTTTGTCTCTCTATATCTCAATAAGGCCAACCTAGCGCCTTCTGATTGTCGAGAAGCAACAGATGGTTCCATATGAGAGGGAAGAAAGAGTTTGAAGTTTGACTCAAATGTGGCATTCAGCCAAAGTTGCAGAAGCCAGACAGGTCCAGAGAAAGCGAGTTGTGATCCTTTCTCAATCTTCTTGAGCATATCACTAGCTTGCCCCAAAGAGTCATAAAGGGAAGCTAAGATGAACCTTCTTAAGGCTACATCTAATCCTTGGTGAAGCATGATGGCGAGAGGAACAAGTCTCTTCACCACTTGAAGTGAACCAGTGCACAAAACAAAGTGTGATAACCAATAAGTTAAGAAAGCAATGTGTTCTTCATGAGAAACATCATCGCTGCTAAGATCATGAAAAGTTTTGAGGAATCCTGAGAAGGATAAAACTTTGAAGTCAAATTGGTGATTGGGGGTGGTGTACTTGGGGTCGAATGTAGGTCCTGTTGGTCTTAGGCCAGTAATGGCAGCAACGTCGAATAAGGTCGGGGTCATCATTCCTGCTTTAAAGTGAAAGGTGTTGGTAGAATTTTCCCAAAAATGAAGGGCAGCTATGAGCATTTCTGCGTTGTACCTAGGTCCCTCTCTCGACAATTGAATTAAGTCGAATATACCACTCTCTTTCCATAAAGTGGCATAGTGTTTTTCAACCTTGTTAAGCCATTTCAAATAACCCTCACTAACTACGGGTGCAGATCTAAAAGCCCTATGGCCCGTTTCAAAGAAACTCATGTCGAAGACAGAGTTGACAAATATTTTGGGCTCACAAGTAACATTGAGAGGAAAGATGTTACTTACATCCTCATTGAAGTTGTCGGGTGAAGGAAGAGGCCCTGCGAAAGCAAGAGTTCGACCTTCAAGCTTGTGAGGAATCATCAATTCCTCTCCCCATAGAGTGTCTTCGACGGAGGTCATATCCGGTTCTGACACGAACTCTGAATCATCAATGATGATAGGATCTTTATCATCAACAGCGTAAGTCATCACGTTTCTGGAGGAAGAAGAAGCAGCCATTGTTGTTTTTTGTGTTCTTGATGTCCTTGGGTTTGGTGATGAAGATGAACAGTTAAACAGTGAGCAGAACGCCAAAATCACTAGATTCAACTCGTTTCTTGCTCAAATCCAAGAGAGAAAACAATGATGATGAACGGAAATGTTGGACGATTGCAATCACTGGTTTAGATTTCTCAGAAACGCAAGAACAATGCACGATTTGAGGATTGTTTGATGTTGGTTCATGAAGGAATACGTAGAGCTCTGTTCTTTAGAGAGAAAGTGAAGAGTTGAAGTTTCAGGAAAGTGAAAGTGTGGAATACGTTTGCTACTTATAGGCACTCCAAGTTTGCATGTATCTGGTAACTGAAACATCACCACTCTTCCATCTCAGTTGTTCACATTCTGCCACGTGTCCCACTATGGAACTAAAAAGTTGGAAATCATGGTTTGTGGGGATTGAGGTGACAGTTATAAATATTGTCATGATTAACAATAACTTGATGTGACGTTTACGCCGTCTTTGGTAAACGTGCAGAATTGGAAAAGGTGAGTATTTTCAAAACTGCCATTTCTTTCTTTTGTATTCGACATGCAGTCGAAATTGGCATTTTTGAGGGGGCAATTTGTTAGCCTGTATTTTCGACAGGCATTAATGAATTGGAATGAGATGATGAAATCTCATTTAATGTATATTATTGCCTTTTAATATTCTCTTGGAAACTGATTCTGGCAATAAATCAAGAGAAAATCAAGGCATTTGACATCAAAGACTTTTAATGTGCAAAGTTGCTTGTCAAAGCCTAGAGTTCTGTCGAATTCGACAGAACGTGTGTTGTCTGAATAAGCTTGTCAAGTTCGACAAGATATTATTTGTGTAAAAGCATATTTTCGACACTAACTGGTGATGGTCGAAAATTATATATATGTATATATATATACGTGTGTATGTTTGTTTGTCTAACGTACTGTGCAGAACGAAAGAAGCGTATTCTGGACTTAGCGAAATATTCAAAAGTGAGTAACGTTTGAAGGGTTCGCCAGGTGTCCAAGGAATTCAAATTCAGAAGACACGTGGAGCATAGTTAGGCAAATTGTAGTTTTATAGCAGTTATGTTAGTTTGTCTATAAATATTAGTTTCTCATATGAGAAACGGGTCCACAATTCATAACACATGCAAATTCCTTAGAAATTCAGAGTACCCATGTCAACGAGCGAAATGAATGCAAACAGGAACATGTACGAATCTGTGTACCAATCTTTGTAAACATTTTTACATTGTCAAATGCAATTTACTTTTCAAGTACTGATTACTTGCTTTCCTTTAAAATTTGTCTTTTAAGCTTTCTGCAAATTTAAAGCTTTTCTGCAACTTTAAACATTCTGCAATTTATTTCATTGCATGCTTTACTTTTTCAAAGTCTTTTCTTTAAACTTTATTTGCAATTCATTTACAAGTTTTCTGCAAATTTAAACTTTGAAGCATTTTACTTTAAACCAAATCATTTGACTTCGTCAAATGCTGTTTACTTTTTATCAACTTATCCGATTTAACCCAAAGATATGAATATGTTTTCATCATCTTCCGCACAATCCATATGTCCCAGGATTCACTAGTTGATCCTTCTTGTAATAATTAGACTAGCGGTTGTTTACTAAAAATCGGGGTAAACATATGGAAACTCCCCCCTTTATGTCTTTAATTTTACAATTTCAAACCAAGCCAATTCGCCATTGTTGAATAATCTCAATCCTTGTGGGATCGATTTTATTATTACTTGCGATACTTCGTGCACTTGCGAAAATATCCATCAAGTTATTGGCGCCGTTGCCGGGAATCGAACCCGGGTCACCCGCGTGACAGGCGGGAATACTTACCACTATACTACAACGAGTGTGATGAGGAGAATGAGGGCGAAGTTGGAAATGAGAGAAAGGCCTTGAGGAAGGAGATTGAAAATCGGAGAAGGCAAAAGAAGAAGGATGCCATAAACGATTCCGGTCCTAAAGAAGTGTCTCCATATGCTAAGCTACCTTATCCTCGTGCACCAAAGAAAGAGAAGAGCCAAGAGAACACTTTCCGGAAATTCATGGAAATGTTTAATTGTCTACAAGTTGACATTCCTTTTGCCGAAGTGTTGGAGCAAATGCCTTTATATGCCAAATTCATGAAGGAATTGCTAACAAAGAAAAGGAGGCCTAAGGAAGATGAGCCGGTTTTGATGAATGAAGAGTGTAGCGCTATTATCCAATCAAAGCTCCCTCAAAAGAAAAAGGACCCCGGTAGCTTCACGATTCTTATTTCTATTGGGAATTTGCATGTGGGAAGAGCCCTTTGTGATTTGGGGGCTAGCATAAATTTGATGTCTCTTAGCTTGATGAAGCGTATTCCGGGTGCGGTAGCCAAGCCCACAAAGATGCAATTCACTCTTGCCGATCGATCTATCACACACCCATATGGGATTCTTCAAGATGTATTGGTAAGATGCGCCGAATTTGTCTTTCCGGCCGACTTTGTGATCCTTGATATGGAGGAGTGTGTGGATACCCCGGTTTTATTGGGAAGGCCCTTTTTGGCAACCGGTCGAGCGTTAATTGATGTTGAGATGGGTGACTTGATGTTGAGGCTAAATGATGAGAGTGTGAACTTCAAAGTCTTTGAAGGGATGGAGCCATATGAAAAGAAGAAGCCTAAATGTTTCCAAGTGGAGGCAAGTGAAAAAGTTGTGAAGGATAGCTCTAAGGATGAGGCATTTATGCCTACCTTTCCGGAATTAAAAGAACTTCCACCAAATTGGAAGTATGTGTTCTTGAATGAAGATTCCAAGGATCCGGTTATCATTAGTAGCTCTCTCACTCCCTTGGAAGAAGAGGTTTTATTGAAAAAATTCAAGGAAGGCCAAGGTGGCTTGGGTTTTGATTTGAATGGTGTTATCCCGGTTCTTTGTGTGACCACGATTAAGAATGAAGAAGAGCCCCATTCGGGTAATGCGCCACTTGAGCCTCCTACCCCATCTTTGGAGGAATTGGTGCGAAAAGAGGTGATGAAGCTTGTTGAGTCCGGAATGCTTAATCCGGCTCAAGTTGTCAAAAAAGAGAAAAATGTTGTGAAAAAGTCCAAAAAGATTCTCCCCAAAGCCAAAAAGAAGACTAGAAACAAAGGGGAGAACAAGTGGAACGAGTTCACGAGTCATCCGGTTCTTGAGAAGGTGTTGTGTATTGCTCAAGAGGTGATCCTTGGGGAGAAGCTCAAGAGGAGCCGGGTGGAATCAAAGATGAAGTATCCTCCCTAACATGGTTTTGATGCGTCAAGCTTGAGACGTCAACAACAAGCGCTTCATGGGAGGCAACCCATGGGTTTTGTGTTTCTATCCCTCTTGTCTTCAATAAGTTGAATGATTTTAAATGTTGCATGATTCTTAAATTTGTCTTGTTAATTGTTGTTTAGGCACACATTTATCCTTTGGAAGATCTCAAAGATTTGATACCATTTTTGAATTGCTTTGATGTATGGTTTGTTTGGTTTTGACCTTAGGCATGGATTTGTGATGCTTGAAGTGCAACGGATTTTTGTGATGTATGGATTGAAGCACAAGCTAGGGGACATTCACGTATTTGATGATCTAATGATCCGAGCCTTTAAACCGTTAGGATTTGAGCCTATACACTCTATTTGCTTGAATATGTGAGTCCACTATCTCTCTCGACTCTAAAACTTGCTTTTATTCTCTTGATTTATTGAGTAGCATTGATTAGCACACGAGGCAAGTTTGTTGGTACCTAGAGCCTTTGTAGCCTACATTTATCATGTTATATCCTTTGCTAACCCACTTTTGAGCCGTAAAGACAAATTTTTCTTGGTTGATTGTCTTCTTAACCCTTGTTTTTTTCTAAAAAAATTGTTTTCTTGGAGTTAAGTTGATTGTTTTTGTTTGTTCTTATGGCAAATGCTTAAGTTTGGGGTTGCTTTTGGAACTAGCAACAAATTAAGTTTGGGGTGGGTATACTAGAGCAATCAATGAAAAAGAGTGAAAAAAAAAATGTTGAAAGTGAAAAAAAAAAAAAAAAGTTGTAAAAAAAAATAAGAAGTCCAATAGTTGAAAAATGTGAAAAAAAATGACTTCTTCAAAAAGATTGTGAAATGAAAAGAAAGAAAATCTTTGAAAAGTTTGAAAAAGAATGGTTTATGATTGTATGATTGTTGATATTTGTGGAAATGAAATGCTCTCTAGTATAGCCTTGAAAAATGGAAGTTTTGTGTTGAAAATTGTGTGAAAAGTTTGTCCTTAACTCCAAGTTTTTAACTTACTTCCCAAAAACATCCACCTTACCTCAAACCCCATTATAACCTTGAAAGTCCTCTAATGTGTGTTTTTCATATGCTATTTGATTTATCTTTAGAGTGCTTGCAAGCTTATGGTAGAAGAGTTAGGTATGTGTTGATTGAGTCATTAACTACTATATAATTGAGTGAAGGTGAGTGGTGTGAAGTGATCATTGGTTATCAAATATTGTGAATGCTTCCGTGGTTGTGTGAATTGAAGTTATTGTAGGAAGAAGTTGCATGAAGAGTTTGATCAATTGAAGTGCTTGATGAAAAGATCAAATGAATTATGTGTTGAAGTGATTTAAGAAGGTTGTCAAAATTTTGTGGTTTTTCGTTTGATAAACGTGTTCCTTGAGGACAAGGAACGAGATAAGTTTGGGGTTGTGATGACTCTTGTCATTACTACATTCTAAGATCATTTCAATGGTGTTTTAGAGGTGTTTTGAAGTGGTTTTGATCATATTTGAGGTGCAAAAGACTTAGAATGAAAGGTAGCTTGGAAAAGAAGAAAAGCTGATAATGCTATTTTTTTGTCTTTTAGTGGGCTGTCTGGAAAGTTCGCGTGGGATCTCGCGCAAGCGAACCAGATCTCGCGCAAGGGAACTGTGCTGTCTGGAAAGTTCGCGCAAGCGAACCAGATCTCGCGCAAGCGAACTGTGCTGTTAGAAAAGTTCGCGTAGGCGAACCAGATCTCGCGGGAGGCGAACTGGAAGCTGTTTTGGCCCATTTTTGACCCTTTTCTTGCACTATAAAAGGAGGCTTGTTCAAATGGAAAAGGGTTACGAATTTTGGATGAAGAAAAGGTCCTGGGAGCTCAATTGAAGTGGATTCAAGCAAGAAACAAAGGGTGGAAACATTCCAAAACCTCTTGTGATGATGAGATCTTCTCTTCTTTTCCATGTAATTTCTCTTTGCACCATGATTTGCTAGATCTTTAGATTGAATCTTTAGGGAATTCTCTATGTAATTTGTTTGAACCATGTGAACTTGATTCTATATGAAGGATTATGATCTAGTTTCTATTGATTATTCTTTGCACTTAATGCTTCATGTAATTTGACGAAATTGTGTGATGAATTTGATAGTTGATTTATCATGAGAATGGAAATTAGCTATAGACCTAGGAATGATTGAACAATTGATAATCACTTTAGAGATTTAGGATTATTAATTGTGATTAAGGAATCAATGTTTGTGAAAACCTCACTTAAACACAAATTCATTCAAGAGATTGGAGAATTGTGATTAAGTGAGAGGATTAGTATCCAAGAGATTGGGATTAATCATTTTATTGATTCAATCTATGAAACTAGTTGAGTAATTAATGAGTATATAGAATATGATTCACCAAGCACATTACTATGAGATGAACCAAAGAGATTCAATCGCCCGCCAACCGTTCGATAAAAGTTCAATATTAGTTTTCAATAACAATTTGTATGGAAACTCCCCCCTTTATGTCTTTAATTTTACAATTTCAAACCAAGCCAATTCGCCATTGTTGAATAATCTCAATCCTTGTGGGATCGATTTTATTATTACTTGCGATACTTCGTGCACTTGCGAAAATATCCATCACGTCTTATTTGACGCTTCTTTCCATTATAGAATCGATTCTCAATTTTAGCAATAGCCGCGGTACTATCACAGTGTGTTGGTGCACAAAGGTGATAAGAGAATAGAAAAGAGAATATTATTAAATGCTCTGCAATGACGGCTACAAAAGTGAAGAATAAAGATGATAAAAATTAATGACATCAACTACTAACCTATTTATAAGCAAAACTAAGTCATAAGGACAACACAACAAAATACTAAAATACCCTCAAATATAAATTACTTCTAACACCATCCCTTAATTTATATTTACACACAAACTAACGCTCCAGAAGTTAAACAAACTTTTGGACTTTTGGATCCTCATCAGAAGCTTCTGCTTGCTTCTGGCTTTCTGCTTCTCCTTCAGCTTCAGCTTCAGCTTCAGCTTCTGCTTCTGCTTTTCTTTCTGCTTCGACTTTTTCTTCTGCTTCAGCTTCAGCTTTTGCTTCTTCTTCTGCTTCTGGCTAATAACCTCAGAAGCTCTACTACTTCTGAGCAACACTGCTTCTGAGTAATGGCCACAGAAGTTTCTTCTTCTAACAGCTTCTGAATATGAATTACTTCTAGAACCATTCCTTAATTCATATTCAACAAATTCAATTTCTGCAACACCAATTCCATCTCTCAAATGGATAAAGTGTTCAGCCTTGACATCCTTCATCAGAGCATCTGCAAGTTGTTTTTGAGCACTACAGTGAGCAGCTTCTAACACTTCATTCTGGACTTGACCTCTTCGCAGATTCTTGTCTTCAGACCAATCAGAGTCTATCAGCTCTGCATTAGTTTTAACACCAGAAGGGCCCAAAAAATCATACCTCAAAGTCTCAAGTTCTTCTGTCATGGCCTGCAACCAGACTTGCTTCTCGAGAATTTCTTCAGTAGTAACAAATTCAGAACTTCGGACCTCAGAACTTGCCCCTTCAGAGCCTTGAACACCAGAACTTGCTCCATAGTCTATTCCAGAGTCACAATCTTCTTCCAGTTCTGGAACAGTATCAGATGCTGGACAACCCACTCCAGAAGCTCCACCTTCAGAGTCTTGACCACCAGAGTCTTGAATACTCCCAGAAACTCTGCCTTCAGAAGTTTTACCTTTAGAAACATGACCATTGTTAGAGGCTGGACTACCTTTAGAAGCTCCTCCTTCAGAAGGTCCACCTTCAAAGTCATGATTTCCTCCAAAAGCATGATCAAATTCAGAAGCTTGTCCTCCAGAACCTACGTCTTCAGAATCTGGATCACCACCATCTGAATCACCACTAGATTCTGGATCAGAATCAGATGCACCATCTGAATCATCACCACCATCTGATTCAGAATCAGACTTGCCATCAAGGTCTTCTTCTTCTTCAGAAGTTCTTCCTCCTTCAGAACCTTGACTTTCTTCATCTTCTGATCCTTCAGAACTTTGACTTACTTCATCTTCTGAACCTTTAGAATCTCCTTCAGAGTCACCTTCAGAGTCTGAACCTTCAGAGTCTGATCCTTCAGAGTCTGATCCTTCAGAGTCTGATCCTTCAGAATTTCCTTCATCTTCTGACTCATCTTCAGAACTTTCAGGTTCTGACACTTCTTCATCTTCAGAGTCATCTTCTGACTCTGACTCATCTTCAGAAACCTCAGATTCTGACTCTGAGTCATAGAGTCTGACTCCAATTTCATAATCATCTTCTGAAACTTCTTCAGAGTCAGAAAACGTCAACTTCACAGGTTCATCATCATCAGATTCATAAGTCATTAATAGCACAGGTTCATCATCAGAGCTTCTGGCCATATTTGCTTCTTCTGACTCTCTTTCTTTGTTTGACCGGCAATCAGCTGCAAAATGGCCAAGCTTCTGACAACAGTAACACTGTACTTTTGTCTTGTCAAACCTTTCTTTTCCCTTCTGATACTTCTGCTTATCAGAGGTTGAGGTTTCTGGCTTCTGAGCTCCATCAGATCTATTCTTGGCTTCTGACCAAGACTTCTTCTGATACTTCATCTCAGAGGCTGCTTTCAGAGCCTGCTGCTGTACTTCTCTTTCAGAGTTTCTCTCAGTCAGACGCAACTCTTGTGCTTCTAGACTGCTTTGTAGCTCTTCAATTCTAATGGAACTCAGATCCTTGGAATGTTCTATAGCTACCACAATGTAATCAAACTGAGGGGTAAGGGATCTTAATACCTTTTCAATGATTACTTGTTCTTAAAGTGTTTCTCCACAAGCTTTCATCTCATTAGTGATTAGAATCATTCTGGAGATGTAATCAGGGACCTTCTCATTGTTCTTCATGTTGAGATTCTCATACTGCCTTCGTAAGGACTGAAGCTTCACCTTCTTCACTGATGCATCGCCACCATAGCATCTGACCAGTGTGTCCCACGCAGCCTTCGCCGTTGCTGAATCAGCATTTTCTCAAACACGTTTTCATCCACACACTGATGGATGTAGAACAGCGCCCTCTGATCTTTCTTCTTCGTATCCTTCTGTGCGAGCTTTTGTGCATCTGTTGCATCTGCTGCTACTGGAACGTAGCCTTCAATGACAAGTTCAAGCACATCTTGAGCACCGAACAGAACAAGCATTTGTTTCATCCAACGATTCCAGTTTTTGCCATCAAACACTGGAAGCTTGGTACTCATACCACCGTTTCTGTTCATCTTCAACCTTTGTGCGTTCACTCAAATCTCACTAAACACTCGTGTTTCCCAATCCCGCAGAATCAGAAAATGTGATTCTGTTACAACTTCATTCAAGATTCAACTCGAATTCAAGAAACGAAATCAATCACACAACGCCTCACGTTTCACTCGTGTTTCCCGTGGATTCGAACCGGAGCTCTAGATACCAATTGTTGGTGCACAAAGGTGATAAGAGAATAGAAAAGAGAATATTATTAAATGCTCTGCAATGACGGCTACAAAAGTGAAGAATAAAGATGATAAAAATTAATGACATCAACTACTAACCTATTTATAAGCAAAACTAGGTCATAAGGACAACACAACAAAATACTAAAATACCCTCAAATATAAATTACTTCTAACACAGTGGATCAACACAGCTGGCATAGGTTTTTCCCACAAGGGAATCTCAGATAGCAAGCATCTCAACCAACTTGCTTCTGCACTGGCAGTGGCAAGCGCTATCATTTCAGACTCCATAGTGGACTGAGCCAATATGGTCTGTTTCTTTGATTTCCATGACACTGCTCCTCCAGCTATATTGAATATATAGCCACTAGTTGCTTTGGAATCATCCGACAAGGTGTTCCAATCAGCATCACTGTACCCTTCAAGTACAGCTGGAAATCTCTTATAATGTAATCCGAGATTCATGATCCGTTTAAGATACCTCATGACTCTCTAAATAGCTTGCCAATGCTCATTACTGGGCCTGCTAGTAAACCTGCACAACAGTCCCACGACATAGGCGATGTCGGGTCTGGTGCAATCAGTGGAATACCTAAGACTACCAATGATGCTTGCATATTCAGTTTGTCTTACGCTTTTGCCAGTGTTCTTAAACAGTTTTACACTGGAATCATACGGCGTACAAGCAGGTTTACAGTCAAAATAATTATATTTCTTTAGAATCTTTTCCACGTAGTGGGATTGATCTAAAGTTATTCCGTCCTTTGACCTAGTGATCTTGATTCCAAGAATCACGCTTGCCTCTCCAAGGTCTTTCATATCAAAGTTGTTACTCAACAATGATTTCACTGCGTTTATAGCAGAAATGTTTGACCCAAAGATGAGTAAATCATCCACATAGAGACATACAATAGTGCAAATGCCATTTTCATATTTATAATAAATGCATTTGTCACTTTCATTCACTTTGAATTCATTTGATGTCATCAAACTATCAAATTTAATATGCCATTGTTTTGGCGCTTGCTTAAGTCCATACAAGGACTTATCTAACTTACAGACCTTTCGTTCTTGTCCAGGTATCACAAACCCTGCAGGTTGTTCCATATAGATTTCTTCTTCTAAGTCACCATTTAAAAAAGCAGTTTTAACATCCATCTGGTGAATAAAAAGATTATAAACAGCGGCAACTGAAATCAGTACCCTTATGGATGTTATACGAGTGACCGGAGAAAAAGTGTCGAAGAAATCTATATTTTCTATTTGTCTAAAACCTTTGGCTACAAGGCGAGCCTTGTATTTATCAATCGTACCATCGGGTTTTAGTTTCCTTTTCAAAATCCATTTACAACCAATCGGTTTGCAACCAGGAGGCAACTCTACTAAGTGCCAGGTCCTGTTAGATTCTAGAGATTCCATCTCATCATTAATAGCTTCTTGCCATAAATCTGCATCCATAGATGACAATGCTTCTTGTCGACTCGTAGGGTCTTCCTCTAAAGAATATACCGAAAAATCTGGTCCATAATCTTTAGCTACTCTTACTCTTTTACTTCTACGAAGTTCTGTTTCTATTTCTTTATTGCTCTCGGAATTTCTTATCACCGGAAGGTGACTTGACTCGGTGCCCCCACTATTTGTGGTTTCGTTGCCCCCACTATTTCTCGATTTAAAAGGAAATTTATCTTCATAGAAATCAGCATCAACTGATTCTATTATCACTTTAGCATTTATGCCATAAAACCGATATGCCTTACTGTTTGCTGCATAGCCAATGAATACACATTCATAGGCACGACTTGCGAGTTTAACCCGCTTTGGATCCGGTATCCTGACATAAGCAAGACATCCCCAAGTTCTCAAGTAAGACAAGTTCGGTTGCCTTTTCTTTAATATCTCATAAGGTGAGACCACATTATTAGCCTTGGAAACTCTATTCAGGACGTAGCAAACAGTCAATAAAATTTCCCCCCACCAGTGTGAGGCAGCACCAGAATATAGCATACTAGCTACAACTAGTTCAGTAAGAGTTCTATTCTTTCTTTCTGCTTTACCATTCATTTCAGGTGAATATGGTGCAGTCGTTTCATGGATAATTCCATGTTCTTTATAAAAATCATTGCACAACATAGTATCATATTCAGTTCCCCTATCGCTACGAAGCCGCTTAATTTTCTTACTAAATTGATTTTCAATTTCAGTCACATAAACCTTAAGCATGTCAAGCGCTTCACTTTTATTTTTCATAAGATATACAACGGTATAATCAGAACAATCGTCAATAAAAGTGATAAAATAACGTTTACCATTTCTAGTTAACGTTCCATCAAGTTCACATATATCAGAATGAATTAAGTCTAGAGGTTCAGTTTCTCTAATTACTGATTTATGTGAAGTTTTAATTATTTTCGCTTGACTACAAAATTCACATTTTTCTATGTTATTAGCAATTAATTTTGGAATTAATCCTAGGTTACTCAAATTAAACATAGAACGTTTACTAACATGACAAAGTCTAGCATGCCAAATATTAAAATCACACACAAAGTAAACGGAAGGAGAAATTTTATTCAAATCAACATTCAACTTAAACATGCCATCAGTGGCGTACCCTTTTCCAATAAAAGTACCATTCTTAGTGATGGTGTACAAATTAGCCCCAATAGTTTGATTAAACCCAGCCTTATTAAGAAGAAAACCAGAAACTAAATTCTTTCTAATGTCAGGCACATGCATGACATCCTTCAAGATCAGAGTCTTCCCGGAGGTGAACTTCAATTCAACATCTTCAATACCAGCAACATCAGAGGTGTGGGCATTTCCCATCTGCACCTTCTTATTTTCAGCAGCCGTGTATGTTTTAAACATAGCACGTTCATAACAGATATGACGACTAGCGCCAGTATCTATCCACCAGCCATCAGTACCACCAACCATATTGATTTCGGTGATCATAGCAACATATGGCTCATCAGTCAGGTTAGCCTGTGCATTAGGGGCAGCAGCAAGTTTATTCCTGGCTCTACATTTTTTAGCAAAATGACCCGGTTTACCACAGTTGAAACAAGACAAACCAACTGAACCGGAGTCATTCTTCTGAGCAGGTGGATGCTGATTAGCATTATGGGCCCGTGAAGGGTTACCATTCTTAATTCGGTTCATTTGACCGCGTTTCTGATTCTTTAAAGGTTTGCCCGTAGGCTTCAGAACCGCACCGAATTTCTTTTTGTTGTTGCCGGAGACCACATAGGCCTCTTCTTTTTGACCTTGTCTCCTGGATTCCTCCTCAATACGGAGGTGAGTAATCAAACTTTCAATTGAAAATTCTTTTGTTTTATGACGAAGCTGATTTTTAAAATCTTTCCAACCAGGGGGTAATTTGTCAATCATCACAGCAATTTGGAACTGTTCGTCAAGAGGCATACCTTCAGTTATTATTTCAAGAGCAATTTTCTGAAGTTCATGAGATTGTGCCGCCACATACCTTTCATCCACCATCTGGTACTTCAGGTACCTACTAACAGCGTGCTTCTTCACACCAGCCTCCTCAGTATCATATTTCTTTTACAGCGCCTCCCAAACCTCTTTGGCAGTTTTGTATGTACTGTAATAGTCATACAAGTCATCACAAAGACAATTGATGATATAGCCTTTGCATAGGTAATCATAAGACAACCAGAGTTGTTGTTCCTTTTTCTGTTGAAGCTCTTGGGCTTTAGCCTGTGCAACAGAATCAACCGATTCCTTTTGTTTTTCAGCATCAGACTTTTCAGCATCACCATTGATGGTGAGTGGTGTTCCTGAACTCGATCCTACAAGACCGACAGAGACAACATGCATATCCTCATTCAAAACGTGGACAACCTTTTTCAAAGTTAAATAGAAAAACATTTTCTGTTGCCAACGTTTGAAGTGTAGACCTTCAAACTTGAAGGGTCTTTCACCAGCATTCGAGTTTCCAACAATTCCTTCGGTATCCATAGCAGTTTGAAAAACGTCTTAAAATTGTTATTTTTGATTTATAAAAATTGATTTTCGTGGAGAAAACAGAGATACCGAATTGAAAGAAATTGTTGGCTGAGTCGCGTACTAGGTCGCTTTCTTTAAGACGTTTCGCGGTACTGCTCAAATTGTGCAAAGCAGACAATCAACCGCGTTGCCTCCAGGATAAAACAGCCTCGTCAAATTTAATCAATTAAATACTGCACTGTATTAATCGAAAGGAACACCTTTAGTTAATGGTTCTACAAAACTAGAAATTGATACTTCAATATCAATTGAATCGATACAACAATACCGATTTGAAACCAATGAAACAGAAACGAGTCGATACAACAATATCGATATCGAAAAACAATAGAATAGAATCGAAGAAGGATGGAAGAATTTGTGATGAATAATTTTTCTGAATACTTTGATGATTTGTTGTTCTATCTTTTTATAAATATATACTATGAGCAAAGAAAACAATGCAATAATAGGCATTCAAGTGAGGAACATAGAATTAATCACAATTAAGTGACATCATTACTTGTCCGTTACTAAATCAGTAGGAGAATGGTTATAGCTGGTGTTGAGTCAGCAAGAATCCAATGCAGTCCCTTTAAAATTCGAAAAATGACACAAAAACAACATAACATCCACTGGTGCAAGTTGCTTGTAAATTCGCAGCAGTTACAATTTACACTAAACTTCCACTGGTGTGAGTTGCCTTTAAAACTGTTAATTTTTCATTCCAATGTGGGACTCAATTCCACTTTTATCAATTCACACTTCAATGTGATTTTTTCATTTCTAACCATTATGGATTAACTTCCATTCTCCAAATGAACATCAAATTGTTCATTTTCTCAACAATATATATATATATATATATATGAGCGCTATTAAACTAGCTCATGAAACTACATGAGGCTTTGTTGCTTCAAATCAGAATTCCTTGCAAGTTATAAAATAGACCAAGCCTGCCATAGGACACTTTAAATATAATATAGATATAGATGCTTCTTTCTCATCTCAATATAATAAAGTGGGAATTGGCTTATGCATTAGAGACGAGTTTGGAGCCTTTGTTTTGGCTAGGTATGATCAATTTACTCCTGTGTGTGCGGTTTATATTGGAGAAGCTCTTGGCTTACTCCCTGCTCTTACTTGGGGTTCATGAGTTAAATTTGGGACCAGTTAATTTTGAGCTCGATTCAAATAAAGTAGTAGACAGGTTCCATGCAAGTACACATGATGCTACTGAATTCGATGATATAATCACGCATTGCAAGAGTCTTTTTTCTCAATTTTATAATAACTCTCGTGTTGAGTTTGTTAAGCGACAAGCAAATAGGGTTGCTCATAGTTTGGCTAAGGCGGCCACATATTTAACTAATCCCCAAATTTTTGTTGATATACCACATTGTATTGAACACATTTTGATTAATGAAATGCTATATATATATATATATATATATATATATATATATATATATATATTCACATTTACGTCAAAAAATAAACTCCCATACTTTTTTTTTCATAATGGAGCATATGATTGAACTTATGATCTCATGCATACTATTAAACTTCTCATCACTATATCAAATTTAGTGACTTTATAAACTCTCATATTTTAATGGAATGGATTGAAAATTCATCCTTTATTTTCATCACTACACTACACCTAGGCATTTTTGCCTTTTAATTTATTTTTTTTTGTGTGGATGGAATGAGTCACTTTATTGCATGGGGTGGAACTTGACGAATGGACAAATTTTCTCCTATTTAGTTATTTTAAGTCCCTTCACTAAATAATTCGCATAAACTATGTTGCATAAGTTCAAAAATAAGCTAACTCCAAAAGGGGCTCTTTTATCTCATACTGATACTTTCAAGTTTATTCTATAAATCATGTGGCGTTGAAAATGAGTGTTGAAATTTTGTGTTTTAGTTGTTATATTTTAGGATAGGGGTGTAAGCGGATTAAAAAAAAAATTGAACTGACAATTCGAACCAATCCACATCGAAAAAAACTTATTTTCTAGTTTGGATAAAAAATCGAATTGAACAAATTGAAAACCGATGTGGTTTGGTTCTCAATTTTAGTTTTCAAGAATCGATGAAAATCGAACTAACAGATATATATTGTTAAGTTAATATTCTTTTTTATAGGTCAACCCACAAAAAACTAAAAATGTCCCAACTTGAACTACTTGTAAAAAAAATATTATAGTGACGCAGCAAACCCTAATTTAAAACACGCACTCAAACAGACCACCTCACCTCACAACTGCAAACAACAATGTGTTTGAATAATGGTTGGAATATTTTACCATATAAGAATAATTATGAGAAAGAATATATTATTATCTGCAAATAAACAAATGGTTTCTCTTACCACTGATTGTTGGACATCGGTACAAAATATGAATTACATGATTGTAACTTGTCATTATATTGACGAGGGGAGAGTGTTGAATAAAAAAAATATTGAGTTTAAATTTGAATTCGGATCACAAGGGAAACAATTGGTAAGAATTTAGAGACATGCTTGAAAGAATGAGAGATTAAAAAAATTTGTTGTGTAAGTGTTGATAATACAAATGCTAATATTGTTGCACTCGCATATCTAATTAAAGGAATGTGTGATGTCGGGAAAAATAATAGCATGAAATACATCGGAAAAAAAACCAATTAGAGTATCCAAACCAAACTGAACCAAATCGGTTTCAATTGAGAGTTTATTGGGTCGGACATTGAATTCACCAAAAACTGTTCCAAATCGGTCCAATTACACCCCTACTTTAGGGTATTTTAGGAACTTTATAGTGTTTATGGGGATAGATGTATAATGTAGGGGTATGAAGAAGTAAAATTTTCAAGATATCAAAGATGCACCAATATAATGGCCCGATCACCATATTTAACCATGAGATTTACTTTTCGCACCCCCAGCCTTCCTCCTTCACCCCCGGAAATGACCATAATACCCCTCCTCGCCATCTAGAAAGCGAGCACTTTTCGCACTCTAAGTAGCGAGTGTCAATATTTTATAATCAAACTGAACGGCGGCACCCCCCATAGATGAAAAAATCATGAAAAAAAGAGTTCAGTTTGAGTATAAAATATTGACACTCGCTACTTAGAGTGCGAACTAAAACATAGTTCGCTACTTAGAAAGCGAACTCAGTTTACAATTTAAAAAGGGCGAAGAGAACAAAAAAAATTGACTTTTATAAGGTTCGCATCCTAGGATGCGAACTGCGGTGTTCCGGTTTTTGCAATTTAACACACTCGCTTCCTAAATAGCAAGAAGAGTGAAAAAGGAACACCAGGAGGTGCTTGTGAGCAGGCATGGCAATGGGGCGGGGCGGGGACGGATTTTGCTTTCCCCAAACCCAAACCCATATAGTTCGGGTTTTCCCCAAACCCATCCCAATTCCAATCGGGGATAAAAAGTATAACCCCAAACCCAACGGGGATCGGGTATCCCGACGGGGTTCGGGTATCCCCGTTATACCTCTTCCAACATAAATTTGGATTGCATTTTAATATTTTTTTATTAAAAAAAAGAAGTTAAAGGCCAAAAAATTATTTTGTTTCAATGATATTTTTTTAAATATAGAAAAGAAATAGAGAAAATAGTTTGTTTAATACTCAAATTAAGGGATAAAAGATAAACATATGAATGTAATTTAAAAGATTGTTTAAGGATTTCTAATTTAAAAGAGGTAAAATCTAATTTTAATATAAGCGGGGCGGGTTCGAGGTGGGTATCAATGTCCCCATTACCCGCCTCAACACCCGTCTTTTGAAATCAGGGAAAATCCAAACCCGTACCCAAACCCAGTCAACTCGGATTTTCCCCGTCAAAGCGAGTATGTTTTGGGCGGGTACCCGCGGGTATGGGTTTTATTGCCATGCCTACTTGTGAGATTCGGGGGGTGCGAAAAGTAAATCTCTTTAACCATATTCTAATTTTTTTTTTCAAACGGTAAACAATGTATAATACATACCTTTGAATATAAACTTCCAGACATTTAGGTGTTGTTACGTCAAAAAAAGACATTTAGGTGTTGTAACAAAAATGGGAGGTGTTAATAGTCACATTCAATGTATATATCCAGCTGGACAAATCAATAGATTTTGGACTCGAACCCAATACTGATATTATCAAGGAAGAAGTCCAAATAGATAGGTACATCTTAGGCCTCAAAAAAAAATTTAACGGCAAAGAAATGATGTATATATAAAATTAAGGTGTTAAATATACGCATTTAAAGAGAGTATACCAATTGTTAGTTGGTCTAGTGATAATTGGAGCTCAACTTGGTAGGGAGGATCATGATTTGATCATCGCAACTGCGATCGGGAGGAGGCTGAAACCAATTGATCCTAGAACTAACCCCCGAATCAGATTAAACTGGTGGTGAAAAAAAACATTTAAAAATAATATTTTTGCATTTTATTTGTTTATTTTGAAACCATAAATTACATCTACATGATTTTCTACATCTTCATTATATATTTTTCTCATTTTCAAGGTAAGTAAAAATAATTTCCTCTATATATATGTTATTAAACAACATTTAACTATTATCTCTCATGCAAATTTGCAACTATTCCCTAACGATAATCCTTAACATTAACAATATCCATTAAGATATAGGATATAACGTATGAGATGTGTTATTTGTACAATCAATTTTTGGATAACTTATGGGAAAACCAAAATATAGAAGGCAATATGGTCCAGACACGGAAATCAATGCAATTAAAAAATTATTAAATTAGAACTAAAAGGACTCTTATGAAGAGTTGACCCACAAACATTACTAAATAATAATAAAAATTTGATATTCTAATAATTCTTCTTGTTTAAAAAGCAAAAAGTTATTATTGTTAATAATTTTATGTTATAACATATAAATTGAAAATAAAAACTAATTAAAAAAAACTAAAATGATATTTAATAAAAACTTTGGCCATTGATATATTTTGTGAATATTTTTTGATTTTATCTATCTTCTCGATGCAGCTAATATGAGTTAAAAATTCATATAAAAATTACAAATGCTACATGTTTGATTGTGATATTTTATGATTTTATCTATCAATCTATATTTTCTATGTAAATCTTCAAAGTAAATCAAAGAGGAAGAAGAACATGTTTGTTTTTTCTGTCATGAGCAAAATAAGAGCAACGTGTTGTGTCCCTATAAGAGTGTTAGGAGTCTTTTTACATTTAAGTAGAGAAATTTGGATATGGGACAGATAAAAAAATATAATTAAATATTAATAAATAAATAGATGGGTCTCATAGGCCAACCTGTGAATTTGCAAATTCAAACTGCATAATTCATGATTTTAACGATTCAGCCCACACAAACCAAAATATAAATGGACTAAAATATTAATATGCATGAGTCTTAATTTGAATTTAGTATTTCTCATTTAAATATATCGGTATATATGACTCAAGCAAGAAACAAAGTTCATGTATGCAAAAGTTAAATTAAGAATATTTTAAATAAAAATATTTAAAATTTCGTATTTTAATTACGTAAAATATTCTATTATGTCATACTTCATTTCATCCCCCTCTTTTACCAAGTCTCCTCTACAATTCCTTTTCCACAAATTTTAATAAGAAAATAATTCTAACATTCATGTAAATATTTATTTCTAAATACAAGTTCATTTTGTCATTTTATCATGATTTTTTTTATTTCAAATTCTTGTGCAAGTAATTTTTTAAAAATTACAAGTACATTTTTCTTAATTACTTCAATATATTTTCTTTTGTGCTAAACGATAGAAGGATATGGATTTTCAAGCTTTCTTTCCTTCATCAAAATTTTCATGCATAATTGGAAACAAACATACATTTGAGAACATTTTTACCTCACGAAAGAACTTTTCATAAATACACATTTAAAAAAAAAAACACACCTTTTTCCATCTGGTTATATATATGGGTGCATTTGGTTAAGTTTTAAAAAAAATGATTTTTTTAAAAAAAAAATCTAGAGATTTTTTTGTAGAGATTTTGAAGAAAACCTAAAGCTACTTGTGTTTGTTTACAATCATAAAAATCTATTTTTTTAAAATAGGAAGCTCCTACACTTAGGCCCCGTTTGTTTGAGATTTTCAACTAAAAAAATCTATTTTTTTGACAAAAAAATCTATTTTTTTATTTTCCTTTTGTTTGTTTCAGATTTTTTTAAAAATCCATTTTTAAAAAAAATCATTTTTTCCATGAAAATGAAAAGCTATTTTCAATAGCTTCTCTCAAAATCCATTCTCTGAAAATCTATTAATGGAAGCACAGTTACTGAATTACCCTTATAATTATTTTGAAATACCAAATTTACCCTTGGTAGGGTTTAGAAGATTTTCTCAGCTCTCTCACCTCTTCTTTCTCTCTTGCGCCGCCACATGAACGAGGGCCTTCTCTCTCTCGCCGCCACATGAACGAGGGCCTCTTCTCTGTCGCCGCCAACATTGATTAAGGTTGGTGATTTTGCTTCTGTTAATTATGCTTTTGTTATTTACTTCTCTCTCTCGCCGCCATGAACGAGGGCCTTTTCCTGTTGTTGTGAGTGTTCTCTCTTGTGTTGTGTTTGGTCTTTTGTGGCTTTAAATTATTCTTTGACCAAAATGTTTTGTTGGTTGTGGTTTTTTTTTTTTTTGACAAATGTTGGTTGTGGTTTTGATGCACCCCATTTGGTTAATTTATTGATTTATTTTTGCCATTATTAGTTTGACATTGATAGGGAAGAATGGTTTTTGTTTAACAGCTGGAAACTATTGATTTTAGGAAAATTTTGTGAAATTTGTTGTAAATTGCTATTTATTAGACTTGATTTTGATAATTTGTAAAAAAATTTGTTTCATTAAATTACTGTTGCATGTTGCTGTTGCTGTTGCTAATCTCTTGCATGTCCTTGATGGTCATTTAAAACATACAAAATCCATTTTACACAATGGCAACCAAACAAGAAAAAAATCATTTTTAAAAAAAAATAGATTTTTATGATTGTAAACAAACACATTTAGCTTTAGATTCATTAGTTTTAAAAAAAATAGATTCTTGTAAAGCTATTAGAAATAGCTTTTCATTTTGGGGCTAAAAATGATTTTTCAAAAAATCTATAACAAACACTATCAAACTTATAAAATGGATTTTTTTATGAAAAAAATAAATTTTTTCTTAAAAAAAATCCAAAACAAACGCACTCATATATTCAAACAAAAACGCAATTTATTTTCTGATGGCATGCATATTTTTGAAAGAAAAAGGAATAACTATAGTCTATATAACTAATATATATACTATGCCTTTTCTTTTTTTAGAAATGTTAAGAAGATAAATGTAGAAATATTTTATGGAAATTTGTATATTTAACTTTTAAAGCATTAAATATTTTGTATCATTAAATACACATTTTCTTTATTTGGGTACCTTAACATGTACTTTTATGGCATATGTTAACTTGACTTTTTTTTCCTTGTAAAAATAAATAATGTCCCATATGAAATTAATTGGAGCCATGACACGTTGGTTGCTACTAGTACTTGCTAGTGGCATTGACTTGTCCCTGTTTTACTCAATGAAAGAATTAGAGAATGAATCCAAAGTGAAAGGAACTAGATGCTAGCTAATGAACGACAATAATACAATAAATAAATTGATTACGTAAATTACAATCAAAATCAATCCTAGCCACAATTCCAAATGCAGACAAAAGTGGTGTCTTTGTTAACATAGACTATTGAGTAAAAAAGATAAGAATAAGAGTGGACTTGGAAAAAGCCTAACATATACAGCATAAACCCATATTCCCACCAGTGGACACTGGCCTTAAAGACCGGAAGTGGAACATATATCAAAATAACAAACTTTTTGGATTCTCTGAGGTAACGATTAGGGTTGAGCATGGTCCCATGATCCGACTCAAAATCGATATAATCATGGATGTATTCGGTCGGGTATGAGTTGGGTTATGAGTCAATAATTGTGAAAATCACTAATGAACGGTTGTATACGGACGGTTGTGGGTCTCTAAATAATTATATCTTAATAACCAAAATTGACCGAACAACAACTAAAATGCAAATTATTTTTTTCTTCCATTCCGAGTGCTATTCTATATTCTTTTGCTTTGTTGTTTTAGATAAAAATGTGATGTCTAACTTACTTTTATCTAAAATTTTAAAGCATTAGATATATGAGTCTTCTCAATTATAAAGCTCTGTCGGACCACCTTTGTGGATACGACTTTCGATACGAGGAGTTGTTGAACCTTTCGTCGAACTATCTCTCTGATACCACATTTGTGTTACGAGGACAGTCAGAGAAATCATCCACATTAATCTCAGAGCAACTATACAAGTGAGTTGAACACCACACTTTTTTTCAAAATCTTAAGACATATTAAGTTTATAGATTATCTCATCTATAAAATATTCTACCTCCACTTTTTTAAACAATATGGAACTTAACTCACATCACAATTACCATATTATATTTATCTCAATTCAACAACCACTAATATATATGACTACAAGAAATTTAAATTCAAAAATTAGTTATCTTATCTCGAACACTTTGTCTCTTCCTTCCTTTCATCTCCCCCATCATTGCCAACTTCTACGCTACATAGTCATGATCATAATCTTGCTATAGAATCAAATACCCAATCATACCAAATTATTGGTTAGTCCACCTACTCTTTGTCTTGCCCGTGCCAATGTGGCACCGCTTATTGATTGCCACGTGTGATAAACAACTAAATAAAAGGAATCAATATGTACATGCCTTTTACTTTCTTCACCAACTTGCTTGGCTAGCTAGCGACTGGGAACAAGATTTCTAGAAGATGAAATTTAATTATAGGAACCAGCATCAATGTTATGCATATGAAATCCTTTTAAGATATATTTTCTTATCATTTTAATTTAACCATTCTTTGTGTCCCTGGTTATTATTTTTAGTCTAGACCTAATTAAGTTAATGTAAGAATTGATATTTGATTTTAGTTAATTTAAGTTCAATCAAGTGGACTGATATAATAAGCTGACAATTTGGCAAAACTTTTTTTAAATTCATTGTTTTTACTCCAAAAGAGATTATATTTATATATATATAGGTAGGAATTTGATTTTTTTTTCATATTCTTTTTGTATTCATGCAGTCGATACATCTGTAGTTATTAGACAAAAATTAATTGTCTATATTAAAAATTTGTTAGATCAAAATTAACTGTCCGAAAAATTGAATAATTCAATCTCTATCCAAAAAGCATACACTTCATATATTCCAATCATTTATACTTTGGCTAGTGAAAAAATTTCACTCTACAAGCAAGAAACTTGTCTATTTGGGGACTTGGATCATCTGCAGTTGTGAAACACACACTTTCACATTGTTTTGTGTTATAATCCTTGAATGTTTTATTGAATGGTATAGATTGAAAATGTCAAATCATTATCTTGTGATATAAATTGATCCAATAATTAATAATAAAAACTGTGTGATTTTTTACACCACCAAATCCATTTCCGCCTATTTAGAAAGAGATCCTTTGTTTTACCTAATTACTAGTAACTATTTGAAAAGTCCTAAAGTTTTACGAAACACATTTTATAAAGTTTTAATTCTACACACAACAATAAAAAGTGAAAAAAAGTTTACATAATTTAGTGTTACTCGTCACTTCAATTTCAATTGCCCAATAATGATTCTTTGAATTGAATGATTCGTCGGTGATTCATATCAAAATAATGTCCTACCAGCTAGTACTTTTTTTTTTACTCATATGATTAATTCAACTACTATTTCTTTGATTTATCATAAAAGTTACTTATAGGTATGAAGTTTCTTGTTCACAAAATTATGTTAATGGCCGTCTCTTTCTAATCCTTGAGAGATAATTAAAATCAAATCACTAATCTAAAGTTGACTTTGATCTCAAGCAACTTGTGATTGGTGGAAATATAAATAATTAAAAAAATGAATTTGGTAAAAGGACACATAGTAAGTGTATTTGGTTCCCATCATGATACAGCAAATTAAGTAGTTACAAGCACAAAAACACATGATCATCTAATTTAAAGAAAATTAGAACTCATGATGACGGTTATGATGTCCCTCTTGGAGCAAAGATTAACATGGATAAATGTGTGTCTTAAAAATTAAAAATCCTAAGAAACATCTTTCTCATATTTCGTTTTTCACTTGTCATTCTACTTGCTTCCTTAGTACCTTTTCAATGATGAAGTACAGTAAAATATTTATTGTATATTTATTATAATTTGATGAACTATAGTTAGGTTTTTGATAAATAAATGTCTCTAGTTGTCTTTTCACAGGAGGGAAAAATGTGTTAATCTAAATTCTTTATGTTTTTTTAATCATAGATCTACTGTAAAATAAAATAAAATGAATGGCTTAGATTTAATTGGACTCTCCTGTGAAAGGAGAGGATCCCGTCTCTCAGATGAAGTATTGTAAAAACATTTCTTGTAATTGGATGAATTATGATTAGTTAATTATCTAATCAACTAATGTGTGATATTCTTTATTTTACCTAGATAAAGTACAAAAAGTATTTTTCTATTTTCATAATTGGGTAACTATTGTTTCTCACAATTTTTTCCTTTATAAAAGGCACATAAGTGAATTTTTTTTACGAGGGCGCATATATAAGTGAATTGAACGATATGACCTTTGTATATAAAATATCATTAACTTGAATTTTGAAACTATGTAAGACTTTTAGATGTAGTGAAACGACTATATAATTAACTCTCTCTCTTTTGTCAACAAAGGTTTATTTTAGCAAGCTGAAGGATACACTACGCATCAATTAAAACGGTTTGCAATATTCGAGCAAAGGAAGATTTTTTCATAGCTTGGGGGAGAAGAGTTAATATATAGTGGTCACTGGTCAACCCGTTTATCAAAAGAGTGATGAGATTTTCAATATTCGAGAATAGGAATATTTTTTGTAGATAATATATCTCTTAATTATATTTTTACTTTTAGTAAAAAAATATGTAAGCTTGTAGTTCTATTTAAAATTTAACATTTAGCAAGAAATACATAGTAAACATTTTATTTTTATGTGTATATATGTAATTTTTAAAGGTTTTTCTGAACCATTCTTTCATAATTTAGTTTGTATGTGATCCCCACAAGTAGTTGTGTGAATCACATATAAATTTTCTTATGTGATTTATTTTCATTGGATAATAGATAAATACCTCCAAATTATAAAATGGCATAGACCTCACCTTTTTCAACTAATAAAGATAAATTTAAGGTGTATCGAACATTAAATGTAGTTTACTTTTCTTTATCAGAATTCAAACAATAAATTTGTCAGTCTAACTCTTTCATTAGACTCAATTCTTTTGATGTATGCAAAAATCTTTATGCATGCATGTACATCCATACACCTTAATTTATAACACCATGAGAATGATATAAATAGAGAGAGAAAGATTGAATGAGTGTATGAAAATTTGGAGTGTCTAAATTACTAAATATAAGGATAGTTGATAATTTGTTTTACAAGTACAAAGTCATGTTGATTAAATTCTACTTTCTAGAACATGTAATAAATTTATTTATCTAATTTTGTTTGCTTAATAAATAGATAAAGGAGCCCCCACCCAATCATAAATGATATTCGTACCCTCCAACCCACGTACGATTCTTCATTCTTTGGTCATCTACCACATTCACATCACCACACCTTCTTTTTGCTCATTATATATATGATTTACATAAGACCAACACAAGCAATTAATACACTACCTCAAATTAATTATTCAACATTCACATGAACACCATAGGTAATTTTGATCATATCTCTCTTGGTCTTACGTTAGGAGTAGGATCCCCTAAAAATATTAATATTGATTATGAAACAAATAATCAAGTAGCTACTACAAAGATTGAACCGGATGATGAATATATTTATAATTTGCATCAACGTGCCTCTAATTCTACTTCATTTTCAAACTCATGTAATAGCATCAAGAGGGAGAGAGATCATGATTTCATCAACAATGAACAAGTGCATCATGAGCCTCCTCATGATGATGTTGATGAAAATGGTAACTCCAATAGGAAGAAACTTAGGCTCACCAAAGAACAATCAGCAATATTGGAGGACACTTTCAAAGACCATTCTACCCTCAACACGGTATTTTTTTTTTAGTATATAGACAAAATAACAAGTTATTAAAAACTCACACACAAAATCGATGTGTTAAAGTTTGAATTCTGGTCATGACATTCGACCTAACAATTTTGGCATTTCTGTCAATTAAGTTAGGATTCATCAACTTTCGAATTCTTTATTCATGAGTATCATGTTTTTGAACAAATTAATTAGTTAGTTATAATTAGTGGATACTAGCTAGTATTTAATATGATTTTGATATCAATCATGAGTTTTTTGGTTTAATTTCTATAATGCTTGCCTTTATTTAGCTCTTTCTCATTTTCCTTTGACATTTTGATCAGAAACAAAAGCAAGAATTGGCAACCAAGTTGAATCTTCGTACGAGACAAGTGGAGGTGTGGTTTCAGAACAGGAGGGCAAGGTTGCAATATATATCCCTCTTTATTCTTTTTTATTCTCTTCTTAATATATATATATATATATATATTCTCATAATTGATAAATCTTTATTGATCATATATAATATACTTAATATCGATATTAAGTATAGATCAAATCCATAAAAAGTACTAGAGTTTGATCACTATAAAATTTGAGTAAAATAATTTTTGTTCAAACCACTTCATTTAATTATTTAAAAAAACTTTTTAATACAAATTTTGACACAATATATTTATACGGTTTTTGAATATTATATTATTTTTTCATTCTTCTCGATTGTTTGTTATCTCACCTAATAATTGAATTGATATGAATATGTAGGACAAAGTTAAAACAAACGGAGATCGACTGCGAAGAATTGAAAAAGTGTTACGAAACTCTAACAGAAGAGAACAAGATGCTGGAAGAGGAATTGAAAGAGCTGAAATCGATGAAAACAACAACGGAACAATTTAATTATAAGCAACTTCCAGTAGGCGGTCTAACGGTTTGCCCTTCGTGTAAGAAAATTTGTCCCAGCCGCCGCGGCGACAATGGTCCATCTCACACAACGGCTTTGCTTCTTAGCCCAAAGGCCCAAATTCACTTCTATACAAATAGTAAATATACGTTCACCCAATCTTCTGCAACTATTGCTAGCTAGCTAGCTAGGGAGGCTGAATAGTAGTAAATAGATTTTGCTTTATTAATGATATCTACAGTACTAATTTATATAACTAATTACAGATATCTTCATGTAAGAAAATGATAGCCGATCGATTAAGAATTGGATCGATTGAGTTTTCTTATCACGTACTGCTTAATTATGTGCACCTGGTGATATAGGCCATAGAGATATAGCCAATTATGTCATATTGATTATGATTGTTATAAATTGTTCATGTACTAGATTATTAAAAAAATAAAAGTGTAAATAGTTCTGTCACTTTTTTTTTTATTGGTATGGAGTTCATCACTTTTTTTTTTTGTCAAGTAATTTAGTGGCTAGAGATTTTAGTCTTAAAGTTGGGTTCGAACTCGGCCCGCTAATGCAATATCTTATCAACTGAGCTAAGCTCACGGGACAAATTGTTCTTCATTTCATTTTAATGTATTATTAACCTCTAATTCTCCTAAAACATTACAATCATTAAAAAATAAATAAATTATGGAGAGGCATTTTTTTCATACACATACGAGACTGAAAAACATTTTATGTGGTTAATTAATTTAAATAAATAGTTAATTCAATTTACATTGAAAATTATGCTTATTGTGTATAATTAAATTAACCACAATTTTTTTGGAGGTGTGATATTTCAACAACTCAAAATAGTTGTCAAGTATACACACCATATAAATAAGTTGAAATTTTAGCCGTGCATGCAAATCGAGGAGAAGAATAAAAATAAAAAAATTGAAAAAATAGAAAAAATAGGTGGTGAGTATATATACACACACGTTGTTGGACAACTTTTAAGTTATCAAAATAAATTTTCTCATATTTTTTTATAGGTGACCACATATGGTTGGTGACCACAATTTTTTTTATACATGTGAGGGCTAATGTCTGAATTAACCACATATGGACTGATAGACCCATACATTAAAGTTAGACCTTTTGTTCAGCCATTCCTTCTGCTCTTCATCCAATGGTTGGTAGTTTATAAAAAATAAATTAATTAAAAGAAACAATTTTGAAAAAAGAAAAAAATGAATGAACGACTGAGATGATAGCAGCACAGACAATAGGAGAAAATGAACTGGAGAGGATCCAAATCTCCAATATGTGACATCTCTAATAGATAGAGCATTAATATGGTTAATGTCTTGAGTACTCCTGGCAACCAAGCTAGGCCATGTAATCCGCACTTACGATGGACTAGAGTTGCATGTTTGTGCAGTACAGCTGAGACAAGTTAATTACATGGATCATACTACTGTACTATATCAATAGAGTTGAGTGTGGTGTTGGATATTATTAGAGTTTGGCTGCAAGGTAAATAAGTAAAATTTAATCAAAAATTGATTTTACTAGGAATTGAATTTAGATTTTCTTGAACAATTCATCTTAAAGGGAGTTTATTAACCACTTGAATTCTGTTAGGACTTAGAAAAGTATTAAAGTGAAATTGAGAAAGAGATTAGGAGGGAAAAGGTTATCATTTCATTAATTGAAAAATGAGGGGATTAATACAATTGGTTTTATACTACAATCAAGATTACTTAAATTACAAGTAACAAACATAACTACTTTACAACGGGTATAACAAACTAATCTTGGTTATCTTGGTTCTCGCTTAGCAAGGCTAAACTTGCTTAGCCACCGGTTAAGATATTTGAATTATGCTTCTACAAGCTGAATATCTTGGTTATCTTCTCACTCTAATTTTTTCAAAAAAGAAAAGAGGAAGGCTAATTAATGCACGACACATATTATGCTTATGACACACCTGATCTTTTCAAAGTGCAATATAGTATTATTATGTAACAATCATGTTAAATAAAAATTGTTCAAAAAAACAATCTTGTTAAAAATGGTTCTTTAACTATTAGATGCGTTCATCAAGCACGCTTTTAGTTAGCTATCAATTACAGGAGTATATAAATGAATAAATGATTGAGTAAAAGTGATTAAATGAGCACAAAAGACAAATTTAAAATTAACATCAAGATTAGTCCCTATTTTGTTTTTCGTAGTGGGATTGCCTTGGAAAGTTTATGATTAGTTGCAATTTGCAAAAAAAAAATATTGCTATTAATTAATCAAATTACGTACTAAGATAGAGTATTAGTCTTGATCAATTGTTCATAATCAATCATTATCGAATTTGTGATGTGCACCAATCGTTTGTATGTGTCGGCGGCGTAGACCCAATGAGATAGCTCTATACTAAGTTAAATACTTGACAGTGATAATCATAATAATCAATGAATTAAATAAAAAAAACAACTTACGCGTTCTTTCCATTGGATTGGATTGGATGCAATAAACAAGTTGATGCTTATAGAGGAATGTTGTATGGTTGATGACAATAAGAATTAGGTAATCTTTTCCACGTTTGCGCACAAGCAAACCACGCTTACGTAAAGTATCCATCCTAATTAGCCAAGGTTTAAGGAATAGAATAGTGTTTAATTTGTATATAATGGGCATGTAAACATTTTCTACACATTCATGTAATGAAATCATGTCATATAAATATTTAAGGGAGAATTTTAAGAGCTAATCTTTAAATGTGAGGGTCCCGTTTGGTAGATATTGCATTATATATATAAGAGTCGGGGTATGTAATTCGGACACTTCACTTATTTACTTTAAGGTTGAAATTTTTAGTCATGAAATTACTTGATAAAAAAAAATAAAAAAACCCATATTATAAGCATGTGGTTTGTTCTCATTTGGTTGTTGAGTAAATACCTCTAAATTATCAAGAGGTTATGTAGAAAAACCTATATACTATATGGTGTGTCTTCCCTAATTCATATTATTTTTTTTATATCATTCTTTTTCAATTTGTTTTTCACCACCAGTTTAATCTGGTTCGGGGGTCAGTTCTGGCATCAAGTGGTTCCAGCCCCCTCTCGATCACAGTTGCGGGGGATCGAACCGCGGTCCTCCCTACCAAGTTCAGCGCCAATCACCACTGAACCAACTAACGATTGGTTCATTCTTTTTCAATTTGTATTTTTGTGGAGAAATAATAATTTTAATTTAGTTAAAATGTATGCACAAATAAAGCTTATGATAATTAGTATTTATATATTATAAAAAAAAACTTACGATTAGTACTAATTTATGCTCATAATTAAATAAGAAAATTACTTGCAAAATCAGAGTAAAACTATTCTAGATATGTTTAAATTTCAATTTACATATGTGGTTGGTCCGAGGTTAAGGAAATAACATCTTAAGGATGTGGTTAAATATTCGATCTCTCACTCTAGAAGAAATTTAATTTGGAAGAGAGAATAGTATTGTCTCTTTAACAAACTTTTCGACAAAAATTAAGTCATTTTCAATAGCGGTCTGACGGAGCTTGAGAAAAAAACTCAGATGGGCTACTAAAATAAACTATAGTATATATATATTAATCACGCGCTAATTACATTAATAATATAAGTCTAATAGTGTCAAATAAAATTTGACTTTTGACAGGTAGGCATAATAGTTGGCTTAAGTAAACAATTTTTTTATCCAATTTTACTTAAGAAGTATGTAAAATATGATTAAAAATTATTCTACATAGATTTTGTTCATTAACCACTACTCTATAACTTGTTTAAACTGGTAAATTTAAAGGGAAGGAGGAGTACCGATTGGTATTAATTAGTTGTGTTTCAAAAACTATGAATGTGATATATAGCACTCAGAATGTAGCAACATTTTTTAACAACTTGACTACACACAATGATAGCATTGTAGACCTGTTTTCGTCTCCTTTTATTTTGTTTTTAAGTTTAGACCCAATTATAAATTCCATAAAGAAAATTGGTTGATCTTTTAAGTTCACACAGGCTGACCCATTATGAAAAAAGCAATGTGTGTGTTTGTGCTATACAAAACTTTTCACTTTTATTTTAAAAAACAGTATTAATTGTATGCTCTAAACATACCACGTCTTATTTTTTTTTTTAATTATTTAAAACTAGCTACCAAGAGAATTTCCAATCAAAGTATTTAACTAAGTTTCATAGAATATTATATTATCTATTTATTATTTTTTCTTCTCTTCCGATCGATGAACTATGATGTAGCATAATGAGTAGCAAATAAATTATTCAAGTACCTTATTTAAGCTAATGTATCATCATTTAATGTTAGTGATCTGGATACACCAAAATAGTCTCACATTACTTGGTAATTGAGACAAATGGTAGTTTATATACAACACTCATATCTTTCAAATAACCAAGACGTCTTTTCTATAAAGGACAACATTGTGACGGGTTAACTCCAAAACGGACAATCTCTTGTAGATTTGGATTTGAAGTCGAATCGGAACATTAATTGGCGTTGTCTGTGAGGACGGATCCGCACATGCTCGTGGGTCGACACATTTTAGCCCCTTAGCCTCGACTGGGGGATATAAACAACTGAGACGCATTTTCTACAAAAGATAAAACCGTAACGGGTTAACACAAAAGCGGACAATTTCTCGGAAATATGCACTTGGGGTCGGATCGAAATAGTTAGCTTATATGTAAGTGTGGGTCGGTTTAAATAGTTTTGTATAGAAATATGAATTACTTAAAATTACATAATTTTGTATCATTTCATCAAAATGTGTATAAGTTGCAGAAATATAATACGGTATTGTAGGGATTGAGTAATTAGTGGTGGTCTACAACACTCAATAATTTTTTATAAAACTACCATTAAAGAAACTCTAAGATAGATGAATATATATTACGTGAAAACAATATTCAAAACACACTACAAATTATTGATAAACTTCAATGTCATTAACAAGACAAAAGCATATTAAAAACTAAACATAGAGATATAGGCGAATATAAAATAAAATAACCAAGTTCTTAATAAATAACAAGACATCTTTTTCAAAAATAAAATAAATAACAAGACATATCACTTAGATATAAATATAATCTTGCAAGGTATTGGTGTGACTAGATTTAGATTTTCTTTTTCTTTCATAATATGGTTGTGGAGACATAGTATGTACATAGTAGTATATTATCAGTAATAATATGACAATGAATTCACCCAAAAAAGACATTGAAGTTTTCTTTGACAGTAAAAGATACATTCAACTATTCAAGATAAACATTAAAAAGTAACAAATAGTTTAATAACAAACCAACTAATATTATTTTATTTCTTTTCCAAAATAGTAAAGTCCAACAATCTTTACATTACATAACAAACAAACTTGGTATTTTCATCAAACCACATAAAAAAAATTGATTATAATCACAAATGCATGTCATATCAACCACATAATATAGTTCCTTAGATTACAAGTCAATTGATATCACCAATGAAGAGTCACTCTTATCAACAACAAATGTCTTTGAAATTTCCTTTTCAAATGTAACAAGTTCCACATTGTACAAACCACTGAATCCCCTAAAGCTGAATTCTCCTTGCTCATCAACATGACCATGAGTGTGAGATAACCACTCTTCTTTAAGATCAAGAAATCTTCTCCCAGCTTCATTGATTTCACCTTCTGCATTCACCAAGTGTGAATTGTCGCGGCTCATAAACAATTCCCAAAATCCCCATAACATTACACCATCTACGGCAGGGTGTGCCATAGCTTCGCGCAACATAACTTCCAAATCATCGCCTCTAATATATTCATTAGTGGAAGATACATCAAGCTCGGTAAACCAGATTGGTAGACCGAGAGTAGCCAACTTATCGAGCGCTGAGCAAACAATTGGCCCAACAGGACTATCAATGTGACCTTGAATTCCGATTCCCCCAACCGGGGCCCCTTGATCTTGCAAATCAAGTATCTGTTGTGTGTATTTTTCGGGAGATGAATTTGTGTCGCATCCATCTTCGACATGATAATCATTAACAAATAAGGTAGCCGATGGATCTAGTTGGTGTGCAATCTTGAACATGTTTGGCCTTATATCTTTACCTAGTCTGTTCTGATAAAACGAACCGTGCAACATTTCATTGTTAACATCATAGTGCCTGAACTTGCCTTTGTAGCGAGTTAATAAACCGGTTAAACGGTTTTGAACAGCTGCCATTAAATCATTTTTATTCAATGATTTGATCCATTGTTGCACATTGCCATCCACTTCCCAGAAGATACAATGTCCGCGAATGTCTATCTTGTACTTTTGACATAGGTCTAACATATCATCGGCATCCTTGTAGTTTAAATTCCCTCGTTGTGGCTCAGTCCAATACCACTTCAACTCGTTACCGAATACAGCCCAGTTAAAATGTTGCACAAAGAAGTCGACAAAATCTTCGTTGTCAATATTTGTTCTATTGATGCATGATCCAATTGGAAAATCGTTCTGTATTTGTTTAACTTTCACAAAGGTATACTCGCTTGTGTCCAACCCGGAAAATTTTAATGTAACATCACGCTTACGGATCTGCAATGCAGCAAATGAGAAATGCTCGAAATGAGAAACAAAAAATAGACGGATAGACAGACAGACAAATAGACCGATAGATATAATAAAATGAATAGTGTCATTTGTCGACTAAACCTAGATATCGTGTATGTTACCTTGTCTGTTTGCTTCCTTAAATATCTAAACCTCGCCTGCCTATCGACAGGAAAAATTTGAAGTCCAGCAACCATTAAGTCAACGCCAGAAACAGGACCTTGAATATAAACAAAAACATTAGATGGCTGTTTTTCAATTCTAAACGAACCACCGATTTCATGCCATCTGCTATCAGCAATTTCGGCTTGCCCTCCATTGACCCACTGGCCATCAACACTAAGGGCAATACCCACATTCTGAGGTCCATGTGATCCGGAACTAATCCGAACCCAAGCAGATACTTGATAAGTTAAATAGAGTGTCAATTTCTTAGTGATTGTCTGAGAAGGACCCATATATGTTTGCGTGCGGTTAGTTACAAGAATGTAGCGTCCACTCAGGGATTCATGAGGACCAAGAGAGTCTCTTGCCATTGGCGGAATTACACGCGGTGAACCAATTCCAACGCTCAAAGTACAATTACCAAGAGGAGACCATCCATTGATGCCATTATCCAAATTACTGTTCTCAATTATATTAACACCAAAAGCAACATTCTGCAAAACAATAACAATCTTCAAGTGCTTGAAGCATACATAATTGACCATACAACAAAAGTAAATTGATCTAGAAAACATTTAAATTTTTATTTTAACAATAATGAAAGCCTAACCTCGAAATCTGGGGGTGATGACGGCGGTGTTTTAGCTGCATGTTTTATAACCAAAGTATTTAGAAGAATGTCGGTGCCTGCAGGAGGGCCTTCCAAATAAACAATTACTTTTGAGGGAGAATCATTTAGAAGGAACTTTCCCTGCATTTGAGTCCAATCTTTATCTGTTGCCTGCACACTTTAGTAAACACAAGCTATGTTCAGCAATTTAAACATATCATTATTCTATGTATTATGTATATCTTGGCAAATCAAAGAAATGAGATAGCTAGAGATACTAACTTGGCAATGCCTATATATTGCTCTCGAAAATCTGGTTTTTGAATATACAATGTAGCGCGTACATCAGAAGTAGTGACATTGTTCCCAAATATTCGAACTAAAGCAGTGACTTCGTACGCAAACTTGCGCTGCACTCGTCCAGTGATCTCTTGCTGAATTCCGTTCCAGCTTTGTGTGCGTTCGGTTGCAGATGCAAAGAATTTCCCGGATTTCGGAAGGATTTTCCCATCTGCCATGGAATCATGTAATGTAATCTTGCAGCCTCTTCCAGTCCAATTATTTAGGCCATCCTCAAACTGCGGATTTAGAATGATGTTTTCATCGTCAGTGGAAACACATCCCGTGTTTGTTGTCTTCTGAAACAAGGGAAATGCATAAAAAAAATTGGTTAATGCAAAGAAACATAAACATATGAAAAGTTGTTGAATACTGAATAGTGGTGGATAATAGAAGTGCATGCCTCTGAGTCCAAGAGGTTTCCAGCATCGACCTTCTCCGCGTTTGCCATAGTTTCCCAACAGACTTCTAAAACCAATACAACAATCAGATAAAATACCTTCAATTAATATCATGAAAAAAAAATCAATTCATAATTAAAACAACCATGACAAAGAGAACATGCATGGTGAAGACACTTTTCTTGCAGAGAAAGAAACAAACCTAGAACTGTACGAGGTAGAGAATGCTTATGATTATGCTTGCAGTGGAAGTGAAAGTTATAAATTCTGCTTGTGAAATAGAAGGCCTAGAACCTCTTCAACATATATAGGCATTGGCTCAGCAAATTTGTGAAGTGAAGGCTAAGAAAAACTGTGGGACCAACCAACCAAGCCTAACCAATAAACAAGAGCACCATTGTTGAAAAGCCATTAGCTTTTTGTCCCAAAAGTTTTCCTTTGTCAGGATAAACTGTTCAAACAACATGATCAAATCAATTTCATAACATTATAATTAAAGACCCTTTTAAGTAATCTCAAAAAAAATAGGGGAAAAAAATTAAAAAACTAAAACGGTGCCTTTGTGTATTAGTTTTTTTTTCCCATATTGCTTTGCATTGCAGATAAGATAAGCAATGCTTGAATTGGAATGGAAGCCTAAGGTTCACAAATTGAGGAAGAATGCTATAAATTCTTAATTTAACACTATCACACATAGTGATTTCTATGAAGCTTGGATCACAAGTTTCGCAATAGCTAAGGTGTATTAATTTCATATGCACCCAAATGCAGCAATTTTCTGAGTACACGAAATCAAATGAAAAACACACCATTAATAGCATAGCACCATTTTTGTGCTTTACAAAACTTTTACGGAACTAGTAAATGCTACCACATTACATTTTATTTTATTTTTATTTCCTTTTTTCATTCCAATTTATTCGTTCCACGATCTTGACATTCGCTTGTTTGGGGGTAGGGGGCTGTGAAATCTCTATTTTTGATGTTTCTAGATGTGTAATTGATATCACATTTGTTTGAATATTAAAATTGCATTGCATACATTAGGAAGTGTCTCTTTTATTAAAGATCGATAGTACATAAAGTATCCAATTTTTTCTGTAAGAGTTAAGAATTGAACTTCAAAATTCAAATCACTTGATTAAGAGATCCAATTGGGGCGTATGTTTTAGATTTTTTTAAGAAATTATATCATTTTAATAGTATTTGTTATAAATTTTTTAGAAAATCATTTTTAATCTCAAAATGAAAAACTAATTATAATGGTTTTTCTAGAATTTTATTTTATTTTTTTTAAACTAAGGAACTTAAGTGTAGGAGCTTCACATTTAAATAAAATGATTTTTATGATTGCAAACAAATAAATCTCTAAAATATATATCTAGATTTTTTTCAAACCAAAATTATTATTTTAAACTTAAACAAACGCACCCAAAACTGACAAAGAAAAAAAAAATCAGATTTTGCAAAAGTGTTGGGACAAAATTGAGTTATTATAAATATGTGGGGTATAACTGCAATTCGTGGGGTATGAGTTAAAATTATCTTCTTGGTTTTTAGCAGAGTGAAAGAACGGGCTAATATAAGCCCAAACCAAAATGTGGAACTAAAATATTGTTATCCCCACCACCACCTTCAAAAGAGATGTCAATGGAGAGTTAAAATCTCTCAACTTTCCCTCTTCACTTCTAGTTTCGTTAAGGTACTGTTTGGCTCAGCTTATTGTAGACTTTTTTACTTAATAAAAGAAGAAGTTAGTGTTAAGCACAATGGTAATCTCTTGTTTATTATCACACAACAATGCCTTATATAGGCAAGTACACAAATGACAAGTGATACAAATCTAAGCCAAGGCTAGGCACATAGTTCCTACATAGCCAACACCAGGTCATGCGCGCGCTACTAGCCAGGCAAGCCACAAGCCACATACACACAACACAAACACAAACTAAACTCTACAAACCCTCCCTTAAATTGAACATACACAACAAACACATGTTCAATTTTAAGCTACAGAACTATTACATTCAATCATTCCTAAGCCCTCCCTTAGTTTACAAAAAGAATCTAGCTTCAATGGCTTGGTTAGTATGTCTGCAAGTTGATCTTCTGTTCTGCAGTGTACAAGCTCCACAACACCATCCTTAGTGAGATTTCTAAGGAAATGAAACCTTACATCAATATGTTTGCATCTACCATGCATAACTAGGTTCTTTGACAGCTTAATAGATGAGCTGTTATCACAGTAGATAACAGTGCTTTCCTGTTGCTTCAGCTTCAAGTAATCCAATATGTTTCTCAACCAAACTCCTTGACAAGCACAAGATGCAGCAGAAACAAACTCAGCTTCAGTAGTTGATAAGGTAACAATTGGCTGCTTCTTTGATAACCAAGAGATAGCTCCAGATCCAAGCATATACACATAACCAGTAGTGCTTTTCCTATCATCTAGATCTCCTGCATAATCTGAATCACAACAACCTTCAAGACACAAATCATCATTAGTTTTTGTCTTGTATAGAATTCCATAACCCAGAGTACCCTTCAAGTATCTCATGATTCTTTTGACTGCTGCAACATGGATTTCAGTAGGTCTATCCATGAATCTTGCCACTAAGCATACAGAATAGGCAAGATCAGGTCTAGAGGCCAGCAAGTACATTAAGCATCCCACCATTTGCTTATATTCAGAAGCATCTGCAGCTTTTCCTCCATCATTTTTGGTCAATCTACACCCAGGAACTATTGGACTGCCTACTCCATTGCAATCCTCCATGCCAAACCTACTCAATATTTCTGTGGAATACTTATGTTGATGCATGAAAATACCTTCACTACTCTGATTCACTTCCACCCCCAAGAAATACCTCATTTTCCCAAGGTCAGTCATAGCAAATCTCTTCTTCATTGAAGATTTGAAATCCTTCATTAGTCTCTGATTGTTTCCTGTGTAGATTAGATCATCAACATATAGACTCACAATCAAAATTTCCTTTTCAGCTCCATATTTCACAAACAGTGTATGTTCATGGGGACATTTTTCAAATTCTTCAGAGCTAAAGTAAGCCTCTATCTTGCTGTAACAAACTCTTGGTGCCTGCCTGAGACCATACAAAGCTTTTCTTAACTTGTATACCATCTTACTATCTCCATTATCATACCCTAAAGGTTGATTCACATAAATGTCCTCAGCTAACTCACCATGTAAGAATGCACTCTTAACATCAAGTTGAAACACATTCCACCCATTATAAGCAGCAATAGACAGAATAGTTCTAATTGTATCCCATCTAGCTACAGGAGCAAAGACTTCATTATAATCAATATCATGCTTTTGAGTATATCCCTTTGCAACAAGTCTGGCCTTGTGCTTCTCTATATCACCATTTTCATTATACTTAGTTTTGTAAACCCATTTTACACCAATTGAATTGCAGCCAGTAGGTAAAGTAGTGAGTATCCATGTATCATTTCTCTTTATTGAATCAATCTCAGCATCCATAGCTTTTCTCCACACATCAAACTTTACTGCTTCATCATAAGATGTTGGATCTTGACTGGCATTGAACACAGCTAAGTTGTGCAATTCATTATCTTCTTCTGCTTCTCTACCAAGAACAAAATCATTATATCTAGCTGGTGTCTTTCTTATTCTACTTCTGTGAGTTGGTGGGGTTTCTTCATTATCTTCACTCTCACTGGTAGTGTCTTCAACAATCACATTCTCATCAGTATTTGCCTGCTCAGTCCCAGTTACCTCATCAATATTCATATCTGCTTCACTCCAATCATCATTGATTTCTACTTGTTTTTCTGTTTTGTTCCATTCCCAGCTTTTAGACTCCTCAAAAATTACATCTCTGCTTATGATTATTTTCTTAGTAATGGGATCATATAACTTGTAAGCTTTAGATTCCTCACTGACTCCAAGTAAAACACATTTCTTACTTTTATCATCAAGTTTCCTTCTCTGACTGTCATGTGTATGAGCATAACTAAGACAACCAAATGTTCTGAAGTGATGCACTGAAGGTTTCACTCCACACCATGCCTCTTCAGGAGTCATATTCTTTACACTCAAGGTTGGACTTCTATTCAACACATATGTTGCCCATTTCACAGCTTCAGGCCAAAATTGCTTAGGGACATGTCTTGCACTTAGCATGCTTCTTAACTTATTCTGTTCTTCCTTTCTGATACTCCATTCTGTTGAGGAGTATATGCAGCAGTCAATTGCCTCTTGATCCCTTCAGCACTACAAAATTCATTGAATGTATTAGACAAATACTCACCACCTCTATCTGTCCTAAGACATTGAATTGAATTTCCTGACTCTTTCTCAACTAAAGCTTTAAAATTTTTAAAACTTTCAAAAGCACCAGACTTTTCTTTCAACAGATATACCCATGTCTTCCTACTATAATCATCAGTGAAGGTGATGAAGTACCTGCTGCCACCATTAGATTGAGGATTTATGGGACCACATATATCAGAGTGTACTAGCTCAAGCTTTGTACTAGCTGTCCAGTTAGCTTGTTTTGGAATAATTTCTCTGTGTTGTTTCCCAGTCAAGCAATCAGCACACTTCTCATCAACCTCTTCAAGTTCTGGCAACCCTTTAACCATTTGCTTCTTAGACAAGGTACTCAAACCTTTGAAACTCAAATGAGCAAATCTATCATGCCACAATAGTGTTGATTCTTGTTTAGCAGTCTTCAAGCACATGGGAATGATCATAGGTGCAGAAATCACATACATTCTATTCTTTGACATTGATGTAGTAAATAGTAGGCCTTTGTCATCATGATACACCTTACACACATCATCTTTGAAGATCACAGTAACTTGTTTTTGTTGAAGTTGACCAATGCTCAACAAATTTGTTTTGAGGCCAGGGACATAGTACACATCACTAATCACATACACTGTGTTATTGATATTCAATTTTACACTACATTTTCCCATGACAGACATTCTTGAATCATCTCCTAGTTTCACAGAATCTTTATACTTATCATCAAAGTTAAAGAACCATTCCTTTTGTCCTATCATATGGTTGCTACAACCAGAATCAAGAAACCATATTTGATTTTTACTAGAAGACTCAGAATCAGTTTGAGCCATTAACAACATTTCTTCATCATCATTAAATTCAGCATAGTGCACATTACCTTCCCAATCAGGGCAATCATTTTGATAGTGACCGAGCTTGTGACATTTGAAGCACTCCACATATTCTCTGCTTTGTCTACCTCTACCACGTCCCCGTGATGATGAATTCCTTCCTCTACCCCTGCCTGAACCCGAACCTCTACCTCCATTGTTGGAGACTTTGAGAGCTTGTTCTTCACTAGAATCTTGCTGACCCTTCATTCTTTGTTCATGAACAATTAAGCTACTCTGCAATTCATCAATTGAGAGAGCTGTAACATCATTCGATACCTCAATCGAACACACCACATAGTTGAATTTCGCCGGCATTGATCGCAAGATTTTCTCCACAACCGCAACTTGTTGCAATGTTTCACCTTGAACAGACATACGATTTGCAATCGCAATCGTTCTTGCAAAGTAATCACTCACAGATTCACTTTCTTTCATAGCAAGAACCTCGAACTCGCGTCGCAGAGCTTGTAAATGAGCTCTCTTCACCTTAGTTGATCCCTGATACTTTCTTCGCATTGCTTCCCAAATATCTCGTGCTGTATTGCGTTCAAGAATCGTTTCAAGAATTGATCGATCAATTGACTGCAACAGGAAATTTTTGACCTTCAAATCTTTGAGCTTGCTTGCCGCAGCAGCTTGTTGTTGTTCTACCGTCGCGTTCGCCGGAGCCACCACCACCCCATCTCCAATCAAGGACCAATACTCTTTCGAACGGATGAGATTCTCCATCAACATAGCCCAATGCTCATAGTGTCCATCGAATTTAGGTATCTGAGGGTGAAGGTAATTGGAATTTTCTGTCATTGTGAATCGGAGAAGACGATCGGAGCAAAGAAAGGTTTTCGCGGGAAAAAACGGTTGTAACTGTATTTTGAAAAACTGCGGTTTTCTGTTTTACAGGCTCCCAGATCTTGGGGTAACCTGATACCACTTGTTAAGCACAATGGTAATCTCTTGTTTATTATCACACAACAATGCCTTATATAGGCAAGTACACAAATGACAAGTGATACAAATCTAAGCCAAGGCTAGGCACATAGTTCCTACATAGCCAACACCAGGTCATGCACGCGTGCTACTAGCCAGGCAAGCCACAAGCCACATACACACAACACAAACACAAACTAAACTCTACAGTTAGATAAAACAGATTTTCAAAAAACTTTTGATAGAAAAAAAGGTTGCTTAATTTTTATGAGTAAAATACATATATAAAAGACTTTTGAAGCTAAAAAAACAATAATTACCAAACAATTTTAGTTTTTTTCTTAAAGCTTTTATTTTCACTTTTAGTTTTCAGATAACTTTTAAGACCTAAAAAAGTCAGGCCAAACGATACTTATAATTTTGGAGTGCATAAGAAATAATTTTACTAACTTAATATCACATTTTTTTTGTTAACCTTTCGGTTCATAGGGGAAGAGGGTCATAGTAATCCGGCTAATCAAAAAATTATTTCACACAAGAATCGAACTCGAATTCTTCCGTCCTTTTGTGGAGCTTATTAACCACTTGAGCTCATTGTTTTGAATAAGAATGGATCCTCTCAATTTTTTCTTCCTCAATTTTCACATCTCAACCATCAATCAGCTTCTCTCAATTTCTTATAAATTTAAATATTATTTTATATTTATGATCCAATGATCTATATTCCACATTATTTCCTCAATATTTTTCCCAGTTGAGAGAATTCATTCTCTGAATATATCACATTGTTATATGAAGTGTGAACTATGTAATAGAGAAAATTAGAGATAATGACAAATGTAATGAATGGTAACTTGTTAATGGAGGGTCTAAAAATGGTATTATACTACTTGTACTTTGCCCATTGGAAGTTTTTTGACAGAAGCCCATTGGAAGTTAAATATATGTACTTGTGTGAATAGTAATTATAAATTCATATCTAAGATTCTTTTTTTAAACCATTCTTTTGTCAAGATAAATGAGATTTAGGACTCATCTAAAGAAGAAGAAGAATATGTACACGTATTAGTATTATATTTTTTGTCTTGATTCTCCAATTTCAGGTGAATTAGTTTTTATAATTTGTAATTCAGTAAAATAGTTTATCAAACCAATAGTCAAAATAATATATATAAACCAATACCAAAAATTAAGAATCCATAATTAGTTTCTGTTAAAAAAATAAAAGAAACCATAATTAATTTATTGCAATTGTGACATCTCTATACCAATAGATTAGTTGGAAAGTTACTTTACAATTACATTACTAGCACCCGATATGTCCTTATTGTTTGTGAAAAGGTTCAAGCTAAACCTATATATGCGTCTTCTCCCTATTACACATTCAGATCAGCTTGTGATTTTTTTACTAAGGCCTTGTACCCCAAGCCTTATACCAAGTTGGGCATGCAAAGTCAATGTGTCAAATAACCGATTATCCCAAAAGCTTAAGCTATTAGGATTGGTCACATCAATGATTTTATATTATTTCTAACACGCCCCCTCACGCAAGAGCCCATTTGGGCTTAAAGCGTGGATAATGCATAGGCCCACCTACCATATGCTTAAATTCCACTTTTTTAATTAGAAAGTGAGGGGAGCGGGGATCGAACTCTAGACCACTTGGTCATAGAGGCTCTGATACCATGTCAAATAACCGATTATCCCAAAAGCTTAAGCTATTAGGATAGGCCACATCAATGGTTTTATATTATTTCTAACAGTTATCAAGTCATTGTCAGTTGATCACATATAGACAAGGAAGTTGAGTTAGTTAGAGATAGAATTCTGTACATGTGCACACGAGCCTTATAATGGTCTCTCATAAACAATATAAATAGATATCATTGTAATTTTCAGCTTAATAAATAACATGAGCTTCTTCCTCTCTTCCAGCAACATTTTAATACTAATATGATAACTTATTATTTTGATTAGTAGAGCAAAACTTTTTATCTTTATAATGTACTACTTAAGGGAAAATTATATCAAAAAAAATTTATGTATCGCATTCAAATTTCAATTTGAATAGATTAAATTTTATTGACCAATTTTTTTTTTTTATATTTAAGACTTTAAGACGAGAGTCGGGAGTACTAAATTTTTTCTCATGAGATTTTTGTTCAAAATTAACAAATATTACTACAAAAAACATAATTAATTCGTGCACTTCACGATTTGAAAAAATAATTACTGTAACTTAGTGATGATAAAGAACTGATAGAATATAATATAATATTATGGAAGAGTTATCTTATCTCCAACACAAATTGCTTGTATTAATATTAACGCACAAGGGTTTATCTTAAACCAGATTAGACATATGACGTGGACAGCCAAGCTGACAAGGCCGCCCTTATCCTTAATATTTTGCTCCCACAAGAATCTTACTAAATTTAATCATCCATTTGGTGCCACTTGTAGTTGGTGCTGGCCCGTTTCTTTATAATATTATTCGATGAACAAAATAAAATAATGTCGATAATATCCATTGATGTAGTAAAAATCTTAATTAAGATCTGTAAAACCACGTGATGTGGTCAAGGATGCACGATTGCAACGGGGGACCCTTTGTAAAATGTGGTTGTTTGAAATTCAAGTAAGGAGTAATAGAGATGACTAAGAGGGGACATGAATGTGAATGATAACCGACTAACTAGCATTAATTGTTAGCAAAAGGTACTTCTTCTTATAGAATTATTTTAAAATGATTGAGTATAGAAATTACTAACTGAAATCATAAATAATAGGACAAATTATAAATACTTTAAATGTGATACGACTTATGTCCCTTATTATATAATTTCATTTATTATGCTTCAAAAAAAAAAATTCATTTATCAAAAACTGTCATTAAATATAAATTTTATTGCAAATTACAGTATATATACTATAAGTAATTGTATTTTTCAAAAATATAAATTTGCTTTGAGAGATAGAAAATAATTATTTAAAGCACCTACATAAACATAGCAATTTTATACCAATATCAATACAACTAAGTGTTTGAACATTAATAAATTTTCTTTAAACATGAATTTTTTGGAGAACTCGAATTCAAAAAAATACCAATCGAAAATATACTAATGTAACACATACAAAATAGACACACTAGTAGTAGTACTATTTAAAAAAACATTTAAATGGATAATGAGAAATAAATTTACTATTTCGGTCTTAAATATAAATATAAATTGTTAATAAAATAATGTATTTGATTTGAATTTTAAACTAAATACATTAATTTTTGTTACTTTTTTGTTTATATTTTTGTTACTTTTTTGATAGAAATAGAATTGAGAAACCAACCACCATTTTATCTTGATTTTCATTCAATATATATATTGAATGAAAATCAAGACAAAATGGTGGTTGGTTTCTCAATTCTACTTCTATCATCACAACAAGTGGACGACAAATTGGATTTTTAGGAGAAGTTTTCTAGATTTGCATTTCTAAGTTGTCATTACATTTTCCATTTTTAGCAAAAACTATCCAAAAAAAAAATCACTAGATATGATATGGCTCAAACACGTGTCTTAAGGTAGAAGCCAAAAACCATTATAAGCAAGCCAAGTAGACTCAACCATAGTTAATTAAACAAACCACATATAGACACATTATTCACCTCTTTCTATATATTGCACGAATCACACGAGAATCAATTACCACTCTCCTCTCACTCATTTTTCCTTAATCCTTCCGAAAAACCATGATCAATATTCCAAACCTTAAAATCCCCGAATGGGACACAACACAATACGAGGGCATAAACCCAAACATTTTCACTACAGAAGATTTTGATTTACCAATCCATGTTTTTTCCACTGACCAATTTCGAATGTTTGAATTCAAAGTGAGAAAATGCCAACGTGGCAGATCACATGACTGGACGGAATGTCCATACTCTCATCCCGGCGAGAAAGCTCGCCGGAAAGACCCACAAAAATACAATTACTCCGGCAATTCATGCCCGGAGTTTCGCAAATTAGGAAACTGCACCAAAGGTGATTCATGCTACTTTGCTCATGGTGTTTTTGAGTGTTGGCTTCACCCTTCTCGTTACAGAACTCAGCTTTGTAACGACGGAACTTCTTGTCGCCGGCGAGTTTGTTTCTTTGCTCATACCATTAATCAACTTCGTATCTCAACAAAATCTTCACCGGAATCATTTGTTTCATCTCCTACTTCGGTTCTTGATTCTCCTCCTGGGAAATGTTCCCGATACGGTGTTGTTCCGGTGAACGTGCAGGAATTAGTTGGCTTCATGAATAATGTTCGGGTTTATGATTCGGGTCGGGTTTCTCAGATGGGTTGTGAGTTTGGGTCTCCACGAGGTGGGTTTTTGAGTCTTCCATCATTCTCTGAAGGGGTTGCTATGGAGAGGGTTGAATCAGGAAGAGATCTTAGAGCAAAAATCTATGCAAAATTGAGTAAAGTGAACTCCAACGATGGTGTTGTTTCGGTCCCTGTTCCTGATATTGGATGGGTTTCAGAACTGGTTAACTGAGTCTAGAATGCAACATTTGTCATATGTTAGACACCAACACGACACCAACACTTATAATTACATCGAATTGTGTTATTTTTTAAAATATTATCGGTATCGATGTGTCAGTGTCCCTGTGTATGTGTCTATGTCTATGCCCGTGTTTCATTGCATTTGATTAGTTGATGATTTTACTCTGTATAGTTGAATTGAATGATGCAAAACGGAAATAAAATCCTCTGTCTGCATGCATAGTCAGGACTCAGGAGTATGAGATGAGACTGTTGGTGTCTCTCTATTTTTCTGATTCATTTTCTGACATTTAGTTTTGTTATTGTATTAAGGATTTGTTGAAGATTGGGTAGCATTTAATTGTGTTCATCACTTTTTTTTTTTCCTTTCTTTTTCCTATTAATTAACTTGTATTCTTGTCTTCATTTTCTGTGTTGTTGGATGTCTATGGGTCATCAGAAGAAATTTGAAGAATGATATTTTTTTTCCTTAAAAAAATTAATTTAATTTATCAGTTGACTCAAGTAAGCTAATAATGAGTGAGTTTAAAAATTGATGCAAGTTATTAATAACTAATAAGGGTGTGTTTGGTAATATAATAAGCTAGCTTATAGCTTATTGTATTAGCTTATAAGCTTGTTTTAAAAAATTGGAGATGTTTGGTAACAAGCTTTTTTTACTAGCTTATAGTTTTTTTCCATATGCTATTTCAAGTAGCGTTTGAGCTTATAGCTTATATCTTTTTACCTTTTATTCCAATTTTACCTTTATTATTTTTATTTTTTTTTACTTTTTTTAATTAAAAAACTACTCAATTACAACAGCTAAATTTACCAAACACTTTAATTTTATTCTACTAGTTTTTCAGCTATCAACTAGCTTATAGCTTAATTTTACCAAACAGAGCCTAAGTTTAATACGTATAATACCAATTTTTTAATTCTCATCATTGAATTATGTTTCTACATTGTAATGATGCTGTTTTTTTTTTTTTATATAAGCTGTAATGTTGTTGTTTACTGTTTGGCACTTGGCAGCATATTTCCAAGTGAATAGGCTTAAACTTTTTCTTGACAGTTACACTTCGCTTGTGGTTTTAAGAAGAATTTGTCAAGAGAGAAATATGTGAGAGGGAACGAGAAAAGAGAGAAATAAGTGAGAAATATAGTAGATTTGTGTTATGGATTGGTATAAGAGAAAGAGAAAAGAAATAAAGAAGAGAGAAATAGATTAATCGTATGAAATGTCAAAAATAACCTTATTTATACAAATGTCCAAATTGTTAAAAAAAATACTGCACACTTTATTTAATTAAGCATACTGATAAAAAAATATACTACTATTTAATTTTTGTCAAAAAAAATAAATTTAAATAATTCTACTATTTATAGGTAGTGTAAATAATTATTATTTAATATAGACAACTTACAAGTTGATGTAAAAAAAAAAAAAAACTATACAATGACTTATGTCTGTCACGTGAATAAACAAAGGGGTACAAATGGAAAATTGCATACCCTTGTGACTTTCTTCGCTCTTGTGAGAAGAAATAAAAAGTAGTAAGGTCCACCAAAATTCTATCTCTCTTTCATATTTCTTGGATGTTCCAAACCGAAGAAATTGCCACTTTCTCTTCTTTCTCTCTCGTCTCAAACTCTCTTAAACCAAGCAAGCCGTTAAAGTGCAGCAGCATTTTCTCATGTTTGGTGATTTGGTTAAAGGTAAGATCAACGGACATTTAGGCACATCTTTTGGCTAGCAACAACGAGGTGCTTATGTCATTCGTGCAACAATATTATTATTAGAGGGTATTATGTCAACATACCCCTCTTTGGTGGATCAAACAAAGTATTTGTCGTGGTTTTGGTTTATTGGCCGTTCAAGGAGTAATGTCAATGTTGTTTATTCCGATTGGTGTAATAATCATTTAAGTTACTTTCAATGTACCTAAAATGAGTTTTTTATTTTTAAATTGTAAAGGTTGAATACCCCTTGTACTCCTTATAATTCAATTTTTACTTATTTTTTTAAAAAAAAGTATGTCAAAAAAAGTTTTTTTACTGAGTATAAAGAAAATAATTAATGAAAAAAAAAACCTATGTTTGAGAGAAGAAACCCTAAATAGTTCTGTTGATAATTGATAGATAAAAATAGGGTGAAACGATGTTTTTTTAGGCAAAAAGAAGGAAACTATTGCTTAACAACGGCCCACTGGTTTGCCATTCATATACCAATGCAGACCACCAGTCCAATAGACTTGGGCCAAATTAATTGTGCCTTATTACTATTTTGGTAATCATTTTTCATTATGAATACATACTCACATGAGGGTTTGAGAGGAGTGAGCGCATATGGTATCAAAATTTTAGGGCACCAACTTTTTTTTACTTAGAGCGTGTGTGTATGCGTGCGTGCACTCACGTGTGCGTGCGTTCGGGTGATAAAATAAATAAATTAAATAATTATTATAACTAAATTTTAAACTAGACTTGACTCTTATGATTTTGATTGTAAAATCTATTTGAAAAATTAAAAGTTATCAGAGGAATTATAACAATTGAAAGTATAATTTTTAATTTTTCTTTCACATTATATATTTTTATATAACTTATAAAAAAAATGAGGTACCAAAATTATAACTTACATAGAGCATCCAAAATCTCAGAGATAGCTCTGATTTGGAATGTCCCCAATATAAATCCAATTATATTGGGGGAACTGAAATTAAAAAAGAATAAAAAATAGTTTAATTAATAAATATACATATGTGGTAATTGATCAATAATTTAATAAAATAGTTGTTACTTACACTAATGTTAACATCTTGATAAGTGTCTTCGAATAGGCCGAAGAGAGACCACACCGCCGCATAAACAGTAAGACAAAGCGATAGAAAAATAAATTGGGTTATGTGTCGCATATTCCTTAAAAGCATAGATTTATCTAGGCTTAATTCATAATTTGGTGCCTTATGTTTATTTTAGCTCTCAATTTAGTCCCTTATGTTTCAAAACGTTCACGTTAGTCCCTTATGTTTTGAACGTTACCATTAATTGGTCCCTTCCGTCAATTTTTCTTTTAACGCCGTTATTTTTTGACATGTGGCTAACGGTGGCGCCATGTGGATTTTAAAAAAAAAAGCTTAAATCATAATTTGGTCCCTTATGTTTATTTTAGGTATCAATTTGGTCCATTATGTTTTAAAAGTTTCACGTTAGTCCCTTATGTTATGAACGTTACCATTAATTAGTCCCTTCTGTCAATTTTTTTTTAACGCCGTTATTTTTTGACACGTGACTAACGGTGACATCACATGGATTTTAAAAAAATTAAAAAATTAAATTACCAAATAATAATAATACCACTTCAAGATTGAAAAAAATCAAAAAACGAAATTAAAACATAAATCGATTTGGGGTAACGAAAATTTAGGATTTGCTGAGAAAGTGAAAAGTGATTTGAAGATAACGAATAAACAATTGAAAGATAGGATTTGTTGATAACCTAATCGCTCATTTCTTTATTTTTTCAATCCATTTTTCTATTAAACATGAAATTATAATTATCGGATAAATAAATTTTAAATTATATTTAATTCACTTACCACAATGCTAAGTGGAGCCACATAGGCATAATGGATACAAATGTAAACTCATCCAAGTGCACAATCATTTTTAGTTATGGCAAAATGCATAACTAAAAATATCACAACAAATAAACCCCCAGTCATTACCGCAAGCAATGTGAGAGTTGATTTTAGTAATAAAAAACAAATCATACAATTAATTAATAATTTATAACTTTTAAATTTTTTAAAACGATTAGAATTTATATTACTAAAAATTTGAAATATATTAATAATTTGTCGAGGAATATAATTTATAAACATAAATAATTTAGAATTTATGAATTAAAATTTACATTGCATCTCTTGGTGCAAAGAGTATGTACAGAATGATGTAGATGGCCTCCATGGAACATCCAAAACTGTTGAGTATAGCATCGTTTGGATGAACCCGAGATACAACCAAAAGGATAAGTTGAATAAAGTAACCAGATATGACAGTGATTGAAAACTTCCGGAACTCTTTTTTTTATATTTCAATGAAGGTTGACTTGCGATAATATAGAGAAAGTCTTACTTAGGCACAAATAGTTGGGCACTAAGTTTAGGCACATATACATAAATAAATTAAAAAAAATTATCACATCAATTTATATCACTTGAATACTTTTCTCTTTAATATTTTTAACTTTTTGTGAGAGTGCTAAAAAATAAATATTTGGATTCGTGAGCAAGTTAGTATTTTTCTCCGCAACAACAATAAATTATTTTCATATTTTAGTATATTTAATTTAGTTGATAAATTTTAATATAAAATTAGTATATAATAAATTAAATATAACATACTTACGCTGGAGCCAAAAGTACCCCAAAGAAATAGCATTTCCTACACGGTGGCATTTAGCCCGGTCCAGTAAAGTGTTTGTTCACCATGGTCAAGTTGATTTTTGACCTTTAGATTAAATAAAGAACACATAATTATGGTAGTCTTTCAACACTATATTTTTTCTCTTTTCACTCTATCTTCTACGTCATTCTCTCTCCTTCATGTTCCACTCACTCACACCACATTGCTCACCCCACCACTACCGGTGCTAGCAACCCAATGATATTGCCATGAATATATCAAAGTTCCAAGCTTTAATGAGTGTCTTTCATATCAAACTAAGAATTTTTTTCACATTCTCAGTAATTTCACCCGATCCAAAAAGACAAAAAAAAAATCATATCTAAAATTCAATTGACCAAATCTAAGTTTGTCTAAAATTTCATATTTTCATAAAAAAAACTTACAATAATCTCATTTCACTCAAAGGGCCTAGCTTTCTATGGGTATCAATTTCAAATCTAACAAGTTGAATTGTTTTTGGTCAATATCATATAACTTTTATATTTGACATAATTAATGATTTTGTTTTTTCTGGGTTTCTTTATTGTGTTTTGTTTATGTTAAAAATGATTTCTTGTGTTTTCTAGCATTCAAATTAGAAAAGCCGAACCAATGTATTCGTAAGGGAAAACGAAATTATAGTTTTTGTTAGATGGATCTATAATATGTGCAACAAGTTGATGTAGTTTTGAAGGAGATGATTAAATTTGGGGAAGATTAGTTTGAGTTTAAACATGAATAGTGTTTGCTGGTGGTGGTTGGGCAGAGAAGAAGATCGATGGGTTATAGAGATAGAGAATGGTAGGCCAGATCTGAGTGTGAAAGAAAAGAAAAATATAGTGGTGAGAGACTATAATAAAATTGTGCTCTCTATTTAATCTAACGGTAAGGAAACAACTTGACCATGGTGGGAAAAAAGTAGACTTCATACTAAATGCCACCTTCCTACACAGGGGTGTTTCTTTCCCCACTTTATAGCACCATAATTTTTCTCTTTTCGGGCTTAGGCCCCTTTGTACTAAAAAAAAGGCATTAATAGAATAATTAATATTAAATCAATTTATTTATTTATTTATTTCACACATACACCAAAAATTTTGGGCACTAATTTTTTATAACTTAGTACATGTGTACATTGGCAGAGCCAAAAAGAATTTAAGGCCCGAGTAAAATCTTAATTTTAAACAAAAATCTCAATTTTGCACAGAAAAATCTCAGTTTTGCCCTAAATTACTCCCTAAAAATTTCAATTTTACCCTAAACTAACACCTAAAATACCAAATCAATTGGGCAAGCCCGGGCTAGCCGGGCCTTGGCTCCGCCCTTGCGTCGCGTGCGTATGTGCGTGCATGCGACTGGGTGTTAAAATAAATAAATTAAATAATTATTATAACTGAATTTAAAAAAAAACTTAGACTATTATGATTTTGATAGTAAAATTTATTTGAAGAATTAAAAGTTATCAGAGGAATTCTAACAATTGAAAATATAATTTTTAACTTTTGTTTGACATTATATATTTTTATATAATTTATAGAAAAATGAGGCACCAAAATTTTAATTTATATAGGGTACAAATTTATTTTTTTAAAAAAATAGCCTTGCATACTCCTTCCACATTGTTTATAAATAACATGAAAAATATAAATAATCATGCACTCCTGTATATATTATCACGCATAATCATATGAATAATGTCTAATGTATCGGTTTAATGGTAAGAGTGTAATTGAATAATGATGATTCTAATGCTTCTATTGACTAGAGATCATCGAGGTACCAATCGTTAGTTGGCTCAGTGGTGATTGACGCTGAACTTGATAGGGAGGACTACGGTTCGATCCCCCACAACTGCGATCGGAAGGTGGCTGAAACCACTTGATTCCAGAACTGACCCTCAAACCAGATTCAACTGGTGGTGAAAGCAAAAAAAAAAAAAAAAAGAAGAGATCATCGAGGTCAGTTTATTAAATATTTTTATTGCAATATTAGAGACCACTGATTCAGCTTATTAAAGATTTTCATTGCATGATTGGAACCTCCACCGTGTTCATGTCAAGCTCTAGAGTTTCTATTATGTAGTCCTAAAGCTTGTTCGCCTGCTTCTTATTCTTTCGTTTGTTGTTGAAATTGACTCAAAAATAGTGATTAGTTTGGACAACGGAGGATTTTGTGATTCTGCTTCTCTATGACATCTCCGTATAAAAGTTCTTCACTTTTTTATACATCATATTTGCTTATCTCTGTCTATCATATGTACAGAGAAGCAAATAGTTGCGATGACCTTCTTACTAGCTTGGATCATGAGGATAGTTTCTCTTGGTATAATCTTGATTCTTGATCCTCCCCATAATCCCTTTACCCTTACAGTTGCGTTTTCATTTTCATATGTTAGGGTGTAGTACACTCCATAGTCCATATTGTTACTTAACATTTTTTATGTTTTCTTTCTTTAAAATTAAAAGAGTGCAGTTTCAAAAAATTTTACACTTTTATTAATAATAGTTTTTTTCTCTGGTTTAACAAAAATATTAACTGATTGGGCAGACAAAAAGAAATCTTTTTCATGGGAGATAACATCTTCCATATAATTTCAATTTCTTGAGCCTATGGTTCTGCTAGAGCTGCCATCATCCCATGGATTGGTAGTCAAAATATACAGATTACACTGAGCCATCTGATCTTAATCGGACGATCCAAATTTACTGATTGCATGCAGCCATACTAAACAGAATCCAAATCCATCATCCCACACGTATAAATCGACAAGGTTTAGACGATAAAACTTTTTCCCATGTCACTCTTACAACATACACAACATCTGATTCCCGATCAGTTAAATGATGATACTAACAAATGTCTCCGAGACACTAATTAAAGAAACCAAAATAAGTAAATTATGTATTAAAAGTAATATTTTTTAATATTTTTAAAACGTTAATTTATACATGCTTCAAGATCATTTTACTATAGAGTAGTGCTATATGGAACGAGATGTTCCTGCACGACCTAATTAAAACACTCCAAATTTCCTTTTTTTAACGTTTTTTAAGTGCAACCAAAAATCTTCATACTGACTAGAATATTGTTAAAAGATATAGAAACTTCTCTCTGATCTTCCCACAACGCTAAATCTACTATAGCCTGCTAGCCTGCTACCAATTGATTGAACTCACCACCCTTTCTATAAGCCACAACAGTTCGATAATCACTCCGTTAATCGACGTGTCTATTGTCGTTGTCCTCTTCGTTGTTTCCTCTATTGTTGTTTTCGCCGCCTTCGTTGTCTTTACTGTCGAGATCAATCTTGAATTTACATGGTTTCTTAGAAATTCAAGATCAAGTGGCGTTGCGACGAGACAATTGGTGAAAAATGAAACGGTACTGGGACGTCGACAAGTGAGGCAAGAAGGAAAGAAGCATCACTGGGGAAGATAACACATCCACCACCATTGGAGGGGTGGAGATGCAGACCACCGATTACAAAACACTTTATTAAAAAGACAAAAGGGTTAAATTGTGAATTTTAGAAAAATAGAATTTAAGGTTGGATTGGTGTCATATTTGTGAAGTCGGTCGTCGGATTTGCACGAGCACATGTGTCGTGCACATTAGCATTTTCCTTTACTATATTTAAAAAGTAAACACTCCCTCCATTTTTTTAATAAAAAATCAAAACACATAAACCATCAAAACTTCCATAAAAAAATAATATAAATCATCGAGACTAAAGAAACATATTATAAATTGTTATTTTCATTTAATATTTTTATAAATTTAAATTTATTCTATGAATATTCATATTTAATTATTCTTAATTCTACTAAAGAATATTTACTTTTAATTTTTTTTCATAATGAATAAAGATAGAAATGAAATAGAACATTTAATGTATTTTTATAAATATAAAATATGTGTGTAAAAAAAATATAAATATGAAACATGAACGTAAAATTTGAATCATTCAATTTTAATCAAACGGTCCATATACAATTGAGTACGGTGCAATCACTATTTACGGACTTCACACAATCCAATCCGATCGTGATTGACTAGAATGTGGAGACAGCAAATCGATAGGATTGAACTTTCAACCAATGGGATGAGACGAGAGGCTTAGTTAATTTATCTAAATAAATGTCATTTTTAACGTGTTATTTCTTTATTTGATGCTCATTGGCTGCTCCCACATCCTTTTGCCTCTCTCTTGCCACAAAACAGATTGCAAAATCTGAGTGACGATTTTATAGAATCTGCTTTATCTATTACTTTTCATATTTTATCATTTTAATATTTTTTTATTACATTATCAATTTTACTACTTAGTGCCGTTTTGTTTGCAATTAAAGAGTAACATAACTTAGACCAAAAAAAGAGTAACATAACTTACATAATATCGACATCACATTTTATATAGGTAAGAATTTGAGTTCGAATTGTAGACATTTCATTTATCTATTTTAGGGCTAAAATTTCTAGCTATTAGTCTATTTAACAAAAAAAACTAATAACATTAATTTAGTGTATGTTTGGTTTCAATTATGGAGCAATCAGAATTGATTCTGGACATGTAGAATTGATTTTGACTTGTTTGGTTTCTCAAAAGTAGAATTGATTCTGCCTCCAGAATTGATTCTACTTGAAGCTAGAAATCGTAGCTTCTGATTCTAAAATTGATTTTTACACTCAAATTTTTTGTTTCACTCACTTTTGCATGAATATATCCAAACATAAACCACTTTAACTTAAAATCAATTTTGGTCAGAATCAATTTTACAGAATCAATTCTGTCGAAATCAATTCTCGTCACCGCAGAACCAAACATACACTTAGATTCTCTACCTTCAAAAATGTTATATTTACCTACATTTAATTAATTTTTTAGGTCAATTTTATCATTATCACATATCATACTATCTCTTTATTCTTTCTTCTAACATTTTCAATTAAATATAAGTGAATGTAGAATTTTTAAATGTAAATAATCAAAATATGTAAATGTATAGTCCCCATAAAAAGAGCCATAGTTTGACCTCCAAAGTCCAAACATTCTACTTATTTATCTTAATGATAATATTTCTATTCACTAAATTACTTAAAAAAAAAACCACACCAACTACATTTTATACCCAATTTTTTTAATAATAACATGGTCTAAGGTTTAATTTTGAGGCATTGTGCATAGAAAAGTACTTGTGAGGAGAATTATTAAATTTTTATTGATATCAAGTAAAAAAAATTATAAATCAATGTATTTATTTAGTATAAAAATTTAGACTGAATGGTTAATTTATAAGAGAATGTACATCAATTTATTGACTATATTTAGTATAAATACAAAGGAAAAGTAAAATCACATAAAAGTGCAGTATGTTTAATCCAAATATGTGTTACACATAGACAAATCAACAAAAGTAGATTCAACTGCAACAAATGAACACTAATCTTGAACAAAAAGTTTATCTGGTGCATATTTTCCCTTATTTGTTACTTTGAAATAACAAACAATAAATCAACTGGTATTATAATTGAACAAATAAGTAGTATAATATTCTAATTTGTCTCTTGTATGTAACGGTTAGAGACTAATTTGATTTTTTTGTTAACGAATAAATTAAACCGTCAAAAATTGCGAAAGATCAAAATAAATATTCTCTCTATTTTAATTCAATTAATTTAGAATGAAGGTATAAATAAATAACAATTTAACAATTAATATAAATAACAAAATTATTAAATCAGACATTATAACCGAAGTTCGAACATAATCCCTTTATTTTATACTACCCGCCAAACGGGCACGTTCCGTGCCCGTTTGTGTGATCGATATTTTTTTTTTGTGATCGATACTCTCTACTGTGCAAATATAAATAACTATTTAATCTTCTTTTTTATTGGACTTAATTGATAACTATGTAACCTATTTTTTTTTTGTTAGTTATTGAGAAGAAAAAATTATATTTTTGTTATTATAAAAAAACTGAAAATCTATTTTTATGTGGAAGTTGTGCTTAGTTGTTAAGAAAAAAAATATATTATTTACTAAAAAAAACTGAAAATCTATTTTTATGTGGAAGTTATTTTTTAAGGGTAAAATAGGAATTACAAAAAAGCCATCCCAAAAAATTGTATCCCCTTTATATATTAGTATAGATATGTGGATTTTTAACAATTTACTATTTCGTCTATTTTAAAATTAAAAAAAACTCTTGAAATTTTATTCAAAGATCTTTCTAAGATCATAGTAGTATTATAATGAAAAAGAAATTAAAAAGTGCTACTTTATTTACATTATAAAATAAAATGCTTCAAAAAATATGATTATCAAATAAAATAAGCACCGTGATTTTACCAAAAAAAAAAAAAAAATAAGCACCGTGATTGCAAGTACCATTATTGATAAACATAGTTCAATTATCTGAAAAGAAAAGGCAAAAGAGTAGATTAGGACAAGAAAATCCAGTTAAAAACAATTTATTAATTAGTGAAAGAAAAAAGAACTTCTACTTCTATCCAAATGGGCCCCACAACATTGCACTTTTCTCTTCCCCTTTTCATTCATCGAATCATCTGTAAGAAAAACATATGACGATATTTTCTGCTTCTTTCTTCTGAAGAATAATCCCTAACACACCCTTTTTCTCTATCCCTAATTTTTCTCCCTTTGTTTTCTATCTTTCGTTCCTCTTTTACCCTTCTAACATCGCCCCCTTTTTCTCTCCGAAATTCTTGTTCTTTTGTTTATACTAAGGTTAAGGTTGCGTTGATAATTTTTTTTATTGAATTACTGTAAGCAAGCAAGATCGAGTGTGAATTTTATGTTTTTCTGATACCCAGTTGAGAAAAGTTTAGATTTGGTTAATTGGGTTGGTTAATTAATCATTAGTATAGTTTATGTGTTGTGCTATAATCACTTGATTATTTAGAGCTTTTTTCTAGATTATAAGCTGATTGTGCTGTGTTGTGTGATTGTGAGTTGAATTGATTTTTTGTGGATTAGAGGATTGTTCCTTAGTTGTGTGATTAAGGATGAAGAGAGGGAATGATGATGATAAGGTTATGGGGCCATTATTCCCTAGGTTACATGTCGGTGATACAGAGAAAGGAGGGCCTAGAGCACCACCTAGGAATAAAATGGCTCTCTATGAGCAATTTAGTATACCCTCTCAAAGGTTCAATTTGCCACCCCATCCAAATACTTCTACCAATACAGTTCCCCCTTCCTCCTCAAGTCAGGTAATTTTTGGATTATGTAGGGTTCTTATCCTAATTACTGTGTTATTTAGTTCCTTGTAGCAATAGAATAGTTTAATTTGGCAATTAGGCTTTGTTTGGATAAACAATTTAATTAATCACTTATCATGTAAGTGTTTGTTTGTGTATAAGCTATTTTTATATCAAAAGAGAAAATAAAGCTGAACTGTTTACATATAAGCTGTAAGCTGTTTTTGTAAACTATTTAGGAGGGTTTATAGATTAAGCTGCAAACAGTTTTTAAACATGTCATAAACTGGTTTTATAAGCTCTCTCATACAGTCTGGCAAGTTTTTATGCCAGTAGATAAACTCAAATAAGTCAATCCAAACAGGGCCTTAGGTACTATAGTTTGGCCTGACTTTTTTAGGTCTTAAAAGCTATATGAAAGCTAAATGTGAAAATAAGAGCTTTTAGAAAAAAACTAAAGCTGTTTGGTAATTGTTGTTTTTTTTAGCTTCCAAAGTCTTTTATCTATGTATTTTACTCATAAAAATTAAGCAACTTTTTTTTATAAAGAACTTATTGAAAATCTGTTTGGCCTAACATCTCTTTTTATTGAGTAAAAAAGTTTGAAATAAGCTAGGCCAAACGGTACCTTAGTGTGTGTTCTAGTTTTAAAGTTGTGTGACAAATAGTTGTTTTTTTTTCCTGTTCCTAAATGTCTGGATTTATATATTGCAGGGGAATGTCACTGAGAGAAATTATGTCTTCCCTGGTCATATAACTCCTGAAACACTTATTCGTCAGGCTGGAAAACATATTTCTCACCAATCAGAAGGGGTGAATTTGAATGCGTCTTTGGCACAGCTTGAGCAGAGAAAGAAGGCCGATGAAGATGACTTTAGGGTTCCTGTATATGTTCGTTCAAACATTGGTCAACCTAATGATAAAAGGGTCGAGAGTTTTGATGGGAAAAAGCTCACTTCTACTGGTTCTAGGAATTTTGGTTTTTTTAAACCAGGGAGGATTGGTCGGGAAAGGAATCCAAAACAGTATTCCTCTCCACTTGTTAATACGGGGACAGATGTGAGAAATGAGATTGATGGTCCTCCGCAAGTAAGTCCAAATAAGGACCAGTCGTTTACGTCTGCCAGAGACATATCAACCGGAGAACGTATTGACACCTTAGTAAGACCATCCAAGGCGACTCCAAATCAAGAGTTTCAAGATCGTGCCGTGTTCAAACTTAGCAGCTCACGTCAAGGTGATGGAGGCTCACGACAAAACTGTCGAGCTGAGTCTCAATCCAATGGAACTGGACAAAGTGATGCTCTCGTTGAATCTACAAGGGAGATAAACAAGAGTAACGGCCCTACAGAAAACCGCACCAATCCAACAGGGGCTATCAATGACACCGAATATCATGATACTGGGACTGGCAGCCCAATACAGAGAGGAAATTTAAACAAAAATGACAACATTTCAAAGACCTCCAGGGTAGAAAATTTGTCAACCATGAAAGTTTCTCCCGATGATGTTGTTGCAATAATAGGTCAAAAACATTTCTGGAAAGCCAGAAAAGAAATTGCCAAGTAAGTCTTATTGCTTGTCAGGTTCTTTTATAATTTTAAATAGGAATGTTTGAAAGGTAATCTGGTTTATAAATATTAAATATTAATTAGTAAACTCTATTTAAATGTTGAATTTTATGAATATTAGAATTTTGGCCAAAAACAAAAGCCTCAATTTGTTTTACAGGGAAATGCATGAAGATTTAAAATATAAAACAAAAAATTACTACTTTTGATGGAAGTTTTATATTCCACTGATTTGATTATCCTTATTTTGGTGGTTTGTTGGTATTTTCTCCTACATTGTTTCTTATATTTTCTTGCATCTTTCATTAGCATGGGGTCGGTTGGAAAATATATAAGGACAATTCCCTTGGAGAGAAGAAATCTAGGACCAGGAAATGTGAATTATATAGACACTTCTATCTGACGGTGCCATTTTTCTTTTCACCCTTTAAAGCACCTTTTATGTATCCTTAATTAAATACTAGAGATGTAGGTTGGATAGTTACATTTCAATCAAGGAGTTGTATATGGCTTTGAAGACAGGAAATTTTATAGTCCTGAGGTCCCTTCTAAATTGGTTTTTTATTTTTATTTATGCGTTCAAAATCCTTACTAATTTTTTTAATGGTGGGTACTGGTTACAACAGGGCGGTGAGCTTAATATATTATACTATGTCGGAGGGGTGCCGTGTGACAGCAGATCATCTCATAGTTTACTGTCTTCTAGCGACTGAATTTTGGATGTATTCCTGTCTTGGTTTCCTCTTGCTTAGTTCTCCATGTCACCACCAGGGCATGTTTCCTTTCGCTGCACTGAAGGACTTGAGTTAAGAAGGGGACCAAGTAATGCAGGATGACCCCTCAATAGATGTTATGGTAGTTAGTGGATTTCCCCAACTTATATAGTGTCTCGGTTTTCTGTGTTTTGAAACATTTTGGGTAAGGGATTTTATTTTATTTATACTAAACATTTACACTCATCAGCTAGTTGAGGTGTCCTGCTATGTATCGCTCCAACAGATTTCATATTTCATATCATTAATATTTGTGTGACTTTGACTTATATGTGCATGTTGATTGTTAGTGTTTCCACAATTGGTTGTATTCCAAACCTGAAAGAAATTGTGCAAATATTCTTCGAATCATATGAGATTTCTACTATGAGCCAGTTACCTACTGTGATTTAAGATCATTTGATTTTTTTTGTAGTTTGTGGTGTATAAATTGGTGCTTCCAACATTATCATATCTAGCTTAAAATGCTTTATTTTCTAGTGTTTTATTTTGATTGTATGCGTCTTAAGTCCTCTTTTGATACCTATGATATTTATGTAGATTGGAAAATAACCTGTTGAACCAGTTACCTTCTGTGATTGAAGATCCTTCGATTTCTGTAGTTTGTTGTTTATAAATTGGTGCTTCCAACATTATATTTTTCAGTTTCAAATGCTTTATCTTCCATTTTATTTCGATTGTTCATGTCTTAAGAATTTTCTTGATCCAACTTCTGTTCCTTTCTACAGTCAACAGAGAGTGTTTGCAGTACAAGTGTTTGAGTTGCATAGACTGATAAAGGTAAATTATCTTTGATACTGTTCACTGTTTAGTGGCTTGTGATGGTCCAAAATGGGGAATCTTCCCAGTTTCTCACACACCCTTTAGAGTTGAGCCTTTCTGTAATGATTAATTCTTTTTGTTTACGCAGGTTCAACAACTGATTGCTGGATCACCAGATCTATTGTTTGAAGGTGCTGCTTTTCTGGGAAAGTCTCTTCCAGATGGATCTAGTCCTAAAAAACTCCCAATTGAATATGTTGTAAAAGCACGGCTACAAAATCTTAAGCGCAAAGTTGATTCTGAAAAGGTAGATCAAAACATGGAATGTTCTGCAGAGAATGCTGTTGGTAAAACATCTATTTCGTCAGTGAAAAATGGGAGCCACCTTTCTAGTTCCATGCCTTTTGCCGGAAATCCACACCAAGGAAATATGGCTGCTGAAAATGGGATGGGTCCATGGTGTTTCAATCAGTCAACTGGGCATCAGTGGTTAATTCCCGTGATGTCTCCTTCTGAAGGGCTCGTTTACAAGCCATATCCCGGACCTGGATTTACAGGAACTAATTTTGGAGGATGTGGGCCCTTTGGAGCTGCTCCTTCGGGTGGTGCTTTCATGAATCCTTCCTACGGAGTCCCACCTCCACCAGAGACTCCTCCAGGAAGCCATCCTTACTTCCCTCCCTATGGCGGCATGCCATTTATGAAAGCAGCAGCTTCAGAATCAGTTGTCGAACAAGTGAACCAGTTATCTGCACGTGGGCAAAATCGTCATTTATCTGAAGCGGAAGCCGATTGTAGCAAACAGAATCAAAGCTCGGACAACTTACCAGTTCAGAGAAATGGAGCAACATCACCACATGTCATGTATCGTCAGAGATCCAAGGAGTTTGACTTGCAAATGAGTACAGCAAGTAGTCCTAGCGAAATGGCACAAGAAATGAGCACAGGACAAGTTGCTGAAGGAAGAGATGCACTTCCTCTTTTCCCTATGGTTCCAGTAGAACCAGAGGGAGTATCTCAATCTCTCGAAACAGGACAACAAACTCGAGTTATCAAAGTGGTGCCTCATAACCGACGATCTGCAACTGAATCAGCTGCTAGAATCTTCCAATCAATTCAAGAAGAGAGAAAACAATATGACATACTCTAGTGATCTTTATTGGCGTGGAGGATCCATTCAAGTGTATGTCGCTAGTTTCTGTACTTTCTGCAGGCGTGGCATTATGTAACCGTATACGATATATATAGATATGTAGATATGTCTGGATATCAACATTGGTCTAAACATAATATTGTTGTATCACTGTCCTCTTAAGTACTTATATGTTTACCACAGGAATTGCACCCGAAAGAGTGTTCCCTTTGCTTGGGAGGAACTTTTTGATCCCTATATATTACTTGGCTTGAAAGCTAGTGATTGTTATTTGTGTTAAAGTTAAACTCTAGTTCTAGTTTATTATTTAAATTTTAATGCACGACTTTAAATACGGTTTAATTGTACTTTGCGCTTCTCGTTTCATCGATCCATAATTATATTAATTAAATGAGCAAATTTTACCAGCAACTCAGATCCATGGTGAATGATGATTTAATAAGGAAAAAGAAGTGAAATTGCAAGATGGAGAAACATAAATACATGTATCTTTATTTTTTTTCATCAAACACATTCTAGCATCCAATATACAAATATATAGTTCAAGGACAATGAGGATTTTTTCCAGGGCCTCCAAAATAGAATATAGGATCTTTTCCATATGGAGCATCATTGAGGGCACTGTAACAATAGGGCTCTATAGAAAAGGTACTTACAAGTTGTGGATACTTAAGCATTTGTGAATAATCTTTAATTCTCACAGTACTTATGTAGCATGCTCCCCCAAATCGATTATTTGCTTCGTCTCCGCTACCCATTTGACCTCGTGACTATACACTTGTCCACCCCATTGAACCAATGTTGCACTACTTTCTAATTCGCGGACTAAACAGTACCTCTAATGCAACAATTAAGGAAATAAAAATGTTAATATAGTCTTGAAAGCCGTGTATTCACATATTTAGTACATTATATAAATCTATCTTAAAAAAAGTTGATTTTTATAAAGAGAAATAAATTAAATATGAATTTTTAAGTGTAAAAAATATGAAGAGTACACATGAGTTGCTTAAAAATAAAGATTAAAAGTTGTCATGTCACATATTTTGGGGATCAAAACTTATTGATTTTTTTTATAATGCCTAAAAACAAAATTTGAGATATTTTTAGAACTAAAAATTTATTAAACTGATACAAATATGACAACAAATTTGAGTTGTCGATAAAAATACAACCTTAAAGAAATTGTTTAGGTAGAACCAAAACTTACTTTAATAAAAGATGAATGATTTAAATATGAATTTGATCGTAAAAAATATGAAGAGTACACATGAATAATTGGATAAAAACAAGGATTAAAAATTGTGATGTCACATATTTTAGGGGACCAAAACTTACTGAAAATTTTATTATATAAATCAATCTTTAAAGAGGAATGAATTGAATATGGATGTTTAAGTGTAAAACATATGAAGAGCACACATGAGTTGCTTAAAAACAAAAATTAAAAGTTGTGATGTCACATATTTTGGGGGATCAAAGCTTATTGAATTTTTTATTTTTTATATTGACTAAAAACAAACTTTGTGATATTTATAGAACTAAAAATTTATTAAACTCATATACTAATATACCACAAATTTGAGTTGTCAATAAAAATACAATCTCAAAAAATTGTTTATGTCGAACAAAAACTTACTTTTATAAAGCGGAATAAATTAAATATGAATTTTTAAACGTAAAAATAATGAAGAGTACACATGAGTTGCTTAAAAACAAGGATTTAAAGTTGTGATGTCACATATTTTAGAAGACCATAACTTATTGAAATTGTTTATTGTGATTAAAACAAAATTTGAGACACTTATCGAACTAAAAGTTTATTAAACTTATAACCTCAAAAAAATTGTTTAGTAAGGACCAAAACTTACTGAAATTTTTTAAATTGGCTAAAAACAAAATTTCAAATATTTTAGAACTGTAAAACTTATTAAACTCATATATTAATATAACCACAAATTTGAGTTGTCAGATAAACTACAACCTAAATTAATTATAGACAAAATATTTCTTAATCAAATTTGTCAACTTTAGTTTTCAATAATATTTATAATTCAAATAAACACGTAATAAAAAAATACAAAATATACATTTATCAACGATGCCTAAAATAATTGCAAGTCTGCGTAAAAACTATATTACTACTCCATCAATTTCAAAATGATAGAAAAATAATTTTCGATCATATTATTAAGAATAATCTTACCTTACTATACAATTATCATACACCAGATAACAAATTTTACAATGAAAAATAATAAAATATTATTGATAAAAATTTAAATCAACTTTTGCACCAAAAAAATAATTATATTAACTTTTATACACGAAAAAATAAGTTGTTGTTAATGAAAATTTTAAATAAATACTATACACCGGGGTATTATGAAAAATTAAATAACTGTCATACATGGAAAATAAGTTGTTCTGAAGACAAATTTAAGTAACCAATATATCAATTTTTTAATTATAAACAAAAATATTTTTTCAACAAATTTGTCAACTTTAAATTTTAGTAATATTTTTTTTTGAACAAGCCAAAATGGAATATATATATATAAATAAACACAAGTAGTCGCTTTGGCACAAGGTGTACCGAGAGAACTACAAAAGTTTTACAAAGTTCTTAATACAATAAGATATCATAAAATACAAGCATTAGTTGATGCCCAAACAAAGCAATGAGTTAGACCACCAACTATGAAAATTCGAGCCAAGTGTAGCATTTGTCATCCTAAGCCATCTAAAAGAGAACACCTTGACTTTATCCAACAAGTGATGCACAGGACTTGCTGCGTTTCTGAATAAGCGATAGTTTCTCTCATTCCATACAACCCAAACGCAAGCAAGCCAAATGAGCTGCAAAAAAGATCGACGTGCGTGTAGTCCCCCAACTGAAAAAGTGAACTGAACAAAGTGATCGGGGAGGACATGAGCATCAACCGCCGAAAAGCCAATCCAAGCACAAACCAGTGCCCACAAGAAGCCAAAAGATCTGCACGAGAGAAATAAGTGTTGGCCCGTTTCAATACCGCCACAGTCAGATACACAAAAGTGAGCCTCTGGAGAGATAATGTCGCGAGCCACCAAGTTTGATTTTGTTGGCAGTCGATCGCGCAGGAGGCGCCAAAGCAAAGATGGAGACCTTCAAAGGAACCTGTTTGTGCCACACTAGATCCTCTGCCATCCCTAATATCACCGAATCCTAAGAAGTCAAAAGCTGATACGCGCCACGGACAGTGTAACCTGTATCAGGGTCAGGCTGCCACCGCCACAAATCTGGTGACTCCACCTGCACAGTAAATGAAAGAAGTAAAGTCTGACACTCCCTCACCATCTCCTCCTCCCACACCCACAACTGCCTCCGCCACATCCACGCCTCCCTGCCTGCCTCCCACCCAGCATGGAACATCTCAGCGACAGTGCTCAACTGATTCTCAGCCAAGCCGAACAGCCGCCCAAACCTCTCACATAACGGAACCACCCAGCCAGGGATCAAATCAGAAAAAAGTACTTGATCCGTCCCCCACCTTTTTCGTAATACACTCCCCGAACCACCCTCCCTCAATCCCTCCTTCCCCGTCCCGAATCCTCACTATCTCCCTCCACCATGCAGACCCTCTTCTCCCTCCATCTCTCAGCCTGCCCCGCTCCACTCCATAACGAGCAGCCAACACTCTGAACCACAGGGCCCCTTGATCCACCAACATCCTCCAGCACCACTTATCCAGCAAAGCCATGTTGAACTCCCTCAGCTGTCTAACCCCCAAACCGCCGTACTCCCTCCGTAAACAAATAGTTTTCCAAGATATCCAAGAGGTTTTCCTAGAATCCTCACTCCTCCCAGAAAAAATTAATCAAAAGAGATTATATAGAAGAGATAATACATGAGGGAGCTTTGAAGAAGGAAAGGGCATAGACGGGCAGAGAGGTCAAGACAGACTTAATAAGAATCAGACGACCATCAAAGGACAGAAAACGACTTTTCCACCCAGACAATCTATTCTTAATGCGATTCAGCACCGGTACCCAGAAACCCAGACGCCTCGGATCAACACCAATGGGAAGACCCAAGTAAAGGAACGACACCTTCCCCACTTTACAGCGCAGAGCAGACGCAGCCTCATGCAGCCAAGAATCAGAGATATTGACCCCAACCAACATGCTTTTGTGAAAATTTACTTTCAGACCCGACATTAACTCAAACAACACAAGAACGACCCGCAAAGCACGAACATTTGCCCAACTCTTTACTCCCACTAATAACGTATCATCGGCGAACTGAAGATGCGAAACAGTGATCGGGTCCTGCACACCAACTCTATACCCCGTAAATATACCCCGTTCAACCATGGTTGTCATCATGACATTTAGCCCCTCAGCAGCCAGAAGGAACAAGAAAGGAGACAGAGGGTCCCATTGTCTTAAGCCCCTTTGAAAAGGGAACTCCTCGGTGGGGCTACCGTTAACAAGAACCGAGGCTGTAGCCGTACAAACACATTCCCTTATCCACTTCCGCCACAGCGGTGGGAAAGCCATTTTCCCTATGACCGCATCTAAATAGCCCCAATCTACCGAGTCGTAGGCTTTCTCAAAATCCACCTTAAAGAGCATTAACTCCTTACCATTCTTACACGCCTCATCCACCACCTCATTAGCGATAAAGATGCTATCGAGGATCTGACGATCCTTCACAAAAGCCGTATGAGTCTCGGAAATAACACTACCAATCACCAGACGCAGCCTATTAGCCAACACCTTAGCCAAAATCTTATATAGGCTTCCTACTAGTGAAATAGGCCTAAAGTCATTCAGGCGTTGGGGGTTGTCCACTTTCGGTATGAGAGCGATAAAAGTTGAATTATCCCCTTTGTTAGCTTACCATTACGATGAAACTCTGAGACGAAGCGCAAAACATCGCCCTTTAACTCCGCCCATAAGTCTTTAAAGAAGCCAAAATTTATCCCGTCAGAACCAGGGCTTTTAAAACTATCACACTCCCAAACCGCTGCCTTAACCTCTGTTTCAACAAAAGGTTTGTTCAGATTTCCACACTCAACGAGGTTCAGCCGTTTGAACTCAAGATTTTCCACCCCAGGCCGTGCAACGTTGCTAGCCTGAAAATGCGACGCAAAGTGCGACAACACTGCCTGCCGAATGAGATTAACCCCCTCCAAAGTAGCACCATCCACCTGTATCGAAGAGATAGCGTTTCTCCGACGCCGACCAGCGAGAACAGAATGAAAATACTTTGAATTCGCATCCCCTTCCTTTAGCCATCTCGAACGCGACTACTGCCAACATATGCTAACATTTAACCGGGAAAGCGAATGAACTTCCGCCATAATGCCATGAAATTCCTCTAACTCAGCCTCCGACAGGACCTCCTCCTCGCCTTGGATATCGAGATCTGGCAACCGAGATTTCAGTGAGGTGATCCTACTTGAAAGGTTTTGGGAATGAGCCACATGCCACTCTCTAAGCGCTCCCTTTATCAATTTGAGTTTTTCTTTTAGGACATAACCCCCCCACCCTTAAACCTTCAATGAATGCCACTTATCCCTAACAAAAAGTTGGTAGCCAGGAACATCCATCAACATTTCAGCATCCTCAGGGGGCGAGGCCCCCGATTTTCCTCATTCGCCGATAAGACTAAGGGGCAATGATCAGAGACACCTCCCAACTGGCCCGTCTGCGTACAATTAAGCCACGTCAAACACCACTCCTCATATATTAGAAACATATCAAGACGGCTCATCGTGAGCCCATCCCCTCTGTACCAAGAAAATTTGCGCCCACCAAATGGGAGATCAATCAAGAAGTTCTCATCTATGAAGTTATTGAACGGAATATGGTCTACAGTACGCGACCCAGCACTTGGGGAACGCCTTTCATCCAGGTTTCTCACAGCATTGAAGTTCCCACACACACACACACCCGCTCCCCTACCAGCGACTAGAGCCGAACCGACAAGGAGTCCCACAGCTCTTGCTTCGCCCCGTCATCGCAAGGTGCATAAACATTTGCCACCAAGAATTCCTCCCCTGATGATAGAAACCTACCATGACACCATAAGACATGCTCCCTACTGACGGACGACCACACCTCAACCTCTGTAGAATCCCATATAGTAAGAAGGCCCCCCGACGCCCCAACCGAAGGACGAAAGAAAAAAGCATGAGGCGCATTACCCCACAAAGACGTACACAAAAAGTCATCACAGAGGGATAACTTTGTTTCTTGAAGGCAAACAATATTGGGACTAGTTTCCCGAATCAACTTCTGTACCTCTTTCCGTTTTACCACACCACCCAACCCTCTAATGTTCCACGATATAATCTTCATCGCACACCAACCACTCCCCTTCTCATATATCGTGGCAGGAAGACGCTACTAGTTCCCCTTTTCTGCCACACCAACCACTCCCTTCGAGGGCACTAAGGTCGTCGGCTTACCCTTCCCAGCCTTAGTGAGCGCACTGAACATATTCGCCTTGTCTCCTTTAACAAAAACCCCGATCAATTTTCCTACCTCTACAATATCGTCTGCAGCCTTAAGCGCGCTACCTTGCAAAGCGACCCAATGGTTCCAATCGTTATTAACAGAAGCCGACGTTTAGGATAATAAAAATTAATTTAATAATAATGTATAAAAAACATATTTAAGTTTCTATCAACAAAAAAAACATATATAAGTTAATTGCTATTCTCAACGTTCTGGGTAAAACAAGTTCGTAGTAGGGCGGAGATTATCAAAAATAAAATAAAAACTCAGATGGGCGGAAAGCATTTGCCTAATGATTTCACTCTCAGGCGACGAATTCAGTTAGAATTCATTCAGTTACAACCATCTATAAAACATATAAACGCAAAACTCTTTCTCTCATTTTTCACATTTTCAAAGAGTTTGCATCGCATCGCATCGAGTTTGCATTGCATCGGGACGAGTACACTCACATCACATTCGGAAGTTGCTGAGAAGAGGTATTGCGTTCATTTTGATTCTTGTTTCGTATTCTTCGTTTTTGATTAGTATGTTGATTTGATTCTTGTTTTGTGTTCTTTTTTATTTTCATTCTTCGTTTTTGATTAGTATGGTGATTTGATTCTTGTTTTGTATTCTGCATTTTTTATTAGTATCGTCATTTTCGATTAGATCTAGCTTCGTTTGATTAGTATCGTCATTTTCGATTAGATCTAGCTTCGTTTGATTAGTATCGTCATTTTCGATTAGATCTAGCTTCATTTGATTAGTATTGTCATTTTCGATTAGATTTAGCTTCGTTTGATTAGTATCGTCTACTTAGATTCTTCGTTTTTTATTCTTCTATTAGATCGTCGATTTGATCTTCGTTTTTATTCTTTGTTTTTGATTTTCATTCTTCGTGCATAGTCTATTAGATCGTCGGTTTTCATTCGTTTTTTATTCTTCGATTTGACTACTATTTTTTATTAGATCGTCGCTTTGTTTTTTATTAGTATCGATCTTCATTTTTATTCTTCGTTTGTTATTTTCATTCTTCTTAGTTCTTCGTCACAGTTTCTTTTTCTTTTTTTTGCATGTTATTTTTTTTTGGAAAATCTTGCTTTGGCGTTATTTAATTTTTTTCATGTTCTTTTAAAATGTTACTGATAAATTTGTTGTTTGCGTATTGTATTAGATGGCCCCAAAATGGTGCGACTACTATGGAAGACTTCTTTCACAGGCCATTCAAATTCATAATAATAACTTTGTGGCCATTCTTCATGATATCCGTTTCTCCGAATTTGCTAGGGAAGGATTTGACAGCGACAGTCTTGAAGTAAGAATAGTTTCCTGTTTGTAATCTACTTAAGTTTTAATAGATTAAATGGCAAGGCATTTAGACTTAAATTTTTAATAGATTGATTTGTCTGATTGTTTATTATTCAGCGGGCATGGGGAGCAATGTTACTAATGGGTGCTGGAGTTGTTCATTCTGAAGATATTCATCATGCTGCTGATGATTTGAAGGAGGAAAGGGATGATGAATTAGAGGAGTTGTTAATGCAATCTGTGGAGGAAAATGGGAAAGGTCTTCAAGGTTTTAGGAAAACCTTGACGCAGGACAAGTTTAAGGCACTCCATGGTTGGAAGGCAGCAGGTCTAAAGACCAAATACTATAGTATTATCAATAAGAGAAAAGCAGAAGCACATAAAAAGTCATCCGACTCTAATTCAAAGGCTGCTAATGCAGAGAAAAAGTCAGAAGAAACTAAGAAAGTTTATGAACTTGGTTCATCAAACTCTGATTCATCAGAGTTTGGTTCAAAGGCTGCAAAGAAAGCAGCAAAGAAAGCTGTTAAGAAAGCAGTAAAGGAAGCTGCTAAGAAAGCAGCTGCTACTGCAAAGGCTGCTAAAAAGAGGTATAAGAATAAGGATAAAGCTAAGACTAGGGTTGGGCATCGGTTCGGTTCGGTTCGAGTTCGGTCCAAAACCCCTGAACCGGTCGAACCGACGGGTGATATGTTAAGGCCCATTTCGAACCATATGGAAGTTCGGTTTTTTCGGTTTTCGGGTTCACGGGTTGGTTCGGTTTCGGTCCGGTTTAACCAGTTTAGGTCATTTATGTGGCTAGTTAAATTTTTGTCCCAAAAAAGTCACGGGTTGATTTTTTGTCTCATCTTTTGTCAAAAATTGCTTTTATTCTTCTTCATTTTCTAGCCTTCAAATTTGGCCACAAATTGTTAAGCTATTAATTTGATATTTTGTCCTAATATTTTGTTTAAATTTTGTCTACTGTTTTAATTATTTATCTTTTTAAAGGATTTTGTTGTTGGTCATTGGTTCCATTATTATACAGTTTCTTAATTACATACACACAAAAAACACATAAAATACAATAAAATAAATATTACAAAATTATTATAAGCAACTATAAATAAAATATTACAGAAGGTTGTAGAAGATGATAAAGTTTTTAAATGCTTCACACTCTACAATCCCTAAGGGCATTTCATTTGTATTGACTAACTTAGCCAATTTCTTTTTAAAAGCTTCTTCACTGAGCAATTCATTCAACAACAAAACTGCAAAACAAAAACAAAAACAAAATCAGAAGTTATAACATAAAATAGATCTGGCATACAGATTTGAACAAAAACATAATCTCAACAATCACAACATAAACATAAACAAAAGAACATGGAACAAAACAGAAACAAAAATAGATTGAGAAACAGAACAATTGAATGGATTGAGAAACAAAAATACATACTTAATAGAAGTATGATTTAAATCTTAACCAAGAAAAAAAAAAGAACATGAAACGAGAGAGAGAGAACTGTATGCTTGAAGAGAAAAATGCAACGACCGAGTGTGAGAGATCTCAGAGTTGTGTTTTAGATGTGGCCGCCGCACACTTAGCTTTGCTAGGGTTAGGAAGAATAACAATACCCTTTTAAATAAGAAAAATTAGGGTTTGTTTGGGTCTTTTTTCATATGGGCCAATTAAACATACTGGGCTTTCTAATCTGCTAAAGCATTAAAATAATACAATTAAAATAATATAACATGTCTCGGTTCGGGTTCGGGTAAGCATGGGTCACATAAGGACAACCGCTGCCGACCCACTTGTACTTCCAAAACCGCACAAAGCTGCCACCTGGACCCGTCAGCCCGAAACGACCCGACCCGACCCAAACCGAACCACACGGGTCGGTCGGTTTCAAACGGATTGCACGGTTTTGTCCACCCCTAGCTAAGACAGTGAAAAAAGGTAAGAAAAAACTTGGGAAAGGACATGACCCACATGACCCCCATGGTTCATCTGAGTCATCAGACTCAGACTCTGATGGTTCAGATTCATATGATCTGGTAACCTCTAAAGCTGATGAGTTGTTAAACCTTCTAACTGTCATGTCAAAAGGACTGGAGGCTTTGACCAATGCAGTTGACATTGGTTTCAAAAATGTCATTGATGCTATTGTGAAGAATAAGGCTACATAAGGATTTGTGATTGCTATGGATATTGGTGGAGTGATGTCAATTCATATCGTGGAGCCAGATTCTAGAAGAATATATTGTAAGTAGAGAGTGGGAAATAGGGGTGGACAAAACCGTGCAATCCGTTTGAAACCGACCGACCCGTGTGGTTCGGTTTGGGTCGGGTCGAGTCGTTTCGGGCTGACGGGTCCAGGTGGCAGCTTTGTGCGGTTTTGGAAGTACAAGTGGGTCGGCAGCGGTTGTCCTTATGTGACCCATGCTTACCCAAACCCGAACCGAGACATGTTATATTATTTTAATTGTATTATTTTAATGCTTTAGCAGATTAGAAAGCCCAATATGTTTAATTGGCCCATATGAAAAAAGACCCAAACAAACCCTAATTTTTCTTATTTAAAAGGGTATTGTTATTCTTCCTAACCCTAGCAAAGCTAAGTGTGCGGCGGCCACATCTAAAACACAACTCTGAGAGCTCTCACACTCGGTCGTTGCATTTTTCTCTTCAAGCATACAGTTTTCTCTCTCTCTCTCTCTCTCTCTCTCTCTCTCTCTCTCTCTCTCTCTCTCGTTTCATGTTCTTTTCTTTTTCTTGGTTAAGATTTAAATCATACTTCTATTAAGTATGTATTTTTGTTTCTCAATCCATTCAATTGTTCTGTTTCTCAATCTATTTTTGTTTCTGTTTTGTTCCATGTTCTTTTGTTTATGTTTATGTTGTGATTGTTGAGATTATGTTTTTGTTCAAATCTGTATGCCAGATCTATTTTATGTTATAACTTCTGATTTTGTTTTTGTTTTTGTTTTGCAGTTTTGTTGTTGAATGAATTGCTCAGTGAAGAAGCTTTTAAAAAGAAATTGGCTAAGTTAGTCAATACAAATGAAATGCCCTTAGGGATTGTAGAGTGTGAAGCATTTAAAAACTTTATCATCTTCTACAACCTTATGTAATATTTTATTTATAGTTGCTTATAATAATTTTGTAATATTTATTTTATTGTATTTTATGTGTTTTTTGTGTGTATGTAATTAAGAAACTGTATAATAATGGAACCAATGACCAACAACAAAATCCTTTAAAAAGATAAATAATTAAAACAGTAGACAAAATTTAAACAAAATATTTGGACAAAATAACAAATTAATAGCTTAACAATTTGTGGCCAAATTTGAAGGCTAGAAAATGAAGAAGAATAAAAGCAATTTTTGACAAAAGATGAGACAAAAAATCAACCCGTGACTTTTTTGGGACAAAAATTTAACTAGCCACATAAATGACCTAAACCGGTTAAACCGGACCGAAACCGAACCAACCCGTGAACCCGAAAACCGAAAAAATCGAACTTCCATATGGTTCGAAATGGGCCTTAACATATCACCCGTCGGTTCGGCCGGTTCAGGGGTTTTGGACCGAACCCGAACCGAATCGATGCCCAACCCTAGTGGGAAAGTGTGAATTTACTGTTAAGTACTGATTAGGAAAATCATTTCTCTGGTAGGAGCTTAGGCTCTTTGGTTTATCTTTTCATTTTCTGCTGTAATAAGAGTTTTCGACTAAGTTTTCTGTCAATAATATACATACATTGATATAAAATTGCGAGTTCTTTCAGTTTATGAGTCAACTAGTAGGTAACCCGTCCTATCGGATGGGTCGATACGTTACGCGTTTTTTTATTTTTAGTTACCAATTTTGAAAGTTACAATTTGATGGAAAATTATTATGCATATAACTTATACATTTATACAACTGCAAATTAATGAAAAACTTGTACATTCTTCTGTTTAGCATTAAAATTATAACTTGTACAAATGAAAAACTTGATATGTGACTCATTAAAATTATTTATGCATATAACTTATACATTTAAGTGATATTCTTTTGTGAAGTTAAAATTTTCAAATTTGAATTTTCGTACATCATAACGCTCATTGGTTCTGGTGGGAAAATTTTCGGTCCAAATTTGAAAGTTTGAAATATTTATTTAAATAATGAATATGTTAAGCAAGTATTTGAATTCTTCTGTTTATTATTTTTAAAAGCAGCTGGAAATAAGGAGGAAGTATGTTGGTTTGCTTGTGGACTTGGTTAACAATGTCAGATGCATTAAATGCACATCACATTGAAGGTTTAGCTATCAATGTATATAATACAAATACAATAAAATAAACACTATACTTTGTAGGTGAACAGAGGCCTTGTTTGTGAAAGTTTCTATGTTCAACCTGTACAAAAGGCTATATGATCGTTTAGGTGGTGTGGTGCAGCTGTAAACCAATACCATCAATTCTTTCCATAGTGTGTAAACCGACCTTATTTTCGTTGTGCATAAATTTGTACTTAATCAGTTAAAAATTATCCAGTATAAATTTGTATTTTACATACTGGTTATTTTTATGGACTATATTTGTAAATAAAAAAATTAATTGAGTATTCAAAAATATTGTATGGATTATTTAATTAGTACTACATTCTAAATTTATTTTTTATATTAAAAGGTAAGAACATATCAAGACCAAAAAAAAAAAAAGTAAGAACATATCTTCTCTCTCTCGGTTGTAATTTTTAACAGCAAATCCCATATAATTTATTTTCCATTTTCTTCATTTCAAACTTTCTTTCTCTCTCTTCAACAATTAAAAATTGAGAAGCTCTTCCTCCTCTAAAACCTAGCCGCCGTCAACACCACACCAACTCAGTCTATTTCAAAACTTGTTTTGTTTTTGAACCATCACCATCTTTTCATCTTCCCTTCCTTCTCATATATCTTTTTTCAGCAGTTTATTTTGATCAGAGACATTTTTTAATTTTCCAACTACCTCCTTCTTGGCTAGATCTTGAGCACCATAGACTATCTTTTAAAAAACCATCGCCGTATAAAGACTGTCCTTCATCTCATCTACAAAATCCACAAAGAAAATTTAAAATATGAACATTTTCGTCGGTGGCCACCGTGCCGGAAAATACTGCCACCGTACCGGAAAGCGCTTTGTTTTTTTTTTCTTCTTCTCCACTTCACTTATACCTGCAGCAACAACAACAACAAATAATCAGAGTTCAGACTTTGTATGTCAATTGTTTTTTGTTTATTCTGTTTGTAATTTTGATATCCTTATAAATTTTGATGCATACAATTTCTGTGTTTTATAAAGTTTTGGCAAAAATCGATTTTCTGTGGATCTGTTGTACTTTTGTGTAAAAGATATGTTGTGAAGATTTAGTGATTTGTTTGTTATTTTTCTGTTTTCTTTTTGTAGATCTGATTTAAAAAAGTAAATATTGGATAGTTGTAACTAATAATATCACTCTTTCTTTCTCCATACCTTTGAACTACTATTTTTTATAAATCTGATAAAATTGATACAAAAATTATACTACATTTGGATTTTTCCAAATTTTGTACATGTTTTTCCTCGTTATTTTATTTCTTTTCTAAATATATATGATATTTAAATTTTAATATTAAATTTGATAACATCTGAAATATTGTTATAAAAAGTTGTAAAATTAAATGATATGAATTTTGTATGGTATACCTCTTTTATAATCACTCAAAAGATATCATTAGAATGAAGTTCTTCCGCGTTGTCCATCATCATTTTATTTTTGTGTTCTTTGTTCTTTTTATGTGTTTCATTTCTCTGTGTTCTTCTTTCTTCAAAACATAGCAGAACTTTTCAACTCAACTCTTGTAGCATTCTGAAAAATATAATAAGATAAAATTGTTAGTAAGATCTCCCTTTTTGTGGTATCTTAAAACTTAGAAAAACAATGAACAAAACATAAAACATTAGAAACAATAAAAAAAAACAGTGAACAAAACATAAAGTATTAGGAATAATAAGAAGAAAACATCAGCAGTAGTAGAAAGAAAGAAAAAAAGTAGAAAAATAAAGATGAATGTGAGAGAGAAAATTGTGAAGAGAATGAGAAGAAAGAAAAGAGAAATGTAATAGTTAAAGAGAGTAGGTGAGTTTGAGAGGGTAAATAAAAATTTGAATAAAAGATACTACCTCTGGCCCATTATAATAGAACCTTTTCAAAATTTTACTTGTCCCATAATAGTAGACCTCTTTCTAAATTGTTTTTTGCATTAATTATTTTCGGACCAAAATACCCCTAATGATAGTTTAAAATAGTACTACCAATGAAATGGTTTCCCTCTCCCTTATTCCAATGCTTAATTTGAACTGCTTAATTTGTTTTACGGTACGGTACAAATTCCAGCTACTGGCATACTTCTAGAAAGTAGAAAAGGTGTAATGAAATTACTTGTAACAGTGAAATAAGTAGGGAAATAGAGTGGCTATTGAGTTACCCAATATAAAAGTAGTATGACACAAATTACTACTACTATAAGTTCCAATTAAGTATAAGGGTAAACATGGAACAATAGCATAAATTAAAAATAAATGTATTATTTTTAATTAGATAAAATTCCTTCCTTAATTCCCGTGAAATTTTCAAAAGGTTCTACTATAATGGAACGGAGGTAGTATTTCAAATTTGATTTGAGGATTGAGTCAGACATTGGGAATCCAAAAATGTTATGAAAGTGACTTCTTCACATGCGATATTGCAAACTGACCATTCATTTGCAACTGGCATGGTACAATTAAAACAAATGGCTTATACGGCTTGGTTGAAAAAGTTACTTTTACTCTCACAAGCAATACATTTGGCTCATATGGCTTGGTTACAATGGCCAATTGAGTGTACTTTTAGTTCAGTTACTAAAACTTTGGACATCAATTGCCCTCATTTTTGCCACATGGCAGCATTTTAAGCAAGGTTATTGTTGTCTTCTCCAAGTACATCAACTTTCTTATATTGTATTAGATTAGATAGATAGATATTTTGTATGCAAACTAACGTGGAAAAGGACTTGTTAACTAACGCGAAAAAGGAACATATGCGCCATTTTGTGATTACAAAGTAGCCTTGTGTAGCAAGTTATTATTGGATTTTGGTATTCAAATCACAATATTTTATATAACAGACATTTTTGAAGAACCCTTCGTTACTATTAATCATCCATGGCAACGACTCTCATAAGAGAACTCGAAAACTGTTACATCACCTCTTTGAAAACTGCCTCAAAATAACAGAACTGAAGAAAATTGACGCTCACATCATAAAGCTTTCACTTTCACAAAGCAACTTTTTAGTCACAAAAATGTTGGATTCATGAGACAACATGGGTAACGTTGGTTATGCTACTTTGCTCTTCCAACAACTCCTTCACCCAAATATCTTCTCCTACAATGCCATCATCAGAACCTACACACACAATCGCCACCATTCCTTAGCAATCACTTGTTTCATCGAAATGCTCACACATTCAACAAAATCAGTTTTTCCAAACGAATTCACGTTCCAGTTTGTGATCAAATCTTGCGCGGGGATTCTGTGTCAGCGTCTTGGTATGCAGGTTCATCATGGGCTAGTTTTCAAATTTGGGACTAATTCGAATTATATAGCGGAGAATGCATTGATTGGTATGTATATGAAATGTGGGGATTTGACCAATGCGTGCAAGGTGTTTGATGAAATGGGTCATAGAGATGTGATTTCTTGGAATAGTTTGATATTTGGGTATGTGAAATTGGGGCAGATGAAGAGTGCAAGGAAACTTTTTGATGAAATGCCTGTTAGGACAATTGTATCTTGGACAACTAAATTCTACTTTAAAAAGTGATAATGGTGACAAATAAGACTTCGAGTAATGATGAACTCCGCTGTCATAAAAACAGGTCTCTTTAACTCTTTATATGCATAAAGCACTAAGAGGTGGAATGAAAAAATATAGCTTAAGAGGTGGAATGAAAAAATATAGCTTAAGTGGAGACAAATGTAAATGGCCTTTCAATTATGTCCTTTTGATCATCATTACTATGAATCTTTTAAGTTGTTTTTTTATGATCCTAAATAAAAAAGCACTTTGAAACAGCTTCACATTGTCTTTTTAAATATCTAACAATTGCTCATATGTTCTCTCATCATATGCTCTCTTGAGTGATTGAGACCTTGGGGTATTCATATCTTTACAAGTGAGTGTTAAAATTGGTAAAATATAGAATCTTCTTTTCCATTCCAAGATAACTATTGAATATGACAAAAGAATTCAAACTAATTGTAATTCTTATGTTTAAGTTTCATTCTCATGAAAATATTTAACTCATTTCTGTGATTAATTTCAATGTTAGTGAACTCCAGCACCTCTGTCTCTAAATGCTCAGTTCATCAGCTCGAGAATATAGATGAGAATGTTCCTGCATCATCTTTCGCACAGCCTTAAACCCCAACAGAACCTATGGAGTTCCTTGCTAGATCTTGGAGTCTTTCTGCCACGGAACTCTCCAAAGCACTGCATAGCACTAATACTACGACTAGGGGTGCTCGCGGTTCGGTTTGGATCGGTTTTGAGGCAAAATTTCATCCGATCCAAAGTTAATATTACTTGTGGTTCGGTTCGGTTTTGGATGACTAATTAAAAAAAATTCGATCCAATCCGATCCAATTTTGTGCGGTTTAATTTGGATCGGTTTTTGGATATCCAAATTACAAATTGAATTTTTTTAATTAAATATTAATATTATAATGACACGGTAAAATAATATATTTGATGTAAAACACAATATATAATATGTTAAAAAATAATATTTTGCAATGAAAATTATCAATTATATTTGAAATCTATAAAATAGTAAAAATAAATACATTAAATTGAACTAATAAGTATTATTGAGAAAATAAAAATCAATAGTTAATATATTAATGCAATATATCATACTAATAAAAAGTTAAATAAGTATTAAAAAATATATATGCGGTTTGGTTCGGTTTTGAAAAATCAATCCAAAATCCGATCTGATCTAGCGGTTTTCACAAAAAGAACATCCAAACACATCAAAAATATTCGGTTTTTTGCGGTTTTCGGTTTTTTTGGATCGGTTTGCGGTTTTTATTTGGATTTGTTTGGATTTGAGCACCCCTAACTACGACATCCACAGCCATTGAGATGCAACTCTTATGCTCTTCTGACCAGTTTTATACTAAAGGTTTCACTGCCTCTGAGGATTCTGTAAGAACACATTTTCTTTGATTTTGTTTAAGAATTTAGCTACTTCTTTAATATTAAGAGACACCTAGTATTGTGTTGTGTTCCTGTTCCTTTTATGTATTGGTTCCAAAGTTCTGATACATGTTAGTTTTATCAGTTATCAAACGAGTGTTGTCCTCAGATTTTGCCAAAAGAAAGTGGCGAAACAAAGGTACTTTACTTACTACTCATGTTAAACTTGTGTGATCCTATCACTTGGTGTTAGCATCTTTTCGCGGTGAACCACCTTTTGTTCTCACTCTATCAGCTAAATGAGGTTCACTTTTCACCTTAAAATCATTTACTAATTCATGTATAATTCCTCACCTGCAGGATTTATTTCTACTTCATCAAGCACTTTCTCCAGAATTCCTGTCTAATCAAAACTTGCTGAGAAATGGGGAATCTTGCATTCAGTCTTATGATTATTTTCATCAATTATACTCAGATACCAGCTCAATCTGTTACAATCCTACTCAGAAGTTTTTTCTTTCATTCTTTTTAATTATTGTAAAATTTCGCTCACCAGCTTTACAGGAGCTTGATAAGAGGAAGGACAACAGGTAGGTGGTTGAAAGATCAGAAGGAGAGGAAAAAGCAGGAAATTAGGACTCATAATGCTCAAGTGCACGCCGCAGTATCGGTAGTTGGTGTTGCTGCCGCTGTTGCAGCCGTTGCAGCTTCAATAGTATCATCTGAAAAGCCTGATGCCTACCAAAAGAACCCTACCATGGCTTCTGCTGCAATTGCATCTGCAGCAGCTCTAGTAGCCTCTCACTGCATTGAGATTGCAGAAGATATGGGAGCTGAACAGGATCAAATCATAACAGCAGTTGACTCTGCTATTAATGCAAAAACTAATGGAGATATTATGACTCTAACAGCTGGAGCAGCCACAGGTATCAGAATTTCAAGTCTATTTATTCATCTCGGACAAAACTGAACCTTGTTTATGAAAGTTTGAGCTAAAACCTACGATCTGAGTTTGTTTTAGATTGATTCCACCAAACAAATTCTAACACAAATTAAGAGAAAATCTAATGAACTAAATGGCAGCACTGCGAGGAGCTGCTACTTTAAAGGCGCGGCTGCAGAAGGGGTTTGGAGCTACTACAATTCCTCCAATTGAGGAGAAGTGCATGCGGTGAAGCCAAGGAAACAAACATATTAACAGCATTGGACTGTGTCTTTAGAGGTGGAGTACTTCTCAAACGTACAAGAAAAGGTATGTCTACTGACATGTTTGCAACAATGAGTTTACCGAAATTGAATAATAAAAGAAGAATGAAAAATGCATAAAGCAGTTTGTACTTCTAATGCAAGTAACCATGCTATTTTAAATGTCCATAAACAGGAGTTCTTCACTGGAAGCAAGTCTCTTTCGATGTTAATTCAAATTTGCAGGTAATTGTTTGAAGAAGACACTTCTATATCGAATATTAAACCATAGGCATGACTTCCAATAAATTCTAAGCATGTTTGTTAACAGAGTATCAAATATTAATTCTTGTAGAAAATTAGAAATCACTTCACAGTCTCACAGATCAGATAGAAGCATGAGTATTGGTTGTGTCTATATTTCAATCATATAATTATTTGAAATATCTATTCAACAATGACAACAGGTAGTAGCCAAAATGAAAAGCAAGCATATTGGAGGAACATTTACGAAAAAGAAGAAATGTAAGCAAAGTTTCAGTACACAAAACTTACTTATTTTACTTTTGTCACTATAAGCAATGTTAAGGTATGGCCTAAAATGGCAGATATAGTCACCGGAGTGTGCAGCGATATCCCTGCTTGGCCGGGAAGGGAGAAGGAAGACATTGGCAAACAGAGAGCATATTTTGTAATAGGGATAACATTGTGATTGCTGTAAATATAGTTTTTCTTTCTCGCCACCCCCCACCCCCCAATATAGTGATTGGAGTGGTTATCCATAGATATGTTGATTGGACAGCGCGGCTATAAAAGTCCGCTTAAAAAATTGTTGACCTACAATTACTACAAGTTCAGTGAAGATTGAAGAAATGTAGGATCTAGATACCAACCATGCTATTGTCACTCTAATTCCTTCAGAAAATCAACATTATCAACAAATACCTGCATGAGTAATAAATAAATCAAATAATAGAAAGTTTAACACAATAGGAAGATTTCAAAGTACCTAATACATCACATACAAACAAATAGATTGAAAAATGCCATACCAATTTCCAACCATCGGGGTCCAAACAAACAACGATCTTGGTGTTGATACCCGGTAAGGGTCCTGGTTCACGGATAATCTTCCCTCCACTTAATTTGATTGCTTCTGCAGTCTTATAGACATCATTCGTGCCTATTGCAATCTGTTCTTCAAACACAAAATGAGTTATATTCTTATAATCACATGCATTATATGTTAATGGAGGACCATGCAACAATCGTAAAATCCTCTTCTGAAAATAGAAAAAGAATATAATCTACCTGTGTATAACCATTTCCTTTATCATAATTAGTGACGCCGTAGTTATATGTCAGTTCTAGAACAGGACCATTAGATTCAGGACCATAACCCAACACAGCTACTGTGTACTGGAAATAATCAATGACAAAAGAACAATCATAATCTTTATTATGCAGAAATTACAAACATCAATAAAAACAGTAATGTCAAAAACACATAATCATGCATATCTGATTAATAGCCGCAACACAAGTAGTTGTTACCTTTTCCTCAGGGTTGTCTATCTTATGGAGAAGTTTCATGCCTGCAGCCTTTAAAATCAATAGAGACGAGAAAAACATTTAGCTACTTGTAAGTGTTTACATCTAAGCAAGCAGAAAGAACCATCACAATAAGAACAATAAATACACTCACTTTCTGATAGAAGGCTACGACACGATCAAGATCGCCTACTTGAAGGTTCACTTGGGATAAGGGTTCACGTGTAAGTTTTCTCTCCTTTGCTCAAACCTATAACCACTAGGATCTTCAACGGAAGCAGTTACTACAGAGCCACCTTTCACAACACCCGGTTCCCTGGTAACCTTTCCCCCTTTTGCTTTTACAATATTTACTGTCTTTGCAACCTGCAAAATTGCAGTATAAAATCACAATAATCTTAATTGTCTATAATAGTTAATAGAACTCACATAAAATACTTGTATCAGCATCAGCTTTCATTCATAATAGAAGTCAGATATATGCTTCGCATTGCAGATAAACAATAATGCATTATTATCTTTTTGAAGTGCTTACATCATCAGCTACAATACCAAAATGACCAAAACCGGATCCAATGTTATATTTATCCACTCCATAATCTGCAATCACCGCGAATTAGCAAGTATATGAGAAACAATTTTGTGTAAGTGGTAAACATTTAAATGATACGCATAATGGTTTTGCCAAAAAAAACAGCATTAAGATTTCAACTTACTATAAGTGAGTTCAACTGTGAAGTAGGAATCTTCAGGCCCATATCCAAGAAATGCATTTGAATATTTGTATTCTGGTATATCACGTTTTCTCAACAGCTTCATGCCAAGGCATTCAGTGTAGAATCTGTCAAATTTCACACACCTTTGAATTGTCTTATGTGAACTTATCTACTGATATAAACACTTGTGAAATTGTTTGCAAGATCTTATGGAAATCAGTTATGACATGTCTATAAGCTGCTTTCAGCTTATTTCTATAAGTTATTTATTGAAATAGATGCCAAGTGTGTATATTTCCAAAATTGAACAAGTAGAACATACTTGATAGTCTTGTCCAAATCTCCAACACTGTAAACAACATGTAGAAATCTTCTGTTATCATTTTGGACCCAATCAAACAAGTTTTGGTCAGGTTGGACAAGCTTTTCAGCAGCATTAGCTTCTGGTATTCTGAACAATTGTGATCCTTTTGCTCCAAATAATTGGGATTGTTGTGGTAGAGCTAATAACCAAATCAATAACCAAATGCAGCAGCAGCACCAGATAACTAAGTCATCATAACAAAAATAAACAATATTAATAAATGAAGGATTTGTTTTGTATGTGGAGAAAGGTAGATGGATAAATTACCAATACCACCGGTAGTGAGAAGATGAAAGAGAGCAAGTCTTCGTAAAGATGATGATGATGATGATGATGATGGAGTGATGCTACAACTACAACAAGGTCTTCTTAATGCAGTAGCAGATGGTAACGTTAAGGATGAGATCATTGTATTGTAAGTTATGAAAATGAAAGAAACGGTAGTTTTGTCACAAACCAACCAAACATCTCTTCGATCTCTCCTACGTTATTATAGTGACGTGTTATGTTCTTATTGGCTATCACTATATCCAAATCCAGGCATGACTCCTTCTTATTAAATTTTCTACTATAAAATTAAGTTGCTTATTAATTGTAGAACTTATTTGAAAGAGTGTTTGGCCCTACTTCTCCTTTTAAGTGATAAAAAGTTGAAAAAAAGTCAGGCCAAACACTACCTAAATGTTAGTGCTATTTATTTTGAATGTTTGTCATACTCACTTTTGTGTGACTCATTGGGTTAGGTTTATGTCCACCAGTTTTGTATATTTATATACAATATATATGTTTAATATAATACATTTAAGGTTTGGAGAATTAAGGTTTTTTCTGATGATGAAAATGTGTGTTTGGATGTTGATAATAAGTGTGGAGGGAGAGCGTATTGACACCTTCGTAAGACAAGCCAAGGCGACTCCAAATCAAGAGTTTCAAGATCGTGCTGTGTTCAAACTTAGCAGCTCACGTCAAGGTGATGGAGGCTCACGACAAAACTGTCGAGCTGAGTCTCAATCCAATGGAACTGGACAAAGTGATGCTCTCGTTGAATCTACAAGGGAGATAAACAAGAGTAACGGCCCTACAGCAAACCACACGAATCCATCAGGGGCTATCAATGACACTGAATATCATGATACTGGGACTGGCAGTCCAATACAGAGAGGAAATTTAAACAAAAATGACAACATTTCGAAGACCTCCAGGGTAGAAAATTTGTCAACCCTGAATTGGTTTTTTATTTTTGCGTTCAAAGTCCTTACTGATTTTTTGATGGTGGGTACTGGTTACAACAGGGCGGTGAGCTTAATATATTATACTATGTCGGAGGGGTGCCATGTGACAGCAGATCATCTCATAGTTTACTGTCTTCTAGCGACTGAATTTTGGATGTATTCCTGTCTTGGTTTCCTCTTGCTTAGTTCTCCATGTCACCACTGGGGCATGCTTCCTTGCACTGCACCGAAGGACTTGAGTTAAGAAGGGGACCAAGTAATGCAGGATGACCCCTCAATAGATGTTACGGTAGTTAGTGGATTTCCCCAACTTATATAGTGTCTCGGTTTTCTGTGTTTTGAAACATTTTGGGTAAGGGATTTTATTTTATTTATACTAAACATTTACACTCATCAGCTAGTTGAGGTGTCCTGCTATGTATAGCTCCAACAGATTTCATATCATTAATATTTGTGTGACTTTGACTTATATGTGCTTTGGATCATCTTCTCATTTAGTGAAGTATTAAATGTAACTTTTTTTTTTATCAAGATTAAATGCTTTGTGTTTTTCAATATATCTATGTATTAATTGGTTGTATTCCAAACCTGACAGAAATTGTGCAAACATTCTTTGAATTATATGTGTTTTCTACTATGAGCCAGTTACCTACTGTGATTGAAGATCCTTTGATTTTTGTAGTTTGTGGTGTATAAATTGGTGCTTCAAACATTATCATATCTAGCTTAAAATGCTTTATTTTCTAGTATTTTGATTGTATGCATCTTAAGTCCTCTTTTGATACCTATGATATTTATGTAGATTGGAAAATAACCTGTTGAACCAGTTACCTTCTGTGATTGAAGATCCTTTGATTTTTGTAGTTTGTTGTTTATAAATTGGTGCTTCAAAAATTATATTTTTCAGTTTCAAATGCTTTATCTTCCATTTTATTTTGATTGTCTGTGTCTTAAGAATTTTCTTGATTCAACTTCTGTTCCTTTCTACAGTCAACAGAGAGTGTTTGCAGTACTTACATAGACTGATAAAGGTAAATTATCTTTGATACTGATCACTGTTCAGTGGCTTGTGATGGTCCAAAATGGGGAATGTTCTCACACACCCTTGAGAGTTGAGCCTTTCTGTAATGATTTATTATTTTTGTTTACGCAGGTTCAACAACTGATTGCTGGATCGCCAGATCTATTGTTTGAAGGTGCTGCTTTTCTGGGAAAGTCTCTTCCAGATGGATCTAGTCCTAAAAAGCTCCCAATTGAATATGTTGTAAAAGCACGGCTACAAAATCTTAAGCGCAAAGTTGATTCTGAAAAGATAGATCAAAACATGGAATGTTCTGCAGAGAATGCTGTTGGTAAAACATCTATTTCGTCAGTGAAAAATGGGAGCCACCTTTCTAGTTCCATGCCTTTTGCCGGAAATCCACACCAAGGAAATATGGCTGCTGAAAATGGGATGGGTCCGTGGTGTTTCAATCAGTCAACTGGGCATCAGTGGTTAATTCCCGTGATGTCTCCTTCTGAAGGGCTCGTCTACAAGCCATATCCCGGACCTGGATTTACAGGAACTAATTTTGGAGGATGTGGGCCCTTTGGAGCTGCTCCTTCGGGTGGTGCTTTCATGAATCCTTCCTACGGAATCCCACCTCCACCAGAGACTCCTCCAGGAAGCCATCCTTACTTCCCTCCCTATGGCGACATGCCATTTATGAAAGCAGCAGCTTCAGAATCAGTTGTCGAACAAGTGAACCAGTTATCTGCACGTGGGCAAAACCGTCATTTATCTGAAGTAGAAGCCGATTGTAGCAAACATAATCAAAGCTCGGGCAACTTACCAGTTCAGAGAAATGGAGCAACATCACCACATGTCATGTATCGTCAGAGATCCAAGGAGTTTGACTTGCAGATGAGTACAGCAAGTAGTCCTAGCGAAATGGCACAAGAAATGAGCACAGGACAAGTTGCTGAAGGAAGAGATGCACTCCCTCTTTTCCCTATGGTTCCAGTAGAACCAGAGGGAGTATCTCAATCTCTTGAAACAGGACAACAAACTCGAGTTATCAAAGTGGTGCCTCATAACCAAAGATCTGCAACCGAATCAGCTGCTAGAATCTTCCAATCAATTCAAGAAGAGAGAAAACAATATGACATACTCTAGTGGTGTTTATTGGCGTGGAGGATCCATTCAAGTGTATGTCGCTAGTTTCTGTACTTTCTGCAGGCGTGGCATCATGTAACCGTATACGATATATATAGATATGTAGATATGTCTGGCGTATCAACATTGGTCAAAACATAATATTGTTGTATCACTATCCTCTTAAGTACTTATACGTTTGCCACAGGAATTGAATCACCCGAAAGAGTGTTCCCTTTGCTTGGGAGGAGCTTTTTGATCCCTATATATTACTTGGCTTGAAAACTAGTGATTGTTATATGTGTTAAGTTAAATTCTAGTTCTAGTTTATTATTTAAATTTTAATGCACCACTTTAAATACAGTTTAACTTCTCAGTTTCATTTTCTTGCTTTGATCCATAATTATACCAGCAAATTTGATCCATAAATGAGCAAATTTTACCAGCAACTCAGATCCATGGTGAATGATGATTTAATAAGGAAAAAGAAGGGAAATTGCAAGATGGAGAAACATAAATACATGTATCTTTATTTTTTCATCAAACACATTCTAGCATCCAATATACAAATATATGGTTCAAGGACAATGAGGATTTTATCCAGGGCCTCCAAAATAGAATATAGGATCTTTTCCATATGGAGCATCATTGAGGGCACTGTAACAATAGGGCTCTCTAGCAAAGGTACTTACAAATTGTGGATACTTAAGCATTTGTGAATAATCTTTAATTCTCACATTACTCATGTAGCATGCACGTCCGAATCGATTATTTGCTTCGTCTCCGCTACCCATTTGTGTTCCGGTGTGAGGAGTTTTTTTGACATCGTGACTAAACACTTGTCCACCCCATTGAACCAATTTTGCACTACTTCCTAATTCGCTGACTAACTCAGGTGGCCAATAACCTACCGGAATGCTATTCTTCACTTTAAACCACCACTTTCCTTCGTTATCCTAAATGATGCCGATAAATTAACAAATATTTTGTACATTAGCGAAATGATAAAGTCCTATTTGAAGACATTAATGTAACTACAAAAGCAAAATACATAAACTTAAGTTTATAATATATCGATCATTTGTATAAATGTTTTAAGTAAATATGAAATAATTTATGTTATTGATGACGAGCATCAAGATTAACTTCTTGAGCGCTTTTATCAAACAATGTTAATATAATCTAACTCTTTCATTTTCCTTGAAACAATGTAACTTCTTGAACGACTGGATAGAAATATGCGAATAAGAACACACATGCATGTTATAATTACCCGAAATATTCCATAGTTGAGTTCATATTGTTGATGAAAAGGGATTGAAATTGGTCCTATGGAAGCACCAAGCGCTATATTCTTGTTTGTTTGCACAAAACCAGAACAAGTAAGATCAAAACAACCAGTTGACATGTATGAATCTTTCTGCACCACAATAAAGAAACCAAAAATCAATGTTTATGTCTCTTTAAACTTGCATTTATAAAAAAATTATAATATTTTCAAAAGACAAAAAAAAAAATACAAATTCCAATAAATAAAAACTTACAGTCCAATAGATAAATAAACGGGTATTATGGTCACCATACAACTTTGGATTAACCTAACCATATCATATATATAGAGCATTAGCAATATGCATGGGTTCATATTTATATCATCATGCATCCATTAATCATGTATATAACTAAGAAAAAACTACGTGGATAACTTAATAGGGCGCCACATGAAAATTTCAGTTTAAATCGTCCACATTATTAACATAGTCGCATATATATATACGAGGATAACTTAATAGGGCGCCACATGAAAATTTTAGACAGAATTACCTCAAAATTTAATAGAAAAATGATCTGATGGTAACATCAACGTAAGAGATCAACATTAAATTTTAAAATATAAAGGACCAACTTAAAATTTAAAATAAACGTAAAATACGAAACATGCAATTAAATCTAATTTGAAGTGAGATTATAACTAACTGTCCATCCTGCTTCGATGCTTTCAATATTAACGCCATTGGTAGTCCTAAGCCACATTTGAGCAGTTGTAAAATCTTCTGGTTTATCAACCTTTGGATTCCACACGTTAATATTTGCTTGTGCCCCTATAAAATTGAAACCATATGCTAGAAGATGTGCATCCTGCATGATCACACCAACATAACCATTAATAAATACGTAGTAATACAATATTAATCATATAATCATGCATTTATACTACACTAAAATAGCCAAAAAACTATATCATTTGTTTGTGCACATGTATATAACTAATATTTCTTATGATGTACCGTGCGATCTTTAAAATCAACTACATCATTGGTATTGTTGGGGTTGAGCAAATTGTGGTTTGTTGAATTCACAAATATTTCAGGGGGTTTTTGTCCAAAGCGATCAAGTGAAGCTACTCTTAGTAGGTCTTCTTTTCGGATTCTCCGGATAGGAATAGTTTCTTCGGGACAACTTCCACTTTTCTGCCATATCTGGAATACATCGGTACTTGCGTTGAACACATCTTTTGTGCTTGAGTTTTGTGATTCAAAATGAAAATTGGGAATCCTCTGCATAATTTATTAGTTAAAGAAAAATGAGAATATAAGTACTTATATATAATCAGATTGAATAATCATTTTAGAGTTTTTTAATTGGATTTCTAGCCACAATTAATCACACACCTGGATAGTGTGATTTTTTAAAGCAGGATGATCAAAAGCTGGTTGTTTGTAGATGTTGACGCAGTCAATAATATCTCCATCTTCACTCTACAAGAAAAATAATCTCAAATTTTATATTCAAACGCAATGATTTTAAGTATTTAATTCATATGCATAAACACCATAATTTTTTTATTACATGCTTCAAACCATTCATATAAGTTATTGATCATAAAAAAAAAGTTTGACAAAGGAGAAAGCCAACTTTTCTAGACTACAACAAAATGACAATTATAAAAAATAATAATACTTAGAATTGGGATGGAGGAGTTATCTAATTGCAAACCTGAATAGATTTAACTGCAGGCTTGTTTAAGAGCTTCAATTTAGTTTGAATTTCTCTTTCTAAAGAAGATGATGATGCTCTTGCTTCAACTTTCAATACTAGTAAAATGCACAAGTCAAACAACACCCAAAACAACAGCATTGCAACCTTGTATTTTCCCATTCCACCTTGATATCTTGAACCCTTCATTTTTTCCTTCAAAATAGACTTGCAGACATTCAAGATAATTAGTACACATATTTATACAAGATATTCGCGCGAAAAAGGGACTACATTAATGTAATACTACCTCCGATTTTTGTATAAAAAAATAATTGACTTTTTTGATTCATAAAATAACTAATGTATTTAGTCTATATTATAGACCAAATACATCAGTTATTCAATGAACTTAAAAAATAGTACGGAGTAAGTTGTTTTTCTTATAAGAAGAACTGGAAAATTATTACGTCATTTGCTTTCTTTTGACAAAAGTGTATTATTAACGTCTTTAATTATTTATTCTGAAATGTATGTTTACTGACTCTGTCATTAATTAAGTCAACCAATTATTTTGACATACTTTTTTTATCTAGAGTATCTTTTTCTTATATTCCTCTTGATTTTTTTTTATCATTTTTTTTTATACTTCTTCTAGTCATTATTTTTTGTGATTAGATCATTTCGTCCAGTAATTTACTCCTTCAGATCTTTATAAATTGTCTCAACTTTTTCAATGTTTTGTCAAACGTTATACTAAAGAAATACTAGTGTTTTCTACCAAAAAACAAAATACTAGTATTTGTAACCAAACAATTCCTATTTTTTTATATCTAAAATCGGAGAAATAATTAAAGTTGCATCGAACTTTAAAATTAATAAATCAATATTGGTAGAATCAAAATTTTCGTACAAATGCGATGATTTAAAAGAATGATCATGTCACTTTAAAAAAAAAGAAAAGAATGACCATGTTAATATGTGCTTTTAGAACTCTTTGTACACATATTAACAACATTTACTTTAAAAATATAGCAGGACACATTCAAAGATGAATAGCACCAAAATTTATAAAAGACCTTCATGCGTAGAAAACGGACAATGTCAATGGATCTTATTGATGTACTAGTATTTGACTTTGTGTGACAAACTGTGGTATTAATGTCTTCAATGTTTTGGTCAAGTATTACTCCTTAACCGTTGACTCAATCATGAAAGTAAGCAATTCTTCTTTTGGTCAATATGAAAGTAATTAAGGAATTTAGAGGTCTGAGCATCGATCAGTTTGGGTTAAAAATCATCAAACCGATAAAAACTGAAATCTCTTAATTTGCGTTCAATTTCGACTATTTACATTTTCGATTTGTTCGAGTGTCGGGTCATACAGGTAACATGTATAACTGATCGTTTTAACGGGTTAGATTGAAACTTTATTGTTACATCAAAAACTTCATTGATAAAAAAATTCTTAGTCTTTAATAGTTCATTACTTCGAACACAATGTAACAAGGGATACAGTAAAAGAGTGAGATGCGGTTATTTTGTTTCAAATTTGTAGAGACAATAATATATAGTAGATGAGAAGTAGAAATTAAGATAAATCTTGAATATTATCTTTTACATCTCATTTATCAACATATTACAAACTTAAGCTTGTAAAATATAACATTTTTCTCTTCTATCAAAGATAGATAAAATTATCAAAGCGAAAAGTATAAGAGATTAAAAGAGAGAAGATGTGCTCAAAATTTGAAGAAAAAAAAAATTTGAATTTTAGTAATAGTTCGGTCGGTTTCAATTATGAAGAAATGATTTTTTAGAGACCCGTAACTGTATATAACTGTTCAGGACCATTTTTTACAATTGTTGACTCAAGACCCGATCCGCATCCGACTGAGTGCTTCCATAGGGGCAGCCCTAGGGAGGTGCAAAAAGCTCTACAGAGCTGGGCCCCCAAATATTTGGGCCTCAATTTTTTTAAATAAAGTTTTTGCTTAGGGGTGCAAATAGTAAGTCAATGTATCCTTGAGGTGTAAATAGCAAGTTATCAATCTACTTCCACCAGCCCAGCCCACTCAATTAGAATGCTGACTTGCTGTTTACACCACCTAGGCTACGCTTAATTACTGTTTACATCCCCTAGTTAAATTATTATTTTTAATTATGTACAATTTAAATAGGAAATTTCTCTTTTATAAAAATTTTAATTTTTTTATTAAGGGTCAATTTTTACGATGAGAGTCGGGCTTCTAATTTAATTGGAACCACCCTGCTAATTACTCAGTTTTTCCGATTTTTCTTATATTCTAATTGCTAATTTATTCTTCTACTTTGCTAATTTGTGATTGTATTTGGGAATTGTTAATTTTTTTTTGAAAAAGTTAAATTAGTCCACCTAAATTGGCACGAGAGATAATCGTACCTTATTGGGAATTGCTAATTATCTCTTAATTTTTTTTTTGCCGGTTCAATTTCAACATTGTTCATAAATCCATCTTAACTTCAATGAGGATTATTATTTTCTTTATATATATTTACTAGGGTTCACTTTTAACGTTTAAGTCGGGCCTCCAAATAGTCGAGACCGGCCCTAATCCATATATTGGCGGTTATGTCAATTTCGAATCAAGTTGCACATTTCTCAATATAAAAAAAACGTGTCTTTTCCAAAAGCACTTATGAACGAGTCTTTGCAACCATGATTGTATTTGACACAGATGGAATGCTAAAAAAGTTTATAAGTATTAAATTACTGCATTTTAGCATTTCTCTAACACATTTTAGCATCAAATATACAATACAACATATAATATGTATGTATTATTAGATAATAATAATTTACATATGAGTTCAAGGACAATAAGGAGGCTTTCGTCCAGCGCCTCCAAAATAGAATATAGGGTCTTTTCCATATGGAGCATCATTAACGGCACTATAACAATAGGGCTCTGCAGCATGTGTGTTTACAAATTGTGGATACTTAAGCATTTGTGAATTATCTTTAATTCTCACAGTACTTATATAACAAGCTGCCCCAAATCTAGCATGTGCTTCTTCTCCACTACCCATTTGTGTTCCTGTGTGAGGTGGCTTTGTTTTCACCTCATGACTAAAAACTTGTCCACCCCATTGAACCATTGTTGCACTTTGTCCCAAAAACTCTTTTGGCCAATAACCTACGGGAACGCTATGCTTTATCTTAAGCCACCAATTTCCACCATTATCCTAAATCAAACCAACAAATTAAAGTTAAAATTATTCTGTACAATTTGTGTGTATGTGTGCACGCGCGCTTCTGTTTGTTATTACTAGTGTAATTAAGTACATGTATTTCTGCACTGGAGAAAAATGTAAATAATAAAATAAAAATAAATATTTTCATATAAAATAAACATATTCTTTTTATTACCAAATATATTCCATAATTGAGTTCATATTGTTGATGAAATGATGAAATAGGTCCTATGGCACCACCAAGTCCTACACCCTTGTTTGTTTGCACAAAACCAGAACATGTAAGATCAAAGCAACCGGTTGATTTATATGTATCTTTCTGTATTACAATCAAAAGAAACCAAAAAACATTGTTGATAAAAATAAGTATAAGATTTGAAAAGTCAAAAAAAAAAAGAAGGAAAAATCTTTCAATAAATAAGAACTTACGGTCCAATAGATGAACAAACGGGTGTTGTGGTCACCATATAATTTTGGATTAACCTGTAAACCATATAACATTAAAAGAAATATTAATTTAAGATATTGTCAAAAAATAAAAGGAACCAAAACATAGGTGTGTATGATTAAATGGAAATTGAAGTAGAGTGATGACTAACCATCCAACCAGCTTCAACGGTTTCAAAATTATCACTACTGTCAGACTTAAGCCATATTTGAGCAGTAGTGAAATCTTCTGGTTTGTCAACCTTTGAATTCCATACATTAATATTTGCATCCGCGCCTATAAAATTGAATCCGTATGTCAAAAGATATGCATCCTACACAATCACACCACCATATCAAATCATATATAAATAATATAAGAGAAAAAAATATGCACCGACAATATAGATCAATTTATACGGTCAACCGTAGCAATCATATACTCTATCAGATCACCTCACTTCACTTTACTTAATTGATATATTATAGAAGAATAAATCTTTTTAATTGATTGTAAGTGAAAAATTAATTTATATTGACATTGCATATATATATCTTATTAAACTCATAACTTAAATTATGTATACATAATACATATATATATTTATAATGCAATAAAATTAGTATAAAAAAAGTGATAACTTGTGTGTGAACATGCATGTATATAACTAGTTATAATGTACCGAGCGATATGGCAGATTAACAAAACCACTAGTGGTGTATGTTGAATTCATGAATGATTCCTGAGGTTTTTGTCCGAAGCGGTCAAGTGAAGCAGCTCTTAGTAAGTCCTCTTTTCGAATTCTTCGGATAGGAATAGTTCCTTCTGGACAACTCCCACTTTTCTGCCATGTTTGAAACACAGCAGAACTTGCGTTTAAAACTTCTTCTGTGCTCGAGTTTTCGAATTTAAGAAGAAAATCAGGTATCCTCTGTACAATTAGTTAGTTAAAGAAGGGTAATAATAATAATAATAATAATAATAATAATAATAATAATAATAATAATAATAATAATAATAATAATAATAATAATAATAATAATGATAATAATAAGTTAATTGATTCTAATATTTAGGACATATGAGATTGAGTTATATATTTTAGAGTTTTTAAATTGGATTTATAACATCATCTCTCAAGTTATTGCAATTCCTCAACACAAAGTTTCATTAAATTATTGAACTTCCATTAAATATTTGATTGGTATGTTGATAAACTTCAAATGCATGATTTCTTCTTTTATAGTTGTGAAGACTCAAGCCTCTTTTTCTCAGGAAAATAAATAAGGTCACGCCTAAAAACATAAGTTAAGAAGCTAAAAGAAATGAAGGACAATTTTTTCTATTGAAAATAACTTTTTAAACATTTAAGATATCGTTTCTTTTAAATTTTTAAAATAATTCTATATACCTACCTTGTGTCTTAAGCTTAGTCAAAAAAAAAAAAAACTTTTTACTTAAAGGCATGAGTTTTGCATTTTTCAATAAATAAATAATTCATTATTTGTTCAGCGCTTAATTATACTATTTGTCTATTTACCAAAAAAAAAAAAATACTATTTGTATCATATACTCAAAATTTATTTTGGTTTTATATAAAAAATAATATTTTGGTCCTTTTCATTTATTTATATGTTTTTAAGTGATGGATAGTATAGTCTTTTCATTAATATTAAACTTTTATAGAGATTATAGATTTTGGTATTGCTGAAAAAACTAACATTCATCACTTGAAAAAAATAAAGAACTAGAATAAGTCAATAAAAATAAAGAACCAAAATAAGTTTTTGAGTAAGCGAATTGTTTTGTGTTTGATTTATAGAGTCTAGGCAGACATTTATTGGTTAAAAAAAAGTGTTGGTTATTGAATCAATTTGCTTAGCATTACACCCTACTAGTAACATAGAATCCACCTAGTAATATTAGTAATTAAAAAAGTACCTGAATTTTGTGATTTTTTAAAGCAGGATGGTCGAAAGCAGGTTGCTTATAGATGTCAACGCAGTCAAAAATATCTCCATCTTCACTCTACATAAAAAGTACAATATCAAAATATGTATATTCAAGCACAATAACTAAAAATCCATACAAACCTTACTTTTTTGCTTTAATATTTTCACCAAAGAGAAAAGACCAATGAAATAATATTGTATAAATATGTAATGAATAAGATTTAGTTTTCACACATGAAATTTTAAATGAGTTATTTGAGACTCTAATTCCAGTTTTATAATTTATACATTGCTAGTAATTAATTACTTAAAAATATTCTACTCACATTAATAAGTCATGGAATTGCATACCTTGATGGATTTCACTGCAGGTTTGTTTAAGAGTTTTAATTTAGCTTCGATTTCTCTTTCTAAAGTTGAAGATGTTCTTGCTTCAATTTTCAATACTGATATGGTACACAAGGCAAAGAACATCCAAAGGAACAATGTTGCACCCTTGAATTTCCCCATCCCACCTTGATAATTTCCTCCCTTCATTTCTCCTTTAATAGACTTTTTAGACATTCAAGATAAATAGCACAAACATTTATACTAAATGTTTGCCCGAAAAAAGGGACGGTATTTAATAGACTTTTAGACATTCAACATACTAAATAGCACAAACATTTATACTAAATGACTTTTACTTTCCTTTGACGATTAAGTTTACTCTTTTCAATTATTATTCAAAGTAAAGTTGACCTTTTTTAGTACATTAAAAAGTGATGTATTTGGTAAATAATATGAATCGGATACATCACTATTTCAATGTACTAAAAAAGTCAAATTTATTTATAATTCACTTTTTCGATGCACGACATTTTGACCATTAATATTTTTGGTTATGTATTATTAAAAGTTATGAAAATTTGATATTTTGAAAGTAATCATCGAGACAAATCTAACAACATCTTATATGCTAATATTTATCTTTATATTTTAGTAATAAAATATGGTCAAAATAAAATATATAATGCACATAGTCAAATAGTAATATTCATTTTAGAACAGAAGGAGTACAATATAATACTCCCTCCGTCCCTATTTATAAGAGCTAGTTTGACAAAACACGGGTATTAAGAAAGTGGATTTTAATATTAAATTGATTGACAAATTATATTAATTTTACATGTTTACTCTTACCATTAATTGTAGTGTTTTGTATCAAACAAAAGAGAATTTAATGCTATTAAAAAAAACTATGCAAAGTAAATAAGGGTAAGTTTGGAAAAAGAATAATTAATGTATTGATAATTGTAAAAGGGTCTTATAAAAAGGGACAAATTTTTTGTCAAACTAGCTCTTATAAAAAGGCACGGAGGAGTAGTATGAGTATTTATTGCAAAAAATGAGTGTTACCTAGGAAGAGTAATGTCATTTGCACACAAATTTTACTATTATCAATATAAGATAAGATAAGATAAGATAAGATTTTCAATTACCTATATTTTTTCAATTAGCTATAAAATTACTTCCATATCCTTTCTTCAAATAATTACCAACTTCTATTTTGACAAAAATGCCACTATTTTTAATGTTGAAATGACAATATTACCATTGTGTGCAAATAACATTACTCTTTCTATATGCACATCGAAAAAGATCTAAAGATATAATCAATCTTTTTTTTTTAAGAAAAAGATATACTCAATCTAGTCAAATGTCTAAAGAAAAATTTCACACCCTTAGAAAAAGTAATTAGAATAATTTAATGTTCTAAAAGTAATTAAAATAACGGTCATGTTAATTAGTGTTTTCTGGACACAAAACATAAATTTTTGTTTTTTTTTTGTCCACATAAAAGAAAATGATATTTTTTTTGTCTTTACAATATTTTTTATATTTTGAAAATATTGACTACATAAATTCCAAGATAAATTTTCTATATTTGATTTTCTAGTTAATATTTTCCTTAAAATAATAAGAATTAAATATGATTTTTTCTCCTAAAAAATTATCAATTTTTGTTATTTTATTTTGTCCACATAAAAGAAAATGACATTTTTTTTGTCCTTACAAAATATTTGTGCACCTAGTTTTAATCTGTGCTAAAACGAAAATTGTTTAATTTTCCTTTAAACATTTAAATTTTGTAATAATTCCTTTAAAAATGAAAAAGATTCAATTATTAGATACAAATGGACAGTTTTATCATGATGAATAAATTTCATTTTACGATATAAGTACGAAATTATCTTTCTAATTTAACGGTGGTATACATGGGTTGGACAAATTCAGTCGATCCGGTCAAATCCACTCAATCCAATCCAAAAAAATGGGTTGGTTTGGGTCATTAGGTGGGTATGTATATCATAATGAAAAATATATTAAAAAAAAAAGTTTCGGGCAAAACATGATTCATACCCAAAGAACCCACTGATATGATATTGCTATGATTTTTTTAAAAAAATATTTTTCATATAAATAACAAAGTTTTACTTTTCCGCCTGATCATTTAAAGAGATAAGCCAAATGTTCAATACTCCAACTTTCAAAACAAATTGTATGTATGTATATTTCATACGACAAACACATTATCCTTTTGTACTTCAAAGTCTCAACGCATTCTCTGGTCATCTTATTCGAGTCTTCTCTATTCGACTTTCTTTCATCATTTAAAAATAGTGATGTTAAGAAAAATAAGATTCTTTGTGTACTTTGCGATCTGCCTATCTTATTATATATGGTGGGACTCAGTCACGCCAAAGAGAAGATAGGCCCAGAAAAATATGGACAGATGAGACACCTGCAACTATACTTCCTCCACTATCTCCATTATTCTCTCAATTACTCCCCACTATTTGCTCCACTATTCCTATGGCATACCTCCTATGTATAAGACATCATTGTATCAGAAAGAAATACATTTTCTATTCATCAAATACACATTCCATAAAACAACACAAGAACATTTGGTGCCCATCGTGGGGCTCGAACTCACGGCCACAAGGTTAATAACACTTTGAAAATAGTGAAAATAGATTATTTTTATGGAAGAAAAAAAATGAGGATATTATTATTTTATGATGCTAAAAAATAATGAAAATAGGTTACACTGTTTTTTAAGAAAATAAATAGGTTGTGTTTTTTTAATAAAAAAATAAAATGATTCTTCATTTAGTCATTTAATATTGAAAAAACAAAAAAATTAATAATTTGGATAACTCATTACCCAACCAACTCAACCCGAAAATTAATGGGTTTATCCAACCCGGTCCAATGCTAAAATAGGTTGTTATTTTACTCGACCCAATCTAAAGTATCTTATCTGATTTAAGTTTTGGTTTTGGCTACACCCAACTCAATCTGGCCATGTGCACCATTAAACCGTGGTATATATAAACCCCTTAATTATCAATTTTTTTTTTACCAAATCCTTAATTTTCACTTAGACTATTTATTATTGGTAAATGATAAGTGGTTCAACAAGAAGTAAAATTTTAAGATTGAATTTGAGACATAAAATTATAAATACATACATCGATCTTTATTGATAATCAAACACATTTTAAAATCAAATATGCAAAATAACCACCATATAGTATATATATGTATTATTAGTACTTAATAATTAACATGTGAGTTCAAGGACAATGAGGAAGATTTCGTCCAGGGCCTCCAAAATAGAATAAAGGGTCAGTTCCATCATCTTTAAAGGCAGTGTAACAATCAGGCTCTGCAGCACGTGTGCTTACCAATTGTGGATACTTAAGCATTTGTGAATAATCTTTAATTCTGACAGTACTTATGTAGCATGCTCCCCCAAATCGACCACTTGCTTCTCCACTGCCCATATGTGTTCCTGTGTGAGGAGCCTTTCTGACCTCATGGCTATACACTTGTCCACCCCATTGAACCATTGTTGCACTTTGTCCCAAAAACTCTTTTGGCCAATAACCTACGGGAATGCTATGCTTTATTTTAAGCCACCAATTTCCACCATTATCCTAAATCAAGCCAATAAATTAAGACAAATTGAAATTTTTTTTTTTGTACATTATTAACATTGTATACAATTTGTGTGTTGGCATGTGCACTAGTATATGTGTCCAAAAGTGAGTGGTGGAATTGGTTCCTGCAATTGGGCGGTGTGATCAATCCTTTTAGATTAGTCACTCATTCGACTGGATACTGGGTTTTTTTTAAGTGTAGGTGTCCAAAAGTGCAAATAATAAAATTAAAATAAAAACAATTCATATAAATAAACATAACTTATTATTACCAAATAAATTCCAAAATTGAGTTCATATTGTTGACCAAGAGGGGTTGAAATAGGTCCTATGGTACCACCAAGTCCTACATTCTTGTTTGTTTGCACAAAACCAGAACAAGTAAGATCAAAGCAACCAGTTGATTTATATGTATCTTTCTGCATTACAATCAAGAAACCAAAAATCAATGACAATGTCTCGTAGAATTTGTGGTTATAAAAATAAGTATAAGATTTGAAAAGACCAAAAAAAGGCAAATATTTTCAATAATTAAGTACTTACAGTCCAATAGATGAATAAACGGGTGCTATGGTCACCATACAATTTGGGATTAACCTAAACCATACCATATATAGAGCATTAGCCATGTGTACTTGTATGTATAACATCATGCATGCATTAATCATGTACTTCATCTAAACTCAAATATAAAAAATACACTTATTAAAGAAAGTAGTTAAGTGTCCCACTTCTGATGAACTTAAGTGATCAGTTGGTAGAAATATTGTATTATATATATAGAGATCAGGGTTCAAACTCCGAAATTTCATATAAAAATTAAATACATCCACTAATATACCCCTAATGTCATCTATCCAAAATAGGTGTGTATGATTAAATAGAATATATATGAAGTAGTTAGGATGATGACTAACCACCCAACCAGCTTCAACGGTTTCTAAATTGTCACCACTGTTAGCCTTAAGCCAAATTTGAGCAGTAGTGAAATCTTCTGGTTTGTCAACATTTGGATTCCATACATTAATATTTGCATCGGCGCCAATAAAATTGAATCCGTATGCCTGAAGATATGCATCCTACACAATCACACCACCCTATTAACTCATATTTTTTGACAAATAATATAAATCATGTATACATATTTATAATACAATAAAATTAATTAGTTTTGAAAATAATGACGTAACTTGTGTGTGAACATTAATGAATATAACTAGTTATAAATTATAATATGTACCGATCGATCTTTTAGATTAACGAAATCACTATTGGTGTGCGTTGAATTTACAAACGATTCTTGATATTTTTGTCCGAAGCGGTCAAGTGAAGCAGCTCTTAGCAAGTCCTCTTTTCGAATTCTTCTAATTGGAATTGTTCCTTCTGGACAACTTCCACTTTTCTGCCATGCTTGAAATACCTCAGAACTTGCGTTGAAAGTTTCTCTTGTGCTTGAGTTTTGGGATTCAAAAAGAAAATCGGGTATCCTCTGCACACAGTTTGTTAGTTAAAGAATGATGAAATAATATAATAATAATAATAATAATAAATTAATTGATTATAATTGCTAAAATTGAGTTATTTTAGACTTTTTAAATCGGATTTATTGCATCATCTTTCAAGTTATTGCAATTCCTCAACACACAAGTCTTACGTTAAATATTTGATTGGTAGTTGATAGACTCCAAATACACAATCACTTCTTTTACATTTGTGGAGACTCTAGCCTCTTATCTCCCAAGAAAATAAGTACTCCTCGTATAAATTTTTTGTCCTTTTAATTTTTTAGTTTTGCCCCAAATTTTTTGTCCTTTAAAAAACCAATGCACAATTAGTATTATTTTACTATTTGTACCCTTACTAAAACTAAAGCATTAATTAAATAATTTTTTTCTATCTTAATAAAATAAGAATAAAAATGACTTAACTTATCAATATTTATTATTTCTTAAGCTTAGTAAAAAATATTTGTTTGTTGTCTTAAGCTTAAAGGCATGACTTTAGGATTTTCCAATAATAATTCGTCATTTGTTCAGCTTAATTAATTATATTATTCGTCTTTTATCATTTACTCAAAATTTGTTTTGGTCCTTTTTTATTTATTTGTTTTTAAGTGATTGATAATAGTATTTTCATTAATATTCAACTCATATAAAGAGCATAGATTAGAGTAATGCTGAAAAAGACTAACATTTTTCATTTAAAAAGATAAAGGACTAAAACGAGTCAAAAAATTATAATGAACCAAAATAATTTTTTGAGTAAAAGATAAATGATAAATAGTATAATAAAGCGTATTTGTTTTATGCTCGATTTATAGAGTCGAAGGAGACTTTTATTTGTTACAAAAAAAATGTTTTGGTTCTGGAATCAATTTGTTTAACAATGCGCCCTATTAGTAATATAGAATCCACCTAATAATATTAGTACGTAGTTAAAAATGTACCTGAATACGGTGATTGCTTAAAGCAGGATGGTCGAAAGCAGGTTGCTTATAAATGTCAACGCAGTCAAAAATATCTCCATCTTCGCTCTGAAAAAAAATTCAATCCAAAAATTTGTATATTCAAACACAATAATTCTAAATTGTTTCAAAATACGAAACTGACTTTTTGTTTACTATTTTATCTAAAGATATTTTCACCAAAGAGAAAAAGTCATCGAAATAATATTGTATAATACGTAATGAATAAGATTTAGTTTTTTTTTTGTTTTTGAATAACTATAAGATTTAGTTTTTACACATGATTTTAAATGATTTATTTGAGACTAATTCCTGGCTATAAGATTCAATAGTAACATAAACTTTATGATTCATACATTCCTCACATTAATCATTCATAGTACGAGTAGTAGTTATATATAATTAGGCTGAGTGGAGTGTTATGGAATTGCATACCTTAATGGATTTTACTGCAGCCTTATTTAAGAGCTTTAATTTAGCTTCAATTTCTTTTTCTAAAGTTGAAGATATTCTTGCTTCAATTTTCAATACTGGTATGGTACATAAGGCAAAGAACATCCAAAGGAACAACATTCCACCCTTGAATTTCCCCATTCCACCTTGATAATTTGCTCCCTTCATTTCTCCTTCAATAGACATTTTAGGCATTCAAGATAAATAGCACAAACATTTATACTAAATGTTTGCCCCAAAAAAGGGACTGTATTAATAGACTTTTAGTCATTCAAGATAAATAGCACAAACATTTATACTAAATGTCTTTTACTTTGCTTTGACAAATAAGTTTACTCCCTTTGGATATTATTCAAAGTAAATTTGACTATTTCGGTAGATTAAAAAGTGATGTATTTGATAAATAATATGGACTAGATACATCATTTTTTCATGTCTTTTAAATCTAATATACTCCCTCCATCCCTATTTATAACAGCTAGTTTGACAAAACACAGGTTTTAAGAAAGTTGATTTTTGTATTAAATTTGTTGACAAATTATATTGATTTTTCATGTTTACCTTTAATAATGAATTTCCTATAATTAATAGAGTACTCATTTACAAAAAAAAAAATTAAATGCTATTCAAAAAATTATGTAAAATAAATAAGGATAATTTTGGAAAAAAAGAATCAATGTCATTAATACTTGTAAAAGGATCTTATAAAAATAGACAAATTTTTTGTCAAACTAACTATTATAAAAATGGATGGAAGGAGTATATTTTATATATTATTTAAATGTCATTATAAAGTGTGTACCAAAAATATGATATGATAATATAATATTATCATATTTTTTATCTTGTACATACAAAACATATGATAGGATAACACTATCATGTTTATATCATATCTTATTCGTATCATATTTCTATTCATGCATCCTTAATTTGTGGTTTGTTCTATTAATTTTAGGGCCCATTCCACTCAATTTTTGTTTGTACAATTCAAATAAAATAATTTGAGTTCTTTTCTTTCTTTCGTTCATTAAAATATAATATTTTAAAATAATTTTAATTATGAAAATTGCATTTTTTAATAATTAGGACTCAATTTTTAAAATAAAAAAATTTTCTAAAATATTTAAGACAAAAATCCTATGACTCGTCCACAAATCCAAGCCCAACTAACTATGACTCGTCCACAAATTCTAGCTCCACTAACAGAAATGCTGAAATTGCTAATTTGGACGTCATGACTAAGATTTGACTCCGATCTCTCCAGTTTGGATGCGTGAGTTTTCAATAGCTTGTCATTTCGTCAATGTATAAAAATAAATTATATGATTGTATGCAATGTAGACTAGCTAGTAAATAATTCTAAAATTCTACTCTAGTAAATGATTTTTAAAAAAAATTTACGGCCATCCAAAAATGCCGACAAAAGCTTTTTCAAGACTTATACTATCCTTAATAATTTAAAGGTATTTATCTAACAACTAATAAAAATATCAGAGAGATTATCCTATCATATTTAAATGTCTTCAGACTTCAGGAACAACCTGCTTTTGACAAGAAGCAGTTTCTTGGCTTTGTTAAGAGGTACATTAAGTTGTTGACACCCAAACTAGATGCAGAGAAGCAAGAGCACTTTAAAAAGAACATTGAGAGTGCAACTAAATACCTCCTTAGTAAGCTCAAGGACCTTCAGTTCTTTGTTGGTGAGAGCATGCATGATGATGGTAGCTTGGTCTTTGCCTACTACAAGGAGGGTGCTACTGATCCAACATTTCTCTACTTTGCACATGCTTTGAAGGAGATCAAGTGCTAAGTGTTGTAATGCACTATGTGTTCTGCTTCTAATTTATCCTGTTTTTGTTCTACATCTCCTTCTAAGTTATACTTGAGACTATGATTTGGTATTTTTGATAATGATGTGATGGTTTGCACTTAAAAAATAAAAATAAAAATAAAAATAAAAATATCATATAAATAAATTTGTATTTGGTATCCATAAGTAATTTTTAACCAATTTTTATTTCATATATAGTTTGTTCTCATTGGTTGTTGAGTGTAAATACTTCCAAATTATATGGTGTAGAAAAAATTTTAAAAATAAAATATTTTTAAACTCCTACCTTCGTAGAAACAAGTGATATATAGTTCAATGGTTGAATTGTTCATTGTAGTAATTTGTTTCCTACTTTGGTTTGCCTTATAATATAATACCATAAATTAACTTTGAACCAATCTTTTGGACTTTAGCATAGACGACAGATTATAATATTTCAACGCACCCACGCAGCATTGACTCATGACAACAGAGACACAGTCAACATCATTGTACCCATTCCACAAACAGCACTATAAATACAACTTTAAGCTATGCAATTTAACAAACCATAACTGAATACTCTTCAATATATATATTCAACAAATTAATATTCATAAGCTTAATTTCAGCTTTAAGCCATTCCATAGAAAATCCAAAGTCCAAACTTCAACTTAATTTCAAGACATATTTCAGTCAATATATATAATGGAGAGAACACAATCATCACTTCTACAAATTCAGCCTCCAACCTATGGAAATTTAGTGACTATTCTAAGCATTGATGGTGGCGGTATTAGGGGACTTATTCCCGCAACTATTCTCGAGTTCCTTGAATCACAACTTCAAGAATTGGACGGTGAATCTGCAAGGCTTGCAGATTACTTTGATGTGATTACAGGAACAAGTACAGGTGGTCTTGTAACTGCAATGCTAAGTGCTCCGAATGATAAACAGCGTCCTCTTTTTGCCGCGAAAGATATCAAGCCTTTTTACTTGGAACATTGTCCAAACATTTTCCCACAACACAAGTACGTATTATTATTAATAGTAAAATTTATCACTTCGAACAAATGAATTCAATGATTAATCTAAAACATGAATTGAACTTACGCAGGCACTTGGGATCGATCGGGAAATTATACAGATCATTAGCAGGACCGAAATATGATGGAAAATACCTTCACAATGTGGTGAGGGAGAAGTTAGGAGAAATTCGTGTGCACGAGACATTAACCAATATTGTGATTCCTACATTTGACATAAAGACAATGCAACCAACTATTTTCTCATCTTATAAGATCAAGAAAAATCCTTGCATGGATGCAAGACTCTCTGATATATGCATCAGCACCTCTGCTGCACCTACTTATCTTCCTGGTTACAACTTCAAGAACCAAGATACCGAAGGCAACACGCATGAATTCAACCTTGTTGATGGCGGTGTTTGCGCAAATAATCCGGTATGTAATATCAAACTTTATAAATATAATTAAATGAAATCAAGTTTGCAAATATATATATGACTAATTAATTAATTTTGTTTTTTGTGATTATATTTCAGACTTTAGTGGCGGTGAATGAAGTAACAAAGCAGATAATTAATCAGAATAATGACTTTTATACCATCAAACCTATGGAATATAGTCGTTTCTTGATAATCTCACTAGGAACTGGGACACCTAAAAATGAACAAAAGTTTAATGCAAAAATGGCAGCAAAATGGGGTCTATTGGATTGGTTAACTCATGGTGGTTCAACTCCCTTAATTGATGTGTTTAGTCAATCATCAGGAGATATGGTTGATTTTCATCTTTCAACCATTACTCAAGCACTTAATTCACAACATAATTACCTTAGGATACAGGTATTATTTTCAATACAATGATATAATTACCTATATATTACATAGAAATAGTATTAATGTACACTAAAAGTAATTAATTTTCTTATAATAAATTTTATTAAAATGCAGGATGATACATTGACTGGTACAAGTTCATCTGTTGATATTGCCACAAAAGATAATTTAGAAAAACTTTGCCAAATTGGTGACAAGTTGTTGAAGAAACCAGTTTCTAAGGTCAATTTAGAGACCGGTGTATTTGAGCCAATTGAAAACGGGGAAACCAATGAGGATGCTCTTAAAAGGTAAATCTATAAAGCATGCTATGTTTATTATTTTTTCAAACCAAGTTATAATTTTTTTAGTGAGTTAATCATTGGTTTTAATCTTTGCAGGTTTGCTAAAATACTTTCACAAGAGAGGAGGCTTAGAGAGTTAAAATCTCCTCACACTAATAAAACTTCAATATAGAGAGACATTTGTAGTATATTTTTTAGACTTTTAATGTAATTTGACAAAATTTGTTGATTTAATTTATTTTTTATTTATTTATAATTTTTTTAGAGTATTCATTATATACTCTATGGACATAATAAAAAAAAAAGTGTAATTGTTTATTCACTAACCGTGTGAATTTATATTTAAAGTTTGTATTTTGATGTTCAAAATAATCCAAATTATTCAAATGCTCTGATCATATTTATAACTTGTGTGGTAGCATTACCTTAATTAGTCTCAAAACAACAATAATTAATTAACCACTAATTAGACACTCTTAATCCACTGGAACATCATTGAGAGCACTATAACTATATGAATCCATTTGTTACAAATGAGTTCAATTACAATAACGATTTCGTCCGGGCCCACCAAAATAGAATACAGGATATTTTCCATAATGAACATCATTGAGAGCACTATAACAATATGGTTCTGCAGCAAATGTAGTTACATATGCTGGATATTTCAGACTTTTTGAATAATCCTTAATTCTCACATCAGTCATGTAACATGCAAATCCAAATTTACTACTTGCTTCTTCTCCACTACCCATCTCTGTTCCAGTATGAGGAGGGGTACTTTTGACTTTATAACTATACACTTGTCCACCCCATTGAACCAATGTTGCACTGTGTCCTAAGTTACCTAACATCTCCTTTGGCCAATAACCTACAATCGTGTTACCCTTCACTCTAAGCCACCAATTTCCATCATCATCCTAAATCAACACAACAAAATTAAGACAAAATAGTTTAATATTTGTTTTGTACATTAGTACCATGATGGCATAATTATAAATACAATTTGTTAATTTGTTTAAGATTTCATCCATGACAAATTGAGAAATTTGGTTAGTTTTTTTTTTTTCACCACTAGTATCTGGACCACCTAATCTGATTCGGGGTCTGTTCTGACATTAAGTGATTTCAGTCCCTCTCGATCACAGTTGCAGGGATCGAACATTGGACCTCCCTATCAAGTTAAGCGTCAATCAGCACTGGACCAACTAACGATTGATTAAGAAATTTTTTGAACACATGTTATCATTACCTGAAATAGTCCAATGTTGATTTCGTATTGTTGGTTAAACGGGCGTGAATAAGGTGCTAAGTTAGAACCAATTGCAAATTCTGTGGCTATTTGCACAAAACCATGACAAGTAAGATCAAAGCACCCTGTTGACTTGTATGAATCTTTCTGTATCACAATCAAGAAACCAAAAATCAATGGTGTTTTCTCTCTAGATTTATGGTTATACACAAACCAACTACTACTATAAGATTAGAAACTACACAAATGAAAAGAACTTACCGTCCAATAAATGAATAAACGGGTGCTGTCATCACCATACAATTTGGGATTAACCTAAACCATAACATATATAGAGAGCATTAGGAATGTGTACTAATATCTATAAAGTGTGCCTGCATAGTTAATTACGTATAGGAAAATATAAATTACAGACACTTCTCGAATTAGCCATGTAGTGTCGGACATGCTTCGATCTCCGACACAGACACAGACATATATATATGATTACATTGAATAATAACATTTTATCAAATTAATATTGGTGTTCATGTGTTAGTGTTCATGTCGTGTTCGGTGTCAGTGTTATGTATGAATGTTTATTCTTGACTTTGAAGTAGGGTAATTGATACTAAGTTACTAACCGCCCATCCTGCTTCAATGGTTTCAACTTCAAGACCATTGGCAGCCTTGAGCCATATTTGAGCAGTAGTGAAATCTTCTGGTCGATCAACCCTTGGATTCCATATGTTAATATTTGCTGTTGCACCAATAAAATTTTCTCCAAATGTTGCAAGATGTGCATCCTGCATGATCATACCACAATCCCATTTATATGTAATCATAATATTCATACAAATTTCATTTATACTACAATAATATTAGTTGTGATATTACCGAGCGGTTTATCATACTAGACGCTACATCATCGGTGGTAGCGTCGAGGTTGGGGAAAGGAAGATTTGTGATGTTTGGTTCCAATGGTTTTTTTCCAAAGCGATCAAGTGAAGCAGCTCTCAACAAATCCTCCTTTTTAATCCTACGAATAGGTACGGTTTCTTCTGGACAACTTCCACTTTTCTTCCATGTTTGGTACACTTCGGTGCTTGCATTGGTAGTACTTCTTATGCTTGAACTTTGGGACTCAAGAAGAAAACTAGGTATCCTCTGCGAATTTGTTAGGTTAAGAGCACAATTTATTAGTTTGATAAGGATGAAGGAATAATAATACTAATTTTATTAGTTCTAATTTTGAGATTATATCATGATTGAGTTATTTTAGAGTTTCTAACCACAATCATATTACTAATGTACAACCATATTTTAATGTAAATTTTACTCTCTTTTTTTATAGAGATGTAAATTTTACTTTGATCTTTATATATATTGGCACCCAAATAATTCAAATTACTATTCATCATAAATCAAAATAACTTTATTTACCTGCAAGAATCAAAAGTTGAAATGCAAAATATAGATCATCTAGAACCTCATTAGTAGTAATCCATCCATATCTTATTATAAAAACTTCTACAAAAAATTATGGATATTAAAAAAAAGTTGTTGGAGCAAGTAACTAATAACACACCTGAATAGTGTGATTCTTTAAGGTAGGATGGTCAAAAGCGGGTTGTTTGTAAATGTCGACACAGTCAATAATGTCTCCATTTTCACTCTGCATAAAAATAATAATATTCTTAGATGTATCCAAAGACTATCCAAACAAAATAACTCAAAATCCTTACTCCAAAAAACTAAATCAAAATCCTTCTAAGGTGTAATAGTTTTTAAATGTTTTACTAATCACTAAAAAATATAATTTTAATTATATTTCCAAAATGATTTATTTATTTTTATAATAATTTATATGAAGATATTATCAGACAAATATAGAAAAATTCATTAAAATATTATTGTATAAATATACAATGAACAAGATATAAACAAATATTTTTTTTTTAAAAAAAAAAGATATTAAAAAATTATTCCGTAGGAAAAAAATTACAAATGGAATTTTAAAGGAATTAATTGATATTCTAATTCCTGTATATTAAATTGTCACCAAATAAACATTATTCAATAAAATTAATTTTTTATTACATTAGAGAAAGAAAAAATTCTAGGATATCTCAACTATATTGACACTCCTATCTATTAAATATGCTTGGATCTCATCCCAAAAACTAGCTCAAAGGGTGAGGTTGCCCTCACATATTTATACACTTCACATCCCGGGAACCTAAGTAATGTGGGATTTCAAACAAAACTCCGACAACACAACAACATATTCAACACCCACCCTCACGCCTAGCGTGGTTCTGGGTCAGATGCCCACATTGCAGTCTTTATCACGGCTCTGATATCATGTTAAATACTATCATGTCCCGCCCTTCATCTATATATAGCTCATACTATAAATTTTTATTCTAACTAATAATTACAAATGTTCTATTCGTGTAAATTCTTAACGAAATTTTGGATACAATTATCAACAATGCATTATATAAGTTATGAACAATGCATTATATATGCAGAGGATCGGAGTTCGAACCCCGATCATTCTACTTATTCACCTTAAGAGTGAAATTTTTAGCCATTAAATTACTTGACAAAAAAATGTACTCTTCAAAATATTGTCATAAAGAAAACGAACTCTTCAAAGTAAATAGCTCATGTGCTTGTCAAAAAGAAAATGGCCATATAATGTGGGGTATAAAAGTCAAACATTTACATGTTGTTATTAGATGAGAATCATTGGAAGATGATTTTCTTTTCTTCTTTTAAAAAAAAAAGTACCTTACTATGTAAAATGATTATCTAATCGAAATGGGGGAGATATGAAATTGCATACCTTGATGGATTTCACTGCAGGCTTGTTTAAGAGTTTCAATTTAGCTTCAATTTGTCTTTCTAAAGAAGATGAATATGCTCTTGCTTCAACTTTCAATACTAGTAAGGTGCACAAGGCAAAGAAGACCCAAAGCAACAACAATGAAACTTTATATTTTCCCATTTCACCTTGATATATTGATCCCTTTGTTTCTCCTTCGATAGATTTGTAGACATTCAAGATAAATAGCACAAATATTTATACTATGAAAGAAAAAAAAAAAGACAATAAATTGTTTTCTACAATAAAAAAAGGACAGTATTAATGGGTGTTTTTTTTTTTCGGTCAAGAGTATTAATGGGTGTTTTATGTAGTACTATTATTTTATTTTGACAAAAGGACGTTATTATTTTATATTAATGGTCAAAAGAAAATGTATTTATTGTGATGGTAAGAAAAGGAAATATGATTATTATGACATTTATATTTATAGATTCATTCATAAAAATATATGTTCAATGAACATGCTTCTAGGCAAAAATTACCATATGAATGAATTAAATTCACATTTTAAATAAGATAGATGGTGTAGTTTTTTTTTTTGAGGTAAGAGATGGTGTAATTGATGATGTGATGTTTTTTATTTTGTAATAGTGGACTTACTCCTGCGTATGAAAAAAAATTAGAAAAGTTCACTTTGTGTGTTGCATAGATTTTTTGGCATAGATTAGTAAAAAAATAATAATAGTAATTTTCTTTCTCTTTAAATATTAATAATTGTATAATTGTATTAATTAAATATGTAAAAGTAATAAATGTATTTGTGATACTTTTTTTCAATTATAACTATGAACTTTGTTAGAGAGTCACTTTTAACAAGATAAGAACCGAGTAGAATTGTTTTAGTCAACATAACTAAATTGTTTTAGTCAACTAAATTGACTATACATTTCATCGACAAGACCTTAAAAATTATTAATTTAATAATTTAACTATTTAATCGTTAATCTTAATTTATTAATTTACCTATAACTTCAAATTAAAGATTAAATAGATAGATTGACCAAAAAAAAAATTAAGTAGATAGATAGTTATAACTTATAAGGTTTGTTTGGATTTATGGAAAGAAAATGAAAGGAAATAAAGAAAATTACGAAAACCGATTAATGAACTTGTACTAACTCTAATCCAAGTTCATTCATTGGTTTTCGTAATTTTATTTTCTTCCACTTTCTTTCCTTCAAACCAAACAAAGCCATAAAGTTTTTAGTTATGTGACATCAACAAAAATTTGTAGACTCTGTCTCATATTTCATTGTATAATGTATGATTGTTTTATTTTCCGCCTTAAATGATGACAATTTGAACGTGGTATTCATGCCTTTTGGCGAAGATTTTAATTAGGAACTATTTTTAATATTATGGAGTAGTGGATATCCACATAAACAAAAAGAAATGGAAATTGTCTGTGTAACACCCTAACCCACTTATACTATTTACTTAGCTTAAAATAAATACAAATACAAGCAATTAAGGCGTTACAAGAAATAAAATCATTCAAAGCATGCATATATATTCATTTGTATCGCAACGGAAGCATTTAATAATTCATATGAATATAACATAGCTTCATAAAGCTCAAATCCAAGCATGCATAGTCATAGGACATATTACAAATCCATAAGGTTCTTCATATAAGAAGACCTACTCATAACATCAACAAGTCATAAGATAATAAGGTACGAAATAGCAAGGTCTTAATACATAAGTTCAAACAAACGAGACTATAACACTAAATCCCAACAGTGTTACAATTATCAGAGCAATCCTAAACTCTAGGGAACCTAGGGTAACTCTACACCAACACCTTACCAAGCTAGACTAACTTGGCCACCAAAGCGATCTCCTAAGTCTCAAGTAGACTCCTTAAGCGAAGAATCTGGACCCAAACCATACACAAACACAAAATAGAGAGTTAGTTACAATCCAAGTTCATAATCATAAGCATAGGGTACACTCATAATATGGAAATAGCAATAATATGACTAAACAACTAAATTGTCTAGTAACATGCATTTCATACTCATTAAATAATGATAACTCATGCTCATCGCCATTTAGTTAAACACATAACCATGTTCATATTCGAGTCAATCAAACACAACTATAGTAAGCATAATGTCAATTACCAATTACCACATAATCACGTAATCCCTAATGCAACTAATGTCACAATTATATGTCGTGTCACCCTAGACATCACTAGATGCATGCGGTACCATTCACCTCATTTAGGATAAACTTATATCTCATTCACCTCATTTTCATTTTTAAGTCATGAAGGACTCACCACAAATAGACTTATGATGCATGTATGTACATATACCTTGACGATAATCACCACAAATCCCCTAATGAAATATAGTACTACACAACCTATATTCATTTCAATTCACCTCAAACATATCATCATTAGGTCATACACACAATACATACACACACATCATATATATACATATATAAGGTTTATCTCATATTCCAAGTTGTTAATCATCAATTCATTAATTCAAACTCAATTACATATACTAAGTTCTTAATTCAATTAACAAAGTATTGCAATTATATACCAAAACAGCATAATCCAAGCATGATCTTTAAAAACTAACATCAGAAATGAATTCTACGCGAAAAATCGTGAAGAATAGGTTCCGGGTGCATAAACCATCAAAAAGTCAACTCATAAGTCAACTAGTCAAACCTGTTGACCAGTCAACTGCGCCGGGCGCCAACGACAGAGCCTAAATGGCATTTCTGGACCTTTCTGGGCGCCGGGCGCCAACAGTGCTGCGCCGGGCGCGGGGACCTGATGGGAAAATTGTTTTCTCGCGTTTTTGACCCAAAAATCACTTTTTCAAAGCCAAAAGCACTTATTTGAACCTATAACTCATATATAACATACATAAACATGTTCTTACTCAAAAACACTTATTTTGACTCTTAAACAACTCAATAAACAACCTATATCAAAGTTTTGAAAACTCTTTAAATCATGAAAACTCATATTTCAACAACAACCCATTTATTGCATCAAAACTTAATCATGCAAGTTCATATATCATAACATGTTGATAAAAGAATAAAATCATAGAAGTGCACATAACATAATCACATGATTTAAAACAACATTCATTCATCAACATTCAAAAGAAAAATCACATTCCCTAATCCCCCCCCAAACCAAGAGATGAGAGGGTTTGAGTTTGGAGAGTAGACTTCTCCCCCCTCTTTGTTCATCTCACAAAAATTAATAACTACTCTCTAACCTTGTTGATTGATGATTTTCTCTACTCCTTCTCTTCTACCCTCTACTCCTTCTTCTTCTCTTCTCTTCACTTTTCTCTTTCTACCTCCTTCTTTCTCTATTCTTAGAAAATGAAATTATGACCAACACATCTCTACTCCTCATCATGTCAAATAACCGATTATCCCAAAAGCTTAAGCTGTTAGGATATGTCACATCAATGGTTTTATATTATTTTTAACACGCCTCCTCACGCAAGAGCTCATTTGGGCTTGAAGCGTGGATAATGCATAGGTCCACCTACCATATGCTTTAAATTCCACTTTTTAATTAGAAAGTGAGGGGAGCGGGGATCGAACTCTAGACCACTTAGTCATAGAGGCTCTGATACCATGTCAAATAACCGATTATCCCAAAAGCTTAAGCTGTTAGGATATGTCACATCAATGGTTTTATATTATTTTTAACATGTTAGAAGTCCCACATTGGCTAGAGATATGGCAAAGATAGCCTTTATAAGTGTAGTGCAAACCTCAACTCTTAAGCTAGCTTTTGTGGTTGAGTATAGGCCTCACAAATTCTAATATGGTATCAGAGCCTCTCCAAGATCCGTTGGGCCACCCGTTATCGGGTCACCTACCGTTTATATCCACGCACCAAACCCAATAGTGATGGGCGTGAGGGGGTGTGTTAAGAAGTCCCACATCGGATGTGAGTTGGCCTGAATAAGTCTTTATAAGTAAGAGGCAATCCTCACCTTACAAGCCGGTTTTGTGAGGATGAGTTAGGCCCAATACTAATTTCTAATATGGTATCAGAGCCTATCCTAGATCCATTTGTTGTTTGTTGTGGAGACCTCCCATATTTGGGCCACCCGTTGTTGTTGATTCCACGCACCAAGCCCAATAGTGCTGGGCGTGAGGGGGTGTGTTAGAAGTCCCACATTGGCTAGAGATATGGCAAAGATAGCCTTTATAAGTGTAGTGCAAACCTCAACTCTTAAGCTAGCTTTTGTGGTTGAGTATAGGCCTCACAAATTCTAATACATCACTCTAACCTAATAGCCAATTGTCTAAAATACCCTCTCTTAAACTTAGGCCCAATAATTAAGCCCAACTATTTTCCTATCTCATAACATTACTTAACTCACTTAAATAATAATTCCTCTACTATTTCCTATTTTAGACAACTACTCACAATTAATTAATTAACCCAAATGTAAAATAACTATAAAAGCTAATAAATTCTAATAAATTAAAAAAATGGGTGTTACAGTCTGTCTACCAAGAAGTAACTTGGTTGAGGTTTCAATTATCAATCTTGAGAAACTCGGTTTGAGACCCAGCACCGAGAAGAAAAAAAAAGGAAATTCAAAAAATATGAATAACAATTTAATAAGAAAGAAAGTGAATTAAAATTTCCAAAATTGAGAAATATATTGATACATATATTTTATTGTTCACCAAACAAAATGTGAGCATCCACTAAAAAACAAAAAGAAAATAGTCAAATGTGTGGTATAATATGTGAGTTCAAGGACAATATGGAAGCTTTCTTCCTGCCCCTCCAAAAAAGAATACAGGGTCTTTTCCATATTGAACATCATTGAGGGCATTGTAACAATAAGGTTCATCAGCATGTGTACTTACAAATTGTGGATACTTAAAAGTTTTTGAATAATCCTTAATTCTCACATTGGTCATGTAACATGCAAATCCAAATCGACCATTTGCTTCTCCTCCACTCCCCATTTCTGTTCCTGTGTGAGGAGGAGTTGTTTTGACCTTATAGCTAAACACTTGTCCACCCCATTGAACCAATGTTGCACTGTGTTTTAAGCTATCCACTACCTCTACTGGCCAATAACCTACAATGATTCTATCTTTCACTCTAAGCCACCAGTTCCCATCAACATCCTAAATCAAACCAACAATTCAAGAGAGTTAATATTTATTATGTACATTAGTCGCATCATTGAATGCATTAAATTTGTTATTGAAATATTCTCTCATGTGATCACTTATAAGTAAAATTAAAATATTTTGTATGTATACTGAATAATTGATGTATTTAATCTATATATATTAGATATATCTATTATTCAAGATATTTAAAATACACACACTCATATATATATGACATGTTACAAGTATAAGATTTTTGCTATATATTAGAGAAAAATATTTTTTCCAAGGAAAAAAAAAAACATATTATAGGTAGTGTCCACTAAAAATATATTATTCATTTTACTTGTAGCTACCAAAGGTTGAGTGATTAAGATAGTTCAATAGAAATATGTGAATAATTTAGAACACATAAATTATTTTTTTTTATAATGAACACATAAATTATCATTACCCAAAATATTCCAACGTTGATTTCATATTGTTGGTTAAACGGGGATGAATATGGTCCTATGCTAGAACCAATTGCAAATTCTGATGCTATTTGCACAAATCCATGGCAAGTAAGATCAAAACAGCCTGTTGAGTTGTATGAATCTTTCTGCACCACAATCAATAAACTAAAAATCAATATGTTGATTTCTCTTTGGATTTTTGGTTATACAAAACGACAGTAAGATTTGAAACTTACGGTCCAAGCGACAAAAAATCGGGTCTCGTGGTCACCATACAACTTGTGATTAACCTAAACCATAACATATATATAGAGAGCATTAGCCATGTGTACTCATAATTATATCTATAAACTTACATTTATATATATGTATTTTTGTTTGGTTTACTATTTTAAAGGTGTGGAATTTTCACCGTCGTTTAGCATTTACTAATCTCTGTCGACATAATACACGGTGAATTCTCCATTTTCATCCAAATTTTTTCATACCCAAGAGTCAAGAATCGAATTCTGACCATTTACTTAGCTCAAAATTCTTTTCATTCATAGTCGATGTGCCCATCAAGCCGAATCACGGCTTTGATACCACATGTTGGCCGGGGGAGTCTGCGGAGCGCAGGAGTAACAACGAGCAAAAATGCTCCAAGACTAAAAGATATGAAGACATTACATCTCTACCAAGAACCATAAAGCATTAGGTTCATGGGTCATTTCTCATACAAATCTAACATTCTTCCCATTCATAGACGATATAGAATTTAATCACTTATACTTGAAATCTAACGACAATTTATTAGACCAATTCATTTTGGTATATATCTACAAAATAACTAGTTAGGAGAGTAGGGGTGGTGATAAGTACTAACCATCCAACCTGCCTCAACGCTTTCAAAATTTTCTGGACCATTGGCAGCCTTAAGCCATATTTGAGCAGTAGTGAAATCTTCTGGATGATCAACCTTTGGATTCCATATGTTAATATTTGCTTGTGCGCCTATAAAATTGAATCCGTATGTTACAAGTTGTGCATCCTGCATTCATATTGCAATAAAAAATTAGCAAAATAAAATCAAAATTATACATGTATATAACAAATAACAATTGACATTTATACCGAGCGATTTTTTAGATTAAAGAAAGCATTGCTATCATTGAGGTTGGAGAAATTAAGGTTCGTTTTGTTGGCTGAATAGACAAATGGTTCCAAAGGTTTTTTTCCAAAGCGATCGAGTGAAGCAGCTCTCAACAAATCCTCCTTCTTAATTCTACGAATAGGTATAGTTCCTTCTGGACAACTACCACTTTTTTGCCATGTCTGAAACACTTCGGTGCTTGCATTGGTAGTACTTCTTGTGCTTGAACTTTGGGATTCAAGAAGAAAATCGGGTATCCGCTGCACAATTTGAAAGCTATATGTTATGCAAAGTATAAATTATCTGGCCACTGTGTAAAAAAAATTATAAAATCTATGTTGTAGTAATTAATAACACACCTTAATAGTGTGATTTTTCAAAGCAGGATGGTCAAAAGCGGGTTGTTTGTAGATGTTCACACAGTCAATAATGTCTCCATCTTCGCTCTGCAAAAAATCAATATTCTTATATTTTGTATCCAACAATAATTTCTATGGTAGATTTGTTAATTTGAATGTACTTAAACATTCGCTCTTTAAAAAATTAAAATAATTGAATATGATTTCTCATAATAGTGAATATTAAAAAAAATTACCATAAAATGTAAAAATTTAGTATAATGCTTATAAACAATGAAATGATAATTTTTTCTTATGAAATACAAAATCGACAAATAACTATTTGATTCTTTTTTTTCTTAACCATATAACTATTTTATTCATAAAAAATGATTGTTAAGTAATTATTTGTTTAGAAAATAAATCTGCCAAGAATGTAAAATCTGAAATGATTAGCTAATTAATTGGGATGGGGGAGTGATGAAATGCATACCTTTATGGATTTCACTGCAGGCTTGTTTAATAGTTTCAATTTAGCTTCAATTTCTTTTTCTATAGATGGTGAAGCTCTTGCTTCAACTTTCAATTCTAGTATGGCACACAAGCCAAAGAACATCCAAAACAACAACATTGCAACATTGTATTTTCCCATTCCACCTTGATATCTTCCTTTCATTTCTCCTTTAGTAATCCTCTAGACATATAAGATGAATAGCACCTATATTTTTATAACATGTTCGTGCAGGAAGAGGGAAAAAAGAATAATATTTTTATTAAAAAAAAAGGACAATATTAATAGGTGTTTTAATTTCTTCTACTTTAATGTATTTATTTATTGTGACATTTATATTTGTAGATTCACTGCATAATGACATACTATTATTTTTATTTTTATTTTTGAAACAATTTTATTTATTATTTTACGCTCAGCTCCTTTTCCTTTTTTTTTACAATAGTATACGTATGAAGTTTCTATTGTCGTATAACGATAATTAACCTATGTCGAAGAAATCTATAAGAAGCCTAGATAAATTTTATGTCTTCTCAACCGAATTTTTTTATATGTAAGAGCCAATAATCAAACTCATAATCACTTGTTTAAGAACATAAATCTTTTTTTCTAATTAATTAGAAAGACAAAAAATCAATTTGATCATCGACTACATATAAATATAAATGTATAAAGTCATTCATATAAGCTTTCCAACCAATTAATAAATTAAAAGAAGAGTATTATTTATTTATTTTGAAAGAAGAATATAATTTAAAATATTAAGATATACCATATAAGAATATTAAAATTTTGGTCAAAAAAAAAATATTAAGTTATATTCTTATATGGAATATTTTAAATTAGTGTTGTTTATATGGATTAAATTTTAATATACCATATTAAGTTGAATATCGTTCGCAAGCAATTGAGGAGAATAATAATTTTAGTTTTGTGAAATTCAAATGAACAAAAAAAAAATCTAAAAGATTTAATGTTAGTGCATGTCCAAACCGGATAAAATATGATAAAAATAATTAATATGATAATAAAATATAATTAATATGATAATATAATATAATTAATACTTATGGCAAATATGTGTATTGTATTCATTGTTAGGGCCTAGTATTAAATTATATTAGCAATATAATTTATTTTTTTGGGTACGATAGTACTGATATATTCTGGTTTGACTATTATCTATATTTATCTAATGGAAAATATTTGATACTTATATATTCTTAATTTTCGATGCATTATACTTATATATTCTAATTTGACTATTATCAACTAGTATATTTATTTAATGGAAAATATTTTTATATTTTAAATTATAATAAACTTTAATTTGACTTTATATGCTATTAGGTTTACTATATATTTAAGTAATTTCAAATATTAAATTTAATCAACTAATTAATAAATTAAATGAAGAATACTATTATTTATTTTTTTCAAAGAATATAATTTGAAACTTTAAAATATACCATATTAGATTATAGACCAAATTATTAATTATTACCCAAAAATATATTAGTTTTATAACTATTATGTTACATTATTTTTTTTATTGAATGTATGTGTCATATCTTATGCTACATGATAGGAAGTTTGATCACTATCCAGAACATTGTATACGATGAAAATTTGATCAGACATTCAATTTTATGTGCAAAACGGACAACTCGCTATAAGACTGGAACATAGGCATTAGTGCATACCATACCACAATAATTTCTCTAAGGAAACAGCATACAGCAATAAGGTACTTCTAAGTTCTAACAAAATGGATCAAAGGATTGCATGTACTCCTAGGAAACTGTTTACAAGAATAAAACCAAGCAGTTCAGATTCTAGCCACAGACATTTCAACAGTTTGAAAATAGTATTATGATATGTATTTTTCTTGCTGCTCTTGAAGTAGCTTGGCCGATGATTTGGCATCCAAATAAAGTGAACAAATTTCCTCAAGATCAGCCTACAAATTTCAAAACGGTAGTAACTCAATTAGTTAAAGTGATGAAGTAAACAAATTACTTCAAGTGTCGAACATTCAATCCATAAATACCTTGCAGATGTTGTCTCGGCCATTTATCTTAGCAACAACGCTGGCAGGTGATAAAAGCTGAACTGCGTGCCTGATATGCAACACGTATAAGTAAAATTGGAAAGCAAAAAAACAAAAGGATTAGAGGCAATCTAGATAGAATCCCGACCTTAAAGATGTTCGTTGTCCAATCTCCCCTAGGAAAGCTAAACTTTCCTCGTCCACAACCAGTTCCTCCACTTGAGCTCGGATAGCTAGAATCTATACACATGTAAGAAGCATGTATGTTGGTACATTCAAAATTAGCAAGTTAGACATATTGAAAGACTATTTGAAAGAAGGTTGGAGGTCATTTACCTGTATTATTTCAGCCGGACCATAGGTTTGTGTTCGAATGATCACCAATCGATCCAATAGGTCAACAGGTATGCCATGAGGACTGGTCATATCAGTCCCTCTGAGAAAGAAAAGTCAATATTACACTCAAAATTTAAACATGATAAAAAATTAGAATGGGATTATATCAACCTAACTACCAACAAAAATTCTCGCCATTTTGTGTTAATGAACTTCTATGCCCCAACAAATCATGACCACAGAGACATGACCCTTCATTGAGAAACAGCAAAATCAGGTGTCTTCTAAGTCATGCATAGAGCACGAAAGAAGAATCAACTTAACACACCGAAAATGATGGGCTACCAGTAATCAGATTTCATTTATCTAGTTTCTCCAAACTGTCCACTTCAGCAAAACTATATAATCAATTTTAGTTTAATCATACCTTACAGTGCATATTCCTCTATTTGTGGCAAATATTACTATTGGAGACAGTGAGCTCTCTAAAGCACGATTAAGATAAGAAAAACACTCCATATCTAGCATATGCACCTGCAAAGAAGCATTACAACTTCAGTAAATGGATGCAATACAAATACACAAAGCATTATTAGTGAGAAAGTTAACGATGAAGTAACCTCATCAATGAATAGAACCCCGGGGACAAGTTCTGCAACACCTTCATCAATATATCGGTTGACAACCTGTTGCCAAAATAAGCATACTTGTAAATATAAACTACGTTCATACTTGTGACCAAAATAGCCAGAGAGGTAAAAGATGGAATGATAGTCAAAATAAATTGAGAAAAATGCTACAAAAAGCTCATTTCTTAGACTGATAGATTTCTTCCAAGTGAAAAAGGCAACATAATACCAAATAGCATCTTCATGGTGGAATCCACAGAAGATGTTTCATGCAAGAGGCTGATGCATTTGCAAGCCCCGTGCAAGAGTTTGCCTATTGCAGATCTACTTTAGATTACCTTAATATTCATTTGCAGATCTACTTTAGACAACAACTCTGAGCGATGTGTCACGGTAACCCTTCTAGTTAAACAACGGAACATGTATTACAAGTTATAATAATACCTTATTAATTTCTTGTCTCAACTTGTCGGTGATTTCTGTTTTCCTAGGTTTCATCATCTGGCCCATAAGGGACAAAATATCTTGCCCACCCTGAGGTCGCGCATTGGCAGCATCCAGATCGTGTAGGGTTACATCCTTTAAGAACAAACAAACAAAAATCAAATCGCAATAAGAAACTAGTAACATATAGCTAGTGTCTATAAAAAATTTTGCAGAGTCTGGACCTCTGACAATTTTTAATTAAACCTTTAAGCCAGAAAGATTCTCTGTCATTACTAGAAGGAAATTACGGTGTCCATGGAAATTAGCTTAAAGTTTTCCTCATCCCCTTTCATGAAATGGGTTCGATTTAGTAATTAAAATAATCTGAATCTGAACAGAATGAATGAACTAAAAGTAGACAGCACTTTAATTTAAATTCAGAGCATTGGCAGAGTAACATCTTGTGGTGGTTTGATGCACTTCCACCAAACTAGTTCCTCTGATATGCAGATGGAAAACTTTCTTACAATTGTAAATTATCAGGTCCTTGAAATGCTTAAATTCTCTATACATAAACAAATTGTTGAATTGGAAACAATCAAAATGTTTCCCAAACAAACTATATCCTAAGCATTCTTTTCTTTGGTGCTAAGGAGGAGCAAAGTCCCTAACAGAAAATAGTAATACCCTGAGTTGTTATCATCTTCATAATGGCAGTATATCAACTTCAAACAAAACAATAGAAGTGAAGCTATTGAAATTAACAATTACATTAAATTTATTTAGAAATTTAGAAATGAAACTTGAGATCAGTCCAGGTTCAAAGTACTGTTTATCGCCAAGGATTCAAATATAATTTACTAAACTAGAAAATCTCTATAGACATCACATAAATATACTACTGGTCTTCAAATCAATACCTGAACAATCTCTTTTTTCTTGTGAACCTCTCCCTTGGGAAGTGGAACATACTCCTCTGCTTCAAGGTCAAACTCAGTAGCAAAAGCATCACTTCGGCCCACCCTTTTCACAGCCCCACTATTTGCCTCAATGTATATAACATCCCCAACAGCTACCTGCACAATGTGCATAAATCCAATGTATCAAAGCAGTAAATCGGCCTACACTAATATTGCATAGCTTTAAAATGAAAATAACTTCCCACCCGAACAAAACAAAATTTATGAAATATAAACACATGAGCTATAAAAAAGAGAAAAGAATGACAGCAAGAGGAAAGGAAAGAAAATAAGAAACCACACCTTTTCCTTAATCAAGGCATCATATATTGTTGGGTCCAACTTTAGTTGCTTGGTTCCTTTCACTGTCTTCAATCCAATTATCACATGGCTGATACTTTTACCATAACCTCCTGTTATACTCTCAGTTTCTTCAGGAGAGAGCTCAGTCACCTAGCATAAGAACAAAAATAAAAAAAAATTGATATAAAAAAAATATGTACTCCCTCCGGTCTCATATATAAGAAACAAAACAAAAAAATTTAAAGTCTTAAATATAAGCAAAAGTCTACTTCAATTATTAAGTTTTATGACATTATTCCAATTTCAACCAATAAATGCAATGTTTTACATTTTCCAAGAAGGTATAATGTGTTTTTTCTCATCGGTTAATGTATTTTAACTACTTTCTTAAAGGAAGAGCTTTTTTGAAAATTTTCTTATATACAAGACTAGAGGGAGTAGAAGACAAAGTGGTCAACAAACCATCGCAATTTTAACAAGAGAATCACAACGAACTCACCTCGCCTTCATATACTTCTTTATTTTCCTTAATACGTAGGCCAATAGCCCGTCGAAAATTTTCCATAAGAACCTCTGTCTTCTTTACTTCTGTTGAGTATACTTCCGAACCAACCATTGGGCAGAACGGAACCTACAAAGTGGTATAAATAAATCTTATAGCTGCACGGCGACAAAAGAATATAAATATAAAAAATGATTTCCAGCATGAAACCTTGGTCCCAAGCTCCTGACATATCCCAAGTGCTAATGCGGTCTTTCCGGTTCCAGGTGGCCCTGCAAGAAGGAGTGCCTTGCCAGCCATCTTCTTCTGCCGTATCATATCAACCACAAGGCCACACGCTTCTCTTGCCTCAGCTTGTCCCACAAACCCAGAAGCAAAAGGTAGTGCTTTTCCAGTGACCTGAACAGTAACCAAACCAAAAATAAAATGTAGTAGCCTACTTAAAATTGAAGCATCCAAAACATTTGAGCATAACAGAACTTTGATGTTGTTGGGCAATTAAGCCAAAGGGTTTGGTTTCACCCAAAACAAGCAGGTGTCTACAACACTTAAGTTCTGTGCCCATTAAGATTCAAATTTATCGATTATTTTCACAGACAAAAAAACTGAGGAAATAACTTACTAAATTGAGGAAGAGAACAAACCTCAAGACCTAGGCCTTTTATGTGTGTGTGGGTAGCAACACGCTGTTTCTTCGTCGTCGACTGAACCTCTTCTATTTTCATCTTCTCCATCTCTCTCTAAATAAGGTTTTCAGTTTTCAATTTGCAATGGAGACTGAAAGAAGACAGAGGATTTGTAACACTCAAAGAGTTAGAAGTGATAAAATTACAAATCAAAGGATTTGTAACACTAGTTAAAGTTAAGCCACATGACTCATATTGTATTCAAAAAATTCATACCATACCTTCGAAAATCCCAAAAAAAAAAAAATCACAATACAAAGAACTCATACATTAATACATTCAGCAAACAGAATTATACTCATAACAAAGAACTCATACATTAATACATTACAGAAAATGCATTACGGTAGTACACAACTCAATTAAAATAACCCTAAATATTGGAAAACAGAGAAACCCAAAAAAAAAACGATCCTTAAACTAGCAACCATTTGCTTAAAACTATATAGAAAATAAATATGAAAGAAAAGAGGAAAAAAAATGCTATGAAATGAACAAGTTTGAACCTGATGATGTAGCTCCAGCAATGAGCACTTAATCGCTGTTCAGATGAAGTGAACCAGTTGGTCTCTGAGTGAGTGATACTGTTGAGTAACTACGATGAATTGGTGTGCGAGGTCTCGGTGGCCGGAATCGCCTTGTCTTATGGCGGTAGCGGCTAGGTTTTAGGGTAGAGAGAAAGAAGGAACTGTTCTGAGTTCAGAGAGAGATAGTGAAATGAAACGAGAAAGAAAGAAGAGAGGGTGTAAGTTTTGTGGTGAGTCTGCGGCGCATGTGATTAAAAGGAGGGTATTGTGTAATAGAGGGTTGAGATTGATATAATTATAAAAGACTTGATCTCGTCCATTGAATCAAAATGGTCAAGGAAGAATCTTAAAGCTCTCTACAAATTTTATCAAAAAAAAATCAATTTTGGGCTTTAGAATGTTTTGAAAATTTTTGGCCCAAAGAAAAAAAAAAAAATAAGTGAACCGTAAAATTCTTTAACCCTATAAATATATCATGAATTGAGTTTGGAACCACGCTTCTCTCTCACCTTCGAGACCCTATTTCAACTCAACCCCCTTTCTCTCTTTTTGAAACCCTAATTCGAAAATAATCCTGATGGAACATAATTCGATGATGGCTATGGATGTAGATACTGCCTCCAACAAAGAGAAGAAAATGAAACTCAAGATGAATCGCTCGAATAAGGATCAAAAGGCGATGTTCAATTTCAATGTGTACATCTACAAGGTTCTGAACAAGGTGCACCCTGACATTGCTATATCTGGCGAGGCCATGGATATGATGAACACTATCTTAAGAAACATGATGCTGAAACTTGCTCAGCAAGCTTCCAAGTATAATAAAATACGCAAGAAGAATTCACCATTAGTGGAACCTGACATATCCGCTGCCGTATGTGAATTGTTTTCACCAAAAATGGCAGACCAAGCCATCTATTCGGCTTTCATTTCACAAGTATGTGAAGATATGGCTAGTATATAGCTAGCTTCTACTAATGCTGGACTGGAATTCATCATACATACAATGAAATATGGATATAGGTTTTGTAATAATTCTAGTTACATTCCAATGCTGGAATTTATAGTAATCAAACTATGATTGATTCCTTTAAGGTTTTAAATAAAAGTCCGTGACTGCAAAAACGGCCACTACTAAAAAAGAGCAATTTAGTGACGGAAATTAGAGAGGGAATCAAATCTCTCACTAATTGTGAAGGAATTAGTGAGGGAATTCAAATTGACAAACAACTGTGAGGGAATCTATGATGGATAAATCCGTCACAAAATATCTGTCACAAATTTGATGGAATTAAAAATAGTGAAGGATGTTGTGACAAAGTTTATCCCTCTCTAACTATTTCGTCACAAATTCCGTCACAAACATGTATGACCTTGATTTTGTGAGGAAAATATTCCCTCTCAAACAATTTTTATGAAAATTATGAAACACTAATATTTTAAATATTATTTGTTATTATATATATTTTTATAATTATAACTGTATATTTAGTTTGGTATGATTACTTAATATATTCTTTTTGATAGAAAGTTACTTTTTATACCTTTTTTTGTAAAAGTTACTTATTATATTTGAAGTTACTTATTATATTTGATAATCCTAATAATAAATATTTTATTGAAAATAAATATATATTTTTTATTCAAAATATTCTTGTTGGTATTTTTTTTACATATATTCTTGTTGGTATTAATATGCTTAAAATAACGGTGTTCAGCTACAGTTTGACACAAAATATTACACCTTTAACAAGCTCTGCTAGGGTTTCATCATGCTGGAGAAAGGCAATGTATCCGATCACAACCCCTTGCTAGGTTTTGTCCCCACTGGGAGGAAACTATCAACGGAAGAGCAAGACCAAGTTGAGAGAAGTGAAAAAAAGATTAAACGAAGCAGTCATGAGTATACGGGAGAGTCCACAGTACCAGTGTCATATGCTGATCTTTATGCAGAGAAGGATGATGCTCATGGAGAGGAGGGGAGAATATCATACAAGCAATCCTTACTAGGTAAGGATGATGGAGACGAGGAACAAAGAAGGATTAGCGAAGAGGAGGAGGATGAGAATATGGATGAAAGAGACCATGAATTTGCAGGATTGTCTATTGTGGAAAAAACGTTAGGGCAATATGATTGCCCCGTGCTTGTGTTATCAAAGAGGGAGGAGACAAGGATCAGTAGACCTTGGAGGCAGGGGGTTATTGTCAAACTGATGGGAAGACGCATAGGTTACAAAGCTGTGGAGACCAGACTAAAACAAATGTGGGTTCGTAAAGGTGTGATAAGTATTATTGACTTGGGCATGGAGTATTTTCTGGTATATTTCTCCAATGAAGAGGATTATGATAAAGTACTAGAGGAAGGACCATGGATGATATATGAATATTATCTTATCGTGAGAGAATGGTGCCCAAACTTTCATCCTAAGAGTGCGACTATTGAATCAGCTGCTGTGTGGGTTCGAATTCCAGACCTTCCGATTGAATACTATGATGCAAAAGTTCTTAATTTCATCGGGAATCGTATTGGAAGAACAGTTAAGGTGGACAAGAACACTCTCTTCCAAGAACGGGGAAAATATGCAAGACTATGTGTTGAAGTTGATCTTACTAAACCAGTCTTAGCGATGTTTGAACTGAAGAATACAATATACAAAATTGAATATGAAGGCCTCCATATGTTGTGTCTTGCCTGTGGGAAGTTTGGTCATTATGTTGATGGCTGTCCAGCAAAGCAAATGCATCATGTGAATCAAAGCAGTGGCGAAAATGTGCAAAATCAGGCTAGTGAAGAATCAAGCCACACACGAGGAGTAAAAGATAATGAAGGTAAGGAGAGCCCTTGGGTGGTGGTTCAGAAGCCGAGAAGGCCAAGGAAGACAAAGGATGGCGGTAACAATGGTGGCGGTGTTGTAGGAGTTGGGAAGCAAGGAGCAAGAGTGAACGCAGGGGGTTCGCGATTCCAAGTGTTGGAAGGTGTTCTTGATGATACAACCAATGAAGGAGAGGCCACTCAACTAGTTCCAGCTGAAGTGCTGGATGTGGATCCACCGAGACATGATAAAGGAAGGATTAATGGGAGAATTGAAGGAGCTCAAAAAGTTACTAAAAGTGGTGCTATAATAGTTGAAAGAAAGTAGTACAATCAAAATCAATTGATTGGAGGAAGAGTTATTAGTGAGGGAGAAGCTAGTCAGAATGTTCGTGTTACACATAATGGTAATAATGATGTGGTAATCAACAAGGAGAGGGAATTAAATGGAGAACAACAAGATTCTGTCAACATTTTTAATATAACAACAAATAGACATGAAGGAACAACAAAAGCTACAGGGCCAATCTTTGCACCAGAAATGGGCCCTCACCATTCTATAAGACCTCCAGATGGAGCTGTCAAAGGCCCAACTACAAATAACAGTAATGGAATAAAGGAAGGAAATGTTTCTCAAAGGTTGTCAAGTCTTAGTTCCCAAGATTTGAATAGGCCAAGCCAGGATGAAGATATGATTTTAGTTAATGAGACTCAATCCCTTGTTCCTGAGAACAAGGAGGTGGGACAAATGATACTTGATTAATTGGTTATGATGATTGCACAAAATTCCAAAATATTATTGTGGAATTGTCGCGGAGCAACTAATACGGCTTTTTATCGTTCTTGTAAACACTATATGGATGGATACAAGCCTGAAGTTTTAGTTATTATGGAAACAAGAGTAGATCCAAGCAAACTTAAAAAATCTCTTCAATTGCTTGGATTTGATAAGTTTGTTTATTCTGATTGTAGAGGTTATGCGGGAGGTATTGTAGTAGCGTGGAAGCCGAACCAAGTTGAAGTTAATTTGGAAATTAATGATTTTCAGTTTCTTCATCTTCGTGTGGCTTTTTATAGTGGAGTTGAGTGGTATTTTACCGCAATCTATGCGAGTCCTCATGATTCTTTGCGTCAAGAAATGTGGCTAAAACTAAAGAATCTTCATACTTCTATTATTGGTGGGTGGATGATAGCGGGAGATTTCAATGATATTGTTAGTCAAGATGAAAAGAAAGGTGGTGCCCCAGCTTCTCAGCAGCGATGTAGTAACTTTATGAACAATATTAATGCATGTAATTTGATGGACTTGGGAGCGGTTGGAGCAAAATTTACGTGGCGGGGACCATTATTCAATGGCCATACTAGAATTTTTGAACGACTTGATAGAGCCCTTTGTAATGACAACTGGAGGATACTATTCCCTGAAGCTATTGTTCGTGTTTTGTCGCGAATAGATTATTCAGATCATCATCCCATTCTTGTTCTCCTTCATGGTACTGATAGTGCAAGAGGAAATAGTAAATTTAGATTTGAGAAAGCATGGATGCAGCACTCTAATTATAAGGATTTTATGTGTCAGGCGTGGAACAAATATGCTTCTGTGATTGAGAATGTGAAGGTCATGGAAAGTAAGTTTGTTGAGTGGAAGAAGGATATTTTTGGTAGTATCCAAAAGAAAAAAAGAGAAATTAGCAGGCGTATCCATGGTATTCAAAGAAGACAGCATTCAGGTACATCAAATAAGTTCTTAGATAAATTGGAAGGCTCTCTGCAACAAGAGTTATGGGTGGTGCTGAAACAAGAAGAAGATGTCTGGTTCCAAAAGTCTCGTGCTAGGTGGATTCATGATGGTGACCGTAATACTAGGTATTACCATTTGAAAACGCTTAACCGGAGATGTAAGAATAAGATAGTGATGCTTCGTAATAATGAAGGAGAGTGGATTGAAGATGAAGAACAACTCAAAGTTATGGTTAACTCATTTTATAAGGATTTATTTGATGAGAAACACATGCAATGTAGCTGGGTACAAACCAAATATACATATCCAAGGATAGACCAGGAGGATTTGACTATGCTGCGTGAGCCGTTCCAAAATGAGGAAATTCATAATGCTGTTTTTAGTATGGGAGCATGGAAAGCACCAGGGCCAGATGGTTTTCCAGCAGGATTTTATCAAGGTGATTGGAATGTGGTAGGAGAAAGTATATGTCAATATGCAAAGAATATGTGGATAAATCCTGAGGATATTGGAGCAGTCAATGAAACAGACATTTGTCTCATCCCAAAAGTAAATAAACCTGAATTTGTAAATCAATTTAGGCCCATTTCTTTATGCAATGTAACCTATAAACTACTCACTAAAATAATTGTGAATAGGTTAAAGGTTATTATTAGCAAGATTGTTTCGCCGTACCAAACTGGATTTGTACCAGGTAGGAACATTTCGGAGAATATTGTTATAGCGCAAGAAATGTTGCATACCATGGCTAAGATGAGAAGTAAGGTTGGATTTTATGCTATTAAAGTTGATTTGGCCAAGGCTTATGATAGAATGAGGTGGAGTTTTATTAAAAAAGTTCTAGATGAGGTCGAGATTCCTGAAGAGATGAATCACTTTATCATGCAGTGTGTTTCGTCAGTGAGGACCAATGTGTTATGGAATGGTAGTAGATCTGAATTTTTTCATCCCAAGTGTGGACTTAGACAAGGTGATCCAATGTCTCCATATTTATTTGTTCTTTGTATGGATAAATTATCTCATCTAATTATGGAGGAAATTGATAGCGGTGATTGGAAGCCTATGCGTGCTGGCAGGAATGGACCGATGATTTCGCATTTGATGTTTGCCGATGACCTACTTCTGTTTGGTCAAGCTACTGTTAAGACTATGCAATCCACTATGAAAGCTCTTAATAATTTTTGTAACATGTCAGGCCAACAGGTGAACTTTAGTAAAACATCAATATTCTTTTCGCGCAATGTTGAAGCTAGTGACAGGACTCAGATGGTGAACATGTCTGGATTTAAAGAAGCTATAACTTTGGGGAATTATCTTGGAGTTCCAGCCTTGGGAAGGACTCCGAGGAAAAAGGATTTCCATTATTTGGTCGAAAAGGTGAAACAACATCTCGCTGGCTGGAAGGCACAACAATTATCTCTTGCCGGTCGAATTACGCTTGCACAGTCAGTTATTCAAGCTATTCCGATTTATCCAATGATGTCAACGCCAATTCCGAAGAGGTGTCTGCATGAAATTGAGAAGCTTCAAAGAGGATTCATCTGGGGAGACAATAGTGAAGGGAGGAAAGTTCATTTAATTGGCTGGGACACTCTCACTCTTCCTAAGAGGCTTGGTGGGATAGGATTAAGAAAGCTCCACATTATGAATGATGCTTGTATAATGAAGTTAGGGTGGTCCTTGTTACAAGGAAAAGAAAGTTTATGGGCACAAGTTCTGTTAGGCAAGTATGGCAGAGGTGTCGCGTTAAATGAAGCGTTGGTTTCTGGACCTACAGATTCTGCACTTTGGAAAGCTATAGTCCGCCTCTGGCCTTATCTCAAACAAAATCGTACATGGGCTATCGGAGACGGACAAACAATTAATTTTTGGCAAGATAAATGGTGGGACTCACAACACAGTTTGTCGGATATTGTTGAAAGGATTCCTGAAGATATAATTAATTGGAAATTAAAGGATGTGGTGTCTGATATAGGTACATTGAATGTTAATAAGTTCAATGCATTTGTTCCAAAAATCTTTATGTCAAAGATACAAGCTATTTTACCACCTCAAATTGATCAAGGAGGTGATATGCATATATGGCCGGGAGAGAGTGGAGGGAATTATATGGTTGCTGATGGATATAATAGATTGGCTGAATTATAAGGATGTGGTGTCTGATATAGGTACATTGAATGTTAATAAGTTCAATGCATTTGTTCCAAAAATCTTTATGTCAAAGATACAAGCTATTTTACCACCTCAAATTGATCAAGGAGGTGATATGCATATATGGCCGGGAGAGAGTGGAGGGAATTATATGGTTGCTGATGGATATAATAGATTGGCTGGGATAAGTGATCATGAGGAGGATCATAAATGGAGGAAGGTGTGGAAATTGGCATCAACACAAAGAGTGAGAGTATTTGTTTGGCATATATTACATAACAGGTTACTAACTAATGACAGGTTAGCATCTTGGCACTTGAAAGAACCTTATTGTGATTATTGTGGTCAAATGGAGGAATCCTTACTTCATGTATTGAGGGATTGTCCTCTTGCATCACTAGTGTGGCGACATCTAGTGGAGGTAAATCATTGGAGCACGTTTTTTCTTTATACTAGGGAGCAATGGTTTGAATTGAATTTGAGAACTCATATTGGAAGGAATAAAGAGGTTAAATGGGATGCAATATGGGCCACCACTTGTTATTACTTGTGGCAATGGAGGAATCAAAGAGTTCATGATACAAGAATTCAAGATCCTTATAAGCCTTGGGAAATAATTATGAACTCAGTGACATATTATATGAGTAGTATGGACTCTCATCGAAGCTTGCATAACAACTTGAGTATGGTGAATAAAGATGTGAGATGGTATCCTCCGAAGCATGGTTGGGTTTGTCTTAACACGGATGGCGCTTCCAAGAGTCAAACTACTAATGCCGGTTGTGGAGGGTTGCTTCGTGACGAAGATGGTCATTGGATTCGTGGTTTTTCTAAATCTCTAGGATCAACAACTGCGTATGTAGCTGAACTTTGGGGATTGTTGGAAGGTTTATCCATGGCGAGAAGCATGGGATTTAACAAGTTGGAAGTGCAAATGGATTCAGAAATTATAGTAAACATCATTAACAAGCATGGTCAGGGAAGTGTCTCTGGTTGGAGCATCATCAAGAAAATTCGTAGTCTCTTGAGCCTAGATTGGAGTGTTAAAATTTGTCATATTTATCGGGAAGCAAACAGATGTGCGGATATGCTTGCTAACATGGGATGTGTACATAATCATGGAACCTTGAGCTATCATCAACCGCCTACTGACTTGATGCAAGTGCTAGATGATGATATTAGGGGTGTTTCCTTCCCCCGACTAGTAGCGTTGTAGTTTCTTTTCCTTTTTGGGCTTTAGCCCCTTTGTTTCCCAAAAAAAAAAAAATGCTTAAAATAGAGTAATTTAATTTAATACTGTTAAAAAAAGGAAAATAAAAAACTAATAGAAAGACCAAAATAAAAAACCCAAAGAGTGAAACCAAAATCAATATATTTGCGAAACCTAGAATTGCACAAGCGTGAAACCAGAATTGCGTAAACCCTTCTCCGTTCGTTCTCCACCGCGGCCGAGCCGTGCAAGCACGATGAAGGTTTGATTCTCGTTGAGGTTTATTTCAAACGCGGCGATTTCATCGAACTTTCCAATTATGAGCGCCGTTTTTTTGTACTATTTTCAGTAAAATCCCAAATCAGAGCAAAATCACGCCGGAGCAAAAATCGGAGCTAAATTATGCTGGATAGAAATCGGAGCATGTTGAATTTACACTGGAGCTGAATCACAGCACAATTTTTGTTTCTACTTTGTTCGCTTCTTCTTCGGTTCCTTGGAGTTTAATCACGCTGAAGATTTCATCATTGTAAGTGAAAATATCTCTCTCTCTCTCTCTCTCTCCATTGTTCTACTCTGAGCTTACGATTTCGGTTTGTTTTCAATTTTCATTTTATTGTCTAATTGCATGCTGATGATTTTAGTTGCTGACATTTTTCTGCGATTGATGTTTGATTAAGTGATTTTTGCAAATGTGGTGTCTGGAATTAGTGAAAAATCTGTTAATTAGTACTATTAGTGAAGGTTAATTGAGAAATTAGGGTTAAGTGTGGAAGTTGAACTGTTTTGACTTGAAAAATACTACTATAGCCTAAATAATTTTGAATTTTGGATTCAAATCATGAATTGCACATGGATGCATATTCTGAATTTTTTTAAATAATGATGTAATGTCTATGTCTTTTCTGCTTTTGAGACCTCTTGTTATATGACATGCTTTGGTGATAGTTTCTGTACAAAGATTAGGTAGTTGCAGTTTGTAGAGGTAGGTTTTGGTTCTTTATGACTTATAAATGAGTTGTAGAGGTAGACCTTGGTGTACCTCTAATCATAGACAAACTTTTTTTTCTCTGATATCCATGAAATTCTACGATTCTGAAAGTTTGTTTATTGCATCTATCCATGAAATTCTACGATTCCGAAACTTGTTTGCTACCCAAAAGACTGATGTAGTGTGTATACATGTAGGCAATGTGATTGTTTCTCGAAGGACCTAGACTATGATTGAAATCTTTTTGGCTGCCAAATTACTAAAATTGTTCACCTAAAATTGCAAAATCAAAGCTGGATCTTCTTTGGAGCAAGAAGATTTCGTCATTGTAAGTGAAAATCTCTCTCTATTTTGTTCTTCTCAGAGATTACATTGTTGCTGAGATTTTTCTGCGTTGAAAATCATGAAGTTCAATTTGCGATTTGTGGAATATAATTGAGTAAATTCCATTTTCTTGCTGTAAGCATATCATCTCATTCTTGTAATACATGTTGCAGTTTAGACAAATGAAATGCAATTAGGTGGTAAACTGAAGTTCTCTGGTTGTTTGAATCATGCAGGAAAGGATGGTTGGGCTGCTCCACATCTCAAAGATGCAAATTTATCTTTAGACAAGCTACGGAAAGGCTATGTTGAGGTCTGTCATGCTATAGTCTTGTAATGTTAGCATGGTTTAGAAGTTAGAAATTAGCCCTTCAGCAGGTTTCTTTTGTATGTTGTTGGGATACTTGAATATACAGTTCCTGTTTTAGTCCTCATAAGCCTTTCATCTAGAATTGTTACTAAAAGCTTGTGATCATGATTTGAACTATTGATGGAAGTGATAGTGAGCTTGATAAATTTTAAATGCTTTTATGTTGATAGAAATTAGTTTTGGATAAAAGTAGTGCTGACATAGTTTGTATATTGCCCCGATATTCTGTTTCCCATGATTGTATCTAAATTTGATAGTGGTGTGTTTGGATGATACACATTACACTGGAGAAAATCCCCTCTCCATTATTATTGGTTTTATAGTTTTTTCTGATCCTTCTGTGAGGAACTATAGCACTTATTTTATCATGTGAAGAATTCCCTCTCCTCATGTAGTGACTACAACGCTGTGATCTCATTAGCATATTTATGTAAAATACAAATTATCTCATTCAAGTTTTGTATTTGGGGAAATAAATATCCAGATTGTGCTTTAACTTATAAATGTTTATCAATCTGCATATTGTTTGGCGTTGGGTACTTGGTAATCTACCTAAAGAGCATGTTTTATGTATAGTCTTAGCTCCTTTATTTAGAATGCTTATCTACTCACCTCCATGGCTTTTTCAACCTATACTTTTCAGTTCCTCTAGTTTGGAAAGAGGTCATAATCGAAAAGTAACTTATTCTTTTGGACAATACATTCTCAATTTCTCATCTTGGCATTGTCTGGTAAGTATAAACAGCAATTGTCTCATAAAGGCAATTGGTTAATGTCATCATTATATTTTAGCATGCTGGTAATTTGTATGTATAATTGTATATGATATTAGATATTGGATGAAGTATTTAACTTGAACCTCTTTGCATATGTTCTTTCCTTGCTATATTCATGATTTATTTACATTTTTATTGTCTTGCTACAATTTTTGTTCATTTTAATGTAGGTTACACAATCAAAGATGAATGAGAAATTGATTTGTGCATGGCATGTGGAGTCACTTTTAGCTTATGGAGGAGTTGAGTTCAGCTCAAGAGAACCACATTTGCTTGAGTAGTAATTGTTTTGATTTATGGAGAGTTTTTCTCTATGATGTAAATTCTTAGTTGTATACTGTTGTTTTAAGAATTTGGTTCTAAATTCTTAATTTCAAGAACAATATTGTAACAAGTGATGGTTTTTTGTACTAGTGATGGTTTTTAATTGAAATACTTATGGATTCAATTAAAAAAAATGTTTCATATAAAATGGTTTATATATATATAATTTTCAGTTAATTTAATAATAAATGTATTTGAAATGAAATTATATTATGAGAAAATTTGAATTACATCACAACTATTAGTGAGGGAATCACAAATCTGTCACAAATATTAGTGAGAGAATATGAAATCTGTCATAAATTAGTTAGGGAATATGAAATCTAAAATCTGTCAATAATTAGTGAGGGAATCCAAAATCTGTCATTAATTAGTGAGGGAATATGAAATCTCTCACTATTTAGCGAGGTAATCTAAATCCATCACTAATTAGCGACGGAATTCCAAAAAACAAATGTAGTACTGTTGGTCATTGGTCAATCATTAGTGACGGGTTTATTACCTTTGTGACGATTTAATCCGTCGTAAATTGTGACGGATGATAAATTCCTTCACTAAAAATTTGGATTCGTTGAAATTGCTCACGGATTTCAATTCGTCGCTAAATCCGTCACTAAATGAATTTGTGACGGAAATTTGACTCATTAGTGACGGATTTCATCCCTCTCTAAAATTAATTTTTCTAGTAGTGGGTTTTGGTAGGTGCCGATATCATTACCGTTATCACCGTTTTTTATATTAAACAACAAATTGTGATTAATTCACACCGTGAGGACCGCAGTTAGTGTCGTAACACCTACACCGACCGAAATCGCGAAAATCATTATATAACTGAGACGCGGCCGCGACCGTTTTTTAAAACCTTAAATTGCTAAATCAAACTATGATTGATTCTTTTTAATTATATCCTCTAAATTATTCAGCAAAGACAAAGGGGTCTTTTGGCATGTCTTATGCTAATGCCCTTTGTTATATATAAAATTTAGCAATTTCAAAAAAAATAAAAAAATTAAGCAAAGACAAATATAAAAATTAGGAATAAGTGCAAACTTGATTGTGAAGGAATTCACAGAATACTTCAAGCCCTTAACCTCTTAGGTTGGAGGCACAAAGTATTGCTGCAGGAGTTCTAATTTCATGTCACGAGAGGAGGATCTTGCTTAGGATATCACTCTGGATCTGAACCTGAGAAGTGAGAATGATTAGCATTATTAATAATCAAGATAGTTTGTGCATCATGTCATATTATTATAGTTAAAACATGATTTAATTACTTTTGACCATATCAGTGTGTATTCATAGTATAATTCCTAGACATAGGCAGACTGCATTTATTATGTTTCTATGTTTAGCTTATTGTGAATCATTGTTATTATGGTGAGTTTTATTCTTGGATCATGTCTTGTATAAAGTGGAAGGAGAAAGATGAACCGCTCTTTGGTTACTAATATTGTTGGCTGATTTGAATAGAATATGTATAGAGGTTGAAAATAGATTAAAGACTAAACATGTTCCATTGTCTACCGTTAACCCGTCTCAAATCTCACCAGTAGTGCCACAAAAGAGAAGAAAGGGTAGTATAGAAAATGCCTTTAATGTTGAGGATAGCAATCATCTTAGAGAAAGTATAGCAAGGATGTTTTATTCTGGTGGCTAATCTTAATCTTTCCATCTTGCTAGAAATTTTTACTATGTTAGTTCTTATTCTTTGCTGTTAATCACAACCTTTGTGGCTTTCCTTCCTCCTAGTTATAATGCTCTAAGAACCACTCTTTTGAAACAAGAAAGTTCTCATATTGATAGGTTGCTTCAGCCTATAAAATCTTTGTGGACATTGAAGGGAGTTACATTGGTTTCTGATGGATGGACAGATGTGCAAAGGAGGCCTTTGATAAATTTCATTGGCATTTGTGAAGGAGGAACATTGGTTTCTGATGCCACTTGTTGATCATTTTGAGTAATTCGAATATTAATTTTATTATCATTATCGATTTTAGTTATATCTATATATTGTACATTTATATATTTAATTTTTAAATAACGCATTGTGGCCGTATCGTATCGAGAATTTTGAAAAAATTTCCGTATCGTTGTACCGGTTGGTAGGGTTGGGAATAGTCTAGGCCGAGCTAGGCTTTGCCAAGCCTGAGCCTGGCCTGCCAAAAAATTGAAGGCCTAAGTATGGCATGTGGTCTGTCATAGACTTTTTTTTTAGGCATGGGCCTGGCCTTTTGAAAGCCTGACATGACCTATTAGCCTGTTTAAAAGCATATTTCACATGAATATATTTTAATAAATAATTATATTTATTTTTAAATATACTAATGAACTAATAAATCAATGATATTAAACTTCCTTTTGATATTTAACATGATATTTTAGAGAATTTGACTATATATTACTCCCTCCGTCCCATTTTAAATGACATTTTTTTGACTTAGTGTACTATTCATTTGACCTGCTTTAACCTTATTTTTCTACTAATATATCCATGCAAATATTAGCATATGAGATGTTGTTTGATTTGTCTCGACGAGTACTTTCAAAATATACCATTTTTATAATTTTTAATAATAGATAATTAGAGATATTAACGATTAAAATTGTGCATTGGCAAATGTGTCAGTGGTCAAACATGTCATTTATTTTGGGACAGAGGGAGTACATCGTATTTCAATTTTAGTTTATAATAATACATTTATATATGTGAAAAGTTAATGTAGATTAATAAACTTAAACTACTGGAAAATTTAATATATTTATAATTTAATCAAAGTACAAATTTTAATATATAATAATAATAAATGTAAAAATATTATTCATATTTACTTAAATAGGCCGGCCTAGTATGTCTAAAAGGCTTTTTTCATGGCCTGAAGCCTGGCCTTTTTAGCTAAATAGGCTTATAGCAAAGCATTGGCCTGCTCTATTTAACTAAATAGGCCGGCCTAGCCTGAGCCTATATAGGCTAGACCGTAGGCCCCTATAGGCCGGCCTGGCCTATTCCCAACCCTACCGATTGGTATCGTATCGGTATCGTGTCACACTATTTATTTATTTTTTAAAAAAAATGGAGAGAATGCTACTTGTAGACACTGGTAATAGTTTAAGAAAGAGTACACACACTAGCATGTGTCAGACACCGGACACAACCATCTATCTGAAGTTCCGGTGCTGGATAGTTCATGGAAGTGGGGCAAAGCTGTTACTATTACCTTAATTTCTTTTTGCAGCCTATCATGGAAGTGGGGCAAAGCTTTACTGACACCACACATCATCACTTCCTGAATCATTTGGTTTCTTGCTTTGGAAGTCTTTATCTTCATCAACAATGGTTTTGATTTCTGCTACTTCTCTCATCAACAATGGTTTTGCTACCTGAATCATTGATTTTCATATTGTGGAGTTGCCTTATACGTGATGTTAGCTAGCAGTCTAGCACTTATATAAATGAAACTAACCCAAAGGAATATGCAAAGTAAACCGAAGGCAAACATATAATTATTCTAGGTTGTGATATTGTCTTGAGGCTTACTAATATAGCTGAGATTTTATTGATCTCTTAGCTCAGTATATCGACTTTTACTTCCCTAAGAAAACATAATTGTACTAGTAGGTAACCCGTCCTATCGGACGGGTCGTAACGTTACGCGATTTTTTGTTTTTAGTTACCAATTTTCAAAGTTACAACTTCATGAAAAGTTATAAGTAACTTATAAATTTATGCAAATGCAATTTTATTTTTACAATTTTATATTATAGTTATTTTGAAAAAATATTCTACTTATAATTTTTTCCCCCATATGTGACATTATATTTCGTCTAGTGTATAATTTATTTAATACATTATAGTCAAATATTTTATGTATTAGTTAAATGTTTCCCGTATGTGATAGTATATTTTGTCTAAAGTATAATTTATTTAATACATTTAAGTTAAATGTATTCCGTAGAAGTTAAATGTTTCTCGTATGTGAGAGTATATTTTGTCTAGTGTATAATTTATTTAGTACATTATAGTTAAATGTTTCCCGTATGTGATAGTATATTTTGTCAAGTGTACAATTTGTCCCCCGTATGCATCAAGGTTTTTTTTACTAAACCACTAAAATTTCTCCCTTTTAATAATATATACTAACAACTAACATTTGCCAATAAAATATATGATAGTTATTTTTAAATTGTTATGAGTTATATGAATTAATAGCATAATTTTCCCCATGTATAATTATTTAATATATATGATAGTTATTTTAAAATGAGTTCTATTCATCAGAAGTATAATTTGTTCTACGCATGATTTATTTAGTATATATGCCAGTTATTCATCAAAATACTAAAAAAAACAAAATATTATTGTATTTAAAACTTTTTATTACCAAAAAATAATTATGATTTTATTGATTCATTTTTTATTTAACGGAATCAATTAATGTTATATACAATTATTATTAAGACAGAAAAAAAAAAGTTCCTTCAAAAAAAAAAGACAAAAAAAATGTTATATATTATTTTGAAAAATGTTTCCTGTATACAGTAATATTCACCATTTTTATTTTATTTTTCTCTTTGTTATTCACCATTCTCTTATTTATTTAAAAATTAAAATAAATAAATAAAATGAGAATACACCCTTCTCTCTCGTTAGACTAATAAGGATATTATTTTCTTCTTTAACCCTCACACTCACAGAATACTTATTTTACAATTGTTTTTCTCTCTCTCTCTCCACTACTAAAAAACACGCTTTTAGCAACCGATTTAGAGACTGAAAAATTTCGGTTACTGTAGAGACCGATTTAGAGACTGATATTTTGAACGTGAATTTAAAAAAAATCCAGTCACTATATCGGTTGCTATATAATTATAGAGACCGAATTAGAGACTGATATTTTGAGTCAAATCCAAAAATATTTCGGTTGCTAAATCGGTCGCTATAGAGACCGAATTGGAGACTGAAAAATAGTGAAAAAAAATCCGACGCAAATTTTTGTTTTTTCTTTAACCGAATTAGAGATATTTATTCATTTATTTATTATTATAATAAATAAATAAAAAAAAACCTTGGTTAATTCCTATACTACCGTAGAGAGAACACAGACCCTAACCTTATTCTTTGAGTTTCATCTAAACCCTTTAAGCATTCAAGTTCGCTTTAAATTGATTCTATTGTCCTCACGCCGTTCATGGAAAGGAAACTTGAACACGGAGTTCATGTAGTGTCTGGAACTCCCGGTCGAGTTCTTGACATGATCAAAAGGAGAACATTGCACACAAGGTCTATCAAGTTGCTTGTTCTGGTACTACTTCATTACTCCTATTCATCTTTTCTTGTTTTCTTCATGTGTCAAAAGGATTATCTTATATTCTTCGTCGTTTCTCATTAATTACAGGATGAATCTGATGAACTGCTGAGCAGAGGTTTTAAAGATCAAATTTATGATGTGTACAGATATCTCCCGCCGAATCTTCAGGTTGTCCTGGTTTCCGCTACGCTACCTCATGATATTTTGGAGATGACAAATAAGTTCATGACAGATCCTGTCAGGGTCCTTATAAAACGCGATGAATTGACATTGGAGGTAACTAAGCTATTGCTTTTATCGCCTTTTCTGCTTTCTGATATTTAACTTGATATTGATGCAATTACCCTCCTCCTAATTACAGGGTATCAAGCAATTTTTCGTTGCCGTTTAAAGGGAGGAATGGAAGTTTGACACTCTGTGCGATCTTTATGATTTTCTTACCATTACTCAAGCTGTTATATTCTGTAACACCAAGCGAAAGGTAAATTATAAAGGTTTTTTAAGAACAATATGCTTGATACCCTGTTATATTCTGTAAAATTGATGCAATTACCCTCCTCCTAATTACAGGGTATCAAGCAATTTTCCTCCCTTTCAACAGGTGGACTGGTTAACTGAAAAATTGCGGAACAATAATTTCACCGTCTCCTCAATGCACGGTGACATGCCTCAAAGAGAAAGAGATGCAATTATGGGAGAATTTCGTGCGGGAACAACCCGAGTATTGATAACAACAGATGTTTGGGCTCGTGGCCTTGATGTGCAGCAGGCAAGTTGTTAATACTTTTTATTCTTGGGTCTTAACACATGTTTTTTGATCAGTCCATGTATTTTTTATTTCTGCCTCTAAAATATTAGGAATTCATATGGCTTAAAACATACTGAATGAATTATGAAATGCCTCTTTGTTATGTCATGTGTTTTCAGTTGCCTAGTTTGTCTTTCTGTTTCTTTCAATGCGTTAGGAATCATTGATTTTGTCTCATGTCAAATGCTATTTGTTTTAGTAGAAGTCTAGATGTTTGATTACTTCTAACTATGCAACTATCCTTTTTCTTTGCTGAATATTTGTTTGTTCATGGTGTGGTATTAGTTTTTGTGCCCTGTTTGTGTTTTTATGTATGCACTGATCTAGTATCATGATCTTAACAAATTCATTCATTCTTTTGGATTGTAGACGAAGGAATTAATTGTTAATACTGATTGTGTGTTTGCTTCTTTTATCAGATTTCTCTAGTTATTAATTACGTCGTTCTACAATCGCAAGAGTAACAAAAACCAAGCTTGTGTGCTTCCTTCGAGTTTGATTTTGCCGTTCATGCCCAAAACTCTCTGCGAAGGTTGTATCGAATCCCACTCAAGCTATGGTTAATCTCTCTTTTATGCATGCGATTTTATTATTGATTATTTGAACATTCGGGTTCTCCAATGTTCGTTCCATGTGAGGGTTGTGATTATGGTGAAAGAGAATTTGTATACATCAATTGTCCAGAAGTCTTGATGTGGAGCTTTTTCTTCTAGTGTATTTTGGGGCTCTTTTTTTTATAGACTATTGATTAAAAATTAACTATTGAATGCCTCAACTTTTGTACAGGTAAGTGTAGTCATAGTACCAGAAATGTATATCATGGAGCATGTGGATTAGAGGCTTCTAGTATGATACATATGTAAAACCTTAATGAACCGAAACTTTAATTTATTTTCTATAGGAGATTCATTTTGTAATATTGACTTTGAAGAAAAAAGCATTAGTTAAAGCCTTGTTTAATACCATGCTAAGTTAGTCTAAGTATAAATTTAATGTAATAGCCGATACTTAAAAGTTTTAATTTATTTTCTATAGGAGATTTATTTTCCATATAACCTTTGATTAAACATATCTTTATAAGCATATAATTTACTAATGTATTTTGTTATATTTATGTTTGTGTGTGTGTCTATATATATATTACATGGGCTACAGTTTTTTTTATTAAAAAAATATTGAAATTAGCAACCGAATTAACGACCGATTTGTTTTAAAATTAAATAAAGTGGTCACTAAATCAGTTGCTAATAGCGTCGACAATGCGTCGAATATTCTGTCTCTAAATTGTTCTTTCAATTCAGTCTCTTAATTGGTTGCTGATATTGGTCACTAATTCGGTCTCAAAATTCAGTTGCTAATCGGTCACTACAAAACTAGTTGCTAATTTGGTCACTACAAATCAGCGACCAAGGTTTTTGCTACCGATTTTAATTGGTTGCTAAATTGGTCGCTAATTGAATTAGCAACCGATTTTGATGAAAATCGGTCGCTAAATCAGTTGCTAAACACATGTTTTCTAGTAGTGCTCTCAATCTCTTCACTTTACTAACTTATTTGAGAAACTCTCTCCTCTCCAACAAACCTAGCCGCCGCCGCTGCCAACATCAGTCATTCCTCCGGCCACATCAGTCCTAGTTCCGACAAAATGAAACCATATTATTAGAACTCCTCATTCCCAGTTATTTCTCTTCCACCAATTTTTCCTCTTTTTTGTGTTATATTCATCTAACTCACCACCTTTTCGGCTAGATCTCCACCACCATAGATCACCTTGAAAAATATCATCATCATAAAAAGGTTCTCATCCATCTTTTCTACAAAACCCAAAAAGTTAAGATCAAGATTGGACAACTTTGGTCAGTAACCACCGTGCCGGAAGTTTCAGCCACCGCACCAGAAAATGAAATATCTTTATTGTGTTTCTTTCCCCACCTTGTGAATATAGGGTTGGTATTTCTCATTAGATGATTTATTTTTTAAAAATGTTACATTTGTTTTCTTCCCTTGTTCCCATACAACAATAGAGTTCAGATCTGTTACTTTTATTTCAGATCTATTTCGATTTTTAATTTTTTGTATATATATGTATAAGACTTTTTTTTTTGGTTCTTTTTGGGTTTGTTGTATTTTTTGGATCTGATTGTATTCTTATTCTTGTATGATTGTATTTTTTTTCTCCATGAAGATGAAGTAATTTTGAAATCTAATAAAAGTGAAAAACAAAAAAGAACAATCTCTAAAAAATTTAAAATCAAACTGTTATTTTGTCTATTTTTTTAAAAAAATTGTTTCATATTTTCTATTTCATTTAAATTTCGTAAAAAAAAAAATGTATTCTAACTATCATTTTCTTCAAAACAGTTTTTCCTTCTTTTCATAATTAAGTATATCTAGAGTAAATGTAGATAATATTTTTCATGAGTTGAGAACAAAAATAGAACAAAGATTAATATAGAATAAAAAAATGGAAAAAGAATAGATTAAAGAGGATATATGTATTTGCCCAGGGCCCTATTTTCTCTCCTTCTTTTCAAGTACTCTGCACTTTTTGTTTACTGCAACCTTCAGTTTTTTATTTTCAATGTTGAGTTTTGATATAATTTTTGTAGTTCTGAAAAAGAAAAAGAAAGAAATAGCAGCACATTAAAACACATACAGAAACAACAAACATTATTCATTGAAGTGAAAAATAAAAGACACTAAGGAAAAGAGTTTCATCTTGTAGTAACTCATCTTTTCTTTTGTTTTTCTTAGATTTTTTTTTTTAATTTGTGTCTTTTTTACTTAGTGTAGTTTGAATCTTGAATCATGTAGTAACTCTTTTTTTTTTATTAATCTGAGTCTTTTTTAATCTTGCAGTAACTCACCTTTTTTGAAAAATAGTGTAGTTGAAATAATGGAGAATTTAGAAAAAAGTTCTGTCATTTATAAGGAAATTGTGAATATGAATAGTTTTGTTATAATTTGATTTCCAGTTTATAAATCACCGAAACATTTTCATACCTTTGTAAAGAGGAAATGAATTGCATTGGTTGCCTTATTGTTTCTGATTCTTCGAAAAGAACAATAAATATCCTACAAAAAGAGAAAAAAATGAAATGGATATTAGTAAAGTGGAGAAGATCACAAAATATGAATAAGAAAAAGCAAAAGTGAAGAGTTTTAAAGTTAAAAGAAAGAATGATGAAAGAGTATTGAGTGATAGGAGTATATCAACATGTTTAATTTGAAATTTGAATTTGAGAGTTTGCCCCCAAAAATTGATTTATTGTTTCACACTTGAAAAGAAAAGACAAATAGCTTTGACAGCTATTGACAACTTCTGCATGCTGTCATATACTCATATGTATCTTTCCAAAAGCAAGTGGTTAAAAGTAACTAAAAAAATTGATATGAAACCATGGCTCATCTTGGGCTGCGTGAAAAGTTGTGAAAAGGGATTTGTTCTCTCACAAAGGACGAAATATGGCTTGGTTTGCTTTCAAAATGGCTTGGTTGCAAATTCATTTAGTTCAGTTACGAATTTTTTGGACATGAAAAGCCCTCACTTGTGCCACATGGCAGCATTTTAATAAAGGGCATTGTTGTCTTCTCCAAGTACATCAACTTTCTTATATTGTATTAGATAAAATAGGCAAAATTACACGCATGGTCTTTTATCTTTTTTATTTGTAACGATTTGGTCCTTTATCTTTTTTTTTCCCAAATCAGTCCTTTATCTATTCAAATATTTACACATAAAATCTTTAAATGATTTTCTTTAAAAAAAACGCCGATGTGTCACGTTTTTACTGATATGGCATTAACTCCGTTACTGCATCAAACGGAAGAAATTCTATCTAACTTAGGGTTAATTGCAGAACATAAAATTCCCAAATTGAAGTTTCAACATTAACCAGAACATGAACACTATCAGAACATGAACACGCACGCGCACGAACGGACACGAACATCAGAAATCAAAATCGCACAAGAGGTAATCGATCGAACACGAACATCAATCTGAAACGCACGGACACGAACGAAAATCAGAAACGCAAATTAGGGTTCACAATTTGGGAATGCAAGGTAAGTTTCTCTGTTTCTCTCTGATGAACTTTGTTATGAATTTTCCTATGAATACTGTTATGAACATTTGTTATGAACTCTATTTTAAGTGGGAAATTTGTTATGAATACTGACAAACTATGTTATGAATCTTTTATTCTTTTGTTGCACTTTTGATTATTATTTGTCATTTGTGGGGTAGAGTAGTATCTTTATGTTAGTCTGATATATGTGTTTATCAGTTATTTATGCATCGAAAATGAGTTGTTTATGTGGGTGGGGTAGACTAGGACCACAATGTCTTTATTTTATTGAACTGTTCTGACTTTAATAGTGTTTTTTATTGAATGGGTGTTGGGTTTTGCAGTATGGTAGGTGGTTATTTAGTGGACTTTCACCATGGTGGACAATTTGTGGATGGAAAATATATGGGTACTGTTACCATATGGGAGTGTGAGTCTGATCTTTTGTTATATGCTGAAGTTGTGGATTTTGTTAAAAAATTAGGATACATTGATATAGCTGAGATGTGGTATGACTTTTGTGGCAATTTGAAACCTTTATCAAATGATTTTGGTGCTATAGAATTAGAAAATTGGGGTAGGACCAAAGGAAAAGTTCATGTTTATATTGTCCATGCAATTACCCAACCTGACTTTGTTGATGAGGCCCAACTTAAACATATGACTCAATGTGATAATGTGGCCCAACTTGAACCTATGACTGAACCTATGGTCCAAGCTGAACATGTGGCCCAAACTGAACCTATGGTCCAAGCTGAACATGTGGCCCAAACTGAACCTATGGCCCAATTAGAGAGTGAAGACGAAAGTGAAGATAGTGCACTTGATGTTATTTTTGGGGATTCAGATGATGAAGTTTGCTTGAATGATGAGGTGAATTTGAAAGATATTGGTGGTGTGGACAAGGAAGTTGGTGGTGTGGATAAGGAAGTTGGTGATGATGAAGTGAAAGTTGTAGAAAGTAAAAATTACATCTAAATTTTTTTACTACTACAAATGCACCAAACAGTTGAAACACAATAACAATTCAATCTAAAATTACATCAACATTTTTCACTACTACAAATGCACCAAACGGACATAAACACTTAATCTACCATTACATCAACAATTTCACTAAAATGCACATAAAAATGACACATATTACACTTAACAGTAAACATATAACAATCATGAGTTTCATGTTATTTTTTGTCGATATGTTATCTTCGTGCATCTTCATCATAGTCTTTCTAATTGACGCATTTTCCATATCTTTTTTTGAACATTTTCCATATCTTTTTTTGAACATTCTTTGCATTGTGTATCACCCATTTGTGTCTGATTGTCAGGCTCTGAATACCAATCAAAAAAACCGCAACCAAAATCAACATCGCGACTCTGTTGAACACAAAAAAGAAACAACATAGAGAAACTGAAGCTTATATACATCAGATATCAACATCCATAACATAAACTAAACTCAACAGAAACATTTAAACTCACCACATAGTTTCTACAACCCCAAAATTTCTTGCCTTTGTTTGGACCATCTTTTCTAACTGTTCGAATCACTGCTCTAACATGACAGGAGCATTCTGGAGCTGATTCATTGTGAATCTCACTTGAACTGTAAGAAGAATTGTTGTTGCTTCTGGAATTGGAACAACTGTTGCGGATTGAAGCCATTGTTGTGTACAATTTGTGTTTTTTCGTTTTTTAGGGTTCATGAATTGGGGGAAAGCAACATTCAGAATTTAAAGAGGGGAGAACATTGCCAAGCTGTTAATTCCACGTTTTACATTTTTAATTTAAGTTTAATTGGCACAATAGCAAAGAAAATTACACATCAGCGTTTTTTGAAACGGAACTGTGAATTTGGTTAACGTTGCAAACATTTGAATAGATAAAGGACGGATTTGGGAAACAAATAAAGATAAAGGACTGATTTGGGAAAAAAAAAAGATAAAGGACCAAATCGTTACAAATAAGAAAGATAAAGGACCATGAGTGTAATTTTGCCTATAAAATATTAGGCTATTTTGTGCCTTTGGTACTTGTAAAGTTAGCAATGACTTTTTTAACATGTGGCAGTCCTATGTAGCGTCTATCGTTTACCTAATAATCCAAAAAAAACTTAAAACAGAAAAACTACATCTATTAAAAATATAATAAAAAAATGTAGGACGATTTTTGGAAGTCCACCTAAATGTAGAAAGTAAAAACATATTTAGCGCTTTTTTTTATTATGCAAAATGAAAATAATTAGTTGGAAAAACAATATTGCAGGATGTCTAAAGTAAAATAAGGCGTGCAAGCGTCAAGCATACATGTAACAACAACTCAATGGTCTAAAGATAGTTAATTTCCATACAAAATAATAAGAATCAATATAAAAGTTTTGGAAATATAAATGCAAGATATGACATCTGGTGGGTCTAATTTTTTTATATATATCTTAAAATTCTTCAAAACTATAGTAATGGAAAGAGAAAATGAAGAAAATAAATGGAGATGATCCTAACTCCTCACATCATGCCATGGAAACTCAATGTGTTCAACAATACTGCTTTAATTTGCTCAGGGAGCAATTTCTGGCCTTCTCTGCATTGCTGGAAACAAACATGAAAAACCAAAATCAATATAGAAAAATTTAATTAGGATGATAACGAAGAGTTAATAATCTCAATTAGCACCGATTTCAAGATCAAATATTGGCTATTAACAACCAATATAGAAATCTCATAACTTTATAAAACATTCAACATATTGCTTATCATTCTGCTTAGAAAGAAAAAAGGCATAGATGATTTCACTTTTTTCATACATAGAATCTTTTGTAAATCTTGTCTTATTAAAATTTGAGGTTCTCTCTAAATAAGTGATTAGAGTTAAGTGATTAATGAACTCCACTCAAAGATAGATCGTTTATCCGGATTCAGTTTTGGATGGAACAATTATTGGTCAAATATTATTTACTTTTTGGTCGAACTCTAAATTATCAGAATCTCATTATCCTAACCGAAAGTGTAGAAAAAAAACCTGAAGTTCTCTTATAGTAAAGAACAAATTTTAAAACGAAAAAAAAAAAAAAGAAAAAAAAAGTTCTCTCCCATTTAAAAGAGAATAATTTCATATAAAAAGTAAAAAGACTTTTAACATTCATCAATGAAAAAATAATGGATATAAAGAATGACAACAATAACTCTTAAACTTACAAATTAAACCTAATGATAAAAAATTACTCGTATAACTCACAATAAAAAAAATTACCACTTGATAGTCAATATGACATCCACATAGGATAATTTTTTTTTTTAAAGAAGTTAAATTAGTCCACTTAAATCAACACTAGAGATAATCGAACATGAGACCTTAAAGAAAAGCATACTTCCAAGATTCAAGTCAATACCACTACATCAACCCTACTAGACCAATTCAAGTGAGTTCCACATAGGATAATTTAATTTAACAAAATACTGCCAAAGAAGTTAATTGGTACACTTGTGAACTAAATCATTGTTAGTATGCTATAATAAGTTAGTTATAAATAAATTATATCAAAAAAATATTAAAAAAAAAGAAAGAGTTAAGCTATAGTATATACATCATACAATATTCGGTGCATTTTCCTCAGGATCACAAATTGGCATATTAAACTAATTTTAAAAGAATAAAAAACCATATAGAGCATGTCAATCTATGAAGCATGGGTACTCAATTTTAGGGGGAGTACCAGTACCGGGTACGTACCGGTAACTGATACTCGTATGGTACTCCTTGGGTACGCACCGATGGCGTACCTATTTTTTATTTTTTATTTTTGCAACGGGTACTCCTGTGATACGCGTGTGCTACACGAATCCAAAAAAGTAGCAGCTCTACTAAAGAAATAATAAAGTAGTAGTTAGATTTATTCACTCATTCATTGAAAAAGAATAGACTCAATCTAATTTTATTCAAACAAATCTTCATCTGCTCTCTCTCGAGAGAGAAATAATAATAGTTATAATGAATGAACAACAAAAATATGCGATATTAGTATGTAGATTGTATTGTTGAAGTTGCAAGTCTTTCTCGCGAAGGACCTGAGTTAGACGCCATTTTTTTTAATGATGATGGAGAGGGAAACAATTTGATTTTTTTTTAGCTAATTGCTTTTTATTTGTTTAATTTTTTTTAACAATATAGTTCTATTATTTTATTTATATAATTATATTAAAAAAAATTATACAGACGTACCCGTACTTTAGTTTTTCTAAAATTATCGTACCCCGTACCAGTACCGATACCGGATACCGGTACCGCATCCGCACCTAGGCATCATAGATGTCAATTAAAAATAAATATGTACCTTAGCTTTGAACACATCTATAGAAAAACCATTGAAACAATTTATGACAGCTTGATGTACATCCAGTCCAAGGCTATCCAATGCCTTCATAGTCGAAAACATAATATCTGATTTGTGGTTGCAAGACACGTGGATGTCGACAGTTCCTCCTTCCCTTTCCCTAACCTCTACCTACGAATTTCATTTAATAAAAAATTCAAATTTGTTCAAAATGAAAAGGGAACTATTTGCTGAAATTTTATGCTCAATATTAATGTCAAAATTAGTACATATTAGGATTCATATTATTGTAACTATTGCACGCAGTTATATGCAGTTTTTAATCTTAGTTATCAATCTTAAATCGAACGGTTTAAATTAAAAATTTGTACTCTTTAATTAAAACAATCTCAATCATTAAAATTAATCGGACGGTTCAGATTTAATATTGCGTCCTGCTATTACAGCAGAAAATCCTCCCAAAATTACATCCATATTATAAGTACACTCGATGGTTTAACCGTGTGTGATGTGTCAAAATATGAAATAAATAAATTGTGTTTGTTTGTTGACTAAAAAAAACATAGTTTGCAAATGCAAACAAGTTAATACAATAATGAATTTATTGGGTCAATCTAATCCATGTAATTTTCAACTTCAAAAATTGCAGACTAAATGGAGCCAGGGTTCTCTCCAGTCCAAAATAGACTGCAGTGAGTGCAATGTTGCTTTCCACCCTTGATTTAATATTTTTATAATGGAAGTGCAATGTTGCTTTCCACCCTTGATTTAATATTTTTATAATGGAAGTTACTGTTCACAATGAAAATGAAAGATCGTGATTTCACTTGGAAATAATGGTACCGGAGAGGATCCGGGTTGGACTAAATGAGTTAATTAGCTATCCTAAATGAATAAGAAAAGAGGAAACCCTAGAAATCTAGAAATAACTCAAATGTTAAAAACAACACTATGAGTTCCCAATAGTTCAAATCAATATGGAAGGTATTTTGGTCCTAGCACATCAATTAATATGACATAACACTTTTACACAACAATAAAAAAATACCTTTGTTGATTGGTTTTTAGGGCTTGACACATTGCTATGACACAATTCCTCTTTCACTGGAACAAGCAGTGGCAGAGATGAACCAGGAGAGCTTGACTCTAATTCACTTTGAAGATCATTAATTTGTTGTTGCAACTCTTTCAAGTAGTCAGCAGCATCCCCAAGTATTGAAGCTTTATCCATCTATTAAAATAAAATGAAATACATAAACTTATATTATCCCATCATGTATTGTCGCATCCACATTATTAATTAAGGAATCAAATTGTTGATTGTTATTAACCTATGCAATAGGAGCAACTAAAAAACACATGTTAAATTTTAGATTTATAAGATTGTTAATTATCATTATAATTAGGGTTCTAACAACAATCCATGATCATGGTTGTGACAACAATCCAAGATCCTCGTATCAACAATATTTGAACATGATAATCATAGTATTCAAGATTGCATTGTAATTGTCATTTTAAAATTTAAGCATAATAAAACAATATAATGATAATAAGCTTGAAATCAAATAGTGTTTAGATGAGATGATGTGAGTCTTCTAGCTTAATTAAGGTTCTGCATTCGATTCCTGACTTGAACATATATCATAGTTAAAACTCGTAGAAAATATCTCGTTTACGCCAACAAAAAAAATTATAATACCTTGCTTATATTTGGCACAATAGAACGAAGCATATGCATCCTATCACAAAGTTTCTTCCTTCTCCGTCTCTCAGCTATGAGACTTTTTGTTGTCCTTTCTTTCTTCTTCCCTTTTCGGTCCCCTTCAGCATCACGACGATTTTCATCACCATCATTATTGTTGCCACCATCATTGTTATTTGCATTATAATTATTTCCACCATTATTCCCCATATTGCCAGCATCAACCACCTCATTAGATTCATAATTCAATCCTCCCTCAACGTCCTCATTTCCCTCTTTCTCCCTCATCTTCCCAAATTCCTTCAGCCATGTTGAGGCAAATTGTGAAATCGGCAATGATTCAAACTTATTTGTCTTTTCTATGTCAGAACATATCTCATTTGTGGGTGGCACAAAACTTGCTGAAAAATCGTCGATAGGCCCCGAGATCTTAGCCTTACTCAAAAACGACGAATTTGAAGGTCCTGGACCGCCAAAGGAAATTTCTCCTTCTAAACCTATCGAGCCAAATCCAACTGCATGAGTCATAGGAAACTTGGCTAATGAGTTGGTCTGGGCTGATAAGTCTATTTGCTTCCCTTGAAATGGAGTTAGGAAACCACTTTGGGATTCCAAATTGAAAACACTACCAAATGGATTGTTGTTGACTATTGTGGTGGTGGTGGTGGTGCTAATGTCGTTGTCGTTGGATTTAGGTGGTGGTAAGAAAGAAGAGGAACCCAAAGGTTGCACAAGACCAAAAGTGTTTGGATCTAATGGACAAAAATTGTTTTGTTGGTGAGTGTGACTTTGAAGATTTGGGATAAATTCTTCACTATGAGGTGGTATATTGTTCATGTACCAATCAACTTCCAAACCATTGTTGTTGGCACTAGTTGTATTGGTCCATGGTGCATTGGTTGTGTTTTGCTCTTCTTCCAATTGTTGTTCCAACCAATGTAGCATATCTTTGTCCATTGACAAACATATGCTGATTTGATTGTTTTGGTTAAGGTAAATGAAAAAGTATTATTCTCTGAAAATTAGATGGTTAATATAAAAAAAAAAAAAGAGAAAATATTAAAGAGTTTTTAATTTCTTTTTTTCTCAAAGACGAGTATTATTATGATTGTGAGTGAGAAAGTCAAATTTTTTTAAATGTGAGTCAAAACATTATTATATATGTGACAAAATAAGAGGGTGTGAGATGCATGTAAGAGATGTGTACAGTAGAGTGTACTCTCTTTCCCCATTTTTGTGGGTATGTTCATTTGCGTTACTACTTTACAATCACAATATTCACAAGAATATATGACATTTATAGTGTGAAATTATAATGATTACTAAATTCATGATTACTAAATTCACGTTTGGTTCTATTATTTCAATTTCATATTATTAAGACAATAATATCCTAATTTTTTTACTTCAAATGATTTTTATTGGTATATCATAATTTAAAAAATTATATTAATAAAATAAAAAATGAGTATATTTATTTGAATAAAATTCGCTAAATGAAAAAACAAGAATGAGTAAACTAATATATTATACATTATAAAATAAATAAAAATGATATTAGTTTCAAAAATACTAACACTTAATATTGAGTTAAATAAGTTTTTCATCCCTAAATATATAACGAATTTTGATTGTAATCCCTAAAAATAAAAACATGATATTTTCGTCTGCCAAAAAATTCTATTTCATTGTTTGCCCTTAATATATATATTTTTGACATTTTTTTAATATAATATGGACATACAAATATCTGACATAATAGATTAACATAAAATCAAAATACGCTAAAAACATACATCCCATTTTTATTTTTATTATATGCACTAAAATGAAAAATACGTTATATTTTTAAGGATGAAAACTTATTTAATCCTGATATGTATAAATTATTTAAAAATCTAAAAATTTAAATATTATAAGACAACTTATTTTACTTTTTGATAATATGAGACAATATTAAAAACAATAGTTTTATTTTCTTATATTTTTCACAAAATGTATAAAGCTCCAATACTTGTAGACCTAATTATTTGAATAAAGGTTTTGTAGAAAATTTGTTCAGCTAATTATTATTTTTTGTTATGTAAATAAAAGTGTATATGTGTGTATGTTGTTTCTCACAAAAAAAAAGTAATTATGGAATTAATTAAATAATAGTGCAAATATTTTCCAAGAAAATAAAATAAATAATAGTTCAAATGAATAAACAAATAAGTCACTATATAAAAAAATATAAAAATATGAATGCTTTTTCGGGCGTCAACTTTTAATACCTCGAGAAAAATAAGTTACTATTGATTTATAGTTTAATCTCAAAGTAAGTAAAGTTTAATTAAAAATAATTTTGAGCATGAGACTAAAAATATTAGCTAAATATTCGTCTTTCGCTAAAATTTATCAATTACTTAAATCTGTCACTTGCTAAGTTGCTTACTTTAAGTGAATAAGTTGATAGTTTTCATATATTCTAGCTTTTTAATTTTTTAGGATGGTTTGAATATTTTAGTTTGCATCCTTTGCTAAATTATCAGTTTTACTTTAATCATTTAATTTAAAAAAATTGAAAAAATACAAATCATTAAAAAGATACCAACACAACGTGCCACATCAACAATTTATGGGTAAATTCGGTGAAGAACTAAAATTAAGAGAATATTGATAAAGTCTCATGAATCATGATAGTCATTAAAAATATTATTATCGGAGTGATTGGGATTAATATTATAGTAGTGATTGGGATTTGTATTCCAAATTTTCCAATTCACCGCACCTACTTAAATAATGTTTAAGTTTTTTTTTAATTACTTAAAGTGTAAGTTTAATCAGTAGACTATTTAATAATAAAAAATTAATGTTACATTAAAAAGATAAAATAATACTCTATATTCTTTATTTTTTTTATTTTCTGAGAAGTCAAAATGAAACAAAAATAGTGTAATTCAGCTAGAATGAAAAATACTACTATAAGTAAAAATAAAAAGTTTGACTTTCTAATTTTTTTTCCTTATATTGGATTCTACATGGAGTATATTTTCAACATTTTTTTGAAAAATATTTTGACTCAAAAATAAATGTTACATTAAAAAGATAAAATAGCACTCCATATATTTTATTTTCCAAACCATGAGTCAATATGAAACAAATCCATTTATAAATGAAATATAAGTAAAAATAAAATATTGAATCTTAATTTTTTTGCTTATATTGCATTGTAGAGAGAGTATTATTCAACTTTCTTTTATTACTATTATTTTGACTCAACAGTCAATGTTGTATTAAAAAGATAAAATAATACTTATTGTTTATTTTCTAAAGCATGAGTCAATACGAAACAAATCCATTTAGGGTCCGTTTGGACTAACTTATTTTTGAACTTATGCAAAACAGTTTATGTAAATAAATACTTTTTTATGTATTATTATAAGTTTGTCAGGGTAATTTATGATAAAATAACTTATAAAAATACAATTTTCGTATATAGGAACTTATAAATTAACATAAAACCTTATTTATTTGCATAAATTATTTTGCATAAACTCAAAAATAAGCTAATTCAAACGGGTCCTTAGAATGAAATATAAGAAAAATAAAGAATTTGACACTGATTTTTTTTTTTTTTGCTTTTATTGCATTTTGGAGAGTGTATTGTTCAACTTTTTTTATTATTGTTTTGACCCAAAAGTCAATGTTACATTAAAAAATATATATAATATTATCCTCTTTTTTTATTCTAAAGCAAAAGTCAAGGTGAAACGATTTGACTTTTTTTAATTTTTTGCTTATTATTAAAATTGTGAGTTGAATTTAATTCAACTCTATAAAACTAACTTATAAGGTGAGTATTATCTATACTTTATATATTTATATTCAGATTATCTCATACACTCTCTCATGTCCAACACTATTGTGCTTGTTTGCGTAATATAGATGATGGGTTGTCCGATAGCTGAAATTTGATATTTATAAAAAAATAAATGAAGAAAAAGTAATGAAATTTTATATGGCTCCCGGTGAAAATCCACATCGGGGATCCTCTCATATAAATGCTATCAGAAAAACAGCTCTGAATTTGACGCAATAATTACGTCACATAATTACGTCACATAATTACGTCACATAGCTAATGTTTCTAACTGTAAAATATAAATAAAGAATATAAATAAAGAAGGATTGTCATACAAACGTGACCTCATACAGTGTCACATTAGACGTTTGCTAGTCCCCTTGTGGTGCAATTGCAATATATCATCTTTCAGTAAAAATGCAAAAGTTACAGCATCTGTTTTTAATTCACATAATCAGAAGGTCCCTCAAGCATCCCATTTATATTTACAGAGGTGTGCAACAAATCATGACCATGTACATTAATATTATATATTACATTACATTACATATATAACAATTATAAAGCACAATCTTCAATATGGAATGCGGGACTTAGGCACTGAAACCACTTTGCAGAGAGCTCCAAGGATTTGCTGGAATATTGGTGCATGCTTGTGCAGAGGCCTCGGCCATTTGCTCTCTGTGTATTCCTGCGTTGCAGAAATTTGCAAAGGATCTCATGTGTTTCATCCCATACTGAGACAGAGAACCACAATATGTCTCAAAAGTCCTAACCTGCATGCATCAACAATAGATTAAGGTGAAAACATACTCTCAGAAATCCAAAAGCTCAAATATAATCAAGAATGCTAGTCAACTATTGGGATACAAAACTATTGGAGGACTTGCTGACATGTAATAATAATGTAACTATATGACCTACACAATTTATAACAAAAAGGAAAGAAGTAATTCGATCATATTCTTCCAGCATCAAGAAAACAAGCTCGACAAAGTGAACTGTGAGAAATGGTACCAGTGTTTTGAGGCAATCCCAGTCATCAACAAGTGGTTGCCCAGCTGGTCTAACACTGGTGAGCACCTCTGGACCCTTTTTCATGCCAAATAGGAGTTTTCCAACAAGTTTTACGCTGTCGTCTATATGCATTCTGTGAGACATGGCTTCCAGAACTTGCTTCTGAGCTGCAACTTTCCTAGGAGAACCCTGAGGAGCTTTGCGGAACTGACAAAGATCAATGAAGATTAAATCAAATACACAATATGATAAGCAAATATTAAGTCTAACAGAATAATTATCTGCAAATAACAACCCTTATTTTCTTGTGATTTTATCACCATTTCATTAATGCAATTGTCAAAATCTCACGAAATAAAAACTCCCAACAGTAACCACACTCAATCATGTTACAAATAGACTGGAATTCACACAAACTTTCCAGATTTATCCAATTTGTTTTATTACTATCTTTTTAGATTTCATAACTAGTAATAAGTTCAGCTGCATCCAAAAGTATCTGGTTAGTGGAATTCAATACATCTACTTTTTATGGAATATTTGGTAACAGTGATTCATGGAATACAGTAAATTGGCATATCAATGTCCAATCTAAAGCTTGGTAGTTTCAAGAATGGGATGGCATTTGGTACATGGAATGAATGCAGAATAGAATCGAGGAGAATCCTCATTCCATAGAATGGAGAATCACCATGATACTAGATTTAATTTTCAATACTGAACGGTTGATAGTATGACATGTTCCTACTATCACATATCCTCATTAACTGTTACTTGTTTCTGCACTGTTTATTAACTTTAAACCTTGAGATTGTGGTTCTCTAAATAAATATATCCTTACTATGGATATACAACTCCACATTTAAAATTTGGGAGTCAAATCATGAAGAGGACACGAATAAGCCTTTATTTCGTAAAATATAAGCACTACAACCCACAAATAGGATACCTTATCCCAGAAATGGATGAGATCTGCATCACGCTGGTTAACCGCTTTTGAAGGTGGCACTAATGAGTTTCTACCCATAAAAGTGAAATTTTCATTAGCAGGATTTGATCCCAAATATAAGAATAGATTATCCTTGCTAAGCCCAATGTCACCATACTGCATCACGTGGGAGCCATAGATTGAATTTCCATTTGCAGTCCTTTCTTTGACCTGTGAGCATAAGAGCAAGAAGATATATGTCACACAAGTCAAAAACACCCCATACCTTGTTTGACCCGTACAATTTTAGACCTATATTTTCATGAAAACAATCAAAATATTTTCCCAACTACTTAAGCAACCAAGGTACTCCCTCTGTCCTTTTTATAAGAAACAATTCACCTTTCTAGATTCATTGAATAGTTGATGTATTTGGTTTATATAATTAGACCATATACATCAATTATTCAATGAATCTAGAAAGGTGAATTTTCTCTTAAAAATAGGACCAGAGGGAGTATAAATTTACATTCTTCACTTTATACCAGATGATGAACATGTAAAACAACAGAGCTAGCAACAGAGTCTTACCAATTCATATTGCTGGTGCAGGGTTTCTGTTTGCAAATTGTGTATGTCACTGTTAAAATGTAAAAAAAAAATCAGTATGTAAATGACATTACACCATTACTCATGCAAAAGTAACTTTCTTCTAACAAATGAAAAGAAAATGTTAAGTGCAAGAAAGAAAATACAAGATAATAGGTAAATACAGTTGTAAATTGTAATGTTGATATTCTTGTGTCACAACAGTCACGGCTTTCAATCACACCGTGGAGATCTTCTGATTGCCAGTATAAAAATAATACAAGGTTAAATGTTTACATGTGCTCTTATTATCTTACCTGTCTTCCATCCAAGCAACACTGTATAGGTCAGCCAAGCAGGTTTCATATTCAGGGGGAGGACTAGGATTCTCGCCAGGACAATATGTTCCCCAACTGCTTTCTTCTGCATTTGCAGCAGTAGTTGCATAGATATTTAGACCTTCAGGAAGAAGACCCTCAAAGATACTCCCAGATTCGCATGCTTCTAGATAAAATACCTGCACAAAAATTACATGAAATAAGTAAACAGCCTTAATGCACGTTGCCACAAAAAAGAAAGCAAATGCCAAGTATTAGCAACTCACTAGGCTTTTATACGTTCCAGCAGCATGCTTCTTCTTCAAGACTTCAATTAGATCAGATGCGTACATGTACGGACTAGTAGGCATCCCTGAAATTCAACCCCAGTAACACCCCCACCCCCAAATAAAGGATCACATAAGAAATAGAAAGGAGTACATATTTGGTGTGAAGAACACTTGGTGACGTTAAGATAAAACCAAAATGTAAATATAATAAGAATCACTGATTATAGTATCAATCGCCAAAATAATCAACACAAATTCGACAACAAAGATACTGATAACCTTATACTCTATCTCTCTCTGTGTTTCCTGTTACCTCTGTTTTTCTTAGGATGCAACTTCATCCTTTTTAAGAAACAAACAAATGTTGCAGAATTCATTAGTATGTTTTCTGATTTTATTGTTGTTACAAAAAATGTTGTATCGGACATGATCAATTTATAGTATAACCTTTTGTTTAATGGAGGTTTAGGTCATAAGATAACATATTCTCAAATATTGAAATCAACCCATAAATATTAACACTGTTCCACAGCTATGCTGCATAATACTAAGCTCCCCATATCCCTCTTCAAATGAAAATCCAAATTAAAAACTCAGGACAATCTCCGACATCCAAAAATCACCAAAACACTTGCATAAAATTCAGGATATTTTATTAGCAAACAATAATCCTAATCCCATTTTTTAGTTCAAAGCTTTTTGTGGTTAACTGTGCTTATCACAACAACTAAAGACAGATTTAGCTAGGAGATTACCCACAACCATAAGTTCAAGTTTGAGGAAGGTATATTACAGTGTATAGATGATTGTAAAGTGTTTAGCTGTTTCATTCTACTAAACATAATAATCAAGCAAAAACAAAAACATATGGTAATAATCACTAACCAAGCACTCCAGGACCCCCATGATCACTGTAGTATACAAATATATGATCATTGGGACCACTGTCCACAACCTTCCCACTGCCACCTGTAAGAGCCGACTTATTTCCAAGTAAAGCAGCAAAGAAGTTGTTAACGGTAACATCTTCACCAGTATAATCCTGCCATAAAAAGTCCACATAAGGAGCCAGTAAAGCTTGAATTGGAAACAGAACACAGGTAAGGATAAAAAACCTTAGGGACTCCCTTGTAAACATCATTTCCATGTGGACTGTTAATGATGACTCCGGGGCGTGGATTCTCTTCGTTGAAAGCAATGTCATCATACATAAAAACAACAATGTTCTCCTCTTTCAGACCACCTTTCCTTAGCACTTGATATGCGTGACAAACATCAGACTGATAAAATATCAAAGGCTCATCCATCAGTTACCATTAACTAATATCAAAGCTCTGTTTTCATTGACTTATTTGAACTTATCACACACTTATGAGACTCTCTAAGAGAGCTTCTGGAAACAACTTATGACATGTCTTAAAACTGTTTTCAGCTTATTTCTATAACCTCTCTAGGATAGCTTATGGTTATATGAAAACAGATTTTGTGAGACTGTTTGGATCGACTTATTTGAGTTTATCTACTGCCATAAGTTTTATGAGACTGTTTGGCAAACGACTTATGACATTTTTCATAAGCTTTTTTCAACTTATTTTTATTAGTTCTCCAAGATTGCTTACAAAAACATGCTATAGCATATACAAAAATAATTTAATTTATGTGAAGCTATAAAAATAGCTTATACATAAGCACTTATCATGATAAGCCTAATGCTCTATAAGCTGTCTATCCAAACAATGGCATAAGTTGTTAAACCATTACTACCAATAATTAAGTAAATAGTACAATTCAACATGATAATTGAACAATAAAAGAGAAATTGAAGTGAGCTATGAAGAAATAATAGATTTTAGTATACAACAAAGGGGGGAAATAACCTGATGTCTATAATTCCAGTAGCCATTGGAACCGGCAATTAAGATAGCCCACCTGGTGCCTTGATTGCTATCGTCATCGGAAGAAGGTGACTGGAAGAATTTGGAAGCTTGGGAGGGTAATCGGAGATAATCGTCGGTGATGTGATGATCAGCGGAGAAGAGGGGGATAAGGGTGGCGATGAGGAAGAGGAGGAAGGTAAAGCGGGACATGATGAAAAGATGGGTATGTAAAGATGTCGGTGAGAACATGAGAAACTCTATCTCACCGGATTATTATGTATGTATCCCCTTAATAATAAATAAAACAAAAAAAAAAAAGGATAAATGGTAATTTCGTATTTGGGAAGAAAAGGAAAGAGACACAGTAGGAGCGTGCAGCGTGTCGTTGGGGTTTTTCCTACTTTTCGGGTATACAGTATCTTTCTCTCCCTCTCTTCATGGGGTGGGCCCTTTTTTTTTGGTATAAAAAAATGGCAAAGCCCAAAGGAAAAGATAATTACGAAATTAAACGAATATTTTTAGACATACAAGTCCCTGCAATGTCCTCAAATAAGAACGATGGACAAGAAGAAATCTTTTGTTAGACTATATGAAGCTAACCAATTAGCACATTTGTTGCCTTCAAGCAAAGTGTGGTTAATTTGAACATGCCAAGGAAGATTGATAAGATCTCGAATTCGAAGAATCAGAACGGGAGTAGCCCCATTGATCTTGCAATTATTTGTAACCATGTCTACTAGCAATTTAGAGTCACTTTCCACAATCAAATGCAAAAAACTCTGGCTTCTAGCTATCAATAGCCCCTCGTACATTCCACACATCTCAGCATGAAGAGCATCACACGTTCTGATTTTTTAGCATAACCTATTAGCCATTGACCATCGGAATCTCGAATAAGGCCCCCGCAATCTGCAAGATCCAAGGACTCCTTATAGGCTCAGTCACAATTAAGTTTAACCCATTCTCCCCGTGGTCTATTCAAGCCAATGTAGATAGTGTCAAAATGTCTCGACCCTCTTGTTAGGTGCATATGATTGCCCCTATCGATGGTTTGAACCAAATCAAGAATGGCATGAATAAGATCAATAGGCCGATGAAAATGATCATTCTTTCTTTTTTATTTATGAAAAATGCTAATGAGTGTTTCTGAAACACTCTTTGAAAAATTTAAATAGTAATTTTTTGGCTTAATTAGTATGCAAGCCTCTTAAAGATATTTTTGGTTTGATATTGGTCCCTTAAAGAAAAAAAGTTATACTTTGGTCCTTTAAAGAATCTATGTTTGCTACATTTATCCTTTCCGTCAAATTTTTTCAAAAAATATTAGTTCAAGTTGACTTAAGTGATGTGTCATTATGGATGTGATACAGTGTGAATTGTCCACCAAAGATCTTATTAATTTTTTAAATTTTAACCATTTGATTTTTTGTTAAAAAGACAACCATAAGATATTTTGGATCTATGGTATGTAATGATGAACCACCAACACTTAATCTTGTTGTACTTTTCTTCATCTTCTATTGTTCTTTATCTTCAACAACATGTTTATATAACAAACTCAAAAAAAAAAAATTCAGAGATTAAAACTAACTCAGATCTGCTTAGGGGTTCAATCTAGAGAGCATTGGGTTCAAATAATCACAATTAAAAACAAAAGCCCCAATTACACAAACTTTGAGTTTTAATTTATGGATTCTATTAATCTGCATTTTATTTAGGTTGTTTGGATTTTAATTTTTGTGTTGTTTTATTTTAATTTTTTGGGTTGTATGTTACTTATGGGTTAGTTTGAAATTTGGGTTTTTTTTAGTTTAAGGTATAAATATGTTGATGAACATGAGAGATGAGAAGAAAGAAGATGAAGAAAAGTATAATTGGTGGTTTATCATAAGATACAATAGGTCTACAAAATCTAATAGTTATCTTTTTAACAAAAAAAAATAAATGGTTAAGATTAAAAAATTAAAGAGGTCTTCGGTAGTCCAATTATAATATTGGTCCACCATATAATTTTGGGGTTAAAAATTGACGGAAAGGACGGATGTGGCAAACAGAGATTTTTTAAAGGACCAAAGTGAAACATTTTTTCTTTAAGGGACCAATATAAAACCAAAAATATCTTTAAGGGACTTGCGTACTAATTAAGCCTATTTTTTTTGATGATGTACGAAATTAATATATTGAAAATAAAATATCTATTTTTTCATTAAATAGATTTTTTTTTAAGTGGAATCCTAAAGAGTGTCAAGGGGCACTCATTAAAAGTTTTTTTTAATGGACTACTAAAAACTAGACCGAACCGGCAACTTGAATTGGTCGAACTAGGAATCCGAGGGGTCATCGGTGTGGTTCAATTGCTAGACCGGCCATGCTATTGAACTGGTAGCAATAAGTCAGAACCGGTAAAAATTGAAGAATCGGCAGTTTTGGAAAACTGGCAGATTAAATGCGTATATTTTTTTTTTCTTAAGTCAAAATTATGCCTTTTTTTAATAAAAATACAAAAATAGAATCAATTAAATTTGGATGAGGTTGATGATGAAGTTCAACTCAATTCTTGAGCAACACATGGAACAAAGTAATGATATTGTTAACAGGGAATATGTTGCGGCTGATTTTGATGCAGATCATGAGAGAGCCCAACATTGAAATAACTTTTTCGTCTCAGAATTAAATTTTTAGACGCGACTGTTATTTTGTTATTCTCTTTAAGTTGCAATGAAATTTGTTGTGTGTAAGTTCGTTGAGCTTAGCTCAATTGGTATGATATTGCATTATATATGCAGGGGGTTGGGGTTTCAACTCTGGTCATCCACTTATTCACTTTAAGGGTGAAATTTTTAGCCATTAGGACAAAAAAAAAATTGTTGTGTGTAATGACTATATTTAAAATTTGAATTTAAAGAATAAACTTGTGAAATTAGAATATTTTCACTTTTTCAGAAAACTTAGGTGTCATAATTTTGTTTAGAGACGAGTCATCCGATTTAGTCATTCAATTCGATCAATAAACCGGTACACACAACACATGCAACAACTATTACTTTCTTTCCATTCAACCAAAAATACACTTTGTGACTCTAATGTACCAAAAAGAAAGGAGGGTACTTAAACCGTAACAATGCTTGAAAGGCAAGAATTTGAACTTTGAAGTATTTCCGCCGACTTACATTGAATCAGTTCATCGTTTGTGTTGCGAAGCGATTCTTTTTTCAAACTCTGCAAAGGTAAAACAAACAAACAAACTCCTATTCATCTATTTCGTTCATTCATTCATTCTGTAATCTGTATCGTTCATGCTTCTCTTTCATTTCCGTTCTATTTTCCAAACTTCAAACTGAGTTACCGTATTGTATCAAGTTCAGTAAAGAACGCTAGAATTTCACTTACGATTAGGGTTTCAAAGTGCATTATTTGGATTCCCTTGATGCAGGTTAGGTGTTTGATATAATGGAGGAAACAGATAACAATAACATTCACGATGCCATATATGATGCTGATAATTTAGAAGATGATGTTGACATGATTGATGTTGAAGAAGGAGAGTTTGTGGAGTCCAATTCACAAAATGTTTTGGGACAAAGTAGTGTTGGAGATATCACTGAAGTAAATCAAGAAACTCGTAGCGAGAACTCAAAGTGCGGAGCTAGCAAGAAGAAGAAGAAGAACAAGAACAAGAGAAAGAGAAAGGGTGCAGGATCAGGATCTAATGTCATCAACATAGACAGGTTTAACATTCTACTACTTTCGCTGAATTTGGGTTTCTCATGGAATTTTTTCGATGATGAAATATGGTAGTTTATTGTAACAAAATTTACCCAGCTTCTAAATTTGGAAACTGAAGTTGAATTGAAATTAGACTTCACCTAAGTAATTTAGGTGGTACATTAACTAAAAATGACATTGTTAATTATCTGGATTTGGATGACATTGGAGAATTGGGGTTTTTTTGATCCATATTAAATATTATTGGGCAATTCTTTGAAGTTTGAGGGTAAACTGCAGGCGAGAGCGAGATAACTTATAATGGAATCATTTCATTATATTTTAGCCTTCCTTTTATGTTTGGTTGATTTGAATTAGTGAATAACTTTAAGCTTGTTCGGATGCACGTTTGCATTACTATTCTCACGTCCCAATGTGTTTTCACCGTGAAAAAGAAGCAAGAATTTTTAGAGTTAGCCAAACTCATCTCCACACCGTGAAAAAGCTACTTTCCAAACACATGCTTAGATTTATTTTTATTTTTTTATTGTGTGGGATGGCTGGATTCATCATTATTTTATTGATTAAATCGTTATATTTTGCTTTGATAGTACAACGGTTATTCAAACTATGCAATTTGTATGGGAAAGTATGGAGAAGAAGTATCTGCTGTTAAAATGTATTGCGTTACTCCAAGCTTAGTCTTAAATCTTAATGCTTATTTATTGGTATAGCCTCAAAAACCTTATTGACGGCGTTGTAAAGTTATTTATCTTTGTCGCCCAATTGAATTTGGAATTCAGTTCTATGATAGTATTTAAGTGTTTTGCATTCTTCTATTCCTTTTTATTTAGTTTAAATTGTAGCATTGTTTCCTGCTCGTTTGTTTTCCCAACCTCCCCTACCTTGAAGTGAATTTGATGTGAGCACAAGGTTATTGTTTTGTTTGTCCAAGTAACAAATGTATAGCAGCCTTCTCACAAATTATCTGATTTTCAGATTTGTGTTAGATACCTGTCGCCGTCTGAAAGAGAAAAAGTCATATATGGTATACACTGCTGCGGGTTGTCTTGGAATCTCTGCATTAAGTGATATCATCAAAGAGGTATTGGAACCCTATTATGCACCCAATTTTGGTTTAATAAGCAAGTTTACTTTGCTCATTAGTTTATCTTTAACATTTTCTGTGAAATTCCACTGCCACTTGGAAGTTGGAAAACAATTCTATGACCGACCAAAGTAATACTGCTTCAAATGACTTAAATAATATTGGTGATACTGTTTGATAATACACAGTATTGGTCTACTTGAAGATATTACTTACTTATGTACCTATCCAACATTCCAACCATCTTGTTTTTCTTTCATCAAAAGCCACTGAAGGATTTCCTGTGCTGCAAATTGCTATCTCCCATCACTTAATTTCTTACCCATGCATCTTCTCTTAGTTCCCACTAATTTTCTCCATTCTTCTTACACTGAATTCATAATTCTATATCCCTCCCTTTAGTCTTCTGATTATATGGAAGTTTTTGCTTCCCAGATTGATCATCAATGGTGGTGTTAGTTTGACGGGATAACTGAGATATAGTTTGACGGGAAGATTATATGGAAGTTTTTGCTTCCCAGATTGTTTTCTGGTCCTATGGCAACTTTCTGAATATTTCTAACCTTGGCTTCACTCACTTGTTCAATGGCCACTCATTTAATCTCCTGCTGGAATATTTTTTGTATCCTTTGAAATAAATTGTTATTTTTGTGATCTATTTTACCTCTCTTGAATGGGAATATGGCTATGGTTTGGAGCAGATATAATTTGCTCTCTCACTTGATAAAGGAAAGGTGAGATTAAGGTTATTCTATTTGGACGAGTCTTGAGTTAGTTGTCCTTATCCGCTCTTTCAAGTACCATACAGCCATTCATAATTTCTGATGTGTGTAATTTTGTCCCTAACCTTGCAGATTTTTCTTCCAGATGCTAGTTTGCTCCTTCCAATCCTCTGCTTGATCTTTGGTGTTCCTGGCTGAATCACTTCATTATTTACAAATTGTCAATTGTGAAGGTTGATGTTCACATTTGTTACTTCAATTTTTCAGACCCTGTTCATACGTACGGAATGCTTTTCACTTTTAACCCCGTAATGGATTTTCTAAGCTTGTGTTCATTGGGCTGGTGAAGGGGAAACTAATGGCTGTTAAGTCATTGATGTAGTCAATTTTGCCCACTTCAATGTAGCAACCAACAATTTCTGAGCTGAAATTGGATATCTTTTATGTAAAGAACATATTACCTGATTATCTCAATGACATTTTACTTATGAAATGATCTTTGCCTTTTGATGTTGAACCATTTTTTTTCTGCAATTAACTTACAATGCTGAATAGCTAAGAAATAAAGAAACTATGGTACTACTAACATTTTCCTTTAAATATGCCAAGCGTTTTCAGAAGGCCAGTGTTTAGTTTAATTGGCTTTACCGTCAAACCTAAATGTGGGATAGTCTCACTGAAAATTGTATATAATTTTGCATATAGTTTTTTATAATTAGGATGGGAAAGTCATTGACTTTTGGTCATCTGTTTACTGGAATCTTCAGCTTTCTTCTGTGCCAAGATTTCTGAATCTAAACTAGTATTATCAAGCAGTGGGAACTGGGGGTTTCATTCGCTTCGCTGAAATTTTTGGACATTATACCAATAAAAATATCATCTCCATTCTGTTTTTCTTCTTTTTGTATTTGATATAGTGACTTCGGCATTATATTTTATTATTGTACATGTCATATATATACTTCGCATGGAATCACTGTGCATAGTATCCACTATCCACCATGTATATATCACGTATGCATTAGATTTGCTTACTTAAGTGTCATAATGAAAGGACCTGTTTTTGTTTTATTGATTTTTGTCAATAGATAATATGCCCAAGTTGATACATTGTAAATTTGCATGTGGAGGTCCCAGGTTTATGCAGTACAGGCTTGTGGAGGTCAAAAGACTGCCGATGGTAGACGATTCCGTACTGGGGGTGGCATTTTGTGGAACATCATAAAAGTTCGGGAACCAAATGCCTACAAAGAGATAATGAAAAGGGCAAAGGAGTTTGAGGTATGTGAATAATCTTTGTGTTTTTGGGTGGGGAAGAACCTAGGACTTATCTTGTCATGTTGATTGTGATTGGTGACGACTAAAGGTTGGAATTCACAAAAATAAGATTGCTATTCTGTCATCTGTCATGCATGTTTGTAGCAACTATTAAGTAGGCGTTCTTCGTTTTCTATCCAAATAAATTAAGGCTTTTCTTTGTTTTAAATGATGGTGCAGCTCTTTATCTGTTTTTACTCTTAAATAATGTTATCTAGGCTCTTCAAATTGTTATCTGCTTCTAAATAACTACTAGTTTAAGTCGTTGCCATCTTGTTATCTTAATGCAGAAACAATTCAGGAAGCCAAATGTTAAGCAACTGAATGTTGCAAAGAATGAGGATTCTTCTGAAGGAGTGGCCTTTTCATTTGCTGGGAGTGATCAGGGAAATGTTTCGGACAGTGCCTTTCTTGCATCAGAAATGCAAAATCAACATGAACCGGTTACTTTTAAAGAAAAATCTATATCTGTTCATGATAGGTTAAGGATACCGGTTTCCTATGACGATGATCTGCTCGGAGAAAATCCAGTCAACGATGCAACCTGACTCTAGAAAGAAAGTGGCCTTCGTCACTAGACAAGTTGTTCTCAGGCGTCATTCTTCTTTCCCGTGTTCCTTTTTGCTCTCTTCATCCTTTCATTTCCTTGTTTCTTTATTTACTTTGCTAGGTGGCTTTCTGATATACTTATATATGACTTCTTGGGCAAACAAAAAATAAAAATGGAAGAGGGATATAGTGGTGGATGTATTATTGTGGTTACAATTGACCAACATTGTCACAAGTCTCTCATTAGATTTTGCTTTTTTTAAATGATGGATGAAATGATGCACTTGCCTCAAATGGCTATGGATTTATGTGTTGATAACTGAACTTGATCCCGTTCTGAATTTTATGAAAAAGAAACAGAACTGCAAGGCTTTTTAGGTGTTTCAAATTATTTTCCTCATAATTGTTACGTGCTCAATGTATAAAACTATAAATTTAAATTATCTTGCAATTTGTTCATTTTTCTAATCACCACATCAATTGGTGCACAAGAATTAGTCGAATACAGGGATTTGAATGCTATACAAATTTTAATGTAAAAATTATATAAACAAAGGTTTCAAAATAACTTTGCACAACAAATAATAGAATTGGCTACAAAATGAGACGTAAATTTTGTTTTTATATCAGAAACAATTTTGTTTTGAACTATAAACAATTTTTTTGACTATAATTTGGCCAACACAGGAGTTCATTGTAAATCAATTGTGTGTAACCAAAAATAAAACCAATTTTATGTCTTGAAAATCTATTAATCTTAAGAGAGAAATACAAAAGTTAGATTGGAGAGATTTTTGTCTGCTTATTTTTATCCCTCTGCTAACTTTTTCTAAGGTAAACATGCTAACTTTTCAGTGCAGAAGTTCTTTTAGAAATACTGTTGTTTTGGTTTGCAAATGGAATACAGTGTTTACGTATAGCATGAAATTTAGAATAAATGTTAAGATGCTAGATTTCATGCTAACTTGAGATCAAAAGACCAGTAGGAACCGAAGCAAACACAGAATCGTCACGCTAGTAACAATCTTGCGTTGCAAACTTTTTTCCTCGACACAAAATTATGGTCATATTCTACTATCCTTAATCCCTTTGTGGGATAAGAGGACCATGTATATAAGTACAATCCACTTCTACAGCTCCTGAATTTCAAATGAAGGATTTGATTGAACCTCTCCCAGAGAGGAATTTTGCCCCGATGGAAAACAACTTCGGATAAAAACACCAGTTAATTGACAAATTGGCAATCCATACAAATTACTCATAAAAAATCAAGTTACACATCATTTACAGAAAACTACCAGAGCACACAAGTCACATATTACTATCTCAAAATCGTTGTGCAATTCTAGAAACCAAACACATTAAAACCAGTAACCTAAATGATATACGAGAAATAATTAAACAATGCAATTATCACTGGCTAGATACTGGAACTGGAGCGTTATCTTCAATAGCCATTGGCTCCGCCTGAGGAGCCTTCTTCGCAAGTGATTTAGGTATGTCAATGTACTCTTGGACACAGCGCTGCTGAGGATGCGACAAAAGAATTAATACATGACGGAAAAGAACCCTTGCTAACCCTTGTCCACTCTCCAAGATATAACCCTCATATTCAGTAACATGCTCAAGAGCTTCCACCAGTGTATCATAGACCTCCTGCGGGCAATTGTCAGGTCCCGGTTTGTCATGAAGGTACATGACATCCAAAGTAAAGAGCTTTTGGTTCACAGGCCACTGATGCTGCGGGCGAATGTTTGATCTGCAGTAGAATAAAATCTAGAAAGGAATAATAGCAAACAACATATTATGATTCATGACAAAATGCAATGTAACAAAAAATTTTGAAGACTTCAAACCAAGCAGACTATAATAGATTTACACAAACCAAGAAAAATGAAAAAATCACTGATGGCAGGCACCACTCACCACTCTTAAAATGCGACCCTGCATACGAGATTTTTTAGATTCATGAGCAGCAAGTCGAAACAAAGAAGTAAGGTCTGGTTGACTGCTAGATGTAGTAGCCGTAAGCCCTCGCATTGCTGCAATTGTTGACTCAATTTCACTGCTAAACTCTTTCCTCAGCTGTAATAATTATCAAAATGTAATGATTAAAATAAAACCACATTTGCCCGTGTGGTATCATCGGACACCATACACTCCCTTCAATGGAAGAATAACTAAAATGTAATCACAGCAGGGACAGATACAGACATTTATCTAACAAGAGGATATAATATTTTTTCAGTAATAAATAGTAGTATATAAAGATAAAGAACTAACTAAAATATTGGTCCCTGAATATATGAGATTCTATCACTATCGTCTCTAAACATATTAAAATTGCAAACATATTCATAATGTCTCTTTGTTAGTGATTTTATGGACTAAACTTGAGCAACAAAAAACACATTTAAAGACTAAATCGACTACCTAAAAAATATTTGAAGACCGAAATGACTAATAAAGTAGAATCTTATAGATATGTTTGTAATTTCAATCCATCAGTGACACCTTACACATTCAGGGATCAGAATAATTATTCACCCTAAAGCTAAATCTAAATCACAACGAAATTTTTGACAACAACATAAATTGAGATAGTTAAAAAATTAAATGATAATAGATACATATGAAATTAAATAAATGGAGAAGAATTGGGGGTTAGGTTACATACCCAAGAAACAGAATTAGAGAGAGTAGCAAAAGCAAAACGATGTTGAGAATTGATGGTGAGTTTGGCGTTGACAAAGAGAATGATGGCTTGTTTAATGGCATCTAAACGAGCAAGGGGTCTTCCATTAGGTCCAGTAGCACCCTTCATTTCAGCCATAGATTGAGGATCAATATCGATACATAATAGTATGTCTTCGTTGTTTATTCGTGAGGGTTGCAGAGTGTACTTGTTTCTTCCCTCACTCCTATTGCTCCTTTCTCCTTCGACCATTTCCATCGATTTTTCTTGGTTACTCCCACAGACCGTGCTCAAGAGAGAATTCTCTTTCAGACAACTTTATTTGGTTATTTATACTCGCTCTCTGTTCCTTTTCAGAACTGATATAGATTTTGTTGTGATTGGTAATCTTTTCTTTCTTTTTTATAAGTAAATTTGATGAAGCAATTGAAAAATTGATGTACTTGGTACTATCATACTGTATTTGTTTTGGGAGGAAAAAATTTGGAGGGTTGGCTCTAAAATGATATGTCTAACTTGTGCAACATTGCATACATCAAGATATCTAAAAGTAGTAACTTTTTTATTAAAAAATAATAATAATTTATTAAAATATTATACATTTAATATAAAATGCACAAGTTTCAATACAATTTTACTATTTTAAATTTCTTAACATGTGCAAATTTGCACATGATAGAAAAACTCATATTTTAATTAATACTCCCTCTAGTCATTTTGTAAGAAATAGTTGACTTTTTAAATTCTTTCAATAATTAATGTAACTTAGCTATAATATAGATCAAATATACCAAATTGTTATGAACACCCCACCTAGAGACTCAAGTGACGAGGAGAATTGGGCTGATGACTATGAGGACTTTGAAGAGCAGGAGGGCCAAGTCTCTATGGGGAGAGCCAAAAGAATTAAGTCCAGGCCCAAGTATTTGAATGACTTCATCTAGAGAGAATCTTTATTGTTTTCAGTGTTTTATCCTTTTATTCTATCTGCAGTCATTACACAAATATTATTCAATAAATCTAAAAAATAAACTGTCTCTTATAAAAAAAGATCAGAGAGAATATTTTAAATTAATCGTAAGAAAAATATGATAAATAATTATATAATACTTCAATTATGCTGAACATTTTATAGTGTTCATTTTTTTAAAGTATTCCCTTCATTTCTTCTCCAAAAATCAACTCACAAACAAAGTTTTAGGATTTGCTTGGTTGGTCTTTTAAACGTTTAAGCATTCATTATTTTTATTCTGATTTCATAGCTGAAGTCATCTTATTCCATTTTTTTATGTACACATTAGTAGTAAATGCAATTTCAATCTCTCGCATTTTTCTAATATCGGACCAGCGGGTCGAACTAGTTGAATCGAAAATCATAGTGTCATCGGTCTTGTCCGATTGTTGGATCGAGCATGTTATTGAAGTGGTAGGAAGCGGTTTAAAAAAAAAACATAAACAACACCATTTTAACCTTTAAAAAAAAACAATAATTATTAAAATTGAAATTAGAAAGTCAAGAGTGAGACTAAGAACAGATATGATTCATGATATGATTCATACGAATAGAAGAGTTGGACTTTGTTCAAAATTTATTTGGATTTGTATATGATGATTTTTTTTATAGTTTGATTTAAAGAATGAACTTGTGAAATTATAATATTTTAAATTTTTACATTTATTAGGTTTCATAAAAAAATTACAGATTGAATCGTTCTGTTCGACCCGGTTTAATACATACTTATAGTTTTGTTATAGATACTAGTTTATTCAACCAAATTATTCGGTTTTATCCAATTTAATTACGTGGTTCGACCAGTGACCCAATAATTTGGCCAATAATCCAGTACCTTTACTGGTTCAATAACCAATCCGATTTTTAAAATATCGATTCGAAATATGGTGCAATACCTTCATACTCCTACAACCCTTTTTATAAGATACAACCAACTTTTTAGGCTCATTGAATATTTGATGTATTTGGTATATATTATAGATCAAATACACCAATTATTCAACGAATCTAAAAAGTCAACAATTTCTTATAAAAATGATTGTAGGTAGTAATATTCATAAGGTCAATCAACCACACTATTGCGGAAGAGGATCCTCTAACCTTTTTCTAAGAACTGCGTTTCTCCTTTCAACTGTTTTGATCCGTTAGATTAATCTAACCACTTATATTAAGGGGATCACGATTTAGTGACTTTAAAAAAATCGGATCCGCTGTCACCTCTCACCGCCTTCAACTAGAGCTGTCAAAACAGGCAGCCCGACCCATTTTGCGTCGGCACGAACGGCTTCAAGCTTCATCGGGTCGAGCTAAAAAGCCCGGATGAAATATGGGCTCCAAAAAATAGAGCCCGAGCACGGAACGAGCGGTTGGGCTTTCGGGCCGGCCCATTTTGCTTTTTCAAAAAATTTATGTATAGCTATTAGTGCTCAATTAAAATATATGTTGCTAATGTTGTTTTTCTTTCATTACATAAATTCAACATATTTAAGTTACAAAAAAAAACATAGAAAATCAAAGAAATAGAGTTACTCATATTTAAGTTCACATATAAATTCAACACAAGAGAACTTAGAAATACTAATTCACATAGAAAAACAAATCAACAATATATTAGATTGAGTTGGCCCAAACTAAAAAAAAAATAACACTTAAAATGTAACATACTACCTCATATTTATTTTTATTATTTTTTTATTATAATTTTTTTGGGCTTTCGGGCTACCCGCGGCTCATTCGGGCTAGCCCATATTTTAAGCGGTCTTAAACAGACCGGGCTAAAAAGGCCGGAAAAAATTCGGGCTCAAATTTTAAGGTCCAAGTCCAAAAAAAATTTGGGCTAGCCCATTTTGACAGCTGTACCTTCAACCCTCCATATCGCCGCCTCGATTTCATCCACCTACGCCGGTCTACGCTTTATCAGGGTTTCAAAAATACAAAACCAACTTTCTACTCCTTTTGGACAACAACCATGGACAACAACCAACTCACTCGTGAGAATCCAAGGCCTTAATTAGAGAGAGCTGGTTGAGAGAGTGCTGTCAGCTTTTATCGGAACAGAGGCAGCAACGTTGTGGCGTCGAGATAGAGTCGAAACGTCGACAGAAACAGGGTGCATCACGACGACAGAAACAAAAGAGAGTTACTACAAGTTAGTTCTATTGAAGTTACTCCCTCTAGCTTTAATTATAAACAAAATTTTACTTTTTATATTCATTTGATAACTAATGTATCTGACCTTAATTATATACCAGATATATTAGTCATTCAGTAAATCTAAAAAGTAAAAATTTGCTTATAATTAAGGCCGGATGAAGTATTATTCAAGCTTTTTCTTTTCCTAAAGAGTATATACCACGTGGCTATTTACGGGGCGTTTGATTCATCCGATGGCAGATAAGAAGCTAAAGTTAGCATGTGACTTTCCCGTGTCAACACTAGAAGATCCGGATTCCACTATTACCAAACCAATGTTTAGGTAGCTGGGTCCTCAAACTCGACCAAACCCATTTGGAATTTTCTCTCGAGTCAACAAACATTTTCCAAACCTACAAAGTAGCAAATCAATTTTCCAAAAAAGTAAGAGATGCAAATCGCGTAGCATTCAATACATACAGTTAGTTATAGAGAACGACAACGACACCACCAGGTCCACCACCGCGCTTTTCAGAATTTACCGACAACACCTTGCTCAGAAACCCTTCGCCGCCTTAATTTTAAAGGTGACTTATTCTTAACTTGCTGTTATTGACTTTTCTTTTGATTTTGCTCCTTCTTATTCAACACGCCAACCATTTAATCTAACACTATAATACTAATAATCTAATTATATTATTCTTTCACCTAAATTCCTATTCAGCTTTCTCTCTCTCTCTTCGATCTCCAAAGAAATTATGAACGCAGCAGTGTCACATTTTTCCGTTCTTCCCAATCTCAACTCTCGAAGAAGATTTTCACCGTAAGCTCATTCTTATAATTTTTTTTGCCTCTATTTCATTTGTTTATCGTTCACACATTCTCTAAACCCTATTTATTTTCTGAGTGTGGTAATTGCTAATTTCAGTTCGATCATATCGATCAATATAGGCCAAATCACATGGATTTTAGATGTATTAGATTAAATTAAATTGAATTGTTTTGTATATGCTATAAGCTGTTTTCATAAGATATTTTTGAGAACTTGTAACAATAAGCGGCAAAAAGCTCATGAAAAATGTCAAAAGCTGTTTTTGTAAGTTCTGTCAAATAGTCTCACAAAAATATATGTCAGTAGATAAGCTCAAATAAGTTAATCCAAACAAACTCTTACCATCTTTCTACTAGAAGCAATTCAATAAACAGTTGTTTTCAATTTACCATTCTAATATAGTTTTTGTTAATTAAGATACTTGACTTGTGATTCTCAGGTCATGTTCTGATATTCAAAATCTTAACCGTGTCGCCTGCAATTTGGATTGTAACAAGTCTACATCTCAGGCATCTTTGTTTTTGTGTCCTGGCTCGACGAATAGAAGAATTGGCAGCACAAACTTAGTTTGTCGGGCGATTTCTTCTGTAGATACAAGCACTTATAATGGGGTTGTTTTAGAATCTCCTTCTCACGCAGCAGAAGAAAAAGTTGGCGTGTTGCTTCTCAACTTAGGTGGACCGGAGACGCTGGATGATGTTCAACCTTTTCTGTTTAATCTGTTTGCAGATCCTGTATGTCTGTTGTTTTTGCACTTTTAATTTACTTTTTAGTTATTAGTGCACTCATATAATTTGTATGTTAATTAATGGGCGGTGGAATGGATGGTTTAGGGCTGTTGCTTTGGTTAGTATCAGTTACTGCCTATTTAATTAGTAGGAGGTTTTTTTGTATTGAAATTGACCACTCAACTGGCTGTTCTGAAGGCTTAGTCCGTTGGTCGTAAGCTCGTGTCTTGTTTCCTAATTGAAGCTCATGTAGAGTTGTGTTTGTGCTGGACTTTTAATGTTGGCTTCGATGCCCTAAAAACAATTTAAGTGAAGAAGAGTCCTGCCATAATTTAGGAGGATGGGCGAAGATAATGTCAATGAGGAGGTTTGGTAGGTCATGGCTAGGTTGGAGTAGGACTAGTCATGCGAGATGGTTGGGACAAGCATTACTAAAAGTGTGTGTGTGTGGTGTTATATAGGAAGGATTAAGGGTGGTTTGCTTGTTTTATATGTGGTGAGTTAGTGGTGAATTATTCAATTTCAAAGTGGTGTAGAACCCTCTAGGATGCCTTGGGGATCTTCATTGAAAATTGTTAACAATTCTGGAAATGCTAGAGATTTGTCTTGGGCAAGTTTGGTGGTAATCTGTTTGCACTAGAATATTGTATGATAGAATACATGGTTGTGCGACGACACTGACTATTTTTCTGCTACAATCACGTTTTTTCAATTTCTTGGCGGGTGCTGCAAGTTGCTTGCGTTCTAACAGTAGAAGCTAGGGGTTGGGCATGTTTGTGATGTTTTGGAGAGATTTGGGAATCAATTTATTATATTTTATTGATTGGTGTCGGTCTGTATATTTTATAGAATAATTTGAACTGTTGTATATTGATCCACCGGGTACATCTTTTACTAGTGGTCTATCTTCTCTTTGGAGAATTAATATTCTCTGTTTCCTTTCGAAATAAAAAATAGCGTGTATACTAATATTGTTATTTTTTGTTTTGATATAGGATATCATTCGGCTCCCAAGGTTGTTTCGGTTTCTTCAGCGACCATTGGCAAAATTGATATCTACGCTCCGGGCTCCTAAATCCAAGGAAGGGTATGCTTCTATTGGAGGTGGCTCTCCTTTACGCAAAATTACAGATGATCAGGTGCAATTCAAATTCTTTTTTGCGCCTTTCTTATTTTGGTTTTTCCTTTGTATGTTGTTTGGCTATACAGCAATGTCATTTTCGATTGAAGGCATGTCCAACACCGACACACATGATTATATTCAATTACTTCCATTTTTAAAATTGTTATTGATATCTACATGTAAGTGTTTGGTGTTCGTCTCTGTGTCGGTGCTTCATATATGTATTTCTCTGGAAGAGGAAGACTTTGTGGCTTCATCCTGTTATTTTTAATAAAAAAGTGTTATAGTTTAGACTGGAAATAACATGTCTTTTATGGTTTCTGTTGATCCTGCAGGCACTTGCCCTTAAAATGGCTTTGGAAGCAAAGGGCCTCACTTCAAATGTCTATGTTGGGATGCGTTACTGGTTCCCATTCACTGAAGAAGCTGTTCAACAAGTAAGTCCTTATACTTTAGATCAAATGTGACCATTTTACAATGCTTTAGAAACTGGACCGGAGATTGAAAGGGTGTGACCTTCGGGTCATGGTTTAATTGGTTCAACCAGTAATTAATAGATAAGTAAATATAATGCTAAACTTCATAGGTAATTTATGCAAATCATAATTTATATAGTCACCAGTAATATGTATCCACCAAACAAATACTATTATAAATTTGTGATGGTCGTAGCATGTTGCTGTCAGCAATATTCACGAATAATACTTCTGCAACATTGCCGGTTTGTGATTCTTCTAATACGGGCACGGTGCTGTCTTGGGTGTCACATTTAGTAGCATTTTTCTTAATTATTATTATATCTTTATAAACTGCATATGAGTGAGGAATTAGAAGAAGATTTCATGCATAGTATTGCCTGTTCAACATAAATAAACTTACAATTCTTGTCTGACGACAACCCTGGTATATGGGACTCCAATACATTCTGAACGCATACTCCATGCATTTCCAACTACAGTAAAACAACATCAAAATAATCCAATTCAATTGAGTTACAAAGAGTCTGTGTCGAAGAGTGAATGACCTGAATGAAGTTGTTAGAACCGACATTGGCCTGAATGAAGTTATTGGAACCGACATTGGCCAACAGTTCTCAACGATCCAACATCATTGTGAGTGTGAGGGACCATGTGAACATTGAGCTTCCCAGTGTGAAGAATTAAGCAACCAACAATACACTCCATGTAATATTGGGAAGAATGAAAAATGCCAATTAAAAAAATGGAAGAAATTATCTGTCGTGGTTTGCAATTCTGTTCGTTGTGAGACATGGAAATTAAGCTTACTTAGAAGTCCCACATAGAAATATTTTGAAAAAAAGAGTGTCGAGCTCATATATAAAACTGCCACCTTTCTGCTCAAATCAATTCTTTGAGAAGAATTAAAAAACAAATTTTGAATCATATTTTTGGTCCACACGATTTTCCTAAACCTGTCCCGGTTCAATGGTTTCACGGGTTGTGTCCGGTTTTAAATGGTTCAATTGTTTTTTTCTGGTTCTTTCAGACTGGCAGTTTTAGTTATCTGATTAAACCAAACTCAAGCTTTGTTCAAATGTCCGGTCCAGTTACTGATAACATTATTTTATATTGTTCTCATCATTCACATGGTACCTTTATTTAAGTTATTTATACAGCTGACTAGTCATTATTTAAATTGTTTACTCTAAGCTACATTTTATCACCTTAGATTTGGTCTATAGTTAAAAGCTTGTCTTGTGTGATAGATTAAGAGGGATGGAATAACAAGGCTCGTGGTGTTACCCCTTTATCCCCAGTTTTCTATATCCACTACTGGATCAAGCATCACTGTTCTGGAGCAAGCGTTCAGGTACTATTTAGTGGCACTTTGTGAATGCCCTTATCCCCCTTACATGATTTAGAGATTTATTATTGACCGATGTTATTTAATTTTCAGGGAAGATGATTATTTGTCTAGGGTCCCTGTTTCCATTATAAACTCATGGTATCAAAGACAAGGTTATCTCAAGTCAATGGCTGACTTAATTGAGAAAGAACTCCAGAGTTTTTCTGAGCCAACGGAGGTGAATTTTATTCTTTTATTGAATATGTTCAACACGGTTCTTGTAACCGCTATAATTGGTCTTTTTTTCTTCCCCTTTCTATGGGTTTGTTATCAGGGCTTACAAAATTTAAAGGTTATATGATGAATTTTGTTCCAATCTGAACCACAGCATATATTTTTCAGGCGATGATATTTTTCAGTGCCCATGGTGTTCCTGTCAGTTACGTTGAGAATGCTGGGGATCCATACCGAGATCAAATGGAGGAATGCATCTTCTTGATCATGCAGGAATTGAAGGCTAGAGGAATTAATAACGAGCACACTCTTGCTTATCAGGTTTGTTTTGAACTCTTTCAACTTGCTTTTCTACCATCTTTTTATTTGGTCAGAGCTGGAGATATACAGATCAATTAATTTATGGCTTGTATTCTTGCTTTTGTTGGGTTATTTTTTTCCTGTATCTTACATTTTTGTTGGATAAATTGCCAGAGCCGAGTGGGCCCTGTACAGTGGTTGAAACCGTATACAGATGAAGTTCTAGTTGAGCTTGGCCAGAAAGGTGTGAAGAGTCTTTTAGCTGTTCCAGTGAGGTACACATTATTACCCTTTTACTACGACAGTCTCTTAGCTTGATTTACAATAAATATCCCTTTCTAGAGTAAAAATAATTCCTTCTTCTATCCCAGCTTTGTGAGTGAGCACATAGAGACTCTTGAAGAAATTGACATGGAGTACAGGGAATTGGCTCTTGAATCTGGCATAAAAAATTGGGCACGTGTCCCCGCCCTTGGTCTTACCCCTTCCTTCATTACTGATCTAGCAGATGCAGTGATAGAAGCTCTTCCATCGGCAGCAGCAATATATGCCCCAGCCAACACCTCTGAAGATATGGATAGTGACCCAGTAAAATTCTTCGTCAAAATGTTTTTCGGTTCAGTTTTGGCATTCATCTTGTTTTTGTCACCGAAAATGATAACAGCATTCAGGAATCATGTCATTTAGAAGAGTACAGCCAGAATTTGATAGGCAAAGCATAGTTGTTAAAGCTATTGGTAACAAATTTGTATGCATAGTTTTTTCCTTGGTTTTACTCATTCCACATATAATGTTTCCATCAGAGTTTTGAATTGTGTTTACTTGATAATAATGAAAAGTTGCACGTCAATTTGGAAATATTCACTGAAAGAACAACCTGGATAATTTACTTATATTTGTAAACAACAAAAAAATTATAATCTTTTGTTGTTCTTGCAAAGATTTTAGTACAACAATTGTATGTGGTAAGTTCAATAGTGCATGTATGCACAGGAACATATATTTATTTAAAATTGCTATAAAAATTTAGCATCATTGCCTTTGATGAGGGAGCACATATTAGCATTGTATACAAATGATCAGTAAGTCGGGGGCATGCCAATGTTCCATTAGGCTTTGTTTGCGAGTTTGGAGGGGAGGGGAGGGAATGGTTTTGAAAAAAATGAAGAAACAAGTGGAAGGAATAGAGAAGTTTGGGAGGGAAGGAGTTTGGAGGGTTATTTTTTCTTCATTACACAAAACCCCCCTAATTTGGTGGAACTCAAAAATTGTATTGGATGGGAGTTTGGAGGGGGTTTGGATGGTTTATATGAATTCTTCAAATTTAATTAATGTTGTTATAATATTCTTAAATTCATAATATATTAATCATAAGTATTTATTTGTCATTCTCTATAAAAAATACTTTCTCAAAAAATGTAAAAGATTTCTCTAATTTTCTCTCTATTTCCCTCCCTCCAAAGTCCTCCCCTCCCCTCCAAACTCACAAACAAAGCCTTAATATATTCAGACATCTTCTCCATTGTGAGTAGATTTAAAATTTCAAGAGATGTTGAATAGCTATATGACAGTGACATTGATTTATGAAGCTTATTGTTCAAGCTTCACTTGGTAAGAATAAAATACTCGTTAAACAGCTATTACTCTAATGCAAGTGCCTTTTGCCCTCTCAATATGATTGCTGGAATTGGGGATATAAATTGCTCGCTTTTTGCAATGTATGTATTCATCATTTGAAATTCCTATAGCAGCACACATGTCTTTCATAATCTATTCAACGATTAGATTATGAATCCTAATGTACAGTTCCGGATGTGTAATTAAAAAAAAAAGTATTTCAGCCAGATGTCTATTTGAGCAAGTATTATCGGACTTAAAATTTTCACATTTGAGCCTAATTTCGAATTAATATTATGCGGCATATATATTTAATTTTTTATTAAAAAAACAATCTCAGCCGCTGATTTGAAATCGAACAGCTCAGATCTGCATCCTGCACTTACTGCAGGAAATCCACACCCCACTTCTGAAGGTAGCTTAAGGTAACATTTGGGATTAAGTGAAACCTAAAACCTAATTTTAAAATTGGTTACTTAATATTTATTTTTTTACATTTAGAATGCGTTTGATCTGCTAAAAAATAAGGAACATGACAAAACAAAAATAGTTGTTCAGCGTTTGATTTAGAAGTGGAAAAAAGGACAACACAAATAAATATACGGAAAATAGGAAAACTCTCCACTTTTTTGTTACCAACTAAAGTGGGGGACAATTTTTACTAATTTTATTAATATACGATGTAGTTTTTATAATTTTAATTGTTTAAATAATTGTTATTTTATTGAAATAATAAATAAAATATTTTTATATCTTCAAAATTGTGTTGCATCTTTGTATCGTGCAAAATCAAACATTGCACAGACATCACAATAAAATTTGTCCAGTACATTAATATATCAAATAAGGTACACAACACAAAAAGTTGTCCAAGGTACACAACACAAAAAGTTGTCCTGTAACTCGGTCTCTTGTCTAGTGTTTTCTCTGGTAATCATTTTTTCCAGATCAAATGCACATCGGTAGAAAGAAAAAAAAAATCAAATCGCACCATCTCTGTAATAAGTGAATGCAAAATATAGCTAGAAAGGCTATTTCAATAGCAGCATCCAAAATGCCTATACGAACTCAATTCATTCTTTCAGAATAAGTCAAAGTATGAGTTGTCACCAAAACAATTTGCACCTTAGTTATTATAAGGGCTACATGTATGGTTGCACTAAATTTTGCAAATGGAACTTTTCAGCTCCTTTCAGGTTAACCCCTACTCTCTTGCTGGTCTACCATATGATAGAAGCAAGACAACCAAAAAATAGAATTCAAATGAAAAATATAAAGCTCAAACGATACTGCACCGGTAAAGATAATAAATTGAAAAGACAAAATACTAGTCTAACATCCGATTCAGTACAATTTGTTAGTTCCTATTCAACCTTTTCTAGAAAATATTCGAGTACAAGTCGCCATTAAGAAAGACAAACAAAAATTTAATCCCCCAGCCCAAAGGACAATAATAACCATCACAAATATATTAACTCTTGGGGGACACTTTAGCAACACCACCCTGTTGAACAGCCTGTGCAGTTGCTCCATCACTAGCATATGCTGGAGCCTGAGTATAACCAGCACCATAAGAACTGTTTCCATATGATGGTGGAGTCTGGCCGTAGCCAGGTTGGCCACCTTGAGGAGCACCATATGATTGAGAACCATACCCTGGTTGCACTGGTGCTCTCTGAGTTCCTAACTCTGGCTGAGCATAACCAGAAGGTGGGGGCTGGGTAGAATATGCTGACTGACCATAGCCTCCTGCTGTGCTAGGTGACTGTGATTGACCATAAACAGGTGGAGTTCCACTTGGCTTTTGAGATGGAGGGGCACCATAACCAGGTCCATAACCAGACTGAGGTTGATTGCCATAGGTAGCTTGCGAGGTAGGAGCAACCCCATAACCTGGTTGAGGAGTTCCTTGTTGGTTGGTGGTAGCATAGCCTTGCTGGGGAACGGTAGAGGGTTGGGAAGTTTGGGTTGAATCTCCTTGTGATCCATAGTTGGAAGTGTGCCCTTCTTGAGTTGGGTTACTCCCACTACCATAGCTGGGAGCTGAGCCATAACCTTGTTGCTGCTCATATGTTTGTGGCTGAGCATATCCTGATTGTTGTTGCGCATTATATGCACCATAGCTTTCCTGACCATAACCCTGTCCTGGTTGAGTGTAACCAGAGGAAGGGGGCTGACTGTAATTGTAAGTAGACCCATCAGCAGGCTGTGCAGGGACCCCAGGATTTTGCTGTTGCTGGGGTTGTTGATTATAATAATCATAACCACTTGCATGAGTAGACTGCTGGTGTGATGGTACAGTGGACTGGTCCCAATTGGCAGAGTATCCGCCAGCTTGCTGGGGAGGGTAGCCAGTGTATGGGGGCTGAGGCATGTTATACTGAGGTGGTGGACCAGAGTATGATCCAGGTTGCGCATAGCCATAACCAGGTTGTTGTGCGGGAGCAGCAGGAGGAGCCCAGCTAGATGGTGGTCGGGATTGGTAACCTTGCTGAGTATAACCACCAGAGTTCCCTGAATTTCTGAGACGATTCTGCAAAGAGAAACATTACAACCACAAATTAAAAAAGTGAACCAAGATGGTGCCACAACATAAAAGTATACAAAGCAATATACAAAGCAATAGGTGTACATACACACAAAACTGGTAAAAAGTGCATAAATAAAATCAACATATAAAAATATAACAGAGAATATGCAGAAAGGAATCTATCGAGGTGCAAAACGAAGCACAAGACAAACAGAGTCTTAATTGCCTCAATAGAGCAATATACTATAGTGTCAAAATATACAGGAATTCATTTCAATTGATGCCATTAAAAATTAGACTTCACTACAAGAGCAGTGAAACTAAACCCAAATATACAGACCGTAGAGGGAAACTTCACTAAGCCCCAAGTATATAGAAACAATCCTCTCAACCTAATCTAACAGGTCAACCTATAAAAGAACTGTAAAAGAAAAACAAATAAAACTAATTAGAGCGCCATTATAATTGAATGTAGGAGGATAACAATCCCTTGCACATAGCTTTACTTGATATGTAGATGAGCACAAGACCGTAAAGGCAACTTCACTAAGCCCCAAGTATATATAGAAACAATCCTCTCAACCTAATCTAACAGGTCAACCTAAAAGAACTATAAAAGAAAAGCAAATAAAACTAATTAGTGCACGCCATTATAATTGAATGTAGGAGGATAACAAGCCCTTGCACATAGCTTTACTTGATATGAAGATGAGCACAAGACCCGGGGATAAAACTATGCCAAATGAAAGTTGAGCATAGGACTCAACGATGAAAACTATTTAAAGTTCTTGCTAGTGATCAAAAGAAAAGCACAAATAGCATAGTTGAAAAGAATTTCAAACAAAAAAATCTAATGTCCAGGACTAACGATGACACTTGATAGTCAAAGACATTAATGAGATTTTGATAAGATCCAATCTCGATTACGACGGAACATTGATAAGTAGGAAAATAGAGAATAGAATAGCAACTGTGATTTAATTGATTATCCAATAGAATCAAGTGATTCTAGGGTAGAAATTACATATAAAATGCAGAATGTAAAGATAATAGGCACTTAGAGAGGCCTAAGCTCTCCCAAGAGTATCAACCCAAATTCTAGTCTCCCCACTACTAACACATGCCTCTACTACATATACTATCAGCTCCATATTCTCTCTCCTCACAACAAACAACACCTCTGCCACCTCATCAAATTAGTTACTACACTAGTGATAATGTTCCCCTGCTGCACCTCCCTGCCCCTCCTAACGTACACCTCACCATTTCTATCAGATTTCCTTCCCTTTGATGATAATAAATAATTAGGTTCGAGCAATACCAAGGCATGTTGAGGGAACACCAACCAAGGGATTCATGTTCCCTCAGCATGCCTCAATATTGTTCGAACCCAGTTTTGATATTTATTATCATCAAAGGGCAGTAAATCTCATTAATGTCTTTGTCGGTCTCGGTTAGCACGGTTCCATTTTGCAAGCTTATGCAAATACACTGTAGATATACAGGCGCCTTATTTTTACTAAAGCCAGAGACTAAAACTGGATAAAAAAAATTGTAGGGGCTAAACTCGAAAGGCTCATGGTTTTATAAGAACTGCATACATATTTAACTCTAAATTAAAACATGGTTATAATTCATAAATCCATAACATTACACGTAAAAGAGGCTTGGCACATTGCAAACAAAAAATGATAACTCAAATAAAACAAAAAATTTGTGTCAATAACATACCTCACCAGTGAGGATTTGATTAACCAATTGCTTTGCTGATTCAATTTGCTCAGGGGCCCCATTAATTTTTAATGTTCTTTCTGTTGATGTATCACCTGGGGGAAGATGCAAAGGTATCACCTGTAAAAATATATAGACATTAGTCAGAGGAATTCTATTATAGGCACAACCTCAAATTAATAATATTTGGGCACACACACATCAAAGAGGAAATTTTAAACATAAATGATAAAGTCACATCAACTATCACTAATCAATCCTTTTATATTTAAATTTTTAAAAAATATGTGTGCGTGTGCCTAAATGACAAGTGTTGGGCTTGTGCCCAAGTAAGAGTTTCTCCATTAGTCAAACATTGTGCTATGAATGGGAAATCCAATCTTGAGAGTCGGGTAGTCAGATGTTAGCATCATCCATCTTTTAACATAATCATATGATGTACAAACTATATATCGAACAAGCAATGAAGACAAAAGCACAATAGAGAACCTGAATCCGAGCTCCAGTTGAAGCTTGCATGCTCTTTATCGTTTCTCCTCCTTTACCAATTATAAGGCCAACCTAATGACGCACACAAGAAACCACATCAACGAGAATAAACAAAACACTGCAGAAAAACATGCCTGTGGCTGTACATATTTCGTCTCCACACCTTATTGTTTGGTATTTGCATCGCAAATTCTTCACCCCCAGATTGTGCAGCCATCCGCCTAGTACCACCACCAGAAGCCCCAGCTTCAGCCTAATAAAGAAAAAAGTCTTATCAGTAATGTTTCATTAACAGGTTACAGTTACATTTATTCAATCATCAATTGGGCAAAATCAGTAGAAAACTACTCTCATCAGTGATATTTCACTATTAGGTTATAGTTAAGGACATTCGAACATAATCTTAGCAAATTCATCACGAAACACTTCGTAATAAGATACAAAATCAGTTCAAAACAACTCTTAACAGTGATGGTTCACTAACAGATAACAATTACGGTGATTCAACAGCATGATTTGATCAGAAAACACACGAAATTAAAATAAAAAATTATGAAATAAGTTGAAAACAAACCTCAGCAAGAACATCTTTGATGAGTTTCTCAGCAGAAGCAACAGCATCAGAAGTACCAGTAAGTTCAACCATCCTCATCGTAGAATTAGGGTCAGCATCCATATCACGAGTAACTTGAATTTTAGCACCAGATTGTAACTGAAGATACTTAATAGTTTCACCACTTTTACCAATAAGAACACCAACCCTACCATTAGGTATTTCGATCTTCTTACTAGAACCATAAGAATTGGTAGAACCATAAGAAGCTGTTGAGTATTGAGGTTTCAAATCATAAGAATCGAATCCAGATTGTGGAGCACCATTATCAGATTTAGTTCGTTTGGGATCAAAGGGGACTGGTGGAGCGGCGGTGGCACTGAGAAGACGAGCGGCGGCTTCTTGAGCTTTTAGTTTGGCGTTGGCGACTTCGAGGGTGATGTCGATGGCGGTAGGTTAGTCGTCGTATTTGCGTTTTAGGGTATACTGTGCTTCTTCCGCCATCGTAAGAAACCCTAAGTAAGTAGAGGAAGAAAATGAAAAACGCGCTCGGAGGGAAATTGGATTAGGTTTTATATAGAACTCTCGACTGCGAAGTGAAATTTATAGTCACTGCTATTGCGTTGTCGTTTTATAGCAGTGCTTAGTGCTTACTGATTAGTCATTAGTCAAGTCAATACAAGAGTCACACTGATATTGGTCATTCGAGAGACTTGAGTAAAGAGACTCGAGAAAATTAAATAGTAGTTTATTTAATTATAAAAATTATGATGAGACTGTCAAAAAATTATGATGAGATTAGTATACGATATTTTACCGTTAAAGATATTTTAGATTTTAGATTAGATATTTATAAAGATATTTTACAGTTTTAACAACAATAAATTGGTTCAAGTGGTAATGAACTTGGTCATCTGAGCATGTGGTTAAGGTTTCGATTTCTGGCTCATATGTATGGAGAAAATTCCGGTCGGGAGGGGAGAACCCACTTTATGTGCCCAACAGATTTCCCGACGGAGATTAATCATCGCTAACGGCGGTGAAAACTTCGTACCAATATCATGGTAACCAAAAGAAGAAGATATTTTATGGTTTATTATACGATAATTTTTGTAAAAAAAATTGGATATATTTCATGCGCAATTACAAAAACTAATTTTACAAACTTTGTGAGACTTAAATAGATGAAAAATTCTCCCTATAAATTATAATTTTATTGCATGTTCAAGTCAATAAACGAATTATATGAGTGATTGTGATTTTAGAAATACATGATTGAAGTCAATTTAGTGATCTCACAACAATAATTATCGATTTGATGATATAAAAATATAAATATCATCCATAAAAAAAATAATATAAATATCCATCATGTATATGAATTAAATTCAATTGAAAATATATAAATAAATAAAAAATGTCATCTAAAAATTTTATATTAAATAAAAATAAAAAATTGTCTTAAAATATGAGCCGTCTCTTCTTAATCAGACGGCTCAGAACCAGGGGCGGACCTAGACATAAAATATAAGTGTGGCTAAAAATTATAGGCGCTACTGAAAAAAAAAATTCTTCATCGTAATAATTTTAGTTAAACAACAAACAATTTATGGAATTACTTCTAATAAAATATGTATATCGTCCTATGAGCTTAGCTCAGTTGGTAGGACATTGCATTATATATGCAGGAGGCCGAGGTTCGAACCTCAGTCATCCCACTTATTCACCTTATGGGTGGAATTTCAAACCATTAGACTACATGACAAAAAAAAAAACATATATATCCAAAAAAGGCACATCGACAAACCAAAGAAAAAATCAACAAACTAACAAATTATATAAAAAAAACCACGAAATTTCTATACGTATAAAATAAAAGATTATAACTTATTAAATATACATTAAATTATGTATATTACTATTTTTTGATACTTTGCAAAATTTTACGTTGGACCAAAATTTATAGAACTCAAACTTATATCAGCTCATAGTTTATTTTGATAAACTAATTCAATTAGCTTATAACTTATTTTAAATTTTATCCATATCATCTTACTTGAAAAAAAAATTAAACCTATTGTTTTATGTCATTTCATATTTATATGGTAGTTCAATCATTAATTTTACATAATACTATTAATTCAATTAGTTATCCACTATTTTTTGACAAACAAAGTCAAAGTTGATTATTATAAAATTAAATTATATAACTTAAAATAATACACTATGTATAACGAATAACTTAAAATCATCAATAATAAACTATAAACTAATATTTGCACTAATACTTAAACTAATGTGTACCGAATGATTTACAGTTATCAATAATAAACTCTAAATTAATATTTACATTAATATTTGTACAAATATGTATACAAAATAGCTTAAAATTATTTTTAAAATTATTATTAATATTTAAAAAAAAAAATGGGGTGGGCCTCATACAGGTCCGCCCCTGCTCAGAACCACTTATTGCATGTAATCCAATTCCGAGTTAGATAACAATACGTGAAAGAGGTATAGTCATTTTGAATTTACATTTAGAGAAAACTTTGTCGCATGGATTATTTGAACTTTTTTATCGGCGCATTCGAATTCATCCCCAGATTAATTTTCAAATCTTTCATCTTTTCCTCTTCTCGTGTCCTATCTTGCTTAGCCATTGAAGGTAAGGAAGAGAGGGGATCAATGGTGTTTGTATGGCCATGAGACAAAGGGTTGCGTGTGGTGGTGCTCCAACCAAACTTGTGAGCATGGTTGGTCAGAGATGACAGTGGTGGCAGTTTTGTCTAAGAAACAAATGTTTGTGTTGTGGAGTGGCACAATGGTGTTGTTTGCTGAGCAAAGGTGGCACCCTTCCTAGTAAAAGAAGTTTCAAGTTTTACAATCCAAAACAGATTTTGAATTCTAGAATTCAAATGTGTAAAATCTTGATATTTCTTTTTTTTTTTTTTTTTTTTTTTTTTTTGTTTTCACCACCAGTTGAATCTGGTTCGGGGGTCAGTTCTGGCATCAAGTGGTTCCAGCCCCCTCCCGATCGCAGTTGCGGGAGATCGAACCGTGGTCCTCCCTACCAAGTTCAGCGTCAATCACCACTGAACCAACTAACGATTGGTATCTTGATATTTCTTATATGTATAGTGGACTGTCAATTTTTAGATTCCAAGCATGTAAAATACACGTTTGTGTTCTAGAATTCAAATTGAATAACTTTTTAAATTCAAGGAGGGCAAGTTGCTTAGGGGGGCAAAAAGAAATTAGTCTGGTCTCTTTGGTCAGTTATGACCTTATGGATTGAATTCTTTCAACTTAAATCCAACCAAACATGGGCTTTGCCCTATTTTGTTACCAAAAAAACAACCAAACTTGTAGAGTGCTCAACCCGATTAATCACATATGCAGACAATGAATGCAAATCAGAGAGATGGAAGTATTTACAAAATAGTAGTATGAAATTTGTGAAGAGATGGTGGTCGTTGCATAGTTAAAATGTGTATTGTGTGTACATAATAAAAGGAAATATGATTGTTTTCATCTTCTATTTGTCGTCATCATCAAGGAGGCTATGGGACTCAAGGTCACAGTACCCAAGTCCCAAATACCGTTCTTTAAACTGTTGTTTTTTGGGCATGGGCATTGGGTTGGGGAATAAATGGAAGAAACCACCAGTTCTCAAGGCAAAATATATTCAATGTCACGCCATTAAGCAAGACGGAAACTTGTCAAAACATAAACATAGTAACTTATGAGCCAAACATGAGTGGTTTGTTTAATCCCAGGTACATAAGAAGCATTTATAAGAAACATTCAAATTCTCCGAGACCTTAAGCCCCAAAAAAACTCCACATAGAACATACAGAAATAAGGTAACATATCAACATAATATCCACCAAATAAAGGGTGATTCATAGCAAAGGTAAAACAACCATGAATTGCTTATTATAAAATAGCTTGGTGCCAATCTTAATCGACTTCACTGTGTCCACCAATGGAGGAAGTCCTTGCGCCTATTGATCTTCTTCTGCAGTTGGAGGAGTCCATACAGTAAAGCCTCGGCAGTTGGAGGGCAGCCTGGAACATAAATATCAACGGGAACTATCCTGTCACATCCCCGAACAACTGAGTAAGAGTAGTGGTAGTATCCTCCTCCATTAGCACAACTTCCCATGGAGACAACCCATCTAGGCTCGGGCATTTGGTCATAAACCCTGCAAGAATTTGTCACCAATGACTTGAGAAATGTATATATAATAACTGATAGCTGACTTGATCAACCAAGTCCAAGACAGAAAATTAATCAAATTCTAACGCAGGAATTATCACCAGAAACATGGAATTTCACGGGTAAGGGAAGATAGAAAAGGCAAATTAAAATTAATTACTAATTATTCATGGTAATCAAATGAAATTCCTGACACCATAATAACGAGGGACTACAATAGAATTGACAACCACAATTATGATGGATGTTCTTCAATATTGCCAAGAGTAATTTGGAAAAGAATCCTCTCATTAAAACTTCACATAGCATTGTCAAAGTGAAAGTTCTGTACCTTTTTCCTCTTTTCATACATGTTTAATAGGTAGAGTACTGTCAAAAATTAAAAATTGTAAAGATGGAATGATGGATAAACACAATTTTCATATGATAAGGTCGCCCAAAATTATAAAGCAAGAGGATCCATTCCCAAATCCAAAGTAGTATAGACCTCAAAACAAATTCACATTTGAAATAAAAAAGTTGCAGAGTCAAGTGGAACAAAAATTGGAGTAATGATATATTGATAGTTAATGATGGGCACCTAAAGTTTTTTTTTTTTACGAAAAAGAAAAAATAGTATCATAGAATCATATTGAAACTTAAAAGTGACATGCATCATACTCTTTCTGTAACAATCAGACCCAATTGAACATTTTTGTAGAGACAGAATTTCACACTTCGCACCCCTCACATACAACATGGACAAGACAATCATTATCCAGTGTCCACACATGAAACTCTTACGACATGCAGTGATATTCAAATTCAATTGAAATGATTTCTACAACAACATTCGAGCACATAGGGAAGAATGTCTGTTGGCCCCTATGACTTAAGTGTGTATTAAACAACTGTAGCTTGCAGGGTGGCAGTGAGAATAAATATAAATGGGGAAAGGAGAATGAGTTTGGGTGGAGTACATTGCAGTTGCAATGACCTGTGCACTTGACAGGTAAAGGAGACCTGCTTCTATTAGTAAAATGGAATAAGTAGAGGACAATCAAAATTTGAATGAGGATTGGGAAGTTAGGAAGCAGACCCTTCAAAGAGTCTGCAGAAGAAGAGTATTATATGATACTATACAAAAATCAACAGTAGCAGAAGAATGAATTTCAAAGGTTTCTTAAATAAAGCAGTGAGTGCTTTGATTCCTTCTCCCTAGCTATTAGTCTCCTACTGGCAGAATATACTGATGTAGCCTACGATAAGATAATACTCGATCAAAAGACGCCAAACAGAGTATAATTTGCACGATTAAATCAATAGTGGATTGAGTTATTTCAGTTTATCCAGTTTGACTTAATTTTATCTTTTGTTGTAGACATAGCTTATACATAAGCACTTACGTTAGCAACATATATGCTATAAGCACATAAAGTTATTAAGCTAAACAAGACCTAATCAAAAGGGCAATTTAATCTGAGAAATAATTTAATAAAGATATGGGGAAACAACAAATATGCCACCTTTGTTGAATTTGAACACTCTTCATATAGATATAGAACACACATTTGTAACACAGTTCCAGAGTCTTATAAGTGGAGCAAAAATCTGACTAATGATATATTGATAGTTGATAGATAAAGACGAGCAACCTATAGTTGTGTATCGAAAATCATATTAAAATTAAAAAAGTGACATGCAACATACTTTTTCTGTAACAAACAAACTCAATTGAACATTTTTGTAGACAAGGAATGTTCACATTTCTCACCCCTGACATTTAATGTGAGACCATCACTATCCACATATGAACCTCATACAACATGCAGTAACACTCAAATTCAATTGAAATTATTTCTATAATAACATTCAAGCACATAGAGAAGATTGTCCTAGTGTCTGGTAGCCAACTCCTATGACTTAAATGAGTATTACTGGGAAGAAAGAAAACTGTAGAAAGGGATTAGAAGCTCCTAGGGGGGCTATGAGGAAAATATAAATGGGGAAAAGAGAATTAGTTCAGGGGAGTGCATAGCAATTGCAATTTGCAATGACCTGTGCACTTGACAGGTAAGAAGCAGAACCATCGAAGAGTCTGCAGACTACAGTCTATGTCTTTATGCTTTTTCTGTTCGGTGCTTATCTTCTGTATTTTGAAAATATTATTTGACACTATAACAAAATCAATACTGGCAGAAGAACTATGTTTCAGGAGATTTTCCCTAGCTATTATTAATCTCCTACAGAGAAAATATACTGAAGCAACCTATGATAAGATCATTTGCTTCATTAAATCGAGACGGCAAATTAGTCTCAGCAACACTAAATTTGTTAACGATAAGGAGAAACAACAAATATGCCGGTTTTGTTGAATTTGAACATTCTTCATCATAGATATATAACACACATCTCTAACAAAATAAGCAAATCGATGATTTTCTATGTTTGGTTCTACGGTAACAAAAATTGATTTTGAATTACATGATTTTGTACAATTGATTCCACCTAAAAAATCTAAATTAATTTATGTTTGCATACATTCAAGTAAAATTGAATTTTACGATAAATTGAATGCTAAAAATCAATTGAAGATGCAAAAACTTCAAATTCTAGAAAATCTCAACATGTCAAAATCAATTCTAGAGACTCAATTCTGACTCCTACAAACGTGGAATCAAACATACACATCTATCGGGGGATAGAATTCATAATTACGCGAATAATAAAGAGTATTGAAAATTAATAAGGCGAAAAAATAAGATATTAGAACATGAATGTAAAAACCCTAGAAAAAGGGGGGAAAAGAAATATATACTTGCGAAGAGCAGGTGCCATCTTGTTGGTAAGAGTACCAGCAACAATCATACAATCAGATTGACGAGGACTAGGTCTGAAAATGATACCAAATCGATCCAGATCGTAACGAGCAGCACCAGTATGCATCATTTCAACAGCACAACAAGCGAGACCAAAAGTCATAGGCCAAATTGAACCACGACGAGCCCAATTCATGAGATCATCAACCTTAGAGATCACATATTCAGCAGTTTTGGAAATGCCGACGGGAGAAGAAGACGATGGAGGTGGCGGTGGAGCATAAGGTGTAGGTGATGTTGAAGATAGAGAAGGGAGGGTTGTGTGAAGAGAAACTACACGTTGAGGTGATGCTAATTGAGAGAAACGTGAAGATGTTCGAGTTAGAAAAGCCATGGCGGTTTGTTGTTGTTGCAGAAATGGAGATTCGAGAGGCTCTTTCTTCTTCGCTCTCTCTTTTCTTATGTTTGTTGTTTATGGACGGACACAAACGCATCAACGAAGCTGTTTTTGTTAGGGGACGTGGTGCACCGTGTTCCACCACTATTTTTTTTTTGCAAACAAACCCCTAAATATTTACAATATTGTTTCATTGTTTTTGGAACAGTATTGTATCAATTTTTGAACAATAAATCATCAAATCCCTACATTAAGGCTCTGTTTGGATTGATGGAATATAACGGAATGGAGCGGAGCGGAATGAAATAAAATAATGTTCCATTGTTTGAATTTGAATAAAAATAATGGAACGGAGCGGAGCGGGATGGAATAGAATGGAATAAATTTCATCTCATACCACCATATACCTTCAATTTTGTTCTTCTCTTTCTTAAAATATTCAAACAATGAAAGGAAATATTTATTTCATTCCGCTCCATCTCATTCCACCCGCTCCATCTCATTCCACTCCATTCCATTATATTCCATCAATCCAAACAGAACCTAAAGTATAAAATTAGTCCTCGTGACTTTAGTTTAGTAGGTAAAAATATTGTATTTTTCTATCTCTGTTCCTAAATATAAAACCTCTTTGAGAAAAATACGGAGATTAAGAAAGTTCATTGTGGTATTAAATTTGTTGATAATTGATATTGTTCTTACAATTTTATCCTTTAAGAGAGAGAATTGGTTAATGTTTTTTTAGTGTATTTATTAGATATTACAGAAAAAAAAATGCATTATAATTAGGGGTATGTTGTGGTAAAAAAATATTTAATACCTTCGGCAATTTGAAAAGGATCTTATAAAAAAAGACACAGAAAAATCTCAAAAAGATGTTATAATTAGAGACGGAGATAATGTATGTAATTGTAAAGATACTATTTGAACATTTTAGTCACTAACCACAAAACAAAAGAATTGTAAAGATACTATTTGAACATTTTGTTCAAAACAATATCTTAATTGAACTTATTGTAAGAGGGAGATGTGGTGTAGTAAAACTCTCAGCATGCGGGTCAATGGTAACAAAGGAGCAGCCATTGTAATTAACTTAACAGTTTGGTAAAGTAAAGCTTCAATTGTTGTTTATGAAATGACTAACTGATATAAAGACTAAAAAGAAACTAGAAAGTAGTAGTAGTAGTAGTATATGTGATGAAAAGTGATTTCAACTAAATGTTGAAACATGACGCAGAGATTTTAAAGAACCAATGAGGAGAATGAGTGATTTCCAAAAGGAAAAAATAAAATAAAAACAATAAAAAAGAAACAAGAGTTGCCAAAACCAGTGGCTGAAGAAATCATGAGGAAAAGAAGGACTCTCCTTCTTACATGGAGACACACACACGAGTGGAAAGATAAAGTCAGCTTTAAAATGTTGATTTCCTCCCTTTTATTATCTACCGTTCATCGTCATATATACTATACTAGACATATTTATAGTAGTAGTGGTCTTGAGGAGTCAGAGATCATAATAAACATTAACTTATTGGGCAGCATATACTAATGATCCAACCTGAAAAAATCCAACTTTATGATGTTAGTAACTTACAAAATATAAGATTATTAACAATAAGTTGATTTGAATGGTAAGGTATTTGTAAGTGTTCAGACTTCTAAGGTTGTGTTATGGAGAATATTCGGCTGAAAAAGGATAATTCACTTTGTGTTATGTGTCTAGCATATTCTTCAACAAAGATTAATTACTTATATGTGGCGGAAACTTTGTATCCATAATTTCATAATATAGTAACAAAAACTTATAAAATAAGATTTTGTCTAGAGACTCAATATAAATAGAGAACACACGATCTTTGGTAACAGTGCTCGTCCAATTTTACCTAAGCCTGTGTGATTATATAGTGCATTCAGATCAATTAAATTCTCAAGTGAAAAATTAAAGTTTTTGGAGAACTTAAATTTAAGTATTATGGTCTAGAGAGACATGTCTATTTATCAGTAACTATGAGTCATACTCAACATTATCATTTCTTTTTCCCAATCAAACACCGGAATTTTTTTTATCTCTCTTATCCTAACCACCAAACGAGTCTCAAAGAGTTGGGGGAATAAAACACCATGTGATAAAAAGAAATCTCAAACTACAGAAATATACAACTTTACTGTTACCTCATGTTGATGATGCAGTTACAGCATGATATCTACCAAGGATAATTCTCTGTCCCGCATTACCTAATGTGCCACTTGAAAAGATAGCTGGATTACAAATTCAAGATAAACTTTTTATAAGTTTACCCCATTGATCAAGTAATAACTGAACGAAAGCAAAGTAGTGATATTTCTTTCTTTAAATTCTATTTTCAAATGCAACAACAAAACCTTGGGTAGGAAAGGTCCAAATAATGAAAAACCATGTCCTTTATTTGTACTATACTTTCCTTACATGTACCTTTTTACTTCCACTTTACAATATTGCCACCAAAGACCGCACAATAAAATTAACATAGATTGTGCTATCTATTGCTTTTCTTTTGTTTGGTTTAAGTCTTAATATAATACTATGGGATGTTATGTTCTGCAGTGTGTGTGTATATATATATGAGTGGTGTTAGCTTGGTGGGTAAATACATTGCACTTTGCACAAGTAACATATATGCTAGGGATATTCTCTTGTTAATTTAAGAAATGAGAATAGCTAGGAAATGTTCATATTGTGGAAATTTAGGCCACAATTCAAGGACTTGCAATAACAGTCTCAGTCAATACCAATTTCATCTTCATTCTTCTTCACCTTCATATTTTGCTACTAAATGGAGTTTCAGAAAGAACTACCTGCCATCATCACAATCATATTCCTCTTTATCAAAATCATATTCCTTGCCTACACTGTTTGGTACAAATGAAAATTCAGATAGTTACTTAGAAAGTGACCACATATCAACAATTGGATCCAGTAATAAAGGTTATAATTATACTATAGTCATCACATGTCTTACCTTACATTACAAAACAGTTTTATATGGTTGAATTCAGCTAATTATAATTGTTATAAGTACATACATATATATGATATCAACCGTTGATTTATTTATCCGTAATTGATATTGGTCACATTATACTCTGTAAGATTTTTAGACATTCTTTACACTCACTAATACTATACTCTAGAATTGTGAATTGTTGCACATGGAAAAGAAATTGAAATATTGTATACTTATTTTGTGATCAGGTGTGCCATGGACTGAGGAGGAGCACAGTATGTTTCTTAGAGGACTTGAGAAGCTTGGGAAGGGTAACTGGAGAGGTATATCTAGAGATTTTGTGACAACAAGAACACCAACTCAGGTGGCAAGTCATGCACAAAAACATTTTCTTCGTCAGTCTCAGAATAGCTTCATTGATAAAAGGAAACATCTTAGCCTCCTTAAGGTAAGTAAATTAAAAATATCTCAGCATATATAAAAAGGTGAACATTCTAATACACGTCTTATTTGCATATGCATCGGTACACTGCTGATGTAGATAATTCTGATAGATTCAAAAATTAATAAACACAATTTGTAACTGTTAGAATAATATAAAACCATTGATGTGGCCTGTCCTAACAGCTTAAACTTTTGGGATAATCGGTTATTTGACATGGTATCAGAGCTTCTATGACTAAATGGTCTAAAGCTCGATCTCTGCTCCCCTCACTTTCTAATTAAAAAGTGGAATTTAAGCATATGGTAGGTGGGCCTACGCATTATCCACGCTTCAAGCCCAAATGGGCTCTTGCGTGGGGGGCGTGTTAGAATAATATAAAATCATTGATGTGGCATGTCCTGACAGCTTAAACTTTTGGGATAATCGGTTATTTGACATTAACCTATTAGAATTATCAATTATCCACCTCGACAGTGTATTGGTATATATCTAATTAATAAGAGGTGTACTGAATAATTCACCATATAAAAATCGGTTACATTATATATGTGATTTTAATTAGAGTTACACATTATTTTCAACTTCCTATTCTATAACAAATTTTGGCAGGTGGAGTGTGAGAGTAAAACTAGATTTGAAGCATTTTCTGAACCAAGTGAAGCTTTTAGTACATTATCAGGAATAACTAGTTTGACAGAAAATGATATCAGCTACATAAGCCAACTAAGTGGAAGTAGAAGTTTTCTTTCTCAGTGGCTTTCTCATCCTCAATATTCGGCGCTGAAATTGCCTAACTCTTCAACTTCAACAAATTGCACTCCTTGGAATGCAGCACCTGATTTAGAACTCAAGCTTGCAACTCCTGTGCCATTAGAGCTAACAGAGGCATGCTCTTTAGGTCCATTAAGCTATAAACATTATTGACTTCAAAGAGTTATGCATATTTTATTGTATTACACACCTTATTCAAGCAAATCGTGTACCATTGATTTTCATAAATAAAATAGAAAATAGAAGTATGCCATATACTCCTATTTAAACTTTAAAGTGTGATAAAGTGACAGAGTTGCCCAAATAACCTTTATCAAAAAGAAGATGGTCAATTAAAGATGGTGAGATTACTATTATTGCATGAAGAAATTACAAAATGTGTATATCATATTAAATTTTAGGTTCAATTTGTCCTTATCAATTAATGGTTATTTGATTCAAATTGCAATACCAGTGAATCTCTTTAGAAACTTTGATGTGATTTGGATAAACGCAGTTAGGCTATCTTTCAATACTAATTTGCATAAAAAAGTTTTTTTACCAATCCAGTGAGACTAAAATTTATGGGTTTAAATTTTAATTGGGCGGAACGAGAGGAAATTTTTTTTACAGAGACTAAAATCCAAATTCGTTAATTTTACAAGGATTAAAAGCACATTTTAACCTAATTTAAAAAGTAGAAGTCAGCTAGATATAATCTCATATAGTGTCATATCGATATTCAACACTAATCTTACCTTGATCAGATGCGATCTTTGTCCGGTAATGTGTGGTGATTCTCCTCTCTGTTCCGGTGAATTAGAGGGGGGTTTTGTAACTGCAGGCGCTCTGACGCTCAAGTTAACAATAGTGTAAAGTGAAAGTTTTAATTAAGAGTAAATAATAATGTATCTGACTCCTTTGAATGATGAATTTATATAGGCTTCAGCGCTAGGTCAAGACCATTGATGAGTGTATTAACGCCATCAACGACTGTTGGAAAATGATTGAAAAGCCTCATCATTTCGATGTCCGCGTTACAATCCGTGGGGGATTGTATCTGTGGACTTGGGTCACGTGTCTTTGGGCTACTCCGCAGTTGGGCCATGCTCAACACCAGCTGGAAGGAAGAATTTTCTCAACTTTTAGACCTCAGAACCAGTCTAGAACAAACACTAATATAAGCCAAAAGAATTAAAGAGGTGTCATCAATCTAAAATATTGGTGTTACCTTTAGCCATTCTTGTTTCAGATTGCACGAAGACCTAATGTGTTAGGACTTAGGCTCTCTTTAATAAAAAGTAGTGATAGCCGATAAGCGGATGTGTTTATTGTGAATAATTATAATTTAGCTTTTAATTTGTCGTGAATAAATTAGCTTATTAAATATGTAGTGTTTTTTTTTACTTTCGCACCGGTTCCGACCCACCAAAGGTGGGCGACTAATCCGGCTCGTGCGTAGAGGCATGCGCACTGGCCAAGCGTTGTCTAACATGTGCGATGTTGCGCATATTAAAGCAACCAAAAGTAACAACTTTTTATCAAAAATATATACATTTAATATAAAATGCACAAATTCCAATATAAATTTACTATTTTGAATTTCTTCAAAATTTGCACATGATAGAAAAATCTTTATATAATTAGCAGTTAAGTATGAAATGACATAAAAACTATGTTTAATTAATATTTTGAGTGTTTTACATACTCCCTCCGATCATTTTACACGAAACAAAAGTGAATTTTTTGTTATTTTTATAAGAAACTTTGACTAATTTTTAAATGTTTTAAATGTTTAATTTCATTTATGCCCTTATTTATTATGAGAGAGAATATTTTTTTTGACAAAATTATGAGAGAGAATATTAAAAATAAGTAAGTTAGTTAAATTAAATTAAGAGTAATTAAATTAAATTATATTAAGAGTAATTAAATATGGATATATATGAAATAAATTTGGGTCATGCTAACTAGTGCCCCTGGGGCACTAGTTAAGGAATTAAAAAAGGTAAATTTTGCATTGAAAACAACATTGTTCATAGTTTAAATTTATTGACGGCACAAGTTCCAAGATTATTATACTAAATTTGACATCCTTAACTAGTGCCCTGGGGGTACTATTTAGCATTTTCCAATAAATTTAAATTTATAAGAGTATTAAATGAAAAGAACAATTTATGATATCTTATATTCCCTCTGTTTTTTTAGGTGTCCATTTAGAATAATAACACCAAATTAAAAGTGTATATTTTTATGTACTAATTTTTTTATAAAAAAAAAATAGTTTTATAAATATATAGCATTAATTAGTTTTATTAACAAAAGTTACAATAGACAAATAGTATTCTAAAAACATCAAATGGACAGTAAAAATATGAACGCTAAATACAATGTTTCGGCCACTTATAAAGAGGGATTATAATTTTGTGTCTAGATATATACCTAGTTGTATGACACGTGTATAATTTTCTTGTTGGGATTATGACGGTGAGCCTAGCTGTGTAAGCAACGCCGATGAAGAGAAGACAAGAAGAAGTCATAAATGGTTCATTTATGAAAGTTAGGGGATTTTGGTGGGGATTGCGATTCCTCCATTAATAGAAGTCACCTACACCAAGTGAATACAGTACGCACCGATTAATACTTAGTACTACACGAGCATGCGGGGAATGGGAAAGATGTCTTGCTTATTGAAATCAACTACAGTCCCAATTTATTTAGGGTCCATCCGTTACACTAGTTAAACATATCAAAAAATGAAATTAAAAAACAAAATTAATGCTAGAAAAATAATTTTTTACATCTTCAATATATTAAATGTATAAATATCAAGAAAATATATATCCTATATTAATATGTTTAACTAATGTATCGGGTGCACTGTTTAGCATTTTTCATTTATTTATCGAAAAAGAAGATTAATAATCACAATCCCAATTTTATAAAAAAAAATAAAAAATCAGCATTTTTGGCATATTTTAAGAAAATATGCAATATATTAATTTATTTCGATTATCGCAGCCTAATTGATTGACCGTAAAGACATTTTATGTTGATTTTTGAATTTAATCAGATTACTAAGACAATAACAAAAAAAAAAAAGTAATATTTTTAATGTGTTTATTTTGTGTAAACTCTTCAACTCCAACTATTCATCTTTCAATACAAATAGTAGTCCTATTAATGAAGAGGAAAAAAAACTATACTTATTATAGGACATTGTCAAAATTCAATACAAATATTTATTGCAAATAGAAGAATACAAATTTGTCTCCTTATTATGACACATTTTAAAACACTCAAAAAATAAAGAATTTATATTCAAATAAACACTATTTGTACTTTTAAAAATTAAATGTACAACTTTTAAATTAAATATTCCTACATTAAATTCAAAGAAATTAATAGTTGGAGATAAAAAAATTTAAAAAAAAAACAAATGTGTGCATGTTTTTCACATTCTACGTCATGACAATGCAATATTAATTACTTTTTTCAGTTATACTATTTAATTAATATTATTTGCATCAATTTAATACCCTTTAATCATTTTATAAGAGTAGTATAAAAAAAAACCCTTTTATAAGAGTCAAATGAATCGGTATGAATTGAGATGATACCATATTATTATTAATCAAATATATAAACTTTTATTGAGTTATCTGTATTTTGTTCATATTACAATTATAAGTAAAAATCACATTTTATTTTCATTCAATAATTAATATACTGTAGATTTATAATATAGATTAGATAATAGAGACTAGAAGGTGTCACTTTACATATTTATAATAATAATTGTAAATCCACCGATAATGTAGTATTTTAGTGAAAACATTTTTTTATTCATCTCATTTATAAACTTTTTTAATTGGTAATATTTTTATCTCTTCTTTAAAATAAATTTTAAAGGAAGATGTATTTTTTTTTTTTTGTTAACTATGAAAAAAGTAGGCGAACAACATATTAAATATATTCCTTATAAAAATACTAAATTTACAATTTGTATTTTTTTTTACAATATACAATTTTTATTCAATTTAATTTTTACTAGGAAAAGTAAAAACAACCAATAATTAAAAAAATATAATTTATTAAAATAATATAAATTAAATAGAGTTTTCCTTTAATTTGAGAAAGAAAAATGATTTGTCCTTTGAAACAGATGTAGTATACTATGGATTTGGATCCTCTCCTTTTGTTCTCTCCAATTCCCTCTCCAATTTTCTTGTTTTGTGAGTGTGAAGAGAGAGAAATAAAAAATAAAAAATAAAAAAGTGATGATGAGAGAGAAAAAATTATGAGAGAGAAAGACACATAAAATAATTGGAGAGGGAATTGGAGAGAAAAAAAAGGAGAGGATCCAAATCCGTATACTATTACTAACTATGTTATCAGGGCAGCCATGAGAGGGTGCAGGGTGCCCTAATGCGTTAGGTCTTCAATTTTTAGGGAAAAAAAGATAATTCAAAATAATAAATAAAAAATCTCAATATTTTTTTTTTAATTTATTTTTGTTGCCTCAAATTAATTAGAGTGGCTATATAGGTGCATGTTTTAGAAAAATAAAATAAACAAAAAAAAAGTTTACCATTTTCAAATATGATGTTTTAGAAAAATAAAATAAACAAAAAAAAAGTTTACCATTTTCAAATATAAATAGAAATTCGTGTATCTTTTTCTTCTCCACTCACTAATTAAAATATGATTATATTATATGTTTGTTACAAGAATAACTTTATTTTTAATATTATTTATAATTTAAAAAAGTATTATTTTATTTAAATTTTGTATTTTTTTTAATTAAAGAATCCATTTAAATATTCCGTGCGGGACTTCCAAATTGGAAAAATAGACCACAATAAATAAAAAATTAAAAAGAGACGGTGAAGTTGCATTAACAAATTATCAAAAAAAAAAGATGCATTAACAAAGATGAAGATACTATATATAGTTCATGATCATAGCATAATTAGCATTGGACCTGCAGTAATTTATTTATAGCTAATACTCTTTGAGTACAGCAAACAACAGGTTTCATTTTTATTATTTTTATACAATTGATTAATTAAAATCAAAAGCAGTGATTAATTACCCTGACCCCAATTAAGCACCCTTGCAAGCCATTCATCATCAAAATCAACTTCAACATTTCCAAGCTCCACAAACAAATCATTACTTTCAACAACCGGCGGAATCTCCTCCGTCTTCGGCTCTGGCAATGGTGTGGTGGGTGAAGGTGGTGATTGTTTAGGACAAGCGATGATTTCTTTGTAAAACTCTTGCATGACTTCCTCTATAGTTTCTTCTTTGAAAGAAAACTCGCTTACATCGTAATCATCGGAATCAGTGAGAAGATCGTTGAGTTTTCCGGTGAGAGGTTCGGTGATACATTCAGCACTCTGTTTTTCCATCGCAAGAATATTTTTCTCTTCTTGTGTTGTGAGTGAGAGTGAGAGTGTGGAGTAAATTGGAAAATGAAGAAAATGCGGTGCCACGATGGCATTAATGTAGGCGTGGATGAGTGACGTAGCAGGTGTTATAGTTGTTTTGTCTGGGGAAGGGCCATGTGATGTGACGAAAACACCAGTCATCGCACATGGGTCTGATGTCACTCTACCTACCATCACTATCACATTTACTTATTTACTCTATCTGCTCCTATATATAAGAAAACATTTGCTTTTTAGATTTATTGTAAAGTTGATGTATCTAGGCAACAATATAGTCTAGATACATCAACTTTACAATGAATCTAAAAGGTCAACTTTTTCTTATATATAAGACTAGAGGGAGTATTAAAATTATCATAAGGACAAATTAAAAAGAATTTATAAAAAAAAAGTAATTAAAATGAAAGTGAATTCCTTAGAATTTACTACATCGTTGGATCTTGATATATTTAGATAAAATTTATTTAAAATTTAATTTTTTAAAATATATGAATTACTATGAAAATATAATATACTATTAAATTTTTATAAAAATATCAATACTTAATAATATAAGTTGGATATTGAAATGTTAAAAAAAATAGTACTCCGTACTCTCTAATATGTTAGCTTTAATTATTAATTCAACTACTACTTGTCAAATTAATACTATTAGCTTTAATTATAAAGTCATAGAAAATTGAAATAGTGTTTTATTTTATTCTTGGATCAAATGTATTACTCTTTCCGTTTCTTTTTAAGTGTCCGTTTTGAATAGTAACACTAAATTAAAAAAGTGTATTTTTGCACCTTATCTTCCTATTATATCATAATTTTAATTCACCAATAAAATCTTTTTTTTTTCACACACTTTCTCTTTCCAATAAATATAATATATTATGCACACAAAAAAAATTAATATGTTATGGTGTATGGGTGGGTAGGCGGAAAGCATGCATGTATGAATTTGACTGAAGTTTCGTCACTTGTTAGATTGGGGACTGAGACTTTTACTGTGGGACAGACATCCCTGAAAGCTGCTTCATGTAAAGTGGTCAAACATGAGAAAACATGTTATGACAATCAACATGCTTTCATACCATTTGCATTTGACACTTTTGGTTTCCTAGCACCAGAGGCTGTGAGTCTCCTACAAAGAATTCAAAAGGTTATGAATAGCAATGTTGTGTCCGCTATGAATATTGTTTTTAAGAGAATTGGATTTACTATTCAAAAAGGGGTAGCGGCGCAACTTGTCGCCTGTTTACCTCTCAATCAGATGTAATTGTTCTATATTTATTAATGAAAAAAGAGAATATGTTATGTACCAAAAAAATGAAAATAAAAGATTTAGTTTTCCAAATATATAGCATTAATTAGTTTTATTGAAAAATATATGAGTAATTTACAAAGGGTATAATTGACAAATCGTATCTTTAAAATATCAAATGGACAGTTAAATAGGAACACTAAATTCGACGTTTTTGGACACTTAAAAAAAACGGAGAGAGTAATTTTTTTGACTCATCTGTATTTATAATTAATATTTGAAAGAGTATGTAATTTTCAATGCAATTTTTTTTTAGTAGTAAACAATGTTAAAAAATAGTTAATATATTTATATCTTTATTTTTTTTTGTAAAATAACATGATGTGATTTTTTTAATTAAAATTATTGTGTATAATAGCATCTCCAATTATAACTTTTATGGAACTTTTCTTTGAAATGGCCGGAGTGTAAACCACACTCATTTCAACACTCTTTAAATTTATTGTTAATTTAGTGAAACAAACTTATGGGAGTTCCACTATTTTATGCAAGATCTATTTTTAAAGTTAGAGATTTACACTAATTTAAATTAATTAAAGAGTGTGTGTTAAAAAAAGTTAAAAGAGAGTGTTCTTAACACTATTTTTTAAATTTTATTAAGTGGTTACTACAATGTTTACGTTATATCTAAACACCTTAGAGCATCTCCAATGGTGATACTACTTTGGTATCATACATTACTAAAAAGTGGTCTCTACAATGCCATATAATATTTATGCAACTCATATATTTTGCTCCAATGGTGATATCACTCTAAGTATCATACATTATTAACAAGTTTTTAATTCTATTTAATTTTATATACAAAAAAATGTAATATTAAATTGATGATACAATACCTTAAATAAGGTACCGGTATCATCAATTTTGATACCTCTGTGTCACGTCATGGAACTCCAATGATAAAAAAAAATAAGGTACGGATCATTAGTCTATGATACTCTCGTTGATACCCTTATTGGAGATGCTCTTAGAGCAAGAAAAAATTCAATTTCCTATATTTAAATGGCATTCGCGGATACACATAAATTATTTATAATTTTTTATGTTAGTATTTAACAAACATTCAATGACTCCAACTTAGGGCCTCACAAAATTTATTAAACCGATATCACTGGTAATTTTTTATGTATTGAAAAGGAGACCAAGGAGAAGTTGGGTGTTTAGCCTATGTTTAATACCACGGTGGATATATTAGAATTACGAGTCACCGTGATTTTACAGAAGTTATATAGTGTTCGATTTCTAGTTTGTATTCCACTAGTGTAAATCTCGTGCATCGCACGGGTGTAAATATATTTATTTTAAATGAAATATAGTATTGTTTTTTGGGTTAATAGGTCTTTACCCCCTGCTAAGTGAGCGTGTTTTGCGTTACCCTCCTGCTAAAAATTTCTTGAAGATTGCCCCCTTGCAAAGTTTTTTTTGTTGGTTTCCCTCCTTGAGTGCACTTTTTACATCGGTTATTTTGTTCAACCGATTTAAAAAGTTATGTTTTTTAAATCGGTTATTTTGTTCAACCGATTTAAAAAGTTAAAATTTCTTGCATCCAAGAGAGGAAAAGGGGGGAAACAAAAAAAAAAAACTTTGCAAGGGGGCAATCTTCAAGAAATTTTTAGCAGTGGGTAACGCGAAACACGTCCACTTAGCAGGGGGTAAAGATCTATTAACCCTTCTTTTTTAGTGTAAAAATGATTATTTTTTTTATAAATAATATAACTCGTAAATATATATATAAAACAAGAGAAAAAGATATATGCACTGACAGTGTAAAATAATTTTACACAGTCAATCAATACCAACCATATTTTCCGCCACGTCACCCCACTATACCCCACCTTCTTAATATGACATGGCAAAATGATGGTTTTTTATTGGCTGATCGTGTAAAACTATTTTATACCATCGGTGCATCTCCATTAAACTCATAAAACAAAATTTGTAAAATGATTTGGTCTATTTTTTTTAAAAGGCAAATTATTAATACGTTAGTTTTTTTTTTTTGAACAAGCCAAAATGAAATATATATATATATAGAAAAGAGAGACAACCTCCCTAGCACAAGGTGTGCCAGAGTGGGCTACCAAAGTTTACAAAGAGTCACATGAATTCAAAGAAAAGTTCAAACAAGGCCTAAGCAGAGCATGAGACTAGACCACCAGCTATGATAGTTTGTGGCTAAAGTAACACTCGTCGCCTTCAACCACCGAAATGAGAAGAGCTTGATCTTGTCCAACAACTGATGTAGATTGCTTGCTGAGCCGCGGAATAACCGATGGTTTCGCTCCGTCCAAACCACCCAAGCGCACGCGAGCCAGATGAGCTGTAGAAATGAGCGCCGTGCTCGGGGCCCACCTGCCGAAGAAGTGAACTCTACGAGATGATCACGAACATAAGTGGACTCCACCATCGGAATGCCTATCCACGAACGCACTAGGTCCCAAAGCGGGGCGAAAGTACTACAAGAAAGAAATATGTGATGAGCCGTCTCCACCTCGCCGCAACTAGACACACACAGATGAGCTGTAGTAGGTAAGATGCCTCGAATGCCCAGATTTGCTTTTGTGGGCAACCTGTCACGCAGTAGACGCAATATTGTAAAAACCGGACCGGACCGGCCGGTTCAACCGGTTAGACCGGGAACCGGTCACAGCACCGGTCCGGATGGGTGCTGTAAACCGCTAGTCAGGAGAACCGCCCAAAAAACCTTAAAAACCGCTCTGAACCGTCCCGAACCGGTGGAACCGGTGAACCGGTGGCGGTTTTAAAAAACCGGCCGGTTCCACCTTTAGCTTACCAAAAAAAAAACTGCTTTAAAAAAAAATCACGATTTATTATTATTTCCATTTCCAAAATAGAAACAGAAGCCCTGGAAACAGAACAGATAAAACTTACAAACACAACTCAGTAACTACAAACAACTTTGAATAGGGAAAACTAATAGAAAGATACAAACCCAACAACAAGATCTGATTATACAAAATGCAACAGAGAAGTAGCAATAGAAAGAAACAATCACATTGAGAGGATTTGAAAAGAAAAAAAAGTAATACAGAAGAAGATCCTAAATGCATAGTAATAGCAAGAGTTTTTGTTAATGTGATTTTTTTTTTAAGGTTGGTTATTAAGACTTAGAGGATGCTTGAAAAAGAAAAGAAAAAAAAAAGAAAAAAAAGGAAGAAAGAAAGAAGAGGCTGCGTAGAGAGAAGAAGATAGCAATGAGAGAGAGAGGTGGCGGCTGAGTAGTGAAAATAGGAGTGAGGATTAGTTCAATTTTAGGTTTAGTGTTATCAATGTGGGCTTGGGTAAAAGAGGTTCAATAGCCCAAAGAAAGAAAAAAAAAAATATGAATCCAAGTTTTGTATGTATGCTTAATTAACAATTGATTAGTTTTTTTTTTTTTGAAAAAAATTGATTAGTTTTTTTAGTAAAATAAAAACTATTAATTAGTTCTTTAGTAAAAATATATTACTATTATTTGCTTATTATTATTTTATATGATTTTATCCAATTTAAAGTTTAGTAATTTATATGAATTATGAATTTTGGATTTATGTATAAGTATTTGGTATGAATTATGTATTTTGGATTTATGATGTCTTTGTTTTAGGTTTCTAAATTTTCTATTTTGTTAATGTTACTTTGTTAATTTGTTTATTAGCTGTGAAATAGGAAAATTATATGAACGGTTCAATATAAACGGTTCAATAACGGTTGAACCGGTCCGACCGGTTGACCCTTGAACCAGTAGCCACACCGGTTCGACCTCCAGTCCGGTTCTTAAAACATTGAGTAGACGCCAAGCTAAGACAGAGACCTTCAGCGGAACCTGGGGGTGCCAGATAAGTTTGGCCGCGTCATCCACATTAATACGTTAGTTGTTATGCTAGTTTTTTTTTGTCAAGACTTAAACTCTGAACCTCTAAATTCTTAACCTTTAACTCAACCCAAGATTTGGTTTAAATTTATTTTATTAATGTAAAAATTAAAAGATTAAAACAAATGCCCTCATTTTTTTCCAGCTTAAAAAATAACTTAATTGATTATGATTTAATACAAAAGACATATTTATATCACAATTATAAAAATGATAAAAACCATTAACCTCCAATATCTAAAAGAAACATTGATTATTAGTTGAGGTTGATATATTAAACACTTTTGATAACAATACTTATATAAGGATTAATGATTACATTTTTCAATTAGTTAAACATGTATCCTGTCTTTGGTTATACAATACTTTTTCCGCACTATTCATAACGCAATATAATAACACCATACCACCAATGTGCATATTGTAGCAAACAAAGAACTTGATTAATATGTAGTGCTCGAAATAAATCAAGCACACCATTTTTCTATATATGTTACAGTACATAACATTTGCCTTGAAAATAATTAAAATTAGTACAATTCATCTTCCTCTGCGACATAATTTGCTTGCCATGTATCACTCCAGTTGTACAGATTAGTCATTCCTCCAATTTTTCATTAATCTTCATGCCTTTATATCAATCTTAACTTCATAACTTATCGCTTTGCAAAATTTAATCACTACAGCTTCATATTGGCATCCTTTAAGCAGACAATTTCCCCACAATACCTCCAATTACACAGACTCAATAAACCCACCAAAGCATAAATCATGAATATGAAAGTCCAAGATTTTAACATGCCAACACCCCCCACTACCAACCTGCATACTTTAGCAATTATCTCATCAATCCATGATTAATTTCACTTGTAAAAAGACTCTCCTACATAACTTATCTCCAAGCAGCCACACAAACTGCATTATAGTAGTCACAACTCACAACTGTAATAGAAAGCATAACTTAAGGTTTATGAACCGCCATCTTATAAAAAGCTTACCTATCAGCTTAACCTTTTAAGGGTTAAAATTAAAAATAAAAATAGAAAAAGTTAGTTGTTATCTCAAAGAGATATTAGAGTTAATTTAGTTGAAATTGCTTAAAACATCAAACGATAACCCGAGTCATATTTTTGATTAAATTACTCTATTTAATTTGATATGAAAAGAAAAGCTACTAAAATATAATGATATAGACTCATGACATTTATATATTTTTATATTTTCCCCTTAAATTATGAAAAATGTCTAACCTCTACCCAACCCTTTCATTATAAATTATAAAAGCAATGCACCCAGACATCTTTTTAAAAAAAATCTAGTTATGAACTCAATCACATATGATGAATATTAAGTACAGGTTGAGAGTTTCATACTTGTAGTTTTGCAACCGTCATATCATATGTTTTGCTTTGTCTGCCGCCTCTATTAATGGAATCAATATGACCAATGCTTCAAATTGTAGAAGAAATGACAGATCAATAACTAACATAGTCCATGCCATAACAAAGATTAAAACTATATTACATATGGTTTACATATTAAACACATGTAAAATTGTGAAGTGAGTTTAGTTTTGGAGGAGTTTTTCATTTAGGATTGATAATGATATGCAAGAAAGATCGGCAAAAGCTTAAACCATGAAACAAAATAGAAACATCAAAACATTTGATATATTTAAAACAGGAACAAATAAATCAAATAGAAATGGACACCTTTCATTCTTTCAACTATTGAAGGATCTGAAGCTAGCAAATGCATTAGAGAATACACCAAATTCACATAAAAACCAAAAGCACAGTATCTCTCCCAAATATAAAACAGAGCCAGCAACACCTACCTGTCTCTAAACGCAAATCAAACTAACTCGAGACTATGGGATGGAGGTTGCTGCAAAAATTGGAAAAGAAGATTGTTTAGAATACTGAAAAACATAAATAAAGATGTAATTCTAAATGAAGCATTATAAGCAAAATAAATAGAAGCAGTATAAGCAGGAGGGAAATGAGAAAACAAAAGAGAGGGAAAATGATTGAGAAGATAAAATGGATGTTAATGTGTTGAAAAATATGATTTTTTTATTTATAGCTTAAGCCAAATAGGTCTATATTTGTTCAACTCAATCTAAGGGTTATACCAGACAATCTTCCTTTGGACCCATGATTTTAAATTGTGGATTTTGAATTCTCTACAACCGGCATCAGTTAGATTTTCCAACATTTTACTGAAAATAAAGAGTAGCAGCGTAAACACAATTTATGCATGCAGTATCTTGACAATAATGAGTGAAATTAGTATATGGTATATGATTTCATCTACACTTGAATTTGGTGCTGGCCGTATTGATACCAAAACCAAATTGCTCCTCCTTTCAATTCCAACAGTGAGTATAAATCAGAACTTGAAAAGGAACTCACATCTGCAAAGTGGTGTTTGTGAAGAGTGTGCATAGAACCAGATGCTACAAAACCTAGATGCAATAAAACCTACTCACGTAAACATTAAATTCAGCAGAAACATGAAAGGGTGGAACAAACCATTAGAGTATGGATATTCACAGCCATAAAACTACATGAAAATTTGGCATGTGATGCTATGGATTTTTACCAAAAGCATGTGATGCTAATTACCGGATTTTCTTGCTGGGCATTGTATCAAACACCTACAATGCATTTTATCTCAATTACTAAACTAAGCAACAACAGAACATAATGCGGTATTTTGCAGGTAATCAAAAGATAAAACTTTCTTGATTCTCACCTATGTTTAACTGGACATGTTTCCTAAAGCTTTGATAAGTTATGTGAACCCCCTCCATAGACTCTTAAGTCTATCTTTCTAAGGCAAGGAGCTCCATCGAGGCATATCCATGTTCTCTACAAAGGATAAAATAAAATCTACTAAATTCAATCATTTTCATTCTCCTCAAATATAACATGAAAACAAATATATTTATAAACAAAAGTAAAGGACATGATGAGGCACAAACAAAGTTAAAGTTGCCCCTTCTATAACTATATTAAATAAAGACTATAGGAGATCCACAAAAATATAGCTAAAAAAGTAGAATCTTATTAAATTGGAAAATCAAAAGACAGACCTTACTTTTGGAGAAGCCCTTTTATCAAAATGTGCATAGCTCCTTTATGGTTAGCATTAAAGGGGCAACCTGCAATATTTTGCAGGACTTACCTGGCTGAAGCCAAACCTGTCACAGACCAACCATCCCATATATGGATTGCACACCTTTCCCTTTTTTGATTCATAGATTTCATGTGCAATAAAGTTACGATGAGTGTTTACTTTGAAAGAATATTAATGATGCATACAAAACTTCACGGAAAAGTTCTTTCCTCTCATTCAAAATTATATATCACTTGTATTTTTGTTCCAATCGATGTCTTTTGCATGCATGATTCTTCACACTAAACTTATTAGATTACACATTGATGGTCTTTTACTCCTCACAATCCTAAAAAACTCCACCATCATGGCATGATAATTTTTTTCTATAAAACACATTTGGAGCTGCATTGAGGCCATAATCTATAAGGCAAAAGTCTCCAAAGGCTCTTGACATAGCCAGTCCAAGAGAGCCATCATCACTCAACAGGCATCTATGCATATTATATATACATGTGCTTCTTTTGCAGCAAAAATCCTTCATTCACTCAACAGGTCATTAAAGCTTCGCCTAAAAAAATATTGTAGATGAAAATCAAGTTAAATTAGATTTTCTTATAGACTTGCAAGACTTGGAAGTGATGATATTTTTCCCAATAATAATATGGCTCATGTGATGTTTTGCCCTCTGGAATACAAAAGGATAAGAAAAGTGATTGTGAAAAATGAAACACAGAAGAGGCAAATTCTCATAGTTACAAAAACCCTCAAAACATTCAAATCACTGAGTGATGGGTATTCCATGACACTCAAATTCAATTCAACAAAAAAAAAAAGTCAATATCCATGCTTAGAAAGCAAAATCATTGGTCACTACTTATTAAAATTGGGGTTTAATTAAACCAATAATCATACATTTGAATTGGGAATGCTATTCAAATAACCTTATATCAGTTGTGTAGAAACTGTCTTGCCTATTTGGCTAGTTCTATTTTTTACCTTTGAAAGTAAGTGGAACTTCAAATGTGAGTGAACAACTACAACCACTATGCGCAGAAACTATCAAAAGCAGAACTTCTTAAACATTAACAAAACGTGCAAAACAACAAAAGTAAATCTAACACCAACCTCTATCATCAGATGAATATTATGGATTGAAGATCTCCCTCAAAACTCTGTAGATAGCTAATTAAAAAGGCACATGAGTGTCTCTGCAACGCCTTCCTTGTTCAATATACAAAGATCATATTAGTTCCTATTCATACCATCAATCATTTGTATGAATAAGCAAATACATAAATGAATCACTTCTAGAAGAATCACAACAACAAATGGTTATGGTTCTCACCATTGTAATGCCGACACCGAATCAAATGCAACGTGGTTCTACTCTACACAATCATACTATTGCTTACGGGCAACAACATTGAATAATGCATTTAAGAAAATTACAAACTAAAAAAAAATGAAAAAACATTAAAAAGATACATCATGCATACACACATGGGACCCAAAAAGAAAAGAGAAACCGATTCCAGGAAGAACATCACACAACATATCAAAATGGGTATCCATTAGAAAATTATTAGAAATTATAAATTACAAAAACAAAGAAGACGAATAGCAGATAGAACGAAATGCGATGGACAATGCAAACGATCGGTGATTATTTATAGGGGCTTGGCAAGGAGCGTAATGAACTATTAAGAATATTTTTATTCGGACGGGTACAGAGAATAGTATATTGTGCAGAGATTCTAAGCGATTCGAATTTGAAAACAAAAATGGGTTGGAGTAAATTTGAATTTGGGATCTTAAATATAAAAGAAAGCCATGAAACATAACAAACTTGAAGATTTAATTGAAAACCTCACAACTTCCGACCCAAACAGTACCGGAATCGTAGTTTGAAAGAATAAGAATATATTCTTACCTGGATAGAATGAAAATCAATTTCGATGAAGGAGAATCATAGTTTGAACATTGAGGGAAACAAATCAAGATAGAATATCAAAATCATCCAACGACGACACTCAAGTGGTAGACCTCTTGGAAGGAGTAATGTTGGAAAGACTATCAGGATCATGTTCTGATGAAGTAGACAAATCCTGCGGTTTTGGCATTTTTGAATTGATGGAATTGGTACAATTAGTATATATTTGAAGAGTGGAATGAAATTATATTAGTGTTTAAAAACTTCAAACATATTTTGGTCATGTAAAGGAAACTTACGGTGGGAAATACAATAGAATCAACTGTGTCTGTCGTATTTTCGCTCAATTTAGAGACTTGAAAATCATCTGAAGGATTGGCTGAAGGCATCTCCACATAGTTTTAACATAAGTAAGCCCTTCAAGTAGTAGTGAGTTCATATATCAAGTAGTAGTGTGGCAAAATTCATAAACATGCATAACAAATATTGAAGTTGCAACAATTTCAATCGTTGATTTTCTAATATGCAATTACAGTTCTGAATTTTATCCTCTATACTGCAACCTTCACTTTAGAGAAGCCAAATTCAATATGTGTGTGTGCATAGATATACCGAGTATCTCTACACACAATTGCAGAGACTAATCCCTCGAGCCGGGTAAGACCGGAATGGGATATGAATGCATCATTTTCACTATCAAATTAAATTAAAATACATAGAAACAATTTAATACTCAAACTCAAACTACACATCAAACTTCTGCTCCTAATTACAGAACCACAAAATATACAAATAAATAAAAGCTTCACCTCAGAGAGAGCAGCAAGAAGCAAAATTTGATTAGATAAAGACTTTGACCCAGACAATGTGATGGTACCAGAAATTTCACTAATGGGTTCCAACACAATCTCCGGCACCGTCGACGGCTTCTCATCAGCAGCAACCGAAGCAGAAGCCTTCAATACAAAGGAATTTCCCCTACCCATATCACAATTTTCAATAAAGACTCCATTTTTATGCTTCAAGCTCCATGATTTTGAAGAACCCCAAAGATTTGACCTCAATGAAACTGATTTTGCTGAATTGGGTTTGTGGGAAGTGGATGAATGGTGAAAAAAATCGGTAATTTGAGCTAAATTGTTGATTCACGTCCAGGAACAAAAACAGAGAAGATGAAGAACTGATTGAGGGTGGATTGTGATGGACAATGGAAACAATCAATTGTTATTTATAGGCATGAAGCAAAGAACCTATTGCACTATTAAGAATCTTATCATTCCTATTCATACCGAGTAAACAGAACAAAATATTCTGCATATATTCAAAAGGTATCGAATCCAATACAAACAGTGGAAAAAATTTGAAATTCAAAAATGGAATAGAAATCAAAGAAGTAGATACTAACCATTACAGCGCCACGTATCTGTAATTGGAAGAAACGATCAAATTTTCAAATCGCTATATGAGGTGGACGAAGGAGAAGGCAGTATTTCAAAAAACTGCTCAAAATGCCACTCTATAGTACTCCATGAAGGGGTTTCTATTGTTAATATATAGGATTTCTAAGCGTTGAATCCTTCATTTGCATATTTTCATAGTTTTGTGTGAGATAACTACATACTCTGCTGCCAATTCACAGGGGGATCTGTAAACATATGAAGGGATTTAAAAAGCAATTTCATTTTGTTTTTGTTGTATTCATATACTTTGTGCGGTCCATCTTAGCACGGCATCTCTATAGAAAAAATGTATCAGTAATTGTCCTTGACAAACAGCAACATGTGAGATTGCTTAGAATTGAAGAATACTTGTTGATTTGATACAAAAGATGAACCAACTAATGCGATAATATATCAACAAATTAAAATAACTATTTTTGTTTCATATAGATCTAAGCAACAGTTGTATTTCATCGATAATTCATCATAATCCATAAATGAAGATATTAGATTGAAGTTCATTAATTGTATTGTAGAGGTGGGACAACCACTACAATGTTCAGGGGTTTCCATGTTTGAGCCCCTATAAAGATTCTCCAATAAAAAAAGTAGCAGCAAATCGTAAATAAGACACAACATCAAAAACTCGAACCTTGAACTCCAAAATAACCCTAAGGACACAACTTGATTCATCAGATCATCCAAACCTTGAGCCATTGGGAGGAATAGAAACAATGTCAAGGGGTTTCCATGTTTTTAGCCCCAATAAATATATATAGGGGCTAAAAATAGACAACTATCTACCAGAACTAAGAGCTTCCTAAAGAGCACACATGACACCACTTATCACTAAATTCAAACCTCTCGTCGTATAATCTAAAACTTAAATTTACTGTATCACATGTCTTTAAGAAAATCAGCCTTCAAAATACTGATTTCATTGTTATATCCACCACCAGGTTCATCACTAACAACATTATATCCTACAAATGTCCTCCCCTTATAAAAGTTGACTGAAAGAGATAATGAAGTCCATAACCAAAACCAATCTTTTAATAAACACCTTTGCAAAAAACTTGTACAAAGATCGACCCGTGGTGCACCCGTTTCTATTCACATCAGTCTTGCACCCACTAGATCGATCAGTTAATGGCAAAAATAATTAGGGGAACAAAGAACACAACCACCAGATACTAGATTTGTGAGGGGATCCCACTTTTGAGTGCTTGAGCATTACTAGGCCTTAGTATTACCATGACTTTTCTTAAGAAAGGAAGAGAAGGGTATTAATCAATTAAAGCTAATTAAAGAGAGAAAGAAACATATATCAAAATTGAACAACATTTTAACAGTTACAGTTGGTTTGGTAGGGTTCATGCCCATATTGCTAGTGAAGACATTAACCCAGCTCCAAGGAAAAGCATACAATAAGATGCTATCTGCAACCTAAAATTACAACTCATTCTTTTGCTAAGAAAATCAGCTGCTATCAAGTCAACTAAAGCCATGTAAACTAAAATCCCTGCTGACAATGAATCCAATATACCTTCAGCTATGAGTGCACCAGGACTGTAAGGGTTATAAACTGAAGCAATGCCTGTGCCAATGCCAACACCAATAGGTGTAGTCAGTGCAAAAAAGCAAGCCATTATTGTTGCCGATGAGGTCTTGAATTGGGCTTGGGAGATGCATCCTCCAAGTGCAAACCCTTCAAAAAACTGATGGAAAGATAATGCAGCAATTAGAGGCCTTATGGCACATGGGCTCTGTGAAACTCCCAGAGACAATCCAATTATCACCGAATGTGACACAATCCCAAGCTCCAATACCTACAATGCACACGTGTGAAACATGTCATGAAGTGAATATGAGCGGTGTGATTACAGCAGACAATCCAGATCCCTTTTAAGGTACTACTTATATGTAGCTCCCTTATTTCAAGATCAAAATACTAACACATCATATAACAACATAAATGTTTATCTTTAGATGTATCTTACCGTTTCTCTACATCTTAGGGACATTTCAAAAATACACACAAAACTATTACCGTAATTGACCACAAATTTCATTTTTTATGTCCAAACAACATTTCTCATTTTTAGATCACTTCACTTTCCCCCTTTTATTTATTTCCTATCAAAATATCATATTATTATTTATCATTACATAAACTCATAAAGTAAGAGCACGATTGAAGGGGGAAAAAGGTAAATATCAATTTTTGTCCTTAATCTTTTTGTCCTTAACCTTATATGACAGTGTCAACTAGGTCTCTCATATTATATATTAGTAAAATATTAATCAGATTCCTCTATCTATTTATATCTATTACCAAATGCAACTTTCTCATGATAATTTCAACTTGGGAACGAATCTAATTAATATTTTACAAATTGGGGATCATTTTGAAACATTGGCAACATATATTACAGCTTCAGATAAGAGTATCCAATTAAAGCCTTTTGCCACAGTTAGTTGAAAAAAATTACACTCACCCATCATGCTATAATGTTCATATAATACTAATAATAACACAAACTTTCACATGAGTGTAATTGTAAAACAGAGAAAGTGAAAAACAGAACAATAAAAGAATAGTTCAATATACCTGTGAAACGACGACGTGTCGTACGTCAGCTTCATCATCAACAGCATGTGCGTGTGCGTGACCATGGCCACGTTCCTTCACTATACCAGAGCCATCACACGCTTCGTTACCATGAGGGTGGTTATGTCTATGATGCGCCGCATGTGCATGCATTCCAACAATATGCATTCCACCACTCTCCTCTTCACCAAAAACCTTCCCTGAATTCCATTCCACATTCCCTTCTTCCGAACTTCCAACCCTAGCTTGTTCATCCACCGTACGATTCAACCCTTGTTTCCGTTCATAATACTGAGTTCCAACGAAATCAAGTAAAAGAGTTAAAAGCGCCGCCACCATAGCAAAAAAACCAGTAAACGGAAACTTCGACCACGGAAATTCCGGTAAGCAAGGACTATTAAGCGCTTTCGTCGCATCAGATAACATGTGGACAAAACCTGTTGCTAGAATCACACCTGCAGCAAAAGCTTTTGCCGCGACGAATAGGTTTCCGTCGGTTCGAAGATACCTACGGTGTTTTCCGATTAATGGAATCGCGATTCCTGCCATTCCTGCTAAAAGAATCGACGCCATGGCTATGAATTTGAGAACAAACGCGGCTGATTCGTCTCTACATAGGTCTGACTCAGCACCTCCGCATGTCGAATTCGCCATTGTTGCTGATGTAGATGATTCTCTGAGTCTGATGAACGATTCGTTTTCTTTTTCTGTTTAAGAAAAATACCGAGTCAAGGATTCAGTTAAATTGAAGTTGTTTCTGTAAAAGAAAATAATAAAATAGAGAATTATAAGTATTATTACCAGAGAAGAAGCGAGTATTTCCAATGAGGAATTGGAGAAGTAATTGCCAGAGATCCTGAAAATGAAAAGAAGAAAGAATAAGTGGATTTATTTATTTATATAGGAAGTGGGGAAAAAAAGGGGGGGGTTGGGAATTACGAACCTCGAGAATAAACATGGGAATGAAAGAAGAAAAGTGTGGGGAGAGAAAAGAGAGAAAATGGTGTTATAGAATGATGAAGAGAATAGAATAGAAAAGATGTAAGAGAGGGGAGTGTCGTCATATGGAGGAAATAGAAGTGGGAGAAGAAGAGGTTAGTGATTCGGTTGGGTTTGTTTGCAATGAAATGAGCGCGATAGTGTCGACATTCTTTCATCACACCTCTTCTTTCTTTATGTTAGTTTTCGTTTTTGTTTTTTATTCTACTTTCTTACCAAAACAAGTACCAAAATTTATTATTTATTGCGTCATCCTTGTTTGTAATCTTAAAAAACAAACAATAAAAACTGTAACTTTGTGTTGTAAATTACTCTCTATTTTTTATTTGGCAAATTTTTAATAAAGAAAAAATATACTTCATTTGTCTCAAAATATAAATAAAAATTGGTTAAAAAAAGTAATGTATTTGGTCCAAATCTTTAACTAAATACATCAAATTTCTTTAACTCATTTTTATTTATATTTCAGGACAGAGAGAGTATTTTTTTTTTTTGAGGGTAAAAAATGAATTGTATTAATGTAATAAGTCCTTTACAAGAATGGGAGCAAGTTGAGTAGGATATTCCTCAATCCAAACTCTATTGGGCTCCTCATGGGCCAGGCTTGCCAACTTATGGGCTGCCTGATTAGCCTCTCTATTGATATGGTGGAAACTACAATTCCTAAACCCATTCCTATTACAACGAAACGAATACCTCTAATTACATTACCAACATAATTTCTAGGGTTACTTCCTTCACTATTGATTGAGGCGATTACACGAGTATTATCACTTTCAAAAAGAACATTGAGGAAGCAGCAATCTCTGGCGAGGTGAATGGCGTTGTAGATGGCGAAAGCTTCAGCAAGTGAAACGTCGTCAGGTCCCGGCATCACCCAGGTAGCTGCTGCTACGAGAATCCCTTCAGCATCGCGACAAGTAACTCCAATGCCCCAAACACCAGTTCTAGCAAGGTTAGCATCACTGTTGATTTTTATAACCCCTGCTTCTGGTTTTCTCCACTTTGTGTTGCGATTTGTAGCACTAGAATGTTGTTGACTGTTAGTAGTTCTGGCTCTATTGTTGTTTTGATGTTGATTATTGCTGGTAGTAGCTAGAATGTAATCCTGTATGCTAGTGGTAGCCTTGGTGATGACCTCCATGTCGTCTATGTCTTGTTGGTTGAAAGCATGCTGGTTGCGAGCGAACCAGATCCCGTAGGTGATCGCCGCAATGTAGCTGAGATCCTCTTCTTTTAGAGAGTTAATAGTGTAAATAATCCAGTCAGAAAAACTATTGTGAGAGTTGTCAAATTTTAAGTTTAGTTTGGAACCGAACCAAATTTTAGAAGCGCGCTCACAGTGCATAAAAGCATGTTCTATAGTTTCTTCCTTCTGAAGGCATCTAGGGCATAAAGTGTTGCAAGTAATTCCTCTTTTGGATAAGGCAGTCTTAACTGGGATAGAGTTTTGAATGATTCTCCAAAGAAGGACCTTGTGCCTAGGTATGGTATTAAGGGTCCAAAGCTTCTTCCAATGATTATTCTGGGTATTATTGTTAGCAGAACTAGGAGATTCAGAATCCAACCAGTGTTTAAGGAGATTGTACCCAGACTTGACTGAGTAGGTTCCATCTATGGTGTGAGGCCACATGAGCTGATCCTCTACATGTTCCATAATGAGAGGGGTTTGTTTAATAATGTAGCTTTCAGAAGGGATGAAAACTTGGTCAATGAGGTTGGTATTCCATTGTTTAGTGGGGTTGTGAAGGATAATTTCATTGACAGTTTGGATGTTATTCTGATTGTGCCTTGGGGTAAGAACTTTATATCCATTTTGCCAAGCCACCCAATTGTCCTCCCATATGTTTATATGTTGACCATTTCCCACCTTCCAACAGTTGCCCTTTCTTATAGTGTTAATTGCCTGATAGATGCTTTGCCATGCATAGCTAGAATTCCTACCTTGATGAGCACGAAGAATATCAGAATTGGGGTAGTATTTTGCCTTTAGACTTTGGCCCAGAAGAGTATTAGGTTCAGTTTGGAGTCTCCAAACTTGTTTAGCTAACATAGCTTTGTTGAACAACTGCATATCCCTAAACCCCAAACCTCCTGCTAGCTTTGATTTGAAAATGTCTTTCTTAGCCTTCCAATGTATTCTTTTTTGAGTATCTGTATTTCCCCACCAGAATCTACAAATAGCTTGTTCAATCCTTGCACACATGCCTTTAGGGATTAGGAAGCAGCTCATAATGTAGGTTGGGAGAGCTTGAATTACTGCACTAATAAGTATACTTCTACCAGCAAAGGATAAGAATTTTTCCTTCCAGCTTTTGAGCTTATTCTTGACCTTGTCCATGATAAAATTGAAGCCAGTTTGTTTAGAGAGACCAATCTGAGTAGGCATACCAAGATATTTTGCAATAGTGTGAGTAATAGTAAGGGGGAGCACATTCTGAAACTCTTCCTTTATGTGGTTGTAGATGAGAGGGCTGAAAGTCATTTCTGACTTGTCCATATTGATTTTTTGCCCTGAGATTCTTTGATATTCTTCAAAGATGGTCTTAAGTTGAGTAGCTTCAGCTTTGTTAGCTTTGCAAAATATAATGCTATCATCTGCAAAAAATAAATGGGATATCTTAGGAGCATCATGTGCTATGGCTAGGGGTGCTCGCGGTTCGGTTTGGATCGGTTTTGAGACAAAAACTCATCCGATCCGAAAATAAATTTATTCGCGGTTTGGTTCGATTTTTGATCGCAAATAAAAAAAATCCAATCCGATCCGATCCAATTTTATGCGGCTTAGTTTGGATCGGTTTTTGGATATCCAAATTATAAATTATAATTTTTTTTTATTAAATATTAATACTTAAGAAAAGGTATAAAATAATAGTTTGATTTTTTTGACAAAATAAATATTAAGTTTCATGTAAAATGTAACATATAATATATTAATACTTAATATTTTGAAATGACAATTATCAATTATGTTTGAAACATGTCCAAAAGTAAAAAATAGACTAAAATAAACAAACAAATAGTATTAACAAAATTTAAAATGAACAAAAAATAGGTTAATGCAATATATATTCATACTAATAAAAAAAAAAATAAGTATTAAACTATATGATGCGGTTTGGTTCGGTTTGGATCGGTTTTGAAAAATCAATCCGAAATCCGATCCGATCCGGCGGTTTTCACAAAAGGACATCCAAACAAATCCAAAAATATTCGGTTTTTTGCGGTTTTCGGTTTTTTTGGATCGGTTTTCGGTTTTTATTTGGATTGGTTTGGATTTGAGCACCCCTAGCTATGGCTATACCATTAATAAGAGATTGGTTTTGAGCATTAGTTAGCATGCCAGAGAATACATCAGCACAAAGGATGAACAGGTAAGGGGGTAGAGGATCCCCTTGCCTAATACCTCTCTGAGGCTTAAAATATTCAGAAGGCTGGCCATTTATAAGTATAGAAAAGGAGACAGTGTTAACACATTTCATAATAGTGTGAACCAAGTTACTAGGGAAGCCCATAGTAGTAAGGGTTTTTTCAATAAAAGTCCATTCCAACCTATCACAAGCCTTGGCCATGTCAAGCTTAATACCCACAAAACCTTTAGTCTTGTTTCTGTTGTGTTTAAGGTGATGAAAGGTTTCAAAAGCCAGCAATGTGTTGTCAGTAATAAGCCTGCCAGGCAAAAAGGCACTTTGCTGAGGGCTGATAACCTCAGGCAAAATACTTTTAATTCTATTTGCAATAGTTTTAGTAATGATTTTCAAAATAACATTGCAAAGAGCAATGGGTCTGAACTCAGCAGGAGTGGTAGGACTTTTGTTTTTAGGAATTAGGCAGATGTAGGTGTTATTAAAAGATTCAGGGTTACCACCATTATTAAGGATGTTTAGCACTGTCTGAGTGATATCTCCACCAATAGTGTCCCAGTAGTGTTGGTAGAATTTGGCATTAAGACCATCAGGGCCTGGGGCTGCATTGCTCTTGAGCTGATGGGTGGCATAGGCTACTTCTGCTGGGGTGAAATCTTGGCTAAGGTAGGTCTGCATCTGAGGGTGAACTCTGTTAGCTACTACCTGCATAGATTCCTGTATATCTGTAGGATTAGAAGAAGTAAACAGATTAGTGAAATAATTCTGGAAAAACTTCTTGAATTTTCCTGTTTTGAGTTTGTTTGTTGCCCTGATTGTCAGTTATATAATTGATCTTATTTTTCCTCTGCCGTTGATTGGCTTTGAAATGAAAATAGCTGGAATTCTTGTCACCATGTTGTAACCACTTGACTTTAGCTCTTTGAGCCCACCATTGCTCTTCCTTTTGAATAAGGCCATCAAGTTTGATTTCCAGCTGGTAAATTTGGTTCATAGTGTCCTCACTAGGGATGACAGCTTTTAGCACCCGGATTTTAGACTGAGTAGCTTTGATTTCAATGGGGATATTGCCATGAGTGGCCTTGCCCCACTTGTGAACCTTATTCATAACAGAGTTAAGCTTCATATGAATCTCCTCATCCTCCTCTTCCCATGCTGTTTTGATGATTTGTAAGCATTCAGGATCTTGAGTCCATATATTCTCAAACCTTTTCAGCTGGTTTTTTGTATTTTTATCATCCCTGAAATCATTATTAGTACCAAAAACAAGCAATATAGGATTGTGATCAGAGCAATAATTCATAAGATGGTAATTTGTGTATCTAGGGAATCTATTAATCCAGGTGGTAGTGGCACAATATCTGTCAAGTCTTTCTTTAATGTGGCTATTATCAACCTGGTTATTAGACCAAGTGAATATGTCCCCATGGTACCCTAAGTCAGCTAAGTTACAGTCATTGAGGGTGTTCTGAGCTAAATTAATGATATTATAATTAGTGTCCCTGCCCCCTTGCTTCTCATAGGAATTGAAAATCATATTAAAATCACCAAATAAAAGCCATTGGTCATTAATATTAGTTTGACTGAGCCTAGAGATGAGGTCACAAGTTAGGTGCTTCTTAGTTTTATTAGGGAAGCCATAAATGCCTGTAGCTCGCCAATTGTTACTATCATTATCACACACAATATAGCAATCAATCATGTTATTATTATAGCCAACAATGTTGAGGTTTACATTTTTAGACCATAACATAGCAAGACCCCCACTCCTATTCCTAAGACTCATAGTGCAATCCACACAAAAGTGATTAGAAACAATATTGCCAAAAGAATTGGCTTTACGTAAAAAATCTGAATTTTGAAACTTAGTTTCAGTTAAGAATACTATATCTGGCTGGTGGGTATTGATAAGCTTCCTGAGAGCCCTTACTGCAGAGATTTTCCCTAACCCTCTGCAGTTCCATGAAAGAATCTTCATTGGCCTTGGTTAGCCTGTTCTGCAAGGCTAACCATAGAATTGTTGGTGACCATGTGACTGTTTGTTCCATTGGTGATTTGAGTGACCTGTTGAGTAGTAGCTAGAATCCTTTGAAATTTTCTTTTGGTATTGGTGGGTGTTTGTTGATGTAAATTGCTGGTTTGGTTTTACTAGAAGCTGCATCCTCTTTTGCTGCTGGTGTCTTGCTTTCTGCTTCCTCTTCCAATTTCATTTTAGCCATCATATCCAGCATTTCCTGGGGTATGGGACTGAATTGCTCCCCACTTATTGACTGCATTGGATTGCTGTTGAATCTCTTATCCCTATTGTCATGTACCCTTTTACCATAGATGTTAGATCTAAGCCATGGCCCTCTTGGATTTGTCCCCCCTTCTAGTAGAAACTGTGTAGGAGCTTCACATTTATCTTCATTATGTCCTACTAGACCACAATTGAAACAAAACATAGGCAAGTTCTCATATCTAAAATCCACCCATTTTATCCCATCTCTAGTATTACCAATGAACATCCCAGTTCTGATAGGTTCTTCAGTGTTTATGCTGACTTTTATTTTTACTATCCTTGCCTTCTGTGGGTAATCATAGAGTGCAGCCTCTTCCACTTTGCCCAGCTGTGAGCCTATGTGTCTTCCCATATTGACAGTTTTACAGTGAATTGGTAATCCCCATATCTGTATCCATGCTGGGGCATGATGAAAATCAAGATTGATAGGGTTGACTTGTCTATCCCAAGGGTGTACCATGAACCAGCTATTTCTGACTGTCCAGGGGTTCCCTTTAATGGCTCTGTGAATGTCTCTTTCAAGATCCATAGAAATGTGATAAAGTCCTCCTTCAATTTCAGTAATGGTTAATCCCTTAGGATTTCCCCATATGCCATGTAAAGTGCTAAGAAGAACAGGTTTGAGAATAGTTTTGTTGGATAAAATTTTACCTATGAGTGAGTTGTTACAATTGAAAATGCCATCTGCCACATGCTCTTCCTTGTACATACAGAATGGATCTTTGCCAGCCTTACTAGGAGTGGTGTTGTTAGGACTGCTTGTCTGGTACCTTCTTGGTGATTCTTGTTGGAAGCTTTGTTGTTCTTGCTGATTGAAACTTGAATCTTGGCCTTGGTTTGGAATTTGATCAGAAAGTTCTTCATTTTGCAGGTTGTTTGGGCTGTAGTGTGTGTAGCTGATGTGTTCATGGTGTTGAATTGATGGTATTGGCCCCATGAATGCAGGTATGTTGAGGGAGGTACTGGGTTGGGGATTTTGTATACTGTTTGTTTTCTGAACTTTGAAAGGGCGTTGGCTAATAGTTTCGTTAATGGGGCAGGTTTTATGATTGTTGATGTGCAGGTTAGATTGATTCTTTGGAGAAGAATCCATGAGAAGAGACAGGATTAAGGATGGATCAAAACAAACAAGAAGATAAAGTGGATGGTAACAAGAGTTAACACAAACCAGTGAAGAAGAAACAAGGTGAAACGGAAATGAAGAGGGAAATCAAAGTCCACAAAGGGATAAAACTAACAGCATCAACAGAATGCTAGCAAGAAACAATCTTCACAAACCTTAGCTATGAAGAACTAAGATGAGGAGAACCAGAGAGAAACTGTAGCTAAGAGGGAGATTCTTGGAGGATTCTTGGAGGCCCCGTTTCTCCAGAGAGAGTATTTTTTAGACTTATAAAATACTAGTAATATTTAAAATTCATTTTTCTTATATTAAGAGAGGTAATAATATTTAAATTTTAATAAAAGGGAAGGTAATAGCAAAATAAATAAATTAAAGTTTTATATTAATTTTTTAAAATTTTAACATGTTTTCTTTACAACACCTCTTACTAAGGATTAATAGACATTTGGTTGTGACTAGTTTTACTGCTATTCCATCTGTAACATTTTATATCTAAAAATGCATATTTTAGATTCATTGTATATTTAATGTATTTGGTCTATATCTTGTCTTACTTTATAAGAAAAAATGCACATTTTAGATTCATTGTATATTTAATGTATTTTATCTGGTCTATAATATAGACCAAATACATAAAATATACAATTTAAGAGGATATCAAATATTTTATCTTGTTTACATCAACTATCCCTCATGATTTCCACAAAAAGAAGATATCAAAATTACATTTCATTTAAGATATTGTCATGTGTTATTCTTGCATTTATTCTCTTTAATCATTCTTGACAAATAACATCTCTTTTAAAATAATAAGGGCGATGATCAACACAAGATCCCCATCATCATTAAGTTAAATTCACAAATACATCAACACAACGCAACTTCAATTTTTGATCTAGGTTTAATTTTCTACATCTGAGAAATCAACATCTTCCTCTTTTTTACCAAGCTTCTTCATCTTTTTCACCATTTTTGTTCTTGATTCTAACTAATTTTCTTCATTATCATTTTTGGCTTTAAGTGTGTAGAAATGGGGGATAATTAGATGACGTAGATGGTGATTTTCTGAATTTTAAAGAAAAAATTGAAGATAATTACATAAACACAACACAATATAAAGGATTTGAAAATTGAAGATAGATTTAAAAATCCCTCCCTATATTCCTTTTCTGGGTTTGTTGTTTCTTTTAATGATTATTGCATTTTTTTATAAAAAAAATATTTGGGATTGATGATGAAATTAATGATGAAGATGAACTAACATTTTTTGGGGGGAAAAGAAAATAACAAAAGGGAGCAATGTGGCAAATTTTGTTATCTTTAAGAGGTCGAATTGTAACTATTTTTTTTACGAGACCTATGCAAAACCAAAAATATCGTTAAGCAACCAATTAACGGGTCTGGTTATTGTCCATAAGGGGTCCTTATGGACCGTCCATAAGCTTAGGCCCATTAGCGCGCTACACAGCCCATTGCTACCCTACACCATACTTTTTCTTCATACACCCCCTTAAGTGAGGGAAATTTTCTCGCGCGCCCCCCATATTTCTCGTGTACCCCCAAATTTCTCGCACACCCCCCAAATGTCGTGCGCCCCCCAAATTTTTTTTTTTTGTTCCTTTCTCTCCAAATTTCAAGCCAAAACCATTTTGTTGTTGGAATGGTTTACAGGAATTGTACTCCAGAACCATTAAGTGTATAAAATGGTTTCAGATATTTGCACTCTTAGATTTGAACAAGGTTGGGCAAGGCCACTTTACAGTCACTAGTTTGGGGCAGGCAGAGCATACAGCAAGCAAAATGGTTTTGCAAGTATTGACCTCTAGAAAGTGTAAAGAGAGCATTTTCTAGAAGTCACCCCAACCCACCATTCAATGCCAACAAATCAAGGGAGTTGACTGAATTTAGCTTCACTTTGTCAATACCAAACCAATGGGAATCCAGTCATTCTAAATCTAGATGCGCAAGTAAAAGGTTTTAGTTTTAGCATGTCATCATTATGTTAAATTAATTTCTTTTGACAAACTTTTTCATTTGATGGATTCTTTTGACAAACTTCATTGTTAAATTATTAATTAACGTGTACTAACAAGTAAATATCTGAAACAAATATTTGTACTGCAAAACCATTTTGTTGTTGGAATGGTTTCCAGGAGTTGTACTCCAAAATTCTCGCGCGCCCCCCAAATCATGCTAAAACCATTTTGCATTGGGAATGGTTTCAGATATTTGCACTCTAAAACCATTAAGCGCATAAAATGGTTTTGGAGTACAATGCTATAATTATGCACTTAACATTTTTTTCCCTCCCCACAGATTTCTAGCAAAAACCATTTTATGCACTTAACACTTACAATACTAGCCTTGACCCTTTCCAATAATTTTCAACATGACAAAATTATGAAAGTAGTTATAATTTATGAGTTGAGTTATGACCCAAAAATAGAAAATAATCAACAATCCTTACCCAATGCACTTAATGGTTTTGGCTAGAAATCTGGGGGGAGGAAAAAAAAAATTAAGTGCATAATTATAACGTTGTACTCCAAAACCATTTTATGTACTTAATGGTTTTGGAGTACAACTCCTGGAAACCATTCCAACAACAAAATGGTTTTGGCTAGAAATTTGGAGAGGAAGGAACAAAAAAAAAAAAAAATTGGGGGTGCACGACATTTGGGGGGTGCGCGAGAAATTTGGGGGGTGCACGAGAAATGGGGGCGTGCGAGAAATTTTGGGGTGCGCGAGAAATTTGGGGGATGCACGAGAAATATGGGGGCGTGCGAAAAATTTGGGGGTGTGTGAGAAATATGGGGGGTGCGCGAGAAATATGGGAGGTGTGCGAGAAATTTGGGGGGTGCATGAGAAATATGGGGGGCGCTAGTAAGTTGGGGGCACGCGGTTGGGGGTGTGTGAGTAATATGGGGGGCGCACGAGTAAAATGGGGGGCTCGTGAGTAAAGCTGTTATGTTTTGATTGACTTATGGACCATCCATAAGGATTATGGACAATAACTTTTGCCCCAATTAACATACTAATTAAGCCTTAATTAAACTAGCGATGGCTACATTTTCCTACTTTATTTGCTTAATTCAACTTTCTTTGATAGTGTTTTTGGAATGGGCCGAGGCCCAAACAAACTATATTTCACTTAAAAGGTCCAATTAACACACGAAAAAATCTCTTCCCCCCCTCCCTCCTCTCCTTTCCCGTACTATTTTATCTTCCAAAAAGTTTTTTCTGTCCTAGCTAAAAAAGTTTAAAAAGTAATTTTCAATTCTTTTTTGAAAATAATATGTTATACTAGAAGAAATTTAAAAAATTCCAAACTTTTTCACTGTGTTTGTTTAAGTAGATTTAGAAAAAGAGATGAATGAAAAAGAAATAGAGTATTTCCATGGTTTGTATGACAAGAGAAATGATCATAGAGAGAAATATAATGTGAAATAACTACCCAAAAAAGATCTCTCCATAAGATGTGAGATTTGTCACATAAAGAGCTAGCATATGTGATTTTCCATTATTATCCCTCCACTACCTATTTATAAAGGTTAAATTTATCATTTGCTTTTATTTTAATTTCTCCCTACTTCTTATTTCTCCTCTATTTATATTCATCCAAACAATACTAAATTTCTACTGAACTTTTCTCTTATTTCTCTCGTTACTATTTCTCTTTCCTAATTCTCTCAGCATCCAAACGCAGTGTTTATGCATGGGTCGTAGTGGAATTGGGCCATATATGGATGAAGAATTAACATTGTTGGATCACCATAAAGCCCAAATATACACATATACAACATAGTAAGGTGGAAGGAGTTTATACGGTCAATTTTTCTTCTTGTTGTTGTTGTAAATTGGGGATGCTCTACATGTTTAACAAACTAATTTATTAAGTCTTTGTGAAATTCAAATAACTGACAATTTATTTTTAAATTTTTTAACACTACTGCATATATGTTCTAGACCAAGTCTAAACCCAATTTAGTGTCGAGCATGGCTTAATAGCATGTTGGCCCAAAACCATGTGTTTCTGATCAACGAACACATAATTTGACACTTTTGTAGCGGTCGATGTCGGAATGATTGACATTTACTGTTAATCGTGGTTTTTATGTCATGAACATTGAGACCGCAAGATTTGCCCTTACATTAATAGTCTTAGCTATGCGCTGAGGATTATATATATTTCTCATACCGAGTTAGATATATTATCCTTACTCTCTCAAATCTCTTATGCTACGCAAATAGCGACTTGACACTTGAACGTCAAAAAATATCTTACAAATACATCCTCTTTAATGCATCGTACTATAAAGATATTTCATTGACGTTTTAATCTGATTAATATTAAGAGTTTAATTAGAATACTCTGACAGTGTAAGGTGATTTTACACTGTCAACCAATTAAAATAATCCTTTCTGACACATCAACAAGAGTTAAAAATAGAAAGAATCAATTAAAATCCTTTCTAATAATTGCTTTCTCGCATGTCTCATATTTGTATGATTACTTGAGATTTTAAGAAAAGTTATGATATTAATATTTGTATGATATCGATTATTGTGATATTGTGATTAGACATTCATTCATTTGGGTTGAAATCGGTTGATTCAAAGACTCGCAGTTTCAATCTTTCTATCTTATCCTCCAGTTTCATCCCAATTTTTTTTTTCATGATTCATATTTTCAAGGAAACAATTAAAATTAATTAAATGTGAGAAATTAAATTCTCTTAAATGGAAACATATGGTATTGAAAACAAGAATTGGTTGAAACTTCAACTAAGACCAAAAAAAAAAAGAATTGGTTGAAACTTGAATGTGGATGGCAAACAACAATGCAGAGGTCTGAAATGAGAGATGATGAATATGAATCAAAGAAGGTAGTAGCATAATAATGCAAATAAAAAACAGATACCATCAAAATTGTAAAATAAGAGAAGTGAGAAGATAGTTATTAGGAAAGATTTGATTTAGTTTTTTATTTTTAATTCTTAGGTTGATGTGTTTAAATGAATGTTTTTAATTGGTTGACAATGTAAAGTGATTTTACACTATCAGTGTATTCTAATTAAACTTTAATATTAATACAGTTTGAAGAACATGAACTATCAGTATAAATTAATTCTAAAACTACAACTAATAAGAATAGTTTAATATTTCATGTCATATAAAAATGATGAGATTAAATAGAATAATTTGACATAAAATATAATTGTAATTACTTAAGTGTGTAAAATTATTTTATACTTTATAGCATCCTGTATAGTTCTTTTTTTTTTGATATTGTGCATCCTGTATAGTTCTATTTCTCGTATTAATATGCAAGTCGGACATTGAATTTAAGAGCTTATTTAAGTTTGAAGACACTAGTGTTTTTCCTCCATAAAAGTGAGTTTTATCCCGTCAAATCTGATTGCGAGAAAATTAGAATTAAATTAGGATAGAAAATTCAAAAATTGGATAAGTTGATTTCATGATGAAGGAGAACACCAACGTGGACTATATCGAAAAAAAGAACACCAACGTGGGTAGTGGGTCCTACATGAATCAAATTGAATCAAAACTTCCAACACGACCACGACGAACAAACCAGTTTTGTTTCACTTCTTTTGTAGTTTTTGAAGTAATGAACTAGGAACAAGTCAATTCAAAGATCAAAACCCAACCTCAACAACGACAATATTCCCCTTTCATTGAGCCACCCAATTCTGTTTTTTCTTTTGTCTACAAAGACACTGTTTGTTTCTTTATCTGTTTCATTGTTTCTTTTGGGCGGAGAAGAAGTGAAGTGAGAATGAGAACAATGATGGGTTATGTGACAAATCATCGGTGGAAAAGATGGAAGAGAAATCATCGTATATGGGGTGCAATTGCAATATTTATATGTTGCATGTGCTTAATCTTGTTCACTCCTTCAATCCCTCGTTCTCCCGATCAACACCAATTTGCTGATGTGCGCAATCTTCTTGGTAACCACCACCCACTTCTAATTTAACATGAAGATTACTCCCTCCGGGCTAAATTATGAACAAATATTCATTTTTTTAATAATTGATGTATCTGGTCATATTAATGATCAGATACGTCGGTTATTCAATGAATCTGCAAAGTGAATATTTGGAGGGAGTATGTTTTTGTTTTTGTTTTGATTGCTTTATCATGATTTTGACTTCAACAGGAGTACCAAACACATTGAACGTGATGACAAATTTCCCATTTTTAGTTGTGGGTGTTTTGGGCTTTGTTTTTGCCTTGGATGGAAGTTTCTTCAACATAAGGTTTTGATTGATTCCCTCAATTCTATTAGTATTAACTAGTTAGTAATTCTTCATTACATAGTGTTGTTTATCTATTGCTAATGGTGATTTGTTTGTTTGTAGTTCTCAAGGAGAGGTATGGGGATGGGTAGTATTCTATGGTGGGATGATAGGGGTGGCTTTTGGCTCAACTTATTACCATTTGAAGCCTGATAATCATCGCGTGATTTGGGACACTTTACCGGTTAGTACTATTATTTTTACATTACAACAAAACTATGTAGGGGTGTTCACGGATACAGGTCAACTCGATTAGTCAACACAATTTGAACTGCTTCGCTTGATTTTTTGTAGTTCGGATTGAACTCGATCCAACCAAACAAACTTGAAGTGGTTTGGTTTGGTTTGGTTCGCTAATATGTCTATGATTCAAGACACGCGAATCCAATCTGTTGAAACAAAATTGTAAATTTGTTATTTTTGCTGATGTAGTTGAAGACTTTTATGAGTTGAATTTAGAAGTGTTTCCATTTGGTTCAAGTGTTAGAATTTTAAATTATGAAATTTAGTTTAACTATAGTAATTTTTGTGATTTAGAATGTAATGTGCCATGAACTGATGACCCGACTCAAACCAATTTGCTCATCATTGGATTGAGTTGGTACTTGGTTCGGGGTTTGCCAAAAAATACAGGCTTTTGACCAAATCGAACCAATGAATTTTGATTAGTTTGGATAATGGATTTGATCAAAACCAACCCGTGTACACCCATACATCATCTAGGCATAGTCTTTGGTTCTCTACTTCTCTCTGTTTATTCTTCTAATTTCTCTTTATTTTATCATTAAGATGATGGTAGCCTTCTCCTCGCTTTTGTCTTGTTTGATTTTTGAGAGATTCGGCCAAAGGACTGGTTTGTCTTCTATGTTTGCACTATTAGTTTCTGCCATTCTTTGTGTACTTCATGAACGGTTAGTTTCAATTTGTGTGTTTTTTTGTTTTTATTTTGTGCCTATTATATACATCAAGTCATGATGGCTCCAAGTTTTGTGCTGAATTCTGTATGCTAGTTGGTTCGTTGCAGAATTTATAATGATATCCGGTTCTGCATGATGTTCCAGTTGATTTTGCCTCTAGCTATTCCGGCAATATCATTTATGTACCGCTCCAAATATACTCACTCGGGATACTGGTTTTTGTCTACAGGTAACTCTTTGCTTAAAAAAGGTTTCTTTTTGTAAACCTCAAATAATTTAGTTATGCATCGCAAAGTAATTTTTCTTGTCAGTGTAGCAGTAGGAAGTGCCTTAGATACTTGTACAAAATCATTTATATGTGGAGCATCTGTTTTCAGTGACTTGAACAAATGCTTTAATCTTCAGTGCTTTGTTTGTTGAGTGTTTATATGTTCATAATCTCTCTTGAGACCTGTCCATTTCTCTAATGAGATTAGTAACAGTGATTAAGTGCAATTAAAATGGTTTGAGCACAAGAGAAAATGATTCTGGTAATACAAGCTTATACATAGACTATTGAGTTATGACAGATAACCAACCACATACACGTGTATGTGTACACTAATAGCGGTAGGAATAGGCTAGGTCAAGTAATACTTTGCTTCTGGTCAGTTAAAAAAATTTAGAATCAAGCTTAAATTTTTTTAGTCCTTGCATAGCCTTTTTGCATATCTCTAACCTGTTAGCATACTAATATGTCTGTTTCGGGTAATCAAAGTGAGTTATTAGAAGTAACCAAAACTTTTAGAAAGTCTGACTTTATGTAGAAAATTTGTTTGGGAGGGGAGGATCCACCTTGTGTGCCCCACAAGTTTCCTGATGTAAGCTAGGTCATAGGCCCATGTCGGCAGTCTGGTATATTCTGACCTCTATGCTTTTTGATCCCAATAGTAATAGGCGAAGTACTACCATTTCACATCTTAGTTACCATATCATTGCTTTACCGGATGCCTTTACGGATTTTGTATTTGAATGCAAACTATACACGTTTACTTATACACTGATTGGAATGGGAGAAAGAAAGATATTCTTCTATTTGATCAACCTTGAGATTCAACTAGAAATTCTGTTTGATTGTGCAAAGAAGAAATATAGAAATCTTATCAAAGACGTTTCAAGTCATGATGGCATTGGGTATTGAAGTTGCATCAACGATTGTGTTCTGGCTTTTAAATATTGTGGTGTGATTTTGTGTTAGGATATATAATAAAGGGCAGTTAGATTAGTTAAGAGTTGCTTGAGTATTTGGTTATTTATTTGATTAGTTAGAGAGTATCTTTATAAATAGGAGAATACAGTGATAGAGATCATTATTGTGTATTGTAAACGTTTGTGAATAGAGTAATGACTCTATTGTGAAGGGGAAACTCTTGGAATAGAGATTTCTCTCCTATTCTCTTTTCTCAACAAAATAATTCATTATTTTCAATTCAATTCTTCGGTTCCTTACATTTGGAATCTAGTTTCTTATTTGATGTGTATTCTATCAAAGTTCCTAACACGAGGAGTTTATAAGATTTCAGACTTATTTCTATTAGACAAGCTCTATTTTTTCATGTTTCCGCGACATGGCTCCTATGTTTTGGGCAGACCCTAGTACTATTTTATTTTTTCAATTCTTTCCCCCTTTTTATCATGTGAAACATTGTTAACTTGTAATTCACTTCCCTAAAAAAGTGGCCTGTCCACCAATTATGTAAATTTTTAAGGAAGTAAATCAGCTTTTAACGAACTAATAAGAAGCAGCCATGTCCTCTTAATTATTGTGGATATGTTTTGAAGGTAGAATATTTTTTGGCACAGGGATTTATCTGCTAGCAAAAATTGAAGGTGCTGGTGACAAGAGAATCTACCGTGTAAATCACTACTTTATCACCGGACATTCGTTGGAACACTTGTGTTTAGCGCTGATTCCGTTTTTTCTAAGCATAATGCTCATCTACAGGGAAGTCAAGTTTCAAAGGTATTGTATTTGATCAAATAGTCCTTGCTATTCTATTCATAAATGAGTTGTATTTTTACCTCTGCTAACTTAATGACAGGTTAGTTGATCTTAAAGATCGGCCGTGAAGAGTCATATAGAATCGATGATTGTTCAACCGTTCTGAAGCTGAAGTAATCAAAGTAACATGATCAGTGAAAACGCGTAATATTCCGAAAACCATGGTCAGTAAGACAGTAACTTGAGTTATCTTAGACTACTTGTAAGCTTAACTAGTTTAGCTGTATAGTGAGGGTCAAATTCCTTTATCTGTATATGACACAATTTACTTAATATATTTTTTTTCTGTCATTGATCCTTACCCTTGTGAATATTGGAGCTATTGTTGGAGCATATTGATTCATCAATGTGATTATGTGAGATATTGAAAATTCTGTATTTAGTCTCTATTTAGTCTGTATTCACTTTATTTTATTTTTAAATTTGTTTTGTTAGATGTGAAAACAACTAACATGGAAGAGTAGAATGGTTTGTGAATTTGTGATCTACTTAAGATTATGGATCTTGTATTCTATGTTTTGTGTTTGGATTTATTATTATAAATGAATCCAAGTGGCATTGAGGATTCAATATTCACATTAAAAAAAGTTTTTGGCACGTGTTGCCGGTGTTAGTAGTTAGAGCCTAGTTGGCAAATATATGCTTCCTTCACATGCTATTACTTTGTCTTTTTGAATAACTTATGTCTGCTTATTTTATACAGTAGCTAACATATTCACATCCATGTGGATGTAACCCTATTATACACACATGATTATTATTTATTTGTATTCATTTGGTGATATTTCGTTTTCTTTTGGTCTATTATGGGAAGATCAAGTTTGTTGTTTAGAGTCTGATTTTAACATTTTTTTTTTTAATATTTAAGTTGAAACATGGTTGCTTAGGCTTACAAGTATTAGTTAAAGGAATCTTGGTTGACATTTGACAATAATGTCTTTTAAGTTAACGCATTATTTTCTTATCTTAATAAACCTTTCACACAGTTGACAATAACGTATTTTTTAAGCATATGATCATGAGTTCGATCTAGTTTTTATATATAATAATGGAAGAACGTCTATTGGGATATTCCAACTAAGGCATACCTTGGGCAACCTAAAAAATGTTTAGTTCAAAATTGATGTGTAAGACAGAAGATGTACCGTGAACTGTTGAACTGGCCAAAGACATTTTGTTATGCATTAGGCTCAACAGAGAACTGGTGAATTGGTCGATGGATATATGTTCTTATGTATTAGGCTCAACGAAGAACATGCAGTTCTTTGTAGGTATCCAAATCATAGTACGTAGCACTATCAAATGCAGGGTAACTTATAGAGTTATTTTTCAATGGTTATTGATTTTCAATCGCATGTACTATGATGATTTTAAAATTAGGAAATACTAAAACAATGCACTAGTTAAGCATATTAAGTAGGAAAGTTGAGTATGCATTAGTCAAAATAAAACGCTTATGCTACAAGTTGAAAATATATTGTTTATCGAAACAAACTCATATTATTATACTCTATTTGACAATGTCAAATTTCGAGTTTATGTCTATAGTTTATAACTTTTACGCTCATTTTGAAAATAAAAGACTTGTTTGATAATATTTTTTTCTCAAAAGTTTATAACTTATTTTTATCAGCTTATAGCTTATTTTATTAAGCTAGTTCAAATTCAATTACCTTATAGCTTAAAGCTTATGACTTTTCATTTTTGCTTCTAATTATACCTATGTTATTTTACTTGAAAAATTTCAATATTAATTAAACATATATTTTTCATATTATTTTATATATATAAATTAATTCAACTGTTAATTTTATCAAATACTATAAATTCAATCAACTCATTCATCTATTATAAGATAGTTTATGAACTATAAATTCTTCAGTTATAAATTAACTTATCAATTATCCCCTATTTTTTTACGGAAGTGAGCTTTTCTTAAGTGAAAAACCATCTCCACACAAATGTAATTTTATAATTTCAATCATATGTAAACTTACTTATGTTTTATCATTTTTGGTAGTAATTAAATTTTTTTTTGACAGAACTTGGTCCATGTTTTATCACTTACTTATGTAAGTGATAATTAATTATTTTTGGTAGTAATTAATTAAGCACTGAAGATTAAAAATAAGTGATATATTTTTAACACACTTATTATTATTATTTGTTTTTGTCTTTATATATTCATAAAATGAGTGGACGGGACCCAATGGCCAATAGTGTTACCGATGTTTCACTCAATCACATGTTAACAAGCCAACAAATCCACTAGCTAGTACAAAAAGCAGCTAGCGAGTGACGTGTGTGCTGCAGGATATAAGTTGAATTATAGAACACGGCACGAAAATCAATTAAACCATGACTTGGAATTCAAGTCAGTTAGTAGTTAATGCAATATCATTATCAATTGTAAATTTTAATCACATCAACCACAGGCTTAGATTAGGATTACACAGTAGACAAATAGAATATAAACTCTGAAATCCAAACAAAGCAAAAAAGAAAAAGATCCCATAAGCTGCAAAAATAAAAATGAAAAATAACATGCAACATGTTAAAAACAACTAAAATTAGTAATTTTATTATTGAAATTGAAGAAAATATGTTAGACCCTGTTTGAACTAAAGAAATGAACTTTAATTATAATAAAATGTCCAGAAATGTCCTAAGAATAAAAAATAAAAGAACAATTATGAAATCATTAAATGAAATCTTTCCTATTAAATACCAAAATTTGCATTGAAATTAATATATTTTTCTTACAAAAAATTAGCATGTTAAATGCATTAAAAATGTAAAATATTGCTCTTTTTAACCATTTTTATAAGAGACGATTTACTCTTTTAAATTTATTAAATAAACAATGTATGTTGTTTATATTATTGATCGGAATATAATTTATCCAATAAATTTTGAAAGGTGGACCATCTCTTACAAAAATGAGACAATAAAGTATATATTTTTTTTATTAATTTAATATTTTATTTTTATTTTTAACACGTTTAACAAACGACTCAGATCACTGGTTATCATAACTTTAGTTTATATGAAAAATATTAATAAATGTCCTAAAAATTATTTTGTGCAGTCTTAATATGAAATTTTGACTTTTAAATTTTTTTTTATGTGTTCTTAAAACACATATTAGCATATGTTAGTGAGACCCTAATTATATTATAGTTATTTTTTTTTTGGTAGTGAAATATATCTTATATTTAAATAGTGTTTTTTAGTATAATTTAATATTAGGACAAAAAAAGAAAAGAAAAGAAAAAGACCAAAATAAACCAATATTGGTGAAGTGGAAGCATCCACTTTTTGTTCTAATTCTAATCTCTTATCTTCACTCCACTACAAAGCTTCTTCATTTCTCAACACTTTCCTCTCATCTCTTCTCTCTTTCAAAATGACCGAACCATCATCCAAACCCAACGGAAACGGCGCAGTTAACGGTGCCATTAACGGCGCCGCCACTACTAACGGTAACGGAAATCCAGCTCCCGTGAAATCTCAACTTTACAATCCAAATCGTCAAGTTTACCGTCCTCAATCTCAATACAACCGTCGCCGTCGATCTAACCGTAGTCTCTGCTGTTGCTGCTGTTTCTGGACAATTCTCACCGTTCTCGCCGCCGCACTTCTTGTTGCTATTGTCGGTGCTGGACTCTACGTACTGTACCATCCTCATCAACCACAATTCTCCATCACTAACCTCCGCATTGTGAAGATGAATCTCAAAACTTCAACAGATTCACCTTCACATCTCACTACACTTTTCAATCTCACACTCATCGCTAAAAACCCTAACAATCACCTCGTTTTCTTCTACGAGCCTTTCACTGTTACTGCTTTCTCTGATTCAGTTCAAATCGGTAACGGATCGTTGCCGGCGTTTAATTCTGATAAGAATAACCAAACAAGTCTCCGGTCAGTGCTTTCGAATTCTCAAGATCTGGATACGGAATCGTTGACTAGTTTGAGATCGGGTTTGAAGAGAAAGAAAGGTTTTCCGGTGGTGATTCAGATGGATACGAAGGTGAAGATGAAGATGGAATGGTTGAAGAGTAAGAAGGTTGGAATAAGAGTGACATGTGAAGGAATTAGAGGAACTGTTCCCGCCGGTAAGTCGCCGTTGGTGGCTTCTGTAATCGACTCGGAATGTAAGGTGGATCTTCGAATCAAGATCTGGAAATTCTCCTTTTAGTTTTGTGAGTGATATCATCTTTGATTGATTATTATTATTACAATTATTATTATAATTGCGGATTATTATTTGTTAATCAATACTAATAATCAATCCAATCATCAAATTCCTTTTCTCTTTATTTTTATATTTCATTCTTTTTTGTTTCATAATTGTTTTTTTTTTTTTTTTTTCTTTAATGGATTGATTATGGTTATCATGAAAATGTGTGGAGAATTTGTAAGGGAAAAAAATTGATTTGAGCTTCTTTTTTTTTGGATCATTGTAATTTGTTTTTATAGCAATGCAATGCAACTGCAAATTATATCTGATTTGAAATTTTACTAATATTTCTTAATTTGTTATCTTAATTAGATCTCTGTTTGATTCATCCCTCACCCTATGAAAAATTATGTTTATTTGTTTTTAAGTATATATTATGAAAATAGTAAAAAAAAAAATATATATCATGAAAATGGAGTATTATCATTAAGATGATAATTTTTCAAAAAAATTATAAATATAATTGTTAATAAAAATGAAAAAAATTTAATGATTGATCATTTAGTGAGAGAAAATAACAAGGGAACTGCATTTTCTCTTGCTTCAAAATTTAATAAATGAATAATTGAAATTGAAATGAAAGGGAATAAAGAAAACACATGTTGAAAAAAGTCATGTCTCAAATGTCTATCATCCATCCTAAAGTTTAAGGAATCAAAGATAACCATTTTAAAGATTTGTGAAATGACCGAGTCTCTTTGGAGCATTTGTTAAAAAATTAAGGCTAGCAATGTCAAATTTTAACTTTACAGTTTATAGCTCATAAATTTATATAAACAAATGCCAGTTATGAATTAGTACAAGTGATAAGGGTTTTGGTTTCTTAAACAATAGTTAGGTGTTCGATTTTTAACTTTTGCATATGAAAAAATTCAGTTGAAATGGGAGAACCCGCATTATGTGCCCCACAAATTCTCCAATAAAAATTAATCATTGCTAACGGTAATAGAAGCTTCGTATTAATATCATTATAACAAAAACAAAAAAGTTTATATGAAAAATATTGTTTGATAACAATTAATCTATTTTTTTTTAACCAATAACAATTAATCTTTAATTGCTTATACTATAACTTCTTTTTTTATAAACTAGTTTATCGTTGTCATTTCACTTAAAATATAATTAAATATTCATCAAATATATATTTTTTTATGTCATACTATATTTATAAATTAAATAAACTGCTAAGTTTATTAAAATACTATAAATTTAATCAGTTAACTTATCTGTAATATGCTAACTTATAAACTCACAGTTTATCAACTAGTATATGCTATTTTTCGTATAAAAAAAACTAGTATATGCAGTGGCGATTCTAACGCCCAGCATGCCTGGGCACGTGCCCGGGCTGCTGCTCCACTATTTTTTTTTATAGAGTCCGGAATATAAGGATCGTCGTTTCAACGGTATTTTATTGAGTCGAAAATAAATGTTTATAATAAGAATTGTATAAGGCCTGAATTAATTCTGTTTTTAGAACTCATAGTTTACTGCAAAAGTAGAAACACAGAGATACCGGTTTCAATTTGAAAGAATGAAAACTTTATCTGACTGTAGAAAAATTTAGTTTTCGATTCTAAACACTGCGAAAGCAATTTTTTATCAATTAGGAAAAATTCAGTTTTCAAAAAGGTAATTTTAATAGTGTAAACGAACACGCGAGAGCGGACGTTTATACGCTTAAAATTCAGTACCGAACATGCGACAGCTGACGGTACCTTTAAATTAATTTTTCTACCTTAAGCAACTTTTTGAGTACTTAAAAGTAATTATTTTCATAAATAAGATTTTGTGTCGTAATACGTTGGACACGCGAAAGCGGACAGTTAGATTACGCAGTTAAAATCTATTTTAAAACTTAACCTTTTATTTACAAAAAAATATTTTCTCATTATAAATATAAAAGACCACTCAGTGAATACCAACGGTCGATGAGAGTTTCATTCCGGCCTTTAAAATATCAAAAAGCCTATTAACCCTTTAAAATATTACTGTACTCGGAAGTTTGATTGATAAAATTTCCTCTAAAATTTTGCCCAGGCTCTCTAGCATTCCTAGAGTCGCCACTGAGTATATGCTATTTTTTTTGTCAAATAGACTTTTAATGTGACAATATAATTTTGAGTAGTACACCCATTAACTTAAATTTTATCTAAAAAAAAAGTTAAATTTTAAAAATTTATATGTTTCACAAAAGTTTTTTTTTTCTTTAACAAGTGTTATTATGGTACTTGTTAATATTATGCCAAAGATGTATATCATTTTCAATTAATTAAGTTTTACTTTGGAAGAAGTGTGGGCTTCATAGTGACAGGTTTGAGCTTCATATAAAAACTTAGTTTGTCAAAAAAAATCTTAAGAAACTTCTTATAACATGTCACCTTTATAAATTCACATCATTTATTTGGCTAAAATCATTAAAATATTTTTTATAAAGAAAAAAAAAACATAATTTTATGGTTTTATTGATTTTAATAAATGATTCCCAATTACTTCAACAACAAAAATATATTTCCACAAAGCTTGTACAATAATTATAAAAAGTGTTGCATGTGCTATTTATCAGAACTGAGAACTGCATACTTACATCAGATAACTTTTATTATGTATGCTGGTGGCATGTATTTTTGTGCCATTCATATCTACATGACACGAGTAATATTTATAATAGGATCAGTCTAATTTTCATAAAAAATGGTGAGAAAATTAAAGTACCAAGTTAAATTATCTTAAATCAGAAAACTGTTTACTCACTTCCATCCATGATCCATTAATAAGTTGTTTTAAAATACTAGTACATTCAATTCCTAGCTATATCTCATATTTTAAAGGGTGGTTTGGGGTGTTTGATTTGGTGTTGGTAATTGTGTTATATCACGTTACCTTTTGTTTGTATGTTTCCACGACAATTCCTTTCACTTCTTGTGGAGAAATTGTCTTTTAATAAAATTTAGCCGATTCAAAAAAAAAAAAAAGTACATTCAATTCCTAGCTATATCTCATGGAGTCATGGTGATGGAGGCAAAAATATGCCTTTATTTAATACTAGTATTTTCAAGTGGTATGGTCAAAATTTCAATTGAGGGCCAAAGCATAGATCCCAAAAAAATTATGTCCGTAGATCAGAAGTAGGGGTGTCAAAATGGATGGATTGGATGGATTTGGATTGGATTGTTAATGGATGGATCAAAATAATCCATTTATCCATTAAGAATCCATCAAAATTTTATCAAAAGAATCCAATCAAATCCATCCATTAGAGATAAAATCCAATCCAATCCATCCATTATGAGATTTTAAATGGATGGATATCCATCCAATCCATCAACTAAATTAAATTAATTTTTTTATTTTCTAAAAGCATTTTAAATAATTAATAAAATAGATTTATTTTTTGAAATAGTGTAAAAACAGATTTTTATTAGTGAGCCCAAACAGAGTTTTTTTAGTGAGCCCAAACAGATTTTTTTCTTCCCTAAGCCCAAACAGTTTTTCTAACTTTCTCCAAACAAACTAAATAATAATATTTTAATAAATAATTTAATAATAAAATTAGGTGGTGGTGGTGGTGGTGGATGGCCGGACCACCACCGGAAGGCGGCGGAGCTCCGGCACCGGTGGCGGAGGACGGCGGCGGGACACATATTTTCCGGCGACTCACGGTGGTCCGGTGGTCGGTGGTCCGGCGGCGGAGCTCCGGTGTTGACCGGTGGCTCCGGCGTTGACTTCATCAATTTTATTTTAATATATTTTTATTAGATTATTAAATTATATTATATTTATATTAATATAAAATCTTGATTTTTAAAGTAAAAAAAAAAAGAAGAAAACTGGAATTGTCTTAAAAAATTCCTTTTTTATTAATTTTTTCTTCAATTTTTTTTAGGCTAAGTTTTATTTTCTGTTTTTTTGTTTTGTTATTAATTTAAAAAAAAAAACAGTTTTTATTAAGTTTTTTATTGGTTTGTTTCCAACTTTTATATAATTTTTGACAATCAATTATTTAAGTTTTATTTTTACATAAATTCATTGTACTATAGAATTTTATTATTTTTTTAAAAAAGTGACAATCCATTGGATTTGAAATTAATAATGATCAATTATCCATTGGATTTTAAAATTTAGGTGGATGGATTGGATCCATCCATTTAATTAAATGGATGGATCCAATCCAATCCATTAACCAACATTTTTACTAATGGATGGATTGGATGGATAAATTTTTAAATGGATTGGATGGATAATGGATAAACGGATTTTATTGACACCCCTAATCAGAAGGCAGTGGGTTGTGGGTTCTGTACAATCTTTAAATGCTTTCTATTTTCAAACCCTTCCTATGGGCACCTACATCAGCCATGAAATTCACTATTTCTTTCAAAACCACATGTGTAGACAAAACACTCATATCAGATTAGATTCTACGGTCCTACCATGCTCAATAGAAATTATACAATTTTGTATAGTGATGGCAAAAATTAGAAGGGATAAATTAAAGCAGAGAAAAAATATACAACAACTTGCTTTCTTCTCTTCATAAATAAATGTAGTAGAAATAAATTCATATAACTGTTTATGAATTTTCATTTATCACAATCAAATGAAGCGCATGAAAGTGATAGAGTGCCTTAAATTTGGGTGCACGTGGTTACTTTGGTTCTTCTGAGTATGGTCGGCAAGTAATTGGATTTGGATCTATCTTTCAATTCTTTTTTCTCAGCTTGTGTCCCACTCTTTCACTTTACCCTGTACTTTTCTTTATCTCCTAGTTTGTGTTACTTTCATATGTATACTACTTATGATTATACATATTACATGTCTTAATAATTAAATTGGCGGATTATAGTTGGTATAACGACTTAACAAGTTTATAATCGATTTGGAGTGATTAGATTTAGAATTGGTAGCTAACGTCGAGCAGCTTGCGAGTTGGCGGAGGAGAGTGTACTTGCAAGTATTCTATGAGAATGTGGAATGAAAGGTTTTAAAATTAAAAATGGTTGGAGAAGAACACCTTTTATAAGGTGTATGTCGTGGCCGTTGGAACATTGAAGCAAGGAAGACGGTTATGATGGCGCTCATCAATGTAGTTTGATGGCGTGTTTGAATATCGCGGTGATGTTATGGGATTCTAGGATGCCCGTTGAGGCTTAGGAGTGAAGGGACTTTGGGTTGGGCATCATTGAGCCTTTGCAAACCGTGTTAATTAGGATGTCTTGGTGATTGGTGAACATAAACCTTGAGTCAGCTCAAAACAATATTCATATATTATTACAAGAGTGTGGTTCTATCCCCTCCGTTGTTGCCACAAAAATTTCGTTGATAAGTATCTATAAATAAGGAAATGGATTAAGCACATTCATTTTTGGTGCAAATAGCTGTCTGATTAAAATTAGACGACTCATATTTTAATATAGTTTTATTTTTTAAAATAAAAAAATTTTGACCTTAAAATATTAACTGTATGATCTTAATCAAACGATTATGATCTAGCTGACTGCACCCAATCCAAATCTCATCCTAAATAATCTTGAGATATACTCTAAGTCTAGTAAGCTCCTATGATCCAACTGACTTAAACTTGAATTATGATTCTTATAGTATAAATGCAGCCAAACAGGGCCAATGCAATTGTAATTAATGTAGCAATGATGCTGCATATACCTCTAAATTTAAAACTGTGCTCTCACGTCTCAAGCAAGAATTAAATTCATATAGTGGTTCGTGTTTGTATAGTTTGGTAAGAGACACTGTTTGTTTTTGAAGAGAAGAAAAAAAGGGTATGAGTGAGGTCGTTTTTTATGATTGTGACTCAAGAACATACCCATAGAGAAAAAGAGAACATCAACAACCGTTGCTTGTGTTTTGGCGTAATGGTCCATGCAAATGATTTGGAATTGCCACTATACATATACAAATGATTGCAAAATAGGATTTGTTTGTGCTGCATTAATTATTGAACAGTTATCTTACTATGAAAGAAACAAGTATATGAAATTTTAGGGATGTCATTGGCTAAGCATGTGAATTTGATCTCTGAAGCTATATATGCAAATGAATTATTGAAAATATTAAAGAGCTATTATATATAGAGTGAAATGAGTTATGGTAACAAATATTAAAGACCACGATTAAAAGAGAAAGTTTTATGTTGAAAAAAAAAATTGTTTACTTTTAAAAATTGATTATCCTTCCGTACTTAAAAGATAAAAATAAAAGTCAAAATGTATTTAGTCTAAGATCTAAAAGCTATTTTTATAAAGACTAAAAACAAAATATTTATGTATTGAGAAATCAAAAATTTGAATATTTCTTTAATGATATTTAAGAACTAATAGAATGATAGAAATTAGTAATTTAGTTATAATACTACAAATATATATTATACTAATTAAGGAAATGAAGAGAAATAAGAAATTAGGATGAGATATCTTATTATTCTCAAAATGTATATATTTTTATATGAACCAAAGGGAGATAAATATTTTTTTTTGATATATATATATATATATATATATATATATATATCAAAGGGTGGTAATTATAATACTTAGACATGAATTAAATAATTCACATTTACTATTGAATGATATTTCAACGAGTAAACCACCAAATCAGTCTATGATTTTGTAAGAAACTTTTAAATAGATCGTCGACTTTTTAAATATTTTAAAAAGGTTTGTGATTTTGTTAAATTTTACTCATATTAGTCCTTCAAAAAAATATGTCAGGGAATAAATTAAAAACAAACGAATAAACTTAAGGACCAAATTGATAGTCAATTGTAAAATATAAGGACTTAATTGATAGTTTAATAAAGTTAGGGATCTTTTTAAAATATTTGTAAAGTCAAGGACCAATTTGAAAATATTTTAGTCTTACATTGTCGGAGACTAATTTGGTGGTTTACTCATTTCACATCTCCTTAATATACTAAAAGGAGATCGGCTTTTTCCTATTGCAAGTGTAAAACCCTAGCACCTTATGTCACCTATTATGTCATGGTGATGTACAAATCCAATGTGGACCACTTAACTCTAAGCACATGTCTTTGTGTGACCCACATGTATGCCACATATATGCCACATTAGCCCTATTTTTGGTTTGGCTAATAGTTGCTACACATGTCTATCAATTTTATACACATCACTTAATACATATGGCACATTCACTATTCAACCAAGTGTTATTTTCTTCTATATACTATTCCATCATATGATATGGTTTCCTCTTCAATGCTTTTGATTGGCTCATTTATATAATTACTATTCATGTAATCACTATTCATGACATCATACATTGTACCAAGCAAGCATCGTATTTACAACCTTTTGTTTGCTTGATCTTCCAAAATAATAATTTGACTTTGCAATGTAAGTAATATAAATTTGACTTTGCAATGCAAGTAATATAAGTAATTGATTGTTGGAAAAATAAATACTGTACCACCAAATGCTACATTCATTCTTCCACCTTCTTCCATGATTCCTTTTCAATTCTTTTGATTTGTCACATATGACATCTTCATGCATGCTTCCATGTGTCAATATATTCATTCACTTCACAGGCTATATATTTCCCTTTTCCAAATTGTTTTCATTTATCAAAAAAAAATTCTCTCTCTCTCTTCTCTCTTTCCTCTCATACGATCTCTCTCTCTTTTCTCACCATTTTCACGATGTTCATGAAGAACAACAAGAACACCACCGGTGTTCATCAAATCTCCGGATTCCCGCGGCTGTCCACCGTGTATTCTAGATTCCGGCGAGCCACCGCCACCGGAAAATCCCAAAAATCCAAAAAAAAAAGCAAATCAAACCCAAATCAACTCACCCAAAAAACTCTTTCACCCCAAAACCTCTTCTTCATCTCTGATCTTCATATCAATTTAGGATTTGAATCCTTATATTTAGTTTTCATGAAATTTAATTTAATTTTTTTTTTGTGATCTTGCATCCAGGTACAGACGGCTGATGGTGGTGGCGCAGCTGCGACGGTGGAGGTTTCAGATGGCGGTGCTGGCCGGAAGTTGGCCAGATTCGCGGCAGTGGTTGTCCACGGTGTTGGAAGAGGTTCGATTCTTCTCTGCTTTTTTTTTTGTTCTGTTACTTTTTTTTTCTTTTTTGTTTTTAGTTTTTGATGAAATGAGTTTGAGTTATATTGAAGATTGAAGAAGATGATGGTAGTTTATGGTGGATGGTGATAGTGATGATTTTTTTTAGCTTTTTTTTCTCTCAAATCATGTTATGTTCTTCCCCCTATTTTTTTCTTATTTTTTAGTTGGAATTTTAATATCATTCTATATGTATTTGTATACTCCATTTATAGTTACTAATATAGAAAGCAAAAATGCAGAGATCTGAAGCAGCATGTCAAAATACCATCATCTTATAAAATGCGGAGGAATAACATATGTGATTTGGCTATGTTTATGCATTTATAGGATGAAGTTGACATTTTGTATCAAAGAGAAGGTATCATTCCTCATATTTCTGATTGTTTAACCATTCCTCATATTTCTGATTGTTAACAAGTTGTTTTTGTCAAACTGATTTTGTTTTTTTCTACAACTAGGCTTCTTCATTGTTTTCACAATTTCATTTATATATGCTTAATCAGGTTAGTCTATTTTACTTGATGCTAAAACTTTAAAAAAAGGGCCGAACCATTACTTGATTACTCAATCTGAAATAAATTTTCTCCACTGTTTCATGAGTATGTGAAGCTGCATTTGATTAACACATGGCTACATTTACTAAACCTGAAATTGCATTGATAAGTGAACTTGATTTCTATTATTTCCATCGGCCATTTTGGATACTTGACCTTTTTAAATTGTGATTGCATTTGGACTGAAATTAATTTAAAACTGCATAGTAGACTATAAAGATATACAATATCTTATGTGATTGTTTTTAGGAAAAAGGTTTAGGAAATATGAATATAGTTGGGGAGAGCTCGAGTTTCTATGATTGTAAGTGTGAGTGTTTGTCAATATTTCAGTTTTAATAACTAAGGTTGAACAATTACTGCAGCTTCTACTTATCTCATTGATATATTTTATGATTGCTGGATGACATCTGTTTTATTTAATAAATGTAAAATAATCACCTAATTATTTGAAGCTCAATGAGTCACTTCCTTTTACATGTTTGATGAAATGCCTCATTGGATTTCACCATCATCACTCATGTTCTTTTTGGTTACAAATGTGTGTTTTATTAGATATAGACTTTACAAATTGTCTCCACTAATATATTCTTGATTGACTTCTTTTCTTTTTGGTCAACAATGTAAGTTCCTTTTCTACTCTCTACCACTATATGTAAGTTAGAAGAAAAAATGGTTTCTTTCAAGTTAGAAGAGAAATTATGATAATGATACTGATTAAGAAATTATTTATGATATGATTTGTGATGTGAAGGTGATTATTTATTATTGATTTCAAAGTTTGTTGATGCTGTCCAATATGATTTGTGTATCCATATTCTTCAAGGAATTATGCCAAGGTTATGCTTATCCTATTTTTCCATGTATATTCTATGGATTCATTATAATATAAGCATTATCTGTAGGAAGAATGTCAAGATTTGTATCAGATAATGACAAATGGTCTGCTAAAAAAGCCAACTATAGTAAGTTTGCTGTGTGAGGGATTTAGTATATGCCATAAAAATATTAGTTTTGATCATTGTGTTTCCTATGAGTAAGAATTTGATTTGTTTAATAATTTATTGGATCCCACCTTTGTGTTTTACAGCTGGAGCTTGAGCAGAAAACCAAAACTCTGCATGAAGATAGGATGAAGTATGTTTTATGTAGTTTTTGCCCAAAATTTGATTTATGAAAAAAACTGATTGTTTCAATTTTAAGATTACAATATTTATTTTTTAAACTTCTCATTAAATGGAATTTTATGCTTGATTGCTTTGAAATTAATGTCTAAAAGTATATTTTATGATTGCTTTGAAATTAAGATTAGCTTAATTTTCTTATTTCATTGTTTCCACTTTTTGTTACAGTTCAAGTGCATTTTTTACATTGCTTGTGTTGTGCAGGTGGAGGCTATATTAGACAAGGATAATTTCACCTTAGATGCAAAGGCTGAATTATTTCCTTTTCATGTTTCTTTCTTTGTTGCCAAACATCATTACTTTTTATTGTTTTCTTTACATTTTTCTGTTGAAAGAATGAATGAATCGTGAAAACTGTCGACTCTAAGCTTGGAATTCCTGCTTTGGGGTGAGATAGTTATTTAGGTTACAATTTATGGCTGTTATAGTTGGCAACTGTAGCTTTTTTGGTTTAAAAATGGGAATTAAGAAAGATTGTTTCTTGCAATATAAGCATTATTAGATCCATTGAGTGCATCTCTAATTTACTTTTAGTTGTAATTCTATGAGTTGCTTCTAATTCCCTTTTTATTTATTTGTCTATTTCATCAAAATTCTAGCTGGCTTTGCCTCCGATCTGTGTGTGAAGTTATTATGAGTATGTATGAGTATGTTGAGGTAACTATTCAGTTCAGTCTATTCATTACGTTGCTGTCATTTTAACACAGTCCGTCATACAGTTACTGATGTTAATTCATTCCTCCACTTAACAATTATTGATTGTTGTTTGTCAATCCTGTGGTGCTCCTTTTTCCCTCCCTATGACTAGAACTAAAGGCTCTGAAATCAAGGACATGATGCCTCTGGTCCAAAGATATACATTATCACTTTACTTCATGAAAAATGTTTACCATATGATTATACTTGATCCTATGGATTATTAATTTAAAACATGTTTTGAGTAGTCATTGTTGAAGAATCTCTTCTTATTCTTTGCATTAATTTTGGTATTCTTTTAACTAATTTGCTTTTAAATCACCCATTGTTGTTCTAACTAATGGTATGTTGTGTAACACAACCAATAGGAAAATCACCTGAAAGTTTTGTGCGAGAATTTGGTGAAGATATTTCTGATTACGATATTTTTCAAGACCCTAATCATAATGAGTTAATCATAATGTATCCCCTCTTTGTTTTCTTCGCCTTACTTATGTAGGATGCATTTTATTATCTCATATGGTAATTTCTTCTTGGTACCTATGGATCTAATTTTTGGTCCAAGTGGCCAAGTAAATTATAATGGATGATTTCAATGTTCAAGCCATATGCAATGGGAATTTGCTTTTCCCAAATTTAAGCACTATATACCAGAGTGACCATGCTTAGATATACACTCATATTAACAAGCTCTTTTTTTGTTCTTGAGGTAGTTGAATTAAATGAGTTATAATCTCTATGCTCGAAGTACTATTTTTATGAGAGATTCAAATTTTTTAAATTCTTTTAGAAATAGTAATCTTCCACTTGGTGCTTAGAAAAAGTTCTTCATAGATTGAAAGAAAAATTAATACATATGTGAGGCTTAGAAATTCTGTTCTTAAAAGAAATCGTGGTATAACATTTGATAAATCTCTCATAAGAAAAACTCTTCTTATAGATTATAACTATTCTCCATTTAGTCTCTCCTAATTTTTTTTAGAAGTTTATAATCATCCTCTGCTCTCTAATATAATCAAGTAGCATTTGGGGCATAGGAGAGACATGTCCATTCTATCATAATTATGGCAATCAATTTTAGAAAAATGACACTTTAAAAATTAAATTTTACAAAAATCACGGGTCTTGAAGGCTCCGCTATAAAATTCAGTATGATGCTTCACTTGATTCGTTTTATTATGGCGTTCCACAAAACCCGTGGTGCAATGCACGGTTAATGCTATAAGCATGTAACCTTTTATGTTATTTTTCTTTTCTATGAATTTAGAATTTTTAATCGTAACATGGTGCTATCTTTAAATTATTTAATGCTTGCAACTAAATCATGTCATTCTCATCAAGCATTCTAATTTTAATGAAACAGTTCTGAATCTTTCTTTTTAGTTATAATGAATCAATTTTCTGACGAGTACAAATGACAGGATAAATTAGTGAAAGAGGAGAGCAGAAAAAAGGATAAAAAATAAATTTTATACATGTCACGGGTCCTTGAATGCTTCACTATAAAATTTGATGTGTCGTTCACTTTTGTATTATAATTATTACGATAAAAGTTTTAAAATCTCTATTAAATCACAATTACAAGTTATTACTGATAGAAATTTATTACTCACGGGGATATGATAATTTTTATCGCTAATAAAAAATTGCGCCAAATATTCTCTTTAGTTTCTTTATATTTTCAAGAATAATTTATGACTATTATTAATTATTACTGACAAAAAGGATAAAAATTAAATTTTATACATTTAAATTTTATACTATTAATTGCGAGAAAAAAGGATAAAAATTAAATTTTATACATGTCACGGGTCCTTGGATGCTCCACTATAAAATTTGATGTGTTGTTCACTTTTGTATTGTACTTATTGTGATAAAAGTTTTAAAATCACTATTATAAGTTATTTGACGAGAAGGTGACAATTTTGATCGCTGACAACACTTTTAACATCACTATTACAAGCTATTACTGTTAAAAATTTATTACTCACGTGGATATGATAATTTTTATCCTTGATAAAAATTCGCGCCTAATATTCTTTTTAGTTTTTCTCACTAAGTATTCAATTTAGTGTTTGTGATTAAACCTTCTTTATCAATTTAAACCCCTTTATTTTAAACAACAACCATGATTCACAATGACCATAATTGGTATATCTATGTCTTATTTTCTTTTACTTGAATTGTTTCATGGATGTTATGCTCTTTTGTAGCTTCTCTTTGATGTTTTACCAAGTGTTTTATTTCTTTGTCTAATGTCTACATCATATTACTTGAATTCTTTATCTAATGTCTAACTTCTTTTTGATGTTATGTTCTTTTGTAACTTTTGTTTGATATTATACCAATTGTTTTATCCTTCTTTTATCTCAACTTTAACTATTGTGATTAAACATTCACTATCAATTTAAACTCCTATACTTCAAACAAAATGATTGGTATATTTATGATATTTCGTTGAACCCGTTTAATCTACGGAGAGATGACATTTTTAATCTCTGGTAAAACATTTAAAATAATTTTGATATACGCAACTTTGATTGTGCCTAATAATTAACGACTTTTTTTATCTTCTTTATTTCCTGTTATTTACCCCCCTTTATTTCCTTTATGTCTATTTTGTTCTCTCTTTGTATGCATTTGGACTCTGTTATCCTATCTTTTGATGTTATTATGGACTTTGTTATCTTAAAATCATATATCTCTTTGTATGCATTTCAACTTTTATTTATATTTTATACTTTGTCCTAATTTGCTATATCTTAATGTTTACATGTTTGATTCATATGGTTTGGCGTTCTAGTGCGGACCCGTGCAACGCACGGGCACACGACTAGTTGATAATAAGACATGCATCTCATTTTACTTTCAGAATAATTTAGTTTTGTCTAATTTCTCATAACAATATGGTATAAAAACATATTAAACACCTAAAAAATTTGTTCACACAATCTTTTTTAAAAGATTTTCTCTTCTCTAAATCATTTATACGACTAGAAATTAGTTCTGAAAATTTGTAAATACGCGTATGGCTTCATTATCTGTCTCCCAAAAGGAAGTAAATAAGGAGAAAAAAGGTAAGGGAAAATTTTGGAGAAGATAAATATATAATTTAAGTTTTGACGAATGAAAATCCTAAGTAATAAGGCAGTTATTAAAACAACTCAATGAGAACTCCTACAAGATATTTCAACTCACTAGAATATGGAGCCAGCTTGACACTGAATACAGGAGTTGAGTTCCATGGACTGAAGTGGAACCACAAAAACACCGAACAAATTACTATCTGCACATATTAATCCGGTAGTTGATTATTTAGCAGCATGTGTCGCCAGTCTTCCGCGCTAAGATCCTACTGGGGCAACTCCTTGAGCCTTTGCAGCAGCAGAAGCTGCAGCAGCAGCGGCCGCAGCAGCCGCAGCAGCTGCTGAATTGGACCGTGAACTTCCCTGAGCTTCGACTGCATGTGACTGTGGTTGTTGTTGGGATTTGACCTTTGCAAGTAATTCCTTTATCTGACTTCCTGTAAGTGTCTCACGCTCAAGAAGAGCATTTGCAAGCGCATGAAGCTCCTTTTCATGGGTGGTTAGAATAGTTTTTGCATTGTTATAAGCTCTCTCAAGCAAGTTCTTCACTTCTTTCTCAATAAGCAACCTAGTCTCTGAGCTCATACTTCTCCCATTATCATAGTAATTGTGAGTGACAGGTCCAACTTCAGTACTCATACCATATTTGGTAACCATTTCTCTGGCCAAAGAGGTTGCCTGTGAAAGATCCGAGGATGCGCCGGACGTAACTTCACTTTCTCCAAAAATTAGCTCTTCTGCAACCCGACCTCCCATACATACATCAAGTCTGGCCAGCATCTGTTTACGGGAATGACTGGTCTGGTCCTTGTCAGGGAGTTGAGAAACCATGCCAAGAGCCATCCCACGAGGAACTATAGTTGCCTTGTGAACAGGTAGTGCACCATCCGTATGAATTGCCACTAAGGCATGGCCACCCTCATGGAAAGCAGTAGTCTTTCTTGACTCCTCAGATATAACAGCAGACTTGCGTTCACTTCCCATCATAATTTTATCCCGTGCAAACTCTAAATCATGCATACTCACGGCTTTGGACCCGTCCATTGCAGCCCTGAGGGCAGCAACATTAACCAAGTTTGCAAGGTCGGCACCAGAGAAACCGGGTGTACAGCGAGCAATGATCATCAGATCAACATCATCTGCCTTCAACACCTATATAATATTGCCAAAGAAACATAAACAAGCACACAAAGTTAGAAGTTTCCAACCCAAGATACAAGATAAAATAGATTCTTCCAAAAGAGTAAAAACATACCTTTGACATGTGAGACTCCAAAATCTGCCGCCGTCCTTCTACATCTGGATTGGGAACAACTACATGGCGGTCAAATCTCCCAGGTCTCACCAAAGCCTTATCTAGTGACTCAGGAAAATTAGTAGCACCAATCACAATTATGCCATCGTTTTGTTTGAATCCATCTAACTCAACAAGCATTTGATTTAAAGTCATCTTCATGTACATTTGGTCCTTTGCATTTCGTTTTCCTCCAATAGCATCAATCTCATCGATAAAGATTATACAAGGCGACCGTTTTTTTGCAGCAGCAAAAAGATCTCTCACCCTTCGTGCACCAACACCAACAAACATCTCTTCAAATTCACTTCCACTGCATGAGAAGAAAGGGACTCCGGCCTCTCCAGCAATAGCTCTTGCCAACATTGTTTTACCGGTGCCAGGCGGGCCAACAAGCAAAACACCTTTTGGGAGTTTGCCACCAAGACGTGTGAAGCGCTGTGACAAGGGAAAAGAGTTATCTAAAGATAGTATAAAATAATACATGATTAGAATAGCTTAGGACACATGTCGATCAAATAACTGTTTTACGCCTATTGCTGAAAATGCATTCAAGAGAGAGCATTGATTTATGCCGCAAAAGTCTACCTTAGGATCTCTTAGGTAATGAACAATTTCTTCAAGTTCAGCCTTTGCCTCATCCACACCTTTCACGTCACTAAATTTAGTACTTGTCTCCACACTGGGCTGCACTTCTTCATTCATACCAAGTCCTAAGAAAGGTGAAAAGCAAAACAGATAATTTGCCCATCAAATTCAGACTGAACATTGAATTAAAATGAGCAGTTTGTAAGTTACAACAACACTGTAATACCTTTACTAATTCCTTTATCTTCAATGAGAGCTCCTACACCAGAAATCAAGAGAAAGGCCACTGCAACAGACCTAATTGTACGCCATAGCTGCTCTTTGAAATTTCCACCTTCTGATGCAGCAACCATATGAATAGGAGCACTTGCAGTTCCAAGAATTCCATCTTTTGTAGCTTTTCCCGCATTTCTAAGTGCAGCAAGGCCACCTATACTACTTTCTTCCTCTCGCACTGAATTAGAAATACCTGCACAATTGTAATGTCAATTTTTGAATTCTGCAGACTTCAACATAGATCTATATATGATTTTGGATTTCTTCCTTCCATGAAATGCAAGATTTATGAAATTATACTTGTTCCTATCACTAAACGAAAGGTCAAAAGAGGTGCCATGATTGTGATTGAAGGTCTGCAGCATTACAACAAAGATAAAAGTACAACTCTCATGTTCTCAATGAATAAAATTGTAATATATAAATCAAACTTCATTACCCCCGACAGAAGATTATGATCAATGCTACCACATAAATGGACTGTGGCTATATAGCAATAAGCTAATGAAATAATTTACCATATACCGAGACTTATACTGGTTTTTGGGAAAACAAGATCCAAGATCAAAATATATACACCAATTAGTTAATTATTTCAAGAAAATATTGATGTCATAATTTTATCCAAAAAATTGTGCTAAAATGATTCCCACTAAACATAAATAATCAAAAAGTTAGCAGTAAACGGGAGAAGATAGCAAAATATTAATATTCAAATCATTAAAAAGAAGACTGTGTCAAGTGCATTTTGTAGCAATGTTTAACCTCAAACAAATCATAACACTCAGAAGTTAAGATTCTAAATGCAATGCAGATACATCTGCGCCTTCTGTCTTTTTACTTAGGGCACAACCGTGATTAGACAGAGTAGCAATTAACTCAGATTTCTAATCAAATTATAGACACTTAAAGCATATGTCTGGTTTCCTGACCAGGGGTGAAAAATCTCAAAACAAGATCAGAATGCCTGCAAAATGTTGGTCAAAAAGTGCAAAAGCACAACCACATGCAAACACAGTCAATAGAAAATAAGCAGTTCTAGCCAAATAGTCACCTCTTCGCAAAGTCTTCAGTAATTCACTTTCATCCAGCCTATCAACTTTTACTAATGCTTTAACATATTCGGAAAGTGCCGTAGAATTTGTATGCAGAGATGGTTGACTTTCAAATGCTCTAATCACAGCTTCATGATCGTTTCGACGGTAAAGTTCTTTGAGATAAGAGACTTCCTCAGCTTCAGATGAATCACGTAGTCGTCGGGCAAGATTTCCCAGATAGCTGGACCGGGATCTCTCCTGTGAGAAAAAAAACCTATTCCCTGCATAACATTTGAGGGTAAGTACAGCAAACAATAGCTAAAGACAATAATAGTTTCCTAGGTACTTCTATCATAAATGTAAAAGAAAATAGGAATAATTAATTCCAAAAAAAATATATAGCTATAGAATTCCACAGTGAAACATAATATGAATTCAAATCACAAAATGAAATAATTCCGAAAAACAAAGTGTCTGCAAATAAGAAACAAAATAAAAAAACTTATATTTTATTAGCATAATATGAACTAAATGTGCAAAGGGAACAAAAGTTTCGTACTTGTACTGCCTTCAAACTTCTTAGGATATAAATAGTTTCTACTCAATAAATCTTTGATCTTTCCAAATTCCGATTGACGCCTTTCAACCTGCAAAAATAACTTACAAAATCATATGACAAATAAAAGTAATGCAAGACACAGAACAAGGAGGGAAATAGGCTATATGATTATAAATATAACAAAAAATTGGTAGTCTAATTATGATAAATAAAACAACAACTTTACCACTTTTACAATTCAAAACAAATAAACCCCAACCTAAATACCTAGGTATACATGTAATATTCAACCCTAAACAATATTAAATAGAAGAGCCTAATTAGATTGACTTATTTCAATTTATCTATTGACATAAGCACTTGTGTGACTATTTGGTAGAACTTATGAAAAACCCTATGACGTGTTCATAAGCTCCTAATAAGCTGTCGAAGCATATGAAAACAACTTTTAGCTTATACAAAAACAATTTGACTTTCTTTTGGGCTCGTTTGTATTGACTTTTTTTTGAGCTTATGCGAAACAACTTATGCAAATAAATAAGCTTCTCTGCATTATTATAAGTTATTTAAGGTAGTTTATGAGAAAACCACTTATAAAGATACAATTTTTGTTAGTTAAAACATATGAATTAACATAAAAGTTTATTTATTTGCATAAACTATTTTGATAAGCTAAAAAATAAGCCAAATCCAAACATGCCCTTTATCTTTTGTTATAGAAACAACTTATACATAACCTGCAAATTATCATGATAAGCGCTTATGCTATAAGCTAGCATAAGCTGCAAATTAAGCTCCAAACACGGCCATAATATAAAATTATACCACCATCTATGTCGAATTGAAAATTGTATAAAGGAAATAAATAAATTAATAATAAAATTGAGAAACACATCACCATCCCTTTTACCAGAAATTTAGGGTTTTCGAGCTAATAAGAAGAAACGGAAATAGATTATATGAAATTAAAATCTTAATCGAATGAATAATAACTAACCTGTGTTATCAAACGCATCCAAGCCATTATTAAATCTGTGGAATAGAGGAAAACGAATTGGAGATGAAAGATATGAAAAATAGAGGAACTATCTTTTTTTTTTTTTCCGTTCTCAGCACCCAAAACATAACATTTGTAGCGTTTATTTACTGCTTAATTAAACCTTATGCAGTCTTCTTCTTTTTCTTTCCAAGAGATTGTGTTTTTTTTTTTTTTTGTATAAGGAATTTTTGACTCAGAAAGAACCAAGTGACCTACATACTTACACAGAAACGGGTTGTTTCTTGGATCAAATCTTTCAACCGTTTTAGTCTCTTGGATCAATCTCACAATTCACATGTTGCCACGTCACACTTCTTCTTGAATAGAAATTGCTTAATTATAATCACTCACAAAAATTATCTTTCCATTCTTACAAAAAAAATAAAAAATTATTTTGGTGATTTAATATATTTTAAATATGTGATATTTGATTTTATGATATTGAATGATCAACAATCTTAAAATTAAAAGATAAGTTATTAAAAACTTCAATTTCAACTTCAAAAATTATTTATTTTTGTAATTTAAATATTTAATTAATTAAATATAAATAATTAATCAAACTTTTCAACTACGTCATCAAATTGTATATCATGTTATTTAAAATATAGTAAATCATCATTTATAAATACAAAATGATTTTAAAATCGGGAGATCAATTTTGTCAGTAAAAGAAAAAACCCGGTGTATGTCAATTTAGGACCATGAGTACAAATCACACCATTTATAAATACCTCCGTCATTGAATATTACACATTGTTTGGTTCGAAGGAAAGTGAATGAATAAAAAGTGAATTTATTATATTTGGTTTGAAGGAAAGTGAATGAATTTTACACAATTTATTACGTATGTTTTATCATCGCACTTCTTTGTGTGCCAACCCACAACATAGGTTCAAAAGATGACACCAAAAGCATTCAATAATAATATTATAAAAATAAACACAAAATCACCACCAAAAAAATAAGAGTTTAATTGTGGTGCATAGACTGTGTAATCACACATTACACAGTCATCCAATAATATTTTGCCATGTCATTATATTTGATTTAAAATAACTTAAAATTAATTTTGTTTTGATACCACGCAGTCACTGGTTGTGCAACATCATTTCATCACGTTCCTTTCATTCTTGACGGAAACCGACTGCAACCTGCGTTTTTCTCATTTCTTCAATCAAAGCTTGTAATATCTCTAATCTCCTCCTTATCCCCGTCTTTCTTACTTTTTTCATTACTTCCACATTCCAAATAGCCATTGTTATTCTTAATTGACGACAACCGAATCTGCAACTCTATTCTATTGCTCCTAGTTTCTTCCATCAAAGTTTGGCACAACACTAATCTCTATCTCTACGTACAGTTCGTGTTGTAACTTCCATCATCTCTCCATTCCAAATAAACTTAGCAATTCTTGGTAAGCTTTTAGATATGTGAAGTAATAAAATTTCTATTTATATTTTTGTGCAAAGACTTTTCAATTGTCCGCACCTTTGTTTTCTACACCTCTATTCTACTAGTTGTTTTAGTTATATGTTTATTTAGGTGAAATATTTTATTGATGATATTTATAACTTGTAACTTTTGGGTTGTTGGTTGTTGTGGGTATCATTACTTGATGCGTGAATGTTTCTTGTGTGGAAGTATAATAACATATGAAGAGTGGAAGCTTGGAGTAGTCAAATCTATCATCTTGCCTATTGTAATAGCAAAGCTCACTTTATCCTTTACCAACATTCTATGCCTTAATGAAAGGTAGATGACAATTTGACACAATGAAATGCATAACCACTGCTATGAAGTATTAGCACACTAATTTTGATTTCAAAAAATAAAAAATTACCAATCATCACTTATGGAATTTCATAAATTGAGGGTTCACCAATAATGAATGATACAAGGAGTACATAAAGGCCATGGAGAGAATACAAACAGAATCCCAAAGGCACACATTAAGCCTACACGCCTAAAGCACCATAACAGGAAACAAGAAAAAACAAATGACAGATACAACCAATCCAAAGGCTAGGACCTAAACCAATACATACAATAAAAATAGAACAATATAAAATCATCTAGAAACAACACCGCCGCCGCAAACACACCACCAGACAGGAACCGATAGCAGAACAGAACCAATCGGCGCAGACAATTAGAAAACCATTAAAGATAGCAGAAAAAATGCAGCAGTGCAACCTCATCTTAACATACAATCTCCTGGATTCTATACCCATTCATAAAATGAACACGGTCCTTTTGCAGTCTTATTCATAAAATGAAATACGTTACTTCAGCCGCATCCACTTCAGTATTATTAAAAACACGGTCGTTCCTAGCCTTCCAAATTGCTCAAGCATAAGCAAGCCAGACAATAGAGAATTCTTTTCTAAGTTTCTTATTCAATCGGTACCCAACTAACACACCGTAAGACATTAGCACATTGGGAGGAAGCACCGTAATCACACCTAACCACCTGGTAACAGCATACCAGATATCGGCAGCATACTAACAGTGCAAAAACAAGTGTCGCGGCGATTCAACCTCCCCGGCACACAAAGGGCAGAACGCAACTTCGCTTTGAATGACTCCTCTATCCAAAAACAATTGTCATGACTTCTCTAGGTGGATAAGTTGTCTAGATGAGAGGTGCATAAGTTGAAGTCTCATGCCTCTCTAGATCCCCGTTCTCTTCCATCTCATATTCAAATTTGGGGTAAAAGTGCTCTAGAAAAGGTTGAGGGAATATGTCCATAGCTACCGATCATATTTGTCTGCCCTACACCCACAAGTGTTCTCTTCTTTAGCAAACATCTCAACTGACATTGTTATGCAAAACTTGTCCTCAAGTACCTGCATAATGGTGCAAGAAGAAAAGTCAGAACATTGTTATTTGGTCTTGTCCACAACATTGATATATAATTGTATATTGCTAATTACAGCAGTAACAAGGTAGAAAAATCATTTTGGAACATTATCTAATTGAATAGTGCCAATCACAGTTAGAAAACTGATTTTGGAATATTCATATATATAATAAACTTGTATAATAATGTGCCAAAGGAATTGTATTTGAATTTAATAAATGATAAATCCACATAAAACATATAGAATTCAAGAAATTGAGTAATTGAAGGTGTGGTTGATTGACCTGTTGATAGTGTAAGCATTTGTGGTCTTGGCCAAACTAGCAGAATCTTCTTCCATGGTAGTTATCGAAGACTGTCGGAATCCGTTCGAACTTCGTCGACGACAACACGTAAAGTACTTTTCCCTTCGATACTGGACTCTCAATCTCAAATTCCAACAGTTAGAAATTTAGGTTGTTATTAATTTTTAAATCAAAACTATAGAAAATTTGAATGAATAGATGATGAAGGATGCAGAGAGAGATGCAGTGTGGGTCACCGTCAAGCCTGGAGAAAGGGAACGTGGGAACGATGAATTGCCTGTGAGTTAATTTTAGGTTATTTTTTAAATTAAAAATATATATTTTAAAAGTAAATGAGGTGTCAGAATACTATTGGATGACTGTGTAATGTGTGTTTGCACAGTCTGTGCACCACAATTAAACTCAAAAAATAAAATAAAATAAACACAAAAAATAACCCAAGCGGTTCTTGTTCTTCGTAGAACGAGAACCTTTTGCAAAAAAATATCGAAGAATAGATTAGCATATATTTGAATGGTATGCAATTGGGCATAGATTCCATGCAAGACAAGGTTCGGAAAATATATAACTCCTATGATTATGGCGTGCCTTGTTTTATAGCTCAAAGTGTTTTGACTTTTCTCGGTAACTTGTTGTCTATAAGGCTGTCTGTGTTATTTTAGGAGGGGTTAGTTTTTAATGCAACAACTAAACATTATCCAACTAGGTGGAGTCGACTACATAGATCAAACAACTTAATAATGTTCTATCAAAAACAATGTCAACTAAGCTCTGCTGTAATGTTTTTCAGGTTGAGCACATTTTGAGTGTTTCATATCAAATGTTCAGAGATTATTGTTCTTTGATGTGCTATGTGGATTACATGGAATTACAGAAAATTTAACATTCAATTGTAAAACGAAATGAAAACGGGCGGCATCGTCGTATGCTCGACATTGGTAAGGTGAGTTGTTTAGGCCAAATTGCAATTTAAGTTTCTTCATTTAAATTTGAATAAGTTGACATTCATCGTTCCTAGCACTTATTCTTATATGGGATAAATTTGTAGAAGATTGCAAGGACCTTTTATGCTAGTCACCACCATTCAAAATTTTGATCTATTGAGATCAATCTTTCTTTACACATGGGATCACTATTTTGGGATGAAGGTGTCAATCCATGTTGAGGTTGGTGGTGATCCACCCGTAAGCACATATACTTTTGGAGATGAAGGTGTTAATCCATATAGTGATGTTAGTTGATTTCTATGTAAAGGCTTGTTAGTTGATTTCTATGTATAGTCATGAAGTTTGATTATTTGTAAAGTTTAGTTTGTGTAAAGGCTTGTTAGTTGATTTTTAGTAAATTGAAGTCGAATAGTAGTTCTAATGCATACAATAAGATCATGTAAAGAGAGAGATAGAGAAGACCACCTTCCACTTTGTTTCATGTGTAGAGTTCATCTTATCACAGTTAAGCAAATACAGTTAATGATAAATTTCATTATTAATATGAGATTGTATTATATCATCCTCATAACTTCCATGTCTCCTAACCAATTTTGTTGTCAAGTAGCTTCCACTATTAATATGATATGATCTTCATGAGATTGGAAAAGTTATAATTAAAGAGTTGAGAAGGCTAGGTGCATGAAAAGCATTGCAAGGCACACCAATGCATATGATAAAAAAATATTGGGTTACTCGTCGTCAATGATATCCTCAAAGAGACAACGAAATTCAAACCTTTGATTCGTCTCCACAAGGATATGGGTTACTCCCACTGCTGACGTGCGAACTTTATTGGTGGACAATCTATAAATACTTACAATTGAGATTCCTTATGTATCGAACATGACTCATAGTATTTCATATATATATATTGAGAACATGCCAATGCAAGAAAGGCACATCCACACAAGCTCAATTCAATGAACATTTAGATATCTTATTAAGGTCTTCCAATGAAACCTCTTCATCGAACTCACTGCAGAAGCTAAGAAATCTAGAAAGATAGTTAAAAAGGCCATCTCCAAAGCCTTGACAAATTTGAAGGGAAATGCCAAAAATTGCAACATCTTATCGGTGGAGTTTAAGATGGGAAAGTGCAATACTTTCCCACCATGCACAAGTTGCTTTTTCACCCTTAGATCAAATGAAGAATATACTTCTATTATAGTCTCTCCACATTATATTTTTTCTCTTTCCAACACCATCTTCCATCATCTTTCTCTCTCCTCTATGCTCACTCTCACCACCACCTGTCCACCGCCATCAACTCCATATTTTTAATTTTTTCTTTCCGAAAATTAACCATAAAAGTCATAATCATACTATGAGTCAACTTATCTCTTCCATGCCCCATTCACTCTCCACCACCAGGATTCCAGGAATATCAAAATGAAAGAACACAATTTAGGGATGCCAACAACATCATTGTTTTTAATGCTATTTGCTTTTCTATTTTATATTTTGAGAACTGTTACTAACTTACTATTAATAATGAAGAAGAAGAAGAGGAACAATGAAATGGCTGTCATATGATTTGTAAATTTTGTAGACACTTAAATCTTTAAGTTTTCAAAACCATTGTATTGTAGGACTGTTAGATTTCAAATCTAAAAAAATACACCATTGTTGTAGTAAATTTTTCCAACAAAATCATAAGATTTTAGATCTGAAAATTTCATTGTTGTAGATTTGTAATAGCTTTTCAGTCTCCTAAGAAATGAGAAGAGGGAAAAAATTAAGTGTGAATGATGAATGTTGGGTATTGGAACAATGAACTTTATGTTGCAGGTGAAGAGGGTAGTGTGAGAGAATGGTGGTCAGTTTGTGTGAGTGAGAGTGATATTAATTCAAGAGCAGTGAAAACTCTGTTGCTATTACTATGGTGGGTGAGTGGCCATGGAAGAGAGAGAATGGTGGTGAAGATGGTAGTGTCAGAGAATGAAAATTTGGTGTTGATGGTCTATGATTAAAGTGTGTTCCTTATTTAATCTAATGGTTAAAACATAACTTGTCTATGGTGGAGTTTAACATGAGAAAGTTGAATACTTTCCCACCATGGAAAAGTTGCTTTTTTACCCTTAGATTAAATAAAGAACATACTTTTATTATATAGTATCTCCATACTATATTTTTTTCTCTTTTCAACATTATCTTCCATCATCATTCTCTCTCGCCCACTCACCACTACCATCAGCAGCAACATCAACTCCACATTGAGTTTAATTTTTTCTCTTTGAAAATTAACCATAAAAGTACAGGGAAGAAGAATTGTGGGACGCTGAGTTTGATGGTGCTACTCACATGTGGATTAGTGGTATGGGCAGGGCAGCTTCGCCGGAGAGCCACCACATACCACCATTTTCGATTGAATCAAAGAGCCAAATTGAAGGTGTTAGTGTCATATTATTTTTAATCTTTTCCCATCACAAAAGTACCTACAGGATATGGATCTTTCTGGTGTGGATTTCTTGGCACATGCTGTGATTTTTTCTAGATCTTGTTGCCAGGCTTCAACTTTAATGTACGAGCATGAGGATTTAAAGAACACAATTTTTTATTTTTTGTTCATGTTGAATAATTATATTAATTCACATTTGGTAAATATTCATGGGCTGTTTGAACTTTTTAATTTGTTAACTTTTTTAAAAATCTAAAATTGTGTTGTTTGGGACAAAACAATTTAAGTAAAGTTGCCAAGAGATTTCTTAGTTTCAGAACATAATGGTGGAAGAAGGATAGTGGAAGAAGGGTTAGGAAAAAATAGTCTAGTGTGGACAGAACATAATAAAAGTGTGTACCCTAGTTGATCAAATGGTTAAAAGTAATTTGTGCATGATGGGAAAGTTTGTGACTTTCCCATGTTAAACTCCACCATCAAATCATGACTTTGATGTTGAAGTGGCTACACTATCTACATTTGAGACAATACTAAAATTTATCTCAGGGACCATCCAGTTAGGGATGTCAATTTGTATCTGGTAACGGATTATCCGTGGGGATATAGATCTAAAGTCACGGATATTTTTCCCCGCGAGGACGGGGATGGAGGGAGAAATTCCCCCGTGGATAATTCGGGGCGGGGAACGGGGAAGGTCCCTCCGCCACCGCGGATTCCCCGAATCCGACCATATTATTTAAATTATATATATAATATATAATTTTATATGTTTTTTTATAAAAAATAACAATTAATATGTTATAAAGGTTATGATAATGTATGGTGGCAACAAGTTCAATTGGATATTTATTTTTTTTGACAAAAAGAAATATTAGAAAGTGCTTTTGCATTTTGTTGTTATTAATGCAAAATGTACTTTTATTTTTTAAAAATGAAAGATACATAATATGTATTTTTTTTTTAAAAAAAAAAGGAAGAAAAAAAAGATATTAGTGTCGTGCTTTTGATTAAAATGTATAGCAATTTTGTTAATTTTTTATGTCTGTGGATACTGTGGGGATCTGTGGAGATGGGGATGGAGGGAAATTTTTCCCGCGGCAGGGATCGGGGACGGGGACGGGGAAAAGTTTGGAGAGCGGGACGGGGAACGGGGAAACAGCCTCCGCACATTCCCTGACCCGTTGACATCCCTACACACAGTTAAAGTCAAACACTTGGCTTTCTATTGCCAAGCTAATTCAGCCAAAAAGAGGCCAAACGAATTTTTCATTTAGCACAGTTAAGTCATGTTATATATTGCTAGCAGAAAGTATTTGCATTTAAGTCATGGTAAGTCATGTTATATATTGATTGATTCAGATCTCAGTTTTCTTTTCATATCGAGCATATCGAAACGAATCACAAGGGAAACTAGAAGAATATTTCTCCTCTTATGCATTGCCAGTATGAGGCTAACTAATCAAGATTTCGAATTATACATAGCTGCAAAAATGATAGAGAAGTGTCTCCCTCATGGAAAAATTCTCCAACTCATACTTCTGTCTTATCTCTCTCTCTCACACTTGCATGATTATGACATTTTCAACGCGAATGCTTCACAAGAAACGAGCTAATATTTATTAAATAACCGCAATGCACCTGTAAAGTAGTGTTGCGATGCAAAAACAACGATTACACAATAACCCCAATGCACATGTGAAGTAGTGTTACGAGACAGTGTTGGTTAACAACATGTTTTGAATTTGACTAGCAATTTAAAATGTTGAGAAGGGAAACTCTGGTTCTAATAAGTTGTTATGAAAGGAGTTCTACTCCATTTTCTATATCTTCAATGCACAACTCTAAATTCTGCACATGACATTGAAAATTCTCAGCAGATGAAGGCTTTGAACTGAGAAGAAACTGCAACACTGTGTCAACCTTTTGGAACTCATATTGTTTTTGATGCTTTGAGACTCTTTGAGACCGCAAGAGTTTTGATATTGCTGATCATTTCTCTACATTAAAAATCCTTTTGAGGAAGTGATAAACAAGAGCAAAGATTCTAATGAGTTAACAGTAATAGCTTCTGCTTCTTTTAAGACTACATTAATAAGACTTTGGATTTCATCCATCCATCATGTGTCTGTTCCTAATCAAATGCAAACACAGTCAAGAGAAAATGAGCTATTCCAGCCAAATAGTTACCTCTTAGCTAAGTCTTCAGAAATTCACTTTCATCCAGCCTACGAATTACATTTACTCAATAATTTTATTTTCAAATGGCTTTTACTCAATAATTTTTTTTGAAAATTTTCTCTTCTCAGACACAAATAAATAAGAAGAAACAAGGTACGGGAAAAATTTGGAGAAAAGAATATATGGTTAGTGATTACAGTTTTGACGAATTAAAATCCTATACAAAATTAACAAGGCAATTATTAAAACATATCAATGGAAACTCCTACAAGATATTTCAAGTCACTTAAATATGTAATCAAATCGACCCTGAATACGTGCGTTGAGTTCAATGGACTGAAGGGGAACCACAAAAGCACTGAATAAATTACTATATGCAAATATTAATCTGGTAGTGATTATTTAACTAGTCTTCTGCGCTAAGGTCCTACTGGGGCAATCCCTTGAGCCTTTTCTGCAGCTGCAGCGGCCGCGGAAGCCTCAGTAGTTTTCGTTTTGGACCGTGAACTTCCCCGAGCTTTGACTACACAAGACTGTGGCTGTTGCTGCCGGGATTTGACTTTTGCAAGTATATCCTTTATCTGACTTCCTGTAAGTGTCTCGTGCTCCAAAAGAGCATTTGCAATCGCATGAAGCTCCTTTTCATGAGTGGTTAGAATAGTGTGTGCATTGTTGTAAGCTCTCTCAAGCAAGTACTTCACTTCATTCTCAATTAGAAGCCTAGTTTCTGAACTCATACTTCTCCCATTATCATGGTAATTGTGAATGACCGGTCCAACTTCTGTACTCATACCGTATTTAGTAACCATTAGTCTGGCCAGAGCAGTTGCCTTACTAAGATCCGAGGATGCACCAGAAGTAACTCCACTTTCTCCGAAAATTAGCTCTTCAGCAACTCGACCTCCCATCCAAACATCAAGCCTAGCAAGCATCTGTTTACGGGAATAACTGGTCTGGTCCTTGGCAGGGAGTTGAGAAACCATGCCAAGAGCCATCCCACGAGGAACTATAGTTGCCTTGTGAACAGGTAGTGCACCATCGGTATAAATTGCCACTAAGGCATGGCCACCCTCATGGAAAGCAGTTTTCTTTCTTGACTTCTTAGATATAACATCTGACTTGCGTTCACTTCCCATCAAAATCTTGTCCCGTGCAAACTCTAAATCATGCGTGCTCACGACCTTGGCACCATCCTTTGCAGCCCGCAGGGCTGCAACATTAACCAAATTTGCAAGGTCAGCACCAGAGAACCCAGTTGTACACCGAGCAATGATCATCAAATCAACATCATCTGCCTTCACAACCTGAATCATATTGGAGTAAGAAATAATAAGTTTCCTTCCAATTTCTAATAATTCTATATTCCACAAGACCACAATCTTACTATATCTCACATTTGTGCACATTCACAGTTAAATTACAAAACTTCGAATATAAATTGACATAATTCATATAGTATCACGGGTTATTAGGTATTCATAGATTAAGGAAATCATTCTAAACAATGCTTTGAACCATATAGTGCAAGCACTGCACACGTGCCTCAAAATTCTTAAGCGATCCACGATAAAATAATTATTCGAGAAGAGTATAAACATACCTTTGACATGTGAGATTCCAAAATTTGTCGCCGTCCTTCTACATCTGGATATGGAACAACAACACGGCGATCAAATCGCCCAGGTCTCAACAAAGCTTTATCTAGTGACTCCGGAAGGTTAGTAGCACCAATTACAATTATGCCTTCGTTTTGTTTGAATCCATCTATCTCAATAAGCAATTGATTTAAAGACGTCTTCGTGTACATTTGGTCCTTTGGATTTCGACTTCCACCAATAGCATCAATCTCATCAATAAAGATTATACAAGGTGACTGCTTTTTTGCAGCAGCAAAAAGATCTCTCACCTTTTGTGCACCAACACCAACAGTCATCTCTTCAAATTCACTTCCAGTGCTTGAGAAGAAAGGAACCCCAGCCTCTCCAGCAATAGCTCTTGCCAACATTGTTTTACCGGTGCCAGGCAGGCCAACAAGCAAAACACCTTTTGGGAATTTGCCACCAAGACGAGTAAAGCGCTGTGCCATGGGAAAAGAGTTATTATCTAAAGATAGTACAAAACTATACAGAATGTGGTCACGGAAAAAAGTATACATAATACAGCTTAAAAATCAAGAAAATTGGATGCGACAACAATTTCAAAGGTGATTAACATACAAAATTAACAAAAGAGAAAGAAAAGAACAACATTCAAAAGAAAAAAGAGAACAGAAAAAATTAATGTGATATAAACAAAACAATTAAAAGAAAAGAGAGCATAACCCCCCTTTCTATTTTTTCTCACCGCTTTCTTGTCCATGGCTGCCGCCACACTCTTCTCACATTTATTGGCAACAAGCTTTATTTCTGCTTAATAACTCAGTCCAACTAATCTAACGGTTACCAACAGACCACTATCATACTATATTAGGCATATTTCAATATTGAGTTAGAAAATTGAAAGCTACAAACCAAGTAACTAATGAAAAATGACAAGGGAAGCATATAGAAAACTTATAAGAGTATGTGCTTATATCCAATTTGTTTAGAAATTATTGTCCAGATCAATAAAACTGATTTCTCAACAAACTTTACTATTTTATGCTTGTATTAAAATGGCAATTTTCTCGTCAACAAGAGAATTATCACTATTTCATAACTTTGTATATACCCAAATAATAACAAAACTTCCAATGGCATCAAATAAGTAATTAACAAGATTGGAATAGCTTAGGATACATGTCAATCAAATAACTATTTCATGCTCGAGTGCCAGAAATGCATGCAAGAGAGAGCATGGATTTAAGCTGCAAAAGTCTACCTCAGGATCTCTTAGGTAATCAACAATTTCTTCAAGTTCAGCCTTTGCTACCTCATCCACACCTTTCACGTCGCTCAATTTGGTACTTGTCTCCACATTGGGCTGCACTTCTTCTTCATACATAAAAGTATTATAGAAAAAAAAAAAGGATGAAAAACAACACAGAGAACGTGTCCATCAAATTTAGATCGAGCATTGAATTAAACTCGGTGGTTTGTAAGTTAAGATGACACAGTAATACCTTTATTAATTTCTTTATGCACAATGAGAGCCCCTGCACTACCAATCAAGAGGAAGGCCACTGCAAGGCCACCTATACTACTTTCTTCCTTTCTCTCTGAATTAGAAATACCTGATAAATTAATATACCTCAAGTTATAACTTGTGGTCCGTAAAATATGCAAAATAAAGGAATATTCAAAGAGCTGATTGAGAAAGAAGAAGAACAAATTTCGACAAGTGCACAATTCCAATGCCAAGTTTTGAATCATGCAGACTCCAGCACAGATCTATATAAAAGTTTGGATATCACACATTAATCATTTATTTATCCCATCCATGAAATGCTTGTTTTATGAAATCATACTTGTCCCTGTCACTAAACAAAATGTCAAAAGAGGTATCGTAATTGTGATTGATGGCCTTCAACATTACAACAAAGATCCGTGCAAAAAAAAAAAAAAACTTTACAACAAAGATAACAGTAGGACTCTTGTTCACAAGGCTAAAAAGTGTAAGATACTAATCAAACTTCATAATCCCCAACAAAATATTACTAGGACCAATGCTACCATATAAATGGACTGTTTCCATTTGGCCATAAGCAAATGAAATAATTTAAAGTATACAGAGAATTCACTGGTTTTTGGGAAAACGTTTCTAGGACCGAAATATATAGCAATTAGTTTACTATTCAGGAAAATATTGATGTCATAGATTCGTAATTAATTTTATCCAAAAAATTGTGCTCAAATGATTCCATTTAAATATAAATCATCAAAAAGTTAGTAGTAAACGAGAGACACAAGCAAAGTATTAAATATTAAAACCATTAAAAAGAAGACTATGGCAAGTGCATTTTGTAGCAATGTTTGACCTCAAATCATAACACTCAGCAAGTTAAGATTCTAAATGCAATGCAAATACATCCGTGCTTTCAGTGTTTTTACTTGAGGCACAACGATGATTAGAAAGAAGAGTAAGAACTCAGCTTTCTGATCAAATTACAAACACTTCAAGCATATTTTAAATCTTAATTCCTTGAACCGGGTTAGAAGGTCCGAAAAATAAAGGTCAATCAAAGCAAAGCACAATCACATGCAAACAAAGTCAAGAGAACATGAGCAATTCTAGCAAAATAGTCACCTCTTAGCAAAGTCTTCAGAAATTCACTTTCAGCCAGCTTACCAACTTTAACTAATGCTTTAACATACTCAGAAAATGCCAGAAGATTTGTATGCAGAGATGGCTGACTTTCAAATGCTTTAATCACGGCTTCAATATCATTTTGACGGTAAAGTTCTTTCAGATAAGAGACTTCCTTGGCTTCAGATGAATCACACAGTGGTTGGGCAGCATTTCGTAGATATCTGGACTGCGAGAAGAAAGGTCTATCCCCTACATGAATTTGAAAATAAGTACATCAAACAATTGCTTAAGCCAATAACAGTTTCCTACGTACTTCAAACACAAATGTAGAAAATAGGCATAACTATAAATATAATTCAAATTCAAATAAAAAGTATATCTATAGACAAAATCTATGCAAACAGGAGAAACAAAAACATAACATGAACTAAATGTTGTAAAGGGAACCAAAGTTTTGTACATATACAGTCTTGAAGCTTGTTATGAGATAAATAGTTTCTACTCAATAAATCTTTGACCTTTCCAAACTCCGACTGACACCTTTTAACCTGCAAAAATAACTTATAAAATCATATGACACATAAAAGTAATACAAGATACAGAACATAGATGGAAATTGGCCATATAACATAACATCTTCTTTACATCACAATAGTTCATTTCAACAATCGCGCGTCCTAGGCAGGCACGGCTTTAGCATGGGGGCAGTGGGGTCAGCCGACCCCACTTGCCTATTGTATTTTTAGTTATACTAACTAGTGCACCGGCTGTACTAGTTAATGATTCAAAAAAGGGAAATTTGTATTTTTTATACTTTAAAAATATTAACTACACAAACTCCAAAATAACTTTATTATATTAAGTTTCTTTAACTAGTGCGCTCATGCACTATTTATGCAATGTGACCCCACATGTATGGTATTATCGTCTCTATATATAGTCAATTTATTACTCCTAGCAAGCTATGAAGCACGACTCCGACTGGGACAACTCGCATGACACGGACAAGCGACCAGTGGCGGTACTAGGGGAGGGCTGAGGGTGGCCACGGCCCTCCCCCACTAAAAAATAATAAATTTCTTTATAGGTACAATATTAATATAATTATATGATAAATTATTTTAAGTAATTTTGTATATATATTTGTACAAATATTAATGTAAATATTAATTTAGAGTTATTATTAATGACTATAAAGAACTCAGCACACATATTAGTTCAAGTATTAGTGCAAATATTAGTTTATAGTCTATTATTGATGATTTCAAGTTACTCGATATATATACCTAGAATATTATTTTAAGTTATACTGTCTAATTTTATAATAATGAACTTTGACTTTGTCAAAAAATAACATATAACTAATTGGATTTATATTATTGTGTAAAATTAATTAGCAATTGACGTAGCATATGACATAAAGGAATATGTTTTAGTGAGGTAATAGGGGGAAATTAGAATAAAATATAATAAGCTATAAGGTAATTGAATTAACTTATCAAAATAAATCATAAGCTGATATAAATAAGCTATAAGCTCATAAAAAAAGGCAAAATGTATTTATAGGTCCTTTAAGTTTTTTAAGTATCAGACAGGTCCTTTAAGTTTTACGTTTGTATCAGATATGTCTTTTAAGTTTTTTAAGTATCAGATAGGTCCTTTAAGTTTTAAGTTTGTATCAAATAAGTCATATTTCTCAAGGACATTTAAGGACTTATTTGATGCAAACTTAAAACTTAAATGATCTATATGATACAAACGTAAAACTTAAAGGACCTATCTGATACTTAAAAACTTAAAGAACCTATTTGATACTTAAAAAATTTAAAGGACCTATATGATACAAACGTAAAACTTAAAGGACTTATAGATGTGTAATTTGCCTAAAAAAATTATTAGATAGGTTTTTGTGCTTTACATTGACTTATATTTTTATATACAATATAATTTTCATATTTAATTTATTTATTAAAAAAATTGTGGCCCCCACACAATTTTTCATTATATATGTGTATGAGTTATTTCATTAGAAAAAAGTTTTAAAACAACATAGGATAGTATTTGACTTTATTTATACATTGAAAAGTTTTAATCCTTATGGAATTGAAAAAGAGAAGATTCTTACCTGCGTTGGAGCAGTGTGGATTGAATAACGAAGCTGCGTTATCACACGCCTCCAAGCCATGTAATAACGGAGCAAGCAAAACGAGTGTGAGGAATTTGTTGCAGAGTGGAGAAAAAGAGTAGTTATAGAGATGATGAAAACACTCGCTCTCTCTCACTTATCGTATGAAGCAATCTGATTAGAGTAGGTTGATCATCAACTTCTCCGCATAACAGAAACTTTTAAGTTTTCTCTTCAAATAGCGAACTCGCTCTCACTTTTAAGTCTCTCTTTCTCGTATTCTCACTCATGTCTTTCTATATATATAAGCTACAAAATAAAAGAAATTTTTAGATCATATATTTAGGTAACAAACAAAATTTCTAAGCAGAAATATAAATTTTAAATTAAATTTTAATATTATTTTTTAAAAAATATAAAAATATAAAATATGTTTAAATATTTTTAAAAGATATTTAGACATATTATTCTTCTTCTTAAGTGATTTTTTTCTTCTGTGCATACAATATGATATTCAAGCTGAATCTTTGTTATTGTTATTGTCGGTCATAAAGATTGTTATTCTCTATTATTACAACAACAATTAAAAAATTCAGCTCGAATCTCAGATCGGATGGACTGGAAAAAATATTCAGTTAAGGAGGAGAGTAATATGAGTAAATATCTTTTGAAGAATCAATCGTTAGTTGGTCTAGTGGTGATTGACTGTAGACTTGGTAGGGAGGACCACTGTTCGATCATCTGCAACTGCAATCGGGAGGGGACTGAAACCACTTGATGACAGAACTGATCCTCGAACCAAATTAGGCGGTCTAAACGACCAGACACCGGTGGTGGAAAAAAATCTTCTGAAGAAAAGATATTCGGTTAAGATGCGGAAAAGATATTGAGTTAAGGAAAAATGTTGAAAATAATATCTCTAAATATATTTTAAAGATTTTAGATTTAAATATAAAAGCCCCTAATATGGTCTCAATTTTTTGGGTCCACCGAAGGTCCTCTCAAAATGACCGTTTACAACTGATTTCTTTAAATTTTTGTCAGTGGATCCCATAACAGGTGAAACAATTTACAGTATTCTATTTAAGTGAGGAAAGTTGCTTACATTTATGCCCTTATATTTAATTATAAGTCAAAATCATATTCATCCCTCTATGTTGTTCGCAAAAAAAAAAAAAAGAATGGGAGAAAAATTGTTGCTTTCAATTTGTTTGAACCCTAAATTCAAACAATAGATGTAGGTCAAAGATATCTCTATCCTTCTCCATTTCTTGTTTCCATCTTTCACATTCCTCTTCATTGATATTGTGTCGGTTTTTCGGCTACGAACTTCGACGATTTAGAAGATGTTCGAAGGATTTTCCAATGCTTCTTTTTAGAAATGGCGAGTGATTCCTTATTTTTTCCATACTAAATTATTGTTTTTATTAGAAGCCCTTATATTGAGTTTGCATGAAGTAAGTACTTTTCATAATAACTCTTATTAATTGTGATTTTGTGTTTTGAATTTGATTTGTCGCCACAAAAGATAGAATTGAGTTTAGGGTTGGAATCTTTTTTAAGCCGGCAAGCCAATCAAAGTGAATTTGTCGTCAACCAAAATGTGATTTGGGGATGTCTAACCGTAAGTTTCATCTAAAGTTTTCTCATGCAACCGTTGAGGTTTTAATTTGATTTTCTCAAGTTGGGATGTTAGGAGTCGAATCTTCATCTAAAATTTGTTCACTATTGCAAGGTATGCGTTTTGAATTCGATTTTCTGACATTGGGAATGTGAAGAGTTAAATCTTCTTAAATTTGATAATTCATTATTATTTTTAATGTGGAAAACCACAATTTCTAAAAAAGAGTTATTTTTTGACTTCATTACATTGTTTTGTTCCTTTGTATTCCTAATGGATTTCTATTTGTAAGTTGTTGACATTTAAACTATAGTGGTTTCCTAATCCTAATTATTTATATCATAGCCACATTTAGTTAGATTTTAACAAATAGAGTCGGATTGTTATATATATATTAATAATGAAGAGGGCCTAAACCCAAAAAAGAAACGATTACAAAGAAATTAATCTGGGGGTGTGTAACCCCATGCTGTCAAAAACAAATAAATCACTAATATACGGTGGACATAACTCATAAGTGTTCAACTCATAATCAAGTGTGCGTCCCGCATTAGCCATTGCATCTGCACATTTGTTAGCCTCTTAACATATGTAGTACTGACACGATACCAATATTTATAATTACATATGATTATTTCTATTTTCTAAAATAACATCGATGTCTATCTATTTGTGTCGTATTAGGAGTCCGTGAATAAAGTGCTTCATAGATTTTAACCGAACCAATGTCATCCAAATCCTAATTTGTGCATGTTTGTTTTTCCTTCTTCAATATTTTTTCATGGATGTGTCATGATACCTATTCTGGACAAGCACTACATCCTTTTTTTGCAAGCATTTTAATTCCTATTCATGTCATGGTGTGGTTGAGTTTACTATTAAGATAAACATGTGAATAAGAACCGAATGACACAATGAATGATAAGAGAAAATTAGAACTTAACGTGTTATTGTGATCGTCGAAATGTCTATCTGTTATCGAAATTATGTCGTCAACCAAAATGTGATTTAGGATTTATAGAAAAATGTAAAAATAGTTTTTTTTTTTTTTACTAATTTTTACTTGTTGGTTCTCCAAATTAAACTTTTAAAATTTGTAAACCAAAAGAAACATTTAAAATTTGTTTATAATTTTTTTTGTTGTTGTATTGAAATGAAGATAAAAGAGAATATACACTGATAGTACAATATCAATTAATCATAATCATATTTTTCATATTACATATAGATTGAGACACTTTCTTAACTCATAAATGAAATTTAAAGTTTAAAGTTTAAACTTAAAAGGGTGTTGCTAACCGGTGCCCGGGCATTGGTTAAGGATACCCAAAAAAGAAATTTTTAAATTGAAAATAACACTTTTTAAACTTTAGAGGAGTTGACTGCACAAACTCCAATACTATATTACTATTTTTGCTTCCTTAAACAGTGCTCCGGAGGCACCGTTTAGCATTTTCTTTATGAATACTTTTCAAACTTTCCACCGTTATAGTACAACAAAGTTAATATGGCTTACTAATTTCCTATAGTTTGTTATTATCCATTTAGCGTGTGTTTGGTTTAGCGTTAGATAGAATTGATTTTGATAGAATTGATTATGGTAGAATTGATTTTATCAGAATTGATTTTAGCATAATTGATTTATGTTTGGATACAGTTATGTAAAAGTGAGTTGAGCAATAAATTTTAGTGTAAAAATCATACTTAAAGCCAGAAGCTACAAATCATAGCTTCTAGCAGAATCAATTTTGGAGGCAGAATCAATTCTGCTTTAAAATAACCAAACATCTAAAACCAATCTAAAATCAATTCTACACCTATAGAATTGCTTTTAGCTCATCCAAAAGCTAAACCACGCACTTAATTTTGAGGAATTTGATATTAGGATTTAGGAGCATATGATTAATGTAGCACGTGGATGAATCAAGAGAGATTTGAGGAGATAAAAAGAAAATCAAGAGAGAGAGAGGGGGGTAAGAAATCAAAACTATCTTTGTCAATGGAAGAAAAAATAAGTCAAATGGAATAACCAACCAATTCATTCCTCCTCCCTTCTCCGCAGCCATATTATCATCAACCAACATTACACGACACGCCTGCCTTTCAATGTTCCCAATTCCTTCTGCAACAATAAAGGGATAAGCTTGTTGAATGGTGAAAGCGAAATCACACAGAATTAGGTTATTATTATTCATCTTCTGAAAAATCAAAGATGAGTAGCGTGTACCCTTTTGAGAAAAGTTTGTAAATTTGCGAAAAGAAAAGAGGAATCAAAAAAGGATGAGCGGTGAGGATGAAGACCAAGAAGAAAAAGGGTTGAATTTGAAGCGAAATTCTTCTCGGTTCAATAATTTCCAACGCGATCTTATGGCTGGTGCTGTTATGGGTGGTGCTGTTCATACAATTGTGGCTCCAATTGAGAGAGCTAAGCTATTATTGCAGACCCAAGAAAGTAATTTGGCTATTGTTGCGAGCGGTCGTAGAAAATTCAAAGGAATGTTTGATTGTATAATTCGTACTGTTAGGGAAGAAGGTATTATCTCTTTGTGGCGTGGTAATGGTAGCAGTGTTCTTCGTTATTATCCTTCTGTTGCACTCAATTTTTCTCTTAAGGTTCGTTTCTCTTTTCTTTTATTGACTTATATTGTATTCAAATGGATAAACCCTAATAATAATGCAAATTATCAGTAATATTATGCAAACATTTGGAATTTGTGTGTTCAATGATATCTTGAATTGAAAATGCCGTTTAGTATTTAGTTATTATTACATAATAGTAAGAATAGATTATGTAGTAAGGAGAGTAGATTGGAAGACCTAGAAAAACTATAAGAGAAACTATTTCGGAAGACCTAGATATTAATGAGTTGGATAGAGATTTTTTTTTTTGAAATGGCAAAATATATTATTAACTAGGTCTCTGCACAAGACGAACATAAACCGGTAAAAAGAACTACATAACATAGGTGCCGTATATATGCGGAACACCCAAAGAAAAAAACCCCTAAACAAACACCACCTAATCAAGATTCATCTCCTAATCCCAAATCAGAAAGGCACCCCGTAGATTCCAGACTACCAGAGCCGTCACCAACCCAGCCCAGAAAGTTGCCACAACTAGACACTAACTCCCGAACTCGAAGCAAAAGCGCTCAGCCCATCAGAATCCAGAACCAGCTTCATCAGGCGAACCGCTGACCAAACAAAGGTTGAACGAGAAACCATGCAGACAAGTCTCGGCAACGACAGAGGCACCACCATGAGGCCAGTAGTGGCAAAAACAACACCAAAGAAACAAAACACCACCGAGGATAGAGATATGATATATGAAAAAATATTATGGTGTTGTTTGATCCATGTAGTCGACCCTACTTTGTGAAATAAGGCTTGGTGGTTGCTTTTTGTATTTACATAATTTTAAGAAACTATCATGGTTTGAGAAGAGGGATAAAGAGAGTTGGAGTAATAATCAATTGTGTATCAAACACCATTATTTGGATTTTGGACTCATTTGGTTAGGTCATATCATGAAAAAAAAACTAATGTGCCTCTCCTGCGACAGGATAATGCATAGTAGACGGTGGAGACAATAGGTGGATACTTGCTAAGATACTCTGATACTCAAGACTATTGGGGTGAATAATATTTGAGTAAAGATGAACTGTGAATATTTCTCTTTAGGGTATTGAGCTCCCTCCCTAAATATCAAGCCCTTTAGTTGCATGGGCCGTATGTGTTTGAACATGTCCTTCACTACTCTTCTGGATGCATCCCACAGAATCTAGAGGGTTGTGGTTGGAGGCCTACCTGGTTGTCTTGATGCGTGGCTGTGATTGTATGATAATCATTGAGGAAGATACTGTGAAACCGAATCCCAATAGATTATGATGGAGGGAGATTTCTTGAGTGGAGGTTCAAGAAGGAGACCCTTATGAGCCTATTAGGGTCTGTTTGGGAGTTTATGAGGGGAGAGCTTTGGAAAAAAGGAAGTGGAAGAAATGGAGTGCTTTGGAAGGGGAGGGCTTTGGGGAATTTATTTTTCTTCATAATGCAAAATCCTTCTAATTTGGGGAAACTCATAAAATGTATTGTAGGACTTTGGAGGGCTTAGATAAATTCTTCAAATTCTTTTCATGTTATAATACCTATGTTGTGAAAGCGGAAAAGCGTCGCGACGCGGTCAACCCCAAAATTGACGCGGCGCGGTAGCGGAGAAAATCGCGGCCGCTATTTAAGCATCGCGGCGCGGACAATAAAAAAAATAAAAATAAAAATATACATTCAAATACCCAAATAAAAACTCAATCTTCATAGAATAGAAGTTTAAAACCAATAAAAAAAACACAGAGCTTTCAACTTTCAAATAGTAACAGAACATAACATAGAAAGTTTTTTTTAAAAAAAAAAAAAACAGAACATCAAATAGAAACAGAGAGAGCTTTCAACTTTCAAAGGAAAAAAAAGTAACAGCAGAAAAAAAAACAGTTAGAAACATGTTTAAGAAGAAAGAAGAAACATGATAAGAAGCTAACATGATAAAAGAAACATGTTTCAAAAACGGGAAAAAAAAAGGAAGATGAAGAACAAAGTTAAGAGAAACAGAAACATGATAAAACGAAAAAAGCCTCCTCTTGTGATGAAACGATGAAGAAGAGGATGGAACGGTGAGATGAATCGATGAAACAGTGAGTTGTGAATATGGAACGGTGAGAAGAAACGATGAAGAATGAAAAACGATAGACAGAGCGGCGCATTACTAAGTTTGGGTTTAGGGTTTGTTTTAAATGTAAATTACAAAATTACCCTCCAAACGGTTGAAATTTTAAGGGCAAACATGTCGTTTTGCCTTGGAAGGAAAAACGGTGCTCCAGTCCGCTACAGACCGCGACCCGCAACGCCGATCTCGCCCGCGACACGCAAATAGCGGCCGCTCCACCCAAACGCTCCGCAACAACACAAGCCATAGCGGCCAGCACGAAAACACCGCGACGCGCCGCGATTGCGGCCGCGACAACCGCTATTTACAACATAGTATAATACTTCTAATATTAAAAATATTATTAATTATAAGTATTCTCTTTTCATTTGCTACAAAATTACTCTCTCAAATAAGGCGGAAGATTTCTATATCTTTCCGTCCTATAAAAGCCCTCCTCTTCCCTCCCCTCCAAACTCCCAAACGGAGCCTTATGGAATATTCGGGAAGAAAAAACTCTGAAATCTTCAGATTGTGATTTTTACAAGTATTATCCAGGCTGCAGTACTCTGTTATAATTTACAAGATGGATTTTAATCAATAACTGTTGACATAATGACTCTAAAAAACACTAGCATGACACCTTTTAGAGCCCTTTGAATGAGAAGAGGACATGGTTATTGGTCCAACAGAAAAGAGGATCTATAGTTTTAAACTTATCCAGTTACAGATAATTGTTTTGGCGTGTGTATGCTCATATCAACTAAAAGTGTTCTTGATTATGACCAATCTAACCACGTGCTTAGGAACTACTACATTTGAAAGCACCATTAGCATTGCACCCGAGATGTAATTCCAAAAGACCAAATACTTTAGGGGCTTTTTGACAAGCACAACAGATACAAACTTAGGACGATAACAAGAAGACACTAAACAACAGCAAAACAACGGGGGGAACTAAACACAACACGATATCAAACCTAATAGTGGAAAAGTGAACAAGCCACACAATTGTCATGGTGGCTTTGGAGGACACTGTGGACCCATATCAGAAGATGGGGGAGAGACCCTGGGAGCGTAAGTTCAGGCGGGGAGTACAAAACCATACTATTGGAGGATAAGGTCGTGGGGGAGTCAAGGTGGAGGATCTGTTGTTGTTGGTGGGATGGTGAAAACAGAGCACCGGTGAAGGTTCCGGGCTTCAATAGCGGCACAACAGTGGAGGTGTGGAGCGAATAGAAAGAAGGAAATAAACCTTGATGGGGGAATACGAAGAAAAAAAAATTCACAAGCAAGGTTATGGTCCAAGAAGGTGTTGGATGAGAAACCCTAATAAGAGGGAGAAAACCTAATTAGGGGTATGTTATTAACAGAATAATGCAACCTTCATATATCCTGCACCTTGTTTTATTTGTACTATATATATTTTTTTAAAGATGTGTCTTTGTCTACATCCCAACCATTATGATCCTATAAAGTACTGTCAAGTTATAGTGAAATTACCACTTTCTTCGAACTTTACTAGATTTTACCAGGCCTTTGGTTGGTTCTTTCTTGAAACAAGTTATGTTCGGTAGATGTTTCAGTATAATCTTCAACCTTCTGCCTTCTAGTATTGAAACATGTCCAATAGATGTCCAAACATATTCTTACCGAATGAACTTTAAAGTTGCCGCTGACGTTGAAAACGATGCCAATATTTTTTTACAACAAAAGAGAGGAAAAGATGTAGCATCGACTCTCATAAGGCAAAGCATTAGTAAAGTTTTGACGGATGGAAAACAAGTTTTTGCACGGAAGTTTGTGAAATGCGGCCAAAAGTACATTTTGTAGCATTTTTATGTCCAAAAGATGACGGAACATCAACACAGGCTAAACTTTGGGTTCTATAATGTATAAATTATGAATTTTCATTACTACAACTGTACAACTGATGTATTTCAATGTCTATTTCTCGATGTTGCTCTGCTTGTCACTCACTCATATAACCGGTGAAAATTGATTATAAGTGAAGCTGAATCTGTATTGTTACAGTTGATGCATAGTCTCATGTTGTCTCTCATGTTTTTTCAACAGGATCTTTACAAAAGCATATTAAGGGGTGGGAACACTAATGCTAATAATCTTTTCTCTGGTGCATCTGCTAATTTTATTGCTGGGGCTGGAGCAGGTTGTACATCGCTTATCTTGGTATACCCCCTTGATATCGCACACACCCGCCTTGCCGCTGACCTCGGAAGGACAGAAGTGCGCCAATTCCGAGGCATTTACCATTTCTTAGCCACTATATTCGAAAAAGAGGGTGTTCGGGGGATTTACAGGGGCCTTCCTGCATCACTACATGGTATGGTGATACATAGAGGTCTTTACTTTGGAGGGTTTGATACCATAAAAGAGATGTTGTCTGAAGAATCTAAACCCGAGTTGGTATTGTGGAAGCGATGGATGGTCGCTCAAGCAGTTACAACCTCTGCCGGTCTGATATCATATCCGCTAGACACGGTTCGACGGAGGATGATGATGCAGTCTGGCATGGAACATCCGGTGTACAATAGCACCTTCGACTGCTGGAGGAAAATTTATCGGACAGAGGGATTGGTTTCGTTTTACCGCGGCGCAGTTTCGAATGTGTTTAGGAGCACTGGAGCTGCAGCTATCTTAGTCTTGTATGATGAGGTCAAGAAATTTATGAATTGGGGAAGATTGTAACAGAAGCACCAAACCTACTTAGTTAACTGAGTTCATTTTGATACCGGATTTTACATTACAACAAATCTGTTATACGTTACATTGAGGCTTAGGATGATTTTGTAAAGTACAAATGAACTCCATTATAGTTCATTTTATAAAAATCCATATTCAATGGTATTTCAACTCAAAGGCATTATAATAAGTAGTCACCAATCTAAAAAGGTTGATTAAGAGAAGCCAATAATTGATGAGGGTCAGAGATTATAAAATATAATTGGAATGGAAAAAAATTGAAAATCGTCATCATTGTTGTTTATAAGTGATTTTGATATTTAATAATTTAGAATTTTTTTTTTTTTTTGAAAAAGTTGAAGTTGGATTATGTTTGTTTATCATAATGATTTTTTTTAAAGAAATAAACCAGTTATAAAAAATGATTTTATGGAGAAACAATTCAACAGCTTAAATGAAGCAGTTTTTAGTGTCTTTTTTTCATATTATTTTTTAAAAGGAAAACATAAAATGGATGAAATTTCTAAAAGTGAATATTTTATGAAATATATCAATAAAGGGTCTCATAATATATTAGCAACAAACAAATGTTTGACAAATGGTTACAATACATAGCATCTCGTAAAAAAAGATAAATTGTTAAACTATTATTATCTTAGTTAGTCGTTTGAACTATAGAAATATAGTAGATCAGTATGTGTTTCTCCTTCATAAAAAAAGCGAAAGTCTTTCTATCGAGAAGCTAATATGTGTGTTAATGTGTTGGCAAATATGAGTTGTAATAAATATATTGAAAAGTAGTTGATGGACTAACATTGATAATAGCTTATAAGCATAGATATTTATTATACGTTGTTAGTTCATATACCAAATAATAGAGAGAGTAATGCTTTATGCACCGGTTTATGCACGAAATTGATGGTTTATTCCAATAATAATAGACATTAGAATATACCTAACTTAACATTCAAATCAAAATATGAACAAGCAGCCAAAAGTTGTTATCGAAGAAAAGATACTACTCACAAGCCTAGTAGTAAGGGGGAAATAAGTTTTTATATACAATTTTGTTTATTATATGTACTTATTTTTAATTCTTTAGAAAAGAGAGTAACGTCACCTTAAGGAAAAAACGGAAAAGACACTAACGTCACCTTAAGAAATAAAAAAGGAAAAGTGATGTATATAAAACTTAAAAAAGAAAATTCACCATGTTATGATTGTATACCTAAATAAATAGAAAACATGAAAGGAAAAAGTGGAAGAAGAGTGGTGGGAACTCCATAAAGAGTCTATATTATAAATAAAGTTTAAAGGGATGCTAACACCCCCTTAATTTATTTATATATTTAGTTTTTATTTTATTTTATTTTATAATTACTGTTTATATATGTACTGGTGTTATGTTTACAACCATAAACAAATTCACTAAGATGCTTTTTTTCTTCATGTGTTGTACTACGTTTTGAGACGAGAGTGCATTACTTAAAGTTTGCCCGAGCATTATGGAGCACTTGATTTTGACATTGGCCGTCCAATGCATAGTCCAATATTTATTGTCAAATTCCATTTTGTTTATTTATGGAATTTGGATTCACTTTCTTTCACGTGGTGGTTCTCGCATAAAATACTCTATCGATAACTAAAATATTAGACTTAAATGATTAACAAACTCTCTCTATAATGGATCGTCAGCAAGAATTCGTGTTCGATTCCTTCTATGAACAACGCGAGAGAGATAAAAAATTAGTGAATTTTACAAGATAATTGACGATCAGAATTTGTATTCTCTGTAGCCACATATAGTGTTTCAACCTTATAGCAATTTATTCTTCAAAACAAAACCTTATAGCAATTTAGATTTATAGAGAGACCCTATAGTAAGAGTTTATCTCTCTAAATTTAATGGTCTCGACAAGTACAATATTATACTGCAGCATGTAGAGGATTCAAACACAAGAGTCAGTGTGTTCACACATTAACTGAAGTTTTACTTAAAGTTGAATGGAGACGTATGACAACACAACGTGCGACACACATACATTTTTTTTTTTATCATATATACTTTCTCCGTTAAAGTTTATATGAATCTCACTTAATTACATTCTCATATAAAATTGGTTGAATTAATATAAACCTTTTATTTTTTTATGCTAATATAAATAGAAATTTTTAACCACCATTTAATAGCGAGTAATCTATGTCGAAAAATATGAAGGACACTAATGGTAAATTCTCTTCTCCCAACTATTTTTTCTTCATACAAAAAGTCAGAGATCTAACTTCTAACTCGGCGATGAAGACCCTAATTTCTTGAGGGAATATTACAAAATATGTATCATATTGTCTTGTTTTGCAATATTGTTATTTGCTTATAGATTATTACTACATTTTAAACCTTAAAAGCAAGTACTAGTCATTGTGTGGAAATAGAATCATCAGGCTTACGTGAGGGTGTAAGATTCTAATAGATACACCTTAATGTTAAAAATCAAAACCATAGCATGGTTGCCACGTCTGAATTGGCATTAAATTAGAAAGCAAAAAATGTGGAAAGTGTAACACGCACTCACTCACTCTTGGATTAATGTCGCTGTAATTGTAATATTAGTGGTTGATGTCATTACCTTTGTTTTTTCCCAACTCAAAGGAGAAATTGTATTTGTGCTAGGAAGTGGGGTTAGGATTTAGGACTCATACCCTTGCTTATGATCTAGTACCCCACCTTCATATTCATAGATGTTTATGTATCAATGTAAGAGCAACAAATTGCTATTTGCTACTACTATTTGTCTATGTAGTGTGTAAACATGAAGAATGCACAATGCAAAGTGCTTACCTTTTTCTGTTTTTGGTTTTCCCTTGACCTGCGGTTTGTAGCTAATTTGGCATAAAGCAAAAACGGTGATTCAAGCTAATTTGCCAATGAAAGTTCGATGTTACCACATATAGCTTATAAATTATAAGCAAATATGATTAGAAAAAAAAAGGGAACATTGTTTATTAAAAAATAAACTTACACATCTTATTTAAATATATACCAATATAATGTTAAGGTGAATAATTTTAATAGGTCCATAAATAGTATTTAATATATAAAAATGTTGTTTGATAACTTTGATTTTCTTACCAATTTACCTTACAACTCTCACCAATAGCGACACTGAGCAGCCGGAGATTGATTGAAAAGGCAGTCGCCCCTCCCCCCCTAGCCGCCTACCTACTCGTGCTCGTATCTCGATCGGAGGTTAAGAGTGTGGTTAGCTTATTTTGATAAGCTATTTTAAGTAGCTTGCACCTTATTTTTTTTCTTTGTTCCTATTACTAATTTATTTGAAAAAAATCTAAATATTAATTAAACATTTTTATTATGTCATTTTGTGTTTACAAATCAATTCAATAGTCAATTTTATTAAATACTACAAATTTAATTAGTTAATTTATCCACTATAAACTACCTTATAATTACTTTTTGTCAAACAAAACCAACCAAGAAACACTATATGACCATATCATATACCTACAATTTCAAAGCCCATATTAGTTCACTCGTTAATTTAGAGTTGTAACTATAACATCGAGACTATATTAAAAAATCAGTCTCGATAGAAAATCGGTATATTTGACTGCTAGTTTGATTTTAATTATGGTACAATTATTCAACCGGACTATACCGGTTCAACCATATTATTTTTGAATTCATTAATTATTTTTTCACTTTTCAAAATATTTTTATCTATGTATTTATCATCCCTTCAACCATTTAATTGCATAAAAAACTTAATTACTAGTTATACTGATTCAATGTTATCAAGACTTTAAGACCCAAGCTCGGGTTAATTTATGTCCTTGAAGGCAAGAATAATGTGACATCTTGGTCATCGAATTTATTTCTTTGTGTGATGTCCGCAACTACGTAAGCTTGTTCTTCCCCCATTTTTTTTATAGTGTTGCATCTATATATTTATATGCTGAAATTTCCGTGACAGTCTTCAAAAGAATCTATGCTTTTTGTCTATTCAAATAGATCAAACAAAATCAAATTCATGGAAACGATATTTTTTTAAAAAAAATACTTGCGTGATTCCCTTTAAATTATACTCATTACTTTTTTTTTTCCTTTCAAAAAGAGATACTCATTGTTAACCTTAAATTATGGTAAAAGTAACAATAAATTTTTTTTTTTATAAAAATATCAATAAACATGCCAAACGTAAATTGGATCTAATGGAAGAGATTAGACTACGTACAAATCAAAGTTTAAAAATCCAAAATGATTTCTTCAAAAATCCAATGTGACAATGCTTAGAATAGCAGTGTTTTGAGGTTAATATATCGGCATTCTAAGCAAAAATCAAATGTCTAAGCCACATAGTCGATTGAGATCAAAAGTAATTTATAAACCCTCTCATACTCACTCTACCATCAATGCGCCTTTTTAAGGGGCCAACTCACAATATAAGGGGAAACCATAAAGAAAGAGCCTAGTAGGATTTCAACAATACATTGTTCATGTGTTTGCAGTAATTGCTAATTGGTGTTGATGGATATAAGTTTATCTGTTCCTTTATGTTACAATTTTTCTATAAGGGTCCGTTTGTTACAGATTAAAAAATTAGTGATTTTGATATTAAATAATTTAAAGATGTTATGAATAATTAGACTAAGTGGATGTCCATAATCCTACCTCTTCCATTACCTATAACTCCCACTAAGTAGTGGAGTTTTATTTCCTTTGTCTCTTCACTTCTTTCCTTGTATCCTATAAATAGACCATTGCTATGATGTAAGATACACAAGTAATGAGTTGAATATAAAGTTCTCTTTCTCTCTACCTGTTTATTTCTAACACGTTATCAGCACGAAGCTCTAACAACTTAAGGTAATATTGATTAATCCTTATTTTTTTTATAGTGTTGTATATGCTTGTTTGTAGAAACAATATTATTCATATTTGTTCTTTATATTAGTTGCTATATTGTATGCTTATTTGTGACGATTTATTGAACCAACATGTATATACAACAGTGCACCATGCTAGCTTTTAGTATGTATACATATCCAATTTTGATATACATATTTCCAAATTGACGGTGTGATCCAACTTAGGCACATGCAGTCTATGTAATAGCTATTCTATATCACACCACTTGAAACTTTAAATATATATATATATATATATATATATATATATATATATATATAATAGCTATTATTTTTATTATGATTTATATGCTACTATTATCTCTTGCTGCATGTTGCTGTTATAGGAATTCATATGCGCAGAATAAATTCTTCAATATTTCATAATTAATTAATTGGTTTTGTTAAATGGATTTGTTGTCTAATCTATTGTAATCTCTTTGCTCCAATTTTTTTTCTTTTGGTTTGGATAATGATAGTATTAAAACTTTTTAAAAATGATAGCACGTGATAGTATTTGATCCAACCTTAATCTATTATAATAGAAAACTTTAATCTGTTTGAACATAATAGTATTTTGCCCCAAATATTGATTCTGTTGAACCTCCTGGCCTAATTTGTTTTATTTTGATTTTAACAATAATGATAGTATTTGATCTACTATTGCACTAATGTAAAATTTTCTATTTTTTCTCTTCTTGCCAATATTTTTTCTAGTAGTAGGCCATTTTCTATCTTAACAATTTCTGGTCTATATGCATGCATTTAACAATACATTTCATACCTTCTGCATTTTTTGCCAACTCGAAGGACAAATAGTTCATTATAGTTTTCAAGAGATTGTCATTATTAATTCGAACTTTATCCAAATATTATAACATATTGTAAATATTATATATTTTATCTAATTTTGTTTAAACTTTCGTTATAGTACTCACTATGTCGAACCTTACCAAACTTGATTTTGAGGCCCTTGACATTTCTGGAAAATATTATTTGGCCTGGGCTTTAGATGCCGAAATTCATTTGAATGCTAAGGGTCATGGAGATACTATCAAACAAGGAAACAAATCCTCTGATCAAGAAAAGGCGAAAGCCATGATATTCCTTCGCCATCATCTCCATGAAGATTTGAAAAATGAATACCTTACCGTAAAAGATCCACAAGTTCTTTGGAACAATTTAAAAGAACGATACGAGCATCAAAAAACTATCATCCTCCCAAAAGCTCGTTATGAGTGGATGCATTTGCGTCTGCAAGACTTTAAAACTGTGACCGCATATAACTCTGCGGTGTTTAGAATTACTTCTCAGCTGAAATTGTGTGGAGAAAATGTGACTGATGCAGATATGTTAGAAAAAACCTTCTCCACTTTTCATGCTTCGAATGTGCTCCTGCAGCAGCAATATCGTGAGAAGGGATTTCAAAAATACTCTGACTTGATATCTTGCCTTCTTGTCGCTGAGCAGAACAATGAACTCTTGATGAAAAACCATGAGGCTCGTCCCACTGGTTCTGCTCCATTCCCAGAAGTGAATGTAGCAACACACGACCACTATGGGCAAACTCGTTGGCGTGGTCGTGGCCGTGGTCGTGGTCGTGGCCATGGTCGTGGGCAAGGTCATGGTCGTGGTCGCAATCTAAATTATAATCGTAGAGGAGATTACAAAAACACATCTTTTCACCAGAAGTTGAAAAGTGTTCAAAAGAATGAAGAAGGTGGTCAAAGTAGCACAAATAATGACGGCATTTGTTATCGCTATGGAGGAGAAGACCATTGGATTCGTACTTGTCGTACGCCAAAACATCTTGTCGATCTTTACCAACAATCACTTAGAAATAAAGATAAAAAGGTTGAGAGTCATTTTGCTTGTGATGACGATGATTTTGATTATGGTAATATGGATGTTACCCCCTTAGATGTTGCTGACTTCTTTGCTGATCCTGATGAAAAAAATTGACCACCTTATGGGAGATGGCGGTGTCCAGAAATAGAGATCATAAATATCTCAATAATAATAAAGTTTTATGTTTAAGAATGTCTTTAAATTTCCTATGATAATAAAAGTCTTCCTTATGCTAATAATAATAAATTTTATATTTAAGTGTGTTTTCAACTTTCATTGCTTCTTACATAGTTAATTGATAAATATTATGTTTAAATAATTTTATATTTATATTTTGTTTTATTCATTTTGAATAAAATGAGTACTAATAGATTCATTTTGTATCTCGCTGATAGTGCAACTACCCATACGATTTAAAATAATAATAATAATAAATAAATAAATAATTTATTTTTTTAGTAGAACGAGAAATCGACATCAGCACTATATCTGGCACCCCATAAATAATTGAAGGCTCCGGAAAGAGCTAATGTAATTTGCACATCCATAATGCATTATACTCTCCCAAGTCTCGTAGAAATTTATTAAGTTTCAAGGATATTCGTCTAATTGAAACAGGAAATGAAGGAGAATATTGAATATCTCTATATAAGTGTAGTTGAAGCACAAGTGATTGTAATCCAAAAGTTTACAAATTATATTAAGTTTGTCTTTGGCAAGACCGGTTGGGTCATCCCGGATCTATTATGATGCGAAAATAATTATTATATTGAAGAGCCAGAAGATTCTTCAATCCAATGTTATTAGTTCCCAAAGAAAATTGAAAAATTGAGTCTCTCACAATTTGAGAATGTATATAAGGTGAAATTTGTAAATCAATCAACCAATTACCATTTAGATATTTTATGACTTTAATTGATGCATCAACTAAATGGTAAGTCAACTCACAACCAGAAGTTTGTGAAATTGTTCTCTCAACTAATTTGACAATGAGCTCATTTTCTAAATTTTCAGAAAGTATTTGATAAGTATCATAAGTAAATCAAAATTGATTTGAATATCTTGCAGCATATGCTAATTAAAAATATAGACTTGAAGATCTATTCTTTAGACGTCTAAAGTTAAATATGTGATTGATACTATAACTTTTAAATACTACATTGGGAACACGTGATCATTTATATTGAGTTTTTATTTCGCATCAAGCCAATAAATTATTATTTGAAATTCCTCCCCTAAATTTGCAGTTAAGTTTATAACCTAATAATTTTCATATACGCATTTTTGGATGTGTTGGTATGTTCCAATTGCTCCAATACAATGCATTAAGATAAACTATTAGAGAATATTGGGAAAATTTATTTGATATGAATCTCCATATGTTATAAAGTATTTTGAGCTAAAAAATTGGAGACTTATCTTATTTACAGCCCGGTAGGCTGTTTATCAAGTGATGAATTAATTTTCCCAGTATTAGGGGGAGAGAATAAGCAGCTGAAAAATATGAAGCAGAAGTTCAAATGAATCACTTGAAATAAATTATTATCATCTCATCTTGATCCTCGTATAAAATAGTTTGAACCAGATGTTCAAAAGAATAAATCATTTGCAAATATTATGAAACCAACTATCAGCTGCTAATGCTCCAATCAAAATGGATGTCCCTGATGGACAGTTTTATATTGCAAATGAGTTTTAACCACCCTGAAGTGTGGTAGGTCAGTCGGTTCCAATGATAAAAATCCTCAAGTAATTAAGAAAAGGAGCTAAAAAGATAGATGACCCAAGTGAGGATATGAAAATCTCAAAAGAACATTTGACATAATTGTTTTTCCAGTTCCAGAAGAACTTATCAGGTACCTGAAATTATGAAAATAAAGAGATCTCGACAAATTATGTCATGAATGAAATACGATGGAACCGAAAGAAAGTCAACGTTGACATTGTTTATTTATATAATACAGCGCTATATAAGATAATAGATAATGAGGATCATGAACGCAAGCTTAGTGAGAATTATAGACAACACAATGATTGTCTAAATGAAATGACGCAATTGCTACATAATAAAAGTAACTTTGCAAAGTGAATGATTTTTGGACCAGTAGTCCATACACCTGAAGATGAGAAATGATGGGATACAAATCAATTTACTTGTGAAAAGAAATGATGATATACATGTATTGAAAGTTTGATTTGTTATAATTGATTTTTATCATGATAATATAAATTTGACCTATTATTTGTTTCAAGTATATATTTTGTTATTTTAGATATGCAGGTTATTTGTCTAATACTTATAATGGTATCGATCACGAACAAATTATTTGTTCATTACAAGAGGAAGTACAATAATTCATGAAGATCTGTGAAACAAACCACAATTGCAACCTTATGAAATGATGAAGAAACTTTAGCGCTAGGAGAGACGAGTCACAAAGTCAGCAAATTCGTTCGTGTGGTAATTTAGCAGAACTTTTCACAAAGTCACTCCCAAGCAGAACTTTTGAACAATGGGTACAAAAGATGAGTCTTCGTCGTCTTAGAGATGGTTGTATGGTTGAGGGGGAGAAATAAATAGATATTATGTAAAATGATGTTGTACTCTTTTTCCTTCACTAGAATTTTTTCCCATTGGGTTTTTTTCTAGTAAGGTTTTAATGAGGCACATCCTCGATGGACATCCAAGGGGGAGTGTTATGAATAATTAGACTAAGTGGATGTCCATAATCCTACCTCTTCCATTACCTATAACTCCCACTAAGTAGTGGAGCTTTATTTCCTTTGTCTCTTCACTTCTTTCCTTGTATCCTATAAATAGACCATTGCTATGATGTAAGATACACAAGTAATGAGTTGAATATAAAGTTCTCTTTCTCTCTACCTGTTTATTTCTAACAAAAGATTAGTTTTTAGAGATTTTATAGAAAAGTAGAATTTACTTTGTATTTGTTTATTGTAATAAAAATCACTTTTTTTAATAAAATAATCTTTAACGTGTTTGGTTACAACCTGTAAAAGTGATTTTTTTAGTTATAAAATAACCACACTTGTTTTCTCTCTCCTCTAAAAAAATCAATTATTTGAGAAGCTACTCTTAACAGTTTTTCATTTTTAGCTGTTTTCTAATTATTTTTAGATTCTGATTTTTTTAAAAATCTGTAACAAACATATATAATATTTTTAAAAGTGATTATTTTTATAAAAAAAAGTGATTTTTTTATAAAATAATCTATAACAAACTTAAACTCGTTTCTTTTACATCTTTATACTCACATTTTCTTAAATACATATATTACATTTTCATCTATACATATTCAATTATGGTAAATGATCTTATCTTGATCAGATGTGACCTTGTCCGATGATGTTCAGATTTGTTTCGCCCTGTTCACGTAAATGAGACAAGAATTTTGTATCTGTAGGCGCTCCGACGCTCAAGTTAGTAAGACTGTGAAACGAATGTTTTAAGATTTAAAGAATGTTGTATTTGACTCCTTTGTATAAAAGGAGTATACATAAGCCCTCGGCACTGAGTCACACCCTTAATGGCGCAACGATGCCATTAAGTGGTTGTCAGAAATCGGCTAGAGTTTCATGATAAAAAGTAAATGTTCATCATTCCGATAACAGATGTTACGATACACAATGGGTCGTCACCTGTTGACTTGGTTTCAAGGATCTTGGACTGCTCCGTAATTGGGTCGTGTTCGACAGTTGAAGAAATGGGCTTCCTTGGAGATTGAGTCTCAAGCTTAGTCCAGAACAGTAAACATAAAAGAAACCAAGTCCGAATCCTTGGGTTGGTGACTGCTCTGGTAGTTTGGAATCTGTGGGGTGCCTTTTGTTCAAGTGGTGGGTGTTGGCCGGCAGTTCGAATGCTTTCTCTCGTCATAAGCCTTCTCCGGTCGCCACACAATCAGATTGCAAATGTAGATTCTTTGCCTATACTAGTGATTTCTGGCGGTCTCCATCGTGCTGGTTGTCTTGATGTGTTGCAGTCTGCTCGGATCTGTATGAAGTGTGTTTGGTTGTCGGTGTTGTCTCTTTGCTTGAGAGAGTTTTAGTTTCTGCTTCGGTTCAACATCGTTTTGGTCAGGCGGTGGAGTTGGATTATGTTGGATGTTATTGGGTCTCGATTGTAATTGGTGTTGTTGGATTGCGTACGATATTATTGTATCATTGATTTGTATTGGTGTTGTTGTTATGCTGCATTTATTTGCAGTTTTGTACTCTTTCTCGCCATTTGTATGCCTTATACTTATAGTTGAGTTTTATAACATATTTGCTGATTCAAAAAAAAAAACATAAAAGAAAAACATTTGATATGAATTTTTTTAATTTTATCATCAATTGATTTTAAAACTAAATATATAAAATAAAAAGTGTAGAAAAAGTGTGAGAAAAACTAGAAGATATTTTCTAAAGTGCTATGGATTTGACGTCTTTGTTGCTTAACTGCTTAACCCCAGGGGCCAGACAAGAAGAAAAGGAAAAGGAAAAGAAAATACTCATTTGATGGCCATGATTGTGATCGTACTGGTCCCACAAATTCAAGTCCAAACACCAACAGCCAGCAGATGCCTATTCTTGTTCAAACAAGAAGAAGAAAATGAAGTAAAAGGGAGGGAGAGGTAAAGAGCAGCACAAAATAAGGTTAGACACGACACATACCCAAAGCAACTGACCCTATTACAGCCGAGCCCTATCTACGGTCCCGATTTGTTTCATACATAGGAATTGCAACACTACTACAAAATGTAGATATTTTAAGGTGAACAATCCGATACATATTTTATGAGAATATATATTAATACATGGTTTAGATGAATGATTGTAATTGGTCAACAAATAGTACTTAATATAGAAAAATTAATAAAAACTATTGGTAAACCAATCAGAATCACTCACATCAACAAATATACTGGTACATATCCATATAATATGTGTACGAAAAAATTCAACATTTTTTATTTTATGAAATTGAATTTCTCACCGTTGTCATTATCAGTTTATCACACACTAGGGTATTTGCGATTTGAATTTTTACTAATGTTAAACTAGAATTTGAATGTCATGTGAACTTAGTTAAGTTAGCAGGACATTGCATTAATATATATGGGGCTGGAGTTCGAACTCAATCATCTCACTTATTCACCTTAAGGGTAAAATTTCTAACGACTAATCTACTTGACAAAAAAAAACTAAAATTTAAATTGTTCAATTTTGATCAATCCTATAATTCAAACACATAAATGCGTAGATGTATTTTTCCAGAGAACATCCATCATTTGATGCAAAAACATTTTTGAATATAGCACAAACCTATATCAAATATATCAACCTATATCGGTCAATTTAGATTTTATCCTCAGAATTTTATATTAAATATAGATAAAAAAATTATATTAAGATTTAAATCGTCTGATCACGATCTAATTGTACCGAAGATTTGATTGCACACTGACTACACCAAAAAAGTCTGCATCTAATATATTTCCCAATTTAACCACAGAGAACATCGTAAAACAAAGTGAAATTGTAAAAAAAAAATCCAGTAGTCGGTCTCTTCAATAACAATTTTAGTAGCTATAAATTGAACTGTCTTTACAAAATGTTAAAATAATTTAATGCTTCAAATTATTTGTCCCTTTAAAATTTTAATGCAATATTAATTATTTTTTCCATCAATATATCATTATTTATTGTATCTCAACTCATCTAACTATTATTAATACGAGTATTTAAGTAAATAAAACATTTTTTTACACTACTCTTTAATAATTTAAAATATTACCCCATAATTAATAAGAACAAATTATATTCAAATTAAATAAAAATTAGTTAAAAGTTAATAATATAGATATCACATTCAAATTATTAAGGGAGGTATATTCTAATATGGACCACCTTACCAGGTGGTCCATGGTGGACCACCTTACCAGGTGGTCCATGGTGGACCAGTTACGAATAATATTACAACGAATACGAATTTTACAAAATTCACCGTTGGATTGAAAGTTTATATCATATAGATCATCTATAGAAAAATTGAAAATCATTTGATATGTTATTGAGACCCATCAAAATTAACGGTTTATTAAATTGTAAATCTTGATAAATCCCAATAAAATATCAAATGATTTTCAATTTTTCTAAATTTTTTTATGAATGATCTATATGATATAAACTTTCAATCTACCAGTAAATTTTGTAAAATTCGTATTCGGTAGATCACTTGTCTACGGTGGACCACTTAGCCTATCAAGGGATAGTGTACCTCACTAAAAAAATAAACATGATTAGTAATCATTATCTTCAAAAGTATGCAAAACTAAAATAAAAAAAGAAGTATAGTAAAAAAGTTAATAATCTCATATAGTGGCAAGCCGGATCCATTCCATAACAAAGAATAATCGTGGCAAGTTCATTCATTCAACCATACATAGTATATTTCGCTATTTCAATTCACTGCTGGCACTGACTCTCACACTCACAGAGTCACAGTCAATGAATGATCGATAGATACTGCACCCACAAATTCCATTACACATTTACACTAGTAATTTCAATTACAACAAAACACAAATTGGGATTTCATTTCTGGATCCAAAGAAAAGCCACCTAAATAAGTACTATACAATTAGTCATGCATATTAAGCATATTCATGCTCTTTTTTTTTTTTTGGGAGAGGAAATTATCATAATAATAATAATAATAGGTAACATAGGAACAATTAATTAATAGCACATAGTGATAGATATAATATGATATGAATTATCATCAAATATTCCAGAGAGCACCGACTTGAACGAGTTTGGGAACGAGGTGGCCGGTGACGTGAAGAGCGACGAGGGACTCCAGTCCACCGATACAGATGCCGCCGATGAAAGCGGCAGGTGCGAGAGTATGATCGGAGGTGGTGGGGAGAGAGGGGATCTCGTTGTCGTCCAATTGAATAACGGTGGGATGAACGCCGATGGTGGAGAGGAGATTCTTCATGACGTGGCACATGCAGCAGGAGGATCGGGTGAAGATGATGACAGGGTGTTCGGATATGAGGCGTTGGATTCGAGTTTCGGTGGAATCGTCTAGATCCATGGATAAGGATGATGAGGTGGAAGAAGAAGAGGAGGGTGAGTTTAAGTTAGTACTCATCATGGTAGAGAGGTGAAGGAGGAGGAGGAGGAGGAAGTGGACGACGTCGTTTGAGCTACGGCTAATCGAGGCTGGGTGTTTGTTTGTTTGTTTGTGTTAATGTTAATTGAGGCAGCAAGTGGAGTTTGGTGTATATGAAGAAGCGTGGGGTTGGATTGGAAGGTAGCAGCAGAGAGTTTGGAGGGGTTTTATATTGTATTTTTACTTTCTTTTTTATAAATGGAAAATGAAAACAGATAGATAGTGCTTGCTTACATCATACAGTCACGTACTATACTAGTAGTGACTTGTATATTGTAAGGAGAAAATTGGTTTTTTTTTCTTGTATTACTCGGGGACGATAACAGATTACGTGCAGTTACAGCAGGGTGTTGTAATCAATATCAATCGTCCGATCTAAAATCAACAGTTGAGATTGTTTTATTATAAAAAACACAATTTTAATTTTATATCCGTTCGATCTGATTTCAATTGTTGAGATTGAAAACTGCGTGTAACTATGCAAAGCAGTTACAGTAGATAATCTGGATCCCTCGAGGGACATATATATACTATTAGTGACTTATATATTGTAAGGAGAAAATTGGTTTTTTCTTGTATTACTTGAGGGACATTTTTTTTCAAGTTGGTTAATTTTATTTTTAGGAATAATTTTTTAAAAAATACTATAATAATCATGTTTAGTTAATATGATTGGATTCTTTGAGAGCTTAATAGAGGAGTTATTGTCACAATAAACCACATCACGAGTCTTTTGTGATTGATCAAGTTGCTGCAAAATTCGCCTCGGCCATATGCCTTGACAAATACATGAAGATGCTACTACAAACTTGCTTCATTGGTGGAAAGTGTAACAATAGGTTGTTTATTAGATGATTAGGATATAGCTCATGAACCAAACATAAATATATATTTTGAAGTGCTCTTCTTATTATCAAATTTACTTGCATAGTCAGAGAGTCAGAGTCAGATCATCTTTTAAGCTCATGTGTAATTCACATTTCCTTTGTAGCACACCAAGATTGAATGTCCCTTGAGTTATTTGAGAATTCTTTTGCTGCAATTAAATGAATCTCGGTTGGCCTTTCCATATTTCAATTGGCACTATTTTTAAAACAATACATCAAATAATAAATAATGTTAGTTTAGTAAAATTGTCATGTGTTTCGATAAAATCATTGCATTTATCAACCTGTGTGTAAAAAATTTAAACAACTTATATTTTAAAATCGATAGAATATCTAATAAGTATTCAAGTTCTTTCTTTCAAAAATTTACTAAAGTAGTCACCTAATTACACATTTGATCTTCATAACTTAGTCGTCAACATTGCAATAACAATGTATTTCAACCGCTTTCATTTTGTCATAATATTTGCCGGTATTTTGCGGTTTTCTATCATTATCTTGAATATTGTGAACTTATTTACAAATTTATTCATTTTTGTTTTTAGTGTTGTTGAGTTTTTATTTAATTCTAATATGTATTGTATCAATTTGAAAGAATAATGATAGGACTTGATTAGTTGAGTATTGTAAAACTTAAAAAGACTAGTATAATAGGTGGAAGAGCAACTCTATCGAGACTGATATATCCGATAGTAACTATTTTCTTTTCGGCGATTTCATTCACCTATAAGTATTCGTTGGAGCGCCTTAATTCATCCTATATGTAGCTTTTTTCGTCTATTCTCAATAAAAATACCAATTGATGGGACTTAAACTCATGAAAAGAGTTCAATCCAAAACACCGGCTCATATTTGGATTCTCTACATTTTGATCTTTCTAAATTCAGCTACATTCAAACAAAAATTAACTAAGAAAAAGAAAATATTGCAAATATAAATACCTTTATATGTGCTGTAAAGACAAAAATACCCTAAAATTTTGTCTAAATATAGGAAATGTAGAAAATTACGACTTTAGGTAATCTAAATTCCACTAGCTCAATATTGACTATCAAATACTTCAATATACTCAAGGTGAAACTCCTAACAAATAAATATTAATTTCATTAGTAAAAAAACAAGAGAATTGCACTTGGAAGTAAGCTAATTAAAAAACTGTTATTTTATAACTACCACCAAGGCACCAAATGAATCGCATTAAGCTTTAGTAGATTTGACATCTGGTGGTGGGTTGAATAGCTCATGACTTTTATTTAGTGGTTGATTTTATAAATTCTCTATATAATACACTCCATGCATGATACTCAATTCCAATTTAATTCTGTCGTGAATGCGCCGTCCCTGTCTCAAAATGTTATGGAATATAAACAAATCTTGTGGATCTAACTTAATTAGTTAGCATATTGTCCCATAAAGTTGAAGTCACATGTCATGGTTCCGGGCTTTAATTAACCAAGTTTGATTCCTTCCTCCTATATTATTGCTTTTGATGGACCAAAGTATATGCATATAATTACTCTGGTCATCTCAAAGGATTAAATTGAGTAAGTTTGATAATATATGAACGAATTTGATATATATTTTATTAAAAACATGTTTTATCTTTTACGGTTATTATCAATCTAACGACTATGATATCAATAACATTGATATAACGACTGAATTTATATATTAATTGTGATAATATAGGGATGCAATTGACAACCTTTTTTTTTTTAAATAAAAAGTATTTCATCTTCAACTTCATGACCTGTGATTACAATAATGGAAATTTAAACATAACTTTTATAAGTACTACATTCTCTACCGGAGTTACTGCACCCATTAATTATGGAGGTTGAAGATGAACTTCTATCTTTTTCTGAACTTTGTAAATATAAAACTATCACCCATCATCTCTATTTGAGTTTGAAAAAATTTAGGAGAACTAAAAAATTATGGATTTTAGATTGTGTTAATAGACGAACAAGAATATAAAATTTTAGATTTATGAAATTTGGAGAAAAAAATAGAGTTGTTTGAGCAAAACGATTAATGAACTGTAAAAATGAATAATCAAAATAGTCGCTACATATATGGAAGAACACATTCATATGTAGTTTAACGTCACATGTCAGCGTGTTTAATAGTTAAATTTGACAGAAGGACTTATTTGATATGGAAGGACTTATGTTGGGGGAGTGTCAAGCTTTACTTCACAACCTTCTTTTGCAGGTTCAGTCACCCGACTTGTGGCAGTGGCAGCTAGATCCAGACAGAGGTTATTCAGTTAGGGGTGCTTATCAGATCTTGACTTCCCAGCAACCGGCTCCCTTGAGTGCAGCTGAAGACCTCCTGTGACATCGACAGGTTCCCCTAAAGGTGTCTATTCTTGCTTGGAGACTTCTGCACAACAGGTTGCCAACGAAAGCAAACTTGGCAGCTCGTGGCATCATCACTACGAAAGCTCAGTTGTGCGTGTCCGGTTGTGGGGGTATGGAATCTGCTCAGCATTTATTCCTCTCATGCACCTTTCTTGGCTCTCTTTGGGCTTTAGTTCCTTAGGAGGATTACGAGCGCGACTCTCTTTTCTGCAACTAATATGGCCTTTGTGTGTTTGGGTTATTTGGAACGAACGGAATCACAGGTTATTCAGAGATTCAACAACGTCCTTACCTCAACTATTGGACAAGGTTAAACTTCATTCATATTGGTGGTTGAAGACGACGAACAATACTCTAGTTTCAAACTACCATAGTTGGTGGTCGAACTCTTTTACTTGTTTGGGCATCAACTAATTTGTTTTTCTTGATGTATTTTTATGTGACGCTATTGTCAACTTTTGTAGTCTTTTTGGCACTCCTTATGCTGAAGGGACGGTTGGTTAATATATGTATATATATATATATATATATATATATATATATATATATATATATATATGGGGTTTGCTAATTTAGACCCACTTAAAAACATGTGGGTCTAAATTAGCAATGTGCACCTTTTCTAATGGACAAAAAATACCCTTGATATTTACTTATTTAACACTAGCAATTGAGGGTTAGTTAGGTAAATTTTATTAAATAATGTGCACTCAGTTTGCTAATTTAGATCCACTTAATTATAAATATATACAACTTAGAAAAACACATGAAAACCTAGGAAATAAAAAAAGGACAATTTAGGAAAACATATACAATCCAAATTCATCTTCTTTTTTTTTAACAAAAATACAATTTTCTAATTTTATGTAAATCTATGCTATTTTCTAATTTTAACATTGCTATTAATTCTTTTGATAAAAAAATTTAAACTTTACAAAAATTATAACAAAGCACTATGAAAAGAAATCTCAAAATTAGTAGTGAAGATATTAAAGTTATGGTCTGACAGTGAAGATGTTGGCCATGCCCTCAATCAAATATTGGTATTGTCCAATTATAAACTAAAAATCATATTATAAGTCTCACAAAAAATTACCCAAAAAATATAACAAAAAAGAAAAATAGGTTTTCAATAGTTTTCGTAAATCAATGATTTTAACTTTTTTTTTTTGAACTGCAAAATATTTTAGTGGCTAAAAAACTTACAAAGCAGGGGGATACAAAATGAACCAACTAAAAGGCCAAGTCTACTATATAAAGCACAACTTCCGGTAAACGCAGCAACACCACCACCCCCTATAACAGCAACATCAATGGTTTAACTTAGGGATGACAAAAATATCCATACCCGCGGATATCTGTGGATAAAATCCGCCATGGATATGGAGTGGATAGTTTAATGGATATCCACGGATAAAATAAATGGATATTTTAATTATCCGCAGTTAATGGATACGGATGCGGGTTTAACACTATCCGCGCCCGCGGATATTCATACCCGCTAAATAATTAGTAAAATTATTTAAATATATCTAATTACATATAAATTCTAGTATTTGTATATATAAAAAAATTGTACTTTTATATTTTATCTTTCTATTTTAATATTTGAGAAAAAAAACTTTTCAACTTCTTACAATTGACAAAAAAAGAGAGCAAAATTTATGAATATTATGTGTTAATGTTTTGTCTTTAAGAAAAACTATTTTTTTTTTCAATAATTAGTTTTTTTTTTAATAAAAAAATATCATCCATGGATATCTGTTAATATCCGCGGATACTTAAATATCCGTGGATTATCCGCTTAGCAGATATCCACACAGATATGGAGCGGACACAGATATCATATTTGTCTGACGGAGCGGACACGGATATCACACTATCCGCGTCCATGGATATCCATTGACATCCCTAGTTTAACTTGAATATTCATCTTTATAAGTTTAAATTGTATATGTTTCATTAAGGTTTTTATTTCTTTTTTAATTTCCTAAGTTGTTTATTTAAGTTGTATATATTTATAATTAAGTGGGTCTAAATTAGCAAAGTGGGTGCACATCTTTAATAAAATTTACCTAACTAACCCTCAATTTCCTAGTGTAAAATAAATAAATACCAAGGGTTTTTTGTCCAAAGTGAAAAGGTGCACATTGCTAATTTAGACCCACATGTTTTTAAGTGGGTCTAAATTAGCAAACCCCATATATATATATATATTGCTTTTTCAAAAAAAAAAACTAACTATTTCAATTTTTTTAGAACCAATATGATAGATTAATATTATTTTTTTAAAAAATGCTAACTAGTGCCCCAGGGGCACTCTATAAGCCTTTAAATAGTAATGTTTTATAAAAAAAATTATAAAAACACGTGAAGTCAAGGCATTAGGAATTGAAATATTCAACTTTTTAAATAAATTATTTCCTTAAATTGAATCACTAAAGAGTGCTCCGGGGGCACTGTTTAGCAAGACCCTCATTTTATATTATGGATGAGTACATATTCAAATACCAATACTCCTTCCGTCATGAATTTTTGGCCATTTATTGTTTTGCACATAAATTAAAAAATAATAAATATTGATAGGTTGGCTCTTTTTTTTACACAACTTTTTTTTTTACTCTTATTTTATTAAGAAAACAAAAAAATTCATTTATTGAACGCTTTAATTTTTGTAAAGATATAAATGGTAAAACACCATTAATTGTATTTTGGTTTCTTAAAAGAACAAAATTTTTGGGTCATGCATAGCAATGTTGTGATACCTAGGTCTATGGATGTAGTTTTTCGTAGAATCGGATTTGCTATATATAAAGGTTTAGTAGCGTAACTTAATGTCTATCTATCTTTCGTTCATGAATAATTATCTTAAATATATATATTTAAAAAAAAGAAGTTAAAAGACCTAAGATTCGGGACGGATGAAGTAATACATAGTGATGGAGATGCCATCAGTAAAGTACACAAAACACAATGATATTAGCAAAGTATACACCACATTTTTTAATTATACATATGCAATAATGCAACACACAATGATAGAGATGCGAATAAATAATGGAAATTACTTTTGCTATCCTACAATTTTTGCGGAGCGCATTACAAAATAATCAAAATACTCCTTTGGTGTCTGTTATTTACGTGATGGATGTGTAAAAAATACTTGGTTTTCCCCACGCAGCTGAATTAACCCCCCAGGGGCACCCTACGTCATTTCTACATCCGTTACTTCTTACTTAAGAAGTAACGGATGTGCATTTGACAAGAAAACAGTAAAATAATCAATTCGTAACAGAGAACATATTAATAGGATTATAAGATAAAAACAATTCTATATAGGATAATAAGATGAAAACAAATCTATTGAATTGATCAAAGTAAATAACATTACATTTCAAAGAAAATTACACTTAATTATTATTACATTTCAAAGAAAATTACATTAGATATAAAACTATTATATTAGAATGATCATTGCGATCAATCTATTTGGGAGGGGGGGGACCCAAATCACAAGCACCGCTATAACCACCTCCTTCGCCGTATCCACCACCCCTTCGGCCCTTCCTCATGGGGAAGAAACAAAACGGGGGAGGATGTATTCCGATTAATCATAATGATCTTAATAGGGGTCTGGTTTTTTAGGGGGTCTGTTTAGTTATCTGAGGTGGTTGGGCCAATCTGCTTGTTTTGTAATTCTGTTTAGGGCCTAAAGGTTTTTGAAGATTTCTCTTCCCACCCCCCGTATCTCTTTTTCACCCCCCTAAAATCCAATTTTACCCCTTAAAAAAAAAGTTCGGTTCAACGTAGGGGGTGAAAAAGTTCGGCCCGTGTTTACCGAACTTTTTTGTTAGGGGCATAAAAGGCAGCACAGGGGGTGGAAAAGCAAACCAGGGAGTGGGAAAAGAAAACTTCAAGGTTTTTAGTAGCTAAATTTTGCCTTTTCGTTTTCTGTTACATATTTGTATACCCCCATCTTAAATGTGACTCTCACATATATTTGCTTGGCTGCCGTTGATGGTTCCATGTTATTATCTAATGTGCCTTTAGCTATTGTATTGACTTTTCATATTTGTTTTTTGAATTTTGTATTTTCATTGTTGACATGTTATTTTTTTAGATTTTATTTATATTTGCCTTTGTGTTTGGTCCTCCGCAGGGTTCCACCCTAGTATATATATGCAATTCTTAATGTAAGACTTCTTAAGAGCAAAATCACATTACTTGATCTTTCCATCTCATTATTCAGTTTCAAACACTAACTTAATACACTCTTATGTTTTAAAACTAAAATGGATTCAAATTATTTTTTATTTTTTTTAATTAAAAATTTCTAGATTCAAATCCCTTTAAAAGAAGATAAATATAAATTTTCTTGAATATATTACCTAGTACTCCATCCGTCCCATATTATAAGTAAAAAAAAATTCACGCTTATTAAAAATAGTAAGGCTTAAATGCAGTTTTACCCCCCTATTTTAAATGAATCGGAATTTCACCCCCCTATTTTAAAATTCGGAATTTTACCCCATCTATTTTATAATTTTTGGATTTTACCCCCCTATACACTACAAGAAAATCTTGGATTAGATACTAGCTAATTGGTAGCTAATGCCAGATTCAACTCCACCTGAATACCCCCACTAACACACAGGAAAAAACAAGAAGAGTTGGGTGAGATTTCAATTGTCCATTGTATAAGTCAGATGCGGTTATTAAGAATCAAACAATTACAAGCTACATATTGCATGTAGTAGTGCACACTCATTGCTGGATAGCTTACATCAAAGCAAGGCTAATGAAAATCACAAAAGAGGTCATAAATAAACTACTAATTTCTCCTTACATAAGCACATCCATGCCACCAAGATTAAACTCCATTGCTGAGCAGAGCTCTTCCAACCCATTACAATCTTATTCTGTGAATATATATACCATTAATTTTTGTTTTGGTAGCATCTTACGATTCTACATCTTACAATCTTGCAACCCCTCCTTGATCCTAAGTAGGATCCCAATCTTGACAGCATTGGTAGACCAGTCAAAGGAAGGGAACTCAATCTGTGATATTCTTTTAAGGAGCCATAGGATGCATACCTCCCACCTACTTCCGGACCATGTTGATACAAATTTTACTCTCTCATCCCAAGCATCATGCTTATTTGAAAGCAATGAATGCTAAACATCAAGTTCAACATATCAATAGTGGTTGGACATGTAAGGAGTTCAATATACAAACGCCGTCGTAGATAATCTCAGATTTTCTTGTAGTGTATGGAGGGGGAAAATCCAAAAAACTATAAAATAGGGGGGGCAGTGGCGGATCCAGACATTTTGTTTGGTGGGGGCTATAAAATAGTGTAATTTTTATTTTGGTAAGTTTAAAATTATTTAATTCGACCTAATCCTATCATCGAACTATGGAAGTGATCGATCCATCTTCTATTGAAGATTGCAGAAACTCTACTCGAAAAATGGACAAAAATGTACACAAAAAAATACAAAATAGAAGCCAAACACTCTAACACAAAATAGAAACTACCAAACTACCGATAACAACAGACCACACAAACGCTAAGCAACTACAATCTCACATACCAAGGGAAAACAAGACCATTATAACTACATGCTAAACAAACAAAGGAACACACCCAAGCTGCAAGTATTAAAGGAATTTCATTTTTTGTGGGGGCTTGCAAAAAATATAATACTAATACTAAAGGAAATTTTATGTTTTGGGTGGGGGCTCAAGCCCCCAATAGCCAATGCATGGATCCGCCCCTGGGGGGGTAAAATTTCGAATTTTAAAATATAGGGGGCAAAATCCAAAAAATTACAAAATAGAGGGGGTAAAATTCCGAATTTTAAAATAGGGGGGTGAAATTCCGATTCATTTAAAATAGGGGGGGCAAAATTGCATTTAAGCCTATTAAATGCAGTTTTACCCCCCCTATTTTAAATGAATCGGAATTTCACCCCCCTATTTTAAAATTCGGAATTTTACTCCATCTATTTTATAATTTTTGGATTTTACCCCCTCTATACATTACAAGAAAATCTCGGATTAGATAGTAGCTAATTGGTAGCTAATACCAGATTCAACTCCACCTTAATACCCCCACTAACACACAGGAAAAAACAAGAAGAGTTGGGTGAGATTTCAATTGTCCATTGTATAAGTCAGATGCGGGGGGGCAAAATTGCATTTAAGCCAAATAGTAAAATATAATCATTTGAAGTATGATTTTTTATGTTTTGCTTGAAATAGGTTTGATGGAAAGACATAAAAAGAATTTATATTGGTTATTGATTATGGGGAAAAAAAGATAGAAAGTAAATTAAATACAATTTGCTTTAAATTTTATGAGAATAAGTAAAAGTAAATCTTGAAACCTATAAAAGATAATTGTTTCTGCTTATAATTTGATAAAACAAAAAATTAATTTTTTTTCTTATAATATTGGACAGAGGGAGTACTACTTACTAAATTTTAATGGTGTATTTGGTTTAAGAGAAAGAAATACGGATAAAAGAAAAACACAGATTTCGATGAATGAACTTGGAAAATTTTTATTACAAATTCATTCATTGAAATCTGTATTTTTCTCTTTTCCATATTTTTTTCTCTTAAATCAACCATAAAATTCAATATTTTTTTTACTATTACGACTAAAAACATTGAATTTTTAAATTAAATTAGAATAACTTATTTTTGAGCTTATGTAAAACAACTTATGCAAATAAATATGATTTTATGTTAATTTATAAGTTTCCATTAACAAAAAATGTATTTTTATAAGCTACTTTTTCATAAATTATATTGACAAACTTATAATAAAATATAAAAAACAAATTTATTTGCCTAAGCTATTTTGCATTAACTCAAAAAAAAAAAATTCAAACGGACTCATACTCATCTCGCCATAAATTTATTTCATACTTTTTTATTTTTCATTTTTTTTAAGGATTCACTCAATTTGAAACGGATTCAGATCCTCTCCGGCCACAGAATGGTGCTGTGCAATCTCAGCCGTTGATTTTTATTATACTGTAGCAGTCAACATTAAAATATTATTGATGGACGGTTGTGATGAGCGCTGGATGGAAAATCGGAGAGGACAGACCCGAGAGGATCCGGATCCATTTGAAACAGCAAGGCTTTTAGGTGTAAAGAGCTGATAAGTCGAGAACCTTCCAGAACTTGTTTCAAAAAATATCTTATGCCACGTAAGACTAACAAATGACAGAAATTTCTGACAATCTTCAAAAAGTACAAACACCAATTGAATTTCCATCAACCCGTCTCTAGAACCTTCCTACTCCATCACCGCCTTAAATTAAAACTGCTTCACTCTTCCCTAATCCCCCAAACAAATCATAACTACCTACTCTACTTAGTACCACTTCCCAAAATCGATTATCACAAACCAGCTTCTTTACAAACCATAATCCAAACCATTTTACTACTTAATGAAAGGAATTAAAGCAAAAGAGGAAGAAATTCTAGCTTATGCAAGTGTTGGATCAACATCATGTTCATCTTCTTCTTCCTCTTCAGGTTCAAACCTTACACCAAAACCAATGGAAGGGTTACATGAAATTGGTCCACCTCCATTTCTCACTAAAACTTTTGATGTTGTTGAAGATCCATCTACTGATTCAATTGTTTCATGGAGTGGTGCTCGTAATAGTTTCGTTGTTTGGGATCTTCACAAATTCTCAACCACCATTTTGCCTCGTTACTTCAAACACAGCAATTTCTCAAGCTTCGTTCGTCAACTCAATACTTATGTAAGTAAACTATCACTTTTCGTTTTAATTTTATTTGATTTTTGTTAGAGCTTAGAATTAGTTGAATATTGTTAAATGTAGTTTAAATTTAGTTATGATTAGTTGGGAATTTTTTTTCTTTGCTTTAATGTTTTTCTATTTACGAATCGAACTGAATATCAGTGAGGTTGGAAATTGGTTATAACTAACACTACTTCAAATTGAAGGTTTATTGTGTATACACTGATACATATAGTTACATTCAATTCAATTACTTGACGGTGTTAGTGTTAGTTATTTTATTTCAATTATTATCAGTGTCGATGTATCTGGTGTTTGCGTATGTGTCTGTGTATGTGTCTGTGCTTATTAAATATAAGATGTTTGTTTTGTTCAATTTGTTGAGTGATTTGTTGTATGCATTTGCAGGGTTTTAGAAAAGTTGATCCGGATCGATGGGAATTTGCGAACGAAGGTTTTTTAGCTGGACAGAGGAACTTGTTGAAAACAATCAAGAGAAGAAGAAATGTAACACAGTCACAGGTTATGCAACAAGAAACTAGTGGTGGTGCTTGTATTGAATTAGGAGAGTATGGTCTTGAAGGTGAGATTGAGAGGTTAAAAAGGGACAGGGCTGTTTTAATGGCTGAAATTGTGAAGTTGAGACAGCTGCAGCATACTTCAAAGGATCAGTTATCTGCTATGGAAACTAGGTTGTTGCTTACTGAGAAGAAACATCAACAGATGATGACATTTCTTGCAAAAGCACTCAGTAATCAATCTTTTATACAGCAATTGGCAAACAACAGAGAGTTGAAAGGTGTTGAAATGAAGCGAAAACGAAGACTAACTGCTAGTTCGAGTTTGGAGGATTTGCAAAATGATTCTGCTACCATGATGACAGTGCCAATTGAATCAGTGGTTGATTATTCTAGTCAAGAACAACAAGAGGGTTTGACTACTATTGAGTCTGAGATGGAGACATTGTTAAATGCTTACGATAACGAATCAAGCAGTGAAATCAAAGATTACAGTACATTGAGTTCTGTTCCAAGTGCTAAAAATGAGAGTAATTTGGGTGATACTGTGTGGGAGGATTTACTGAACCAAGAGTTGGTTGGTGGGAATCCAGAGGAGGAAGTTGTGATTGGTGATCTTTCTGGAATTGATGTGCCGCTTGAGGATTTGGTAGAAAAGAATGATGATTGGACTGTGGATTTGCAGAGCCTTGTTGATCAAATGGGTTTTGAACCTTAGTCAAAGTGGTTGTACAATTTTTTCATCATGTTTTTTTTTGTCACTTCACTTTCAACTTGCTGGTATGAGCTTTGTTGTTATTGTTGTTGTTGTTGTTGTTTTATGATTGATAATAACTTATGTGATGGTAATTGATGTAGAATATGAATGGCTTTTATGCAGCAAGGAAGATTGTAGTTGCAGAAGAGGCCAAAAGATGTGTATCCTTTATTGAACAACAATATAAGTTGTGTGAAACGTTTGAATAATTGCTTGTGCTAAATTAAGTTGCAGCTATTTTTCATTATGCATGTGCTTGTGTTTGTAACTACATTGTACATTTTGCAGGCGATGCTGAAAGCAAAGCAAATGTTCGAGATGATGATGGAATTGGAAAAGTAGTATAGTCTTCGTACCAAGAATTGAAACATTTGATTCTTGTGCCGGTGGCTGGTTTTTTTGCATAGCAACACATCATTCGTATTACTTTGTTCACTTGCCATCTTGCACAAGTAATCTAGGTGGTGTGCTGGTTCTAGAAGACTAATAATAATAATAATCAGTACTGTATTTGCTTTAATCCGCTAATAATGCTAGTAATGTAGTAACTTGGAATTTATATTCAAGAAAATTCACCAGAGATATTTTGTTACAACAATCTTCTTCTTCTTCTGAGCCTCAACCACTCCATCCATGCTTATGTTAAAAACAAGACCAAAACATCTAGTTCCCCTTCATCCAAATAGGTCACCACACCTTCTAATCAATCTTTACTTGTGCTGTGAATTCAACAAGAAAAGTTGAATAAATAGCAATGATAACTTAAACTCAGCTCAAACAGTAATAAACAAATATATGTGTAGGGCAAATGAATAATCAATCTAAAGAACAAATATAAGGATGAAAGAGGAACAAATTCACGATGAACTTTTTGTACCAAATTTGATTTAAATTGACCTACTTATGGGAGAAAAAGAAGTTATCCGATTAACTACCAGTCTGTTTTTACAAGAGCACAAAAAGTTGCAAGAAATTATTTTTTAGTGCTCAACCATAGCAAATTCTAATTTTTACCATGTCTTTCTCTTAACAATAAGAGAGTTACAAAAATGACCATTAAATTAGGCTCAGGCTAGGGTGAGCAAGCCTATCGTATCTCTCACGGTGGGAGACTGTTTTGCAACATTGGATGGTGATGTTCTACAGATATTATGATGCACACTAACACACCTTACCTCTCTTTCTTCCTCTTTGTCCGCTTCCTCTCTCTTCTTTTTGTCTCTTTGATCCTCTTCCAGTTCCATAGTTGTTTGCTCAATACCATTTCTTTATCTCTCCCAATCTCATACTCTCTTTTTTCTTCTCAAAAGTTCCATGTCTTGCTCATAAAAAAAAGTTGCTTATGCTTAACTTGCATCAAATGATTTGAAAATAAGAGGATAAAATCAAAACAAGTTGTTCTCTACTCAGTGGCGGAACCAGGAATTTCTTTTAGGGTGGGCCGCGAAATATTTATAATATTTAAATTAAATGTAAAAATTACATTTCATACAAAAAATTAAGTCATAATAAGCACAAATTTGATCATAATTTTTTTTAATTATATACCTTAAAAAAATATATTTTTCGGACAAAAAATAGAAATCAATTTTTAAAATATCTTTGCTTTAGTGGTTTGAAATATTGTTTGGGTCTCTAAAGATGTGGGTTCAAATCAAATAATGGACATTAAAAATGATTTTTCTTACTAAAAAAGAACAAAATCCATAAAATATGGTAGCTTTCGGATTGAACCCACACCCTCAAATGCTCAGGAGCAGGATACCACTAAGTAACCAACTGAGCTAGCTTTCAAATATAAATATCTAACACGCAAAAAATATATATACTATATATATTTATAATTTTATAAAAAGACCTAGGGTATATTAGTAATTTCCCATTTTTTGGGGGGTGGCCGTGGCCCACTCCAGCCACCCCCTTGGTTCCGCCTCTGTCTCTACTTATCACAAAAGAGAAAATCACACTTTATCAGCATTTTGCTACTCATAGAATCTTCTCTCTTAAATTTTTAAGGGTTAATAGGCTTATACCCCCTGCAATGTTAGCGAGTTTTGCGATACCCCCTATAAAAAAATTTCTCGTAGATTTCCCCTTGCAATGTTAAGATTCCACGCGTTACCCCCCTGACTGCACACCATGGCTGATGACTAGGTGGAATCTCCACGTGTCGTCGCCACGTGGAAAATAATTTTTTTTTATGCCACGTGGCAATTAAATGAAAAAAAAAATTAAAAAAACCCAAGAAAGAAAAAAAAAAAAGATTCTTCATCTTCTCCAATGCAATACCTCCAACCAGAAAAAAAAATTCCAAAGAACAAATTACAACCTAAATTTCTTCATCTTCTACAATACCTCCTCTTCATCTTCAAAACTCAAATCTTTTTTGAATAACAGCCAAATTTTATTAATAAGCAACTTTAGGGCGAAAAACAAAACCAAAAACGCAGGGCCCCAAACAAACAAAACCAAAAACGCAAACACCTGGGAGCAAAACAAACAGAACCTGCAACAACACAACAACAATCAATTATCAACAGAAACTCAGAAATCGGAATCAGAAATTCTAAACCCAGAATTCGCTTGCGTTTTGTTTCGGAATCAATTGTTGTTTATGAACCCAGAAATCGGAATCAATTCTAAACCCATAAATCGGAATCGGAATCAATTGTTGTTTCTGGGTTTTGTTTCGTTTTGCATTTTGATGAAATGGGTTTGTATACAGATCTCAACCATTGAGAGAGAGATTTATGGGTTCGTGTTGTTGTTCGCGTTCAATTTCTGGGTTCGTGTTGTTCAATTTTTGGTTTTGTGTTGTTCAATTTATGGATTTGTGTTCCCGCTGTTCCTTTTTGTTGTAATTTTGTTTTGTTGTTGTGCTGTAGTTTTCCTGCTGTGGGTGTGTTGTAGGCCGCGGGGTTGGTTTTAGCCTTAGGGGGTCTGTTTTGCTTCTTTGGTTGTTGTTAGCAGGTTGTTCTTCCTTGTTCTGCTGCTTGTGTTATTGTTCTGTTTGTTTGTCCAGGCTTGGTACTTCTTGTGCCTTGCTCTTGGCTTAATAAAATTTTTCTATTTCAATTTTTTTTTATGGATTTGTGTTCTTGATGTTCAATCTTTTATTTGTGTTGTTTGTTGTTCAATTTATGTTTGAGATTGTACAACTTGAGTTAAGGTTTGTGAGAAAACTTATTTTGAAGTTGTGAAGATTTGTTGTTGTTCTTGGTATTGTTTTTTATAATGTTGTTGTTCTTTGTCTTATTGTTGCTGATGACGATGATCTTATTGTTGTTGTTGTTGTTCTTGGTGATGAAGATGAAGATGATGATGGATGAATATGAATTATAATAAAAAAAATTATGATTTTTTTAAAAACAAATTATAAAAAAAGGAAGTTGGAATTAAAAATAATAAAAATAGGGTTAATTTTGCAATGAGAGAATTAAAGGTTTTTAAAAAAAAAAATAAAAAATTACACAGTCATCGTCTGAGTTGGCCAAAAAAAATTTAAAAAATCCACGTGGACATGACACGTGGAGATTCCATCCAGTCATCAGCCATGGTGTGCAGCCAGGGGGTAACACGTGGAATCTTAACATTGCAAGGGGGAATCTACGAGAATTTTTTTTATAGGGGGTATCGCAAAACTCGTTAACATTGCAGGGGGTATAAGCCTATTAACCCAATTTTTAAATACCCAGATAATTTTTCATACCCATTTATTTTTTTCTTCAACCCATTTTTAAATTCTTATATTTTTCTTGTATTTTGCTTCCTTTTGATTACAATTTCTGAAACACTATTCATTCAATATTCTTTAACTATTGTTTGTTTGCTTGAAGCTTTGAGAGAGAAAGAGATCAACAGAAGAGAGAAGAGATTGTGGATGATAAAAAATTGGCTAAATTGGATAATTGGTCCCTTAACTTATTTATTGATTTCATAATGCTCCCTTAACTAATTAATATTATAAATTGGTCTATTAACTTTAATTATATTTGTCATATTGGTCCTTTTCGTTAGTTTTTATAAAAAATATTTGAACATACAGAGACTAATTTGCAACAAAAAAATATATTGGTCCTGCAGATTTTAGTTTTAAAAGACTAAAGATTTGAACATACATAAATTAATTTACAACAAAAAAAGATACATGACTAAAACAAAAAAACGCGAACTTACAGGAATGAAAATGATGTTTAATTTGCAACAAATGTTATTTTCAATTTTCTATTTTTGGTTTCCTTAACCGTTGCCCTTGAGGCACCGGTTAGCATGACCCATGATTTATTTATGAGTAATATTGTTAGTGAATATGATTATGAGTCCAAACACCTTTCTTAGACGGAAGATAATACACTATCAACGTGTTAAAAATGACAATATGACAAACATAATTAAAATTATGGGATCAATTCGTAACATTAATAAGTTAATGGACCAATTTGTAACGTTAATTAGTTAATGTACCAATATAAAACCAATAAATAAGTTAAGGGATCAATCGTACAATTTAATCTAATTTTTTTTTTAAGGAAATTTAATCTAAAAAATTATAAAGTGTATATATTGTATCTGTGTATCCTTAATAATGAACGGTCCTGATTCATTATTTAAGTATTACACCCGTGAGCTATATCAGAAGGTCGCTCACCATAGAAGCCGCCATTAAATTATTTTAAATTGACCACTAAGAGTAGTTTCTAGTTTCTTTTATTTTCTCTCTTTTAACTCCTCACTTGATAATCACTCAAACTCACTAGAGAATGTTTGAATCATTTCCTCTATTCTAGATGTTTAGAATTAGTTGGGGCCAATTAGTTGTTTTAATCCTAGAAGTTTACAAAACACTCTCCATAAAAACCCCAATTCCCTTCACATGTCCTCTTTTTGTGTGTTGAAAAAATTGTTTCAACAATTCTATTTTTATAGAAAAAAGAAACACGTAATTTGAATTATCATTATCTATGATAAAAATTATCTTGACCAGAAAGTTCAGAACTCAAAAAAGATTGTATGATTTGAATTACATTGACCTGAAACTAGCATAACTCATTTTTTTTTTCATCCTGATTTCAATACACATGTCCCTAATTCGAATTACATACTCCACAAGTTAAAATACCACATATTCTAAAACACTTTCAGAACAATTCTCCACCTTGATTTTAAAGAAACAACAAAATCAACAATTCTAATTCCTTTAATCCACGCAATTTGAACACCATTTAAAATACTCCAAAGCTATGCACTTAGCCACACTACAAACATCAATTTTAGCAGCAAAACCCACTAAAAAGGAGCTATTATTATCGCTTCCTAGCACATCTCCACAAGATGCCATTCTCTGCATTTGTAACAGCACTACCATTTCAGTAATGAGGTCAGTCTTGTCATTTGCATATTGAGTAAACCATTTTAGGATAGGACAAAACGTTTCTCTTGTGACTCTGACTTAAGTGTATTAAATTTAACGTACAACATACATTGATTCCTTAGCAATTCCAAAGCACAAATGCGACAATGTTAGAAGAGGTGAGTGTGTGTTAATAGTAATTGTAATTCCTAGTTATTCATTATTATTCTTTTAGGCTAAAGAATAAAATTGTGATTATAGTTCTTCATTGTGATTATAAAGTGAGAGAAAAACATATAAAAAATATGAACCGTATATTTTATATGGTTTTTCATGTGAAAACGTGTCCAAGAAACATTTTCCCTTTTTTATACTTCTTTTGGTGTATATAATTATACGCTATATATTTAGTCATAAATGTTATTTTTACATATTTCTGTATCTGAAATTATTTATCTTCTTAGAATACCAATACATATTGGTTAATTTTTTTCATTAATATAATTTAGTTTATTGTGTTTCAAATAAATGAACTATTTCACTAACTATTATTAATAAAAATATTTTAGTTTTAATAAATGAAACTCATTTTATAATTAAAATAAACATAACTACAATGATTATTGTTTCTGTGAACATAAATCAATTGATAAAAAATCATCTTATATATGTTGAATTAGAGTTTAAATTCAAAAATTTTCATTTATTTATTTCAAGAAATGAATTTTTGACGATTAAACAACTTGACAAAAAAACTACAGTTATGCTTAAACACCCAAGTGTACATAGACATGCACAAGCCACAAGCCACAAACCCGTAGGTAGGTTTTATATTGGGTTAATAGGTTTTTACCTCCTACAAAGTAGACGAGTTTTACGTTACCAGTATAATATTTTTTTTGAGATTATCTCTTGCAATGTTTTTTTTTTTTTTCAGTTCATTTGACCCCTGTAATGTTGTTTTGTTTTACACCCGGGGGGGTCAAATGAACTGCGAAAAAAAGAACACAGTACAAGGGGTAATCTCAAAAAAAATAAATTATAGGGAGTAATACAAAACTCGCCTACTTTGCATGGGGTAAAAACCTATTAACCCTTTTATATTTATTAATGAAAACCCGTAGGTATCTTTTCAATCCAATGTGACTCATGATACTCCATTATTTTTGTCTTCTCATGAATACCATATTATTGATTTGATTATTATACAATTATAATTATTGGAATAAATTAAGGAAAAGGATTGGATTGGGCATAAGAGTATCTAATTCTCACATGTCATCATTCATATAAGGACAAAATTAAAAAAGTCCATTTACCTCCAATTCCTCTATATAAACCTCAATCCTTGAAAGCATAAGAAGTGAAATTGAAACTCCACCCTCCATTTTTTTTCTCTTGTGAATTTAGAATGGTGTTCATTGATTTGGAATGGTTGTTTCCAATTCCAATTAGTTTCTCTTTTGATTCAACAATATTGTTTACACTATTGGCTTTAGTAGGAGGATGGTTGATTTATCTATATGAGCCATATTGGAAGGTAAGGAAGGTTCCAGGCCCACCATCTCTGCCTTTGGTAGGACATCTTCACTTAATGGCTAAACATGGCCCTGATGTTTTCTCAATCCTTGCCAAGCAATATGGCCCAATCTACAGGTTTGTTTACTTACATGTACATTTTTGGATATGATTTGAGTATGCTTTCGGCTTTCGCTATTAATCACTCGAGATAATTGAAATTATTTAGGGATTGATATATTTTAGCAAATTCTCGTACATTTAAAGGTGTACAATAATATTGTAGGAGCGGTAGTAAGTACGTGTTTAGTAATAGTATGATGGTCTGTATATCAGCCACCGTAATTATGATACTAAACATGCACTAAATAAGTTGTTTGTTCTGACTTATTATACATGTTAGTATAATTAATGGATGAGTTGATATACTTATTTTCCTTTTCTTCTCAACTTGATTAAAGAAGTAAACAGCTTTTACTTTTGAAATTTGTCAAATTCCTTTTGGGGGATCATCTTCAGCCGAATCATGAATCCATGATGGTGTGCAAATTTTTTGCTTGTGATGGTTGGTTGAATCAGGGTGCAGCTTGGCGGGTCGCTATCCAAATGACCTGAAAATTGAAAAAGATAAATCAATTGTAAAAAAGTGATTATGCTATAATCCAATTGCACGTTTTTATTCTTGTTTTACAAACAAAAATCATTCAAAGGGCCCAGCTGAGCACCAGCTTCATATGCTTTCAGACTATTTCGATGAAAAACAAAATACTCCCTCTAGTCTTGTATATAAGAAAATTTTCAAAAAAGCTCTTCCTTTAAGAAAGTAGTTAAAATACATTAACCAGGGAGAAAAAACACATTATACCTTCTTGGAAAATGTAAAACATTGCATTTATTGGTTGAAATTGGAATAATGTCATAAAACTTAATAATTGAAGTAGACTTTTGCTTATATTTAAGACTTTAAATTTTTTTGTTTTGTTTCTTATATATGAGACCGGAGGGAGTACTTTATTTTGATACATATCATAGATGTTTATTCTCCTATTGGTCAACGCCGGCTAGACTAATTATATAATAACCTTGTTTGATTTTCTTTTGACCTATAACATTGTTTGATGATCTACCAAGGATATTTTATGTTTGTCTTGACCCTCATATTGATGAGTGAAAAAAAGTCCAATCGATAATATTAATTAGAAGAAGAAGAAAGACTCTTCATTTTTTTAATTTTTTTTTAGCAACTAGAGAAACTTTACTCATTCAAATGGCATAAAAGCCAAATATTACACCATAAATAGATCACAATCCGCTAATATGATGCTCATTAACAAGGTAAAGTACAAAATTGATGCAAAATCAAATAGATATAACTTTAGGTCGAAGTAATAAATCTAAAAAATAGTTTTTTTTTGCTTATAATTAAAATCGGAGGAAGTATTAATATATAATACTAGTAAGGTTTGAATGTGTTGTTATACAAAGGTTTATATAATATCAATCATTTTCTTGTTCCTCAATTTATTTATTTTTGTGTTTTAGTCCTTACATACCATACCACTTATTACGTTTGTTGCTTATTTTTTTAGTCCCTAAAATATTTATATTTATTAATGTTGAAATTTGATCCATATGATATGCACTTTTTTTTTGTTGATAATAATATGTACAACATTTTATTGTAGTCCCTCAACTATGGGTTGCATAAGGAGTAAAATGAATATTATACACATATTATAGAACATATTATAGGTAACATTTTCAACATTATAAAATTGTAGACATACTAAAATAAAAACAAAAACAAAAACAAAAAAGTATTATATTTGGAAATATTAAATAAAAAGATAAAAATATATAGACTAAACATAAAAAGTGATATATTTGTATATACTATTAGAAATTGTTGAACTCTTTTCAAATTGGTATAGTGATTCAAGGGTTGAGTTTATTAGGAAGCAAATAAATTAAGTTGTTCATATTCTTACTAAGGCCACATTTTCGATTAGTTTTCGAATTTTGGTTGATATACCACATTATATTGAACATATTCTCATTAATAAAATGCTATAAATAATATTCTTAAACTCTAGAATAAGAAAATTAAAAAATAAAATAAAATGCTATAAATACTTTTCTTTAAAAAAAAACATTTAAACGATTTTTTTTGTCAAGTAGTCTAGTGGCTATAATTTCACCTTTTAAGGTGAATAAGTGCAAGTATTAGGTTTTTGTAAAAAGAAAAAGTGCAAGTACTAGGTTCGAACCTCATCCCCTCCCTTCAATAATAGACAATGTCCCTTCCAATTGAGCTTAAACATTAATCAATATATAAAGTACAAAACTTAGGTGTTTTTCGTATGATTCTTAACTTCAAATATATTTTTCATAATTATAAACTTTAAGAAATCTTAAATTATTAAGTTATTATATAAACTATATGAAAAAATCTAAAAAAACATGTGACTAATTAGCATGACTCTTTTTCATAAAATAGGAAAAATCTACTCCTTTGCACTTCCTCCCACCAAAAGACAAAATGGGCCCATTGGTGAGAGCTAGGCCGGGTCCTTGGGATCATTATTGCTATTCCAAATCATATAATCCGGAATAATTAGTGTTTGTGATGATCATCTTAAATCATCATATTCTATGTTCTATATTTATACGTACAGTTCTTTTAGCTGGTGAATGATTAACTCACTGAAAAATTGCACTTGATAAACATTTATTTATCAATAATGTATTATTGTTTGTTTCTAAATGATGAATGAATGTAACTAAAAGGTGGGTGTAATTTGCGGCAGAATCTGAAATATGGTGTCTGCAAATTAAAAGGAATTATGAGCTCATGATACCATAAAAAAGATTAACAATAATCAAAACCATAAAGAGAGCAAGTGAAATATATTGCAAATAAATTAAGCTTTTTTCATTAGTCACATTTTTTTTGTCAATATATTGTACATTGTACTTGTTTGTTTTCGGACAAAAATTGTTTGTTTGTCAAAATAAGCAAAGTCTAGACAAAAATTGTTTCCATCAGAAATTAAACTTGAGTTCTTCCGAACGATTCATTCTGGACGGAGCTCATTAACCACTTGAGCGTCGTACAATTGTACTTGTTTGTTTTACCAATATTCTATGCTTGAAATTCTATGATTTTCACTGTTTATGATTATTAATAAATGTTCCTACTATTTATTAGTGCAGATTTCATATGGGAAGACAGCCATTAATAATTGTAGCAGATGCAGAACTATGTAAAGAGGCTGGAATAAAAAAATTTAAAGACATTCCAAATAGAAGCACTCCCTCTCCCATTAAAGCTTCTCCACTTCACCAAAAGGGCCTCTTCTTCACCAGGTACATTTCATATTCCATAATACTCCACTTTTTTCCATGTCATAATGTTACATAGTAAAATTTATACGCACATCATCGAAGAATTAGTCTCTGTATTGTGCGCGGAAGATATTTTAGTTGACATAAAAATAATTTTTATGCACATAGATTGACATGAAATTTCATATGCACATAGATTCTCTAAGTGGTCTAGCCACTAAGTTGAATAAATCACTTTACCTTTAATAAGTGGCAAAAAACTCAAAAGTCAGAATCATATATGTTCTCTATAAGGTTACATTATTTGTCGGCATGTATATACAAATATCATTTCATAATATTTTCTTAACAGTTTCATGCCACTTTGATGTGCAGGGATTCACAATGGTCTACCATGAGGAACACAATTTTGTCTGTATATCAACCATCACACCTATCAAGTTTAGTGCCAACAATGCAATCATTCATAGAATCCGCCACTCAGAATCTTGACTCACAAAAAGAAGATATTGTGTTTTCTAATTTATCGCTTAAACTCGCGACGGATGTGATTGGACAAGCAGCATTTGGTGTTAATTTTGGCCTCTCTGAACCTCATTCTGTTCGCAGCGAAATCGAGAGTGTTAATGTTAATAAGGACGACGTAATGAGTGCAAGTGATAGTAATGAAGTAACGGATTTCATCAACCAACATATATACTCTACAACTCAACTTAAGATGGATTTGTCCGGTTCATTCTCGATCATACTTGGTCTACTTGTTCCAATTCTTCAGGAACCATTTAGACAGATTTTGAAGCGAATACCGGGCACCATGGACTGGAAAATCGAGCGTACTAACAAAAAACTAGGTGGTCGTCTTGATGAGATTGTAGAGAAGAGAATGAACGATAGAACACGTAGTTCAAAGGATTTCTTGTCACTTATACTAAATGCTAGAGAATCAAAAGCAGTTTCAGAAAATGTTTTCACACCTGAATATATCAGTGCTGTTACCTATGAACACTTGCTTGCTGGATCAGCAACCACTTCCTTTACTTTGTCTTCTGTTGTCTATTTGGTAGCTGCACATCCAGAAGTCGAGAAAAAGTTGCTTGAAGAGATTGATGGGTTTGGTTCAATAGATCATATACCTACTTCTCAAGATCTTCATGACAAATTCCCTTATCTTGATCAGGTTAGTTAAACATGCATGAATGAACATCCTGAAAAATTATCTCTCAAGTTTGAAGTTGCAAAGGCCCAAGCATATAAGATAATAATAGTTATACTTTTGATTTAATTCATATACACCATCGGTGTAAATATTTGACTTTAACCATCACTTTTTAAGACATACATATGATCGATTGTGACTTGTTGACAGTATAAAAAGGTAAAAAGTTTTACGCTGACTATTTATCAAAATTGAATTCTTATACTTTTTTATGTTCTATTTAATTAATGCAGGTGATCAAAGAGGCGATGCGGATTTACATTGTATCACCATTAGTAGCAAGAGAAACATCAAATGAAGTAGAGATTGGAGGTTACCTTCTTCCGAAGGTAAGACATATATTTCTCCTTGCATGATCATCAATGCTTCTGTCATCACAAGTTATCATTATCATAAATGAGAAGTTTTGTATTTTAAATTGTCACTGAAGTAGTTTTGTACCAGCAGGGAACTTGGGTTTGGTTAGCTCTTGGCGTTCTAGCAAAAGATCCGAAAAACTTTCCAGAGCCAGAAAAGTTCAAACCAGAACGGTTTGATCCTAACTGTGAAGAAATGAAACGAAGGCACCCTTATGCTTTCATACCATTTGGAATCGGTCCTCGGGCTTGCATTGGTCAGAAATTTTCCCTACAAGAGATCAAGCTTTCTCTCATCCATTTATACAGAAAATACTTGTTTCGGCATTCACCTAATATGGAAAACCCTTTAGAACTCGAATATGGCATAGTCCTAAACTTCAAGCATGGTGTCAAACTGAGAGCCATAAAAAGAAAATTGAGGAGCTGCTAAATAAACTGTTAAGATTGTACTTAAATTATAAATAAATATGATGCGATACAATAATGAAGGATGTTATATAACAAATAATGAAAGAGATACTATTATGATTTTCTAGCTTTTAAGTATCTATTAGTCACTCTTCCTACAAAACCATGAATTGTTGAAGATTCAAAAAATGAGATCAAAATATTGTTAACAAAATGTGGTTTCACATAAATTGACAATTCATCAAGATAAACTCTCCAGGCTGAGTATTATAAATACTCACAAATGAACAATTATACAAATGGAGACCCCCGTTCACAAGTAACATCAAAGACATAAACAACTAGTTCTACTTCAAGCTCACTAACTAACTCGATTAAAATACATGACAACAAGATGTTGAACTTCTTGGAAAAACAAATAAATAAAGAGATGTTTTTGAGCATCCATGGAGCTGGCTTCAATTTCCCTCATTCACCGCGGCCTAACTGAGCTCTTTTCCGAGTGAGTTGGCAGGTGGAGTGGCCTAGAAAAGTTGAGTGAATGATCAGAAGCAGCTATGCTTTTAGAATCTCCATTTGAGAAAACTGCAGCCCTTTTCATAAATTGAAACTCATCCATTGATTGTTGCCTTTGAGCTCTGTTATACATTGGATAACCTGTTTTTAGCTTTGCCTTTGTTGACTGAGTCAGGTTCATGTAATTTGGCCTAGAACTGCTACTACTATCCTCGGTCCTTTCACAAGTGTTCCCTGACATTGGTGTCGTGGATGTACAAATAGAAGATGATGCAGAACTCTCGTCATACCGAAACTCGGAACTTGGACTTGATGACGAACGAGTAGCCTGTCCAATGTGGGGAGGAGGCTTAGCAGAAATCCGTGTTGTGACGTTGTTTTTCTTGATTTTGACTGAGCATGGTTTTGAATTAGAGCTTACAAAGGATTCCACAAACTTCTTTGGAGGTGGTGGTGGGGTTTTATCTAAGCTTTCGGCATGAGATTGTTCCATCAATCTAGTCTCCCAAGGCTTGGCTGCCATCCATCTTTCCAACCAACTCCATCCTCTGTTAGCTTTGTTCATCTCATGATTCTTTAGAGAAGAAAATGAAGCATTTGTTCGTGAATTAGTGCTTGAGGCTGGCCTGCATTGCTGGAAATCTCAAAAAGTTTAAGTATCTTATACTTGCAGACAAGAAAGAAAAAAGTGAAAAAAGTATCTACTTTATACTTCGTTTGAATTTGTTTGAATTGAAAGAATCGACAATTAAGTTTCTAAATTTGTAAGGCGGCGTTAACTTCTCAATCGCTTCTCAATCACATTAGTCGGTTCTAGAAAATTTCAGACACTAAATTGACGGATCTAAAAGGACTAATATGATAAAAGGAATTCAATTTCAAGGACTGATAGACAGCCTTACACAGTACTAAAAAGTGATTCCAAACTTAATTTGTTACCTTCTGAGCAAGTGAGTATGCAAGAGCCCTCTCTCTTTTGAAAGCTCCTTCTTGCCTCATTTGTATTTTGGATTTAACATCTTCCAATGTTCCAATGCTATCACACCACCCTTCCTGCAGATTCACAAAAGATATTTCTTGAGTTAGAGACACCTATCTAAAAATTCAAAAGATTCCTGCTGTCAATTCACAATACATACCTCGGCTTCCTTCAAAAGTTCAAGCTTGCTGCGTCGCTCATTGAGCATATTCTGCACGGCTTGTCCCTCCATGGACATCCTCACACGACGAGCTCTTACTCGAGCTTGAACTCGAACCAAAGCCTGCATGCACCTCAATGTCACTGCAGCTTGCTTCCTCACTTGTCTACCCCTGACAAGAGCTTGAATCCTCACCACCGCCTTCAAAGCCCGTAAAGCCCTTCTTGCCTGCACACACAACCCTCACATTCATTACAAACAAAGTCCCTTCCAACAAAAAAGTTCAATACACTAAAAAATCACACACATTTAATGTTTCAAGTTTCAGCAATAACTCTTCATATTACTGTTGTTGAATGTTGAATAGTACTACTATTAATTAACTGTAAAAACAGCATTAATTATTACAACTTTCATGACAGGTTTACTTTTCACATAAACCCTAAAATAAATCAAAGTCCCAAATTTCCAATCCAAACTAAAACAACATGTAATGGGTATGTTTATTTTGAAAAAAAGTTTTGTTCTCTACCTTAAACATTGTCTAAAAACATGAAAATGAAGAGTCATAATAGAGGAACAAGAACATAAATTTAATAAAAACAAAAACTTGACTTGAAAGTTGATGATGATGATGATGTTTTACCAAGAAGCCGCGAAAAGTAGTTTGGATTCTTATAGCAGCCCATTCTTGTCTAACAAGTCTAAAATCCTTAGGTTGAGCTCTCACAACGGTGGCTACTGCGGCGGTGAAAGCTTCTGCTGCAGTTGGTGATTCAGAACCTTCAGAAGCTGCTTTGTGTGGATTACTATTGAAACCTTTCCATGAACTGCTATCACCTGATGAACTTCTCCATAATCTCCATTTCTTACTCTTACCTCCTTCTTTCACCTTCAAATATAAACCAGAAAGAAAAAAAAAACAAAGTCAACAACAATAAAAATACAATCTTTTTCTTGACCAAAAAAAAAAATACAAACTTTTTTTATGGGATATATGCAACTTGCAAGTAACAAGTAACTTACATGTTCATCTTTGTCTGGTTTCTTGAATCCGATTAATGCTTTCATCCATTTTCCTGAAGCACCCATGTTGCTGCTGGTTTGAAACTATAGAGAGAGAATGTTGCTAACAATGTCTCTTGATTGTGTCTTGTCTTTGAATGAAGTGTAATAAAGTGACCTGAGAGAGAGAGAGAGAGAGAGAGAGAGAGAGAGAGAGAGAGAGAGAGAGAGAGGGGTTAGTGGGTAATGGTTAGTTATGTGGTTGTGGATAGGGGGGGTGTAGTTAGTAGTATTATGGAGATTTGAAATTCAAAAACGTGCAACGGACAAAGGAAGGGAAATGAAGTAACTGGTCCCGCAAGTTGTGTTGGATTGGATGATTCGTTTGTGTTGGAATTGGAACATATTACTGCCACATCACGTTCGGCGGTTCGAATTTTGAGTTTGTGATTTGAACAAGTGGGGTCCACTAACTTTGGTGTTGAAGTTGAGTTGAGGAAAGAGGGTCAGCGAGGGGAAATAGTAAAAATAATAAAAAAGTGTATGAAAAGGAACGAAACGTTTTGGTTTTGGGGTGCAGTAGCTGGAAAAAGTAAGATAGGTACAACTAAGAAAAAAAGAGAGGGAAAGTTGTGCAAAAATATGAAAATGATGGTTGAATGGGACAATGAGATCTTTCATGTTTGTTTCTCACAAAAAACTTTAGTGGAATTAAGATCTACCGCTCTCATACTGACGCAGCATGCAAGCATTCCAGATTCCCCATGCATTTATCAATGGAGTATTAGCCCCGCAATACTGAATTCAAACCCTTCCCAGTCAATAAAATGTCCGCATTCGCACAATCGACATATCTTCAATTAATAATCAACATATTTGACAATATAGATTTCAATGTAATTGTCGAGTTTAAAATTTGAATATCAAATTTACATCAACTGACTAAAGATATGTCGAATACGTGATTGCGACATTTTTTAAACAAGAGGAAATCTGGATGGTCCCACAATACCTACCAACTTCTTTAAACTTTTAGAAGAAAGTACTAGAACAAAAAATGTTTTTCTTTGTTTTGTAGAAGAAATACACCAATGTCTAAACTTAGGTATTTATTAACAAAAGTTAACTAATCTATTCACGTTTAATGTCATTTTTAAAAAACCATTCTTACATTAATTACTAAGTAGTATTGTTAGAAAATGACAATTTAATTAGTACTACATGGAATAAACTTAAAAAAAGCACTTAATTATCATCTTTAATATATAAAAAAAAATATTTGAATGACATATAAGGGATCTTTTTTAGTTTAACTAGAAGCCTTGAGTCTGAATTTGGCCTTGAGAATAAAACAATATTAAATCTTTTAGGTGAGTGTTTCGTCACAGAGTACACACTATAAAAAAAACTACCATTCTTAATAAATATGAAAGTTAATTTACTTTACTTATGATTAAAGTCAGAGGGGGTATTACTTTACTTATGATTAGGCCAGCACATTTCCCCGGTAGAATATCGCATTATCCTCAAATACCGTCTGATGATTCCTTTATTTCCTATTGATGATGTATGCCCTGTTTGCCGCAAAGCGTGTCTGGATAGATTTGGGGAGCATGCAGTTCATTGTCGAGAGCTTTCAGGCTTCAAATACAGACATGACTTTGTTCGTGATGTTCTTTTTGATGTTTTTAAGCGCGCAAGAGTATTTGTGAAGAAAGAGGCACATGTGAACTTCTTGACTGACCCACTAGAGGGGAGATCTACACTGAGGCCAGCCGATATTTTGGTGTACTGGTGGGCAGGAGAAAAACATGCATGTGTGAACTTCACTGAGTATCCACACTCGTGGGATTGACGACTGAGGATTCTACTGTTGGACAGGCGGCCCTCAAAGCTGCTTTAAGCAAAATGGCTAAACATGAGAGCACATGTTCTAACAATCAACATGCATTTATACCATTTGCATTTGACTTGTTTGGTTTCCTAGCACCAGATGCTGTGAATATTTTGAAAAGAGTTCAACGAGATCATGCGTAGCAATGTAGAGTCTCTTAGGTATCTAGATGTAGTATTTAAAAGGATTGGTTTAGACATTCAAAAAAGGTTAACGGCGCAGCTTGTTGCTCATTTACCTTCCATTCAAGTGTAATTATCGTCCAAATATTATGTTCATTTTAAAAATGAGTGTTATTTTAGCATAAAAAATTGTTCAAAAATGAATGTCATTTACACTTTTTAATATAGGTTACTTTTTTTCATTCCAATTTGCCCTCTAATTTGTGTATATTACTTTCAAAGATTTATATTTTTTTTATTTGTATGCAAAAACTTTAAACTATACTCATTTTAAAATGGAGAGAGAATTATTTCGAATTCTCATTTTCAACTTATAAATGATGAGAGTAGGTTTTTATTTTGGGTCAAATGAATATATTGTCTTTTACTTCATTAGTGTTTGGCACCACATTGTAATAATTAAAGGGACATTGATTTGTATATTTTGTCTTTCTTATTTGGTTTTGAGGAGCATTCCCGTGGATACTGCACGGAGCAGCAACAACTTCGACAAATAAAAAAAACAGTTGTATGATAAGAAACAAAAAAAAATTGTTGAGAAGAATAGTACTCCACTTTTTAGATTTTTAAAGCATTAATTACATAAATTTTTTTGGTGAAGAAAATAACATCAACTTACATAATTTACAATGTACTAATATTTACTATATTTGAAATTTTGAATCCTTATAGTACCACTGTACCAGTACTTGTTACTTGCATTTTTCATAAAATAATAAAAAGAAAAATATATATACTTCTATAAAATTGTAGTACTACAATTTGGCTCCTGCTACTTTTTGTCGTGTATAGTTTTGGATTCAATTCAGAATGAGGTGACCAGCCGGTACTTATTTAATTCTTCTATCTACTAACTTGTATTTTCGAGAATAGCAAAGCATTCATGTCCGCAACTGCAAGGCTGTGCATGTTCTTAGGAATCCAATGATAATGCAACCAAGCATAGTAATAGTACTCACATTATTATTTTATTTTATTTTTATAAAATTAGCATTAGGAATTAGGATCACTATTTTACTCTAACGCCTGCTTGATTGGCTACATGAAACTGATTATGAAATTAAAATTCAGAAGGTGACAATGAATGGCCACAATAAAACAACAAACAAACAAACAAACAAACAAAAGAGTGCTGGGTCAACAATACATTCCACGGATCAATAGTCAAACAAAAATTACAAACCAAATTAGTGATAGGGAAAAAGAAAAAATAAGAGACAGATAGTCAATGACACAACGTGCAAGGAGACTCCTTTCATGTTTTCAATTGTTTATGTATCCCAAACACACCAACTTGTACTTTGTCAACTACTATAGAAGTATCAATACAATCTTGATCTGATGGAATCCAACTAGTTTGGAAGCTATATGAAAATTTTATTATAACAAATCTCAATAAAGTTGATAGTAGTATTATCTAACCTTACACCAAGATGTACAAAATTCAAGTATAGTCAAAACTTGGTATTATGTTTTTAAAGTTGATTTAAAGCTCAAGTTTTTGACATGCAGCGACACAATTCTGATTACAGAAACAAACATGCTCAACACAATGTGCAGTGCAAAATTCTGAATGTGTTTGGTTTTGTTAAGAATCAACATATCAACTTACATTTACCAAAAATTATGAGAGTACGGTGGCAATCGATCACTGGGTTTCCAAACACGCAATATACCATGTGTGAGTGTGAAAAATAACAAGTCCCTTGTATTCACCAAATAATTAAATTAAGCGCTACTGTGATCTTTGTTAAAGTTATAGGCAAGCCATACACATGCGATGCGAACATGTCCATATTATTGGCAGTGCAGGCTTGCAGTTATTCATCTAGTTCTGATCTCATGGAAGTCTTGTAATTAACTACAGTAGAATGCAAAAATACAAGCATTGGCAAACCTGACTTTGTAATCCTAATGAAATAGTATTGCATCCACAATTTCTGACAAATATACATGTCACAGTTAGACGGTTTAAGAAATAATGAAGTAGCAATGTGAAGGAACTCTCTAGATGATATCACAATCAAACTAGAGTATTGATCAATATAATCACAAGGGTTCCTCTAAACAATAATTTGTACAAGTCAAATGAAGTGATACTTTCTATATGTCTATCCCTGTAAAAATGAAGTCAAGTCAAAGTAAATTCTTGCCGTCAACAAGTGAGCACCGAAAATTATCCTGCTGAAACTGATCGAGACTTTTGTTGTGGTGGTACGCCAAGCCAAGCCTTCATCATGTCATATGTGGTGAAGCTAATTGCAGCTGACGGAACAATCTGGGAACATAACAAGGAATTTTATAAAGAATAGAACCACTTCAGAACCAAAATAAAACACAGTTGTTTATATAGAAATTTGGTGATTAATAATTTGATATATCCCAAAATTTAGCAAACAAGAGAAATGGCACTAGCATTTTTTCAACAAAACCTAGAAAGAGTACTTCCGGCGTAATTTGATCTGCTTATGAAAGGTAAAACAAATAGCGAAACTTGAAACATGAAAAAGTAATCCAGGCCAAAGCTAACAGTAAAATAAAGTTAGATAAATGATAAGTTGGGCATTACCCTTATGTAGTTAATGCTCACGCCTGCAAACAACTGTTTCCACCCTTGATTACGAACAATCTTCCTAAGTCCATCAAATGTATTCCTGTATCTGGCATCGCCATTAGCTGCATTTTCCAGGCTCCCAACCTGCATTTGTCTCTTAACAACATCCAAAGGGTATGTTAAAGTCTGCCCGAACAATCCAGCAAGAGCTCCACAAGAAAGGCGCATCAAAATGGACTTTTGATGTTCTTCAGGAACATGCATCTTCAACTTCTCATACGTATAAAACTTTAAACCGGCATATGGAAGAATTCCAGTAAGGGTTGGACCTAAGGAAAGAGAAAGGTGAAGTTTACAATAAATGTATTGAAAATAATCGTTACAGTAGTAAAATGCACGAGATGAAAGTTGAGGCATGCTATAAGGAAACACATGTCCCACAAACAATAATTCCAACATAATTCTCCAACAAGAACAAGTTATGATTGTCATGCAAAAAGATGGTAATGGTGGATTCTGGGATACATACCTACACCTCTGTAAAGTCCACGAACTCCAGCTTCCTTATAGGCACTTGTAAGTACACCTTTAATCCCATTATGTGCAGAACCTACAGGTTGAGAATGAACTGCTTTTATACCATCTTTGATGCATCCTTTTGTGTCCACCACCTATAAAATTGTAAATGACAGAAACAAGAATTATAATGTGATTTAAAATTGCATGCAATTCTTCCCTCAAAAAATCCCCCTGACCACCAAAAGCATGTATTATATCAATGGAACATGGTATAGGTCCACCTCATACAATGGAGAAATACCTATTTCTTATTCCCAACTAATAATGCTAAGATAACAATTTAGTACATATTCAAAAGTTGCAATGAAAATGACAAACAAAAGGGTCTAGCAACAGAATATTGTACGTGAAATAGTTCATCGGTTGAAGTCCATGTGGACCAAATTATTTGAAAAAACAAGACAGTTCCTCAAAGAGACTACAAATTAAACAGATCTAATAATGAATTCTTCTCATCACTATATAAGATATAACTAGCACTCTCTTTTGAACACAGTCTTCTGTTGGATGAAATTCAAACGAGTCTCACTATTTTGGAGTGGAACTCACTAGGGCTCTGTTTGCATAAACAACTTATTTTGCAGCTTATAGAAAAGATAAAACAAAGTCAAATTGTTTTCCCTATAAGCTATAAGTTGTTTTCATAAGCTATATCTTGGATAGCTAAAAACAGCTTATGACAGTCTTACAAGTGTTTATGTCAGTAGATAAACTCAAATAAGTCAATCTAAACAGGCCCCAACTGGTGTGGATTCCACACAAATTTGGCGAGACCCGTGAATTTCACCCAATGTAAGAGAGTCTATTGGATAAAAAGTGTGCTGCTGCATACTAGTATTTCTCATACAAGATATGTGTATGCATTAAAGGTAAACAAGTCTATTTCAAAGGTTGAAATATGTTTAAAGGAAATCCTTACCTGATAAGCAAGTTTAGTACGGGCAAGATCTAAGGGGTATGTACATAAAACTGAAGTTCCCCCGGCTGCTGAGCCAGCTAAAAGATCGATAGAAGGACCCGTTCCTAACATGGGATAATTGTCCAGGATCAAACTTTTATACCGCTCGTATGTCATAAAATGCAAGGCTGCATATGGAACAATCCGGATAACACTGGCTCCATTTCCTCTGAAACGACCACATAAGCATAGGTTAACAACACATGCATAGTAAACCAAAAGGAAAATTCATATCATGCAATTTAAGTCTTACTTATATAATCCTAGAAAACCTTCATGCTTAAGCAACTTATTCATAGACTGGTACACACCAAGATTATGGAATCCCCCAGTCCTTGTCTGTAAAACAAGATAAAATGAAGGTTAAAGAGGAACATACATTAACAATAGTAACAGGCTGGCAGCAATCAAATCTTATTTGAGTAATCTCACTATTAAACGCCATAAAGAAGAACATACACCCATTTCAAAATAGTCTTGGTGCCAGTCAATCGCTTAAAATAGCAATTAGTTCAAAATTCCCCTAAGGTATGGTGCTATGGCGATGCTACAGTCACTACTTGACCGCAAAATTCTCAAAGAAAATAAGGAACAACGAAAGAAACACCACCATTCGTTATGTATTACTCCTATAGAAATAGAGAACAATTAAACCTTAAAAGCCAGAGTTTTCAGTTTAATTATTTCTTTTGAAAAAGGCTCTATTGAAGGGTTGAAACAGGACAGGAGGGAATAAGCTCTGAAACTGAAAGTCACTTGATGAGTGGAAAATTACAAGGATTGCAAAAACAAGAGCTTCAAGAATCAAGCAAGAGACATACAAACCATTGAACCAAGGAGCAGAAACTGAATACTATCCTAAGATATAATTGACCCATAGCACTGGAACACATATCCTCTCTTTATAGAGGCCTAAATCCTTTCTCCCTAACCGTAAGTTCCTTGAAGATTCCATCTACCAATCAACGAATTACATGATATTCTACCACAATTAAGTGCTGCATATTTCCCATTTCCCATCAATATATAAAGATAAAGATGTTTTTTAGTAATTTATTAGAAAACTTATGGTGTATGCTTATTAGTATGTATTTGGTTTTGCGGTGACAAAAATTGATTCTTACTATACGTGAGTAGGATGTTTAGTGATTTATATTTGGATACACTCATATAAAATTAGATTATAAATTCGAACCTAAAAATCAATTGTAGAGGTAAAAATTTCAAATTAGAATCAATTCTGGAGACGAGATCAATTCTCGTGAGAGCATCCAAAATGTTAAAAATCAATTCTACACATCTAACATCAATTTTACCTCCTAAAAAGGTTAAAATTGTACCTGCCAAAGTATCTTAACCCGTTCGAGAGGTGCAACGGAAGACTTAGCAAGCGCACCAGCAAAGCCACCAGCAATTAGCTCCTTAACATAAACAGGAACACGATCGATTCTAGATTCATCTCTCTGAATAGATGCATTATTCACCAAACCAGCCAACGTAGAACCTTGAGAAGAATCCATTCTTATTTAAAAAAGTTACACAAATTTGATTGAAACCTAATTTATCCACTCTGGAGCTGAGAAAACTCCTTATCCCATCTACTTCTCGGAGATTGTTGCAATGGCTTAGGAATACGAAGATACGAAGAATTGGCTATGTTTACAAGCCAATTCGATTCAGCAAAAATTTGATTCATCAACAAATCAAGAAAACAATAACCTGTTATTTACTTACACGAAACTTCTTCTTTGTATGGCGAATTGAATTGATGAATATGATAGATCGCGTAAAAGAGAGTGCGATGTTGAAGAGAAAAACCCTAACGTTGATGAATGGAGGAGAACGGGTGTGAATGATGGAAGAGAAGAGAAACCCGTTCTCCTTTGGTTTTTTTAGGTTATTGTTGTTATGATTTGATTTGTTTAGTTACGTTACATTTTGTATTTGTAGATTCCGAATATTTATTTTTCTTTCTTTGCATTTTCAATAATGGCGCATCTTTCGTAACGATGGGCCTGTTTATTCGCTTTCGGCGTCTACATCATGATTCCTGAATTGTCTACGTTAATTCAACCGCAAAATTAAAATATGGAAAATGTTTCTTTCACAATTGGCTCGGAAAAATCGGGTCAACTCAAATATATATATTTTTTTTGACAGAAACTAAAAAAAAAAAAAATATTTGATTTGTTAGTCCATTAATTTGTTAGTATTACTATATCTCCAATCTATAATTCAATGATATGAAAAAAATTATATTTTAATGTATTTAGTTTATATTATAGATCAGATTAAATTAATTTTTGTACGTGCTTATTTTCACTTCTTTAATTTGTATATAATATTTAAAGTTATATTCGGGTCACACTTTAGGCGGAAAATATAGTTGAATTAAGGTTGGTAATATTTAACAAAGGTTGGAAATAAGAGATGCTTTACCGCCAAACCAAACATAAGTTTTATCGAGTTAAACTAAGGACATGTTTAGATTAACTTTTTTTTTTAGCTTATGCAAATAAATAAGGTTATATGTTAATTTATAATTTTCTACTAATGAAAACTATATTTTTATAAATTATTTTATCATAGAGTACCTTTACAAACTTATAATAACCTTATTTATTTGCATAAGCTCAAAAATAAGTTAATACAAACGGACTCTAAGTTCTACTCAACTTACGATAATGTAATAGATATGGTATGATGAGAATATATATATGGATAAAATGTGGATGCAATAGCTTTACAACAGTTGGGGGAGAGCTTGCTACTCCTTTGAGTTCTATAAGGCGCAAGATAATTAGTCTTCGTACTTGCAGATGAAAAATATTCAGTTTGGGACAAAAAAAATACAATTATACAAAATTATATATGTATATTTTTTCGGTTATTACACCGTTGTTTATCAATAATCAGTCTTTGTCATATGATAATTAATCAAAGAGCAGAGAACATATTGGGCACAAATAGAATGTTGTTCCTTTTCAACTGAATTTATTCCATACATGAAAATCAATGATTAAGGAGTCTAAATTTTTTAGCATTTTGAGTGTCATTACGTTTAGATCTTAATTGTTATTCGATTGGTTTCGGTTATTAAAGTATAAATTTTTAGAGACCCGCATCCATTCATATACAACTGTTCATGAACAATTTTTCACAATCATTGACTCAAAATCCGACCAAAAACTTATATGTATTGACAATTATGTCGGTTTTAAATCAGGTCGTGGGTCCGTCTTCAACCCTAGTTTAAACACCAACAATTACACATAGCCATGGGCCATGGCTGCCTGCTTTGCTTTTATATAATGAATGAATAGCACAACTCATAAATATGAAAAGTCACTACCAAAATAATGGCCCTTTGAATCTATGATCATGTACATTTTATTTCTACACGTTTCAAGCGGCGTGTTTTCTTGTGTTCTTACTTGTTCATGTTACAATAGAACAAACCAACAGACAAATTTTGTTTTCACCACACGTTAAATACATTCCTTAAAAGGCAGAGAATAATAAACAATCATTTCACCAGAAAATATCAAATTTAATTTCTTTTGTACAGAGACAGAAAAATAAATTATGACCTATTTGTTCATGATGATAGAATAGCTGAATCCATTCATTCATTCATTCATGCACTAACTAATAACAAATAAAATAAAAAAATTAAATGTTATTGATTCTATCTTCTTGTGTTTGAGATTGTGACACACACAATGCATCAGGCTCAAGAACAGAATTCTGTCTAGAAATTGACATAGTGCTTTTAGGATGATAAGCTGCAATTTTCTTCCCTTTTCCTTCAAAGATGATAGGATCATCTTCATCATCAGGAACACATTTTTCACCTAATATAATTGTTTTCATCCAAACAGAGTCTTGTTCTGGTTTCAACTTCGGTTTAATATGTTCCTCTTTTAGATGATCCCAATTTTTCTTAATTTTTTCCTCTTTTAAATGATCCCAATTTTTCGCCAATGACAAACTTCTTGGCATTTTCATGCTTAAACTAAAAGAAGCTCTTCGTTCTGAAGTTACCCTTTTCATATTATTGCCAGAAAATGGTTCTTTTGGTACTAACATTGCAGGTGGAAGAGGTAACTCCTTCATTGTAAACTCATTGTTATCGGTTTCTGGTTTATCTTTATCATCTGTTGTTGGAGGAGGATTTTCTTGTTCATGTTGTGATGAATTCCTTGTAGCTACCACGGTTGATGGTAAACTAGAATCATTTAAAACTTTTGATACATCCGATGGTTCGATTTTTGGTGGAACTGGTTGAGATTTTCTTCGAAATCGATCAGTGCATATAACTGTGATTATGGCAATGGTAGCAGCAAAACCTGCTGCAAAAAATGAAAAATGAAGTAATGGGTGTATTAATGTGATATTATCAAGAGGGACACTTCTTCCCATGACAGACAAGACAACATCCAATTTGTTGTGTGATGATGTTGTTGTGCACCAATATCTTTGTATGAAATTTGTGATTTTTTTAATTTTTATTTTTTTTGTTGGAAAGGTTTGTGAATCTTTGTTTGTTTTAAGGATGTTGGAATTTGAATGAAGAGTGAGGACTGAGAGGGTTTCCTTTGCCTGCAAAGTCCTAAAGGAAAAATTAGAAGTGGGAGAACAAATAGCAAAGTTTTGCTTTCTTTGGTTTGGAAGAAGGAATCCTAAAATGATTGCTTGAATTTAGGAGTTGTTTTGGATGGGGTAAAAAAACATGTATTCCTAATTTTGGTAAAACATTAGTCAAATATCAATTTACCCTTAGAATAGTTAAAAATAATATTGTAAATTTGTAAAAAATTGAATGGGTAATAAGGATAAGCTCCACATAAATTGTTTCATAAATCATAAAATGGCAAAAATTGCTTCATTAAGTATGACATGAAATGAAAATAGTGGCTCCAACTAATTTTAAATAAACTTTTCCACATGTTCTTGTAAATTTAATGATAAACTTTTTTATAAATTATATTTTCCAACACTAAATGCTATATTTAATTTTGTAATTTATGTTATGTTTCAAGCTCGAACTCTTTGAATGGAAAAAAAGTGATTAAGACGAGAGACTCCATTGAAGATGACTAACCAAATTCTTCCGTGGAGATTAATCATGGAAACAAAGTTCAATCGAAAGTTAATAAAACCCTAATAATGATTATTCTAGTCAGAATATTGTATTCAAGTGGCTAATGCGCTCTAATACTCGATGACTTTTTTGAAAGAGTGGATTGATATGTTGAAGACGACGAATGCTCCATAGAGGAGGTGGTGTACCTACAAACATTCAGACAACTATGTAAACACGAATCGTGGGTGTGAGGTTTTTAGGGTTAGGAATAGTGTACCTAAACCTCATCCATGAGAATGCTCCACAGAGGAAGTGGTGTACCTGCAAACATTCAGACAACTATGTGAACAAGAATCGTGGGTGAGGTTTTTAGGGTTAGGAATAGTGTACCTAAACCTAATCCATGAGATGGTTTGCATTGGGGATGATTAGGGTTTTAGGACCCAAGAATCTTAAATAGACATTTGTCAAATGTGGACAAATCATGAGGTGATATTCATCACACAGTTCTGATTTAATCACTGATCCTACATATGTCACTAAGGTGTGTTCATGTTTTAGTCTGCTCTGGTGCTAGTAACTTGGGGTTGAACCAGGTTGTTGCTGGATTGAGCTTGACCCAGTTCGGAACAAAAATTCTTAATGAAACTTTTATATTAAATGAGAAAATTAGCTTTATTGGATAAGAAAGCTGAACATAATCTCCCTCCCACAACAATATCACACTAAGATCTTGCTTTACTTTTTGGAGGAAACGCTGCAAACCTTCCAAAATGATTGGCTTGCTTTAGACTTGGATAATTGATCTAGCAACTGGTACTCCTCCAATTCAACAAAGTCATGAGTTCTATTATGAGATTCTTCATCTTTGTAGATGGGACCAATACTATTGTGTACCATGTTGTTTTTCTGACCAAAATGCTAGTGTATATATATCATGTGTTTTGTTGCTTTCTATCAATTTCTTAAAATCCATGAATATATAGTTGAATCACTGTGAGATAGTCATATTTGGTTGTTAGCACTTGATACTAACAGGATGATAAACATCTGTTGAGAATAATCTTAGTAGTGCTTTGTGGGTTGACTTGGCTCCACTCTGTAGTGGCTCAATTAGACAAGATAGGTGAATAGATGCATGATTTTGGCGAACCTTAAAACTTAATGAATTTTAGAGTGTTTACAAAATTTATTTAGAATTATGGCACAATAATTGACTTATCTAAATATTTTTTTTAAATTATTAAAATATTTTATAATTTATGGAAATGAAAGTCCACAATTAAAATTTTGGACTAAATTAATCATCGCTCGTTGATTAATTTTTGTTTATCATATGCAATAGTAGAGATTAAGAATTTATAAACAACAATATAAGAGAAAATATTTTTTGTTTATGCTACTGTGGTGGACGTTATGAAAATGAGAAATTTGAAAGAAAAAAAATCACCCATAACATAAAATTTTCAAAATTTTACACGTCTATTCCTCAAATAGCAAACTATATCCGCTACTTAAGTAGCGGACATGAATATTTTAGTAATTTTGCAGGGCACGTTGAAAAATTGGTAGAGTGCCAAAAGAAACTATAGTAAGAGAGATCTGAATTAGTTTTGGGCCGTTAATTCAAAATCATATCACTGAAGTCCAACATCCCCCTTCTATTGGGCTACTACAAATTTCAATTGAAATTTATTTTTGCCACACTACCGATTACTCGCACGCTCTACGCCTTTTCCATTTTACCCTTCCGCTAATTAAGTAGTGGATGTTGTAAGAATGAGTCATTTTTGAATAAAAACACCCTACATGAAATTTATGTCCGTTACTTAAGTAGCAGACGTTATAAAAATACGAAATTTGAGAAACAAATCACCCTATTTAAGTAGCAGATATTATAAAAATTAGAATTTTTAAACAAAAAATAAAAATCTCCTAAAATGAAATTTTTAAAATTTTAAACGTAGAATTTGTTACTTAAGTAGTGGACAGAGATATTTAAATAATTTTGAAGACGCACGAGCACGGGTAAATGAGTAGGATGACAAAAAGTAAATATCATTTCAACAAGGACAACCAACTTTTTTTGGTGAAGTATATGGAGTAAACATTAGAAGAGATCCCAAGGTAAATCCTTCCTACCTATCCATTATTTGTTAATTAATCAAAATTATCAAAATACATTATTAACTATAGAAATTGACTCTTATATACGCTGAAACGACTTGAGTAGTTGTTAAAAAGGAGTCTGATTGATAGTATATGTAGTGGCTAGTACAAGCATAACCCATTTTTGGGGTGCCAAGGGGTGCCAACGATTAAAAAATGGATACAGACAGGTGCAGTGTCTTTTGCATATCCATATTATATATTCTTGCTTTTGAACATTAATTTTAAAGAAAAATTAGTAAATTTTGATTGTTTCATTTTTAAACATAGGCATTAATTAGCATGAGTCTTATTGCTTGACAATCTGTGGTACTCATCATTCAACATTTTCCTTCCAATTATATATGCCGCTATGCAGGATTTGGATTGAGTACATTCATTTTCATATGCAGTCATGCATTCATACTGTATTAATGGTTCAGATTTAAAATTCACAAAATAAATAAATGCACAAATGAAATGGGTGGTTGAAATTTACCTGCAGTCACTATTTGACTGCAGGGAATCCAAATCCCACTATGCAAGCATCAATTATACCGTATTGCTCCGACAAAATTGCTTTTAAGTTGTATCTAACAAATGTTCGGCTAATTACCGTGAATTTGACAAAATCACTCCAAATTAGCATGATTTTAGAAGGAAAAAAAAACTACACTTTAAAGCTGTCACAAAATCACTCGAATTCATCCCAATACAACCATGCATGTAATCAAGCAAAAGAATTTTCTTGGATTAGGTGTAGAAGAAAAGGGAACTACCCAGAAACCACCTAAGATATCCTTCCTAGTGATTATTGAATCTAAATTTTACAACACTAATTTTGTGAAACTAAATAATACTCATGAAGATGATAACCATGTTATTAAAATAGAATATTCCTAAGGTAAACACCAATCATGACAAAATTAAAATCCTCAACAACAAAAACAATATACTCCAGTACACAATAATTTGATTCCCAATAATTAACTAACTTTATAGCATGTACTAATAAGTATAAACAAAAGTCTTAATGAAATCAAGTAAACCGATCATAACCCAATAATGATTTATCTATACAATTCTTCTAAAGAAAAATACACAACTCAAATTTGTTAACAGAACATAAAATTAAAAACATCAAATTAAATAAAGTTTGCAAACAAATAAATCTCTACCAACCATAAACAACTTGTGAGTACTTATTCTTAAGCCATCTAAAACTCTTTCTGAAAGAACCTTTGACTTTACCTTCAACAGAATACATTTTATAGCTAGCAACCCTCTTCTTCCTCTGAAGTTCAGGATCAGCAAAACTCAAAGTTTTTGAAAAAGAAGAACCAGCTGAAAAACTTTTACCTTTCTTCAACTTTAAATCCTTAGGAGCTTGTTGAACATAAGAAGAACTATAGCTTCTAAGATCATAAGGTTTAGGTGGTCCTCCATAGTAACTCTCTATCTGCATCATTTGGCCATTTGCATAAGATTTTGATCTTTGAAAATCCTCCATAGGAAATTAGGTAGGAAGAGATTCAAAGAGTTTTTTTTGTATAACTTTTCAATGCTTAAACTTTTTTCTTATATTAAAAAGTTGATTAAAATTTAAGGGTGAGTTGTGAAGTGGGGTCCAATAAAGACCTTAGAGTTTTGGTCTATGGTTCTGGTTTTGAGCTGGCTTAGTTTTACTTTGAAATTTATTTTAGATTTTTGTGGTATTAAATTAAACTATGTCTATTGTTACTGTTTTCTTATGGAGTACTCCCTCCGGTTCTATATATAAGAAAAAGTTGACTTTTTAGATTCATTATAAAATTGATGTATCTAGACAATAATATAGTCTAAATACATCAATTCTACAATGAATCTAAAAAATGAAATGTTTCTTATATATGTGAACGGAGGGAGTATATAGTATAAAAACTCCTTTTTCCATCATATTTATTTTCTTAAGCGACATATGATTTTTATTAAAATACTTCTGTCCGCTATTTAGGTATCGAATATATTGAAAAACATTCTATCAATATAACGTATGTTATTTAATTAGCGGATGTCATTTTTCAAAAACTACCTATTTTTATAATATCTACTACTTAAATAGCAGAAGGACAAAATAAGAAACACGTAAGGCGTGCGAATAACGGGTAGAGTGGCAAAAATAAATTTCAGTATATATTCATCTTAATTATGGCGTGTTGAGTGGGGAATCGTGTACATTGTGTAATGTTTACGCTTCTTTAATTTGAAATTCTTGTGGGAACTTGTCAAACAAAAATATTCTAGTGAATTTTGCTTTTGACTTAGGCAAAGGATTCTGATCCTCACTGTGACAGAAAAGGTCAAAAACAATTTTTTTGTGGTCCTGTTTTTAAGAATTGAAATTCAAAATTCCAACTTAGTGTAAATTCAAGGAAAATTAGAATTTTAGCCAAATAGAAATGTTTCATTTGGATTTCCTTGTTTTTTATTTTTTTAATTTTTTTTACTAAATCATAAAATTTATCATTCATAAATTTTATTGGGCTACATTCTTATAAATTTTAAAAGTTTTGAGATAAAAGTATAAAAATATAATGATAAGTGATCCAAAATAGAATTTTCAAAAATTGGGTGAAATTTGAAGTTTCAAAAACTTGAGGGACCAATTTGGAAAATTTGGAAAAGGGATTAATCTGTAAAATGTTAAAAATAATAGGGGTCTATGCAAGTTCTTAAACATAAATGAACCAATTTCTATAATTTGAAATTATTAAAAGGATTAATTTGAGATTCATATTGAATAGAGCAATACTCATAGTGTTAACTTTGAATTCTCTCAAAAACAGTTGTAAAATGATTATTAATATTATTTTAATTAATAAAAATTTCTTACTACCCCATTTTTTAAACATTGTATATTGTTTTAATAAAAGAATAAAGTTCAGTTTTTGGAAGGTATTTTTTGTGTGTGATACACTATGAAAAATATTAAATTTAGAGATCGAGGGAAGAAAATCATCACTAATTTATTAAAGTTTCGTCACAACAGATTTAGCGACGACTCAACATTCATAACAATTTGGGTATCACAAAATATAAGTGAAAGAATTTGTAATTTGTCAAAACTTGTGACAAAGTGTTTTTTTTTGACAAGTTAAACCGTCACAAAGTTAACAAATTTGTCACTAATGACGTACCAAAAATACAACATTCATTCTCAAAGAGATTAAACATTATTACATTTTGAAGATTGAATTCCAATTTAAGAGCTTTGAAATGAGAGAAATATAACTCAATATCTTAGGACTCAAAAGTACTTTGTATTTACATTTACCTCCTTTTAAAGACACTAATAATACTCAATTTTGAGATCTCTCAAATTCAAAATTTGTACCAAACATTTGGAGGTTTTTAACTTTACCTTTGACATAATATTTTTTAGAATCTCTTCATTTTAAAATTTCAAATCTCACATAAGACAAAGTTTATATTTCTTTACAAAACTAACTGCATTTCTTAATTCGTCACCAATTTTGCGTAAATTGTAAATGTCATATTAGACAATGATAGGTAATATGATATGTAATTAGTATGAAGTTCTGATACACGATATTGATATGATGCGATATCGATATGCCGATACGGGAAATTTTTTAAAAATCTCTATCCGATACTGTCGCGATACGTTATTAAAAATTAAATTTAAAATTAAATATATAAAAGCACAATATATAAATTAAACTTGACTAAAATCAATAATATTAATAATAATAATTTTTTTAAAACACAAAAATTATTATTATTATTATAAACGCCAATAATTCATTATTGTACAAGAAGTACAAACAAGCCAATAAGCTTGCACAAGAACAAAACAGTTTGAGGCTCAACATACAAGGGTTCCTTAGTCCTAACTAAAAACACATAATAGTTCAAAAGACACATAATAGTCATGACATCAAACCTCTTCAACAAGCCCATCATGTAGCAATAACAGACAACTATATAGCTCCTGCAGCTGACCAATTAAAAGCATAAAGCATCATTCTTATACCAGAATTTTGGGTCAAGCCCAAATGCTTAACATTCTGTTATATAATAGGACACCATAGTGACTTCAGAACAGTGACAAAGACAAAAAAATACTAATGATAATAAATTAACATCATTAATATTAAGTTAAGTATTTGAACTTCATTAATATTGTCCCCGAAAATAATAATCACCAGTACATCTTAAGTTAAGTATTATAGAAAAATGACATCATTAGTACTATCCCGAAAAACATCACCAGTACTGTAAGGGGTGGATTAGGGTGATGTTTGATGTACTTTTTTATTGGTTAAAGTGTTTTCATCACTTTGCCGCTCGTTGTATGATTCAACAATTCCTTATACTTCTTGTTTAGGGAATTGTTCATTAATAAAATTTAGCCGATTAAAAAAAAAACTATCCAAAAAAAGACATAGTTAGTTATCCGTATAACAACATAATAATCTGACATTCACTAGGAAACACAGATTATATTGGATATTATTTTTTTTATTTAAAAATAAAGATTAATTAACCGATATTTTTCCAATACGAGTATCGGGACGTATCGGACGCGTATCAGATACTATTTTTTTATTTAAAAAGAAAGATTTAACCGATACTTTTTCCATACGAGTATCGAGACGTATCAGATGAGTATCGATATTGGGTGGGTATCGGACACGATATTTCGCCATTTTTAAAGTATCGGGACTTCATATTATAGTTAAATTTTACTTTCTATCAACAATAAAATAATATAATTTAAGTTCTTTTGTACTGTTCAGAATTAATTTTAGCTCATACAATTATAATATTGTGTCATATTTAGGAGTATTATTTATCTAATCTATTGTTTAATTTGTTTTGTTGATTCTTTCCAAAAAGAAAATTGTTGACAAGTCTTGTTAGAAATTAGAATACTTGGTATAAAAAAAAAGTTTTGTTAGAATATTTTTCTTGTCGAAACCCAATACAAAAAGAAGAAAATACTAATATTCTTCATGTCGGTAGGTCACTAGGTTGTTTGTGTCCTATACAAATCACTACTCAGTGATGCCAGCCAATGAAAATGAGAGCAATCGTATATTAATGTGAGTGAAGACAAACCTCATTGAGCTGGAGGAACATTGAAATACAATACACCATAAAACCTTTCTTAATGCGAGATTATACACGTTAATGCCATTTTTTTTAATCATTTGTGAGTTGATTAAGATTTAAACAAAAATATGTAGACAAAATCTTCAAATATATATATAAATTTCGAATAAAAAAAATTAAAAAATTTAGACTATCCTTTGATAATTTGGAGTACTATCCCACCATCAATAAAAACAAATCATATTTGAAAAATTGGTTAAGACTCGGCAACAAAATATTAAACTCTCTAATCCTCCTAATTCCAAAATCTCATGACTCCTATCTCTAAACACACCTTATTCTAGTTTATCCAATGACATTTCGAGTTTCCCTATTCCAACCCTACAAAAAAGTTTTAAAAAGAGATTCAATGATAAAAATAATAACTGAGGGAGCTTTGAAGAATAAAATAAAATAAACCGAAAAAACTAAATAAAGTACTCCATGAACATTAGTTAGAATACTCTAAAAATAAGTTTTTTTAAAAAATATTTTTTAAAGTGATTTAACGTAAAACATAAATAAAGAGACTAATATTAGCAATAAAATAAGAAAAAACTAAAACCCCTTAATTATCACAAATAATCTTAAACTAACACCCCTGCCTTAAAAACAACACCCCTGCTTTAATAAACTTGGGTTTCGGTTAGAGTGGCTCGTCTCACCTTGTGTCGTGGTGAATTGGACCATTCAATATTTCAATCCATGTAACCCCTTTTGATTTGATTGGAAAGTAGGAATGCTATACATACCCTTTCATTACTATAAAACCCACAAAATTTAGTACACTTCCAGACATTATAAATTAGTATTTGGCTTAACAATCAGTGAATATTTAATACTTCGTATTTTCGACTATGTACATTCATTTAGGGGTAAAAATGAAATAAATAATCACTGAAGAGTTTATAGCAATGTGTGGAATGAACAAAGCAACCTTCTTGATCTTTGCCATTAAAAATGAAAAAGAAAAACCCTCTTGGACAATTCTATATAGTAGAGAGAAATAATAGGCACTTTGTGCAAGCAAATTCGTAAGTTATTCGGTTCCAATTCAATGGATTTGGATCCTCTCCAATTTTCTCTTCAATGTTTTTTTTTCCTTTTTTTTATTCAATGGTTGCTAAATTACAAACAATAAAAAACTCTTAAGAAAAAAGAGAAAATAAGTAAATGAATGGTTAAGATTCTATAACATGACCAACATGAGAGAAAATAATTGGAGAGGAATATATTAAAAGGTTAAGCACAGAGCATGCATAACTAAAGTATTTACAACACAAAATAAAGATAATAGGCTGCGGTCAAAAAATTACCTATTGATCCCTAAACAAAACGGAGGATTAGTCAACAATACGTGCATGAGAATAATTAATTTTTTTTTATGCAACTTCTGCCATCACCAAAATAGAACTTTCACCTTATCAACCATGACGACTAAAGGGTTTTTTTTTTAATAGCAAACAACTTGATATTTCTAACTTTTCAAAGATACCAAAAGCTAGCTAACCAAATTACTTGAAGCCATGTATCTGCCTCTTTGTCGAACAAAGAAGAAGTACAAAGTTGAGCTGCTTTGTTCCATAATAACAATTTATAATTATACTCCAAAAGAGTTGAACATCGACACATCCTACCATCAAGTGATCCACGTCTTCACCAATACCACATCCTCCTGAACAAAGCTCCCCGTTCATAAGCACCACACCTTATCGAATCAAATTGTCTCTCATCAGTAATCAATTGTTTAACATTCTCCAAGTAAACGACACTATTTTATTGCAAATAACATCCTTAAGTGTTGTCAATGAAGCAGGAGTAAGATGAGTGAACATATGGTAAGCTCCTCGGAGCATCCTTAAAAGGGAATATGATCAATTTTACAATTTGACCTCCAATGAAGTATCAAACAACCAAGAGTCCTTCACATTTAAACACACCAACATGCTCACGTGGAAGTTAACTTTTAAACCATATACCAACTCAAACAAAATCAGAAGAGCTTTTATTGCCCGAATATTCGCACAACTCTTCTCACCAACTATCAACGTGTCATCAGCAAATTGCAAGCGAGAAATTTAAACATGATTACCTGGACTTTTGCCAATCAAATAACCTATAAAAGATTTGCTTACATTAAGGCATGCATCATAATATTCAATCATTCGACTATTATAAATAAATAAAACAGAGATAATGGATCACCTTGTCTCAATTTTCTGCCAAATCAAAATTCATTTGTTGGACTCTCATTAACTAAAACAGACGATGTGGCGGATTTGACACATTCCATAATCCACCGAAACCATTTTACAGAAAAGTCAAATTTTCAATGAATTACGTGACCATATACATTAATTATTCAATGAATTTAAAAAATTAATTTTTTTATACGTGATCGGAGAAAATGTCACATCATCATTTATATACCCAAAAACTCGATAGAAGGATCAAAACCAGGGTCGTCCCAATTAAATTAGAGGCCAAATTGTCATAGTAAAAATGAACCCTAATAAAAGATCAATTTTCTATTTAGATTGTAAATAAATTATTAAAAAAAGTATTAATTTACTTTGGAGGTGCAAACAGCAAGTCAGTGTAATTTAGGAAAGTGCAAACAGTTAGTCTAAGGAGCTGGGTTGGTGGAAGTAGATTGCTAACTATTTATTTACACTCCTTAGACTACACTGACTTGCTGTTTGTACCCCCTAAATAGAAAAGTTAAAAAATTATTAGAGGCCCAACTTTGTAGAGCTGTTTGCACCTGATCAAAACTTTGTGTTTTTGAGATAGAAGGACAAATTACATAAGTGAGAGAAAATATGAAATCAAAACTGCAAATAAATAATCCACCTTATTTTTATAAAGGAATAAAGTTAAATTTCTTTTTATAATAAAAGACTAAAAAAAGGGTCATAAATGTTGTTCATTTGATTCAATAGCTACAACCCAACCCCAAATTATAATTCAAAGTTTCTCACTTCTGTATATTTAAAAGTGTGCATGTCTAACTTTGACAAAAATAAAGTGAGAGTTTAGCTACTTAACAAACTAACTAAAAGGACAAATTAAAACATAAAATTTACTTAGTAAATAGTTAGAGTTGAGAATGGATCCTCTCAAAAAAATTTCTCAATTTTTTCTAATTTTCACTTCTCAACCATCAATTAATTTCTCTCAATTTCTTTTAAATTTAAATATTGTTTTATATTTATAATCTAATGGTCTATATTCCATGTTATTTCCGCAATTTTTTTCTCCTCTTGAAAAAATTCATTCTCATCACAGTTATTGATTTAAAAATCATACATTAAATTACACAGAATTTTAATATTTAATCAACAATATTGATTGTTAATTTAAATCGGACGATTAAAAACAATAATTCATGTTTGAAAATGCAATTTGTCTATTGCTCATAGTGCAGAGGTGGGGATATTGGTAGCTATACTACCGCCACTGTAAGCCAATATATATCGGCGTGCACAGTTCACACATGTAAATGTCACAAAAGAAAGAAGAAGAAAAAAAGTGATTGAAGCTAGCAGCACATGGCTCCAAATTGTGGTCACATGCATGCTTAGCAACGCCAAACTCTAACCCCACTCACTTTCTTTCTTTTAAAAAATTAACTAAAAGAAGGATTTTGACCACATTCATTCCATTTGTGATAAGGGCTGAATCTGTCTTTGACTTGTTGGTCACTTTCCAACACACTACTAGAATGTTGTGTTGTACATGTAATGTAGCTAGTTATAGTATCTAATTCCAAAGGACGTGCCCATTTGTGTCGTGTGTTAGGGACCATTAGGGAGTGAGGTTACTCTGTTCCGAGTCATTGCCTTGCCTTGCATGCCTTCACCCCCTGCAGCCCCATTACTTTTTTATTGGAATCAATCACCACCGCAATATATCCCCAACCACACAATGTGCCAACTGAAAAAGTATATTATACGTGTAAATACTTGTTCCTCTCCTCTTTTCTCCTCTCTTCTAACCCTAGCCGCCACAAATTTTTTCTTCTTTTTAATCTATCAAAGAGGGATTATTTAAGGTCAATTTTGACATGAATCACCCCTCCAAATAATTTTTTATTTCTCGTTATAATAAATAAATGTGATTTTCACATATTTGTTTATTTTGATTTTTCGTCTTTGTATAATGTATATTGTGAGTTGTCATTTTATGCTATTAACATGGATGCTGGAACTCGCAAATTTATCCTTTTTGTTTTTAACCAAACTTGCAGATTTAACATTTTTATTTTTAGCGACTTTGAATTTGTATTGTATCGAGATGTACTCTATCAATTTCTATGGATGAAGAAAAAAAACTCGCAATACATAAAAAATTATCGGTTAAATAATCTATGCGAAAGGTGGATCAATTGATAACGTGCTAATCCATAGATTTGATCCATTTCTTTAATACCTTACAATAAAAAATAAAATAAAAGAGAAGATAAGTTGCCTACGGTACACCAAGATGCTCATAATACCTTTTACTCCATTTTTACTTTTTTTATTAATGAGAGAATACATGTGGGCTTTCCTTGTCCACAACATTTTGGTTTTTCTTATTCTCTCATGAAGATATTGGAACGTACACCTGGAGTTAACATGCATTAACATGATCCTTCATCTCCACAAAATTGGTTAAATTCTAGAAACCTTATATAGTTTAAACTCATGGTCTGTCCTTATATAGGAAACCTATAACATTACATTTGTTCGTTATATTTTTTTTTGTCTTAGTTGAAGTGGTAATTCACTGAAAATTAAACTCACATAATTATGAGATCCCATGTTCAAACCCGGGCTATGACGTCCGGCTTAATAATTTTGGCATTTTTACCAGTTGAGCTAGGATTTATGGGACGTCGTTATACCTCCTTCTACCACTCATATATGACGATTAAGTTTAAGTAGTTAATGAGCGTTCTAAAATAAATTATTTGGGAGAATTTGAGGAATTATTTGATTCTTTTGTTTGAAAAGGAGAAGGTTATGGTGAGGTTTTGGAGAAATTGAGGAGGAGAGAATATTTGAGAGAAGACCAATTTTATTGCTTGCTAATTACTTGCTTTACTTCTTGTTTTGTTTCTTGTTTTGCTTGATTTGCTTTTGCTTGGTTTACAAATAACTAGCTCTCCTATATTTATAGCCTTTGAGAAAGAGTTCCAGATACATCAAGAAATAATTCTACAAACTTCTAGGTAGAGAGAGTTCTACACACTTCTCTCTACTACGTATTATATATATTTAACGATATGTCTTCCAACTACTAATTATTTCTATATATCTCTAGAACATTCCTTAGACTCATTGTCTTATTAGTAAATTGGGTCTAACACTTGATTAGCACAATTGACCAAATCAAGTTTATTATCCAACATTTTTATAGAAATAATTTTTTATTAGATATTACTTATCTTACAGTCAAACTCTGAGTTATTAAAACCCCTTAATATCAAAGAGTTAATACAAAATATATATATTTCTCCGATCACACTTATAAAAAAACAAAATTTAAGAAATCCAATTAAGTGCAACAAATGTAAAAGTGCATAATTTTTCATATTTTTTACAAATAAAAACTATAATAAATAAATTCAAATAATAAAAAAAAAATAGACCTCTTAAGCTAGTGTCAGTTTGATATCTAACTATTGCACAAATTTTCTGATGAAACATTAACAAATTTTGTACTAATAATAACATGGCTGTGCCCCAGTTACAAAAAAATAAAATAAATACTGTAAATAACATGGCTGTGCCTCAAACTCAAAAACGCACTTGCTGGAATTGCTTCCAACATCAATGCTAATGATTTTACTTAAATAAAGCATACTTATGTCCTTTAAACTGCTTTAGCGGCGCATTGGATCTTTGTGACCTTTTAATTGTGTTTATGTATGATGAGCACTAACTGGCAATTTGCTCTTGAACAAAAATTCCTTAATTCCTTTCCCCACCATCTTTTATTAAATCAAAAGGAAGGGGACCTGCAATTATAGTTCCATGTGTTGGCCTTCAATTTGATCTGCAGCTATATGTTATATGTGCAAAAGCAAGGGCACCAATGGATATATGGATATTCCCTTCAATATGATAATAATTGATACTACGAAAATTAATTAGTTTTCGACACCGATATCTCAGAACAAGAACCTTTCATTTTTTTTGTTTATTTTTTGGATAACAAGAATGCTTCATTCTTGTGTCAAAAAAAAATTTTCATGCTTATAATTTATTATTGCCTTTCTATCATTAATAAGAAAATAATAGAAATTAATGTTTATTGAAAAAGGAGAAGATTATAGTCAATTTTGGAATGATTTTTGGACAAAAATCCGAGCAACCCTTGCTCTTTCTATCAGTGGGAGGTACAACCTCCATGTGCTGGAGCCGATAGAGGTTGGTGGGGTTTCGGTGTTGGACATTGACGTCCCTGCTTGATGAGTGGTCTCCCTTTACTTCTCCCCTAATCCATATTTATTTTCTTCTTTTCCGGTTGCTTTGGTTCAGGTTTTTGGTGGACTCATATTTGGTGGTGGCGCCCATGTGTTAGATTATTTTATTGTTTCTCTCCTTTTATTTTTTTTCTTCATTCGTGAGCATTCTCTGTACTCAACTCTGTATTTTTTCTCCTGTGATCAATAACTTCTTCCTGTTATATATATATATATATATATATATATATATATATATAAATTATTAAACAAAGAAATAAACCGTAGAAAAACAACAAGTTATATATATGTCAAGCATAGATAAAGAAAAGCAAAACAACAATCTAACATACTGTTGGGTCGTATTTTTATTAGAGTAATTTTAATGAAAAAGGGTGGTCCAACAAAATAAGGAATTAATGTTAAAATGACAGGTGTCATTGGGTTATGGCTGAAAGCGTCATCGAAGTCTATGGTTCGATTAAGCGAATTCGAATTGCTATGAGAAAGTTTGGTAGTTAAGTCTTTTTGATGATTCGCATCGAAGTCAAAGGGTCAACGCGAGATTCGAAACAAAAAGAATTGGGATGTGGACCAAAGGATCAAGGCCCAAAGGAGTCCGAAGTTAAGCCCAATATGCGGAGGTGCCAAAAAGAAGGTTTCGAAGCAGAAGAACGTGGGTTCGAAGATTAGATCTGGAGCGTCCAGATCATCTTAGCAGTTAATTTCTGCTTCGATGTATAAATAGCGTTTTCAAAGAGGAAAACGGGGTCGCAAAACTGTTTACAAAATTTCTCTAAAATATTCTAAGTATTCGAGCGTTAGAAAGAAAGGAATTTTGAAGAGAAAAATGTACGGTTTGTGAACCACTTTTACTTGTATCTGCACTTTATCATTAATGCAAGTTTATTTTATTGCAATTTCCTGCGTTTCCTTGTCATTTATGTTTTAAAGTTGTTGAATCGAGGCGATTCGAGTCAATATACTTCGTCTTCTTCGTAAAGAAAACTGAAATACTTAAATGTTTATTAAACTTTAATGAACATTAAAACTGTCATTTCATAGAAAAACAAGCATAAAATTGTCCTGAGATTCCTAGTTTGATCTCGCAAGTTAAAACGTAAAACTAGCGCTTGTTTACTAATTTTCACGGTAAACAAATTGGCACGCCCAGTGGGACTGGTTTTGTGCTTTGTTGCTGTAGAAATAAGATTTTTCTGTGTTAGTAACTGCCATCAACGGTTATGGCTAGAACTCATCAAATGCATGGGTCTATTACCAGTCAATCTGTAAGTTCTTCGAGTAGTGAGGGTAGTCTTTCTCCCCCTCCAGATTCGAATGTGGCGAGTATTACATCTACTTCGCCAATTCCTAGCGTAAGTGGTTCTGGATATATTCCAAGAACTATGATACCAATAACAACTATGGCGTTTCATTCTGTTTCGTCTGGTTTAAGACCACCCCCTATGGTCACAAACCCTTTATATGGTCCTATACCAACACCTACGATGGGTTTTCAGTCAATACCCACGTCTGAACCTGAAAGATATACTACCCCTAGGGTAACTCCAACACCTTTAACCACTGCGTCTGTGTTGTCTTTAAGACAACAGATGGACGAAAGTAACCATGACATGGTTAATCTCTTAACGCAACAAATTGGAACGGTCTTTAACCCCTTAATTCAAAATACTAACGACAGTTACCAAATGTTAGCCTACCAAATGGGTCGAATTGCTGATTTTTTTGGCACTCCTCCCCTTCAAAATCAGCCTAGGATTAATCATGTGGCACCACAAATGATTTTACCCGCTATGTCTGCCACTCCTATTAACCCAAGGCCACCATATGTAATTCCCCAAGTTACACCACAACAAGAGCCTGTACCAATGACTCAAGAGGAGTACCAATATCAAAATGAGGTTAACCAACCTCCTCCAATAGTTATGGTTCGAAGGAACCAAGACCCTGATGATGTGGTTCGAAATGTTCAGAACAATAATAATTTTGCTGCGCCTAATAACTTAGCAACTTTAGTCGAAACTATTCTGAACCAAAATGGCCTTAATACTGGTACTCGAAGGCCAAACTTCGTTTCTGCACTATCTGAATATGTGTTGCAAACAGAGTTACCTAGAGGTTGGAAAGTCCCTAAATATACTAAGTTTGCAGGGGATACCAATGAATCCACGGTTGAACATATTGCTAGATACTTAGCAGAGTCGGGGAATTTGGCAAATAATGAAAACTTAAGAATGAAATATTTTCCTAATTCGTTAACCAAAAATGCTTTTACTTGGTTTACAACTTTGCCTCCCAATTCGATTCACAATTGGATTCAATTAGAAAGACTGTTTCATGAACAGTTCTACATGGGCCAAACCAAGATAAGTCTTAAAGAGTTGGCTAGTGTTAAAAGAAAAACACAAGAAACTGTTGATGATTATTTGAATAGGTTCAGATTACTAAAGGCTCGATGTTTTACATCAGTGTCTGAACATGAACTAGTCGAAATGGCTGCAGGTGGCCTAGACTATTCAATCAGGAAGAAATTGGATACTCAATATCTTCGAGATATGTCTCAATTGGCTGATAGAGTTAGGCAAATCGAAAGATTGAAAGCTGAAAAGGCTAGAAATTCTAAGTTTCATAAAAAGAGAGAGGTTGCTTTCTTAGATTCATATGATAATGAGTTTGGATATGAAACTGAAGATGAATATGTGGATATTGATGATAGTGATATTAATGTGGCAGAATTAAAACCAGGGCCTCCTTATACTTGTAAATTGTTAAGGCCTTCAAATGGAAAGAATCCAGTCGAACCAAAGAATGAAAAATGTGCCACTAAAACTTATTCTTTTGATATTACTAAATGTGATGAAATTTTTGATTTGTTGGTGTCTGATGGTCAAATAGTTGTTCAAAAAGATTTGAAAATACCTCCAATTGAACAAAGAAAGAAAAGAGGTTATTGTAAATATCACAATTATTTGGGCCATAAAACTCACCAATGTGTTCTTTTCAGGGATCTAGTTCAACGCGCATTGAATGAAGGAAGGCTTAAGTTTGCTGAAAAAACTAAGCCACCAATGAAAGTGGATACTAATCCACTGTCAACTGCTGATGCAAGTCTTGTCGAAATCCTGGATTGCAATATGGTCGAAGTGTCAGAAGCTGATATGGCTGCCGCTGTCAAGGCCATTCCTGAAAAAGAATATGACAAGAAAGTGCAAGAGGCTTACCCTGCTGCTGAAGAGGAATTGGTAGATTTCCTCAACAGGTGTAAGTTGAATAATGCTGAAGTCATGCTATGCCCTAGATGTAGTGCTGTGTGTGACAAGGAGGCGGTATCAAACCTAAAGAAGGTGCTGCCTTATGCTGATCACAAAAGGAAATGGCCAAGTTCCAAGCCAAATAAAAAGAGCTGGCCACATCAGAGAATTGATTGGAGCAAGTCCCACAATCAAGGGCTTTCTGTTCACCAGAGGCTAGGCCCTCAGAAAACTTTTAAGCCATCCAACAAAGCACCTGCAAATCAGTGGGTCAGTGGCCAATACGTGGCTTTTGACAAAAAATGGATGGAGAAGGGAAGCTCAAGCAATGTTAATGTGAAGTTTACTGCTGGGACTTCGAAAGTGATTGCTGAGTCCAAAGTTGTTGCTGGGGCGAAACCACAAGTTGGTTCGAAAGTGGTTGCCCAACCACCAAATTTACAAGTTGCAACAGAAGCCAACAAGTATGGCTACAGAAACAACTATAAGGGCAAGAATCCGATGACTCGAACCCAATGGCGCAGGTTCCAGCGCAGAAAGAAGGTTGCTGCTCAACAAAATAAGGCTGGGGGCAATGCTGATGAGAAGGGGAAAGCTGAAATGGTCAAAGGACCAATAAAGGAGAGGCTTGCTCCTATAAAAGAATCAGATGCTGAGAACAACAAGGATGCTGAGAATGAAGAAGATTTCATGGAAGATGATGATCTTCTAGATGATGGATCTGACTTCGATGTGCTGGTGAATGTGGTATCTGTGCTCCCTGTAGAGTATGATGTTCCAACAGAAATAGAAGAGATAGAAGGGGATTTCGAGGCCCTAGAATTGGCTAATCATAAGCCAGTGTGTTACTATGTAATGGATAATGGCTGCGTCGAGGCACAGGATGCTGTATTCGAGAGGCCAGATGGAGGGATGAGGAATCACTTAAAGGCCTTATTCATCAAGGCAAAAGTGAATGACGTCGGGGTTAATAAAATCCTAGTTGATGGTGGCGCTGTAGTCAACATCATGCCCCATTTCATGCTGAAGAAGTTGGGTCTATTCGACACTGACTTACATCCCCACAATGTGGTCTTAGCCAACTATGAAGGCAAAACTGGCCACTCATTTGGGGCTATACAACTTGAAGTTTGTGTAGGCAGCACAATTAGAAAAACTTTGTTTATGGTTATTGCTGCTAGGCCAAACTATAATTTACTGCTGGGAAGGGAATGGATTCATGGAGTTGGTGCTGTACCTTCCTCCCTTCACCAAAGGCTGATTCTGTGGAGAGATGATGGCCTTGTCGAAAATGTAGAGGCCGATCAGAGTGCTTATTTAGCTGATTCGAGCACTGTGAATATTCAAAACTTCGACAAAAATTTGGCAAATATTGCTCCTTGTGGTGAACAAGATGCTGCCTTCAATCCAAACATGGTAAATCCTGATGGTGTTTACCATTCTATTAAGCTACATCCTACCCATGGTTTTATTTGGGAGAGGGAGCCAGTTGATGGAGCCTATGTTAGGGATGTTCGTCCACCAGCTTCTGGGTGGGGAGACTTTGACAATGGTCCTGATGTTTAAGTCCCCTGAATGGAGCAGGATTACGGCGTATGCTGCCGAGAATAGAATAAAAATGGCTATTGAGGCTATTGAATCTAGTGAAAATATGGCTTTTGAAGCCAATGGTAGTGTAAACAATGAATTGGCAACAGGTGCTAGTGCTTTGATTCCTGATAATAATCAGAGATTGGATTGTATTTATGATGAAGAACCTTTGGGTTTCGAAAAAGATCCAATTTGTTCAAATCAAAAAATGCAAGTCCAAGATCCTTTGCAAGAAATTGATATTGGAAATGGCTCAGTTAAAAGGCCAACTTATATCAGTGCCAATATTGATCCAGACTTGAAGGTAAAGATAATTAAATTGCTTAAAGAGTACAAGGACTGTTTTGCTTGGGATTACAACGAAATGCCAGGATTGAGCAGAGAGCTGGTAGAACATAGGTTGCCTCTTCGACCAGATAAAAAGCCTGTGAAGCAGCTTCCAAGGAGGTTTGCTCCAGAAATCATGACAAAGATCAAGACAGAAATCGAAAGGTTGCTCAAGTGCAAGTTCATTAGAACAGCCAGGTATGTCGAATGGTTAGCTAATATAGTTCCTGTCATTAAAAAGAATGGATCACTTAGAGTTTGTATAGACTTTAGGGACTTAAATAATGCTACACCTAAAGATGAATATTCAATGCCTGTAGCAGAAATGTTAATTGATTCAGCAGCAGGCCATGAATATTTAAGCATGTTAGATGGCTATTCTGGCTATAATCAAATTTTCATAGCTGAAGATGATATTGCTAAAACTGCTTTTCGTTGCCCTGGTGCCTTAGGTACTTATGAATGGGTAGTGATGCCCTTTGGACTGAAAAATGCAGGGGCAACATATCAAAGAGCAATGAATTCGATTTTTCATGATTTCATTGAAATTTTTATGCAAATATATATTGATGACATTGTTGTCAAATCTTCATCTTCTGATGATCATCTAAGTCATCTTAGAAAGTCATTCGAAAGAATGAGAAAATGTGGATTAAAAATGAATCCACTAAAATGTGCTTTTTGTGTGCATGCAGGAGATTTCCTTGGTTTTGTTGTGCATAAAAAGGGCATAGAGATCAATCAGAATAAAACAAAGGCTATCATGGAGACACAATCTCCAGCAACGAAGAAACAGCTTCAATCTTTGCTTGGTAAAATCAACTTCTTGAGGAGATTCATTTCGAATCTAAGTGGAAAGGCTCATCCTTTTTCTCCACTGTTAAAGCTTAAGAAAGATGAGGTATTTTATTGGGGAACCGATCAACAGAAAGCATTTGATGATATCAAGGCTTACTTGTCAAATCCCCCTACTTTGATGCCTCCAATTCGAAACAAAGAAATGAGGTTGTATATTTCAGCATCAGATACAACCATTGGAAGTATGCTTGCTCAAGAGGATGAAAATGGTGTAGAAAAAGCTATTTATTATTTAAGTAGAGTTTTAAATGATGCTGAAACTAGATATTCTGTAATAGAAAAACTTTGCCTTTGTTTATATTTCTCTTGTACTAAACTTAAGCATTATATAAAACCAGTTGATGTTTATGTTTATTCCCATTTTGATATTATTAAGCATATGTTGTTAAAACCAATTTTGCATAGTAGGATTGGGAAATGGGCATTGGCCTTAACAGAATATTCGTTGACTTATAAGCCATTAAGAGCTGTTAAAGGCCAAATAGTGGCTGATTTTCTTGCTGAACATTCAGTAAATGAAGCCCTCATAGAGTCTATTGATATCGAACCTTGGAATTTATATTTCGATGGATCTAGACATAGACATGGTACAGGAATTGGGATTTTTATACTTTCACCACGTAAAATTCCCACAAAATTCAAGTATAAAATCAATGGGTCTTGTTCGAATAATGAAGCAGAATACGAAGCTTTAATTACAGGTTTAGAAATTCTTTTAGACTTGGGGGCAAGACATGTTAAGATAAAAGGTGATTCTGAACTGGTAATAAAGCAATTAACAAAAGAATACAAATGTATTCAAGAACACTTAATGAAATATTTTGTGATTGCTTTTTCTTTGTTAAATCAATTTGAATCTTATGTGATGCAGCATGTGCCTCGAATTGACAATCAAGAGGCAAATGATTTAGCACAAATTGCCTCTGGTTACAAGATATCGAGAGACACATTCGAGGAGTTTATCGAAGTAAAAGACAAACTAATTTCGAATGAAATCTTAAGTGGAAAATTGTCAATGCCAAAACATTTGGGGGCAGATGAACAGAATTGTCAGGAGAATTTTAAAATTGAAAGTTCTAACCTCCAAAATGTTAACATGCATTTTGAAAGTTTCGCAACAGAAATTTTTGTCATTGACAACTTAAGTGATACTGATTGGAGAAAGCCAATTGTCAACTATTTGGAAAATCCATCAGGAATTACTGATAGAAAAATAAAATACAAAGCCTTAAGCTATACCATTATGGGAAATGAGTTATTCAAGAAAACTCCTGAAGGGATTTTATTAAAATGTCTTAGTGAAAATGAGGCATTCTTAGCCATTACTAATGTACATAGTGGTTCATGTGGCGCTCATCAAGCAGGTCACAAAATGAAGTGGTTGTTATTTCGAAGAGGTTTCTATTGGCCTTCAATGCTTAAGGATTGTATAGAATTTGCTAAAAGTTGTCAAGAATGCCAAAGACATGCAGGTATTCAACACGTTCCTGCAAGTGAATTACATTCAGTAATTAAACCTTGGCCTTTTAGAGGTTGGGCTTTAGATTTGATCGGTGAAATCAGGCCTGCATCATCTAAGAACCAACGTTTTATTTTGGTTGGAATTGATTATTTCACAAAATGGATCGAAGCTGTTGCCTTGCCAAAAGTTGATCAAGAAACTGTGATTAGTTTTATCCAAAGTCATATTATTTATAGATTTGGATTACCTGAAACTATCACTACTGATCAGGGAACAGTGTTTGTTGGACAAAAGATGCAAAATTTTGCTAGAGAGGCAGGTTTCAAGTTGTTGACATCAACACCATATTATGCCCAAGCAAATGGTCAAGTTGAAGCAGCCAACAAAATTATTATTGGTTTGATTAAAAAACACATTGCTCAGAAACCAAAAAATTGGCATAATACTTTAGATCAAGTATTGTGGGCCTGTAGAAACTCTCCTAAAGAATCCACTAATTCAACTCCATTTCGATTGACTTATGGTCAAGATGTCGTATTACCTGTCGAACTCATGGTGCAATCTATAAGAGTTCAAAGACAAATGGAAATTCCTAGTGAGCATTATGAAAATCTCATGATGGATGAATTAGTTGATTTAGATGAAGAAAGATTGCAAGCTTTAGATGTCTTAATTAGACAAAAAGAAAGAGTTGCTAAAGCTTACAATAAAAAGGTTAAATGCAAAACTTTTAACGTAGGAGATTTGGTTTGGAAAGTTATCTTGCCTATGGATAGGAAAGATAGAGTCTTTGGGAAATGGTCACCACATTGGGAAGGACCATTCAAAATCTCTCAAGTGTTATCTAATGGTGCATATGAAATTCAGGAATTAACTACTGAGCAGCGATCAGTGAATATAAATGGCAAGCATTTGAAAGAATATAGGCCGTTATTGTTAGAGGTAAAAATAAGCGCAGAATAATTCGAAGGAATAGAAAAGCAAATAAATGGTAAAAGGAATTTGCCATAAAAATGATCAAAATGGCTAAGTAAAATATCCCAAAACAAATAAAGATCTTAAGCTATTAAAAGCATATTCGAGAAAGCAAAGCAATATTACATCAAAATAACCAAATAAGTAACAAGTAAAATAAAGGTCAAATGTTGCTCAGAGATGCGCGCTGGAAGGCTCGATAGAGTTCTTTAAGTTGTGATAACTTGAGCTTCAACAAATTACTCTCATTGTCGATGCATTGTGCAGTGGCCTTAAGCGTTGCAGCATCGTTGCACAGTCTTAATCCTTCATTTGCTTTGGCCTCGATTTGCGCTGGTGTTACCTCAGTAGCAAGCTCGAAATAATGCTGTTGCAACTTTTCTTCTTCAGCAATCTTAGTCTCTAGTTCTCTGATTTCTGCCCTCCACCTAGCTATGTTGTCCTCACAAGCAGCAGTTTTTAGATAAGCAGCTGTTATCCCAGATCTCAGGTTGCTTACTTCGACATTGCAGGCAGCCGCATCAGCTAATGCAGAAGCATGAGCATGCATTTGCGCCTGATAAGATTTCTGAGTGTTGATAAGCAGCTGTTGGTTCTTGGCGAATTGGTCTATATGAGCTTCTGCTTGAGTGACCAAAAAGAAGGTGGCCTCTTTGGTTTTTTCAGTTTGCAGCTGTTGAAGCAAAGCTTTAAGACCAAAAAAGGCACGAGGGTCTTCATCAATAATGTCCAAGACATCACGCTGCAGAAACTCTTCGATAAACCTTGCTTCTAGGCGAGCTTGTTCGAGCTTGGCTGCTTCTTCATCTTGGGTGGGCGCTGAAGTCTCTTCACTATTGGTATTGAAGCCGCCGCTCGACAATAGCTTCTCAAGTGCTTCTTCTGGTGTAGAAACATCTAGTCCTCGAAGAAGAGACTCTGGAATCCCCGCTGCAGCAGATATCTTCGAAGTAGAGGATTGGGGATCAATACTCGAACCTCCAGGACATGCAGAAAGATCTTCCTCATTACCAGACTCAAAATACTGATCCATGTTTTCTGGTTCAGGAGACGGAGATTTTTGATTCGAAGCACCTTCATTATCTGCAGGTTTTGGGTCTTGTTGCTGTGGTTTAACTTCATTGTTTGGGGTTGGGTCTGTTCGACCTTTCTCAGTTGAATCATCGTTGACAGCAGCGTTATCACCTTTGGGTGAATCCTCCTTCATCTGGTCATTTGCTTCGATGGAAGGAGAAGCTTGGCGAGTTTCTTCAGGATGGCCTTTGGGAGGCGAATCAGCAGTTGATATCTCCTCAAGAGTAGCTCCTTTCGACACATGCTCAGCAGCTGGGGTTTCTTGGCTGTGATCTTCCTCAAGTGTCTCAGGTATTGTAGAAAAAGGCATCTAGAAGAAAAAGAAGAACCAAAGGGGTAGAGAGACACATAGTTAGAAGGAATAAATTTGATAGAAATATTGCCAAGTACAAAAGAAAGATTCGAAAACACACCTTGTTGGGAGTTGGGTGCAGACCTAAAGACCTTGTTTGGGGGTTTTATGAAGTTGAAATTATGAGTTGCATTCATGAAAGCCCTAGGTTGACAGGGTTCATACACAGGAAATAGTTTCATTATAGCAGGCGTTTTGCTTTTAGCATCGGGTAAGGGACCTCCAAAAGCGCAAATATTGTCAGCAATGGTATAAGGAAACATTACCTGAGTTTCCCAGATCTTGCGTTTCTCTGTGTTCATCACTGGTTCACGAACTGTACCAGGAGGAAGTTTGCTCAAAACTGCTTCGCTCCACCCTCCGGCTAAAGGAAGTTTCTGTGTTTGAACGGAGCTTGAAGCCATGGTTTCTGCGATTAAGAGCGTTTAAAAGGGTTTGAAGTTTGTTTGAGAGAAGAAAACGATGAAGAAAAGTTGAAGCTTTTCTGCAATGTGGGATCGGAGAAGAAGAAAGAGTTGAAAAGGTTGAGAATTCGGAAAAAGGTGAAGGAAAGATGAGAAATCCTATTTATAGGGTTTAAGAAAAATCTGAATAAAGTCAGAAATTCGGAAAAGGGGCTCACCCTTCAACTTCTTTCAACGACACGTGGCCACTGCGTGCAGAAAAAGTGGAAATCATGATGGTTGTGGGAAACGATGTGACGGTTAAGAGAAAGGGGTAATGATGTTCTGATGTCATAGCCGTCATTGAGAAGTGTGAGAAATTTATCCAAAGTCTTTTCAAAAACGCCATTCTCTCTTTCGAGTGCTCATTCGAAATTGGCATTTTTGGGGGGCAATTTGTTGGGTCGTATTTTTATTAGAGTAATTTTAATGAAAAAGGGTGGTCCAACAAAATAAGGAATTAATGTTAAAATGACAGGTGTCATTGGGTTATGGCTGAAAGCGTCATCGAAGTCTATGGTTCGATTAAGCGAATTCGAATTGCTATGAGAAAGTTTGGTAGTTAAGTCTTTTTGATGATTCGCATCGAAGTCAAAGGGTCAACGCGAGATTCGAAACAAAAAGAATTGGGATGTGGACCAAAGGATCAAGGCCCAAAGGAGTCCGAAGTTAAGCCCAATATGCGGAGGTGCCAAAAAGAAGGTTTCGAAGCAGAAGAACGTGGGTTCGAAGATTAGATCTGGAGCGTCCAGATCATCTTAGCAGTTAATTTCTGCTTCGATGTATAAATAGCGTTTTCAAAGAGGAAAACGGGGTCGCAAAACTGTTTACAAAATTTCTCTAAAATATTCTAAGTATTCGAGCGTTAGAAAGAAAGGAATTTTGAAGAGAAAAATGTACGGTTTGTGAACCACTTTTACTTGTATCTGCACTTTATCATTAATGCAAGTTTATTTTATTGCAATTTCCTGCGTTTCCTTGTCATTTATGTTTTAAAGTTGTTGAATCGAGGCGATTCGAGTCAATATACTTCGTCTTCTTCGTAAAGAAAACTGAAATACTTAAATGTTTATTAAACTTTAATGAACATTAAAACTGTCATTTCATAGAAAAACAAGCATAAAATTGTCCTGAGATTCCTAGTTTGATCTCGCAAGTTAAAACGTAAAACTAGCGCTTGTTTACTAATTTTCACGGTAAACAAATATATAAATAAAAGCAAAACCCTAAAAAAATTATGAAGCTACAGAAGACAAAGGATCGATGTTTCGTATCCTATCTAATCAAGCATAAGAAAGATCTATAACTCACTCATAAAAAGTGCAAGAAGACCCAAATGACATCCCTCAAAATCATTTTCAAGAGGAGAAATTGACTATATCCACCAATAACTGCTCAACACAGCAAACCTTATTGGAGAAGATAACATTTTTATGAGAGTTACCGTAACAACCCGTTTTTCAAAGGCCTGAAAAGGCAGTATATTTTTTTTTTTCTTTTTCAACTAACACTCAGAGTGCGCATAGAATATTTTTCAATGAGCCGGCATTCAAATATACAAAAGAACTCATTACGATAAGGTGCTTCGACAAGCAAAGTGTATTCCTGAATAATTATAATCCAAGTCTAAGTATTCAAATACTTACAACCAAAACAAGTTAGACAACCCTATGCTAACCAAAAAGCACGGTGCACAAAACACACCGGCGCATAGTCTAACTATACTAAGCTTCACCACGTGCTCACTATAGCCTAGAACTGCCACCGTCGTCACCACGACCTAACCCATCATCTGGGTGGGATGAGCCCGCAAATGAAAGAAAGGGTCACCACAAAATATAGGTATGTATATATATAACCGGTGCGAGAGAGTATACAAATACCAAACATACAAATACCAACAGAGAAAGCTCTTTAAACACATAGCCATTCCCACCAACGGGTTCATATAAGCAATGCACACATAGCCTATAATGCAACCTCTACAATGCGTGGTACTAACCCTAGCTACCACAATGCATGAGTTTAATTCCGGAATCGTAGGTCCATCCCCTACTAAAACACCAACGAAATCACAAGGTTAAGGTGGATCCACTCCCGCAATCACACCCCATGGTCCACTCCCGCAACCATGTATCGAACTCAACAAAATCACAAGGTTAAGGTGGATCCACTCCCGCAATCACACCCCATGGTCCACTCCCGCAACCATGTATCAAACTCAACAAAAACACAAGGTTAAGGTGGATCCACTCCCGCAATCACACCCCATGGTCCACTCCCGCAACCATGTATCAAACTCAACAAAAACACAAGGTTAAGGTGGATCCACTCCCGCAATCACACCCCATGGTCCACTCCCGCAAGCATGTACCAAACTCAACAAAAACACATGGTTAAGGTGGATCCACTCCCGCAATCACACCCCATGGTCCACTCCCGCAACCATGTATCGAACTCAACTAAATCACAAAAGATTTAGGTGGATCCACTCCCGCAATCACACCCCATGGTCCACTCCCGCAACCATGTGTTGAACTCAATAAAACCCTATAAGAATCAGGTGGGTCCACTCATGCAACCACACCTCGTAGTCCACTCCCGCCACTACGCACTAACAATGCATGAGCATACGATTCCCCATGTATACTAATGCAACAAATACATACCTCCCTAGCATATGTAAACCATCCCAACAACATACATACATATCCAATCATATGTAACAAACCACAACAAACATACATACATTTTCAATCATATGTATTCACCCACATGTTCATACATACATCTCCAATCATATGTAAAACAACGCACGTATTGTAAACACTTTCTCATCACGAGAATACATAACACATACATGCCAAACACACAAACACGCATCACCGAAAATAACCAACAAACATGTTATAACTCAGTGAAAAGACAGAAATAAAGTGGAGCCCTTACCTCGGCAAGCTTCCGTCAACAACACACGCTCAAACAACACAACGCGCTTCCTAAAAACAAGCAGCGCAACAATCAATACATTGTTCTCTAACCAATCGTATTGAAACTACACCAAAACCCCAAAAACCTAAAGGTTCCTAAGGAAAAATCCCTCTTTCGGATACCATACCAAAAACTATCGTATTGATCAACCCCCATGAGTTATTGGTACTATTTTTAGGACTCAAAACAATAGGCCAAAGTCTTAAATAATTTGAAATGCAAAATGGCCGTTTTCTTGCGTTATAAGCTACGTACCTTCCGGGTACCCAAAAACCCCGTTTCCAATCCCAACCACTTCCATAAATTAATAGAAAGGGATTAGAAAGTTAAAAACCAAGTTAGGACATCAGAATACAAAATTTTGGGTTCCAGGGGTCGCTAGAGGTCGCTGGGCGACCATCTGGCGATGGCAAGTCAGAACTTCCACGCCCAGGGCGAAGGCTGGCGACCAACTGGTCGCTGAGCTACCATCTGGTCGCTGGGCGACCACACCAGGACAGAACTGGTTTTCTTCATGACAGCAGCAGCAAAACTTGTTTTTCTCAATTTTCACCCAAAACAACTTTTCACGCAACACACCACATACGCATAGTATTGGTTCCCGACAACCGTTTTCACAACAAAGCATTACATATCCGAAAGTATGTTGGTTGCTTCGAGTGCAAGTTATTTGGTTTTCATTTCCAAAATCAAAACCAAACCCAAGCACAAGTTTCATTACGGGCCTTAATCGACCGGTAATCATTTTCAAACATGTTTTCAAAGTAAAAAGCAACACCACATGTCACAAGAGTTTTAAACCACTTTGACCCCAAAAACACTACCCAAAAACACTTAGGAAATATTTTCATAAACCACAAAAATATTTTTCATCGGATTTTCTAAAACAAAACCATACAACGCATTTCCCTTTTGCCCAAAGGTTCAAAGACAACTTTTCTTTTCAAAACCTTACAACTTAACCTCATGTTATTGATCAATACATAACCAAACCAAAACCCTAACTTTTCTCATGAGATTTTTCACCAACTCATGGAAAATTGAAATAACAAAGCCTAGCATGCTTCCTAACTCTCATGAACAACTTTCATGAAACAAGAATCAATTCCTAACATTTTCATCTCATGAACATAAACTAAAACTCATAACTCCAAGAGTTTTAACCAACCAAAAATGAAAAGGAAGAGATGGTTACCTTAAGCAAGTGATTCTCTACAACTATTCCACAAAGCTCCCAAGCTTGAAATGGACACAAATGGTGAAGAAAGGAAAATTTGTGAAGGTTGGAAAGTAAAGGAGTTCTCACGTGAAAGAGAGAAAGAATGGAGTGAAATATGTGATGTTTCTAAGTCCACAAAGTCGTGACCTCCTTACTATTACAAAGCCTCTTGCTAACTCATGGCCATTGGATCAAAAGACAAAATGCCAAGACAAAACCCTAGCCATTGGATCAAACCAAACCAAATCCACTTGAGATAACACTCAACACCTCTTAGAAACACTCTCACGTTCAGCTCTCGCGCGACGCGACGAACGTAAATCACAAAAACATAAAACCTACGGAAAGAACGTCTAACGTTTAACAATTCCAAAACTTATCGCCGAATCTTTTTCCGCGACTGTAATTTTCTTCTACACCTTAGAAAATTAATCTTAGGACATATCCTAACTCACGCAGATATATAAAACCTCCATCCGAAAACTCACTGAATTCAGACGCCATAAAATTTTACAACGACGGGTAAAATCCTACTCGTTTTTCCAAAAACAAGAATAATCCAAAACTCATCATTCTACGACCACAGAAATCTCCTCATACTTAAAAGAGGACTGCGACCCAAAAGTCTGTGTCTTTCCAGCGCACGAGCACAAAACAGGCTCCGTTTCAGCAAAAATCTCATTAATGCGACGATACTCACAAAAACCGCTTTACTAAAAACTCTAAAACTCGTAGCCGACACTAGAGTTCCTTAGAAAATTGTACAGTAAAATCTTGGGTCTTACAGTTACAAATACCCCACACCACATGCATGTTGGTAGGTATTTCAAGTGTGAGTCAAGTCCAACATTGAATATAGAACAATGAATGTTGAACAATTTATAAGTGAGAGGACCAAAAACCTAATGTCGTAATTAAGGTTTTTGGTTAAGATATGGTGTCAACTCACTTATGTAGTTGTTCAAGACTCAATGTGATTATCCTCGGACCCCCATGTCCCAACAGTGGTATCAAAGCCGATGGTTGAACTAGCTCCAACTGACTCCTTGTATCGAAAGTCTTTCTGACAAAGGTGGTCAGGCGGCGTGTCCCGTTGAGTGCCACAACGGGGGTGCAAGTGTATGGATGAAAAAACTTTCGTTTGAGGGGGAACAAATCCATAAAGAATGGGTTGACTCACTTAAGGGGGAGCTTGTTAGTATTTCAAATGTGAGTTAAGTCTCACATTGAATAGAAAAGTGGATGTTGAACACTTACGCCTTAAAGTTTAATTAGGTTAAAAGTGAGTCCAATGTGGACGATCTCGCAGCTGTCCCCTTGTGACCCAACAATCAAACCAGAAAGAGACCCTTTTTATGTCAAGGATCAACTCCAAAATACATGAATACCCAAAACAACCAAACTCAAAGGTTACAAACAAATGGCACACCGACTCTTGAGGGTGGGCAAAAAAATACATGTATCCTCAATTTCAAGATGAATAATCCTACGATAGAGAAGGTTACTTACTCACCTTACTTTTATGAAAGTTAGCTAAAAGTGTTGACACCAATTACTCGAACTATTTTACTATCGTCTTCATCGCCCATAAATCGCCGTGCAACAATGGTTAAGTGTCACCCACACTTCTTCCATTAAATACATTATCAATTTTTCTTAATACACTTAAAAAGTGTCAAATATGTTTATATATGTTAAAATGGTAAAATGTGCTTATATAACAATAGTAACCAAAAGGTTATCAAGCCTATAGTATTATCGATAACAAAGGAAAGGATATCAAAGGATCGGAGGGTTATAATTTATTGAGAATCACAAGTTGTATTGGTAATAAAATAACAATGAATAAATGAGCGTGTAATTGGGTTAGTTGCATATGGGCGGAGAGATCGTAAAGATAAAGTTTTCCACACTTCTTTTTTATGCTTTCTCTTTTTTCTCCTCCGTAAAATATGTAGTAGATTTAGATTACTATCAAAGAAATGCCATTTGTTTAAAAAAAAAAAAAAATCAAAAGAATGCCATTAAAAAAAAAAAGATTACGATCAAAAGAATGACTAGTGGATGATTAATCACACATTTATTCCTTACATGCCTGATGCAAGCAAATTCTTTTTGGGCTCTATATAAACCCTTCCACACCCTTCACTTCTTCACACATCTCAACAATATTGTCCTTTGTTCCATATAGAGGAAACAAGGGCTAATTAACTTGTTGTCTCCCCATAACCTTCTCCCATACTATTCTAGTTCTAGAAATTAAATGAGGGTTTGCCTTACTAGATCTGATCCAAATACTTGCTACGGGTCTAAGGAGAGATCTACACATATGAAGTTTCTTTATATCTCCATCGAAATTAAGGGTAAGGGTGGTGACAGAAGAGAGTGAGCACACATGGTGTTTTCTTGCACAATGATGTTTATGCTTGAAGCTATATGTGCTCACCCTCTATCTGTCACCCCACCACCATCTATCTTCCTCTCTTTATCTCTTTTCCATTTTCTACTTTTGCTAATATTTATACCTATTTTTTAGTTCTTGAGTAGTCTTGCTGTCATCGATCCACTTAGGTTTAACTGTTGTTTCAATTCGTTTTTTTTTTTTTTTTTAAAAACTTATGAAATTTGTTTTGTTCACTCTCCCTCTTTTAATGGCAGGACTAACCCTAGATTTCAATTTGTTGCTTCATCAAATTGAACCATAATTAATTATAAAACATGTTTAATTTCTATTTGGTCAATGAATTTTGATGTTAATATAATGTATACAGTATACTCTCAGTCAACTTATTTCTAATATTTAATCAAGTGTATGAGTACTATAATAGTTTATTAAATTATTATCTTTAAAACCTATAGTTTTGTCTTTGATTCACACAGGCAAGATACAATACAAGGTTTATTTTAGTATATTTTATTGTTTGGGATTTGCATATACACACACCACTCATCTAGAGATAAGAGAGAGTAACCAATTGGATCATTTGTCGGATATGAAAAACCTTATCCTTAGGGTTTTGAGTTTTCACTGTTAAGAAGAAAATTTATCACCATATTAAGTGATTTTTGGGTACTTTTATTCTTCTTCAAAGCTGGTATTTTTATTTCTTTTTTTTGGTAAGCTGGTATTTTTATTTCAATTATGAATAACTTAGTTTTTATACCACTTTATGTTTTACCGAGAAGAATTTAATTTTTATGTTTATTTTTCCACTTCTGTTGCTATGAACAAATTTAAATGAAACAGATCTATATAACAGATGCTCATCAAATCCAATTGGCATTAATTATGAGAATGATATATCAGGTGTGTAGGGTTTTTTATATTTTGACTTTCTTCTCATATATTGCTTTCATTTTATTTATTTTTTGGGTACAATATTGCTTTCATTTTTAACTTTTTTTTTTGGTTAGTTTCATTTTTAACTTTTTTTTTTGGTTAGTTTCATTTTTTACTTTCATCAAGCTATATATTTTTAATGCGTCTCAGTTTATTACTTTTGAATAAATAATTACAGTATTAGATTTGTTTCTATATAGCTCCTTGAAAAAAAAAATACATCATTAATTTCTATAAAAAAATAATTCCCAAAGAAAGAAAACAGTAAAAGCACCATACCTGCAGTCTTTTTTTGCTTTCACCACTAGTTTAATCTGATTTGCGAGTCAGTTCTGGCATCAAGTGGTTCCAGCCCCCTCCCGATCGCAGTTGCGGGGATCTTGCATATATATGTCATGGTAATTTTTTTTGTAACATATGTCATGGTATTTTATGTATATATAAATAAATTTTATTTCATGCTTTACATGAAAAAATAAGCAGAAATTGTTGGGAAAATTAATTTCCATCTGACCCAATGATATATAAAAGTTTGATTTTTCATTTTTATTTTATAATATTTTGCCTTGAAATTCAACTGCTTCACTTTTGGTCACATCATCTACCATAGATCTAATGAGAAAAATATAGCTTTTGTTAGTGTTTGTTCACTTTGTTGTTCGTCTTGGATCTATTTTGAGATTAAACAAAAAAAAATTTAAATAGTATACAATTTGGTTCGAATAACTTCCTTAAAAAAATACTATTGAATTAAATGCGGTTAATTTGAATTGGGTCGAATTATTTGAATTTTAGTGATGCATAATTACACATTATTTTTATTATGATAAATATATAATACACTATATAAGTTAAATAACCTAAATATAAATAAGCCTTACAAAAAAATAAAAAATAAATAACATATACTATACATTAAAAATTAATGCTTGAAGTAACATATGAATCAATTAGGTTGAAACATATATGAAATAAAAAAAATATTAAACTAATTAATAAACAATAGAATTAAGTATCAGAACAACCTCTCATGTTAATTAATATTAAAATAAATAAATTATTATAAAAATAAATATTATAAGTTAATATATGCAATTGAGTTCGGTTTGGTTCAATTTTAAAAAAAAAAAAAAAGAAAACTTGATATGATCCAAGTGTGTTTTTCAGAAAACAAAATTCAAAGACCTAATAAAATTTGGCTATGCGCAGGTTTCAATTTCTATTGATCAATTCACAATTTTTATTTGGATCAGTTTAAATGTGTAAGCATTTCTACTTGTTACTATTTGGATCAATGATGTTTTTTTATTGGGAATAAGTTTGGCATCCCTAAGTATAGATTTTGTTAGCCATATATATGTTCTCTTTTTGTAATTGTTTCTATTTTGTAGTTCACACACTCTTTTTTCTTGCATTGTAATTTTATCCTAAAATGTTTTTTTTTTAGTTTTTAACGAGGTAGTTACTCTTTGATCACATGACCGTTTTCTTGAATTTTAACCTAGTCCCCTCTAATTCGTTTCTTATTATTTTTATTTTAATATATTTATTGTGGTTTTGCAAATGGTAGGTGGTAATTTAAGGTGTCAAAATAATTGGGATGTCATCTCTGCCGTATAATAATTTTACACTCTAATTTTTGCATTATATCAATATTGGTAAATGTGGAGATTAATGCATCAAATTAACGTCCCAAAGACTCCTACAGCAAAATTTTCTCCAAAGTCAAATTAATCAGATGCTCATCTCTTTTTTTTTTTTAACAGTCAATATATATTATTAATAAAAATCAAATCTCTACACAAAATGAACAGAGACGTAAGAGAGAGGCTACAAACAAAGGGGCCGTATATAAACATAACACTAATGGAAATATCAAAACAGACACCACCTAATAGATGCTCATCTCTTGTACTTTTGAGTGTGGCTTGCATAATCGTCTAATTTATAATGAGTTGAAATATCTCTTGTTCTTAATTAGCTTTCATTAATATATTTGATTTACCACAAAAAAATTGGTCCCCTCCCCAAAGGTCCCCTCCCCCCACACTTAGATAAGCATGCAAAGGCTACCACAAATTTTGCAGGTGCTATTGCAATAAGATCTTATATCTGGATTATTATATAAACGGATAGAATTTTACTCTCTTGAGTAAAATGCAATAAGATCTTTTAGACATTATTATAAAGTTATGTTATATATATACTTAAAATGCAACATAGTACTGAGCTGTACTAATTGCAAATAATAAACTATATATAGAACTTATACCATGACTACTAAAAGGTTTCTTTCTACGTTTTCTATGACAATTGAACAATTAACAAATGGAACATAAGACTTCAACTTGACCAGCGTGTTGGATTCAATAGCTATAGGGTGGTCCTTGTTTGTTTTTAGAGGCTTCTTGAGATTGATATGTATGGAAGAAGTAGGGTTAGTTTCGACCAATGGTTGAAAATTTAAATTGACTGATCATTAGACAAATTTCACAATCAACAAAACATATGCATGCTCATCAGTCATGCTATATATAAGTAAAAAGAAATGCATTAAAAAGTTTAAAAAAAATATAAAAGTGCATAAGAGATGTACTTACCCCACAATAGAAAAAAAATAAAATTAAGCCATTATTTAGTCTAATGGTGAAGAATGTGAGTAGTATGCAAAAGTTGTGAGTTGATCCTCAAGTCTATTGTAAATCTGAAAAAGAAAAAAAAAATCTCAGGAACCGCATGCAAAAATTTGAAGGACAAAAAAAAAATTTAGTAAAGACAAACTATATGTTCCCTCCGGTTATATTTATAAGCAAATTTTACTTTTTTTGTATATTGAAAAATGAATGTATATGACCTATATTGCCGTTTGCGAGAAGGGCCAACACACATGCAAAGAATAAAGAATCCATCCAATTAAGCAGAAACAAAAGAATTCTTCACACGTCTAATGATCTATATTAATATATAGACATTTGTCCATCATTTGTTTTCGGTAGTAGAGTGGCTTTTCAAGAATATGTGAAGTGGGGCTTTTGTTCATGATCCCCAACCATTGTAGGAGGGAATCTTTAGCCAGTTTGAGAAGGGGAGGGGATCACTTTGGGTAAAACTTAAAAGGAAGGAGGAAGTGAATGGGATGAAAGGCTTTGGGAGAGGATGGTAATTGTTCGGGACTAATTTGTCTTCCATATATATCACACTTAATTCTTCGCGTCATTCTTTATTTCTGATTACTATTCTCTCTAAATGATTTCTCTACTTTCTCTCTAAAATAAAGAATTTCTTATTTTCTCCCTTCATTTCTTACTTCTATCTTCTCTCTAAAAATATTATTCCCTACTATTATTCTTTTTTTTTATTGTCAAGTTCTCTACTATTATTCTACTCTCATTCTCTCTAGTATTTTTATTTTTAAAAATTAATGTTTTTTTTTCTATTTTACAACAATATGGTACAAATAACAATATAAAATTGTACGTACATGTTTGTAGCGACCAGAATAGCCACAAATTAAAAAGTCGTTTTTTCTATTTGTGGTTGTAATTTTACATTTGTGGATGTTTTTCTTGGATTGTGAGACAAATTCAATGTTTTCTTTTAGCACCTCCTTCCCTTAAAACTGATAAATAGAGCCCTAGAGTGGAGGCAAGCTCTTCTCCTGCAGCATTGCCGGAAGATATCTTCTTATAGTATATTTTCCGTATGTGGACAATGCAAAAGGCGAGAAGAGTAACCACCAAGAGTAGGTTTCTCTGTTGATCCCACCAACCCCTTTTATTACAAAAACAAACGTATCTCATATCATCAACCAAAGATATAGTAATATAAGCAGGCATCAACTCAAACACTGGAGAGTTAGTCATATATATAAGCAGGCATCAACCAAAGATATAGATATATATTGTTGGGTCACCATGAGGGGGCAGTCAGGGGATCATTCACACTCTTACCCAAAATCTTAAGGTGTTAGGTTTATGGGTCCTGACCACCTTTGTCAGGAAGACTTTCGATACAAGGAGTCGGTCGAACCCTTCGTCGAACCATCAACTCTGATACCACTGTTGGGTCACCATGAGGAGGCATCCAGGGGGATCATCTACATTGGGCTCAAGAACAACTTCACAAGTGAGTTGGACACCACACTTTAACCCAAAACCTTAAGACGTTAGGTTTATGGGTCCTCTCACTTATAAAGTGTTCAACATCCACTGTTCTAAGCAATGTTGGACTTTCACACTCACACTTGTCACAATATATATATATATATATATATAGTAGCCTTAGCTAAATCAAAAGCTACTACATTGGTTTGCCTCCTAGAAAACTCAACCAATTACTAACTTCCTAAATCAAAAGCTAGTACAATGGTTTGCCACCTAGTTGCAACGAGTTTGACCATAAAAATTAAAATAGAAAAATACAATTTCTAATGATAAAACTGGAACAAGATGATTTGGATAGCAATTTGTTAAAACTATCCACAACTACCTTGAAATCTATTTAAAAAATGACATTGTCGACTCCATAAGCCTCACCCTCTTTTGCCGAAAGTGAAAGAGAGAAAGTAATTGTTGTGGCTCGGAAGAAGTTCCTATCGTGACAACCAACTTGTTCTTAAAGAACCCCTTTTTTTTTTAAATTAGTTTAATTATATTTTTGTCTCTGCAAATATATCAACTTCTATTTTTAATTTGTAAAAAAAGAAATTAATAATCATTACAATTTTTTTTTTACTTTTGGTCCTTATTGTTTTTTTAATCACTGTAAAATTTGTTGATGTTCAAATTTATCCTTGTAATACATGTTATTTGTTTTTAGTTCCTTGTTGATGTTAAAATTCACTACATAACATCTAAAATGAATATTATAAATATTATGGAGACTAATTTCAAAATGAACATACTTTAGGTGTATGTTTAGAAAAGAATATTGATAAGGGATATGATTGAAAATAATAATAAATGGGCCTAATATGTCTAATAAGATGAAGGAATTGAAACGATTATAAGAAAAATATTCTAAACATTTTTAAGATACATAGACATATATAGAGGTAGTACATAGAACTTGTCTTTCATCCATTATGACAGCCAAAATTGTGGAAACGTATTTAAGCCTATTGAATATAAATTGGTGTCAATAAAATGTATCAAAGATATGGATAATGAAGTAAAATGCAATAGAAAACTCCATTGATGAGGAGTAGAAAGCTTAGAATAGAAAATGTAGAAGAAGATAATGGATTTTCACTATATTGGAAAAGTCAAGTTACAATTGGTTATGATTAGAGTATATATAGATCACTTAGATAGTAACTAACTCACTAAGTAATCTAACTAACTTTTATAATTTTTTTTTAACGGCTAAAATGAGAATATATATATTAATAAAGATGATTGAAATAAAGTACAAGTGGTACTCAACCTAAACGAAGAAGCTAAGTAATTTACCGATACAAACTAAAGGATCAATTCCGTAAGAAGCAAAAAAATCCCAACCATTATCTAACTATACAATATAAAGGATTTACATTCCATTCATAAAATAAACAAGGTGAGCGAGGTGACTTGTATAACTAACTGGCAGTTACAATCATAACTAACTAGGTGACTTGTAGTACAAGCTAACTAACTAGCACACTAGATACAACCACTATATTGATAAAATGTGCAAAGGAAGATACAAAGGAAACAAAGAAATAGAAAAAAAGGAAATGAAAAACAGCCAACAAACAATAATAAACCCGAAATTCGTAGCAAATCACTATGGATTTCGTGTCCTATCACCGGTTAGTTACCAATAATAGAATACCAATTAGCTAGGAACATTAATAAAAAGACGAATAATGTTGCATGAATTGAAATAGAAGAAGCTCCTGAAGCATAAAAATAATAGTAAGGATATGAAAATTCATGTGGTCCTGAGATTACTGTAGGCTGTGGCTGTAATGGACTTGAAGGAGAAGACTTGTTGTATGACTTCAAAGGTGGTGGAGGAGAAAAATGTGACACCGAAGGTGTTGGTGGTGGAGCTGATGATGGTGGTGGTGGTGGAGGATGTGATGTTTTTGGTGTGAGGAGTGAAGGAGGGGGTGGTGAACATATTTTTGGACATGTAACACAATCAGTAATGCAGAAAAGACCACTTGAATTTGATGGAGTTTCCACTTTGTCTTCAAAGGTAACTGTAGTTAACAAAGCCAGTCCCATGAAACCAACTTTTGAAATCCAAGAAAACATGCTTTTATTCATGAATTCTAAACTCTTGCTGTCACTCATCATTTGGAATGAACTGTGCCTAGTTAATATTGTGAATAAGAAATTATAGCAAATTTGTACAACAAGTGAGTGTTGAATGAGGTTTAATTTTCTTGAAGCCTTTTCTTTAAGAATCCTAGATGCTTTTCTTGATGATGAGGTTTGGTTTAGTAAGTAGTATTTCTCTTCTTTTTTTGTTCTTTTTTTGTTAACGTAAACTAGATATCCTCTGCACTCTTGAGATCGAACAGAGGACATTAGGTTTAGTAAGTAGTATTTCTCTTCTTTTTTTGTTCTTTTTTTTTTAACGTAAACTAGATATCCTCTGCACTCTTGAGATCGAACAGAGGACATTAGGTTTAGTAAGTAGTACCGATCTTTGTTGCTACTAAAATTTAAAATTTGGAAATTCAAAATTTTATTCTGATTGTTAAGTATTGAATTGTAAACTGAGCCAATTCATGAATATACCAAATACATGTGTCTTTTTAAGAATTAATTAATGTTTTTTTTATACTGTATCTGTTTTTGTGAAAATGAAAAAATTTATTCTATTAATTACATGATCATTTCACTTCATCAGAATTAAAGCACTTGTTCCTTTTGTAACTAAATATTTCTCTTTATACTTTATGCTGATCTGGTTATACTTTGCTTTGCAAGCAGGAATTCTATCAAATTCTTGCAAAGTTGAGTATGATAAAATTTAAAGGTAAATGGAACTATAAATGACAATTGACAACACTAAAAGAAAGAACTTCCCACACATCATTGTTTACCAAAAGAAATCATAGAGAACATAGCCCGGTTTGGAAAAACAAATGAGTTAAGCGCTTATTGCATATACGCTTATCGTTTTTATGTCTAAGCTATTTTTATATATAAAAAAAAAATAGAAAAAAAATAATGTCAAACTATTTTTATAATAGTTATAAGTTGTTTTTATTAACTATAATGTAGAGCTTATAGAAATAAGCTGAAAAACAATTTATTGACATATTATCATCATGACTTGAGGTCTTGTGTAGTAAAAAGATTAAAAACATAAATCATATTTTCATATTCATTTGTGTGCTCAATGTGGAGTGACTAAAAAATAATAGCTTGCATGATTAAATCTTTGTCTTTTACAGGGCCGTCTCAAACAATATTAGAAACTGGTCCCTTAAATAAAAGAAATACAGACTCGAACCCGCAAGCACGCATATCATTTTATACAAATAATAACACAACCACTAGGTCATTGACTACATTGTATCATTTTACATAGTTAACTAATACTTAAACAGTTCCAAGAAATATTTTAGAAATATTAAACAAACCCAAAATTTAAGGCCTCTATTTTTGAAGCCCTGTGTGAAGGGTCATATTGCCCTTGCACAGGGTCGGCCATGCTACCGACTGTCTTCGACACAGTTGATTTCAGGTAGCCAAAGGAGGGCGTGGCGCATGACTATTGTTCTTAGTATCAGTAAAAACTTGATTATCAGTATCTCCAAGATCTCTTAACCTGTTAAGCTCTGGCAATACAACTGTTGCAAGACTTGGCCTATCTTTCTTGCTAAGTTCTGCACAACTCAATGCTAATTTAGCAAATGATAGAGCCGCTTCAAGTGGCCAATCAGTCACCGCAGGATCAAGAATCTCCTCAATTTGATCATTTTCGACCGCCCTTTTAACATGGTGAGTAAGTCCCATTGGAGGCTTGGCTGTGATTATCTGCAGTAGCATTACCCCCAATGAGTAAACATCTGATTTTGTTGTTAATATTCCTGTTTGTTGATACTCAGGATCAATATAACAAAATGTTCCAGCAGCTGAAGTCATGTAATATTGTGTCACATTGTCAGCTACAGAAGGAGGGACTAATCTCGCGAGGCCAACATCGCTGATTTTACTCACGTAATTCCTGTCTAAAAGAATGTTTGATGGTTTAAGGTCTCGGTGCACGATAGGCTCTGGTTTTGTTTGGTGAAGGAAAAGGAGTGCAGTTGCAATCTCAGCTGCTATTTGGAACCTCTTTTGCCATGATAGAGGCTTGCTGTTTTTTCTTCGAAATAATCTATCTTCTAAGCTACCGTTATCCATGAATTCATACACCAAACAACCATGCTCCGGACATGCGCCGAGAAGGAGAACCATATTTGGATGTCTAATACAACTTAGTACCTCAACCTGTGAATGTAAACATATTATAATAGAAGCATGACATTAACAAAGGGATGAATAAAAACCAAAGTTTAAGAAGTGGAAAAAGGTAGTTTATTGTCAATCACAGATCGCATTAAATAGCAGTTTGTTCAAGTTCAGCTACACGACAATGTTATAACTTATAACGCCGTTATTTGACAACATTTTATATTAAATAGTGTACCATTACCTCTTGTTGGAATTGCTTCCTTCCTTGAGAAGCTTCAGGATTTAAAAGCTTGATTGCAACTGGGGTATGATCAAGGTGACCTTTAAAAACAGGTCCATATCCACCTTCACCTAGTTTCTTTGATGGTGAGAATTTCTCAGTAGCAACTTCAATCTCCAGCATTGTGTATTTTCGATATCGATTATCCTTCTGAGCCAATGCGGTTAATACTCGATCCCTCTCTTCTGCCTCTTTCCTTGCCTTCATCTCTGCCTCCCTTCTTCTTTGTGCCTCTTGTTCAGCCTTCCTCTTGGCTTCCTCAGCTGCTTCCAATGCAGCTTTGGCTCTAGCCTTCTCCCTTTCTGCTATTGCAAGAGCCGCCTCTTGAGACAACCTAACTTCCACAACCTTTTTTTCCTCTTCCAATTTCCATTGACGAATTTGTTCCGCCTGTTATGAATCGCATGTTAATGATCCATTTCAAAATTTAAATTTGATAAACTGTTAGAACAAACAACCGGTGTTCAAAATAAAACAGACACGAAAAACGCAAACAGAGAACACACGAGATTTGACAATTACTTAGTATTTGATTTAATGATGATTACAAACTGTATCTCAAACATTTTGTTACTATTGCGTAATTCACATCACCTGATTTTTTGCTGAGATTGCTTGCTTGCAAGCTGAGCTGTACATGTTCATAGTTTGCTTCAGTTCACGTCTCAATCTTTTCATCTCAGCTTCAAGTTCTTTCTGTAATCAAGTAAAAGACTCAACTGTCAAATTCTTAATAATTTTTTAACTGTTCATTTGGTCAAAGAATGTTTCTTGTTCTACAAGGCAATTCAATTAAAAATCCAATATAACAATTGGCCATCAGAAACTTATTTTTCTTTCCACTTACCGACGTATGAGAAGTTGTCTTTGTCTCGTAGGAATCTATTAGATCCGAATCATGACTATTTACATCGACAATTGGCCCAAACGCCACCATCTCTCTTTCATCCATTGATGCCCAATGTCGTCCACGACCACCCGGTAGATCGATACTACCCAATGATTGATTGCTTCCTGCACTCCTTGGCCTATCACGCATCGATCCTTTTACCGGATCAATAACGCTGTCAAAAGACCTAGATTCTGATGCTTCATAAGTGTCACCGGTTCTAGGTAGTATTGACCTGTTACACAAACACTCCTTTTCAATCATCTCAATAAAAAAAAATGTTCAGAATATGCTAATAATATAAGGTTCAAACTTTTAGCACCTTATTCCACCTTCAAATTCACTCGGTAACGATACTTGAACAGGTAGTTGTTTTGTTGGGGTAGTCTGATTCGCCATTGGTCGTACTGCCGATTTAGCCGACACAATCTTCAATTTTGAAATTATGTATACAGAGCAATAATCTGGTGCTGATTTCATCAAGGCTGTTGGTGTATCATTAAATGCTTTAAACTTTTTAAGACTGTCACAACATTATGAAACACCAATGATCATTACATAAATAAATAACAATATAATAACACAATTTCACAAGGGATAAGAAAGAGACCTTGGTAAAGGGTTCTTGGATGCACCAATGACAATACTATGTACAAGATTTTTGTTTGCAAAATCTAACAATCCTTTCACAACATCATGATCATCGACTACGGCTTCTTTCACGGTGACCTAAATTCGCCAAAATCAACAAAATGCAAAACCAAATTATGCGTAAATTAAACTTTATGAATATATTTCAATCATAACTTATTTAAATTAAATTACTTACAACTTTACGTTGACACATTCCACGTAAGTTACTGAAAACATTTGCTACATCCTCTTCATCGGGTTCAAAAACATTTGTGCCCTCTGCGTTCAACAATGTAACGATATTAGTCTGAATTTGTAACCTCAAGAGACGCGGTTCAAATTCCTTATTAGACATATATAAAATACAATGTAACAATATTAATAAAGAAGAACATAGATCAAATTAATCACTAGCTACATCAAATTTTAATAATCATTAAGGTAAGAAGGTACCTACGGTTATGTAAATTTTTGTGTTTAACATGAACAGCAAAAATGACAGGATTATCAAGATGTCTAATTGCCCAACGAAAAGCATAAGCACTGTTCTTGTCTTTGTCAACAGCCACCATTGTTATGTTTTGCTGTGGCTGTTGAAGAGACATATTGATTCAATGTTGTTATATTTTGTGGACGTGAAAATGAGGCCACCGGTACCGCGGGTTTCCGGTGGCACTCTGTGGAGAAAACAAAAGAGGAACAAGAAAAGAAAAAAAGAAAATGAAGATGGAGATGAAACAGAAACTCCATGCATGGGGACATGAAAATTGATGATTGATGACAAAACAACTAACTAACACTTCCAATGTGTCATGTTTCTATACCGTTTGTTTTTTTTAGCTTAATTTAGACATTTCTCATTTTGACCAAACATTGACCTGCCGCAAATAAACCTCTTTAACTACTTTGGAATAGATTTCAATTTCTTTTTGGAAGACTTATCTTAGATTGACTCAACATTTCCTTGACACTCTAATATTGAGAGTGATTGGCCACAATGGATAAAAAAATTTATAAATTTACATCAAAATTTTAATCAATTTTTACATCGACGTCCAATAATAATAAAGTATTTGATACTTAATTTTTAAAAACGTTCATAATATAAACTTATATAGCAATATGATTAATTCTTATTAGATGATGATATAAAATATTTTATATTGTCATTGCATCTCCATTAGACTCATAAAATAAACTCATTTGATTCATAAGTAATTAAGTTTTTTTTTCCACCCACTATATCTGAAAATCACGTAAATGGGACGTTGACCTTATATAAATGTGTTCAAATGTCCTAAACCATTGTTACTTATCGGATACATTTTTAATTTAAAGTGTTAGAGTAAGTTTTTACAATCAAAATACATTAAACTTTTGTTTGAGAGTTTGGAAAGGGAAAAGAGGGAGAGAAGATAGTCTCCCACCTTGGGAGCTTCTTTTTCCACTCCCAAAATCACTTTGAAATATACTTCCCTAAAAAACACCATTTATTTAAATTAACTTTTCTATCCAAAACTTAACACAAATTAACCTTCTTCATAACTATGGTAACGATCTTCATAACATGATATAAGTGTAACCATTTTATTTTAAGAAGCTAAGGTATAGCAAATTTAATACCGCTAAACAAATTAATTTAATTTATTTAAAGGGTCATGTTATCCATAATGAAATTAGGGGGTCACCATTATAAATATCAAGGGGCACAATGCACTTCTCTACAACCTTGGCCGTTCAAAAAAAAATAAAAAATATCTACAACCTTGGGTGCCATAAAAAAATGCAGCAGCACAATACACCAAGGTAAGAAGATTTCTTTCTCCACCCCCGTGTCTCTTTTTCACCCCCTGGGTTTTCCTTTTTACCCCTGAGAAAAAACTTCGGTAAATGAGTACCGAAGTTTTAAACGGTTGAAAACACATGTTTATACCTAAAAAAAAGTTCGGTAAATGAAAACCGAACTTTTGAGGGGTAAAATTAGGGGTAAAATTGGATTTTTGAGGAGTGAAAAAGAGACACGGAGGGTGGGGAAAGAAATCTTCAGGTAAGAATCATAGTAATCTTAATCTACAATGCACCATGTAAGACCGATATGATGTGACAAAAATTGATACTAAGATTCTTGTACCCTCTTACATAAATTGTAGTTACTTTTCCTGAATTAATTTTCACAATTGTACTCAGAAATACTTCTTTTTCTAAAAGATAAAACAGTCAAAGTTAGCAATTAGTTGTTCATGTTAGTATTGTTTTCCATCATCAGAACTTGTCGCTGAAATACCTTGATTCCCTACAATCAGATTTTAAAAAATTTAAAATGCCGAGATAAAAAAAAATAAATTAAAATGCCAAAGAACCTGGATTTTCCTAATAGGGGAAACAATTACTAAAGTAATTTACATAGCTCCACCAAACAACAAAGGGTATGTGTATGTGGCCAATGGTATATAAGTTTTTGTGTATGTAGCCAAGTATCAACAAAGGGTATGTGTTTATGTGTATGTAGCCAATGTAATATAACACCAAATATGATGACATAACACATTGAAATAATAATCGACCATTTTTATTTTATAATACACAACTCCCTGCTTGAGGAAAAAAGGGCGGCAAACTCCTACCGTTGTGGGATTTATGAGGGCTCAAAGGTACAAAACCACAACCTAATTCCCAAGATCACGAAAATTCTAATAAAAAAATTCTAGATTCAACAGCCAGGCCTCGTCTAAAATTTTGAATCCTAAAGCAAATTTCTCCATCAGATAGAGTTCATCTGAGCAGCATCAAACTTCTCAACCAAGAAATACAATACCAGTCAGCATGAGTCTGTCGTACAATTAAACTTACAGTCCATCATCGGTTGGCGGGCGGAAAGGAAAGTGCGCAAACTTGATTTTTAAAGTTGGTGAATCAGGTTTTTTATCGTCAAACTTGTAGCCTGCATAAAGTTCTAGACATGAGTATGTATATTCCACACATTCATAACATGATTACGCATCTAGTAATTTAAAGTTGGCCTAAATAACAGTTGTGTCCCTCTAAATATACCACAACGTTTGTACTTTTACCAATATATTTTTTCAAAACATCCCTTAGTAATTAGTATAATTCTGTTAGATGCATTGATCTCGCTGTTAAATTGTCTGTTAAGTAGTGACAATTGACAAGCAACCAAATATATCAACTCGCCAGATGCCCAAAACTTATCCCATTTGTTAATGAATATATCGCCTCATCATCTTCTCCCCATCTCTCCTCCCCCAACCCTATCCGTTTACCCTTCCCCTGCTCCCACAACCCCCATACAATCTTGCCCGGCCTCTCATAGGAAGGCAGTCATTTGTAGAGCAGAGCACACAGCCAATCATGGTCTAAAAGGAGGGTTCACAAAGTAAACCTTTATGGTTAATAACAAAGTAAACAAACCCCAAATTATCACTTATGTATGATTATCACAACAACAAAAACTACAATAGCAGCAGCTTTCACTCACCCTCTCAATGTGTCCAAAACCTGGTCAGCAAGGCTTCTGAGTTCATGCCCAGACACAAATTGTGGATCAGTAATGCAATTTATGTCCAAGACTGAAACCTCAAGGGAAACACATTTTGCAATGTTTGCATATGAAGTACACAATTTTAGTGTCTAAGGTAATAAAATACTATAACCTATTGCTAAACAGTAGCACTCTATAAGTGATACATTATTGAAATGGATGTGCCAAAATCAAGTGGTGGATGGACCTTATTATTTGTCTCCGATCTAAACCCACAAAAGTGTTAGTGCTTAGAATACTGGTAAGCATTAGTGTTAGTGTTCTATATTTTGATAAATTCTATCATATAATCGGACCTCATAATTCAGAGGTCTATATTTCCTAATTTTCAGAGATCCCTAAAATGTACCAAGCATCAAACTCGGTTATATTGACCCTGTGGTTAGACATCAAATTCAGTTGTATTGACAAAAAAAGAAGCATTTACCTTGCAGAGCTTCCATGGCGGTGAGCGCACATTTGGGTTCAGTAAACTCCACAAAACAAAAAATCATAGCCTTGTCCCCACTCTGCAGTACGCATGATCATTTAAACACAATTAAATATCATATTAAATCAAGCAAAAAGAATTGGTGTATATTAACATTCTACACTAAATATATTAGATAAAACTAGCTATGTATCATTAGAGGAATGTCACGAAAGGTGTAGAAGCAGTCATATATTGCTTAAAAACACACAATAATCACATCACACAATCTCATATATATATATATATATATATATATATATATATATATATATATATATATATATATATATACTCTTTCTTTTCTTTCCCAGAAAAAACTATAATAGTGTTAGATGGGATCTTACAATATTGGAATTATCTAAAGTAATGAGCATGCATGAACTTCTTAATAACACACTTACTCGTCTTGGCTCCTTGTGAACAAGTTTGATATCCTTATAGCCGATAAAGGGACGAAAAAGATCTACGCGGATAGGTCAAGGATTCATATCAGCAGAACTCTGAAATACAATTATTGTGATTTAAGAAACCAGGTAGTTTCACTTTCATAAACCTTTAAAATGCAAATTATTGTCCACTCAAAGTTTTTCCTGAATTTTGCATAGTTTCTGCTGAACTTTGAAAAAACAACAGCTAAATAGGATCTCATATGGTAAAAATCCAACAAAATTTAGAATTTGAAAACAGTTGCTTCCTATCCATTATCTATTAGTATCCGCATTCAATGATCAAAAACAGGTATACCAATGCATACAATAAAACATGCAGGTGGCAAAGGATACGACCAACTTCTCTTCTAGTGCAGTCTTTTGGAAGCCCGCCTACAAACAAAATGTTTGATTCTGCAGCTGAAACTGGGACGGGGTCATAACTGCTTTTAGAGATTAATCTATCATTGTTTGCAATTGCATCAGGAACACTTGGATTAACACCCAAAGGAATATCTCTTTTCGTACTTAAACCGGGATCTTCGAGAGGAGAATAACTTGTAACATTATGTTCGGAGTGAACTCTAGAACCCCTAGTTTCATCAACACCATATGGCTCCATCCGAAACAAACTTACCTGCAGGTAGTCCACATGAATAGCGGGAAAAAACAATATCTAGAATTGCATTTAAAATCAATCAACAGTGATTAAAATTTTACATCTTTATGCGGGTAATCTGATCCGTAGCCCGGAAAATCAGTAGATTTAGGATGAGGAGAAGCCAATGATGGTGCTTCGGATGGAATGTAACCAGCATAGCTACTTCTGGCAAAGCTTGCTGACAGAGGAAGAAACAATCAAAACAACATGAGTGTTGTAATCACATGAAAGGGAATAAACAGAATGTTGCTACTATAGACTTAGAATATAACTACAAATAAAACATCAATTTAGTCTTTAAACTATCACTTTAAGGGACAGGATAACTCCAACTGTACTTTGTTTGGTTTTAAAACTGTTCCTAGGATTGGAGAAATTAGAGGGACAACGGACTTAACAAAAACTAAAAATTTTGTCCCTTACTAAACCGGGCAACATCTCAAGTTCGTCTCAAGTAAAGGTTGTCTAAAATACCAAAATAACTTTTTGTCACTAAACATCCTACAAGAATAATAACTATTCAACACCGTAAATGTTTGTCATGTACTGTTCTATCATGTACTTATATTTTGCAGATGGAATGCACACTTTATCTCCAATGTAGTCCTTAAACTATAATGTGTAGTTCCTAAAGTATATAAAATCTATCAATTTAGTCCTTTTGTTAAAACTATATAATTTAGAGACTAAATTGCAGAGATTGTAATAATTTAGGACTAAATTGATGGTTTATTCATAAAACTACTACTCTACTCTTCTTAATTATTGAACCTTCAAAATTTACCCCCAAGTATGAATTGAATATTTCAATTGTGTAAATTAGTTTATCGATGAGTGTGATTAAGAAAGTAGAGGTTTTGAGGGGAATAATAATAATAATAATAATAATAATAAAGGAATGAATGTGGTGGAGAAAAAGAGAAGAGGGAGTATCACCGTCGGAAGTTGCAGGAGTTGGGTATGGGTAATAGGGATCCGCCATCTACGGCCGTTTTAGTCTCCCGCCGGTAACACTCAGTCGCTCACTGCTCCGATTTGTTTCACCCCGTATGGCCTAAGTTCAATTTAGGGTTTTTTTCCGTTTGATCAGAAGAAAGTTAAATACTGTTGGATACGACAACAATATAGTATAGGTTGCAGGAAAAAGATTGAGAAGCGTTGCATTAGGTTTCTGATTTTAATTTACTTTTTCTAGTGGGGTCTCTAAATTATTTATCGAGTAATTTTATTTTATTTTACCCCTCTAATATATGAAAAAAAGGGGTTCTACTGTATAGGTTATTTATCTTTTATAACTTCCTCATATAAATCTTTGTCTCATTTTTTTTAATTAAAAAATGCTGTTATTTATTTTTCAAAATCTTTTTTTGATAAAAGTAAACAAACTCTGATTTTTGAATATATTCATCGTGTTCATCAATATCTTCATCTTATTATACCTTAAATAGAAAAATGTTGGTTCAAAATAAAAAATTGTGAATTTGGGTTTATATTCTTCGTCTTTTTCCAAATTCAAAAATTAAAATCCTCAAGGGTATGGGTTTATGTCCATCATCTCTATCATGTTGTTTTGAATCTTCATTCCTTCGAAACATTTCCCCAATTTTTTCAGCACCAAAAACCTTAAATCGCCCAGACTCAAATTGACTTTTATGACGTAACGTATCTTCAAACATGGTGCAGAAGCTGATACAAATGGAACCGCCCTGTTACTACAGCAAATTAGCAATCTCTAAAATGGGATCGTAATCCTCAACAGAAACCGCTAATATCACCGGCGCTAGTCATCACCTCTATTGTTTTGTCTCCAACGGTTATCAACTTGAACAAATTCATCTTCTTCTACTTATTTATGGGTAATTGAGTAATTGATAATTAATTTGAGGATTTTAAAATGAAGAAGAATATAAAGTATAGATTCATACTAAATAAATGGAGGTGTGTTGAATTAACTTTTACTTTTGTCTAAGAAAAAGACGAGGATATTGATGTAGGGCGATGAACATTCATCAGAATTATGAGTTTATTTAATTTTATTAAAATAAAAATAAACATCAATATTTTTTATTTAGAAAAAAGGGTTAATTTTATATTGAGCGAGTTATAAAATACAGTATAAAAGAAAAAAAGATAAAAGACTAAAGTGTTTTAAATAAATAATGTAAAGGACATATATGTCACAAATAAAAGACAAATTACTTTACGTAAAAAAAAACAAATTACCAAAATGTTATAAATAAATAAATAAATAAATAAGATAAAGACACCAGTGTAGTTTTGTTTTTTTTTTTTCCGGTCATGCTAACTAGTGCCAAGTGACACTAGTTAAAAAACTAAAAATATAAATTTTGCATAGAAAACAACATTGTTCATATTTTAAATATGTTGACTACACAAGTTCCAAAATTATTATGCTATATTTAGGGTCTGTTTAGTAAAATTAAGCTATAAACTTAAGCTTAAACTCTACTTGAAATAACATCTAAAAAAAGTTATAAACTATTGAAAAAAGTTTTTTATCAAAAACATTTTATTTTATCAAATAAACTTATAAGCTAATATGATATTTCCTCATATCTCAAATGCAAGCAACAAAATAAAAATATTGAAAGTCTGAAATATATGCAAAAATCTACTTCAATTATTATGTTTTATGCAATTATTTCAATTTTACTACTTAAATTAAATATTGATTAACCAATAAATGCAATGTTTTACACTTTCCAAAAAAGGTATGATTGAAAATGAGGTGTTTTTCTCCTCAATTAATGCACCTAACCTACTTTCTTAAAGAGTGTTTTTATTTTTATTTTTAATATTTGCTTACATATAAAACTAGAGAGATTAAACTATAAGCTAACTTATTTTATTTACCAAACACTACGTACACTAAGGTATCATTTGACTTGATTTTTTTAGATCTTAAAAGCTATTTGAATGCTAAAAGTGAAAATAAGAGCTTTTAAAAAGAAAAAAAAAAGCTAACGATATTTGGTAATTGTTGTTTTTTTAGTTTCTAAAGTATTTATCTATGTATTTTACTCATAAATGTAAAACAGTGTAATAATTATAGGTCTTTAATAAATGTAATAACTTTTGCTTATATTTGAGACTTTAATTTATTTATTTTTGTTGCTTATATTCGAGAGCGGAGGGAGTAAGCTACTATGAGTTTGTTTAGTAAAAATAACGGATAGCTGATAAACTAGCTTATGGCCGATGATTGATAGTTTATAGTTGATGATTGATAACCGATAGGCTAATTGAAATGTTTGATAAAATTAGCGGTTTAACTAGCTGATAAATAAATGTTAAATGACATAAAATGGCATTCTTAATTAATATTAAAATTTAATATTTAAGATATTTTAATTATTTATAATTAATTTTTAAACATTTGTATAGTATGTTTATTTTATTTTATTTTATTTCAAATCAATATTTATATTCATCATTTTTTATGTAGGCTATTTATTTTCATTATATATAAACTAATATTATATATAAATGTATATTTTTATATTTATAAGTAAATGTTACTATCTTTGAAATGCAAGCAATGATAATTGCATTTTCTTAAAATTGATGACGTGATTGAAGAATGAATATGATACAATAATACAAGTTGGAATTGAAATATACAATGTTAAAATGTAAACGTAAAATAAAATATAAGAATAGGAACATGGTTTTATTACTATAACTTATTTATTTTATTTTATATTATAATAAATTAGAAAGGATAAAAATAGATTTTAGGTAAAATGATAAGGGTAGAAATGAAAGAAAAAATGACACTCTATAGATTTAAACATATAAGTCGTTTTAATTATATTACACAAATTAAAAAATGTAGTTAATGTATGGAAAAAGAAATTATGAGTTGCTTTACAAAATTGTCCTTCATTAATGATATGAAAAAAAGAATTTAAAGAAGATAGAGCAATAAATACGCTAGGGTATAATAGAAAAAATAAAATTAAATGCTTCATTGGTATTGTAAAGCGACTTATAATTTGGAACAATTTTTTTCCCCAAATGATTTATATTTTGGAACGGAGAGAATAAACTCATAAGCTACTTGAAATAGTGTCTAAAAAATAAGTTGTAAACAAATCTTTTATTTAACTTATACGAGTAAATCATAAGACATAAGCTATAAGTCAATTTTTGATTTTTGCCATACCATATAAGTTAGCTTATTTATGTTTAAGAGTCTTGCTAACTAGTGCACGGGTGCACTAGTTAAGGAACTCAAAATTAGTAACTTTTATATTAAAAAAATATACTAACTTATACTCCATCCGTCTCATTTTGTAAGAAAAAAAAAATTTACACTTATTAAGAAAAGTAAAATGTGATAATTTTAAGTATGACTTTTTGTGTTTTTTTAGAAATAAGTTTCATGGGAAGATGTAAGAAGAGTTTTTATTGGTTATTGATTATGGGAAAAGGAAGAGAAAGAGTAAATTTTATGAAAGTAAGTAAAAGTAAACCTTGAAATTGATAAAAATGAGTTACTTTTGCTTATAATTTGGGAAAATAAAAAGTGATTTTTTTTGCTTATAATATGGGACGGAGGGAGTACTTTAAAAATGTTTACTACACAAACTTCAAAACAATTTTACCAGTTTGATTCCTTAACTAGTGCAAAGAGTGCAATGTTTAGCATTTGCCTTATGTTAATTTTATTTTTTTTCCTTCTTCTTTTCTTTGTCATATTGAATTGAATAATAGTAGTGGGACAACTCAGATCCAGAAGAGAAAAAAACAGTATACGGCGATGAACGTACTAAACCCAAACAGAAAGCATTGGAGCTGAATACAACGCCAACAGAGTCGGAGACAACCAATTAATGTATACAAGGATACGTCCTTAACAACGAGAGTGTGCGACACGACCCAATCAAACCCATCAAAATGTGGGCCTTTCCTCGTTGTTTTCATGTACTAGTACTACTATAATTTGCGTAATTACTCATTTATCATGTGACAGCGACACTTTTTCCTCCCACAACCCATTCTCTTCCTCACTCTCACTCCAAGCGCGTTACCATTAATCCTCATTCCCCTACACCATATCATCCACACAAACTCCATGCACCCCATCACCAGATTCCGCCACGTAATCTTAAACCTTAATGATTTTGCTTCGTGTTTCATCATTGGATAGCGTTGTTGTGGTATCATGGTGTGTTCCTTCCTTCTTCGTTGTTGCAATAAATTATAGCTCCAGGGGTGTTTTTATAGAGAGAGAAAATTGTACAGTGTTTTTTAGAGAGAGAGAGAAAAGTATTAGAAGAATCAGACAGGTTAGATTTATAGATATTTGTTATATAGATATAGATATAGATATATATAAATAAATAGATACACATCGTTATACACTGGTGAAATTGAAGTTGCACATTATTCTCTCTCCCACTCACACTCAACAAACACTTCAGAGAGAGAGAGAGAGATGGAGGATATCGAGGAGGGAGAGAATGGAGGAGGAGGAGAAGAAGAGGTGCTTGGTTCAAGCTTGACTATGGAGAAAGTAGCAGCTGCTAAGAAGTTCATCGAGAATCATTATAGGGCACAGATGAAGAATATTCAAGATCGGAAAGAGAGGTACTATCATATTTTTTTTTTTAATTTTTTGATTTAATTAGAAATTTTGGAACACTTGTGATTATTGAATCAAGAACAATGCAAAGTTAGAGGTAGATCTCACCTTTTAATTTAAGGTAAAAATTTGGTCTGGTTTGGTAGGTGAGGTTAATCACTGTAATTGGGGTTTTATAGTGGATAACTGACAATTTCTGGATTTAGTTAAAACTAGTATGAATCTGTTAGGGTTGATTAATGAATTTCACTTTATGTATTTAGAAGCTATGATTCTTGAGTTGAAGTAAATGCATGAGGTAGTAGCAGTAGTTGTACTTGATTGACTTGGTGGTCACAGTACGGAGCCTTGTAAATGGTATCCATAACTTAATTGCTTGATTTTTGTCTTAAAAAGTTGCACAGACTGCATCTGTAACATGCTACATTTGTACAGTTGATGATTTTTTGTGGAACTGTAAATCAGTAAATAATTCATTACTTACTGTTTCTTGAAGTTAGATTAGATACTTTTTATGTTGCATTTGGGGGTGGGTGGTGGGTTATCTTCTTTGTTTGACATAACAATTTGGCTACTTTACTATAGTTGTAGAGTTAGATTCTACAATCAACTATGGTATACAAATATTATGGACCAGTTTAGATTGCATTACTAAGGATATACTATAATTAGTGCATATAATTTCAAAACATATTTATTGTAGTTTCCATATTTTCATTTCTAGTGTTATCACTAGCACTTGTCGTGATTCTGTGTTGCATCCGCTTTTTCCGCAGAAATAGCGGGAAACACAGCGCTGTCATGTTGCGGTCCCATGAGTGACTTCTGAAATACCATTAAAGCCCTCATAAATTGGGGCTTTTTTTTTGTGTGTGTATGTGGGGGTTAAGGATTTCAGCCTTAAAAGTTACAAATGTTGAATCATGAGCAACTATCACTTTTTAGCTGTATAAAAATTTCAGAATAGTGGTCATCTCATTATCTGCTAATCCATTACAGCGCTTTTGAGGTTGGCTGCTTCGTTCCTCTATCTTGGATTGGCAACACTATTCATTTCTATCATGGCAAGAACTAAATGAACGAGGACAAAAATTGTTAATTTGATGGCAAGAACTAAATGAATGAGGACAAAAATTGAATGACATCATCAATGAAGTGAATTGACATGTGTAATAAATAGGGATTAATATGTCTAAGCTAAGTTAGAATCATTAACGGAGATCACCCCCCCCCCCCCCCCCCCCCCCCCCAATCAATAACGAAGAAAATATTGAACATTTTTTTTTTTGTTAATAATTTTTAAAGCTACTACTTTAGAATTATATGTATCTCAGTCTAATGATGCTTTTGTAATAACTACGGGTATTTTGTGAGCTTCACTAATATTGAACATGTGAAGTTTTTATTCAACCATGCTTATGCATTTTCCTAAAACGGTATCTATTCTGATGCAAATGTTTTGCTTCTGATCTTCAAAGATTTTATTTTTTTGCAGGCGTTGGATTTTGGAAAGAAAATTAGCTTCTTCGGATGTGCCAACTGAAGAACGGGTCAACCTCATCAAAGATTTAGAGAGGAAGGAAACTGAATATATGCGATTGAAAAGGCACAAAATTTGTGTTGATGATTTTGAGCTCTTGACTATCATTGGAAGGGGGGCTTTTGGGGAGGTCAGTGCAAACTCTCGCATTTGTGCATGAAATAATTCATGTTGGACTTGCATTGAATCATTATTTTGTGTTGTTCGTAAATAGAAAATCTCTACCATGTATAGTTTATCTCTGATATTATTATCTGCCAACTCATTCAATTACAGGTTAGACTGTGTCGGGAGAAGAAATCTGGAAATATCTATGCCATGAAAAAGCTGAAGAAATCTGAAATGCTTAGGAGAGGCCAGGTGAGATATATATAAACCTGCTGAATAGAACAAAATTTAGAAATTACTAGTGGATGCTAATAGTAGTCCCAAAGTTTAGCACTATAGTAGTTCAATGTTATGGCTGAAATCAATCTATTCTAGACACATTAGCATCTTAAGTTGTCTCCGTCTATAGGATGGATCATCATGTCATTGGATGTCATGAAGAATGCTTAGTTGCCATTTTACTAACAAAAATCATCTTGTTCTTACAGGTGGAACATGTTAGAGCTGAGAGGAACTTACTGGCCGAAGTCGCCAGTCACTGCATTGTGAAACTTTACTACTCATTTCAGGATACTGAATACTTGTATTTAATTATGGAGTATCTGCCTGGGGGTGACATTATGACTCTGCTGATAAGGGAAGACACCTTAAGTGAGAATATGGCTAGATTTTACATGGCACAGAGTGTGCTGGCCATAGAGTCTATTCATAAACACAATTACATTCACAGGTTTGGTTTGGCTGTGCCTATGAAGCTGTTGGCTTAATTTGTTTAATCATTGATGATAGTTTATTGGGTGGTGAAATCATCCATTTTAACGTGAATTATTTCCCATCTTTCAGAGATATTAAACCCGATAACCTACTTCTGGATAAAAATGGCCACATGAAGCTCTCTGATTTTGGCCTCTGTAAGCCTATCGATTGCATTACCTTGCCTACACTGCATGAAAATCAGACCATGGATGATGAAACTTTGGCAGAGCCAATGGATGTTGATAGCTGTGTTCCTGATGCGGACAATCGGAAAAGCTGGAGAAGTCCGCGTGAGCAGCTTCATCATTGGCAGATAAACAGGAGGAAGTTGGTATGCTGGCAAATTTACTGATGCATTATGGTTGAAATTGAAAGCAAAAAAATGTTGTTCATTCATTTTTCTAAACATAATTAAGCCTATTCTTCAAATGTGTATTTGCTTCAGTACCCAAATACTTTCTTCTAGCTCTGTTCGGAATGCAACCTATTATAAATTGTTAATTAAACCCAAAAATAAATGTTCACAAAGATGATCTATGCTTTCATTAACATGTATCTGTTTAGTTTCATGATCTGCCTTTGCATTTTGCAATATAAATCAAACCTAAATTGATAGTGTTATAAGATTTCCTTTCTTCAAGTTGAAAGATACTAAAGTATACAGAGGTAGCATCAACAATACCTTTCATTTGTGGAGGGGGATATTACAAAATGATTTAGAAAACTTTAGGAAAATAGTCCTTCTTTGAAGGGTTCAAACATTTATATTGCGAATGTAGGGAATTTGAAAAAAAATTAAAAATGTAATTCTACCCCTATGCAGTCTTGTAGTAGCCATAGTATATGTTACAGTATTAGAACATATCTTATAGTCCATTAAGATATGTATATGATTTAACCACAAATTCAACAGTATAGAACAGGATAATGTAACTTGGGGTACATTACTACAAATCTATTTTGTATAAAACCTTAGTCCCAGGTCATAGTTTATTTTGTATTCATTGCACGCAAATAATGCTTCTCAGTGGCATCATCACACAATTACTTCTGCACTTGTTTATATGCTAATATGGCTGTTAAGATAAGAAGGCCTTTCAGTTCACAGAGTTCCTTGTTTCTTGTTGCAAGGCATTTTCCACAGTGGGGACGCCAGATTACATTGCTCCTGAAGTACTTTTGAAAAAAGGATATGGGATGGAATGTGATTGGTTAGTTCTTACCTTATGCTTTAGGTGTTCTGATCTATCAGTCATGAAGGTTCAATTTGTTCAAGTTTATTTTATTTAGTTTGCCAGCTGAAGTTCTGCTTAGTCTGGAGTAATAATACTTTTGACGGATCATTTGAAATTTGAACTTTTTTTTGTGAAAGAAAATTATTCAACAATTAGTTTGCTTAATAAGTTTTACAATAAATCTATTGTCTCCCTTTTTGTATTATTGCATTTGACACGTAAGTTATTCATACGGACAGGTGGTCACTGGGAGCGATAATGTACGAAATGCTGGTTGGTTACCCTCCATTTTACTCTGATGACCCAATAACCACATGCAGAAAGGTAGCATCCTTAATTGGCTTAATATTTCCTGATTAAAATAATCAAGAAATATTCTTGCATCTCTTACTTTTTGTAGTTTAAGCTGTAGGTGACTTCCATAATCATATTATTTGAAGCCCTTCTAGTTATGTTTTCCAGAGTCAGTGTTCAGAATATTTTTATTGACACTAAATTCACCATGCTGTCAGATTGTTCATTGGAGAAACCATTTGAGATTTCCAGAAGATCCCCATTTGACATTTGAGGCCAAGGATCTAATCTACAGATTGCTGTGTGATGTTGATAATAGGTTAGGTACTCGAGGGGCACAAGAAATCAAGGTAGATGTTCATCTTATTATTATATTCTGCTGTAATGCTGTGTCAAATTTTCTTTTTGAAAGAACAAAGAATGAAATTTTCTTATTCTATGATGAATAATAACGCGAGATACAACAACGTAATATAGGAACAGAATTAGTTCTAAACAAGGAAACCAATCTGCAGAAATTAAAAAAATCGACCCTGGAAATGATATTGAGATAGATTTAATATCAGCCTTATTAATTACAAAGGATTAAAGGAAGCAAGTAAATATCAAATATAAAGAAAGAAATAGGAAAGGAATTGGATATTTGGAGACCCAAATCAGGGTCATGTCGCGACAATTTTTATGTCATCTACTTATATACATTCTATATACTCCAGGCTCATCCATGGTTCAAGGGTGTAGAGTGGGATAAACTATATGAAATGGAGGCAGCATTTAAACCACAAGTCAATGGAGAACTGGATACCCAAAACTTCATGAAGTTTGATGAGGTATAAATATGAAACACCGCCTTTTTTATCTATCCTCATTGTTTTCCCTTTTATATATTCTTTTGTTATATGAGTTTTCTTGATATTATGTATTTCCATGGTTAACTTTCTTAACTCTGTTTTTAGTCCCTATAGAAAATCATTTTTTTTATTATTATTATTTAAGCCCCTATAATTTTTTGCAAGTTTTAGTCCTTATATTTTACAAAACCGTGTGCTTTTAGTCCCTACCTTTGATAAAAACGGGTGTTTTTAGTCAGCTCAGGACTAAAAGCACCAGCTTTTATTAAAGGTAGGGACTAAAAATGGTCAAAAAAATTATATGAACTAAACTTGAAAGATCCATAATTTCATAGGGACAAAAACATATTTATAACTTCTAGATACTTCTTGGCTATCTATTTGTAAATTTTATTACTTTTTGTGGCCCATACAGAATTTTCAATATAATAAATGGAGATTTCACCCAACTTTTTTCTCTGCTAATTGCTAAAAGCTATGCTTTGATGATAAATTGTAGTTTGTGAGATTCTATATACTAACAGATTTATGCATTAACAATGCTGTCGGCAGTAGAATCCTGAATATTTTTTCTTGTTTAATCTTCCTACTTTAATGGTATTTATCAACGTGTTCTTTATTTAGCACAAAGTCCCTTGATTATGTTGTGTGGCAAGCTGTTGAACCTAAGCCTTAAGATTCACTCATTGCTTTCTTTTGTCAATTTGTAGGTAGAACCACCAGATGCAGCAAGGGCTGGGTCTGGATCTTCAAGAAAGGTACACTTGTACTGGTTTGCATGTCATTGTCATTTCTTTTTTCCATTTAAATCTCTCACTATGAAATGTTACATTTTAAGACACAAAAAAGTGTTTTAAGGTTATCTCAAATTATAGTTTGTTTACAAGACAATATGGCGTTTTGTTTGCAAGACATTGTGGTGTTTTTTTTATCAAGGCCAATTTAGTCATATCATGATATGCAATACTTCTTCAAAACATAATTTTGAATCTTTTGATAAGTGAGAACGAAGTTCTAATGATTGTTGTTTGATTCATGTAATTGATCTCATCTAATGGGAGAAGGCTTTGATTGTGACAACTGTTGTTTCAATAGATTTATTAACGAAGCTACCCTTTTTGCTTGTCGAGATATATTTACTTTCCTTTGTGTACAATGGCTAAAAATTAGGTGGGTTTTCAATTAACTTTGTTTACTTATTACTTATATAGTGTCAAAGGTGATAATGAAAGAATTTATATTTATATGTGGAAAAGTGAATTCAGCTGCCTGTACTAAGGCTTTATCTATGTTGCGCCAGCCTATGAATCACTTATTTTGACTTTTCCTAAAGCTTGAAATATACAGCATTTTATGTTAAATTGCCACCACCCTTTCTTACTATTGGTGAAGACAAGACAAATACATGGTTGTTGAGCCTTCTCGTTATTTTTGAATAATTTTCCTTCCTTTCCACTTTTGGTCTTAAATTGAAAACGATCCTCCACAATTTGTTTATTTTTCAATCTTTGATTCATTGATGTTGGTTAGACAACAGGAGGTTAATTTCCTCTCTGGTGAAGGTGGAATTTGATCCCAGGTCCATATAGTCACTACAAAATACTTTACTAGTTGATTTGGTTGAAGCCGCCTTCTCGGTTTGTTTTGCCCTCAGGCTTTGCTGTTTGATTTGTGAACATAATTATCAATAGTCAGAAATCTTCTAAATTTATTTAATTATTTTGGTTGAGGATAGAGGAGTATTTTTCGCTTCACATCCCTTTCTCAACACATAATATTTGTTGTTTATATCATTGATGAATTTTTTCTGCGTGTCTTTTTGGTTTCAAAACATATCTATCGTACAAATTTTTGTTATAGTTAGCAAAGTGGTGTATTTTTCGTTTTCTTACTTCCACCTGATTCCTGCAGATGCTTCTGACTCCCAAAGATCTAAACTTTGTTGGTTATACTTACAAAAACTTCGATGCTGTAAAAGAAGGCCTTCGTCAGTCTTTGAGTAAGTAATGTGACAGTTTTTCATTTCATATGATTACAGAGTTGATAATCTAGTCGTAGCATACTGTAGCTATAAGAACAATTCTTTAAATGAATTGTGCATGTTAAAGTTAAACTGATTTTTTTTTAATAATTTCAACCCTGCCTTTAGCTTGCTGAGTCAAAGTAGTTGTATTGTAGGCGTTTCTGAATAATACAATGGCATATAAATCAAAATAATATTGCCGTACGAAATTTTAGTTTGGAAACACTAAACTGGGGACTGATATGAAATAAATTAAATAGAAATTAAATAGGAGCTAGACAAACACACCAACAGTTATGAATGTTTGAACATATTGATCATGTAACAATTTTGCAGGTGCCTCCAAACGGACAGCTGATGAAACAGGCTTGCAAATGCTCGCATCATCTGGAGATCCTATGTTACCATAACATAAAGTTCATGCAAACTGAAAACCACGTGTAGAGTTTTTTGAGTGCTAGTTTTGGCTTTAAATATTTGGCCGAAAACATCTGTTAGAGTACTTCAATTTCTGTGCCATTTGCAAGAACATTGTGTACAGCAAGTAGTTGAACAGTGTGTGTGTATTTGAATTTTCAAAATAGGAACTGAATCTTGTGCGACTGAGTGATCCTGTGCTGGCTGCCCAGGTTGGCTGTGGAAGACTTGCCTTCTCTAGTGGCAGTTGCTGGTTAAATGTTAGTTGTGGACACAATTATTAAGGAGCTACAAAGCATCCTGGTAACATTATGTGATGTGTACATTTTATTGGAACATTGGATATATTTAACTATAATAGAATGACTATGTTTGAGGATAGATTATGAGTATTGTGCATGTTTTATGCGGAAAAGTACAATTCGTGATGCCACTTCGATTGTGTTCACCGACTAATGATTGAATGATTTGCCTGCAATAATTGGGAAATGGATTTCCTACAGTTACAATGTCCCACTGTAGCTGACCAGAGCGGCTGAGATTGTTTTAATACATAAAACATTAGAACCGTCCGATATCAAATAAACGGCTGAGATCTGTTACAATGGGAAACTGTGGAAATCCTACGACAGGGAATCCATATCCCAATAATTGCGTGCAGTAGTTGGAACCTCTACCAAAGTTTCAATGGAGCTTTTGGGGATCCTTTTGAGCTTGAAACTTGCTAGATCCTCCAATCTCAATCATCTCTATATTGAATGTGATTCTCAGGTGATTTTGCATCTTAGTCATAAGGCATTTACCTCCATTATTTCTCTTTACCAATCCTCAAAGAAATTCTCCATAGGAAGGGTTTTTCTAACCTGTGCAAATATGTACAGGATAAGGACCAATAAATTCCTTGTTTTATGCATTTTTTTTTCTCTTTCATTTGTGAATCAATTAATGCCATTTTTTTCTCACTCCTGTTTTTTCTCTCCTAATTTATTAACTAGTAACTAATGCCTATTATTTCTCTCTCTCTTTCTCTCTCTTATTGAAACTCTTATTCACGTTGAACAACAATCAAAATTGCACCATGAAACAAAACTCCAACGTAAAACTCCAACAAAACTCCATACATAAAACAACAAAACACCATGAAACAAAAAATCACAAAACATACAAACTCCATATAGTAATATTAATATCACATCACAAAAAATCAGAAGCAAATGCAATAACAGTAACATCACATAAATGAGTACAAATACTTTTTCACTTGACATATTTTCACTTGACATATTGTTGAAGGAGAAAGTAACAATATAATGTTTTGTTTTAGTGTGTTTTCATGGTTGAAAGAGAAAGTGACATAAGAGAAAAAAAGTTGAAGGAGAAAGTGACTCTTGCCTTTTTTAATAGTTTTCATCTGCAGTGTACGAGAACTGAGTAGTTAATAGAGGAGAGAGAAAAAAAATCAATTTTCAAATAAAAACAAAAAACTCACGTAAATAGGAGAGAGAAAAAAATGGCATTAATTGATTCACAAAGGAAAGAAAAAAAAATGCGTAAAACAAGGAATTTATTGTTCCGCAAGTTTGCACAGGTTAGAAAAACCCATAATGGAATCTCAAAGATTAGGAGATCCATATAAAACGTACTTACAAAGAGGCTAACACTTATGCTAATTTGTTTGCTAATTATGATGTAATAATTCACATCTCTTATCTTAGACCCTTGCTCTAGTCTTCCATTATGATGTAATAATTGTAATGTTTCCTTAAAATTATCTTTGGCGTTTAGTTTTTAACCATCAATCACAAGTCGTTTTTTAAACCATCACTACATGGCGTCTCACTCCAAACAACCTCATTAATTCAACATGTTAATGTAGACTTATAATTTTTCTAAAAAAGAATTTGAACACGTTAACTTTGATAATTTTTCATGCTAAGTAACATATTTTCTTTTTCAGTTAGATATATGTCCATAAACAAGAGCATACTGAATAAGCATAAATTATTCACATATCATTTCTTTCATTTTGTTACAGTTTTACATCTCTTAACCCTTTTTCAGAATTCTATTTTCTACTGTTTTTTCATCACTTCATTACCACATCTCTCAAACTATAACAAAAAGAATAGGAAAAAATAAGTTGTTCTAGACTAGGTCTAAGGTTCATGCTCGCCGTTGTGACTGGCCCAGGCATGAAGATTTGGCCGGCCCATTCCTACCGGACATATCATTATGTTGTAATATTTGCTCAATAATTTAAGGTTTCAATTGCCTTGATTTTCTTCCGTTATTGATAAGAATCTCTTGATCACTTCCTCCTCATCAATGGCCAAAACTCCGTGTCGAATCTAATGTATAAAATATCTAACATAATATATCTATCAATTCATATCTCTTACTGATTTAAACGTCTACATATACTTTTATCATTGATAACTTCAATATTAATGTATCATACTTGACACCGACCATTATTTCTGATTAAGTAAGGTCAGAAATAAAAGCTATGATAAAATAACATAACATATATATATAAAGGTTATATGAGGAAACAATTAAAACCAATAGATAGATACTACACAATTTATCCTGGATGTTGACATTATTAGTGATGCAATGTTACTGTATATAGCAGTATTAGGGATAACAAAACATAATGCACTGTTGCGTTGCATGATTATGATTCCATTTAGAGCAGCAAATACAAATTAAAATTAAAAACATCATAATAAAAAATATTATAAAAAAAATACTATAAATATTAAATATTAAAAATAATGACGATTGGTAATGGATGGATGGGTGGAGATGCTTTAACATGCTCCTAAAGAATCAACACGTGTCCAACACCATTTTGCCCTTTCTTTCTCTCTCCCTTTCTCTCTTTTCACCTATTTTCCTTTCATTAAAAAGTTTCTTTTTTTATTAATATTTTTTTTTGTCATTTTTTCTCTCTATCTCTCTCTCTCTTCTCTTCTTCTCCAATTCATTTCTTGTGATTCCAAGTCTCAATAACCACTCACCCACCAAGGTATTCATTCACATATCTAATATAATATATACTATTTCATATCATATATTATACATATGGTATATGAAAGAGAGAAATTAAAAAAAAAAAAAAACACATCAAGAGAGTTTTTTTATTGTTTAATAATATGATTAGGATTAAGGAAAATTCATATCTTGTGTTTTTATTGATTCTTTCTTCAATCAAAATAATGGGTTTCAGGTGTCAAATTCAGCTACAAAGTGAGAATAAGTGAAGACAAGGAAGAATCAAAATTAGGTACTCAAATATTCTTTCATTCTTTATTCATTCTATAATTCTTACCACTGGATAAGACAATTATGTGTTACCTCAGATCCAGGAAATTTGTTGTGTTATGTGAAAAAATAGTGTTTTTGATTTGATTCTTGTGACTTTTTTTTTTTTTTTGGGTTTCTTGATTCTTGTGTTTAGATATAATGAATGTTGGTTTCTCTTTTTCTTGATGTATATATCTATATATGTATGATTGGTTTAGGATTTAATTTTTTTGTGTGCAATTTTTGTGTTACAGATAATAAAGTTTGTTTCTTTCAAGTTACAACTTTCAAGCTGTTTCTCTTTCTCTAGAATTGAGGCTGATAGAGAGATAAGAATATGGTAGTAGTTGGAGAGGTTGTAAGGTAGCTATTTTTGGTCAAAATTATCGACAAATGGAAGTTCGGATCTATTGTTGTTGGCTAGATTTGAATTTTACTTTCACCACCTTTTAACTAGTCCATGCTTTGGATAATTGAATTTGCTTCTTCCTTAAGTTTTATCTTAGACATGGAAAATCATCTTCTAAAATCTACTTATCACATTCTTGGATCGTTTTCAATCAGAAAACCGAGTGAGAAATCAGTGAAAATATGACTAGCTGTGTGATATCAAAAGGGTGTGATTTTAACTTTTTGTATTACCTAGACAAGGATTTTCATGGAGGATATGTCAGTTGCAGTGCCGTTAAGAGCAGGTAATTCAGTGTGTGATAATCCAACCATAGCTACTACCCACATGAATGTTTCGAGACTTAAGTTGATGGCAAACGCAGAGTTGATATCAAATGCTATAACTACGATATCTGCTGATACTTATATAGGTTCTGATGAGGATCAAATTGCTGACAATCTGGACGATGAAGTTGGTGTTTCAGCAGCCACACCACCTTTGCATGAGAGAGAAGAGGAAATTCTTTTGTTGAATATGATATCTCAAAGTAGCGATGAACTTTTAGTACCAGAAATTGATGAGGACGATTCGTTATCATTAGACGGGGATCCAATTATTTACAGCACTCTATCATTAACCAGTGAGAATAGTAGTGTTTGTGGAGATGAGTTCTTCAGTTCTCAAGATAATTCAAATTTTAGGACAAGGAGTTCGATGGACATAGATAAGAACATCTCGTCTGTCGAAATTGTTGCCAGGGCAGCTGTTTTCGACAAGTCAAATGTGGAGGCAGGTATTATGAGTGAACCCCTTGCTGTAGCATTGAGCCTTGGAGACGAAACAGGAGTTAAATCTGACCCGATGCCTACTACAGTTGTTTTTCATCCAATGCCTCTTGAAAAAGGGGCGAGCGGAACAGTCGGTCGGAGTGTTTTTGAATTGGATTGTACCCCACTTTGGGGATTTACATCTTTGTGTGGAAAAAGACCCGAGATGGAAGATGCTCTTGCGATTGCACCTCGGATGTTGAAAATTCCTATTCAAATGCTAAATGGTAGCAAAAAGTATGATGGAATGAGCAAGGATTTTAATCAGCAGACAGTTCATTTCTTTGGAGTCTATGATGGCCATGGTGGCGCTCAGGTGAATGTTTTATTTTGTTTTTAAGGCCCGTTTGGATTGACAAATTTGAGCTTATCTACCATAAGCACTTGTGAGACTGTTTGGGAGAGCTTATGGAAATAGCTTAAGACATGTTAATAAAATGTTTTCAACTTATTTCCATAAGCTCTTTAGGGTAGCTTATGGAAATAATTCGACTTTATTTTATCTTTTGTTAGAAGCACTCAAGACCTAGATGTGATTAGTGTATCCAATGGTTAGCATTTTTCTGTCGGTAACCCTTCTCAATGAGCTTTCTTTCTGTATTCAGGTAGCAGATTATTGTCGTGATCGTATGCATTTGGCCTTAGCAGAGGAAATTGAATTGCTCAAGGAAGGTCTTATAATTGGAAGTACCAAGGATGATTGTCAAGATTTATGGAGAAAAGCTTTCACGAGTTGTTTTTTGAAAGTTGATGATGAAGTTGGGGGAAAAGTTAATCGTGAACCTGTTGCACCAGAAACTGTTGGCTCCACTGCTGTTGTAGCTATTGTTTGTTCATCTCACATTATAGTCTCAAACTGTGGTGATTCGAGGGCGGTTCTATGTCGTGGAAAGGAACCCTTGGCTTTATCTGTGGATCATAAAGTAAGCTACCTCCAATTATTGTTTTGCACATTCTTTGAAAAAAAATAAGTTTTTATTTACTGATTAAAAGAAAGTAATGTCTGATTGTGATATGGTAGCCAAATCGAGATGATGAATATGCAAGAATCGAGGCAGCTGGTGGCAAGGTGATACAATGGAATGGTCATCGTGTATTCGGGGTTCTTGCCATGTCAAGGTCTATTGGTATGTACTAAATCCTCAACTTAATTAGGGGTTTCTATTTGACTTCCTTTTCAGTGCATCTGCGTGATATCCATATTAGTTTATGAGTAAATGGAAAAAGTGGACAGTTGCATGGTTTATATATTCAATGGAAATGATGTTCATATCAAGATCGTCAAAATTACTAATTTTAGAGTATTTTCATGTCATTGTGATGCATATTACTTATTTACACTATTCATAATTCTTCGAAGTTTTGATTCAGAATAGTTTATTTATCAGGATTCAGTTGGCTTTGGTGATAAATAAAATGTTTTTCACCATTATTACCATAAACCATAAGATCTTAATGTGACTTCAAATGTTCTCATTGTTGCTTTTTTTACTTTGCCTAAGCTTGAATAAATATCTAATTTCTTGTTACTTAGGATTTGAGTTACATTGTATTTTTGTTTTGTTTTGCATAGCGAGTTACATTGTATTTGTTATTAATAAATTGTGATTTTGCTTGTCCTTGCAAGTTGCAAGTGAAGTTTGTGTGATACTTAGGCAGTTAGTTCAACTAAAAGTTTATCATTTTTGTGAATTGCAGGCGATAGATATTTGAAGCCATGGATTATTCCCGAACCAGAAGTTATGTTCCTCCCTCGTGCAAAAGACGATGAATGTCTTATTCTGGCCAGTGATGGCTTGTGGGATGTCATGACGAATGAAGAAGCATGTGACTTAGCTCGGAGACGCATACTTCTCTGGCACAAGAAAAATGGCTCTGAGCTTTCCTCACTAAGGGGAGAAGGAATCGATCCTGCCGCACAGGCAGCTGCAGAGTACCTATCAAACCGTGCTTTGCAGAAAGGAAGTAAAGATAACATCACTGTCATCGTGGTAGATTTGAAAGCACAACGAAAATTTAAGAGTAAATCATGACTGTTTAATGAACTGAACTTAGGTGTTTGAATATATAAAAGCTGAATTCAATCCAATATAGTTTGGCTCAGTAATTTTTCATCTGGGCACATAGATTGAGCACCCTGCACTAAATGATGATTTCCCCTTTCATTAGAACTCTAAATTGATTAAGAGTTTCATTGTACACTGCTGCATTGGGGTTATGCAAGTCTTTGCTGCTTATTGTAGATATAGGATTTTGTGCCTTTCGCATGTGTCAGCGACTCATCTTCAGCATATTGTATTTGTTATCATGCCTCCTAGAGAACAAAGGCTCTGTGAGGTATTTACTTAATATAGTTTTTGCCTATGCTGTTCATAAAAAGGTGGTAGCTATTTGGCATTGTGATTTTCAGTCATAATCTTCTGTTATGCCACACAATCTTAAGTAAACTCATATATCATGTTTCTTTGGAGATATATGAACACAATAACACATTATTTAGCCTACTTCTGCAGTGGATTAATATCACTGGTCATGTCTCGAATCCGAGATTGTAAAGTAATGGTGATGATGGAGGATAGTTGTAGCCATAGTTTATGAAAGATGGACTTGTGTTTGTTGTGGTTTTCACTGAATTCTGAGTGATTGCTTATAAACAGTAATGTGGCAATACCAAAAATAGGTGCACCTTGTTACATGTTTTCTTCATTTTAACAAGTAAAAAGATCCTTGGTTATAAAGATAACATGTGATATTTTGTTTACCAAATTCTCAAATATTCAGCATGCTTGTGGTGCAACCATATTTTTGACAAGGCATTCTTCTATCAAGTTTTTATGTGGCTATGATTGATGACTCCATAAATATCCAAAAATGTTTCTATTCTGATTCTTCTGATTGCCTCAAGCATTAAGACATGACAAAAGGTCCTACGTGTCTGGATCTGGCAGTGTCATGCTTTCATGTTTTGTAATAGAATAAAAGTGGATGAAAATGACTTATGACCTGTCTTGACAAGAGTTGTCATTAAATTCTGCTACTTTATTGTTGTATCAATTAAAAAAGAAAATCACAATATGGATTTTTGGGGAAAAAAATGCTAAGAAGCGCCTAGAATAATGTTAATACAAAACAATAAGTACAACAATTCTAGTTTTTTTAAATGACAATTGTTTTTTGCTATCAAGTCACCTTATCACACCTTATCACTCCATGATAAGGACAATTATGGTGAGTGAACTATGGACAACACTTCGACAAATCAAAATGCAACAACTGCAGATGAGAAAGTGAGTGTTGTGAATCTCCTTGTCATTCTCTTTAATTTGAACAGCAACAAGGATGAGACAGGAGGCGTCTACCATTACACAAATGTCCTTTTCTTCATAGAATAATTTGCAATATTGAAATACAAGCAACCTAACATTTCAATGGGTATTAAATCATCAATCATAACTGTTTGCATTTTCTGAAAGTGATCCACCTTAAACAGACTATCATATCATTGTTCTACAGAATAAATTCCATGGCTAATTGCAACTGATTTAAAATTGCAATAACGTTTCACTATTCATTTGTACCATAATACTTCATGCATGTAATTCAAGTTTTCAAACAACAAAATTATCTCTTTTTCATGCATATAATTTTGTCATTTCATGATTTTCACCCACCTTAAAGTATGATAAGGTTCAAAACTTGTAATGCAAGCTCTATTCAGAGAGTCAAAATGGGTGTGTTGCCTCAAGCCCATTTCAAGATAGTGCTCACGAAAGAGTGCAAGAGAATGGACACAAAGGAGGAAGAAGAGACAAACATGAGGTATCATATTATCTTTATCATTATCATTAAGAATTATAAAATTGGTCACTCATATAAAAGCAAAATTTGAACACATCGAAAGATGTTTAACCATAATTTATAGATCGGCAGGTTCCCGGACCTTCGAACAACACAGTATGCCCTCGAAAGGCACAGTAACATTACAGAACGGAGAAAGTCACAAGGTCACAGCCATTATTATATGAAACTACATGTCAAACAAGGGAAAGAAGGGCCTAGTATTTCCTGTATGCCAACTCCTTTACAGCATCAGCAAGACTCATTTCATTCCGAACATTCTGAACCCAGTTTACATTTATATGAACCCGCTCAAGGCTCTGCTTTAAAGTTCTAGCAATGGAGGGCATAGGATGGCTAGCAAAGAATTCCTCTACTTCCTTGGCCTTCTCAAGAGAAGCAAACTGCACCACCGGAAAACAGAAAGGAAAAAAAAATGGAATTATAATTGAGCATTCCATTATTATAATGAATCCAACATACCAGAATGCGAGAATCTCAAGCTTGCTAAGAAAATGGAACAAAGCATATAGAGAAGGGGCAGGAGACAAACCGGTGAGACAACTGCACTGACAAAGCGAGTAACTAAAAATCCAGAACCATAAGTTTTTGCAATGTGTTCCCAGTGTTCCTGTATAATATTGAACCAATAAGAACATAATGATAGAAAGAAAAAATGGTTAATAGAAAATAAACATCATGATCCCGATCAGTTATCGCTTCAAAATTAAGGCTCCATATAATAGTCTATTCATTGATGCACAAAATTGACATTAATATAGGCAATGAGTAAATTTTGACATTAGTATAGGCACTGAGTAAATTTTAGCATGCTCTCTAGACTTAGTGATAAACTATGAGATATATAACAGGCATTTTGGCAACTAATTTCAGAAAGTATTCAGACTCTAGGTCTACAACCAAGTTTTCTCCAAATAGCAACGAAATGAAACTGTCCAATGAATTCAATCTAACTAAAAATTTATCAATTTCATAATCCTTCAAGGAATCCAACGTTAATATATTTTTTAAAAATGATGTACTACACTTCATTTCTATGCAACATACTTGACACTCCATATGACTATTGTAGTACTGTGATGTGTTGTTTATACCTTAAGCCATGCCCAAGCCACGTCTCTTCCTTCCCAATTGACAGAAAGTCCAAAAACAGCATCCTGACTTCGAACCTTATCCATTTATGACAACATATCAATCTCCAAACTAATAATGATAATATGCAACTTCTGTATGTAATTATGTTTGTGTATAGTTCAAATAATATCTGAAAACTAGATACCTCCGAAGACAACATAAAGTTAAGAACTTCAAGAATTAGCTCTGGATCAGATGAAGAAGCCAGTGAGCCTACAAGCATAGAAAATATTAGTATCCAGACCTAGAAATACGATGTTATACTACTCTCATTGAAGATATTTTCATTACCAAGAATACGTGTTTTCTCCTGACTTAGGTCAGTTTCTCTGTATACTTTCAGAAGAGATTCATAACCCGATCGGTTAGATTTGCTTGCCCGTTTCATTACAGCCACATAAACTGCCTGCCAACATTTACAATAATCATCAAAAGAAGAATTCATAAGAAGATTCCAAGCATTCAAAATTTCAAATGATGCAGCAGCAAACCCTTCTTATATCAGGTGGAAGAAGTGGAGTGTTTCTGTCTTCTAAGAATGCCTGAAATCGCTTGCTTGCTTCATCCAGTGTCAGATCATGTCCAAATTGAGCAAGGGAAGTCAAAATTTCTCCTCTCAACAACGCATCATCATGACTTTCTCCTGGTTTAGGATCCCAACCAAGCCTCCTGCAAGGCAATATAAACACGAATGTTGCAGCGGTGGTACTCTATTTCCTAAAAAAAGAATGATTAACTGCAATAAAAACCAACTTACTCCGCAGAGTACTGGAAAACATTAAAAAAGAACAGTTTGAAATATTCTAGCAAGTCTGGAACTGCATCAGCTGCAATACGTTGAACTTTATGACTTATCTGTAAAACAAGAGAATCAAAATTAGATCCAATAAATAACCTATGTAATTGATGAGCAATATTGGGAAGATAGCATTACAGTAATCAGGTTAGACAGCACAGTATAATCATCTTCCTCCCTATAAGCTCCCATCAAGTTAATCAAGGAGGTCAATGATTCTTTGCCAGCCATGCAAAGTGCATATGTATCATCCAAAATTCCTGTCAAGCAGTAACTCACAAGTTATCAGTCTTTTCCAGTCCTACCATTGGAAATAATTAAATTTCAAGAGATTATCTAATTTACCAAATCTGTCTGATGGAGATAATAATCGTTTTTCTACAGCATATCTAAGTTTAGCTGCAAGCAACTCATCATACTTGACCCTGTAGAAACCAGTCTGGTCCACATTAAGCTTAATCCAAGAATTTGCACTCTTGTCTTCAGCAATCTGGGAACCCAGTAACTCTTTAATATCACGTGTTTCAGATTTTGTTTGTAACAGGAAATTCTTGCGGACATCGTATGAGCCAAAGCATAGTGTTATTGGGATAATCCAATGGCCTTCCCCTTGAGCACCACTTGACAAGAATTGTGACTGCCAATAAACATACAAGGCTCACATGTTACAATACATATAATGGGTTTTCTCTCTGAAGATAATCACAAGGAACTAACGAAAAGGTCGGATGCAAGTTGCAACGGTACCTGATCAAACTCTAAATTCTGATTATTGAGTTTAACAGATACAACAGGATATCCTTGCTGCTTTGTCCATGAGGTCATTAACTTATTCACAGGTTCACCAGATCCTTCCTCGAGTGCAGCCCATAGATCCTCAGTCTTAGCATTTGAACAAGCGTGCCTTTTTATATATGAAGCCAGTGACCTCTGGTTACATTAAAAAGCAGTGTGTACAATTTAATCAAAAAAAGTGAAATATATAACTCAGCCATATTCCAGTTAATACGTAATAGTACTAGTTTTGTAACCCGTGCAACGCACGGATGATTATTTTTTTGTCTTCGGTTGCAATTTTTTTTTACTACATATACCGGAAAATGAATCAAAATTATTCACTATAAGGTCAAAATATTCATTCACATAGTCATTAAATGACCTATAACACAAGTAAATTCTACCCACTTTATAGTAAACTAACATACATTTTATAAAAACACAATAAATATCTTTTATTCATATTCATTGAAATACTACACGACATACAACATTTACGGTGGAAGGCTTTTTTAAGTGTCATTTTGGACCACTACACATAGGTTGATACACAGTTTTGCTCTTGAGATATATAATCGAACATGAACTAAAGTTTGTCCTTCTTTCTTATCAACTGTCATTGCAAAACAAAGACAGAGAGAACTGACGACGATGAAAACAAATCGAAACATTTGTATTTGAAGTAATCAGATTCATAAGTGGGATATTAACATAAAATTGAATTAAATAAAGTTTCTTATTAAAAGTAACTGAAACATTAACTTATGAGTGTATTTAAATTAATTTGCAAGATATAAATCATATTCTCAATATTTGTTTATGTGACAATTGGTGCACCAATAACAATCTTTTTCATGTGAATAATAATAATGAGACAGGTATCATTATAAAAATTTGATAAAACATCAATATTTCTCAACAAAATAACAATTCCAACATTAATAATTAGGGTTCTTTTGGTACGATAGAAAAGAAGTGAGTATCACCTATAATAAAACAGAGAACAAAATTAATTACCACACTTGAGTATCAAACAAAGTTATAAATTGCACATAGAAATAGACATGTCGTTGCTTTATTCATGTATTTATGTTTCACTAAAAGATTGATTGTGGATGGGATTTAATCAATTGAATTTATCATTTCCAGACTCAAGAAATCAATGCAAAGCAAGAGAATGACAATAAGCAAATGAGCAAATGAAGATTCTCTATCTAGTAGTGAAGGAAAGAAGGAAAAAGAATGAGGGAAATAAAAGAAAAGGAGGATAATTTATAGTGTTTAGATGTTGTAAAATAAGACCAAATTGTGCTCCTGCTTGCTCTTCAAGTTTTCTTTTGTACCTCCCCTGCATAATACCTTTCTTGTTTTGAAATTCAAAAACAAAGTTATCTTGTTTAGGAGGGAAAATCTCCACACCACACCAAATATACCTCCACCAGTAGAGCTTATATTTGTAAGCTTTTTTTATAATTTTTTTTATAATGGTGTCTATGTGTGTTGAGGAGTAGAAGCATAAAAAACAAACAATTGGAATATTCCTACCAAAATTAAATCTACATTTTTTTTATTACATCATGAACCTGGCCCACACAATTGAATCCAACGTGGCATGGCTTAATGTAATCTACAGTAGCATTTTTATGTTTCTTTTTTGTTAAGATTATTGATGTAATTTAATACAATTACGCATATTCTAAAATGTACATCTTAAAACCTTTTACGTCCTATTATAAAGAACATCAGCCTATGAGCCATTGAATATATAAAATGTGTCTTGCAAACTACACTGTGCAACCTAGTCAACCCACTCCATTCAAAAGTGTAAAATCAAAGTTGTGAGAAAACTCTAAAAACTGGCAACAATAGTTTACTTATGCAGTTAATAGTGATACAACTTATTATCCCCGTATGAGCAGTTCACTGTGGGTTCTCATTCCATAAATTTTAGCATTGAAAATACAATTTTTTTATGAAAATGGTAAGAGGCCAGTACCAACCTGAAAGCATTGAGCACCAAGATAGCTTTGCAGCATCCTAATAACAGATGCACCTTTCCTATAACTTATTGCATCAAATATTTCATCAATCTCGCGAGCATGATTTATCTCTACCTGCAAAAATAGTTTACAAAGATTATAATAGACAATATAATGATAAGATAGCTTATTAACTTTCAATTTGTTTATCTCCTTTAATTATTAATATTATGTAATAAAATCACTTAAGACATTAATTTTGACGCACTGTATTAACAAATCAAATGATTCTAGGTGATCTTTATGATATAAACTTTATATCCAACTGTCAGTTTTGCAAAATATGAATCCAGTAAAAAGTTATTAATCAGTGTAATGTTACACTGGTGTACTTTGATCCCTTCTCCTCTCCAATCTCTATATATAATGGGTATCATATCATATAACCAATAGTATAAAGAATATTTCATAAAAATGTAATCTGCATAAAATTCGAGATCAGATAAAGTGAGCCAAATCCCGTATTAGAGGCAGATTAAACCCATGAAAAAATGAGACTAAAAATTACCTCAATTGGGTGGGATTCTGCAAGGCCATCCAACTTAAGACCGTCGGTACATTCATGAAGAAATTGAGACCATATTTTCCACTCAGGAAACAAGCCATCAGCTGCTAAATAACTCACCTGACCACACCGAAAGAAGATGAAAGAACAAAAGAAAACTATCAAATGGTTATATATAAAATATAAAAAATTAAAAAGCACTAAAAATAACAAGACTCATATTGTAACAATATGATATGTGAGCCACAAAACTTACCCATGTTGCAAAACCCTCATTCAGCCATAAATGTGTCCACCACTCCATTGTAACGAGATTGCCAAACCACTGATGTGCTAGTTCATGAGCTACAACAACTGCAACCTTAACAACATTCACCAAAGAATGTAAGAAATATGTTTTGTCCTCCGGTTAGTAACAAAAAATACTAGTTTTGAAATTGAGATTGGGGAACTTAAGCAACTCAAACTAAAACAAGTTTTATAAAAAAGAAATCTACCCTCTGTTTGTTAGCAGCGGCAGAATGCTGATCATCATAGAGTAAAGCAGTCTCCCGGTATGTAACCAAACCATAATTCTCCATGGCTCCAGCAGCAAAATCAGGTATCGCGATCATATCCAATTTTGGCAAGGTGTAGGGAGTGTCGAAGTAACTGTTGATTATCACAGTTAGTTGAAACTAATGAATGATAGATAATACAAGCAGATATATAACCTACCATTATCCACTCATCTTGCCACTACAAACCTAATATATGAAGGAATGCAATGTGATATGGTAGTAGAAAGAATATAAATAAGCAATCACGACAATGTCTGAAAGATATAATCTCTGGGAGGTGGAAAGTTCTACATTAGAAGCCAAACATATCAAGAAAGCATTTTGTGTACCATAAACTGGTAATGATTAGATAGACAACCGAACTGTTCCTGGAAACATACATGATGGAGTAACGTCCAAATTTAAGCTTCCCCTCAATAAATTGAATTACAGTGTAAGTTCAACTTTTTTCCGATTGCCAATAATTAAAAGAGGGAAGTAATTTTGTTGGTGATAATATTCATACCACTCTCTAAGCATCTCCATCTGCATGTTGCAGAGGTGTTACTATGTCTTGTTTCAATTTTTCTCTTATTTTACGGTCACACTTCTTTGGTAAAGTAGTTGTGACTTGAGACCCCAAAAAATTTAAAATTTATTATGTTTTGCTGCAACAAGGTGGATTCATGAAATTGAAAACAAATGAAGTCCATAATTTTTTCTGATAAATTTCCTTCCCGAGATACAAAGGGTTATAATAAGCCTATACTTACTCCTTGTATATCCCCAAAGTTTTGACAGCAACATCAAGTGCAAATTTCCCCTGGTTTGCCTTACCAACTTGACAATACACTCGAACTTTGATCCCTGTAGAGATGTTGAATACAAGTAAGAAGAAAAACAAAAGTCAGCACTAAACAAACAATACAGTCAAAACCTAAAATGTGCATGCATAGCAAACATGATTTTACCATCAGGAGTATGATCTTCCACATAATCAAACAAACCAACAACGACAGCAACCAAATATGTAGACATGATTGGCGATTCTTGATACGAAACTGTTTTTAGATTTTTATCTATTTTTTCTTCAGCAATTGGCATGTTGGAGAGAGCAACAAGGTCCGAAGGCACATCCAATGTGATCTTAAAAGTAGCCTGCAATGTTAACTACAAGTTAATACTATTTTTCTTGTATCCTACTCTTGTGTGTGCTCTATGAAGCACGGACACCAACACGTCTAACACCAACAATAATTTGCGAAAATGACATAATTAAGTGTAATCATAAGTGTCGGTGTCCAACACGAGACACATCTAATCTGTGGAGTGTCTGTGCTTCATAGTGTGTACTTAACAAAAGGGAAAGAGGGGGGAATAGATAAACCTTGCAAGCAGGTTCATCCCAACAAGGAAAGCATCGTCTGGCATCAGCTGGTTCAAACTGTGTAACTGCCATATTCTTCTTCTCACCATTATGCTCATAGGTACTGCATATATAAATATCAATATAAAACCTTCGATTTTTCGGCTTTCGATTTCTTGATGGAACATTCAAAATAAGGAAGAAAAAAAAAACAGTTACCTTCTGTAAAAACCTTTCATTCTATCATTCAATGTTCCTTCAAACTGAATGGACAATACACCCAATCCAGTAGGAATTTTCTCTGAAAACTCCAACACAAGAATTTCATCGTCTTCAATCAATTCAACTTTCGAAGGTTTGAAAACCTACATAGACATTATTCGATATTCTAAATCAGAAACAAACAAATAAACTAGTATAATACAATTATGCATAAACATGGTAACTAACAAGATCGAGAACCTTGGAGGAATCACGATTGGTGAAAGAAACGGAGTCGTTAGTGACGGAGAGTTCAGCGGCATTGAGAACGATGAAATTGGTGGCGGTTACGATGTCGAGATTGACGGCGACGGAACCAGAGAAACGACATGCGATGAGGTCTGGTTTGAGCCTAATGTCGTAACGGTTTGGAACCGCGAATTTGGGGAGACGAGGTTGTCCTTTGAATTGATCCATCTTAGACACAAATGCAATTATTTGATTCTGATCTGATCGAGATAGAAGAAAGGAATATATAGATCGCTCCTCTTCTAACTTATCTAGTAAGCAAAAAACAAAAACAAAAACAAAAAAATCATAATAATTAATGAAAATAATTTTTTGACTAAACATTAATTTTAGTACCTCTGTCAAAAAAATCAAACAAAATTTTAATACCTGAGAGTATCATTGGCTATCGTATTAGTCCTTAAATCAATAAAAAATATTTAATAATTCCTGAATTTAACCATTGTTAGTCATAATAATCCTTGACGTTAACTTTTATAAAAAAAACTTGTTTGTTTATGCTTAGCTAGACACGTTGTAGACTAGTATGTTGATCGATATGTGTCGGTTCTCTTTGAAAGTTAATGTCACGTAGGAAGGTACCATAGTGAAGGTAAAGTACATCAAAAAGAAAGATGGGTGGTTTCATCTATTTGGTTTATTGCAGGGGGCGAATTCAAAAAAAATATTTTAATGTCTACTAGTCAAGGCAGGGGGTATCACATGGAATCTGTATATTGCAGGGGGCGAATTCCAAAAAAATATTTTACAGAGGCTATTGCAAAAATCGCGTATTTTGCAGGGGGTAAAAAACCATTTACCTTTTAAAAAATTAAACCATGTTTTATGGTACATAAAATCTAAATAAAAATTACTCTTTTTTTAAATTGTCTTTTTTATTTAGTCAAAAAACTCATCCACTTAAAAAAAAAAAAACCTCATCCAACTTTTTATTTAAAAATAAAAATAGTTATTCTCATTAAATAGTATATTGAATATAATAGACTTTTTGAAAGAAAAAAAAGTACAAAAGCATTCAATAGCTTAAAAAATTTAAAAAGTTACTCCTCTAATTTTATTTAAATTTATAATAAAAAAAATAAAATTAGATTTTAGATTTTTACTCATCGGAATTCGAATCCCGATTGACATCCAACCTAATAATTTTGATATTTTTACCAATTAAACTAAAATTTATGGACAACACACTTAATTATTATAATTTTTTTACGCAATTATCATAATTATCTAATAAATGTGAAAATCTACATAAAAAAAGTGTGAAAATCAATTTCTTTGGCTTATAAGTTATAACTTCTTAGTCAAATCTTTGTTTATTTTTGCATTTGTTGTTTTTTTTTCTTCGCCGATGTAACAAAAATTAAATTCTAAAAATGTGCAAGACACGAAAATCAAAACTTTTAATATTAGCTTAACGTTAAATATTTTTTTTTTCTGTCTAAAAAAAATTAAAATAAAATTGAGTTAAAAAAAATTTAAAAATTGATGATGTTTATAATTTGAAGGACCGGTGATTTACTCCGCCATAGCCGCCGGTGTACGAAATTGTATGTTCCACAATCAGACGCAGTTGCTGCTTCATCGATGAGAGGTTCGAAGCCTTCAACTTCAACCTCTCCTTGTGCTCTTCTTAGAGACGCATATCACAATTGCTTCCACAGGTTTCATTCAATTCATCATAATCACACTCTCTTTTCCATACTAATTTCTCTCTTTCCTTCCTAAACCCTAATTTCATTTCTGAAGGTGGTATACAGAGAAATTCGTGAAGGGTCAATATGACAAAGAAGAATGTGTCTCCGAGTGGCAAAAATACAGAGCTTGTCTTTCTGTAAGATTTTTATTGCTTCTATATGCATTTTATTCTTTCAGCTTTTCTTTTCATGATAATTTTTTCTGTTAATTTTGATAGGAACATTTGGAAGATAAAAAAATGATTCGTATATTGGAAGGTGAAAACGTTGTTGTTCAAGACAGTGGTGTTGCTTCTCAGTAACTTTGAACATAATAAGCAGCATATGCATATCACATGTTTGCTGTAATGACAGCTATTTATTATTTTTCATTCAAATTTTCCATAATTTGTAACATTGAGTTTTTTAAATTATAGAATCATAGAAACTTAAGGTGAACCTTGATATCGACTATAGAGTATTTTACTGTGACATGAATAGTTTTTAATCAAGATTGAGTCACTTACTTATTGACAAAAATTGTTATGTTGCATTTGTTCATGCTTATTTTTCCTGCATGATTTTGTGGTTACCTTTTAGTTCAATTCCTGATATAATAGCTGTTTTTGGATGCTCTTTATTTCTTTGGATATAGATAGTTTTATTACAAGGAAAAGGGGAAATGCAATTAGGGGAAGCAAAGGTTTTCTAGTCGGTAGGAGAAACAAAAAATTAAGGACTCTTTTAACGTGTTACCATCAAACTTGATTGTAAATCGGTAGTGGTGGAGTCGTTGGAAATCTCACGAATGTAGCCGAATATGACACTATTATTAGAATGTGTAAGGCTCTTCTAAATTGTTTGCTAAACTTTAAGGTTAGCTTTTTATTCATAGACAAGCAAAGCAATTCTAAATTGTTTGCTAAACTTTAAGGTTAGCTTTTTATTCATAGACAAGCAAACCTTATTGCTTACATCTTTGATCTTTGTAAGGGCGTCAAGGTGATATGCTAGTTCTACTGTTTTTCATTTTAGTCCAACCTATATTATGAGCACTCTTTTATTGGAAATGAAATACAGTAAGTTTGTTCTTGTAAAAAAAATAAATTAAGGATTTGTTTGGAATTATTTTTGACCTCATGAAAAATAACTTATGCAAATAAATAAGCTTGTATGTTAATTCATAAATTCTCGCTAACGAAAATTATATCTTCACAAATTGTTTTGCATAAGCTCAAAAAAGTCAATCCAAATTGGCCCCAAGTAAATTCAATAATACAGTAAAATCAGAAGTTGAAGTTCATTTGAAACTGTGCCCTGCACTCTCAAAGTTGTGGCATTTTGCTCCAACCAAATGCAATAAATTACTACTATTATGCATCAAAGTGTTGAAATTAGCGCCGATCACCACGATTTTTTGTCTCCTTAATTTTACCACAGATTTCCTTCCAAAATACCGCAGGTTATATTACATTTGAGAGTTGAAATTCATTTTCCTTATTGCCTAAGCATCTATGGAAGTTTAAATATCACGTTTAATTAAACTTTTTATTGAAGACACCTTTCTCAAACACCAAGTTGTTCATAAAACACTGAAAGTGTTTGAGAACTCAAATTGTGAAAATTCAACTAATTCAAAAGTATTATTTGAATTTAAAAAACCTGTCAAGGTTAATCTAAGAACTGGCAATTCTGTTATGGGAGTGACTTAAAATAAGTTGTATATTATCAGTAAACCAAGAATCAAGTCGGTCAACAATTCACATGTCACAAGACAGGTTGAAAGAACAAGATACAAGAAGTTCAAAAAGGAAATAACAGAACATGATGAATTGAATTCTGGGTTCACAAACTAAATTGATTGTGTTCATTTACCTTTCGTTTCAACGACGAATGCCATTGATCTATGGTGATATCTATTTTCCAATTGAAGACTTTGTAACAAAAGAAAGGCACAACCAAATAAAATAAGTTCATCAACCAATAAAAGTATTCAACAATTATTGAAGTATGCAGACTCGTTGAACAGTTTTTTTTATTACTTTTAAATCCTAACTCAATTCGGAAATCAAGAGAAGAACAGTTTCAACTTTATTTCTTTTTGAAAAGAAAGTGTGCAACCATCCATTCTTCGCCATTATTGTATCCAAAGAGTTCTGCTACAGCTATGAAAAATGTTCTCCAATAAACAGTCCATTTAGTAGCTGAATCTTTGCCATATGTTGATTCCATAATTGGCTTGATGGATTTCATGTTCTTATCCATTCTTTTGAGCCACTCTTCACTGCAAGATAAATTCGTTTTTGCTTCAGTGTGGTTCAAACTTGCTTTGTAAACAAATAACCTGTGGACGAAATATGACTTATTGAGCAAATTAGCATATTCAAACCTGGTCTGTGCGTAGTGTTTCCCGTTTACCAGCCAATGGTTGACGACAGTAACATCATCCTTCACACATCACCACCGAACAATTCAATCACAAGTGAGCAAAATCACAACAAGATACAAAGGTGTTACACAACAAAATTTTAGCAACACCATTGGAAAATAACAAAGCTGGTACAAACTATGTAATATAAGCTTACTTGGAAATAGAGAAGTAGATTTGCTGCAGGCATAGTTCCTCCGGTAAAGAAGTATCTCGTAATCCAATCATCTTCATTTTTGTCCTTCAAGTATAAGTAAGAAGTAACAATAAGTGTTAGTATCTTTGAGAACTCAGTCTGTTTATTGACTAATATCACAAGCGAAAACAACTGACAAAGTGAGATAGCTAAGGCATTATACGAAATTCACCTCAAAGTGGTAGGCAAATATTTTGTGGCAGAAGTAATGAACAAATAAAAGGCCATCCTCTTTCATCCATTTGGATATCTTCTTGAGAAGCTCTTTATAGTTCTTCATATGCTGTGCCAAGGTTAAAACTGGATCAAATTTACTAAAACACAGCTTCAATGCAGATTATTTACCACAAAATCGAACCTCAAACATTTCTATAGAAAATATTCTGTCATAAGAAGCTTCCATTTCAAATGTGCTAATGTCTGCAACAACGATATCCACATTTTCCAGCTGCAGCTCCCTGACCAGAAAGCAATGATAACGGTGTCAATGTCATGCAAGAAGATTTGTTTGTTTAATGAAATAATTGCAAACTATATGAAACACACAATGGTTGAAGCTAATGAAAGTATCAAGAAATATACAGGCATTTCTCCTCGATAAAAGCTTTTTGAGTGGTGGAATTGCAGATTCCTGTAACCCTGGAATTACTGTAATTCTTGGCAATGTATAAAGTGAGTGATCCCCAACCGCATCCGACATCAAGAACAGTGTGACCATCTTTCAGGTTTGATCTCTCACAATAAAGTTTCAACATTTCTTCTTCAGCATCTTCCAATGTCTTTGAGGCAGAAGAGAAATAACAAGAACTACACCAGTTCATACATACAAGAATGTTACATAAATTATAAGGTTATGAGCATAATTTATCTTTATATAAGGTTACGAGCATAAATTATAAGGAGTATTTGATATTGCCAACAAATTGCATCCATCATACATTCAGTTTACCAGTCTATTTTAGCCTTCACCCCTGACCCCTATTTACCTTAATTGTGTTTTGTTTGGATTAATTTATTTGAACACTTATTTACTAATATAAAATCTGTGAGACTATTTGAGACTAACGGAAACAACTTATGACACATCCATAAACTGTTTTCAGCTTATTTCTATAAGATATGAAAACATTTATAACTTATATGAAAGCAATTTGACTTTTATCTCTTTAACAAAATACATAAGCTCTTATTATGATAAGAGCTTATATTAATAAGCCTTAAATTAAAACCCACTTGGGTTGGTCTGGTGGTATTGGCTTGGGACCTGGGAGTGTGCTCCTCAAGGTCTCAAGTTCGATTCTCTCTGGTGCCAATTTGGGTGGGCTAATTTAGCTTCTTCAAAAAAAAATAAGCCTTAAATTAAGTTGTTTATCCAAACAGGCCTTATCTAGTATACCTGCTTTAACCAATGGAATGAGCTATAGCAAGATTACTACCCAACCATTCATCCCACACACCCTTTATGAATTGGTGCTTAAAAATGCTTCACAATCAACAAAAAAAAACAGCTGAAAATTACCTGTATTTGAGATTCTTTCCAAGAACCAGCTTAAAAAAAGAGGTTGGTAATTCATAATGTTGAGATTTAGGAATATCAGTATTAACAGCAATAGGCATCTCTTGTAAAGCTGAAACAGTATCATATTTCAAACAGTAAACATTAAAACAAGATGATGCATGTATGTGTTCTATAACAAAATCCTAAGATGATGTTCTATAAGAAGATCATAAGAAGGAGAAGTACAATGTACAAATTGGAGAAGATCAGAGAGCTGAAGTTCAGAAGAAGACTTGTAAGAAGAGCGTAGGCGAGTGGCCAAAAGCAAGCGCGTGAGTCTCCTAATGACAGCATCAGGGAGAAGATTGCGTTCCAATGAACCAAGCATGAGCTTCACCGTCGTGTTGTATGGTAGCTGCATTATTTCTTCCATCTTTTCCATCCAACTTCCAACAACTTCTTTTGTGTGTGTTCTTTTTACATGGTGGTTGTCATGGTTTATAGTTTATACCTTATCTAGTTATCTTTTTTACATTTTTTCCATTTTTTGTTTTTTGTTTTTTTAATAAATAAATTTGGAGACTAAAATAAATGAATAAGATGATGAAATTATAGTCTATTCAAATTAATTTTCTAGAAATATATATACATTATTATAATCTAATTGTTTAAAAAGGCTTTCAAAAATCTTAGCTCAAGTTTTTCGGTTTATATATTTGGGATAATGATTCTCTGCAGTAAGGGAATCACGCATTTACATGCAGTAACAGATTTTTCAACGTTAAATTGAAATCAGACAATTCAGATTAAGTAACAGTAAATCGGTATAAAATAACCACAACCATTAAAATATGATCAGATAGTTAGAATTGAAAGTTGCGTCCAACAGTTACTGCATTAAATTATGGAAATCAATTGTGATGGCGAATTGATGGAAATGTTGAAATGAAAGTGAAATATAATATGGTAAAATTTTAAATAACACAAAGGGTAAAGTTGATATTTTATGGTTTGTACTTTGTAGGGGTCCAAATATTATTGATGTGGATCCAATTTGGATGCACAATTAAAAGGATCTTTACTTATGTGTAAAAGTCTTGAATCAACTTGTCAAAAAAAAGTCTTCAATCAAAGAGGAAAACAAAAGAAAATCTAGAAAATTCAAAGAAAAATTCACAAGAGAGAAAAGGGAAGAAGAAATACAAAATAGATTAGGTGAAAAGTAAAACAACAATTGCCACAAAATCGATTGAGGATCCACCACAAGAATAAGATTATAAGATTGAATATCAAATTTATGTATTAATCAAATAAAAAAATGTAACGAAAATATTATTTATACCTAAATTTATAAGGGATGTGACCCATAACACTATAAGACCGAATAAAATTCCACAAACAATCATATGCTAGAAAAACAAGTAACCATATCCAATTCTAATTAGAGTCCCCCATAAAAAGAGTAATGTAGTACTTCCTCCTGTCACTATTATAAATAAAAAATCACTGTTTAGATCTATTGAAAAAATAATGTATCTATTCAATAATGTAGACCAAATACATTACTTTTTCAATAAATTTAATAGTGAATTTTTGTTTATGATAGTGATCGGATGGAATATGAACCGTCATTGAATTTGGTGTAAAAAAATAAGGAGTTTTGTTCTTCAAGATTTTCCTTTCACTTTTCACCCTAGCTCTTGCCATGGGCCACCAACTCCATATTCAGATCCATTTCTTGAACCATTATTAATTGCATTCCTTAATCCTCCTTACTAAAAAGTGTAATTTTTTATATTAATTAATTTAGTTTATCAAATTATTAATAAAAGATACACTTAGAAATGAGCAGGAAATTTATACACTTAAAAACAATATCTTACATCTTTTTTTATCTGAACAATATCTTACATTTAGGAACCAAAATAACTTACTTTAAAATAATCACAACAAGAAATAATAACCCTAAAATTCTTTTTCATTTGTTTTGGTACAAAGTAACCCTTTAGGAATATCATCATAGTCTAACACAAATAATTTGTCCGCAAGTGTGAAAGTTGTAAACTCTGTAGTATCAAGTTTGAGGCCCAAGTTTGATTCCTATTAATCAATAATCATCAAAAACCGACCAAAGTCTTACTAATCAATACTCATCAAGTTTTTTTTTTCTGTTGAGATAAAAAAAATATCTTCATCTTGTACATTTTTTTAAAGAAGTTTATTTTCTCATCATCCACATCTTCATATTGTACATGAGAATTCACAAACACTGACACTTTTCAATGCCTCGTAACACTAGATAAGAGCACACATAGTTTAGAGAACAGTTGTGGCTAGCTTTGACCCATGAATATGCCAAAACTTGATCTAGTTAAAACTTGGATGAGTATGTGTGCCTTCGTAGGTTGTTATAACATAACTTGGATCATCCACATCTCTCTCAACTCTCTTTTTCACTTGACATCCATCCACTGAACACCTATAGTAGTTCCTGTAATCAAATTAAAAACTCTTAGCTTATCAAAAAAATTAAAATTAATTAAAAACTCTTAACATAAATATCTATTGAAAATGAAAACTCCTAATGTTTTGTAACTTTTAATGCATGCATTGAGAGTCCCAATTCAAATACTCCCCTCTACATTTCTTTTTAAGTGTTGTTTTGAATCACTGCACACATGCAAATGCACAACTTGAATTACTAATATCTTTAATTATTCATTATAAAAAAATATAAAATTTATATTTTAAAAATCTTCGTTGAGACAAATCGAACATGTTAAATGAGAGATAGTTCATGTTAAAATCAATCAAATTCTAAGTGGGAACTTATTTTCTTAGAATGACACTACATCATATTGATATATAGATGTTAATTACCTTGGATTGGGGCTGTTTTTCACCATCTTCTTTCCATATTTCCTCCACTTGAAGCCATCATCAAGAATTTCAACCTCTGACTTGGTTTTGAATGCAACTTTATCTCTAACTTCCTTCTTCTCACCTTCATTGCTTACACTAAAACCTCCTATATATATGACACAAATCAATGATAGAAAATTGATTTCATTATGATACATTAATTGTTAGTGTAATTAAAAAGTTCAACATCGTCAATTAAAGTCAATCAACGAATCGTGATTGTAGAAATAGTTACGATTAAAGTTAAATATTTTTAATGATCTGACAATTATAATTGATTGATATATTATATTATATATATAAACTGACGAGGACAATTTCATCTAGCAACTTTGCTTACTGCTAGAAGACCCCTCAAGATGGTTTCCACTTCCTCCAAAGTTACCTACTAATAATTCATTAGCTTGTTGATTATCTTGGTTGATGACATGTTCAGAAACAAATGGCTCTGGATCATCATCTGGCCATTGATCATCATCATCAAATCTCAAGTACTCAGAGAGGTCCATAGGCCATTGGTTGATGAAATCGGTGTCAGGTGAATTTGGTGGTATGGGATTTTTATCTGTCATGTTTTGTTTTTGCTATTGGTATATTTGATACCATAATGAAAAGAGAAAGATCATCATCATGGTATATGCATAAATATAGGTTTTGTTTAATATGCAGCTTCATAGTAATCTTCCTAGGTAGGAACTATCAATGTTAGGAAACTTCGATGGGTCTTCACTCTTCAGCACTGATATATAAATATACAAAATTAGTGGGGAAAAAAGTATGATATAGATAGGATAAAAGTCATAGAACTGATCAACTGATCAGCCTGAGGGTGGGGTATGCCATGGAGTGGAATGACTAATGGAAGACTTTCAAGTGATTTAAATATTGCAGCAAACGTTCAACGTTCAATTTATTTATTCTTTAGCTCAGTAATCAGAAATTTCACTTTTAAGGTGAAATTTTAGATCCCTATGTGTAAAATATGATGTCATGTTCCTAACAACTGAGCTAAGCTCACGGGGATAACAAATGTTCAATTTTACCTTACCAATATGACTTTGAATTTTCTAGTTTGTAATTTTTCAAGTTTTCACATAGGAAGAAACATTGCAGAAATTAACCTAAAACATAATAAAAAATCACCAAAAGTTTGTGTTAAATTTTAAGAATTAAAAAAAAAATGGAGGAATGAAAAGAGGGACTTTGACATTAAACCTGTCGAGAAATTTTAAGCATTAGCCTTATCAGTATGCAGCGGTAGAGTGGCAAATGCTAAGGGAGAGAGAAATAGTTAGGTAGATCAATTTCACTTTGACAAGGCTAAAGGTTTCATATAGACTTATTCAATCTAACGGTTAAAAACAATTGTACGCCGGTGAGAGACTTAATTGAACTCTCATTCTAGAATCCCCTTTTTTCTATAGTATAACTCTCTGATTTAAAAAAAATGCTAACATAAAAAAAATACTGATATTCGAGAGTTCAATCATATTCATGCTGTGTTGATCCAAGATATAAATGAGTTGCTATGTAACAATTACACGGAAAGTAGCTATCATGATTTTTTTCTCTCTAGAAACTCTAACTTCTCCCTAGAACCAGCGCCTCCTAAAGCCCCCCAAAATCCAAACAAAGCTATTGCGATGTAGCGTTTTCTAGTGGTGGTGCGACAAGATTCTTTGCTGCGCACCACCATTTTGCGCCGCCTAATACCCTTAAAATCCAAACAATTTCATGATCTTGTCACACTGAGATCTGGATCGCAATTCTAAGGTTGACGTTGATGGTTAAATCCTGGTGTGCATCTTCCTTCTTCTCCGTTTGCAGATCCTCGTTTCTGGTGGTGGCGTCTCTGTTATTTTCATTTCTGGTGGCTCGATTGATCCCACTTATCCACCTCAAAAGTATAATTTCTAGCCACTAGGCTACTTGACAAAAAAAATGTAACATATAATATATTAGTAATAATTAATATTTTAGAGTGACAAATATCAATTATATTCGAAACATGTCAAAAATTTAAAAATATATTAAATTAAACTACAAATAATATTAACAAAATTTAAAATGGACAAAAAATAGATCAATGCAATATATATTCATACTAATAAAAGAATTAATAAGTATTAAAATATATGTATGCGGTTTGATTCGATTTAAAAAAATTAATTCGAAATCCAATCAAATCCAACAATTTTTACAAAAACACATCCAACACACATAGTTTTTAAAAAATTAACTCGAAATCCGTTCCAATCCAACGGTTTGCATTTAATTTATTTGAATCCATTTGTGATTTTTATTTGAATTGATTTGGATTTGAGCAACATACTTAGCGTGACAAAAGTAAATTCAACATAGGCCCTGTTTGAATTCAGTTTATTTTTGAGCTTATAAAAATAGCTTATGCAAATAAATAAAATTTTATGTTAATTTATAAGTTTTCTCTATTTTTTATTTTTTATTTTTATAAGGTAATTTTTTAAAACTAGCTTAAAAAATTTATAATAATACATAAAAACTTATTTATATATGTATAAGTTATTTTATATAAACTCAAAAATAATTTAATAACAAAAAGTAAATTAAAGACACGAAAACATAACTACAACAAAGGACACAGTGTGTTTCTCGAGCTAAGCTAAACCAAAACCCCTAAAACCCTACACGATGAGAATGAAAAGTATGAGGAAGAAGAAGAAGGGTGGTGCCACTGGTGGTGCCGGCGGCGAAGAAAATGAAGTAAAAACGGCCAAGTTGAAAGGAGCAGAAAGGTCAGCGTATTTTGCACGGAGAGAAGCAGCGAAGATATTGAGAAGTGTTCTTGATGGAGACGCTAAACGCCGTGCACTTGCTTCTATCAAAACCCTCGTTTATCATCCTTCTGTTAGAAACAAGAAAGCCACTTTTGCTCTAATCTGTCAAACCCTCAAACGTAATTAATAATTACCACTAATCTCTCACTCTTTTTCTCTATAATTAATTATGTTTTTTTCATTCATTTTCTTTGCATTTTCAGATCTTCCCATTATCAATGATGTTTTAAAATCCGCTTCTATTCTCAATACCAAGTGGAAGGTAAGGGCATTAGTTAATTTTGATGTTTGTTGACATGTTGTTATGATTGTTTGTTTTATAACATTAACAATCTGGTATAATACCCTTTTGCAGAGGCAACAAGAATTGGTCTATATAATTGTCTATGATATCCTTTTCGGCCAGGTTGGTGAATTCAATTTATTTTGTACTAGTTTCTAAGGACTTTTATAATTAGAAATTGCACTGTGTTACTTAGCATTGCTGAATTTGGTAGTCAATTACTTATTGGTCACTTCTAAGGTTCTTAGGTTAGAAAATGGACAGTGTTGTAAATTGTGGAAAATGTCGGTTTGGTCGAATTAAGTTATGCAAAAAGCGAAATAGAGTTGCCATTTGACAACATTTTGTATTAAATAGCATGTCGAAGAACAATAGTGATTTGGTCAAATTTTGCTACCCTATAGCGCTATAGCTGGTATTTAACAACACTTAATATGGAGTGAGTGGTTATCTAACTCAACTAGGTTAAAATTTGTAGGCAGTTCCACTGGTTGGTGATGCAGAGAAGTATCTCATGCGCCACAAGGACGCACTACATTTACATCTGAAAAAGATTCTGTCACGGAGAAATGTGACGACCGTTAAAGAGTTGTTTGCTCTACATGAGGTTCCTGGTCAGTCTTCCCATCTCCAATCCCACAAAAAAAAATCTCTTTGTTAGATTTCTTTATGTATTATACTATTGTTTTGTGGATTATGCACTCTTTAGTCTTTACCGTCAATGCTTAGTTATGCTGTGATTTTAATGGCATATAATTTATAAACGATGTTTTTTTCGATGCGTTTATGCTTTTAATCATGCAAGTTTCTGGCTTACTGCCTACTGCCATAATGACTTGGAAGTTGTTCAAAATTTTCTTGTGCAGATGTTTCTGTACCTCGAAATGTTCGTGTGAATACGCTTAAACTGGATGTTGATTCAGCCTTAGTTGAACTTCGGAAAGAATACTCGGTATTTTTTGTTAAAGTATTTCTGATTATCAATATCCTACATTGCACTGTATATTTTATTTATGGAATTAAGTTTATAAAAGCTTTTACTAGTATACATCCTTGAATTTATATTATGGTCGATAAGACGATATCTTTGGTGTGTCAAATAGGTTCAAAAGGATGATTTACTGCCCGACTTGCTGATACTCCCTCCAGGAACTGATTTACATGATCATCCTCTTGTCAAGAACGGAAGCATATTTCTCCAAGTAAGAATCAACCCTCGTTACTTTCTTTATTTATATATAGATTTCGGGGAATTAGAAACTGAAATTTTTGGTAACCCTCGTTACTTTCTTTCTGACAAGGCCATTCTTCGTGCTTGTTATTCATTCTTAGTAATCTTTCACTAACACTGATACAAACTTAGGGTAAGGCGAGTTCCATGGTGGCACCAGCTCTTAGCCCTGAACCAGGATGGGAGGTGAGTTATTGCTGGTTTATTACATATATGATGATATATAGTGATCTGATTTAAGATATATATCTATTTCATAGGTATTTTCCACTTTAGCTCCTCATTACCCTTGTGAACATCATCTTTTGCCGTCTCATCTCCGATTTCTTTATTCTTCTGTGTCTAGAGTTTTACGTTGCGGCCTGCTCCATATACCTTTAATTTTTTGAAAAAAAACCTTAAAAAAGTTTGCCTGTTAATGGACATTGACGATTAATTTCTTTATGTTTTTCAAAATTTTCAGTCGTTTAGTAAAAGCACTTACCCTTGAGACCAAAATATTGGTGCAACAAGCGTATTTTATTCATTGTTGAATATATTGTTCTGCTGATATGGATCTGTTCCTTCTGAGATAACTAATCAATAATCATGCTATTGACAATTTAGGATACTTTACCATGTATCTTTGAAAGACTGCAATAAATGGTTATTGTTTCCGTGTGTAGTTTAATTGCTAGAAGACAAGCAAGCAACTAATGTATACTTGTGTGGCATCTGTCTGTGGCCCGATTTATTTTAATCGTCAGCTGTTTTGATATAAATGCTCAATATATAAATTAAACTATAAAATGTCATAGTTGGAAATCAAATGGATTGAGATTGTGTTTCACTTCTGTTCTTAACTGGTATGCACTTCAAATGTATTTCAAGGTTCTTGATGCATGCGCAGCACCAGGCAACAAAACTGTCCACCTTGCAGCCCTTATGAAGAGAAAGGGTAGGATTATAGCATGTGAGCTGAATAAAGAAAGGATTAAGCGCTTGAACGACACTATAAAGCTATCTGGGGCTTCCAGTATCCATCAATACTATTATTGTTTATAATATGTAGATGCTTTTTAGCCAATAGTTAATTCAATATTACAATAATCACCAGGGTTTTATGTAGTTGTTTAGTTCTCTTCTCTGCAACTGTACCGTGATGCATCTGGAGCAGAGTAGCACACTGTAAATTTTGATGCCACTCGATAGTTAATTTTCAGTTTGTGTTGCCATGTTTCAAACTTAACGCTAAGTTCAGACATACAGGTTCTCAACGAGGATTTCTTGAACATAAATCCCAAGGATCCTTCATATTCTAAGGTAAAGTATATTTCCTGATCTCTAGCTGTATGCTTTTACGTTTCCTGGGGCTGGTAACAGTTTGACTGATTGTAGGCTGCAGTTATCAGACTTCGGGATTAAATATATCCAACTAGCTGAGAGACCCGTGCCAGCACGGGGCGAGCGGCGTTGCCGCTCCCATTGGTTTTTATTTCATTATATGTATTAGTAAGAAGTGAACGTATAGAAATTGAAAAAAATAATATTTTTTAACGTATATCCAATTTTTCTCTGCAATTGCCATTTCTTATCATTCATATACTTGCTGGAGCCACTTAATGAATGTATTTTTGAATTGCAATAAGAGACATGATATGGGGGTGGTGGATTCTAGCATTTTTTGTTGGCCACTGTATGATTAATCTGCCAAATGCGTTTGGATGACTTTGTTTCTGTTGAAAGTTGTGCACACAACAGTTTTAAGAAGGAAATAATGATTTCTATTCAGTTATCTCCAGTTGGAGTAGGAGTAGTTGCCCCTTTTTACTGAATGGCAAATCGCCATTGTTGTAAGGACCTGCATTTTTTTAAAATATCTTTTTAAGTATGACTTATCCAGTGGCTACTTGTGACTTTTTCTTCCAATTGTAGTCTTTTGCTTTTCTCATTTTGTCCGTCTAATGGTTATCAGATTTAACATTGCAGGTAAAAGCTATTCTTTTGGATCCTTCCTGCTCGGGTTCTGGTACTGCCGCTTCTAGACTAGACCATCTGCTCCCATCTAAAGTAGCAGGTTATATTTAATTCTACCTTCTACATGGTATATCTATCGATCTGGCTAGCAATTTCTGAGCATAGGAACTTGCTTCTAAATGAGATGAAATTTACTGTGGTATTTAAAAAATGTTTAGTGTATAGCATCTAAAAAATCACACTTAGCATTATAGTACACAAATCGAATTCTGATAAACAACTTAAAACAGATTAAACTTGAACAATCTTTTCAATCTATATGGAAATTAAATATTATCAATTTTTCAATTGTGTAGGTCAGGATATTGATATGGAAAGATTGAACAAGCTTGCAGCTTTTCAGAGAAAAGCTCTTCAGCATGCCTTCCTTTGTGAGTTAGTTCATTTCTTCTTATTGCCAATTCTATTTTATGTATGTTTTAGATTGTCTATGGATTTAATAAGTGGGGCGGGCACAACTAAGAACCTTGCTTTTTCTTTTCCATTACTATGAATGAGCAAGTTATGAACATAGGGTCTTAACATATGTTTATCCCCGAAAATTTCGATGTTCTTATATAGTACTCAAAATGAAACTATTGTTTCTTTGTGCAGTTCCAGCTTTGGAAAGAGTTGTGTACAGTACATGTTCAATAAACCAAACTGAGAATGAAGATGTTGTGAAATCAGTTCTGCCCATAGCTGAGTCATATGGATTCCAACTGGCAAAACCCTTCCCCGAATGGCAGTGTCGTGGTCTTCCGGTGTTTGAAGGCTGTAAGTATAATTTTTATTCTCAGGCAGCAGCAGTTACTGGTCTATTTTTATCATATCACTTTGGTGGATTTTCATGCTTGTTTTCTTATCTCGCAGCTGAAAACCTTGTTCGGACAGATCCTGCCAAGCATGGCGAGGGTTTCTTCATTGCGTTGTTTGCCAAGAAAGACGCTAACCTTTCAGAGAGATCAGATAAAAATGATAATAGGACTCTTCACGGTTCTACCAAAACTAGATATGTGCGAAGAAGGAAACCAATGTTAGTTCACACTAATCTGTTCAGAATGTGGTTATATGGTCAACTGAACCAGCGACGAACACTAGACAAGTCCTATAGCAGTTCAAATCTGAGCGATAATAGAGCTGTCTAAAATAATTTTCTTGTCAGTGTAATAGAACCAATTCATAAAAGTAGATTAAAGCAGTTTTGTTTGCAGCATTTTTACAGTTTTTCTTCCATATTTAGAAATGAAAGAGGATAAAATTTTATCCACCTTTGTTTTCTTAAAACTGTGTAATGATGAAAGAAGCTATGAAGACTGAACCTCTCTTTGTCATACATTGAATATTTCTTGCTCGCAAAGATCACCCCAAGCTTCTACTGAGTTCCAAATAAAATAATATAACATGTATTCCTTTCCCCAACCATAAAATTTCTTGTGAGCCATACTTGAGTTAGAATATGGACCCAAAATTTGTTAGCAGGTTCTTGCATGTCTCAAACTAGTTTGGTAAGTGAGATTGTGTTCGATTAACTCTGACCCTAATAGTCTTGTTGATAAAATTTTTTGCCCATAAATAAAAGATATCTACTTTTGTGACCCTACCAGTTTCTTGTGCGCCTTATTCTTTTTCCGTTTTATCCTTCTGCTACTTAAGTAGTGGACGTTAATGAAAATTTTTTGAGAAATTTTGTAAATGTCGCCCGCTACTTAAATAGTGAACAGAGATATTTTGATAAATTTGTAGGACGTACGAAAAAATAAATAGGATGAAAAAAAAATTCTAAATAAGATGCATGCCCAAATAGCCATGTAGAGAATTGATCATAAAACTTGATATTGACTTTTTAAATTGTCCCCCTTTTTCTTAATCTCTGGTTCTCAAGAGAACTATGATTCATTTTAAAATCTAAATGTGATTCATTTTCTTATATAGTAAAACTTATTTTCTTGTCTTTCTTTTCTTATATAGAATTTATTTATTTTGTCTCACAAATTAATTTTAACAAGCAATTTGTGGTTTCAAAATCTTAATGTGAATTTTAGACTTAGATTTATTCTTCAACCCACTTTTAAAATTGAAAATGATTCATCACATGACATGATCATTACATGATTCATTCATAGTCATATTATTACATGACATGATCATTACATGAGGCAACTACAAAAAGACACAAACCATTGCCACACAAACAAACTACTGCAAAAAAAAAAAAGAACAGACATAGTTCTTAATCTGCAAACACATTGAATCGAAAGAACATATCTCAAGCAATCTTAACCTCAATAGTCTTAGGCTTCTTAGGTTCAGGAGGAGGCAACTTATTAACAGTAACAGTTAAAACACCATCTTGACAAACAGCAGAAACACCTTCAACATTAGCATTCTCAGGTAAAACAAATTTCCTCATAAACTTACCAACTCTTCTCTCCATTTTCAAATACTTAGCACCTTCTTTCTCTTCTTCTCTTTTCCTCTCACCACTTATTAAAAGTACATTGTCATCTTCAACCTGAACCTTAATGTCACCAGATTTCAACCCTGGCATGTCAACCACAAAGACATATGAATTTGGATATTCTTTTACATCTGCAGGTGTTGCTGCCATTGCTTTTGCATCACGAACGTAGGTTCGTGTTGGTGCGTTTAGATTCTTCTCTGTTGTGTCGTCTGTGAGGTCCATTATGTGATGCAGTGTGTTGAAAAGTGGTGAATCCAAACCCATTAGCCTGAAATCCATTGTGGTTTTGTGATGTTTGTTTGTTGCACGTTTTGTTTTTTGATTGTTTTTGTTATGTGTTGAGAATGAAGGAAGAATGTGTTGTTTTTATAAGGTGGTAAAGAAGATTGTGGGAGGTTCTGGAAGAAGACGAGTGTATGAGAAATTCTAGGAGTTTCTACCATAAAACTCTATGTTTCTAGTAGCATCCAGAAAAGAAGAGAATGATTATTGGGCCTCAAAGGCCCAATTAAATAAAGAAAATTTCTTTTTTATCCCTCAATATTACAATTTTGTCTTTGAATAAAAATTTCGGAATGTATTTTTCAAAATTACTGCAAGGGATCTATCTAGCAGATAAATTGGACAAGGAAGCCAGATGAGAGATTAGCACACTGTTTTTGCAGCACAATGTTCCATACAAAATCAAATAAATTGTAACAATATATAATTAAAATAGGGCGATTGGTAGCACATTATTTGGTCGATCGAAATGGTATTTCTCTGATCAGCCCCTGGTTTTAGGAAAGCTATCCCATGGTTGATGAATGAAATTATTTAAAGGGACGGTATTTCAGTTATGTCTTCTTCCACCGCCACCATTACTATAGCTTCAATCACTCATGTCTAAATACATATTTCTACACTTTTTTATTTCTTCTGTGACAGTTTAAGGATCGTTTGGTCTAACATTTTTAGATCTTAAAAGTTATCCGTTAAAAATGAAAATAAGTTTTCTTTAAAAAAAGTTAAAGTTGTTTGGTAATTGTTTTTTTAGCTTCAAAAGTCATTTAACTATGTATTTTACTCATAAAAATTAAGCAACTTTTTTTCTATCAAAAATTTATTTGGCCTAACTTCTCAGTTCTCATTTTCTTGAGTAAAAAAAAATTTAAAATAAGCTAGATCAAATGATACCGTACTCTTTCTTGCCAGCAGTTTTTGCATATACTAAACTAAAGTTTCTTTTTCAATTAATTAATTATTCAAGCCATAATAAAGTTTCAACATTATTTGAATTTTTTTTTATAAATATATAGATATTAATATCATTTTCAACTGTCAAAAGAGAGTCAATGTTAACTAATTAATATGTACTTAGTTTTTAAAGATTTCCAATTTTTCTCCAAAAAGGAAGAATAAAATAAAATTCCTAGCAGTACATTTTTTACCTTTTGCGAAAAACTCAGTCTACTTTCTTTTACAAACTTAGAAAATAGAGAAAGCTTGAGCCAAAATTAGAAAACTCATAACTACTCAACTCAATGAAATAACCTATTATTTTTACTATTGAATATTAATATAACATTTGAAAAATAAACTATCACATCGTCCAAATTTTAAACGACATCAAATTATAATTTTAATACAATCACCAAATTCAGCAATTTAACTACAAAACAAGAAAACAATAAAATTAAAACAAATTAATAATAATACATTTGATTGTCTTAAGGTCAGATTTTGGAAGGCCTTAATGACCTTGGGATTCATGTCACATTGTCTACATGACTATGTCCTTTGAAAACCGCAAAAGCCAGAGTCCTATCCTATCCATCTCACCCTCACACTCAAGACATGAATTTATGAGTAATCTAAGAAGCATTACTTCTAAATATGAAAGACAAAACTTCAAAAATACTACTAGTAAGTGGTAACAATTATAGGAAACATATTTGGTAACTTTAGATTAGAAAAGCAAAAGAGTTATATTTACAAGCTCATTCATCATATGAGCATCATAACCTAACAAACTAAAATTTATAAAGAACATTCCAAAGAAGAAAAAAACAAAGCAATCCTAAATTCCTAATCCTAATACCTATAATCCTATGCATAGTTCTAAATTGTGATCTGCAACTGCAAATACTGCCGCAAAACAAAACATTCGATATGTCTTCACATAAAAGATTTTGATGTCTCTGCAACGACATTGCAATTGCAAAATTTTAACAACGTAACCATAATTGCCAACACAATTTAAAACCGTGATCTTATGTACAGATCTTTTACTGCTCAAAGTATACCATAAAACTAATTGAATCAATCTTGTCTCTTGGTAGACAAGCGTTTCAAAAACTCGTAAGTTGTAATCATAGTTGTAGCAGACATAGACATAGAAACCCACCTTGGTCCTAATCCTCTGTAACAAGCAAACAAACCACCTTCATTCACCAAATTTCGAACCGTTTGCACAAAAGTTAATGGCCTCCTTCTACCATTCTCTTCTGTATCCAAAACCTGCAACCTAGTCTTAATTGTATCAAAAGGCATTGTTACAATTGCAGAAACCCCACTAGCCACAACAGCACTCAAACCTTGTACACCTACCATTACCTTAGAATCAGGCCTAAAACCAACACAACCATTACCCAAATTATCACTCTTACACAAACATGAACCAAAATTACCCCAAATGAACCTATGAACCATAGAATAAGAAGTCCACCAAACAGCATTAGAAGGTGCATAAGTAAGTATTGAAATCCCAAATCCTCTATAGAACCCTCTTGGTCCATCAGCATAAAGAATTTTCCTAAAAACATCCAAACCATTTCTATAATTCTCAGAGTTAAGATTAGCCAAAATACTCTTCCCACCACCAACATTACTACTACTACTACTACTACAACCTTGTACCATGAGTCTTTGACTCACAACATCAATTGGGGTCCAAACTAACTGTGCAGACATAGCAGAAGTAACACCAGCAGCAGCACTAGCAACAGCAGTAGCAGTATTATCAGAAAAACCCAATTCAACAAAAGCAGTACCAACGTTACTCTTAGTAACTTCAAGTGCTGTCATATAAAGTGCTCTAGCAGGAATAGTACCCATTAAAGAAGTACCAAAACCTTTATAAAAACCTCTAAAACCTTCATAACGCATAATAGCACAAGACATGTTGATACAAGAGTAGTGTGAAGAAGAAACCTGTTGACGAGTTTTCAACACAACCATTGGATAAAGTGCAGCTGAAACACCAGAGAATAAGGCGGCGCCAAGAAAGAAAAACTTTGATTTGTCTAACATATGCCAATCAATCTCAGCTGGTATATGGATTTCAGAAGACGAATCATCTTCTTTTGTTCTTAAACTCATCTTAGGCAACAACCCTTTTGTAAAAGATGAAAACTTGATGAATTTGAGAGAAACCCTTTTGCTGCTACAGGACAAAGTTCATCATGATGGATCACAATCAAAGATGATAATACTGAAAGGCCCACTTTTTAGTATGAAATGGGTAAGGTAGGGTAGGCTTTGTTTTTTCCTTTGTTGAAAGAAAGGACAATTTTTTTATTTTTATTTTTGAAAGGGACTTTTTTTTTCTCAGTTCATCTCTTTGATGTGTTGTGTGAATGAATGGATAAAGATGAAAAAAGGGGCAAAAACCTAATGAGAAGAAGGAAAGGTTTTGAGAAGAGGAATATGAAAATTGTACCTGCAGGCAGTGCAGAGTACAAAAACAGAAAGGAAAGGCAGGTCGTGTGAGGAAAAGGGGGGCAGAAGATGGGATGATGAATGATGGATGTGACAAACAAATAAGGTTATTGTGGATTTTAGGGAAGTTTTTGTGGATCAACAACGAAAGGAAATGGACACGTGTCAGTTCATATTTCGGTGGCTTTGAGGTTTTTTGTCTTCTTATGCTTTTTATTTTGAGATTTAGTACTAGTACTAGGTAACTAGGTAAAACATTTTTCACACATTATCCAATTAAATTACTATGCCATCATGACAATTTGTTTTTAAGATATTTTTACAACTTGTTCCTAATAATTGTTAAGATTTTTTTAAGATTTTTTTTTTGTTTCTATATTTGTTTTTATAATTAGGTACATGTGTAACAAAATTACAATTAAGTAAAAATGATTTTATTTTGAAATTTGTTCAAAATTTGTAGAATTTCTGTTGTGCTTTAGTTTAGGGTTAAATAATGTTTACTCTATAACCAATAAAGAAATAAATCACATTTATATATATATTTTTTTTTTGCTTTCAACACCAGTTTAATCTAGTTTGGGGGTGCATCAAGTGGTTCCAGCCCCCTCCCGATCGCAATTGCGGAAGATCGAACTGCAGCACCAATCACCATTGAACCAACTAACAATTGACAAATCACATTTACATTTACTTTCTAGTAATGCTAACGAATTTCAAAATCTTATTCTTCTTCTTTTTTGCAATTTAATCCTATAATGTGAAGATTTCATTTTTTAGTGTATTAATTAACAACGTTTGAAGTTTCCACACTTTTAGTCAATGTAAAATACATTTTACATTTTTTGCAATTCCAACCCTTTTAATCACAAAAACATATATTGAAGTATATATAGACCGTCAAATCAAGATCATACGGTTTATATTTTAACCTCAAGTTTTCTATTTATAAATAATTAAAATGAAATTACAAATTTTCGAGTTTTCTGCATGAAATTAGACTGCTCTAAATCCAAATCTCAATAGAATACATGTTACATTGATTATGTTTGTTGCTATTGTGATCAAATTATGCATAAAATATTTCTGATTTGGATCCTCTCCAATTATTCTTTCATGTTTTCTTTCCAATTGTTAATTTAATGGTTCACAAATGAAAAAGATGTTTTTTCTCTGTTTTCTTCAATTGGAGAGAAAACATGAGAGAATAATTAGAGAGGATCCAAATTTAAATATTTCAAATACGAGCGTTGAAAAAAGAGTGTAAAGATCACATAGAAGAACGAAGTTAAATGAATAAAAATATGAATTAACAAAGGAATAAATGGCACAAACCTAAAAAATGGAGTAAGATTAGGCAGAAGAAATGGAGAGATCCTAACTCAAAAACGAAAGTTGTTCTCTAGCGCAACAACCGGTAAAATAAATCGAGAGTGACTACAAAAAGTAATGATGGGCTAGAACTATAATAAACTGAGCCTAACAGGGTTCACTACATTTCTGAGAATTCGTATCAGCAATATAACCATGAAGATGAAACATTAAACTCATCAACCCTTTGGATTTTTAAATATACCAAAAGATAAATCAAATTTAAACATGTAAATGAATCACCCCTAGAGGTTATGACAATTATAATGAATAATATCATACATGAAATTCATTACTAGTTTCATTTCAAGTAATTTCTTCGACATCATGTATTACAAACTCCATACTTGTTTACTGTAACACTTTATAACTATTTGATATTAACTCTTTAATCAATCATATTGATGAATGGGGAACGAACTTTCTGGTGGTAGTAGTGCTGAAAAGCCAACATGATTTTGAGAAGAACGAGTTTGGTTTGGCCAAGCCATGACATGAAGTTGAATCGTCTCATATTGGTGTATTGCAGAAATGAGAAGGTCCTTAATTTCAGCATGGTCACAACAATGTATAAGACCATCAGAACAAACACTTGTCGGTATTGTGTTCTTGTCATCCAACCGAGAAATCACCAAAAGGTTACCGTTTGCAGTTGCCTCCTCATGAAGCTCTCTTAACCCACCGCGATCCGCTGATGTGTCCTTCATCACTGAATAGATGCACACAAAACCCTGCATCATGAATGTGTGTTTTGTAAGCACCATTTTACAAAATTCATTTCTTTAAAAGTTGCCAATGATTTTAATTAGAGTGAATGAGCATTAGATACTCGAAATTGTAAGTATCGGTCAATTTAACTAAATTGTTAATTATTTCGTAAATCGTAGGGCTAAATTGTCCGAATCTTACAATTTTAGTATACATAATACTGATTTGCTCAAACACATACCTCTTCGGTTCGTTTAATTTCCATTCCAAAGCGCGCTTCATTAGGTTGAGGAATCAACTCTATCGGAATTTCTTCTAGTCCAGGAAGAAACCATAACCTTATACCATGAATTATTTGGCTAGTGTAATGGATTTGTTGGTTACTCGAGAGATTAGTATTTTCCTGCATTGTAGTGTGGTTGAAATTGTCTCATTAGTTCATCCCTTAAGATTTTTCTCTATTACTTGAATGAAATTTAAACAATAATGATTCATATCACTTAGAAATATGAAGTAAAAGTATACATACTATTGTAGGTGGAATGAGTTCAGTTTGGATATTGACAAAAACAAGAGGGACCCCTGAGGAAATTGCTGCACTAAACCAAGCCATGCACCTAGCTGTGGTGATATTGATGCAGTGTTCACTAACTAGTGGCATGAATAAAATGGAGCTTACAACTGAAGAGCTTTGGTGAGGCAAATAAGTGCCTACTTTCATCTTCCAATCATATTTTATTGCATCTTTGTGGAATCCTTTGCCTTGTATGTGCACTACTCTCCTTGTCATTACTGCAAAAATTGCTAGTTTAGTTATTTGGTTGTCTAATTTTTAACGACGCATAAGTTACTAGCGTTAAAAAATGTACGGCAACAACCAAGTGATAGAGGGACTATTTTGACTAGAAAGGATTGAAATTACACAATCATAATATTTAGAGACTAAAAATATAATTAAACCGAGTTAAAACTTAGTGAATAATAATGATAAACAAGAGTTAATTTATACCTTGCAGTTCAATGCATTGATTTAATGTTAGATCTGCTAAATCTACAATATGCCTAGGATCTGTTGTGGCTTGGATAGTATACTTTCTTCTAAGAACATAGCCTTTCTGTTGCGCAACACATGTCTGCAGTTTCAGTAAACTATCACCCCTTCTAACCTTAATCCATATGGAATCCACACTTGGATTGATCTTGCCAAGTTGAGAACTAAACTCTGAACAAGTCTTGACTGGCAAAAAGGACTCATCAACATCGTCGACATCGTGTACAGAGAATCCTTCAATGATGTCTCCTGGTAATGGCATGCTATCATCCCATTCATTAGTTACTTCTTGCTTCACTTGTTTCACACAAACATGTGTTTGATTAGAAGAAGCCATCATTTCCTCCTAGGATATTATGAAACTGGAAATTAGTTCCAACAAGTTAAGATAGTAAAATAGTGTTATCTTGAAGTTAAATGTGTCTATATGCTTTTAACATGTTCTCTTCTTTTGGATTATAAAATATCCTCATAATATCCTTCTAATAAGACAAATACCAAGAGGCAAAGCTATGGCCGGCACAAAGTTCTCCTTACAGACTGCAAATTCTTTTTCTGTTTGATATTTACATTTTATTAAGACATATAACACTTGTATCAAACATAAGAGTAACTTTTACACCTTTATGCGTGTCCCAATGTCGAATACACATAGGGTGTCTGATACCGACACGACACCAATACATTGAGTTATGTCATTTAACACACTACAAGAAATATCATTTTTCGCAGCGACTTTTTCGCAGCGACATTTAAATTGATGACAAAAACATACATATAACAACAACTTATTAAAGTTGTTGTTATAAGTTAGTTTTTTTCTCAACAACTACGTTATCGCCGGGAAAAATTACTTATCCTAACAATAATTATTATTGCCGCTAATCGTATGGTTTTTTGCAACAAACCTTGTAAAGTCGTTGGGAAACCAACGATTACTATTTTTTTATGCGTATCTTTTACGTGGTTCTTGTTCCTATATTTATGCGTAGATTTGTTTTAAGTTAATTTTTTTATCTTTTTTTGTTTTTTTATCTTATCTTTATGTTTTGTATCTTTTTTTATATCTTTAGAAATAAAATCTATAATATTAAAACTAGAAAATTTGCAATATTATTATACTATCTTTTTTTTTACAATAATAAATAACAAATTATTTGTTTAGTTAATAATAATAAAAAAAGAAGAAGAAGTGAACACGTACATCACACAACTTTCACTGTTCTCTCTCTCCGTCGTTCCGTTCCGGCGCCGATCGCCGCCCCCCTGTGTCGCCGCTCATGTATGCTCTGTGTATTTCTTCACATTTGGTACCAATTTCTTGTTTAACATTTGGGTTTTCCTCTCTTTTGAACTATATTGAAAATAGATTAATGATTTTTGTTACTCATTTGGATTCCTCTTCTGCATTCTCTCTACTTCCTCATTTATTAATTATTGTTTCAATGATTTCTGAGTTAATCTTCTAGGTATTTGCAAATGAATTGTTTGGTATTGTTCTGAGCATTTTAACTTGTTTCAAACAATTGAGTTAGACAATGTTGATATGTCTAGAAGTGATTATTTACAAAAACCCCTTTCCTTTTTGACAATTGAGTTAAATAATGTAGAGATGTCTAGAAGTGATAATGTAGTGTTATTTATGCAGTACTCTCAATCTTCAAGATTTCTCACCATTTTAAGCTAAAGGGTTGACAAAGGGTTCTTCGCGGGTCTGTTCTCTATTTTTCGTCGATTCTCTAGTGAAGCTTTCAGGTAAGCTATAGTATTTGTATTCCTCTCTAATTCTCTTTTGTTGTTTCACATTTGGTTTTCTGCCCCTTTGAACTATATTGAATAAATTAGGATTCTTTGCTATGCATAAATTTCTTTTCTCTATTTTGCTGTTGTGGTTAAGTAAAACCCAAATAGTGAACTTGGATCATAAATTAGGGTTCATTGTTAGATTTCTGTTCTAGTAAAAAAAAATTATGCCCAAATAGATACACAGGACATGATTTGTTTTAATCAAAGAGAAAGAGGTTTGTAGCTGTTTGAGTTGTTCTTAATTTTTTTTAAAAAATTATCCCCAAATAGATACACAGGACGTATATGATTTGTTCTAACCAAACTAGAAGACTACACAAAGAGGTCTGTAGCTGCTTGAGTTGTTTTTTTTGTTATAATTAATAATGTGAAGCAAAGGAAAACATAGGTAGTGATGGAGATTTTAAAGTGCTGCAACATTTGTTTTAGATGGATCATATTTTTTCTCTAGGAAGTTGATTCTGGATCGTTTGGCTACGAGGGAGAACTTGGTTCGTCGGGGAGTGGTTTTACAGCAAGGTCAGAACTGTGTGCTGTGTAATGGTGATGTCGAATCTGCGGACCATCTCTTCCTTAGATGTGCGCTGTCTAACTTGGTGTGGTCGGGTATTTTTGCTTGGTTAGGATACACTTTTGTTCCCCCTGCAAGCTTAACAGCTTTATGTCGAGCAATGGTTTCTTTGAGCAATAATAAGAAAATCAAAAGTGGTCTTCTCTTGGTTTGGCACACCACTGTTTGGGTTCTTTGGACTACAAGGAACCAGAAATTGTTTGATGATAAGGATTGTAGTGATGCTGAGATGGTATCTGAGATCAAACAGTTAGCTTAGAAATGGTTCAACTTTAGGATGGATAAGTCCCCTTGCTTATTCTTTGAATGGATTTGGAATCCAATTCCTTGTTTCTCTAGCTACTGTAATTGATCTCTGTGTGTTTGTTTTTCTTTGTTCCCCCTTCTCTCTTGTAATGGGTTGGAGCACCCCTAGTGCCTCCCATTAAAATATATTTGCCATTCAAAAAAAATGTTTTTTCTCTAGGTATCAATTAAGTTAATTAGTTCTCTAATGTTCTTTGATTTTCATTGTTTATAATTTTATTTTTGCGTCTAAATTGGTGCAAGAGTAAGTGCTTGAATGAATCTTTGACCTGTGTTGTGTATTGTATAGAAAGTAGTAATTACTATGTTAAATCATAGCTAACACTCAAAATACTAGGAATTGTTGGAGTTGGATTGGTAGATGACTCTTTCCTCCTCTTAAGAGTTGACGAAAAAGTCTTTGCGGTGAGTGCATAGTGTTAAAAGTCTTTGTCTATTGGATTTTGTCTTGTAGAAAGTATTTTGTTATTTATTAGCATATAAATATTTTATTAGCAATTCTTTTCATGAAAATTTCCAATTGGATTTAAATATAATTTTAATTATAATGCATTAATGTCTCATTTGCCACTTATTTTTAATGTTGTGCATATTTCATTTTAGAATCGCAGGAACGTGTGATAATGACTAAACACAATAAAAGATGGATTAAACTCAGAGATAGAAGTTTACCGGAGTATTTAAAAGGAATGAAGGACTTTTTAGATTTTGCTTTTTCTAGGCCCGAGCGGCCTCCAATAACAATTAGGTGCCCGTGTTGCAGATGCAATAATGTTAATTTTAAGACAAGGGCTGAGGTGGATCATCATTTATATCAGTGGGGATTTGAACCAAGTTATGAGAATTGGGAGTATCATGGAGAATACTCAAGTGATTCATCAGATGACAGTGATTTCATGGATACTGATGATGATATTGGCAACGGTGCTGATCATGAAATGTGTGATGATCCTCAGATCTTCGACATGCTTTATCAAATGCATCGATCAGGTAATGCAAATAGTGAAGAGGTCTTTGAGGATCCTATGTCTAGTAATATTAATGAAGAGCCAAATAAGGAAGCTAAAAGATTTTATGGATTGGTGAAAGATGCTGAACAAGAATTATATCCAGGGTGTAAAAAATTCTCCAAATTATCTTTTATTATTCGCCTTTTCCAGATGAAATGTCTTTATGAGTACAATTTTTCCTTTAGGGGATAGTTATGCCTGAAATTGTGTTTCTTTTTTGTGAAGCAATTGGACAAGTTGCAGGTCATTAGGGGATTCATTAACGCTGCAAAGAGGCTCAAGACTCTGCAAATGAGATTGGAGTGACGGCGAGAAATGACAATATATGTTAAAATATTGTATTGTCTAATATCTGTGAATGGAGCTGCTTGCATTAGGTGTTGTATCTGCGATCGTGTTAAAAATATTTTGCTGGTTTTGCTGTTAGTTTTTTGCAGCTGCTGCTTGTATTGGTGCCGGACTGCACAACGAAGGAAGAATCATTAGCGGAGGGTGGTGCATTCGTAATGACAGAGGGCAATTCATAAGGGCAGGAACGAATTGGGTAAGAGGTACTTATTCAATCATAGATGCATAAGCATTACTAATAGATTAAGTGGAGGCAAAACAGCAATTTAGCGGAGGGTGCTTGCATGTTTTGATTTTCACTTCTGAATCTTAGATAAATACATTAGCCTTTTAGCTCTTGTTCAAGAAAGTTGCGCACTAAGTGTCTGCCTTTTTTTTTGCGTCATCACCTAAGCGTTATAATTGTAATTTGGATGAGATCCCTTTTCACTTTATTGATTGCATACATAACCACCTCTGCACCAAAGTGAAGGTACACAATTTGTGTTTTATCAGACTATTTTCTGTTATATTACTGTATGATGATAATTGATGGCAGTGGAAACTGCATATACTTTCAGGAATTTCATAAATTTAGAATTGTTTATAACTCATTTATAAGATCAGTGGAAGTATTGACCATTGCATGTTTGATGTGTTCAATTATTGTGCCTTGCTTAAGTTGTCAAACATGATAATTTAATGTAATGCCTTGCTTTTGTTTTTTGGATTATAGACAGAAGGAGGAATCCCTTCTACATTTACTCCATCAAACTCGTCTATGAACACTCCTGTCAAAAGTGCATTGAATGGATCTCAGGCACCACCGTCAAATCCGGTATGATATTTGATTTAAGTTGCTGTTTTCTTAGTTTGATTGGATAGATGATATAGTTGAGGATCATGCTAGAATTAGGACAAGAACCGCTGATGATATTTTTGTTGGTCTGTTTTGGTTCATAGATATCTGATGTAGATAATTTGTGGATCAATTAATCTAGTAGTATATGCTAAAATACCGTACGAATCATGTTTGTCGACTAAATTACTGTAGTACACTTTAAATGGTCTAAAGTCTTAATCATTTGTGTGTTTTAAAGTGTTATTGGAGGCAATGAAATCTGCTTGTGACATGAACCTGCAGCAAGTAACTTTTGAAAGTGATGCACATGTTGTGGTTGAAGCTATACACACTAGCCATGTAGGTGTGTCTGTTTTTAGTACATTAATATCTAGTATTAAGAGGTTGTTATTAAATTCCAACTTTGAGGTAAAGTTTGTAAAACGGCACCATTTTTCACTGTTGCAACATGAGACTGAGAAGCTTAGGAATGAGATAGAGAAGATGCGCAGTGAACTGAGGTATATTTTTATCAGTTTTAGCAATTGGTCTTGATCAACTACCATAGCTGTTCCTATTTGATATGTTATGATTTTTATGGTGTAATCACATGGTTTGTGATGCAGGTATGAAATGGACAAAGTCACTGCTGGACAGAGATTGGATTTGAACCTTGAAAGGGGGTAAGCGAAGAACAAATGTGTTGTTTGTCAAAGATTACATAACTTATTTGAATTCTTGTTTTTACTATTCCTGTTTGTCAAACACTGATAACACATTTGTATTTTTGCAATGAATGGAAAGAAACATGAAGCAGAGTTCAGCAATGCTCAATCACAGTCACCACTAAGCAACATGAAGCAGAGACTCGGAGAGGAATCCAAGGTAATAGTATCATATCAAACATTCTTTTTCATATTTTCATTTCAAGTGAATTAGTAATGCATGATGATGATGATGATAATGCAGAGTTCACCAATGAAGGAGATTATTTCTAAACATGCTATTAAGTTTGCTAAACATGCAGAAGAACATGAAAAGTTCATCAACAAGGTTTCTTTTTCATTTTTCCATTGCAATTCTTGGTTTATTAATTACTATGCAAGATTCTTCTCTATTCATTATATATTCTTGTATGTTTCAGTTCACTCATCTTGTTGGAGTTCTTGGTTATGGTGCCTTCTGTTTCCTTTTAGGTGCAAGTAAGTGTTACTGTCTATGAATCAATGTTTTTCTTTTAATCGATTAATTCATAGTTTCTTTCTTTGTAATCAGGACCTCAAGAATTCCATGTGTATATTGTTTGTTCTATTTCTTCTTTGTTCCGCTTTGTTGGATTTACTATAAGTTCAAGAAATGGCATTACTACTTGCTGGTAATAATAATCATGATTCTACTACATTTTCAAGAAATGGTATTCCTATATGCTTCTAATTGTTGTCATGTTTCAGGATTTTTGCTATTATGCGAACGCAATTTTCGTGGTTGATCTTATTTTCTATCCTCGGAACGAAAAGTTTTTCATGGTTTGCTTTTCTTTTGCTGAGGTAATATATAAGAGCTTTATCCCTAGTTAATAATTTGATTCCTTAGGAAAAAGAATTATTCATTTGTGGTGTTTATTATGCAGGGACCATTAGCTTGGGTTTTGATTGTATGGCGCTGTAGCTTAGTTTTCAGTTCTTTTGATAAAATTCTCAGTGTTCTTGTCCATCTTTTACCTGGTAGATAAACTAGACCGTCCTTTTTACAGTTTCGTTTTTTAATCCTGCAAGGAAATGAACTTTTGTGGAAAAGTTTAGAGTATAGACTTCTTTTAATGTGCATATAATGTGCTTTGTTATAAACATTCACTTGTCAAAGATATGCTGCAGCAATTGGAATTCACTTGTTATAGATATGCCAACTTTGTGTTCATCATTGCATCCATCTTGGTTTTTTTTAAGGCTATTGTTCTTTCCAGGAATTGTTTTCTTTACCATTAGGTGGTGAAACCCTGCTACCTTTGAAGCTATGCATCCAGAGGGATCTCTTCAAAGAGCTACATGGCCTTATGTTGAAGATAAATCTTATCTCTGGACTTGGCTGTTTCTAGTACCCTTAGTAGCTTACAGTCTTTGGCAGATTCTATACTTCCTCTAATGGTAAAGAGCTACATGTATTCATGATTAAAGATCGAGTTTATTGAGAATTTGATTAAGTTCCTTACTCTACCTTGGTTGAGAGTTTAGTTGCATGGATAAGCTTTAATATGTTTTATGTTATTTATTTTTGTTTATTTAGCATAAGATTTAATTTTAGCTATTATAAATTTTGGCTTATATTACTATATTTAAATGAAAGTTTCAGATTTTTAAATTTTTTTTTTCTTCTTATTTTTACAATTTTGCGGGGATTTTGAATCTCCACTATAAAACCGCCGCAGATTTTCGGGGGTTTTCACCAGATACCAGCGGTCCTAAAAAACACCGCAGATAATTTATGGGAATCGAATAGTCGGCAGTTTTCAAAACCCCCGCAAAAAGATCCGCGGAGGTTGAAAACCCCCGCAAAATGGCTTAAAAACCCCCGCAAAATAGCATGTTTTTTTGTAGTGTAACTACATTGCACCGACACTTCAGATTAAAAATGCAAATGTATATGACATGTGTTGATGTCTGATACCGACACTACACCGACTATGTTGATGTGTCGGTGTCCCTAAAATAGGTGTGTGGATAGAATAGTCTCTTTTTCATTGTTGCATTGTTGGTTGAATATTTATGAAATGCATAAGGGCTATTATGCAGCCAGGAGGTGCGTGCAGTGGAGAGGAGGGTACTTTTGGAAACCTTAGCTGCTGAGCTACCTCCAGATACCATTCAATATTCTTCACGGTTGGTCAAGATTGAAACAAGTTCAAATGGGGATACCTTATTGGAATTCACGAATGGTTCTAAACTACTTGCACAGGTTAGTCATTGTAATTGAATCAAGTACACTCCACCCATTCTTAAATGAAATAAGTTAAGTTTGTGTTTTTAAAAAAAAAACTATCTTGTTTTTGACAATAACTGTTTCTTGCGCCACTTTTAAAAACATATTAAGCAATTAATGTTGACTAACTTTGGAATATAAATTAGTCAAAAATAAAAAGTTGACTAAATAGTACTCCATCCGGTCCTATATATAAGAGAATTTTTACTTTTTAGATTCATTGTGAAATGAATGTATCTAGACTATAATATTGTCTAGATACATTCATTTTACAATGAACCTAAAAAGTAAAACTTCTCTTATATATAGGACCGGAGGGAGTACTGTGCATTCTTCAAATAGCAGTTTAACTAATTAATTAAAACATAACCATGCCTATTTGTTATTGAAAGAAATAATTTGCTACAGACTTGAGTTTAACTAAATTTGGCAGATTGAGTATAATATTTCTGCAGATTACCATTACTAACTTTTGTTTCTATTTATCGGAGGAAAAAATTATATATAAAAAAAGAAACAAGCCGAAGTAAAACTATACATAAAATAAGCCAAAATAAACTAGCAAAATATTTGATTGATTTTCTTTACTTTAAATCCAAAATAAAAAGTAACAAAACATTCAATAAAATTTAGGAAGAATAATTTTTAACATCATTCTAATCACTCGTCGAATCTCAATATGGTAGTGGGAAGATTCTTCTCCTTCATCTTCTTCATCTACTTCTGGATATTTGTTCAAATCAAAATTCCTTGGTACTCTTGATGAAACTTCTACTTCTTCAATGTCGTCTTTGAAATGAATGGTATTTTATTTGTTTCACAATAATAATAATAAAATAATAGTATAGGAGATATAATTAAAAAAATAAAGATAGAAGGGGGATGGAGACATTACTTTTACGGGCAATACTACTAACACCTCATTCTACTACCTTAAAAACAAACAACACCAACATCTTGTCCTTTTCTCTGTCTCTCTTGTAAAACCATCTTTCCCACCAAATCTCAATTTTCTCATAACTCCATTCCACTTTTCTTTCATCTTTTCTTACTACTTTTCATCTAACTTCATCATATATTCTACACTATTGTTAATTCAAGCTTGGAAAGAATATTGAGTGAAGAGTGAAAGTACCCACTCATGGAGAGTTTGCTCTTTGATGTTCCTTGAGGTAAAAATTTATGATTTATGAAATTTAGAGATAATATCTAGCTTGGATGAGTAGTGGAGACTATTATAGATAGTGTAGTTAGATTTGCATGAATTCCTTTTGAACCCTAAGTCTAACAAATTGGGGGTTTTGTCAAATTCTTGTATTTACTGTTATTGTGGTCTCAAATAAGTTTCTTTAAGTGCTGAAATTGTTGCATGATATTCAGATTCAGCGGAAGTTGCTCCGGTGGCCGTTCCGGAAGGCGTTGCTAGGAACGGAGGTGCCTCTTCATAGTAGTGAGTAGATAATTTACCTTGTGACAAGTTTTATGCTTTTATTTTTATGGGAGAAACAATTTTTTTTAAAGAGAAGTCATTTTCATTCAAAATTTAAAGTTCATAAATTGGTTTTAGCTATGGAAATTGTTTTAAAATTTTATTTTAAAGTTTATTGAAAATACGAAGTTTACCGTTCACCACAACGAAGAGATAATGTGGTAGATATCCGTTCGCCGCAACGAAGAGATAATGCGGTATCCGTTCGCCACAACGAAGAGATAATGTGGTAGATATCCGTTCGCCGCAACGAAGAGACAATGCGGTATCCGTTCGCCACAACGAAGAGATAATGTGGTTTAAGTCCGTGAAAGAAAGACAATAATTTGATTTTATATAAGAACAACATCAAAAATGATTTTTTTTAGTTGTTTATGAGTTTTATGGAGGAACTTATATTCTGTGATGAAGTTGTTTTTGGGCAACATGATTTATGTTTTTTTTTTAAAAGTATTCGTGCGGTCATTGTTTCTCCTCCCAGTTCGCTTGGTATTTTATGCTCTCACTGAGTCTATGTGACTCACCCCTATCTTATTTTATATTTTTCAGATTCACAGGTTGCCAGTAGATCATTTTGGATAACCGTAGACTTCAGCGAGTACTCTCATTTTGGTAGGCCCCTAAAGGTCATTATTTTGAGACTTCAGTATGATGCAGCTGTATTTTGTTTAGAACCCGTGTGGTAGTTTCTAGATGTATATGGTATTAAGTATTTGAAAGTGTTGTATGTGAAATCCCTATCCCTCTGAACATGTGAAACTTAACATATAAGGGATGCACCTTTGTAAGATAATATTCTGTTGTAAATGGTAATTACAGGGATAAATGAATATTTTGGAATTGTAAGAAAAACAAAGGAAACTCTGCCCAATTTTTATGCAAATTCCTACATGTGTGATTATATGTAAAATTTTATATTAGGCTTGCCAGGCTTATTTATTTTCTTTAGCGGCGGGTAGCCTGCGCGCCGGTCATGACTTTAGGGAGGGTCGTGACAGTCTTGTTCTTGTATATTTTCAAATGAGTCTTCAACAATTTCTTCCATCAGCCGTTCCAATGAGTCTTCCACTATTTCTTCCTTTTGAATATTCATGGAGTCTTCTATTTTTTTTCCTCTCTAAGATCTATTCTTTTACTCTCACTATGAAATTTTTAACAATTACCCCGCATCTTATTTATAGAATTTTAACAAGAAAACAAACTTTTTTTTTTTAAGAAAAAATTTAACTCTCAAATAGATAAAGGTCGAATCCTCAAATAGATTAATCTTTTAACTCTCAAATAGATAAGAAACAAAACTCTAAATTTTTTTTTTAGACAAAAAAAAACAAACAAAAACTCTAGTTAAAATAGAAAATCAAGTAGATTCTCACTCACATTAATTTTAGGAATACAAACAACCAGATAAGATTAAACCTAAAAAAAATTTGTTTTTTCATCTCTCCAACTATAAATCTTTAACTCATCCCTCTCACTTTAAATCTTTAACTCTCTTGTAAATCGCCCGTGATCAAAGACTACAGAATAAATCACAAATTGTTCTATAATACTTCATTGAACAAGTAAGTGGATTTTTATATTTTCTAAATAAATTCTATGTTTTCAATTTTATTATGGGTTCTAGATTTCTAGGAATCATACGTAAACTAAATTCACAAGGTTAGAGTTTATGTAACGAATAATTTCTTAAATCAAACTTCATCGATAATTAACAAAACCTTATTAGAAAATATAATAATCAACAAAATCCTTGCAAAATTGAATTTGTCTTGTTTCTTTGTTTTCAAACCGACTCTTTGAATAGATGTCGTGCCTAGAGTTACATAGATGGTACTTTGTTGATGTCCTTATTTTTCTTTTTGTAACCGATTTTTTAAAACAAATAACAAAAAATTCTGGATAATTTTAAAAGACAAAACTTATAACCTAGATACTTGTAGTGCTGTTCACCAATTAGAACAAAACACGTGTACACATCTTGCTAACTTCGAATCCACGTCGTTACTAATCCATCTCGATCACCAAGAACGACATGTAACTTTTTTTATCCAACTGATGTATCGCTGCTGAGATTTACCTTCCCCTGTTTTTCTCTTTTTCTATTTTATTGTTTGTAGTTCCTTCTTTGTTTGTACTAATGGCAATGGATTTTGGGTCCCTGGCCTTTACTTTGTGTACTGTGTTGGAGTTTCTTGGCACAACTTGTGCTTAGAACTCTTTATCTAATACTATAATTTTGCAGTTATAAAAAAAAATCACCAACTTTGTTAGTACCTCTTTTTTCTAACATACTTCTTCTATATTTGTTTTTTTTTTTAATAGTTATGGCAGCCTCAAATCATAGTCCAGGTTTACAACTTTCAAATTCTTTAAATACTACTATAAATCAACAACAAGGAGGTATTTATTTGATTTGCTTAACTTTAATTTTTCTTATTCATATACTATTTGTTCTTATATTTTCATCTTAAAATTTCACTTTATATATACTTTTCATAAATTTCTCATTTAGGTCAAAATGCAATAGAATGTACAAATACAACGAAAAAGGAAAGAGGAAGAACTACTGGCTTAGGTGTCGCAAAAAGGAAAAAGAAGAGTGCTACCGGAAAATTACATGTTGATATTCCAATCGATAAAATGGTAGCTGTTGGACCAGGAGCTGCAAATTTTGTGACTGAGATGTCAATCATTGTCCTAAAGAATGCTCCTTTTAATATCGAAAAGTGGAAAAACATACCAGAAGATATATTTAACAAGATAGTTTCTAAAGTTTTGGTAAATTTTAATCTTCTACAATTTTATTTTATTTCTTTTATGGAGAACTTACAATAGTTTCATTTTAATTGTTGAGTGTAGGATGTTTTTGACATTGATAATACAACACATAATAGAGAAGTTATTCTTTATACTGCTAAAAGACTATATCGAAATCATAGATGTAGATTTCATCGGCATTTTAGCCAATACAAGACAAGTGCGATAGCTTTGGAACATAGACCAGATGATGTAGGTGAAGATGACTGGAAGTTTTTGGTAGATTATTTTTCAAGTCCTAACTATAAGGTATAATTGTATTTAATCTACTATAAATATAGATGATTTATGTAAACAATTACTGTATTTTATATTTGTACTTTTTTTAGGTAATCAGTGAGCGGAACAAATTAAATAAAGCAAAACAAGTTATTAATCATAGATGTGGAAGAAAGTCATTTCAAGCCGTGAGCTATGATGCGGTAATAATAACATTATGAACTATAGTATTTTATTTTTTACGTATATTGTTCATTGAATTGACAACTTAATGATGTAAATTTGTCTATAGAGAGACCCTGAAACTCAAAAAGAACCCAACTATCAAGACTTGTGGCGAATGACTCACACAAATAGCAATGGAGAATGGATAAATGATGCTTCTAAGGAAGTTCACGCAAGTCATATTTAAGTGCGAAGTAATTTCTAATATATATATAATTGTGATTAATTTGTTATTTCTAATTATAAAATATTTTTAATAGACAAAGGTTCAAGAACGTTGTTCAGAGCTTCTAGAACTCGGATATATGGACGAAGATAAAGACAAACTTACAAATACTGCTTTTGAAGCAGTTGTAGGAGTGAGATCAGGATATTGTTGTGGGTTAGGAGCTGGAATTAAACCACTAAAGGGAAAAAATATTGCAGGTTTACATGAAGAATTGAAAAAGGAGCGTGAAAAGAGACAAGACATCGAAAAGAAACTAAAAGATGTAGAGACTCAACGCCAACAAGACCTAAAAATGATGGAAGAAATGACATCAAAGATTGAAGAGAGTCAAAGACAACTTAGAGAAAATGTGGACAAACAAGTTGAAGCAAAAGTGGCAACTATGCTTCGTCAAATGCTGAATATTCCGGTAAGTATATAAATAGTTCTTTTTGGTACAAAATATAATAAATTAGTTGTTCATATTATAAAATTCTATTAGTTTATTATATTGAATTAATATATCTTATGGGTGTTATTTGAAATATTTATATAGGGTGGAGAATCTTCTAATGCACTGGATAGAGTCAGCTGAATCTAATCACAAAGTTAATAAAGAAGAATTGATGTTGTCGCCTCTGGGGCCTTTGGTTTGTCTGTCAGCAATGGTGTTTTGTGTTTCGCTACCTTTTATTTGGGTGTTAATTTTTAGTTGTTTTTATTAGAACAAGATAATTTAGAATATTTTTTCATTTTTGATGTTGACGTACAATGATAATTTACGACATTTTATATTTTAAAGTTACAATAATTTGTGTTTATGTTTCTTGATTAAAAACATTACAATGTAAAAGAATTTATTTATGCATAGTTATGACAATTGAAATTCAGTGGTTGATGCTAATTTCTGATAAAAAAATAATAAAACTATATAATGACATTTATAGTTGGGAAATTTAATCTATTCCAACAATTTTTATTGTTGAGATATAAAAGATGTAACAACAATTTATATCGTTGACAAAAATAATTTTTTCGCTGCGAAAAACACTATTTATGCCAGCGACATTAATTGTTGCTGCAAAAGACTAGTTATGGCATCGACATTAATTGTCCTTGTAAAAATTTTCGCAACGGCACTTATGCCAACAGTATGCAGCAAAAAAAAAATTTGCTGCGCAAAACACATTTTTTGCCAGCGACAATAATTGTTGTTGCAAAAAACATTAGTAATGACAACGACAATAAATGTTGTTGCAAAAAACCACTAGTTATGGCAGCGACATTAATTGTTGCTAAAAACACTAGTTTTGTCAGCGACATTAATTGTTGCTGCAAAACACTAGTTATGGCAGCGACATTAATTGTCCTTGCAAAACTTTTCGCAACGGCACTTATGGCAGCGACATGCAGCAACATTTTTTTTGCTGCGAGAAACACTTTTTGCAGCAACTTTGCGTTTTTGGCAGCGACATTTGTCGCTGCCAAAAATGATATTTTTTGTAGTGACATTAAATTAAGAAGCTTTAAAAATGCCAAAAAAATAACAAATACTGTACAATATTCAATAAATACAATACAACCAAAAGAATAATTACAAATATCCACACTATTATCACCACCACCAATTTACTATTTATACCTATCTACATATCATTGTCACCACCACCAAACTAATCAAGATAGTCGAAAATAATCAACAAATAACAAATAAAAAATCCACCAAGCAATCAGACACACTGTACTATACAAGTTAAGAATAGTCACTCCTCTAATTGGACTCTACTACTGCTGCTGCTGATACTGCGGCGGCAAGAAGGTGGCTATGTTATTCATCGCGGTTGGTATGATACCGCCACAATGTGTAATCATTTCTTGTTTAAGCCTTTCAATTTCTTCTTCAGTCCTTGCCCTTCTCGCGGGATCTTGTCCATCCAATTGTGATTCCATTAATGCAATCTGCTTCAAAAGACTTTTCACCTGTAATTAAATTTTAAGACACCCATTAATCAATCAAATCAGCAAAAAGAAGAACATTCATTAGAAAAAGAAAAAAAAACAACAAAAAATGAAGACATTAATCAACCTTTCTATGAGGCCATCTTTGTAATCCGGCTTTACGACATGTTTTCTTCAGAACTGATGGACATAACTTCACATTCGGATGATCCGATGCTTCCTCAATCGGTAGATGAAAGTAATCGCGTAAGTCATGCAATGTCATGCTTGCAGATTTTTTCCTCTGTTTCAATACAATACAACATCATAGTATATAATATCAAATTAATAAAATGCAATTAATTACATTATATTTATTACTTGTAGTTCAAGAAAACAAAATAGGAGCATATAATTACCTGTGATGAGAGGTCCTTTTTTTCTGACGTTCCATTCTCACCTTCACCTATCTCATCTGTAAACATAATAACCATTGAAATTTGAAATTCAACTCAGCATAATAGTAATAATAATCATAATATCATAAAAAGTAATTATATATTATTGAAGAGACAAATTATATGAAAGTACTTTTTTTCTTTTCCTTCTTGATGATTTCCAGGACAAACCTGTATTATTTTGATTATTATAAAGAGGACCTTCCATATTAATATCATCAATCCAATCCAATCCAGTGCAAAGAGTTTCATAAAATGCAGACATTGGATCTTGCAGAGTAGAGTATCCGAATGTATTACGATCCACGCAGTATTTCTCCAAATATTTCTTTATATCATCAAGGCTACTCTTGGAAAAACTGATGCATACAAAGATAATTTTAATTAATTAATTTACTTTGACATGCATGCAAAAAAATTAAAATATATAAAAAATAAAACACTAAGACTTGGAACATACTCAATCATTTGATAACTTGAAGTGTTCCCATTAACAGGTAAATGATGATGAATTGCATGTGTAATCAATCCCACTCTTCCATGAATCTCAAACTTTTCAAATTGAAAACCTATCCATGTATCAAAAAATATATATATGTATCAAATAATAGTAAAATAGAATGTGTATTAATTTTGGTCATAGAAGTGATTAAAATTTAAAAAACTAACCATTAGTATGAATGATTTCTCTAAGAACTTGACAACAAGAGCAAAAAAATGGGAGTTGTGTGGGTGGCCATTGATCAATTGCTAGCACTTGATCATGGTTTGGCAAAACAGGAATTTGAATTGAAGGTAGATTTTGTTGTTGATTCTCATGCATTTGTGATGATGTACCACCCACTTCAAAATTGTTTCCTCCAAGTGAAAAATTATTATTATTGTTTTGAACATATTGTTCTTGAACCATTGGTTGAGGAAAACTTTGACTATTACCACCATGGTGATTTTGTTGTGACATTTCATTGGAAAATAATGGATCATTATTATCACCATGCCCTTGTTGATGATTTTCTGGTGATATTAGATTGTAATGAAATGGATCAACATTACCACCTTGTCTTTGTTGGTGATTTTGTTGTGACATTGAATTGGAATTAAATGTGTCACTATTAGTATCATGAAATACACCATGTTGGTTTTGTTGTGACATTTGAATATTAACATCATGGTGATTTTGTTGGGAGAGTGGAGTGGAAAAGTGATCATTAAAATTACTACTTTGTCCCCATTGAAGTATGCCAAGTCCATGGTGATTTGAGTGGGGTCCATTGTTGTTACTACTAAAATTGATTTGGGATGGAGTGGGACCCACATTGTTACTATTATTGTCCCTGGATAAATCTGCTAGTGTTGGATTAAGCATATTGAAAAAATCCGGGTCAATGGAATTTTCATCATCAAAATGAAACATTTCTTCCATGCTTGGGGATTAATATATATTTTTTTTTTGTTATTTTACAGTGGTGGAGGAAACAAAACTTTGAGGAATTTTTTGGAACGGTGGTGATGGCAGTAGCGGCGCTAGAAGATAGAAGAAAGCGCCGCCACCGATGAAAGTAGGATAAAATTTTGGTTGGATGATGAAACAGAATACAAGAAAATGTGTGTGTGATTGAGATGGAAAATATATAAGGGTGAAAGAGGTGTGAGTGGCGGTTAGTTACCGTTGGTAATGTTTCAGTTGGTAGTTTTGAAAAAACGTGATTGTTTGTGCGAAACACTGTGACTTTTCAAATTAAGTTCTAACCATTTGTTGTGTTAAAAAAAAAAAATCCGGTGAAAATTCACACTATTCCTCTTCCGTTTTATGGGTTGTTTGTGACAGAGGGGCTGTTGGAGGTCTCATGGTTTTTTTTATACATATGGGGATCGCATATTGGCGATGGCATACCTTGTGCTTTAATATTTATTAAAATATCATTTGGCCGTTGAAGAAAAGAAATTGATTGGGAAAATACTCAAATAATAATAAGCCATAAGCGAGAAATACTTGCATTCATTAACATTTTAACGTACTTTGGTCGCACACACATAATTGAAAAAAAGATAGAAAAAAAAATTAATTTGGATAAATTATTCTCTTAACTTATTTATTGATTTTATATTGGTCTTAATTTTAACTAATTAAAGTTATAAATTGGTCCCTTAATTAATTAACGTCATAAATTTATCCCTTAACTTTAACTATGTTAGTCATACTAGTCCTTTTTAATAGGTTGATAGTGTATTTATCTTCCGTCTAAGAAAAATGTATGAACTCATAATTATAATATTACTCATAAATAAATCATTTATGCGTTCATATAACGAATAATAGAAAGTAAAATTAATATTTTTTTTTTATAAAAACTATCGAAAATGACCAATAGGACAAACAAAATTAAAACTAAGGGACCAATTTACAACGTTAATTAATTAAGGGACTAATATAAAATCAATAAATAAGTTAAGGGATCAATTGTCTAATTTTAAAAAAATAATAATTAACGTGTATTTTGAAATAATTAAATAATATGTGTTGTTATGTGTGTGTGACTAAATATATGAAATCATACAAGTGTTTTTCTTAAGAAAGATGAACGGTATGGTATCTCAGAGTTAGTTGAGTATCCATCTTACTTCCTTACAAATTTTCCTATAGTCCAATTTAGTTCTTTATAAAAATAAAACTCAAATTAATCTGATATTTTAATAATTAAAACAAATTAGTCCATATTTTGTTATAATAGAGAGATTAATTTGTTTCAAATTTAAAAATGTTATGGAATAATTTTGGTTTTATATATAGGGTCCTGCAACGAGTATTTCTGATGAACTCTTTAAGTATTTCATTTAAAGAAATTATTTTTTTAAAAAGTAATGATGCATTTACTTAACACATTTTCATAAATTTTTTACAAAAATTTACTATTTAAAATGCTTAAAAGTGTCATGGGAACATTGTTTAATATTTTCCTTATATTAAGGACTAAATTGAACTGCCGAAAAATTGTAAGGGACTAAAATAGATATTTACTCTAAAAGTAACAAAAATTTAGACTTTTTTATACTAAAAATAACAATCTTCATTCATTCAAATTTAGACTTATGACTTCGGATCTGCAACTAAAAATTTAGACATATAAATGCAAGATTGATTTTTTTGGATTACTATGATATTGGTACGAAGTTTCCACCACCGTTAACGATGATTAATATTCGTCGGAGAACCTGTGGAGCACACAAGGTGACCACATACTTAAGAGGACCAAATCTCTTACCACTTGAATCAATTCATTGTAAATACTCTTGATATTACATGTGAACAATATTTATTTATTTTTGACACCGTGTGGATTTGATTTAATTTTGGAGGTAAAAAAATTTCGAACTAATACAGAATTTGGTTTTATTTTGTTCAATGTTCCCAATTTTTTTACAAAATTTAAACCAAATCAAATTTAAAAATTTTAAAAAACTTATTTTAAGAACAAGTTGATATTCGTCGAATTCAAGATCTTATTAATTTTCCTTGACATGCTCAGATTAACCATACATTGCGTGAAGGCAACAAATTTGCTGATTGATTTATTTTACCCAGCAAAGTTTAACGGAAAAGTGCACCCAAGTTCCCACCGGTGTTGACTTCCGATGAGATGACCTGAAGGTTGAATTGAATTGAATTCAATGAATGTAAAGCAAAATGGTTGATATTTATCCAAAACATAAAAAAGTGAAAATTAAAATATGAAAGCGTTCGCAATATCGTCCTCACTATTATCCTTCAAATCTTTGAATTTCAACAATTACATTCCAAATCGAATCTCCAATCCCTTTCTCCTCTCTCGCCGCAACAACTCCCAATTCCAGTACTCTTCCCCTTCTCCAATCATGGCTTCTTCATCACTCATCAATTCAGAACTCGCACGTTCACCACCCGCAATTCCCATCCCAATTCCACCTCTCACCAACTTCAAAATCGGTCTCTGTCAACTCTCTGTCACTTCCGATAAAGCCAAAAACATCGCACACGCTCGTACGGCTATTCAAGACGCTGCTTCTAAGGGTGCAAAACTCGTTCTTTTACCCGTAAGCACCTTCTTGTTTTACTGATTCTGAATTTGATTCTTCTCAATTTAATTACTGTTTTTTTTAGGAAATTTGGAATAGTCCTTATTCAAATGCTAGTTTTCCTGTTTATGCTGAGGATATTGATGCTGGTGGTGATGCTTCACCTTCTACTGCTATGCTTTCTGAACTCTCTCGTTTATTGAATATCACTATCGTTGGTGGTTCTATTCCTGAACGTTCTGGTGATCGTTTGTATAATACTTGTTGTGTTTTTGGCACTGATGGAAAGCTCAAAGCTAAACACCGTAAGGTAGTATTTGTATTGTGGTTATATTGTTTTCATGTTTTATGCATCGTAGTAGAAGACGGTACATTGTTTTAAGAGTGAACGGTTGTTTTGATCTTTAAACGTGCGAGGCGTTGTCACAATAGATGAGAATGTACCATAATTTCAAAAACATGTATAAATGCATCTTATGTTAGTGAGTTGGGTTCTCGAATGTGTATTCCATTAGTTAGTTTGGTTGTTGAATGTGTCTTCTGTGAATCTATTTGATCCATAAAATTACTTACACCTAGAATTTTTCTTGTAATTTCGATACATTAAAAGACTACAATGACGTTGGTGGTATTATGGTATAGTATTGAGTGGAGTGGAGTGGAATAAGATGGTTTTAAGAAAACTGATTTTATATCATTCTATACGATTCCACTCCATTTAACCTATACGAACGAACAATCTAGGCATACCCTGAGGGATCAAAATGAGTGTTGACTAAATGGTTTTAGTTTATATGCTAGTTTCTTAATGGAATTTATATATTGTCATACCCGAATAGAATTTTGATTGTGAGTCATACATGAATCAGTATAGCATTTTCTGATTTTTTTTATTATGTAATTTCTGATGAGCTGGTGGTGTTACTACAGATACATCTTTTTGATATTGACATCCCTGGGAAGATTACCTTTATTGAATCAGAGACTCTTACTGCTGGGGAGACTCCAACAATTGTTGACACAGGTCTAACGTGTTCTTTTAACGCCCATTTAGGCATTTGTTTCCTATTTATATCTGTTTCTGTATAGATGCACTTGTCCTTTATTCAGCCACTGTGTCTGTAATCATGTATGAGTAATGTATAGTCAAACTACATAAAATGATACTAATATTGAATGGTTTCAAATAAGGATGCAGAAATTAAAATGAAACTTGTTATTCGTATGGTTGTACTTAACCCCTGGATTATAATGCTTAGCTTCTTACGCTCTTGCATAGGTTTGATTGAACTTAATTGCTGAATGATATTACCTTATGGGCAATTCGTGATTTACTGTCTCTGTGAGGGATGATTTTTTTGAAATCTAGGTCTCTTTGTAGATTTTGATGATTATGTTCATTTAGGACTGTGTTTTTATGTAGTTCTGGGATGGAATATTTATGAAGAAATGTATTTGTAGAAGAAAACATATTTTCTGACTAGCATGTATTTGTAATTCTCTATGATTATTGTTTTTCTTGCAATGAATTTATTGTGTCTTAGTAAACTAATAGAAACTCTGGGATGATTCATACAGAGGTTGGACGCATTGGCATAGGCATCTGTTATGACATTAGGTTTCCGGAACTAGCGATGATATATGCTGCGAGAGGTTTGTCTTTTCCATTAATTTCCCAGAAACAATTAATCTTGTTCCACTTCTATTTGGGTGGGAATGATTTGAGTTTTGCAATGTATTTCATTCATGCCTCCTCCTAAGTCCTTTCCACATGATGGAGAAACCTAAAAGAAACTTTATTTGTGGGTTATACTAAAAGAAACCTAAAATTATTTTTTGTTGTGATATTGAATCATTCCCTTTAACATGTAATAATCTTTAGCTTTGGGGAACTTACAGAATTGAGCTTTTGACTTCAGGGGCTCACTTGCTCTGCTATCCTGGGGCTTTTAACATGACAACTGGACCATTGCATTGGGAGTTATTGCAGAGGGCAAGGTAATAAACATATACAACGTAATAGACATTTGAGAACCTGAAACAATTATTATACTACCGATTCTTTAAAATTTATAATCCTGATATGATTGCTTTAGGTTTCTAGGATGCTACTTTCTTGTGATAAACTGTAATGAATTTTAAGGTCTTCTTGATATAAACTCTCCTTTATGTAAGCAAATTCTTCTCAGCAATACAGAATATTCAAAAAGCAGAAAAGAAATGAAATGCCGCAACAACTAGAGCAATCAGAGCTGAAAGAACAGACTCTCATATCGGGCATAAGCCACTAAAACTCACTCCAAAAAAAAATTAGCCTCCCTCATTCCATTGCATCGCCTCCTTATTCACTTATCCTGCTGCTTCTGCCTCCAAAAAAACCCAGCTATTCTTCTCCTCCATCTCCTCCTCCTCCTCCTCAAATCAGCATGCCAGGCACTGTCCATAAATAACCACTATACACGACTGTTCAAATGAATTTTTGCCCTAGTTACGTCCATCAAATCAGACTGATAGTTCACTGAACCATATTTATATTTTACCTTGGGATTTTATGGGAAAATATAATCTTGGTTGTAGGAACAACGAAAAACTGATGAATGATGATCATACTTTACAGTCCCAATATATATTGGTTGGTGTCACCTTTCTCTTTGTTTTTTCTCCCATTACTTTCCCCCTTATCTCTTTTTGCTAGAAACATGTTATATTTTTTTAAAGATATTGATTTAACAATAATGGCAGTCTACATTCCATTTCTCTAATATGTGTTTTGCTTCTTCACATGCAGGGCTACGGATAATCAGGTAACTACCCCTTATTATTGCAACTTCTGTGGATTTTTACTGCATGCATATCTTTTGTTAAAGTACATCAAATCGAAAAATCATCCAAAGCCTTTTGTTTATTTATTTATTTATTTGGTGGAGTTCATGATCTTTGAGCCAAATAATGATCTTTAAAAAAGTAATTTTGAATTGCGGGAGTTATTTGCACTATGAATAAGAAATCAAGAAAAGAAACTACCAAACCAAAAATTCCTATGGAATTTGGCATGAATGTGTGATAAGTTCTAGAAAGCAGACACTCTTCTATACATTTGTGGTCTGATCGTGACATTCAGATTGATGTATTTACAGATTAGCCATATATGTTGGAGAGACTGCATGTCTCCTAGTAGGAATTGAAATTGAGAAAAAGAATTAGCCACGGTATTTTACAGTTGAATTGTTGGGACTGGTTCAGTTGATTGTGTGATTAATGAAGGGTTGTAGTTAGGTGTCTCTCTGTATATTATAACCACAATAAATTGTGAATTGCAAAATTTTATGCTGAGGAGACATGTGGATGCTTACGAAAATTCATTTCCAACAGTTATATGTGGCAACCTGTTCACCTGCTCGGGATACTGGATCCGATTATGTGGCTTGGGGTCACTCTACTCTTGTTGGTCCAGTAAGTATATCCTTTATGTCTAGTTTTCCTTTGGTAGAGCCATTTAAATGTGCTGATTATGTAATTTGGTATTGTATGTTCTATTTTTAATTACAAAAAATAGAAGGAAAATTTTCTGAGTCACAAAAACTTACTGTGGACCATATCAATGTGGCAGTTTGGAGAAGTTTTGGCTACTACAGAACATGAGGAGGCAATCATTATAGCAGAAATTGATTATTCCATATTGGAGCAGAGAAGGTTTACTTTCCTTCAAACTACAATTTCTTGCACTTGTTTAACTTGTGGTTGCCAGTGATATCAATTAATCATTATGAAATATTATTGTGATTTGATTACTCAGGACCAATCTCCCAGTGACTAAGCAACGGCGAGGTGATCTTTACCAATTGGTGGATTTGCAGAGGCTGAATTCCCACTGAATGGAGTGGGACTTTGAGGCATCTGCATAATTATGTTACCTTGTAAGAAGCATGAGCATGCCATCTTTGTGGTTGTTGGATGCTGTATTATTGTTGATGATATGGAACCCAAACCCTGAACTGAAGAAATAAATAAAGGAATTTTTGCTTTTTCTATAGTTTGGTGTGTTAAACATTGAGGTTGAACATTGCTTGGCCTGTGAGGAAATAAATGAACTTGGAAGTATGTACAGTACAGATGTTGTATGTTGTGACTAGTGAGTAATGTGACGTGAATTGTGTCGTCTGTATGATCTGATTGGTTCCAGTGTAGCGCAGATCACGAATCAGGCTATGAGGAACTGATTATATGTACAGCACCTGCCGGATTCACAGACCAGTGAATTCATGGTTCTAAACCTACAATTTGCAAGTGTATCCCTAAGAGAGAACTTGCACCAGCTGTGAATAAATTCATTACCCAAATAGATGGGATGAATCTGTCCAAATAACCCATAATTTAATTGAACTAAATATGTATCACACTGCTCAGTTAGTAGACTCATGCATGTTGCATCGTTCAGGGATGAGCTCAAGTGGTCTCAGTGGGCTGAACAACCATTTGTTGCCCCCATGGGAGAATTTTAACCGGGAGTGGAGTTGAATAGAATATTAGATAAAAAAAGAAGTATTATTTCTGTTTTTTCTATTATATTACAACTCTTTTTTCCCCATAAAATCCTTGTTATCTCACTCTCCTATATAAAGGGTAATTTTATGTAGATATATATATATATATATTTTTAATATACAATAACAAAATGAACCAAGTTTTCGGATTAACATGACATTTGGTAAATTGACCAATATTGTGGGTCAATTAGAACTATTATTAGATATGTACATAGCAGGGCACTGAACTAGCAATTTTGGATGTGGTTTCTAGCAATAAACGAGAAACGGAGTGAAAGGTTGGAGGCTGAACTGGAGAATGCTAATGAGGTAAATCTTTCAATATATTGGTAATTGGGGATCTGGATCCTCTCCTGTTTTCTCTCTGCTGTCTTTTGTCCAGTGAAAATATCAGCCGTTGGATTCACCATCTCTCTTCAAAATCATTATTAATTTTCCTTTTCAATTTTATCTCAGCTGTTAGATAGGCACAGGAGAGAGCACATGATGACAGGATCCGAGTCCGGTAATTGGTATGCTGTTAAGGCATAATTTGACATGTAACCTTATTATGCTTCTATAATGTATAGTTCTAGTAATAAAGATTTACTTGTTCAAAAAAGCAGGGGAGCTGAACTCATACTCCCACGTTTGCAGTTGTAATCATCATTCTTATAATCATTATTTCTCTCTCAAACAACCAAACAATTTACTCTATCATTCAGTTGTGTGTTTGGCAATTGGCAAAGGGACAATATAAGGAATCATATCAACAGCTAGACTGATATAAACGTGCGTGTGCCGTGCCAGCCATGTGCACACGGGCGGGGGGGTATCTCACTCAACTGGGAAGCAATGTCAGATTATCAGGTACAGTACCCATGCCCTGTCACGTGGTACAATAGACCCTGTCCACACGCATGTATGCTGTGGGCTCCTTCTCATTTATTATCTTCCAAGCCTGAATCCTTCACTCAATAAACGCATGAGTATTATTTTTTTTTTCACTCTGACCGTTTTCTCGCGCACTTCTTTAAATTACTAAAATATCCCTTTTGCTACTTAATTCGTGAACATAGTTCGTTATTTAATATGCGAATGTGAAATCTCATTGTTTTGTCCCACTTTCATTCCTTCACCCATACATCACAAAGTTCCTATTTTTGGAAATACTTCATCCGCTAGTTAACATGCAAACACTTTACCAACCGTTGGAAATGGTTCTAAAGCATGCGAACGGTGACTATATATGCAATAACTTTCAGACACAAATAATATTCTCTTTCACCAACTTTTTTCTCTCCACTTCAAACTCTTCCAAAATCCATCCCCATTTTCACAAAAATCTTATTTCCACACACAATCGCTTATTAAGGAACTTCGCCGACATCACATTGAGTGACCAAAGACCATAAAAGTTTGACCACCAACTGATAAGTGCCAAAAAGTAGCTAAAATTACATATATATTTTAAGCACTTATTAACTATTTTGTAAGATATTCTTTAGTTTTTCCTCACTTAAATGTACATATTTGTTTAAGTCATTTCTTTCAATTAAGTTTCCCTGAATCTCAACATTTGTGCAGAAATTTGAAGAAAAATTGCAAGTTAACTCGCCAGGGCGAGCTCAGAGCGAGTGCAGGGCGAGTAGAGGCAGAGAGCATCAAATTGGATATCTGATACACTCGCCAGAGCGAGCAGCAACTCGCCAGGGCGAGTAACAACTCGCCAGGGCGAGTGAAGGCGGTTCAAAACTCACTTATGACGTGGCAGAAACCTTCTGATGAAAAAAGGTCAACTCGCCATAGCGAGCTGGAGCTCGCTCAGCGAGTTCTAATTTTCAGAAATAGTATAAATAGAGCTTGCTGTCATTTTTCTAGAAGGGAGACTTGTGAGATAACTTGTAATAGAGTAGCAGAAGCAGAGGGAAACCCTAGGAGCCAGATTCAAGGGGATTTGAAGGTGGATTCACTACAATAGTTGAGAAATCATCATTGATAAGTTTGTTCATCTCTTTTATCCTTAATCTTTGTAAAGCTACCATGAAAATGAGTAGCTAATCTCTCTTTGTTGGGATTAGGTGTAATTGACTCTATGTGTATGTATTTCTTTTGATCATGGTATTATATATGGTTTTAGTTTAGTTATCAATTTTGATGTTGTTCTTGAACTGTATGTTTTAATTCTAGGTTTTGAAATGGTATAGACGTATGCTTTTTGAATCCGAGACCTAGAACAATCATCTATTAAACTCTAAACTCTAGACATAGATTTAGGTTTAATATTCACTCTAAATATCAAGTTTTAAAACTATTGTGTTGATTAAATTGTCCGAGACATCGGAGTTTGAGCAATACGATATAGCCGGTATATTGATCGATCACTCGAGACATCGAGGGTTAATGAATATAGCGGGATTCTCATCGTGCTCTGGAAACGGACACGTACGTGAGTGATATGTGATAGAATTGATTGATAGCTAGAACCTGTGTAACTGATTCGAATGATACATGCGATTGGGTCGGTGAAATCTAATCCCACCAAACTTTTCTCTCTGATAACAATTCCTTTTATTGCACTTACTACTTTATTTTCACAAGTTTTCATAACAAATATTTTCAAATCACTTTACTTAGAATTATATTGATTGTTGAACGGCATCGATATCGCACCAGTCCCTGTGGAGACGATAAATCTATACTTACTTTTGTACATCAACAAAATGGCGCCGTTGCCGGGGACTGGCGTTTAGATATTGAAACATTGCAACAATTTGTATTCTTTTAAGTATTTGTATATATTTGTTTATATTGTGTAGTTCTTGCACTAATCCTTCTTTGCTAGACAAAGAAGCATTTTTCTTGTTAGGCTAATCCTTTTTCAGGTTACTCATCACAAACAAAACCATGACTGATCGTGGTTATAACAACTTTTATACTCCGGATGAGTATGAATCATATCAACAGTTTCATAGGACTCCAACACATGAAGAGATTTTTTTGACTCAACAATTGGAAGAACTTTCAAAACAAATTTCTAATTTGATTAGTCTACAGGAAGAGTCAATTAAAGCTAAACAAGTTGCATACTGTGAGCTTTGCAATGGAGACCATCCCACTGGTCATTGTCCTCCGATGACTGATGTGCAGTTTGACCAGATGATCAAGCAAATGGCTAATAAGCAAAGCATGGAAGTTCAAACCAACACTCAAACCACTCATGAGAAAGATAATATTCTAAAAAAGAATGAGGAATGTGGAGAGAGTGTGGAAGAAGTTGTTGAGAAAAATGAGGAAGAAAGAATAGTTGAAAGAAGTGGTGTAGTGAAAAAAGTGAAAGAAATGGACACACCACATGAAGTTGAACTTCCTCAAGAAATTCCATGTATTGAAAAGGTTAACACTGTTGATAGTGAAAAAGTGGTGATGGATACAAAGGAGAATGATGGATTATTTGACAAGGAAGAATCATGTGAACAAAAGAAGGAGATAGAGAACAAGGCGGAGATTGATCGGGTCATAGATGAAATATGTGCCTTGTTCCACAAGAACGAATTGGGGAGGATATGGACTCCACAACATTTATTTCTCAAGTTCATGGAATTCCTCCCAAACAGAAGGAAAAAGACGGATGATGTGGTTTCCGTCTCATTTTGGCCACCCTAACCAAAAAGGCGTCAAGCTAATGACGTAAAAGAAGCGCTTGTTGGGAGGCAACCCAATTTTCTTTCCTTGTCTTTTATTTAAAGCAATTTTAATTACTTATATGTTATAATAGTTTTTGAACATGTTTAGCCTCTTATGCAAACAAAGTCCTTGAACTGGTAATGTGCATATGAAATGAAATGTCTAGGGTTGTGATCAATCAAAAGCAAATGCATGATTAGAATGATTTTCTTTCAATTGCTATAGTTTGAGATCAATCCTTTATGATTATCTTTGAATGATAGGATGAATTTGAACTAAGTAGCTTGATTCAATTTGATTTCATTTATTCCTTCTTGACATGATTGATTAATTATGAATCACATAGACCTAGCCGGGTGAGATTGTGTGAACTTTCCACTGTTTATATATTTGAGAGCCGGCAATTGTGTTTAACTCTGTTGATTTTAACTGAATCTTGCTATTACTTGATGTGTTTGAAGTCATGGAAATGATCAAGGCCATGTTTTCTATTTGAGTGCAACTACTTAAGCCTAAAATAACCTACCTTGTGAGAGTGTGATCCTTTGTTACCCCCCTTGAGCCAAAATTTTGAAAATTTGTTTGTTTGAACCCTTGAACCACAATAAAGAAAAAAACAATGACTTAACCCTTGTCTTAGGATGATTGAACATTGAGTTTATGTAGGGATGAAAACAAGTTGGGGAGAAAGAGGTTATTTGATCAAATTGAGAAAAGTAACAAGTAGTTGAAAAATGGTGAGTGAAAAAGAAAATATTGAAAGTCATTTGACACACAATTAAAAATCAAAGAAAATGTGTTACAAAAGAAAAAGAAATTGTGTCAAAACAAAAGAATCACCAAAAGTAAAGAATGGGGAAAGTGAAAGAGGATGAATAGCTTATGTAATGAAGATACTCAAAGCTTATGCTCTCTTATCCTTAAGGCTCTTTGAATCCAAAAGAAAAACAATGATTTCTTGTAGCCTAGCCCCATTACAAACTTAAGAAAGTCCTTAGTGATCCATGATTGATAATATGTTTTGTGATTATGTTGAGACGTATGCTTTTTGAATCCGAGACCTAGAACAATCATCTATTAAACTCTAAACTCTAGACATAGATTTAGGTTTAATATTCACTCTAAATATCAAGTTTTAAAACTATTGTGTTGATTAAATTGTCCGAGACATCGGAGTTTGAGCAATACGATATAGCCGGTATATTGATCGATCACTCGAGACATCGAGGGTTAATGAATATAGCGGGATTCTCATCGTGCTCTGGAAACGGACACGTACGTGAGTGATATGTGATAGAATTGATTGATAGCTAGAACCTGTGTAACTGATTCGAATGATACATGCGATTGGGTCGGTGAAATCTAATCCCACCAAACTTTTCTCTCTGATAACAATTCCTTTTATTGCACTTACTACTTTATTTTCACAAGTTTTCATAACAAATATTTTCAAATCACTTTACTTAGAATTATATTGATTGTTGAACGGCATCGATATCGCACCAGTCCCTGTGGAGACGATAAATCTATACTTACTTTTGTACATCAACACCAACTAGGTTGCATACAATGTTTTATCAATTTTTCTTACTCCCTCTAGTCTTGTATGTAAGCAAAAATTAATAAAAGAAACACACTCTTTAAGGAAATGGATAAAGTGTATTAAATAATGAGAAAAACTATTTCATTTTCAATTTTACCCTTGTCTTTGGGCTTATTTATGACATTAGTAGTTGCATGGATTGTGAAGTGAGGTTTTAATCTCAACTGTGAGAATTATGTATATTTAAAGTTTGATTAGAGACACCTCAAATAAAATTATCTCTTATTTTGGTGATGTGCTGAGAATGGTGTTGTATTTATTAAGAGAATAGTTGTCTACCTGATAGAAAAAGAGAGAAGAGTTTTAACCCAAAAAAAAGGAAAGGAGAGAAGATTTGTCACTTAACTAACACTCTTTTTACTAACCTCCCAATTTTTAGAGGAAGAGAGTTTTAATAATTTAGTGTTTGGTTATAAGGTAAGTAAAATTTTGCGTCATTTTATTTCACTTATAAATCAAACGCATTCTTTCAAATAATTTGTCCTTAACTAAAGTTTATTAATCATCTGAGTTCAATTACTTGTTAAAAAAATTGTCTTAAAATCAACTATTTTTTCTAGTTTCGTTTCATAATTTTTTTTTTTAAATCAACAATGAATTGATTCAAGTGTAGTAATAATAGTGTGATACAAACCTCTTATACAATTGGCCGTTGAAGAAAAATTTGGTTAGAAGAGAAGAACACATAATATAAGACCCTAAATAACTGTATAAACTTCGTACATGTTGCAAGACAATTTATTTTTTTTAATAATCTAAAGGCAACTTGCATGAAAAGTGTAGAAAGCCTTGACTGCCGCCAATTCAAACCACCGCAACCAAACACAATTCAATTTTGGCTTTTGATCGGATCTGTAAAGTATGATTGAAATTCCATTGTTGACTGCTAAGAAACAACAATATGTTTTCCTTTTAGCAGGACAAATTCTTTCTTTGCTTGATTTATTAATCACTTATTGAATATCTCTCACAGCTATTAAATTCATCAATATCTTTGCTAGAAAGAAAAATAATCATCACGATATCTTCAGCACACTGTCCCTACTAAGTATTAAATCCCTTAAAGACATAGTACATTGGATCAAACCTAGAGGGATCATTGTCTTATTGTGTTTTTGTTATCCAGCCATAACCATATTCTAACAGTTAACAGAACTCCAAGCTGAATTAAGAGACTAAATGGAAGAATTTTCTGAGTCAATTGACCTTTATCTACAAGATAGGGTGCACAAAATAAGGGCATGTGGGTCATATATGTTACTTATGTCTAACAAAGTATATGTCTTGAGGGAAGTATACATAGAAAACCAAATATTGAAAGTCATGTGATCTTGACATGTATTTGGGGACAAATCCTTGGTGTCCATAACGCTAATAGTAGTGGTGGGGGGGATGTGGGATTTGCTGTATAAATTCTTGGTCTAACTCTGATCTTTCCTTTTCAGTATAGTTAATTATGGTGTTTTCCTTTCCATGTCTAAATAAATTATACTATTATAGAATACTTCATCAGTTTTAAAATGAGTGTGATTAATTTTTTTTCTTCATCTCTATTATATACATTTCGAGATTCCCACGGAGCTTTCTCAATAATAATTGCTTATGTGGCATTCAATTAGAGATTTTCTTGCTTATATGTCATTCAGAGTTTTTAGCTTAAAGTATGTTGTTCGAATCTCACTAGCAACAATAATTGAATTTTTATAATATTTTATGAAAAACTACCTTTCTTTTTGTAGAGAAAATTACCTTATAATTACTAACAAATGTATGTTGTTCGAATCTCATTGACAACAATAATTGAATTTTTATAATATTTTTTTTTGTAAAAACTCTTTCAAATATTATTTTTTTTTGTTTTCTTTTTGTGCAAACTTTTTCAAATATTATATTTTTTTAAACTCTCAAATTTTATTTTATTTTGTAAAAATTCTCTCAAATATTATATACTATATTTTTTTTAGAAACTCTCAAATATTATATATATATATATATACACATTTGTGATTTTTTTTTTGTAAACCAAAGATATCATCTATGCGCAACTGCAGAGATTAATCCACTCGATTTAACTGAGATCTATTTAAGGGATTGACCTCTCCTAAGAAATGGTTCTCCATATGCACCGGTCAGGATCTATCTCAAGATCAAATGATTAAGGGGCCCAAGTATCTACCACTTGTGCGACACTATCTTGGTACATTTTTAATATTTTAATTTTGTAAAATGAAGGAACACTTATATTTAGATTACTTTGAAACAAATTAAAATAAGAAAGTACACTATTTTTTTCATTAGAAACAAAAACAAAATAGAAGATTTTGAGAGAGAGAGAGAGAGAGAGAGGGAGAGAGAGAGAGAACTCTCTGTGTTGGAGAATGAGAAACAGCAAGTATTTCCCACCTCACTATTAAAAATACACATTGACGAATTAAAATTTGAATTCCAACCGCGAGAATTATCCATATTTTCATATTTAATATTTTATCATGGGGATCATTTATTCAAAATTTTATTTAGCACGGTAAATAGTGATCCCCCATGATGAAAAGTGTATGTAGAAGATAGTGATAACTTAACACGAAAATTTTATTGATATTCATTAAAAAAAAAATAGAATTAGCAACTATTTTACGGTTGATGAATCCCCTATAGAGTCCTGCGATGGAGACGGGAGAGGGAGAGAGAGAGAATCTCCCAGTGGTATATAATAGGAAAACAGGTAACACTTTCCATCTCACTATTAAAAATATACATTGACTAATTAAAATTTGAATTTCGACTAAGCGGGTTTTTTCATATTATGTTCCATCGAACTTTCATTAAATTACATATGACTTATGAAATCTATGGAAAATCTAAAATAAATTAATATAATTTTGATTTTTTTATAATTTATGTTATTTTAAACTTTCCATAACCTTCGTTCGAACTTTTTAAGAACCTTAATTTATTAATGTGAGTGGAGAGATTCACACATAGGTTTTCCCATTTGACGCTCACGCATGAAGATTGCTTCTTTGTGCATGGTACGGTGAAAAGAAAAAAATTGAAAATAGAAATAGGGTCAAAGTATGTTAATATTCATTTAAAAAATAGTGTAAAATTTACAATTATTTTTTGTTGATGAAGTCCTACAGAGTCCTGTGTTAAAGATATGTCGTATTTTCATACTCAAATAAACTAAAAGAAATCAATCTCATAGACAATTGAAAAACGTATATAACCTTCTAAATAATATAAAATGAAAAAAAGACATAGACAACCTTCAAAAGAAAAAACAACATATGAAAATAAATATTATTGAAAAAAATAAAAAATTATCCCGTGTTTGACAATGAACCTAATGTAAATTTTCTTTAAAGACTGGGCTCGAGATGAAAAATAAAAAAAATCATGGTATATTTTAATTTTATGGGTACAGTCCCAAAAAATCATAAGGCCATGAAAAATCAAAGTATATTTTCCTTTGAGAATGAAGTTTATAATTATTTTATATTTATAGGATCAATATACAGTTTCAGGATGAAGATGAGATAAAGAATATATCTCATAATAGTGTAAAATGGGAAGCGAAGTAATACTCTTAATATCACTTTATTCTGTAACATCGTTAAATCTATATTATGCAAAACCTATCTCAATTTTACGTTAGAATTTTAAACCAGATTGATCAAATAATATATCAAAATAAACATATAAATAATATTAAAAAAGAAAATTATCCCGTGCACGGCACGGGCTAACATACTAGTATAGATTAAAAAATATAATGATGTTTTTAAAAGAAATGACATTTTTATTAAACTTTTGTTTCTTGTAAAAAAGTCAAAAAAATATAAAAAAAATAGACACTTTAGTTTCTTATAAAGAAATTGGATGTCCGGCGCAATTTCTGATTATGTTTACACTTATCGGAAGATAAAATTTGGCAGGCTAAAATATCAAATTTCTTTTCATCCCAGCAATAAGAGTCTTTTCATCTTGATTCAAACGACCAATAACATTGGCTCCATCCGATGATTGTGTTTTTCCACACACAACAATAAGTTTCTATTATTAATTTACTCAAAAAAAAAAAAAACAACGCACCTTAAATTAAAATAGACAATCATATTTTTTGAGATCCCATGTTTTCTCTTTTCATCTTCTTCTAGGTTCCTCTGTAATCAACACCCCTTTAACACCCAAAAAACAAACTTCTATCAAAACCATTATATCGAAAAATCTATCTTTGCTGCTTAGCAAAAAAATTCAATCAATCAAATCATCTTGAACATTATACGTCTTATCCGTGCAAAAGTTCTTCGTACATATCACACATAACTAAAAATATATAATTACATATCACACATCAAATCAAAGCTAAAAACAAAAAATTAAAACACAAACAACAATACAACAGTAACAAAAGAAAAAAGGTTGTTTCAGGCCTACCAGGAGATAGAATCCGGTAAATGTTAAAAATAAGACCTACCGGAAGATAGAAAGATGTTCAAAACTCGGTAAGACATATTTTAATTTTCAAAATACAAAAATGCAAAAATAACAATTGAAGAATGTTAGAACTTATTGTTAAAACAAAAAAAGAAGGTTAGAACTCCACATTACTTTTGGAAGAAAATAGTGTAAAAAATTTATTAAAGATAATTTAATATCATATATTTTAATTTTGGTCTCTAATTACTTTTTTCCGTCTCTAATTATGTAGCCTTTGACTTGTCTAATATTCATAAGATGAATTTCTATTATGATATACAATTTTATATTCTAGATAGAATCTGCTGCGGTCCTTACATTGGTGAGGAACCTATAATAAGAAGTTGAGTGCGAATGTGGTGAGAAACCTTAGTAGAAAAATCCATTGGCGCCTCAAAGCTCACATTGCTATAAGTCCCATCAACATTGACAAGATTAAGGTGAATATTCTTGGTTTTAGAAAATTTAATGTGACTTTTTGATGATCATATCGTCATCTAAAAACATGAGGCTTAGATAATATTTATTTAATTGTGCCGAATATATCGTAGCTAACATGCTCAAGATTTTGGTCGAAAATCTTATAGTAGAGCATAGAGAATTGTAGAATGAGTGTTTTGCATGACATCTTATTATATAAAGTGTGATAAAATAGGAGATCATTCTTTTGGATCTTTTTAGAGTCAACAATCATGGATTTCAGCTAGCCACATATATTTAATACATATAATGATTCTGATTTTGATCCATTTGACGATGACTCTTAGTGGGTTAATCTGATTACCCATATTTATTTTTGACTGTAAAGAGCTTATCTTATTTCATTTAAAATAATATCGTAAATACATGTTGGAATATTGATAAATATATAAAAACTAGCTAAAGATGTAGCCTCCGAGCTACTCTATGGGCGACTTCATTTGCTTGTCTCATAATGAACTTAACATAAGAGTTCACAAGACTTGTAATCCATCTCAAAATCCATGTTTCGGAGATATTATTCCACACTTTGTTGTTCCTACGCTTCCAAATACTCCAAAACAAAACACTGAAATTTGCTTGTTGTTTCTAATTTAAATTCTGCATAATAGATAACAAAATGTCTGATATGTTGTTACTAATATTCAGACCCGCATTAATGTGATTCCATAACCCTTCTTGCTGCCAACATTCCATGTTGTGTGGACAAAGAAACAACACATGTATGTTGTCCTCTACACCATCATTACAGTTACCCATATTTATGTACATAAGTAAATTGTGGAATTTATATCATATAAATCATATTCTTTGAATAACATAACAAGTTCACACTTGTTTTTGTATATGATTGATTTATAAATAATAGAAATATTTCTATAGTGAATTTATGTTTGGTTTACATATATAAATAAAAAAAAAAAACCCAAGGTAATTTCTCCCCATTCTAATGATAGGGCGATAGTGTGCTTATGGGAATGACTAACTAGGCTTGATGACGCCATACAACTTCAATAATAGTTTTGGGAACAATTTATGTCTTTATAGCTAGTTTCCAATATTATAATTATTGTCCACCATGTATTGAACCTATTGTTTGGAATGAAATGAATTAAGTTTATTTGAGTAAAAAAACATTTTTTTTTACAATTGTATTACAATATGATATGTGTGTGTGTTTAGCGAGAGACTTAAATTTTTTTATAATAGTACATGTTAATTATTGAACAAGTAAACAATTTTTGACACTCATGATTTAATAAGGTTCAATATTCGGTCTATTTTATAAAAGTAAATTTTTTGCTTATAGCAACCTAGCATATACTAAAGAATTGATGAAAATATGTGAGAGATGAAACATATAAGTAAATATATTTTGATAAAATAATACAATATTACAAAACTTTATACAATTATTCAAATATAATAAGTTATTTAATAAATGTAATAGGGGTTTAGTAAAGTTAAAATAAAAAGGGGTTAAATTTACAATACAATCGCTTTATTTTTCAATCATATATAATATTAATTCTCATATGGCATGTATGATCTAAAAAGTCATATTTAATACATGAAAAAAATGAGAGTGATATATTATTCTTTACAAAATATATTGTGGGTATATAGTTGTTGGTGCTATTTGTTGGGAAAATCAGGATTTTTAAACTAACACCAATAGTGTTTGTTATTGAAATACATGACTATGATCATATTTAATTCACGAGAATGAGAGAAAATCAATTGAGTGTGAATTATCAAATATTTAAAATTGCTTTTTTAATTTAAAATTAATAATATGTTAATTTTTTATATTTTCTTTAATTAATATTCATAAGACTTAAATATATTTTCTTTAATTAATATTCATAAAACTTAAGTGGAGTGTTACTCTGTCGTGTAGACATAGTGTCGTGCTATATAGCACCACTCATTCTCTTAATAACAAACCATATTAAGTTGTTTAACTATGACATTGCCAGCTCAATTATAAATAAACCTTTTCTATTTACCATCTTACTAATGAGTGCTCCTAGATATTATTCCGATTTCATATATAAGTAAAATTTGACTTCTTTTTATATACATGACTTTTTTAATGAATTTAAAATGGTAAATTTTGCTTATATATAAAATCGGAGGGAGTTTGTAAAAAAATAAACCAAAAGAAGTTCTATTTAAGAATTTCATTTAAAAAATTATTTGTTAAAAAGGTTAAATATTTTAATTTTCAATTTATTGACTCCAAGTATTTTCTTAAAAGTTTACTATTTAAAATATTTTGATTTTGGACCGTCCGATCTGTTATATACGGTTGAGATTATTTTGATTGATTTCATAACTTATTTAACCAGAATCGTTTGATCAATTATCAATGACCGAGATTGAAACTGCGTTAAAACTGTGTGCTTTTATTACTGTAGCAAATCCATATCCACAAAACACCCATTAACATTTCTCTTTTGGCTAAATTACAGTTTTAGCCCCCCAGGTTTCCTAACTGTGCAATTTTGGCCCCCTAGTTTGAAACGAGCAATTTAACCCCTTACATTTGCCAAAATTGCTCGTTTGAAACTAGGGGGCCAAAATCGCATAATTAGGAAACCTGGGAGGCCAAAACTGCAATTTAGCCTTCTCTTTTATGTGTTCGTTATCGTTTTAAATTTACCTACCATATATACTCACCTAATTTTCATCCATCAACATACATTAAAAGCCTTTGGTTTACCACACAGAGATATCATTTCCGTGAAAAAAGAAAAATAAAGAAGTTAAAACCCAGGGCGTCTATCTTGCGGATTTGGATCCTCTCATTCCCTCTCCTTCTCTATTACGTGTCTATCTCTTTCTTGATTTTCTCTCTCTCTCTCTCTCTCTCTCTCTTGGTTTTTTTTTTCTCTCTTTTTATCTTCTCTCTACAATTTAGAGAGATAGATACATCGTAGAGAATGAGCAGTGGCGGAGCTAGAACTATTTTATGGGGAGGGTTGTAATTTTTTTTAATATTTTCTTCGGTACTTCCTCCCTCTAGTCTTATATAAGAAAAACTTACTTTTTAGATTCATTATAAAATTGATTTATCTAGACAATAGTATATAAAATCCGCCAAAAAGTTATATCAGATATGCAAAATCTAACTTTAAATACATTTCACTCTACAACTCTTATTGACTTGATTGTCGGAGCGTTTACGTGTACCATCCTTTTTTCACAATGAGCACCGCGACTAACAACAACCAGCCAAATCACCGGCCAATGCAATCAATCTCTCTAAACTTGATCAACGGCTACAAATTCAAAATATTGAGGCTAATAAAAACCAAATAACTTGAAGAAGAAAAAGCAAAGCAAATGCAATCTGATAAGAAAGGAATGCCACATCAGCAGATGCCAGTGTGGCTCCCATGAGAAAGAAGAAGAAGAAGAAGAAACATATGCACGCGCGTGATGACATGAACACCTTTATAAAACCTCTCTGTTTTCCTCTGTTCCCTTCCTCATTCATTCATTCCTTCATCTTCCAAAGCGTGCCACTCTCTTCTCATTATCATCTTTTCTCTTTACACAACCAATCATTTACTCTCTTCACGTTTCCCTTCTCCCAACCCAATTATACCTTCTTTTTTCCCTTGTTTCTTACTTCATCATTTCATTTCACACTTCCATTTTATTTATTAGTATTATTAAACATGTATAAGTCGGAGAATACGCGAAGAGAAGGAAGAGTTCTCAATTTTCACATCGATACTGAGAATCCTTCCTTCTCTTCCAATCTTCTCGACAAGATTTACCGTTCCATCGACGAAGGAGACACAAAAGGTTGTTCCGATATGAAGTTCTACACAGAAACAACTATCAACAGACACAGCAAAACCAATGTTGGATTCAACAGAGTCCTTCAAGAAGAACCAAATCTTCGCCTAAATGTTGGAACACAAAGGACAACAAAAATAGACAGAAAATTGCATCATGATGAAGATGTTCTGTTTTTTAGCTCCGGTTCAAGTTCTTCAGATTCAAGTTCTGGTTTATTATCATCTTCATCAGAAACAGAATCAATCTATAGAGCAAAATCACGAGGTTCGTGTTTTGCTCCTTCGAGGCCTAAGCCGGTGAAAACAACTGTTCCTCCGGAGAGAATCATTTCAAACGATGAAGATATCTTAATCAAATCGAAATCAAGAGCGTTGAAGATTTACAACAATCTCAAAAAAGTGAAGCAACCAATCTCACCAGGTGGAAAACTCACTAGTTTTCTCAACTCTCTGTTCATAAACACAAATAAAACAAAAACTGTTGCTTCTTCTTATGAAGACACAAATGCAGAGAGAAAAGCTAAATCAGGACTAGCTTCAACTTGTTCTTCAGCATCTTCGTTTTCGCGTTCTTGTTTGAGTAAAAATTCATCAACATCAAGAGACAAATTGCACAATGGTGTTAAGAGAACGGTGCGATTTTATCCGGTAAGTGTGATTGTTGATGAAGATAATCAACCTTGTGGTCATAAATGTTTGTATGGAGGAGTCACTAAAAAGAAGAAAGAAGAAGAAGAAAAAGTTTTGGAAAAGAGCAAAAGAGTGGAAGAGGTTGCTAGAGAATTTATAAGAGAGTATCATCTTAATAAGAAGATTTTGAGGGATTTTTCTATGAGGAAGAATGAAGAAGTTGTTGATGATGATGATGATGTTGCAAGTTGTTCAAGTTCAGATCTTTTTGAGCTTGATCATTTATCTGTGATGGGAAATGATAATAGGTATTGTGAAGATTTGCCTGTGTTTGAAACTACTCATGTTCGTACTAATCGTGCTATTCGCATAATGTAATTTTTTTTTTTTTTAAGTAGTCTGGTCGCTTTGCATAATGTAATTTTAATTTTATTTATATTGTACAAGTGTAGAAACATATGATAATTAACTATACAGGTTATATAATCATTTTGTTGATTTCTTCAGTGTTGCTCCTGTTAAGCATGAATTCTAGTTCATTGTTTTGTTTAGATACCTTTATTTGATTGAGGTGTAAATTTATATAAATGTACTACTATTATGTAATTATAAATAAAAATAAAAGTATAACAAAGTACATAAAAAGCTTTTATATGTCAAGACTTTGGTAAATTATTATCACTGTATGTATATATGAAACTAACTAGTAGTCGCTATCTAAACCGATTTTGTCATTTTTAGGAGTAGAGGACATTTTTGAAATTTTGAGTGATATGTTACAGAACCAAGCGTGTATGATTGTACTACAATACAGTGCATGATTGGATCTGCTGAAGGCTAGCTACCCCAATTTTGCAAATGGAATCACAATGACACCATTAATTTCAAATTAATATTGATTATTATTAATTATCTGTTTTATAACGGTTATAATTTAAATTTTAAGGTGAATAAAAGAAGTGTTTAAAGTTCCAACTTTAACCCTACATATATACACCTCTCAATAGAAATTGTAATTTCGTCACCATGTATGTTTGTACTCATATTTGCTTATAAGTAATCAATTTGATCCTCAAATGTATTTTTCGTTAGTTAATTTAGTCCATAAAATTACCAACAAAAGAAACACTAGAGATATACTACAATTTTGAAACATTTAAGATGCAATATGACAGTTAAATAATTACATTTCAAAGAACTAAAATGGTGGTTTAGCCAATTTAAAATTAGGGGTGAGCACGAACCCGCAACCCGACTCGAAACCGACATAACCGCCAACATACGGAAGCACTCGGTCGGGTGCGGGTCGGGTCTCGGGTCAACAATTGTGAAAATCGGTCATGAACGGTTGTATACAGACGGGTGCGGGTCTCTAAAATTTATTTCTTCATAACCGAAACCGACCGAACAATTACTAAAATATAAATTAAATTTTTTTTTTTCAGTTTTGAGCACCTCTTAATCTCTTATACTCTTCGCTTTGTTAATTTTGTCTATCTTTGATAGAGAAGAAAAATGTTATATTTTACAAGTTTATGTGAAAGATAATATTCTAGATTTATATTAATTATTACTTCTCATCTACTATCTATTATTGTCGTTGGATTAACAAATTTGAAACAAAATAATAATTGCATCTCATCATTTTTATTGTATCATTTGTTGCCGTGTGTACGAAATATCGAACTATTTGAAGAATAATATTTTTTTGATCAATGAAATTTTAGATGTAACAACAAAGTTTCAATGTAATCCGTTAAAACCGACCCGCTATACCCGTCACCCGTATGACCCGAACCCGAACAAACCGAAGATGTAGACGGTCGGAATTGGGTCCAAATTAAGAGGCCGTGGTTTTTATCGGTTTTACGATTTTCGGCCCGAATCCGACCGAACCCGACCGATGCTCACCCCTATTTAAAATACAGTACATGTAACAGATGTGGCAGTGTACATGTTATTGACATAGAATGTTTTGAGAGAGCAGACCAAGAATATAGGATAAAAAGCACAGTAGTAGCTAGGTGATTTATTTATCTAAAAAAGTACTAATCGTGTAAGTAGGGTACGTACTTGGTTTTCTAAAAAGAGAGAGAGATGTGTGTTGTGTGGGGATGTGTTCATTCTTTTTCTCTCCCGATCGTGATCAAACATTCACATTCATACTGTGACACAATAGTTAGCTGAATGAGGAAGAAAATAAAAGTAAGATATTAAAGGAGTGAGAGAGTTTAAAAAAAGAAGAATAAAGAAAAGAGAAAAACGAAAGATTCGTGATCGTAATCACAAGCAAAATGAGAGTGTGATGGTAAAGGGAAAGGCAGATCTTCGCCCATGGGAATAGAGAAAGTCATCAATATTACTGCTGCCACCCAGCTAAAGCTAGTTACTGCTTTCTCTCTCGATCCAATTCCTATTTTGTGAAATCCCTAACTCATGTGGTATATATAATCTCTCCGTCCCATATTGTAAGGAAAAAAAAATCACATTTATTAAGAAAAATAAAATGTGATAATTTGAAATATGACTTTTTGTGTTTTTCTTGAAATAAGTTTCATAGAAAGATGTAAGAAAGATTTTTATTGGTTATTGATTATAGGAAAAAGAAGAGAGAAAGTAAATTAAATGCAATTTGTATTTAATTTTACGAGAGTAATGGTGAAAACCAAAAAAAAAAAAAAGTAAATCTTGAAAATGATAAAAGAGAGTTATTTTTGCTTATAATATAACCGTAGGTTTTTAATGAAAAAAAAGGTTTAAAATAAATAAAACAGTATCATAATAAATTATTTATTATTTATTTCACATTAATCGTTTTAATAAGGAGAATGTTAACATCTGCTCTAAGGGCGCATATTAACAAAGAAAATGTAGAAATTATTTTTTGGAAACTTGTGCATTTTAACTATTTAAGTATTAAATTTTTTGCATTAGTAAATACATAATTTCTCTATTAAGATAACTTAACATGACCCTTTTAATAAATGTGAATTTTAATAGTACTTTTCATCAGAAGGGTTCTGAAGGGTATTCGAGAAGTGCGACTGCATAAGACACCAAAATTTTAGTGGCACCGATTACTTTTATTTAGTGTGTGTATATGTCTATGCACTCGTGTGTGTGCGTGCGTGTGTGTGTATATGTCTATGTAATAGTGTGTGTACATATATTAAAGTAAATAAATTATATAATTATTATAGCTAAACTTTAAAATAGACTTACACTCTCATAATCTTCATAGTTAAATTTATTTGAAGATTAATAAAAAGTTATCAGAGAATTTCTTTCATATTATATATTTATAATTATATGACATAAAAAAATGGACACCAAATTTATAACTTTCGTAAAACACCCAAAATCTCAAGGACAACACTGCAGTCAGCGCACATGTCTTCTCCCACACTGTTTCAGTGAACCTCAAATCATTCGTTTAAAACATCCACCGCAATACCCGAATTGTTTTTGTAGGAATTCTTCAAACTCGGAACTCGAATACTGCACTCTATAAGAGTGAACTCAGCCAATTTGAGACTTCACACTATCTATGCATCATAAGGTTTACCCTCTATGTGGCAAGAAATAACATCTAAATTTTTGTACGCAAAGGAGAACAATGTCGATCAAGGAGAGGACCACTGTCATGCAATAAAGTATTGTTTTCATTATTGGGAGTGTACTTGAAAAAAATGCAATTCTATGTTTACATTAATATATCTTGCTTAATTGGGACAAGAATGCTGAGCATTATAACCTCATCAGTCGTTCTTCGCGATCCTCAAAACTTGAGATGTTTGATTAAGGTCAAGGATGTGAAACTTTTGAAACTTGATTTCCATAGTCAAGTTGCCATTTTGGAAATCAAGCTTGAACTCTGGATGTCCACAATAGTTCGGCTAGATGTTAAGACTCTAGAGTGGATATGTAATAGCTTGAAGGTCCTATATTCAAAGTTAAAGAAGAAGTGGGATGAAGTAAATCTATTTATACAAAATTCAAAGTTAGATAAATAATAAATCTTACATACAATGGAATTCTTAGCTCTTAGTTAAAAGTGTACATGTTTCTAAATATTATAGTTGTTTGGCTTTTGATGATCAAAGAACCTACTTGTAGCAGCTACGTACAGACACAAGTGCAGCCACATCAATTTGGGTGATGACTGGACTAATGAAGAATCCAAGAGTAATGAAGAAAGCTCAAGAAGTTAGAAACCTCTATGGCAACAAAGAGTTCATATAGATGAAAATGATATTCAAAAGCTTGTATATCTTAAGGCTATGATAAAAGAGACACTGAGATACTATGCACCAGCACCACTAGCCCCAACAGAGACAAGTAAAAGTTTCACTCTAAATGGATACAAAATAGAACCAATAGTGTATGTGAATATTTGGGCCATTCACAGGGTCCCTGATACATGAAAAGACCTATAAGAGTTTTATCCTAAGAGATTTTTAAATAGTGATGTAGAGGGACAAGATTTTGAGATAATTCCATTACGAATTGCCACACTGGGAATGATAACTGCAAATCTTCTAAGTTTATTTGATTGGGAAATGCCTGAAGAGATGACAAAGGAAGATATATACATTGAAGGGTTACCGAGACTTGCCGGACACAAAAAGAATCACCTTTGTCTTGTTGCCAAGAATCACATTTGATGTTGTTGCATTGGTAATTAGGATTTATTTGGAAGAATGCTTGTTTTTTATAAATTATGAATAAATACATGTAATGTATGTATCATAGCGAGACATTGTTATTTCTAAATCTTGCATACATACATGCACGCCAACTGCTAAGTGAGATGGAATACTATTTATGTAAATAATGTAAGAACAGATATTATTTGGATTAAATAAATTTAAACTAATTAAAGGCATATTGCACTAAATTTTAGAGACACTAATTATTTTTGTTGCTTAGTGTGTGTGCGCGCATGTGCATGTCTGGGTGCGTGCGTACGTGTTAAACTAAATAAATTATATAATTATAATATAAATAAATTTTAACATGAGATTAGACTCTTATAAACTTGATAGTGAAATCTAGTAAAAAAAATCCAACAATTGAATTTATTTGGTATAAAATTTTAAATATATTAATATAATTTTTAACCTTTTTTACATATTATATTCGCAGGTGCACCTAAAATTTTAGAGATAAACTTGTTTTTCACTTTATTTATAAATCCCATTTTGATCTCTTAAAAAAAAAGACTGAGAGAACTATTAATTGCCACACACTATTACTATTACTTGCAGGTTGCGCTACCGTTCTGTAGTCTCTAGTGGCATCCCCAATGTCCAAGAATAATTGAAAGCTTTGTTTTCTTTTTGAATTTTAAAATGTTACTCCCTCTGGTCTCATATATAAGAAACAAAACAAAAAAATTTAAAGTCTTAAATATAAGCAAAAGTCTACTTCAATTATTAAGTTTTATGACATTATTCCAATTTCAACCAATAAATGCAATGTTTTACATTTTCCAAGAAGGTATAATGTGTTTTTTCTTCTCGGTTAATGTATTTTAACTACTTTCTTAAAGAAAGAGTTTTTTTAAAATTTTTCTTATATACAAGACTAGAGGGAGTACTAGTATGCTTTAATTGGGGTACGGTGTTGGTCTTGGGTTGATTGTATGTAATGAGTTGTTGTTTAATATTAATGGTTGGAAAAAAAGTTACAATCGAAATGCGTAATAATGTGGAATGATGCAGGCACGGGTAAGACTGCAGTTAGTTTTGTCCTTTGTTTCACTAGTAGCTTAGTACCATGGGAGTACAATACAAAGTGCAAACTTTGTTTAAAATGATGGTCATGAAAGCAAATGATGTGTGCAAGAAAAATAGTAAGAAATATTTTTAGATGTCTCCTTAGTAATTACTCTCTATTACTCGCCGAAGGGTTATTTGACAATTTTTAATTCTTCAAATATAATTTCACCATCAGAATATAAGTTTCAAAATTTATGCAACATAATTTTAAGCTATCGATCATCAGAAAATAACCTAGATATTTTATTTTCTCCAATTTTATATATATATGTAACTTTTCACATTTTAGATTCATGTAATAACTAATGTATCTAAAAAACTGAAAAGTTGCTTATATATAATACCGAAGGGAGTAATTCACTTAATTAGATATGCACATATAGCCCGGCTACCAAATTTGAGATTTTTTATTTAATTAATCCTTAAGCTCCCAGAGGAATGAGACTCGGTTAATTTAGAGTATGGCATCAGCTGTAATGTAAATAAAATCTAGTAAAAAATTATTCTCGCCTAAAATTAAACTCAAAGTCTCCTGAACTTTTCGTTATAAGAAGAGTTTATTAACCACTTTAGTCAAATATTTTGAATAGTGAAAATATACACATATCATGGCTGCGATGGCTATATAAATGTGTCATTATAGTTTTAAAATGAGTAATCTACTTAATATTATAACGTTAGGGTGTTATCATTCTAAAGAAAATTATCAATATATATCTATTAATATTGTAAAGTTATGGGTGTTATCATTCTAACAAAATTTATAGTATTTCAAATTCTTCATAAACAACTAGTATGTTGATCAAAATGAGAACCACACCCCAATGTACGGTCCATTTTTCTTTTCCTTGATAAATTTGATAGGGGTCGTTGTTAATTAGTAGACGATAGACCTAATAATAGCCTACTAAAATAAATTAAGTGTATAATTTATAAGATCACACTACGTGATGAGCATGCATAAGGTGTGGAAATGGATGAAGTCCCACTTAAAAGAATCTCTCTTTAGTGAAGGTACTAAGGCCCCGTTTGGCCCGGCTTATTTTTCTCTTTTTTTCTTCTCCTTAAAAATAGTAAAGAAGGAAAAAATTGTGTTTGACTTTACTTTTTTGCATTTTTTAGTTCTTTACTTTATTTCTCTAATACTTTTAAGAAGAAATAGTGTTAAATATAATTTTATACTTCTTTATTTCGTTTAAGCTAAAATAAAAAGTTAAAAATAAGCCGGGCCAAACGGGACCTAAATATAACATGATCATATACAATTTAATATAAGCTTAGTGTATTTATAACTTTGTTTAATTAGTTGATGGTAGATCTATGTATGACTCGATCAATAATTTAAGAAATACATATAGGGAAGAAGTAATTATGTAATTTTCTAACGAAGGTGCCAAAGTAGGGGAAATTAAATAACCTAAAAAACTATATCGCTTTTACCGAATTAAAATTTTCGTAAATTTTATGATACACAAATGAGACTTGCACTTATGTACAAAATTATTTTTATTATCGAATAATAAATCTTACCATTAAATTAAACGAGATGTGATAAAATATATATTGATTCAATAATAATAATAATAATAAATTATAGGGCTGGACAAGAAAACTGAAATCCGTCTCAATCCAAAAATACTCGCAAAAAATAAAGTGATTTGGGCGGTTTATAATGGACAACAAGTCAGCGGGTTGAAAAAATTGATTTGAACTGGGTTATTACAGGCGAGTCCGGGTAAAGGAAACTGGATCGACGGTGCCCGAAACCCTCCCGCATAAGTAAATCAAAACACTCTGTTTAATACTTTCTTTTTGTGATATACACACTTTAAGCTTTTCTCCCTCATCCTCTTCATATTTTCTCACTTCACCTCAAATCCATTGAGACTAAAACAATCATGGAACATTTTGAAATAAAAAACTGGATCTTTCTTCATCTTGTTTGTCTATCTTCGCTGAAATCAAATGTTATATTTTTAATTTTATTTGAGATTTTTATTTTTTTTCTTACTTTTTATGTTGATTTAGGGTCTGTAACACTTTTCTTTTGTGTTTGTTTCTTGATTTTCTCATCTCTGGTTGCATATTTTCGGAATCTAAATTTTAAAGGTTGGGTTTGTTATTATTTTTATATTTATTTTTTGAATTTTTGTTTATTTCTAACCGAATCAAACTACCCAATAACCCGTTCGCAAATCCGTGAAAACCGATCTCCATTTTACGGGTGGATTGGACTTTATTTTTTGACTCTACAGTTTCACTTGGATGACAACTTTGGACCCGAACCCGCCCAGTGTCCACCCCTAATAAATTATATATATATATATATATAATAAAAAAATTGTTTCATCTGTACATGTTAAACAAATCTTAAAATTTTGATCAAAGATGGTTCCTAATTTCCTATCGTTTTCGTTGGTTGGACTGTTGTAGATTCCGTACGGTGGGTGAGTTGTAGAAGTAGCCGAGCAATGATGAGAGGAATAAATGTTCGCTGTCTCATCCAAAAGCCTTTTTTTTTTCAAAAAAGGAAAAACATATTACATTTTCAAGATCAAAGAGAGCTTGCAACTATGCATTATACACTAAGGGTGTGTTTGGATGATAAAGGAAAGTTAAAGGAAAGAAAGTGAAAGGAAAGAATGTTAAAAGAAAGAAAGTTGATAGAAAGTGGATAGAAAATGAGGTGATTTTTAGGTTGTTTGTTTTGAGTGAAAGTGAAAAGAAAATGAAAGGAAAGAAAAATATGTAATTATTGAATGACATAAATACCCCTATACTAAAATTTGATATTCTATATGTATATATTAATACATGTACATTTATTTTTAATATAAATTGCAAATATAATAATATTAATATATCTGTACACTTTTTATTTTTACGTAATATATTAATTAATTCATAAATGATGGCATTAAGTTAGAATATAAATGTAAAACACTTACAAAATTGCATGACTAAAAAAATCTGCACGTGAGAAACCAAAACGGGGACACTTCCGTCATTTTGGCAATTGCAATTTTCTTCAATGCTTTTGTAAGACCCAAGATTTCACTGTACAGTTTTTCTAAGAAACTCTAGTGTCGGCTACGAGTTTTAGGGTTTTTAGTAAAGCGGTTTTGTGAGTATCGTCGCATTAATGAGATTTTTGCTGAAACGGAGCCTGTTTTGTGCTCGTGCGCTGGAAAGGCACAGACTTTCGGGTCGTGATCCTCTTTTTAGTATGAGGAGATTTCTGTGGTCTTAGAATAACGAGTTTTGGATTATTCTTGTTTTTGGAAAAACGAGTAGGATTTTACCCGCGGATGGAAAATCTTACTGCGTCTGTTTTAAGTGAGGTTTCGGATGAGAGTTTTATATATCTGCGTGAGTTAGGATATGTCCTGAGATTAATTTTCTAAGGTATGGAAGAAAATTGCAGTCGCGGAAAAAGATTCGGCGATAAGTTTTGGAATGGAAAAACGATGGACGTTCTTTCCGTAGGTTTTACGTTTTTGTGATTTACGTTAGTCGCGATGCGCGAGAACTGAGCGTGCGTTTTGTTGTAAGAGGTTGTGAGAAATATCTTGGGAGGATAGACTCGGATTTGATCCAAGGGCTAGGGATTAGTCTTGGAAGCTTTCACTATTTGATCCAATGGCCTAAATCTAGCAAGACTTTTATAAGTGGTGGACTTAGAATTATCACAAGTTCACTTCATTCTTCTTCTCTTGGCCGTGACTTTCTTTCTCTCTTCCAACCTTGATCAAAATTCCATTCTTCACCATTTCACTCCATTTCAAGCTTTGGAGTTTAGAGGAAAGTTGTAGAGAATCACTTTCTAAAGGTAACCCTCTCTTCTCATCTCCTAGGTTGGTAGATTTTTAGAGTTGTGAGGTTTTTGAGTTTATGTTCTTGAGAGGGTTTGGTGAGAAATGTTGTTCTTGCTAGTTTTTGTTTCATGAATGTTGTTCATGAGAGTTTAGTAAGCATGCTAGGCTTTGTTGTTTTTGTTTTCCATGAGTTTGTGAGAATCTCATGAGAAAAGTTAGGGTTTTGAAAGTTTAGAGTATTGATCAATTACATGAGGTTATGTTGTAAGTGTTTTAATACTTAGACTTGGATTGTAATTATTCAGGAATACACTTTGCTTGTCGAAGCACCTATGGTAATGAGTCTTTTGTATATTTGAATGCCGGCTCATTGAAAAGTATTTTATGCGCACTCTGAGTGTTAGTTGAAAAAGAAAAAAAAAAATATATAATGCCCTTTTTGGCTTATAAAAAAAACGGGGTGTTACAATTGGTATCAGAGCACGGCTTTAAATCTTCAAAGGGAAAGTGTATACTTGAGTCGTTAGTTCAGAGTCGGTTAGAACGTAACTAGTGTTGAGTTAGTTCTAGTGTTCGTTCTGTGTCGGGTTATGAGTTAGTAACCGTGGAGTGAGATTTCGTTGGGAAAGAGTCGCTGAGAATGAGTAAGAGAAAAGCACATGATGATGTGGCTTATGTCAATAGAGGATTGGCGGAAAGAATTGCCTCACACCTAGATGGAAAATCATGGTTGTGCGGGTATAGTGCGGATTCAAAAGCACCACCTGAATGGATGTCATGACGGTGTGTGTGTTGTATGTAGACTTAAGAAGGATAAGGAATTGTCTAATGGCAAGTTGATGGAAGTTAGTAGAGCTTTGGTTCATTGTAGTGGTTACAATGAAGAGAGACGTGGTATGATGGAAATCGGTATTGAGTAAGTATAAGGGATTCGGATGTTGTCAACAAGGATGGTTGGACAATAGTAATGTGAACGTATAGGGAACCGATTCTGAGGAATTGGGGATTTGGATAAAAGGAGTCCAAGAGAAGTAGATGGTATAGTTTGGCAAGTGACAAGACTATGAGGAGTGTAATCACCAACTGGAGGTTGGGATTGTTTTATGTAAGTCGTGTTGATTGGAATTGACTAGTTTTGCTAACTTTGCTGGTGCGCAGAAAGTTTCGGTGTTTCTTTTTGGAGGGTAGCCAGTAACTGCTTCGCGTGAACCTAGTGGTTTAGGCTACGTCGCGGAGGCAAAAGAATGGATTTTGGAAAAAAATTTTTGTGTGAACCTTTGGACTTTTGAGGAACTAGAGGTTGAGAACCTCTGTTGAGAGGTTAATTTTGAGGGGTGAACTCGTTGAGAGTTGCGGTTGGTGCACGGTTGTGCCAGTGTGTTGGTGAGAGTGTCTGTGTGACTTCACCCGGTGTTAGCATCTGTGTGGCTGCACCTAATCCTGAGGGATTTTGTTGTGTTGGAGATGGTATAATTAGTTGAGTTGTTACTCTTACCTTTAGTTTCGAGGACGAAACTTCTTTTTGGAGGGTAGTAATGTAAGACCCAAGATTTCACTGTACAGTTTTTCTAAGGAACTCTAGTGTCGGCTACGAGTTTTAGGGTTTTTAGTAAAGCGGTTTTGTGAGTATCGTCGCATTAATGAGATTTTTGCTGAAACGGAGCCTGTTTTGTGCTCGTGCGCTGGAAAGGCACAGACTTTCGGGTCGTGATCCTCTTTTTAGTATGAGGAGATTTCTGTGGTCTTAGAATAACGAGTTTTGGATTATTCTTGTTTTTGGAAAAACGAGTAGGATTTTACCCGCGGATGGAAAATCTTACTGCGTCTGTTTTAAGTGAGGTTTCGGATGAGAGTTTTATATATCTGCGTGAGTTAGGATATGTCCTGAGATTAATTTTCTAAGGTATGGAAGAAAATTGCAGTCGCGGAAAAAGATTCGGCGATAAGTTTTGGAATGGAAAAACGATGGACGTTCTTTCCGTAGGTTTTACGTTTTTGTGATTTACGTTAGTCGCGATGCGCGAGAACTGAGCGTGCGTTTTGTTGTAAGAGGTTGTGAGAAATATCTTGGGAGGATAGACTCGGATTTGATCCAAGGGCTAGGGATTAGTCTTGGAAGCTTTCACTATTTGATCCAATGGCCTAAATCTAGCAAGACTTTTATAAGTGGTGGACTTAGAATTATCACAAGTTCACTTCATTCTTCTTCTCTTGGCCGTGACTTTCTTTCTCTCTTCCAACCTTGATCAAAATTCCATTCTTCACCATTTCACTCCATTTCAAGCTTTGGAGTTTAGAGGAAAGTTGTAGAGAATCACTTTCTAAAGGTAACCCTCTCTTCTCATCTCCTAGGTTGGTAGATTTTTAGAGTTGTGAGGTTTTTGAGTTTATGTTCTTGAGAGGGTTTGGTGAGAAATGTTGTTCTTGCTAGTTTTTGTTTCATGAATGTTGTTCATGAGAGTTTAGTAAGCATGCTAGGCTTTGTTGTTTTTGTTTTCCATGAGTTTGTGAGAATCTCATGAGAAAAGTTAGGGTTTTGAAAGTTTAGAGTATTGATCAATTACATGAGGTTATGTTGTAAGTGTTTTAATACTTAGACTTGGATTGTAATTATTCAGGAATACACTTTGCTTGTCGAAGCACCTATGGTAATGAGTCTTTTGTATATTTGAATGCCGGCTCATTGAAAAGTATTTTATGCGCACTCTGAGTGTTAGTTGAAAAAGAAAAAAAAAAATATATAATGCCCTTTTTGGCTTATAAAAAAAACGGGGTGTTACAGCTTTCTTCCCACATTTGGGCTAGAGCTGTCAAAATGGGCCGGCCCATATGGGCCGCCCGAATAGCCCGACTTTTTTTCGGGCTTGGGCCTAAAAAATCGAGCCCGAATTAACATCCGGACTTTTTAGCCCGGCTCGATAAAGTCCGCAAAAATATGGGCCGGCCCGAATGGGCCGCGGGCCGCCCGCAAGCCCGAATAAATTATAATAAATTAAAAAAAAGAGTAAATAAGGAAGATGTTTATAACATTTTTACTTGGGCCACCAATCTAAAAGTCCATACAAACATAATTAGTTAACAACACGGCAGCAACACAACACGAACGTCACACATAGAGCTGTCAAAATGGGCCGGCCCGAATGGGCCGGCCCGAAAGCCCGATTTTTTCCCGGGCTTGGGCCTTAAAAATCTAGCCCGAATTAGCATCCGGGCTTTTTAGCCCGGCCCGATAAAACCCGCAAAAAATATGGGCCGGCCCGAATGGGCCGCGGGCCGCCCGCAAGCCCGATAAAATTATAATAAAAAAATAAAAATAAAAAATATGAGTAAATAAGGAAGGATGTTTATAATATTTTTACTTGGGTCACCAATCTAAAAGTCCACACAAACATAATAAGTTAACAACACGGCATCAACACAACACACACGTCACACACACCTTCCAATTCCATGAAACACGCATTTAAGAGAATAAATATGGACTAGTAACGCAAATTATATACATGCACTAGTAACGCAAATTATATACATAAAAAAATGAAAATAAGCTAAAAGTAAAAATAACTTATCGTGTCATTAAAATAAATAAATAAGCTAAAAATATAAAACCACGGTCGTGAATTATTTTTCTACGTAATTACTCGTAAACTGTAACTAGCTTAAATAACTTTACACTAATTCTAACAAATTTCAACCTATTTGTAATTAGTTAATGTTAGTGATCTTTTTGTCAAATTTATTGGGCATTTAAATTTCTTCTTTTTTCATTACCCTTCAACTATTGCTCTAAAAATGTTTTTTTTTTTTTTAAACCGGGCCGGCCCGAAAGCCCGAGAGCCCGTACCGGGCCGGGCTCAGGCCTTGATTATGCGGCCCGTTTTTTATCCGGGCTTTTTAAGCCCGGCCCGACGAAGCCCGAAGCCCGAATGGGCCGGCCCGAAACGGGCCGGGCCGCCCGTTTTGACAGCTCTAGTCACACACACCTTCTAATTCCATCAAACACGCATTTAAGAGAATAAAATATGCACTAGTAACAAAAATTATATACATAAAGAAATGAAAATAAGCTAAAAGTAAAAATAATTTATCGTGTCATTAAAATAAATAAGCTTAAAATATAAAACCACGATCATGAATTATTTCTCTACGTAATTACTTGTAAACTGTAACTTAAATAACTTTACATTAATTCTAACAAATTTCAACCTATTTGTAATTAATTAATATTGTGAACTCTCTGTAATTTGTTGCATAACAAGTCGCTGGATTTGTCAAATTTATTGGACACTTAAATTTCTTCTTTTTACATTACCCTTCATCTATCTAATTTTGCTTTAATTTTTATTTAAAAACCGGGCCGGCCCGAAAGCCCGAGAGCCCGTACCGGGCCGGGCTCGGGCCTTGTTTTTGTAGCCCGTTTTTCTATCCGGGCTTTTTAGCCCGGCCCGACAAAGCCCGAAGCCCGAATGGGCCGGCCCGAAACGGGCCGCCCGTTTTGACAGCTCTAATTTGGGCGGAAAGCCTTTTACGCGTGGGCCCCCACCTAGACAAGCCTTTCTTTCCTTCCTTATAAGCAACCAAACAATGGAAAGTGATTCTTTCCACCCACTTTCTTTCCTTTCTCCAATCTTTCCATTGAACCAAACACAGTGTAAAGTTTTTCATTAAATTATTACATATAGCTATTAGCTAGAGAAAATCCAATCCAACTGCTACGACATGTCGCATAGAGAGGTTGAGCTAGTTGTTACTTAAACATCAACATTAATATAATTAGGAAAACGTTAATATGTATTCTATGAAGCACAGATACATGACATGATATCGATACGAGAAAATTTTCAAAATTCCTGATACAATACGACCGCGGTATGTTATTTAAAAAATTAGATTTAAAATTAAATATATAAATACACAATATATCACTTAATTAAAATTAATAACGATAATAAATTAACAATCAAATTATTCAAAATAAGCAAACAAGTGACAATTAGTAATTACATATCTTAAGTCAAGTGCTACCCAAAAAGGACATAATTAGTATTATCCAAAAAAACATCTTAGTACTATCCAAAAAAGACATAGTTAATTATCCACAAAGAATATCATACTTTAACATTCATAACTTAAGAGGAAACATGAATTGTATCAGTTTCTTCTCCTTCATTTTCATCATCAAAGAACATTAATTGTCTGATACTTCTCTGATACGCGTATCGGAGAAGTATCCGATACGTATCGGTCATTTATTTTTAAAAAAATAATATTAATTGTCCGATACTCATCCGATACGAGTATCGGAAGGTATCGGCGAATATCGGTATTAGATATATATCGGATACGATACTTGGCCATTTTTAGAATATCGGGACTTTATAGTATGTATTATGTAAATGTAAATGTATCAGACACGTATTATGTAAATGTAACAATATTTTTTAAAAATTCGTACATTATATTTTTTAAATATTGAACTCTTTTTTCTACCAAAAAAAAATTAAACACTTTTATATTACTAAATGCAAATTTCTAATTTAAAGTATTTTAACATGTATTTTTATGGCACATATATCATAACCCATATAATTATTCCTTGTTGCATCTACACTCATCATCTTCCATACATCCCAACTCTCTCTCACTCTCACTCTCATGATTATAAAAAAAATTAAGAAAGATAATAAAAGAAATTACTTTCATTGATGTGTTTTAATTACGTAAAGAATAATAATTTAAGAATCACATAATATTAATTATATAGTAAAATTGAAATAATCAATTAAAAATACATTTTTCTTTGAAAAAACTCACTCTTTCTTGGACAATTTCTTATGGAAATATAATTTGTGATGCATTTTGAATGTGGGGGTGTGAAACAAAATAGTGAGAGTATTTTTGAGAAGTGTAAAATGAAGGTGTATTAAGATGTTGTGGGGTACGTTTGCCATATTTTTTAATTGGAAAAGACAAACACATACTACCATATTGATGGTGATCCCGATGTGAGTTTCTAATACTCCACCGTTAAATTTAGTAATCGCTTTCTCTTTATCCTACTCAAAGTAAGAATAAAGTGTCTAGAGGGATTGTACCATAAAAAGAAAAAGTGATTAGAGGGAAGGATGATGATCGTTATGATATTTTTCATGTCTACCTCTATAGAACAATAGAACAATCTCTTTCTCTGCCGCTTTTGCTCTCTTTCAAAAATCAAAATCCAAAAAGCCCATAATAACATCCACACGGCAAAATTGCTCCTTGTACAAAACTCCCTTACCCATGCTCATCATAAAATATAACATAAATTCCAACGGAATATAAAATGGCCAGCAAGAATATCCAATTTTTTAGTATATATATTTTTCACTTTTGTTGAAATTAAAATTTATTTTAGAAGTGTAGAATTTTTTAGTATATTTTTCACTTTTTATTTATTAGTAAATATTTTTCACTTTTATTGAAATTAAAATATATTACTATTTGTGTTAAATTTTTATGTCATTTTTTTTATTAATTCTCTGGTTGTCCAGGAAGGAAACTTTGATAATCCAAAGTACGACCGCAATATAAGTAAAGTCTGATCAAGACTGATTTCCACCAAGAATCGAACTCGAGTTCCCTCAAATGATTCGTTCTAGAGGAAGTTTATTAACCACTCAATCCCAATTATACTTGGTTGATTTTGATGTTATTTAAACAACACTACCAAATCAACAATGAATTGGTTCGGGTAATACGAGTTTTAGTTCTCATGTGGTCATGAGTTCGATTCTTGGCTCATGTGTATGGAAAAAAAGGGAGAACTCACTTTGTGTGTCCCACAGAATCTCCGACAGAAATTAGTTATCATTAACAACGGTGAAAACTTCATACCGATGTTATAGTAAAAAAAAATGACACTAACAATATAGTGTAAAATAAAGAACATTATTAATAATAATAAAAATAATATAACAATTTGAATTGGATATCAGATGATAACCTTGTATTTATTTGAATTAAATTTTGATTTATTTAGTCACCAATTTAGTACACTAGTAAACAATATTTTTTGCTTTATAGTTGAAACAATATTTTAATACACTAGTAAACAACATTGTCCTTATTTTCCCATGATAAAGCATCACTATTTGAATGTGAAAACGACTTAGAGGAATTTTCATACCAATCAACATGTTGATTTCTTCAATGTTCATCACAATGTCCGTCTAAAAATTGTCGTGTGCTACTCCGGCAAGCATTTTTTTCACACAAAAAAAAAAGTGCAAGGTTAAGGCACTCACTCCATTTAGTTTAATTTGCAGCTGCACTAAACAACTCAATAATATATTGTCTCCTCGTACTAGAAATTGAACATAACATTAATTTCGACTAAGGAACACAATCAAAAGAAAGAAGAAAAATCATGAACACAAGAAATAGTCCTCAAACTCAAAAGAGTCTATCTCGGCAGTCATCGAAGTCAAATTCGAGGGCAAAGCAAGAGCCACTTAGCCCATTTTCCGGTGGTGGATGTTGTCGAGGTTTCACCAGCGTGAAGACTGTGGCATCCACCACATCAACCTTGCAACAACATCAGCAGATCCAACAACGTAATGAGAGTTTGGAAGTGAAGGTACGTATATAATAATTCTTGTATTAATGTATGTCAAACTAAAGTCTATATATCACTTTTTTTATGCTCATCTATCACACTTTGATTTTTAGTACTCAGATTAAGGTGTAATAATTCTTTAGATTCTTTACAAAGTATCTAGGGATTGTAATCTGACATGTAAGTATTTGAGTATCTCTTGTACTTCTTACTAATATCATCGTATGTTTATGATAAAAAAAATTAAATTGCATAATTTTAGTTTTTGGGTATCTTATTGAAATTGTGTAAGTTACTCATTAAACTTTTAAATATTGCAGACAATCTAATAGTGTGTTTAATTTTTTTTTCTTTTTCAAGTTTCCAAAACTTCAGTTATGGTAAAAGAAACAAGTAAATAGAAATTCACAATTTAAAAGAAACAAGTAATTTTTGTCAAAAATAAAATAAATCAAATGTATTCCACATACATTAGGCGCAAGGAGAATGACATGAGAAACAAAACAAAAATTTCTCAAATAAGGATGGTGATGGCTTTTCTTCTTTATGTGTTGGTCATGCAGACAAAATTCACTACCGAGATATTTTTTGTTAAAATTTTACCACTATAAAAAAAATCATTAGGATATACACTCTCCCAGGAAGAGCAATCATCAATAGAGATGAAAACAATTTCCAAAATTTTTTTGCCATTGAAAATCATTAATTTACGCTTAGAAAAAATTTGGAAAATATTTTCCAAACTTTTATGCATGGACGAAAAAAAAATTCAGGGGAGAAAAAGTGATGGGGGGTGAGGGGGAAGATAAACCTTCAATAGGGCCGGCATATAAACTGGCAAGGCTGAAAGGTTGATATATGGGCCCTCATTATATGGCCCAGGTTAATTTTCCTTTATTTTGCTATATTTAATTTCATGATGTATATATGCATGTAAGTATAGATGATAAAAGTTTAATTTCTTTTTTTCAAAAAAAAAAAAAAAAAGGTTTAATGTCCAGGGATCGAACCCTGACTCCTGCATATAAAATGCTATTGTCCCAACCAATTGAGTCAAGCTCTTAGGGACTTATCAACACACTCTCTAATTGAGTGAAATTTTAAATGGATTCCACTAAATTAAATAGACCTCATATAAATTTAGTAAGATAGATATGAATTTCAATCAATTAGAAAGTCTATTGAAAGATATATATGATCACTTTAATAACGTTATGAATGAACTATAAAATGAATGATGCATGATTTTATATATTTTATTATTATTATTATTATTATTATTATTATTATTATTATAAGGTAATCACTTGATGCCAGAACTGACCTCATAACCAGACTAAACTGGTGATGAAAGCCAAAAAAAAATTATCAAATGATCCGCAGCTGTTAATATATCTTGTATCTTGTTCTATATTTACATTTTCTAACTATATATTTGAAAACTAATTAGTATTTAAGGCTTATATAAAATGTGAAAGAGGGGGTTTAAAAATTTAATTAACTTACTGTTTGTGTGACACAAGTAGGTAGGAGATTTGGAAAAGGAGGTGCAAAAGCAAACAGAACTCAGAGTGATGTATAGAAAAAGAATGGAAAGAACACAAGACTATTTAAGGTATTGCCTCCAAATAGCACAAGAGAATGGAATCTTGGAACACATTGTCCAATCCAAAGGTGAACTTCAACATTCTCCTCTCTCTGTCAACAATGTCAACTCCATTACCAATAGTCCTCAAATTCTCACTCCAACAATGCACCAGCACCACCCCAATCTAGAGGCCATCATTGATCAAGCCAAAATCAATGGATGGTATATTAACCCAACAGAGGTTAGTACTACTCACTTTCTCAAATGGTTAATGAACTTCACCAAATTATGGATTTCGGGAGAATCCGAATTCGATTTCTGGATGAAACAATTTCTTGCTCAGACTTTAATTACCTCGCGGTCGAACTACTAGGGTTCCCCCTTCTCCTAGGAATCCGAGAATTAAAACTTAAATAAAAATTATACATCAAGAACTATATCGTGGCAACATATCAAATATTTAAATAAATATCAAAATAAATTTTTACTCCTTTATTTATTTAATGATTACGTTAATTTGTTTTTTTTGAAACGGCCAAAATCAATAATTAGTTGTTAATCTTTAACCCTTAACTCAAATCAGTTGAGCTATCTACTCCACTGAATTACGTTTATTTTTGTTTTGCACAACTTGACCAGATTCAATTGGATGAGAAAATAGGACAAGGAACGACAGCAGACATCTACAGGGGAGCATGGCGTGGATTTGACGTGGCAGTGAAGTGCATTTCACCTGAATTCTTCCGCACAAATGCAAACGGTGTTGAATTCTTTGCTCAAGAGGTTGAAACTCTCTCAAAGCAACGCCATAGGTTTGTGCTTAATCTAATGGGTGCATGTCTTAACCCTCCTAATCATGCATGGGTTGTTACTGAGTATCTAAACACCACACTAAAGGAATGGCTTCATGGTCCCGGCAAAAGGTATTACTATACTATTCAAATAAATATGATACATCAATGCAATACAAATTTTAAATCGCTAAAATATAAAAATATGAATTTACGAACAAATTTGTTACATCCATATTAATAACATAAAAGTACTGACTATTATATTTGTAATAAAAGGCGGAGAGATAGAATTGTGCCGCTTCCTTCTCTCAAAGACAGAGTAATAAGGGCCTCAGAGATAGCCCAAGCTATGCAGTATCTTCACGAGCAAAAGCCCAAAATTATTCACCGTGACTTAAAGCCGAGCAACATTTTCTTAGACTTTGACTTGCATGTTAGAGTTGCTGATTTTGGACATGCTCGTTTCTTAGGGGATGGGGAAATGGCTCTCACCGGAGAAACAGGCAAGCTAAATTAATAACAAATATAAAATTAAACATAACTTGTAGTTGTATATTTTTGTTTTACCAAATTTAAATATGTACCGATTGATTAATAAATGGTAAAATATGATAATTTTTTTTAATATTTTCACATTTACAGGAACATATGTGTATATGGCACCGGAGGTGATACGATGCGAGCCTTACAATGAAAAATGTGATGTATACAGTTTTGGAGTCATATTGAACGAGCTTCTCACCGGAAAACACCCCTACATTGAGACAGAATATGGTCCTGCCAAGGTATTAGTCTATGATAGATTACTTGTGGTCATGGTCAATATTAGAATTTTTCTTAATTAGTTTATTAATTTTGGACCTAATTTTTAACTAGGGAAATAAGGTCTTATTCTTTTTTGTAACACATTTTTATTAATATTTTAGATTGCTATGGAGGTTGTAGAGGGCAAGTTGCGGCCTATGCTTCCTTCACGGGACGATGGTGAGCCACTGGCAGAATTGATTGACCTTATACGTCTTTGTTGGGATGGAAACCCCTCCACTAGACCATCCTTTGATACAATTAGTCGTATTCTCAAAAGTTATACAAATAGGGTCCTTCATTTTTCAAAGTAATGTGCTACATAAGTGAAATCAAATAAACTATTTATTTATTGGAAGGGAAAAATAATTAAACATTTATTCTAATTTGGTTGCGATGAATATGTGACTTTTTTTATTAACTTTCTAGTCTTTAGGAGAAATGGGCTAAAAATTTAGAATTCAATTGCGAGACAAGTAAAATCAGACTACAAATTATTCCCATCAGAAATCCAACTCATATTCACTATGAATAGGCGTTTTGTTATTTTGTTTATGCGCTAAATTTATACATTTTTTTGTTTGATTCAAATTTCCGACTGGGAGCAGATTTTATGAGGAACTCTTGCATTTCATATACCATTTCAATCACCATTTAGAGAATTTGGACCCTCTCCTCTTTTCTCTCCTTCCCTCTCCAAACTCTCTATTTCTCTTTTAGTTTCATTAGCTCTCCTCATTAAAAAATAAATAATAATAATAATAATAATAATAATATGAACAAAAAGAGAGAGTAAATTAAGAGCAGGATAGAGAGTTAAAAAAGGAATTGAAGGATGAAATTCTGGCACGCTGGTCATAGATGTGGTATATGATGTTCCAACATCGTGCCAACGTAAAACACAATGGACAATAGTATAAAGCAGTAAATAGTGCAGAAATAAACAAACACACAGAGGTTTGTTAACCCAGTTCAGAAGACAACGCAACTTACATCTGGGGGATACCAATCCAGGAATGTAACCAATACTCAATAGCCCTAGACTGATGACAAAACCCTCAAGTTTATGCCCTTTCCCATCTAGCAACTCCCCTATTGTTTACAACCTAGGGTCTTAGCCTAGATCTGAGATGCACCATCTCACTTCCTCTTCCTTGTAATCCCAACAAGGGTTCTGACCAACCTATCAAAGGTTGGGGTACATAAAACATGTGTGAAGACACTCTTCAAGAAAACTATACTCATGCGAGTATACCAAAAGCTTCTATACTCCGTACCTAAAGGTTTTGGAGTGCAAACTACTCTAGCTTCTTACCTAAAGGTTTGGAAGCAGATTACAATAACCTATGTCCTAAGCTTGCATCAATCAATACAAGAAAGGCGCACAAAGCTAAAACACAAGGCCTACATAGACACGAAACCCTAAAAGTCTACATTTTAATACATTGGTTTCGGTAAGGAAAACTAGGTCTTGAGTCTTCCTTATATAGCTGGTGGCTTGGGCTCCAAGAGATTCATTCCAGAAATATATCCAGCTCACAAATATAAAATAAAACCATATCTTTTAAAGATTTGATATGTTTTATAAAAAATAATCTTTACTATAATTTCTAACACAATCTTTAGATGAAAGATCTGTTTAGGAAATAAAATCTTCCTTAATGCGCAAGTAAAGAACTGAATCAACAGAGACAAAGATCTTCTCTGAAAATATAAGATACGCGCAGATTAAATAATCGCTACAGCTGGCGCGCACACGTCAGGTTCTGATGTTGTAACACTGGATTCAACATCTTTGACAGAGGCTTATTTTACCAAAATGAAGCCAACAATTAAAAAGCTCAACAATCTCCCCCTTTGGCAAATTTTGGCTAAAATAATTCTAGGTTAAGCCATATAAATTGGCGAGATGTATTAGCAACATCAGAGGCATACAACAGCGGAATTTGACATATTCAGCCTCACACAATACTCCCCCTCAATATCAAAACGTATGCTCCCCCTCAACTTCAGCATACCACAAGAACAGTATCGGAGCAACAAGCACATCTTCTTCCTTGTCCATAAAGCCAGAAAGTATCTTCCATGGATCTCACCCAGAAACAGAACAGGATGCCTGCTCTGATACCAATTGAAATTCTGGCACGCTGGTCATAGATGTGGTATATGATGTTCCAACATCGTGCCAACGTAAAACACAATGGACAATAGTATAAAGCAGTAAATAGTGCAGAAATAAACAAACACACAGAGGTTTGTTAACCCAGTTCAGAAGACAACGCAACTTACATCTGGGGGATACCAATCCAGGAATGTAACCAATACTCAATAGCCCTAGACTGATGACAAAACCCTCAAGTTTATGCCCTTTCCCATCTAGCAACTCCCCTATTGTTTACAACCTAGGGTCTTAGCCTAGATCTGAGATGCACCATCTCACTTCCTCTTCCTTGTAATCCCAACAAGGGTTCTGACCAACCTATCAAAGGTTGGGGTACATAAAACATGTGTGAAGACACTCTTCAAGAAAACTATACTCATGCGAGTATACCAAAAGCTTCTATACTCCGTACCTAAAGGTTTTGGAGTGCAAACTACTCTAGCTTCTTACCTAAAGGTTTGGAAGCAGATTACAATAACCTATGTCCTAAGCTTGCATCAATCAATACAAGAAAGGCGCACAAAGCTAAAACACAAGGCCTACATAGACACGAAACCCTAAAAGTCTACATTTTAATACATTGGTTTCGGTAAGGAAAACTAGGTCTTGAGTCTTCCTTATATAGCTGGTGGCTTGGGCTCCAAGAGATTCATTCCAGAAATATATCCAGCTCACAAATATAAAATAAAACCATATCTTTTAAAGATTTGATATGTTTTATAAAAAATAATCTTTACTATAATTTCTAACACAATCTTTAGATGAAAGATCTGTTTAGGAAATAAAATCTTCCTTAATGCGCAAGTAAAGAACTGAATCAACAGAGACAAAGATCTTCTCTGAAAATATAAGATACGCGCAGATTAAATAATCGCTACAGCTGGCGCGCACACGTCAGATTCTGATGTTGTAACACTGGATTCAACATCTTTGACAGAGGCTTATTTTACCAAAATGAAGCCAACAATTAAAAAGCTCAACAAAGGAGATGATTCAATTTGCTATTTGGATAAACTTTCAACCTTGTTTAACTAACATAGGTTGAAAGCTTTCAAATTTCTATTTTCTAAAGCCCATACCTCATCTAGCTTTGGGACAAACTTGCCATTTAGTTTCATTATTTTCTCAATATCATTAATGAAAATTACTTTTTTCGCCCTACAGGTTATCCACACGCCCTATGCATTTTTCATTTTATCATTCCACTATTTAAGTAGCAGATGTTATAAACATGAGAAAATTTGAAAAATGTTATCTATTACTTAAGTAGCGGACGTTATAATGGTATGATGTTTTTGAGAGTATCCGCTACTTAAGTAGCGGATAGATGTATTTTGGTAAAATTGTAGGATGCGCAAGTAAAAGTGGGATGGCAAAATGACATTTCATAATAATAGATGAAACAGTGAGTTTTTTTTTTTTTTAAATAGAATACTTTTAATTATTCCATTTCAATTCATGTAACTATTATATTAACTACTATTTTAATAATTGGGTTTTTTTCATTAAAACTAAAGTAACTAATCTTTTTTTTCCTTTTGCTAATGCAAATATTTCTAAAAAATTATGCGCAATTCAAATGAAATACATAAAATGAGACAGACGGAGCACCACAAGACATCTTTACCTTGACAAATTTTCCCATACATCCACTTTTGCCACCCTATATTTTTTCTCACGCGTTCTACGATTTTACTAAAATACCTTTGTCTGCTACTTAAGTAGCGGATACCTCCAAAAACACCCTATAATTATAACGTCCGTTATTTAAATAGCTGTTGATATTTTTTAAAATTTCTCATTTTTATAACGTCCGCTATTTAAATAGCAAAATGATAAAATGGATAACATATAGAGCGGAAAAAGTAATTTTCATTTTCCTATCCATAATCAGTCTTATCAAATCACAGAAAATCTGTTTGACAAAAATTAATAGATAATTGATAAATTATCTTATAACACAGATGAATTTATAATTAATAACTTATAAAAAAATTAGTTGATTGAATTTGCAGTGTTTCGTAAAATTATTGGTTGAACGAACTTATAAACATGAAATAACATAAAAAATACATGTGTAACTAATATTGCATTTTTTAAAATATGAGAGAAAAATAGTTAGCTAGCTATAAACTAATTGAATAAACTATTTAAAAATTGTTTTCTACTATTTAACCAGAAGAATATGTTAATCAAACTCAATAAGAATCTCCCTCGCATACCAACAACACGTATCAAAACAGATAGAAGAGACTTTCATCATGGTGTGCCTTCTTCTTGTGATTGCAAGCATGATGATTTGGCTCCAGAAATGCAGCACCGTGTGCCACCTGGCCCACACCAACTACATAATTCCTAAGATCCATTTCACTACTACTACTATATATTCTTCATAGTACCAATAATGCAGCAAAATAGAAAATCTCAACCATCCATTAATGCACGTAATCTTTGTCTTATAGTTAAGCAATCATTCTCCATTAAATGTGCACGATTCATTTTTATAGCCATCGTTTGTTGAGTCTTGTCGCGCTATTTTCCATGATATCATGATTCATTCATGACATTAAGGTGCATTAATAATACTTTTCTTTAAACAATGTTGACGAGTGCTCCTAATCTATTAGTTAAGGATAACAAAAATAAAATTAAAAAATTTTATTTAAATTATTCTTTGATAATTTTTGAGTATTTATCCAACAACAAATTAGAATAAACTATATGTATATGAAATAAAAATTAGTTACAGATATAATATGTTAATTTATTTACGTGACTTATTTTAAGTAGTTATCGGATAAATATTATCAATAGGGAGAATATGCCTCATCAAATAAAAATAAAGTTTTATGTAAAAAACTCCTTTTAAAATGTCAAGGCATTGAATTCAATATTTTTAAGATTCTATTACTTTTTTAAAAAAAAATTCTTTAACTAATATCCCAAAGTAAGTAATTAATATAATCTAATAAAGGATTTCTTCTTGTCAATCATTTTAGAGGTCTTTTCAAGAAAACTGCAGAGTATCTTATTTGAGGATATTTTAGGAGCTTGCATGCTTAGAAATGTTCGTTTAATTTAGTAGTTTTCTTCTTCTTCTTTTTCCTTTGGGATTTACCCTCTTTTTGTACCAAAAAATAAATCCATAAAAAAATTATTTTTTATTTATTTAGTCTATATTATTGACTAAATATATCAGTTATTAAATCAATTTATAAATGATAGTTTCATATAAAAATGATTAGTAGCACATGTTAAATCATTAAATTCTCTCTATTTTTCTTAATTCTTAATTGTTACAATTAAGAATTAATTTCATTTGCATCTCATATTTAATGGCAGAGATGAAACAATGGAAAAATAAAAGATTTCAATGAAGAGAATTCATTTCTATAATAATAACACAATTTGATCCACAATAATCATGTCTTTTGAATTTAGGAAATAAAAATTGATTTTGAATAAATTATTTTATAAATTTAAACTTATTTATAATTAGTTTATTATTATCTTTTAGATAAATTTACTATATATATTTAAGATAATTACACATGAATAAAAAATAAGCAAATAAGAATCTGCATCGCTAACCTTTTTGTATGAAAAACCAATCTTATGAAAAACTACATTGATAAATCTATTAATTATCAGTTTAAGAGGCTCAAAACTCTTACTACTTAGACCCAATTTATTTGTAGTTGTGCATTTTTTTTCATGTCCAAATGTACTATTGCATGCCCATGATAATGTGAAGCTATAAAAGTGGAAAAACACGCATATAAGTGAACGTTGTATGCACAAAATCAAACACACTAAATGAATTTTAAATAAGGATTTAATTTGTATACATGGTAACAATTTTTTACACGTGCATCAAATCATGATATGTAGGTATTTATTGAAATATTTTATGAACAAATTTATTAAAGTGGCACTATGATGTGATTTGATTAGATGCATGTGTAAAAAAAATTACACTGTCGATGCATAACAATTAATCTCTTTAAATAACATCGATGTTATTTTTTTTGTCAAGAATTATTGATGTAGTTACTAAAAGAATTTATTTCTTAAGTTAAATTGCTTCACATATATGGTTTTGTTGAGACCTTAAGAGTTAAAACGCGGACAATTAAAATTGTGATAAAAAGGCTTTGAAAAATGGATTTAATTTGTATACACCGACAGTGTAAAATAATTTTACACTGTCAACCAATGACAATCATGTATTCCGCCACGTCACCCCACTTTACTCCACTTTCTTCATATGATATGAAAGATTGATGGTTTCTTATTGGATGATCGTGTAAAATTATATTACACCGTCAGTGCATATCAATTAAACTCTTGAAAAATTATAATGTCTTTGAATTATTTGCTTAAAAGGTCTCAAAATACTTACACACGATATACTTGGGATTTTTCCGGGTTTAAGACATTGTTAAATGGGTAATGTTTATGATCACACATTTTTGTTTTTTTTTTTTTAACAAGTCAAAATGAGATATAAATTAAAAAAACAGTCTCTCTAACACAATATGTGCTAAGATGTGCCAATATATTACATTATGTGTCATTTTTATGTAATAAAAATATGTTATAACATTACTCTCATTAAATAATATTGTAAAATTAGTCTAATAAAAATATTTCAATTGATAGTTACCGGTTGAATTTCAAACTTTAGATTCTTTACTGTTCAACACAATAAACTTAGTACACTTGTTAGCAATTTATTTATTTAGTAGTAAAATCAAAGTCGGCTTAGGTGAAATTTTTTTTTTTTACAGAAATAAAATGATATTCATTCATTCAAATCGACAGATATATCAAATACAACCACATATTCAACTTCGCTAAAAACGTAAAGGATGAATCTGCGAACAAACTCACAGCATCCGAGTTAATAGCATACAACGGCATAATGCCTACAACAAATAATATGATAAAATTAAAATCACCGGAATATCCATGCTTCCGGATCTGCAACGTTGATGCCCAAATCATTGATTGAATCTGTAATTGACCGAAGATAATCTTTCGAGAAGAATCAAAGAACACCGCAACAAAACGGGAAATCAAATAACGCCGCACAAGACGACGACCAACACAACACCGCACTTAGGTGAAATTTTAAACAATGCTCTCACGGTAATTAATTATATGACCCTTTCCAGACCTACTTTGCTTTGCTTGTGGTTTTTTCATTACAGTATCTTAACCATATTTTTTTAATACTAAAAACTAAGTGTAAGTAAATTCACTGCGCATTATCTTTACCATCTTTCTTTAATACTAAAAATCTATGTCGGCTAAACCACTAGATTTGATCTAATGGTGAGGAGTTTGAGTAGTAGGTTGGTTCGATCATCAGCTCTGTTGTAACAAAAAAAATCTATGTCGGCTAGTTGAATTTTAAAGATGATTTTTATTTTAAGGTCTCGCTAACAATTGTCTCTAGAATATTCTTTAAGTATATTTAAAAAATTATTTATTTAAAAATTGAAAATTAACTTCACACATTTCTATTACATAAATTTGGTATGTTTTTTCAAAGAAAATAGGACTCTTTATATGATGTTGACAATTAAACTAACCAATAATATAAAATATCGTTTGATCTAATTTATTTTAGATTTTTTTATTTAATAAAAAGAGAAGCTAGACAAAACAAATTTTCAAGAAGCTCTTGATAGAAAAAATTGCTTAATTTTTAAAAACTCTTATTTTCACTTTTAACTTTCATATAACTCTTAAATCTAAAAAAGTCGGGTCAAATAGATACTTTAAGACTTTGGATATTTTTTTAAAGGGTCATGCACATGTTAAAGAACCTTAATGTAGAATTATTCCATTGAAAAATGCAATGAATTGACTTTTATAAAGTTAAATGCATAAGTTTTGAGGAGAATATTTCTTTATTTAGTTGTTTATCATGTGCCCTTAAGGGCACATGTTAGCTTTTGCCTTTTTTAAATCACACGCACTAATATACTCTATTAAGTGATGAAAACTTTAATGTTTCAATTTTGAGTTCACACACACACGCACACACTAGAATGATCTATGTTGCAAGATTAATTAATTGAAATAAATATCGTACTTGAGAGCTAATCCATTGTCATTAACATTTCAAGTTCTGCTTTTGTGCTCTAAATCCTAATTAGTGCAATCATCTCCGTGCCCACTTTTTATATGTAAGTATAAGCTACCCTTTAATTCTTTCAATCTAAAGTGTCACTACTAGATTCCTAGTCCAATTATACCAACAAAAAATTAAAGATTCCTAGTACAAAGTGAAAACATTTTCATTCATGATCTCTTTCCCCATATATACATGTTTCAACCTTTGCCACAGTTGACTTTTTATCAAATGCAACCACTTGATCTATTTTATTTCATGCTATATATAATCCTCTTGTATTTATTCATTTATTTATAATAATAATAATAATAATAATAATAATAATAATAATAATACCATACTATAATACATTAATACTATAACTGAAATTTTGCTCCATTGTGTTTTTTTTTTCTTTCCTCTTTCCATTTCTAGTAATACTTGTTCAACATTGCTTATTCAAAAATAGGTTTGATTTTGAGGACCAAGTTTCTATCTTTGTGATATGCTTAGGGTAATGAATGGATGGTAGTAAGCATCAAGATAGCTAGCCAAGTAAGCATGTTGGAGAAGAAAAGAGAAGAAGTGGTGGTGGCAATTTCAAATGAGGGTGAACCAGAGAGCCATGACCATGATCAACAAGATCATGGGTTGAAAGTGTTTGAATCTTTGCCTCAATGTGAAAATGAACTTGCTTCAAAGTCACTACCACCTTTAAACAGTGCTTCTTCTGAAATAAGGTTCATCCCAACCCCAAATAAGTCCCCAAAATCTCATGCTACAAATGAAAACCTTACCACAAGAAAAACTTTTGTAAGATCAGTGTATTCTAAGCCCAAATCAAGGTTTGGTGAACAACCTTATCTTTTTGATGAAACTCTTTTAGAAGAGAATGTTACTTTAAATTTACAAGAACAATTAGATTTTAGGAACTCGTTCAATAAAGAATCGCATTCACCTTTGATGGCATCTCAAAGTTCTTTTAGCGAGGATGAGGATCCTGATGAAATCATTTACAGGAAAGTTGAATTTAGTAAAGGCAAACATAAGATACTACTAACGACTAAGGTTTTGATCGAATTGTTCGTGTTTGTCTGCATCGCGGGTAGCTTGTTGGCTAGCCTAATAGTTGAGGAACTGAGAAGGACAGAAATTTGGAGTTTAGGACTTTGGAGGTGGTGTATGCTTGTGATGGTGACATTTTGTGGCATGTTGTTTACCAAATGGTTCATGCACATTGTTATTTTCATGATTGAAATGAATTTCTTGTTGAGGAAAAAGGTGCTTTATTTTGTCCATGGAGTGAAGAAATATGTCCAGGTTTTCATTTGGATCGGTTTGGTTCTCCTCACATGGACGCTTTTTATCAATCACGGGGTCCAACGATCTAAATTGGCCGCAAAATTTTTGAATGATGTAACATGGACTCTTGTTTCCCTTCTCATTGGAGCATTTTTGTGGGTCATAAAGAAATTTTTGCTAAAGACTTTGGCATTGAATTTCCATGTGAAGTCTTTCTTTGATCGAATTCAAGAATCGATCTACCATCAATATGTTCTGCAGACTCTCTCTGGGCCTCCACTTATGGATGAGGCTGAGAAGGTTGGGGGATCACAGAGTATAGGCCATTTTAGTTTCAAGAGTACAACTGGTAAAGGTGGCATAAAGAAAGAGGTTATTGATATGGCAAAGCTTCACAAGATGAAGCAAGAGAAAGTTTCGGCGTGGACTATGAAGATTTTGGTAGATGCAGTGATGAATTCAAGGCTGTCCACAATCTCCAATTCACTAGATGAAAGTTTTTATGATGTAGAAAATGAACAAACTGATAAAGAAATTACTAATGAGATGGAGGCAACTGCTGCTGCCTATTATGTTTTCAAGAATGTTGCTGCTTCTCCTTGTTGCAAGTAAGAATATAGTATGCATTCATTATTTATACCATTTAGAGATGGAAATGTTAATAAGTATGATAGCTAATGAAAACAGCTTAGGGCTTAAATGGAAAACAGTTTGACTTTATTTATCTTTTGTTATAGAAATACTAGTAGCTTGTACATCAACACTTATGCTACAATTGTTTAATTAAGTTGTTATCCAAACAAGGCCTAAATGTATTTACCCTTCTCCTTGTTTTGATATTTGCCACTCTTATTACTGCTAAAAAGTGCTTGCATTATGAATAGGGACATTGATGAGAATGAACTCCGTCGATTCATGATTAACGAAGAAGTAGCTTTGGTATTCCCACTACTGGCAGAGGCAGAGACAGGGTTAATTACCAGAAAGTCTTTAGCAAATTGGGTGGTAAGGTCATAAATATCCGCTAACCGTCATAAGGAAGGGTTGAAATTCTGTTTAGAGTCCATAATGTTTGTATTTTTCAGTTGAAGGTATATCAAGAACGTAGAGCACTCGCACATGCCTTATGCGACACTAAAACAGCTGTTAAACAATTAAACAAGCTCGTGACAGGAGTCCTAGTACTGGTGACCATAGTAGTGTGGCTTCTTCTAATGGAGATTGCAACAACAAAAGTACTTGTATTCCTCTCATCGCAGCTAGTACTTGCGGCTTTCATGTTTGGAAACACATGCAAGAATATATTTGAAGCAATAATCTTCGTGTTTGTAATGCATCCGTTCGATGTTGGCGATCGGTGTGTTGTAGACGGTGTTGAGGTAATTTATTACAGCCAAATTTAATTTTGTTGTTTGAGATTCGCTTATTAATGCCTTGAAATTATCTGGCAGCTATTGGTTGAAGAAATGAATATAATGACAACAGTATTCTTGAAGCTTAATAATGAAAAGGTCTATTATCCAAACTCTGTCCTCGCCACAAAACCGATTAGCAATTATTACAGAAGTCCAAACATGGTTGATGGTGTAGAGTTTTCAATTGATTTTATGACACCAGCAGAGAAAATTGGAGCATTGAAAGAAAAAATACATAGGTAAACTACAACTGATATTGCTGTAATCTTAGTATTTCTATGCATTTCTTTGTTCTAATGTTTTGTTAAAAAAATTAGATACTTGGAGAGGAATCCACAATACTGGCATCCTAGTTTTGGCTTGTTTGTGATAGAGATTGAAAATGTAAATAAGATTAAGATGGGTCTATATGTGACTCACACAATGAACTTTCAAGATTTTGGGGAGAAGGTCAAGCGGAAAAGTGAACTAGTGATGGAAGTAAAGAGAATATTTGAAGAGCTCAATATCAGATACAACCTTCTTCCACAAGGTGTTCATCTCAGACGCATGGAACCTTCTTCCACAAGTTATCTCAAATGATGATTCTTACTCAATGAATCATATGATTGTTGGGAGTGGTTCCATATATAGTGAAGGTAAAGGTCTTAATAAACTTGTACCAACAAAAATAAAGGCCATAATAGACAATGTTAAAATAGTTTTACATATTAAGTTATGTATTCAGGACTAGTTAAACCTTATATACCAATTAAGTTAATCCAATGTAAAATGTTGTCCTACGGTTGAACTTCATCATATCCCTTGAGACTGGCAATTCTTTGAATATTGGCTCAACAATACTTCTGACAACAATAACCGATAATTGAAGAGTAAAGAACATGCACACACTTGCAAAACCTTCCTTTGCATTCATTCAATATATGCAACAGCTATGTTGAGCAGAAGTTCATAATAAAAAGCCATCTATTTCACTCATAATTTGTCATACTCATCTAATTTAATTTTTTTTACGCAATTATTTACTTCAACTCCTTTTAATTTTACTTTGATTTATTTTATTTTTAATGTATTTTTATATATTTGAATTATTTTGTTCCAATTATACATTTTTATATATTATTATAAAATATAAATGTGTAAAAACATGTGGGGTCCAATGGGATCCATTTGAGAGTTTTAGGTGAGTTATATGGATATTTGAGAAATGTGGTTGACTTGTCTAAATAATTGGAAAGTGTGAAATAATATAAAGAATGAAATCAGACCCACTTAAAGAACCCATATAAGTTCTTTGGATAATGGTGCTTTAAGCACTCGATACCGAAGCAGATTCCTCTCCAATAGCTTGAGGAAACCTGATTGAAATTTGAAATGCTTTGGATAACCAAGAGACGGTAGAACCAAAACTTGGTAAAAAATGTATAGAAACTAAAATTAAAATTTGAAATATTTACAAGCACCAAAAATATATTTAATTCATGTTTTATTTTTTCAAATGGAGACACTATTGCATAAGTTAATTTGACCAAACCTTATATTTTCCACAATTGACAACATTGTCCATCTATTATCTTCTTTTGTAATCTAAGAACAGTAAGTACTCATTGACTACCAAATCTCATTAGGGTACCAAATTCACTAACGCTAAGTAACACAGCTCAATTCAATTCACTAATGCAAAAGGGTATCATAGACAATTATATAGACCAATTCTTGTTGCCTCTGCAAAAGGGTATACAAGAATGAATTCACCGACCAATTCTTGTTGCATTGACCATAATTATATAAGAAATCATAAGGTTGTTTTGTTATTTCAATCTTGTTGATTACTTATATGATTCCACAAGAATTAGAAAGTATTAGCCTTATGTTTTCTATATGCTTCCTTGTCATTTTTCATTAGTACCTTTCAATATGCCAACTCAATATCGAAATATACCTAATGCAATGTGATAGCTGTCTCTTGGTAATTTTACATTAGTCGGACTAGCAATAAAGCCTGGAAAATTACTTTTTCCACTCTATGATTTTTGGGGTGCGCCTTACGAAATTATCAAAATATCTCTGTCCGTGACTTATGCAACGAACTGTGTCCTAGTCCTAAGTCACAGAGGTGTAAAAATGTTTGTTTTTCCCATGCAGCAGAAATAACACCCCCCCCCCCCCCCCCCCCCCCCCCCCCCCTCCCCCTCCAGAGGCACCCTACGTTATTTCAATATCTGTTACTTAAGTAACTGATATAAATTTGTAACAGAAGATTACATTTCATTTGCATAAGATTACATTACATTTGATTAAAATACATTACATTTCAAAGAAAATTATATTAAATTAAAAACTATTCTATTGGATTGATGATAGTAATCTTCTTTTTTTTTGGAGGGGGGGTGGGTGAACCATCACCTCTTCCTCCTTAGAAGGGCCTATGGTTAATCATAATGATCTTAAGAGGGCTCAAAAATTATTTCGCCAATTAATATAACGATCTCAATTGTCATCACCAAAGAACAGGCTTAAGATCATCATAATTAATCGGCAACGGACATTGAGACCATTTACGTTTAACACTAACAAAAACTAAAAATAAACAAAAACTCTAAAATGAAGAAATATGGAAGATGAGAGAATGAGATGAATGAAAAAGTGAAAGGAATTGTTACAATTTATAGATTTTTTTGCATGAATCCCATTGGTTGGAGAAAGAAACAGCCACTCCCTCATTGGCCACCGACCGTGACTTTTGACTGTTACCAAATTTCTTAACACCGTCCATCCGTGCCTGAAGTCACAGACGACCACCTACCTTGTTGGCCATCAAGCGCCTTGGCCGTCCTTGACCATTGACTGCTGCAAAGACCACATACCACCGTCTATCCGAAGCTTAAGTCACGGACAACAGGTGTAGGGTGTCCGTAGCAGAAGTAACATATGTGTCTGTCGACAAAAGTTTTTCTGGTTGGAAATGCACTACCACGTGTTGCCGATAGCCTAAATTATATGATTGGTCTTATTGATGAATTATATGATTGAGTTTTTTTCTCTGAATAGACTGTGATGAGTTGGATCATTCAGTTAAGTCCAATGAGAGGTCTCTGCTCTCAACCATTCAACTATACAATTGTTATCCCATCACACAGTTAACATACGGTGAACGACCTAATCCTGAATGCCAATGGTAATGAGGATACATAATATGCTATAATTTGTGTCTATTGATCTATGAATATTCTATTAAATATTCTTTCAGGAACATGTTCTCATGCCTAGATCATATTTTAATGAACGGAGTCTTTTTATTTTTAACAGATAGAGTGTGAAGACGTTACATTATAAATCAAGATTTTTTTGGCAAGTCATCTATGGCTATAGGTTTAATATTTTATGTGGTTAGTGGTTTCAAACCGCAAAAAAAATTAAAAATTCCATTCTACATTTTAAGAAAGTTAAATGTTATAATTAAGGCTATAAAAAATCATTATTTTAATAATTTATCTATTTATAATATTTTTTAATTTATTGATAATCTCAAAATAAAGATTATATTTTAAATATATCATTTAGAATATGTTACATAACTTTCAATTAAAATTGAAAATTTAGTTAGAAGATTTAAAAAAAAAAAGACTATTAGACCCTGTTTGAATTAGCTTATTTTTGAGCTTATGTAATATAAATTAAATTTCATGTTATTTTATAAGTTCAAACTAGTGAAAATTGTATTTTTATAAGCCATTTTATCATAAACTACCTTGACAAACTTATAATAATACATAGAAATTGCATAAGTTGTTTGCATAAACTCAAAAATAAGCTAATCCAAACGGTGCCTTAATAAATATTAATACATTTAAATCTTACTGATCTAAATATACACGCCATTTTTTATATTTGACGAGTGTACTTTTCACGCGCTCTTAATTTTCCATTTTATCTCCTGTCATTTAAGTAATGGACTTTATAAATATGAGAAATTTGAGAATACGCAAGATTTTACACATTCGCTACTTAAAAATTGATACGAAACTTGGCTAATCGTGACATAGAAGGGACAATGGGTTTGGACGTGAACCGTTTATTTAAGAAAATTTCTCTTTCCACCCCTATGTTTCTTTTTACCCCTCAATTTTCTTTTTTTTGTCCTTGTAAAAATATTTCGGAACGCGTTTTCCGAATTGTTTTTGCCTTAACTAAAAACTTTGGAACGTGTTTTTCGATTTTGAACTAATTTTTTTTTTTTAAAAAACACATTCCGAAATTTTTATTTAAGGGTAAAATTAGAATATTGGGGGTAAAAAAAGCAGAATATGCAATGAGAAGAAATGAACTAACTCACAAAGGAAGGCATGCTGAAGAGCTTTTCTATGAAAAGCAGCAAGCTTGTTCAATCTTTCCATATCAATATCCTGACCTATATAATAAAAATTGACAATTGAAAAACTGATAATATTTAGTTTCCATTTAGATTGGAAAGATTGTTCAAGTTTAATCTGTTTCAAGTTGTTTATCTGAATTCAATTTGTGTACTATAATGTCAACTGTGATTTTTCAGATACTATACATTAATCATTTTTTATAATTTTATATACAAGTTGATACATAAAGAAATATCTAAAATCATTTTTTAAAATTTACCTTCTTTTTTTTTTTTTTGAAAATTCGACATTTGACTAATAAGGAGGCAAATTAAAGACGAGCAAATTCATGTATGAAATAACCTCCTAACACAAAAATTGGTACAGAAAAGATTGAAACTTAACTTACCCCACCAGCCAACCACAATAGCTGAAAATTAATTTAATATAGTAAATTAGTAATTGTAAATTTTTTAGATCCTTTCTTTCTTTTTACATAGATGGACTTGAAATCTTTGTCTCATCATGATCATTCTCCACCGAATGTACGCTGGCAATGTCTCGTACTTTTTGTCTTGCTGCGCTGTGTTCCTTTTATCATGACAAATTGACAATAGATAGAGGTGCATTAATAAAATAAAAGCACACATTGTTTGTTATGTGTGGGAAATTAGGAATCCATATTTAGGATTATCTTTTTCTTTTCATAAGTTATATATATTTTGGGAAAGAAAGAAGTACTGGTTGGTACTGAATATTAACAAATCAGTACATATTACTAAAGCTTTTTCTTTTTCTCTTCTTTGCTCTGCTCTTGGAATGAAGAATCCATGTTTCATCTAAAGCTTTGTTTGACAAAGAATAATGAATAACTACTAATTTATATCGATTTTAATTGATTTAATTTGTAGTAATTATAACAAGATATCTTGTAAAAGAAAAATTATAACATGGGTTATGCTTTTTGTAAACCATGTAACATTTATTAAGCATTTTGAAATTTATACATATAAAAATATAAAACTAAGGTAATATAATATTAATGTGTGCTCTAAAATTATATATATATTAACATATCTATAAATATGAATTATATATTAAATGATAAAAAAATTAATATTTAAAAAGAAAAAAAGCACAAATTTTAACAAAATTATATTACTACATTTGACCACCACGGAATATTTTTCCAAAACTATATGAGCAACAGAGCTTTCCCCCAAATAAATATAGTAATATTTTATTAAAATAGTTTATAATAGGTCAAATTAGTATACGTAAAATCTTAGCAAAAATGATATTATTGGCTATTTTTTTGAACAAAATTTAAAAGTGGTACCACAGCAGGAAATTTTGTTTCCACCATAATATACTAAATTTTGTTTCCTCGAATAGAGATAACCCAACATATACTAATGTTTAAAAGGATAAAGAATTCATGTTCCAATTCCAAATCCTTGTTTAACATTTTTCTTGACATGATAAACTTGTGCTTTTCTACTCTTAAGATTTGTCTTACAATTTGTGCTGTCCACCCCCAACCAAGCATCGCCGTTCTTGTTGACCCATTTGGTCACTATAGTCATACAAGGTGAACTACTTCAACCTTTTTCTACTAACTTTCTCTCATTCACTTTGTTTACACATGGATCTCTTTTCTTTCATGCTCTTGTATTTATAATTGTAATAGTATATACTAATACTACAACTAAAAGTTTAAACTTTACTCAAAGGTTTGATTTTTTGATGACCAAGTAAAGTTAGTTAGTTAGTTAGTTTATTAATTTCAAAAAGTTTCTATTTTTGTGATATGCTTAGGGTTGTGAATGGATGGTAATAAGAATCAAGGTGGTGAAGTAAGTATGATGGAGAAGAAGAAAACAGAACAAGTTGTGGTGCCAATTTCAAATGTGGGTGGAGAAACCCATTACCATGACAATGATCATGAGTTGAAAGGGGTTGAATATTCGCCTCGATACGCTTCGAAGTCGCCACCTTTAAACTGTGCTTCACCTGAGATAAGGTTCATTCCTAGCCCAAATAAGCCCCCTAAAGTTCCAACTACAAATGAAAACCTTACCCCTAGAAAAAATCTTGCAAGATCAGTGTATTCTAAGCCCAAATCAAGATTTGGTGAACAACCTTATCCTATTGATGAGACCCTTTTAGAAGAGAATGTTACTTCAACTTTTCAAGAACAATTAGCTGTTAGTTCACCATATAGGAACTCATTCAATAACAAATCCGGAACGGTTAATAGAACCGTTTCGATTACGTCTGTTGTCACTCCTAGGACGCCTTTGATGGCATCTCCAGGTCCTGCTGGTGAGGATGATTTTGATGAAATCATGTACAAGAAAGTTGAATTAAGTAAAGGCAAGCGAAAGAGACTAACGACTAAGGTTTTGATCGAATTGTTTGTGTTTGTCTGCATTGCGGGTAGCTTGCTGGCTAGCTTAACTGTTGAGGAACTGAGAAGGACACAGATTTGGAGTTTAGGGCTTTGGAGGTGGTGTATGCTTGTGATGGTCACCTTTTGTGGCATGTTAGTTACCAAATGGTTCATGCACATTGTTGTTTTCTTGATTGAAATGAACTTCTTGTTGAAGAAAAAGGTACTTTATTTTGTCCATGGATTGAAGAAATGTGTCCAGGTTTTCATTTGGATCGGTTTTGTTCTCCTTACATGGGTACTTTTAATCAATCGCGGGGTCGAGCGATCTAAATTGGCCGAAAAGATTTTGGATGGTGTAACATGGACTCTCATTTCACTTCTCATTGGAGCATTTTTGTGGGTTATAAAGACATTGTTGCTTAAGATTTTGGCTTCAAATTTCCATGTCAAATCTTTCTTTGATCGAATTCAAGAATCAATCTTTCATCAGTATGTTCTGCAGACTCTCTCTGGGCCTCCACTTATTGAAGAGGCCGAGAAAGTCGGTGGATCTCAAAGTATAGGACATTTTAGTTTCAGGAGTGCAATTGCTAAAGGTGGCACAAAGAAAAAGGTTATTGATATGGCAAAGCTTCAAAGGATGAAGCAAGAGAAAGTTTCGTCGTGGACTATGAAGATTTTGGTAGATGCAGTGATGAATTCAAGGCTGTCCACAATCTCTAATTCACTAGATGAAACTTTTTATGATGTAGACAATGAACAAACTGATAAAGAAATTACTAATGAGATGGAAGCAACTGCTGCTGCCTATTACGTTTTCAGGAATGTTGCTGCTTCCCCTAGTTGCAAGTAAGAATATAGCCTACCTTATTACTTGTACAATTGTTGTAGCTTGTAAGGGTCTGTTTGGATTTAGTTATCCGAGCTTATCTACTAGCATATACATTTATGATACAGTCTGTGAGACCTTAATGATATAGTTTATGACATGTCCATAAGTTCCAAGGATAGCTTATAGATTGACTTTATTTTATCTTTTATTATAGAAAAAGTATATAGTATATACATAAGAACTTATATGATAAACGTTTATGCTACTAGCATTTAATTAAGTGGTTTATGCCCTTCTCCTTGTTTTGATATATACCACATTTGTTTCTGCTAAAAAGTGCTCTCATTATGAATAGGGACATCGATGAGGATGAACTACGTCGATTCATGATTAAGGAAGAAGTTCCTTTGGTATTTCCCCTACTGGCACAGCCAGAGACAGGATTAATCACCAGAAAGTCTTTAGCAGATTGGGTGGTAAGGTTTCCTATGTTTGTTACAAATTTGTCATCATCATATTGAAGGATTGAAATTCTGTTTAGACTATAATGTCTGCATTTTTCAGTTGAAAGTATATCAAGAACGTAGAGCACTCGCACACGCCTTATGCGATACTAAAACAGCTGTTAAACAATTAAACAAGCTCGTGACAGGAGTCCTAGTACTGGTGACCATAGTAGTGTGGCTTCTTCTATTGGAGATTGCAACCACAAAAGTACTCGTATTCCTCTCATCACAGCTGGTACTTGCAGCTTTCATGTTTGGAAACACGTGCAAGAATATATTCGAAGCCATAATCTTTGTTTTTGTAATGCATCCATTTGACGTTGGTGATCGATGTGTTATAGATGGTGTTGAGGTAATTTATAGCAGCCAAATTTAATTTTCATTGTTTGAGATTTGCTTATTCATTATAGCTTCTGATAATTTGGCAGCTATTGGTTGAAGAAATGAATATACTGACAACAGTATTCTTGAAGCTTAATAATGAAAAGCTGTATTATCCAAACTCTGTCCTCGCCACAAAACCAATTAGCAATTATTACAGAAGCCCAAATATGGGTGACAGTGTAGAGTTCTCGGTTGATTTTACGACACCAGTAGAGAAAATTGGAGCACTGAAAGAAAAAGTAAAAAGGTAAGCTAATTGTTTCTTCATGGATTAATGAGTAGTCAGTCTGGATTCGACAGATTCTAGTTCTGTTACTCCTAACTTGACTGTTGGCCATATTCAGCTAACACTTGCCTTTTTGAATATTAGGTATATGGAGAAGAATCCACAATACTGGCATCCTAATTTTGGCTTGGTAGTGAAGGAGATTGAAAATGTAAATAAGATTAAGATGGGTGTTTATGTGACTCACACAATGAACTTTCAAGAGTTTGCTGAGAAGAACAAGCGGAGAAGTGAACTAGTGATGGAAGTAAAGAAAATATTCGAAGAACTCAATATCAGATACAACCTTATTCCGCAAGGTGTTCATCTCAGACACTTGGAATCTGATACAAGTTATGACAGATGACGATTCTTACTCACGTATTATGCAACTGCATGTATGTGCTCTTTTTGTTTCTTTGATCTCTGCCAAATACCATCAGTTTTTTTTTCTTTTGTTGATTTTATTCATAAATCATGAGTGTTGTGAGTGGTTCTATATATGATTATTAGATTATGTATTCAAGACGTCTTATGTACCAACGTTGAAGTTGATCCGATGTAAAATGTTGTCCTATGGTTGAACTTTGTCCATTGAGTCCTGATGTTTGCTGTATGGTGGTTTTGCTATTTTTATTTTTATTTTTATTTTTTCTTTTCTTTCTATCACTAGTAATATATCCGTGCACACAGTGGTTACACGATGTTGATTGTATTCTTTATTTTTTTTAGTAGAGGTTGTAGTAAATGAGATAGATTCAAAGTCCAAGATTAGGATTAAACCTTTTTCTAAAACACATAAATAAACATACACACATGTACACTGGGTAGCTTTGCATTTGGATTGTTAGCAGTCAATAATCATGTGCATTCATGAAGTCAGTCCATTGATGGCAGAACGATCAAGATCGGACGATCTAGATTTCAAGTTCAGTATAAAAAAAAAATCAAAATTTGTTTGCTGTCTAAATTGTCCGATCTCAATCTAACGGCCATTGGTGTACACACTATGTAAATTAGTGAGATTGGTAACTTCCATAACAAAACAGAAACTCAATAACTAAATAACACATTAAGGTAAGCATAAGATTTATGGCAAGTCTTATGAGATGATAACCTTATCCCACAAATACCAGGCAGGGAATGTTCCACGTAGGATAAAACCTACATGTTCCATCTCATCTGAATATCTCCACTTTGCACCTATCATAATCTTATTATGTCCTTTACCCTTATCAGAGAATCTAAGCACATAACTTTTCACCAGAGTCTACACAGGCCAGGTAAACAAGCACATCACAAGCAAAAAACACAAGAGCAAAAAAAATGGCTTCTGCTACTTGTGCAACAGTTTTGCCACTGAGTTCTGGTATCCAAAATAAGCTGAAAAATTCATCCTCCGAATCCTTTTTCAGGCCATTACCAGTAACACAACCAAAGAGGATCACAAAGTCAAAATCCAAGCTTGAAATTAATGCATCTTTGAAAGAGAAGACAGTGGCAGGACTTACAGCTGCATCCTTGACAGCTTCCATGGTTATACCTGAGGTGGCTCATGCAGCTGGATCTGATCTCTCACCATCTCTCCAGAACTTTCTACTAAGTATTTTTGCTGGTGGAGCTGTGTTAGCAGCTATATTTGGAGCTGTTATCGGTGTTTCCAACTTTGATCCGGTTAAAAGAGCTTAATTATGTCTTGAAAAAGGTTTTAAACTTTGTCTTTTTAATTTGATTTCTGTGTAATATGTTGATGTAACTGGTTACATTATATGTTTGTTTACTAAACATTAAATTCCAGGTGCTGCTTATCTTTTATTCTCCTTATTCTTCTTATAGGTTGTCTTTTAAAAACTACAATGAACTAAAAAGCTTAATTCTGAGTAGAGAAAATATCTCAAAACTTAATTTACAATGCTATAACAAATCTGTCATGAGTTCAATACTTTCACACATGAGGAGCTTACAAATGAAACTAACTTAGACATATTGAACCAAATTGATGAAACAATAAAAAACTAGTGATTAAATTGACATGAAAAGCTGAAATAAAAATCAAATAAGCTATTCCAAACAACTTAAGTTTGTGTTCCTGCCTTACTTTTGAAGTGAGATCTAGACTTAGTGCAATACTTATTCATGTTCAATCTATGGCTTGAAAGTTGAAACGTTAGTGACGATAAGCCACGCCATGTCCAGGAATGAATCTTGCATTTTCTTCAGTGTACACATGAGTTTCACTCTGAAGGCTGAAACAAATATGATTTTGGTGAGAATGTTGATATCATAATCATAGTTCTTCATTGAGATGTGAATTGCGAAAAAGAAACGTTCTTACGATTTTGAAAGAGTCTTGTTCATGGTGGTAGATGAGTGGAACCAGTCCCCAGTTAGATAGAGCAATTCACCATTTATTCTTTCTTCCATTCTGTTGTCCATTTCCTCAGAACCAATAAACAATGGTTGGTCTGAAGCCTATATTTCAAGCATAGTATAAATAAATAATAAAAAAGATTAATGACACAAGCAATTTTTCTTCTTATTTTAATTACCATAACCCATCCCCAAGTATCAGCAAATGATGGTACATGAGTTGTGTATGCCATCACATCTTCAAAAGAAACAAACACAAGAAGAACAAATGTTTGAGTAAAACCATAACAAAATATCCATGTTTGAATCCAATTACTTAAATTAAATAGTCTTACATTTAAAGACTTGTTTGATTGTGTTATATATAGAAGTGAAGACTTCTTTGTGTGTCAAGATACCTGCAGGTCCAGCCTGTGCACGAAAAAACATAAACATTTTTTCTTATATTAAGGACTAGAGACGGTACCATTTTTTATTAAAAGAATACTCCGGAATCAGAGGAGTAAGGGACATAAATGAGAATTCAAACAAACCTGAGTGACAAAAATGCCATTCTCATTGAGCTTGGGCTTGAGGATATTTTCATAGAAAGATTTTGTATAAAGTTGATAGCAAGGTCCACCTTCAACTGGGTCTGCCAAGTCTCCAACAATGATATCAAATTTCTCTTTTCTCTTCTCTAATTCCTCCCTACAATGCAAAATTTGTGTTTAAATTTTAGCTTAAATAATAAGTACTTATTTAGAACTAGCAGAATCAAATATTTTGAAATGTTTAATAAACAGAAACTAAAATAACAAGTAAAAAATAGGAGGAAATATGCATACTTGGCATCATTGATGACAAGGTAGAGCTTCTTATGAGCAAAGGCTTCCTTGTTTGTAATCAAGTATTTTTTGCAAAAATCTACCACTTCCTGTAAGGTTGAATTTTGCATTGTTAATTTTGAGTATCATCTATATCAATCTTAACTCTTAAGATCATATAATGAGTGTCGTAATAACCTGGTCTATGTCGCACATGATAACTTTCTCTATTGTCTTGTGCTTGAGGGATTCCCTAGCTGCAGACCCTTCACCTCCTCCCATTATAAACACGCTTCTGGGGCTGCCACGATCAGCAACATACGCTTCTTTACGTTAGTACAATACTTCAAAGTGTGCGTATTCAATACACTGAAAATTTAAATACTTAACTTTTTTTCTGAAACTGAATTCTTAAACAATGTCCTTAGGACACTGGTTAGCATGAATTTTTCGTTATTTATATAGAAACTTACTTGGGGTGACATAAGAGAGGAGGATGAATCAAGCATTCGTGATAAATAAATTCGTCCATTTCAGCACTTTGCATCTTCCCATCAATCACTAAGGCCTAATGCAACATTAATAATCAATTGTCACATATTAGAAGAAGGAAAATAAGAAGTACTACTACTATAGGAAGTTGCATGCATACCTTTCCAAAACGCTTTGTATCCAAAAGAGCTATCTCTTGGTAATCACTGATCCCTTTATGGAGTACACTAAAAACATGATTGAGTTGATATAATTATTTAATATTGAACCAAAACAAAAGTCAAAATTGTGAAAATGATAGTGTGGACTGTGGACTGACTTTGGTGGTTTATAATATTTGACTAATAACTTATCATTATTTATAAACTATATCTGTATTGATTGTGAATGAAATGATGAACCTGTTCAAAGCAAAAGACCATTTGAGATCATCATCGATAACTTCCTCGTACCAAGAAAAATCATGGTCATAGTTATTGGCAAGGTTTTGTTCTATTTGATCATCATGGCCAAACTTTGAGAAGCCATTAACGTAGTGTAGCTCAGGAGCCTCACCCATGTTTGAAAAGTTAAAAACAGAAGGAAGAGTTTGTAGATAACTATGTAAATATAGTTGAGTGCATGCACTTGCTTTTATAGCCTTTTGTTTTCATTTCCCCCTTCTCTTGCAAAACTCTTTGCTTCTCTTTAATAATGGATTTAATTTATGTGCACCATAAAATTTTATGATTCATAAAAACATGTGTGTTTCCTTAAGAAAAACTTAGGAGCAATTCAAAATAGAAGTTTAGTTGTTGCAAAATATAAATTTTAAGAAATTTTACGAGTCACGTTAACATTTAAGTCGGTATAAACTTGAGATGAATGTTATTAGATTGTGAGATGAGATTTATATAGACCAACATATATGGCATTGGACCGACAAAAGTCTAGTTTATAACACATTTTTATTTTATCACAATATGGTAACTTTTACGTGTAGCTCTAGAGATTAATTGATCGAGTCAGGTAGAACTATAATAATAAACTGTAAAACTCTCCCTCGAAACACTAAGGGCTTATTTTAAAACTATTTTTTCTAAAAATAAAACTTATTTTTATTACAATGATACTTATATTAAAATATAATATAATAGATATATTAAAATGGGCATAATTATGACTATTTGTTTTCCTTTGATTTGGTTGCAAAAGAAAATAAATTAATTTTCTTGGCTAACATGAATATTGACATATTGTCATGATCTGAGCTTTGGCCCGACACAAGAATCTCAAAAATCAAAATATTTTTCAATGTAACATATATTCTCCATGATTAACATCACTTTCTCAACTGTTCTTTCTGTTATTATTTATTAAGTATAATTCCTTGTGTTAAGTGGGATTTTGGTCCATAATAATAATAGCAATGGCTCTCCATATGTAACTGCTTTGGAGCAAGTATACATATATAGTATAGTATACTATTGGCACTAAATGTAATAAAAAAATCATACTGTATTTGATGTCAGCTAGATAAGGTTATGAAATGCAACGGTCTGCGGGGATGTCAATTTGCATCTATCAGTGGGGATTTCTGTGGAGATTTCTTTATTCGGGGTTTTGGAAACGGAGATTTTTCCTCCATGGGAATGAGGATGGAGCGAAAAACTCCCCCGCAAAGACTTCGGGGTGGGGATCGGGGAAGAAGCATCCATCCCCGCGGATTCCCCGAATCCGTCCATTGCTTAATTTTTTTTATATTTGAAAATTCTAGGTATCTATTTTGTCATGCATTATGAGATATTTTGCTCATGAGTTTTGTATGATTACATATTTTGCTATATATTATGGAATGTTTTTGCTACGAGATTTTGTATGATTATTAGTAGTCAAATATTTTTGCATTGTTTTTTGGTTATTAATGCATTATGTGTTGTTTTTATTTTTTAAAAAAAATACATAAAAATATTTGTATTTTTTAATAAAAAGGGAAGAAATAGCGTCATACTACCATCATAATTTTGACCAAAAAATATAATTTTTTTATTAATATTCAATATATGTGGATCTCCGCGAGGACCGTGAGAATATGTGGGGACAGAGATGGAGATAAAAATATTCCTCTGTGGCGGCAATCGAAAATGGAATCGGAGAATATTTTGGGGACAAAACAGGGAGCGGAAAAGCTTCCTCGGCTTATTTCTTGCCCCGTTGACATCTCTATCGGTTTCATCATAGTCCTCTATAGATCGTATCTAGTTACAATATTGCCAATTAGCAATATAAAAAAGGTGTCCAAATTCAGAAGAATATGGCCTTTCCATGACACCACGGACCATTAGTTCATTTGCATTATGGTTTTAATATATAGTGACGCCTAGCCAGATACTGTGATTAATAAATCTTTCCAAATTAGATATGATGATTCGTTAATGTGTGTTTCTTTGTGCAGGAGGGGATGTATATATCTATGCACCTGATTAATTGAAACATATATACGTACTAAAATATGTAGAACATTGCTTGTTCAAAATAAAAATATGTAGAATATTGACGCCAGCAATAGCACCTGAGATGGTAATTAATTAATGATAAATAAACCAACTGTTTTTGATATCCTAATGAGTAGAGTGTTCAGAATTCAAAGTTCAAAGTATAGTTAATAGAGTTATTTGATGTCCTAATGATAAATTATAGTATAAGTAGAGTGTTCAAATTCAACTCTGCATATATCAATGTTCCTAAAAATTAAGCTATGTTCACGTTGACTATATTTTCTAAATTTTCTAATTTATCATGGCTTTATAAAATTAGTATTTATATATTTTTTTTTTACACTTGAAATTGGATGAACTAAAAATTTAACTAATTTAAACCTATTTAATTTTATTGAATTTCCTAAATGAGTGGTCAAAATAAAATTTGTAAGTGTTTTAATCTTTGAATGGAATTTTTCCATCTCAAAGCCGATATTATTACTGATTCAATATCTCGTTTGGCCCGGCTTATTTTCTCCTTTTTTTCTTCTCCTTAAAAATAGTAAAGAAGGAAAAAATTGTGTTTGACTTCATTTTTCTTTATTTTTTACTTCTTTACATTATTTCTCTAATACTTTTAAGGAGAAATAGTGTCAAATATAATTTTATACTTCTCTATTTCGTTTAAGCCAAAATAAAAAGTAAAAAATAAGTCGGGCCAAACGGAGATGGGGTGATTTTAGCCATCAATACTTTTTATCTTCTTCTTAGTCCATTTAAAAGGGGTGATTTTAGGTCAACTTTTGGCCTAAAATCATCCCTCCATATTGTTTTTCTTTCTCGTTATAATAAATAAGTGTGATTTTCACATATTTGTTTGTTTTGATTTCCCGTCTTTGTACAGTGTATTTGATTGTCCCGTCTTTCTGCGGTGTATTTGTTTTTCCGTCTTTGTGCGGTGTTCATTTGTTTCAGGTTTCGAAGGAGTATATCTGATCTAGTGCAGATCCAATCATTGTCGACTTTGGTGTCATCAACGCTACAGATCCGGAGACATGGATATTTCGGACACTTCAATATAGTCATATTTGTAGGCATATGTAATTTGTCGTTTTATGCTATTAACATGGATACTGTGAGTTTGTTCGCAGATTTATCCTTTTTGTTTTTAGCGATTATGAATTTGTATTGCATCGATGTATTCTTTTTATTTGAATGAATGAATATCGTTTATTTTGCCGAAAAAAAGAATAAGGACGTGTTTGTTTTGATTTTTTTTAAGCAAAAAATTATTTATTTATTATTTTATAAAAAAACACTTCTTTTTTTTTACAAAATTTAAAAATAAAAAAATAAAAATAAACACTTTAATTATTTTAAGAATGTGTGCTTGTTGAGTTTTTAGAAAATCATTTTTAACCTTAATGTAATATTATTGTCACCTCCCTATTTTGTTTTTCCCACCTATCGATGTAATGTAAATATGCTGCTAACTCCTGTACCTACAATTTTGGGCCGGTTAACCCCCCCAAAAAAAAAAAAAACACCCACACGACGTCGCTTTGAGTTAAAGATATAAAAGGAAAGCAAAAATGAAAAAATACGCCGTTGCCGGGGATCGAACCCGGGTCACCCGCGTGACAGGCGGGAATACTTACCACTATACTACAACGACTCTGTTGTTTATATCCACTTTGATATATTATATCTACATAATAAAGTTGCATTAGAATCTACAAGTTCCAGATAACACATTTGTGGCAAAGATACGTTACATTATCTCACCCATGTTTACTGTCTGATTTCATAATCATACATTAAAAAAACATAGAAACCATTCCAATAAATGTTAACATAGCAACTTAGGCAATGGCACTGTCCTCTACCACCACTACTACAGTATGCATTCCATGTAACAACATTCTTCCAACCACTCAACAATCCAAATTGATATTCTCAACTAACATTGTTTTTGCTGTAAAACTACCTCGAAGATTATGTATCAGAAGCAGCTCTGCTGAAAACTCTGCAGGGACAACAGATTTTGAGTCGGAGAGTTCCATCCAACTTCCAGAAGAATCATCTTCTTTAATTTCTACTCTCAACGTCGAAAGAGCTCTCCGTGGCATACGTAAGTTTCACAATCATATTTTAATTAACACTCATGTTATGTTACATTGAATTAATCAAGATATGGTTTAGAATGCAGCTATTACAGATGTAGATCATTATGGTAGACTCGGCATTCCTAGAGGATGTACCTATGAAATGGTCAGAAACATTTTATATACTTATCATTTAATTCATATATACTATCGGTGTAAATATTTTTATACTGTCCATCAATCACATTCGTGTTCACAACATTAAAACCGTTTGACTTCTAAAGTCATTCGTTGTGGTTTATTGACAATGTAAAACTTTCTAACAGGTGCCAGTTGCGTATAATAACAAGGTTCGAGAATTGGAGAGTCAAGGTTTAGAGGAAGACATACTCAAGAAGAAATTGGAACTTCTCAGAGTCAGTAGCAAATATATAAATATGATTTGATTTTGATTCGAATTGTTTGGTATTTGAATTTTAATAGATGAGACTTGAAAAAACATGATGTCTTTGTATAGGAATCGTACACCATCATGTCATCGCCGGATGAAAGAAGAATGTATGACTGGAGTTTGGCAAGAGAAGGTAACACAGAAAAATTCATTTGGCCTTATGAGGTTGATGTTTCTGAGCTTCAAAAAGGAGATCCTCCACCACAGGTATACTTGTTCTTTATAATTTCTCAGTAACATAAACTAGTACTTAGGAGGTAGGTTTTTGAGGTGGTGAGATAAGAGATTCTTATTTCCACTTTTGATGGCAGGAACCTGAGGATGTTGGACCAACCAGATTGGTTGGATACTTCCTACTGGCATGGATAGTGCTGGCAATTGTGTTATCAATTGGACTAAACTTATAGAAACAGGTGTATATTATATGCATCAATGCATAGAAGATCTTTTTTTCTTCCCTCTAAACAAAACAATGATGTAAAGTACAAAATGTTTTGAATTGAATAAGTCATTATCAGAAGAAAATTTTATCAGTTGCTTGCTTCCCTTTGGCACAATTCTTCTCTGATTTTTCATCCTTAACCTTATATTTCCCTTCATTGCAGCCTTCATATGCTTTCTATGATTATTTAGATTTTGCTTTTCACTATAGATCTTTCATTCAATGCAGGCCATTCACTTAGTTTTACATCTCAGCCAAAATTCAGCATATGCAAACTGATATAGTCGGCGAATTTATCTATCTCTTTTTTTAACACAAACTCAAATTACTTTAAAATAAAATTTAAATGAACCTTACAATCTTCTATTTTATCACTAACTAGAAGAAAGCATTTTTACACGCAGATTAAATCATTGACCAGTAATTTTCTCTATACACTTCAAGTACGGTACAAAAGACTTAAGCGTCCGGAATAGAATACATACATAATTTAATAATCATATGTGAAAATATTGTTAACATTGCCTGTTAACGCCTTTACTTTCACTATATAGAACTACTCATAACAGTCATGATTCATGACTTAAATCAACCAAACAAAAAGAACTGACGGTATTTGACAGATCAAAGAAACAAAAGGCGCACATACATGAAGTTGCATAGCAATAAGCAAAAATCATCATTTGAGATAACTTGTATCAGGTTCCAAGTGTCGGAGATGAACACCTTGTGGAATAAGGTTGTATCTGATATTGAGCTCTTCAAATATTTTCTTTACTTCCATGACTAGTTCACTTCTCCGCTTTGTCTTCTCGCCGAACTCTTGAAAGTTAATTGTGTGCGTAACATAAAGACCCATCTTAATCTTATTTACATTTTCAATCTCCTTCACTACCAAGCCAAAATTAGGATACCAATATTTTGGATTTCTCTCCAAATACCTAATTTGAAAAAATAAAATACATTAGAACTATTTACACCCCAAAAAATATTTGAAGTATTAGCCGAATACGGCCAACAGTCGAGTTAGGGGTGAGCAGAATTAGAATAAGTCGAATCCAGATTACCTCTTTACTTTTTCTTTCAGTGCTCCAATTTTCTCCGCTGGTGTCATAAAATCAACCGAGAACTCTACACTGTCGCCCATACTAGGGCTTCTGTAATAATTGCTGATCGGCTTTACGGCCAGGACAGAGTTAGGATAATACACCTTTTCATTATTAAGTTTCAAGAATACTGTTGTCAATATATTCATTTCTTCGACCAATAGCTGCAAGATAATTCTAAGGCATTAATATGTGAATCTCAAACTCTAAAGTTAAACTCGGCTGCTATAAATTACCTCAATGCCATCTATAACACACCGATCACCAACATCGAATGGATGCATTACAAACACAAAGATGATGGCTTCAAATATATTCTTGCATGTGTTTCCAAACATGAAAGCCGCAAGTACTAGCTGCGATGAGAGGAATACAAGTACTTTTGTTGTTGCAATCTCCATTAGAAGAAGCCACACGACTATGGTCACCACTACTAAGACCACTGTCACAAGCTTGTTTAATTGTTTAACAGCTGTTTTAGTGTCGCTTAATGCATGCGCCAGTGCTTTACGTTCTTGATATACCTTTAACTGAAAAATACAAACATTAGGGTCCAAACAGAATTTCAATCCTTCATTATGATGACAAATTTTTATCAAACATGAAACCTTACCACCCAATCTGTTAAAGATTTTCTGGTAATTAGCCCGGTTTCTGCCTGTGCCAGTAGGGGAAATACCAAAGGAACTTCTTCCTTAATCAGGAATCTACGGAGTTCATTCTCATCGATATCCCTATTCATAATGAGAGCACTTTTTATCAGCAACAAAAGTGGTAGATGTCAAAACAAGGAGAAGGGCAAATACATTTAGACCTTGTTTGGATAAACAACTTATTTAAGGATTGATAACATAAACACTTATAACTTAGAAGTGTTTATGTATAAGCTATTTTTATAACAAAGAATAAACAATGTCAAATTGTTTTTAATTAAGTTATAAGTTGTTTTCATTAGCTGTCCTAGGGAGCTTCTCTTACAAACAGTCCCACAAATGGTTATGCTATTAAATAAGCTCAAATAAATTAATTCAAACAAACACTTAGAAGCAACAAAAACTCTATAAGTAATAATGTATATATTCTTACTTGCAACTAGCGGAAGCAGCAACGTTCCTGAAAACGTAATAGGCAGCAGCAGTTGCTTCCATCTCATTAGTAATTTCTTTATCAGTTTGTTCATTGTCTACATCATAAAAAGTTTCATCTAGTGAATTAGAGATTGTGGACAGCCTTGAATTCATCACTGCATCTACCAAAATCTTCATAGTCCACGACGAAACTTTCTCTTGCTTCATCCTATGAAGCTTAGCCATATCAATAACCTCTTTCTTTGTGCTACCTTTACTGGTTGTACTCCTGAAACTAAAATGGCTAATACTTTGAGATCCGCCGACTTTCTCAGCCTCTTCCATAAGTGGAGGCCCAGAGAGAGTCTGCAGAACGTACTGATGGAGTAATTGAGATAAAATAAAAATAAAAAAAATTTAAAAACAAGCTAATTTGGAGTAATTGTTAAGTCGGATGCAGCGGTAGTGAACTGGATAAATTCTGATTATACTTTTGCTGCCATCATGCTGATAGGTCAAGACTGCAGGGACTCTCTATAAGTCAGTTTGGTAATGTTTCTGTCATTTACACTAGCAGAGGCAAGTGATTGAAGCTCACAGATTAGTTGGAATAGCAAATGAAGTTGGATCTAGAAATTGGTTTCAAAAACAAAAACATAGAATAAAAATGTTACAATGATGGGTCATCACTTTCACCGATCGAGGGAACCTGACCCAGCTAATAATCCCTACACTTTCACTGAAAATGGGAACCTGACCTATCTAATACAAGGACATGGGAAGTTATTCTGATATTTGAAACCAAAACCTTGCACGGATAATTTCATTTATATGAAAGAATGGCCATATCAAACCACAAACAGTGAGGCGGCTTTTATTATGAAACTGTATAATTTCTTGATAACTGTCATATATAAAAATATTTCAAAATTCACGTTTCAAAGTTGAGCCCGTTATGAACCAGCATTCCCAAATGAAAAACAAAAAAAATTATTTTATATCATAGGATAAAAAAAGTTTTTGAATTCAAATTGAGGGTATTTTTGAGTTTGGGAGGCTGGAGCAATATTGGAAGCTAGGAAGAGCAATTTTATTTGGATAGACGAGGTCCCTGAAGAACTTTGGGCATAAAAAATTTGCTCAACTTAGGCATACATGTTTATGTTGGTGTTATATCTTGTAATTTCTTTATAAATTCTTACTCGAATGCAATTTATTTCAAGTTGTTTACGTTTGTTTTCTTTTGGCAACTTTATTTTTCTTGTCTTTTCAATTATGTCGAATTCAACGCTTTCAAACTTATATTTTATGCATTTTTCATTCAAGAATATGATGAACATTCAAACTTTTCTTACAAACATTGCACAACTATGTTCTAGAATTTACTAGTTGATCATGCAAGTAATCAATTTTAAACTAGTGCTTGTTTACCTAAAAAACCGATAAACAGTGTCATACAATTCTTACCAAGCATAAAACTTTGATAATATTTTATGCATTTTTCATTCAAGAATATGATGAACATTCAAAAATATTCTAGAATATGTTTTAGAATTTACAAGTTGATCATGCAAGTAATCAATTTTAAACTAGCGCTTGTTTACCAAAAATACCGGTAAACAGTGTCATACAACTCTTACCAAGCATAAAACTTTGATAATAATATTTTATGCATTTTTCATTCAAGAATATGATGAACATTCAAAAATGTTCTAGAATATGTTCTAGAATTTACAAGTTGATCATGCAAATAATCAATTTTAAACTAGCGCTTGTTTACCAAAAATATCGGTAAACAGTGTCATACAACTCTTACCAAGCATAAAACTTTGATAATATAGCAGAAGAAAATAGACTGGATTAGATTATGAGCTAGAGAAGGAATGACATCTTGTCGGATAAATGAGCTTTGATGTAATTTCCAGCGAGAATGTGTGATGCAACATATGTTAACGGTTCCAAACTCTGAAATAGAATCGAACAAAATTTATAAGGATCATACACCAAGTATAATAATATGCAATTGATAGATATAGTGTGATAACACAAGCATACGAGCTACCATTGTTAAAACATGATCTGGTAGCTGAGTTTTGTCAACCTTGCCGTAGGGTACCTGTTTTCAATCTTACTTAAGAATGAGTCTCTAATACACTAGTTTGAATTTGGTGGTTTTTCTCAATTGGGGAATGAAGAATCCATAAAAATTTGAAACTAGTTTATAACAGACTTATGATTACACAAATATATGAGCTACCACTGTGAAAACATGGATCAGGGGAAGTAGTTATTTAAGAACAAGTCTCTAATACACTAGTTTGAATTTTAAGGTTTTGCTCAATTAGGGAATAAAGAAGCCATACAAATTTGAAACTAGTTTATAACAAACTTATCCACACTACTTCAGGCACGATTTGAGTCTTAAGTTATTCACAAACTAGAAATATTGATCAAATAATATCCATCGTAAAATAAGTAAACTTTATGTTTTGAATTACCAGCAGGAAGCATGTGGAGTGCTGTTTCTTAAAGAGACAAATGTAGCAAAGAACATAGATGCCTAAACTAATCACCGATAGACATTCATAAACTTGGGAGCTAAGAAATTAACCGGAGACCACACAATAGAAAAGTTCCACCTAACTTTTTAAAATCAAGAGCCAATGTTTTCAATGTCTGAGTTGGCACTCAACAGTCAGCACTAGAGGGACTGACAGTGGCAACCATGGTTTTAAGTTTCGGTAGCAGTTGCACACCGAAATTTTATATTGCGGACAAATACAAATGATGCGGCCTAAATTGCAGTTGCCATGCCATTGTGGACTGGAGATCTTAAAAAATGGTTACATTGTGACATGCCATTGAATTATTGTTATTATTCATGGAGTCCCATAGCATAGCATAAAGTAAAATTTGAAGGAAGCAAATTAAAAATGCAATACTTACATGAAGTGTTTCCTATGTAGAATATGCCCACCAATTTCTTTCCAAAAATGCATCCACAGCATCCCTTAAATTGTTGTTTGGATATAACTGAGACTCATCGAGAGGCTGCCTTGTTGTTGGGTCTTCTTTCGATTTCTTTAAGTATTCCAAAATTTTGTTCCTTTCAAAGGAAACCCCACTCGGAGCCACAACCGGATCACGGAGGAGGTCGAATGTGATGCAGCACCGGAAATGGAGTGGAATCTCACGGGCATCATGTCTCAAGGGATCCCTGGCCTGCTCCAATTCTTTCTGGACATGCTCCAATTCCTTGTCTTGAAGGGCTTTGTTGTGTGACCAGAAAAAATATTTGGCCCTAGCAAGGCTTTTCCAAATAAATTCCACTTTAGAGGCGGTGGAATTGTTGAACCTGACGGTGTCATAAGCCTTTAAAAGAAAGGGGAAAAAAAAACATTAACCATCGTATCATATTAAAAGTAAGGCATTTATTGCAAGAATATTGTGGTGTAGTAAATGAGTAGAAACCTTTTGAAGATTAACGATGGCTTCCTCAGATTTGTCATTCATTGCGAGTGCATTTCCTAAAGCATGATATATCTGGAGGAGAAAAATAGAATTAAAAAATCAAAATGATGGAACCGTGTATTTCTTTTTTCTTTTCATAAGTGAGTTGACAAGTTGTTAATAACCAACCTCGGGAGTATCAATAGCCTTTCTATAGTCGGCTTCAGCAAGTTCAAATTGTCTAAAAACAAATACATGAAAAACTGAATCACCAAAAACAATCTAAAATATTCCCAGAACAACAAACAAATCCATGAGAAATTGAATATCAAAAAAGTAACAAAAACAGCCTAAAATACACAAACTATCTTAAAAACTTACAATGAATTAGTGTAGCAAATTCCACGCAAATGGAAAGCCTCAAGCATCATAGGTTGAATCTCGATTGCCTATAAAAAAGTGTGAATACTAATCATTAATCAATAAATGAAGATACTAATAAAATAAAATAAAACTAAGAAGATTACCTGGGTAAGCTCAGTCACTGCATCACTGTAACCATGTTCCCCACAAAGCTGTGATGCTCGTCTATAATACTGTAGTGCCCTCTCCAAAAGAAGCTTATCGTCCGAATTCGCCATTTCTCACTCTCAGGGTTTCAAGAACTCGCTTCAATTGTCGAAAAAAATAGAAAGAACGCGCTTCTTTTACAGCAGTATATCTTATTAGGGCTTAAACGGATATGGGCTTTTAATTGGACCGGTTTGGATAGGTTTGTGCTTTTTAAAAATAAAAGATCTTTTAATTGATTTGCGGCGTTTTTTATTTTTTATTCTTTACTATTATTTGTTTTTCGATATATTTCATGTTATTATTTTTTCAATTAAACGTAACATTTGATGGAATCAATTATCAATATAGATAAAAAGAAAAGTCAATGACATTATTTTCAAATGCTTGTTTCAATTTAAACAAAGCTGAAAATAATAAATTTATAAGTTTTCAAATACAAAATATAATTTGTTGAGAAATTGATGAAGAAGATAAATGATTTAGGAATGTTCTTATTTATTTTTAGAAATGGATAAAGGAGTCAAAAAATTAACGTGAAGAAGATGAGAGTTAACATTTTTAGCCAAAAAAAAAATCAACGTAAATGATCAAAATTACTAATTGAAATATAGATAAGGAATCAAAAAGGGACACAAAAACTAGTTAGAGCATCCACATTGGTTGACAATTACTGTGTCTACAAATAAACAATGACACCATGTTAGTGCGACGTTGATAATTATCTTTAAAGAAGTTTCTTTTCTCCGCCATTGTTTTTCTGTAGGGATACGTTTCTTTTGGATTAAAATGTAACTAGTGTGTATACTCGTGCGATGCGCACGGGGAATATATGTTATAAATAATTTAAAATAAAATATTAAATACTTTTTTTAATGAAAAATATTTAATATTATATATCTCTAATTGGTTAATATTTGACATAAAATCTAAAATGAAAGTTTACTACAAATGAAAAAAATGGAAATAAGAGAATTTTTATTAAGTTTGATGTATATTTAAAATCAAGTTCAATAATCATAACACAATGTGCTAATAATAAGAAAAATAAATAGAATTTTATAAATAAATAGAATGTCATATCAATTCATATAATTTACCTTAACACCACTATGCCACCACTCAACATAATGCAATAAACTAATTTTAATAATCACTTATCAACAAATGATAAATTACATCAAACAACTTGAATCATTCTCCTTCATATAATTGTAAATATTCAGAGTCCTATTAACATCTGCTGCACCTATGCTTTCCAAATCCCAACTTGTTCAATCAAATCTACATATTATTTGGCAAAGCAAGCTCACTGCCTTAATTTAGAGTGAAAGAGCCCAAACAACTTTTATTGCACCAAGAGCGGGAACTCAAATAGCGAAGGAGTAGCTCGGATCTAGAGAGAGAAATTGACTTATGACCTGAGATTTGTAAAAATAAAAAAAATGAAACAATTAAATAAATGTCCTAATAAACTTATGCATGCAGTATATTACACTTGTATAATAATTATATCCAAAAACTATATATATACAATTGGATAAAAATAGCTTGAAGAATTCTGTTAAATTTTAATGTGGAAGAATTTTTTTCCCCCCATTGCTTGCAGTTCTGCAGATTTGATTAATATTATCATGTTAAAACACTCAGAAGATTGTACCAAAAAAAAAAACACTCAGAAGATAGTATTTCCCATACGAAACATGTAATTACATTACTAATATATGTGGGGCATGTACAGAAACCATATATTATTTTTATAGACAATATACAATAAAATTTTAGAATGGTCTTCAATCAACCCCTGATTTGCTTTAAAAATTAATCAATAATCTCTATGACGCCGCATTGAAAGTTAGGTGTGATGAAGTTTGGTGGAGAAGGAATTGTGAATGTATGAAGGATGAGCTCAAATAACTCTATATAAGCTTCTAAATTATCACAACAAATAGTTGCACAACTAACATAATGGCTAATAGTAGCAACAATTAATGGAAATGCCCTTCTCAATTTTAATCATAATATCAGTTAGTTTGGTGAGGCTACTGAATTACTTTAACATAATATCAATTAATGTGAAATTTGATTATTTAGTTTGTATTGTGATTCAGGAAAGAGGAGTTGCTTGCTTCCCTAATTGAAGCTCGTAAGTCTTCACAGGAGAAGCAATTGCTGCAGGCTGAGATCAATATATCAGGACAGTCACTTCACCCACAGTAGTATAATAACGCATTTCTTTCCTTCATCCGTCTATATGTCCTGTTTATAAGACTTTTAAGATCATACAATGCCTCGTGTCTGTTGATCTACAAACAACTTCAGTGCACTTCACATGTATGTAATAAAAAATGTACTCTTAATGCATGTTTGTTATCATTGTGGGTTTCTCAAAATCACAACACTCCTTGTGCTTGTTTTAGTTTTCAAAACTAAGTAGTAAGTATTATTGAAATAGCACTTGTTGTTACTTTATTGTTTATATATATAGAATGGCTGGATTTTTTTTTTGAAACAACATTTTATATACAATAAATGCTCCCTGCACAAGACGAACATGGAAAACCAACATAGAAATACAAGGCGCCATATATATGTGGCCCCGTATATATTGGAAAACCTTACAAAAATAATTTATAAAGTTATAGTTTCCAATGGTGATTTGATTTTTTCAATCCATAGACCGCTTGGTATTCTTGTTTTTGTTCTTCCTTGTCATGGAAGATTGCTGCTAGTTGTGTTTGTTTCGTCCTATGTTGCTTCTATTGAATAACTTTACTGATCATATTCTATACTTTCTAAACATCTTCCTCACTTTGAGGATATAGGTGAATTTTGTGATGATACAAGAGGAAATAGTTCTTTGACTTGTTATTTCTATGTGTCTGTTTGCTTTTTAACTTTTACGAGTTCTTGTCATGAGGATCAGATTGAAGCCCTCAATTGCCAGCTTTATATCCTAAACTCATTGGTCCTATTACACAGTTATCTTCCACATGTGCATTGCATATATGCAAAGCCATAAACATATATAAATATAGAACTTAATTGTTTACACTTTTAGCTTTCTTTACGTGAGTCCATTTTGTCCGTGATATAGTTTGACGACAAATGCGATTTCCTCTATTAATTGAATGTGAATTCTTGTTCCATTAGAGGTTCAAATTGTTGCTTGTCTGAAATTGGACTAGCCTTTTTTGCCAGAATGTTAACCATTTCATATTTGTGATTTGTGTGTCTGCCACCCATTTCACAACTTCTAGTAGCTTTTTGCGGTGAACATTGATTTACTTTTTTTCTTTTTTTTTTTTTGAAAGGAGTGGACATTGATTTACTTGATGATTGTTTGGTTTTGCATTTAAATGACCAATATCAACCGAAAGTTCAACAATGACTGATTTCATATCAACCGAAAGTTCAATAATGAAAGTACATTTTTCTGATAGCTGTCATATATAAAAAAATATTTCAAAACTTGCATTTTAAAGTTGAGCGTATTAAGAACCTGCATTTCGAAAAAAGAAAAAAAAAATACTGTCATTTAGGATTCTAGGATACAAATGCTTAAGATTTCATGTCAAGTGCTGCATTGGCTGATTTATTTCAACTGGAAGTTCAATAATGAAAGTATAATTTCTTAATAACTGTCATATATAAAAATATTTCGAAATTCACGTTTCAAAGTTGAGCCCGTTATGAACCAGCATTCCCAAATGAAAAATAAAAAAATTATTTTATATCATAGGATAAAAAAAGTTTTTGAATTCAAATTGAGTTTGGGAGGCTGGGAGCAATATTGGAAGCTAGGAAAAGCAATTTTATTTGGATAGACGAGGTCCTTGAAGAACTTTGGGCATAAAAAAGTTATTAATAAATTTGTGTTTGTTTTAAAAAAAAGTTAAATGGACACTAGATATTAGCTCAACTTAGGCATACATGTTATGTTATGTTATGTTGGTGTTATAACTTAATTAAGCATTGTTCTGTATTGCAACCGAAAGGAATGACACCATATTTATAAGCAACCCTAATATCAAAGAAATATTTTTTTTGGTAAAAACAAAGAGAATTTTCATTCACAATTTTTCTTCTAATTGTATTGTCAATTTTTTTGTTAGTTAGTCCAATGACTATAATTCCACCTTTTTAAAGTGAATAAATATGCGTATCAGAATTCAAACCTCGATCAATACAAATTACAGACAATATTTATATCAACTAAATTAAAATTACATGGTCATTATATTAACTTCATTATTTTGAAACAATTTTGCGTGACATATATATAAATATGTTGTTGTATCAGTTTGTATGTGTTTCTTCTTCAGTGTCTATATATATTAGCTTCAGTGTATATTACGAGTAATTATTGACAGTGTATATGGTTTAACATATCAGCAAGTGTTACGAATAATTTTTTTTATGGAATTATTGACAGTTTGTTAAATTAGTACTGTATATGTTTATGTGAATTTTTTTTTTTAAAATTTTTATTGAATTAGATGATTATCAAGATCGAGAAATTGTTTTTAATTGATGATTTGATTTGCGTCGAAGAGTTGCTCTCAACTTGTGTGTGCAATTGTTTATTGTTATGTTCAGATGTCTCGTAAGAGAAAATTTAAGTTATATAGTATGAGCTTTGAGAGAGACATGACGCGTGAAGAAATAATGTGTCGAATTAGTAACTATCAAACTAGTATAAACACGAGTATTATAAGATTTTAGGGCAAAAAAGTAAATTAGTTTTAAAATACCTCCCCTCCCCTTGTGAACCAAACATCTATTTAATTAAAATACCCCACCTCTCATCCCCTCCCCTCTTTTGAACCAAACATATATTTAATTAACATACCTCCCCTCCCCTCACCCCCCCTTCATTAAAATCCCTCCCCTCCCCTTCCCTCGGTCGAACCAAACAGACCCTTAGGGTTATTTGATGTCCTAATGATAAATTAAAGTATAAGTAGAATGTTCAAAATTCAAATTCAACTATGCATATATCAATATTCCTAAAAATTAAGTTATGTTCACGTTGACTAAATTTGCTACTTTATCATGGCTTTATAAAATTTGTATTAATATTTTTATATTTTTACACTTGAAATTGGATGAACTAAAAATTGAACAATTTGAAACCTATTTAATTTTATTAAATTTCCTAAATGAGTGATCAAAATTAAATTGCAAGTGTTTTAATCTTTGAATGGAATTTTTCTATCTCAAGACCGATATTATTACCGATTCAATGTCTCGTAATATTGAAAGTTTAAAGAATAAGGGCGCATTTGTCTTTATTTTTTTTAAGCAAAGAATTATTTATTTGAAAAAAAAAATCACTTTTATTATTTTAAGTGTGTGCTTGTTAGAGTTTTTAGAAAATCATTTTGTTAAGAAAATTAATTTTAACCTTAAAATAGTATTATTATTATTTTTTCTAAATCATTTTTAATCTTAATGTAGTATTATTGTCACCTCCCTATTTTGTTTTTCCCACCTATCGATTTAATGTAAACATGCTGCTAACTCTTGGACGTGCCTACACTTTTGGGCCGATTAACCCCCAAAAAAAAAAAAACACGACGTCGCTTTGAGTTGAAAACATAAAAAGAAAGCAAAATTAAAATTTTCGCCATTGCCGGGGATCGAAGTCGGGTAACCCACGTGACAGACGGGAATACTTACCACTATACTACAACGACTCAGTTGTTTAAAACTACTCTTATATGCTATATGTACATTATAAGGTAACATATGAATCTCCAAGTTCCAGATAGATAATACATCTGTGGCAAAGATACGTTACATTATCTCACACCCATGTTTATTGTCTCATTTCATAATTCAACATTAAAAAAACAAAGAAACCATTCCAATAAATGTTAACATAGCAACCTAGGCAATGGCCTTGTCTTCTGCCACCACTACTACTGTATGCATTCCATGTAACAACATTCTTCCAAGAACTCAACCATCCAAATTGATATTCTCAACTAACATTGTTTTTTCTGTAACACTACCTCGAAGATTATGCATCAGAACCAGCTCTGCTGAAAACTCTGCAGGGACAACAGATTTTGAGTCAGAGAGTTCCATCCAACTTCCAGAAGAATCATCTTCTTTAATTTCTACTCTCAACGTCGAAAGAGCTCTCCGTGGCATACGTAAGTTTCACAACCATATTTTAATTAACACTTATGTTGCATTGCATTGAATTAATGAAGATATGGTTTAGAATGCAGCTATTACAGATGTAGATCATTATGGTAGACTCGGCATTCCAAGAGGATGTCCCTATGAAATGGTCAGAAACATCTTATATACTTATCATTTAATTCATATAAACTATCAGTGTAAAGATTTTTATACTGTCTCGATCAATCATATTCGTGTTCACAACATTAAAACCGTTTGACTTCTAAACAGGTGCCAGTTGCGTATAATAGTAAGGTTCGAGAATTGGAGAGTCAAGGTTTAGAGGAAGACATACTCAAGAAGAAATTGGAACTTCTCAGAGTCAATAGCAAATATATAAATATGATTTGATTTTGATTCGAATTGTTTGGTATTTGAATTTTAATAGACGAGACTTGAAAAAACATGATGTCTTTGTATAGGAATCGTACACCATCATGTCATCGCCGGATGAAAGAAGAATGTATGACTGGAGCTTGGCAAGAGAAGGTAACACAGAAAAATTCATTTGACCTTATGAGGTTGATGTTTCTGAGCTTCAAAAAGGAGATCCTCCACCACAGGTACTTTGTTCTTAATACTTTCTCAGTATCCTAAACTAGTCATTAGGAGTTAGGTGTTTGAGGTAGTGAGATAAGAGATTCTTATTTCCACTTTTGATGGCAGGAACCTGAGGATGTTGGACCAACTAGACTGATTGATAATTTTATAGGGACCAAAAACATTTAACCCCGAGTGAAAATATTTTTTCTATGTAACCAAAAAATGAACAATACACAAGCAATTTACAAATCATATTATTACTTTATAATACAAGTGGAACTCTTATCCACACAATTATCATACGAGAGTTAAGTTCGTTACGCTGAAATTACATTAAAAAGACAATATTGTCGGGTACCCATTTCGTCAAAAGAAAATGTTAGTAGAAAACTCATTTCATCAAAACACCAGCATGGTGCGCATTCCGTTCCGTCAAAAAAATGCAACTAATTGTCACTCACTGTGCGCTAATAGTTTTTTGAGTATCGCAAGGCTGAAGGTAAAAATATGCTGAAATGTAACGATCAAAATCCTATAATGGAAGGACATTAACAAATATGTCCTACAATCATTTGTGTAATTGAAAATGAAGTTCCAATGTCAAAATTTTCTGAATTAAAGCTAAATATACAACCCAAGCAAACCCCGTCAGCACTGAAATGGTTGTGATAGGATTGAGTGCAGGGATCTACATAATTCGTTTCACAAAAATACAGACAGCACCACTACAATATACAAAGGTCATGTAGACAAAGGATGAGATTAAATAATTGCAGGGTCATAAACTGAACTGCCTGCAATCAATCCTCTGATTCTCAGCCGCATCAGAATCTCCGTAGTTTTAATGATAATGGCTCTATTGACTATACTATACATTCAATCTATATCCACCTGCATTGTAAATAATGATTACATGCCACAGCATGAATGGCGTATATGTTCTCAAAATCTAAGAAAGGTAAGGAAATTAATCCTTTATATCTTAAGTTCCCCTACAGAGGTTCAAGGGATCCACTCTTTAGTCTTTCCATCCGTGCTTGAAGCCCTGACAAAGCTTTCTCATCCATAGGATGTACCCCACCTTGCAAAGTATTCTCAGTTCCAACATGTTCCGATGGAAGAGGAATCTGACTATGAGGAAGTCCATGGTTCAAGTTGTCGTTAACACTTGTCAATGGCCTAGCACCGGAATCTGTACTCCCAGCCGCAGCTGCTAATTGCATACTCTTCATTCTCTCTCTGATTGCATCCAATGTCCCACTTGTTACTGCAGTTCATAAGTAACCTCTCCAAGTCAATATCCATTCTCTTAAACTAACAATTAAGAGTAAATTAATTCCCACCACAACCAATAACTAACAATACTAATTACTATTATTGGCTGTTTAAAAAAAAACAATTAGGAGTAATTTTTTTAATCATACCTCCGGTGTAGTCAGAACTTAACACTCTCGATGCATAGGCATTCACAGCCCTATTCTCCTCATTATATGATGATGGGGGTAGATTGAAATTTGTTGGTTCGGTTTTCACATTTAATTTGGCTTCATTCAACGCATTTGCATTTACAGGAGAGAGTGGCGCGAAATCTGGGGAAGATATATTTAAAGATGCTGGTGGAGGAGTAGGCATTGGCACACTTGACGGAGTTCTACCAGCTGCAGCATTCTTCGCCATCTGCCAAAATGTTAAAGACAGTTGTCAAATACTCAACTGTACTCACAATCAAGAATATAGAAAAATATAACAAAGGTTTAATTAAGCACATAAGTATTTTAATCAACCTGGGCAAGACCATCTCTGATGTAAGTGCGAAATGCCTCACTAGCATTTTGAAGCTGATCAAATATGTCAACCTAAGATAAACCAAGAATCTTAATAAAATAACCGAAATAAAAGGATAAAGCAGGTTTATTAAATGTGAAAAATAACATGACACTTACTACATGAAAGGTTTATTAATCATTCTAGCTTAACTGGAAAAAAAACATAAAATTTGAATATATGCTTAATTTGATACCTCTGGGTACAATTGAGTAATTCGATAAAGTTCATATAGACCAATTGTGCAAGTTTGCTTCTCCCCAATCTTCTTAAATATTGCGGCCAACTCTTGCTGCAATTTATTTATTTTCAACGATTAAACAAAGAAAACAATGAATGTAGGGCATTGAAATAGGGATAATATATGTAATAACTCATAAGGACAAAAAATACAGTAAACTGAAATTAAATTGAGATATGGCTTATTTACCCAGAAAGCACAAAAAAATGGAAGGTTTTTATGAGCTTATTTGCTGCATAAAATAGATTAATTTTATAGGCTGCAATGTGAAGGTTTTTATGAGCTTATATAGATAAACAACCCAATCAAACTTAATCCAACACCTTAAGGCATCATAAAATTATCCATCATATTCATGTATAAGACAAGATTATACAATTGAAAAATCTGTGATGTCTATGTTATAATTATAAAATGCCATGCCAAATGTGGCATGCATGCCATCCGAGCACTAATTGTAATACCCAAAACACTAAGAGATAATGCTTAATGATACCTTCAACTGGGCATCAGCAGAATGTGTTCCAGCAGCTGAATTGTTGGTTGCTGAATCACTCCAATGGTTTGGTCCCCCGGGTCCAGATGCAGTCAACATTCTTGCAGCAGCCACAGTCTGAAGTTCAATTGTAAGAATATAAATATAAATATAAATATAAATGTATAATATATAAAGCATGAACAAATTAACCCAAAAATATTAATGCCTACCTCAAGATTAAGCTCAATGTAAGCAAGGATAATGGGTTGAGATTTTGTATCAATAGGAACCATTGAAAGATGACCCTTTATTGCTGCACCACGAAGCTTGACAAGTTCATGCAGAACAGTTTTCACCATTCGCAAGGGTTTGTCATCCGCACCAGCCCTATTAAATTCAAATAATTATTTTAAAAATGATTCTAGTCAAATTGAAAAACAAATCATCCTTAACCCAATCCAACAATAGTTATTTACCTTCTCCTAATTTCCTCCATTCCCAAGTCTTGCAAGTATAGATGGATGCTTTGAAGCATGCGATCGAGGTCAACATCATAGATGGTGCTCTGAAGAACCTGAATCGCATCAAAATGTATGTGAAATAATGCAACAAAAATTTAAAGAACAAGTCTAAGCATAATTTTAAAATTCACCAAGACATAGTCCGTTAATAATGGGCATTGGTTTTCAATGATGATACGTTGACCTAAAGAGATGGGAAATTTTGCCAATGCAACTAAGGTTGGGGAGCATTTAACCTACACTAGGCAGAAAACACTATTGAAGGAGGAACAGATCTACAACTTTGGTAGTGGTGAAAGTGATACAGAAGAAAGGTCCCCCAGTTCAGGAATATTTTCATTAAAATTTTAATGCTTAGTTACGTTAAGCCTTACAGGCCGAAATTTCCTTGACTTTAATGGTATTTACTGGTATGTTAAACTAGGTTTTTAAGAACGACGTATCGCAAATTATGAATATTCCATGAATTTTGAATAATTTGTTTAATTTCTCAGATTTTGTATTTATAGAAGTAATTATTTGTATGAAATATTCCATGAAGTAATTTTCTTTTTGTGAGTAGCATTTGATTAATTTTCTATGATTATGGCTGGAATTTTTTTTTATCCATCCATAGTTGTCAATTCGGAATATTGGATGCCCAGAAAATGTTTTAGCACATTGCAAGATGAACAATGAATCGAACAACTGTGATCCCAAGTCTCATAATCTTTTTAAAAAATCCAAATAAAGAGATTAATTGTTCTTTAAGATTATGACCATTAATAATTTTGCTACCTTTGTAAGCTTTATAAGGCATTTCACAACCAGATCAGAAAACTTCTGATTTCTGGTAGCAAGAGACTCATTTGGCGCTGGTGAAGGCCACCTCGATGGATCTAGTGGACGTAAGAGATTAATCAGAACAACAAAGGATGATGTTCGATCTGCGTTATCCTGTATTGATGATAACTAGTCAGTAAAATAACTTGTCCTTAGCATAAAAACACACATTATCATTACTAAAAAGGGCAAAATAAAAACAAATAGATTAAAAAAAACAAGTCCTTACAAGAATCTTAAGCATCAATACATTCAATGCTTTCAACAACTGGCTACCATCATCCATACGAGGAACATTATCATCCAATAGCCACAGAAGAAGCTCGGTAATGAGACTGTCAAGAGTGCTCTCTTTTACAGCATGTGCTAATCTTTTATTTTGAAAAGTCTGTAATGGGCAAAGGAGTTGTAATTGGAAACAATTATTGAATATCAATATACCCTAAGGAAAAATGGAAAATAAATTTACCTGCATGAGAGTGTTGAGCACATATTTACAGGACCGCGACGAAGCTCCAGTCAAACTGAAGTCAAATGTTTTTGCAACCTAGATTAAATAATGAAAGAAACGTTAATACTGTTAAAGATTTCTTTCCAAACAAGGGAATTTATTGCTAAAACTATCTTGCCTTATTTGCAAGGCATGCAACTAGCCTATCTGCATCTTTCTCAAGTTCATCCATAGCACTGCCTTCTGGATCACTGGTTGCCTGAGCTAACTCATGGCAAACAACTTTCATTCCTTCAACAGACTGCATCACAAAATTATTTTGAAAACAGATGTAAAAGCTCCATTTTCCAAAACGCGTAAGAATAGGAAAAAACCAAAATGATATGTAACTATATTGTGACCAGAATTGTCATTTTAGAACGTGGATCACTAATGCAAGAATAATTGTCCCACGAATAATGATGAAGATATTCATAATAATAACAAGAGGCCGTGCTATGTCATCCACCTGCTCAGGAGAACCGAAAGAAATAATCTCTAGTGCTTCATTCCAATCAGTGGGGGTACTGGCAACAGCCACAGGACGAGACATCAATTGTCTCTCAATGTTATTATCAGGTTGAGCATAATTTCTCCTGACAATAAAAAGCAAGATGATTAAGAATAATCGAAGCAATGCAATTTTTTTGTTGGTGGGTTATTTGGGGGCAAAGGAAAAAAATAAATAGACATTTTCATACCTCAATAATGGACCAGCAAGAGATCTAGTCATTTCTCCACTTTGCTCTGCGACATCAGGCCTGGTAATTGAAAGAACATCTTGAATATTAATTTTAAATGTTGAATATAGAAACATATATTAACTCGTCTATCCTCTAATCTTCAGAATTTTTAAACTTATGTTGATGATAATTTACACTAAAAACTAACACCTTAATAAATAAAAAAGATTTCAACGGTACAATTTCCGGCCTTTTCTCAGTCTCATTGTCACCATCAAAACTAGAGAAAATTATTAGTGCATTCCAAAAAATGTTACAAAGGAAAATCAAGGTTCTCTCACAAGCTAGGGCCTCATATCAAATATATTAACGAACAATAAAGGTTCAAGAGTCCAGTTACTTCTGTTTTCATATGGTGATCACAATCAGGATATCAAAGCTTAGAAGAAATACAACGCATTAATTATTAACTATACAACATAAAATGGAAAGACTTGCCCATTTTCCCTGACAGAACGCCGTAAAATAGCCCTCGCTTCCCCTGGCTTTCCTTCCTTTTTCTTTTCCATCTCCCGGACCTAACAAATTACACCCCTTTCATCAGTAATGTAGCATATCAAAACAAAAAGAAGGGGGAAATTAGAAAGTTAAGAACTTACCTTCCACTTAAATCTATCATCTAACATGCTTTTTTGAGCATCTGTTAGTTTCCCAACAAATCTCCATATGTCCTCACCTGCATAGCAAGACCATGGAAAGAAAACAGTCAGCAACGCCAAAAGGTAGATCAAAATTAAACCAAACTTTTGCAACTAAAATCTTCAGGTGAAAGATAATCACTTAATCCATAGATACGGATACAAATGAATGTGTCATGTAGTTTAAATATTTAAAGAGGAAAGACAGCAGCCCAAGTTTTTTATAAGTGTTATGAAGATGGATTTCTGCAGGGTATATCATACCTAGAATCTTATAACCGGTGGCAAGTGCATTTAATGCAGCTTTCCTAATATCCCCATCACGTTCGGCCGTTAAACTTGCAACAATTTGCAATGATTTCAGCTGCCCACTAATCTGTCCACATAATGCCAGGAATAAATATCTAAAGAAAATACTGGAAAGAATATTTCATTAAAAGCATCAACGATACCTCAGCCCCATGATGATCAAGAATAAATCCGACAAGATCAGCACATTCAATTCGAGTCCTGTTGTTCTTAGAGCGCAACCCTTCCAATATATAAGGGAAACATTTGGATGCGGAATATACCACAACAAATTGTTTAGTCAGCTCCCGCATTTTTTCACGTACTTTCTCAATGTTATGCCCTAACTGCAACATTTACAAAATATAAAATGAACTTTTACTTTCATCTGTGAATTAAATTAGTCATTTTTTGTAGCACCCAAGCAAGTACACTGCTAAAACCTACTTGCTACATATACTGAAACAAAATATTGACTAAACTCAGACAAACACAGATTTGCTGAAATATTGATGTCTACTGGTTATACCAACTATCAAATTTGTTAATACAAACCTTCTCTACAAGACAAGGAAGAAAAATTGCCACTTCAGACTCTGTTAAAGAGTACCCATCCTCCTTCAAAGTGTCAAGCAGATCAGGAAGAAATTCCAGCACCTGAGCAATTAAATTGCATAGATGTTAACTTAGGACCGATATAGAGTCTGTATACGGCTTATTTACATGAGCTCTCCATAATAGCTTATAAAAACAACTTATACCTTATAGAAATAGCTGATACATAGCTTATAAGGGCTAAATTATGTTGTTATCCAAACAGTGAAAACTGAAAGCAACAGTGAAAACAAAAGAGAAAGCTTAATTGCACCTTTAATAGACATGTTGTGTTTGATTTGCAGAACTGCAACACAAACCACCTCAAAAGAATATCCAAAACTTCTATAACTTCCTTAACAATGGATGGAAGTGCCTGTGAGGTGCAATAGAAGATTGTATATAGTTAATAGTACATTCAACACAGGAAAAGCTCGCAACTTATTAAGATTGTGAAAAGAACAGCACCTTCTGCAAAATTTCAAGTCCGTCAACTTGCTTCTTAAAATCTTGACTTAAGAGTCTCCTATGTAAATCCTCTCTGAAATACCTCCTCATATCACTCTGCAAATAGTGAACATTTATTAAAATTCAATAATTAAGGAAACTTGAGTTACGCATGATAATTCCCAACTCCTCAAAGAGCATGTCAACCTCAAGATCTTGAGTTTGCTCAATTCGTGGATCTTCAAACTTAAACCTTCGAACAACCAATCTCTCTCTATCTTCCTGCATGCAAGAAGATTTAACAGTTAAACCATAAATCTTTTGAAGATTTTAGGTAATGTTTGGTAAATACTTCAGCCAACAATACCTTGTTTGAATCATTGATATTTAGCAAGGCCTGAGTTTGGACTGCTATATCTTGAACAGATATTGGTTCCGACTTGGCGCCCTTTATTACCCCGACTCTCTTCATGATGAAAATGTACAGTTAGAAATCTAAACAAACAAAAGAGTAATCAACAAAAGAAAACTCAACATACCGAAGACACAGATCTATTTCCAGGTTTTGAAACACCATTTGCAGTTGATTTCCCAACCTTTGTAGCACCCTTCGATGTTACACTCACTGAAGCTGCTCTGGTTGACTCGAATGACTCTAAGGACACACATCGGGGGCAGTGGGTAAGAAAGAGATAAGTATGAGGCAAAATAGTTACCAAGATAAGCATCAACCATGCGTAGCAAAATAAGCTTTGTTACCAAAGAACGCACCTTGAAAAGCTCCATATGGTTTTATCTTCTCAAGAACAAGCGCCAGTGCTGGTCCTTGAATGTCTTTAACAATCTTTTCAATCTAAATAAACAAGCAACTTAATTATAAGTATCACATGAATGTTGAGGAAACAAGGAATGAAAAACCGGCATTTTTGTCACGCATACCACTTCATGCCCACTAACTCTAAGTATCACATTAATACAAGTCTCTGCCGCCTTGCGAACATCAGAGGATTTATCCTACACAAAGGAGCCATCACAAATTTAAATCCAAGTAAATTATGCATTAGAACTGATTTGATAGGACGACGGGATTGAGTAGCCAGAACATACTGCCATTGCAGAAGAGGCTGGCTTCAGCAGTTGAGCAGCTTCAGCAAAACTACTTAACCCAGAAAGTTGCCTAGATAACCAATCAAAAAGATCTTTACGCCCTTCCGCACCAAGTTTAGAATCCACCAAAGCAATGGCAACATAAGGAACCTACAGTAAAGTCATGTTTAGGACAAAACGACAATAATAATAATAATAACAATAACAATAATAACAATAATAATAATAATAATAACAATAATAATAATAACAATAATAATAATAATAATAATAAATAATAATAATAATAATGAAAATAGAATACAAAATCAGGACAGACCATTTTATCAAGATGAACAGCAGCAAGCCAAGAGTCAAGAGTATTCAGTACACATTCTCTCATGTGCTTCTTATTGTCCCCAAGACATTTCAATATATCCGACAGAATGCCCTGCAATAAACCATTCAAAAAAGTTAAACTTTGAAAAAAGGAGAAATGCAACATTAACAATTGGAAAGAAATACAAAAGCCGGACAGAATTCACTAACTTTGCTTGACTTCTCAACGGCTTGACCCATTGCAGATGCAACATTACCAATTGTTGTCAAGGTAGCCATTACTATGTTTTTGTTGCTATCATTGAGCCGTCCCCTAAGAGCGCCAAATAAATCACCTGGTAATACAAATCATCACTCAGCAACAATTTAAAAGATCGACAAACATTATGATGAACAGGATAATTGATGGGAATACTTGAAGAGTTAATAAAAAACAAAGCAGCAAGTCCATGAAGCAGAGGAAATTGATGGGAGGGGTAGAGAGTCAAAAGTTTAAAACTTTTAAAGGCACAAAATACAAATGTTTATGAAGTACCAGTTCCAGTTGATTGAATGCGCTTATTAGCCTCTTCCAGTATTTTGTTTACAGCGTCAACAGATTCCATACGAACCTACATTGAGGTAAAAAACAGAGCACAAAATGTGATGCAACTGAAGACAAGCTAAAAATACAAAACAAAAAGGTGATCTAATATTTCAAACAAACCTTCCAATCAGGGCTTTCGAAACTCTTCAAGAGAGTCGGAGTAACCTTTCCACTAATATCTTCACGAGGCAAGCTATCCAGCCCACCGGCCACCACAGATGAAGATGAATCTGATGCCCTGACAGTTTTTCTGGGAACTGCAGATGCTCCCTGGATTAAAACAAAAATAAATAAATAAATATTATAGCATTAGGAATCATGATACAACATAGATGTTACATCACCAAACACAACATACCTCAAATGGGTTCTTCTCATATTCTGTGTCAAGAGCACTCAGCAGTGCAGGCTTAACATCGGTAAGAAACCCTTTTATGTCTACAAGTGAAGAGAGCATTAGATCTAACCATAAAAAATCGTGAGAGATGGGAATTAGAAAGTCAACACAAAGTCACCTGGACCAACAAATTTATGCAGAACACCCAAGAGTTTAATTGATGCATTTCTAGTAGCAGCTGCACTTGACTGCAGACCAGTTTCTTTAAGAAAATCAATTAAATCCTGCAAAAGAGGACTTGCATTAAAATTTAGGAAAGTTCGCATATAAAAAAATCTATAATAGTAGTATTTAAATTTAATACATGCAATCACACACACAAAAAATAACTTAATTACAAAAAAACAGATAACAGACTGTTGGAATAGAAAATATATTTTAAGATATGCTTAAGTTTTATGTAAATATATTTTAAGATATGCTTAAGTTTTATGTTATAGTTTGTTGAGAAAATATTTCTATGATTAAGTTTGTTTATTCCTATCGTTAAGGGATTTAGTTTAGATTTAAATATATTCACTTGGCTATAAATACCAAGGTAGTATCATATTATTTACTATGTAAATATTATAGGTAAATATTCTATTTAGTTCATTATCAATAATATTCTTATTTTCTTATATTTTCTCCTATTCTTCCCCCTAAATACCACAAATTCAACATGGTATCAGAGCCATGGATCCACCTTGAAATATTCCGCTGCAATTTCTTTCCGAGAAAACTTAACTCTCGGTTATTCTTAGCTTTCCCTTTACCTTTTTTCTTCACATGAACCCTAGCCGTTATTAGGATTTCTTTTTTATTTCGTTTCACCCTTTATGATTCTTGTTTTATGTTTTCTATTCTAACCTTATTTATATGTTACCCTGACATTCTTGCAGCTTACATGCCACTTTTACATGAATCCTTTAACTTTACCCACCGTTCAAGATTGATAGTTAGTCTCTCTTGTTCTTTGTTTTGGTGGTCTTAATTTCCCGTTACCCACCGTTCAAGATTGATAGTTAGTCTTTCTTGTTCTTTGTTTTGGTGGTCTTAATTTCCCGTTTGTGATGCTTTAATCCGCGGTTCCCGTTTGTGATGCTTTAATCCGCGGGTACCGTTTGTGATGCTTTAATCCGCGAGCTTCCTGTTTGTGATGCTTTAATCCGCGAGCTTCCCGTTTGTGATGCTTTTATCCGCGGGCTTCCGGTTTGTGATGCTTTAATCCGCAGGTTCTCGTTTGTGATGCTTTAATCCGCGGGTATTTTTACATAATTTGATACGGATTCATTACTTCGGCCGCTGCTCTACTACTTCTTTGGTTGCTGCTCTTCATTGGATATGCTACCAAAGGATTTGGTTTATTTTCAGGGTTAATTTTGTAACAAGCTTAAAGCTTAGTAAGCTTTAGCTTGAGGGGGAGTGTTGGAATAGAAAATATATTTTAAGATATGCTTAAGTTTTATGTTATAGTTTGTTGAGAAAATATTTCTATGATTAAGTTTGTTTATTCCTATCGTTAAGGGATTTAGTTTAGATTTAAATATATTCACTTGGCTATAAATACCAAGGTAGTATCATATTATTTACTATGTAAATATTATAGGTAAATATTCTATTTAGTTCATTATCAATAATATTCTTATTTTCTTATATTTTCTCCTATTCTTCCCCCTAAATACCACAAATTCAACACAGACCTTAAGCTTTAAATGTGATACACCAAAATCCTCAACAGCAGAAACCATCCACAAAATTCCTTCACTAAGAACCTTTGGATTCTTATGCTCCTTCATGATCTTGTAGACCTACGATAAAAATAACAGTTTTCAAAAAAGTATTTGTTTAGACATAAAGACAAGTAAAAGCAAGATGCAGTATAGCCATCTTAATTTGTTACTCCAATAAATTCTGTCACATTTCAACTTTCAACATAAAAGAAACAGATTACACTAAAAAAATAATAAGTAAGCACTTCTATATATATATATATATATATATATATTGGCAGATTCACCTCATAAACCTGCAACTACACCAATGAAAAAACCATGCCTTTCAATCCATTATCATAAATTTTTCATATAGACAAGCTTGGATCACACTTTTGCCCAATAATTAGAAGATATTCCCGAAAGAGAACAACCATACTTACTCTTTCAAAAATGAACCCTGGACCAACTGCTTCACAAAAAGTAGTGAGGCATTTCATAGCATGCGCCCGTGTCTTAATATCTGCTACACGCTCACATAGTCCTACATAAATGTGGTATCGAATCAGAAAATCAGTCATTCGTAAAGCAAAGACGTGATTATTGGTAAAAGCAAAATCAAATGATAATACCCACCCGAAAGACAAAGTACTACACACTTCTTTGGGAATTTAGTTGCAGTTGAAGCTATATGAGTGATAATTTCAATAACCTGCTGTTGAACCTGCACAAGAATGACAAGCGCTTAGGGATTTCTTGTACTACCAATGCTGTTTTGAACTAGAACTAAAAAACAAATCATCCAAAATCCAAAAGGAAATACTTCTGAACCTGAACATTTTTCTCGCCCCAACCAGGCAAGGTGCAAAGTAATCTAATCAATATTTCCACAGATTGGTCAAGGTTCTGTAAGCCTTCAACTTGCTGTTTCAGCGAAGAAATGGCTGCAAAAATTTAACTTCAGCAACCTTACTCATCAAGCATGTATACAAGACATCGGAGGAAAAATCAGAAGATAAAGTTCCGAGAGTGGATGAGATAGACCCAGTTTCAAGGTACTCTAAAAAATACAACAAAAGTTATCTATTTATAGATGCCCTAGACGGCTAGACCTAAATGCATGTCAACAAAGAATAAAATGAAATACAATAAATGCAAAAGCAATATATTGTATTCCAACTTAAAAAACAATGCCAAGGACTAGAAAACATGGAATAAGAAATGCCAAAAACTTTCCAAAAGATAGTAAGATGTATTTGACTTTCACACAATCATGAAATTATTATCTAGAAAGGGCTGAGAATATATTATAGATCAGCTCCCCATTATAAATAATCCAAACACCTGAGAAAAACGTACCAAGATGACAAGATCTAGAAAAGAAAAGCTTAAATTATCAAATTAATATGAGGGTGTAATGATGATGTTGGAGATTAGATCCTCAACCAAGATGTTATCAATCCTTTTCCAACATGATTCCTCCTCCAGTTTCATATTAAACAAAGTCACAACTGAATAGATGATTACCAACCTTCAAGACGCTCCTTCCACACAGCACTTTTTAATAGAGCGATGGTATCTGATTGTATAAGAGAACCTATTCGGCTTTCAATCTCTTCAAGACCCATCTCAGTGGGCTGCATGCATTCAGATACACAAAGGTTGTATAAACTATCATTAGATAATCACATGAAAAAATGTGGCGGCAGATTCAAATCAGAGAGACAGCAAACAAACATTATATTACCTCAACATCTTCCGGTGCTTCAATTGTTTTTGCAGCCTTTTGTGAAACTCCATCTACTTTTTTGTTTGCACCAGCCTTTACAACCCCCCCTTTCTTGGCAGCAGGCTAGAATGAGTAGTTCAAAAGACTGGCTCATCACATGCATAAAAAATGATATCATAGCTTTAATTACAAGCAAGAAGATGTTACTGACCACTGCCTGAACGGGTCTCTTTCCACTAAGCATACTTGCAGCTGACCTTTTACCAGGTGCACCTTCAGAAGTCTGTATATAAATCAAGGAATAATGAATGTTTGTCTCCAAAGAAACATTTCAAACTTGTAAGTTTAAACAATAAAAAATGTTTAGTTGCTGTCTTTAAAATGTTTCACAAATTCCTGTACCACTGACTAGTATTTGTTTCCCCTGGCACTGTTAACAGCAAAGTCTCGTGATACATTTTATTTATGTTTACCAAGTTTTGACAAGAGGTGGGTAATTAAGAAAAGGATATTTGTCAGAAAAGAACTTTAAAGCACCATATTGAAAAACCAACATCTTGCATTCAATCACAAAATATTGAGTTAAAAAATAATCACCAGGTGCAACGCATTAAAAGAAATGAAACTAAAACCCAGATTTATCAAACTAAAGTATACACCCACCTCTGCAGAAGATGCACTTGCACGTGTATTTTGCACAGAAACTGAAAGACCATTATCAAATGTCAGCAAAATCCTGCAACAAGTACTTTAAGTTTGGAGGCAAATAATCAAATTACAAATAAAAATCAAACAAATTAGACAATCAATTGAATTAGGAAGCTTAAAACAAAATTCAGTCACACGAGATTTAGTGAAACTCATTTTCCAATGTCAACTACATTACGCATTTACGAGTAACTAATGACGGATTGAGGTATACTTTGAAATGTGATGATAAGAATAATTTTAAAAATCTAATACTTGTTAATAACATCAGATTAAAGGGCACCATAATAACAAGGATTTGTATACTTCATTGTCTAATAAAGGTCAATTTGTTCTAGCTTGGGAGGGTGGTCCACGGAAAAGTCACACAAACACTAGGTTGCTAAGTAGGTGATATGCAATATGAATGAATCCCATCCCCCTATTTTGATAGAGAACTCAGTTACATCAGTAAACGAGGATTGTGAATTGCACACGACACCCCAGTGTTCTGAGCCTTTCTTTGTGCAGGTAACTAGTGATAAATGTAGTCTCAGATAATCTTTCTAAGGTTGTGGTCAGTCTTATTTATCTAATACAGGTCTAAGAGAATCATAACCTTTGAAATTCTGGTATGACATAAAAATCTCTTAAAAGCCTTGTTTTTGCCCTAAGGTCTTCAAATAGGTTATAAATTTTCGGTTCAATAAAGTTATAGCCTCAAGTATAAATTATATATTATTTACATTTACTTAAAAAGATTAACCTGTAAGGACAACGTCGTAGATGGCCTAAAGCCTGGCTTTTTACTGATAAATAGACTTTGGAAAGTCTTGGCCAGGTTTATGTAATAAATAAGCATGGCTTGGCCGAAGTCTAATGTGGACTAGGGCATAGACCCCTATTGGGATACCTAGCCCATTCTCGTCGCTATTGGTAACGTAATATGGTCCTCTTTTGCTTTTCCACTTCCCATCCAATAGTATTTCTTTTCCTGTGAGAAAAAAGTTACAAACCTGTGGAAGAACCACCAGGCACAGCATCTTCGGAACCTGAAATCATTTCTGAAAGCTTTTTCCTTCTAACATCATCAAGTTTCTCCAATGACCTCTCAAGAGGTCGCATGCCAACAGACTACAAAAGAATGAACAGTATATTACTCACAACTCAACAGCAAAACCAAATTAGTAAACATGCAAGCAGCTTAAATTGTCAAACTTTTACCTTTGCTATTGCTGCCAATGCGGAAAAGGCAGCATCCCTAACTTCAGGAGTTCCGTCATTTAGACACTGCAAGATTCAGATCATTAGAGTTTGCAAAGTAACAGATAAAAACACTTGCAATTTGTTGTGTTTCAACAGATACAAAATTGAAGAAAAATAGATCCTAGAATAGAACAAAGGACAGCATAGAACTTAATTACTAGCCACAGCAAATGAACACAATTTTAATCACACAGTTTATTACATCAAGTTAAAGCGTTCCTAAACTAAGAAAAGTAGTTGTGTAAAACTAGCATTTGTATAAAGCAGACTTAATCTGCAAAACAATATGAAAACCTGTTACACTTAAATTTATTCAAGAAAAATATAACATGTTAACAGAAGTATACAGCCAAACCAAACTAACCTCCATGCAGATTGGAACATAATCCTTATGCACCTTCGTAATAATACCCTTGTTACTTGTTTCAATGCAAAATGTGACCCAGTTCATTGTTAATGATCGCACAAGAGGAACTTTGTTTTTTGTGGCCGTCCTAACATCTGTAACAAATCAAACATAGTATACTCAATAAGATCCAAAAGTACAACATTAACCGATAGTAATGACAAAATAAACTAAAGTGCAACCATCATAATACATATACAGAAAGGAATTTACAAACACATACTCCAAGAGAATCTTCAATTGTTTTATGGGATTAACTGTAAGTTTAATAATAATGTAATCTTCAGTTTGAGAATTAAATTTTGCCAGAAAAAATGGTTTGTGAAGAAAAAAGAAAGCAGCAGGTACTGAGTTTCTGTAAATTCAATAATCAAATCAATTAACGAGCAGGTACTGAATTTGAATTCCATGCCAAATATAAAGCTCGGAAATAATCCTGATGGGAGAACCTGCCTTCAACAATATCAACAAGGCCAATGCATCCAGCTTTGTGCATCGCTTGAAGAGTCTGAGACAATGCCTCGGTCATTGTAGGCTTTTTCTCTTTCAATTTTTCCTATTCAACAAAGAAACGCATTAAGCGAGCATTATTTCAATGTGAGGAAATTAACAATTCCTGCCACGTAAACAACAAATAACTATTTACTCCTTTTTTTTGTCAATAACGACAAATAACTATTTGCTTTAACAAGAACTTCCATGAATGAACTATAGACGTGCCAACTTTCTCAAAGCCAAAATCAAAGGCAACTTAGAAATGCACAAAGTGGGGAGGGGGGATGTAAGCTGGTGAACAATTCAATTCAAAATGAAAAACATCATACTCTCTAAATCATGTTACCCAATTGTTTGAAAATAAAAAACAGCTTTATTACATTGAAATGCAGGCAAGACACATCAATAATATGGGTACACAATAAAGAACCAACATAGACAACTTGTAGAAAAATGTACTCAATTGGTATGGTAACCTTAAATAACAAAATAACAATGGGCTTTTGAATAGTACTTACAAGTAAAACAGGCAATAAAAAACGAGAACTCGCAGAAAAATGGGTTCTTAATCCACGAGCAAGATTGCCAATAGCCTGGATAGCTTCAACGGCAACAGCAATATTAACATCTGTAATAAGCTGCAAGCAAAAACTAATGGTTTAGCTTTAGAAACATGCATCGATAACTGAGAGATGCAAGTACCAACACAGCGACAATGTTGTTCACATTTCTTCAAATTTGCAGCTAACAATTCTATGGTGGAACTCAAAACATACAAACTTTAATGCATGTTAGCCCTAACAAGTTTAAATCTTCCATTAACACAAGTGAGTTCTAACTTTCAAAGAGAAAGGGCTCGCAAAAGGAAAGAGCACAGCAATAATAAGAAAAAATGGAAAAAGGATGCATAATATCATAGTTTCACTAGCTAAACCTAAATAGAATTAAGTTAAGGGTCATGCTAACTAGTGCCCCCGGGGCACTAGTTAAGGATACAAAAATAGTAAATTCTGCATAGAAAACATCACTTTTAATATTTTATACATGTTGACTACACAATTTCCAATATAACTTTACTAAAATAGGTATCCTTAACTAGTGCCCCCCCGGGGGCACTAGTTAGCATTTTCCTTAAGTTAAACGGAAAAATGATGCAGTAACTAGACATAAATGGAAATATTTTAAGTCTAAATCTTTTAATGTACACATTTCAATGGTGAATCTCACTTGAACTTAACCACAAAATATATCATAATTGTATTCTAAAAGTCATTAGGAATCAGACACAATATTTGAGTGGAAATATAGATCTTCATACTATGTACAAGCTTAACTAGAAAAGGCCAAGTATTTCAGTGTCATAAAACATATGTTATACCTTCTTTAAGGTCCGACAAACTTCAGAAAAATCACCAGGGGAAATTCTTTTGGTTGATGCAAGTTTTGTTAGCTCACCAACAGCCTCCTTCCGTTCAAGCCATTTGGTAGCTTTCTAAAGATTAATAAGATTAGAAGGGGGAAACGAAAAAAGAACCGAGACAGATTCAATGTGATAAAAATAAAGGTATTGGTTGCTAGAGAGAGATGTGGCAGAAAAGAACTGACCACTCCATCCCAAAATCCTGATTTCTCCAGAGGAGTCAAAATATCAACAGGATCAACAAGCTCATATTCATCTATTTCTTGAGGAGCTGACAATAAAAGAGTTGCAAACAGGTAGGCATGTTAGTGCCACAGAGGAAAAACAAACCATATCTGGAAAAAGAGAGCATGCTCCATCTCCAACATCAATTACATACCATCAGCCCCAGATTCTTCAGCAGGGCCAGGACCAACAACCTCAGATATAGTTTCCTGTTCAGGTTCCTTGTCTTGCTCAGATCTAAAAAATGGAGAAATATATTAAAACGGTATCACCCTCATACACTGATAAGTATACAGCAATGTAATAAGCAAAAAAACAAATCAAATTAGACAAATGTGTATTTGCAATTAAGTGGCTCTTGTGATTTCCTCAGGCTGGATAAAAGGAGTTACAATTGCAGGGAGTATGTTAAAATTGGAGACTTTACTACCAGCAAAAATTATGCCGGAAATTTGGCTCAAGTAAAACGTCACATTTAAAACAGAGAAAAAGCTTTTCAAGTCTTTAAAATTACTTTTCAAATAGTTTTGTTCATTGTAAGCAGGTTGTCTAGCATTTAATTATACTGTTTCTTTTAAAGAAAAGTTTAGTATCTACCCTTAACTATGAAGCACAGATTACGTTATTTTTGGTGTCGTGTCGTATCCCGTGCGTGTCAGATACGGGGATACGTTCAGACACACCATGAGTAGGTCTCATCCTTAATATATTTACTTTTTTGGGTGAACTGACTAAACTCATCCTTTGTTTACTTTATCAGTACCACTCACTATAAGTAACTTTTTGGGTTATAATTTATTTCTTTTTTTTTCCTTGAGCAGCAACAAAATATTTTTAGAAAATAATTTGCAATTGTTATTTTATATATTTAGTAATATCTGAAAATTATGTACTTAGTTCGGATTTTGGAAGAGAATGAGTTAATTTATTTTATATTTACTAATATTTTTTATTGTTTATAAACATATCGTATCCTATATTTTTTAAGGAATAACATATCACAGTATCGATATGTATCGTGTCGGTGATTTATTGACGCTAGATAAGCTCTACCTTTTAAAGGAATAAAATTTTGCTCATTCTATATCAAACTGACAAATTATATTGAAGACTAACAATATTTTCATGTTCAGCTCTAGCATTAAAAATTTTCTCAATGGTCCAGACAACATTATGACATCTGAAAGCACAAATCGGTGGAAACTATTAAAAAATAAAAATCATAACATATACAAATATCATATCTTTTAAAAAGAAAAATGAAAAATGAGGATAAATTTAAAAATGCATATAAATATATATGAAGAAAAAAGAGAATCATGCACATGGATTGCAACACATTACAGCATTGCCCATTGAGCATAAACAGGTTCTTCTCAATGCACTGAAAACTCATATATCTACCTTATTTTACGACTTGGCTTTGCTGTTCCGGTAACATTTACAACTTCCGCTTCCAACTCTTTTTTCTGTAGAAAAAAAAAGGGAATTGGATGCTTTACAGTTTACATAAGGAGGGGAACATAATAAATCAAATAAATAAAAGGAACAGATAAGCTTACCATTGTGTCTCTCATTTTCTCAAACAAGATTGATTTTACATTATCTTTACCGATCCAGCGACAAAGTTCAAGTGTCAGCCCTTTAGAGGATGCACGAACATTTTGATCTTGGTGATCAAAGAGTTCCGGAAGCATCTTCAAAATTCTTTTTGGGGGCACAATTTTAGATCCAAATTCACTAGCAGCATGAAAGACGGATAATTATCATTATATGAGAGCAACAAAACAGAAACAGATCTTACGGATTTTAAAACGAGATTCCAAACCATAAAGCTTGGAACATAACATCTATTGCAGGCACCACCGCTTTAGCAACTTTGTTCTTTATTGCTTTCTCCATTGCATCCTAAAATTACGAAAAGCTTTGATAAAGAAATGGTGAAAAGCATGACTACCAGATGCTAAGTTATTGATGTGTAAATTAAACCCCTAAAAAATCATAATAACCCCAAGCATAGAATATACTAAAAACAGTGAGGGGGGGAACAAACCTTTGAAAAGATTTTCCTATTTTCATTGACAAGCTTAATTGAATATTTGAATGTAGCAAACCCTTAAAATATTAATTTTTGTAGAAACTTATTATGAATTAAGTTTAAAATTTCAAATAATCTTACTCACTTTTGCATCATAAAAATCACCAAAATCCTTAAGTAAAGTAGAAAAATAGATGTATGACAAGTAGGTACAAGATCACTTCTGCCTAATCCCTAGAGAGAACTCGATATAAAAAATATTATGAACCAAAACAAGGAAAATAAAAAACACAAAAACAGGGCTAAATGAAAGCAAAAGTTTGCTAACCTTGAAAATACAAAACAGAAATGGAGCCAAAAAATATATAGTTTCATCAAAACTAATTTTCATATCGCGTATGATGGAAAATAGGAGTACTTGAATTCAAAAGTTTGATAACCTCGTAAATACACAATAGAAAGGGAGCTCTTTTTTGTGTGTGTTCCAACATAAACAGGGCTTTACAATATAAACTTTCATCAAAAATAAATTTCATATTATTAATGGAAACTAACTTGCACATGCCAAACCATTAGGAAATTAAATATGTATAAATTATTGATTAAATATATGAAATTATAAAACAAGTGGGAAATCTTCTTCATAAAGAATGGGGCATCAGGAGGATCAAACCGTAACACTGTCATCCACTACTGTCTTTCTAGAGAACTGCGACAATAAACATTTTCCATTTCTAGGATCTATAAACTAAATTCCTAAACGTGCATCAGTTTACATACTCTAGATTTTGATCAACATTACAAAACAAATAAAATGCACAGCGGTACCTAAATTACGTAAATGTCTAAATATTTTCAATAACCAATATGAAATACAGAGTACAGATTTTGCAAAAGCCAGCTACCAGGGACACCATGATTGTAAAAGATAAATGAAGTCCTCGTCTTGAATATATAGAATCGCAAGACTACCCGTGTGCCGGGAGACAAAGGGAGAGAGTTTGTCATTGTGCAAATGCCACAAGCAGAGACAAAATTGGAAATAATTACACATGCTCAAGGAGAACAAAACTCTTCTAACACCAAACAAACTAAGAGACAACATGCTAAATACCACCTATCAACTTTATCTGCCCATACCAAGATGCAACTAGAAATTACTATATCGTAATCAAGTATGCAACAAGTTTCCACAAACATTTTAATAACTTAAATTAAACTAACTAAATTTAGAGAAAAAATAGTGCAATCCGCTAAAGAGAAAATATAGTAGAAAACCATTCAATGGAAATCAAATGCACTAAAAAGAAGAGTACCAGAAAAGCATCCACAGCCTCCAATTCCACCCAGAGCAAAAACACTGCCTGAGCCTTCTCTACTGTCTTTGGCCTTCCTGTCAGACATTTTGCCACAACAGCATCGCAAACTTCCTTCCCAAACCTGCCACCAAATTCAAATTCAAATTCAAATTCAAACTCGCCTGAACGGTAACATCAACAGAAACTAAAAATCAAACAAAACATGCAATAGAATATGAAAAGTGATACAAAATGAAGCACGAAATTATCACCTCCCGGCGTCAGCATCTGCAGCTCGCAAGTAAGCAATCAACGCATCCAGTGCCTTCTCCTGCACAGGAGCATTCGAATCCGACACAGTCTTTTTAAAAAAGTGACCTGCCAAATTCAAAATTCGAACCAAAAAAAAAAACGACATCAAGATCCAATTCAAAATGCACAACAACAACTGCTCCACATAAAACCGCATCCAGATCCATCATTCAGAGATCAGGAAGTATCGTTAAACAAAATCGTTAATCACAGAAACCCTAACCAAAAACAGAAAGCGAAAGAGAAACACTAACCGAATTCACGGATGCGAGGATCCTTAGGATCGGTGATGGAGTCACAGAGAGAAGCCAAATCGATATTGGCTTCATTTCTCACCTTCCAGTTCTTGTGAGCGAGACGATCCTCCCATGGAAGTTTCTTCGCTTCCTTCAACAACTTCTCTTCCTCCGACATTGTTGTTTAATCTTTTTCGCAGTGAAACCCTAACGATCTCTGCGAATGCAAAACGAATTCTAGAGAGAGAAATAAAATAGAGAGAGAGAGAGAGAGAGAGTTTGGTGGTTTGTTTTGTATGCGGCAGGTGCAGTGCCGGCGAGAGGGAAGAAGAAATATAAAAAAAAAAAAAAGAGAAAGAGAAAGAGCGTGCAATTGGAATTGGCTTTTTATCTTCACTTCAAAAACACTGCAACAGAGAAATGAAAGAGATAGATAGAGAAAGTTTTTATAATTTTCTTTTATTTTCGTTGTTATTTCTCCTTTGGTTTCGTCATATTGTTATTTGAGATGTTTTTTTAACGCCTACGCTCGGTTATTGACGGAGCGTGCAAACAACGTACGGAATTTGAATTTTAGGCATTAGGCATCATGTTGCTCGCGAATCACGGACACAGTGTAAAAACTCTAACGGACTAATTAATTAAAACTAATTCAAATAAGAAAAAATGATAATGTAAAATCTACTTCTAATATAATATATTCCTAATTACTAATTTATCCTTATCACTTTTAATAATATTGTATGTTTTATATCCTTCATTGTAATATAATATAATAAATTACTCCGTATAAAGTTGATTACTATTAGATTTATTAATTTATCCTTATCACTTTTAATAATATTTCAAGTTTTATAATTTTACTAAAAAAAATTATAGAAAGAACAAGATAAACACAAAAAAATTATATATGAATCTATACATAAAAATAGGAATAAAAAAAGTCTATCTCAAAAGATTAAAAAAAAATATGAAACATAAAAATAATAACAAAAAAAATTAGTTAAAAAAAATATGCATAAAAATATGAATAGAAACCACTATAAAATGAGTATACGCATCATTCAAGAGCAGTAACTCAATCTGACATATGACAACTTATATAAAAAAGAAGTCGTACAGAAAACGCTAGTAGTTTTTTTTAAGATGTTATTTTAAGTAGCGTTTGAGCTTTTTACAGTTTTTTTTATTTTTAACCTTTAATTTAATTTTATTATATTTTTAAAATAAAAAATTACTCACTAAAGAGAGAAATTACTCACTAAACATACATGTTCTTTTATATCATTTTATATTTATCAACCACTTTAAAATCTAATTTTACCAAACACTTTAATTTCAATCAGTTAGTTTTTCAGCTAAGCTAGTTTATAGCTGAATTTTATCAAACAGATCCAAAAATACTTTTTATGAAATTTAGCAATTTAAGTTTATAGCTGAATTTGAATTTTACCAAACAGACCAAAAAGTCCTTTTTTATGGAATTTGGGAATTTGAATATCCTTCTGCGCATGGGTTTGTTGACGCACACAATTTTACTTTATCAGCACAACCAATTTTAGTGGTGTGGGGGTGCAATACCCAAATTGTAGGGAGTTTTGGTAGAATGTACGAAGTTCTAAGTTGGATTTTCATTGGCTTCACCGTAAACAAAAAAAAAACAAAAATTAGAACACTGCGTCTATATTACTTTGATACCCAAGTACTTATATTTGGAATTGGATTACATGCAATATGATGGCATACAATCAGTGGTTCTGAGCCGTCTGATTAAAATCAGATAGTTCAAATTTTTTAAGTCATTTTTTTTATTTAATATAATTTTTTTAGATGGCATCTAGATTGTCCGATCAAGATCGAACGACCTTTAATTTATTGACTGCATAATTGCACCAGATTTTGACTATACAGATTTCGAGTCCCTTATATTCCTAAGGTACTTAAGTGTCTGTATGGATTATTCTTGTTTCATGTGCAATTTTATTCAACTTGTTAACAAACTTTAAACATTTTAATTTAACTTTGTCAACGGACTTATTTTCCTTGAAAACAAAGAGTCACTTCGATGAGTGAGTTCAAACTTCCATGCTCGAACACAAAGTATTATAGCTTAGTTCGATTCATCAAGTTATGCACGACATAAGAATCACACGCTGACACAAAGCGTCAAAGCTTAGTTCGACAAACTCTAGGTCGCCTAATAATATGCTTGTTAGTTCGACGATACCAGCTGCAGCAGCTTTCAAGTTATTATACTCATGGTCAAGCATAAGGACATGGGGGCTCCTGTTCTGGACTGGACTTAAGGCCCAAAAGCTGAGGTAACCTTCCTCCACAATAGGGATGACAACGAGTGCCCATGAGTGCGAGTTTCACACTACTGACTGCATCCTGGCAAGTGTATCAGTCTGTCGTCGAGTAATAATTCACACTCTAGGTATCTAGAATGAGTTCGTATCCACATGGATCGTGCCAAAGCTTCGTTAGCGTTATTTAAGTTGTTGGTTTTGCATTCGCTTTGGGTTTTTGGAAAAAGGTTTTTATAAAAATAGCGTAATGCTTGCAGAAAATATAAAGATAGTTGATTCAAGAAATATAGAGGATAGGTATGGTGGTTGGACTCACTCTCTTCTTCCTATTTGGCATGAACGGTGTATAACATAGTTAATCAGATTATTGTTCGGCGGTGACTTTTCCTTTATTGTAGTAACACCTTATTGTTACTCTATGTATATTGAAGTTTCCCTACATTAATAACTAAGGTACCTACGAGAGTATAACCTCGTTGTGTCACATACCCTAATTACTAGGTGAGTTATTCATTACACATGCATTATTACCTTCACCCATCAAAAGCCTCTAGGTCCTAGTATCGGGCTATTCAGCTTCTAAGTGCTCAGTTCACACCTAGTTCCTGATTCCTCCTCTAATTGCTCAGTTCACAACTAGTTCAGGATGTTACCGTCTCTATTCACCTAGCATATTTACTGCTAGTTTCGGACGAATATTAGGTGTCCCTAATATAGATTTTATGAGCGCTCCCGCTTATCCGGCCAGATTACGAGATACGTTATTAAAGTGCAAGAAAGTAAATAACAAACATAATACTGAATAACGATTTATTATAACTTTGACTCAATCACGGACTCCAAATATTCATAGGGGCGTTCATCTTCTCCACCACAACCTAATGCATCTATACAAAAGACTACATATTTAAATTACAAGAATTATAACCTAAACATAAAAGCCTAAAGAAAACATACCTTGCTGGGTTAGTTTTCCTGTAAGGGGAGAAAACTATGCCCTTAGAGCTCCTCTGAACACCTCCTTTATAGTATAGAGTGTTCTACTATTTATGAATGATTTAAACAATGAGAGGAGAGCTCTATTTATAGTTTCCGTACTGGGCCTTAGCAAGCCATCGTACTGCGATAGGTCCATCGCAGTACGATGGGAAGATTCAATTCAATTTTATAACTGATCATGTGCATTTCATCAGCTTGGTCACCAAGTAATGTCATCGTGCTGCGATGAGTACTATCGTGCTGCGACGAACATATATTTTTCAGATTTATTTCTTCTGTTTTCTTGGCCAGCAAGCAGCTCTCATCGTGGCACGATGGAAGCCATCGTGCTACGATGAAATGTTCATTTTCTTCATATTTTGGGTTTTTTCTTGTCTTTTTGCATTCTTGACTTTGTCTTGATGCTTTTATTGGATTCTGTAGGTTTTCTTTCGTATTTGGGTCTGTCTTGGTCATTTTACTACTAATAATAATACTAAAAATACCATAGAAATTCCTATCATCAACTACCTAGACCCGCACCCAAATTAATCACTCGAACCCAAACCCAAAGTCTATTCGGGTGACAAAATAACACCCACACCCGTTGGGTTCGGATTTTTCCACCCAAACCCGGATCCGTAGCAAGAACCCGCAAAAATATAATTGCAATATAGTTTGATAACAAGCATAGTTCAAATTTTAAATAAAATAAAACAATAAAACTGAGTAGTGATAAATTACAAGAAATTAGATTAAAATACAACAATAACATAGTTTGGTAACATAATATTCAACATAGACTTCTAAGAAATTAAATTACAATTATATATACACAAGGATAGTTAAGCAATTTAAAATCTAAGCGGGTGTGGTTTCGGGTGCGGGTCTGAGTGATCCCAAACCCACATCCGAAATATCGGGTGTCACCGGAACCCAACCAAACTCAGTCAACTCGGGTTTCCATCCGTTGATCTGGGTGCAGGTACGGGTGGGCCCCACAGGTTTGGGCTTATCTGTCATCCCTACTCCACAATCCGTCAAGCACGACCCAACTACGGCGCAACCCAAGATCGGACAATGTACATATTTTGGTCCCTCTAGTACATATTTTGTCTAAAATATTGTGAGACAATGTATTTTAAATTAACTTTATGAAGAATTTTTCTTACAATTTCATCAATGTTAATATTTTCTCATCACCAGTTCATATGTTATGTTTTTTAAAACATATCAAATCGCCAATTTATAATAAGAAATTATAATGGGAACCAAAACTGTCGAATTTTAAAATAGGAGACTAAAACTGCAAAATGATAAAAATCGGGGGATCAAAACTACAATTAAACCAAGAAAAAAAGATAATATAAAAAAAATGTGGGTGACGATATACACAAGACAAAATATGAGAGGTACTGTTGTTGGTGTGCGTGTGTGACTGTGTGTACTGTGGACAAAACAACAACCGAAGAGAAGGCTCCGCTCCTTGTCTCCGTCATCCGTGTCCGCGTGTTCTCATCACCATCTTATCTTCCTTCACTCTTAGGTCAGCACGTCTTCTTCTCCTTCTTCTTCTTCAGATCACAAAACGTTCTCTCTCATTTTTCCCTTATTATTAGCTAGCTCCACTTCATCGGTGAAATTACTGAAGAGGGTATTCAATTCAATTTCTCATGATAATTTTTCCCCTTTACAACACCAAAGGTTGCACTAATCTTTTATTTATTCACTAAAGTTTGCCTTAATTTTAATTTAAATACTACTACTACTTTATATCTGATCTGAATGTGGTTTAAATAAATTTTTCTGAAAAGTAAAATTTTATTTTGACTTTCATAATTAATTGACACCGTCTCTACACTCTCTATAGTAGCCACCAAACCAAACACTCTTTTATTAATCTAATTTTCTTTTTCCAACTCTTTTTCTATTTCTTTATTATGTGGAATAACCTCTGATTTGTGTGTGATATATGTTTTTTTTTTTTTTGTTATTTTCATTTGTCTCTTATATTATTTGGTGATTTCATTGTAAATAAATACCAGTGTGTTGAATTTCACAAGTGTGCATTATCTGTTTCATTTTATATTTCAGTGTATTTGGTTGAAGCGAATTATTTGCTCTTAAAGACATGGGGTATGATTTTGTTTATGGCCTTTTTTTTCAGGTGTTTTCTTACTGGTTTTCTAAAGGTCAACCCTAATTGATGTGTTAAGAGGTTAGACTGATCTACCCTCTTTTTAGCCTTAATTTCTCATGAGTTCTTATATACACTTATGTAAGAAAATGTGAAGCAGAGAGTATTTACTAGGTGGTGGTGATTGTGATTCACATTTTGTGGCACGGTTTAGATTATGTTTAACAAACATGAAATTTGTATGAATGGAAGAGAGCAACGATAAGGGATGGAGACAAACTATAATATGTCCAGGGATTTTGCATGTGTCTCCAATTTCCACCACGGTTATTTTGATTTCTTCTTGTAGATTTCATCTTAGGAGACTAATGTTCTTTGAATGAAGCGCTACTAAGTTGGTGTGTGTGTGTTGTGTGAATCAATAGACTTCATAAGCTTCTAAGTTTATCTATTAGGCTCCTCTTGAAATTTCCATTTCTTTTAGAACCTTCATGGGCAGGAAGCTTATGATTTTGCGTCTTTGTTTTGCTTTCTAGACTCCCATTTGTAAAAGGAAACCCTCTTTAGTGCGTGGTCAATAATTATATAAATACTCCTCTCTACGTGCAGTCAAGCCTCCATTTATTCAATCTTACACATAAATGATGCAGTAATTCTAGGTATATCTCAATCGAATTTTGATTTCAATTTTTCAGCTCAATATCACTAGAGAGAGATAAAGTTGTTATGGAATTCATTCATGTATTGACATGTATTGTTACATAAGTCTTTGAATTATACTTACGTTTTTCAAAAATATCACACATATCTTGTCCGATACAGCACAGGACAATTAGAGATACACAGCAGGTTTCTTTTCATAATGTACATTTCATCTGTTCTTATCAGTTAAAGTGTAGAATGTACTTCACATCATATATAATACGATCCATTTCATTGAGTATATTAATCTACTGCAATACTTGTTTTTGCGATTTTGGATCAAGACTAAGCAAGAAATGTATCATTCTAATGGCTGTCTAAATTAGCCTTTTGTATGAGCAACTGTTGATTTTGCTTTTTTAGTCTCTTTTGTTTTACAGTAGTTATTTAACTGTTTCTTTCTTTCACAATGTCAATAATGAGCTATACTTTATCTTTAGGAAGATGCGTGAATTCTCTACAGTTGATGGTTTTGTGGAGATAAGTGAATGCATGGCGGATATGATCAAGTATGTCGCTAACGAACCATCTGTTGGGCTTTACTTTATCCAACAACATGCTCAAAATGCAGTGCCAAATGTCATCAAAGCTGACAAAAATATCGTCGAAAAGGTTCACGAAACAACTTTGCACACTGAAGACTTGGAGGACTCTATTACAGCGGTTCGATCAATGAAAGAGTGTGGATTTTCCATAGTTGATGAGATGATAGGAGACATAAACAAATCTCTGGAAATTATGAAAACAAAAAGAGGGTTAATCCACTCATCAACATCGACACCAAAGTCTCAGTCAGAAAGAACTAGTTTTTGGGGTAATCATGCGTTTAACGCTCAAGAAGGTGGCGATAAAAAGAGTGGCTATTTTTCAAATGTTCTAATGTCGGCAAAACAGAAGGTTAGCAATCTCAAGTGGCAACAACCTGATGGTAAAGGATCCGTAGATTCCAAGAAAGAGAAGTCACAATATCCTGATTTTCCGTTATCGAACACAGCAGACGGCATAACATCTTTACAAGAAACCGAACCCGATGAATTGCCTGTATCAAGTCAGGTTGAAGACGAGTCTCAGCAGGAACAGACTGATGATAGTGATATTAGCATTAAATTGTTGTGATTATCAGAAAGATTTGATGATTTCAAAGCTATTAAAGAAGCTAAACTAGAGGAGTGGCTTGAAGGAACTAGCAACCATGATGATTATTGCGATACGGATGATGAAAAAAGAGGTTAGTTTTGTTACATTTGATAAAAAAACTTCAGCCTAAATATACTATTGTGTATAATATTTAACTGTCTCGAAATAGATATTATTCATTATATGATTTGCGATGCTATAATACAGTCTTTGAACAAACATGATACAGTATCAGATTATTCAACATCATTACTTTTTCCTGAAACGGCAATGTTGATTTCATTATGTCGACAGGTAAGAAGCTTCTCAAGAATGACGAGACGATAATAATTGCAAACAGTGTCCTTTAAGGTGAAGTACTATATTGCACGATGTTCAGCTATGAACCACCGAAATAAGCCAGGTTGTAGCATGTACACAATTTCTAATGAATTAAATTTTACTATTTTAGTCCTTAGAGCTTTGAGAAGATTCAAGTCTTGTAATTACAAAATGGTCCCTGTTATGTAGTATTTTTGTTGAAATGTTCAGGGGTCCTTGTTTTAGTCACTTATAGACACCACATTTGCAACAAAACTGATCTGCAATTGCATACCCCGTTTCAGACCAATTCTATGGCGCATAAGTGAAATAAGCGCAATTTGGTTTCCACCATTGGATCAGTAATTCACACCATTGAATCAAATGAGATATGATGAGACATTCACGGTGCATTAATTTTGAATTGGTGTGCACATCATACACACATATGTTAATTGTTATGTGAAGTAATTCATTTTTAGTTTTTGAAAAGTCAATAACTAATTGATAAAGGGATGTATGTATCCCCCAAACCTGCGCTCCGCTAGGGTTTACGTGGTGGTCAAACCCAAGTCCTTCTTGGTATCTATCCCTCCTTGTGTCGGTTCCTTCTAGGCTCTCCTAGCTCAACCCAACCTTTCACGGTGTTGGATCTAATGCTCTGCACCTTTTGAGCTATGGAAAATTGGAAGGCTGTCAACCTCTCGAAAGAAGAAGAGGAAGGTATCGTGTGGGAAGAAGAAGATTCCTATGGTGAAGATCTGTTCCGACGCACTCTCGCCGGCAAGCTGTGGACGGACTCCCCGTTCAACGTTCGTGCATTTAAACAAACCATGATTCAAGCTTGGAGGCTGAAGAACCAAGTTGAAGTTGAAGATTTGAAGAAGAATTTGTTCCTCTTTTGGTTTGCTACTAAAAAAGATGCTGACCTAGTTCTCAAAAATGGGCCTTGGAGTTTTGATCGGAATTTGCTTATTCTAAATCGTGTTTCCGGCGACGAACAACCTGCTGATCTTGAAATGAACAAAGTTGCTTTTTGGGTTCGAGTCTATGAACTCCCCCTGAAGGTTCGATCCGACTCTATGGCAAAGAAATTGGGAAATATCATTGGCCAATTTGAGGAAACAGACCCTCTGGAACGTAACCGGACCGGCAGATTCCTAAGGTTGAAGGTGCTAATTGACCTCAGAAAACCGCTGAAGAGGGGCACAGTGATAAAGTCTCAAGACAGGAGTTTAAAAGTTTACTTCAAATATGAGAGATTGCCTAATTTTTGTTTTGTCTGTGGTAGAATTGGGCACCAATTAAAAGAATGTGATGAAGCTGGTGATTTAGAGGAGGCAGGGTACGAAGATTTAGAGGAGAAAGAGCTTGGTTTTGGACCTTGGCTGAGGGCCTCTCCCCTCCCAAAACCGAGTTTTGAACCACGAAAAGAAAGTAGTTCAGGTGCGTGCAGCAAGAACCTCTTTGAGTCAACTAGCACAAGTAAGAATGATGGCTCAGGAAAAGGTACTGAAGTGGAGGTGGAGCAACAGAAAAAACCTTCACAAGAAGAAACTCCAAAAACTGTTGTTGTACTTAATGTTAGAGAAATAACATCCAAAGAGGTGGAGAGTGTGGCGGAATCTCTCGGGACTGTGGCATTATCCCAAACATTTGACATGGGACAACCAGACAATTCAAAGGGCAAAAACTCGGGGCGTAAGTGGACAAGGAAGACAGCTAAAGCACGTAAAAAAAGCTCAGAATCTATGCAAAAGGAGATTGAACTGGGAAAGAGGCAACTAGTGGAGGTTGTGGTTTCAGAAGGGCAGCCAGAAGACATCTTAGGAGGTGAAAAAAAGAGGAGGCAAGACATTGTCATGGAGGATATCGCTACTACTGAACCAGAGGTGGTGTTGGAAAACCAACACCGCCTAGCCCAATGAAAATGATAAGTTGGAATTGTCGGGGGTTGGGGAATCCCTCGGCAGTTCGAGCCTTGTTGAGGCTCATCCACATTGAAAATCCTCAAGTGGTGTTTCTAATGGAGACTAGACTCAAAGAAGATGAAATGGAAAAAATAAAGAGAAGATGCGGTTTCAGCTGTGGCATCTCAGTCGATTGTGCGGGGTCGGGACGTGAGCGTGCTGGTGGTATTAGCCTCTTATGGTCTGATCAGGTATCTTTATCTGTAATCTCTTACTCTATAAATCATATCTTGTGTTCTTGTGTTGATGGGGATGATGGGACAAACTGGTTTCTCTCTGGAATTTATGGATTCCCGGAGGAATTTAATAAATGGAAAACTTGGCAACTAGTTAACCAACTCTCAACTCAAGTTGGGAGTCAATGGGTCTGTTTCGGCGACTTTAATGATGTCCTTAGTTTAGATGAAAAGATAGGGGGTGTAGCTAGAACTCCAAGTCAAATGTCTTTGAGGGATACCCTTAGTTTCGGCGACAATGTGTGGCAGATTGTGGCCTCCTTGACCCAGGCTTTGAGGGATACCCGTTTACTTGGTCAAATGGCCGGCAAAATGGGGAAAACATACAGTGTAGGCTTGATAGAACTTTCGTAACAACTGACTTTCAGAACCGATTCTCACCAATCAATGTTGTTCACTTGCCTAGATACGGGTCTGATCATGCCGCATTGTTGATCCTTCTTGATAATCATGAAGGGCCACTTAAAAAGAAGAGACAAAGACTGTTTAGATTTGAACAAGTGTGGACAAAGGATGACAGATGTGAAGATGAAGTCAGGCGTGCGTGGTGTGGGGCTGAGACTAGGTGTGTGTCAAAGTTGGGAGCTATGAAACAGCTAGATAACGTCTTTGAAGATTATCAAATAAGTAGTGTGAGAAAAGAAATCAAGTCAATTGAAGAGGAGCTAAAAGAGTTCAATGCTTGGGCTGCCAACTCGGAAGAAATAACAAGATACAAAGATAGAGAGAGAAGGCATGATGAGCTTCTCAAAACTGAAGAAATTATTTGGCGACAAAGAAGTAGAGCAGTCTGGTTAAAAGAAGGTGACCGAAATACAAAATTCTTCCATGGAAAAGCTTCTCAAAGAAAAAAAGTGAACTATATAAAGAAGTTGAAAGATCCTCAAGGAGTGTGGTGGCATGGAGAGAATAATGTGGAGAGATTACTCATTGATTATTATGCTGATATCTTCTCCACATCTGACCCGGTGAACGTTGATAGTACTTGTGAGGTGGTTCGTGGTAAACTTACTGAAGAACATAAACAACTATGCTCAAATATGTTCTCAGCTGATGAAGTTACAGCAGCAATCTTCCAAATGCACCCTTTAAAAGCCCCAGGCCCTGACGGATTACCTGCACTTTTCTTTCAAAAATTCTGGCACATAGTAGGCAGAGATGTTCAAAGGCTGGTCTTACAAATTCTGAATAATGAGAGATCTCCAGAAGATATAAATAGGACTTTTATTGTATTAATACCAAAGATTAAGAATCCCCAAGCTCCAAAAGATTATAGACCCATTAGTCTTTGCAATGTTGTAATGAAGATAGTAACCAAGGTGATCGCAAATAGAATAAAACCAATCCTTCCTAACATCATTGATGAAGAACAATCTGCTTTTGTCCAAGGACGACTCATAACGGATAATGCTTTGATTGCAATGGAATGTTTTCATTGGATGAAAAAGAAAAAGAGAGGAAAGAAAGGCACAATGGCTCTAAAGCTAGACATGTCAAAGGCGTATGATCGGATTGAATGGACTTTTGTTAGGGCCACTCTAACTTCTATGGGGTTCCCGTGTAAGATGGTGGATTTGATCCTCAAATGCATATCTACTGTATCTTACCAAATACTCATAAATGGCCAACCTAGTAAGCTCTTCACCCCCGAAAGGGGTCTTAGACAAGGTGATCCCCTCTCTCCCTATATTTTTATTCTTTGTGCTGATGTATTGTCTGGTTTGGTGAAGAAACAAGCTGCTGTAAGGAGTATGCATGGAATACAAATTGCGAGGCAAGCACCAAAGATATCCCACTTGTTTTTCGCAGATGATAGCCTTTTGTTTGCCCGGGCAAACATTGCCGAGGCAGAGGTGATCCTTAATATTCTTGCTGAGTACCAAATAGCTTCAGGACAGATGGTTAATCTTGACAAGTCCGAAGTGTCTTTCAGTCAAATTGTGCGAAATGAAGACAAAGATTTGATCCGTAACAGGATGGGTGTTAAGACTGTGGATACTCACTCTAAATACCTGGGTCTCCCGGTGGTGTTTGGAAGATCAAAGAAGATTATTTTCTCGCTTGTCATTGACCGTGTCTGGAAGAAGGTAAAGGGTTGGAAGGAACAATGCCTGTCACGAGCTGGGAAGGAAATTCTTATCAAAGCGGTTGCTCAAGCAATTCCGAATTACATAATGAGCTGCTACAAATTACCTGATAGTGTTTGTCAAGAGATCGAAAGCATGCTAGCAAAATTCTGGTGGGGATCCAAAGATGGGAAAAGGAAGATACACTGGATGAGTTGGGAGAAGCTCTCAAAGTCGAAGAAAGGTGGTGGTATGGGATTTAGAGGAATAAAAAACTTCAATAAGGCACTTCTAGGTAAGCATTGTTGGAGATTAATGACAGGTGAAGAGTCTTTGTTGGGGAGGGTGTTTAAGAGTCGATACTATCCTAGAACCTCCTTCTTAGAAGCGAAAATCGGGTACCAACCAAGTTATGCATGGAGAAGCATTCAAAGTGCTACTGATGTCATAAAGTTGGGTACAAGGTGGAGAATTGGAAATGGTGAACAGGTGAAGATTAGAGAAGACAGGTGGCTACCAAATCAAGTGGGGTTTAAAGTGTGGAGTAGATGTGAAATGTTGGAGAATGGAGCTCTTGTTAGTACTCTTATTGACCCGGACACAAAACAATGGAACCGAGAATTAGTGGTTCAATCTTTCTACCCCCATGAAGCCAAACAAATCCTTAGCATCCCAATTTCACAAAGGCTTCCAGCTGATAAGATGATATGGCATTATGAAAAAGATGGGGAATACTCGGTGAGATCGGCACACCACTTGATGAAACAACATAACTCGAGAGACGATGCATCATCTTCTGATCAGCATATGAATAGCCTTTGGAGAGAAATATGGAAAGCTCCTGTTCCTAATAGAGTGAGGAATTTTTTATGGAGGCTTGGAAAGAATATTCTTCCAGCTCGTGCAAATCTAGCAAGAAAAGGAGTTCAAATTGAAAACCTTTGTCCTCAATGTCAAAGTGCACCCGAAACAATAGACCACCTTTTTCTTCACTGTCAGTTATCACAACTCACTTGGTTTTCTTCTCATTTGGGAGTTCATGTCCCCCAATCTATGCCTATCCACCTTTGGTTATTACAGGGGTTGACTTGTGATGACACTAAAGGTGCACAACTATTTTGTGTGTTAATGTGGAAAATTTGGAATGCAAGAAATAACTTGATTTTTAACAACAAAATTGTTGATCCGATTGCTATTGCCCACGATGCTATGAATTTTGTGCATGAATTGTCTTCCCATTCCAATGATAACAATGAATCTCCCATGATAGTTTCTGATGTGGTTTCCCAGCCACTGCCTTCTGCTACAAATGTTCTATATGTTGATGCTGGCTGTTTTTCAGGTAATGCTACTGGATGGGGGATGGTTATTTATGACCAACCAGGCCATATAATCCTCTCAGCATGCAGGAAAGAGCTCATTGATGTCGAGCCGGTCTTGGCCGAGGCATTAGGGGTGAGATGGTGTCTTCAAAAAGCTATTGAATTGAATATGCAAGACATAGTTATTGTATCTGATGCTGCCACTGTTGTAAGCTGTTTTAAATCAAACAAGTCTGTTGCTGTAATAGATTTAGTGATTCAAGATTGTAAGCTACTTATTGCACAATTAAATAGTGTAGTAGTAACACATGTTAGGCGTCACCTAAATGTTGTTGCTCATAGATTAGCAAGTCTTTCAAATGTTGTAGGCACTAAAATGTGGATGGGTTTTGTTCCAACCTCCACTGATGTAGCTCTTTGTAACTCATCTGATGCTTCAGCAGTCTTTTATTAATGAAAGATGTTTTAACCTCAAAAAAAAAGATAAAGGGATGTATGTATGTAAACAATTTTTTTAGTTTTGGTTGTTGAAAATGATGCTAGTTTTATCAATGCATTGCATTTCCTTCCCGTGTATGAAATAATAAATTTATTTTTTTTACATATCACGGACAATCTACCTTTTAATTGAAGGGTCAGCTGGATATCCACCATTTTTCTTTTTGAGACTTCCACTGTTAATTGGATGAGTGATGGTAGAGATGATACCATCAATTGTAATTCTTGTTACATGATCTTTAAGGATGTTTAATTAAAAACAAAAAAATCATGTCAAAATTTTAATTAATAACCTAATATGATTGTTTTTGTATTTTATAAATGCTTATTATCTTGTAGCGAAAACATCGACCAGAAGACGACTAAGATCACTATGCCATAAGGAGGAGTTGAGGACGTCCGACCAACATCAATAAGCTAGAGATTGAGCACATTAGTTGAGCTCTTCATAATTAAGAATGATCACAGCCGCGGTCCTTCCTGTAGTGATCCAATGCTAGATCGACCGTAGGAGAGTACCAATACTAATGGTGTATTTTTCATAAGAAGCGAGGCATTTTTTTTTTGGGTCGAAAGAGAAATTTCATTCATTCAAGAAGCTAAAATAGCCAAATATACACAATGAGTAGATCATTCACTTCCCACAAACGGGAAAAAGTACAGAATTCGTGCAAAATCAAATAGATACAACCTTAAGCTGTAGACTTGAGAAGCGAGACACTTTGAAATTAGGTTTTGAGAATAACAAGGGAGAGGGGTCCAAGCCCTATAAACGAGTATAAAAGGATATAGAGGTCACGATAAATGATTCTCTTTCAAGTTCGACCCTATTTTTTAATGCACCATGAACCACTTGAGGTAATGGTCCATATTAGAACTTTTCTAATAAAATATTTATTCCATTTTTATATATAAAACCAATTTCCACTTTTTAATTTCATTTAATTACTAATGTAGTCTATTTGACAAAAAAAATAGGGTCATGCTAACTAGTGCCACCGGGGCACGGTGGCACTAATTAATGATACAAAAAAATAAATTTTGTATTAGAAACAACACTTTTCTTACTTTTCAAATATTAACTGCACAACTTTTGATGTAATCTTAACTAATGTCTGCTCGGGACACTCATTAGCATTTATCATTTTCGAAAAGATTAGTATTTGATCTCCAATATAAACTAGATATACAAAGAGCTATTATAAAGAAAAAATGGTCATGCACATGAGTTTTGACTTTCTCAAAACTTCAATATGACAAACAAAACATTATAAAAAAAATCACACGATCGATACATAAACCCCCACGATGGTCGACGCCCCGGACGTTAGCACGGGTATCCTACTAGTTATAAAGAAAAAATGGTCATAATGGCTAGAGCTGTCAAATGGGCCAGCCCGGCCCAGCCCGTGCCAGCCCGGCGGGCCAACGCGTATAAGTGGGCGGGCCTGGGCTGACCCGATTTCTATATGGGCTGCCAAATTCTAGCCCGCCCCAAGCCCTATTGGACCATGCAGCCCGATGGGCTAGCCCGGCCCATATAATTTTTTTAGCGCACGCCAAAAAGGATCAATGACACAACTGACAAAATAATTACCACATAAAACAACCATCAAATCAACATTCATACAAAATATATCTACCAAATAAAGATCCATGCACATGTAAGAGTATTTGTGGCAACATACAAAGTGCATCCTTAGATAATCAGAATCAAAATCAAAATATATTACAAAATAGTTAACTTCTTGGCCTAAGCCCCTTGAGCACTTGATTCGGCATACAAGTATATCTTCTATACTTTCGAGTATTTGTGGGCTTACTTTAAAAAAATGGGTTAGCCCAAAATGTTTTTTTTTTAACTAAAAACTCTTTTTTTAATAATTTTAAACGGGCCAGCCCAAAGCCCGGTGGGCAAGCCCAGCCCGATCCATTTTTTAATTGGACTAGTTGGGCTGGGCTAAAAAAGGCCCGGATATTTTTTAACGACTTTTTAAATGGCCCGACTCAACCCAAATCCATGGGCTAATGGCCCAGCCCATTTGCCCGGCCCATTTTGACAGCTCTAATAATGGCACATGAGTTTTGACTTTCTCAACTCTTTGAAACTTAAAAAAATGACATTGACCTCTCCCTATTTACTTACAAGTAGAAACACAAAAAACAATACCAAAGTTTGTGCCACATGTCATCAATTCTACAATTAACTCTTACCCTTTGACCCTACAACATATGACCACCCCACACGTCACAAATTTCACAAACACAACAACATACACGATGTTGAATTTCCTCTCTTTCTCACTCACACTTTCAAGTTTCAATCCAACAAACACACTCATACTCGTGATTCCACCGCATCACAACAATCCCATAATCATAATATCCCATAATCATAAATAAAGAAATAAAATATTCGCGATTTATTCCTCAATTTCATTCATTAATTAATTTTATTATTAATCACCGTTACATCTTAATATCAAAAATCACCGTTTCCGCCACAACTTATCCCAATCGTGATTTTCGTTTTTCCTTTCTCATCACACCGCCATGACTAGAATGAGAAAACTCACCGTCGCCGTTGGTGCGGTTATCGCCACCACGTACGGTGGCGCTGTGATTCTTCACAATCCTTCAATCTCCGCCAGCGATTACGGAGGCGGTTCTCATCTCGAGACTATTCGGAAAAAGTTACACGCTCCGGATGCTGTAGTTCCGTCGAGGGAGACAATTCAGTCGGCGTTGATGGCCGCTAACAAGGCCAATCCTCTCGATGTTCTTGTTATTGGCGGCGGTGCTACTGGTACTGGCGCCGCACTTGACGCCGTGACTCGTGGACTCAAGGTTGGACTCGTTGAACGGGAGGATTTCGCTTCCGGTACTTCATCGCGATCCACGAAGCTTCTTCATGGAGGTACATTACTTGCAACGAAATAATGAATGAATCATGCGTTTATTTATTACTCCCTCCGTTTCTTTTTAATTGTATTTTATTATCATATTTAGTGTTTCTATTTAATTGTCCTTTTTGTATTTTATGGGTATAATTTGTCAATTATACCCTTAGTCAATTGCTCTTATCCTTTTCCATAAAACCAATTAATGCTATATATTTGGAAAACTAAATTTTTTTTTTAAAATTTTTGTTGGTACATAACATATTAAATTTTGTTTTTTTTACATAATATATTAAATTTATTGGAAAAAAAAAAGTGTAGGCAAAAAAATAGGAATTTATTGATGGATTAAAATGAGGGTATAATAGGAAGATAACGTGCAAAAATACACTTCCTTAATTTGATGTTATCATTCTAAAAAGACAATTAAAAAGAAACGGAGGGAGTATTATTTTTTAATTTCGTGTCACTATTGCTTTTAATTTTATAACATAATATAGTGATAATGAGTTTTCATTGTTTTTTATTTGATGATGATTAACATTAAAATATTCAATTATTTATAATATAATGTTATAATTTTGGCTTAATAGATCAACATGTGATTTTTAACTATTTTATATTTCTAATTGTTTGTGTGTGTAATATGTGAATATAAGATGCAAAATGAGTTTTTTAGTTTTTAATACTCGAGTCCTTGTTTTTGCTTTTTAATATTAGTGTTTTTGTGAACTGTTAGGTGTTCGTTACTTGGAGAAAGCCGTTTTTAATCTCGACTATGGACAATACAAGTTAGTACTTCATGCACTTGACGAGCGTAAACGGGTTATTGATAATGCACCACACCTATGTCATGCATTGCCGTGCATGACACCGTGTTTTAGCTGGTTTGAAGTAGTGTACTACTGGGCGGGATTGAAAATGTACGATTTGGTTGCAGGAAGACAATTGTTGCATTTATCAAGATATTATTCCACAAAAGAATCTGTTGAGCTCTTTCCAACTTTAGCAAGGGAGGGAAATGGTAGAAGTCTAAGTGGCACGGTTGTTTATTATGATGGGCAGATGAATGATTCGCGGCTTAATGTTGGACTGGCCTGCACTGCTGCTTTAGCTGGTGCGGCTGTGCTGAACCATGCAGAAGTGGTATCCTTATTGAAGGATGATGCTGGGCAACGGATAATTGGTGCACGAATTCGAAACAATTTAACTGGTAACTTTTCTCTTAATTTCTGACTGTAACCACACCCCCACTCCCATAAGAGAATAAACCTCTGCAGCCGGAGTGGAACAGTTGGTCTTACGTAAAATAAATGTGGAACTTTAGTGATATCTATAAGGTTGTTTCACTTACTAAGTAATTGATCAATAAGGTTGTTAGTTTTATTGTTTCAAAATTACTGAGCAATTGATCAATGTCATCTAACAATAAATATACTAGTTAATATGCACCGAAAGATGACTAACTTGCATGTAAGTGTGGGATGTGCGGTAAAATAAATGCAGCTTCTTCATGAATGTGTAGTATACAGTTGGGGGAACATTTCTTAATCCGAGTCTTAAGAATTTAAAATAAAAATTTATTGGTTTTGCCTTGATAGAGAATTACATTGTTTGTTATTTTTTTGTAATGTAATGCAGGCGAGGAATTTGATACATATGCAAAAGTGACTGTGAATGCAAGCGGGCCATTTTGTGACGCTTTAAGGAAAATGGCTGACAAAAATGCACAAGAAATGATTGCTCCTAGCAGTGGTGTACATATTATACTCCCTGATTACTATTCTCCTGAGGGAATGGGCTTAATTGTGCCTAAAACCAAGGATGGTCGTGTTGTTTTTATGCTTCCATGGATGGGGCGTACCATTGCTGGAACTACAGATTCTAGTACTAGCATTACATATCTTCCGGAACCACATGAAGATGAAATACAGTTTATATTGGATGCAATATCTGACTACCTTAATGTTAAGGTATGTTGTACCTGCCAGTATAGATGATTTTTTAACTCGTTATGTTTTCTCTTATTTTTCTGAAGAGTTGGTAATTGGTATATAAAACACAATGATGTTGTTTAATTCATGTAGCTAACCCCACTTAGTAGGAAAGGCTGTAGTTTTTGTCATGTTTTTTGACTCTTATTTCTGCTGTTAGATTAAGAACTACAAGTTCTCTTCGATACTGTTTGTTTGGAAATATGTTAGATTGTATTAGGAAAAGAAAAATGAAAGACTATTTCTTGCCAATCAATCTAGATGTTTGCATTTTCCGTCTCACACTGTTTTCTAATTGGTAATAAATAACAGTGCAATTTTTTTAGGTTCGCCGCGTTGATGTTCTCTCTGCTTGGAGTGGCATTCGCCCATTAGCAGTGGATCCAACAGCAAAAAGTACTGAGAGTATCTCAAGGGATCATATTGTCTGTGAAGATTACCCTGGTTTGGTCACCATCACCGGTGGCAAGTGGACTACCTATCGAAGGTAATGATTTAATGAGCAGCTTGTTGAAGTTTGTTTAGATGTGGTTTCACTGACAAGGCTTGATATGTTATTGTATTTGGTAATCTAGTTACTTTAGTTTGCCACACACAGTTTCTATGTAAATGAATATTGTTATGATTTCTCTGTGTTTCAGCATGGCAGAAGATGCTGTTAATGCAGCTATAAAGTCTGGAAAGCTGACCCCTGCCTATGGATGTATGACCAACAAGCTCTGCATTGTTGGTGGTGAAGGGTGGGATCCTTCTTCTTTTACAGTTCTTGCTCAACAGTATAAGCGCATGAAAAGTACACATGGTGGTAAAGTTGTTCCTGGGGTAATGGACTCCGCTGCTGCAAGGCATTTGTCTCATGCATATGGAACGTTGGCTGAGCGTGTGGCTGCCATTGCTCAGGTTTGCTTGAATTGCTTTATATTTCATAATGTTAATTTCATTAAGCAACAAAACATGTATAGATTCATCTTACATAAAATGTACTGGGTGATTTTTATAGAATCTTTTATTTGGAGTTATTTAACAACTTTTCAGTTTCTACTGGAGTGCTCATATTTAAAGAACAACACAATGCCCTGCTTTGTGTTTTTCTTTCCATTTGTTTATATTTAACGATGCACCTTTATCCTTATGTCTGTATAATGTTGTTTTAAAATAGTTAAATGGCTTTCTGTTTTGGTGGAATTTGTTTTTATTATTTTAGAATTTCAAAGATCAAGCCAGATTTGCGTAAATGACACCATTTATACTTGTTAAGGGTATGAGACCATGGTAAAAATTGGAAACACTTTTGCATGTAATTCGGGTAGAAATTATGCTTAGGTGAAAGTTGGGGTAGTACCTATCATAAAAAAGATGATAGAATTTTGCCTTGGATGATTTGCATGTGCGGAAAAGATCTATGAAAGCCTCGTTGAGGAGATTACATCAGATGAAGAGTAGTCTAATAATTTAAGGTTGGAGGAAACTAAAAAAGTTGTATGTCAAACCATTGAAAATGATTTATATTTAAACAGATTATCTTTAGACGTGATTTTTGTATAGGATAACCAACCCCACCCAATTGGGGTAAAAAAAGTCATTGCTCGCTGTAGTGAATTTTTTTGGGTAAAAAAGTCTTTGCTGTCGCTGATGTGAATTTTTTGATCTTGTAAACCATAGTAAGTGTAAGGCCATTCGTTTTAATTATTTTTTTTCTGGGAGTCGTAATGTTGATTTGTTGACATTGCAACATCCTCTTTTGGGGGATCTTTTTGGTATGGTAATAATAATGTTTATCGAGCTTGTGTTGTAGAAGTTACATTATTGTTTCATAAATGGTGAGATAAAATTGACTCTATTTTGTATTTCAGAATGAAAATTTGGGCAAGCGACTTGCCCATGGTTACCCATATCTAGAGGCAGAGGTAGCCTACTGTGCTCGTAATGAATATTGCGAATCTGCTATCGATTTCATTGCAAGGAGGACTCGTCTTGCTTTCCTTGAAACTGATGCAGCAAGAAGGGCATTGCCTCGTGTGATCGAAATATTGGCAAATGAGCACAAATGGGACAATTCAAGGCAGAAGGAAGAGTTGCAGAAGGCTACAGATTTTTTGAAGACTTTTAAATCCTCAAAAAATGCCCAGTTTCATGATGGGAAGCACACTTAGTAAGTGAAAAAAACAATACACATAAGTTATTATATATTAAATACTGCAGTTATAGGTTATAGGCGGCGGAGGCTCGCTCTGCAATTCCCTCAAAATATTTATTTCAATTTTCTATGATGTCCCAGATTCAAATCTAGGAATTCAAAATTATATATCAATAGCACCCAAAAAAAAACTAGTATATATCAATGATGCTGGCAAACACATTATCACATACATTTTGATAGAGTATTATACTAACTTTTCTTTAACTTTTCTCAGGTTGATGACTTGAACGTGAAGAAAGTTTTCACACAACAAACATTTTGGTATTCATTACCGCGGATCAATTGGTGACTAAGTTCACCATAGAGAGTGGCTACACACGTATTTAAAATCAATATTTACACAAATTTGTCTCACAATTGCCTGCAAAAATAACGTTGGCAAAAGTTGAATAGATTTTTTTTGCACAGATACCTGCCAAAATAATTTTCTTGAGATTGATTTGACTCTCTACCTCCACCAAAGTTGTCCATGAGATAAGGACTCGAGGGTTATGTTTTAACTCCATCTCAATTATATTTGACATTTATCTTCTTCTTCTTCTTCTTCTTCTTTTTTGAGAGAGATATTTTATCTACTCTCTGTTTTTTTAAGTGTCGTTTTAACATAAAATTCTCTAACTAAGATAGTGAATTGTTGGAGTTTTTTTTCCTATTCTACCCTCATTTTGAAAAAAGGAATGTAGTTATTGAGAAAGTAGGAATTAATTTTATTAAAAATGTGAAGAGTTATCAAGAGAATAAGGGTATAATTGACAAATTATAACTTTAAACAATCAAATAGGAACAAAAAAACTTCTAAAACGATATTTAAAAAGGAATGGAAGGAATACTATATATTTACATTGAGTTATCAAAAGTTTAATCATGTGAAGGAGTGTGGTATTTTTATTGTTAGATTGGGATCATCTGCTTGTTATAGTGGTAGACTAAAAACTTTGTTACACGGAGAAAGAAAAGTGAAGAAGAATCTTTGTAGTTAGAAAAATATCTGCTGCAAAAGTTTGTTTCTTTTATTTTGATATTAAATGTTATAAGAATAAGTAAAAGAAAAATTTGAAAATTAGTTGTTTTTTCTTATAATTTGGGACAAGAAATTAACAATGATATTTTTTAATAATATTTATAATATTAAACAGAGAGTATTTATTAACAAAAGACAATAATATTTTATCCATCTCAAAATAAATGACATTTTGCAAAAGAAATTTGTGCAAAAACAATCATTTTTTTTCTTTGCCATCGGGTAATTTATTCAAACTTTACTTCATAATACTCCCTCCGGTTTTTAATATTAGAAACAAATTACTTTTTAGATTCATTGAAAAATGAATGTGTATTAAGGACTAAATACATTAGTTTTTCAATGAATTTAAAAAGTAAATTGTTTCTGATATTAAGGGCCAGAGAGTAACTGCGTACATTACTTTCTAGTCAATAAATCTAAGATTGAAAAACAAATGTGTATTAAGGACTAAATACATTAGTTTTTCAATGAATTTAAAAAGTAAATTATTTCTTATATTAAGGGCCAAAGAGTAACTGCGTACATTACTTTCTAATCAATAAATTGAAAAACAAATGTGTATTAAGGACTAAATACATTAGTTTTTCAATGAATTTAAAAGTAAATTATTTCTTATATTAAGGGCCATAGAGTAACTGCGTACATTACTTTTTAATCAATAAATCTAAGATTGAAAAACAAATGTGTATTAAGGACTAATACATTAGTTTTTCAATGAATCTAAAAAGTAGCTTGTTTTTTATATTAAGGGCTAGAGAGAGTAACTGCGTACACTACTTTCTAGTCAATAAATCTAAGATTGAAAAGAATGTGTATTAAGGACTAAATACATTAATTTTTCAATGAATCTAAAAAGTAACTTGTTTCTTATATTAAGGGTCAAAGAGAGTAACTGCGTACACTACTTTCTAGTCAATAAATCTAAGATTGAAAAACAAATGTGTATTGAGGACTAAATACATTAGTTTTTCAATGAATCTAAAAAGTAACTTGTTTCTTATATTAAGGACCAGAGAGAGTAACTGCATACACTACTTTCTAGTCAATAAATCTAAGATTAAAAAACGAATGTCTAAAATGTGATGATACAACATGTTTTAAATTAACTTTATAAAAAAAATTTCTTACAATTTCATCGATGTTGATATTTTTTCATCATCAAATCATATACCATGTCATTTAAAACATATTATATCGTCAATTTATAGTTAATAATTATGATAGGGAACCAAAACTATCGAATTTTAAAATAATGAACCAATTCTATAAAATGATAAAAATAAAGGGATCAAAATTCAAAACTATAATTAAGACTAAATCTAACTATGCATTTATTTATTTAAATTGATTGGATGGAATACAAATTTAAAATTGTAAAAAAAAAAAAAAGATGACACAAAATTCATAAAAATTCTTCTTCTTTTTGTTTGGGGTATGTCTGACTCTCATGTCTACACTATGCTAATGCAAACCCAACAGATAAGATAGAAACGAACCATAACAGAAATGGGTTCAGCGGCAACAATGGCGATCACATCACTCTGTTTCACCAAATCAAACAAACTCACTTCTACATTCCGCACTCTCCCACGTCTCACTTGTTCTTCCCTCTCCAATTCCCCTTTCAAATTCAACATCTCTTTCTCTCCCTCCAAACCCAAACCCAAACCCGAACCCAAGCCAAAACCCGAGCCTGAAAGCTCAAACCAATCTCCTGATGACGACGACGGTCCCCTCATGATCCCATGGATTGTTCGCGGCGAAGATGGTAACTTCAAACTTTCATCAGAACCTCCTCCTAGCTTTCTCAAAGACATGGCAATCTCTCAAACCGGTACCAAAAAATCAGAGAAAGATCAAAATGTTAAAATCAAGAAGAAGACTGAAAAGGAAACAAAGGTTCGTCCCGTGGCGCCGCCGCAGTATTCCAAGGCGGCACGGAGATTCTACAATGAAAATTTTAAAGACTCCGGTACACGTCTCGGCAAGGTTCTTGCCGCTTCCGGAGGTGACATTCTGTTATCAATTAGTTTCAATTTTTATCATTTTTCTGATAGTTCTAGAAAAATTGATAATGTTTAGATTATAATGAGAGAGTTTAATGGTTTTATAGGGACCAAAAACATCCTCAGGTTCCTGCCATCAAAAGTGGAAATATTTTCAGAGTCAGAGTTGGTCCAACTAGACTGGATACGTAAGTTTCACAACCATATTTTAATTAACACTTATGTTGCATTGCATTGCATTGCATTGAATTAATGAAGATATGGTTTAGAATGCAGCTATTACAGATGTAGATCATTATGGTAGACTCGGCATTCCAAGAGGATGTCCCTATGAAATGGTCAGAAACATCTTATATACTTATCATTTAATTCATATAAACTATCGGTGTAAAGATTTTTATACTGTCTCGATCAATCATATTCGTGTTCACAACATTAAAACCGTTTGACTTCTAAACAGGTGCCAGTTGCGTATAATAGTAAGGTTCGAGAATTGGAGAGTCAAGGTTTAGAGGAAGACATACTCAAGAAGAAATTGGAACTTCTCAGAGTCAGTAGCAAATATATAAATATGATTTGATTTTGATTCGAATTGTTTGGTATTTGAATTTTAATAGACGAGACTTGAAAAAACATGATGTCTTTGTATAGGAATCGTACACCATCATGTCATCGCCGGATGAAAGAAGAATGTATGACTGGAGCTTGGCAAGAGAAGGTAACACAGAAAAATTCATTTGGCCTTATGAGGTTGATGTTTCTGAGCTTCAAAAAGGAGATCCTCCACCACAGGTACTTTGTTCTTAATACTTTCTCAGTATCCTAAACTAGTAATTAGGAGTTAGGTGTTTGAGGTAGTGAGATAAGAGATTCTTATTTCCACTTTTGATGGCAGGAACCTGAGGATGTTGGACCTACTGGCATGGATAGTGCTGGCAATTGTGTTATCAATTGGACTAAACTTATAGAAACATCTGTATATTATATGCATCAATGCATAAATCTTTTTTTCTACCCTCTAAACAAAACAATGATGTAAAGTACAAAATGTTTTGAATTGAATAAGTCATTATCAGAAGAAAATTTTATCACTTGATGGACAACTTTATCAGTTGCTTGCTTCCCTTTGGCACAATTCTTCTCTGATTTTTCATCCTTAACCTTATATTTCCCTTCATTGCAGCCTTCATATGCTTTATATGATTATTTAGATTTTGCGTTTCACTATAGATCTTCTATTTTATCACTAACTAGAAGAAAGCATTTTTACATGCAGATTAAATCTTCGACCAGTAATTTTCTCTATACACTTCAAGTAGGCTACAAAAGACTTAAGCGTCCGGAATAGAATACATACGTAACAATCATATGTGAAAATATTGTTAACATTGCCTGTTAACGCCTTTACTTTCACTATATAAAACTACTCCCAACAGTCATGATTCATGACTTAAATCAACCAAACAAAAAGAACTGATGGTATTTGACAGATCAAACAAACAAAAGGCGCACATACATGAAGTTGCATAGCAGTAAGCAAGAATCATCATTTGAGATAACTTGTATCAGCAGGTTCCAAGTGTCTGAGATGAACACCTTGTAGAATAAGGTTGTATCTGATATTGAGCTCTTCAAATATTTTCTTTACTTCCATCACTAGTTCACTTCTCCGCTTGTTCTTCTCTCCAAAATCTTGAAAGTTCATTGTGTGAGTAACATAAAGACCCATCTTAATCTTATTTACATTTTCAATCTCCTTCACTACCAAACCTAGACTAGGATACCAATATTGTGGATTTCTCTCCAAATACCTAATTATGAAATAAAATAAATATACATAAGAACTATTTACACCAAAAAAATATTTGATTTCAAGTATTGGCCGAATACGGCCAACACAGTCGAGTTAGGAGTGAGCAGAATTAGAATAAGTTGAATCCAGATTACTCATTTAACCATGAAGATACGATTAGCTTACCTCTTTACTTTTTCTTTCAGTGCTCCAATTTTCTCTGCTGGTGTCATAAAATCAACCGAGAACTCTACACTGTCGCCCATACTAGGGCTTCTGTAATAATTGCTGATCGGTTTTACGGCCAGGACGGAGTTGGGATAATACACCTTTTCATTATTAAGTTTCAAGAATATTGTTGTCAATATATTCATTTCTTCAACCAATAGCTGCAAGATAATTTGAAGGCATTAGTATGCGAATCTCAAACAACGAAGTTAAACTCGGCTGCAATAAGTTACCTCAATGCCATCTATAACACACCGATCGCCAACATCGAATGGATGCATTACAAACACGAAGATGATGGCTTCAAATATATTCTTGCACGTGTTTCCAAACATGAAAGCCGCAAGTACTAGCTGCGATGAGAGGAACACAAGTACTTTTGTGGTTGCAATCTCCATTAGAAGAAGCCACACTACTATGGTCACCACTACTAGAACCACCGTCACAAGCTTGTTTAATTGTTTAACAGCTGTTTTAGTATCGCTTAATGCATGCGCCAGTGCTTTCCGTTCTTGATATACCTTTAACTGAAAAATACAAACATTAGGATCCAAACAAAATTTCAATCCATCATTATGATGACAAATTTTCATCAAACATATAAAACCTTACCACCCAATCTGCTAAAGATTTTCTGGTAATTAGCCCGGTTTCTGCCTGTGCCAGTAGGGGAAATACCAAAGGAACTTCTTCCTTAATCAGGAATCTACGGAGTTCATTCTCATCGATGTCCCTATTCATAATGAGAGCACTTTTTATCAGCAAGAAAAGTGGTAGATGTCAAAACAAGGAGAAGGGCAAATACATTTAGACCTTGTTTGGATAAACAACTTATTTAAGGATTGATAACATAAACACTTATAACTTAGAAGTGTTTATGTATAAGCTATTTTTATAACAAAGAATAAACAATGTCAAATTGTTTTTAATTAAGTTATAAGTTGTTTTCATTAGCTGTCCTAGGGAGCTTCTCTTATAAACAGTCCCACCAATGGTTATGCTATTAAATAAGCTCAAATAAATTAATTCAAACAAACACTTAGAAGCAACAAAAACTCTATAAGTAATAATGTATATATTCTTACTTGCAACTAGCGGAAGCAGCAACGTTCCTGAAAACGTAATAGGCAGCAGCAGTTGCTTCCATCTCATTAGTAATTTCTTTATCAGTTTGTTCATTGTCTACATCATAAAAAGTTTCATCTAGTGAATTAGAGATTGTGGCCAGCCTTGAATTCATCACTGCATCTACCAAAATCTTCATAGTCCACGACGAAACTTTCTCTTGCTTCATCCTATGAAGCTTAGCCATATCAATAACCTCTTTCTTTGTGCTACCTTTACTGGTTGTACTCCTGAAACTAAAATGGCTAATACTTTGAGATCCGCCGACTTTCTCAGCCTCTTCCATAAGTGGAGGCCCAGAGAGAGTCTGCAGAACGTACTGATGGAAGATCGATTCTTGAATTCGATCAAAGAAAGATTTGACGTGGAAATTCGATGCCAGAATCTTTAGCAGCGTTGTTTTTATGAGCCACAAAAATGCTCCAATGAGAAGTGAAACAAGAGTCCATGTTACACCATCCAAAATATTTGCTGCCAATTTCGATCTCTGGACACCGCGATGATTGATTAAAAGCACCCATGTCAAGAGAACCAAACCGATCCAAATGAAAACCTGGACACATTTCTTCAATCCATGGACAAAATAAAGCACTTTTTTCTTCAACAAGAAGTTCATTTCAATCAAGAAAACAACAATGTGCATGAACCATTTGGTAACTAACATGCCACAAAAGGTCACCATCACAAGCATACACCATCTCCAAAGCCTCAAACTCCAAATTTGTGTCCTTCTTAGTTCCTCAACTGTTAAACTAGCCAACAAGCTACCCGCGATGCACACAAACACGAACGATTCAATCAAAACCTTAGTCGTTAGTCTCTTACGCTTGCCTTTACTAAATTCAACTTTCTTATAAATGATTTCATCAGGATCCTCACCAGCAGGACCTGGAGATGCCAAAAAAGGTGTTCTAGGAGTGACAACAGAAGTAATCGAAACAGTTCTATTAACCATTCCGGATTTGTTATTGGGTGAATGTGATGATCCTTTATTGACTGAGTTCCTATAAGGTGAAGTAACAGCTAAGTGTTCTTGGATAGTTGAAGTAGTAACATTCTCCTCTAAAAGGGTGTTATCAATAGGATAAGGTTGTTCACCAAATCTTGATTTGGGCTTAGAATACACTGATCTTGCAAGATTTTTTCTTGGGGTAAGGTTTTCGTTTGTAGTTGGAATTTTTGGGGGCTTATTTGGGCTAGGGAAGAATCTTATCTCAGGAGAAGCACAGTTAAAAGGTGGTGACTTTGAAGCATAGTGATCATGGTCATGGTCATGGTCATGGTCATGATCATGATGATCATTTGAAATTGCTACTACAACTTGTTCTGTTTTCTTCTTCTCCATCATACTTACTTCACCACCTTGATTCTTATTACCATCCATTCACAACACTAATCATATCACAAAAATAGAAACTTGTTGAAATTAATAAACTAAAGTAACTTGGCCATCAAAATCAAACATTTGAATAAGTAATGTTGAACAATTATTACTAGAAATTAAACACAATGAGACAATTAGATATAAATAAATACAAGAGGAATATATTATATAGAGTATGAAAGAAAAGAGATCAAGTTGTGTTGTGTCTGACAGAAAGTTAGCTGGCACAGGTTGAAACACATGGATGCATGGACTAGGAATCTTTTTTGGATCATCAAAAGGAAAGGAAACTTTGGACTAGAAATCTAGCAGTAGTTAGTTACCATATTCAATTGAATATGATTCATTAAGATTTAAGAGAATTAAAAAATGTACTAGTAGTTACCATTTGAATTGAATATTATTTATTAGATTGAAGAGAATTAAAAAATGTAGTAGTAGTAGTAGTAGTCGGTGCTTACATATGCATGCAAGTGGGAGTGGGTCAACAAGAACGGCGATGCTTGGGGATCAGGCAATCTTAGCCAGAAACAATGATGTCAGGCTACTTACTTACTGCCTACCACCACCGGTCTGTCTGATTTATGCTAGTAAAGAGCTAAACAATGTAGTAAAATAGGAGTAGTTTAAGACATGCTAGTACTATTAATTTGATTTTACTATCATTATAATATTTGGACCCAAGTGGAGGAGATGAGGTTCAAATTATAATGTTCGGCCTAATAATTTTAACATTTTTCATTTATTGAGCTAGGACTTATGAAATATTTAATTAATAAAATCTAATTAAATGATTGGTTTTATATTGTCAATACAACACATACAGATTATTTTCTTGTAAATTTGTTCAAGAAAATATCTTGTAATAATAAATATATGGTTTATAAAAAGACCTATATATAAGAATATATAAAATATAATTTACTTTGATCATTAAATATGAAATATTTTATTATTATTATTATTATTATTATTATTATTATTATTATAATAAAAAAATATTTTATTGTTTATATAGGAGACAGCCAATCAAGGATCCAACCCAACAAGAGCTAGTCTTTGAGTCTCGTTTGTCGTCCGTCTCCATTCTATAATAAGTATAATGCATAAGCGACCCATAACGCCTCTCAACGACTATCAGATCTAACATTAAAGAGTGTCGTTCGTAACTGTTCTTTCATGATTCTTCAACTGCACCTTGGACACTATGTATATGCCTTTTTTTTCGCTAACTAAGGTGCGCAATATTTTCCATTTGAAATCTTTTATTATTTGTTCACTTATTAATTTGAGCATTAAAGTGTATGAAGCACCACCCCAAAATCCATTTTGACAGATGTTGTTCAAGCTCGGTCAAATAATCTCAATGACCTAAAATCAATTCTCTTTATTGGAATTAACATTATTCGAGATGTGTTAGACACTAAATATTGATACTCTTTCGGGTGGAAATCGAATTTTGGTTCACTACAGAATAAGATATTGGTTCCTTCAACTAGCTAGACCTAATTTATTAAGAAAGATAGTTAATTGTTCGGTAAGTATAACTCAATTGATAGTTAGGGACTTTGATAAGCAGATATCTGGTCTGAATTCGAACATGAGATTTTTCGCTTCTCCATATTTAAAATGCGTGATTCTTTTTTCTTCTTTTTTTTTGTATTAAAATGTGTGATTCTAACTATTAAACTTTTGAGAAAAAAAAATGGTTGATCACATTTAATTTATGTAACCTCAATAAAAACAATTTAAGTCAATTACCTGATATACCTTCCATGATTAATTTTTTTTAAAAATTGAATATCTTCTGCGTGCAACTGTAGAGACTAATCTATCAAATTTTGTGGCATTCAAATGGACGGAAAACTTTCCGTATAAATATTGACGCTACTGTATACTCAAGTCAAAGATTAAACGCAGAATTGTTGTTAAGCTAAAAGATATTCATATTATCTCATTTAACTATTTAAGTGTTTTCGAACATTTATTATGCTCAATTTACAAGAAATTCAACATAGTAAAGTTATCTTAGTATTTGTGTGATCAATATTTTTAAAATATAAGAAATATTGTTTTCAATACAAAATTTTACTCTTTTGCTTCCTTAACTAATGTCATACCGGTTAACATTACCCATTAATATATTACCAAAGACACTGTTCCCAGTAGGGTACAAAAAGCATGAGACATTGTCACATTGCCAGCAAGAATAGCTTTGGTTGAAAATGTTGTGACAAAGTTGCTGAAGTGGAGATGTGCATAGTATAATTAATATACTCGAATCACTCGTCATCACTCACAAACTAACTCACCATGATTGATATCAGAAGCAATTACTGTCAAAGGAAGAAAAATCACGAGCAATTGATTTGAATCATTGGATGTATCCACCTATGAAAAATTTATTTTATCCATCTCACAGGGTCTACATTTGATGAAACAATTACATGTATCTGAATTCTCTTTCTAAAAGTAAGAATCATAATTAGATTCGTTAATTTTGTTGAGGGTGAAAATTAAACTCTAACATATTTAAACTCTATGCATATTCTTGGTTTTAAATTGATATATCAGAGACTTTTTTTTTTATGCCGGATCTCGAACCGAGTTTTTCTAGATTGAAGAATAAATCATCAACCAAATGACCTCTTGAGAGACAATCAGACATCTTTGATCACACATAAATCATTTTTAAATGATTTTTGTCATTAGTTACTTTAGATCACACTTCTAAAATTAATATATAACTAGACGCCGGCCCGTGCGTTGCACGGGTTCGACGGAATATCATAAATATATCAATCATAGTCACTACCAATCATGGATGTTGTTTGAAGTATATGAGTTTAAATTGATAGTGAATGTTTAATCACAATAGTTAAAGTTGAGATAAAAGGAGGATAAAACAATTGGTATAATATCAAACAAAAGTTACAAAAGAATTCAAGTAATAGAAAGTATACATTAGACAAAGAAATAAAACACTTGGTAAAACATCAAAGAGAAGCTACAAAAGAGCATAACATCCATGAAACAATTCAAGTAAAAGAAAATAAGACATTAGAGAAAGAACGCTTCATAAATAGAAACTAAAGCATAGATATATCAATTATGGTCATTGTGAATCATGGTTGTTGTTTAAAATAAAGGGGTTTAAATTGATAGAAGGATCTAGATGGAGGAGGGAGGAAGAAAGAAGCATGAAGTGAATGCCATTTGTCATAATACATCTTGAGTGCAATAGAAGAAATCTAGATGGAGGAGGGAGGAAGAAAGAAGCATGAAGTGAATGCCATTTGTCATAAGACATCTTGAGTGCAATAGAAGAAATCTAGATGGAGGAGGGAGGAAGAAAGAAGCATGAATTGAATGCCATTTGTCATAAGACATCTTGAGTGCAATAGAAGAAATCTAGATGGAGGAGGGAGGAAGAAAGAAGCATGAAGTGAATGCCATTTGTCATAAGACATCTTGAGTGCAATAGAAGAAATCTAGATGTAGGAGGGAGGAAGAAAGAAGCATGAATTGAATGGCATTTGTCATAAGACATCTTGAGTGCAATGGAAGAAATCTAGATGGAGGAGGGAGGAAGAAAGAAGCATGAAGTCAATGCCATTTGTCATAAGACATCTTGAGTGTAATAGAAGAAATCTAGATGGAGGAGGGAGGAAGAAAGAAGCATGAAGTGAATGTCATTTGTCATAAGACATCTTGAGTGTAATAGAAGAAATCTAGATGGAGGAAATAGGAAGAAAGAAGCATGAAGTGAATGTCATTTGTCATAAGACATCTTGAGTGCAATAGAAGAAATCTAGATGGAGGAGGGAGGAAGAAAGAAGCATGAAGTGAATGTCATTTGTCAAGAGTTTGCTTGTGAAAATGGACCACACATCAATTTTTATAATGGAGCATTCAAAGACCTGTGACATGTATAAAATTTAAAATAAAAACAAAGAAATCATGTATGCATTTTATATGAAATCATGATACATTGATAGCAATCATTTAACAAAGTAACTGGTAGTAAAAAAGAAGCAGCCTGCAGTGTTGCCTGTTGTCCCTGCTTGCAGCAATCAGCAGCCTGCAGTGCTGCCTGGCCCTGGTGAGGTCTCTGCTTGCAGCAGTCAGCAGCCTGCAGTGTTGCCTGTTTTGTGCCCTGGTGAGGTCCTTGCTTGCAGCCTGCTGTGTTGCCTATTTTGTACCCTGGTGAGGTCCCTGTTGCCTTATGTGTGCAGTCCTCAGCAACAGTCTGCAGTGTTCCTGCTAACAGCCTGCAGCAGCCTGCAGTGTTGCCTGCCTTGAGCCCTGGTGAGGTCTCTGTTGCCTCCTGTGTGCAGTCCTCAACGGCAGCCTACCTTGCTGCATAAGGAGGTACCTGTTTTGTGCCCTGCTACTATTTTCAAAGCTCAAGATCAACATTTAGAAAAAGAATTAAATGAGAGAGTGGGATTTGTTATACATCAGTCCATGAGTGATTCTGATTCTAGTGAATCCTTTGTTGAGGCTACCCAAAATCAACCCAACAATGCTAGTTCTTCAAATGCAAAATTCCTCCACAAAATTCACCATGCCATCATCTCCATTGCGTGCATGTCAAAATTAAGCCACTTGTCATACTAATAACATATAGTAGTCATTGTTTGCTTGTTGAACACTCTTTTCCAATAGAGATTTCCAACCAATGGAAGGATACTAATCAGCATCCAGTGACATCATCTTCATTGGATGCATGTTGAAATTCATCCAATTGGCATGCAACAACTTACAGTATGGATAGCTTACTTGCTAAATCTTTTATCACAGTAGTGACAATACAACTCAAAGAATAATCACAAATAGCTTACTTGCTAAATCTTTTATCACAGTAGTGACAATACAACTCAAAGAATAATCACAATGAGAAGCTTCCTGCAATCATACACATAATTACAAAAAGACACAAATGTAAGGCAAATAGAATGTATTGTTCTGCAGTGTGAAATAATTATGTAGGAGAATAATGATCATGATCCATTGTCATAATATCTATTGGGTGCATGCTGATGTTCATCCACTTGTCATGCAAATAACACGCAGCAGAGAGAGTTTGCTTGTGAAAATGGACCACACATCAATTTTTAAAATGGAGCATTCAAAGATCTGTGACATGTATAAAATTTAAAATAAAAACAAAGAAATCATGTATGCATTTTATATGAAATCATGATACATTGATAGCAATCATTTAACAAAGTAACTGGTAGTAAAAAAGAAGCAGCCTGCAGTGTTGCCTGTTGTCCCTGCTTGCAGCAATCAGCAGCCTGCAGTGCTGCCTGGCCCTGGTGAGGTCAGGGACGGAACTAGAAAAAATTATTGAGGGTGGCGAAAATATAACATAAGATATTCATAATTTTTTTTTTTGGAAAACTCGGTATCTGATTTATGTTAATTCGCTATCTGATTTAAGGATCAATTTGTTGGAACAAAGTGGGTCTGACATGAACCTCTAAGATTTTAAGTAGTTTTGATGATAACAAAGTATTAAAATTGCAATTGGTATTACTAATGATTATTCTAGTGTGCAGAATTATAAGTTAAAATTCATTCAGAAGCACTATGAATAGTAGCAGAGAAGCCAGTCAAAACAAGCTCTGAAAGCACGACACTGTTCATCAGAAGCTTGAATTTTGAATGCTGAAGAAAGTGACTCTGAGGATAAAACAAGGCTCTGAAGGACTCAGAAGCTAAAAGACCTCAAGAAGCTATGACAACAGCATCTGAAGCAGAAAGAATTTACGTCACTCAAGAACTGACATAATCAGAACCAATGATTGAAGAACAATCTATTTCAAGGCTCTGTCAAGTCCACAGGAAGGAATATTCGTTGGTACAATGTTAATCTTATCCACAAATGGAGCGCATTTGAGGATCGTACTATTGTACTATTATTACTCAAAATGGATGAGTGATAATTTGAATTGCAAGGTAGTGGAATTGGATTTCTTTGCTAAAGAAGGCAATTTACAGCTAGCAATTGTACGAGCAAATTCCAGCTGGCACCTTATCTCTCTACAACGGTCATCATCTTCCTTCAAGTATAAATAGAAGACTCAAATGGAAGAAATGACTACTGTTCTATTACTGCGTTTAAGGCTCTGAAGCATTCTGACATTATTGTTCTATCTGTCATTCAAAGTCTTAAAGCAATTTGCGTTGTATTTTGTAAACACCTCTGATAGTATATCAAGTGTTCCTTAACATTCATTCTTATTCTTAAGTTTGTTTGAGAAGTCTCTTGTTAAGTTTAACTTGAGCATTTGAAAAGTCTCTTGTTTAGTGAAACTTGAGCACCTGAGAAGTCTCTTGCAAGTGTGCTTGAGCAACTTGTAATCTTAAGTAGATTATAGTGAAAATCTCTTGTTAGTAACAAGGGGACTGGAGTACTCTCGATTTGTGAGAGGAACCAGGATAAATTTTGTGTCCTTCTCTCTTTCTCTCAGCACCCCTTTTATTTTTGTGTTTATATCCGCTGCAAACTTAGTTTTATTTGGTAAAAAGTTTTAATTTTTAAAACACAATTCAACCCCCCCTTCTTGTGTTTTTCCACCTTCAATTGGTATCAAGAGCCTGGTCTGTTGCCTAACTCACCTTACAGTGAAACAGTAAAGATCCAGGAGGAAAAACATGTCTGCTGAGATGAATCTCAATGAAGTTCCTTTTGACTATGACTCAAACTCTCGACAAAGAAGGTCATCTGATAAAGTTCCTTTCTTCAATGGAACTGAGACTAGCTACCCGTTCTGGAAAACAAATATGTACAGCTATATCATGAGTATTGATTGTGATTTATGGGACATGGTAGAAGATGGAGTTAACTTTGAAAACATGGACTTAGAAGGTGTTGTCAGCTCTCAGAACAGGAAAGCCTTTACACCTACTCAAAAGCTAGAGTACAAAAAGCATCACTCTGTAAAAGGAATGATGACTAATGCTATCTCACATGATGAGTACCTTAAAATTGGAGATAAAAGAACTGCAAAATCTATTTGGGATTCCTTAAAATCCAAGTATGAGGGCAACAAACAAGTTAAGGAGGCAAAGGCTAACTTGTTGGTGCATCAGTATGAGCTGTTTAAGATGAAGGATGGAGAGGACATTGAAACTATGTTTTCACGGTTTCAAATTCTTGTATCTGGACTTCAAGTATTAGACAAGAGTTATACTGAAGCTGATCATGTGAGAAAGGTACTCAGAAGCCTACCACCAAAATGGAGACCCAAGGTGACTGCTTTTCAAGAGTCTAAGGATTTGGACACAATATCCCTTGAAAGCTTGATTAGTTCATTAAAAAGTCATGAGATGGAACTAATGACTGATGAATCAACCAAGAAGATGAAAGGGATAGCCTTAAGCTCTAAAAGTTCATCAAAGGCTCTGAAAGCTAAAATTATAGAATCTGAAGATGAGGCTTCTGAAGAGGGTCAAGAAGTTGGGTCTGATGATGAAGAAGAGATGGTGCTGATGGCTGCTAAGGTTTCACAATGGGCAAAACGAAGCAAGAAATATGCAGGCAAATTTGGAGGATCTTCCAAGAGACTTAGTACTGCTAAAGACAAGAAGGAAGATCAAAACAAGTGTTTCAAATGCAACAAGCCTGGTCATTTCATTGCTGATTGTCCAGAAAACAAAAGTAGATCATCAAAGCAAAGCTCTAGCAAGGAAAGATATAAGAGTAAAGTCAAGAAGAGCTTTCTGGCAACATGGGAAGATCTTGACAAAGACTCAGACTCAGATGGTGATGAGGAAGAAAATCTAGCACTGATGGCAACTACCTCTGACAGAGAAGACTCTGAAGCAGGTTCAGACTCTGAAGATGAGGAAGAGGTAATTGCTAAACTATCTAGAACTGAATTAGTGGATTCTCTTAAAGATGCCTTAAAAATGCTCACTAAAAAGGCAGGTGAATGTAAAGTCTTGAAAAAGGCTTACAATAACCTAACTGAGAAAATGAACATAATAGTTGAAGAAAATGAGTCTCTAAGTAGTAGAAACTCATTTATGGAAACTCATTATGTTTATGATGATAAGGTTCCTCCAGAGCATGAATTTGCTCTGCAAGAATTTCTTATCAGTGGCATGAAGAGAAGTAAGATAGCTTCCTTAATATACCATGTTAGTAGAAACAGAGGTGAAGGTCTTGGATTTTCACGTTTTAAAGATAATCCATTATTTTCTAAACCCCCTAAAAGTGATAATTCAAAACCTAAGGCTGTATTTGTTAAAAGCCAATCAGAAGCAATAGTTATACCAGAACCTGAAAAAATAATTGTGTCAGAGGCCAAGAAGCCTCAGACTCTGAAACCTTCAGAGCCTAAGGTCTCCAAACCTCAGACCAATGTCAAAATAAACAAAACTCTGGTATATTCTAAAGCTAAGCACAAGAGTTATACAAAGCCTAAAAGTTTCTCAAAATGCTTCAATAACTCTAGAGCTCCTGATAGGCCTTATAAACAAAAACAATCTAAGGTAATGAGGACTAACTCTAAAGGACCCATAAAAGTATGGGTACCAAAGTCTGAGATTGTCTTTGCAGCAGATCTGCACTCAAAGAAGGCCAGATCAGCATTCTTGGTACCTGGACAGTGGCTGCTCGCGTCATATGACAGGAGACAAGCATATGTTCCAAATCCTGACTCTGAAAGAGGGAGGAACTGTGGGATTTGGAGGAAACCAAAAAGGGAAGATCACTGGTACTGGTACAGTTGGTAATTCTTCTCTTTCTATTAAAGATGTTTGGTTAGTTGATGGCCTCAAACATAATCTACTAAGCATTAGCCAATTTTGTGATAGTGGATTTGTTGTTAAGTTTAATAAAGATGCATGTACTGTAATCAGAGAGTCTGATGAGTCTGTAGTGTTCAGAGGCTTAAGGAAAGGCAATGTTTATAAAATCAATTTGTCAGAACTCTCAGAGCAAAAGATAGTTTGTCTTCTATCTTTGAATGCTGAGAAATGGGTCTGGCACCATCGCTTAGGTCATGCTAACTGGAGATTAATCTCTAAGCTTAGCAAACTAAGCTTGGTTAAAGGACTACCCAATCTTAACTATCATTCAGATGCTCTGTGTGGTCCTTGTCAGATTGGAAAAATTTCAAAAACATCTTTTAAACCTAAAAACATTGTCTCTACCTCAAGACCTCTTGAATTGCTTCACATTGATTTGTTTGGTCATGTAGTACAGCCTCAATCAATGGAAAGAAATATGGACTTGTTATTGTTGATGATTACAGTAGATGGACTTGGGTTAAATTTCTTAGAGTGAAAGATGATGCATATGATGTGTTTACCATCTTCTGCACACAAGTGCAAAGTGAGAAGAGTCTCAAGATCTTAAAGATCAGAAGTGATCATGGGGGTGAATTTGAAAAGGAACCCTTTGCAACTTATTGTGAAGACCATGGAATTGTCCATGAGTTCTCAGCTCCTAGAACACCACAGCAAAATGGTGTTGTAGAGAGAAAGAACAGGTCTTTACAAGAGATGGCAAGAACCATGATGCATGAGACTAAACTTGCTAAGCACTTCTGGGCAGAAGCTGTGAACACAGCTTGTTATATTCAAAATAGGATCTATATCAGACCTATATTGAATAAAACAACATATGAACTCTTTAAAGGAAGAAAGCCCAACATCTCTTATTTTCATCAGTTTGGATGTACCTGTTACATTCTGAACACTAAGGCCTACAAAAGAAAATTTGATGCCAAAGCTTGTAAGGGAATCTTTATAGGTTACTCTGAACGCTCAAAGGCATACAGAGTGTATAATTCTGAAACTAACACAGTGGAAGAATCTATACATGTTAGATTTGATGACAAAGAGCCTGACAGTAAAATGTCAGAGCAAGATGATAGCTATGCAGGTATTCCTTATCAATATAACAATCCAGAACCTGAGAGAGCATCAGATGCAAATGAAACTTCAGAAGCTGTATTGGAAGAAGTCTCTCAAGAAGCATCCCCAATAGAAGCATCTGAAGAGCATGATGATATCTCAGAAGATGATACCCAAACAAGTGTTGAAACTAATGAAGCTCCAAAGAGAAAATTCAAATACAGATCATCACATCCAGAAGATCTTATCCTTGGAAACAAAGAGAGTCCAAGAAAAACAAGATCAGATTATCAACAACATGATTCACTTCTAGGACTCATATCTATGATAGAACCTAAGAATGTTGATGAAGCTCTTTCTGATGATGGATGGATTGTAGCAATGCAAGATGAGCTCAATCAGTTTCAAAGAAATGATGTGTGGGATTTGGTACCAAGACCAACACACAAGAACATCATTGAAACCAAGTGGGTATTTAGGAACAAACTGAATGAACAAGGTGAAGTGGTAAGAAACAAAGTTAGACTAGTAGCACAAGGCTACAGTCAGCAAGAAGGCATTGACTTCACTGAAACATTTGCTCCAGTGGCAAGACTGGAAGCAATCAGGTTATTATTATCATATGCAGTTAATAATGGAATAACCTTATACCAAATGGATGTTAAGAGTGCCTTTCTAAATGGTGTAATTTCTGAAGAAGTATATGTCAAACAACCTCCAGGTTTTGAGGATTTGAAAAACCCTGAATATGTTTATAAACTTAAGAAATCACTCTATGGTCTCAAACAAGCTCCAAGAGCTTGGTATGAAAGACTAAGCAATTTTCTTCTAGAAAATGGATTTCAAAAAGGTCAGATTGACAATACATTATTCAGAAAGACAACTAAGAAAGACATCTTAATTATTCAAATTTATGTGGATGATATAATTTTTGGTTCAACTAATGCTTCTCTTTGCAAGAATTTCTCCAAGCTTATGCAGGATGAATTTGAAATGAGTATGATGGGTGAGCTAAAATTCTTTCTTGGAATTCAAATCAACCAAGGAAAAGATGGCACTTACATTCATCAAAGCAAGTATACAAAAGAACTTCTGAAGAAGTTCAATCTTGAAGACTGTAAGATAATGTCAACACCCATGCATCCCTCAAGCAGCCTAAGCAAGGAAGAAATCGGAAGCAAACTAGATCAGAAGCTATATAGAGGTATGATTGGTTCTTTACTCTACCTAACAGCTTCTAGACCTGATATTTTATATAGTGTATGCTTGTGTGCAAGATTCCAATCAGATCCTAGAGAACCTCACTTAACTGCTGTTAAGAGGATCTTTAGATATTTGAAAGGAACTACCAATCTAGGACTTCTTTATAAAAAATCCCTAGATAGTAAGCTAGTTGGATTCTGTGATGCTGACTATGCTGGAGACAAGATAGAGAGAAAATCCACTAGTGGAAATTGTCAATTTATTGGTGAAAATCTCATATCTTGGGCCAGCAAGAGACAAACAACTATTGCTTTGTCTACAGCAGAAGCAGAATACATCTCAGCTGCAAAATGTTGCACACAGCTTCTCTGGATGAAATATCAGTTGGAGGATTATAATATAGCTGAGAGTAGTATTCCACTATATTGTGACAATACTGCTGCTATTCATTTATCTAAGAACCCAATTTTGCATTCCAGAGCTAAACATATTGAAATAAAACATCATTTTATAAGAGATCATGTTCAAAAAGGCACAATAGATATTCAATTCATTGATACTGAACATCAATGGGCTGATATATTTACTAAGCCTTTAGCTATTGAAAGATTTGACTTTATTAAAAAGAATTTGAACATGCACTATATCTCCGAAGAAAATTAGCTCTGAGATGCAAATTAGAATTAGCATCTGAAACTCTTTCAGAACCTCTGGTAATTTAGAGTCTCCTTTGGGAAGCTCTGAATAAAACGGGTTCTGAAGAGTAACCGATTCTGATGAGGTGTCAGATACAAATGAGTTTGGCTCTGAACTAAACGGAAACGAAACGTTTAGTACTAGTAAGTGTACTACAGTTGTCTGTACACGTGTCAGCTATGTTTAAATCTTTTCAACACGTGTCTAGATCCTGACGGGCAGAGAACAGTTAATGATGATTATGGCAGTTAACTCTATTAATTTAATTTTTAAAACTGCTCGCGCTCCCTCCCAATGTTTGCTTTCTCTGTGTATGTGTGCTAGTTACTATTTATAAGTCACTTCACTCACATTGCACAACTTTTACACTTAATCACTTCCTACACAACCCTAGACCTTACAGAAATCCCAAATTATTTTCTTCTTAATATTCTGAAACAATGGCTGCACGATCATCAACCGTGATTGTTCAAGAACCCTTCAATCCTGTTTTACCACACATTATCGACCTTAAGGCTCAAGGAAAACTCGTCTACAAAGATAATGAAACCGACGCTGGTCCTGATGCTTTTGATTTCAACACTGAGAAATTTGTGGACTTTGAGAGTCTAAAAGCGAACGGGATTGATGTTCAAAGTCTTTTCTTCGACCAACAATGGAAGAATTATTTTGAGATGCTGAATGGATTTGTCTATTATGACATTGTCAAATACTTTTGGCAAAAGGCAACCGTCTTTGATAGGGCATGTGCTGATGAAGAAGTAAGAAAGATAGTAGCAAAGGACAAGTCTCTACAAGGGAAAACGAGACAGCAACTGGGTTTGAAACCTTATAGGGGAAAGGAAATAAGGTCAAACATTCTGGGAATCAACATTCTGATCACACAAGAACACATTGCTAAGATGCTGAGATTGGATAATAAAGGAGAAGATGTGGATATGTATGATGAAAAGAGCAAGCATCTGGAGGCAATTAACCAGGACCTATTCATGTCTGGTTGCTCTAATAGAGATTTTGGAAAACTCAAATTTATGAAGCACCAGTTTGGCTTTGCTTTCAGAGTTTTTCTTGCATCTATTGTTACTAGAGAAGGAGGGTTGGACACAATCTCCATACAACACAAACACTTCATCTGGTTCTTATACAAGAAAGTGAAAATTAATCTTGCCAAGACCCTGTTTGAACATCTGTGCTTAACTATAACCAAGAGTAGAGCAAAGTCACCCTCAAACATTCATCATCCAAGACTGATTTCAGAACTCATAAGGCAAACCAAGCTCACTAACATTCTAAGTGCAAGAGAAAAGCTTAGAGTGTTTAATACTGCTAAGTATGATGCTAATGTGCTGGTAAACATGAAGAAGAAAACCAAGGATGAGATCATCAAAGTCAAGACTCCTCTACAAGCAATATATGAAAAGTACTTCTGGTGTGATGGGTTTCCCACCATATCAGAACATGATAATGAGGAAGTAATCAAGAATTTTTTGGAGATTGTGAGAAGAGAAACTGGGGTAAGGATGCCCAGAAGGTTTGTTGTCAGTGTCCCAAACTGGGATATCTTCAAAGGACCAAAAGAAATCACAAGGTCGAGAAAACAACCAAGAACCACTGAACAAGATATAGTTGAAGAAGGTTCTCAGGACCAAGAAAAGGTTGATGATGCTGAGACTGAACAAGGAGATAGTGGTGCTGGAGGAATGGCCGCTGAAGGAAAAGATGTAGCTGCTCAGAAGGAAAAGAGAACAAAGAAAAGGAGTGATAGGCCTGTTAATGCTGAGGAGGATCAACCAGTCAGAGCCACTAAAAGAACAAAGACAGTTATGAAAAGAAAGGCTGCTGACACACTCCAAGGTAATACCTCTAAGCCTAATACTAATAGCACTTTTAATGCTCAAACCTCTACCTCTCAACCTTCTAAAGAACCATCTCCCATAGACTTCACTAAACTCATTAGTGTAGTTCTGCCTGATCCTAAACCATCATCATCATCATCATCATCTGAAGAAACTCTTTCTGACTCCAGCATTGACTCTACTGAGTTAATTGCTGAACTTGATAAATTAGAGAAAGTGAAAGAAAAGAAAAAGAAACCTGTGCAGAAACATACCAAAAGAACCACAAAGAAGCCCATCCACATCGCTTCTGATGAAGAACCCTCCATCATTATTGATACCTCAACTCTTGATCAACCTGCCAACACCCCATCTGTCCTTGACCATCTCACCCAACACCTATCTGGAGATGCATTCACTCACTCCAATCCAAATTCACCACCTCACTTTCCTTTTATCAACACTACTACTGATCCACCAATCCAAGGACCTCCTAATCAAACCATACAAACTCCACCTTCATCCCTTGACAACATTTCACAAGAAAATCCACCCACATTCACACCAGCCCAGGATGAAACAATTGCTCATTCTATAGAACAAACACAACAAAAATCACCTCATCACTTACCAGTTCACAACATGCATGAACAACAACCACCATCACCTCCAACCGAAATTTACACTCCTGCACCTTCCCCTGAACCTTCTCCAGAACTTATCTATGGTCCACTCAATAAACCTTTAGATGAAGAAGAGCTTGATGAGCTTACTGACTTTATCTTTAAAGCAGAAGAGAAGCTCTTGAAAAATGCCATAGATATTGATGATGAACCAAGACTTCCACCTAACCTAAGTAAAATCAAAATCATTGAACTTAAGAGAAAGAAACCAGAACCAACCATTCCCTTTGACCCAACCAAACCCTTCTTCAACTCTGCTTCTGAACCAAATCTTGAGCTATTAAATAATGCTATTAGTCTTAGGTTCAAGAGATTTAAACAGATGGATGAAGAAGTTCTTGTCTTTCCTTCTGACATTGATGCTGAAATCAGAAAGATGGAGTACTTATTCAGTCAATCCTTAAAGATTCTAGGTACTCATCTGAAGAGCAAGATACAGGGTAGAGGAATGGCTGCAGTAAGAAATTTGTTTGATTGTATTGAAAGATCACGTGCTCCAAAACTCACTTTTTACAATCATGTGGAAGAGCAAAACAGACTGAATCTTCTGACTGCCATAGAAGAAAGTCTCAGAACTGCTAGTGCAAATGCTAATGCTTTGGTTTCAGAAGAGGTTGCATATCTTAGGTTTGTTGAAGCTGAGCAGACTAGGATAACTGCTGAAGTGGAGAGTAAGAGGCTTGCTGATGAAGAAGCCCTCAAGTTATTGGTAGATCAAGCTGTTCATATTGCAGAAGACATTGAGATGCCTGATCAGAACCAAGTTGGTGAAGCTTCTGATAAGGGAAAAGATCCTATAATTGACACAACTCCTCCTGCTTCTCCAAAATTTGAACCAGGCTCTCCATCAACTCCTATTCCTCCTGCTGTTCAAAGTGCCTTAGACAACATAAAATCTGAGTTGGCTGAAGATATAAAGGATGAGATAGATATACTCAGAATTGATTTGAGATCTGACTTGACATCTGCTATTGCTGCATCTGAGTAAGCTACTCACAGAAGAATGGATGCCATGATGCAAACTCTTCTTAAGGCCATATCAGATATTAAGAAGCCCTAAACCCATATTTGAGCACTTGTCTTGTTTTATTTTTACTTTGATTCTTATGTAATATCTGTTTTTTTTTCTGTTCTTTAATTAAAGTTTGATTATCCTTTCTTGTGTGTTTGTTTGTTTGTTTGATTGTTTGTTTATTTTATTTCGTTTTTCAAAATGAAAATCATATACTCTGATAATGTCTGATACTCTTGTGGATTCTGAACCTAGTGTAAGATGTTGGAGAACATCTTGGTTTTAAACTTATATAGGATTTTGAAAACCTAAGGTTCCCCCACATCAGTATTCCTGTTTACTCATGAAATAGCTTCTTAGTATTATAGCCTGTTTATAAGCGGGGCAACAATACCGTATGAGGCGTGTCTGGTAACTGGTTTTCTGACGTTTGACAAGAGTATATAAAAGAAACATGCTCGAAAAGAAAGAAATTTATAGCAGGAACAAGTTTTATTATTATAATTAAAGAGGATCTTTATTACATAAGATAGTGAAACTCTACTTAGATTTAGACTTAGACTCAGAAGCCTCTGCATCCAGTCTCTTATACTTCTTCCTAAGAACTGCGAGCAATTCTTCAGTGGCCTTCTGAACCTCAGCTCTATAATCTTCGTATGAAGTATCATCATCGTATGTCCATAAGAATTCCTCCAGATCAGAGCCCAATTCTTCTCTCTCTGATTCTGTCAATCTAAGTTCTTGCTTGTTTCGCTCATAACGAAGCCTGTTTTCTTCGCAGCGCCAGGGCTCTGCTTCCTTCTTGCTCTCTCTTTTTGAGCCTGAAGCATCCTTGGTAACCTGCCTTTCCATTGTATGTTTTTTTTCTTTTGATGTTACTTGATTACTCTGGTTGAGTAAAATGAGAGGAATCATCCCTTTTTATAGTATCATCCAGCTCTCTTGTCAGGACGGTTTTCAACACAATTCATTAAATGAATTTAGTTGTCACCACTTTTTGACTTGACTGCCTTGTTATGACGCGTTTGACTGCTTGGTTTTCTGTGTCTTTTTGACTGATGCCAAAAGGGGGAGTAAGGATAGTGTTAAAATTAATGTTGATTGATTCTAATACTGCTCAAAAGATCTGAAACTGTTATGTTATATACATTTTGAATCAATTTTTATCCCTTCTCATTCCTTCTCATTCTGAACGATTATTGAAAGGGGAGAAAACTTAAGAACCTAAAATAAATCTCATAGACAATGTCAGAAGAGCTTGCAAACCTCTTCTGAGCATTATCAGACTCTGAGAAGAAGAGCTTACAAACCTCTGCTTCTGAGAGACAAATATGAAAACTTATTTTAAGTTAATAAGTTGGCTCTTAAACTGTTTTAATTAATTATGGATAAGACTTAGGGGGAGCTTACAAACCTAACCCTATGGATTATCAGACTCAGGGGGAGATTGCAAACCTTTGAAACCTAAAGTCAACATAATTAAATTAAATCAACAACAATTGAATTTTAATACTTTAGTTTGTCATCATCAAAAAGGGGGAGATTGTTGGAACAAAGTGGGTCTGACATGAACCTCTAAGATTTTAAGTAGTTTTGATGATAACAAAGTATTAAAATTGCAATTGGTATTACTAATGATTATTCTAGTGTGCAGAATTATAAGTTAAAATTCATTCAGAAGCACTATGAATAGTAGCAGAGAAGCCAGTCAAAACAAGCTCTGAAAGCACGACACTGTTCATCAGAAGCTTGAATTTTGAATGCTGAAGAAAGTGACTCTGAGGATAAAACAAGGCTCTGAAGGACTCAGAAGCTAAAAGACCTCAAGAAGCTATGACAACAGCATCTGAAGCAGAAAGAATTTACGTCACTCAAGAACTGACATAATCAGAACCAATGATTGAAGAACAATCTATTTCAAGGCTCTGTCAAGTCCACAGGAAGGAATATTCGTTGGTACAACGTTAATCTTATCCACAAATGGAGCGCATTTGAGGATCGTACTATTGTACTATTATTACTCAAAATGGATGAGTGATAATTTGAATTGCAAGGTAGTGGAATTTGATTTCTTTGCTAAAGAAGGCAATTTACAGCTAGCAATTGTACGAGCAAATTCCAGCTGGCACCTTATCTCTCTACAACGGTCATCATCTTCCTTCAAGTATAAATAGAAGACTCAAATGGAAGAAATGACTACTGTTCTATTACTGCGTTTAAGGCTCTGAAGCATTCTGACATTATTGTTCTATCTGTCATTCAAAGTCTTAAAGCAATTTGCGTTGTATTTTGTAAACACCTCTGATAGTATATCAAGTGTTCCTTAACATTCATTCTTATTCTTAAGTTTGTTTGAGAAGTCTCTTGTTAAGTTTAACTTGAGCATTTGAAAAGTCTCTTGTTTAGTGAAACTTGAGCACCTGAGAAGTCTCTTGCAAGTGTGCTTGAGCAACTTGTAATCTTAAGTAGATTATAGTGAAAATCTCTTGTTAGTAACAAGGGGACTGGAGTACTCTCGATTTGTGAGAGGAACCAGGATAAATTTTGTGTCCTTCTCTCTTTCTCTCAGCACCCCTTTTATTTTTGTGTTTATATCCGCTGCAAACTTAGTTTTATTTGGTAAAAAGTTTTAATTTTTAAAACACAATTCAACCCCCCTTCTTGTGTTTTTCCACCTTCACAATTAATTCAAGAAATCCAATCCTAATGTCAACTTGTGGTGACTATATTTTAAACCAAAGCAAAGCTTTTCTCTGTATAGACAAGTCCACCAAAATTAGCACCAAATAAAATTAATCTGAGACCTTGAAATAAGCATACTCTAAGGTCTCAAATCAACACAACTAACTTCTACTATAATAATTAAAAAAAATAGTTTAATGACAGATAAAATCATATATCCTACAAAATGACAATTGTTATTAGAAACTCACACAAGTAGAAATGCTAAAATTCAAACTTTAATTATTGAATCCTACTTAACAATTTCAATTTTTTTATCCAATTGAATTAGAATTTATAGATGAATAAATCAGTTATTACTTAGTGTGATAATGAAGTCAGAATAAATAAAAAATACTATTATATTAGACATTAGTTTAATACAATATTATAACATATTTTTCTTATAAGCATATATATACTGTATAATTATGAAAAGGGGCGAACCTTGAATTTATTTATTGGACAAGGGGTGGCAATCACTATACATATGTATATGGCTACTATGGTGCTCCATGGTTTAAGGGTGGCGGCTTCCCCATTTCATATACACCTAGTTCCGTCCCTGGGTGAGGTCTCTGCTTGCAGCAGTCAGCAGCCTGCAGTGTTGCCTGTTTTGTGCCCTGGTGAGGTCCCTGCTTGCAGCAGTCAGCAGCCTGTTGTGTTGCCTGTTTTGTACCCTGGTGAGGTCCATGTTGCCTTCTGTGTGCAGTCCTCAGCAGCAGTCTGCAGTGTTCCTGCTAACAGCCTGCAGCAACCTGCAGTGTTGCCTGCCTTGAGCCCTGGTGAGGTCCCTGTTGCCTCCTGCGTGCAGTCCTCAGCGGCAGCCTACCTTGCTGCATAAGGAGGTACCTGTTTTGTGCCCTGCTACTATTTTCAAAGCTCAAGCTCAACATTTAGAAAAAGAATTAAATGAGAGAGTGGGATTTGTTATACATCAGTCCATGAGTGATTCTGATTCTAGTGAATCCTTTGTTGAGGCTACCCAAAATCAACCCAACAATGCTAGTTCTTCAAATGCAAAATTCCTCCACAAAATTCACCATGCCATCATCTCCATTGGGTGCATGTCAAAATTAAGCCACTTGTCATACTAATAACATATAGTAGTCATTGTTTGCTTGTTGAACACTCTTTTCCAATAGAGATTTCCAACCAATGGAAGGATACTAATCAGCATCCAGTGACATCATCTTCATTGGATACATGTTGAAATTCATCCATTTGGCACGCAAAGAACTTGTAGGAGTGATAGTTTGCTTGTTGAACATTCTTTCATAGGAGGGACAGTACAACTCAATCAATGAGGATAATAAGAAACTTCCTGCAACTATTGGTATAATTATACAAAAGACATATATGCAAAACAAACAAAGTGCACTCTTTTCCAATATAGATTTCCAGCCAATAGATTTAAGATAGCCAAACTGTGTGCAGTAATTATATAGGAGATTAGTGATTAGTATCAATGTTGGCGATTTCAGCAAGTGTACTGAATCGTGCAAGTAGTAAAATTAAAACGGTAAGACCGAGTGTCGAACTCAAGGATCGCGTTATACTGTTGAACTATATTTTAAACTCAATTGAACAAAAGGTTCCGGTTTGATTGGTTGCAAAAGCAATAATTAACAAAGAGAATTACTTTGAATTTAATAATAAGAAAGATGTCAGGGATGAGTATTCTTTGAGTTCTAACTCTATATTATTAATTTGATTCTAGTGTCAAATTCATTCAAGATGTTGTTACCAATTTCCTAGATTGTTTAACCCTAATCTCTTAGTGATTAAACCTTTATTCTCAAGATAATCCCTAATCTCTTAGTGAATTCAAAATTAAGAATAAGCATATAAATATCAGAAATTATTATGATTTCAAGGGTTTGTATCTATCTCTAGACTACAAAGGCAAGAATATGTAATCTCAAGCATTCACAAATTCCACTCTCGTTTCAAATCGTGAATCATAAATCAATTTAAAAGTGATCAAGTAATAAAAAGCATTAAGAACGGAGATTACATAAACAACATACTAGAATTTATTCAAAAGGATAATATCAAATCATAACATAGAGTTTTCATCCAAATTCAACTCATCCCTAACAATAGAGAAATTAGTTACTCATGAGAGATTACAAAGAATAGAGATAAGTGAAAGAATTACACATAAAGATCAAGGTAGAAGCTTCAACTCCAATGATTGTTGTTGAACAGCGGCTTCTGAAACCCTAGCACAGTGTTTTCTCTCAATTCTATGTAAAAATCTCTCAACCCTAATAAAATATGATTTTTGGGCTTATATAGGGAGTAAACTCGCAGTCGCACGCCTGGGCGTGGCAGACCTGCGCCTGGGCGTGACAGACGTGGCAAGTGTAAATCAGAGCTACGCCTGGGCGTGGCTGGATGCCACCTGGGCGTGAGAAGGCAGTGTTGAATCATGTTAAAGTGATCATAGCTGCGCCTGGGCATGGCAGGATGGCGCCTGGGCGTGGCAACTTTGACTTCATTTTTTCCAACTTCTGATTTGAAACACTAACTTTCATAGTTGATTTTCCAAAACTCCTGGAACATAGTTTAACCTCAAATACTCATTGTGTACCTGTTAACACATAAACATAGACTAATACTCCAGCATTGTCTGGTTAGGGAAATATCAACACAAATCAAACTATTTTCTCTAGCTATTAGATGAAGATGATTTCTACTCTAAAGTGATTAAAATTATAATAAAACTAAGAAAATTAATTAAACTAAGGTCTAGATTCATAGAAAAATTATGTAAAAATAATGAATAATCACAACCCCAAACTTAGCTTGTTGCTTGTCCTCAAGTAACAAAACAAACCACAAAGAGAAATACCGTCAACTAGAACTCATCTCTTCAATCAAACTTATGGCCTTTCATCAGAGTTCTCCCATCACAACTTCAATCTTCGCCAAATGCTATTACTTCAAGTCTCACAGACGACCAATTCGGACAATTCACCACAAGACTTTCGATAGACACTTCTCAATTCCAACCTTTCTTTTCACACTCTCACCACTCTCAAGTGTTTATATTGGGTATCTCTCAAATTCCTCAGCATACATCATTCTACCATAGGCTTGAACAAGTTCTCTACAGAAATTACAATGCAATAATACACACATTTTTGGAGGTCTTTAAGGTTATAACGGGGCTTGGGTTCAGGTGGGATATTTTTGGATAGTAGGCTAAAGACTTGGAGTTAGAAGGACTATCTCAATGTATCCACTATTACCATTCACATAAGTCTTCATCAGATAAGGTATGAGAGCACAGAGAATTGTTGTTTATTCACAACTTTAAACACAAAAATTCAAATGCATATTTTTGGTTTTTGATTTTCATTTTTTTTTTTTTCATTTTTTCTTTGCATTTTTTTTTTTTTTTTTAATATTTTAATTTGCTCTCTTAACTCAAAACTGTTATTGTCACCCCAAACTTAAAGGTTGCTATCCCATGAGCAACCCCAAACTTAAAAGTTTGCCAAGACATAATGAAAGATTCCTACCTAACTCCAAGTAAGGTGGTTTGTTTTTTTCTTTTTTCTCGGTCTTTGGCTTATAATGTGGTTCAATAACACAAGAAAAGGGTATCAGGCTCAAAGGGGTTTAACAAAGGATAATCATTATGCACAGGGTGGTCAGAAAAGGCTCAAGGGACCAAACAACTTGCCTCAATGTGTGTATAAATTACATGTAAAACTATTAAGAACAAGCGCAAGTTCTGAAGAAGTAACATATGCTGGAATGCTCTCAAAGAAAAGAATAAAAGTGTTTGGCTTCGAAATCTCACCAGTTTAGGCTCTGAAAGGTGAAAAATCAAAGTGCCATAGAAAACCTCGCAGTGTCAAGATCCTCCAAAGCCAACCTATGAAACTGTCATAACAGAAAAAAGCATCCAATATCCATGTAATAAGGGAAATCTTCTAATTAGCCACAAAATATAATTAAAAATTTGAGCACTAATTAAACAGCAAAAACTCAATGGGTATCATCATAAAATAGGATTGCAGCTACTTTCGAAATAGATTGTTCATTCATCATAATCACAAATTTTCTCAACTACAAACTAAAAATAAAAATTTAACTAAATTAAAGCTAAGTTACCTCTCATGGGTTGCCTCCCATACAGCGCTTCTTTAACGTCATTAGCTTGACGCCTCAACCACTGTTAAGGTGGCATATATGACACAAAGAACACATCATCCTTCTTCATTTTATTGGGGAGAAACTCCATGAACTTGAGATATAGATGTAGGGATGAGCATATTAACCGGTTATCATGGATTAACCATAACCAAATCCATATCCAATTTTAAAAACCAGTTATTTATATTTGGATTTTATAACCAAACCAATTAGTTTTTTATTTAGATATCCAAAACCACAACCACAACCAAAATTTATGATTAAATTACTCAATGTCAAAATTTTATCTATAATCCAAAAATCGGCCGAAAACACAAAAATCGGCCGAAAACTAAAAAAATCGGCCAAAAACCCAAAAATCGGCCGAAAAAGCAAAAATCGGCCGAAGACTCAAAAATCGGCCGAAAAACCGAAAATCGGCCGAAAACTCAAAAAACCAGCCGAAAACCCAAAAAACACCTGAAAATGCACAAATCGGCCGAAAACCCAAAAATCGGCCGAAAAATCGAAAATCGGCCGAAAACTCAAAAAATCGGCCGAAAACCCCAAAATCGGCCGAAAAACCAAAAATCGGCCGAAAACTCAAACATCGACCGGAAAACCGAAAATCGGCCGAAAACACAAAAATCGGCCGAAAACCCAAAAATCAGCCGAAACCCAAAACTCGGCCGAAAAACTGAAAATCGGCCGAAAACTAAATAAATCGGCCGAAAACACAAAAATCGGCCGAAAACTAAAAAAATCGGCCAAAAACCCAAAAATCGGCCGAAAAAGCAAAAATCGGCCGAAGACTCAAAAATCGGCCGAAAAACCGAAAATCGGCCGAAAACTCAAAAAACCAGCCGAAAACCCAAAAAACACCTGAAAATGCACAAATCGGCCGAAAACCCAAAAATCGGCCGAAAAATCGAAAATCGGCCGAAAACTCAAAAAATCGGCCGAAAACCCCAAAATCGGCCGAAAAACCAAAAATCGGCCGAAAACTCAAACATCGACCGGAAAACCGAAAATCGGCCGAAAACACAAAAATCGGCCGAAAACCCAAAAATCAGCCGAAACCCAAAACTCGGCCGAAAAACTGAAAATCGGCCGAAAACTAAATAAATCGGCCGAAAACACAAAAATCAGCCGAAAACCCAAAAAATCGGCCGAAAACCGAAAATCCAAAAAACGGCCGATAATTCAAAAAACGGCCGAAAAACCAAAAAAGGCCGAAAACGCAAAAAATCGGCCAACAAACCTAAAAACGGCCGAAAAATTGATTTTAGGTTTTTCGGCCGATTTTTGGGATTTCTGGTGTTTTTTGGGTTTTCGGCCGATTTTCGGTTGTTCGGCTGATTTTTGGGTTTTCGGCCGATTTTTTGTTTTCGGCTGATTTTCGGTTTTTCGGCCGATTTTTTGAGTTTTCGGGCGATTTTCGGTTTTTCGGCCAATTATTGTGTTTTCGGCCGTTTTTTGGTGTTTTTGAGTTTTCGGGCGATTTTTTGGTTTTCGGGCGATTTTTTGAGTTTTCGGCCGATTTTTGTGTTTTTGGCCGATTTTTTATTTTTTGGCCGATTTTTATGTTTTCGGCCGATTTTTGGTTTTTCGGCTGATTTTTTGGATTTTCGGCCGATTTTTTGTGTTTTCGGCTGTTTTTTTTGGTTTTTTGGATTTTCGGCCGATTGTTCGTTTTTTATTTATTGTAGTGTTATTATTATTATTTATTTATTGGCAAAAAAAACCAATTATTAAACAAAAAAAACGGTTTTGAAAAAAAAAACCAGTTATTAAACCAAAAACCGGTTTTTAAAAGCAAAAACCGGTTATAAAAGTGGTTATGGATATAACCAGTTTTATAACCGGTTATGACATGTGGTTGTAATGTCCAATTGCAATAAATGGTTATGGATTGGTTATGGACGGTTATTTTGGATTATCCAAGATGCTCATCCCTATATAGATGATGTTTCTTCCATATCTTTTTCAGGTGGAAATTTATGAACAAAGCATAAATGGCATCCAGAACTTCATCAATCTCTTCTTTTTTCTCTTTCTTTTTGTTAATAAAATTTGGATCAGGATTGTTGTTTTGTTGACGAATTTCTTGGTGGGCATCTAAACTTCTAAAAAGTTGAGACTTCCTAGTTTCCTTCCAAACTAGATCATTCTCAATTTTTATTAATTCTCCTTCCTCATCTTTATTTTCCACAACAATGAAATGATCTCCGATCTCAAACTTTTTATTCAACTGCTCAAACTCAATTGTTTGTTCATATAACATCTCACATTGGCTCTCAAATCTTTCAATTGAAACTTGATTAGTATTCATGAATTCAATCAAAACATCGTTCATGTGAAAGTTCTTGTCATATGAATCTTTCAGTAACACTTGAGGAGATAACATTTGTTCCCAATTGATCTTTTTTATGTAACAATCCTCCTCTTCTGGTGGTGGGACATTGTAATCAATAATGTCATTCTTACATTCTTCTTCGTAGAAATCATCCCTAAGAAATCGCACTTGAAGAAGCTCTTGTTCAAGTTCATCTCTCGTAATTTGTCCCTCAAGTATACGACATTGAGCAGTTAGAAGACAAGTATCAAGCTCTTCCAATATATGGCTAAGGGCATAATCATCAAAATCGTTCATACTCTACAATGGATAATTATCTCATACAAAGAAGAAAGACACCACTAGCACGCAACATTAGTAAGCTCAACAAATAAATAAAAATTAAGAAAAATAAAAGAAAAACTAGAATTTTATTGCAGAGCAAAAAATTCCAATTAAGCAAAAATAAAATTCAACAGTGATTTGACAATCCCCGGCAACGGCGCCAAAAACTTGTTGGCGATTTCAGCAAGTGTACTGAATCGTGCAAGTAGTAAAATTAAAACGGTAAGACCGAGTGTCGAACTCAAGGATCGCGTTATACTGTTGAACTATATTTTAAACTCAATTGAACAAAAGGTTCCGGTTTGATTGGTTGCAAAAGCAATAATTAACAAAGAGAATTACTTTGAATTTAATAATAAGAAAGATGTCAGGGATGAGTATTCTTTGAGTTCTAACTCTATATTATTAATTTGATTCTAGTGTCAAATTCATTCAAGATGTTGTTACCAATTTCCTAGATTGTTTAACCCTAATCTCTTAGTGATTAAACCTTTATTCTCAAGATAATCCCTAATCTCTTAGTGAATTCAAAATTAAGAATAAGCATATAAATATCAGAAATTATTATGATTTCAAGGGTTTGTATCTATCTCTAGACTACAAAGGCAAGAATATGTAATCTCAAGCATTCACAAATTCCACTCTCGTTTCAAATCGTGAATCATAAATCAATTTAAAAGTGATCAAGTAATAAAAAGCATTAAGAACGGAGATTACATAAACAACATACTAGAATTTATTCAAAAGGATAATATCAAATCATAACATAGAGTTTTCATCCAAATTCAACTCATCCCTAACAATAGAGAAATTAGTTACTCATGAGAGATTACAAAGAATAGAGATAAGTGAAAGAATTACACATAAAGATCAAGGTAGAAGCTTCAACTCCAATGATTGTTGTTGAACAGCGGCTTCTGAAACCCTAGCACAGTGTTTTCTCTCAATTCTATGTAAAAATCTCTCAACCCTAATAAAATATGATTTTTGGGCTTATATAGGGAGTAAACTCGCAGTCGCACGCCTGGGCGTGGCAGACCTGCGCCTGGGCGTGACAGACGTGGCAAGTGTAAATCAGAGCTACGCCTGGGCGTGGCTGGATGCCGCCTGGGCGTGAGAAGGCAGTGTTGAATCATGTTAAAGTGATCATAGCTGCGCCTGGGCATGGCAGGATGGCGCCTGGGCGTGGCAACTTTGACTTCATTTTTTCCAACTTCTGATTTGAAACACTAACTTTCATAGTTGATTTTCCAAAACTCCTGGAACATAGTTTAACCTCGAATACTCATTGTGTACCTGTTAACACATAAACATAGACTAATACTCCAGCATTGTCTGGTTAGGGAAATATCAACACAAATCAAACTATTTTCTCTAGCTATTAGATGAAGATGATTTCTACTCTAAAGTGATTAAAATTATAATAAAACTAAGAAAATTAATTAAACTAAGGTCTAGATTCATAGAAAAATTATGTAAAAATAATGAATAATCAATCAACTACCATCATCTCCATTGGGTGCATGTGAAAAATCATCCACTTGTCACACCAAGAACATGTATCAGTGATTGCTTGCTTGTTGAAGCTCCTCTGATAGCGGTGAGAGTACAACACAAATGATGATCATAATTAGACAAAAGACATGGATGCAAGGCAAATAGAATGAATTCATCCACTTGTCATGCATATAACTTGTAGCAGTGATAGTTTGCTTATTGAATCTTCTCTACAATGATGAAACATTGATATAAATTACACAAAGACATGGATGCAAAGAAACAAAATACCCACAACCAATAGATTTAAGACAAATAAGACATATGGATTAATTGTAGAGGATGATTCATATATGTCTTATTGGTTGCATGCTGAGTACCATCCATTTGTAAGGATAATCAGATTGCTTCTACCAATCAATGAGATTTGCAGCCAATGGAATCAAAATAGATAGACAATGTTGACTAATAAATTTTTATCGGTAATAACTTGTAATAGTAATTTTAAAAGTTTTGTTAGCGATCAAAATTGTCATATTCCCGTCAAATAACTTATAATAGTGATTTTAAAACTTTTTATCATAATAAGTACAATTAAAAAATGAACCACACATCAAATTTTATAGTGGAGCATTCAAAGACCCGTGACATGTATAAAATTTAATTTTTACAATAGTGATTTTAAAAGTTTTATCATAATAAGTACAATACGATAGTGAACCACACATCAAATTTTATAGTGGAGTATTCAAGGACCCGTGACATGTATAAAATTTAATTTTTACAATAGTGATTTTAAAACTTTTATCATAATAAGTACAATACAATAGTGAACCACACATCAAATTTTATAGTGGAGTATTCAAGGACCCGTGACATGTATAAAATTTATTTTTTATCCTTTTTTTTGCGCAATTAATATGTATAAAATTTAATTATCATCTTCCTGTGAATTATAAATTTTTATCAGTAATAATTGATAATAGTGATTTTAAAATATTTATTAGCGATCAAAAATATCATTTGTCAATCATGGTTGTTGTTTGAAATAAAAAGGTTTAAATTGATAGAGAAGGTTTAATCACAAACATTTCATTGAATACTTAGTGAGAAATTATTATTGAAAATATAAAGAAACTAAAGAGAATATTTGGCGCAAATTTTTATCAGCGATAAAAATTATCATATCCCCGTGAGTAATAAATTTTTATCAGTAATAACTTGTAATGGTGATTTTAAAAGTTTTATCAGCGATCAAAATTGTCATCATCTCATGAATTATAAATTTTTATTAGTAATAACTTATAATAGTGATCTCAAAATTTTTATCAACGATAAAATTGTTATCTCTCTCTAAATTATATTTTTTTATTAGTAATGACTTATAATAATGATTTTATAAAATTTATCAGAGATAAAAATTATCATCTCCCCGTGAATTAAAATTTCTATTAACATTCACTTAATATTTAGTTGGTGATTAGTGTTAAAAAAAAATTGATTGGGGCATAGATGAATAAATAACTTGCTTGTTTGCATGCATTTTAATTGGACATAAGAGAGAATACTTTGATATTGAATGCATTTAGCCTAATATTCACATGGTTCAACACTGCCCATGCGATTGGAATTCCAAAATGAGCTTCATAGAGATATCATATACATTTTCAAGCCTTAGATTAATTTATTGTAGTACATTCATAAGAACAATTTCAGTACAATGACTAAGCAACACTAACTCTATAATGTGTCTTTAATTAAAAAAAGAATGGTACTTGCCTATAAAAATACATAAAGGTACATGGAATTTTGTGAACTAAATTTTCCACTCATATTTCAGGATTAATTATCATATGATAACAAATTGGTAGATAACTTTGCCAGCAGCATAAAAGAGCTATTATATATAAAGCACGGACACAAAAATCAGTACACATGAAAATTAGGACATGTAAAAATCAACAAAGACAAACAAATGTAAGTTCATAATGGAGTCTTGCTAGGCTTAAGGTGGCGTCTTGCTTATTCTATGAATGGACTTGGGATCCCGGAGATTGTCTCTTGCGCTAACATACTATGTGTGGCTCTTCTTATGTGGGTTGGTGTTGGTTTCATTATTTTCTTGTTTTGGCTTTGGGACTTTTTCTTCCCCTGTTTGTTAGCCTAGGCGTGTTGGGGTTTCTTTGTATAACCCCTGTATTGCTTTTTTCTTGCCTTTGCTTATTGCTTCTCTTGTACTTCTTGTTATAGAGTTGCTTAATAAAATTTGCCATTTCAAAAAAAAAATACTAAAAATCAGGATATACCTCATTTATAGACATTAATATTTTTCAGCAAAACTGTTTTAATTTGCACAATAAAATAAGTTTTTTGTTCACAAACATCTGAGAAACATCAGCAGGAGTAAAATCTTCTTTGAATTAAACTTTAAAATTATTTTAAATTTAACATAAGATTTTGGAAATATACCACAAATGCGACCAAAGAACACATAAAAATAAGAGAAGTTTTAAACTTCATGTCATATATACGGGTTGAAACATAAAGTACATGTAACAATATTTGCAGAATTTTGTAAAAATAAATTCCTTGATTAATATATTCTACATGTAGAAAAAAATTACATATTTTAGCAAATACAAACTCTTAAATTTTGAAGCACTAATAAATTCCTTGACTACTTACATAAATTTATTACTTTGAATTTCCAATACCACTTCTCAATTGCCAAATCATATCTCTAATGTCATTTATCCCTGAGGACAGAACCTGTTATCACACTCTTGGATCTTCGATCAAGCTACAACCCCTTTTTTCACTTAAAAGAGATAAAAGGCATGCATAATTGCTTCTCATTGATCATTTTCATGCATCACCACTTTCACATGGGTCCTGCACCTTTTACCTAAAGCATGGTTACTAAGAGAAGCTACTCCATAAACCCATCCAGTCGTTTTACTCACAGCCATGATAATGTCTATTCACCAAAAAAAGAGAAGGTGTGATGTGTATTTTAAGTTGCTTGCACTTGCAATATGCAGAGCAAATAATGTGACTAACAATAATAAATAATTATGAGAAAGGCTCAACATTGGTAACATTGGTATATATATATATGAAGAATGAAACCAATTGACAAATCATGAAAGTAAGACTACGCATGACCTTTTCTACCAAGTGAGTTGCATTGGTTCTTGAAGAAATTTGATGTGATAATAGCAAGCAAATGTCCTCAAATTTAGCTAGTTGGACAAAAATAACTTACTTGGATAACAATAACAAATATTATGTTGTTCCATAGAGATCTTATATCCTTTGCTATAATAAAACAATGAAATATAGTATAAGTGTTATGACAGCAACTTTTAAATGGGTCTGGAACTTGAAAATTAATATGAAAAAACACACATTAGCAAGTAGTGGGCACTCAATCAAGATGGGAAGATGACTGGACGGCCAGTTAAATATAATCAAGAAAGAAATGGTTGTGGAACAAATCTGATTTTAATTAATAAAAAGGCAGAAGTTTGGAATAAAACAAAACTAAGACACAAAAACAAAAACAAAACTATTATAGTAAGAATAATAAAAACAAAGGTGTGAAATACAAATTCTAATTCTCAAAATCTGCAATCTACAAACAAAACAATTCAGTCCTATGTGATTGATTTTGTCACTACAATCTGCAAACAACTGAGTAAAGGAACTGTACTTCAATCTGCAAACAACATAGAAGAAAAATTGCACAATTGCTTTAGGTATCATAATGAATGATATATATTTCTTCAATGCAATGAATAAAAGCAGGAATTACAACAAAATTGTCAATTTTGATTATAGGACCCTTCAAATTCACAAATCACAATCATAAAAATAAATTAAAAAGAAACATTTATAGCATAAAAAGGGACACCAAAGAAACATTGAATGAAGGAGAAATAGGTACACATGTTCTATGAGCTTGGAGAAGGACTCAAACTAAATGGAGCGGAGTCTAAAGGAACATTGTTTATACAATTGATAGGATGAACTATATAGGTGAAATCCAGTAATACCCAAAAAAACTGTTCAAACTATTTCAATTTGACAAAACGTAGTTCAAAGTATACAACCAAAGAAGCATAGTTTTTCATGTTTTACAAATCCAAAAAATATTGAACTCCTATTTATTTTCAATGAAAATAGAAAGAAGAAAAACATAACATAAAGGAAAAAATAATTGAATAACTAACCAATGTCAAGCACATATCAGTCCAAACATAATTTTTCTTCTCACACATGGTTGTTGCCATGATACCTGAATTTATGCTCACAAACAAATAGCAACACCAAATACACTCTCCATAATTTCACTGAAGAGTTAAGCAAGAAAAGAAAAATTAGATTAATAAACATAAAGGTGAATGGAAGACTAACTAAACAGTGTCCTTCACCAACATTCTTTCATTTTCACTAAATTGATACTACTATCAGAACCAACAAAAGAAAGATTATTTTACCAACAATTTGAAACATGAACTCAGCATACTCATAGCCAGCAAGGATAATGCCCCAAGAAGCAATTCTAGAACTGTAAAATTAACAATTAACTCATCATAAAACTTGTCACATGCACAAAACACACAAATAAAACTCAATCAAATCAATGATTAATTATAAAAAACAGGAGAACCTACCTAATTCGTTTTGCAATGTATAGAATTGCCGACTGGTATACAATGAATAAAGCACGCCTGGCGGGTGTTGGAGGAAGTCCATAAGTTCCTGCAACCTAATTAACCAATCAAATCAACAATTATCGGTTAATTAAAAAAAATGCAGAAATCAAATTCATCAAATCAAGCACACAACAATCAATCAATATACCAAAAAATTAAACCTCTAATATCATTTACAAATTACAACAACAATGTAAAATACATCACTTACAGAATTATGCAGCTTCACTTCAATAGTAAACACAAACACCAGTCTGCCGAAAGATCAAAACAGATTGAACTAAATCAGGACCCCAAATCCCAATTAAATCACAATGTCATAAAGTTAAATTTTGGGGAATCAGAAATTAAGTAGAAATTGAAGAAAAATGGAATTTTTATACCAAACTGAATCAAATTGAGCTGAAACTGATTAAAACCCTCAAAAATAGTAACTAATTCGTTTGTGAGAGAAGAGAGGAGATGACAGTACCTAAACGAAGCGGAACGGAACCACCACCACCGTCGCCAGAAACAGAAAATAGAACCACCACCGTCGCCGGAAACAGAAAACAGAACCACCACCACCGTCGCCGGAAACAGAACCACCTCCAACCCTGCAAAAACAGAACACGCGTGAACCAAGTAGAAAAATAGAGCACGCGTGGAAACAGAACACGCGTAAACTCATAAACACGATGCCTGAGCCAAAAACCACCGGCGCACCTCTGACGGCGCCGAAAACACCACCACCACCGCTTTCCGGACACCGAGACAGAATAACACCACGAAGAGAGCACGAAAGACGCTGTCGATGGCGGAGAGGTAGGTAGGATTTGGTTTGTGGATCGGACAATTTGATTCTGCAGTGGATTTGGTTTGAGGAGAGAAATGGAACAAAAATGGAGAGTGCTGGTGTGTGTGAGTGAGAGAGAGATGGAGAGACATGAGAATGAGAATGAGAGTGAGAGCACGAGAGTGAGAGAAAGAAGCAGGGTGAGAGAAGAGAAGCACACGAGAGAGAGAGAGAAAGAGAAAAAGAAAGAGAAAGGGAAAGAAGAATTTCAATTAGAAAGGTTACTGAGATGGAGAAATTTGGGGTAGAATGGTTGTTGATTAAAGAGGGTTTATATAGAAGGGTTTAACCAATGCATGTGTTGCACATGGTTGAAGAAGAATGTGAAAGATTGATGCATAGTAGAGAATGCAAGAGAAGGATCTAGATGGAGGAGAGATGAAGAAAGAAGAATCAAGTTCAAGCCATTTGTCACAAAGTACCTTCCATCACCAAAGGTCATTTAGATCAACCAATGGAGCACTCATATTTAGCAAATGCTGATTGTTAGGACATGGCATGCAAGCATTGGTCTACAAAATCATGTTGGCAAGCCTCCAATGGTCAATCCAAACAAGATGATGACATAGGATGCTAGGGTTTTGGCTTGGGCATTAGGGTTTCAAATGCAACTTTTAGTATAATTAAAGATTAAAGATTAAAGATAAAGATTAAAGATTAAAGATAATAGGGATCGAGTGGTGCTAAATGCAACGAAAAAAATTCACTTAGCAAAATATAAGAATGATGATGTGTCTTGTTAGTAGATGGAGGTGAACAAATCAACTCCACTTTTACAGAAATTATGGGTAAGTTGGTGTCAAATGTCAATGAATCATTTGATTTATTTTTAAGGTTATGAAAATATTTTATGCAAATAAATAAATTTTTATATTAATTTATAAGTTTTTACTAATAAAAATTGTATTTTTATAAGTTGTTTTTATATAAACTATCTTAAAAACCTTATAATACATAATAATACAAAATATTTGCATAAATCATTTTGTATAAATTCAAAAGTAAATTAATTCAAATAGACCCATAAAATTTTGTGCCTTCGCATTTTCGTTGTTACATTTACACTCCTTTGTAGTAAAAAAACATTTCCCAAAGCGATATTGCAGAAGATTTGTTTTCAAATTTTATCATAGTATTATGACATCACAAACAATTATATTGTATGATGTGAATCCACATGCCAATTCTGGGTAAGGGTGATTTTTATCATAGTATATATATATATTATTAATTTATAAAAAAATATATGATTTAAATGCACTTCAGAGCTTGCTTTTGCTGATATAAAGTTGAATAATGATCACTTGAAAAGTCATGAGGGATGCATAGATGCATTTTTGTGGGGGATATGATTTTTTAAGAGTTTTACATTCACTTTGTTTAAGTTTTATATTTTAAATACTGTAATAACATGAAAATAAAATAACACATTATAATCCACACATGCATTGTATTGTATAATCATCTTATGAATTGTGAGCTCATTATTCAAGTTAAAACATAAAAAATAAGACCTAAATTAATGGTGCCAGATTATTTTTTTGAAATATTAAAATTGGAGGACTGTATTTTTGGATTTTGAAATAAGATGACTAAAATAATGAATTAATAAGAATATAGGACCAGAAGTGAATTAATAAAAATAATAGGATTAATGGTCATTTTACAACTATTTTATGTGGAATTTGAATTTAATCCTTTAATTTACGGTTATAAAGTCAAATTTTGTGACTATTTACGCATTGTATTGTGCGAATAGATAACAATATGACAACTGATTAATAAATCAAGAGTGACAATAGAAAGTGTTTGATATACCACCATCATATTAGATAGTTTGTCGATATATTTATCAACTGATCTTTTAAATTTTTGTAGAATCAATTGTGATTAATCTCACAATTTGGAGCTGATTTCTTTTAAAAATAAACGTTAAATATACATGATTAATTGCGTAATATTTTTCGTGTAAAAAAAATTATGTGATATTTTCTATGTTTAATTTTGCAACAAATTTGCCAATAATTTTATTTTATTTAGGTTTTTAAAAATTTGCAGTTCCGTTCCATAGATTGGGCTGGTTTTGACTCATAGTCATAGAGAATTGGGCCAAAGTCCATAGATTGGGCTCCATAATGTCTTGCGACTAAAACGACATCGTTTGAGTGAAAAACATTAAGAGAAAGCAAAAATGAAAAAATACGCCGTTGCCGGGGATCGAACCCGGGTCACCCGCGTGACAGGCGGGAATACTTACCACTATACTACAACGACTCAGTTGTTTAATCAATCCCTCGTATTTTATTTGTCGAGAATCTCAACAATTAAGATAATAGTTATTGTATTTGATTTCATCAAGATACACTACGCAAAACTAGAACCCAGTCCAAGAAATGTTCCAGTACTTATCAATGGTCTTGTTCTCCTCCACCACTATAGTATGTATTCCAAATAACAACATTCTAAGCACTCCAACATCCCAAATTTTAAGCCTGACTGTAAGTAAGTGTACAAAATAACACTATTGTAAATTATAGGTTCTATTTTAAACTATAGAAGTTATTTTTCTCATTCAACAATCTAAGATTAAGTCAGTTATTGAAAGAATATTTTATTGCTAGTTCTATGGTGATATAATGTAAGTCCTGCATCATACACAAAATAGCTTCCACACTTTTGAATTAATCAATTCATCCATTGCATATGTTAGAAAATTATATAATTTATTGATCTAATGGTAAAAAACACATTTGTTTAAAGTGCACAACTATTTTATTTATGTACATTTGACAAAATGACCATTTGGTAATCTAAAAACTAATTGATCAAAGAATGTAAGTAGTTGTGATATAAAGAAACAATTGTATAAAACACTATTTATCACCGACATCTATTTGTCACTAAAAACATGATATTCTATAAAAGAAAATGTTATTTCAAAAAAGAAATCAAAGAAAGGCAAAATGTTTGCTTTTAAATTCAAACCAATTGAATAGATTGCTTACTCGATCACTTTAAACTTCAGACTCTTCAAAAGATAATAACTAACAAATTTACCGTTAATATTAGAAAAATAAAGTTTCACATTAATTAAAGATAAGGTCTCATTGAAATTTATAAAAAGTGACGCCTCTCACATTACAAGTCAATTTTGTATAGTTTAATAAAGTCAAACTCTCAATTTTAAAATAATATTATATCCTGGTTTTGAACAATGCATCACATTAAAGTTCACTCCTAATTCAAATTAAGAATCAATTCAAACATGCACTTGATTTTACATCTCAACCAAAACTCAGCAAATGCAAAAAATAATAGAAAAGTGTGTGAGTTTTGTTTTTTTAACACAAACTCAAATTGCATTTAAAATTATAAAATTGAAATAATCCTTACAATTTATATTTTTGTTGTGACTAACTAGCTAGAACTAGAAGAAGGCATTGTTACACACATATTGAATCTTCGACCAGTTATTTTCTCAATGTTGGAAACAATGGAACACTGTCTCAGTTTAGCAAGATCTCTCTCACGTGCATTCACAATAGCTTCTCTTTCATATATCTCATTTTCTTCACGCCTCCAATTTTCATCCCTCTCTATTCTTTCTTTCTCCATTCTTTCAATCACCTCCAACAATTTATTCTGCAGAACCTCTTGATGATTAACCATACTTTTCGTTAATCTTTTAAAGAATGTATTCATCATACTCATTTCTTCTTTCAATCTCTTCTTTCTCCTATTCTTCCTAGCTTTTCTCTTTGAATCATCATGTTTCTCGATGAACACCGCTTGATGATTCCTACCAAGTTTGTATTTGTACACAGCTTCTAGCTCGCCGAAGTTGTTGTCCGAAACCAAACATCTCTCATGTTGTTGTTTTTCTGTTGAATCTGATTGCACTGTGTTGTTGAATGCTTTCCTGGAGGAAAAAAATACCAACACAAACATAAGTGTCTGATCATTAAAAATGTTTGACTTTAATCGTAACTGCTTTTAAAGTTATGCTATTATTTGTTGACACTTGGTATTATATATAAAATTTCAACAATGTATCAAAATTAAACTCAGAAAATAAAAATAAAAATAATAATAGAAAATGTGAATACCAAAATGATAATGTGGCGGTGGATCCTTCGCATTCTACGTAGCGATTTACAATATTGTTACTCAAAGAATGTGTTTGTTGTTGTTGTGGTTGAAATTTATGTGGGTCATTATGTTGTTGGGATTGATAAAAATGTTGATATTCTTGGTGACATTGTTCTTTCCATCCTTGATTTTGTTGTTGTGTGTTATGGGGAGATTGTGAATAATGATGATGGTAGTGTTGGAGAATAGAGTGATGAATATGGTTTGTGGTTAAGATATTTGGAGGGGTGTGAAGAATAGATGAAGGACCATCATCAATGGTGAGATTTTGTTCCTGATAAAGGGTACTGTTATTGGTCATTTCATAGGGAGACTGCATAAGCAAATTACTAAGAATCAATGCTTTGTTTGTTGAAATGGTCCAAAGTCTTAAAACTAAAGGAGGCAGGGAAGAATGGGAAGTACTAAATAGTAATAACACCTCTGAGTTTTGGGACAAAAGAGGATTTGAGATGGAACTCAAGTTCTACTTGCACCAATAGAATAGTAGTAAACTAGTAATATTTATTGATATTTTGGTGGCTGTCTGTAGACTGAGACTTTATTTGATATAAATAGTGGATAGTTGATAGTTCATATCCGATAATTTACTTTTTTTATAGTCATTGTTGTTGACAATTATTATTACACAAATCTTGTCATATAAGCTATGTATAAGATGACAATTACTAAAAGTTAGTGTAATAAATTACATGTTGGTAATAAATTATAATTACTAAACAAATCTTTTTTTATCATTTAAAATTATAAATTATAAGCTCAAAATTTAGTATGTTTAGTCAGATCTTAAGTCGTTTTATATTTTATGAGTCAATAATTACCTCTATAAGTAAAAAGTTTTCACCTAAGTTGTTGGCCGTGCTCTTAAAGCTTACCTCCTTCGTTACAATATATAAGCAAAAATGCACTTTCTAGAATACATCAATTATACAATGAATCTAAAAAGTGGGTTTTTGCTTATATATTGTAACGGATAGAGTATATTGGTTGAGTAATAAAATCTTATGTTGTATTGTGCTATTATGTAAGACCATTAATAGATATTATTTTGGTTTACTTAAAAGTTTCACATTATTTAAGAATTGAAGTTAATGGTTGTATATAACACTCACGCTTGTACGTGGCTCAAAATAACAAATACCTCAAAACATATAGTGTGGTGTACTTGAGGGTGAAACAAAATTGTTACTAATATGATTATCTGTCAAAAAAATTGATATATTTATAAATTTGTGTCACATAAATAAGACTTATAGTATATCATCATAAATGTACACTCTTTGAAGACGCTACTCCTCTCTATTTATTAAAGGAAAATGTTAAACAATGTCATCCGAGTTTTAGGTTAAGAAAATTTTATCTTGAAATTTTTGTATTTAATGCATTAAAAATATAAAAAAATTATCTTTCTAATATTAATTTTATTTTTTGTCTTGGTATGTTTAACAATTGCTGCAGAGGCCGCATGACCCTTTGTTAAATTATTTGTTATCTTATTTTGTTGGATATTGAAAAGTGTTTCTACATTTATATTTAATTTATGTTTTTTATTTATATTTAATTTATCTTATTATAATATTTTAAAATTAAAAATATAATAATCACAAACATTTATTTATTATTCTCTTTAGAAACACTTTTAAAAATATGATTTTTTTTGTATATTTCTTTTAGGAAATCTAAAATATGTGCTCTGGATATTAGTTAAACATATTAATAAGAAATATTTATCTTAAATTTTTTTGCATTCAATACTTTAAAAATATAAAATACTTTAAAAAAATATTGCGTAAAAAAATACTTTAGAAATATAAATATTATATTTTCACTATGAACTTTATTTTATTTTTTTTAATATGCTTTCCGAAATCACATCCAAACTCACAAATTAATTGTGCAAGAACCGCAAACTCTTCATGGTCAGCCGTGGACTGCAGATTAAACCCCGCCAGAGACCACACATATTGAATTTGATTCATTGCATTGCAAATGTGTAATTTGTCTCATTGGCAAATTTAATACAAATATGGTATTTCAGCTTTTTTTTTTTTTTTTTGGTAGAATGGTATTTCAGCTTTCATAATTTGTCCGATTGTAGAGTAAATACTTTTGACTTTTTGAGTTTTGTCCTTATTGCAAAAAAAAAAAACAAAGCAAAAGATTTAATATTTTTGGTTTAATTTTAGAAGTTAAGAAAAACTAGACGAAGAAATTGGATGGGCGGTATTCTTTCGTCGACCACCATAAGAGGAGATGAGCAACATGTGGGGCCTACCTACAGACTTGGAACAGCCTCGGCAAGAGTCTATCGCTTGATATTGTTGCCTTTCTACTTTGACAAACTAATACTCCGAGGATTTAATTTATATTCGAGACATGTTGGATAATAAATGTTGGTATCTCTTTCACTTGAGATTTGAGCATTAATTCACCAAATTATGAGAGTCTAGTCTTTTATAATAAACGTCCGTTGCTTTTGTTAAATGTGTGATCAATTGACACAAGAACAACTAAAGTTGATCTAGTCAAATCTTTCTATGTTTCAATGAATTTCGGAGAAACCACAACAACATAAAATTTGGCCAAAACCAAAAGTTAGGAATAATTTTATATTTAAGACACTTGTTAGTATTTTTCTAATTTCTCTACATAATAAAAGGGTCAAGTATTTCTCAAATACTATAGTTAAAAAACTAAAAGAAGTATAATAAAATAACAATTTTGAAAACTTTTTTTTGTTATATTTAATTTTTTTAACTATCATTTTCCATAATAAAATTGTGAAAAACAACATCCCTAAATACTGCAAGTGCATATAATGTGGCTGTTGCTTGCAGGGGATGGTTATCAAAAGACACGTGTGAATACAATTATGATCTGACGAGAAAAAGACATTGTTTTGGAAGCATACAATAGATGCTCACATGACTGATATATTACGTCGTTCTCATGTCTTCACCATTAATTTCGTGTTTGCTACATCTAACGGTCATAGATATATTCTGCATTGCAAATTTCAACGTCAGAGTTGGACTTTTGTTTTGGTACTCAGTAGTGGTCTGAGAAGTGTCGGACCCAAATGAACGGGGGGCCAACTGCACCTTTATGTTTCATTAGCCAGCTGTGGGCTGTAAAGTCACTTTCAACAACGTACTACATTCCATTGTTTTCTTTCTTTCTCTTTTTTTGTCTATTAAAATTTAAAAATTAAAAAAAAAAACACATATTACCAATATTTTATATATGCTGACCATTTTTTTATTAATAATAATAATCATCATCATAATAATAAAAAACACTCCCTCTAGTTTCAAATATAAATAAAAAGACTATTTTTAAAATTTATTGAATAATTAATAAATTTTGTCTATATTATATTTCATCAGTCTCATATACAAATAAAAATGTATTTTTAGATTTATTCGATAATTGCTTTGATTACTGGTTGAATCTAAAAGAAATAAAAGTTTGGTTGTATATAAGGTGGGAGGAGGTCAGGAGGGAGTATAGGTGTAGTAAGTAGTAGTACTTTCTCATGAGCATCACATTCTTATGTTTTTTTTATCCATGCAATGACTCCTTTGTTTCAAATATAAACAAAAGACCATTTTTTAAATTCATTGAACAATCAATAAATTTTGTCTATATTATATGTGTAGTAAGTAGTATTATTATTTTCTCATGAGCGTCATATTCTTTTCCTTTTTATCATAAAACAAATGGCGAGACTTATTTAGCATCCATGTAATCATTACATGGATAGCTAATCAGCACTCACTCGTTAAGGGCTAGTATAGTAAAGAGGCTTTCAATTTCCGCAAAGTAAGTGGAGATTCTGGTGAGTATTAAACAAAGTACCTCCCACTGAAGATATTCCAATAGAGGGAAGATTCAATGTTTGAGGTTTTCCCTTAATGTAGAAGCTTATATTTGTTGCTTCAAGTAAACTCAATTATAAGCTCTAACAAATAAAATGACTACTTTTTAAAAATTGTCATGGTAACAAGTGCCCTAATTAATGATACTATTTAAACATGTAATATATAGAAATTTTATATTGAAATTGATAATTTTAAAAACTTCAAAAAGGTTAAATACGACACTTATCGAATCGAAATTTCTATATTTGCTTTATTAACGAATGCACTAAGTGCCCTATTTAACGTTTTTCTTTAACAAAAATTCGAACTTTATTACATGGTCAAACACATTTGACTTATAGTAACGCGCTATCACATATGTAGATAAACATGTTATTCTTTTTATCCCATAATGAGTGATTCACTTGACAACTTTACACCTATATTCATAAAAGATGAAAATGAATGAGAGTGAGTGATGTTTTTCCTAAATTATTATTTGCAGTATCAAGTATTAGTGTATGTAATCGCCATTATCATAAATGCAAGGTGAAATATATTGACGTAATAAAATGATAATTTTATAGTCCTGCAACTGCGATCGGAAGGGGGCTAAAACTACTTGATGTCAGCACTGATCTTTGAACCAGATTAAACTGGTGATGAAAGCAAAAAAAAAATAATTATAATTCTATAGTAGTTGTAATAAAATTAATGCTATAGTTTGTATCCAAAAAAATAAAATTAATGCTATAGTTTTGATTAAAAAATAAGTAGGTGTTGCATTGCCTCAAAATAGTGTCAAACTCAATTGCATTGAAATGATAATTACTGATAGTATCCACCACTAGCTTAAAATATTCAGTTAACACTCATTTTCAGCATCCATGTCATTATGTCAAGGCTCGTTGGTAGTAAACCCAGTTGAGGGGGTAAATTTCCAGGAATCAAATATGGTCTTCATACACACAAACTCTCCCTATTTAACGTTTAATGCCCATATTTTCATTGACTAAATTCCAAATATTTTTTCACATTATTTGCATGGTTATCAAACTCTTAGAATAAATCACCATGGTATGTTACATGGTATAATTCTGTCTTGTTTATCGAAACATGAGGATGTGAATGCAATGTAGCACCAAATTCAGTTTGTTTAACTGTCAAACTGAATATGAACATGAGTCAATAGCAATTATAGGGTAGGGAACATGCAGGTGAGAAAGTAAAACAGGTTTTGTTTAGGAGAAATAAACAAGAAAGTTTCAATAAATATGATTAAATTATAAATCGCATCAATGGCTCTGGGTAAATTGGTAATAACTCCGTCTTGATGGAAGAATATTAGCAGTTCCCATTGATTAATATACACATATTACTTGTTTTTAAATTAGAGAAAAGATAAAGAAAGAAACTTGTTGAAGTTTAAAAAAGGATTGATAAAAGTTTTTTTTTTTATTTGATTTTAATACACATGATGTTAACTGTATGCATGTTAGCTATTCATAGTATTGATTCTAATTGCTTTAAATCAGGGTCCGGGCTCTCTGTTTCCACCACGTCCTCCCGGTCCAAGTATGAATTAGCTATCACCTTTCCCTTACTTAGCACATCCGATGGTACTGTTTGTAAGAGTCTGAAACAGAACTTATTAAGAACAGCCTCTCATACTAATTGGTATGACACTAGAGTAAATGTTAGCTAGTCGGCTGCAGGGCCGTTAGATTTAGAGAGACCTTAATCTCTTTCAATCTAACGGCTTGTAGCTGACTGCACTATTAAGTCAGCCGCAAGCCCTACTAGAAAAAGGTAGGAAAATTACACAACGAATTACCTGTCTAGAGCGATAAAGGCGGATCTGACTTTTGCCTTCATTGATTTGACTGAGGCGTCGGGATCATTTCTTGATGCACGCAGTAGCAAGGAATCAAGTTCCTCCAGTGACCTTCAGAAACAGACCATTTCAGTTGGAGAGTTTTAAGTTTTTCATAATCATAAAATTTATTTTTATATGGCCTATAACTCAGTTACTGATATTGATTGTCATTTCAAGCACATTATTTTCATAATATTTTTTGCGGTAAATTGATAATGTTGCATTACCTCAAACATTCATCAACATTGTTGGAAGCAGCTTTACCATTGCCACTGTCAGAAGCATATTGCGCAACCTATATAAGATTGTGAAGTTGTAATTAACTTTCATATCTGCGAACATACCTTAAAGTCAATGATGATAAACTTGGAGAAGGAAAAATAGATTAAACTAATGATACGATATCAACAATGGTTTGAGATTTGAAACAATTAATGAAGCTATTCATTGTTCTATTTTGTTTAGGAGTTTTCTGAAATTTGCTTGATAAGGAAGAAATTGGCTATATAAGCAGTTTAAAATGCTCTTTCATTTTTTTCGCTCCTGAACGGAGACAATGATAACAAAAGTTATTAGTATCCATGGGACTTCAAAATTTTAAGGAACTGTGTAGAAAATAATACCTACTCAAGTATATGAATACTTGAAACTCAGTTACAAAAATGAAGTCTCAGAGATTGCTTTGGATGGACTCAATCAAAAAGGAGGGGCGAAAACTTGCAAAATGGGAATTCATTTTTTGAAAAATAAATAAATTAATAAAACTTTTTAACATCCAAAGGTACAAGAAAAAAAAGAGCCGGGAAAGGGACAAGGAAGAATAACTCAGAAGTTGAAGGAAGCCTTTACTTACCGCTCGAATATTTACACGAAGAGATGCTGCAGGCCCAGAACGAAGAAGAGACCGACAGAGGGCAAATTGGGGTTCAGCACCCTCTAAAGTTTTTTCTATAGTAGTAGAAAGAAATGCATGAGTAGATTTTATATCAACTTCAGTTTATGATAATTGCAGACCATGTGAAATGAATACCTACAGGCTACAGCAATCCTTGTTGTGAAGAGATAACATGAAAACTAATGAGAAGAAGATTCAGAAACATGAATCCATAGAATTTCACATACATTTATAAGAATGAGGCCTAATTTACCAATCAGAGAAAAAAATTGCATCTTATTAAATTCATGTTTATAGAGTGCTAATTTGTTTGTTCATAGTTATCTTAGCAAATCCAAAGGAGAGAAATGGGAAGTCTGACAAATTGTGCAATAATACCAAGTATGAAATAAATTACACCAAAAGATCCAAAACCACAGAGATTTACAAATATCTGGATATCTAGCATGACAAATGCAACAGTCAAGGAAAAACTGACATTACCTAAATCCTTGATTTGGAATTGTGTGAGAATTACAGCTGGTACGTAAGTGTCCAGAGGCTCTAGCTTTTTTCTAGAGCATTTAAGAACAAATTAGAATCAGAGTCATCATGCTTTGTAGGAACAAAACATTGATTTAAGTCTAATGACAACAATACAAGACCCAGTATAAATTATAAAAAGCAAATCTAAAACTAGGAAATAGCTACTGTAATTTAATAAATTAATTACTGCTTAATTGTATACAGATATAAAAAACCTTATGAAAAGTAACTCGTAAACTATCATGCTCGTATTTTGATATGGCACAGGTAAGAATGTACAATACGACAAGGATGCGAGGATACAAGAAATTCATAAAAACTAAAGATACAATATGACCTAGACACTTTTAACATGAACATATTAAAAAAAGGCTTCGATAGCTACTATTTGACATGTTTTAAAAGTAACCCCTGATCATTATGCATATTTGACAGAAATGCATAGAGATATCCCTCCCTTATCCATATCAAAAATATATTCTTTTATTGATAAATAAATACATCATAAATGTATTTCTTTTTCCCAAATCCCAACCAGGGCCCAAATGTCACAAAATACCATTAGTCCTATTTAAAATAAGTCTTGGCTGTATTCAGTTGCACGCGGCTTTATTCAATTGCAGATTATTTACCGCCTAATACTAATAGTGTAATTGTCATCTCCCCATTCTCATCATCCAAAAAGCATAACTTATATGTCTCTTCCAATTCGAGAAGTCCGTCACCACCACCATCATCAAATGGATCATGCACATCTCCACTAGACTAATATCCTACAATCATGCATGTCTCTTCTTTTATATCCTCAAAGAATGAACAAATGAGTATGTATGAACTTCAATTCTGCCCATAACACAATCAAGAACGCGGCTCCACAAAAAGCTTAACACTATGCTTGGATGTCAAAGAGATAGTGAAGAGAGAAATAAGAGAGAAGAGAGATAGAAGAGAAATTAGATAGAAATTTTATATGGTTTGGATGAAAAGAAAAGTGGGAAGAGAGAAGTTAATTAAAATGGAAAAATAACAAATTTACCCTTTTTTATAAGAAAATAAACTAGTTGAATGGGGGTATTGTTGTAAAATTGTTTATTTCACTTCTTGACACACAAATCTTGCCTAATATGGAGGGATTTTTTTTTGACAGTTACTAACCATTATATTTCTCTCTTTCCTTATTTCTCTTCTCATCCAAACTATAGAAATAGTCAATTTCTTTGCTATCTCTCTCTTTCTTATTTCTCTCTTTTGTAAATGTACTTAAACAAACACAGTGTAAGAGCATCTCAAAAGGGAACCTCATTGCTTTGTACTAAAGTAGATCTTAAATGTATACATCACCAACTCTTACTTTTCAACTTAGTACCTAATTTGCTAGCACCTTATCCCTTCAAGCAAACACCTAAAAAAATTTATTAAGGTCTACTTGGATGGATTTATTTGAGATTACCTACTTGCATAAACACTTACCAATTGCGAGATTGTTTGGGAAAATTTATGGAAACAAGTAATTTGCAAGCAGTTTTCAGTTATTTTCATAGGCTATCAAGGACAGCTTATGACAACAATTTGACTTTTGTTTAAGAGTTTATTTGTAGCTTATAACAATGAATGAGTAAGAAAAGTATAACTTGAAATCAAATTTAAGCGAAGTTATTACTAATTTGATCAAGTTACTTACTTAAATAAAAGAGAAAGCGATGAATGAGCGAGCATACATACCTCTTAACATATTTATCCATAAAATTTCCTTCAGCATTAGCACCTGCAACATAGAAGACAAGACGAATTCAATGTGCAGAAGAAGAAGTGAAACAGAGAGAGAGTGTAAAGTACATACGGTTGGGAATGAGAAGGAAGTGGGAGAGAACTAGGGAGATGGAGACCATCCGACGGCCTTCCTTCCATGATGGTGGTGGCGACAGTTCACAACTCACACGCTTCGTCTTCCGACTTGAACACTGGAAGGATTTGCTGCTGCTAACATGCGCTGGGGTGACAAGTGATGCCATATCCAGAACACGAAGAACAAATTATCTCTTTCCCTTTAGCTTTTGTTCTCCTTCACAAACCACTCCTCTCTCCTCTACTCATTATTGCAAATATACCCTTTTATTCTAATAAAATTGATATTTTTTACAATATAAATTTTATTTTTATTTTTACAAAATAATTTTATTCTTTTTATTGGGCTCTATGTGTACTATGAAACTCGGATACTCCAAAAACCGAGACTTATTTGTATCATGATGTATTGAATATCGATACTTTGTATAATTTTACGGATATATATCTTTTTTGACCGTATGGATATGTATCTTAGAAGTATCAAAATTATATAATTATTTGTTTTTTATAGAAAAATTATCAAATACTTTGTGGATACCACATGATATATCAATCCTAAAAATATAAAGGGTATAAAAATGTGAGACAAAATTGTAAGACTTGAGTAGAGATATATATTATCCAATTTAAAATATTTTTGTACTTTTTGAATCATTACTGTTGTTTCTTGTTGAGAGAGAGAAGAGACACGATTAGTTAACATAAGATAAAACTTGTCTTAAGCTTTTAATGATAATCTTTTTTTAATATTCTAAAAAATGAAAATAGATTGCAATTTATGCGAAATTTCAATGCTTGGTGTACTTTGATTTGATCACAAATTGTAATATTTTAAAAAACAATTATAAAAAATGGAAATAGATTGTATTGCATATTTCGGATTTCATAAATTTGTACACTCATAAAAATATTCATCTCAAATCATGCTATACAAGATATTTTGTCGTAATAACGAAACTAAAAAATTTGTCATCATTTGTCTCCTAAGGCATGATCTCAATTCTCAATATAACTCTCCCACTATCTAAAAACAAAAATCCACCAAATGATAACACCTAAAAAATAAAAATATAATTCTCATTAAATCATGATCATGATCGTATCTGATCAAAATATTGACCGCGTCCGGTGTTGCTTCTCTTCCATTTCGGTAAATGAGATGGGGTTGTGTATCTGTAGGTGCTCCGATGCTCAAGTTAGAATTAGTATGAAGCGAATGTTTTCAGAGAGAAGAATAATATATCTGACTCCTCTGTATGAGAGGAGTATATATAGTCCCAGCGCTGGGCCAAAGCCGTTGTTAGGCATGTTTAATGCTATAAATGACTGTCGAAAAACGGCTGAAGAGCCATGATGAGCAATAAATGTTCATCATTATGATGTTGGTCGTTACAATATGGCTAGATATTGCGACCGTTGAGCAGAGACACGTGGCTTTGAGCCAACAAGCAATTTGGTCATACTCAACGCTTATGTGGACTGTGCTCGACGTTGAATCGTGTTCGACACCTATGCGGACTGTGCTCGTAGTTGAGTCATACTTAGGTCAAGTCGAGAACAAATCACTTACATTTGCATGCAACATTTGAAATTTTTATTTGCTTTTTACAAAAGTAAATTATTTTTTATGTAACTTCATTCATTAATGACAATTTTATAAATTTTTACATATTTTTTGTCGTTTTTACAAACTGTAAATCTATATACTTGACACAAAGGACAGGAGAAAATGCTACTGTAGATTGTCATCAACTGTGCCATGTCAGATTTATCTATTTAATGTTTTTTATTTTCGTTTTTATCTTAAACATGACATGTGTCCATTTTTTTTGTTTGAAAAAAAATCTGAGCATCTTCTCCAATGTGTTGTTGCTCTGTTACCCTTCCTCTTTCCGTATCCATTTCTTACACCAAATCAAATTTTTCTAACACCAAATCAGCACTTATAGCATCAAATATAAACAAGAAACAGAGATTGAATCCATGTCTTCCCCCAAATCAAATCTCTTTTTTCTTCCATTTGTAACACCAACAAAGGAGAAGAATTTTGTTCAAAATCATCTCTCCGTCAAGTTCCTGCCGTCAACCAGATCTTCGTTGCTCACCACCGTCGATCCTCCACCCGTCTTCGACCAGATCTCCGTCACTCTCCGCCTTCGATCCTCCACATGCCCTCGACCTGTAAACCACCAGCAGAAGTCTTTCTCCCTATTTTTGCAGATTTGGTGGAGAAAAAAAAAATTGAAGTGGAAGTGGAAGAGTGAGGAAAACATCCCATCTTCATAGAAGCTTCAACAAAAACAACAATAAGAACACATGAAACAAAAGTAATTTTAGCAAACTAAACAGAACTAAGGAGAAAGAAATGATTATATCATCCATGGATTTTGCTGTGTCGACGTTACAGAAGAATTACACAAGTTGAGAATGCTGGGTATGAAATTTTGCAAAAGAAATTTCAGAGAACAAGTTGAGAATAAGGAAGATGGAGTTTCTCATGTTCATCTTTTCATCGGAAAGACTTTAATTAGAGTCCTTCAATTTTCATTTTTATTTTGATTAATTAAAAGTCAGGTTCTAAAGATTTTTTTTTTTTATTTATTTTGAAAATTAGTTTAATTAATCAGATAAATTAATGTGGCCATGTGGGTTACATTAAACAAGAGAAAATAGGCGTCACAATTGTGTTGAAATAAAATTCGTATTTGATAATTAAAATCCATTTTGGTAATTATACATTCAAAAGCAATTTTAATCTAATATATCCAAACGACATAAAATGATAAGAAACACTTTTGTATTATTATATCCAAACATAAATCACTTTACACTCAACTCACTTTTACTCAAAATCAAATCTATCAAATTCAATTCTACCAAACTCAATTCTAACCAACGCTAAACCAAACACACGCTAAGTTTTTTTTAGAAAAAATAAATGTTTTGGGTCAAAAGGCAGAGTGACTTTCTCGGGCTAAAGTCAACTTGATTTAGTGTTTTTTATCTTGACATGCAAATTGATGTTAAACACTTAATCATGCATTCATGTGTTTGTTAATGTTTTGAGTTTGCAGACTAATTTATACAAAGTAATAGATAAAATAGTGTTGATTCTCAAATTTACATATGTATTGATTCATTTTTCAAATCCCAACGGAATAAAAAAAAAATCATCCGTGCGACGCACGGGTTAAAAAACTAGTATCTCACCAAATATATAGAGTAAAATATTTAGATTTGACATTTAATTAGAAATTAATAAAAAATTGTCATACGTGGTGGTCAAACTCATTGCTCTGTTTCGGCATTGATTAGTGTTCTTTGTATTGTGATGTTTCTTTGTACCGATATTTTTGTAAACTTTTGAGGTGCGCACATCTTATGCTGAGGAATCTACCTGATTTTTTATATATATTTCATTTTGTCTTGTTCAAAAAAAAAAGTTTGTCATATTCACTGTAAATCATATTCACAAGAGAAATATTTATGAGATTGAAAATTGATCAGAATATGAAATTATCGAAAAAAATATATTAAAAAATTAATATATGATGCGTTCTATGGTGGCTTCTAAGGTGAGGGCTCAACTAAGTCCCTCACCGGTGTACCATTCATTTTAACCATTAGATTAAATTATACTATAGGATATTATGAATCACCTGTCACACTGGATCTAATCTCTCCTATTTGCATTCACTTTATTTTTCTTTCTCTTTCAACTTCTGCATCTAGGCAAAGAACCGCTGCATATCTTACGTAAATCCAAGCTTCTGATATAAATACAATCCAGCAATCCAACCTTGAACAAAACATTATGGTTTGGTTTATTCAATTTTTGTTTCAATTTGATCTCCTCTTTGGAAATTTTTGTTTGGACTTGTATGGATTTTTTTTTTCCTTCAAAATTGAAAATGGAATATGGTTTTGAGGAATTCCCCCCAAAGTCTGCTAATCAATTATCATTTTACTTAATAATATTATCAAAGAGAAACTATCAATGGAGAAACGTTGTTGACCAATTGTTCTAAAAGAAAACCGAATTGGATGAAGGCTTTTTATGTTGAAGCATATATGGTTTAGCCTGAACTCAAAATTAAATGTGTAGTGGTGGTGGAATAAATGGAATCGGTGCTCTGTCATGGAGTTTGTGCAAAAGCGCAGTGAGATTTGGCAGGGGAGAGAAAGAACATGGTTGTAGAGAGGATTGATAAGATGATTTAGTGTGGTAATAACTAATGAGGTCTATGTAGTCTAATTTAATCCAACGGTCAAAATAAATGGTACACCGGTGAGGGACTTAGTTGAGCCCTCACCTTAGAATCCACCTGCGTTCTATATATAGAGAGTAACTTCAAAGAAAATTGTAACTAATTATTATATTATAAAAAAATTGTAACTTCTTTTTTACACTGAAAAAAAGTAAAATAAACTAAACAATAAAAAAATGTAACTTAGTAATTAACTAAAAATTTTAAATGTGAATTTTTGTTGATTTCCTCATGATATTTAATTGTTTCCCGTTTTGAATAATACAAATAAACATAACCTCACCGACAGAAAATGAAGTAATTTGATTATGAATTTGTAATTGTGACGTAGTTCCTTGATTGATTATAATAATCTTCGAAAACTTCCAGAATCTTTAAGAAGGTACCTTGAGTTAGCACACCAAAGAAAAATAAACAAATTACCCACTAAGTTGGTGAAGTGTTTCTTCACCAAAAGTCACCACATTGAACAAGACACAATAACAAACACAGATCTGTATTCAATTTCTCTCTGCTCTCAAACAGTGACTAACAATGGCTAAATCGTTTACACTGTGCTGTCTTCTGTTCACTCTTTCCCTCATTCTTGCTGCTTCTATGGCTGTTACTGCTGTTACTCAAAGTAAGTCTATTCAAAACAAGTCTTTTTGTTTTTGTTTCAGATTTGGAATTTCCTTTAGTGTTGTTAATCTTTGTGATCTGTTGCAATGTTATAGCTCATTTTTGTTGTTGCAATGCCAGCATTTCAGAGTGAATCTGCTAGCTGTTTTGTTTGTGACTAGATAGATCTTAATTGCTTGAAAGTTTGTTACTTTTGGTCATTCACTAGGGGAAATTAGTTTCATTTTTCAATATTCTTGAATCTTGATTCATTGGTATTCAAATTTATGATATAGATTTCTGATTTGGGATTTTCGGTATATTGGGGTAAAATGATAACAAGTTAATGATATCCAGTGATTCTTGATTTGGATAATCATCTGTATCTTCATCTTCCAAACTCATTAAAGTTTCTGGTAGTTGGTTTAGTGTGGAGTGTCATTGGTAGAGTTAGTTATTGCATAGAAGTGAGATTAGAAAATATATGGAACTGTTAATGTGGTTATGAAATAAGAAGTTGTGAAGCAGTTGATAACCTAACCATGTACCTTGTTTGAAAATGAGACTTTTGTTGTTGTTAGTTAACAAAAGATTTGAGTGCCATGTAAAGTTATGACTTCTCAATTTGAAATTCTTAAAAAATCTAACACTACATTTCCATTGTCATTAGATATTCCAGACAAAGCTGTAACACATTGTTTTCTATTATTTCGGCCCCGTTTGGCCCGGCTTATTTTCCTCTTTTTTTCTTCTCCTTAAAAATAGTAAAGAAGAAAAAAATTGTGTTTGACTTTACTTTTTTGCATTTTTTAGTTCTTTACTTTATTTTTCTAATACTTTTAAGAAGAAATAGTGTTAAATATAATTTTATACTTCTTTATTTCGTTTAAGCTAAAATAAAAAGTTAAAAATAAGCCGGGCCAAACGGGGCCTTCATATGCTAGTTTTTCAAAAGGGAGTCCTATATGGGAGTGTAATTACTAATTAGGACTTGATTTATGAACCCTCAAATGGAAAAATCTTTATATTGACACAAATAGCATTAGGATTTAGGAATTTGGGATTTGATGCTGGTTTAGAGTAGAGATTCTAGAGAACATGTTGTGGACAGATGAATATCTAGCTTTCATTATGGCTTCTGTATCATAGATGAATTGGCTGTTTCAAACAATTAGCTTATGCTTGTCTTGGATGTGTCACGTGTGTGCTTCCTAGATGATGGATTCTTCTGCGGAGAATCTGTTGTGAAACTCACATTTTTGTTCTTTGAATTTTTCGAATATAGTCTGCATTTGATATTCTGCACTTAATTTATGTCTCACTACTGTTTCAAACACATTTTGCAAAAACTCGGTTTATGTGCCCTGCCTCACCTCTTATGCTTTGATTGAGGCTACATATTTGGACATTTTCACAATCACAAGTATATTCGGTATATATGTTACTACTTTCCACACAATATACAGCCTCAGCCTCCTTTTGGCTTACTGAAAGTTCTCAAGTATCACCTTATCTGTGATTCTGAATCCTCACTTCATAGATATATTTATTTCCTTAATATATGATCAAATTTCTTTTATTGCATTATCTAGTATTTACCCACTTGTGTGTTTTCTAATTCCACATTTGTGTGACATTGTGGAAAAACTTTGCAGTCAAAGTTACTGATAACCCTGCGGACAAGTTGGTTGCTGCGATTAACGAAAACAGAACTGCTCACAAGGATTCATCTCTATTTGACAATGCCGGGCTCGCATGTCTCGCTCTACAATACATTAAGGCGTACCAAGGTGATTGTGGTGCTGTGGGTGGATCTGATGCCAAGAAGCCTCCTGAATCTCAATTTGCAGAAGTTTTTGCCCCAAACTGTGGTGTTAAGGCATCAACTCTTGCTCGTATAACTGGTCGTTTCTTAGGGTGCCAAACTAAGTATGTCCATGCACCTGAGGCATTTTCCGAAATCCTGATAAGAAACCAGAAAAGCTTAGACATACTCTACAGTAAGAATCACACTGAGGTAGGTGCTGCTGTGACTGGTACTGATGGAGGCTCTCCTTATTTCTGGTGTGTATTGTTTAGCAATGGCAAACCTAACAGCACCTTTGCTTTTGAGGGTGGTGTGGCTAAAGCAACAAAACCTGGTTGCTATAGTGGAGCTAATGATGTCTGCAGTGGTGCTCATGATTGGTCACAAGTTAGTGTGATGTGGCTATTTGCTGCTTCAGTTTTAATTGCAATGGGGTTTGCATTTCCATTGTGATCATGAATTGTATGGATTTTCACTTGATCTAGTGGCCTTCTTTGTCATTATTACAAAGGCTTGGTCTCAGCAATTCTTTTTTTCTTCTTTCCCTTGAGTTTTGATTTTGTTATTTGTTGAGAGATTCATGCCAATTGTTTTTCAATCTTTAATGTTTACCTATGAGATATGTGGATATTGGTTCTTGTAAATTTCTTATCTAGGAATACAAGTTTTGCTCTCATTGCTTCACGATTGGAATTCAAGATACATCTTTTTCTTTTGAATGGCAATTCAAGATGCATCTATTTGGACATTCTGGAATGTACCCTAGCCTTTAAAATGGATGAAAAATTATTGTATATTTATAAGCTTTTTTGAGAAATATTTGCAATTAAATAATAACATGATTATACTTTCAAATCATATCACACTTGAAAAAAATGCAGACAACAAAAAGAATTGAGTTCAAAACTTTTATATGGACTTTGTCAAAAATAATTTTAAATGGATGGCACAGACAAAAAATTATATATAATAATACAAACAGTAACAACAAGAAGCTATTGATTAAAATCACCCAAGAAACTAAAACACCATGTCTCCACCTAAAAACTTCAAGAGTTTGAATGCATAAATTATCTCTTTTACATATCATCTATTTAGTTTATTTTAAATTAATCACTCATATTTAAGTTCCAACATTTGTATATAACATTGAATTTTTAAAAAAAATATAGAATAATTGGGAGAATGACTAGGAATTATTTTTTGCTCTTGACTTTAGCATATTTTTATCTGTAAGATGAGTTGATAACTCTCTAACCACTCCATCTAATTCAACAATCACAGTACATCAGTCGAAGTCTATCAAAATTTGGTAAGTTAATTTCTTATATCAACATTGGGATCTTAAGATGATTATCGAGTTCTTCACAAAGATATACTAGTACAAAAGAAATTCTTACACACTTTTGAATATCTCACAACACAGTTTGAGCATCACAGGACATTACAGGGACGATTTCCACTTCAAAATAAGAAAAAGAACAGTAATAATCGCAAAAATACCACCCGAAGAACCACAAACTCTATGAATCCAGTACCGATCAAACACAGCGAAGCTCTGGTCCAAGAAAGCTGATAAAGCTATGCATAAAATCAATAAAAAGAGTAGCAAAGGCAACCAAACAGCAACGTTTATGGGTTGTTCATCATCTTCCAAGTCACTATCACACTCTGACTTGCGCTCCATGTAAAGAGGAGAAGCCACAGCTAGAACCACCAAACCTATGGTAGCTAGTTTCTCATATAATGAAAATTTGCTTCCTCTTCTAGAAGCTCCAAGTTCCATTCACTATAGTATTATAGTTTGAGTGACCTTGGTACTTGATTCTCTCCCTGTGGGATAGCTAAATGTTTTGTGCCAAAATGAATATGGTGGAACTGTTTGGAAAAAGCCACCTCCCTAATATCACTATGGTAATTGGAATCCTACTTTTTCAAAGGAAGTTAGGTAGTAAGGAATAGAAAACACATGCATGTTACTCAAAGGCTACTTCTGTTACTATACTTGTTACATTGCATGGATATGATTATGAATCTGATTCTCTACTAACAAATCATAATATTCTCTACTCTGTTTAAGTTTCATTTGGAATCTGATGCTGTTTTCTGCTATTGACATGCACACAAGATTATTTATTTATCACAAAGAAATACGCAATCTATAAAGAAATGTCTACGATACAATACGACTTCACAAATTCGAATCAATTCTCGCAGGGATTGTAAACTTCTTGGGACAGACAAAAATTTATAGCTTGAAATAAATAACAGATACGTGCTGTATAGCTTCTTACGCGGGTGGAACAAATGTCTTTTGTATACCAGTAGTTGAACAGTGCGAGACTTCAAGGAGAAAAGAAAATGTATTGATATGATTCTAATAAATTCATAACTTTTGAACAAAAAAATCATAGGAATCACAGGCTTGAAAATTGTGTTGCCTAGAACTATGATAACTGTGAAGTTACAACAGAAACCTATTTAAATTTAAATAAATAAACAGGCCGAGGTACAAACAAAAACATTATGATATTCTAATTTGCAGGAGTGGAGGTCTTTGACCCGATCCCTTGAAGCCGTCTCATCCATTTGTTCTGTGAAGAAGTAACAACGGTAGACTGTAAACTTGCTTCAAGACCTTGTTTAGATTGTTCTGTGATTGGAAGCTCGGCAGGGAGTGCAGCAGCAGTGCTAGTAAAGGCATTGAGGACAAGGAATGCTAGGATGGGAGAGAGATCCAGTCCTCCAAGAGGGGGGATAAGTCCACGGAATACATTCAGATACGGGTCACATACGGTGCTGAATCAAACAATAATCATTTTATTGAACACTCAGAAATTCTTCAACCAATTAAATCAGTGTGTGCTATAAATCATCAATAAATTAGCTACATTGGTTCTAGGCTGTGTATAATAATGTCCAAGAAGTGAAGAAACATGAAGTTAGAGAATCTATTAATCATGCATAAGGGATAAAATAACAGAATCAAATGGTTTGGTATAACTAACTAAATTCTACCGGGCCCCAATGGCATGCCGCTATTCATGTACTCTCCAATACATCCACAACCCAACACCTTTAACTAGGATTCTTAAGTAGATCAATGATCATCTTACACATATAGATCACTCATTTTTACCCTTTTCAATTTAAACACCTCATAAACACCACATTTTAGAACTCAATACACATCCCTACATTTCATGGATAAAATATTATTTAGATGCATGCTAATCCACTCATGGAAGATTAGCTTTGGAGTTTAATTTGGCTCTTTGTTCTTGTAAGGAACTCTCTACAACCATTGCTTAATAGCTACAGAGATTTAAGCTTAACAGCTCCCAAAAATGACAACTGTGATGTTCAAAATGCAAGTCAAGTGCCCTAGCCCAAGAAACCAACCCCGTATAAATGGGGCGACAATATTAAAATTTTAGATTCTTGACCACTTGCAGCAAACATATGGGATTCACACTACATATTAAAGTCATATTGGTCTCTAAAACGAACATATGCAGTTATATTCAATCACTTTTATTTTCTCTAATTATTACCGGTGTCTATGTGCCAGTGTCATAGTTGCGACCATGTGTATTTCAGTGCTTCATATCCCTCTCACAATAAACGTAACTCTAAAGCAATATTGTCAATTGTGGATTGCGGAAAATAACGATTTATTCAAATTCTACTACACAACGGTGCTATAGTGCCAATGTAGCCGGCACACAATATTTTGTACCTAAATAGCGTATCGCAGAAAATAACAATTTATTTAAATTCCACTATGCAAGCGTCGCGATTTAACAACACTGCTATCAATTTACATGTATCTATTTCATAATTGGCACTTTATGAACAAAACATATATCCTACAAATAAAAAGTTAGTGTAGTAATTTTGCATATACTCATTTGAAAAAAGGGATGAGTGAGTCACCTGAGGGGAGAAACGATAGCTTGAGGAGCATTAGGAAACCAAGTAAGAACAAGTCTGCAAACAAGCAAAGTATTGTAAAGGTTCAAGAAATTTGAAAGTCCATTAGCCACCACTAATCCAGCCACGGAATCACCAGGTAAAACAGCAGCAAAATTGTGATAATTATTCACCAAACTCCTGTTCTTGTAATTACTGCACCGAATCTGATAAACCACAAAAATCAACAATCTCACTAAATATAAGCGAAAATGAATATGAATTATTTACTACTTTACCTGGTAGCATGTGTTGTGGAATTGAGATGAAAGAGAGAGTAATTTGTTAATGATAGGGTTTTGAGAAGCGAGGGATTGGAGAAGTGTGGAAAAATGATCAATGGCGTTGGAAATGGATGTGGGGAGTTGGGGTGGGGAGAAATTGGAGATGGTGGGGAGTTTGAGAAATGGGAGTGCGACTACAAATGGTGATTGAGCATTTCCCAAGTGAAAAGAGATATTGTTCTTGGTTTCTGTGTCGGTGGAGGAGTCGGTACCATTCATAGCCATTCTATTCTATCAGAATGAGCTCAAACAGGATAACCTCAACCCAATCTATGGGTCCTGCGATAAGATTACCTAAACAAGATAACACAACAACTTTTTCAGTTTTTTTTTAAGGCTTAATCATCATTTCCGTCCCTGTAAGTTCATGATTTTTTTGTTTTAGTCCCTGTATTTTTTTTTTTGCAAATTAGTCCCTGTATCTTCAATTCTTTTGGTTTTAGTCCCTTAAAACTAAAATCCGCAATAAAATCCGTAGGAAACCACCGAATTTTCCTGCAGATTTTCCTGCGGATTTTAGCTTTAGGGACTAAAATAAAAAAGATTTGCACACGTAAGGACTAATTTGCAACAAAAAAAGATACAAGGGCTAAAACCAAAAATTTATGAACTTACAGGGACGGAAATGATGTTTAAACATTTTTTTAATGCACGTGGCTTCTTTTGATGAACACAACTTTCAGTATAGTATTTGTAATTTCAGAATAAATAAATAAATAAAACTTAAGGAAAAAACAATATACCGTAAGACTCTGTTTGGTAAAAAATAACAGATAGCCGATAAGCTAACTTATAACGGATAGTTTATAAGCTAGCTTTTAGTTTATAGCGAATAAGCTAGTTGATTAAATTAGTGGTGTTTGGTAAAATCAGCGGTTGGACTAACTTATAAGTATGAAATGACATAAAAAAAATATGTTTAATTAATATTTACATTTTTTCAAGTAAGATGATAAGGGTAAAATTGAAAGAAAATACAATAAGTTATAAGCTATAAGCTCATAAGCTACTTGAAATAGCATTTGAAAAATAAGTTATAAGCTAGTAAAATAAGTTGTGAGCTCTTTTTTAAGAACTATTACCAAACAGAGCTTTTAGCTTATAAGCTAAAAGCTATAAACTAGCTTATTTTGCTTATCAAACAGAGCCTGATAAGCTAGCTTTTAGCTGGTAGCTGAAAAGCTAGTAGAATGAAATTAAAGTGTTTGGTAAATTTAGCTGTTGTAATTATAAAATGACATAAAAGTATTATGTGAGTGGATAGTTATTTTCTTGAGTGTTTTTAATTAAAAAAAGTAAAAAAATAAAAATAATAAGGGTAAAATTGGACTCATTTTGACATAGTTAGGCTGTGGACTATTTTCTTGTAATTATAACTTTTTTTTTTTTGACAAACTATTTTAAACTTGTTAAGATGTACAAATTTGCATATGATAGATAAACTCTTATAGTATTTAAGGTTAAATTAGTGTTTTTGTCCCTTATTCTTTATTTGTTACATTTTGGCCGTTTAATTATTTTTCGGTCTATTTTGGTCCCTTAACTATGTTATGTTAGTCATTTTAGTATTTTTCCGTCAATTCTAATCCAAAATTGTTAATAATCAAGAACATTCATCTTCTTCGTTCTAAACCTACAAAAAAAAAATGAAACTTAATAATTCTTGAAATTGATAGATACGAGCATACTCATTTGAATGATTGCTTTGGCCTCAGCAAAAGGGTATTGTTTTCATTAGATGATATCAATCCCAGGAAGGACGAATCAAGCTCAACTGTGATGATGTTCATTCGAGACAACGACTGCATCTGTTTGAGTAGTTTTGCCCATAAAATTGACTTATTTGATGCTCTCCACGCTGGGATGTGGGGCATGTCATTGTAATGGATTTGGTTAGATGATTAGGAATTACTCATTTTCAAGTGAAAATGATTTCAAGGTGCAAGTTGAAATGGTAACGAGAAACTACAACTTCAACGAGAATTTTCCTACCTTGATTAGACCTATTGTGGTCTTACCAACATGAATTGACATGTTCAAATTAATCACACTTAGCATGAAGGAAATAGATCAGCTGACTGGTTAGCTAATTATAGTTCAACTCTTTTGATTTGTATATTTTGAAGACACCTTCTAGAGAGTTTCAAAGTCTCATTTTATATGACAATTCCGACACATGCATGTTTCAGAGTGTTAGTGTAGTTTCCTAGTTTCTTTTGAGGCTTTACCCCCCTTTATGTACCAACAAATAACAATAATTAACTCATACGTATAACCGTTTATTATAATCAATTTATATTTATCTCAAGAGATCCGTATTTAATTGCAGCCAAGCAAACAATTAATTTGGTCTCTAAATTTGTATGACGCTCTCAAATTGATCAATGATTTTATGAATATTTCAAAAAGATATTTCACTCTATCAAATTCAACTCATAAATTCTTGGGAAAATATGTTAGAGATTAAATTGATAGAGATATTACTTAATATAAATTATTTATAAATATTTTATATCTCTTTGAATATAATTCGATTGACAGAGATATTACTAATAACTGACATTATTATAAACAAATCTCACATTTCTATAATGTGGTGAAAATTTATTAAAGAAATGTGAAATTTTGACATAGGCTCTGTTTGGTAAAAAATAGTGGATAGCTGATAAGCTAGCTTATAGCGGATAACTCTTTTAGCTTATAGCGAATAAACTAGTTGATTGAGTTTGTAGTGTTTGGTAAATTTAGCGGTTGAACTAGCTTATAAGTATGAAATGACATAAAAAATATATGTTTAATTAATATTTAATTCTTTTCAAGTAAGACGATAGGGGTAAAATTGGAAGAAAATATAATAAGCTATAAGCTATAAGCTACTTGAAATAGCATTTGGAAAATAAGCTATAAGCTCTTTTTTAAAAACTGTTACCAAACAGAGCTTTTAGCTTATAAGCTAAAAGCTATAAGCTAGGTTATTTGGTTTACCAAACAGAGGCATAGGGTGCGTTTGTTTGAGATTATTTTGAGAAAAAATCTATTTTTTTCTTAAAAAAATCCATTTTATAATTTAGATAGTGTTTGTTATACATTTTTTCAAAAATCATTTTCTAAAAAAAAATTATTTTTAACCCCAAAATCATTATTGAAAATTATTTTTTCAAGAATCTACTTTTTTTTTTTAACTAAGAAACCTAAGTGTAGGAACTTCCTATTTTAAAAAAAAATAAATTTTTATGATTATAAACAAACACAAAATAACTTTAGATTTTTTTCAAAATCTCTGCATAAAAATCTCTAGATTTTTTATAAAAAAAATCATTTTTTTTAAATGTTAAACAGACGCACCCATAATGTTTTTGAGATTGGATTGTAGCCGCCAGATTATTGTAAGGAGGAAAACGTGCGCCGGTGTGTAGTCTAGCTCTAGTAGTAGTAGTACAGTAGAATGCAATAAAACAAGTCCCGTGAATATCACGCCTCTGTACCAGATTACCGGTATCTAACTTTAGTGGTTCACATTTACTTACACCACCCGATAATGGCGACTCATCTGCTTAAGCTCTCTCTCTTCTCTCCACCTAACCTCTCTTTCAATTTCAATCATGGCCACCACTTCGTTTCTCTACTTCCAACAAAACGACGTCGCATCCACCACAGCCGGAAAATTCGCCGGCAAAATTTCTCCGTGTCAAACTCCTTCACTACTGAGATTCGCTCACCACAATCACCTCTTCTTCAACTCCAACAACAGACCAAAGACTCGCCGGTTCTTCTCGATGTCACTGGAATGATGTGCGGAGGTTGCGTCTCCCGAGTCAAAAACATTCTATCCTCCGACGACAGAGTAGACTCAGTCGTAGTCAACATGTTGACTGAAACCGCCGCTATTAAGCTTAAACTGCTAGATGAGGAATCAACGAGTGTTGCGGAGAGCCTTGCTCGGAGATTGAGTGAATGCGGATTTCCGACTAAGAAGAGAGAGTCAGGTTTAGGAGTGGCGGTAAATGTGAGGAAATGGAAGGAATTGGTGAAGAAGAAAGAGGAACTTCTTGCTAAGAGTCGTAACCGCGTTGCTTTTGCTTGGACTTTGGTTGCATTGTGCTGTGGTTCTCACGCTTCGCATATTTTTCATTCTTTGGGGATTCACATTTCTCATGGTAATGTTCAAATCAAATATGCAATTTTGAGTGCATTTTGTAATCAAATTCAAAGACTCAAACCTAACTTTGTTTTGAGCTTTTCTTCTTGTAGGAACGTTTTGGGAAATTCTTCATAATTCATACTTCAAAGGTGGTTTAGCTTTGGGCTCTCTATTGGGACCAGGAAGAGGTTAATGTACTTTCTTATTGTAGTATATCATAATAGACAAAAATAGCATTTATTAATGATTGTTGTTCATTAACAATTTTAATTTGTTCTATAAAGTTAAATTTTAAATATTAAGGTTGCTATTTTTGATTTTTAAGGCATAAGTTAACCACAAAATCTGTTTTAATTATGAATGCATTTATAAATTTGAAGAGAATTTTGTTTCAGATTTTAGTGTTGCCATTTATGGGATACATTCCTTTATAATTTGAAGTTAATCATACTTTTATGATTTTCTAACTATATATTAGATTTGTGGAAATGTTGCAGAGTTACTCTTTGATGGTTTAAATGCTTTTAAGAAAGGGTCGCCAAATATGAACTCTCTTGTGGGATTTGGTTCAATAGCTGCTTTCATCATCAGCTCGGTGAGATTCTCTCGGGGGTTTGAGTTTCGGTTAAGTTACAAGACAGCTAAATTTCTGTTTCTGTTTTATGTGTTGTTAATTTGAACTTCATCTCTGTTATAGATTTCACTACTGAATCCCGAGCTGGCATGGGATGCGTCATTCTTTGATGAACCGGTGACTTTCTTTACTTTCAAATGTCTCAATATTTTCCATTCAAGAATTTACTTTTTTAAGCCAAGCGAGAGCAAACTACTACTCAACACGGCTAGAGATTTTGTTTGTTTAGATATAATAACCTCACAACTTCACCATCTTTATCCGCATTTCAAATATTCGTGTTAGTAATATGCTCCTCATATAAGGATTTTGTCTTTTAGCGTGCAGGTCATGCTTCTTGGTTTCGTGCTTCTAGGACGTTCTCTGGAAGAAAAGGCAAGGATTCAGGCATCTAGTGATATGAATGAACTTCTTGTAAGTTGCAATGTGGTTCATCTCTTTCGTTTGATAATATTCCAGGAAAATAAGTTTTCAAGAAAATTGATGCCTCTTCTGTAGTTCTGTATTCTTAGTCATTGTTGGACCATTTTTTTAAATCTTCTTCCATCTTCTGGCATTCTTATTTTAATTGAAAAGTCAGTTTTTTGAAAATCATGATTGATCTCTTTTCTTAAATGTAAAACTTCTTTTTATTTGTGATCTCTGTTAGATTATGTTCCTTAAAAGAAATTTCCCTGCGTGGACTTTATACCTGGTAAATGGTAATAGGTTGGTTTATGAGACCTGAGTCTTTGGAAGCTTAATTGCTCCAACATTGTTGGGATAGACTGTTGATCTAATAATATGTTCCCTTTTGATGATTATATGACCTTTGGAAGTCGCAGCATAAATAGCATGTGATGGTGTTCCATTTAAAAATACTAGTATCTCATTTCATCTTTCATTTTCGGATAAATCGTTATTTCTTAGAAACACTAGCATTCCAAGAACTGGAACATTGGTTAAAGGAGAAAAAATGGCTTATGTATGAACATTAAGCATCATATTATAGTTTTAATTTAAAGAGTGGACATGTTTTTTTGCAGAGTCGTATTATATAAGCTGGTTTAATTATTTTGTCTTACATGTATTTATTGGTTTGAATGTTTTTCCAGTCACTAATATCTACTCAGTCAAGACTTGTCATTACATCATCAGAAGGTTCCCCATCTACTGACAGTGTGCTTAGCTCAGACTCAATTTGTGTGGAAGTTCCGACTGATGATATTCGAGTAGGAGACTCGGTGTTGGTGTTGCCTGGAGAAACTATTCCTATAGATGTGAGCCTTTCAGATTGTTGGTGAATCTCTGTTTATGTTAATTTAGGTTTAAAATTTAGAGGCATCTGAAGTACCTACTGTGGGCCCAATCTTCCATCAGCGACCATAATATTAGCATTGGCTTAGAAAACAGTAATGCAAATGTTTACACTTTGAACATGAGGCATCCTTTCACGATTTAAGATGGAATATATGATGAATCTTGTTGGTTCACATGGTATTGCTTGCTAACATTAGAAACTTCTGGACAGGGAAGGGTCATTGCAGGAAGAAGCGTTGTGGACGAATCCATGCTTACAGGAGAATCACTTCCTGTATTTAAGGAGGAAGGCCTCACAGTTTCAGCAGGAACTATAAACTGGGTAAGACTTTGAAATAATATTGAATTTTATGCTTCTCACTAAATTTACCGGTGGGCGTATCTGACATTTTGATTTTTGTCCGTTTGATTTGGAGAGCAATCATTAATCTATTTCATTTGCCAACCTATTTCTATTTCAGGATGGTCCTTTAAGGATTGAATCTTCTTCAACTGGCTCCAACACAATGATATCCAAGATTGTACGCATGGTTAGTATCACATCTTCTGTAATGGCTTAGTGGTGAAACTATATAGTGTTAATAAAGATGGAACCAATAAATCAACCAGCCTAAGTTAGTTAGGACTTGTCAGTTAAGAGCAGACCTTCAAAGTATTAGAGTAGTTAATTAGTTAGGTTGTTATAAATAGAGACCGAGTGGTAGGTGGAGGCAGTTAGGGTATTTTTGGAAACAGGTTGCAATTTACCACGGTTCCAAACTGCAGCAGTGTGAATACCAATGCCCGTTCAACAAATAAGTAACAAAGGGGGTCTCCTTCTTGAAATAGTGATTGGAAGTGTCAATTCAAACATGCACTTAGTTAGTCAGTCAGTTTTAGGTGGGAGAAATCATTGTATTTCATTCTTGATCTCCATAACTATGGAAACCCAGTGATCCATTTTCATTATGTTGATCTCTATATTCGGAACCAGCATCTTTCAGGATGGTGATGATTCTGTTGGTATTTTGAGATTATAAGTTCATTACTTTGATACATGAAATCAATCATTTGTAGAGTTTCTACAATATTACAGCTCTATCTGGTAAATATAGGTTGAGGATGCTCAATCGCGTGAAGCACCTGTACAAAGGCTTGCAGATTCAATAGCAGGGCCGTTTGTATTTAGTATAATGACTCTGTCAGCAGCAACATTTGCATTTTGGTAAGTACTTATATTTCCATACATATTCTTTTAGCCGATCTGGTTATGATTTGTACGGTTGGTCCCAAATGCTGTGGTTTATTTAATATAGCCCTAATCAATACTAATTTACTATGACATATATTTGATGTAATCCAACCTACGCAGCCCAGACACTTCACAAGAAAATGAGTTGTGTCCCATGCCTATGTTAGTTAGCCATGCTTCTTAGAATCTTGCTATGGAATTTATGATTATCATGCACATTTAATTTTCCCAAGTAGAAAAGTAATCTTTCTAATTATTGAAGAAGTCAAGTACAGACACCAGTTACAATTTTGAAGACTATAAATTTTATTAATTATTCTAGAATTACGCAAATAAAATATGTCATAACCATAAAATTAGGAAACACGGTTTTGTTACATAGAACAAGGAAATAAGGAAACAGTACAAATTAATGAGAGAAAACCATGGAAAGAAAATCAGGTAATAAAACAACATTTTTACTCAAGTTGATAAATAAGGTATCAAAGCACTTGGAAAATAAGGTGTTCATTTAGACTATTAATCATTATTCTTGAACTCTAAAAATAAGATATGTCGCGAAACGAAAAATATTAAAATAAGGCAACTGTACAAATATATGAAAGAAAATCAAGTAATGAAGCAGGCATTGTGGATCGATCATTCGTCTTACCTATTTACTTTAACAAACTTCCTCTTCAAAAAAACTTTAACAAACTTGTGTTCATCTCTAGGTATTTTATTGGAACAAACATATTTCCTGATGTTTTACTCAATGATATTGCTGGCCCGGAAGGAGATCCTCTGCTTTTGAGTTTAAAACTCTCTGTAGATGTTTTGGTGAGTAATTCTAAACTTGGATCCCCTGACTTGTATGCCCTTCCTTCCCTATTTCTTGAACATGGAGCACTCCAATTTTGCTGGATTTTCTGTTCAGGATATACTGGACAAAATTTTGCATACCCTTTATCTTAGAAATCTTGAGTTAATGCAAACAGCTATCAATTTGGACTTTCATATCAGTAAAATATCAGATATTGTGCTATAAACTAGTATTTGTAATGTTGTCCAATCACGAAAAGCATAAATGCAAAAGGAAAACAACAGTAGGGTCACAAATAAATGCATGAAGGAAGGTCAAGTTTGGAATTGTTTCTGAAGAAAGGAAAGTTCATGCAGGATAAAACCGAATTTTGGTGGTTGTACTTTAGTTTTGAGTTAAATTTTTTACAACTAGTGTTTGCCCTTTTGTAGGTTGTTTCTTGTCCTTGTGCTTTGGGTCTTGCCACACCAACAGCAATCCTAGTTGGCACCTCACTTGGTACTTTATCTATTATTTCTGCATTTAGTAAACTTAGATAAGTTTTACTTGAACAGTGAACACATACATTAGATGTATCACATTGATCTTATGGTGAAAACTTGCTCATTGCATAAATTTTGAATAATTTTATCTGATGCTATAGTTTTCCAATTTTCCCGTCCTTGAATAATTGATTGAAGTTATATTTTCTCATTTCATTTTCCATTAAACTTTCTTTATTATTTATTTCTTTCATTTTTTTAGTTCTTTCTTTTTACTTATAGCATTCTTGGTTGTCTGTGGCTCTATAAATATATATTTGCCCAGTGCAAGAGAATCACAAGTTCACAACTACTGCAATTATAAAGTTGCTGTCTTATAATCAGGCATAAGTTCTACACTTGAATTTGTGGACTTCTTTCAATTTTTATAAAATATATCATATTACTGCTTTGCAACCTGGTTTGATGTTTTTCGTATCCTGTATCCCTTTTTTTACTATTTCACACTATAGGCATAAACCATCTTTGCAATGACTAGGGGCAAGAAAAGGACTTCTTATCAGAGGAGGGGATGTGCTAGAACGCTTGGCCGGTGTAAATTATATTGCTCTAGACAAGGTAAATTCAATGTTCATAGACTAATATCTGTTTCTCTCTCCTTTATACATGTATATGCTGCCGTGTATATGTGTTTGACATGAATGACAATCAAAATCAATCTTACACCTATTTTATGAATTTAGTAGCATGCATTTCTTAAAGAAAGCTGTTGAACATTGACTAACATTTATCTAAAAAACAAAAAGCAAGAAGATTTTCTAACACTAAACTTTCAGACAGGAACCCTTACCAGAGGAAAACCAGTTGTTTCTGCCACAGGCTCTATTCATTATGGAGAGTCGGAAATTCTTCAGATTGCTGCGGCAGTGGAGAAAACTGCATCTCATCCTATAGCAAAGGCTATCATTAGTAAAGCCGAGTCATTAGAGTTGGTCCTTCCACTCACAAAAGGTCAGATAGTTGAACCAGGTTTTGGAACCTTGGCAGAAGTAGATGGGCGTTTGGTTGCAGTTGGGTCTTTAGAATGGGTTCATGAACGTTTCAAGACTAAAATGAGCCCATCTGATTTGATGAATCTTGAACGTTCTTTGATGAATCATTCATCGAGTACATCTTCTTCGAAGTATTCGAAAACTGTTGTCTACGTTGGACGTGAAGGAGAAGGCGTAATTGGTGTTATTGCCATATCTGACATTGTGCGTGAAGATGCTGAATCTACTGTAACTAGGTACTTATATTATTTTTTATGTACTCTTCAGAATATTACAACTCATTTTAGGCAAGTAATAATACTATTTGCTTCTTCTTTCTGGCCATACGTGAAGTTGGTTCACTTTTTCAGAAAGAGGGCAGTGCATTTTATAGTAGCCTTTACTTCAAGTTCAAAACTAATGTCTAATGATGCACCCTTTTCTCACCCATTTGTTAATTCCTGATAAAATTGTAAGAAATAAATCTGTTAAATATTTCGACTATCTTGGAACCACCCAACTGTTTATTGGTTAATGATGTTCAATATATGGTTATTGAGTAAGTACTCTTGGTTTTAATAAACTACTAATTACCCTAAACTGGAAAGATCTTTATCAATAAATTGTTTTGTACCTACCCACTTGTTATCTGTGCATCTGGTTTTTTCTGACTGGTTCATTTATAATAAGTTTGTTTGAATTTTTTTAGTTGAACTAGGCCACCTAGCAAAACTGTTTTACATTTCTCCGTATGACATGGATTGTATTAAATGGTTTGTACTCTATCAGTATTTCCCTTTAAGGTTTAGGACTTTTTGCTAAAGTTTGCCCATTCAAATCTACACTTTGTGCTGGATTTCATACCACATTTATTTGAAGTACTTGCTAACGTCAAGTATGTTATGTTGTTTTCTAATGCTTGGTGGGTGCATTTTCTGGCTGACTTTGTTTTGTTTATTGCAAGGCTGAAGAAGAAGGGGATTAAAACAGTCCTCTTATCAGGAGATAGGGAAGAGGCAGTTGCAACAATAGCAGAGACAGTTGGAATTGAAAATGATTTCGTCAAAGCATCCTTGTCTCCGCAGCAGAAATCTGCATTTATTTCATCTCTAAAAGCTGCTGGACATCATGTTGCGATGGTATCATGAAAGCTATATACAAAAGAAACTCTCTTTGTAACTCTGTCTAGCTAAATAGAGAATTTTTTTTTTGAATGGCAGCTAAATAGAAAATCGTGTTATGATAAAAGGTTCTAAGTAGGGTTTAGTAGACAGGTTAGAACAAGATAGTAGCAGTACATATAAGTTCTGCTCTATGGTTGGTGCATATTAACAGTAGAACATAAATGGCCATCATGTAAAAAAACACAGTACACTTTTTTGTTGGTCGGTCAGTATCTGAAAGTCATATTGGACCCCGACTATTCCAAGTTCGGCTGAGTAGACCCATACAAGGGTGAAAGCTCTCCTGATGGCTATTTTTGCATTCACAAAACTCAAATCAATACTTTGCTTAATGGAAACCAAGCTCCTCTCCACTTGAACCAACCTACATTATAAAAATTATACATTTTAATTTCACTGAATAAAGTGGAACCAAATAGAGCAAAACAGACTGTCGCATTCAATTCTGTCCATAATATATGTCTAACTACCATGAAGTAATAGTGAATCTGCTCTTAAACATTGCATGCATCTGTTACACTAAATAATTGGATTTCTTTCTATTTTTATTTTCATATTATGATATTTATGCCTGCTCTTCATTGAATAGCATGACAATGGATCAGCTGCACCCTAAACTGCTTTTGCTCTAAGCATCACCCTGGATTTCTTTTTCGGACTAGAATGCATATAGCAATGAATATTGAATGCAATATAGTGTCTTACGAAGAAATGTTTTTTCTCTCCTTGTCTAAGGTAGGTGATGGGATAAATGATGCACCCTCTTTGGCTGCAGCGGATGTTGGGATCGCTTTGCAGAATGAAGCTCAAGAGAATGCTGCCTCAGATGCAGCATCCATCATACTTCTGGGCAACAAAATTTCACAGGTATGTCATTCTGATGTCTGGGATTCATTAATTTGCTTTCATGTCATTCTTGATGTCAAATGGTTGACAAGGTGAAAGTTTGATTACCCTAAATTTTCGGCACTTGTGATCCTGTGGAAACTCTAAATGTTTTCATATTGTTTTGAGATTACGCTGTGATCTGCTCAACAATCATCAGTCTGGTGCAACAGTGATGTAATGCATATTTCTTTTTTGTGACTGAAATCATTTCTAACTGTTTTTATGTTGCATGTTTGTTATCATCTAGTAGCGGATAGATGCCAAATGGGTTATGGTTTTTTATTTGAGGGGGGGGGGGGGGGGGGGGGAGATATGTAAATATGATGTTTCATGCTTTTTGTAATACTGTATTCAAGCAAAGTGTGTAGTGTTGTAAGATATGTTTGGCATGGATGGTTTATTTAATGGTTAAATTGCAGTTTGCCTTCTTGTGTTTCACATAAATTGCTTTTCCATCCTTTTGTTTATAGTGTGGCACTTTTACATAAACCTATGTTATTCTGTTAATAATTGCATATTAGTGATACCGATCATGGCTTTCCATCCTCTTGTTTCCTGACTTTTTAACTGACAGGTTATTGATGCATTAGACCTAGCTCAGGCAACAATGGCAAAAGTTTACCAAAATTTGTCTTGGGCAGTAGCTTACAATGTTGTTGCTGTTCCCATTGCTGCTGGTGTGTTGCTTCCCCAATTTGACTTTGCTATGACACCTTCGCTTTCAGGTGAGCAACATTGTACCACTAGTTTATTTTCATTTAACGGTGAGCCATATAAGGCCTTGTTTTTATATTGTACTTGCAATTTTTCTTCCTATATTTTCTGCGCCCACATATCGTCAGCAAAAAAATGGTTATTTTCTGTTTGTTACCTTTGATATTTATTTAATCTCAGGTGGACTAATGGCTATGAGCTCCATTTTGGTGGTTAGCAACTCGCTACTTTTAAAGCTTCATGGGTCTCAGACCTCCGGAAAGGGTTCACTCTAGTGACAATGTCACATAGGATCTTCTTCTCTAGATATAAGAGTCATTTGAGATATATTTATACAAAACTTTGTTTAGACTTTAGACCATCCACAAAGCACCGAGGTCTCTATTTTGAGTGCTTAAGTAAACTATGTATATACATATCATCATTCATTTTATTATAATATAATTTTTTAATGTTTATTCTTAATAAGCTAATCTCTTCAACCCAACATTCACAAAAAATTTACTCAATGAGTCCTAGCAAAAACATACGTGAATGTACAATTTTTATCATTAGTATCTTTTCTTATTTATTATTAAAAATGTATTATATTTAAAGTAATAAATATTATATTTAATTTGAATGTACAACTTCTATTGTTAATATTATATTTAATTTTTTAAAAAATTAAATTAATATTCATACTTTTAATGGTAATTTTTTTGGGTACATGCATGTGGTATAATTTTTTAATAGTAATTTTATTTTTAAATATTATAATTTTCTATAAGTTAATTATTAATTTCATAATTTAATATTAAATTCCTTTTTTTATTTATATTTTATTAAATTTATAATTTTATTTTATTTTAGGTTATAACTTTTAATAGATAAATTAGTAATTTATTTTCTTATTATATTTCTTACTAAATAAGTATAAAATAAAGTTCTCTTGACAAAAAAAGTTGAATAAATTCAGTCAACAAAGTTTACTTGACCGAAACTAAAATAATATGTAATAATAAAGAATTTACTTTTTAATAGTAATTTTGCTTGGTACATGCATGTGGCTGGCCTTTTTAAGTTATGATTTTTTAGAGATAAATTGGTAATTTATTTTCTTATTATATTTCTTACCAAATAAATGAAAAATAAAGTTTTATTAACAAAAAAAATGTTGAATAAATTCAGTCAAAGAAGTTTACTTGACCAAAAATATAATAATATGTAGTAATAAAGAATTTACATTTTAATAGAATTTTTTTTTGGTACATGCATGTGGTATGGTTTATAATAGTAATTTTAATTTCAATAAGTTAATCATTAATTTCTTAATTTTAATATCAAATTCCTTTTTTGTATATTGATATTTTATTAAATTTAGAATTTTTTTATTTTAAGTTATAATTTTTTAAATATAAATTAGTAATTTATTTTCTTATACTATTTCTTACTAGATATATAAAAATAAAGTTCTCTTGACGATAAAAATGTTGAATAAATTCAGTCAAAAAATAGTTTACTTGACCATAAATAAAATAATACGTAATAATAAAGCATTTAATTTATATAGATTGACGAAGATGTAATAAGAATTTAAATAATATAATATACAATTTTGATAAAAAAATAAATAAATAGGGTAATTGTCCCCTAAAAATTCTGAAAAAACAAAAATGGATAAGCTAAAGCCGAAAATGAAAACGGAAAAGAAACTGATAGAGAGTGGGTACGGTAGTGACGTGTCGAATACGATGTATAAATATACTTTGCAGTTTCATCATTTTTTGACTCATAGTTGTACCCGTTAGAGTTAATAACGAGAGCGGGAACCCCAAATTTCTTCCAAACAAACAAACACCTCTTCAACCCGTAAGTCTCACTCTCTCTATTCTGTTTCCTTCCTCTCTCTCTCTCTCTAACAACTCTCTCTCTCTCTCTCTCTCTCTCTCTCTCTAAGCTTAGGGTTTCACTTTTCAATTACTCTTCTCCAATTCTTCACCATGAGTCTCCGCAAGGGCTCCAAGGTTTGGGTCCCTGATAGGGATTTCGCTTGGCTTCCTGCTGAAGTTCTCGAATCTTCTGAAAAGCAAGTTCGCGTTCAAACCGATTCCGTCAATAAGGTAATCATTTCAATTTACGAATTAATTATTTGACTTGCGAGTAATTCGATTCAATGCTGATTTTGTTCTTACTTGTGTTATACCAGATTGTTGTTGTTACTCCGGAGAAAATATTTCCTAGAGATGCCGATGAAGATGAGCACGGTGGAGTTGAAGATATGACGAGATTGGTTTATTTGAATGAACCAGGGGTGTTGTACAATATTCGGAGAAGATATGCGCTTAATGATATTTATGTAAGTCTTTATTGCTCAGATTTTTAGTATCTAATTGGTCAATTAAGGCTCTACTTGAACTTTTTCTTCAATTTTTATGATCTTATTTATTGGATTGATGCACATGAATCTAGAATTGTGTTATTGCATTTTATGAATCTGGAAAAGTAAATTGGTGTTTGGTTAGCCGAGTTTGTAATTAGGGATTGCCGGATTGGTACACTCGTGAATTGATAGATCGATTGCATTACTAGATTATCTATGTAAATACTACTAAATGCTGTTGTTTTATGGAGAATCTTGTTCTAGTGTGGAAATATTACTCTCAGCCACTTCACACTCTACTCTACCATGATTTCTATGAATCACAAGTATATGATAAGAAAACATATGCTCTATTGTCACTCTCTGTTTATGAAATTAATGCTTTCATTTATGAAGAAGACCTTTTATACCATCGTAAGTAATGCATATTCACGGGCGCATTACTTACTTTACTTCACCTGGTAGCCAATATGATACTGACAAGTCCTTTACAAATGCCTAAACTAGTGCATGATCAGTAGCTATAAACACTTTCTTTTCATTTTTGACTATTTCATACAATGAAATTTACCTACTTTACCATATATTGATGTATAGTTTTTGTGGGTACTGTTTGTCACACTCCTTCACAAAATTCATTCTGTAGTATTTTATGCCGTTTGTCTGATCTGTTTGCCTTTGTTAGACATATACAGGGAGCATTTTAATAGCTGTTAATCCATTCACAAAGCTTCCTCATTTGTACAATAACCATATGATGGAGCAGTATAAGGGAGCACCATTTGGAGAGCTAAGTCCACATGTATTCGCCGTTGCCGATGCATCGTATAGGTTGGTGCGCGTTTGGTTTTAATGTTTGTGTTTACATTGTATTTAATTTCTTTTGTCGTATTTATTACTTGCCATTTCATGTTTTAAGTTAGTTAGTTTCTGTTGGTTATGATTTAGAGCAATGATGAATGAAGGTCGAAGCCAATCTATCTTGGTCAGTGGTGAAAGTGGTGCCGGGAAAACCGAGACAACAAAATTGATTATGCAGTATCTTACCTTTGTTGGTGGGCGTGTTGTTTCTGATGATAGAACAGTTGAACAACAAGTTCTTGAAGTAAGCTATCACTATTAGGTTATTAATTCACTTTGATTTTTTATTTATGCATCAATATGCGGTGCTAATTTCACCTTTTTCTTTACCCAGTCAAATCCACTTTTAGAGGCATTTGGCAATGCAAGGACTTCCAGAAATGACAATTCAAGGTGAACTTAGTTCTTCATAGTTTACATCTTTTATCATTCTCTAGTTTTTCTCCCACTTACCTCTTAGATTATAAGAAGAATAATATTGTATTGAGTCCTTTGTCTGTCTTATGATCGGGTCTTATCTTTTTATTCATCTAAAGCTTGCTATCTATATGATTGAATCTATAATGGTCACAATCTCAGTCATGCCTATATCAAATCCATCTAGAACAACCCATTTGGGTTAGCCTAGTGGTGTTGGCTTGGGACCTTGAAGTGTGCTCCTCTCTCAAGGTCTCAGGTTCGATTCCCTCTGGTGTCAATTTTGGTGGGCTAGTCCATACAGAGCAAAAAAAAAAAAACTCTGGCTTTAAATGGGGACCCGCAAGTGGGCGGTTGGATTGGTCCCCTTAGATTAAATGTTTTTTATTTGATGCAAACCATATCAAATAACCTTACGCTCCCCAACCATGAAAACGTGCTACAATTATGTTAAGATCGTTGGAATGAGTTTTGTGGACAAGATCGTGCTTTATGGAATAAGATTGTAACGTGATTGTCGTACTAGGTCGTTTATGTGTGTGGCTCGTTTTTCTGGGCCTTCAAACCGGGTCGGGCCTGGTTAAAATTTAAACCCTATTTCTTTTTAAAACGTTGAGAACGCGTTTTCCTTTCTCATAGACCGCAACAATGGAAAATGAAACCCTAATCACCTCCTCTCATTCGTTTTCCGGCGACGACATCCGCAACTGATTCCGGCGACGTCGTCCACGCGTTTTGCATTGCTTCTGTGCTTTATCGTTTTGCTCTGATTCATCGTTCAACTCCGTTTCATTCATTTCATCATTCATCTATGTTCCATCGTTTCATCATTTCCTCAACTTTGTTTCATCATTTCTTCAACTTTGTTTCAACTCTGTTTCATCATGTCATCCATTTTGTTCTGTTTCTTTCACAACATAGTAATGACTTCAAGTATTGGTACTCAAATGTTCAACCAACTATAGCTTCTGCCTCGGTTGGGGTTGCAAAAAATGACCGTGGAATGGAAACGGATCCAACATGGGAACACGGTGTTATGATTGATGAAGCTACAAGAGTGAGGTGTAACTACTGTCAGCAAGAATTTACAGCAGGTGGTTATTGATTGAAACATCATTTGGCTGGAACCAGTAAAAATGCTAACTCTTGTAAGTTGGTTCCAGATGATGCCAAGAAAGCTATGGAGGATATTTTCTATGGCTTACAAAAAAGTTGTTGGAAAAGAATGCTTGGTCAGTTTTCATTCCACGACCATTTTTTGCAACCTCTGCAACCCCAACTGAGCTAGAAGCTATGGTTGGTTGAACAGTTTGAGTACCAATACTTGAAGCCATTACTATGTTGTGAAAAAAACAAAACAAAATGGATGAAATGATGAAACAAAGTTTTGAAACGAAGTTGAAGAAACGATGAAACAGAGTCAAGGAAATGATGAAACAAAGATTAATGATGAAATGAATGAAACAAAGTTGAACGATGAAACAGAGCAACACGATGAAGCAGAGCAAAACGCGTGGACGACGTTGCCGGAATCAGTTGCAGACGTTGTCGCTGGAAAAGGAATGAGAGGAGGCGATTAGGGTTTCGTTTTCCATTGTTGTGGTTTATTAGAAAGGAAAACGCGTTCTCAACGTTTTAACAAAAATAGGGTTTAAATTTTAACCCAACCTGACCCGGTTTAAAGGCCAAAAAAATGAGTCACACGCAAAAACAACCTAGGATGCTACAATCTTATTCCAGAAAGCACGATCTTGTCCAAGAAAACTCATTCCAACGATCTTAACAGAATCAGAGCGCGTTTCCATGGTTGGGGAGCATAAGATCGTACAATCTTACGACCCAACACGCGATCTTGACTACCTTACTTGGTGATGATTTGGAAGTTCCTTCTATTGGTGAAGATGATGATGCTATTGAAGTGGAGGAGAATGAGGATGGTGATGGTGATCTTGATGACTATCAAGATTTTGGATTGGAAAATATCTTAAATGTCCTGACTTGTTCCTATAGATTATGTCTTTTGAGCTAGTTATTTTGAGCTTAGTCTTTTGAATGATGCACAAGCCTTTTTGACCTATGAACTTCGTCTTCGGTGAATGGTGTATAGGTCTTTTGGAATGATGTATAGGCCTTTTTGAGTACTTGATTAATTAATGATTTATAGGTTAAGTTCATAGGTACTTTTGGAAGTTAGCACTTGGTTGATATGTACACCTTGTTATGAAATATTAGTAAACTTAGTTTAATGTTGTGATTTATAGGTTATTTTGTTCTTATATTATAATTTTTTTTTTATATATATATATATATATATATATATATATATATATATATATATATATATATGAAATTAAAATTTTGCACTTCGGTATGATCTACGAGTTGTGCTACGATCTTTCATCAGCCTACCGATCCTACATAAGATCTCGTGTTTGACTACATTGCTGATAGTGATAGACCCATGTTTTTTTGCAGCCGTTTTGGGAAGTTCGTTGAAATTCAGTTTGACTCAAGTGGTAAAATATCTGGTGCTGCAATTAGAACTTACTTATTGGAAAGGTCACGAGTAGTGCAGACCACGGATCCTGAAAGAAATTATCACTGCTTTTACCAGTTGTGTGCATCTGAAAGGGTACTTGATTTCTGGTGAATTATATATTTGATTATACATTTTGTTGTTAGTTTTGCATGATAATGCTATATTTTGCAAATTCAAGTTACAGTTCTTATTTTGTTGCGGTCAATGTACTAATTGTTCTACTTTGTAATTGGAATGCCTCTTTTTTAGGATGTAGAAAAGTACAAGTTAGGACATCCAAGTCACTTCCACTATTTGAATCAAAGTAAAGTTTATGAATTAGATGGGGTAAGCAGTGCAGAAGAATACATAAAGACGAGAAGAGCAATGAATATTGTTGGCATAAGTCACGAGGATCAGGTGTAATGATGTCACCCACTAGTACATTTCTTGTTTTATTGTACGCTGTCCTGAATTTGTTTACAGCCTTCCCTTATAGTTATCCTTTTTTCCTATTAACAGGAAGCCATATTTCGCACCTTAGCTGCAATTTTACATCTGGGAAATGTTGAATTTTCTCCTGGGAAAGAGCATGACTCGTCAATAATAAAGGACGAGAAATCAACATTTCATTTGCAGATGGCTGCTAATCTTTTCAAGTATGCAATTTATGTTATTTTTAGAGCAGGAATCATATTCTAATTTGGATGTGTTATTGTTTATAAGAGTATCTGCCATTGTTTGTGTTATTGTTTATAAGAGTATCTGCCATTGCTTGTTTCCTATTATATTTTTTAAAAATCATGAATAGGAATCAATCTAATACTCATATATTTAGAATTCCATTTAATACAAATTAAAGTTAATATAGTTTCCTTAATAGGGTTCCTCGGGTTGATTAAATTGTAACAAGCTGGATGCATATGATATATATGCTCTAGCTTGAGGGGGAGTGTTGATTATTCTCTATTTATCGCCGTAAATATAGTTTCCTTAATTTTCTATTTTTCCTTTCCCGAGAGATTTCTCTTGTATATAAATTTGGACAACCTCATTGTGATTTGTGAAATACAAGTCATTCATTCTAAATTTTTCAAGTGAGATTTTTATACACAACGTTGAAAGATGATTTCTATAAAAAGCATAATAATGAAAACTTGAAAGACAAATAGAAATTTAATTGCAAGAATTCTAAAAATACTATATAGTATGATGGCCCATGCTATGCCCTATACATTAAATTTCTACATTTGAAAAAAATGAAACTATCTGCTCTACAACAATAACCAAAGGATGTGAATGAGCAAAAGAAATTAAAGCAAGTGAACAAAACTCGCCAGGTCAAAATATAAAAAAAAAAACCCTTAAGATACTCTTTCATGATTCTGAAAAACCACCGACTTAGGATATAACTGCCAAATGCAAATGTCAGCCTGTAGGGCTGATCTGGAGAATTACATTATAGTTTTACCATGAGGATTTTAGGCGGGAAAGTAAGGCTGGAGACCTTATTAGTTTTCTATATAGTATAGATTATAGACAACAATATAAGTGATGCCATAATTCACTACCTTGAGAAGATAACTTTGACATTGGTTTTAATGAGTATTAGTGACAAAGACATTGCTTTTAATATTTTGGTATGATTTTACAGATGATAAAAATACCTAAACCTGTTTGTTGCTTGGTCTTTTCTCTGTAATATTTAATGACTGATCATAATTTCAAAGAAGTTTTCATCCTTTGGTGAACCTAATAGAATGGGTAAAATTGTTCTCTCTTTAGGTGTGATCTGAACCTACTACGAACAACATTATGTACTCGTACAATACAAACCCGCGAAGGAAATATTGTCAAAGCTCTTGATTGCAATGAGGCTGTTGCTGGCAGGGATGTTTTGGCGAAAACCGTCTATGCTCGTTTGTTTGATTGGTATACTCATTATCAATGAGGAATTATTGAAGATTATATTGTTTTTATCATGCACAAAATTTGCGGTGAAAATTCAATTTATTTTTTTGTTATTTTACCAGGCTTGTTGATAAGATCAATAAAACGGTTGGGCAAGATATCAATTCCAGGATGCAAATTGGAATATTGGATATATATGGCTTTGAGTCTTTTAAGGATAACAGGTAAGATGTTTTCAAGTACATACTTTTCTCTGGGAGGAGAAAGAATTTTCTTTTGGTTATGTGGACTATTGAGAGTTGAAGTGTGTGGGTTAACTGTGTATTTGAAGTATTATAATATTCTGGTGCACGGGTCAGGCATGTATTTCTACTTTCCATTCCTCTAGTGTTGGTGTAAGTTATAGTATTTTAAGTAATAGAAAAAAATCTACCGCGCTCAAACATTTGATCAATCCTATTTTTAGAAAAAAATCAATTGCAGTGAAGAGCCAACAAGAAAAAAGATTTAGTGTTGGTGTCTTAGAGAAGTGGGAATTTAGACGAGCCGTGAGTGTTCAGATAACACAATGTATCATTAGGATTAAATGCATGAGAGAAAATTGGGGTAATACTTGTTTTGTAAAAAATGGTATTAGATGGTTTTGGTATGTGTGAAGAAGACTTGTAGAAGCCTTGATAAGGACGACTGGTGAAAATTATGGGTCAAAGCATGAAGGTTATGGTTTATGATAGCATGCTGTGTAGTGTTGTTTGATATTTGAAGCTGACCCTGCTAAGTGGGGAAAAGCTTTGTTGGTTGTTATAGTTTTAAACCGGTAATATGTTAAAGTAATTACCTTTCTCAAGTTGGAAACATTTTCTTCAACAGTTTTGAGCAATTCTGCATCAATTTTGCAAACGAAAAGCTTCAACAACATTTTAATGAGGTATGAAATTAGGTTATGTATGTTAATTGCCTTGACCAAGTTAGGGTCCGTTTGGAATAGCTTATTTTTTAGCTTATTCAAAACAGCTTATGCAAATAAATGAGTTTTTATGTTAATTTATAGGTTTCCACTAATGAAAACTGTATTTTTATAAGTTATTTTTTCATAAACTAACTTGACAAACTTATAAAAATACATAAAAACTTATTTATTTGCATAAGTTGTTTTGCATAAGCTCAAAAATAAGCTATTCCAAGCGGGCCCTTAGTTCCCTGGTGTTTTGATCTGGATCTTGATATTGTTTTTACTCCGCCCATCTTACAGCTTCTCTGTCTCTTGTAATTTTTTCCAGCATGTATTCAAGATGGAGCAAGAGGAGTATACAAAAGAAGAAATCGAGTGGAGTTACATTGAATTTATAGACAACCAAGATGTTTTAGATTTGATTGAAAAGGTTTTTTTTTTTTTACTTAATTTCTTATTTAGTTGGAGGTTTTATAAATTAATGTTTCTATTATGCATTTCATACAGATTGCTTGTTTCATGCGTACTAGTATAAATATATGTATCCAAAACTACTGAAACTGAAAAAGGAGGATATGAATCAGAATGGTTACTGCTTAGCTATTTATTGATTTTTTGTTGCATTCTTTTTGCAGAAGCCCATTGGTATCATTGCCCTGTTAGATGAAGCATGGTACAATTTATTTGCTTTATGAATTGGTGTGTATTTATACATTTCTCTCTTGCAAATTATATTCAGTCCTGAATTTGTCTTCTATCAGCATGTTTCCAAAATCGACGCACCAAACATTCTCAACCAAGTTGTTTCAGCACTTCTTATCCCACACTAGGTTTGGAAAGGAGAAGTTTTCAGAAACAGATTTTACTGTTTCTCATTATGCTGGAAAGGTGACTCAGTGTTCCTGTACTTCCTCTTGTTTGGCAATGTATATTGTGTATGTAATATCTTCCAATATTTTTATGCAGGTCACATACCATACAAACACATTTTTAGACAAAAATCGTGATTATGTAGTTCTAGAGCATTGTAATGTATTATCTTCTTCAAAATGCCCCTTTGTGAAGGGTCTTTTTCCTTCTTTACCAGAGGAATCTTCAAGGTCATCCTACAAGTTTTCATCCGTGGCTTCCAGATTTAAGGTGTTCATATCTATTACTTTTGCGTGTTATTGAATTTAAGGTGATCCATTATTATGAACAAATTTGCATAAGAGATTTAAGAATTTGAATTTAAGTTGCTGATATTTTTTGTTTCTTGTCTGTGTTGGATTTGGTGGATGGGCACTTCAGCAACAACTTCAAGCACTTATGGAAACACTGAAGACAACAGAGCCTCATTACATTCGATGCGTCAAGCCAAATTCATCGAATCTACCGCAAAAGTTTGAGAATACAAGTGTCTTACATCAATTACGTTGCGGGGTCAGTAATTTAGATATTTTAGCTCTTTCACTTATCAAGTTATCATTCTCTGAATGACACAAATTGCCATTATGTCAAATGTTAGAAGTTATTTCCTTGACCGATGTCTTGCTAATTACTGTCAATTACACTTTTACTATGATGAATTTATTTTTTCTGTGTTAGCTCATTGAACTGAGCAATGGAAACAGGGACTTTTTGATGAAGCAATTTGAAGGATTCTTTTTAATGACTTTAAAAATTTGATATATTGTTTTATATTTTCTAGTGTTAATTTTTTTTTTATTCCAAATAGAAATTGATATGGTTGGACTGACATGTTTACATGCATACAAACATGCTGTGGGATTTATTCAGTTTTCTTATAAATAAGGTGGACATAACAATCATGTTTGTCACCGAGATATTCTCCCTAGCAGATTCCCATATTTATTGATCATTTTTCGCCTGGACTAAATTTTATTTAGGGTGTACTTGAGGCTGTTCGGATAAGTCTGGCAGGTTATCCAACTCGAAGGACTTACGCGGAGTTTGTAGATCGCTTTGGATTAATAGCTCCTGAATTTATGGATGGAAGGTGCATATATACTAAAACTATAAACATTTTAACCCTAATATTACATTACTTTACCATTTGTTTTGGTAAACTGTATCTCTGCATCTATAATTTTTATGGGATTGATGTTTACCTAACAGTCTCTGTCTTTAGATGTAGTTTACGATCGAATAGTGTACCACCTTTTGATCCTTTTAGGTTTAACCAACTATATCTAGTGGTAAAAGAATTTGACTATTGTTTGGATTAATTAATGTTTATGAAAGTTTAACAGTAAAAGGGCGAGATTGAACCACTCGTAACTTGACCAAGGTTTACATTATACACAGGCATCAAAATATTGTGAAGGTTATCACACTATGTAGATAAAAGATTGTATTATATTAAGTGACATGTCAGGTCATTAAGTGGGAGGAACTGTACAAGTATATCAGTAAATTTAGGGATATAGTCTTTACAGTCAACACTGGCCTTTTATTTGATTTTGGTTTTTAGGTGGAGTGGGTGGGAGCCTTTGATTTATTCCATAGAACAGTTAAAATCTTACATTGATTTCTGGTTTACTCCTAGACTAGCCTGTTCATTTAGTTATTAAAAAATTAAATCAAAAGTAGTTATAAGAGGTGTTAAGAGTCCCATATTAGAAGAGGTTTGAAAATGATTTTGTAAGAGGAGGAGCGGTTTTGGAAGGGTTGAGTTAGGCCCAACTCAAATTCTAAGATGGTATGAGAGCCTATCCAAGATCCATTGGGCATGATAATGGGTCATACTCCAAATGTCCAGTCCAAGGCGTGAGGGGTGTGTGTTAAGTGTCTTATATTGGATGAAATAAGACCTGAAAAGCCAGTATTGTAAGGTCAAGATGAGTTAGGTCCACCCTTTATATCCACACACCAAACCCAATAGTGCTGGGCGTGAAAGTGTGCGTTAAGAGTCCCACATTGGATGAGAGATGACCTGAAAGTATGTTTATAAGTGGAGGAAATCTTCACCTTACGAACCGGTTTTGAGGAGTTGAGTTTGGCCAAACCCAAAATTCCAAGACTATATAATAAAGTGCTTTCAGTTATCATCAATGTTGATTTAATCTTTTTTGTTGACAGTTATGATGATAGAGCTACAACTCAGAAAATATTGCAAAAGCTAAATCTTGAGAATTTTCAGGTGTGTTTCTTATGAGCCAAGTGTGATGCTGCTGTTCCCAAACAAACTTGAAATGGCTTTGTGATAGTTATATTAATGATCTACCTTCTCCTTATTCAGCTTGGTAGGACTAAAGTGTTTCTCCGGGCTGGCCAAATTGGTGTTTTAGACTCTAGGCGGGCTGAAGTTTTGGACAATGCTGCAAAGTGTATTCAGTGTCGACTGCGTACATTTATAGCACACCGGGATTTCGTCTCAATCCGAGCTGCTGCAGTTTCTCTTCAAGCATGCTGCAGGGGTCTGTGTTGTTGATGTTTAGTAAAATAGTTCTCCTTCAGTTTTTATTTTTAGAACATGTCAATCAATATATATATATATCGGTAGCATTTTATCTCCTTTTAGCTTCTTTGTCAGTAATATGACATATACATAGTTTCCTTTTCTGCTGTGGATAGTACTTGATTTGTACTTTTGGCTGTCAGCCTTTTTCAGAACCTTTTGAACTCAATTATACTTGTTATTGTAGGCATGTCACATTTAAATGCAGGGGTCTCCACTTCCACCAATTATTGTCCTGGTCTTTATCAGTTCTTGTTTTTGTAGGATGCCTAGCACGGAAGATATATGCTTCTAAACGGGAGACTGCAGCAGCTATCTCCATTCAGAAATATATTCGTATGTGTCTTATGAGGCGTGCTTACACGGCATTGTATTCTTCTGCTATCATCATACAATCAAATGTTCGTGGTTTCACAATTCGCCAAAGATTCTTGCATAGAAAAGAACACAAATCTGCAACTATTATACAGGTGATTTATCATGAGCTGAATATATTATGGTGTTGGTGTGACCTTTACAATGTCAAAGCAACGGCATCTTCACTGTCTTCATTTTAATAAATTTAGTTTATTTGACTTATTCTGGAAAGTGCTTTGAATTCTTAAGCATAGGTATGCAATTATGATTGATCATGTAAAACTTTCAAACCTAAGTTTTCTAAGTTTTATCACTGACGTATGTTTTCGGATAGGGCATGATAAATAATGCCTCACTTTCAATTTCTTGACATTTCTGTTTGGTAGGGTGGATTCTGATTTGTTATTTTATCATCATAAATGTAACATTTGCACACAGGCTTATTGGAAGATGTGCAAGGTTCGGTCTACTTTCAAAAAACATCGATTTTCAATTGTGGCAATACAATGCCTTTGGCGCTGTAAACAAGCAAAAAGACAGCTTCGCAGACTTAAACAAGTATGATATTTTTTTCTGTTCTCATTTTTTCATAGGGGGGAAATGCATCAAAAGTTGTTCCTAACTTATTTTCATTTTTAATTTACATATGCCAGGAGGCTAGTGAAGCTGGTGCCTTGCGTTTAGCTAAGACTAACCTTGAGAAACAATTGGAAGAGCTCACATGGCGTTTGCATCTTGAAAAAAAAATAAGGGTATTGTTTCTACAAAAAGTCACATACACACTATCTGTGCTCATTGAATACCTGTATATGTAAAAGTGTTTTGGTCAAAACTGCCTCCCACATTCTATTATGAGTTTCTCTTATGCTGATTCCATGACTTCATATTTTTTTTGTGATTCAAATGATTTTAATTAGAAACTGCTGATTTGAGCTCATGCAGTGTAATAATACGTATGCTAAACATATTGATATTGCATCTAAATTTCGTAAGTAGAAGATTGTCCTAATGCGATATTTTGTGGTTTATTTTTGGAAGGTACGCTCATAGTCTCAGGGTTGAATCTTTTGCCGATAAAAACTGAATATGTTAGAATTATTCATATGATTTCTCTTTGCTGGTCAGAACATGGTTTATTTCAGGAGATCAGTATTTCAGATATGCAAAGAGATTGGACAGCTCAAACACATTGATTATTTTTTGCAGGACTATTGTTTCTGTGCATCTTTTGTTTTCTTTTATGTTCTGAGGATTTCTAATGCTCCTTCTTTCTAATTCAAATACAACTTCTCATACAAATAATTGTCCTCATGCATGATTGTCATATATTGCTGTAATTATTGGTTATACTTTAAATTTTCTATTATCTAATTTCTCTGCTGTGTACATTTTAGAAGAACAGAAGGCTGACATCTCGATCAGTTCTTTTTTATTATATTAAAAAAATAGATTGATTTATGCAGGTAAGAGTCGTGGAACTTGTTATAATGTATTTTGCATTGTTTTTCAGATGTCTAATGAAGAGGCTAAGCAAGTTGAGATTTCCAAACTTCAGAAGATGTTGGAAGCTCAGAATTGTGAATTAGATGAAGCTAAATTGGCAACAATTAATGAGTTGAATAAGAATGCAATTTTGCAAAATCAGTTGCAGTTATCAGCTAAGGAAAAATCTGCTTTAGAAAGAGAGCTAGTTGCAATGAATGAAGTGCGGAAGGAAAATGCTCTTTTAAAGGTGCTTCGATAATGTTTAATGGTTGTGTTTCTGAGTTAGTTTAATTTTGATGGTTTATAAATTTCAATTATTATTGCCATGCAAATTACAAGATGGGATTTTTATTCTTCTTTGTGGTCTAAAATCCGGGGTTCTACTTTATAAATTCATTCTCTATCTTGAGATTGTTTTGTACAGGAACTTATCCTTTAAATTTTATGCTATCATATATACGCAGAATCATGTTATAATTTGCAGGCAATTAAGTGTCGTTGTTGGTGTATAGGGTATGTTAAAGAAGTTGCATATGAGGATATTGGTATCGAGACCAAGTGGAACTGTGTAATTAAGCTCTATAATCACACTTATACTCACAAAACACGTTCCTTGGGGGAGATGTTGTTAGAGGCAAAGGGGCCTAGGCCCTGGTATTGAAGTTGTTCTCTCGAAGGAGGGTGAGTTGAGAAAAGATGGGAACTGGGGCATACAAAGGGGGTTTAAATAAGGTTAAGAGGTTAAAGGGGGAGTTAATCAATTAGTTTGTCGAGAAGGGATTTGGCAGTTGTCACATGGCAAAGCAATAACACTCTGAATTTAGTTGTTTAACTTTCCAGAGCTTATTAGGCTGTCTTGTCCTTGTTGATTTATTGGACTACGAAAAAAATAATGCAAACTATACTTGAACTTTTGGGTGAGACAGTTGGGGGAAGAGAAAAAATGAACTGTTTGAGTTGAGTAATCCCTGGACATGTAATTTAGTGCAAGCCTTATCTAGAATGAAGCTTCTGTTCCTTAAGAAACAAATCCTTTGATGACACTATGGCACGATCTGTTTCTGTTTTACAAGACCAGAGAATATTCAACAGATAATGTATAACATACAGATAATATGCTTGGAAACTAGTCACTGCTGCATTAGACTAAATTTTATGTTTGGAAAAGTTTGTTGTTCCTTTGTCAGATTCACGTTTGCCTGTTTCCTCCATTAAATTAAGGTGTATTATATTTCTTGTTTGATATTTATAGGGTTCTTTGGATGCATTGGAAAAGAAGAGCACGGCTTTGGAGCTTGAGCTTGTGAATGCTCAAAAAGACCATAGTGAAACCATTCAGAAAATGAAGGAGTTTGAACAGAAGAGTTCTCAACTAGCACAAAATTTGAAAAGGTGCATTTTTCAGCTCAGTTATATTTGATAAATTGATTTAGTTTCTCAGTGCCAGTGGTGGTTGTCTCTTTCGATTGTGCGCCATCTTCTTGAACTGTTATAAACTTTGATTTTGATTTTCTTAAATAGCTAGTGTTTTTGTTTGTTATCACTCACTTTCTACGGGTATTTGAATGTAGTCTTGAAGAAAAGCTTTTGAGTTTGGAGAATGAAAATCACGTCCTTCGTCAGAAAGCCTTAAGTTTATCTCCGAAGAGTAATCATCCAGGTTTTGCAAAGTCATCATTAGAAGTACGTTTCCTCCTGCATATTGACGTTCTCTTATAAAAACTTTACTTTGCATTATTCCTTATTAATTTGTATCTTAGCGCTCCAATTCCCAAATAGCTGATATATTGATCTGCTTTTGGTGTGTTGTCGAAAACATCAAAATTATTGTATAGTAACATATTTAGTTTTGTTTCTAAAAACTTGTTTAATTTATTTATTTTCTTTCTGAAGCAGAAAAACTCAAGTGCAATAGTCCCCCACACTGAGCAAAACCCAGCATTTGTAAGATGCTTCCTTCATGGCTTCTAATATTGAAAATACACCGTCTGTTCCAAAATAATTGTCTATTTAGCAAAGAATTTTTGTTCCAAAATAAGCGTTGTTTTTAATTTCTCAATGCAACATCAATTAATTCTAATTTTCCCCCCAAGTTAATATTGTAAGCACGACTTTCAAGTAATTATATTCCACTCTGCATCTATAACATTTGTTAATAACCAATAGTTAATGGGGACAATTTTGTAAATTTGTTACACTTATTCATTCATTTATTTCTTTTCTTAATCTATGTAAAAGAACCTTGAATGACACAGATTTCAGAATGGAGGGAGTAGTAACTAACGCAACTCTAACTTTTGTTCATTTGCTATAATTTGATGCAGGAATCACCCACACCCACAAAACTTATTTCCTCCTTTACACGTGGCTTGTCAGATTCTCGTCGGTCTAAATTAACAGCAGAAAAGCACCAGGCATGACTCTTGTTTCACTTGATCCTAAATCCTACACTTTTAGTTTTTGCCATTCTGCCGAGTTCAGATTACTGCCAAATTTTTTTGTTAAGATTTTATCTTTGTTTGTTGAACTTGTGGGATTTAGATAAAGTTAGGAGATACCACTATTGACAGCAAAAGAAGACACCAGTATTATGATTCATCTGCAGGGAAAATTTGACAGATTTATTTATGAATTTATTGTTGTCTTTCTTAGTTTCCATATTTTGATTTTATCATCTTACCTTAAGTGATTGATTTGGTTAGTATCTTGTATAGATAATTAGATATTGTATATATTCATGATTTAATACAAAATTATCTTTTGTCAGTCTCAGATGGCTAATAGATACCATGTCTTATACAGGATAACTATGAATTCCTCACTAGGTGTATCAAAGAGAATTTGGGGTTCAAAAATGGTAAACCTGTGGCAGCTAGTGTCATATACAAATGTCTTCTCCATTGGCATGCATTTGAATCTGAGCGCACCGCCATATTTGATTACATAATTGATAGAATTAATGATGCCATCAAAGTAAGTGATTTGCCGTATTTTTTGCACCATCCTTTTTATTCTTACTATCTTCCTTGTCTTCTATTTAGAATTTATTTATGAAAGTTTATTTTGGCATAGGAAATAGTTGGGATCATTTATAGTATTGTATCTTTATTTTAGGATACTTGTATTATTTTTTACGAGATTTCTTTAACCATCTGGTTCAGGTTACCGACAACGACACTGTCTTGCCATATTGGCTGTCCAATACCTCCGCACTTGTGTGCCTTTTACAGAGAAATGTTCATTCAAATGGTTTTTTAACTACCACTGGTCAACGTTATGCTGGATCATCTGGTTTGACCACCCGGATGGGGCATGTAAGTCATCTTTATGAATATTGAAATTGGTCTTTTTCACGTGTGCATTGCAAATATTTTTTGCTTCAGTGTGGTAGCTGTAGACTTGGTCCAAGCATTTGCATTATAATCCCTGCTAAATTGAGGGTTGTAACTTCCTAGGTGATAACGATAAACATTACCAGTATGAAAGGTGAATCGTAAAACATTGATGTTTTGACTTGGAAATTGAGGCCAAGGATTTGCTTTTTTTTTTTTTTTTTTTTTTTGCAGTTTCATGAGCACATTATAAGATAGCTTTAAAATTTTTAATTGACTGGAGTTTAATGTCTCCTGTTAGTTTTCTATTTCAATGGATAACAATACACAATAATTTTTTCGCTACTAAAATTTCATGGGCAAATTTTTGTTGTGAAAAGAAATATTACTCAAGAATTATTGCCAGAAAAGGTGCAGGAAAGGGTATCCTTTGAGCAAAAGTAGAAGAATGGTTGAAGGGAGTTTTGATAAGAGGAGGTGGCGGAGCCATGATGCTAAATCAGTGGGGGCAATCTATTAAAAAATATTATTAAGTATTTTTTAATACACATGAAGATAAAGTCATCGATGCTAAAATAATAATATTTTGATATACTTAATAAATAAAATAGGGAAGTTCGGTGTTTGCAATATATAAAAACAATTTTTTAAAACTAAGGGGTGAAATAGATCAGGGCATGATCTCACTGCAACATGGCCCATGGGTCTGCCACTAGATGAGGGCAAATACACACAAGAGCTTAATAGATACCATACTATTATAAAATGTTTCCCTCATTATTAGTAAACCCCAGGTGTTGGCCAGAGAAACTGTTGCAGTTAAAGACATTGTTTTTTAAGTGGCAGTAGATAAAGGGAATTTAGAAACAAACTGGAAAGAGCTTCAGCTAAACCAATAATTTGACATATATCAGGAAAAAGCTTGAGGTTGAATATGCTAGAAGAGGAGAGTAACAATCTGTGTGGCCATCTGTTTCATTTACAAAAAAAGGTCATCTGTTTTCACAAACCTAACAATCACCTGTTTGTAAAATGATCTCCTACAATGCTATGTACGAAGATTCTCTATATATTCTAATTTCCTTCTCAATACCGGTCTTACAATATGGATTCTGTGCAGAAAGTTGGTCTAGTGAAGATCAAATTGTATGTTTGTATTATTGTATCATCTCCAGAGGTTAAAGACCAATAATGATTTCAACATTGTTGACACATCTGAATTTTGAAATTAATACTATTGAAATAGTTTTGCGCAAAGGTTTCTCTATTAACAAGTTTTCGCAAATTTCCAATTACTATTGCTATTTGCTGCCAAGAGAAAGCTCAATCAGCAATCATTTGAAACAATATATGAATAACAGCACTTTTTGGATTATTTTAATATTTAATTATCTGTACTCATTAGTTTTCTAAATTTTGGTGCCAAGGTTTTTTTTTTTAATTGTAGAAATATGTTTCTAAATAATATATTAATTGTGTAAAGTGTACATAAACTAATATGCTTATATAGACTATGCTATAGCTAATGGGCTCGATTAATGGGCTGAATAACACGATAACACAATTACAAAATATATGCCGAATAACTACCGATACGACCATGTGTTCACAACATTAATGATACTAAGTAAGAAACCTTTTACACTAAAGCGTAATTGAAGAAAGACTAATCAAGGCACATAGATAGAGAGAACAGTTAAAAAATAGTAAAAGCACAATATATTGATGGCAAAAATTGTTTAAATTTGCAGCCTTTATTTACTTTTGTAATAAACTGTAATTTTGTTAGTATTTTTTGCAGAATTTACATGTTACAATAGTAGTTGTGGCCTGTGGGTCTACCAACCCCTGCTTCCTTTATCTTCCTCCTTATTTAGTTTGATGCCATTTCCAGGGACTGAAGTCTTCATTGAAGTTAATTGGATATAATGATGGTATGCCACATGTGGATGCAAGATATCCAGCTATACTTTTTAAACAACAACTAACTGCTTGTGTAGAGAAGATTTTTGGCCTTATACGTGATAATTTGAAAAGGGAACTTTCTCCGCTTCTGTCATTATGTATTCAGGTGGGCTTTCTCCCGGGTAATTTTGTGAATTCAAGTAATGTTTGACTAAATTTCCAAGTCATATTATGTGAGTCAATGTGCCACTATTCACGGTTCCTTATTATCTAATAGTTGGTAAACACTTCTTTTGTGCTGGAAAGTAGGTATTCAATGAAGTCGTAAACTAAACAGGTCTATCATGCATTGAACTAGTTTGCATTGCTTTAGATTTTGCTTCATAAGCTTTATAGTAGCGCTCAACATCAATCAGCTTTTGTTGGTTAGCATCATTGTATTTCATCCATTCAACTTGAATTGGCCACTTAAGCTGTTGGGCCATTGTAGTGATTTGTTTGCTGTGCAATTATATTGATTAATAGAGGAGTTCAAAGAAATGGTCATGTTTATTATTGAAAAGTTGTTTTTGATTTCATTATTTTCTTTTCTTATGGTGTGGTGACTGATGCTGTGAAAACCTGAGCAGTCATTTTGTAGGGGATACAAATATTAGGGATGGTTGAGACAGTGAGGAGGCCTTTGTTTTGCCTAGAGAATGGCCAACCCTCATTTTGGAATGCATTTTACCCGTAACCTTACTGTCGTTTGTGATTTTAGTGTTCTTGAAATTTTGGTCTTTCTATGCTTGCATTATACTTTTTCCTCAAATTTTATATTCTTCTACAACAACTTTTTCCTCATTGATATATTCTTCTATTACTGATATGGTATAAAGAACAATTGGCAAGTAAATAGATTAACAGATTTTAACTCTCTATTCTGATAAAAATGATGAACTCCTGAAGATCTTTTTCCATTTTCACGAAGTTTAGACTCTGCAATAATTTGACTTTAATTAAAACAAATTTGATCTAAAATGGAATTTTCTTTAATTAATTTTTTACCTTGTTTTAGACCTAACGACAATTTTCTATAGACTTTGTTTGATTCAGAACATGATTGTGTCGATTGGTCCTTTTAGCTACTCTGTTGAACCCATCAAGGTTGTTGTTGTCTTAGCTTTGGTTTCATAGTTTTTTAAAAGAAATTTTACAAAAATTGAAATTTCTCTTATGGTAATGGTCAGGCACCCAAAGCAGGACGAGTGCAAAGTGGGAAATCATCTAGATCTCCTGGGGGACTTCCTCAACAATCACCTGGTGGCCAATGGGACAACATCATCAATTTTTTGAATTCACTCTTGAACCGATTATGTGCAAATCATGTATGTTCTTCATTGTTTTAGTTGCCTGTTTATTACTGTGTTTTATCTGTGTTCATCCCTTTTTATTGCTCAATTTCCTTTTGATCATGTGTATGGACTGGAGTTGGCCATTTTCGATATAAAAGAAATTAAGACAAATAGAAGGTAACTACAAAGAGTTTGGGTAACAAGGAAACCTTGTAAAAGCAAAAAAGAAAACATGATCAAGGTAAAAAAAATTAAGTTTAGTGACCGATCTCTGAACATATTTTTAAGGGAAACCCCTGGAAAGGACCAATCTATCTTATCCCCCCCATCAGCTGCTATTTCATTGATACTTCCTTAAAGACACAAGTTGCACTCCAATCAAATGCAAAATAGTGTAGTGTTATAGTATTAGGTGCATTTTGCCACAAAATTTCAGCTTGTGTGAGCCAGTATTCATTCTCTTTCAATAAATAATTGTGTACTTGTCATCTGGTCATCTTTTTTAATTTTCTCTTTAAGCCTATGTGCAATTTTAAGCCTTTAATGGGTTGTAATATCTCACATAACAATTATCTATATATACATAATAGATTTGCAAATGTTGACCAACCTGCTAATTCTGGATAACATGCTAGGTGCCGAATGAGTGCTAAAGCTTCACTGCTGCAAGTTCTGGCAAGATGCCATCTTGTGGCAATTATGTCAGTAATAGCAACTGGGCTAGATAGATGTAGTATCTAGATTGTAACTGTTCTCTTCCATAGCTCAAGGGGTTCACCTAAGGGGGTATAGGTGTATATTCCAATCAACTAGAGTGAGAATGGGGTTGTCAATTCTAATATTGACCCCAACTTTATTTCTGGACAAAATAAATTGTACCCTTAATCCTAATCAATGTGATATCATGTCAGGGAAAGTTGTATGAAATTGTTTATGGTTATTTATAATCTGTATTCTGGGAAAATTATACTTTGGGAGTGGTTGTTCTGCATCTTTTGTGATATCTTTTAACTCCATTTTTCTATTAAGTTGGTGCCACGAGACTGTTGGCTCAATGATGATACAATGGTTTCCTGTTTGTTCAGTTGTAGTGCTACTAACTGAAAGTTTTGGTTACAAAGCTTTGATGTGTAACAACTGTGCTGTTATCTTAAGAAAAATGTAAATCAGCTGCAGGCTAAAATTGTATACTTCACTGCAAGAACTAATTTCTTTTTTTCCTCATCTTTCCTTACCTGAAACTGATATTCAGATACCATCCTTCTTCATCCGCAAGCTAGTTACACAGGTCTTTTCCTTCATCAATATGACACTGTTCAACAGGTAAAAGTAAAAGCCCATAATTATTTGACAAGGTTTTTGTGGCCTCAAATCTGTAGTTCAATTCTTTAATATTTAAATTTAATCTTCTCATCTCTTTCAGTCTTCTTTTGCGACGTGAATGTTGTACTTTCTCAAATGGTGAATATGTAAAGTCTGGTCTTGCTGAACTGGAGAAATGGATAGTTAATGCAAATGAAGAGGTAAACTAAGCTTGCTATTATTCATTTTGGTTTAAGCTTTTTAGTGTGCTCCTAACAATATAAAGTCGTGTGATCCATGTAATTGACCTCACCTAGTGAGGAAAAACTTCAGTTGTTTGTTTAACCAGGCAGTTCTGAAATGTAGTATGCAGGAACATCCTGGCATGAGCTGAATTATATAAGACAAGCTGTCGGGTTTCTGGTATAAGCACTACTGCCATTGTACTTTTGATTATCTCAATTAACACCGGTATCTCATATTTATGCTTTCTCTTGTTTGAATAATTCAGGTAATACATCAGAAGAGAAAGAAATCTTTGGAAGAAATTAGACAGGATCTTTGTCCGGTATGTTATCGTCGTATAATATAATCAGTTGCAGCATGATTTGTAATCCCCCTTGTGCCTCACTTACATAAGAATACTGGAGGAACTGTTGTACTGATATTTGGAGGGGCTGGCATGATTGGTCCTTGGTCACAATAGTGTAATCTCTCCATATATTAGCTGTTGTCTTTTCCCCTAACATGTTTCTAGCTCAATTCTTTAACAGGCATTAACTGTGAGGCAAATCTATCGAATCAGTACTATGTACTGGGATGACAAGTATGGAACCCAAAGTGTGTCCAACGAGGCAAGTGGTGTTTCAAACATATTTAAAATACTATTGTTATGGTAGTTTGCGTCTAGTTGATTTGAACGGCATATGATGGACAGGTAGTCGGTGAAATGAGGGAAATTGTGAGCAAAGACAATCATAGTTTGTCCTCAAATTCATTCTTGATGGATGACGACATGAGGTACTCTTCTTTCCCTCAAATTCATAGTTTGTCCTCAAATTCATTCTTATAAGCATTCTTGGTCGGAAGTTAAGAGAGAAAGGACTGGGAGGACTTTAAAGGGGAAAAGGAGGAAGGAGAATCCTTCATGTTGCTTGTAAGTCTTTCTGGAGGGAATTACAGGAGAATACTAATGAATAATATTTTCGTTGTTTTTGTGACTATTATAAAGACTATAGAGATATGAGGTTTTGGAATTTTATGCTAAACCCTCCGACGTCCTTCCTTGATGGATTTTGAGTTCCCCATATTGGAGGATTTTGGTCCAATGAAGGAAAATAAACCCTCATGCAAGGTCGGAGACTACTCTCCCTTCTCCTTCCCTTTCCTCATCCTTTTATCCTCAGTCCCCCCCTTCCCCTCCAAACTCAAACAAGGCCTAAAGCAAGCTTGAAGTCATTTTTGTATATATAATTTTTTTTGTTTTGTCTTTGTATGTAATTCTGAAAGAGAGCTAAATCTAGTGGCTTGGTTTGATTTTGCCACTGTTATTTATGTAGAAGTTCTATTGTGATGTAACTGTAAAATGTTCTCAAAGGACATAATATTTTGCATTTGCATTTGCTTTTGCTTTAATCCCTTCAACCTTGGTCTTAACCTACAATGTTTGGTGCAGTATTCCTTTTTCTGCTGAAGACATAGACATGGCGATCCCTGCTGTGGATGCTGATGATATTGAGCTCCCAGCATTCTTGTGTGAATACCCTTGTGCCCAGTTTCTTGTTTCACACGAGTAATGATGGATTTGTAATTGCAAGATTGTTTCCCTCATTGATTTACAATCTGGAATATGGCAACGCAATCCAGTTAGAAATGTTTCCGTTCATGATGACAGCAATCTTAGTTGTCCTTAGATTTTACTGCTCTCAGTCACTTTGTTTGCAAATCATGATATTAATTACCAAAGGAGATGGAGAAGGAAAAATTGATTCTCCTGGTTTGATTGTAACTTCCCCTAAATTACATTGTTAAACCAGCAACTTGTAAATTATCCAAGAATAGATTACTGTCTAGGAGGTTCACGGGCTGCTTCTATTATTGTGCAGCTCGTCTTAGGTATACTCATTCATTGCTGGCTTTTCAGTTGTGTATTATTTGTAGGTATGCACTGAAACAGACAGAGCCTTTGGCTAAAGAAACTAACATATTGTTCATGGATGTATATACCGAACTTCTTTCATTCAGAGTTTACAATTTATTTATTTATTTATTGTAACTTTTTTAACCTAAATTGGTACAGTGCTGGTTGTTCCGTCTTTGTTTGAAAATTTGAAAAATCAGCTAGGCACAACAACTTCCTCGTAAGAACCTTTATTTTTACAGTTTACGCAAGTAGGTAACCGTAGATGACTTTGGATATGGCCTTTGCTTTAATTTGTATCACAATTTTTTCCGACAATTAGATGACAGATAGCCACACTCTTTTTTTGGTTGTGACATTGGCTCTTGCAATACCATTATAATTATCCATACTGATTGGCAATGATAGGCCATTAGTAAGTTCCTTAGCACTTGTTTGAGTGGAATTTCAACAAATTGGCGTACAATTTCACACCAAGTACGATTTGTGTTATCAAACTTTGATGGTGGCATTCTTTAGCCCGTCAGGGGTCTGTGTTATAGAATACAAATTTTAATTACTGGACGTAGTTTCAACATTTTAATATTAAATTTAAAAATCTGTAAGCAACTCAAATGCTTAGTTAGTTTCAGACTTCAGTAACTGTATTGAGAAATGAGTGATCCCCAAGAAAGGGAGCCAGCTCTGTAAAGATGATTCACCAAATACAATTACCCACATATTTGTGTATGATATTATCTCTCAAACCTACCAGATTTCTTAAGGTTGTGGAGATGGCCAGTTACAAACAAGAAAAATAATTACAATGGCATTAAGAATTAGTAGTGTTTATTTATTGAGTTAGTGCTTACAATGCTTGCCATATCGTTACCCTAAAATAAAAGATTTATGATCTATCACATTGGTTTCTTGTGCAATAATTACCCACTCACTTAGGTATAAATAGAACTCTAGAGCAGATATTTTAACCAAAGAAGTTCAGTCATAGTTGAGTTATTTAGTTCACTGTGATAGATGAGCTGCTTCATTCATTTCCCAGGGAAGATTCCATTTCATTCCAATTATACCAACACTGTCGGAAATTGACCGAGTAGAACGACTGTTGGGCTGAGAAATTCTGTTGAATAGAACTTACACTTGATTTCTTGGACGAGGTGGAGGAGACCATGAATTTAAGCTTGAAGTTGATTCCTCACTCGTACAACTACTGCTGCTGTCATAATTCGTGGCAAATGCTAGAGCCACCGCGCTCCGATTCAAGCTTATTGTTCTCTTAGAAACTCCACCACCGTTGCTTCTTAAAAGGAAATTTCTATTCTTATCCCAAACATGATTGAAGGCCATCACATTTCTACGCCTCCTTGTGTAAGCATTCTCTGATTTTGCAATGTCTTTGACGGATGGAAAAGAAGCAGCATCTGCTAAACTCATGAAGGACTTGGACTTACCATCATAAAACTTTGAGATGCCCCTCCTATCAAATCAATAACATGATAAAACTCCTACCATCAAACATCAAACACTGCTATTTTTATTGAAAAGTTGCATGATCACAAAATTTCACACAACGGGATATAAATGTTGACAAAAGGCAAACATACATACATAGTTTCAGTTATTGAGCTCCCAAAATTTACATCAGGTTAGTTTAATTTCAGAGTAAAAACATACAATCATAAATAACTTAAATTCAAAAACAATCTTCAATAAATAATATTACAAAATCACTTTTATTAGGACTCATCCAAACACAGACTAAAGGTGTGTGATATGAAAAAGATAGTTATAGACAGTACCTGATGGGCAAAAGCTGTTGGAGTGCGTTCATCATATTCAAAGGTTCATCATATTTATACGCACTCTGAGCCTCATTTTCCTCATTATCTATCTCCCCGCATTCGGACGCATCGCTGTCCTTCCCGATGGACGATGTCGTTGAAGATGAACACTGATCATCCTTGTCTTCACCCTCTAACAACGACGATGTTTTTTCTTCTTCCGTCGTTGTCTTATCTAAAGCGCTGAACGGAACCACCATTTAGACAAACTATCAATGCTATCATAAAAAAATGAAACCAAACACCAGGTTTAGAGAGAGAGAGTAAGAGAGAAATGGATAGAGAAACAACACAATGTTGAGGACTTTCTTTATTTGTTTCGCTATTTATAATTCATTTTTCTATAGACCCCAATGTAAATAGTAGCTATGAAGCAGATACTAACATAGAACACGACACAGACACACGTCGACACCAATAATAATTTGAAAATATAACACAATTTAATATAATTATAAGTGTTGTGTCTGGTGTCCGACACTGACATGTGTCCCATACCGGGACACGCCAAATGTCTAACACCACTGAGAGACATTCACGTCACATATTTTTGGATATTATATGTTGAGGAATAGAAATATAAAGGATGCGGATATACCGATTGTCGCTGCGGAACCGTGCAATTATTAATGTACTGAAATTGAATGATACCGGTGAGAGCCTAGCAACGTGTATCTCTTCACAACCTATATTCTAAAAAACTGCATTTTTTAGATTAATTAATAATTAAGGGTACCCTGTCCTGTCATTATCAAAATTGAAATTTGTTGTATGAACTTTCTTATATAACAAATGGTAAATTATGCAATTTTTCATTTAAATTGTATCTTTTCCTTTTAAAAAGGAAAATGATTTTCTCTATTTTAAAGAAATAGATCCTGTTACATTTCCATCTATTGACTATTGTATATTAAAACTTTTACTACCATTTATCTTGACATTCGAAATGACGATATATGCAAGACTATAAATGATGTAGTTCTTATTCTATATAAAAAAAATACAGTTTTTAATTAAAATTTGGCAAAATATATTCATAAGTCCTTTAAGTTTTACGTTTGTAACAGATTGAACCTTTAAGTTTTTTAAGTAACAAATAAGTCATTTAAGTTTTTTAAATAACAAATAGATCCTTTAAGTTTGTAATTTGTAACATATATATAAGTCCCATTTTTTAAATAATTTGGGAACCTAAATGTTACAAATTACAAATTTAAATGACCTATTTGTTACTTAAAAAACTTAAAGGACATATTTGTTACTTAAAAATTTTAAAGGATCAATCTGTTACAAACATAAAACTTAAAGGACCAATAAATACATTTTGTCTTAAAATTTTAAGCTCAAGTTTAATCTGATATGTTGAATGTGGTAAGTTTTCATAGATATGATCTTTTAGAAGTACCTCTCTGAAGTAAAAATAAAGTCGCAAATTTTGGTTACTATTATAAAATAAAATAAATTTTTTGGAACTATTTAATACCCTATGAAGAATAGTTAGCATTTTCCTTATTTATAAGTCTTTCTGATAATCAATGACTAAGTTTGATAATAATTGTTCATTTGGATCTCAAGTATACTATATTATATGTATTGTTGGTTTTAGATGTAAATCTTTTGTGGTTTTGTCTTTTAAGTATCTATGAGTTGAGGATTGTGAGTCTAGTTTGTAAACTACACATGATTTTGATTTCCAAACATATTATAAGACTTTTAAATGTACCAAAACAGTTGCCCTCGATTGAGGCTAAGGGAACTCTTACTCTTATATTAATTTTCCACAAACGACATCAATGTTTCATTCCGACTTACACCACCTTTCAAGGTATTGTTTGCTTTGAATTGATGAGTATGAGTTAATAGAAAGTGGTTAAATATGAAGACCAAAATAATAGTAAAGAGACTAACTTAACAATTTAATAAGATTAGAGACATTATTAAAATATCTATAATCTCATATACTTATTTAAAAATGTACTACAAAATTAACTAGGGACCAATTTAGTAGTACTCCATCGGATTTAAAATAAATTTCATTTAAATTTTCACACACATATTAAAAAATATAAGGAAAATGCTAACTAGTGCCCTCGGGGCACTAGTTAAGGATACCTATTATAGTATAATTACCTAGAAACTTGTGTAGTCAATATATTTGAAGTATGAATAATGTTGTTTTCAAAGTAAAATTTACTACTTTTGGCACTTTAACTAGTGCCCTAGCATGACCCTAAAATATAATTATTAAAAGAAAGGAGTACAGGCGTTTTAATAATTTATCCCTTTTAACTATTGATATTTTCTCCACTATTATAAATACAAAATTAAAGTAACGATTTGGAAGTACGTACTATATAAAAGGTACAGTTAAAAACAAATATTGCATTAGAAATACACAATGATATTCATTTAAAAATAATTTTTTTTTATTTTCAAAAAGATTAAAAATAATTTTTTATGAAAATGACACTCAAATGAGAATCACATTCACAAGTTACAAACTTACAAGAGTTCTCAATTCAATGCAATGATGTGTATAGGATGATGAAGGGGTGAAGCTTATCCATATGCAGAATAGGCAGGTACTCCCTCTAGTCTCATATATAAAAAAAAAATTGATTTTTTAGATTCATTGTAAAGTTAATGTATCTAAACTATATTATTGTCTAGATACATCAACTTTACAATGAATCTAAAAAATAAATGTTTTCTTATATATAGGACCGGAGGGAGTATATAATATAGTAGTAGTTGGGACCGCTTTGGAAAAAATGCGGATTAAAATGTTGCAACGTCCTCATGCATTCTCAAACACAAAACAGGTTTCTGTCTACCTAAAACCAAAATCTTGCTCCCTATATTTCCCTAACTTTTCTCCCTACGCTCTCTTAATATTTGCTCCCTCACTCTTTAATTATAAATTTATTTTGAACAAAATTTGTGTCCATATACTAGTACTTACTATGTACTACTCTATCATTCCTTTTTATAAGAAACAGTTTAAAAAAATTACACATATCAAGAAAACACATTGTAAATAGTTCTTTTCATTTAATACTCTTATAAATTTAAACTTATTTTATCTATACCCCTATTTAATTACTCTAAATTCAATTAACTTACTTATTTTTAATATTCTCTTTCATAATAAATAAGGGCATAAGTGAAATTCAACATTTTAAAATTTAGTCAAAATTTCTTATAAAAAGGAAGAAAAAAAATGTCACTTTTATTTCTTATAAAAAGGAAATGATGAAATATCTTATAATTTAATGTACAAAAAGCATTTTTAAAAGATCACACCAAAATTAATGTGAAAAGAAAAGGAAAAAAAAAGAGATATTTATAATAAATGATCGAAACAATACTTACCTAAACACAACACTAAATAAAATATATTTGGATGCATATATAGAAATTCAAAAATAAAAGGATTAGTTAGTATTAAATGATGCGATTATAAAATCATTTAACTTGTATTTTTTCTCATTTGTGTGTGCCTCCAAATGTATTTTATTTTGGGTTGTGTCCATCTAAACACATTTGCCTATTAAATTTATTTGTTTGTTTGTTTGAAATTATACTTGTAGATTATGAAAATAAAAGAATAGAACATGTACATTCTTATCTTTGATACATGTTTATTAAATTTTTTATTCTTGCATATAAAAGGTTAATGAGAAAATTGTTTTATTCCTTTCGTATGAAAAATACCGGGGAAAAAGTTCTTATGAAATCTGTAAAAAAACAAAGTTTTAATGATGGAAGAATAATTTTGCATCATAATATTAACCAAACATTTTTTTTAAAAGGATAATGTTTTTTTCAAAGGTAAAAAGGATAATGTTAATGATTACTTAATTAGAAGTGGTGTAAATTGTTCTCTCAATGTGAAATTTCTCTTTTTATCCCTTAATAAGTGTATTTAGAACACGAATTTATTAATGGATATGCTACGTCAATGTAAAATATTTTTACAGGAACATTCTATAAGAATTAATTTTTCATCCACATCATATCATAAAAGTGAGGTATAGTGGGATAATTTGACTGAATACATGATTGGTATTGGATGACAGTATAAATATATTTTATATTGTCTATGCATGTTCCATTTTCTCATAGAACACTTGTTAATAACAATGGGGAAATTATGATATATTTTAAATAAATAAAAAATTAGAGAAAAAATTCAGAGGTAATAATCATTTTATAGATGTCTGAAATTTAAATTTATTCTTTAAAATTACAAAGCCAACTCCTAGTATGAGCAATCTTATAACTAGTCAGCATGTATTGACTAAATGAAAAATATATGGGGAATACCTAACTATATATTTGGTATTACGATACGCCAGGATACGCCAGAATCACGATGATCCATCGTAATTTTTTAAAAGCTATAGAGTGTAGCTTCTATGAAATTACGAAGAATCGTCGTGATTATGACGTATTTACTGAGATACCAAATATAGACTAAACACACCAGCTACACTCAAAGCAGTTCTTGATCCACATATGTAATCTACTACTATATACTATAGTGCTAATTTTGAAATTAACAACATTGGGGTAATTAACATTAACATGAATTTAACCCAATGAAGCAAGCTTAGCTAGAGCACCAGCTGCAAGAGAATTAACATAAGTGCAAGGTTCAGTCTTAGGTGAATCAGTACGTTTATCATCAAAATGGTCATTGATGTCAGGTCCACCCATAATGGCACCAGTTAGTTCATGTGGATTTGGTGCATCTCTTTGAAGCCATTTTGCAAAGCTAGTTGGACAATCTATCTCTTCATTTGGTGCCAATGTTGGCACTGAAGCACCTCTATGATGAGCTTGTGTTGGTGGGTTTTTCCCAAATCCTACCATGTATGATCTTCCTTCTGGATTTTTCCCCAATATGTAATCCATCTGTTAATTATTTGTGTCAAAATAATATTAGACATTCATTCACTATATAGTCTAAAAATTGTTGAAATAATATTTGCAACATGAATCCTCTCTGAGTGCAATATGGTGTCGCAGTTGTAGGAACTGTTACATTTAGATATAGTTTTCTCTCTTTAAATTATCTAAATCAAACGGTCCGTACAACTGCAACATCTTACTTTAACGGTAGAGAATCCAATTTGTCTCAAATTTTGTCGCTGAATACTAGAGATGTAAAAATTAGAGACTATTTTCATTTCTTTTACGTCGTTAATTTTCTTTAATAATATGTGAATAAATAAGGATTATACTAACTTGTTTTCTAGCAAAATCAAGGAGATGGGATGAGTCAAATTCTTTGACTCCACATTTGACTTTTTGATTATATTTGGCAAGCAAATCACTATATACAGTGAACAAGAAAGATGTGCTGGTTGCATATTGTGTATTGGCTCCATCTCTCATATGAATAAACCCACCTGCATAATCATATATAAATAAATATTAATTATATACGTAAAGATTACGATTAAATATAAGCAAAAAAGTACATGTATTTACCGGGAGACAAATGGATTTGAGTGTAAGGACTATCAGGAAGGACCGAACATATGTAACTTTCGCCGTGTGTTTTGAATTGTTCAAGACCTTTTATTCCTTCAAAATGTAACTGAGTGAGAAGAACTTGAACTCCAGCATATTTAAGATCCCAACTGAATTCAGCTACACTAGCACTAATTGATTCTTCTTGTATGTATTTCAGGTATATTGCTTTCTTTGTTGCCATGTATAGCCATGTTGCTGCCCACATCAATTCATCCTACAAACATGTACAAATTACAATTATACCAGAACTGACCTCTGAACCAGATTAAACTGGTGGTGAAAGCTCAAAAAGTAAATTATAAAATGCTAATTATAAGAGTAATTACATACATTATAGCCTGAATAGGAGCAGTAAAAGGGACATTCTCCATCATAGGTTGCTTTATGTGATTTTGCCATATCGAAAAGCTGCCAAAAAATATGAATACTATAGGTTATAAATGATCATTTATCTTATATACAAAAAACGCTTCCTCCGAAATTAAATATAAGCAAAAAAGTACAAAATATTTCATACCAGTTTTGCTTTGTTGAGTAGACTCCGAGCATATTTACGATCAACATGTCTAAAAACGATCGAAGAAGAAGCCATTGCAGCAGCAGTTTCAGCAGCAATTTCACTACCAGGTGTGCTAAGATCAATTACTTTAACTGATCTTTTTGTCTTCATTTTTTCTGGTGGAGCCCAACAATTGTGATCTTCAACTGGGTCACCTACCTCAACATATAACTTATTTCTTCTTGAACTACATTTCATAAAATAATCTGTACCCCATCTAATTGCATCTTGAATATTTTTCATTTCATTTGTTGCTTCAAATTCTGCTTTGTAAAATATTGCAGCCCATGATAATGTAGTAACTGTAAATGCCATTGGTAGACCATATTTCACATTATCCCCTGCATCATAATACCCCCCAGATAGGTCCACCTGTTCAATAAAATCAAACACATAAGCCCAAATTATTCATTTTCTATAGTCAAAACAAAATTATTCACTTTTTGTAACTTTGATCGTTATATTTATCGCTAGGAAAAAAAAGTTAAATTATCGGCGAAAATTAGAGACATAAAAAAGAAATTGGTCTTCTGGTGTCACTAATATTTAGAGACAAATTTTATATTTTGATGTCTCTAATTTTTTGTCGTTAATTCAACCTTTTTCTAGTAATGATTTAGTTTTGAGAAAAAGAAAGAGACATTTGCGAGTTTTCCATCGTCGAGTGCTGAGTCTCCTCTCCAAGGGACCCTGTTATTGGGAGGGAGTTTTCCTGATCTTTGTGCCTCTAAGAATATAAGAGATTTTGTGAGAGCTTCCTTGTAATTAAATTGACCCTTAACAAGTAACATGTTTCCTTGGAACAATGTAAGCCATGCTACAATGATGGAACAATATACTCTTTTATTATCCATGAATTAACACACAAAAATTAAACCCTTTAAGAAAGTTGTAGAAAGGTGGTAATGTGTTTGTATGAAGATGCTTGCAATTGGAGTTTATATAGAGAAAAAAATGTGAGGTAAAGAAATGGTTATGATGGTTGAAAAGTTGTTTTTTTTATTGTTTTGTAATGAAACAAGAATTAGTAACAAATTCTTTGATTTCGGTTTTTGGTTTTATTGTGTGCTTGTTTGTGAGGGCGGGAAAAGTAAGAGTTTGTTTAAGGATGGAATGAAATGAAACGGAAAAAACTAAAGAATGGTTGTGAGCGAAAGTGATCTTAAAACCTTTATTTATTTTGTGTATAGATTTTCCAACCTCCATTTTGAACCCAATTTACACATTACTATTCTCAACATGTGGTGGTAAGAACTAATATTTACAATTTTATTATAAACCAAAGATGAAATTAGTGAATGAGGATGCATGACATAAACCCCTATCGTTTTTTAATTTTAATAATAATCACCTAAAATCAACAAACAGAACTATCTTTGTTTATTTATAAAGTGAACGGTTCTTATATCAACTTTGAGTAATAATAAATAAATTTAATATATGTTTCAACAGCATTTGGTTCATATTTTAATTTGTTATAAAAATTTAGACTAAGCTTTGGTTGCAAATTGGAATTGACGAATGTTATATTTTTATCAAGGTCTATAACCATAGGTTATATAAATAAAAATAGCCTCACATCATGAAACACATTTTTCTATATCATGAATTCTGATATGACGATGGTAACTAAGATATACATACAATAATAAAAACTATTAATACAGTAAGGTTGCATATCAATCCTTAAGGTATGCCTGAAAATTGAAAACAAAAATATAAAATGAAATTCTCATTACACTTCCAACTTTTAGAGTGGCTTTTGCCTCAACATGATTTGAGACTATTCCATTCTATATCAATATCATATTCTATTAACTTAAATATATTAAACTGTTCATGTTAAGCATAGAACTCTTCTATACAATAAGTATAGTTGTCACCAATTGCCAGCACAAAGTGTTCAAAACTCAAAAGATTATGTGAAGCATATATGAAGTTTTGTGCAAGTGTTCGAAAGATGTTATGAACTCGGAACAAGATAGGACAGGTAGCTAGGTACAAGCAAACATAAGAATCTTCAAATTATCTACAAACAAGCACACACATGATAGTGTACTTCCATTCATAAGATTCAAACCTAAAACTTTGTTTAATTAAGGTAAATCAAACTCCTCACTGCATCGACCAACAAGCGTTGGTATAGGCAAAGCCTCATTAGTCATTAATATTAAATAAACATCAACATTGGATAAGAAATCTATAATTAGTGAGTTTCAATCTATAAAAAGTGTATTATAGATCATGATATCATCTCTGAAAATTTCAGCGCAACTAATTTGCGGTGATCAAGAATTCAAAAAGGTCTTTCCCTATCCACCCATTCAACATGATTTACTTGACATAAAATCAATAAATTGATTATATACTGATGTATACCTGACCTCTAGTATACCCAAAATCTGATTACCTCTTCAATGTAAAAATATTTTATCCCTCTTATGCACAATGGCTATAATAATCCAGCTTCAAAAAGATTCCTGCGCCTCAACGTCTCATCAACAAGTTTGAAAGTCTTCTTCACAACCTTCTGATCAAGAGCAGTGGTCCGGTAGATCTTGAAGACACGATCTACACGGTCAGGAGCAGAGCTCTGGAAGTACAATTCCTCAAACTTTTTCTTCACAAACCTGTACACATAGTTTACCGAAGCAAGTTAATTGTTTCGGTAATGAAATCTTAACCATAGTAGTTGATTTTGATAAAGATCACCATGAATGTTTTATTAGTCAGAAATCAACTACTTTGCTTACTCATATGCATGCTCGATCTCTTGTTTCCCTGTTGAAACTGGCTGATAATCTTTGAACCATTCACATACGTTGAGTGGGACCTACACAAAGATAATAGACTGAAAAGAATGATAATAGATTCTCCCATCAATGACGAAGTGTAAACGTTTGGACGGCTCTTACATTCAGGATCTTCTTCTCGAATATGTCAAACTTGTTTAAAAATAACATGAAGGATGTTTTCTGTCAATAAAAGAAAGAAACATTATAGAATGAATTAGTTGACACTGGAAATAGAATTTACCATGTAATAATGTAAATGTTAGAGTTTAATAAGAGCGTAAAAGGAAAACCTCAAAACATGGTTGCTTCAGGATCCATTCGAAAAGTTCCTTAGTTTCCATCATTCTGTTCTTGCTTTCATCCTCAAAAAGTGTTTGATCATACCTGGATGGAAAATCAAATCAACAGTTTAGCTTTTCAAATCTCATAAGTACAACGCTCTTGCCAACAAGACTTGATAGGTTAACAGTTTTGTCTACGCAAAGCTTGCATAATTGTCATTATTAACCAGTAACCACATTAAGATACGAAATAAAATAGCAGGCCATACTCGCTAATTGCAGCACAGAATATTACAGCTGTAACTCCTTCAAAAAGATGAATCCATTTTCTCCTCTCATTTCTCTGGCCACCAACATCAAAGAGTCTATAGACTTCACCACTTCTCTTATTTTCTCCAACGGGGCTGTCAAATAACAAAAACATCATGATCAAAGTGTCCATGTTGTATAACATATTTTGATTGAGAAAATGAGAGGAGAAAATCTGTTCATACAGCATCAAGAACCAAAGTACACAAGGACAGAACGGGGACAGTAATACTAATAAGCACGTCGCTATCATTTTACTCGAAAAAATAATGTCAGGTCAGTATGTTCACCTGAATTGGATCTCCACAACACCAGTTGTACGGACTCTTGCATATAAAACATCCTCCTGTATTTGTAAAATGAGGTGAGAAATATTGATAGATTCATGGCTTTATATCACCTTCAAATTTGAGGGTCCGTAAGTATTTAATATCAACCTATTACATAAATATACTTCTCATTTCTATAAACAAGTTGATCCATGGATAAATTGCTTTCTAGACCAAGAATTCAGCATTTGATCACTTCGTTTTTTCACGAAACTAACTCCAAAACAAGCTTATTATAAACAGTAATTCCTTTTTCAAACTTTTTAGCAACAAAAGAGTGCCACAAGTTGCAAGCAACCCATGCATGTAGAAAATAATTTGGACTCTCACAGTTGAAACATTTAGAAAATCTAAACACAGCGCACTCCAAGAATAAATAATTTGAGATTGCAATACACATAAAACATAAATTTGGAGTTAGCAGTTTTGTTGCGGCAAAAAAAAAAATACCTTTGTAGGAACATAATTCGCATCAGACAGCCTCTGCAAATTTTCCATGAAATATTTGGTACAATCTGGAACTTGAAGTTCATTACCACGGGCATATGTTTCCTACAAGAAGAAATTTGTACAAGACATACATACTAAGTAATTGATGACAAAATAACTATACATGGATTAAGGTAAGGCAATCAACTTGCAATCAGTCACCTGAATGGCAGCATCCTCCCACAGCGTCTCTATTTCCTTTGCAAGATCCTTGGTGAGATGTGGATAATCCAGCCTACCTCCAATTTCTGAAAGTTTTTCACCAATGTCCTGCCAGAAAAAATTAAGCTCTATTTGAATTAAGAAAACTTTGACATATAACTTTTTACAAAGCGATAAATCCCTCAAGAACACATGCTACTACTAGTTATATAGTAAAGGAGGGATTAGTAGTGAATTGTACCTTGTTTTCCTCGGATATAGCATACTTTGAAGAATTGATATCATTCTGAGCCAACTCCTTTGCCCCATCATGCAGTACCTGTTTAAACATACCAAGTAAAAAAATAAGGATTACAATTTTCTTAGCTAAACTTTGTGAACTCTATCTGTTTTTAAGAGGAAAACAAATCAACACACCCTTTCAGGTATTGCGTACTTTTATAGTCTGATACACATTAGCAAAAATGACGGGAGTGTAGCTTCTTAGTTCAGTCTCATCAAAGCCAGTTTGAAACAAAAGTTTTATCTGCATATTGTAAACAAACAAATAAATATCAATAATCTAGCAATGACATGCTATATCCTAGTAAGTTGGATAAAAATGTAACTTCTTGCCTGCTTAAAGATTGTAGACTTCCCTGACTCTCCTGCACCTAAATTAGTATATGAAGAAAAAAAAAACAGACTATTAATAGATTACGGTATACAAGATTCCTCCAAACTCTATGAGCAAAACCACTAATGCAAATAAAATTTCAAGAACTTCTATAAGCTGCTTAAATTGATGAGCATTAATTTAGGAAAAAACAACTATATGTGAAGTATATCAGCTAAAATGAAAAGTAAAACAGACCTAGTAGTAGAAGTTTTTGAATATGTTTTTCAGCCTTTGTTTCTGACTCTATTCTTCTTTCAATTTCTGCTGCCTGCAAATCCACACATACATTAATCAAGTTAAAGCCCATTGAATTAACATTAACAGTATATATGATTATTTGCAACTTAACAAGTAGAACAAACCTGTGCATTTTCTTCAGGATCAGAATCACGATAACGGCGATTTCTACTGCAGACTAACCCCATATTTTCTGTTACAAAAGACAGCAAAGAAGATATACTAGTCAAGCTCCACGAGAAAGGTATAAACCAGACGCTGATATTGTTGGGCCGTGAGAGGGAGTCTCAGTGGGTTGGATCAATACATTGGACTAAGAGAAACGACACAAATGAGATTGGACGCCACATATTCATCCAAAACCTTAAGGCATTGAGTCTATGGGTCATCTCACTGTTCAACCTCTACCCTTTCATCCAATGTGGGACTTTAATTAACTCACACTTAACACATCGCATCAAATACTAAGTCCGCGGAGAAACTAACGACAAGCATGTTGGCTCCTCTCAAAGAAATATGTTTAGTTAAGTGAAATGATAAGCAGATAATTTAAGCAACTTGCAATAATAGCATACCCAAATATTGGATTCTGAAATCTGCATTAATATTAGTGAAATTAATTTTCACATTAGATCTAAAGTCAAGTATTTATTTTGCCAATATGGTGGTAGTTATGAAGAAATCTTGAATTTTACTTTTTTTTTTGCCTAAACCCTGATTACCAATACAAGAAACTTGAGCTCATATTTTTAAAAATAATTTTTATAAGGATAATTAAGAATGTAATAATATAAGTGGGCATTAATTAATGAGAATGATAAAGTTGTTATGAGGTAAAAACACAGACATTCCTAAGTAATAATGATTTGAAGATTTGAATGTTGATTTGAGAGTGGAGTTCACATGAGAAAGTAAAGTACAATGAAAAGCAGGAAGGAACATGCAAAGTACAATGGCCTCATCATTCAACAAAGTTAATTTACACAACAAAATAAATAAAGTACAGAAAAAAATGGAATGTAGAAAAGAACAGAAAAAAATAAATAATAATAATTGAAGAGAGTGTTTGTTTGTTTGCATCTGTGTCTCTCGATCTAGATAGATATATATATAATATATATACAATACAAACACCAAATGCAGAGATCTCATTGAAGAGAATGCAGCAGTTGAGGAGAGGAAGAAGGAGTAGCAACCTGCCGGTATGGTATCTAGATTGTTCGGATTCGTCAAGTGTTTATTTTGAAGCAAACTTGTGTTGTGTTGTGTTTGTTCTTTTTGTTTCAAAGCAACAAGTTCACATGCTACTGGTGGTTATTATTATATAATTAGTTAGTAATCACACTTTGTGATTAGTTTAGTTTAGTTTAACTAGGATTAGGGAGCGAAAGAAAGAAAGAGCGCCGAAAGGTAGTAGTACTAATAGTAATAAGGGTCAAAATTAGTAGTAGTTTTGTTTGTTTGGTCAAAATTAGTTTTATAAAATAAATAAATAAATAAATCAGCAACGAGAGAGAGAGGCATGGAACTGGAAGGAAGAGTGAAGGCACATATTTTGATAGTAATGTAATGTTGGGAAAATAAACACAGTGTCCATATGCCAGCATGAGCATCTCAGTTCTGACCTTAGTTGGACTTTTGTACTTTTATCAATCTTTCTTTTCTCTCCCATTGCCTCTCTCAACTCCAACAGCAGTAGTATATATGACAAATTTTATTTAATTAATTCATTCATTTTTATTATTATTATTAATTAAAAGTAGTAATTTGCAATCATATATGGGATTATAAAGTTTTTCAATTTTAGTAGTATCATACTACAACTTATTACTTACTACTACCCATTGGATTTGAGAGTCTAATGAAGTCAAATAGTATTAGGACAAATAGTAGTACTAACTAATACAGTAACTAACTAAAATGTCATCATTTTGAAATGTAAGTGTGAACACAAACAACACAAATCTTTTAGAGGACAAAAAATAATAATAATAAGAATATAAAAAGGGATTGGGAGATCCGTGTTGTTGTTTGTTGTTGTGATTGTGATTCCAAAGGCAGGCGGTCAAAGATAGAGAGAGAGAGAGAGAGAGAGAGAGAGAGAGAGAGAGAGAGAGAGAGAGAGAGAGAGAGAGAGAGAGAGAGAGAGAGAGAGAGAGAGAGAGAGAGAGAGAGAGAGAGAGAGAGAGACAGGAAAGGACAGATTTCCGTGCAGGCATCAGCAGCGTATAGAAAAGATGCTAATTGGGTTGGGTTGGGTTGGCACTCAGTTCAGTTCACTCAGTTGCCACTCACTCTCCTCTGCTCACTGATTCCTTCCTTCACCCCTTCACCACGCCCAAACGTCCTTGCTTCGCAAGTCCTACCACAATCAATCTAGTAACAGCTATGTAGATTTTCGTGGTACGTATCATTTCTTCTAAGATTTAAAAAAAAAATAAAAAATTCATTGTGATCCAATTGATAATATAAAATTGACCGATTTAAAATAAATGATCAATCTCATTCGGTTGTGATTAACGCTGAACTTGATGGTCCGGATTTAACTGTAAAAAAATGTTAGGGAAACAATCCTCTCTCTCGATTTTGCTACACAGCCTCGGTCTTGAAATGAAGTGATTCCAAGGGTGGTCAAAACTCAAAAGGAAAGAGGTCAGGAAAGGACAGATTTTCGTGGTGCACTCACCACTCAGCAGTTCAATTGCCACTCCCCTGGCTCTTTCAGCCCACGCCCAAACGTCCTTTGGTTCATGCTTTGGGTAGACCCAAAAACATGGAAAAAGTTCTATAAACACATTGTTGCTAATACTATACGTGTACTTCACTTCAAAATACTAAAAGATATACTATATTTTTTATTATAAAATATTATAATTGTGACCAATAATTTTAAAATAGGGAATTTAAAAAAAAAAATGTCGTTTTGTAAGAGTAATATCAGTTGCTACTTTTTTCCATTCTATATTTTCCCTAATTCCGTTCCAAGGAAGAAAAAAAAAAATGAATGCTCTAATTTTTTAACTTTGAAGAATATTTTGTAAATTGAATTTTTATAAAATACTAGTTTTGAGACCCGTGCATTCGCACGGGTCTATGGACTTTTATATATAAATTATTGTTAAATTATGAATGATGTCATTCTATTATTTTTTGTAAAATATATTAAATTAAATTATTTTTTTATTAAAGTAATTGTCCTGTGTATTATTTTTATGTAATAAATTATAATTAATAATAAAAAATATTTACTATTCAATTTCTTTTTTTATTAAAGCAATTGTTCCGTGTATGATTAAATTTTTTTTATTAAAGAAATTGTACCGTGTATGATTAAATTTATTTTAAAAGCAATTGTTCCGTGTATGATTAATTTTTTTTTATTAAAGCAATTGTCCCGTGTATGATTAATTTTTTTTATTAAAGAAATTGTCCCGTGTATGATTAAAATTTTTTTATTAAAGAAATTGTCCCGTGAATGATTAATTTTTTTTTATTAAAGTAATTGTCCCGTGTATGATTAAATTTTTTTTAAAAGCAATTGTCCCGTGTATGATTAATTTTTTTTATTAAAGCAATTGTCTCGTGTATGATTAATTTTTTTTTATTAAAGAAATTGTCTCGTGTATGATTAAAAAAAATTTATTAAAGAAATTGTCTCGTGAATGATTAATTTTTTTTTATTAAAGCAATTGTCATGTGTATGATTAAATTTTTTATTATTAGAACAATTGTCCTGTGTATGATTTTTTATATATTAGTGATCAACACTTTTTTTCTTTTTTTTGACAAAATTATTGATCAACACTTATCCCGTGATGTTTTAAGTATAATGACAAATATTTACCCCGTAATTATTACTATAATATATATATATTCATCAATAATGCATTTCTTCTGTATTTTTTATATAAGAGTAAACAAAAATAGAGTAGAATTTAACTATTATATAATAATATATTAAATTAAAAATACAATTTTTTTTTACGAAATAGAAGATTTGAAATATTTTTAAGAATTGATGAGGACAAATTAGAATTTTTAGTAGTAATACCTTTTAATATATTGGGTCTGTTTGAATTTGGCTTATTTTTAAGCTTATGAAAACAGTTTATATTTATAATTTTAAATAAACTTTTATGTTAATTCATAAGTTTTTTTTACGAATGTTAATTCATAAGTTTTCACTAAAAAAAATTATATCTTTATAAATTGTTTTCATGAACTACCTTAAAAAACTTATAATAATACATAAAAACTTAGTTATTTGCATAAATTATTTCGCATAAACTCATAAATAAGTCAATCCAAACAGGTCGATTATGTTTTTGTTTCTTTTTTTCCGTTCTTTTATTTTTAAGCTCATAAATAAGTATCTTCTTTTATTAGGTTATTCTATTTTTATTTTTTATATATAAGTTTTTATATGTTAGATTGAGTTACTATTTTTTCATTAAAAAAAAAAGTTACTATTTTTGAAGCGTATCTTTTATAGTGATTTTTGTTCATATTTTTTTTTATGGTAAGGGATTTTTTTTTGTTCGTATTTTTATGTGTAAATTTATTTTAATTAAATTTTTTTGGGATGTTTTATTTGATGCTTATCTTCTTTTTTTTCCTATTTTTGTTTTGATTTTTTTTTTGTTTAGAGATGTGGTTTCTGATGCTATTTTTATGGAAAGATTTTTTTATGCTTATCTTTCTTTCCTATTTTATTTTTGTATTTTTTTTATTAGTTTAGAGTTAAAATTACATTTAAGGGCATAAAACTTGGAACACCGTTAAAAGTAATAAGGACAAACTTGGATATTTAATAGTAGTTTCTTTTAATATATTGTAAGTAGATAAGGAGTCAAACCATTCTTAAAAAAAACTATAAGTTGTGCTCGGGATCGTATATGAAATAGAGCGAAGAGGTCTATTAAGACAAAAAAATAAATATAAAATTCTTATTTTTGCCCATTGTTTCTTATTCGCAAGTAGTTTTTAAATAATTTTAACTTTGAAAAATAAGAATTTTGGGAAAGGTTGAAAATTTTGAATTCCTAAAATAAAGAAGTGTTTTGCAATTAAAATTATTGAAAACTACTTCAAATCGTTTATATTACAAGAAATGTTTGAATGGTCTAGTCATTTTTTGGAAATTCAAATTTTTTATACTAATTATTAGTTTGAGCCGAAATTGTAAGTTCGTCCATATATAGGCCACCAAAATCTCATAAACGATCATGATTGTGCTCTAATTTGTACAATGTGCAATTTTAGTCATCTAAATTTGTAGTGATTTTAGTCACTTAGTTTTTTGGTTGTTATTTAAATTAATAAAGAATTTCCTACACAAGTGGGGGAGTCGGAGTTTGAACTCCGATCATAACTTATGATCTTAAAATTTATGGACAACATTCCTTTTGATTTGTTTAAAATGTAATCTTTCATAAATTTGTGTTTGAATAAATTGATTGAAACATTATTTCACTTGATATTCACCGATTAAAATATCAAATTAATTAAACTTAAGTTAATAAGTCCCGAAATTCATTCCTTAAAATCCTAGTTTAACATCATGTAAAACCGTACAAAATTTATTTATTTAATATTTGAAAATTAATTTATATCTCATTAATTGTTGAGCTCAATACATATTATGTAAATTTTAAAATGTAGGTACATAATTTTTCAGTCAACAATTACTGATTTTTTTAGCAAAATTATATATTGTATTAACATCATTTTTTTTTGTTCAAAACGTAAAAACTACTCATGTTTTTTTAAAAATGTATTATACATTAATTCCTCTGACATTATTTGACAAAGTATTAAATGAGTTTGAAACTTTATGAAAATTTGTGAAATTATAACATTTGGGTAGATTTCATATTTTGAATGTGATTAATTAAGTCATACAACTATTTATGCTGAGCTTGTTGGAGTTATGACAGCAATAGAGATAGTAGCCTCACAAAAATCGAAACATGGTTTGGTTGGAATTCGATTCTAAACCAACTGTCTCAATTTTTAAAACTCATCTATAGTTCTTTGGCTGTTGTTTAACTTTTGATCTCTTAGAAAAACTTTGTTGTTTTTATAAGGAATGAGTGGTTCAACTTCAAGTGTTATGTGGTGGTCATGGATAACATTTTCATCATTGGATTGAATATTTATATATATAGATCATCCATAATTTTTTTGAAAAAATTGAAAATCATTTGTTATATTATTGAGGTTCATCAAGATTAACGTTATTCAATAAATATCCATAAACCATTAATTTTTTCAATTTATTGTAGATTTTTAAAATATTTGTTGGAAAATAGTTGATTATTAGTTAACTGTGAAACATAATATAATGTAGCTAATAGCCTAGCAGTTGAATCATTTGTACTAAATGTTGTGTGCGTTTATGAATTCATTTTCCACTAATTGCATTTTCTTTTATTTATTTATTTTTTATCAAGTGTTCCATGTGTTTGTAATATTTTTACCAAGAGTTCAAATTTTAATTATCCAAGAATTAATAGAATTTTTTTACAAAATTATAAAAGTTGAAAAATAAAATTTGCTTGGAACCTCTAAATGTGTCGAGACTAGGAGTGTTAAAAAATCCAGTTAACTGAACTAAACTGTAGTTTGAACTGCACTGAATCATATTTTAAATTGAACTATTTAATACAGTTTTAAACTGAACCACTTTTTAAAAACAGTTACAATTCAGTTTATAACCGGTTTAAAACCAATTTGAATTTATGAACTGGTTTTTATTAAAAAAAGAATATTTAATATATTTATGTTTTATCAATTTTTTCACTTTTAATTCTAAAAAAATATATTTATTAGTAGAAAAATTGGTTGTTTCACATATGTCATTGCATAAATTTGACGATTAATATCTTTAATTGTAGGATAGTAATAAGGCAAAATACATCCATAAGTCATCTAAGTTTTACGTTTGTAACAAATAAGTCCTTTAAGTTTTTTAAGTAACAAATAGAGACCCTTTAAGTTTGTAATTTGTAACATGTAGGTCCTATTTTTTAAGTAATTGACCTAGATGTTACAAATTACAAACTTAAAGGACCTATTTGTTACTTAAAAAACTTAAAAGATTTATTTGTTACTTAAAAAACTTAAAGGACCAATCTGTTACAAACGTAAAACTTAAATGACATATGGATGCATTTAGCCTAGTAATAATTATAAAAAGTTGATATTTTGAAAATACTCTTCCAGACGAATCCAACAACATATTATATGTTAATGTTTATTTTTATTTATTAGTAGAAAAATTGACCGTTTCACTCATTTCAATGCATAACTTTGACGATTAATATATTTCATTGTATGATAGTAAAAATTATAACAAAATGATATTTTGAAAATACTCTTCGAGACAAATCCAAATACATATTATATCCTAATGTTTATTTTTATTTATTAGTAGAAAAATTGACTGTTTCACACATGCCAATGTATAATTTTGACGATTAATATCTTTAATTGTATGATAGGAAAAATTATAAAAAATGATATTTTGAAAATACTCTTCGAGACGAATTCAAAAACATATTATATGCTAATGTTTATTTTTATTTATTAGTAGAAAAATTGACTGTTTCACACATGTCAATGCATAACTTTGTCGAATGACGATTAATGTCTTTAATTGTATGATAATAAAAATTATAAAAAAATAATATTTTGAAAATAATTTTCGAGACGAATCCAAAAACATCTTATAATAAAGAAATGAAGATTATGATCTAATTCAAATATTGTAGGAATTTATTCGGATTAATGGTAGGAATTTGGAATTTTATAAGATCATGATCCTTTTTTTAAAATAAAAAAAAAAACTGAAAAATGGTTTAAAATCCAATTCCTATTTAAAACAACAGCAAAACTGATTTTTTAAAACACATGGAAAACTGGTTTAAAACAAGTTTTTCAAAAATAAATCGGTTCTATTAAAAAACCGGTTAGAAACCAGTTATCTGAAACTTGTGTCATGTGTACCGCCGGTACAGGGAAGTGTGTCATGTGTATAGGTAATCAAACAAATGCTTAGGGCATTTGCCCTCTTAACTATCAAATAATTTGAAAATTTAACAATGTAAATTATATTAATTTCTACAATGGCTAATTATTGACTGAATAATTAATAGTTTCGCAAAAAATAAGTAGTAATTTATACGAAACATAACATTGAGAATGACTCGTAAAAAAAAGTATTCAAGAGCTCGAGCGTAAGAATTTTAGGATAATATTATTGAATTCCTCAGGCTTTTCAATTTGAGGCACATGTGATGCCTCCTTTATCAGTTCTAGCTTTACCTTCTTACTGATTACCCTGCAATGCATTAATATATTTGAAGGCAACACATCTCGTGTTAGTCATGTACAAAATCGGTGTGACATATTTTCAAGCATATTTATATTAAGCCTCCAAAAAGAATTAACCAAATTATTGTGTAGGATTTGGATACATACTCTTTCAATTCATGGGCCATTTGCACCGGAAATATTTGGTCATCTTCCCCCCAGACTATGAGAACTTCCTGGTCATGAGTAATTTTAATTAATCAGCCATATTAAATGACACATTTTATAAGTCAATAAGTCATAACCTTCATACAGATGCACACTTATTAGTTACCTGTTGAAGAGGTGAAATGTTTGAAGTACCAACCCTTCCGAGGGACAAGCCACTTAGGAGCTCCATCTTTTCCTTCCTATTATCTGAGTATAATCTCTGCATGCAAAATAAAGTATATATATCGTTGTAGTTTATGATCATCCCTTGGTTGGATTATATTGTTCTTTCTTTCCATCATGCACTTCTTGTGCCTATGGTCTTTTAGTTTGTTTTTTTTTGGTTAATTAAGTGGTCCTTTAGTTTTATATATAATGATGAATTGTGCTTTTGCCTTTGCAAAATTTTTTTAAGAAAATAGTAGTATCATTTTAGTTTGTGTTAAGAGTTAAGATCTTATGAATTACAATTCAAGAGCACAAATGCAATGTCACACTTTTTTTTAAGAAATAAAATCTCTAACTACATTAAAAAAAAGTATCTATTACATTGTGTCAAAACCATATATATGACTACTCACTAATGTCAAATAATGTTCAACACACGATTAATTTGAATTTATCTATTGACATAGATCACTCGTGCCATTATTTAGGAGAACTTATCAAAACAAAAGTACATTTTTGTGAAGCAACAAATAGTTGCTTCTCATTTTCACGACAATATCACGCGGTAAATTTAAACTAAACGAAACACATGCATCGTCTATCTTACTAAGAGCCTGATAATCTAGAGTTAAACTGCTAAGTAAATAAAGTCTTAGTAAAAAATTATTCTAATTAAAAATTAAACTCGAATTCTCCCAATATCTGAATAACCTCTTCAATCTAATATCTTAGCTAATTATAGAAAGGGTAAATAGGTTGATACCCCCTGTAATGTGGGCGTGTTTTGTTTTCCCCCCTGTAATTTTTTTTCTTTTGACTCGCCCCTTGCAATGTTGAATTTTTTGGACTCGCCCCTTGGATGCACTTTTTACATCGGTTATTTTGTTCAAACCGATTTAAAAAGTGATGTTTTTTAAATCGGTTAATCTGTTCAACCGATTTAAAAAGTGCAAATTTCTTGCACCCAAGGGGGGAAACAAAAAAAATTTACTTTACAAGGGACAAATTAAAAGAAAAAAAATTATAGGGGGGAAAAACAAAACTCGTCCACATTACAGGGGGATATCAACCTATTTACCCTTAGAAATAACTTATTGATAGAGCAATGCAGTAATGTAATAGGAGTAGTAGAACTTACATTTAAGAAGTCCTTCAAGAAAAAATTAGGCACAAAAGGGATTCTTCTAGCGACACAAAGTGTCATCAATTTCCTCAAATGTTGAGTAGTAGAAGGCAACATAAGATCTTCAATTTTATCCATTCCAGCTCTTTTCAACAAAGCCACGTTATGATTCTTTGTCATATTCACACCAGAACTAGCAATAACCACTTTCTCTATTTTCTCTTCTCCCAACATTTTCGCTAAATTATACGCAACAATACCACCATAACTGGTTCCCGCCACGTGGCACTTTCTCACACCTATCTTCTCCAACAATTTTCCAACTGATTCTGCTTGAAATATCTCTGTTCGTTCCTTCGATCTCGTTGTTGATTCGCCGAAGAAGATTAGATCGGGAACGTAGAGATTGAAATGTGGAGCGAGGAATTGAACTTGTTGACGCCATTGCCACATAGCCATAGGACCGAATCCATGGATTAGAAGGAGTGAAGGTTTTTGTGTTGATTGATTTCTTGGTCCCCAAAAATGGAGAGATGTTTCGTTGTCTATGTCGATTTTTTGTGAGAAAAGTCCTGCTCCGGTGAAACAACGGCGGAGATAGCCGTTGTATAAGCCGGCGAAACTAACAAACGATGGCATCATGGCGTGTTGATTTGATTGATTGATTATTGGATCATGATGAATTGATGATGATAGATTGTTGGAGAAATGAAGAAGAGAGAAGAATAGTGTTGTTTGTTTATGATGGATGAGTCAGCTTGTAAGTAGAATGTTGCAAAGATTTTCTATTTTATTGGAAACAAATAATCAATAATGGAAAGAAAATTATTTATTTTTATTTTTTAATCAAGAAAATAAATTAGTTGAGTTGGGTTGATTTTTTCCATTATTTTATGAGCCAAAAGTCACTCTCTCTCTGCTTTTGTTTTTCTCTGTTCAATTCCCTCTCCGTGAAATAACAGCGGATCGCTATGAATTGAACTAGAATGCATCCCGTGTCAAGCACGGATAATTAACATTTTTTTCGGTTCTAAATATATGCATATATTATATCTTTGAAGCACGAATATACATATGGATCTTAGACACGACACAGATACTAACAAATTAACATCAATTATAATTTGAAAAAATAATATAATTAAATGTAATTATAAGTGTTGGTGTCCGACACAGAACACAACTAATCTGAGGAGTGTACATGCTTCATAGATCCTGACTCATATCCGCGTGCATAACAATATTTTTACTCGTATCATACACGTACCATTGAGTATCAGAGTACCCATACTCGCACTCATTACCTTTAACTTTATTAAGAATAAATTGATCAATTAAAAAATAAGATATCGTTTTAATATTATTAATTTTTTTATAAAAAAAAATTATTGTTGACTTTTGAAAATTATAGAAAAAATTATTATTAATCATACTAATGTTCATATATATCTTTGTTGATATATTCATTATGTTCTAAATACACATTTTTTAATTGCAAATTTGTAAAAGTTTAGTAGTGTTATATTTTTTAAAATTGATATACTTATATTTTTATATAATAATATAAATAAAAAATGTAAATATATATAATATGCGAGTATGGGGGAGAGGTGGGTACTAAAGTACCCATACCCGTTCATTATTGCGGATAATTACCAATGTATGTGTTTATTTTTTGCGGAGACCTATTGTATATGAGTCCACTTGTCATTCTTGAGAAAAAAACAACTCTTTAGATTCATTTAAAGTCGCTTTGAGCATGCAATATGAACTCGATAAAAAAAAGAACGGATTAAAATTTAAAACATAACATTTAGTGGAACCAAAGTTCAAAGGAAATTTATAGAAGGACTAAAAATAAAAGTTGATATATTTTATGTTATGGAACATAAAATATATTTAACTCTAAACTAAAATTATTGTGGTCATTGGATCAGTTCGCAAATTGTGAACTTTTACATAGTTCTATCTCTTTGTAATCTAGCTATTTATGTTATCTGTTTTTCAGTCATAAGTAAGTAATAGTTTTTATTTGTTTTTAAATGTTTGAATATAATGTTTCTAAGATGGTAGTGAATGTTTTAGTATTTTTGTTGTTTTGATGATTTTTTTATTGTCATGTTAAAGCATTAACGGCATTAACTCTTTTCGAGATACAATTTTAGAGCTATCAAAATGGGCTAGCTCATATAGACCAGCCTGTAAATCCGGAATAAATTTAGGGATTAGAACTTAAAATATTAGCCCAGATTTGTTAAGGGTTTACCCCAACCTGAAAAGGTCTGAATTTAAATATGGGCTTTTTGGCTCGGCCCGTTTTAACAGCTCTAAAGTTGTCAAAATGAGTTAGCCTGTAAATATTTTTAGAGTTTTTTAGCATTCCTTGAAAAAACCCGTATTTAAAAATAGATTTGTTGGCCCGGTCCGATAGGGCTCGTAGCCCAACTGGGTCAGCCCATTGAATGCCGGATAGTCCGTTTTGATAACTTTAATTTTGTCCAACAATTGAAGAAGAATAAAAAATGAAAGTTAACTTATGAACTGAATTTCAATGTTTTTGTTATTCTGATCATTTTTTGTCACAAAATCGATATTTTTATAGAGTTTGTTCCTTTCAATTTTAAATAAGTTTGTGTTATAACTCACACATGTGTGGGTAACAATATTTACACTCGTACCTGTACATGAACTTTTGAGGTATCAGAGTACTCATATTCGCATCCATTACCCACAATTTTATTAAGAATAAACTGATCAATTAAAAAAATATGATACCATTTTAATATAACATAAAATTTGTCAAACATTTTAGGCTTAAATAGGCAGTTCTTCCCTATAAGTTTTCGTTTTTTTAGTTTTCGTCTATGTATATTTTTTTTTTGTAGGAAATAGCCATTGAAAGATTGAAATTGTTTAATTTGATTTTGGTCTCTGACGTTAGTCATCATTAAAAAATTGAAGGTAGCAATCATAGACACGCGTGTCACATAGTGACATGGCTATTGACCACCAGTTCAACTGATTATTTAAATTGAAGGACTAAATCTAAATAAAAATTATAATTGTCAAAATCGCTAATTTCTTCTTCCTCTTCTCATTACATTTTCTTCATCTTTCATCCGCCATATTGTTGTCTCTTTGACCCATATCTTTGCAAAATTTAGATGCAATCAACCCAAAAAATTTATAGAAACAATAATATAGGTAATTTGACACATAATCTCATAAAGAATAATATTTGAAAACATAAATTTATAATAAATTGAAATTTCAATGAAAAAACATTAAGCAAAAACTCAAAAGAAACATATTTATGTTCAACAACTATTTCTTTATTTTAATAATTTTTTTGTCCATTTGGACATTTTCATTGGATGCTACTCATGCCTCTTCTAAAGAAAACATTATATTTTTAACAGAAAATAGTGAAGATACACTTCAAGTCAATAACTTCGTCCCCTTTCACAACCTTCTGGGTTTTTTTTTTTACACACTATCATCATAAACTTAAATTGACACATATATTAGGTCAAGTTACACACACACAAAATATGAAATTTTTTTATTTTTTCTTTCGAGTGTGAAGTATGAAGTATATAAATACAATTAACATAGAATATTGTTATATAATAAAATTACAAATATCGATAGAACCAACATCTAATGAGGATATCTTGTAATCCATACCCCCTGAAGTTGGTCTTTGAACTTGCAGATCAATGTTCTTCGCACAAAAACTCCAATCCAATCTCCCTACATAACAAATAATAAATCATCATAAACGCACAACTCTTACAACCAATATCCATGATTGTTTTCCTAATGATATGTCAAGAATAAAATCGTTCATATGTGACATTGCTTTCAGACAAAAATGAGAGAAACAAAACAATACAAATTTTTTAATATGGATGAAAATGAAATGAATTTGTGGATTTTGTTGTGGCAATGACTTATATTTATAGTGAGTTATAGAAACACAAAATTAAACATGATTTTATGACAATTAATAAAATATTGCGACATTTCTTATTAATAATTAATAATTTTTAATAATATATCTGTTAAAACTTTAATATATCAAAACGTTAATTTTATTAATTATGACTTGCATGTAACCGACACATTTTTTTATTTCACATCTAAATAACATATGACAAAATATGAATTTAATTACTGTAAATAAAAACAATTTAAGAAATAAAAAAATAAACAAATATCAGCTAAAACTCTAATATAACAAAATATTTATTTAATTTATTATAATTTGTATGTAACTGATGAAATTGTTATGTAACGTTCAAATAGATATAAAAAATATTTATTATAATAATTGAAAATTACACGTAACCGAAATATGTTTATGAGCATTAAAAAATATATAGAAAAACTTAATGTATTGATTTTATTTGCGTATAACCTATGAAATTACATTAATTTGTAACATAATAATGTAAATATTTTTTATTTTAGTATTTAATATAAAATGTAACGTCGTCAATTATTCAATAAAATGTAACGTATTGGAATAATAATATAAATATTATTTATTTTAATATTTAATTAAAAATGTAACGTCATAAAATATTAAATAAAAATTAATACAATAAATAATTAAATGAAAAAATACATGTGTCACAAACGGTTTAGAGAGAATAAGGAATGTTATAAAAACCTAGTGTCACTATTGAGGTTAGTCTCAACCTTGAACAAAAATGTAGAATCAATCAACCTAGAAATATCTTTGGGTAGGACTTTAGACGATTTTTCCTATATAAATACACTTATTAAATTAAGATTGATAATACAACATATATAATTTTTTTTGCATCACTACGACTAATTCAAATACGTTACCGCAGAACTCTCAATCATTTGAAACACTTTTTTTTTTGAACAATTTTGTTGCTTCACGGTTAAAAATGACGAATGTGGCAAAGTCGGTTGAATCAATTACAAAGACATTGATTTTGTACCTAAATAATAGTAAAAAACAAACGTTACACTTATAATTTTACGTGTTTGAAAAATAAAATGAATACACTTTTTATATGTTACATTTCGCTAACATGGGCCACATGTTTATTACATTTAGAACAATAGTACATGCCCTCATCAAGAATAACCTTTTTGTTGCACTCACATGCAGTGTACCACCACCCATGTGTATCAAGCAAGCCTTTGATTGTTCCCAAGACAATGTAAGATGGTTGCTGGATTTAAGGAAATAAATAATGATTAAGTTTTATACGATTAATAATATATATGATTTCTACATGTATCTTAAGTGAATATAAAAAATTATTTTGTTAAGCAAAAAAACTAACCCCACGACTTTCTTTCAACCCCTCAATTGTTATCCTTGGCGTGACTTTGAGAAAATCTTCTTCTTCGCTCAATCCATTAGAACCATGGATCAAACAAATATCAGGGGACGGAGAATCATTTTTTCCAGCATCCTATAATCTATATTAATAGCTCCAACATAAATTGTAAAATACAACGTATAAATAAATAAGCAAAATAAACACTGGAATCGGACTTTCCAGTGTTTATTTCTTACCATAAAGATAGTTTGTATCATAATCAAGTGAAAATGCTGGAATCGGACTTTCAATCATATATATATCGGAAGAAACTTTTTTCGAGTTGCAAAGTTTTACCTTCGTGTGGAATTGAAAATTTAATTTATACCCGTGCCTAATAACACGGTATGATCCACTCTTTGCAACAACTCCAAAATTTGTAATCGAGTAAACATTATCTTCCTTAAAGTCTTTTTCAAACTTATAAATTAGAGTGCGACGCACTGTACCTTGTATTTTGTTTCCCTTAACAATAAGACAATATATTAATATAATACATAAAAAAAGTCAAGAATTTGTGTAAATAAAAATTAAACTTATAGAAAATTTCTTACAGTTGAATCCATTAGTATCATATCCAAAGAAAATGGTCCATTGTTGCTTGACACATCACTAACCAACCACATCCGAATTACACGAACAACAATATTCAAACTTTCACTGCTTTGGTTGATTTCACAAATTTGGTTAATTTTTGGAGCCATGTTTAGCGATAATTGAAGTAGGCAAAAATGATTTCGGAACTTTGTGGCAAAATGATTTGTATTTATAGATAACTTTAGAAAGACAAAAAGTAAATATGATTTTATGATAAAATATCCGTTACAACTTAACATTAATATAAAAAAAATATGTAACCGACAAAACTGTTATGTAACGTTCAAATAAATATAAAAAATATTTAATATAAAAAGTAACGTTATCAATAATTAATTAAAATGTAACATTTTGAAATAAAATATAAATATTATTTATGTTAGTCTTTAATTAAAAATATAACGTTATAAAATATTAACTAAAAATTAATGCAATAAATAATTGTAATGTAAAATGACATGTGTCACGTTCTCATGAGTAAAGTTGCATTTGTTTATAATATAGATATCCATTAATATCATATCCAAAGAAAACGGTACACTGTTGCTTGACACATCACTAACCAACCACATCCGAATTACACGAACAACAATATTCAAACTTTCACTGCTTTGGTTGATTTCGGAAATTTGGTTAATTTTTGGAGCCATGTTTAGCGATAATTGAAGTAGGCAAAAATGATTTCGAAACTTTGTGAGTTTTTGTGGCAAAATGATTTGTATTTATAGATAACTTCAGAAAGACAAAAAATAAATATGATTTTATGACAAAATATCCGTTACAACTTAACATTAATATAAAAATAAAAATATATATGTAACCGACAAAATTGTTATGTAACGTTCAAATAAATATAAAAAATATTTAATATAAAAAGTAACGTTATCAATAATTAATTAAAATGTAACATTTTGAAATAAATAATATAAATATTATTTATGTTAGTATTTAATTAAAAATATAACGTTATAAAATATTAACTAAAAATTAATGCAATAAATAATTGTATTGTAAAATGCCACGTGTCACATTCTTATGAGTAATGTCTCATTTATATATAATATAGATCAACTTCTCAACACTTATTACAAGATTAGATGGCAATCTTATCGATAATTGGCCATAAAGACACACATGAAATCACTATTTATAGATCATTTTATATCTCTAAAATATTAAATTTATATTAATGATTTTTAATAATATGCACAAATAAAATAGTCTTGTTTGCATAATATACAAGTGTATTTTTCATCATTGTATCAATACATTTTATCATAGTTACAACATCAATCATTCGATTTAAATGAATTGTCAAGAATTTAGATTATTTAATGCATATGTATTATAACTATTTGATGTGAAATCAATGGACAAGATATTAATCGTTAGTTGGTTCAGTGGTGGTTGACGCTGAATTTGATAGGGAGGACCACGGTTTGATCCTCGCAACTACGATTGCAACCACTTGATGCCAGAACTGATCCCCAAACGACATTAAACTGGTGGTGAAAGAAAAAAAAAAAATCAATAAACAAGATCAATTACTATGTATTATTGCGCTAATTGTTTTACCTCAGAAAATCTTGAATGAGAAGGAAGAATGTAAAGTATGAAAATGTTATATGATGTATGTATATCATATAAGTTGACTGTGATGAGTTATTGGTGGCCTTGAAAGAGTTCAAAACAGAAATTAATAGGACGGTGGTAGATGGGTGGGTATATCTGGTATTGTTGCAACATAAGAGAAAAGTGTCATCAATGTTAAAATCCGTTACCAAACCCAATGTACCCATCACCTATGCAGCACACAGGCGGGCCTCAACTTTAAGTGGCTGGTTTCGATAAATATTACTTCCTCTTTCCCATTTTAAATGACTTTTTTTTTACTTATGGTTTGCTTGGCAGAGGAGAAATATGAGAGAAAAAGAGAAGAGAGAAAGAAAAGCACGGAAACCAAAGTATGAACTTAGATTAACATTAGTCTAAATTTATGCATTGATTTCCGTGTTTTTCTTTCTCTCCTCTCTTTTTCTCTCCTATTTCTCCTCTGCCAAGCAAAGGCTTAGTGTACTATTCATTTGACCTGCTTTGACATTATTTTTCTACTAATATATACATGCAAATATTAGCATATGAGATATTGTTTGATTTGTCTCGACGAGTACTTTCAAAACATGTCATTTTTATAATTTTTAATAATAGATAATTAAAGATATTAACGATTAAAGTTGTGCATTGGCAAACGTGTGAGTGATCAAACATGTCATTTATTTTGGGACAGAGGGAGTAAATAGTATGTACCTTGCACTAAATAATATTGAAACTATTATTAATTTATTGATACACATTTGATATTCTATGAATATTAAAAATATATAATTATTATTATAGGCCATCAGAATGTTGAGGCTCGAAACCACCATACACCTGACACATAGGTATGAGTCGGTGTCGCGAATAAAGCTATGTAAGTATGCACAATCAAACTATAGCAAGTGATAAGAAAGAGCATCGTACTCATAGGAATTGTCTATGAAAATCTTTTCATTAAACACACAAAATCACATTTTAATTCATGGGCAAGAAGGTAATCAAATAATATCATTGTTTCAGAGTTTGTAAACAAAATAATTAAAAAGGGATTTAAAGATCAAATTTGGTAGTATTGTTGGAAGTATGATCCATTCAACTAACAATCTAGTATATGTGACTGATAACAAGTGTCATGACATATGTGAGCAAAGTTATACCTTGTAATGTATGTCTACAATGTTAAATGTGAAACGGCGGATAAGATGGATCTTATGTCTAGGTCGTGCTTAATTCGTTCCAGTTCAGAAAAGCTTGATTTACGTTCTCACTATGGGCTAAAGGTTTGTCTAAGTCCTAAGTAAGAAGTATGCGGCCATCATGTACTTAACCATATTAATTCATAAGTTCCATTTATTACTAGATGTCTCATAATAATAAACTTGCATTTAATCATAAGTTAGGCATACCTTAAAATCATAAGAACTAAAAACGCAATAAACACTACAGTCATTCACAAGAATAATATTAGACTTTCATTGAATATTACATAATTCCAACAAGAGTTTTAGCTCATGATGATTTTAGTAAAACATACAAACAAATATCTAAGTTTACACATAACTATCATCAAAAGAGAATTATATATGATAAACCTAGGAGATCACAACCAAGAATAACTAATGATTTTCAACGTTGTGACTTCGGTTGACAGCTTCACTGGATAACAATGGTGGAAGAATGAAATTGTGAAGGAGATGGAGATGGAGGCTACCAAATTCTCTCTTAGGGTTTCCAACCTCTAGAACCTCTGAGCTTTAGGTTTTATGTCTCCTTATATAGCAAGTGTTATGATAATTGGGCATTCTCTACTTGTCCTCCAAGAATAGCCCAAAGAATAAAGCAAATTCATTTCTTTATCCTAGGATAGTACATTGTCAGCACATGGGAGGCGACAATTGTCTACCTTCTAGATGCCTTTTCTCCAGACACCAACTGTATTGTCTTAGATAGAAATCAATTCATCTGGTCTGTTTGCCAGCTCATGCCTTTTCTACTCTTTGATGGCCCATATTTCTCAGTTGTACGAACTTGAATGTCACGACTCTTGTTATCATATGAACGCACCGAAGCCTTTTCATTTCTGCTCTCGCATGACTATCATGACACTATATATCACCAAGTTGAACTCTGCACATCAAAATAACGTGGAATTCACAAAACATAGCACATAGTATGCTTGGCTCAATAATTCTAAAATATAACTATAATGACTCAATAAAGGAAATGATCACTATATTAGTAGGGAATAATCCAAGTAATAAAGGCTTTAATGCCACACATAAAATGAGTCATCAGTCGGTCCTGGAATAAACAAATGTGTTATATCAACTTCAGAATATAGGTGAATCTATATCACATGCAGTAAATTTTTACACATTTTATACTATTTTAAATTTCAATCCTCGATTTGAGATAAGACAGTGGAAATTAAATTAATATCTACTAATCTTGATCATTTGTTTAGATCAAACAACTAATATCAATTACCATGTCATTCAATAACCGTAGTTAATCCTATTCTGAATATATAACATTACACATGTTTGTTTGTTTTTCTTTTTATGTTAAGTAGCCGGTTAGATTCACACATTTAAATGTGGAGAAATATGGAATCTGGAGTTCGAACCTCAGTCACTCCAATAATGTCCCTGATAGCTACAATTTGAGCTCACTTATGAGACTTATTGTAAATATTTTTATTCTACAACATGTATATTAAAAAAATATACAAATGTCAAAAAATATCGTATTTGATATCAAAATTTTATGTTTAAAAATCATTTCTCATAAATAAATAAAATATATCACTATTATTATTATTTTTTTAAATCACACTCTCCATTGTCTAACATATGTTTGATGTCCTTGAGATAACAAACATGATAGTTTCTTATCATATTAATTTCTAAGTCAGCTCATATTCATGAGACCAGGATTTGTTGCATTGAAAAAAAAACACGGTAACAAGCAGTAATGGTTCTCATTCGTTCCCTTTTAATTGTTATTTTAGAATAGTAACATCAAATTAAAGAAGTTTATTTTTGCACCTTATATCTTCATATGATATTCTTATTTTAATCTACCAATAAATTCATATTTTTTTGCACACACTTTTTTTTCAATAAATTTAATATATTATGTAAAAAAAAAAAAAAAAAAAAATTGTTACATACCAAAAAACATAAAAAAATAAAAGCAAACTTTAATTTTTCAAATATATAGTAGTATTTTTTTATACTAAATAATAAATATATAGTAGTATTACTGTCGAAAAAAATATAGTAGTGTTAACAAGTTTTATTAAAAAAGATAAGAGCAATTGACAAAAGGTATAATTGACAAATTATACCCTTAAAATACAAAAAAGGACAATTAAATAGGAATACTAATTTTGTGAAAAGGGACAATTAAAAAGGAACGGATGAAGTACTAAATTAAGACATAATATATAATAATCTAACCAATGTTTAAATTCATAACTTCAAACTCAAAATCTCACGGAGGGTCCAACGAATCACAACCTCACCTCATCATTTGTGGTCCATCAGGCCCGCATATAGAACACCAAATTAATTTGGATTTTTCTCTTCTTCCCCCATTTTTCTTTTATCCTCTTGAAATTCCGTTTTTGGCACTGGGAATAAAGCATGGAATCTAAGTTCCGAACTAAAAAAAAATTCAAGTTTTATTTATGTTTTTATGTCTTTGTATGCCATTATGGAGTTGTATCGTTTGAAGCTGTTTTTAACCGGACATTTTAAGGTTTTTTTTAGTATGTTTTAATGAGATATCAATTTTTTTTATTCACTTTCGATTATTTTGGAACGATGAATCAAAACCACATAAATATATAATTCGGATTCTATTTTCCGAAATAAAATATTTCAAAAATATTCGGATTCTATAATCTGAAATTATGTTGAATCATATATGTGCAAGTGTATCCTCTAAATCCATAAATATGACGAAGCTTGTACAATGGAAAGAATTCCAAAATGAATGACCGAATGAATGAGTGAACAAATGAAAATGCATAAAACAATTAAAATTATTAAAAGATAGCCAAAAAAAAACTTTAACATGTCCCATTAAAAGTAACAATTTCAATTGATTTTGGAAGGATAAGAGAAAGATGGAGGGAGGGGAGAGAAGAGAAAAATTCAATTAATTTCTCCAAAGAAGAGTATTGTCCACGGTCCACCTCTATCTTTCCCGCACCCCCACACCTATACACCATCAACAACACAAAAAGGCTAGAGTAAGTACGAAATATAGTAAGCCTCAAAAGAAAGGTTATTGTGAAAAAGATTGGAGCTTTATGGAGAGCGTGACATTTCAGAAAAGAGTAGGCAAGCAAAAGAGAAGTGAATCTTTGTAGAAAAGGAATAAGGCATACATGCATGCAACAAAACCCCAAGTTTTAAAATCTTATTAGATCTGAAAAAAATTGTTTTGTTTAACAAAAACAATTTTGTTTGATAAAGAGTTGCGTGCGGCAGTTGAAAACATTGTGGTTGGTGGAGGTCCTTTCTTTGGAGACCTTCAATGGAGGGCAGCTTCCTTACCTATTAAGGTTGGAGGATTGGGTTTGTACTCTGCAGTAGAGGCTGCCTCATATGCTTATGTGGCTTCAAGGGCACAATCTTGGGTGTTACAAGATCATATTCTGAGAGATAGTGGAGTATGTGGTATGGACTCTGATTTTGATAGTGCTTTGGATGGTCTTCATGAAACGATTCCTAGTTTTGATTTGAGCAATTTTACTATGAAGGACATCGTCCCCCTTAAAGCCCAACATGTTTTGGCGCGTGCTTTGTTTGGTAAAATTGTTCAGGACATGGAAGTTAAGTTTAATATGACCACGAGAGAGAAAGCCGTATTTGGGTCTTTGCGTGCAGCACATGCTCAAGATTTTCTTCTTGCTATTCCTATTGATGGATTAGGCCAGCATATGTCACCAATTGAGTATCGTACTATCCTTAAATATCGCCTCATGATTCCTTTATTTCCTATTGATGAGGTTTGCTCTATTTGTCGTAAAGCGTGTCTGGATAACTTTGGAGAACACGCAGTACATTGTAGAGAGCTTCCAGGCTTCAAATACAGGCACGACTTTGTCCGAGATGTCCTTTTTGATGTTTTTAGGTGTGCAGGAATATCTGCAAAAAAAGAGGCGTCTGTGAACTTTTTGACCGACCCACAAGAAGGACGATCAACTCTCCGACCGGCGGATGTTATGGTGTATGGGTGGGTAGGTGGGAAGCATGCATGTGTGGATTTGACTGGAGTTTCGCCACTTGTTGGTTTAAGGGTCAGGACTTTTACTGTGGGACAAGCAGCCCTCAAAGCTGCTTCATCTAAAGTGGCCAAACACGAGAAAACATGTTCTGACAATCAACATGCTTTCATACCATTCGCTTTTGACACTTTTGGTTTCCTAGCACCAGAGGCTGCGAGTCTTTTGCAAAAAGTTCAAAAGGTTATGAATAGCAATGTTGTGTCCCCTAGAGCTAAGAATGTTATTTTTACGCGAATTGGTTTTGCTATTCAAAAAGGGTTAGCGGCGCAGCTTGTTGCCCGTTTGCCTTTAATTTATATGCAATTACATATATTTATTAATATATATAAGCAGTTTTGGATTGTTGATTTAACAAAAAAATAGTAGATAAATAAGTTAACTTATAGTAAATGAACTTATAACGAATAAACTACTTGACTAAATTTGTAGTGTTTTATAAAATTAACAGTTAAACTATTTTATAAATACTATAAAATAAGTAAGAAAAATTATGCTTGATTAATATTTATTTTTTCAAATAATATTAGAAAGGTAATATGAGAGAAATGTGATAAATTATAAGTTAATTGAACTAGTTTAACAAAATAAGAAAACTCGTGAGAAAAAAATATCACCAAACAAGTTGTTTGTCTTATTAGCTTAAAAACTCAAAATATGACATTGTTCAAGACACCTTATTTTCTTTTTGTAATGTTTCACGGTTGGGAGAAGATAGTGCCAGTCAGATATAAGCCTCAAAATTCTAAACCACGATATTACGCCTCATTTTTTCTTTTGAAACGTTCAAAGTTATTAATTAGTTGTAAGTGTTAGTTTTTTTCATCTCACCACACCAATACTTAAATCTTAGACCGTTACTCTTTAACTTCTATCATCCTCAGTTATGGTAGAGAACATTTTTTTACCTAGTACATTATGTCAATTTTTTTAGGGCATGGCAAGAAGATGGAGCTGTCGGGTTGGGTTGCAATGAGTGTATGATGATGGGGTGGGGTTGGTTTTAGGTGAGGATCGAGTTGCAGAGATATTAGGTGGATGGGAAGCGGATGTGGTTGGTTGAGATTCATGTTACATCTTGGGTTGGAGGAGAACTATAATTCGAACAAGAAGATGAATAGGAATATGAACATGTTGATGTTGCACAACTAAATTCTAAAATATGTGTAAATATAGGGTGTGTTTGTTTAAGCTTTAAAAAAATGATTTTTTTTTAAAAAAAATCTAGAGATTTTTTTGTAGAGATTTTGAAGAAAATCTAAAGCTATTTTGTGTTTGTTTACAATCATAAAAATCTATTTTTTAAAAAAAAGAAGTTCATACCCTTAGATTCCTTAGTTTAAAAAAAATAGATTCTTAAAAAGCTATTAGAAATAGCTTTTCATTTTGGAGCTAAAAATGATTTTTTTAAGAAAATGATTTTTAAAAAAATCTATAAGAAACACTATCAACATTACAAAATGGATTTTTTTAAGAAAAAAATATATTTTTTCTTAAAAAAATCCTAAACAAACGCACCCATAATAAGCTGTAGGTTAGATTGTCTCATAAATTTATGTAAATCAAATGCAAATAAGTAAGGGAAAAAAGCTAACATGTATTCTTCGGGCACAGTTAATGATTTAAAAATAAATATTTCATCATAATATGTATCTAATTCATTTTTAAAATCTGATCACAAATTTGTTGATCAAGTCTTTAAATTATATATTTTTCAAGTGATCATTTTTAATTTTCATTTTACATGGCATAATAACATGCACGTTTTCTTGCGTACTTTGGTGGCGCAAGTTGGGTAGTTAGTTAAGGACTGTTTGGAAGGTGCCAATCTTTGGTACTTTCAACTCTTAACATCGCTACTGTTGACCCCAAAAATATAAACACTCTTAACATCATCACCTACTACAAGCCCTGAATATCTCATTACGTTGATAACAACATCTATAAACTGAATTAGCACGTTAAATATTCTTATAGGTTGATTGAGGCGTTCAAATTTCGTTATTAATTAATCCTTGCAATTGAAGATTTGAAGTAGGTAATTTTTGTTTTACACGAAAATTTAAATATTTTTTGAAGACATCAATTTTTTTCAAGATATAGTCCATTTTACAATTATTGCAAGAATTTTTTATCAATTGAGATATGATCGTTTTGATCAAATTCAAATCTTGCAAGATTGGACGTTATTAATGAAATTACTATTTTCAGTGTTTTCTTTTTATCTTAAAAATCCACTAAACAAAAATTATGCTCTCACTTAAATTGTTTTTTAATGAACTCAAATTATTCACACGTTTCATATGTTTGAGTGAAAATTCATATTTTATGATGTGTCACTCATTCATATAATGTGATCATTTTTTTTTCAAACTTTGTACCTTAGCTCTGGCTGTGGCTGCTCTTGGTATTTTTTAAATCTAATGTACCTTTCAAACAAGCCAAGTACTTAAAGTTGGTCTTATTTTAAAGTGTCAAATAATGATGCAGTAATATAATTAGTCTAATTAATAACAATTTGTGTATAGCTTTGGCATATTTTTCATAAGGGATGAATCAAAGTGGTTGATGGTTAGATTGATTTGTTCACCCTTTCACTTTGACCTTAGTGGATGATATGTTTCTTTTTGTTTATCTCTTTTTTCTCATCTTCTCAATAATTATAATAAATCTAATTAGACTTGTAAGTCTTGGTTGTAGTTATAGATTGCCTCTCTAATATTATGAATAAATATCTAATTGGTCATTGAAATTGTAGGAAAATGTCAATTCTAGCTAGTTTCTCACATTATCTATATTTTGAAAATGTAAAATTTTAATCAAATATGTATCCGTTACTTTTTGTCAAACAAAGGCTAAATTGATAATGTCAAACATGAATTTGAATCTAAATGAATAATGTCGCTAATGCATATGATTATGTTTCATAGAGGGAAATACTTGATTAGCATTTTGCAATTTTAGTTATCATTTCAAAATACTAATAATGTTGAAAGACATTCTTACAATTTCAAAAATTGACTCGAACATTTTTATTTTTTATATCATGTTATAGATACAAACTTTTTACTCTTGTTTAATAGTAATTAATCTTTATCAAAGAGAAAATATGTTGAGCACATAAGATGGTTTTTCTTCTCCCAACTAGAGATTTTACTCGTAATATTATTTTGTTTAACCAAAATGCAAATGCATTGGATAGTTTTAGAGGTCATTTGTTATATTATTTTTTTAGAAAAAATCACTTTTTTTATAAAAAAAAAAAAATCACTTTTCAAAATATTGTATATGTTTGTTACAGTTTTTTAAAATAACCAGAATCTAAAAATAATCAGAAACCAGCTAAAAATGAGAAGCTATTAAGAGTAGCTTCTCAAATAATAGAAATTTTTTAGAGAAGAGAGAAAACAAGTGTGGTTATTATGTAACTAAAAAAATCACTTTTACATGTTGTAACCAAACAAGCTAAAGATTATTTTATTAAAAAAAGTGATTTTTATTACAATAAACAAACACATAGTAAATTCCATTTTTCTATAAAATCTCTAAAAAGTAATCTATAAATTATTTAACATCAAAATCACTAATTTTTTAATCTATAACAAATTAACGTATCGGGATTTAATTAATAGATTAATAGATACTCCCAATTTCCTAGTCACACCAAAAGAAAATATAAGAGCAATACCATTTGTAGAAGCTATCCTCAAAAATCAATTATAATCACAATATAATTAATTAATATTGAAAATAGGAGCTTAATTGTCGTGATGCATTGTTTGATATTGACATGTTAACAAAAGCAATCCAGAAGAGCATGACCTACCAATAACGGGGAAATATCAATTGAATGACCAAAGAAAACCTTCAAAGGGTGCATTAATAAATATTTATAATAATGGACTTGTTAGTTTAGCACTTAGCAATTTTTTTTCTTTCAAATTTCTCCATCTTCCCTAAAATGTTCATCAACTTCTAAACAAAATTAAGTGGACGACTAAGGTAATTAAACATTATAGATACATCTTAATTTGTTTCTAAGGGGTTGGGAAGAAAATGTTGTGTAGAAGAATACAACAACATTGAAGTCAACAAGTAGGCAGGTTACTTGACCTCTAATTAATTGAACTTATGACAACAATTAATTATAGTTAATTATTATATAATAAAGTAAAAAAATGTTACAAAAATTAAAATTGATAACATCAATATTCATGCATGTAAATAATGTAACTATGTCAAGTGGAATGTGACCTTAGTGTTATTAACTTATTATATATATTTGAAGAGGTCTAGAAGTCAAGGAATCTTCGTATAAGTAATTTTCTAAGGGTAGTTAGGATTAGAAGAATGTACGTGCCATGAATTCCTAATCTTTTAGATATTAATATAATTAGTGTGATCATCAATTATGTCATCTAGTATGTTGTTGGCTTTATAATTCACTAAGATTTAAGAGAGAAAATTAAACTGTTTTTATTTTGTAGCATTATTAAACATACATACGATGAGTTCTAAAAAGATTACATGGAAGTCTATTGTCTTGATCTTAGGTTGTTACAAGACAAAATGTTCTTTGGAAGAAACAGAAAAACGAGGTTTAAAACAAGGTTCTTTCCAAAGGGTATCTTTGTCTGATATAAGTAATTCTAGTTCTAGTCAAGCTATTGAAGATATTTCAATTTCTTTTGCTGGTTCAAAGCTTTACACATTCACCTTAGAAGAGCTTAAAGAAGCAACAAATAATTTCTCATGGAGTAATTTGTTAGGTGAAGGTGGATTTGGACCTGTTTATAAGGGTTTTGTTGATGATAAACTCAGACATGGTTTGAAGGCTCAACCTGTTGCTGTCAAGAGACTCAACTTGGATGGCTCACAAGGTCATAGGGAATGGCTGGTTAGTTTTTTTTTTTTCTTCTGTCCTCTTGTTTTGTTCTTAACCTTGAGGCTGGTAATCCGAATTTCGTCCAATAAATAAGTAAAGTTTAGTCAAGAATTATTTCATTCAGGGGTCAAACTCGGGTTTTCTCAAACCATTTGTCTTTAAGCGAAGTTCATTAACCATTTGAGTCAATCACTTGAATATTATCCTGAGAGTTTAATTTTGATGTGTAAATTTTTTTTGCACTATCACCAAATTACAATCAATCATATGTGCGACTTTAGAAACTTTTACGATTAAAGTCAAATGTTTTTTATGATAGTATGATTACCATTGATAGATGGTATTAAAATCTTCACACTAAGAGAATAATGTATATGAATTAAATATATTCTTATATTAGTTACAATTCAATTTAAAAATACTAGAGCTATGAATACAAATATAGGTTATAGCTAATGAAACATGATTAAGGAATATCTGAATATAGCTTGGAAGTTGGAACATATGTTTTTTTATTTTATAGGCAGAGATTATATTTCTTGGACAGCTTAGACATCCACATCTTGTCAAGCTAATTGGATATTGTTATGAGGAGGAGCAAAGGCTTTTGGTGTATGAATACATGGCAAGAGGGAGCTTGGAGAATCAATTATTCAGAAGTATGTTGCATTTTCTTTATTTTTACCAATACTATATTATATACAAATATTAATCAAGCTTTCAGTCATGCTTTCTTATTTTCTTTGTTGTGATACATGCAGGATATTCTGCAACCTTACCATGGTCAACAAGAATGAAAATTGCATTAGGTGCAGCTAAGGGACTAGCCTTTCTTCATGAAGCAGATAAACCTGTAATATATAGGGATTTCAAAAGTTCAAATATATTGCTGGATTCGGTATGTTCTTTTCTCAATGATAATGTTGCATCAATTTGATAGCTTACATCATGTAATGTTATATTTTTTCCTAAATCCAGGATTACACTGCTAAACTATCAGACCTTGGACTAGCTAAAGATGGTCCTGAAGGAGAAGAAACACATGTGACAACAACATGTATAATGGGAACTAAAGGCTATGCTGCTCCTGAGTATATCATGTCAGGTATAAATAACTCAATTTAGTATAAAACCCGCATGGGTTGGTCCGATGGTGTAGGTTTGGGACCTTGGAATGTGCTCCTCTCTATGTTTCAGGTTCAAATCCTTCCAGTGCCAATTTATGTGTTGGGCTTGTCAATACAGCTTTGCTCTGGCATCAATTGAGCCCCCCGCTGTGGACAGTGGGATTGATCCTTTGATTTAGTCCGCCCTTAGGTCGGATGCAAGCTTTAAAAAAAGTGCTTAAAGTATAAACACATATCATACAGGCGTGTATGTATAATACATTTCTATAACAAAAGATAGAATAAAATCAAACTCTTTTCATGTAGACTATAAGTTGTTTTAATAAGCTAGCAACTAGTATCTTGGAGAACTTAAGAAAATAAGCCGAAAACAGTTTATGGACATGTAATAAGCTGTCTTATTTCCATAAGTTGTCCAAAACAGTATCACAAAGTGTTTATGCCAGTAGAAAAATATAAATAAGTCAATCCAAAAAAGTCCTTAATTACTTATTTTAACCAACTTAATTTATTACCAAAAGGCTATGCTGCTCCAAGGAAACACATATAATTGACATATTTTAACCAGCTTTACTTTTGTCTTTTTTTTTTTACAAATTCAGCTGAACATTAAATTAGTCAATTTACTAATTGGCTGCAATATTTTTCAGGTCACCTTTCAACAAAGAGTGATGTGTATAGCTATGGAGTAGTGTTATTGGAATTGCTTACAGGAAAGAGAGTAGTGGACAAAAGCAGAACAAGCAGAGAGAGACACCTTGTGGAATGGGCAAGACCTATTTTGAGAGATCAAAGAAAGCTTCCTCATATAATAGACTCAAGATTAGAGGGACAGTTTCCTATTAAAGGAGCTTTGAAGGTTGCAGCATTGACTTATAAATGCTTGAGCCACCACCCTACTCCAAGGCCTAATATGAGTGATGTGGTAAATACATTGGAATCACTTCAGGATTTTGATGATGTGTTCATAGGACCATTTGTGTATGTGGCTGTTAGTGAAAGTGACCAATGAGATTATGACAAGTGGCATGAAGATCCTGCAGGATGCTTATTGGTCTCAGGTCCTAGCTAGGCACATACTAAAAATTAGCTTCTGCCTATGTTAATGTCCATTCATCAGCAAAAGTAGATAAGATATTTTTGTCATTTTAGTTTGTAAGGAGTGGTTTTTATTTTTGTTATCATGAAGCTGAATGTGAGTAATACTACTAGGTACATGTAATTTGAGGTCAGAAATAGAGTTGTAACAAGTTGATAATGTTTGAGGTGAGCATATCCAAAATTTGTGGAACACTTACAAGATGGATGATGTTCTCTATATACTTCATATATAATTGAAAGTTCACATAATTTTATTCATATATATATATATATATATATATAAAATGTTCATTTTGATTAATGCATCAATCATGTTGTTTATTATCTTCATAATATTGTAAACTTAGTATAAGTTATTATAATTTATAAGTACCAAATTGATATGACTATTATGTAAGTAGACCAAAAATTCAAAAATGTGATGGAGCACAAAAGTCGTTTTTAAGCAATATTGGAAATGTCTGATTTTTTTTGTATGCAGTCATTGGTTTCTAAGTCATTAGAGTAGGTTTGCTTCAAAAAAAAAGTCATTAGAGTAGGTAATCAGCTAATTAATTAACAAGTCATGACTAGGTTGACTATAAGAGAGATTTTCTGCTTAATTAACTAGGAGTATTTTACTGACTTTGAAAAGCAGCTTAATGTAACAGTTGGAAAAAATAATACAAGAGACGTTGTTTGCAGACTTCTAAAAAGTCAATTGCTGCATTATGTGCACTCTTTTAAAGTCATGGCATTGTTGATATAACGATTTTTTTTTTTTTTGATAGATTGATATAAAGATTTTGATAGTAAAAAATTGTGATGAACTTTTTTTTGGACATCTGGAGTCAATGTTAATTTAAAGAATATCAAGTTGTTAATGAACATATTACGAACAGAGTGGGTGAAAATTTGAGAAAAGTCCTCACAACTTCACTGAATTTGTATATGATATTTTGTATTAAAAAACGTTTTATTTTATGCAGGCAGTACATTTGTATTATATGTAACACTCTAGGCTTTGTTTGGGAGTTTTGAGAGGAAGGAAAGGAAAGGTTAAGGAGGAGAGGGGAAGGAAAGGGAGGGAAGGGATAAAGGAGGGAAATCCTTCCCCTTGTTTGGGAGTTGAAAAACCAACAAGGAAGGACATAAGGGGCTTATGCGATGATTTTACTATTTTACCCTTTTTTCCCTTAAAATTAATACATTGTGTTATATTATTTTGCCCTTTTTGAGAATAAGTTTCGATTTCAGATAAAAAATAATTTCGGAACAAAAGTTTACGATATTTTTTCGGGAAAAAAAATCTAATATTTTATTCGAAAAAAAAGTTCCCGATTTTTTTCAGAAAAAAGTTTCTGATTTTTTGTCGAGAAAAATGTTCCCGATTTTTCCGGGAAAAAATTTCCGATTTTACCGGAAAAAAAGTTATCGATTTTTCCCAAAAAAAGTTTCTGATTTTTTGCCGGGAAAAAAAGTTCCCGATTTTTCCGAAAAAAGTTTCCGATTGTAACAGAAAAAAATATTCCGATTTTTTTCCCGGTTTTTCCAGAAAAAAAAGTTTCCGATTTTTTTCCCGAAAAAAAGTTCTCGATTTTTCCGGAAAAAAGTTCTCGATTTTTCTGGAAAAAAGTTCCCGATTTTTTCCCAAAAAAAGTTTCCGACTTTTTGCCCGGAAAAAAAGTTCCCGATTTTTACGGAAAAAAGTTTCTGATTTTTCCGGAAAAAAAGTTTCCGATTTTTTCCGGAAAAAAAGTTCTCGATTTTTCCGGAAAAGTTCCCGAATTTTTCCAGAAAAAAGTTTCCAAATTTTTGCCGGGAAATAAAGTTCCCGATTTTTCCGGAAAGAAGTTTCCGATTTTTTGCCGGGAAAAAAAGTTCCTGATTTTTTCGGAAAAAAAGTACTCGATTTTTCCGGAAAAAAGTTTCCGAATTTTTGCCAGGAAATAATGTTCCTGATTTTTCCGGAAAGAAGTTTCCTATTTTTTCGGAAAAAAAAAATTCGGATTTTTTCCGGAAAAAATGTTTCCTATTTTTTCCGGAAAAAAAGTTCTCGATTTTTCCGGAAAAAAGTTTTTTATCTTTTGGAATGAAATTAGGCTAGGGTTAAAATTGGAATTTTGAATTATTGTAAGGGTTTAAATAGACAATTTATATAGTTAACCCTCCAAAACCCCCCAATTTGGGGGAACTTTAAAATTGGATAAAATAAGCCCCCCAAAACCCCCCAAAACCTTTCCTTATTTTTTTAAAACTCCCAAACAATGGTTGACCTCTTCCCAAGCCTCTCCTTCCCCTCCCTTCCCCTCCCTTCCCCTCCAAAACCCAACTCCCAAACATAGCCCTAGGGTACAATTTTATTTTATACAATGGATTTGCATACTTTCAAGTGAAGTGATACCCATGATGCAAGAGATGACAAAAGGGTATTTCATAATTCATACTGTAACCGTTTTAAACCTTTACCATATGCAAGAACCAAAAAAAAAAAAAATCAACATAAATCACCACTTACAAGTTAATTAATGTTTTGGAAACTTCCTCAACTGCATTAGCATTCTAAGAAATATAATCAACATAATTTCAATGACATATAACCACTAGAGCACTGATGGACCAAACTAATGGTCCCCCCATATACTTACTTATATACATCACACTCATCCTATCAGTATTGGTTTGGCATAGCTCAATCCTTGTAACTCTGATTTTGCATTTCTAAGTTGAATGTGTAAATCTCAAAGATTGAAGTGATTTTAAGACCATGAATGAAATGCACTCCTCATTTTCTTTACCATTTGAATTAGCAAGGTTAGTTAAATGCAAAGCATTATTAACTATGGAGGAATTTCATAACACTTTGCCGATAGCTCCTTAACAACTTTTAGTTCAGGAAGCAGCAGCAGCAGAAAGTAAACTTTTAGTTCATTATCATTTTCATTCAGCACACTTTTATTTTTCCTGAAAGATGCTTTGCCATTTTGGCCTTCATCCTCTCATGCTGAGATTCAACAAAATAGATGGCATGTTTGGAATTGGATCTGCTGAAATCACAGTGGCTCGCCATAACTGTGACAAAACTCAGCACGAAACTAAACATGCACAAAGTCGTGTTGGCAAAATCGCCATTAAGATTTGTTGATCCCACAACTTAAAAACTCTGCAAGTGGAATTTAAAGGTCAAATCACCATCCTAACTATGTGCATGTTTGGTATTGCAGACAAAGTCACAGCCAATCACCGTGATTTCGCAAAACCTACACATGTTAAAACAAAAGTTGTGGGATCCAAATCCACTGTGTTCAACGTGATTTCAGCAAATCCACTGAGATACCAAAGATCCACTATGTTAAAACTCAAGATAGAAAATCCAAATCCAGATCATTTTTCATGCAAATCATATTTTCATTCAATTTACACCAAATCAAACATCCCAAACAAAGAAATTCATAATCGAGAGTTTCCATGCCATCTTAACAATAATTTCTTGATAGTAATTAGTAGTTAATTACAATAATTGCATACTGTGTTTGCATAAACTTACATAGCATAAACCAAATCATCAAGTCTGAATGAAATTCCGGTATACCAAAAACCCAAATTAACACAGTACTATTAAAATAACAATATTAATACAAATTAAGTAACCGATTAGCAATAATCATGATAACAAGAAACTGTAATCATAATCAAGCACATGCACAAGAACTATCAACAACAGCAGAATCTTCACCATCACTCCTGAAACCCAAATAACCAACAGCAAGACCAACAACAATAGCAATAAACACACCACCGTTATAAGACATAACAGATAACATCAAGAAATACCCGATCGCAGAGCTCAACCCGAACAGAACAGCTCCGGCGACTCTAACACCTGATTTAGCTCTACTTCCGAGGATCGTCCGCCCTATAAGAGGAGCCTGGATCTCCTCCGGAAATGGCTTACCGGATGCTAACAGCTTGAGACGAATCCGGCGATTTTCGAGAAACTGGTAGAAAATGGAAACGATGAGACAAGCGAGTAGACTCAGTGTATAACTCGTCCATGAATCGGTTTTCCAGGAATCGAAAAGGAGAGTCACTTTTTTGCTCCAATAGAAGGTCATGTGCATCATCTTCGCGAAGTTTTTTTTTTTTTTTTTTTTTTTGAATGAAGTTTGAGATTTTTTTGTTGAATGAGTTTGAGTTCAACCAAAAAACGAACCTTCTATTTCTTTATCTTCTATTTTGATTCTTCTGTTGTTCGGTTGTTGTAGTACTTCATTTTTAGCGTTGCTTCCTATGTACGCTACTTTTTATTCCCAAAATGCCCTTAAGTACTGTCTTTTTAACATTTTCTTACTACTAAACTATGCGCGATTCCACCTTCCTCGCTTTGTCTTTACCTGGTGCTAACATTTTTTCCAAGGTTATTTATGGAATTTCATAAATAAAACAAATTGGTAGTATTTTTAATTTTTAATTATTTGCCATACAGTAGTACTTAATTGTACTACACGAATGTGTTTCAACTGTCTAGTACAGTAGTAATTTTAGGGGGGAATTTTTTTTTTACATTACATATTGAAATAGCTTTTAGAAAATAGTTATAAGTCGGTAAAATCAGCATACCTTTGATACTAATAAAATGAAACTATGACTGTAATTTAGTAAAAAAATAAAATATATGGACTGTAATTAATAATGTTAAGTATGGCATATATATATTAAGAAGAGGCTGAGAGCGGTCGAAAAGCTGGTTCAGGGGTATTTATATCTAAATCACTATTATTATAAATACTATTTGTAACATTGAAACCTTAATTCATTCATTTATTTAATCCAACGAGTTGTAGTAAATTCTACAGTGGAAGACATACCTACCGGAAACGGAGTTTCCAAATTTTCTTATGTTTCTATTATTTGCTTTTTGTTATTATAACTTTTTGTTATTAATTGTGCTCAACAAATAATTTCACTATAATTTCACCAACATTTCCACTAGTTTTACTATATCAGATTTCTTACTAAAGGATGAAATTGGTGTCAATTCTATACAAGAATTTTAGTCTACATCCCAACATATCGAACATTTTTTACCTTTTCAACTATACTTACAAGATAATTTCATTTTCTAATTTTTCTTTTTTGCTGAAATTCTTTTTTTTTCTATCATACACGTACTAAATTGATTTTTTGTTACGATCCAAATAAATTCTTTTGTGTGATCGATGTATTAAATTGACGTGATTTTTAAGAAGCATATAGTTTGTTTGGATTGGTTTATTTTTGAGTTTATATGAAACAGTTTATACAAATAAATAAACTTTTATGTATTATTATAAATTTTTTAAGGTAGTTTTGAGAAAACAAGATATAAAAAGACAATATTTGTCAATGAAAACTTATGAATTAACACACAAATTTATTTATTTGCATAAGCTCAAAAATAAACTAAATCCAAATAGGGCCATAGTCATTTTGGTAATAATGTTTATCAATTCGATTTTACAATCATGATTTGTTTTTTAAATTGATTGATTTTTTTGAGTGCGACAAATTTCGTATAAATAACCTCTCTATTTTTCCTCTCAAATTCTTCTATTTATTACAATTATAATATTTGAGCGTTAAACTTTAACCAAGTGATTTGTCTCAATTGATTAATGAGTTTCATCTAAAATGAATTGTTCGATAATATAACTGAGTCCCCTTCAAGGCATATGGTTTCGTTTAGAAGAACGTTATGAATATTTTATTTTCAACATTCGCGCTTTTAATGAGTGTCATACTGATTTGTGCGGATCCAGATCAACTCAATTAAATTGGAGACACTGCGCAAATATTAAAAATGAATTCCTAATAATAAAATCACAAAAAATTTAAAGAGAGTCATCATCTATTTAGTTTGTAAATAAAATAAAAATACTAATTATTAAAAAAATAGTCATAATTGTATTTAACATAATATATATATATATATATATATATATATATATATATATATATATATATATATATATATATATATATATATATATATATATATATATAAGATGGGAAATAGACTTACGCATGTTGTCTGGTAGGATTTTTTACATTTTGTACCATCCATTTTATGAAACTTGTGCAGTAGTCCATGTGGCACTTGCACATAATCGATCCTGCATTAATTATTAAAATTATAATTGGTGTTATTGATATTTGTTCTAGTGTGCAAAATTATAAGTTAAAATTTAAGAAGATCATTATGAACAATACAACAGAGAAGCCAAGCTAAGACGCTCTGAGAATCATCAGAAGCTCATCAAGTTTCAAGCTCTGAAGAAGCTTTCAGAAGTATAAGCTATTGGACTCTGAAGACCTTCAAAAGCAAAAGACCTTCAAAAGCAGAAGACCTTCATAGGCTAGCGCATCAGAAGCTGCTGAAACAAAAGGAATGTACATCTTCCAAGAGCTGACATATAAGATCAAATGATTGAAGAATAATCATATATAAAGGACTATGTCGTTCTCAGTAAAGGAATATTCAAATGTTTACAACGTTAACCTTATCGGCTTATCCATAAAGGGAGCGTTTGAAAGAATTGTACTATTGTACTATTATTACTCAAAATGGTTGAGCAATATTCAAAACGCGCTAGGTAGTGGAATTACCTTCCTTGGAAAGAAATCAATCCCACTACACAAAAATAGTGCAATCCACAGCTGACACCTTATCTCTCTGCAACGGTCATCATCAAATGTTTCTCTATAAATAGAAGATCACATGAAGAAATGATTGACTGACCTACACGCATTCAAGACTCTGAAGCTCTGACACTTAAGAAAAATCTGTCAATTCTTTTAGTTCTTTGTTCTTATAGTCTTAGGATTAAAAGTTGAATCTTGTGATTTGAGTTGTATTTTGTAAACACCTCTGATAGTATATCAAGTGTCTGGTAATCATTTTTCTTATACTTAGATTTTGAGAAGTCTATTGTTGTTGAACTTGAGCATTAAGAAGTTTCTTGCAAGTGTGCTTGAGCAATTATAATCCAGTAAAATTATAGTGAAATCCCTTGGAAGTGCAAGGGGACTGAAGTACTCTCGATTTGTGAGGGGAACCAGTATAAATTGTTTTTGTGCTCTTCTCTCTCTTTCTCCCACTCCTTTTAATTGTGTTTTCTAAGTTCTTATCCGCTACAAATCACTTTATTTTTAGAAAAAGTTTTAATATTTCAAAATACAATTCAACCCCCCTTCTTGTGTTTTTTCACACCTCTATAAGAGAGGGAATATTAAAAAAATATACTCACATGCCTAGCACTCTTCTTATGTTTTCATAGTTTCAATATTTGTTCGGTCAAGCACAGAGAATAGGCACGGACAGAGCCTATCTTGAAGCTCATACACACTTAAAATAAAGAAATTGAATCTAGGGAAAACTAAGAGATGAAGAGAAAATAGTGTTTATTGATTAGAAAATAAAAATTTACAAGATAGATTCATGGCATACACTATATATAAAGTTCTCTTCTATATGGTTATTTACCTTAGTTGCATAAGTAACTAACCAACGAATGCCTAACCACCAAGTTAGTTATGCTAACTGTTAACATAGGGTTGAGATTACCAACAATATTATGTAGATACAAGATTGAGGATTTTTGTGGCAACATCTGCAAATTTGGGGGTTCAAGTAAATAATAGATTTGAGAATGTGGTTGAGCCCAACTAATTCAGGCCCAAAGAATTATAAAATTAGGAAACTCCAAAACTAGCATAAGAAACTCTATAATACACATTGACATTAGCACACTTTGTCACTAATTTGTAGATAGTGTTGACGTTTCCATTGATTAGAGTATTTTCTACTTATTCTATTTCTCATTCTTATATCGGTGTACATTTGGCCTATATCGTTATTTAATATAAAACCTTAAAATTAAAATCTAAATTGTCCGATTAAAGTCAAGAGATTCCAAACTACTTGTAATCACCGACTTCTATATTAGTTTTTAAGCCATATATGTAACAAGTAATAAAGATATAGAAAAATCTTACTAATTTTTTTTATCTCTTCCACATAATGGTCCTAATTGAGATAAAAACTTACTCTAACTTTCAATTGCACCCCATCATCGATATCCTCACAAAGCAGTGAAAGCACTATTTCCCCATGCTCTTCACTATTTGAGCGAAGGTCCCTTTACACTGCAGATATATTATGCCTCAACAAATTCAGCAATTGCGTGGCTTAACTTTATATATTTTCATCTTTCAATATCAACATTTTCTCCTCCCAAACAACCAACTGAACCAACACACTCAATTTTTTTTTTTATAAGCAAAAACCAACTCGCTCAATTGATTTGAGGAAATATCTTAATAATATGAAGAAGAAAATTTTAAAAAATAAAAATAAAAAAATTGTTTGTTATTTAGCTAGAAGAATCCTTTGCATTGACAATACATTTGGATCAATAGAGATGGATTAAATACATCATTGGAAGGAAGAGTCCTACAAACAACCATCCATTATTCAATCATAAATGTCACAAATAGAAACACAACCAAATTAAAAAAAAAAAAAAAAAAAACATGTCACTGATCTTTTATTAGAAAATCATAAACTAGGATTAGTAAAATTAAACATTAACCTAATTAACCACCAATGTCTCTTCCTTGCAGAATCCTAGTATGTGGTTGTGACTCTGCCTGTGCCTTTCCATGATTCACAGTAGAAAAACAACTACGCCGATAACTCAAAGATTCTTTCCTCGGAGAATCCAAAGACCGAAAAAGAAGATGTTTCACAGCAAGAATCAAATCAAGTGTTGGTTTATTAGGTGGACTTGAAGTTGAAGTTCTGAAATTCATGTGTCTCTTAAGCGCTTCATCAGTGCTAATATCTCTCTGTGACTCTTCTTTCACTGCTTCAGCACATAATCCACAAATCCAACGTCCATGGTAACTCTCACGGACACGGTTAATGTACGACGGCGTACACTCCTCGGTTAACCCGCAACAGTAGCACTTCACCGTCGCCGTTTCATTTGACGCCATCAACAACGTACCCCTGTTTTTACACCACCAAATAATATATATATATATATATATATGCTTTCAAATATTATTCAAATTTTAAAACGTACTAATGATAATGTGATGATGATGATGATGATGATGATGATATACTAAATGTAACCGAAGATATTTTGAGAAATTGAATGTTATATATTTACCGTATGAAGCAATTGATTTTGGAAGATTGTGAAAGTAATTATATTTATCGCTCCTTCTCCCACTGAATTTGGCCGCGAAAATGAAATATTCCGAGTAACGTTTGGTACATTTCAGAGCCTTAATTGGCTCTCTTTGGGATATTGTACTTGATCTATGCACAGAGAATTAGAGTTTGTGTATTTATCTATACATGATGGTGCAATGGTCTTATTATATATGAAATTAGACAAAATTAATTCATTTGTTGAAAATGAAATTATGAACAATTCCCCAATCATTATTAGCGTTTTGATGTGAGTCCCATTTTCAGCCACGTTGTGATTTTATATCACATGAAAATTATCTCTAATCTCTATATACATATTGATACGTGGCGATATGGGATTTGTGATGAGGAGGTTTTACTGTGGTTGGTGAGACGGCAGATTCGGAGTTGCGGGCTGAAGTGGGAGTGGTAGATTGACTATTTTACACTGCCAGCTGTCTGGATAACTACACTTACATGATGGAAAACGTGGATTCCACGGTATATTCATTTTTTTTTTTTGCTTTTCTATAGGTATAATTTTCAAACAACTACAAAATATTATTGTTCCCGTAAATACAATTCAATTTGTTAGCGTCCGAAATATGTTGGGGTGTGTTCGATGCTGACTACCACTTTGTGATCATATAGGATTAAATTTGATGATATAAAGACAAATTTTATATTTAGAGTTTTGAGTTTGAATGGTCTCTGTTACACTCCGTGTCTAAACACATGGAGAGTATGAATGGTCCACTTAGATGATGTATGCATTATAAATCAAGGTCTTAATGGCTAATTAAAATGTTAATGACCTTGAATCCCTTTCACTATTGATGAGAATTAATCTTATAACCTCTTCTCTCCTTTAATGACAACGACAATTTGCACCGAGCCCATCTATACTCCTTCACTAGAAGGACTCGGGTGTACTATTCTACAACTTTGTCTCTCTTACTACATGTATCGTTAAGATTTGAGTGTCATAGTGTTTACAAGTACGGAAGTACCTACTAATTTCTATTACGACCACTTTGACTCGACATGCTCGATAGATAAATGCATATATGATATATCTTTTTATGTGTTTTTTGAATTTTGAAGTCTTTTCTACATTTAATATGTTTGTGAATCATCCTGTAACTCTCAATACTTCTAAAACAACATACTCTAATTATGTGGCTGTAAACAAAGAGCAGGGGATAATAACGAGGGATTGTGGAAAGAGTGAATTAATTTGTGAAGGAAGGGACGTGCTTGTTTAGTTGATTGTCCACATTCAGGCGACACTTGTCAAATTGCCACTTGTTGATTCAAAAGAAAAAAGTCTTCAATTGTTTGTTTTTGCTGACATTTCAAATACTCTCTCTTTAATGTAAAACAAAACTTAAAAAATAATCATTTTATAGGACTTATTAAAATTATAATTTAACTGTGTCTTATTACAACTTTTTATACACATTTCACCAACTCAAATTAAGATACATCTCGGAGGTAAGAAATTGGTATGGTAGCTTGCTCAGTTTGAGATCATCGCATGGTAATTTATAGTGGACATATAAAGAGTATTTTTCATTAAAAGCAATTTGAAAAAGTAATTTCATCAGTTTATATGTTTGATGCTTTCTAATTAAGAAAATGAGCAGGCAATTTATTGTATCAGTATAATTGTATAAACATGCATGATGATGCAGTGGCAGTACGATTAGATAATGTTGGAGCCTCGAGAGGAAGTTTCTTAATTATTGTTGATACTTTATTATATATCATGTCATGTCCAACTTTTGACAATGAATTTGTTCTAATTATTAGCATAGCAGGTTGATGTTACCATTGCTATTAATATTGTTTGTGGATATCCCCTGTTTTCATTGTTCATACTCCTAGTTACGGGTGTATATAGATTGGACAAATTCGATTGATTTAGTCAAACCTATTCAATCCAACCCAAAAAGTTAGATTGGATAGGGTAATTGAGTGAATATGAATTTTAAAAATGAAAAATTCATAAAAAAGAAAAATTGATTCTGTGTAAACTTAGACCCAATCCAAAAAATCTACCAACGCAATGGTGTTATAATTTTTTAAGTTTTTTTTATAAAAATATTAAGTTTTGTTGTTTGATAGTTATATTTTTCATAGTGAAAATAGTTTACACCATATTTTAAGAAAATAATAAGATTGAATAATTTCTATAAAAAAAAATGATAATATATTGTTTAGTTATTTAATATTAAAAAAATTATTTGGGTATCTCATTATCCAACCTAAAAATTAGTGGATTAACCTGACTAAAATGGGTGGTTAACAATGGTTGAGTTATTTCATGAAAAATAGGATAATTCGCCATTTAGTTATTTAATTTATAAAAACAAAAAATAATAATTTGGATAACTCACTTCCCAACCCAGTCCAACGATGCAAGTGTGGTTATTTTATTGGACCTAATTTAAAGTAAACCTTTACTCCTGGTGACGAGCCGTGGCAATGGATCGTGTTGTTGGATGTAAGTAACAAATCCAGCATTCGAGTCAATGAGTCCGAAAATCATTTTTAAAATCAAGTGAGTGTTGAAGACGATAGAATCAATGTTTGCTAATAGGCAAGGAGTTTGAAGTGATTGCAGTAGGCCTTGATGGATGGAAAGTCTTCAAGGTTGGTGTTGGTGATTTTTGAGATGGACAGCTCTCTGTGTGTTTGTTGTCATGGAACAACAACGCAATTCTAGGCTATTCAATATATCAGAGAAATGATCTCTCAAATTTTTTTCCTCAATTTTTTTCAATTGTTACATCATAGGAGTAACTATTATCACATGCTTTAGATCCAATGGTTTAGATGCGCAAACTATTTCCTAAAAAAAAAATTTCTAATTGAGAGAATCCGTTCTCAATATATCAGTTCATAAAAATTGGTTTTAAAACAAAACAACAATAGAACTTCGAAAATACACCGGTGACATGCTAAAACAAATCATCTCCCGGACCAAAAGTCAAGGTTAAATAAACCCCATTTAAGGATGAGGCATGCATACACGCAGGGGCGATTATGCCCTACAGCATGCCTGGGCACGTGCCCGGGCTGCCCTTTTTTTTTTTTTATCTTTTTGCATATAGTAATAATTAATTAGGAGTATTCATATCATTGAGGAAGTTTATTTCAGAAATGAGAAAGTTTTTGGTTCTTAGAGCAAGTATTGAGAATGTGAATGTTGTGCAATCGGAAGCCGGAGTAGAAGAATCACCACCTAATGTGGCCAACGAGATTAATTCAAATGAAATTGTGTGTGATCCGGGTCTTAGGAAACAAATTAATAAGTATGCTCCGGATATTCAAGATCAAGTAAGGAGGACATATATATTGAAGGGTCCAACACAACCAATTTTAGAACTGATAAACATTTCGTATTTCCATTGGTTTAGAAGAGAATTTGCCTCCTAGTTTTATGCAGTACACTATTGGTATGTTATATTTCATCCCTCTAATTTGACTCATGTTTTGCTGGTTTTTTCTGGTTTGTGTAGCCTCTTATTTATTTGAGCTTTAATTATATTGAAACAAGGTTGTACTTTTTCTTGTCGTTTCTTGTTTAAATATTGGAAATATGGTTTAAATATTATTGTATTCGGAAGTTGGGTTAAAAAAATCCCCTTCAGAATTTTGCTCAGGCTCCCTAACATTCCTAGAGTCGCCACTGCATACACGACAATACCCAAGTGGCCAAGTAGATGTGAAAGGCAAAAATATGCAATAGAGTCCAATGAGAATATCAAAATTTGCAAAAATGTGCAAAATGGTGATAAGGTATAGCTCAAAAACTGTGATCTGATGCATAAAACTGTGATCTGATGCATACAATGAAGATAAACAGCTACAATTAAAAATTATCACATATAGGTTGTACAAAATACTACAACAAAAAATTCTATACGCTAATAGTCAAATAATAGAATAAAAATGTTATATGACCAAATAAAAAGAAATGTATTGATAAAACATAACAAATTGTGGCAATGACACACAATACTGCATTACTAAAGAAGGAGAGCATAGAACTCCATTCACCATTCCAAACTCGATTGTACTTATTGTCTGTTACCACCACTACTTCCAATTTATGTTTAATACCGTATTACTACTCTTAATGCATAACTCTAACCTTAGAACATCAAATTTAAGGCTAAATGAAACCCATTTAAAGGATGAGAGATACATATAGCAATACCTAAGTAACAAAGTAGATGTAAAAGGAAAAAAAATACAATTGAATCCAAAAAGAACATCATCATCATGAGTAACAAAAGTATGCAAAGTGGTGATACTTGTTTTTTGACACATATTATCTCCCACAGTGAAGATAAACATCTAGAAATATTAAATTATCGCATATAGTACTCTCTCTGGTTTCAACTATAAGAAAAAAATTATTTTTTAGATTCTTTGAATAATTAATAAATCTGGAAAGCAGTTTTTAACTTATATTTCTAGACAGCAAAAACATTATGTTTGTACAGTTATGGCAAGCTTTATAAACATAGTGATTGGCACACAAAACAGTGAAATAACATTGCATCAAGAGTAAATTTGCGCACGTAATCAGTTTAGCCACGGGAAAATATCCCTCTTCTCCATATTTGGGATAGTGTTCTATGGGATGTTCTTCAGGGAGATCGCTAGGAGAAAAATAAAAAAGATAATGATCATATGCATATGTTTCATAATCAGGTGTTTGACAATGATCCGCAGGTACCGCAGATCCCACCCTAATTTTGACGGGGAAAATTCCAAGTTGACTAAGTTTGGTTTGTCCATGAGGCAAGATCTATTGGTAAAAAATTTACGCATTCATGCAATCAACATACACGATCATTGGGTCGAGATCAGTCGGTGTAACAAAGTCAGTGTAACAAAAGAAGTGATTGGAATGCACCCATTTTTCAGTGGTGTACTAAACTTGTGCTCAAATTTTGCAAACTTCAAATTCACAGTCAAATTAAGACTGGATAGTGAGATCACGTGACTATCTTCACTGAAGGAATTTGGGTCCATTATTGACAATGAAATTTGGCATCATCACTTCAGGTGTATCAGTGTTTGTCATGTGATGCAGTAGTGAACTCTAATATGGACCTTATGTAGGTGGTCCATCGTGTACAGCTAATTTTGAGCTTGTCCCAAAATTTTAGTATAAGAATAGATATTTGATGCTTTTAATTATTAATATTATTGATTTTAGGTATGTTTATATATTGTGTATTTATATATTTAATTTTAACTTTAATTTTTAAATAACGTATCGCGACAGTATCGGATTGAGAATTTTAAAAATTTTCACGTATCGGCGTATCGGTATCGTATCCGTATCGTGTCCCGTATCGGGGCTTCATAGCTGTAGACTATAGGCAAGTGAGAAATAAATTAAAAAATAAAATAATAATAAATGATTTGACTTAATTTTTTTTAAATAAAAAATATCTTTTTTTATTTTTGATTTACTTGTGCATCTCAATTTTTTATTTGGGATTGTGGTAAGTACTTCCTCCGGCCTTAATTATAAGCAAAAGTCTTCAAAAAAGTCTATCCTTAAATATAAGCAAAAGTCAATAAATTCAACTCTATTTAATACTTTATTCCCAAAATACCCTTTCTTTTTAAATTAAATTAACATTTAATACTCATACTCACAACTTCATTGGATGAATTGACACGTTTTCCAAGAAGTGGAGTAATCCGTACACTTACTATTGTAGGATGTCTCTTGTCTCTTTAATTTCTATTGTTATTGTTACGGAGTGGTTTGAATTGAATCTCTACCTGTGGAATCCTACTCCAAGTAATACTACCACCATTTCTTTCTCCTTTTCTTTTTTTGTTTTTTGGAAATACTACAATTTTTTTATTTTTTGTTATTTTTAATGTTAATTATTCCACTCCTAATTTTATTTTTAGATTCCAATTGTAATTCAAGTTTTTCTAAAGTTTTAAAAACAAAAAAAAATTAACTATGCTAATTTATTTCAATTATTAAATTTTTTTTACCAATAAAAAAGAAACAGATAAATTAAAATAACTCATGTAATAGTGGTAGTGGGACCGTATGTGTGGGTGAGAGAAGAGAGGAATCATCTGACACAATTATTATGGAAAAAATACTAGATTTCATGGAAAAAATACAGCACCTGTTGCCTCATGATTGTCTATATGATTAATGGAAGAATGAGCTTCAACCTCATTTTCATGAAAAATCTTAGGCTGATATCAAGCATGCTATGATATCTGTGATATCAAAATGATACACTACCAGCTGTACATTCCTTTATTATATAATTCTTAGCATATGTTTAGGTGTAAATGGCATAAACTTAGGCATCTATTTTTGGAATACTTAGTCTTTGTATTCAGTCGTATTCTTGTATATATATCATACAAAGTCTCAATGAAAAGCATGACATTCTATCACAAATTATTCTTTGTTATGGTATCAGTAGCAAACAATACATAACGAAACAACCCATAATTTGTTTGAATCATGTGCGACAACGAGAAGTCTCCGGCTGCGACAAACAACAAGGCGGGCAAGACAGTCAACAATGGTGATGGAGTTGTCATCAGAAAAACCATCTCCCCTTATGATATCACTTCCAACGACAATCCTGGAAGTTTGATAACTCATGTGCAATTAAAGGGAGAAAACTATGATGAATGGTCTCGTTCACTCAGAACGGATCTTCGAGCACGAAAGAAATTCGGTTTTGTCGACGGAACCATTGGCAGACCCGATGAAGGATCTTCAGATCTAGAAGACTGGTGGACAAATAACTCACTGTTAGTTTCTTGGATCATGAATACCATCGAGCCTTCGTTGCGATCAACTATGTCGCACATGGAGGTAGCAATGGATCTTTGGAAAGACATCAAGGAGCGGTTTTCCATAGTGAATGGACCACGTATTCAACAACTCAAAGCAGAACTAGTTGAATGCAAACAGAAAGGTTTGACAATTGTGACATACTATGGCAAGCTGAAAAAATTGTGGGAAGAATTAGTGAACTACGACCAGACTCTGACATGCAAGTGTGGGCTGTGTACGTGCAATCTCAGCAATGCACTTACAAAGAAACACGAGGAGGAGAAAATTCATCAATTTCTCATGGGATTGGATGATAGTCTCTATGGGACAGTCCGATCTAATCTTCTTGCTCAGGATCCTCTGCCTACACTAAACAAAGTGTATGCAACATTGGTCCAAGAGGAACGACTGCGGATGGTAACTCGTGTAGCAGAAGAACGTGGTGAAGTAATGGCATTTGCGGTTCAGTCCAATTTCAAACGTAAAGAGAAAGGAGAATTGTGCAGTCACTGCAGTCGACCCGGGCATGATCCAGAAAATTGTTTTGAGGTCAAAGGATATCCTGAATGGTGGGGAGATCGACCACGTGGACCAATGAAGGGATCTGGACGTGGGAAAATAGAATATTCCAAAAACAAAAATCGTGGAGGTTATGCTAAGGCTCACGTGGCACAAGGAAAAAGGTCAATGGAAGAGAACACTGCTGAAGTTCCATGGATTGATATCGGTCTTACTAGTGATCAATTGCAAACACTAGCTAGTCTTTTAAACAATGTCAAGCTAGGTTCAATTGAGAAGCTCAATGGTAAGTGTTCCTTCTTGCTATGGATTATTGATACAGGTGCCTCACATCATATGACTTGTCAATTGGAGTGTCTAACCAATATACACAACATTTTTGAGTGCTCTATTGGACTCCCAAACGGTGAAGAGACAGTGGCCACCAAAGAAGGAAATGTGATGCTCAATGAAAGGCTTCAACTGAAAAATGTCCTATATGTGCCTAGTTTGCAGTGCAATCTTATTTCAGTGTCACAACTACTGAAAAAATCTAATTACATAGTCCAATTTACTGATAAGTTTTGTCTTATACAGGACCCCACTTTGAGGACGCCGATTGGAGCGGGTGAACAAAGAGAGGGACTATATTATCTTAGAGGGATGGTCAAAGTGGCTGCAATGAAGACTAATAAAGAAGTTTCTTTTGATTTGTTGCATCAAAGACTAGGACATGCATCTTTTAAAGTACTGGAAATGCTTCCAAATGTTAGGCCTAGTAGCAAAAATAATTTATGTACTCAAACTTGTGACATATGCCTTAGAGCAAAACAGTCGCGAGATAATTTTCCTGTTAGTGAAAATAAAGCAGCCACTCCTTTTCATTTAATTCATTGTGATCTATGGGGGCCTTATAGAAATGCTACTTTTTGTGGTGCTAGATATTTTTTAACTATTGTTGACGACTTCTCGAGAGCGGTGTGGATTTATCTTCTCATTGATAAAACAGAAGTCTCTAAATATCTTTATCAATTTCTAGCAATGGTTGAACGACAATTTTGTACACAAGTAAAAATCATTCGAAGCGATAACTGAACTGAATTCACTTGTATGAAACAAAATTTTCGTGATTGTGGTATTATTCATGAAACTTCATGTGTTGGTACACCACAACAAAATGGAAGAGTGGAGCGAAAGCATAGACACATTTTAAATGTTGCTCGTGCTTTGCGCTTTCAAGCCCAATTACCAATTGAATTTTGGGGTAAATGTGCTCTTGCTGCATGTTACTTGATTAATCGAACTCCTACAAAGACTTTGGATGGCAGAACTCCATATGAGCTCTTGTATGGTAAGGCTCCCTCCCTTGAGCACCTTCGAGTTGTAGGTTGTCTAGCTTATGCACATAACCAACATCATAAGGGTGATAAATTTGCTACTCGAAGTCGCAAGTGTGTCTTCATGGGCTATCCTTATGGCACCAAAGGATGGCGCATGTATGATTTGGAACTGGGTATTTTCTTCAACTCTAGAGATGTTGTTTTTTGTGAAAATGAGTTTCCTTTTGCCGCTGCAATTAAAACTTCCCAGCTTCCCTCTGACGTTCAAGCTTTGTCCTCTTTAAACAACAATGTTGAAGATGATTCCTTTCAATATGTGTCTGATATAAATGAATTTCCATCAACTCAAGTAGTTGAAACTAAAACGACAGATGCCCATGATGAGTTGGTTGACACACAATCAGCTTCGACGAATATCTCTCATGAGGTTGGATCTTCTGTAGTTGAGTTGGATGATACACTACCAATTGTAGAAGAAATAGAAGAACCACCTATCACAAACAATGTTGAAACTTTGGGACGTGGTCATCGCACCAAAATCCCCTCTACCAAGTTGCAGGGTTATGTACGCAACACCATCTCTAAGATAATACCCTCAGATTGTTCTACTGCTCCAACATGTCCTCTAGGTACGTTATACCCCTTATCTCAATATGTGAATTATGCTAATTTTTCACCACAACACAGAATTTTTTTGGCTGCCATTACTGCAGCAACAGAACCTCGATCATTTGTTGAAGCTGTCAAAGATGTTCGATGGCGAAATGCTATGCAACTAGAAATTGAAGCTCTTGAAAATAATGGCACTTGGACAGTAGAAACACTTCCACCAAATAAAAAGGCTATAGGTTGCAAATGGGTTTATCGGATTAAATATCATTGAACGGTATAAGGCAAGGCTTGTTATTTTGGGGAATAACCAAGTTGAAGGGTTAGACTATCATGAAACGTTTGCTCCAGTTGTTAAAATGGTAACTGTGCGAACATTTCTTGCGGTAGCTGCTGCCAAGTGTTGGGAACTTCATCAAATGGACGTTCATAATGCATTTTTACATGGTGACCTCGATGAAGAAGTGTATATGAAATTCCCTCCGGGTTTCCGATCCTCGGCACCAAATCAGGCATGTCGTCTCCGCAAGTCTCTCTACGGCTTAAAACAAGCACCTAGATGTTGGTTTGCCAAGCTCAAAAGTGCACTCTTAAAGTATGGTTTCACACAATCCTACTCGGACTACTCTCTCTTTACTCTTCGTCGTGATTCTACAGAACTGTATGTGTTAGTTTATGTGGATGATCTCATTATTTCTGGAAATGATAACAAGTCAATTGTGTCATTCAAATCATACTTGAGCACATGCTTTCATATGAAGGATCTTGGTACTTTAAAATACTTCTTAGGCATTGAGGTGGCTCGGAACTCCAATGGTATTTTCTTGTGTCAACGGAAATATACTCTTGATATTATCGCTGAAGCTGGTTTGTTGGGATCTAAGCCTGTTGGTTTTCCCCTAGAACAGAATCATCATCTTCCTTTGGCCACTGGAACTCCACTTCAGAATCCGGATCGCTATCGAAGGCTAGTAGGTCGTCTAGTATACTTAACCGTCACAAGAGCAGAACTTTCCTATTGTGTTCACATGTTGGCTCAATTCATGCACAAGCCTTTAGAAGAACACTGGAACGCTGCTATTCGCGTTGTTCGCTATCTCAAGGGTAACCCTGGTCAAGGTATTCTTCTCAAAGCTGCCTGTGATCTTCAACTTTATGCTTGGTGTGACTCGGACTGGGCCGGGTGTCCTCTGACTAGGCGCTCTCTTACCGGATGGATTGTTTTTCTTGGAAACTCGCCTATCTCTTGGAAAACCAAGAAGCAAAATGTTGTGTCTCGCTCTTCTGCTGAGGCGGAATATCGCTCCATGGCTACTACCGCATGCGAGCTCAAATGGTTGAAAGCTCTTTTGCTCTCACTTGGTGTCTCTCACTCTCTCCCAATGAGAATATATTGTGATAGCCAATCAGCATTGCACATCGCTGCGAATCCAGTTTTTCACGAGCGCACAAAACATATCGAAGTTGATTGTCATTTCTTGCGTGATGAACTTCTCAAAGGAAATATTTCAACTCATCATGTGTCCACAAAAATTCAGCTCGCTGATATATTCACAAAAGCCTTGGGAAAACAACAGTTTGACTATTTTTTAAACAAGCTGGGCATACACAATCTGCATGCTCCAACTTGAGGGAGGGTCTTAGGCTGATATCAAGCATGCTATGATATCTGTGATATCAAAATGATACACTACCAGCTGTACATTCCTTTATTATATAATTCTTAGCATATGTTTAGGTGTAAATGGCATAAACTTAGGCATCTATTTTTGGAATACTTAGTCTTTGTATTCAGTCGTATTCTTGTATATATATCATACAAAGTCTCAATGAAAAGCATGACATTCTATCACAAATTATTCTTTGTTAAAAAATTTCTTCATATGGAAGAGACACATTCATCAAGTCATTTGTACCTTCTTCTCCCTCATATGAAGAAACCAAATTCAAGTCAACATTATTTTCTTCATATGAGGGGTTTATGTTCAAATCAACATTAGCTTCTTCTTCACATGGTGGACACACATTTAAGTCAATTTGAACAAAATCAGTAGGAGATTCATTGTTATAAATTTGATTCAAATCAATATCAAGAGGCATTTTTCACACACATTTGATTATAGATAAATTGATGATTTTTTAACATGTTATGGTCCTGGTTTTAGTTTTAGTTTTATAGAAAGATTAAGGAGGGAAATAGTAAAATCTAATGCCCGGGAAAGCAAATTTTCATTCAAAGTGAGGAATTTGTAAAGTTGCTAGTAGGAGTATTATGAACAAAGAGTAGAGAAATTGCAATGCAGGAGTATTAAAAAACGTGAGTACTAGTGGTAGTGGGACCGTATGTGTGGGTGAGAGAAGAGAGGAATCATCTGACACAATTATTATGAGTGGATATATTGGGAGTATTTCTGTGTAGTGTAGAGTGCACCAGCTATAAAGTGGTGTACGATAGAACTGCCCTTGTTCAGTGTATGTTACACTTTTCCCACTGTGGTAGTATCTGTACTCTCGCCTCGCGTTCAGTCCTTCAGTTCTTGTCTTTTTTCTCTTTTTCAGTTCAACTTAATTTGACTCGTTGGTTTCACTTTCTCTGTACTTAAATGCAGTACTAACATTGTTGTTAGTTTTCGATGTCTTGTTTTTGTAACCTACGAATTATGTCACTGGGTTTATTTAACTGAAACAACAAAAAAATCAAAACCTTAACCAATTCTTGTTCTTTAACTTCCTCAGACCATCTCCATTGGTGATTGATGTCATGGATTCATCAAACGATAATCATGACCAAGACCAACAACGTAAATGTCTCAAAAGAACCTTTGAACACTTGTACACAAAACCCATTGTCGATGATTCTCCTTCTCAAGAATCCCTCATTATCAACTTGGTCCCTAGAAGGTTTGGTTCTGTTTCTCCTTTTTCTCTCTCTTTCTTCAACAACCCAATTCATAAAATTTGTATTATTTTTTTATTTATTTTTTTGCAATTAAATTGGCCCTTTCATGTAATTTAATCAGAATGATCATAAAGATTGCATTTTTGGGTTTCATGCAATTTTGGGTCTCATGCGTTTTTTTGGGTTTTCAATATAGGTATCAATTAGAGGCTTTTGAAGTTGCAAAGAAAAGGAACACAATTGCAATTATGGATACAGGTTCTGGTAAAACTTTGATAGCTATAATGCTTATCAAAGAAATTGGTCAATCAATTAGGTCAAGTGGAGTCAAAAAGTTGATTATTTTCTTAGCTCCAACAGTTCATCTTGTGAATCAGGCATGTTGGTTATTCTTAATTCTTTCTTTAATTCACTTTGTTCCTAATTTTTCATTTCACAAGTGTGATCATGTTGAAGTAATTTAACTGTTATTTGTTTGTGCATCTACATTGCAGCAATACAAGAATATAAAACTTAATACAGATTTTCAAGTTGAGGAATACTATGGGATGAAAGGAGTTGATACATGGAATTTAAAGTGCTGGCAGAAGGAAATTAGCGACAATGATGTATGTTTGTTAAGCTACTTTTATTTTTCTCAGAAAATTACTTCATGCTTACTTTGTTCATGGTGATTTTCTTTTTATCATTTGAAGTATCGACCGCTTTCCTGGCCTCATGGATATTAACATAAGATGTTATGGTGAATTTAGTTTTTTTATATGGCTTAATTAGTCCTTGTCACGGGTATTCCATTTGAGGGAGAGTACCAGTGCCGGATACTAGTACGCGTACGGTATGCCTTCGGTATGCACCGACACTGCACTTTTTTTTTTTTTTTTTCATTTCCAACTGGTACGTGCATGGTAAACGAATCCAAAAAAACAGAGTTTTTTTCCTTTTTCTTTTATTCGTTTTTTTATAGGAAGATTTAGGTTTTTAATTTGTTTATAATATAAAAGTAGCAGCTACCACTAAAAAACAATAACAAAGTAGCCGTTGGATTTATTCACTCCTTCGTTGAAAAGGAGTAAGCTTAATCCAAAGAGAGCTGAAGATTTAGTTTTTATTATACAAATCTTCGTCCTCTCTCAAGAAAGAGAAATAGTAATACTTATAATGAAGGAGCAACAAAAATGTGGGATATTGGTAGAGATGAATGAAATCTATTTGATGTAGCCGGTATTCTTGAAGTTGCTAGTCTTTCTCGCGATGAACTTGAACTAGAGGCTGCTCTTTTTAATGATGATGGAGAGAGAAACAATCGACTCTTTTTGAGCTAATTGCTTTTTAATTATTTGTTTTAACAATATACGAGCTTATGTGTAAGCTATTTCTATAGCAAAAGATAAAATAAAGTCGAACTATTTTCAAATTAGCTATAAGTAGTTTTCATAAGCCATGCTGGAGAGCTTGTGGAAATAAGTTGAAAACACCTAATGGACATGTCATAAGTTGTTTCCATAAGCTCTCTCAAACAATCTCACAAATGCTTATATTAGTAGATAAGTTCAGATTATTCAGCCCAAACTGGCTCTTATTCTATTCATTAATCATGGGACATGAAAAATTACATAGTTAAATACTAGTGGCCTTTTCCTTGCCACTATTATCTCCATGGCCATCTGTTCTTGCTCAAAATGGACTTGCTAGCAGAGTACTATTATTCTCTGGGGGTGTCAGCGATTTGTGCAGCGTCAAGAATCTATGCTTTGACTAATTTTGTGTTGTTCTGATTTGTAACCCATGAATATTGAATTAGTTATTTCTATCATGGTTATAGTGTAAGTTTAATCATAAATATGTTTGATACCAAGGTTTTATAATTAAATGACCACGACCAAATGTTATCGGTTGTAGCTTTTTCCATTTTTTCCCTGTGTTTTCAGAGTGAAAAAAAATCACGATGCACGACTAAATGCCTTGACAACCGTGACAAAATCTATGTTGTTAATAGCGCCGCTATAGTGGTGTAGCATGGCGGCGAGGCCACCACTGTTGCGCCATAGGGCTGCGAAGCACCATTGAGAGAAGCTGTCACACAGTGTTTCCGTGCCTGCTATCGTGTTTTTGGGGAAAAGTTTCAGAAAACCCTAATTTTTTAGGGTATTTTTGTATCCCTTTGGGTGACATAATACTCCCTAGTCCCTTATATAAGAAAACTTTTGCTTTTTAGATTCATGAAATGATTTGATGCATTTGGTCTATTTTTTAGACCAAATACATTGTTATTCTATGAATCTAAAAAGTAAAAAAATTCTTATATTAATGACGGGAGGGAGTATCTATTAACCGACATGTATAAGAGGCAATTGTGGCCGCCTTTTTTTTTCTTACTTCTGTTCGAGTTCACAATCATTGCCATGTTCCTCCATCTTCGAGTGTTCCTTCTTCTTCTTCTCTTAGAGTTCACTATTATTTTTCTCTATTCTGTCCTGCTTCTGTCATTTCTGCTCCATTTCTGTGCAAAGGTTTGTTTTCTCCTTCCTTTTTGTTTCTGTGTTCCGTGTTCCTTCTCCTTCCTGCTATCGTGTTTTTTAGTATTTATGGATGTTGATTGCGGCTGCTATTGAAAACCTTGTTTGACACAATGAATCAACAAGGCTTCATTCTGAAATGTATAATGTACTGTTAATTTCATTTTTAAAATTTTTGGGTTTCGGTTTAGATGTTTTTATTGAACTAAAAATCTCCATCTTCAGGATTTTAGTATTCAGATTTCAAGATCAAAATTTGCAACATTTACAACATTTCTAGTACTATATGTATGATTTTTAAAATGATACTGCATAAGTTATTTTTATTCAATGAAACAACTGCTATGTAGTAAAGGAAAAACATTAATGCAGAAAGCATTGAAGCTCACCCTTTGATTCCATAAATTATGCTGGTAAACTTGAATATCGTTGACTTTGAGTTTATGGTTATTATAATTAGAATAATATCTTTCTGTCTTATAGGTGATGGTTATGACACCCCAGATTCTTTTGGATGCCTTAAGAAAAGCATTCCTGAGTATTGAAATGATACGCTTGATGGTTCTTGATGAGTGTCACTGGGCATCAGGCAACCATCCCTATGCAAAACTAATGGCGGTGAGTGCAAGAAAACAATTTTTACTTGTATTTTATTAATCATACATGATTTCTCGTCTTTCCATTAATTTTATTTTGTATTACGGTCTGTTTGGTTGGAAGGAAATGAAGAGGAGGGGAGAATTTATTTTAAAAATTAATTGTTCGGTTCACAATGGTGAAAAACGTAAATTTACACTTCCCCTCCCTTCAGTTGAACTAGACAGACCCTTAGAGAATAAATTTTCATACGACTAATGTCTTCTTCTGGTGTAGGAATTTTATCACCAAGCTAATGAGAAGCCAAAGATTTTTGGGATGACAGCATCACCAGTCGGTAAAAGAGGTAATGTTTATATGCTAACTTTAACAAACAACCATATGGTTTTAAAGAGGAATTATTTTTCACTTCGTAAGCTTTCTATTCTTTATACACATTTTGAAATATTCTCTTGAAGTTTGAAGCTCTTTCAGGCACCTATACTTTTCAAGTAATTTTAAACCACTATTTATCTATGTCATGAATTATAGGTGTTTCTTCTACTTTGGTTTGTAAGGATCAGATATCAGACCTCGAAAACATCTTGGATTCTAAGGTGATTTTGACTCAAATTAATCTTCCAACAATGCACATGCGTGATTATGTTTAGCTAAAGATGGTAAATGGTTTTGTCTGTGTAGAGTTATGTTGTTGAAGATCGAACGGAGATGGATGTATATATCCCATCTGCAAAAGAGAGTTGTAGATATTATGACCAAGCAAGATTTCCCGCTTTGAGTTTGAAGCCAAAAATCGAAGCCTTGTGGTCAAAGGTATTTGTGGGTTCCATGTATATGGTTATGTACAAGATACACTCTTTTTTAACCCTTTCTTACTCATTATATTCTTAAAGTAAAGGATACTGACCAAAATTAATATGTTTGGACAGTGTGATGTGTTGTTAGAATTTCAAAGTAATTTCAAGGATATGGAAAATAAATTTAAGATACTGTATCAGCGGATGTCCAATGAACTGGCCAAAATATTGTATTGCCTCGAAGATCTTGGACTGTTGTGTGCTTATGAGGTATGGTATTGTTCTATTTATGTAAGTTTAAAGCTTATCTAACGTGTTCGTAATGAATGTTTATTTCTGTGTTAATGAATTACTTACTAATGTTTTTTAAATTAAGTCTCTTCTTTTCTTTTCTTTTTTTTTCAAATTAAGGTTATATATTTTGTTAAGTCTTCCATGGCATCTGATATATCACTGGGAAAATATAAAATTTCGCCCACACACACAGCCTCTTATATTTACTAATAATTTGTTTTTGCGTGTGCAGGCTGCTAAAATCTGTCATCAGAAATTCTCTAAAATTTGCGGAGAGTGTGAAATTTACAGAAAAGCCAATCTTCAATGTGTAACTGTCATCGAAGAAGTGATCCATTTAATTGAAGAATCCCTTCATCTTGGTGTGCATATAGATTTTTTTTTTCTCCTTTTTGGGCTTTTGGTCTTTCATTATTCTATTTTATTTGGCACTACTGTATTTTATGAAATTCTTATGAATTCTATTTTTCATATTTTATATAGCAAGGTTTTTTGTTGATGTTTTATTACAACAACGAACGCAATCTGGTTTCTAATAGATGTTTCTATGTATAGAATGTGTTTCCGACTTGGTTCATAATTTGAAAAAATGAAAATAAAATGTCCTTTTAAATGGCTTACTTATTCTTTTACTATTATTTCTGCAGCCAATGAAATTATTTCGGATGTTGAATTTGATTGTTCAAAGGCAGTAGACATGGGATACATATCACCAAAATTACTTGAACTTATTAAACTCTTTGAAACATTTGGGTATGCAACTACGAATTCACTACTTGCAACTTTTTCTTATAAGGGTTTGTCCGGAGGGAGTATAATGCATCATAACAAACTCATAATCTATCATTCTGTGTTTGCAGAGAACCTAGTCAGTTAATGTGCCTCATTTTCGTTGAAAGAATCATTACAGCTAAGGTGATTGAAAGATTTGTTAAAAAAGTTTCCCAGGTATCTCATCTCACAGTTGCCTATGTAACTGGAAGCAATACATCAGCTGATGCACTGGCTCGTAATAAGCAGAAAGAGACACTGGATTCTTTCCGAGCCGGAAAGGTATTTATTTGGTTACATACAATTAGATTTTTTTTTTTAAAAATGGTTGACATAAAAAATCTCATAATAGATGCTCGATGCTTTTTTTATTTAGGTCAATCTTCTATTTACTACTGATGTACTTGAGGAAGGCATTCACGTGCCAAACTGCTCGTGTGTGATACGTTTTGACCTCCCCACGACAGTTTGTAGTTATATCCAATCTCGTGGAAGATCTAGACGTGCTAACTCTCAATTTATTTTGATGTTGGAGAGGTGATTATTCTCATTGGTGTAGGAGATTTGTTCAGTGAATATTCTTGAGCCAAGCATGTTGGTGCACAACGCACACATTAATTAATGATTAACTTATATCTGCAGAGGAAATTTGAAGCATAGAAATATGCTCTTTGACATAATCAGGAGTGAGCGTTCCATGAATGATGCAGCTGTTAGTAAAGACAATGGATGTAATTTAAGGACATTTACAGTTAGGAAAACAGAAGCATACCATGTGGATTCTACTGGAGCATCAGTCAATTTAGATTCTAGTGTTACTCTTATAAATCATTATTGCGAAAAGCTCCCACGAGATAAGTAAGAGTAGATCCTATTATGCTTCTCTACTCTTTTTTTTTTTTCTTACTCTTTGAATCATAGTGTTTTCAAACAACAACTATTCATGCAGTTTGTATGCTTGTCTACTCTTTTTTCTAACTAGCTGAATTCAAACATTAACTCGTTCATGCAATTTGTATGCTTGTTTACTCTATTCGAAAAGTCATGCAATTTCTTTTTTTTCTAACAAAAACTCATTCATGCAATTTGAATTGTATTATACGACGTAGGTACTCCTCTGGAAAGCCAAATTTTGAGTTTGTGCCTGTGGAGGGAGGAGGGTACGAGTGTAAATTAACATTACCACCTAATGCAGCTTTCCATACAATAGTTGGTCCTTCGGGAAAAGATGTTCGGCTAGCAAAGAGTCTTGTATGTTTAGAAGCTTGTAAGAAGCTGCATCAAATGGGCAACTTGAATGATCATCTTGTTCCATCCATTGAAGATCCTCCAGAAGTAGACAATGTTGTAAAAATAAAGGAATCGAGTTCAGCTGCAGGTGCAGGTATAAATGTTTTGGTGACCTAAAGGAATCGAGTTCAGCTTACCCTATTTTAATCATAGAGACCTGCGACTGTTTGTTTATGTCATTCGAAGTATTCAGTTACTTATGCTAATGCAGTTTGCTTTGCTTTGCTTTTGTCTTTTTAAGGAACCACGAAAAGAAAGGAGTTACACGGCACAACCAGCATTAAGGCATTATGTGGTTCATGGGGAGACAAACTTGATGGAGCCAAATTTCATGCTTATAAATGTGAATTTAAGTGCAATATTGTTAGTGAAACTTATTCTGGATTTGTTCTTCTGCTCGAGTCAAAGCTTGATGATGATGTGGGAAATTTGGAATTAGATCTTTATTTAATCTCAAAGTATGTGAAGACTTCTGTCATTTCATGCGGGCAAGTTGATTTGGATGCTGACCAGGTACAAGAATAAGTAAATGAAGGTTTGATCCGAAATAGTATAGAACATTTATCTGATTTGCTCCAAAGGTTAACTTCATGTTTTATTGTCTGTTCTCTTCTAGGTGAAGAAAGCAAAAAGCTTTCATGAACTTTTTTTCAATGGTTTGTTTGGGAGATTGATTCGCAAGTCCAAATCTGGCAAGGGGGAAAGGGAGTTTTTCCTGCAGAAAGACACAGAACTATTGTGGAGTCCAAAATACTCGTATTTGCTTCTACCACTTAAGAAGTCAAATGACATATGTATGGGATCTTTGCAAATACATTGGCCTGCAATCAGTTCTTGTGCTTCTGCTATTGAATTTGTAAGGCAGAAATTTTCATTGGTCGCAGAAGATTCTGATGATAACAGCAAAATCATATCATTGCCTTGTGATACCACCAATTCATCGGATATGGAACATGAAAGCACAAACAAATTTCACTTTGCCAATTGTGCTATTGACGTTAGTAATGTGAAAGATACGGTAGCTTTGGCCATTCATACTGGGAAAGTATATTGTATCATTGATGTAGTTGAGAACTCATCCGCTGAAAGTCCTTTTGACGGAAACAGTGACAAGCCGGGAGCGGAATGCAGGATGACGTTCTCGCAGTATTTCCAGAAAAGGTTCACAATTTGTTTCATCCCACCTCTCGTTGTTTTTCCTCTCTCCCTTTTACTTCCCTGTCATTCCTAAATTATCAACATAATTGACTAAACAACTCAAGTTGACCAGGTATGGAATCACATTAAGACATCCGGAACAGCCTTTGTTAAGGTTGAAGCAAGGTCATAATGCACACAATCTTTTTTTGAACATTCATGACGAAGGTTGGTTTTTCATAACTGTTTTCAATCTTACGACATATTTTCACCCTCCCTTGAACTTTTCATCGGATTATATTTTATAATATTATAACAAATCGGAAATGAGTTAGCTTGTTTTTTTAAAATTTTGATTATGATATTTTCTTCGTTTAACAGATGCTGAGGACAAATCATCACTAATTGGCCCGGTAACCAAAAAACCGCCTGTACATGTTCACATTCCACCTGAGCTTCTTTGCCTTCTTGATATTAAAAGAGATGTGTACAAGTCAATGTACTTACTACCATCTCTTATGTACCGTATTGAATCTCTCATGTTATCCAGTCAGCTTAGAGCAGAGATAAATGGCCACACTGACATTTTCAAGATACCAAGCTCTCTGGTTTGTCCTACATATTCTGATTTTGTCGAAAAGATACAAATTAGTTTGTGTTTTTATTAAATCTTTTCTCTTATTTTTGTCTGTTAGGTTCTAGAAGCACTTACAACTTTAAGATGCTGTGAAAAGTTTTCGATGGAACGTCTTGAGTTGCTAGGAGATTCTGTTTTGAAATATGCGGTGAGCTGTCATCTCTTTCTTAAATATCCCAAGAAACACGAAGGACACTTATCTGCCAAAAGACAATACGCTGTTCGTAATTCTACCCTACATAAACTGGGAACGGATCGCAATTTACAGGTAGTCTTTACTATGATTATTTTTTATTTCTCCGTTTATTTAGCGTATTAGTGCTATCTGTATTATTCTGGATGCATCAATGTAAGAAAGTATGCTGAAATTCAACAGGGATATATTCGAGATTCTGCATTTGATCCGCGCCGTTGGGTTGCTCCTGGACAAGACTGTATACACCTTGTTCCTTGTGATTGTGGGTTGGAAACCCTAGAAGTTCCTTTAGATAAGTTCCATACTGAAGATCCAAAAAAAGTGGTTGGGAAGCTGTGTGATAGGGGACACCGCTGGATGTGCTCGAAGACTATTGCTGACTGTGTTGAAGCTCTGATAGGGGCATACTATGTGGGTGGTGGATTGATTGCCGCACTTCACATGATGAAATGGCTTGGGATTGATTCGGGACTTGAACCATCCATGGTCGATGAAGCCATTGCTGCTGCATCTCTTCACACATATACGCCAAAATTAAATGAGATTGCAATCCTTGAGACTAAAATAGGATACGAATTTTCTGTCAAGGGACTCTTAGTGGAGGCAACCACACATTTGTCCAAGTCAGAACATGGAACTGGCTGCTGCTATGAGGTGATTGTTATGTTTCATATATTTATAAATAAATTTCGAGTCTGATTGGATTGATTTATTTCAGCTTAAATACTGGCATTAGCATTTGTGAGGCTGTTTGCGAGAGCTTATAGAAACAACTTATGTATGTCCATAAGCTTTACTCACTTTTTACCATTAACTCTCCAGGATAACTTATGGAAACAAGTTAAGGCTTATATGAAAATTGTTTGGCTTAATTTTATCTGTTGTCATAGAAATAGCATAATCATATTTATATGATAATTGCTTATGCTATATACTAAGTTGTTTGTTCAAATAGTGCCTTATCGAATTTATAACTTCTGAAAATTTCTTATTTCTTAATATTATACATATATCTTATTGATTTTATGGCAGAGGCTTGAATTCCTTGGTGACTCAGTATTGGACCTTCTCATCACATGGCATCTATATCAGACTCACACGGAAATTGATCCGGGAGAGTTGACTGACTTGCGTTCTGCTTCTGTCAATAATGACAATTTTGCTCAAGCTGCTGTTAGACGAAACCTTCATCCGCACCTTCTGCATAGCTCAGGATTATTACAAAGCCAGATATTGGAATATGCAAAGGTCATTTCAGAATCAGAAGACAACAGCATATCAATCCCGGGGATTAAGGCTCCTAAGGTTAGTTATGGTGATCATTAGGATTATTTACAATTACAACATAGAGTTACTTATATTCTTGTTATAAGAATTTCTCTGACGTTACATGTAAATATTTCTCAAAGTTGTGCAATTGTTATTTTTTAAACACAGGCACTTGGAGATCTAGTAGAGAGTATCGCTGGGGCTATACTAATTGATACGAAGCTTGATCTTGATGTAGTGTGGAAGCTTTTCAATCCGTTGTTATCTCCCATTGTTACACCTGATAAACTTGAACTGCCTCCATTGCGTGAATTAAATCAATTATGCGACTCTCTCGGATATTTTGTAAAAGTGAAAGTAAGTCGTGAGAAGAAGGGAACCATGGAGCATGTTGTGCTTAGTGTACAGTTGCCAGATGCTAAATTGGTTCGAGATGGAATGGGACTAACTAAAAAATCTGCGAAAGGAGAGGCCGCTTTTCGTTTGTTGAAGGATCTTGAGGTTTGTTATTTTTGCATGCTACTGCTATCTTTTATTAGTATTTATTTATTTTTCATTTACCATTTGGCTTATACTTATGAATGATGCTTCAGAAAAGGGGAATTTCATACAAGGGAAAAAGGGTAATGGATTTCAGTATTCCGGCTTGTCAAACTGAAGAACAATCGCCAAAGCCCGTAGCACACAAAAAGCCCAAATTGGAAAAACGTAACCCTATTGCAAATCCATCCACTAGTGATCTCAAGGACATTTCCAGCGGATCTTCTGATATTAATCGCACCATTCCAGGTTTGCACCAACGATTTTGTTCCGATTTCGTAGAATGTTCTAATGCTTTAGATCAATTGATACACGTTCATATTCTTACAGTATTTAGACTAACTTCATTGTTTTCTTCGTGTTGTACAGTTATTCTATCGACTAATATGAAAAGGAAGGGAGGACCCCGGACTGAACTGTATGCAGTTTGCAAGAAAATGCAGTGGCCATTGCCTTCATTTGATTCCAAAGAATATAAAGATAGGTGAATCCACTAACACATTTTTACTTTCCTTCACTCATTCATCATACTTTTTCTGTCACCACCTTTAACATCATGTGTTTTCAACTAAAATAAGTTTAAATATTACACATAATAATGTGAAACTGACGAGTATCGTTTGTAACAGATCTCTATTTGAATCGTGTGAAGGCTTGGAAGGAAGCAAAGGACTGAACTGTTTTGTGTCGAAAATAACTTTGTGCATACCAAGTCATGGTAATTTAGAATGTGAAGGAGAAGCTAGAGCTGATAAGAAGAGCTCATTTGACTCTGCTGCAGTTCAAGTGCTTTATGAGCTACAACGCCTTGGAAAGATTACTATTGACGATGTTTCCCAATAATCTGTCTCTTTTAGACTCCACCAACCAACCTATCGAACATAAAGGCAATCGTCCTGCCTTCGCAGCAGGAAAAAAATAAGTGAAAATGAAGGGAAGATAGAGTTTTGATGAACAGAGAGAATAAGCAACAGAGATATAAAGGCTGTAGAGAGGGGGTTAGATTTGAGCGGAAATTTGGTTTAAGTAAAATTAACGAATAAATTATTTGGTTTAAGTAGAATTAACTTGTTGTATAATATGGCGATTGGTTTAAGTAGGATTAACGAATAAATTATTTGGTTTAAGTAGAATTAACGATTGGTTTAACTTGTTGTATAATATGACGACGGCGGTGATGATGATATTTGTGTTATAATTTATTTGAAATATATAATTAACTTGAAAACTAGGTTTGTACTTTGAAATGAATGAGCGTTAAAATATATAATGATATAATGATAATGATGTAAACTAACTTGTTTCTAAAAAGCTTCTACATTTTTAAGACTTGGGCTCTAAATTATCACTGTGGGAGCTTCTTTTCCCATCCCAACATGTATCCCTGTAGTATAATTACCGGAAAACATGGTTTTTATGCCCTCTAGAATTCCGAACAGGAGGGAGAAACTCTCCATTACTTCCCGTTTTTCCAATCTCCCATTTCTTGCATTCACGTTCCTCATTTTGCCAACCTAATCAAGTGACATATTTCCAAGGTTGTCATACAGGGTCTATAAACTCGACGAGTCTATGAAAAATTAAAAATAACTCATTCTATACATGAGTCCACCCGATTCTAACAAAAACCCGCGAGTTGTTGTCCTAAGTAATAACTCATACATACACATTGGAGTTGTTGTCCCCACTTCTCTTGGCAATGGCATGTTCTTCTATCACAAAGATCAATGAAAGGACGAGTCACCATCAGAGTTTTTCAATCTGAGTTCTCACAAAGAAGGTGAAGAACATGCATTTGCATTTCCGATTACGACCCATTTCCATTTCCATTCCGAAGAATCATCTCACCCAACATATTCACTTCGATTCCCACTCATACCATTCCTCTCTTCTTACTCAATGGTTTTCCATCCTCCGCCATGCCATTGCCGATTCCGATTTACTCCTCGGAAAACGCACTCATGCCCTCATTCTAACTTCCGGCCACAGCCCCGACCGTTATCTAACCAACAACCTCATCACAATGTATGCTAAATGCGGTTCTATTTTTTCCGCACGTAAACTGTTCGACATAACGCCTCAAACAGAAAGAGACCTTGTTACTTACAATGCAATTCTCGCCGCGTATGCTCATACAGGAGAACTTCACGAAGGCGATAAAACCCATGAAGCGTTTCACCTCTTCCGTCTTCTACGTCAATCTATAGTGCTCACCACTCGTCACACTTTGTCTCCTCTCTTCAAGTTGTGCCTCCTATCCGTTTCTCCCTCTGCCTCCGAGACACTTCACGGTTATGCTGTTAAGATTGGGTTGCAATGGGATGTGTTTGTTGCTGGTGCATTGGTCAATATATATGCTAAGTTTACACAAATTAGAGATGCGCGTGTTTTGTTTGATAGAATGCCTGTCAGGGACGTAGTGCTGTGGAATGTGATGATGAAGGCTTATGTTGAAATGGGTATTGGCGATGAAGCGTTGGTTCTTTTCTCTGCGTTTCACCGAAGTGGGCTGTGTCCTGATTCCATTAGTGTCCGTACTATTCTCATGGGGTTTGGGAAAAAAACTATTTTTGAAAGGGAGTTGGAACAGGTTCGAGCTTATGCTACCAAGTTGTTTGCGTGTGATGATGATTCGGATGTTATTGTTTGGAACAAGACTCTGTCTTCGTATCTCCAAGGGGGCAAAGCCTGGGAAGCTATTGATTGCTTTAGAGATATGATCAAATCGCGTGTACCGTGTGATAGCTTGACTTTTATTGTGGCCCTCTCTGTGATTTCCAGTTTGAACCTTCTTGAACTGGGAAAACAGATTCACGGTGCTGCTGTGAGGTTCGGATGGGATCAATTCGTCTCTGTTGGGAATAGTGTTATTAATATGTATGTTAAGGCTGGTTCTGTTTACTATGCAAGAAGGATGTTTGGTCAGATGAGAGAAGTGGATTTAATATCGTGGAACACTGTGATATCTGGTTGTGCTCAGAGTGGTTTAGAGGAGTGTTCCTTAAGATTGTTCATTGATTTATTACGGAGTGGCCTCCTGCCGGATCAATACACCTATGCAAGTGTTTTGAGGGCTTGCTCCTCTCTTGAAGAAAGCTACTGTCTTGGTAGGCAGGTTCATACATGTGCTTTAAAATCTGGTATCGTCTTAGATTCATTTGTTTCAACGGCTCTAATTGATGTCTATTCTAGGAGTGGAAAGATGGAGGAGGCGAAACTTCTTTTTCATAACCAAGATGGATTTGACTTGGCATCTTGGAATGCTATGATGCATGGGCATATGGTGAGCGATAACTATCGTGAAGCGTTGAAGCTATTTGGTCTAATGCATGAAAGTGGAGAGAAAGCTGATCAGATTACTCTCGCGAATGCAGCCAAAGCTGCTGCGTGCCTGGTAAGGCTTCAACAAGGGAAGCAGATTCATGCTGTTGTTATAAAAGAGATGTTTGATTTAGATTTGTTTGTTATTAGTGGCATTCTGGACATGTATCTAAAATGTGGAGAGATGGAAAGTGCACATAAAGTTTTCAACAGGATCCCTTCGCCGGATGATGTTGCTTGGACCACTATGATTTCAGGATGTGTGGAAAATGGGGAGGAAGAGCATGCCCTTTTTACATATCATCAGATGAGACTTGCTGGGGTGCAACCAGACGAATATACCTTTGCCACCCTTGTCAAGGCTTGCTCTCTTTTAACAATGCTAGAACAAGGGAAACAGATTCATGCAAATGTTCTGAAGTTGAATTGTGCTTTTGATCCTTTTGTGATGACCTCACTTGTTGACATGTATGCCAAGTGTGGGAATATAGAAGATGCATACGGTTTATTTAGAAGAATGAACACTAGGAATGTTGCCTTGTGGAATGCCATGATAGTTGGATTGGCTCAACATGGAAATGCCGAGGAAGCTCTCCACTTCTTCAATGAAATGAAATCTAGGGGTGTAACGCCAGATAGAGTTACTTTTATTGGGGTCCTTTCTGCCTGTAGTCATTCTGGTTTGATATCTGATGCCCATGAAAATTTTGATTCTATGCCGAAAAACTATGGAATTGAACCCGAAATTGAGCACTATTCTTGTCTTGTGGATGCCCTTAGCCGTTCGGGGCGCATACAAGAAGCCGAAAAGGTGGTATCATCAATGCCTTTTGAAGCTTCTGCTACAATTTATAGAACACTGTTAAATGCTTGCAGGGTTCAGGGAGATAAAGAGACCGGAAAACGCCTAGCAGAAAAGCTATTTACATTAGAACCATCTGATTCTGCGGCTTATGTTCTTTTATCCAATATTTATGCGGCTGCTAATCAATGGGAAAATGCAGTGAGTGCTAGAAATATGATGAGAAGAGTAAATGTGAAGAAGGAACCAGGGTTTAGTTGGGTAGATATGAAAAACAAGGTGCATTTATTTGTTGCCGGGGATAGATCACATGAAGAAACTGATTTGATATATAATAAGGTGGAGTGTGTTATGAAGAGGATAAGAGAAGAAGGATATGTCCCTGATACAGAGTTTACACTTGTGGATATAGAAGAAGAAGATAAAGAGAGTGCTTTATATTATCATAGTGAGAAGCTAGCAATAGCTTATGGGCTCATGAAAACCCCACCATCCACCACATTAAGGGTAATTAAAAACCTTAGAGTATGTGGAGATTGCCATAATGCAATCAAGTATATATCAAAGGTTTTTCAGCGAGAGATTGTTTTGAGAGATGCAAATCGATTCCATCATTTCAGGAGTGGGATCTGCTCTTGTGGTGATTACTGGTGAAATTTGTTCACTTAATAGTATTCCATTTTGTGGGATCTGCTCTTGTGGGATGGTGATTACTGGTGAAATTTGAAGCATAGAAATCTGCTCTTTGACATAATCAGGAGTGAGCGTTCCATGAATGATGCAGCTGTTAGTAAAGACAATGGATGTAATTTAAGGACATTTACAGTTAGGAAAACAGAAGCATACCATGTGGATTCTACTGGAGCATCAGTCATTTTAGATTCTAGTGTTACTCTTATAAATCATTATTGCGAAAAGCTCCCACGAGATAAGTAAGAGTAGATCCTATTATGCTTGTCTACTCTTTTTTCTTTTCTTTTTTTCTTACTCGTTGAATCATAGTGTTTTCAAACAACAACTATTCATGCAATTTGTATGCTTGTCTACTCTTTTTTCTAACTAGTTGAATTCAAACAATAACTCGTTCTTGCAATTTGTATGCTTGTTTACTCTCTTTTTTCTAACTAGTTGAATCATAGTGTTTTCGAACAACAACTCATTCATGCAATTTGAATTGTATTCTACGACGTAGGTACTCCTCTGCAAAGCCAAAGTTTGAGTTTGTGCCAGAGGGTATGAGTTTAAATTAACACTACCACTACCACCTAAAGCAGCTTTCCAAACAATAGTTGGTCCTTCAGGAAACGATGTTCGACTGGCAAAGACTCTTGTATGTTTAGAAGCTTGTAAGAAGCTGCATCAAATGGGCGCCTTGAATACAATGTTGTGAAAATAAAGGAATCGAGTTCAGCTGCAGGTGCAGGTATAAATGTTTTGGTGACTGAATTCTATTCTTGCTGACCATATTTTAATCATTGATACACGTTCATATTCTTACAGTATTTAGATTAACTTCATTGTTGCCTTCGTGTTGTACAGTTATTCCATCAACCGATATGAAAAGGAAGGGAGGAACCCGGACTGAACTGTATGCAGTTTGCAAGAGAATGCAGTGGCCATTGCCTTCATTTGATCCCAAAGAATATAAAGATAGGTGAATCTACTACACATTTTTACTTTCCTTCACTCATTTATCATACTTTTTCTGTCACCACCTTTACATCATGTGTTTTCAACTAGTGGTTCAATACCAAAAAAAATAAGTATTTAAATGATATAAGTTTAAATAGTACATATAATAATGTGAAACTGATGAGTATCGTTTGTAACAGATCTCTATTTGAATCGTGTGAAGGCCTGGAAGGAAGCAAAGGACTAAACTGTTTTGTGTCGAAAATAACTTTGTGCATACCAAGTCATGGCAATTTAGAATGTCAAGGAGAAGCTAGAGCTGATAAGAAGAGCTCATTTGACTCTGCTGCAGTTCAAGTGCTTTATGAGCTACAACGCCTCGGAAAGATTAATATCGATGATGTTTCCCAATAATCTGTCTCTTTTAGACTCCACCAACCAACCAGTTGAATATAAAGGCAATCGTCCTGCCTTTGCAGTAGGAAAAAACAAGTGAAAATGAAGGGAAGATAGAGTTTTGATGAACAGAGAGAATAAGCGACAGAGATATAGAGGGATTTAGATTTTAGCAAAAATTTGGTTTAAGGAGAATTTACGAATAAATTATGAATTTTAACAGATAACTTATTGTATATGATGATATTTGTTATAATTTATTTGAAATAATTAACAAATAGGTTTGTACTTTGAAATGAATGAGTGTTAAAATATAATTATAACAAATATCATCATCACCGCCTTCGTCAATTGTAAAATATAATTTTAACTAAAGAGAATTGACGAAGGCGGTGATGATGATATTTGTTATAATTTATTTGAAATAATTAATAAATAGGTTTGTACTGTACTTTGAAATGAATGAGTGTTTTCCTAAAGTAACACCAAGTAGTGGCAAAAGCATTGACAAATAGGTTTGTACTTTGAATGAGTATTAATATGTAATTGGATCATCTTCTTCCTAATTTTTTTACTCTTTTTTGGAACTACACATTTATTGGAGCCTTGCCAGTTCATACAAAAGAATTTTCATTGTTGACAAAAAAAAAATCATTTACATTTTAGACAAATTTATTGTTGTGATTGAGCAAATTAATTGCATTTGTATTTATTTTTTTGATTTGGTATTAATTGCTTTTTTAGATGAATTAATCCATGTTATTGTTTTAATACCCAAATTAATTTGTCTAAAAAAGAAATGATTTGCTCAACCGCAACAATAAACTTTGAAGCCTTGCCACTTAATATCATTTCAACAGATCATTCCATTAAATAAAAAGTGACAACCAATTTAAACTTTTACTTGAATTTCTTCATTTCAACCATACATACACCTTCAATATTTTTATTTCTAAAAATAATTATCTTGATTTTATTATTCCATCCTCAATAAATAAAGAAGAATGTCATTTCTTACAAAACAATATAGCACGAAAAATATGAAAACTAACAATAAAATATCTTGGATTTTTTTTTTTTGTAACTTTAGCATTTCTCTTAAGTAATGTTAAAGAAATATGAAAATGGAAAACACTCTTTAGACTTGGGTGAGTAGTGATATGCAAGTTTCCTTCTTTTTATAGACAACATTTTTAAGACTTGGGCTCTAAGTTATCACTGTGGGAGCTTCTTTTCCCATCCCATTATGGCCACCCTACTCAAGTGACATATACCACCAGCACTATTATCTTAATGTTATAGATACAATTCTTGTGAAGTAATAGATGCTAGCAGATGTAGCTGCTAATGTACCTTATGCCCTAAGTAATAACTCATACACATTGGAGTTGTTGTCCCCACTTACACGTTTCAACATTTCAAAACTAGTACGACTACCCAAAAATTCAATTCGTTTGAACATCACATACCCATGCTCCGCAGTTTCCTTACTCGAGTACACTGATCGGAGTCTGTCCGCGTGTCTTGAATCTGTATGAATTGCCACTTCTATTTCATGGCTTGGCATGTTCTCCTATCACAAAGATCAATTAGTTACTGTTCTAGATGAATGAAAGGGGCACATAAACAATATAAACGATATTATATGAAAATGCCAATAAGGCCTGCAAATTTCCTTGTACCTGATAAAATGCATGGATATGATCCAACACCTGAAGACACGTAAAACCATTATGGCTAAAAAACGTTCTTGTGGAAGGGCCAATCTCGGAAAACCGGTCGATTGGGAAGAGTATGGTAAGAAAATGGTTTTTAAATATCAACTCAGATTTCTCACTGCAAAAAGCCACAAATGAGATAATAAGTCATATTTACTACATCAGGGAGAAAAATATATATATATTCAGCTCGGGCCACAGAATTGATAACAACCTTTCTGATAGAGGACGTGTCGAGTTCGAAAATGAAGCGTCTGCATCCTTTCCATCCCCTTTTGCATCAAAAAATATTGAATTGTGATTTTCATTAGGATCTTCAGCGCTGAAAGAGTCTGTGTAAATGGAAGCAGTTGAAGTTGCTTCTGATATTGACCAGCAGATAGAGTCCAGAAGGTTGTTAGGTGTTATCGGGCGGATTGGAGTCTGACATGTCTGCAATGTAAAGTTCATATCAAATAAGCAATCGATCCATATTCTGAAGTTCTTCTATATTGGTGTACAATAATAATGTTGATTGAAACTATAATTTGGCGGACTAAAAAATGCAAGACTGACCTGCATTCTACGACCACGGCGACTTCTGACACCAGTTTTTGCTGAATTTACTATTTGTTGCCTTTCTTTGTAACCAACTTCGTCAAGGACTTTTTGCTTTACTGCGTCCTGTTATATCAATAAAATTCAATTAACAATTCCAGGAAAGGGGGGGAAGTCTACGAATGTTTTACCGACCAAATTTGACTGGTTGGTTGATAAAGCAAGTTTAATCGTGGTACTCGAAAGCAAAAGTTTGACACAGGTCAATTAATTAATTACATGAATATATTCATACCAACCCTAGATGCCTATTTAACCATCTGAGACTTTGAGTAACACCTGAGATTGAACATGTGCGCATAACCAGCGGATACTCAAACATTAATCATTCATGTTAATGAAATGCTTTGCTAAGCACGAGATGCAATAGGGGGACAAAAGGAATTTGAAAATTGGAAAGGAATGTCTTGAGAAATTACCTTCCCTGAAATGCCATTATGAGCATCTTCAAGCATCAAGCCGAGTTGTCTTGCCAAATCAACAGACATGTTAACAAGCCTTTGTAGTTGTTTCTCCTTAGCTGTTTTGAGAATCCACAGTGGCTGAGACATATCATATATCAGAAAGACTCAATTGTGATATAAAAAGTCATGCCTCGAAAAGGTTCGTTTCAATGATTAGATAAACATTCAATTACAATGTAGAAGCACTCACCGTAATGAGGTTACTAGAGTATCCAAGATATCTTTGAATGGATGTGCCTTCAGTCACTACATGACTAACATTGCAGCCAACAAACCATTGTTCTACAAAACTAGCACCTTCTCTTGAGGCAGCCTCAACAACCTGTTGAACATGTAAAGCATCTAAATATGTCGGTCTAGAACACTTGAATCATATCCTAGCCTAACTGAACAGGAAACTGATATCATTAAAAAATGTCTAGATATTTATTGTTAGATTAGATCGCATAAATTTACCTTGTTCTGCAATTCGGATGAAATGCTTGGATCAACATAGATGGAGGAACCAGACAGAGTTGCCAGACTTCTGTTAGACTCTCTCCCAGAGAATCTTCGAAATTCTTCAGCATGATGAGTATGCTTGATCTCATGGATTTTTGCAGGAAGACAATTACCAGCATTTGTATAACCGGGAAGCAGTCTAAAATCATCCGAGGGCATACTGTTATCCCCATGACTCTTCAAACTATAAAGTGATTCAGTCAACCTTACTGTAGCAAACAACAAGAACATTCATTCAGGTCATAGCAATCACAAATATCAGTAGCTATATTTAAAATTCATAAATATCACAAAAGATGTGTCGGATTCCTGTATTGTGCGTGACTTAGGCACAACAGCTAAATTACAACCACCAATAAAAAAGCCAAACAAAACTAAAAACATGTCAATAGAAAATAAATGAACACAATTACCATTTTTCCTGACACTATCGACAAACCAACCCAGTGTGACAACAAAGAGACCATTTTTTGCTCCATGTTTCAACGCATGCTCGAATTTGCGTCCACCAAAGTTGTACTAAATGTTAAAGATTTCACAATGGTACTAATAAACCAACTAATGAAAATGTAATACAGAAATATCCATGCTGCGGCAAACGGATAGCAAACAACTATCATGATCATGATTCACGAGAGATCCACTCTGAGTATAACATAATAAGATATTCATGAACACGGTACGAATAAATTTAGATAAAATAGACGAACTAATATGGTACCAAAATTTCTTCTCTCCCACAATCAAGGAAGATAAGAAAACAATTTTCATGATTTGGCAGAACTTTTTTTCCAATGTCTGCTTGACAGTATATGAAATTAACATCTTCCTACTACAGCATCATGCTCCTTCTATTATTATTCATGCTCCTTCTATTATTATGTTCAAAAATTCAGATGATTTAGAAGGAAAGGATATCTGAACCACCAAATGAGTACATTGAGGATGCAGATTGGGACTATACTGGCCACCTAATCTCTCTGTAGCCTCCATGACCTGATTCCTTGCTTCTGCAAAAACAACAATTCAAAGAATAACAACATCACAGTATGAATATCTATCTATTATCCGATCGATATCAATAAAAAAAAGTACACTTTTTCAACCTCTATGCTATGAAAGCAATTTTGTAGAATTTAACCAATGACTTGAACTAAGATAAGAAAAACGAAACGAAACCCAATCGAACAAAGATGAAATGAATCCACACCTTTAGATAAACCAGTAACACATATAACAAGACCAGCAAAAGGAGCATTTGATGAAACTTGGGGAGAAGATGAAACAAAAGACATTTGCTCCAATGGCTGAAGACCTCTGATTGAAGTAAATGAAGATGAAAACAACCTGGAACACCCTTTGCCACTCACAACTTCAACTCTACCCTCACCACCCATAACTGCCACCACTAAAACGGTGAACAACACAAGAAAATTTTCACTATGCAACACTTAAAACAAACAAAAGTATTTATTTATTCATCAATCATCACCAAAACCAAACATATATATGCATAACTTGAAATCCAAAGAGACTAAATTTCTGATTAATCATTAGCAATAGCCAATAAGAACAATGATTGAAAAGTATGGAAGAGTTGAAATTATGCAGAACAAACCCAATTTCGTAAAAAACAAATATTTTTCAACAAGTTGGGAAAATTAAGAGGAATGAAAGAAAAAAGGGGAATCTTGAGAAAAGGGGTTGTAGAAATTGAGACAAAGAATGAATTTTGAAGATGAAAAAAATGTGGGTTTGTTTTGTTTTGTAGTGTGCAGAAGAGGACGATAAGAAAAAGGGAATTTTTTTTAATATAGAGCTTTGCTGTAAGGAAGAGTCACAGTCAGAGTTTTCAATCTTCTTTTTGTGTAATGTGTGATTCCATTTTGGTTTCAAAAAAAACTGTGCTTTTGTACATTGCAATTGCATGTGATGAGAGAGAGAGAGGGAAAAAAGAAAGTGGGTCAAAGGGAAACAGGAAGCACACTTGTTAATGCAACAAAGTTAGAGTTGAAATTGAAATATGAGAGTGAGAGAGAGAGAGAGAGAGAGAGAGAGAGAGAGATGTTACCTGGGGTTGAGTGGTGGTTCAACCATCACCGTGTTACTCATCGGAGATGATGATGATGCTTATTCTGAGAAACACGAAGAAGGTTAATTTTTCAAATTGAACGAATTTCATGGAACTTTTTTATATTTTAAATATTTTATTTAATTTTATACTATTTTACAATATGTAGTATTTCTTTATAGAGTAAAATTAAGATTTATATGGCAAAACATGTGGCCTAAGGATGGTGGCAATTCCCCTTTTAGTTTTACTTTTACTAACAAAAAATAACCAATAAGAAATGAAAAATATTAGTGAATGAAAATGGAAAAAGTTTGATTTGATTTTAAGATATTTTTGTATAAACAACTTTAGATTTCTTGAGGCATGATCAAGATCAGAGAGAATTCCTAAATTAGAATTTAAGTTCAGTTTAGTGTGAGCAGAAGGTCTAACCATCTATGTCTCGTTGAAGCACGTTTTATGTAAGATTAGAGAGAATCGTAATTAGAATAAATTTATGTTAGTGTGAGCAGAAGGTCTAACCATTTATGTCAATTGTGATCTTAATTGTAATATGAAGTTGGAAAGTTGATTTTAATTTTTTCTACGATCATAATTGAGAAGTAAAGTTGGGAAGCATCATTGCAGTTTGAATTTCTTATAGCCCTTTCAAGACACATTATGAAATTTACATGACAGGTATAAAAATCTTGCAATTTTTTGAGGAAAAAAATAGTCTACAAGGGAGAAAACTTGGCAAGTAATATTTTTATTATATTTTGGATTTATTATTTTAACTTTTGTGTTAATTGCTTACATTAGAAAATCAAGATGAAAAATTTATAGAAATTAGTTTATGAAGGGTTAGTTTCAACAATAATTTTTATTTTTGCTTCTTTAACAAAATCTTTTTAAAATACATTATTTCTCATTCAAGATATTAAATGAGTGATATGGATTAATGGAGTTTCGAAGTGGGACTTGATATGGTAGAGAGGTTTCTTTGTATTGAAAGATGAGATGTGGTAAGATTTCTCACGATTAATAGATACGGTTGAATCTTTTTCCACACTTGAAAGATGTGTGGATCATGATAAAAAGAAAAATATATTTAATTACTATTCTTTATCTAGACAAATTGAAGTATCTTCTCAAACAAAGCTCCAATTGGTATAACATTATAGAACAAATCAATGTAAAGTCTTGAAAGGTAATCTTTTTTCTTTTGTCTTGTTGTATTTAGGTTGGAGTACCCTTCTACTTTCTTTTTAATATATAAGATAAGATATGATAAGAAAATGAGCGATGAAAATGCACATGTTAGGGATCCATATTTGGTGCTATATATACAAATAGATGATTAACCAATTTGCTTAAAGATCAAAGGTCAACTTTACATGTAAGTATAGTATAGTTCAATTTAATCGTACCATAAAAAAAAGTATAGTTTAATTTAACAATTATTAACAATTTGTGAAAATATTCAATTATGCTTTTAAATATCTTATCATAAAAGTAAGTCACATTCTATTTTTGTAATCTAGCCAAATTGGTAACTAACAATAGGTACATACATTACCATCGTTATGCATGAAATCCTTTTTGCACAAGGATGTGTCTTTGTCAAGCAATAGAAAATAGTTTCAAACAAACGCCAAGAAGTTGCATATATAGATAATAGAAAGAGGTAATTGCAGGACCATTCTCAACAGTTATGAATGAGATGGTAATAGGAAAAAGCACATACACTTGTAGTTGGCATTACACTCATGAGCTGTGAGTTAGTGACTTTACTTCACTTCACCCTCCTTGTCTTCTTACGGATACAAATCCCTTTCCAAACCCAACTCTCCTTAATTTATCACTTTGGTTCCAATAAGATATATCTGATTAATTTTAAAATTATTTTTGTCGTTCTACAGATTACTCGTGCGTTCTACGCGTTTCCCATTTTTATCCTTTCATTGCTTAAGTAGCAGACATTATAATTGTAGAGTGTTTTTGGGGGTGTCCGCTAGCAAACAAGAGTATTTTGATAAAACTGAAGGGCGCACGAGAAAAAATGGCAAAATCACTTATCAATTAATTTTTGGCCCCAACCTACTAAATCACATTTTGCTTGTGGATTTTTCAGCCCCTTGTATAGGGGGGTCCGAGGCCCCCCACTAAATTACATTGTAAACTTTTTTTCTTTCTTTTTAACTTTTGGTGCATTTGAATTTTTTAAAAAAAAATATCCTGCATAATTTTAGAATTCGAATTTTATATAAGTTTGAATTCTAGAATTCGACACTCTTTATGTATTGTTTGAAATTTGAATACTAAAATCTAAAGTATAAAATTCAGTTTACATTCTAAAATTTAAGTAGAGTATTTTTGGATTTTTGGATTCAGGGCGTAAAAGACTTGGGGGTGAGAAATTCGCAATTACATTTTATTTCATTCCTAAATCTTCACCTTCCCATAATTGTGTAAGAGAATCAATCATGGATCCAATAATTGATGAGGAAATTCCAATCATTGGAATGGGTCCACAGGCACTAGAGGACAAAAGACAGGTGGCACAATCTCCTCATGTTGAGGAGGTGAGAAAGAGCACAAGAGTGAAGAGGCCAAATCCCAAATATCTTAAATAGCCATGTGCTGGTGTGTATTGGGGTGTGAAAGATTTGACAGATATTCTCTTTCTCTCTTTGGATCCGTTAGGATAATTTCTCTCTCTTTCACCAATCATTGTGTAATCATTCTCCATAGTTGATATTTTGTACTTTGTCTGCAATTATTAGTACTAAATACAACTCTTTCCATCATTCTCTTTGTCCACTTTATTTTAAGTCATAACAATTTGGTGCTTTCATTGTCACCATGGCCGATGGTACTACTACCCGTTTCAAAGCACTTGAAGCCCAGCTAGCCCAATTAAATGAAACCATTAACAATCAGATCCAGGCCCAACTTTCTCACCTCACCGAAACAGTTGCCAGCCATAGCTCATCCATTACTGAAACGTCCTCTGTGCTTCAACGCATGGAAACGTTACTCCAATCGCTAGCTGCTTCTGCCATCACCCATGGTCAACCACCGCCTCGCCAACCTCCACCACTCCATACCTGTAGTGTCAAGCTCGAATTTCCCAGATTTGATGGTTCCCATGCTCTTGAATGGATTTTTCGAGCAACCCAGTTCTTCGATTACTATGACACACCAGACCCGGAGCGCTTAACCATCGCTTCCGTTCACTTTGATCAAACGGTTATTCCGTGGTATCAAATGCTTCATCGAGCTCATCCGTTCCTTTCATGGCAAGATCTGTCACGAGCCATTGAATTGGAATTTGGTCCGTCAGCTTTTGAGCGACCTCGCACTACTCTGTTTAAGCTCGCTCAGACCGATTCGTTGGACGATTATTACATGGAATTTACTGCGTTGGCCAATCGTTCAACCGGACTCACCCCAGAAGCTTTGCTCGACTGCTTTATCAGTGGATTAGATAAGGATCTGAGACGTGCGGTAATTTCCCAAAATCCTACTACTATGGTTCAAGCTGTTGCTGTTGCTCGTTTATTTGAGGATAAATTTTGCACTACCCAGAAACCTTCAACTACCACTCATCCCCGTTCATCTTACTCTAAACCAACTACAAACACTCCACCACCAAAGAAACCTCCCCTGTTACCCACTCCATCTACCAAACCATTTCATTCACCAATACAAAACCGAACCATTAAAAGCATAACTCCGGCCGAAATGCAATTACGTAGAGAAAAGGGTTTGTGTTACTACTGTGATGACAAATTTAGTCCTCAACACCGTTGTCCCAATAAACGTTTCATGTTGTTACAATTAGGTGATGTTGAATCCCTTGACCTTGAGCTTGACCTCTCAGATTCAACAACCTTTATGCTTGAACCAACCACTGATGTGATTGATCACCATTTATCTCTCAATGCGATGAATGGTTGCTCTTCTTTGGGTACATTACGATTCACGGGACAGGTTAATGGTAAAGATGTGCAAATTTTGGTCGATGGTGGAAGCACCGACAATTTCTTCCAACCTCGATTGGCAAAATTTTTGAAGTTACCTATTGAACCTGTTCCTAATTTCAATGTGTTAGTAGGGAATGGACACAAAATGGTGGCTGAAGGTAAAATCTCTGATTTGACTGTGTCAGTACAAGGGCACGATATGCATATTCCTGTGTTCTTGTTACCTTTTGCTGGGGCTGATTTGATTTTGGGGTCTTCATGGTTAGCTACTCTAGGGCCTCATGTTGCTGATTATAGTGCTTTGAGTCTCAAATTTTTCCTCAATGGTAAATTTATTACTCTACAAGGCTCTGCCAACAATGTACCTGGCCAAGCTCACTTACACCATTTGTCTAGAATGTCTCACACTCATGCTATTTCTGAAATTTTCACCATGTTTTGCTTTAATATGGTGACTGATACAGCTTCCACAATTGTGTTGCCTGCCTCTTTGCCTGTTGATCTGACACAATTATTGACATCCTACAGTCACTTATTTCAAAGTCCCACTTCATTACCACCTGAGAGGCAACAAAACCATTCCATTCCCTTACTAGATGAGTCCAAAATTGTTAAAGTCAGGCCTTATAGATATCCCCACAGTCAAAAGACTCAAATTGAAATTATGGTGGCGGACATGTTAAACCAAGGCATCATCCAACCAAGTACTAGTCCCTTTTCCTCTCCCATTATATTGGTCAAAAAGAAGGATGGCACATGGCACTTTTGCACTGACTATAGAGCTTTAAATGCTCTTACTATCAAGGATAGTTTTCCATTACCAACTGTAGATGAATTATTAGATGAATTATATGGTGCTAAATTTTTCTCTAAGTTGGATTTAAGGTCAGGCTATCATCAAATTCTCATGAACCCAAAAGATCGACACAAAACAGCATTTCGAACACACCAAGGTCATTATGAATGGCTTGTTATGCCTTTTGGGTTATCAAATGCTCCAGCCTCATTTCAAAGCTTGATGAATCAAGTATTCCATGAAGTTTTGAGGAAATTTGTGTTGGTTTTTTTTTATGATATATTGGTTTATAGCTCCTCTTGGTCTAGTCATTTGACACACCTCCAAACTGTACTTCAATTACTAGATCAACATCAGCTTTTTGTCAAACTGTCTAAGTGTTCATTTGGCATGACAGAAGTTGACTACTTGGGACACACAGTCACCGGTGATGGTGTTACGATGGATAAACTCAAGGTTCAAGCAGTGATTGATTGGCCTATTCCTAAGAACTTAAAACAACTCAGGGGATTCTTGGGATTGACCGGTTATTACAGAAGATTTATTAAATCTTATGCCACCATTGCAGCTCCCTTAACTGATTTACTCAAGAAAGATAGTTTCCAATGGTCTGATGTTGCAGCTGAGGCTTTTCATCATCTTAAGCATGCCATTACTTCTGCCCCTGTCCTTGTGCTGCCTGATTTTTCCAAACCATTTATATTGGAAACTGATGCCTCAGGTATTGGCATAGGTGCTGTCTTAAGTCAAGCAGGACACCCTATTGCTTACTTCTCTAAGAAATTGGGTCCTACCTCACAGAAGCAGTCTGCATATCTTAGGGAATTCAGAGCTATTACGGAAGCCTTAGCAAAATTCAGACACTATCTACTAGGTCACAAGTTTGTGATAAGAACTGATCAGCAGAGCTTAAAATCACTATTGGATCAGAATCTTCAAACTCCTGAGCAACAAGCCTGGCTACATAAATTCATTGGTTTTGATTTTACCATTGAATACCGACCTGGTAAAGATAACAAAGCTGCAGATGCCTTGTCCAGAATGTTTCATTTAGCATGGTCAGAACCACAAACTCAATTTCTACAAGATTTGAAGAAAGAAATTCTGAGTTGTGAGTATTTCTCTCCCATGTATCAGCAATGCTTGCACAACACCCAATCAGATCCTGCTTATACCATTAGAGATGGCCTACTCTATTGGAAAGATAAATTGACTATACCCCCTAATAGTCAACTAATTCCACAAATCTTGACTGAATTTCATGACTCACCTCTAGGAGGTCATGCTGGCATCACTAGAACTCTGGCTCGGATTTCTGCTCAGTTTTATTGGCCTAAAATGAGACAGACTATATCTCAATATGTGCAACACTGCTCTATCTGTCAGCAGGCAAAACACTCTACTACCTTGCCTTTGGGACTGCTTAACCCTCTTCCTATTCCTACCAATGTTTTGGAAGACATTGCAATGGACTTTATCACCGGCTTGCCCAATTCTAGTGGATTTACTGTCATACTGTTTGTGGTGAACAGATTGACTAAGTTTGGTCATTTCTTTGCAATGAAGAAAGATTATGATAGTAGACAAGTGGCTGACTGCATAGTACAGAACATTGTCAAACTATATGGCATGCCTAAATCCATTGTATCTGACAGAGACAAGGTCTTCACTAGCAAATTTTGGCAACATTTATTCAAACTTCATGGCACTACTCTTGCTATGAGCTCTGCTTATCATCCTCAGAATGATGGACAATCTGAGGCTCTGAATAAGTGCTTGGAGATGTACTTAAGGTGCTTGACTTTTCATAATCCCAAGGTCTGGTCTAAGCTGCTACATTTGGCCCAATATTGGTACAATACTGCTTTTCACACTAGTGCAGCAATGACTCCTTACAAGGCTTTGTATGGTAAGGATCCTCCTACTCTTACTAGGAGTACTGTAGTCATTGATGATATGGATGATGTTGTGGCTCAGATACTCACAAGTAAAGAGAAGATCTTAACTCAATTGCAGCAGAACTTACATAAGGCACAACAATCTATGAAGCTACAGGCTGATAAGAAGAGGTTGCACAAGGAATTCAATGTGGGAGACTTTGTCTTGGTGAAGCTTCAGCCGTATAGACAAACGACTGTGGCTAATCGTTCTAATCATAAGCTCAGTTTGAAATATTTTGGCCCGTTTCCAGTCATTGCTAGAGTTGGTTCAGTAGCATATAAATTACAGTTGCCTTCTGCTGCAAGAATTCATCCTGTCTTTCACATTTCTCAACTCAAGCAATACAAAGGTGATACGATTGATGCTTACTATCCTCTCTCAGAGATTACCACTGAACTTGGTCCCATCTTACAGCCTGAGAGTGTTCTTCAGGCCAGAACTGTCCTCAAAGGACCTATATCTGCCCCACAAGTGTTGATTAAGTGGCAGGGATTGGATGCATCTGTTGCTACATGGGAAGACAAGTCTGAAATGAGAGAGCACTATCCCAACTTCAATCTTGAGGACAAGATTGTTGTCAGTGGGGGGAGCATTGTAAGAGAATCAATCATGGATCCAATAATTGATGAGGAAATTCCAATCATTGGAATGGGTCCACAGGCACTAGAGGACAAAAGACAGGTGGCACAATCTCCTCATGTTGAGGAGGTGAGAAAGAGCACAAGAGTGAAGAGGCCAAATCCCAAATATCTTAAATAGTTGATATAGTTTTGACATATATTCTCTTTCTCTCTTTGGATCCGTTAGGATAATTTCTCTCTCTTTCACCAATCATTGTGTAATCATTCTCCATAGTTGATATTTTGTACTTTGTCTGCAATTCTTAGTACTAAATACAACTCTTTCTATCATTCTCTTTGTCCACTTTATTTTAAGTCATAACAAATTGATTCCTTTCTTTTCCTTCCATATCCACCAAGCTCCAATTTATTAATTTATTTGTAATTGATTTGATTGTAGATGCTTTGATTTTCATGTTGTTTTATATTTAGTAGTAGGATTTTATGTTCTTGATTATAAACCTGGCGAGACTGAGAATTTTTTTGGTTGGAATAAAGTTGAAATGTATCAACCAAGTGTTATAAGATAAGAAAATACAGTATGAGTTAAGAAATGGTTAATATAATATATTATCCATTTTTATCTTTCTTTAGGGTGCGTTGGTTTGATGGTTTTAAAATTTATTTCTAAGATTAGCTTTTTTAGGAATTGTATTCTCGGGAATATGTGTCTGATAAATTTTTTTATATTTCTAGGAATATTTTTTAAATTAAAATACAATTTTAAAATATAAAAAATTCTCACGGGAATGTTATTGGTATTTTATTTTCTTCTCGTAAATCAATTTTTTTACCCTCTAAGCATAAGAATAAAAAGTTCTGTGTATTGAGAACAAATAATATCTAAAAACAATTTTTGCATAATAATATCTAAAAACAATTCTACTCACGTTTCTTTTATCTTCGTGAAATTCCATTTTTGTTGATGCATACATAAAAAGTTCGGAAAATATTTTCCGAACTTTTTCTAATGTAAAATATTATTTTCAATGGGAAATAAAGTTTGGAAAAAAAATTCTGGGCTTTTTTTGCATAGATAAAATTGGAATTTTAAATGCAGGAGTTAAGGTTCGATCTTTGGACACTCCATTTATTCACTTTATGCCTATGGGTGGATTTTCAAGCAACTAGGCTACCTAACCAAAAAAAAATTGGAATTTTAAAGGGAAAAAAAATGTAGGAAAATAGAATTTTTCATACTGTTATCACTCATAGTGGTCTTGTTTTACTCAATTCCTAATTCCTATCAATCATGGCTCGAGGCTACGCTAGAGCAGCCTACAATATCAACATGCATGCCCTAAAAAAGGATTGAGATATCAGTGGATCAAATACCTTAAGCTACAGCCTACAAGGATGGAAGAACAAGAAAGAAAATAAAATATGACATGAGTCAACAAAGATGTTAACATCAAGTGCTAAATAGGGGCGCCCTTTGGAGAATAATGATAACAATATTGTACAAGACATTGATAATCAAAACCGAAATTCAGGCTTCAACTCAGCAAAATAAATATATTTTTAGTCCTTAAAATATTATTTTATTAAATATAATTCATGCAAAAAAGAAAATTAAATCCTCCTTTTTGAAATTTTAGTGAATATAAATACTTAAATATATTTTTCTCCTAAAATTACAAAATAAAAGAGTAAGCATAGATAAAATAATAATAATAATAATAATAATAATAATAGTAATAATAAATGTATGCAATAGAGTTGATAGAAGAATAGTTTTTAATTGATACATATCCAATTCTAATATGCACCGTTAATAATTGTACTTGCTTTTCGGGTTTGGATTATTTAAAGTGAACAAAGTGAAGAAATCAAGAGATGTGATTGTAACAACTTCGTAATATGTTATACTATCTATTACTACTAGCCGCCAAATGGGCACGTTGTGTGATCGATATTATTATTTTTTTATTTATTGTGATCGAAATTCTCTAGTGTGCAAATATAAATAACTACTTAATCTTCTTTTTTATTGGACTTAGTTAATTGATAACTACTTAACATACTTTTTTGTTGTGGCTAGTTATTAAGAAGAAAAAAATATATATTTTTTTTTACTATAAAAAAATTGAAAACATACTTTTTTGTGGAAATTGTGCTTAGTTATTAAGATAAACAAAAAATTATTTACTAAAAAAAACTGAAAATCTATTTTTATGTGGAAGTTATTTTTCAACATGTAAATATTTGGTTTTTTTTTAGTATTATTTAAGGGTAAAATAGGTATAATGAAAAAGTCATCCCAAAAATTTGTATCCTCAGTTTTTTTAGTAAATAATTTTCTTTTCTTAACAACTAAGCACAACTTCTACATAAAAGTAGATTTTCAGTTTTTTTATAATAAAAAAATTTATTTTTTTCTTCTTAATAACTAGCCACAACAAAAAAGGAGGTTAAGTAGTTATCAATTAAAGTCCAATAAAAAAATAGATTAAGTGGTTATTTATATTTGCACAATAGAGAATTTCGACCACAAAAAAAAAAAAAAAAGAATATCAATCACACAAACGGCGGCTAGTAGATATATAAAGAGGATACAAATTTTTGGGATGGTTTTTTCATTATACCTATTTTACCCTTAAAAGAAACTACCAAAAAAAACTAAATATTTGAATATATTCAAAAATAACTTCCACATAAAAATAGATTTTCAGTTTTTTTAGTAAATAATTTTTTTTTTCTCTTAATAACTAAAAGCACAACTTCCACATAAAAGTATGTTTTCAGTTGTTTTATAGTAAAAAAAAATATTTTTTTTTCTTCTTAATAACTAGCCACAACAAAAAAGGATGTTAAGTAGTTATCAATTAACTAAGTCCAATAAAAAAGGAGATTAAATAGTTATTTATATTTGTAAAATAAAGAATTTCGATCACAGCAAAAAAAAAAAAATGTATCAATCACACAAACAGACACGGAATGTGCCCATTTGGCGGCTAGTACCTATAATATTTACTTTAATTTATTAACGGTTGATATTCCTAACTTTATCCTCTATAAAGGGAATTACGCACTTTAGAGTAACATTGGTGTATTTAGGAGAGTGAATGATGGTTAAAATAAATTTCCCGATGAAAAAAGAATGACAAATTAAGAGATACAGAAAATCACCAAAATAGACAATTGAAAGTTAGAAAATCTCCCTTTTTTCAACAATAGAAAATCTATCCCGCTATATATATATATTGTTTATACAAATATCTTAAAATATATTTAAGGTAGGAGTGTAAAAATATCAAGCCCCTTAAAATTTAACACAATCGGCCAAATGATGGACTGTAGGTAAGATTTATATTTAGCCTTAACTTTGAGGGCAAAAGAGGGAAAATACTCTAGAATCGAGATACACACCACCACATCAACATACTATAGATGACATAATTGGTGCGGAGAATAACCATAATTTTTGCACAACAATAGAGAAGAGAAATAGAAAATATTTGAAAGTAATATAACATTGATAATCCAATATACCATGTGCCTGTAAAACAATCGAACTAAACAAATTTCTTCATGCTTTTGAACGTGCAAAGATGGCATGTATGATGAGTTAACAGACTTGTGTCTGAAAGGGAACTAGAAAAATTGTCTTCCATGTTCAATGTTATGAGAAAAAAAGGGAATTACTTACTAAAAAGAGTAACAAAAACTACAAAATTGGGCCTACAAAGATGAACACAAAGAGAGACTACTGCCCAACAAGCTATAAAACCTCCATAGACAAATAAAATGGTTCAATACCACCAACTCCAGCCCAGTTACATACTTCACTACCTCACTCTTGACCATATTCAGAGTGAAGGATCTCTTTGGAAACATTGACTACTTCCTCGACTTCAATGTCCTTTGCTTCATATTCTTCTTCCTCGTCACTAGCTTCGCCGTCCCTCAGCTCTTGCCTCTTTGCCTTCTCTTCTTCATGCAACTGCTTCCATTGATTGACCCATTTGTTCCATTCTTCTTTCACGATCCTGCGCTTCTCTTGCTCCTGCTCACTCAGCAGCAATGAAACATCTTGATCTTCAGCTTCATATTTCTTACTATACTTCTTCAAGTTCTTTGCAATCTCTTCCTCTTTCTCAGCAGTCAAGAAAGATGGTGGTCTTGGTCTCCATAAGAACTATATATTTTGAAGAAAAAATAACAGAACATTAGATTTGGGAAGAAAAGTGCTGGCACGGATTACTCAAAAAGCTTCTGAAAAAAAGGATTTTGTGCGTAATGAATAATAACAATTCAATGTCTGAATTCACGTTGGTACAAAAACTTTAACGGGCCATCCATCAATTTACTATTCCATGTCAAAAAACTATAACCATATATAATTGTACATCCAAAAGTCGTTCTTTGGACCATTGTAATACACATACACAGAAAAAATGCACAATTACCTGATAGAAGTTATCCTTCAATATCCGATACAGATGTTTGCCATGGAAAGACCATATATTGAATCCATTTTCCATTTCATGAACCAATGAAGTCACTGCAGTCGCAACATACCTGTAATATAAAAGGGATAACCAATGATCAGTAACATAACAAAAGTCAAACATTTAATAACTAAAGAATATTATATTTTTTATTGATGTTACACAAATTTGTCCATGATCTTCTGCGTTAGTCGACAATATCATCACTTGTTTGAATAAACAACATACCTTCCAGTTGGATCCCATTCAACATCAGTTGCACAAAAATGTTCGGCATTAGTCATGGTTTCGAGGTCATCAACATTGTAAAATTCCAACTGTCCGTTCATACCTTTCAACCCTGCAAATACAATGAAGCGACCTGCAGGTGACCAAAACAAAGCATTTGCCTGCTTGCCTTTTAGAGTAGTGAGCTTTGAAACTCGGCCAGTGTTCTGAGCAGTCCGCATAGAGTAGATACTAATATCAGGCTTTGGGTTATCACCGTGAATAACAGCAAACCTATGTCCCTTTGGCTCCCAAGCAAATGCAACGATCTTATCATTCTTATTCTCAAGCTCCAGAACTTCAATGGGTATGTCACGTTCCTTTATACGGAAAAGCTCAAAGCCTGTGTAAGTGCTTTTCTTTGTTTTGGTATATCGATCTACATTAACAGCAAGGTAATCCCCATTGCTCTGCCAGTACATCTTGCAGTCACTGACACTAAAAAGGTTCTTTTGCCTGAGTTCTTCTTTGCTGGGGATTTGAACAAGACTAACCTACAAATCCATCAAAGAAAATAAAATTAAAATAAACAAAAATATAAATACACATTAAGTAAAAACTATTGAGCAAGAAAAAAAAATTCAATCCATGACATGCCATAGAAAGGAAGGAAAACAAAAGTTTACCCTAGCTGGCTGGTTACCACCTCCTGACTCGGGAACAAACAGTGAAATGATTGGATCAGTTGGTGACCAGCTGAAATCCATTATATTTTCAACTTTTATGGATTTTTTGTCAACAAGAGAAAAATTTTCTGTCTCATATACAGAAAGAACATTTTTCCCCATCCTTGCAAAGTACTTGTCGTCTCTTCCGCCACTCCATCTGCAAAGAAAAAAATTTAAATTCATCACTAAATTCGGCATGTGATAGATGGTAAAATATTTAAGTTAGATAGGGAGAGATTTGTACTTGAAAACAGGCCATGACACTCCCATGACACCCACGGTACCTCCAATAGCAAAATCATCAGCACTTCCTTTAAAGTCTCTCATCACTTTACCAGTCCTCACATCAAATATATTTATCACAACCCTCTAGAGGAAGAAAGCTGGGGTTAGGTACAGTGTCACAAAAAAACTCAATATGAAACAACAAAGAAGAAAGTACTCACATTAGCATCTCGAGGGTTGCTTGGTTCATGGCTACTATAAGTCACCAAATACTTCTCACCAGGTGAAAAATCAATAAGCTTTACCTGTGATTTATATAAATAATATAAATATTAATGTAGTTAAAATGGTGTATAATGAATATAAAAAACAAAATGAAAACTCAAGAATACCTGAGGATGAGCGTATCGCATGAGACGATTGAAGGTTGTAGCACCTCCCCAGACTGCTGCACCCTGCCGGTGAACTGTTGCCAAATATGTGCCCAAAGGTGACCATTGTACAAAACTCTCTGTCCAGTACTGTAATAAAAAAATATATATAACACCGTAAAGGGATGAAGATGTATATGAACGGGAACTGGTAACAAATACCAAATAATAAAATATTTTGAAATATATTCTCCACTTACTGCACGTTTGTAAACAGGATCAGGCTTTAAATGTCTAGCATCATTCCAAAAAACCTCAGTATCATTACCAGTACGATCATTAGCAGCACGAATCACAAACTGGTCTCGGGCCTTAGCATCAGTAAGCCATTGTTGCAGATTTTCCTGCGAGAAATGAAGACCATAGAGCATCAGAAATGATAAATGGCAACTAGACCCCATAGCAAACGATTCTAATTCATATACCATCATAACCACACATGAGCAGAAATTGAACAAACATTGAGCAATCCAACTAGTAAACCAAACATGTTGGTAATTCCACAAGAAGTGTAGTACACGAGAAAACATGCAATTAACATATAACCAATAATTTAAGGTAAAACGAAAACAGAAGCATGTAGTAAGCAATGTCATACTTATATATTTTGGGTATAAAATTAACAAAAGTCATCCCATAATCATAATAGTATATCCTCAAATGGTCATAATTGTTGACCAAAACTAAACTAAGCATGTAATTTGTAACTACATGCATAACAACAATAAGGAACTATAAGAAAACTAATACCCCTTCAGGAAAACTGGCAATGATACAGAGTTATTATAAAAGTTGAATGAATTTCTATAATCATTACCCCTGGAGTATATTCCTTGTGTGGAGGAGGAGCCCACTCATCTGGCACATTCATGAACCGGTCAAAATCATCAAACATACTCACAGCAAATACGTGGGCACGATCCAATTTGTATCCATGAGTCTTCTCTCTAGCAATCTCAGCTTCCTAAAATAACCATCCAATTTAACCTCGTCAAATCAAATAGCAGAAAACCGTTCATCGAATCTAATCTAATACATAATAAAACAATAAAAACAAACAACTTATTCGACATAAAAGATTTTTTTACCTGAGGAGTATTGTATTCAATAAAGCAGTAACCTAAAGACTTTCCAGTGGCAGGATCAACGGGCATCCAAAGACCATCATCCTTGATAACACCAATCTGGCCGTAAATTTTACGAACAACGCCTTCAAGTTTCTCAAACTTTTCTTTCGGAACAACGGGAAGATTGTCTACTACTATAATGTTCCCAAAACCAGTGTCAAACGAACCAGAATTTTCCTCTTGAAGAACATCTTCATCATCACTACACAATGAATAAACGAACCAGAATTTTAAAATCGATACCTAGGGTTTTAATTTACTTAGCCACAAACACAAAAAAAAAATAAAAAATAATAAGAAATAAAGAATTCGATATACCTGATGATTCCACAGTCATAACCCGGTGGGAGTTGAATGGAATCAAGATCAATGGTGGATAGATCGATTCCAAGAAGCGAGGCTTTGTCTTCAATCTCTTTCATTACCATCACATCCGCCATTGTTGCGTCGGTGATTGAGTGCGTTACCTTTTGTAGGCGGAGATTATCGCATCCGTAAATCGCGGTGGAATGGAATACTCGGTTTGGTATCGACGGGGAGAAGAGTTCAGTGAAAAAACAACGGCGGAGTGCAGTTTTATGTTGTTTTAGGGTTTGGAAAATTATGTGGATTGGGCTCGGATTACATTCGCATCTATTTGTTTCTTTTTAACTAGTTTGATTGATGACCCGTGCGACGCACGGTTGTATTTTTCATTTTTTATTTTTTTATGATATAATTTTAAAATAAAAACATCATTTAATGCATACATTAAATAATACTCACCCCCTCTTATAAAAAAAAAATAATACTCACCCTGAGAAGAAAAAAAAAATAATACATTATAAAAATCATAAAATAGAATCCTTAGATTACATATAAATTTGAGGGTTACAAAGTAACAAACAATTTTACATAAAAATTTAGCGGCACAGTTTGTTAGTCGTTTACCTTTTATTCATGTGTATTTATTTTACATATATTCATTGCAAAGCAAACACACAAAAGGAGGGGGCTGGAACCACTTGATGCCAGAACTGACCCCCGAACCAGATTAAACTGGTGATGAAAAACCAAAAAAAAAAACACACAAAAGGAACTAACGGCGACAAAAATTGATTGAAACATTTGCATATGATGAAATAAAATTCATTTGTGAGATGAAAATCACATCACCAATGTTTGTCCTTGTTACTATTTGCTCTCAAACCACATATAAGCCCCTTTATTATATATATATTTCTCTGGATTCAATTTGTGTTTTGCTTATTGGTTCTATTATCCGCATCAAATAGGTACAAGTGAATTCAGTTATGAAATAAGTTATCTAACTACGAGTTTATGATGATAGTTTTGGGAAAGCTAGAGGAAGATTCATGTGTATGTGGTGGTGTTCGACTTGTCTACATTTTCATCCTTATACGTTTTTTGTGACATCAGTGGCAGAGCTAGAACCTAAGTGAGGGTTTCAAATTTTTAAGTTCTAAGACTTTTTGGCTGGCTGAGCAAAAAAATATAAATCAGAAGATTCAAAATACAGAATATATATAGAAGTATGTTTACACATTTTTTAAGTTTAGAGGGCTCAATTGAACCCTCTACCTTGGCCCTGTATCACTCTCCAATCGAATGATGTTGAACAAATTGACACTACAATCTCTGCCTTCAGATATGATAAAAGTGATGTAAGAATAACCGCGAGAGCGAGTAAACACTGGTCTTGTTCATATTTCTAACTAATGAACATTAAGGTATAATTGGTTATATATGACTCGGGCCATACGACAAGTTTTGATGCAACCAACTAAAAAGAGTCTTTACTGAGTATGAAATTACATTACAATAATTGTACAATGATACAGGGAACTCCAACATGGAGTAAATGAAGATGCATCAGCCCCACTCATGTAAGAAAAAATTAGAGCTAGAAGCTATAAATCAATCTTACAGACCAGAAGAAGAAAAAAAAACTATCAATCAATCTTCTTTGAAGTAAGAAACTTCTTGGTGAGATCAGATTTTAATTTGCATCCAAAAGTATGTGCTTTAATCAATAAGTTGTCAATGTCATCCTCCTTCTTTTCATAAACGTAGAAAGCTACAAATGCTAAGGTAAGTCCTGCAAACAAGACAAGAAACTAACAGTATTATTATCATCCAAGCACATGGAATTCAAACAAACCGCACAGCATGAGAGAGAGAGAGAGAGAGAGAGAGAGAGAGAGAGAGAGAGAGAGAGAACCTATAGTATACAAGCTCTTAAGTGAAAAGGCACCCAGGAAGCCAAGAACGAACAAAGAGAAAACAACCTATTGATCACAAGGGAGAGATGTATCAGCACATCCAAACCCACAATCTCCTTATCAGAATATGTAAGATTGACTATCGACAAAATTTTGAAGCGGTGTATATACCTTGAAGAACAACTCCCAGTTATTGCCTTCTGCAAGGGATTTTAAAGCATTTACAGCAAAATTCCACGATGAGGCTACAGAGAGAGCAATTTGATTTGACATATCTTCTGATAAGTGAAACCATGAAGTGGGTATTTTCTCAACAGTGTACCCCAATCTGAACAAATGCATAAAATGCAACTAAAGTTAGCATTTGTATTCACATTAGAAAGTGCAATGTGTCCAACAGCGGAACAGCTGGTTCATCATTGTAGTTCTTGAGATGGACAAATTATTTCTTGAAAAAGGAATTACTTAGGACGAATTATTTATTTACACTATATATATTATCTTTAATACTGGAAACTATGAAAAGGAAACTATGAAAAATAATAAACTAATTAAACAACAGCAACACAAATAAAACATCATATACACAACACTAACTATATTATATTCTCCTTAAATAGGAGATATTTTCCAACAATAATTATATTTAGTAATACATCATTGGAAAGTTAACGACAACATAAAATGTTAATTGACGCTCTGGTAAATTCATTGGTAGACTGTACTTACATTTTTGCAGGAAGAATGCCATGAATGAATAAACCGATTGATGAGTACAATAGAAGCTTTGTAAGAGCAGTAATGAAGGTATTTTCAGATGCGATGAAGTTGACATATATTGCTATCAAGACTAATAATGTAGTGAAAGTTTGCTTTTTATCCTTCCAAAGCAACGTGTCAGCAACTGCAAAATGGTAGATCAATTAAAACTACTAGATAAAATAACGAAAATTGTAATACAACTCCCACTATTAGCTAGATACACCTATGTGTTTGTATAGCAAGTAGAAGACGATGAAGCTGAATACACAAAAAAGTGATCACCGGGGAAAAATCTAGGAACGATAATGGATTAAGTTAGAAATACCAGAATTTGAACTTTGAGTTCAAATTCTTCAGTCTTCTTAGAGCTTGCACGTCAACCATATACATGCTTTATTAAAATTTTAAAATGCATTGGGCCTCGGCCCCGTTGAATACCAAAAAAAAATAATAATTAAAATGCATTGCTTCATATCAAGATGAGATATATGAACAAATTGGGATCCTAAACTATAACTTCTTGCATTATCTTTGCAATTTTTACCTAATGCATTTGTCTTGGAATATGTCTTTCACATGTTTGCTACAATTACGTAAATGTGACTACTTTTAAATGCCTTTTAGAAGTTTAACTCTCTACACAACAACAAAACCAAATCAAAAATAACAAAAGGCAATTCCAGATATCCTAAACAAAGAAGTTAGAAGAGTATAATCAATTATGAATACCTCTTCCACTTCCAAGATATACAGAAGCTTTGGAGGGACCTTCTCTTTTAAACTTAAGTTGATTTTCAGCCCTCAAATGTGGATATGATTCAATTGTCCTCCGTATGCCCTCCTGCAAGAAAAAATACAGTCCCTTAATTACACGTGAAAAACATCCCATGCGTAGGGTTAACAGATATACTCATTGCAATAGATGTAGTGTAGGAACCTTTTTGCACAGAAACATCATCCATTTAAGAATCACATCTCATACTTGATTTCTGAATATATTTAGATAACTCTTAACTACATGTTATTGTTTTTTTAAGGTGCAAGAACAATAATATAATCACATGGTTAATGCATGAAATTAGAAACTTCACCAGTAAGTAATTTGAGCATCTCAACACAGTTCAGAACCATAAATATTGGAGTTAGAACAGAGCACAATTACTTTTCTGAAACGTCACAGAACCTGTAGAGTTATGATGGGTGCATAGTCAAGGCGGTCCTTTGCTTTTGAGCAATCAAAAGATCTGGTGCAAGATGTGAGTCTTATTCTTGAAGGGGTCAGCTGAGGCACCTTCATCCCATATGGACCAAGCAGCCTATATATCCACTCCACCAAATGTGCAATTGGCATGATAACAAAGACAGGGATCTTTATGCTTGGCCTGCAAAGTACATAACTCGGATAACAAATGAAAGACACTGGCAGCACCATAATTATGTTCATATTTGTTTATTTAGAAGAAAAACCATTAAAGTATTCCTTATTTCATTAAAAAATAAAAGCAAGAAGTATAATTGCAAAAGAATTCATTATAATAGACAGCCAATATTCTCTTGGGCATAAAAAATCACAGTTAAGGGCGTAATAAGAATAAGAAAGATCTAATGATTAACAGTACAAAAGAAATCACCTTTGATATCCAAGACCTTCCAAAATTAGAGACATGAACTCCCAAAACTTTATTGGTTCCATATTTGTGATGAAATATGCCTACAAAACAAATATTTATCAGCAAGAAAGCACTACAGGAATTGCTAAGTTTTCCAAGCTTAGTATGCAGATCTATCGCTCTTCTCCTCCTTAGTGGAAAAAATGGAATACTCATTCTCAATCTAACTATGTTTAACTAGCAAGTATGTTTTTAATGCCTCCTCATTTTCCCAAATAAATAGTTTCTACCCTGCAACATATAAGCATCATCATTCTATAAATAATTTACTTCTTAAAGGATGCACACCTATGACGAACAAACAATGATTTAACAAAGAGCTTCACTGTCTAAATCTTCAAATACATCATCAAAACTTCTCCTATTTGTCATTTAACTTTCATTTACACACAAAAATAGAACATTACTAAAAAAAAAAGTAATGCGGTACCTGTCCTGCAGCTTTTTCTGAAATGGTTCCCTCTGAAGCAAGAGCTCGATCAGCACAAATATGGGCATGAGCCACATTTTCAACATATGTGAAATCATACACGTTATTGCCATCACCAATAATGAACTAGCAAGAGAAAAATATAAATCATCAATGAAAGGTTTAAGAAAGTCTCTTCTAATAGGTAGTTAGAAATGCATATTGGCTCCCCAACCATATTTTCCATATCCCTCCTCTTAATTTCATTAAGGAAAAATAACAATTTTTATCAGTCTCGGTCCAATTTTTTCGTGTGGTTCTTTTAATTCAATAGTATAAGTCTTGTATGTCCTAATAAAGATGAAATTGTCATAAGTGTTTGTTTTTTTATTTTGTAAGCAATATAAAAGATATCAAATATTAACCAAATGACGGAAGAATAAACAGCATTTACCTTGGATTTCCCTGCCTTGGCAGCATCAACCAATGAAGGCACCAACAGTTTATCACCGGGTCCAAAAATGCTGCTAGGGCGTATGCAACACGTTAGCAGTCCACTAGCCTTAATAACCAATTCCTCACCCTCGGCTTTAGTTGCTGAGTAATGATCATTATGCTGGAAACAGTAGGATTCAGTTAAAGACCATAACAAACATTTCTAATCTACTCCAATCCCAATTGCTAGATTATCATTGATCCGAATTATGTGCAGTGACAGCCCTGCAGTCACACGTATCTCGGCCATCTAATCAAGATCAGATGGTCCAGATTTCAAACCCAGAATTTTAAATTTAAAGAAAATCAAAATTCACTTTAAAACCTAAACCATCCGATCTCGAATGCCCGAGATGCGTGTGACTGCACCTAATCCAAATCCAAGTTGAATTGAAGAGTTGGTAAAGTAGTTACCGAAGGTGGATATGGCAATGATTCATTTCCATTATGAATTCCATGAACTCCATCAAAAACAACACTAGGAGAACTAGTATAAATGAGTCTCTTCACTTTTAACTCGACACAAGCATCAATAACATTCTTTGTTCCTTCAACAAGAAACACCTAAGTTAGATCCAAAGAAACAAAATGAATCACCAAACAAAACAGAATATCAAGGTTTTACAGTTTTACCTTCAACACTAACAGAATAATGAAGCTGGTAATTGTTAATAGACGAATTCGGAGCCGCCATATGAAACACAGCTTCAACTCCTTCAAATGCTGCATGGAACACAAAAAAATTAACAATGTTGATTAATTAATTAATTAATCAATCAAAGCATACTATGTTTGTTTTTTAGGTTACCTTTCAAGAGTTGAGCTTTGTTGCGAAGATCGACGGAGACATATTGAGCGCGGCCGGAGTGTAAAGCTTGACCGAGAAGACCTAATTGTTCGGAGGGTTCAAGTTCAATGGTTGGTCCTAAATCAGCGATGCGGACACAGTAAGTGTTTAATCGGATTAGCATTTCAACTAAATGACGAGCAGCAAAACCACGACCGCCGGTGACTACACACCACCCTTCCCCCGCCGCCATACTTAAACACAGTCTCGAAGGTTAGTTGTTGTTAGTTACGGATTACGGATAACATGGAGTGAAATAAACAGCTGAGAGTGAGAGTGTGAAACCGATTACTACTTAAAAAAAAAATGGAACAAGTTCTGTGGTGTGGTGAAGATAGGAGATGCAATGATGATGGGTCAGTTACTGGTCGGCGGCGATGGTGAATGGCGACGGCAAAGCGATCTACGGAAATGAGGAGGAGTGCCCGATCTCTTCTGGGTTTTTTTTATGCAAAATCTTTACTGGGTTTTTGATGTACTAATACATATTTAGATATTGATTAGTGCAAAAAATGAATGAGCTGATAAAAAATTATAGGCTAACTAGTGTCCTTGGGTACTAGTTAAGGAACCAAAAAGAAAAAGTTTTGTATTGAGAATATCATATTTTATACTTTTAAAAAGTTGACTGCACAAGTTTCAAGATAACTTTACTATATTAAGTTTCCTTAATTAATGTCCGGGGACACTATTTAGCATTTTCCAAAATTATATTAGAACAATAAATTTGTGGTTCTAATCATATATAATATAGATTCGGAAAACATTTTTCAAAGTAATTTTAAATTTTGCGTTCTAAAATATTTGAATTTTTAGAAAATGTTTTCCGAAAAAATTAACTTTTGAGAAATAGAATTCAAAAAATATTAGAATATGAATGGGAAAAAAATTATAAAATTGGAAAATGTTTTCCGAAAATTATGAGGGCAAAATTGGAAGCATTGGTTTAAAAATATTTAAATTTTTAACGACAACATATGTTGTTGTTTGGAAGTATAGGTTTATGACTCAATCTCACTTTTATGGTTGAAATAATGACTTAATTTATATGAATTTGATCAAAATAACCAAAAATAAAAATATAACTCAGACTATACTGGTGTAAATTATGTCATTATTTTAGCCGTAAAGATAATAAGAGTCGTGATTTTTAAAATGTGACAATTATTAATATATATTATCTCTATGATAAAATATAAACATAGAGATATTGATAATCGTCACGAAGAGATATTAATAATTGTCACATTTTATCTCTATTAATATACCAATGTTGGACAAGTGGTCATTAGTATACGCTCAAGAAAGAAAAAAAAGTGGTCATTAGTATTATAACAATTAGCCGCCAGGTGTCCATTTGTGTGATCGATATTTTTTTTTTTTTTTTGTGATCGATATTCTATATTGTGCAAATATAAATAACTACTTAATCTCTTTTTTTATTGGACTTAGTCAATTGATAACTATGTAACCTCCTTTTTTGTTGTGCATAGTTATTAAGAAGAAAAAATATATTTTTTTTTACTATAAAACAACTGAAAACTTACTTTTATGTGGAAGTTGTGCTTAGTTATTAAGAAGAAAACAAATTTATTTACTAAAAAACTGAAAATCTATTTTTATGTGGAAGTTATTTTTTAAGGGTAAAATATGAATAATGAAAAAGTCATCCAAAAAATTTGAATCCTTTTTATATATAGTATAGATACAATTAGGGCTTTGTTGTGAAAGTGGTCCTCCACAATAGCATTTGCCAAATCAATATAATCCTTTCCTTTTATCACGGTAAGTTCATATAAGTTGTAATGGTCCAAGAAATTAATGTGATTGTGTCGTGTGCAAAAAGTAACTGGACTGAACAAGTTATAAGCAACCAAAATAAATCCCTGATGTGGAAGTGGAACCATCTATGTTGAGGCAAATGTGAAATGGAAGATAGGCATTAAAGTTAATTCATTTGATATACCGTACATATATGATACAATGAACGAGGGGTAAAAAAAATTGGAAAAAATTTAAATTTAAGATACAATATGGCCAATGTATTTTAATACAAAATTAAATTTAAAATTAAATTTACTTTCTCTTCAGGCGGTTTTTGTGCGTGACAATCTTTCCTGCAGATAATTTGCCTCGAGTGTGTGTGGGTTGTGTGGAATGAAAGAAATCAGGGACTAATCAGAAATTCAGAGTGCTTCCTACCTCAACTATTGGACAAAGTCAAACTGTATTCTTATCGGTGGTTGAAGACTATGAACTTTAATCTAGTCCCAAGCTACTATAATTGGTGATCGAGCCCGTGTATTTGTTTGAGCATATATTACTTCTATTGTTGTTACGTGTGTGTAATCTATGGAGTCTTTTCGGCATGCCTTGTGCTGAGGAGATTCGTCGGTTAATATATATTTCATTTTTGTCTTTTTAAAAAATAAATAAATAAATTTAAAGTTAAACATATATAAATGCACAATATATAAATACAGCTAGAATTGATAATAGAAAACAGCAACATTACTTAAATTATCAAACAAACGACAGTTACACATCTTGTATATTTTTGTTTTTTTAATTCTTTTATTTTATTTTTCACAAGGAATAGGGTTTTCTCTCTGCTACTACGTATAGTCGTATCTAGGGTTGGGAACAGGCCAGGCCAGGCTTTGACAGGCCTGAGCCTGGCCTATGATTTTTTTTTAAGCCTAAGCCTGGCCTACGGCCTATCAAATGCAATTTTTTTGGCCTGGCCTGGCCTTATAGCCTGTTTATGAGTCTGTTACATAAAACTCTCTATATAGTCTTTTTAAATATTTAGGCTAATTAAACATGCCTTAAAGCCTATTTCACATTTAAATTTTTATAATTTCTACAACATTAAGAAAAAGCTAATAAAATGATTAGCACAAGAATTAAAAGCTAATAAAATAACAAATACGATTACGACAAAATCTATTAAGTATGCCATAATACAAATTTTTTGTTAAACACTAATGTTAATCGGTGTAGTTAGCAACAACCAAAATATACACTATAATTTGTCTTTGTAAAAAAAAAAACAAATATATTTTGTCTAATAAATATTTTATATTTATATAAATAATATTTATTTTTTTATACAAACAAGATGATATAAATAATAATATTATATAAATAATAATTATTAAATATAAACAGGCCGGCCTATCAGGCTTCACAAGCTTTTTTAAAGGCCTAAGTCTGGCCTATTTATATAAACAGACTTTTTTCAAGGCCTGAGCCTGACATTTTTAATAAACAAGTCAGGCCAGGCCTAAGACAGGCCGAGCAGACCCCTGAAGGCCGCCTGGCCTATTCCCAACCCTAGTCGTATCTCACCCTTATTTACTAAGTGTAGTCACATCTCAAGCACCGGATAAGTATCAAACACGTATTGGTATCATATATGATATTTAAGACGATAATCGAACAAATGTTGGAGTATCAAGGCTTTCCATAGGACATAGTATTCATTCACAAAGGGATGTGGGGAAAGAGAATAAGACATATACAAGAAAAAGAGAAAGAAGGCAACTCGTCGGTGATCATGTGTAAGGTCGAATAAAGTCATTTTCAAATTAGAGGAAATGGTCCCATTTCATACCTCTTGAATTAGATGGATGAAACAAAAAATTTGGGGATACAAAATGATGTATTATTCTATCTCACTCCATCCAAAACCACAAATCCAAATGTAGCTTAAGTTAAAATACGTTTTTCTATACCCAATATATAGAGTTATGTTATTTGAAATATTGACAACTTTTGTGATACCGTATACATATTTGTCTGTATCTCTTTCCTACTATGTATCTTCTACATTTTACATATACTTCAAAAATACATAATTTGACAACAAATTTGCTTGTACATGCACCATTTCCCCATATAAATTAGATTATTTGCAATGAACATATGAATACATACTTTTTTAAATATTCATCGTTGTATCACAACATCAATATTATGTTGAGTAGATTTTACTGGATACGCGTTCAAATCAAATTACACTATAAATCCACATCAAACAAATCTTGGTTATTGCTTTTCTTTTCCATATCACTCATGTAAAAAATCACACCACTGTAAATATTCTTAGTTAAGTTGATATTATCGAAAGATATATATCTTTTAGATTTTTCAATGGATATTGAGAGAATTTATGAGCAAATTAAATGGGAGAAGATGAGTACCCTAAGTTTTTTTCATACACACAAGTCATTCATCAAATCTCTTACCACCTATTTAAAGGCTATTTTTTTTCTTCATTTAGATCAATTCATTAGTGACAACTTTCCTTTTTGTCTATCAATTGATTATAAACAAATCATCAAATTTGCTTTTTTTTTTTGTTGTGTTTGTTTCCAAACAAAAATAGTGAACCATAAATAATTATTTTCAAATTAAATAATTCAAAACATCTCATTTGAAACTTTTTTTAGATTTTTTTTTTAAAAAAAAAGTTGTAATAACTATGTAAGGGCATTACCAATGCAAGTGGTTTGGTGATAACTTAAAACTAAACAACCGAATCATATTTTATTCTAGCGTTGGAGTTGAATGACATAGCATATAAAATGACTTAAAAACGGACAATGGAACTTCATGGAGCAACTTTTGCAAAGGGGACCTTAGCCCTACCTATTAATACGAAGTGATTGTTTTCATAACATTGTTATTATTTTTTAATTAAATACTAAAGGCACATGATCGGTACAAAGATTCAATAACAATTTAAATGCTCAACTGATAAAAATTGAACGTGTCCAACGAACATATTATTTAATAAAAGCATTGTTTATTTGATATTTTTTTATGTTTTTTAACATTTAATAGATTTTAACATATTAATAAAATAATTGAATTCGTATTTAAATTTGAATAAAAGTTAAGTGAAAATAAAAAATATATATAAATTGGCGGGGTTAAACATGGATTGCTTATTATTATACTATTGGAGTAAAATTGGTTAAAATTATTTATCAATTACTTAAATCCTACATGACAACTTGTGTCCACAAAAAATAACTTAAACCATCCATTAAGTTCTACATTTATAAATAATTGTCTAATAATTTATAAACTAAATTGAAGATAGAGTGATAGCTTACTGCTACATCAATTAATGGTTTGTTCCATTAACATTGGACCCAACTCAATGACACCATTTTTTTTTTTTCAAGTAGCCTAATGGCTTGAAATTCCACCCTTAAGGTGAATAAGTGGGATGACCGGGGTTCGAACCCCGATCCCCTGCATAATAATGCAAATGTCCACCAATTGAGCTAAGCTCATGGGACGACACCATTTTTCTTTTACATATGAAACCTACAACAATTTTATTCACCAAATTATCACGCTATATATGGATCAAAAACTACCACGAAATTTGTTCAGTGTCCATTTACGTGTCAATCTTAAGCACAAACTCTCCAACTTTATCTCTACTCTAGCATTACATTTCATTACACGAATAATTAACATGTTAGGCAGTCGAATAATTTAGTCATTTATGTTAAAATCAAAGAAGTTTCAAGAATAATTTATTCCCGTTAATGTTTTGATGATGTTAAAATGTAAATAGAACACTTTATGATATTAGATTTAGAAGTGACATTTTTCTCAACTACTAATAATAAGACACATCAGAAATAGGCCCGACGGGTTTAATTTCGCGTTTGTGAAGAAGTTTTGGGAGATTCTTAAGGGAGATATCCGGGTGATGTTTGACCAATTTCATGGGAATGCTAGTCTTCCGAAAGGTTTCCTCTCTTACTTTGTCACTTTAATTCCGAAAGTTAATTCCCCGTTTTTGCTTTCCGATTTTAGGCCTATTTCTTTACTTGGATGCCTCTATAAATTGGTTGCTAAAGTGTTGGCTAGAAGACTTGCGAAGGTGATGGATTCCGTGATCGGATCCAACCAATCGGCTTTTATAAAAGGTCGTAATTTGGTGGATGGAGTGGTGGTGGTTAATGAAGTGGTGGATTTGGCGAAGAGGACGAATAGAGAATGTTTAATTTTCAAAGTTGACTTTGAGAAAGCTTATGATTCGGTGGATTGGGGTTTTCTAGATTACATGCTCCATAGATTCGGTTTTTGTGAAAAGTGGATTGATTGGATCCAGGCGTGTGTCTTTGCCGGGAATTTGTCGATTCTAGTCAACGGGTCCCCAACCCCGGAGATTAGTATACAAAGAGGTCTTAAACAAGGAGACCCCCTAGCCCCGTTCCTCTTTTTGTTAGTTGTTGAAGGATTTAGTGGAGTTATGAGAAAGGCCGTGGACTTGGAGATTTTTAAAGGTTTCTCGGTTGGGAGAAATCCGGTTGTAATTTCACATTTCCAATATGCGGATGATACGCTATGTATAGGTGAAGCTTCCGTCGAAAACATTTAGGCTCTCAAGGCTATTCTAAGAGGGTTTGAAATGGCATCCAGTCTCAAAGTGAATTTTTGGAAAAGTGGTATTATGGGTGTTAATGTCTCGCCGATGTTTTTGGGAATGGCTAGTACCTTCCTAAATTGTAAACTAGGGGTGCTCTCGTTCAAGTATCTTGGACTTCCAATTGGGGCCAATCCGAGGAGTAGGTCCACTTGGATTCCTTTGATTGATCATCTTAGGAAGCGGTTGTTATCTTGGAGGAATAGACATATAAGTCTAGGGGGTCGGATAGTTTTGATTAATTCCGTTTTGAATGCTATCCCCATTTTCTATCTCTCGTTTCTCAAAATGCCAACTAGTGTGTGGAAGGAAGTGGTGCGAATCCAAAGGGAGTTTTTATGGGGTGGTGTGAGGGGCGGAAGGAAGATTAGTTGGGTGAAGTGGTCCGTGGTGTGTAAGGCAAAGAGTTAAGGTGGGTTAGGAGTCCAAGATGCGAGGATTGTTAATTTAAGCCTCTTGACGAAGTGGCGGTGGCGGCTCATGCAACCCGGTATGCCTCTTTGGAAGGAAGTGTTGGTGTCAAAGTATGGGAGTCATATTCTTCATCATGTTGATTGGGGTGATTTTCAAATACCTCGGTCTTCTTCGTTATGGTGGAAGGATATTTGTGCGTTGGAAAGGGTGGTGCCCGAGAATGGGATTGATGAAGCAATTCAACGGGTGGTGGGGGATGGTAGATCCACCTTTTTTGGTTGTCAAATTGGATAGGTGAGGCCCCTCTTGCGAGACTATTCCCCCGATTATATTCTCTATCTAACCATAAAGAATATATGATTCATCATTTTGGAGTGAGGAGTGGTGATACTTGCACTTGGTCTTTCTCTTGGAGAATGGAACTTTTTGCGTGGGAAAATGATCTTGTTGTGCAATTAAAAGATCTTTTGGCTTCGGTTATGTTGGTGCCGGAAGGGGATGTGTGGAGGTGGTTACCCGACGAGGAAGGAATGTTTTCGGTAAAATCTACTTATTTGCTTATTGAGAATTGTCTTTGTCCCACGGAGGTGTTAGATGATGAGGTGAGGTTGGTGTTTGAGCATATTTGGGAGAGCCCGGCTCCTTCTAAGGTTATTGCCTTTTCTTGGCAACTCTTATACGACCGGATCCCGACGACTTCGAATCTTGACTATCAGGGCATTATTCCTCCGGATGCTCTTCGGGAGTGTGTGGCTTGTGTAGGTAGGTTGGAATCTTCAAGTCACCTCTTTTTGCATTGCCCTTTTGCTATGAGGGTGTGGTATGATATTTTTAGGTGGTTGGGAGTGATCATTGTGATTCTGCCCTCGGTTGCTTTACTTTTTGAGATGGTTAGAGGATCGGGGCGTAATAATAAAAAATTGAGACAAGGGCTCTTAATGATTTGGCATGTGACAATTTGGTCCATTTGGAAGGCGCGCAATAGTGTAATTTTTGCGAATGGGGTGTTGGATCCGAGTGTTTTGGTGGATGAAGTGAAGGTGCTAAGCTAGAAGTGGAGCCTTGCGAGGCTGAATTTGAGACCTTGCTTGTACTATGAATGGTTATGGGACCCAGGGGACTGCCTCTTGCGCTAATTAGGAGCTGCTGGCCTTTTTTCTGTTCTGGTGTTGATCTGCCTCTGCTGTTTGTTATTGTTGTAGTTAATGTGTATAGGAAGGGGTTACCGTTTTGTACTTTTGCTCTTCGGTTTTGGTGGGGTAGTTTGTCCCCTTTAGTTTATTTGTTTTATTGTTGTTGCTTGGGGTCTGTTCACTTTCTCTTGTATTCACCTTTGCTGCTTCTTTACACTCCTGGTGTAGAAGTGTGCTTGATTCAATAAATTTTGCCTTTGCAAAAAAAAAAGAAGATAGGTAATCTGATACAATTTTATGAGATGGATAGTTAAATTGTCAACTTTTATTTTTTTGTTGTTTTTTACACCTTCAATTGAATTTTATGAAATACCACATTCACTGTAATTGAAAAAACATCAACCAATTTAGTTCTAGTTATTTAACTATAAAAAGTCTAATTTAAACACATCTATCCATTTATTTAGTTTTTTCCACTAAAATGTCTCAATGATATATCCATCAAAAGTAAATTTGACAGAAACAGATTTGGATCCTCTCCAATTTTCCTTCATGTTTGTCTCCTTTTTCTTGATCTAAGGGTTGGTAAATTACAAAGAATAAAAAAGAGAAAAAATCAACCCTTAGTTTTTGCGATTTCTTTAATTTTCGGCCACGTATTACTTTTAAGCACACCTAAACGCAAAAGAAACAAGATAAACTCTTTCAAATGCACAAATTGGTTAGTTAATTTTACCTTTGTATGATGTAAAGTAACATGCACAAATTGGTTAGTTAATTTTACCTTTGTATGATGTAAAGTAACATTATTTGATGATAAATTTAGACCTTGCATGTCTAGAAATATTAGCACAATAATACTGCCCGTTTGCTACTTGTTGTCCATTTGCTTTCCATTATAGTATAATTATTTTTGGAGAATGTTAACATATGCCCTAAAGACATATGTTAATATGATAATTATGGAAACAATTTATTGAACTTGTGGTGTATTCAATTATCTAGACATTAAATTCTTTATATTATTAAATGTTATATTTCTATTTTTAGGTACCTTAACATGTACTAGTTATCATGACCCATTATTTATATATATATATATATATGACAAAAGTCTGATTAGGAAATAAGGCAAATTCTACTGTACAATAGACTAATCCTAATGTACCGGTACAATAGGTTTTCAAATTAATAGAAAAATGAGTATATTTTAGAAGAATTTTTTTTTTCTATCTTATAAAATATTATAATAACTAATATTATTCATCAAAGTTGTCAAAAAAATAAAATAAATTTTTTATTTTTTTTTGAACTCTTATTATTCATAATAGTGAATATTGAATTTTTTATTAAAAAAATTAGTATCATGTTTATAAAAAATGAAATTGTGATTTTTCTTATGAAATTATGTTTTCTAAAATATAATGGTCAATAAATAACTTTTGAATTTATTAAAATTATTGTTTATTTATCATTTTAAAAATTTAGTGTACCGGTACATTAGAATTTTACTAATGTACCGTAGAAGCTCCCAGGAAATAATGTTGTCTATTCTTTTTCCGTGGGCTTTAGCCTCTGTTTGTTTGTTTGTTTTTTTATTTTATTTTTCAAAAAGAAAATTAATAAATAGAGGGAAATATTTTTGGTACATTAATAGAGGGAGATTCAAAACATAATCAAAATTTCATCTTCCCACCATTTTTTTCTTTCAAAAAGGCAACAGTATTATTATATTACTATTATCATTATCATCTTCTTCAAGATCTCAAAGAAGAAGAACCAAGCTCAACCAATCATGGCGAATTTGGATCACACTCAGTTCAGCGACAGCGAAGACGATTTTGAACTTCCTCTCACTCAAACACCAACTCTTCAACCTCTTTCAGACTCCAATACTCAACGACCTTCCAAGAAACCCAAAACCAAAACGACCGCGTTTCCTGGCAAAGAAAACATTCCCCCCTTCGATGATAATTGTAGTTTGGATTTTGTTCCTTCCACTATAGATCCTGATTCCACCGCTCAAACCGTTTGTTCTTCTTCTGCCTCGGAACTGAAAAAGATTAACAAACGCGCTTATTCTCACAATTCATTAGAATCTAGGTTAGTTGCGTCAAGAGCGAACGCTTTTGATTATGGAGAGTCTGGTTCGAAGGTGAATTTTGATAGCTCTGTTGATTGTCCTCTCTGTGGTGTTGATATTTCTAATTTAACAGAGGAACAGCGTTATCTTCATACCAATCATTGTCTCGATAAAGCCGGAGAAGATGTAAGATACTCGAATCGCGATTCCTTTATAGTTTCTTTATCAATGATAATATCTATGCGGTTAAATTGTGCATGCATCAATTTAATGTTTTGTTGAACTTTAGTGTTCAAGCTTGATATAGGTTTTTATTATTTTAACTAAGAAAGAAAAGCTTTGCAATTGCTAGTTTTTTTTTTTTTTATAGTTTATTATTCAAAATATAATGATAGGGTTGTATGATTTGGCTGCAAATGGGTATAACTTAGGCTCTGTTTGGATAAACAACTTATTTGTAGATTATAGCAAGCGCACTTTTAATAGTAAGTGCTTATGTATAAGTTTAGGTAAGCTATTTCTATAGCAAAAGATAAAATAAAGTTTAATTGTTTTTTGTATACGATAATAAGCTGTTTTCGTAAGCTATATTGGAGAACTTATGAAAATAATTTGAAAAAATGCTTATGAAGATTGGTATAAGTTGTTTTCATAAGTTCTCTATGCCAATAAATAAGCTCAAATTAGCAAATCCAAAAAGGTCCTAAGTCATTCCTTATAAGCCAATGCTGTAAAATTCTTACTATCTTGTGTAGGTTGCTCTTCCTACTCCTAGTGACGACGTGGGAGCTCAATCTGTGGCAAAAGTCTCTCCGGTTGTTGATTGGCTAGGCGATCTCGGTTTAGCTAAATATGAGGAAGTTTTTGCTAGGGAAGAAGTTGATTGGGACACTTTGCAATGGCTGACAGAAGAGGTGAGTTTATTTATGGTCATTACCATATCTTATACTACCATATAAGTTAATTTTCCATTTCAAAGTAAAATTTGAAAAATTAGCTTTTCAGGCTTTTCCACTACTTGTTAAAGATCAATCTACCATAGTCAACCTACTTGGGTTGGGCCAAGTAATGAATTTGCAATTAGGACCACAGTAACATTCTGAAGAATAGTACTCACTGACATTTATGTTATTAGAAATCTAAAAATATGTTTGGTTTGGGTTTTTGCATCTAAAAATTATGAGTGGCATAAAACACAAATATACTGTCGTTTGTATGAAATGCCTGTCTTTTTGTGCTGCTTTGTTGCTAAAGGTTTAAGATCTATGTTAATGGAGTTTTCCCCCTCTTTTACTTCTGTATCTATAGGATCTCTTAAACATGGGCATAACTGCACTTGGTCCAAGAAAAAAGATTGTGCATGCCCTGTCAGAACTTAGAAGAGGATGTGCCTCTTCAAGTTCAAACGAGAAACAAGGGGATGCTGGGGTCGAGCCTAGAAAGACTAGAAACCAGAAAGGCAAATCACAACATGACAAATCTGAAAGAAAAGCCGATGAAAATGTTAAACCAGCAGCAAACAAATTAATTACTGAATATTTTCCGGGATTTGTTACCAAAGAGAAGAAAGCTTCTGCGACTGCTGCAGAACAACATGAAACGAAAAAGAGTGACTCGGTTTCTGATAGAAAGCGCAAAGCAAAAGATATATCCACAAGTGCAAAGATTCGTGATGTTCCTAAATGGTGTGCCATACAAGGAACACCTTTCAGAGTGGTAAGTAGCATTCTATATTATACTTGTTTATATGTTATGTATTCTCCCCTGATGCATTATTTTAAGACACTGCAGATATTTTATAGCTAGAAGAAATCCTTTTCGACATGGTCTAGAAAATGAAAAAATCCATTTTCTTTTTACTTTACATGTATTTCTGATGTGTAATTTCCAGGAAAATGGGGGGTTTTGATGTGCGTTGCATGGTAACTAATTTATCATCATATCCAGTCAAGAAAAAATTACAGGCACTTAGATGACAATTCAAACTGAGCATACCACTCAATCATGTTTTATACAATGAATTGATCTTTAGATAAAGAAAAAATTATGTATACAATGAGTTCCACTGTAGATAGCTAGTAAACTACCAAGATTCTTGTATTCCACCACTGATTTTGCCGTTCTTTTTTTTGATGTGGATCTGATTTATGTGAGCAACACACTTAACACATTTAATTTATGCAGGATGCTTTCAAATACCTAAGAGGAGATTGTTCGCACTGGTTTCTCACACACTTCCACATGGACCGTAAGTCTGTTTCTGCATATGTTAAACGTTCAATCTTTATGAATTGTTTCAATTTGGTTAACCTTGATATTTGAATTACAGTTTAGAATTTAACTTAATTACAGTTTCAATCTTTATTTTCATTTAATCTTTATCTGTTTCAATTTTTATTTTCATTTAGCTTAATTACTGTTTAGAATTTATTTTTTTTGGCTTGTAAGAATTAAGATCTTATCAGTTTAGTATTTAATAGGCACACACAGACTTTTTGGCGGTGCTGTGCATCTGACACATGGAAGTGTAAATGTCATATAAAAGTGTGGATTGTCTTTTTCTAACCCTCCTTTGGCTGTTTTGGTGCCTGTTCCCCTACCATAAAAAATTAGAGTTTTAGATCACATTATAAAATTCATTGAAGACTCTAAAGTTAAAACTACCAATAAATAAAATAAAAAGATTTCTGGGTGTTTAGCTCCTTATGAGTGGATTATTACAATCAGAGTTCCAATTTGTGCTTTGGCTGTTGGCTCTCATTTGTGAATGCAGATTATCAAGGTCTCACCAAGTCATTCAATCATGGAAAGATCTATTGCTCCTCTGTTACAGCTAGACTTGTAAATATGAACATGGGAATTCCATATGATAAATTACACATTTTGCCTCTAAACCAAAAAATTGAAATAGCTGGTATTGGCGTGACTTGCTTGGATGCCAACCATTGTCCAGGTTCAATAATGATACTCTTTGAACCTCCGAATGGTAAGGTATGTACGGCTAGGATTGACTTCCTAACAAGCTTAATTATTGTTGGCTAGCTACCCATTGTTGTGTTAGAACTGACCAACTACTTTTTTGTTTATTTAGGCGGTACTTCACACAGGTGATTTTCGTTATAGTGAAGAAATGGCAAACAACCCTTTCCTGCGAATATGTCCTATTGACACTTTAATTCTTGATACCACATACTGCAACCCACAGGTGAGTTCATATGTCAAGAATGGACGATCTCTTTCAAATCAAATGACATGACTGTATCAAGTGTTTGCTTCGGCACTTCCTTAATTTTATGGATGTTCACTGACTGAATTAATTAACTAGTCAAGAAATTATACCCTGGCTACTCAAGATAGTATCAAAGTGAATTGATTTTCAATCTACTCTGACCAGACATGTTTTCTTGAATCAATGGTTTTTTAGAGGCCTTGGATTCTCTTGCATTCCATCCATTTTCTTGGAGTGTGGCATTGTGGTGGCAATTCTCTTACAGTTCCAGCTATTTCCCACGAACTTATAACTATGATGGAGATAGGAGATATAAGTTTAATTATAACTGTGATGAATTTTTTATGCATTTGTTTATTTCTCTTGCACACATTTTTTTAAATTGACAACTTCAAAAAACATATATTTTAGATACCAAAATATATTGAAGTGGGTAATGAATATTTGTAATATGTTTCATAATTCATTGCAGTATGACTTTCCAAAACAAGAGGCTGTAATACAATTTGTTATTGATGCCATTCAAGCAGAAGCTTTTAATCCCCAGACTCTTTTCCTTATTGGCAGCTATACAATTGGTAGAGTTCAAGTCATCCCTCTTTTTGGACATTTCTGATTTGTAGTTCGTACTTTACAATGATTATCTTAGCCCTTTAATATTTGTTTCAAATATGTAATTTGATATACTTTTTAAGTATAGAAGATTTGGGCAGTTGTGTTTGTGGGAATATTGTAGACCTATCAGGAAACTAATGAGGAAAAAAAAAAACCTCGTGTATTCTTTTGTTTCTATAGGAAAAGAAAGGCTTTTCTTGGAGGTTGCTCGTTCCCTTCGCAAAAAGGTTTACGTGACTGCAGCAAAATTACGCCTTTTAAAATGTTTGGAATTAACGGAAGAGGATATGCAGTGGTTTACTTCCAATGAGCATGAGAGCAACATTCATGTTGCCCCTATGTGGACACTTGCAAGCTTCAAAAGATTGAAGCACATATCAAGTCAATATGCTGTGAGTGCTGCTGCCTGTTTCTCTATCACACCATTATAAGCTAACTTTTTGGTATTTTTCAATGTTGGCAAGGAATGTATCTTGAAGTACACTTGTACAATTCATATATCTACAGATACTAATTATTTTTCCTACTTCAATCTGATCTTGTCTGATAATTATTTCATGACCAAATACCTTGGTGGCTGATAAAGGATCCACTGCTGCTACCTGATCTACCTGCTAAGCAGTTTTTCAGATTTCGAATAGGATCTTTAATATTGTATTACATGTTTTTTAACTTTTAATTTTACATTTCTAATCATCAGATGCATTTTCTTTATTCAGAGTCGGTTCAGTCTTATAGTTGCTTTCTCTCCTACTGGTTGGACATTTGGCAAAGGTAAGAAGAAGTCTCCCGGAAGAAGGTGGCAGCAGGGTACTGTTATAAGGTATGTTTTAATTTCCTCTATTACTGTATACTTTTACTTTTATTATTATATGCTTACGGTTGAAATCTTGAATCATATACCTGCATTGCATGATTGTATCCTTCAAAACATTCCTCCTTTCTCTCTTTACTTCTGGTCCAATAGAGCTTATTGTTATACCAAAGCCCTGACTTCATTGTTGCATTTTGATTCATATTCACTGAACTAGTTAATAGATGTACAAAAGTAGCCAGAAAAACAGTTTGCTCGCTTTCCTTAAGTTTGTTTAACTACTTTATCAGGTATGAAGTTCCTTACAGCGAGCATTGCAGCTTTACAGAACTTAAAGAGTTTGTAAATTTTTTATCTCCAAATAATATTATACCGAGTGTGAATAATGATGGACCTGAATCTGCCGATGCAATGGTTTCGTCTCTCATGTCAACTTAATTTGTGTACCAAAAGGGGTTCAGTCTACCCTTGTGACATCTGTGATGAACATTAAATAAAGGTCCAACAATTTTATCATACCTTTTACATTTAAGGATACCTTTTCAAAGGAAAAAGAGAAACCGTTTACTTTTGTTTCAGCATATTTGAGAATCAGGAAGTTCATTGATCAAAATTTATACTAGGGTCTTTGGTATAATGCTTGTGCAATATGAGCAGCAGTTATGCCAATCAATTATCAGAGGTGAATATGTGAAAGGGAGATAATATATATTTTAGCAGAGATAAAATCTGAAGATATTGTTGCATACGACAGGATAAGTTGGAAAGTTTTACATCCCCTTCTCCTTTTGATCCTGAATTATACCACTTCTCTTCCAGCAAAAGGATGGAGCTTGTGAAAGTTCTTGCTGCACTGCAACCTGTTGGTTTCACCGGGATTCACAAGAGTCTTTATGCTTAGCTCTTTAAACAACCTTTATAGCCTGCAATATTCTTAAATGTAATGCTGCTCCTGCACTTTAAATTTGCTGCTTGTATACTATATAACAATTATATTGCTGCCTGTATAATGTATAATGCCTATAACATACAGATTTTATTCAGTTTCCAATGGCTTTTTAAGGAATTAATTTCATTCAACTGGGATGTAATGATAGCTTAACACGTTATGCATGCTTGAACATCATAGTTCATATACCGTAAGCCACTGGTTCTGCCATACAATTACAGCAACATTTCTAAGTTTCAAGCAGTTCAACAAAATATATCACCCTTGAAATATTGCTTACAGTTTCTAACCTCTTCAAAACTTTGGGCATTCAAGGTTACTAGTACAGTGAATGTGAAAAGGGAAAACAACTAAATGAGTTTGCTTAGAAAAATATTTGTGTGTGATGTATATTGTGTAATATTTGAAGGTACAAACTACACAGGTACTCATATAGTTTTTTTTTTAAAAAACTTTCAAAGTCAGTTTTTTTAATAATAACTTTTTTAAAAAGTTTTTTTGACTTGTGAATTAGTATTAACAATTAACTCAAACTAAACCAGTAGTAACTCGCTTTTTTTATAGGCAAATATCTTTAAGTTGATGGTTATGTTAATTTTAGGAATTGAAAATTTTTTTCCGACAATTTTAGGATTTGAATCTTAAACCTCACTCTTTTTCATCTCTTAATTTACCAATTATAAACCGAATAATTGAGTTCAAATGATTAATAAATTCTTTCTACAATAAATCATTTAGGAGAATTCAATTTTAATTTTTCGGAGGATTACCTAACTACATAGGATCCTAGTAATTACTGTAAAAAAAAAAGGATCCTAGTAATTAATTGATACCAAGTTCATATGATATGCATAACTAATTTGCAATAATAAATATGGATTAGAGTTTAAACATCAGACAATCCACTTGTTTATTTTACATAAAATTTTAATCACTAAACTACTTAAAAAAAAGTAAAACCCCCTTTTTTTTTTATGTTATAAACTGGTCTAAATAAGAACAATACTATAGAGAATGAGTGAGAGAAGAGAGAAAGAATAATCTCTGATATTCATTATTAGGATTAAGGTTTTGTTACAATGATACATATGTTATATATATAGGCAAACATATGGGCCAAATATATGGGCCGGTGACCTATATGGACATCCACTAATAATATTCATAACACTCCCCCTTGGATGTCCATCGAGAATGTGCCTCGTTAAAACCTTTGCTAGAAAAAATCCAGTGGGAAAAAATTCTAGTGAAGGAAAAAGAGTACAATATCCTTTGTGTTTAAACTGCCTCGTTAAAAACCTTATCAGGAAAACCCAATGGGATAAAACCATGTAGAGCTAAAACTTCCACATAATTGGCGGATATTGTTGTATCTCCAAGATACAAATTATATACTTGACTTTGTTCCAATATCTTTGAGTTTGCAAAATGCAATGGTGTCCTCAATTTAAAATATGGTACTTTAAGACCAATTCAAGTAACTCATTATTTTCTTGGGACATGAAATGAGCTTTGTTCACATAAAGTGACATCATACACAAAAACCTCATTGAAATACTAAATCAACAGATTTCGGAAGCTCTTCAGGAGTTCCGGTAATATCATCATCATAGAAATCGATTATAACAAATTCATTTCCAAATCTTTTCTATTAAAAATAGACAAGTGTTGTCATTCTCATGTTCCTTATTTGAGAATACCAACTAAAATATTATACGACATACACTTTGGGTGTATGAGTACACAAAGAGACTTATTCATTTTAATAAGTCATCTCTTCGATAGTTTGACTTATATGTCTCACAAAAACGAAATCCTTCAGGGATTCTCATATAATCATCATTATTAAGTGAGCCATTCAAGTACGTGAAAGCACATCTTTCACATAACGTGTGTATTTCATATGCTACTCAACTAATTACAAAGAGGTTTTTGAATTCACTTCAGGTGAATATGCCTCTTGAAAATCGATAATAGACATTTATCAATATCTTTGAATAACAAGTCAAACTTTAAATATCATTTTCTTTTTCGCAAGAAAATTGATTCTTATAATCTCATCATTTTCACATCTTCAGATGTACGGACTGCAGGTCCAAAAATCTTTCACTTTGCAAAGTGACTTTAATTACGTAGCAATTGCATCATTTCATTTAGACAATCATTGTGTTGTCTATACTTCTCAATTTGGTTCATGATCCTCATTTTCTCTTATCAAATATAGCGCTATATTATATATAAAATTATTGTCAACGTTGATTTCATCTCGGTTCAATCGTATTTCATTCATGACATAATTTTCATTCATGACATAATTCCTCGAGATCTCTTTATTTTCGTAACTTTCAAGTACTTGATAACTTCTTCTAGAACTGAAAAATCAATTATGTCAAATGTTCTTTTGAGATTTTCATATCTTCACTTTGTCATATTTCATATTAGCTCATTTTCTTATTTGAGGATTTTTATCCTTGGAACCGATTGACCTACCACACTTCAGGGTGGTACCAAAACTCATTTGCAATATAAGGTTGTCCAACAGGGACATCCAATTTGATTGGAGCATTATCAGCAGATAGTTTATTTCATAAACTTTGCAAATGATTTATTTTATGAACTTCTGGTTCATACTGATGAGATAATAATAATTCATTTCAAGTGATTCATTGGAACTTCTGGTTCACATTTTCAGCTGCTTATTCTCTCCCCCTAATATTGGGAAAATTAGTTCATCACTTGATAATTAGCCTATTGGGCTGTAGATAAGTCTCCAAATTTTTCAATCTCAAAATACTTTATAATGTATGGAGATTCATATCAAATATATTTTCCCAATATTCTTTAATAATTCATCTTAATGCATTCTATTAGAGCAATCGGAACATACCAACACATCTAAAAATGCTTATATGGAAAATATTAGGTTATAAACCTAAACTCAATTTGCAAATTGAGGGGGAATTATAACCTGTTGGCTTGATGCGGATCAATATCCCAACATACATGTTTAAGTGTTCCCGAATTATAAATTAGAAGCTTTGATTTCATAAGTATCGTTCATGTAACTAACTTTAGACGTCTAAAGAATGGATCTTCAAGTCCATTTTTTATGAACATATACTTCAAGATGTTCAATATCAATTTTGATTTGACATACGATACCTATCAAATGCTTTATATAAAAATGAACTCATAACCAAATCATTACCTCACAAACTTCTGGTTGTGGGTTGACAACAAACGTACATGCGACCATTTGGTTGATGCATCAATTTAAAATAGAATTAGTTCACATGATATATCAATTGCTCATTTATTTAATTTATCAACTTCCTTTGGGAACTAGTAATACATAAAAATTACTAGAATGAAGGAACTTCGGGTCCTTCAATACATATCTATAGAATTTCTTTTTCGCATCATAATAATCCGGAATGACCCAACCGGTATTGCCAACGATAAATTTAATATGGTTTGTAAACTTCTGGTTTACAATATTTTGTGCTTCAAATGCACTAATATATTTATAAGTGTAGTATAAACTTCTAGTTTATAACTTTTTCATTACACTTATTTTATCCAAAATATGTTTCGTAATATATAGAGATATTTGACATCTCTTCTTTTCTTGTTTCAATATTATATCTGTTACGAAACAAACAGATGGCTATGAATCTTATAGCTATGAATCTTCAGGATTCATATTTTAAAAATTTCACTATGGTGCTTCGGGACCATAAATTATGAATCAATATTCTTCAAGAACTTATAATAGTTCTTATCAATTATTTATACATCTTTCAGGGATGTATCACACCATTGAATTCTTCAGGAATTCATAGAGAATATAGATTGAGTTTGTTAAGTTCTTCAGGAACCAAACTATTGAATTCTTCCAGAATTCATAAAAATTGATATTTTTCTAAGTTCTTCAGGAACTAGATCATTTGTTGAATTCTTCAGGAATTCATAAATTAAATTTCCAAGTTCTTCAGGAACTGAAATTGTTGAATTCTTCTGGAATTCATAGATTAAATTTTTAGTTTTTCGGGAACTAATATTATTGAATTCTTCGGGAATTCATGGATTAAGTTTCTTAGTTCTTCAGAAACTAATAACAATATCTTTTGCAATCCTTCAAGGATGCATGAATATATTTCTTCTAGAATATATAAGAAATAAATGAATTGCAAAAATAAAAACATAATTAAAATTACGTACATGTTTTTCACAGCAATTATTTTTCTTTTAAGAAATCAATATTGTATACTGTTATTGTGTATGATAGCTGTATATAGTTCATGATGAATCTGTTTGTTTTGGGCAATCATCACGATCATATCACTATACTGATACTTAACAATATCTCAAGGTCTTTTGCTAACATTAATATCATGATAATAGCACGGTGCTACAATTAGTGAATCCAATATATATAAAAATCAATTTGTTAATTTAACATCAACAGCAATACACACACATAGAAGAACTTCACCGAACAACAATTAGTGGATCCAATAAATCATGATTATGTTATTATAATAGAATAATAATATAGATGGAGAATAGAGAAAGAAGAGAAGAATAGTCGTATTATTGATCACTAGGATTAGGGTTACACGCAAGAAAATAAAATAAAAGAGATTTCATGTACATACCTTGGAATGAATGATTATCATGATTATGTTATTATAATAGAACAGCAATATGGCGTAGCAAAATAAGATGAAGGGGGATTCTTAGCACATACTTTTTGCAACAATAATATGGTAGAGTCTCGTGCTGATAACATGTTATAAACTGGTCTAAATAAGAACAATACTATAGAGAATGAGTGAGAGAAGAGAGAAAGAATAATCTCTGATATTCATTATTAGGATTAGGGTTTTGTTACAATGATACATAGGTTATATATATAGGCAAACATATGGGCCAAATATATGGGCCGGTGACCTATATGGACATCCACTAATAATATTCATAACATTTTACATTTTTTTGAATTCCACATACTTTTTTTATTACTATCTTATTTCATTTATTTTTCGACTAGCGTCCAGACGGGTTTGTCCCCGTGCCCATACCCTATGGGTACCTAAGTACCCATACCCGTACCCGTTACCCGCATTTTTGTTAAAAATAAATTGATCAATTATAAAATATTTATATCATTTTAATATAATTAAAAAAAATTCAAAGATTTGAATGTCGACTCATGAAAATTATAAATAAAATTATTAGTAATATCATGTTAAAGTTCATTTCTCCGTTGAGATATTTGCATTATGTTATGAATAAATATTTTTAATAAAAATGTGTAATAATATAATTATGTTGTATTTTTTAAAATTGATTTACAGTTATTATTATATAATAATATAATTAAAATAAATTAATAAATAAATATATACTATGCGAGTATGTGTTGGGTCGTATTTTTATTAGAGTAATTTTAATGAAAAAGGTTGGTCCAACAAAATAAGGAATTAATGTTAAAATGACAGGTGTCATTGGGTTATGGCTGAAAGCGTCATCGAAGTCTATGGTTCGATTAAGCGAATTCGAATTGCTATGAGAAAGTTTGGTAGTTAAGTCTTTTTGATGATTCGCATCGAAGTCAAAGGGTCAACGCGAGATTCGAAACAAAAAGAATTGGGATGTGGACCAAAGGATCAAGGCCCAAAGGAGTCCGAAGTTAAGCCCAATATGCGGAGGCGCCAAAAAGAAGGTTTCGAAGCAGAAGAACGTGGGTTCGAAGATTAGATCTGGAGCGTCCAGATCATCTTAGCAGTTAATTTCTGCTTCGATGTATAAATAATGTTTTCAAAGAGGAAAACGGGGTCGCAAAACTGTTTACAAAATTTCTCTAAAATATTCTAAGTATTCGAGCGTTAGAAAGAAAGGAATTTTGAAGAGAAAAATGTACGGTTTGTGAACCACTTTTACTTGTATCCGCACTTTATCATTAATGCAAGTTTATTTTATTGCAATTTCCTGCGTTTCCTTGTCATTTATGTTTTAAAGTTGTTGAATCGAGGCGATTCGAGTCAATATACTTCGTCTTCTTCGTAAAGAAAACTGAAATACTTAAATGTTTATTAAACTTTAATGAACATTAAAACTGTCATTTCATAGAAAAAACAAGCATAAAATTGTCCTGAGATTCCTAGTTTGATCTCGCAAGTTAAAACGTAAAACTAGCGCTTGTTTACTAATTTTCACAGTAAACAAATTGGCACGCCCAGTGGGACTGGTTTTGTGCTTTGTTTCTGTAGAAATAATATTTTTCTGTGTTAGTAACTGCCATCAACGGTTATGGCTAGAACTCATCAAATACATGGGTCTACTACCAGTCAATCTGTAAGTTCTTCGAGTAGTGAGGGTAGTCTTTCTCCCCTTCCAGATTCGAATGTGGCGAGTATTACATCTACTTCGCCAATTCCTAGCGTAAGTGGTTCTGGATATATTCCAGGAACTACGATACCAATAACAACTATGGCGTTTCATTCTGTTTCGTCTGGTTTAAGACCACCCCCTATGGTCACAAACCCTTTATATGGTCCTATACCAACACCTACGATGGGTTTTCAGTCAATACCCACGTCTGAACCTGAAAGATATACTACCCCTAGGGTAACTCCAACACCTTTAACCACTGCGTCTGTGTTGTCTTTAAGACAACAGATGGACGAAAGTAACCATGACATGGTTAATCTCTTAACGCAACAAATTGGAACTGTCTTTAACCCCTTAATTCAAAATACTAACGACAGTTACCAAATGTTAGCCTACCAAATGGGTCGAATTGCTGACTTTTTTGGCACTCCTCCCCTTCAAAATCAGCCTAGGATTAATCATGTGGCACCACAAATGATTTTACCCGCTATGTCTGCCACTCCTATTAACCCAAGGCCACCATATGTAATTCCTCAAGTTACACCACAACAAGAGCCTGTATCAATGACTCAAGAGGAGTACCAATATCAAAATGAGGTTAACCAACCTCCTCCAATAGTTATGGTTCGAAGGAACCAAGACCCTGATGATGTGGTTCGAAATGTTCAGAACAATAATAATTTTGCTGCGCCTAATAACTTAGCAACTTTAGTCGAAACTATTCTGAACCAAAATGGCCTTAATACTGGTACTCGAAGGCCAAACTTCGTTTCTGCACTATCTGAATATGTGTTGCAAACAGAGTTACCTAGAGGTTGGAAAGTCCCTAAATATACTAAGTTTGCAGGGGATACCAATGAATCCACGGTTGAACATATTGCTAGATACTTAGCAGAGTCGGGGAATTTGGCAAATAATGAAAACTTAAGAATGAAATATTTTCCTAATTCGTTAACCAAAAATGCTTTTACTTGGTTTACAACTTTGCCTCCCAATTCGATCCACAATTGGATTCAATTAGAAAGACTGTTTCATGAACAGTTCTACATGGGCCAAACCAAGATAAGTCTTAAAGAGTTGGCTAGTGTTAAAAGAAAAACACAAGAAACTGTTGATGATTATTTGAATAGGTTCAGATTACTAAAGGCTCGATGTTTTACATCAGTGCCTGAACATGAACTAGTCGAAATGGCTGCAGGTGGCCTAGACTATTCAATCAGGAAGAAATTGGATACTCAATATCTTCGAGATATGTCTCAATTGGCTGATAGAGTTAGGCAAATCGAAAGATTGAAAGCTGAAAAGGCTAGGAATTCTAAGTTTCATAAAAAGAGAGAGGTTGCTTTCTTAGATTCATATGATAATGAGTTTGGATATGAAACTGAAGATGAATATGTGGATATTGATGATAGTGATATTAATGTGGCAGAATTAAAACCAGGGCCTCCTTATACTTGTAAATTGTTAAGGCCTTCGAATGGAAAGAATCCAATTGAACCAAAGAATGAAAAATATGCCACTAAAACTTATTCTTTTGATATTACTAAATGTGATGAAATTTTTGATTTGTTGGTGTCTGATGGTCAAATAGTTGTTCAAAAAGATTTGAAAATACCTCCAATTGAACAAAGAAAGAAAAGAGGTTATTGTAAATATCACAATTATTTGGGCCATAAAACTCACCAATGTGTTCTTTTCAGGGATCTGGTTCAACGCGCATTGAATGAAGGAATGCTTAAGTTTGCTGAAAAAACTAAGCCACCAATGAAAGTGGATACTAATCCACTGTCAACTGCTGATGCAAGTCTTGTCGAAATCCTGGATTGCAATATGGTCGAAGTGTCAGAAGCTGATATGGCTGCCGCTGTCAAGGCCATTTCTGAAAAAGAATATGACAAGAAAGTGCAAGAGGCTTACCCTGCTGCTGAAGAGGAATTGGTAGATTTCCTCAACAGGTGTAAGTTGAATAATGCTGAAGTCATGCTATGCCCTAGATGTAGTGCTGTGTGTGACAAGGAGGCGGTATCAAACCTAAAGAAGGTGCTGCCTTATGCTGATCACAAAAGGAAATGGCCAAGTTCCAAGCCAAATAAAAAGAGCTGGCCGCATCAGAGAATTGATTGGAGCAAGTCCCACAATCAAGGGCTTTCTGTTCACCAGAGGCTAGGCCCTCAGAAAACCTTTAAGCCATCCAACAAAGCACCTACAAATCAGTGGGTCAGTGGCCAATACGTGGCTTTTGACAAAAAATGGATGGAGAAGGGAAGCTCAAGCAATGTTAATGTGAAGTTTACTGCTGGGACTTCGAAAGTGATTGCTGAGTCCAAAGTTGTTGCTGGGGCGAAACCACAAGTTGGTTCGAAAGTGGTTGCCCAACCACCAAATTCACAAGTTGCAACAGAAGCCAACAAGTATGGCTACAGAAACAACTATAAGGGCAAGAATCCGATGACTCGAACCCAATGGCGCAGGTTCCAGCGCAGAAAGAAGGTTGCTGCTCAACAAAATAAGGCTGGGGGCAATGCTGATGGGAAGGGGAAAGCTGAAATGGTCAAAGGACCAATAAAGGAGAGGCTTGCTCCTATAAAAGAATCAGATGCTGAGAACAACAAGGATGCTGAGAATGAAGAAGATTTCATGGAAGATGATGATCTTCTAGATGATGGATCTGACTTCGATGTGCTGGTGAATGTGGTATCTGTGCTCCCTGTAGAGTATGATGTTCCAACAGAAATAGAAGAGATAGAAGGGGATTTCGAGGCCCTAGAATTGGCTAATCATAAGCCAGTGTGTTACTATGTAATGGATAATGGCTGCGTCGAGGCACAGGATGCTGTATTCGAGAGGCCAGATGGAGGGATGAGGAATCACTTAAAGGCCTTATTCATCAAGGCAAAAGTGAATGATGTCGGGGTTAATAAAATCCTAGTTGATGGTGGCGCTGTAGTCAACATCATGCCCCATTTCATGCTGAAGAAGTTGGGTCTATTCGACACTGACTTACATCCCCACAATGTGGTCTTAGCCAACTATGAAGGCAAAACTGGCCACTCACTTGGGGCTATACAACTTGAAGTTTGTGTAGGCAGCACAATTAGAAAAACTTTGTTTATGGTTATTGCTGCTAGGCCAAATTATAATTTACTGCTGGGAAGGGAATGGATTCATGGAGTTGGTGCTGTACCTTCCTCCCTTCACCAAAGGCTGATTCTGTGGAGAGATGATGGCCTTGTCGAAAATGTAGAGGCCGATCAGAGTGCTTATTTAGCTGATTCGAGCACTGTGACTATTCAAAACTTCGACAAAAATTTGGCAAATATTGCTCCTTGTGGTGAACAAGATGCTGCCTTCAATCCAAACATGGTAAATCCTGATGGTGTTTACCATTCTATTAAGCTACATCCTACCCATGGTTTTATTTGGGAGAGGGAGCCAGTTGATGGAGCCTATGTTAGGGATGTTCGTCCACCAACTTCTGGGTGGGGAGACTTTGACAATGGTCCTGATGTTTAAGTCCCCTGAATGGAGCAGGATTACGGCGTATGCTGCCGAGAATAGAATAAAAATGGCTATGGAGGCTATTGAATCTAGTGAAAATATGGCTGTTGAAGCAAATGGTAGTGTAAACAATGAAGTGGCAACAGGTGCTAATGCTTTGATTCCTGATAATAATCAGAGATTGGATTGTATTTATGATGAAGAACCTTTGGGTTTCGAAAAAGATCCAATTAGTTCAAATCAAAAAATGCAAGCCCAAGATCCTTTGCAAGAAATTGATATTGGAAATGGCTCAGTTAAAAGGCCAACTTATATCAGTGCCAATATTGATCCAGACTTGAAGGTAAAGATAATTAAATTGCTTAAAGAGTACAAGGACTGTTTTGCTTGGGATTACAACGAAATGCCAGGATTGAGCAGAGAGCTGGTTGAACATAGGTTGCCTCTTCGACCAGATAAAAAGCCTGTGAAGCAGCTTCCGAGGAGGTTTGCTCCAGAAATCATGACAAAGATCAAGACAGAAATCGAAAGGTTGCTCAAGTGCAAGTTCATTAGAACAGCCAGGTATGTCGAGTGGTTAGCTAATATAGTTCCTGTCATTAAAAAGAATGGATCACTTAGAGTTTATATAGACTTTAGGGACTTAAATAATGCTACACCTAAAGATGAATATTCAATGCCTGTAGCAGAAATGTTAATTGATTCAGCAGCAGGCCATGAATATTTAAGCATGTTAGATGGCTATTCTGGCTATAATCAAATTTTCATAGCTGAAGATGATATTGTTAAAACTGCTTTTCGTTGCCCTGGTGCCTTAGGTACTTATGAATGGGTAGTGATGCCCTTTGGACTGAAAAATGCAGGGGCAACATATCAAAGAGCAATGAATTCGATTTTTCATGATTTCATTGAAATTTTTATGCAAATATATATTGATGACATTGTTGTCAAATCTTCATCTTCTGATGATCATCTAAGTCATCTTAGAAAGTCATTCGAAAGAATGAGAAAATGTGGATTAAAAATGAATCCACTAAAATGTGCTTTTTGTGTGCATGCAGGAGATTTCCTTGGTTTTGTTGTGCATAAAAAGGGCATAGAGATCAATCAGAATAAAACAAAGGCTATCATGGAGACACAGTCTCCAGCAACGAAGAAACAGCTTCAATCTTTGCTTGGTAAAATCAACTTCTTGAGGAGATTCATTTCGAATCTAAGTGGAAAGGCTCATCCTTTTTCTCCACTGTTAAAGCTTAAGAAAGATGAGGTATTTTATTGGGGAACCGATCAACAGAAAGCATTTGATGATATCAAAGCTTACTTGTCAAATCCCCCTACTTTGTTGCCTCCAATTCGAAACAAAGAAATGAGGTTGTATATTTCAGCATCAGATACAACCATTGGAAGTATGCTTGCTCAAGAGGATGAAAATGGTGTAGAAAAAGCTATTTATTATTTAAGTAGAGTTTTAAATGATGCTGAAACTAGATATTCTGTAATAGAAAAACTTTGCCTTTGTTTATATTTTTCTTGTACTAAACTTAAGCATTATATAAAACCAGTTGATGTTTATGTTTATTCCCATTTTGATATTATTAAGCATATGTTGTTAAAACCAATTTTGCATAGTAGGATTGGGAAATGGGCATTGGCCTTAACAGAATATTCGTTGACTTATAAGCCATTAAGAGCTGTTAAAGGCCAAATAGTGGTTGATTTTCTTGCTGAACATTCAGTAAATGAAGCCCTCATAGAGTCTATTGATATCGAACCTTGGAATTTATATTTCGATGGATCTAGACATAGACATGGTACAGGAATTGGGATTTTTATACTTTCACCATGTAAAATTCCCACAAAATTCAAGTATAAAATCAATGGGTCTTGTTCGAATAATGAAGCAGAATACGAAGCTTTAATTACAGGTTTAGAAATTCTTTTAGACTTGGGGGCAAGACATGTTAAGATAAGAGGTGATTCTGAACTGGTAATAAAGCAATTAACAAAAGAATACAAATGTATTCAAGAACACTTAATGAAATATTTTGTGATTGCTTTTTCTTTGTTAAATCAATTTGAATCTTATGTGATTCAGCATGTGCCTCGAATTGACAATCAAGAGGCAAATGATTTAGCACAAATTGCCTCTGGTTACAAGATATCGAGAGACACATTCGAGGAGTTTATCGAAGTAAAAGACAAACTAATTTCGAATGAAATCTTAAGTGGAAAATTGTCAATGCCAAAACACTTGGGGGCAGATGAACAGAATTGTCAGGAGAATTTTAAAATTGAAAGTTCTAACCTCCAAAATGTTAACATGCATTTTGAAAGTTTCGCAACAGAAATTTTTGTCATTGACAACTTAAGTGATACTGATTGGAGAAAGCCAATTGTCAACTATTTGGAAAATCCATCAGGAATTACTGATAGAAAAATAAAATACAAAGCCTTAAGCTATACCATTATGGGAAATGAGTTATTCAAGACAACTCCTGAAGGGATTTTATTGAAATGTCTTAGTGAAAATGAGGCATTCTTAGCCATTACTAATGTACATAGTGGTTCATGTGGCGCTCATCAAGCAGGTCACAAAATGAAATGGTTGTTATTTCGAAGAGGTTTCTATTGGCCTTCAATGCTTAAGGATTGTATAGAATTTGCTAAAAGTTGTCAAGAATGCCAAAGACATGCAGGTATTCAACATGTTCCTGCAAGTGAATTACATTCAGTAATTAAACCTTGGCCTTTTAGAGGTTGGGCTTTAGATTTGATCGGTGAAATCAGGCTTGCATCATCTAAGAACCAACGTTTTATTTTGGTTGGAATTGATTATTTCACAAAATGGATCGAAGCTGTTGCCTTGCCAAAAGTTGATCAAGAAACTGTGATTAGTTTTGTCCAAAGTCATATTATTTATAGATTTGGATTACCTGAAACTATCACTACTGATCAGGGAACAGTGTTTGTTGGACAAAAGATGCAAAATTTTGCTAGAGAGGCAGGTTTCAAGTTGTTGACATCAACACCATATTATGCCCAAGCAAATGGTCAAGTTGAAGCAGCCAACAAAATTATTATTGGTTTGATTAAAAAACACATTGCTCAGAAATCAAAAAATTGGCATAATACTTTAGATCAAGTATTGTGGGCCTGTAGGAACTCTCCTAAAGAATCCACTAATTCAACTCCATTTCGATTGACTTATGGTCATGATGCCGTATTACCTGTCGAACTCATGGTGCAATCTATAAGAGTTCAAAGACAAATGGAAATTCCTAGTGAGCATTATGAAAATCTCATGATGGATGAATTAGTTGATTTAGATGAAGAAAGATTGCAAGCTTTAGATGTCTTAGTTAGACAAAAAGAACGAGTTGCTAAAGCTTACAATAAAAAGGTTAAATGCAAAACTTTTAACGTAGGAGATTTGGTTTGGAAAGTTATCTTGCCTATGGATAGGAAAGATAGAGTCTTTGGGAAATGGTCACCACATTGGGAAGGACCATTCAAAATCTCTCAAGTGTTATCTAATGGTGCATATGAAATTCAGGAATTAACTACTGAACAGCGATCAGTGAATATAAATGGCAAGTATTTGAAAGAATATAGGCCGTTATTGCTAGAGGTAAAAATAAGCGCAGAATAATTCGAAAGAATAGAAAAGCAAATAAATGGTAAAAGGAATTTGCCATAAAAATGATCAAAATGGCTAAGTAAAATATCCCAAAACAAATAAAGATCTTAAGCTATTAAAAACATATTCGAGAAAGCAAAGCAATATTACATCAAAATAACCAAAGAAGTAACAAGTAAAATAAAGGTCAAATGTTGCTCAGAGATGCGCGCTGGAAGGCTCGATAGAGTTCTTTAAGTTGTGATAGCTTGAGCTTCAACAAATTACTCTCATTGTCGATGCGTTGTGCAGTGGCCTTAAGCGTTGCAGCATCGTTGCACAGTCTTAATCCTTCATTTGCTTTGGCCTCGATTTGCGCTGGTGTTACCTCAGTGGCAAGCTCGAAATAATGCTGTTGCAACTTTTCTTCTTCAGCAATCTTAGTCTCTAGTTCTCTGATTTCTGCCCTCCACCTAGCTATGTTGTCCTCACAAGCAGCAGTTTTTAGATAAGCAGCTGTTATCCCAGATCTCAGGTTGCTTACTTCGACATTGCAGGCAGCCGCATCAGCTAATGCAGAAGCATGAGCATGCATTTGCGCCTGATAAGATTTCTGAGTGTTGATAAGCAGCTGTTGGTTCTTGGCGAATTGGTCTATATGCGCTTCTGCTTGAGTGACCAAAAAGAAGGTGGCCTCTTTGGTTTTTTCAGTTTGCAGCTGTTGAAGCAAAGCTTTAAGACCAAAAAAGGCACGAGGGTCTTCATCAATAATGTCCAAGACATCACGCTGCAGAAACTCTTCGATAAACCTTGCTTCTAGGCGAGCTTGTTCGAGCTTGGCTGCTTCTTCATCTTGGGTGGGCGCTGAAGTCTCTTCACTATTGGTATTGAAGCCGCCGCTCGACAATAGCTTCTCAAGTGCTTCTTCTGGTGTAGAAACATCTAGTCCTCGAAGAAGAGACTCTGGAATCCCCGCTGCAGCAGATATCTTCGAAGTAGAGGATTGGGGATCAATACTCGAACCTCCAGGACATGCAGAAAGATCTTCCTCATTACCAGACTCAAAATACTGATCCATGTTTTCTGGTTCAGGAGACGGAGATTTTTGATTCGAAGCACCTTCATTATCTGCAGGTTTTGGGTCCTGTTGCTGTGGTTTAACTTCATTGTTTGGGGTTGGGTCTGTTCGACCTTTCTCAGTTGAATCATCGTTGACAGCAGCGTTATCACCTTTGGGTGAATCCTCCTTCATCTGGTCATTTGCTTCGATGGAAGGAGAAGCTTGTCGAGTTTCTTCAGGATTGCCTTTGGGAGGCGAATCAGCAGTTGATATCTCCTCAAGAGTAGCTCCTTTCGACACATGCTCAGCAGCTGGGGTTTCTTGGCTGTGATCTTCCTCAAGTGTCTCAGGTATTGTAGAAAAAGGCATCTAGAAGAAAAAGAAGAACCAAAGGGGTAGAGAGACACATAGTTAGAAAGAATAAATTTGATAGAAATATTGCCAAGTACAAAAGAAAGATTTGAAAACACACCTTGTTGGGAGTTGGTTGCAGACATGAATTAGAGCTTTCATTGTTAGGTCCAGAAATCTTGTCTTGGGAAGGATTTTTGTTTGTTTCATGAATAGCACCCTGTGGATCAATTTGTTTGCCAGAAGTCGAGTCATTTGGAACAGTGGTGGCAGAGCTGGAAGGAACCTTCTTCGAGTTTTTCTTTTTCTTTCTTTCCTTTAGCTCCTCCACATTAGAAGTCTCCTCAGGAGGGTCTTGAGCGACGTTGTCTTTCTGTGATGTCGATTCCTCATGACTTTGTTTCTGGTCTCTCTTCTTTTCTTTTTTCCTTTCTGCGTCCTTCGCAGAAGTAGTTGGTTTTGCACGACCAGAGACCTTGGCAATGACTCTGCCAAGATCAGCATCAATATTCTGTTGAGAAGGGACATGGAAGTTAAGTTCAAATATATGAATAAGAAAAGAGAAATACAAAAGGAAAAAAAGTATACCTGCTCATCAATCTCTGTTAAGTCGATTATGCCTTTCTTCAGCTTCTTTGGGGGTTTATCAGCAACAGAGCTACTTGCTCTTTTCGATCCCTGCAAAAGGTTGGAGCTTTGTTTACGAAATGGATATGGCATTAAAGATAAGAAGGGAATATTGAAATAACGGAGATAATTTACCCTTTTTTCTTCTTTGACTGGTAAGGATACAGATTGTTGTGAAGATGTTGAGCCAGTTTTGGGTTTGCTTCCTGATAACAAATAAGTTGTTAGTAAAGGATTCGAAAAGGGTATAGAAGCAGGAGAAATCTAAATTAGGGATAAGAGGTTACCTCTAGCCACTGTTATTTTGACATGTTCCAGAAGTGAAGATTTAAAACCACTGGAAACTTGAGCAAGCAGAGCATCTCCGCTAGGGATCGAAGCTGAATAATGTCTTTCCCACCAATCCTGAAACTCTTTAGTAGAGGAGATAGAGTTTTGATATGGGAAAGGTGTGAGTTCATATTTATGCTTCTCAGCGCTGAGCAGGTAAGACCTGAAATACCCCTATGTCATGCCGTTGCAGCCTAAACAAATGTCTTGCTCGTGTGCATAAAAACTCTTTGGGATAAGCTGAGTTAACCCAAATTGACGAGATACCAAATTTGGGAAGTACCCAACTAACCCGTAATCCTTCGTTGTTAGTCCAGTTCGACACGAGAGAACAGTGGGGTCAAGATAAGCCAACCATTGTGCTAGTGCGAATTCTTCGAATTCAGGGAGCGGAGGAAATGGTAATACAAACCAAGAAGGTCCAACTTTGCGTTCGATGAAGGGGGCATATGTTTCCTTGAAAGTCTTCAGGTTTAAGAAAATGTTGAAGTACTTTAAGAAGAGGTGCTCGTAATTGAGGCTTAAAGGAAGAGGTGTTAGCCTAACCAACCTTGTCCCCTCTATCTGGCGTTTTCTAGCCTCTTCTTCATAATCTCCAGGTAGGAAGAGTTCGAGTTCTGCTTCGAAAGTGGCGTTAAGCCACAATTGTAAAAGCCAGAAAGGGCCAGCAGCTAGGCAACAAGTTCCGTCGCCAGTTTTCTTAAGGTTCGCGCTTAAGGACTGCATTGACTCATACAGACAACCTAAGATCAAACGACCTAGTCCAAATTGTCGACCTAAGTGAAGTTGAATGGCCATGGGGATAAATTTCTTTGCTACTTGAAGAGATTTCGAACAGAACACATAATGTGAAAGCCACAGAGTTAGGAAAGCTATGTGTTCGATATCAGAAACCTCTTCCTCACCAACTCGATGGTTCTCCAGAATGTATTTTTGGAAAGTCTTCTCCTTATAGTCGAATTCGATGCTCTGGTTTGTCTTAGCAGGGTCATAAGTTTCACCTACAGGGCTAAGGCCGGTGATAGCGGATACATCGAATAGAGTGGGAGTCATCATACCACACTCAAAATGGAAAGTGTTTGTAGAACCCTCGAAGAAATGCATAGAAGCTATTATCATCTCCTGTTGGTATTGGGGTCCTACTCTAGAAAGCTGAATCAGCTCATATATACCAGAGTCTTTCCAGAAATCCCCATAGCCTACCTGTACTCGGTCTAACCATTCAAGATAACTCTCATTACCATAATAGGGTGCAGACCTAAAGACCTTGTTTGGGGGTTTTATGAAGTTGAAATTATGAGTTGCATTCATGAAAGCCCTAGGTTGACAGGGTTCATACACAGGAAATAGTTTCATTATAGCAGGCGTTTTGCTTTTAGCATCGGGTAAGGGACCTCCAAAAGCGCAAATATTGTCAGCAATGGTATAAGGAAACATTACCTGAGTTTCCCAGATCTTGCGTTTCTCTGTGTTCATCACTGGTTCACGAACTGTACCAGGAGGAAGTTTGCTCAAAACTGCTTCGCTCCACCCTCCGGCTAAAGGAAGTTTCTGTGTTTGAACGGAGCTTGAAGCCATGGTTTCTGCGATTAAGAGCGTTTAAAAGGGTTTGAAGTTTGCTTGAGAGAAGAAAACGATGAAGAAAAGTTGAAGCTTTTCTGCAATGTGGGATCGGAGAAGAAGAAAGAGTTGAAAAGGTTGAGAATTCGGAAAAAGGTGAAGGAAAGATGAGAAATCCTATTTATAGGGTTTAAGAAAAATCTGAATAAAGTCAGAAATTTGGAAAAGGTGCTCACCCTTCAACTTCTTTCAGAGACACGTGGCCACTGCGTGCAAAAAAAGTGGAAATCATGATGGTTGTGGGAAACGATGTGACGGTTAAGAGAAAGGGGTAATGATGTTCTGATGTCATAGCCGTCATTGAGAAGTGTGAGAAATTAATCCAAAGTCTTTTCAAAAACGCCATTCTCTCTTTCGAGTGCTCATTCGAAATTGGCATTTTTGGGGGGCAATTTGTTGGGTCGTATTTTTATTAGAGTAATTTTAATGAAAAAGGTTGGTCCAACAAAATAAGGAATTAATGTTAAAATGACAGGTGTCATTGGGTTATGGCTGAAAGCGTCATCGAAGTCTATGGTTCGATTAAGCGAATTCGAATTGCTATGAGAAAGTTTGGTAGTTAAGTCTTTTTGATGATTCGCATCGAAGTCAAAGGGTCAACGCGAGATTCGAAACAAAAAGAATTGGGATGTGGACCAAAGGATCAAGGCCCAAAGGAGTCCGAAGTTAAGCCCAATATGCGGAGGCGCCAAAAAGAAGGTTTCGAAGCAGAAGAACGTGGGTTCGAAGATTAGATCTGGAGCGTCCTGATCATCTTAGCAGTTAATTTCTGCTTCGATGTATAAATAATGTTTTCAAAGAGGAAAACGGGGTCGCAAAACTGTTTACAAAATTTCTCTAAAATATTCTAAGTATTCGAGCCTTAGAAAGAAATGAATTTTGAAGAGAAAAATGTACGGTTTGTGAACCACTTTTACTTGTATCTGCACTTTATCATTAATGCAAGTTTATTTTATTGCAATTTCCTGCGTTTCCTTGTCATTTATGTTTTAAAGTTGTTGAATCGAGGCGATTCGAGTCAATATACTTCGTCTTCTTCGTAAAGAAAACTGAAATACTTAAATGTTTATTAAACTTTAATGAACATTAAAACTGTCATTTCATAGAAAAAACAAGCATAAAATTGTCCTGAGATTCCTAGTTTGATCTCGCAAGTTAAAACGTAAAACTAGCGCTTGTTTACTAATTTTCACAGTAAACAGTATGGCAGATGGGTACTAAGGTACCCGTACCCGCACCCATACCCGCTCAATTTTGTGGGCAATTACCCATACCCATGTCCGTGTCCAAAATGCGGATTTTTACCCTATCCGTTGTGGGTATTTTTTGCAGGTACCCATTGGGTATGGGTTAATTGCCATTCCTACACGGGAGCCCGTGCCCGTCAGTCCGCTCTTTTCATAGCGGGCCAAACGGGCACGGGTTTGATATGCATTTTTTATTATGCTAACTTATGTTAAAAATTAATCTAAATTTTTCATATTTTTTTTATGATTAGTTGGTTTTTGAAAAATAACAAATTAAGTCACATAGAGACGTTGAATTAATATAAAAGATTAATTATTCACAAATTTTTGGATGAAACTAATTCAATAGCCAAGCGGCTCCAGGATGTGGTAGTTATTTTAGTGAGGAACACAACATCTTATTTTTGTCTTATGTGTTAGTTCCATTAGTATTTAAGGGCGGAATTGGTAATTCAATGCATGCAGTTACCAATTTGTTGAATTAATAATCCCATGTATGAGAGGGTAAATTTGAAAATACAGAAAATCTACACCAAATTAGAGTCCTCTTTATATAATACTAGCACAAACGGGCACGTTCCGTGCCCGTTTGTGTGATCGATATTCTTTTTTTTTGTGATCGATATTCTCTACTGTGCAAATATAAATAACTATTTAATCTTCTTTTTTATTGGACTTAATTGATAACTATGTAACCTCTTTTTTTTTTGTTAGTTATTGAGAAGAAAAAATTATATTTTTGTTACTATAAAAAAACTGAAAATCTATTTTTATGTGGAAGTTGTGCTTAGTTGTTAAGAAAAAAAAAATATTATTTACTAAAAAAACTGAAAATCTATTTTTATGTGGAAGTTATTTTTTAAGGGTAAAATAGAAATTACAAAAAAGCCATCCCAAAAAATTGTATCCCCTTTATATATTAGTATAGACTAGCCGGTGCCCGTTTGTGTGATCGTATTCTTTTTTATTTTATTTTTTGTGATCTAAATTCTCTATTGTGCAAATATAAATAACTATTTAATCTCTTTTTTTATTGGACTTAGTTAATTGATAACTACTTAACATCCTTTTTTGTTGTGGCTAGTTATTAAGAAGAAAAAATATATATATATATTTTTTTTACTATAAAAAAACTGAAATCATACTTTTATGTGGAAGTTGTGCTTAGTTGTTAAGAGAAAAAAAAATATTTACTAAAAAAAACTGAAAATCTATTTTTATGTGGAAGTTATTTTTCAACATATATAAATATTTAGTTTTTTTTTTGTAGTGTTTTTTAAGGGTAAAATAGGTATAATGAAAAAGTCATCCCAAAAATTTGTATACTTTTCTTTATATATAGTAATAGATTATAGATACAACAACTAAAGCTGCTGAAAACAACAAATTGAAACAAAACTTTTCTACGAATATGCCAAGTAAAAAAGAAAGGAGAAAATAGTATTTGTTATTTAGAGCTTGTAAAATGCTATACTATGTTATCCTTCTCTGGTTAACGTTTGTGTGGCATATACTTTTTTATTATGGAGTCCCTAGTGAACTTAAGCAGTTCTTTTTTGATGATTTTTCCGGGACTTACATGCTTATGAGCATTGGTTTAATTTTTTAATTTTCTTCTTTTCTGTTTTTGGGCTTCGGCCTTCTATTGTAGAAAATTTTTCCCCATATCCCAACATTTAACATTTTACCCCAATATTTTTCAAAATATTCCTATTATACCCTTATTTTACTATTAATGTTTTCAACTTTTCTTCCCAATTTTTTAATATTTTTCGGTATGGTTCCATTTAACAAACCAGAAAACTTTTCTTAAGTATTCCGGCATAGTTTTTTCACATTAGTTTACCGGAAAACTTAATAAAACAATTCTGGTTCACAATACATCCCTTTTCACTACCAAAGCCAACAATGACAATATCTAACTAGCTAGGCCCTTTGTTCTACTACACGTTCTATCTCTGTCACCAATTAACCCATGAAAAATTGTCCATAACATTACATCATTATCCTCCTCCAAAAACAAAACATATAGATACTACAAATCCTATTAAAAGATGACGAGGAGCAGAGTACAATTAATTTAATTTTGTGAATGAAGGAGATGTTAAAGAAGAAGAGGATGATGAAGAAATTGGATTTTCTGGGTTTGAGATAATGAAGAAGATTCAAGAACTCTGTCTTTCTTTTTTTTTTTTTATATAAAAAATAGAACTTAATTATAAATGTACTCTGCGTTTGTAGATTTCTGCTATAGGAATTGAAATATTGTTTATTAATTAATAAGACTTGCCTTTTTAATGAAAAAATAATTAATGGTGGGGTTTTCTGGAAAACTTGCTTTTTGATGAATATCGTTTATTGCTGTGAGGTTTACCGGAATTTTTTTTCCAAGTGTTCCGGTGTGCAATATTTTACCGGAATACTTAGTTTAGGTGTTCCGAAAATTTTTTAATTTAGTCACGGTTTAATCTTGGTTAGATGTTTGGTACTCATTTTTTTTTAAAAAAATTATTTGTAATTTTAGCTAAATGTATGGGTGAAGTAAAATAATAAAAAGGGTAAAATAGGAATATTGAATTGTTTGTAGGGGTGAAGGGTTAAATGTAGGGGTGAGAGGAAAATTTTTCTCTATTGTACAATAAAAAAATGTTTGTGCGACATATACTACATAAGACAAAACATCTATTTTAGTTCACAAAAGTGTAATTTATTGTCACGTAAGTTTAAGAATTATATTAAAATTGTAAATATATTTATAATATTTTTTTGTTAGTAATTTTATAGGCTAAATTAACTGACAAAAAATACATTTGAAGATTAAATTAACTACTTAAATATGGATTTGAGGATTAAAATAACTACAATAAAGAATACTTATAAATCTAATTACAATTTCAATAAATTTAAAGATAAACGTGACAGCAAGACACTTCTAAGAATCAAAATGGTTATTTGCTTAATATATTGCGAAGAAGCTCTTACAAAGCAAAGAAAGGGAAAATCTCTACTCTATCTTCTCAAGTTTGACCGTTGAAAATATTGAAAACATAAGAAGTCAAACTCAAATCAAACGGGAAACAAAGTACAGTGTATAAACATAAAGAAGCTGACAACGTCAACCCCTTCGAATAAGTTAAAGTGAGGAGTAACTGTTTTATCGTTTTACTCCTATCGTTTAACATGTGTTGCTACTTTTTAAATGACAACGTCAATCCCTTTAGATAGTACTCCATTCGGTCTCATATATAAGAAACAAAACAAAAAAATTTAAACTTTTAAATATAAACAAAAGTCTACTTCAATTATTAAGTTTTATGACATTATTCCAATTTCAACCAATAAATGCAATGTTTTACATTTTCCAAGAAGGTATAATGTGTTTTTTCTCCTCGGTTAATGTATTTTAACTACTTTTTTAAAGGAAGAGCTTTTTTGAAAATTTTCTTATATACAAGACTAGAGGGAGTAGTATCCATTATTAAGTATTACTATTGAAACGAGACATATTTGAACATTTAATAGATAAATACTCTTTTTTCTTATTGCAATATGTTTTTGTGAAATTTATTTATAAAGATATAGAGTTATTGATGAAAAATAGTGTTATTGATGAAATGATATTGCGTTGAAGTGAATGGATGTTTATTAAATATTATTATTAAAAAAAATTATAAATTAATGATGCTTTAGATATTGTTAACTTGAGGGACTCATTTTAATTTTATTTTATTCTTTTTTTATAAAACGAGCGTTCAACAAATTTTGGAAACGTTCAACAAATTTGTGCATTTTAAAAAGTAAAATTTTAGACATTAAATTATTGACAATTTTTCTTTTACATTTTTCTTAAAAACTACCCTCTCATTGAAATAAATGCCACTCTATCTAGCAAAAAAAATATTCGTAACTGTATAAAATAAGTGTGTTTTCATTTTAGGAAGACATTTTTGGTCATTTATATATTACTTTCTTCCCATTTTATAAGAACTATTTTGATTAAATGATATTATTTACTTATCTTACTTTGATTATACTTTTTCTAATAATTTGTAGATATAAATATTAACATATAAAACTTTGTTTAATTTGTTTTGATGAGTATTTTCAAAATACTCCCCTATGTCTCATATATAAGCAATAAAACAAAAAAATTGACAGTCTCAAATATAAGAAAAAATAACCTCTAATCATTACAATAAATGTCATTTTTTCAAATATATTCCTACTTTTTTCACATTCACACGTTTTTAACGGTTTCCAAGTCAAAAAGATAGGAGTAAAATTAGAAAAGTGTGTGACTTAAATGCATTTAGACACTTTTCTTAAAAGAAGAGTTTTTTTTGTAAATTTGCATATATGAGATCAGAGGGAGTATCAAATTTTTATAATTTTTAGTAATAAAGAATTAAAGTTATTAGTGATCAAAATTATGCTTCGGTATACATTATATTTGTCAAAAAAGAAAAAGAGGGGCGTTGTCTCATTCTCATGTAGGATGATGCAAGGGCTCACATCACATCAAATCACATGGGCTAATGAAAATTGAGGAACTCATGAGGAGACTCCTTCACTTCACTTATTATGGTCATTGTCATATTAGCCGCCTACAGTACACACACGGTTAACTTGAAGTCTTGAACCATGCACACACTCCACAATCAAGTCATTGATACCATGACTGTTTAATCAAGATTAAGACTATTTAATCAAGATTTTTGATATTTTAGTTGCATTTAAACTTGAATCGTTTGTTTTTAATAATTTTGATGTATTAACTGTATTACCGTACGTGACTGTACTTAATTCATGTCCTAATTTTATGATGTGTTTAATCCAATTCATTCAATGATGTGTTTAATATCGGACTTAATCACAACACGAAATTAGTCATGTTATTTTAAAATCAACTAGTCCTTCTATTTAATTGTATTTAAAAATGGTGAATATTTAACATATTTTAATTGGTCTGATATTGAATAATAAAAAGTCATAAATTTTTAAGTTTAAATAAAATATGATGGAGGAATCAAAATCGAGAGTTTTAAAATAGGAGGACCAATTTTGTAAATGAGTAAAAATAAGAGAACTAAATGGTAGTTAAATTTAATATAATTATAAGTGATATTTGAACAATAACAATCCATAGTAGTATCCGTCAAAAAAAACAATGCATAGTAGTATAAGTAAGTGTTAGTTTAATTATAAATGAAAGAATTTCTTTTTTTGGTACAAAAGAATTTTTTAATTTTTTTGATACCAAAGAAAGAAAAAATTAAATAGTGTTTGACAACTTTTTGGGTGTCAAAATAACTTTTTAATTTCCATCAAAAGAAAAAACTTTTAAATTAATATAACGGTCTTGAAAGTTCTTAATTGTGGATTTTTTTTATATATATATTCATAATTGTGTATATCTTGTACAAACTATATATGTTGGGGAATATTTTTGTTCGTAAAATTGTGTATTTTGTAGAAACCTAAAAAAACAAAATTCATGAAAGTTTGTTATAGATCTACTCGGGATCGGTTTTGAATAAAGTTTTGGAAAATGTTAAACAGTGCATTCGGTGCACCCGGTGCATTAGTTAAACAAGTTATTATATAATTTTTTTTTGGAAATTGTGCATTTTAAAAGTATAAAAAGTTATTTTATCATTATTATTATTTTTGTCTTTTATTTCCTTTTTTAGCATGACCCTAAAGTTTTTTGTCTCAATTTTGAATAATATTTTTTATCCTGGGGATCATTTATATGAATTTTTAAATATAAATTTATCTTATTTTAAGCGCAAATGTTAAGAAATTTAAAATAGAATTTTTTTCATTAAGAAAATATAATATTTTGACTTTTGAAAAATTAATTGAATGTACAAATTTTGAAAATAATAATTTTATATTAAATTCTTTAACATGTACTCTTATGTGGCACATATTAATATTTACTTTATATTTTTTATTTGATTAATCAAGGTAATAAGAGGAGTGCACAACTGTATGAAGATATTTATACTTCAACTAGCTAGTACACTAGATGTTTCAAAATGATCAATCAATAGTATACAAATTTAACATTTATTGCAAATTGAAAATGCCATGCATGTTTGGTAGATTGTGCTAATCAAATAGAAAGAGATGTCATGAAATAACGGGTCACTTTGCTATATACTTATATTATGTGTGTGGTATGAGATAGACCAACTAGCCAGCCATCCTTGTTATTGCTATTACTTCAGATACAAACAACCATATATGCAATATGTGGTAGCAAAAATAAATACCAATCAAAAGAGAGGCTATAAATGAAGTTAAACTCTAGCTCTAGCCGTAATACATATCTGTTTGGTATCACCGTGAATTTGCCGAATTTTATTATAAAATTTCAGTAACTAATTACAGTGATATCAAACATACTCTTAAAAATTCCAGCTCCAGAGAAATGTTTGATGAGAAAAAGGATCGTCATTATCATCATCAACTATTTCGTTCTGATGATTATAATCCTCAAAAAGTGGTGGTGGAATGGAATACAATAACTCGCCGGAATGCATCTTTTCTAAGTCGGAATAGAAACCACCATAATTTTCAGTCCCAACATCACTTGAACCATCCAACATGTTCAAAAATGTCCAATCAATCATGTTCCCATTGTCATACATATTAGAAGATGAAGAGCCACTAATTTCCTTCACAATGTTGGATTGATCAACATTACCATTACCATTATCATTACCATTATTATTAATATTAATACTATTACTATTATTATCAATAATAATTGGTTGATTTTTGTTGGCAAAATTAGCAGCAACTTCTCTAATCTCTTGTGGAGTAAGAGAATTGTTGTTACTAACAACATTGATATTATCCAAATTGAAAGGTGTATCAGGGAAATTGAAAGTAGCATTAGGACCACGGAGACAATAAAGTGCAGCATCAAATGCTCTAGCTGCTTTTTCAGCTGAATCATATGATCCTAACCATATTCTTTCACGACTATTTGGTAGTCTTATTTCAGACACCCATTTTCCCCACTTTCTCAATCTTACTCCTTTGTACATCTTCTTGTTTTTGTTATCATCATCATTATTATTACCATTTATTGTTGAAGATGAAGATGATGATGATGAAGTTTTAATTTGATGAGTGGTGACTTGATTATCCATTTGTAGTGTATATAGTAGTAGTTTACATTCATATAGTAAAATTTAATGTGATGTTGGAGATGTATTATGTTGTACTTGCTTATATATAAACACATCAATATATGTGTGAAAAATTGGATTTTGAATTTGAATGAAGGTCTAAGGTATAAACGTGTTGATCATAAAGAGCGTAAAAAGAGTGTGCAGTAGCAAATGGACTTATGATCGTAAAGTCGCAGGAAGGGTGGTGCATTTAGCAAGATGACGCGGTAGGCCCAACTTTTTTACTCCTTAGCCAATGTTTTACTAACATTTATTCTTTTCACATTTATTACTAAGAAAAATTAAAGTATCACATAGATTAATGGTAAAATTTGATTGAAGGTTATAAAGAGGGGTTTCTATCGCCATAGATTAATTGGTAGGGACATAATATTTTATATGCAAAGTCAAAGTACAAATTCAGAACCTCCATTTATTCATTTCAAAAAGTCAATTTCAACCCATTAAACTATTTGATAAAATAAACGGGTCAATAATGATTACAAGTTCGATCTCCAAAATTTTGCATATTGATCTATGGAGATTAATAATTGTTGTAAAAATTTCATATCTTTATCATAAGAAAAATTCTCTTTAGGCCCATCAATATGCTCTAAGACCCCAGAGTCTTAGAGCATATTGAAAAGCCTAAAGAGAATTCTCTTATCATAATAATCAATAAATAAAAGATCTCATAAATTTTAATTATATGTATCAAAAAATGTTTTCTTGATGTACCAAAAAAAATGATTACTTGGTAAGGATGAATTAACACTCTTTCACCTTAGTTTTGTAAAGATTAGTTATACCCGGTAATAATAATCAAATTTGTATTAAGAATATACTATTATAAAGAATTAAAAGATAATACTAAGGTCTTACCAAGAAAAAATATACTAAGGTTGTATAGATATATTTGCTTGTATAAAATATATAAAAGTGAATTAAGAGTGATACTGATACGTACATAAATTTATTAATCTGAAATACAATTGAAAAAAATACTTAATATTAAATTAAAAACAGAAAAAGACTTAGTTTAGTAACAAGTTGATTATAAATACGATACAAATAGAGTATTATATATAACAAAAGTCATTTCTTTATTTGTCTCTATGATTGATTAAAGGCATAAAATATAGAGCACGTGGGGAAATTGTTTGTAGTACGATGTTGACAGCAAATCGAAAATATATGGGTGTCCCTCTTTTTTGGGATATATTTTAATGTTAGTGGACCACATAGGTTAGGTGGATCCCACATGTCATTTTCTCCACTAAAATATCCCTCCACTATTTGTGTATATCCTCCATCTATCTCTCTACAATTGCTATCTCAATTTCAATGGCGGCGACATCCTTTTTGTTCTTTACTACTGGTTATGATCACTAGTTGAACTCATCTTACAACTCAAATATTGCTTATAGAGTGTTTGCAAAGTATGCACTAACACACATCTTTACGTTGGGGTGGTAGAAATTTGATCTCACATGATGAGAAAAATTTTAATCGGTGAAACTTCACTTCAATATGATGGTTTTATTTTGAATCGACTAAATTTTATTAATAAATAACATTCTAAACAATAAGTACAAGAAATTGTCGGATCGAATAAAGAAAGACAAAGTGATAAAAACACTTTAACCACGTATATCAAAACACTTCAATCCACCTTTTACAATACATCATTAAAAATCAACAATAACACACTACCGTCCTACTCCAACTCCAACCAAAACTACAACCGAATACTAAAATTGAATTGGAGCATAAAAGAAACATCTCCCACCGAAAACACCATTGCCAAAACACACTCTTTCTAAAAAGAAAACACCGACAACTAAACACACTCCACACAGATCTGAGCAAACTGCAACCCACCAAAACATCTAGCTCGGTGGAGACTGCCAGAAGTCTCTGGTATAAGCAAAAAGTCTACATTTGCGATCTGATTGCGTGGTTGCCAGCGAAGACTCGAAAAAGAAAGCAACGACAGAGTTTTGACGGAGAAAAAAATCTTCTTAAAATACAACAAATTACCATGCACCATTGCCATCAAACACCACAAAAAAATGTGTAAAATAACCACCATCACCACTGTAAATGCCTGAACAGCACCGGAACAACAATAACACCGCTAGAACAAAATCTATTGAAAACTACGAACCGCTGGAGCACCCGACTAAACCAACACCTACTGCGCAAAACCCAAACAAAACCAGCAACTATTGCGCAAAATCCAAACAAAACCAGCAACCCACCGACGGCACGCCACCGCCGCCAACTCAGATCCGTCGCAGCCACCACCACTCCATCCCAAATCCGTCACAACCACCACACCCCCCATCAGCTCCATCTCAAATCCGGCGTATTCACCACCAAAAGACGCATGAACCAGAAACCCAAACAGAACACGCGCAACAGACACGCGTGAACCACAAGATGGAACCCCAGATCTGTCATCACCGAATCTGAACCGCCGCTGAAGCGCAGCAGAGATCCAACCCAACCAACACAAAAACGACGGCAACACTGTCACCACCATCGGCATCGGAAACAAAGGTCGACGGAACTCCGACAAAAGAACGCTGGTGAACCACGAACCAGTAACCACGAAACACCACACCAAGCACCTGAAACAGAACCACAAAGCAAAGAGAACGCGCGCAGAAAAGCAGTCCACGACTGAGGAAAATGCTGACGAACTACTGGTGGTACGCGATACCTTCCGGCACGTTCGCACCACCCAACCACGGTGGCTACATCTTGAACTTGATGGATTTGGACCGCTTCAATATGATGGTTGACAGGGAGAGAGATTGAGTGGTGTGTCCGTAAAGTAAGTATTTGCGTGAAGTGAGATGTTAGAAATATAAGAATAGATATATGTATTCTTTGCATCAAAATGTCTTATATAGTCCCAATATGGAGCCACAATCATTAATGTGGCGGTGAATATATTAAGGATTTTTCGTGGATAACTGTCAGAATAATGACATGAATATCATAATTGATATTTAAAGTTATTCTGATGTCGGCCGTTATATAGTGCAATTTTTTGTGGCTATTAGAAAGAGATGTGTTGTCTTAGGCTAGAAGAAGAAAATTGGGACCTCATAGCTAAGTGGGTCATATTTTAAATGAAGAACAAAATTTAAATTAATTATTATTTTTCTTTAGTATTCTATTTTATAAGTAAAAATTTCATATAAAAGATTACGTTTCACTATATTCATGAACATGGTAAATAAAAAATATAGCATGGGTTACAAACATAAACATATTTATTTTGTTTTATCATATTATATAATATATACAATTATACATTGAATACTTTAAAATGTATTTCTAGTTTTTACGTGGACATCATTGTTCATATAAGTTGAGTTTATAATAACTCAAACAATGACATATTGCACATATTACATTCATTGTATATACATTTTCTTTTTGAGATTAAAAGTAATCAAATATAAACAATAAATATATGCATAAGTATGTGTGTGTTCAAAGATAGTGATTTTTTGTTGTTGCCAAAGTAAGAGGTGCAGCTAAATTGCTGCAAGCCTGCAACCACCAAAACTATATTACCAAGGCAATACAAAATAGAGGGTGGCATGTGTGGGAATAACATTTTAACAAACGTTAATTAGAATATAGGGTAGTAGGGTACACAAATCTTCATTCACGATAAAACAGTGCGTAAGATTTTTTTTTGTTTATATATATATATATATATATATATATATATATATATATATATATATATATATATATATATATATAAACTCTTAAACCGTTAATTTTAATGGGTCTCATTAACATATCAAAGGATTTTCAATTTTTCTAAAAATTTGTATGGATATTCTATATGATACAAACTTTCAATCCAACGGTCAATTTTATAAAATTCGTATTCGTTATAATGTTATTCATAAGTGGTCCACCATGGACCACTTGATGAAGTGATCCATTTTAGAATTTGCTTATATATATATATTCACACAATAATATATTTTGGAAAATGTTAACGAGTGCCTCTGAAGTACTCTTTAAACACATAAAATAATAAGTTTTTGATAAATTTTTATTGACATGTGTAAAATCAATACATTGAGAATTGAAATATTTTACTTTTTGAATAAATCATTTTGCAAGACACGTGTATTTTTAAGGGTCATGCTAATCGGTGCTCCCGGACACTGGTTAAGAAAACAAAAAAAAAGTTTTAAATTGAATATAATACTTTTTATACTTTTGAAAAATTGACTGCACACACTTCCATGCTAAATTACTACTGTATTTGTTTCCTTAAACAGTACATCGCTTTCCTATTTTTAATACTTACATCATATCCTCCTTTCTTTGACAAATTTTACATCATTATCATAAAACAATAATTATTCCAAAACCAAACAATTCTTTCGAAATCTAAGCCTAAATTTTCAAAAAGTCATAGGAGCAATTAGTGGATTGGTCTGTTGTTGACTCATCCTATTTATGGCCACAACAACCCTCCACACGTACTCCCCTAGGGTAATTTTTATTTTTTTTTTTTCAAAAGGAGAGTTGAGGAAACCCTCAACCCTATCCGAAATATATTAAACATAAAATAAAAAAGTACAAACTGGGGGGACATCAACCTAACCCAGTTAACCGTTTTGCAGCAATAAAAGATAAAACAAATAATACCAGCTACAAATTGGTTATAGATCCAACCCTAACGGGTAACAACCAAAACAAACACTAGCACATCGGACACTACTCGGCGAACCCGCGTACAGGCGCGAAACCAAGTAGCAAAAAAAGTGACATGTCAATATCTGTAAAGGTAAACACGGCGAATGAAATGACCGCCAACACGGAACATTTCACGTACCAACCTCCTCTGATAAATCAAAGCAAGTATCAAGAACCCTTTCGGGTCATCAAACTCTAGCCCTGCAAACAATTAGCTCCAAGGAACCAAAACATATGCAGCAACAAAAGTTAAGAGTAGCAACAACGGGACCAGCAGAACCACCACCGACCCGAAGTAGAAAAACCCAAGACCACCGGCACGGCGGCAGCGGTGAAGCAACAATCCTGAGAGCTGCAGACCTCAGCAGATCTGAGAATGAAATCAGCAAACAAAACTGACAAAGTGAGAGTCATAGAGCAACTATCATGATGAAAAGATCCACCACCACCGTCAAGGAAAACCCAGCGAGCGATCCACGAAACAGAACTACCGTGGCAGCGCCGACGACAGTAAAACGAAACCAACAGCAGCAACAGAACACAAACCGGCTAACACCACCGCTAGAAGGTGGTTCCGGTTGAACCAGAACAGGACATAGGAAAAACGAGCATAAGCATAACAGAACCGACGTGAAGGAACAAGCTCACCAAGAAAATCCATCTCCGAACTGGACAAGAGCGGGGTGTCTTGACTCCAAGGAACGAAAACACCAAACCGTCGAAGCAGAAAGACGTCGCACGCCAAAGCAGATCCAGAAAAACCGGATCTGAGACGAATTATACCACACGTACTCCCCTAGGGTAATGAATCATTAGAAGAATTATATATTTTTTTGGTTACAATCATTAGGAGAATATTAACAAGTGACTTATTTATAGCATTAATGTTTAATTGTATAGATTTTTTTACCATATACTCTTTCCGTCCATTTTTATAAGAGCTAATTTGACAAAAAATTTGTCCCTTTTTATAAGACTCTTTTACAATTATCAATAACATTAATTTTTATTTTTTCAAACTTACCCTTATTTACTTTGTATAGTTTTTTTAATAGCATTAAATTCTCTTTTGTTTGATACAAAACACTACAATTAATTGTAAGGGTAAACATGTAAAATCAATATAATTTGTCAATCAATTTAAAACTAAAACCCACTTTCTTAATATCCGTGTTTTATCAAACCAGCTCTTATAAATAGGGACGGAGAGAGTATTACTTTTATTGTCATGCTAATTAATGCATCTGGTGCATTAGTTAAGAAAGCTAAAAAAAGTAAATTTTGTATTGAAATAAATATTATTCATACTTTTAAAGAATAGATTATACAAACTTCAATATTTATTTACTATATTTAATTGTTTAACTAGTGCAGTGCACTGGTTAGCATTTTTCTTACTTTTACTTTTATTATCGGTCAGTTTGTCAAATAGTTTTTTGAGCCAATTTCCAAGCAAACACATAGCACTTTCAAACAAATTACACAATACCAAATGCTTTGATAAAACTTCTCTCCACCTCATCAACTTCACTCAAAATTTAACTTTTCTATATGTTGCTGACTTTACTAAACAACTCTATATCTCTCACCCTCTTTAAAACTAATTAATCTCTTTGATCTTATCACTAGTTTAAAAAGTAAGTATTCCTTCCATTGGAACAACTCTTTTGTTAATGACTTCTCATTTTGTCACTCTACACTTTTTCTCATGTGCCTTATTATTTTACTAAAATATCTCTGTCCGTTATTTAAGTAGCAGATACTTTCAAAAATATCTTATAATTATAACATCCGCTACTTAAGTAACGAAAGAGTAAAATGAAAAATATGTAGGGCGCGCAAGTAACTTGTATGACGGCAAAAGTTATTTTCTTTGTTAATCAGTTTTGTTTTTGACAAAAACAAAGTCCAGCCCAGTTAGTAGGATAACCAAACCGGACCATATTCAAAACTGGTAAACTGATTTATAATAAAAATTTCATTTTGCACCCTCCACCCTTCTTGTGCGTTCTTAGGATTTCTATTTTTATCCTCTTGTATCTTAAATAGCGAGTGTTGTAAAAAGGAAACATTTGAAAAAAAAATAGTTTATTACTTAAAGTGCAAACATACTTCATACTTTAACAAGTGAACCCTTATAAAATCTATTTTTTTTTCCTCCTCACCTTTCTCTCATCCCCTCAGAAAAGTGTTTTGAATAAAAAACATCACATAAGTGGGTGGGTGATTGAAAAATGAAAAAAAGTTTTTAATTTATAGAATTTTAGGGTGCGTGTGATTGGTCGATGCTCTGTCATAGTCGCTCTGGTAGCCAATCAATTTTTTTACAACAAGCTAGTTTCATGTGATTTAATTAACAAACCCGATAAAAGCACAAATATTTAAAGAAAATAAGTTCACGATTTAACTTTTAAACATAGTTCGCACATTAACTAGTGAAACTTATAATTATTTTATCAATGGTTTACAATCAGGCCTGGCCTACACACATGTTAAGAAATTTTTATTTTAAAATCCAGTTTTAAACCAACTCTTAATAATAATATTTACTTCTGTTATCCTACCAGTTTCTCATGCGTCCTACGCCTTTTCCATTTTACCCTTCCACAACTTAAGTAGCAGATGTTATAAAAATGATTATTTTTTTGAAAAAAGCCATCCAATACTTAAGTAGCGGAAATTATAAAAAAAAATATGGTAGAATGCTTTTGGGGTGTATCTGCTACCTAAATAGTGGACACTAAAAAGAAATATTTTGTGAAATCGTAAGGCGCGTGAGAAAATGGATACGGTGGCAAAAGTAAATCCTCTTAATAATTCCTCCAAAAACAAATAGCCCAAGTCCAATGCAGAAAAAGAAAAGCCCGGCCCAATCAAATTAAACAAACACCTTCAACCTCTTAAACCCTGCAATTTCCTTAAACACTTTTCAACAATGTCACGGTTCATCAACAACAACACAAATGCTTAATCCAAAGGTTTCATCTCTCTCTCTCTCTCTCTCTCTCTCTCTTGTCGTTATTTTGTTGATGGTTTGATTATGATGATTTTGAGTAGGGTTTGATTATGAATCTATGATTGTTCTGCAATTTTGATAGTTTGTTAATTTCTTGGATTCTACTACAATTTGATTTTAGGGTTTTTGAGTTTAGTGGCATTGAGGAGTTCAATTTGTCTTCAAGTTGAACTGCTGTTCTGTTGCTGGTCTGCTGCTGGTTTTGCCTTGTTTTTGGCTTCCTGCGTTTTTTGTATAGTGGTCTTGGTCCTGCTGTTTTGTTGTTGCCTTTGCTTTATTTTGTTTTGGTTTTGTAGCCTCTAGGGGTGTTCATGGTTCAAAACTGAACCAAATTGAATTGAAATAAATGGTTTATGAACCAAACCAAAACCACTTGCATTCAAAACCAGTTTAATTTATAAAATTGGTTCAATTCAGTTTAGAACTAGTTCAAAACCAGTTTATAATAAAAAACCAATTTTTTTAATACATTGATTGACTTAATTATTCAATCATTTGTTTTAATATTTTTATATAGTGTATATAGATTTTTTTTACTGTAATATCCATATTGTTTTAATATCTATATAGCATTAGCCATATATAGTATATTGTTTAATACATTGATTGTCAATTTTAATACAAATTGATTTCCTTAATTAGACAATCAATCATTTTATTAATTTTATATCAAGTAATTACTTGTAGATTTAATTGCCATTTAAAACAGATTTTTTTTTTTTTTTGTACAGCATATAAAACAGATTTTATTAAGTAACAAAACAAGTTTTTTAAATTTTAAAATTAAATAATAGTTTAAATATTAAATTATATTTATTATTAAATTAATTAATGAATCAGGGGAGGTGGTGGCCGGCCGCCGGAGCCCCGCCGCCGGTCACCGGAGCTCCGCCGCCGACCACCGTGAAAGTCGCCGGAGCTCCGCCGGTCGCCGCCGTGGGCCACCGTGCTGGCGCCGGAGGTCCGGCGTTGACCAGGCCGTTGACCGGCCAGCACCACCACCTATTTTTTAATTATTTATTTATTATGTAAAAATGATTTTGGGAGGTGTGGAAAAAAAGTTTTGGATTCATATAGTTTGGGCTTTGTTTTTTTAGCTAAAGTATTTGGGCTTTGGTAAAAAAAAGAAATTGAATTTTTTATATACCATTTCATAAAAGAAAATAAAAAATTACTTTTAAAATAATATATACAATTTCTTAAAAGGAATAGATACTAATTGGATAACCGAAAATTGATTTTTGGGTACTGGTTTTTATTGGTTATTACAAATGGGTCACTGATTTATGTTTGCAAAGTTTGGATTAGATTTTAAAAATTGGATCAATTTGAATACTAGTTTGGTTCATGAAAACTGGTTTATTTGCACACCCCTAGTAGCCTCTGCTACTACTGCTAGTGTGTTGCTTCTTTGGCATGTTTGTTCATTTTGTTTTTTCTCCCTGTCTATATGATGAGTACATGATGTAAGAAAGTGGCATTGCTTAATTAACCATGTGCAAGAAAGTGAACACGCTTGGCATTAATTCATTATTGAATTCTTTGGATTGGAGTGGTTAATGTGTTCTGAATATAGATTGTGACATATGTGTTGTATAGAACAATACTAGTATATAAATGTGAAACAAGCAGTGAAATCAATTTTTATTTTGTTATATCTTAATTTTGTATCATTTAATTTCAGAGACGAGGAGGTTTTTCGTTCCTAGAGCAAGTATTGAGAATGTGAGTGTTGTGCAATCGGAAGCCGAAGTAGAAGAACCACCACCTAATGTGGCCAATGAGTTTAATTCAAACGAGATTGTGCGTGATCCGGGTCTTATGAAACAGGGCTGTACCCTTTTTTCTTGTTGTTTCTTGTTTAAAAATTCTCTCCAAAATTAAATATTGGAAATATGGTTTAAATATTACTGTATTCGGAAGTTGGGTTGATAAATTTCCCTTCAAAATTTTGCCCAGGCTCTCTAAGATTTCTAGAGTCGCCACTGATCCAAACCAAAACCTTCATGAATTCAACGCGGTTCGGTTTCTTAGAGCTCAATTCATGGAGAAGAAATTGCTGTTATTCCCATTGGGAACGATGGATGACAACAAGTAAACGTGTTCAAGACAGAAGCAAGAAGAAAAGGGTTCACGAACTCGAAGTAGCAACAGAGAAATGGAAAATTACATCCAAAATCGTTTTCTTAATGGAACTTCTCAAACAAGAACCAGAAATGGTTGTTCCTGTTCGATCCCTTTCACATTATAGAAAACAAATCAACCTTCCAAAACCTCATAGAATCTCTGATTTTCTTCGCAAAACCCCAAAACTTTTTGAACTGTATAAAGATCATAAAGGTGTGTTATGGTGCGGTTTGACACAAAAAGCTGAACTTTTGATGGAAGAACACAAAAGGGTCATCGAGGAAAATGAGGATAAAGCTGCTGAATATGTTACTAGGTTTCTTATGATGTCGGTTGATAAACGTCTTCCGTTGGAGAAAATTGCTCATTTTAGAAGGGATTTTGGGTTGCCAATGGATTTTAGAACTCATTGGGTGCATCAATATCCTCAGCATTTTCGTGTTGTGAAGCCTTCTCTTGATGATGTTGAGTTTTTGGAGCTTGTTTCATGGAACCCTGAATGGGCCATCACTGAGCTGGAGAAGAAGAATATGAAGATGGTGGAAGGGATAGCCAAAACCGAAACGGAAGCTGAATCGTCACATACACCGGGTTTGCTTTCTCTACCGTTTAATTTGAAATTTCCTTCAAATTTTAAAAGGGTGCATAGTTATTATGGTGCAAAGATAAAAATGTTTCAGGAGAGATCTTATTTGTCTCCTTATGCTGATGCAAAGGGTTTAAAAGCCGGTTCTTTAGAATTTGATAAAAGGGCTGTTGCTGTTATGCATGAATTGCTTAGTTTTACAGTTGAGAAGAGGTTGGTAACTGATCACCTCACACATTTTCGTTGGGAGTTAGTTATGCCTCAGAAGTTGATGAGGCTTTTGCTTAAGCATTGTGGTATTTTTTATGTTTCTGAGAGAGGGAAGAGGTTTAGTGTGTTTTTAACCGAAGCTTATGACGGTTCCGAGCTTATTGAGAAATCTCCCTTGTTTATATGGAGGGAGAAGCTTCTTAGTCTTGTTGGTTATAGAGGAAGGAAGAAGAAGTTTGAGGTTGATAGTGAGAGTGATGCGGAAGGCGGTGATGGTTTGCGTTTGCTCCAAAGTGATTCTGATGTGGAGGATTTGGATGTGGAACTTGAGCAAAAGGGTACCTTGGAGTACAAGGATTCTTTACTAGAGAACGATTCTGAGATGGATGTTGGAGAGATTTCGTGAGCATGTTAACAATTTATAACTTATTGAGGTGGAGGTTTGTTATTTCAATTCAAACTTCAGTGCTCTCAAGAACTTTTACACCTCATTGTAAGTCAATTTTGTATTGCTTTGTATCTTTAAACAAACATGATCTCTTTTATGCAAGAAAAGATGCATACCAAATAAAGATTGTAGTTGTAATTGTAATTGTAATTGCATGCATTGTTGTTAAATAGTGGCTACTGCTAGGAGGGAAAGAAACTATTTTCAGACATTTGGGCATAGGAAACCACGACAACATGGTTGGTCTTTACAGGTTCATCTGAAGACTAAATATGCAGTGAAACATTAGGTAGGACAACTAAATGCATCTTTTATGAAAAAATAACATGATTAATTCTAGGCTCTAATGTTACTAAGGGGGGTCATATACTTGGTACTCGTACCCTACTGATAGTACCATCTTTACTAGTAAAGATGACTGTATCATCAACATACACTAGTCTCAGTAGTCTGATATATCTTTCATCTTTGCCCGGAAATGAATTGGTTCAAAGGACATTAATCATTAATTTGGGTTACTATACTGATGTTCAATAAGGAGACTTGATGTACTCGAGGCCACTATGAGGTCTCGTTTTCTTAGCTCATGTGTTTAGTTTATGTTCTGCCTTTATTGAAACTCAATTTGTAAATGTTGGTTTGAGTGTTTATAATGAAACTGCATTATAGATTCTGTTTTAATTAAGAATCCTTAATCCTCAACCTTCTGTCTTAAAGCTCTCAAAATGTTTTTGACCTTCAAGTGATTTTAGGTATCCTTACCAGCCAATCATATATTTTAAGCAGGATCTAACTCCTCCAAAGTGAGAAAATCAATACTTGATATTTTAACCATTCACGATTTGTTATGCACGTGCATATAATATCAACTCTTGATTTATTTATCAACGGTTTACATTACTCACTTTAATCTTTAATGTGAATTGCTCAAACTAGAGTAGCATTGAGGGAATCAGTCAATCATATTTGAGGCCAGTCTCTGGGTTTGTCAGGCTCTGGCAAACATTACGGCAAGCCTAAAAGTCCAGGGTGTGATCTTGATTGCTCAATGGTATTTAAACTTTGCTTCAACAGAGATGGTTAGTGTGATTTTCACAAAGGGAAATATATTTATTGAAGGGACTCAGGGAGTGATTTGATTATCTGTGAAATGGAAAAATTTGAAAAAGGTTTGTCCATCTCTTCACAAATTAAAAACCTTTTTTTAGAAACAAATCCAAAATTACATGCTAGTAAGCAATAACAAGTTATAGTCAAATTATTGGGATATTTTCAATGTTTTAAAAACCAGTTAAGTTCGCATGTTGGATTGATTTTGGCTATACCTTAGTCTAGACATGGCAATAAAACCCATACCCGCGGGTACCCGCCCAAACCATACCCGCTTTGACGGGGAAAACCCGAGTTGACTGAGTTTGGGTTCGGATTTGGGTTTTCCCCGATTTCAAAATATGGGGTTGGGGCGGGTAATGGGGACATTGATACCCACCCCGAACCCGTCCCCGAACCCGCCCCGCATATATTAAAATAAAATTTTATCTCTTTTAAATTAGGAATCCTTAAACAATTTCTTAAATTACATTTATATATTTATTCTTTATCTTTAATTTGAGTATTAAACAAACTATTTTCTCTATTTCTTTTCTTTATTTAAAAAAATATCGTTGAAACAAAATAATTTTGGGCTTTTAACTTCTTTTATTTAATAAAAAAATACTAAAATGCAATCCAAATTCATGTAGGAAAAGACGTAACGGGGATACCCGAACCCCATTGGAATACCCGATCCCCATTGGGTTTGGGTTTGGGATTATACTTTTTATCCCCGCTCGGAATTGGGATGGGTTTGGGGAAACCCGAACTATATGGGTTTGGGTAGAGCAAAACCCGTCCCCGCCCCGCCCCATTGCCATGCCTACCTTAGTCTGCTTGAAATGAACAAGGTTGAATCGGATCGAACCAGTTGTACTTCGGTTGGTTAAACCGGTTTTTATCTTTATTTTTTGCATTTTTTACTACTTTTAAATTCCTATCTATTTTTTTAATTGCCGTTGGTTCAACCATTGTTGGAGCAGTTGAACCATGACCTGAAGGTTTCATGTTTCACCGGTTCGATCTCTTGTCTGATTTATAAGACATGGTTGAATAGGTCAATGGTTTCTTTGATGTGCATGTGTACCACATTTTATTTAATTTAAGAAGTTAGAATGTCAATCGACGTAACATCGCCTAAAGTCAAGGATAGCAAATCTTTGTCCTGTTATTTTCAAATCCTTAATTTGAAGTGATAACTAAGTGATGCTTATCTACTTTATTTTTTGGTACTTTTCTATATAATATAAGTTACTTCCATAGACTTGTCTTCAACTTTTGCAAGTTGGTTGGATTGAAATATCAAACTTTCATCTCTGTCTGCTGACTGCTAAGGTCTTCAATTATTGATAATATTTACTTTGCTTCCTATCTTGCTATAAGTCACTGTCTAAATTTAATGAAAGAAGCTTCACTGCTTCACCTAGATGGATAGTTGGATGAGTTTCCAAACCATTACTATCCCTATCTGCTTTGCCAACTCTTTTTAAAGACAGTGTTTGTTGCAGGAACTTGAATGTGTCTGTACTCTATGTATGGTATTCACGTGACATTAAGAAATTATTGGCTAAAACTGAATATGATCAATACTTTGAATAATTTTGATTTAGAGTTTCATAATGATATATGATAAAAAAGTTAATTTATATGTATAATCTTTGACAAAATTACAAAAAATATAGCTCTAATAGTAAAAGGAAAATTGCAGGAAATGTAAAATTATTAATTGATGTAAGACAAGAAATCCAATATGGGGATGGGGAGGTCAATCACTTGCCTGGCATGTAGTCTGAGTTATGGTAGTTGTAATAGTGAATAGTAGGTAATAACTAGGGATGTAAACAAAATCCGCACCCGCGAGTATCACTATTGACGAATAAAATAAATAGATATTTTAATTATCTGTCAGTTATTGGACACAAAGGTGGAGGGAGTAATATCATGGTGGTTATTCGTACCTATTAGTAAAATTACTAAAATATCATATCATTTGAATGTAAAATTTTGTCACATGAAACAAACTATAACCTTTTTTATGTTTATTATTGTCTGGGTAGTGAACGGTTATTATTCGTGTCTATGGATATCTATTGTAATCTCTAGTGAAGGGTAGAGCACAAACCATTGTTGAGGAAGTTTTGAGGGGCAGTGTGTTTGGATGGTCAGATACAATGAGTAAAAACCACCTTAAGATTTAGCAGAACTTCTTAATCAACTTTGAAGAAAGGTGGCACATAAGCACAATTTTATGAATTCTCTCCATTGAAATCCTCTAAATTGTACGTTATGTTTCAAAGTATTTTTTTATAAGGCTGTGGGAAAATATTGATACCAAATACTCTATTTTGATGGTATCATTTTAATTTTGCTTTCACCACCGGTTTAATTTAGTTTTGGGTCGGATTTGACATCAAGCGGTTCTAGCCTCCTTCCGATCGCAGTTGCGGAAGATCGAATCATAATCCTCTCTATCAAGTTCAATATCAATCATTACCGAACCAACTAACGATTGATATTTTGATGGTATCATTTTATAAGCTATAAAAATTCATGATTAAGTCATTCCAAACAAATTCTAAAAAGCTGGTAGGAGTTGTTATACTCAACTGTACCCCATCTTTAAATTTTAGCCGACCCAATTCATTAAATCCTATATGTTCATAGAACCAAACAAACCTAATGTTTTGCTAGTCAAATGGGAAAGAGACATGATGAGTCTTCGATCATGCATGTTTGAGAATTTAGGATGCAAAAATTTTGAGGGAAAAGAATGAGGAAAGAAAAAATAAAATAGAGCAGTCCCAAATTTGAACGAGGTTTACTTTTCTTCATAAATACATCAAATATCAATTTTGAAACTCTTAAATAAATTCTCATTTCAATATGTTTAATTAATATTCCATAAAATATGTCTAAACAAACCATTTTAGCCAAACAATATAGATTGGTCGAGTTGATAAATATTTAACCCATATTTCACGAGAACTTGAATATGAATGTCTTTGTTGATACGAGGACTTCGTTGATCGATAATATGTAAGTATTCTCCTACAAGCTTTTTTGACTCAAATCCCCTATATGCAACTACACATGCTGGTTCAAGCAGTTGTATTGTATGTATCTATGTTGGATTATGAAGTATAACCATGCAATTAAAGTTTGTTCAGAATTGGGCAACTTGCCAATACACTGAAACTTAACTATTCAGTGGTCAATTCTACTCCTGCTCTATGAACATAACCATCGTTCGATATATATGTGGGGACTATGCAGAATCAGTGAAAAATAGTACATGCAAATTAATTTTATGGTGGATATATATATATACACACACACACTAAAACATACTTCCAGTTTCTGGAAGATAATTGTTTTATAGGTCACTCCTTTTGCACAGTCACAAATATTTGTTCACATTCAAATATTTGAAAATATGTTGAAAGAAAATAAAAGTTTTTTAAAAAAAGTAATTGATAATAAATGATATAATAGAAATGAAAAACAACATATAATATAACTACAAAAAAATAAAATAAGACACGGTAATTTTGGATAATATGACATATAATGTGACATATTATTTTGTACATTAATACTTGAACTAATATATGTATGTATTGAGTGACTTACAAGTTACAATCATAAATAATAAACTTTAATATAATACTTACATTAGTTTTTGTTCATATATATATATATATATCTATCGAATAGTTAATAGTATACTTATTAATACTCAAACTTAAAAAAAAAAAAATTTGGAGGTGGGGTGGCGCCATGACTTTCCTTAGCCACCCCCTAAGCTCCGCTATTGGTAGTGGCGGAACTAGAAAAACAAATTCGAATGGGCCATTAAAAAACCATAAGCGTGGAACAAATTGCTCAATCGGACGAACTAGTTAAGTTAAAAAGAATTTAAGATTTGGGGCTTAAGTCCTGTTAAGGTGTATAAGAAAGAAATTTTTTTATTGGGATTCCAAACACCAATTAAAAAAAAACTACGTATAATATATAAATTAAATACAAAAATTATATTTCATATAAATTTTTTTTATAAATAAAAATTCATATTCCAATACTATTTTTATATAGAAATGTACTTATTTTCATATTCCAAGATAGTAAAAGAGAAAACAAAATACACAACAGAAAGAACAAAATACACAATACACAAGGGAGAAGAACCAAATACAAAAAAAGGGAAAAATAAAATCAGAACAATGAACAAGAAGAAAAATAATCAATGATTACAAAAATTAATTTTGGACATATGAGAGTGAGTCATGACCCACCAAGAGCACCCCTTAGTATTGCAACCTATCATGGTAATGAATATCCTAAAAATATTGTTCAAGAAATACATAAAAGAAAATTTTATCTTAAAAAAATCAAACACTTTTCAAAGTCATAAATACATCATTTTTTATGAAAAATTACTTTTTCCATTCCTTAAAATAATACTCCTATCTTAAAAAGAGTACTTGTTAGTACTATTTTCATTTAACTAATTTATATTCGATATCAGACTAATCACTCACATTTTAACTCCAACAATTTAGAAACAAGCAATATTATAAATAGAAATTGTGATATAAAATACTAACAAAATAAGAAAAAGGAAAGAAAAAGAAGGTAGTTAAATTTGCAGGCCAGCTGGTAGCTGATTAGATACTCAATAAATATATAGATCGATATAAATGTTCACACAAGATATAAATCAATATAAATTTCATTTTTCCAAATTAATACTACAATGGAAGTGTAAAGAAAAAGGATAGAAAAAGTGATAATGAGTAATAAAGAGATAGTATAGGAGTCCCTCCTCTTAGAACTTTAATCTTATGCACCCACTTACATACATTAAATGATGACATTAATTGTATTGAAAATTCTCAACTACACAAACACCAATTAGGTACTAGCAATAACTCTTTTCCACCCACCTCATGTAAAATCAAATTCATAAAATAAATTTATTTATAAATTAACACAAACACAAACACAAACACAAACTAGCCAATATTCCAATTTCAAAAAACAAACAACATGGCTAGGAACGAACGTGACATGTTCTCAGCTGAAATTGTTAACCGTGGTATCGAATCTACGGGACCGAATGCCGGTTCATTGACATTCTCGGTCCGTGTTCGAAGACGGTTACCGGATTTTCTTCAATCTGTTAACCTTAAGTATGTGAAATTGGGTTACCATTATCTTATAAACCATGGTGTTTATTTATTCACTGTACCAATATTACTTTTGGTTTTTAGTGCTGAGGTTGGTAGTTTGAGTAGAGAAGATCTTTGGAAGAAGATTTGGGATGAAGCAAGTTATGATCTTGCTTCTGTTCTCTCTTCTTTTGCTGTTTTTGTTTTCACTTTCACTCTTTACTTCATGTCAAGACCTCGTCCTATTTATCTCATTGATTTTGCATGCTATCAACCTGATGATGAACTCAAGGTATGTACTATGTACATTACTTCTTATATTTTTTTGAAAATTCGATATCTGAGTTAAGAACTAATTAATCTGAAAGATCAATCTCACCGTTCACTAGTGAAAATGCATATTACTTTTGGTTTTTTGAAATTCGTATCTGACTTAAAAACCGATTTGTATAGAAGATCAATGCTACGGTCTCCTGGCAGGAATATATTACTTAATTAATGGAAAAAAAAATGCTTTTTACTTAATTAAATTTAATTAAACATGTGTGTTTTAGTATAGGTTAGCTTAATATATATATATTTTTTATCTAGAAGTAGAACCCAAAATGACAAAGAAAGATTAGTGTTCTGTTTTATATATTCTTATTTTAAATTCAAATGTAGTATATATTATTTATTTTTTATAATATGCATTTTTTTTATTTTGTTTGAAAAAATAAACTGTATTTATGTGTTTTAGAGTTTGGTTTATTTGAAAAAGCTTTTTCTCTTTATATTTTGTTTTATTAAAACTAGCCGCCAAACGGGCACGATATTCACTTTTTTTATTTGCTATGATCGAAATTCTCTATTGTGCAAATATAAATAACTTCTTAATCTCCTTTTTTGTTGGAGTTAGTTAATTGATAACTACTTAACATCCTTTTTTGTTGTGACTAGTTATTAAGAAGAAAAATAATATATATATATTTTTTTTACTATAAAAAAATTGAAAACATACTTTTATGTGGAAGTTGTACTTAGTTATTAAGAGAAACAAAATTATTTACTAAAAAAAACTGAAAAATCTATTTTTATGTGAAAGTTATTTTTCAACATATACAAATATTTAGTTTTTTTTTTGTAGTTTTTTTTATAGGTAAAATAGGTATAATGAAAAAGCCATCCCAAAAATTTGTATCCTCTTTCTATATAGTAATAGATGTATCATATCATGTTCTGTTTTTTTTTTTATTATTATTGCTAACTAAAATTATTATATTATTCATGATAACTTTTGTTTTTTTTTTTCTTGTATAAATATTTCAAAATTAAATAGTTAAAAAAATTGAAAACAAAGAAGTTAGATCAGTAATTGAAAGTAACAACATAAGATGTTCCTTTAAATAGTATTGTACAATTATAGTATTTGTGTGTATGTGAGAAGTAGATTAAGAGCACATTTGTAAAAAAAAATTCTGTAAGAATATTATTATTTTTTTAAATTTTTTTACTAAGAGTTTTTGGCTATTAGTTACTTACAGTTTAAAAAAAATAGAATTTGATAACAAAATCTAAAAACTACTTAAATAGAGGCTATTTATTTAGAGTATATTTTGTCTAAATTAATTTTTAAAATACACAAAATAATTGTTTTCAAAAAATAAAAATAAATTAAATATCAAAATAATTTTTTCCCTACCAAAAAAGATTAATTTTCTTACAATATTTAACAAATGGGTCCTAATTAAGTGTGGTCTACATTTCCTACAGCCGTGATCTAAATCATATGATGAAGATCAAATTATCAGATTTAATTCTCATAATCTGATAAACATAAAATACAGCCAGATGATATTTTTTTTTCCATTTTTATTTTAAATTGTAACAGTCACATATTTTTCTTCAAAACAGTAAATAAAAATATAAAATAGAAATCATTAAACAATATACTCCTATATGATAAAGTTTAATTTTATAAATTTTGTCTAAAAAAAGATGTGTGAGTGGAGTGATTGAAAATGAAAATAACATTGAATTTGTTGCATGCAGGTATCAAGGGACCAATTGATAGAGTTAGCTAGAAAATCAGGAAAATTTGATGAAGAAAGTTTAGAATTCCAAAAAAGGATTGTTATGTCTTCAGGAATAGGTGATGAAACATACATTCCAAAATCAGTTATAGCATCAAGTGAAAACACAGCAACAATGAAAGAAGGTAGAGCTGAAGCATCAATGGTTATGTTTGGTGCACTTGATCAACTCTTTGAAAAAACAGGAATTAGACCAAAAGATGTTGGTATTTTAGTAGTTAATTGTAGCATATTTAATCCAACACCATCATTATCAGCTATGATTATTAATCATTATAAGATGAGAGGAAATATTTTGAGTTATAATCTTGGTGGTATGGGTTGTAGTGCTGGAATTATTGCTGTTGATTTGGCTAGGGATATTCTTCAATCTAATCCTGGTAATTATGCTGTTGTTGTTAGTACTGAAATGGTTGGATTTAATTGGTATCAAGGAAAAGAAAGATCAATGCTTATTCCTAATTGTTTCTTTCGAATGGGTTGTTCCGCTCTTTTGGTTTCCAATCGTCGTCGTGATTATAGTCGCGCGAAATATCGTCTTGAACACATTATTCGTACACATAAAGGTGCTGATGATCGCAGTTTCAGGTACTTTATATATTCAATCATATCTTATTATTTCTATATTCAATATTCGTGCTAAAAAGAAGTTAAAATTGTTACATATCTAAATGATAAAATCTATTTGGATGTATGTGTAAAAAAAATTAACGGCTGATGATTACAAATTTAACTGTTGGTAATTTTGGTTAGATTGATTACTTTGTTACTAATTTCATCTTTAATCAATTCAGCATGAAATATATTTTGATGGGACTTTTTAAGTTCTCTTATGAGGGTATCAATAGCTATCATTATAGATTTAGTCAAAAAAATAGTTGTCATTATAGATAGACGGTCCATAATGATCTAAATTTTGTTTTGGACCATGCTATTTAACTCTCCCTTATTTTGATTACTATTATGTATTTTATTTACATCAAAAGAATAATACTAGTCTTAATCATCCCCAATTGAGAAGATAATTAAAATAACTAATAGATATAAGTTATAACATGTGATGTGTGATCTCAAAAAAGGAGATTGAAAGAGGAATGACTGAATAAGGACATAGAGGATAATATGAAAGGAAATTTAAGTGTTGGAATATATCTATTTTCTTAAACCATTTTTTATTAGTAATTATAGGATAATTACACATGAATGAAAAATAAACAGATAACAAATTGTATCGCCAACCCCTTTTCAAATGACAAAATCAATTCTCTAAAAAGTTAACATTCATAGACCTAAGAATCACAACATAAAATTATAGGAATTTTTTTTTCAAAACGATGATGGCAAATGAACTAACTTTCATGTGGTCCTTGTGAATACACACCAATAAAAGGTATAAGTTTTTGATATGTGGCTACCAATATTTTTTGTGATTTTTACACTTCAAATATTTATGGTTGCATTTTGAATGGACCAAAATTCCCCTAGTTCCTCATTTTAGAGGTTAGTATAAAATAAATTATGAGTTTGCATTTGTTTGTTTGTGGTAATTCTACAATCATAAAAGAAAAGACATTGATAATCTGAAATTCGAAAATTTAACTTCTGATCAATTCGATCTTAACACAATTGTATAGGTGTGTGTATCAAGAGGAAGACGATCAAAAGTTAAAGGGACTAAAGATAAGTAAAGACTTGATCGAAATCGGGGGCGAAGCTCTCAAAACAAACATCACAACACTAGGACCATTAGTCCTACCATTTTCAGAACAGCTTATTTTCTTTGCAACTTTAGTTTGGAGAAACTTATTTGGTGGTGGAAAATCTGATAAAAATTCATCATCATCAAAAAAGCCATACATTCCTAACTACAAACTAGCTTTTGAGCATTTCTGTGTGCATGCTGCTAGCAAAGCAATTCTTGATGAACTTCAAAAGAATCTTGAATTGAGTGACAAAAACATGGAAGCTTCACGAATGACGCTGCACCGATTCGGTAACACTTCTAGTAGTAGCATTTGGTATGAACTTGCTTATATGGAAGCTAAAGAAAAAGTTAAAAGAGGAGACCGTATTTGGCAACTTGCTTTTGGTTCTGGTTTTAAGTGTAACAGTGCTGTTTGGCGTTCGATGCGCCGTGTCGCAAAACCAACTTCTAGGAACCCTTGGCTTGACAGCATCAATGCATATCCAGCTTCTCTCAACTGAAAAAGCACTTTTTTTATTTTATTATTGTTATCAATCTATGATCAGTGATGATGATTAAGAAATTAAGCCTTGTTTAGGATATGAAATAATGTTAGTTTTAGTTAAGTTAAGTTGTTCTTTGAATTTTAATTCCTGGCTTGTGATATTTGTATACTCTACACTTAGGCATATAAAACATCATGTGCCTTTGTTTCTAAGTCTCTTAAATTAAATTTTAAACCTACTTTTTCTTTCTCATTAATTACTGGCTTTAAATTGTATACTGTTACTGATGCATAATGTTTCTCTGTTTCCTTAATAATTTAGGACCATATATGATATGATATATCAATTTTCATCTTAGTTAGTGGCCCTGCCTCAACTGCTTATATCAATTTGAAAGCATTTTTTATGTGACTTGTGTTTCATTTCAGATCTAATTCAACAGCATTAAATCACTTGTAAGATGATGGTTATTTAGACTTTATAAGTTTTATTTAACCCCATAAAATTTATTTGAAAAGTAAAATTTTACAAGTAATTTATAAGCTTGGGCCCTATTTCTAGCCAATATGATTTCCCTTCATTTTAATAGAACCATAACCTTAAGTTTTAGGTAACAATCAGCCCTAAAAAATTGACTTAATTTATTTTAAGATGTATTTTCTCCGCCTCAAAATATAAGCAAAAATGAATCAACAAAAATTAATGTATCTGGACTAAATTTTACATCAAATATATTAACTTGTGTTGACCATTTTTTACTTATATTTTGAGACGGAGGGAGTATAAGTTTTTATTAGTCTTATATGGAGGCTATGGATGGATTGCAACTGTTAGTTAAGGATGTCTCTTTGAATTATGAATAGTTAATGGATGACTATACATAAAGTCAATGATGTAATTCCTATGATGCATTTTTTTAATTTGTATTTTTCCTCTCATTGTCTCAACTGCTTACATAAATTTGAGAACAGATTTGATGTGACTTTTGTTTTTAGTCAAAATTTGATGTGATTTAGATTAGGTGTGACTTGGATTTTAAATCTAATCCAATCCAACCTCACAAAATTGAGTTATAAGATAATTGTTAAAATTTACAAGTCCTTATTACTAAATCGGTTAAAAATATTTTTATAAAGTTTAGTCATATACAAATCTAGTCAATGCGATTTTTTATAGAACAAACTTCACACTATATTTAAAGGGCCGGCTAATACTAAATACAGTATCAAACTTAACATAGTTTTTTTATTTTACAAAACATCTCTCACATGTATATATGCAGTGGCGGACCTAGGGGTGGGCTGAGATGGGCCACGGCCCACCCCCACCTCAAAAAAAATAATTTTTTTTATATGTGGAGTATTAATTTAAATGTATTTTTAATTATTTTAAGTTTTTTAGTATATATATTTGTACAAATATTAATTTAGAGTTTATTATTGGTCATTATAAGTAACTTGGAACATATATTACTTTAAGTATTAGTGTAAATATTAGTTAAAACTAGTAATTGAACTAGCATATATAAATATGAAATGACATAAAAAAATATGTTTAATTAATATTTAATTTTTTAAGTCCCGTATTTTGATATTTGTTGCAATTTTAGGCTTATCTCAATGTTTTTTTTTTTTTTGCTGTAAAAATAGCGAATTTTAATGCCAAAAAAATTTGAATTTTGGGTTAAATTTGATATTTCATCTTTATATTCAATGTTTGAGACAATAAATCACCTTAATGGCCAAAAATCACAATTTTTAGAGTAAAAATATAGATTGTTGGTACCAAAATTGTAACATATGAAAATAGAAGGACCAAAAAATTCAATTTGAAAATAGATTGACTATTTTTCGGCCCACCCACTATAATTTTTCTGGTTCCGCCACTGTATATATGTATATATGTATGTGTTTCTTTTTATTTTAAGTATGCAATTTCATATTGAGGCTTCACAAAGAATAAGAAGGAGGAGTGATTGCTTTTGCAATATATATCAAATTTATTTCCTTTCGTTGTTTATGATATGATGATGGCAGAAAATCTTCTCATAGTTATTTGATGGATTGCAATTTTGAATATAGAGCTTTTAGTATTAAAAAACAAAAATTGCTAAAGCATGAATTCAATTTTCAAGTATTACAAGTTGGGTAATATACATGTACACTATGATGTGAAAGATATACTATTACATTAAAATAAAAATAAATTTAAAGTAAAATTTATTATATTATATAAAAATTAATTTAATAATTATTTAATAATAATATATAAAAATTATATTATATTAATGAATTTAAATTATTATATATTAATTATAAAAAAAGTTACTATATCTTAAATAAAAAAATTATTATTAATTAAAATTGTCATTTTATGTCATTTTACATTTATCAACTAGTTGAACCGTTAATTTTATCAAACACTTCAATTAGCTTATCAACTATAAAATATAAGCTATTTGCAGCTAGCTTATCAACTATCCACAGTTTTTACCAAACATAACCTAAATGATATGGCTAAAGATAATACAATATGATCCTACAGAATTTATTAAATTCTTATTCAATACAAAGTTATTATAGATGTAACTATATACTAAGTAATAATTAAAAGGTAGAGATCTTACATTTCAAGTCATACTAAAATATACAAAGTCGATTTAAAATATTTCCTGTATCAAAAATCATTCCTTCAATGATGGTTAGACGACATGTCTCATTAGTAGAACAACAAGTTAAAAATCCATATAATGATATAACATCTTAAAATTTTGAATAAAAATATGGTATCAAATTCTTTTTATATGGCTGATCTTGGTCAAATATAATAATCTACAATTTACAAACATCATAATACAAAATATGGGAGTTGATATACTTGATTGACGGAGGCACTGTAGCAATCCCTAAATTTTTCTGCGTTCTCCGATTTGTTCTTTGACGGTGGAGTTTCCATGCTATGGTTTGCTTCTCATCTGAGTCGTGATGTTGCCGTTGTCTCCCTGATTCGATTTTCGGTTGGGTTTGGATTTCAAGGCTTCTCCACTATTCACGGTGGTGGTGAATCGATAGGCTTTTGAGTTCTTCCGTGGTGGTTTGCTTTACCTTCCACCAACGTCTCCTATCATGTCTGATTTCTCTATTCCATGGTCTTTTCTTCAGGATGTGAACGAAAATCTCTCTCCAAACTCAGAACCGACCTTAGTTCCTAATCAACAACAACAAAAAACCTTTGTTCAGTCGGTGAACAATGTTTGTGATATTCCGACGAATCAATTGCCAAAACCTTGTCTAAAAGGAAATAGGATCTCTATCACCATTCCAGAGGACGATTATGAAGCTGGGATCGATTATTGCAAGCACTGCCTCCATGGGAGAGTTATTTGGCCAAAGGGTACGACCCCTGTTTCTGTAGTTGCTTTACGCACTGTACTAGCTTCACTGTGGAAATCAATTGGAAGATGGGGCATCACATCTTTAGGTAAGGGTTATTTTGAATTTTCTTTTTCCTCTGTTGAAGATGTTAGAAGAGTTAGGGCTGTTAACTCATGGAATTTAAATCCTGGTTTTCTTAAACTTTTCCCTTGGACAAAAGATTTTAATCCAAGTGTTCAAAAACAAACTTATGCCCAAGTTTGGGTGCGAATTTATGGCCTTTCCCAAGAGTATTGGCGTCCAAAGATACTCTTTGCCATTGCTAGTAGTGTTGGAACCCCTTTGTGTACCGATGCTGTCACCACTAAGCCCAAATTTGATCGTACTTTTGGTCACTTTGTTAGGGTTTTGGTTGATTTGGATATTTCCAATGAGTTGAGTTATGAGATCCTTGTTGAGAGAAAAGGATTTGCGTTTTTTGTGGAACTAGAATATGAAAATCTTCCGGATTATTGTTCATATTGTAAGAATATAGGTCATAACTTTGATAATTGCAAGAAGAGAGATTTTGCTTTTGATAAAGAGGACTTAGCTAAGAAGAAATCTAGACAAGAGCCAAAGCAAAGTTATGTTCCAGTGGTAGGAAAATCAAACACTGAAATTGCGGATCTTGTAGTGTCAAATCCAAAGGTAGGGAACATTGGTACTAGTAATTTTGTTATCTCTCCTGAGCCTAAGTCAGGTACCAATTATGTTGAGAAGGTCACTTCTTCTATTAGGAGAGATTCTAGTGGGGATAGTGAAATGCAAATGCAGGATGGCTCGCCTATTTTATCAGAGACGGTTGTAATTGCAGGCAATGAAGTTATAGCATCTAAAAATCCAATTCTTGTTGAGCCAGTGCAGGTTGAGGAGGTTAATGCTATTGTGCTAGCTAAAAAACCAAGTGTGGATTCCACTCCGGACTTGCGAATTGTTGGTTCTTGGAGTGACGCGGTGACGGACTCGGATTACATCCGAGATCCCCCTTCTTGGTGTGGTACGACTTCTTCAAACGTCATTGCTTCTGATGTTGTTTTGAATCCCCATATTGCTCATGACTTAGAGATTTTAAGAGTTTGGAAGGATCATGAGGCTGGCAACATTGGTCATAAGACATATACCGATGAAGAAGAAAATGCGGCAGCTATTAATTATTTGAAAAACCGCTCTGCCGCTACAGAAGAGCCTTTTATTGAAGTGGTTTCAAAGGCTAAAAAAAAGAACTCGCACAAGGGAGTTCAAGTGCATAATACCCGTTCTAAGGGGAGGAGGTAGTCCGAGTTTCTCTTTGCTTTCCTTTTGTCGTTTTTTTTTTTTTTTTTTTTTTTTTTTGTTTTGTCTTGCTTTTATTTTCTTGTTTTTGTTGGAGAAGGTTTTGGTCTATGTCCCCCTTCTCTTTTTGTATTTCTTTCTTTTTATTTATATATCTATGGCGTTGTAGTTGGTTCGCCATCTACACCGCTTTCGCCTTAAAAAAAAAAAAAAAAAAAAAAAAAAAAATAATAATACAAAATATGAATTATATAGAATACCCAAATTGCTAAAATAAATATGTTGAGTAATTGTATGGGGAAGCATTATAGGTTAACATGTCCTATACTCAAATCATTGTATCATGCATGCGAAAAGCACCTCATAACCGTTCAAACAACAATTTTTTAAATCTTATATATAAATCTTTACACACCTTCACCAATTCAACTCATCTCTCATCACTATCTCATTACAAGTTCTCAATCACTTCTACCAAAATCAATTACATATCAATGGCAAATCAAATTCCCTTGGTAGCATTTATATTACTAACATCAATATTATGTGTAATTAGTACTAGCCGATCAAACGAGCCTGCTCCAAAATCCTCCAAAATTGTATATTCCAACATTGGAGAATTAGAACAACAAGCTCAAGATGCATTGTTCACAACCGATGCTGAACTTAAGTATGCTAAAGAATTCATGGATTTTATTCCAAAATTAAAAACTTTAGCAAAATTAAAAGGTGACCAAGTTGGTCAATGTGTTGGAGGGTTAAGTAATGCATTGAACACTGTTCTTAAGGAAATTGAAAAAATGGAAAATTCATGGCCTTCTGTGTCTTGGGGAACCAAGACATTGCAAGATGGTGCGGATGTTGTGTTAACTTATAATGCTATATGTGATCATGCACTTAATGGTGTTGATGGAACTATTAAACTTATGGTTAAACGTAAGATTGAAGATGTTACTATGCTTACCCATGATGTTATACTTCGTGTTAAAAAGCTGCATTAAGGTAATTTCAATTTGCATTGTTACAAGGAATTCTTGGAATATAGCATTTCCAACAAAGAAACCAATATAAAAATATATGTAATAATAATAATGTAATAAAGCTTATGAATTAAATAAATGAAAGTATGTCTTTCTTTTATATTTCTCATTTATTCCAAATAGGCATGAACTTAGCAAAATATAAAAATAAAATATAATTTGAATTGAATTTGGTCCAACTCTGCCCGAAAATAAATATATTGGGCTAAACTAGCCCTTATAGATTTGGGTTAGGACATTGACTAGTTGGTCTGCGCTTCATTTGGCTCCGCCCATAAGCAGCATAACATGAACTAGAATGAAAATTACTTTTGTCGCTCTGCGAGTTTTCTCGCGCGTCCTATAAAATTACCAAAATACATCCATCTGCTACTTAAGTAACGAATTCTATGTTAAAAATCTCAAAAATTGCATGTTTGTAGGGGTTTTTTTTCTTTTCAAAATTCAAGATTTTTACCTGTCATCTACTTAAGTAGCGAAAGGGTAAAATAAGAAACGTGTAGGGCGCGCGAGTAATCCGTAGAGCGGCAAAAATAGGGGTCAACTAGAATAAGAGTATCGTTTAGTTTTGTTTATTTCCTAGCTAATACATGCATGATAAATAGAAGGTTAGAATAGAATGACTTTGATCCCTAAATGGTACGAATGAAAAAAAAAACTTGTTAGAAGAGGTTAATATTTTATTTGGATCTTTGTTATATCGAATGATTATTTTTTGCAATTAGATGCGAATAATACCTTGATTTATCAAAGAATAGTCAAATAGATTTTTTGGTTTTCACCACTAGTTTAATCTGGTTCGGAGGTCAGTTCTTGTATCTAGTGGTTTCAGCCCCCTCCCGATCACAGTTGCAGGGGATCGAACAGTGGTCCTCCCTACCAAGTTCAGCGTCAATCACCACTGAACCAACTAACGATTGATTAATAGTCAAATAGTTTCATTTAAATAAGAAAACAAGATTGTGTACCCCCAAATTCCTATAAAACCTCTAGAATTATATTTCCAGATGGCACAAAATATGTGTTTCTTCGGACGAGTAATCCGAGGGAAAAATTGGATGAAAAAAGTTCCTCCTCAAAATAAATGTTATTGTTTATATAGAGATGGACCGGCAGCCAATGTTTACAGAAAATTGCTCTTCCGTCTCTCTCTATATTGCTCTTAAGTCTCTCATTTTGACCAAATTATCTTTAAGAGTGTTTTAAACAGTAGGATCCAAAATTAACTAATTTTAAAACGTACGTTTTGAATTTCTTTTTTTTTTCTTTTTTTTTATATTTCAAAAGTTACTATCCAAAATTAATCAATTATAGTAAGATTTGGTGAATGATGTGAGAAAGTTAAGGAATTAATCGATAAGGAGGTCAAAAGTTCTACACTACCACTCCACCCTCGGCAAAAACTAAAAAAACTCATGCACTGCTGGAATTATTGCATTTTAACGGTTGGTCTCCACTTTGCAGATCAATTGTCTCGCTTGCTTTTGCCTTACTTTCTCTATCTTTATCTCTTCATTTATAAATAAAAATATAAAAAAATCTACAAATGAAAACTTTTTTCTTCTTTCTCATTTTCATTTTGGTTGCCTTTGAAGATAACCTATAGGGAAATAAAAGCTAGAGGCCTGCATTGACTAAAAAAAAACTATCACATGATATGGTCCACATCCACGCCAATTTTATTTTTATCCTTTTTCATCACTTCTCAATTTAATAAAATGACTTAAAAGAGACTTACAAGAGCTCCGTTTGACCCGGCTTATTTTTTACTTTTTATTTTAGCTTAAATGAAATAAAGAAGTATAAAATTATATTTGACACTATTTCTCCTTAAAAGTATTAGAGAAATAAAGTAAAGAAGTAAAAAATAAAGAAAAGTGAAGTCAAACACAATTTTTTCCTTCTTTACTATTTTTAAGGAGAAGAAAAAAAGGAGAAAAAAAGTCAGGCCAAACGGGGCCTGATATTGTTCAATACTATAGTATATTACAACATTACAATATAAATAAAAAGTGGAAAAAGGAGTAATGGAAGCAAAAATATTCATCACTCATACCGATGATGCCTGCCTCTACTGATATTTGCAAGCCTTATTTATTATCCAAAAATAAAATAAAATGAAAAAGTGGGGTAAGGATTAAGGAATTATATATAATGACATTGTCTAGGTACCCCCAAATGTAAAAATAAAATGAGGAGCAAAACTTGACTTTAACGAAAACAATCGATCCTTGCCGTTGTCATGCTAACCAATCGTCATCCATACCGTCAATATCTCCAATGTCCATGCTGTGTACACAACATTACCCAAAAAAAAGTCATGAAAAATATATTTCTATTTTAAAAAAAAAAGTGAAAGAGAAAAAATATTAATATTACAAAAAAACATTACAGTAGTATTAAACGTGTATATATACACACATTGTTACCAACAAAAAATATTATAAACATAATATCTAAGTGGTTGTGATTATCATGTTCTCCTAAAGTTGAATGTTTGACGGAATTTGAATTCAATTATTGAGCAGAACAATTTTTTATTCTTTATAGTTTTCATTGTATAAAGTCCTTTTGTTTGCTTTTTTTTTTATTATGTGCACATCATGTACTAAAATGGAGTAATTTTAATTTAAGTTAGTTCATTGATTGATTAAAAAAATTGTGACATCGATCAAATAACTTCTTAAGAATGGCCGTTTATTAATAATATTTAAATCAATAATTAACATATTGTCTAATAAGATTTGATTTTGGTCAAATGATCTAGTGACTAAAATTTTATGTGAATAAGTGAAGTGTCTGATTTTCAAATCCCGACTCCTGTATAACAATTTTTTTTAACAGAACAAAAAAAAGACAAATAATTTTTAACATTTGTGATCTTGTTCTTGTAAAAAAAATTGTGATTCGCAGATAACAGGCACATGAAATCCACCGCTGCTTCACAATTGACTATTCCAATCCACTAAGCCCACCAACACTAGGAAACCCTCTAGAAAAGGAAACATATAAAATAAAACTTTATTTTTACATATGACCAAGAACAAACTATGAGCATCATAAACAAAAAATTGCCTTAATATAATCCTTAACCGTTTGAATGTTTCACATTATGCTGCAATAGAAGGCCTCCACAAAGCTACTCAAAAAATTTGGCACAACATAGAAAAAGAAAATGGTAATTTATGTTGTTGGTCTCTATAATACGGTCAATTTCTGGTTTTAGTCCTTTAAAATATATTTTTTAGATTATCGATTGTTTTAGTCTCTGATATCATCTTCGGTTAGATGATGTGTTAGTACACTACATCATATTTTGATGTAACGTAACATTGAGTTGGATGTGAAGATGACATTAGAGACTAAAACAATGAATACATTAAATTACTGCGACAAAATCTAAAAAACAAAGTTCAAACAACTAAAACAAGTGACCATTGCAGGGAGAAAAAACATAAATTATCCAAAAGAAAACTATTTCAAAACACCTGACTTATGCTCCATAATCAAATTCAACAAAGTAAAACTCAAACAGGACAAGAAAATTACTATTCAATTATATATTCCATCATAACCCAATACACAATTCAGCTTGAGCAGAGTACTTCAAAACACAATCTGCATACCAATAGGACACTTAATGACTCTGTTAATACTCATGTAAATAAGAGCATAGTGAATTACTGAATTCATAATTGAATTTTATGTAACAAGATTAAAACAAACTACAAATTGTCCTGTTCCTTTTGATTAATTAACATCCTAAGAAGTATAACAAAAATCACTGCATATTAAAAATTATGAAACATGAGAAACTTACCAAGGTAAAGTAGAATCTTGGAAATTATCTTCTGAGCACAGCTCTACACAGCTTTCATTTGCATTCAACCAAGCTGGAAACTCCAAAGGTTGGTCAAAATCGCGGTATGCATAATTTTCAGCCTTGGTTTCAGGTGCACCATGTTCCATATGTTTTAAATACTTAACCCAACAAGCTGATTTAACCAAATTCATAGTATCATTCCATTCCATTTGATATTGATCACCTAAAGATTTTATCTCAGCCATAGCTTCATCATCCATGACAGTATGTAATCCTCCAGTAACATGAGTTGCAACATGTGAATCAATAGAAAAACCTTCTACCTGTGATGTTCCAACAGAAGGAACATCCTGCGAAGCCGAAGACGATGTTCCAGATGAATAAGAAGATGATGAGGAAGGGTTATTAATGTGAACAGAAAATTCTAAGTTATTGAAATCATGAAAATTGAGGTTTAGTCCTAAAGGCTGATTAGGAAGAATGAAATTAAGGTTTTCATCAAAAAGGGTTGTTGGTGGTGGAGCAATTGAGGAAGCAACAGGTAAAGTGTAAGAATTTTGAACTGAAGGATAGGAAAAATCATTCAAGTAACTTGAAGAATTGGTTATGCATGATGGATAAATTCTATGATTTCTCCTAGACTTATTATATCTACCATCTTGCTCAAAACTTTGGTGCTGTGAAAGCTGAGGGGATAGTGATTGTCTTTGCCTTTGCAGCTGTTCTTGGAATTCTTGTTGCTGCTGCTGCTGCTTCTGTTGTTCACTTGCTTCTTTCATAGATGCCCTATGAAATTTCAAGGCGGTGACAATTTCTCTCCTAGCTTCTGCCATATTCAATAGCCTTTCTTGATAAGGCTTAGTAGTATGGAGTCTTCTCCTAACTTGTTTTTTATATTGTTGGGGTTGAGGATCAACAACTTTACCTTTTTTTGATGAATTTTGAACAACAGAAACACTACCATCATTCACAAAGTTTTGGTCTTTTGGGTTCATTATTAAGTCTTTTGCTCTAGAGGTACTTAGTTGTTTCACTAGGCAATCTAATTCCATTCCTTTTGCTATACTAATTCTTGCTTTAAAGAGGATTTTATTGGCCTTTCATTAATATGTTGTTTGGTATCAAGTTTGGTGTAAATAGAATTAAGAAGGGAAGTGAACCTATATGGGTATTCTCCTACAATTAGAGGGACAAAAGCACACAATGTTGTGGCAGGTATAGTGATCAGAAGAAAGTTCTGGTCCTCCTGGAAGGCCTCATGAACGTTATAAATAGTTGGGGACAGCCTAGGGTCTTTAAAATATTTTGGACTTTAGTCTACAAATAAAATATTTATGTTTATAACCAATTTATTACTTGGTCACTTGGTCTCACCATGCCATATCTATTGCTTGGTCACACTTGGTCTCACCATGCCATATCTCCATTAATAATTTGCTTAAATTTAGTAAATAACTCTACATGGTTCATTTCTTTTGGTGATAAAAATTGATTTTGAATGAAATGATTCAATAAATTGGTTCTGCGTAAATGCGAGTTAAATGTAAAGTGATTTATGTTTAGATACTTTCATGTAAAAATGAATTGAACAATACATTTGAGGCTAAAATGAATTGTAGAGGAAAAACTTCAAATTAGAATCAATCTAGAGGCAAAATTAATTCTACTCGAAAATATTCAAACATGTTAAAATTAATTATACATTTCTAAAATCAATTTGGCCTCTCCAAAAGTGGAGCCAAACATGAATCATAACTTGCTTTTAATTGCTTTCTAAAGCATATCATCATAACAATTCGAATCCTCACATTCCATTTGAACAAAATAGTTTAGATGAACTGCACAGAACATTGAAAAATCACAGGAAGAAAAAGATACCTTCCTAAATAGAGAAATAATAAACAGAACTATTCAACATAATGTGTATAAGTAATTAAAAAGGTAAGCCTTCCATTTAACAAGATGCACCAAAGAATAACAAAAACATAATATTACCATAGTTTTTACTTTGTTATTTCTTCAAAATTAATTCATAAGTTTAATGGAGATGTCATGTCGGTGTAAACTAGTTTTAAACCAACTTCAAATAAGAACTCGTAAAATTGTCACTTAAACCCACTTTGTAATTGCAATTTAAAAATAACTGCAAAATGTTAGATTATTACTAAATCTCAGCGTAAAATTAGTTTACGGTGATAGTAAATGTCCCGTTTTCTCTTAATTCATTGAAACATATCATGAAAAACTATTTAAAAATGGAAAGAGTCCAGCATTATCTAAAATTCTGAATACAATACAAAAGAAGGAAAAAGTTGATATTCCTTTCGACTTTCCTACTGTTTGTATTTGAAAGGGTACTGATACCCTTAAGAACTAGTGGCTTACATTTTCTTACTTACTTGATAAGTAAATTTTTTATGTACAAAACTTAAAATGTGGTTTCTTATTGTTGTTTTTACTATTCTCCAATCACAATTTAACACTTAACAATTTTAAATTTAAATTTAGGTGAAAAAGTTAAATAATCTATGGGGTCATATTATAATTGTTGATCATTACAAACTACAAATAAATTTTTATTTATTTATTATATTTCAAGTGAGGCACATCTGTTTGATAAAAGGCTGAAAGAGTACAAAGGAAGGATCTGGATTTGCTGCTGTCAATTATTGACGCAGTTTGACGCTATAGTCAATCCTGACAATTGATTTCAGATCCGATAGTTCAAATTTAAAATACTATTTTATAAAACAAAACGATCTCATCCGTCGATCAGAGATTGGACGGCCAAGATCTGTTACAGCACCCTGCTATAACAGCAGGAAATCTGATTCCACAAAGGAATCATTGTACAAACAAGTGATCCCAACTAAGTTGGTACCAAGTGAAATATTAATCACATGCACTACCCCTAAATGTTACTATTTACTACTTCAGGTCCTTTTTATAAGAGACATTTCACCTTTCTATATTCATTGTATAATTAATGTATTTGGGCTATAATATAGGTCAGATATATTAATTATTCAATGAATCAAGAAATGTGAAGATGTCTGTCTCACTCACTCTCCAAATGAACGTCTATAATACCGGAGAAATCCAAATTAGATAAGCTAAGGCAGAGGGCACTTGTGGCATTGAACAATTATTGATGTTTTTTGGTACCTTGTGTGTGAGTATCATGGGACCAAGCTTCTAAAACGTCAGCAAGGGCCTATGTAAAATGACTGAAGAATATCCACTAATGTTATAAACTTGTCTTATATTTTCCAAATGTTGCATGATAAGAAAGAAACTCCAAATTTTCTGTTTAAACAAGTTGAAGATCATTTGAATCTGTTCAGGAAAACAGAGAACTTGGACCTCTTGAAACCTATAGTTTATTAAGGACAAAAACACCCCATCCCCATTTATTTTTTACCCTTACTTCCACATGTAGGCAACCGTAAAGTTTTTCTTTTTAAGTTTTAACCATATTATTATTAGTGCTGATTTTATTGATAATAACTAATCTCCATAAGAAAGCTCAATTGACCATCTATAGTGAGGCCTCTCCTTACAATCACATATGTTTCACTCACAAGACCTTACTTAAGGGACTTGAGTTGGAGTTTCTTAACTAACTATCTATTATTACCTAAAATAACTTAACTAACTATATCTATTGCAAACCCAAAATTGAAAGGATCGCCGGAGCTAAAGCATTCCCGAAAGCTAACTTATAGTAGTAATGGTTAATATATAACACAGTAATTAATAATAGCGCAGAAAGAAAGTAATATTGGTCCATTGGGACACACCTGAGCAGTGGCAGAGAGAGTGGTTGTTGTCCTAATAATGCAACTACAAATAGAAGCCGTGACATTTGACGATAAAAGACAGACAAGTTGCTGGAAACTCAACCGCACCATACATCCAACGCAGTTATCGCTTGCTGATCTAAGAATTGTTGTGTAGTCAAATTGGCATATATATATCAATAAAAATATCCCTCCCCAGATTAAAATTCAAAATTGGAAATTATAATAATAAAATAAAATTCAACTATGATCTAAAAAACCTAATTTATTTATTTATTTATAATGAAAATGAAAAACGGAAATAGAATGCGTAAGAGGAAGAGAAAGAGAAACAAGCCTGTTGTTGTTGTTGTTGTTGTTGTGTAGTGGAATTGCGTTATTGTTATGATGGCAGTGGATAACGCACAAGTTGGATTGGATTGGATTGGATTGGATTGGATGGTGTTGTAATTGTATTCTTCTTTTTCAGTTGTGCTTTTGCTGATTGTGATGAATGAATCAGAGAGAGGGAAGGCAAGTAGCCAATTTTAGCCAATCCCAGCATAGCACACCAGATTTAACACGAATCACACGCACGCACCTTTCTTTTTTCCCTCTTTCTACTTTCTCATTTCTCATTTCCTTTCACATTCTTCATCCTCCAACAGCAACAACATAACATACTCGTGTGTGTCTTTATTTATTTATTTATTTAGTTTGATTGAATTTTTGTTTTAGTACTTCTATTTTCACTCAATTAAGAAATTGATCCTCTTTTTTTTTTTTTTAATTATTAACTTTCAAATTTTGTATTTCAAAATAATTATGTGACACTTGACAACTATGTAACATATTTTAAATTATATGAAATACTAAAGAAGGGATTAAAACTGAAAAATTTTAAAATAGAAAGATTAATTTTGTGAGTTGGTTCAAATATTAGAGACCAAGGCTATAATTAAATTCTTTATTTTCATTTTTTTTTCAAAAAATATAATTAAGCATTAAAGTTTAACATATTAATTTGATAAACCTTAATAAAAAGTAATATTTGATTATATTTTGTTACGAATCGACTATTTTAAATATTGATTTGTCACATTATAAAGTTTAACATATTAATTTCTTTTTTTAAAAAAAAAAACTTTCTCTATTCTTCTTCAACTAAAGTTTAACCATATTAATTCTTTTTTTTTTTAAAAAATTTATTTATTCTTCTTCAACTAGATTTAATTATTTTCATTACAACTAATTATGGTGGTATGGATTAAGTACAATTAGAACTGCATACAATCAGCGATTCAAAACCGTTTAATTTAAATCGGACAATTTAGATCTTAAGACAATTTAATTTTAATTGATATAAACTTCTAAAATAATATCTAAACAGTCTTATCAAAATCAAACTGACTAAAAGTAAAACCCTCTGAATAATTTTTTAGGTTTGAAACCTCTCATGTTTTTTTGCTCATGTTGTTTATTCAGTACTAACTTAACGGTTCATTCATATTTTTTCTCTCTTCTAAACTCATATTTTTATTCTTAATAAATTGATCACTCTTAAATAAGAAAAATGAAAAAATATTGAACTAAAACGGCATGAGAAAATCAAAATCCGAATTTTTCGAATGTATCATTTATCAATCAAGTCCAATTATATGATTCGTCCTTTATTTGTTGCTTAATAAGGAAAATTCTAATACGAACAACTCCTTCAAATAATTTATGGTGGACCAATCATAAATAGCATTATAAAGAATACGAATAATGAATTTTATAAAATTTATATTTATTATAATAGTCTTGTCAAAAAAAATATTTGTTATAATAGTATTATTAGTTATCCACATAGCATCATTAACATGCTTAACAATTGTTAGTTGGCCGAGCTAATTAGATTTGTGATGGGGCCTTGCGCCCATGCCATGGGACCAAATGCATGTGCCGATGGATATGATGCGACAATTCGAAATCAAACGGCTAATATTATTTTTCGTACTGCCGTAGGCCTGGACAAAACCGACCGGCCCAATAAAAACCGACCGACCCGTGTGTTTGGATTGGGCTGGGCCGGGTCAATTCGGTTTGAACGGGTCCACGTGGCAGCTTCTATTGGTTCTTGCGGTTTCATTGGGTCGGTGGCGGGTGGATGAACATGACCCGTCGGTGACCGAAACCGACCCGTACTATCAATTATTAATATTATTAATTTATTATTATTATTATTTTGCTGACCCAGGATGCTAGAAGCCCAAATATAAATACAAAGTGTAATTTCTAGAAACCCTAGTTTAGCATTTCTCTCTCACAGCCGCTGCTCTCTCTCAATTTCTTCTGGTAAGTTACTTTTGTTCATCTTCTTCATTTAATTTTCATGCTTCATCTTCTTCATTTTTGTTCATATGTTTCATCTTCTTCAACTTATGTTCGTGTTTTTCATTTTGTTTCATACAATTTAATTTAAAAAGTACTTAGATCTGTTGTCTACTTCTGTTCGTCTTCTTCATTTTTGTTTTGATTTTTCCTTCATTCTTTCAACTTCTTTTCTTAAGCTTCTTTAGTCACCCTCACCATCTTTTCTGGTTCTTCTTTTAGTTTTTTCTTTTCTTCATTAGCATTTTATTTTTTTCATTACAAAGCAATCTCTACTACCTTAAATTGTCCATCTCTCTTTCTTTCTTTGTTGAATAATAAAAAGTGTTTATTTTTTCGTTAAGATCTATGTTATTTAAATGTTGATTTTGGTTTTATGACATTTTGTATGTGTTTTTCTGTCAGATCTAGATTTTTTTTAAGAATTTTATTTTAGATCTAAATGTGAGCTCTAACATTTTTTTGTTTTGCATTTGTGCAGGTTGTTTTCGTTGGTTGGGAAGATGAAGAAAAGAGAACAATGAGCATATACCTACAAGCAAGAAGCCATGGAAGAAAAAATTGAAATGTTAATCTGTGTAAATAATTGCATGGAAGGAAATAAAAAAAATGGAAATAAAAAATTGAAATGCTATCTCAGTTTTTTTGAAAGAATAATATTAATCCAGATATTATTTTGGTTTAATTATTAAAGATGAAAGATATAAAATAAATTTGAACCAAAAATTAAAATGGCCATATAATATAATTATCCAGTTTTTTTGTTTAAAAATTGAAGAAAAATTAAACAAAAAAATCAGATTTGGACCAAAAATAAAAATATGTTGTTAATTGCCCAAACCGTCTAAACCGGACTGAAACCGACCGAACCGAACAACCCGAAAACCGAAAAAAACCGAGTAAAATCCGGTTCGATATGTGTTTCTCACCTGTCGGTCCGACCGGTTCAGGGGTTTGAGCCCGAACTCGAACCGAACCGATGCCCAGCCCTACTTTCTTGATAATTTAAGCATATTTATTCTATGATTAACAAGAACTAGTTGTATAAAAAAAATTATATATGATATTCCTAATTAACTTATAATTAGGAGTAGATCCATATTTAAAATATGAGTGTGGCTAAAATAAAAGAAATTATAAAAAATCATACTGAAAATAAAAATAAAATTATTTAATGCAATAAATTTATTATAATTAATTTAGTCATACAAATCAAACCAATTTTTGCAAAATCAATGTCTTTATTTATCTTGAACAAACTAAGGGTAAACGAAATTGTAAGAAGTTCGATGACGATCTATTTTTAAATAAGTTTTTCTAACCTCACATTTTGGATTAAAAATGACATAGAAAACCTTCAAAAGTAAAAATAAAAAATAAATATTATTGAAAAAAAAATGAAAATTATCTCATGGCTTGACAATGAATCTGGTGCATTTTTTCTATAAAGAATCGGCTGAAGATGAGTTAGTGGACAACCATCTTGAGGAGATTTATCGCAATAAAAAATCATGATATATTTTAATTTCATGGGAAACCACGCTTCCAAAAAAGTTTAAGCACATGAAAAATCAAATCATATTTTCATTTGATAATAGAAACACAAGTCAAAATAGAATGATATATATACATATATACGGAAAATAATAGATTTTATAATTAGTTTATATTAATAAGGTTCCTATATAGTTACAGGAACAAAGACGAGAAATATAATCTCCTAATAGTATAGAATTGAAAGCGAAAGAATATATACTCGTCATCTCACTCTATCCTGTAAAATCCTTAAATCTATATAATGCAAAAATTATTTCAATCTTATCATTGAATTTAAAACCAAATTACACGAATAATATTTTAAAATGAATATATAAAAAAAAAACCTAAAAATCTAGTGTGGCTATAGCCACAGTGAGCCCCTACCAGAGTCCACCCATGCTCATATCCAATTTTTATTCTACATGTATATAACTTATTTTTATAGAATGTTGGATAAACATCTTCAAATTATTAAAAGGTAGTTTAGAAAAAATCTTCAATGGTAGAAAAAAAATTAATTGGTAAAAAAAAAAATTTGCAAGAAAGTTTAGTCATTTTTAATATGTCAAATTCTCTATTTTTATGAATTTTTTATTTTGTGTAAATATTTTTTACTAAAGAGCAATGCTCGTCATTCAAATAGGGTGACCTATAAAAAGATACGAACACTATAATTTTAAAGCTAGCTTATAAGCTATTCGGTATAAGTTCATCCGTTATAAGCTAGCTTATCAGCTATCTGTTTTTTTTACCAAACAGAGCCTAAATAATATATATCACTGAAGAAAATTTGAATTTGATTTTAGGTGGAAAACGTTTTTGATTAAATTTTATTTATCTCATGGACGAACTTCAGACTACTAAAGTGCACTTCTTTAAGAATTGAAGGGTTAACACAAAAAAAATACAATCACCGCTACATCCTATTTCAATTACATATATGACTACCACTCTGATAGGGTTGGGGATAGGTTAGGCCGAGCTAGGCTTTGCCAAGCCTGTCAAAAAATTGAAGGCTTGAGAGGCTAAGCCTGGCATGTGGCATGTTATAGGCTTAATTTTTAGGTCTAAGTCTGACCTTTTGAAAGTCTGATATGGTCTGTTAGCCTGTTTAAAAGCCTATTTCACATGAACATATTTAAATAAATAATTATATTTATTTTTAAATATATTAATGAACTAATAAATCAATGATATTAAACTTCCTTTTGATATTTAACACGATACTTTAGAGAATTTAACTATATATGACATCATATATTTCAATTCTAATTAATAATCATGCATTTATATATGTGAAAAATTAATGTAGATTAATAAACTTAAACTATTGAAAAAGTTAATAGATTTATAATTTAATCAAAGTACAAATTTTCTTATATAATAATAAATTACAGTAAAAATATTATTCATATTGACTTAAATAGACCGACCTAGTAGGCCTGATAGGCTTTTTTAATGGCCTGAAGCTTGACCTTTTTAGCTAAATAGACTTATAAAAAAGCCTTGGCCTGCTCTATTTACATAAATAGGCTGACTTGGTCTGAGCCTATATAGACTAGGCCTTAAGGCCTTGTAGGCCGGCCTGACCTATTCCTAACCCTACACTGTTATTACTATTATGACCACAAAAAAATTATTATTTTGACCACCATCGATCATCACTAGCGACTATAACTCCGACCACTATTTCGACCACCTCCACCCGACTACCATTCTAACCATTGAAAAAACACTACCCTAAACATGTCACAAACATAATTGTATGATTATTTTGGATTAAAATATATTTACAAAAAATATTGATTTTTATGTTTATCTTTTGATAGAGCTTTTGCATTTGATTTTTTATGGAGTTCTCGTATTTGATTTTTTGTGTTTAACTGTTTATAAAATGAACAGTTTAAAAATCATGAATTCTAAAAATAAAAAATAGATTCTATTTTGAGTTTTAAAAATCAAAATTAAATTGTAAATACATATATCCTATAAAAATGAATAATAAAAAAATTTGGCAACCTAAAAGACTTGTATATAAGAAGGTTAGCCGACACTAAACTAACTTTAAAAAAATTGTAAAAAGGATAGTTTTAAAATTTAAAAAATAATTGAAGATAACTTTCTTCTGTTCTCCATATCCCGCGGTTTTGGGAAATAAAAGGTTAGTTTATGAAACATTTTACTCCTCTTCTCGTTTAAAAATTGAATCAAACAAATATAAGTCAATCGATGATATCAAAATTCAAAATTGAATTGTCACTTATTATGAATTAGAATGCAGTCCCTCAAACCATTTGCCAGCCCTAATTAACTCCTCGGTTTGTAATGTCATTTTCAGCTATAATAAGTAGGCATGGCGGTGGGACCACTATTTTTGTTTTAATCTGCCACTCCAACAAGCCCAAATTTCCTTCTTCAGCTGTATATGATTTTTTGGTAAATAAAAATAAATAAGTGGAATCTAATAAAGGGAATGAATGAACAAAAAAGTTTATTGCCTTTGATAGATGCACGTACCAAATATGAAACGTATGTATGTAAAACTTTAATTATGGTTTTGAAAGGGCAAGTTGCAACGAATCATACCTCAGGAAAACAAAGCATTCATGTGATATATCAGTGTTAAAGGGACTTTTGCTCTATGTTCAGCTATATTATTATTATATTCTTTTGGTTTGATCATGATATACACCAAGATTATGATAATAACAACATAAGTTTTCATCGTTGTTTAACATGATATGAAACACATAACCACTTTTTCTATGAAGTTTTCATCGCTGTTTAGTGGTGATTAATCTCTTTCGGAGAATTTATGATGGTTCTAATTTTTTTTCTAGATAGAATGTGTAATGGTTCAATGTATGTATCAATAATCATCTAGAAATATATGACTAGGGTGACAAAATAATACGATTCATTTATTATCAACATCATTCATTTAAATAGAACTATGACGAATTTCTTCCTTCTTTTTAGAAATCTACGTAAAATTGTATTTATTAATCTAAAAAAAATATTTATTATCCTTATAAACTTAATTCAGTTGGCTAAAAGAAGGTATACTTGCAGAGTGGTGGCTAAAAGAAAAGAAAGAGTGACTATTGCCAGAGTGCCTGTAGGGTGGTCTTCAAACACCAGTAGTGGAGTCCTAAAGCAACAACAATTTTACTAAGCAATTAATTAAATTAATTGTTATGAGAAAAAATCAATGTTTTAAGAACCGGACCGGAGGTCGAACCGGTGTGACTACTGGTTCAAGGGTCAATCGGTCGGACCGGTTCAACCGTTATTGAACAGTTTATATTGAACCGTTCATAGAATTTTCCTATTTCACAGCTAATAAACAAATTAACAAAGTAACATTAACAAAATAGAAAATTTAGAAACCTAAAACAAAGAAATCATAAATCCAAATTACATAATTCATACTAAATACTTATACATAAATCCAAAATTCATATAAATTACTAAACTTTAAATTGGATAAAATCATATAAAATAATAATAAGCAATTATTTTATAAAAAATCTAGTAAAAAAATGATAGTATAAAAATAAATATAGAAAATAATAGTAATATATATTTATTAAAGAACTAATTAATAGTTTTTATTTTACTAAAAAAACTAATCAATTTTTTTCAAAAAAAAATAAAACTAATCAATTGTTAATTAAGCATACATGCAAAACCTGGATTCATTTTTTTTTATTCTTTGGGCCATTGAACCTCTTTTACCCAAGCCCACATTGATAACACTAAACCACTACTAGAAACTCGCTTTTAGCAACCGATTTAGAGACCGAAAAAGTTTGGTCACTATAGAGACCGATTTAGAGACTGATATTTTGAACGTAAACTTAAAAAAAAAATTGGTCGCTATATCGGTTGCTACACAATTATAGAGACCGAATTAGAGACCAATAATTAGCAACCAATATTTCAGTTGCTATAGAGACCAAATTAGAGACCGATATTTTAAGGTCAAATCCAGAAACATTTCGGTCGTTAAATCAATCACTATAGAGACCGAATTGGAGACCGATAAATAGCGATAAAAAATTCGACGCAAATGTTTGTTTTTTTTTGGTTAGAAATCACTAAAAATAATTAATCAAATATTATTACTATTTTTCTTTACTAAAATTTAGTTGAATTCTGTTGAATTATTTTATATATTTTGTTCTTATCATTAATTATTATTATTATTATTATTATTATTATTATTATTATTATCAAAAATCAAAAACAGGGAATAACACTGAGCTTTCTAAACTCACGCTCAGATCGCTCTCACTCTCAAATTGCTCTCGATCGTTCCCCAAAACTTTCAATCAATCGTTCCTCAAATCTCACTCACAAATCGTTCGAAGTCGCAGTTCATTGTTCGTCATTCCAACGCAATCGAAATCGTTCACAACTGAAATTTGTTCAAAATCGCATGTTGTGAAGATTCAATAGATTCGATTTGAGGTAATGCTCTAAATATGAAGCCATTCAATTTGTGTTTTTTAATCTAATGTTTATGATTTCAGCGTTGAAATTTAGGGATCAATGAGCTATTTTTACCTATTCCTTCCCTAGTCACTGCAAACTCAGAAAATCGAACAACCTCACTGCCCAGAAATTGAACTCCTTCACTGAAAATTCGAATCCTTCACTGCAAGCTTGAAACCCTAAATTTTATAGAAATTGAACTCCTTCACTGAAACTTGAGAAATCAAACACTTCCCTTTGCTGCAAACTTGGAAATAATTATTTTAAGTTTGACTGCAAACTTGGAGACTACTCATTCATATGTATGTAATCTTTAAACTCTAACTTTTATTTATTTGTTTTGAGATTTCAATTTCTGTTGCTATTTCTTTTTTGCATCATTATTATAATTATTAGACCTTGTTCATGATTTATTAATAATCTGCCACTGGTATTTTGTGGTTGCCTGTTCATTGAAGATTCTAAAATTTTGCAGTCTATGTTCTTGCCTTTAATTTTATGAAATTGCAATGCTTCTCTTTCTTGATTTATGTTATTAGGTGTGTCTCATTTGAATTATTAACTAACTTGTGTTTGTGTGTTTAGTTGGAGTAGGGTAAGTGAGTGAGGAATTTAGGAGTATGGTGAAAGATGAAGGATATTGTTTCCCGTTCTAACAAATGTATATTGTAATGATAAAAAATATAGGTATCCCTGAGTTGCTTGCGTTCATACGATGTGTATTCTATAAATTCCAGGTGTTGTATTCCTATTTGATTGAGCTTTTCTTTGAAATCAACTTTGACCATCTTATGTCACTTAATATCTTTGGGTTTATATTAAATGAAGGCTCTTTCTTTGTTTTCATAAGCTCTTACTTTATGAATCTATTTTCAAAATTGTAGTTCTATTATGTAAAATTTGCTTGCCTAAATAATTAAATGAGTCATTTGCATTAAAAGTTGAATCCTTATGGGATTGAAAGATTTTAATTATGTGGTGGTGCGATCTCAATTTTGTTAAGGAACCTTTTCCAGATATAGACAAAGTATTTTTCTAGCCTCGATCATTCAACACAAGAGGCAAAACGGTTTAGATAGATGTTCCTGAAGATTTGCAGGTTATTATTAATGGAAGAAGGTTAAATAGCAGATCATTGATCTAATATCATGTTAATTCTATAGGAGAAAAAGCCTTATTTGGATAGTGTTATTGAACTGAAGGCAAAATATGAGAAGGCTATGGAAATCTATAATGCTACTGAAAAAGAAGTATGTATATTTTTAGTCTTCTGAGCTTGTTTTATAATAAACCCTTGTCTTGTTTATCTTTGATCTATTTTCTTATAAGGTTTTGTTATTTGTTCTGGATCAAGAAGAGGGTTCTGGTAAGTCTGATAAGGAAACCCCTGCAGTACCGACGAGGAAAGAAATAGTAACTTTACGAGTAGGTGTATTTGTAAATTGATATAGGGTCAAGAATGTACTTTTGTGCAGGCTAAATCCGAAATTGTGCATAAGGTGTGTGACATAGTCAAGAAACAATTGGCCGTGCCAGATGATTCAAATGCTACTGAGGAGTCTAAATTTACTTTAAGTATGTTCTTATATTCAGTATTACCTTATTATCAGATATTTTAGAGGTTTCTGGAAAGAATGGATAGATGCAGAACCAAGGGCATAGTGACTATGACAGAGTGCAGCTTGGAAGTTTGAAGCCTAATCTTATGTGTTCATAAGATTAGGCTTCAATATAATGACCATGTTCTCCACTGTTCGTTCCATGTGAGGGTTGTGATTATGGTGAAAGAGAATTTGTATACATCAATTGTCTAGAAGTATTGATGAGGGGCTTTTTCTTCTAGTGTATTTTGGGGCTCTTTTTTTATAGACTATTGATTAAAAATTAACTATTGAATGCATCAACTTTTGTGCAGGTAAGTGTAGTCATACTACCAGGAATGAATATCATGGAGCATGTGAATTAGAGGCTTCTAGTATGATACATGATGTAAAGCCTTGATGAACCGAAGCTTTAATTTATTTTCTATAGGAGATTAATTTTGTAATATTGACTTTGAAGAAAAAAGCACTAGTTAAAGCCTTGTTTAATATTATGCTAAGTTAGTCTAGGTATAGATTTAATGTAATAGCCAATCCTTAAAGCTTTAATTTATTTTCTATAGGAGATTTATTTTCCATATAATCTTTGATTAAGCATATCTTTATAAGAATATAATTTACTAATGTATTTTGTTATATTTATGTTTGTGTGCGTGTGTATATATATCTATTACACGGGCTACAATTTTTTTAAAAAAAAATCGAAATTAACAACCGAATTAGCGACCGATTTGTTTTAAAATTAAATAAAGTGGTCGCTAAATCAGTTACTAATAGCGTCGACAATGCGTCGAACAATCTGTCTCTAAATTGTCCTTTGAATTCAGTCTCTTAATTGGTTGCTGATATTGGTCGCTAATTCGGTCTCAAAATTTAGTTGCTAATCGGTCGCTACAAAATCGGTTGCTAATTTGGTCACTACAGATCAGCGACCAAGGTTTTTGCTACTGATTTTAATTGGTTGCTAAATTGGTCGCTAATTGAATTAGCAACCGATTTTGATGAAAATCGGTCGCTAAATCGGTTGCTAAACGCATGTTTTCTAGTAGTGAACCTAAAATTGAACTAATTCTCACTCCTATTTTCACTACTCAGCCGCCACCTCTCTCTCTCATTGCTATCTTCTTCTCTCTAGGCAGCCTCTTCTTTCTTTCTTCCTTTTTTTCTTTTCTTTTTTCTTTTTCAACCATCTTCTTAGTCTTAGTAACCAACCTTAAAAAAAAATCACATCAACAAAAACTCTTGCTATTACTATGCATTTAGGATCTTCTTTTGTATTACATTTTTTTTTTCAAATCCTGTCACTGTGATTGTTTCTTTCTGTTGCTACTTCTCTGTTGCATTTTGTATTTTTAGATCTTGTTGTTGGGTTTGTATCTTTCTGCTAGTTTTCCCTATTCAAAGTTGTTTGTAGTTACTGAGTTGTGTTTGTAAGTTTCAAAATGATTAATTGATTCATGGCCAGCAAAGAATGGGACTAATCACTGAACAAACAAAAAAAAATTAAAAAAACGGAATTTTAATTTTTTTTTCATTGAACCGAGCGGTTTTTCAAAACCGGGACCGGGTCACCGGTTTATCCGGTTCACACCGGTTTTTACGGTTTTTCCACCGGTTTTGCAGACTAGCGGTTTAACATACATGTCCGGACCGGCACTTGGTCCAGTTCACGGTCGAACCGGTTGAACCGGCCGGTCCGGTCCGGTTTTTAAAACATTGGAAAAATACTATTCACTCCAGTTATTTTTTTATACGGAATAAAATACAAAAATTATTAAGATCAAGAAAATACATTATAAATAGTTATCTTCATTTAATACTCCTATAAATTTAAATTTATTCCATGAATGTTCCCTATTTTACCGCTCTTAATTCCACTAATTTATTTACTTTTAATATTATCTCTCATAATAAATAAAGGTATCAAACATCTACTACATTTAAAAAATGATCAAAGTTTTTTTATAAAAAAGACCAAAAATATTTTCGCTTTTGTTCCTTGTAAAAATGATCGGAGAGAGAGTAACACTTATTCACCGCTTCTGCTCACTTAAAGAAAATGGCTGTCTCCGGCTCCCAAGAGAAAATATATAGAATTAAACCTTTTTAAACTACGAGTACTAATTAAGTTTTTTTCCCTTTGGTTTCGATAATTTAAAATCCAAAATATATCTGTCGAGAGCGGACCTGCGCATGCTAATGTTCCAATCCAATCTCATGTCCACATTTTCGAAAGATTTATAAAGAATTACCATTAATATATATAAAATTTGTCCATTCTATAAGTACAAGTTAATAGTTGAAAGGTCATTGATTTGAGAGAGTTAGAGTTTGAATATGACATTCTCCATTTTTCTATTTCTAAAGTGTACGAATCTAAGCATTAAACTACTTAACAAAACAATATTTATATCTAAATATTGTCAACTTAACTATTCGTACGTAATTGATATAAAGACATTGCATTATATGTAGGGGTCAAGATTCAAACCTCAAACACTAGGGGTGTAATTGGACCGGTTTGGATCGGTTTTGAGTGAATCCGATGTCCGAACCAATGAATCTTTGATTGGTTCGGTTTGGTTCGGTTTTTAGTGTTTTTCAAAAATGAATCCGAACCAAACTCATCGGTTTGGTTCGGATACTTTAATCGGTTTTTTCTGATGTATTCCATACTATTATTTTTTTCCCATAAGCTCATCATCAAATACAAAATATATTGGAAACAAATAAAAAATACGATTTTTTTCCCATAAGTTCATCAAATACAAAATACAATTTTTTCCCCATAAGTTCATCAAATACATATACATAATACAACTATATTGGAAACAAATAAAAAATGCAATTCTTTTCGTTTAAATTCATCAAATACATAATACAACCATATTGAAATTAGGTTCATAAATTCATCAAATACAAAATACAACCATATTGAAATTAAGTTCAAAAGTTCATCAAATAATAAAGTGTAATAAAAATAAACTTCAAGTCTATACCCACTTAAATCGGAAAAAAAGAAAACAACGCTTGAGAAGTTATCGTTCTGTGGGTTTGAGATGAGAGCAGTAGCGTGACGTGAGAGTGTTGTTTGCGTAATGTTGAGATCAGCTTGAGGATGATGGTGAGGTGAGATGAGAGCAGCGTTTCTGAGTTTGCGTTTGCGGCCGTGAGTATTTCTAAGTTTGCGCTTTTAAATTAGAGTTTCTAAGTGAGGCAGATTTTATTTTATTTTTTAGAAGTAGTTGAGCCAGTTGTAGTTTTTGATGGATATGGGTTACCTAAAAAAATAATTTAACATATATACTATATATTGGTTTGGTTCGGTTTGTCCATTGGATCTGAAAACTGGAACCGAGAACCGAACCAAACCACTTTGGTTTTCTATTGGTTCGGTTCGGTTTTTGATCCGAACCATAAACATTGATTTTTTTTCGGTTTGGATTGGTTTAGATCATCGGTTTAATTGGATTTTTCTGATCCGCTTACACCCCTATCAATCACCCTCTAGTTATTCATCTTTGAAGATAAAATTTTTAACTATTAGACTAGTAAAAAAACCAATGTACTAAAATCCAAAATATTAACTGAAAATGACATGGCAATCATGACATTAGTCGATCAGTGTGATTAATTATTTGTAATACCTAGGCAAAAAGGACTAGGACAAGGGAAAGTGCGATGCAAGAAAAGCCGGAGTGGTGTTTTCCACTAAAATCTGATGACAGTATTTTCTTTAATTTTCTGCTGCAGTTTGGTTTCATGTCCGACGCAATGAGATGGTGGTGGTCTGCTAGAGGTGAGAAAATTGGAGAAAATTATTAGCTCCATTGATGATATTATATGGATTTTGTATAAAACGTGAACAAAATAATTTATTTTATTTAACATGATATGTTTTAATATTAAAAAAATTTATTTTTATTCAAAAAAAATCATAAAATAAATTTTATCGAGCATTTTCAAATACAAAATTATTTATAATTATATTAACACATCAATTTTCTCCATCATGTTATTTTCAATTACAAAATTGTCAAATCGTTCAATTGAATATATTTTGCTGAGAAGTGTGTTATTGTTTATTTTTTTATTTTTTATAAAAATAAGTGAGTTTAATTTTTTTTTTTTTGCTCCTTACAATCTTGGGCCACATGCTATTTCACTCTGGCCGAAACCCAGGGCCAGCCTTGAAAATCACCAACGGTTGCTCTTAGGTGTAACACCGATTCTCAACAGAAAAATGCTTATGGTGCATTGGACGTGTGTATTCGTAATGATGAAGATGAATTTGTTTGAGCAAAAACATTTACAAAGAAGTTGTTTTATTTTACCTTGAGAGGAGCAAACTTCTAGAATCCAAACTAACATTAGCCAATTCAAGTACTAGGCCACTAAGCCAAATGTACTGTATTATTGGAACCCACTAGGCCAAATCTACTGTATTTGAATCTATTTTGTTTTATCGTAGAGTCTTTTTGAATGTTAATCAAAACTATTACAGTATATGATTAGTTTTAATCAATGAAGCACGGACACCTCTAGGAGGTGGCGTGTCGCGGTGTCCGACACGTGTCGGTGTCCGACACTTGTATGACACCCGTACGACACCTGTCGGAATAGTCAAATAAGTTTCACAAAAAAAAAAGAATTTCTTTTCTTTGCTTTGACACTCTAAAATTTTTAAACATGTATTGAAACAATGTTATCAATGAAGAATTAAAGATATTAATTTTTATTGGAATATTTTTTACTTTTTTTAATAATAAATAGATAAATAAAATCAAATTTTATTATATATATAGCGGTGTCAGTGTCCTATGTTTTTTACATTATCGGTGTCGGAGTGTCCGTGTCGTGTCGTGTCGCGGTGTCCGTGTCAGAGTCTGTGCTTCATAGGTTTTAATATAAGACAAATAAATCTTCTTGTTCGCAATTACAAACACGTCAATACATACATATTCTAGTTTTTATGTTTTTTATTGGTTCCAATTTCAACTTGTGTTTATGAAAATAAAATAAGTTTCTTCTTTTCAAAAAGAAGCACTAAGCAACATTATAAACTTAGGATGAACATGGCAATAATAACTTTTAAGAGAAAATTGTGGGGCCAAACATTGCATGTGCATGTATAATGTGTTTTTTTGGCATTCAGTTGTCTTAGCTACACATAATTCCAAAGTTAACATAATGAATATGGTTTTTGTTTTCGGAATTCCTGGATTGTGCCGGCTCAATTGGTCACGTTCATATAATTTCCTCCTTTTCCTAGGGAAGATGATGAGATTGTTGTTTTAGCTTTCAACTTTTTAAAATACTCATCAATTCATCATATTAAGCAATAGTTAATTTTTTTGGAAGGAATATTTTATGAAATCTTAACTAATGCTATCTTGACGTTTGGTATAGCTGATAATGATTAAGATATGTACGAAAACGATTGTGTAAGGTTTTTCACAAATTATTCATTCTGTTATACTACCATATTCCTTTACATACATACACGTTACGATAAAATAGTCACTAGCCATTCAACTATGTTTAAATGAAATAAATGATTCGAGTCCCTTTTAGTTTAATTAAAGTTTTGGCATGCAGCGTTAAAACTCTTGAAATAGTTTGCTGCTCATTTAAGTCTTATAACATTCGAAAGATTAATCTCTAGCAAATGATACTTGGTTTACGAAAAATGAATAAAAAAAAAAGTAGTCACTGGTCAACCTACATAGTCAGATACCCTCAAACGAAACAAGCCACCTATTTTAACAATTTATTATCAATTTGATTTTAAAATTATCTACTTAGGCTCTGTTTGGTAAGGCCAAAAAATTAGCTTATAGCTTATGTCTTATAGCTTATAAGCTAAAATACCTGTTTGGTAACTGTTTTCTGTCACGAGCTTATAGCTTATTTTACTGACTTATAGCTTATTTTTCAAACGCTATTTCAAGTAGCTTATGAGCTTATAGCTTATAGCTTATCATTTTTTCTTCCAATTTTACCCCTATTATTTTAACTAAAATCCATTTTTATCCTTTCTAATTTATTTTAATTTAAAATAAAATAATTATGTACTTAAACACTAAACCATTTCTTGCTAATAAAAAAAGCCAATGTTTCTTATATGTATTAATGTGTATATATACAATTTCCGTGGTTTCATTTTCATATACGTATATACACAGTACAACGTACTTTATTTTTATATGTATTAATGTGTATATATACAACTTCCGTGGTTTCATATACTTATATATACACTCTAAAAATATATGTAGATATACACAGTACAACGTACTTTATTTTTATATGTATTAATGTGTATTATACAACTTCCATGAAGTTAGAAAATAAACTTCCAAGGACTTAAAAATTAGTTTAATAATATTAAAAAATATTATATTAGTATATTTAATTTTTAAATTCCTTTTTAATTTTAAAAAAAAAATCAAAGTATGTTAAATATCAATTTAATATAAAATTTATTATAAATTAACAATACCCTTTTATGTCATTTTACATTATCAGCTACTTGAACCGCTAATTTTACCAAACACTTCAATTAGCTTATCAGCCATAAGTCATCAGTCATCAGCTATCAGCTATAAGTCATAAGTCATCAGCCATCAGCTAGCTTATCAGTCAACCGCTATTTTTACCAAACAGAGCCTTACTATCAATTTAGTCTTTAACATACTAAGATTTGATAAAGATTTTTTTAAAAAAAATATTCATACAATAAGAGATTTATCTGAGGACACCTGGCAAAACTAGTGAAAAGGTTGATGTGTTAAGAAGTTCCGCATCAGATGTGAGTTTGATCTGAACAAAAGTTTATAAGTAAGAGAGATAGTTCCGATATCCAATTCTAATATGATGATTTACAAAGACACTTCGGAAAGGGCGGGGAACAACAATAGCTTCTTCTACATTTTAAAATTCATTGTTTCCAAAAACATCCATTTTCTCTCTCCACAATTCCATGATTGGATGAACCTGTTTGTCTTTTTGGGAAAATAGAAAGAAAGAGCAATAAACAAACATCATCGGTATATATATTAGTATTTGGTTTGTTTCTAGTATTTGATTGTTTAATCAACAACACCTGAGTTTTTTTTCATTTCATTCAAACAAAACTAAACTAAACTTCAGAAGACCAAATAGGTATTTTTCTCAATCATTTTTTAACTACTTAATGCACTTCACTCCATAGTTGAAGAGATTCCTCAGAATATAAGGTCAGCTAAGCTCAAGTGTGAGCTTTTCAGTTCATTAATTGTTATTCATACTTATATATGTTTGCTTCTCCATTGAGATTTTTTGCACTTTTTTTGGATGATGAAAATTGAATATCACCAACTTTTGAGTAAGTAAATAACTAAATTGTATGTTATTATTTTGGATGATGTGCGTTTGTTCGCATATTTATTTTTTACGTTTTTAGTGATGTTGAATATTGTATTTGATATATTTTATCAATTTGAATGAATGAATATCGCTTTATTTTTGACAAAAAAAAAAAAACTAAATTGGTCCTTGAAATTATAGGACTATATCAATCTATAGTCCCTCATAAAATCATTATTTCAATATGATTTCTAAAGTTGCAAAATGTTAATCAAATTTAATCCCCCAGTTGATATTTGCATGGTCTAGAATGACATTAATTTATTATCTTTCTTGAAGGATAAAATTGTAAAAATAATATCAATTGTCTTTAAATTTAATACCACAATCAACTTTCTTAGTATCCGTAATTTTCTTAATGGAGTCTTATAGGATGTAGTATCAAGGATCATTTGATACCAATTGGAGTATTTAATCTCACTTTGTTAACTTGCAATTGAGTTTTAATATCTACTTTACTTTTATTCTCTTTCAGAGTCTTGTTGAAATTTGGATAAGCACTTCTTGAAATGTATTGAAATCATAAGTTGTGAATTATATAGAAAAGAAGATATTATGGAGAAAGAGAATGTTGATGATATTATGGAAATTGAAGTCCTACCTTCAATGTGGCCAGAGGATATCGGAACTGATGTCGGAAAACAGTTTAATATAGAAAAGCCGGGAAGTGATCAAGACATGTTAGAAGAAGTTACAATCATAGATGAAGTAACAACTATAGCCGATTTTAAGCGTCTCATTGAGCTAACAAATTTCACCGAAAAAGGTTCTTCTCAATTAGCATACCTTATGAAACATTGGGAATATAAACAGGCGAATGTTGCGCGTCTTCTAAGAGAAGAACTCGATAACCTAAGCAAACAAAGACAAGATGTTGAGCTAAGGAAGTTGGAGATATTGGAAGAACATAGATTCGAGGAAGAAAGATATGGAGGTGATAAACGACCGGTTTCTATATTAGACGATATTTATGATATATGGCAACAAGATGTACCTTGTAGAAAAAGTAAAGTTGTGGTTCAGAACAAGAGAATCGAAATTGATGCCGAGTATGATACTGTTGTGTACTGGAAACAGCGAGCGATGCATTTGGAAAAGCTGCTTGAGGCAAGTATTCAGAGAGAAGAGACACTTGAACAAAAGTTGCAAGAAAGTATCAAGAATTTTGAAAGACAATCATCACCTGTTGAAGAACTCTCTCAGATTTTGAAAAGAGCAGATAATTTCTTGCATTTTATATTACAAAATGCTCCTGTTGTTATTGGCCATCAAGACAAAGAGTTGCGCTATCGCTTTATCTATAATCACTTTCCGAGTTTACACGAAGATGTAATGATTTTCTGTTAAAGCTTTTCTTGCAAAGGTTTATATGATACATCAATTTGTTTCATTCAAATGATTTTCTTTCATTTTTTCAGGACATAATAGGAAAAACGGATGTCGAAATATTCACTGGATCCGGTGTTAAGGAGAATCAAGATTTTAAGAGGGAAGTTTTGGAAAAAGGATTGCCTGCAAAAAGGGAAATCACTTTTGAGACTGAGCTATTTGGATCAAAGACATTCTTGATTTATGTAGAACCTGTCTTCAGCAATACAGGAGAAAAAATTGGAATCAATTACATGGGAATGGATGTAACAGATCAGGTAAAATTTATCATCGACTTCTTGCTGTTTTGAATTTTTGGTTTGAAATTGTATGAGTATTTATGTTTCTTGAAAAATTTAGGTGAGAAAAAGAGAAAGGATGGCGAAGATTCGGGAAGAGATAGCTGTTCAGAAAGCAAAGGAAACCGAACTGAATAAAACCATTCACATTACAGGTTGGTTTGAATCGTTTGATTCATTTATTCAATTTTTTCAATCAAACTATTTAGTTTTTGCAGAAAGAAAGCTTATGTTTCCCTCACTTTTTAATAGAGGAAACTATGAGAGCGAAACAAGTGCTAGCAACAATGTCGCACGAGATAAGATCACCACTTTCTGGTGTTGTTAGCATGGCTGAAGTTCTTTCTACCACAAAACTTGATAGGGAACAAAGAGAGCTCTTGGATGTCATGTTATCGTCGGGAGATATGGTTCTTCAAATTATAAATGACATACTTGATCTTTCCAAGGTTGAATCAGGTTGGAAATCTATCCTTGTTACCGATCACTATTAGGACTTGTTTGAGCTTATTATTAGGCATAAGTTTTTTTCAGCGTATGAGATGTTTATTAGTTGTTTTTAGCTTATTTTGATAAGTTGTCATGATAGCTTATAAAACAGCCTGCTGCAGCTTATACGATGATGGTTTGACTTTATTTTATCTTGTTATAAAAATAGCTTATGCATAATCACTTGTGTTAAGTGTTTATATAGACTAATTCCTACCTCCCAAAATCTGTATTCTGTGTAGGAGTTATGAAGTTAGAAGCTACCAAATTTCGACCTAGAGAGGTAGTAAAGCATGTTCTTCAAACAGCTGCAGCATCATTGCAGAAACTATTAACCTTAGAAGGACACGTGGCAGATGATGTACCGATCGAGGTGAGGACATATTTAACAGTTGCATAATTCTAACTGTTACGATAAAGCATGATTCCAACTGATTAATTTATCGTTCATCTGTTTCATGCATAATTTGCAGGTCATTGGTGATGTTTTAAGGATTCGACAAATCCTCACAAATTTAATCAGGTACTAAATTTTATATGATCGGTAGTCTCAAACTTTGCGATTCTTTCATTTAGTGATTTATTCTGTCATTTGCTGAAATGGGTGCACATAATATTGAAATTGTAAAAGTAAAAGAATTTTTTTTATATAGTTAATGTGTTTCTGTTGATGTACACTTCACATTTATAATATTTTGCAGCAATGGTATAAAGTTTACACATGAAGGCAAAGTTGGGATAAGCCTTTATGTTGTTCAAGAGCCAAATTTTACAAAAGCCGAAAGCATACAAAAGATTACTTCAGGCCATTCAACTATTCCTTTGAATGTAGTGAAAGAAGAAAAATATGGATTTAATGATGATTGTAGATCTCCGGTTAAAAGCGAATGCTCGATGAACGGAGACACGGACGATCAACATTCCTCAAATGAAACAACAGTATGGATATGTTGCGATGTATATGATACCGGCATTGGAATACCAGGTATGTATATTTGGGGCCTAATCTTTATTATTCTGTTTGTTTAGAAAAAAAAGTTCTCATCAGATGAATAATTTTTCCAAAATTACAATGTGACAGAAAATGCAAGACATAGTTTATTTAAAAGGTACATGCAAGTCAGTGCAGACCACGCTCGAAAATATGGCGGCACAGGGCTAGGACTAGCAATATGCAAGCACTTGGTAAACTTCTTTTATATTTGGTTACATGTCGATAAATACAAAATTGATTTTCTTCTATAAATTTGTGTTTGATTCCTATGACATAGGTTGAACTGATGGGAGGGAGTCTTACAGTATCTAGCAAAGAACAGAATGGTTCAACTTTCACATTCATACTCCCCTATAAGGTCTCGATAACTTGCGATAGTTCTGATTACTCGGATGAGCTCTCAGACATGGAGCATAATGATGCAGCTTCTGATGATACAACAACAGAAGGTTTCTTCCAATTCCAACCACCAACTTTAGGCTCAGTATTCTCCTCTAATGGAACAAACAGACCTCATAACAAGTTACTGCCACACAAATTTAGTGGATTTTCCGACAGTTCTTTCTCGTTTCCCTCTACTACTAATGACATCGTGTCAAAAGGAACATGTTCGTTCGATGATTCATCTTCGATAGTTGATGCTTCAGATATGTCTGAATCAACTAGTTCATCTAATCACAAACACCATCTATATAATGCTCATGCATGGTTCCAGAATGGAAGTGCAGATTCTTCTCAGCATATGGTGGTAAATACAAGTACTAAATGTGTTACTAGTAGTAGTAAATCAGAAGTAACCAAATCCACATCAAAACCGAAGATTCTTCTTGTTGAAGATAACAAGATTAACATCATGGTGACACAATCCATGATGAAGCAGTTAGGTCATAACATTGATGTTGTCACTAATGGAGCCGAAGCCGTGCGAGCAGTTCAACGCTGTACTTATGACCTGATTCTGATGGTAATTTTTGTATCTCAGAATTTTTTTCCTTTCATTAAATGAATAATTTTCATATCTTATATTGTGTTAAAAATTTCGAGCAATGTTGCTTATTGATAGTTGCACTTTACAGGATGTGTGTATGCCAGTTATGGACGGTCTTCAAGCAACGAAACTGATTCGGTCTTCCGAGGAAACAGGCAATTGGGATGCTGCAAAACACGCTGGAATCGAGCAAAGTCTACTCGATCGAGATTATGAATATCCCGATCCATCTACAAAGCGAATTCCCATTGTTGCGGTGAGCTCTAGAAGACTAGAACCTTTAGCATGTTATTTATTGAATTATCTTAACAACTATTAGCATACTACAAAAAAATTTCCATTCTTATTAAATCAATTTTTCCTTGTATGAATACAGATGACAGCAAATGCTTTGTCAGAGAGTGCTGAAGAATGTTTTGCTAATGGTATGGACTCATTTGTGTCAAAACCTGTGAGTTTGCAAAAGTTGAAAGAGTGTATTGAACAATATCTAAGGTGATAATACCTTGTAGTTTCTTCTTGTGTATAAAAGAATAAGAGTTTGAGAAAGTTTTGTATACCTTTAGTTATATATATATATATATATATATATATATATATATATATATATATATATATATATATCTACAATCCTAGTATTATTTTTCATTTTCATTTTTTCCTTCTTGAGTCACACCTAGGACTGCCCTTGAAATGTCAGCCACAAGTGAACCTTTGGAAAAGCCTACAAATTCATCACACATAAATCAACTTAGTATCCACAAGAATTGCTTCAAAAACCGGACAAAAAATTGAACCGGTGAGACCTTTGAGTAATGGTTCAATTGGCTCGCCACAATTGAACCTCACGACAAAAAAACATTAAAAATGTAAAATAAAAAGAAATAAATTAAATACAAACCATGTTGATATTTAATAGTAAATTTATTCGCCATGTTGTGAGAGTCCAACTCCTTCTGCTAATTTTAGTCACATTGATATGTTGAAGAGATGATGTTGGGGGTTTTTAATTGTTGGTTTCATTTTGGTAAAATAAGCCTATGTCCAAGATGTTGAATCAAATGTTACAACATCAGGAACAACATCAGGACATTCTGAATACCTGATATTTTCTATTATATTTACGCGCAAGATCTTTGAAGATTTGGTTGAAGAATATTTTTGTGCTTGCTTCTGGGCCAAGACACGCATGTTTTTAGGATCTGCAGAAAGGCGTTTTAATGTGATATTTATTTCCTTAAATGTGATATATTTAAGGAAAGATTATGTTTGGGTCAAATATATTTGGAAACATTTATGGAAACAATATATTTGGTTCTAAAATATATGTGCTGGATCTTACAACATATCAACTGTGTTTGAAGCCCGATTTGCACAGCAAGCCTATGCTAACTCGTGGCTATATAAGGAAGACTCAAGACCTAGTTTTCCTCGCCGAAACCAATATATCAAAATGTAGACTTTTAGAGTTTCGTGTCTATGTAAGCCTTGTGCTTTATTTGTGAGCCTCTCTAATATCATCTTGATGCTTTTGTAGGACTGTGTTTTGAGTTGTAACTCTATATTTTCTTCAAAGCTTTTAAGCATGGAGTATGATTGTTTCTTGTGTATCACTCTAAACCTTTAGGTACAAGTGGTCTAGTTTCTAGGAGTGTGTCTCCACCAATTGAGTCGGGTTAATATGATCAATAGTGCTGTCTGTACTATTGTGGAGGAAGTGACCAGAGGTTGTCATATATAGGCGCTCCTAGGTAGAATTAGCACGGGTAGTAATTAAGTGAGAAGTTGTAAACGGGGGAGGTAGTAATTAAGTGAGAAGTTGTAAACGGGGGAGTTTAGCTTTAAATTGATACTATCATAGTGGATTCTTTCCTGGATTGGTATCCCCACGATGTAGGTTGCGGTTGGCGCCGAATTGGGTCATCAAATCATTGTGTTGTTTACCTTCTGCTATTTATTGTTTAGATTGTCCATTATATTTTACGCTGGCACGATGTTGGAACATCATATACCACATATGTTACCAGCGCGCCGGAATTTCAGATGAGAATACATTTACCGACAGATACTTATAAATGATAAATGACTTGTTGATGGACACATTTTGTTGAGTCTTTGATGATTGGCTGCATTTTTGGAAAAATAAACTTTGTGCTAGATGTGCGATCCGATGCCTCAGGCATTGCGTAGAGCATTGAAACTGCTCAGGAGGAGCGCTCATGACAAACGCTATTTATGGAATGTTGGTTTCTCTCTCATGAATCTTGCATGGCGCGTTTTATAAGGTTTTATATAAGGAATGTTGTTTAATGCTTCAGATCCTGTTCAAGAATATCTCTGAAGAGTATCTCTTTGAAGAACATATTTTTAGAGAATCTCATTTAATTAATATGGAGTAAATGCTTGGGCCAAACAAACCAAGCCCATGCATGTGTAATTGTCTGAAGTATTTAAAGGAGCTGCAAAACCCTAATTCAGCAATTGTTCACGCCGTTATTGTGTTTGAGTCTAGAACTAGGTTTTGCGTGTGTTGTGTTATTTTGTGAGCCTTTCTTGTGTCACCTTGATGCAAGCTTAGGACATTGTTATTGAGTTGTATTACTTGTGTTCCTCTCCTAAGCTTTGAAGTACGGAGTTAGGATCTTTGGTGGTGTAACACTCTAAGCCTTTAGGTACGAGTGTGTAGTTTTTAGGAGTGTGTCTCCAAAACTCTTTTGTGTTTATGTTAGTGAAATCCTTGCTGTTCTGTAAGGTTGTAAGGAAGTGAGATGGGATCTCATATCTAGGAGTTCCTAGGTAGAAGAGTCATTGGTAGTGCCTAGGTTATAAGTTGTAAACGGGGCGTTTGCTGTAGACTTAGTAACTAGGACTATTATAGTGATATTCCTCCCTGGATTGGTATCCCCCAGACGTAGGTTCGCCGAACTGGGTTAACAAATAACTTGTCTTCTTTATTTGATTTTCGTTTATACGCTTTGAACTGCTACGCGTTAGACCGGACTCAGTGTTGGAGCATCGGGTAGAGCATCGTGCTCAGCGTGCCAGGAATTTCACATTTGAAAGTCAAAAAGTGCAATTTAAAATAAATCAAATAGAATTTCTTTTCTGGTAATTTTTTTTTCTCAAATCCTTTTTTGGTAAATGAAATATTTACACCACTCAACTTTTTTGGTAAATTCTTTTTTTTTGCTCAATTTCTAAATGAAATATTTACATCACTAAATTAGGAATTAGAAAATATAATAAATACTAAATTAGTAGAATTACAAAAAATTAACAAAGGAGTATGATTGACTTTTGATAAGAAACATTTTTAAAAATGTTATTTAATTATAAAATCACTATTTTCAATTATTTTCTTATTACCTTTTGACAAGAAAAACAAAAAGATAATACATTACCTTAAACAACACTTGTAAATTGTAATGATTCAATGTATAATGCCAACATTGGTGAATGATACATTACACAATGATTATTTTTATCTATATATAACTCCTCACACAATAGAGATATTTGCATCAAACAAGAAAATGGAGAACAAATCAATCCTCATAGTTTTAGCTTTATTTTTATGCAGCATCACAATACCAGTGAATTCAAAATACCATTCAGAAAAAAGCATACACAGTCTTCATCTAAAAAAACAGAAAGTAACACATCTTCATTTCTACCTTTTCGACATTCTAAGCGGAAACAAACCAACAGCGGTACAAATTGCGCAACCAAACATAACCATTGGACATAAATCAACAACACCATTTGGTCATTTATATGCAATTGATGATCTTTTAAGAGAGGGTCCAAATGAGAGTTCAAAAGTGATTGGAAATGCACAAGGTCTTTATATATCTTCAAGTCGAAGTGAAGATATGACAATTGTTATGTACATTGATTTTGGTTTTACAATAGGGAAATTTAAAGGTAGTTCTATTAGTGTTTTTTCGAGGAATCCTATTACTGAACCGATTCGCGAATTTGCTGTTGTTGGTGGAAGAGGTAAATTTAGATTGGCTAGAGGTTTTGTTGAATGTAAGACACATTTTTTTGATCCTAAACCTAGTAATGCCATTCTTGAGTATCATGTTACTGTTCTTCATTACTAGTTAGTGTTTTAAAAGGTTTCAAATAAGACCAATTATTATTATTATTATATTATTATTATTGTTTAACTTCAAATTATGATATTTAATTAGAATTTTGGTTGAAGTACAAGCTGCATTTGATGACAGTATGACACAGTTAGGGAGGATATTTTCTTTAACTCATTTGATATGCATCAAATTTACACTCTTTGTAAAGATAAATGTGTAGAGATATAATGAGGCATGTATATGATGATAGCATAATTTATGATACAGTAAATCCTTGGGACATATAAAAGTAACTGCTTCGATCAATATCACAACTGAGACACTAAATTAATCTTGAATCAATACAATTATTATGAGCTGGATGTTACAAATGTAGATGAGGTCATGTTGGCTGTTGCTTGGGAGTTAATTTCACAGTTGTTCACAGGATCCATTTCTGTGTTTGAACTAAAATCGCCATAAAACGAAACATTTGATTCAGTTTGACTAGATGGACTAGGAGGACAATGTGTACCTGGAGATGCCTCAACTGCACCTATATCATCATCATCATCATGAGGACTATTACTGCTTTTAATTTTGTTTTCACTTTTTTTGAATGTGTGAGAGTTCGAGTCTCTTTGATCAAATATCCTAACCAAGATGCAAACTCGTCGCCATATTGAAGTATTTTGATCATTGTTTAACCAAATATGTTTGTGCTGATATAGGAATGTTACCACAAAGATTAGGAGTGCTACTAGGGAAGCAATCCATGCAATGAGAAATAGACCCCAAAAGCTTTCAAGTCCAAGATTGTTATTAGAGGAAATTTCTGTACTAGAATCTAGACAAATAGCTTCCTTGAACCATGCATTCTCAATTGTTTTCATTTTGTCTCCTTGAGTCACATTTAGGATTGCCCTTGAAATGTCAGCCACAAGTGGTGAACCTTTTGGAAAAGCCTACAAATTCATCACACACAAGTCAATCGAGAGAGAGAGATAGAGAGAGAGAGAGAGAGAATTAAACAACTTACATAGCCAAAACCACCGGCTTTAAATCTTGGTTCAACCATGACATACTTTGAACAACTATAAGTTCCAAGGAAGTGCTTAACATATGGAATTTCATCAAAAGCAGCATCAATGCCACCATTTACACTTCCTTTTAGGAAAAGCTCATGACATTCTTCTGGTGATTGATAAGTAATTAGCTTAGAGTCTGGGAAACCCAAGTTCTTCAAAATTCCTTTAACAAAAGAACCTTTGAGATAGCCAACATTCATCTTATTCTTTTGAAGTTGCTTAACATCTGTAACAGTTGGCCTTAGTTGTTCAACTGTTAAGAGTGAAGTCAAGCTTGCAGTGTAACTTTGAACCAAAATTAGAACCACAAAAAGCCATACAACAACCACAAATCTAGCCAAGTTGCTCACCACTTTCTCTCCTGTCATCAAAATGATAACATTAAGAGTGTGTTTGGATTGATTTATTTGAGTTTATTTACTAGCATAAGCACTTGTGAGACCATTTGAGAGAGTTTATGATATGTCCATATAGAGAGTTTATGCGTGTGTGTGTGTGTGTGTGTGTGCGTGCGTGCGTGTGTGTTGAGTGATACTTACTATGAGCATAAACCATAGTTGAGAAGGAAAACCACAAGCTTGTGCCAATCTGATGAGAGGGTGGTCCCCTGAAATCGTTGTTTATTCGATGTTCAAGAACCCATACAACAAAATCCAATGAATACAAATGAACAAGCTGATGTAACCCAAAGATCCCATGTCAATGGTTTCAAAAAAGCCCATGCATTTTTCTTCCCATTGTCTTTCATTGAAACAACCATTGTCACACCAGATTCTGTGTATGGCATTGTAAAATCAACATATTCTGATCTATTTGCAATGATTGTTACATCCCCCACTATTGCATCATACTTCTGTCAATCCAAGAAAAAGGTTTTCAATATAGTTTTGCAATCACAATCTAGCCGCGACAAAAAGATTTTTGATGTTATTGCAAGCTAGCACAATGTGACTACGATTATCTAAAGACCACATAAACTGCATTTGATCGCTATTTTCTATGATATAAACGGCCACAATACGAGTGTTACCGCAATAACGAATTTTGGATCAAGATACAACAATAAAAAAAGTATATGTGGGAAAAAGAGAGTACCTACCCCATAATAAAGTTGAGAGATCAAGTCATCGTATGTTCCTGCCATCTGACCCTCATGGTTTGCATATGGAATCAATTCATATGGTAAGTCATAAGGCAAAACATCCACCACAGCTTTGAAGACATCAATGCAGAATCCTGTGGTATCTGTTTTATTGGCACTATTATCATATGTTACTTTCAAGAATTCAGTGTAGTTATCTCCACTTTTAACGGGAACTCCTATCCGCAATTTCTTCCCAATAGTTGGAATTTCCCATCCCTTTGGAATAGAGTTCATATCCCCTGGCCATATGATTGATCCAAGATCATCTTTAGAACTAGAATATATGTTATGATTGCTCATTAGGCTTTTTGTTTCCAAATTTCTAGCCAACCCTTTATTTGGTGTCCAAAATCCAACCCTTTTTCCTCCATCACCAATCACATTAAATATCTCAAATATTGATGCTTGTAATTTCCCATCAACAACATTGAAATCACCACTAAGACCATTAAAGCTAGTATTTGATAAAGCTTCACTCAATTTTTCACCATTTTGTGTAATACCTAACTTTTCAAAATTTGGCATATTGCTTGATGTGTTGCTCTCATTGTAGCCAACTTTTGTGTTTCCAATTCCAACCTTCTCAATAGCCATTGCTAATGCAATTGTAGCATCATAAGCCCATATACCAAAAATGTTCAAATTTATGTCAACAAGTGTTGGATTGTCACTTATGAATTTTCTTTTCCATCTAACTCTAAAATCATCTAGCTTATTTGTTTTTGGAATATAAGTCCTAACACCCAATACTCCTTCCATTGATTCCCTCACATTAAAATCCAATGAATTGAATAAATTAGTCATACTATCGGTTACTATCCAAACATAACCTTCACTCATCATCCCAATTTTTTTTGCTAAGGTAAAAAGTTTAGACCCAAGATTTGGTGACATGTGCACAATAAATACTCTAGTGGATATAGTAGTCATTATTTTATAAAGCTCTAGAGTGATGGCATCATCTGTGGCTGAAAGAGAAATTGCACTTAGATAAGGAACTTGGATATAGGCTTGTTGAAGAACATTGGTTAAATAAGGTATGAGTCCTTCACCAAAACTATTGTCTATGTAAATGGGGACAACCTGTTTCCAACCAAAAGCTAGGATAATTGAGGTGATGGCTTTTACTTGAGCTGAATCAGTTTGTGATATTTGAAAATAGTATGGACTTTGAAGTGATGCTAATGAAGGGCTTGTTGCTGAAAAGGTTACAATGGGGACATGTGCTTTGTTTCCTAGTTGAATCACAAAATTTGCTTCCATTGTTGTTCTTGGTCCCATGATGGCTTGCACTTCCTCATTTTTTATGAGATCCCAAGCTTATACATCACAAAATAAATTAATATTTATTCTATTAAGAGAAAAAGGAACATGCAACATTTTACTATTATATTTAGGATTTAATTTTTATATACTGATAATGTAAAACTGTTTTACACATGCATCTAGTCAAGTGACATCATGTAAATATTTATAGAGATAATTTATATATTAACTTATAAAAGTGATACAATAATGTGATTTGATTGAATGCATCTTTAAAACAATTTGATACCACCGATACATAGTAATTAAATGGCACAAGTTATGGTGCATAAATCATGCTTATGCACTGTGCATAAATACCCACAATTGTTTAGTGCACCCTCAGATTTCTTAGCGCACCCCTAGATTTTTAGGGAGTGCGCTAAATAATCTGGGAGGTGTTTTAACCAATTTTTTTTATTTATGTATGATGCATAAGAAAAAAGCTTATGCACCATAACCATTTCCAAATATTTCTGAACAATAACATCAAATATTGTTTAAAGAAAAAAAGAAAAAAGAACTGGTCTTACAACGAAGTCTATAGTCACAGCTAAGGTCATACTATGAGGTGTCTACTGAAGTTAAATACAATGGCTACGGTGAATTAATATAAAAATATCAAATATTACATAGTCAGTGAGATATTTGTGGTTGAGAAATGAGTGACTTTGTGTTATGTTGTGTGGGAACCAAGGAAAAGGAAATTCTAGTAGCTTAATTAATATTATAAAAGTCATAGTTCATATATTTATACGCGCTTTGAATTGAATGAGAAGAAATTAAACGGATAAAGAATAAAGAAAATTGTAGTAGAATACAACAAGTGCCACTGCCGTAAGGTAGAAAATATTATGTTTGGACTCATTCACTCACGTCTCGTGCGGGACATGTCTCATTCACTGGGTCACATTATTTGATCTCACGTCGAATCAGATCTGACGGTTTACAGCTGTAACGGTGTCACGCAGTTACAGCAGAAAATCCATTTCCCTTTAATAGTTTCATTGGCAATTCATGGCCATCCAACTTTAGTGATTTTTTTAGGAATATTTTTGGAGGTTGGATCACAAGATTTAATTGTAGGAAGTTGTAGTTTCACTATAAAATTAATGATAAACTTAATTTAAGTCATTTTTCATGATTTTGATATCGCTTAGAATCATGATTTCAAAAATGTGATTTGTGAATTAGATATTCAAACGCATGTAAAAGCTTATTTAAGAGGATGTTCTTCTACTTATCCTTATGTGTCTTCATTTGATTATATTCAATCTCTTACACATAAGAAAGTATTAGTTTGTCCTTGTTCACATCTCATGCGAAGAGAATGTTAATGCTAATTGGTTGGTTGGATAAATTTTGAGTTGCACTTGTTCAAAACTAAAAATATTATTTCTTTGTCTAATATTTATTAGAATTCTATGAAAATCCAATTGAACTTAATATTTGTCCAATTTTTTTTTCTTCCATTAATCAAAACCAATTCTATATCTTTGATAATTTAACGTTTTCTAAAAATCGGGATGTGCGAAAGTTCAAGAAAAAAAATGACATTTCTAGTTCTGTACCGATAGTTCGGACAATATTTCATAGTACGAGACAAAATTAAGAGGTGTAAATAGTAATTATTACGTACCGTGTGCGGCGGCAGTAACAACGTCCTTATGAGAATCTCTGACGACAATTTGGATTCTGGTTTTGTGATGAGAATGAGAGTCATAGAAATCTGAGAGTGCCATGTTGATGCAGCTCAAACCTATCTTCCCAAACGTACCGTCGCTAACATCAAGTACAACTCCAACTTTCACTGCATTAATACTACTCTCGTTGTTTCTAGTTTGTGCCATTCCACCCAAAATATTTACGAACCAACAAGTTATAACCATGAATATCATAATTGAGGGATTATCCATCTTCACCATATCGGTTCTTCTTGGTTATATACTCTCTTTATTTTTATATATATGTTCATGCAAATTGAAATTGAGTCGTTTTGCACCAAGCAGTACTTTCAATTATTTATACTCACAAAGTCATAAGCATCTTTTATAGTCGTCGATTGAAAAGTATACACACCCCACGTCCATACATCTCAGCTAAGTTTTTTATTTTAATAAAATAAAATGAAATATTAGTTTAGATATTCTCAATTTAATGATACTAATTAAAATTAAATAGACACATGGAATATATATATATATTTTTAAGAAAACAAACTCACTTTATTTCGTTCATCTATTACTATATCTATTACTATATATAAAAAGGATACAAATTTTTGGGATGACTTTTTCATTATTCCTATTTTACCCTTAAAAAACTACAAAAAAAAAACTAAATATATTTGTATATGTTGAAAAATAACTTCCACATAAAAATAGATTGTCATTTTTTTTAGTAAATAATTTTTTTTCTCTTAATAACTAAGCACAACATCCACATAAAAGTAGGTTTTCAGTTTTTTTATAGTAAAAAAAAAATAATATTTTTTTCTTCTTAATAACTAGCCATACCAAAAAAGAAGGTTAAGTAGTTATCCATTAACTAAGTCCAATAAAAAAAGAGATTAAGTAGTTATTTATATTTGCACAATAGAGAATTTCGATCACAGCAAACAAAAAAGAAAAGAGAATATCGATCACACAAACGGGCTCGGGCGGCTAGTATATATAAAGGATACAAATTTTTGGGATGACTTTTTCATTATTCCTATTTTACCCTTAAAAAAAACTACAAACAAAAAAAGTAACCACAATTCTAAATTATTAGCACAATTGATGAATAAAATCACCAAATTAATAGAGATGATTTGTTATCTCTATTGTCTATATCTATTACTATATATAAAAAGGATACAAATTTTTGGGATGACTTTTTCATTATTCTTATTTTACCCTTAAAAAAAACTACAAAAAAAAAAGTAACCACAATTTCAAATTATTAGCACAATTAATGAATAAAATCATCAAATTAATAGAGATGATTTGTTATATACTCCCTCCGTTTCTTTTTAAATTTTTTTTTGAATCGGCAAAATTTATTAAAAAACAACTCCTCCACAAGAAGTGAAAGGAATTGTTATGGAACATACAACGAAAGGTAACGTGATATAACATAATTACCTACACCTAATCCAACGCCCCAAACCACCCATACACCAATAATGATTCACTAAACCTACCAGAGAAAACCTCTATCCGACCCTAGGAGACACCTCTAGACACTAACTTCCGAACTCGAATTAAAATTACTCGGCCCATCAGATCCAGAAAGTAGCCCCAAAAGTCGAAGGTAGAGGGACACCCGTTGTCAGAGAATCGACAGTCAACACCTGATGCAGTAGAGTTCGACCAGATACCAGAGACCTGCAAGTCTCAACAGACTTGAAACACCCCTCAGCGACTCCAAGAGTCCTGCAAATCTCACCAGATTTGAAAATGGTCAGAGACTCTCGTATCAGGGAGAAACCACCCACACTCGGCATTAACCATACACACCTCTCCGTCGCCAAAACATCCCGGAGGTACGATAAAGCAACAACGTCCGTCAACACGGAGTGTCTACATACCTCGCCCTTTCGGGCAAGCCAGGACAGCAACCAAGACCAAGAAAAAACACCACCTCAGCCAGCCACCACCACCACCGCCTAAACACCTTCAAACGAACCCCACCGAGACCAACAACACCTAATCACAACGCACCACCACCACCACTGCTGCCACCACTACCCTAATACGACACCAACACCTACCTATCGAACTGCCACCCATCAACCTACCGTACCATTGAGTTTCAAGCAGCATAGGACTTGCTTGCTGTTTGGAATGAATTCCACACTCAATCATGCCACGTGACAACCTCCACCTCCACTGTTTAATCATATTCCAAACCCACTTCCCATTCTTTCTCTCAACCACCTCCACCATGACAAAAAATCCTCCACCACCATGACCAGAACCATCCAGATCCGGAGCAAAAGAGCACGCCAACCACCAACCAGATCCGCCGGAAACAAAGATAATGTCGCCGGAGAACTACAACACCAACCAAACCCCACCGTCGGAGCAAAAGAACACCCCTACACCAACCAGATCCGCCGGAAAACAAAAGTTATGTCGCCGGAGAACTGGGAAGAAGGTGGTGCGGAGGGCCAAGCGGCGCTCGTCGCACCACCACCTAAAGCTCTACATCTTGAAGATTGATTTTGGATGAGAGGGAAGGGTGACGGCTGCAAAGAGTTAGAGAGAAGGCAGAGAAGAATTTAGGTTTAATTCTTTTTAATTGTGTGTGTCCCCCGTTTCTTTTTAATTGTCTTTTATTATCTGATTTAGCGTTTCCATTTAATTGTCCTTTTTGTATTTTACGGGTATGATTTGTCAATTATACCCTTTGTTAATTGCTCTTATCTTTTTTAATAAAACAAATTAAAACAAAGTTTGTTTTTTTAAAAACAAAATAAAACAAAGTTTATCGCTATTATATTTCAAATTGAAACCAAAGTTTGTTACTGGAGAAAGAGATACAAAAATACACTTCCTTAATTTGGTGTTATCTTTCTAAAAAGACAATTAAAAAGAAACGGAGGGAGTATTATCTATTACTATTATCTATACCAATATATAAAGAGAATACCCCATTTTACATGGACTTTTCTTATTGTCATTTTTGCCCTTCAGTCTATTTAAATATTTGTATATGTTGAAAAATAACTTCCACATAAAAATAGATTAAGTAGTTATTTATATTTGCACAATAGAGAATATCGATCACACAAACGGGCACGTTGGCGGCTAGTAATAATAATTGTGATATAAGTGTTAGAAATAATATAAAATCATTGATGTGGCCTATTTTAATAGTTTAAGCTTTTGGGATAATCGATTATTTGACATAGTACCAGAGCTATTTTAAGCCTAAGGTACCGTTTGACCCAATATTTTTTAAGTGTAAAAGTTATTTTAACCGCAAAGCTAGAAGTAAGAGTTTTAAAACTGAAGATAAATTTGTTTGGTAAATTTTTTTATTTATTTTAAAAAGTATTAATAGTTGTTTTTTTTAAGAAAAAATTATAATAGGGTTAAAAGATGTTTGATAATAAGATAAAGTTGTTTTTTTATAAACAATAACTTATTTAAAAATGAGTCAAATAAAAAAACTTATCTATTACTATATATAAAAAGAATACAAATTTTTGGGATGAATTTTTCATTATACCTATTTTACACTTCAAAAAACTACAAAAAAAAAAAACTAAATATTTGTATATGTTGAAAAATAACTTCCACATAAAAATAGATTTTTAGTTTTTTTTAGTAAATAATTTTTTTTTCTCTTAATAACTAAGCACAACTTCCACAACAAAAAAAGAGGTTAAGTAATTATCAATTAACTAAGTCCAATAAAAAATGAGATTTAATTATTTATATTTGCATAATAGAGAATTTCGATCACAGCAAATAAAAAAAAAAGAATATCGATTACACAAACGGCGGCTAGTTTAAATAATATAAATAATAGTAAAGTTGTTGCAAAGTAACTATTACTACTATCATCTATTTTAAAATCTTTTATTAGAAAATATTCTGAGCTTTTTTTGTTTGTTATTATCTTTAGTAAATTTAATCTAGTTTGTTATCATCTTTTGTTAAGTTGTTATTAATCTTTAGTTTGCTATTATCTTTGATTTTTTAAGTTAGGGTTTTACTAATTGCACAATACTAGAAATAAGAAAGATAAGAAAGAAGAAAGATTAAGATCGAGATAAAATAAAGATTTGTTTTAAAAGTCTAGCTTGACTGAGAAGTAAGTAGTATATATATTTCCATCGCTAGGGTATGCCATAAAACATTGAAAACAATCTATATCTTTGTAAGAATTCAAAAATCACTCTCATGGGGAAAAAATACCAAGGACTAGCTGTTGGAATAGACCTTGGAACAACGTGTTCATGTGTTGCTGTGTGGCAAAATGAACACAACAGAGTTGAGATTTCACAATGATCAAGGCAACAAAACAACACCTTCTTTTGTTGCTTTCACCGATCATCAAAGGTTGATCGGCGAAGCTGCTAAGAATCAAACTGCGTCCAACCCTCAAAACACCGTCTTTGGTAAATTTCTTATTTCTATTTTCTCTATGTATTTAATGTTATTATAGCATTAAATTTTCTTTCGCTTTAAATATATGTCATATATAATTTAGTAATGTTTTTTATTCAGATGCTAAGAGGTTAATTGGAAGGAAGTTTAGTGATTCTGTTATTCAAAATGATATGATGGTTTGGCCATTCAAGGTCGTTTCCGGAATTGATGACAAACCGATGATATCTGTTAAGTACAAGGGACAAGAGAAACACCTATGTGCGGAAGAAATTTCATCTATGATTCTAACAAAGATGCGCGAGATTGCAGAGACTTTTTTGGAATCACCTGTCAAGAATGCAGTTGTTATTGTGCCTGCTTATTTCAATGATTATCAGTGGAAAGCCACTATAGATGCCGGTGCCATTGCTGGTCTTAATGTTCTGAAGATAATCAACGAACCCACCGCTGCGGCTATTGCATATGGACTGGACAAAAGAAATAACATTGTCGGAAAACGAAATATTTTCATCTTTGACCTGGGTGGTGGGACTTTCGACGTGTCTCTCCTTACAATTAAAGATAAAGTCTTCAATCTACTAAAAATGAAAAAGGATAAGGTCTTCCAAGTGAAGGCCATCGCCGGCCGGAAACACTCACCTCGGAGGAGAGGACTTTGATAGTAGGATGGTGAACTACTTCGCACATGAGTTTAAGAAGAAGAATAAGGTGGACATTACCGGAAACCCAAGAGCCTTAAGGAGGTTAAGAACAGCGTGCGAGAGAGCAAAAAGGACACTATCTTTTGCTGTTGTCACCACCATTGAGATAGATTCTTTATTTGATGGCATTGATTTCTTTTCATCAATCACTCGTGCTAAGTTTGAGGAAATCAATATGGATCTTTTCAACGAGTGTTTGAAAACTGTCGAGTGTTGTCTCACTGATGCCAAGATGAACAAGAATGCTATACATGATGTTGTTCTTGTTGGCGGCTCCTCTAGAATTCCAAAAGTTCAACAACTCTTGCAGGAATTTTTCGCGCGGAAGGATCTGTTTAAGAGCATTAACCCTGATGAAGCTGTTGCTTATGGTGCAGCTGTTGAAACATGATGATGAAAATGGAGGGAACTTGGTAATGGAGTAAACACAAAGCTTTAGAACCATGTATAGTGTGAATTGAAAAAAGACTCTTTTGAGTCCCACATTGCTAAGATCACACTTCTTGGTAGTGTTTATATACCACAAAGTGACAAGCAAGGGCGTGCCCTTGGGGTACCCACTTTTGTATGAAAGGGAGAACGCACACAATGTCGAATATCACACACGCGCGCCGCCGCCGCCGTTCGTCCGGTCGGCTCGGCTCGGATCGGGCCGGGCTTGAGTGATATATTAAATTTTTAGTGCGAAGAAAAAGAAAAAAATCTTAATTAATTTTTTTCTTTACGCGTGTCCCTTAAATTGCGCACAATTTAAATGTGCGTTAGACCAAGTAAAATTTGAAACGGATTAGCGTATCCGTTAACGGGTCAAAAACGTGTCCCTTATTTTTTTCCCACGATCAGCGTTTGACTGGGCCAAAAACCGCTCCACTATTTACTCTGATTTCGGCTCCCTACTTCCTCTATATATACTGCCTTCATTCTTCATTTTTTGTTGTTCGTTTTCTCTGCATTCTGAGATTACTCTGCTATTTTCTTTCTCTCTATTTTTTCTTCTAAATTATTCTGTTGTTTCAATTATCGAACGGTTGTTGCCGTATAGAGTTGATATTCGTATATCAATTATTTGGTGTAATTCTGGACGATCACTGCAGTGCAGTAGTGCTTCGTATTTTATTTGAAAACGGCTGTTTTATCCTGGGGACTTCGCGGTCGATATACTACAGTGCACTTTTAGAGTAGTTCCGCGAAACGTCTTAAAGAAAGCGACCTAGTACGCGACTCAGCCAATAGTTTGTTTCTTTGCCAGTTTTATTAAAAATCGTTTTCTATTTTTTCAAAACTCAGTAAACAGTTTTACAACAATTTTAAGACGTTTCGAAAATATCATGGCAAACGAAGAAATTATTGGTAGTTCATCTGTCGGTGCTACTGAAAGGCCGTTTAAGTTTGAAGGTAATCATTTCAAACGTTGGCAGCAAAAGATGTTTTTCTTTCTGACCTTGAAAAAATGTGCCTACGTTTTGAAAGATCCTATTCCTGTGGTTCCTGTTGTGACTGATGCTTCGGCTTCAGGAACCAAAGAACAGCCCGTTAACACCAACGGTGATTCTGTAATTGTTGAGCCAGACAAAGACAAAGGTAAGGCTACAGCAGAACAGATAAAAGAAAAAGCGCTGCAAATTGAAAAAGAAAGGCAGCTATGGATTGATAATGATTATGTTTGCAAAAACTATATCATTAATGGCTTAGAAGATGATCTGTATGATTACTACAGAACCTATGAAACAACTAGTGATGTGTGGGAGGCTTTGAGCAAAAAATACGATACTGAAGAAGCTGGTGTAAAGAAATATGCGGTTAGCAGGTATCTGAAATATCAGATGGTGGATGAGAGGTCGGTGGAAGTGCAGTCACATGAACTGCAAAAGATTGCTCATGAAATTATAACAGAAGGTATGCCTTTACATGAGCAATTTCAAATTTCTGTGATTATTGATAAGCTGCCCCCTAGTTGGAAAGACTTTAAGAATCAGCTCCGTCATAAGACAAAGGAGTTTTCCATTGAAGGTCTGATTACCCGTCTTCGTATAGAAGAAGAATCAAGGAAACAAGATATGAAAGAAGAGGAAAAGATATTGGTTGTCTCGAACAACAATAAAAAGAAATTCGGTGCGGTTCTGAAGCCTACGGGCAAACCTTTAAAGAATCAGAATCGCAATCAAAACCGAGTTAAGAATGGTAACCCGGCTAGGGGCCATAATGCTAAGCAGCATCAGCAACCACCTCCTAGAAATGACGATGTTGAACCATTTTATTGCTTCAATTGTTGGAAAACAGGTCATATGTCAAAGAAATGTAGAAATCCAAAGAGGCCTAAACCGGCTAACCTTGCACATATTAATGTGAATGTGGCTGCTGAAGAGCCATATACTGCTATGATCACCGAAATTAATATGGTCGGTGGTACTGATGGATGGTGGAGAGATACTGGCGCTACCCGCCATGTCTGTTATGATCGTGCTATGTTTAAAACATACACGAATGCTGAAAATAAGAAGGTGCAGATGGGTAATGCAAACACTTCTGAAGTTGCTGGTGTTGGAGATGTTGTCTTGAAGTTCACCTCCGGAAAGACTCTTATCTTGAAAGAAGTCCTTCATGTTCCTGAGATGAAGAAGAATCTTGTTTCTGGTTTTCTTTTGAATAAGGCTGGGTTTAATCAATCTATTGGGGCTGATATGTACACCATCACTAAGAATGGTATTTTTATTGGGAAGGGGTACGCCTCTGATGGCATGTTTAAGCTTAATATTGATGTTGATGTTATGAATAAAATTTCTACTTCTGTTTACTCTTTGTGTGATTTTAATATTTGGCATTCTAGATTTTGTCATGTTAATAAGCGTGCAATTTTAAATATTAGTAACTTAGGATTAATTCCTAAACTCAGTTATAATGACATAGAAAAATGTGAATTTTGTAGCCAAGCAAAAATAACAAAAAGTAAACATAAATCGGTTATACGAGAATCTGACCCAATGGACCTTATACATTCTGATATATGTGAAATAGATGGAACCATGACTAGAAATAACAAACGTTATTTTATTACTTTTATTGATGATTGTTCAGATTATACTTTTGTTTATTTAATGAAAAATAAAAGTGATGCATTTGATATGTTTAAATTATTTGTGAATGAAATAGAAAATCAGTTTAATACGAAAATCAAGAAACTTCGTAGTGATAGAGGAACCGGATATAATTCTAGTTTATTTAATGATTTTTATAAACAACACGGAATTATACATGAAACGACTGCTCCATATTCCCCTGAAATGAATGGCAAAGCAGAAAGAAAGAATAGAACTCTTATTGAATTAGTTGTTGCTATTATGTTAAACTCTGGTGCCGCTAAATATTGGTGGGGGGAAATAATTTTGACTGTCTGCTATGTTTTGAATAGAATTCCCAAATCTAAAAGAAGCGAATCCGCTTATGAAATATTAAAGAAAAGACAGCCTAATCTGTCTTATTTAAGAACTTGGGGATGTCTAGCCTATGTCCGTAAACCGGACCCGAAGCGAGTTAAACTCGCTAGTAGAGCCTATGAATGTGTATTCATTGGTTATGCAGCAAACAGTAAAGCTTATAGGTTTTACGACCTAAATGAAAAGGTAATCATAGAATCTAATGATGCAGACTTCTATGAAAATAAATTTCCCTTTAAATCAAGAAATAGTGGGGGCACTGAACAGGATAATATTCCTGAGTCGAGTCACATTCCAGTGATACCAAATACGGATAGAAATGACGAAGTAGAAACCGAACTTCGTAGAAGCAAACGAGTAAGAGTTGCTAAAGACTATGGTCCGGATTATGCGGCCTATACATTGAATGAAGATCCAGTAAATCTTCAAGAAGCCTTGTCATCGATGGATGCAGATCTTTGGCAAGAAGCTATTAATGATGAGATGGATTCTCTAGAATCTAACAAAACATGGCACTTAGTAGACCTGCCTCCAGGATGCAAACCAATTGGTTGCAAATGGATTTTGAAAAAGAAACTAAAACCCGACGGCACGGTTGATAAATACAAGGCTCGCCTTGTGGCCAAAGGTTTTAGACAAAGAGAAAATATTGATTTCTTCGACACGTTTTCACCTGTCACTAGAATAACGTCCATTCGAGTACTTATTTCAATAGCAGCTATTTATAATTTAATTGTACATCAAATGGACGTTAAAACCGCTTTTTTAAATGGTGACTTAGAAGAAGAAATTTATATGGAACAACCTGAAGGGTTTGTTATACATGGGCAGGAAACTAAGGTCTGTAAGTTAGATAAATCTCTGTATGGTCTTAAACAAGCTCCAAAACAATGGCATGAAAAGTTTGACAACTTAATGGTTTCGAATGGGTTCAGACTCAATGAAAGTGACAAATGCATTTACTACAAATGTGATGGTAACATTTGCACTATAATATGTCTCTATGTAGATGACATGCTGATATTTGGTTCAAACCTTTCTGCCGTAAATAAGGTGAAATCACTGTTGGGTAACAATTTTGATATGAAAGACCTCGGAGAAGCAAGTGTGATTCTTGGAATAAAAATCACTAGGTCTGAGAAGGGAATATCCCTAGATCAATCACATTACGTGGAAAAGATCCTAAAGAGATACGGTTACTTTGACTGTAAACCTGCCTGCACACCATATGACCCCAGTGTAAAACTATTTAAGAACACTGGCGATAGCGTAAGACAAACCGAATATGCGAGCATCATTGGTAGTCTTAGGTATGCCACTGATTGTACTAGACCCGACATCGCCTATGTCGTGGGACTCTTGTGTAGGTTTACCAGCAGACCCAGTAATGAGCATTGGCACGCTATTGAGAGAGTCATGAGATACCTGAAAAGGACCATGAATCTTGGATTACACTATCAGAGATTTCCAGCTGTACTTGAAGGGTACAGTGATGCTGATTGGAACACCTTGTCAGATGATTCCAAAGCAACAAGTGGCTATATATTTAGTATAGCCGGTGGAGCTGTATCATGGAAGTCAAAGAAACAGACCATTTTGGCTCAGTCCACAATGGAGTCTGAAATGATAGCGCTAGCAACTGCTAGTGAAGAAGCAAGCTGGTTGAGATGCTTGTTATCTGAAATTCCCTTATGGGAAAAACTTATGCCTGCTGTCTTGATCCATTGTGATAGTACTGCAGCTATCGCTAAAATTGAGAGTCGTTTTTATAACGGTAAAAGACGTCAAATTAGAAGGAAGCACAGCACAGTGAGAGAGCTCATCACTACAGGTGCTGTGAGAGTGGATCATGTACGCACTAATGATAATCTAGCAGATCCTTTGACGAAAGGACTGGCTAAAGAGAAAGTCCAAAATACATCAATAAAGATGGGACTAAAGCCTACGAATTACTTATGATGGTAACCCAACCTAAAAGACTGGAGATCCCAAGAATTAGGTTCCAATGGGTAAACAACAAGTCGTAAGTAATATGAGATGAACATGCAAGTATAATAGGCATGAGTCCTGAAGAAAGAAAGGTTGAGTTAGTAAAACTCTTAATGAAATCTATACTCTATATGAGTGGAGTACATCAGGAGTATTCTTGATAGAATCACCTATATGAATGTGGAACTGAGGCCGGTTCCTCTGGAGTTCTGGGGCGAACTCCTAGAGCATTCATGAAACTGGGATAGTCGTGCAGGGCCATTAATGCACGGGCCTGAGAATACACCTTAAGAGAGGTTGTGTGCTGGTTTGAGAAAAATCTGAGATAGAGTTCCAAGACTAAACGTCACTCTTGCTAAATCGGGCTCTTACTAGCTATGTGAAGGTTCCAAGACATAGTTCACCTTCGCTTATGCACAATCTTACTGAAACGTTTAACGTTATGACTGAAACAACTTTTTTAAATTCAAGTGGGGGATTGTTGAAACATGATGATGAAAATGGAGGGAACTTGGTAATGGAGTAAACACAAAGCTTTAGAACCATGTATAGTGTGAATTGAAAAAAGACTCTTTTGAGTCCCACATTGCTAAGATCACACTTCTTGGTAGTGTTTATATACCACAAAGTGACAAGCAAGGGCGTGCCCTTGGGGTACCCACTTTTGTATGAAAGGGAGAACGCACACAATGTCGAATATCACACACGCGCGCGCCGCCGCCGTCCGTCCGGCCGGCTCGGATCGGGCCGGGCCGGGCTTGAGTGATATATTAATTTTTTAGTGCGAAGAAAAAGAAAAAAATCTTAATTAATTTTTTCTTTACGCGTGTCCCTTAAATTGCGCACAATTTAAATGTGCGTTAGACCAAGTAAAATTTGAAACGGATTAGCGTATCCGTTAACGGGTCAAAAACGTGTCCCTTATTTTTTGCCCACGATCAGCGTTTGACTGGGCCAAAAACCGCTCCACTATTTACTCTGATTTCGGCTCCCTACTTCCTCTATATATACTGCCTTCATTCTTCATTTTTTGTTGTTCGTTTTCTCTGCATTCTGAGATTACTCTGCTATTTTCTTTCTCTCTATTTTTTCTTCTAAATTATTCTGTTGTTTCAATTATCGAACGGTTGTTGCCGTATAGAGTTGATATTCGTATATCAATTATTTGGTGTAATTCTGGACGATCACTGCAGTGCAGTAGTGCTTCGTATTTTATTTGAAAACGGCTGTTTTATCCTGGGGACTTCGCGGTCGATATACTACAGTGCACTTTTCGAGTAGTTCCGCGAAACGTCTTAAAGAAAGCGACCTAGTACGCGACTCAGCCAATAGTTTGTTTCTTTGCCAGTTTTATTAAAAATCGTTTTCTATTTTTTCAAAACTCAGTAAATAGTTTTACAACAGCAGCTGTGCAGGCTGCTTTGTTGAGTGAAGGCTTTAAGAATGTTCCAAACTTGGTTATGCAAGATGTTGCACCGTTGTCTCTCGGTATCTCTGTTCACGGTGATATCATGGATGTTGTAATTGCTAAGAACACTAGCATTCCTATAAAAAAAACAAAACAATATCAAACAACTTATGATAACCAAACTGTTGTTGGTATTAGTGTTTATGAGGGTGAGAGAGCAAGAACAAGAGACAACAATCTGCTTGGTTTTTTAATCTTATTGGCCTCCCAAATGCTCCTCGAGGTCACCCTCTAGAGGTATGCTTTGAAATCGATGAAAATGGTTTCTTAAATGTTTCTGCTAATGAAAAATCAACTGGCAGTAAGAAGGAGATTACAATAACTAATAACAAAGAAAGATTGTCATCTCAAGAAATCGAAGAAAAGATCAAAGAAGCTAAAAATTACCGCGTTGAAGATGAGAAGTTTCTAAGGAGGGCCAAACTAATGAATGCATTAGAAGACTGCGTTTACAAGTTGAAGAATGCTCTCTCTTCTCAAGAAAATGATAAAATCAACTCTGCAATCGACAAGGCCACAAATTTGCTTGGCAGTAAACAGCAGAGTGAATTACATGTTCTTGAAAATCATCTGAAGGAGCTTGAGAGTATAATACTCCAACACATTATAAGAAAATCTGTCTAGTTTTTTGTTCTCTCAATTGGTTTTTAAAATTGTCGCAGCTGAAAACATGAATTAGACACTTCTTTTTTCATTTATGCTCTCTCTCTGCCTTTTTTTATTTATTTTTATTTTATAAAAGCCTTCAAATATGTTTATATATTTATGATATCTGCTTGCTTCATAAATTGATTGGACTAATACATTTTTTTCTTCATACGTGCAAGAACTGGAGATCGAACTCGTGACTACTTATTTAAGGGGTCCAAGTCCCTTTTCACTTGTACTAATCGATTGTTGGTGAGTTCTGCTATTTGTTAAGGCTTCAATTTTACTTCAATAAACTTGTAGCTTATAAAATAAACTTACAGTAACTATAACAAAATTCAAAAGCTTGTTCTAAATGTTTAGCATTCAAATGATTAATCATACAATTATTCCATATATACATTAAAATCTATAGTATCTGACCTCTTAATTAAGCTAATGATCAAATGAAAATAAGTTAAAGATTGATTAATTATTTGCACAAATTGAGGATTCTTAATTAACAAGGGCTTGCTTGCAAATATGTATACTTGACAGTCATGATCAGCAAACATATTTTTTATTAAGGAACCCTGCATAGCATCATGAGCAATCAGCCTTAGTATATGCAGATTGACTGGTCATGATATTATACAAATTTCCATCAATTTGCATGCTTTTCATGTATATTATGAATATATGCTACCCCAATTGTAAATTAATTCAATCTACTGGTATCCACCACCAAAAGCAGGATTCCAATAATCGGCTCCATTGTCACTTCCAACTTGCAGTGTGCATGTAACTGGGTCTGGAACCAAACATATCAAGTCAGAGTCAGTGAAAATTCAAATCAGTTCTTTGATCAAATATCCTTACCAAGATGCATACTCGTTGCCATATTGAAGTATTTGGATCATTGTTCAACAAAATATGTTTGTGCTGATATAGAAATGTTACCACAAAGATTATGAGTGCTAAATGTTCAACAAAATATATATATATATAGAGTTAGGATCAAATGACACTAAGGTGTCAAAATTTATTTGACACCAAATCTCATTCATTCATTTCATTTAATCCAATGGTTTAAAATTATCTCCAAAATAATTAATGTATACCAATATCACCTAATTAAAAACAAATCTATCATCATAAATGCACAATATTTTCTATTTGTTTTCCTAATTTTTTATTTGCTAATTATCATGACAAACTAATATTTTTATTTATATAATTAAAAGTCAATGCAAAATTTATTTTTATGGGGAGAAAATCTAATATAGACACAAACATAACTGTTGTCCTTGTCACTCATAAAAAAATGTTTAATTTTTTTAAGCAATATATATTTTATAACTTATAATTCTTAAGCAATATATTGTTGGAAGTTAAGATAGTTGATTGATAATATCAATCGTTAGTTGGTTTAGTGGTAATTTACGTTAAACTTGATAGGAAGAACCACAGTTCGATCCCTCGCAACTACGATCAAGGGGCTGAAACCACTTGATTATAGAACATACACCCCAACCAAATTAAACTGGTGGTAAAAGTAAAAAAAAATTATCGATAATTTTAACTGAAAATAGTTATTTTTTAGTCAAAAAACAATATTTTATTTTATTCACAACAAAACATTGGGAATTGGTAAAAAAAAAACAATGGGAATTATGTAAAAAGAAAAACGTGGATTTGAAAGAAAGAAAAAAAAAGGGAAAAACACTTCAATTAAAAAAAGAAACCAAATAGGAAATGTTTCATTATGAATTTATTATGATAGAATTTGTTTCTAATTATGTGTTATTGGTGTACATTAATTATTTTAGTGATATTTTTAAACCTTTAGATCAAATGAATTGAATGGATGAGATTTGGTGTCAAATAAATTTTGACACCTTGATGTCATTTGATCCTAACTCATATATATATATGGGGAGGGATCAAATTACACCGGTGTAACATTTGAGTAATGTTACACCGCTCAATAACGCTTTAACGAATTCAAATTTTACAAAATCCACCGTTGGATTGAAAGTTTATATCGTATAGATCATCTATGTTGAGTTTTACAAAAATCTAAAATCGTTTGGCATATTTTTGAGACACATAAAGATTAACGGTATTCAATAAAAACGCATAAACCGTTAATCTTGATGTGTCTCAATAACATATCAAACGATTTTAGATTTTTGTAAAACTCAACATAGATGATCTATACTATATAAAATTTCAATCCAACGGTGGATTTTAAAATTTGAATTCATTGAAGCGTTATTGAACGGTGTAACATTACTCAAATGTTACACCGGTGTAATTTGATCCCTCCCCTATATATATATATATATATATATATATATATATATATATATATATATATATATATATATATATATATATATATATATATCAGTCAGGATCCGTCGACACCAAATGTTACACCTCTCAATAATATTTTAATCAATATAAATTTTATAAAATTCACCGTTGGATTGAAAGTTTATATCATATAGATTATTTGTGTTAAATTTAGACAAATTCAAAATCATTTGATATGTTATTGAGATACATCAAAATTAACGATTTGCGTCTTTTTTTAAATATCGTTAATTTTTATGTGTCTCAATAATATATCAAATGATTTTGAATTTATCTGAAATTTTACACAAATGATCTATATGATATAAACTTTCAATCCAACGGTGGATTTTATAAAATTTATATCAATTAAAATGTTATTAAGAGGTGTAACATTTGGCGTCAACGGATCCTATATATATATATATATATATATATATATATATATATATATATATATATATATATATATATATATATATATGTATATAACAATTGTTGACTCTTGTGTATAGAAAATTCGATTGAAAGAAAGAGAATTCACTTTATGTGCCCTGATCTATAGTTTTTCAATGGAGAATAGTTACTGTTAAATGAACGTATAACTTTGTATTTATATCATGATAATAAAAAAAAATTGAGACATAAAATTAATCCTTAATCGATATTATACAATTGTATTTGAGATCATGTTGCTTGAGAGTTAGTTACTCTCAGCAGCAACTTTTTGATTAGTAAGTTGAACAACACCCATTTCTGTGTTTGGACAAAAATCACCATGAAGTGAAACATTTGATTCAGTTTGACTAGATGGACTAGGAGGACAATGTGTAGCTAAAGATTCCTCAACTGCACCAAAATCATCATCATCATGACGAGCACTATTACTGCTTTTAATTTTATTTTCACTTTTTTTGAATGTGTGACAATTCGAGTCTCTTTGATCAAATATCCGTACCAAGATGCAAACTCGTTGCCATATAGAAGTATTTTGGTCATTGTTTAACCAAATATGTTTGTGTTGATATAGGAATTTTACCACAAAGATTAGGAGCGCTAATAGAGAAGCAATCCCTGCAATGAGAAATAGACCCCAAAAGCTTTCAAGTCCAAGGTTGTTAGAGGAAATTCCTATATTAGAATCTAGACAAATAGCTTCCTTCAACCATTTCTTCTCAATTGTTTTCATTTTCTTTCCTTGAGTCACAGTTAGGATTGCCCTTGAAATGTCAGCCACAAGTGGTGAACCTTTTGGAAAAGCCTACAAATTCATCACACACAAGTCAATCGAGTACCCACAAGCGATGTTTTAAAAATTGGACCAGATATTGAACCGGCTAAACTTTTAGACTATAGTTTAATTGGTTCAATCAAAAGTGAACCCGATGACAAATAAATAAACAAAAAAGTACAAAGTATTAAAAATGTAAAAGGAAATCAATTTATATGTAAAAAATTGAAAATTAGTAAAATTAACCGTAGATTTCAATTTTTTCAACCGGTCTGAGATCCAAACAAATCGGCGAACTAACCGGTTCGAACCTATTAATTTTAATTTTTAAAACATTACTCAAAAGACAATGTTAATATTATTATTAGGCATATATATATATATATATATATATATATATATATATATATATATATATATATATATATATATATATATATATATATATGTATATGAGAGAGAGAGAGAGAGGGGAGAAGTAAAACAACTTACATAACCAAAACCACCAGTTTTAAATCTTGGTTCAACCATGACATACTTTGAACAACTATAAGTTCCAAGGAAGTGCTTAACATATGGAATTTCATCAAAAGCAGCATCAATGCCACCATTTACACTTCCTTTTAGGAAAAGCTCATGACATTCTTCTGGTGATTGATAAGTAATTAGCTTAGAGTCTGGGAAACCCAAGTTCTTCAAAATTCCTTTAACAAAAGAACCTTTGAGATAGCCAACATTCATCTTATTCTTTAGAAGTTGGTTAACATCTGTAATAGCTGGCCTTAGTTGTTCAACTGTTAAGAGTGAAGTCAAGCTTGCAGTGTAACTTTGAACCAGAATTAGAACCACAAAAACCCATACAACCACCACAAATCTAGCCAAGTTGCTCACCACTTTTTCTCCTGTCACCAAAAGGAGATAGTTAACATTATAAGTCTCTTTTGATTGATTTATTTGAGCTTATCTACTAACATAACTATTTTGTAAAATCCCCATAATAGTTGATGAAAACAAAATCCACTTGGGTTGGTCTGGTGGTATTGGTTTGGGACCTGGGAGTGTGCTCCTCTTAAGGTCTCAGGTTCGATTCTCTCTGGTGCCAATTTGGGTCAGCTGATTTAGCTTCTTCAAAAAAAAATAGTTGATGAAAACAACTTGTATATAAAAATAGTTTGACTTTATTATCTTGTGTTATAGAAATGTGTTATTTTTGGAAGGAGTAAAAGTAAAAAAGAAATTTAACAGGACAAAAGTAAAATGTGATACTTTTTTAGAGACGAAAAACATATTTAAACATAGTTAATGAACTATATATAGTTTGTGCATGTGTGTATTTGATTTATTGAGTGATACTTACTGTGAGCATAGACCATAGTTGAGAATGAAAACCATAAGCTTGTGCCAATCTGATGAGAGGGTGGTCCTCTGAAGTCGTTGTTTACTCTATGTTCAAGTATCCATACAACAAATCCAATGAATACAAATGAACAGGCCGATGCTACCCATAGATCCCATGTTAGTGGCTTCAAAAAAGCCCATGCATTTTTCTTCCTGTTGTCTTTCATTGAAACAACCATTGTCACACCAGATTCTGTGTATGGCATTGTGAAATCAACTTTGTTGGATCTGTTTGCAGTGATTGTTATATCCCCCACTACCGCATCAAAGTTCTGTGAATTCAAAATCAACATGTTATTCATTTCATTGGATAGTGTGAGAAATATGTTGTAGTTGTTCACACATGCTGATCATGATAAAAGAATCACTAACATATATAAGAGGGTTCTTTAAAATGTAAAAAAGAAAAGGAGTACCTACCCCATAATAAAGTTGATAGATCAACTCATCGTATGTTCCAGCCATCTCATCACCATCAGGCTTTGCATATCGAACAAATTCATATGGTAAGTCATAAGGTAAAATTTCCACCACAGCTGTGAAAACATCAATGCAGAAACCAGTGGCTTGTGTTTTATTGGTACTATGATCATATGCTACTCTCAAGAATTCAGTGTAGTTAATATCTCCACTTTTAACTGGAACACCTATCTTCAACTTCTTCCCAATAGTAGGAATTTCCCATCCCTTTGGAATAGAGTGCACATCCCTTGGCCATATGATTGGTCCAAGATCATCTTTAGAACTAGAATATGTGCTATTATTGCTCATGAGGTCTTTTGAGTCCAAATTTCTACTCAACCCTTTATTTGGTGTCCAAAATCCAACCCTTTTCTCCCCATCACCAAAAATATTAATTATTTCAAATTTTGATGCTTGTAACTTCCCACCTACAACATTGAAGTCACCACTAAAACCATTAAAGCTACTGTTTGACAAGGCTTCACTCAATTTTTCACCATTTTGTGCAATACCAAACTTTTCAAAATTAGGTATGTTGTAATTGCTTGATGTGTTACTCCCATTGAAACCAAATTTGGTGTTTCCAATTCCAACCTTCTCAATTGCCATTGCTAATGCAATTGTAGCATCATAAGCCCATATACCAAAAATGTTCAAATTTGTGTCAACAAGTGTTGGATTGTCACTTATGAATTTTCTTTTCCATCTAACTCTAAAATCATCTAGCTTATTTGTTTTTGGTATATAAGTCCTAACACCCAATACTCCTTCCATTGATTCCCTCACATTAAAATCCAATGAATTGAATAAATTAGTCATACTATCGGTTACTATCCAAACATAACCTTCACTCATCATCCCAATTTTTTTTGCTAAGGTAAAAAGTTTAGACCCAAGATTTGGTGACATGTGCACAATAAATACTCTAGTGGATATATTAGTCATTATTTTATAAAGCTCTTGAGTGATGTCATCATCTGTGGCTGAAAGAGAAATTGCACTTAGATAAGGAGCTTGGATATAGGCTTGTTGAAGAACATTGGTTAAATAAGGTATGAGTCCTTCACCAAAACTATTGTCTATGTAAATGGGAACAACTTGTTTCCAACCAAAAGCTTGAATAATTGAGGTGATGGCTTTTACTTGAGCCGAATCAGTTTGTGATATTTGGAAAAAATATGGACTTTTAAGTGATGCTAATGAAGGACTTGTTGCTGAAAAGGTTACAATGGGAATATGTGCTTTGTCTCCTAGTTGAATCATGAAATTTGCTTCCATTGTAGTTGATGGTCCCATAATGACTTGCACTTCCTCATTTTTTATGAGATCCAAAGCTGTTTATTCCAAATTATATTACTGTATTATTTATTTTATTAGGAGAAAAGGAAATTTATCCATCAACTAATTAGAACAAGCCATAAAAGTAAATTTGCATATGGTACCTACAATTAAGTTGTAACCAACTTTTATTACACATGCATATAACTTAGGGTCCGTTTGGATTAGCTTATTTTTGAGCTTATGCAATATAAATTAGGTTTAATTTTATGCTATTTAATAAGTTTAAACTAGTGAAAATTGTATTTTTATAAGGTATTTTATCATAAACTATCTTGACAAACTTATAATAATACATAAAAATTGCATAAGCTGCAGTGGCGGAGCATTTAATGGGCTGGATAGGGCCATGATCCGCCCCAACTTTTACTTTTTTTTTTCATTTTCTATAGATATTCATACATTTTTTTTTAATTATTATGTTATATATAAATATAAGTGTGCATATTATTACAAGATTCCACTTGGCCTAACGGTTGTGTTGCGCACCCTTCTAATTAGAGTACTTGTGTTCCGTTCCTTCTTGCTGCATTTTTATCCTTTTATTGAATATTTTCAATAGAAATTGCTATGATGTCACTATAAACAATATTAATACATTAAGAATAATAGTTGTAGTAAAATTTTTATTATTATTTTTTAAAGGTAGAGAAATTAAATTGTACCGGTGACATTTTAGCTAGTATCAAATTTATTATTGAAATTGATATCATATAGATAATTCATATAAAATTTTACAAAAATTTAAAATTATTGGTATGTTATTAAGATTCACCAAAATTAAACTATTTTGCATTTTTATTGAATACTGTTAATTTTAATGAATATCAATAACATATTAAATTATTTTAGTTTTCCTAATAACTTATATGATTATCTATAAATTTAGTCTTCCTTAAATTTTATATGATTTATACATTTTTAACTTCTATAGAAAAAAAAATTAGCACCATTACGGCTCCTCCCAACATTCTCGTCTAGCTCCGCTACTGATAAACTGTTTGCATAAACTCAAAAATAAGCTAATTCAAACGAGACCTTATTCTCATTGAGGAATAAATATTCTAAATTATGAAGAGGTATTTTAAGAAAACTAAAAAATAATAATCCTAGATTTTTATAGTAGTACGTGGTCTTGATTTTTGCTATAGATCGAGTCCGAGGGAATAAGAGATTTGTGTTGAGAAATGAGAGACTTGTATTGTGTTGTATGGAAACCATAGGGGAAAAAAATGATTTTGACGTTTGACGTATCTAAAAAGATACTATATATATATATATATATATATTGGTTTGCGTCAAATAAAATAAAATAAAATAAAAATAAAACTAGTGGTAGCCTAATAATAAATGTCAAAGCCCATATATTATTCCAAAAATATGAAAGTCAAAGACGCGTTTAAAATAAAGAAAATAATGGTAGACGACAAGAAGTGTCGTAAGGTAATTAGAAAATTGTTTTGTTTTGGACTCAATATTCCAATAACTCACGTCTCTCTGCAAGTTACTCATATCGTATTGCTTCTAGGGATGAAAACATGCAAACTATATACTCCTAATTTCTTAATTATTCATGTCCTAAACTCATGATTTGTTCCCTCAAATTGGTAAAATTATGAAGAAGCAGTTGTCAATTAAATCAAGACATGTGATGTAATAAGGAGTTGTAAATGTACATAAACTATATCAATACTGAAATTAAAATTCACAGGGATACGGACATTCATTCCGCAATATATTATCTCAACTCCATTATAAACTAAAAAAAATCTCAACCGTTAAATCAATGCAACAGTTGAGAGGTTGAAAAAACAAAACAATAAATATCACATTTCAAAGTTGTCTAGATATGGTTGAGACAACATTTCGTGTAGAAACTAGAAAGTAGTTATATAGATGAAATTACGTACCATGTGCGGCGGCGGTGACAACATCCTTATGAGAATCCCTAACGATGATTTGGATTCTAGTTTTGTAATGAGAATGAGATTCATAGAAATCAGAGAGAGCCATGTTGATGCAGCTCAATCCAATTATCCCAACCGTTCCATTGCTAACATCAAGTACAGCTCCAACCTTCACTACAACACTACTCTCATTTATAGTTTGTGCCATTCCACTCAATAGAACACACCAACAAGTAACCATAAATATCAGAATTGAGGGATTATCCATCTTCACCATCGATTTTAATTTGAGTATGTATGTGGCTAACTAAATAATAATGAAGCATCAAATATATATATCCTTCTTGATATGTATATACTCTCTCTCTCTATATGTTCATGTTAATTGAGTCGTTTGCACCAAGTATTCTCAATTATACTCACAATTCACAAGCATCTTCCTTTATATAGTCGTCATTTGAAAAGTACACACACTCACGTCCACACATCTTGGCTAACTATTTTCCTTGTCAAAGCTGAGCTTTTCTTCTTTCTTTTTTTAATATAAAAAATCAATGTTTTTCCTAATTTACAAATCAAATGTGAAAGGTGGGTTTAGAAATAGACACGTAGAAAAAAAAATAAATTTCGATCATATATATCTACTTATGAAAGAGTCCACTAATAATAATAAATAAAGAATTTCAAACTTCTTACATTAAATAGTCAAGAGATTCTTATTTTTTCCCTTCAATCTCCACGTACACTTGGCCGTCTCCAATTTTTCCCTTTCTACACTCTATACTCAATTCTTATTTTGTTGTGTAGTGTAGGGTAAGTTAGTTTGTTAAGCATGTAATGGATTTGTTATCCTCTTTCAAAATTAAAGTTTAAAAAATCTACTAAATTGGATAGGTCCAAATAAAAGTGAGTTAATTTTGACCAAATCTATTATCCGGTCCGTTCAAAGTAAATTGAGTTGGGTTTGAGCGTAAAACTCGTATATATTATGTCAAAATCGAACTGATCTAATCTGATAATGAGTTGGGTTGGGGGTAATAGGTCATAACATTTAAAATTCTAAATATTTGTCAAAACAGCTAAAGTTAAATGATTTTCTATTCATGCCAAGTATAATATAAGAATTTAGATTTTAACACATACAAATATTAAATTATATTATAAAAAATATAAAAAAAATTTCAAACAGGTTGAGTGTGCAGTTCATGGATATAGAATTATACGCATTAATCCTAAACCAAATCACTTCAGGTTTGAACGGGTTGGTTCGAATTGAACCCACACTTGAACTGGTTCGGATAAAATACGGGTTGAGTTGGATTGGATCCCCGGGTTAAACGGGTCACCGTACCCGTGAACACCTTACACCTCTAAATTTAGATGTTCTCAATTTAATTACAGTTGTTGTGCTATATATGGTGCGACAGGCATCCATGCGATATTGCACGAACACGTGCCTGCCACCACTTTGCTTCTCACTTATTAATATTAAGGGAAAAGTTTTTTAGTAAGAAAATTTAAGGTGAAGAATTGCAAGAATAAAATAAAATAAAATATTGAAGGGAAAATCTTGCTCCCATGTACAAACTTCCCACTTAATCCTAAATCAATGCAAAGCGCGCTATTAGCAGGACTTGCCGGCAGAAACCATTTTCGACAGTTTAACTCATTGCTATCAACTCAAAATATCTATTGTCACAGTTGTCGAAATATCTAGTTTTTGTGGTTATAATTGCTATCAACGCAATTATAACCTGCTAACCTGCTACTCAGAACTCACTCTAGAAAAATGAGATAAAGTAGAATGTTACTTGTGAAATTAGATTCAAACAAAACCTGCATAAATACAACTGGAGTTTTGCTGCACCATTCACGGGACTTATTTCCAGCAAACAATTTAGGGTTAATTTGGGCATTTTGGCTAAAAATGAATTTAATAGCATGGCTGCGTGGCCCCAACAAGATGCCAAGTCATTCGCGGGATTTTCACGACAACATGTCTCGCACCATTAATCATTTTCCATTTAGTAAACATTAAATTTTTTGTTAGAAGTCTCACATTGCCTGCAGATATGGCATAAATAGCTTTTATAAGAGTAGTACAACTACAAACCTCATCTTTCAAACTAGTTTTTATGGTTGTAATATTTATATTGAATTATCAATTTATTATGTATTGTCAATGATCTATAATTTCGGGTTTATATACTCACAATGTGTCCTTAATATCGATGTATAATATTCCGTTTTAAGAAAAAAAATCAATGTATAATATTTTTATTGAGAGTAATATCAGGTTAAAAAATATTAAATAAATAACTAAACCGGGATTATATATACTCACAATAGAGCTTAATTCGATGAAATTCCATCAATAAGATCCACCATGACATTGTCGATCTATATGTACTTAGTAGTAGTATTAATATATTCATTAAAAAAAACAAAAAATCTAGTATATAGAATTTGGTAATTGACTGATAAGCGTCTACTTTGAGTCATCGCTGGAGTAATATAATATATGAAATTTACGCGGGTAGCTATTGGTCCTTTTTATGTCCCAATTGCGATAGCTAATAAATAAATATTCCGCATATGTCACTTAATAATATCTAACGCAAAAAAACGAACGGAGAAGAAGAAACGAAAGAGAAGGGAAAGCGGAAGACTATGGCCAAATTCTATATATTTATTTATGAGCTATCGCAATTGGGACATAAAATTAATCTCGAATCAATACAATAATAACTATAGGAGCTTGATGTTAGAATTGTAGATGAGGTCATGTTGCTTGGGACTTAATTTTACAGCTATTCACAGAAGAAACTTCTTAATTAGTAATTTGTACAACATTCATTTCTGTGTTAGTTTGACTAGATGGACTAGGAGGACAATGTGTATCTAGAGATGCCTCAAATCCACCTAAATCATCTTCATTTTGATGATGACAACTATTACTGTTTTTAATTTCATTTTCACTTTTCTTGAATGTGTGACAGTTTGAGTCTCTTTGATCAAATATCCTTATCAAGATACAAACTTGTTGCCATATTGAAGTATTTGGATCATTGTTTAACAAAATATTTTTGTGCTGATATATGAATGTTATCACAAAGATTAGGACTGCTAATAGAGAAGAAACCCCTGCAATGAGAAACAAACCCCAAAAGCTTTCAAGTCCAAGATTGTTATTAGAGGAAATTTTTGTATTAGAATCTAGACAAATAGCTTCCTTGAACCATGTCTTCTCAATTGTTTTCATTTTGTCTCCTTGAGTCACATTTAGGATTGCCCTTGAAATGTCAGCCACCAGAGGCGAGCCTTTTGGAAAAGCCTACAAATCATCACACACAAGTCAATTCACAACTGGCCGTTCGAACCGATTCAATCCAATTTTTAAAACATTGCTCAAAAGAAAATGATAATACTATTACTATTAGGGAGATATATTGTAAGAGAGGAAGGGAGAATTAAAACAACTTACAAAGCCAAAACCACCTGTTTTAAATCTTGGTTCAACCATGACATACTTTGAACAACTATAAATTCCAAGAAAGTGCTTAACATAGGGAACTTCCTCAAAAGCAGCATCAATGCCACCATTTACACTTCCTTTTATGAAAAGATCATTACATTCTTCAGGTGATTGATAAATAATGAGCTGAGAATCTGGAAAACCCAAGTTCTTCAAAATTCCATAAACAAAAGAACCTTTGGCATAGCCAACATTCATCTTATTCTTTAGAAGTTGGTTAACATCTGTAATAGCTGGCCTTAGTTGTTCAACTGTTAAGAGGGAAGTCAAACTTGCAGTGTAACTTTGAACCAGAATTAGAACCACAAAAAACCATACAACCACCACAAATCTAGCCAAGTTGCTCACCACTTTCTCTCCTGTCATCAAAAAGAGATAGTTAACATTAGGGGTCTATTTGGATTGACTTATTTAACTTAGGTTAAATTGCACTTTTGGCTTCCAAACTTTTATAATAACACTTTTGGCCCCTAACTTTAACACATGTTGCAAAAAGTTGCATCTCCCACTAATTTTAACTAAGACAGCACACACGTGGACATTGAATCACATGTCACGTCAGCAAGTTAACACACAAGTGGACAGTGACTCACCTGATATGCTGACGTGACATGTGAATCAATGTCCGCGTGTGCGTTGATTTGGTCAAAATCAGTGGGAGACCAGCTTTATGCAAAAGCGATTAGGGGGCAAAAAGTGCTATTATGAAATGTAGGAGGACAAAATCTCAAGTTTGTGAAAGTTATAGGATAAAAGTACAATTTAGCCTTCAACTTACTTAGTAGCATAAGCGCTTGTGATATTATTTGAGAGAGCTTATAAAAACAACTTATGGCATTTCCATAAATTGTTTTGAACTTATTTTCATAAGCTCTATAGGATAACTTATAAAAAAGTCTTATAACCATATGAAAATAGTTTGACTTTATTTTATATTTTGTTCCAGAAATAATTTCAACATAAGCACTTAAGAATTTGGACGGGCTACAACCACAAATCCACACAGTCAACACATTAGTGATTGTTGGGTCGAGATCAGATGGTGCAAAAAGTAAGCATATTTTGATGATTATTTTTTATCTCTAAAATACCGTGCTTTAAATATGAATTATTTGATCTTGACCTAACAATAATTGGTGTACTAACTACTTATTGTGAGAATGTGGGAAATATGTGACTGCAACAAACCCAAATCCAAGCACTTATACGTAAACATATATGATATAAGTGCTTAATTAAATTGTTTATCTAAATAATTTCTAATTACATAATAGCTAATGAATTACTTACTATGAGCATAGACCATAGTTGAGAAGGAAAACCATAAGGTTGTGCCAATCTGATGAGAGGGTGATCCTCTGAAGTCGTTGTTTATTCTATGTTCAAGAATCCATACAACAAATCCAATGAATACAAATGAACAAGCTGATGCTATCCAAAGATCCTATGTCAGTGGCTTCAAAAAAGTCCATGCGTTTTTCTTCCTGCTGTCTTTCATTGAAACAATCATTGTTACACCAGATTCTGTGAATGGCATTGTAAAATCAGCATATTCTGATCTGTTTGCAGTGATTGTTACATCCCCTACTACTGCATCATAGTTCTGTAAATCCAAAATAATTTTTTTTTTATTCATTTCATTAGAAAAGAATAAGAAATGCATGTTTATATGTTAATCGAACATTGGTAATTTCGACCATTAAAATTTATAACACATGCTCGATAAAAAGCCCTAAAAAGATATAGGGTTAATAGGTCTTTACCCCCTGCAAAGTAGGCAAGTTTTGCTTTACCTCCCTGTAATTTTTTTTTTTGAGATTACCCCCTGCAAAATTTATTTTTTTGATTTACCCCCATTTTGCTGACGTGCTAGGCAAAAAAAACATAATAACCGATTTAAAAAACAACACTTTTTAAATCGGTTGAACAAAATAAATTTTGCAGGGGGTAATCTCAAAAAAAAAAAAAATTACAGAAGGGTAACGCAAAACTCGCCTACTTTGGAGGGGAGTAAAAGCCTATTAACCCAAAGATATATAAGAAGATTCATGCAAAGGTATTATATGAAAAGAAGAGTACCTCATAATAAATTTGAGCGATCAAGTCATTGTAGCTTCCTGCCATCTCACCATTTGGCTTTGCATATGGAATAAATTCATATGGTAAGTCATAAGGCAAAATATCCAAGACAGCTTTGAAGACATCAACACAAAATCCAGTAACTTCTGTTTTATTGGTACTATAATCATATTTTATTTTCAAAAATTCAGTGTAGTTGTCTCCAAGTTTAGCTGGAACTCCTATCTTCAGTTTCTTCCCAACAGTTGGAATTTCCCATCTCTTTGGAATAGAGTACACATCCCCTGGCCATATGATTGATCCAAGATCATTTTTTGAACTAGAATATATGCTATTATTGCTCATGAAGCCTTTTGAGTCCAAATTTCTAGTCAACCCTTTATTTGGTGTCCAAAATCCAACCCTTTTTTCTCCATCACCAATCATATTAATTATCTCAAATATTGATGCTTGTAACTTCCCACCAACAATATTGAAATCACCACTAAGACCATTAAACTTAGTGTTTGACATGGCTTCACTCAATTTCTCACTATTTTGTGCAATGCCAAACTTTTCAAAATTATATATGTTGTAATTGCTTGATGTGTTGCTCTCATTGTAACCAAATTTGGTGTTTCCAATTCCAACTTTCTCAATTGCCATTGCTAATGCAATTGTAGCATCATAAGCCCATATACCAAAAATGTTCAAATTTGTGTCAATAAGTGTTGGATTGTCACTTATGAATTTTCTTTTCCATCTAACTCTAAAATCATCTAGCTTATTTGTTTTTGGTATATAAGTCCTAACACCCAATACTCCTCCCATTGATTCCCTCACATTAAAATCCAATGAATTGAATAAATTAGCCATACTATCAGTTACTATCCAAACATAGCCTTGATTCATCATCCCAATTTTTTTTGCTAAGGTAAAAAGTTTAGACCCGAGATTTGTTGACATATGCACAACAAATACTCTAGTGGATATAGTAGTCATTATTTTATAAAGCTCTTGAGTGATGGCATCATCTGTGGCTGAAAGTGAAATTGCACTTAGATAAGGAATTTGGATATTGACTTTGTTGAAGAACATTGGTTAAATAAGGTATGAGTCCTTCACCAAAACTATTGTCTATATAAATGGGGACCACTTGTTTCCAACCAAAAGCTAGGATAATTGAGGTGATGGCTTTTACTTGAGCTGAATCAGTTTGTGATATTTGGAAAAAATATGGACTTTGAAGTGATGATAGTGAAGGGCTTGTTGCTGAAAATGTTACAATGGGAATATGTGCTTTGTCTCCTAGTTGAATCATGAAATTTGCTTCCATTGTTGTTGTTGGTCCCATGATTGTTTGCACTTTCTCATTTTTTATGAGATCCAAAGCTATTCATCACAAATTCAATAATTATATTTTAATTTCATTTTGCCATATTTTTAAATTGCAATCAAAAAGTGAACATACGTGACAATAACATTTTACATTGATATTTCATCTCTATTAAAAGAATTCATTGTTAAGTTGATGTCAACTCCTCCTATTAGTAAATGCTCTTGGCATTAACAATTAAATGGATATTTCAAATAGAATATAATTTTATTCTTTCGGGGATTAGGATCAGCGCCGACAGAGTAAAGTACATATAGTTTGTTCCTTCCGGTTTTGTTCTCTCTCTCTCTCTCTCTCTCTCTCTCTCTCTCTCATTTATATTGATGTTCCTTTCTTTTTTATTCGATGAATGATATTTTAACACATATTTTCTTAGACAATATATACATACACATGAGATAGAAACAAAGGGAAAAAGATAATTTATATTATGTTTATATATCATGTTAAACCGCAAATGTTATGTTAAAAAATATCAAAAGAAATACTAGTACCTTTAAAGAGACGAAATTCAAAGGTGCAAATAGTAATTATAACGTACCGTGTGCAGCGGCAGTGACAACGTCCTTATGAGAATCTCTGAGAATGATTTGGATTCTAGTTTTGTAATGAGAATGAGAGTCATAAAAATCTTTGAGAGCCATCTTGATGCAGCTCAATCCTATTATCCCAACACCATTAGTTCCATTGCTAACATCAAGTACTGCTCCAACTTTTACCACCACCACTGTCTCATTCCTTTGTGCCAATATTCCATCATTTACACACAAACAAGTAACCATGAATATCACAAAGTAAACAAAGCTAATTGGATTATGCATATTTATCATATCGTTTTAGTTAATGAGGTATATGGATAATAATTAATGAAGCACCAACCCTTCTTTGATATTATATATATACTCTCTTCTCACACTAGTGTCTTTATATATAGTCCTTGTCATAAAAAAACAAAAGTATCTTTATAGACTATAGTCGTCGATTGAAAAGTATACGCACTTTTATCAACACGGTTAAGAATCGGTTAATCCTTCTATTGAAATGTAGACCCAATCAAACTAATTGCTAGATAATTTTTTTAATTATATTTGTCCAAACCAAACTGATTACATCTCTAAATTTAGATGTTCAATAAACGTTGTTTTTTATTAAATAAATTATATTCATTTATTTAAATTACTAAATTGATAGAGTACATTCATACCATACAAATTTAAAATCGCTAAAAATAAAAAGTATGAATGCTGCTTGTTATTAAAAGAAATGCAAATTTTATCTTTTAGGGTTGGATCTAAAACCACTTGTAGCTGAATTTAATTGTTTTATCTTTATTTGCTACAAAAAAGTTAACTGGGTCAGGTTGATGTCCCCCCAATTTTTTGTATATTTTATGTTTAATATATTTGGGATAGTGCAGAGGGTTTCCTTTGCACTCCTTTTGCTTAAGAAAAAAAAATGAAATGCAAATTTTTTATAAAAGAAAATATGGTTATTATATTTTTTTAGATTTTTAAGGAGTTAAGTACATACCGTGAAAGAAAGAGTTAATTACACAACTTTTAAAGTAATATTACTATTTTAAATTCTTTAACAAGTGTCCTTAGTATTCTTTCTTGTAAATTACTCTCGAGTTTTTTTTCTTTCTGAACAGCACGCCTTTTTCACTCTTCAAGTGAATATTAGTTCAGGTGGTACGTAAGAAATATTTGTCTCATAATCAAATGGTCATGAATTTGATCCATTACTCTAATCGTATATAGAGAAAATTAAGTTGTTATGAGAGAAACTCACCTCATGTATCACACAAATTCCTTGAAGAAGATTAATCATTGTTAAACAGTAGTAGAAAGTCTGTATCAATAACATGATATAAAAAGAGAATAAACACTCAATTTAGTCTCTATGTTATCACTTTCTCATCAAATTAGTCCGTAAACTATTAAAATCAACTAAAAAATCTCTAATAAATTATTCTCTTACACAACTATTTAGCCAATCCATAAACATTCATGTTTCTCAATTAAAAGATCCTTAAACTACTCTCTCATATAATTATTTAATTTCTCCATTAACATTCATGTTAAGTTTACCGTTAGTAGTCCTTAAACTATTAAAAAAATTCAATTTAGTCCAAAAACTATCATTAAAAACAATTAATTAATTACTTCCTAAATGTTCAAATTTTGTTGTTGAATACATATTTTCTTCTCTAATTCATAACAAATATGTGATTCTTAAGCATATCCTTAGCCAACATATTAACTTATTGACCTCTTTTTTCTATGTCATATTTCTAATTTTCTTAAACATCTTAAAATTGATTTTTCTTTGTAGTTCACAATCTTTCCACTAAAAATATCACATTTAAGTTGATCTGTTTTCGTAGTTGAAGAACTACCAAAAGTCAATTTAACATTTAGTTAAGATTTTTATAGTTTATGAACTAATAGTTAGATGAAATAATAATTTATGAACTTTTTATTTCCTTTTAATAGTTCAAAGACGTGTGTATTGTTAGGTTGCTTGTAATTAAAGTAATCTAGCTTAGTTAGTTGATTGTTTGTTATTGGGCCTCACTTTGTGATTGGGCTTTGTAATCTTGTGTTTAGAGTCTTGTAACCATTTGCCTATATAAGGCTATGTACCTTGTGATTGAATGAATAAGAATAACCTCTCTTTTCCTTACAAGTGGTATCAAGTCTAAAGATCCTTCCTGTAACAGAAAATAAACCGCAGTTTTTGTCAGTTACAAACCGTTACAAAACCGTTATTCATCTTCTTCCTTCTTTCTCCTTCGTTTCTTCTTCTTTTCTTCAATGGCAGAACATGCAAACTTTGTTCAACCAGCAATTCCTAAGTTTGATGGCTTCTATGATCATTGGGCTATGTTGATGGAGAATCTCCTTCGTTCCAAGGAGTATTGGAGCCTCATTGAGACCGGTGTTGTCATAGCTCCCCCAAATGCAACTCAAGAACAAAGAAAGTTGGCAGAAGAAAGCAAGTTACGAGATTTAAAGGTGAAAAACTACTTGTTTCAGTCCATTGATAGAGCAATCATGGAAACAATCTTGACACGTGACACGGCGAAGGATATATGGGATGCAATGCGCAGAAAGTATCATGGTTCTACAAAGGTGAAAAGAGCTCAGCTACAAGCTCTGCGCAGAGAGTTTGAGGTTCTTGTGATGGGGGAAAATGAATCAGTGAATGATTATCTCGCAAGAACGTTGGCAATTGCAAACAAGATGACAGCACATGGGGAAAGAGTGGAGCAGCTAATGGTTGTGGAGAAAATCTTGAGGTCTATGACTTCAAGATTCAACTATGTTGTGTGCTCGATCGAGGAATCTAATGATGTGACCACCTTGTCCATTGATGAGCTACAGAGTAGTTTGTTGCTTCATGAACAAAGAATGAAAGCTCAGAAAGAAAGTAGCAATGAGGAACAAGCACTCAAGATTTCTAATGCTGGTAGAGGTGGTGGTCGAGGTAGGGGCAGGAATCCCTCGCGAGGGCGTGGAAGGGGAAGAATGAGTAAAGAACAGATTGAATGCTATAAGTGTCACAAATTGGGACACTATCAATCTGAATGCCCCACTTGGGAAGAAGCAAACTATGCAGAGTTTAATGATGAGGAAGAAATGCTTCTTATGGCTAGAAATGATGCAAGAATTGATACTAAAGATGAAGTTTGGTATCTTGATTCAGGCTGCAGCAATCACATGTTGATGTTTTTCAAAGATTTAAAGCACTTGTTGAAAGAGAATCAAACTGTTTAATTCAATGCCTAAGAACAGATAGGGGTGGTGAGTTTACATCCACTGCATTTAATGATTTTTGTAGTGAGCAAGGCATCAAAAGACAGTTGACAGCAGCATATACCCCTCAACAAAATGGAGTATCTGAGAGGAAAAACAGGACTTTGATGAATATGGTGAGAAGTATGTTATCTGGCATGAAGGTTCCTAAGGAATTTTGGCCTGATGCAGTCAAATGGGCTACCTATGTGTTGAACAGAAGCCCTACTCATGCCATTAAAGACATGACTCCTGAGGAAGCATGGACTGGTCAAAAACCTTCTGTGCATCACTTTAGAGCGTTTGGTTGCTTGGCACATGTTCATGTGCATGATGTGCATAGAAAAAAACTTGATAGTAAGAGTACACCATGTGTTAATCTTGGTGTAAGTGAAGAATCAAAGGCCTACAAAGTATATGATCCTGTTAATGACAAAGTCTTCATTAGTAGAGATATTGTGTTTGATGAGACTAAAGGGTGGAATTGGGAAAGCAACACTGAACCTGATCAACAAATTCCTAATAGAGTTGATGATTCCTCTTCTGATGATGAGAACATCATTGATCCAGCCACAGAAAATGTAGTGAACAATGATGATGAAGTTGAAATTACTGAGTCTAGTGATGATGATGGTGATAATCAAACTGACAACAATAATGGTGCAACCAGTCATGATGCAGTTCCCAAAAGAGTTAGAAAACCTCCCAGCTATCTAGAAGACTTTGTAACTGGCTCAGAAAATGAATTAGAGGCACAACTTCACAATTTAGCTATTTTCTGCAATAGTGATGACCCTACCACTTATGATGAAGCATCAAAATCTGATACTTGGAGGAAGGCAATGGATCAAGAGATTGACTGTATAGAAAGAAATGACACATGGGAACTTACTACTCTCCCAGCTGGTGCTAAAACTATTGGTGTTAAGTGGATCTATAAGACAAAGTACAATGAAAAAGGGGAAGTTGAGAAGCATAAAGCTAGATTGGTGGCTAAGGGATATACTCAGAAACATGGAATTGATTATGGTGAGGTATTTGCTCCTGTTGCTAGATGGGACACTATCAGGACTATTCTATCCATAGCTGCAAGCAAAGGTTGGTGTGTATATCAACTAGATGTGAAAAGTGCTTTTCTTCATGGTGAATTAGTTGAGGAAGTTTATATTGACCAACCAGCAGGTTATCACAAAGGAGAGAGCAATATGGTATATAAATTGAAAAAGGCCCTCTATGGTTTGAGACAGGCCCCAAGGGCATGGTATAGTAAGATAGAGTCTTACTTCTGTGTTGAAAAATTTGATAAGTGTTCTTATGAGCCAACTCTGTTTGTAAAGAATGGTTTGAAAGGAAAAATTCTTATTGTCAGTTTATATGTAGATGATCTCATCTACACTGGCAATGACACAAAGATGGTAGAAGAATTTAAAGAATCAATGAAAATGAGATTTGCTATGACTGACTTGGGAAAGATGAGATACTTCCTTGGAGTAGAAGTTAGTCAGAATAAGAAAGGTATATTCATCTACCAACATAAATATGCATCAGAAATCTTGTCTAGATTTGGAATGGAAGAGTGTAACAAAGTTTGTAGTCCAATTGTTCCTGGCTATAAACTTGTCAAAGATGAAAATGGTAAAGCCTCAGATTCTACTGCATACAAACAAATGGTGGGATGTTTGATGTATTTGCTAGCAACTAGGCCTGATCTTGCTTTCTCTGTATGCCTAGTAGCTAGATATATGGAAAGACCTACAGAAATGCATGTGGCTGCAGTAAAAAGAATATTGAGATATTTGAAAGGGTCCTTAAGTTTTGGTATCTGGTATAAGAATGGAAATGGTGATGATTTGCAGCTAATAGGGTGGACTGATTCTGATTATGCTGGTGATAGTGATGACAGAAAAAGCACTTCAGGCTATGTGTTCAAGCTAGATTCAGGTGCTATATCATGGTCCTCTAAGAAACAACCAATAGTCACTCTTTCTACCACTGAAGCTGAGTTTGTAGCTGCAGCTTCTAGTGCCTGTCAAGCTGTTTGGTTGAGAAATATCTTAAGTCACTTAGGATGTAATCAGGGTATTGGATCAGTCATTCTATGTGATAACAGTTCATCCATCAAGCTATCAAAAAATCCAGTCATGCATGGAAGATGCAAGCATATAGATGTAAGGTATCACTTTCTTAGAGACCTCACTAAGGATAATGTGATTGAATTGAAGCATTGCAGCTCACAAGAACAACTTGCTGATGTGCTCACCAAGCCTCTAAAGCTGGAATCCTTCTGCAGGTTAAGGGAGGGCTTAGGAGTAGTTGATTTGTCTAAAGTAGTTTAATTGTTTTTTGTAAATTGTCTTTTGATGCAGAAAAGTCAGTTTAAGGGAGGGTTTGTTAGGTTGCTTGTAATTAAAGTAATCTAGCTTAGTTAGTTGATTGTTTGTTATTGGGCCTCACTTTGTGATTGGGCTTTGTAATCTTGTGTTTAGAGTCTTGTAACCATTTGCCTATATAAGGCTATGTACCTTGTGATTGAATGAATAAGAATAACCTCTCTTTTCCTTACATGTATGAGAGATTGAGAGAGAGAACTAAATTGAAGATTTACTACAACAAATAAAGCAAATTGCGGCGGTTGTATTTGCTAATTGTGGTGATTAAAACTGACATTTAAAGCATTTTGCTACCACAATTTTAAGCGTCATAAGCATTTCGCGGCATTTAGAACCAAGCGTTGGAATAGGCGCCAGATCCGGAAGAGCATTTTGCGGCGATTTATATTTAGTGACGGTTTGTAGCTGTCTCAGTTAGCATTGCAACTACGCCACAATTATTTATTTAATTATGTCAGTTCCAATAACCGCCGCAATTGGCTTTTATAGTGGCGGTTCCGTGTCAACCGCCGCAATAAAGTTGTCGCCATTATACACTTTTTTTTGTATTATTGTGTGTCAAAAAAAATTGAAGGTTTATTCTATAAAAATCATGAAAGTAATAATAACTATAATAGTATTTATTAACAAAAAAGATTAAAGAAAAAAACTCTAAATTGATAATGGATTCAATATGGAAAACAAAATAAATGGAAAACAATCACCAAATTAAATAGTTTATTTTACTAAAAATTATTTTATTTCATTTAAATATTACTCCATATAAGACAACATTAATAACTTCTTTTTTTTGGTAACAAAGCTAAAGAAGACAAGAGAAAAAAAAAAGACAAAAAGAAGATTAGTCTCTAAAGAATAATGTTCCTATTACATCGATCCTAAACCGATCACTTTAATAATACATTCATTTCATTGTCCGTGAAAATATATAATTAACTTTTTATGATACATTATCACTTTAGTTAATTTAAATATTTTAGAAGTAATTTTAATATATTATTTTATGGATTTAATAATTCTTACGCACCGTCGGTGTAAACAATTTTACACTTTTAATTAATCAAAACTATAAAATCATTATTTGTCAACTATAAAAAAATCATTAGAAACATTTCTCTTTTATCATAACCACTTTTAAACTCACATGATTGATTGTTATCGACCGATATTGTAAAATTTTCTACGCTTATCGAGAATGAAAATAAAATCTTACTGTATTTTTATAATAAAATCACTATAATCAGTTTTTTTCTTAATAATACTACATTACTTATTTGAAAAGACAAAAAAAAAAAGATACATTACTTTTTGACCAAAAAAGAAAAAGAATACAATACCTTAAACAAATGATTCAATGTAGATGGACAACATTTGGTGAATGTGATACACATTGATTATCAATATATAACTCCCCACACAATAGAGATATTTGCATCAAAAACAAGAAAATGGAGAACAAATCAATCCTGATAGTTTTAGCTCTTTTTTTATGCAGCCTCACAATTCCAGTGCATTCTGAATACCATTCAGAAAGAAGCATACACAGTCTTCATCTAAAGGAAAAAGTAACACAGCTTCATTTCTACCTCTTCGACATTCTAAGTGGAAACAAACCATCAGCAGTACAAATTGCACAACCAAACACAACCATTGGATCAAAATCAGCAGTCCCATTTGGTCACTTATATGCATTTGATGACCCCTTAAGAGAGGGTCCAAATAAAAGTTCAAAAGTGATTGGAAATGCACAGGGACTTTATTTATCTTCGAGTCAACAAAGTGAAAATTTTACGATTGTTTTGTACGCTGATTTTGCTTTCACGGAAGGGAAATTTAAAGGTAGTTCGATTAGTGTTTTTTCGAGGAATCCTGTTACTGAACCAGTTCGTGAATTGGCCGTTGTTGGTGGAAGAGGTAAATTTAGATTGGCTAGAGGTTTCATTCATGTTAGGACCCATTCTATTGATTACAAAACTGGTGATGCCATTCTTGACTATCATGTCACTGTGCTTCATTACCATTAGCTATATTTTGTAAGACAAAATCATGTACGACAATTTTCTATAAAACTATTTTACATTATCGGTGCATGTCCGTTAAACTTATTATTCTGTTTTTAGTTTCAAATAAGGTTTATTAATATTGTTATTCTTATGCATTAATGATAATTTATTATTCTTATGCATTTTATTTACACCAAAGATTCATTTTCATCTTCTCTGACCAGAGAAGTTTGCAAGGAGAATCATTCCGATTCCTATCTTCTGGTGATCTACAAGGAAATTGGCTAGCAACAGTGATGTTTTGTTTTTATCCTTCTGATTTGAAAGTCAATATTGAGTAGAGAATGTTGCATTAAAAAAAACAAATTCAATTGCTACTAGATGACGGCATGTAGGAGGACTACTAAGTGGAAAGTAGGAGGAAGAAAAGTATGTTTCAAAATTTGTTGATTCCAGTCAAAATTTATGAAACAGGAAACCTCGGATCAATTACCAATTCACAAAATCCAAGGTTTACAATCATATGCATATGCAACCTAAATAATCATTGAAACGTTGAAAGAAACCAATTACATTTGTTGAGTTTGAGTCCAACTATTTAGTTAATTACAGCAGGCGATATAATCCGTCAAAAAAGAAAATATTCTGACATTAATGTTGTGGAAATGGGAAAGAACGATCTTTGGTTACATACACGAACTTTCACATATTATTCTCTCAGAAATTGCATGGAGAAATATTCTCGGTTTAACTATAGTAAAACGGGTATTCCATAGATAAATTGTCTCCAATAAGATTTACCCAGGAAACCAAATAAAGCTATTTCTACTTTGATTTATTCTGACTGTAACGTTGTATTCCATAGACATCTATGATCCCAGGAGGGAAAACAGGATCAGTAGCAGCTCTTACAGCAACTTTAGCCACCGAAGTAACATTGACAGGAGGTGTCAATAGAGGCCCAACAAGTGGGATCTGGGTCAATGCTCTAGTATGTTGGAAAACCTACATCACACAAGTAAATTATATTAAAAAATAAATAAAGGAAACAACACATTTCTTAAGCTGGTATTCAATAAAAGTAAAGCGATTTAGTCACCAGTCCTCATTTTGTTAAAATATGTGGCTAAACTAGGTATATATCAATCCAAACATACAAATATTTGAAAATAGGCAGAACTTTGATCAGGGGAAGGACGAATGCAACTCAATATTAGACTGCTTACACGCAAAAACCAATCAATCGACTGGGGAGCAGTTTAGACAACCATAATTGAATGGGTGAACCAGTGAACCCTTGTATAAACCAAAAATAATTGAGGAATGCAAAGACAGGGGAAACCTTACATTTCACTCCCTGATAATGGCTTGGTGAAGTGACATACAAAACCTAATAGTCTAATATCAATTCATCAACAGAGCGGAGTTATCATCTGGACTGAAAAATAAATGTCATACTAAAGAAGTTCACGAAATTACCATCTCCAATGGAGATCCAACTATGCCAAGAGGTATCTTCATACTTCCGACACTTCGAGTCCCATAAATAAACCCTGGCCTCAAAATTATTCCTGAAAAAGGCATGTAATAGTCCAGTCATTTACGAACATGATACTCCACACCACGAACTATCAATAATTGGATTTTTGTAAGATAGAAATTTTTTCTTCCATGTACTATGAAACATCTTACAAAAGTACACATAGAGAAATATTGGTAAATATGAACAGTGTGTGTCAACTATTATCAAATATGATAATTAACGCATAACAAGCCAGAATATAAACTTTAAATCAAAGTCTCATGGTTCTAGTTTAGAGCTCCCCATTAGAAATGTCAATGAGAGTAAGAGACTGAATACTTACCTCCATAAGGAAATTTCGTCAGAAGCTCTGTTTCAGCTGCTCTCTACATCAATTAAGGCACAATATTTAATTATTGAGACTAAAATGCAAAATATCTCAACATCATGTGTACTTCAATTATTACTTTTTGTAGAAATAGAAGCATGTATTATACATTGGAAACATTTCAGCCCGGAGAGAAATTAAGATATTATAAACTAAACAACCGAGAAGTAAAGTATAAATAATAATTTAAAAAAAAGAAAGAAAAAAGTATAATGATTAACAACGACAAAAAGAAAAGGGTTCAACCACAGAAATAAGCATGTTTCTCTTCAGAGTTCAAACCACCATGCAATGACTTGGGCCAACCTCTAAATGATAGAAACCCAATCCATTGGTTGGTCGAATCAATAAGGAAAAAAATAAAGGGTATTGCAGCAGAGATTGATCAGAAAAGGGAATCATCGGGGCTTGGGAAGTAAATCTTCTGGAATCAATAGAAGCATGAGTTTATAGGGAGGTATTACATTTACAGTACTCTCCCGGGAATCTTTTTCTTAATTTCCTTTACAGTACAGGTCTGTTGAAGGGTGAATTGCAATTGTCAAAAGTCTTGTGTTGATAGTATAGCTAATCGAGAAAGCAGACTCTTTTTTACTCTATCATAACATGTAAATGTTAAATAACTTATAACTAAAACAAAATAGTCAAACAAACATTACTTTGTTTAATGAATCAACAAAACCTTACTGTTAATACTTCAGATTCAGAAGCAAGAGTCCTCAATAGAAAAATTTCAGCATTTTGCACATATTTTAAATACAATTTCTTGGCAAATGGTGATCCATTCCCCAAAGTATCACTACAGTAAAGAGTTGAACATATTACCTTTCCTTCATAATAACCCTGCAGCAAGTAATTTACTACACCAAAGTCGGCAGCAGAGATATAGATAAATCTTTTAACACCTGTGAGACCAAGAACAAATCTTCCAACAATTAGTACCATAGTATACTAAATGAGGAAGCAAAAACTAATGCACCAAGGTCTGCATTGCTACAGAAATTCTTTCACGTAACAAGGCCAACAGTTGTGGCGGACACCTAAGAAAGTTTTTCCCCCAGCCCCACACTGACAGTACCTCCCTTTTCCCCTATTACTCTTCCTTTCAGTAATTTTATTTAATTTTCCTTCCTGTGTCAATCATTACTGGTAGGAAATATGGTTTGTCTTATTTAAGGGAAGCAGAGCACTTAGTTCTTTCATTTTACTCTTCATTCTAAAATTTATCAAAATGATGTGTGCCATATTTGTATTTCTGTAGTTATTACTATCTTATGCATATATCTGGAAAAAGATGGCTAGAAATCTATATGGGGTAAAACAAACTTTGTGGTTATTGTGCTGATATATTGATTCTGGTACGTGCTACATAATAATCCAAATTTTTTTGGCCCCTCTATTGTGATTTGGAAACCAATATTGTGTTCTTATATAATCTCGGAGTATAGAAGTTTTAGTAAGTATTTTTTCCATCAACAATTCTTGTACAAATTTGTATTTTGACTGCAATAAAGTGGAATAAACAGTTAACAACTACTACTACCGCTGTCCCTTTTCAAAAGCACCTTTTGGTGAGTGCAAAAGGGTGCTTATCAAAAGGGATGGAGGTATTATATGTTTGGGGATATTAATTAAATAATTCAATAAAAGTTACATTGAATTGTTGATGCTCTGCATCATTAGTAGTGGTCTCTAAGACTAGCATAAGAAAGAACTTAGAAATAGAATAGTGCTATGTATCAAGATATTCGTAAGTGAGACCTATGTATCAAGATATTCGTAAGTGAGGCCTCTAGTTGCTTAATACTAACATGCAAATTTGTACTTCTTTAATCTTTAAAGGGGTTCATAATCATATATTAAAGAAGAAGCTCAGTTGTTACTAACTGTACAACGTTGTTTTGTATCAAAAACAATCAAGCCTAATGGCATAATGAAATTCATGTAGTTTATCCAATCTAGCAGGAAAGTCCTGGCTGTTGTTGTTGCAAACTTGAATGATAGATCATGGATAAAGATATATACTGCCCTTGCCCCAAAAATAAGGAGTGTAGAAACTGAAAAAATAGACAGCAAAGATCAAATGTGCAAGTTCCTCGTTTACCTTGATCTGAAGCTGCTCTAATTGCATTGATGTTAGCAGTCCCATTAATTTTGTACATGTATGAGTTGGAGCCAAAACCACCGACGCATGAGATCTTAAAAAATAAAGAAACACAATTAGCTAAAGGACTTATTATTTACATACAAGAAAATAAATTAAATACACTTTTGTATCCTACAGCAACAAAATTTGGATACATTAGATCGTTTAGTAATCCATGCTTACTACAATTCCTTTAACCCAAAATTATCTCTCGTTCAATCACAAAAATTTGCTTCTCCTTTCCATTCAATCTGTTCGCATCTTCTTTCAGTTCTTAATCTTTGTTCCCACATATATACATGACTTTCAACCAAATTTTGCCATCATTCTCATCAATGTTATCCAAATTCGCCAGTGTTAGGTTAGGCTTCAACAAGCTTTATATACTGTATCAGTAACCTATTTTCATCTCAACCACTCCTAAGTTACCCATTCCATTATAACAATGGAATATCCTATTACCCAAAAGAACAAAATGAAATGATAAAACCTGCTACCTTGATGTATTAACTGTGAACTATAGTGTAATAGAAAGCTCAATCGAAGTATGTGGGATCCTCACTAGAAGTATTGTTTAAACCAAAAGCAACAGCTTGTAATTGCAAATGAAACAGAAAATAAGCAAGATCACTTTGGCTACAGGCTTCCTATTTAGTTTCTAAATATGTATTTACCAGGCATTTAAACAAGATAAGGGAAAACTTACAACAGCAGTGACCCCATTGAGAGCCTCTTTCAATGATTCGGTTGAGAGCAGATTCCCTAATTATGTGACGACATTTTGAATATATTAGAGAATTGTGTTCCACAAAGATATTGTCAGAAAGGAAATGCAACGGAAAAAACTTACCTTTATACCATATGACATTTGTAGCCCATGAGTCGTGTAGGGATGACTTGCCAGACCTGGAAGTAAAAGAGAGTTAACGGCAAGGTGGATAAATACATGAATAAAGTGTTAAATAATAAATATGAAAAGAACTGCACGGCCTTGCAAAATAGAATGCAAATAAAACAGGCCACTGAATTTAACTTCCCACGACTATCCGAATTCCATAAACATCCAAAAGGCAATGTTCGAATAAATGGTTTAGTCAAGTGCTTATGTATAAGCTATTTCAATAACAAAAGATAAAATCAAGTTTGTTCAAAAAAGATAAAATCAAGTCAAAATGTTTTCATATAAGCTGTTTTCATAAGCTATCTTGGAGAGCTTGTGAAAATAAGCTGAGAACAACTTCTGAACATGTTTCAATATGCTCTCTCAAACAGTCTCACAAGTGTTTGTGTGTGTGAACAAGTTAAAATAAGACAATCCAAACAGACCCTAAGAGTTACAAAACATAGATCATGATGGAATGGCAGCTGTTACAGATACGAAAAAGCACCATACCTGCTAAGACTTGCAACCGACAAACCATGATTTAAGGCTTCCCTACAAACATGTGATCCAACAAATCCATTTCCTCCCAACACAAGCAACTTCAACAACACCCAAAAGGTATATACATAATTCTAAGTTAGTAAAGCCATAATATATACACAAACAAACCAAAAAAATCAAAATATTAGCATAGTTGTAGAATACCTTCTCTGTTGGAGGTGGAGGTGGAGGCACAGTCTCAGCTTCTTCAACTTTGAATGGCTCATCAACCTTATTAGAATCCGTGGTAAAAGCTCTCCCATTAATTGACACAGCCAATGCACTTCAAGAAAATAGAACACACACACGATTCAATGAATAACTTACAAATTACAAATCACAAAAACAACTAAAACTGCAACTATGCATAAAATTCAAACCACATTTACAGTAAATTCGCAATATTATCATATGCACAACACTGATGAATCTGATAGAACTCGATTTCTCCTAAAATCTACGCAGTATACCGAATTGGAATGTGAACCCTAACCTAACCCTAACAAGAATATATTGAATCGATCATAAAAGAAAAAATTGTAATGGTGATTTAGAAAAGGTTTGGAAAGGTGGAAAAACTTACTTGAGTCTGGAAATGGAGGATGGAGTGGAATGGATCAAGCGCGAGATTATTGTCTTCATTGATAATTCAATCGAGTTCAAATTTTGCGTTCTGTGTTTCGAAATTTTGTTCACGAATCTTTCAGAAACAAGTAACCAATTTTTTTCTCGGTTCGAGTCTTTGTTGAGAGTATGTAAGAAAGCACACACATGGCAACAATAGCTGCTCACACCTCATTCACCATATGTGGCTTCATTCTAACCTCACCCTTTATTATTTTATTTTAGGCTTAATGGCAGGTACCCCTATTTTCAAAATAATTGGCAAAGTCTAATAACTTAGACAAAATGTGTCAAAAATAAAAGTGTCTTACTTAGGACATTAGATAAAAAAAATTAGATTTAGAAATGTGTTTTTTTAAGAAAAATAATATATATTAAATAAAAAAGAAGTACAAAAAATTGGAGGATATAACCTCACACAAAAGTATAAAACAATCATAAGGCATTGCGACAATAATCAATTTATGCAAAAGTGATAATAAAGACACAATCAAACAAAAATCAGGTAGATAAATACAAATGTGAGATAGATAATAGCACATCAACTTGTGGGAAAAGAAAGATAATAACACATCAAAAGCACAACCCAACAAATCTAATACAGGGTCTAAAATTATATTAATAAATGTGTACAATACCGCAACCATCATAACAAACAAGATGAACCTGAATAAATTCAAACTCATCCTGCGAGCAAAATTTCAACAAATACGAAAATAGAGAAACCAAAAAGTTTGATTTTAAAATAGAGAAACTATTTTCTTGAGTTTGATAAAATATGGGTACCAAAAATGCAATTAAGCCAAAGTAGAAATAAAATAAAGGGTACATATAGAATTTAGGGTTAAATATGTTTTTGTTTCCTACAAAATTATCAAATTTTGGTTATTGTTCCCTATAAAAAGGGTGGCACGTTTTGATCCCTACAAAATTATTATACACATGATTTTTGTCCATATTTTTAAACCAGTGCGTATTTTTGAAAGATTATTTCGCAAACATGTTTAGAATATTATAAAAAGTTCCTCGAAAAAAATGAACTCAAAATTTAACTTCTATGTCGAGATTTTTTCACTTTTATCTTTATCTTTTGAAATTTAAATTTAAATTTATTTTTTTTGTTAGATAGTCTAGTGGTTAGAAATTTCACTTTTAGAAATGGATAAGTGGGAGGAATACTCGATGATTAGGAAATGGATGCTAGACTATTATTATTTAGATGAAGTCATTAATCTGAAAAATATCCTGATCAAGAAATTTGGTTTCTCTCCTAAAAACATTACACTATCGAGTGATATCCGTGGACATAAGAAAAAGACAAAGTCCACAAGGAAAAACATTCGCAGAAAAGTTCACAAGATTGTGGAAAGGGCACAGTCGGTAGACATGTTATTCCTTTACATAGCAGGCGAGTGCCGTGTTACAAACACTGTAGAGTGACCATAGCTACCTCTAGCTATGAGTTTATGCGAGGTAAGGTTGTTTTACCTCCCTATTTCAAACTAGAGTGGTGTTAAATGTTACAACTGTATCTTGTTTGTAATAACTAACATTTTCCGTTCAAACTTTGATTTGTAGTGCCTGCTGGTCAAATTTGATCAAGAAGGTGCCGATTGGGGTGACATTAACGGTCGTTTTCAACACCTGCATGGTCAGAGCCTTTTTTAAAGATGCCCAAAATGAAGCAGAAAATAGAGGAAATGTCGTCGTTTTCTGTGCGAGGAAAACAAATTAACGGTTGATGGGGAGTTCTATTTCAAGATTTTGAAACCCATCTTACAAAGGAAAAGAAACATCATGTTAACAAACCTACAACTTTCAACCAACATAAAACAGACGATGAATGACAATAATGTCCCTTTATACTCATAAAAATTAAGCAATCTTTTATTATTAAGAGCTTTTTGAAAATTTGTTTGGCCTAACTTCTCCTTTCATTGAGTAAAAAAATCTAAAATAAGTTGGGTCAAACGATACCTTAGTTAAAGGAAATATACGCATAAAAATAGGAAGAGAAATCATGATAAAAGATAGGCAGAAAAAATAGTAACTCAATCTAACATATAACAACTTATCAAAAATAAATAAATAAAAAGTTATAACAACTTAAAAAAATAAAAAAGCCTAATAAAAGATGTGTGGGAAAAAAGGGAAAGATTGGGCCAACTTATATAAAAAAGATGAACAAAACTTATGTGTATTTCTTTCGGTGTTTTTCGTATGGTTCTTAACAAAAAATTCATATTTTATTGATATAACAAACTTTGAGAAAAGCATGATTTTGAGGAATTCATAATTTTTACGTTAAGAATCATGCAAAAAGCATCTAAAGAAATACACTAAGTTTTATTCATAAAAGAATGTCATGTCTACAATAAAACATTAAAAACTAAAAAAAAATAGAAACAAAAATTCAATATAAATTTTTTATGTTAATATAATGACGAATTAGGTGACTATGATTTGCATTCATGGAACTTCATTTGATTTGCATTCACCGAACTTCGTTTGATTTGCATTTACCGAACTTCGTTTTGTATAACTTTTTCTTGAATGCGATTGCCGATTAATTATATATTCAAGTACTTGATTAACTTCGCACTTGATTCATCTTTTAATTTTTGATTTGAAGTTAATTTTGAGTGCTTACAAGAAATCAACTTCAAGTAGAATGCTGCTTTTCCAGCTTGATTTGTTTTGAAGCAGAACTTTGCACTTGATTAACTTCGCATATGTTTATTCGATTCTGTGAGAGAGAATTTGTATGTGAATGTTTCGATTTCATCTTTGAATTTTGATTTAAAGTTACTTTTTGAGTCCATACAAGAAATTGACTCAAGTTGAATTGCGGCTTTTCCGGAATTAGCAACTATGATTTCTTGAACAAAATAATAAAAGAGGCAAAGAGCTGAGTGTGTTTGATTGGTTAGTGAAATCTATACGTCACAAGTCACAATGCAACCGGATTGTGGGATCGAACTAGTACATTTTCATGTTGCTACAATAGATTCTTAAACCAGATATGAGTAATTAACTTATTAGATTATTATAATTAGATTAGATTACTTTGGACGCTAACTCCAGATTGAAACATATTAAATCTCATCATAAAACTAGTGCTCTATCCACTTCTGAAATACAAAGTTACAAATATCTTTTTAATAAATATCTTTTTTAATCTTGTAGAAAGATATAAATATCTTCAAATCATTATATATAACACATTATGAAAGAAAGCACTATATAGCTAATAATTAAATGAAGCCCCACACTACTATTTGTTGGTGCACAAAGGTGATAAATGAATAGAAAATGAATTGTATTTAATGAACTTGAAATGACGGCTACAAGAAAGAATAATAAAAGCACTAACTTCTATGCTGACATAACTACTCCTATTTATACACAAAACTAGGTCATAAGGACAGCATAGTAGAATACTAAAATACCCTTAAATATAAATTACTTCTAACACCATCCCTTAATTTATATTTACACAAAACTAACAACACCAATTTCATCCCTCAAACGAAGAAATTGGTTAGTCTTGATTGCCTTTGTCATCACATCTGCCAGCTGCTTCTGAGTGCTACAGTGCACAACTTCTAACACTCCATTCTGAACCTGATTCCTTAAGAAGTGATACTTGGTCTCAATGTGCTTGCTTCTCCCATGCAGCACTGGGTTCTTGGCAAGATTGATTGCAGACTTGTTATCAATCATCAGCTTCAGAGGCTTGTTTACCTTAATCTTCAGATCCTGTAGCAAGTTCAGAATCCACACATCTTGGCATGCAGTCAGAGCGCCTGCAATATACTCAGCTTCACAGGTTGATAGAGCAACAACAGGTTGCTTCTTGGAACACCAAGAAATGGGACCTCCCAGAAATTTAAACAAGTACCCAGAAGTACTTCTTCTATCAACTCTGTCTCCACACCAATCAGAGTCTGAATAACTCAGAAGCTCTGATTCAGTCTTTCCTTCAGAGGGGAATAGCACTCCATGCTTCAGAGTCCCCTTGATATACCTCAGAATCCTGACAGCAGCTTGGTAATGGGACCATTTTGGTTTACTCATAAATCTGCTAACTATTCCAACTGCAAAACAAATATCAGGTCTGGTATTGCACAAATACCTCAGAGAACCAACCAACTGTTTGAAGGTTGTAGCATCCACATCTTCTCCATCAGAATCAGAGTCCAGCTTCTGATTCGTATCAGAAGGTGTAATTGCAATTTTGCAATTTTCCAGCTTAAATCTCTTCAGAAGCTCAAGTTCATACTTCATCTGATGTAAAATGATTTCTTTCTCAGAATACAGAAATTTCATCCCTAGAAAGTAACTCATTTTACCAAGGTCTGTCATCTCAAATTCATTCATTAGAACCTTCTTGAACTTAGCTATCTCTTGTTCAGAGCTTCCTGTCAGCAATATGTCATCAACATACAAACATACCAGAATCATATTGCCTTCTGAAGTGTGTTGAACATAAACCCCATATTCCAACTCACATTTCTGAAACCCATGCTTCTTGAAGAAAGAATCAATCTTCATATTCCAGGCTCTGGGTGCTTGTTTCAATCCATACAAGGCTTTATGTAATCTATACACCATCCCTTCCTGATTCTTTTTCTCAAAACCAGGAGGTTGTGACACATATACCTCCTCTTGTAATGGACCATTCAGAAATGCAGATTTCACATCTAAATGCATCAGAGGCCAACTCATGTTAGCAGCTATTGCAATTACCAGTTTAATTGTTTCATGTCTTGCTACAGGTGCAAACACTTCAGAATAATCTAGCCCAGGTTTCTGCAGAAATCCTCTTGCTACTAACCTCGCTTTGTGTTTGTCAATTGATCCATCTGGCTTTAGCTTCTGCTTGAAAACCCATCTGACACTGATGGCTTTCTTTCCTTTTGGAAGTTCTGACAGCTTCCACGTCTTGTTTCTCTTTATAGCATCAAGTTCTTCTTTCATGGCCTGCAACCAGACTTGCTGCTTAAGAGCCTCTTCTGTACTCACGGGTTCAGAGTCTACTAACATAGCACACTGAATAACTTCCCCATCAGAGTCTACTTCAGTGTCTTGCAGCATCTCAAAATCTGCAAACCTTCTTGGAATGCTTCTGATTCTCTGTGGTTTTTGACCTTGTTCCACAGAGTTTCCGTCAGAAGTTAGAATTTCAGAAGTGCTATCTTCAGAGCTTCTGTCTATTGAAGTTTCTCCTTCAGAGGCTTGACCTTCAGAGCCATCTTCAGGACCACCTTCAGGACCATCTTCAGAGTCTCCTTCTGAATCAGAGTCTCCTTCAGAACCTGAATCTTCATCAGAGTCTGAATCCCCGTCAGAGTCTCTTTCAAGAATTCTCACATCAGAATTGGATTGAGTTTTGTTCCAATCCCAAGTTTCTAATTCCTTCACAATGACATCTCTGCTGAATTCAATTCTATTAGTCTCTGGACAATAGAGCTTGTACGCACCTGTACTGTGGTACCCCACCAATAACATTACTTTGCTTCTATCATCCAGCTTCTGTCTTCTGGCTTCTGGGACATGTTTGTAACAAACAGAACCAAACACCTTCAAATGACTAACACTTTGCTTATCCCCAGTCCACTTCTGAATAGGAACTATTTCCTTCAGCTTCTTTGTTGGACATCTATTGAGCACATAACATGCAGTTGCAACAGCTTCACCCCATAAATTATGAGGAAGCTTCTTCTCTTTCAGCATGCTTCTCACCATATCAAGCAAAGTACGATTTCTTCTTTCAGCAAGACCATTGTGTTGAGGAGTGTAAGGAGCAGTAACCTCATGCTCAATTCAATTCTCCTCACAGAAAGTTTTAAACTCATTGGAATTAAACTCACCACCACCATCAGTTCTGAGAATTTTCAGCTTCTGACCACTCTGTTTCTCAGCTTTCACTTTGAACTTCTGAAACTCAGCAAACACCTCATGTTTGAACTTTATCAGGGATACCCATGTCATTCTAGTAAATTCATCTACAAATGACACAAAGTATTTATTCCCTCCAATTGATGCTACTGGAAATGGACCACACACATCAGAATGTACTACTCCCAAGGCATGTTTTGCTCTTGGAGCTACTCCTGATGCAAAAGACAGTCTTGGTTGCTTTCCTTCCATGCACACCTTGCATGACTTCTCAGGTTTCTTGACTGTAGGAATTCCATTTACCAGATTCTTTGACCTCACATGCTCCAGACTTCTAAAGTTCAAATGACCAAATCTTCTATGCCACAGCTCATTATCCTTCTCAACACTTGTTGCACTAAGGCATTCAGAGTCTGCAGTCCTGACATTCACTTTGAATGTCCTGTTCCTTCCCTGTTCTGACTCCATAATCAGCTTCTGATTACGATCATACAGCTTCAGAAGATTGTCCTTCATGGTAACTGAAAAACCTTTCTCAATCAGTTGCCCTACACTCATCAGATTGCTTTTCATGCCAGGTACATACCATACATTCTGAATCAAGGCTGATTTTCCATTGTTCAGAATGACTCTGACATTTCCCATACCTTCAGCATTAAGGTATTTATCATCAGCACATCTGATCTTTGTACTCTTCCCAGAGTCAAAGTCAACCAACCACTTCTTGTTTCCAGTAAGATGATTTGAACACCCTGTGTCCATATACCACCACTCTGATGAATTCATATCATCAGTCTCAGAAGCCATTAGCAACACAGATTCATCATCAGAGTCATCAGAGCTTCTGGCTATATTTGCTTCTTCTGACTTCCTTTCTTTGTTTGACCGACACTCAGAAGCAAAATGACCAAACTTCTGACAACAGTAGCATTGGATCTTCTTCTTGTCAAACCTCTCCTTTCCCTTCTGATATTTCTGCTTATCAGAGGTTGAGGTTTCTAGCTTCTGAACTCCATCAGACCTTCTCTTGGTTTCTGACCAAGACTTCTTCTGATAGTTCTTTCCAGAGTCAGCTTTCAGAGCCTGCTGCTCTACTTCTCTTTCAGAGTTTCTCTCAGTCAGACGCAACTCTTGTGCTTCTAGACTGCTTTGTAGCTCTTCAATTCTCATGGAACTCAAATCCTTGGAATGTTCAATAGCTACCACAATGTAATCAAACTGAGGGGTAAGAGATCTCAATACCTTCTCAATGATTACTTGTTCTGAAAGAGTTTCTCCACAAGCTTTCATCTCATTGGTGATAACAATCACTCTGGAGATATACTCAGGGACCTTCTCGTTGTTCTTCATGTTGAGATTCTCATACTGCTTTCGTAAGGACTGAAGCTTCACCTTCTTCACTGATGCATCGCCACCATAGCATCTGACCAGTGTGTCCCACGCGGCCTTTGCCGTTTCTGAGTCAGCAATCTTCTCAAACACGTTTTCATCCACACACTGATGGATGTAGAACAACGCCCTCTGATCTTTCTTCTTTGTATCCTTCTGAGCAAGCTTTTGTGCATCTGTTGCATCTGCTGCTACTGGAATGTAACCTTCAGTAACAAGTTCAAGCACATCTTGAGCACCAAACAGAACAATCATCTGTTTCATCCAGCGATTCCAGTTTTTGCCATCAAACACTGGAAGCTTGGTACTCATACCACTGTTTCCGTTCATCTTCAACCTTTGTGCGTTCACTTAAATCTCACTAACACTCGTGTTTCCCAATCCCGCAGAATCAGAAAATGTGATTCTGTTACAACTTCGTTCAAGATTCAACTCGAATTCAAGAAACGAAATCAATCACACAACGCCTCACGTTTCACTCGTGTTTCCCGTGGATTCGAACCGGAGCTCTAGATACCAATTGTTGGTGCACAAAGGTGATAAATGAATAGAAAAGGAATTGTATTTAATGAACTTGGAATGACGGCTACAAGAAAGAATAATAAAAGCACTAACTTCTATGCTGACATAACTACTCCTATTTATACACAAAACTAGGTCATAAGGACAGCATAGTAGAATACTAAAATACCCTTAAATATAAATTACTTCTAACACTATTTTATTATGTGCTAACTGTATCACTATACAAAATATCATTTGATCAATACCACAAAACCATTGAAAATAAAGCCATTAATCATTTGATCAAACTTTTGTGTTTGACTCAATTTATTAGAAAATAACCTAGAATTAAAAGTTAAGTTAGCCGATAACAAATGAACATAGATAAATTTGTTGATGATTGATATAAACTAACAATTTGAATTTGAAGTATTTACTACAATTAGCGCCTAAATGAAGTGATAAGTATAAATTTAAACTATCAATAATAAATTGATCTAAGTAGTAAGAATTTTGGTTCTTTAAGAATTAAGAATGTAGTTAGAGTTTCAATTTCTAACACCTACATATGGAGAAAATTTGGTTGGGGGAAGAACTCACCTTGTATGCCTTACAGATTTTCTAGTGAAAATTAGTCATCGTTAATAGCAATGGAAACTACGTATCAATATCATTTCAACTCAAAATTAAATGTATGAGCTCAAACTTTGTTTAAATTAGCACATTGAAATTATAGTAGTATAAGTGGTGAGAAAATAACTGTTATGAAACAACTCTACCTTAATATTGTAAACTACTAAACTTTATATACCCTAATCTTAAGCTAAAACTATGGATTTGACCCTGCCAAACAACTTGATATTTTTTTATTAAATTAGTGCTCATGTGTGATCTATACTACCAATTGAGGGTGTGATTAGAAAAAAAGGCGCTGACGTTTAAGCCACTAAATAATCTCTATCAACCTCTATATATATAGATTTAGCTCCGGAACATATCAAAGAAACTGTTCTTGGAGTTCTTTATATGATTATGCAGATGTACCTATGTTGATAGTTTTGTGCAATATTGTGGCCAATTGGATCAATTTGGCTAGCTATTGATTCTATGTGTCTGCCAGATTTGAGTGTGCTAAGTGGAATTTTCCCTTTTTCCTTTAGGTAATTATTGGGGTGGTTTTCTAGTGGCCATGCCTTGCTACTTACATGAACTAGTGGTTAATGAACATAATGGAATAAAATATATTAATATTACTTAAAAGTAAGGATATTGTATTTGTGAGTTTAACTCAATTGGTAGAGATATTATATATATTATACCGTATATATATAGGAACTGGAGTTCAAATTTCGGACACTCTATTTATCCACTTTAAAGATGAAATTCTAACTACTAGAGTACCTGAAAAAAAATATATAAATATATATATTTAAGATGGATTAGCCCATAACAATGATTCAATATAGATATTAAAAGTACATAATTTCATAGTTTGTCATTATGACGGATGACATGAGCAAGTACGAATAAAATTGACCCCTAATAATAAATTAAAAGAATCAAATTTGTTAGAGAGAATTTCAACTCTAGGGAGACTTTATTATGATGAAATGGGTGAAGAATATATTTTGAAGTCATAAATCATAACAAATTGAAGCATCAAGGTGGACATAACATGTACATGATGATGCTAAAATCAAAAGGTATTCCCATTTTTAATCTCTATTTTCTCAATATGTTTGCCATATGAAGGAAACTAATCTCAAGGTGACAAGGTAGATAGAATATGGAATCAACTGCGTCACAAGCAACTATAGAATATGCTCCATCCTATAAAATCAAAAGATTTAGGTTATGTAATTATATTTTTATATATTTTTGTTAATGTTTAAAAATTATATTTTTGCCTAAACGTACAATGCCATGGTGCCAAACCAATATGCTGAAAAGACTCAACTACTAAAATCCGTAATGAATTAAAGAAAGATTATGTTCTTTGCGGATAAGAAGAAAAAAATTGTTAACATAGCTAGCATACCACAGCCAGAAAGAATTTACTAGACATGACATTTACTTTAGGATAAGGAAATCAGCAAAAGATACAATATTAGAATAGTACATGTGATTTGGAATAGTACATGTGATTATAGAAGAAAAAATATTTCATATACATCAAATCATATTTTAATATAATACCACCTTATTATATTATATTTTTTAAATATATATTTTTCTCTCACAATGTGGATGAGAGGATTTGAGTTAATTCGTAAAATTAAAGCATTGTGATATTGTTACAAGTCTATTATTATTATGGAAATTAAATTGCTCTCAAATAACTTTGGATTTGATTGGTGATACTCATCAAAAATGATTTTTGTTCCATTCTACCATCAAGTACAAAATATATACCATGTTATGCAATATTGTTTGTTTTAGACTGCGGATAAGCCCTCACAATTTTATCTTTTGTAAACGGTGCTTCAATAGGTTGAGGACTAGTGTGATTGTTATATATAAATTATTTTTAGCCCTCAAACGAATAAATGATATGAGACTTTTCAAATGTACGGAACAATTTTAATACTCATACAAGCTTTCTCTAATTATCTCTCTTCGCTCTCATTTACTCATACTTTGAAAGAATACAATGAATGTGTTGATTAGTTAGCTAGGTTTTATGCTGCTTTCCTAAAGATGTGGAATTATTATTTTCTTAACAGGATATTATATATCATGTTTACAGATACCTCTCGATAGCAAATTGATAGTTTGTTTTCTTGTCTTTAATTTTCCTCTTGATAAAAAAAGAAACATTAGATCAAATCTAAGATAAGACTTTAATTTCTCCCATTTTTTTTCCTTCAACTTTTATTCTTATTAAACTAATCACTCCAAATGTGCATATGTGAATAGTCCTAAAAGATTTTGAAACTATATTCAACTATGACAAAATCAAATTTAAAAATTACTCAATACATTTTGCCTTTATTATCTTAATTAAGATAAGAAACACAAATAAAATTGCCCTTGTGACTTTGGCCGATGCATGCGCTTTATTAATTTCTCTTTCTGCAAGAATATGCTTGTAAATGTTTGCAGGTGCAATCATAGATTAGGGGTATATTGTACTTCAAGTGGTACCATGGTCCCAAACTTTGTGTATTCATTGAAAACTATAAGTCATCACTCATCACGTTTGTAAGTTTTCGTATTTCGTACTAGCTCACGCCTTTACCTTTAATATTTTGAGCCTAATTAATTCAAAATATATGCAAAAGAACAATATAATTTAATATACTTTTTTTGACAAAATATTTTTAGTACTTTTGAAGGTTTGTTAATATAAGTGATTAAATTTAATATTCAATATATACTACCACAGTCCCTCTGATTCTATATATACAAAAATTGACGAACAAATTTAACTAATATTTAGTTTAAATTTGTTCATCAATTTTCATATTTTTCTTTTTTCCCATTTTCTTCCACCCAACATGACGCACCCTAAGTATATTCATGCAAGAATTAGTCAAACATTGACGAGAATTTTTTACTCTTGAATTCTAACGGCCACTATATTTATTGGATTTTTGTAGGAGTTCACATTATTACTACTCCATCTGTCTCAAAGTAAATAAATTGTTTGACTACATTTACGTTTGTCAATATACAAACTTTGATCATTGATATCTTTAGTTATATGTTATTAAAAATTGTATATTTAGAAAATACTCATTAAGACAAATCAAACATCTCATATCATAATATTTGCATGTATATATCAATAGAAAAATATGATCAAAGTAGATTATATGAATAGTACATTAAGTCAAAATTAGATCATTTATTTTGGACGAAGAAAGTATTTTTTTTGAAACGATTGGACGAAGAAAGTATTAAATTATTTATTTAATGGATCTTCATCTAAGACATTACATCATTGTGGTCCAGTTTTTAATTTCAAGTCTTCAACCACACTGATGACCAGCTGAATTTCACGAGTGAAGAGTGAAAACAGCTCCAATATGGATTATTGTTGTTGATTTTTAGCTAGTTTGACAACGATTTTAAGGCAAAGTAGGAGTTAGTCACAGCTTTAATTTGCTGCAACGATGTAGATACTTGACTTTAGTAATTTAGAATCAAATTAAGGGGAATATAAATTTGAATTTCAAATTTAAAATATAGATATATAGATATAACATGGCACGGTCTACATGAAAGTTTCAATTTTCTTGTATTTTTTTGAAATTTATTTTAATTCTTTTGTAGATAATACCTTTTCTTTTTGGTGAATTCTTTTATACACATTTATTAAAATCAAATCCGAACATGCATGAAAAGAGGAGAACCAACTACAGCACATAGTTAAAGTGAGAGTATAGAACCCTTCAAAGAAAAAGTTAAAGCTATGTAGGATTAATATTGTTCAGAAAAATGCTAACTAGTGCTCCAGGGATACTAATTAAGAAACTACATATAGTAAAAAGTGTCTTGAAATTTGTGTACTTCACACTAGTGGAAAAAACACTTATTAAATCATACATTTTAAATCAGATGCTATCCACCTGATTTAAAGGCTTGAAAATTGTGACACGGAGGGAAGGTCTTTAAGTGAAAACAAATTAAATCAGTTAGCCTGATTTAAAAAGAATTATTTATAATTAAAAAAATAATAAAAATTCGTTCCCTCTCTTGTCTGCGAAACCCATTTCATTTCCCTCTCATTTTTTCATCATTTCACAAAAACACTGAATTGTAAAAAAAAAGAAAAAGAAAAGAACACAAACACAGCTTTGTTCCTAATTTCATTGAAACACGAAGAACCCTAATCTGCGTCTCTCTCCAACACACACGAAGAAGGGACGGCGATTTCTCTCTGCAATCTCTCTCTCTCTGCGTCTTCGGCGATTGTACAAAATAGGGCTGACGGCGGCGATTTCTCTCGGCGGCGATTTCTCTCTTCAGCGACGAAATACGGCTGACGGCGAACGAACTCATCAAACCAACACACAGTACTTCCGATTTTGGTCTTCTCATTCCAAGGTTAGTTCAAGTTTCCATTTAGTTTTTGGTCTTTTCTTCATTCTTTAATCTCAAATTGTTTTGTCATTTGTTTGTGTTTTGTAATATTTTCTGTCATTCTTTAATCTGAAATTTGTGTGTGTGTGATATTGTGTGTGAACTTATGAATAGACAAAATTTTATTAAAGTGAGTTAGTGTGTTGGGAAATGACGTATTTGAAATGGATTCAAAGAAGAAGAAGGATACTGGAATTGGTGGTTCGAAGAAGAAACAGAAAGGGAAAATAAGAGATGGGTTTGAAGAAAGAGTTGTTCAAGTTAGAAGGGTTACTAAGGTTGTTAAAGGTGGGAAACAAATGAGGTTTAGAGCTATTGTTGTTGTTGGTGATAAGAATGGACAAGTTGGTGTTGGTGTTGGTAAAGCTAAAGAAGTTATTTGTGCTGTTCAGAAATCTGCTATTGATGCTAGAAGGAATATTATTAGAGTTCCCATGACTAAGTACTTGAGATTATGGTCACTATAGTATAGGCTACTTATAAGTTATGTCACTTATTGACCAACATTAGGTTGATCCGAGTAGAACTAGACTTAGATGTAATAATGTTTCGAATTTGAACCTTATGGATGAAAAAAATGGGTGGTTGGTTTGATTCTTTTGTAGAGATTATTAGTCATCAAAAAGTCAGTGAATACTTTGTACAGATGGCATGATACTCGAAAGAATAGAGAAAGCTTATTGTGGACGGGAAATCCTTGGGGGAGAAATCTTTCTCCTACTCTCAATGGAATGGAACAATAAAATAGTTCCTTACATTTGCTTGTTTCTAGCATGTTTTCATGTTCCTTTCTTGGGTTATTGACATTGTTCCTTGACACTTGGTGTGTGACCTTGAATTGTAGTTGTACATAGGGGTGTACATGGGTTGGGTAAACCCACTTGACCCGGTCAAACCCACCCAATCCAACCCAAAAAAGTGGGTCGGGTTGGATAATTGGGTGGATATGGTTTTAAAAATAGGAAACCCATAAAAAAAATTGGGTTACGGGTCAAATCCGGACCCGGAATAAAAAACCCACTCGACCCACTTTTATTATGTCACAAGAAATTTAAAATTTTATTGGTCTTGAGGATGAGGATTTTACAACTGAATTTCTTGATGACTAGAGTAATTATGTAAGAACTTAATATCATTGATTCATGTTTAATTTAAACTACTTGCACCTGCACTGTTTTTAGTACTGATGAGTAGAGTTCTATTTTGTTCTATGTTTTGGATGTGACTTTTTAATTTGTTGTGGAGTCTTGTTTTAGAATACTATTTTTCTGGTTTTCTATAGTTTTTGAATGTTGATATGCTTCATTTAGTTTACCTAGAATACTATTGTTTTAGAATACTTTTGTTATTTTACCTAGTACTGTTAATATGCTTCATTTAGTTTAAAAGCTCAATGTTAATAATTCATATAACAAACAAAGCTGAAACTGGCCTGAGTATTTGGAATGCTTAACACCTTCTAGTAGTTGCTTTGTGCTGATGTTTTTCCATATCCAGACAAAAGAAAAGTTAGCTATTACTTTATAAATTCTATATTTTTCTACTTGACACGGCTTTATTTCCATACACGAAGTGGAGTCTTTTAATTGTTTGTGCCAATTTGATTTGGCTGTAGATTATATGCATCTTAAGAAGTTGGTAGTATATGAATTAATGTTCAAATTTTTATTGCAGTTTGGGGGAGAATATGAACAATGAAATAAAGACTTTTTGTATTTTGATTTGGTTGTCGCTATTTAATTTTTAGTCTCTTGAATATTTGCTATTATCAATTTATGATATGAACATTTACAAGTATTTTAAGATGAATATTTGCTTTGTGTACTTGAACATTGAGGTACACCAAACTCAACTAATTTTTCTTGAACATGATGGAAGCCAAACCTTTCTGATTAGGTTCTGTGTCTTACAGTGCTGTCAAATTGCCAGCATGCCGTTATGGCATAGTGATTCTGTGCTAGTTTCCATAGGCAGCATAACCTATTATATCAGCCATGTCTCTGCTATAGGCCACATAACCTTATTAATATGGTGGATTTTTGGATGGCTACCATATAAATGTGGATTTTTGTATTGGTTCTTATTTCCTTCATTAGTGGTTTGTTGATTGTGGTGGTCATTGGAGTTATCTTAGATGTGTTATGGGATAACTCTTGATTGTACTCTAACTTATATAATTATTTTTTTGTACTTCTGGTAGCTTGTTATTGCATTTATTTTTTGATTTTTCAAAAAGAAGTATTTGATTATAAAGACCACCCCTATTTTTTTTTCAGTAGTTATGGATCGTAGTTGGATGACTTCCAACCGTTTGAGTGAAGAGTATGAGGAAGGAGTGGACAAGTTTATACAATTTGCCTTAGAAAAACTTCCTAATAATAACGGAAGGTTTTATTGTCCTTGTATGAAATGTTTTAATTGTTCCAAGTTACATTTTGAGTTGATAAAAAGTCATCTTATTTGTCACGGGATTAACCAAAGTTATACCAAATGGAAATGGCATGGCGAGTCGGTAACCATGCCAATTGCATCGAATTCAAATGTAGTCGATGTAGATATGAACGATCGCCTAGACGATATGATCCGTGATATAGGACCGGAGTCTTTCCAACGAGCACATATGTATGATACTTTGCGCAAAGACAGAGAAGAGACATTGTATCCCGGGTGCACTAACTTCACACGGTTGTCTGCGGTGCTAAGATTGTTCAACTTGAAGGCGAGAAATGGATGGACAGATAAAAGCTTCACTGAATTGCTTGAGTTGTTGAAAGAAATGCTCCCAGAAGGTAACACATTACCCAATCGTAACTACGAGGCGAAGAAGATATTGTGTCCGATGGGTATGGAGTATAAGAAAATACATGCTTGCCCTAATGATTGTATATTGTATCGAAATGAGTTCGAAGAATTGAAGAGGTGCCCCACATGTGGATTATCACGCTACAAAGTGAAGGACAATGATTCCAATTGTGATGAAAGCATACAACATCCCCCTGCGAAGGTGTTATGGTATCTTCCAATAATTCCAAGGCTCAAACGATTGTTCAATAATGTAGATGATGCAAAGAATATTAGATGGCATGTAGATGAGAGGAAATGTGACGGGTACATTCGTCATCCGGCTGATTCTTTACAATGGAAAAAAATTGATGCTTTGTATCCGGAATTCGGGAATGAGCCTCGAAACCTTAGGCTTGGACTTGCTACAGATGGCATGAATCCATATGGAACCTTAAGTAGCATCCACAGTTCATGGCCCGTCCTCTTAATTATTTATAATCTACCTCCTTCGATTTGCATGAAGCGCAAATACATTATGTTATCCATGATGATTTCGGGCCCAAAGCAACCGGGAAATGATATTGATGTTTATCTCGGTCCATTGATCGAAGACTTGAGAATGCTTTGGGAGGAAGGTGTTCATGTGTTCGATGCCCATTCTCGTGATTATTTCACGTTGCGCGCGATGTTATTTTGCACCATCAATGATTTTCCTGCATATGGGAACTTGTGCGGCTATAGTGTGAAGGGGCATTTAGCATGTCCCATATGTGAAAAAGACACCAAGTACCAACAATTGAGGAACGGAAAGAAAACTGTCTACCTTAGGCATCGGCGTTTTCTCAAACGTAATCACCCATATCGTAGGTTGAGAAAAGCATTTAATGGAGACCCGGAAAATGAAATTGCTCCAAAAGCCTTAACTGGAAAGCAAGTTTATGACAAAGTCAAAGATGTTAGTGTTATATTTGGGAAGGGCCAAAAACAGACCGCTATGAAAAACATATGGAAGAAGAGGTCTGTGTTCTTTAATCTTCCTTATTGGTCGAGTCTAGATGTTAGACATTGTATCGATGTAATGCATGTTGAAAAAAATGTGTGTGATAGTGTAGTTGGAACGCTTCTCAACATTCCGGGCAAAACAAAGGATGATGTGAATGCTCGTCTGGATATGGTTGAGTTGCATATGAGAGAGGAGTTAGCTCCACATTCAGAAGAAGGTAAGCGAAGATATTTGCCTCCGGCATGTCATACTTTGTCAAAAAAAGAAAAAAAAAAGCTTTTGTGACTGTCTACGGAGCGTAAAAGTTCCACAAGGTTACTCTTCAAACTTCAAGAATCTTGTCTCATCGAATGATTTGAAATTAGTTGGTTTGAAGTCTCATGATTGTCACATATTGATGCAACAATTACTACCAGTGGCAATTCGTGACATATTGCCTAAACAAGTTAGAGATGTCTTAACTAGGTTATCCTTATTCTTCAATTCTATTTGCAGCAAAGTCATTGATCCTAATAAATTAGATGATATGGAAAATGAGGCTGCAATTATCTTGTGCCAACTAGAGATGTATTTTCCTCCTTCTTTTTTTGACATAATGGTTCACTTAATTGTTCATTTAGTGAGGGAGATTAGGTTGTGTGGTCCTGTTTATTTGAGGTGGATGTATCCAGTTGAACGATACATGAAGATTTTAAAAGGGTATGTGAAGAATCTACGCCATCCCGAAGCATCTATTGTTGAAAGATATGTCGCAGAAGAAGCTATTGAGTTTTGTTCCGACTATATGTCAGAAGCGGAAACAATAGGAATTCCTAAGTCTCGTCATGAGGGAAGATATGCAGGCAAGGGTAGACGAGGTTTAAAACTTAAGAGCATGGGGCGCGCAGAAGTACTTCAAGCACAATTTTATATATTGAATAACACTGACGAGGTTCAGCCTTACCTTTCTGCTCATAAAGCCATTGTCAAGGGAAACAATTCTAGAGCGAGTGAAAAATGGTTGATGAAAGAGCATAACAAGACTTTTTTAAAGTGGTTTAAAGAAACCATTTTAAATGATGATTCAGCTTCTGATACATTAAAATGGCTATCTAGGGAGCCTAACTTTGATGTTATAACTTGGTCTGGTTATGATATCAATAATTTTTCATTTTCTACAAAGACTCAGGATGACAAAAGTACCGTACAAAACAGTGGGGTTATGGTCGTAGCTGAGTCCATGCACTTTTCTAGTTCAAAAGATAAAAATCCAGTTATGGCATCCATACCTTATTTTGGAATCATTGAAGAGATTTGGGAAGTTGATTTCATGAAATTTAAAGTGCCTATTTTTAAATGTATATGGACTGACATAAACAGTGGTGTTACAACCGATGAATTTGGTTTTACATTGGTGGATCTTGAAAAGGCAGCATATACGGATGAACCCTTTATTATGGCATCTCAAGCAAAACAAGTGTTTTATGTTAGTGATCCTTCTGACGATAAATGGTCGGTGGTTCTTCATGGTAAAAATATACATGAGCCTAATGAAAGTCTAGATTCGACCCTAGATATTTTTGAGAGTCCTTTTTCTCAAAGGATACCTACTTCCATTGAGGAAACTATAGCGGACGACGTATATGCCACTCGTGATGATCATCATGAAGGGATTTGGGAAAAAGTTGGAAAATAGTTGTTATCCATATTTGGTTAGTTTATCAATAATTTTTACTTTGATTCTTAACATTTCTTAACATTAGTTTTTATCCATGTATATATATATGATATTTTATTCATTTTTCAGATTTAGACTCACTGTTATTATTTTATATTTTAATGTAGAGACATGGCTGATCCATCGGCTGCTTCATCAAGCGGGACGAGTACTCAGCCTACCAAAAAGAGGGGTAGAAGTGCAACACGAATGATAGAGTTGTCACTGACTGATGTTAAGAAACCAATTGATTTCGATCCAAGGACCAAACTGCCTTTAGGGGAAAACAGAAAAAAGTTCAAGAGTCATGTGGGTTCCATTGCTCGAAACAAAGTCTGTATTTTGGTGGATGATTGGGATCATGTAGATGTGAAAGTGAAGGATATGATTTGGGACGATATCATGGTAATATTAATTATGTTTGCCAACTATACTAATTAAATAAATGTATTATTTTTATACACTAAGTAGTTTATTTGTTGTGTAATGTAGTTAAAATGGGATATTCGTGATACTGATATCGAAAAATTGAAAGACAAATGGATTTCCTATGCGGGTGAGCGTTGGAGGGCATTTAAAACGTCCCTAACAAGGAGATATTTAAATGGTGGGAAGTTGAGTCACAAATCTCCTATTGAAACATATTCCTTTCTTGATGAGGAAACATGGCAGGGGTTTATTAAGACACGAGAGGATCCTTCCTTTTTGGTTAGTTAATTGGACTTGAGATTCATTTTATCAATCAAGTTTATTTTTAGTTTTTCCTTTAATTTGTGTCCTTGTTTATATCAGGAGAAAAGAAAGAGGGGGAAAATGGTTCAAGCTTATAATAAATACCATCACATCATGTCTCGCGGGGGATATGAGTTGATTGAAGAAAAGATGATGCAAGAAAAAATAAAACAAAGACAAGAGTCAGCTGGAGAGGCCTTACCTACACCTCCATCTCCACCAAAACGCCATGAGAAGTGGTTAAGGGGCCGAAAAAGGCCGTCAGGAGAGTTCACATCAGAAGAAACACGCCTTGTCGCCGATAACATTGTAAGTAAATTGTTATATAATCTGTCACATTCCATGCTTTCACACAAATTGTTGTATAATTTGTTACTTGTTTCATTGCAATCAAATAGACACTGAAAATATCATACAAATTGTGAAAACTCAAGCCTGTATCAAGGTGATTACAGGTTATGTAGTTCTTAAACTAGAAAAACAAAATGCAGATATGAGAATACAAACAACAGTCTAGGTATTGCTGAATTCTGTTTTGATATGATCCTGTTATCTTATATTGTTGATTCTGTTTTGAAATGATCCTATTATTATTATTATGGGATTGTATGGTTTCAGCGAACTCTAGTTCTGTTTTGGTATTGATATGATTCTGTTTTGGTAACAGAAAACTCTAGTTCAACACCTTTTATTTCTCAGTTTTGTTTTTATGGTTTCAGCGACTGTGTTGTAGAATTCAGAAAATTATACTATGGTTTCAGTTTTGTTTTTATGGTAGACAGTTTTGTTTTTATGGTTTCAGTTTTGTTTTTAAATTGGTAACAGATTTAAATTATACTATGTTGTAGAATTCTCTAGTTCAAAAAACATCTGAAGGAACCTTTGTTCCCCAAGGACGTCATGATATCTTGAGGGAAGCGATTGGGCGACCTGAACACCCTGGACGTGTTCGTGGTGTCGGTCGAGGGGTGGGAATTCGACAATATTTCGGTCCGACATCGCGTGATGCTGCCTCTACCTCTGTTGTTCTGAATAGCACACAATTGGAGGCCTTAAAAATCGCGCTTACAAAGGATATTAAAGAGCAATTGATGCAGAGTATGCCCGCTTTTTCTCAGCAACACCCAAACTTCCCAACTTGCTCTCCTAATACCACTATACCTACAAGCACAAATGGTAGTTGTTCTGCAGTGCGGCATATACCAGAGGATGAGGAAGATATCCCTGATGAGTGTGAACTATATGTTGATAATAACCATCACATAGTGGCATATGCAAATGTGTACAACTTGGGGCCTACCATACATAATCAGCCGTTAGATAATGATATGGCAAGGGTGGCTATAACCAAGGTGCTAGATCCAAATGTTTTTGTTCCTAAGCCCACGGAGGAGGTGACAAAAGTTGGTGAGGCCCTCAACAGTTTCATTCAATGGCCAAAAAGACTTTTGCGCCTTGTTGCTAATAAGGTATTAATTATTTTATCCATTTTCTATTTTTTCAATATAAAATTGTTATCTTATGTTGTCTAATATTTTATTTTAATTCTTAAGGATGTTGAAGGAAATAAGAAAGATGTCCTTCCATCTAAAAGGTTAGAACTTGATAACACTTGTGCTGAAAAATTGATGTTAAAGATAATGTCGCGGAAAGATGATGTGAAGTTCAAGTTGGAAGGAGATGCATTTATTTCTCTCCCAATCAGAGATCTTATGGAGTTGTGTATGAAGACACAAGATTTACGCGTCTCTATTCTACGTATATGGGTGGTGTAAGTGCATTTATGTATCACTATTATAGTCAATTTAATTTCCACATCTGTTCTGCTGTAGTTACTGTTGTTCTGTTGATAAAAGTTACTGCTGTTCTGAAGATGAATAGTGTGGTGATGGTTTTGGTTACTGCTGTTCTGTTCTGTTGATACAAATCATGTTAGGAATAATTTTAAATTTTAATAAATGTTACTGCTGCTTCTGTTTATTGAAACACCTCTGCCTCTTGAATTTAGGTATATGAAACAGCTTTGTACTCAGTTGGACAAGAGTAACATGTATGGTTTCATTGATCCTAATTTCATTCAACCACAAAATGATCGAGTTGGTTCTCAGTCTTACATAACTAACAAGCTGGTTGAGAATGAGAAAGACTGTTTTTTTTTACCTTACTTAAACAAGTAAGTGTGTTTGATCGTTATCGTATTTTTTTAATAAATTGGTCTCCATTATACGTAATCACATATCACATCATATATATATATATATGAAGTTGACGTTGACACATTCAATTTTTGTTTCCCAATGTAGTTATCATTGGCAATTGCTCATTATCGAGCCAAAAAAACAAAATGTAATTTTCCTATGTTCAATGGGGTTGAAGCCGGATAAAAATATCGTTCTTATTGTTGATTCGTAAGTATTCTATTTATTTATCTTATATGTGATTTATGATGTGTTATAAGAAAAATATAACGAATATATATTTTATTATTGTAGAGCTATAAATAGCTATAAAATGTTGAAAGGTTCAAGAAAACAGAGAAAGCCAACATGGAACATTATTCTCACGGTAAGTTAACAATTACTTAAAGAATTTATTTTAGAATTTATAATAGTTTTTGTATATATAAATATTTACTCACTGTAATTTATTTAATCACAATTGTAGTGCCAAAGACAATCTTTCAGTTATGAGAGTGGTTACTATGTTATGATACATATGTTGAACATTGTATCGGCCGGTATTGTTAACTCATGGAATCAGGTGTGTATCCCAATTTTAATTATTTGTGAGTAGGAAGAACAATTAATATTTAAGAGTAACACATTATGCATGAAAATCCAATAATAGTCAGCAAGTCTCTATAGGTGCAAAAAACAAAAACCAATGTAGAACTTGAATTAAGGCTAAACATGTTAACTATAAATATAGTTGGTTGTACTGTTTTAATTTGTTGAGTTTATAAACAGCATGTTAACTATAAATATGGTATGTGCATTGTGCTGGAGATCTCTTTAGCAAATGCTATCAGTTCGGCTCCAAACGTCAGCTAATATCATATAGGAGGGGGAACAAAACATTTCTCAGTTACTTGTTCTTCTATACTCAGAATTTGAATTATGTTACTTTTACTATTTTAGTATATATAGTAGTAGTAGTAGTATACTAGCACTCGTATGCATAATGTAATTTTTGCAAGCTTGACTTGAATTCATGCTCATATTAATGTCAACTTAATTTGAAAATTGTATGGATGGAATTGGGATGAGATATACCTGTGTTACATTTTCTTTCCCTTGTGATCCATAACATATTACTTGTTTTAGAATTGAAACTTGAAAGCTAACTTGGTAAAAAGAAAAATTGAAAGCTAATAAATAGTAGTACTGGTGAGTAACTAATTCTGAAGTCTGAACAATGTTCTAATATTATTTTATCATTTATTTAGGTATTTGGAGACTCGACACCATTTGATGAGGACGAAGTTTCAAAAATTCAAGAACGTTGTGCAAATTCGATTCTTGAATTTGTATGAAGTAATTTGATTAGGTAAAAAATGACAATTTTATTCTGTTTTGTAGAATTATGCACCAATGGTTTTGTGGTGTTTAGGCCCCTTTGATAGCCTTGTTTGTCTTTTTGTAATATGGAGGATTTGGTGTTTTATGCTTTTAGTAGTAGCCTAAGATAGCTTTGGTGCATGTTTTGGTATAGTAGCCTATGACTGTTTAGCTATGCTTAGGCGTGTTTGTGCTTTTGTTTGGAGCCTAAGATTAGTTAGTTTTAGTAAGAGATATTTAGTTTTTGTGGTACTTTTGGAATAGTATTTCATGAATATTATGTAATGTAATTAATTACAATTTGGTGGTATGATAATTGATTTTATGATATTATTTATTGAATGTTGTGTATGAAGTATTGATTTATTTATAATCATATATATATATAAATAGTATAATGTTGTAGGAGAATCAGGGATTAAAAAAAAAAAAAAGTTTATGCTTTTAAATCGGGCTAACTGACTTAAAATAAGTTTTTGAGTTGGTTGAACCGATTTAAAATGTGGATTTTAAATCGGGTCAACACGATTTAAAAGGTTTAAAAGATTTTTGAGTTTTTTCAAAATCGGGCCACCTGATTTAAATAATGTCAAATACATCGGCTTACCCGATTTAAAAAATTATTTTAAATCGGACCTATATCCGATTTAAAACCAAAAAACTTACTAAGTCGGCTGTTACTAAATCGGATGAGCAACCGATTTAAAAAGCCTCCAGGAACCGATTTAAAAAGTGTTTTTTCCACTAGTGTCACTTTTTCAAAGTATAAAGAATACTATTATCAATGCAAAACTTGTTTTTTTTAGTATCCTTAACTAGTACTCTTGGGACACTAGTTAGCATGACCCTATTTTTTTATTTTTTACACTTTCGGTTTTTTCACTTTTTGACGAGATTTACACTCTCAGTTAACCATAATCATTGAATTCATATAAATGATGATTTATAATAATTGGTTGAAAGATATATAAAAGAATCAAAGTGACGTAAAATATATGAAAACTAATCTCTTATTATACATAATTGTTTTATAGACTTATATATTGATTAATTGAGTTTAAATGAATAAAAAAATCTAATTATAAACAAATCATTTAAGAGAGTTCAAATTCTCTTAAAAACTTGAGAGTCAAGAAACAAAAAATATTAAGCATTATCCCAATCCTGTAGCACTGAATAAGAGAAATTCTCACTCAAAACCTCAAATGTCAATTTGTAATGAAGCAATGTCGTATAACTATCAATTTAGTTGATCCGAATATCCTAACTCAACCACATTGGTGCGGCAAATTAGAATGTGACTATTCAAGTGCACACTCAATATGAAATTTCTTTGTTAAAATATGAACAATATATTTATAAGATTCTCTATATTCAACAGTAAGAGCCATATATATGAAGTTAATATGACCCTTAATCTCGTCTTAATCTCATCATATAATTTGAGATTGTATAAAGAGATTAAAAAATCAGAATCCAAATGATGAAACAAAAGGAAAATGGTAGCAGCTTTGTTTCCACTTTGCCCACATTATTTATTCTCCTTTATCCATGATTGATCATTGTGGCCTCTTTCATCATATATAAACATCGAAATCGAATCATGCACTATATTATATAGTGCGCTTTCACTATATGGTGTTGGATTGGAGAGGGACCCAATAACCCAATTAGTAGAGGGTAACTCTCCTAAAAAGGATAGGAACTTTCCTTTTATTTTTATTTTCTATAAAGTATGTGACAATATTTCATCATCTAGCCATAGATATGCCTTTCATTTTTAGATGCATTGCTCTATAGTACTAGGTGCTAATTTAAATATATACAACACAAATTCCCTTTATAGAAAATTATTGCGAAAAATAGGTTCATATGAATTTAAAAAAAAAATTAAAAAATTATGTAGTAATTATTTTCATTAATTAATTAAATAAGTAAGAAAATATAAAATGTAAATTAATTTTGTTTTGAATTATGAATTATTGTTACAAATAAATAATTATACATTTAAACCCCACAATTTTCTAAAGTGCAAGTTGTCCCCAAATGACATCACCCTTAATCCATGGAGCACAAACATATACCATTTGCATAATAATGCCTGACCCCCCCCTTCCCCCTTTTTTTCTCCGGCTACTAATAGTACAAATGGTAACCCATAACAACATGTTCATAACTGTCAACAAATTATTTTTTTATTTTTTTGAGTTAAATAAATTTTTGATCTTTATAAATACCAAAATTATGAAGTCGAAAATTTTTAGGGTTACAATTTTTATTTAATTTTTAGGTTCATAATTTTATTTAATTCAAATTGTAAAGTTGAAATTTGGATCATTCGATCTTGTTTGAATGAATTTTAAATTTGCATTAATTTCTAACCGCATTCAAAGACATAATTTAAATTCTTGTTTATATAGGCGTAATTTTATTTTTTAAGAATAAAACATGATTGTCCTTTCGAAATTTCGGGGTCTTTGAAAGTCCAATTTAATATATCATTCAAAGACATTTTAAATCAGATTTAATTGCATTTTTAATCTCATATATGATGTATTACGATTTGGTAATGTTGGACACCCCATTTTTTTTAGTACATTTAACCCTTCATGTCTTTTTATCTATGATTTAGTAGACTCCTCCCATTTTTCTCTCATCGTTATACACTTATGTGACTTTATTTATTGATTGTTCTTTTGGTCCTCATAGTCAGAATGAATTTTTTAAAAAAAAAAAATTGAAAATGCAAAGAAAAGTGAAAAAAAAAAGTGTAACCTTAATTAAAAAATGTATTCGCTTTCACATGTATTAGGAAAAAAAAATTATTTTTATTTTAAATTTGAAAGAAAAGTCACATTGGCTATGAGAGTTTAATGATGCGTCAATAAATGATCGATGTCACACTAGTTAAATTTTGAAAGAAGTTAGGAAGAAGACTACCTCAGTGCATATTATAAGTGTAGAAATAATTAATTGAAGGTTCGAACTTACGCCTTTACATATTAAATACTTTTGCATCATTTTATCACGAGTTGTACTTCATGATAATTTTTAGCAATATTTTTGGAACAATTATTAGCAAATTTTGAGGGAGAAGAGTGAAGAAACATATGTTTAATAAATCTATATTCTTTAATTAATTTAAAATAGTAAAAAGTTAGGTGGGGGATGAATAAATTTACCAATTCATAAATCTATAATCTTTTTATAGTAAATGGAAAAAATGCTTATTTTATTTTATAAAAAAGATGCAGGTTTATTATTATTTTTTCTGTTTTTTCTATGACCTATATAAAACAAAATAACAATATAGAAATGAATTTATTGAGTTAAAAATAGGAAAAACAGAGATGAATTTACATTCTTTTAATTTTCTCCGCATCTCACTTCCCTGCTCAAACACGGCTCGACCAGATTCCAAAATGAAAAAACTCATAACTGTGTTGTTGTGTCACAAACTACACTACAACTATTTTTAGATGCTTTGGAAATTGAAATACTGATCAGGTACAAGCACTTAATTAATTAAAGGGTAAATTAATAATTTTACGATGGAAAATGTAAATGAATTTTTCTTTTAAATGACACTCATTTTAAAACGAAGAGTACTATACATCCAATTTTAACTTGTAGTAAAAAAAAAGTTATGTCAATAAAAATTAATAAGCCCAATTCAAGTGTATACCAGAAATATTAATCTTTATTGACCCGATATTATTTTTATATATAGATATTAATATTATGGTTTGATTAAAATGAATTTTTGTAATTTACAATTCAACCATGAAATAAATAAAATTTGATGAAAAAGTTATTCTTAACAAAACTTAAACTTAAATTCTTTTGAATGATTTATTTTAAAAGAAATTCATTAATCATTTGAAATCAATAGCTTGATTAATGTTGAAAAATAATATTTCCTCCATTCCAAAATATAAGTCGTTTTGAAGAAGAAAAAAAATTGTTCCAAATTATAAGTCTTTTACAATACAAATAAAGCATATAATGTTATTTTTACTATTATACCTTTAACTATTTATTATTCTCTCTTCTTTCAATTCTTTAATTTATCTTTTCCATATCATTAATGAAGGACAATTTTGTAAATCAACTCATGATTCCTCTTTTCTATACAACATTAACTACATTTCTTAATTTATATAATATAATCAAAACGACTTATATTTTGGAACGGAGATAGCACTATTTAGTAGCAAGAGGAAACCAATTTTGACATCAATTTTAATGTTCACCATTTCTCTAATGAAAAAAGAGGGGTACCCCTACCGTACTGGCCCTTACCCAGCAAGTTTGTTACACCAACAAAACATGTCAAAGTCCGTGACCAAGTAAATAATGATAATATCAAGGACCCACTTTCCGTCTTCATTTAATCATTTTTTCACCCTTATAAATACCCCTCACACTCTCCCCTCCCTTTCAATTCACTTCAACCTTCTTAATCATCCATCTCTCATTCATAACCACTTTACTTATTTAAACTTTTCATCCTTAATTTCTCTGTACCAAATTAAAACCAACCTTATAACAAAAATATGAGAACCATAACTAACACTAACTCATTAGCACCTTCATCATCAACATCTTCAATTACTCACTCATCATGGCACTCGCCGATTCCGTATCTTTTCGGAGGCCTAGCAGCGATGCTAGGCCTCATAGCTTTTGCTCTATTGATTTTAGCTTGTTCTTATTGGAGACTCTCCGGTCAATTACAAGACGACGAAGAAAACAACAACAATAACAGAAACATAGAGAATGAAAAAGAAAGTGAAAATTCAAAGAATGAATCTATTAAAGTTTATGAAGAGAAAATTCTTGTCATTATGGCTGGTGATCAGAATCCAACGTTTTTAGCTACACCTGTTTTTCCTAAATCATCTTCTGTTATAGATCTAAACGCCGCGAATCATTCCGATAAACAGCGAGAAAATCATGAATCTGTTGAGAAATTAGAGAAAGAAGAAATGGAAACAGAAGAACAAAGTGAGCATCAGTGACTTAATTAGTAGTTAATTAATTTTGTTTAATTTCTTAATTTTTGTTCTGTTCTTCTCATTTTATCTGTTTTGGATGATTCGGGAAGTGTAAATCTATGATGAGATGAATTAGAATTGAGCTAATTTTGTTTTAATCTGAAATTAATTAATTAATTTCTTATAATGTTTAGTGTTTATGAATTATGATTAACGAGTAGTAGTGAGAAGCAAGTAAAGTGTGTGTGACTGCGTAAGGAAAATTGTTTGCAGAAAATAAAATAAATAATAAAAATGACGCAACCGAATAATAATGAGACAAATTATACCGTCTCTGTTGTAAGCTTTCCATTCCTATGAAATTATTCTTTTATTTTGAAGAAAATGACAAATCTAAACTGAAATTTGTGAAAATTAAAATCGAGAAACTGACAAATATCAACCGCTGAAGTAAGTAGGAGTAGAGTAGTATTGTTTGTTTTCTTATTTTCACAAAAAAAATAAAAAAAAAAATTGTGCACTAGTATGAATTTATTTTTGTGAAAGGAAGTGTACTTGTATAAAAAAATAGAAGCAATTGGAAGTCACTAAAAATTCACACATAAAATAGAGAGGTTGAGATTTGAATTCCGATAATATACCATTTAAACTAACAATTTTGGAATTTTTTTCAGTTGACCTAAAATTTGTAGATAGTATTCAGTGTAGTGATTAATCATGATTAAAAAAATTGTTAGACACACAAAATATATTCTTCCGTTGCAACAAATTAAACCATATTTTTATTGCACAGAAAATAATAATAATATTTGTACATTTTCAATTTCTTAACTCTCATTCTATGAAGCATAGATTTTGACACAGACGCCGCGATACGAACACTACGACACCGATAATTTAAAAAATATAGGACACTGACACCGCTATATATATATATATATATATATATATATATATATATGATAAAATTTTATTTTATTTATTGATTTATTATTAAAAATTATTTAAAAATATTCTAATCAAAATTAACATCTTTAATTTTTCATTGATAACATTACATTACTTCAATATATGTTTAACTTTTTTAGAGTGTCAAAGCAAAAAACATAAATTATTTTTTTGGTGAAACTTGTTTGACTATTCTGAAAATGTCGTGCGAATGTCATACAAGTGTCAGACACCGACGCATATCGGACACCATGACACGCCACTTTCTAAAAATGTCCGTACTTCATATCTCTTATTTAATATCTTACTTTCTCAATTTTTTTTTATAACATTACCTACTTACGATAAGAATGAGGTTGGATAGAGATTGTCTATGAAGGTGTCAAAGAGGTAAACAGAGTGTCTATGAATTTTTACTAAGACAAAAATTTAGAGAATGTATACAAATTGTAAAATAAAATTATATGAGTTTAAAAGGCATGCACTGTAAGTGTAAATTAATTTTACACTAACAATCAATAAAAATAATTTAATCTTCAGTATTATATCAAAAAAAGAGTTTAATTGATATGCACTGACGGTGTAAAATAATTTTACACGGTCATCCAATAAAAAATCACCAATCTTCCATATCATATGAAGAAAGTGAGGTAAAGTAGAGTGACGTGGTGGAATACATGGTTGTCATTAGTTGACAGTGTAAAATTATTTTATACCGTCGGTGCATACAAAATAAATCCATCAAAAAATGGGGTTAAATGGAATGATGTGACAGAAAATATTATTGTAACTGGTTAACAGTGTAAAATTTCAGAACATATTTTTTTTTCTCAAATTATATACCCAAAATGCCTTTGCATTATTCGGATTTGGATTAGGTGTAGTTGACTGCACAGTGCAGTTGCTTTATAACCGTTCGATCACGATCGGACGGTTTAAATAAATAAGTCAAAAAATTCAGTTTTTAAATTATAACCATCCGATCTTGATCGGACGGCTATAAATAGGGCGACTGTGCGACTGCACCCAAAAACCAACTGCATGGAATCCAGGTCCGCATTATTCGGTTGACTTAAACATAAGAATGAGATTTCCGCCCCCAATTAAAGATTTTCACGGGAAGTAGTAATATGGAGAAAACAGACACGCGTGTGTGCTTCTCTCATTGGATGGAAAGAGTCGTGTGTGCTATACTAATGTTGCTACGCATCGCCGCATCGTTGGATCCCAAACACAACACAGTACCTAATTAAGTGCAACTTTTTCTCTAACCGTTTGTTTTTTTAAGGAAAATGCTAAATAGTGTCCTGGGTACTAGTTAAAGATGTTAAATTTAGTATAATAATCTTCGAACTTGTGCGGTCAATAAATTTAAAAAATGAATAATATTGTTTTCAATACAAAATTTTTACCTTTTTTAATTCCTTAATTAGTATCCAAAAACACTAACTAGCATGACCCTTTTTTAATAACATTCTAGAACTGCTTTCGTGTATTAACAGTGTTCTCTCCAAATTGGCACTTGGCCAATTAAATTGCAATAGAGTTGTTGATGGGGAATTAACACACAATAATAATAATAGAGCAATATGCAGCGGAAATAAAATTCTCAAACTTGTAAGAATCTTTAAGGACCAACACACAAATAAAAAAGGCAGCCAATAACGCAAAATAAAAGCACAAAAAGAACACCGCAATTTTAACGTGAAAAACCCTCGATGTGAGAGTAAAAAACCACGGGTCGTCCAGACCAAAGAAATAGCTCCACTATAATCAAATATGGGTACAAGAGAGTCTCAAAGTGATGCACAAACAAGTGCTAACAACCAATTAAACAACAAAGCACTAAAGCTTACAAACCAAGAACAAGAAGTTGAAAAATTCTCCCCCTAAAACCTGATGCACTGCAGACACGATTTCTCCCAAACTAGAACTGATTTCGACGATCCGAACGGTGAAACTGTAGCCCCTGGAGCTGCGAACCTGCCCTCCAAATTTCGGCAAAATCCAACGGTTAACGAATCCGGAAACTGCGTTTTAGTGAGGCTGCTGTGTGGAATACGGGATTTTCTTTCTCTCTTATTTTCTCACTTTTGAAAGGTTGTTCTCTCACAGAATTTACTCACTTGGTAATCCTAGTATGACCACTCTCCACTTAAATAAGTGAGACCTAATGGGCTATCAATCTTGGACTTTTATCCACATAGAAAGGGAGCCCAAAACCCAACAAATCTCCCCCTCACAACTATGTGGAGGAAATCGCCAAACCGGCGATATCACAACATGCTTCAAATTTCCCTCTTGGTAACGATTTGGTCATCATATCTGAACCATTATCATCTGTATGAACCTTAGCTAGCTCCAACAACTTAGCATCCAAAACATCACGTATCCAATGATACCTCACATCAATATGTTTGGACCTATTATGAAAAGTTGGATTCTTACCAAGATGAATAGCACTTTGACTATCAACAAATAACACATATTTGTCTTGAACAAAACCAAGCTCATGCAAAAATTTCTTCAACCATAGCAACTCTTTGCATGCTTCGGTAATGGCAATGAACTCTGCCTCTGTAGTAGACAGTGCTACACACTTTTGCAATCTGGATTGCCAAGCGACAGCTCCACCTGCAAATTTAATCATGTAGCCCGAAGTGGACTTCCTGGAATCAATGTCACCAGCCATATCTGAGTCAGAGTATCCTTCTAAAGTAGGTTTATCTCCCCCAAAGCAAAGCCTCATATAAGTAGTACCACGAAGATACCTTAAAACCCATTTTACAGCATTCCAATGCTCTCTACCTGGATTTGACAAAAATCTACTGACTGTACCAACAGCATGCGCTATATCTGGTCTTGTACATACCATTGCATACATCAAACTACCCACAGCAGACGCATAAGGAACACGTTTCATATCAAATGTTTCATCTTCACTTGAAGGACTTTGTTTAGAACTCAACTTGAAATGAGTAGCAAGAGGAGTGCTTACCGCCTTAGAATTTTCCATCTGGAATCTCTGCAACACTCTTTCAATATAGTGCTCTTGTGACATCCAAAGTTTCCTCTCCTTTCTGTCACGTATGATTCTTATGCCAAGAATCTGTTTAGCTGCTCCCATGTCTTTCATGGCAAATGACTCGCCCAACTGCTTCTTTAACCTGTCAATGTTAGAAATATTTTTCCCTACAATAAGCATATCATCAACATATAACAACAGGATAATGAAGTCATCGTTAGAAAATTTTCTAACAAAGACGCAATGATCTGAAGTAGTCTTCTTGTACCCTTGATCAGACATAACAGACTCAAACTTCTTGTACAACTGCCTTGGAGCTTGCTTCAACCCATACAGACTCTTTCTCAATCTACACACATAGTCTTCTTGGCCTTTAACTTGAAAACCATCGGGTTGCTTCATGTAGATCTCTTTCTCCAAATCACCATGAAGGAAAGCCGTTTTCACATCCATTTGCTCAACCTCTAAATCAAGAGTAGCAGCCAAACCCAACACGGTTCTAATTGATGACATCTTTACAACAGGTGAGAAAATTTCATTAAAATCAACACCCTTTCTTTGACGGAAACCTTTCACCACTAATCTGGCTTTATACCTTGGAGACTCGGAGTTACTCTCATGTTTGACTCTATATATCCACCTGTTTTCCAAAGCCCTTTTGCCTTCAGGCAACTTCACTAAATCATAAGTGTGATTATCATGCAATGATTTCATCTCATCATTCATTGCATCCAACCACTTTTGATTTTCATCACTTTCCATGGCCTCTTGAAAACACTCAGGTTCACCCTCATCAGTCAAAGTCACAAACTCATCAGAATTATACCTTGTAGAAGGTTGTCTCTGTCTATTGGACCTCCTAAGTTGAACATGAGATGATTCTGGAGCTTCACCAAGATTCTCATCCTGTGACATATCATTCTCCTCATCATTATCAGCTGGAATATTTGTCTCTTCTCCAAGTTGTTGATTATCAACATAATCATGTGGCTCATCATTCTGAACATCACCACCAGTAGTATCCAGATTACAAACAGGCAACCGAACCGGATCAATATTAGACAAACTGATATCTTTCTCGGGTGTAGTCTTCTCCACCTTATCAATGTCTTCAATAGTTTGGTCTTCCATAAACACCACATCGCGGCTTCTGATAAGTTTCTTCCCTATCGGGTCATACAACTTGTAACCAAACTCATCCTGCCCATAGCCGATGAAGATACATTGTTTTGACTTTGCATCCAACTTGGATCTTTCATCCCTTGGAACATGCACAAAGGCCTTACAACCAAAGACTCTCAAATGATCATACTTGACATTCTTTCCAAACCAAATTTTGTCTGGAACTTCACTGTTCAAAGCAATAGTAGGAGTGAGATTAAGAACATGCACCGCCGTGTACAGTGCCTCACCCCAATAATGTTTAGGCAACTTAGCTTCAGAGAGCATACATCTAACTCTCTCAAGAAGTGTTCGATTCATCCTCTCTGCTAAACCATTCAACTGAGGAGTTTTTGGAGGAGTCTTTTCATGTGAAATACCATGCTGCTTGCAGTAGACATCAAATGGACCACAATACTCACCACCATTGTCAGAACGAACACATTTCAGCTTCTTGCCTGTCTGTCTCTCAACCAAAGCATGGAATTCTTTGAACTTCTCCAACACTTGGTCTTTCGTCTTCAAAGCATATACCCATAGTTTCCTGGAACAGTCATCAATAAAAGTAACAAAATAAAGTGCACCACTAAAAGATTTTACCTTTAATGGACCACAAACATCAGAATGTACCAATTGAAGTAACTCTGACTTCCTTGAGGGAGGATGCTTCTTGAAGGATACTCTAGTCTGTTTACCAGCCATGCAATGAGAACATTTCTCCAAATCTACATTCTTTAATCCTGGAAGCACATCCTTTTTGGCTAAAACATTCAGCCCCTTTTCACTGATATGACTAAGCCTTCGGTGCCACAAAGATGCTTCCATGTCGATAGCATTCACACTGTCTCTAGCAACCAAAGCTTTTGTCCAATACAATTTAGAATTTTTCTCCCCTCTAGCCACAACCAAGTTACCTTTGCTGAGTTTCCACTTTCCAGAACCAAAGTGATTATCATAACCACAATCATCAAGCATATGCACAGAAATCAAATTAAAGCGGACATCAGGAGCATGTTTGACATCTTTAAGCAACAATTGCATTCCCATGTTGGTTTGCAAGCAAACATCACCAACACCAACTATCTTAGATAGACCATCATTACCCATCTTCAACACTCCAAAATCACCAGGAGTATAAGATGTGAAGAACTCCTTCCTCGGTGTAACATGCAATGTAGCACCACTGTCAACAACCCACATGCTCTCATCTGATACAAGATTAACAGACTCATGATCACGAAGAAGAACATGATCATCATTGGTAGCAGTAGTAACACGGTCATCATCATCATGATCTCTTTGTTTATTCTTATTCTTCTTGCCTTTGTTATCTCTCTTCCACTTAAAACAATTCTTCTGTATATGTCCTGTCATATGACAATAATGACAATCCACATTCTTGTATCGCCCTTTGGACTTGCTTCTGCTATTCTCTCTACCACCCTTCGGTTCTTTTTTCTGACTTCTCCCCCTATTTTCAGTGACAAGTACCTCGGATTGAGATGAAGTACCTTGTGCCTTCCTTCTCATCTCCTCATTAAGAATACCACCCTTAGCTGTTTCCAAAGAAACAACACCTTTAGGAGCAGAACTTGTAATAGAAACCCGAAACGTCTCCCAAGACTCTGGTAAAGATAGCAATAAAAATAGTCTCAACAGTTCATCCTCAAATTTGATACCCATTCCTGACATCTGATCAAGGAGCCCTTGAAATTCACTCAAGTGGTCTGAAATAGAATTACCCTCTTTATACTTCAAACTTATGAAGCTATTCAACAAGAACAATTTATTATTCCCTGATTTAGAGGCATACAAGGACTCTATCTTCTCCCACAAAGTTTTTGCATGAGTCTCATTAGCAATATGATTGTAAACATTATCTTCTACATATTGCCTAATAAAACCACATACCTGTAGATGTTCAAACTCCCATTCTTCATCAGACATAGAATCCGGCTTTGTGGAACTGAATACCGGTAGATGCAATTTCTTCACAAATAGTAAGTCTTTCATCTTGCCCTTCCACAAATGGTAATTAGAACCATTCAACAACATCATCTTCATATTTGTAATTGACTCCATCATTCAAACAAGTAATAATGCCCTTAACCAAGAGCTCTGGTACCACTCTGATGGGGAATTAACACACAATAATAATAATAGAGCAATATGCAGCGGAAATAAAATTCCCAAACTTGTAAGAATCTTTAAGGACCAACACACAAATAAAAAAGGCAGCCAATAACGCAAAATAAAAGCACAAAAAGAACACCGCAATTTTAACGTGGAAAACCCTCGATGTGAGAGTAAAAAACCACGGGTCGTCCAGACCAAAGAAATAGCTCCACTATAATCAAATATGGGTACAAGAGAGTCTCAAAGTGATGCACAAACAAGTGCTAACAACCAATTAAACAACAAAGCACTAAAGCTTACAAACCAAGAACAAGAAGTTGAAAAATTCTCCCCCTAAAACCTGATGCACTGCAGACACGATTTCTCCCAAACTAGAACTGATTTCGACGATCCGAACGGTGAAACTGTAGCCCCTGGAGCTGCGAACCTGCCCTCCAAATTTCGGCAAAATCCAACGGTTAACGAATCGGAAAATTGCGTTTTAGTGAGGCTGCTGTGTGGAATACGGGATTTTCTTTCTCTCTTCTTTTCTCACTTTTGAAAGGTTGTTTTCTCACAGAATTTACTCACTTGGTAATCCTAGTATGACCACTCTCCACTTAAATAAGTGAGACCTAATGGGCTATCAATCTTGGACTTTTATCCACATAGGAAGGGAGCCCAAAACCCAACAGTTGTTGCATCACTGTAATCACACTTGTAATTATAAAAAAAATGCAATTACTCTTGTAACATCTTCAAAAATAGTTTAATATTTATCATATATTTAAAATAATATTTAGCTAGATTTTACTTAACTCACAATCGATTTTAAATTATTGAAATTTCATCTCTTAAAATTCAGTGTTAATACCAAATTAAAAAATTACAATATTCATCTTCCGATTTCTTTCTTCGGGTTTCTGCTTAGTTTCAGCTTCTATCATGGTTACAAATAAGTATATTTAACAACACCATTTTCCTTCTACGTTTTTTTATACCCTTCGCCATTTTATTTTGGAAAGAATAGACTCAATTCATATCATTTATCAATAGTTGTCGATACAAAAAGGAACCGACTCGAAAATACAACGATTAGTCCTAGCATATGCTGCCTTAGCTAAAGTGTGAGCGATCACATTCATTTGATGTTTTACAAACTTTACCTCAAAGTGGGAACAAAAAATAATAAAGATTTAATATTTTATTAAAGATTAAAGCACTAAACTCGGAAAATCCATGACTCCTAGATGAAACAGGTTCAATAATAATTTGTAAATCACTTTCAAAGATTACATGGTTGAATCCTCTTAGTATAACTTTCGTAATAGCTTCCTTCGTAGCTATAGTTTATCCCTCAATAATATTGAGCCTTCCATTGATGACATTAGATCATGTCAAAATAAATCTACCTTGATGATCCCTTAAGCACCATCACGAACCTGTTGCGTTGGATGTGGCAAAGAAACTTGCATCTATATTGCATTTCAAGTAGTCATTTCTTGGTGGAAGCCAATGTTGATTGGTGTGTGTCCAGCAGCTGATAGCAGAGCTGCTGCGGTTGTTTGTGTCTCTTCCATGTCATTAGCAACTGCCCATTTCTTCCACATGTTTTCTGCTTGCAATCCCACTTGTCTCGCGCTAGTTTTTGGCTTCATTCCACACTTAATTAATTATTCCTATTATGCCAAATAACTCACAACAACATAGCAATCTAGGTGTTATGATATTATCCAACCACATGACATTCCAAGATTTCTTATTACCCTCACATTCCAAGCTTTCTTTTTTTATTACCTAATTAGTCGATACTTTAGTTTATTTATTATGTATGGCATTGCTTTTCAATTGAAAATTCATATATAATTTTTGTTTAAATTCATATATTATTTTAGTTTAAATGTAATTATAATTAAAGTCAAATAATTTTTAAGGTTATTAGAGGAGACGGGGTTCGTAACCAAAAAAGAGGAGACGGGGTTCGAAGTTTAGATTTTCACTTATTCAAATTTAAAGTGCGTGAGTTTAACCATTAAAAAATTTGACAAAAAAAATCAAACAATTTTTATGATTGGACAATTATAATTGACTAACAATATAAAAAAAAATAAAAATAGGCACTTTCGGTGTATATGAATCAAATGCATAAAATAAAATTATGATGCAACAAACCTACACTACAAATTGTAGAAAATTAATCACAAAATATATTAATAAAAAGATAATCACTTAATTGTATGTACCAATTAACACATCTCACAAACCAATTGTGTCTTGCATAATCAATTTGAAAGATACCAACTGTCATATTCTCTTTAAATGCAAACAAAACAATCCTTTATAACATTACCTCTTAGAGTTAGATAACAAAAGAAAGTGTTCTCACATGAGAGTCAAGTCTTATATAAAGGACACCAACTACTAATAAGTTACTCACTACTAATATATAAATAAATTGTAATTTGAAAACAACTATTTTAGGGTTTTACAAGGGAAAGAAAAAAGAAGTAATAGAAATTACATACATGATTGAAATCTACTAAATGCACAGCTCCATATTGTGGAGAAAAATTATTTGTCTAAATTAACTTTGAGAAATGTGAGAAGGGTCATTTTGAATTTAGAGAATTTGAGCGTGAGGGTTTAAAATGCAGTGTTTGAAAGAGGGTTTTGTGTATGAAGATTTGAGTGAGAGTTCAAAATGGGGTGCTGAGTATGGCAAGCTTTTTAAAAATTATTAGTATAGAAAAGTGAAAACAGTCAAATAATAGAATAAACATGTTTATTTGACCAAAACAAAAAGGAATATGTTGATAAAACATTATAAACTGTGCAAGTGACACAAATCACTGGATGTTAAAGAAAGAGAGCTTAGAATTCTAAGTCATGATTTATGTTTGATTTTGACCCACGTGTGGCATATTACAACTGAGTTGTAACTTAAAGCCACCATTATAAGACAATAGGATAGCAAACGAAGATGCAAAAAGAACATAATTATGTGCATCCTCTACATTGCATCAAGAGTAAATTAGCGCACCTCAACTTTTCCAATAAAAACTCATTCGCCATTTTAAGGTTGACATTTTCATATTTCCGAATGTGATCTACGAGTTCTTTGTGAGGGAAACTGCCACAATAAAAATGACAACCGTAACAACGATAGTTGTCGCATAACCATTTGAACATGTCACGTCTCTCTTCCTTTGAGGAGAACGTTTTTCCATAATACTCGCACCAATATTCGAACCCTTTTTGAAAGTCCGCATCAAAGACCTTAAAATACAGATGTGATCAAATGCAGAAATTAAACACAAAATTAAAGACATGGTTCAAATCTAATATACTATTATCATATGTGAACAAGTGGTTGCGTATACAACAAAATGCAAGAGCAGCATGGTAGAAAACTAGCTCTTCATCATGTAATGGATTCCAAACTATTAATAGGGGAAATGAGTCAAATGACACAACTAAATTGAAATAATTAGAAGGCATGAGCGATCCATTATCTCAAAGTTGTACGATGAAAAAAGTCAGATTAGATGTTTGGAACAACAACAACAACAAGAGTGTTTGCCATAAAAATGGTATGCAATTTAAGTAAAACCTACCTCATCAATGCGGGGTGGACATGCAAAGGAAAAGTAAAGCTGCATATATGGTAAATGTTAACTACTACTAAAAGAAAAGTAACAAGAACTTTAAATCCTATGTATAATGCATTTATTTAATACTACTAATAATAATTAATACCCGAGCCACTAATTTACGTATTTGATAGCACCCAGTTGTTGAGATTAACAGTACCGTGTCCTTCAATTGCAAGATAAATGTTAATAAGAGGTTTGTTTAGAAAATGAAAAAGGTGAATAAGAAGCTCCTCCTCCTCCTCCTCAAAGTTGGCTGAGTGGAAGCTAACCAATTCTCCTTCGTGGGAAGAGTAACGTTGGCCAAGAGTGTTATTGAAGCGGTCCCTATTTATTCGATGGGCCAAAGTTATTATGCATAAAGCATTTTTTATGCACCGTGCATAAGTCAATATCCACCCTCAGATCCAAACAACACGTGTAATAATCATAACTGAAGAACTTTGTATTTTTGCTTGCTCAATTTCGGCCACATTTTATATGCGATTCGATCACCGATTTCGAAAACTAATACCTAAAACATTCATAAAATCGAATGACGATCAAAACGGTATAAAGAACGTCGAGTTTCGTTGATTATTAAGGGAGAACGAACCGGGTCGTCGCGACCCGTTTCTGCAGAAAATGGGTGAGGAAGATGATGAACAGTGACGCGCCTCCACGCCCACTCTCACTGGGGGCGCGTGCGGTGCCAAGGAGACTCCAAATTTTTTTATGTTTTTTACAAAAAAATAGGAAATAATTTTCTGAGAATTTTGGGACCAGTTAGGTATTTTTTTGAGACCTGAAACTATTTTTAGTTAATAAAATAAGGTAAATATGCTTTTATAAATATCAGGTATTAATAAAATTTTCCCAAAATTTTATTTATGGTATTTTGAATTATTTGGAACGGTTGGGGCTACCTCACTCTCTCTAGTTTTGTATCGTCTTGTTAAATGACCATTATTATAGTTAAATGAGCATTAGTGCCAAGATGTTATACACTGAAATCATTTGTCTAGTTAAATGGTTTCATACTGTTATACACTGAAACCATTAGTCTAGTTAAAAGGTTTCATAGCGTTATACACTGAAACTATTATTCTAGTTAAATGGTTTCATAGCGTTACACTGAAACCATTAGTCTTTTTATTTGGTTTCAAGATGTTATACACTGAAACCATTAGTCTGGTTAAAAGGTTTCATAGCGTTATACACTGAAACTATTATTCTAGTTAAATGGTTTCATAGCGTTATTGTTGGGCTAGAATTTTATATATGCATATATTTTCAATTCTAACATAAGGGTCAGTCAAATGAAATGGTAGTTTAATACCAAAACAGAAATCTAATTGGAATAATTATTTTACAGAGCATTCGAAGTAATGTTTCGAAGCGGTGTTTCGATCCTTCGTGTTGAGGCGAAATAGTTGGGGCTAAGTTGGGCTTTAATAGAGTTTTCGTTTAAACTTCGAAGGAGATCATTTTATTGGGCCAAAAGAATTAGGCCCAAAAGTAAACGAAACAAATGAGCCCAAAGTTTAAACGCGAAGAGGAGCGGTTTTTCGTGGTTGAAGAACGTGGGGCACGAAGACTAAATCTGGAGCGTTCAGATCATCAAGGCAGTTGAGAAAGCCTCGAAGTATATATAGTGTTTCCTTAGAAGGAAAAAGGGTCGCAAAACTGTTTACTAAATTTCTCTAAGTATTCTGAGTACTCGAGCGTAAGAAAGAAAAGAATCACAGAGGAAAATGTACGGTTTGTGAACCATTTTTTATTTGTATTCGCAAGTTTATCTTTAATGCAAGTTCATTTACTGCAAATCTACATTTTTATTGTTATTCTTCTTTAAAATGTATTGATTCTGAGGCGATTCAAATCAGTATATGTTGTCTTTAATTTCGAACGAAACTAAGAAATCAAATGTTTGTTAAACTTTAATGAACATCAAGTTATTTTCTCTAACAAAACAAGCATAAAATTGTCCTGAGATTTCTAGTCAATCTCGCAAGTTTAAAATACTTAGACTAGCGCTTGTTTACCAAATTTTACTGTAAACAAATTGGCACGCCCAGTGGGACTGGTTTTGTGCTTTGTTTCTGTAAATTAAGTTTTTCTGTGTTAGTAACTGCCATTAGCGGTTATGGCTAGAACTCATCAAATGCATGGGTCTACTACCAGTCAAGCTATAAGTTCTTCGAGCAGTGAGGGTGGTTCTTCTCCCCCTCCAGATTCGAACGCGGCGAGTATTACAACTACTCCGCCAATTCCTAGCCCAAGTGGTTCTGGATATATTCCCGGAACTACCATACCAATTACAACCATGGCGTTTCACTCAGTCACGGGTAGTTCGAGGCCTATGGTCACAAATCCTTTATATGGTTTTATACCAACACCTACTCAAGGTTTCGCTTCAATACCCACTTCTGAACCTGAGAGATATACTACCCCTAGAGTCACCCCAACGCCTTTAACTACTGCATCTGTGTTGTCTTTAAGACAACAAATGGATGAAAGTAACCATGATATGGTTAACCTCTTAACACAACAAATTGGAACTGTCTTCAACCCTTTGATCCAAAATACCAATGACAGTTACCAAATGTTAGCCTATCAAATGGGTCGAATTGCTGATTTTTTTGGCACTCCAGCCCCTCAAACTCAGCCTAGGGTTAATTATGTGGCACCACAAATGATTTTACCTGCTATGTCTGCTACTCCGTTTAATCCAAGGCCACCACATGTAATTCCTCAAGTTACACAACAGCAAGAGCCGGTGCCAATAGGTCAAGAGGAATACCAATATCAAAATGAGGTTAACCAACCTCCTCCAGTGGTAATGGTTCGAAGGAATCAAGACCCTGATGATGTGATTCGAAATGTTCAGAATAATAACAATTTCGCTGCACCTAACAACTTAGCAACTTTAGTCGAAACTATTCTGAACCAAAATGGCCTTAACACTGGTACTCGAAGGCCAAACTTTGTTTCTGCATTGTCTGAATATGTGTTGCAAACAGAGTTACCTAGAGGTTGGAAGGTTCCAAAATACACTAAGTTTGCAGGAGATACTAATGAGTCAACTGTTGAACACATTGCTAGATACTTAGCAGAGTCTGGAAATTTGGCAAATAATGAAAACCTACGAATGAAATATTTTCCTAATTCATTAACCAAAAATGCTTTCACTTGGTTTACAACTTTGCCTCCTAATTCGATCCATAACTGGATTCAGTTAGAGAGGTTGTTTCATGAACAGTTTTACATGGGCCAAACTAAGATAAGTCTCAAGGAATTGGCTAGTGTTAGAAGAAAAACACAAGAAACTGTTGATGATTATTTGAATAGGTTTAGATTATTAAAGGCTCGATGCTTTACATCAGTGCCTGAACATGAACTAGTCGAAATGGCTGCAGGTGGTCTAGACTATTCGATTAGGAAAAAACTAGATACTCAATATCTTCGAGACATGTCTCAATTGGCTGATAGAGTTAGGCAAATCGAAAGATTAAAAGCTGAAAAAGCCAGAAACTCTAAGTTTCACAAAAAGAAGGATGTTGCTTTTTTAGATTCTTATGATAATGATTTTGGATATGAAACTGAAGATGAGTATGTAGATGTTGATGATAGTGATATCAATGTGGCGGAATTAAAACCAGGGCCTCCTTATATTTGTAAATTGTTGAGGCCTTCGAATGGAAAAAATCCTGTCGAACCTAAAAATGAGAAATACGCTACTAAAACTTATTCTTTTGATATTACTAAATGTGATGAAAATTTTGATTTGTTGGTATCTGATGGTCAAATAGTTGTTCAAAAAGATTTAAAAATACCTCCTATTGAACAAAGAAAGAAAAGAGGTTATTGTAAATTTCACAATTATTTAGGCCATAAAACTCACCAATGTGTTCTTTTCAGGGATTTGGTTCAACGCGCATTGAACGAAGGAAGGCTTAAGTTTGCTGAAAAAACTAAGCCACCAATGAAAGTGGATACTCATCCACTATCAACTGCTGATGCTAGCATGGTTGATGTACTGGATTGCAACATGGTTGAGATCAGTGAAGCTGATGTGGCTGCTGCTGTCAAAGCCATACCTGAGGGAGAGTATGACCAGAAGGTGAAAGAGGCTTACCCTGCTGCTGAAGAGGAATTAGTAGATTTCCTCAATAGGTGTAAGTTGAGCAACGCTGAAGTCATGCTATGTCCTCGCTGCAGTGCTGTATGTGATAAGGAGGCAGTGACAAACCTGAAGAAAGTTTTGCCTTATGCTGATCACAAAAGAAAATGGCCAAGTTCTAAACCAAATAAGAAGAGCTGGCCATATCAGAAGATTGATTGGAGTAAGTCTCACAATCAAGGCTTATCTGTTCATCAGAGGCTTGGCCCTCAAAGAACCTTCAAACCATCCAACAAAGCACCTACAAACCAGTGGGTCAGTGGCCAATATGTGGCCTTCGACAAGAAGTGGATGGAGAGAGGAAGCTCTAGCAACGTCAATGTGAAGTTCACTGCTGGAACTTCGAAGGTGTTTGCTGAATCAAAAGTGACAGCTGGCTCGAAACCACAAGTTGGTTCGAAAGTGGTTGCTCAACCACCTAACTCCCAAACTGCAACTGAAGCCAACAAGTATGGTTATAGGAATAATTATAAGGGTAAGAATCCCATGACTCGAACCCAATGGCGTAGGTTCCAGCGTAGGAAGAAGCTGGCTGCTCAAGATAGTAAGGCTGGGGGCAAATCTGATGATAAGGGAAAAGCTGAAATGGTCGAAAGACCAACTAAGGAAAAGCTAGCTCCTATAAAAGAGTCAGATGCTGAAAACGAGAAGGATGCTGACAAAGGAGAAGATTTCATGGAAGATGATGATCTTCTAGATGATGGATCTGATTTCGATGTGTTGGTGAATGTGGTGTCAGTTTTACCACTGGAGTATGATGTTCCAACAGAGATCGAGGAGGTCGAAGAAGAGTTTGAGGCTCTTGAATTGGCTAATCATAAGCCAGTGTGTTTTTATGTTATGGAGAATGGCTGCGTAGAGGCACAAGATGCCGTCTTCGAAAGGCCAGATGGAGGGATGAGAAACCATCTAAAAGCTCTATTTATTAAAGCCAAAGTGAATGATGTGGGGGTTAACAAAATCCTGGTTGATGGTGGTGCTGTAGTTAACATCATGCCTCACTTCATGCTTAAGAAGTTGGGTCTTTTCGACACTGACTTACATTCTCACAATGTGGTCTTAGCCAATTATGAGGGCAAAACTGGCCACTCCCTTGGTGCTATACAATTGGAGGTTTGTGTGGGCAGCACAATTAGGAAAACTTTGTTCATGGTGATTGCTGCTAGGCCAAACTACAACCTGCTGTTAGGCAGAGAATGGATTCATGGGGTTGGTGCTGTCCCTTCGTCCCTTCACCAAAGGCTAATTTTGTGGAGAGATGATGGCCTTGTTGAAAATATTGAGGCTGATCAAAGTGCTTATTTGGCTGATTCGAGCACAGTGACCTTGCAAAACTTTGATAAAAATTTGGCAAATATTGCTCCATGTGGAGAACAAGATGCTGCCTTCAATCCAAACATGGTAAGTCCTGATAGTGTTTACCATTCTGTTAAGTTGCATCCTACCCATGGTTTCAGTTGGGAGAGGGAGCCTGTTGATGGACCCCAAATGGGATATGCACCTGTGCCAGCTTCCGGTTGGGAAGACATCGAAAATAATGCTGATGTTTAAGTCCCCCGAATGGAGCAGGATTACGGCTTATGCTGCCGAGAATAGAATAAAAATGGCTATTGAAGCTATTGAAAATAATGATGATATGGCTGTTGAAGCCAATGACAATGTAGAAAACAAATTGGCAACAAGTGCCAATGCTTCGAATGCTGGCAATAACCAAAGATTAGATTGCATTTATGACGAAGAACCCTTGGGTTTCGAAAAAGATCCAATTAGTTCAAGTCGAAAAATGCAGGCCCAAGATCCTTTACAAGAGATTGATATTGGAAATGGCTCTATTAAAAGGCCAACTTATATCAGCGCCAATATTAATCCAATGTTGAAAGGAAAGTTGGTTGAATTGCTCAAGGAATACAAAGACTGCTTTGCTTGGGATTACAATGAAATGCCAGGATTAAGCAGAGAATTGGTCGAACACAGATTACCTCTTCGACCTGATAAAAAACCTGTGAAGCAGCTTCCAAGGAGGTTCGCTCCAGAAATCATGACAAAGATCAAGACAGAAATTGAAAGGTTGCTCAAGTGCAAGTTCATTCGAACAGCCAGGAGATTTCCTTGGTTTTGTTGTGCATAAAAAGGGCATAGAGATCAATCAAAATAAAACAAAGGCTATCATGGAGACAAAATCTCCAACAACGAAGAAACAGCTTCAATCTTTGCTTGGTAAAATTAACTTCTTGAGAAGATTCATTTCGAATCTAAGTGGAAAGGCACATCCTTTCTCTCCACTGTTAAAGCTTAAGAAAGATGAGGTTTTTCATTGGGGATTCGATCAACAGAGGGCATTTGATGATATCAAGGCTTATTTGTCAAATCCTCCTACACTAATGCCTCCAATTCGAAACAAAGAAATGAAGTCGTATATTTCAGCATCAGATACAACCATTGGGAGTATGCTTGCTCAAGAAGATGAAGATGGTAAAGAAATGGAAAGTTTTTTCTGAGGTTAGATTAGCTATTTATAGCTAGAAGAAAGAGAAGTTGAGGAATAAAATACTCAGAAAATTAAAAGATTACTTTTTATTTTTCTTTTCGACTTCCCAGATTGCCACGTGTGCCACTTTTCACGAGAAAATAGGAGGTAATGATGGTCATGGGGTAAGTGATTTGAAAAGTGAAAAGAATTGTTTCTGATGACGCCGCCGTTGGAAATCGTGAAGCATTTATGACCTGTCTTTTCAAAAACGTCACTATCTCATTCGAAGTGATCTAATCGAAAGTGCCGTTTTTGGGGGGCAATTTGTTGGGCTAGAATTTTATATATGCATATATTTTCAATTCTAACATAAGGGTCAGTCAAATGAAATGGTAGTTTAATACCAAAACAGAAATCTAATTGGAATAATTATTTTACAGAGCATTCGAAGTAATGTTTCGAAGCGGTGTTTCGATCCTTCGTGTTGAGGCGAAATAGTTGGGGCTAAGTTGGGCTTTAATAGAGTTTTCGTTTAAACTTCGAAGGAGATCATTTTATTGGGCCAAAAGAATTAGGCCCAAAAGTAAACGAAACAAATGAGCCCAAAGTTTAAACGCGAAGAGGAGCGGTTTTTCGTGGTTGAAGAACGTGGGGCACGAAGACTAAATCTGGAGCGTTCAGATCATCAAGGCAGTTGAGAAAGCCTCGAAGTATATATAGTGTTTCCTTAGAAGGAAAAAGGGTCGCAAAACTGTTTACTAAATTTCTCTAAGTATTCTGAGTACTCGAGCGTAAGAAAGAAAAGAATCACAGAGGAAAATGTACGGTTTGTGAACCATTTTTTATTTGTATTCGCAAGTTTATCTTTAATGCAAGTTCATTTACTGCAAATCTACATTTTTATTGTTATTCTTCTTTAAAATGTATTGATTCTGAGGCGATTCAAATCAGTATATGTTGTCTTTAATTTCGAACGAAACTAAGAAATCAAATGTTTGTTAAACTTTAATGAACATCAAGTTATTTTCTCTAACAAAACAAGCATAAAATTGTCCTGAGATTTCTAGTCAATCTCGCAAGTTTAAAATACTTAGACTAGCGCTTGTTTACCAAATTTTACTGTAAACAGTTATACACTGAAACCATTAGTATTGTTATTTGGTTTCAAGATGTTATACACTGAAACCATTAGCCTAGTTAAATGGTTTCATAGCGTTATACATTGAAACCATTATTCTAGTTAAATGGTTTCATAGCGTTATACATTGAAACCATTAGTCTTGTTATTTGGTTTCAAGATGTTATACATGAACCATTGGTTATTATGTTGGGCTTCGAGGGGGTGTATGACGAAAATTAATTAAAAATGGATTCTTATAATATATACTTCAAAGGAACAAAAGTTATTATTTAATTGGAAACGGGGGGGCGCTAGAAATTTGGGTGGGGGTGCGCTAGAAGTTTGGAGGAGGGGAAAAAATTAGGGGCGCGCTAGAAATTTGGGGAGGAAAAAAAATTGGGGGGCTCACAAGAAAATCTAGGGAGAAAAAGGAAAAAAAACAACCGGGGGGTGCTTTGAGCAAATGGGGGGCACGCAAGTAATGGGGTAGTATATGGGGTCGCGCGAAGCAACTGGGGGGTGCGCTAAGCAACTGTCTTTGGGCTTATGCACAGTAACCGGACTTAGGGTGGACTTTGGGTGGGGGTGTATAATGGAATGGGAGGGGTGCAAATAGGAAGTTTATGCACGCTGCATAAACAATCCTTATGCAGGATAACCCAACCGTATTCGATGATGTTGTCTAAAATTCCCAAGTCTTGGCTTGATGATATTCAAAGGATGCAGCGTCAATTTATATGGAGAGAAACATATCAGAAACGTCACTTCCATGCAGGGGCGGATGCACACAATACACATGTTGTATTGGGGGCTCAAGCCCCCACAACAAAAGGAAAATTTTCTATGATAATACTATGATACATTTTTATTGTAAGAAATTTTATATTGTTGATTTATTTGAGCCCCCATAAAAAACTAATTAGGTTTATCTATATACTTGACAAAAAAGAAACGGAAAATGGTTACTGTAGATTGCTCACAACTGTGCCATGTCATCTCATTGTCATGATCCGTTCCATTTTTTTATTTTTTTATTGTATTCAATTTTGTCGTTTCCTAATATATAAATTCAGGGTGACTTTAGCCTAATGTCATTTGTCCGATCAATCTTGTGGACAAAATCATGCCACATGCCCTACTCTTTAGTTTCCTGAAAAGAATGCATCGCACTTGCACAGTTACACCGCTTTCATCATCTTCACCGCCGCGCATCACTCCACCGACATCGATCTATGTTCTGTCGACACCTTTCAATTACTTCTTTGCTCCTGGGTTTTCTATTTGTTCTGTTTTAGCATTTAACAGTGTCACTATGTTCAAATCAATTGGATTCAACAACTTCTCTTTACTTTCTTTGTTTCTTCATCATCTTCTCTGTTGTTCCCAAATTGATTTTGGTCTGTGGTTGAAATACTGGTTTATGCTCTTTTGATTGTTCCCAACTCCATTATTCTTTGGAACAAGGATAGTTCAACAGAAGAAAAAAGAAAGCAATAGACTGTAGATTGTCAGTGGTACGAAGTAGACGGCGACGCTGATGCAGAGCGGCGTGGTAGGCTGTGGAGTTTGGTCGACAGCAAAGGTTTGAATCGTTCACGTATTCCCTGCGTCTTTTCATTTCTTCGTGTTTATTGGTTCGTTTGTAGGTGGAGTGTTGGTGTGAATATGGTGAACGTGGTATCATAGTGAATTCCAATGTATAGGATTTATTTATTTTTTTTTATTATTATTTATTGTTTATTTATTCACCTGGTGGAGGCGTTATCCTACTGAATATCATTCTTTATTTTTTAGCGAACTGGTGGAGGTTTTATCTTGATCCATTTTATATAAATTGTCACCGTTATATCCATTCCTTACATAAACTTATGTTGAAGATTATGGAACCTCCATTCATCAATTTGTTTTCCAAGTGTTTTCTTAGTCTCAAAAGATAAGAAAAATTGGTTTTTAAGTTTATCTAACTAATCTTTTGTTATTTTTTAGACTATGAAAAGTATTTGAAACAACTTTTTTTTACTTACATCCCTAATCTTTTTCCTGGTAGTTAATTTTTAATCTTCCAGTTTGTTAGTTTGTTTGATTTGAATTCAAACAATCCACCACTATTTCATTATCGTGTTTAATTGTGGTAATATATAGTGGCTTCTTGGATGATCCTATTCCATTTCAATATTGGAATGTTTTTACTTGATTTGAAGGTATATTTCCCATACATTTGGTTTAATAATATTTTTCAGCTTTTTTTAAATCTTATTTTGGTTTGCTATATGTTTTTACCCAACACCTGATGGTGTTTTTTTTTTTTTTTTATAACAAAAGAGACTTGCTTAGAAAGCAAGCCCTCAAAATATATTAAAAAAGATGAAAATACAAGAAAAAAAGAGGGGGGGCAAAGAACCTAACCCTCAAAATAAAAGAAACTAACAGAACCTATAGTAAGGCATGCCCAAACGATTTTTACCAAAATCATCTAATAACACAGGGGGGACATGATTCCACCAAGAAAAAGCAGGTAAAGTTAAGCCAAGATTCGCCATTTTGTCAGCACAGTGATTTCCTTCTCTGTATATGTGAGAGATATAAAAATTCATGTTGGATATCATCATTAAGCAGTTATCCCAACGATTCCTAAGTTGCCAAGGTACAATTTTTGCAGAAGAGAAAGCAAGCACAACTAACATGGAATCAGATTCTAACCATAATTGAGACCAACCTCTAGAAGATGCAATTTCAATTGCAAGCATTGCACCAATCAATTCAGCATTCAAAGAGGTATTGACACCAATATTGAGGGCATAAGCACCTGGAAAGAGGCACTAGCATTTCTAAAAATGCCTCCACACGCTGAGATCCCTGGATTACCAATTGATGCACCATCACAATTGCATTTAATCCAATTTAAGATTGGAGGCTGCCAAATAACTTCTTTGATTTTAGGGGCATTACCATATTTTCTTTTGACATGAAACTTTTGTAGAAGAACAAATTCATCCATATTGGAGTAGGCTTTTAACTTGGAGTTGTTACCAGACATGGATACTGAGGCAATGATAAGATTAATAAGAGACTTCCAGTGAATCTTCTTATCATTGAATCTTACTTGATTTCTAGCAAACCAAATAAAATTCACACAGTTAATAATAGATGCTGCAATCATCAAATTGCATAGAGGAGACCACCTTGAATTGCATAAACTGAAAGCATCAACTAAGGCATTAAACTGACAGTTGGTATTGAGGCAAGAGTTAAGCCAGTTCCAAATATTTTGCACATAACCGCAAGTCAGAAACAAATGATCATTTGTCTCCAAATTAGATTCACACAAACTGCACATAGAAGGGATAGAGCAGCCTCTTAAACAAAGACTGTCATCAGTAGGAAGCTTGTGCTGCAGGCATCTCCAAACCACCATGGATTTAGAGGGAGGGATGGAGACATTCCAAACAATCTTTGTCCAATTTATAGGCTGACTAGTGAGGCAATGAAAGAGATATGAATCCTTCATAGATAAGACTCCATCATGAGAATGCTTCCAAAGTAACTTGTCTTCATTTTCCTTTAAAGGAATAGTGACATTACAAATTAAGGGCTGCAACTCAGGATATGCCAAATAAAGGCAGCCCGGAATTCTCCAGCTTTTATTCTCAATAAAGTCCTTTACTTTGGCTTGAAGTAAAGAATGGAGATGCTGAGGGATATTGAGAGAAAATACTAGAGGCTCTCCACACCAAGGATCTAACCAAAAGTTGATGGATTCACCATTACCAACTTGCCAAGTGGAATTTGTGCAAATTTCAGAAAATTTTTGTTTAATGCTACTCCAAACCGAGGAAAAGATGTGGTAGGAGATGGGATTTGCTCCTTTCAAAACTCTAAATCTTAAAAATTTTGCCCGCTGCAAATCAGACTGGATGAGTTCCCAACATAGCTTTAAATTAGCAGCCTCATTGATTTTAGATAGAGATCTAATACCTAAACCACCTTCATGAAAGGTAGTACAGACTTTGTGCCAAGCCACGGTGACCAATTTTCTTTGATTCACATCACCACTCCAAAGAAAATTCCTCACCCATCTCTCAATATCTTTGATTAAACTTGAAGGCCAAGAGTAGACTGAGATAGAGTACATCAACATACCTTGTATTACACTTTTAATAAGTTGCATCCTACCTTCCATGGAAAGAAAAGATGCCTTCCAAGTTGAGAGCTTGGATTTTATCTTGTCAGCTAAGGGTTGAAAGTGACATTTCTTAGGTTTTCCTTTGAAAATTGGAACACCAAGATATACAAATGGTAACACTCCAATGCTGAAACCTAAATGATTGGCAATGTGATGAAGTCTCTGAGAAGATAAAGCTCCAGCATATATAAATGACTTACTAGGATTTACAAATTGACCTGAGGTTTCAGCATACTTGATGAAGAGAGAAGACAAGGTTTGGATATTAGATCTTGATGCTTTACAAAACAACATTATATCATCTGCATAAAGAATGTGAGAGGGTACATCCATGTGCCTAGAGCCTTTGATGAGAGATAACTTGCCATCTCTAACAAGTTTTGTGATACTTCTACTGATTACTTCTTCTGCAAGACAAAATAGTAATGGAGAGAGAGGATCACCCTGACGAACTCCTCTAGTACAGTTGAAAAAACCATGCTGCCTGCCATTTGGATTCTAATGGTTTTTTCTGCAATTTGTAGGGTCTCAATTGGTGATGCAGTCTCAACAGTGTTGTGTTGTATTTTTTTCTCCTTATATTGCAAAATGTCAACTGTGAAATATGGTGTTAGAATGCAAAATGTTGTTTTCGAAGTTCTCAGTGGGTTGTATGTAATCTGTTCTCATGTATAGATATCATGTGAAAGTTATTGTGTGTGGTCATTGCTATGGAATCTAATATATGTTAAACACATAATCGTGTGTTTGTTAGTATTTTGGAACTACATACTAATTTATACAATTAATAACTAATATACTGTTGATTCTCAAATTTCTAATCCAGTGGAACAAAAAATAAATAATCAGTCGTGCGTTGCACGGGCTAAAAAACTAGTTAACTTACATTTGTACATATATCACAAGTTCACATTTTAATTTTTATTACGTACATTATATGAGTAAAACAAAAAATTTATCATATCAATTTCTCTTTTCTAGTTTTTTGTGTGCCTAGGTTCTCCTGTCTTTATACATCTTTTATTTTTTAATAGAGCAACATAAACTATTTTTTTACTTTAATCAATTTTATTTTTATCTGCTATTTCTCTTGAACAATTGCAAATTTGTAGATTTTTTTTTGTATTTTATTAAAAAAAGCATTAGATATATTCAATTAGTTTATTTAGAAAAATAAATTAAGCAACACGTGAGTTCAAGTGGTTAATGAGCTCCCTCTAGGACGAATCGTTCGGGAGAACCTGAGTTCGATTCTTAGTGGAAACAATTATAGGTCAGACTTTGCTTACCTCACAACCAAACTCTGAATTACTAAGGTCTATTCCTCTGTGAACCAAAGTTTAAACGCAAAAAAAATAATTAAGCAACTTCTCAAAAAAATTAATATTAGTTGTAATTTTTTTTAACCCCCATCAAAGAAAATTTCTGGATCCGCCGTTGCTTCCATGCAGTCGGTTGGGATCGAGTTACTGTTCCGAAATGTCTGGGAGGACTAGGACTTAGAAAGCTCGGAGTTATGAATAAGGCCTGCCTGCTCAATCTAGGATGGAAGCTTCAGCCGGATAGCGAAGATTTTTGGTGCAAGGTGTTGCGTGGCAAATATGAGAGTGGAAATGAGCAGCATAGAGGTGCTGTTAGAGGCTCTGACTCTAACCTTTGGAAGACCTTACCAGAATTAAAACCAATGCTGCAGAATATTATCCTCTGGATAGTTGGAGATGGGCAAGATATTAATGCGTGGAGCGATGTTTGGATTGAAGCAGGTTTAAGATTAGACCAATATTTGGTTATTCCTCAACATATGCTCAATATGAAAGTATGTGAGCTAGTTGATGCAGATGGGAATTGGAAGAAAATAGGAGCAGCACTACCTCCTAATATTGATAATGGTTGGTCATGCATTGTGAAAATGTCTGTTAGGAACCGGAAAATTCGTAACTTAAGAATATAGAAGGAATTGATAAAAATGCACAAATATGGAAATTGTTGTATTATTTATGAGAAATAAAAGGTAAATGCAAGAGGATGAATATCCTAATACCCACATAGCAAAGCTCCTAAGCTAATTGTCCATAACAAACTATAATCTTCCATAATTCTCCCATACTCTCCTCACCTCACTATATATACTACTAAGAAGCATAACAAACTTGCCAACTAAGCACCATATCTCACTCACTAATTACTCATAAAATCTCACTATGCTCTTTATTACATAATAGCCCCTTTTTTTAAATTCTCTTATATTCGGGTACAGTGAATTCAGATCCTCTCCATTTCCTATTCTTTCCATTTCCTCCATTATTGTATAGTTTTGAAAATATAAATGTAAAAGTGTGATATTAAGTGGGTCCAAATGTCTTTTATACACCCAAAATATTTAAAAACTTTGGTAATAAAAGAAATGGAAATAATAGGAAATAAAGAGGATCTCAACTCACAGTACCCACCCCTTCAAAACAACCTTGTCCTCAAAGTTGAAATTTGTATCCATTAAAATTTTGCCTCTATCAAATACAAAGTTAAGCAGCAATCCATGAAGAATAAATAAGCGAAGATTGAGTTCTCTTGGATCCAATTGTACGAATGGGGTACAATGAATTTTTATTTATCTCTAAAAAAGTTAAAGTTTTTTTAAAAAATACTTTGCTAAGCAATTTTTTTTAAAAAAAGTAACTTCTAAACTGAAAAAAAAGACTGAAATGACCAAACGACTTTAACTTTATTTTTAAAGTTATTATTTTTTAACATTAAGCTCAAAGTAACTTTTATGACTAAAATAAGCTAGGCCAAATACACTCATAAACCATATAAGTAAATTTACAAGTGTATCCATATCTACAATAACTAACTTATAACTTAATTTTTATTTCATATGCATAATTTAGGGGAAAATACTCATTAAATTATGAAGTGGTAATTTAAAATAAAAGAACAAAAAATTAATGGTTTTCTTAACCTGTTTTTGATTAGGAACAGACAAAAATCACACAAAAGAGAGATACTTACGAGCAAAAGGACATTAAAGTGTCTGTGTCGGACCATCAAACCTAGCTTAGAGATGAAACCGGGTCCATTCCAGTTAGAATAAAGACATTGCGTTGGAATTGAAACATGCCACCGAACAGTCCGGTCCAAAAAGTCTTCATCTCCCTCACGGCTTTGCAACCTTCAACCCTTCTTCATTTTCACTTTAACCTAACTTTATCCAATCCTAATCCACGTGTCAACTTCCAATTCGCTACTCTCCAGATCTCCCGGTCCCACCATACCTGGTAGAATTGAATTCAACTGAAATGAAACTAGTAAACTACACGCCACTCTCACATAACAACGCTTCTTCTTCTTTCAATTTTTTCAAACCAAAAACTAAAAACTCTTTCCCAAAATGGCTTCTAAACTATGCGACTATTGCAAATCTGCCACCGCTACTCTCTACTGCCGCCCTGACTCCGCTTTCCTCTGCGGCGACTGTGACTCCGAAGTCCACGCTGCTAACAAACTCGCCTCCCGTCATCCTCGCGTCACTCTCTGTGAAGTCTGCGAGCAAGCACCTGCACATGTCACCTGTAAAGCCGATGCAGCTTCTCTATGCATCACCTGCGACCGTGACATCCACTCTGCTAATCCCCTCGCCGCACGTCACGAGCGTATTCCGATCACTCCTTTCTTCGAATCCACCACTGTTAAATCTTTTAACAATAATAACAACCACTACGATGCTGTTAAAGATGAAGCCGAAGCAGCTTCGTGGCTGATCTCCGATCCGAAAGCAGATCTCAACTCTTCTCCTTATATATTCTCCGATTCCGAAGCTATTCCATTTATGGATCTCGATTACGGTGTTATCGAACATAAAAACGACGGTGTAGTTCCTGTTCACGGTAACTTCGATCCTTTCGCTTCTGCTTACAAGAACAACACACATACAGAATTAGAAACACCATCACCGTCGCAGATTAGTAACAGTGTAAGTAAGAGATCTCAGATCTGAAATTTTGAGCTTAAATGTTGCTATATTGAATAATTATAACTTAATATATTGCTTGTTTATTGTTGTGATTGATTAGGTTTCATCGTCGATGGAGGTTGGAGTTGTTCCAGATGGAAACGCCGTATCGGAGATATCAAACTGTGGATACGGTAAGGCGGTGGCGGCGGATCGAGAAGCGAGAGTATTGAGGTATAAGGAGAAGAGGAAGAATCGAAGGTTCGAGAAGACGATTCGTTACGCTTCTCGTAAAGCTTATGCAGAAACTAGACCAAGAATCAAAGGGAGGTTTGCGAAACGCACCGATGCCGTTGATTCTATTTCTGGATACGGCGTCGTTCCGACATGTTGATCGCTCTTGTAATTTTCACTTTGTTGCTTCCTTTTCTTTGCATTTTTGTTTCATGGTGTATATAACTTTTTGTTTGCTTTAATTATGTTATGTAAAGTTGCAAACTGATCTTTGCTAACGATTTTGTATGGTTTTTGGGTGAATTTTGTAATAATGTAATGATGAAAAGGAAGTGGAATGAATGATGATGGCGAACGAATAGCAATAGCAGTCGCTGTTCAGATTTGCATGTTGATTAGCGTATCTAAATCTGGATTACCATTCGCTTAGGACGTGTGTTAACATGATTTTTTTAATCACAAATTAATATTCTAATTTAGTACTACTACTAATCTCTTTTGTTTAATCACAAATAGTTAGCATATTGAATTAAGAATTGCTAAGAAGACCGTTTGATGCATAGGATAAGGCGACAGGATATGATAAAACTATCCTATCATGATTAAATCTCTTGTTTGGTGCACCAAGAGGAAAGGATAAACATAACCAATTACTAATCCTATCATGTTACTCCTTTGTTATTTTAATCCTTAGTTTTTGGTGGGTTACCAACCTGATAGGATAAAGTTAACACGCGCATGATTTTTCTATTCCACCAAAAGACCTTCTTCGACTCCCATCCTCTACCAACTTGTCCTTTTTTTTCCTTTTTTTTCAACTCCATTGCCATTCATTCTCTGTAACCAACATCTTCTCTCCTAATCTTCTTTCGTTTGCTGCAAGATCGACTCCACTCTCATCTGTTTCTCTACAATAGATTCAATTGTCTGCACCTTCTTTCATTTTACAATCCACAATTAATTTGAAACATCCTCTTTTCTCTCAACTCCACTTTCTTTCATGTAACAATCCAAAATTGGTTTGCTTCTAATCATAAATCAATTTGATTTGTTTTGTTTTTGTTAATTTTTTTTTGGTAAAGTTTTGTTTTTGTTAATTAGTATCGATGTGTTTCTAATTCCTCATTAGTCTCTAATTTTGTTTTTCAGTTCCTAATTTTGTTGTTCTGGTGATTGAAAACAATATTTGTTGTAATTGTAACCATATGAATAAACTAAATTGTGCTCCTGTTCCAGTTGCTATCAGTTGCTTCTTATTCATGATCAATTTAACCTATCGATTTGCCTATTGTATCAATTGCTTCTTAATATGCTGGGTGGAATCAATTGCATTCATCATCGTTCACGTATTATTATTATTTATTTATTTTTAATTTGCTTCTTGATTAAATGATTCGTACTGACAACAAAATTTGATGTAGATGCTATATCAAATTTTGCAACAATTATTTTTAAAGATGATTTTTTTTTGTTACAATTTTTAAAGATGATTGAACCTTATTTTATTTTATTTTATGTTAAAAAATATAAATAATTTGTTTTTTTAATAATTAAAATTATTTGTTTATAAAAAAAGTGTATTTGCTTCACAAGAATAATTTTATTATTTAAATATAACATGTATCTTATCATGTCAATATCAAATGTGCATCAAACACACGATAAAATTAAATAATGCTATCATTTTTCTTATCATGTGTACACCAAACACATGATAGGATATGTGTTTATCCTATCACTATCCTATCATATCCTTATCCAGTTTCTTATCCTATCATATCTCTATCCTATCCTATGCATCAAACGGACCCAGTTTCTATTCAATTATGAATAACGTGTAACAGAAAATTATTAGGATTTGGATTATCTACATTTTGAAATATGACATTCATTTATATTTAGTACAAATTAGTTAGGAGAGAGTAATTGGAGAGAGATGTTATGGTAGATGATTATATGACAAAGTAAACCTAAAACATACATGATGTTAAATTTTTGAATGCCGATAATTCATATTCGAAAGTATTGAATTGACCCCGACAAATATGCTGCAAAACTATCAGAAGAACTTATTGCAGCGTAGTAGTGCAGATGTTCACGCTCTAGATGTACGGTCTTTAATGTAAGAAGTAGTATTAAAATCCAACATTGACTCGATAAATGTCATTATTAGCTTCATTCTTGTGCTTCTCATGATCTTTGAACAAATCTTCAGGACAGTCATAGATGATCATATCCGGGAAAGTCTCTAAAAAATCTTTTATTTTCTCTCTTAATTCGGGATTGGAATGAGTCCTTTTAATATTATGCGGAATGCGGAAAGGCAATGAGAGAGGTGGTTCAGGAGATTGTCTCATTTCTTCATAAATGTCCATGGCTTCCGAGGGCATTTCGCTATCCAAATAGGTTCGAATAATATCTCCAAATGAATGCTGATCAAATAAAACTCCCTCTCTTTTCAAATCATCCCAAACTCTCTCTGTTTCATCCACCCTTCTTTTCTCGCAAGCATCTCCCTATAAAAGAACATGTCCGGCCGGTACATATGATGAGTTTCATCGAAAGCAAGCCAATCATGCACACATACTTCGCCAATTTGATCCAGCTCATACAACATACTTTCCATCTCAGGTAAAGTTCTTTATTTTTGCACACACATTATCTTCACGAAAGTAAAATCTAACTAAAAATTGTTTTATTATAGGGGTCAAATTCGGGTACAAGTCGAGCACATCCCCTTCAAGTGAAGTTAAAAAACAAACATTAGTGTGTGATCCCTATATTTTCTAGACAGATTAAGGTTTCAAGTTCAGTCTAGATTCTAAATTTGAGTTGTTTAATATACAATTTGCAAGTGAAAAAATACATCAATATCATGTTTCTCGTAATTACTTGGATACAAGCCATAGTTCATGTATACATTGTATGTGACTAAAATAACTAACCCTATGAACATATCGAATGGACGACACAGTACCATGTTTATATGCAGTAGTAGCAATTACAATTCTGGCTAATCTTCTTACACACATCAATTTGTTCCAAGCATAATTTATGCAAGTAATACAATGAGAACAGCTCTATTAATCAGGACCATAATGAGTTTGAATTTGTTAATTTCCTATATATTGTTATATGATGCACAACCACAAGTTTGCTTATATATAAACTATTTTTTTCCCACTTTTCACATGTTTGGATATTCACCACTTCACCCATGCACAAATCCTCTAACGAAGGACAGTTAATTACGCGGAGCTACTTGAGAAGAAGTGCCTTGGTTCACCAAGAAACGAACAACGACACAAGTGATATTGTCAGCACTACCTCTCTGATATGCTTCTTGCATCAGTCTCTTTGCTGCCTCCTCTGCATCTCCAATTGGTTTAATCATAGCAACAGCTTCCTGAAAAATGCTTAAAGTTTTAGACAAGTTGGAAAAGAAACACTTCTCAGCAAGACATTTACGAAACTTAAAACAATCCAACACTACTAAGCAAAGATTAATTCATATGATTTTATGTTATTAGGGTGTGAAAAGGGAAAAATGGATATAGTTGCAAACCTCATTTGTGACGACATCCCATAGCCCATCACTGGCCAGAATAAGAAACTCAAGAGAACTGTCAACTTTTTCTTCCTACAAAATCACAATCATGCAACATAAATACACAAAAGAAGCAAAATTAATAGGATTTATAGTCACATCACCCATAAACTAGAATAAAGAGCATACATGACAACAAATATCTCTTTTACAGTTGTTATTAGTTCATAACAATTTCCATATTTGTTTTTAACTAGAAGAATCTCTAAAATGCTATTGTATAAGGTTAATTGTAGAATTGGAATAAATAACAAACATTGGAATACATATTCCCTATCCACATATCTCAGCTTGAATCTACGAAGATAACTTATAACAAATACACTCATACATTTAACTGCACAAAGGATAAGTTGAGATGAATCTATAACCACATAAAATAGTCAAGAATGGATTTTGCTAACCACAGTAGACATATACCTGGATTTCTGGATCCGCGACAACATACTGCTTCAAGAGTCTATCACCAAATGCACGAGAAACAGCAAGAACACCTCCAACTCTCCAAGTTCCTGTAAAAATAATATTGATCAATAGCGATAAATAAGAAAAATAAATAAATAAAAATATATAACTAAGCCACCTTACCAGCCCACATAACAAAGCCTCCTGCATCTTCAATCCTTTGCCTCTCATCTGTTTGGTCTGGCTTATGATCTCGAGAAACAGCAATTGCTACAGGAAAGCATAATTGGAAGGAAAATATTGAGCAATCATTCTACATTGGAAGGTTGAAGCTATTCTATTGCAGTAATTCCAACAGAACAGACATGCATACATGATACATTACCATTTTTACGCATGCACTAACACTACATGCTTAAAAACAATCGAATAATCTTTATATTTTATCAATAATAAATGATTTCAGGATATCTTTTACCAAATAATTTTTTTAAAACAAAATAAATCAATGAGGTGCAGATCAGCTTCACAAGAGAAGAAGACATCACAGCTAGGCTGATACTCCTACTCCTCACAATCATCTGCAGCACCTCAAAGGAACATATTATCTTTTGAGAAAAAAATAACATACACTGACAGGGTAAAATGTCAACCAATAACAACCATGTATTCCGCTACGTCACGCCACTTTATTCATATGACATTGAAGATTAAATCATTCTTATTGAGATGTCAATGTAAAATTAATTTACACTAACAATGCGTATACTTTAAACTCTTATCTTTTACCAAAGACTTGTATAACACAACCAATAATTAACAGCGTGCATCTAAGAACGTGAATAATACTATATATACACATATTAAGATAGTACTCTTACCAGTACCGCCCCTGCATATAACGGCCCTGGAGTCCCCAACATTTGCAACAAGCAAACGATCACCAACTAGAATGGCAGTAGATGCAGTAGATCCTGCATCTTTGTGATGATTGTTTTCTGATTTCAGATATTCATTGTCGGTATGATTATATGCATCAGCTGTGGAAAAACAAGAGTTATTATATGGATTTAGCAAATCACAAAACATAAGGACTGTATTGTGACAAGAGGGAGGGAACATACATATTGCTGATTTGGTGTCAGAAATGAATTTTGGATGACTGATCAAATTACTAAACAAGTTTTTCTTAACATACTCAGCAGCACGAATACCGCCATGACCTAAAAGAGTTATAAACACGAAACTTGTAGTTAGTTATTTTTGAACCTCCATCTGTAAAGAACTCTAGCATCAAAAAGAGCAGGATGAAGCATCTATTCTGATCTTTAGCCAACAAAAGGTCAGTAAATCGGCACACCTTCAAAAACAATCTGTCACGGTGGCTGAGAGCAATACTATATAGCAAAAAATGGAGAACAAAACAAAAATCTGGCTATATACTCTATAAAAGCATAAGTACACATGCATATGTGAATGTTGTTACATTAAACAATTAATTTTCCAATATTGTAAGAAATTGAAAAACTTAGGAAAGAAACAAATTAATAAAGAATACTGATAAAATATCCACGGCATGATTTCCTTGTGAAATATTTTTGGCATATTTTCCGATGAAAATACAATGAGGAGACAAAAGTTAGAGAAATATGCAACTATACCATCAAAGACTCCGAAAAGGCCAACGGTTTCACCATCAACACCATCAATTCTTGTCTCATAAAAATCTTCCATTGAAGATCTCTTGCCAGCCGAGCTAGCATACCCATAGCTAAACTTTCCATTGTGACTACATATACAAATCATAACAAATTCTGTCAAAATCATCTCATACAGTCCATAATTCATTCATTTTTTAGAAAGAAAATGCCAGAAATTTGACACCATTGTCTCTTTTTCCCCCAAATCAATGAATGAATCAAATCAATAATGCATAAAAGTATAAAATCCCACAATTTATGTATAACATGAAAAACAAAATTTATAGGTTAATCCTTAACATATTCAATTCATTACACACACAAACTACCTTAACCTATATTCTAAGGAGAAATTGATCATTAAATTTCAATGCTTAATATTTATCATATATTCAAGAGAAAGTTGTTTTTGGAACAAATTTAAGCGATTCTATAAAGTCCTTTTCGAATAATTCCAACTTGATGTACAAATACTTGAAAATTGAAAAGAGATTGAACACAATGTGACAATTTTGTAATAATTAAATAAATAAAATACATAATGATATTGGAACAAAACAAGATTTGCATATGAAAATCAACACATTTTGGTAATTATAAGATTCAAGAAAAATACCTGAGACCGCCACCGCTAACTGGTGCATCATCTTGAGCCTGACTTGAAGATGACAAAGCAGAATTGAGATATCCCATATTACAACAACTACAATGTTTCTTTCTTTCTTTGTACCAAATGATGAAACAAAAACACTATTGCTTATTTATTTTTCCTGCCAATGATTCCAAGTAATCATAACATTAGTGTAATTAATTCAAATTTTAACATGCACAAGAATGTGTAATTAATTTTTATAGCAATTGATTTAAATTTTTTGTGCATAAATCTTGTGATTGATATATGAACCCTTGGTAGAAGGGAAGATAGAAGAAATGAGAGAAAAAGAGAAAGAGAATTTGGAAAACATAGGATTAGGGAATTCTGTTTAATTTTAGTTCATGACAACACATTGTTTGTTCAACAATTCAGACATTCATTCAAACATAATCTTCTAGTAGTTCAATAATAATTGTATATTGTAATAAAAAATAATTGTATATTTTCTTTAAAAAAATAATTATGATTGGGTCAGCACAGCAAGAATGAATAAATAAATAATTAATGAAAGAATGAAAAAAAAAATATGTAAAAACTCAAGTCACTATTTATTGATTTTTTTTATTGATTTAATAATATAAATTGTTGGTGGTATTCTTGAACAATCGATGAAATAGTTAATTTTTTTTAATAAAACGATGAATTAGTTAATTAATTAATTAATCATGTAGTATGTTGATGATTATCCTTTCGTGAAATAGGAATGCTAAAAATGGTTTGCTGGCTGGCATTTCATACGCGTCACCGAAGATGAGGGCGAAGTATTTGGTGGGACCAAGTCAATGCCAACAATCAAATGGCTTCAAGTTCTAATTTCTATTCTCCTTTTTCTGTTGACAAGAAAACTATTTATCAATCAATAATAATAATAAAATATAAGAAACCTATAGTACTTGACAAAAACATTTTTGCCCATTTTTGAATATTGACATGTGTTCTAAGTAGGAATATTTGATGTTCAAAATTTATGAATTAAAAGAATGTTGAACCAAGTCGAGCCAATGAGATGTCTAACTGAACTGATTAATAAATTTTGTGAGATAAAATTGACTTTTTATGTGAGCCACAATTTTACAATGTAATTGAGCAACTTTTTTTTTTTTTAAATAAACACATTTTCAAATTATCATTATTTTTCATCACATCTTGTGGTCACTCATGCTCTCTTGTTTTCTTATAAAAATTAAAACATGCTCTAGTCCAAGCTAGAGAAGACACTATGCTTCAAAGATCATTTCTAAGAAAAAGTACATTTGCCTGAAAAATAGTATTAGTAGAATTCAAACTTAAAAGGTAAAACCTTTCAAATGTGAGAGAAAAGTTTTTAACCATTCTTTTTCTTTTTTTTCACCATCAGTTTAATTTAGTTCGGAGTTCAGTTCTGACATCAAGTGATTTCAGCCCTCTCTCGATCGCAGTTACGGAGGATCGAACCGCAGTTCTCCCTACCAAGTTCAGTATCAATCATCATTGAATCAGATGTTTGATTATTACGTTTGTAAATAACCTTTTAATATTTATTATCATGTTATGCATATAATATTAACAATAATCATTTGTGTTGTTTAATTATATACTTCAAAATTATGGTTAATGACCTTTTAAATCGCAGGTGACTGTGTTCAACAAATTATTGGCAGTAACAATTCATTAACATAATTATTCATATTTAAATTGTGTTAATGTCAAAATTATCTATCAAAATAATAGAACTCGATTTTTAAGATTAGCAATCAAACTCTTAGTACGGGAAGAAAGTAGCTTCAATTGAAAGTTAAAAGATATTAAAAAAGTTTTAAGTTGATGGTCCTAAATGTTGTAAAAAAAAAGTTGATGGTCCGTGATTCAATTCCATAAAGTAACATAATCACTAACTCAACAACATTTATCTAAGAATTTTACTTTTGTCATCTACCAATTATTCGTGCACCCTATATTTTTCAATTTTACCTTTCCGCTACTTAAATAGAGGATGTTATAATAATATGATAGTTTTGGGTGTATCTGCTGTTTAAATAGCGAACATAGATATTTTAATAAATTTGTAGGGCGCGCAAAAAAATGGGTAGAGTGGCAAAAAAATATTTTTTATTGCCTAAAAGCAAATAGTCTCAATATCTGGTCTTTAAAATACTCATATATATATATACACCGGCCACTTGTGTTACACCTCAATGCTATGTCTATAATATTACTTGCTCTTTCATAAAGTATAGATCACTTTTTGAGTTTAATTTTTATTTATACTTTATAGTAAAAAAATTTACACTGCCTTGACAAAATAAAAAAATTTACGTCAATCAATATGTTAGAACTCAGAACCAATTCATGAGTGTAATTATAAATGTGGTATGATAATAACGAGTGTACACTTGCCCCACTCTTCCATCCACCCACCTGCGACCCACCCTTTCTTCCTTCCTCCTACGCTCTACCACCCCATTCCTCTTCCCTCCCTCCCTCTCCGCCTCACCTTCCACCACCCTGTTCCCCTCTCCAGTCTCCAGCCTTCCCCAACCCCTTTCCAGTCTGTATAAGACTTTCAGAGAAGCTAGTTATAATAACAATTTAGTGATGCAATTTTTTATAAAATAATGATTTGCTGTTTACGTTTAAACAAATTTTCTAATTTTTTTCACTATCTTAAAGAAGTGAAACTGTCGGCCTGAAATCTGAATTATCGATTTGTTTTATTTGCTAACTAAAAAAATATGGAAGAAATACGTGCTAATTTCTAGTTCACCAATGTCATGTCAACAGCTGTATCTCTACCTTAATCTGACTTTTTGTGTAGAAGTATAGACAAATATAGCCAAGAGGCTACCTGCAATCTGTGACTAGAACGCAAAGCTAAAGCTGAAATAACGTCTATAGCAAATTTGTGAGCCTCAGGCTTCACTGCCATACGAATAAGCATTGCTGTCCACTCCTCGGGTGCCAACTTTATGACCTCACGAATGTATTGAAAGCCTTTTCCAATCCTTGCGAGCATAGTACGCTCCTGAAATGTTCAGGAAAGAAAAACTTCAGTATATAGGCTCCATTTGATGGAGAAAAATTATTTAGTGGTTACGTTTCTCATCTTCCCCTTCCCTCCATTCTCTCATCCTACCAAACATAATAACAGACAGACTCAACCCAACTAAAAGACCTTATCCTTCAGCATTGTCATGAAGGGGTTTGGGTTCCGGGTTAAACAATACAATAAGAACAGGGCACGAGGAGTTCACAACCAAGATATTCCCAAGCTCTCGCCCTTTTCAAGACCCCTTCAGGTAAGCCACTGGGACACCTTCCTCCAAAACTACAATTTAAAACGTGCCACTATCCCACCACTGTTGTCACTGTCTCAGCTTTCCCATCACCCAACTTCTGCTACACCCATCCCATAACTACAATCGTCGGCTTTCCCACTCTGTCCTTCTAAATATAATATACATGTACTTCTCCCCACATTGCCATCAAAAACCTATCTATGTGACATGGGAACCCTAGTGGCAACTGGCAAGAGTTCAACAGCCATAAGAACTTTGCCGTGCCCTGGATACACAAACATGGAGATTTTTTTAACAAAAGACAATACCTCAAAGAGCGATATCCTCTGGTCTTGAGGCTTCCAATTTAATGCACAATCAATCACTTCATCTTGCAGAAATACATCAGCTGCTTCTACTATATCCCGAAGAAGGAAAAGACGCACTCTGTGACCCTTCTCTGATAATATGAATAATAGAAGATCTTCAGTGGAATCGACGACGGCATGCATGTCGAATGATTTCCAAACAGAAGAACTTGAGGACTTTTCAGGATTAGGGTCTCCCGTTAGGTCTGAAGCTTGTTCAGATATTGCTGCTACCTGAAACAAGAATGACATTTATATTATATATGGTCCAAAGTTGTATAATAATTTTATTCAGCAGAATATTCAAATTTTAGTGCAGAAACAAATAGGATTTGCATTTACAATACAACATCACTAGAGAGAGGGTTAATGATTATGCAACTCTGATAAGCAAGCACAGTGAAAAAGAAGTCATGACTCATGATACATCTTAGTGTGGTTATATATGTGCTTATATTTGAAACACAAATGTCAAAGAGCAGTTCCTTCTATTTGGGGAAGTTATGATGCATACAACGCAATATTATACTTCAACTGTGTGAATTTCAGCTTTAAGTTGGTGAGCTTTCAACATTCAACATAACAATTACAGTGTGTGGCAGAGTAGAAAAGCCTAGATAGATCGTACCAGACGCTCTAGCCGGTTCCACCTTATCGATCCATTGTTACGAATGACAAGTTCCCTCAAAATTCTTCTCATATCAGGGCTTGGGTCTGCTATAAGTCTCCCAATAACAAAAGGATATGCACTCTCAATGACCTTAAAATCAGGATCCAGAACTTTAGCTGTCCCTTCTAGTGATCCCAGCGCTCTTATAACAAGAGCATAGTCTGGTGGGAGGGAGAAGTTAAATTCATACATGACATCATATAGTTGGTTCATGATTCCCTGAAATCCAATGAAAGATTGAACTTTAAAATACAAAGTGCCGTGATACCCTGAAATTGTGCTTTAGATAGATATAAAAACAAAGGGCTGATTGTCTAAGACATTATGAGAAATGGATCAGTGAAATATTATTTTAGGAAATAATTTTGAGGCTTTCAAACCCAGCACGGAGAAGAAGCAATAAAGCAAGGAAAAATTCATAAATGTTACCAGGTGTGTGTCGTGTGTACATTTTGAGTATGCGCGTGACCCCCTCCCCAAAAAGAAAAAAATAAATAAATAAAATGGCTGGAAAGCTGCCAATTAGTTCCTACTTTCTACCAAGCCTCTCAATTGACATGAAAAAATGCCCCAAAACTCTCTGCTTTGTAAGATTAAGGCTGATGACCAAAATGTAATACCAGTTACAGCTATTACCCAGCAAACAATTGATCCTTACATACGGGATAAAACACGAACGAACCTGGAAATCTTGAGATTCACTGGTTCGATAGTCATCCGAGAAAGATGCTTGCAGTGCATCAGAAACTAAGTGTATATCAACCCCTTCAGGAATAAATCCCAAAGAAAGGAAGTCATTTGCCAAGCTCAGAGAGTCTCGATTAACAAAGTGCACAATCTGAAAGAGAGAAAAACTTAGTACCAGCCACAAGACAATTAAGGAAAATTGGGTATCTCAGCAAGGTGCAATATCAGGATGCAGAGGGACTTCAAAATGAAATAATAAATATAAAGACAATGTGATTTCAGGAACATTATATTCAAGAGAATAAACATATCATATATCTGAATACCATGATTGAAGGATTTCTTTTATTTCCGGATATCATCTACATTGGCATCATAAAAGAAATTTCATGTATATATGCAACACATTTTCTTGTAAATTATGCAACAGTCATTTGAGTTCCTTCACTTCAGGAAACATGATAAGAACTTGTAGAGTAGTCAAAATATATCATATCCATTGACCACAAACAGGAAGACCATTCACTAAGTTGATATGAATCACCCCCATTAAATGTTAAACTCGTAGAAATAATTATGATACATCTTACGAGGAGAAAGAAACAAATAATGTGTCAAATGTTGGCATGTCTAACATCCTTAATGAACATGGACCTTTTCAAACTTATTTTTTCCATGAAGAAATTGCCATCAAATGTGGCGGAAATTATGTTGCACTAATTAATTTAAGTTACATTCATTAAAAGGTGTTATGTTCAAAGTCAAGATATTTCTCACTATTTGAATAAGTCCAATACGATAATGCCTAGGAATATCCCCCATCATTCCAAAGTCAAAATATGCAAGTGATCCATCATGTGTAGCAACAAGGTTTCCTGGATGAGGATCAGCATGGAAATAACCGTCCTCAAGCATTTGCCTCAGAGAGCAGTATAATCCCTACAAAGTCATAAGAAAGATGCAAGGACATCAATTGGCCAGTACTTGGCATTTTAAGTAAACATATGCAGTTAATATATAGCCAAAAGAAAATGTATGCGTGCATTTATACTATTCATAAATATGTGTAAGCAAACTAATTTAAATAAATACATAGACAGATGAGCAAACTCATGAAAGAGATATATCATGCGTGTAAGAAGTTAGTATGTGACCAAGAAAACTTATGTGGTTCGTACCTGGTCAATGAGTTCCCTTCTGTTCAAAGAAGCTTTACTCAAGCCTGTTTCATCTGTAAGCTTAATTCCATCTAACCACTCCATAGTCAGTATAGTGGTGCATGTATAGTCCCAATATATTTTGGGAGCTTTGACCGACTTTGTTCTATTGTTTTTTATATTACCTCCGCCTGCATTTTTGTGAACTTGTTCATCAGCATCTATCTAAAAGAATCACTAGTCCAAATTGCATGCTAAAGAACTATGCATGATGTAAGTAAAGAGACAAATGTACACAGTGCCCTCTCATATTTGAGGAACAATCATCGGTCTGCATACCAGCAAGCAAGGATTCTCATATGTATATTGCTCCAAAGCTAATATTAAAAAATTCTAGGAGAAATGCTTCAAGTAAGCATTATCTAAATTTCAAATTTGGGATTACAACATGTGGTTGAATACTTGAACTAGGAACATGCCAAAAGCACAATCAAAGAAAACAGCAAATGAAATATTTGCTGCAGATGTTGAACTTACTTGAAGAAGAACAGTAGAGAGAAGCAAAACGTTCAGCATTTTTCCCCTCTAGGACATAATCAATTTCATCAAACATGTGCCTGACCTGTTGCATTAATTTACAAAATGAATAATAAGATATACAGTAATTGCAATGTAAACTGACATATAAAGGTATCCATAGACATAGTAGTCAGCCGGTGTAAGGATCATGCTCGCACACATGTGAAAGTAAAACCTTACCGTTTGAAGTGAGTTTCAGATATTAGTTTGTTAATATTAGGTGAAAAATAGGTCATCTACAAAGCAGACAATAGATTATGCGATCTAAGGCAAAGGAACTCACCATTTCATTAACTGCTACTAGAAGATCTTTGCGAGCCTTCGCAAACCGTTTAAATTGGCCCCCGATCATATGGAATAACAAAGCATCAAGGGTCAATGAAAGTGACATGCCAGGCCTCTGAACTTTTACAGCTACAAGTTCTCCAGAATGCAGGTGAGCTGCAACACTTGAAGCAACAAAAGTAAACACTTCAATCTTCCTCAAATGTGTCCATATTACTCTGAAGTTCCAAATTTAAGAACAAGAAGCCAAACAAATATGCTAATCAGAATAAAATACTAGTTATTTTTGTTGGTAACAAACCTTTATAAACCTGCCCTAACGATGCTGCTGCAATAGGTTTAGGGCTAATGTCACTAAAAATTTCACCAATAGGAGCACCAAACTGGGTTTCAATAGATCTGATTGCAACATCGGTTGAAAATGGAGGTATTTGATCCTAGCATGAATAAAAAATTTATATGTTTTCATCAATACAAGATAACAAAAACAGGAGCACGGCAATTGTCAATAAATGCATCTACAGTTTTTGATTGAATGCACTGAAGTAAAATGGAAGAGGCCATTGTACCTGTAACTTAGCAAGTTCTTGACAATATACTGTCGGCAATATGTCAGGTCTAGTGCTCAATGCCTGCCCGAGCTGTATTCATGTGCAGACTACGTCAAATAAAATAACCATATTGATAAATTTAATATAATAAGTATCCTTTTTCCACTCGGTATATATAATGTTGCAATGATGATATGAGAAACCATATTCAAGTATTTTAAGAGAAACTTGAAAAATAATATAAAATAAAAGGGGGTAGCTGTGGTGAGAGCTTAAGAACTAGAAACACAATTATTGATTTCTATGAGAAAGGTAAAAATAGTAAAGCCAGATGTGAATTTTGAAATAAAACAGGAAAAAAAAAATAAAGTCTTGCCTAATAAGTTGTATGATAAAGAAAAAATAATGCTAATGAAAAGTGCATATGCCAAACTACAGCAGGAATATAGTAGTATAAAAAGAGTAAGGCAAGGAATGAAGGAAAAAGACATGATGAAACCAGAAACCAAAAGGAAATAACCTGTGAAAGAAACTTGCCTTAATGTAGAAAGGACCCAAGCGTATTAGAGTTTCACAAAACTGCAAAAAATTGTATTGACATCACTGTTCATTCCTGTCAATTTTTCACTAATAAGTATTAAAAGAAATGAATATGCACGCTATTGCTGGAAGAAATGTATGTGGTTTTGTAAATCTTGAGTGGTCAAATGCATGGTTGACACTTGAAGGCACATTACGAGACAAAATGATCTTAGATTGTCAACCCTTTACAAATATAAAGCAGACATGTGGTTGTACTTTTAATTTGAAAATCATACAATAATTAAAATTATAGTCTTCATTATGTAACAACCCGTTTTTCAAAAGCCAAAAAGGGGCATTATTTTTTTTTTTTTTTTGTACACAATCAGAGTTACGCATAAAAGATTTTAAATGAGCCGGCATTCAAATATACAAAAGAACTCATTACCAAAAGGTGCTTCGACAAGCAAAGTATATCCCTGAATAACTACAGTCCAAGTCTAAGTATTCGAATACTTACAACCAAACAAGTTAGAAAGCTCTATGCTAACCCAAAAGCACGGTGCACAAAACACACCGGCGCATAGTCTAACTATTCTAAGCTTCAACACAAGCTCACTAAGGCCTAGAGCTGCCAACACCATCCTCTCGACCTACATCGTCATCTGGGGTGGGATGAGCCCGCAAATGAAAGAAAGGGTCACCACAAAATAAAAGTATATATATATAAACGGTGCGAAAGATTGTACACATAACAAATATTTCCACAAAACACAAGAGAAAGCTCTTAATCTCAAGAGTAATTCCCACCAACGGGCTTATATAAATAAATCACCAAGCCTAATGCAGACTTCTACAATGGGTGTGACAACCGATCTCTGGTTAGCCACATGCATGATTTAATTCCGGAATTCAACCTCTCTATAGAAGGCGTAGGTCTCTGGTGGGATAACACCTCCTACTATTGGTGGGATAACACCAGGTAGAGTCACACAAGACAATACCAAAACAATCACGGTGGGATAACACCGGGTGAGTCACACAAGACAACCACCAACTCAATAAAATCCAGTAGGATTTGGCGAAGTCGCACAGACAATCGCCCGGTACGAAGGCAAGTCACACAAGACATACACCTAGGCACGCAACTATGAAATGCATGGCATATATTCTCTTCGGCATATACGGGATAGTCACACAAGACAAAATCCTCGCGTAGTCCTATCTGACGCACGCATTCATATATGCTCATGCAAACAATCACATAGCCTAAAGCCTATGTACAAAGCATCTCAACATACATACATTTTCTCAATCATATGTAATTTGCACACATCTTTATAAACACGTTCTCATCAACGAGAATACATAAGTACAAACATGCCGAAGCACACAACAATTGCATACACAGCAAAACAAAGCATGTCGTAACCATTTCGAAAGACGGAAATAAAGTGGAGCCCTTACCTCGGCAAGCTCCCGTTTACTAAGACTCGTCCAAACAACACAACGCGCTTCCTAAAACAAGCAGCGTACCATCAATACATTGTTTCCCAACCAAATGTAATGAAACTACATCAAAACCCCAAAAACTCTAAGGGTTTCTAAGGAAAATTCACTCTTTCGGATACCATACCAAAATCTATCGTATTGATCAACCACCATGAGTTATTTGTACTATTTTTAGGACCCAAAACAATAGGCCAAAGTCTTAAATAATTTGAAATGCAAAATGGCCGTTTTCTTGCGTTACAAGCTACGTACTTTCCGTGTACCCGAAGAACTCGTTTCCAATCCCAACCACTTCCATAAATTAATAAAAAGGGATTAGAAAGCTAAAAACCAAGTTTAGAAATCAGAATCCAAAATTTTAGGTCTCAGAGCTCGCCCCAGCGAGTTGGCAGCGAGTGAAGGCAGGGAGGACTGGTCTTACTCGCTGTGGAGCACGCCCTGGCGTGTTCATGACCTGTGACACTCGCCCCAGCGAGTAAACACTCGCTCAGCGAGTTTCAACTGTCATGACAGCAAAAGACAGCAACTCACACCACCTTTTTCCACCCAAGCCTAGCTTGATTCTATTAGTTCCCAACACTTTTTCAAGGCACAAAAGCAAACCATTTTCATAAGCAAGCAATTCGTTCCCGAAAGCTTGTTGGTGGCTTCGAGTGCAAGTTATTTGATTTTCATTTCCAAAATCAAAACCAAATCCAAGCACAAGTTTTATTACGGGCCTTAACCGTCCGGTAATCATTTTCAAACATGTTTTCAAGGTAAAAAGTAACACCACATGTCACAAGAGTTTTAAACCACTTTGACCCCAAAAACACTACTCAAAACACTTGGGAAAAATTTTCATAAACCACAAAATATTTTTCATCGGATTTTCTAAAACAAAACCATACAACGCATTTCCCTTTTGCCCAAAGGTTCAAAGACAACTTTTCTTTTCAAAACCTTACAACATAACCACATGTTATTGATCAATACATAATCAACTCAAAACCCTAACTTTTCTCATGAGATTTTCACCAACTCATGGAAAATTGAAACAACAAAGCCTAGCATGCTTACTAAACTCTCATGAACAACTTTCATGAAACACAAACTAGCAAGAACAACATTTCTCACCAAACCCTCTTAAGAACATAAACCCAAAAACCTCACAACTCTAAAAATCTACCAACCTAGGAGATGAGAAGAGAGGGTTACCTTTAGAAACCTCTACAATAATCCTCAAAGCTTCCAAGCTTGAAATGGAGTGAAATGGTGAGGAAATAAAAATTTGTGAAGGTTAAGGTCATGAAATGGAGTTCCACGTGAAAGAGAGAAAGAATGGAGATGTTTAGTGATGTTTTCTAAGTCCACAAGTGACCAAACCTCCTTACTAACTCAAAGCTCTTGATAGCCAAACCACCATTGGATCAAAGTCAAAAGTCCAAGCTTAAACCCTAGCCATTGGATCACTTTACTTTATGAGAAAGTCACAAGATTTAATCAACTCACCCATAACAAGTCTCGTACTCAGCTCTCGCGCGACGCGACGAACGTAAACCACAAAAACATAAAACCTACGGAAAGAACATCTAACGTTTAACATTTCCAAAACTTATCGCCGAATCTTATTCCGCGACTGTAATTTTCTTCCATACCTTAGAAAATTATTCTCAGAATATATCTTAACTCGTGCAGATATATAAAACTCCCATCCGAAACCTCACTCAAAACAGACGCAGTAAGATTTTCCATCCGCGGGTAAAATCCTACTCGTTTTTCCAAAAACAAGAATAATCCAAAACTCGTTATTCTGAAACCACAAATAACTTCTTATACAAGAAACAGGATCACAAGACAAAAGTCTGTACAATTACAGTGCACGAGCACAAAACAGACTCAATTACAGCAAAACTTAACAAGTTACACGATGTTTCATCACACGAACACATCGAAACCCTAATATTCCTTAAACCAACTATACAATGAAATCTTGGGTCTTACACATTATTTGAGCTAGCTATTCACAAATAAATTTGTTTCCCTTCTATATACTGCTTAACTTGACAAGTTAACGCGTTTTTCTTAAGTGTAAGCAAGGAAAAAGTTGTGGATTTTCTCCCAAATATGTCTGGAGTGCACAGTGCACTGCACACACATACAAGGAGGCAAGGCAGAAAAAAATAGAAAATTGAAGGGAGCAACCAGGTCGCAAGGAGTGAATCTTGCTGATCCGAACCTGAGTGCTCAAGATTAACAATGACTTCATCTTTGTTCAAAAAAAAACAATGACTTCATCTTAACCTTACTCTGTGAAGAACTGTGGTGGACGGAGGATTAACCACAAAATAATGCACAACTTGTGACTTCGAATAACACTTACTTGAAGTTTTCGATGGAGATAATTTTTCTCACCTAGTTCAACAGAAACTTGATGAGATTGTTTGTCAGAGCAGAAGCTACAATTTGATATCCGGGAAAGAGAACGGATTTCAAGGAGAAGTCGTGAAACTCATTTTCAGCTAATGAAACCATATTATAAAGAGAATGTATAATATGGAGAAAATTTGAGTATAATCTAAACTAAATTTCTGAATGTAAAGAGAACAAAATTGAATCTCTATACTTATGAACATGTGAACTCACAAGCATTGCAGGATGAATAAAATAGGCGGTTTATAAGTAAATATAGTGTTAAACTGAAAAATTATCAAACATTAAGCGACCAAATAAAAAAAATGCAACAAAATAAGAACGCAGACAAATTCTTGAATGTCAACTGAGAAGGAGATAACAAATACTGTGAAAAAAAATTCTTGAATGCCAACAGATAAGGAGATAACAAATTCTTGAATGACTTTTATTTCAGAGCTACAGACATTGTATCAACATCACTGTGAAAAAAGAAGAAAAAAAAACTTTTATCCTCGAGACTGGCAACCAGAAGAACAAGCAAAGCCGCTTCCTACAAAGCGGAATTGGCAGTATACTACGGATTGATGCTCAATATCATGAATTTTGCTCACTTGAAATTGTACGTGAGCGTTATACAAGTTGCTTTCAGACAATGACTTAAAAATAACATTACTGCATCTATGTAATGCAGCAGAGGAAGAGTTATTATCCAAGATGAACAGCATTATTAATTCATAAGCATAAATTAAAATTAAAAAGAGTTGAATCACTGAACTCAATTTGTTATTTACAATTCCATTTAACTTTCGTTTGTTCCCCCTTTCCCCTGCTAAGAGGTTTCCTTGCTTTGATAGCATTTCACTCAATTTATTGATTCTTTTTCATTTATAATGTTCAATTATTCAATGGCTACAAATATGGAGTCATGGTCAGCCTCTAAGGCTGCCAACAATATACTTAATGATGAACCCAATCCAACTCTTTCCTGGACCCTATCATGGCAGAAGCTAGGTTGTCTTTTTTACCTGTGGCTAATTCTTGATCAAATGCATTACAAATTGAACGGAAACCTCAAACAAAATATGTTTGTTTTCTAATTGCGTATGTATAGATTTATAGAAAGTATTGGCAACAGATAATCAATTACCTTAACTGCTCGTTTTTGTATGTCTTGAACGAACAACTGCCACATTGTTAGCCTAAACACATGAAATGAAATAATTGCAGCCCTGTACAAAGCCAGAAATGGACCAAACCGGTATATAGCATTGAAACTCTTAGAGCTATACGTTCCGAGAGTAAGCCCAAATTTATTTTCCAGTGATTCCCTCCTCCTCCTTGCATAATCAGCAGACGGCGTTTCACCATGCACGCTGGTGAAACCAGTTGAATATCTGCATCATAATCCCCCACAAACAAAAATTTGAATATCACAAACATAACCAGAACAAAAACTATATTATATTAATCAAATTAAGTCTATGAAGAATCAAATCAACTCACGAATTTCGATGCAACAGCCAAGAAGGGGACCAGGAATCCAACCTCCTGAGATAATCCATTGGCACACATTTGCCTAAGATAATCTCAGTTGCACTCTGATGTCGTAATTCTGCAAAGAAAACACATATTCACACTCTCAAAATGAGACAATAATAACAACGATGACCTATATAACCAAAATAGGTAACTCAATTTTCCATATAACTAATGCTATAGAACACTTACTAATAATATCAACAATAACCTAACAAACATTCGATTCAACAATTTCAGCAAGTAAAACTACGGAAATTGCGTTAGAATCGCAGGAAAATTTCTAGGGTGTAGTGATCGGAGAAAATAAGTTAAGTATTTGGAAGCGATGAAATTGAAGAAGAAAGAGTTGAGTGAGAGATTACTTGCGGGGACAGAAATGGCACCGGTGTGACGGTAGAAAGCAGCAAAGGCATTTCTCCTCATTGATGTGCGTATCGAAGGAGTTCAGTGTAGCTGAGTGAAGGAGGGGGAAGCATGAGAAAACGATGTACACCAATTGTTTGAAAAAATGCTTAGTCGCAATGAAGAAGCCATCGATTTTGGATTCGATGTATAGCGGTGGTTAGTGTTTGAAGCTTAGAGCAGAGGAAACTGCCACGTCTGGTGGTGTAATGTGAAGCCACATGGCAGTTGACGTCAATTTTGTTTTGGAGAACGCGAACCGCCTTCCGGGGGTTTGGATTGAATGAATTTCTTGAATAAATCTTGTGATCGGAAAAAGTTTGTTTACTGTCGCCTCTTCTACCCTTTCTTTGAGTTTAGGTGTTGTTCTAATTTCTAAAAGTTGTAGGAGTAGTTTTTTTTTACACTAAAAATCTAAAAAAAATTGGTAAGTGATTAAATTTTGAAGCTGTTGGCAACTGCTTAATGAGTTTCACTTAAATAAGAATATATTATTTGAGTTGTTTATAAGAAAATGCTAAATAGTGTATCTCGTGCACTAGTTAAGTATATGAATAAGATAAATTTTATTTTGAAACTCGTGTATTCAATACATTTAAAGTGTAAAAAGTTGTTTTTACTAACATTAATTTTATGTTTTATTTCTTTCTTTGGTATGCTTAACAAGTACACTGTTTAGAATCCTTGTTTATGTTATGACAAAAAATATGATTGTGATTGGTTAACAGACTGACAATGTATATTATTTTTTCAGTTATTTAAATCGTGCTTAAAGCTTCACAAAGCAAATGTTAAAAATTATAGACAAGTTAAACTATTACCGCACTATTTGACTTGTGAGGTTGTAACTAGTTATTTAGCTATAAAAAAATGTACACAGATATTCAATCGCATTATATTTCAACTTATACATCTTCACAGGGGCGGACACACTAAGAGGCAAGGTCTGACAGCCACACTCGATTTTCAACATTTTTTTATATATTTAAATATATATATATATATATATATATATATATATTGAAGAAAAAAATGTGAGAAAATATAATAGAATGAAAGAAAGTAGGAAGAAAATATATATATCTATCGTCGCCCACCCTTTCCACCACATAGCCACCATCATTGTTGGTGCTGCCCACCTGCCACTATTGTTGTTTACCGTCACCGCACCGTCGACTACTCTCAATCATCTAACAAATACTTTTGCTTCCAATTCCAAACCTTATACGTCTTTGATTGATGTATCTGGTAATGTTGCAGGGAGAGAACAAATGGTTGTTTTTGTAAGCTATGTTAACAATGAAGGTTTGGTAAAAGAAATATTTATTAGCATTGTAAGTGTTAAAGAAACAAGTGTTCAGTCACTTGAAGAGGCACTTGAGAAGTTGTTGTCTATTAATGTTTGAGTTTATCTAGCATTATGGGGCAAGTATATGACGGAGCTAACAATATGTGAGGTAAGTATGGTGGTTTGAGAACTTTAATCCAAAATGAGAGTCTATCTGCTTATTATGTGCATTGTTTCGCCCATCAACTTCAATTGGCACTTGTTCTTGTGCCAAGACTCACAAATGTGTTGGTGGTTTTTTCGGTAATGTCAATATTCTTGTTAATTTTCATACGATCTTCTAACAAGAGACAAGAATTGCTTTGGGACAAACAAGTAACTCAATTTGCGGGTGACACTCATTGGGGTTCCCACTTTAGGACTCTCACTAGTTTGATGGCTTTGTATGATGCCATTGTTGGAGGACTTGAAGAAGTGGGGAAAGATTCAACATTTGACAAATATTGTGATACTATACGTTTTTGCTAAAATGGCTTCAATCCTTTGATCTTATCTTCATGTTATGTATGTTGGTTGAAATTTTAGGATTTGCAAATGATTTGAGTGTAGCGCTACAAAAGTGTGATCAATATCTTATGAATATTTTGTCACTTGTTAATGCTACCAAACACGAATTACAAGAAATGAGGGATGATGGATGGAAAGAACTTATATCAATGGTTATAAAAAAATTCAATAAGCATGATATTGATGCACCCGATATGGATGAATCGTATATGCAGTGGATGAAACCTAGGGGACTTGCAACTTCCGGTGTTTTTAATTTGCATCACTATAAGCATGATTGTTTCTTTAGTGTTTTAGATATTCAGTTGCATGGGCTTAATGTTAGGTTTGATGAAGAGAAGACTGAACTTTTACAATGTGTTTCATGTTTGAGTCCCTCATCGTCATTTGTAGCTTTTGATGTCAAAAAATTATTGAGGTTTTTTTTTGTGGGCTTTATTGAGGATGGTTGGGCTTTATTCAAATGATTTTATAAATGTGCCGGAAGTGGTTGTGCAACATCAACTTCAGGCTTTTGAAGTTGACTTTTAGTCTTGTCGGTAGCAACTGCAAATGTGTAACGTGTTTTTTCAACTATGAATTTTGTGAAGGGTCTGCTATATAACAAAATGGGTAATAGTGGTTAAATGATCATCCTGTAACTTTTATAGAAACAAATATTCTTTGAACAATTGACAATGCTATTATTTTAGCTCATTTTTAAGAAATCAATATTGTAAAAATTTAATAAAGTTAGGGATTAAATTAAAATTATCAATTTAAAAATAGGAGGGCCAAATTCATTCATAAACTAAGTAATTGCCTAATTGGATCAAAACTTCAATTAAATTAAAGAGTAATTTACTTCTTTTTTTTTAGGGATTATTATTACTAGGAGTACTTATTTACTTACAGCATCGTTCTAGAAGGGTTCAGTTGTGGTTTTCCATTGTTGAACTGTGAAAGATCTCTCGTGGTAATCGAAGAAAAACGAAACACTCGTTATCTCACTTCGTTGCATTTGTACAATGGCGCAAGAGCAACACTCATCAACGGGACTATCGATGATCGATGCAGTACCTGTATTTCTCGTTCTTCTAATAGCAGCTCATGTTCTTGGACTGGTAATTTTTCTCACCACTTTTCATTCTTCATCTTATATCTACTCTTAAACCACCGTGTACTTATCCGATTCACTACAGGTATTTTGGATTTACAAATTAGCAACTCAGAAACAGCCACTGCAGCGACGAAAGGCTCACTGAAGAAGGTTTGTGATCCATCAACCCTAATTTATCTTAGTCACTGTAATTTATTTTCAATTTTATAGGCGTTGTTGTGAGTACTAATTAAATGGATCGGTTTGAAGTTGAAATTCATGTATTGCTGAGATTTTAATCTACTGTTTCATGTAGTAGAACAGAACTACAGAAGCTTTGAGTTTAACAAATTTTTAGGATTTTCTTCCTTAGCCGTGCAATTCCAGTGTGATCTATAACCCTGCGTTTTGATTTATGAAATTTTAAGTGGATGTAACTAGAAAGTGTAAGTTCAAAATAATGCTCCCCCAAAATCAAAAATAGAAACTAGTAATTTTTTTTGTAAGTAAATTACTCTTGCAGGGCTTTTCATTTGGGTTTTACTTTTATTTTTAACCTACAAGTAGGATTTTTTGCAGATTTTTCTTGATCCGTGTCTTTATACTTTTCCTAGCACATACCGGATTGCATGAGTATGTCGAGAGCGGTAAAATTGATTACCTGGTTTGATCTTTAGTGTCTATTATTTTTTACTAGTACATATAGGATTAACAAATATGGTTAACAAACGTATAGAAGGAGGGAGAAGGTTCTTTCGTAGAAGAGGAGTATCGTTAGGGCACAACCCAATGTTGCTAAACCTTTTAGAGTTTATACACACAAGCTTAAACCTAATGAGCTTAACTAAGAAGTTAATAAACAACACCCACTAGAGTTAGCCTAAAACTTATTGTTTGTTATTAATCAGTAAATACTCAGCAAATCTATAACCAGGAAAGCTATGATAATGCTGACCAGATTTTTGGTATTTTTTGTGATTCAGTAACCTGGAGCATTGGCTTGGTGACAAAGGTGGGTATTATTCTGAGTAGTTATTCTTTTTTCCAATTAATGAAATCTTATTTTAGTCCCATAACACCTCGTTTCTTTTTGGGTTTAGCGCCTAGAAGTCTAGAAAAATGTGGTAGAAATATATAGTTGACAAAAGGATGAGATTTTGGTTGGAAAGTGGAATGTTGTGTTCATCACTCGTTAACAAGTATCGATGTCATAATGGAGATGACAAAAGTAATACAATTTTTGTTAGATTTTTCTTGATCTATGTCTTTACTCTTTATAGTTTTCCTAGCACATATAGGATTGCATGAGTATGTCGAGAGCGGTAAAATTGATTATCTGGTTCGATCTTTAGTACATTCATGGGCGATAACTATTAGTGTTTCAACTTTTAGTGCTGAGTACAATTGAAGATTTTCCTTTTCCATGCAATTCAAAGGCAGTGGTTTCTATTGTCCTAAAAGAAATAACCTTCATAGAAACCGCAACCTAGTTCAGGTTTAGTCATGTTAAAGCCATGATGATCGAAGTTGTGGATATAGTCTAGCCCCTCCTTATCATGATTTTTCCAAGCAACATGTTGATAGAAGATGGCTAAGATTAGAAGTTAAAAGTTGAGAAATACAAGTTGGCATTGTGGCACTCATCAATTGTATAATGATAATGAGCTATGAATTTGCACTAATATAATTCTTTTGTTAAATATATTTTTGTCTATAGGAAACATTCCCTGTAACATTAATAGTGCACTAAATGTCCATTGTCCAACCATACCTTGGGAGTTTAGGTTATGTTATCCTCACAATAAAATGTCATTGCTTGATTTTTCGATTTTCTTTCCTTGTGCATGTTTTGAGACTTCTTGAGTCAACCTTGGAAATACGGTGGCTGTTCAGAAGCTAATAATACTATGAATAATTAAAAGTTCAACATCTTATAATTCTATTTTTATTTATTTAATACCTGTTCATGCATATGAAATGCATGGTATTGTTATTCATGTAATTCTTTAGTTGAGTATTATGTTGATTGGGATTTATTGTAGCCAGATACTTTGTTCTTTGAAGTTCCTGACAAAAATAATGGTTTGGGTATAAATAATCAATTTTGGAAGAACATTTGAGCAAATATGCCTCTTTGGGTGCGAAATGTGCAATGCTACTGTGTCTGAAAATTTAATGCAGTTTTTGCAAAACAAAGGCTTCAACTTAAACAAATTCTTGATACAATTGTTGGTATTATTTACGACAAACATCACTCAAAGTACTTCTTTATATCTGTTTTTTTGTGTGGGGAGTATATCTTATGGATGTGAATGCATGTTTCAACAATCACAGATACATATTTGTATGACATTAGATATATCTTAGATTGTAACTGCTACTTTTACCCATCTTTAGTTAACTTCGGACATGCCTAAGCTCCATATTGTCTAAGTAATGCCTAGCCGAACTAGGGCAGCACTTATCAGTTGTTGAATTGAAAACTGGGAATTGAAATGACTTTCTAGCAAAGTAATTTATTCTATTACTTTTGCAGGAGCACGTTTGCATCCTCGGAGAAAGAAAATCTTGTTGCTAACTGCTTTGGGAAATTGTCAATGCTCCAAAGTGGCTAGCTATAAAATATTGATCATTTTACTCCAGGTCTTCTGAGATTGTTTGAAGTAGGAATCTATACTTAAAATTTATATTTGGTCCTTGCATATGTTAGCTGTGTTACTAGTCAGTTGTCACTAGTTATTTATCAGTCGATCTTCCTTTACAAACTCAGACAGAATTTGAATCGATGAAGTGCATTATTAGGAGTAGAATTAATAGTTCAAATTGCTGTTCTGATAGTACTTGTTAATTTGTTGGTATGCCTTGGGCTGTATCAGTATGTTTAAGAGTATAGTAGTAGAGTATGTTTTCTGACAGAAGAATATTGTAGTAGAATATTCACCTTATCTACCAGAACAGGGTGATATGTTATAGTATTAAAAATAAATTGTTAGAAATAATCATCTAAGCAGTAAGTTAAAACAAAGGTTTAATTATTCTGATTAAGGTTTGTAAAATATGGCGATTTACTGTTAGTAATGTTCAGCTTTTCATCGTAAATCATCCAAGAAGTACTATAGTACAACATTTTTATTAAATTGTTAGTAATCTCTGAATTATAGTTGGTGTAATCGACACCAACATAATGATAATACACTTTCCATAATCGTAGCTAGTAGTTCATTGCTGGATTACCATTCTTATGACTAGTTTTTAGCGGCGTCCCACGTGTGTCTCTATGCAACCTAAGCTAAGATACCACCTTTTGCAAGATTATTTTGTGACTAAATTTCAAAGTCACTTTACTTTTTTTAATGAAGTGTCGACAAGGAAACCGTCCGTAATGACATGATGCTTAGTTGGTTCGTTTGTCTTCAGGTGGCATGGTGACTGTGACAGTTGGCATGAGAATGAAATGCCACGTGCTCATAAGTCTTCTGTTGAATTATTATCGAGTGGGAGGTAGAAAATGATGAACTCAACGAATGGGGCTTGATTATACTAGTTGCTTTGAATTCCAGTCCTTTCCATTTTCATGCCCTTTTGTGAATACGTCAATGTTTTAGTTATCAACCTCTTTTGAGTCAACTCTCAACTTCGATTGTTTAATTACTTTTCTGTCCAGGGAATTGTTATGTAACTACAAATCTACAACACTCAAACCCTATATACCAAATGAAAAATAAAGTTAGTTAGGCAATAATGCTCCTTAATGAAAACTATATGTGGTTTACAAGAAAGTCTTACTTGGACATAACATTTAGACACATATATTTAGACACACTCACATAAATAAATAAAATTAATAGAAAAATAATTTAATCACATCATTTCATCTATTTACCTTTTTATATTTTCTATTATTGTGTGTGTCTAACACTTCAATTTTATAGTTGTACCTAAGTAAGTATTTTCCGTTGTTTACATATAATGTCCTTACAGAAGGGACATGTAATCTTCTGCCGAAAAAAGGAAAAGAAGGGACATATAATGAATGTAGGTTGAAAAAAGCCATTAGATTATTTAAGAACATGTTATTATCATCGTAAAAGAAAGGGCGATGTACTCCATTTCATCCTCAAATTATCTATTCACTCATAAAATTATCAAAATTCAAGGACAAGAAAAAACAACACTTCTGTCCAAAAAAAGAAGATTTACTGTTAATACCGTGACAAATTAACAAACACGTGCCAGGATTCATAAGTGATAGTGCCTCCCGTCTGCAAGTTATTAAGGGCGTGCAAACGAAAAACATTAATGCCGACGCGTTATTTTCACTCCAACTAGTCCCTTATGGTCTGTTTGGTTGCGAGAAGAAATTAAGAAGAGAGAAAGAGGTGAGAAAGAGTATGAGAAGAGAGAAACATGTGAGAAATAGAGTAGATTTAGAGTATTTTTTGGTTAAAAGAAAAAGAAGAGAAATAGAAGAGAGATAAGTGTGTTTAATTTTTAAAATGATAAAAATATCCTTATGCTAAAAATCAATTTATTTTTTATTTGAGTGTAATTTAGTTATAATTTTTTTTAAAAAAATTAATGGCATAAATTGTCAAATAATTAAAATAAATTTTAGTTATTAATTTATTTAAGTATTATTTTAGTAATTAATTAACTAATTAAAATAATACAATCCAAAATTAAACTAATTAAAATAAATTTTACCAAAAGAAAAACTAATTAAAATAAACTAGTAACAATTAAACATTCATATAGTTATCATTTTATTGAATCAGCTCATTTACCAAATGACATGTATATGTAATCAATTGCTGAGAAATTGGGTGAACGAAAATTCATTCCACAAGAAGACGAAGTGTAAAGAAAAGGGTAAAAAAGAAAAAGCAAGCACATTTATGATCTCTCTCCCGTTTCTTCGCTATATTGAGATGATTGTAAAAGGTGTGGACCCCACCTTGTTTTACTCTCTCGTCCCAATTTCTTTCTTGTTCCAATCAGAAGAAATTGACACTTTCTATACAACTTCTCTCGTCCCTATCTCTCTCGCCCCTTATTCTTTCATTCCAAACATAGTGTTAATGAATGGGGCTATATTATTGAAGGGCGTGTCTGTAATCACTAATCACTAATCACATCTCACTAGGTGTATGACAAAATGACATTATGATACAATTTAATTAAATTTATGTATAGTTGTAAAAAAAAATGAGAATTTATATAAACTTTTTATATTTAAAAATTAATCACTTAAAATTACTCCCTCCGTAAAAAAAATATTTTTTCCCCCAAATTATAAGTAAAAAAAACTAACTTTAACCATTTTCAAGGTTTACTTTTACTTATTCTCATAAAATTAAATGCAAATTGTATTTAATTTACTCTCTATTTTTCCCAATAATCAATAACCAATAAAAATTCTTTTTACATCTTCCCATGAAACTTATTTAAAGAAAAACACAGAAAGTTATACTTCAAATTTATCGCATTTTACTTTTCTTAATAAGTGTGAATTTTTTTTTACTTACATTTTGGGACAGAGGGAGTATATAGTTAATGTTGCACACAAAAAATTAATTTAATTTACGAAAAAATATATTTTTTGTCCCTATTTTTATAACGAGTTTTGATTTTCGTCCCTGTAAAATAAAATATTTGTTTTCATCACTTTAAAAAAAATTCTCCATAAGTTCCCTTTTTAGTATTTAAAGAGTGTTGAATACTATTTTTTATAGGTTCACTCCATTAGGGTTAAATATATTTAAAATATCTTAAATGTTAAATATGAGTGTCTCTATTCGTTTTAAAAAAAAATGAGTGTCTCTATTTGTAATTTGAAATTTAGTTTGATTTATTATGAATTTAACTATTTCTGTTTAATGCTTAAAAAAAGTATTTTTAATTAATTAAACACTTATCGATATTTTAAAAGATATTTCAATCCTTGTTTAAAATTAAGTTGATCGATTGAGATTCTTAAAATTTGAACAAATTTCTTTTTTACCGATGTCGTTTTTTTTATAGAGATAATACCAATATCGTTAAGATAGAAACTTTCATCCGAAGACATAATTATTTTATATATACATTGTCGTTTACAAGGTTTAAATATTTATATTTTTGTCGCAACCATTTTCGATATTTATTCCTTTTTATTTGACAGATATTTATTCATTATTACTCAAATATTTCTTTCTTAAAAGGATTTTGCAAAAGATTAATTTCTTAAATATTTTTTGACCAAAAAAGTTTTTTTTTTTATTTATTAAATTGAATTGGGTAGGTAATATCTGATAGTGGCATTCTAGTAATTTCAAGTAAAGGCAAGGCTATTTCCCTTTCTTCTATCCTTTTTCCTTTTCTTCCTTACTCCTTAGTCCACTATACAACACATGTAGCTCGATAATAATAAAGGAGAAAGAAGTGTGATACGATATAATAAGCGTGTTTCGCTGTGAATGAACACAAAAACACAACACAATAAATACTAACAATGAAATGAAATTTTGCATTCTTCAAAACCCCAAAATCTCACCATCAATTCTCCAACAAACTCATGTACGCCACCGACAACAGTTCCCGGAGCTCCGGTTCCGATTCAGGATCCACCACCACCACCGATTCTTCTCACTGGACAACCGAAACAATCAACGGCGGATCTCTTCGCCACGTCGATCTCGACACCGGGACCAACGGCTGGGCTTCACCACCAGGTGATGTCTTCAACCTCCGCTCTCAAAGCTACTTCACCAAACGGCAAAAATCACCCGCTGGTGACTATCTCCTCTCACCTGTCGGCATGGATTGGCTTAAATCCTCAACGAAACTCGACAACGTGCTTAGTCGTTCCGATAATCGCGTCTCAAACGCGCTTAAGAAAGCGCAATCCAACGGAAAGTCGTTGAAGAGTTTCATCTTCGCCGTGAATCTTCAGATTCCAGGTAAGGAACATCACAGCGCCGTTTTCTACTTCGCGACTGAAGATCCGGTTCAATCCGGTTCATTACTTGGACGGTTCATTGAAGGAGACGACGGGTTTAGAAATCAACGGTTCAAGTTAGTGAACCGGATCGTGAAAGGACCGTGGATAGTGAAAAAAGCGGTGGGTAATTACAGCGCGTGTTTATTAGGAAAAGCGCTGACGTGTCATTATCATAGAGGTTCAAATTACCTAGAGATTGACGTCGATATTGGGAGTAGTGCAATAGCGAATGCTATCTTGCGCCTTGCATTGGGATATGTGACGAGTGTAACGATAGATATGGGGTTTGTTGTGGAGGCGCAGACGGAGGAGGAGTTGCCGGAAAAATTGATCGGAGCAGTTAGGGTTTGTCAAATGGAAATGAATTCTGCTAGTGTGATTGTTGATGCTCCAAGGATAGGGATTGCTAAGGTCAATCATCACCTTAGTTCTGATACAAGTGAAAATGAAAATTAAAAATTATTTTAGTTTTTTATTTTATTTTTTGTCTTGATAGGAAGTACTAATAATAATAATAAATAAATCAATATTTTGTTTCGTTGGAATTATTTACTTGTAATTTTTTATCTTATTCTAATTTGACAATTTGATGTATGTAGAGATTTATTTATATTAGGCTTAAATAGTGTTTTAGTCCCTGCAATTGTCCCTCGTTTTGAAAAGAGCCCCTGTTAAAAAAAAAAAAATTGATTTTAATCCCTGCAAAATGTAAAAGTTTTGAAAAGAGCCCCTGAACAGGAATCATTGATGCCATGTGTCAAAAAAAATAGTGTTTTAGTCCTTGCAATTGTCCCTTGTTTTGAAAAGAGCCCCTGTTAAATTTTTTTGTTTTGATTTTAGTCCCTGCAAAAGTCATTAAAATGGTGACATGTCATCAATGATTCCTGTTCAGGGGCTCTTTTCAAAACTTTTAAATTTTGCAGGGACTAAAATCAATTTTTTTTTTAACAGGGACTCTTTTCAAAATGAGGGACAATTGCAGGGACTAAAACACTATTTAAGCCTTTATATTATTGTTGCGCATTGATTGTGCATCCTAGTTAGCTTTACAGCATATTATTATGTGTGGACAATTTGGTGAAAGTGAATCTTTTGGCCGTTGAATTGTAGAAAGTGTCAAAAGCAGCACACTTTGATGAAAGACTTTAAAATGGAGGCAGCGGGCCATGTTGGACACTTAGTACTAGTAATACACTATTAATAATTTCGCATCATCCAAAAATATTTAGATTAGATTATGCGAGTCTCTTCTAGCTTAACTAAAGTCTTGAGTTTGATCGTGATTTGAGCATGTAGCAGTGTTAAAGTTTTTAGGGATAATTTGACATTTATGAGTATGAGTTATGTTGTTACTCATAATTGACTCGCAGAGAAGGGAGTGAATGAGTATTTTCCGTTTTGTTAGACATCGCTAATCACAATTCAATTATGAAAAAATTAATGGAATCCTCTCCAGTACATTTTCTTCTGCAGTTAAATCTCAGCCCCATCTTTTTTTTTTCCATTACAGTTTTAATATTTTTTTTTTCAAAAATGAATGGCTGGATGGAGCATTGGACCTTCTGCAGTAGAAACTGCACGGAAGGGAATCCAGTCTCGGATTCATAGTAATCAATAGTTTAAATTCAATACTAGTTTTGATGCAAAGTACAAATGCATTGTACAATATAGTGGTTTGGTTTGGTTGGTTTTGTTTTCCATTCAAATAGGGAAACGCATTTTCTTTATTTATTGGGCTTTGGACTATAAAATTGAAAGGTGTTGGGATTATGGACAGCGATTGCTATTTGCTACTATTTTTTTTTTTTTTTAATATTACTAGTACTACTACTATTTTAATTCATTCCCCTTGTGTTTCATAATATGACTTTAAAAGCGTTGTTTATTTTATTAGAATGCATATTTTTACATTGGACAGTGTACGACGTATTATTATCAGTATGTTCATTGTAGCCTGCTATTACTAATGGGGTTTGATTAGTGTTATCGACTTATCTTTATAGTTTATATATAGGGGAGTCCAATTATGATATATTTATATAAGGGTCCAATGATAGAGCAAGTAGCACGAGGTTGGTGAAGTCATGAAGACAATTTAGTGAATTTTTTATTTATTTTTTTAATGAAAAAATATATCAATACTACGTACTAAAATAAAAAAAAGTACAAAGAGTATTCGAGATCTTACATCAAAGCGAAAAAAAGAAAAAGATAAAAAAAAACATGAATCGCAACAAACAAAGTACACTAAGGATGAAGAACGGAAACAATCCACCAACAGACAGAGCACCCGTATACATACGCTAAACCCTGGAATTAACTCAATGGATTTGATTCCATATGTTTTTTCCTTCTCATTTTGTCCATTTATCTATTAGATAACAAAGCAAAATGTGGTACTAAAAAACAAAATGTAGTACTCAATTACGTAACGCTTGTCCTTCCTTAGGGAAAAAACAAGTTAGGGAACCTTTCTTCCAAAACCAGTCCATTCCATTTTTTCAAACTCAAAACCATTATTATGTTTGATAAAAATAACAGATAACTGATAAGCTAGTTGATAGTTTATAACTTATAATAATTGATGACTGATAATTTATAATTGATGGTTGATAGGCTGATAAGCTAAATTGATTTCAATTCTAATGTGACTATAATGGATTGTAGACGTGTAAAACTAATTTTGACATGTTTGTTTTTTCAAGAATATAATTGATTTTGCCTCAAAAATTGATTCTATACTTAGAGTTAAAAATGATAACTTATGATTCTAGAATTGATTTTTCACTCAAATTTATTATTCAACTAACTTTTTCTATGAATGAATTCAAATATAGATTACATTACTTTCAACTCATTAACACGTGTCTTTGAAATATATTAACATTTTTATTCTGCTATTACCCGTCATATTTGTCTCATTAATCCAACTTAGTTGGTAGTTGTAAATTTATTTTATGAATAAACCGGAATTTGAGCTACGAATTTCTCACTTCTCTATATTTAAAAATTAATATATATATATAAGTTTGTGTAAGCATTTGTGACCATCATTCCTTGAAGAATAGAATTGTTATAATGAGTGCTACATAATTTATACAGAATGCATTTTATATGTGGACTGTGAAGCGCTTCAAATAAATTTGCCTGTCAATAAATTTCAGATTCCAAAATGTTATATAAATTTAATTAATTATTATGTTAAAATAGAAATGAAAATATACGCATACTAAAATCCATTTTGACAAGTATACATTCAAATTTTTTTTTGATTAAACTATCTAAACAATATAAGTTGATAATAATCACTTTCACGCAGTGTAATCAATCATAAATTAATTTACATTATATACACTTTTAACCAAAATCAACTCGTTAAAATTAATTATAATCACCATTGAACCAAATACACGCTTCAATCCTTTGTTACTAATGTTGTTACATTCCTTATTCAAGAACAAAAAAATGGTGCTTCAATTTTGTTACTTTCAAGTCACGCAAGCTCATTTTTAGAACTTCTTCACATTAGTCAATTCGTGTTTTCATTACTTCTTCACTTTACTAATGTTCTCTCCCTTTCCCAAGGGAATTTATTTTTTCCTCTTTTCCACCTTTGAACAAATAAGTCTTTGAAGTGGAGGCCAAAAAAGGTTTTTAAGAGAACATATTCTTAATCTAGAATTTAAAAATGTGTATGTGTCTCGGAGATGCTGGTTAAGAAAACCTAATATAAGTATAAATTTGAGAAAATAATTTGAGAAAATGACAATTCAATGTAATCATAAGTGTCGGTGTCTGACATTGTACGTGTCCGACACCGAACACACCTAATTTGAGGAGTGTCTGTGCTTCATAGTTTATAAATAAGTATAAATTGTATAGTGAATTTTGAATTATTTAGGAAAATAAACATATCAGTGACTTATTTTTGGTCAAAAGAGAGCATGACTCATTATCAAGTTTTAAGATTTTACAATGGTCAAACTAGGCCACAATGAATAGATGAGAGGACAACAAAGAATTGAGAAAGAAAGAAAGAAACAAGACAGACAAAATCATTTACAAAGGATATTTTTTCCATGACCTTTGTTACAGCACCATTTTTATTCTCTTATAGATTAGTTGCTGCACAAATTTGTCGAATTTCACCTTCTTCATCTGTCTTTACACCAATACTGGTTAGCTTGACGAATGCCACGGCCCAATTATCAAAGAAAAGTTTTTGATCATTTGCAAAATCCTCCACTATTTGCCTCGTGTTATTGTCGTTCAACAAAACAGAATCGGACTGAAACAGAACTCTGTGAGCTAGAAGATTTCTGTAGTACTGATTGTCAAATAACATAGATGTTTCGGGATCATTGTTCACTGTCACAAATGGTTGTGCATTTACAGGACACTGTTTCATTAGCTGATTAGCATAATTAGTATCTAGTGTTTGGTCAATAAGCTTAAGATTTCCCTGCGCGTCTTGTTGGAAACGACCCCTGAATGTGTTGCAATGAGCCGTTCCTATTGTATGAGCACCTGCAAAGCTTAACTATTAGTACCAAACATGTGACACTAAAGACTAGTCATTACTATATACGTCGACGATGTTCCAATAAGATATACTCTGATACCATCTTATAATTTGCGTTTTTAATTCAACTTCAAAAACTAGTACTATGGAATGAGGGCTGCGTCCATTTATAATCATATCATTCATATCATATCACTATCCTGCGTAGTGCACTCAACGTAAGGCGGTAATTATGATAAATTTGATGAGACAAATATCTTCTACAAAGTGTCTTGTTTTTTCTACCAACTAACACATTGTTTCATGGAATTTTACTTGAAAACACAATACTTAAACTTACAAATCTTAGTAAATTGTAAAGTGTAAATAGTATAGATATAGATATAGATATAGATCGGAGTTTAGCTTATGAACCTGAAAGAATGACAAGATCAAGTACGGACAATCCTTTATTAGCAAAGAGCTTAACCATCTCATCCATAGTAAAACTAGTGTCCACAATGTTGGGTCTAACATTTGAAGCAATTGAAACCATTCCGTCTCTCCTACCTAGAGGAATCCGAATCCTTGGTCCACCGGCCTGTTCTCAAAGCGCCTTTCAGTCAATAACAGTATCAAAAAAGAGATGTCAATATACAATTGAAAGATAATATTAGAAATGCGACGGAGAACTTACAATTTCAACTGCATCTCTAGCAGCTAAAGCAATTATGTCTGCACAAGAAACAGTTCCCGGACAGAAAACCTCGAGAACTCTTTTTGCTGATTCTATAACAGAAAATCCTCCAACAGACCTATTTCCCGGATCACTTTGTTCTGTATTATTCCCTTGTAGCATCAGAGATGCATCACATCCCTACATTTCAAATAACAATCTTATTGCCTCAATTCCATGTAGCAAACTCGGTTAGTGGACTAAGTGATACCGGAGTTGTTTTAAGAAAAAACTACGAAATTCAAACCCTGGAGCCACTATCATAAGCCACAATCAAATTCAAAAAACCCCGGCAGAGTACCGAATTATGATTCCTTCACTTTTGCATGCAAACTCGTAGCTCATCACAACTTCAAATCATTGAATTTTGACTTAAGAGTCTTAACTGAATTTTACAAAACCGACTTATAAAATGAGAACTGCTCAAACCTTACATGCACTTGAGTTTCACATAATGTAAACCTGTTTTGATAAACAATTTAATTAAGCGCTTACGCACAAGCGCTTATCATATAAGCTATTTCTATGACAAAAGACTAATAATTAGATCTTATGGAAATAAGCTAAAAACAACTTATGAACAAGTCTCAAAGAATGTCATGTGTTAGGTGAAGATTGAAGAACAACAGTTAATGACTAACCTCTACAAAGCAATCATGGAAAACCATACGAAGGAGCTTTCCAGGAATGGATGGATCATCAGAAGAGGAAGAACTAACTGTGTTTCTTATAATTAATTCAACTGTTGGACATGAAGCTGCATAGAAGTCAAAAGAGAGACTAGCTGTAACAGATGAAACATAACAAAATATACAAAAATAAGAAACTGCTATGGAAAGAAACACTGATTTTGTTGTCTCCATAGAACCAAAAGTTTAGTCCTTTTTCGGGGTTTCAAAACAGTGCCTGGACCTTGATTGCAGTGTGCAGGACCTTTTTACTACTCTTAACTAGAGAGCTGATACTTCATTTCTCAAATATAAATAAATAAAAAAGTTATTTGTGCATAAAACCGTATATCAGTTCTTAGAATAGAGAGTTAGGCCTAACTCAACCCTACAAAACTGGCTTGTAAGGTGAGGATTGTCTCTTACTTATAAACACATATTCAGACTTTCTCACAACCAATGTAGGACTTTTTAACATCAGTTATTCAATAAATTTAAAAAGTGGATTGTTTCTTATAAAAAAAGATCAGACAAGTTTTTATTTTATTTTTGAAATATTATATAAGGATAACTAATTATTTTAATGAATGTGAAATATTATTGATCATCAAAAGAGATAGAGCAGAGTTGGCAGCAATGATATTGTCGTAATTTAAAACTACATTTATGTGGTTTGGTGAAGTCAATAAGTAGATGGGTAGTTTGATCATGCATTTTCCTATCCTATGAGCCATTGAGCCCCATTTAGGCCATTACTACTATTTATGTCTTCACCCTTCAAGCATTTAAAGATGCTTTTCTGTCAACTCCTTATACTAATAGGGTACTAGCTGTAGAAGCAATTACTTCAGCCACACGTTTTAGAGATATGGGTGTTGAAATTAGTAAAATGTTGGAGAAAAAATTTAAATGAGTTGAGTCTCGAACAGATTCTTGCGGTAACCAACAAAGTTCTTACGATGATAGTGAGAATTGAACACACTTTTTGTGGATATGAGCTAACACCTTACTAATAGAACTGAACTCTTGGCCTTGTCAATGTACTACTTTGATTATGTATAGTCAAACATAAAGGTAATAAATTTTCATAACAAACACCGACAGACATATAACGAGATACTAGTGGAGAATCATGATAAACATTAATGTTCATACATGATAGGCCAATGGACTCCATGGATATTAAGTACGGGGATTGTAGTAGTACTGTATTTGTTTTATGGGAACATGGCATTAAATGCATTATAACAAACACTTTCGTGAACTAGTACGCTACCTCGGATTGGATTTAGATTATTTACATTTAAAAATCCTACATTCATTTGTATTTAGTGTAAACATGCTAGGAGAGAGAATGGAGAGAGACATCATGGTAGGTGATAATGACAAACTTGACCTTAAAAATAAACTAAACGTAGATGAATATAGAATTTTTGAAAGTAGAAAATCCAAATCCCCTCAGATCACCATCAATTGTTGAGAATAATGGAAAATCTGATTTTAAATCAATAGATAATTGAGAAGGAGTTTGCAATGATAATAAGTGTATATTTACAAAAATTCTCGGCTTTGTTTGTGAGGGGAAGGGAGGGGATGACTTATTTTCCTTTTCTAAATTGTAGGTATATAGTTACTATTTTAAAATAATAATTGAAAGAAGAAAGATAAGTGATCACATAATACTTCAATCACACTTAAATTATTTTTTTTAAAAGCATTTTATAGTGTTCTTAATTTAGAAAAGAAAAATAAGCCTTCCCCTCCCCTCCAAAATCCAACTCACAAATAAAGCCCAAAGAGAATTAGTGGATAAATAATATATTTGTTGATAATCGTTTGGCCTTAATCCAAAATGAGATGCAACATAAAATGTGAGATTTCATTGATCCTCTCTGAAGTGTTGTGTTATAACTTGTCTTTAGCAACTCAAACAGTCTTTTACACAATTTTTATGCTGTTCGTACAAAATAATATATACATGCAACTGAAGTAAAAATTTGTAGGGTGGAAAATCCACATTCCAGTGTGTGCATATATCCTGAGTCAGTATTGTGTAAGCATCTAGCATCAAATGCTATTAGAAGACCATTAGCAATTCAGCATGTTAATCACAATAACATATCAACATTAAGTCTCGAGTTTCCACCTCATCAACTGTCGGGAGTCACTCATCATCGTCATCATCAGCAGGAATGTCCTCGCTAAAATGACCAGCAGGGCCTAGAAACGTATACAGAAATATTTTATTAAGAAAAAGGAGAAAGATGCAAACTATATGCTTACAATATATACTACTACCGTAATTTTTGAGATTACAACTGCTCACAAACTAAACCAAGTATGCCACTTAAACTTTTTCACATCAAATACAAATGCAGTTTTGTATACAATTGAATTATATAGAGCAAAGTTAGAGAGAGAGAGAGAGAGAGAGAGAGTGTTAACTAATAACTAGTCATGTGTCAAAATGATTTAGAAATATGCTTCCTACGTATTAATTTTCAACCTTCTCTTCTATCTCTTGCCTTTTATGCAAAAATGAATTGGCATCCCATGCATACCAATAAAAGAGGTAAAATTTACCTCTTGGAATTGAAGAAGGATAAGGTGACATGTCCTTTGCTTTAGAATTTCTATCAAGAAGATATGGAAGTTCCAGAAGTCGCAAAAGAGATTCTGTCTGGGGATTCCGAGGATTCGCTGCAAAAGATAAAATGTATTAAAATCGAAACTTATGTATTTACATTTTAAGCAATGTAAGATATACATGGCAGTATGACATAATGAAAATATAATTATAAGTGAACTCAGTTTTCTTTTCTTTCTACATTACTACAAAAAAAATAGGGTTAGAAAAATATTGTTGTAAGTATTGTAATTTGTAAATATTCCAGTACAACAAAATACAAATATCATACATTTTCAGGACCCATTTGTTACAGCTTATTTTTTTATATAAAAAAAAATATGTTAAAAAACAAATAGGAGTTTTCATCCATTCGTTATAATTTCTTTAAAAAATGGGAATCTGAAAGGAAAAAAAACTGCTTCAAATGAGAAGCTGTTTTGAGTAACCAGAGCTTGAAATTAGCCCAAACACTTCATGAATATTTGTAACCAGAGAACAAGCTAAACAAATCTTACAATGTAAACATTGTAAAGGGAACAAAGACATACCAGCAGATGCACCATTGTCACTGGCTTTAGAAGGATCATAACATGGAACTGTTCTAACAAATTCAAAAGGTTTACAACCCCTCTCTTGTAGCTTGCTTCTAACCCATTGGCGACAATCTTCCATCTCAAAATCTACGCCTCTGTCAGAAAGAGCAAACAACTTTACTTTTTAATTCATTTTTTCTTGTTGGTGGGGAAAAGAAAAAAACAAGACAACAAAAGACAATTTTGTTTGTGGACTCAAATCCTAAATGATATTTAGTCATACACACCCATAATCTGCACCCTTGTCCGTCAAAGGAAATACAAAGTTGAGCTTTCGTGTTATAGCTAACCATTCTTCATCGTACTGAATCTCATAAGGTCCTGGCTCTGATTCAATTTCTACAATCTAAAGGAACAAAACACGCCATGATTATAGTTACTAACATAAATGGTCACCACAGAAGATTACCGTTGCATTATGGTTGTACAACAATACCTGTAAGAAATCACGCCCGGGAAGACATTTATCAAGTGCTAGAAATTTTGTCAAAGGACCTCCTTCCCCATGTTGAACAAGAGCAGCAAACTTGCAATGTAAGTGTGCTGAAAACCAGTATTTTGGTTTCAATTTTTCTAGAATTTGAGCAGCAGCTTTACTCCCTAGTCTGTTTTCCTCTATCTGAAAAAATTATCATTGAGACAAATGAGAAATTTGTTGTTATAGACAAATGAGAAATTTTTAGGCTTCTAAATTCTGCCCAAAAGTACAAGCAAAATGAATAACTTTAATGCCTGATATACATAATCATTACTAAAAACTTACAATTTCATTAAAAAATCATAATTAAATTTTTTTATTGTAAAGCTTACCTCTTGCTTGAAGAAAGGCTTCTTCCGCACAAGCTGCTCCCAATCCCCATGATCAGTGATTCTCACCGGCCAATCATGTGAGAGAAAAATATCAATGGGTTCCTCAACTTGAATGAGTTTGCGAACGTCATATTCGCGAACATGATACGCAGACCTAATGGTATTTTGATCATATGGAGGCCTCTCATAGTGTCCTGCTCAAGTAAATAGTTAACAACATATTCTTTATTTCTTTTCATAAACATGAACCAATGATTCTGATTCATAAACAAAATTCATACACCAACCTGATTTATAATCGCGGTGCTTATAAATTCCAGAGAGTCCACCAATTCGTATATTCCCAAACTTAACCACACCTGCAGCTCCCAAAAAGTATATATTAGGCGCAGCCCATCCTCCATAGTACCTAAAATAAAACAAACAAAAATTCAACACTTAGAGACCATCTTTGGATAAACAGCATAAGCACTTATCAATAAGTGCTTGTGGATACGCTATTTATTTATATAACAAAATACAAAATTAAGGCCCTGTCTGGATAAACAATTTAATTAAGCTCTTATAGTATTATTAGCACTCATCGTATTAAGTGCTTATCTATAAGCCATTTCTAGAATAAAGAAAAAATAATATGAAGTCAAACTATTTTTATATAAGTTATAATTTGTTTTCATAAGTTAACCCGGAAAGGTTATAGAAATAAGTTGAAAACAACATATGAATATCTCATAAGCTTTTTCCATAAGCTCTCCCAAACAGAACAAGAACTTATGCAAGTATATAAACTCAAATAAACCAGTCCAAACAAACCCTAAGTGAATCTGTTTTCATATAACCTGTAAGTTGTTTTCGTAAGTTATTCTAAACTAACTTAAGGGCCTACTTGGATTAGCTTATAGCTTATCTTTTGGCATAAGCACTTGTGAGTTATGAGACTCTTTGAGAGATCTTACAAAAACAGCTTACGACATGTTCATAAGCTATTTTCAGCTTAATTTCATTAGTTCTCCAACATCGCTTCTGAAAACAATGTACTATACATTATGCAAAAACAATTTAACTTATTTTATCTTTTGTTATAGAAATAGTTTGTACATAAGCACTTATACTATAAGCTACAAATTAAGCTGTTTATCCAAACAAGACCTAAAAAAGTTTATGAACATGTCATAAGCCGTTTTCACCACCACTCTGAAAGCGTGTTTATCCTAATACTAATAAGTTGAAATAAGTGAATCCAAACAGGATCTTAACAAAACGTGAAATCGACAAAAGAAAGAAAAATTGAAGTAACTCACAGTTCCCATAGATAATTAGAAGCTTCGTGGTTACCACCGATGAAGATTGTAGGATAAGGAGCAACCTCCAAACCAGAATAGTATTTCCAGAAGGTTTTCATGTCGAGAAATTTGGATGGTACGGCTAGGCTTTTCAAATCATTCTGGTTCCTCACGGCTTGAAAATCGCCACAACAAAGAAGAAGATCGATTTTGGTGTTCTGAGTTTTTTCGAGATGTTGAAGGGTTTTGTAGACATTTTCTATATCCCCATGCATGCATCCTTCCACTGCTATCTTCATCACTTCACTTCTCAATTTCAGAGACAACAACAATTCCAACCTTCAATTTCGTTTTCCCTCTTTCGGTTCCTTTTTTTTTTTAATATATATATTTTTGTTTAATTGTTCTACTGGGCCTATTTTTTTCTAATTAAAAAGTGTTTATTTTTTAAAAAAATTTAGTCTAATCCAAATTGCTCTTAAACCCTCCAAAATTTTATTTTTTCCCATAATTTTAGTTTGAAAATTATGTTTTGAAATTGATATTGGTTCGGATTTTGGACGGTAAATTTCGAACCAATTTTACATTGGCACGGTTTGAAATTTGTCATCCCAACAACGTCCACTCATCCAACAAAATAAATTTCAATATCGAATTAACTTAATGTTACAACTCACAACAACATCTTTTTGGCAAGTTTTTTTTTATCTTTTTCATCATTTTTATCATCGATAACTTCGTCGCCATTGTCGATTTATCTTTTAGGGGAAGTTTGAGATTGTCTTTGTGCATGGTGGATGAGGAAACAACATTGTTGAAATAGTAGGAAGTGGAATTTGAAAGAATGAGTTTTGATTTTGCAAATTATACTCCTCCATGACTTTGATATAAGACTCAACTTAGTCGAAAGAAGAACAGTAGTTAAGGGAGTAAACGGTGGTGGTAGTGGTTTGAAAGATAAATTCTGAATTGTACCAATGTAAAATTTGTTCGGAAGTTATGTTCTGAACCAACATCATAATGTTACTTTTGCACTAAGTTTAAGGTTAAAGTTAGAATTTTGGAGGGCTTGAGAGTAATTTAGGAGGTCTAAAGAGCAAATTTATATTTTTTTATTAAAAAATATTTAGTTCCTAAGACAAAAAATTATATGTTAATGCGTTGTTAAAAAAAAGAAAAATTGTTAATGTGTGTCAAGACTTTGTGCATTTGGTGAATGAGAAATGAAAAAGTGTAGAGAAATTGTTTTGAATTACTATCTTGCAAGCTCGTGATCTACTTTGAAAGTGGCTACTAGTATGATCAAAAGCAAAGAAACAGTGTTTTTTCAAGGCAGCAGCAAAGAACAATGTTGTGGGGTAGGAAAAATGAGAGATTTTATGGAAGAAACTAACGGTGGGTACTGGGTTCTATTTTGCAATGTGAATTTTTATTGCATTTTTATCAAAAGTATACAATTAGTTTTAGGAAAATTGGGAAGAAAGCAAATCTTATTGTTCACACCATTGTGAGAGTGTCAATGTCTTTATTTTATTTTTAAAAAATGATGAGTCTAACAAGAGTTGGGAACATTATTCTATTGAAAATGAAATATCTTTGTTAATGTAAAAAAAAGAAAAGTAGAATATAAAGAATAATTAACGGTAGAGTAAACATTCTCGTTAAGAAAACTCATCAATACTTTTGTAAAATTAATTTTTTTTTAAAAAAAAATATTAATAACCTCATTTTAATATTCGCTTTAGGCCACATAATATATTGGGTCGGCCTTTGCACTAACCATTAAGTAGATAATTATTTTCCTAGTTGGCAAGGTTAAGTAGTAGTACTTCTATTCTATCACTCCACAAGACAACGCCAAAAAAACATGTGACAATTGATCAAGAGTCATATAACGTGAAGTGAATGAACATGCTACTTCCTTTGTAGAAAGTCTTTTATACGCACAACTACAACACCTAATTTTAAGCACACTCACGTGAAATTAAAAAAAATAAATAAAAAATGATAAAGTTATATTAATTGATGTGACTATTTTATTTTTCTTTTAATCTTTTTGATTTGTGAGTGTGTGCCTATATTTTGTGCCCAAACACTTGTGCCCATGCAAGACTATCTTCTTCCTTTGTTTGTATGAAAAGCACATGATACAGTTTAATTTTGTTTGGCAATATATTGGATAATTGATGAGTTAACTTAATGATTTATATATAGCAAATAATTTATAGAGGATAAATTTATAGTAAGTAGGTTAGTTGAATTTATAGCCATAAAAAAAAAAGTTAGTTGAATTTACAATATTTAGTAAAATTAATGGATGAATTTACTTATAAATATAAAATAGCATAAAAATATATATTTAACTAATAATTGTTTTTTTAAAAGTAAAATGATATAGATAATTCGATAAAAAAAATTATAGTAGTAAAATTGAGAGAAAAATATTATCAAAATTCGTATTTTTTTTGTTATATGAGCTTATAAACTAAGTTATAAACTAAATTTTTGGCTTTGCAAATAGAACTATAGTATGAAATTAAATAAAAAAAATTATTAAGTAGCAGTGTAGGGCTTTTTTATTTTATTTTTTAGAATCCTCACAAATATTTACCGTTTATTTTTTGGAGCCAAAATTAATTTTAAACTTGTAAAATTAATTTCATCATGTTTAAATTATACAGTTAAAATTGATTTTATTTTCAAAATTAAATGTATGGTTGTAGTTTTTAACTTCAAATATGATTTTCATATTTAAATTTTTTTTCAACTTACTTTTACATAAATATATCAAATAAACTACTTTATTTTTCTTTACCAAAAATAAAAGCTACTTTATTTTTAACTCACTTTTAACTAATTCATTCCTTACAAATAAAATAAAATAAAATAAACTTTTAACTAACTCATTCCTTACAGATAAAATAAAATAAAATAATTCAAAATCAATTATTATGCCACAAGCAAAATAAAGAGGCAAAGATACACGAAACCTTTTATGAGTAAAGTGGACCAAATGAAGGATTTTAAGGTAAAAAATAGCTAGCAACCTTATTTTATGTGGTTATGAATGATCACACGAGTCTTTCAACCACACACCCTTGAAACTGTGTCTTCCAATTCTTCTTTCTTTTCCTCAATCAGTTTCTAGTGTTATAGCCTCTTCATCTCACTCCATGGCATTGATCAATCCATTTCTTCTACCTACCAAAACCCATCTTACTTTGCATGTTTCATCACCTCCACCATCCAAAAAAGTACTTCTTTGGACCAACCCATCTTCCAGTTTCAATTTCAACAAAGGCTTGTCATCATCAAGAGGAAGGAAGCATGCAGGGTGTGTCGCCGCCGCGGCAGATATCAAAGCTGCGTCAACTTTACTTGATGGTGAAGAAGATCAGAAAGTTCTAGTTGGACCTTCCAGTGAACAAGAACGCAGAGGTGAAAGAGAGGTTGTAGCCTATGGTTGGACAGAGGAATGGTACCCTTTGTACCTCACTAAGAATGTACCAAATGATGCACCATTGGGTCTCAAAGTGTTTGATAAGAACCTTGTTTTGTTTAAAGATGGTAATGATCAGTTTCAATGCTATGAAGATCGATGCCCCCACAGGTTGGTTAGTTTTCTCTCAAATTTAATTACTCTTAAGAGTTTAAGGCCATGATTGGATAAACCACTTATTTGTAGCTTATAGTATAAGTGCTTATCATAGTAAACAATTATGTCTAAACTTACATAAGCTATGTTCATAGCATCAGATGAAATTGAATTGAATTGTTTTTGTATAAGCTATAAGCTGTTTTCATAAGCTATCTTGGAGAACTTATAAAAATAAGCTGAAAAAAAGCTTATGAAACATGTCATAAGTTGTTTTTATAAATTCTACCAAGCAACCTCACAAAACTTATTCCAATAGATAAACTCAAATAAGTCAAACAAATCATCAATTTAGCCTCCTAATGTTCGGTTTTATTTTTTCCTGACATGATGTGAAACCAAACTCAAGGAACAGAAACTAATCCAATGTGTTTACCTGATAATGAGATATGTATTACTTTGCTTAGGAATAAGATATTGGTAATAGACTAATAGTGGATTGTTGTGTTAGTTATCTTAGAAGAGGCTAGGATATATTTAAACATTTGATTATCACTGAAATTCATAACTACAAATTTGATTCATTTAATTCATTTCTGATATGTGTATCTTTCATAGGAGAACTCACTAAGTTAACCAAAATGATAGTATGTACCATTTAAAAAAAAAAGTTTTCATGGGTGATTATGACTATTGATAAACATTCTCTCATAATTTTTTTAACAAATCACCCATCCAATCGGGCTGATTGGATTCACGTTAACCATCTAATTTTTTCAAAACTAAATCAAACCATCTAAATTTGATTGGCAAGTATATGAAAGAATAAACTTACAAAATGCTGGACTGGACCTTATCTTTGGTATGATGCAGGTTAGCAAAACTATCTGAAGGCCAGTTGATTGATGGAAGGCTTGAATGCCTATATCATGGATGGCAATTTGAAGGCGCGGGAAAATGTGTAAAGATACCTCAGGCAGGTTTCTCACCTAGAGTTCTTCTCATATAAACCAGATGTCCTTATGTAGTTACATTGCTTCCAAGCAAATTGATGTATTCCACATGACGCTAATACATAATAATTGTTTTCCCCATTTTGAACAGCTTCCTGCTGATGCCAAAATTCCCAAGTCAGCATGTGTTAAAACATATGAGGTGAGGGACTCTCAGGGTGTTATTTGGGTATGGATGTCTCAAAAGACACCTCCAAATGTCAGTAAATTACCTTGGTTTGAGAACTTTGCAAGGCCAGGGTTTCAAGATATTTCAACAACTCATGAACTCCCATATGATCATTCCATTCTACTGGAAAACTTGATGGATCCTGCTCATATTCCAATCTCGCACGACAGAACAGATTGGACTGCAAAAAGAGAAGATGCACAGCCACTATGTTTTGAAGTGACTGAACGAACTGATAGAGGTTTTGCAGGTTGGTGGGGACGAGAGAAAGATGGTTCTAAGCCTAACTTTTTACGGTTTGAGGCTCCTTGTGTTCTACAAAATAACAGGGAAATTGTTGATAAAGATGGTGAAATAAACTACTTCAGTGGTTTGTTCCTTTGTAGACCAACTGGGCAAGGGAAATCCATGCTGATAGTGAGGTTTGGAGGAACAAAAAGATCTCCAATAGTAAAACTGTTTCCTCAATGGTACTTCCATCAGAATGCAAGCAAGGTTTTTGAACAAGACATGGGATTCTTATCGTCCCAAAATGAAATTCTTTTGAAAGAGAAGGTTCCAACAAAGGAACTTTACCTGAATTTAAAATCATCAGACACGTGGGTTGCTGAATACCGGAAGTGGATGGATAAAGTGGGACACGGGATGCCATATCATTTCGGTCACAGCACTATTTCATTACCCAAAGAGCCTGCTGTGGTTGAACATGCACCTGCTGGACTCGTTGCAGGACTATCAGCTTCCTCGCCGGCAAAGGGGGGCATTGGAACAATGCATGCCCCAAATTTAGCAAATAGATATTTTAGGCATGTAATACATTGCAAAGGATGTAGCGCCGCTGTCAAAGCTTTTCAAACTTGGAAAAATGTCCTTTCAGCTGTGGCTGTTACATTAGCTGCATTGGCAATTCTGGTAACTGGGAGACAATGGAAAGCCATCCTGTTGGCATCTGCGGCCCTGTGCTCTGCTGGAGTATATGCTTGTTCAACAGCTATTGCATTGAATACAACAAACTTTATTAGGACACATAGGAGATTGTGAGCAATAAGTTGTAAAAAAAACCTTTTCAATAGAACACTTACAATTTGTCTTATGGTTTGGATGACATTTGGTGTTTGTCTCCATCTATGTTATTTAAGCCAAACAAAGAATAGAAGAACAACTTAATGTTTTCAGGTTCAGGTCATGGTCTGACAGAAAAACCTACAATCTATTATTTTATTTCCTTTTTTTTTAAAAGAAAAAAGTTGAGTAATTTACTATACTTTGGCCGCAAAGAGGTTAAGAACAAATTATATAATGACGACGTTAGAAAGAACATAATCAGTACACAGAATGACATTATATGTAAAATCAGTCTGATTTTTTCAACTGAACGGCTGCTTCAAAAATCAAACATATATTGTGTTCTTATGGGAAGCTTAACATTTACATTATATGTTTGAAACTGAAACTACATCAGTGGTTTCAAGAATACCCTGTGTTTCATTTAGTAAAACAATTACACTTGTACATATTATACAATGAGAAAAATACAACATTATCGGCGTTTGCTGAAAAAACAAAAGTGACTCCTGCATCTTGCATCTGTAAGACAGATGCAGCATGGGGTATAATACAACTTCAATCCTCCCAACCTAAACCCACATGTCCACCATTTCAGTAGTATTTTTTCAACTAGGATGTAGGTGGTTGTTCCAACCACTTTGCACGAAAGCCTGTTCCTTGACAATTAGAGCAACATGTTGACCCCTAAAGAGTGAAAAGCAACAAATTAACGACAGAATATGTATCTTGTAAATTGCTCTATGCTGAGTGTACAGTGTTAGGCATGGCAACTGTATAGATGGACTGAATTTAGATTAATCATTCCACATAAAGAAGGTACCTTTCCAGTGCAAATAATACAACTAGTGTTTCTGGATGGAACTTCACAAAGCATATTGTCACCAAGAACAAAAAAACCAGTACCCCTGCACCATTTGCATTCAATATGCCCTTTTGAGCTGCAAGATGAACACACAACTGGCCTTGGTTGCTGCAAACATAAAAAAATAGGAGAAAACAAAGCCCAGCAGATAATTAACAAAATGTATCTAATTTAACAGTCAAGAATTCAGCTATAAATCATGAATAATTAAGAGATAAATTTTAAATTTTGATATATGGCTTCATTCATTTGTTCCCAACATCAATTAATATGTTGCAAGTAACAAGGATAGAGAGCATGTCTATCAGCTTCTTCTTTTTCTCTGAAGGAGGTTGTTTTCAGCTTATTACCACAAGCTCTAGGATAATTTATAAAAACAACTTATAGACGGTGGCAGAGACAGCATACTAATCTTAAGGAAGCTATATCACCTTACATGTACACCTCTTAAGTCAACTTGTTCTGCAATCCTTCTCATAACATACTAGAATTTGCTTAATATGCTTATGTACTCACAAATTTTTTAGGGGGCCGCGGCCGTGGCACCTACCCGTCCCTCTGCCCTTCTTATAGCTTGTATGAAAATAGTTTAACTTTATTGTTATTTTTGTTACATGAATGGGTTATTCATCAGCACTTGCATGATATTGATAAGCACTTAATTAAGCTATTTATCCAAACAACGCAAGAACGGTAGACTATTTAAAAAAAAAACAAAAAAAGGATATAAGTATAACTTAAAATTGTTTCTATATTGGATTCAAAAATCACATTTCTACTAAGTACAAACAATGGACAAGTGAAAACCCTAAAAAAGGAACCTTGAAAGGAATAATTGATCAAATTTCTTAAAGGGAACATAATCATGAGCAATTAAAATTTTCTGATGATGAAAAACCCTAAAGCTTCATATTATTAACTGAAAATTGGGATTGGAGATTGAATTTGGAACCTGAGAGATTAACCAAGTTTGCTCCATGCGCTTAATAAAATCAGAGGAGGAAGATGAATCAACCATAGAACCCCTAACGCATAAACGAGAAATTCTGTTGTTGTTGTTTCCACCGACGATTACTGCAATTGGAGTGGGTGATATGAAGAAGATTTTGCTGTGGGGTGATTTAGGAATGAGCGCAGAGCCACAACAAGAAGATGCACACGCAGACCCAGCCATTGAGATTCAATTTTCGATAATCAGCGATGTTGTGAACGATGGTTCTTCGCGTCAAAGTGAAACGCTTTCGCCGCAGAATGTTTACAAGAGAACACAGTTTTTGCGTTGCCAACTGTTTCTCTTTCCGTGTTTGGAAAGTTATCGTTGTTGTGAAAAATGTTAACTTGAGTCAAAGAAATGTTACAATCTAGTACTCACTGATTTCAGTATTTACTTGCATATCATTTTTCAACGAGGCAAAATGAAATATCATAATATTTGAATTAGCAATTGAATAAAGACTACAATTCCTTCAGGTGTGCTAAAAAAGACTACAAGAGTACGCATATACCATAATCGGAAAAACAATTGAATAAGCAATCGGCTCGACCAACTATGATAGTTGGAAACCAAATTACTAATATTTGTTGACTTAACTACCAATAAAAGTAAAGTTTGACATCGTCCAGCATTTGAGATAAGGATTGTTCCGAACTTTTGAATAATCTGTGATTTCTTTCATTCCATATAATTCAAAAACATAAGAGTCAAATAAGCTGGAGGAAGAAGCGGCGCGCTATGAGACCACCAGATAAAAAGGTAAACTGAAGAAATGAATGACCTGTTTGCATCATAAATGGACCTCTGGAGCGATGATGTCTCGAATCGCCAAATTTATTTTGGTTGGCAATCTGTCTCACAACAATCTCCAAGCAAAAATAGATACCTTCAAGGGGACCTAGTTGTGCCAAATAAGATGTTTGGAATGATGAGAAGTCAATAACTGATAAGTCTCCCGACTGTGTAACCTTTGGCAGGATCAGGTCGCCATTACCACAAGTCTGAATGATGAGCCTGCAAAACAAAGTTGTGAAGTAAAGTCTGACACTCCCCCAACATCTCCCCCTCCCACGCCCACAACTGTCTCCGCGACTCCCACGCCTCCCAAACTTTATTGCAGATGTTAATGTAACCCCAGACACTAGTTAACATTTTTTTTATTATTCATTTTTTTAAATAGACGAAATAATAAATTTATTATAAATTCACACGCATAAGTTAGGTAGTACTATAGACAAAATTTATTTAATTAAGATATAATTTTTCAAATATAAATTAAAACAAAAATAAGACATGAAATTAAATTTTGGTTGTGATACAAATATTCAACAGTGTAAGTTATATATAATAGGCTTAAGTATCATTTTCGTCTTTGTAAGTTTGCGATTTTTTGGTTTTAGTCTCTGTATCTTTTTTTCTTGCGAATTCATCCCTGTATGTTAAAATCTTTTTTATTTTAGTCCCTAAAGCTAAAATCCATAGGAAAATCTGCAGGAAAATTTGCAAGTTTCCTACGGATTTTTTCTGCGAATTTTAGTTTTAGGGATTAAAACCAAAAGATTTGAACATATCAGGATGAATTCGCAAGAAAAAAAGATAAATGAACTAAAACAAAAAAATCGCGAACTTATAAGGACGAAAATGATATTTAAGCATATATAATATATCAGAGTATTTACTACTGACCTTTATATCATTGGTGCATATTCTCCTTATTTGACTTTGACATTTTATATTGATAACAAATTAGTTCATAATTATAACAAATTATAAAAATAAATTCAATTATGGACTAATTTGTATTTACTTTTGTAATTGAGCTTTTAAATATTCGTGAAGGGACATTAATTTTTATAGTTTTTGACTAAATATATTAATCATGGTTTGATGAAAAACTTTTGTTCATCTGTTGACACTTGACGGCTCACGGAGTGGACTTGCTTCAAGGTATTAACTGGATTGGAGAGTTGGGTATCCACAATATTATTTTCCAACTTGATTCTAAAACAGTTGTAGACAAATTTAATAAAATTCAGAATAATACTCTTGAATTTGGCTCAATTTTTTATTAATTAGAATAATATTAATGACTTTTTTACAACAATGGTCGAGAGAATTTAAATTCTACACCTTAAAATTACAAGATTAATTTGTTATTATTGTGCTACCTCCTCAAATGTACACTACATGTGAGAGATCCAATTAAGTATCTAAAAGTAACGAGCTATATTGTTGATGCTCTATTATTGTTGCGAGCACAACTCTTTTGTAAAAGTAGTGTGTTTTGTAATTCTTAAGTGACATAAACAAGTATGCATATTGTTCATACTCGGAGAAAGAAAAAAAATAAAGGATTAAAATAAAAATAATAATTAAGTTCAAAAATCACTATTATAATTTATTATAAATCATATATAAATAGCACTAGTATATTAATTATTTAAGCTGTAACATTTAAAAAATTCAATTCTCTACCAAAAAAAAAAAATTACTTAAGTTTCAGTGACGTTTGCCGCAACGACAGGTGGGACCCATGGTTTGGGGCAGCCACGCACTTGACAAGGAGCACCTTTCACCATTTCACAAACACATGTTTCATATAATATATCACCACCAGCAGGACGACAATAGTAGTGGACTTCACCTATACCAGTATAACAGGGTCTACAAGTTTCCCTACATTGGTTTGTGTTAGGACAACCACCTCCAATCACAGTTTGTAGACAGTATTCCTCGGACATCACTGTAAAAATAGTAACAATTTGTAAAATATTTCTATATATAGAGCAAAATTACAAAAGGGTACAACATAAAATGTGCCCTACGTCCCCTTAGAGGAAACAATTTGTAAAAATAGTAACAATTTGAATTACTAAATAACATGATACGAATCTATTTAAAAAAAGATGAATTTTTCTCATGATTTTCACATTAAATGAGATATATATATTGTTCAGAATAAAAAGTAAGGATAGACATGTACCTGAAGAGAATACAAGAAAGCCAAAGACTATTGTAGCTAGTAGTGATTGAGCCATTTGTGTGGAATGGACTTGGCTATGTCTTTTTATTTTCAACGAGATTTATAATCTGCTAAGTCAAAATGGCTTTGTGTTAATGTTTTGTGCTTAAAGAACATTGATTACATCTATAAATCAAAAATTGATAAATAGTATATGTGAAATATATGCCGGTATTTTTGTTGGTTACATAAATGATAAATCCATCCCAGTATTGATATTAGCATTGAAAAAAAATTAATAAAAAATAAAATATTGCAAGCAAGAAGAAGTGATTTCCTTCCGTAAAAGAAAAAAAGAAGAAGAAGTGATTTCCTTCTTTAATACTCCGTATTACTTTTTTTTTTACGAATTCTTTAATATTCCTTGGTTTACATAAAAATTGGGACAACTGTGATTGGGAGGAGACTGAAACCACTTTATATTAGAACTGACCCTCGAACCAGATTAAACTGATGGTGAAAAAAAATTGAGATAAAAATTTAGATGTAGTGTGATAAGTGATATCCTTTGCAATTTTGTATCTGAATTATTGTGCCTGCGATAAAAAAAAAAAGAAGTGATATTGAAATCGACCTCTGTTGCGTTTTTTCATTTAGTATGAATTTGGACATTTTGTTTTAATCATAATAGAATAATATGCAGAATAAATATTAAATAAATATAAAACACACAAACGCTCAAAAAAAATATAAAACACACAAATGAATAAAATGCAATCTGCAATTTATACCTTTAAACACCGATTTGCAAATGAAAAGTGGTATGAATGAAAACAGCAAATAAAAAACAAATGTAAAGAAGGATGTAAAAGAAAAAGGCATATGGAAAATGTACCAATTCTTACAATTGATTATTTTTCTCAACCGATTTGTTTCTCCTCATTTTCTCAATTTTAAACTCTTATTTATAGTTGCAAATTAGGTTTTAGTAATTAATTAGACGAATCAATCAATTTGATTTCTTATTAAAATTTAATCCAATTAATCAATCAAATCAATTTACATTATTGCACAAGAAACAAGTCAACTCGTTAAAGTTCAATATTCCTTTTTATTTTATTTTATTATTATAATAATAATAGTAGTAAAATAATAATTTTGGATTAAAAATATGACCAACGCATTATTATTTTTTATGTTACTATTTTCTAAAAAATACATATAAATATATACAAACATTGTCGGACAAAATTGGATGTTAACACTTTTGACTTTGTATAGAAAATTTCTCTTCCCATTCCTGCATTTCTTTTTCAGCCCTTTAGCGTACAAAAAAGATCGGTAAATATTCATCGAATTTTTTTGTGCGCTAGCTAGAGGGGTGAAAAAGAAACGTGGAAGGTGAAAAGATAAATTGTCTTTTGTATACCTAGTCTCAACCAAGATAATTAAAATCGGACCCAAAATTGAACCGGTCTATTAAACAAAAAATAATATAATAATCTTACTTTTTAACATTAAAAATAAAATTTTACTAAATAATTCATAAATAAACTTTTTTTACTCTTAAACAAACTTACATATAGGGTCTGTTTGAATTAGCTTATTTTTAAGCTTATGCACTTTTCATTTTAACAACTCATTTTGTAAGATTCTTAGTTAGACTTACCATCAAATTAGATGGTCAAAGGGTCTGTTTGGTAACACCCAAAAACTGACTTATAGCTTATGTCTTATAGCTTATAAGCTAAAAGACCTGTTTGGTAACAATCTTTTCATCAGGAGCTTATAGCTTATTTTACTGACTTATAGCTTATTTTCCAGAAGCTATTTCAAGTAGCTTATGAGCTTATAGCTTATAGCTTATCATTTTCTCTTCCAATTTTACCCTTATCATATTACTTAAACTCCATTTTTACCCTTTTTATATAAAATAAAATAAATAATATATTCAAGTTCTAATTTATATTTTGTTAGACGCCACAGTATTGTATATTCCAATTCCAATCCAATTTGTACTATTGGATCATATTTATTTTTCAATGACATGATCAATTTTTGGAAAATGCAATTGTCATTGCATTTCAAAAATAATATTTACTTATAAATATAAAAAGTATACATTTATATATAATATTAGGTTATATATAATGAAAATAAATAACTTGCATAAAAATAATGAAGATAAATATTGATTTAATTTGATTTGAAATAAAATAAAAATACTATATAAATGTTTAAAAATTAATTATAAATAATTAAGGTATTTTTTATAATATATTAAAGTATCTTAACTATTAAATTAATATCAATTTTAATATGAATTAAGAAATACCCTTTTATGTAATTTTACATTTATCAGCTAGTTAACCGCTAATTTTACCAAACACTTCAATTAGCTTATCAGCTATAAGCTATCAGTCATCAGCTATAAGCTATAAGTCATCAGCCATCAGCCATAAGCTAGCTTATCAGCCATCAGCCATTTTTACCAAACAGAGCCAAAATCAAGAGTTTGATAAAAAAAATTAAAATGAAAGACAAAAATTGCACAATTGAAAATGGGGACTATAATTGCAGTTTCGCCAAGAAGAGGGAAAAAATTACATATAAGCTTTACGAGTACGCTTTTATATCAAATTTTGTATGTGTTTGCTGTAATTTTTAGTCTAAAAGTCAATTGAGTCTAAAATACAAATGAATGTTTAATTGGCGCGACTACAAAAGTTGAACCAAGTTATTATAAATATTAACTCAAGTGCGTATGAGATACTTTTGAAAATATCTCTAAAATGCGAAAATATATCTATCTATCTATTTATTTGTCAAGCGCTGCTATATGCGGCGAATTTTCCTTCACGAAATGGAGTGGCCCACCTTTTTTTATAAGTTGCGTCATCCTGATTAACGGGGTGATTCGGTGAACACGTAACTGTTAATTTAACCCTAAAACATGCTTTATGATTAATAGAGACCACACTATTCGCAGGCGGTTATGCCTCTGTTTTTTCATTTGTGAACCTGTGAAAACAAGGCAAAAAACTCTATACTATTTGTTGGGACAGCAGCAGAGCAAAAACTATACAATAGCACTAACATCATAATAGCTTTTGTATTTGTCATAAGGTTGTTAATTAGCTTGTGGATCAGTAGATGGGTCATGGAATTTTTAGTGCTCAAACTAATTTTTACCAAGTTTGGATGGCTACGAGCTATGTATAACAATTATAGAGTTGATTGTAAAATTTGAAACAAGTGAACATCAATATTCAATTAAGAGCCGTCGTAGTCTTTGTGATAGTGGAAGCTACAGATTTCTCTCATTGTGTCATTTGAAGGCTCATCGTGATATAACATTTTCCTTATTTACCCCCTTTGTGTGTGTATATATATATATATATATAAAATCCATTTTGTAAGTCTTTATCTATCAACTTAACTCAGTTGGTGGGGAACATTGCAATATATATGTAGGCATATGCGAAAATTTTAGCCATTACACTACTTAAAAAAGAAAATAAACTATTTTGTAACGAAACATCCAAAAACAATTTTTATATTAACTATTTAAACATAAATCAATTTATATCCAACTAACTTTTAACAGATACCAATTTTATTAAAATTATTTCTATGAAACTCAACGAATGAAACACACTAAACATATTTCTTTTATCAAAAAAAGAAACACACTAAACATATTTTTACTTTATTTTTTTTAATCATATTATATTTGTAGCTTAGATAATGTGATAGCGATTTAAGTGTAAAAAGTTTTATAAAGTGGGTCAAAATAATTTTTTGAAAATAAAAAAACAAGAAAGAAAGTTAGGTGATGTGAGTGAAAGTAAAGAAGAAACGAAAGATAAAAGGATATAAGCGGTTGAAAAAAGCTTTCAACAGCGTAACTTTGTGTGGTGTGAGAATCGTTAGATCAAGAAAATGGAGATAACAACACAGCAACTCATCCAATACAACGGCACAGATCCATCCAAGCCGATCTACGTGGCGGTGAAGGGTCGCGTCTTCGACGTCACCACCGGTAAATCGTTCTACGGTCCAGGTGGAGCTTACGCCATGTTCGCCGGAAAAGATGCGAGCAGAGCACTTGCTAAGATGAGCAAGAACGAAGAAGATATCACTTCTTCGCTTGATGGACTCACCGAGAAAGAGATCGGAGTTCTCAATGATTGGGAAACCAAGTTCGTCGCTAAGTACCCTGTTGTTGGAACAATTGTTAATTAGTTAGTTAATTACTTTCATCATGAATCATCATATTCTGTGTGTTTGTAATTGTATGAAACTATGAATCTGTTGATGAATAAATAGAACTTTTAATTTCTAGAAAGGGGTTCTGTACTAAGTTATTGCATCTTGTTAATCTCATCAATCAATAAATTAATTAACATTGGTGTGATTGATTAGGGTTTAATTAGGTTATCTCTTACTATTTGGAGTTTGATCAAGATATAAATAAAGTCCGATCAATTATTGTTTGTGTTTGTTTTTTTTTTTGGTTAGAGATGAGTTTTGACATCAAGTGTTTCCAGCCTCCTCCGACCGCAGTTGTGGGGATTGAACTGTGATCCTCCGTACTAAGTTCAGCGTCAATCACCATTAAACCAACTGACGATTGGTGTTCGTGTTAGATTTTAAATTGGCACTCTTGATGGATTTGGTTTTAACTGTAGTTCATTAATCAGCTGATTGAACCATTTAGTTGTATGTATGTATGTTAATGACGAACATATGACATGATTGTTTTCACGGTGAGTATTAGGGAGATGCGCGTATCTTTGAGGCTACACTGTGTAGCTTCTTGGTTTCCATGGTCGAAAGCATGTTGGACGCGGAGCTGTGGTGGATTAGCGCGGAACCAAAGACAGCAATTGTTTCTGTTGGTCACTCTAGCTCTCAATAGATCTCATGTTTCTAGATATAAAGGTATTGCAGTTGCTTAAGGGGATTCAAAGATACTGGATTTTGTCTTTGTTGTAGTAATTGAATTGTGGAGGGAAGTGAAATTGAGGAAAGGTCTAAATGACTTTGATGAACTATTGCTGCATTTTTGAATCCTTATTTTCTTTTGTCGGGTTTCAAATGTGATAAGATATCTACAAGTCAATATTTTGCATCAAACTCGTTTCAACTAATGAAAAGGAGAATAATCAGCTTCCAGCAAAGAGTGACAGAGAATAAGTGTTATAAAGTTTAATGATCAAACTTTGATGCATACAAGGGGAATTATTTTTTTGGCAGAAAATCTCTGCTCTATTACAATTATTTTTAACAAAATATTGTCTAAAATAAAAATCAAATAGTATATGATTAGATCACACATACAATTTTTTTATAAACTGAAATACGGAGTACTTAATTATCAATACCAGCAATGATTCATTAGTCGAATTGATTCATTTTGTATTTTACAAAAAAGCCAAGAAACATGTCCGGCTTATACCAAGTCTTATGGCTAAGATGTTAAGGTCAATTTCTATTGAGCACGATGGTTAACTTAATGCTTAAAGAGTAAGTTTCTAATCATGATGGGAATGGAGAATGAAAATAATGATAAATAAAGAAGATCCCAACTCATTTTGAGTCATAACTCGGGAAAGAATTTGTTGAGAAGTAAACTGAGTTAGCCACTTTTTTTTAATGGACTAATATCATAATATCATATAGCCACTTACAATCTAAACAAAACAAACAACATCTAAAAAACAAAACAAACCAAACAAGTAGTACCTGGTTTTACCAGGTATATTTCCTTTTAGAGTAAAATAGTTATATAAGTTATTCTTGCAAAGGGAGTGACATCATATTTAGGGGTGTAATTGGACCGGTTTGGATCGGTTTTTGGGGAATCCAATGTCCGAACCAATGAACTCTCAATTGGTTCGGTTTGGTTCGGTTTTTAGTGTTTTTCAAAAATGAAACCGAATCAAACTAATCGGTTTGGTTCGGTTTGGTTCGGATACTTTGATCGGTTTTTTCTCGATGTATTTCATACTATTATTTTTTTCCGATATCGCTCATTCGTCTAATTAGATATGTGAGTGTAACATTATTAGCACTTGCATTATCAACAATTACACAACATACTTTTTTAATCCTCATTCTTTCAAGAATGCCTCTAAATTCTTATAAATTGTTTCCCCCTTGTAATCCGAAATCAAATTTAAACTCAATATTTTTTTTATTCAATACACACCACTCGTTAATAAAATGACAAGTTATAACCATATAACCATATCAATGGTAAGAGAAACCATTTGTTTATTTGCAAACAATATGCTCTTTATCTTCTCTTTCTCATCATTATTCTTATGTGGCAAAATACTTCAACCACTACTCAAACGCAGTGTTGTTTGCGGCAGTGAGGTGAAAGAGTCTGTCTGAGATTGTGTTTCTAAGCTAGGGTTTGATGCATGACTATTTTTTTTATAGGTAGTTCAGGTTGGACCAGTTTTAGTTTTTTAACGTGGGTTGACCTATAAAAAAGTATTAACTTAACAATATATATATCTATTGGTTCGGTTCGGTTTTCATCGGTTTTTGAAAATTGAATCCGAGAACCGAACCAAACCACATCGGTTTTCAATTGGTTCGGTTTGGTTTTTTATCCGAACCATATGTTAGCCTGTATTTTCGACAGGCATTAATGAATTGGAATGAGATGATGAAATCTCATTTAATGTATATTATTGCATTTTAATATTCTCTTGGAAACTGATTCTGGCAATAAATCAAGAGAAAATCAAGGCATTTGATATCAAAGACTTTTAATGTGCAAAGTTGCTTGTCAAAGCCTAGAGTTCTGTCGAATTCGACAGAACGTGTGTTGTCTGAATAAGCTTGTCGAGTTCGACAAGATATTATTTGTGTAAAAGCATATTTTCGACACTAACTGGTAATGGTCGAAAATTATATATATGTATATATATGTACGTGTGTATGTTTGTTTGCCTAACGTACTGTGCAGAACGAAAGAAGCGTACTCTGGACTTAGCAAAATATTCAAAAGTGAGTAACGTTCGAAGGGTTCGCCAGGTGTCCAAGGAATTCAAATTCAGAAGACACGTGGAGCATAGTTAGGCAAATTGTAGTTTTATAGCAGTTATGTTAGTTTGTCTATAAATATTAGTTTCTCATATGAGAAACGGGTTCACAATTCACATGCAAATTCCTAGAATATTCAGAGTACCCATGTCAACGAGCGAAATGAATGCCAAAAGGAACATGTACGAATCTGTGTAACCAATCTTTGTAAACATTTTTACATTGTCAAATGCAATTTACTTTTCAAGTACTGATTACTTGCTTTCCTTTAAAATTTGTCATTTAAGCTTTCTGCAAATTTAAAGCTTTTCTGCAACTTTAAACATTCTGCAATTTATTTCATTGCATGTTTTACTTTTCAAAGTCTTTTCTTTAAACTTTATTTGCAATTCATTTACAAGTTTTCTGCAAATTTAAACTTTGAAGCATTTTACTTTAAACCAAATCATTTGACTTCGTCAAATGCTGTTTACTTTTTATCAACTTATCCGATTTAACCCAAAGATATGAATATGTTTTCATCATCTTTCGCACAATCCATATGTCCCAGGATTCACTAGTTGATCCTTCTTGTAATAATTAGACTAGCGGTTGTTTACTAAAAATCGGGGTAAACAAATTGGCACGCCCGGTGGGACGTCTGGATTGTGTATTTTTATTTAGTGGTTTTTGAAAACTTTTCTTACAAAATTTGTTGTTTGGTGTTTGTACTTTGATTGTGTGTATATTTGTATATGCGTTTGAGGAGTGGTAAGTCCCTTCCAGTTTTTTCAAATATACCAAAGCGTCCTCGTTCCAGAATGGTGAGACCACCAAACAATCCTAATCCCAACAATAATAATAATAATAACAATAATGGGGCAGAAACCAATCCTGTTCCAAATTCGACAGGGCAACCAAATCAACCAGTATCTGGCAATCCTGGCGCCAATCCTACTGGTGGGTCAACAAATCCTGCCCTGAATTTTACAACTTCTGAAAGTATCCCAAGCAATAATCCTAATGGTGGGGGTACAAACCCTATGATAAATTCCGGAACCGTTGGTGCAAGCGCCAGTGGATCAACAATGTCTGCCATTACTTCAAGTATGGCAGGAGGGTTTGCTCCTCCAAATACGAATGGTGCAATGATGACACAAATGAATGCATCATCCATGCCAACGAATGTATCACACATGCATGGGTACACAGACGGTAGTCAAGTTGGTGGAACACCGTCAAGACCCCCATGGTTGCCCAGAAACCCACAATTTGGAATGCCAACAACGACGATGGCAAGCCTGTATAATTGGCCTTCGATAGAAAGTTCTCCCTCCTCTTCTGCGATGGGAAATAGGGGAAATTCTCTGAACTTGACAAATAATTCTATGAATGTACTTAGGCAACAAATGGACGAAAGTAACCATGACATGGTGAACGCGTTGACCCAACAGATTGGCACAATTTTCAATCCTGTGTTACAAACAGCCAATGACAATTATTTATTGTTAGCCAATCAAATGGGAAGGATGGCAGACTTTTTTGGTGCCCCTGATGCTCCAAATAACCAAAGAGTTCCTCGTGCAAACCCGGAGACTCAAACAGAAGTCCAAGCCCAACCCGTGCGCATTGAGAGAGAACAGCCAGAACCGGAAGTAATTCTGGTTAATAGAAACCAAGATGCTGATAATGTTCTTAGGAATGTTCGACAAGAAAATGTCGCAGGGCAAAATAACTTGGCCAATTTAGTGGAAAATATCTTGGCCCAGAATGGTTTGAATGTAGGATTGCATAGGCCAAATTTTGTGTCAGCCTTGTCTGAATATGTATTGCAGGCAGAATTGCCAAGGGGATGGAAAATTCCCAAATTCACAAAATTTGCTGGTGATACTAATGAATCTACTGTCGAACACATTGCCAGATATTTGGCAGAGGCAGGGAATTTGGCAAATAATGAAGATTTAAAAATGAAGTTTTTTCCCAATTCCCTCACTAAAAATGCCTTTACGTGGTTTACCACACTTCCCCCTCATTCAATTCATACCTGGACTCAATTAGAAAGGCTATTTCATGAACAATTTTACATGGGACAATCTAGGATTAGTCTCAAAGAATTAGCCAGTATGAAACGTAAAACTGCGGAAGCCATTGATGACTATCTGAACAGGTTTCGCCTCCTTAAGGCAAGGTGCTTTACTCAAGTGCCTGAACATGAATTGGTTGAGATGGCTGCTGGTGGCCTTGACTATTCCATTAGGAAAAAATTAGATACTCAACATTTAAGAGATATGGCTCAATTAGCAGATCGTGTTCGACAGGTCGAACGCCTCAGGGCTGAAAAAGCCAGAAATTCTAAGTTCCACAAAAAAGAAAAAGTGGCATACATAGAAACTTATGGAAGTGAAAATGAGTTCGACGATGATCAGGAGTACATGGAAAACAATGAGGTTAATATTGCTGAATTGAAACCAGGACCTCCCTATACTTGTAAAATGTTAAAACCATCAAATGGGAAAAATCCCGTCGAACCAAAAAATGATAGATTTGTTTCTAAGACATATACTTTTGACATTACTAAATGTGATGAAATTTTCGACTTATTGGTCGCTGACGGCCAAATAATTGTACCAAAGGGTTTGAAAATTCCACCTTTGGAACAACGTAATAAAAGAGGTTTTTGTAAATACCATAATTTCTTGGGACATAAAACCTCACAATGTGTTCTTTTCAGGGATCTGGTCCAGAAAGCCTTGCAGGAAGGGAGACTCAAATTTGGCGAAAAGCCAAAATCCAAACAGCAGGTGGACGAGAATCCATTGCAGATTGCTGATGCTGCTTACACAGAGCCTTTTGAGTGCCTGATGATAGAAGCATTGAACCTCACTGAAGGGGGGCAATTAGTTTCCATTCCTGAAGAGGAATATGAAAACAAAGTGGAGGAAGTATATCCACAAGCTGGAGAAACTCTACTAGATTTCCTTCAACGCTGCAAGGAAAATGATGGCGAAGCTACACTGTGTCCTCATTGTAGTGCCATGTTCGACAAGAAGGCTGCTGCAGGCCTTAACAAGTTTTTGCCTCACAGTCAGAACAGAAACAATTGGCCAAGTCAGAGGCCAACTTATTCCAATGTTCTGAATAGCCAACAAGCACCTGTACATCAGAGGTTGGGACCACAAAAATCATTTGTCCCCTCAAACAGGACACCTGTCAACCAATGGGTCCATGGAAAGAATATGGGCTATGGTCGGAAGAATATGGAGAAAGGGAACTCCAGTAACAACAATCCCAAAAAAGATCCCGAATCAAGGAAGTATGATTACAGGAATAATTACAAAGGGAAAAATCCCATGACAAGATCCCAATGGCGTAGATATCAACGCCAGAAAAAAGTGGCTGCTCAAAAATCACAAGTTACTACTAATGATAATGAGGAAAAGCCTATGCAATTGGCTAAGAAGCCAATGAAAGAAAGGTTAGGAGAACCAAAAGCTGAGTCTTCAACTACTAACAACGTCGAAGACGAGCACATGGAGGCAGATGACTTTTTAGATTCTGAACCCGATCTCGACATAATAGTAAATGTTGTGTCCATTCTGCCAAGGGAGTTCGACGTCTGTTCTGAAATAACAGATGAAGAAGAAGAATCTGGAATGCAAATGGCCCTTCATAGGCCAGTCTGTTACTACGTTACAAGCAATGGCGCTTTGGAGGACCAAATGGCCACATTTGAAAGGCCAGATGAAGGCATGAAAAGTCACTTGAAGCCTCTCTTCATTCAGGCAAAGGTGAATAATGTCGGAATTAACAAAGTACTGATAGATGGTGGTGCCGCTGTTAACCTCATGCCAGAATTTCTGCTAAGAAAGATTGGCAAATCTTTGGTGGATCTTCATCCTCACAACATAGTTCTGTCAAACTATGAGGGCGAGACTGGTTTCTCTTTAGGAGCAATCCAGTTGGATGTTGTTGTCGGAAGCACTATAAGGCCAACCTCGTTCTTGGTTGTGGCCTCTAAGGCAAATTACAATCTACTTCTAGGTCGAGAGTGGATTCATGGAGTGGGGGCAGTTCCATCTACCCTGCACCAGCGCCTCATTATATGGCGAGAGGATGGAGTAGTCGAAAATGTTGAAGCAGATCAAAGCTACTTCAAGACTGAAGTCCATCATCTGACGAAGCACTCCTTCGACAAGAAATTGGCGACAATTGCACCATGCACTGAGAAAGATTTTGCATATCGCCTAGCAGGAAATGGTCACCATGCAATCAAACTGGATCCCACACATGGTTTCTTGTGGGAGAGAGAAGATGGAAACAGCGAGGATGGCGAGTATGAAGGCCACAACTACCCAACTGGGTGGGATGTCAAAGAGGATTACTATGTCTGAGTCCCAAACTTGGGCAAAGATTACGGCCTACATGGTTGAAAACAGAATCAAAATGGCTTTGGAAGCCAATGCAGTGTCAGAAAATATGGCTATTGCAGCCAATGACATGAGGCTTGGCCAACACAAGCCAGAACTGCAAAAACTGGATTGTATCTATGATGACGAACCCTTAGGGTTTGAGAAAGATCCAATCAATCAATGTCACAAGATGCAAGCACAGGATCCTTTGCAAGAAATTGACCTTGGAGATGGTCTGATAAAAAGACCAACGTACATTAGTGCAAACATTCCTCCAGATCTGAAGGCAAAAGTGGTGCAACTTTTGATGGAATTCAAGGATTGTTTTGCTTGGGATTACAATGAAATGCCAGGTTTGAGCAGAAAGTTGGTGGAACATGAACTCCCAGTTCGACCAGATAAAAGACCAGTGAAACAATTACCTAGAAGGTTCGCACCAGAAATAATGTCAAAGATCAAAGAAGAAATTGAAAGGCTGCTGAGGAGCAAATTCATCAGAACTGCAAGGTATGTCGAATGGTTAGCAAATATAGTGCCAGTAATTAAGAAAAATGGTTCTCTTAGAGTATGCATAGACTTTAGAGACTTAAATAATGCTACACCAAAAGATGAATATCCTATGCCTGTGGCAGAAATGTTAATTGATTCTGCAGCCGGATTTGAATATTTAAGTATGTTGGATGGTTATTCTGGATATAACCAAATTTTCATTGCTGAAAATGATGTACCCAAAACTGCCTTTAGATGCCCAGGGGCATTAGGCACATATGAATGGGTAGTTATGCCCTTTGGTCTAAAAAATGCTGGGGCTACTTATCAAAGAGCAATGAATTTAATTTTTCATGAATACATAGATGCTTTCATGCAAGTGTATATTGACGACATAGTTGTCAAATCCTCATCAAATGAAGATCATTTAGATCATTTGAGAAAATCTTTTGAAAAGATGAGGAAATATGGATTAAAAATGAATCCATTAAAATGTGCTTTTTGTGTTAATGCAGGAGATTTCCTTGGGTTTGTTGTGCACAAAAAGGGCATTGAAATAAATCAAAACAAAACGAAGGCTATTATGGAGACCAAATCTCCAACTACAAAAAAGCAACTTCAGTCCTTACTTGGGAAAATCAATTTCTTGAGAAGATTTATTTCAAACTTAAGTGGTAAAGCTCAACCATTCTCACCACTGCTTCGACTCAAGAAAGAAAGCGTTTTCACTTGGGGGCAAGAACAACAACAAGCTTTTGACGAAATCAAGAGTTATTTGTCAAAGCCACCAATGTTAATGCCTCCAATAAGGAACAAATTCATGAAGTTGTATATTTCAGCATCAGATTCGACGTTGGGCAGCATGCTTGCCCAAGAAGATGAAAATGGCGAAGAAAGAGCCATCTATTACTTAAGTAGGGTTTTAAATGATGCTGAAACTAGATATAGTAGTATTGAAAAATTATGCTTATGTTTGTATTTTTCTTGTATGAAACTCAAGCATTATATAAAGCCCGTTGATGTTTTTGTTTATTCTCATTGTGATATCATCAAACATATGTTATCCAAACCTATTCTGCATAGTCGAATTGGAAAATGGGCCTTAGCCTTAACAGAATATTCACTAACTTATAAGCCTTTAAAGGCAGTTAAAGGCCAAATTGTGGCTGATTTCATAGCAGATCATTCTGCACTAGAAACTCCACAAAACTATGTAGATTCAGAACCTTGGAAATTATATTTTGATGGTTCTAAACATAAACATGGAGTTGGAATTGGGATTTTAATCATTTCTCCCTCCAGAATTCCCACCAAGTTCAAATATAAAATTAATGGGTTCTGCTCAAATAACGAAGCAGAATATGAGGCTTTGATAACAGGCTTAGAAATTTTACTGGACTTGGGGGCAAGAAATATTTTGATCAGAGGCGATTCAGAATTGGTGTTGAAACAATTGACAAAGGAATATAAGTGCATAAAAGAGCACTTGATGAAATATTTTGTCATAGCAATTTCTTTGTTAAAACGTTTCGACCAAGTTATTTTTGAACATGTACCTCGCATAGAAAATCAAGAAGCCAATGATTTGGCTCAAATAGCTTCTGGTTATAAAATTTCTAGTGAAAAAATAGAGGAGTTGATTGAGATTAAAGATAAACTCATTGTTGATCAACCTCCTTCTATGGAATTGTCAATGCCAAAACTTGTGGGGGCAGATGTACCACAAGATAATGGTCAAGATACCACCTATAACTCTGACGAAAATTCAGAAATTTTTGAAATTTTTGCCATTGACAATTTATCTGATAATGATTGGAGAAAACAACTTGTTGAATATTTACGAGATCCAAATGGAACGACCAATAGAAAGATAAAATATAGAGCCTTGAGTTATGTCATCATTGGAAATGAACTAATGAAGAAAACACCTGAGGGAGTTTTGCTAAAATGTCTAAGTGAAACTGAAGCCTACTTGGCTATATCTGACGTGCATAGTGGTGCATGTGGATCCCATCAGGCAGGCCATAAAATGAAATGGTTGTTGTTTCGACAAGGTATGTATTGGCCAACAATCTTAAAGGATTGTATAGAGTTTGCTAAAGGTTGTCAAGAATGTCAAAGACATTCAGGCATACAACATGTACCTGCAAGTGAACTCCATTCAATAGTAAAACCTTGGCCTTTTAGAGGATGGGCTTTAGACTTAATTGGTGAAATTAAACCAAGTTCGTCCAAAAACCAACGCTATATTCTAGTTGGTATAGATTATTTTACCAAATGGATAGAAGCAATTCCATTACCAAATGTTGACCAAGAAGCAGTGATTAGTTTTATACAAAGTCACATTATTTATAGATTTGGTATACCTGAGTCTATTACTACAGATCAAGGTTCAGTTTTCACTGGACGAAAAATGGTCGAGTTTGCTCAACAAACTGGTTTTAAACTTTTGACTTCTACACCATATTATGCACAAGCAAATGGTCAAGTGGAAGCTGCTAATAAGATCATTATTGGTCTGATTAAAAAGCATATTGCCCAAAAGCCTAGGAATTGGAACAAGACTTTAGATCAAGTCTTATGGGCATGCAGGAATTCTCCAAAGGAATCAACTAACACTACACCTTTTCGACTAACCTATGGGCATGATGCAGTCTTGCCAGTCGAAATTCACCTGCAATCAGTTAGAATCCAAAGGCAGGAAGAAATCCCAAGAGATCATTACTGGGATATGATGTTAGACGAACTAGTTGATTTAGATGAAGAGAGAATAAAAGCTTTAGAGATGTTAACTCGACAGAAAGAAAGAGTTGCTAGAGCTTATAACAAAAAGGTTAAATCTAAAACCTTTAATGTTGGAAATTTGGTTTGGAAAGTTATTCTGCCAATGGATAAAAAAGACAGAGTCCTAGGCAAGTGGTCACCACATTGGGAAGGACCATTTAAAGTCGTTCAAGTTTATTCTAATGGTGCATATGAAATTGAGGAGTTAACTCCTGAGAAACGTACTTTGGGTATAAATGGGAAGTATTTGAAGAAATATAAGCCTGCTCTACTTGAAGTAAAAATAAGCGCAGAATAATAATCAAACACAAGAACAAGATGGCAATAATTAAAATTTGCCATAATTCAAAAGCAGAAGAATGACACTGTCTATTGCAATAAGAGAAGTGCCTTAGTACATCATGGGAATACAACACTACTTAGGCTGAGGCTTAGGTTCAGAAACCTCTGATTCTATTTTCTTCGCTTTATCCTTGTAAAGAGATAGCGCTATATCAACAAGTTTTTGGACCTCAGTTGGATACTCGTCCAATCTTTCTTCATGTGTCCATAGAAACTCTTCCAGGTCGGAGCCCAATTCTTCTTCCTCGGATTCTGTCAAAATGAGCTCTTCTTTGTTTCTTTCATAGCGTGACCTGTTCTCTTCGCAACGCCAAGGTTCTGTACCTTTCTTGCTCTTCTCTTTGGAGCACGAAGCACCTTTAGTAATGGTTTTTTCCATTGCTTAATTTTTTGGTGAGGTTATTCAATGACTCTGGATGGTTGAAATAAGAAAGAGCATCCCTTTTTATAGTGCTTTCAGGTCTTGTGGGTCAATATAGCCATTAATACGATTCATTTAGTAAGTCTCGTTGTTATCACCCCCTTTTTTGACTTGACTGTCTCGATATGGTGTCTTTGACTACTCAGTTTTTGTGTTGTTGAAATGATGCCAAAAGAATTCAAAGGTTCAGAAATGACCATCGAATGACGTTCGCTAATTATAAATGGTAAATACTTGAAGAAGTATAAACCAGCGTTGCAAGAAATAAAAATTGGCGAAGAATAAAATTTAAGATATTATAAACAATGGTGATCATAAAGTTGTTCGCCACAAAATGGGCATTGTCAAATTACAAACCAAAAACTTCGACAAATTGTTCAAAAAGTAAAACTAAAATTATTACAAGTTGAAATTTTTCTTCAAATCTTCATACAAACTCTTGAACGAACAAACCTCTTTGTCGAGAACCTTGCTTGACTTCTCCAGATTCTGAATCTCTTCTTCCACTGCCGCTGAAGCACTAAAGGCTTTGATGCCCTCATTAGCCTCTTTGTCAATCCAGGCTTTAACAGCAGTAGTAAGATTGGCTTTTGCTTCGTCACGTTTGATTTTCTCTGCATCAATCTTAGCATTGAGACTCTGAATCTTCAAGTGCAATTCTGCAATCTCACCTTCCCAAGCAGCAATGTTCTGGTTGTATTGAGTCAGCTCAGCATTCGACTCGATCTCCTTCTCAAAGCGTTCGACATTAGCCTGAGCAGTCTTGGCCTTTTCGACCAATGCAGCGTGAGCATGGGTTTGAGCTTCCAGCTTCATGGCATTCATTTTCTTCCTTTGAATGACTTGAGTAAAACCATCAATGAGGTTTTCAAGTTGGATAACCTTACTAAGTGTGGCCTCATCTGTCAAAGGATTATGGAGTTTTTTCAAGAAGCCCAAGTGAGAAAATGCACTGCTAGGGTTTGCCTCAATCAAGGCAAAGACATCCTGATTGATGTAATCTGCGTGCAATTTGAGGAGCAAGGAATCCTGCCTCACTGTCGAACTGATTTCTGTATCAGAAGCTGTCGAACTGCTGTGATGGGAAGCACCCTTGCTTTGTTCTTTATTACCTTTGCTTGAAAGGAGCATCTTTAGTGCTGCAGCAGGATCAGAATCCTTCATAGCGATGAACTCCATTTCTGACATTCCAACGTCAGCAGATAACTTTGATGTCGAAGAGACAGGAAGAATGTCAGAGCCTCCTTCAGTGGCTTCAGGCATAATATCGTCGTCAGCGTCAGTCTCCATCTCGACATCAGTGTTTTCTGATGAATGGGTAGATTCAGTGAGTGGTGCAGTTATGGTTTTCTCAGGTTCAGGATTATTGGTGGGAATTTCTTCATTCTCTTGACTTTGGCTATTTCCAGTTAAATCGACCTCGACGCGATTGGTGCCAACGTCTTGGGCCGAATTTTCCTCATTGTTAACAGGTGTAGTGGTGTTCTTTTCATTACCACCCTATTTAAAGACAAAAAAGAATCAAGTCTTAGAAGATATAATGAAGATCTATTCATGTCGCAAAGTCTTAAAAGGCGAAGAAGATATTTTACCTGAACATCAGTGATGGGCTGTTCATCAACAGCTGGTGGTGGTTGATTCTCGACTGGAACGGTTGGGATAGGAGATTCACCTTCTTTCGTTTGACTTTCAGAAGGTTTAGACTTAGACTTAACCTTCTTCTTCTTCTTTGGCTTGGTTGGCATGCTTGCTTCACTAGTTTCGACATTGGCCTTTCCTTTGTCTCCTTGGCTTTCTCCACTAGGAGCAACAGCATTTGTTGTGGTGGGAACATCATCAGCAGGCTGAAAAGAATTTGAAATTGTTAACACAAAATTCTATTCGAAGCCAAGGCAAAGTGCTAAGGGAATGTCGAAAGGACTTACTGTGGGTTCATTAATGGTAAGAGCTTTTTGTTTCTTCTTCTTGGTGGGCTCTCCAGTCTCGTTCGCCGCCATTAAATTCCTTTTTCGAAGCTGCATTTGAAATCAAGAGAGTCACAGATATGTTTGTGAAAATGGAGATTCAAAGACTAAGTTACTTTGAAATTTGGTACCTTGGCCCCAGTATTGGGCAGTGATTTCTTTTGAGTTGCAGCAGGAGTAGTGGTGTCTGTCGAAGTGGTGGTTTCCTTGGCTTTGGAAGCACCTAATGTCGAGACAATGAGAGTTTAAGCGTCAACAAAAAACACAAAATTTACAAACATTATAAAGCCATACTTCTGAATCACTCAAAGCTACCTTTGCCTTTGGGAGTCTTTTGTTGTAAAGCGTCGAATCCCGCCTCTATTGCTTGTAGAAGCACCTCATCAGTATTCTTAGCGTGCTTCTCATAGTGTAAGCTCCACCAGGTGGCGAATTCGTAAGTGCAGAATTGAGAAATCTCAAAAGCAACAAGTGTGAGCTTATAAGATTTTTCATCGGCCAGCTTCAAACGACGCTCAAAATATTCGACAGACATTCCAGAATTGCCCAAGACGATCTCATCCTTGTTCTTGAACAAACTTTTTGGCCTGAATTGACTAAAGCCAAATTGGCGAGCAACTAAGTTAGGTTGGTACCCAACCAAACCTAAATGCCTTCTTTCAATTCCTTGTCTGGAGGATAAGATTGTAGGGTTCAAGAACATGGTCCAAACGTTTTTCGTATCCTCTTCTTCATTTGGATTGGTGGCAGGGAATGGCCTTTTAAACCAAGCAGGCCCGACAGTCCTTTTGACGAATGGAGTATTCTTTGGGGTAATTTCGTCGAACTCAAGGAGAGTTTTGAAGTAGTGAAGGAAGAGTTGTCGAGTGGACAAATTTGTCTCTCTATATCTCAATAAGGCTAACCTAGCGCCTTCTGATTGTCGAGAAGCAACAGATGGTTCCATATGAGAGGGGAGAAAGAGTTTGAAGTTTGACTCAAATGTGGCATTCAGCCAAAGTTGCAGAAGCCATACAGGTCCAGAGAAAGCGAGTTGTGACCCTTTTTCAATCTTCTTGAGCATATCACTAGCTTGCCCCAAAGAGTCATAAAGGGAAGCTAAGATGAACCTTCCTAAAGCTACATCTAATCCTTGGTGAAGCATAATGGCGAGAGGAACGAGTCTCTTCACCACTTGTAATGAACTAGTGCAAAGAACAAAATGTGATAGCCAATAAGTGAGGAAAGCTATATGTTCTTCAAAGGACACATCTTCACTGCTAAGATCATGATGATTTTTGAGGAAGCCTGAAAAGGATAAAACTTTGAAGTCGAATTGGTGGTTGACAGTAGTGTACTTGGGGTCGAAAGTGGGTCCTGTTGGTCGTAAGCCAGTAATGGCAGCAACGTCGAATAAGGTTGGGGTCATCATTCCTGCTTTAAAGTGAAAAGTGTTGGTAGAGCTCTCCCAAAAGTGAAGGGCAGCTATGAGCATTTCTGCATTGTATTTGGGTCCTTCTCTCGACAGCTGAATCAAGTCGAAGATACCACTCTCTTTCCAGAAAGTAGCATATTGCTTTTCGATTTTGTTGAGCCATTTCAAATAGCCCTCACTAACCACAGGGGCAGATCTAAAAGCCCTATAGCCTGGTTCGAAGAAGCTCATGTCGAAGAAAGAGTTGGCGAATATTTTTGGTTTGCAAGTAGAGTAGAGAGGGAAAATGTTACCTATGTCTTCATTGAAGTTGTCGGATGAAGGAAGAGGGCCTGCGAAGGCAAGAGTTTTACCTCCAAGCTTGTGGGGAATCACCAACTCTTCTCCCCATATGTTGTCTTCGACGGAGATCATATCCGGCTCCGACACAAACTCTGAATCATCAATGATAACAGGTTTCTTGTCATCAACAGCATAAATGATCACGTTTCTGGAAGAAGATGAGGAGGCCATTGTTGTTCTTGTTGTTCTTGATGTTCTTGAGGTTGATGGTGATGAACAGGTAGTAGCAGCAAAGAGAAAGTAAAAAGCTTCAAAACAAACTTATTTCTTGCTCAAATCTGAGAACAAGAACCACAGTAATGAACGGAATCACTAGATGATCACGTTTGCTGGTTTAGATTCAGCAAAAACGCAAGAACAATGCACGATTTGAGGATTGTTTGACGGTGGTTCCTGAAGGAATACGTAGAGCTCTGTTTTTAGAGAGAAAGTGAAGAGTTGAAGTTTCAGAAAAGTGAAAGTGTGGAATACGTTTGCTACTTATAGGCACTCCAATTTGGCATGTATCTAGTAACTGAAACATCACCACTCTTCCATCTCAGTTGTTCACATTCTGCCACGTGTCCCACTACTAAGCTAAAAAGTTGGAGATCATGGTTTGTGGGGATTGAAGTGACAGTTATAAATATTGTCATGATTAACAATAACTTGATGTGACGTTTACGCCGTCTTTGATAAACGTGCCGAATTGGAAAAGGTGAGTATTTTCAAAACTGCCATTTCTTCCTTTAGTATCCGACACGCAGTCGAAACTGGCATTTTTGAGGGGGCAATTTGTTAGCCTGTATTTTCGACAGGCATTAATGAATTGGAATGAGATGATGAAATCTCATTTAATGTATATTATTGCCTTTTAATATTCTCTTGGAAACTGATTCTGGCAATAAATCAAGAGAAAATCAAGGCATTTGACATCAAAGACTTTTAATGTGCAAAGTTGCTTGTCAAAGCCTAGAGTTCTGTCGAATTCGACAGAACGTGTGTTGTCTGAATAAGCTTGTCGAGTTCGACAAGATATTATTTGTGTAAAAGCATATTTTCGACACTAACTGGTAATGGTCGAAAATTATATATATGTATATATATGTACGTGTGTATGTTTGTTTGCCTAACGTACTGTGCAGAACGAAAGAAGCGTACTCTGGACTTAGCAAAATATTCAAAAGTGAGTAACGTTCGAAGGGTTCGCCAGGTGTCCAAGGAATTCAAATTCAGAAGACACGTGGAGCATAGTTAGGCAAATTGTAGTTTTATAGCAGTTATGTTAGTTTGTCTATAAATATTAGTTTCTCATATGAGAAACGGGTTCACAATTCACATGCAAATTCCTAGAATATTCAGAGTACCCATGTCAACGAGCGAAATGAATGCCAAAAGGAACATGTACGAATCTGTGTAACCAATCTTTGTAAACATTTTTACATTGTCAAATGCAATTTACTTTTCAAGTACTGATTACTTGCTTTCCTTTAAAATTTGTCATTTAAGCTTTCTGCAAATTTAAAGCTTTTCTGCAACTTTAAACATTCTGCAATTTATTTCATTGCATGTTTTACTTTTCAAAGTCTTTTCTTTAAACTTTATTTGCAATTCATTTACAAGTTTTCTGCAAATTTAAACTTTGAAGCATTTTACTTTAAACCAAATCATTTGACTTCGTCAAATGCTGTTTACTTTTTATCAACTTATCCGATTTAACCCAAAGATATGAATATGTTTTCATCATCTTCCGCACAATCCATATGTCCCAGGATTCACTAGTTGATCCTTCTTGTAATAATTAGACTAGCGGTTGTTTACTAAAAATCGGGGTAAACACCATAAAATTCGGTTTTTTTTTATTTGAATTGGTTTGGATTGTCGTTTTAATTGGATTTTTTTATCCGCTTACATCCCTAATGATATTCATATAATTTTATATGAACTTTATAAACACAGCACATTATTAGACATATAAAAAGGAGCGAGTATCAGATCGAATCGTATCCAATCTCCTAGAGCTAGAGTTGTCCCCACGATACGCTTCGATCGGGGCAAGTAACAAAAAAATATAAGCAAAAGATATCATCCATTTTCTTTTTCCTCTCTCAAGAATAAAGGATATATCATTTGATTTTAGGGCCTATTTGGCCTGGCTTATTTTTGAGCTTATGCAAACAGCTTATGTAATTTTTATACATTATTATAAGTTTTTTAAGGCAGTTTATGATAAAATAGCTTATAAAAATTCAATTTTCACTAGTTTGAACTTATAAAATAATATAAAACCTAATTTTCACTAGTTTGTCCTTTTTTTGATTTCAAAATAATTGACCTAATTAATCAATTTATGCCTATTAAAAGGATCTTATAAATTAATAGATTAGTCTAGTGATGAGATGTTTATATAATATACTAGAAGTCGGGAGTTCAATTCTCAACTCTATTATAACAAAAAAAAAATAATTATACGATCAAATAGTCAAATAGTTAAAATTCACTTTTTTAATATGAATAAGTGAGAGTATCAATATTCGAACTCCGATCATACATATTTCATGCAATGTTCTTATCGGTTGATAACCGAATGAGAATAAAAAATCAATATTAATATAATGATAAAAAAATAAGTAAGGAGATAAGAACAAAATAGAAGAGAGAGAAAGAAAGAAAGAATGACAATGTTGTGTTGTTTACAGTCTCTCAACAGTCGTTACCCTGCCTCTTCTGTCTAAGTTACTCCATTCATTATTCATTCTTTCTAGATCAATTTCACAACAACAAATATCTTCTTCTTCTTCTTCTTCTCTCTGATCTTTAGATTCTTTACCAATAAACGCAATTGCTTATCGATTATCTAATCAGGTACGCATGCTTATTACTTTTCTTAATTTATTTTACTTCTGCAGTTCTCTTCCTGTTTTCGTTAATTTCTCATTTTCAACCATCGCCACTCGCATTTTATTCATGTTTAATCTTAACTTTACTGTTATTTTACTCTTTATCATTCTAATCATAGATTTCTTAACTCCTCGATTTCTTCATCAATTCATTCCTATGCATAATAATATAATAATAAATCTTCATTTTCTTTTAACTGTAATCTTGATTTTCTTGCATAATAGTATAAATCTAATTACACTAAATTTGAACTTACTACGGTTGAATTCATTATACTTCACAATTTTCATATTTCATTTAATATTGCAAACAATTAATTAGTTTCTTCATAGTATAAATGTTTCTTACTCTGTTTTTATTTAATACAGCTAGTAGCAATGGGAATATATCTGAGCACTCCCAAAACTGAAAAGTTTTCTGAAGATGGCGAAAATGACGGTCTTAGATATGGTTTATCATCTATGCAAGGCTGGCGTACATCAATGGAAGATGCTGTAAGTAACCATTCAAACTATTTTCTTTATTTTATAAATTGATTTTGATTATTTTTTCGAGATGGTTCCATGACTCGGTAAGCTTTTCTTGTTCTTCTATATGGACTGGACTGTAAGTAACCATTCAAGAATGAATGTGAATGCTGTTGATTCTGCTTTTAAGTTTTAAGTTTGTTTGTTTGAATTCATTCAATTGATTTTTCCTTAGTTATAGATCAACCTTGAGTAGTCCATTAATATGCTGATGAATTTTTACTCACTTTTCTTTTGTTAGCATGCTGCATATACTGATCTGGATGGTTCTACTTCATTTTTTGGTGTTTATGATGGTCATGGAGGTAAGATTTGAAAATGTTATTCTAATTGAATTGATGGCAGAATGTCATTTTTATTACTGTTATAAATTGCAAATGTCTGCATCTGCGCTAAAATGACTGCTAAGGACTCTAGATAATGATTTTTGAGGTTCATTTATGCTTATGCTGTTGTACCTTTCAAGTTTTATGATTTAGTTAGTGAAATATTTTGTAACTAAAGGCGTGTTATGTATGCTCACTTAATTCCCAAATATTTCAGGTAAGGTGGTTGCAAAGTTTTGTGCTAAGTTTCTTCACCATCAGATGCTCAAAAGTGAAGCATACTCAGTTGGAGATATAGGAACCTCTCTTCAGCAAACATTCTTAAGGTTAGGTTAAAAAAGAGAGCCCTGTCTGTGCTTATTGGCAGCTCTTCTGCATGTATTCTGCAACTAAGTGATAAATTGGTTTCATGCTTGCCAGAAATTGCGTTTTTATACTGTTCAAAATCTTCGATTTGGATCATCATTTTTCCTTAACATATAAAGAAACATAGTTGAGAAAGGTCTCACTTAATGTTACTTAGGTATGTTTCATGCACGGACTAATTGGGGGAGTATGAAGAAAAGAAACTATATGCAGCTTTTTTCTAGCGACAAGTAATACTTATAGCCCACTTGTCAGATACTGATGGCATTCCATATTCTTTAATTTATTTTATTCCAGAACTTACATTACAGAGTAGACATGAAGTGTAACACTGTATCTTCTGTTGTAATTGATATAGAAGAAAAAGTCCAACTGGTTCCTAGTGTGTAATTCTCTGTCTCCCCCCTCAACTAAAATCTGATAAGAAAAATAGTTATTAACCGGTATTTTCAATACTATGCAGAATGGATGAGATGATGCGTGGTCAAAGAGGATGGAGGGAGTTATCAATCTTGGGAGATAAAATGAACAAGTTTAGTGGGATGATAGAAGGGTTGATTTGGTCTCCACGAAGCAACAATGGTATTAGCCGAGCTGATGATTGGGCTTTTGAGGAGGTAGGTCTGATATTTGAAGGATAGTATAGTACTCAACAGTTTCAAGCTTCGGTAATTTGGTGTCTGGCATATAGTTTCAAGTAATGAAATACCATGTTCTTGGATAATAGTGTTATGTTTCTCCTGACATGCTTGTTTTATGCGAATCTATTATGTCACACATTCTCTGCATCTCCCTAATATGAATTTATTTATTGGAATCAGGGACCTCATTCTGACTTTGCTGGACCAACTTCAGGAAGCACAGCCTGTGTTGCAGTTGTTAGAAACAACCAACTTGTTGTTGCAAATGCCGGTGATTCACGCTGTGTAATATCTCGAAAGGGGCAGGTAATTTAGAATGGAAACTTGAATTTTTGTTATGATTGCTGCTTGCGTGGATGTATACAAACAGTTATACACAAACTCGTACATATAAATATAAAATGCTGTTTTCATATGTCTGACTACTGCACATTGGAAAAAAATCTTTGCCTCTTAATTTGATGGGTTATTTCGTTTGGTGAATTTGTTTTCAAGTTATTGAAAATGGTTGTTTCTTTCCCCGGCAAACTACATATTCTCAGTGTTTTTCGAAGTTACACAGATCTTGCAGATATTTACACACATGGTTTAACTCTGGCTTTTTTTCTACAGGCGTACAACTTGTCTAGAGACCACAAACCTGATCTTGAGATTGAAAAGGAAAGAATCTTAAAAGGTGGTGGTTTTATTCATGCAGGCCGAATTAATGGCAGTTTAAACCTTGCAAGAGCTATTGGTAACTTACTAACTTATGGGATTGTGGATTTTTTTATAGATTAATTTAAGTTGTCTTATTTGTTCCCCCTCTTTTTCCAACTTTAACTCGAGTGAGCAACCTGGTCTGGACTTTTGTAACTTAAGCTCAGCATAATCCACAAATTTGATGAATAATATGAACAGCTTTCTACTTATTTTATCTTGTATACTGTATTTTAGTTCTTCACCAGATATGAGGAGTTTGATTTTAAAACACATTTAAAGATTTCAAATTCATATATCTGTCTGTTCTTAAGCGCTGATTTCTTCAGACACATTTTTTACGAGACTTGGTATAAAATTTCCATTCTTTAACATATTTCAATTTACTGCAGGTGACATGGAATTTAAACAGAATAAATTTCTTCCCGCTGAAAAACAAGTTGTAACTGCCAATCCTGATATAAACACTGTAAGTTTTTCACTGAAGCAATTCAATTAACCACCACAGTGATACACATTTATGCCACAGTTTACATTTTCTTTATGGTAGATCCCATAATAAAATGCATGGTTATGGCTTACTGCCATGTTTAATTATTCATCTGTCATATTACTGATATATTGTTTTTGTTTCGATATTATTGTTATAGGTTGAGCTTTGTGATGAAGATGAATTTATGGTGCTAGCTTGTGATGGCATATGGTATTCTTGTTATGTTTTCATATCTTCATTTGATTCTGATTGTTGCGATGTATTTGAGAGATATCAATAATTTACACGATTAAAATATAATTATTTAACAGAATTTTCATTCTAGGCACACCTTTAGAGTTTAGGCAGACAATATTGTGTGTATTAATTAACGGGATTTTCACACAGAACTGCCATGTTCTCAATGTTCATTAAACAAATGCCTTCAATTTGATTTTATTCCTAGCATATCAGAGTGCTATCTGCTAAGATATTGTTGACTCTTTGTTTGATTATTAAATAGTTTCGGTTGCACATTCCCCTTCATACATTATACCGCCCTTCTTTAAAACAATAATTTATTTCCTTTGATTTCAGGGACTGCTTGTCAAGTCAACAATTGGTAGATTTTGTTCATGAACAATTGCGTTCGGTGAGATCCAAGTTTTCTTTCCTAATAAGAAGATGAATTATTAAATTAAAAATAGCTATGCTTATCTATGATATTTAATGCAGTCGATGATATTGAATGCAGTAGTTGGTACTTTCAAAGCATTCTGCTATTTTTTCTTTCATTTAGTTTTAGAGAATTAATAAATCATTCTGCTAGTGCTCAGTAACATATCACGTTTCTTTACCATGGCAGGATCCATGTTCTTTGTCCATTGATGCACTAACCTTTAATAACCAATTGTCTTTTACTCAACCTATAGCTTTTCACTTAATGCCCTAGAATGTCTGGTAAAATTAGCATGGCCAGTGAACTTATGGAAGGTCTGGATAACGCATCCTAATAATCAGCTGATGTGTAATTATGTTGCAGGAAACGAAACTTTCTACAGTGTGCGAAAAAGTACTTGACCGGTGTTTGGCACCATCAACTGCTGGTGGCGAAGGATGTGATAACATGACCATGATCTTGGTGCAGTTTAAAAAACCTGCTCAGTCTAGTGCACCAGCAGAAGAGCAATCCTCATCAAACGTAGAAGCTGAAGCACAAGGTGAACCGAAACTGGAAAAAAGTGAAGTTTAGTACTGTATTCTGTCACAACAGTTCAAATATGTATGTATATTAATAGACACAGTTCAAATATTTATTCTACATATATAATGTATAATATACACCACAATCGCGTATGCATAGTATTAGTGTACACTTGTGCTTATATTGCGTCTGAAATGAATACAATTCTGATCACTATTAAATGTCACATTTTTCTTGTCTATTTTTCACTCTTTAAATCTGTTCTACATGATCTACCACGCGGCTTCAAATAAATAGCTGCATGATTCTCTGCTATGCCTATCAAGTTGGTAGTGAAGACTTGGAGTAAGAGAAGAGGAACAATAAAATAAATTGAAGTAGTGTCTCAAGAAGAGTTATGAACTATTGATATAAGCTCCTTTACCTAAACTGCTAGACATATCTTCTTTGATCAAACAATCACATAAATTGTAACATAGTTTCTTGGTGTCTTTGCAAAATATTCTACCATTTGATGTGTGCCATACATATTATTTGTTTATTCGGATACTCATTCTGGAAAATAGATTTTCACATAATTTATACAGCTTTCTAATTGTGCAAAACATATTTTTTGAAGTTTCATTGTTAATTACTAAATTAATTAAAATAAAATTTAGTTAATTTAGTAATTATTAGAAGCCGCTTGGTAGATCATGCAGAACAGACTTAACTAGTGCACCCGGTGCACTGTGCACTAGTAGTTAGCAAGACCCTTAAGCTAATTCTTTCACTTTATTCAATTAATTGTGTACTGATCAAGGATGTTAGTATTTTTTAAAGGCCAACATTAAATACACTGAAATTAGGTGAAATTTGATTATATTTAAGTTTACTCAAGAATGTTTTCTTGCTCTCTTTCTCCTTTTGCTCGGTTATTATTTGGATTATTATCATTATCTGTATTCGGTTTGATATTGATCAATTTGCTCCACACATCAAATTTTATTGGTGTTATTTTCAGACGAATTCACAACATGCCAAATAACCCACAATAACATAGCAATCTAGGTGTTATGATATGATCTAACCCTATGACATTTCAAGCTTTCTTATTACACGAGAAATTCTTAGGTGAGTCCACACCTAAGCATTAATGATTTTTTTATTACCTAATTAGTCGATACTTAGTTTATTTATTATGTATGACATTGTTTTATTCAATTGCAAAGTCATATATTATTTTTGTTTAAATTAGGATATTATTTTAGTTAAGTATTTTGACATTGCTTTTTTTATTTAAATTCATATATTGGCATTGTTTAAATACAATCATCCATCAAGGATAAAATAGTAAATATACAAAGTAAACAATTATATAAAAATAAAATATTAAACTATACTAAATTTCCAGTGTTCAACAATGATAACCGGTATTCAACACATAATGTTTAAACGTTAATATTAAACTACCCAAAAGAATAGTTTAAACATTAATATAAAATTGGTGATGGGGCAATATAAAATTCGACCATATAAAATTCGTAAGGGTAAACAACCATTTACTTTATAAAATTTGACTGTATAAAATATCTTATTTAAATTCATATATTATTATTGTTTAAATGTTCTTAGGAACGACGCAGTGAAAACTTTCTTTCTCCGTGATTAATATAAAGTATCCATGTTGAGGATAATTGAGAAAACATCACCATTTCATTAAAAAGTCCATAAATAAATGGTGTGTTCAACACGTATGTAGCTTGAGTTCAACATTTTTTAACATATTTCCTTGGATTCTTTAATGTGTTTATCATACGAAATTATGTTTGCATTTCTTATTTCATCTTTGTTTTTGTCGGCCATCAAAAATATTTGTACGTGCTATCAGCCAAGTAAAACATATTTATACGTGGTATCAGTCATCAAACGCTTTGTTACAAAGCGTATTGTGGTTCATTCTTTTATAGATCTAATCATAGCTAAATTTCTAGAGGCCATCATTGATCGGCTAACATCATAGTTATTTTGTTTGTAATTTGAGCATTAAGGCTTGCACTCCAAAGGAAAAAAAACCATTTTGCATTGCTATAGGAAACAATTTAAAAGAAAAAAATGATTATTGGATTTTACAGAACTTGTGGGTGAAAGATAGGGCGGCGAAATATTTTTTTCTTCTAAAGAGAAACAATGGAAGTCAATTTGGACAATGCAACATAGCGTTTATTGTATGGTATCCAATAAGTTATAGTGGTGTTTACCCCGATTTTTAGTAAACAACCGCTAGTTTAATTATTACAAGAAGGATCAACTAGTAAATCCTGGGACATATGGATTGTGCATGAGATTGACGAAAACATGTTCATATTTTCTGGGTTAAATCGGATAAATTGATAAAACGGTAAAAACATTCGACACAGTCAAATGATTGGTTTAAAGTAAATTGTTTCAAAGTTAAATTTGCAGAAAACTTGTAAATGAATTGCAAATAAAGTTTAAAGAAAGACTTTGAAAAGTAAAAGCATGCAATGAAATAAATTGCAGAAGGCTTAAAGTGCAGAAAAGCTTTAAATTGCAGAAAGCTTAAATGAAAGGCAAGTAATCAATACTTGAAATTGTAAATTGCATTGACAATTGTAAAAGTGTTTACAAAGATTGGTACACAGATTCGTACATGTTCCTGTTTGCATTCATTTCGCTCGTTGACATGGGTACTCTGAATTTCTAAGGAATTTGCATGTGTTATGAATTGTGGACCCGTTTCTTCTATGAGAAACTCATATTTATAGGCAAACTAGAATAACTGCTATAAACCTACAAAATGTCTAACTATGCTCCACGTGTCTTTGACAATTTGAATTCCCTTTGACACCTGGTGGGACTTTTGAACGTTATTCACTTTTGAATATTTTGCTAAGTCCAGAGTATGCTTTCTCCGTACTGCACAATACGTTAGACAAACAAACAATACATATATACATATATATACAATGTTCTCGACAAACATTGCTGTTGTCGAACACACATGCTCACTTGGGTAAACAAGCTTCTGTCGAATTCGACAGATTTTTAGAACTTGACACGTCAAAAATATTTAATGTCAAAATGCTTTGATTCTCTCTTGATTTATTGCCAGAATCAGTTCCCAAGAGAATATTAAAACGTAATGATATACAATAAATGAGATTTCATCATCTCATTCCAACTCATTACTGCCTGTCAAAATACAGGCTAACAAATTGCCCCCTCAAAAATGCCAATTTCGACTGCACGTCGAATACAAAAGGAAGAAATGGCAGTTTTGAAGATTGTCACCTTTGCCAATTTCTGAATTTTCATCACCATCATAAATGGTATCTTGACCATTGTCTTGTGGTACATCTGCCCCCACAAGTTTTGGCATTGACAATTCCATAGAAGCAGGTTGATCTATAATGAGTTTATCTTTAATTTCAATCAACTCTTCTAGTTTCTCACTAGAAATTTTATAGCCAGAAGCTATTTGAGCCAAATCATTGGCTTCTTGATTTTCTATACGAGGCACATGTTCAAAGATGACTTGGTCAAAACGTTTTAACAAAGAAATTGCTATGACAAAATATTTCATCAAGTGTTCTTTTATGCACTTGTATTCTTTTGTCAACTATTTCAAAACCAATTCTGAATCACCTCTGATCAAAATATTTTTTGCCCCCAAGTCCAATAAAATTTCTAAACCTGTTATCAAAGCCTCATATTCTGCTTCATTGTTTGAGCAGAAACCATTGATTTTATATTTGAACTTGGTGGGAATTTTGGAGGGAGAAATGATTAAAATCCCAATTCCAACTCCATGTTTATGTTTAGAACCATCAAAATATAATTTCCAAGGTTCTGAATCCACATAATTTTGTGGAGTTTCTAATGCAGAATGGTCTGCTATGAAATCAGCCACAATTTGGCCTTTAACTGCCTTTAAAGGTTTATAAGTTAATGAATACTCTGTTAAGGCTAAGGCCCATTTTCCAATTCGACTATGCAGAATTGGTTTAGATAACATATGCTTGATGATATCACAATGAGAATAAACCAAAACGTCAACAGGCTTTATATAATGCTTGAGTTTCATACAAGAAAAATACAAACATAAGCATAATTTTTCAATCCTACTATATCTAGTTTCAGCATCATTTAAAACCCTACTTAAGTAATAGATGGCTTTTTCTTCACCATTTTCATCTTCCTGGGCAAGCATACTACCCAGTGTCGAATCTGATGCTGATATATACAACTTCATGAATTTGTTCCTTATTGGAGGCATTAACATTGGTGGCTTTGACAAATAACTCTTGATTTCGTCGAAAGCTTGTTGTTGATCTTGCCCCCAAGTGAAAGTACTTTCTTTCTTGAGTCGAAGTAGTGGTGAAAATGGTTGAGCTTTACCACTTAAATTTGAAATAAATCTTCTCAAGAAATTGATCTTCCCAAGCAAGGACTGAAGTTGCTTTTTTGTAGTTGGAGATTTGGTCTCCATAATAGCCTTTGTTTTGTTTTGATTTATCTCAATGCCCTTTTTGTGCACAACAAACCCCAGGAAATCTCCTGCATTAACACAGAAAGCACACTTTAATGGATTCATTTTTAATCCATATTTTCTCATCTTTTCAAAAGATTTTTTCAAATGATCTAAATGATCATCTTTTGACGAGGATTTAACAACTATGTCATCAATATACACTTGCATGAAAGTGTCTATGTATTCATGAAAAATTAAGTTCATTGCTCTTTGATAAGTAGCCCCAGCATTTTTTAGACCAAAGGGCATCACTACTCATTCATATGTGCCTAACGCTCCTGGGCATCTAAAGGCAGTTTTGGGTACATCGTTCTCAGCAATGAAAATTTGGTTATAACCAGAATAACCATCTAACATACTTAAATATTCAAACCCAGCTGCTGAATCAATTAACATTTCTGCCACATGCATAGGATATTCATCTTTTGGTGTAGCATTATTTAAGTCTCTAAAGTCTATGCATACTCTAAGAGAACCATTTTTCTTAATCACAGGCACTATATTTGCTAACCATTCGACATACCTTGCAGTTCTGATAAATTTGCTCCTCAGCAGCCTTTCAATTTCTTCTTTGATCTTTGACATTATTTCTGGTGCGAATCTTCTAGGTAATTGTTTCACTGGCTTTTTATCTGGTCGAACTGGTAGTTCATGTTCCACCAACTTTCTGCTCAAACCTGGCATTTCGTTGTAATCCCAAGCAAAACAATCTTTGAATTCCAACAGAAGCTGCACCACTTTTGCCTTCAGATCTGGAGGAATGTTTGCACTAATGTATGTTGGTCTTTTCGTCAGACCATCTCCAAGGTCAATTTCTTGCAAAGGATCTTGTGCTTGCATCTTGTGACTTTGACTGATTGGATCTTTTTCAAATCCTAAGGGTTCGTCATCATAAATGCAATCCAGTTTTTGCACTTCTGGCTTGTGTTTGCCAAATTTTATGTCATTGGCTGCAACAACCATATTTTCTGACAACGAATTGGCTTCCAAAGCCATATTGATTCTATTTTCAGCCATGTAGGCCGTAATCTTTGCCCAAGTTTGGGACTCAGACATAGTAGTTATCTTTAATATCCCACCCAGTTGGGTAGTTGTGGCCTTCATACTCGCCATCCTCACTGTTTCCCTCTTCTCTCTCCCACAAGAAACCATGTGTGGGGTCCAGTTTGATTGCATGGTGAACATTTCCTGCTGAACGATGTGCAAAGTCTTTTTCAGTGCATGGTGAGATTGTTGCCAGTTTCTTGTCGAATGAGTGCTTTGTCAGATGATGGACTTCAGTCTTGAAGTAACTTTGATCTGCTTCAACATTTTCCATTATACCATCATCTCGCCAGATAATAAGGTGCTGGTGCAGGGTAGATGGAACTGCCCCCACTCCATGAATCCACTCTCGTCCTAGGAGCAGATTGTAATTTGCCTTAGAGGCCACAACCAAGAACAACGTTGGCCTTATAGTACTTCCAACAACCACATCCAACTGGATTGCTCCTAAAGAAAAACCAGTTTCACCCTCATAGTTTGAGAACACTATGTTGTGAGGATGAAGATCCACCAAGGATTTGCCAATCTTTCTCAACAGAAATTCTGGCATGAGATTAACAGCAACACCACCATCAATTAGTACTTTGTTGATCCCTACATTATTCACTTTAGCCTGTATAAAGAGAGGCTTCAAGTGACTTTTCATGCCTTCATCTGGCCTCTCAAATGTAGCCATTTGGTCTTCCAAAGCACCATTGCTCATTACATAGTAACAGACTGGCCTGTGAAGAGCCATTTGCATCCCAGATTCTTCTTCGTCATCTGTTATTTCAGAACAGACGTCGAACTCTCTTGGCAGTATTGACACAACATTCACTATTATGTCGAGATCAGGTTCAGAATCCAGAAAATCATCTGCTTCCATGTGTTCGTCTTCGACATTACCAGCAACTGAAGACTCAACTTTTGGTTCGACTAACCTTTCTTTCATTGGCCTTTTAGCCAATTCCATAGGCTTCTTTCCATTACCATCAGCAGTAATTTGGGATTTTTGAGCAGCCACCTTCTTCTGGCGTTGATATCTGCGCCATTGAGATCTTGTCATGGGATTTTTCCCTTTGTAATTATTCATGTAATCGTACTTCCTTGATTCAGGATCTTTTTTGGAATTGACGTGACTGGAATTTCCTTTCTCCATATTCCTTTGACCAAAATCCATGTTTCTTCCATGGACCCATTGATTGACAGGTGTCCTGCTTGAGGGGACAAATGACTTTTGTGGTCCCAACCTCTGATGTACAGGTGCCTGTTGGCTATTCAGAACATTAGGATAAGTTGGCTTCTGATTTGGCCAATTGTTTCTACCTTGACTATGAGGCAAAAACTTGTTAAGGCCTGCAGCAGCCTTTTTGTCGAACATGGCACTACAATGAGGACATAATGTAGCTTCGCCATCATTTTCTTTACAGCGTTGAAGGAAATCCAATAAAGTCTCCCCTGCCTGTGGATACACCTCTTCCACTTTGTTTTCATATTCTTCCTCAGGAATGGACACCAATTGCCCCCCTTCAGTGAGGTTCAATGCTTCTAACATCAGGCACTCAAATGGCTCTGTGTAAGCAGCATCAGCAATCTGCAATGGATCCTCATCCACCTGCTGTTTGGATTTTGGCTTTTCGCCAAATTTGAGTCTTCCCTCCTGCAAGGCTTTCTGGACCAGATCCCTGAAAAGAACACACTGTGAGGTTTTATGTCCCAAAAAATTATGGTATTTACAAAAACCTCTTTTCTTACGTTGTTCCAAAGGTGGAACTTTTAAACCCTTTGGTACAATTATTTGGCCATCAGCGACCAGCAAGTCAAAGATTTCATCACATTTAGTAATGTCGAACGTATATGTCTTAGAAACAAATCTATCATTTTTTGGTTCGACAGGATTATTCCCATTTGATGGTTTTAACATTTTACAAGTATAGGGAGGACCTGGTTTCAATTCAGCAATATTAACCTCATTGTTTTCCATGTAATCCTGACCATCATCGAACTCATTTTCACTTTCATAAGTTTCTATATACGCCACTTTTTCTTTTTTATGGAATTTAGAATTTCTGACTTTTTCAGCCCTGAGACGTTCGACCTGTCGAACACGATCTGCTAATTGGGCCATATCTCTTAAATGTTGAGTATCTAACTTCTTTCTAATGGAATAATCAAGGCCACCGGCAGCCATCTCAACCAATTCATGTTCAGGCACTTGAGTAAAGCATCTTGCCTTAAGGAGGCGAAACCTGTTCAGATAGTCATCAATGGCTTCTGCAGTTTTGCGTTTCATACTGGCTAATTCTTTGAGGCTAATCCTGGATTGTCCCATGTAAAATTGTTCATGAAATAGCCTTTCTAATTGAGTCCAATTATGAATTGAATGAGGGGGAAGTGTGGTAAACCACGTAAAAGCGTTTTTTGTGAGGGAATTAGGAAAAAATTTCATCCTTAGATCCTCATTATTTGCTAAATTCCCTGCCTCTGCCATATATCTGGCAATGTGTTCGACAGTAGATTCATTAGTATCACCAGCAAATTTTGTAAATTTGGGAATTTTACATCCCCTTGGTAGTTCTGCCTGTAGTACATATTCAGACAATGCTGACACAAAATTTGGCCTATGTAATCCTATATTCAAACCATTTTGGACCAAGATATTCTCTACTAAGTTGGCCAAGTTATTCTGCCCTACTATGTTATCTTGTCGAACATTCGTAAGAACATTATCAGCGTTTTGGTTCCTATTAACCAATATCACTCCTTGTTCTGGCTGTTCTCTTTCAATGCGCAGTGGTTGGGCTTGAACTTCTGGTTGAATCTCTGGGTTTGCACGAGGCACCCTTTGGTTGTTTGGAGCATCAGGGGCACCAAAAAAGTCTGCCATCCTCCCCATTTGATTGGCTAGTAACAAGTAATTATCATTGGCTGTTTGTAGAACAGGGTTGAAAACTGTGCCAATCTGTTGGGTCAATGCGTTCACCATATCATGGTTACTTTCATCCATTTGTTGCCTAAGTGCATTCATAGAATTATTTGTCAAATTCAGAGAATTTCCCCTATTTCCCATCGCAGAAGATGAGGGAGAACTTTCTATCGAAGGCCAATTATATAGGCTTGCCATCGTTGTCGTTGGCATTCCAAATTGTGGGTTTCTAGGCAACCATGGAGGTCTTGACGGTGTTCCACCAACTTGACTACCGTCTGTGTATCCATGTGTGTGTAACACGTTCGTTGGCATGGATGATACATTCATTTGTGTCATTATTGCACCATTTGGATTTGGGGGAGGAAACCCTCCTGCCATACTTGAAGTGGTGGCAGGCATTGTTGATCCACTGGCGCTCACACCAATGGTTCCGGAACTTATTACAGGGTTCGAACTCCCTCCATTAACATTATTGCTTGGGATACTTTCAGAAGTTATAGAATTTAGAGCAGGGCTTGTTGGCCCACCAGTAGGATTGGCGCTAGGATTGCCAGATACTGGTTGATTAGGTTGCCCTGTCACATTCTGGGGACTTACAACAGGATTTGTTTCTGCCCCATTATTACTATTATTATTGTTATTATTAGGAGGATTGTTTGGTGGTCTCACCATTCTGGAACGAGGACGAGTTGGTATACTTGAAAATTCTGGGAGAGATTTACCACTCCTCAAATGCATATAAAAATATACACACAATCAAAAGTACAACACCAAACAACAAATTTTGTAAGAAAATTTTCAAAAACACACTAAATAAACTACACAATCTAATAGTCCCATTGGGCGTGCCAATTTGTTTACCCCGATTTTTAGTAAACAACCGCTAGTTTAATTATTACAAGAAGGATCAACTAGTAAATCCTGGGACATATGGATTGTGCATGAGATTGACGAAAACATGTTCATATTTTCTGGGTTAAATCGGATAAATTGATAAAACGGTAAAAACATTCGACACAGTCAAATGATTGGTTTAAAGTAAATTGTTTCAAAGTTAAATTTGCAGAAAACTTGTAAATGAATTGCAAATAAAGTTTAAAGAAAGACTTTGAAAAGTAAAAGCATGCAATGAAATAAATTGCAGAAGGCTTAAAGTGCAGAAAAGCTTTAAATTGCAGAAAGCTTAAATGAAAGGCAAGTAATCAATACTTGAAATTGTAAATTGCATTGACAATTGTAAAAGTGTTTACAAAGATTGGTACACAGATTCGTACATGTTCCTGTTTGCATTCATTTCGCTCGTTGACATGGGTACTCTGAATTTCTAAGGAATCTGCATGTGTTATGAATTGTGGACCCGTTTCTTCTATGAGAAACTCATATTTATAGGCAAACTAGAATAACTGCTATAAACCTACAAAATGTCTAACTATGCTCCACGTGTCTTTGACAATTTGAATTCCCTTTGACACCTGGTGGGACTTTTGAACGTTATCCACTTTTGAATATTTTGCTAAGTCCAGAGTATGCTTTCTCCGTACTGCACAATACGTTAGACAAACAAACAATACATATATACATATATATACAATGTTCTCGACAAACATTGTTGTTGTCGAACACACATGCTCACTTGGGTAAACAAGCTTCTGTCGAATTCGACAGATTTTTAGAACTTGACACGTCAAAAATATTTAATGTCAAAATGCTTTGATTCTCTCTTGATTTATTGCCAGAATCAGTTCTCAAGAGAATATTAAAACGTAATGATATACAATAAATGAGATTTCATCATCTCATTCCAACTCATTACTGCCTGTCAAAATACAGGCTAACAAGTGGTCGTAAAATGAGATTCAGTTGAAAACTTGACTTTGGCGGTGATGCAAGTGATTTTAGAGCTCGTGTTTAATAGCCGGTCATAAAAGTTGTTTAATAAATACAAGTTTATTACAAAGATAACTATTATTTTACACTTTTTTTGTCTTCTTCAAAATGAAAAAGTGATGCTTGTTTAAAAGTGATGCTTGCTAATTATTATTTTTATTACAAACAATTAATAATTTTCTTAATCAAAATTCATTAAACATTTACTTGATATTAATCTAAATATTTTAATCCAATGTGACATAGTTGATTAGAAACCACTACAAGAAAATAAGCACTTTGCGACGGTTAAAATCGCAGTTTGCGACAGTTAGAACCGTTGCAATTGCACATCTGCGACGGTTTTCAAACCGTCGATGATTTCTATGTCGCAACTGCACTTTGCGACGGTTTTGGAAATCGTCGTTACAACTGTCGCAATTGATGTTGCAACAGTTTCAAACCGTCTCTAATTTTTCAAGAAAAACACTGGAATTAGTAGCAGTTGTTGCGACAGTTACAAAACCGTCGCAAACATGTTTTTTTTAAATATTAATTTAAATCACTTTTTTTATTCATTTTGATGGTTTATTAAATAACAATTAATTTATTTTTTTTACAAAAGTAAGAAAATTAAAATGCACAAATATATAAATATAAATGACTTATTCTTATTCATATAATTTGTTCAAGAGTGACATCCATACATCAAAACTTAACTAAAACAATAATTAAACTAGTTCAAAATTACATTAGTAGAGTGACTACACATACAAAATAATTACATCAAAATTAGAAGTTCACAAAAATATCTAAATATTCTCTAGTGATGTTGCTTCATGATCCTCGGTGTTTGCTCGACTTAGAACGCCTACCATTTATTGACTCTTCTAATGCAGTTACCTAAAAAAAGATATAAGTATCGATTAGAATACTTTAAAGTAACAAGAACAATTATCTAGCCATACACAAGAGAAGTTCCGACGGCCATTCATAAAGAAAACAGTGAGTCCATATGGCATATAATTCCACAAAATAATAGTAATGGCATCTTTTTTCTTAGCACTACAAATATTTTCCAAAATACTTTAAAAAAAATAAGGCAATCCTAAACTACACCATGCTAGGAAGTTCCTATAATGCATTTAATACCTAATTAAAATTTTATCTACTGATTTTACTATCATACACACTCACATTTAACAATACTCGATATCTTTCAGTCAAAAGCAGTCAAAAGTAGTCAAAAGTTGTCCTTGAGAGGATCGATTTCAGCTTGCATTTTCTTCATCTTCTCATGAACACTACCATTTTTTACCTGAACTGAAACAATATTGAAAAACTGGACAGCAACATTAACATATAATTGCATACCAATATCCAAAGAACACTACCAACACTAATTACACCATACTAGGAAGTCCCTATAACACAACTCAAATACACACCTCATTATTTATCTACTAGTCTTATTATCAGACACCTCATTTAATGAAAGAGAAGTTCCTATAAAGTCATCTGATATCCTTTATGGAACCTCATTGATAGTATTATGCCACAAAAGTAGTAATTATAGTTAATAACAATACTAAAGTGACCCCTTAAATATAGGAGTAATAATGGGAAGCACAAAAGAGAAATGAAAGACCAACATTGTCCATTTAGAAGCTCAATATGGATATCCCAACAATGAAATAAAAACCATTTAAGCAAAATCAGGTGCTAAACCAAAGGGAAGTTACATAACTCAGTTCCTAAATCTAATGGAAGCAGCTATTGAACATATTTTCAGCAAACCAGAATATACTCTTCACTTGAAATCACACTTGTGAGGTTAATTAAAAGAAAGAAGAGGAACAAAGGGAAATTAACATAAATTATTTGAATATAGATTTCACAAAAATTAAGCTCCTGCTAGTTAAGGTTAGTGCAACCTATTTCTTAGGGGTGAGCGACGGTCGGTTTCGGTCAGTTTCGGGCCATATATGGCTCATCTATTTGAAACCGAACATACATTTATCAGACCCAATTCCGCCCAACAATAGGCTCGGTTTTATCGGTTTCGGTTTGTACGGTTTGCGGGTTAACCGGGTGGGTTGACTCGGTTTTCTGTTGTAAAATAATTATTTATTTTACTGTCAAATTTTAAAAGGGCTGAACCCAAACCTGGCAAATTTGATAAACTATTTTAACAAAGATAAAAGTGAAAAACAATAGTTAAGGATTACATAATGTCATAATCATTTTTAATTGAACATGATTAATAAAAATCCTTCACAGGAAGAGGATGTGGTGTGGACACCTGCTTGTGCATGATCACATTCTAGGGGACTTTTGTTACACAAACATAAAAAGTAATTACTAAAATATTACAAGTTCTTAATTAACAAAGACAACATAGTTTGTTGAGAACATCTAGTAAACCATCATGCTCAGTGCAATCCACAAAGGCATATTAGTCCTTGATTTGCCTCATCAAATTCACCAACAATTCCACCTTCTGTAATGAATAAAAAACATATGCAACTATTAATTTTCTAAAATCAAATACCATAATACATAACTATTAAAATAATCAATTAATGGTAAGTTAAATATTAAAAATTATACCAATATGGTCGGCAACAATTGCACAATTGCAGCTTCCTTTCTTGCAGCTTTCTATCTCATAATCTGAGGCATTGTAATTAAAACTGCATAGTAATAAAAACAAAATTGCATAAATTTGATGGCATAACTCAATCAAAATAAAAACTGCAGAATTTTTAAACTGATCCAATTTAACAATCTATACCTGCAGTGTTTGCAGAATTGCAGCAAGAGAGAATTAGGATAAAAAAGTAGACCTACAACAAAACAGAATTAGGTAGGAAGCAAATTGTTGAAGGTGACTTCAAAGTTCCAATTGACAAAATAGACACAATTAACCATAACTTAAATTTGAGATGAGATTTAATTAAGCATGTCAGAATTTTATATGCAATTAAATACTCACAATTCACAAACAATAGTCTGCAGTAGCAGGCTGGCTTACTTCAGTTGCCGCAATAGGAGACTGACTTCCTTGAGTTACTGCAGTAGGAAAAATCATACTCATTAACAAAATAAAAAGTACACAAAATAAACAACTTATAAAGAAACATGACGAATGAATGAATTAATAACCACACAAATTTGGATCAACACTAACAACATAACATACAATGAATGAATTAATACATTGTATAACTTAACAAAATAAAAATAATGAATGAATAACCACACAAACTCTTTTTTTTTTACGCAAATAACCACACAAACTCAGGAGCAATATTAACAACATAACTTATAATGAATGAATCACTTGTTTAACAAAATGAAAATAAAAAAATAAACATGGATAATGGAAAATAGAAAATAAGAAAATAAAATAGAAAATAAAACCCGAATAAAAAAATAGCCTAGTACACGATTTTAAAATTAGGAAATAATACCTTACCAAAAAAAAAAGGTAATAATAAATATAAAAAATAAAATCTGAACAAGTATTTATGTCAAAAATAAAATGTTGAAATAACTTACCATTTTCATCCCCATTTGTATCCATTTGTTCAGATCCAGAGTATATATCTTCAGCAGCCATACTATCTGAAACAAACAAAAAATAAAAATATTAACCATAAATCTAAAAGATATATTATAAATATGTAAAAAGTTATTTTTTTGTAAAGAAACAAAGTATTTTGATAATCAAATAAAAAAATCTTGAAACCCTCTAGTTTAACAAAATAAAAAAATAATACTGCAAAATCTTTCTTTTTCTTCCTCCTTCAACATTCAATGTTAAAAAAAAAAAAAGAAATAAGCTTTAGCATTGTTCTTCTTTTAAAGACATGAAGTTAAGAAATCCCTAAAACCAAAATCTAATTTTACCATTACAAAATAAGAAAAAAGGAAATAAAGAGATGTTGAAGCTATTAGAAACAGAAGAATAGAAGAAAAACGACTGACAACAGTTCATTGTTTGACATAATCAAACTAAAAGAAGAGATTTGATTCTTACCAAAGAGATGATTGCACAAAGGGATTGTGAGATGGTGGTGATGAACGAAAGGGAAGAGAAGAGAGTCTGAGATGATGGGGATTGGAGGGATTTAGTGAGATGATAGAGAAATCTAAGGTGTTTAAGTTGGTGTTGGAGACTCTGAGATGAGAGAAGAAGAAGAACGTAGATTCATTTTAGAAATAGAAAGTTAGGGTTTCCTTAATATTATATTAATTTTTTTTTTCACGGGAGTACTGGTAATTGACTAAAGATGCACAGGTCGGTCGGGTTCGGCCATAGCAATTTCATTTTTAAAAAACCGGGCCCGACCGTACACACCCATATGAACCTGTTTTTTGCAACCCGTGAACCGGTTCAACCGGAAAAAACCGCCCGGTTCGGTTTTTTTGCAATCAGTTTCAACGGGTTCGGTCGGTATCGATTTTTCTGCTCAGCCCTACTATTTCTTATATTTATTGAATATAATATAGAGTATTTTATTTTTGCATTTTGAATTCTAGACTCTCCTATCTTTGATTCCATGGAGCTATCATTGTTATTTCTTCACCCTTCACAAAGACAGACCATGAGTTTATAAATTTGAATTCTAAAGTATTCAATTTCTATATCATCTTAAGACATCCTGATTTTAGAATTAAGTAATAGTAGTTATAGCAGGCTCAACTATTATTACAATGAAACATGTGTTTCCCATATGCAAATTGTGTGAAGAAAGTTTAGTATTAAATTAAAAAAAAAGATTAAGGATCATGACATTCCCATGTCTAGTCTCATCTCAATGAAGTATTAAGATTGAAAAAAGTCAAACAATACAATCATGGCACGAATCAAACTGATTACACACAAGAACTTACATACCTTCAAGTAGTTTCTTTCCTATGGAATACTTGGAAGATATTTCGGTTACACACAAGAACAGTGACCATTAGAATACAAGTGCATAGCCTTTTTTTGTAAATAATCTCCACTTTGCATTGAAAGAGCCGTAAAATAACAGATTGAGAAATGAGAACAGATCCCTATCGTGAAAAGTAGAATTAGTAAGAATAAGCCAAAAAATAAATACAAAAAGAATAATTGTTGTAGGACATAAAAATTCATCACCACACACACATATCATATGACAAAAAAATGACAACATAATAAATTAGTAGGATTCACTTTATTTTCTATAAACTATCACGTAATGTTATTGCGCCTATTTCGGCAAAATTGATCCCTTTGTTTTCGCAAAGGAGGTGAGGTAGACAATTTGGTTTCCCTTTCAAGTTTTATTGGACCAATTTAGTTCAATGCTACATGTGTAAACATTTTGTCATGTAAGTCACAACAAATTAAAGTTAAAATGAATAAAGAACATCATTCATACCATACTTCTTCATGAGACTCATCAAGACTTATATTTGTTACCTGTTATTTAGCACTAACATTATCACACCAAATGCTAAAACACCAAGGCATGTGTTATGATACAAAATAGGCAAAGATAAATACATAACAAAGAAGTAAAAGGGAACCTGCACAACCCAAACCAAAACTTGCAGCACTCAACTCCTAATAATTAAAAGGCACCCTCAGAGCTGATCTCCCAGCAACAGAGAATTAACCAAGTGCTCTCAGACACTTGACATAATAAGAATGAAATTTCCAATACACTTAATAGTTGAACATATAGAAAATATGCTCCTTTTGAACTTAACCAAGCATAGCATGATTGCAAGCAAGGAATAAAGAGGGAAGAGATAGTTTGAACTTTGAACGCCTTAGGACCTCTCAAATAGTACCCAACGTTTTGCAAAAATGAATTATTTTCTATATATATATTTTCTATCATATATAGACATATAAGGTATTCATCAAAACAAAACAAAAATCATCTTCTACCAAACAAATGTCAGAAGAAAAAAAATATACATGCTTACATGGAATGGAAGAACCGGTTCAAAGCTAAACCTTTATCCTGTCAATGTATGCCTTGAATCAATGAACCGACTCCACAAAAATGGCTTCTTGAATTGGTTCAAATTCACACCTTCTTTACCTTGTATATTTCCTGTCAAAGTCAATAGCAAAATCATGACAAGAAAAACAGCTTATAGTCTTATTCAGAGTCTTCTCTACTAATTCATATTATATCCTTCTTCATCCCACCCACACCTTCCCTGTCACAGTCTCACCCTAACAAACAAAATCTATATACAAATAACAAATATATTTAATCACAAATCACCAATAATCAATTCAAACAAAATTTCTTAATACTAAAGTCAATTATAACAATAATAATGTAAATTATATAAATAAAATAAATAAATAAATAAATAGGAAACAGAATAAACAACTTCAGCAAACACCTAATTTCTTTCCCCTTCAAATTTGATAAACACAAAATCACAAGAAATTGTTTAGAAACGGAAACCCTTACACCCACTACCACCATGGAAAGGTTAGTGAAGCAAATTTCAAAGAAGTGGAGTTTCACATTCAAAAGAACCAGAAAAAGATAACGGCATGCCTTTACCAACAACGAATGGTGGAAGCAGATGACGGAACAATGCGACAAGAAGCGGAGACTGATAGACTGAGTAGTTGAGCTCCGGTAGAACGACAAAACGTCGAAGCGAGATGGAGGTTCTGTACGGAGGTAGTGATGCGGTCTAGGGTTCTCACTTCTCTCGATGAGAACGATAAAGGGAATTGATAGATCGAGCGAGTTAGGGATTTAAGGTGAAGAGATTTGGAGAAGGATTGAAGAAATCTCGACGGGAACAACGAAGAGAGTGGCGCCGATGTGAGTGTTTAGATTTCTCAACACTGAGTATTTTGTGTTTTGCTGTGTTAGGTTTTTTTTTTCTTTTCAAAAGAGCCACAAAATGAGTTGGAGCCTAAATTTTCGATTGGGCGCTGAGGGAAAAAAAGGGTTTGGCGCTTCTAAAAGCTAAATTATTGCAACGGTTGGATTAACTGTCGCATAAACTGTTGCAAAAATCATAAAATAAACACATTGCGACGGTTATTGCTGCATTGTCGCAATGGAAGTGTCGCAAAGTGACTTTTTTCTTGTAGTGAACATATTTTAACAACTTTAGTTTAAGAATAGTTCTCTTTAAATATGTAAATGTCTTATCATAAAGACTTTTAGTTCTCCTAATAGATAGTAAAATGTTTACAACATAATTTCAAATAATCGTCATATAATGAAGTTTTCCGGTGTTAAACAATTCATAAATTTCATCATGTATGGTATAAGCCACATTAATGTAGAATCTACAACAAATACATGCACTATCAACAGTAGGATACTACTTCCAAAACAATAATTTGAACAGATGCAGCAAATGTTGGCACGAACTACAAATAACAATGAATTTATGCCCGTACTGTTGTAGTCTAAATTCCAACCCATGAATGAGGTTAAAAATTCCCTTTCCTAACAATATATCTACTTATAAATTCTAAGTTGGCAACAACAAAAAAAATGAAACCAAAATGAAAGAACTTAAAAGGCGATCAAAGTGCAACGCAAACAAACGCTTTTTAAGGGTTAACTAGATGACAAACTTTAATGCATGATCACAATCCCAATAATAAATAGTGATCAGGGGTTGAATTTTGCTGCATAGAAGATTATATCGAATCTTAATTGCAAAAAATTGCTATGGTAAAAAAAAAACCATTTTAGAAAATGCGAGTTACCAAGATAAGAAACCTATGTTTTGGACAAAAGGGATATGAATATGAATCTATTGTTCACTTTTGTTTTGGGGGAAAAGTTGTGTGATAGCATATCACATCAATCAAAATGTGAGATATCTAAGCTGATTATTAACTGGAACAACTATGACATTAAAAGTAACAAATCACCATATAAACAATTAGCAAATAATTATAAATAACCCAGACAATATTTACCAGTGCAGGAACATATGCGTCTAGTAAAATACTCTCATCCACTTCCAATCTGGTAATTAATGGGAAACTCAAAAAGATGTCCATATTGTTTCTTTCCAAGCAAGTCACCAGGTCCACATAATAATAGGTACATATTAGCGAGATGAAATGCATCTGATGATTGCTCCAATATTTTCAGACAATTAAGGCCAATGATAGTTGTTGATGCTATTAATATACATTTTGACTGCCTTGTTTCGCGTATTATCGATGCATCTGGAACATGAACACAAATTTCAATTACCTGAGTGGCAAGTAGTATATGCAATTCTCCAATCCTTAACTTCCCTAATGTTTCTTCTTTTCCATCACTTTTCATTCTCCCAATTGTATCCTGGAAACCGGTCTGAGATAACTTCAAGATCTGCAGAAGCAGCACGAAGCTGAGGTAACTGCTCCGAAAGTTCAATAATTGGGTAGACATAAGCTTTTCCCCCATCTTCCAACTCATCCATCATCATCATCATCATCCGTCAAAAACATATTTTTACATCAAAACATGGGAACGACCAAATCCTTCTAATATTATCAACTTAGAACACATCTGAGGTTAATTGAGAGCCAAGCGATTCGCAGAATATGATTGTAAAATAATGGATACATATCATTATGTATCACACACATAATAAATAAGGCTGATATATTAGAAATACAACATAATACCTTCATACTAGAGCTATAAATGAAATAATTTACAACTACTGTATTCACTATATATAGTAGGCTTAATAGATCTTTTGGTCCCTGTATGTTCGTGAATTTTTTGTTTTAGTCCCTGTATCTTGTTTTGTTGCAAATAAGTCCCTCAATGTACAATTTTTTTTGTTTTAGTCCCTAAAGTCAAAATCCGCAGGAAAATCTGAAGAAAAATCTCCACAAAAACTGCAAATTTTCCTGCGGATTTTGACTTTAGGGACTAAAACCAAAAAAATTTATACATTCAGGGACTTATTTGCAACAAAACAAAATATAGGGACTAAAACCAAAAATTCGATAACATACAGGGACTTAAAGATCTATTAGTAACTATACAACATATAATATTTTCTTTTAAGTAGGAATTGAACTCGGGACTCCGGAGTTTATAGTACTCACACACGAAATATCAATCACTTGCGCTAGACCCCGGTGGTACATATAATATATAACATTTTAATGGAATCCTGCATAAAAAATCTGATTATGTGTGGATGTTAGAAATGCTTCATCTTCATCTCAAGTATATATATCATTAGCATATCAAGGCATATTATTAAGTCTCATAATCTAGATTTCATTGTTTAAATCATCAAATGACGCTCGATTACCAAAAAAGAAGGAAATTACACACCAATGGCTGTGCAGATAAAAATATTTTAGATATATAATTGAAGAACATTTTGATAGGATTGTCACCTTGTAGACATCCTCGAATCCTTTGTCACTTCCTTGAATCAAAAATCGTAAATTCTTTTGGTTTTACTTATATTTGAGTGTAGAGGAAGGATTTGTTTATACAGGAACAAATTACTAGTACACATCGTAAAAGAAAAAATTACAAAAGTGATGTTAAGGAGAAAGTTGTCAATCTACTACTGTGTAATATACACTACTTACTATTGGTGAATGAAATTTACTCAATAATAAAAATTCTAGTTAAGCAAAAAAAAAATTATACAATTGTCACCATTTATCAGCAAGGAATTCTTGGTTGAAGTGCATAATTTGAACAAAATCACATGCTAGGTACATGTCATTGAAATTATTTAGACAAACAAAGCATAGTATCCTTGACCAAACAACATTGATCAAAAGTAATAATATAACAAATTATCAAATCAAACATTTACAATTAATTACCTTAATGTCATCCTTTAGATATCAGAAACTTACACAACAAATGGTTAAATATACTTACACCAGATAACAGTAAAATCAACATTTATTAGGCAGTTGAGCATATGTTTCTTTGTTAGGGCTACACCCGACAACCATCATCTTCTTGAAGACAGAGAAAGCTTGGTCTCTATTTCCCGACAAACTATGACCGCGAATGAGAGCATTATATGTGAAAACACTTGGTTCTAGACCCATAAGTTGAAGTTCCTCATACATTTTTACAGCTAGATCTACCTTTCCAGCAATTCCAAGATGTAAAATCAATGCATTATAAGTATAAAGATCAGGAGAAATTCTTCTACTCTTCATTTCGCTTAAAAGAGAAAGAGCTTTGTCCAATCTCCGCGATTTTCCAAGCCCGTTGATTATAAAATTGTACAAAACTGTATCAGGATCAATGCCGGTCAACTTCAGTTCCTCAAAGTACTGAACAGCTTCATCAATTCTACCAGCATTGCACAAACATTCAACAAGAATGGTGTAAGATTTCAAATCTGGCCTTATACCTTCTTTAATCATCTTTTTGAACAAGTCACAAGCGATATCGATTTCGCCCGATTTCCCGAATCCATTGATAAGAATATTGTAAATAACGCTGTTGGGTTTGCATTGATAATCTAACATCTCCTCGAAAAAATTCATTGCCTCCTCAGATCTTCCGGCCTTCAAAAGACCATCTATAAGAGGTCCATACGTACAAGGAGTGGGAGAGAAATCGCCACTCATGAGTTCATAATATAAATCCAAAGCCTTATTCAAGTTATTAGATTTCACAAGTGCGGAGATGATAATATTGTGGCTTACGGCATTAGGCCCGCATCCCCTACCACGCATCTCATTGTACAGATCAAAGAGTTCATTGATCCTCTTAGATTTACCGTGTGCATCAAGCAACAAGTTGTAAGTGAAACTATTCGGGTGACAACCTGCATTCTTCATCTCCTCAAAACATTCTAGAGCTTTTTCAGTGAAATTGGATCCAAGAAGTCCATCTATCAAGCAATTGTATGATTCTAGGGTTGGGTGAATTCCCAATTTTTTGGTGAATTTGTCAAACACATTTTGAGCATCGAGGGCCTTGTTCCGCTTACACATGACTCTAATTAAAGGCAGCATTACATGGTCATCTTGGCAAATAGAATTGCATACCAATATTTCAGCAAATGAAATGGCTTCTTCAATTTCCGCTTCGGTTAAAATGCATTCAATTAGTTCTCCCCAGAATTTTGAATTTGTCTGTAAACCTTCCTGGTGTACAAATTCGATTACAACCTTGATTGCATCGTCAACCCTTCCACACCTTACAACACTCGGAAGGAGGGTGAACAAAGATACATAATCAGGGGAAAGAAATTTCTTCATCTGATGAAAAAACCAGAATGCATAATCGGTTCTTCCTTCTCTGATCAAGCCATAGATGATAGTGTTGTATGTTAGAACATCAGGACTACAGTTCATCATTGTCATTCTACAAAACATCTTCAATGCCAAATCAACTGCATCATTCTTGGAAAGACAGTCAAGGAGTGAGTTAAAAGTTATCGTGTTTGGAGGGCATCCAGACTCCGTCATACTCCTGAATAATTCAAGGGCATTTTTAATTTTTCCCTCTTTCCCAAGACCAGTAAGTAAAATGTTGTACGTCACAACCGTAGGAGCTAGCTTCAAATTCTTCAGTCTCCCAAACATCTCCCACGCCTCATCAACACGGCTGGCTTTGTACAGTGTGTCGATCAAAGAATTGATTATCATTACATCTGGTTCGCACCCTTTGCTTATCATCTCAGACAAAAGTTTTGTGGCTTTGTCTGTTTTCCCTGCTTTGCTATAGCACTTCATCATCATGTTATAGGTTGCTGAATCTGGTGAAAGACCGCAGTTGTGAAGTTCGTTGAATATATCTTCTGCTTCACTGATCCTACCCGTCTCTGCTAGAGAATATAAAGACGCATTACACGCTGCTATGCTAGGCATAATGCCTCTCTTTTTCATTTTTTCAAAGGTATCAATTGCTTTTCCAGGATCACCGGACTTTCCATAATAATCAATGAAAAGAACGTAAGAAAAAGCAGTTGGTTTAACACCCAAAGATTCCATATTTTCAAGAAGTTCTAATGCTTCGTCTAATCTTCTCGCCTTCAAAAGTCCACAGATCAATGTGTTGTAAGTGTGAAGATTTGGTAAAATTCCTTTCATTTTCATCGTGTCTAACATAGCAAATGCTCGATCAACATCCTTGGATTTGCATAAAGCCTCAATAAGTATAGTGTAGGTAACAACATCAGGAGCATAACCATCGGCCTCCATCTCATTCCAGAATCTTTTCACGGCTTCCAAGTCACCAACATTACCAAACTTGTCCATCAATGTAATGTATGTTACCAGGTCAGGGCTATGATCACTAGTTCTCATCTTTATATATAATTCCTCGGCCTTGTCAAGTTTCCCTGCAGCACAAAGAGCATCAATAAGAACAGTATAAGTGACAACATCAGGCCCGCATCCTTCGTCTTCCATTTGCTTAAAAATCTCCCATGCATCATCGGTTCTCCCCGCCCTCCCAAGTGCCCGAATACAAATTGTATACGTGTATATATTCGGCCTCAAACCTATACTCTTCATTTCTTCCAACAAATTCATAATGCTTCCGGTGTCCCTTCTCTTCCCTAATGCAACCATTAACGCCGAATATGTCTTCATGCTAGGTTTCATCCCTTCTGAGATCATTCTCTTGTAAACCTTCAAAGCGTCTTTACAAAAACTAGGTAACATTAAATAAATCAAACCATTATATGAATATGCATTCAAGACAAACCCAGCTTCCCTCATCTTTCGAAGCGCAAAATCCGCTCTTCCAATCCCACCTTTAATCGAAAGAGCCTTGAAAATAGCCATGTATGTATTCAAACTCCTGTAAATAACTTTCTTTTGCATCAAATTAAATACAAAAACCATATCCTCAATTCTCCCTTGATCTCTCAAAATCTCAAGCATGTAATTACATGCATCAGTGGTATGCACGAAATTCGGTACCTCAGAGACTAACTTAAAGTATGAAAAAGCAGAACTTGAATCCGAAATAGACTTCAAAACAGACATAACTTCTTCAGAAGACACACTAGTTTTCCTCTTCTTGTCATTTACAACAACCAAATCTTTGTCATGAGTACATCTAGTCCTAAATGCACGATGACCCACTTGTTTTTTTCCACGTTTCTTCCAATTTAACAAAGACCCATTTGAAAAAGTTTTCATTTTGACAAAATTGGTGCCACTTCTGAACAACCCATGATTGTTCAGAACATAGAAATTAGTATCAGATAAAGAACAACAAAATGACATACCGTTACAGCATGTGGTCGTTGAGGAACAGAGAAGTAAGATTGTCATAGAAGCGCAAGGATTATACAATAATGAAGGATTGAAATTCAGAATAACCGCATTGAACGAAAAATTTGAAGTGGTTGATGAAGCTGTGTTGTTGTAATTGGAGGGTGAAAGTGAGAAAAGGTGGGGGTGCTAATAGTTAATGGAAGACGCGGTGACAGAGAGTGGAACGGATGGAGAGATTGAAGTTTGGATAATTTTGATACCGCTCTCAATGCTGGAAGTGCCACCACCTTCACGTTATCAATAACTTCTTCTTTTTATTATTTTATTCACAAATTTACTGGTTACAATTCTGAAACCTCTCCTAGGCAGTCCTAATTTACAAAAAAAAATTTATCTCCAAGCTCTCTTTGTTCATCATAGAGGGTGATTTTGGATCATTTTTGGCCTAGAATCACCCCCTCTACACCTTTTTTTCTTTTCTTTTCTTTTAATTTAAATAAGTGATTTTCACATAGATTAAGTTTTTCTTTTGTGTTTTTTTGTGATTTCGTCGTCTAAGTGCGGCGTTGTGTTGGTCGTCGTCTTGTGCGGCGTTATTTGATTTCCCGTTTTGTTGCGGTGTTCTTTGATTCTTCTCGAAATATTATCTTCGGTCAATTACAGATTCAATCAATGATTTGGGCATCAACATTGCAGATCCGGAAGCATGGATATTCCGGTGATTTTAATTTTATCATATTATTTGTTGTAGGCATTATGCCGTTGTATGCTATTAACTCGGATGCTGTGAGTTTGTTCGCAGATTCATCCTTTACGTTTTTAGCGAAGTTGAATATGTGGTTGTATTTGATGTATCTATCGATTTGAATGAATGAATATCATTTTGTTTGTGTCAAAAAAAAAAAATAACTTCTTCTTTTGACTCTTTTTTTGCCAAATCTTTTTAAATACAATTTAAAAATTTGTATCAATAACAAATTGTAAAAATATACTATTATTTTGTTCATATCAGTATTATATTTTTATAAATTTTTTTTATAAAAACAAAACAAATTGATTAATAATCAAACAGAAAATTTAACACACAAAGTGCAGAAAAAAATTGGTACTGCAGGTCCATATTAATATAATTATTAGGGGTGTACGTGGGCCGGATTGGGTTGGGTTTGACCAAAACCCGAACCACATAAGGTACTATGGGTTAGGTCTAGTAAAATAACCACCCGTTATAACATTGGGCCGGGTTGGGTAAACTCATTAATTTCCGGGTTGGATTGGGTTGGGTAGTGGGTTACCCGAACTATTTTTCTATTTTTTATATTAAAAATATAAATATCGAATCATCATATTTTTTCATAAAAATAACTCAACCATTGTATTTTTTTGAAAAAAAGTGTTACTTTTTTTCACTATAAAAAATAATCACCTATTTTTTATGTATACCCACTAATTTATGGGTTGGATAGTGTTTATCCAAATGATTTTTTTTTCCTTTTTTATAATATCAAATGACTAAACGAAAAATCATCATATTTGTTTATGAAAATTATTCAATATTTTTATTTTTAAAATAGTGCGATGAATTATCATATTTGTTTATAAAAATTATTCGTATAACTTATTTTCAATATAAAAATATTTATTGATCAAATGGCAAAATCTTTCGTATTTTCATAAAAATATTTCAAAAAACATAACACTAGTGGGTCGGTGGGTTTTTTGGGTTGGGTCCGGTTTTACCCGAAACCTAATTTTTTTTATGGGTTTTTCATTTTTGAAATCCATATCCACCCACCTGCCCGACCCAATCCACTTTTTTGGGTTGGATTGGGTGGATTTGACCGGATCGAGTGGGTTTGCCCAATCCATGTACACCCCTAATAATTATAACTTTGATGTGTTTCTCTTTTTCTATTCATGATATATATTTTTGTAAAATTTTGATTCACAAAATCATTAGTATATAGTTTTAAATTTTACTTTCTCCTTATAATATATGAAATAATACAAAATAAATAAAATCTTAGAAAATTACCAAAGTTGATAAAATATGAATTTTTTTTTATTCAAGATAATTACACATGTTATGTTAATGGTTATTTAAAAGTGAATTTTACATTCTAAATCATAAGATTAATAATAAAATATTCAAGTTACATTTTTTTTACGGGAAAATATTCAAGTTACTATCATTGACAAAAAAAATATTTAGTAGATGATGTAAAAGTATTTATTTTAAGATAGATTAAAGTGATACATATTTAATTTTTAAAAATAGGATGAGATGGATAGCTCAATTGGTTGAACTGAGTTGGTTGAGTTGAGGGTCAAGGACCTGGAGGTCTAGCGTTCAAGTTCTAACAATGAAAAAAAAATTAACATTTGTAACAATTAACATCCTAACAATTTGATATTAATAATAATAATAATAATTAATTCTTAAAAAATAGAAAATAGTGTAATCAATCATTTTTTTAGAAAGAGGAATATAATTTACTCTAATTTTTTTTTTGTATTCTCAATGGAGTGGAGTCTAAGTTTTATTATAATTATAATGAGAGAGGAAAATGTGATTCAAACTTTTCTTAAAGAAATGAAGTGTAATTTACTCATAATAAAATTCATAACATATAATAGAACCTCATAGCAACTTTGGAGCATAATAATATTGATATACATAGTCCTTTCTATTAGAGTACAACTAACTAGTTTTCTTACTTAAAGTTCTACCAAGAATTTAAGGAACTAAAAAGGTTACACACTCGTATAATCTAAAATTGTTGATCATCTTCATAAATTTGTTTTCAGTTCTGGACTGGACCTTCAACCCAACAATTGAGGAGAACCTCCTCCGCAATATCGAGCTCGGCCCAAATGTACTAAGGCCCAAGACGCCTTCTCCTACTCAGCGATCACAATATTCATTCATACTGTAACAGACATCATCAGAATGATTGGCATTTACTGTCAATCATGCCTCCTCAGCCGTTTTCTGATAGTCATTGATGACGTCGATACACTCATCAATGATATTGGTTCAGCGTTGGGGGCTATTTACTCCTTATGCAGAGGATTCAAATACATTTTATTCCTTATTCCTAACCTCTGTTTCACTTCTTACTGACTTGAGCGTCAGAGTGCTGCAAGTACAAATCCCCTTTCATCCACCGGAGCTCAAAGGAAACCTTACTGTCAAAGGCCGACTTTGATCAAAGTACGATCCTTTTCCATCCACATTTTTATATGAATCCAACTTGAATATAACATTGGTTGGCTAGGGCTTGATTTTCCACTAGATAACAAACATGAGACATGGGACTTCTCCTTAAAGTACGAGTCATTTTAGCTTTGACATATGGAAATATTGGTCCAACTTGATTTTTTTTCCACCTTAAATTTATCATGCCACCATATATTATCATGATTCATTTCCGTCAAATTTAACACATCAACTCCACATTATGACAGTATGATTGCAAAAATGAGCCGGCGATTTTGAATATGCGAGCTAATGCAGCTATTGAATGTTGCACGATTATTTTAGAAGTGAAAGATGAACATTAATTGACATTCTTTCACAATCATTAGTTTTTCCATAAATTACACTTGCAATGCTTTCCATTTTATTTTCCCATGTCTATCGACTTTCGTCCTCATCCTAGATCCACCGTGAGTTGCCACCACTACTTCCACACTTTGTCATCTACGTGCAAATCTGCAACCCATGCTCGAATGCCACTATCAAAAGTTCTTCATCCTCCACATCCTTATAGTTGATTAAATGATCTAATAAATTTAGTAAAATCAAGAGAAATTAAGTTGGTAATCAAAACACTAACACCATTTTTTTACGTAATTAATAATAATCAAGTCATTATTTCAACTATAAGAACGAATAAAATTCGAATTTATAAGTATATAAAACAACATTAATTATTGTTGAGTTTTAAACAATTTTTCAATCCACACTAAATTATACAAGATAATAATCTCCATCCAAGATTAAGACAATCCAATCATTCCAAACCACCAAAGAGAACAACATTATTAGGTTATCTTCTTCTCTTTATGTCCAAAATGTCTAAAATAAAATAGTATAAAAACTAAAAAAACAAAAAAAATTATAATCAGAAAAATCAGAGTGTACTTGAAAAGCCCTAACTTTCAACTTCTCCTACTTCTTCCGCATCAGCCACCACCACCACCGTCGTTCAGTGCCTTCCACCGTGCTTGTTCATTCATTCACAACAAAATGGTTCGAGGAAGTGAAGTTGATACTGAAAGCGGTGGAGTACCTGAATCAGTGATGGATTCAGTCAACACCACACTCTCAAACCTTCATGAATTGCGTTCAAATTTTGAACAGTTTTTACCACTCATAAACCCTAAAATCCTCTCCCAAATTCCACCTCTTCAACGTGCTCAATCTCTCTTCCTCCTCTCCAAAATCACTTCCACCCTCCTCACATGTAATTATTATTTAATTGCAATTACAATTTCATGTTTAATTATTCATTCCAAAGTTAATTTACTATTATTCATTTTTTGCAGTGAAATTGAGGTGTAATGGGGTTCAACCAAATGACCACCCTGTCAAAACAGAGCTTGTGAGTTAGTTATTCTTACTCTGCTATGATTCTATTTTCTAATTTACCCTACTTGCTTACACTGTTTCATTTTTTTTTATTATTATTTTTGTGTTTTCAGGATAGATTGGACTTATACCAAGACAAACTTGAACGTTTGTTAGATTTGAGTAAAGGTATATAATTACTTATTTCTCAAATTTTTTTTTGTGATTTTCTTTTCTAACAATGTAGTTTTGTTGAATTCGAAAGAGAAAGACATCCTTTTTAAAGCTATGAAGCATAGAAATCGGACATGATACTGACACGTAGACATTGATAATAATTTAAGAAAATGAAAGTAATTGAATATACGCACACCCGTTGGACGCGAGTGCACCGGACACTGACACACGTCAATCTGCGCTGTCGGTGCTACTCGGTCTTCCACTTTTTCATTAGCTTAGCTTTGTAGTATTATATGGTTGAATTGATTGGATTTTAATGATTGTGCTTTTGTTTGTGAAGCTCCACTGCGACCATCTACTACCTTGAATCATCAAGCAGCTACTCGATTTATCGAACACTCTCTGCCTGATCTCACTCCAGGTGGGTAATGAATTTGGTTTATTGCTTTATAGGAGTTACCTTACCTAACACCTACGCGTCTTCTATTTTGATCGCATGTATCTAATGTAGTGGTTAACTGGTTATTTCATATGCAGAGCAAAGGCAACAAATGAGGAACTTAAGTAGAGGGGAGGGACAGAAGAGGAGACATCAGGAGCGGGCTGGTAAAAAGAGGAAGATTCAATCTTCTGAAAGGCCATCTGTTCAAGCTATTGCAAAGGAGTTTTTGGAGAAAGCACAAAGGGAACTTCTAGGTGGTAATAATGGTGGTATTAGGGGACCTCTTCAAATTGACAACATGTCAGAAGGCGATGAAGATGAAATAAACAACATTTCAGAAGACGACTAAACTACCCGTGTCATGAATTTCCTGAACTCTGGTAGAGCTTCTATTTGCTTTACAAGTTTAATGCTAGCTGCATTGTGAATTTCTTAACTGTGTTTAGAATTTGTGAATTTCTTAACTGTGTTTAGAATATTGCCATATCAAAAATATAATATGTTATGAACCGATAATGCATTTTAGGGATCTCCAAATTTTTCGATTAGATAAGCATGGACCCAATATTGTCAAACATGAGATCATACTTAAGTTCGGAAGGGGGTTTAAGATCGTAATTTGTACTGAAATGATCATAACACTTTTCTAGATTGGACATACGTGGACCCAATGTTTTCAAACTTTAAATCCTACTTAGGACCGGAAGGGGGTGACAGAGGATCATAGAACGAATTGTAACATAATCACAACATTAAACTAAGCTTAAATTGTAAAATCAAAAGGGATAATAAAAATACAAATTTCTTTTATATAAATGTACATTAATTTAGAAGTAAAAAATAAAAGGTGATTTTTTCCACCTATGTAAACGATAACATATCATCGGATACGCAAACGCCTTCCCCAACTTTCCTCATTTTCAGATTTTCTTTTTCAAACACATGGACCCCGCCTATTCCCTCATTCCTTCCTTTACTTATAAAATGTGGAGGACAGAGAGGGACCTCCTAGCAGTGCAGATCGACTGACAAGATAAGGTCACATAGAAGGAATAGCATGTCTTTTAGTAAACTAGGCTGTGAAAACCAGCCGATAACGGTCGCACCCAAGATTGTCGTGGCCGACCAATCGTATATTTTTAAGATCTTGCCAGCGATCCCAACCTGATCGCTCCGCCCCACGATCCTGCTCGCGATTCAGTATGCTCGAGCCTTCAAATAGGATTGGATAGTATAATTCTACAAGCAAACTCACGATCTTGACAACATTGTGTGGACATTCAATAGGAATTTGCATTGCATTTGACGATTAAAGTGGCTAGATTTACTAATTCTACAATTTATTGTTATTTATTAGTTGGTTTTGGAGCCATAAAGTTCAGATACGCCAAATTTGTTGAAGTATATGTGTTATATGATGCTGATACGCCCACACTACTCCTAGATACATTATCCTCCAATTTTTCAAATATTTTAAATTTTAAATTTAAAAGAAATTTTTGATTGATGTGTTTGCAATACAACTTGGATACTTTTAGACACAACTCCAAAAACTTGTTTTGAAAATCCTAGAACAGCCTTATTTTTCATCATGTTATCAAGGGAGCACTACTTATTTATCCGTTCTTTGGGGATATAAGGATGGAGAGACGATGTTGTGGGACATTAGAGAAGATGTGTGTGATCATCTTGACGGTGGTGGACTTTTTGAATGGCGACAGAGTCGTTGTTTGATGTTGTTAAAAAAAGACTGTTTTGGAACTATTTCACATAGCATTGGAATTTTATCTTTAAGATTTTTTGCTTGAGTTTAAGTTTTCATTAGTAAACCTCTTTTGAATGATAAAGAATTGGTGATATCAAATTTGAAATCACCATTGTTCAGATAGTCGTTGGATAACTTTGCATTGCATAGCTGCATATGACCGAAGAGTAAATTGGTTCAGTTCATTAAATATTTCTTTCACAGTTCACACTTAATTTGATAATATCTAGATTTTGATTTGCTTTTCTTATTTATTTTGCAGTGTGTGAGCCAAATGGAGCTTGTGTTCGTAGGGGGGGGGAACGTTGCTGCTTGCTTTCCATGATTTTTGTGGACACAACTTTTTCACATACTGGATGGAAAGAAAAGAATCAATCCGTGAAACTTTTGCATGCTGTTTCAGTAGTTAAATTATACTCCTATTAAGGTTGTATTTTAGATGATGTCGGTTGTTTACTTTTGCATGCATGCTTCAATTTCTGTATTACTGGATGGAAAAGAATCAATCTGTGAAACTTTTGCACGCCTCATCCACTGTCTGAAATTTTTCTGGTGACCTATTCAAGGTTTTCACATATTGGCCATATTGCTGCCACATTTCACTAGTTGAATTATAATATTAAGGTTGGATTTAGATGATGTTGGTGGTTTACTTCTTTTTGCTTCAATTTCTTTTTTAAACTTTTGCATGCCTTATGTATGGAATTCTGAAAAATGGATTTTTGGGGTGTCCTTTATTCAACTGCAACACAACTTTTCCACATACTCAGCATATTGCTGCCATATTAGTAGTTAAAGGTTGGATTTTGGATGGTGATGTCCATGGTTTTATTTCTTACTTCAATTCCTCTAGTGATGAAAATGAAAGAATGAATTCTGGAAAATGAAAGCATGTCTACTCTGTTCATAATTCAAACATCAATTTTGGGGCCAGAACATGAGTTTAAGAATGTTATTTTCACCAGAGATCATGAATCAAATATCAAATGTTTATTCATAAGTTTTGAAGAAAAAAAAATAATGAATGACTACTAAAAATAAATAAATAAATAAGACTCATGAATTACAGAAACTCCACTGATAGATCCCTAAGGTGTGGTGATTCAAATGAAAAAACCCACATAAATAGTTAATAGTCCCATAACCATCACAAGACCAGTTTGCAACACTGGAGCACTGCTAGTAGGAGCAACAGCTGGACCTTGTTCCAATTCTGCTGGAGAAAGTGCAGGAGAAACTCCACTGTATTCCAACACTGCTGGAGAAGGTGCAGGAGAAACTCCGCGGTATCTTTGCCTTGGTGAAATAACAACCACAGTGAGTTTTTGTCCCTTCTCACAGTGACCCTTTGCTCCACTGATGAAGTAGAATGGTCCAGAACGGTCTAGCTTCACCTTAGTGTTCCCATCTTTGTACTCTTCAATAGGGTTGGAGATGTTGCAATTAGCATAATCTTCTTTGTTTACTTGCAAAACTGAGTCTTTTCCACCATCATATTTCCACACTGCAAAACAAACATGAAAGAAAAAAATGGGTCAATGATGAAAATTATGATAGCAAAAAAATAAATGAGTGCTTATGAATATTGAAAAAATTACCAAGATGATCGCCGACATTGAATCGAGACTTTTCAGCCCATCGATTGAGTGAATCAGCTTCAGAAGATGGAACCTTCCATGCATCTATCTTACCTCCAACCAAAAGTTCCTTAGCTGCAGAGAAGCCAAAGAGAAGGAACAGAAACAATAGAGAAGTAGAAGCAGTTTTTGAGTAACCAGCCATGGTGATTTTTTGATAGCTAAATGTGGTTTATGTAAGGGATTAAGCACAAAGGAGTAATTTGTAGAGTATTGTGAGGTTGCTTGGATTATTGTATTACTTATATATAAGGTGATGGAGACTGAAGAGGGAAGAAACTAGCCGTTGGGACTTCGAAGACAGCACAACTGATTGCTACTATTATTCCTAGGTTGCGTGTCGACCTCGTACAATTGTAACGGTTACAAATAACGTTTGAAAACCTTGAAGGGTGGTTGTGTAAATAAAGGGGCAAATGTGCCACGGTAAATGCACAATCTGTAGAAACGGCCAAATGTCCATCCAATTAGCATTAAATTTTGTAAAGTGGCAGGTTTTTTCTAGGTCACCTTGAAAAATTAAGGGTAAATTTATAAAATAAATAAATAATAACAAATGGAACACAATTTAAGAATTTTAAATAGTGGGTCAAAAAGAGAATTTTAAATAGTGAGATCTTATGAAAATAATATTTAACTTTTTAAATAATTAATTTTCTTTAATTAAATATTTAAAGAATATTCTGAGGGTTATAAGTTGAGTAAAATCTTTACGAAATTGTCGATGAAAATTATAAGTTGAGTAAAAGTTAATTTAGAAATACCTTTATCAAATTTTCTTTTGGAGATACCGCTTATAAATTTACTCATGTGACTAATTCTCATTAGTCGAATAAATTACATTCTTTAGAGTACCTTTAGAGTATTTTTTTTTACGAAAAAAAAAAAAACTTAATGCATCTCATTCATAATAATAAGTCTAATACAAGGTGGACAATAATTAAACACTTGGGAACTAACAATAAAACGAGTTGTCTGAGCTAATTCATGAGCCACTCGATTGGCTTGTCTCGGAACTGACCTTACTGTTCTAATTCAAAACTAGTAACCTCCTACACTCATTTATAATATTGTCAAATTGATATCATTCTTTCTTTTACTATTATTAAGTCTCTACACAATTTGTAGGCAATCAGTCTCTATTTGAACCATGCCATAGTGAGTATTGTGAATTCATTGAAGCATTTTTAATACTCTCATTGCTTATGCTTCAGCAATGCTCGGTGTGCCCTCAAGTTTCTTCGCAAAGACTTACACAAAATAAACGTTATTATCTCTGATACACGCTCCAATAGAGTATCTTATGTGCAACTAAAGTCTGAAATTTTATTTTTTTTACTCAAACACCAAAAGAAAAAAAAAACTAGTGAAGTAAGAGTATCTTCAATGCTATAACTAAAATTTGGTTCTTATTTAGGATGAGAATAGATCATGTCGACCGACAAGAGACCATAATCTGTTACGTCAGACCATATTAGCCGGACATGCCAAGCTTACATTAGGCTCATGCCAATTTTTCTTTTTCTTAAAAAAATTAGAATGCAAAGACTTTTTTTAGCTAAAAATGTTAGACTATTGAGTTATAATTTTTTTTTAAACATAGTAGATCGGTATCCTTAAATAAATATAAATATTTTTACTGTTTTACTATTATTATTGTATTAAATTTTGTATTATATTATACATTTGTTACTTTTGTAACTTAAGCTTATTAATCTATATCAATTTTTTGCATATTTAAATGTAACATTATAAATGAGAATTATAATAATATGATGAGTGAACATAACTCAGTTGATAGATATATTATCTTTTATATAAGAATCAAGATTTGGATCCGAAATTTTCCACTTATTAGCTCAAAGGAGTGAAATTTTAGTCAAGAAAGATTAATCTAAATTTTTTAAAGAAACTAACATGTCATATCAAACTTCTAAATGTAAGTCTAGAACCTAAAATATAAGATTATAGCAAACCACATGCCAAATTTACACCTTAAAGTCTAACTCAACCCAATCTATTTTCACCTTTTATTTTTACCTCATTTTTAGAAGAGCTTCTTTTGACACCCCTTACACTTCTAATTAGCTTATTTTACCCTTCCACTACAAATTAACAAATACATCCTTAAAATTGTAATTAATTGGTCAAAGTAGTCCATATTAATTTCTATCGTTGAAATGTGAGTTCTTCAGTTAATATGTTGCTCATTTTCTCTAACAAGAAATTAACAAACTATAAAAAATAAAAATAAAAAATTTGACAAACCATTTTGAATGATATCTTACAATTTTGGACATGTAATTTACAATTTATAGAAATAACAAACTATTTTGATAGATGCTTAAAATTTCAAACTATTCACTCAAATAAAAATCATTCATTTTCTTCTTTTTTTACTAACAATTCCTTTGTGTTCCATTATGTATAGTCAGCTATGGTAAACTATAAATTTCCACAATTAGACACCATATTATCCCCAAATCCACAGTTACAGTCAATTTTCAGACTCTAATTACCTGTGCTTCTCATCACCTCCGGCCATCAATTGACACATTTTCCATTTGCTATATAGCGGCAATGAATGAAATCTATGACCATTTTGCCGTGGACTCAAAAATAACATTATAAAATCCTAAATGATTTTACCCCAACAAAATCTTTCAAGTAATGCAACAGCATCGTCTTCCAACAGTCATTCTATATTATGCCATGGGGATTGAGCTTCAATGAAACAACAAATATGGTCTAGAAGACACGAGCCAAGACCACAGCTAAGCTAAAGAGTTCAGTCTGAATTATTAATTCTTTATATGCATTCCAAAAAAAAAAGCAATAAAATTATTAAACCTTCACATGTAATGCAGAAAAAGGGTAGAATAAGATTCTTGTAAAAAAAGCATATAGAATAAGATTTAGACAGAAAACTGATTTGGGGTCATCACAATTCATCACATGCTGACTTCTGTTACAAATAATCCACAGGCATTCAAGCTCAAATTGATGAGATTTCATTTATAATGAGACATAGTGCTACAATCATATAAAACAATACTAGCCCATTTAGACAAACCATCTCAAATATGGAGACAAAGGCAACTAAAATGATACTGAAACAAAAGAATCACTGTCATCATCATAATTCAAAATTGTATAGAATAGGTTACACGTGAACATGACAGTACCTGAATTTCAAAATCCTTACACAAACTTCCTTCATCTTCTAATAACTATAGTAAATTAACCCAAACCATTACTTGCTATAACTAATCAATTTTGACAGAGGAGTAGATGAGCCTTGTGAACCAAAAACATGCATAGAATCCAATAGTACCGGTTACCACAAAAAACGCATAAGAAGCTATAAGCATGTACCCAAAGTAAAATATAGCAGATACCAACTTTGTGATTTCAAGCTTGGTAAAGAAGTAGAATGTTGCATAAAGAAAGAGGTATAGTGCAGAAGAACCAGAGGTAAGGTATGACCGCCACCACCACAAGTAATCCTCACTGCACAACTGGAAGTAACAGAGCACAATGGTTATTTCAGCACAAGTGACAACGAGGATGATGAAGACCAAAAAGAGGAACCCAAAGATGTAGTAAAACTGATTCAACCAGATTGAGGTGAGGATAAAGAAAAGCTCAATGAAAACAGCTCCAAATGGAAGTATTCCCCCAATCAAAACTGAGAAAGCTGGGTTCATGTACCAGGCCTGTTCAGGGATCTGCCTTGGGATTTTGTTTGTTTTCACAGGATTCTCAATTGCAGGTTTTCTGAAACCAATATAGCTACCCACGAAAACAAGTGGAACAGAGATCCCAAACCATAAAAAGACCAGGGCAAACATTGTACCAAATGGCACAGCTCCAGATGATTTTTGGCCCCATATGAGAGCATTTAATATGAAGAAAATGACAGAGACAATTGCAGGGAACAAGGTTGCGGTCCTGAGGGCTATTTTTTTCCACTCTGATCCTTTGAACATTTTGTACAAGCGAGTTGAAGAATAACCAGCAAATATTCCCATGAAAACCCAAACCAAGAGCATGGCTGTCATGAGCCCACCCCGGTTAGAAGGAGAAAGGAATCCAAGGATGGCGAATATCATGGTCACTAGTATCATCCCAAAAAATTGAACACCAGTTCCAACATAAACACACAGCAAATCTGAGTTGTTAGGAGGCCTAAATACATCCCCATGGACAAGCTTCCAACCAGTCTCTTCTTGGGCTTCTTCCTGGGTCTCAAGCTCATTGTACTTTGCAATGTCACGATAGAGTGTCCTCAACATTATCATTGCCACCATGCCCGAAAGGAAGAGAACAATCATTAATGAGTTTACAATAGAGAACCAGTGAATTTGGTCATCATTCATTAGCAAATAGGCATCCCATCTTGAAGCCCACTTCACATCACTCTCCTGCGGGTAGCAGCCAAAGGTAAAGGCGGAGAATAAGAAACAAAACTAATAATCACATTTCATCATAACAAAATAGGGAGGAAGAGGATGATGAAGACTCCAGTTGGATATAAGAAGGAAAAATTATAAAATTGCCAATCAATGCAAGAGGATGTTAGATATTTCATCACACAAAGCCACAGTATATCAGCTCATAACCACTCGGCTTACTACTTAATTCATGTGCCAATAACCATTCTAAAGCACTAGATATAACTGCTACAGTATATCAGCTCATAACCTCACCTGGAAGTCTACATCATATGTGAAGATAATTTCCTTGTTCTCTTCAACTTCTTGAGGGGAGTTGTTGTTCACAACTGTGTGCTTAGCATGAGGGTCGCAGGTTGTCAAACGAGTCTTTTTCTCATCCCATTTACCGTCATACTCATGTTTAACACTGCACATCAACATTCACATTTGAAAAATCACTCCTAAATACTAAAAAATTATGAACTACTTAAAAGAGAAACTTTTGCAGAAAACCTCTACAATTGTGGAACATAAAATTGAATAAATTGATGCAACAATTAGAGCACAAAAATAATGACCTGAACGGCTTCACCTCAAAACCCACGATTCTAGCAGATTCAGTTTGCACGTCTCTGTGATACTTGACAGTAAATGCCAAATGATTGTGGATAAAATACTTTTCCTCCTTGCTCTGTACATTCAGATAAAGTAAGTAAAGAAACTAATTGGTAATCACAACAATAGCCATAGAGTTAAAAAACAATATCCGTACCCCAGTATACTGCCCTTTGAGACCAACATGGAAACCAAGCTGGTAAACAGTAGAATCCTGATCATTACGTTTTATGGGAACAACCAGAGGAAGGTTATCTAGGATCCTATAAATGAATGGAAAACATATGTAAGATTTAAGATATCAATATGATAGCAGAAAATAGTATAACGATTACTGGCATAACATACATGTTCACCCGATATTCATCGTTGATCTTCTCTTTGAACTCCTTAGCATTTTTCGCATCAAGTTTAATTTTACCCACAACATTACACATTTGTGGCTCACGCATTTTAAACTGAAAAATACTACCACATCAGAATCATATAATAACCAGAAAAATACTACAAAAAATCTTGGAAGAAAAAAAAAGCTCACACAGCTAACCAGGTTAATGAGCAATGACCCATTAACAACTTTTGAAGTGTGGTTAACCGATTCAGAGGTTAACTGTTCCTAAAGAATTCCTTTCTTAAAAACCGATAAAGAATTCAGAATCGAGAATTAACATGTAAAACTGACCACATATAGTGAATTTTCAATGCGATCACCACGAAGCACTTCGCCGAGATTTTCTGCACTATCCTGTATTTTTTTGGGGGCAACATAAGGAAGTGAATAATATGAGTATGGAAGCTGGGTCTTTGTTGATGTCAATTTGTTTACTTTCACTTGCAATATATCTCCCTGCATCAAAGAAATATTTTAACAAGTCAGTTAGCAACTTAAGAAGCAGATCTGTATAATTCATTTCAGCCAGATTAAGATTATGACAAATAGAAATATGACATTTAACACAACAAAATATCGAGCTGATAACTGCAATACTTTTAAAAGAGCTACATAAGTATTAAATCGATTTCATCGTCATTCACTGGTGCCATTAAATTCATAATGCAAGAATCGATCCATGCAGGATGATCTGATTATATTATTATATATCCTTTATATTTATAAATACACCGCCAAGTTTCACATCAAACAACGCCAGCAACTACTTCTATAGCTACACCTATGGAACTTAAACATTCTTCACTCACTCGATTCATTCAAAGCCTAAACCTCACAATCCTCCATATATATATATATATATATATATATATATATATATATATATATATATATATATATATATATATATATATATATATATATATATATATATATATATATATATATATATATATATATATATATATAGCAACAAGTATTCGTTAACGTTGTTCTTTGAAGCGATCTACTGAAATTAAGACTCAGAACATTCATAATTATTCAATACGCATGCAATTCTTGTTTCAACAAATTAAGAAAGTAAAATAGAAAAACGAAAAACCTAGCATCGATTATATAACATCACGTAAATTCGAATCCAATTCAATAAAACACAGATCTAACTTCTGAGATTCAAATACAGATCAAAATAGATAACGAAATGGAAGGTTAATAATACCTTATAGAAGTCTTGTGGAGCGACGCCGGGAAGGTAGAAGCAGTAAGCGGTGTGAAAGAGACAGAGAAGAAGTGTAGAGAAAACGAGAGATCTCAAAAACGCCATGGCGTTCGAGATCGAGATCTAGAAGCTTCTTTCGAATGGTTTTTGTCGGTGGTTGAGTTATGAAATATGAATAATAAGATATAATATATATGAGAATTGATGAAGAAGACGACGGAGGAGGAAGTGGTGGTGGTGGTTGTGTTGGTGTTCGCCACCAGAATGAGAGAGAAGAGGAGTTGGATGGCGAAGAATTTTTGTCCGGTAGAAAACTGGTACAGTTACTGGATTCTACTTATATATCGTCTTTTTCACGAAGTGCTTCCGGTGGATTTGTTGAAACGCGCTTTTCAATTGTTTTTTTCTTTCTATTTTTTTTTTTTACTACGATTCAAGGACAAATTCGGAATTTGGATTTAGAAAGAAATGATTGACCAAACTTTCTTCATACGTAAGACTGCATAAAATAGGGAAATGTTTTTTGTGTAAAATTTTTAATATTTAATTAATTTTATTTATTTCAGTCAAAAATATTTATTTGTTTTATGAGAAAAGTATATGTATATTGTAAACTAATTTTATACCATAAGAAGCTAAAAATAAAAGGAAAAAAAAAAATCACGAAGGAAGAATATTCTCATTGCGTCGTTTTTAAGAAAATCATGGATGCATTTTAGAGGAGAAGCGTGAGTCAAAAAATCGGCATTTGAGGAGACTATTTTTAGATCAAGAACGCATTCGAGACCAATCCTATTTTTATACGTATTATTCTTGTTTGATGTTCTTCTTCTTTTTTTATAGAAAATATTTTATTAGATTGAGTTCATATTTTTATGTGTAGTAGTTTGATTTTTTTTAATATAGATTAAATTTTTTTTGTTTGCACCACCAGTTTAATCTAGTTCGAAGGTCAGTTCTGCCACCAAGTGGTTTCAGCCTCCTCCCGATCGCAGTTGCGGGGATCGAACTGTGGTTCTCCCTACTAAGTTCAATAGATTAATTTATTTGATGATATTAATTAAGGTAATGTTAGACCTAACAAATTTTCAACAAGTTCTTGATAGAAAAAAGTTGTTTAATTTTTATGAATAAAATATATAGATAAATGACTTTTGATAAAAGTTAATATTTGTAACTTTATTTTTTATAAAAAAAAAAAAAGCTTTTCGACATTATTAGTTGTTATTATATTTTTTTAAGTTTGTTTCAATTCCATTATTATTATTTGTTATTAACTTTTTTTAAAGTTTGTTTTAATTTCAGTATAATTAGTTGTTATTATTATTTTTAAGTTTGTTATTTTTTTTATTAGTTCTGGAGTATTATCTTTAAAAAAATAGTTTACCAAACAATTTTTAATTTAAAAATAACTTTGAAGCTAAAAAAACAATAATTACCAAATAACTTTAACTTTTTTCTAGAATATCTTATTTTTACTTTTAGCTTTTATATAGCTTTTAAGATCTAAAAAAGTCGAAAAAAACGGTACATAAATCTGATTCATATTTTTAAGTGTTGATTTTTTCTCGTGAAAATTGTGTAAAGATTGAGTTCCTACTTTCTTTATACTAGCCGCCAAACGGGCACGTCCCGTGCCCGTTTGTGTGATCGATATTTTTTTTTTTTTGATGTGATCGATATTATCTATTGTGCAAATATAAATAACTATTTAATCTTCTTTTTTATTGGATTAGTTAATTGATAACTACTTAACCTCCTTTTTTGTTGTGGCTAATTATTAAGAAAAATAATAATAATTTTTTTGCTTAAATGCATTTTTGATCCCCCTATTTACAAATTTCTTAACTTTTGGTCCCCCTATTTTCAAAATCAACTTTTTAGTCCCCTTATTATGAAAGTCAATGAAATTTTTTGGTCCCCCACTAGTTTTGATGATGTGTCTCATTTATTAATGACATATTGTTGACTTGGCATTAGTGATTTGGAAAAAATAATTTCCATGTCATTAATTTTGTAATAAAATAAAAATATAAAAAATCAATTAAAATTAAATTCCTCCTTAATCAATCATCAATTTATCATCTCTTTTCAAACCCAAAAATCAAACCCAACAAAGATTGAACCTCAACCTTTCTTAAATCCATGAAACTCCTAACTCCCATTGATTAATTTCTTAATATCCAAAGCATGTGTCTTAATCAGATAATCTTTGTCCCAAATTTATACTATGGAAAATTTAACAACATCAACGAAACTGGAGCTTCCAAAGCATGTATCATGGTAGTACTATTGAATCCACTTTATCTTTCCTCCACCAACTTCCAAAGATTCGATAACAATTTTGGATTTTTGTTTTTCTGGTCATTCTCACTTTCTCCCTATTACATATTTTGATTTTTTTTATCTGGATTTTTTTAGATCTGGGTTTTTTAGTTCAAGATTTTTTAAAATCTGGGTGATTCAAATCGACACACATCAATCAGAGATCAAACCGGAAACTATGTAACTCGTTGTTCACTCGCCAACACCACTGCTAAATTTTCTTTCTTCTTGTTGTTGGTAAAGTTGTTGTCACAATAGTTGGCAATAATGGTTCTTATGAGGTTTTGATTTTTGTAAAGATTTCATCCACGGTGAGTACTGATATTTTGATGAATTAATGAATAACGATGGTGATGATGATGATGATGAAGAAGCAAGTTTGAGTTTGAAAAGTGTTGATTTTTTTTCTACGGAAGTTTGGAGTGTTGATGATGATGGTGCAATGTTGTTGTGTTGATGATGATGAAGAAACTAAAAATTAATTTATTTTTAATATTTGTATATTTAAATAAAATAAATAATATGACTAATTACAATAATTGACATGGAAATTATTTATTCCAAATTACTAATGCCAAGTCAGCGCCATGTCATAAATGAGAGTGACACATCATTAAAATTGATAGGGACCAAAAAATTTCATTGACTTTCATAATAGGGGGACTAAAAAGTTGGTTTTGAAAATAGGGGATCAAAAGTTCAGAAATTTGTACATATGGGGACCAAAAATGCATTTAAGCCTTTTTTTATTATAAAAAAAAACTGAAAACCTACTTTTATGTGGAAGTTGTGCTTAGTTTGTTTTTTTGGTAGTTTTTTTAAGGGTAAAATAAGAATAATGAAAAAGCCATCCAAAAATTTGTATCCTTTTTATATATAGTAATAGATATACGGTTGAGTTCCTATTTTGATGCCCATATTTTATTGTCATTTTTGTTCCTATTTTTTCTGCTCCACGTATTAATTTTCCTTTTTATTTATATCTTATTATTGTTGACATAATCTTGTGTTTTTTTTTAAAGTTTAGATTTAGTTTTTATTTTGATGCATATCTTCCATATTTTTAGAGCTAAAATTAAATTTAATGGTAGAATATTTAAAACATTATTAAAACTAATGTACTTTAGTAGTAATTTATTAACAATATGTTATACTTAGAGTCCGTTTGGTCTGTCGTTTTTAGGTCTTAGAAGCTATCTGAAAGTTAAAAGTGAAAATAATAGCTTTTCAGAAAAAAGATAAAGTTGTTTGGTAATTATTTTCTTTAACTTCACAGTTATTTGGTAAAAAAAGATAATAACAAACTAAGGCCCCGTTTGACCCGGCTTATTTTTTTTATTTCAGCTTAAACGAAATAGAGAAGTATAAAATTATATTTGATACTATTTTTCCTTAAAAGTATTAGAGAAATAAAGTAAAAAAATAAAAAATAAAGAAAAGTGAAGTCAAACACAATTTTTCCTTCTTTACTATTTTTAAGGAGAACAAAAAAGTAGAAAATAAGTCAGGCCAAACGGGGCCTAAAGATTAATATGAAACTTAAGAAAAGATGATAACAAACTAGATTAAACTAAATTTACTAAAGATAATAACAAAAAAGCTCCGAATATTTTCCCAAAAGTAGGTTTCAACCTATTCTCTTAGAAGTTCTTTTGATTTAATTTTACACATTAAAGAAAAGCTGTTTTTTATTGCTAAGAGCTTTATTAAAATTGTGTTTGACCCAACTTCTCATTCTTAAAAGAATAAAAAGCTAAAAAAAACTGGGCCAAACAGAGCCTTTGATTAAGTTGGTGCTTTGATTCGTATCTTTTATTGTCTTTTTTTTTTCTATTTATGTGTTCCATACTTTCATGTATTAATCTTTTTATTTTTTCCGTTTTAATCTTTTATTATTATTATTTTTAAGCAATTAATAGTTTATTCTTGACATAATTTTCTTTGATTTTTTTTTTTAAAAAATTGTTCTATATTATTTTTCATATCTTTAGAAGTAAAGTTACATTAAAGTGTAAAAGATTTGAAATTTTATTAAAATTGATGAGGACAAATTAGACATTTTAGTAATAATTAATTTTAGGCTTAAATGATCTTTTGGTCCCTTTATGTTCGCGAATTTTTGGTTTTAATCCTTGTATCTTTTTTTGTTGCAAATAAGTCCCTGAATGTTCTAAATTTGTTGGTTTTAGTCCCTAAAGTCAAAATCCGCAGGAAAATCTGAAGGAAAATATGCACGAAAACTGCAGATTTTCCTGCGGATTTTGACTTTAGGGACTAAAACCAATAAATTTTGTACATTCAGGGACTTATTTGCAACAAAAAAAGATACATGTACTAAAACAAAAAATTCGTGAATATACAGGGACCAAAAGATCATTTAAGCCTTAAATTTAATACTGTATATTATTATTATTATTATTATTAGATAGATTAACGAGGACAAAATAATGCTTCAAAAAAGAAGGAGGACAAAATAAGTTTTTAGTAATAGTTCCTTGTAGATTTCTTTCAACTAATTCTTGTTTTTTTTTTATATATAACTAATTCTTGTTTTTGAACTTTAAAGATAAAATTATATTTATTACTCCGTATAAATTGATGAGCATGAGGACTCAGTACTTTTAATACGTATATTTTTTTTAGTAGATATCATTAGACATTGTTAGTAGAAATCCGAATTGTTTTCCACCGGTTGCATTGTACACTACAGAGTCTCCTTTAACCTAACATGGCTTGGAGGCGTTTGATAACACAGGTCAGTTATTATTCCACGATCATGCTTTTACTTGGTTCAATACGTAGTCATGGTGTTGTGTTCCTAAGTTTTATTAATATAATAACTTCCCTTATACATTTTCCTTGCTTTTTGAATTAGACATCAAGGCTCTTTTATTTGTGGGGTTGATTTAGGATTAAATATAAACAATACAATTTTCTTGTATTACTTTTTGTTGGAACTTGATTGCAGAAAGATCGACGCTTTTTTTTTTTCTTGAGTAGTTTAGTGACTAGAATTTTCGCCTTATTTATACAACAAGTAGTCTAGTGAATAAGTGGATTGTTCAGGTTCGAACCCCGGCTGCAGCATATATAATGCGATGTTCCTACCAACTGAGCTAAATTCACAGGGATTTGACGCTTTTTTCTATACATGAATATGTCACTTATTTATACACCTATGTGCTCTAAGTTACAAACTTGAGCTATCATATACTAACTAGACTCAATACACAGTTAACTATTCAACTAGCAATAATTAGTTAATATCCTCACTCACAACTTGTAACTTTTAACAAACACAACAACTATTAACACTAAATTTGAATTAACAACAATACTTTTATTTGTCATAATATGATTTCTAACTTATTTTTGCAGGTTCAAAGACATCAATCTGAATTTGGAAAGGCCAAACATTTATTCACTAGAAACTATATATCTCATAATAAGTTTCAAGATTGTACAAGTACAAGTAAGAAAACATATAATTTATGTTATGTTTTAGCTTCTCTTGTTTGCAGACACTTTGCTTTTTCTGCATTATTTCACGTTACATTTCGCTGTGGAATTCTATAGATATATACTTTTTATCGAATTAATTGTGCAGGGAATAGGCTTTTCTTCTCTCAGCAGAGATTCAAGTCAAGCAATCTAGGAAACCTGTATTTATCTGAAGCTAAGGAAGCCTCTCATCTCAAAAAACTTTCCCATCAAGACGGTCCTGAAGCCGTGATTAGCGCATTTGAAAGTCAGCCATCTCTGCATACAAATTCTGTGGCACTTTCTGAATATGTTAAGGCATTAGTACAAGTTGATGGGCTAGATGAAAGTGAATTACTCAAGTCTTTGCGTAGAGGTGACTATTTGGCAATGTGGTAGCATTGATCATAATCATTTATTTGGCATTGCAATTACACACTCGTCAAAATTTGTTATTATTCATCTTTGTAACACACTCGAGGTATCTAAATTTTCAGATTCTTGTAATTCAGAGGAAGGAAGCACTATATTTGGTATTGGTGAATTTGGATGGTTTTTAATTAGGTCAGTTGCCAAAATCTTGTGGTTTGTAGCTATAATTAAGTTGAAAGGAAATGATGAAGCAGGTATTACGGTAAACTGCTCAGTTTAATTCGATGTTAAATCTTTAATTTGATGGGCACATTTTCTGTTTTTCTTTTCACCTTTTTCTTTTTTTTCTGTAGTGCAACCAATTTTGGAGACAAATCCTAAATTTAGCGATGTTGAAGGTGTGGATAAAGAGGCAATGGCTGAACTTGAAGAAATTGCTGATTATATAAGAAATCACGAGGTTGTTTTGTTATTCTAATCTTGTTGATTACTTAGAAATTATTAGCCTTATGTTTTCTATATGCTTCCTTGTCATTTTTCATTACTTGTTTTGTACCTTTCAATATGCCAACTCAATATCAAAATATGTCTAATATAGTGTGATAGCTCTCTCTTGGTAACTGTTAGATTAGTCTGACTGAGTTAGTAAGCAGCAATAAAGCTTGTTGCCGATAAATGCGAGAGGCCGTGGACAAAAAGCGGTGACATGTTTGAATGCTTCTTATCTGGCTCAGTTGCTGTTTCCATTGGTGGCTAGTATTTTTCTTATTAGAATTTGACAAAAAGTTTGTGTGACATGTTTAAAATAAATGCTTAAAATGGTTGGTGCTCTATGTAGAACTTAAATTTTGTGTGACTCTCTTGATGTCACATTTCATTTTCTGTGCTATTTTTGGATAACACTTTTCACCTGTCACAGGAATATACTCATTTAGGTGGCAAACTCCCAAAATGTGTTTTACTTTGTGGCCCGTCTAGCACTGATAAAACAATGTTGGCAAAAGCTATTGCTGGAGAGGCTGGAGTTTCTTTCTTTCAAAGCAATGGAAGTAAATTTGACGAGAAGAATGATGGTGTTGGTGCGCAAAGGGTGATGGATCTTTTTGCTGCTGCAAAAAAACAGTCGCCTTGTATAATCTTTATTGATGATATTGATGCTGTTGGTGGAAGTCAAAATCATGAGAGGCAAACTTTAAATCAAATGCTTGTTGAGTTAGACATATTAAAACAAAATGAAGGCATACTTGTGATTGGTGCTACTAACTTCCCTGAGCTACTAGATAAGGCTTTGGCGAGACCTGGACGATTTGATCGCCATGTTGTTATTGACAGAAGTAGAAGAACGGTGACAAATTTTGGAATCTCACTTGTTAAAGGTATTCTTTTACTCTTATGGAAGAATGTATTTTATCTTGTATCTTGGCTTGGATGGCTTAAGAATTTTTTGAGGCATGTGAGAGGTGCTTTCACTATATTGATGCAAAGCCAACATAACACCAATGATACGTTTTGAATTATGTCTATTTTTATCTGCGTTTTGTAATTTAATTGTGAATGTTGTGGAGTATGGTTTGTTAGAACTTAGAAGGAAATTTTGAACACATGCGTTTAATACGATACAGGTTCTGAAGGCGGATAATGTTGATGTAAAGATCATTGCTCGGCGTACACCTGAGTTCTCCGGTGCTGATCTTGCAAACTTGGTTAATGTTGCTGCACTGAAGGTTGCAATGGATGGTGCTAAAGCCGCAAGCATGCATGGTTTTGTTTATGCACGGGACAAGATTTTTGTGATGTGTTTTTCATCCAAAAAATAAGTATTAATTTTTTCAAAATATTTTATATATTGTATGTTTCTAGTGAGTTAGTTTTAATTAGGCTAAATTGATCAATGTACAAATACATATGACTGTGTATAATTTAGTAAGAGGAAGAGCAATAAAATTCTGTTTCTCATTTTTTCTTGGCTACTCATTCTCAGTTCTTCTTCTACCTAATAGTTATGGTGTACGTAGAAGTAAATATAAAGCATATTATCTGTGACCATAATGAACATTGAGTTTGACTCACACAATGTTTGCACTACTAGTTCTACCTTTATGTACTAATTTACATCTAAAAGTTTACTTTCACATTAAAATAATCTGAACTTGTGGCAATATCCTATGTACTAGTAGTAGTATTTTGTTGTATGTCCGTAAGTACAGGTCATTTGGTAACTACAAAGGTATATGTATGAGTTATGAGTTCGAAATCAATATTTCTCATTTTTCCACACTAAAAGTGCGAGTCTAATTATTAGGCTTAATATATTGCTTGACAAATAAAAATATTTTGCAATATATGTTAATGAATTAAAAAACGATCTATTTCTGATCTATATGTGTGTGTGTGTGTGTCTATATATATATATATAGACGGATAACAAGCTGTGCCGCTACCGTTCTGGATAGCAAAATTCAATTTTTAAAAAATTACATTCATAGACCTAGGCACACCTTTATATTTCATCATCATAAATTGTCTTCCCCATATACCAAATCATATCTAATCTCATTATTTTTGTAAAGAAAATATTTGACCCTTATGTCATTTATTGTATATTAAATTTTAAAATGATCTATAATAAAATAAAGGAAATAAAATGTTATTGCTGATTGATTGGTGTATGTGTAAAACTATTTTATCATGTATCATGGCATGCTTGTCCGATTGGTGTGGTAGTTTGTTTGTACTATGTTACCGAAATAACTAAACTATTGAGCTCGAGTGATAATGATCATCAAGTAAAATAAAATCGATTAGGAAGCATCCAAATTTTATCCCAATAATTCTCGTTATTTATCTCCGAGTCAAACTCCAAGTAAATAGCCCTATTTTCTAGCGACCGGAATGTTAACAAAAAATTACAAGAGGAAGGTTGCGGCAATATCAACTATGTAATTAATGTTGCTTTCGAATTTTCTGTGGACTCCACTTGATCCACCAAGTATTACATATCCTTCCAATCGTATATTCCAAGAAGATCCTTTTTTAGAAAACAAATTGGAATCTCAGGTCAAAATTTATTTAGTTACAAACAAGTTAAGCAATCATCATCATCATCATCATGTATCATGTATGTATCTGTTAATTTGCTTTTTAGAGTTATATCTTAATCAGTGACTATATAGTAATAATGAGATGCAGTGTGATAATTGTTCTATTGGCTTTATTGAGCTTAAACAAACTTTGTGAGTCAACCTCATCTTGTAAAGCATGGCTAGTGCAATCCATCCCGACCGATATGCCTCACCTCTCCCACGTTCCAGGAGTACTCTCCACCGGTACATACAATTTTGTATTTATAACGATAAATGTTAGTAATTAGTTGTTAGTAAATTCGTAATTGAGTTGGATTGGAATATATTATAGGGGACGTGCTCCGATGGATGGCTGCAAACTCGACTCGTAGACTTGATGTTATTGCTCAGTACTGGCAACTACTAGCTTCCTCTGACGATCCTCGCTCTGGTGATTATGGTTATACTCGAGATCAGATGCATAAATTCGGTGCTCATCAAGGTGCTGCAGTTTATCAAGCATTAGATGATGCTGCAGACCGTAATGTTAATATTAGGTGCGTTTCGATTTTGGTTATTAGTTTAATGGTTATTGTTAAACTTTGAATTGAATAGTGAACAGTGAACAGTGAACACTGAATGAACACTTTGATATTATGAGATGTTATGTAGGTTACTGTCTCATTCTGGGGTTTATCCAACATTTACTTTAGAACCATCAAAACTTGCTTCTGGAAGGCCAAATGTTAAGAATGTGACTTTGCTACTGAAGGATTGGTGGGGTTCTGGTATTGTCCATGCCAAAGTTTGGATTTCTGATAATAGGGATGTCTATATTGGATCTGCAAACAATGACTGGAAGTCTCTTACACAGGTAAGTAATTGATTTCATCACTGACATGCTATATGTTTCATTTGTTTTATGTTGGCTATTACCTTTCTCTGTGGATTATTTATCCAACCGGAGTAAACTTTTATCGTATAAGTGCTTATGTATATGCTATTTATATCACAAAGATAAAATAAATTGTTTTCATATGCTATCTTAGACAGCTTATGGACATGTCATAAGTTGTTTTCATAAGCTCTGAGAAACAGTCTCACAAGTGCTCAACCTAGAAGACATGCTCAAATAAACAATTCCAAACAATCGCTTAGTATAATCTAATACTTGTTCAACTAATGATACTTGTCTTATTTCTTATTACTTGGTTGCTTTAGGTCAAAGAAGTTGGAATTTATCTAGCTGGTTGTCCTGGAATAGCTAAAAAGGTTGAGGTCTACTTTAACAATTTATGGAAACTTGCATCTCTCAATTCTTCAGCTTACACAAAAGTAGTGATGGATCAACAGTGGCAAGTTGAAAGAAAGGTTCCTTGTTGGTCACATTTCATCAATCCAAGAGATAGGTGCAAGTAAGTCTAGAATCCAAGCCTTATGATATAAATAAGTTTACTTAATTTCTCTTAAAAAAAAAGCTACTTGTTTTGATTTTCTGCTGTTATGTATCATTTCCTATTGTTTTGTCTATGAAATTTCCTCACTAATTTCTTGAGGGTTACATTCTATGAAAGTTCCTTCACTTGAATTTTGAGTAGAAAATTGAAATGCATATGACAGAGTGAATATAGCATACTTCAAAAAGCAGGCACTTAACTTTTTATCATTAAACAGACACCGGACACAACACTAACATGTCAAAACTAGTGATAATTTGAGAAAATTGAAGTAATTAAAATATGAGCACATGTGAAGGTGTCGACACGTGTTGAATACCGGACACATCTTCAATCTGAAGTGTAATTGTTACATAGCAGTAAAGTAAGCATGATGGAGTAACATTCTTCAATTTTTATTTATTACCATATATATAACTGTGTCACAGGTCACCTTTTCCTCAATATGTGAAGACACCTCATGTTGCAGGATATCCTATTATGTCTGACCCTTATATGTTTGAAGCCTCAATTCAAACTCCTGGGAGTAACTATTCAACAAAGCTTCCCCAAGTCAGCTATCTCTCCTTTGCTCCCCCAGAGGTAATGTTTATTTTTAACAATTTGTCAGGTAATATGCATCAATCATTTGGACATATTAAATTGCCAGTCTCCATTGGATTTTAGTATTATTTATGTTTGCTTGCAGCTATCATTTGGAAGTTACCAGAGTGATGAACAAGCATGGATTGATACAATTAAATCTGTTGGAACAAGGGAGACTGTTAGAATCAATACCATGGACTGGCTAGGTCAGTCACAATTTACAGACCAGACAATTTTCTGGTCATCTTTATCGTCTGCAATATCGGAGGTAACTAAACTAACTAACTTCAAGTATTCTATGCATGTTCACTTAACTGTGTCTTTCGTTATTTTTTCTTTTTTAGTCAAACGTCTAAAATTTCATTTATGTACAAAATTTAGAATTTAATTTTGATATACTCTGACATTGAATTATCTAGTGTGACGTTTTCTTTCGATGTTTGAACCGAACAAACAGGTTGTGTTTTCCAAGCATGCAACAGTAAAGATACTGGTAGCATATTGGGCACACTTCATCAATAGCACAGATGAGTACTTGAAATATCTCCTCTACACCAACAATCTATGCTCTTCTTCAAAATACAACAAATGTTCTGGTAAAGTTGAGATCAAATATTATGTGGTACCAGGTTTCAACAATACAGGACCTGCCATTCAAGGTGGAAATAGTACAGGAAATATATATCCTGATTTTACAAGAGTCAATCATGGAAAATATGTAGTTAGTAATGTAAGGGCTCACATTGGGACAAGCAACCTTGTATGGGACTATTTCTATGTTACAGCAGGTGTTAGCTTTGGGACATATAACACTGCCATTGTATCTCAACTTAGGGAAATATTTGATGCTGACTGGAACTCACCATATGCTGTTCCTATTCAAATATATTTCTAGTTTCAAATAGATATCTCACAAATGAAAGAAATAACTGAATAAACCAATGTACTCCCAAGGGTTAGTAGAAGATAGATTTAAATTAATCTAATCGGATTTATTTTTAGTATATTATCTCATAAGTTATAAAAAAGTTTGATAGTTTTTTTTTATTAATAAATAAAATTGATAGTTTAGAATAAAAACAAAATGATGAAAAAACTCAGTACTTATTAATTCTATAAATTATAATATAGGAAACCAAAATCAGTCATTCATTGCAGAAATCAAAAGTAGTTAAAATAAATAAACAAACTTGAAAGTCATCATAATGATACATTTTTTTTCTATAACTATATCATCTCTTTTATAATTTAAGATTTATTAACCGTTAATCTATAACTATATAGTATAAAAATATTGACTGCAGGTTCAACTGCTGCTAATTTCCAACGATTATTTTGGTAGACTTCTCAACTCTACAAAACCAATATGCAAAGAGCAAAATATCTACTTTTACTTGTAAAAATAAAATAAACATTAAAACCAAGAAGAGAATAAACTAATTTGGGGCCATCACAATCACAACTAACTAGCAGCTCTTCATTGGAGAATTTTCTGGGAAAGGAGCTTCCAGGTATGGACATTCCTTTTAAAAGTTTAAACAATTCAAACGAAAATAAATGCAAAGGCATTCAAGAAAATCACAATGCTTGTCACAAAATACTCCTAACTAGGATCAAGAAAACAACATCCAGGAACCAAACTGATATATACAGAGTTCATAAGTCTAGTCTAGGGAGAGCATTAGAGAGGCGACATTAAAAAGTAGTTGACTAGCAAAGCTCAGTTTCAAACTTGAGATTAATGCCCATGCTGAACAGCTCCTGAGACAATAACTTAGCTCCATATGGAACACTGGCCACCACAATATCATCGGCTGATTCACAGAATCGGCAATAGGGACCTCGTATTTTCCGGCCACCAGATACTGGTCGCAAGATCACATTTGCAACATTTTTGCATTTACTACAAATGTGTATCTGAGATGAATCACTCAGGGTGAAGAGTCGTTCATACAAGTTAGCCGATGCACCATGAGCTATCAGGCAATCACGCTCCATCTCACCAAACTTGATACCTCCAAATCGCTTCCTGTCAGCGACAGGCTGTCGAGTAAGTGGGTGAACTGGACCAGTGTTCCTGAATTTTACTTTGTCCTCAGACATGTGGTGCAGTCGCTGGTAGAATGTTGGCCCCATAAATATGAGTGAGCGGACCACCTCACCAGTCCTCCCATTGTATACTCGTTCGTTTCCCCATCTTGAAAAGCCAGCTCTGTCATGTGTGGAACATAAATTGGGCTCAGAACAGCAACAAAACATAGCAACTTAAAAGTGAAACTTTGGAAAGAAATTCCTAAATTTAAAGTGAGCCTGGAGGAAATGCCAAAAGAAGGATCTACAACTGGGAAGGCATAATTGGTAAATAAGAAAACATCATAGTCATAAAGTAAGCAAGATCAAAAAATAGAAATACAAGTTCCTCCTCTATAATAACATAAAATACAACTACAAGTAACCTAAATTGTAATTAAATCAAAACAAGTCATGAAACATTACCTGTGAAGCTGGTCAGTAATGGCTTCAACAGAGGAAGTGGAGAAAGGAGTAGCATTTCTCAATGAACCAACACAAGCAATACCCTTTCCTAAAGCAGCTTCTAGGAGTTGCCCAGGAGTTTGTCGAGAGGGAAATGCATGTGGATTTATGACAATATCAGGAACAATACCTTGTTTTGTGAAAGGAAAATTTTCCTGAGACTCGAGAAATCCTAAAACACCCTTCTGTCCATGCATACTGGAGAACTTATCTCCAAGAACTGGACTTCGAACCTGCAAAAAATTAGTAACAGCTTTTCTTAGTGATCAAATACAAATCCATGTTCAGTATGTTTGACCAATGTTCATTTCAGTTATGAAACGTAAATTAAAACCCATGTTCAGTAAGTTTGTCCAATGCAGTAACCCATAAAAAATTATCCACAGGCAACATGCATTATCATTAAAGTAGTTTTTGGTTCCACCAGTTACCTGTCTTAACGAAACAGTAGCAAAATTCTTCCCCTCATCATTAGAGGACAGCACAACCTTTTGAACATAACCCCTTTCGGTGTGTTTTAATTTTATACTATGGTCTGTCCCTGAATCAGCACACCGCCCAATAATAATATCACCACTCTGCAAATTCGCGCCAACAAATGGAAAGCCGTCCTCATCAAGGCTATCAACTCGACCAATTTTACTCTGTATCTTTCCAAAGTTTACGATGTCTTCGGGTTTCTTTCTCTTATCAGAAGATTCCTTATTTTCAATTTCAGCTTTGTAACTCCTTATGTGCTCAGATCTGAACATACCACGCTGCAGAGAAGCACGGTTCATCACCAAGGAATCTTCTTGATTATATCCGAGATGTACATTGACAGCCACAATTGCATTCTGCCCATTATAGAATTCAGACTTCGGAAGAACTTTATTTTGACCTAGATATCCAGGTTTTCCAAGACACTCAGATGACATAGTCTGAAAAAGTGGTCTTTGAGGATAAAATAATTGGTGGGACAAAGCATCAACTCTTATATTGGGGTTTGTTGTAGAATAGCCAATAGCCTGTGAAGAATGCTTCTGGGATTGATACAATACTCTCCTTGCATGGTCATGGTTTGCAAATGGAACAAGTGAACAGCTTAGACCCAACAAGAATGACATATCCAGCTCACAATGTGTGTACTTCACAGAAGACTTTCCCTCTTGGCCAAATAAATACTTAACACCCCAAGCAGTCTTGAAATCCTCTTCTTCTTCAGGACCAATCAGCTCAATCACGCCATTATCCAGCAAGGACTTGAAAGATTTATGGTCCGATTTAGATCCTTTAATCTTGAGCAGATTACTAACTACCAAGAGTGGACGGAGAATCCTTCCTGCATCAGATAATATGCGCACTTCTCGTTGATTTTGATCTCTTTTGATTTCCACCTAAATAGAAATGGTTAACATTAGGCTCAAGAAACAAAATCAACTAAATCACACAATTTTATTGCAATTACTAGTTACTATAGCATTTTTTATATATGAACCAGGGAAGAAAAATTAGGGAAACAATAATAGACTGCTAATAAAGTCACCAAAATTGGAAACATAACACAAAAATGGTGGCAGCTATCGAAAAATGTGTAAATTGAAAGACAGCAGAGAACACACGGTATATATAAACCAATTTTTGATAGAGGATAAGGACACATAAGCCAATTTTTAATAGAGGATAGGGACACAAATGACAGAGCGCTTTGCAGAGATAGTGTGCATATATAGATACATGGTCTCACTCACACATTTAAGCAAAGTTCAAAAAACTAATATAATTACGCTAACCATTTAATCTAATGTTAGACATAAACTGAGCTGCAAAATTATTATCCAATAAAGCCCAAGTTTCCAGATGCTTAATAGCACACAACAACACCCTTTTTCCACTACACGGGTTCTCTCCATTGTTCAAATGAAAAGTGCTATAAATTATAGTATAAAATAAAAGTGGACCTGATGAGGCAATTCATTTTTCCGTCTTCTATTTCGTAGCTCTGCTACAAATGATGTGGAATCTGAACAAACTCCAACCCAGTCCCCATTTAAGAAGACTTTGTCTTTTCTTCCAAGAACAGTGGTAGTATCATCAACAAGTTCTTCCATTCCACATTCGAACAGCTGAGGAAGTATCGATTCTGTTACGTTGGTACTTACCACTCCTGTGACAGACAAATTTTTTACCAGTCCACAGTTTTCACCATCTGGGGTAGACAGGAAACAAACCTTACCCCAGTGTGAAGGATGCCTGCAACCATAAACTTCTGTTAAAATAAATGAAAGCATTTAAATTTGTATAATAAAGCAATAGGTCAAGCATACAAAAACAGCATATTTGGGAAGCTAGTCTAGTCTACACAGGCAGCACTATAAAGTATTGAATTGATGAACCGTGAGATTTAAAGATCAGAAGGTCGGTAGTTTGATTTAGTTTTGGTTTTCTGGTTGGTAGTAATACTCCAGGGGGGCTTCACATGTTTAAGGTGTTTAGGATTATTAGTTATATTGAGTTAAAAAAAAAAAAAAAGGATTATTAGTTATACGATTTAGTATGATGCTGAAATTAAATTTTATATTGACCCACTTAACCCACCACACAAACAACTGAAAGACTAAAATGGACAGTTAAAAGTAACTTACGGGTATCTAGCATCCCCAACCTTTCCTGTGTACTGAACCTGTTGCCTTGTTCTTCTTAATTCAGCCATGGTTTGTAAAGGATTTGTTCGGCCAAGAGTTGCAACCACACCAGAAATCCTTTCCATCCTTTTAAAAGGATGTGTCCATGCTCCAGTAGAAAACGCTCTTTGGAGACCATTTGTAATAATGGAAGCATCAAGATAGTGCTCAATTTGACGAACATCTCGATCTCCATAAAGATCTCTCTGCAGAGCCTTCCCCATCCGCTTCCGAGCATGTGCAAAATGTACTTTAATCTCACGCTCGAGCAGCTCACCAGCCAACTCAAGCCTCTTATTTCGAAAGTCGTCCCTGTTATCAGTTTTTCGGCGGCCAGTATATGCCAGCAAGAGAACTTTCACCATGTATGCCAGGTACCGTGCCTTTCTTTTTAACCCTTTAATGCTCGGAAAGACATACATGTTAAGGCACTCGTCAATAGATTCGGGTGGTGGAAATTGGACACCTTTTACACGTTCCTCTAAGAAAAGAATCGCATTCTTTCCCCTGCGAAATGTTTCACACTTTTCATCGGCCTCCCGAATGGAAGCAAGGAGAATGTTGTGAACTCTTCCATCTCCCTCTTCATAATCAATGAGATCAACAATCTCTTTATCTGAAGTGACGCCAAGAGCAAAAAACAGTATCCATACAGGAATCTCAACAGACAGAAAATATACTGTCAGCATCTTCTCTCCGTTTTTAATTCCTTCAAGAGTGGAATTTTCCACCAATTTAACAACCATCCTATTTCTCTTCATCTGTGACTTGTATGCAACTGCCCAATACGGAATATTTGAAACCCAGAGCCTCTTCAGAAATATTTGCTCTTGTGCAATAAAAATCTGCAACAAAAGCAATTTACAAACAGTAGCAAAGAAATACATTGTGAAGATATAATATAGACATTAAAAAATAAAACAAAATAGAATATACAACATTAATGTACTGTAATAAAATCTAAGGTTAAGTATTTTTTAATCCCTATCAAATTACGACCTTTTAAGTTTAGTCTCTAAGATAAATTTTACTGTATTCAATTTTAGTCCCTATTTTGAAAGCATTTTACAAACCTGAGTGACTTAAGTCCCTAAAGAAACTTAGGTACTAAAATTTGAGAAAACTTATGCAGGGATTAAGCTTAAACAATCGTGACTAAAAACAATTTAACCCTAAAATGTATAAAAACTGTAAAAAAAACAAAACATAAATGCATGTAAGTAAATGATAATAATATAGCTAACCTTCTCAGCACCCTTGATGAGAAAGTAGCCTCCAAGGTCAAATTCACAATCACCTTTTTCAGCTTCACTCATCCAACATAGATCAGACATAACCATAACAGGAAGTCTCCCAATAGTTATTTCTCTTTTCTCATCCATGATAATATCCCTATCAATGTATTCCTCTTTCCCAGTCTTAAATTTATCACTCCGAACCTTCTTCGGAATATACACCTGTAATAAATAAACACACAGTCGAGTTATTCGAAAATCAAAATACACACAATACAAACACTTTATGTGTTTAGATCAATCTCACATACTTTTTATCTTCTACAGCTTACCCACATTTCAAAATCACACACATAAATCAAACAACACCCTACTACCCTAGTAATTTCATTGTCATAAATCATTTTTCATTTCTCATACTCTCATTAACACAGAAACAGCAAATAAGAACCAACCACAAATTTCAAAGCATAAAAATAAATATAAAAACCCTAACAAATTCTTATGAAAACTTGAAGAAATGAGGAAAAAAATTCTAACCTGAACTTGAACATCAACTTTCATTTTAGAAGCATAAGTCATTCTCTGCAAACGAGCATGTCTAGGAAGCATCTTCAACTCTTGAGCATTACCTTCACCACACCAAAATTTAGGTCTTTCAAGGGTTACATTTCCAAATTTCACAGTCGCATAACGATAATGCTCGTTATCTCCTTTCTTAGAAGGATCAAAACCAGGAGTAACAGTGAGATCTCCGAACGAATTGAAAGCTTCTTGAAGACCAGAACTAGTAAATTGATTATACGAGTTGATTTGGTGACTGATTAAACCATACTCGTCGAAGAACATCACCGAAGCTTTTTTGCAGAAATATTTCACCAAATCAGGACCTAATTCGTTGAGGATTTCTGAGTTTGTTGATGGATCTTCGTCTAGGTCAATGTCTTCCATTTCTGTGTCGAGAGTGTAATCGTCTTCAAGATCAAAATCGTTCATATTCGGTTTGTTAGCGTCTTTACTTGAACCAACGTGACCCATGGTTGTTGAGAATTTCGACGCTGATTTTTGCTTCGATGAAGATTTTAGGGTTTAAGGAGAGAGTTTTGTTCTACTTCACTCTCTCACTCACTATGAGAGTGTGAAGTTGCGGAAATGGGTGCCTGCCAGTAGTGTATTTATTGATGCTCGCTCAATAACAGTGTTACTAAGATGATAATTGTAATAGTTGCTTTTTAAAGGGGCATTATGGTAAAGAAGTGCTCTCTAATTTGTTGTGTCCCGTGGTCCCTACTACCGTTTAGTTTATTGCTTTCCTTGATTTCTGACAGAAAGGGAATGGAAAGACGCATGTGCCCTTGGATTGGGAAAATTGAATCAATAGTTTCTTTAGGAAGAGATTCTCTACTGTGGACTTTCCAACTGAGAGTGTCCAATATTCATTTCATTAATTATTTCCGGATATTTTCTTTTGCCGTCCTACTTGTTCTTTACGCATTTTTTATTTTTATTCCTCGGCTATTTTAAAATAGAATGTTGTAAAAATAAAAAAAAAATTATAAATATTATTTTCTATTTAAATAATGAACGTTGTAAAAAAAACAAGTAAAATGTTTTTGAGGTGTATATATTACATTAGTAACGAATATGATATTTTGATAAATTCGTAAAACACGCGAGAAAATAGATAGCTAACAAAAAAAAATTATGTGAAATTCTATTGGACTAATATTCAATAGTAATTGGGATTTCACTACATCATTATCTATTGTTGATGGAGAGAATTATCTCCCTTTCTTTCCCTTATTTTTTTATTACTTTAACTTATAAGTTTAAGTTTACCTCATAATGACTAAATCCCAAACATCTTGTAGAAGAGTAAAATTATTATTTTTTTGTCACAAACAAACTTAATTCACTTTTTTTTTTTGGTAAAGAAACTTAATTCATTTTAATAAGTAGAGTAAAATCATGTTTGAGAGACTACAACACATGTTTATGATGTTCTACTGCATTACCAAACATATACTTAGACATTCAAATATAAACCATTTTTAAATTTACTTTATTTTTAACTAAAATTCAATTCAATCAAAATTAATTATCATTATTGCATAACTAAACATACACTTAATATTGTTATGCCGGTTTACTAAAAATTAATCAAGCAAATTATATATGGATTCTGCACTATGGAGATGCTTATGAATTTGATTCATCATTTAAATAATGACACCATATTATTCTTCTAATTTTAATTATCTTATATGGGTTCAATCAAGACGACGTAGTAAATACTCGACTTCAACATCTTTTGTTAGGGGTATTATCCAATTTAAGTATAGGCGAGAAACTATTGTTGGATCAACCTTGTATTTTCCCTTGACACCATGATCAAGGCTCACTTCTTGACCAAACACCATTGCCTTCTTTTCAACTCTCTTCACGACTATATCTTCTACGCTCTTCACTGTCAACAATTTCATCAATGCTTTTTTGTCCTGCAATAAAAAAATGTTTAAATTTTTTAACACAAAAAAAGAAGCATATAAATCAAATAATAGTGCAAAAAGAGAAGTGATAACAACACATGTCTTCTAAGTTCTAATTGGTTTAAATTTAAACGAGATTCATTAAAACAATAAAACATGTAGACTCCACACAAATTTAGTGACACCAAATTAAACTTCAATTAATTAAAGAATTTGTGTTAAGAATGCGTAGCTTGACAATTATGATTGGTTTCATAAATAGTATTTGTCACTTTTTTTTATATTAAATATTATTTGTGAACTTATCATGATTATCCGCATCACCGATATACCAATGCATATTCAAATAAGATGTATACTGAATTGTTCATCTTTGCTAGGGGTGTGCAAATAAATTGGATACTACAAACTGAATTAGTATCCAAATTGAACCAGTTTAAAAAGTCCAATCCAAATATGAAAAAAATAAACCAAAAACCAATTTGTAACTTAGAAAAAAACCAAAGCCCAAACTTAAAATATGGATCAATTATGGGTATCTATACTTTCAACACCTCCCTAAATCAATTTATCAACCTTAATAATTATAATAATAAATAAATTAATTTATTAAATATTTAAAATAAGTGGTGGTGCCGGCCGGTCAACGGCGGCGGTCAACGCCGGACCACCGGCACCGACGCGGCGGCGGACGGTGGTTTCCGGCGGTCGTTACGGCGGCCGGCGGCGGAGCTCCGGTGACCGGTGCGGCGGCCGGCGGTGGAGCTCCGGCAACTACCTCCACTCTTATTTTATTAATTAATTTAATAATAAATATAATATTTAAACTATTATTAATTTAAAAAATTTGTTTTTTTATTTAATAAAATAAAATCTGTTTTGGTTAAAATCTGTTTTTCTTTTTTAAAATCTGTTTTTTTTTTAAAAAATCTGTTTTTTTTTGTTTTGAAAATCTGTTTTATTTCATTTTAAAAAATAGTTTTGTTAATTAAAAATCTGTTTTATTTTATTTCAAATAAGAAAACTTAATTTTAAAACTAACTAATTTTTTAAATAATAAAAAATGGTTTTAAAATAATTCAAAATAATAATAAGTAGTAGTATTTTTATGTAAAGAAAATGATTTTCATTATTACAAAAATAAAGAAATTAATTTTTATTTATTAATATGGTTAAAAGAATCATATTTTGTTATCAATTCAACGAGTGAATAAAAAAATCGGTTTTTTATTATAAACTGGTTTTGAACCGGTTTTAAACTGAATTGAACCAATTTTATAAAATAAACTGGTTTTGAATGCAAATGGTTTTGGTTTGGTTCATAAACCATTTATTTCAATTCAATTTGGTTCGGTTTTGAACCATGCACACCCCTAATCTTTGCAAACAATATATAATCTTTTGCAAGAATTGAAAAATTTATGGTCATGCTCTTAAACCACATTCATTGACTCGAAGGATGAAATATTTTGACCAGCATACAGTATATATATATATAATTTTCATTCACCATATATATACCTTGGCACGAATTAAAGGCTCATAGTCATGAGGAGATTCCTTGAACTTTGCCTCAGCTACAAACTTTCCATAATGAATCCTTCTAGAGATGGCCTGTGGATATATATTGTATAGAATAAGGACAAAGTATGCAAAGTCATATTTGTTCTCTATTTAATTTGTTTTCTAATCTTTATTTCTTATTTGAGTTTTAATTTTAAAAAATGAGAATATATTTTCTAACTTCAAATTTTTATCCAAGAACAGGTGAAATTGATATTTGACTTTTTTTTTTCCACAAAAATTGGAAGAAAAAAAATTAAAACATGTATTCTAACACCGGATTTGAGAGTAAATTCACACTTTTTTAAGTGCGATGGATGGATGTCAGACTGATAAAACAAAAATTATATATATATATATATATATATGTGTGTGTGTAACTCTAAACTTGGATCAAATTTGTTTTTTTTTAAACTATCACCGATCTAAGTCACAATATATCTCAATCACAAAGACAAACAAGATCGTGATGATCTTCTATTTTTAAGAGGTGACATCAATCATATGTGATGTTATAGAAATTTTTAAAATACTAATACTGATACTAATTCACAATAAATCACAAATAGAACAATCTATCGTATAACATTTGAATTACTGTAATAACAATTCAATACATTTGTGGAATCAACAAATACTCGACCGTTGGTCATTTGATCAAAATTGGATGGTTCAAATATTAATTAATGTAATCTAAATTGTCTGATCTCAATTTAAAAGTTGTAAAGTAGTTCCATGTATACTTTGATTAGAGAAAAGTACAAACAAAAAAGTTGAGACAACATTTGACTCGGCCATGATAACATACATTATGCTACTCTTAAAATAACTTGAATGAGAAATTTTACCTGCAATAATGAAAGATCACTTGCTGCAGTTTGTGCATAGTTGCCATCATCCCCAGAAGTAACAAAAAGTGGAAGCATATTGTGGAAATACACATTCCTTATACTCTTGTTTATGTTAACCGAAGCAGCTGCAGGATGCAAAAACTAAAGACAAAGTTCAAAAGAGATGCATATTTCTCCTTAATCAAAATGCATATTTTTTATTTATTGGAATATTATTTCTAACTTGCACATTTTTGAGAATTATTTTTATTGTCATAATAATATACAAACACTATAAATTGTCAAACCACAAAAATAGTTTTCCTGAATTACCTGTGAAAAGTTGTAATGTGGCACAAGTGAGGCTGGTAAATTTTCTTCATAGGAATTTTCTTCAGGGTTGATATATCTTCCCATCTGACACATATAAGTATAACATATCATTTTATATTATACTATCAAAACCACTCATTGCAATAATAATAACAACCTATCAATGATAAAATGCAAACAATGTTTAATTACTAAGTTAGACAAAGTATGCCTACGTCTCCGACTATAAAGTAGCTACAACCAGTAGTCAAACTGGCTCAACATGTTATGTGGCCTAAACCGATTATTAAATTGATGTTTTTTATGTTAGAAAAAGTAAAATAGAAAATTGATTAAATTTTTTTTTAAAGGTTTAAATAAGTTTCTGGTAGGTATAAATATTCTAAACTTTGTTTTTAGCCTCTTTAAAATAATATTCGTCACGCCTTTGATTCATTCTTTTAAGTCAATTCAAAGGACAACACAAAGGCGGATCTCGCTTCTCTCATTTGACGCTACCTATTAGCCATACTCAAATGTAATTAAGCAAGGTAGGGAGGAACAACATACCTTAGCTTGAATGTCCTCTGTCTTGTTAAGAATGAAATCGAACAATGAGCCAGAAAAATTGGGAATGGAAGCATAATGTTGATCATAGGTAGGAGAATTGAGAGGGAACCTTGCTCTTTCAATCACATTAAATACGATCGTATCTTCTTGTCTAATCAACGATGCTCTCACTGATTCAAGTGTATATTCATCTCCATTAACCTTTTTGTATATGTCCGTACAACTTATCAACATAACAACAACCACAAGTAAAAATCGAGGCATCATTGTACGTTGTTATCTTTAACCCAAATCATTCAACACAACATATGGACAACACATGGATTATATAGTGATGGCCAACTGAAATAAAGAAATAATATATTTCAAGAAACAAAATAAAATTTTTATTAAAAAATCAAATCATGGTCAATTATTTTGGTCAATAAAGAATAAAATCATTTTGTCAGAAAAAAAGAATAAAATCGTGGTTTGACTTGAAAATAAATGGTGAATTAAAACACTTCCCTTTTGGGCACCCAACATCCTCCTGTACATTTTCATTTTTAGGCATTTAATTTAATAAAGAATAAAAGGTATTTTAATTATTATTATTTTTTAAATATCCTTAAGGGACATTTCTCGTTGATAGATTTTTTTTTTTAAACCAAAAGTATCCTCTGCGCGCAACTGCAGAGACTAATCTTCTCGAGGTAACTAAGATCCATTTAAGGGGTTGACCTTTCAAATGTTTAAAGGACCCAAATATCTACCACTTGTGCCACACTATGTTAGTTCGTTGAGAGAATTTTAATGAAGAGAATATTCTCATTAAGATAAGAATTAATTAAGTCCATAAAATTTCTCTAAATTTTGTTTACGTGGACTTGACTAAGTTTCTCCAGTTGAAAGACTAGAAACCGAAGACTTTTCTATTGGACTAGCAATCTTGAAAAAGTCGTTTCAAGCAAAGTGGCACACCATAGCGTGCTTTAACAATCAATGTGTTTTTATCCCATTTACGTTCAACATTTTTGGCTTCCTAGCGTACCAGAGGTCGTGGATCTCCTAAGAAAAATTCAAAGGTTATGCATAGTAATATTGTATCTCCTAAGTCTATGAATGTGGTTTTTCGGAGAATTGGTTTTGCTGTCAAAAAATGTTTAGCGGCACAATTTATTGTCTGCCTACCTTTCATCTATATATACATATAGGCTTAAATATCATTTTCGTCCTTGCAAATTCGCGCTTTTTTGGTTTTAGTCCTTTTATCTTTTTTGTTGCAAATTAGTCTCTGTATGTTCAAATCTTTTGATTTTAGTCCATTAAAACTAAAATCCGCAGGAACCAACGAATTTTCCTGCAGATTTTCATGCGGATTTTAGCTTTGGGGACTAAAATCAAAATGATCTGCACATGCAGGGACTAATTCACAACAAAAAAAGATACAGTGACTGAAACAAAAAAATTATGAACTTACAGGACGAAAATGATGTTTAAGCCATATATATATATCGGTTGAAAAAAATTGTAACATCTCAACCATTCAATACAATCTTCTATTTTAAACTTTTTAGCATGTGAAAATTTGCAGATGATAAAAAAACTCTTCTTATAATTGTATCTCTCTTTTTCTCTCTCATGTTTAATGGTGAATATGTTACAATTAAAAAAATGCTTAAATGCAGTTTTGGCCTCCAAAGTTTCACAATTGTGCGATTTTGATCCCCCGTATTTCAATTGCTTGATTTTAACCTCCTAAGTTTCATAATTGCTCGATTTTAGCTCCCTAAGTTTCAATTGCTCGATTTTGGCCCCCAAAATTTATCCTCTTTTGCATTTGCTCCCCATTGACTTAATTTGGTTACGTGGCATTTTTAAATTAAATAAATATCTAAAATTAAATATAAATAAATAAAAAAAATTTTAAAATTTTTAAAAAATTACAAATTGTTTTTTTAAAAATAAGTTATAAAATATTTTTTTTATTAAATTTAGTTTATAAAATAATTTTGTTATAAAAAAAATAATATGAACTATCCTTATAAAATTTTGTAAATATGTTTTGAAAAAAATTATTAAATATTTTATTAATAAAACAACTTTTAACATTTAAAAGCAAATATTATTATTTTATAATAAAATTTAATTTTAAAAACATATTTTAATTATTATTTAATATATTTTATGTTTTTTAAATGCAACATAAGCAATTTTTAGTCAAACAAATCAATGGGGGCTAGAAAATGCAAAATTGGGGTAAACTTAGGGGGGGCCAAGATTGAGCAACTCAACCTTGGAGGGCTAAAATTGAGCAATTGTGGATCTTAGAGGGTTAAAATCAAGCAATTGAAACTTAGAGGGCCAAAATTGCACAATTGTAAAATTTTGGGGGCCAAAACTGCATTTAAACCTAAATTTTTTTTGAAAGAAATTCCATTATCATGATTCATATTGAGACACAACTTTAAACAACAGTACCCCTCTCTTTACAATTAATTTTCAAAATTTTGACTCTGTTAATAAATTCAAAGAGAGGGAATTAATTCATATTTTATTAAAAAATTATTCGGATTTACAAAAGAAAATATGGAACATAAAAGTAACACAGTCCATCTGAACGCGTCTATGCACGGGTATGTTACTAGTTTTATTAAAAAATTATTCCGATTTGCAAAAGAAAATATGGAACATAAAAGCAATAATATGTTAAACATGACTCACTACATTCAAATTTTATATTTATACTATTATTTAGTGTGTTTTTGGTTTTTTCTAACATCATAAAATTGTAATTCTAATATGTTGCTAGAGAAATCAAATTACTAATGCAGTTAAATTTTTTAAAATAAGTGTCATAAAAAGAGATGAAAAAACAACACTATCGTATATACTATTTAGGGGTTTAGAGACAGGACCGGTAATTAAGAGAAGTGATATTTGAGTTTAAGAATTTAGATTAAGACACCATCTTGATTGAATTTTATGCAGTTAATATGTCTATGTATTCACGTATTTGAAATATATGTGATTATTCAATCTTAATCAAATAGTTTAAATAAAAATAAATTTTATTTTTTAATTTATAATTTAAATTACTGAGCTTAAATCTAAATCATCTAATTTTAATCGAACTTATCATCAATATTGTGAATGCTTGCTTGATAGCGTGAGACCTTTTGATCCACCATTCTTATCCTAAATATTTGTAAAATAAAATAATATAATACTCCTCTCCACTTTAGTAAAAAAACAAAAAAGTACTCCTCTCCACTCCAAAATAAGTAAGTTTGGTTTAAGAAAATCCTAACTTTGATTATCCAAAAAATAATTAATTGTACGTACTGAACACGGATAAATTATTTTCATTAATAAAAACAAAAGTAAATAATAATAATAATAATAATAATAAGACGTATTATTGGACACAAGGTAGTAAGAAAATACCTGTGCCTGTTGAAATGGGCTTTAAGCCTAATGAGTCTCTGCAAGTATTGAAAAGGCAAAAATAAAAGAGAACGGAACGTAGAAGAAGCTTGATGAAGACCAGTTAGTTGATCCGCTTCATTGCGATTTGGCAACAACAATGCTGACTTAGGTGTAGGCCCCAACACCACAAAGGAAGGAACCTTCTCCACACGTTGCTTTTATCATGGTTAAGAATTGTGTTGGTGAAGCGTTCACGTGAATTTTAAGCATATTTGGTTGATAACGTAATAACATGAATTTAAAAAATTGAAACTCACTTGCCACCGTGACAACATTTATCGTCATACATGTAGTATACCATGTAAATGGATTTTGATTAGACCAACACAGTTTTTTTTATTTCAATAGTTCAATTTGAAGTCAATAGTAAAAGTAATTTAATGGTAATTGAGGTAAAAACCCTGGCTCATTTGCTTATTACGAGAGGGTGGTGAAATCTATTTTGTGTTGGTGCTTGTAGTGTGTACACCAGACATTTTTGGTTCGGTTTATTTTCTCGATCAATTTAGTTTTATGTTCTTTGTGGGTTGTTAGGTTATTTGGTCTACTTGATGATGGTTTTTGCCACCTTTTTATTCTTTTTCTTCGCTCTTGGTTTGTTTTCGGTTATATTTCTTATTTTTTCCATGTGGTTCTATCCTATTTCTTTCTCGAGTACCTCTTACACTCTTTGTATCCTTTATATTTATATATGTTCCATTAAAAAATAAAATAATTGAGGGAAGGTTAAATATCAGCAGATCGATCTCAAATTGATGATCAATGACTATAGTGTGTCGCAATGTGTTTTTTGGATCCAAAACCATAAAAAATCTACACATAATCATATTTCTTCCAATTATACACCCTTTAGCATAATTGTTGTGTATCCTCAGATTTTTCTATTACAAATAGATGTCATTTAAATTGAGCAACAAAAACCCCACAATGCAATTCAAAAACATTCACTATGGTGAAGAAAATGAAAGGAAATGAAATGAAATGAAATCTTGTCACAGCAGTGAAGAAATATATACAGAATTTTCTACAAATAGCTGCAATGAATCAAAAGCTTGAGTTTGTGTGTTCATTGCTAAATCCAGAGAAATTTTACAGTGCATCCTAGTAGCTTTCATATATATCCTCTCAAAATTGAGTACCTAGGCCATTTACTGCAGAAGACTAAACCAGAAGTCCAAAAATTTGAATCTATATAATGAAACACAGGTCATTAAACTGCACAGCCTGCAGTAACAAAATTTTGGTGCCTTAATCAACTTCACACTTTCAAAAGCTATCCTACAACTTGACTAAACTTCAAAGAAGCCTCAGGATCAAGTGGGAAAGTAAATCGAGAAGTTTCTGGAACATGATGCGGGACATGTCTTGCAGTGTCTTCCCACCAATTAATCCTTATCTCCTTCTCATTGAGCTTTTGTGTAGCATATTCTAAAGCAGACTCCAGCTCTAATATCCGTTCTTCAAGTCTTGCTTCAAGTAGTTCATGCAATCTTCTCTCCAGTTCAATTGGAGAGACCCCAGATGACATATCATAACTTGGTTCTTGAGGTTCCATTATTATTTCGCCAAAACTTGAACTATCGCTTTTCACATTAGAGTCGTTAACAGCACCCTGTCAATTCACATTTTCAGCCATTCTAGAATGCAATGATAACCAATAACAAACAAAGTAAACAGAAAAATATAGTAATCAGCTATGTTCCTAACAACTTACAACGGGGAAGTTTAAAGTCAAAGGAAGGAAAAGCAGCATATAGCCGCAAATTAATAATATAATTTTCATAACCTGCGTTGGTCAAAATTCAACAGTGGCCACTTTTCTAGAAGTAGCCTCCTCTTGATACCAAAAGGACATTACAGTGAAATTCCATCTGGATATTGCCTTTCAACTGTTCGAAGAGACTATTTCTGAATCAATATTTGAAAGGTTTATGTAACTGATGGTATTTGTACAAAATTATAAAAAAGAGTAGCAAGTAGTAACTCATAAACAAATTGTACTAATTAAGCACATAATAGCTCCCTGATTTTATATTGGTTGATAATACATACTATATCCCTAAAAGACCAAACAAATGCCCCTAAAAAAAGAAGACTAAACAAATAACAGAAGAAGTTAATTAAGGTCTATCTGGTGCAAAACCATCAATTTCTTGGTTCATTCATCAACCTATGAAGTGGTTCATTGCCTATCAAATTCAGGAAATGAATGTAATTTTGAGAAACCAAACTTGAAACAATTTACCTCAACTCTTTCTTGTTGTGCGTCTTCAAATGTATCTTCTCCATCCAAATACAACTGCAACCGTTGTAACTCATACTCAAATTCCGCCTGAAGCTCATTCATTTCTTCTGCACATTCATCTTGTTCACCTATGTTATAATCTAGAAAACGATTACTAACCACCACATTGCTTTTCAACTCCGGCTGAACATATGGTTTTAGTGAATGAACCGAAGGATGACTATTAGAGCAGGAAACTTCTTGAATATCAGTAATGGAACAAGCAAGAACATCATCACATTGTTTCAATGACTTAACAACTACATCTTTAATTTGATGTTCCTCTTTCATGTTTTGAAGAATTGCTTCCATTTCTTTTCGCAACTCAACCATCTTGCTAAGCTCATTTTTAGTCGCCGCAATCACATATAACAAACCACAACCAACTCCTAGCTTAAAAGATGTATCATTCCAATCTAACTGTCCTGTAGAACACCAACACCGTTACACCATCATAAAGTTAACTCCAAAACACATTACACATCCAATGATAAAAAATAAATGTATAGATGCACAAATATCCAATAATTGGGTAAAACAATTTTTCCTTTCATCCAAAAAAAAAAAAACCGAAATATTTTCGCTTGAAACAAGCAATTTTTTTTTATTCAATCCATAATCAGATAATTACATTGTCATAATCATAATCAGATTCAATATTTCAGATAACTACACAGATTTAGGTTTAGCTTAATCAGAGGAATTATCACGAAAGAAACTAGCAAAGCATCATCAGTAATCATAATCACAAATGAATCAAGCATAAGCATTAGCAATTAGGTATCAATTGAATTTAAGATTCTCAAATTAGTTAATCATCTTGAAAGAAATTACCAAAGCATCAACAGTGAAACTAAACATTAGAATAATCAAGCATAAACAGTGGCAATTAGGTATCAAATTGAAGCTGAAATTCTCAAACTAATTAATTAATTAATTAATCAAATTACAAATAAATAGAGATTCTCACTTGACTCTTCCTCGCCGCTGCCTTTCAATTCACTGATGATCGGCGACGACGGTATCTTCTCCCGGCGCTTAAGAATTCGTCGCTTCTTATTCGGCTTCAGCGCCGCAAACAACCTAGCAAGAAGCCGGCTAGTTGAATAGCATTTAGCCGGACGATGAGAATCGGGCGACGGTGATTGATTAACGCCGTCCATGAAGTCAACGGCGTCGTTTTCTTCGTCGGCGAGAAGAATATCGGCAACACGTAAGTGACGGTTATGGGAAGAGTGAGGAAAGAGAGTGGGATTGGTGGATTTAAAGAAGAAGCGCTTCATATTGAAAGAGCATTAAATTCGATTTTGTGATGATGATAGTGATCGGTTCAACTTCAAAAGGTTGTGTTTTTGGAGAGAGGCAGGTTTGGATTTTGGAGGGAACTTTTTGGTTCTTTGTTCCCTAACAACTATATTCCCTGCCCTACTTAAGGGATAAAGTCCTCTTTTGTGATCACAAATCACAATACTTTCTCACATTATTTAGGGGCATATACATAAATTAGGAAAAAAAGTATATGAAGAAATAATTAATTTTTATATAAATATGTATATAAAATTAAATTATGTGTGTTATGAATAATTGTAGGTGGATGTCCATAGTCTTGGCCCATATCATTGGCCCATATGTTTTCCTATATATAGGACCTATGTTACAATGTAAAACACACTTGTGAATGAGAAACACAATAGTTCTCTATTCTCTTTCTCTCTTCCATCTTCTCTCTATCTCTATTCTTCTGTCTATTACTTTATTTCATAACACGTTATCAGCACGATAGTCTCTTCTAAATAATTCTTTCTAGAATTTGTAAGTTTTCCCCTTCTCTTTATTTTTATGTATGAATTTTATAATTCTAGTTTTTTTTTATTCAGATCTTTATTTTTTATAATGATTTACAACTTATGGTCCAAAAGCACCATAGTTAAATTTTTAAAATATGAATCATGAATATTCATAGTCTACGATCCAGAAGCATCGTGGTGAAATTTTTGAAATATGAATCCTGAAGATTCATAGCATGATAAAATTTTAAAATATGAATCCCGAAGATTCATGACTTTATGTATTTGGATGTTCGATATTGTTCGAGTTTCGTGACCGACAACAGTATGGTGAAGCATCTTATACTTCGTGACCGACACATGTATGGTGAAACATCGATACTTCGATCATCCAAAATAACATATAAAATTAATCTAGTAATTCCCGAAGAATACGATAATATTAGTTCCCGAAGAACTTAAAAATTTAATCTACGAGTTCTCGAAGAATTCAATAAACTTAATTCCCGAAGAATTTAAAATACTCAAATTTTCCATCAAGAATTCCGGAAGAATTCACTGATTTTAGTTCCTAACGAACATACAAAAAAAAAAAAAAAAAAAAGAGGATCGCCATTTATTATGAAATCTATTTGTTCTCTTTTATGAATATTCCTACATCTTGAAGGATTGAAAATTGATACCGATTTATTATGTAGTTCTCGAAGAACTTATAAGAATTTTATTCCCTTTGAATTCCAGAAGAATTCAATACTCATGCATTCCTGAAGCATTGCACAAAGGACTATTATTACATTATAAGGATGCTACGTAAGAATGTAATTTATTTGTTATGAATTCCAGAAGAATTCAATATACATGTATCCCTGAAGGATAACCTTATAAATTTGTATTGCAATTTATATATAAATTATTATATAGATGAACATAATATAATGTGTATTCTAATACAACATTGATAAAATATTAGAAGTATATGCCAATATTGATACATTTTCAATTTGTGTGGTTAATTTTCTATTACGTCACTAATGTTATTCATATGACTAATTTGGACCAATTTAATTACATTAATTAGGATAAATTAATTTTATTTTAACCAATTAATTTTGTTGAATACACTTAAATGTCTTTTATTATTAATATCATTCATTTACTACAATCAGTGTCATTTATATATAATTTTATTTACCAATAAATAATATTGATTTTGACCATTTAAGTCCATTAAAACAAATGAATGGTTTTTACTTCTTTCCTTATTTTATCAATTCATTACCCAATTATTTAATGAATAAGTATTATGACCGTTAATTTCATTGATTCTGGTCATATTTGACCAAATTTTTTTTACCAATTAATTTTCCGATAACAAATAAATGCTAAAAATACAATTGCATAAAATTTTGAAATAAATATAAATCAAAATTATTCTACAATTTTGATGCAAAATTAATTAATAGAAAATCTTATTCTTTATCACAGTGCTTATGTTATTCATATTTTCATGCGTTAATCATATTTAATCTTGATGAATTCTAGAAGAATTCAATATTATAGCATTCTCGAAGAATTGCTCGAAATATTGATCTTTGTTTTTGTTTACAAAGATCAACTGAGCTATAGTTCCCGAAGAACTATAGTAGAAAACCTTAATATTGAAGCAAATGACTTCTCAAAGAATGAATTATATAATTGTTTTGAACATTTGGACATGTTCTTGGAGAACTAGAAAGTTAATATTGTGCATCCCTGAAGGATTGCGCAAAGATTTGATTGCTCTGCTCTTACTATGAAGATCATTTGTAATATAAATTTAATATAGAGCGTCCTCGAAGGATTTTGGAAAAAGTGAATTATTCTTGATCACTATAAATCTTGTAAGCTAGTTCTGAAGAACCAAAAGTTCATAGCATCCTAGAAGGATTGCTCAAAGAATGAATTTTTCTTGAAGAAATTATGAAAATCATTGTGATATAGTTCTTGAAGAACTAAAGTCTTAATATTAACGCATCCCTGATGGATTGCTCAAAGGATATGGATTTCCTTAACCATATTGTTAGTAAAAAAATTATTTGTATAGTTCTTGAAGAACTTAAAATACAATATTAAAGCATTCTTGTAATATCGCTCAAAAATAATTTTTCATAAACAATGTTTATGAATATTGGTGGTGTAATTCTTGGAGAATTAATAATTTAATATCAAGTACCCCTAAAGGTATTGAATAACCAAAAGTTTAATATCAAGTATCCCAAAAGGATCGGAAAATTGTAATTTTTCATTACCGTTGTTGATAGCCATATACGGTTAAGTTCTTGAAGAACAAAATATTTGGACCATGATCAAAGTCCATAAGATTTATTTGATTTTAGTATATGGGATGTAGGACCAAAGAAAATTAGAGGAATTTTTTTTTCCTTGAATATGCTCCAGAAGTAGCAAACTTGAGATAAACTTTATTCCTAGATTGCGAATATTTTTTTAATTTATGCAATTTTGTATTTATACATTCTATTATTTTTATTCACTCATTTAGTTGTTAGTCTTCTATTTTTTTTATATCCATTAAATAAATCGAAACTATCGGTTTATCATTCATTTTAATGGTATTATTATATCTTGTGATAATTGTCTTATTTTAATTGATAAAACAACAAGAAGTAGAAGTAAGAACAGCCGGGAAATTCTAAAAGAAATATATTTCTCTTTTGGGAGAAATTAATGTTAGTTCTATATTATAAAATATGATATTGAAGGCTCCGAAAGAGCTAAAAAATTGTTATCCGAAGAAACTCAAGTAAAAAATGCATTATATTCCTCAAGTGCTCATAGAAATTTATTTGTGTTTTAAACTATGAGCCCAGAAGAGCCATAGTGTGATGTGCTTTACCTAAGAATCCAGAAGATTCATAGCACAAATGAAGATAGAACATGATTTATTTATTTACCTTTTCAATTAAATGATGTTATCTTTGTAAAATGAGATACAATATCATGTGTATTCTACAACCATTATTCATTGTAAATTGGTTGATAAATCTATGGATTATTGAGATATTTCCTGAAGCAAATATTTCATCAAAGTTGTGATCTTTTATCAAAGTATGATTAAATTGTCCCAGAAGGACATGTTGTTGTATACGAAATTGTATGGTGATTCTCCGGCGGAGATCTATGAAATCCCAAACAATGTTTATGAGATGTTGTGGAAATCACACATGAGGGGAAGAATATTGAGAATTCAAGTGTGATTTAAAGTCTCTCTTATTTTCCCCAACTATTGGTATCAAAGTAGGGCGATAAAATGAGGAAATATGAAAATCCCTGAAGGATTCAAATTGTGAGAAAATATTATCTGAAATACTAAAGTATCATTTTATCTAAGACAGTTCTACATTTGAAAAAGCGAATATAATTGGCATGACCGGTTAGACCATCCCAAGTCTTATGATGCAATCAAAAAGTATGAACATTCTTCAATATAATGAATTATCAGATGTTGTTCTCAAAGCCAATAAAAGGCGAAATAAAGGGTTTGAAATTCCCATTATTTGATGTGATACATGTGCATAAATCCAATGTTTTTGTTGGCCAATTGGATATGATATAAGTTTATCGATGCATCGACTAAATGACCAAGTAAATGTCACCAACCTTGATCAAGTTGGTGTGTGACATGATTTTGAATGTCAAGTTGTGCATGTTCATATTTAGAATGGTCTCGGAAAGATATTTAGCTAAATGCTTTATATTTATAGCCGAACAATTATTATGAGAACAAATGTCCTTACTTGGACATGTTACTTTGCTAGTAGTAACATCTATGTGCATCAAGCCAATGAATTATTAAAATTCTCCCTATTACAATTTGTTCATGGTCAGGAACTTAATATCTCTCATCTAAGATTTTTTTATGTGAACTATATGTTCTCCATTGTCCAGCAGACAATATTAGATGAAACTATAGAAAACTGAGATTATGTAATGAATTTGAGTCTTTGCCATAAGATATTTCATATCTTGTTATTAGTTATCGGCATTAGGGGGAGAGAAATAAATATAAGCAGCTCTGAAATATTTGTATAGAATGCATTCAAATACTCGCACACAATAACGTGAACTCGAAGTTCAAAATATGCATTCTCTGACCTAAAAGGGATTCCTAAATTCCTTTATGCTGCAAATTTCCTTTTCTATTGAAATTTGAATAGGCTAAGGCATGCCTAAAACTTGGTTCCAAAAATAAAACTTAGAGAAGGAAGATGGTCTTGTTGGTGAGAAAACAATCATGAAAAGTGTAGAGATTGCAAAATGTTTATACCTCCCGAAGAGGTTCAGGTACCTGTCATTTCTGATAATGAAGAGATCTCAATCGATTATATCTCTACAAATTAAAACAAAGAACCAAAAACTTGAAAAATTGTCGACAAATGATGTAGCGCTAATTAAATATTATAAGTGCGAGAACATTGAACCCAAATTAAAGGGTGTGGTTAGCCAAAATATAAAGAAGCAATTCATTTGCAAATTATAATGGTTTTTGGACTTGAAGTCTATGCCCTGAAGGTATAAATCCAATAAGCATATATGAGCCTTCGTATTCAAGTGAAATGAGAGATATTAACCTGAAGTGAAATTAAAATATTCTCTTACTTTTAGTAACACAAAAAGACTCACTTTATTTTAAAATTGTGTTACAATATATTTACATGGCTCACTTGTTGTTAGTGAGGATTATATGAAACTCCTTAAAGGAATTAATTTGCATGAGATATGCAATTAAAAATATTAAAGAGATGACTTAATAAAATAAATAAGTCTCTTTGTATATGCATACAATCAAAATGCATGTTGTATAATAATTTTAGTGAATATTTCCAAATGAGAAATATGATAATGACATTTGTCCATCATTGAAAATGGATTTGTTATAATTGATTTTTTTATGATGATAATATAAACTTGACCAGAACTCCTGAAGAGTTCTTGAAATCCATTGATTAAAGAAAAGTTTGGAATGAAATATGTTGGATGGTCAAAGTTTGTTTTGAATTGCAAATTTAGTATTTCAATGAGGTTTTATGCACCAAGACACTCATATGAAATATGTTAGAATGAAACAAACTAAACACACTTTATATAAAAGATTTAATTTGTGTATTGATGTGAACAAAGATTATCACACGTCTCAAGAAAATGATGACTTACTTGAATTGGTCCTGAAGTACCACATTTTAATTCAAATGGAGACAAATACATTGTTGACCTATTATTTGTTATTATTATATATATATTTTGTTATTTTGAGATATGCAGGTTATTTCTATAATACAAACTATATGTTTACATGAGTAAATACAGTCTTCATGAAGATCTGTGAAACTAACTACAATAACAATCTTATGAAATAAAATGACGAGGAAAGTTTAGCACTACATGAGATAATAAAGAATGTGATTTGGTTCAAGTACGAGATTCATCAGATACAAGAGATTTGTGAATTTTCTGTCAAAGGGCTCTTGCAACAATTCAGTATGAAGATAATGTCGCAAAAAATGAAAATGTGGAGAAGCGTACGATAAAGAAGATATGATGGATCTTTCTATGAAGTCAACTTCAAGTAAAGCTTTTGAGAAACTAATTGAGAAGATTATTTGGTTTTTTTTCACCTCATACATAATTGTCTTTATGAGGGGGAGACACAAATATGTTCTGCACTCTTTTTCCCTTCACCATGGTTTTTATCCCACTGGGTTTTCCTGGTAAGGTTTTTAATGAGGCAGTTCACACACACAAAGGATGATGTACTCTTTTTCCTTCACTAGGATTTTTTCCCAATGGGTTTTTCTCTAGTAAGGTTTTAATGAGGCATATCCTCGATGGACATCCAAGGGGGAGTGTTATGAATAATTGTAGGTGGATGTCCATAGTCTTGGCCCATATCATTGGCCCATATGTTTTCCTATATATAGGACCTATGTTACAATGTAAAACACACTTGTGAATGAGAAACACAATAGTTCTCTATTCTCTTTCTCTCTTCCATCTTCTCTCTATATCTATTCTTCTGTCTATTACTTTATTTCATAACAATGTGTATTTTGTTGTGAGTCTAAAAAAAACTTTTATTTTAATTGTGGTTGTTTAAGTATTTTCTATGATTAGAGATATGCCAATAATAGAGAGATCAAAAAGCGTAAATATATCAATTATTAGAATGAATGGATATTGTTGTTTTTAGTATAAAAAAACGTAAATATGTCAATAATGAATTAGTATAAGTGATAAGTTTTTTGGGATTTTAAATAGGCGGTCAAGTGAGAAAAAATGATAACACAAAATGACACAAGATGAAAATAGAGTTCAATGATGTAATAATTAAAAAAGTGGAGTTTCTCACTTGTGAGATTGATGATTGAAAATTATATTGTGTGACAAAGGACCCTCAAAGTTGCTTCAAATAAAGTGACCAAATATGAGAAATTAAACATGTTATTATCATATCATTTGTAAATCTGAAAAGAGTACCAATGTTATGTCTCATTGATCTCTAGATGTAGTTTTTAAGATGATTAATTTTGCCATAAAAAGGTTAGTGGTATAAATTAGTTTTATTGAAAAAGATAAGAGTAATTAACAATAGATATAATCGACAAAATATAACCTTAAATTATCAAAAGACAAGTAATTTGAAACAATTTTTTTTTCTAAAACGACAAATAAAACCTATAATGTCTATCCGATACTTTCATAACCACTATTTGTTATGTCAACAATTTCTATAAATAAGCTTAAAGTAACTTGAATAATCTGAATGATTATGATTATAGTACAATGTCAAGTATATGTTAAGTATTTCTGAATACAATATTGATAATTGACAATACTTTTATTCTGCTATACGTTTTATCAATATTTTTATTTATTTATTTTCATATAGATGAATTGGTTAGCGGCATAATTTGCTGCCCGTTTGCCATTAATTTTGTGTTCGAATTTAGGTGAAAGCATCTATCTTGTCGGGGTAGGACTTGCAGACTATTGAAGTATAACTCTACTGCATTCAGGCAGAAAGGAAGATCAAAATACTTAGGAGTGATGGAGGTGGTGAGTATAACTCTACTGCATTCAGGAATTTCTGCACTAGTGAAGGCATAATGCATGAAATTACAGCCCCATACACACCTCAACACAATGGTCTCTGTGAAAGGAGGAACAGAACCATCATGGATATGACAAGATGTATGTTGAAAGAGAAGCAGTTGCCAAATGAATTTTGGGGTGAAGCAGTCACAACAGCATGTTATGTACTGAATCGATGCCCTACAAAAAGGCTTGACAAAGTCCCTGAAACTATATGGAATGGTTCAACACCATCAGTGAAACATTTAAGGGTGTTTGGTTCACTGTGTTACAGACACATTCCAGATCAGAGAAGAAAGAAGTTGGATGACAAGAGTGAAGCACTGATTCTGGTAGGATACCACACTGCAGGTTCTTACAAGCTTTACAATCCAATCACCAAGAAGTTAATTGCCAGCAGGGATGTTACTGTGAATGAAAAAGATCAGTGGGATTGGACTAACAATAGTAGTACCTCACAGTCAGTACTACCATTCATTTTTCATGATGAGGATGCAGAACCAGTCCCACCAGTTAATCCAACTCCACAAGTGAATGATAACAATGCAGAGAATGCATTAAGAAGATCAGATAGGCAAAGAGCTCCAAATAGAAATCTTCAAGACTTTGCAACTATTCCAGATAACTTGATAACAGATGATGGTGACTTAGTTCACTTGGCTCTATTTGTTGATATAGAACCATTGAGCTACACCAGTGCAGCCAAGTCTGAAGTATGGAGGAAAGCTATGCAGGAGGAAATTCAATCCATAGAAAAGAATGATACATGGGAATTAGTTTCACTACCTACTAATAAGAAGTCAATTGCAGTGAAGTGGGTCTACAAAGTGAAACACAATTCAGATGGAAGCATTGCTAAGCACAAAGCAAGACTTGTAGCTAAAGGATTTCTGCAACAGGAGGGTATAGACTACACTGAAATCTTTGCACCAGTAGCAAGATTAGAAACAGTTAGACTAGTAGTTGCAGTTGCATATCAGTTCAGCTGGCCTATAGTTCAACTAGACGTCAAGTCTGCCTTTCTCAATGGCAAACTTGAGGAGGAAGTTTATGTTGAACAGCCACAGGGTTTCAAAGTTAAAGGTGAAGAACACAAAGTACTGAAGCTCAACAAGGCCTTATATGGATTGAAACAAGCACCAAGAGCTTGGAATAAAAGAATAGATGAATTTCTGAAGCAAGCTGGCTACACCAAATGTACTGTGGAACATGGAATCTATGTGAAAGGACAGAATCAAAGTGATCTAAGTATTGTATGCTTGTATGTAGATGACTTATTGATCACTGGAAGTAATAGAAGGGAGATTGAAAGGCTCAAATTTCAAATGAACAAGGAATTTGACATGACTGATCTAGGCAACTTGAATTACTTTCTTGGGCTTGAATTTACTGAAACCAGCAAGGGTTTAGTAATTCATCAAAGGAAGTACATCACTGACATATTGAAGAGGTTCAATATGATGAACTGCAATCCTGCAAACTCACCAATGGAAGCAAACTTGAAACTGAATAATGATGAAGAGGGTGCAGCAGTGGATAGTACTTTGTACAAACAAATGGTTGGTTGCTTGAGATATGCATGCAATTCAAGGCCTGATATATGTCACAGTGTAGGAGTAGTAAGCAGGTTCATGCAGAAGCCAAGGGTAGCTCATATGCAAGCAGTGAAAAGGATTCTGAGGTACTTGCAGGGTACTGCAGATCATGGCATTTTATTTCCTAAACCACTGAATCACAAGAACAACTTAATTGGGTATTGTGACTCAGATTGGTGTGGTGATCAGATAGAGAGGAGAAGCACCATGGGATATGTGTTTAGGCTATTTGATTCTCCAATCTCATGGAGTTCAAAGAAGCAGACTGTGGTTGCTCTATCCACATGTGAAGCTGAGTATATCTCAGCCTGTCATGCAGCTTGTCAAGGGGTCTGGCTGCAATCACTGCTGATGGAGATAAAATTGAACAAGAATGAAGAGTTTGAGCTACTGATAGACAATAAGTCAGCGATCAATTTAGCCAAAAATCCCATAGCCCATGGGAGAAGTAAGCATATTGAGACAAAATACCATTTTTTGAGAGATCAAGTATGTAAGGGAAAGTTGAAACTCACACATTGCAAGACAGAAGTTCAAGTAGCTGATATCTTCACCAAGCCCCTCAAGATTGAGAGATTCAAGGATCTGAAGAAGATGTTAGCAGTAACAAGCTTAGATATTTGACTTATGGGGGTGTATTGAAGTATAATTCAAATATCAGGTTCTGGCTTGGTACAGGTTCTGAAGGTTATCAGATTCTAATGAAGTATAATTCAAATATCAGGTTCTGGCTTGGTACAGGTTCTGAAGGTTATCAGATTCTGAAGCATAGCCTCTGAACACAATATAGGTTCTGAACCTTATGGTTCAGAATATGCTTTCGCGCGTTAAATAAGAAGACAGTTAGTTAGTTTAGATTTCTGTAACGATTGAGTTAGTCTTAGCTGACATCGTATGAGTAGTATAAATACGTGACCATGTGTAAATTGTTTCAACAAGCATTTTAATAAGAAATATCTTTCCCTTCTCTCAAAAATATTCTCTCGTCAATCTCTTCTCTTTTCTCTCTTCTCAACACCATTCTCAGTCTCTAAGTCCAACACAGACAACTATATAAATTCACTCCCAGGTTCAATGCGAGTCTTGGATTCAATTCCATATTGCAATCCTTAATCTCACTCTCATATCATGTTAAATTAATTTAAATTTCATCCAAAAAAAAAAAAAACTATCTTAAAAGAATCACATTTATATATTGAAGACTTCATAATCCTGACTAGTGAGTAGTGTGTGGATTCAAACAAAGTTCAAACATCTTAATTATTAATAACATGTGCTATTCCGATGAACTTACTAATATAAGCTGAAATTAATTGATTACTAGTCCTAAGTTCGTTTCAACACTTATCTCAAACATTCTACCAATTCAAACGAGTTGATAAACTAAAGTCAGTTGTTCATTTGCCCATTATTATTCTCAAATTCAATTAGCAAAGTTAGGCTTCCCGTGACTTTCATTTATGGAAAGAAATCATTTATTTGTTCACGGAGATCATACGTGTAGTTGTATTCGTATAGAATATAGTATTAATAAGTCAAAACAAAATACTAAAATGTTGTAGAAGCAAAAATACTTGTATTATAAGAAAATTTTCAATAAGGATATCAAACTGAATTTCATAATAGAGCAAATTAGTTTTTGTTTCCCTATTGGAGGAGTTTGAAGTGGTAAAGTGGATGTCATAGAAAATGTATAATTAACGTTATCAACTATCGTTGTTAATACTTGGTTGCATAATAAGATAGTCTATCATCATTAATATAAGATATATTTTTTTATTATTATAGCAAAATTTGTATAACTTGTACAATCATTATAAAAAATGTAGTAGGATATATAGGGCCGATCCAAACAATTTGGAGGCTCTGAATTAATATTGAAAAATACAAATATAAAATGTTCAAAATATTTCAAATATGTTACATTAGGCTGATTGTCAGATTCTTTGTCCAAAAACTTGTTATCTTGGGTTTTAATCTCACCGCGAGTGTTGAACATTATTTCCCTTGAAAAATATGTAGCACGAGAACAACACAATAATTGAAATATAATGATAAAGGAGCATCATTTAACGTATATCATTCTTACGCGTTTTCTATTTTATTTTTTTAGGCTCCCGAAAATTAGAGATCCGACTTCATGAGAGCAGATCCTCTCGATTACATGAGGAATCAAGTGGAATCATGACCTTTGATCCAAAGATAAAAAATAAAAAAATATAATTGCATTTTAAAGGTGCGCAGTGTTGGGGATAACCCACGAAGATGAACAACAAAGAACACTGAGAACACTAAGACAGAATAGAGAGAACTGTGAAAAAATTGAAGAGAATGAATTAAGGGAAAAGTTATCTTTATTAATCACCAAAATCACCTATATATAGGTGTATGTACAATAGGTGGGAGATGTAGCTTGTAACAAGCCAACTAACAAACTTAAACCTCTCTAACTAACTAACTAACTAACAGAAATACAACTGTACATAACAAACTAATCTAACAAACAAAACAGAAAAACATAACTGAACCAGAGGTTCAGAGCCTGAGAAGCATCAGAGGCTACGTTCGCTTGTTTCAGAAGCTGGGTGAGTACACTGCTTCAGAACCTGTTCCTTCAGAACCTGTGCCCTTCAGAAGCTAGGAGGGTCAGAGTCTGTTTGAGAGTCTCGTGGTCATCAGAAGCTGTTTGCTTCAGAAGCTATTCTCGTCAGAAGCTTGAATTACAAAACTAACACTCCTCCTTAATTCAAGCTGTCAAAACTCACAACTCCCATTTCTCTTCTGAGCTTGAGAAACTGGTCTCTCTTCACAACTTTAGTTAAGATATCAGCTTGTTGATTGTCAGTAGAGCAATACTCCAATTTCAACTTTCCTTTAGTGACTTGGTCTCTGAGGAAGTGAAACCTTGTCTCAATATGTTTGCTCTTCCCATGACTAACGGGGTTCTTAGCCAAGTTGATTGCTGACTTGTTGTCAATCTTTAGCACAACTGTGATGTCAGCAATAATGTTAATCTCACTGAGAAGTGATTGCAGCCAATTTGCCTGACATGCAGCTAGGGACCCTGCTACATACTCTGCCTCACAGCTGGAGAGTGCTATGACTGACTGCTTCTTAGAGCACCAAGACACTGGTGCATTTTGAAATTTAAACAAATAACCACTGGTACTCCTCCTGTCTACCTTGTCACCACACCAATCTGCATCTGAAAACCCACTCAACTCAAGTTTTCCATTATCCTTAGAATATGGAAATACAACACCATAGTGGATTGTGCCATTGATGTATCTAAGTATCCTCTTAGCTGCCAATAGGTGGCACTTCAGTGGTTTACTCATAAACCTGCTTACATAGCCAACTGCATAACTGATATCAGGTCTAGTTTGACACAAATATCTCAGAGAACCTATCAATTGTCTGAACATGGTAGAGTCCACTGCATCACTACTTGCATCTTCTTCAATCTTGGCTCTTGTATCTGCAGGTGTGACTGATGAATTGCAATCAAGCATCTCAAACTTTCTCAGAATCTCAGTGGCATATTTAGCTTGATGCAATATCATCCCTTTTGGAGTTTCTAAGAGCTCCATTCCTAGAAAGTAAGTTAACTTCCCTAGGTCAGTCATTTCAAACTCACACTTCATTTGTGATTTGAACTTCTCTATCTCTATAGATGAGCTACCTGTTACTAACAGATCATCAACATACAAACATATGATTAACATGTGTTTGTCATCACTGCACTTCACATAAACACCATACTCTACACTGCACTTTCTGAAACCTTGCATAACAAAGAATTGATCAATTCTTTTGTTCCAAGCTCTCGGAGCTTGCTTCAGACCATACAAGGCCTTATTCAGTTTCAGAACTTTGCTTTCCTTGCCCTTCAATTCAAACCCTGGAGGCTGCTTCACATACACATCTTCCTTTAAGGGTCCATTTAGAAATGCTGACTTCACATCTAAATGAAATAAGGGCCATCTTCTACTACAAGCCAATGCAATCACTAGCCTTATAGTTTCATGTCTTGCCACTGGAGAGAATACCTCATCATAGTCCAAACCTTGCTTCTGAAGAAATCCTTTGGCCACAAGTCTTGCCTTGTATTTTATCACTTTGCCTTCCGGATTTTGCTTGACTTTGTACACCCATTTCACACCAATTGCCTTTTTATCAGAGGGCAATTCACACAAGTCCCATGTCTTGTTCTTTTCAATTGACTTTAACTCATCAATCATTGCCTCCATCCAAACTTTACTTTTCAGTGCAGCTTTGGTATCCAATGGTTCAGTATCTGCAAGCATTGCATAATGCACAATTTCTCCATCATTGTCTACTGCATTGTCTGACACAATCTCACAGTCAACTAACCTTCTTGGCAATTGAGTGTTTCTCTGAGGTCTTGGTGGTACAACATTATCATCATCATCACTTGAAGTATGCATGTCTTCATCATTTTCAGTACCTTGATGCTGATTCACAAAAGTGGGGGTGTCATTGACATTGCTTGCTTCACCACCTAAGTCCACTGCACAAGTTTTCTTAGATGAGAGCTTCTGACCCCAATCCCAACTTTCATTCTCTAGTACCTTCACATCTCTGCTAATCTCTACTTTCTCACTTATAGGATTATACAATCTATAGGCACCAGTTCTATGATATCCAACAAATATCATAGGGACACTCTTGTCTTCCAGCTTCTTTCTCTTAGCATTAGGTACATGTTTGTAGCACAAGCTACCAAACACCTTCAAGTGACTCACACTTGGTTTACTCTTGGACCACACCTCTTCAGGTACCTTATCCTTCAGCTTCTTAGTTGGACTTCTATTCAGAATGTAAACAGCTGTAGCAACAGCTTCACCCCAGAACCTCTTGGGCAGATTCTTCTGCTTTACCATGCTTCTGGCCATATCTAGAATACTTCTATTCCTCCTTTTTGCAAGACCATTGTGTTGAGGAGTATATGGTGCAGTAACTTCATGAATTATGCCTTGTTCCTTGCAATAATTCTCAAACTCTGTAGAGGTATACTCACCTCCACCATCTGTTCTCAGAATCTTCAATGACTTGTCACTCTGCTTCTCAACCAGTGTTTTAAACCTCTTAAACACTTCAAAAGCATCACTCTTAGCTTTTATATGATATAACCATATCATTCTAGAGTACTCATCAACAAACGTCATGAAGTATTTGTTTCCACCAGTTGATAACACATCAAATGGTCCACAAATGTCAGAATGCACAACATTTAGCACATCACTAGATCTCATAGGCAGATGACTTTTAAATGATGATCTATGATGCTTTCCTAACAGACAAGTAGTGCATGTATCTACTGGAGTTATGACACTAGGCAATCCTAACACCATGCATTTTGAATTAAGCATTGACAAGCTTTTGAAATTCAAATGCCCATACCTCTTGTGCCATAGATCACTATCTTTATCTTCAGAGGTTGCAGACAAGCATGTAGCTTCAATAGCTTTGAGTCTTGAAGATCCTGTTCTTGCTTTGTGCTGTTTTGAAAATCAGTCTCTTCTTGGAATCAAAGAGTTGCAGAGTCTCATCTTCAATTACTATCTTGAAACCCTTTGAAACCAATTGCCCTATGCTCATCAAATTACACTTCATACCAGGGACATAAAGAACCTTTTCAATCACAGCTTTCTTGCCATTTGACCTCTGAATCACAACATTACCCATACCTTCTGCTTTAATGGAATCACTGTTGGCCAATCTGATTTTTGTGTTGAGACATTCATCAAAATCAGTCAAGATGCTTCTATTACCAGTCATGTGGTTAGAACATCCTGAGTCAAAGTACCATACCATGGAATCTGCTGCTTCATCAGCAATTGTCACCATGAAACTGGTTTCATCATCAGAACCTGAGCTATCATGTGCTACCTTGGCCTCTTCTTCATTTTCTTGACCTTTCTTTTTCTTTGGATTTTTACATTCACTGGCATAATGCCCATATTTGTCACAATTGTAGCACTGAATCTTGCTCTTGTCCTTCTTCTTTGACTTATCTTTCTGTTTCCCTCCTCCTCCATTTGAGGATTCAGGCACTGTCTCAGCATTCTCCTTGCTTTTCTTGGAGTCTTTCTTATTCTGCCATTTCTTCTTCTCACTTTGGTACTTCTTGAACTTTGAGAAAAGAGCTTGCTCATCTTCTTTGCCATGGCTCCTCTCACCATGCTTCAACTCATGAGCTTCAAGAGTGCTTTGCAGATCCTCTATCTTGATCTCACTCAAATCTTTAGTCTCTTCTATAGTCACCACTATATGCTCAAATTTAGAAGTCAAAGTTCTTAGTACCTTTTCCACCGTTTCTTGCTCGTCAAGATTACCTCTACAATTCTTCATCTGATTGGTGAGAGTCACCAATCTTGTGAAGTAATCAGCAATTGATTCATCACTCTTCATCTGCAACAGTTTATACTGTCTCTTCAAGGCCTGAAGCTTTACTTTCTTCACCTTTGCATCACCACCATAGCTCTTTTGCAAGATATCCCATGCATCTTTGGAGGTCTCAGCATCTGCAATCTTCTCAAACACCTTTGAATCAACACATTGATGAATGAGAAACAGGGCCTTGTTATCTTTCTTCTTTGCTTCTCTGAATGTTGTTCTTTGTTCTTCATTTGCATTTTCTGGTAGAAAAGTGATTGCTGCATTCACTTGTTCATACACTTCTTGAAGATTGAATATCACCTTCATCTGCTTCACCCATCTATCCCAATTCTTTCCATCGAAAACTGGCAAATTCGCATGGAAATTGTTGTTCCCAGCCATGGTTGATTCACTCTCAACCTGATTCTTCTTTCAAGAACGAATCAAGATCCCTTGGATCGTACGAGCTCTAGATACCACTTTGTTGGGGATAACCCACAAAGATGAACAACAAAGAACACTGAGAACACTAAGACAGAATAGAGAGAACTGTGAAAAAATTGAAGAGAATGAATTAAGGGAAAAGTTATCTTTATTAATCACCAAAATCACCTATATATAGGTGTATGTACAATAGGTGGGAGAGGTAGCTTGTAACAAGCCAACTAACAAACTTAAACCTCTCTAACTAACTAACTAACAGAAATACAACTGTACATAACAAACTAATCTAACAAACAAAACAGAAAAACATAACTGAACCAGAGGTTCAGAGCCTGAGAAGCATCAGAGGTTACGTTCGCTTGTTTCAGAAGCTGGGTGAGTACATTGCTTCAGAACCTGTGCCCTTCAGAAGCTAGGAGGGTCAGAGTCTGTTTGAGAGTCTCGTGGTCATCAGAAGCTGTTTGCTTCAGAAACTATTCTCGTCAGAAGCTTGAATTACAAAACTAACACGCAGATCTCTACTGCTCCCTCTCTAGTGAAAAATGAAATTGAGGGAAAGTTGAATTGGGTCGAGCCTGGTTGCAAGGATTTTTAAGCCATTTTTTAATTGAGATCTTCGATTTAACTAGTGGCTCAACGTCCTCACCAGATTAATTAATTTAATTTCTAAAACAATGATTTGTATGGGTAAAAAAAAAAAAACAATGATTTGTAGTGACTGTAAAAGCACCGTGTTTAATTATTTAATCACGTGGACTAAACTAAAAAATAATAAAATATAGAAACATATAATACCAAGTCTTTCTTATAAACAAAATTAATATAATCATTATATTTATTACTATATTGGATATTGCCATATGCCTAGATATTCACTAGGAAAAAAAATACCCACTCATTTTATGTTATTAATACTTAATAATAATTAGGCTTAATTAATTCGTTGGTTCTTAAAGATATTTTTGGTTTCACATTAGTCAATAAAAAAATTCAGCTTTGGTCCCTTAAAAATATTCATGTTTGTCACATTGGTCTCTTCCGCTAACTTTTTGCACAAAATATTAATTTTGGTTTCATATTGATCCCTTATTTTCTATTTTAATAGGTTTTATATTGGTCTCTTATCTAGTTTAATATGTTTCATATTGGTCTTAAAGTTAACATTTTTTTTACCAAAGTTGCGGAAGAGACCAAAATGACAAATAGAGATTCTTTAAGGGACTGAAACTTTTTTTTTTATAGACCGATGTAAAAAAGATATATTTAAAGTACCACAGAAGAGAGAACTGATTAAGCTTAATAATTAACATGGTTAAACAAGCAAAATAACAAAACTCTTGTCCACAGTGCAATACATATATGTGTGAATAATATATTCATCGTTTTTCCAAATCCAAAATTCTTCCAGAAATGGCAGTGGCAAGTGCTGTGGCGAAATTAGGATCTCTTGTCAAAGAAGTAGCCATTTGGTGAATTAATAGCTGCTGCATAGAAGACTTTTGAGCATCTTCAATTGCTATCAATTTTTTTGGTGTGACCAAGTCAAGCGTTGAAGATGGATTCCTTGGAGCCAAATATGTAGAATTTGTTTCACTTTGGTTTGAACTACTACTCATTTGTATTTGTGCTTGGTGATGTGGATGGTTGTGTTCTCCTTCGTATGTTGCCACTAATATGGAAGGGTCTTCTACACTTCTTTGCACCTATAAATAATTAACATAAAAGAGGAAAGGTTCATAAATTGGTCTCATTACTTCTTGATGTATATATAAAACTCAATGTCCCATAAGTACAGTAGCTCAAACGGTAGCTACCAGAGATATTATTGGAGTGGCCGAGATTCAAACTTCGGATTTTAAATTTTCCATATTTAAATACTCAATATAGTATATATATATATATATATATATTAGTACCAACAACCAATTACTTGACATAAAAAAGTATTCATTTTTTGTGGTATCCATATAAACACATTTAGTTACTTTCATTTTATTTGAAAAACTTCTTTCTACAATCTATTGTTTGCATGTTTAAGTGAAGTAGGGCTCAAGACTCATAAGTTTAGGTGAGTTGTCACAATTACTCACTCACTAGAATCATAGTAGATTTTAAGACTCATAAGAATAAGAGATTAACTTTCTGACCATACTTTCATAAAACACACTTAAAGATGTACTTATAAGTTATTCACCAATTAAATCCTACTACGGACAAGTACGAGTTGAACTTATGCCTTTGCGGAGTATGAGTTAACTTTTTATCAATTGGACCAACCTTCATTTACTTCTACTACTTTTTATTTATTTCCATGGAGTAAGTTTTCATGAATGAAATGAAACTTTAGAAAATATAATTGTTTTTTATTATATTAAATAAATTATTTGCTATTAATTAAAAAAAATCCTTATACTACTATAAGAGAAGTGGTCAATTTTTGTTAGAGAATGATCATCAATTGTTTGAAATTATAGGAGCTAGTCAAGTAATGTAATCCAATCCAAAAACTTAATAAAACTTCAAAATCACTATTAAATTGAAAGTCATCAATCATATATCCACTGGTTCATTTTCTTAGATTAAAGTTTTTGTGTTGGAAAGGCAATTTTTCTTAGATTAAATATCGAACCAATAAAATTATTTGGTTGATAATTTAGTTTCATGAACTATTTTAAAATATTTCTTTAGCTCCTAAATTGCTGGAAACATATGGCAATTCACTATGAATAAAAAATGACACTACTGCTAATTAATTAATTAAGTACCTTCTTCTTGACTGGGCAGCCAGGAGCAAAAGAGCACTTGAAGTAAGCCCTAGGAGAGGGGTTATCTCTAGTAACTTTCTGACCATACTTTCTCCACTGATATCCATCTCTCACATACTAATCAATACACAAAAACAAATTAAACAACCTCAGTTAGTACTAATTATACGTAGTTCCTTTTTGATCGGTTTCTGTTCGTTTTGTGCAGAGACTTGGTTAATAATATATTTGCCGTTAAAAAAAAAAGTTTGTACTAATTTTAGGGAAGGGCCTAAAAAATTAATCCTTATAATTATATAGTCCCAAAAATTAAATTAAACAAAGTTTTTTCAGTTTCTTTTTTACATCGACGTAGAATCTCGAGGACTCCTTATACTCTTTGTCCGCTTCTAATTTTAATTTTCTATTATAATTTCGAAGATCAAAAAATAAAATAAATATTCGAAATTATAGAACTTACTAAGCTTGTATTAGATGCATCTGTTGGTACAAGAACCTTGGAAATTTTTGGTGAGTTAATGTTGTTGTGTTTGAATGTTGTCTCTTCATGATCAGTAGTAATTGTGCTGCTCTCAGCAATAGCATAGCCAAACTGATTCATACAATTTTTTTCAATGCTTTCAGCCTTTCTCTTCCGCGATTGTGTCATCATTGCTAATTCATTTTCAACATTTGTGTGACTAAATTGACTAAAATGTTTTTGCAAAGCAACATAATTGTCACACATGTGGTTCAGCTTCTCAGTTAATCTCTTATTCTCATGACTTAGACGCTCCAATTCTTCAACCAAAACTTGATCAGCAACCTGAATTATCATCATAAGTTAATTTAATTTCAATATGTTATGTTATTATTATAATTTTTATTTATTTTTTGATAAACATGTTATGTAATAATCGACTCACTGAAAGAAGAAAAGAAAAAAGGTCATGCTAATTAGTGTTCTGAGTATATAATACTGACCATGGTATCAACGATTGTATCGTTTCTAGAAGGCACAATGTTAAGGTTGAGAGAAGTATCCACACATGTTGGTTCCATGTAGAAGAATTCAACACAAAGACAAAAATTGTTGATGCAAATTTAATTTATGATTTCAATGCTTTATTGAAATATATATTACTTGTGAGATAGAATTATCCGATCGAGCATGGAAGTATATATAGTATGTAGAATTAATGTAGATGTATAATTTAATTAAGAGAGAAATGAGAAAAGGGGTTGAGAGTTGTTTGCTAGGAAAGGAGGAGGAAATGATGAAGGTGAGAAGGAAGTCTCATGCAATTTTCGTCCTTTTCTAGGTTGTCTATAGTTTATTTTTCTTATGCACAATTAAAGCGGAATAGACACGTATTCAACACAAACAAAACAAATATACTAATTTAATATTTTTTGTTTTTTTCTTAAATTAATTTATTTAGACCCAAAAAACAAATTATTTATCATGATCTTAAATATCCATCAATTTAATCTCTAAAGTATATGAAATACTATCAATTTAGTGTCTAAAATATATGAAAATTCGTCAATATAAAGTGTAAAGAATATCAAATTAAATCCGTAATTTTTTTTTGGAGAAAAAAATTATAAATTTAATATTTAAATTAAGTACTATATTATATGTTGTTCTAAACCGACCCAACATATATGATCGTTATATCGACCTAGTCACTAAAGCACAATGGCCCAACAAGAGGAAGTTTGAGTTGATGTGATCCAATAGATCGTTCCCTCTGAAATGATAATGTCTATCCTCAAATTCTCTAAAAACGTAACGGTCACCAATCAATGCTCCAACAATGCTATCACTCTCCTAAAAAAATATGTTATTGTGCAACACTATAAGGTATGCAATTCTAATCGTGAAAATTTTTCATTCTACATTTTCATGCTAACTCGAGCATTCATGAGTATTTGCAGCTATTATACTCTTTATAACCAATTTTAACTTTTTGGTCAAAAAAAAAAAAAAACCAATTTTAACTTTAACTTTTTTTACAATCACTTCAGATTAAACGTCACTTTTATTCTTTCTTCGACTCTCGTTAAAATTATGGTCAAGTCTACGATGCATAATAATAATAAAAAGTTATTTGACATGTATATATTATATTAAGCCTAAAATTATTTATAGATTGCACTAAACTTTGTATTCATTATAAATAAATAAAAAAATACTTCTCATGAAAAAAGAATATCGAGCTGTCATTCTCATCCATCCTTTGCGAGGAAGAAAAAGGCAAGTTGATCAATGTTTATTTCTTTCCCATTGACTGACCTAAACATTATCTCATTGACTTGGATGGTTGTACTATAAATGAGTGTTAGTTGTGTGCATTTCTTCCTAAAGAGGATGTTTCCACAATCATATCTTGGTCTTCTTCATTATTGACTTGACTGTTCTCTTACCTAAACCAATTTTGGCCTTGTGAAAACTTCTAAAGTCTATGGCTTATCTTTGACTTTTGGTGATTTGGCCTTGTCGATAGGTTACTCAATCCCCACGATTCTCAAATTATACTAATCATGTATTCTTAAAGCTCCATAACGTGACCGGTTGATTCGGTTAGAAAATGAGCAAAATTGTCAGTTTGGATTTAAAAGTCATTTGCAAATAGGAATCTTCTCAATTTTTTAAGAATATCTAGATATTCATTACTCCAGATGTGATTCCAAAATTATAGTTGATGCTATTTTCTCTAGATGTTTTGGTTCTTTTGAATTTAGCATTATAGTTTTTCATATTAACTCATTGTTATTTTTAGCGTTCAATTTTGAGGTCAAATTTAAAATGGTAAGCGAATCAGGTTGCTCATTCTCTAGCAAGGCAATCTATTATATGTCTAATCGTTGTATTTTTGAGTTTATTTCTCCTTGTAATATAACTTTTTGATTAATAAAATGAATTGAGTTTGCTTTTGAAGAAAAAAAATATTCATTACTCTAATTTTATATTGTAGAATAATTTTACACTGTCAACCGATCACAACCATATTTTCCGCCACATTATCTCATTTTCTTGATATGACATGGAAGGTTGAAGCATTGTTATTGATTGTCGGTGTAAAATTAATTTACATTAATAGTGTATGACCTTTAAACTTAAAAAAAATATAAAAAAAATCTAACCTCTTTCATTTTATAGTACAATTTTCAATTTTTTAGATCAATTACAATTGATTAAAGAAAAAGATTAGTTCATAATTTTAATTTATATCAACTTGATATGAAATATCATCCTCTAAATAACTGCCCTCAACTCAGAAACAAACAGAGAGAAAATTAGTTGGAACGTAGTGTGAAAATGTTTATTCACCAACTAGTGTGAAAATTGACAGCAACAAATCGTATGTACAACACTGACGATAAAATTGAAGTCTAATCAATTTCCACAATACTGTGACAGAAATTTCAAAAGGATAACCTTAATCATAATCAGCAACGTTTAAATTGTAAGGTAATTTTCTCCGTGAATTTGTCCAAATGGTAATAGTTTTAGTTTTTTTTTTTTTTTTGATATAATAGTTTTAGTTCTTTTAAATATATGGTCTGGAGTTTGATTCTAAAAAAAATTTAATTAAGAAAGAAAAACTCATGTTATATGTCCCACATATTTCTTAATAGAGATTAATTATTATTAACAGCGGCAAACATGGTATTAATATTATAGTAACCCATAAATTTTTTAATAAGGTATTACTAATCTAAACAATACAAATCTATTTATTTATTTGACAAAAAAAAAAATAGTATTTATTAAAATTGATATGGTATATCAAATACAATCACATATTCAATTTCACTAAAATCGTAAAGGATAATCTGCGAACAAACTTACAGTATCAAAGCTAATAGCATACAATGGCAAAATGCCTACTACGAATAATATGATAAAATTAAAGTCATCGAAATATTCATGCTTTCGGATATGCAACATTGATGCTAAAATCATTGATTGAATCTGTAATTGACTGAAGTTGATCTTTCAATAGGACCCAAACGAACACCGCAACAATACGAGAAATAATCAAATAACGCTGCACAAGACGACAATCAACTCCGCACTTATATGACGAAATCACGAAAAAGCACAAAAGAAGAACTTGATCTATGTGAAAATCACCTTTTTTACTAAAAATTAATGATATTCACTCATTCCAATAATCGATAGAGTACATATCAAATGCAAATACAAATTCAATATCGATAAAAACAAAAAGGATGAATCTGTGAACAAACTCACATCATATAATAACATACAACGGCAAAATGTCTACAAATAATATGATAAAATTAAAGTCACTAAAATGTCCATGCTTCTGCATCTGCAATATTGATGTCCAACTCATCGATTGAATCTGCAGTTGATTGAAGTTGATATTTCAATATGAACTTAAGGAACACCACATTAAGGCGGGAAATCAAACACGTTGTACCAAGATGACGAACAACACAACGCCGCACTCAGACAATGAAATCACAACAAAAGAAAGCAACTAAAAGGGTCAATCTATGTGAAAATCATTTATATAGGTTAAAAGCCAGAAAGAAAAGAAAAAAAGATGCAGAAGGGTGGTTTTAGGCCAAAAATGATCTAAAACACCTCCTCATCAATAGAGGAAAAAAAAACTACTAAAAGAGAGGAAAAAACAGAAATTAGGGTTAGTAGTTTGTTATATATGTGAAAACCACTTATTTATATTATAAGAAGAGGAAACAAAGTGTAAAGAGGGTGATTCTAAGCTAAAAAAGATCTAAAACTAAATGTCTATGATATATAAAGAATAAATAAAACTTGAAAAAAAATCTCAAAAAACTAGGGTCATTTGAAAAAAAATAAAATACAAATCTTTTATTTATTTATTTATTTATTTATTTACTTATAAAAGGAAGCTCCATTAGCTCCTAGGCAAGCATTATGCTTACATGGCACTCTAAAAAAGCTTCATACAATTCTATGCAATGCAATAAATAATAAATAATCCTTATTCTAAATAAATATATAAACAATAATGATGATATATATAAGTTTAATTGCTACAACTCTAGGAATTCCAAAATGTAGTAGCTTCAATTAAATATTGTACTATGAAACTAAATATTTATATATTTATAAGCTCAAAATTAGAGATATTAATAAAAGTTAATTTTTTTATTTGTTCAATTATTTTATATATGTTATCGGAGGTTAGTATATATGATATTTACACATAAAACTAAATAAAAAATATTGGTAATTAAAAATTAAATTTCCCTCTAATATATTATATATAAATATGTATATAACAAATTTAGAAATTAGGTAAGTTGCAAATATAAAAAAAAGGTTTCTAATCTCTATTAAAACCTTGATATTACTCTTTTAATTTATTAAATTAGATCTAAAAAAACTAATGCATTATTATTATTATTATTATTATTATTATAGATTGTCCCTAATATTTTTTAAAGAATAAATTTTGTCACACCAACCTTTGAACTACTACTTTTTCTAATTCCATAACTCTTTTTTTTTCACTAATTCCATAACTCTTTTTTTTTTTTTCACTAATTCCAATTCCATAACTCTTATTCCTTAACTATGATCATTAACTCACTCAATGTATTAATAAATAGGTTACTTAGCATTGTTTTTTGTTAATTTATATAGTTCTATTATATAATATTTAATAATTAATTTTACCTTACAAACCTTTGAACTTCTAATTTTTTTCTATCCTCAACCATTGTGTGTATAAATATGTGGTTTTATGCACAAATGCTAAATGTTTGTAGTAAAAATTTGAGTTTTGGGTCCTCATCACTTTCCTCAAGCAACTATTGGATGACACTTCTTCAATTTTGTACTATATATTTTTTCTCTTCATCTCTTCACTATTTATTGGTTTCTATATAGTGACTTAGGTTATTCTTAGATTGATTATTTTTGCCTTTGTTGCATCTTTGATGCTCGGGAAGTCTATGTACCAAATACCATAGCGCGTTTTTTATATTATTTATCTTAACTCTTCACTAAATTTTAACATATGCTAATGATAGTTTGATTGAGACAAAAGAACTTTTGGGGTGATATTTTTGGATTATCATCACTTTCTTCAAAGAACTCTTGGGGTGATATTTTAAATTATGTATTAGAATTTTTATTTTGTTTTGTTGTATAGAATTTTTATTTATTTCTCTTTTTTATCCTTCACATATGTATTGATATTCATTGAATTTTGTAGCAAAATATGGACTCATCAACTTATATTCATTGGTATAATTAGACCAAATATTTTATTTCTACTTTTGAAAAAAACTATTAATGCATTATAGAGAGTTATATTATATGCTATATCAAATTAATATTTAGTGTAACAACTTCTTTTATCTTTCGGTTATGTATAGAGAGAGGGAAATTTTTACAAAACAATTGATAGCAAAATAAATTAAACAATCAATCATATATTGAACATATAAATAAAAACACTTAATCTATGCTTAACCCTTAAGTACCCGTATGATGTTTTAACCACAAAATTTTCATGATTGTTGGAATTCTTTCAATAATGATCAAAGAAAGTTGATATTTTTTTATCCCAATGGTCTTTATATATCAACAATAGTTATACACCAATATTTTCATGCTCTCATATTTGGTAATCTTATTCTTTTTAGTGTTTAATTATTAACCTTCTTTGTAGTAGTTGCAACAAATCATGCATATTCTCAATAAGTAAGTCGACTACAATATTTTATATTTTCGAGTCAAAATGTTATTCTATAATCATTGCAATTGCTTAGACTATTTTGGTATTGGCATTTTGATAGTACTTTTTTGTGGTAAGCAAGCCAGTGTGGTTAAAAATAGAACTCAAGGCAATGTCATGTAGAAAGGTGGGGGTTTTGGATGGCTTAGTTAGCTTCGTTAGTTATAGAGGCTTGAGAAATGTAATACAAAGGTCATATGAAGAAAAATTAATCTCATCTCAGCTCGGTTTAAAGGTGTGATTTATATGCTTAAACATCGTATTTAATTAGAATTGATATTAGTGGATTGGAATGGTATGAAGCTAAACGCAAATGTTATTAAATAAGAGAGACAAAAAAAAATAAATAAAATAAAATTGAAGGGACATAAACCTCACCAAAAAAAGAAAAACAAACTAAAAAGATGAAGCAAATAAAAAAAAATACAAACCAAACAACACACTAAAAAATCTGAGACCGATAAATTTGGGATAAAATCCCACCAAGTAAATATGTGAAAAGAAACTTTAAAAGAAAGTCAATATATCTTTTTTTTGAACCGCAAACTTTATTAATCACTCAAGCAAAGTATATTAACACAAGAAGTCAATATATCAACACAAGAATTGAATTGTTTAGAGAAAAATATGTTTAGTTAAGCTATTTGGTACGTAATTTTCAAAAAATGGACATGATAAAAAAAAAGACAAAACCACTATAAACAAAGTTTATTTCAACCTTTGTTATGACCAATATTGTCGGCAAGTACATATAGATCCTTACCTTATATAAAATATCAATAAGAAAACTAATTACATATATAAAACCAAAATAAATAGCAAAATGAATCACGTCTATACAATACAACCCATATAATTAAGAAATCTAAGTTCTTATAAACGAATACACTATTAAAATAAGAGATTCATTACAAACTATATTATTTATTCTTAAAGTGAAACGTTTATCGGGAGAGGTTAACCCCTTATATGATTCTCAGTTACCTCGAGAGGAATAATCTCCGCAACTATGCGCGGATGATACCTTTAGTATAGAAGAAAATAAACAAATAAACAAATATGCGATATAAATAAATTAAAATACCATATTTCTAAACAATCTTTTTTTTTAATTAACATACATTAATATTATATTAAACATAATAATATTTTAAAATAATATCCCAATCATTTAACTATATATAATTATACTTATCATAAATATTATTTTTATTTGTGAAAATATTTTAAGTATATATTTTAATCGAACCCGTGCAACGCACGGGTTTATCTCTAGTTTATATTAAAACAAATAATGTTTAAATTTTAAATGAATTAATAGATGACCCCAAGACAACATGGCCTTAATATATTTATAAGGCAAATGTCAACATGTGTCCTTAAGACACATGTTAAGAATATAAAAGTAGTAATATTTTTCTTGTAGCTTGTGTATTATATCTTTTCAATTTAAAATTATTTTGTGTTATTAAATGCAAAATTCTAATTTTAGTTATCTTAAGATGTGTCATAAGGGCACATGTTAACATACCTGGTGAATTTGTTAAGCATTCTAAAAAAAGAAATGAAAGACAAAAGTAATATTGAGAACAAAATTTTTACACTTTCAAAATATTGAATGCACAATTTTCAAAAAAATATTTTCATAATAATTTAATTAACTAGTGCGCACCGGTGCACTGTTTAGCATTTTCCTAAAATAAATAATCCATGTATCCATCAAGCAACCATAATTAGGTAAAACATCTGCATATTGATTTGCTTTCTGATATACTATAAGTGATGAATAACAACTTCTCAATTTAATAGTAGCAAACGATGAATCTTCTCGATAAAAGACCTTCCTTTCCAACTCTCATTTTCTATGTATTGAAATTTTAAGCTTCTAACATACATGAATGAGAATCCCTCCGGTTTTTAATATAAGAGAAATTTTACTTTTAAATTTTTTTTTTTTTTGAAGAAGCTAAATTAACCCATCCAACTTTTTAGATTCTTAAATGTATCTAGTTCATATTATTGATTAAATGTATTAGATTTTCAATCAATCTAAAAAATGCATTAAATTATCAATGAATCTAAAAGTAAAATTTATCTTATATTAAAAATCGGATTGAGTATTTAAAATGTACTCTACACTCCACGTGGGCAACACTTCGAGAAACATTATGATGCTGTGAGGCGAAGAAAAAAACAACATACTACGCGCAAAGTGAAGGAAAAAATGATGATCATTAATTTTAAAGGAAAAGAGAGTTGACTCTTGATGGACCTTGACTTGAATAATGAACTTTAGAATTTGGATTGGAACTTGCTTCTTAATCTTAATCATTTGTCCATTTGCATGTCCAAAAAACTCAAACATTGCGGCTTTTTGACTAAATCATTTCATTATTAGGCTTATTTTTGTAAACTGATATTCAAGTAAATTATTTGATTTTGTGTAATATTTATATGATTTAATTTGATTTTATAATATATAAGAAAAAATTTACTTTTAAATTTATTGTATAATTAATGTATTTAGATTATAACACTCTCTGAATATAGGTTAATTTTACAAAGATTTAACATGTAATTTTTTTTAATATATAGATCCGGAAGAAATATTATTTTATTTTTATTTTTTTGGTTAAGTAGTCGAGTGGCTAAAAATTTCACGCTTAAGGTGGATAAGTGGATGACAGAATGCAATATTCTACCAATTGAACTAAGCTCACGGGACCCGGAAAAAATATTATTAATTACTACTATTTATGGATGTGATTTGTTTGATTTTGTATTTTTTTTTTGGTATGCTTTGGTTGTTTTCTTGTGAGCAATTATCTGAATTAGTAATAGTAATAGTTTGAACTTTGAAAAACAATTCCGTGCATATCACTCTTGTTGTCCAGTTTCATATATAGGACACAATATATGAACAGGGGATTTGATTTGAACTTCTTAAATATTAAATTACAGCTACGCAGACATATTAAGGAATATTTGGTTACTAGTAAGAGACCCGCGCTATCGCACAGGTCGTAACGTTACGTTTATATTTTTAGAAGTTACACTTTGCTAATTAAAATTAGAAAAGAATCTGAATTTATTTAATCAGTGCTATAAATCAATAGTATAATTTGTCTCATATATAATTTATTATGAATAGGGGATTTGATGTGAACTTCTTAAATATTAAATTACGGCTACGCAGGCATATTAAGGAATATTTGGTTATAAGCAATAAAGAAACAAACTTTTTATGCAACCTTTGGTACATACCAAATGATAATTATGGGGAAGAATTCATGTTGGACTTGATGGAAACTCTCAATAATCCATATTTAATTTGGATTAAATTAGTAAGCATTTTCAGGCCTTTATATGTGGTCTCTTTTGACCAAAAAAAATAATGCGGACATGTTACATGAATGTAGTTCGATTGATTGAGATGTTATATTATATATATATGTAGGGATTCAAAATTCGAATTTCTTTCATCATTTATATAAGGGTGAAATTTTAGCCACTAAATCAATTAATAAATGATAATAATAATAATGTGGCAACTTAATTTGTACTACTAATCTTTTGACCCGTAAAATATGGATGATTTTTGTGTGAAGATAGTAATTTTATGTTTTACGGGAATAAATGTGTGTTTTTTTTTGTTGAGTAATTATTATAAAGTAATTATTTCTTTCTAGATTTAATTGAAGACTTTAATAGTAATATAGCAAAATATAGAAGAAGACATTTATGCAACAAAAAAAGAAAATCCAAAAGAAGACGGTATATAATGTAGTACAAAGATTTGATGCATGACATGAAATGGATGTAGTGCACTTGTAAACTTCCACAAAAAATGGTCAGTCGTATAGTTGGGAGATAGCATTGGATTCCCTTGTTCCGGATATCGGCAATGAAAAGATCCGTCCGCTGTTTGACGTAGTTGTTATCTGGGCTTTCGGCTATCACTTGCCAGATATTCAGTATAGTCCGTCTTTACTATTTAAATTTTTTTTTTCCGCAATGAGTTCAAAGACCCGGCGCACGCCTTGTTGTGGGACGGGTGCAAAGAGATAAGAAAAAGGCTAGTAGAGTTAGACCAAGTCAATGCAGGTGGTTATGGTGCATAAGCTTTTTCCTTAACGCTATGCATAAATAATGAAAATTGCTTAATGCACCCCCAGATTGCTTAACGTACCCCCAAAATTTCTAGCGCAGCACCCTAAAAATCTAGGGGTGCGCTAAGCAATCTGGAGGGTGTGCTAAGCAATTTTGGGTATTTATGCACGATGCATAAACATGGCTTATGCACTATAACTTGTGTCCAAGTCAATATTACCACAAATAAATAAATATTTTTTAATATAATTATTTTCCCATATTTTTTAGTTATAACTATGAGACAATATACTTGAAAATTTTGAAACACAGTTTTGAAAATTTTGAAATATACTCAAAATTTAAAACACAAGCCACTCAAAAAATTATGGAGTTGCACACAATTGTAACAATCTCAAACAAATAATCACATTTTAATATGACAATAATACGAGTCTATTTTGTAAAAAAACTTATTTGTAGCTTAAAACAGTAGGAGCTTATGATAAGTGTCTACATATATGTTTAAATAAAGTCAATTCAAATTCAAACAAAATGATAATATGATTGTAATAACTTAATACAAATTATTAGGATTTTGAAACTTTGCACTATAAAAGAGCATTTTAAAATAAAACTTAAAACAAAATATACTAACATAAATATAAAGTAAAAAAAATAAAATTAGGACACAGTTTGACCCACTGGCACCGCAACTGCGATAAGGAGATGATTGAAAATTATTTGATGTCAGAACTGACCCCCGAATCAGATTAGGAAGTCAAGTGGGTCTGATACTGATAGTGAAAAAAAAAAAGCCAAGAAAGAATAGATAAACTAGGGCGAAATAATAGAAACGAGAGTGTAAATAGAAACCCCATACATATATTTTGAAGTGAGCTAACATACAGTGAACAAGGCCTCATATTTAACAGCCCAAGCCCATTTATTAGATCTGATTCCAGAACCAACCCTAACGAAACCAGAATCAATTTCTAGACGAAGTGCTTCTCTGAGAATCTTGAACTGAAGCGAAAGAGATTTTGATTTTCGAGCTTGAAATTGAACAATGGACGAAGACGAAATTCTCGGATACGTAACCGCATACTTGAAGAAGAAAGGGTTTAAGCAAACGGAAAAAGTTTTCCAAGAAGAATTTCAACAAAACAAAAGCAATTCATCTTCTAATTCCAATCTTGAACCTGACATTGCAAATCACCTTGTTGCATTTTCTCAGTAACTTTCTATTTTTTTTTCTCTTAAATTGTTTTCTGCAACTAATTTTGCTTCTAATTCGCGAAATTTGTGGTGTTTTGCAGGTTGGAGAATGGTCCTGCAAGGTATCATAATGGATATAGTAGATTAAGAACATGGACTTATTCATCATTAGATTTATATAGGGTAATGCATTGTTTAATTGCTTGATTTTAGAGAAAAAAAATTGTTTATGGAATTGAAACTTTGTTATAGTTTCTGCTGTTGTTACAATGTTTGCTACTTTCTTTCAGCATGAGTTGCTTCGCGTGCTTTATCCGGTGTTTATCCATTGCTTTATGGACCTTGTTGCAAAAGGGCATATTCAAGAAGGTATAATAAGTGTTTGGACACTAGTATAGTTTTAAGTGGTGTGTTTGTATTAATTTATTTGAGCTTATTTATTGGTTAAATCATTTGGGAGACTGTTTGAGAGAGCTTATAGAAATAGCTTATGATATATCGGTAAGCAATTTTCAGCTTATTTCCATAAGCTCCCCAAGATAGCTTAAGAAACAACTTATAGCTTATATGAAAACAGTTTGATTTTATTTTATCACATCATTTGTTGTAGAAATAACTTGTATATAAGCACTTAATTAGAGTGTTTATTCAAATAGGGTTTAAATGTGAGACATAAGAGTATAATGTGTTTTATAAAATTCTTCTGTTTTTTATATTCTCAACTAGAAATTTTTTTCAATACTTTTAGTGAAGACCATGGAATGATGCACTTACAAAATTTCTCTGTTTTTGATATTCTCAGCTAGGAATTTTTTCAATACTTTCCGTGAAGACCATGAAATGATGCACTTGCGTGACATTCAAAAGTTAGAAGGAGTTCTTTCTCCAACTCATTTGAAGGTTTGTTTCTGTCCAAAATATTATATTATTCTCTAAGTTACTTCTACCAGTTGGATCATCATTCATCAACAATTTGTATTGAATAATACAATGATGTTCTTTTTACTCAGGAAATGGAATTTGCTCATTCACTAAGGCAGAGTAAATTCAACATAAAGATATGTGAGGTAATATTTTTATTCTCCTGGATTAGTTTATTGGCTATCTATATTATAATGTTTTTACTGTAATAAAAATTTAACTCTACTAGTTTCAGACGACTCCAGAAATTGAATGCACCTTCCATGTTTTCTTTTCCGTGTTCAGTTTTGATCTTATATTGTTAGGAACCCAGAAGTACCATCTATTTTAAAGTTGTATTCTAGGAGGCAGGGTGTAGTATAAATAAAGGGGGATAGGAGGGAATAACATTCATATACTGGATCACTGAGAGCGGCAATCCTGGAAGAGAAGAAGTGAGAATATGAGGTCACACCCAGATGCCTCTACCAAATTTGAAGTTAGAATGTCTTAGACAAAGGGGGAACAAGCAAGAATCAAGACTGTGAATTATGATTGTGGTTTCATCATACAAATGACTAAGCATTAATCTTTATTTATACTAATACTTGATACTAGACTCCTAATCTTAATTAAGATAAGATAGGAAACTAATCACAGTGTACTAGGCTCCCAATTCTAATCAAATATGGAAATAAATCATGAAATATTATGTAATGTGAAAACTAAAACTATTCCTAGGAGATAATTTAAGAAATTTCATAATAGTTACACCACACAAATTATAGATGTTTTTCATTTATTCAAACAGATATTTTTCATTTGTAATACAACCTTATCAACATGCTGAGTACCATACCAACTTAGTGTGACCCTCACGATTGTAAATTATACATACATGATATCATACCACATTACCTTTATCTTACCTACAAACTCTGGTAATAGTGATTTAGTTAACACTTCATTAGGTATTGATGTCAACTGCATTGGTGGCAAGTATACATCTTCCCAGTACCATGTGATGTTATCAGATGTTCAAGTTGGAGTTTGAGCATCAGCTCTATTTTATTAATTTGGAGGGTAAAATTGGGATTACTATAATTTTCACCCTACTCTTAGTTATGGTTTGTTGTTGTTTACCTTTGCAATGGTGGATTTGGCTCATGAGAGGGCTCAGTGGAAATTATGTGCAACTGTGAAGATTGGCTTATACTATTTTATTTTATTGATATATGAAATTCATCTACACCACATTAGATTTATGGACTCCTGAAAGAGATGACTTCTTGGTTCCCCTGTTTTTACCTGGACTATATTATTCTTTGTTTATGTTTGTATTTGTCTCTTCGCTTATACCATTTGTGGCATTTACATTTTTCCGTAATGGAGGAAGCTGATAATGATTATTGTTTTACAAGTATTCCTATGAGCTGCTGCTGCAACATCTACACAGTACTCAATCCACTACTATACTTGGTATAATCAATGAGCATATTAACTTCCAAGGTACTTCTATTCACTTTGACCTTCGCACGTTCATTTAAAATTCTTGTTATTGCCCATACTTCATTTTTTTTCCTTTTTTCTTTTTTGTAATATAGTTACCTCCGGGCAACCTAGCTTGATTTCTGATGATCCAGAGGCTGTTACCCTTACTGGAAGCAGCCAAGACGCAGCAAACCAGATAAACCAGAAAGAAATACATTGGGGGGTGAGGCCATTATTTTATCTCCAAAATTTGACCAAGTTAGGAATTTTCTTGCTGATGTAGTTTCTGTTACTATGAACATTGTTATTTATTTTGCAAAATCGTGGTATAATAAAAATGTCTTTATAGCATGAAAATGCCTTAAACTATATTTGGCCTGCAGTTGACTAATTATTCCAAGATTTCCAATATTGAGATAACCACATGACTTGGGTTCAGTCAATTGACAAAGTGGCTCCCTTGTCATGCTTATAGAGTAACTTTTAGCATTACATTACTAGCTAGTATTAGCTGTGGAAAACAGAAAATAGGGAAGAGCCTAACAAGGCCTTATTATTGTAACTAACTCGTGCCGAGTTAGCACAAGTCTCAATGGATTAAATACCGCTCTCAATTCTCATACTCTCATGTAAATAACTTTGCTTTATAAAAAAATACAAAAAGAAAAGATCTCTAAACTTTCCCTCGTTTTGTCTCTGTTTCTCTCATCTTCATCACGAGTTTCTCACTTTCTATTAAAGTCATTGTACTGTATGGAGTGGCGCATGGGTGATGAAATTGTTTAGCTGCCGTGATGAAACTTGTTTAGCTACCAGGAACACCATATTCAAGAACTGTTCCTAAATTGGACTGAACCAGCTTGTAAACTGGTATAATTTGAAGTGCACCCAATAGGTGGCATGATAGTTAGAAAAAGTTTAACATGCCATTGATTTGTAAACAGGACAGCAAGGACAAAAGGAACTTAATATAAGATTTATCCTATTCAAAATTCCTTTTTTACCAGCAGCCTTAGATCAAGTTTTAGCCCTTCATCCTCCATATTCAACGGTACAAGTGGTTTAGTTTTGATGTATTGGGTTATTGTGTTTGTGTATAATGTAAAATGTATATCTCGTTGCCAAGGATTGAATTTAGATTTACCATCACTATGCTTGGTATATTGTGTTAATTTCAACTGTCTGTTTACGAGCAACAAAGACTATGCAGCTGTTGCTTTGGTAGCTTCAAAAGTGCTCTTCATTATAGTTTTTGAACGAATGCATTTTCTGATGTAATTACTAATGGTGGATTCATTAATTATATGGTTTCAATCTAAACATGTTTGTCCAATAGTTGCTTGAAGACTCACTAGAAGAACGGTTGGAAAAGCCCGGGACCTTGCTTTCAGACTCTGAAAAGGGTGACGGGGAAGCAAAAGAGGGGGAGAATGATGAGAGTAAGGTATATCTTTTTAAAAGTGTACCTCCGACTCTTATGTATTTCCATGTATACTTATAAACGGTAGTCCAGTCCTATATATCTCTTGAACCTAGATATTTCTTGTAAATGAATTTCATTTCCTGTGTTTTTCGCGTTTTTCTTTTATTTGAGTTTTTTCTTTTGTTTTCATGTTTTCTTTTAGAAAAGATCAATTGAAGTAGGCAAGCAAGGTGCTTCAGTCAAAAAGATAAAAAAAGACAAGGGTGGAAGTGCAACAGGGAAAATTGCAAAGCCTGAAGCTATCATTGTACCAGCAGCTCCTCGTGTTAAATCAGACCTCCCCCTGCCCGTAATGTATGCTCTCAAGTCTAAATCTTTATTTTACGTACTTAAAATTTGATATAGAATGTATAATTTAAATTTAAGCAGAAAGCAATAAAGGCACTATGCTAATTTTTTCTTTTCATTAGGAATTGCAAAGTCAGCGTTAGTTACACTATTCTAAAACAATTAATGATTATTTGACGTAAAAGATTTTACTTTGTCAACAAATCACAACCAATCATATGTATGACTTTAGAAGTAGTTATGAATCAAACATTTTCAATGATATAATGATTGTGATTGATTGCTGCCAGTGTAATTATATAATGAATCGACATATTCTTTGCAATCTTTTTCTTGCAATGAGAGGGGTTTTTCTTCTCTGTTATTTTATTAGTTTCCTTTCTCCTCAGCTGAAGCCAAATCAGAAAATCAACATCCAGTCATTTATTTATTTATTTTAAAAGCTACATAATTGAAATAAGGCCTTTTCCTGTTATGGTTGAAAACTATGCAAACTATGCTTACATTTTTAGCTGTTTTGCTTATAGATTTTACTATGTCTCTGAGAGCAGGATTTAATGTCTGCAATATTCTGTTTTCAACATCCACAATTGGTTGGGTGCAACAAGGATCAATATTATTATATAAAAAAAAAGATCAATATTCATTAGGCTCAACTCTTACTGTATTCTGTTTGAGTCCAAAAACATTTGCTGGTACATCGTACTGGCCCTGTCAGTTTAATTTCAATTTGTGATATAGATGTTTGTTAAAGGAACAAAGATTGTTGTTTTACATTGATTGCTTGTTTTAGGCCATACAGCAAGAACCTTTTTCTAAGAAGATTATTGTGGAGGATAGCTCCCTCGTTCTAGCTCTAGGCTTTTTTAAATTTTTTTATGAGGCGGGTAAAGAATATAAAACTATTAGAGAGAGAAGGACGGATAGGAGAAGGATAAAAAAGAATTCTCCAAAAAAAGGAATACCACATACAAATGAGAACTAGGAAAATTAAGAATGTAACAAGGCCTCCCGACCCCGTGCATATCCAACCTAGAAATAACCATATGATCAAGAATGCCAAAAGTAAATAAAACAAGGCAAATGCTAATGAGTACCCTAAGGGAAGGGTATTGTTTAGCAAGCCTAAAGAAGTAAGTCTTTATGGGAATTTGTGTTTTTATTGCATGGAAAAGAGATGTGCTTAACTTTTCAATGATTAATTACCTTGTTTGCAAACCTTAAACAATGCCATGACACTTGTTAGCCAGACCCATGAAATAACTATATCCCAAATTAACTGTGGGGGCAAAGAAAAACATAATGCTACAAGGGCCTCAAGAAGGAAGAATGTGATTTTCTTTAGGTTATAAATCATAGTCCATCCATATCCTTTTGGGGTAGAAGAGCACATGTGATTTAATTCTGAGTTCCTTGTATTATACCTGCTAATATGGGATGGACTTTTATTTCTTGATAAAAAGGGTTTTGAAGGACGTTAACTTTTGGGACCTCTAATTTAGCATTTGATGTCAGATTTTTAGTTACAGACTAGTAAATTTGTAACATAATTCCATTGAGTTTAGTAATATTGGATTTTTGCAGCCCAACAGAGGTGGAACAATCTATCCTTGAAGATTTAAGGAACCGTGTACAACTTAGTAGTGTGGCACTACCATCAGTTAGCTTTTATACTTTTATCAATACACATAATGGGTAACGTCTGCTACATAATTTTCAGTGTAATTTACTATGTTCACTTCTGTTGCATAATGCTAATATTTTGGTCAACTATCTCAGTTTAAGCTGTTCATCAATATCCCACGATGGATCATTGGTTGCTGGAGGATTTTCTGACTCATCACTAAAGGTTTTTATTCTGCATTCCTTATCATCCATCCTTCTGGAAGAAAACCCTCTTTCAATAGAGTTTTATTTTAGTTGATTGAATTTCTGGTAATTTTTCTGAATTGCATTGCATGCACAGGTTTGGGATATGGCAAAGCTTGGACAACAACCCTCCAGTTGTGAGTTTGTATTTAGATGTTTCTTTAGTTACATGACTTGACATTCTTTGTTAGTATAATGGTTAAAAGACTATATTTTTAACGTGCTTCATTGACCTGATATAGTTCAAACAACGCACTGAGTGCAACAACTTATATATTAATGAAATATACTCTGGTATTGCTTTATATATTATACTCCCTCCGGTCCTTATTATAAGAAATTTTTTGCCTTTTTTTAGATTCATAGAATGTTTGATGTATCATGTATCTAATATGGTCTAGCTACATCAAACATTCTATGAATCTAGAAAGCAAACTTTTTCTTATAATAAGGACCGGAGGTATCATATGACGAGAGGTTCTGAGCAATGCCTCTGTATCTTGTCATGGAATTTTATGCTTGGTTCTAGAACTATCCCTCCATGGTGCTTAATTTGATAGCTGTGTTGAACAAAATCAAATCTGAGTTGATGTTAGCCCATATTCATGTATTTTTTTTTTTTTTATAATTGTTCTGTTATTGATTCTGCTATCCTCAGCTCTTTCACAGGGTGAGAATGATACGTCACAAAATGAACAAATGCTTGGGAAAAGTGGTGGGAAAAGACAGTATACATTGTTTCAAGGCCACTCGGGGCCTGTTTATGCAGCCTCTTTTTGTCCTGTTGGGGATTTTTTACTTTCATCCTCAGCAGACTCAACAAGTATGGTTACTTATCTCATTTTAATATTCTCTGCATTATGTTTCTTTGCTTTTGGCTGTATTTTTTTTGTTTATTTCATATTGTAGTTCTAATTTTGAATTTTAAATGGAGTATGCAGTTCGTTTATGGAGCACAAATCTTAATGCCAATCTTGTTTGTTACAAGGGACACAATTATCCTGTCTGGGATGTTCAGGTAAATCATTTTCTTCTGAAATTTTCTATTTTGATGATGAATGTAGAAAAGCATGTCAAATACTTTGAATAAAATAATTTAAAATAAATGAATTTAGTATTGTGACTTGTTCAATTTTTTCACTCGCTTTTCATAGTAGTTTTTACAACACTCTCAAAATGTCCTCTTAATGTGATCCACATTATTTCTTGCACCTTTCTGAATATATATGCATATATGGATGAGAATAAGTTCATTTAGTGAAAGCAAATAACTGTACAAAAGGATAGAAGTATTAGAGGTCCTTAAAATAAAAGGAAGAGGCTATCCATTCCCTGAAAATATATAAAATATATATAATGGGCTTCTTATATGCTTTGACCTTCATATACTTACCTTCACCGTCTCCCGAGTGAGATTGGCAATATATATAATGGGCTTCTTATATGCTTTGACCTTCGTATGCTTTGACCTTCTTATTTGCATGTATATTTTGGAAGACTGTTGTTTATTTCTTTTTTCTGGATGCAGTTTAGTCCCATGGGGCATTATTTTGCCAGCTCTTCACATGACAGAACTGCTAGGATTTGGTCCATGGACAGGATACAGCCCTTAAGAATAATGGCGGGACACTTGTCTGATGTGGATGTGAGTTATGATTTCTCTTGTTCTAATTTCTCCAGAATATGTTCTCTTTAGGGTTTATATGTTTTCCTAGCTCATTCGATTTTGTATTTACATCTTGACTGCTTCAGTAAATTTGTGAATATGTGGTTTAAGAATGCTTCCTTGTTTTATGCTCTTATTTAGTGCGTTCAATGGCATGCCAACTGCAACTACATCGCAACTGGTTCCAGTGACAAAACAGTTAGACTATGGGATGTGCAGAGTGGAGAGTGTGTCCGGGTTTTTGTTGGTCACAGGGGTATGGTCTTGTCTTTGTCAATGTCTCCTGATGGTCGCTATATGGCATCTGGTGATGAAGATGGCACAATCATGATGTGGGACCTCTCTAGTGGCCGCTGTGTCACACCTTTGGTTGGTCACACATCATGTGTCTGGTCACTCGCTTTCAGGTGATCCTCCACCTTAATCAAAATATTTTAACTTGTGGAAAATAAAGCTCTCGAGGTTTGCTATCATCGCCTTAAACTAATGCTATTCATAATGTCTGGATGTTTTTAGCTCTGAAGGTTCTATTCTAGCATCTGGATCTGCTGATTGCACTGTAAAACTATGGGATGTAAATACGAGCACCAAGGTTTCAAGGACTGATGAAAAGTAAGCCTTTCTAACACAGTGAAATATAAAGAATTATGTTCTTATACTAACTAATTTTACCTTTATTAGAAACGGGAATACTAACAGACTCCGATCGCTGAAGACCCTACCAACCAAATCTACTCCTGTTAACACTTTACGGGTAAGTGTACCAGTTTTGTATGATTATATGTTTTTCCATAACGATATTGTTGATAATAATCTTATGATTTGACCCTTGTATTATGTTCTTGGAAGCAGTTTTCTCGAAGGAATCTTCTTTTTGCAGCTGGAGCTCTTGCCAAAAATGCTTAATACATTATACGGGATTTTTTTAATGTAAATTTTGCAATCACTCTTTTTTGCTGTCTAGCTAATTTATATACTTGTATAATATATTATTTGACTACTGAAATAGAGATTAAGATCGTAATGTTGTGTCACTTTAAAAAAAGAAGTAAAATTTGTTCTTCTATTGTTAAAACATAAACCAAAATATTAAAGCCAACTTGAGCATAAACGCTTGTTTCACGTAATATGTTTGATCGAGTATGCTGAGAAGAAAAATATATATGACAGAAGGACATGCCTTTAAATTATGTAGTATGTTGTTAGCAATTGATTTCCGAATTAGTAACTTCAATAATATGAACAAAAGTATACTAGTATTGGACAAAAATATATTCTAAAGAGCTACGTCAGAGTTAGCACTTCAATAATGAACATTACAAATAGCAATTGATTTTTCTTTGACGCAGTAGCAAATTGATTTCACAATAGAAATCTCAGAAACACTGGAAAAGTCATTCATTTGAAACATCAGCTTTATAATCCATTTAGTATATACAACTTCCAATAAGGGAAATCTTATATTTCATTCAAAAAGATAGTATACAATTGAATGCTACATGTTCTAAAATGCTTAAGAAATAGTCTAGAAATATTGGAGTTACATTAAAAATAAAATAAAATTATCAGATATTTATAAGGAGTATTTTACAGCTACACGCGGTTAATAAAAGATAAGATATAAAAAAAAGTGAGACAACGTCATGAGAATTTAGCAGAGATGGTACATAATTCAATTGAAGATAGCGATAGAATAATTTAGTGGAGATATCATTATTTATTTATTTTATTTTTTTGGTCAAGAGATATCATATTTTTATGGATGATGGATAATGAGAGAGAAGAGAACCAATCAGTGAATCTATTGCTATAATCATACAAATTTTTGGGATGACTTTCATTATTCCTATTTTACCCTTAAAAAAATTACCAAAAAAAATAATTAAATATTTGTATATGTTGAAACATAACTTCCACGTAAAAATAGATTTTCAGTTTTTTTTAGTAAATAATTTTTTTTTCTTAATAACCAAGCACAACTTCCATATAAAAGTAGGTTTTCAGTTTTTTTATAGTAAAAAAACAAATATTTTTTTTCTTCTTAATAACTAGCCACAACAAAAAAGGTGGTTAAGTAGTTATCAATTAACTAAGTCCAATAAAAATGGAGATTAAGTAGTTATTTATATTTGCACAATAGAAAATATCGATCACAAAAAAAAAAAATTATCGATCACACAAACGGGCACGGAACTGCTAGTATTAGATAAAACTCATTTAATTCTTTTAATGATATTTTTTTTGATATCCTTTCATAGGGGTGAAAATAGATTATAATCTATATTATGGTAATTCTATACTGCATTCTAATAAAAAAATATTAATTTTTATAAATTGTGATATTTACAATTATATATTAATTAAAAATAATCGATGCATATTTCTTTCAAGTATATTTGATGTATAGATATCAAAACAAAAAAAAAAGTATATTTGATGTATATAAGCCTAAACTTTATTATAAAATTTTCATACGGCTACTACTGCATCCTATAAATTAATTATGAAAAATACTAAATAATGTCGCGGAGTACTAATTAAAGTAACGCAATATAGTAAAATTACATTAAAATTTATGCAGTCAATGTTAATAAAATATAAAAAGTGTTATTTTCAATGAAAAAATTACAATTTATATATCTTTAACCGATGCCCCAAAGACACTAGCTAGTTATAATGATATAATATAATCTAACGCATGAACAACAATATTCGGTTGATATCAATTAATTATAATTTCAAGTAAATTGAGCTGTCAAACTGAATATTGCTCAGTACAGTTTTAGTCAAAAAATTAACAACATTTTACTTCCCTCGTGCAAGAAGAAAAGTGCTGAATGCTAGTGCTAGCTGATAATATACTAGTACATGACATGATCATTAATTACCTTGATGTATACAGTGCCATACGTTTAGATAGCTAGGTTTACTAGCTAGTGTTCAATTCATTCAACTTTGAAAAGGCAATAATTACTAAGTACAACTCATATGATAGTGTCTGTAAAAAAAAAAAAAACTCATATCATATGATAGTGAATGATTTAATAATTATTAATAATGTAAAGGTTAAATTCACTGCATGTACAAAGGACAACAATTAAGATGGTGTCAGTGGACCACGGCAAAAAAAGGAAAAAAAATCAGTATAGTGGAAGTGATATTTATCATAGAGATTCTTTGAAAACCTACTCTTGCCACAACAATTATAAGGAACTTATCTATTTTCAATAATTTTTAATAAAATATTTCTGTTCTTCATTTTTTATTTATTATAAAATTTATTTTTTATTTTTTATTATTATTATTATAGAATTTGTTTTCTAGTATTAAAAATAAAGGTCTATTTTTTATATTTTTAGAGGTTCATATTAAAGACCTATTGAATTAAAGCTTGAAACAAAAAGCAAATTTTCTATTTTTGAAAAAGCAAAGAAGAATTCATATATAAACTAAGGTATTATTATTATTATTATTATAGAAATTGTTTTCTAGTATTAATTAAAAATGGTAAAGGTCTCTTATAAAAAAAAATGGTAAAGGTCTTTTTTTTAAATATTTTTAGAGGTTCATATTAAAGACCTATTGAATTAAAGCTTGAAACAAAAAGCAAACTTTCTATTTTTGAAAAAGCAAAGAAGATTTCATATATAAACTAAGGTATATATATCAAACATTGACTTCTAAAAAATATTAAACCATTATCATTTTTAATAAATTTTAATAAAGTAAATTATTTTCATACATATTTTAATAAAGTATTATACTTAGAGTATTATAAAATGTATTATTTTACTAAAAATAATACTTTTGGACCTTTTGAAGGTTATATTAGACAAACCTATCATTTACACACACAAACAAGAAAGAGAATTAAACTGACGCATCAAAGAAGGTTATATAGGAAACAAGAAAAACTAACGCATCATATTTCTATTATGAATGGAGTGTTAATCCTTTTTTTTTTTTTTGACTAAGAGTGTTAATCCTTTTAATTGTATCGTTTTATAGTTTTATTGGATTATAAAACTGGCAAGACCATAGACATTGTCTTGTACTCTTGTATTGGTTGATTTTTTGATTGAGGGGACTACTACATATATTCTTCTTACATGAATGATTTGAATACCTCTTGTATTTATTCAAATTCTATTTATATAAATATATTTAGTGTTCACAAAAAAGAAGGATGATTGCTCCCAAATAGTAAAACGAACTACACCCTTCGGTGCAAAAAAAATCATTTTTCAAATTAATTGAATAATCAATATATTTAATCTATAATATAAATTACATATATCAATTAACTTAAAAAATGACACCAGGCCACCGGCATGTGCTTCGGTTTATGACACCAGGCCACCGGCATACCTCATACCAAACGAAGAATGAGAATGCACATGTACCAAACGGGTTTATGGCACGGGAGAACTATAAGCCAACGCAAGATCAAAAGCAGGTAGAAAACATGAAGAACTTTCTCATTGTCCTGACCCGACAGCTGCTGTTTGAAAGGGTTCCTACAAAAAATGGCATAGAAAGATTACAAAAGGTATTCCAACCTAAACAAAAGAGAGCAAAGAAGAAAAAACAAGTTTGCCAGCAACCTCAACAACATATTACACCCTAAAATATATTGCAAGGGAGTAAAAATCACTACTCATAAATGTAACAATTACACCGTTTGCCCTAAGCAAGGAACCACCCTCTTAGCATATGTGTTTGGAAGAACCACTATACGCACGATTGAGGTTTGATAGTGAAGTAGGATGTTTGGTTTCAAAGAGATATTACTTGTAGTCCTGTACGTGCATTTTCATTGAAGCAATTCAATTTCCTAGCGTCTATGGTGGACCAAAATCAACTCGCAATTTCATCCAACAGCTAGCGGTTTCTAATGCTGTGATAAATGTCCATAACAAGCAAATTATTGTCGTTTACACACCCAAAAGCAATATTTTGACACAGTATCCAAACATGTATCTAAACAATTGTTGCATTAATTCGAGCTCTTAACCTCGATTAGGTTAATAATCTCATCTGAGCCATATAAAAGACATGATGGCACACCAACAAATAACACACAAGGAGAACCTATTAAAGTAAGTACTAACAAAAGAGAAGTAGTCTGCAAAAGAAAGCTTTTTTTTTTAACGGCAAACAAAGATGGCTAATAAGCACTCAACATAAGCTTCATATGCATACCATTCAATTCATAGAAGAACCATTTGTAGTACTAAACTTCAATACAGTACTCTACAATCAACAATACATACTAATTACTAAGTATAATTAAAGTTGTTTCCACTGTTAAACTATAAACAACATTACATGCTTGAATTAAGAGTGATAACCTACACAAGCAAATGAAACTTAATGGTAAACAAAATGGTTTTCTTTGAAAAATCATGAAAAGGGGATTTTGCAGAAGACTATTTGAGTTCTAGTGAAGACATGTAATCGATCTTTGCTTTATCTCGGGTATATATATGTCTTGTACTTTGCGTGAGCACTTCTAATAAAATTTTCCACTTCGAAAACAAAAACAACCTCTTCCTAATTAAGTATATAATCCATGGAATCTAAATTACATAATCAAATGCTTGAATAATTGAAAAAGAAACAGTAAATACTAAAAGAAATCCACAAACCTTACCTTCATAAACAAGTATGCATACCAGATAGGGTTGCCACAATGGCACAGACTTGCTAATTCCTAATTCAATTTGAGACCCTAAAATCATATACAAACTAATATATATAGTACATATATTCACTGTTTCCAAAAAAAGGTTTTTTTGTAATTAGCTTATTTATCATTTGTAAGAATGCCATCTTATCAATAATAGAAGCAGTATTTCATTGTTGATGGTTGAAGTCAGCTTAAATTATCATCATTAAACTTCTTGATCAAAGCATTACATACTGGGAGTATATTAATCTAAAACTGCAAGTATATTAACCAAATAATGGTCTTATTTCCAATACATCTACTATTTTATGTCGTTTTTTATTATTAAAAACTCTAGAGAGATTCACTGATTTCAGAAATTCAATTCCATTGATTATGAAGAGTGTTACAAATTCTGTTAAACACTTACTTTTATAGTGTACTCCCTATTGATAGCCCAAAAATAGACAATCTTGAGACCAAAAATCAAGTTTGTGAGCATTGTAGGGTCTTAATAAGGGGAAGTAAGCACATCTAAACACCCTAAGGAATTTGTAGTTAGGTTCATGATTGAATAGAACAGTATAGGGTATGTGAAAATTGAGGGATGCGGCGAGAAAGACATAATCCCAGTTGGTGAGGGGGTAAGGAAGCTTGAAGGAGCAAGGTTAGGCCTACTTCAACAATATGTATTTGCTTTCTTTCCACAACTCCATTTTAATCATGAGTGTGGGGATAGATAAACCTATGAATGATCCTTAGCTCAATTAGAAACTTTGTGAAAGGCTTGAATTCAACCCCAGTTGCCAACTCGTCATAATCTCTGGCAACGGGGAGTTATTGGGGATGCTAGTGCTTCAACATGTGTTTTATGTGGAGTAGGGTATGAATCAGCTGAACACTTATTCGCATCTTGTAGCCAAATCTCACCTATCTGGTATGATATTCTTCGGTCGTGAGGTATTGAGTTGGTGCCTCCTCGTGGTATTTTAGGGTTGTTTGAGGGTTTCTTAGGCACGGGTAAGAGTAGGAAAGATAGAACGGGGTGTTGTTAATTTGGCATACTATTTCGTGGGCAATTTGGAACTCCCAAAATGACGTCTTATTTTCGGAGGGGATCTTTTCTGCCGCGAGGCAAATAAAGTCTGACCAATAATTGTTCCCACCAGGAATTGAACTCGGGTTCTATCAAACAATTCGTCCTAAGGGGAGCTCATTAACCACTTGAGGACATTTACTTGGTTGCAATTTTGCAATACAAGTTTCAAAGAGTGACTATTAAGATATCCTAAACGTAGTTGCCACAAGTATTTGTTGATTAGCATAATGAAGTAAAATAGATGGGAACTCGTAAAGACCAACATTCCCAACACACCCTTGAAGAAGTATGGCATCATTTTCTTGGGATATACTATATAAGACACTCATTAGTAGTAAATTGAATATAAACATTGTTATCACGTAAAAATTGACCGAAACTGATGAGATTCTTAGTGATGGAAGGAACAAGGAGGTTATTGAGTGTGAGAGACATGTATGATTTGTGTAGGGGAGGAAAAGGTAATATAACTAAAAGTTTTAATGTTCAACCCTTGGTCGTTTCCAATGTAACTTTGATCAAGAGTTGGCATTGGGAAGCAATGAACTGGGATTATTTTCAACCAAAATTGGAGGTCTTACAGGAGCTTGAGGCCTCATCAAGACATTGTTAGGTTGGAAATAGTTGGAATTAGATGGAGATGGCTAAAATTGTAGGTGTTGCCATAGCTAGGTGACCGGCAAAAGTAAGCACCATTGAAGGAGCCTATTATAGTTGATTGACTTGTGCCAACCATGGTGGTCAGGATAACGAGCCAACTCGTGAGATCGAACGTTTCTGTGATCTTGCAAGGCTCCTCCGTGCCGGAATATGGCCGGAATCATTTTTTCATCGACGCGGGTGGAATCGCAGTGAAAACGCGTGAGATCGGTGGAATCGCCGCTCAACCACGTTCCTATTTGCAACCCAAAAAATTTGGGTTCGCGGCTAAGGTTTTCGACCCGGAATATAGAAAGCATGACCTGGTTCAAGACCCGGTTGTAGAACCCGCATTTTTTGCCTTTTTCCCTTGAAAAATGAAACGTTTCTTTCCTTTTGCTGTCCTTTTGTTCTGCCAACTAATATGTGATTAAAACAATTAATTATTTTAAATTTTCCCAATACACATCCATAATTTTTGCGACTTCCCAATACATATCCATCATTTGTGGAACTTCACGTGGTTGTGGTGGTGACAGAGGCAGAAGAGGCCGTAACTCTTTTGTTCAATGTCAAGTATGCTCGAAATTTGGTCACATTGCTTTTGGATGTTGGCACCAAGGTAATCAGAGTCGAGATCCTACGCAAGATCGGGGAAGGGTTACAAGATCGTGAATCGGGGGATCGTAACACGGATCGTAAGATCCTAGCAAATTTAGAAATTCATATATATTTCATATATATTCATAGCATGCATATGAAGCAACATAATTTAGTAGGAAAAAAAACTTAAAATAACACGAAAATTACTTTAAAAAACTGAAATTTAGAATCATAATATTCATAGAAGTTCAAACTCAAAGGGTTGTGTTGTGTATCGAGTACGATGAGAAGGAATTGAATAGAGAAAATAGAGAAATGAATATTGAATATAGAAAACAGAAATGAATGTGTATTTAACGTGTGAGAGATGAGTGAGGAAGTAAATCTAGTAAATTCCACAAATGATGGATATGTATTGGGAAGTCACACAAATTATGGATGTGTATTGGAAAAATTTAAAATAATTAATTGTTTTAATTATTGATTAGTTGGCAGAACAAAAGGAACAGTAAAAGGAAAGAAACGTTTCATTATTGGGAAAAGGGCAAAAAATGCGGGTTCTATAACAAGGTACTGAACCGGGTCGTGCTCTCTATATTCCGGGTCGAAAACCTTACTCGCGAACCCGAAATTTTTGGGTTGAAAACAGGAACGCAGTTGAGCGGCAATTCCACCGGTCTCACGCATTTTGACTGCGATTCCACCAGCGTCAACGAAAAAACGATTTCGGCCATATTCCGGCACAGAGGAGCCTTGCAGGATCGCAGAAACGTCTGATCTCACGAGTTGGCTCGCAATCCTGACTACCATGGATTTTACGATATGCAAGTGTTTACCTGCAGTAGCAAGTTACTTTCTATTGCTAGCTGCGAGTATTTACCTGTGTTAGAACTAGAATATTGTGAGTATTGTGTGTGAGTTGTGCAGACTGTGAGTCTGTCTAGTTCTGATGTTGTTTACTCTATTAGCTCAACGTACACCACTCTCTCTGGTGCGTCGAACGTGGCAATGAATCTCCTTGGGGAAGATAGCCAACTTCTGGAAGAGTTTGGAGTTGGGTCACCACCAAAATCTTCTCTTGGTAGTTGCATCCATGATGGGTTTCAACCCGGAAAAATGTCTTGAGTCGTAGGGTTATTGTTGATCCTAGTGGTAACGTGTGTGTTTTTTGTGAGGATCTAGTAGAATCATATAGTCACTTGTTTGTCACTTGTGCTTTTGCTTCTAGGGTGTGGTATCATGTTTGTAGGTGGTAAGGTTGTGAGTGGCTCATGCCCTCAGATTTATGGTGAAAATCTTGGTAATCCTTGTACCCATTATGGTCGGTTCGTCTTGTTTTTGTATGTCTTTTCAATTGTGGGTTGCTTCTGAGTTTACAATCTTTGGTTGGTTTCAACTTTGGTTCGGGTTCAGATTGTATCTCTAAAGCGACACTTTTTTGTCTTGCTTTTCTAGTTGTTTTTGGCCCTTCTAGTACTTTGCTCCTTCTTTATGATATATTTTTCATTAAAAAAAATCATAGTTTATCTAGATAACCAACCTGTAACCTGCCAATGAGTTATCTTTGGGATTTGAAAGCAGTTTCTTGGTGGGTAAAAGCTATCTTTCGGATGCCTTGTGAGTTCCATGTGGTCCTCGATTATTGGCATTTGGCGCGTTGGAAAATATTTTCGGCAACCATTTTTAAAAGACCAACGATAATTTTGTGTTGCTTTGGCAAGAATGATATCTCCCTGAGGCAAGTTACACATTTAGTAGGAATCTTATCAATCAAAAGTTTCCAATAGAATGCACTAACCTTAAGAGAGGAGTACTTCTCCAAATATGCTGAAAAATAAAGTATCCCATCGAAAAGTGGCCACTCCTCCTGGTATTGGCTTGCGAGAAAGGAATGGGTAAATTTCACGGACAAGACTTCTCCATCTATGTTTAAACAAAATTAAAAGGTTGAAATGAGATGGAATGAATTTATTCAATGCAAATTACATTTTTGAATCATTTAACATATGATAGACTTTTTGTTACGAAAAAAAAGTGATAGAATATAATGGATTATATATGATGGAATGCATTTCTCATTTCACATAGTACCATTTTTTTCCTTCTCAATACTCCTCTTTGAGAGCAATAGGGAGAACAAGTTATTTTCTCATTGCAAGTTCAACAAAAATATCAAAATAATGGAGTTAGTTTTTTTTTTGGGCATCACACAATGGAATGATGATTTATCTCACTCTACTACATTCCCCTCAATATATACTATATATACAAATTCAAAATACACTTGATTTTTCTATTTCTGATGGCAGTGTATATTTTAACTCTATCAAAGAAAATAAATGTGAAAATTAAGAAAGCTGATACAATGAGGTAAGGCTACAAAAATTAAATTATAAAGTTATAAATAGAAACTACAAATATTTATTTGAATATGTTAATTGCAAAACCATTGTAATTTTTGTGTATATAGAATGTGACTTCAAATGAAATCTAATTTAGTAGATTAATGCAATCTACCTATCAACACTCTCAATTGTCACAGTAATCCAACAACAGATTTAATCCAAGTCTTTCATGATTTTTTGTGTACATGGGTCAACATGAAATTTAGACCTATGATTTCATGTAAAAATGAAATTTATATCTATAGATATATGCATACTATAGTTACCTAAACATCTCACCAATAGTCTAATCATATTGACTTTGACTTACAAATAGCATTATTTTTTCATCCCAAAAATCTTTTGATAACATTAATTGAGAGCGGTGCATACAAATTAGACACATACATACACACACATCATGTACATAACCATAAAAAAATCTGAAAAAACATTACCAGAAGAAGATGCATACCAGTACTGTATATAGATCTGATAGTTAACTGCTCTGCTATATATGACATCATTTAATTTGTTTGATGTTTTAATACGTGTAACATGCATGGTGTTACTTCAATTCCATGTGTATGTTTTTCATATATCTGCATCATAACAAAAAAAAATCAGGTCACAGGTTGTGGAGAATATCATTACCTATTATCAGTAAATTATAAGGTAAACCCTACCGTGATTAGATAAAAAAAAAAAAAATATATACCCATTTGAAATTTCAAGATGTGGAAGAAATCAGAAGAATCTAGCATAACCTGAAACCAGCAGATAACAAGAAAGTAAACAAGCACCAGGATCATGAATGAATGAATGAATGAATGAATGAATGAATATGATGATAACAGTGACAGATAAATTTTGTGAAGAACATTATATATAACGTGAATAGTCTCATGCTATATTATGTTAGCTACATATATACAGTAATCTAGAATCTATCTATGTATAAAGAAAAAAATTTCCACTTAATCTCACTGCCAAGATATAGATGCATCAAAAGTAACGCTTTCTGTTTTATTATAATAATACTTCACACCTAATATTAAATTCAATCTTTCGATTTGATGTTGACTACTATAATATTAATACCATATACTAATACAATCAATTTCATAACCTAAATTCAAACATAAGTTAAAAATTACTGTGTTCATTAATTAGTTAAACATAAAAACTCCAAATTAAGTAACACTGTTAGATAATAATTATTATATAATAAAACCTGTTGCAGTAAGGAGTGAAGATCTTGCTTTTTCCATCAAGAGAGTATGGTGAGAGAATGAATGCATTGGGAGCATTAGCAGGAGGAAATTCTCCCGCCTGATGGAAATTGACAGAAAGATGAGTGAGCACACAAATACATCGGTATAAAATTATAACGAGTGTATCTGAGTGCTCACTCTCTTCTGTCAATTTCAATGTCCCAGTAAAGCAAAAGCAAAAACATGAAATAAGATACCCAAATTTGGAAGTAGAAAAAACAACCAAAAGGAGAAACAATTAAGAATTGAATCAGATCTAAAGGACAATTTTAGGGTTTTCTTCGAAACAACGAAGAGGTAAACTTCAAAAAAAAAAAAAAAAAAAATCAATAATAGATCTAAAAGAAAAATGGAAGATAAAGATGAAAAACCACAAGAACAATGGGTCTGATGAATTTATTGATTGTGATGGTACTATCAGTAGGTGAGTGAGTGGTGCGGTGATTAGACTGTTGAGAGAGAGAGAGATGGTTCTGTTCTGTGTGTTTTGTGTCGATTGCATCGCACTCATGCAACACAATGAGATGACACGTGGCCAGATCTAATATTCTCTTTCTTTTTCTATGAATATATCTATGGCACGCCACCATAGACATAGACAGAAACAGATGCAACGGCGGCGGATGGAGGCAAAAATGGATAATGGAGGAGACGGTGGAGAGAGGTAGTAGCAGCCTTTTCGGTTTTTTTCCTTTTTCGTCCACTTCACTCCAAATAAATAGAGAAACGCTGCACATTAATCACTTAATCAACATAATAATTCATCACTGATTACCAGTAAATTTGCATTTAATAACTGTATATGGTGAGAAACAAGAATATGTACCGATAAATTTGTTGATTAATCTATACCAATATATAAAGAGAATATGTTGCATTTTTATTTCACTTTTGCCCTTCACTCTATAGTTATCAATTAACTAAGCACAATCCAAAAAAAAAATTAAGCAGTTATTTAAATTAGCACAATAGATAATATTGATTACACAAATGTTTAGTCGCTTGTAAGAATAGTAATTTTCTATCCCCTCCGTTTCTTTTTAAGTGTCCGTTTTGAATAGTAACACCAAATAAAAAAAGTGTATTTTTGCACCTTATCTTCCTATTATAACCTAATTTTAATTCACCAATAAAATTCCTATTAACCAAATTAAAAAATTATTTGTTAAAAAACTTTTAACAAAAAAAGAAAACGTACTCTACAAAAAAAAGTATTAAAAAAAACCTAAACAAACGGGCTAGTGTTTAAAATTATCAACTCATTAAATCAATATAGTAGGTTCAAGTGGTTAACGAGCTTTCTTAAGACAAATCGTTAGGGAGAATTCAATTTTAATTTCTAATGAAAATAATTATTAATCAGATTTTCATTATCACGTGATCGAACTCTAGATTATTCATGCACCTTCTCCTTGGAACCAGAAAGTTATTGTTACCCCTTTATTATAGCTAGTCCGTCGACCATCTTATTTTTGGGTTAACAAATAACAACACTTACTTTCTACCAACTAATAGAATTAACAACACTCACTTTCTTATTGCATAAACTCATAATTCTAATACTCCCTCCGTCCCATTTTAAGTGACACATTTGACCATTTCACACATATTAAGAAAAGTGTATAATTAAATGAGAGATAATATTAATTTTACCAAATTATCTATGTATGCACTTTTTCTGCCCAATGATGATTATAAAAGCATATTTTGCAAAAGCATTTATAAGGGGTAGAAATAGAAAAGTAACATAGAAAATTGAAATGAGTCAAGTATTATGGGACAATTTTTTTTTGCAAATGTGTCATTTAAAATGGGACGGAGGGAGTAATTTAGTAGGATCAAGTCGTACAAAGAAGATCAATTTTACTAGTATAGATTAGATGTACTAATAAATCAGATATACGGTGGTTTTGTTGGTCCTGGCGAGTTTTTCCTTCTGTTTTCTGCTTTTGATTTTTGTGTTGTGTGGGCTTCGGCTGGTGTTGTTTTGTTGCCATGTTTGTATTGTTTTCCCTTGTTCCCCATTTTTTGGTACTTCTTGTGCTATGGGGTGCGGTTTAATAAAAGTTTGATGTTCAAAATAAAAGATTAAAAATTAATTTTTACTTATATTTTATTGTAGAAAGTATAAAAATAGAGCAAACTCATTCAAAAGTTATAACGCAACCAATAAAAGAATACTAAAATTGTTAAAATGAATGTTACAATAGAATTCGAATCTCAACTCAATCAATTGTGTGAATATACGGTGACTTTATCGAATATACAATAGAGTTCGAACCTCAACTCAAGTGGTAAACAAGCTCAAATTCGATAAAGTCAGTCAACTTGAATGCAATGAATGCATGCTCCTTTTGGAGAGAACGAAAGAGTATTATTCTTATTGAGGAGTAGTGGGGGGTAGAGACGGAGTAGGTAAAACAAGGAAGGAGGATTTCGCGGCTATTGTTACGTGAGTCATTTGTAGCATATGTGATAGAATTGCAACCGTTGATCAAGAAGGAGATTTCCTGCCGTTGGATCTCCTATAATTGTGGGACCGTACGTGTATATATAGATGGATGGGGATGTTGTTTATTGGGGAATGGATCTGAAATGTGATAGATAGGACATTATTAGGTTAGACTTAGAATTGCAGCATGTGTTGTGTTTGTGTTGTGGCTATTCACCACACCACACGTTAACAGTAACTAATTAACTCTCTTGTCTTGGCCTCTTTCCTATGCCTTACTGGCTAGTGGCTAGCTACTGCTTTGTTTGGTTTGGAAAAATGAGTGAAAGAAAACAAAATACTAGTATATAAGGAAAAAATGTACTCCCTATGATCTAAAATCAATAATAAATTTGATCAATTTATATTTATTACTATAATGTGCAATTTTAAATTTATTTATCATTAAAAATACTCATCGATGCGGCAAAGAAAAAAATCATCGAAACAAGTTAAACAATATTTTATATGATACTATTTGCATTTATATATTAATAAAATAAGGTCAAAATAGATTATGTAAATAGTGTATATAATAAAACTATGTCAATTATTTTGGGACGAGAGAGTAATAGAAAAAGTGAGAATATTTTATTAGTTTTTCGGTATAAGAAAATGAAAATGCTAAGTGCGGTATTTTGGACTAAGCCTACTCAAAAATAATTGCCATTATGGTGTATGATTTTAACCAATTGATGGTCCTTGTTTGCTGGAAGGGGTTCGAACTCATGACCATGAGTATGTTTCCACTAAACCATTACAATGGGAACAAGTTCTCATCGGTGGCATACTCAACCACCTGAATTATCTCTTTCAATTATGTTCAATCGTTCACAACAGAGTATACAACTTACCTTTTTAACAGAAAAAAGAAGAGGCCTCAATCGGATACATGAGTTTGAGAGATAAATCATTGAAGAGAGAGGGACAATATCAACAAAGAATTTGATACAGAGGAGTTTAATATCAAAGAAGAATTAGAGAAATTTGAGAGAGATGAGATTTTGGCAGTGGAAGATGAATGAAAGAGGATGTGAGAGAAGAGAGAACTTGAATAAATGTGAAAGGGGTCCATGTGCCAGCTCATTCGCATATCATTCGTGAAAGAAATTTTCGCTGCATATAGCAGCATTGATATAGATATGAATAATGCTAAATCTCGCGAAAGGTGTATCACGAATTTTTCACGAATATCTGCTACTTACAATCCAGCTTGTAATTTGCATAGAACACGTGCACTATGACTCTACTAGATATCAATGCTTTGAATGTGCATACCTTAACAAACATTTCAACAAGTGTAATTTTTTTGTGCACCATGTTTTGAAATGTCAATAGAACATGGGTTAATTACACTCCTAGCCTTTGGAATGGCTATGAGCCTATGACCGTGTTTGGATATGCTTCAAACTCTGAAGTCCCGATATTCAAAAAATGGTGATGTATCGTGTCTGATACATGCTTAATATCGATACTCTTTTGATACGTCCCGATACTCATATCGAGAAAGTATTGATTAAATCATTATTTTTAAATAAAAAAATAATACTTGATACTCTTCCGATACGTCCCGATACTCGTATCGGAAAAGTATCGGTTAAATCATTATTTTTAAATAAAAAAGTAATACCCGATACATGTCTGATATGTCCCGATACCCGATACTTGTTTGTATCTTTAGCACTTTTTGTGGTTTTCCTTAAACTATGGTGTCTAGTATATAATAGATTGTTAAACATTTGAGCTTGTCCCAAAATTCTAGTATAAGACTAGATGTTTTCTGCTTTTAAATATTAATATTATTGATTTTAGTCATGTTTATATATTGTGTATTTATATATTTAATTTTAAATTTAATTTTTAAATAACGTATCGCGGCAGTATTGGATTGAGAATTTTAAAAAATTTCACGTATCGTGTATCGGTATTGTATTGTATCAGTATCGTGTCTCTTATAGGCTTCAAATGACAGTCTTTTTAATGTGATGGCGGTGGCTTGTTTCTTTTGAAGATGAACTATTTTTCCTTTTGATAAAACATGTGTTCCTTTTTTTCTATTTGATTACTAATAGCCAGTATATGGGAGAGAAATATATAAAATAACTGTCTTTGTGAAAATTCGTGGAAAAGTTGTTCGCTATATATAGCACAACTCTATAGATATATATAGTTGGTACCTATACTTTTATTGATGTATGTGTCAATATTTATTACTCGGTTGATTATGAATGGATGTTATAAGTACCATTTTATTTGAATATATATATATATATATATATATATATATATATAGAGGCCATATCACATGAGAATGACAAAGATATATGAGAATGGTGAGAATGATTAATAGCCTTCAGATCAAAATCTAAAGGTTGAAAATAAAAGTCAGTTTTATACAACACATGTAGCCAATTAATTCTCTTTAATCCCTTTCATCTTCTTCAACGACCAATTTCCACCCAAATCTGGGTTTTTCGAATCATCATAGAAATCAATCAGTGCTAGTATAGCCTTTTAAATTCCATAAAAGAAACAAACCCACAAAGGTAGGATTGAGTTAATGAACTTCATTTGAGATTTTAAATGACATTTTAGTTTCCATCGATTTTGAGATTCAAACTCACAACCCTTCATCTTCTTCATCGCCATGGAGGGGAAGAACGACGGCGAGCCTGTACTGATCATGTTGGCGAACGACGGCTAACTGTGCTCATGTCGGCAAACAACGGCGACCCTATGCTCTTGTCGGCGAACGACGGCGACATACGAGAAGAATATGACGGTCAAAATTGGTGGTGGAACAGTGATAATAATAATAATAAAGAGTGATGATGCGTCAATATGAGAAAAGATGCTGCAAGTATGGAGTAATGAATCACTGTGTTAATTTTTTCATTGAAAAAAACCATTATATTTCTTTCATGTTAAATTCAGCAGCACAGATCGTGATGGAATGAGAAGTAATTTAAATTGGTTTCAATAGTTCATCTTTGTTTGTTAAACATGAAATTTATTAATGGAAGAGGAAAGGAATCAAATTCTGGATTTGAAGTTTTGAGCATAAGTGATGTGAAGAAGATGAAAGGGATTAATTAAAGAGAATTAATTGGCTACATGTGTTGTATAAAACTGACTTTTATTTTCAACCATTAGATTTTGATCTGAAGGCTATTAATCATTCTCACCATTCTCATATATCTTTGTCATTCTCATAGGATATGACCTCTCTATATATATATATATATATATATATATATATATATATATATATATATATATATATATATATATATATATATATATATATATATATATAATTCCGATCTATTATAAAATTCAAAAATTCCAATCTATTATAATTTTCCAATATTCTCGATGAACATCCAAGGGGGAGTGTTATGAATATTATTAGTGGATGTCCATATAGGTCATAGGCTCATGTAATTGGCTTTTTATGTTTACTCATATATAGATACTATGTATCATTGTAATATAACCCTAATCCTAATGATGAATAACAGATAATATTATTTCTCTCCTCTCTCACTTCTTTATCTATATTATTCTTATTATTTAGATAAGTTTATAACAATTAATTATTTATATCAATTGACATGATTGTTTCTATAACTAGTGTTACTTTTAAAAGAAGAGAAGACGAATTTATAAAAAACACATTTAGGGCATGACCTCCAATCTATTTTGAACAATTGTCTCAACTTTCAAGACAATTTTTCACAATCTTAAAAAAGTAAAAAAAATTATAAAAATGTGTGGGTGAATGTATTGAAAATTAATTATTTAAAATTTTTCATATATAATTTTTTACATATAATTCTTAAAGTGTTTGAGAGTATTTGTTAACAAAACCCAAGAGAAAATATAGAAATTAGACAAAAGAATTATATGTATATTTCTAAAAATGCAACTATAACCTTAAAAAAATTAATATAGTTATAATCGTGTTTATTTTAAATTAAATATTCTTTGCTGGTTTTTTTAAATTAAATATTATATTTTTTAAATCTTTTAAAAAAAATTAACTATTCTATCTACACATTTAAATATATTTTATTGATAATTTTTGTTTTACCTTTTTTTTAATGGCAATAGCTTTTGTTTTGCAAACACTTGTTAATTTTTTTGTTAATATTATTTGGTGCTGAGTGAAGAAATTTGTGGAGCATGTTACAAAAATATCCCTACTAATGTTGTACATAGCATGCAGTATTAATTATATCTTGGGAGCTTCTACGGTGAAGTCTACATTTGAACTGCATTGGTGCAGTCTTTTTGTAGCCCAATAAGAAAGTGTCACGTGGAATAAATATTATCATTTTTATTTTTATTTTTTTTATTTTTTTTTAAAATAGATATCTCTATCCTAAGATCGAGGTTGTGCTCTGATACCAGAGTTTGTGCAAAATGCGGAAAGTTAAATCTAAATTCTTTTGTCCAATTTTTCAAGTTGCAAAGACAGTCCTGCTACTGAGCTTTGTAGTTTATGTAGTTCTTTTTGTTCTGAGATTTCAAAATCTCTTTTGGGTGGTGCTACTCTAAGGCTTTGGCTTCTAAATAGCGATATTTCTTCTGTTTCTTCAAACAGATTTTTGTCAACTTCTATTAGGGAACAACTATTCCTTGCTGGATTTCTAAATATAGGTGATTCTAATGTTACTATAGGTGTGAATAACTCATCAATATGAATTGTATCTTTTCCTGTAAATTCTATGCTATGGTGTGAATTACTTAGAGCATAATTAATCCTATAGCAGATTGTGAAGGGATGATTACCTTTTTTCATAAGATTTGGGTTTTCCAGTTTATAGTGAAAAACTATAGATCTGTCTAGATCTTTATCTTTTAGGGATAACCACATTTGTAAGTTTATATCAAACTTAATTTTTCCATATTTCAAATTACCTTTTCCTTGTGCAATTATTGATTGTCTTCTATCTAAAATCCTGGAATCCTCTAAAACTATTTCTAGGGGTGAGTCAATACCTTTCATAAAAGTACTTTTAATTAAAATCTGAATGGTTGATATGTGAATATAACCAATTTTATTTCTTTCTTTCTCAGAAAGATTTTCAATTCTTTTTCTAATTTGTGTTCTATCTATAGTAGATACAACTATATTTCCATAAGTAGAGTCAATTGGAATTGCTTCTTCTCCAACCATTATTCCAAATTTCAAAATATTTTTTCTTGAGAAAAATTCCTTGAATTTATTAAACTTTCGTTTAAAGTTTTCTTCTGCGGTTAAAGATAAATCTGTTTTTTCTATTTTATGATCTAGCATGCTATCAGCAAAATAACTAGATGTATTTTCCCAAAGTGAGAGTTCAGTCATATTTAAAGATTTTTTAGAAAAGACTTGATAGTTTCTTCATGAAGTTTATTGAATAGTCGAATTGTTTTAGAAAATCTATACCAAACAAATATTTATTTGGTTGTTCATCAACTAGAATTTTTAATTGAAATTCTTCTATCTCTCTTAGTTTTAAACGAACAATAGTACTTTGTGACATAATTTTTAAAGAACCATTAAATTTTAAAACAGTTCTTAGTTCTGATAATTTTTCAAAATTATCACAAATTTCTTTTGATACATGTGACCATGTAGCTCCTGTATCAATTAAAATTGGTACTATTTTTTCGTTTATCATACCAATAATATGATATTGAAATGTAAATTTTGAGTTTAATAGAGATACATGTATACCTGATCTGATCTTCTTTTGAGATGTTTGTTGATGTAAATGATTTCTTTTGTTTTTAAGATGTTATCTTGGAATATAATCTGATGATTATATTTTTTTAATTTGATGATCCCTCCAGAGTATTACCTCAAGGATCTAGCTCCTCTAGAGTGTTACCTCAAGAGCTACTTCTTAGAAATAATTCTAAGGACAGAAGAAATAATTCTTCAGAAAACTAGATGGTAGTTTTATATATTTTTCAACTGTGTTTTACAACTGAGCTGAATGCTCTTATTTATAATGGAGAAGGGCTCACATATTAGGTAATACGTCCCTTTCCATGACAGCACACTAAAGTGACATGCACCTACTAAAGTAACACGCACTAGCAAAAGTAACAGCACTAAGAAAAATGACAAACAATAATGTACATAATTATTATAAAGCTTATCACTAAGTGGTCCCCTATCTGACTCAGATGTGATAAGGTACCACTATACAATTTTGTTTACATTGTGGCGTGTAGCTTTGTACTAGCAGCTTCCTTGTCTTCTTGTGCCGACTGCTTTTCTGAACAGTTTTTACATTTATGTCCTTTGTGATACTGTAAAAAGTATTGACAGCATTCTTCTTGAATTACCTTGGGTAATTTTTCATGACCATCTTTCAATTGGTCAACCTTTTCTTCAAGGTTCTTGATTGCTTTGATATCTTTGTCCTTCGCAGGCTTTCTAGAGTCGCTGTATACAACCATTGATGAATCTTCGTAAACAACTCTGTAATTTGTCTGGGAGGACAATCTAGTAACTTTCTGGTGAAAGTGCTTAATTTGTTTAAGGTAAATAGCAGGGTGCCATTCAGTTTTTTCTCTGTTCATCACCAGATATTCTTTATTTGAAATTCCAATCTTGATGAGGTATAAAGGTTTTGTTGTAAGTTCTAGGGTAATTTCATCGTACCAAGGATATGTGAATTCAATTTGAATAAAAATTTCTTTTCCTTTGGCAAACAAGTTGTTGAATTTTTGTGCCAAATTTTGTAACTCCTTTGGAAGGAATTTGAGTTCTCCAAAAGTTTTTCCGGCTTGTTCTTCCAAGTATATAGTATGGATCAACCCATTTTGAAAGAAAGATAGACATATAGTACTGTCTATTCCAGGTAGTACGACTGCCTTGGTGCAGCCAATTCTGCTAACTGGATAGAAGCATTCAGTGGTGAATTCTTCTACATAGTGGTTTAGCCATTTCCATCTGAGACTAAATTCCATATAAGTTGGATCAGTTATCTGAAAATTCTTCTGATGTTCGAGCTGGCGAATTTTGTCGATTGACAACTTCTTTTTTGACTCCATTGTGGGAGATTTTTGGAAGTTTTTTGCTGTTGTAATCTCTTTGTAGGCTCCATAAAGTGCCTGTTCCGCTTCTTTCATGGTTTTGTATCCTTTGTGACGTACATTCTTGCCAATGATATGTTGTTTAGCTATCGCCCATTTTCTATAGATCCCTTTCATTGGACCATCGAATATGACATAGGCTTCAAACTTTCCCATTTCATTATCTACAGGATCGCTTATTTGGATGGTTGTTGATAAACCATTTTTTCTGGCTTCATCTTCTTCCTCAACTTCTTCAGCCCATGATTTTTTGCTGTTTGAAGTTGTTCCTGAGGATTCGATTTCCTGTTCTTTATTTAAATTTGATTTCCATCCACTAGGTGTTACTGCTTCAATGGGAATTTCTAAACTTTCTGGGGCTGTATATTTTACATAGTAATCATACTTTCCAGAAGGTTGTCCTAGCAAGTCCCAGTTTTCTTTATCTTTGAGAACTTTGTCTAAGCTTGCTGTTGGTGTTGAAGACTGGTCTTCGTTTGTTGTCATTTTTTGTAAACTTTTGAGTGTTGTAACCATCTCCCCCCTCTCGACAGAGATTTTTGCTCTTTTGATATCTATGGCGACAAGTTGCTCGTCCTTTTGCTTGATGTTGTTCTGAAGTAGCTTTATGGCTTGCTCCATTCTCTCGTTAGTGTATCTGCAAAACTGTTTTGTTCAGATTTTATGTATTGAATATATGGCTCGAATTGTTGTAACTTCATCTGCCATCTTATTAGCCTGCCTTGTTTATGGTCAGCTTTAATTTTATATTTCCAAAATCCTGTAAGATATTTAGAGTTTGTACGAAGAAGAAACCTTGATGGTAATAAATCAATTTTCCATTTTTCTAATATCTTTACACATGCCAGAGTTTCTAGTTCCTGGATATGGTATCTAGATTATGTATCTGTAAATGTACCAGAAATATATTTACATAAATGTAATTTTTCAGTATCCTTTATCAGGATTTTAGAAGCACTGTAATCAATGCCTTTTATAGTATCTGTCCCTTCCCTCGAAGTTTCAGATTCTTTTGATTGAAGATCCTTAGATTCTTCAATTTTATATCCATTCTCATTAAGAGAAATTTTGCTTTACCATTAGGTAAGGCTCTCATACAACCTGCCCAGGTTGTTTGTGATGCATCTGTCTCTATAATTAAAAAATCTTCTTTCGTTGGATTGTAAAGTTCAAGCAAAACTTGAATTTTTTCTTTAATTGTTTTAACAATATCAGAATCTGTTTTGGTCCAAGACCATGGAATTTTTTCTGAAATTTTCTTTTGCAAATGTTTTCTTTCTTTTGCCAAGTCCTTGAAAAATCCTTCATTAGCAATATAATTTAAACATCCAAGAAATCTTTGAATTTGCTTTCTATCAGAAAGCTCATTTGGAAAAGCTTGTATTTTTTCTTGGGTATGAGGTGCTAAACTCAGTTCCCCATTTTCTTTTAGGATCAAACCAAGGTATTCTATTTATTTTTGTAAAAGTTTTGATTTCTTTTTTGAAATCACAATACCTTTTTCTTTAATTCTTAAAAGAATAGTTTCTATATCTTGAAGATGTTGTTCCTTACTTCCTTTTGTGAAAATAAGTATATCATCTATATATGCTAAACATATATGGTCCAATCCTTGAAGAGATTGATCCATAAATCTCTGATATATTGATGGTGCTTGTTTTAGTCCAAAAGGTAAAACATTCCATTCGAAATGTTGTTGTGGTGGACATGAAAAAGCTGTTAATGGTTTTGTTTCTTCAGCTAGTCTTAGCTGGTAATAGCCAGACTTTGCATCTAAGGAAGAAAACCAATTACATCCTTTTATTTTTTCTAGAATAAAATCTTTTCTTGGTAATTTATAAGAATCTCCAACTGTTGCCAGATTAAGTTTCTTATAATTAATTACCATTATTCTCTTTCCTCTTTTTATTTCATTGTGGTTTTCAACATAAAAAGCTGGTGCAGAATGTGGGCTTGATGAGGGTCTAATAAGGTCCTTATCAAGTAGATCTTTACATTCTTGTTGAAATTCTTCCACATCTCTAATAGAATATGGAATCCTATTTGGAACATTTATCTCGTCATTCGGGTTCTTGAGTTTAATGACTATAAGTTCGTGATTAGTGTTTTTAAGGCTGTCTAGAGGGTTATCTGAACAAACTTCATCTAATCTTTCTTCTATATTGATATGGAAGCTTCTTTCTTCCCACATCGTTCTTAACTCTCTAAGGTTTCCCTTAATAAGATTTAAGATCTCATTTCTAGTAACTATTTTGGTAGTTACCATTTTGCTATTCTTAGGATTTCCCAAGTCCTTCCATTGAAGTGATATAGTATCCTTTCTTTGAGTAAAAGGTTCATATAACTTTAAAAAGTTATTTCCTATAATTAGGTCTAATCCTGAATCATGGAGGTATATTGTTGGGATAAAAAACTTATACCCTTCAATTTCTATAGATACATCCCTAAGGTTAAACCATATCTGATGTTTTGATTTATCTGCAACTATTATTTCTTTTGGTTTGGTTAATCTTTCCCAATTTCTAGAGATAGATTTTTTCCCGAAACAAAGAGTTGCACTTGTATCTATATAGGCTAAAATATTTCTATTTTTTAGTATTATTTTAATAAATGTAGCACTTGGGTTTCCTCTACCAGGTATCTTCTTCGACATCTGAATCTGTATCTGTGCAGTATTCATAAATTTCTTCATCAGATTCTATGTCTGATTCTATAGGTTCATATCCTATTGCATATATTGCATGTAAGACATTTTTCTTAGGATTCTTCTTCTTAGGACACTCATTTGCATAGTGACCTTCTTCATGACATAGCCAACATGTACATGATTTTTTACCCTGTGGGCATGTTTTCTTCTTAGGGTAAGGTTGTTTTTTCCTAAAGAATTTTTTGTCTCCTTTTCTGAATTTTCTAAAAGGGACTTTCTTGAATTTCTTTCTCTTATAAGGTGGCCTTATATTTCTGGGTTTCTTTCTAGAATTGCAACCATAGTTTCCTATTTTGTCTTGTAGTTTGTTACAACAAAGAGATACTTGAGCTTCTCTTTTAGCTATCTTTTGGCTACACATTTCTTGAAGCCAAATTTTTAGGGAAGTTATTCTTCCTCCTAAAGTATCGTCTACCTTTCCTTCTGCTAATGCTGAGATAAAAAACGCCTTAACTTGAGCCGATACTTTTTCTGGTAACTTGTAATAAAATAGTTCTAACAAGTTCCTAGAGATTCTAGTACTATTATCTATATTATAGTAATAATCCTGAAATTCACAAATGAAATTATCTACATAGCACATATTGCAGATTTTTAGGTTGGTGATTTTCCAAAGGTTTTGGTCAGAAAATGCTATTTTTGATTGAATGGAATTTTTCCATCCTTTGAATTCTTTTATTAGTAAACCATAGACCCAATCTACTACTAAGGTTCCTGTTAGAGGTAATTCTCCCATAACCTCTGGTGGTAAGGTAGAAATGTATTTATAAGCATTTCCTCTAGTTTTATATTGAAGATAGTTGAAAATTTCAACTGCTCCTAAATGTTTAAGATCCTCGTTTAACTGGATTAACACACTATTTGTATTATACCAATCCCTAAGATCTTTTGCTGCATCAACACTGCAGTCTATATCTAAAATCCCTTGTCCTTGGAATTGATTTTGCGAAGGTACATAATAATGAGGTACTTTCTGGAATTTTTGTTTGGTGAATTCTCTTTCAAAATCTGCAGGTCTTTTAGTTCCTGAAGTTTCTCCTTGTTCTTCTATTTTTACATAATGAGGATTTTCAATCTCATTTTCGTTAGCCTCTTCTTCTGAGCTAAAGTCATAAATAATCTGATTATTATCCTCTGATTTGTCATCATAAGTTTCCTGACTTTTACCACTAATATCTAGAGAGACCATTAGTCTTTCTAAATTTTCTAATTGCCTATTAAGGGCTTCTTCTGTATCATCCATATCTAAAAGTAATTAGACGGTGGTTTGATTCTTAATTGTGTGGACTCATAAGTTTCTTCGAGTTTAGAAATCTTTTCTTGAGGTTGGTTTTGTGGTATTTCTATTTGTTTTCCCTTATCTTCCCCCTTCTTAAGAAATTGAGATAACTCATTCAGAGTTAAATATTCTTCTTTATTTTCTAAGAGTTTTGAAAGAACCTCTAATTTAATGTAGATATTCTCTATATTTCTTTTTTGTTCTTCTTGAAATTCATCCATTCTTTGGTGAAAATTTTGATAGCAACAATTTTTTATTATGTAAGCTAACATACAAGCTATATTATTGAGTTGCGGATTTGCTGTATGGAAAAGATGAGGATATTTATGTGATTCATCTTCTTTATAACAGACAAAGTTTTCTTCATGAGAATTCCATGTTTCATGAGGTTTATACTTACTTTCTTCGAACTGTAAGTTTTCTAAATAGGATGTTTGTTTGTCTACCCTATATCGGAGATCAGAAAAGCTATCTAAGACTTTCTGTAAAACGTTTGATATACTACCTTCAGTCATCTTGCCATAAACTTAAGGTTTTTCTGAAGTAATTTAACCATTTGACCATATTGTTTGGATAATTGTATATCAATATTTTTAAAGAATAATTCTGTGTCTCTAAACCATTTAATTTGTAGTCTATACAGACTTAGCTTAGCCAAATCTGGGGTAAAATTAATTGTTCCATAAATTAATTTCTTGTTTGGATTCCTAATCCAATTCATAATTTTTCTTAACTTACTAAGCTGGTTGGTTCATGGACCGATTTAAAAAGTTTGGGCTGCATTGGTGGAGTCTTTTTGTTGGCTGTACCATAGAATTCTCCTTATATCTTTGACTTTGTATAAAAAACCGATGCCTTTTTACCAAAAAAAATAAATAAATAAACCGATGCTTATTCCATGTTTCATGAAAGCCCGCTTTTTCCACTCATTTTCTCTTCCTTTTCTTCTTTCCTGTATCATTCCCTTTATCCAAACAGTGTATATATCCATCATATGCCCTTCTCCATTTTATTTCCCTATCATTTTGTAAAGTTCTACTTTTAAAGGATATGGACGAATTTATAAATGTTGACTCTTAAAAGTAAAACCATACTCCCTCTTATCCGTTCAATTTTACTTCTTATTTTAAATTTTTTATTCATATTAAACAATCAATAAAAAAAGATTTGATACATATATAGACAAAAATACCAAAGTCATTATAAATTTATATATATAAGTGAGAAAGTTAGAGTTAAAACTCCGATCATAATATTCGACCTAATAATTTTTACATTTTTATCAATTAGATATTACTTATAGAGCCATTCAAAAAATATATATAAACTTGTGGACTAAAGAATCAATAAATTTTATTGATTTTGATACAATTATTTAACTTTTTATTACAATACACTGCCATTACAATACACTACCATTAATTATCTCATTTCATCTACTTTTCTCTGGAATAAATAACTAAGGACTTATTTACAAGCCAGTAATTAATTTTGTTTGGATTTTAAAACTATAGATAAATGAGAATATAATTTTCGTACTTTTTTCAGCATATTTTGTGTCGAGCAGAGTTTTTTTATTGATATATGTATATTCCATTTTTATCTGTTAAAAAAATAAATAAATTTTTCTTACTAATGTAATAAGTACAAGTATAAAGAAACGAAGAGAATATTATTTGTTCTTTCTTACAAAAAAGAAATATTATTTGTTCTTTAAACTACTTAAAAAAAATTAAATGAAATAATAAATTGTCACGAGTAAAACCAGGGTAAAGAATAGTACTAAAAAAATGGTTCGATTCCAACATCCAATAAAAATTAACAGATTAACAATTAACACACTAATAGTGGTTGTTTACAAAAAAATAAAAGACTCCCTTAAACAAAAATCTAATTCTAACTACTAAAGAAAGGCCCTCTAATAATATATCTTTCTACAAATTTATCAACTAAATCTGCATATTGTATTGTCTCAAAGTGTGGATTGGCGAGATTTTAGTGAGAGGTGTGAAAATGTGAGAAGAGTGCTTTTATGATTGGGATATTGTTGTAAGCAATGCAGAGAGAGTTGGGTGAGTAAGTAAAGTGTTGAGTGTAATGATGATTGATGAGGTTTTCATTTGAGTTTGACTGGACATAATGTTGTAACCAAAATTTGATTTTGAAGTGCCTTAATTTGGAGTCCCTTGTGCCAAAGTACATACTTACGATTATTAACGATACAAATTAATTGTGGTATAAAATTATAAATATCTATTTGAAAGAAAAAATAATAATAGTATTAAAATTTCAATTAAAAAAAAAAAGGATTAAACATTACATGAAGACATTGAAGAGCATCAAAAGCTTTTGTGGTAATTTAGTGAGATGTGTATGTGACAGGAGGCAGAAAAACCCGTACGCAGTGCACCTAAAAAGAAATGGTTGGCCTTTAGAGTAAAATTGAGGTGTCGTCCATTTATTAATAATTGTCATGTTTGTCGTATATCATAATCATAATAATATTATTAAGAAACCAGCAGGGACCGTTTTTTTCGTACATCATGATCATACACACTTCTTTTTCTTCTTCTTTTTTTTTTTTTTTATTTTTATTTGATATTTAGAGCTTTAAAAATGGACTCCTCTTTTGTAAATTCTTGTACAGCTGCAGCCTGCATTGTTGCGGCAACAGATCATTCAATCTCTCTGTACGTCGAAATTCTAGTTTAATTAGCAAAAATATCAAAATAGTTAGTTTGAGGTTCGAACTTTGGCTATTTCATTTGCATGTGATGGCTATTGTCATTTAGTCGGGGAGTGGTTATGGTGCATAAGCTTTTTCCTTATGCATCGCGCATAAATAATGAAAATTACTTAATGCACCCCCTAAACTGCTTTGCACACCCCCAAATTACTTAGCGCACCCCCCAGATTTCTAGCGCGCCCCCTAAATTTCTACTGCACCCCCTAAAAATCTGGGGGTGCGCTAAGTAATTTGGGGGGTGCACTAGAAATCTGGGGGGGGTGCTAAACAATTTTGGGTATTTATGCACGGTGCATAAACATGGCTTATGCACCATAACTTATGCCATTTAGTCGGTCTAAAAAACCGTAACGATACTAATTTATTAAATGAGTTTCATGAATAATTATATATTATTATATTTCAACAATATTTATTTATTTTAAATTTTAATATGTTTTTTACACTATCCATTAAAAATTTTGGAGTTTTATTAAAAAATTAATGAAAACAAATCATATATATGTAAAATAAAAGTTGGTTAAAAATTAGAAGTAAGTATAATATACTGATACTTTTTTTTTGACTCAATATACTCATACTTATTAATGGTTAAAAAGTACCGCCAAATTATTAAGAGGTAATATAAGTCTCTCCTTAATTCCAATTTATTAAAGCTACTTATGTGAAGTAAAAGTGAGTGTTTATTATAGCTTATTAAAGCTAAATCAACTCAATAAGCACCAGTTTGGATTTGACGCAGTTACTGATCTAAGCTATCTGATTTGAGATCTACAGCAGAGAAATCGTTTTCAATTCATTTTATTAGTAAATAATTTGAATCATACGATCTTTGATGAATGGTTGAGATATAAACCATCGATCGTATAACTGCATGTTATTTTAAGCTATCTGATTTGAGATCAACAGCAGAGATCGTTTTCAATTGATTTTATTAGTAAATAATTTGAATCATATTGTACCAAAAAAAAATTGAATCATACGACCTATGATGAATGGTTGAGATGTAAAACATCGATCGTATAACTGCATGTTATTTCAATAGCAAGCAATTTGGGTCCAATAAGCACCTCCGGTTTTTTCTATCCAATGACAACACTTGTGTGCAACCAATAATTTGTTAGTCTCTCCTCGCATAAAATAGATTTATAATTTTATGAATATTTTAAAAAGACATTTAATTCTATTAAACTGTTAAGTTAACCCGTATATTAAACCACTTACTATTAATTATAATTTTATGAATATTAGTTATGACCGCACCCACTGAGCTTAAAAAAATGGAGTTTTGGAATATTTTTTTTAGTCAAGTAGTTTAGTGGTTAGAAATGTCACCTTTAAAATGGATAAGTGGCCCGATCCTCACAATGTCCTATTAATTGAACTAAACTCACGGGAGATAGTTTTGGAAACTTATTTAGTGAAAAGAATGAAATTCCAATTTCTCCGAGGTGTAACAGTGATCACTAATAATCATTATCAATTTTATCCTTTAAAATGAGGGACAAAAGCAAAGTCACTTTTGCTTTATATGAATTATATGAACCATATCTGCATTTGGTTTTTACTGTATAAAGGTACGTCCACAAAGTTACAACTTCACTTTGCAGTAAAGCTTGACCATAATTAAAGGGAGGAAAAAGACAAAATTAAATGGATAGAGATTGTTTGTTGTACTACTTTCACGTAAATTCATGCATTAGACAATCTCAGCTGTAAAATTATAATCAAACAATTCTGATGAATCTAATTTTATTTGGCTATTTTTCCACAATTTTTTAATTTCAACTGTTCACTTTTAATCGAACGGTCATTAGTTTTAAATCCAATTCAAAATTAAATAGTTTATAGATGATTTCACGCATTTGAAAAATAGTTGACCAATCAAATGATTTAGAGAAAAGTATATTTAACCAATTTTAAATTTGAGTCGTCGAATTTTAATCGAGCGATTATCAATATTCAAAACATGTGATTAAAAAAATGAATATTATATATTCCCTTCATCTCACAGTGAGTGACTCAATTGACTATTTCAAACATATTGATGCATAATTTTAATTATTAATATCTTTAATTGTATAATAATACAAAATTAAAAAATTTGATATTTTGAAACTATTTATCGAAATAAATCGAACAACAACTTATACATTAATATTTGTTTTTATTTATTAATAGAAAAATATGATCAAAACAAGATATTTGAATAGTACACATTGTCAAACTTGGTCACTCATTTTGCAACAAAGGGAGTATATGATAATAAAAAATACAACAATTGTTTTACAACGACTAAAGTTAATAATTAGCAATTAATCCTCAAATTTGAAAGAAAAAATAACAATTGTATCCTGAAAGAGTGACTTTCAAATTTTAATATATATAGTTTAATTGATTTTTTTCAGGTGTATCTTTTATTTGGTATATTTTTAATTTATATAATGAAAATACAACCAATTTTTTTAAACGACTAAAGTTAATAGTTAGTTATTAACCTTATTATTTTTCTCCTTCACCGAAACTTGAGTATTGAGTCATTTTACTCTTTAAACCCTAGCTCAAATCAATCGAGCTACTCAACCCCTTTGTAAATACATCAATGTTAATAAGAATAGTCTAGTAAAATGATCATTTTTTTCGTTTCATTTATCATCTTCTGTGAAATGATCAAATACGTTAGGAGGGTGTTAAGAAACATGGCATCCATTGAAATGTAGAGAGAAAACTAGAAAACTCTTTACTGATGGTAATGTGTAAAATTACAAAAATGAGAAAGTTAGGTACAAATGACTAGCGTAAAAGTTATTTATAGACTAACTAACTAGAGCAACCAACTATATTTTTTTTTTTTTTTTTGATAAGGAGAGCAACCAACTATATCTCTAATAGAGGGCACATGGAGTAATAGTAATAATTATTATTATACTGATTAGCATATGTTCAAGAGTGCCCTAAATGGTTGTGACCGCACAAGTCTTTCTCATTATATGATTGTTAGTTCTTGATAGCTAGGCAGTGTAGTTAAGTTGTTGTCTAACAATGACAACACTTCCCGTGGCAATACGCATGAAGTTCATGTGTATTTTGAACATTCAAAATACACTCAATATTCGTGTCCAATGTTATTACAATTGCACCTATATATACTAACAAGAAAGGAAAATATTTTGATGAAAGTGTTGATGATGCGATTGAGGTAGAAAAAGGAGTTGAAATAATGGAATGGTTTGGGACAATGCTCAAGAATTGTTGAGTAACTCGGGTAAAATAACTACCGATGTATCAAGGTACTCCCTATAGTTTTAACTTTAAAGATTATGTGTTCAGATGCATGTAAGAGAGGGCAGATTCTCTCCAATCAAATTCACCTCCTGTTACATCTCAGCCATCCAATCCCTTTTTATTGTTCACTGTTCATTGAAATACAAAATATTGAAGTGTGGAGATCAAACTGGACCCCCTCCAGTAAGGAAGAGGATCGGTTTCCTGTAAGAGAGAGTTTAAGGCTGGTAGTAGACCATTTATAGGTCTATATTGTTGTAATTTCAAGGGCTATTATGGGAGTCAATTATTGTCTGTTTGATCTAATGCAAACAACCACAACAACTTTGTTGTTGCTTATGCCCTTGTGGATGTTGAGAACAAGGATAACTACAAATGGTTCCTTATACTTTTGCACGAATATTTGAGAGACTATATACAACATGGGTGGAATTCTTTGAGTGACATGCAAAAGATGTACTTCATAATTTGTCTTAGCTTCATAGTAATTTGTTACTTTCAGTGACATTTTTGACAATAAGTGGTAACTTCTAAAGACCTGTATAATGATTGATATATTGTTCATTATTTTCATTTGCATGGACTTATATACCTGCATGAGGTAATGTCAGGAGCACCTAAGTCCTAATATGTACTGGGTATGCACATGTGGAGAAATTTCACAAAACAAATGGAAAGACAAAAAATTGAGAGGTGCAATGTGTCAAGGGTACAATATCAACCACACGAGCTCAATTCTATACTTATACACACACTACGATGCAAGGACAAATGTGAGAAGGCATGTTCATATTTAAAAGTGGCCTAGGGATGATGCAATTAATGGACAAAAGCATATTTTAGTACTTAACCAAAATCCAACAACATATGCCAAAAACATGTGAAAGATTTATTATACTTTCGAGATGTTTTAACCCCTATCATTAGTAAATGTTTTATTATATTTTCTCGTCCACACAACAATACTTCCCTTCCAAGTTCCAATTCTTCATCTTAAACTGCTAGTTCACGCCTTCTCCATTTCTCACATGTCACTCATCCTGCCATTAAAACATTGGCAACTTGCATTTGAAACTAAAACATTCAGCCAAATCACAACCCATTTCAATATATAAAGTTACTTACCACCTCCAAGAGTTTAAAAACCCTACCATTAGTATCTTACTACACTTCTTCTTCCCTCACAATACTTCCCTTCTAACTGTTCATATTAAACAGCTAGTTCATGCCACTTCCAATTCTCACTCCACTCACCCTGCCATTAAAACTGCAGCATATCTCATTTGAAATTAAAATATTCAAGCAAAGCACAACTAAGTAGCTTAGTGTATTCCAGAGCAATTTGGGGTAAGATAATAAAAACTAAAGCAACCCCGGAAAGTAATATAGCACTGATACCTATTTACTGACTAACCTTGAACACCCTGGGGTCCATAATAGAACCAAATAAACCACACAGATATTGGGTTACTTTCCCAGTTAGTGCCACCAACTTTAACAGCTCATGCCTCATCAACTATGCTCAAGGCATTAACCCAAGGGTAAACATCACATCTCAATAATATACACACTCCAATAAAAATGAATTGGGTGGCCTGTAAACATTTGCCAGTACTGAAAACTAGCGCCAAAGCATTCATTCAATAAAGATTGCTAACCAAATAATTTAGCTGTTTTCAAAAATCCATCCATCTAGTCTAGCAGCAAAAGAAAAAAAGCTAAAAATATTACCCTATTAACCCGAAATACGACTAATCTAGTCTAAGAATCAAAATGCTAGCATAGCAACAACTAGCTGAGCACCAAAAACTATTAGCAGATACCTAATAAACAGATTTAAGTTCACCAGAGGACACGGGCCAGAGAAAGAAATATCCAAATGCTGCAAGTGCACTGATAAGCAAAAGGCATGCAGGTAGATAAGGAATAATCTAGGAATAAATATTCCTTCTAGCTTCTCTGACGCTTCTTTCCGGTCTTGGCCCCACTTCCCTGTCCCTTTGAAGAAGCAGATGTCTTGCCCTTTGTATATTCTACCTCCTCTCTTGCTGAATCATCTGAGTCGTCATCCGCCATATATTTTTTCTTCAATGAAAACTTTCCATCAGAAGTAGATGACTTTCCACCACTTTTTGGGAACTTCCCCTCAGCAGCAGCAGCGGCAGTCTTTGGAGTTTTTTGGTTGGATCCTCCAGTCTTTGGTATGATAGGGTCGTCATCCTTTGGTTTGCTCGTCTTAGACTTCTGACCAGACTTCAATGCAGAACCCTTCAATTTACTTGATCCTGATGTTCCACCACTGCAAATCCAAGAAGAGAAAAATTAGACAGTAATAAATTTAATTTCTTCTATTAACTCTCCAAAGTAATACTAAATAAAGAAAGTATTAATCATTTTTATACTTCCAAGATAATAAATTCATTTACTTTATTTAATACTTTCTCGAGTTTAATAACTATACATTGACAGTTAGGATGTACAATCTTATTCTACTATCTTCTACAACTTCACAAGCAGCCCCCCTAGTAAAATATGACGTGTGAATATAGTAAAATATGACTGAAAGTATACGTAAAAACATATTTACACCACCAATATGTTGTCATCAAACTCATATAATACTACTTAAAACTTCAATAAATATGCAACAGCTATAACCGAAATTGTGCTTAAAACTAATTAAGCCACCTAAGAGCACTGCTTCTAGTTGCTGCCTTTAATTTAAGAGCACTGATTTACTAAACCCAGTTGCTCCACCGCAACAAATCCAAGTAGAAAATTGACATATCAAATAAAAAGGTGGTTCAAAAAAGTTGATATATTGATATTGACAGACCTGGAAGAAAGACGGGGATTTCCTTTATTAGCCGGATCACCGGAACTTGGTTTTGCTTTCTTCCTTGTAGGCCTGAATAGGATCAAGAACAATACCCCATAAATAAGACCAGATTAAGAAACCGCAAGAAAAGCAGACCATATTGGCCACAAGAGACATTCAATTGAGCACCGTATAATAAAGGAGAAACGTGAAACACACGCACACACCAAAAAAACGTACATACAAAATAATTTAGGATAGTTTTCTGACAATATAGCAAAAAAAAAGTATCTATGAAGAAAATGCTAATATTATGCAACACATACATTTCAGCGGAAGCATCAAGACTGCCATGATCACTTTCTTCTTCCTGTCCACAGAAATAATAGTCAGTAATTTGGACAGAGAAAGATTATGATGTAATAAACATAGGTAGAGACCAACCTCGTCTGCAACTGAATCATCTTCAATGATGTGCCACTTTTCCCTGACAAGATTTAAAACTTCTACTTCACCATCATCATAAAGCACCTAAAAATAGAAAAACAAGCATCAGAAGATAAGAAGTGCATTTGTATAAGCATTAAAAAAATGCTTTTATGATATAGCATTTTTTCATTATGCTACTCTTTCTAGTTTCTAGCTTATGAGAAAACAAAAAAAAAGAGTGGTTTATTCTTAATTGTTTTTGGAAAGACTTCTCCAATTATCTAAGAAAAGTTGTGCACCTGTTTTTATAGTTTAAAAGTGCTGCTGCTTGAGAGGAAAAAAAAAATAATGGAGCCCATGATTGCAGATCTAGCATGTTATATTTTTCTGCCATTTAAAGTTATGCCCTAAATGTACACCCTAAAATAGACACACATGTGTGCACTTTTAAATAAGAAATTTATTGGAAGAAATAATCAGAGTGGGACAATTTCTATTCAACGGGGAAGAAATAATCAGAATCTATACAATGAGACCATAAAGAACAGAAAGCATTTTCTAGAAACAGAGAGGAGAGGGTAAAGGAATGACTTAATAAACAGCCAAATCACCTTGTGCTTCTTTTTGGCAGAATCAAAAGATTCGATGACACCTTTGTAAAACCTGCAAACAATTATATATTTGTCAAAAGAGATAAAATATTTCTATTCTATCAAAATGAAAAGGCAAATCAAGAGCATATATAGAATATGCATGAGTCAGCTTAAAAGTCCACAAAAATAGGATATAACATTCCTTTGTTTAGTTCAAATATCCTCTCCCACAGTTTCACATCAAAGTTTTCTCACAGTAAAGTTTACAGAAGACAACTATTGCAGTTTACAAACAGTAATTTGGTGTGTAACTACGATAGTCGATATGTCATGTTTAACAAACAGACTACTGGAAGAAATTTAAGATAAAACATATAACATAGGCCAGGCAGCAAACTCTTGAAATCAAACCGTGAAGACCATGATAACTTGGCCGAAAAGAGTCTACACAATGATACATATCATAATTGTAATTAACACATTAGAAGTATGATGAAATCACACAAAACAATAGGCACACAAAGCAACATCACATCAGATTAGGGGGTCTAAAACAGGTGATCCATATACCAAATATCTTGTGCAACCATGTAAGCAAAATCTAGATATTACAATTTTACATGTAAATGCCAAACAGTGTATAACACTCCCTGGTCCCTCGTTAATTAAAATCTCTTACGACAACATGTAATGATGTCAAAAATTAAGAAATGAAGAGTACTTACACACGATCCTTAGGCCACCATACTTCAACTCGTTCACCAACAAGGTTTTGATCATATTCCTTGATCACAGACTCCTGATAGCAGCAAGACAATTAGCGATCAGAATGACAAGAAAAAGAAAGTTATGTAATTGCTAACTAGAAACTGAGTGTAAATGCCAAACAGGATACACACATTTTTTCTTCCGGAGTCGCGTTTCCTCTTTGCACTTGTCTTGGTAGTCTCCTCTAACTTTACATCTTCAAAGGATTTGCTATCAGACCTTGGAGAAGGAACCATTTCCTACATTAACAATTGACAATGATTCCATCAATAATTTGTTTTTAAAATGAATAGAGCAAAACAAAATCGTGTTGAAATAATAAATAGTAAATAATAATAATAATAATAAGAAAAAAGATGTTTAGAGAGGCATGAAAAAGTACCTTATCAACATCTAATGTATAAGATTTTGCTGCACCTGTTCCTGAGTTAGCTTCTCCCTGCCCCCACTTTTTCTTATCTACCAGCTTCCTAGAAGAGGATCCACCACCACCCTCGTTATCATCCAATTTCTTGGCTGACTGCTTTTTCGCATCAGCACCATTAGCAGCCCCACTTTGTTTTTTGGCTGAATCTGTACCAGCAGTTTTTTTTACACCCGAGTTCTGACCAGGCGACTTTTTCACTGACTGCTTCACAAGTTTAGGTTTTGAAACAACCTCTGCAGCCTCGACATTTGCAGGGCTATCTTTAGCTTTTGCTTTTCCCAGTTTTTCTGAATGATTTTCGTCAGGGAGGCTGTCACTAGGTGAAGCAGAAGCCACAACTTCAGATTCATCATTTCTTCCCCGGTCCTTGCTGTGACTTTCAGCTTCTTTTTCATTAGCAGATTTGGTTGAATAGCTCGATTTCCTCCGGCTCTTCTTGGTGACTGGTTCTGGTTTTTGTTCATTCTTGTTAATTTTTACATCATCCAAATCATTGAGCTCCTCTTTCTTTTTAATGGACTTCGAATCTGCAAAAGTGCCATCTTCTCCAATACATGCAACACCATTGTTTGTGACTGACTTGGAAGACCTATTCCCATCTCGATTATCTTGCGGCAAATGTGCAGCTTCCTTAACTACCTCTTTAACCACCTGACCAAACCATAATTAACATGAATTTTTCAATTTTGGAAGATAAAATCCAGATTCAGAAGAAGAATAAAAACAAATGTACAAGAAGGGGGCATACTTGTGTTGACTCCTTAAGTGGTAGTTTTGCTGACTTGCCCTTGTCTTCCTGAAATGATCAAATAAATTCATGATAAATTTCTAATCGTTGAATATTTCAAAAAATTAAATGACAAAGGACCTAACACATACACCATTTTTCTCCAAGCTGTCAGATGTATCTTGGCATATTGAAGCAAGTACTTCACTGTAATCATCCACAGATGTACCAAAGGTTCTCACTGCTTGCACTAAGTAGGGCTTAAGTTTGGTTGCACAATTTTTGAGGACCCTCTCTCCCAACTTCCGGGCAATCGGTAAAACTTCCTGGACAACGATGATTTATAATAATGACAATGACAAATATATTAACGATATAAAACAACATTTAAGCTCAAAATCATAATCTACTAAGAAGAATTAAAATCAAAACTATCAAACTCCAACCTTATTGTCTTTCTTAATGCTGTCCAGGAGTGGAGAAAGTAAATTAAAGGATATATCTTCACTTTCCTCTATAACAAGTGTCATAATGGTTTCCATGGATGAAAAAACATTCTCCGGATGATGTTCCCTGATTTTCAAATGGAGCTGGTTAGAACCACATCCCCACAAATAAGTTTCTCCAAATATCAAATGAAAAGTTTCTGTATGCACATGTCATGAAGACATGACCCATCCTAAGAACTTGAGTTTCCAGTAAAAACAAACAAATGGCTTATTTATATAACATCTCTAACATGTATGTCACTTTATCCCCCCTAAGTTAAAAAAGAAAACTATTTAATAGAAGATAAGGGCACTAGCCACTAAGGATTAAGCAACTCTACCAATTTCCCAAAAGCTAAATATGTTGGTGAAAGCATGTGAAGGTTTTATTTTGTATCTCTAACAATATGTACCAACTATATGGTAGAAAGTGATCGCATTAGTTACTACTTGTTTACAAGATACTAAGCAGAAGAAGAAAAAAAATCATAGTATGGTTCAAGCCTACAGTATCATGAAAGATCAGATCCAATTACAAGTGGAATTATAAATGATAGCATCCAAAAAGATGATAGTGCGGAACTTGTACAAAATTGCTCCGAGATTCTCACCTTATGGCCTTCAAAAAATGCTGAAACATCTCCAAAATCAGCGCATCACATTCAAGGTCCAGCATTACCACGCATGATCTGACCTTCGCAACAGTTTCGAGAATAGCTTTTCTCTTCACATATGATTGGCTTGACTTATCATGTATATTTTCAAATGAAGATACAACTAATTGGAATATCTCCTGCAAGAAAATTCATTAGCAAAATTTAGCTGAATTACATACCGATGACTTTTGTAAAGTGCATGACAACAGACAGGTCCATCAAACTATAGCACAAAATATCATACACACCTTCATTTGATCATCATCATAAGGAGCTTCAGGTGCAGAAATTCTTGTTATTTCACTGATGCAAGAGGCAAGTGCAACTTTGACATCCGGATCCGAATGCCTTAAAAGTGTATCCGCAACCAATGCTTTCAAAGATGGAGAAAGTGCAGCTTGCATAGATTCTTTAGGTGCCTGTTCCACCCTTGATAACAGGCTCTCAACTTGCTGCAGTGCACACGGAAAAAGATTAAATAAGATTCAAAAAAGTACTTTGATAGACCATTACTATGGGATTATGTTCCAAGATTTGCACTACAGGCACCTCATTTTAAAACTCATGTTGTACTTCAAATTTTTGGATACTGAAACCAACAACTCAACATTTATACTGTCATAAACCAACCATCCCAAAGCTTAATACATAGATTGTTTTATATTATATTTCTATCATGCCCCCAAACTCAAGAGCCATTTGGGCCTGAAGCATGGACAAAGTACAACCCTACCTTGTACTGAAACTCAATCTTCTGGCAAACAACCAAGAAGATTGATGTTGATTATAATATATTCTGCAATGATAATAACATGTTCTAACAAAAATTTAATACCCCGTGTAAATAAATATGCAAATTTAGTGGAAATTTAATTCATATATACGTATGATTTTATCCATTATCAGCAAATACTCAATAACATTAATTAACCCCATTATAACCAGGCAAATTTAGGGTTTTGAAATGAGGCAATTCAAAATCAAACATGCCAAACAATTATGTAAAAAAAAAATCACATTTTTAAAAATTTGAGCTTTGAGTTAGCGATTTCTAAGCTCCATTTCCACTGATTAGTATATACTACATATCATACATAAATGGCGTAACCAAAAAAAAAAACTTTAAAATAAAAGGAACTGAAAATCACAAGATTAAGATACTAAAATGCATGAAAATAAGTGAAATGAAAGAGAGAGATTACAGTTAGCAGTTTGAGGAGTTCATCCACCGAAGAAGGAGGATCTGCAAGCTTGTTACCAGCTTCAATAAGTTGATTTTCCAGAACTTTTTCATCAAACGCCATTGATAGTGTTCAATTCGAGACTCTCCGTTCAGATCTTCAACTGAATCACTTCAATCGAAGTAGTAAAATACTCCAATCGAAGCCGATTTGTGAATATAGGGTGGTTTTCCGATGAGACTGAAGAATTAGGGTTTTTTTGGGGGTTTTTTTTTTACTTTTTTTTTTGTAATAAAGAAGAGGGAATAACGGGTAAAACGAGAACGAGGAGGAAAAAAAAAACAGAGAGAGAAAGAAAGTAAAGTGAGGTTTTTCGATAAGAAAAGAAAAATGAAAATCGAAACTAAATTCTCTGAAAATGAAATCCTATCACTGAAACTAAATTTTCGAAACTTAATAATGCAAGAACAAGGACAAAATATGGGGGGTATATATAGATCTGAAAAAAAGGTGAAAAAATATAAAATATTTATTAGTCAAAAATAAAATATATATAAAAAATAATATTTAATCAAAATATCATATATAAATTATTTATGAGGAGGGATCCGTCGACTCCAGGAGTAAGTCTCCATTGACTTACTCCACTTAATAACTCGATATCGGCATTATATTTCTTCAATCTAACCGTTAAATTCAAAGATCTCATTGAGTAGATCAACTTCACAAATTTTTATAAAAATTTAAAAAACGTAGTTATTTATTCAAACTATTAAAATTCAACAGTTTTTTTAAAAGTTTTGTTGTATGTTCAATTGAAGTTATCATAAAAAGTATCAAACGGTTTTGAATTTTTATAAAAATCTGTTGAGTTGATCTACTCAATGAGATTTTTGAATTCAACGGTTGGATTGAATAAATATAATGCCGATATCGAGTTATTAAGCGGAGTAAGTCAATAGTGACTTACTCCTGAAGTTAACGGATCCCTCCTCATTATTTATTATTTGATCATTATTATTGTTATTTGACCAATACTATTGAAATACTTCATAAGCAAATATCCTCTTTATAGATTCATTGAATAATTTATGTATTTTGACTATATTTTAGACCAAATACATAAATTATTCAATGAACTTAGAAATAAAAATTTTGCTTATATTTTTAAGACCGAAATAGTAATTATTAAATATTGTTTTTATAGAATATCATTATTACAATTAGTTGACCATATTATTTCCTTTTTTTACTAAATAATAAATGGTTGAATAAGTTTTTAGTTCTTGTAAATATCCCAAATTTTACTTTTAGTCCATATATTTTCTGTCATAATTTTTTGTCCTGCTTTTCAGTCAACTTTTGTGTACTTTAAAAAAAAATTAATGAATTTTTGTATTCATGTTTGTAATATTATAAGAACATCTTCCATAAAAAATTAGAATTTTTTAACATAAAATGAATTATTTATGAATTTTTAGCGCATAAAACTTAAAAATTCATATTTAATTTATCCCTTAAACAAAATTAAATTTTTCAAAGAAACATTACGATAATGTACTAAACATTAACATGAAAAAAAAATCAAAATTTTGAATGATATACATGAGTTGATAATTATAATAGTTGTTTGAGAAAATATTTAAATATGTAAAAAAATAAATTTACCATCTATAGTTTTTACTATAAAATTAAATATTAAGATGTTTCCATGACAGTGATAATTGTAATTCATTTTCTAAATGATATATCTTTACCTATTGTAAAATTAAATTATATATTGGATAAGGAATGTGTGAGGACTAAATAAGAAAAAATTTGTAATAAAATTATTTTTAAATGTGAAATTCATGTATCCTATACACATTCAGTGTATTATTTATTTATTTTTGGAAAGGCAAAATTTTACTAACAACATTCAGTGTATCATGATAATTTTAGAAATTTTATTTTTAATAAATATAAATATATTTACCTATTGTAGATTGACGTTGTGTATTATGTAATATTAAGTTAATTTTGAGTACTAAATAAGAAATTGAATTTTTTTAGTAGATTTAGATTTGAATATAAAGTGCATGATACTTGTTCAATGTGTTGTCGTAGTTAAAGAAATAGTATTTATATTTTTAACAATTTTTAATTCATATGTCCAATACACATTCATTGTATTATTATAATTTTAGAATTTTGTAGATATATGAAATATCTGATTTTTAAATATTATATTCTTTTTTACTGTAGAATGATATTATAAATGTAAGGTATTGATTTAATGGTAAGAGTTTTGCTTCTTTTATTTTATGGATCAGTGCGATTTTGTCAATGATCAGTGAATCAAAGTTTTATAAATATAATAATATTTATATAGTAGAGACATGTGCTTAAAAAATTGTAATACAGTAATTTTTAAATAAAGTACAGTAATCATAAAAAAATAAAGTACGGTAATAAATAGTTACAAATAAATGTTGTTGGGGGGGGTAAAAAGAGTGATATGTATAGAGGTGGTAATATAGGAAACTGAATTTATAAATAAATATATAAATAGCATGAGTAAGTGAAGAGTATTTGTGGGAAAGTGGTAACGTGGAAAATTAAAGAACATTAATTAAATGTTATTAGAAGATGAAGAAATAGTTTATGACAATGGAGGGTGAGGCCACGCTAATATATGCATGAGGGAGGTGAAAAAAAAAATGATGTATTATATTTGACACATAATCATAAAAAAATATCTTGCAAAGATATTACAGTTTACTCTATAAAATTTGAGTCTTACAAATAAATAAAAAAAGATAAATGCATCCGGCTAGTTCAAATAAAAAATGGTCCACACCCAAAACTAAAACAAAGTCAAGTTATAGCTGCTCCGATGAATTATGAATTAATAAGGTTAGCTAACCCTTATTTGGTGACTCCAAGAGCAACCATTCATGGTCATTAGAGCAGCTCCACTGATCCTATATATTAGTTTCGTCCTCCGGTTGGAATTGAAATAGCGTGCATTTTTTTGTCATCATGTGAAAAAGCAAAAGACTTCAGTGCGTCACCCGGAGATGCAGAGCATCATGAAGCAACAGGACTTCATGGTTATTTTAAGTTATTTTAAATAAAATACTAATTTATGTTTCTGTTTTTTTCTTAAGTTGCAATAAAGTTCAATATAAATAAAATATTAATATATGAGGTAAAGTTGTGGGATCTAATATGAGTTTTTTAGAGTTGCACCATTGGAGTAAAAAATGAGTGAGTTGATTCAAAATGATGTGGTTTTAATGAGACCCACAAAATACCTATGTGAAAGTTGCACTATTAGAGATGCTCTTATAGAAATATTTAAGTTTAACATTTGTAACACATTAGTACTTTTCTTGGAGATTCTTTGATGTATAGGCGCTTGACTGGAATCCAATATCTTTTTTTAGGTTTAGTGGGCATGTGATAGGCAGCAACCAATTTACATTTATCTAATGTCGTCTTCTTTTTTTTTTAAACTCAAAAGAAGGAGGTAGCTAAGTGCTAGCCTCCCCAAAATATATTAAGCAAGAAGAGAGAAAATATATATAATGGAGGGGACTAGGCCAAAACTCCATTAAGTGGGACAAAGTATAAAACTAGGTATTCCTAGTATGTTCCTATTTACAAAATCAGTGATGAACAAAGGTGTTTCATTCCAAAAAGCAATAGAAGCAATAGATAATTCATGATTGGCTAAAGAATCTGCAGCTTGATTGCCTTCCCTGTAAATATGAGTAATCACACAATTCATCTGCCTGAGCAATTCATCTAATGTCTTCTTTTAATTTTAATGTAAAATAAAATATAACAAAAAAGTTTTTTTTTAGAAAAACATTGCGTTCATGATCATTTCATTTCATGAGGTTCAAAAAGTGTTTATAATACCAAATATAATTAATTACACTTGTTTTCTTCTTCTTTTATAATATCAACCTAATTTAACAAATAAAAATATCATCAACAAAATTATAAATTAAGCAATCGATTAATTGTATTTTCAAACCTATGAATCTCAATTTCGAGAGCAGTGAATCTGGACATGTCGCTTCGCTTTAACACTAAACACCCACAAAAACACTTTTTTAGCAAAGTTGGATGAAAAAAATAAAAGAAATTATGCAGGTATTTTATAACTTAAAGGACAATTTTGTTACAAAAAATAATAATTAAAAGACTAACTTGTTAAAAACGTATAACTTAAAATATCTTAATATGCATTTGGCCTAAAAAAACTACTTCCATAAAGTTCGAGTTTAAATTTACGAAATATTGTTTCTAAAATTTGTTTTTGTTGAACACAACATCAAGTTTCTTTGAAGTAAAATTTTGTTATGTATAAATAAAATATACGATTTTTATAGAATTTTTTATTTTTTATACGAAATTTTAGTTAAGTTTGTAGGGACCACTGTAATTTAACGCCAATAGTTAGTGTTTGTGTATTGCGTGAGTGTTTTTTTTTTACAAAATAAACTATATTCATTCATTCAAATAAATAGAATATATCGATCGATGCAATACAAATTTATAATTGCTAAAAATAAAAAAGGATAAATTTGTGAACAAACTCATAACATCCATGTTAACAACATAAAATGGCAAATTACATATGCCTATAAATATGACTGTATTGAAGTGTCCGGGATATCCATGCCTCATGATCTATAGCATTGATGAAATCAAAGTCAACATTGATTGGATCTGCGCTAAATCAGATCTACTCCTTCAACCGGAAACAAATGAACACCGCACAAAGACGGGAAAACAAATACATCCCACAAAGACGGGACAACCAAATACACCGTACGAAGACGGGAAATCAAAATAAACAAATATGCGAAAATCACACTTATTTATTATAACGAGAACAAAAAAACATTTTGAAGGGATGATTTTAGGCTAAAACTGATCTAAAATCACCCCTCTTCAATAGACTAAGAAGAAGAAAAAAAAAAAGTAGCCACGACTAGGGTTAGAAGAGAAGAAAAAAGATAAAATTCTAATGTTTGAATTGAGAAGTTCAAAATTGCGTGAGTGTTGTGAACTCTACAATTGTGAATTTGATTGATAATTACCAATGTTATTAAGGTTATACAAATCTCAGTGTCCGATTGTCAAAATGACGGGTTGTAATGAGTAGGGGTGTCAAAATGGATGGATTGGATGGATTTGGATTGGATTGTTAACGGATGGATCAAAGTAATCCATTTGTCCATTAACAATCCATTAAAATGGGATCAAAAAATCCAATCCAATCCATCCATTTAGAGATAAAATCCATCCAATCCATCCATTATCATCATTTTAATGGATGGATATCCAATCCATCCAACAAAATTAATTCAATTATTAATTCAATAAAATTAAAATATCCAAATAATATTATTTTTCTATTTAAATATTATGTAGATAAAATATTATTTAAAAATCGACCAAAAACCCAAAATAAACACCAGAAAATCCTAAAATCGACCGAAAACTCAAAAAATTGGCCGAAAAACCTAAAATCGGCTGAAAACCCAAAATACACCCGAAAATCCATAAATCGGCCGAAAAACCTAAAATCGGCCGAAAACGCAAAAAATCGGCCGAAAAACTGAAAAATCGGCCGAAAAACCAAAAATCGGCCGAAAACACAAAAAATCGGCCGAAAAACCGAAAACACAAAAAATCGGCCGAAAAACTGATTTTAGGTTTTTCGTCCGATTTTCAGTTTTTCGGCCGATTTTTTTGGTTTTCGGGTGTATTTTGGGTTTTCTGCCGATTTTCGGTTTTTCGGCTGATTTTTTGAGTTGTCGGCCGATTTTTTAGTTTTCGGACGATTTTTTGTGTTATCGGCCGATTTTTTGCGTTTTCGGCCGATTTTTTGCGTTTTCGGCCGATTTTCGGTTTTTCGTCCGATTTTTGTGTTTTCGGCCGATTTTTGAGTTTTCGGCCGATTTTTTGAGTTTTCGACCGATTTTCGGTTTTTCGGGTGATTTTTGTGTTTTCGGCCGATTTTTTTGAGTTTTCGGCCGTTTTTCGGTTTTTCGGCCGATTTTTTGGTTTTCGGCCGATTTTCGGTTTTTCGGTCAATTTTTTGTGATTTCGGCCAATTTTTGGATTTTCGACCGATTTTTGGGTTTTTAACCGATTGTTTGTTTTTTATTTATTTTAGTGTCATTATTATTATTATTATTATTTATTTTTTGAAGAATTTTATTATTTTTTAAAAAGAGACAATCCATTGGATTTAAAATTAATAATGATCAATTATCCATTGAATTTTAAAATTAAGGTGGATGGATTGGATCCATCCATTTAATTAAATGGATGGATCAAATCCAATCCATTAACCAACTTTTTTACTAATGGATGGATTGGATGGATAAATTTTTCAATGGATTGGATGGATAATGGACAAACGGATAATATTGACACCCCTAGTAATGAGCAGTGGCGGAACCAGAAAAATTATAGTGGGTGGGCCGAAAAATAGTCAATCTATTTTCAAATTGAATTTTTTGATCCTTCTATTTTTATATGTTACAATTTTGGTACCAACAATCTATATTTTTACTCTAAAAATTGTGATTTTTGGCCATCAAGGTGATTTATTGTCTCAAACATTGAATATAAAGATGAAATATCAAATTTAACCCAAAATTCAAATTTTTTTGGCATTAAAATTCGCTATTTTTACAGCAAAAAAGAAAGAAAAAAAATATTGAGATAAGCCTAAAATTGCAACAAATGTCAAAATACGGGACTTAAAAAATTAAATATTAATTAAACATATTTTTTTATGTCATTTCATATTTATATATGCTAGTTCAATTGCTGGTTTTAACTAATATTTACACTAACACTTGAACTAATATGTGTACCGAGTTACTTATAATGACCAATAATAAACTCTAAATTAATATTTAGATTAATATTTATACAAATATGTATATTAAATGACTTAAAATAATTAATAATACATTTAAATTAATACTCAACATATAAAATAAAAAAAAAAAATTGAGGTGGGGATGGGCCGTGGCCCACCTCAGCCCACCCCTATATAGGTCCGCCACTGGTAATGAGCGATCACGTGCAAAAATTGAACATAACTTCCATAAGCTTTTTAAATTCTGAAATTGAACATGCATTTCCATGGCGATGGTGATTCGTCCATTGGATCCAAGAATCCTAACAGTGTTGATAACTTTACCATTGCAAAACAACAATACTAGGAAAAAAAACTTAATTAAAAAAAAAAAAAAAACCCCAATCCTCCGGTGCGGAGGAGGTCAATCTGAAAACCAACAAAAAGATGAAACCAGAAACACCTACAACCACCCATAAAAAATTGAATTCATAATGCCATGCTAGGAATATGGTGCAACCCACCAAGATTCAAGATCACTAACATCGAAGACAACATATACCAAATATCGATGGGTATGGAAACATATATTAACTGGTTGTTAATGATAATTATTGACTTATTTACAATGTATGTTTCTAGTTTATGCTTGTATCGTATCATTAACCTCAAAAACTTGATTTTCATCACGTTTCATCTTGCACACAATTATTTGGATCTCCTTTATAATGTAAAACTACAACTATGAGAATGCAAGTAGCTAGGATAACAAGTTGGAAATGTGCTTGAGGTATCACTGCATCTCTACCCTAACAAGGTTATAATTAATGTTTTTAATTAATGTTTTTATTGATGATCCAAAATGCATTACAATTGATATGTGTGTCAGGAATAATATTGATTAATAATATGGATGGACTTTTGTCATAAACATATATCTATGTTTTACTTTCTCTCGTGGCCTACTTGGTATAATGAAGATTTTTATGTGGGAAAAGATCAGTGCAACATAGATGAATATACATGTGCCAGTTAACCCTAGAGGATCCTAATGTGCTTTAATGCTCGTGGAAAAAGGGTTATTAATATAACCGGTAGAAAAATCTAAAGTAACCCATGAAATCAACAAGTGGAAAACATTTATGTTTATGTTTTAGGAGATACGGTGGGGTGCTATATTATGGCACATTAATATAAATATCATCATCCTATAATATAGTAAAATGTCCATTGATTTTATGTTTCTTCGTGCGATAACAACGATAGTATGCGTGCTACTAGGATCCATGGTCATTCCAAATCATAGTAAAAAATTCTCACCTATAAGTTAATTAATTACGATTTTTATAATACCAACGGCCAAGATCAAAGGGTTATGTTTGAGAATTGTAATGTGCTCTAAACAACAAGGAGAAAATGGGAGGCAGGTTTTTGCATCATTATACCTTAAACAACATGTGATCATAATGATATTGACTACTATTAATTTATGGTAATACAAAGTATATATATCTAGGTGTTAACAGTAAAGTTGATCAATAACACATAAAGAAAAACAACCAAAACCGACCCAATCCACTAATTACTCGGATCCGTTTATTTACTAATAGAACCCACTTCAGGCTGAACACATGCAAAATGATTGGACCAGACATTGGATTTGGATTTTTGAACCATGAACTCATGGATCCAACTCGGTGACGGAAATATATAATTTATTATACTATTATTTTAAAAAAAAAACACATTTTATATATAAATACTACAACAAAAAATAATGTAAAAATTGCATCTATACATTAAGTGTAATAACACACTGTGCGTATGAAATTTAACTGGAATTTAACCAGTTATCCTGTCTATATCCTATCATATATTTTTATCTAACTCTATATCATATTTTGTCTCTATCCTATCATAGCCATTAAACGGTCCCTTAAATTCATAATTTATTATTTTCAATTTAAAATAATTAAATAACAATTTTTCATTGTAGTCGACATTCAACACCAACGACGACAATTATTTTGCATAGAAAAAAAAGGAACAGTGCACAACGTAATAAAGAAAACAAAAAGAACATTGCAACTCCATCATAGAACAATACAAGAACCTACAAATTGATGAATCATGGAAAGAGCTTAGGGAAATAAAGACTTAAATGCAATTTTACATCACATTTTGAATGAATCGAAATTTTATTTTATTTTTTTGTTTAGTAAAGTAGCCTAATGGCCAGAAATTCCACTTTTAAGGTGGATAAGTGGGATGACTGAGGTTCGAACTCTGACCCCCTGCATATAAAATGCATTGTCCTACCAACAGTACTAAGCTCACCGGACGAATGAATCGGATTTTATTCCCCCTATTTTATATTTTTTTGGATCCCCCTCCCCCTATACACTACAAGAAATTGTAGGACTATTTTTAAAAGTTCGTCTAAATATAGGAACTTAAAACATATTCAACTCTATATATATACTTTTATTTTTTCGGACTTTAAATTTATGTTGATCAATATAGTCTATTGATATGCTATTAAAAAAAATGTACCGATAAGATAAAATAATTTTATATTGTCGACTAATTACATTACAACTATATTTTCCGTCATATCATTTCACTTTACCCCAATTTCCTAATATAATATAGAAGATTGAAATATTATTATTAGTTGTCAGTATAAAATTAATTTACACAGAAACATATCCTTTAAACTACAAATATTATTTTTGTGCCACTAAAAGTTCATTTTGGTATACTAAGATTTGTGGATTTTTTTGTAAAACTAAAATATAACCATTGAAAAACATCCACGTAATACTGATAGCCAGGTGTAGATATTCAATTGGACCAAATCATGTCATGGAACGTAGAACTGATTCATTACGTTAGCGTGGAAGAAGGAGTTGAATCATAAGCCATAAACCATAATAATAATAACCAGAGAGAGCATCGCCATTAGTGGAATGTACTAATTCTCATTTTTCTAACTATCATATCATAAACCACCGTGGCTTCCTCAGGGTCACACCAGGGAGGAATTTCACGAAGAAAACCTTCTTCTTCTTCTTCTTCTTCACAACAACAGCAACAAACCGGGTCGACCCGAATTATATACAGAGAATCTTCGATCCATTCCGATTCCGAGCTTCCGATCTGGCAACGTAATTGGTTCATTGCATTTCTCTTTATAATGGCTCTCGGTTTCTTTGCTCTCGCTATTTTCCTCTTTCTAACTCTCGATCCTGATGTTTCTCCTTCTTCCACTGCTTCTGCTTCCGCTGCTTCATCAGAAGGCGTTGAGGTTGATTTTTTTTTTTTACTTTTTTTCTTCTTTCAATTTCGTTTTTTAGGGTTAGGGATCTTACAAATTTAGAATAGAATATAATAGAATTGAATTAAGTGCTGATTTTGTTACTGGTTTGATTTGATTTTGAAATTGTGTAGGTTCAAATTACTTATGGTTCGGTTATAAAGCTTATGCATGAGAAGACGAAATTTCGGTTACATTCTCATGATGTGCCCTATGGTTCTGGCAGTGGACAACAATCGGTTACTGGTTTTCCAACTGTTGATGATTCCAATAGTTACTGGGTATTTTATTTTATATCCTCATTATTCCTGTTTAATTTAAGCATAGTTTGAATAAGCAACTTAATTAAGCGCTTATTGAGATAAATAATTATAAACTGTTTTGAGGGTATGCTAACAAGTGCTTTAAGGGCATTGTAACATTGTTTAAGAAAATCCACAAAACGAAATTTTGTCTTCAAAATACAAGTTAAACATTTGAAAGAAGTAACAAAGACATCATTTTCTATGCAAAAGTTGCCTCTTTTGTATGATTAAATAATGCTTGAAGGATACTTGTTAGCCAGGATAGCTTGTGGAAATAGGCTGAAAACAACTTTGGGTCATATTATAAAGTTGTTTTCATAAGCTCTTCCAAATCTTCTCATAAGTGTTTATGTTAGTACTTAGTAGATAAGCTCAAATGATTCAATTCAAACAGGTCTTAACCACTTGCTGATTTTTTTGTTTTTGTTTGTGCTTATCTGTGATATTGGTACTTTGGCATTTGGTTTTTGACTTTGGATATGTGCATTATTGTTTTGCAGATTGTCAGGCCTGAGCCAGGAACTTCTGCTAAACAAGGTGACGCTATTAAAAGTGGAACAATCATTAGATTACAGCACATGAGGACCAGGAAGTGGCTGCACAGCCATTTGCATGCTTCCCCAATTTCTGGCAATCTTGAGGTGTGTTCTTTTTTTGTTTTTGCAAGTGTTTATTACTATACATGCTTTAGGATTTGTTGGTGGTTGATTTTTGTAAATGTTTCACTTCAATATGCTGATTCTAAGGTGTTCCCTGATTGTTCCCCTTACATATAACCGCCTAATTAAATTAAAATCACGGATGATTCCTTTTTAATGGGATACACTTCTTCCCCCACTTGAATAAACCAATGCTGCAAATTGCAATGCTTATATTTGCTTTATTACACGTGCAATTACAAAGATAAGACTCTGCATTTGATATCTTATTGAAACTATTTCACTGGTGTCACCTCCTCTCGCACCTTCTTTATGTCTCTATTTATGTTTCCTTGTCAAACTCCTGTCTTAGCAGCATGTCAGAGACCACTGATTATTTCTATCATTTCACTTTGGGGCAATACGCGATATGTTGTATGAATAGTCTATCATACAATCATATATTGTGTTTAAGGATTGTTTTATTAAATGTTGGTTGTTGACAACTTGACATGCTATTCACTATATTATGATGAAGTCTAATCTATTTCTTTTGATTGACTTTTACCAGAATTATTTGATTTTTTAAGTACTCAAACTATGATGTGCTATAGTGTGTGTGCAATACATGTCATCCACTAGGGATGGCAATGGGTAGGGTATGGGTAGGGTACTACAGTCCCCATCCCCATACCCGCGATTTGAAAAAATACCCGTACCCATCCCCATACCCGCATGGGTGACACTCTTTGTCCCCGTCCCCATACTCTATGGGTACCTAAGTACCCATACCCGTACCCGTTACCCGCATTTTTGCTAAAAATAAATTCATCAATTATAAAATATCATATCAGTTTAATATAATTAAAAAAATTTAAAGATTTTAATGTTGAGTCATGAAAATTATGAACAAAATTATTAGTAATATCATGCTAAAGTTCATTTATCTATATATTGACATATTTGGATTATGTTATAAATAAACATTTTCATTAAAAATGTGTAATAGTATAATAATGTTGTATATTTTAAAATTTATTTACTTATATTATTATATAATAATATAATTAAAATAAATAAATATATACTATGTGGGTATATGGGGTGGGTACTAAGGTACCCGTACCCGCACCCATACCCGTTCAATTTTGTGGGTAATTACCCATGCCCGTACCCAAAATGCGGGTTTTTACCCTACCCGTTGTGGGTATTTTTTGTGGGTACCCACTGGGTATGGGTAAATTGCCATCCCTATCATCCACACATGGTTCTTTTTCATCTTAATATTATGTAATTTCCCTTAGCTTCGAGGATGCTCATCCATTTTTTATCATTCACCACTCATCCTTGCTATTTGAACTAATGTTTAAAAATTAGACCGGATCGAGTGGATGAGACCTCCATGTCTTGGTGTAATTGGTTCAACTGTATTTCGACCATGGTTTAATTGGATGACTACGAAAAAACAGTTAAACCAACAGCAGTTCAACCTTACTCAACCAATTCAATCTGGTTTTACCCGGTTTTAATTAGCATGTAGTTCAAATGACGAGGAACCAACCAGTGAACCGACCAGTTCTTGGTTCAACTGGTTGAGTTGACCAGTTGTGTTCAGTTTTTAAAACATTGATTTTGAACAATCTCATCTGGCTTGCATTCATGGAGAAGCATTAATTTTCACCTTATTTCCCATGCATTCATGTAGAATTTTTAGTTTTGAATCTATGTCCATCATTAAGCAACTATCTTAAGCTATTGATTGTGACTTTGTGACAGACTTTCTCTTCTATTTACTCTGTTTACACGGCATATGCTCAACTCTATGTATCTTTTGACTCTTAATCAACATATCATCTCTTCTCTTCTCCTGCTCTTGCTAATCTGGTGCTTTATATGTGATATCAGTTCAATTATATAACCTAGAGGGTTTTGTGCATTTTCCACTTTGCTTTCTTTGTTTTCATTTCAACTAGTTTATTATTTCAGTATTTCTTCAAACTTGTCTTAAGCCTATACTTTACCGAAGCAAAACAGAAACGAAAAGGACTTACCGTAACATCCCGATGTATCTTTTAGTTGCTTCTGTATTAATATTAAATAATAAATACTATTGGCATCAATTGATTTATCAATTATCATCTATGTAGTTGACCTTATCCATGGAGACAAGGTTTAGTTATTGTACTACGAAAAAGCCAACACTTATGCACTTAATCACAACCAATAAGTTATTTCATCATATATCCATGTGGGGAACCTATTGAACTATATAACTTAAACAGAAAGGAGTTTTTTCCCCTACACCTAGACATTATTTTTTTGGTCCTCTTTGATTCGCTTCACATTTGAATGAGCCAAGTATTAAAGTTAAAATTATGATTCAAATATAACCTGTTTTACACCTAGTCTGAACATTGGATAACTGGGTTTATAATTTTGAGTTGAATATATATAGGTCAGTTGCTTTGGTGGAGAGAATGATTCTGACACCGGGGATTATTGGAGGTAACATGATTTTTTATGGACAATAATATTTAGATCTCTATATTCTACAAGGTGCTTATATTGGTTTTATTTTCGTTAGGCTTTTAATAGAAGGAAGTGGAAAGACTTGGAAGCAGGATCAGAAGATTCGGCTTCAACATATTGACACTTCAGGCTATTTACATAGTCACGATAAGAAATACAGCCGGATAGCTGGGGGACAGCAGGAGGTGAGAAATTGCCTAGAATCTAAAAGTTTTCTATTGTCTTTCACCAATATTTTATAGAATTGCAGATGTGCAACTGATTTTATATTCCCTGAAATTGTCTAGAATCTAAAAGTTTTCAATTGTCATTTGCCAGTCGTGTAAACGTCAGGCGAATTGGCGATGATGATGCCATACACCATAGATTTTTTTTTATAGTGATCCTGATATTTTAATTTTATAGTAAAATATTGGAAGTGGATTATCATTATTAATCGTCATTTATTGTATTTGATTAGGTTTGTGGTGTTCGTGAAAAGAAAGCTGACAATATCTGGTTGGCAGCTGAAGGTGTCTACCTTCCTGTTACTGAAGGCAAACAAGCTGAGTAGTATCAATATTTTGTCCAATTAACATGGATTATGTAATTGGGAGGCTAGCATTGGTAGAGGCAGATTGTCTGTTGAATGGATATATAAGTGAGCACTCTTAGGATGATATAATAGATAGATATATTTTGTCATAGGTCCACTTTGTTATGAAGTACTGCAGGCCCTTCTCCTCGCAGAAGTACTTGATGCATCTGTTATTTTTGTTGTGTAATGTACTAATGGGTAATTTTTTCAAATAGGACTAAAAGGATGAACTTGCAGTAGTGGAACTTCATTTTTTCAGGCGAATAAGTCAAGTCCATTATACTGATGACTACGAAGCCTATGTTTGATTTTGTTTTCTTTGCATTTTAGTATATCAATGGACAAAATTTGAACAAAATTAGAACCAAATAATACTAGTATACTTTTTCCATTATTGGTGATCTGATTTCTTAGATAAGCTATCAAGTTTTAACGTAACATTTGAGTATGGAAGATCTCATATAGCTTGGAGTTCATGTCCACAAACTATATGAAATTTTCCATAATAAAATGTTAAATAGTATGAAACAACCAAAATTGTACTATGAGCTCTTGTCTTTTTTCACAATAGCTTAGCAAATCTCTGATCCCAAACCTGTCGTGTTATCATTGCTTCCTTAACTTAGTATCATCTTCCCTCATACTTTCTTATAGAGATGAAGAAGGAAGAAATACGGGGAGTGGAGAAGGAGTTGACAATGACCTCAAAGCCAGGCTATTGTGCTTGTCTGTTTAGAATGAATTTACATTTAAGTTCGAGATTTAATTATTCTCACGTCATTAGAAGAGTTTAATTGCATTTATATTATCCTATTAGAAACTTTATAAACACTGTAAATGCAATTGCCTTCTCTCGGTTGTCAGCACATGGCGGAAAACTATTAAAATCCATCACCCTACTAAAAGAATAATTGAAGAGTTTAGTTATTGAGTAGATGTAAGCAAGACAAAATATAGGAGGTTGATGGATTCCAACTTTTTCTTATTGGAGTGTTGCAAAAAAGTGACTATATATTGGGCTACTGTATTGTAGTTTTTGTTTTGGCTTTATAGTAAGCCATTACAATTTTGTTCCTAATATAAGACGCTTCGGTTGAATGAAGAGTGTGTTTAGAAATGGTTTAAAAATTTTGTCGATTCAAATGCTTCAATTGAACTATCTTCATTGCTTTAAAAAAATTGTTTGGATAAAATAATAACATTCTTTATTCTTCAACTTTGTTGGACTACTTTTATGCAATTTGAATAAGTTAAGGATCAATTTGCAAACTATTAAAATTTAGAGAACAATTTGCAATCTTTAAGAAATTTATAGGGACCAATTTGATTTTTTTTTTAAAAAAAAATTATAGGAACCAATTTTTTGTTGTTGAAGAATATGGTATCAATTTGCAAAATTCGAAACAATTTTAATAACCAGTTTGAGATTTACATTGTATAGAGTAAGGAAGAAATTTCACATACCTACCTTTTAAGTTGTATTTAAAAATTTTAAATTTGATTTTGACAATATTTCATAAAATCCATTTATTTTGAAAATTTTCTAAATTTATAATCTATATAATAAAATGAGATTAACTATTATGCACTAACGATGTAAGATATTTTCACACATGCATCAATCAAATCACATCATAGTATATCACTTTTATAGATTTGTTCTTAAAATATCTCCACAAATATCTCCATATAATTGATTTATACAAATTAAATCATAATAAAATTTACATAATTTTTTTGAATTACCCTAATAAAATTTACATAATTTTTTTAAAAAATTCCCTCTAAAGTTACATTGCCTCAAAACATTCTTCATACACCTTAATTTCGAAACAATGTGAATTTTTTTGGTGTGCCAAATTTAGTCTCATCAATCTCCATCACATTTTTTTTAGTTCCTTTCAGTTCTTAGAAAAACGAGATTTTAATAATCTAAAATTCGACAAAGATGAATAAAATTAAACCAAAATTATTGTACCGAATATAAAACTCGAATCTTACACGGAGTTCCTTTACCACCAAGTCTACCTTCAATCACTTGGTTGTCTTGCCCGCATATTTGCATATCGATCATTAGTTTACGTTGAAATCGTCATTGTGATATTTAATACATTAATGCATTAATGTTAATTTCAACAAACAATTGTGTTTGTGTGTGAACATATTATGCACAGTTTCATGTGTCTATCATGCCAACTTGAACATCTACGTACGTACGTTGACGTTTTCGTATGACCGACCATCTTGAGTCAATGCCGGATGCTATCCCAATTTATGTCTGATCATCCCTATGGAACGTCAATCTTTGAAAACCAATTATCTTCCTAAGCTACTCCCTCCGTCCCTATATGTAAGCAAAAATTCTCTCATTTTTTTGTTCCAAAATGTAAGCAAAAGACATCATTTTTATTTGTGTTGTTACAAAAATACCCTTCTTGTAATTAGTGTTTGGAGTACTACATTTTTTTTCTCAATGCAACTTTTCGGTTTCCAATAACTTTATATGAGTAATTATTACTCCAAGAGTATCTTGTTTTTAATATGACCAAGGGTAATTTTGGAAACTTAATTGTTTATTTTGGTAAAATTTAGAGTTTCTTAATAAGCGTGATTTTTTATTTTTTGCTTACATATAGGGACGGAGGGAGTATAGTACTTACTATGTTTTTTCTTTGTCAATGTTTTTCCTTTGAAGTGCATATGTTTGCCATTCATTGTGACTTTATTAGAATTATAGCAAATTACTGTAATTTTATAGCTTTAATTTGTTGAGAGACAAGAGTAAGACATAGAAAATAATTTTAGTTTTGTATCATTTTTTATAGGTATTTCTTAATATAATTCTAGGCTATGTATGGAACGTTGGCTTTCTAGTATGAAAAAGTGTGGAAAATTGGCCAAAAAGAATGTAAAACATGTTGTAACTCATAGTTAAAATAAAACGGTATTCATTAATGTTTAAATGAAATGACACAAATCTCTTAGTTTAAACAAGATTTTAAGTTCCAATCCGATCTTGGAAAAAGGCATCATCGATGTTAAAGCTTTTGAGAAGAATTTGTCGCTCATTTATATCCACAAAATTTGAGAAACTAATCTCCATAATTACATGTAATGTGTACTATGAACAAATTCATACTACTATACATATAGTAGTAATTTTAATTTGGTTAGTACGGCTGTTGAAACACCACATTTTCCCTAAATAGTATTTGGTACTTTAGATGTATATATGGTCCATAATTAATCCTGACTCAAAACATATACCTACCGAAAATCATTCAAAAATTACCCAAAATAATTGAAAATCACTAGTAATGCCCAACACACTCAGCAAGTAAATTAACCAATTCCTCAATTCCTTTGAATGCAGATATAGATTATGGACCCCAAAAGAAAAGTACACTTGTCCAACCCGTTAGTTGGTTGAAATGAATTCACACATTATATCAAACCAACATCCATGAATGATTATATTTGATAACATTCACTCATATGATTTCTAGCTACCATCCACAGTGCAATAGTTGTCATCATATACTCTGCATTTAATGAATTAACCACAATATTGGATCATCATGGTTCATGATATTGTATTGCTAATTAATTCCTTGAGTATAGGATCAGGTAGTGAATATTGAAGTCATTTTCAATCGTTACTAATGTTATCAATGATTCAATGAAGGTTCCACCATGCAATACCTATTCTGAATCTGATAAGGCCAATACAATGCCACGTAATTAAAGTGAATATAAAACAATATAAATAGTTAAATACACATTTCTAACATTTGTGATATTTATTTTAATACAACAAGTCTAAATTCAACATAAAGTAAATGAAACTTGACCCATGATCCAAAGAATAACCCCAACTACTAGTGTCTAGTACTACATTAGGATTTAAAATTAGAATATTTATGCCAAAAGTCAACAAAAGTTAAAGTTAGCAATAGCACCCAGAAGAAGATAACATTACATATGGCTATACGTAGACCCAACGATGAACATCATGCCGTGGTTGTGCGCACGTACTACGAAGGAAATGCAATTGTCAATTGATTCTTTTTTTGTCAACAACAGCTCATTTTTCCATTCAAACATAATATATCCAATTTACCATATAGATCTGATCTGTGACCTGTTAATACAACACTAATCTAGTTAACTAGGTCATGTGGCATTAAATAAATAAACAATGGGGTCATTAATGCATTGTTTACCTGACATAATTAAAGAGCTTAACAACAACCCACAATCTTACTAGAAATGTTTAACAAATTACATCTACTCTGATAATTTGAAGATTTCATTAAAACTCAGCACATGGAATCAGCAAACTGATATTGGCAATGAGTAGTCCTTGTACGTTCTGTATATATATGGAATATGATAATGACCGCACACCCTTTAAACATTAAGATTTGCCACATGATTGCGGCGGCGACATTAAGGTTTTTCGACCGGGGCTGCATTAGTACTGCAATTGAAAGTCATAACTGACAGCAAGTTTTTGCAATATCAAAGATGACATTTAGACCTTAAAAGGTTGAAATGGAGGCATCATTACTAAACTACACAATTGTTTTGATCTATTAGCTTTCATGGTTGATGGATCCATGCTCATGCCAAAGAAACCAAATCAGCAGTTGATCTATGCATCACAATATTATATGCGGCACCACACGAAATTTACTGAGATAATCTACTGATAACCTAAAGATAGATTTAAACTAGAATTACTTGTACAATAATCTACTGATATTTCAAAAAGATATAATCATTACAGTACTAGTAAAACAGTTTCAAGATAAAAGATCAATGTAATTATTATGTGGAGGCTAACTTCATGGTTCATATACTTAACTTTCCTCTTCAAAATGGCAGGCTCTTTGATGTCGAACTTGAAGTAAGCGAAGAGAATCGCTCTGAAGGAACGAAATCTTGCTTCAAGTTAGCCCTTTTGACAATTTTCATCATGTTGTTCTGCAAACTCTGCTGAACTAGTTGCTTCACTGCTTTCTTTTCATCACTCATGATGTTCGCTTCGTCCACTAAATACTCTTTACCTCCTCCATCTGTCTTCACAAAAGAAGACGACGAGGAACAAATTGGCGCAGAGACAGTTAACCCCAAGTTTCCACCATCATAGCTCCCAGAAACCTGCTTCCCTTTGTCTACCCTAAAACATTCCAATATCCTTGACGCCCTTTTCTGTGCCAAAGCGGTGCCCACAAGCGTCAACTCAAGCAATGACGATACAATCCCTGCCTCAATCATGGCCTGCCTATCAGCATAAGCTTTGTGTGCCATAATCATCAAAATGTATGAAGCCTTCTCTTGACATTTAGGTGAATCTATCCAATTCAATACATCAACCAAAATTGTGATCGCATCTCTAACAGCACTAATAGCTCTTCTACCTTCCGGACTCGACACGAAATTGCTCAAAATAGAAAGAACTCTCTCACTCACTTCCATATCCTCTATCGAGTTTATCAGAAACGATACCAAATCAGTTTCCAAAACAAATGAAATGTTCGCTTGATTGATCGTAAGATTGTAAAGAGCCCGAAGAGCATCCTGCTTAACTTGGGAACTACTTTTACTACTATTATCTAAATTTTGAAGAGTTCTAACTAGAAAGGGTATTGCACCAGAAGATCCAATTATTGGTTTGTTCAAATCCAAAGCACTTAATCCAAGGAAATTCGCAACGATTGCCTCAGAAACCGACAAATCAACAACACACGATGATTCAATGATCTTCAGCATCTTGTGAACAGCACCAATTTTCACAATCGCTGCTTTATTTCTGCAACAAGCCACATAAACAAAATATCAAACACCAAAATTCACATTAATTAATCAAACAAAAAAATATTAAAAAATGAAATAAAATTAGAAATGCATAAAATCACCAAATTGATAACAAGATAAATTCGTGATTCGATCAAAAATGGAAAATTCGTCATGCATAACAGAAATTTATTAAGTTCATAGAACAATAAACCGTTGCAAATTGAAATCACATTCTTAGAGAAATGAAAACTTACGCATCGTTACCGATTCCGAGATTGAGCAATGCATAGAGAGAATCGATCTGAGAATGAAGATCTTCTGAAGCAAGCATTCCAACGAGTGGAGAAATTGCTCCAAGCATTGCGAGTGTGCCTCTCGCTTCTGAATCATCTTTCGCCAGTGACCTAACTCTCGCCGCCGCAATTCGTCGTTTCGTCGAATCCTCTTCACGCAATTCCTTCACCACTTGTTTCAGCTCCGTCAATATCTCTTCCTTCTTAGATTCCGCTTCAATTTCACGCACCTGTATGTTCAGAATATCCGATAGCTTCTTCTCTTGCTTATCTTCTCGTACTTGTTGCTTTTCTTTATAACTACCGGCGGCCAAATTTGCCGTCGATACGGAAGAGACGCAGCTAACGGCTTCTTCGCGGTGGTGATTTCGGTGACGAGATGTTCCACCGCAGCTTAAAGCGTCGAAAATGATGCGGCGGAATAAAGCGGAGAGACGGAAATTACCGGTGGTGGTGTTCTTAGCATGGTGACGGTGATCGAGAATTATTGAATCAGCGTTGCTCCGGTGACACTTTGCCATTCTCCGATGAACTACATTGCATAGAAGAACATCGGAGAGAAAAAGAAGAAACGATAATTTTTTTAATTTTATTTTTTTTGGGTATTCGTTCCTGGGTGATACTTGTCAAGTGTGCAAGACTTTGAGTGTGAGTGTGTGTCACAGTTTTGGAGGGAGCGCCAAATAACAAGTACTAGTGTGTTGTAGTTGTAGACTTGTAGTGCAATTTTGGTCTTATAGTCCTTTTTATTTTTGAAATATTTAAACAAATTAGATTAATTTATCAGTTTAATGAAGATGCACTGACGGTGTAAAATAGTTTTATACGATCAGCCAATAAAAAATCATCATTTTGCCATATCATATTAAGAAGGTGGGGTGATGTGGCGGAAAACATGGTTGATATTGGTTGACTGTGTAAAATTATTTTACACTGTCGGTGCATTTACATTTTTCTCTTAATTTATTATGATCAAAATTAATTTGTTTTTTCTTTTATAATTTAAATGCGTAATGCGTTTATGATTTGTTGCTTAAAAAAAAGCATTTATGGATTATGATAATTAAAATTAATTTGTATTAAAAATGTTTGTGATTATTTTGGTCTCCATTTTTTATTTATGGTGTGGTATCATCATTAATGATGCGGTGATGGTATAGTTCAACTCTTCAACCTTCATAGTATATACTACTAGAATTAAGTACACCCTCCCGTTCTATATATATGGGTCAGGATCAAATGACACCAAGGTGTCAAACTTAGTAACATGACACCTCCGATAATTCTTTATCGGATAATCGTATTACAAAATCAACCGTTGGATTCAAAGCTATTATTATATAGATCATGTATATAAAATTTAACATCAATCGGAAACCATTTGATGGGTTAAAGAGAAGGATAAAAATTAACGGTTTTGATGAAGTTTTGTAAGACGTTGGTTTTTATGCATCTCATTGACATATCAAATGATTTTCGATTGTTGTTAAATTTTATAGACATGATCTATATAATAATAGCTTTAAATCCAACGGTTGATTTTGTAAAACGATTATCCGGTAAAGAATTATCGGAGGTGTCATGTTACTAAGTTTGACACCTTGGTGTCATTTGATCCTGACTCTATATATATATATATATATATATATATATATATATAGTGGCGTCGCCACATAGAGCTGAGGGGGTTCAACTGAACACCCTGGACTTAAAAAAAATACACATATAATCCTATATAATTTATATTTTGAACCCCCTCATTTTTCTATATTGCACCACTGACCCAATTAAATTCAAAACAATTTTAACTTACTTATTTTCAAATTTTATTCTCTCTTTATTAGGGCTGACAATGAACCTAAACAAGTCGAATAAAGTTTGAGATCGATTTGACAATTAATTTGTTTTACATGCTTGGTTCAAGAACTAAATGAGTCAAACTTAAGCTAAATATTAAGTTCGTTAATTAAATGAACTGAACTTGAGCTATATATAGTTCGACTTGTTTGGTTTTGAACTTGGTTCATGAACCAAATGAGTCGAACTTAAGCTAAATATTAAGTTAGTTAATTAAACGAGTTGAACTTGAGCTATATATAGTTCGACTTGTTTGGTTTTGAATTTGGTTAAAAAACCAAATGAGTCGAACTTAAGCTAAATATTAAGTTCGTTAATTAAACGAGTTGAACTTGAACTATATATAGTTCGGCTTGTTTGGTTTTGAACTTGGTACATGAACCAAATGAGTCGAACTTAAGCTAAATATTAAGTTCATTAATTAAATGAACTGAACTTGAGTTATATATAGTTCGTTAATTAAAAACAATTTGATCCGTTGACCTCCGGTCCGACCTATTGAACCTTGATGAACCAGTATGTACATCCGTTCAATAATTGATCCGATTCTGATTTGTTTGGATAACTAACACTTTTTTGTAAGATACTAACCCAACTATTAATTTTGGTATAACATTTTTTTAGATGAATTTAACCTTTGGATAATCTTTTTTAAAAATATTTTCTATTTTTTTGTAAACTATTTATTAATTTTAAGCCGTTTTCAATAAAATTTTCCCATTTAGAAAAACAATTGCTAGCTAGAATATAAAAAATATTTTGAAGCAAAATTTTTCTTAAAGTAAAATAGTCTGAACCCCCTGCTCCAGGTTCCTGGAGACGCCACTGTATATATATATATATATATGCAAAATTTGGTTTTTTAGGTTCATTAAAAAAATAATGTATTTGGTCAATAATATAAACTAAATATATTATTTTTTGAATAAATATAAAAAATTAAATTTTGCTTATATATAGAATTGAATGGAGTATATATTACCATGATATGTTTTTTTAACACAGTGTCGTGAGTTCAAGCTACATATATTACCTTCTTTAAAAAAGAATTAAAAAAAAAACTAATGAATTATATTATGTTAATACAATATCATTTTTTTTCTTGTGTAAAATATATACAATTTATTTATTTTTGACATACTACCTCCGTCCCATTTTATAAGAACTCATTTGATAAAATGCATTATTTATATGTCTTATTTTTACCGTATTTTTCTAAAAGTCTATAAATGTAAATATTATCATATGAGATCTTGTTTGATTTGTTTCGATGAATATTTTTAAAATATCAAATTTTTATAATTTTTACTAATAAACAACTAAAGATATTCGTAATTAAAATTATGCATTGGCATACGTGCATTGGTCAATGAATTCTAATATTTTGGGACGGAGGTAGTAGTATCTCAACAAAACAAAATCATTCAAAATCTTCCCTGTTATTAAAATATTGGCCGGGTTAAAGTCGTTGGTTGAAAAACGTGAAGTGGGAATGGGGGGTGGGACTAGTATGGTGTACTTATTTGAGAGAATAGCATTATCACCATCACGGTCCGTCTATTATGGTCCGTTTGGTTGGAAGAAAAGAAAGTAGAAGTAAAAAAAATTACGCAAATCAATGAATGAACTTAGACAAAAGATACTCTAAATTTATTTATTGGTTTGCGTAATTTTCTTTCCTCCCACTTTCTTTCCAACCAAACGGACCCTTAGAGTTGTTGTTTGTTGTGTGCGTAGGAAGATTCGTGTGGGGACATATATCAGTATTAAAAATGATCTGCATTGATTCTAAGGCGTACTTGTTTGGTTTGATGCTGTATTTGGGAGCATAAAGGACACTGGGCGGACACTCCAATTACAAAATCAGTACAATTCAAATATAGGAATCCGTGCTTACCTACTTTTTCTTATCATAAAGCCTTTAAAATGCTCATGGAACCGTCGGTGAGGAAGTCTACACTCCAATTTGGTTGATCACTTATTTAAAACCTATAAACTCATACAATATATTTAGATCAATTTATTAATATTGGTTTCTTCTACTAGATTATATGTTTGATGTCCCGAGTATTTTAGAATCATAATGATCTATCGTAATTTTTATAAATTGATGGATCGTTATAGTGGATCATCGTGATTCTCATATACTCATTATAAAACAAAACATGTCATTAGAAAAGTTAAATACTACTACAATAAAATTTAAGGTATATGATTCAAATTTTAAATTGGATACATTAATTTTTGTCCAACATAATTTTTATTTAGAATTAGACAGACTTCCACATAATTTTACTTGAGGATTGCTATTTACTAGTAAGAAACTTTTACATAAGATATACAAGAATTAACACATGGCAAAATCTTAAAGAATTGTGTCATTTAATCTCTTTCTTTTGTGGAAATCATGAGTGGTGGTTGATGTAAATAAGGATGGAGATTTATTCTTGCAATTCTTTTCCTTAAATTTTCTTAACAAAAGCTTTTCCCATTTTATTTTTTATTTTATCAGATATCTTAAAATATTTAATATTTTTTCATTAAAAAACACCCTCTCTAACTTTCCCTCTCAATATTTTATTATATTTTCCTAAAAGTCTCTTCCCAAATTGCCACTTCTCTTCTTCCTTCATAATAATTATTTTTTGTCACTTTATTTTAAAATGTTCTTTACCATTTTCTTAATTGAAAATCATGCTCTGAAGTATTATCCACTTTAGACCGCATTTCGAAGTATTATCTGCTTTGAATCGTGTGTAGAGCTGTCAATTTAGGGGGCCAATCAAAATTAGGCCCAGCCCCAATATAAAGGGGGCCTAAATATGTAAACATAAATAGGCCCCCTATTATATAGGCCCCAAATATACCAAGCCCCCTATTATATAGGCCCCAAATATACCAAGCCCCCTAAATAAAACATAGGCCCCCAAGGCCCCAATTTTGTTGGAAACGAGAGTTTTAAGATAAAAAATTTTAGAATTCACACATAAGTTACTAAAAATAAAAGAAACAATTCGAGAATTCTCGGAATCGAGAATTCCAAAAAATTCGAAAATGAGAGTTTTTTTATAAAAATACCTAGAATTCACACATAAGTTATTAAAAACAATAGAAACAATCTGAGAATTCTCGGAATATTTTCGAAGAAAAATACTCGACATGTTTTCGAGAAAAAAGTTCCGAAAAAAGTTTCGGAGAAATTCTTTTTGAAAACTTCTCGAGAAAAAATACTCGAAAAGTTTCGAGATAAATTACTCGAATGGTTTTCGAGAAAAAAGTTCTGCAAAAGTTTCCGAGAAAAAATTCTGAAAAAATTCTCGAGAAAAAAATACTTGAAAAGTTTACGAGAAAAATACTCGAAATGTTTTCGAGAAAAAAGTTCCGAAAAATTTCAGAAAAGTTTCGGAGAAAAAATTCTCGAGAAAAAATACTCGAAAAGTTTTCGAGAAAAAATACTTGAATGGTTTTCGAGAAAAAAGTTCCGGAAAAGTTTCCGAGAAAAAATTCTGAAAAATTTCTCGAGAAAAAAATACTCGAAATGTTTTTGAGAAAAAAATACTCGAAATGTTTTTGGGAAAAAAGTTCTGAAAAAGTTTCAGAGAAAAAATTCTCGAGAAAAAAATACTCGAAAAGTTTTCGAGAAAAAATACTCGAAAAGTTTTCTAGAAAAATATACTCGAAATATTTTTGAGAAAAAAGTTCCGAAAAAGTTTCGGAGAAAAAATTCTCGAGAAAAAAATACTCGAAAAGTGTTCGAGAAAATTACTCGAAATGTTTTCGAGAAAAAAGTTCCGAAAAAGTTTCCGAGAAAAAATTCTCGAAAAGTTCTCGAAAAAAAATACTCGAAAAGTTTACGAGAAAATTTTTTTGAAATTTATTTGATATTTTTTGTGGGCCAATATTAGGCCCCATAGAAGGGCCAAGAGTAAAATTTAAGAATAGGGGCCTGGGCCTAAAAACAAAAAAAAAACAAATCTACTCAAGTGGGACTTAGTATTTTGGGGCCTAACTTGGGGCCCAAAAATAGGGCCTTCCAATATGGGGCCTTTTTGACACCTCTAATCGTGTGTGATTCTTCACAATTTTATCCTTTGTAAAAAGCGTCTCAGTAGATTAAGGTGTGTGGATGTTGTATATAAGCTATATTAGACTTGATTTCCAAGTAATGTGAAATTTTCAGGTGTACAAAACAATTGCCTCTCAATCGAAGCTAAGGAGCTAGAGAGCATGTGGCGACTTTCACCCTCCTTCTAGCACCAATGTTCCGTTCCAGCCTCAAGTGCCCCACGGCACACACAACGTTCTTAAATATTGTTCGTTTTAGATCGTGTGTGATCCCTCACGATTTTATTCTTTGTAAAAGATGTCACGATAGGTTAAATATGTGAGTGTTGTATATTATAAACTACCCTTAAACTCAATTTTCAAGCGATGTGAGACTTTTAAGTGAACATAAAATGATAATTTGGGCGTTAGCTCTCTTTTACTATTAAAAAAAAACATAAAATAATAATGTAGATGAAGAAAATTAAATATTAAAATATTTTTTAGAAATTTGCAAAGGAAATTAACCTACTAAATGTAGGTGCCTAAATGTATAGTAGTTTTATTTTTACAGCATTTGAAATTTTGAACAAATTTTTATTTGTTATGCATCTTTTTGGTTGACTTTTTTCTCCTAAATCCATTTCAGTACAAACGCAACTAGATTTTAAATTATTCTTGAGAATTTCTCATCTTCTCTCATTGTGGCAGTGTGGCACATTGTTTGTCCTTCATAGGGAGGTCAATATCCTTCTTATTGCACAACCGCGAATTGATTCTGGTAAACTTTTCTTAATGCTAACAACACATTTTCTTAACACACTTTTTCTTTCGTTAAATTTCGCATGGTCTCACTCTGTATCATCAACTTGAACACTGAGCTTATATAGCAATATATAAATACATATGCACAGCACGGTTGAAAAATCCAAAAAGTCTGTGGAAGAGTTTATATCCAAAGTAACATTGCCGGTGTTTCGCCAATTATACGAATATGCTAACATGAATGTTGTTATAGTTTTGAGTTGTCTTTACAGTTTACAGTTTATTTAAACGACTCCCAATTTTTCTATAGTTGTTTAACAACATTTTTGTTTCGCTAATGATTTTCCACATGAGTGTACTTGAACAATTTTCAAAAGCAGTGGTATTGATTGGTCTTTGTTAGCTAACCATGATTTTCCACATGTAAGTGTACTTGAACATTTCTCTTGTACATAACATTTTAAGCAGTTAGCTCCCCAAACAATAATCACATTATAATAGCATTATTGGAGTATATAAAAGCAGTTAGCTAACTGGTTTTGCTTATCTTTATAAACCTATTGTTAAGACTGGCCCTTCCAAAATTCCCCTGATAGAAGGGCCAAGTTTAAAATCTAAGGAGTTGAGCAGTTGATCAGTATTACTGATTGACGAATTCCCAACAGCATGAACTCTGCTTTTAACTAAGTGAAGTTGAAATGTGAGAGATTAATCATTGGCAACCATTGCATCAGAAACAAGGCTCTCCTGCTTCTTAATAATCAGTCTATTTAAGGGAGGGTGTTCCTTGCCTGATGGAGTATCATCGGTATCAACAATGATTGAGTCCTCTTCTCTGAAATCTCCCCTTAGAACTCCCATAGCAATTTCATTTTCAACCAATTGTTGTATTACTCTTTTAACTGGTCTTGCCCCAAAATTAGGATCAAAACCCAACACACCAAGAAGTTTAACAGCTTCTGGTGTGTAATGAAGATCAATTTTCTTCTGTTTGAGCCTGTTCTTCACTCGTTCCATCTGCAACAGATAAGGAAACATATTTTAGCATGCATCTTCAGCAATTAGTAAGAATCAAACCAACATTTTCACAATGGGATTGAATTGTAAAAATAAAACTTTTCAATAATGTCAAAAGTTTATTAAAAGTAATTTCAATACATAAAGTTTCCCTAATTGCTATTTACATAGATAATATGAAATATATAAAATATGAAAGAAAGGAAAGAAATAAGAAAATGGGGCTGATAAAAGGTAAAATGAGCAAATCAATTACCTGAAGCTCCACTATTTTGCTTATCTCATTCGAATCCAAAGGCTGGAAAACTATATACTCGTCAATACGATTCATGAACTCTGGGCGGAATGTTTGCCTGGCCAACTCAACAACTTGGCTTTTCATCTGATCATAAACTGCAATTTTGTCATCTTGGTTACTACGAAGGGTTTCAAGTATGTAATGAGAACCAATATTTGAAGTCATAATCACAACACAATTTGTGAAGCTAACAGTCCTTCCTTGAGAATCGGTAATCCTTCCATCATCCAACAATTGTAACAAGATATTGAAGACATCATGATGCGCTTTCTCAATTTCATCAAATAGTACCACAGAGTAGGGTCTTCTGCGGACCACTTCAGTAAGCTGACCACCTTCTTCATAACCTACATAACCAGGTGGAGCTCCAACTAAACGTGAAACGGCATGTTTCTCCATGTACTCACTCATATCGATTCTAACAAGAGCATTTTCGGTGTTAAACAAGTAATTGGCCAAAGCCTTGCCAAGCTCAGTTTTTCCAACACCAGTCGGACCCATGAACATAAAGCTTGCAATTGGCCTGTTTGGGTCTGACAATCCAGCCCTCGATCGGCGAATTGCATCAGCCACAGATTTTACAGCAATATCCTGACCAATCACCCTCTTATGAAGAACCTTTTCCAACGAAACTAACTTTTCTCTCTCTGTTTGTTGGAGGTTTGATAGTGGTATACCAGTCCATTTGCTTACAATCTCGGTAATATCAAGGTCGCTGACCTCTTCACGAAGAAAAGATTGTCCAGAGTTTTGGAAGTCAGCTAGATTCTTTTCAGCTTCTTCTAATTGGCGCTGAAGGGACATCAAAGTTCCATATTTAAGCTCAGCGGCACGGTTCAGATCATAATCGCGCTCGGCAGCTTCCATCTCTAGGTTGACTCTATCAATCTAAACATGCTTAAACATGTAAGAATCATAGATACATTGAGTGGTGATGGGGGAAGGGGAGGGGATTTATGATAATTGCAAAACCAAATATTACCTCTTCTTTGATTGATCTTATCCGGGTCATTAAAACTTTTTCACTGTCCCATTGTTCTGCCAATTCTTTTTGTTTCTGTTTAAGTAAACTCAAATCATTTTCAAGCTTACTTAATCTTTCTTTAGAAGCCTTGTCAGTATCATTTTTCAAAGAGAGTTTTTCCATCTCCAGTTTCAAGACTGCTCTATCTATCTCATCCAATTCTGTAGGCTTAGAGGTAATCTCCATCTTTAGCTTTGCAGCAGCTTCATCGACAAGATCAATAGCTAAAAGGAAGAAATTCAATTTTGTATCAGAATCAACAAATCAACCAGAAAACGTTCCAACCAAATGGCAACAGGTGACTACGTTGAGCTTCTAAAACATAATAACCACAAAGATCTGAAAAGGCTTGAGAGAGTGGAGGGGGGAGAGAGATTTTTTTTTCTTTTTCATTATACAAATTTATGTTGTTTTAGTAGGATTTAGAAAACCAAAATAGTGTCCTGTAAGGGTAGATTAATTGGTAGCTATTAGGGACATTATTGGAGGGGCCGGGATTTGAACCCCAGAACTCCCACTTCTCCACACTTATAGAGTGTGAGTCTAGCCACTAGGCTACTGGACCCAAAAGAAAATCCAAAACAGTAACTTGAACACAAAAAATAAACTGTTATAATGAGTCAACTCTTGTCATATAAATGCAGTCAAAACCTACCTTTGTCTGGTAGAAAACGTTCTGTGATGTATCGATCTGCAAGAACTGCCGCTGAAACAAGTGCACTATCTGATATTTTGACTCCGTGATGCAATTCATAGCGCTCGCGCAACCCACGGAGAATGGATATTGTATCTTCAACAGATGGTTGACAGCAAAAAACTTGTTGAAATCTACGCTCAAGTGCGGGATCCTTCTCAATGTATTTTCTATATTCATTCAATGTAGTTGCTCCTATACATCGAAGTTCACCTCTTCCAAGCATTGGCTTCAACAAGTTCCCAGCATCCATTGCACCACTTGTAGCCCCTATTAGTGAACCAAATGACCAAAAAACCCATATTAATAATTGGTCAAATTGCAGAGCTGGAACAAAACTAGGGTGGACGGTAATTGATGATTCAGAATGACACTCCAGTCTGATTAAAAGTGCAGTTAATCATCAAAGGAAAATCTACAAACTTAAAAACAGAAAAAGAAAAAAAAATGGTCTTCAACTAAGAAAGTTATTGATTATAGAGTACAGACAGTTGTTTACTGCATTACTTTTTTCAGACAGTAGTTGCTTTGACCGAATAGATAAATTATTATGTTCATTAATTAATTATAACAAAGAGCAGATATCAAACATTCCTGATATTTACGGATGGGTGCACTAGAGGTAGGTTGTTATCACTAGTGTACAGCTCTACGCAAATTATCTGAAAAGTTTAAGCTGTTAGTTGAAGACACGTGTTCTACATTACATATCTAACACACTGTCACACAACATCCTCTGTGGACAACACATGAGTACCTATCCTGAGCTTGAAGTCTAAAACTGAAATAAAAAGGTGATGAGTGAATTCAAACTGTAGACTACTAAGTTATAGAGGATTTAATACCATGACATCATGAACCAACACATAAGCCATTAGGTAAATGCATATGAATGGGTTTATTGTGTCTACAACTAAAAGGTGCACAATATTCTCAATATTGAGATTATAACTTGTACGGCTTTAGAAAAGGAACGGGATACCAACCTGCACCTACAACAGTGTGTATTTCATCAATAAACAAAATTATTTGCCCATTTGATGCTGTAACTTCCTTCAGTACAGCTTTCAACCTTTCTTCGAAATCTCCACGAAACTTGGCACCCGCAAGCAATGAACCCATATCAAGGGAGATTAACTACAAAGAACCATGAGTATAAGCAAACGTTCAATACCAATTTAAACAAAAATATTACATCCCTAGAAAGACCGCCTACTCTAGACAAAAATATCACATTGAAGATTAGGAATAGGAAGAGCTTTACAGCAACATGACGGCCTTTATTACAATATATTACATTCCTATATAAAAAAAAATGGAAAAACAAAAAAAGATTATACCATTTAGTAAGATTTTCCAAGGTCAGTGATAAATTCATAATTTGTTAAAAGAGCCCAAACAAAAGCTTGATGAGAATCAATGAAACTTCAAGAATCTCAAATAGGAAAAATAATTACTTTTGTGAGACAACTATTTGCAACCACGGCATTCTCAAATGATATGTTCCGCACCACCTTAACTGTCTGTTTTCAATATAGGAAACATGCCTAGTTTTTTAAAATAGCTAGGAGTAGTAGATATTCTTTATATTTGTGTGTGGGTGAGTGGGGCAGAAGGGAAAGGAAAGTACTGTCTATAAAGCATCTAGGTTTTGTGCAGAATTTTCGAAGTTAGATGAACAAAATAAACCTATTTACTTTCAATGAAAGTAAAAATAATTTTAGGGTTTCAGGATGAAACTGCCACAAAGCAGCTAGATTAGACCTTTTTGAAAAAATTGACACAATAAAGTCTACATTGAGACCTGACATTGCATTAAACAAGTAACTCAATTTATATTTTACATTCAAGTGAAGAGAGAAAATTGGAGTTCAACCTTCCTGTTCATCAATGGCTCTGGAACATCTCCACGCACTATACGTTGTGCTAATCTGCAAAAGAATTAAAAAAAAGTTTAGCATAATCAAATGATAAGATACAGCATATGCAACAAAGGTAACATATAGTTTGGCGTTGATAATATACGCTACTGCCACTGCAAATCAAACACACAGATATTTAAATTGTTGCACTTTCTCAATCTTGTTGGAACTTGAAAGTTGAAGCAGTTCAATTAAAAAACATAACTCCAAAAGCATATTCTGCGCTTGCAATACATACAATCCATTGCCAGAGCTCATTGTAATCATACTAAATAAGTGTACCTAAGAAAATTCAGGACAGATTGCATGCTTAAGGATGAATCCGTGATTTAAGTATTTGAGTAGTTGACTTAATTACAAAGAAGGAAGATGCTACAAACATGTGTTAGAAGGTGGCACAAACAACAAATGTTTCCATGGTTATCAAACCATCCTGCTCTGGTAAAACAATATACACTTCCGTCTATTAGGGAAGGCTATACTCAAGAGAGGATCTTATCAGGCAAAAATAAGAGACATATGAATGAAGAATTCAAAATACATGAACAAAATGCATTCTAAGCATATAGAAGAAGGTTACTATAGGCTAACTCAATATTAACAAACACATGAAAAATCAAAATTATGCACAAAAGAATAAGTCAGACATAAAGAACAACAATAACAAGAAGTCCTATTGTACAAAATTATATTAGACAAACCCTTCAGCAATTGCAGTTTTCCCCACACCAGGTTCACCAATAATAACTGGATTGTTCTTCGTTCTTCTTGACAATATCTGAATACAGCGCCGAATTTCATCATCTCGACCTATGACAGGATCAAGCTTGCCGCGCCTAGCAAGTTCAGTCAGGTCGTTTCCATACTTGTCCAATGCTTCATATTTCCCCTCCGGATCTGTACAGAGTTATTTCAAAATAATAATTAAAATTGTTACTCAGAACTGCTGCCAAACAAAAGCAGCTAGAAAGGATACCAGAACAAACAAATTTTAATTTCTCTGTGTGACTTCGTAATTCAAGTAATAGCTTAGACATATTAAAACGAAGAGGGGGGTCAGCTAATGATTTGAGCATCAAAATCAGATTTTGGTTCATAACCTGAAAGCTGATCAAAGATCGAGCACAAGGGCAATCAATATGCACTGTAGTCACAGAAACTGATTGAAATAACGGGTTCCCTTATTAGTTCCAATTACACCGTAGCTTATATGAACCATAATCAAACATGGCTCTTTTTATTTTCATCCTATCAAACTCAAGACATTTGTATACTTCTAATGCGTTTGGTTTCAAGTGTATTTCTAAATTTTAATAATTTTCAGTTCTATCTAAATAAGATAGAACTAATCATGTTCTTCCTTCTTTCTTCTAAAAATAAGAAACCTTAAAATGTAAATGTGTACTTTGGTCGGTTACTCTTTGACTTCCACGAATAGCCTTTACAGCATCCTTCAAAGTCTTCTCGCTAAGCTGAAGATTCTTAAATAACTGTTGCCCAAACCTCTTATCTGAATGAAATGCTAGCAAAAGGTGTTCTACAGACACATACTCGTCACCCATTTCTTTCTTGTGCCTTTGAGAGTTGTCCAATATGGAGCTAAAATGCGAACCAATTATAGGACCAGAAGTGTCGCCTGTAACCTGTCAAATAAAACAGCAGGTCAGAATTTTCTAAAATATCAAGTGAAGTACTAGTAGGTTACCGTAAACACACCTTAGGTTGCTGAGCTATAAAGTCATCAGTAGCCTGTAGAACTGACGTGTTGTCTAACCCTGCCTTAGTAAATATCCTTCGGGCCAAACCATCCTTTTGCTCCAAGAGGGCTTTCATTAAATGCTCTGACTCCACAACTTGTTGTTTATTGACTCGTGCGGCATCAACGGCACCAAGAACACCCTCCCAGGCCATTTCTGTGAACTCCGTCTGTGATATCTGATTAAATTGAAAATAAAGAATACATCAGTAAACCAGAACAAAAAAGCATACCTTAAATTCTTAACTTAAAGTTGCAGCCTAAAATCAATTTCCTTTTTTTTCTCTAGCAACTAGCAAGAAGGCCTAAAGAATTGCTATGCTGACACAAGATCAGCAAAGTAGAATAAAATGTGAGTATTTGGCAAAAACAAAAATGCCATGTAGAAATATGAGGTATAATAAAATAACATAGTTGTCAGATAAATTGAGAATGGAAGAAAGATGAAAGCATATCTTTATTTTTTATTTTAATTCTTGGGTTACCATGTCATAGGTACAAAGTTTCCGCCGCCATCTACGGAGACTAATCTCCGTCAGGGAACCTGTAGGGCACACAAGATGAGTTCTCCCCTCCCAACCGAATTTTTCCCATACGTAGGAGTGGGAGATCAAACCCCTGACCACATTCTTAAAGAACACAAGTCCCTTACCACTTGGACCAATTCATGGCAAGTATGTCCTTATGTTAATTTCTACTTTTACACATTTTAAATTGATTTAGACATGAAAAATAAAATTGCAATTTATATTTACATTTATAGGTGATTTATACTAGAACAATTATTCTTAATGAGTTCAAATATGCACACTAAACTTTTACATTTATCGGTCACAGTCACATCATCGTTAACCTAGGTCTAAAAATGCCACAGTATGAGAGAAATTCAGCATAGTTGTATCAACGGAAGCTAAAAATCTCAATTTCTTAGCTAAAAATTCCCAACGTGATTGAAGAAGCACTCGGAATTGATAATAAAATTGAAATTAAGTAAATAGTGAGAAAGGATTGGAAATACCTGAGAGGCTCCGGCGGAGCGGTAAGAAGGAGTAGATGCGTGAAAATTGCGAGTGAAAGAGTGAGAGAGGAACTTAGCGGAGGCGACATTGGTGGTTCCGTCGATAATCTTAGAGCGTGAGAGAGGATTTTTCACGTTCTCTGGAGCATGAGGGAAGGTGCCGTTGAAGAGTGGAGCGGAGATAGAACGAGTGAGAGGGGTTCTGGTTCTAGACGCCGTTACGGCGGAGAAAACGGTTTTGGTTAGTTTTTGAGTTCTTCTCGTTGCCATTGAAGGTAGCACGAAAGCGAAAGCGTTGAGTTATTGAGTTCCGTTGGGTTTTAGAGAATGAGATTTTATGAGAAGTGAAAGAATAGAAAGGGTTTATCTGGAAGCTTGGAGAAGGGGGCAAATGAAGCTGAATGAAAAATGGAATGTCCTAGTAGTGTTAAAAAAAATAATTAATATTTGAGTTAAATATGTTTTTTATCCTCTAAATATATACAATTTCAATTTTAGTCTCTATAAAAAAAACTTTCAAATTTTAATTCTCTAAATTTTCAAGTTTTATTTTTAGTCCCTTTTTTTTTTAAAGCTTACGTATTACGTTCTAAATAACTTTTTTTAAAATCATATTGTTAGCAAGCTAGAGCTAACCAAATGAAAAACATAAAGAAAGCATAAAAATTCTCTTGCTGATTCTTTTCCAAAGTTTTAAATTTATTAGAGATTTTCTGGAGTGTTTCTTTGAAAGCAAGATGAGAGACTTGCATTTGTTCATCCAAAATTCTCTGACAAATTTTTAAACTTTCAACCATTGTAGCACGAGACTCTTTCCTTTCATTTTTATATTCTGTTAAAATCTCGGAAAATTCACTGAATTTTTTTTCTTAAATTTCAAAAAAAATTAACAAAAAATTCTGAATAATTTCTGGATTGTCAGAGGGATGAATGTGTTGTTGCAATGAAGGAGGGTCTGTTTGTGATGACACAACTGTTGGTGGGGGAGTTTGGATATGATGAGAGGGGAGGTCAATGTGATTTGTGATGGTGTTGAGTGGTTTTGGTGATAGAAGGGTTGCAGGACATGGAGTTGTTCTTGCAAGGTATAGGTTGTATTGTGGGTAATGGTGTAGGATGGATGGGTGGAGCTTGATGGTGTGTGGTATGATGGGTGATGGAGGTGATGTGGATGTGAATGAAAAGTTAAATATTCAGTTGGCTGAGGTTGTTGCTGCTGCTGCTGTTGTTGGAATGAGTTGTAAATACCATGAGAAACATGGGCATAATTTGTATATGGAGGAAAACTTGGGTTAGGTGTAGGGGGTGGAGTTGGTATGGTGGAGGCATGAAAATAATATGGGTTAAAAGATGAAGGGTGGATGTCGGTGGTGGTTGAGGTGAAGATGAATATGGTGTGTAGGTGTTGAGTGGTGGTGAAGGTGGATATTGAAATGGAGTGGTAAATATGAAATTAGCCATGAGAGGGACTAAGTTCATAAATGAAAGCACTAATGTTAGCAAGCTAGAGCTAACCTAATGAAAAACATAAAGAAAGCATACAAATAAATGACATTAAAGATAAAAGACTTCATTTCATTGAGAATTTCTAACTTAGGCACAACCCTAAATCTATTATGTATAGGCATACACATAAATGATAAAATTTAAATCATAAAGAAATTAATCACATCAATTGATATTGACTATATCATTTATCTTTTAAATTTAATTCAATTTTGTGTGTGTGCCCAAATTTAAATAGTTTGTGCTTGTGCCTATACAAGTGTTTCTTCATTTCATTTTGCATATCCTCCTTGTGTCACAAGAGACACTATATATAGACTGTTACTAATGGATAATAAACTCAATGGACTCAAGGCCCAATGAAAGTCCAACTATAAAACAATTAAAATAAAAGGCCAACTAAATAAATTCCTAAATTAACTTACGATCCTAATTATTTAATTAAGCTATAATCTAATACTATCACTCTATCACATATCATTATTAAAACCATAAAACACAATTAATTTCATTATTTAACTATTTAATCTTTAATTTTTGTTAATTTGTCTATAATTTCAAATCAAAGATTAAATTGTCAAACTAAAGATTGAAAAGTTAAACAATCAAAATAATAATATTTTAAGATATTAATAATGATATATGTTTAAAAAAATGTCATTTAAAACATAAAACATGAACTTTTAAAAAAAAATTGCAGGTTGCACTTGGCCAACCTTATTTTAGCTTATGTTCTCTTGAAGAAAAGTTGAGCAAAATATATTTATAAATTAAAATATGACTGGGAAAATGTTTTTATAGAAAAAGTTGTAGGTTGCATTTGACCAACCTTATTTTAACTTATGTTCTCCTTTGAAGAAAAATTGAGCAAAATATATTTCGAGATAAATAGATTCCATTGATTTTCCTAAAAATTATCATTGACTTAAGTGTTTGAGTCTTTGTAAGTGCATCATTCATCATCAATGAACAACTATCGTTTACTTAACTACATCTTGCATCCCTATAAAATTAATGAATTTTATTTTTTGTTCCTATAAAATAACGTATTTTATCCTAAAAATTTATTGTTTTGTTGCCTTAATGATCAATTTATGTTTATTTTAATGTTAATGTTCTAACTTTTTTATGTTCAATATGTGTTTATATTATGTTCATATATTATGTTAAATATGTATAAGTCCGTATTATTTTAAAGGAATATCAAAAACATGTAAAAAAAATTTCTATTAAAGACAAAAATTAAAAGAGTTAAATAACTTTTTGGTCCATATAAATATTTTGATTTTTGTTGCTAGTCCCTATACAAAATTTCAACAACTTTTGATCCTTCAAATATTTTATGCCACAACAAATTGTGATTTTTTTTATTATCAAAATACCATGTGATTTTTTTATAGGGTCAAAAACATAAAATAATAAATTATTTATGGATGAAAACATGTAATTTTATTTTATATAGACAAAAACTAAGATTCACTATAGTAAAAATAAACTCACTAATTTTTTTTTTTGTCAAGAAAATTCACAATTTTATAAGAATATAAGTATTTCTAACTCTTTAAAAAATGATGATTTAAGGCTGCGTAAAAACATGATTTAAGGATTAAAAAATTGAACATGTTTGCCATGACAATGACATGAGAGCTAAGGTCATCAGTCATCAATATCATCGTACTCATGCACAGTAAATGCAGTTTTGGTTGGTAAAGGAGAGGAAAATAAAACAATCCCACCATAGAGAACAGTACACGATAAATGATTGAAAATCATGTGAAAAACAAAAAATGCTTTCATTGAGAGTTGAACTCAAGACCTCCCGCTTACTAAACGGGTGCTCTAACCAACTGAGCTATGAAAGCCGCCATGTTACAATGGGATACGATAAGGTATTTATTAATTAAATGACGATAAAAAAAATCACACATGTTTTTCTTTATTTATGTTATTATTGGATTTAAATCACTAAATTAAGTAGAGTGTAAAATTAGAATATGATTTTTTTATTTTTAATATTTATAATTTATTAATGAATAAAATATGTTTTCATTCCTTACATTTATAAAGAGTTTTGGTTTTCGTCCGTGTAAAATAAAATCATTTGTTTTCGTCTTTAATGGACAAAATTTTGAAATTTTTTTTAATATAATATGGACTTATATAGGTTCAACATAATATATACCATTTTGAACATAAAATTGTCATAATATTGACATTAAAATGTCAAAATTTTGCTCATTAAGCCCTAAAAACATTATTATTTTTTTTTAGATGAAAACAAGTGGTTTTATTTTACTGAGACGAAAATCAAAACTCGATATAAAAATAGGAACGAAAAACATATTTTACCCTTTATTAATTAGTGACTGAAAATTCTCATTTTTCACTCTAAAGTAATTATTCACTCGGTCACTTTAGAATAGTTACATCCTACTGTATTTACACCAACAAATTACATGTCTTCCCTTTTTTATAAACAAAAGTAATTGAAATTGAAAAATATATCGTATTATTTTTAAGATAAGTTATGAACTGAGGTATCATAACAAGACGGATCCTCCGGTGAGATACGGTGTACTTGTGGTGGTTATGAGTTCCAGTCACGCAAGGTGGGAAAGAACACCTGCAAAAATACCAGTACTCCAACACTCAAGTCAACAACAACTCAATATGAGTGAGTGTGTGATGTCTAAAGTGTGCGTACCTCGAGAGCGAGTATACATCCGTATTTGTAATAATAGATATGCATAACAATCTTATGGTCTCATTGTGTGAGTGAAATTAAGGTATGGGCATTCCATGCAAGATCCTTTGCACAATTTTAATGAGTTTGTCAAATGATTGAGCCACTTCACTATGCTACAATGCCAAAACAACACTAAAGAAAATCATCTAAAATATTTAAGTTGGGAGAACTATGTGGTTGGCATGTCAGACGAATGTCCAACTTACCTCCACGGGTTGCTTTAGCAAATTCACCACAAAAAAGAATAGGTTCATGTGACACGTCTCTTGTATATACAACATTATTCTCAATCATATTCGATATGATATTCAATATTCCACATTTGAGATCCAACAACCTTCACCCAATCGTGAGATCTCATATCTTATAGCTAATCAATCTAGTATCATAATCCACTCTCATTCTCCCACCAAGTTAAATCAGACTCATATGCCACTTGTTAGGGAGTTCGGAGGAGCGTCAAGAGCAACAAATTGTCAATGCTCCAAGACCACAATAAAGTGAGACATTAAATCTCCACCAAATTTTTTAAGACATTAGATTCATGGATCACATCTTTTATATATCAAATATTACAGTCATTCATAATCGAACTTGGGTAGGGGCAATTCCCAATGCTTCTGTTGTTTCAAATCATGTAGAAAATTCTGCTACTAATTGTATTTTGTTTGGTTGTGTTCCAGCCTTTGTATAATGGAATTATGTTTGGCATAAAAAAAGTTCATAATCGATATAAGATTCAACCACATTAATATTTTTAACTCAACACATTCATCATCAAATATATATTTTGCCATTATAACTAAAAACATGATCTCATCAATTTTTTTTATGTACGATATGAATCACCCTCATTTCCATAATAGGCGTTTTTTTTCCTGTCATGCAAAACCCTTATTATCATCTATGTTGGAGTTTTTTTTTTTTATAATCTACATAAAATCAGGGCCGTCTCCGAATATTTTGAGGTCCCGTGCTAATAATAATAATGGACCCCTAATAAATTTTTTATTTTTTTTTAATAAAAAAACATAATATATTCAAATTGTAAACATATCAATTACATCAAAAGTAATTATCATCCTTGTGACTAACAAAAAAAAGTGATATTGTAATCAATATCATCAAAATCCATTATAGAGTTCTAGCTACTTAAAAAAGTTCTCCCTTCTAGCATTTTTTGAAGCAAATTCATCAACCAATTCTTCATATTGTATATTCTCCAACAATATGAAGAATTTCATGATTTCATTCTTACGTTTTTTTTTTTTTACATAAATTTGCTTTTTGGGCCTCCATTTTACTACTACACCCCTACTTACTACCCAAAAAAAAAATTGAGGCCCCAAAATTTTGGGGGCCCTGATATGAAGCACTGTCTGCACCTCCTAATAACCGGGCCTGCATAAAATGTAATTAAATTAATGTTTTGAGACATTCTTAAAATATTTTGAAAATCACATATATTAGCAAAGAAAAATATAAATGTCGGTAAGCAAAATATTATATATGGATAAATTAAAATAAGTATTTTATTAACAAAAATTACCAAATACATATAAAATTAAAAACAAATAGAATAAAAACTTAAAATATTTTCCATAACAAAAATTACCAAATAAAAAAATAAAAACAAACAGAATTTTTTTTAATCAATTCAAATTCAATTACAAAGAATTTTCATTTTTATTTTTATTTTTAAGGTTTTGTCCAATTTTTATTTTAACCATTACAAAGTCCTGCCAATTGAAATTATATACTAAATTTTTTTGACACAAATTATATACTAAAAATTAAAACTAATATAATTTTATTATTTTTCAGTCAAATAATTGAAGTAGGTATGAAATCATAAAGCATACCAATCCATAAATCAACATGTCTAAAATAATTGAAACGATACAATATAATAACAACAATAAATAAAAATAAAAAAGACGGTCGGCGATAATTTTTTTTTTTTTTTAAATAGCGATAATGTGTTAACGACTGATATCTTATTGTCGCATCCCTAATTCCCCTAAATCCCTGTATTAAACGACATCACCGTGTCCTCATTTCTAATCAAAACGACCCCACCCTTCACACTGAGTACAAATCAATACTCAACCCTCGCATCCCATCTTCCTCTCTCTCTTTCTTCCATTTCTCTCCCCCAATCCCTTTGCTTCGTTGACCCATAAATCGAAGCAAAATTTTCTAGATCCCTCAAAATTAAGCTTCGTTTTCTTCTCTATAAGGTTTGATTCTTCACTCTATTCACTCGATTCAACTGCTACTTCATTTTCTAGGGTTTTTTTCACTTCAAACCCTAGTTCAGTTCTATATGGTTGATTACTTTTACTTTTCGTTATTTTAAGCTTCTTCTATGCTTGTTTTTGTTTCAGATCTACTTGAATCTATACTTCATATGTTCGATTCCGAGCTCAAACCACTGAATTCAAAGCTTTTCCAGGTTTTTTATTTCATTTTATTTTACTACTCGGTTTACTTTTTGTTTTAATTATTTGTTCTAGATTTGTTAGGCTTTTTGAGGTTTCAGATCTGAACTTTTTTTTTTTGTGATTTTTGTTTACAGATCTGAGTGGTTTTGTTTTGGATTTCGATTCCGATTTGATTCTGTTGTTCGTGAAATGTCGGATTTACCTAAAGATTTACCGAAAGGTGATTCGATTCAAATCAGAGAGGTTTGGAATCATAATCTGGAAGAAGAAATTGCTTTGATCCGTGATGTTGTTGATGAATTTAACTATGTTGCTATGGATACCGAATTTCCTGGTGTTGTTCTTCGTCCTGTAGGAAATTTTAAGCACATCAATGATTTTAACTATCAAACTTTGAAAGATAACGTTGATATGTTGAAGCTGATTCAGCTGGGTTTAACTTTTTCTGATGAAAATGGAAATTTACCTACTTGTGGCACTGAAAGTCCTTGCATCTGGCAATTCAACTTTCGCGAGTTCAACATCAGCGAAGATATTTTTGCTGCTGATTCGATTGAGCTTTTGCGTCAGTGTGGAATTGATTTTAAGAAAAACAGCGAGCAAGGAATTGATGTGAACCGATTCGGTGAGCTTCTTATGTCGTCAGGGATTGTGTTGAATGATAATGTTCATTGGGTTACTTTTCACAGTGGTTATGATTTTGGTTATCTGCTGAAGCTGTTAACATGCAGAAGTTTGCCAGATACACAAGCTGGGTTTTTCGATTTGATCAAGATTTATTTCCCTGTGGTTTATGATATCAAACATTTGATGAAATTCTGTAACAGTCTTCATGGTGGTTTGAACAAGCTCGCGGAATTGTTGGAAGTGGAAAGGATCGGTGTGTGCCATCAAGCTGGATCGGATAGTTTACTCACTGCGTGTACATTTAGGAAGTTGAGGGAAACATTCTTCAACGGCGAAACAGAGAAATATTCTGGTGTGTTGTATGGATTAGGTGTTGAGAAATCAGACTAATTGAAAGAAAGAGATAAAGTATAATTGGTTGTAGAGTACTATTTTAAGTGTTGTGAGAGTCTTTTTTACTTGTGTACACTTCTACCAGAAAGAAATGGTTGTTGTTTACTTGTAACATCTTCATCATCTTTGTTTGAATTTGTAACTGAAAAAACCTTAGCTTGTTTTGTTAGCTTGAGTTCTTTGTAAATCACTTCAGTTTAGTGTTTCAACAATAATAATTTATGATAATTCCTTTTTATTTTTTGTGTTTGCTTTAGTTTGTTGTTTATTTGATTTCATTCTTTTCATCATGAATGGTGTTTGATCCTGTTGTGAATGGTTCTGTTCTGGTTCATGTTTGAAGGGGTGCTTTCAGATTGGTCAAAAACTTTGTTGAAGGTCCACACGGTTTTGTGTCAATTTTGGTGTGCTCTGCCAGCTCTTATGCAATTTGGTATTTGTAGCAGATTTCTCAACTCTCAATTGGGTTTGTAACAAAATGTTTCTGATGCCAAAATGCGATTGGTGGCATATTTGTTAGCTCTTGAAGAATCATCCAACACACATCCTTCAATTCTTGATATTTGTTTGATTTGTGATGCCCAATAGTGCGCTCTTGGGATATTTGTGCTGGCGTGTACTCCCCCAGACTACAAATATAAGTAAAAATGTACTTTTTAGATTCATTGTATAATAGATGTATTTGGTCTATATTATAGTTCAAATATATCAATTAGACAATGAATCTAAAAAGTGGGTGTCAATTACATCAATTAGCAATGTCTCTTTTTTGTTTTGAGGGATCCAAATGGAAAATGGGTGTCAATTTCCCCTCAAAATTTGATGTTTGTGGGATTAAAATGAGTGATAATTTTTGGGTATATTGAATGGTTTAAATTACACTTCAATTAGTCAGTTTTTTAAGGATCTTAACCGTGTAAATTTGGATCAAACGGTGGAAGTTGGTAGTTACTGGGAAAATCCAATTCCTTGAAATATGTATTCTCTAATTGGCCTAAACCGTCTTAGGGACATGTTTGGATTGGAATGTGCCGTCGCCGCCTTCTATATTGTTTTTAATTTAGACGTCATCATTCCATTGGATGGTGATAATAATTGAAGAAAATTTGTACATAAATAAAATAGAATTAAATAATTGAAGAATAAAGTAATTGATTTGGACGCGTTTTCCCACATTCCTTTCCTTTGCAGATTCCTCCATTGCAATCACTGCTACTATTGTGCTATTAGTTTGCGTAAAATGATCAAAACCGATATAGTAGTAATTAGATAATGAGATAGTTGTTAGAAATAAGCTACCAAGCTAAATCATAGAAATAGAGAGAAAGAAAGTTTTGTATTATTCTCTTCACTTGTATATCTTTACACTATGAGAATGGTCCTATTTATAAGACACAAATAAGAAAGGGAATGGACAAATGAAGTTATAGTCCACTCATTAGTGGAAGTTATAGGAAAGGGAAGAGATAGGATGGACATCCACTAAGACTTGTCCTAATTATTCATAACACTCCCCCTTGGATGTCCATCGAGGATGTGCCTCATTAAAACCTTACTAGAAAAAAACCCAGTGGGAAAAAATTCTAGTGAAGGAAAAAGAGTACAACATCCTTTTACATAATATAATGATTTCTCCCCCTCAATCATACAACCATCTTTAAGGTGGCGAAGACGATTCTTTTGTATCAGTTGTCCAAAATTTCTACTTGGGAGCAACTTTGTGAAAACGTCTGCTAGATTATCACATGAATGGATTTGATGAATGTTTATATCACCATTCTTCATAATGATTGTTGCATTAATTCTTCCGGCAGATAAACCACAATTTTCTTGTATGTTGAAACTCATAATCCTTAATAAAGAGCATTCTCTGCTTCCATGATTACGTTGTTTCTCCAAGATACAAAACGTATGCTTGACTTTGTTTTGATATCTGTATATACAAATATTGACAAAAACAAAATACAATGATAGATATAATTAACAAAATACATTAATGTGCTCGTGTGAACAAAAATATGGTACTTCAGGACCAATTCAAGTAGTTCATCGTTTTCTTGATCAGGACATGATCTATATGACATCACAATCATTCTAAGTACAAAATCAACTAGATTTGTCCATATCAAAGCTATATAAGTTTCTTGATGCCCAAAATCTCATTTAAATAATAAATTTGCAAATCCAAACAAACCTTTTGCATGCGACATATGTAACTTAAAGTTTTCTATAATCAACATATATTTTAGGATCTCTTCTAGAGTCCTGATAATATCATTATAAAGTCGTTTATAATAAATTTACTTACAAATGTTTAGAATGGACATGTGATGTCATTTCTTCAATGTATCATAAAATTAACTTCTTCACAGAGTTTCATAAAATCATCAATTCAGGTGAGCCATACAAATATATCGTAACATATATTTCATGTAAATTTAGCCTTTCAAGTGCTACTAAACTTAAACAAGCAAGAAAATTTCTTTAATTCACTTCAGGTGAATATGTCTCGTCGAAATAAATTATAGACATTTACCATCCATTTTTGGTGAACATATCAAACTCTATAAGTATGTATTTTATCAATATAATTCTCTTTCGCGTAAAAAGTCATATATAAATACTAACTTCACATCTTCAGGTGTGCGGACTACAAGTCCAAACAGTTCAGCTATATAAATAGAGTTTGATTTCACTGGAATTGTCTATTTCCATCTGCAGATATTTTATTTATCTATAATTGTTAATAGACTTTGATTCATGATCCTCATTACTACTTATCACACATAGCGCTATAGAAAAATATCGTCAACGTTGACTTTCATTTTGGTTCCATTTCATTTCATTCATAACTTATCGAGATCTATTTTATTTTCAGGTACCTGATCAGTTCTTCTGGAACTTAAAAACCAATCATATCAGACAACTCTTTAAGAGTTTCTACATCCTCATTTGGGTTATCTTTCTTTTTAGCTCCTTTTCTTGTTCGAGGATTTTTATATTTGGAACCAATTGATCTACCACGCTTCATGCGCGGTTAAGACTCATTTGCAATATTCTATTATCCGACAAGAATATCTATTTTCTTTGGAGCATAAGCAGCTTCTATTTTAATTTCTTAACTTTGCAAATGAGTTGTACTTTGAGGATCAAGATGAGACAATCATATTTATTTTCAAATAATTCATTTTAACTTCAGGTTCATATTTTTTCAGCTGCTTCTTCTCTCCCCCTAATATTGGGAAAACTAATTCATCACTTGATAATCAGCCTTCTAGGCTGTAAAGTCTCCAATTTTTAACTTAAGATACTTTATAATAGATGGAGATTCATATCAAATATATTTTCCCAAAATATTATTTAATAATTCATCATAGTGCATTATATTGGAGCAATTGGAACATACCAACACATTCAAAAATGCTTATATGAAAAATATTATGTTATAAACCTAAACTTAACTTAATTGCAAATTAAGGGGAGGACTTTAATACGATAACTTATTGGCTTGATGCGAAGCAAAAACTCAATATAAATTATCTCATGTTCCCAAAGTAGAATTTTGTATTTATGATTTCATAAATAACAATCACACATTTAACTTTAGACGTCTAAAGAGTGGATCTTCAGGTCCATATTTTTAATGAGCATATGCTACAAAATATTCAAATCAATTTTGGTCGACCAATTTCACAAACTTCTGGTTGTGAGTTGACTGAACATTTATTTGATGCATCAATTAAAGTCGTATAATATCTAAATGGTAATGGGTGATTTGATTTACAAATATCACCTACTCTCAAAATTTGTGAGAGACTCACTTTTCAAATTTTCAACTTCCTTTGGGAACGAGCAATACGTAAATTATTGGAATGAAGAAACTTCTGGCTCTTAATATATATCCAATAATATAATAATTATTCTTCGCATCATAATAGATCCGGATAACCCAACCGGTCTTGCCAAATGCTAACTTAATATTATTTGCAAACTTTTGGTTTACAATAATTTGTGCTTCAATTGCACTAATATATATATATATATATATATATATATATATATATATATATATATATATATATATATATATATATATATATATAAGTGTAGTACAATCTAGAGGAAAAGTATGATAACTTTGTTCCTCCATATTACATTAGCTCTTCAGGAGCATTCGATAATTTTGTAGTTCTTCAGGAACTATATCACAAATGATAAAAAAAAATCATTGTTTGAATAATCATTGAGGGATTGTTTACTACACTCAATAAAGAATATTTGAAACATAATTTGTAAACTTCAAGTTTACGATAATATAAATCATACATTTTTTTTTTTTAGGTCAGTAATCAGACAACACAAATTGTCAATAAGAATTATTTTTGAAGTTTCATCTTCAAAGTTTATATTATATGTAAGATCTAAAATCAAATAAATTTATTTTTATAAGAGAATATGCATATCTTCCATGTAATATTTATGAAATAGAAATCTTGTGGAATAAGAAAGAATACAATCATAATCAAATATATATTTTCATTAGTATAAGAAGACAAAGCATATAATAGAAGTTTAAATATTACCTCATAAAAAAATATTCTTTGATCAAATAATGGAATAAAATAAATGTTTATCAAAATTAATTTCGCATCTCATCTTTAAGTTTATAGTAATAAAATTTGACATCTACCATATCAACAATAAATCAATTACCATAACCATAACATTGATTATACAAAATAAATAGTATCAATCATTCACTTCTGGGAACGATATTCAAATGATCACTCTATGTTTAATGATTAATCTTCAGTTTTGCTACTTCAAAAGCATATTCGAGTAGTGTAAACATACACATATTGTCTCTTAATTTTCTCTATTTTTTTCTTCATATCTAGCGATATTATTGTCATGGTATAAATGTAGTTCTTCAGGAACTCAAAATTAATTTTCCTTAATAAGAATTTTTATTTTTTTTTCAAATTAATACAAATTATAAAGATTAAATTAACAATAAGAAAACTCAAAATATAATCAGTTATTTGTACGATCCTTCTGGGATATATAACTACCGAATTCTTCAGGAATTCATAAAACCAAAAGTTTAAGTGTTCTTCAATAACTATGCAATATATTGTAATAAAATCAATTCTCTAATCAACCCTTCAGGGATTAACACTATTGAATTCTCAAAGGAAACTTTGTTCTCTGTGTAACAATATATTAGCTCTTTTGGAGCTTTCAATAAATTTGTAGTAACAAAAATAATTTAAAAACAATACTTGCAGAAAATATTTATAGATCAATTATAATAAAGATCCATGTATATAATAATAATAATTGTCAAATTCCATATAGAAAAACGAAGAGACTAAGAAATGTGTTAATTAATAATATCATAAAATTGTGAAAAAAGAAACTAAGCAATTCTCACCTTTTAACCAAAATAACTCTATTAATTATGGATTATCATGCAGTCAATGTGAGCAAATAATATTGAAAACAACTTTCTCCTTTTATGCAATTATATAATAAGTCACAGGGGAATGCAAAACTAACCTCCAAGAGTGTGACATTAATCATTGCAAATGGAGTCAATGAGCTTTGATGACTTAATAATATCATAAAATCTTTTATAGTGTCATCTACTCATCTCGAACAACAAATTTATTATGAATAATCTTCAAGAACAATATAATCTTGTGCTATCTTTTAACGTTGAATAAGTTCTTCAGGAACTATATAAAAATTCATCAGGGATATATGACAATTGAATTCTTCTAAAATTCATAAAGCAGTAAAATTATGTTTTCTAAGTTCTTCGGGAACTGGACTATTGAATTCTTCTGGAATTCATAAAGAAATAAAATTGAATTTTCTATTAACAAAACAATTCAATTTTATTTACCTTTTAGCTTGATTGTCTCCATTCTCAAATACATTTATAGAAGACTAAATTATATAGTCCTATATATACCTTCAACCAGTGTTACTCATAGTTCAAAAAAAAAAAAAAAAAAAAACAAGCAAATAAAATATTAAGGAGCCACCTAATCTAGCAAGAGAAGAGAGTTTAGTAACAGAATTTTGTTAAACCATCTTATAATGTTGGAAGTCCACATTATACAATTTAAAGATTCCAACAAACTGTCGTCCCTCCCTGAGAATAAAACTCTTGAATAATGAAATGATTTGCTACACAACGTTACATAAACATGGATCTTTTGTGACACAGCTTACTTTAAAGTATCCGATCAGGATTTTAAGAATCACATATTGTTTGACAAGCTTCAATACATATATATCTTACACAATCTCAACCCCTTTTCAAAATGTCCATGTTATTCTCTATAATGTTTCACCTTATTACTATTATTTTATTATCTTGCTGGTTATGGGATTTGGAACCTAGAGATTCAATAACAAATACTTCTTTTCTTGTTTCTGATCCAATTTCTATCAGACCACTGCCTGATGGTGATCTAAAATAAAATGTCCTTAAAATATTATCTCCAAAAATAAAGATTGTTGCTTATTATTATAAGACCCATGCATCATGATTAACAAACATATTTTACAACATCACACAGGTCGGCAATAAAGTTAACCGAAGAACCTCAACCAAATATTGAAAATTAATACACTAAATATGGGATCAAGAAATTCCTATACGTATGATAGATATATGTAAAATTTGATTAAAATATCAACTCCGATTTGGTAAATTGAAAGAAAGTCATAAAGTAAGGATTGCATACAAGCCTAGATTAAGCATGGTAAATTGGGCTATGAGCCTATTAATCAACTTGTTGAAAACAAGTTCACATATTTAAATTCAAAGTTTTTTTTTTTTTTTTTCGGTCTTTATCTATTATCTTATTGAAAATGAACTTAAAAAAAATAGACAGTAAATATAGACATAAAACTTACAAGTAATATTAAGAATAAACATGTACCGATATTATCTTAAATTCTTTTTCTTTTCAAAATCTGACACCGACTATGCATAATTTGAGGAAGTAAACTTTTTCTAAAAAATAATTTTAAACACAATCATGAAATATTATCGTATAAGTATTCAAAGTCATATTTCTTATATGTATGCAAAATCTAATATGAACAAAATAAAAACAATTAATCATAGACATCCTAATATACAGTTGCAGAGCAACAATTCAGTCTTGGTTTATTTTTGTCATAACGATTAAAACAAGTTGAACTCGGTTTATGATATTATTCTACGCAGTTTATTTCATTTAGTTTGGTTATTAAAAAAATGATAATCATAATCTAATAATCATGTGCTCAGATATGGCAAGGAGAGTATGTGTACATACCTGTCTGTAGGATAGAACATTCGTGCTGATAACGTGTTAGAAATAAGCTACCAAGCTAAATCATAGAAATAGAGAGAAAGAAAGTTTTGTATTATTCTCTTCACTTGTATATCTTTACACTATGAGAATGGTCCTATTTATAGGACACAAATAAGAAAGGGAATGGACAAATGAAGTTATAGTCCACTCATTAGTGGGAGTTATAGGAAAGGGAAGAGATAGGATGGACATCCACTAAGACTTGTCCTAATTATTCATAACAATAGTAGTGTTATTAACAAACAAAAAATGCCAAAAAAGAGACGTCACCTTTAATTTTTGCGTTAGCTGTAAATATAATAGACTCGGTTTCGCATACATTTTAATTTTTTAAAATAAAGTTTGGAAGCCAAAAACGTCAAAAAATAAATAAATAAATAAATAAATAAAGAAGTCAAAATTCCTCTACCAAAAATAAAAATAAACAAGTCAAAATTGAATTGCTTAAAAGAAATGAGCCGCAGGCAAGTTTGAAGAAATACGCACGAGTTTAGTAAGCATGTGTTGACTCATTATAAAATTAGGACATTGTTATTTAATAAGAAAGATTTACATTAGAAGAATAATCTATAAAATTAGGAGATTTGACTAATAAAAAATTGGTTAATCATAAGAGTATAGACGCAGCCAGGAATGTTAGAGAGTTTGAGCAAAATTTTAGCTGCAAACGGCAAATTCACGTGTAACATAATATATAAATAGTCATAAATCGAAGTAAAAGAGACTTGTCATTTTGTCAACAAAAATACAATTTGGAATAAGAGTAATGAAATATAACACACCATAATTTTTTTTATAAATAAATTAAATATAAGAATTATATTGCATATAAAAGTAGAAGTCGTGAAAAACACAAAAACTTATCTAGTAATTTTTTTTTCATGAGCTTATAGCTTATTTATATTAACTTATAATTTATTTTGATAAGTTAATTCAATGAGCTTATAACTTATTATTTTTTTATTTTAATTTTCCGCCTATTCAGGCAGGCTGTGCGGTATCTCCGCCAGTGCATGAGAGAGTGGTTATAATTTTTAAGTGTTAAATGATGCCACGATTCTTCTATTTTTCTTACTCAAAATTTTTCTTATTAAATACCATTTTCCATAAAATTAATACTAATATATTGAACCTGATAAGGAAAAAAAATCTCATCCGATGAAGAAAATATTACTTTCATTTTTTTTCATCTTAGATGAAGTGGTAATCCACTAAAATTACTTACATATATGTGAGATCCCGGGTTCGAACCTGGGTCACGACATCCGGCCTAACAAATTTAAATATTCCTTTCATTTTTAAATATAAGTAAAAATTCTTTTTTATAAATTTATTAAATGATTTGGTTTAAATCGCTCGATGAACCTAATTCTTATTTTTTGCTGTATTTGAAATTTTGTCACGTCCCGTGAGCTTATCTTCAATTGGTAGGACAATTGCATTATATTTGCAGGGGACCGAAGTTCGAATCCCGATCATCCCACTTATCCACCTTAAAGGGTGAAATTTTTAACCACTAAGCTACTTACAAAAAAATAAATAATAATTTGGTCACTATTCAATAAAGTTGAATCGAAAGATTTTTCTATAAGTAAAATTCATTCATAAATAATTTTGCAGTAAATAGATTTACAATGTGCTTTTCAATGTTGTATTTGCTCCAATCAATGAATTTGTCTAGAGCTAAATTTTGGTAGTTAAATATTGCTTCATTCATTGTTAGAGTATGAGTGTAAGGAGAAGACAATTCTCTCAAGTGACAAGGGTAAATTTTTTTTGAGCCATTGATTTGGGATGAGTGGAAAAAAAGAAAGAAGAAAAAAGGTGAATTGAAAGGTGAAAATGGGAACAATTGAAAAAATTTAGAAAAAAAATGGAGAAAATCCATTCTCGAGTGTAAGTGTGTAACCATTAAGTTATTGGGAAAAAAATCACTTTGGGGTAGTCATGTTTATATCACTGTTGAGACTATACATTGAGTTTAATTAGAGGAATACTTTGTATGTTACAACACTATATTACTCTCTCTGATTCTATATATAAAAAAAAATTGATTTTTTTGATTCATTATAAAATTGGTGTATTTAGACAATAATATAATCTAAGTATATATATTCTATAATGAATTTCAAAAAGTGAAATATTTATTATATATAGGATCGGATGGAGTATATGTTAGACACACACTCAACAAGTAAAAAAAATTAAAGAGAAAAGAAATAAAGTGATATTATTGATGTGACAAATTTATTTTTCTTTTAATTTTTTTGATTATTGTATGTGTGCCTAAATTGTGTGCCTAAGTTCATGTGCACTTCCTCGTTTAATTAATATGTGTGTTTTTTTTTTACTATTATCAAATTATTATTTGGTTACAAATATCTTCTTTGATTTCATATGTAAGTAAAAACTGATTTTTTAGATTTATTAAAAAAATTAGGCATGACAACTGGACTGAGACCCACCTGGTCCTGCCCCAATTTAGCGGGAAAAACTTTGTTCTGACTGAGTGCGGGGGCGTGTGTGGGAAAATTCCGAATTTTAAATACGAGTGCGGAGACGGGGTGTTCTTACACCTGCCCTCACCCTCGCCCCGTACTACTCGAACCTACCATGTTGCCTTTATATTAACTACATTTTCACTAGTTTATCATTCTTAACACAGTAACCCAACATAAAAAGAAACAGAACATGAAAACTCTAATCCTTTTGCGCTGCCATCACTATGAGTCAAATAGTGTGGCTTCACCCTCAACCTTGCTCGATTCCTTCACTCATCTTCTTTCTCTACCTGTCGTCGTCGCTATACTCTTATTCTATATGCCATCGTGCTTCTCTTCTACCCTTTCCCATCACTCATCACTCTGTTTCATCTTCACCATTGCAGTTTTTTCTTCAACATCTTCGTCGGTCTCTACTTCAGTTTTGTACTCCTCGTCCTCGTTTTGTAAGTTACTTTTACTTTCTTTTCATTTCCTTATGGAGTTATTTGGAGTTTTTAGGGTTTCTTTGAAGTTATGATTCACTTGAGTTATTGAGGTTATCTTTTTCCTTTTATAGAAAAACAAATGGATTTGAAATTTACTTGTTTACTGATGCGAAGTTAATTTGGGTTTAAAATTTTTTGAGATTACTGTTCTATTCTAGTTAATTTGGTTAATAACACTCTACTGTTTTGGTTATTGAAGTTACTGTAATATGAAGTTTTGGTTATTGATTAATCTTTGGGATTATGGGTTAAATGTGGAGATATTACTTTTTTATTCAAATGTAACGTCTAGAATATTGTGTTAATTTGTCTATCTATAAGAGTATTGTTATTAGTCACTTACACTGTTATTGTTAGAATTTTTAGGTGGTTCCTTGTTGAGTTTTTATATGATTATGATTATTGTTAAGGGTTTTTGCTGAGTTTTATTGTATAATATTGGCTTTTTTGTTGTTATGTTTATGTAGGGTTGTTTTCATGACTAATGTTGGTAGCTCTCAATTGTCCATCTATTTCACGGGAAAGTATACATCAACCAACTCTCAATCGAAGTGGTAACCCGTCAGTTGACGCTCCTCCCATACCAAATGATCCGTCAATTGATGCTCATACTCACGCACCATATGATAATATGGAAGTTGATAGTGAACCAACACAAAATCGTCTAAGCAGATTTATTATTTTTTTTTTATGGAAACACTTCGCAAAGATCAGAAGAGATGACAAAAAAGATAAGGGTCAGTGTAATAATTGCAAGAAATTGTTTGGTGGGTCATCAAACGACGGGGTGTCGCAATTCAATACTCATGGTCATTTTTATTATGATTTTATTGTTGTTTTTTTTTTTTTTGTGTAAATCAAATATTCTCCATGTACAATTGTATAATTCATCGAGTCCTGTGGGATTTAAATGAACGGAGAGTTCTCTCTAAAATCTTCAATGTTGTTGCATGCTCAATAGGGGCAACCCTTGGGTGCAATGCTCCCTAAGGTGCCAAACCTCTATTTTTTGGGGCTTCAAAATATTTTTATATGGTAGTAGGTCTCTTAACAAAATCACGATTCAAAAAAATAAAATATAAGTCCCAGTTTTTTAATCTATATTTGTTCGCTCAATCGAAGGTGGCTAGGTCCATATTTCAACAAAATAAAATGATCAAAAAAAGGTTTACCGTGTCTTAAACACAAACAAAAATGTGCTTAAATTCGCTCAAATTTCAAATATAAATAAAACATGCTCAGTCCTTGTGAGTTTATCTCAGTTGATAGAGACCTTATATTTTATATGCAGAAGCTGGTGTTCAAATCTCAAATAGGCCACTTATTCACTAGGGTGGAATTCCAGTCAGTAGGTTAACAAAAAAACTCATAAATGTCTTCACACACTAATTTAAAGTTGCAACATTTAATAAAACTCACAAACACAACTATACAAGCCCATATTAAAATATGAATAAAAACGCTTGAGCTAACAATATTGATATTTGTCGGTTGCGTTTTAACTTTTAGACGGTGGTTACACCGAAAACTTTAGGCCCACAATAGTTTTTTTTATCTTTGAAAAAATTGATATAATTGGATTAAAAAATGCTATTGGAACACAAAATCGAAATTTAATACATGCATTCACACTACTCATTGTATTTATACGGTGAACAATACCCTTCATTTTATTGGTAAACTTTTTTTTAATATAGAAAATTAATTTTGTAACACAAATGATGAGTTGCATTATTAACTAATATTACTACTTAATTAAAAAAAAGACACCATATAATTTGGGTCAGAGCAAATGTGCAAATCCGAACAAAACAGACACCATATCAAGACTATAAATCAAAGCAAATACTGTACCAATAAAATAGAAACAAACAACATATTAAGACGGAAAAATAAAACAAACTCTGCACTACGACGAAAATAAAACAAAACCATATGAATAAATTATAGAGAATAAAACTTAAACGGAACCCAAAAATATGCGGAAATCATTTATTTAAATAAAAAATTTAAAAAATTAAGAGGGGTGGTTTTAGATCAAAATTGATCATCTTTAGTGGATGAACAAGCAAAAAATACAAAGAGGAATTACGAGTATGTTGAGAGAGTGGGGGTGTTTATAAGAAAATGAAAGTTGCTTACCACTTGTTTTATGTTATGTTATGTTATGTTATGTCCACAAGTTTAAAAAAAATGACAGTACACAACATAAAATAGGTGGTTAATGATTTGCATATTTTTGACTAATAAAATAGTAAAATTGATTAATAAGATACGTTAGAAAATGATTAACAACACATTGTTTTGTGGTAGTGAAATTAATTAACGACACAATTTTCTTTTTATGGAATAACTAATATTTTACGCGCGCGTATTTTGATGCGGGGATCATGTGTCGTGGCGGGGAATTTTTTTAATAAAAATATATTACAAACAAAAGTTGTAAAAAAATAAAAAGCAAAATAAGTTGTTATACCAAAATAAGTTATATAATAAGATATATATGTTAGAAAATGATTAACAACACATAGTTTTGTGGTAGTGAAATTAGTTTACGACACAATTTTCTTTTTATGGGATAATTAATATTTTACGCGCGCGTATTATGATGCTGGAATCATGTGGCGTAGCGGGGAATTATTTTAATAAAAATAAATTACAAACAAAAGTTGTAAGAAAATAAAAAGCAATATATATATATATATATATATATATATATATTTCATTTTTGCTTTGTTAAAAAAAAATATTTATCACTGTATTTAATAAATACAGTACCAAGTATCAAAAAGAAAAGAATGGAGTATTAGGTTTTTGATGTTTCATTAACAGCACGACTTACATAAGTTTGTGTGGGCTGTGGATGTTAAATCTCGTCACCGTCTTGTTCGCAAAAAACAAAACAAAAACAAAAACTTTGTCACAGTTTGGTGAGTCTAGCTCTATTTCTCACACCCCTTGATTTCATTTTCATTTTCATTTCATTTTCAATTTTCATTTAATTTCGTTTCCTCTCTTTTCTCATTTCTCACCTTTCTCTCTTTCTTTCACGCTTGGGTTCGTTCCCGCGAATTTCCGAATCTCCCATTTTCAGATCGCCGGAAAATCTCACTCAACGGTACAAATCTCACTCTCAATCTTCATTCCACACTTCACTTCGATTACTCATAGCTCTTAATAATCTCCGATTAGCTTTTTCAATTCCTCTTCTAACCGTTCTTAAAACGGTGTAAGGGTTTTTCGCCATTCTAGGGTTTCTACTTTTTCTTAGTTAATTGCAACTCTTTTCCGACGATACTGTGCTTGTTTTTATCATCTATTTGCTTTGTTAGTTCAGCAGGGAATTGTGTGTAATTTTTTTACAAGTTGTATTGCATGAGATGCATTTGATGCAGTCCCAAACATATGAATTTATTAGGGTTTTTTGCGTTTCAACTTGCAAGGAATAGTTTGCATTATTTAGTTATAGTGTTTTTTTTGGTGAGTAGAGATACGAAACGTATTTTTATCCCTGGATTTTAGATTTTTTCAGAATATAGACTTATTTGACTTATTTCACAGAGAAAATGATAAACTAGTCTGCCAAGATTTTTTCTCCTTTAGTTCATTATAAATTGGGTTATGCGGGGCACTAGTTAAGGATATAAAACTAGAAAGTTTTGTATTGAAAAGCGCATTTTCTACAAAAGATTACGCGGTACTTTGATATTCAACGTTTGTTCAATTACCTTATTTGGGTTCATTAACTATAAAAGATTACGCGGTACTTTGATATTCAACGTTTGTTCAATTACCTTATTTGGGTTCCTTAACTATAAAAGATTACGCGGTACCATTTAATCAAAAAAGTCCTTTTCGAATAAAAATTCGGCCGATTGTGAACCTTCGGGTACTTTGATATTCAACGTTTGTTCAATTACTCTTTTACCTGCAAATGCAATGGTTGCATCTGGTTCGACAATAACGATATCCCCCAACCCTAGGGGCACTATTTAACATTTTCCTTATAAATTTATTAGAATAATTGTATACTCGTTGGAGGGTTTAGTTGATAGAATTAACACTGTTTCTTGTTTTTTTTTTGTTGTGTACCTCAGGATTTATCCGTTTGTAGCAGAAAATGAGTAGCTTGGTTGAGAGGCTTCGTGTAAGATCAGATCGGAAGCCAATTTATAATATTGATGAGTCAGATGATGATGATTTTTTGGTTAAAAAACCTGGGACAAGTCAGGAAAAGTTTGAGAGGATAGATAGAGATGATGCGGTATGATAGTTGGTTCCTTCTCTGTTTTAATGCTTTTCATTTGAGCTTGTTATACTTTTTTTTGTTGAACCTTGCTTAGGTATATTTGTGTTCAGTGCTTCATATGGTGAGTGATAGTTATAATTTTTCTGTCACACAATATACATTACTTGTATATTTGTTTGAGGGTTTGAGCTGGTTCCGCGTGTAGGAAATTTGCTGTCCAATTTTAGTTTTGCCTGGTAAAATTTAAAGATACTAAAGATATGAATATCCCTGACCTTCTGTTGATTGGTAACATGTGTAGTGGTGCACGACTTTCCGTTAAACTTTTCATTTTAACCTGTAATTTGATATGAAAGTATAATAATACTAGTTATTTGAAGTGGCCAAGGTTTTAAAGGCAAAAGAACCCTTAAGGCCCTCCGGAGCTTTAATTGATGCATTTTGTTGAGCATCGGAAATAACTAATAAGCGCACACCTCTATGGATGCAGTTGTTATTGTTTGAAAAAGAAAAAACTGTAAAATATTTTGGTTTTTAAGATTACTCACATATAATTGTAATAGTCAAGCAAGCTCAAGATTCATATTTCATAGTGAAAATAATACATTTGCGTTTCACCTTCAATTTGCAAACCTTAAGTTTTTTGCTCTGAAGAGTACTATAAACTCTTTTATAATATTCTTCATATTTTACCACTTTTAAGATTTAAGATTACACTTAGCAAGTTAAATCCCCAGGCTGTTTGGTTTTTAACAGTTATCAATACTGTGCTGAAGGAGCTAGATGAGTGTTCCCCATTGATGGGACAGAGCCTCAACTGTAAAGAGGTTCTGCTCCTTTTTAGCTTATTGCCTGTGCTGTAGGAGTGCCTTTGACTACACTATTCCCAGCATGTTTTACAATGTAGAATTAACCCATTATGAGAGATGACATGGAGTAGTCTTCTTAGCTTCTTTTTAGTAATCTGGTAATAGCTATTTGAAAACCAGAAGTTTCTCTTTTTTGGTTTTCTACGATGGAAATGTTATCTGAGGTAATAAACAGTTGTTTTTGGTTACATTACATGCATATTAGGAGTATTATTATGCATTTTTTCCATTTACAGTTTCAGTTTTGTTTGGTAAAGTGATGAATTTTATCAAAATGAAAAGATGAATACCAAACAACTTTCGTAGCACTAGTTGTTTATAATCCATAAACGAATTCACACGAGAGATTCCTGCCCCTGTACCATATTCCAGACAACACAAAACAATGTAAATCAGCAGACCACAAAAAAACTACCGCAACAAATTTCCCCGAGAGCCAACTTGCACTGTACCCAAGACATATATGGTTTAAATCTATATGACATTGTTTGATATAATTGGCATCTTTGCATATATTTGGTGTCCTTGCTTTACACTAGTAAATGTTATGAACTCATTTTTCCTCAATTTTTTATCTTTCTATCTTTTTATATAGAAAGAGGATTTATGTCAAGCCTGTGGTGAAAGCGGAGATCTCCTGAGTTGTGAAACTTGCACTTATGCTTACCATTCTAGGTGTTTACTTCCACCACTTAAAGGTCCTGCTCCCAACAACTGGAGGTGCCCTGAATGTGTGAGTGTTTATGCTTTTATAACCAATACTTATAATAGATTTTGCCTTGAGTGATGACTATATTTTTAATTTTTGTTGTTTTGCAGGTTAGCCCCCTTACTGATATTGATAAGTTATTAGACTGTGAGATGCGCCCTACTGTAGAAGGTGATGACGACGATGACACCACAAAATCTGGATCAAAGCAAATTTTTGTGAAGCAATACCTTGTTAAGTGGAAGGGACTATCATATCTGCACTGTACATGGTATATTTGTTGGAACTCATCCTTTATTTTGCTCTGCCTTTCCATAGCGTTTATTTGACCTTCAATTTTCATTATGTATTAATTTCCAATCCCCGCTTTTTTCCATCTACTTATGTATCGCTTTTGAATCTACTTTTTTATTTTTTTATTAGAGTTTTATTGTCTAATTTTTTTTTTTATTATTTTGGGTATTTTCAATTTAGCTCCTCTTTTTTTTTCCTCTTTAGGGTGCCAGAGAAAGAGTTTCTGAAAGCTTTTAAGAATCATCCTCGTCTGAAGACCAAAGTGAACAACTTCCACCGTCAAATGGCATCCTCCAATACTTCAGATGAAGACTTTGTTGCCATTCGTCCTGAATGGACTACAGTTGATCGAATAATTGCTTGCAGGTTTGACTGCCTGGCGATTTATTTTCCTCCTTTCCTATATGCAAAATAAAATGAGATGTTTCTGTTTCTGTTATCTGGATAAAATCTGGAATTAGAATATTTTGAAATTTCCAGCATTTGGGTGACAAAATGTTTCTCAGGATTTCTGGTAGTGTAAGTGTGTTAGGTCAGGTCAGTTCAAAACTATCATTCTGGACTTTAGTTTGACATCAGGTGTAAGCATTGGAAACTTGCTCCACTTGATCATTTTTTGGGAAATGCAAAACTTCGCAGTCCAACTGTTCATTGATGTGATATTATATTATAGTGATAAACACATATATAGCTAACCAAGACATGTCTAATTCTAGGTATGCAGTATAATAGTGGATGGTTACTTGTGTTTTAAATAACATATTCTACATTAAAATGGAGTTGTGTGATTAAGTATAAATAATTTTTCACTGTATGAAATTGTATACTTGATCCACTTCATTATAACTTTCAATCCAATTGGATTGATAAACTTTGCCAATAATAAAAATGGAGTAGTGTGATGATGAAGTATTCAATAATCTAAATTACAGTGTACTTTTAAATGGGTTGATATAAAGTACCAACTCAATGTGGTTGGTTATGCTTGTAAGAATGAATGTACTTTGATTGAATAGTAAAGTGCCACTATAGTTTATTAAGTACCTTCATTAGTAGACTTGATCCATTTCATCAGAACTTCCAATCCAGTTGGATTGATGAAATTTATCATTTATAAAGTTTATTAAAAGAAGTAAATAAGACTTAAAGATGTTGCAAGTTATTCCTCTCATGGTCTGTGTGTGTGTCTGTGTAACTCTTTTTCTTCCAGTCTTTCCTACTCATATTTTGGTTGTGCAACTGCAACCTAATGGCTTAGAAGGTTTGCTTAATTGGTTTTTTCTAGCTTTTCCAACAACAATGTCGACAAATGCATGCATTTTCACGGAATCTGTTTAATGGTACAGGGGTGATGATGAGGAGAGGGAATATCTGGTGAAGTGGAAAGAGCTTCCGTACGATGAATGTTATTGGGAATATGAGTCTGATATTTCTGCATTTCAGCCAGAAATAGAAAGATTCAATAAATTTCGTTCTAGATCAAGCAAACTTGCTTACATTAAGCAGAAAAGCCGTGTTAATGATGACAGTGAATTGAAGAAACAGCAGAAAGAATTTCAACAGTATGAACATAGCCCCAAGTTTCTTTCAGGTGATACTTTTATGTAATTGCCCTATTTTTCTGGCTGTATCATGCTTTATGCTCATCCTTTTCAGATTTGGATAATCTAGATTGCCTGATTTAATTTTCGTGTTGGTGAAGGTTCTCTACACCCATATCAGCTTGAAGGCTTGAATTTCTTACGATTCTCTTGGTCCAAGCAAACACATGTTATACTTGCCGATGAAATGGGACTTGGTACTTAGTTCTGTTTCTCTCTCTTATTCTCTCCATTTATTCCCTTGATTTTGGGCAGATAAATTTTTTATGGGATGGTAGGATGCTCCATGCCCAAGGAAAGGGCATATCACAAACAACCATGTGGGTTTATATTGGTTCTTCACTATTCAATCAAAGTATTGTTACAAGCTGAACCAACCACATTGAGTTGATACTTCATGCCAAAATTGTCATAGTTAGACCGAAAATCGAACTGGCGAGACCTCTGGTCATGGTTCAATCGGTTCAACCGTAGTTGAACCAGATGTCTAATAAATAAATACACAAAAAAAGCAAAAAAAGCACTTGTTTAATCAATTACAATTGAACCGTGATTCAGTGTTCAACCCAGTTCGACCCGGAACCATAAGACTAGAACTAACATAATTTGTAGTTTCTAGATAATTATGTTATTGCACCATGATGGCTTAGTTTTACACCTGCAGGAAAAACCATACAAAGTATTGCTTTCTTAGCATCCCTTTTTGAAGAGGGCATTTGTGCACATCCACATCTGGTGGTTGCTCCACTTTCAACGCTGCGAAACTGGGAACGTGAATTTGCAACATGGGCCCCTCAAATGAATGTTGTATGTATATGGGGATTCTCGGTTATATACTAATATTTCATTTTGGTAGTTACTCTTTTAATTGTATGTTTGTTTTTGCAGATTATGTATGTTGGATCTGCCCAAGCTCGCAGTGTTATCAGAGAATATGAATTTTACTATCCCAAGAAAGTGAAGAAGATTAAGAAAAAGAAATCTGGTCAGATAGTTAGTGAAAGTAAGCATGACAGGATTAAGTTTGACGTCCTTTTGACATCATATGAGATGATCAACTTAGACACAACTTCATTAAAACCTATAAAATGGGAGTGCATGGTAAGATATGCTTACTATTATATTACCAGACAAGAAATATTAGTTTTCCGGTTACCTCTGTTGCTTCTATTCACATTTCTGGTTTCTCCATTATGCTGATAGTCTACACCTGCATGTATATGTAGATAGTTGATGAAGGTCACCGCCTCAAAAATAAGGATTCAAAATTATTTTCTTCATTGAAGCAATATTCTACCAGACACCGTGTGCTCTTGACTGGAACTCCTCTTCAGGTCACTTTCAATTATGTCATACTGGTTTAGTGTGAACTTACTGTATGTCCTAATTTTCTATTTTCTATTTTCTATTATTGGTTAATTGAACTGTGTTTTTGTTGTTATCTGTCCTTGCTGGCTGATTCTTGTCTTGACAGATTATGTTCTGACTAATACTAAGAGTTCCATTTTCTAAATTTGGGTCATACGATTTTTGGTGCATCTCTGATTTTTGAATAGCCCCATAAATCTCATCAATAAAACATAAAAGCATGTATTTATGTTTTTTAATATATTCAACTAGTCTTTTCATTTGTTACCCTGATTTTACCATGATGGATGCCCAGCATAATTTGTTGTTGGCTTAACAGGGATATTGTCACTCCAATATATGTTTAAATTAGTTATGCTAAAGCTAAATTAGTCATGCATACATACTGTCATCATCATGTCACTAATATAAGGTGAACGACTTGGCAAAGAGTAAATATATATGGAGGTGAAGCTCTCAAAAGATTCAGCTTTTTCATCTTGAGAAGCACAGTGAGACCCACCTTCATTTATTAACCAACAATTAAACTAATTAAGTTAACTGAAAGTCAATCCCAGTACCATTAAGAGCTTAACATTTCCTTAGCATTAGTCACTATTAAAAGAATATTTTAAGTTTGATAATGATATCAAATGAAGATTGAACATACTGTGAGTCTCAACTGTGAATTTATGGTTTGTATTTCTGTATGTCTACAGCAACAAAGTTGTAAAATTCTGCATTTTTGATTAGTTAATTTGTTTTAAATGTAAATTTCACAACTCTACCCATCTAAATAAAAGAGTTGTATTTTCTGAATTTCTTGTTTAAATTTAGTAATTTACATATGCTAACTTGTCTGTTAACTTTACATCTCGTAATACACATACTTCTAATTTAAAGAATGGCTGCATATGTTGAATTTATCTGTTGGGAGATGAAATGTACTAATATGATAGCTTGTCCTGTGCATTGCAGAACAACTTGGATGAACTTTTTATGCTTATGCATTTCCTTGATGCCGGGAAGGTTAGTGCGAGGAATGTACTATAAGATAAACTATGATTTTTCGTTATCGAATAATTTGCTCTTCATTATCACAAATATCTTATTGACTTTATATTTAACTGCTGTCAGTTTGCAAGTTTAGAGGAATTCCAAGAAGAGTTCAAGGATATTAATCAAGAGGAACAGATTTCAAGGCTTCATAAAATGCTGGCCCCGCATCTTTTGCGAAGTATGCAATACGATCTTGAATAACTGTAATAAATATTATAGGAATTCAAGTATTTTAATCTTACTGAAAGGGTACTCATTTTATAGGAGAGTGTACACAAAGTCAACTCCTTAAGGTGTCATATACTAAAATATAAATAAAAACAGAATAAAGTGCTATCAATAATAATAAATGCTAAAATATTTCAACACTAACTAATATGCTTCGTTCAACAGAGAGAAGGGGAGGGGAAAGGGAGGGTTTGTAGAATGCTTTGTGTCTGGGTTAGACAAAGGGGATGGGTTTTAATGGAGGAAGTGTAAAATTACAATTTTCCACCCTCATAGTTATAATATTTAAGTCTAAATTGAAACATGTATTTTACAAATCCCCCTACTTTTAGAGGGGGTCTAAAATTAGCTTAGGAGGGATTTTGCTTCCCTCCCCTCCCTTTCCCTCCAACCAAACAGATGGCAAGTGGTACAGTTTCTTTTCATTTCCGGTTGTCTGGATTATTATTGATTAATCTCAATATTCCACTGAGCCTATTGGTTGAAGTTGTTTCATATCCCAGTTACATGCTTCTTATATATATTCATTGCTTGAACTATGTGAATTTAAACTTGGTTTTGTGGGCTTGAGGCCCAACACCTAAGATAATATCAGAGTCTTAGGGGGTATATTTGAAAATCTGCCTCCATTACAACAGTACACCACCTTTAGTGTGCTGGGTTGAGGGGCATAAGATCATTAGCCACAGTAATGTGATGTTTACAGGACAAAAGAAGATAGGTTGAATTTTTTTTAGGGATAAGGTGTAATATAATCAGTAGCAGTAGAGTCAATAATCCAAGTATCCAAAACGAAGGCTCTCAATTTTTAAAACATTTGTTAACAAGCTTTAATGTTACTAATATATAGGCTAACCCTCTTTTAATTTACTATACTACTAATTTGCTTTGCAATATGAAAAATAATAGTAAATACATTTATACAGGTAATTTAGTAATAGTTATACACAAAAATACACATTAATTACACTTCAATCTTTTTCTTAATATATGTGAAAAATGTCAATGGCTGCTTATAAAAATGGACAGAGGGAGTACTCGTTTTATATTAACATTATTTTCTGGTTAGAATTGAAGATTGTCAATTTCGTTTCTTTATTTTCTGATTAGCAAATATTTGGTACCGAGATGATTATTGCTGGATAGCGGGTTAATTTTTTGAATTCTCTGCAGGAGTGAAGAAAGATGTCATGAAGGAACTACCTCCTAAAAAGGAACTTATTCTACGAGTTGATTTGAGTAGCAAGCAGAAAGAATATTACAAGGCAATTTTGACCCGTAATTATCAGATATTAACTCGCCGTGGTGGTGCACAGGCAAGATTCATGCTTCAGTAAAATGACCATTTTGGTTTATTCTTAATCTAAGCATCATAAGTTAAGATCGAAATTATCTTAACATTATTAGTATTATTTTGTTTTATTTGTTTTTGAATCAGATTTCTCTTATCAATGTTGTTATGGAACTGCGTAAGCTCTGTTGTCATGCTTACATGTTAGAAGGAGTTGAGCCAGACATTGACGATCCAAAAGAAGCATTCAAGTAAGCTCGTGCATATTTTAGACTGACACTGTTTTTGTTACTTTGTACACGTTTACCTGATATAAAAAATAGAGCTGCTATTGGAACACAATCAGTTCCAACATCGTAGAGCCTGTGCTCAATTGGGTCTGCACGGAAACCAAGGCATGATGAGAAATTGTGAAAAAGTGAGATCAAAACCACCAACCGTATATAAATATGGTTGTCAAATATTGTGTTCCTCTAGCTTTTCCTCTAGTGGGACTGTGCATGACCACTCTTAATTTTTTTTTACATAAAATTGAATACCAATAAAATCCAAAGAAACAAACAAGTTTTAGTATGTAAGGCTTAAAGTAACTAAACATCAAAGTTAAAATAAATGTTCTCGCTAATAGGATTCTTCAATCATATGCGACAAGAGACTGGATTTCCAATCTTCTGGAAAGTGAACATACAAAGGAAATAGATAGGGCCGCATAAATGTTCTCCTTGATAAGATTCTTCAATCATAGGCGACAAGAGACTGGATTTCCAATCTGCCGGAAAGTGAACATAAAAAGGAAATAGACAGGGCCGCGAAAGAGGATGGGAAAACATTTATTCACTGGAAAGTTTTTACAAAAATAATAGAACATATAAACAGAGCATAAATTAGAAACAAAGAGGTTTAAAAAATTTGAACATGAATTCTGTATTTCAGAAACAACAAAACACTTCAAAAACGAAGAAAAAAGCAAGGTTTGCCCAAGATCTGTAACAACCGAGTTCAATAGCGAGTCTATCAGTTTTGTTCACTTGGACTCGTAAACCCAGCCAATTTCATAAGCTGACTCACTATTTTGACAACCGTGATTGTGGTCTACTTTTTATTAACACTTCTCCTATTATTTTGTATGCGACAGACAATTGCTGGAATCATCAGGGAAGTTGCACTTGCTGGACAAGATGATGGTGAAGCTTAAAGAGCAAGGACACAGAGTTCTCATATACTCCCAATTTCAGCACATGCTTGATTTGCTTGAAGATTACTGCTCTTACAAGGTATTCATATGAGGTTGTTCTGTTTTTATAAACCGAACTTTTGAAATTGATTGTTTCAGTGTGATACGCAGTCTGTTTTACTCTTCTTTCTCCTGGTTTTTAAAAAATAAATAGAAATGGCAGTATGAAAGGATAGATGGCAAGGTTGGTGGAGCTGAAAGGCAAATACGGATAGATCGTTTTAATGCCAAAAATTCTTCAAGATTTTGCTTTCTTCTTTCTACAAGAGCTGGGGGTTTGGGGATAAACCTTGCAACTGCTGACACAGTTGTTATATATGACAGGTGAACCTTTAAGCTCCTGCAATTGTGTTTCTTTTTCATCTAGAAAAATATTACAGTGGAAACATATATTGGACGTGGGACATGAAACAAGTTTAACTGTCTAGAGGCATTTTTTGGGGGTTTAGATATGTTTCCAGCTATCACAATCACAACTCTCTTTAAGTTTTTTCTACTTGATAGGCAAATGGAAATAGCTGCTAGATAGTAATTTCTTGGTGTCTGGCTATTCACTGTCAATGTTCTATTATATATGATTGGTTGTTGTGTGGTGAACTTTTTTTTACTTATTGATATTGTTCGTGTTGTTTTTCTGTTCTACCTTATGCACATGAATTGTGAGTCTCGTGACTATGTTACCTTATAAGATCTACTTATTGTTGCCGTTAGACTGCCAGTGTCTTACTTAAGTATGACAAGGTTAAGGTTGAGGGTTTCTTGTTGGCTTCTAGCTAGCTTATAAGCACGGGGGGTACTCTGTGTTTAGAAAGTTTAGCGGGGACTTTGATCAGAGAAATCAATCAGGCTGTCTTGATTTTTAATATTTCGCATGTAAGATTGATTGGGTGGCTTGAGCTTTTTTATTATATATTTGTTGGCGATTTTTGAAAGATGCCATCAAATGTGTACTTTTAAATGAAGTGAAATGTTCAGCAAAGGAAGAAGTATAATTTTAAGGGAATAAGTTCTCCTCCACGAGATTTTGTGTTGTGCCACCTTCTTACCCTGTTTAAAGATATGAGGTCTAAATATGATGTTCTGTTGATTTTGATTGGATAAGGATGGTGTGAATGGTATTCCAGATTCTCGCGTTGCTCATTTGATAGGCAGCGACTCCCTATTATGAAGCTGAATTTTAGCAGAAATAAAGAGAAGAGGATTGAATTTAGGAGAAATAAAGAGAAGAGGATTAAATTTCTAGGTGCCAGTCATATAAAAACACAGGTATAATATGATGTTCTATATACTCTATAGATTGGATAAGGTCATATGAATGGTATTAGGAGAGGGTTCACGATTCTGGAATTGCTCGTTTGATCAGCAGCGATTCCCTACCAGGAAGGGAGGGGTATGTTAGGGGAAATACGAGAGGAGCAGAAAATTGAACATCTGTGTCAGTCAAATAAAGATACAGATCCTTGTAATAGATGACTAACTTTTGTTGGTTATTTAGGAAAGCTAAGGATGGAAACAGAAAGAACGGACAAACATCTGTACAGGCATGCAATTAGGCATTTTGGGAAATGTAGAGTTCAGGTCTCTCGAGTATTTAGAATCATATTTAGTTTCATATTGAAGTTGGTATAAGTGCTTAAATCCTACGTGCTTGATAAAACTCTAAAATGTCTCAAGTCAGAAACCCTGCCCATCTAGTCGCCCTATTGATCAGCCACCATCACGGCTGTGTTGGTGGTATGACCCAGACACCACTGATTTTTCCTCCTGCTGGAACATATCTGTGAATGGAGCCTCCACTCTCGCAAAGTATAGTTCAGCCTTGCTGTAGCGCGTGAAGGCTATATGCCATTGTCCGCTACTCCGAATGCCTTACCACACATCCCATATTGGTTGCTTGTTCCTTCTCTGTTGTTTTGGGGGTCGATCACTTTGACATCAGCTTAAGTTTTTAGTTCTAACTCAATCCCACAAAACCGGCTTGTAAAGTGAGGATTGCCAAAGTTTTATTTAGGTCATATCTCTAGCTAAGGTGGGAGCTGATTTTTTCCAACATATATTCTGTATGTAATCGTTAACTAGATAGGTACAGTCCACGTTTTGAAAGATTAAAGTTTTCTTTTTATGTTATTTGCTTTCTAATTAAATCCATTTTTTTATTTGATCAATGCCATTCTGTAGTGACTGGAATCCTCATGCTGACTTACAAGCAATGGCTAGAGCTCATCGACTTGGACAAACTAACAAGGTTTACATTTTTCATTGGTATGAAGTCGATAACTTTTGTTGGCTTTGAAGGTTATAATGGTTTTGGTGTTGCAGGTGTTGATTTATAGACTTATAACGCGGGGAACAATTGAAGAAAGGATGATGCAAATGACTAAGAAGAAAATGGTGTTAGAACACCTTGTTGTAGGGAGGCTAAAGGCTCAAAATATCAACCAGGTAAATAATTACTTTTTATAAAGAGGGCTTATGTTGTCAAAGCTGATAGAAGTTAGCAGTTTCATTGGTATGACCACATTATTTAAAATTTGTTAGGAAATTCTTTGTCATCTTTTTCTTCTATGTTTTAAAGTATCTAAGATTGCAGAAACCTATTGGGAACATGGATATTGACTAGCATTTTTTTATTGGACTCAAGAATATCAGAAATATATTCATTTTTGTTCTGTTGTCATTGTTGGTAATGGTATTCACTGTTCATTTCCTTGTTTATGCTACCTTGTCAGAATATGGCTAACTTTGTGGTATAAACTTCAAACATATTTGTGCTGGAATATAGACCTAAATTGATATTATTTCCAACGGAAACAAGAAGTACCGAGATCAAGCTCCTTACAAGCAGAGGCAGCCCTCTGTATAGACTAGAAATGCAGGACAAAAGGAAACAAGATACAGGGAATTGTGCAGGACAGAATATACAATCCCACCCAAAACCTTTCTACCTTGCTCAATTCTTGCATCCATCTACCAGATCCTTTCTTCCCCTTAAATCCTACACCCAACCGGTTCTTTCCTTTTCCGACAGTTCTTGCCGCATAGGTGTAGGAAAAGTTGTTACAGCTTTTTACAGTCCAAATCTCCTATTTCCCCTTGCATCTCTCCTCAAAGTAGTAGTGATATAACTATGTAAGGCCTGACATAGAGAACGGAAATTGGTTAGCATCGTCTCACTTATAATTCTCTTTGGTTCTTTATTTTGTAGTCCCCATTCTCTCAACAGGTTTTGGACGATATCTTAAACTCCCAATAGTTGTAAATTTGTAATCCCTTTGTGTTGGTTTTTTTTTGACATTTTTATTGATTAAAAGGAAATGTTCCATAAGTCAGGATAAGGCATATGCTCCTAAAAAGGATGATAAAATAAGCTAGGGGTGAAGATAAAGGTACATCAGCAAAGTAAAGCACCCCATTGCCTTCAAACGCACCAAACACCTCACTTAAAAGTGTCCTTAGAATATAGAACAACCATATACTTCAAAATTAGAAATCACAGTATATGGGAATAAACAAATTAGGTTTCTCATGGTCCAAGGTGTGCTTAATGCGTCCTTGAGGGTCATTGTATTTATCCCCTCCTCTTTTAAAAAAATTCCTCATATGTCCAAGTTGCAAAATCTTATTTATTTTGTTTATAGTTATTAAGTTTGGGCTACATATGCTATTGTTTTCAAGAGCTTGATATTTTCTAAAATATTAAAGCCAAATGTGGATACGGAAGTACTTAATAACAAATTGAACATAGTATTGCTAAGATATTTGATGGTAGCTTTGACTGTCAATTGTGTTTAGGAGGAGTTGGATGACATCATACGGTATGGCTCAAAGGAGTTATTTGCAGATGAGAATGACGAAGCAGGAAAATCCCGTCAAATCCATTATGATGCAGCTGCTATCGATAGGTAATCAAGCACTCTTCTTCAAACATGAAATAGGAATGTGCTTGAGGATTTTATTCCACATATATTTCTTTACAATAGGTTGCTGGATCGTGACCAAGTTGTAGATGAAGAGGCTACTTTGGATGATGAAGATGAAGATGGATTTCTGAAGGCCTTTAAGGTTGACTTACCATATAAGCGCACATACACATTTTCTATTATTAATGTTTTTTGTTATTTGATCTATCCACATTCTGGTTTGTTGTGAGTTGAGGTGCCATTGATTTCTATCATTTTATACCTATAAACACACATGGACACATGATGCAAACAAATGAGAGTTGGTACTTGGAAGTACAACTGTATTAGTCTTTTTTTTTTTTGCGTAAAAAGTTGAACTGTCACTTTTACTTTTTGGATTTTGTTTTGAAAGCATTGCCATGGCAATTCACTGGTCATGACTAAATAACTTCACCGTGCATATATCATGGTCTGTTTCTTTTTTATTGACTGAGTGGATTATATGATCTAGGTTGCAAATTTTGAGTATGTTGATGAGGCTGAGGCTGCAGCAGAGGAGGAGGCAGCACAAAAAAGAGCAATGGAAACCGTGAACAGTTCAGAGAGAACACATTATTGGGAAGAGTTGTTAAAAGACAAGTTTCAGGAGCATAAAGTTGAGGAGTTCAATGCTTTGGGCAAAGGGAAGAGAAACCGCAAGTTGGTATGTGATGATGATATTTGTGCCATTTTCTTGTGTCACTTTGCAAGAAACAATTATTGTTTCTTGCTGTTATTTATGAGTTTATGGTAGATTATATTCAATAGTGACAATTCATATTTTGTTTACTCTCTGATTTTGCTTACCTCCTTTTTATAGTATTATGGAATAAGGAACTTGTTCTTTTACTATCAATAAATGACATGCTAGTAATTTATATAACTAGATTTTGAAATGTTGGATTTTAGTACTTGTATGTCCTATTTTTGCATATTAGGCTGTTTAATTTGTGTTTGTTAAGGTAGTATCTATTAGAGAAATTCTCAGGTGAGTACTCACCTAAACATTAATTTTTTTTTTAAATAATTAAAAAAAATTAATAGTGTAATAATCAAAACTAAATCTGGACAAAATCTTGAAAATATGGAAATAAAAAACTCATGCGCAAGATAATTTTATTTTGCACTATTCCTATATATTTTAAGTTTAACTAGGTGAAGAATATTTTAATTTATTATACTATATCATTGTTCTTTTCTTTTTCTTTTTTTGGTTTGTTCTATAATATCATTGTTCTACTATTCACTACGTAGGGTTTTACTAATTTTTATGTTGATTTTAAGTTGCAATTATAGTTTGGTACATATTGATATATAGACTCTATTTCACAATGTTAAATTTTGAGTTTGTAGCTTATGGCTTATAATATAATTAGATCTGTTTGGTAACATTATTTTCTCATGAGCTTATAGTTTTTTTACTAGGTACGTGCATGTATTTTGATAAGCTAATTCAATTTATTTATAGCTTATTATTTTTTCGCCCAAATTCTTACTTGAAAAAAATATTAATTAAATATTTCTTTTTTATATCATTTCATATTTTTAAACTAATTCAACTGTTAATTTTACCAAACCCCACAAATTGAATCAAATAGCTATTATAAGGTATTCTCTATAAGCTCATCCGTTATAAGCTAAGTTATCAAAATTATCCGCTATTTTTTTTTATCAAATTGAACCATAATAGTTTGAATAATCCCTGAATTTTCACGAAATATAAGACTCTAAAAAATTATAGCTTTTCTTAAAAGAAACATCAGCATTTGAAACAAAAAATTATTAACTTCACATATGTTGTTTTCTCTTCTTACTTCTTGTTTTTCCTTGTGTTGGTGGTTTTTTTTTTAAACTGGTGCATGACTTTTTTGTTTCTTCCTATTTTTTTTTAGATTTGGTTTTATTAATACTGTATTAATTATTTGTAATTATTTAATTTATTAGTGAGTTGTCATGATTTGATTGGTTGTGCCTAATCATTATTGCTTACGTGAGTAGTCACCTAAGAATTTCTCGTATCTATATTTCTTACGTGAGTAGTCACCTAAGAATTTCTCGTATCTATTATTTCCTGATTTCACAGATGGTTTCTGTTGAGGAGGACGACCTTGCTGGTCTGGAAGATGTAAGCTCTGACGAAGACGACAATTATGAAGCAGAGCTTACTGATGGCGATTCAAATTCCACCGGAACTACTACGAGTAGAAGGCCGTACAAGAAAAAAGCACGCAGTATGTATAGTCATTTAATATTTTTTTAAAATTTTCTTTTTGCGACTTGATGGACCTTGGTTATCTGGCGTTGACTGCGATGCAAATATTCCTTCAAATCTATTAACAGCAGATAGCACTGAGCCACTTCCTCTGATGGAAGGTGAAGGAAAAGCATTCAGAGTACTTGGTTTTAATCAAAATCAGAGGGCTGCCTTTGTGCAAATTTTGATGAGGTTATTTTTTATTTTATCTTTATTTACAGAGTTGAAGAAATCTGTTTTCCTGGAAATATCTGAGGTTTATCTCACTTTGTGTTACATTACAGGTTTGGGGTTGGTGACTTTGATTGGAAGGAGTTTACTTCCCGCATGAAACAGAAGACTTATGAAGAAATCAAAGAGTATTGCCATGATTCCCTTACCATATTTGTGATGATTTATATAATTCTAAGTGTTTATTTGAAACACGTGTTTGCTGGAATTTATTTTGAATTGATTTTTGCTGGGAGAAAAGGGGATAGGATTTGATGGCAGCCACGGTCCTGTGCCCGTGCATTCTTAGTTTGTGAAAGTAGGGAGAAAAATGAAACTGAACATAACCCCAAGTATTTAGCCCGGCAACAGAATGTATATATTGGGGGTAAAATTCTAGTTTGGAAGGGTTAAAGTCAGTTACAACAGTTCATCAACAATGTGACTGACTTACAATGCCCGTGCATACAGTAGGCTTAAAACAAAGAAATTAATATTCTCTTATAATTCTCAATATAAAATAAAAGTAACAGTAGTTTGATATGTACAAGGTTAAGAATAAGGATATATTTTTAAATTAATTAGTTCCTTAAAGTGAGTGAACTGTGTTTGAAGAAGTTGTGCGCATGTTTCTTTTTCCATTTTTTTTTTCTGTTGTAAATTGTCTCTTCCAAAAGTTTTGTTCCAAAAATAATATGTTAAAGCTAAGGAAAATGGTATTGTTCCATTGGGAAAATCCTGCATGATGTACCCCTCTGGTTCCCTAATAGGAGTATTGGTGGGCAGTTTGTCTTTTCGTGTTCCTATGAGTAGTTTGGCTTATTTTCTTTTATTTTCCTTCTTTGTGCCTCTGTTTTATGTTTCTGGAGGGAATCCTGATGTTCCTGCTGCACATTTGGTTTTTCTCTCAATAGTGCATGTGTTTTGTGTCTGGCATATGTGGCATGTATGCTTATATCAATCATAGGCTTTCCGTTTATGTTTGCGATTGAATGTTTAAGTGCATAATGAAGGTGACATGCATGTACACGTGGGCCTATTTGATTGAATTGTTCTTAGTAAAACTGATGTTGACAACTTTGGCATACACATGATATAAAACGGAAATTCTGATTTACAATATAGCAATCAATATAATCATTATTGCACAGTAGGATAATTTTTCTTTAACTTTTGTTTAATAATTTTACTACCTATCTTATGGTTTATGTCGCACCTGAAAGTCATTCTTTGTGAGTGAGTTTGATTTCTATGTATCTATATTTTTACAGTTATGGAACCCTTTTCTTGTCTCATATTGCTGAAGATATAACTGATTCCTCTACATTCACAGGTGATAGATCCTTATTGCAACTGTATCTTCTTTCATTTTCCTTTTTTTAATCTTTTAATTTTAATTCCCTAATTGTTTTTAATTTCTTTGTAGATGGTGTTCCAAAAGAAGGACTCCGGATCCAAGATGTACTTGTTAGGATCGCAGTCCTGCTCTTGATAAGGGACAAAGTAAGCCCTGAATAAGTTTTTTGTTTTTAACTGCTTGTTATTACTCTTATAAAAGTTTGAGAGAAGTCTAAGAAAGGAATTCTTGGTAAACATTATTGTAATCATGGTTAATTTGTAATCACTGTTATTTTTTATGTTGAATTTCCTTTAGTTGATTGAAGTGTTTCTTCTTCTTGGGATGTGAATTTTTACAGGTGAAGTTTGCAACAGAACATCCTCAAACTCCACTGTTTTCAGATGACATATTATTACGTTATCCAGGTTTGAAGGGTATAAGGAAGTGGAAGGAGGAGCATGATTTTACGCTACTGCGTGCTGTGTTAAAGTATGAATTCTGCTAAATATCTTTTGTTTTCTTGTACAATATAACAATATTATCTTCTAACTGCATCACTTTTATAGCCACTTTTTTGAAATCTTCATTATTAACAAAATATGAAAACTGAAAAACCTAGAGTCTATATTATACATATCTAATTTATTTTTGGCACGTTTGTATGTGATTTTTGATGAACAATTATGGATGTCTGCGGAATATTTGTTGATATATTCTTTTAACACAATTGTTTCCTATGCAAGACATGGGTATGGAAGGTGGCAAGCTATTGTTGATGATAAGGATCTGAAGATTCAGGAGATCATCTGTCAGGAGTTGAATCTTCCCGTTATAAATTTACCAGGACCAGGACAAGTTGGCTCTCACATACAAAATGGTGCAAATTTGGCAAATACAGAAATCCCCAGCAATGAATCCAGGGAAAATGGTGGAAGTGGCATAGCAGCTGATGGTGCACAAGGTTCAGGTGATGTTAGGAACCAACCACAGCTATATCAAGAATCGTCCATGTTATATCATTTTAGAGACATGCAGAGGAGACAGGTTGAGTTTGTAAAAAAGAGGGTTCTTCTTTTGGAAAAGGGACTAAATGCTGAGTACCAGAAAGAATACTTTGTAAGTGTATCAACATTACGAGGCATTTGTCCTGTGGAGAGGTTTTGATTGATTAGCTTGTGGACTGACATTTCTTCCTCATGAACTTTGTTTGCAGGGTGATCCAAAAGCAGGTGAAGTAACCAACGAAGAACTTAAAAGTGAACCCAAGCCTACCACTATTCCAAGTTATAAATCAGTGGATACTGATACCCAGATGATTGATCAATTACCACAAGTAGAAACAATAGGTATGATTTTATTGTTGCTCATCGGATACTTTTTTCTTGATCAGACAAAATTGGAGTTGCCTAGTACGCATTAGATAGTGGAAGAAGTCTTGCATACTCTAAGAGTATTTCACCTAGACAATTAGATCTTGACGTGACACCCGATTTTGAATCTGGGCTGTCAAGCTTAAACTAAATGAAAATCTGGACTGTTGTCAGGTGCAAAAATATGCCCTTGATTATGCAAGAACCTCTCCAAATATTATATCAATGTTGTCATTATTTCTGTTCTTTTTTTGTTGTTTCCCTTTATCATTAATTATTATCAAAACAGATTCTTTGAAAAAGGGTAAAGTACCCGAAAACTTACTTGTAATGCTTCCACTTTTGCAGCTCCAGAAGATATTTCGGTTGCTTGTGACAGTGATCCAAATCGATTGGAATTAGTTCGGCTTTACAATGAGGTAAAGTATTGATGTATAATTGTACCCTTAATGAGCTGCTCTTAATTAAAGATCACCACTCCACCTATATTTAATATAAAAGAGAGATGTTGCAAAATTAGTATTCTACCGAGTAATTGTATCAATAATCATTTCTCTGTATTAGCAGATGTGTAAGGTAGTCGAGGAAAGCCCCACAGATTTAGTACAAGTGTCATTGGCAAGAGAATCAGCAGAGGTCATCACGGTGAAGAAGTTTCCACCACTAGAAACCATCTGTGAAGATATGAACAGAATTCTAACACCCACAGTTGAACAGCCTATTTCAGAAACTCCAATATTAAATTCAGATAACAAATCAGAGGCAATATCACATGGCGATGAGACTAAAGATATGGCAATAGACTCTGATCCTGTAAAAGAAAGCGGCTCAAGTCTCGTAATTGAGAAGGAAACACCTAGTCTTGCGGAGAAAAAGGAAAGTAATACAGAGATGGATGAAAGTAGCAATGCTGAGTTGAATGAGAACACACCAAACTCTGATGCTGGAGTCGTTGTATTGGATGCATAAACGCAATAACTTGTTGACAGATATCTGTTGTACCATGTATGATGTAGCATGTTGATCTCACTCGACATTTTTTAAATCGTCAAAAGTGAAGTAGATTAAAGCATATGCCGTAGCTTATAAAAAAAAGCTATCTTAATTCCCTTGCAACCAAGTACATGGGGAATTATTAGATTTCTCTAGTTATTACTACGGGGTCTCTATTTTTAACTTAAGTGTGATCAAGTGTATACTTTATTTACTACATTGTAGCAATTTAGCCTTGATTTCTAGTTTTCTATTCAAGTGTGAGCATATAATTTATGGAATTTTAAAGTTTTAAGGCATGCTTCGTCGAAATATTTTCATTTACTGGTTGTGTAACCGCATCTTTCCTCTTGTGACCATCGGTTCATAATGAACTTGATTTTCATTTTGACCTATGAAGGCCGGGTACTTCAAAATAGGAATGGTGCTGTGCTATACTTATATTGAACACTAACACTCCTTGGATACTACTCAACAATTATGTGAGTGAAGAATGTCTAATGTCTTTTTCTTCGAGTATTTTTTGTATTTATACAAGTTTTTTTTTTCTCATTAAATTTTGGTTAATGTATCTAGGCTTATCCTTGTATTTGTATTCCATCTCGACTTCAGATATGCAGTTGGTGATTGATATATTAATATTTTTAAGAAAAATGTTTTAACTTTTTTTGAAATGCTTATTTGATTTTCTGGTTTTCAGTTGAGAAGGGTGTGCAGACATATTTAACTGTGATTATTTATTTTTTTAAAATAAAATAAAAATTGCAAATGGTGAAAAGTAAATAGGTTATCCATTAACACTTTTCTCTAATCTAAGTATTCCAATGTATAAGATTATCATACTACCCGGCATAGTAAAATAATATACAAAGAAAATGGTAATAATATGCTTTTTTTGCTTACACAATTTTGTTGTTGAGAAAAATTAATATGGTTAAGTAATAAATTTATTGATTGTTAGTTTTTTTATAATGATAACTTTTTAAAAGTAATCATAAATAATGAATTTGAAGAGTGACATTTTAATAGGATATATATTTGTCATATGAGAAACAGTTTCCTGTTATAAATAATCACGACTCTTCATTTGATATCGGACAGTTCATATTACACATTAGTTTTAACACAGTTCAACGATTTCGGTTGGAACAAATCCAATTCCTTTAAAATAGAAGCTGTAAGCCATCAAAATCAGACGAGGGGTACATCTCCATACAAGAAAGAGAGAATCACCGACCTCATTAAATATTTACAATGAAGATTGCATATAAATAACCATTCGAGAATTTCAGACGTCGCTCAAAACTTGGGAATGCCCAGGAGATTTCTGTTGGTGCAACTTGGTACACATCATAAAGCCAGTAGATACTAGATACACAATACATAATGATCATGCATTGAAGAACCTTTGAATGTTGTCTTTTGTGACTGCTCTCCCTCCCCTAGTGCTGTGGTCATATTCTACATTAGTAGTTGTTCTTAGCAATGGAATATTGAAGAATCTTTCATATGTTTGCATGATATGGATCATTATCCAAAATTAAGAGAGCATTGATAAGGATAAGGCTTCTTAGGCTTTGTTTGCGAGTTTGGAGGGGAAGGAAGGGGAGGGCTTTGGAGGGAGAGAAATAGAGAGAAAATTAGAAAAATCTTTTACATTTTTTGAGAAAGTATTTTTTATAGAGAATGACAAATAAATACTTATGATTAATATATTATGAATTTAAGAACATTATAACAACATTAATTAAATTTGAAGAATTCATATAAACCCTCGAAACCCCCCTCGAAACCCCCATCCAATACAATTTTTGAGTTCCCCCAAATTGGGGGGTTTTTGTGTTATGAAGAAAAAATAACCCTCCAAACTCCTTCCCTCCCAAACTTCTCTATTCCTTCCACTTGTTTCTTCCTTTTTTTCAAAACCATTCCCTCCCCTCCCATCCAAACTCGCAAACAAAGCCTTAGGAAACTCATTGGAAGCAAGATAGATGAAGCCATCAACTGGTTTTTTCCCACATGAAAAACACTTGTCTTACTTCTCAAAGAAGCTGAAGCCCAAGTCTTTAATTTGGTATGTAAAAACAGTTGAGATTTGCTATGCTAAATTAGATTAGAGATAACAGTAAAGAGCTAAATGCTAAGATTAAATATACTAATTAGTAACCATTAATTTTGTCACTGGTTCTGCTTTTTTCATTATGTAGCGCCTCTACTTATAATGTCCCACATCGCCTATAGACAAACACACACTTTCATGTGTGGGATATAAAAAACAAGACAATGCAGATGTTTTGAAGCATACCTTTCTCGGCCTTTTGGCTAAGATCAAGTGTAGTATCTGTTCTTATCAGTTTAATATCTGATATGTGGACCAATGGTTCACACGATATCTCTATATTATATACATTACGATATCTCTACTTATGCGTAGCTTTTAACACGAGGTCTGTGGTTCGAATCTCATTAACAACAATAATTCAATTTTTATAATATTATATGGAATTTTACCTTTTTTTTTTAATGTTATCGAAAGTTACTATCCTTTTTTTTAGAAAAAACAACCTTATTGTTTAAAAAAACTGGTTGGATATATACAACTAAACTAGAGCTTTTTTTTGTATCTTTTTTTTTTCTTTTCGAGTTTGTGTTATTTTTTGTCATTCAATTAGAGATTCTCTAATATTTTTTTATTGTAAACACTATAATTTTTTGTTTTTATTTTAGAAACTCTATTTTTTTTTGTAGAATCTTCGATATTATATCTTTTTTATGTAGAAATCTTTATTTTTGTGGGGATTGATATTTTTTTATTTTAGAAACTCTAATATTATATTTTAATATTATCGCGTAGATGAAATTCAATTAAAACTTTTCTAATAATTTTTTTTGGTAGAAATTCAAATATTCTATTTTAATTATTAATATATATTTTATTTTTAATGACGACAAATTTATTTAGTCCATGATTAAATATTATATATTTTCAATGTAAAAACTATATGAACACTTCGACTAAATTTAAATCATATTTCATATTTTTTTCTGGGATCACTCATTTAAAATTTTATCTAGCACGATGAAAGTGATCCTGTGATAAAGTGTGTCCGTAGATGATAGTGAAAGTGAGAACTGAGCACGATAATTTTAGTGTAAATTGATGAAAGGAAAAAATCTTATTCCATATCCTTATATAATTAGATTGCACACATTTGAGTCATGTAACGGATATATATATATATATACAGAGAGAGAGATAAAGAGAATCTCTAAATAATGTAGAATAGGAAATATAGAGCCATTCACACCACACTATTAAAATTATATACCTTGACTAAATATCTTTAAATTTTATCTGACACGACGAAAATTTATCTTTATAATCAAAAGCGTTTGTAGATAATAATTAGAACTAAATACGATAATTTTATTGATATTCATTAGAAAAGAATAAAGAATTAACAATTATTTGTTGTTCATGGAATAGCTATAGAGTCCTGTAACAGACACAAAAGACGAGTAGAATGAGAGAGAGAGAGAGATCTCAGCGGTGTAGAATGAAAAACGGGAAGCATTCATCACCCCACTATTAAAAAAAAACACATTGAATAATGAAAATTTGAATTCCAGATCCATATTTTTATATTTTATCATGGGGATTACTTATTCAAAATTTTATCTAGCACGATGAAAGTGATTCTCATGATGAAAAGTTATGTATATGATAGCGAAAACTGAGCATGCGAATTTTATTAAAATTCATTAAAAAAATAATAAATAATATATATATATATATATATATATAGAGAGAGAGAGAGAGAGAGAGAGAGAGAGAAAAAATCTATTAGTGTTGGAGAAATAAGAAACAGGAAGAACTTCTAACTCCCATTATTAAAAATACACATTGACGAATTAAAATTTGAATTTCGACGGTAGGAGTTATCCATATTTTCATACTTTATCATGAGAATTACTTATTCGATCAAAATGTTATCTACCACGATGAAACATGATCCTCATGATGAAAAGTGAATGTAGATGATAGTGAGAACTGAACACGATAATTTTATTTATATTCATTAAAAAAAATATAGAATTAACAATTTTTTTGTTGATAAGGCCCCTATTGAGTTCTGTAACATAGTCGATAGAGAAATAGAAATAGAAATATATATATATATATATATATATATATATATATATATATATATATATATATAGAGAGAGAGAGAGAGAGAGAGAGAGAGAGAGGAGGAGGAGGAGAGGGGGGATCTCTCAGTTGTGTAGAATGAAAAATAGAGAACACTTCTCATCCGACTATTAAAAATACACATTGACTAATTAAAATTTGAATTCTGACTGCGGGGCATATCCATATTCAAAATTTTATTTAGCACGATGAAAATTGGTTCGCTATGAAGAAAAATGTATGTAGAAGATAGTGATAAATGAACACGAAAATTTTATTGATATTCATAATAAAAATAATATAGAATTAACAAATATTTGTTGTTGATGAAACTCCTATAGAGTCGTGTAACGGAGAAGGGTGAGAGATAGAAATAAATAATGGGAAACGGGAAACACTTCGCACTCTACTATTAAAAATATACATTGACTAATTAAAATTTGAATTTCGACTACGGTAGTTTTTTCATATTTTGTGTTTATCGGACTTTCACTATATTACATCCAAATGAAAAAATCTATGGGAATTGAAATCTAAAATAAATTAATATAATTTTAATTTTTTATAATCAATGGATTTTTTTTATAATTCCAATTTTAAGCTTTCCATAAACTTTTGTTCAAATGTTTTTCAGGATGTTAATTTATCAATGTGAGTGGAGATTCATACATAGATTTTTCCATTTTACGCTCACACGTGAAAATTGCTTCTTTGTGGACAATGACAAAAAAAGTTTGAGAATGGGAACATGATCAAAATATGTTAATTTTCATTTGAAAAATAATATAAAATTTACAATTATATTTTGTTGACGGAGTCCCTGTAGAAATGTGTGAGAGAGAGAGAGAGGAAGAGAGAATCTCATAGTGTTGTTGAACGAGGAATGAGGGAGTATTTTCCACCCCACTATGCCCCTGTAGCATCTTTAAACATATATCGTTTTTTTTTTGACTCAACATATATCGTTTTTTTATACTCAAGCAAATTAAATAAAATCAATCTCATTAATGATTGAAAGAAAAATATAGGCAACATTCAAAATAATATAAAATGAAAAATGACATCGACAACTTTCAAAAGAAAAAAAAGAAAAGAACATAAGCAAATAAATGTTGTTAAAAAAATCAAAATTATCTTGTCGGAGAGATGTAGAGAGAGAGAGAGAGAGAGAGATAGATAGAACTCTCACGGGGGTAGAATGAGAAATACGGAACACTTTCGATCCCACTATTAAAAATACACCTAGACTAATAAAATTTTCATTTGAGAATAAAATTTATAATTATTTTATATTTAAAGGGTTATTATATAGTCTCGTGGACGAAAATGAGAGAAATAATTTATCTCTTAACAGTGTAGAATGGGAAGGTAATAATATTCTTCATCTCACTTTTATCTTATAACATTGTTAAACCTATATCTTACAAAATCTATCTCAATTTTATCTTAGCATTTTTAGCTAAATTGCTCAAATAATATATTAAAATAAACAAATAAATAATATTAAAAAGAAAATAATCCCGGGCTAACATACTAGTTAAATTAATTTGTTGAGGGGGAGGGTCCAATTCAGTAGCTTCACTAACACCCCTACAATTTAGTTGAAATTTTGTATAATGTAATTGTTGCATTGTATATATGTTTATAATGTCTTTCTTGTTTTGAACAACCTTAGATTTGATATTAGAAATATGCATATTTACCAAAACTTCCGTGATTTTGGGCTTGATGCAAAACCAAACATGTACTTAAACGTCTCTATTTGGTCTATGAACACCAAAATTTGGGGACAAGGACCGGCCTGGCTTTAGATGCCCCCCGTTTTGGCGTTTTACCTATTCCAACTACAACTGCCCTACATTTGCTGGCTCAATGTAGTAGTTAGTAAGCTATACAGTGAATCTGTGAAGATGAACACTATGTGCATCATGCTTTTATATACTCCTCCGTTCTTTTTTATTTGTCGTTTTAGAAGAAAAAAAATTGTTTCAAATTATTTGTCGTTTTGATAATTTAAGGTTATATTTTGTCTATTATACCCTCCTTTCTAATTTTTTTTTGTTGACTAAATTTTATATAATCATTTTATTTTATCTGTTTTTTTTTTTTTACTAAACTTCTTCATATAATCTTTTTATTGTATCTTTCTTTTTACTAAACTTCTTCATCTCCTGATTTTGTTAGTGTTATTTGTATAAATAGGAAAATACAACGTAGAGTTGATCATTATTATTGATATTTATTTTTATTTTTTTTGGATAAAAGAGTTGATGATTATTGATTACTCCATTGTGAAAGGGAAACCTTTGTATTTATACAAATAGCCCTATAAAAATTCCAACCAACTTCTATAACAACTTTTAACTACTCCAATTAACCATTATTCCTATCTAGACTATTTTATTATCTAGATACATATTTTATTCGATTAATCTAAAAAATTGTTTTTGCTTATATATTCAAAACCAGAGTAGCATTTTATACTTCTATAACAAGTAATATTGTTTCAGTCAGCGTTACTTTTTATTTTCCAGTCGTTCAGTATTTGATGTATACTTTTAGGAAAATAACCAGCTTTTTTTTTTCATTCGGTAAAGTAATATCGCATGCTGTTCTTTTCTTTAACTTTAATACGTATCTTTATAATTATTTCTTGATAATAACAATCCCTTCAAGCACGTTATTCTGACAGAAAGGGCATTAACTATATTTTGTACAATAATCTTGATCACATGAACTGTTGTCAAATAGTAATAAAATAATTCGAAACTAATTCATCAAGATCCATTTCTTAAACATTAAACTGATGAGAAACTGAATGATACACTTTATATTTCTCATTGACTTCTTATTTTAAAGCACATGATTGAGAATTCTACAGAACTTGACTCTGAAAAAAGAAAAAAAGAGAAGCTAAATCCCACAGAAAGAAAACTAGTACTAGCACAAAACTGGTTCAAGTGTGTACATGAGAGAGGGAATCATCACTCTAAAATTCATCAATGGGGACAACATGATGTTTAATGTAGTACTAAAACTCTGTCACAAAGATACCCCGCCAGAGTAGCTATCGCATATGAAGTCTCCGCCCAATAATTTCATCTTATCTTGCTCCTGCATGTCAAACATAGTATCAAATAATTATGGAAGGTGCAAGATACAACACCCAAATGAGCATTAAATATAGTAAAGATGCTAAGCCATAAGATGGACAAGTTATTTTACCAATCCAGGATAGAAAAACAAAATGTATGGCACATAAAGTTTCAACAAAGCAGAGTTTCACCAGATCTTCAAATATCAATGCTGACAATGTTACAATTTTAAGTCTTTTGTCGTGTATAAGACAATCGAATCAGTATGTGTGGTCAAGGAAATAATGATTGTGATGGTATCAAGTATCAACCATAGGCAAAATATATACATGTAATTGTTGCATATAAATACAAACAAAAGCTACAAAACAGATACATCACCAGATAACTAAATCAGAACTTCAACTTAAAGCCATTAAGCATGTGGGAATTAGCTGTTATCAATATGTTAAAGAAGTCATACAGAAAATCTATGGGAAAGGCTACATTATATTTCAAAAATGTTATTACCTGTTCCATCATTGAACTCGCCAAGTATTCCAGTGAACCAAGATTATTAGAAAACTTCTGCTGGCTTAATATATTCACTCGAGGTTGTCTTGATGAGCTGCATTCAGATAAATCAGCGAACCCAGCATGCTTCATCTGTATGGGATCACAAAATTTAGTGTCCAAGTTTCTGTGCAAGGTTGAGTTAGTGGTTGTTTGGCCTGGTGGAACAACGGCACCGTTAACTGGAGCAAGAGAGTTAATTGATCCACAAGTAACATTTGAGCGGTAAGCAGCATCCTGATTACGGTCCTCCCATCCTTGAAATGGCAAATTACCGTTTATATACTCAGGTGAATTAGTAAAAATCATTCCTTGGGAGTGCACATCTGCCAATGACCCACCGGGATACTCCGCTTGCAAGGGCAAAGAAGCCATGTTATCTGAAGGAGGAATAGCTGTCTGTCTAAAACATTCACTTGAAGGGAAAGAATTTGTCTGGATTCCAGATAACGGCATGACGCTTGACCAATTATCACTATGCCTACCTTGATCCAGCATAGAGAAAGAAAATTCCGAATGTTGAGAGGCTACGGAAGAAGACGAACTTCCATATCCTATTCCTATACCTCCGTGTTTTACTTCAGGGTGTGTTTCCAACATCAAGCCATTGTTCGAGATACCGAGACTTGGGGGATGAGAACTAGAGGTGGCTAGTTTTGGTCTTTGATCCGGGAATTTATTTGGGATGGGAAAAGTTGGTTTCACATCAGTATTCAAGTTTTGAACAGGAAAAACACCCTTGCTGTTGTTTTGTAAGTGATCAAACCCTATAGACATTGGCATTCCTTGAAGAATATTCTGATTAACTGGGGTTATAGTCGACTGGAATTTAAGTTGATCATTGGAAGAGTTGTTAAAATTTTGTGATTGGCCCAATTGAAGTAGTCCGGAAGGAGAAAATCCATGCCCATTCAAACCAGTTGGAGTGTTCAGATTACTAATTATCCCATTAGGTGGAAAGGATCTGAAAGCATTATTGTGAAAATGTCCAGAACCACCCATTCTCAAATAAGATTGATCTGCACTCCCTAAGGCTGCCACCATACTAGCTTGCTGGTTTGCCACACAGCTAATTCTTTTCAGATAAAGTCTATACTTCTGCAGCCATTTTATAAACCAGAAACATTCAGTGAAAGAAATGGTTTAACTTATATTAAACTAAAGTGTAAAGAACTAGAAAAATGCCTGGAGATGACTCGCCACGTTCTCCCTTGTAATGTTTTCAACATTCATCATATCAAGAATTTTTTTGGGTACAGCCTCTGCCAGTAAAACAACAATAACATTAGGATCACACACAAATTCAGTAATGAAACAATTCACAAGGCATAAATTTGAGTCAAAACTGAGACATGAAATTCCAAATTTCCCCCCAATTGGCACCTATCATAAAATATTGTAACCATTGGATGAAAATAAACATCGAACCAAATATTAAAGAATATTTTCATAATAGTAGTATAAAACAATAAATAAAATGTGGTAAATCGAGAAAATTGAACAGATATAAAAATTGGTTTTAAATTGTAGAGAGTAAAAGAGCATACTGTCAATGCCCAGTTGATTAACAGCAGCAACAAACTTGCGGTGCAGCTCCACAGACCAAACAACCCGGGGCTTCTTCTGGGCAGATGGGTCCTCATTGTCATTACCATTCTCTTTATCTTCATCTTCGTCTTCATCCTGATCCTTCCTTTTCTTAGTCAGCTTCCCATTTTCATCTGTATTTTCTGTTCCTGCTGATCTTAGTCCGCCGCCACTATCAGAAGTAGTTTTGTCTGGTTTGCTTGCTTTGTTTTTCTCCTTTGGATCAGACTTCTTCTTCCTAATTACATGCTGCCATATGTTCTTTAGCTCCTCTAACCTCACAGGTTTCAGCAGATAATCACAGGCACCATGGGAAATTCCCTTCATCACCAGCTTCGTATCACCATATGCAGACAACACTGAAATCAAACATTTAATAGCAACAAAGGTTATCATTGATTAAATTAATAATTATATCAATAAATTAAATTCAAAATAGACAATCATTGATTGCATAACAGATCCCCACTTACTTATGACAGGAAGGTCCATCTCAAGTCCCACAAGTTCAAGCAGCTTAAATCCATCCATGTCAGGCATGTGCACGTCACTGATAACCAAGTCAAACTTGTCTTTGTTTTCTCTCAACATAGTCAATGCCGTTCTTGCTTGACTAGTCGTGGTTACTGCAATCCCCAACCATAAATAAGATAAATATCATTCTCAAAAATACTAATCATGCATAAATAGAAAGATTCTGAAATCCAAGCAATAACAGTCACGAGAGCAAAGACAAAAAAAGAAATACAGTTGACTATGACATGCAAACTCAGTTCAGCTACTAACCAAAATGAAATATGTGCCCTATGACTATGAGCAACATTTCCTACTAACCCTACAAACAATGAAATGAAGCACCAACTCTCAGAATTTTGGGTTGGGCTAACTCAACTCTACAAAACTGGCTTCTAAGTTGAGGATTCCCTCTACTTATAAACCGCTATCTCACATCCGCTGTAGGACTCTTAACACCAACTATAGGATTCACTTCACATATCAAATATATCCAGTAAAAATATGCTTAGATACATTATACAAGCACATCACTAAGTAATTATTCACCTATAAAAAACAACTAAGTAATTATTCAATAAATATTTATCATATAAGAATCCATTCATAAAAGTCAAACCCCACAAAATCTGTATAAATAGTTTGAGGTAGTTGGCAAAAAAGTCAACATATTATGATTTTGTGTCTTTAACCCTAAATCATGACTCCCTAAACTCCATTTCCCTCAATTAGATTTGATTTAAAAGTCTACATACACAAAATCTAAAATCAAAGCAGGCCCTAATTTTCTATTCAAATTTCTGGAATTACAATCATACATTCAAAAATAAAATAAAATAAAAAATTAACTATATCTCAACACATATCATTTACTTATCAATTATCATCATACATTATAAAAATAATAAAATTGATCAAAAAATGAAGCATAAAAATGAAAAACAACAAAGAAATTTTATTTTTTTTTAATTAATTAAGCATAAAAAGACCAGATCCAAATCTGGAAGGAAAAGAAGAAGACCATGGTATTGACATCTTCGGAGCAAAGTTTCCAAAACCAAAAGACAAGTAGGATCATCGTCGACGGCCAGAACACGCATTCCGATGGGAAACCGATCACCGGAATCATCCATTATTCTGTACTAGTCAGAACTTGAGAAGCTATGAAACAGAGAAAAGAAACAGTGATAATAATAAGAAATAAAAAAGATTTTTAATTTTTAATATTTTTGGTGTGGAAATGAGAGTGAATGAATGAATGAATGAATAATAATTGAGAGCGAAAAATGGGGTTGGTGGAATCTGTAAGCAATAATCCAAAAAGTGGATACAAGCTGGATTGGAATCTTTGATAGGATTGGACGGTCAAGATTGATGCTTAGACACTATGTTTATGTAATAATATAAGACCCAAATTGGGTATTGGGTCCAAAAGACCAGCTGGGTCACCATGTGCCACATGGGCTTATGGTTAGGAAATCAGTTATTAATAATCATTTCCGGAAAGGAGTAATCCACTATTTTGGTCTTCGAAAGTGATATCATTGTCATTTTAGTTCTTGACTCGGTCAAAAATATAAAATAGTCTTTGAGTCTGCATTCTGCTAGTCAAATAGATATTCGAATATTAGATTATGACGTTAATTTTTTTTTTTTTATAAAAAAAAAAATCGATGTGTCTTTTTTGAACATGTGCCATTTGTTAAATTAGTTGTCTAGTTTTCCAATTTTTTGGTAACCTACTACTAACTTGCCATTGCTGTCAAATTTGCATAATTTGTTGTCAAACTTTCTTCTATAGCCAATTAATTTCATTTTATGCGACCACTCCCTCACTGATATCATATTTTCCCTTTCTAATTACAATAAAATACATAGAAACACACCCATAATAATGTGTATGTATCACCTTCTAAGCACTAAAAGTTGCTATCTTTTGACAATTGACACCCTATGTGAAATCCTGCTTCTGCATGTTTATGTAGCAAGAAGTTAACTGCACTACTATCATTCATATAAGACATTTTCATGATAACCTTTTATGTGAGTTCAATTACATTTTTCCACACATCACCTTCCACTTTAGATATGAAGTGTATTATAGTGATAAGGACTAGGCCAATCTCAAAGGTAACTTACGATATGGCAAACTTTAACTATATGATAGAGGAAAGAAACATTAAAACTTAAAAGAATGGAGAAATAAATTACAATGAGAAGAGTTACTTTCAAAGAATGCACTATTGTTCATGAGAGAGGAGAGGAAAAGAGGGAGAGACTGAGAGAGAGGGGAGAAGGAGAGGGAGGGAAAGAAATATATGTTGGAAAAGGATGATGAAGAAAAAGAATAATGTATATATTTTTTTCATTTTGGTCTTTGTGATTACAAGCATTCAATTTGGTCCTTCAAACCACATCATCTTTTTTTTTTGACTTGGTTAACATTTTGGTTGACGTTGAGAATTAAAATGATTAATGAATGTAGAGTTAGAGACTATTTTATATTTTTTATGAGTAAGAGACTAAAGTGACACTAAGTAACACTTTCATGGATCGAAATTGCGGTATGCCTAATAATTTGAATGTTACTACGAACTTGAATAGTTTTATATCTCTAAAATTTCACAATATGTAGTATTCTCCTAGTAAGTCAATTTAGTATAAATATTGTATAGATTTGACATCCCATATTTGTAAGACTTACACCAAGAATAAATTGGTAAACTTGGCTATGCTCGACTTCGACAAGGACAATATGAAAAGTGTTTTCAGCAAGAGCTAATAAAAAAAACACAACAATGGGTTCCAAGAGGGATCATTAGTTCCAAGGAAACATGTGGCCAGAACACCAGTGAGAAAAATACTTCAATGGGAGAATAAAAGGAGCTTATGATCATCGAGAGAAGTTCAAGATGCTAACAAACTTTGAAAATTGCTAAAAAAATGAGCCATTATGCAGAGATGGATGATAAAGCTATTCAAAACCTAACAAAATTTCGACGAAGTTCAAGAAAAACATCTATTATGAGGCCAGGGCCGTCCCCGAGAATTTGAATGCTATGTGCAAGTTATAATTTTGGTGCCCCATTTTTTTATATAAATCATATAATTATAAGTATATAATAAGAAAGAAAAGTTACAAATTATATAAATATCAAAAACTTCACATCAAATATATTCATTTGTTAGATTTCACTATATTAAGATCATAAGAGTCTAAGTTTATTTTAAAATTTAGTTATAATAATTATATAATTTATTTATTTATTTTAACACACACGTCAGCATGTACGCACGCACACGCGAGTGCATGCACATACACACACACTAAGTAAAAATAATAACCGGTGCCCCTAAAATTTTTGTGCCCTATGCGATCACTCCTCTCGAACACCCTCTTAAACTCTCCTGAACACATATATACATGAGAGAGAGAGAGAGAGAGAGAGAGAGAGAGAGAGAGAGAGGGAATGGTGAAATTATACCGAAGAGTGTATTGTATTTTTTAAAAGGAATTGGGCATTGCTTGTAGAGTGCAAACTGATTGTGTGTTGGTTGCGTCCTTCCTAAGAGAGGATGTGAAAATAGGACAAATACTATACTACTATTGGTTCATGAATGTCCAAATTAATTCATTCTGACTATTCACTATGGGTTATTGGAGTGCTTCCTCTTCATCAATTAATTCGAAGCTGCTACAATAAGGCAATTGATCTTTTAAACTCTTACTTTCAACCTATCTTGATAGTCAACCCCAACACCAAAACTCCTTTTTCTGACCTCCTTTCTACCCTTTCTAATGACTCGGCCCAGGCTTCACAACATCCCTTAAGTTTTGTGGAACCAATCGTTTCATTCTCATAAAGAACAAAAGGTGTCATTGTTTCTTCGTTAGGGGGTTTATTTATCATTGAGTAACCAAGTTGTCTAAGAGCGAAGAAAGGATTATAATATATGCATCCCTTAATCCCAATGAGAGGTACATTTTGATAATTCCCACACTGATGAATCACTTCACCTATTTCCTCCCAGTTTGGATACCATCGAATTGTCTCCCCCTTAAGGTTTGATAAATGTGGGATCCACACTGCTTTGTTATTCATCTTTTTCACCTCGTCCCACATTATGAAATCTTCAATAGGATTGTTTGCTTTATATGATCCTTTTCTCATGAACACGTGTGCGGTAAGCCAAACATAGAGCATAGGCAAACAACATCTCAATTTCACATTCTTATTCTTTTTATTCTCTTCACGCAATTAAGTAAGAGTACATTAGGTGTCTTCTAGAATAGCTGGTACCGGGTTCTCTTCGTCCAATTTAACAGCCATGAATAGTTGAATACATCAATGGCTGCCATATCTACATAGTTTTTAATCTGTGGGAACAAAACTATCCCATAAATGGTGAGGGCCAACACATCCATGAAGGATTTCCAATCTTTTTTATTTGCCAAGTCTTCCATCCTTTTTTCCAGATATTCTTGTGGAATAGTTTTAATTTGATGATAATTCTCGATTACCCCATTTAACTCAGCTAAATTTACTCTTAAAATTGGTGCAATGTCTTTTGGCATGGAAGAATACTTTTTCAAGCATTTGTAGGTTGGTTTCGTATCAATCTCCCACAACGAGTATCCTAATATCTGTGAATATTCCTCCAATGTAGGGGCCATCTGAAAGTCTCTGAAAGTGATGCAATATCTCATAGGAGAATCATATAACTAAGCCAGTGTATGAATTGCCTATGCTTGTACATCCACATCAAATAGATTATATTAATATCGAAAAGTTCACATCAGATAGATTCAATTGTTAGAATTTATCTGATAACTTTTAATTCTTCAAATAGATTTCACTAATAAGATCATAAGAATTTAAGTTTATTTTAAAATTTAGTTATAATAATTATATAATTTATTTATTTTAACACACACAGAAGCATGCACGCACGCACATACACACACTAAGTAAAAATAAAAATTGATGCCCCTAAAATTTTGGTGCCCTATGCACTCGTTCCTCTTGAACACCCTTCGAAACTTAACCCTCATGTCTCAGGTGTTTGTAATGATTTTTTATATATTTTTTTTTTTGGGTGTGAGATGTTTTGTTAGATATTTGTTTGTGTTTTTTGTTTTGTTAGGTGAAATTGTGGTAGTTTTTGTGGCTTCTCGTTGTGTTACGTCATCAAGCTATAATCTTTTATTCGTCTAGGAGCGTCTCGTTTAGGAGTTTTCTAATAGGTGTTGTCTTTGTGTTCCCTTCCCATCTAACCTTTTGGTTAAAGTATATTAATAAACTTCTAATTACTAGAGAGAAAAAAAAAATCCAATATGTTTTGGCAAGGACGAAGTGACGTTAATCGTCCCTCATACACTGCCAATATATACTTCATTGCGAGCAAGCTAACCAGAACCGGACCGGTCATTGGTCGGACCGGGGTTCAATCGGGTCGGGCCGTTTTTTATTAAATATAAATTTTTTATATTTTAAATAATAATAATAATAATAAACTAAAAGTTAGACAATATAAATAATTTTACACTATTAAAAATTGAAATCCATATATAAAATCTTATAATTGTATAATTTAAATTAAAAAAAATAGTTATTGAGAAAGTTGGTGGTTTTTTTCTTCATATTTATTCACATATTTATTTTAAATTTGTTTTGGTAATTCACAACAAATATAAATTTAAGTGTGTATTGTAAAATAAAATAAGTATGCCCTTTTTAATCTCATTACAAATTATTAATAAAAAAATAAAGTTAAGTGTATTTTGTAAATAAAAATAAGGCTTAAATGCACTTTTGGTCCCCCTATTTTGATATTTTTGAACTTTTGGTCCCCTATTTTAAAACTGAATTTTTTGGTCCCCTATTTTAAAAGTCAACATTTTTTTCAAATCCCCCTCTCATTTAGCTGACGTGGCAAGAATGAATAGGAATTTTTTTTCATGTCATTATTTTATTTTATTATTATTTAAAATTGAAATAAAAAGTATCATTTCATCTAAACATAAAACAATTGAATTGAAAAAAAAAATCAAACTTAAAACTAAATCCATTTTTATTTATTTATTTAACTCCATAAATCCCAAATTATCACCGGTTGTCCAATCTTCTCACCTGCGTTCGTTCTTTGTTTGTCGTCTACAATCGTGTTCTCACAAATATGGAAGGACAAGGTGGTGATGTGAATAGATTAATGGCAGAGAATTTTCATGGTTTGAGAAGGAACATAGATGAAGAAGAACATGAAAACAAATCTGGTGGTAGTGATAATGATTTTTTATGCTTCCAAGTTCCAACAATCCACCAAGAAAAATACCCAAATAGGTTCAATTCACCCACCCATATTTGCAAATAAAATCCATTTTCTTCTTCCTTCACACCACCACCCCCACTCTCCACATACACACTCACATCCCATTTCACAAATCAACAAACACATACCAAATATTCCATCTCAGATCTAACACCCTTCTCTGTCGCAATTCACTAAACACCGCCACAAATTCACAATCACAGACAAACACACACACATTGAAAACAACAACTGCGGTACGACTTGGTTATGATATGGAGTTCTGTGATATGGTCGATTTGGCGACACCGTAATAAGGTGAATTTTGACACTGCTGCTGTCGACACTACTGGATTGTTGGAGGAAGTTAAAATTAATTCTTGGAAATGGTGGATCGGTCGATCTCAAGCTCCTCCGTGCTTGTTCTATGAATGGACGATGGAACCGGTGATTTGTTTGAAAAGGTGATGGAGCTGGTTTTTTTCTGTGGCCGCTGTGTTCTCTTTCTTCCCTTGTATTCTCAGGTCCTTTGTTCTTTGTTATTGTAACAATTGATCTTGATTTTTTGGAGGGGGCTGAAGGATGTTTTGGCCTTCTATGTTTTAGTGTTCACTCTGTACCTCCCTTTTTTTGAGTTTCTTTGTACTCCTGGTGCATTGATTCTCTCTTATTAATACAAATTTGCAGTATTCAAAAAAAAAAACAATGGGGTTAGATTTGTTAGCTTTCAAGGCCATGGGGCCAACCCTCTCTCCTCAAACTCCGGTTAGTAGTGCTAGAGTCCATTTTGTCAATCCTGCAGATGCAATCGAGGTTTTCGTTGATGATTTTACCGTTAAAATCCCTAAAGGGTTCTATGTTCTTCAAGCTTATGAGGTTGCCGGCATTGATATCCTTTTACAATTTGGGTCTCGTATAATTTCTGGAAATAACTTTTTTTGGAATTTAGTTTTAAGTTTGATGTTTTTCTTTATTTTAATTCAATTGTTTTATGTTTAGTTGAAATGATACTTGCGTCAAATAAAAAATGAAATTGATACTTTTTTGTTTTAATTTTTTTAAATGATAAGGAAATAAAATAGACATGGAAAAAAAAATCCTATTCATCTTTGCCATGTCAGCAAATTGCAGCGCCACATTACCTAAATGAGAGGGGGACTTAAAAAAAATTTGACTTTTAAAATAGGGGGACCAAAAATTCAAAAATATCAAAATAGGGGGACCGATAGTGCATTTAAGCCTAAAAATAAAGTGACTTTGTATATAAATACTCTATGAAGTCCCACATTGGAGAAATCATGTACTTGAAGTCTCCCACTTGATTATAAATATGTCTTTGTTAGGATATTTCTTAGTGCATTTGAAGTCTCCCACTTGATTGTCCATCATTTAATGTGACTTTTAGTGGTATGAGATTGACCCTAATTAATTTGTGGATTTTTTAAATTTTTTGAATTAAAAAAATCAAGAAAAATTTACAAATCGGTTCAGGTCTTGAACCGCCGGTTTTACAGGTTCGGTTTCCGGTCGAACCGGCCGGTCCGGTTTTCACAACCTTGGTTGCGAGGTTGCGAGAACGAGACATCAATATTTAAGTTATTATTATTGGGTCAAGCGGAGAGTCTAGTTATCATCTACATTCGGCCAAGAGTAACGATAACGACACAAAGAATTTGACATCACATATTCACTAAAGGTTGCTATTTATAGGAACACTGTAAACTGTTTTCGATCCTGCATGCATACCAAGTGTCCTGCCACCTATCTTCGAAAACCGCTTAATCATATCATCTTTAGATTTCAAATTTGTATTCAAAATTTTGGAGGGAAACCTTTTTTTGCCGCCTTAGATAGTCATTCGAAATTGCATTTTAAAGCTATTTCATACTTCCCTTTATTTTAGTCAAACGTTTGACTCATTTTAACTTGAAAAATGTTATGTGAAGTTGTGAACAACTGAACATAAAGTTGCAAATAAAAATACGACAACTGGCCAGTTTGTGCACTGTTTGACTTTTTAAATATTTTTTTGGCTGCCTCGATGTGCGTGCATAGAGTAGGCGAACTACAATGTCTAATTTTTGAATGCAAAATCTAACGTTCATATAGCAGCCCTCTTTTAACTTTGTACTCAAGTTCAAGAAATATGAATTTAGATATAACATATCTTATTATGTCAACCGTAATTGATTAATGCGTGTAACTGCGTAACTTAACTGCATTTGATCCAATTCCAAATAATTATATATATGCAAAGTTCAATTTTAACAACGACAAATGACCCGGTGTCCTGGCTGATAGACGTTCAAGTACAAAGGAAGTTTGTTTGGTATTAGTAACATTGATGTACAAGACAAATCACAATGTTTGGCTTTGTCTCACGCGTGATTACATCACTTAATATATGGTCTTCTTGCTACTCCCAAAGGCCAACACCAAACGGTATCTTAATGCTCAATTCCAAGATGATCCTCATACATTGATCCCACAATATATGTCTGTCTCTACACAAGCACATGCATCAACAAAACAAAGACCTCACTTAAATTAAATTACGTTGATAATGGAAACACTCAAGACCAACTATGTCAACAACAGGATCTACTGCTGTCAAAACACACACAATTTTCACGCTGTTTTGTATTATAACCATTTGATTAAAAATGTATGGCCGAAATCATTTTGAGCAATTATAAAACTGCATTAATCTAAACCGTTTGATCTATGATCGACAACTGGAAATTAAAACTGTGGAAAAATTGTGTGCTTTTGTATTGTAGTAGATCATAGTGCACCGTGGCATGCACATAAAAATATCATTTCACTAAGCCAAGTACCAAACCATAAAAGACCACATGTTTGTGTTGTGGGCCATTTCATCATTGCATTGCATGAGTCTTTGTCTATCCAGCTACAGAACTTTTCAATCAAAACTAATATGAAAAACGTTTCCATCACTTTGATTTCATGCAGTCACCAATTGTATATAATCATGCTATCGACATATCAGTGATCGTTGGATTAAGATTAATTGGTGCATGTTTTAGGCTCAGTATATTTTAGATTTAAAAAATATCAAAATTGGCATTAAAATATAAACCGTATAATCTCAATTTAATGGTTAGCGATGTACTATCATGCAATTAGTTACTACTATGGAATCCAAATTAATCACTGCTCTCCAAGAACAATTAATTCTAGTACTTTCTTTTCTTTAACATTTGAAAAAACATAAACTTAACCTTATTAAGTAAGAGGAATACCTAATGTGTCAAACTCATATCCACTCCTTTTTTCCATTTATAGGTGGCTGAAGGAATTACCAAATTAAAATTCCTTCAATGGAAACACTGACAGTTGAGCCATTGCAGAATCCACAAGAAATTGAAAAACAAAACACTTTTCAAGAAGAAGAAGAAAAAGAGGTGAAGCTATTGGATCTAAATATTCCTAACAAAGATTGCGATCTTGGGTGTAATTCAGAGTCCAATTTAGTCACCTATTTGGACACAGGTAATTCTTCTAAAACATCATTAGAAAATTACACTTTTGGCTCTGAATCATTTTCAGAGCCACGTTTTTTTTCTTGCAACTTCTGCAAGAGAAAATTCTACAGTTCACAAGCACTTGGGGGACACCAAAACGCTCACAAAAGAGAGAGGTCAATTGCAAAGAGAAGACAAAGGTCTATAGGAACACACAAGATGAAAGGAACAACTTATGGTATCCCATTTCTTCAAAACCAATTTCATCATAGTTATGCAAATATGGCATCTTTACTACCAATTCATGATGTTAATATTAGTAATAATACTTTAAGACCACTTGGAATTAAGGCTCACTCCATGATTCAGAAGCCTTTTCATAATTATTCATCAAATGGATTTGGAAGCACTTATTATGGACATCATGGTTGGTCAGGACCACTTATGAATCAACAACCTGGAATAGGAAAACTAGCCATGGAAACTTACAAAGAAACAGGATTTTCATCGCGAGGTAATGTTGGTCGATTCGAAGGAGTTAAAAAAGACATGCTCAAACCAGGAACTCATATGACCTTGAAGAGTAATCAAGAAGATGTGAAGAACCTTGACTTATCCTTAAAGCTATAAGAATGTGCTCTTATTGTATTGATTAGTCACAGCTTCTTTTTCAGGAGTACTATTTTTTTTTTTTTTGGTTTGCACCACCAGTTGAATCTGGTTCGGGGGTCAGTTCTGACATCATTTTCAGGAGTACTATTACTCTATAGCTAGTTACTAATTAGCATTAACTGCCAAACTTATTTTCTCATTGTTTGTATTAATTAGTAATAGATTGTAAAGCTTTTTATGGAAGGGTTCAATACTCTTTAATAAATTCGTTAGAGTATCCTAATTAATAGTTTTTATGATTTGTTACTCTGTTAGAGCAACAATAGCGCAAGTGCTCTAACACTAAAGTTGTTAATAGCCAACATACAATATAAGGAACTTGCAATGTGAATGTATGACATGGCAAAGTAGGTGCACTAATTTTTCTACACATGAACTAAATAGCTAACGGCAACTAAAGCCAAATAATTATTATTTATTCGGTCAAATTGAACAAAATGCAGCAATGATATTTATTCAAATGGTTATTTAATATTGTAGTACTAGAAAATGAATATGGAACATGAAAAACTTATTTGTGAATGAACATTTCGTTTAAAATGTAATTGTTGTTTATTATTATGTATTATTTTAAATTCCTATGAAAATGTAATTTTTTATTTATTTATTATTTTTGTATGTATTATTTTAATATTTATTTTTTGTCAAATTTTTCTTTAAATATTTTTATGCATATTAAATTAATATTAACTTTGAATCAAAACTAATTACAAATAAAAAATATATAAATATGTGGGGTCAAAATTTGGTTCTTTATAACCAACCACCGTTAAATTAAAAACTATTCAAATCAACTATAAATTTCTTAAATCCTACACATCACTTTGGACCCACAAAAAACAACTTAATTTACTTACTTAGTTGACTCTCACTAAAGATGCTCTTAGTGTTAGTGTATTAGTATCTCTTATGATCCTAATTAAGAATCTTTAATAAAGAGTATTCTAGTTAGCATTACTCTTTATTCAATTTCGGATGTGCTATGATTAGAGCTGTCAAATGGGCCGGCCCAGCCCGGGCCCATAGGGCCAAGATATCTACTGAGCTTAAGTGGGCGGGGCCATTAAGGCCCAATATCCGGCCCGCAGCCCAGCCCAATAAGCAATGGCCCGATGGGCTGACCCGACAAATTTTTTCATATTTTTTTTATAAAAAAATTCAATAGACAATAAAACTACATATGCATCGTACATAAATTAATATCCATAAAAAAAGTGAGTGTCATGATTTCATGAAATAATAAATACTTCAAAATATCCATGCAAAAGTCGAGAGATCTGTGGATGATGATTCATAAAGTGCATCCTCAAAGCTAATAAATTTCAAGCTTACATCACACACTAAACTTTTAACATAACCATTCAAAATACATAAATTAAATTATAAATTATAAAAAAAAGTAAATTATAAATTAGGTAACTTCTCGGCCTAAGTCTCTCCTTGATCTTGACCACTTGATTTTTCATACAATTGTATCTCATCTACTTCGGGTATATCTACTTTTCAACCAATTATTCTAATCTTATTTTTAGGTAAAATTATTTTTAGATTTTTTTTTTTAATTCTTTAAGGGGCCGGCCCAATAAGGCCCAATAATATTTTTTTGGGAAGCCCAGCCCAGCCCGTATAAAACTATAGGGCTACTGGACCGGTCCGATAGCCCGACCCATTTTTACAGCTCGATCATGAATTATAGTTTTGTGAAGTCCATTTCTTCTCTAAACAATTGTTCATCCCCCACCCACCCCCCAAATGTTCATGCCACTCAAAATACCAAATTTTCACTTTGCTATAAGTCAATGATTTACCACAATTATAGATGGGTAAGTGAGACTGAGCTTTGTCAAACTTAAGTCTGATCTGTCAAGAAATAAAGACCTAAACATATAGCATGTCGTAAACTTATTTTCCAGGTCTGAGTTTAATCTTTGTATAATCTATTAGCTTGTTTAAAAGTTTATTTTATATGTTAATCTTTATATATATATATATATATATATATATATATATATATATATATATATATATATATATATATATATATATATATATATATATTTTAATAAATAGACCGATTTAGAGGTATGGAAGACTTTTTTATGACTTATAACCTAACTTATTTAATTAAATAGACTTTTAAAAAGTCTTAACATACTCTATTTAAAAATATAATTTAACCAACTTGAACATGAGTAAGCTAATTAGCTAAATCTTATCAATCTGACCTATTCCCACTCTTATCCATAACCTATATATGTTTCGGTAGGTGCCAATATGTTACATACTATGAAGCCCCGATACGGGACACGATACGGATACGATACGAATCCGATACGCCGATACGTGAAATTTTTTAAAATTTACAATTCGATACGGTCGCGATACGTTATTTAAAAATTTAATTTAAAATTAAATATATATAAATACACAATATATAAATATGACTAAAATCAATAATATTAATAATGATAATTTTTTTTGGAAGACAAAAAATTATTATAATTATTATTATTATAAACGTCAATAGTTCATTGTACAAAGAGTAAACATAAACCAATTAGCTTGCACAAAAGCAAAATAATTTGATGTTCAACATACAAGGGCTTCACAGTCCTAACTAAAGACATATAATAACTCAAAAAATATATAATAGTTATGACATCAAGCCTCTTCAATTCGTCCATCTTGTAGCAATATCAGACAATTATGTAAGTCCTGCAGCTGACCAATTAAAAGCATAAAACATCCATTCTTATACTGGAATTTTGGGACAAGCCCAAATACTTAACAACATGTTATATATTATGGCACCATAGTGACTTCAGAACAGTGACAAAGACGAAAAATACTAATTATAATAAATTAAAATCATTAATACTAAGTTAAGTATTTGTGTTTCATTAATATTGTCCTAAAAAATAATAGTTACCAGTACATTTTAAGTTATACATCTTAAGTTAAGTATTATACAAAAAGAGCATCATTAGTACTATCCAAAAAAAAGATATAGTTATACCCGTGTAACAAACATAATAGTTTGACATTTACTAGGAAACACAGATTGTATCAGATATTATTTTTTTTATTTAGAAATAAATATTTAACCGATACTTTTCCGATACGAGTATCGGGAAGTATCGGACGCGTATCGGATATTATTTTTTTATTTAAAAATAAAGATTTAACCGATACTCTTCCGATACGAGTATCGGGACGTATCGGAAGAGTATCGGTATCGGGTGCGTATCGGACACGATACTTCACCAATTTTAGAGTATCGGGGCTTCATAGGTTACATATATCATCATATAGTATGGAGATTATACTACATTTAGTTATTTATAATTGCATTGTCAATGTAGTACATTATTTTTAATTTTTAATTTACAAATGTAGTACATTCTTAATATTGCATTCTTCTAGTATTGTACTTGATAGTCAATAAATTGCATTGTTTGTGTGGTCAATACATCACCGACCGTTTTTGTGGGGATTGGTTATTGTCCATAAAGACAATCTTTATGGACCGTCAATAAACCAATCAAAAGACAACAACTTTACTCATGCGCCCCCCATTTTACCCGCACGCCCCCCATATTACTCACACACCCCCATAAGTGAGGAAAATTTCTCATGCAGCCCCCAAATTTCTCACGCACCCCCCCCCCAAATTTCTCGCGCACCCCCGAATTTTTCATGCACCCCCTAAATTTCTTGTGTACCCCCAAATTTCTCGCGCACCCCCCCAATTTCTAATGCACCCCCCCCCCAAATTTTTCATGCACCCCCAAATTTTTTTTTGTCCCCACACATTTCTAGCATAAACCATTTTATTGTGGGAATGGTTTCACATATATACACTCCAAAATCATTAAGTGCATAAGATGGTTTTGAAGTACAACCTATAATTAGAATCATTATTTTTTATTTTTTTTGGGTACAATTATAATCATTATTTAAAATCATTTAACAATAATTTTGGTTTCTTATATAAGACAATCTAAATCATTTAATCACAATTATTGTTTTTATTCTAATTATAGGGTTGTACTCCAAAACCATTTTATGCACCTATTGGTTTTTTATTACAACCATCTGAAACCATTCTCACAGCAAAATGGTTTAATGGTTTTTTATTATAATCATTATTTTTTAGTTTTTTTGGTACAATTATAATCATTACAGTATTTAAAATCATTTAACAATAATTTTGGTTTCTCATATAAGACAATCGAAATCATTTCTATTTTAATTATAGGGTTGTAATCTAAAACAATTTTATGCACTTAATGGTTTTTGAGTGCATATCTCTGAAACCATTTCCACAGCAAAATGGTTTAAGATAGAAATGTGGAGGGGATCAAAAAAAAATTGGGGGGGCAAAAGTCATATGGGGGTGTGCAAGAAATTTGGGGGGTGCATGAGAAATTTGGGAGGTGCACAAGTAATTTGGGGGGTGCATGGGAAATTTGGGGGGTGCACGAGAAATATGGGGCGCTAGTCAGTTGGGGGGCGCGCGAGAAAGTTGGGGAGTGTGTGAGTAATATGGGGGGCGCATGAGTAAAGTTGTTGTCTATTGATTAGTTTATGGACGGTCCATAAAAATTGTCTTTATGGACAATAACTTTGCCCGTTTTTGTGTTCAATTTTGCACAAAATTTTATATAAATAGATGATTTTAAGCCATCACACAAATCATAATCTTTTGTGATAATTTCTCTCATTCCAATCATACTTAAAAACAATGTGCAATAGTTCATTACCAGCATTTACACTCACAAGCGAACCATGATCTACGTTGATATAATTTTATCTTTGTTTTTATGTTATATATTATCTTTTTCGCATTTTAACTATCAAATATACCACCAAAGTTTCGGTAATATATTAGATTATCAATACTTACGTTTAAATTAGGTTTCAAAAGAAGGAAAAAAAAAACCGTCAATTTGTAGCTTTTTAAATTTTCGACAATGTATTTGATTATCATTACTTACGTTTAAATTGAACTTCAACACCTTACCAAAAAAAAAATTGAACTTCAACATGCCTAAGTTTCAGTTTAATATTAACCGAAGTAAATTCTTCTATGAGATGTGGTAAATATCAAGCTACACAAATTAAAACTAGCTGACCCGTGCAGATCAGTGTCATCAATTTTTGGATTGAAGTTAGCAAACTTGATCCATATCCTAATTATATTTTAAATTATAATGTTAGTTTAATAAAAATAAAAGATATGCATTTATAAAAGAATTGTGGCACCTACTAATTAAATAGTATTTTTCACTTACGGTCAAATATTATTAGATGATGTTGATTCAGTGGTGATATACCTCCATCATCCGATTTCTTATTAACACTTAATGATAGTTTTTCCTTCTTTGTTTTTAAGAGGGTAGTTTTTATGTATGTCCTTGAGAAAAACTTCTATAACACTGCAGATGAATCAAGTTTAAACAAATTTTAATGGTCTTGTTATTAACTTATTATAAGGTATATATGGTTTTAAATTTTTTTGTATTTATTTATTTTTATTCTCTTTTTGGGATAATATTGATGCTCTTTCTCTTAAGTGTCATAATTTTTTTGAATTAAATATATTTTGAGTTCCTATAAATATTTTAAATTTTATTTGATTGAATAATGGTCCCATAAAATTCTTCATCTTCAAATTTTGTCCCAACCATTAAATCTCACTATTAAATTTAGTCCCAACAATAAGAGTAGAGGTATAATTGTAGGAATGTGAGGTAAACTTTTTTTTTTAATTCATACTTTGGTCCCTTATGTTTATTTTAGCGCTCAATTTGGTCCCTTATCTTTTAAACGTCTCAATTTGGTCCCTTATTTTTTCTGAAGTTCTCAATTTGGTCCCTCCAGTCAAATTTTTCATTATTACCATTAAATTTGGACACGTGTCATCTGTCCAAGTGTGCCACGTGTCCAAAATTTTAAAAGACAAGGGACCAAATTAAGAACTGCAGAAAAGATAAGGGACCAAATTGAGACTTGCAGAAAAGATAAGGGATCAAATTGAGACTTTTAAAAGATAAGGGACCAAATTGAGACGTTTAAAAGATAAGGGACCAAATTGAGTGCTAAAATAAACATAAGGGACCAAAGTATGAATTAAGCCTAGATTTTTTATACTACTCCAATTTTTATTGTAAGAAAAATTTTATTTTTAAAATATATAAAAAATTTATGTATTTAATTCATAATATGATCTAGATACATAAAAATGAATAATTTTTTTTTTATAATGGCATACCTGCACAAGTGAAAAGCCCATAGAATATAGTTGGGCCTATTTAGCACATACTATTACTAATGTGCAGTCCAGTCCAGTCCAGTCCAGGCATAATTGCACGGTCTCTCTCTGCATGACAAATCAGCGTCATGGGCGCTGACATGGCGCATGCGCCTTTGGTTATGGTGGAAATTTGGAAATCGAAGCTAAGCGTTACTGAACTCAAGTTCATGTTCCCTTATTGTTAAGCAACCCATTCTGAAAAGTATTGTTCTCCGTTCCCTATGAATTCCTTTTACAATCCCTAGGCACAAAACTTCTTTCTTTGCACCCTTGACTCATTTTCTCATGCAACTCATTTTCTCAATGAAGTATCATGAATTCATGATGCACACAGTTACATGTCCTAACAGATCTCAGTTATCCGTTTCATATCGATCTGTTCAAATTACATCTTAATAAAATCAATGCAAAATAATTTCAACTACAATATTAATTTTAAATTGGATAGTCCTAATAAAAAAATGGCGTGAAAAATGTGTGGATAATTACTGCATCAAATCTTATTGCCTCGATGAATATGGTCTAACTAATACTAGGATTTCCGTCTAAAATATACTTCCTCTGGTTCTAAGTATAATGAATAATAAGTAATCTTTTTTATAATATAAATCATATTGATTCATTATTCAATGAATATAAAACATGAATTTTTTTATATATTTAAAATAAGAGGGAATACAGATAATAAACTTGGTTTGAGTGCTAAGTTTTTTAGATAAGTTTAATTTTGACTCTTGTGAAAAAACAAATTGTTGGTCGTTTGAGATTCTCACGAATTCCCGACTACAATGATTGCATGCACTCAATAACTTTACATAAATTTAATCTAGTTTCAGATAAGTGTATATTTACTTTCTTCGTCTCAAATTAAATTTTATACTTGAATTATGGTCGATTAAGTTGATTACAATTGTAAAATTAGTATTTAAAATAAGAAAAAGTTAAATGAACAAAAATTGATGTACACCGAATTTGAGTTAAGATCGGATTAAATACATGATTTCTTATTGATTCAACTTTCTTTTATATTTACCATCAAAGTCAGTATAATTTACTAAAACACTCCTAGTTTTAATTACTCTATTAATCTCAAATTATAAGAGAGAAAAAAAAAATAAAGATTGCGTTTATTAATAAAAACAATAACATAATAATTTATAATGTTTTTTTTTGTCATTTCCTTTAAATAAGTCTTATAGAAAAATGTAATTTTTTTTATTGATCTATTATCTATTGAGAAAATAAATTACATGCAAGTAGTGTTTAAGTAGTGTTTAATTTCATGAGAGTAATTGAAAAAATTCTTAAAAATATAAATGTTTTTTTTATATACTACATAATTTAGGATAAATAATAAAAAAGAGGCAGCAAATAGTTTTGTAAAATTAAAAATTGTAACTAATATTTTTGAGACTTGTATAATTTATCTTTAAAAATATCAAAAACTTTTTTTTTTTGGCCTTGATTGATGAGGAGAGTACTTTAAGAAAGGAAAGTGGAAGTAAAAGACATGGACACGAGGAGGACCAATTATTATGGTTAGTGGTTACTACAATTTATAAATTAAAAAATAAATTTAAAAAAAGTGGAAGGTGGGTGAAGCAATAAGAAGCCACTTTCGGCCGCCGGTGTGGATGCCAATTCCCAATCCATCCACAGTCACATATACATACATACATATACTACCACTAGTATTTCATTTCCACTTTTATTCTTTTTCTTGGCTCTTCTTTTTCCTCCATAACTCACCACAAAAATCACAAACAACAAACTCTTTATAATTTTATCTCATTTCACACCCAATTCTACTTCCTATTTTCCCTCTAAATTTCCTCTCTATCTATAAATAAGCTAGTACCATTTTTTCACACACAAAAAAAAAAAAAACACAACATAGTCAACATATATAACAACAACAACAACAATGTTGTTTAAATTTGTAGCAGGTCCTAGGAAGAAGAAACCAGGAACCGTTCCTGTTTATCTTAACGTATATGACCTTACACCCATGAACGGTTATGCCTATTGGCTTGGTCTTGGAGTTTATCATTCAGGAGTTCAAGGTAAGTAATTAACCTTACCGACCTTCTTTTTATTTTTACTAATCTAAGATTAGTATTATTAAAAAATTATTGCTAGTATATTTTTAATTATTTTATATTTTTTTAATATTGTAGTTCATGGTATTGAATATGGTTTTGGAGCACATGAAAATGACACAACAGGAATTTTTGAAGTTCAACCAAAAAACTGTCCTGGTTTCACTTTTAGAAAATCTATTTTTATTGGAACAACGGATCTGGGTGTGAAAGATGTTCGAGGATTTATGGAGAAATTAGCTCAAGAGTATTCTGGAAATTCTTATCATCTTATTTCCAAAAATTGTAACCATTTTTGTGCTGATGTTTGTTACAAATTAACTGGAAAATCAATTCCTCGATGGGTTAATCGACTTGCAAGACTTGGTAAGAAAATATGAAAATTAGCTTACTTTTTTTTCATTGCATTTCAATATAACTTTGTGATGTGTTACTCTGTTTAAATTACCCTTAATCTGGTTTTTTATTTTTAGCTTTGTTGGATAGAAACTCAGTGTGTTCAAATAATATTTTTATCAAAGATTCAAAATACTCTTTATTAGTTTACAATTACAAGCCGATTTTGTAGGACTGAGTTAAGTCTGACTCCCGATTCTAAGAGGTATTAGAGTCTCTTTCACGATTCGCTAGGCCACCTGACAGTTTTGGAAGGTTGCGTTGGACCTGGTTCAAAATAGGAAGAGTTTACAATTACATATTTTTTGTAAGTTAACCATAAATTAGTACTAGTATGAAAGTATGAAAAAAAAAATCAATTATTAACAAATTTGATATTAGCACCAACTCTTCATTTTGTGATTTAAACACCAAGAGAGTTCTATATTTAGTAACAAGGTACTATCAATTAAATACTACTAGTAAAATGTAGATGTCTGCTCAATATTGAATAAAATTTAAATTTTCCTCCAAACCTTGGATCGACTAAGCCTATGTTTGGTATTACCGTGACTATGTCAGGGTGGGTCACCGTGATTTTTATATACTCACCATGATACCAAACATACACTGTGGAAATTCATACCAAGTTTTACATCAAAATTTGTTCTAGGAGTATATGAATTCAAATTTGATATTAACCAGCTCCATGTTTAATTCACTAGCTGCTTATGCTTGATCTGTGACTGACTAGTATTCATATGCTATGTATTGTGATTGAATCAAACAGCTAGTAAGTATTTCATGATTCTAATTCTAATTGGAAGACATTCTTGTTAATTATATATGAAGGTCTATTTTGCAACTGCGTTCTTCCCCCTGGCTTGAATGAAACAAAGGTTCGCCAAGATACATCAGAAAAGGTTGAAGAAAGAGAAAAGAGGAAAATCAGAAGTCAGTCCAGCCGGTATGAGGCCTCCTCCAATCGTCAAGCTTCATCAAGACATTGTCTTCCTCGATCATTGATGAAAGCTTCTTCAACTTCAACATTAACAGTAAAGTAAAGCTTTGACAGGAGTTAGCCTCTAAAACATATTGTTTGAGTCGAGAATTGTGTAAGCAACCTAAGATTATTCAGGGCAGAAAGTTGTTTATTTGCTCAATCTTTCTGTTTTGCTGTATATGTTTCATTTGTTGCAATAGATACTAGGCTTTGCTAATATGCACAATAAATTAATTTTGTACCACACAAGTTTTTTTTCTACTATTAGATCGATTAGTCTTATCGTATCTTATTTAATTTAAAGGTGAGATTTACTGATCCAATAGTGAAAACATACTTGTGCATGGTGCAAAACTTGTCTAACTTGTGCGCGATAGAATTGACCTAAATACTATGGAATAGTTGCTTTGTGTGTTTTTTTGTCTCTGTTCTTTTTTTAAGATGCTTTCTTTCTTCAATGAATGGGAAAGTTTCTTTGTTTTTACATTTTTGGGATGTGTTTAGTTCAATCTTGATTGAGCTTCTTTACCTGATGTAGCAAGTAGTGATGTGTTATTCTTTGTGAGTTGAGGAAAATGGTCTATTCTTTGATTTCTTGTAGTTGAAATTTCTGAAACTTCAAATTTGTGCTTTAAGATAATGAAAAATGGGCATGTTGTGCAATAATATGCGACAGTTCTTTATTTGTTTATTTTTTAAGTGAATAAGGGAACCATAACCCAAAAGTGTCTCCCAAAGAGAGGCGAACAAAGTAAATCATAAGCAAAATTTAAAATCCTAATCGGAACATCAAAGGAAAAACAAAACTTATCTAAGGGAACGGCTACCTAGTTGGCCTCAATGAAATTAGATAATGCTCTTAACGGAATATAACTAGATAACTCTGATGGTGATGTTTGAAACGGTTATGGTAGTGTTAGACTTCTAGCACGGTGGTTCGAGATCGGGGAGAGGTACTTGTAAAATAGGTTAGCAATTCAACACTCAAATTAATATGTGATCAAGAAAGAGTGAAGTGAGAAGTGATTGAATTGTGTATCTCTGTGACAAAACATTGTCCTTATATAAAGGAAGGGGATTATAATCGTCAGCGATAGATGGCTACAACTGACATAGAGCGAGGGGAGCCGTTGAGATGAATTCAACGGTCCTACTAAAGCTGCAAGGAGAGTATTCGCTATATTAGGATCATTAGAACAATGTTTGTTATCTCTAGCTTGCATGGGAATCCGCCATGATAGAGTGGGCTTGGACTGGACTTAGAGTACTTAGGCCGCTCGTATTGAGCCTTAATCCAGTCTAGAACAAATAATTGCTGAATTCGTCTCCCTACACATTTAAAATACACTATTTGATGATAGTGTTTTTCAGTTAAAATATAATTATGTGGATACATGTAGGTTATATGTGAATTTCTTTCCTTACGTTAAGCTATCACACCACCCCAATTTTCAAAAATATTTTGCTGACTTCTAGAATCTAAACTTGATTTTACATGTTTGGATTCTAAAATTTAAATGTCCGCTATACATGGTTTGAAACCAACTTCCGCCAATAGGAAATTTTAGGAATTTACACTTTGGTTCGTAGAATATGAAGTTATGTTTGGATTCTCTAATCTAAAACTTATTTTTACATAGATATTTCTATTTTCTTAAGTTATTTATATTGTTTCAGATATGAATGCTCCTAATTGCTTTTTCGTTGATACGAAGTTGGACAATGTTGAAATCATTGATCTTCTTGTTGATACAAAACTAGACGTTACATAACCTTAGCTCGCTTCGTGTTAGTCGGAGGATCATGAGAAACATATATATCTAAACAACATAGAGTAATTGTGGTGCGCTAAAGGTGTAGGGGGGCACAGGTTATATTGTCATAATGGGCGGACTTGAGTAGCTGGCCTTAGTGTGTTCATGGGCTTATTCATATGCATTGATGACTTTTCCTTTTGCCACCCCATGGGCTATGGATTACTCGCGCGCCCTACGAAATGACTAAAATATCATTCGGTGGCTTAAGTCACGAATGTAGAAAAAATGAGTAATTTTGAAAAATAACATCCGTGACTTAAGTCACGGATTTTATAATTGTAGGGTGTTTTTGGAGAATGTCCGTAGCACAAGTCACAGACAGAGGCATTTTGGTTATTTCGTAGGCTGCATCCCTGAAACCATAGAGCGACAAAAGTAATAATCTGCATTGTTTGTGGTGTATGAAATTGGCCTGCTTTTTCCACCCCCAAACATCCTTAGACTATTGGGAAGTAGTATCAATTTAGTATACTAATGCAATTTTTTTCCCTCCACTAATATGGATACATATCCTCTCTAGTTAAGCTTCTATTGAAGAGTGTGCGGTGCATAACGTTGATCTACAAAAATCAAATTCTATATGTCCCAATATAGGCTTTCGGATAATTTATGTGGTATTAATATACACATTGAAAAATATAAAGATTATTTTTAGTAGTTAGGAAAGCAAAAAGTAGTGTTAATATACACATTGAAAAATATAAAGATTATTTTTAGTAGTTAGGAAAGCAAAAAGTGGTGTCCATATAAAATTGAGCAGGTTTGGATAACAGCTAAACTGAAGATGAAGCTCCATTAGAGTCCACAAAAATCATTGCTGCAGTTGGCACTTGGGACAAAAAAGTGTCGATAAAATAAATATTCAGGCGGATATAATTTTATTTGAAGAGAATTTTAAATAATTGTTGTTCTATTTTATTTTTAAATAAAATAAATAAATTGTTCCAACCCCCGACTATTTATTTAAGTGGTCTATGATTTTTATTACTTAAATCAATTTATTATTAATTAAGATCAACAACTTTTCGTATATATATATATTTATAGGAATAGAAACTGCAAAAAAGTTCTGTGAACTTAGTTCAGTTGGTAGAACATTACATTATATATGCAGGGAGCTGAGGTTTGACCCCGTTGATCTCACTTATTCATATTAAGGGTAAAATTTCTGTCTATTAAGTTATTTGACAAAAAAAAAGATTGCAAAAAATATTTATATCTAAAAAAATAATGAAATTAACTCTCTTTGGAGGCAATAAAATTAATTCTTCTATTCTCACTTTCAAAATATCATTACAGAATTAAGGATTTCTTTAACTTATGTCATATGAAGCATGCAAAATATAAAATAAAATATGTTATGTTAAAGGATAATAAGATAAAACACCTAATAACTCCAAAATTAAGAATAAATACAAAGATCAAAGGAACCAAAATAGGCATCATACTTATTCCAATAATTCTAGAATTGTGGACATTTCTTTCATTGTTAATTTCTTTCCATTTTTTATTCTTTTGGCATAAGCACATGCATGACTGCAGCAACTCGTAAGACAACTTAAAAACAAATTAATCGCAACAAATTTGAGTGAAAATGTGCAAAACAACGCTGTCAAGAGGAGCTTAATAAAAAACCGCAAATCAGCATAATAAATGTAAGACATAGGAGTAAGCTCAAAGAGAAGAACTAGGAAATATAGTAGTGGGGAAAAAGAAATTTCTTAGAAATAATATAAAATCATTTATGTGTTTCTATCCTAACAGCTAATTAAGCTTTTGGGATAATTGATTATTTGATATGGTATCAGAGTCTCTATGACTAAGTGGTCTAGAGTTCGATCTCCGATCCCTTCACTTTCTAATTAAAAAGTGGAATTTAAGCATATGGTAGGTGGACCTATGCATTATTCACGCTTCAAGCCCAAGTGGGCTCTTGCGTGTTAGAAATAATATAAAACCATTGATGTGACTCTATCCTAACGGCTTAAGTTTTTTAAATAATTAATAAGTTATTTGACAAAGTCCACAAAAAATTATGAATTTATAAAATATAGATTCTTAAATTAAATATTGGTTGGTTTATGGTCTGTTTGGATTAGCTTATTTTTTGAGTTTATGCAAACATCGTATGCAATATAAATTAGCTTTTATGTTATTTTATAAGTTCAAATTAGTGAAAATTGTATTTATATAAGCTATTTTATCATAAATTACCATGACAAACTTATAATAATACATAAAAATTGCATAAGCTATTTGTATAAGCTCAAAAATAAGCTAATCCAAACGAGCCCTTAGTCTCTCTATTAAAATATCACTTTTGAACAATCAATAAAAAATAATGAAAGGCATAGATTTTTTCTCAAGACAAACATAAACTCTTAAAAAAATGCCAACTGGTTTCAAATTCAAGAAAATTATCCCTTCAAATCAATTGTTTTTATTTTTAAGCTACTAAATTATAATCATTTTATAAATTTGAGAAACTAAATTGTTCAATAATTTCAACTATCAAATTCTAATATTCAAAAAAAATATCCCTTCAAATTCTGCCTCCAACATTCTTGCACAATTTTAACTTGCATGAATTTATTTATTTTTAAACGGCAAAATTTGGACTATTTCTCAATTTGTGCTTGCACGAATGATTCTAACATCAACCTTTCAACTCACATTAGAAAGATAAATAAATTTATTGAAAACAATGACTTGAAAGGAAGAATTTGAAATTGTTTTGTATCTACTAGAATTGTTGATTACTATTTTTTTGTGAGGGGTTGGATTGATAACTATCTTTAATAGAGTCACTCCTTTCAACTGGTGGTAGAGACTCACATAATTTTTTGGGAGATCAATACAAATTGATCAATGTGTAAATACAATAAACTATTTGTTGAGTAGTTTGGGGAATCCATCTGGAACAACAATGAGTTAGTGTTTTTTGAATATTAGATGAAGAACAATGTTTTTATCCAAAATTTTAAGGTATTTGGAATATGAGTTGCATCTTTTATATATTCAATATTTTACTCATTCATAATTAATATAAGACCAGGGGCGGAGCCCTTAATGGGCTGAACAGGGCCATGGCCCGCCCCAGCTTTTTTTTTTTTTCATTTTCTATACATATTATGCTATATATACTACCAGCGCAAATTGTTTTCACTTGATTCTGTTTGGCCAAGTGGTTGAGTACTGCGCCCAAAAGCCTTGAAGTCATGGGTTCAAGTCCCCTTGGCTGCAATTTTTACTTTTTATTGAATTTTTTCTTAGAAAAAGAATATTAGTTGTAGTAAAATAATTATTATTGCATTTTTATTAAACACCATTAATTTTAATAAATCTCAATAACATATTAAATTATTTTAGTTTTCCTTAAATTTTATATGATTATTTATAAATTTAGTTTTTCTTAAATTTTATACGATTTATACATTCTTAACTCCCATAAAAAAAATTAGCACTGTTACGGCCCCCCCTAACATTTGCGTCTAGCTCCGCCACTGTATAAGACTTAACCCGTCATTTATATATTCAATATTTTGCTCATTCATAATTGATAGTACAAGACTTAGCAATATTGTTTTGTAAGTAAAAAAATGTGGTTGGAATTGCGACTTACTCCTTTGGTTAAAAACATAATTTGTCACTAAAATTATTAAAATATATCTCACAATAAACTATATATATATATATATTGGGATTGGGTAAGTTGCAGCCCTTCCCAATCCTCATTAAGATCTGTTACTACTCCTAACTACATTGTGAAAAATTTGATCGACCATATTTAGTGGTATGTCTTGTACTAATCACATTTTTTCTATCTAGCTATGAGATATTTAATTTCACTAGAACCATCTACAAGATATTTAATTTCACTCGTACTAATATAATATGGATAGACTTTGAAATTGTTGAAAGGGCCTATTTTTTAACACATTGCGTAAGGAATAATGTGGCAATGAAGGGTCGAAGACTTGCTAAGTTGTAATTTTATTTTAGAAAAAAAAAATGTAAATTTGAATAATGCTATGGTTGATTCTAACTTCCAAAGTCTTCGTGGACCACACGAGCTCTTAATTGAATTTGACAACGATTAAACAAATTATAAAGACGTTTTCATGTTAATTAGAATTTTCTATGGGGATCTAGTACCCCATTACAATCCAAATAAATAAACAGTAAAAATGTCATAATCATGGCCTTATAATCTAATTAAAATAGTAGTACTACGTAAATAAAAATGAGATAATTCCAAAGACATTGGTGTTGAAAAATATCTTCAAATCAATCTAAGTACAAATTAGCAAGGTAACCGAAAGCACCGTGTTTTAGGCTCTACGTTTCAAATTATATAGCTCCTACTTTGACTTTAGAATATGTTACACATGGTGCATTGCTTATTTTCCAACTTTTAAACTCTAGCCTAAGTGAAAAGTATCATAATTTGATTAGTGCAAAGACTAAAAAACAAAAGTTGTTAATTACTCTATAACTGGAATCCAAAAATTTACAAGTTGATGTTTCAAGTTCTAATGTGTAAAGCAAACTTTCAAAATCGGATTAGATTTAAATATTGGCTGATAACATCTTAGTCTATGGTACAATATGTGTACACATGTTAGCTTTCTTTGAACTAATAGTATTAGTTAATTAACTAATCGCTTATTATACAAAACATTGATTTCACAGCTAACAATCATACAATTTGTTGTTAAGAATACCAATATTGTGTTTATAAGAATAAGACTAGTTTGGGTCTATATTAGAAAAATAAAAAACCCGATTTGATTCTTCATTTTTAATGACTTTTTTTTAGTTTTCACAATAAAAAATGTTCATTAGTCTTTGAAATTTTTATACGGTGAAAATTTAGTCTGGTTTTTACTTTTGACTAATTATAGAAGGAAAACTATTTATCCTTGTATAAAAATGATAGAGATTAATTCAAATATTTTTTTGTCCTCCAACTTATTTGTAAATTCGGATTCTTGTCTCCAGCTTCACACATTGTTGAAATTTTGATCTCAACATAGACTTTTTATCCAAAAAAATGGTGATTTTGAGTCCCGAAAATGGTGATTTTTTATTTCTATATTTGAATTTGAAGAGAAGATTCACAATATTGCCCAATTTTTAAAAAATTATGTAAAGTAATACTAAAATTACAATAATGTGTAAAGATTGGGTTAAAAAGTCTAGTTTTAAAATGATGGAACTAGAATCCTTTTTAAGATAAAATAGGAGATTATCCGTTTGGATTGACTTATTTTTGAACTAATGCAAAACAACTTATACAAATAAATAATAAGATTTTATGTACTTCATCTCCGTCCCAAAATATTAGGAAAAATTGGTCAAAGAAAGTTGATGTATTTGGTCAAAATTTTGGACTAAATACATCAATTTTATTTGACCAATTTTCCCTTATATTTTGGGACGGTCGATGTATTATTTATAAATTTGGTAAGGTATTTTTGAAATATTAGCTTGTGAACATACAATTTTTACTAACGAAAACTTGTAAATTAACATAAAAGTTTATGTATTTGCATAACTTATTTTATAAGTTCAAAAATAAACTTCATCTAAACGGACCCTCAAGTATATTTAAGCGACCAATTATTTACCAATAATAGTGACCAACTCTCCATTTTTTTTTCCATGTAAACTAAATGACAAGCACTACTACAATTCACACACAATATTGACATTTTCATCTGAGTCAGGACTACATTAATCCAAATACATGCATTGGTTTCCGCGTTTTTATTTTCCTCTTTTTTATTTCTTTCCTACCAAGCAAAACATTAAACTTTATGAACCCAAATAAATAGGCCGTAAAATGTAAACTCTCTTAAAATTTTAACATCATTACATGTCCAACTCATAAAATTAGACCTAAAATCTTCGTTAAGTTAAAAACAACTTACTAGAGCACGTAACTAAGTGAGATGCATACTGTACATACATACGATACATAAAATACAATAAAGTTTATTCTATTGACCTAGCAAAAAGCAACAAAGTTTCATTACTCAACAATAATCGCTGGCAGACAGCTTTTTTAATTTAATTAATTGAACTAAAAATTAAATTTGTAGTGTTCACAATCACAAGACTAACAGAAGAATGAATAATCCTTCACAAATCAAACTCTTGTGTGGTCCACACGACGAACAACCCACTCGTTAGGCAACGCAACAAACGAGTCTGTCTGCTTGTAACCAAATTAATTATGCACTTTCCTATAATATCTTAATATCTTCAAACTTTATTATGTTTTGTTTTGGTTAGAAAAAAACTCAATAGTACTATTGTATTGGTTGAGTTGTCAACTAATATAACCGTTCAAATCCAATTGAACCAAATCCAACAATTGATTTGATTTATTCATTCTTGACTTGGTCAACTAACTTGACATTTTAGTATTGGTCACACAAAGCTGGCCACCGTCTCTACAACTACAATCTTAGCTGCCATTTGTAATTGCCAATCCATCAAAAACAAGAATAGGTCCTACCTCCACTCCAAGAAAGAAACCAACTTGTCTGTACTCCACAACTTTTTATTTCCGTTGTTCACTCAAGATTGAATTGTTCATATTTCAAGTTTAGTTTTTTAAACAATTCAATTTTGACCGTACAACGAAGATATGTGTGATTGTATACGGGTGTAACTACACACAACTGAGATTCTAGGACTCTAGGAGTAGACAAAGGACCGCACCAAGAATTTAAATTGCGGGTAGTCACAACCTTATTTAGTCACGTACATTTCAGTTGTTCACTCAAGATTGAATTGTCTGAAAAATTTAATCTTGACTATGCAACTGAGAAATGTGTGACTATATATCGTTGTGACTACACACAACTGGGATTCTACAACTTGGATTCTTGGAGTGGAGGAGATAGCACCGCATGGAATCCAAATCCTCACTCTACCTCCTCATATCATGTAATTTGGTCCAACACTTAGATTGCACACCACACCACCACCCACTATGAACATTGTACTTGCACACAAAGATTTCAACACAAGGAAAAACTAAAGTAAAGTTATAATTAGTAATTCTAATAAAAAAATCACAAGACTAAGTTGATTTAGCTAAACTTTTCTACTTCATAAAGTCATCCACAACAAAATGATAGCAATAATTGGTTCAATCATGAAATAATCAATTTGATTTTCATTTTCACAACATGATAGCTGCAACAAACAATTTGAGTTACAAAAGAATGTGAAATTCACATTGCATTGCAAGTTCCATAATCCTTAAGCAAACACACATAAAGTAAAATTAAGAAATACAAAGATTTCAAATCCAACTAATGCTATCTATGATCTTCTCTTCTCCATTGTAAAGAATAATCAGTTTGATCTAAAATATCAAATCATTGAATCCTCACAAGCATCAAAATTCTAAACTACACTTATTCAATCTCTATGTTCACGAAACAATTGAGTTAGTAAGGTGTAACAAAATTAAAAATCTAAACTTTTAACTAGTTAGCATCATCACTGTCTAATTAAAAATTAAAATCGTCATAATCATAAAACAGAATAAAATGCAACCAGAAGCAGAATCAGAATCAGAATCACCATTCAGCAGCGCGCCCTAAAGCTAGGGCTTGGGCCGGCCCTATTCATCGTTTCCAAGCGTAAACAAGCAAAGAAAACCCAACAGGAACAACCAATTCATTCTCTTCAACACTAGACCATTCCAAAACAGATGAACTTGCACCAAAAGATCCACCAGAAGAAGCCATTGAAACCGACGAAGACGACCAACTCTTCCCCATTTTATCATAAAATCCCAAATTCAAATTCTGTTGAGTCCATAAATTCATCAAACTCCTATCTTTACCGCACTGTTGTTCATCGTCCTCTTCTTCGAATTTAAACATAAAAATTGCATGTCCATCATTATTATCTTTCACAAACAACCAATTATAAACATCCCATGAGATCTGAACAGAAACACCATCAATTTCAACTCTTTCATTTCCTCTAAACTTCCATTTCAATCTCTTAATCTGCAACACTTTTTCTCCATCAACACTAAAACAAAGCTTAGAATGATCTCTTCCACCACAATCAATCTGAATCTCTCTCATTTTACCACCAAATCTCGCTCTTGTGTTGTAGATTTTGTTAGCATAAACATGTTCTCTTTTCATCACCAAATACTGAAAATTCTTAGGTTCTTTCGATTTAGATTTTGTATATGCATCTTTGTTAGAATCTCCAACCAAAAGGGTCATCTCGTTATCAACAACAACAGCAAAGTAGAAACCGGAGTTCGGTTCGGGTCCTGACCCGAATTTGGCTTTTGACAGATTCCAGAACAAGTGGGTATTTGAAGAGAGTTTTTTTGTGCCATGTTTTTTCCAGAAAATGAAGGGTTTGATGTGAAGATGAAAAGAAGAAGAAGATGAAGATGATGAAGAAGGGTTGGGTGGTGGAGAATCAAATGGGTAATGATGAAGTTGAACATGAAGAGAACGACCAAGAATGGAACGTGACCAAGTCAAAGAGACTAAGCCTATATCAGTTTGAAAGAGATAGGTGGTGAGGTTAGGGTTGGTTGAATGTGGCGGCGGTGGTGGTGGAGAATGACGGTTGTCTTCATTGGTTGGAGAGGGGCGGAAACAAGAAGGGAAAGGTGATGACATTTTTTGTTTATTTTTTTTTAAGGTTTGTGTTGTGTTTTAGATTTGGTTTGAGGTTGTTGATTTTTGTATATTTTTTTTTTAGGGTGGTTTTGGGGAATGTGAAAGAGGATCCAATGAGAAAGGGTTTTGTATTGTATTTTGAAGTGTGAATTTGTGTTTATGGGAAGAATGGATTGGGTTTTTATTTATGGATGGAGGGAAGACTGCGAAGGTGTAAGGAGAAGACTGTGTAAGAGAACCTTTTACTTTACTCGTTCATTCATTCATTTCAATGTTTTGCAACATGTATGTATCTAACTATGTAAGTGTAATCAATTTTTTTGGTCAAAAAAAAAAAACTATGTAAGTGTAAAAAAATGAGGGTGTTGGAATCTAGGAATTTCTTCTTCCTTTTCCACCGCAAGGGTCTTTGATTAATCATAGATTGGACCAAGCATTTTATTTTATTTTATTTTATTGGAAGGGACACTAGTTGAGGATACCCAATATAGTAAATTTGTATTGGAGTTTGTGCAATTAATATTTGTAAAATACAAAAAAATGTTGTTTACAATGCAAAAATTACCTTTTTTATATCCTTAACTAGTGCCCCGGGGCCGGGACACTAGTTAGCAGGACCCTATTTTATTTTAGGGAAATGTTAACTTGTGCCCTTAAGGGCACATGTTAAGGAGTTTAATATAGAAATATTTTTCTTGGTACTTGTGTAATACACCTTTTAAACATTAATTTCTTTGGATTATTTAATGTTAAGTTTCTTTATTTAGGTAGTTATCAAGGGCACATGTTAACATGACCCTTTATTTTATATTACCTATACTTGCCTTTCTCGTGCTAACTATTTTCACTTTCACTAAGGTTAAAAATCCACTACTTTCTACCTCACCAAAAAAAAAAAATCCACTACTTTGTCCGCCTGAGACATGAATTTAGTTTAATTAGTAAGAATATCGTAGTTTGTATACAGGGGTAATAACTCGAATTTTGAATACCCCTATTTTATTTTAACAGTAAAATTCTAACTTGTTGATAAATGTATTATTTGGTGGGTTTTTTTTGACCAAATTGCCGCTTTTTAAAACATAAATTTCTAATATGCCACACTTTTAAAATAATTTCCTAAATGTCACACCTTTTGAGAAAGTGTGGCATTTAGGAAAGTGTAGCATATTGGAAATTTATGTTCCAAAAGGTGGCAATTTGGTCAAAATGTCTCATCTGGTAAATACAATTGAGCACTACAACGTTAAATTCATAGTTCTATATTTGTTAAAATAAAAATATGTGAGTTTGACCTCAAAATTATTACCCATTAAATCTAGTTAAAAGAGTTAGTTTTTTACGCTGTCACAAATCAAACTAAGTATCAACATTTATTGTTGATACAATGTGCTTTTTTTATTAAAACATTTTAAATAGAATTATTTTTGATGAAAAAAATTATAAATAAATTTAGTATATGATACTGTTGGTAATAAAAAAAATGACAATTTAATCATTTAATTTAATTTTTTAATTAAATTCATTCGTGTGTTGATTTAGTGTTTTTTATGCCAAAATAGTTAATTTTAATTCAATACATCGAATAGTAATGTTTGCCTTTTATTTATATAGTATGTTATTAAAATTTTATTTGACTATTCGAAAAGAAAATTTAAATATTCAATTCATCAAAATAGTAATTAAATATTTTAATATTTATTATGATGGAATAAATAAAATAAAGAAATTATACTAAGAATTTCAATTCATCAGTGTCCTGTAGCATAGAAATTCTTAACTTTAGGCATTATTTGGCTAAGATTTTTTTATAAATAATGCTCTCTCCATCTTAGATTATTAAGGAAATTAAAATATAATAATTTGAGTTATTAATTTTTATGTTTTTTTAAAAAATAATTTTCATAAATATATATATATATATAAAAGTTTTTATTGATTATTGAAAAATAGAGTAAATTAAATATAATATACATTTAATTTCATAAAAATAAATAAAAGTAAATCTTTAACATTAAGAGAAATTAATACCAATCATACTGAAATAGAATAATTTTGTCCACCCATCGTTAGTTGGTTCAGTGGTGATTGATGTTGAACTTGATAAAGAGGACCACGGTTCGATATCTCGCAACTGCTTTCGGGAGAGGGCTGAAATCACTTAATATCAGAACTGATCTCCAAACCAGATTAAACTAATGGTAAAAGGCAACAAAAAAAAATTCCCACATACGTTTAAATCTTCGATTTATCCAGCTAGCTAATATATTGAGGATTATTTCCGTCCAGACAAACTTTTTTTTTTTTTTGGTTGCAAAAGAGGGCCTAAGCCCAAGTCCAGACAAACTTTATTCTTTGATTTAATTAACTTTGATTTCATCATACGACATGAATTTAAATTGAGCAATGCTATTTAAAGCGAATTATTTCATCACGAAGCCATCACAAATTCTTTCTGATCGTCGGATTTTCAATTAGCAGAAATCATGGGTGGCAACTAAATATAAAAAGATGAGTGGTGCTGTTGGAATTCAACTTCGTAATGTACTATCTTGATAAGTGCATTATTTCGTGAGAAGCAGCAATTCCGATTTAAATTTTGCTGACAATCACATAAAATTAAATGTCCAGTCAAACATTAAAACTTTCTAAGTATGAAAAGAGTTTTTCTATGGGCAATGATGATTACAGTATTAACGTTCCAAGGACATTAGCTAAGGTAATAAAAAATGTAAATTTTATTTATAAAAAAAAAGTAAATTTTATATTGAAAATAATATTTTTATATTTTTTTAATCAATCAAGGAACCAACAATATTTTCTTAAAAAAGCAAAAATAAACATTTTCTTAAGCACAAGACGTGATTAAAAAAAAGTATACATGATTAAGCAAAAATAAAAGCGTCTCATCATATGATGCATATATTTTAAAAATATTGACTACACAAATTTTAAAATAATCTTACTATAGATTTTATTAACTAATGCTTCGGGACACTAATTAACATTTTACATTTTTTAATAAAGATACAGATACATAAAAATAAAATAAAAATAAAGATACAAATAAAATTTGGTAGTAATTCTTTAGGGACCAAAAACTAATTTCTATTAATATATAGCTATATTTAAATGTGTGATTTTTTTTTTTCTTTATTTCATTTGTACCCATAGAATAGAATTATGGAGTCCACAAGTCATAGCTCAACCGACAGAAAATGTCAAAATTGTTAAGTTTGACGTATAATCGAGATTTGAACTTCAGCTCTGTTACTTTTATATTGGAATTTATGATGACTTTGTCATTTCGTTTATATACCGACGATAGAATATTGGAATTAGAAAGCCCCGGTACAGCCTGGGTGTACTTGCTGTGGGTTCAGTTCCGACTTCTTTTCAAAATAGAAAGAAGTCTTTGATATCTATATTAGTTGGTGAGAGTCGTGAGACCAAAATTAAATATATGAACCACCAATATGTTCCTCAATCAATTGTGCTTATATATGCGTACGATCAAAATTGGACTTTCAAATCATTTGATCGATTGATCTCCATGTACACCCGTGATGGTTTGGTCAAATTGTGTGTTATAATTCAATCTTGATATTATATTATACATTACCAATTTTTTAATCCTAATCCTCATTAATCCTACAAAAGAGAGCTTCAGAGGTTCATATAAGATATTTAGAAACAACATATTTACAAATAGTAATAATATTGACATACAAATATATTTACAAATTTATTTGTCATAAATTAGATAAATTAAAGAGGGTATATATTATTAAAAAAAAAGAAGAGAAAATATATTCTCACAACATGCAATGCAACTACTATTGTGGATTACAAGCTACGTACTTTTAAAGTTTTAATGTTTCAAATTCAATTAGAGGAGAATAAATTTTGACATTAGATATATGATATAATAAAACAAGTCACGCTCAATATATAACTCAATAATATTATGAAAAATGTGGGTAACATGTAACTTGAAGAGCGCATGTTAAAAATATAAATGTAATAATATTCTCTTAAAAATTTATACATTATATTTTTTAAACATTAAATTATTTTATATTATTAAATGTAATTTTTTAATTTTAGATAACTTAATATATATTCTTAAAACATATGTTAACATGATCTTAATTATGAATATTATTAGTGAATGTCCATATAGGTGATTGACTCATATAATTGGCCCATTATATTTATCTATAAATATGACTTATGTATCATTATAATGGAACCCTAATCCTAGTGATGAATAATACAGACTATTCTTTTTCTCTACTCCTCATTATTATTGTTTTTGTTTACATCAGTTTATAACACGTTATCGGCACGAATCTCAATCAAATTATTATTGTCAAGGTATGTAAACCTAAACTCCTTTCAGGTTATTTTCCTACGCTCATAGCCTTGATGTTATAATTGTTGTTCTATTATAATGTAATCAATTAATCATAATGTCCAAAAGAAGAATCATACTCGTCATTTTAATTTGCTACACGAAGCACTTTAATTTTTTTTTTAAATTACAAATGCTGTGAATATACTCATACTATAATTTTATCAGTTTATTAGTTTATTTATTTTCTATATAATTCATAAGAAATATATTCATGCATCCTTGAAGGATTGCAAATATATTATTATATAGTTCCTGAAGAACTAATACATTTAATTCATGGATTCCTGAAGAATTCAATAATCTTAAGTTTCTGAAGAACTTAGAAATTTAATCTACGAATTCCTGAAGAATTCAATAATATTAGTTCTTGAAGAACTAAAAAATTTAATTTATGAATTCCCGAAGAGTTCAACAGTTTTAGTTCATGAAGAACTTAGAAAACTAAACTTTTATCCATTCTGAATTCCAGAAGAATTCAATGGTCTAGTTCCTGAAGAACTTATGAATTGTAGATGAATTCAATATTCCCACCTCATTGAAGGATTGTGAATTGATAGTGATTAATTGCGTAGTTCCTGAAGAAAACAATGGATATAGATTGAATATTGATTCACAATTTATGGTCCGGAAGCACCATAATGAAATTTTTGAAATATGAATCCTGAAGATTCATAGCATACGATCCAGAAGTATCATGGTGAAATTTTTAAAATATGAATCCTGAAGATTCATAAGTCTGTGTTTTTAAAAGTACGTAGAATGTTTTTAAAATATGAATCCTGAAGATTCATAGCTATAAGATTCATAGCTATTCGTTTGTTTCGTAACGGATATAATATTGAAACAAGAAAAGAAGAGATGTCAAATATCTCTATATATACTAGTGCAATTGAAGTACAAAATATTGTAAACCAGAAGTTTATACTACACTTATAAATATACTAGTGCAATTGAAGTACAAAATATTGTAAACCATAAGTTTACAAATTATATGAAATTAATCGTTGGCAATACTGGTTGGGTCATTCCATATTATTATAATGCGAAAAAAAAATACAATAGATATGTATTGAAGGGCTTGAAGTTCCTTCGTTCTAATAATTTTATGTCATAAGGTTTGTTCCCAAAGAAAGTTGATAAATTAAGTTTTTTAACATAAAAATAAATAATATTACATAGTCAAATATATGAACCAGTAAAAAAGGTTGTAATTAATTTGGAGTCATGTTATTGGACAACTGCTATTTTGACAACTTTTGGGACAACAAAAAATTATAAGGTAAATAAACATTGACACAAAACTCAAGATAAATAAAAAATTATTAAAAAATAAAAATGACTTTTATATAAATGAGTTATCCAAAATGAATATCAAAATATCATTTCTCTTAATTTGTATGTATATGAGACAAATTACGAGTAAAAGTATATTGTAAAGTAACTATTATGCGAGTCGACTATTAAAATTAAAACTGTAAAATAGATAGATGCACAATGTATAACTGATAACTCAATCGATTGATAAGAAGTGTGAGATGAGTTTCTAGTAAAAAAAATCTTTTGTCCTCACAAACTAATAGGACAAGTTACTTGCATGTCAACCTTTATCATACATGTTAAAGCGAATGACACAAGGGACAACTTTATTCCTCTAACAATTATGTGAATGGATAATTGAGACCATATATGAGTTCATTACAGATGAGATGGGGGTGATCCTAGATCACATGATTTTTCAATTATTGTTGTAGTGGACGTGTTATTCAAGTTCACACTCTGTTGTCCCTCGTTGTAAATTTGATTTATTTTCAAAATAAAACCATCCAAATCCAATAGGCATTTTTAGTGATAAGATAATTAAATGTCGCATAACTGAAAAAGAATCGGAATATGATAATTTTTTAGTTGAAATTCATACACAATTATCTTATAAGACACTATCCATACACATTTTTTTCTGTAATTATTATAGTTCATACACAAATATGACGAGTTCATTATCTTTTATAATAACTTAGTCAATATGATAATTATAGTCAATATTTCCGATTCTTTTATAAGACACTAAAAACAGTAAAAAAAAAAAAAAAAAAAAGGAGAGCAAGATGATATTTGACTATTTATTTATTTTTTAGGAGATTTGAATCATAATTATAACATGTTATGTTGCCTAAAAAATAAAAGAAAAAAATAGTAGTTTAGTGCTGTTTAGACAGAAGTGGGGTGTTGGATAGCTGTGCCTGTGTGACCATCGCACTATAGCATCGACATCCACATCAAGAAACCGCAATAGCCCCACAATTTTTGCTTAATTGGGCTAATCTATAACGAGTTCATAAAGTACCCTATCATATTGGAGTATTTTTCAAGATCACTAATGTTTGGTGAAGAAAAAAAGAAAATAATTAGATCACTAATCCGTACAAGATATATGATGTATCCTTCGTTGGCTACATCATGCTTTAAAGTCTGTCTGTCTTCTTAAGCCAGCTATAGTTGTTCATTTTTTGAAAACATTAGGTTTAATACTAACTACAACCAATCCATCATGCTTTTGCTAGATCAAATTTAAGGTTTGGTAATCAATCCTTGTTGTTGAATGGAATCATCCGGGAAACAACTTAAACACTTCTCCTTTTTTTTTTGTATAGATAATTTAATATAACAAATGATAAAAATATTTTTGTAAAAGTATACAATGAATTTAAATTGATAAAACGTTTAACATATAGCAAAAAAATATCATTGTTGTAAAAAATTACAAAAAAAATAGTGGAATCTAAAAATATTAAGTAAAATCTAAAATTTAGTTTCAAACTTCGATTAGATTGCTCAGCTAACATAAATACCAAAATTGCTAGGTTGAACTGTTATTACCGAGGTTCAAACTTCGGTTTTTTCACTATGTGTGTATGAATAATTTTAGTGGCTTGTCATTTCATCTATGTATCAAAAGTAAAAAAAAATTTACAAAAGTAAAAGGTTATATGATTTAAAAAGTAAGAAAAATTAGATACTCACTCTAATTCTTAATATAAGAAAAAAAATTAGATTCATTTAATATCATATGTAAAATATAGACCGGATATATTAGATACTATGAATTTAAAAAGTAATTTTTTTTATATTAAAGACTAGTGAGAGTATTTATTAAGGTTTCATTTGAATATATAATTTGTTTGTAAGAATATATTTGTTTGAAAGTGTTTAAAAAATATATAATCATTTATTTGATAATTTAGTAGTGGCTTACATTTTAGTTTTGTGGGATATATGGTTACATACTTCTATTTATCTATGAAGATAAAATAAATAAATAAATAAAAGAATAACAAAAAATGAGAACTTCAAATGTCGAACTCAGTACACCAAATAATTTTCTCATTTATTTGTTATGGCATTCAAATTTGACAAGTTTTTATATGAGAACTTTTCCTTTTGACATGGTTGATAAGAAACATGAGACTATACTACGTCTTCGTGTGTATATTTGGAATGCAGGTGAAATTAGAGAGTGACGATTGAGTAATTTCTATGGAGAAGGAAAAACTGTCAAAGTAAACGCACGTGCGCCTTCGGCCCTTTATAACTCACGTAAGCTTCTTCTCTTTACTTTTTTGTTTTTTTAGGAAAATGATAAGGAAGCACATCGTAAAAAGATTGAGATTCATTTAAAAGTCGATTTCTCTTAACAATTTTTTTGTCGATCTCTTAACAAGTTTTTTATATATCAGTCAGAAATCAAATTCAAAACCAAAATAGTTAAAAATCCAAACATCTATTATTTGTGTCGCACTATTTGATCTCTTGTAAGCTTTTTATTTTGTGTGAAATAGGTGTTCTCTATGCACATCGACTAACCATTCAAGTTGTGTAAAATTTCAATAGAAGACAAAATTATTTTTTTAATAATTATTAAGAAAATACCAACAAGTATGAATTGAAAACTTGGGTTCAAGTCTTTCTTATCTTAATAATTTTTATGAAATTTTGATTTGAGATAAATTAATTTACTTCAGGAGTAGTTTGTTATTGAATGTTCTTATTAGCAGGCATAAGACTATTGAAGAGACAAAGTTGGTTTTATTATTAAATTAATTGACAAATTATATTGATTTTCCATGTAAACCCTTAATAATAACACCCACTTACAAAAAAGAATTAAATGCTATTCAAAAAAATATGTAAAGTAAATAAGAATAGTTTTGAAAATAAATAATTAATGTCATTGATAATTGTAAAAATGTTTTATAAAAAGTGACCAATTTTTTGTCAAACTAGGTCTTATAAAAAGGGACGGAAAGAGATTTTTTTTCCCCAATTTTTGCTATTTACACACTTGCATCCTGCATTGCGAGGGGGTATATTGGAAGGTCGGAGGGTGCGTGTGAGACTCAGTGAAAAATAATTCTTAACTCCAAAACTGATTTGGGCAGGCCCAAACTGTTGGCCCATTGAAGATATCCTTCAAGAGGCTTGGAGCTCATCCCTCAAGAGTTTGGAGGCAGAATGAGATCCATTATGTTTGAGTAGTCGGAACAAAATTTCCAATGGAATCTCTAATACACATGTGAAGCTTGTTTTTTCTGTTTTTTTCATGTCTAAAAATAAAGCATCTACATCGCATTTATATGATCCAATAGAAGTGTAAAGTGTTGTCCAAGTGTTCATATGCTTTTTTTTAAGGCTTAAACATCATTTTCGTCCCTGTATGTTCCAAATTTTTTGGTTTTAGTCCCTGTATGTTTTTTTCTTGCAAATTAGTCCCTGCATGTGTAAAAAAATTTGGTTTTCGTCCTTGCCGTCAGATTCCGTTAAAAAAACGCTTATGTGGCAGGCAGACTCACACATGGCCACTATGACTATGCAAGTGAAGCTGAATCGCATGATTAGTGGCATATGACTAGGATCTGATCATTAATTGAGGACTAAAATAAAAATAAAAAACACATTTGCACAAATTGACAATCCCTAAAATCCCAAATTCTTTCTCTTCTCACAATCTTCATCTTCCTCTTCTCAAGTGAGTTACAGATTCGTTCTTCCTCTTTTCTGCAACCATGTCATCGTCTTATGTTGCCAGTGCAGTGCCATTCCAAATTCCTCAATGTGGTTGCAACAAATCCATGAGAATGTTTATCTCAAATTCAAGTGAAAACCCTAAGAGAAGATATTGGAAATGTACAAAAGTTTGGGTAAGTTTGAGTCCATAATCTTTATTCTGATTTCGTTTTCAATTAATGGGTTTAAATATGCTCACATGGGTTTGAATATGTTTACATGGTTTGAATATCTCTCTTCTCTTCTGATTTCATAATGGTTTGAAATTTTTTTAATTGATATGTAGGCAGTAGGTTGTGTGTTGTTCATATGGGATGATGAAATTGAAAGTTGAAAGAATTGTTGCTGTTGTTTCTGCTGATAAACAAGCATCTGATACTCTTGCATTTCTCAAACCATTTAAGTTTTTTTGTATATAAACAGATCTACACTTGAAACTCAATCAACTGCATACAAAGTTGTATTACAATGTTGTATTTAAACTGTTATTTGGTATGCAGAAAAGGATTACAAAAAAGAAGGTTGCAAGAAAATTGGATGTGAAGGACTTGAGGAGAAGTGATAGGACAAGGACTCTGAGATACAAAAATATTAAGGGACCTAGAAGTGATTCAAGTCAGCATATGGTTATTGATGATGAAGATCATGAAGACCCACAGATGGTTCGGGAAGATGTTGGTCCATCATCACAACCTAACTCAATTGACCCAAAGGTTGGTGGATGCTTGGGTACATTGAGGAATTGGTCTCAAATTGAGAGGAGATTGACACAGTAGTTGATCATGTATTTTAAGACTTATTTGGATATGTATTTTGGTTAAATTATGTATTTTAAGACGTATCAAATGGTACTTGTGATTACTAGTCTTTTAAAACAAGTTTATATGCCTTATTGGTCATATGCATTTTGGTTATGTATTTTGTAGCTTTAACTCACTTGTTATGAGTATGTATCAGAGACAAGTCATATGGCTTAATGGTCATATGCATTTTGGTTATGTATGACAAGTTATCAACTTTGTGCAATTTCAAGTTTGTTCAATTATCAAGTTTGTGCATTTTAGCATCATTTTGATATGTTACAGGTTAGCGCCATTTTGGTGTTCAATTTTAGCGCATTATAGCACCATTTTGCACACACCAAATTTTCAAACTATTTTGATATGTTACACATTAGGTCCATTTTGGTGTTCAATTTTAGCGCATTATAGAACCATTTTGCGCACACGAAATTTTTCAAACTATTTTGATATGTTACACATTAGGACCATTTTGGTGTTCAATTTTAGCGCATTATAGCACCATTTTGCGCACACCAAATTTCTCAAACAATTTTTCGTATATAATTACATAACAAAGGCTTCATTAAACAGATAACATAATCCAACACATTCATTGATAAATTGTTACAAAATACAAAGAACATAATCAACATGTTTTGTCAACTTCATTACATTAAACCATTAATATTTTTTCATCAAAATACCATTACAACTTCATTGATGCAAAATACCATCAACATATTACATTAATCAAGCAACAACCTTGAAGTATGCAAAGAACATAATCCAATATACAAACAACACAAGCCTATAGAACTTGGATGTCTTCCTTTCATTACACAACTTCATCTCCATCTTCTCCATTTTTTTGCATTCAAAGCTGTTAATAATAGCAGTGATGTCATTCACAAGCTCTGAGCAGTTGCAATCACAACCAATTTTCCCACTCGATGTTGCTTTGTCATAGGAATTCATCAACCGATTTCTGGATTCATGAGCAGTGGGACGAACATAGGTTGACCTTCAATTTCATCATCACATATGAACAACTCACAACTCACAACCTACTGCCTACATATCAATTAAAAAAAATTCAAACCATTATGAAATCAGAAGAGGAGAGAGATATTCAAACCATGTGAACATATTCAAACCCATGTGAGCATATTCAAACCCATTAATTGAAAACAAAATCTGAATAAAGATTATGGACTCAAACTTACCCCAAATTTTATACATTTCCAATATCTTCTCTTAGGGTTTTCACTTGAATTTGAGAAAAACATTCTCATGGATTTGTTGCAACCACATTGAGGAATTTGGAATGACACTGCACTAGCAATAGAATACGATGACATGGTTGCAGAAAAGAGGAAGAACGAATCTGTAACTCACTTGAGAAGAGGAAGATGAAGATTGTGAGAAGAGAAAGAATTTGGGATTTTAGGGATTGTAAATTTGTGCAAATGTGTTTTTTATTTTTATTTTGGTCCTCAATTAATGACTGGATCCTAGTCATATGCCACTAAACACGTGATGCAGCTTCACTTGCATAGTCATAGTGGCCATGTGTGAGTCCGTCTGCCACATAAGCGTTTTTTTAACGGAATCTGACGGCAAGGACGAAAACCAAAAAAATTTACACTTGCAGGGACTAATTTGCAAGAAAAAAACATACAGGGACTAAAATAAAAAAATTTGGAACATACAAAGACGAAAATGATGTTTAAGCCTTTTTTTAATAGCATGTGTTCATACGCTTAATCATCTATTCTTGTATATATCTTTTTAGATAACAAGTGTTGGGTGGAACCAATCAATCAAATAGATAAAAGGTCTCATAAGATTATGGATTACTGTGATTCCCATGAATTTCCATTATCTATTTCATTAGTATAATTTTAGTTTGAATTTAACTCAACATTTACAAAACTGATTTGTAGTATATATAACATTATCAACCACTTATACAAAAAGTAAAATGAAAAAAGGCGGTCTAGAAAAACACCCCGAGTATAAAATTGTACAAATCATTTTATTTAATATGAGCATATAATATATTGTGCAACAAACCTTATAGCTACAATTTCTAGTAAAATCAATTCTAGAATCAGAAGCTACAATTTCTATCTTCAAGTTGAATCAATTTTAGAGGCAGAATCAATTCTACTTTTGAGAAACCAAACAAGTCAGAATCAATTCTACACGTCCAGAATCAATTCTGACTGCTCCAGAAGTGGAACCAAACATACCCTAAATTAAAGCTTATAAAAAGACAAAAAAGATTATGACACATTAGTAAAATATCACTTTTTCTCCTTAGTCCCACTGAAGATCGCTGCAACACAAAACATGTTCTATTTATTTATTTGGCAAAATGCATTCATAAGGTCCTTTAAGTTTTACATTTATAACAGATTGGTCCTTTAAGTTTTTTAAGTAACAAATAAGTCCTTTAAGTTTTTTAAGTAACAAATAAGTCCTTTAAGTTTGTAATTTATAACATCTAGGTCCTAGTTTTTGAGTAAATGGAGGGACCTAGATGTTACAAATTACAAACTTAAATGACTTATTTGTTACTTAAAAAACTTAAAGGACTTATTTGTTACTTAAAAAACTTAAAGGACCTATATGTTACAAACGTAAAACTTAAAGGACCTATAGATGCATTTTTCCTATTTATTTTCTCATACTCCCTTCGGACTTATCTATAAGCAAAAGTTACTTTTTAGATTCATTAAACAATTGATGTATCTAGTCTATATCTTAGTTAAATATAGGGATAACAAAAATATTCATACCCGCAGATATATGCGGATAAAATCCGCCATGGATATGGAGCGGATAGTTTAATGAATATCCACGGATAAAATAAATGGATATTTTAATTATCCGCAGTTAATGGATACGGATGCGGATTTAATACTATCCGCGCCCGCAGATATCCATACCCGCTAAATAATTAGTAAAATTACTTAAATATATCTACTTACATATAAATTATAGTATTTTTATATATAAAAAAATTGTACTTTTATATTTTATCTTTTTATTTTAATTTTTGAGAAAAAAAACTTTTCAACTTCTTACAATTGACAAAAAAAGAGAGCAAAATTTATGAATATTATGTGTTAATGTTTTGTCTTTAAGAAAAACTAATTTTTTTTTTCAATAATTAGTTCTTTTTCTTAATAAAAAAATATCATCCATGGATATCTGTTAATATCCGCGGATACTTCAATATCCGTGGATTACCCGTTTAGCGGATATCCGCACGGATATGGAGCGGACACGGATATTATATTTATCTGACGGAGCGGACACGGATATCACACTATCCGCGTCCATGGATATTCATTGACATCCCTAGTTAGATACATCAATTGTTCAATGAATCTAAAAAGTAACTTTTGGTTATAAATAAATCTGGAGAGAGTACTAATTAATGCATTGAGGATATTAGTTATAAAAAAACAAAAAAAAATGATAACTTATACATTGAAAATATTATTTTTATATTTATTTTAAAAATATTGACTACACAAATTTTATAATGAATTTATTTATTATTTTTAGTTTGTTAACTATTGCTCCAAAAAAAAATAGTTAGCATTTTTATTCAAAATACAGAACCAAATTTATTGTCTTTGATTTTATTTTTTGTTCTGAAAACTTTCTTACTTTGTGTGAATTTGAACCAACAGAATGAACTCAACAATCCACCAAAATCAACAATCCACCAAAATCAACAATTTGATTCCTTCTTCTCATACTCTCAGAGTTTTACACGCGCCCCCGATCTTCCAATATTATCCCCTTACAATACAGGATATGAGTGTATGAATAACAAAAATTGAAAGAGAAAAAATAGATTGCATCATAGAATGCGAACTGCGTTCATATTCGAGATGCAAACTTTTTAGATTGGCAAATGTCCAGATGGCGCGAGAAAAAAATCCCCAACAATTTCATACGGTGGGAATTGGGCCTGAAAAACATAAACTGTTTGGGCCGGCTGAGTTGGGAGTATAGATCCAAACCTGACTGAATAAGTTTGAAAAGTAAGTGGGCCCTATATCTGATTCAGCGCCACGGCGGATTAGAAAAGATTCTTATCAACTTTTAAGCATACGCCGACACGTACAACGACCGTGCCCATTAAAGTCGAAGTAAGCACAGTATTGTTTGGTCCATGTACGGAGGTGCTAAATAAAATAGATTCTCAAAAATTCATATTGATAACTTTGTTGTTAAAAATTGATTTTGTCTCTACTCAAAATTAATATATTTTTTTAAAAAAAGGTTTGTTCTGTGAAATAATTTTTGGGCCACAATAAAAAGTGGAATTTGTTGTTGTGGAAATTATCGAGTTATTGAAGATAAAAAAAAGAACTAATGATATTATAATTTGTTGCTTTTAAATTTAAATATAATTTTTATACATTATTTATTGTTCAATTTACATTTATGTAAATGTATCTAAATATAAATTATTTTCCATGCAACCCATTTTTTTTTAATATTACATGTAACTCATTTTCTATTAAAATTAATTTTATAAAATTTATATATATAAAAATCAATTCTTATTGTTAAAGAACCAAATATACATAAATGAACTATTATAATAATCTCAAATCTAGTAATAACTTATTTTAAATAACCAAATCTACGAAATCAATCATCAGTTGCTTCCGTAATGATTGATGTTAGACTCGATAAGGAGAATCACAGTTCGATTCCCACAATTGCGATTAATAGGAGGCTGAAATTACTTGATGTCATAACTAACTTCTAAATTAAATTGGACAGTCCAGTAGACCGAATACTAGTGGTAAAAAAAAATCAAGCAAGAATTGGTTAAAGAAAGAAAGTAAACAACAATAATGGGGTCATGCTATAGTAAAAAATAATAGTCCCTCCTATTAATTTATACCATAAGAACAACTTAAAAATAAAATAAAAAATTATGTTGAAAAAAAAAACTTGATGAATTGAATGTACGGATTTTTGTTTATATTTAGTTTAATAATTTGTGCATTCATGACAAAAAAAAATAATAATAATTTGTGCATTAAGAAACATGGATAATAGAAATATCTTTAATTTTTGAATTTTTTTCGATCAAATAGTTTAGTAATTAGAATTTTAACTTTAAATGTGAATAAGTGAGAGTATCAGAACTCAAACTTATATCCCTACATGGCTATATATACAATGTTCTCTACCAACTGAATCATGTTTATGAGGACGAAAAATTACTCAATCCCAACAAAATTATTCTATAAGCAGTTTTAGTTTTTATCTTAAATCAATATTAATCATTTTTTATTGCAAAATAAACTCACAATTTATATATTCCATTTTGAGGTTCTTTTTAGGGATGTCAATTTCATCCGTAAATGGGGATCCCCGCGAAGATTATCCAGTTTGAAGATTTGAAGTTGGAGAATTTTTTCCCGTGGGGATGGGGATAGATGTGAAAGTCCCCCCGAAAGAGGTTTGGGGAAGGGGACAGTATTTCGTCCTCCGCCCCGCGGAGACTCCGTCCCCGAAAATTAATAAAATAACATTTATAAATTTATATTTTAGTGCTTTATAAATTATTTTTAACTATATTTTCACACAATATGTGTATACATTTGTTTATATATGATGGTTATAACTGTCACAAGACTCATAATAATATTTTAATATTTTTATTTGTTTTATAATTAAACTTGAATATTTTTTTACAACTACTTCGATTGAAAATAATATAAATTTCATACTTTTTTTAAAGTTGGTGGATATCCGCGAGAACTGTGGGGATCTGCGGGGATGAAGATGGAGGAAGAATTCTCCCCGAAGCGGACAATGGGGACGAAGATGGAGAATATTTTAGATGGCGGAACAAAGAGTGATAAAGTATCATCCGATCAATCTCTGCCCCATTGACATCCCTAGTTCTTTCTAACACACCTTGTGCTAGTTTAGAACTAACTGTTGATTTAATATATTCCATTTTTGTTTGTTAAAAATATTTATATTTAATTTATTTTTTCATTTTAAAGTACTCCGTATTTTAAATTTTTAGGTGGATAAAGTTTTTAGTATCCGTTTATATAATCCAAACCAAAACAAAACAAAACAAAGGTGTCTACATACACATGATGTTTCATCGTTGAATGTTGGCTTAAGCATCATTTTTGTCCCTGTAAGTTCATAAATTTTTGGTTTTAGTCCTTGTATATTTTTTGTTGCAAATTAGTCATTGCATGTGCAAATCTTTTTTATTTTAGTCCCTACAGCTAAAATCCGCAGGAAAATCTGTAGGAAAATTCATTGGTTTCTTGCGGATTTTCCTATGGATTTTAGTTTTAAGGGACTAAAAACAAATAATTTGAACATACAGAGACTAATTTGCAACAAAAAAAGATACAGAGATTAAAATCAAAAAATCGCGAACTTACAAGGACGAAAAAGATGATTAAGCCTTGAATGTTTTATTGACATATGAACTAACTACAAACTCTATCTTTGATTGAAAATTTTCACCTTCTTCAATTTCTGTGGACTTCTCTCTATAACACTCAATTTCTTCTGCTAACAAGGTACGGTTTGAAGTCAGCACATGACTACTTAGTTCAACCATCTTTTTCAGTGCATTGCTTGGTTTTTTGTGTGGAATTTATATTTTAATAAAAGATGCAATTTTTTCTTCTTTTTATTGGATCTAGATTTAGTTTTGGAAAACCCATTTGATTGTTTTGTAATTGGGATGTGATTTCTTCTTTGGGTGTGTTTTGTACAGTGATGAAATGAAACGGGTGAGTATAAAGTTTGTTTCTTTGTTTCTATTTTCAGTGCAAATTGCATTGCATAGTACAAAATAACTGTTTGTCTGGTGCATCTTCTTGAAAAATTATATCTTCTGTGTTTCATAGATAATAGGAAATGAAATTGGAGAATGAATTTTTGTTTATCTTGAAGAATTTAGAGGTATTAGTTTTATTTTTCGTAATAATTCGGAGTTAAACCGGGAGGTAAGTAAATCCTAGCCAAGGATTGTTCTAGAGAGGGATCGAACTCGGGTGCACCTGATCGACCTTAAATGAAGCTCGTTAACCACTTGAGTCAAATACCTGGTTTAAATGAATTAGTTTAGTTATAGAGTTTTGAGAAAATGTTTCTGTCAGGTCTTAGAAACTATTTTAGTATTATTCCCTTGGGATGCTTTTAGTAGCTTTATTTAATTTTAATCTCAATCTGCAATGACTCTGGTGGTAAGACAAAGGAAAAACATGCTACTTTAAGTGTATGTTTGGTTCCACTTCTGGAGTAGCCAGAATTGATTCTGGACTTGTAGAATTGATTCTGACTTGTTTGGTTTCTCAAAAGTAGAATTGATTCTGCCTCCAGAATTGATTCTACTTGAAGCTAGAAATCGTAGCTTCTGATTCTAGAATTGATTTTTACACTCAAAATTTTTGTTCAACTCACTTTTACATGAATATATCCAAACATAAACCACTTTAACTTAAAATCAATTTTGGCCAGAATCAATTTTACAGAATCAATTCTATCAAAATCAATTCTCGTCACCGCAGAACCAAACAAACACTAAGTTGGTTTAGTCAATGCATGTGTTGATTTGCATAAGAATATTCTTAGTCTTTTTATAATAAAATTGAGTAATGACTAAAAGTGCTGAAGGGTTGAATAACTAAATGTTCTGACTTGATCCAATTAAACACATATTTGCAAGCTGTGATTCAAAAGCTTCTAGATTGCGGTATCCATAGCGAATACTATGTTAATATTTTTTACTTGTATAATATTTATCAATCCGATTATTTTTAATTTATGGTTAATTTTTCCAGGTTCTTGTTGATGGGTACTGCTAAGTCGGCTGTGGATTTAATGGGATCTTCTTCTGAAGTTCATTTTTCTGGATTTCATATGGATGGTTTTGAGAAAAGAGAGGCTAGCACAGAACAACCAACAACATCGGCAACTGACATGTACAACCAACCTTTCATCATAGGTGTGTTTTCTTACGGAAAAGTCGCAAATGTACTAGTAAAGTAATTGACAACTTCCTATTTGTGTCCGTCGGTGGTGGACAGACTTTGCTTTGCGTTTCTTGTGTCTGTAGTACTATCTTGTTCGATAACACCATTAATTAGTTAGTTGTAAAATGCAAATAGATAATTAGTAGACTCATGCAGATAGAAAAGTGACATAAACAGGTCAGAATTTACGGTTGCTGTGAAGATAAATCACATTTTCTTATTTGTGTTATTATAACTTAATGCGATATTAAATTAGTTAGCATTTAATACGCAGGTATGAATTCTGTCAGCTTATATATCATGTTATATTTATACAGTAGAGCTTCCTCCACATTTATCACACATGATAAGATCCTAATTTTGGTTCATTGTGGATGCATAATTTTCAATTTTTAGAACTTTTTTCTTTTAGCTTGATGATTCTAATCTATTTATCTATTTTTACAGGTGTTGCTGGGGGTGCAGCATCCGGCAAAAAAACAGTTTGTGATATGATTGTTCAACAGCTTCATGACCAACGAGTTGTGCTCGTTAATCAGGTAACAAATTCTTTCTACGCATACATATTTTGGTTGAATCAAGAAAATATCAAGACTTTTTTTTTTGGTCTCAAAATGATCAATGAGGGCACAATCAATCGGATTTACTTATATTGATACATTGTGCTTAATAAGTTAACTATTTAACATATGATAGGATTCTTTTTACAATAACTTGACTGAGGAAGAACGAGCAAGAGTACAAGATTACAACTTTGATCATCCTGGTTAGTACAATTACACTTCGTAGTTTGACGTTATTAATGAGTGTCTTTTGATCTTAAGAAACCATAAAGGATGAAAAATTATGTTATCTGTGTGTCTTTACAGTTTTGTTTTAAGTCATATGTTTACTTTCTTAATAACTATGTGAATTTTCTTGATTTATAATCAGATGCTTTTGATACTGAGGAATTGCTTCGTGTTATGGATAAGTTGAAGCATGGTGAAGCTGTAGATCTTCCAAAGTATGATTTTAAGAGTTACAAAAGTGATGCGTTAAGAAGGGTATATCTTTGGAACTTTAATATTTTTTAGCAGTTTTAACCCCGTGTTTTTAAAATGATTAACAACATAAGATTGAAATTCCAACTATTAAGTTGTAAATATCATGCAAAAGAATAACGAATCAATGATGATATAATACTCTAAATGCGTATTTAGACTAAGTTTTGTAACAAAGCTTGTGTGACTATCATTCCATTTTATTTTGCTTTAATGTGTCTTCAGGTGAACCCTTCAGATGTTATAATTTTGGAAGGCATCCTTGTTTTTCATGATCCACGTGTTCGGGAGTTGATGAATATGAAGATATTTGTTGACACAGGTCCTTTTGTTTCCTTTAACTCAGAATTTATTATATTGTATCTTTCACATAGAATTTGTTAATTTATATGGAATATTTTGTTAGATTAATTTTATTTCATCTCGTGGAATCGGTATACTGTTCTGTATTGTTGATTCTTCATATACTGAGTTTTTACCCGTGTACCTTCTAGTTATTTTATAATCCGGTAGATTTTCAGTGTCATTGTTGAAATACTAAATTAAGCTGTCACTTTACATCTTAAAATGTTCAGTGCAGATGCTGATGTTCGTTTGGCAAGAAGGATTAGACGTGATACCAGCGAGAAGGATCGGGATATTGGAGCAATTCTTGATCAGGTAGCAATTTAAAACCATGTCATTTTGCACTACCTTATTTCATATTGATCATATAATATATTACTTCTTTTCAAGACTCGGGAAAAATATATTTAATTAATTTCATAATGCTGATTGGCTGCTATTGAAATACCTTAATAATAATGAATGTATGATTATTCAAATTTTGGGAAATCATATCATTAAGGATTGGTTTTGGGATTATTATGATCTTGATCAAGCTAACACATTCTTTATGATATTGTGATGGCCAATTCCTTCATTTGAATGATTTTCGGCAGCTGATTCTTATGTTGCACTTGTTGCAGTATTCAAAATTTGTGAAGCCAGCTTTTGATGACTTTATTCTTCCAACAAAAAAGTATGCTGATATAATCATACCTCGTGGAGGAGATAATCATGTAGCTGTTGATTTGATTGTTCAGCATATCCGCACAAAGCTTGGTCAGCATGACCTGTGTAAAATATATCCGAATTTATACGTCATTCAGTCAACATTTCAGGTATCTATTGCAATTTATTAACCTTCTCAATAATCCTTCCTATAGCTCCAAGCTTTGATTTTTGTTATAATAACGTTTGAATCATCGTGAAATTTTTTTATATGCAGATACGGGGCATGCATACCCTTATACGTGATGCTCAGATAACGAAGCATGATTTTGTATTTTATGCTGATCGTTTGATTCGTTTGGTAAGTAAACATGTTTCATTAACACTTTCTTAATTTGGCGGTGATGTGACATTTTCTTTAATTACGCGTTTGAGCAGGTTGTAGAACATGGTTTGGGACATCTTCCATTTACAGAAAAGCAAGTAGTCACTCCCACCGGTAATCTTTTCCTTTTCATACTTGATTTTTGATATCTTAATTGCAACAAAAGCTATCTCTATGTGATTGTCTTCTTCAATTCATTTAATTTGTGCCGCATAGTAACTTTTTATGCTTTTTTTTTTTCATATGCAGGTTCTGTATACACTGGTGTGGATTTTTGTAAGAGGTTGTGTGGTGTCTCTGTCATTAGAAGGTATAAGTTTTCATCCTTGCTTCCAAATATATTGACTAAGGGCCTGTTTGGATTGACTTATTTAAGCTTATCTATTAGCATAAACACGTGTGAACAAACTGTTTAGAAGAGCTTATCGAAACAACTCATGACATGTTCAATACTGTTTTTTAGCTTACTTTCATAACTTCACAAGCTCTCCATGATAGTTTATGAAAACAGCTTATATATAAAAACAGTTTGATTTTATTTTATCTTTTGTTATAGAAATAGCTTTATACATATGCACTTATATGATACATGTTTATGCTATAAACGCTTAATTAAGTTGTTTATCCAAACATGACCTTAAGTGTCTTTGCTGAACTGATCTTGAATAGTTCAATAAACAAAGAATTATATCTGCAGCCTTTTATAATTCATAAAAGCACTTTCTGTTGTTATATTTATATTGCGCTAATTTCAGTGGGGAGAGTATGGAAAATGCCTTAAGAGCATGCTGTAAAGGTATTAAGATTGGGAAAATTCTGATCCACAGAGAAGGTGACAACGGTCAACAGGTTTGTCCATCTATATCTATGCTTTGGTACATATCTGTATATTTCATTTTTCAGTCACTGACTTCTTATATTTTGATCAAATGATTAGCTAATATATGAAAAGTTGCCAAATGATATCTCAGAAAGGCATGTGTTACTGTTGGACCCTATCCTCGGCACAGGTTTGTCATAGTCTCTTCTTTTTCCTCTTCGTTGTTGTTCCGAAGTTACAAGTGCCTGCAACCTGTTACCACTTAAGTGTCTATTTGGCTCTACGGTGACAAAAAATGATTTTGATTTAATTGTTTTGTAAAATTGTTCCAAGTTAAAATTGAATTTAAGACAAAATGATTTATGTTTGGATGCGTGAACGTGAAAGTGAATAATGAGTTAGAATCGATTGTAGAGACAAAAACAATTCTAAACGAGAACCACCAATACTCAAGTCTTCAGAATCACTTGTAGTTCTCTCATAAGTGAATCCAAACATGAACTATGTGAATTTTCATTTTTTTTTAGCGTCACTATGTGAATTTTCATATATATATATACTCCCTCCGGCCTCTTTTTTAAGCAAATATTCCAATTTGCACACTTATTAAGAAGTTAGCTTTTTATCTTAATTTTATGTGAAATATCTATTAAAATTCCTAAAATATCCTTTCTATTAAGCAGCCATTAGCAACTACTCACGTGAAGTAGTACTCTTATACCTTTAGTTCCATACAAAATAGGGTCAGAAATTTAACCAATCAAAATGATAGTTAGCATGGAAAGTTGTAGAAGTGGAGTATAAGAAACCGAGTCACCCTTAATTTGTCAGCATGCTTAATACAAGTAGCTATACAAATGAATAAATGCATGTGTAGGGGTATTTTTTGGGAAAAAATTATTAAATAGAGTTGAATTTGTTAACTTTTGCTTATATTTGAGGCCAAAATTTTTTGTTTTGGAGGGAGTATATATATACACTCCCTCCGGCCTTATTTATAAGCAAAAGTCAACAAATTCAACTCTAATTAATATTTTTTTCTAAAAAAACCCCTACACATGCATTTATTCATTTGTACAAGTAACCTATACGGAGTATTAAGCATGCTAGCAGAATTAATGATGCCTTGTTGGAGTACTCCACTTCTACAACTTCTCATGCTATTACTATCATTTTGATTGGTAAAATTTCTGACCCTATTTTGTATGGCACTAAAGATATAGGAGTACTACTACACGTGAATTAAATTTGTTGGAGTAGTAGCTAATAACATCTTAATAGGAAGGACATTTTAGGAATTGCAATAAAAGTTTCACATAAACTTAAGATAAAAAACCAACTTCTTAATAAGTGTGCAAATTGGAGTATATATATATATATATATATATATATATATATATATATATATATATATATATATATATATATATATATATATTTCCCGGTCTTTGTGATTGCACTTATTATGATGAGATGCTGTGAATTATGTTAATGGGGCCGACCCAAATTGTAACATGAGCCGATATATTTTGGAGCTGAAAATATTAAAGAGAAAAAAGAGAGGTTTATGGTTGAAGTGGAGGGCTTGGTGCGAATGGACAGAGTCACAGCCGTATAGACCAGACCTGTTTTCTGCTGTATTCCTTGTGAATCAGTTTAATTATTAGAGTTATGACGTTACTCATGGTATCAGTGCAAATTACTTAGACACTCGGTTAAACTCTTTGGCTGACTGTTGGCGTAGGTTGCATCTATGTAAATCTATATGTGCATTTTTTTTCTTCTGCATTCTGCTAGAGTTTCTGTCGTAACTCATTTTGATTAACCATAAGAAAATTTTCATTTACAGGTAATTCGGCTGTTCAAGCGATTTCTTTACTTATACAAAAGGGTGTACCAGAATCCAACATTATATTTCTTAATCTCATATCTGTAAGTTATTGATACATTAATTCCTCTATGTCTATTTTCTTCTAACCCTTTGCGGTGTGATTGTTTTTCTCTTGCTTCTTTCCTTTTTTACTTTCTTTTGTGCTCTCTTGATTGGTTACATTTATTTATCTTCTCATCTTATTTAGGCTCCTAAAGGTGTTCATGTGGTCTGCAAAAGTTTCCCAAGAATTAAAATAGTGACATCTGAGATAGAGATTGGTTTGAACGAAGATTTCCGTGTCATACCGGGCATGGGCGAGTTTGGAGATCGGTACTTTGGAACCGATGATGATGAACAAGTGACGGTTATTTCACAATAATGAAACCAAATTCCACAAAATGTTCTATATTGGAGTAATCACAATGAAACTCTCTATGTGTTGCAATTTGCTTACATGTAATATTATGAACAAAAGTTTCCCAAGAATTTTAAATAATCTTCCCTTCTCTCATTTTTTATTTATTTTGTGAAAGTAATTTCTGCTTGAGTTTGTGTGGATACAACTTGGGAGAATGGGGTTCAATTTTACAGATTTCTATTTTTATTATTTATAAACTGTTTTTTTTTTAAACAAAAATTAATTTTCACAACTTGGGAGCCAAACAATTTTAAGCCAAATTTGGGAATTTGAAAGATTTATATCCACATTTTACATCCATACACTTCACTTACCAACAATTTAACATTTAAATTTGAGATTTTGCCCCCAAAATTAGAGACAAACAAAATTTCCCTTAAGTTAGGGCATTGAGGTTTTTTTTTTCCCTCTTTTCCAAAGCATCTTATGCTCTTATATCCAACAGATAGACAAAACTTTTACTTATGTGTCAAATTATTAAGTTAGGGCTTTGAGTGTTCATCTAAGGTCCTAATTGGTATAAAATAGCATATAGTTAATAAGTAATCTTATAGCGGATAAGCTTATATAAGTTAGCTTAGAGTGAATGAACTTATAGTGAATAGCTTGTAAGTAAACTTATAGCGAATAAGTCAGCTGATTGAATTTATAGTGTTTGGTAAAATTAGCGGTTGAACTAGCTTATAAGTATAAAATGACATAAAAAAATGTTTAGCTAATTACTACTCCCTCCAATCCTTTTTATAAGAAACAAAAGTGACACTTTTTTTTGTCCGTTTAATAAGAAACTTAGACCAATTTTCAAAAGTATTAAATGTTTAATTTCACTTATACTCTTACTTATTATGGAGAGAATATTAAAAATAAGTAAGTTAATCAAATTAAGAGTAATTAGTGAGGAGTATTCATGGAATGAATTTAAGTGTATAAAAATATTAAATGAAAATATCTCTTTACAATATGTTTTCTTGATCTTGATGATTTATGCTTTGTTTTTTATAAAAAGGACCATAAGGAATATTTAATTTTTTTAAAGTAAGATGGACGGGTAAAATTGGAAGAAAAAATGATAGGCTATATGTCATAAGCTAATTAAATTAGCTTATCAAAGTAAATTATAAACTAGTAAAGAGCTAATTAAAGCTCATGAAAAAGAAAACTTTACCAAACGAGTTATTTTTCATCATATAAACTTATAATCTGCAAGATTCAACCAACCAACTATTTTATATTTTTTTTAGAAAAATCAATCAACCAACCGGAGAATTGAATGATGAATGCACAAAATTACATGTATCAATCTAAGAGTTATTTAATATATGAAGACTTTGAGAGAATGAATTATTTTAAAAAATATATCATTGGTGTTGTGCATGTAGTTGGTTGATGCCGTTTTTTGTAATTCATATCTGTGACTATAAGAATCATATAATATATGAAAATGAGGAAAATCAATTGTATATGATTCACCAATATATAATTTTTTAAAATTTAAACCGCATAATATATTGGTGGTGTCATGTGTGTAGTCGATTAATTGTTCTGGTGTTTGAGATTTATGACTCTAAGATTCATATTTAATATATGAGAATGAGGAAAAATCAATTGTTCATTATTTATCTATTGTTAAAAAAACAATTAAACCTCATGATATATTATTTGTGTTTTCGTTAATTCTTCAATTAAAAAACTAAAGACTCATTTTAGTCCTTACAGATCCTAACGATCTAATGGTCCTGACAAAATTAAAAATTTAAATTAGTCTCTGATATTTTCATACTGGAGATAAATTAGTCCCTAATTCTTTATAAATTGTAATAGATAGATTAATTTATCTCTAGTATAAAAATGTCCGGACAAATTTGAATTTTATTTTTGTTAAAAACTAAATCGGACTGTCAAAAAATCACAAACTACCAAAGTGGCTCTTCACTCTAATTCAAATTTGCAACACTAAAATTTTTAAATTAAAAGTAAAACTCTCAATTTTATTCTAAGTCAAAACTATACTATGTCACAAACAATTATTATTATTGTAAATTATGAAATTACAAATATTTTAAAGTTTTTTTTTTATTATAAATGGTTAATTGTTCGCTCAGCACTTATTTCTCTCATGCAGTACTTTTGGTTCCATGTGAGCTCTTGTTCGCTCTTGGATTGGCTTTTCGGCGGTCGATGTTCACACTCTTTCTGACCAGCAAGTCCCGTGCATCTATTGGAGAAAGTCAATATATTCTCTTTTAGGTGGCTGAAGACGACAAATGTTACTCTTGTCTCAAATTGTCAGAGTTGGTGGTCGAACACATTGCTTTGTTTGGGCATCGACTAATGTTTGTTTTTATGATGTTTCTTCTGTTTTGATACCTTTGTAAAACTATCGTAGTTCTCCTTGACACACTTTATACTGAGGTGACTACTTATTTTTATTACTTTTTTTTAAGCATGATTAATGTTACAGTGAAAATATATAAATAATATTTATTTTGCGACATTTTTTTTTTTGATAAGTATTTTGTGACATTTTTCTTGTCATAATATAACACTATAGCGCATATGAGGTGGACCCAAGTGACCTTGTTTGTTTGCTTAGATTAAGAGAAGGGTAGTTTGAATTAAACCATGTGGATCAGAGCGTTACACATGCACTCAACCACATGAAAAAATGGGGAGAGACATGTTTCGGAAATTCGAGATGTCTTGTGCTACTAAAAATAAAAATGTCGTGGTATATGTTGAAGTTTATTAATTATAATTGTGTATTGCTTGTCTTGTTTCATACTAAAAAGGAAAATGCTCACCAAAAAAAATACTAAAAAGGAAAATAACTAAAAAAATTCGTTAATTCGTGACTAATTTTAACAAGTTTCCGGTAAAGGATGAATAATTCTTGAGAATTTGAATTTAATTTCTATGAGAAAAAATTCTTAGTTAAATTTTTCAGTCGAACTTTAAATTATATGACTTATTTTTACGAGAATTACAGAGTTAGTATAGAAAAATAATTATGATTTTTTTTTTCACATGCACAAAAAAAGCCAAAATATCATTTTCCACTCAACTATTTTTTTTTTAAAATTTCTTATGCTCCAAAACTGCTCTTTGAAAGTATTTTTGGCTTTTAGGAGAGTAGGCCACCAAACTTTTTAAATTTGTTTTCTCTTCCAACATAACATTTTCCCCTTTTGGATTTATATGACCTATCTGATCCAAATCACCTGAAAAACAAATAATAGTCCTTTCACAGAGAATCTAAATAATCTTGCTAATGTGATTTTGGGAGTGGGGGATGTACAATATCATGTATAATTGTCTCTTCTTTTGCATTTCAAGCATTCTACCTATAAACCATGCATGATTAATTGGTTGCAACATGATTGGTTTTGACTGCTTTTATATTCTAATTCTAAGGAGGATCACACAACCTTGACTCCTTCACATGCCTTTCTTTTAACAATACTAACATCCACACACATTGTTTTCCAACTTTATGGAATTCTTTGTAATTGTAAATTTTGTACCATGTAATTAAATTGAGAAACACTTTTACTTTCCTCTTAAGGTTTTCTAGGGTCTTGTTCTCATGCAGTGGAATATTCCCCATATTCATGTAGTCGGAATATCGGTAGTTGTTTGATAAAAACCGAGTTGTCCAAATTCAAGTTCGGTAATTTTAATTATAAATCAAATCTACATTTTCTCAAAGCATTTGATCTTGACCGAATAACCTTCAATATTTTAACTGTGTAAATGCATGAATTCATTAATGATAAGAAATGTGAATTCCTTTTTTTTCTTTTTCTTTTCTAATTTACCTCAAAGCTAGGCTAGAACATGTGAAATTATATTCTATACATATTCACGATTCATCAAACCAAGTAGGGTTAATACCCAAAATAAAGTATTTAGTGTGTTAAATTCTACATAATTTTTTTTTCTTGTTTGATAAAACAGCTTCGTCACCATATCTTTTAAAGTGAATAAGTGAAAGAATCTATATTCGAACTTTAACCTCTACATAGAAGTAATTTACTAAAATATCTTTATAAATAATAGTCGGTAGAATAAACATATAAAAGTATATACAATTATTTTTATCAATAATGATGAGAAGTCAAAGTGTCATCATCATGTGTGTAATTCAAGCCATGAGCTCATCAAGTCATAATTAACCAAGGTTAATCAACAGGAATTCCTAGATAAAACAAAATGCATGCCATAAATAAAGCATTTAGCCTTTTTTCTTCTTTCTCTATTCATATCTCACGAATTTAACTCCAATTTAGTAATATGATTTGCATTTGTCATTAGTACACTAAAATGGAAAATGTGGAGGGCAGGTATAAAGTTCTCCTCTGTGTCACAAGATTCAAACTATTAATGATGAAAAACTCACTATAAAATGCCATGATTTAACCAACTTTAGTGATTCAAAAGGAAAACAAAATAATGAGACTAAATTACTACTTTATTATTTGATGGTTGTGGGGAGCAAAATCAATTCCCAAACAGGTGATAATAATCATGAAGTTTCATTGATAGAGATTGAACACCAAAACACACTATATATAGGGATATCATTAAATAAATCTAAATTATGAATTATTGGTTAATTTGTAACTATTATACTTAAAAATTAATATATACATATATAGCCATACCAAAGATACAACCAACACACTTTAACATTCTTGGGAGAAAATCTTACTACTATAGTAACCAAGAAAAAATTGAAGCATAGCAAAAAAAAGGAATTTTTAAAACCATATGTCAATTGTTGTGGCGTTTATTTGGTTTTGCAGCAACAAAAATTAATTTTGAATAAATCAATTTTGTAAAATTAATTTTAGTTAAAAGTGTGTTGAATGTAAAATGATTTATATCTGAATAAATTCACATAAAAAAGAGTTTAATAATAAATTTGAATGTGAAAGTCAAACCCTACAAATTATAGAGACAAAATCAATTTCTATTAACATCTCACAAAAATGTTCAAATCAATTTTATGTGTCTCGAATTACTTTTCATTCTCCAAAACATATATTTAGCCTATATTTAGTGTCACAGTGTATATTATAGAATCATAGTAATTCATCTAATTTTATAAAAGCTACAAAGTATAGTTTTTGCAAAATCGCGGTGGATCACCGTGATTCTGGCGTATCCACCATGATATCAAACACAGGTTTAGTCAGCAGTGGGATCAATTTTGATTTTTTGCTATATATTGGTTTGTTGCTCTAGACTATAATTATTGGGGATATAAGAACTACTTCTATAAATAATGTAATCTAAATCGGCTAATTATTATGTTTAACTGAATAAGATCTGAAGTTAATGAAGCTGACATGGGGTTATCAAAGATGATCCCACAAATTTCACAGTTTAATTACTTTCTCAAAAGAAGATTTTTTTTTTTTTGATAAGCAAATGATTGAATTATAAGGAGTACAAGGGGTACTCAACCCTTACAATTCAATAACAAATCACTCTAGACACATTGTAAACAATCTAGAGGATTAGTACACCAAGAATCAAAAGAAATAATAACATTACTCCTAAGACGGCCACTAAACCAAAACCAAGACATATAAATAATTTGGTCCACTAATGAACCGATAGTAACCCGATCTTCTCTAAACACAATATTATTCCGCCCCCTCCATAAACACCACATCGTTGCTAACCAAATAATATGACGATGCTTGTTCTTAACCTTGCTAGCCTTGCTCTTTATTAAGTCTCCAAATCCAATAAAATGTTGCTGTACAGAATTGGAGTTTATGGAATTCAACCCCATCCAAATGAAGATTCTGCGCCAAACATTAGTGGAAAAGTTGCAGTGAATAAAGACATGGGCAATGGATTCAACTTGATTGGAACAAAACGCATACCTCCTGTCAGTACTATTAATAATAATTCCTTTATCAAACAGTGCCTCCCTTGTCGGTAATTTTTCGAGCAACAAACGCCAACCAAAAATGCTAATTTTAGACGGAACATTATTCTTCCACATTAACTCCAAAGAATAGACCATGCTGTCGTCCAAATCGGCCATAACTGATCTATTTAACAGTTCTAAATATGCACACTTGACAGAAAAAATCCCCACCGAGGATGATATCCATTTATGTCTGTCCTCCACATCAGGACTCGGTTGAAACGGATGCAACAAGTTCATCAACTCCTGTTCTGCAGCTGCTTCACTAACCGAGAGTGAATCAATCCAATCAAACCGCCACACCCATACATTATGATCCAACGATCCCATCATCGACACAGAACCATTTTGGAGAGAAGATTTGAGATATAGTTCCGGATACAAGTTCTTTAACGTGTCCGTTCCAATCCACTTTTCTTTCCAAAAACCAATCTCTTTACCGTCACCAAGAACACTACTAATATTATCACCAAACCACCGACCGTCATTCTCCCCGCCTAAACTCCATAGGTCACGCCACCATATTGATGATTTGTTAAGTCTCTCCGTGCCTTCCCCATACAAAAAATTATTCGCAAACGCACCGTATCTAAATTCCAACAACTCCCTCCACGGTGCCTCTTTGTCGATAAAACATCTCCACTTCCATTTACACAAAAGAGACGAATTAAAAAGCTCTAGATTTTTTATTCCTAGTCCTCCCCTTTTTTTTGGTTGACAAATGCGATCCCAACTAACCCAACACATCTTTTTTTCCACCAATCCTCCCCCCCACAAGAAATTTCTTTGGATTGTCACCAATTCCTTTAGCACACATGAAGGGGCCTTAAAAAAAGAAAAGAAATATAGTGGTAAACTAGAAAGTACCGAGTTAATAAGGGTAACTCTTCCTCCAATAGATAAAATACGACCGTTCCAAGAACTAAGACGTTTTTTCATAGATTCAATAATTGGAAGCAACGTGGATCTTCTTCTCGGATTAGCCCCTACCGGTATTCCAAGGAAACGAAAGGGAATAGACTCAACGGCACAATGCAAAAAAGAGGACGACGCTCTCATAAAACTTTCATCAATATTGATGCCATAAAGTTTGCTTTTGTAAAAATTAACTTTCAATCCCGAAACAATCTCAAAACTCCGCAAAATAGTTTTTATAGTCCACAAGTTGTCCCAATTTCCCTCTCCCACTAGAATAGTATCATCGGCAAACTGAAGTGAATGGAACATAATGTTGTCACTAACCTTGTAACCATGAAATAAGTTATTCTCCACCGCTTTACGCATAAGCCCCGAAAGGCCTTCAACAACAATCAAGAAAAGAAAAGGGGAAAGAGGATCTCCCTGCCGCAAACCTTTACCGACATTAAAATCTGCTGTAGGACTACCATTTACCAACACGGACATAGAGCTATGAAAAACACAAGCATGAATCCACTTACGCCAACCTTCCGCAAAACCCATACGACCCATCATGTAGTCCAAAAATTGCCAATTAACTGTATCATATGCCCTTTCGAAGTCAACTTTGAATAACAAACATTTATCTTTTCTTCTTTTTGCCAAATCTATTATTTCATTGATCACCAGCACCCCATCTAAAATCTGCCTGTTAGGTACAAAAGCTGATTGTACCTTTGAAATTAAATTCCCTAACACTTGCTTCAATCTTCCCGCCAGAATTTTTGACAAAATCTTGTACATGCTTGTCACAAGACAAATAGGCCGATATTCTGACAAGGCCTGAGGATGATCTTTCTTTGGTATGAGAGTAAAAAAAGAAGCCGTGAAGGCCTTAGGTAACTTAGCACTTACGAAGAATTCATGCAAAAAATTCATAATATCAACTTTAATAATGTTCCAACACACCTTTAGAAATTTAAAGTTGAAGCCGTCAGTACCTGGACTTTTATCACCATCACTACTCCAAATAATCTCCCTAACCTCCTCTTCAGAGAAAGCCCTCATCAACAAAAAATTGTCTTCGTCAGACAAAGACTGAAAATGTACCCCATTAAGGTTCGACCTATACTTTCATTTTTCACTGAAATTAAGCTCAAAAAAATCCTTTACAAACCCCTTGATCTCATCCACCCCCTTGAATTTGCAGTAAATTTTAGTACATGAAAATGACATATTCACTTTTAAAATACATAGGATTACCAAATTTTCACCAATCAAAAACGAGATTTTCCAAACTGATGACACTGACTCTCTCTTAGGATTACCAAATTGATTCAGTGATATTGATACCACACTATCGTTTTCATGCTTCTCTTAGTCTTAGTCTTAGGTATGTTTCAAAGATTGTGGTAAAGATAATGAATTCCTCTAAGTAATAGTAACACAGCAAAAGCTACTAAAGTTGGCATTCTTCTTTAATATCATGCTACTTTTTTCTCTTCCAAAAGATCCTTATCTTGAATTGATTTATATATATATATATATATATATATATATATATATATATATATATATATATATATATTTTTTTCTTTTGAATTGGTTTTTTATGTTACATTCGTTTGAACTGTTATTCTTTAAATTATCTATATTCATATGTTTATTCGTCACATCTCAGTCTCACACTAGAGATGAACACTTTACTATTTTAAGTTTATGAATTCGAACCATTGCTGCGAAAAATCGTATACTTTTGTTCTAAGGTTTTTAAATTTGAGAGTTCAAATTTAAAGAAGAATTAAAAGGGAAATGAAATGGACGAATCCAACAATTTTAAGTTAGTTGTCTCAATATTAAAATGACCATTTTTTTTTTGGTATTAACACTTATTTTTTTAATGGAACTTGTCAAAAGGTTTAACCATACAAACATAATTTAGCATAAATGAACAATTAAAAAAAAAAAGACTTTGCTTAGGAAATCTATTGGTCAAAAAAGATTTGATCTCTTTTCTAATAGGTTATAAAATATATTTCAACATTACCAATCGTTAGTTTGTTCAGTGGTGGTTGGCGTTGAATTTAGTAGGAATGACTACGGTCCGATCCTCACAACTGGGATCGGGAGAGGGTTGAAATCACTTGATGTCAAAATCGACCCCTGAACCTGATTAAACTGGTGGTGAAAAAAAAACTATATTTAAACACTTTTAATCAATTTTAGTAGGTCCATAGTCAAGCAAATTTGACAATCTTTTTAATCAAAATAAACAATATAGTAAATTCAGTCTTTCCTTAAATATAAATATATTTTTATACTTGTTCAAAAAAAATATATATTTTTATAAGGGGGAAATGATAAGTATAGCGACAAAAAACATCACGAAACATCGCGACTAAGTGTAATTACTACTTATCACCTAATACCTGGCTGATTTCCACTAAATTAGGAACTAAATGACAGCAGCAAAATGAAAACAATAATACACGTCGTGAAAATTCACGAATTCTAATTTCGCTGCATATAGCAGCGCTCTTTTTATAAACACATTAAATACACTATTTACAATTTTTTACTATGTAATAAGTATAAAATTTTCAGCACTGTTTAAGTGTTCACTAACCTCCATTAAAGAACCTGCAGAACACATAAGATGAATTCTCTCTTTCGAACCGAATTTTTTCCATACATGAGAGTCGAAGATCGAATCATTGACCATAGCGTAACAAAATTTCTTACCACTTAGACCAATTAACATATGACGTTAAATTATTTTTCTTTGAAAAGGAGAGCATTTACGTTTGTCTCATTATTTTGTGTGTGTGAGTTTTAGTGTTAAACTCTGAACTTAAAATTAAAAATAAAAATAAAATGAAAGTAAGCCATGATATGGAAAACGCAGCACTAGCCATGAATTTCTTCGTCAAGATACTATGAATTTCTGAAAGTAATATATGTCTTGAACTTTGATACATTAATGTGAGGAAAAATATATGAAAGGAAGCGTGCATGAGAGGCAGAGAGGTATGATTTGGAGAAAAAAGGAGGTGTGAGGAAAATGAACCTTAAAAGCCTCTTTGTGATACAAAAATGGGCCCTTAAATCATTAGAATATCCACTCAATCTTATTCAGTGTCCATTCTTTCTTCTCTCTTTAAAGCAAAACAATGGCCAACAAAGCAAAAAGGATATCCTTTTTCAGCTCAATTTTTCATCCTAGACTGTAACCATAATCATATCTTTCGTGCACCAAGTCAAAACTATCTTGTTCACGCCCATTCACTTCAAAATACTAATTGACAATCCTATTCCTATGTTATGTAGTATGACTTATGAATCTTTTATATATGATCCTCAAACTTATAGGGTCTCAAATAATGACTCTATTTCAATTATTTGCCAAATTTCGTAGGGAAAATCTTTCAAATAGTAAACCTCTAAAGTGCATGCATGTTTGGTTCTTATGTGACAGAAAACTAATTTTAGTTAAAATTTAAAAAGAACTAAATGTAATTAAAATATTTTGCGTTTAGATATATATATTCATAAAAGTGAGTTGACACAATATATTTGAATGTAAAAATGATGAAGTAAAAAACTACAAATTAAATTCTATCGTCAAGTTTTTTATTTTTTGACAAAAAATTTTACCTTACATTTTTAGAATCAAATTTTGACACCTTTAAAAATAAATCAATACTGCATACACTTTTGATTTTTTTTATACATTATCACACTAATTAATAAACAAATTGTGCAGGGTTATTGGTTTACATTCCACAACTACGATGTGGCCAAATTTATACTACCTTTTGCAGAAAAATATGTTCTCCTATCTAAATATAAAGTCCATTTTAAATTACTAAAATACATTATTATTTTTATTATTATTATTATTATCATTATTATTATTTTTGACAAAATTATTATTATTATTATTATTATTATTATTATTATTATTGAAGTATACTCCGTACTCGTGATTAATATTGTGAAGTGTTTTTAAAAATGAGAAATCAGAATTTAACATATTTTTATAAAAAATTAGCATATTATAGGTACAAAGTTTATACCCTTTTTTAGCGGAACAAACAAAATTAATGAACTGCATGTTTAAGGGGTTATATGTGAAAAATGCAAATGGAGCTTATAGAGTGGGGAGAGGTAGTACATTAATTTTGTCCTATAGCAATGAAATTCAAACTCAAATTATTTATTTATTTTCAAACACTTGTGTCAGAATTTAAGAGCAATGCCAGTGCATAAAACTCTACAATCTTTGAAATAAAGTGTTCTTGCCGTGTCTTTTGACAAAACTCCCTAAGAGCAACTCCAGCGGCATAAAATTGGGTTTCATCCGCCAGCATGGAGTGCTACAAAGTGGAATTATTATGAATGAAGGCTACTTTAGTGCGCCAGCTGGCAACATCGTATACTGAGAAAGCAACGGAACTTTGCAGGTTCCTTTCATTTAAATAGTATTATTTTCTTTTGAAGCTATTTGATCAAATAATAATATATTCAGTATGAGTTCTTTTGAGGTAAAATTGTGGGGTCCAGTATGAGTTCTTTAAAATTGCACTATTGGAGTAAATAATAAGTGAGTTATTTCAAGGTGATGTAGATTTGATGGGACCCACAAAAAACCTTTGTAAAAATTGCACCATTGGAGGTGCTCTAACATTACAGATAAGAAACTGAACCATATTGATTCTACAACTAGGAATACAAATTGCAAGAGTCATAATCTTAGAAGCAAGAGCCGTGAAACATGGAAAATAATAATAATAATAATATCATAGATATGACAACATAATATTGGATGTACATAATAACAACATTGTCCAATAGGTCACTTAGATAAAATATCTAGGACCAAAAATGGACACTAGCTAAATGCCTAAAGCATATTAATAATATTAATTAGTTAAAATTAGCATAATAAGAATGTGAAATACTCAAAGTCAAAGACTTGAAGGGAAAAATAAATTGTTGATGAATCATGAATCAATAGAGCAAAGTTCAATAGACCCATAATGAAGCAATTCTTGAATCATTTGTTCAATGTGATTGTGATCTTCTTCAAGAGGCTTAATAAATTGTTGAGAATTTTCAACTTTAACTTTCTTGAAAACCCAATTTCCTTCTGATTCATTCATCTCTTCATGTCTCATTGTAGTGTCAATTTCTTCACTGTTTTTCATGGGAACATTGTTTGTGGAGTTTATGATACTTTGTGAAGATTCTCTCTGAGGTTGTTGCAGAGAAATTGGTCTAGTGATTTGTAATGAAGCCATGTAGCATCTATGAAGTTTAGCAGTTAAAGTTGCTGAGAGAAGCTTAGAAGATGATGATTGAGACACATTGGGATTGTAAGGGAAATTTGTTCTTGCTCTTGTACCACACATTAGTCTTGCAGCTTCATCATATGCTTTTGCTGCATCCTCAGCTGTTTCAAATGTTCCAAGCCAAATTCTTGTTTTTCTGCACATAATGAAAAAAAAAAACATGTTTTATTTTTCATTTCATAATTAATTAAAGACATGTAATATGTGCACGCGTATATATAATGTCTGGTCTTAACCTTCTGATTTCCTAGAAGAAGAGGTTCTGATAAATCAGAGTTCGAAAAAAAAATTAAGTAAAGTTTGACTAAAGGTTATTGCTGACTTACAAAATGGGGTGGCGAATTTCGGAGACCCAAGAGCCCCAATGCCTTTGTCGGACGCCTCGGTATCGCTGTTGTGGTCTGGCCATGTTGGGAAAGAAATGTATTCTTTTCAGAAAGTGTTTTTGAGTTTGTGATAAAGAGTTCTATTGTGAAACCAAGAGGAGGTGTTGAAGAAGGAGGGGTGATGGGTTTTTGTAGTTGGGTTTGTGTCAAATGTAGCATTTTTTTCTAATGGATCTAGCAACAATTTAATAAGGGTGTAGGGTCCCACTAAGGATTTATGTTTATTTTTTTGAGGTCTTACCTTATTTTTCTTTACCTATTTTATTTAACTATAATAATAACTTTGGTGTATTGCAATTTGCAAACCATGATTATTTGAATAAGTGTTTCAAGAAATAATAGTTCACATGTCTATCAAAAATATACACGGGACACAAAAAGTATAAAATTTATTAAAGCTATTATTTAGATCAGTCCATAGATTCTACTCATGTGAAAACTGATCCTTTGGAAACAATTTGTGGATAATGACTGGTTTGTAGTATTCTTTTGTATGTGTGAAATTTGATCCACAAGATCTTTGAATATATTACATATCCTTTAAAATTATTATATATTTATAAAAAAAAAAAATATATATATATATATATATATATATATATATATATATATATATCAAGTGCCTTAATGAAAATATTTTTATAGATCAAGTTGATTTTGTGCTTCTATGTTACTTTTAAACAGACAATATTATGATCTAGACATTGATAACGATCCTATGTTGCAATAATTCTTTGTTTAAACATTGATGATTAAAATTGGATTTACTTAACCAATATGTTTGTATTACTGTATGAGTTTGTATTTTATATTTGGGTCAATTGCAAGTTGGGCCATATTGATTTAAAATTTAAAGATTCCTGGACCATCTTATAATTACTCTAACCTATCAAATCATTTGATAAATCTTCTTCACTATTATCATATCATAATATCAATATATGAGATAAAGTATTTTGAGATCGGTAATTGGGACTATTTATAAACATTGGGTGGCTTTTTATTCCACAAAGCAGTTGAACTTTACTAGCATTTTCTGTCATGGAACCTTTCTTCACTTTCAGCCATATTGATCAGACATTAAAGCTTAGAATTTTGGTTTGCATTTAATTTCTTGCACTCAAAAAGTGACCGTAGGATGATCTTAGTCATTCGATCTATTATAATAGGTTTTATTTGTTTACTGAGCTTTAATTTTGTACAGTGTGATTTCAATCGTAAGGTCTGCAATATACTAAATGCATGACTGTGTCGTTCCGTGACTATGGGGAATATAGGTTCATGCTTAAGATAAGGGGAAAGAGAAGCATATTAGCATTCTTTTAAAAACTAGATCGGGGATAAAAACAGTTGAATTAATTGTGGTTTAACCCAATTCAATACGATTCTCCTAGACTAAGAATGACTCGTGGTTGAACCAACCCGCAGACAGGCTATAGTTCCTAGTTCAATTGGTTGAAATAACCTGTCCGGTTCTAAAAGCATTGCATATGAGACTTTGGTTGGTACTTTGGTAGTAGACGATGTTAATCAAATTTTCTTTGTTCGCCGAATCAAATGTTTGATGCAATAACATAATTTAGATCCCCATGTATCAACAAAATCGCACAATCGAAATGTAAACCAATTAATCTTATTCATATACATTGCATATGAGACTATGTATTTATATAAATGTAGCGAATTCAAATCCCTAAATATATACATCCATGTGCACACCATACTATAGGGTAATGCTAAATGAATAAAAAACCCTACTCGATATATAAAATAAAATCCTAAAATCATTCAAAGAGGAAAAAAAATTTAAAGCAGTTAACTTTGAGAATTACTATTACACTATTTCTTTTTCGTCATGAGATTAGATAGAAGATCCTTTTCTATTTGTTTAATTAATTTACAACAAAATTTGTTGGTGTCGTCCACTTAACTGAAGAGGTAATTTTAGTCACTCCAATCCCATCTATGATCAGTCCCATTTATTAAACTACTATTGATAATACCTTCTTATTATTTGTTTGAATAAAAACAATGATGGGTCCATTTTTGCATAGAGTGGTAGTCTCATGTTTGTGTTCCACGTGTAGCCTCAATGAATTAAGATTATGGTCAATGTTATAATGTTTTTTTGCTAATATATAAAATAGAATACAATGAACATAGTTGATAGAGACATTATAATAAGCAAGAGATATATAGTTTAAATTAAAAAAAAAAAAATCATTTATTTATTTTAAAAGGTGAAACTGTGAAGTCTGTTTTGCTCAATTTATTTACCCATTTTTTATTAATTTATGAAACAATAGACACAAATTAAAACTTATTAGGAATTCACTTATTAAAATAAAATCGATTAACTACTGTGTCTATCTCTAGTAAGAGTAAATTTAAAGCCAAAATTCTGATAATTAAAATACTTGAAAAGAAAGAAAAAGGCCAAAGACCATGTTATGGTGTTATTTTCTTCGTGAACAATCACTATTGTTGAAGAACTTTTTTTGCACAGTTTTATGTTGGCTTGCTTACATAACTGTCTATAAGGATTGGAAGGTAAAACTATGCAACATTTGCTTTTTGTTTCTTTCTATGCCTAATTAAGGAAAAATAAAATAGCAATGACAATATAAAAAGAAAGAGGAAACAAGAATAGAAAGGGAGACAAAAGAACATGTAACATGTAAGCCAAGGATTGGAAGATTTTGAACTTTATAAATATCCCTATCTATGTCTCTTTTTATTTAACTTTTGGTAAATTATTTAAATGCACATCTTATTTTGATATGTACTAATATATCTGTTAAGGTAAACAATTCTAATAATTTCATAGATACTAGTATTTATTAATTTTTTTATATAAAATATTATGTTTCTGAATTTATAAAAATTATTCATCTCAATCGTGTATCAATAAATATTTAAATAAAATGTGTAGTTGAATATTGAACTTTATTTTATTTTTTTTCCTAAAGGGGTTTTATTTTGGTTTCCAGCTAACATCAAATTGTATGCACAAAATGTCAAGAAAGTTAAATAAATATATAAAACTTTATAGTTAGGACCCACATCATATTGCATCCGCGTGAAATGGGTCCCATATCATAACATGGGTGATGGGAGCAAAAGCAGTGTTTATAACTACTTAATTAACTAATTAATTTGTATTTTAGTAATTAATTTATCTTCAGGGTTGTTTTGTTTTAGCAAATAATCTAAACCTCCCATGGTTTTGTTTAAGTACTACATGACACCCATCATGTCCGTGTCATGTGTGGACTAAATATTTCCCTTCACATGGCAACAATGTTCATAATCCATTGAATCTAACTACAAAATACATATACTAGTTGTAGTTAGTATATGACAAAGGTGTGGCTTGTGGATAAGTACATAACATGGGATTTCCTTCTTCAAACTAGTAATAAATTAAGCACATTATGTTATTTAATTTTATATGAGTACTAAATTGAACCAACACATGCATATACATACACGACATTCCCCTATGTCATTTTGTCTTTTCTTTGATTAGTTTGTTTTCTTCCTAAGTTGCTATTGCTGAATGAATTAATATGCCAACATTAACCTATAAACTGCCCTTGAATTAATCCCCATTCCACAAAAAATATTTTTATAAAAATATTGAAATGTTGTTATGAAACTAATCTAAATAAAAATAAGAATATATATGAAGCAGAGAAGAAAAAATAAATAGGTAAGTGCTATTTACAGTTAGATTGTTTTACAGTGATACATAAGTTATATTTGTAGACAAACATAATAGATCAATTATATGAGTTAATGATTTATATGAAAATTCACTAATAATATTCATAACACTCTATTTTGAATGTCCATAAAGGATATGTCTAATTGAAATCTTACTAGAAAAAAACTCAATGCAGAAAAATCCTAATGAAGAATGAAGAGTACAATATCATTTGTGTTAACTGACTCATTAAAAACCTTACTATAGTAAAAGAAAAAAGAGTGCATGACACATTTATTTCTCCTCATAAAGACAATTATATCTGAAACAAAGATCAATTATTCTTTTAAACTAATTGATCGGAAGCTTAACTTGGCGGCGACTTTATATAAAAATTTATTTTATATCCTTACTATACTCTTCTCTAAATTAATCGTTTTGCAATATTATCGTCTCCAATTTTCTTATACCTTTAGAATCACAAATCTTAACAAAAGTATATTCTTAACTTGATTAATTGTAGTGTTAAAACTTCCATATTATTGTTCCTTAATCTCACATATTTTTGTCTACTATGAACCATTTCCATAGAGTCTCATTAAAGAAGGCCGAAAGAATTCTAACTAGAAGATCCGTATATAGTTCATTTTATGAAAAATTGATTACTAACTTCCTAACATTTATTTGTTAAATAAAACTCATACTTTGTCCCAGAAAAACAAAACTCATACTAACAAAAGTGATAGCATCTTAGTTAGCATATATAGTGAAGACCCATATATAACTACGTACCATTAATGAAAATATACCACATCCAATTGTCAAGAAAAACTATATAGGCCAAACCATATATAAAGTGATTTAATAGATAAGTAAAACAGATGAGATACTTTTATGGCGTGAGCTTGTAATTTTTCAATGCACTTTATTCTATATATTGTCTATTTGAGAGTTTTGCCCATAGAGCCTAGGTTGTCAATAAAGTGAGTTACGAGTAACTAACTTTAATTAAGACTATAATCCTTATTTTGTAAAAAAAAAAAAAAAGACTATAATTCTCATTAAAACTTTAAGACATTAAATTTATATAGATCATGTATTTTATATGCTGTTTAACATTAATTATTTCCCTTCCACATCAAGTTTTTTTTTTTTTGAAATTCCCTTCCCCATCAAGTTGAACTGAGCTCTAATACTACCATTGAATTATGAGGAAAAACGTCACCGGGTTAGATCAATAATACTGTTGGATTATACGGAACAATCACACAAGTGATTTTAATATCATATCTTCATCCAAAACTTTTAGACATTAAATTCATAAATCTTTTCAATTATATATCGTTCAATAACAACTCTCTCATCCAATATAAAAATTTAATTGACTCTTAATATTGGAGAACCGTGAGTAACCTCCACCATGGTTCAAAAGTTGCAAACTATAACTTCGTTGTTAAAACATGTTCAATATTTACTCTTAAGTTTTTCACCGCTAAAACAAGTTCTTTGCTTCTATGAGCATATGATTTCATTAGGCCCCATTTGTTTAACATTATTTGTTGATCAGGCCTAAAGAGACTATAATTACTTTTATTTTGTTATTCTACCACAGTAGAAGTACTATAGTAGTATCACTTAAAAATTCACTAAACCTAAAAAGTCCATATATAATTCTTCTTTTATTAATAGTGTCTCATCTAATCTCAATTAATGTTTGATACACAACTAAAGCATGTTTGGTCGGCCTGCAAAATTTCTTCTTACAAGTGTCATATTATGGAATTGAGTTAATTTTGTCCCTTGACCTAGGTGAAATTTTTACTATTGTTCCTCAAGAAATGTCAAAATTATATATTTTTTTTAATACCCTTTAATTATACATTAAATCTAGATGAGGTTCACAACTGGTTCCTACTACGAATTCTTTAGGAAAAAAAAAATTAAATTTATGAAATATATAATAGCTGGAAATGAAATATACAAATTTGTTCTGATCTAGTCATGAGTCATCATGACCTTCTAGTTTGTTTCCAAATTGCAATTAGTTCACAAAATTTATAGGTCAAAGATAAGTTCTCCAAGAGTTGAAGTTGCTATCCACAAACATGTGAATGATTTTGATCCGTGAGTCTTGACGCGGTTTTGTTGCTAAACAAGTTACTATTAGTTTAGAAAATGAAGAGTGAACCGTGAAGATGAATCAAGAAATGACGTGACCTTTCCCCACGGTCAATGTGTGCTATTTTACCCGTCATTTTCCATAATCTCATAAAAGATGTTTCATTTTTTTCTCCTATGTTTGATAATTATTTTTTGTTAATTTAGCGGTTAAATATATTCCTTCATTTATTTTCGCCTCTATAAAATTAACGAATTTTGAATTTCGTTCCTTTAAAAAAAAAAAATCTTGTTTTGTTTTTATAATCTCTAATGGACAAAATATTGACATGTTTTTGGGATTTTTTTTTAACATAATATGAGCTTATGTAGATTTAACATAACATATAGACATAAGGTGGGATGGGGTGAGTAGCTTGATTGATTTGAGCTAAGGGTGAAAGAAGTTAAGGAGTTTAGGTTTAGGGTTCAAGTTCTACCGATGTAAAAAAATAATAATAACAACTAATTAGAACTTTGGTCATTTTAAAAAAACATAACATATGGGACAAAATTTTTTAAATTTTATAAGGACGAAAAATATATTTAACCCTTAATTTAAATATCAATGTAATATGTATTTCTGTTTTTCACTACCATACTTTTATTTATTAAATTTCAAACCACTTAATTAATTTAAAATATTTTTTGTGGATGTGATATCGATTAGAAAGTACAATGGAAATATTTAATTAATGATGCACTAAAGATTAAAATTTAGTGTCACTTTGTAGCAATATATATACAAATATATCATTTACTATTATTTCGTTCCACATCCAAGTACGCTACATAACGTTTGAGGATGTGGTATATAAACTAAAAGTAGCCGATATTCTGTTTCAAACTTAAGTACATCGCACACCACATGATATTTGAGGTATTGTGCGCTTTGGATTGGGTGTGAGCCATCACAATCTTCTTTTTAAAAGATGTTTCGTTAGATTAAAGAGTGCGAGTATTGTATATATATAAACTACCATTAGTATTATAATTCTCAAACAACGTGTGATTTTAAGGAATACCAAAACAAATATCAAAAAAAGAGAGTAAAATAAAATGAAATAAAAAAGGCTAAATTTTAATAAATTATTGCGACAATATTACTTTCAATATTTATTAAAAGTTAAAACTAAAACAAAATTGTTAACTAAACTATATATATAATATTAATATATATGCCCTCCCTAGGTCCGTCCTTTATATCATGAAGAAGCATATGCAACTTACCACGTGCATGTTCTAACTTAACTGTTCTAAACAATTCACTAACAAATAGCAATTTTATTAAAATTAAATCCAACAACTCCAATATATATGTATCATACAAAATTTGTTTAGAATCTTATCTTATTCTTTATAAAGAAACGACGAGACTAAATTCTCTTGTATGTTGTAGATTAATCAATTGATTTTAGTAATGTCGTTAGCATGGTACTAAATTGTTTTATTTATGGGGGTTTATTTCATTGTCCACCCTATTGCAAGACATTTGGTTGGACATTGAATGTAGTTTTTGTCCCCACGGAAATTAGTCAAAATTATGCACATGCAATACAGTACAAAACTGCAAAATGCCAAGACTTGGAGGTTTGGTTTGTGCATTAAATAACAATACTATGTTTTTACATTTTACTATTGCAAAGACCTTCTCTCCATCCATGTCAAAATCGCTATAAAGTTAAATAGATAATTACAAAGTTATAAGCAGTTACTTTTTTGGCATGTAAATGAAAATTATTAGACGAGGGTTTGAATTGCATGCCAAAACGGTCTATTCAAAATCCTAAGTAGATCTTGCTAACAGAAACCATGAGACATAGTTTCAACTTGCCTATTACTACTAGTATTTTGAGATTATTTGTTAAGAGTCTCACATCAGTAACTTGAACATAAATTTAATTTATAAGTAGAGATAATTTATACTTTATAAATTGATTTTGTAAAGTTGAGTTGGATTTAACTTCTAATTCTAAAATGTATTAGAGCCTGCGCGCAGCTCGTTCAATATCCATTAAATCACACTTGTCAAATTTTCACTAAGTAGAGGCAATTCTCATCTAATATCGGATATATTAGTTGTACTCCCAAAAAATGAACGGTACATTTTACTTGTATCTAAGATTTGTGACCATAGTCTTGTAACTAGAGTTGTTCCATTATTGTGCTAGGGGAGACATGTTCTTAAAAATTGGCTTTACATAACGGGCAAAATTAATTTTGAGAATAGGTTTGGTGGCGATAATTTAGGAAGCTTGTATAAATTAGCTATAGTCATGTGACTTGATTGATGTTAGGGTTGGGTGAGAGCGAAGAAAGGGTTTAAATTCCCCGCCAGTCTTAATTGCTAGACAGTTGAGTTTGAATATTGATCAATGATTTTAAGGGGGCAATGTTTCTTATTGGATGATGATGGAAGTACTCTCTTTATGTGTTGTTGATGAACATGATTTTACGTATCTACTTACAATATATTAAAAGAAACTACTATTAAAAATTTAAGTTTGTCCTTATTACTTTTAACGGTGTTCCAAGTTTTACGCCCTTAAGTGTAATTTTAACTCTAAGCATAAAAATAGGAAAAAAAGATAAACATAAAATAAATCTTCCCATAAAAATAGCATCAGAAACCACATCTCTAAAAAAAAAAAAGGAAAAAAAGAAGATAAACATCAAATAAATCTTCCCATAAAAATTTAATTAAAATAAATTTACGCATAAAAATATGAACAAAAATCACTATAAAAGATACGCTTCAAAAAAGTAAGTAACTTTTTTTTTAATGAAGAAATAGTAGCTCAATCTAACATATAAGAAATAAAAATATAATTACCTAATAAAAGAAGATACTTATTTATGAGCTTAAAAATAAAAGAACAGAAAAATAGAAACAAAAACACAATCGACCCGTTTGGATTGACTTATTTATGAGATTATGCGAAATAATTTATGCAAATAAATAAATTTTTATGTATTCTTATATGTTTTATAAGATCGTTCATGAAAACTATTTATAAAGATGTAATTTTTGTTAGTGAAAACTTATGAATTAATATCCGAAAAAAAAACTTATGAATTAACATAAAAGTTTATTTATAAATTATAACCATAAACTATTTTCATAAGCTTAAAAATAAGCCAAATTCAAACATGCCCAATATATTAAAAGGTATTACTACTAAAAATTCTAATTTGTCCTCATCAATTCTTAAAATATTTCAAATCTTCTATTTCGTAAAAAAAATTATATTTTTTAATTTAATATATTATTATATTATAGTTGAGTTCTACTCTATTTTATTATAAAAAAATTTACTCTATTTTTGTTTACTCTTATATAAAAAATACAAAAGAAGTGCATTATTGATAAATATATATTATAATAATTATGGGGTAAATATTTGTCATTGTACTTAAAACATCACGGGACAAGTATTGATCAATAATTTTGTCAAAAAAAAAAAGAAAGTGTTGATCACTAATATATAAAAAATCATACACGGGAAAATTGTTCTAATAAAAAAAAATTAATAATACACGGGACAATTGCTTTAATAAAAAAAATTTAATCATACACGGGACAACTGCTTTAATAAAAAAAAATAATCATACACGGGACAATTGGTTTAATAAAAAAATTTAATCATACACAGGACAATTGCTTTATTAAAAAAAATTAATCATACACGGGATAATTGCTTTAAAAAAAAATTTAATCATACACGGGACAATTGCTTTAATAAAAAAAAAAAAATAATCATACACGGAACAATTTCTTTAATAAAAAAATGAAATTGAATAGTAAATATTTTTTATTTATAATTTATTACACAAAAATCATACACGGGAAAATTACTTTAGTAAGAAAATAACTTAATTTAATATATTTTACAAAAAATAACAGAATCACGTCATTTATAATTTAACAGTAATTTATAAATAAAAGTTAATAGACCCGGGCGAATGCACGGGTCTCAAAACTAGTAAATGAATAAAAGTTAATAATATATTTACTAAAGTATTTTTATCAATGCTCAATCTAGTTTTTATTATAAAAATAAATAAATTGTTATATAAAAAGTTCAAATAACATTTACCTTCTCTTTTTCTCCAGTGCTTATTACAAAATTACCATTATACTTAGAGCTGTCAAATGGGCCGGCCCGGCCCGGGCCCATATGGCCAAGATATCTATTGAGCTTAATTGGACCGGCCCATTAAGGCCCGACTCGCAGCCCAGCCCAATAACCAAGGGTCTACATGGTCCGATGGGCCGGCCCGACAAATTTTTTCATATTTTTTTTATAAAAAATTGAATGGACAATAAAACTACACATGTGTAAGACCCAAGATTTCATTGTATAGTTGGTTTAAGGAATATTAGGGTTTCGATGTGTTCGTGTGATGAAACATCGTGTAATTATAGGATTTTGCTGTAATCGAGCCTGTTTTGTGCTCGTGCACTGTAATTGTACAGACTTTTGTCTTGTGATCCTGTTTCTTGAATAAGAAGTTATTTGTGGTTTCAGAATAACGAGTTTTGGATTATTCTTGTTTTTGGAAAAACGGGTAGGATTTTACCCGCGGATGGAAAATCTTACTGCGTCTGTTTTAAGTGAGGTTTCGGATGGGAGTTTTATATATCTGCGCGAGTTAGGATATATTCTGAGAATAATTTTCTAAGGTATGGAAGAAAATTACAGTCGCGGAAAAAGATTCGGCGATAAGTTTTGGAAATGTTAAACGTTAGGCGTTCTTTCCGTAGGTTTTATGTTTTTGTGGTTTTCGTTCGTCGCGTCGCGTGAGAGCTGAGTACGAGACTTGTTATGGATGAGTTGATGATATCTTGTGACTTTCTCATAAAGCAAATTGATCCAATGGCTAGGGTTTAAGCTTGGACTTTTGACTTTGATCCAATGGTGGTTGGGCTATCAAGAGCTTTGTAATAGTAAGGAGGTTTATGACTTGTGGACTTAGAAACATCACATATTCACTCCATTCTTTCTCTCTTTCACGTGGACTCCATTACTTTCTTCAAACCTTCACAAAATTTTCCATTCTTCACCATTTCACTCCATTTCAAGCTTGGAAGCTTTGAGGAATATTGTAGAGAATCACTGTCTAAAGGTAACCCTCTCTTCTCATCTCATAGGTTGGTAGACTTATAGAGTTTAGGAGTTTTTGGGTTTATGTTCTCATGAGGAGTTGTTAGGAAATGTTACTTTACATGGTTTTTGTTTCATGAATGATGTTCATGAGGTTTAGGGAGGCATGTGTAGGCTTTGTTATGTTTGTTTTCCATGAGTTGGTGAAAAATCTCATGAGAAAAGTTAGGGTTTTGGTTTGGTTATGTATTGATCAATAACATGAGGTTAAGTTGTAAGGTTTTGAAAAGAAAAGTTGTCTTTGAACCTTTGGGCAAAAGGGAAATGCGTTGTATGGTTTTGTTTTAGAAAATCCGATGAAAAATATTTTGGGGTTTATGAAAATATTTCCTAAGTGTTTTGAGTAGTGTTTTTGGGGTCAAAGTGGTTTAAAACTCTTGTGACATGTGGAGTTGCTTTTTACTTTGAAAACATGTTTGAAAATGATTACCGGTCGGTTGAGGCCCGTAATAAAACTTGTGCTTGGATTTGGTTTTGATTTTGGAAATGAAAATCAAATAACTTGCACTCGAAGCAACCAACAAGCTTCGGAAATGAATTGCTTGCTTTTGAAAATGGTTTGCTTTTGTGCCTTGAAAAAGTGTTAGGAACTAATAGAATCAAACTAGGCTTGGTTGGAAAAAGGTGGTGTGAGTTGCTGTCTTTTGCTGTCATGACAGGTGCAACTCGCTGAGCGAGTGTTTACTCGCCAGGGCGAGTGTCACAGGTCATGACAACACGCCAGGGCGAGCTCCAGAGCGAGCTAGACCAGTCCTCACTGCCTTCACTCGCCACCAACTCGCCAGGGCGAGCTCTGGGAGTTGAGATTTTGGATTCTGATTTCTAAACTTGGTTTTTAACTTTCTAATCCCTTTTTATTAATTTATGGAAGTGGTTGGGATTGGAAACGAGTTTTTCGGGTACTCGGAAAGTACGTAGCTTATAACGCAAGAAAACGGCCATTTTGCATTTCAAATTATTTAAGACTTTGGCCTATTGTTTTGGGTCCTAAAAATAGTACAAATAACTCATGGGGGTTAATCAATACGGTAGTTTTTGGTATGGTATCCGAAAGAGTGAATTTTCCTTAGGAACCTTTAAGTTTTTGGGGTTCTTGGTTTAGTTTCAATACGATTGGTTGGGAAACAATGTATTGATGGTACGCTGCTTGTTTTAGGAAGCGTGTTGTGTTGTTTGGACGAGTTTTGATAAACGGAAGCTTGCCGAGGTAAGGGCTCCACTTTATTTCCGTCTTTCGAAATGGTTACGACATGCTTTGTTTTGCTGTGTATGCAATTGCTGTGTGCTTTGGCATGTTTGTACTTATGTATTCTCGTTGATGAGAACGTGTTTATAAATATGTGTGCAATTTACATATGATTGAGAAAATGTATGTATGTTGAGATGCTTTGTACATAGGCTTTAGGCTATGTGATTGTTTGCATGAGTATATATGAATGCGTGCGTCAAATAGGACTACGCGAGGATTTTGTCTTGTGTGACTATCCCGTATATGCCGAAGAGAATATATGCCATGCATTTCATAGTTGCGTGCCTAGGTGCATGTCTTGTGTGACTTGCCTTCGTACCGGGCGTTTGTCTGTGCGACTTCGCCAAATCCTACTGGATTTTATTGAGTTGGTGGTTGTCTTGTGTGACTCACCCGGTGTTATCCCACCGTGATTGTTTTGGTATTGTCTTGTGTGACTCTACCCGGTGTTATCCCACCAATAGTAGGAGGTGTTATTCCACCAGAGACCTACGCCTTCTATAGAGAGGTTGAATTCCGGAATTAAATCATGCATGTGGCGAACCAGTGATCGGTTGTCACACCCATTGTAGAAGTCTGCATTAGGCTTGGTGATTTATTTATATAAGCCCGTTGGTGGGAATTACTTACGAGGTTAAGAGCTTTCTCTTGTGTTTGTGGAAATATTTGTTATGTGTACAATCTTTCGCACCGGTTATATATATATATATATATACTTTTATTTTGTGGTGACCCTTTCTTTCATTTGCGGGCTCATCCCACCCAGATGACGATGTAGGTCGAGAGGATGGTGTTGGCAGCTCTAGGCCATAGTGAGCTTGTGTTGAAGCTTAGAGTAGTTAGACTATGCGCCGGTGTGTTTTGTGCACCGTGCTTTTGGGTTAGCATAGAGTTTTCTAACTTGTTTTGAATACTTAGACTTGGACTGTAATTATTCGGGAATACACTTTGCTTGTCGAAGCACCTTTTGATAATGAGTTCTTTTGTATATTTGAATGCCGGCTCATTTAAAATCTTTTATGCGTAACTCTGATTGTGTACAAAAAAAATAAAATATATAGTGCCTTTTCTGGCCTTTGAAAAACGGGTTGTTACAACATGCATCGCACACAAATTAATATCCATAAAAAAAGTGAGTGTCATGATTTCATGAAATAATAAATACTTCAAAATATCCATGCAAAAGTCGAGAGGTCTGTGGATGATGATTCATAAAGTGCATCCTCAAAGCTAATAAATTTCAAGCTTACATCACACACTAAACTTTTAACATAACCATTCAAAATACATAAATTAAATTATAAAAAAAGTAAATTATAAATTAGGTAACTTCTCGGCCTAAGTCTCTTCTTGATCTTGACCACTTGATTTTTCATACAATTGTATCTCCTCTACTTCGGGTATATCTACTTTTCAACCAATTATTCTAATCTTATTTTTAGGTAAAATTATTTTTAGATATTTTTTTTTAATTCTTTAAAGGGCCGGCCCAAAAGCCCGCGGGGCCAGCCTATGATGGCACATTTAAAAAATAGGCCCTGGGGCCCAGCCCAACAAGGCCCAATAATATTTTTTGGGAAGCCCAGCCCGTATAAACCTATAAGCTACTGGACCGGCCCGATAGCCCGGCTCATTTTTACAGCTCTAATTATACTAAAGTCTTACTCTAGTTACCAGGTAGAAAGATACCCCTCTGATATAATAAAAAGTGGAGTGTGTATGAAAGTGCCGTGAATACTATTAATTAGTAGATGTTATGATTTTTATTTAAAGGTTTTTTTTATGTACGAGTCAAACAAATGAATATATTTTTCATGAATTAGTGAATGATTTTTTTTGTTAAGTAGCTTAGTATTTAAAAATTCCACTTTTAAGGTAAATAAGTATGATAATCGAGATACGAACCTCAATCCTTATATATATATATATATATATATATATATATAATATATATAATATAATGTCTCTGTCAATTAGGCTAAACTTAGAGGACAATTAATAAATGATTCTAATTTAATGTGTGTACGAGCTAGGTTGCAGTCAGGTCAAGCCTAAGCATAGCTACCTGATTGCCAAACATCCCTAGTTTGGGCCCGAGCGAAATTGACCATAGGCCCACTTACCATGAAATATGGGTTCTGTCCATGAACATCAAACAACAAATGTGTGTCCATTATTGACACACCAAAAAAGGATGTCCACAATTTCACTATAATTAAATTTTGATTTCTAAATATTTACTTATACAATTTATATTTTTATAATATAGTTTCATTTCGATATTTTTTGTCTGTTTGCTTTTTCTTTATATGCAAAATTTTTTACATGCATCCAATCAAATAGTTTTATGAAGTCAAATTTTTGGGTTAATTTATAAAATATCTCCACATATAAATATCTATTTTTTATGATTTAATTGGCTGCACGTATAAAATATTTACACTTTTTATTTCAATTTTAGCTGGTATTGTGGATCAAAATATCCAGAGTACACAAATAATTGAATAAGATTGTAGCTTTGACCGTCTAATCAGTAGAATTGGCGAAGCGGGTGATCCGGCTCGCATCAGACTGAGCCATGTCGGGCTTAGATTTTCTGGCCCTAACCAAAGAAGATTTCTCTTCTCAACCCCCACGTCTCTTTTTCACCCCCCAAAAATCCTATTTTACCCCCCAAAAGTTCGGTTTTCATTTACCGAACTTTTTTTTAAGGGTATAAACATGTGTTTTCAACCGTTTAAAAGTTCAGTTCGCATTTACCGAATTTTTTTTTAAGGGTATAAACGGAAACTCAGGGGGTGAAAAAGAAAAGCAGGGGGTGGGAAGAGAAATCCTCATCCCAACTAAAAAGTAAAGTTGGGATTATAAACGGGCTTTAATATTGTTGTCCAAGCCCTATTCTTTGTGGGCTACAGTTTTTTTGGGCAGCCCTGGTTAATACAAAACTTTAATTTTTTAGAAAATGACATTCTATTGTCAAAAAAAAAAAAAAATATGACATTCTAGAAATGGTTTATTTTAAGTTAAGATGGATACAATCAGCAGGTGGGCAAACTCGCTGCAATCAATTAAATGATTTATTTTAATCATTGTTAGCCTGCATTAGTTGATGGTGATGAGAATGATCAATTTGCAACTGATACATACCAACATCTGCAGCCCAATTGAACGCAAGCAGATGCCTTTGACAACATGTTACTGCACATCGTGCACTTTTTTTATTGAAAAATACTTGAATGTACATAAGAATTTGGTCACATGATCACACTCATATAAAAAAATGTGATCTATCACAAATCACAATACCATAAGTGTTAAAGATCGGGTAGAGATATAATCAAATTTTATTATATCAATTGTAGGTTTTGTCATATTTGTAGATATTAAGCCGTTTTATGCTATTACTTTGGTGATGTAATGATAAAATCTATCAACACCAGCAGTCACCAACTGCACAAAATACAAAGAGTTTGAAAAATATAACAATGTTTTGAAATTTACTTGCCAACAGATCTCAATCCCAACCAACAAAATTTGAATCTCAGCATAAAGTACATTAAAAAATACGAACACTATCATAAAAGGTGAATTGGAAGGAGCCCTCATATTCATAATTCCAAACCAAAACTCCAAAACATTTTTTTATATATATAATTTTGTAAGACCCATTATAATTAACATTAATAATCTTAGTATATGCATCACCATACTTCCAACGTACTTCCCACGTTGGACGAGGGCATGTGAAAGATATGTTGAACCTAACGCTTGATGTGCAATTTGAAACCGAGTATAAACCACTACAATTGTTGAGCTTGTTTTGGGTTGGGGTTGATCAAAACAATAAAAAAAAATTAACTTTTAGATATATTTTTTAAAGTAATAGTTTCTTTTAAAAAAAAAATGAACAAGAAGTGACGGGTAAGAATACAAATTGAGGGATATGAAAAGAATAGATTGAAGTAAATAAATGCAAAACATGAAAATAAAAGAGGGTTAATGGACCGAGCCCAAAACTATAAAAAAAAAGTATTGGACAAAAAACCCAGCAAATAAAGTTAGGGTTCCATATTAGGGTTTTCAATCGGTTCCAGCAGTCGATCTCATCCCGGTGAAGCGAAAATGGTACTCCCAATCTTCAATCTCCAATTTTCTGTTTTCATGAGATTCGAATTCCGTAACCGTTTTCTCATTTGATTTGTTGTTGTTTTTTCTCTGTAGCCGTCACACAAGACCTTCAGAATCAAGAAGAAATTGGCGAAGAAGATGAGACAGAACAGGCCAATTCCTTACTGGATCCGTATGAGGACTGACAACACTATCAGGTAAATCTCTTTCATCACGCTTCGTTTCTTGAATCAGTTTTCATTTTTCTTCTATTGCTGATTGTTCTTTTTTTTTTGGATTTTCAGATACAACGCTAAGCGTCGTCACTGGCGCCGTACCAAGCTCGGATTCTAGGTTCTTGCTTTGTTGCGTTTTGCTTTTGTTTAATTTCAGTCAGAAATGAAGTTTTGGAATTGTAATGTCATATTTTGAATCTATGTGAACTATGGTAGTGTGTGAGGAATTTATTGTAGTTAATTAATGGTGTTCTACACCTTTTTTAAATCAATTGGGATTCTTTGCATTCTGTATTGTGTTTAATTGTTATATTAGTAGCTTTGAATTTGTTTTGAATTTAATTGTTCTATTGTGGTAATGATCATGATTTTGTTTTTCATTTCATTATTCTATAACTTGTTTACTTTCCATGACTCAAATTCATTTCTGTGAAAATAATTTTGTGTGTGTGTTTGGAATCACGGTGAGTATGTCAAAGAATCCTGTGATTTTGACTTACCCACTTTGATACCAAACATAGAGCAAGTTAAATTTGAAATCCTAATTTAACCATATGGCAGCAAGTCTTTTCTTTCACAGGTTATATATATTTGCTTAGGTTTTTTCATTAGATAGTTTGGTTTGTGATTTTTGGTGCATGATGATTATCAGCTGAATTTTGCTGTGTTTTGAAATTGTGTAAAATTTACTGTCTTCTTTTTTAACTTTGCGATGAACCCAAATCTTCTTCATTTGTTGTTTAAAAATATTTTGCTTCCATAATAGAATTAAATATACGGACTTCATATGAATGACTGGAGTTTTAAAATTGTTGTATTGTTTCTAGCAGAGTACTATGATGCTATAATTGTGAAATATCAATAGTCAATTGTACATAATACATTTAGTCTGTATCCGGTTACTTGTGTTTCTTCTTGCATCTTGCTTCACAATTTGGTATAGTCTGCCATGCTAGACTGCTAGTTAGGTCAATTTGAGTCATCTGCTTCAGTCATCTGGGGTTGTATCGAATTGACATTTTTTAGTCTATTGTTGAGGTTTCTTACTAAGAGTGCTAAAAAGACTTTAATTAGGGTTATAGACTTGTGGGGTTTGGGACAAGAATGTTGCTCTCTTTTGTTGCAGTTCCCTATTGCTATTTTCCAGAGTTGAGGCTATGCTGTTAATATGTTAGCAAATCAAGTAACCAAATGAATATTCTTGAGTCTTAAATTTTCGTTTGTTATTCTTCATTAAAATGCAACTATGGTAACCCAATTTGGTTATTTGAGTTTGAATTGATCTTTTTGGTCATAATAACCATAATAAGCAAAAGCTACACCAATCTGTGGTCAATTATGTGTACCATTGTAGTTTTAACCTTTAAAGTTGAATGTACATATTGTTAGTTTTGTTGAGTTGTATATATTTGCTTAGGTTTAAGCATATGTCAGCAATTCTTTTGCTAAGTTAAACATGAAATCCTAATTTAACCATATGGCAGCAATCCTTCTTTCATTGGTTATATATATATTTGCTTAGGTTTTGTCAGTAGATAATTTGGTTTTTGATTTTTGGAGCATGATGATAATCAGCTGATTTTTGCCGTGTTTTTTTTAACTTTGAGATGAACCCAAATCTGCTTTTACTCATTTGTTGTTTAAAGATCTCTTGCTTAAACATACTGACGTCATATGAATGACTGGGATTTTAAAATTGTTTTATCTTTTATAACAGTACTATGCTACTGTCACGTGTGTATCCGGTTACTTGTTGTGTTTCTTATTGCATCTTGCCTCTCAATTTGGTGTAGTTTGTCAACTTGAGTCTTCTGGGTTGTATTGAATTGGTATTTTTTAGTCTAATCTATTATTGTTGGGATTTTTTACTAAGAGTGCTAAAAAGAATTGAAGATTGTTATATATAGTACAGTGGGATTTTTTACCAAGAGTGCTATATAGTACAGTGGGGTTTAGGAGAAGATTGTTGCTGTCTTTTGTTGCGGTTCTCTATTGCTATTGTCCAGATTTGATGCTATGCTGTTAATATGTTAGCAAATCAAGTAATCAATTGGTTATTTGAGTGAGATCCTGAATGCATCTTCTTGAGTCTTAAATTGTCATTTGTTATTCTTCATTAAAATGGAACCATGGTAACACAATTTGGTTATTTGAGTTTGAATTGATCTTTTTGGTCATAATAACCTGAAGCTACACCAATCTGTAGTCAATTATGTGTACCATTGTAGTTTTAACCTTTAAAGTTGAATGTATATATTGTTAGTTTTGTTGAGTTGTTGGGGGTTTTATGGGAACTATTTCAATTCATTTTGTTCACGGAACTTCATAGATCAGAAATTCATTCTGAACTTTCTGCTTAAATGAATGAATTTTATAAAACTTTCATCAAATCAAAAACTTATTTTGAACAATTCACTTGCAGAATTATCCTTATTCACCTGGGGTATTAATATTCTCAATGTTTTAGTGACCCCAACCCAACAGTCAAATTGATAAACAAAAAATGAAATTAATTTATTCTATACATTTGTTATAAACTATATAAACGGCGTCTTGCTCTCTCCCCATACGTTTACGTTTAAACCAATCCAAAATCTTCTTTTATGAATTGATGTGTCTATATCGTTGAGTGTTGCTTAACCGGTGACCGAAACAATGAGTCTGACAGTCTAATCTGTCTTCAATTTTGTTTCTTTTGTAAAACTAACTAGTGTAGCATTACGATCACAAAAGTGTACTGGATTCTCTGTTCATATTGTGTCACAAGTTTTATCACTGGCTAGAACTCACAGGAATGTCTTGAGAAATAAATTGTGGCACCCTGAGCGTTCCTCCAAGCTCAACAGGAACGAGAGGGATAAGTGAGTGAAGAACATCTGTGATTAATGGGCGGTAACTTGGCTCTGGTTGCACACACAGCACAGCTACTGCAGCAACCTACAAACAATACATAAATCCCCCAACAAATTGTAGAGACATATGAGAGCAATATACTTTACAAAGATGCAAAAGTGAGTTTAAATTCACACTACAATTGTTTATTATACAAAACGCAAACTCTCTGAGAATGAATTCCTGGATGACAAACCTGGTATAAGTGTTTGAGATCCATTGTATCCTTTATCGCTGGATCAACAATGTTTGGAAGTTTGGATCTGTCTGTGAGTTGAGGCATGGCCTGCATGTATAAATAGTTATGTCATCCTCCATACTAGGGGGTGCAATTATATTTAATTTGATTTCATAAAATTTAGATGCAGCCCATATATACCCATGTGACAAGGGATTGGCACTGAGCTTGTGCCAGTTTTTCCACAGGCTTCCTCCCTAACAGGAGCTCCAGGAGCACAACCCCATAAGCATACACATCACTTTTATCAGTCAATTTCCCTGCAAAATAAGTGAATTGTAATCTCTTCGATAAATGATTCTAGATATTCTGGTTCATGAGTTGCACATTGTCACATATATGGACCAAAGTAAATTATTGGAGAAATTATCCTTTTCATCTATATCTCAATGAATAGTATCATCCGTAGCATGGACACTATTGATTGACACCAGCACGAAATAACACATGTAATACTCAATTAATTTTTTCAAATTTTTATCAGTGTTGATGTATCAGTGTTGTGTAAGTGTTTGTGTGACTATGTCAGCTCTTCATATAGATAATAATATTTCCAAAAGAGTCTGGTAAAAATTAGAAACATATTAGACCAACCAACCATCAAATTATCTTAAGTTTTCATTGTTTCTCATTTTTGGACAACAATCATTTTCCAACTTGCTCAGCTAAAATCTAAGTTCCAATCTTCTGGATATATTGTTTGGCACATTTTGGAACTACTTTTTTGTCACTCATATGTATCAAATTGTAGCGTGTTAGATTTTATAATGTTACCCATATCATAGTCAGTTTAAATAATGTATAGGGCAGGTATATCCCCAATATAAAGACAAAATACACAGATCATATATTTTCAAAATTTAAACCGCTTTAAACTTATGACGTAATTAAATTCAATGAGGGGTCCAAAAGAAACAATATCCAAGATGTAAGATATGATTTGTTAAGAGAGGTTAGCTAGCAAGTAGTAACACATTATTAAACATGTAGCAACATGTCACACTAATGCATATGCATTGTACTAATATTAATAATTACTACAAGTTTAGTTGGCATTACCATCTAAAAGATATTCTGGGGCTACGTACCCCAATGTTCCTGAAAGCTTGATGTTCTTCTTTTGGGACCCATCAATTATAGCTAGACCAAAATCAGAGAGCTGAATCCACCGCCAATAATTACGTGGGTGCAAACAAATAGATAAAGATAAAAAACTTTGGTGAAATAAAATAAATTGTGAAGGAAAAAAAAATCATTATTTTTTATTTTTTTTACCTTGGCATTGAAGTTTGTATCTAAAAGAATGTTAGAAGATTTCATATCTCTATGAATCACCGGAGGGTAACAATGCTCATGTAGATATTCTAATCCTCTGGTCATCATAAAATAAGTATAAATGTTTAGTAGTGTGTGTTAACATACAACACAATACAATGCTATGTCTACTTGATTATATCTGGCGCAAGTGATTGGTGCGCAATGTGTATAGGTATAAAACTAAGATATATGATTTCAGCATAAAAATTTAGAAAAATCATAAATGCAGATTCATAATTTAGTATATATTTGGTATCATGTTGGATATGTCAAAATCACAGTGATCCACCTTGATTTTTTAAAAGTTACATTTTGTAACTTCTATAAAATTACAGTAAGTCACCGTGATTCTGACATATTTAACGTGATACCAAACATAGACTTAGTTTATATTATGTGTTTATCATATAATTTTGGTTAAGATCACAAAACTTCAAGATACACAATGAAAAGTATGAGTGATCTACTAAGGAAGCTCACCTTGCAGTGTCAAGAGCAATCTTCATTCTCATATACCAAGTCAATCTTGAGCCTTGAGATGGTCCATGTAACTGAGCTTCCAAGGATCCATTTTGCATTAACTCACACACAATAAACCTCATGTCTCCATTAATGCTACATCCCAATAAAGAAATTATATTTGGATGTTGAATTTTACTTAACAATTCCACCTCATTCTGCAAATTTAATACATAAAGGTTTAGCGGCTCAGCTTATTGTCTTTATGTGTAGAAATTATCTTGAATATATGTATAAATAAAAAATTTATATTTTCTAAAAAAAAAAAATACAATACAAGATAGTAATAATTTTCTTAATTTTCTTAAGAGAAGCAACAAATGAAATTAATGAATGATTACCTCAAATTCTGTCTCAGCATATTGAGTTTGACGATGTAGTTTCTTGACAGCAACATCCAAATTTTCATCAAATTGTGCCTTGTAAACACACCCAAAACCTCCAACACCCAAGATGTTATTTTCCTCAAAATTATTGGTTGATTTTTCTATTTGTTTGTAATCAATTATTGGAACAATTCCTTTCTTCATACCAACCAACTCAATGGAACTGAATTTAGTCAAAAAATGTGCTGGTGTGTTCCCTTTCTCTGCATCTTCTTGGTATTCATAAACAGAACAAACAAAACAGAATTCTTAAACAATACCAGAAACATGAAACTCATTAATGGAACAGTGTAAAATTAATAATTAAATAAAATACCTATGTTTAGAACATTTTTTCTTTTGGATTTTTTTGATGAATAATTGTTGTGGTAAATCCATATACATATGAAACTCAATATAAAAAGAAGAAGAAGCACCATGAAAAGCATAAGAAGAAGATTCATTTTTGTTTTTCTTCTGTTTTTTCTCTTAACAATGATTCAAAATAAGATAATTGTTATCTATCTATCTATGCTTCTTTTTGAGCTTTGAACACACACACTGTCTCTCTATTTTTGTTTTAGTTATGTTAATGTCTAATGTCCTTATATATATATATATATATATATAATTTATTTATTTTTTATGCAATAATTTATTTATTTATTTATTTTATTTTTTTTTGACAAATTTATTTATTTATTTTTGTAGTATGGAAAATTGGTCAATTGTGGATAGACAGAAAATTAATGTTATTAATTATTATTATGGTAAGGTGGAAGCGCAAAACATGTGCGTATGTTGATGCAAACACTGACTCATTTTGCCCACCAAAAAAAAAAACACTAACTCATTTTTATTTATTTTTATTTTTGTGTAAAAAAAGTTACTTTTATTTTTATATCTTTTTTTTGCTGATTTATTTCCCATCCGAAGAAAGAAAAGGAAAATATACGGAGTTGATCTTAGTTATGTGCTTCAATTAGTGGGAATTAAATCACCACTTTAACTAAGAAATTGGACTCAAGTGGTTAATAAACTTACAAATTATTCGGTGCACACAACGGTAAAATCTGGATTCAAACTTGAGTGAATGTGTTCAATTTAGCAATATCAGCATTGTTGTTGAGTTACGTCTTATTGACATTGGGAGTACACGGCCTTTTGATTAAAAAAATTGAATTGATCTTACGTAATTGAGAATGAATGATTGAACTCAAACAACTTCCGTTGAGATGGATGTGATAGATGGTACTATAAAAATTCCGACTCTCGAGTCATTAAGTTATCCAAAGTGAGAGATTTTTTAGGATTAAACTTGTGTATCATACAATTTTGACGTCCTTACTAAACTATGGGCAACATAATTTATATGTCTTTGTGTGAAACTTATCTTAAATTTGAATAAAAAAAATTCGAAGTGATTTACTTACATTGTATTGAGGAGTTGTTTTTATAAGAACCATTGCAAACGTTCATGACTATTGGGATCCGGTAGTTATTACAGATGTTACCAACTGTGGAGACATTACGAGTTGGAGAAGATTCGAGATTGAAGAAATTTTTTTGTTGGATTGGGCTTTGTAAAATGGGCTTAGAGGTGATACCAGGTCAAGATTTTGGTCCAGTCTAGAACATTAAGAAAATTGCTATTTACGCCCCTTGGGTTGCTATCAGGCCCCCCTAAAATTCCAAAATACCCCTAAATTACAGTTGAAAAATTATCCTCGCGTAGGGAACGAAATTGCAAAAAACCAAAATTTCATCTTCTAGGTGACAAAACACATAATTTCGTCTTCTAGGTGACAAAACACACAATTTCGTCTTCTAGGTGACAAAATTGTGTGTTTTGTGCCCAGATGTCACGACAAGGCAGGCCTACTACGTTTAACCAAAATTTCGTATTCTAGGTGACAAAACACACAATTTCGTCTTCTAGATGACAAAATTTCAAAAAATTGGCGTTTCGGTAACTACGAGACGAAATTGCGTGTTTTGTGCCCAGATGTGCGCGACAATGGAAGCTTACTATGTTTTAACATAATTTCGTCTTCTAGGTGACGAAATTTGTTGCCTTCGTTTCCTAGGATACGAATGCTTATAAGGGCATTTTGGCCACGACGGGGGGCCTGCGAGTAATACTAAGGGGCCTAAATAGCAAGTGTCAAACATTAATCATTGTGGGTGGGCCTTTGGTTAAATTGAAATGAATGGATATGATCTTTGAAATAAACGTTGTATCTTAGTTGTTCAAATTGATCATATCTAGTGAAATTTTCTCTTCCCACCCCCCATGACTCTTTTCCCCCCCCCCCGGATTTCCATTTTTGCCCCTAGTTTTAAACTTCGGAACGCGTTTTCCGAAGTTTTTTTGCCTTGAAAATGAACTTCGGAATGTATTTTCCGAAATTTTGATAAATTTGAACTAGAAAAACTTCGGAAAACACGTTCCGAAGTTTTTGTACAGAGGTAAAATTGGAATATTGGGGGGTTAAAAAGAGTCATGGGGGGTGGGATGAGAAAATTTCATATCTAGTATCTCATTCCTACACTACTTTGAATGTTAGTGATTGAAATTTCCATTATTCTATCATTGCCCGACAAATTGTCTTTTCCGTATTTCGTTTATTGCTTCTCATAGTCATATTTACTGGCACGCCTAACAATATTATTCATAAATAAATTATTTATGTGTTTATATGATGAATAATATGAAAAAATAATCAAAAGAACCAATATAAAAAATAAAATTAAAATTAAGGGACCGATTTATAACGTTAATTATTTAAGGGACCAATATGAAATCGATAAATAAATTAAGACCAATTGTCCAGTTTAGTCCAATATTTATAAAAATAAATTAAAATATTAAATTTTGCATAGTTCATCAATTGAACCTTAGTAAACGAAGATATGAGCTCATTTTAATCAACTAAGCTAGACAAATATAAATATAATTCTTTTATGCCTTTTTTTTAATTCGAAATTTTGAGGTTTAAAATTCTTATTTGGATTGTTTGACCCTTGGGCCGACTCTAAGTTGGTGCAGCGCAAACAAGCAATTACATAAATGAGATTTTTTTTTCAAGCTTTGTCGCCAAATCATTTAAAATAAATATTATCTGAATAGTTATGTAACTCATGTTATTACAACAGGCAAAAATTATTCTTCATTACAAAACGACAAATTTTAATATGGATTACTTCTTCAAGTGGTTCATGGTGGACCAGTCATGAATAACATTATAATAAATACAAAATCTACCGTTGGATTAAAAATTTATATCATATAGATCATCCATAATTTTTTTTAGAGAAATTGAAAATCATGTGACATGTTATTGAGACTCATTAAGATTAATGGTTCATCGATTTTTATTAAATACCGTTAATCTTGATAAGTCTCAATAATATGTCAAATGATTTTCAATTTCTCTAAAAAAATTACGGATAATCTATATGATATAAACTTTCAATCTAACGACGAATTTTGTAGCATTCGAATTCATTATAATAATATTGATCATTTGACCACAATACAGCTTAGCAATTAGCCTTACAAAAATGTTACTTTTTCTTTTATGGGTTTTTCTATTATTTTACAAAACATGTATGGGGCGGTTTTATTGGAGTAGTAGTTAATTATTGTGAACAATGAGTATCATTATAATCTACTAGATAGTGTGGATGGTCAGAAATCTTAGTTTTCCATGAGAAGAGCTTACCATATGTTCATCAAGCTATAAAAGTACTTCAGGAACACAAAGTGATCAATCAAATCTGAGGCTAGTACTCACCGTGCTCGGAACCCTCCAAAAACATCCTAAAATTTAACATAGATGCTCATCCTTTTGGTGATGGCCATTGGAGATTAAGATTGAATTTCTGAAGCTATGGGATTGAATAAAGGTATGAACACGGGGGAGAATCTTCAAATTTGAAAAGTCGGTTTTTGAGATGGTCAGATGGATGCAAATCAATATTGAAATTAATATATCTATTATATATAACTTCACCATTTGATTCATATAAATATAGAAAGAAAGAAAAAAAAAATTGACAAACACAAACTCATATCATTTCATTATGCAATAAAGAGGAAATACAAAGAGGTAATGTCTCGCAAATACAGTGACTAGCCCAAGAAACGGCAACTTTAGCAAGTGTATGGGTGACCAAGTTTGTTTGTCACTTGATAAACTTCACCACAAAGTTTGGATTACGATTAAATGTATTTCTAATATTACAAATAATTGAACTAAATTTCGAGAAACCGCTGCTCAATTTGTGGATTGCATCCACTACACTCTTAGAATCCGTATAAAAAATAAATTCTACCGATTCGAGAGATTAATTTTTAAACATATATTCTCAATCAGTAATTTCTTTTTTATGTTAACTCGATCAATAAATTCTAACATATTTGCAACTATAAAAAACGAATCCTACCATCTTTCCATTCAAACATCCAGCATTCCACAATTACCTATCATGTTACGTGGAATACAAGACTTGCCAACTCTTACCTATGTCAATCATAAAACTTTTGTCACAAATTTAAGTCACAAGTTACAATTATGTTCTTTCAAGTTACATTTGAAAATTGACTTGTGGAGACTAATTTCCTTTGTAATTTACATTCATTTTTAGTAAGTTACAAGTCACCACCAAACTTAGCTATGAAAGGCTATTTCGATATAGTACAAAAGTTAAAGAAATTTAAGTCTTTTAAATTTGATCGCAGATTTATTCTTTTAATTTTTAACGTTTGTTTTCAATATATTCATTAAGTTAATACAATTTTTTTAGATAAAAAATAATAAAAACAACAGTAAAAGGAAAAATATTTGATGTCTTGAGTTGTAAACCGTGACTAACTTTTTAAAAAAATAAGAAATAAGAGGGTTTAAATCTAGAAAGAGAGATTACATATCAACAATACGGGAAAACTAACCCCGCAAACATCAGCAATAACTTTTTTTTTTACACAAAAGAACATCAGTGGTAATTAAATAACTAAGTTGAGTTGGACAAGACTCGTAAAATGTTATTGAAGGGCCTATCTAGCAATCTAAATGAACATCAACTAACTAATGTCAAAGTATATTATTTCTATGGAAATATAATAGTACTAATTTATTGTGCCCTTCATGATATTTTTTTGCGAGTTTTTTAAATAAAAACACTTCTATAGTATTTTCAATGCAAAAAATAATAATTAACTATGCCGTATGCAGGGACGGGCCCAGAAGTTTTGAGTAGCGGGGTCACTATAAAATTGCATCAAAATAGATATAATATTTCATTTTCAAAAGTATAAAAATACATCATAATTCTTCACCTAAAAAAAAATACATCATAATTGTTCTCTACGATCTTTTATATTCTGGAAATATTGAATGATTTTCTCTTGTTCAACATTAATAAAAACATCTTTCTCAATATAAGTAACTAGACAATTATTTAACCAGTCATCTCCCATGTGATTCCGCATCCGATTCTTAATAATATTCATTGCAGATAATGCTCTTTCAGCTGTTGCAGTTGCCACTAGTAATAACAGAGATAATTTTAAAAATAAATATACCAACGGACATACTACATGTTTCCTGATCTCCACTAGCTTTATAGAGAGGTCGCTATCTTTCCATTGTTATTGTTATTGTCCAGCCTTATCAAAACAACTACTAGAAGTCTAGAACAAAAATCACAACAAACAACATCCCCTCCCTGGTGTGAAAATACCCAAAAAATATGGCATATCAATCCTATAACAACCAATGCATTTGTTTATGATCAATGCATTTGTTTAATAATTAACCTAAAAGGAAAAAGTGAATATGTGTATTGGATTTGTGGGTGTGAACCAATAACCACTAGTAAGTTTTGGATTGAGTAAGTGTGTGCTAAATTTACCTAATAATTTATTTTATATATAATATAATATAGGTATATTAGTGGGGGCATGAGCCCACAACCTTCCTTCTTATGTTCTACCCTGGCCGTATGAGAACCCTAGGGGTTGGTATGTTGGTGAAGTCTTGAGATTTTAGAGTGTGTTTCTCTCGAGTTTTTATGTTGCAATCATCATGGTGTCATTTATTGCATTGAGTCAGTTAATATATAGTGAAACTCTGACTTCAAATAAACCAGCATATGCTTGATGGAAAGTGAGATTTGTCCCTAAATTAGTCGTACTGGATATCAATTTTTTTTATTATTCTTAATTCTAAAAACTTCAAAGAAATTCTAGTTTGGGAAGTTCGATTTAGGCAAGTAGGGGAACATATACATATAGACCACACTCATGTATCGTGAAAGGTACAATGTTATCCCATTTATAAAATATAGAAAGTAACCTATATTCGTTTCAATGCAGAGATAATAATAATTTCTAGGTTGATATCCACTAATCAAGAACATCCAACAAAAGATTCCAAAAAAGCATTGATTGTATTGAAATGATTGAGAGTATGGATGTAAATGATATATGCACTGTCCTTCTCGTTATCAACATAAATTTAACCCTTAATCTTCTAAAAGTCGGCTTGTCAAACCATTGTTGAATGGATTTCCATATCATATTGCATTTCATGTTAAGACATTATTATTTACATTCATTGTCAAACCATTGTCTATCTGAACTGCTCATTTTCAAATGATATCCACAGTATTCGCAGATATGCATTTTTTATTTCAAAACTCTCGTATAATTTAATTTACTACATTTTTCACATCTAACCCACAAATGGCTATAATCTGAAAGATCGTTAGAACTTTCTCGCAAGATCCATCAACATTAAAAAAATATCAAATTTCTATTATTTTCAATCAAACTTGATGGAAAAAATATTAAAGTTTAAGCATAAAATAAATAACAAAAATTTAGATATTATTGTAAGTGTTGTGTAAAAATATATATCACATAATTAACAAAAAAAAACATCATATATAAACAAAATTTATACATGTATTGTGTGAGAATATTAAAAAATATATTATATAAAGGTATCATTTGGCCTAGATTATTTTAAACTTTTTTACTCAATAAAAAGAGAATTAGGCCAAACAGATTTTCAAAAAGCTTTTGATAAAAAAAAATGTGTTTAATTTTTATGAGTAAAATACATAGATAAAATACTTTTGAAGCTAAAAAAACAACAATTATCAAACAACTTTAATTTATTTTTTTCTTTTCTAAAAGCTTGTATTTTCACTTTTTACTTTCAAATAGCTTTTAAGATCTAAAAAAACCAGACCAAACGATACCAAAGTACTTAAATATACGTATTTATAAAATATTTGGGGACGAAGTTTTTGTGGGGTGGGGTATAAAATTTTGTCTATATTTCTCTCCAAACCTCTTTCGGGAGAATTTTCTCCCCCATCCAAGCACCCGCTTTTGGATTCCCACTTACGGATATAATTGACATCCATAGTAATAAATAAAAGCTTAAATGAAATTAAACATTTAATAATTTAAAACTTTGTCAAAATTTCTTATAAAAGATAAAAAATTGTCGCTTTGATTTGTTATAAAAAGACAGGAGTGAGAATTTATGTGAGAATTTATTATATTTATTTACATGTGATAAAAATGTAGAATTTTTCACAAGATAAATAGGTTTTAAAAAATTGTTCACGAGATAAATAGGTTTTAAATACATAAATACACTGTACGAATTGAATTGTATGATCATATATACAATTCATAAATATTATATGATCACAAAAATGAAACTATTGTATGATCATAAATATAATTGTTTTTATAAAATAAACAAACTAATTCATGTAAAACAATAGTATGAATTGTATAATCATAAATATTGAATGAGATAAATGAGTTAAATTAAATATAAAAATGAAATTTTATGGTATATGTTGTGTGATAGTTACATGAGTAAATTACAACTTCCTCTCGAGAGCGATCATTGTATCATATTGTATTTTTTTCACCCAGTGTTAAAATATACAATTTAGTTCATTTAACTTAATAACGTTGGAGTATTTTTTTAAATAAAATTGGACCGGTCATGGATTTTAGCATTATTAAAAGCCCAAATAAAGAAGTGAAGCGGCCCAAATATGCAAGAAGCAGCCCAAATAAGATAGTGTTTATGTGTCTATGCAACAGATAAATTAACATATAATAATATAAGGGATCGGTTCAGTCAATAGATATTAAAGGAGATTTAATTGAGTTTTTATTTTGTATATAATGTTAGAAGAATTTGTTACATCATGATATAATTTATTAGATTAGGTTGAGATATATCAGTCATCACCACTTTACAAACTATCACATTTTGTGAGTTATTTCATGAAACAGAGGCATTAGCTAGCTGGAAAATTAAAAAGAAGTGGTACAATTTTTAAGCCCATATTATCTGTAGAATTGTAATGATATTGATCTTACTAGAATATTAGAATCTCTATATGTCTCTATTATTGTCGTTGCATTCTTTTGTGATGCGCGGACTGTTCGATTGAAATACTTGTAATTAGGGATGACAAAAAGGGTCAATCTGCCCTGACCCAACCCGCACCGTCATTAGCCCGTAAAAAAAGGGGTAGAGCGGGGCGGGCGAATTAGAAGTGGCGGATTGAAAATCTCACCCCGCCCTGTTTTATGAGGGGCCCGCGGGTTGGCGGGTTACTCCGCCAATTATTTAAATAAAATTTTATTAATTAAAAAATTCACAAAAGTAATGTAAAAATAATTAAATTAAAAAACATTTTATGTAGTAAAATATGTATCAATTGAGTTAGTATAAATTATTATTCAAAATTTGATAATACAATATAAAATATTTAGAATAAGCCAATAAGACAACAAAAATAAAAATATAATGAGTTCATCGATTTAAAAAATTCTAGATACATGAGCTTAAAATCATATAACTAGAGTAATTTAATTAAAAGAGTCATATATAACAGAGAATTTTAAAAAATATTGTGACTTATACATAAAAAGAGGTGGAAAAAATAAATATTTTATTACTATTAGACACGACGGGCCAACCCGCCCCACCCCATCACCGCCCCGCCTTTTTAGCGGGTTAGGCGGGGCGGGGCACTTACTAATGGCGAGTTAAAACTCTCAACCCAACCCCGCCAAAAATAACAGGCTAAGCGGGCCGGCCCAACGGATCCAACCCATTTTGCCATCCATACTTGTAATAGAGCTGTTAATTATATGGAAATTGCTAGAAGTAATTTTAAACAATATCTGCTAAAATTGTGTGATAGATAGGGGAATTAGTGCATAAGTTATGGTGCATAAACCATATTTATGCACCGTGCATAAATACTCAAAATTGCTTAGCACACCCCCCAGATTTCTAGTGCAACCTCCTAATTACTTAGCGCACCACCCAAATTTTCAGGGGGTGTGTTAGAAATCTGGGGGTGCGCTAAGTAATCTGGGGGGTGCTAAGCAATCTGGGGGAGTGCATTAAGTAATTTTCATTATTTATGCACGGTGCATAAGGAAAAAACTTATGCACCATAACCATTCCCGGGGAATTAGAGGTGTATCTGTTGGTTGTATTCTTTGCTAGACACGTCATTATTACTGTTACGATTTCGACTCGGTATTTATTAGCACTTTGTTGTTACTGCTTTATCTCAATCATATAGTTCGTAATTGTCACTACTAGTTATTAAACGTGCTATCTTTTATCAACATTACTACTACTTATAATTTCCCCTCAAATTATTGTTGTAATTATATTTATTATTTTATAAATATTAAATAATGTGTTGCCTATAAAGTGGAATGGCTTAGCGCCAGGAAGTGCATATGGTATTAGTATGTAGATGAGTAATCAGTCACACACCGTATATAAGCTATTTGACCCACTTTTGTAGAAAATATAGTTACATGTGTTATTAGCTCATCAAAAGGATTCACCAGTACATATGTTTTAAGAAACACCTCACGTTGATAAACCACTACATAGTCATGAAAAGCGAAACATATAGATAAAGTGGCTGATTATTTAAGCGCCAAGTCCTACATTTTGGAAGCTTCAAGATGAACGAGGAGGACAATGAACAAAAGTGATGAATCCAAATAAGGCAAGGGGGCAGATCTACTACGCGAAGAGTGTGATACGAATACTCCCTTAAATGAGTGAAGGGAAGGAGTTGGCTTGCCAATGAGTTTCACCACTAAAACGCCAAAAGATAAAGCGCCAAGTGATATAGATAACAGGGGCGTCTCCAACTTTTTGGAGGCCCTGTGAAATTATTAAAAATAGGTCATAATAAAAGAAAAAATGTGAAAAAATTAAAACAATTTAAATTATACAAATAACATTAAAACTATAGTATAACAATTTACTAAAAAACGTCTAAAAAATTTATTCACAATAGAACAATCTATTACCTTTTGTAATTAATAAATCTCTTATTTTAGAACAAATAGAATCTCAAATACATTGAACTCCACAATTCCTCATTTTAAAGTCCACAATTTCTTATTTTGTACCCCCTATTTATTAATACTACTACCTTATAATTTTTTTATGAGGCCCCCATTTTTAAGAGGCCCTATGCCATGGCCCATGTGGCACATGCATAGGAGCCGCCCCTGATAGATAAACAGAGTGTCTTGCTATTGGCGACGTGAAGAACGTCTTGCCCTCAATTAAAAACACGACGAGAAAGAGCCGGCGGCATTGGCGATGTGAAGAACATCTTGCCCTCAACTAAAAATACGGTTAGAAAGAGCCGGCAGCATTGGCGACGTGAAGAACGTCTTGCCCTCAATTAAAAACACGGCGAGAAAGAGCCAGCGGCATTGGCGCCCAATGCTTGGAATTGACAAAAAAAGATTAAATTAAGTTGAAATGTTTTGTCTCCTCGCCTAGATGCTTGTGGTTGACAGAAAAAGATTAAATTAAGTTGAAATGTTTTGTCTCATCGCCTAAATGTTTGTGATTGACAGAAAAAGATTAAATTAAGTTGAAATGCTTTGTCTCTTCGCCAAATGCTTGTGATTGACAGAAAAAGATTAAATTAAGTTGAAATATTTTGTCTCCTCGCCAAATGCTTGTGATTGACAGAAAAAAATTAAATTAAGTTGAAGGACAAAACTTACATGCATTGCTATACATGCAGTCTTACTTTTCCTCTCACAAAGAGGTAGTTATTTTAATTGAAAAACAGTTTTCTTTTATTTTTTTTAAAATTAAAAAACACAAAAAACCACTTCTTTGTGAGTGGAACAGCAAAAACTGCACATAAAGCAATGCATGTAAGTTTTATCCTAAGTTGAAATGTTTTGTCTCTTCACGGAATGCCTGTGATTGACAGAAAAAAATTAAATTAAGTTGAAATATTTGCCCTAATAAAAGGGATTTGATGAGCTGATGGGGCTCGAACCATTTCAAAATTTTTCTCTAATATTAATTATGTTACAATAATCTCAATCATTTACTTTTATTTTCTCTTAGGTTTTTTTTTCTTTCAATAATTTACAAATTATTGAATTAAGAAAATAAGAAATAATATAAAAGAAAAAATTAGAGAGGAATTAAATGGCTAATGAAAGTGGCACAAGTCTAAGTGGGTCCCGTGTCCGAAAGAGAATAAGAAAGAGCGGAAAAGAGTAAGACCCCACCCTTCTACCACAACACAGCCCAACCCAACCCTTGCCTTTAAGCTTTAGTAACTACTACTAGGAACAAACGAAACAATTACTCGAATCTATTCCATCATCATTCTTCTTCACCGCCACACAATATCCCTACCCCTCTTTCCATCCATTTTTCTATTACCATTATTAATTTTCATTTTATTTATTTATCATCACAATCACAATTCACTCACAATCTCAATTTATTATCTCTATATAAACCTATCCTCTACCCTCTCTTCATCTTTTTCACCCAACAAACAAACGCCACCACTACCAACAGATTCTCTCTTCTCTCTTACATGACTGTTATCCACCAACGCCGACCATGATACTCAACGACGACTGGATGAGAGCCGCCATCAAAGACGACACGGTTGTCGTCGAGCTTCTGTTACATCTCAAGCACCGCGTTCAGACCAAATCTCAAGGTGTACCGTTTTCATGGGGACACAAACAACTACGCTCAAGATCGAGACTAACCGCTTCCGTTTCTCGCTGCGACCGTGCTGCTTCAACTAGATGCAGTCCAACAACTCCTCTCTCTTGGAGCGGCGGTGCTTCTCCATCTGTCACCGCCGACGGTTATGAAGATTCCAGCCGTTACCATAACGCCGCCAGATCCAAGGTTCTATTAATTCTTACTTTCTCTCTTCATCACTATCTATATCAATCTTCGTCTCTTTCTCTTTCTCTTTCTCTTCATCTGAATTGAAATCTCTGTTTTCTGTTGTTTGACTGAAAAATCTGTGTACGGAGTGTAACTCCGCCTTGGAGCGATGTGGCTCCGGCGGTTGAAACGGTTTCGTACGTGTCAGACATTTTTGCTTTGGAACGAAGTTTCTTTTGGTTTTGACCGTTTTGTCCTTGATCTCTTTATTACAAATTACAGTACAATCCAAAGGCCAGTTACTTTTCTCGTTTTCCAATCGCGCATTTCGTTTTCGATTTTTCGCTGACACCGAATAGAGATACTGACGGCAAAATCTGTCAATTTTGCCATTTTATTTTATTTTCTAAAAGAAAAAAAATCATGCACTCACTGAAACCGTTTGATACCTTTCATTTTTTCTTTTTTGCTTTTTACTTTTTTTTTTCGGGAATTTTATGTTAAGAATTTTTTGTATCTTTTCAATAATTAATCTTCTCTTAATTACTATTGGAGTATTTTATTTTTGATTTTTTAATTTCAATTATGAAATGATTTTGTGGTGACGGAAATGCCCCTGGATGGTGTTGGCATCTGGATTGGCGTGTGTCAGCACTGTGTGTAATGGAAGAGAAAAAATTCGTAGCATTTTGTTATCATCACCTGCTTTGGTGTTTAACTTAACCATGTCATTCTATTGCTGATTGACGAAAACACCCTTCCTTTGTCCGATTAAGATTCCGCAAATTAACTTTTCTACTTTGATAGTTTTGTTTTCTTATTTTATTTAATTTTTGGTAAAATGACCGATTCCATCACCACTTTCTCCGGCCACTTCGAGTCAATAAGCAAATGTGAACGTTTTTTAATTAAAAAATATATAAAAAAAATAATTAATTAAATAAATTTTGGTGCGAGAGATCGAGGGTGTTTTGGTAAATTGATGTTAGTAATGGTTTGTGGGTCCCGTAAGATTGGGATGGGTGCAGTGCGATTGTTTAAGGATTGCTTCGTGACCGCAATTCCTGACTGGAGGTGTTTTTCGTTAATTGCTTTTGCTATTCGTTTGATTCGGTAACTTCAATGAAATCACGTTAAAAGGTGATGAGAATTTAATACAGATCCAACAATATTTGATTTTTAATTGTAAATTTAATGTAAAAAAGTTAACCAAAAGCAATAAATATTAAAGATTAGTACACTTTCTGTTATCAACTCTCCCGTTAAATAATGTCTGATAAAAAATTGTTCATGACGATTCTGAGATACATGGCTGGTTGATTGGGATTTATCATTTTGGAGAGGAGAGGAGAGGGGGTTTCTCCACCACGCCCCACAACTACTATTGTGTGTTGTGGTAGTAGTTATACGATGTATGAGTGTCACGGGAATGACAGTGAAGGTAGTTGAAGTTGGTGTGTTAAATAGTAGGAAGTTAAAACTGTATAACGAGTTTTGGATTTGGTTGGGTGTGCAATAGGGAATCAGCACGAAGCAGAATCTGCGGCCTTTGTTTGGCCCACTCCAGTCGGTAGAAGCATGCAGCGCGCTGCCTTGCTTTGTTTTTCTATAGTATAAGCTTATCCCCAAAGAAATAAATTAATAAATAAGATGCAAAAATTAAATTAATTTATTTATATTTAAATTGAATGAAATTGGAGATCGAGAGAGTATGGGATCCAAGTCACGTGAGCATTCCAAATAAGATTATCACGTGTTATTGCGTGCCTCTAGTAATGCCAGCTGGACTGTCCTATGTGGATGCAATTGCTTTTTCAAATAGTAGTAGGAAAAAAGAAAAAGAATAATCAATGGGTTGGGTTGTGTTGTGTATACGTGGGCCTGATAGTGGAGGGTATGGGCTTCGTTGTCTTGTCGTTGATCTGAGACGTGTTCCAATGGAGTATAAACAGATCCCATGTATATATGTAGTGGTAAATGATGTTTGTTTTAATATTTTTATTTTTAAATAAATTGGTATAATATAAGAATTAGTTGAGCAAGCGTCAAGCAGTTAGTTGAGCAACTTTTTTCTTGTAAGATAATTTCTGATTTTGAGCTGGATCATAGCTTCAATTGTACCTTTCCCTTGGGTTATGCTGACATATTCGGTCTGACTCAACTCCTTTTCTGTTTTGCTGTTTTACTGTATTAGATTCTTCTCAGTTTACTTAATCTTCATTCACATGACTTGGCCTTTTGTATTCTTTTAACCAAAGTAACTTAATCTTAATACTATTTACTGAAATTGGATTTGTTTTTTCAGGCTACTGCTACAAGTGGATACACTAGCAACTCCGCTTCTACCAAAAGGGGCAGAAAGAAAAAGGTAAAGGCTACTTTGGTTGGTTGCTTTTGGCTTTGTTTTTTTTCATTTTTTTCCAATGAAGAGCTACCTTCTTTTCCACTTTAGATTTTGTTTTTCTTTTTGATTGTGACTATTCAACTTGGTCAATGATCTCTGGGTTGAGAAGCCATTGCTTGTGACCTTTGCATTACCTATTTGATATGTTCTAAGCAGGTTAAATATATACTGATTGCTTTTTCCATTCTCCAGTCCTTTACAGAATTGAAGGAAGAGGAGAGCTCCCTGCTAAAGGAAAGAATAGTTTTACAGAAGGTAAAATTCTGATCTTTTTTTTACTCAATAATTTTCTGATCATGATATATTATATATTTTGATCATGGTATTAATATATTGATATTGTTTTTGCAGGAGATAGCAACTAAAAATGCAAATTTTGAGGTTATGAGAAATACAAATGAGAGTTTGAAGAGGATGAAGGTATATTCAAAATTGAATCATATTGGATTGCACTTCTGATATGTCCATTTTGTTTGGTACTTAACCCAATTTTTTTTTTTTTTTTTTGTATTCTCAGCTTGGTTTTGGATCAAAATCTTATAACAAGCCAAGTTCAACTTCCGTTCAACTACAGGGTACGATTGCCGGTCAACCACACCAGAGAATAGTAGCTTCTGAGGTCCTTATACGTGCCACTCAAGATGATACCCATTCACAAGCATCGGAATCTAGGCCAAACAGGATCGAGTCAACTGGAGAAAGTTTTTTCATGATACCAGATCTGAATATGATGCCATCTGATGATGGTATGATTTGAGGTAGACCTACATTGTTTTGGCAAGACTTTTGGAACAATCACTCTGAAAAATGAACAGGCTGGTAGAGAGCATTTTCAAGACTCCATCCAATAGAAACCGATCAACAGCGTCGTGCTGAGAAACATTTCTTGATGCAACTACCAATTGTTGTGCAGGGAAAACAACAGGCAGCAGTAAAAGGGGAAATTTTCTTGGGTAGTGCTAGCCGTAAAAGGCTGTAGAGTAGAGATATACTAGAGTCGCAGGTTCCTCCGATTCATGTAAGATAAGTACCAATGTACCATTCTTTTGTTGGTTAAATCTCATGGATTCCTTTATAATGTCCTTTAAATTTATTTACAAGTTGCAATTTCAATCTGTTGCACCTTCACTATGCCTGCAAATTCATGTGTCAAGTCTTCCGCCACATAGGATAAGATGTCTCTTGGTCTGAGAACGTGTTTATTTGAAGCTCATGCCTCTTTTTAAAGCCAAAGTGTCGCAAATGTCGGGCCATATGTGTTCTAAAAACTCTTTACCCTTGACATTTATGTATGTTTAGTACTATTTTATGGAAAGTTCTACAATAGAACACTTGGATAAGTTGCTTATAATAGACCAACATTTGAAAATCACTCGAAAGGCCAAAGAAAACTAATGCCTCCCTTGAAGTAAGCTTACTGTCATGCTTGTTTTCATGAGTGACTCATGGAGTGGATGATGTTTAACAAAAATTAAGGAAAATGAATGAGTTCAGTTGAGACTTGAAGCAGTTGTTCTTTTTTGCATTTTATTCTATCAATTGGTACCATGAGATAAATGCCTCAGTTGGTTAGGTCAATGGTGACTGTAAACGTCTACTTCTGCATGTATCTTCGAGAAATTTCTGAAAATTTTGAAGTGTTGGTTCACTATAGAATTGTCATCATGATATAATTCTCTCTTGTTTATAATAAATTTTTTATTAGTTAAGATCTTAAGGATAAAATTAAAACATATAATACTGGTTGGCCGTTACTCCCTTCTACTATTTCATTACACCAATTGGGGGAAACGTATGTAAAATTTAAACAAATCATGTGCTAAGATTAGAGATCATGTTCTCTATGTCAGTTTTAATTTATTTATGTAAGAAAGCCTGCTAACCCTTACCCTCTGCTTCAGCAGATAATTTTTTTTTTTTTGTATTATCTTTTCATATACTTGAGCTGTATTCAAATCTGGTCAAAAGCAATATGCCCTGGTTTTTATGCGACAAATACCAAGTCAATAAAACAGTGCCTACTGCCTAAGCCTCTCGGGTTTCTTTCTCACGTGAATTGTTACTTTGGCGATTACTTTTGTGACCTTAACTACAAAGACGTTCACATAGAACTAGAAGCCTTCATACAATGTGAAATGGACCAAAAAGAATGGAGTATATAATCAACAAAGGAGGACTACTGGTATTGTTTAAAGGCTAGTTTTGGTCAAAACGAAAATGTATAATGACAAATGTTGGTAAATTAGAGGTTAGTTTTATAAGTTTATGTATTTTTTAATAAGTCTATTATAATAAATACTAATTCAAATCTATTTTTTAATATTCAATTTGTTTTTGTGTTAATACTTAATAAAATGAATAAATTTTTATCAAACTAAATTGAGTATAAATTAAAAAAATATATATAACATTGTATAAATTAAAAAAATATATATAACATTGAGTTATTTTAAAAGAAGTTGTTTAAAGTTTTCCTAATGAAACGTAACGAATTTTTCTCATAGTGGAATTGGAAGAAATATACCCAAGCAAGATCATGTGACTTTTCTCATGGACCGTAACGAACTGAATTAACGGATTTGGGCCTTATTTGGTTTGATGATTTGCTTAATTGTTCTTTTTTCTTAGAGTTGTACTTCTCGCACCCCCAAGTTTCCTCCTTTATCCCCTGAAATGATCATAGTATCCTTCCTCGCTATTTAGAAAGCGAGCATTTAGTGAGTGTCAATATTTTATACTCAAATTGAACGCCAACACCCCCCATGGATGAAAAAATCATAAAAAAAAAAAGTCTGCATCCTAGGGAGCGAACATTGTTCGCGTCCTAGGGAGCAAACTTTGTTCGCGTCCTAGGGAGCAAACTTTGTTCGCGTCCTAGGGAGCAAACTCTTCTTTTCATGTTTTTTTCATCCATTGGGGGTGCCGGCGTCCAGTTTGAGTATAAAATATTGACACTCGCTACTTAGAGTGCGAACTAAAACATAGTTCGCTATTTAGAGAGCGAACTCAGTTTACACTTTAAAAAGGGTGAAGAGGACAAAAAAAAATTGACTTTTATAAGGTTCGCATCCTAGGATGCGAACTGTAGTGTTCCCATTTTTGCAATTTTATTCATTCGCTTCCTAAATAGCGAGGGGGTGCTTGTGAAACTCGGGGGTGTGAAAAGTTAATCTCTTTTTCTTATTTCTTTCCAATGTCTAAAGTCTAACCAATAGTACAACATTAACAAGTAACTTCTACTAGTCTACTAACCGGTGGAAAAATAATTGATGTTTTATTAGGGTCATGCCAGTCTAACATTAACTAGTCTACTAGTCTAACCAATTGATTGTAGTTTGTAGAGTAGTGGAAAAATAATTGATGTTTTATTAGTATTTTAAAGTGACAAATATTTTGGAACATCAGAAATATTAAAAATGAAACATTCATAATGAGACTGATAAAATAACATAATATTTCTTAGGGTCATGCTAACCGGTGCTCCCGGAGCATTGGTTAAGGATATCCAAAAAGAAATTTTTAAATTAAAAAATAACAATTTTTAGAATTTCGAAAAGTTGACTGCACAAACTCCAATGATATATTACTATTTTTGCATTCTTAAACAGTACTCGGGAGCACCGTTTAGCATTTTCCTATTTGTTATTACATATTCATTCTAATTGATAGAGATTCACAATAGACGTCCCATCAAATGTATGTGATGTGAAACTTAGGTATTTGGCAAAATTCATTTAAATTTTAACCAAATTATTGCTTGCTTCAATCCCCAAGCTTTGACTTCATGAGGTAGCGAGCTGTTGTATCTCCACATATCTGCTCTATAGCAGTTTTGTTCCTTAAAAATTGCAGCATCCACATTACAATTTTTCATCATTTCATGTTGAAGACTTGTTCACAAAAATATGGCCACTAAATATAGCAAGTCGTCTGCCTGTGTTTGTAGTGCTTGCAGTCATGATAGAAGAAGTGGGTTGCATATTACTCAGCTGGTCACGAACTCACGATAATCCTGTCTATGCCGGTTGACAGACTTACATTGATGCAAATCGTCTCACACCAATTGGCACGAGACCAATGGCCAAAACTCTACATCCTCGCACAATTTTTCGTTCATTCTTTTCCTAATACACCAAAGAGCCATTGTAGACATGCTGACTTGATTTTATAACAACATCTCTAGCAATTTTAAAAAAAAATTTAAAAAAAAAACTTATTTTTCATTTTTATCGGTCCATCAATTATAGGTTAAAGATCTGTTTTCTCCCAAATTTCTTAGGCCTTCCCATCCAAAAAAATATTACAATGATTCTTATAGTTAGCTTGACATGAACATATCTAACCGAATAAATAACTTCTTTTTGTTAAAGTCGTTATCTCGTTGATAAACAACGTCTTGCCGTCCTTCAAAGAAACACCTTTACCTTTGGGAAAATTTTAAACTCAATTTTTGGCTAATTCCCTTCCACTTAGAGTTCTCTATTGTCTACAAAATTCTCCATAGCAAAATACTAGTAATTAAGCGGATTTTACATTATACTCATGCTTACTGAACTTTCAAGTTGGCACATACTCTTAAACATCTCCATACAATAGTATTGATAAAATGCTTAAATTAAAGCATCCTAGCTTTGATTAAAAATCTCCTCAATTAAACTCCTTCTCCACTCCTTGTCCAAATGAACATGTTATAGACTATTTTGTTGTCCTCATTAAAATTATAAACCTTGATGGTAACTTGATAAGGGTAGATGTCACCGGGAGGTAGGAATCTCTTTGTAGCTTGGGAGAATGAATACATGGCATGACATGTGTAACTAAAATCGAAGCAAGAAAGTGACCTAAAAGATATAGAAAATGGTACTTTGGCACACACATTTGAGAGTGATTGAATATGTATAATTGATCCTAAGTCCTAACAATGCATATGCATGGTAATAGGTATAGAGAGGATTTAAGGTTTTCTCAACCATCAATTTTTGTCGTATTAGAGGTGCTTAAATAATTGAGGACACGGCTGTTGAAAGGATAATTCAAAAACAGTTATGTTAGTTAGATACTTGTGTGACAAGTAACCGTTTTGTTTGTTACTAGTGGTTATAATTAGTTGTTTGTGGTTAAAGTAACCAACAGTTAGTTAGAGTTGCTTTCATGTATGCTTGTATATAACCACATGTTAGTCCTTGTAATCATAACACTTGTTCAATAAGAATTTTTCCCTTCTCTCTCAAACTAGTTCATTACTTTCACTTTTCTATTTTAGTTCCAACAACGGCCACCTAGGAAGGAGGCAATTTCATGTTAATATCTCTTTTATATCAAGCTTAATTACAATATATTTTATTACATGCTTAATTACAATTTTGATCATATATTTTTATTCATTCACGAAATTATGCTCTTCAATTATAAAATTTCATAGTTTTAATATTGTTTTTTTTTTTAACAAGAGTTTTAATATTGTTTTTTGATTTTTTTACTAAAAAAAATATGATTTTAAATATTTTAAATGACGTGATATACAATTTAATATATAAAATCACTGAATTAAATTACTTATTTACATGTCATTAATTAAAATATAAAAAAAAATTAAGTTTAAATTTTGATTTTTAAGAGATTTTCTTACAATTTGTTAAAAAGAAGAGACTTTCTTACAACTTCATCAGTGTCGATCATTCCACACTATTATAATTACATATAACGTCGTTTAAAAATGTCAATTATCATTTTTAGGTTAAAATAAATGGGTGAGCAGTAACCAAAATTGTGGAATTATAAAATTAGAGATCTAATTTTGTGAGTGGTGTAAAATAAGGGTCAAAGTGTGCAATTAACTCTATATTTTATAGTTACAACTTACATATATGAGCTGCACACTCTATTCTTTTTATTCCTTCTTTTGTAAAACTAATGCCCACTCTGTTTTTCCCACATGGTTCTGTTTCATTCACTCCGTTTGAATACAATGTTCACATATCCAAAAGGTCATAAATTGTACTAGTACTATAATAGTTTAAACCAGTACTAATATTTGTATTTTATAATATATTTTGACAGAATACTATTTGTATTTCCTCAAAAAAATAAATACTATTTGTATTTTTATTATAATGATTGTTTCTACATGGTTAGAACTTAGAATATTATAACAAGCTCTTCAATAAAAATTAGAATTATTTAACATACGAAGAATTAAGTAGGATTTTTTTAAAACGCAAAATGTTTAAGACAAAAATAATAGGAAGCTGAACTTATAAATTAAATTTTGTGCTCATTTTTTTAATTTTTTTTTGTTATATTTAAATATGTCTGAAAAAAGAGACCAAAACTGCTGACAAATTAATTTTGTAACAAAAATTATAAAAATGAAAAATATATTAAACCATATTATATATAATATACATACATTATACAGTAATATGTCTAATCAATTTTATTTTATTTTTAAAAGTATGCATAACGTGCCTGAATAGTTTTTTTGTAAAGAATCATATATTTTGTTGTGATTTTATTTTCTGAAAAGATATACAAGTCAATGACCAGCATGCACAATAGTTTTTCATTGTCCTAGTTAATAATTACATTACTCCAATCCTATTTCATCAATAAAACAGTGAATATATAATATAATATAGATAGATAAAAATTATGTAAATTAAACTGACAAGCCAGTGTTCTTTCACTACTTTGAATTGTCAAATTCATGGTCCAATACCACCTTTCATTTTCATTACAGGTGAGATTCTAATATACAATTTACAAACCCTACCATTGCATGAAAGGCAATATTTCGACCACCTTATTGTTCTTTGCAATATAAATCATACTCTTCTAATGTTCATTGTATTTTATTTGATTCCATAAACATTGCACAAGCAACCAAACAAAATAAAAATATTGAAAAGCATTGGTGTGACAAAACATGAACATGAACATTGACATTAAAATTGTAATTGTTCCATGGACCATTTATGATATATATATATTTTTGTGTCTGAATTCAAAACTTTATTCGTATAATCAATCAAATAAATATATGCAACTTTGACGATTTTTTCTTTCCTCATCTATCATATCACCTACATTGCCTTGGTGGGGACTTTTGGCCCCCCTTACTTATTCTAGTTGGTGTCACTATACACTATTGTTACACATATAGAAATTCAGACTCATGTCCTAAATAATGGATGCATGATCCTCTTCTATGAAAAATGTGTGCAGGTAAATCTTAGCTGGACAATTTTTTTATGCAGGTGACTAAGTAAAAAAAATAATTAAATGGAGACTAAGTCATTTTTTTGACGCTCTTAGATCGGAGATTGTGACCAATTCTTAATTTACAAATGTGACATTGGTAATTCTTTACAAATGTGGAAAATGTGGGAGTTTTATGGTTTTGATTTGGATTGGTTTTGAGGCAAACAATAATCTATTCTAAAAAGTAGTTGAAGATATATAATATATATTCCAAAGTGTGTATGGGCCGGATGCGCGACATCAGCTCCGGTTAGCCACAATCGTTGCAGAGATGTTATTTTTTATAACTAGGAAAGGGGGAAAAAAATTCTATGAACTTAAATAAAGAGAAAGCTAAGAAAATATTAACAAAATCCACTAGATTTGGTTTAATGTTGAGAGATTTGAGTAATATGTTAGAGATTGTAAGTTCGATCATCAACTTTATTATAGACAAAACAAATATTAACAAAAAAATTAAAAATAAAATAAAATAATAACTCGCAGTACGGACTATTGATATCATATCTTAATAATCTTGGTTACTAGTAGACTAGTAGTAATTAGCAGCCAATAAACTAAGACTTAGCTGCAAATAAAATTTAATCATATTTTAGTAGTAAATTTGATATTTTCTTGTAGTAGCACTCTTTGATATTCAAAATAGGTTCAATACCACACAGGAGCATATTAGTAACAATTCATGTAGTTTTATGTACATACAATCACTACGACAAAATTAAGATTTCATTTGTATTGGAATTTAATAGTGCCTATTTACATCAGTGCTATAACAAATTGGATAAAGCTACATAGTTTTTTTATTCCTTGGTTGGTTTTTATCTTTTTTAGTTTTTTTTTTTATGTTTAAAATGCAAAAAAAGAAATTAACACAAGCATGCCCATGTTTCGTTATCAGTTGGCATTATTTCTTTTCACACCATATAACAAGCCTCTAATAAATTATATGAAGGTTTTTCATACCGCTTCTATGATCAAGCCCTATTTTAAGTTGTACCTTTGACGGCGCTTTACAAAATACGCGCTGTCAAAAATTTTGAACATTTTCTTAGACAGTTATTATAGCTCTATTTTAATTTTTTTATGTGTATGACCCTTGTCTCAAAGACCTTTAAATTGGCGTTTTGTACATAAAACACTATTAAGGAACTATTAATAGCGCCTATTGAAACAACGGCTATAAAAAGCGCAACATAAATCACTGCCACACAACTATTATAGCACTTCAAAAGCTGGTCTATTAAACATATGGTTAGGTCTTTTATAGTAGGACATTTTGTAGCGTTAAAAGCACTATTAAAAACATTTTTTGGCATAGTAAATCCGCATTATACCAAATAATATAGTATAAGATTCATTGAAAAATAAAAGAAAAATAACCCACTTTCACATGATTAAGCTGTTCTTTCCATTAGTTACCGGTTTTATATCCATGGCCAAGAAAAATGTGGTGGAATATCATGGAAATGGATTCTCTCGATGTTTTTTCTCATATTTCTCATGTGTTATTAATCTTACCGATATTGAACATTTTTACTCTCGTTTGTTATATTAGAATTCATTTTACTTTTTTCAATCGATGATAAAATTGGTAATATATGAGAAACATGAGAGAAAAACAATTGATCGAGATTATTCATTCCCGAATATCATACAAGATACTAGAGTTGGGTAGGAAGGAAACAGTGGTTTTGTGGTCCTGAAGTTCATGAAAGCCTAAATTGAAGGCAGGTGAAGGGTGGCAAAGGAACATGATGTGATCGAAAGAAGGGGGGGGACCTTCAATTCGTTATATATGAAACAACTCATCATGGCTTGGCACAATAATTATTAATTTATTAGTATTTTTCACTAGTGCTCACAAACACAGGTTAAAAAATCTAATAATAAAATAATTTTGAAATTTGTATAGTCTATCTTTTTAAAATATAAAATATGTATTTTTTTAATACAATTTTTTGGGTTTCACATAATTAATCACGTAATTAATTAGCAGGAGTACCCTTTAAATAAACAATTAATTTTTTTAAAATTCAGTATCCAATCTAAAAAACAATAATTCAAGAACTTAATCTTACCGCCCACGCTAGCAATAGTCCAATTGAATTGGAATAAAATAATGTATAGACCCCTATATACATAAATTGTTAGCATCTTAAATGATTTGAATATAAATTTAAAACCTAGAAAAGAACACACTCCTAAAGTCCAAATCGTACACCACAAGGCCAACCCAATCGATCAATTTAGTCTCTAATTTATTGTTATCTTTTCTACTTAATCTTTAAACTATATAAATATAATAAGTAGTCATAAAATATATAAAATCTTTCAATTTAGGCATTATTGTTATGTTATGGACTAAATTAACTGCTTTTCTACTTCATTTATTTTAAGACTAAATTGAAGAATTTCAAGACTTTAGGGATTACTTAATATATCTATCACAACTTAAAAACTAAATTAGAGAGAGTGAGGCCAACTGATTTGATCTAGCGGTGAAGGATTTGAGTAATATACTAGAGGTTCTGAGTTCAATCTCAGTTCCATTGTAAACGCAAATAAATAAATCAGAGTGAGTGGTAGTATTTTGGAAAATAAATTAATGGTTTATTCTTATTGTTCAAACGTTACCATATAAGAATAATCGGTCATGTAATATCACCATGGTAGTTAATCCCGGATCCCGGAGCGGAGCGGAGCGGCCAACCCAAAAATTGGGATAGCGGCATCCCGGGGAGCGGGAAGGCCGGGATGCCGCTATTTAATTATTATTTTTTAATTACATAAATAATACTATATACAAACATATAATACTAAAATTAAACAAGTATTTCACAATCCATAAAACATTCATATATAAAAATTTCAAAACACAAATCAAGTCTTAAACATTACATCCAAATTACCAACAAAAGTCAAGCAAAATAAATAAGTAAAAGTCAAGTCTCCAACACTTAGATTAATAAAGTAAGCAAGTAACTAAAAATTAAAACTCAAGTTCATCATCAAACAGAGCTTTGATGAGGTGAAGCTTTGAAGTGGTGGAGAACAAACAGAGCTTGGTGAAGATTTGATGAAGCTTTGAAGAGGTGAAGAGATGAACGGTGAAGAAGTGAGAGAATACGATGAAGAAGCGAAGATACGATGAATGAATTTTTTTTTAACGGTGAAGAAGTGAGAGAATACGATGAAGAAGTGAAGATACGGTGAAGAAGATACGATGAATGAATGTTTGGATCGGTGAAGAAGCTGAATTGCGGCTAGGGTTATGTGATTACTAACAAATGAAATGTAAAATACCAACTATGCCCTTACTTAAATCAGTAAAATTCCAAAAAACCCTTTAAAACCCACGAACTCAAAATCCCAGTTCTGACCCGGGATATTGACCCGCGACCCGCTCTGCTCCGCTCCACTGGGAACCAGGCTGTAGCGGCCGGGAAGCCTAGCTGTTCCGCTCCGACCCTTCCCGTCCCGGTGAGGCACCGCTCCGCTCCGCTCCGCCGAGATCCCGCCGGGATCGGCCGGGATTGACTACCATGAATATCACCATTTTGATTTGACAAGAACAATCGTTTTCTGCCACAGGAACTAAAAAAGAATACACGAAAAATGAGTATATGTAATAACAACAAAGATTATATCAATTTTAGTAGAAGAAAAATATGGATAAATCCAATAGACAGTCATAATATTAACAAGGCCACCATATATCATGGAGTGGGGGCTGTGCCATTTTCACGCCTAAACTTGAGTTAAGACACTTCCAATATTAATTTGTTCCGATGCTCACACATATAGTCACAAACACACTCTTTGAAAATTTATAGTTCTTTGAGTCGGTACATTATTGATTCAAAGTTAATTTGTGATAACAACCACTTATTTGTCCATTAGTCTACATTCCATCCCTTCATTCTATGGATAAGATCTTAAAGCCGTGCAAGTTTTCAATTACGTATATTCTTAAGAACTAGAAATATAATTATTAATTACTACCTTTTCTTTGTCCAAATTTGAGAGAAATCACTATTTTAATCTTTGAAAATATCAAATTATTTCCTTAATTATTTAACATTTAAATAGTTCATCCATACAGTAGTTTTATTAGATGTGTTGACTTGTCATATTAAGTGACATCGTGGCTTATTTAAGTTTATCTCATGTCACGCGAAATCTTAAACATGAGTTTTATACCGGTTAAAAATTTAAATTTTTCTTAACCAAAAAAAATAAATAAATAAATTTTTATATAGAGTTTTCATCGGTACTAATTGGTTTTAGAGTTTTGATGTCAGAAGTTTAATACATGTAAAAATTTACATATAAAAAATTAAATTGGTTTTATGATTATGATGATATATATGACATTAATATGGACAGATGCCACTTAACATGACATAGGTCATTACCTATAATAAATTGGGGAGTAATTGATATTTCATATATTTGAGGTCCCAAATTGTTAAACACTTACAATTTTAATAACCAAAATGGTGGTTTTATTTAAAATATTGCAATAGTTGAGTGTTTAATTTGAAAAAAATATATGATATACATTATCTTTCAAAGGAAGCAAAATCTTCCTTAACCCTAAGCTATGCTATATTAATAAAAATAGCGTATAACTAATAAGTTATATGATACTCCCTCCGTTCCTTTTTATTTGTTGTTTTAGAAAAGCAAATTTGTTTCAAATTATTTGTTGTTTTGATAATTTGAGGTTATGTGTTGTCTATTATACCCTCCTTCCTAATTTTTTTTTATTGACTAGATTTTATATAATTTTTTTTCATATAATCTTTTTATTGTATCTTTTTTTTTTTACTAAACTTCTTCATATAATTTTTTTTTGTGGTTTTAATTTTTTGGAAAGAGAAAAAGTGTTTGCAAAAAAATAGGAATTTTTTGGTAGATTAAAATTAGAGTATAATATATCCCAAAAAAGGGTATAATAGGAAAATAAAATACAAAAATACACTTTCTTAATTTGACCTATTTTTTCTCAAACAACAAATAAAAAGGAACAGAGGGAGTAGTTGATAGGATTATAGTAGATAACATATATAATAATTGAGAGTCGATGACATATAAACTAATAGATTAGATTGTAAGGTTGTGAAAACAATATAATAATTAAATAAAACTTTTTTAGTCATGTGAACTTATAAACTTTAAATAAACTATAAATTATAAGTTAAATGATTTTTTTTTATATAATTCAAGAATTTGTTTTTGTCAAACAAAGCCCCAATTGATGACTTGCGAGTTGAAGCATGGACTAGGTGGGCATCATCAAATTGAATTAATATTTCATTCTTATAATAAATGCCATATATGTAAAGAGTTTTAATTATATTTTTTTATCTTTTAATTTGTCACTCCTGAAAAATAGTCTTCTTGTTTTAAAATTGTACTCTTTTTATTCTTTAATAAAAGTGATTTTACACATCGATCTTAGAGGAATTCTTTTTCCCATTATGTTAATGGTACGAGCGTCATCACCTATCCTGGGGTGGAGGCAATGTGACAATCGGGTGATTATGTGTGTGTTTGGTTTGACGGTGACGATAATTGATTTTAATAGAATTGATTTTGAGTTAATTGATTTTAGTTAAAAGTGAGTTAAAGTAAATTGATTTATGTTTGGATAGACTTGTATAAAAGTGATTCTTGTAAGTAAAATATTGTTTGAATAGTTTGAATCAAAATTTATTTTGGATGTATAATGACCATAAGTTGGACCAACATCCGTCAAATGATGGCGGGAGTGGTGTCTGCAAACACTTTAACCCTCAAGTAAATAAGGGAGTAAATAGCGAGAGATGTTTTGGTGTCAGAAATTGTGTACCTCGATTTGTTATGAAGGTTTGTTTATATAGATGCCAGAAAGAAGTCGTCGTGCATAATGAGGACTACGTGACGGACCACATCTATTAATGTTGAGATTAGATGGCCTGTTGGGAGGCGTTCTGAATTATTCAGTTGTTACAAATTGTTATGAGTCAGAGAGGATCCGAAGTCGAGGGAAAGCGCTATTTGATTGAACCTTTATGAAATTTAGTGACAAGATAAATAAGAATTGAATCTTAGACCAATGTGAAATTTTTTAAATATTAATAATACACCTTAAATTAAAATATGTACCATTTCCACAGCCTAAGAATTGTCATAAAAATATCTAGAAAAACTAACAAATGGAGAAGATGGAGAATAAGATAGGGCCGCAAGAGAAAATGTCATAAGAGGAGATAAATTGGCATTAACAATGAGCATTTTCTCTTTAATAAATAAAAATCTTGCAAACAAATTGTTAATTGGTTTAATGGTAATTGATCCTGAATTTAATAGGAAGGACTATGGTAATTAAGAAAAAAAGAGTTTTGTGCAAAAATAATTATATTATATTATATTTTTGACTAAATTAAAATTTATTATATAGAAACAAATAAATCAAATTTTAAACTTTGATTTGATAGCAATAAAATACAACTTTGAAGAAAATATTTTTATACTATTTAATTTATGGGTCATGCTAACCAGTGTCCCGGAGTACCGGTTAAGGAAACCAAAAAAAAAAATTTTAAAGTAAATATAACACTTTTTATACTTTTGAAAAATTGACTATACATATTTTAATGTTAAATTACTATATTTATTTCTTTAAATAGTACTCCCTAAACACTGTTTAACATTTCCTTAATTTATTAGTAATAAGTTTTTATGAGCACACTTGCTAAGCGAAAAAACAACATTTTGTCCAAAAGAGTGGGGCCATAAGTGAGTAATGGACCCCTTGTAAGTGGGCCCAGAATGGGGTGGGACCTCCGTCCACATTGATTGGGCCGGCGGCAGTTAAGTGAAGTCAAAAATATCGGTGGTCCCCACATAAACGCCACGTGGATAGAGCTGATCAGCTATTCTAGGCGCGTGCTGCTTCACTTGGATGGTCCCCTCTTCCTTTCTTCCAAGTGGACCAACCCACCTGTGACTTCTTCTCAGTGTGGCTACCACTCTAGCTACGTATCAAATCATGAGGATACCCCAAAGATTATAGTACTCCTATACTAGTAGTAGGAGTCATTCATAAATACTCCAGATTAGTAGAAGAATGATATTTTAAGAACAATTTTTAAATGTGTTTATATTTCATTTGGAATGATAATCCAAAATTTGTAACATGTAAATCAGTTGACCCAAAATATTTCTTTAATTTATTTTATTTATGTACTCCCTTCGGTCTCATATATAAGAAATAAAATAAAAAAATTTAAAGTCTTAAATATAAGCAAAAGTCTACTTCAATTATTAAGTTTTATGACATTATTCCAATTTCAACCAATAAATGCAATGTTTTACATTTTCCAAGAAGGTATAATGTGTTTTTTCTCCTCGGTTAATGTATTTTAACTACTTTATTAAAGGAAGAACTTTTTTGAAAATTTTCTTATATACAAGACTAGAGGGGAGTATTAAAGTATGAGTCATGCTAACTAGTGACCCTGGAGCACTAGTTAAAGATACAAAAAAAATAACTTTTGCATTGAAAATATAACTTTTTATATTTTACTAACATTGATTACACAAGTTTCAAGATATTTTTACTATATTGAGGTTCCTTAACTAGTGTCCCGGGGGCACTAGTTACCATTTTTTCTTAAAGTATTTCCATTTCAAAATATACAATCATAAAGTAAAGCACACAAAAAAATATATAGTTTTTTGTATTAAATTTGTTAATAATATACATCTCTTTTTAAAATCACCCTTTAATTATTTAGAAAGAAAAATGGTTAATCTTTTAGTTCTCTTCATTTAATTAGATAGATTTTATAAAAAATTAATTAATAAGTTTTGAATTTTGAAAAATATCTTATAAAAAAGGACGGAAATAGTGACTTGTTTGAATTGTGCATAGTTCTTGACAAGATTATTAATTGTAGATTTTAATGAAAAATAAATTTTATCTACTAAGATGTGATTATTGATACTAACTTGGAGTAGACCTAAATCAACAATCAAAATAATGAAAACAAAATTGAGGACAACGTCAACTCTTCAGAGGATGTGGTGTAATTGTAAACAGTCATGTACAATGGTTAAAGGTGTGAGATTTTAGAGCTTAAAAAATGTGAGTATTAACATGGATCATGTGTTGGTATTTCTTTTTTTTGGGTACATAATCATGTTAGTATTATATGATGGATTTTGGATTTTTGTCGACTAGATGACATTTAATCGTTGAACCACATATCACACCAAAGATAACATAATAGATACTAAATATTTCACCTACTAAATTTAAAATCCATCATATAATACTTTGGTGTAATATGTGGATCAACGTTTGAATATCATCTATTCGGCGTTAATGGAATCCCCGAATTCAATTGGATACGCCTCTAAGGTATTCTCATAGCATATTTCACAATGACTAAACCTATTAGTGAATTGGACTTGTGCACAATCAGGACCAATATTCTTATTAATAATGAGAGGGGCAGTTAGATAAAAAAATAATAATAAGGGTAGTTAGATAAGTTGAAATACAATAAATAAAAATAATAGTAAAAAAATGGCTATTTAATATTTTATTGATAATATAAGGAGACATAATAGCAAACAGAGGAATTGTAAAGATATGAATATCAGTGTATATACTTTAGACCTTGTCATGTTTCATACAACATTACTTTTAACAACTTAATTTCTAAAAATGAATATCGTGTACATCATTTAGAACCATTTAATTTTGTAAGATGGTCCAAATTGAACTCTTCAATGGTAGCCATGAGGTTACCGGTGACAATAGAAATTATTTTTAGTAAGTTGATAGAGTGTATACACACTGATGCTCAAATTAATGATAGATTAAAGAGAGGGAGATGAATGAGTAATGTGTAATATTTTTTAGAAGGATAAATCAATATTTATTGGCATGGACATTTGAAAATTCTTATGTGAATTCCACGACGCACTTCGCAAAAAGTTTTAACCCTACTTTCTTATAGCATGAATATTTGAGAATTCTTACGTGAATTCTACAGCGCACTTCGCAAAAAAAAAGTTAATCCTACTTTTTTATATCTCTAGTTTCTCTTGCTCTTTGGAATTTTTGAACATAACGAGACTATATGTAACTAAATATAAGGACTAATGGTCCTTATATTCAAACCAAAAGAGGAGGGACTTTTCTCAAACTTTTTATTTTCTAGTGTTTTTCTAAAAGGACAAAATTTAAATGCATTTCTTTATGTATTTTTAGTAAGAAAATACACTTAAATTTTGTTCTTTCTGATTTTCTTTTATAAAAAAGATGAACAACCATTATGGTCCATCACCAACAACATAAGGTTTGTATTGGTCTTGCCAAAGAAAGAAAAATAGTTGCAAAAATAATCTGGTTGCATTTTCCTTATGTCAATTTTTTCAACCAGCTTTCTTTACTTTCATTTTTGAGATTGATTTATGTGACGCTCCAATTGTCATCTATTTATATATATAAAAAGAATACAAATTTTTGGGATGAATTTTTCATTATACCTATTTTACCCTTAAAAAAACTACAAAAAAAAAAACTAAATATTTGTATATGTTGAAAAATAACTTCCACATAAAAATAGATTTTCAGTTATTTTTTAGTAAATAATTTTTTTTCTCTTAATAACTAAGCACAACTTCCACATAAAAGTATGTTTTCAGTTTTTTTATAGTAAAAAAAATATATATATTTTGTTTCTTCTTAATAATTAGCTACAACAAAAAAGGATGTTAAGTAGTTATCAATTAACTAAGTCCAATAAAAAAATGAAATTAAATAGTTATTTATATTTGCACAATAGAGAATTTCGATCACAGCAAATAAAAAAAAAGAATATCATCACACAAATGGGCACGGAACGTGCCCGTTTGGCGGCCACTGTAATAATAGTTCACATATGTTCTATACAAAAATTCGAGATATTTAGGTCACTCTAACAATTAATTAGGGACCTCTAGATTCGCCACAATAGTAAATTTATACACTCAAACTACTCCTTCCGTCTCAATTTAATTGACACGATTGACTATTGTACACTATTCACATATGTTGCTTTAACCTTATTTTTCTACTAATAAACAAAAATAAATATTAGCATATAAGATGTTGTTTGATTCGTCTTGATGAGTATTTTCAAAATATCAAATTTTTATAATTTTTACTATTATACAATTAAAAATATTAATTATCAAAATTATGAATCGACATGCATGAAATAGTAACTGTGTCAATTAAAATGGGACGGAGAAAATATCAAATTTAAAAGCGAGTACCAACAATTACAGAGGATCTAGATTCACTAAAGTAGTGAAATCACACAATTTACTTCAAAGAATATCAATTGTCTACACGCAATTCAATGACTCTAAATTCACAATTCAAATACCATCATTTCAACAAAAAAAATACTGATCATTTATTTTTATGAGAAATAATATTTTGACACACTTTTTGTTATACAATATATATACACACGGAGAGTTTGATAAAATTTTCGTTTTTCATCTTCTTTTTTTTTTGTTTTTCTATCTTTATGCAAAAAATGTGTGTCAAAATTAAATCTAAATTCCAATTACAACTTTTTTATTATTTTATATATAAATATAAAGGACTAAACTTATGTACAGTACTTTAGACACAGTTCTTACTGTGCTAGATACATGGAGATGGTTATTATTATTAAAAAAATAGTTTTCTTTTATTTTTTTTAAATAAAAAATATAAGTAACTAACTTTTTGTGAGAGGCACAATAAAAACAGCATATAAAGAAAAGTATATAAGTTTTGTCCAAATATAAATTCCAATTACAACTTTAAAATTCAAAATATTACTGCTTTATTTTATAAATTTTTGTATTGACTTGACTTCTCAGAAATAGAAAAACCGCCTCATAGTATTTTCTGTCCAACCTCTTTTTTAACCTTTACAACCTTTCATCCAGAAGATACTATAAGTTGTTCACTTCTTCACTCCTCCATTTCACAATAACCTCTGTTCCCTCCCTTTCTCTCCCTTCATCTTCCCAATCCCACACCACATACTCTCTTCTTCTTCTTCTTTCTATTCTTCAATTCCATGAATAATATTATAGTTATTACCGGTTAAGTCCCTCACAGATAATAAAGTCACATCACATTTTTTTATATTATGGCTTATCACAACCAAGACCACCCACTCCATCATTTCACAGACCAACAACAACAACCAACCTCCGATCCTCACAATTCTTTTCAAACCGCACCTAATTGGCTCAACAACGCTCTTCTACGCAACCTCGAAACCAACGTCAACGCTACAACAACCACCACAACAAACAACAACAGTTCCAATTTCCTCAACCTTGAAACCGCCGGTTCTCAATCCTCCGGTCAATGGCTATCCCGTCCGATCCTTCACCGTAATCAAAGCGAAGTCATCGACAACATCGCCGGAGATAACCTTAAGACGGCGGAAAGCGGCGAGACAGCGGCGGAGGAAGGAGTTATGAACTGGCAGAAAGCGAAATACAAAGGTGAAATAATGGCTCATCCGCTTTACGAACAGCTTCTATCAGCACACGTGGCGTGTTTGAGAATCGCCACGCCTGTTGATCAGTTGCCAAGAATCGATGCTCAGCTGGCAGAGTCACAGAATGTTGTTGCCAAGTACTCTGCCTTTGGACAGGGCATGCTTGATGATGATAACAAACAACTCGACCATTTCATGGTATCTATTACTACTTTTATTTCTCCATTAAATTAACCAGACTTTACCTACCTCGTGACCGAACTCTAACCCTGATTCGATTTTGACCTTTTGAGTTTATTCTAGTCATATATTTAACTTAGCACTAATTTTTTTATTAGTAATTATGTAGTTGTTTATTTTGTGGCGGTTTGGTGAGTGGAAGAATTTATTTTCTGTTGTACTATTATGATATTGAAATTATGGTTATTGATATTGTTGCAGTCGCACTATGTTTTGTTGCTTTGTTCGTTCAAAGAACAGCTTCAACAACATGTCCGGGTCCATGCAATGGAAGCAGTAATGGCTTGTTGGGAGATTGAACAGTCTTTACAAAGTCTAACAGGTGCATTTTATAATCTTCTTCTTGTAGAATTTTAGCATAATTAGGAGATTTGTTTGTCAATTAACTCAGATTAAGAGTACTTAAGTTCTCCAAATCAGGTATTATACCTGCAGTGAGTTGTAACCTAATTTTCAAATTTTCTTAGTCCGTGTTTAGATTAGTTTGGCAAAACTACAGTGACAATTGATTTTGTTAAAGTTTCAAATTGTAGTTTTTGACAATTTTGGTGACACGCTTTGATTCTGTCAATCTCACCGTCACTTAATACATACACTTCTAACGAATATATCTAATTACTTAGAGGTTTCTTTATCATAAAATATCATTTTGGTTTGTCACATGTGATAATTTTGTGTTTTATAGATTTAATGATAGTTGCGTATTTTGGGAGAGATATCGAAGAGATGATAATATCTGTTAGCTAAATACCTATACTTATATGAGTAAATTTTTAATGAGTTGAGTATCATAAAATTTAATAGACATACACGGACTTATTGTAAAAAACTTAAAGTTGGCGTACTTTAAAATTCTACCATTGCATATGTTGTTAGTTCTTACAAGGTCTATTTACTTAATATGCAAAGTTTAGTGGAAAAATAGCAATAATCAAGCTCCTAATAATTGATATATAGTCAAGGAGGAACATGGCTACAGGAATTAAAAGTTTCTTCCTTGTCCCGTGTGAATTCTTTGGGTTTGGGAAACTTGAATTCTTTGGTTATGTTCCAAGTATATTGAAGACATTATAGTTATACTGTATGGCCCAGTTGTCCTTGCTTTTTTTTGGACAGAATTGTCCATGCTTTTAGCATGTGTATTATGCCTAACTATTATGCACTATGAATGTAGTCATAAACCTTTTTTGTAAGATTACCTAACTTATTGTGCATAATAAACAGCAAAAGCACATACACAGCTCTTTTGTCTAATTTTATGAGTGCTAATTAAAGTGATAATTTTTTCCATATGAGTAACAGGAGTTTCACCCGGGGAAGGTACGGGAGCAACAATGTCCGAGGACGAAGATGAGCAAGTAGACAGTGATGTTAATCTGTTTGATGGTGGTATGGATGGTTCAGATAATAGCATGGGAGGATTTGGTCCTCTTGTTCTAACAGAGAATGAGAGGTCCCTCATGGAACGTGTAAGACATGAATTAAAGCATGAATTGAAACAGGTACGGCACTAATGGATTACATTAAATGTTGTTGAATAGGAAATGTATTAAACTATTACAATTATTATTAATTAATATACTCTTCAACGCATTTTTTACTATCCAGTGAAAATCATATGTGATTATTTCCACAATTTTTTTTGGTAATAATCTTCACATAATTTAATGTAAACTAATACTAATAAAAAGTATATTGTGCACCAACGTAGTGTGACACAAGTGGTAAATGTTTGAGTTTCTTAACCATCTGATCCAGAGTTTGATATCTGAATGGACCTCAAAATTCTTTTGACTATGTAGGGTTATAAAGAAAAAATTGTGGACATAAGAGAGGAAATTTTACGCAAGAGACGAGCTGGAAAACTTCCCGGTGATACGACCTCGGTTCTTAAAGATTGGTGGCAATCACATTCAAAGTGGCCTTATCCAACAGTAAGAACTCAACATTACTCTTTACTATCTTTTTTTTAAAGGAGTAGCAACATAGATGCCCTTACACATTTGTCTATCAACAAGCATAGTGCACTTAATTAATTCACATTTGTGTTTGATCCGTGTTGTGTGCATTTTAGGAGGAGGATAAAGCAAGGTTGGTGCAAGAAACAGGTTTACAATTGAAACAGATAAATAATTGGTTTATCAATCAAAGGAAGAGAAATTGGCACAGCAATCCTTCAACTTCCAATGTCTTGAAGAGCAAGCGCAAGAGGTATCTATCTAATTATTTTTTTCCTAATTAAAATATTAGTCATTTTCATGGTCTTAAATTTTGCATGAACTTTGCACCAATCTTAAAATAGAAAAAGTAATGCAGGTGATTAAAGTGCTGGTAGTTACTACATGTAAATGGAGGCAAACCTGAGAACCAATCCCTCATGATGGCAGCAGATCCAACAAAGTAAATGATAGGTGAAAAAAGAATCACATTTTGCTTCTGATTAAAGAACAGTGTTGAAAACAGAGATGAGGAAGCTTTGAAGGCCTGCAGCAGCAGCAGCAGCACCTAGGATGCAACAAAAAGTTTAAATATATATTTATCTCTAGAAATAAGATGCTTCTTAAAGTACTGTAGTTCTTAATTTTATTTTTCCATCTATATAAAAAATTGAATTAGCATGGTTTGATTTTTATTTATTTTATTATTATAGTGTCTCTTTATTTTTTGACAAATTCTTATTAGTGTCTATTTAGTTTTAATTTTTGGTGATTTTTAGTAAGGTATGTTTGAGGTCAAGTGTTTTGAAGAGTCATATCTATATTTTTTTTAGTTTTGTACCCAAGTTATAAGTGAGGTATCCATTGGATTTATCAAAATGACAATATCTATTGGAGAATTTGATTAACTATTTTTATTGGAGTCTCTTCCTTCAATCACACTAACAATATCCAATCCAATGGGCATTTCTTTAAAAAATAAAATAAAAAATTGTGAGCTCTCGTGCGGTTTAAAATGAACAATATCTTAAAAATGCACTGATGCAGACTTCGAATTGAAAAATTAACGCCGAAAAGGACATAAGCTACATGGCCTCTAACTCCTTAAGTTAACATCGACCGGAGGCGGTTGTTACGTTTCACTAAAATGGACATATTGGAAATCAAGTCTAAAGATAGTTCATAAAGAATAAAGTCGTGAGCTCACACAAAGGCCCAATTGAGAACAATAGGTTGGGCTGGGTTCGCGGGTTGTTGATAAAATTAAAAATATATTTTTATAGAAAAAAAATAACTTTTTTTAAAACTTCTAAAAAGACGATAATACAATTTAACACTATTGTGATAAATTCCTAGCATTTAAATTGAATAAAATACACTCATTAAACTTCAAATAAAAATTCATCCATAAAACTAAATAAGAGTAGCAAATTTTCACAAAACACATCATTTCCATTAGATCCAAAAACATAATTATATTTTTATAAGGCAAAAGCTAACATGTGCCCTTAAGGGCACATGATAAACAACTAAATAAAGAAATATTCTCCTCAAAACTTGTGCATTTAACTTTATAAAAGTCAAATCATTGCATTTTTCAATGGAATAATTCTACTTTAAGGTTCTTTAACATGTGCCCTTAGGGCACATGTTAGCATGACCCTTTTTATAATATTACTAGTATGTTAGCCCGTGCCGTGCACGGGATTATTTTTTTTAATATTATTTATATGTTTATTTTGATATATTATTTGATTAATTTGGTTTAAAATTCTAAGGTAAAATTGAGATAGATTTTGCATGATATAGATTTAACGATATTATAGAATAAAGCGATATTAAGAGTATTATTTCGCTTCCCATTTTACACTATTATGAGATAAATTCTTTATCTCATCTTCATCCCCGAAACTATATAGTAATCATATAAATATAAAATAATTATAAACTCCATTCTCAAAGGAAACTATGCTTTGATTTTTCATGGCCTTAAGAATTTTTGGGATCGTACCCATAAAATTAAAATATACCATTTTTTTTTCATCTCGAGTCGACTCTTTATAGAAAATTTACATTAGGTTCATTGTCAAACACAGGATAATATTTATTTTTTTCAATAATATTTATTTCCATATATTACCTTTTTCTTTTGAAGGTTGTCTATGTCTTTTTTTCATTTTATATTATTTAGAAGGTTATCTACGTTTTTTTAATTGTCTATGAAATTGATTTCCTTTAGTTTATTTGAGTATGAAAATACGATATATCTTTAACACAGGACTCTGTAGGACTTCATCAACAAAAAATAATTGTAAATTTTATACTATTTTTTAAATGAATATTAACATACTTTGACCGTATTTTTATTCTCAAATTTTTTCTTTTCACCGTACCACAAAGAAGCCATATGTAAAGTTCGAACGAAGGTTATGGAAAGTTAAAAATAGCATAAATTATAAAAAATCAAAATTATATTAATTTATTTTAGATTTTCCATAGATTTCATCAGCCATATGTAATCTAATGAAAGTTCGATGGACACATAATATGGGAAAACCCCCTTAGTCGAAATTCAAATTTTAATTAGTCAATGTGTATTTTTAATAGTGGGGTGGGAAGTGTTACTTGTTTCCTATTATATATCATTGAGATATTCTCTCTCTGTCTCTCCCGTCTCCGTCACAAGACTCTATAGGGGCTCCATCAACAGTAAAATAGTTGCTAATTCTATATTGTTTTTTGGCTTAATTAGTCTACAAGTCCCTTAAAGACTTTTTTGGTTTCACTTTGGTCCCTTAAAGAAAATAAGTTCCACTTTGGTCCTTATTGATATCTCCATCAGTCAATATGGTCATTTCCGTCCATTTTTTTCAAAAACTGTTAATTTCGGTACAGATGCCACGTAACAACCTATTTTTCCACATGTACAAAAGTTAACGGTTTCTGAGAAAAAATGGACGAAAAGGACCATATTGACAGCCGGAGATATCAATAAGGGACCAAAGTGGAACTTATTTTCTTTAAGGGACCAAAGTGAAACAAAAAAAGTTTTTAAGGGACTTACAGGCTAATTAAGCCTTGTTTTTTTAATGAATATCAATAAAATTTTCGTGTTAAGTTATCACTATCTTCTACATACACTTTTCATTATGGGGATCACTTTTTATCGTGCTAAATAAAATTTTTAATAAATGATCTCTGTGATAAAATATTGGTTAAATTGGACAATTGATCCCTTAACTTTATTGGTTTCATATTGGTCCCTTAACTAATTAAGGTTACAAATTGGTCCCTTGATTTTAATTTTGTTTGTCATATTGGTCATTTTCGTTAATTTTTATGAAAAAACATTAATTTTACTTTCTATTATTCGTTTATATGTATACATAAATGATTTATTTATGAGTAATATTGTTAGTGAATATAATTATGAGTTCAGACATCTTTCTTAGACGGGAGACAAATACACTATCAATCTGTTAAAAAGGATCAATATGGCAAACATAATTAAAGTCAAGGGATCAATTTGTGACGTTAATAAGTAAATAGACCAATTTGTAACGTTAATTAGTTATTGGACCAATATGAAACCAATAAATAAATTAAGGGACCAATTGTGCAAATTATCCTAAAATATTAAATATGAAAATATGGATAACCCCCGCAGTCGGAATTCAAAATATAATTAGTCAATGTGTATTTTTAATAGTCGGGTGGAAAATGCTCCCCGTTTCTATTCTACACACCAGTAAGAGGTTTATCTCTCTCTCTCTCTCTCTCTCTCTCTAATTTTATCTGTCTTCCATCTCCATTACATGATTCTATAGAGGCTTTATCAATAAAAAATAATTGTTAATTCTATATTTTTTTAATGAATATCAATTAAATTTTCATGCTTAGTTCTCACTATGATCTACATACACTTTTCATCATGGGGATCACGTTTCTTCGTGCTAGATAAAATTTTGAAGGCTTAAATGCAGTTTTACCCCCCTTATTTTGAATAAATCGGAATTTTATCCCCCCTATTTTTAAATCCAGAATTTTACCCCCCCTATTTTATAATTCTTTGGATTTTTCCCCTATATACTAAAAAAAAAATTGGGATTAACTACGATGGTATTTGTAGCTAATTGTAAGCCAATTAGTAGCTAATCTGGGATTATCCACCTTTAAGCACAAAAATCCGCTTTGTTTTCGTTTTCTTTTTGTCTTGCTGCAACAGCCAATCTATTCAAAAGGAAGGAAACTTGAACGTTTCTGCTAATGTCAAACAGCTTGATCGCATTGGTGCTAGGCTTATTAATGGTGTTCGTTCAAATTGAATTGATTTCATTGTAGCTACTTACCTGGTTCATTTCATATCATACTTTTTTTTTTAATCAGCAAAGATATATTAACACAACATAGAGCATAAGGCATACTCTAGGTGAAGAAGAACAAAGCCTGAAAATTATAGCAGCAAGGCCAAGGGAACAAAACAGAATAATAAAACATTTTTGATGGGTGCTATTATGCTTTAATACTTCTCAAAACATAGCAGACAAAAACCATTTCATATCATACAAGAATAATAAGGTGAAGAATTTTGTTTATATAATTTGATTGGCCATCACAGTGGTTGGATATGGCAATGGGGTGCTAATATGCTTTAATACTTCTCATTCCATTCTAATCAGGGCCGTTTCTTGATTTTTGATGGCCTAAAAGGCTGCCTAACTCTCTTTTACTATAAAATAGCTATCAATTAGCTACAAATACCATCATAGATAATCTCAAAAAAAATAATTAGTGTATAGGGTGGCAAAATCCAAAGAATTATAAAATAGGAGGGGTAAAATTTCGGATTATAAAATAGGGGGGGTATAATTCCGATTCATTCAAAATAGGGGGGATAAAACTGCATTTAAGCCAATTTTGAATAAGTTTTCCCCATGATAAAATATGAAATATGAAAATAAAGATAATTCTCGCAGTTGAAATTCAAATTTTAATTCGTCAATTGTACTTTTAATAGTGGGGTGGAAAGTACTTGTCGTTTCTCATTCTCCAACAATGAGAGTTTTTCTCTCTCTCAACATCTTCTATTTTGTTTTTATCTCTAATGAACATAATTTTTCTTCAAAATAAAATAAAATGACTTTACGTAAAAAAAAATAAGTTTACAGATATGTCATAAACTATTTTTTGGGTTCAAAACTTCAATTCTTCGAGTGATCTTATCCATGGAAAAAATAGTGTACTTTCTTATTTCAATTTGTTTCAAAGTAATCTAAATATAAGTGTTCTTTCATTTTACAAAATTAAAATATTAAAAATGTACCAAGATAGTGTCGCACAAGTGGTAGATACTTGGTCTCCTTAACCATTTGGTCTTGAGATCGATTCTGACCGGTGCATATGGAGAATAATTTATTCGGAGAGGTCAATCCCCTTAAATCGAGGGGATTAATTGATAAGTGCTAAAAAGTAGTAAATTTACATATATATTTTAAGCACTTATTGATTTATTTTGTAAGTTATTTGAAGTAAAAATTCCAATTATTTGTAAATATTAGTTATTACTAGTAAATTAGAATTTTAGCTATTTTTATCTATTTCATTTCACTTTTGTAGATTTTTATGGAATTAATGATAAGTGTCGATTTTGCTTATAAGTGATTTAAACTAAAGACATCTATTAACTTTTATTTTGTAGTAAATATATTGATATAGCCCAAATTTATAATAGTTATTATTATTATTATTATTATTATTATTATTATTATTATCTTTTACTTATAAAAGGAAGCTCTTGAGTAACTCCTAGGCAAGCATTTTGCCTATATGGCACCCTTTAGAGGAGTTTTTCATTTCTATTTAAACATTGCTCCACCAACTATTTAGCTTCTTATGTTATTTATGCTAGAAAAAAAATGTATTGTAGAGTTATTTTAGAGTTGAAGACCAAGAGATAATACTATGTCTTAACATTTACTATTCCACAACTAAATGTCATCATTATTCCCACAAGAAAAAACGTATGCATTAATAATTCCTATCACAATAACATGAAAAGGCAATCCTAACATACAAATAATTATGCTAAAATGAAATGAAGTTTTATCTTCTATAAATTCTTGCCATGACATTGCTTGCAACATGATGATTTTTGCTCTTCTTCTCCTTTAATTTGCTATAGGTCAGTTAGTTGTTTTTCCCTCTCTTTTGTTCCTTTTTTTTTTACTTTTTCAATTGATCAATTGGTCAATATATGTCAAATAAAAAGTTTATTGTTTTCTTAGATTCATACTTCTTTTTTTATTTTTTATTTTTTGCAATTTTGCTCTCAAAGTTTCTACATAACAATTAGGATTAAGAGAATTTCATATTTTTCGTGTGTTTGCAGATTACAAATTCAACCTTTGTGTCTCAATCAACATAAAAAAATCAAAAGAGGTAATCAAAGAAACAATATACTTCATCTTCTTATTTTTTGTTAGGAGATAATTTACTTAGAATTTATTGTTTCTCTTGAAGTTATTGAGGCTAAAGTGAAATGATGAGTGATTTACTTTTTGAATTTAAATATTTTTGTTTGTGTTGAGTGGTTTTATATGTGATATTTTTTTGTCTAAGTTGTGTACATTAACATATAATCACACTGTCATGCTTTCTGTGTTCTTTATATTTTTATCATATGTTTGCCATTATTATTTGAATCAAATAAATAATTGTTATATTTTTGGTGAATTTATTTTAAGATTAGTTGGTAATTAATTTACACTCTTTGTGAAAAAATATATATCCGTATAAAAGTGGAAAAGGTTATTCATTATACTAATTGATAGCTTTAAAATTGATACTATATGGTTGTCAAACCTTGCTATACTCAATGGTTTGAAAAGATTTCGAATATAATAGTAGTTTTATTGAAAATTTAATAATTTTTATTCACCGGTTTTACACTTTAAATTAATTTAATGTATCTCTTATTAATCTTTGAGTTGAATATTTGGAACTTTTGAGTTTTAAATTATCTTTTTAATTTCTAGATTTTTATTTATTAATTAATATTTTATGTCTCTATTTTCAGTCATTATTTCAGATTTATATTTTAGTGAATCCAAAATAACATGGGTTGGAGCCTCTCTTGCAGGTCAAATTTGAGGAAGCAAGTGATCAAGTTGTTGATAGCTTTGAAATTGATATAGAGCTTAATTGGGCTTTTCAATCGAGTTGTTGATAGCTTTGAAATTGATACTATATGGTTGTTCATAAAATAATAAAAATAAGTACATATTCTATTGTGTTAAAGGAATGTTTAAGTTACTGCTAAGAAAATAGTGAGATATTTGTGAGAATAAGATGACATTTTTTTAAGCAAATAATAAGATGACATATTAGATTTAAATTATTCTAAAATAATAAACTTTCTTTACCTGATCGGATAAAAAAAGTATATATGAAATAACTAAACCTAAATTCAAATAATATATGAAATCATCATCCAAACATATATATTGGCAGCAAAAAATAATCAGGTTTATATAATAACAAAAAAAAACTAAATATTCAAGCAAATATTATTAAATAACAAAGTCAAAAACTAACAATAAATTTGAAGGGAAACAAACCTCACCAAGGAAAAGAAAAACAAACAAAAAAAAGGACCAAGCAAAAAAATAAAATTAAACCAAACAATAGACTAAAAAATTTGGGACTAATAAAGTCGTGATAAAATTTCACCAAATGAATATGTGATAAGAATCTTCGAAAGAACGAGAGGGAAGCAAATAGATAAGCTATTTGGTGCCTTAAATTACATAGAAGGAAGTAATCAGTTACGCTATTTGATACCTAATTTTCTAAAAAAAAGTCAAAGCCACCATATGTATGAATCATATACTATAACAAGATTTATTTCAAATTTTCAACATTTATCATGAACAATATTGTAAGCATATATAAGTCTTTATACATCCAACTCTTATTGAAAATAAAATAAAATAAGGGATACATCAAAATAAAAAGCAAAGAAACATGTAATATACAATTGCAACTCACTTTTTTTAAAAAAAAAAAATACAATTGCAACTCATATATAAAAAACCTAAGATCTTATACATATTGACACTGTTAAAATAAAATATGAGATATTTCTTCAAACTTATGCAATATTATAAGAGATTTATTATATTAAAATATAAACAAATTAAACTACGATATAAATCAATAAAAAAATTCATATTTCTAAACAACTTTTTTTATTTTTATACATATACTAATACTAATATTAAATATAATCAAATTTTAAAATAATAAATATCTATTATTTAACTATGTAATCATTCCTATCACAATTATTATTTTCATTTATAAAAATATTTAATTATATAGTTTAATCGAACCCGTGCAACGCACGGGTTTATCTCTAGTTGTTATTAAGTGGTGTATGTTTGTGAATTAATAGGAAAAGGAAAAGCAATCAGGAAGAAACAGAGAGGCGGTTTTGATCAAGTGGACCAACACCACCGTTTTGTGTTAACTTAACACCAAAGAATAGGAAATCTCAAGACAAAAAGCTTGAAAGCCTATAAAAGCATGCATCAACCATTCCTTCATAGACTCTCTCACGCACATAAATTCTCACAATTCCCACACGAGAGAAATAGAGAGCTGAACAAAGGAGAAAGGCAGAGAGTTAAAGCACGGAACGACGGAGGAAACGAAGTGGATGTACACCAACTGTTCGAGGAATCGACGGGTGTTGTAATTTCATCTCTTTTCTTCTAATTTGTGTAAAGCATGGTAATGAGTAGCTAAAGACACTTGTTGGGATTAGGTGTAAGTGACTCTATTAGTATGTATTTCTATTGATCATGGTGTTATATATATTCTAGTTACAAATCAATATTGATGTTATCCTTATTGTTATTGTTTTTATTCTTAGATTTGAAATGATATAGGAATATATGTTTTGAATCTTGATCTAGGATAACATCTATTAAAAGCTAAGATCTAGGAATAGACTTAGATTTAATATTCACTTAAAGTATTGGAACTTAATGTTATTATATCTATTAATCACTCGAGGGATCGGGGTTTGGTAGTTATGATCGATTTCTCGACGTTGTCTGGGAACGGAAACGTTTGACGAGTAAATACATGATAATATTGACGAGTAGCTTGAATATGTATAACTGATTAGGGAAATATATATGAATGAGTTAATGAAATATAATCCCAGCAATCTCATCTCTCTGTTATTTCTGTCATTTCTTTACCGTTGTTATATTTTCGTACTTTATCACAAACAAATATTTTGAAACTGTTTTACTTAAAATTATATTAATTGTTGAACGACATCGATATCGCACCAGTCCCTGTGGAAACGATAAAAACATACTTACTTTTGTACTTCAACATTAATCTCTGCAGTTGCGTACGGATGATACCTTTTGTTTACCAAAAAACAAATAAAAAAGTGTGTATATATATATATATATATATATATATATATATATATATATATATATATCTATACTAATATATAAAGGGGATACAAATTTTTGGGATGGCTTTTTTGTAATTCATATTTTACCCTTAAAAAATAACTTCCACATAAAAATAGATTTTCAGTTTTTTTTAGTAAATAATTTTTTTTTCTTCTTAACAACTAAACACAACTTCCACATAAAAATAGATTTTCAGTTTTTTTATAGTAACAAAAATATATTTTTTTTCTTCTCAATAACTAACCAAAAAAAAGAGGTTACATAGTTATCAATTAACTAAGTCCAATAAAAAAGAAGATTAAATAGTTATTTATATTTGCACAGTAGAGAATATCGATCACAAAAAAAAAAGAATATCGATCACACAAACGGGCACGGAAAGTATATATAATATTTGAGAGTTTCTATTAAAAAAATATAATATTTCTGAGAGTTTCTAAAAATAAAGAGTTTGTAAAAAAAAATATAGTATATAATATTTGAGAGTTTTCACAAAAAAAAATTGAGAGTTTAAAAAAAAGATATTTGAAAAAATTTCTATAAAAAGAAAACAAAAAAATATAATATTTGAAAGAGTTTTTACAAAAAAAATATATTATAATTCAATTATTGTTGTCAATGAGATTCCAACAACATACTTTGTTAGTAATTATAAGGTAATTTTTTCTACAAAAAGAAATGTAGTTTTCCATAAAATATTATAAAAATTCAATTATTGTTGGCAGTGAGATTTAAACAACATACCTTAAGCTAAAAACTCTGAATAATGACACCTAACCAAGAGAAACTTTAATTGAATGCTACATAAGCAAATGCTATTGAGAATGCATGAGAAAGCTCCGTGGGAATCTCGTAATCTATATAATAGAGAAATAGAGATAGAGATTTAAATCTTGGCTTAATCATCATTTTCGTCCCTGTAAGTTCGTGATTTTTTGGTTTTAGTCCCTGTATCTTTTTTTGTTGCAAATTAGTCTCTGTATGTACAAATATTTTGGTTTTAGTCCCTTAAAACTAAAATCCGCAGGAAAATCTGCAGGAAACCAGCAAATTTTCCTAAAGATTTTCCTGCGGATTTTAGCTTTACGGATTAAAATAAAAAAGATTTGCACATGCAGGGACTAATTTGCAACAAAAAAAGATATAGAAACTAAAACCAAAACTTTATAAATTTAGAGGGACGAAAATGATATTTAAGCCCTTAAATCTTTAATTAAAGTCCCAAAACATAACAAAGTTATTGCCGGTCTTTTCTTTTCTATACGCGAAGGTGCTACACACTTGAAGTCGTTGTGGTCTTGTTGGTGTTTGAGTTCTTTCTATTCACAACGGACGAGAAGCCTTCACTACTTGTCTCCGTCTGAGGTATCATTTTTTTTCATTGCTTGTTTCAATTATATCTTATTCGCTAATTTCAGCTGTAGATAGATACTCTCCGAGTCTACGAAGACTTTGTATTGTTGCTTAATAGCTGCACTCATAAGGTGTTTGTCAAAATGCTTCTATAAGGTTAATTTTTTTATTGCAAAAACTTTTACTTCAATTTTTTGATGGGACTTTTGGTAAAGATAGTTTCTATTGCTTTCCTGTTTAAATCTTCTTCCTGCAACCTACCTAATAGTTCCTTATTTCTGGCACTGTCTAAAACTAGAAGAAGAATGTGATTTTTTTTAATCTATTAGTATAATGCATATTGGATTGATGATATTGATATACTTGTATCTGTCTCTATATTTTTTCAGTTTGTGATATTCAAGAAAGTTCCGAAACCGATAGCCTTGTGAAGAAGCTGACAGTTCTGTTTAGTTATCTGCAGTGCAGGCATAATAAGCCTTTAAATGGTGAATAGTCTCTCATTCATTCTTTTTCTACTTTGATTCCTCTCTTTTACCTACTACTTTCGATTTTTAAAATTTGAATGGTATTTTGAAGGAAGCACAACAAGATCAGAATATTGAGGCGTGCTTGAAACTACTGAAAGGGGAGCGAGATGAACAGCGTCTTGCTGGGCTTCTTTTGGTCACCAAGTTCTGCAAACCGGACGATCACTCCTCACTCCGCAGGGTTTATGATGCTGTTGGTTCTCGCTTTCTTGATCGGCTACTCAGAACTGGTACTTGCTCTTACATTATCTACTGATTTCCTGCCTTACTCAATTTGTAATATATTATTGACGTTATCTTCTACTTAAAAGGTATGGGAAACGGAACCATATCCAGTGGCGGGGACAACAACCGGGATGCATATTTGAGCCTGTCGGTTACAGTTCTTGCAGCCCTTTGCCGTGTTCCAGAGATTGCATCCTCGGAAGACATGAATTCCAAGATCCCACTAATATTGGAAGTAATGTCCACCCTGTATGGAGTTTTTCTTTTATTTTCTTTCACATTACTTGACTTAACTGTAATTTCCCCTCTCAATGTTTGATAAAAGTGTGGCCCACACATTCAAACTTTAGTTTTATGTACCAACAGTCTTTCATTTTTTTGTAATTTTTTGTCAAATTCTTGTTTAGATCTGGCTCACCTGTTCTTGAAGAATGTTACGAGTTTTTATACTTGGTATCATCTGCTTCAGAAAATGGAATCACGAGATTTTATGAATCTAGAGGCATCAAGATACTAGCTTCTCAGTTGCCTTCTCTACAAGATGGTATGATATTTGTCTGCTTCACCTTGATAGTTTTTTAGTAACCATATAACTGTTGCAAATATGTCTACAAACATATGAATAGTGAATTTCCGGTCCCATGTTTTTGTCTATGCATCATATAATTCACAACATTCGAACATTGTGCAGGTTCGCATCTGGTGGAAATATCTATTAAAATTTTGCAATTGGTTCTTAGCAGGATATCGTTAGACACAATCCAGAATGATTACTTATCTGAGCTCTCAGTTATTGTGAGTGTACTTTTAAAATATTTGTAACTGTATTTCAAAGTTTGTGTTCTCATTTTGGTTTTGTCATCCTGCTTCATATTATATAAATTTCTATTGCCGTAACTCTCTACAGGTGGCTGCAATAGCAAGGGTGTTCGCTGTCTTGCATAATTCCTTGAAATTCGAAGCTCTCCACCTCCTTAATTCCATTCTTTCTTCAACAGATTTGGTATGTAATATCATCTTAATCTGTCATTTTCGGTCATATGGTCTCTGTAATATGATGGAATTCTAACTTGCTTACTAAAGAAAGCTCTTTTAATTAAACTATGTCATTTGAATTTGGTAATATTTGAGGCTGTTGTCTTTGCTAAATAGTTATCATGTTGATTTTGGATAAGAGATTGTATCGTCTTTTCTGTATTTGAGTAATTTCTTTGGCGACGCAGGTCTAGGGGCATTTGACTGTTAAAATATTCTCACCTGAATTTTTTTGTTTGTTTTGTATGCCTATTTATGGTTTGAAAGCCTGTCTTCCTGGTATGATTATGTACATTTTGATTCATTTGCCATGCAATTAACTTCTAGTTCTTGGTATTTTCAGTCACAACTTAGAGCCCTCCAATTACGGCCTCAAGATAGGTGGTCACACAATATCCGTGTTGGTATCATGGCCATTTTGCAGAATCGTGTTGGTATGTCCAGAGAATTTGTTGAATTATATTCATTATACTATTTTACCTTTTATTCTCGGTTTCTCTTTGTTCCCTTGCTAAGTTCTTAAAGTTGGAAATCTACCGTAGTCTCTTAACTGATAAAGGTGTATACCACTGGTGTGCTCTTGCATAATGAAATGTTCTATGTCTGCAAGTTTTGTTATGTTAGAAAGAAAAGGTTGTGATTTTATGAAGTAACTATTATTTTCCACTCTGTCCAATTAGAACTAGCCATGTGTAAAAAAATAACCCTTGTCATTTAAGTTTGGTAAAAATATGAGCGAGGAGGTGGTAAATTAGAAAGGGCATGAAGTTGAGGGGCCAAAATTGCTCATTTTAAACTTAGGGGGCCAAAATCGCATAATTGTGAAACTTGGGGGGCCAAAAGTGCAATTAACTTAGGCTTATTATTATTATGAACAAAAAAAGACACGCAAAAACACCACTATAGTGAAAGTGATCCCCAACTTTAGTTAAAAATTAGTCATTCATACTAACTACTTCTGTGGTGTCTCTTTCAGTAAGTGATTGTCTTATTCTTCTCTGACTATGACACTTTGCACAATTAGTTAAAGGAGAACTTATATTTTCAAGTCTGGAAAGTTGGTTTCGAGATCATGTAGTAAATGAATAGCACATTCTCTGTGCACTCATGAAAATTTATGCAGATATTCTGCACTTGTATACTGCAATGTTACTTAAGGTAAAAATGAGGAAACACTAAACTAGATTAATTGCTCTATTTTCCATTCAAACACAGCTCCTGCTGAAAGGCTTCAGGCTCTCATTTTAGCGGAGTCAATGGTTTCCATATTTGGAGAAGTTTGGTTGATTAGCCAAGTAAGCACTAATGACACACAAGAAACAGCTCCAGCTGACATGTAAGCTTTGGTTATTAAATGCTAACTTTTAAGTCCGTGCACTGAGTGTCTGTTACATTTTCTCACATGTTGTGATTTTAGGTGTCTGTTGCTTGTCTTGGAGCAGTCGAGGGTTGAAATTGCTGTTCTTCTGAATGAGTTGGCCTATTTAAAATATGAAGCGCCTCAAGATACTCCAGCTACTGTCGAGGCATATTCTCTTAAGCAACGAAACGTGGCTGTTGCCTACTCTTTGGTTGAGAAGATAATAAAACTCATTTCAAATGTTGGCGAAAATGATGGTATATATTCAATGAAATACAAATCACTTAGCCTTTAATTTATGTATTTTTTTCTTCTACTTTTAGGAAAGATAATAATGCCGGAAATGGTCCCTGTGCTCACATTCAGTCCATCTGGGCTTCATTTGTTTATCTTACTGTTGAAATTAAAGTGATTTAAGTAGAGTACATGAAAAACAGAGACAAAATAGACTATGAAAAAATACTCTTCTGTGTATTGATGTGATGTGACAAGATGTTATGGAATATTTCTTGATATTCTAACAGTTTCAATCTATGTATTTCTTTCATATTTTGAGCCAAATAGAAACTGGAGTAAGGCTGGAGCCAGGGGGGGTGGTTATTGAAGCAAGAACTAATATACTGAATATGCCGAATATTATTTGATCATCACAAAAGTGTAATGTACAAAGGGAAGAAGAGGGTTAACCTCTTATATAGGAAAAGTAAAAGGAATGGGGAAAACAGCAGTAACCACAAAGCAAAACTGAACCAACAGAAAAGGGAACAAACTAAGTAAAAGTCCCACTAATCTTATCTATATACTCTAAGTGTGATAATGGTGTTCAGTTTTTTCTTCTTTTTTTTTTTCGTGTTATCTGGGGCGATGCTTAATATTGTGCAACTTTTGGTCTACTGTTTATACTTTTTTTATCAGTGTCAACTATGTTGTAATCTCTTTTATTGCAATCTTGATTGCTTGAAATGTGATTCTCATCTCGCATTTGATTTTGATGCGCATTTGAAGAAAATGGTGGGCTTATTCTTTTGAATTGGATATAATGTATTTTCATTACTACTGCTTTATAGATAACCTCCTTGATGATGGCACGTTGACAAAGCTGATTCTACAACTTAATGAGACAATTGCTGTTGTGCTAGAGTATTTAGAAGATGCAAAGGTAATTCTGATAATTAGTTGTTTAAGATGATTTTAACGCTGAATATATCTCATCAATTTATAATGGTGAAATTTACAGGATCATAGCCAAGGGAAAGGGAATGATTTACTTGCTTCAGTGCGAATTATTGGGAGGTACAGTCTTTTATATTGCCTTTTTGCATTACTTGTACTTCAACACTGGATGGATTGATGCGAGGTTGTATATCGACATTTCATTATTCCCTTGAATGATTTAACTCTAATATTGTGTCAAAGACATTTTTCATATAATTTATTAATGTAGCACCCGATGTTGTATGGCAGTCGCAACGTTGATAGACATTTTAACATGTATATTGTTCGTGCTTCAACTAAATTTTGGTTATTCTATCTAAAAATTGTTGCACCCGGAAAAGAAAAATGCAAATTTCATCTATTTTCCAAATGCTAATTGTAAACTGTATGAAAATCTTAGCTAATTTTAAATACTTTGGTATTTCTTCATTCTCCATGCCCATCCTCTAGAGAAGAGGTGGTTTTTGTCATGGATTAACTATTCTAGAAGCTTATATTAGGTGTTGTTGAAGTTTGCTTTATATTCCACATACTTTTCATGCAAGAGCAATTCAGGCCTTGATAGCATGTCAAGAATTGGAGGCTTATAGGTCATTATGAAAGGATTTATATCACTATCACTTTATACATATATTGTTCTGTGCGACAACATTCTCCTATAATTGATGCTTATGATATGTTATGAGGGTTGAAACTTGGTGTTTTTAACTGCTCTGTCTGCAACTTTTACTTTTAAACTTTTAAAGAAAATATTATGATTTATGAGCTATTGTTATGTATTTGCTTCAGCTATCTTGCAGAAGCACCGGTTGCATGCAAGGAAAAGGTTCAAGATCTTTTAGGGTATATGCTCTCTATTGAAGGTGCAGATGAGCAAAGGTATCTTTAAATAAATAGTTATTCGTAAGTCTTTGTTCAATGTGTATTTTGGGGCATGAATAGCTTTTGCTTAGATAAATTCTTTATTACAGGCCCTTCAACTCTGTCTGCTTTCTGCTACCTTTGTTGTGTCAAAGTACTATGGAAGTTGAAGGGTGCAAAGCTCTGGTTTCGTGTGGAGGACTCAAGGCTGTAAGTTATTCTCTGGTTTCAATATTTATATTTTATTCTTTGTTTCCTCCTCTTTCGTTTATCTTTGTCGTTTTATAACTGCATTTTAACTTAAAGGAGGACCTTTACGAATAAATAAACTAAATGGTACCGGTTACTTGTTCATTGAATAGTTCTATTTATTTTGTGTTGTTTATATTCTAACATGAATTTTTCATTTATTGCAACAGTATCATTTGTTAATGTTAAGAAGTCTCACATCAGTTGAGAGATGGTCTGAATAAGTCTTTATAAGTAAAAGGCAATTCTCACCTTACAAGCCGGTTTTGTAAGGATGAGTTAGGCCCGCCCAAACTCAAATTTAAGATGGTATCAGAGCCTCTCCACGATCCGTTGGGCCGCCTGCTAACGGGTTTATATCCACCATTTATATCCACGCACCAAGCCCAATAGTGCTGGGCGTGAGGGGGTGTGTTAAGAAGTCTCACATCGGTTGAGAGATGGTCTGAATAAGTCTTTATAAGTAAAAGACAATCCTCACCTTACAAGCCGGTTTTGTAAGGATGAGTTAGGCCCGCCCAAACTCAAATTTAAGAGTTAACATTACTTACAGTTTTTTTTTTTGTTTGGCTAACTATAATCGGCCTGTTTGCAGGTTTTAGATTGCCTCTGTAAATTAATTGGCTCAAATGGTTTTATGGTTGAAGATAATGTTGTATTCATGGCATGTGATACAATATTGAATCTTCTACTGAAGGTGATGTTCTCATTGTAATAACCAGCTTTGTGATGCTGTATTATTTATGCAAAGTCGTGACACAAGCTGTATCTTTTGGACTGTAGAAAGACGAAGTGCAGTTGAAGTTAGATGAATCAGCTTTTGTTGATCTTCTTAAAGCATTGGCTTATTGGTCAGGTACCGAACTTTGTAGCAGCCGTCGGAATTAGTGTTTTCATTTTGCGCTATCATATATGATAAGATATTTGAGTTGAAATTATGGAGTAAATCAGTCGTTTTTAATTTTAGTTACTGAAACATGGTTTGCAGAAAATACTAAGGACATGCAAAGTATCATGATGGCTTCGAGCATTTGTGCACTGATATTTGATTATACATCGGAAGAGGCTCTTTTGAACCATCCAGATTTCAACCACGGCACTCTTAGCAGTCTTTATCAGCTTATTGCAAGATGTCTGGCTTTGTCAGAACAGGTAATTATACCGTTGAATTGTTTCAGTAGGTTTTGTTGCACAATACTGGTTGGAATCGGCATTAAATGATTTATTTTTGCTGCAGTAGTATCACTTTCCTTCTATTCTCTGTAATATTGATTTGTATTGAAATTTGAAACTGCCTTCATTATCTATATTATCTATCTATCTATCTAGTGTGATCATATGTTCATTCCAACATCATCATCTTTGACATGCATATTTGTATGTTTAGTCAATTTTTAAGCAGTGAAACTTTTTACTCTATATAGACAACAGTTAATGTGGTAAACTTTGGCGATCTTATCCTTTAATTTTATAAATCCTTCCACCTCACGTTCTATTTTTTTTTTATCACATACGAAGTGTGACCTAATGTTTTAACAATGATTAAAGATACCTGATTGCTCATTTCTGTTCTTAACTATATTATTTTCAATTGAATTGTTGTTCCTCTCGTTATTTTTGAACTCTCTGGCATCTCATCAGCTAAAAAGCATTTTTTATTATGTAATAAGCTTAAGAAAATATACAATATGTGAATTTATGGATTAACAATTGATAAATAAAGCGTGTTATATTCTTAACAATTGATAAATAAATATATTATCAATGAGTAAAAGCACTGCAACAAATCATTGTTTGGTAACTATCACGTGTTACCACATTGGTTTTGACATCATTTCCATAACATTTTCTACAGTTGGAATTTACGTACTCTTAAATTCTAAATAGCCCTTCTGAAAGCTTTACTAGCTGTCTCCTTTAATCTGAACCTAATTGTTTGCTTTTTTTCTATTGCAGGATGCTAAACCGGATATGGATCTACATGAGATCATCTCTGCTGGTGAATGTCTATGCACTTTAGTTATTAGAGCTTTCAAGGCTTTCTGAAAGTTAATATTTTTTTAAACTCTTCATTGGTGTGCAGGTTTCTCTCGATGGGCTCATAGGTACCCCCATATCAGAGAGGCAATCAAAATATGATTGATTTTCTTTGTCTGTATTAGTTGTATGTGGATGCTTTTAACTTTCGAGGTAGCATTTATATGTTCTTTTTGTGATATTGGTTTGTAATGTGCTTACTTTAATTTGTTGTTAGTGTAAATATCTTTTATAATTGTAAAAAAAAATTAACGAGCCTTCTAAGTTTTTATGAGAAATTGTTTTTATAACATTGAAAAGCATTGGGTTTGGCTCATAGGTACTTACAAGTGGGCAGGGTCGGAGGAGCGGAACGAGTGATAATAAAATGGAACTTTAAATACAAGCAGAAACCTTAACCTTTCACGGTAAGCACAATTGATCGAACTTTGTTAATATCGTGTATGTATTGTAGCGTTTATAATCTTGTTAATTTTTAGTACTGAATTGTTCGGACAAAAGAGAAATTCATTTAACGCACTAATTAGCATTGCCCTTTATAATTTTGTCGAATCATGTGTGCCAATGCCCTTTGACGCACTTGTGAACTGAGGATCTCTTTTCTTATCAAACAACTCCTGGTGGATTTGTTGTCTTGTACACAATTCTTCTCAAGTGGCCTAATGGTTTTTCAAGAGTGGAATGTGGGGTTGTCATCCTATTTTGTGGGTTGTTTTCCATTGAATATTGATGATGCTACCAATAACACAAGTAATAGACATTTGGATTTCTTTGATAAAGAATTTTTTATCTTTGATGCGTACCAAAAATATACGTTGGAAGAGATTATGTGTTTAATTGGATCATCACTTCAAGAGATTAATCTTCTCAATTGTACGTGGTGAATAATTTAGTTTATAAAAAAAATGCCAAGCATATAAAAATGTAAATCAAATTGGAATATAAGATTTTGAACTTCAACTACAAAAGACTAGTGAATCAGACACATGTGTCCATTTATTAAAGAAATATACAAGTGAAAAATTAGGGCAATCCATTTGTGAGTCGCACTAATTTATCATTGTGTTTATTTCTAGAAATTAAATTGAGTTTGATAATTTGAACAAATGGTGGTGATAAAAGGTACCACTATAAACCTAATCCTTGCATCCTCCTAATTAAGATGTTTTGTCAGATAAGGCACCCATCCAAGCAGGAGGCAACATGCCAGTTTGCTCATGGACAGTCTTAAACAGAGGTGGCAACATCTTGTACACACCAGCAAATTCCTTCATACCCATGGCATCTTCACCTATTTTTCCACCATTATCACCACCATTATTCCATATACTAATCTTAGGTTCAAGTCCACGTATTGCCTCCGCATTAATCTTAGCAATTTCTTGAAACATGCCACCATTTATCATCATGTAGTCCCTTAGAGCTGTGTAGTTGCCTCCAAGTGCTTTGAGAAGTGTATTTACATACACTCCTTGAGCTTGTGCAAGTGTAACAATCCCCTCTGCCTCCTTTTTCTTTGCATATAACTCTGCTTCAGCTGTTTGCTTGCGAGTATAAAATGTTGCATCTGCCAATGCTATTTGTGCTTCTGCCTCTGCCTTCTTCTCAAACAAAGCTGCTTCTGCCTCTTTTTGTTTCTTGTACAACTCCCAGTTTGCCTCTTGTACCTACATTCACCATATGAATTAAGTGTTAATTAACTGTTATAGGAATGAATAAAGAAAAAAAAATTGTATCAGAGTAATATGAATGAATGAAAAAAATTGCATAGACTAACCTTGGTTTCATATTCAACACTAGCTTTGCTAAGGAACTCAGCTTTGAGCTTCTCAGTAGTAGTCAAAGCATTCATCCTCTCAACCTCACCTTGCAACTCAGCTTCCCTAAGAGCCACGGCTTTAGCAGCCTCAACTTCAGCCACTTGAGCCGCCTTAGTCCAAGCCGCTTTCTTCCTAGCCAATTCAGAATTAGCCTCAGCCACCTCAGCCTCTCTCTTATTCTCAAAAACCTTCACTTCAGTCTTTACTTTAATTCCTTCCTTATCACTATCTCCAGCCCTCTGCATCGCTATAACTTTCGTCTCTGCATCAATTTTCGCGGCATTTTGCCGTGTTTGTCCTTCCCTCAACTTTGAACCAATCTCACCTTTCATCTTAGCTTCTGACACGTCAACTCTAGCTTGATTCGCCGCTTCCATTTGAATCTTTTGCCCCAAATATGAGAAATACTCATGACCTGGTACATCCACCAATTGCTTAACATTGGCATTGTAAATCAATAATCCAAATTGATTTAATTCGAGTTGAACCTTGTCGAATACTTCTCTTTTAAACTCTTTTGTTCCTCTAAAAACCTCTTCCATCGTCATGGATGCAGCGAGGACACGTGTCTCGCCTTCAATGATTCCTTGAACGAGTTCGTTGACGTGATTGGAGTTTTTATCGTGTGCTGAGAGGAGTTTTGCGTATTTGAGAAGGCTTTCGTGATCATCAACACGAGGGCCGATTGTGAAAACAGCAGGGAGAACAAAAGGGAGTTTTTCGGCGCTCATAGCTTGAACTTCGAAAGTGTAGTTTACTGGAGAAAGGTCGAAGTGGGTGCATGATTGGCCGGGGAGAACCCATGCTTTCTTTGCGAGTTTTATATCATCGATTCCGGCTCCGGTTATCACAAGGTATTCTGATGCATTTGCTACTCTATACATTGTTGATTTAGATCTTGAACGCAGTGGTTGTGGTTATACGAAAATTGAAACAGGACAATTGTGAGAATCAAACACTGATTGAGTGAGTGTGTTCTTCCCTATGGCCTAAGGTATTTGGTAGGTTTTGTATATATAGAATTTTTCAGGAGGAAACTAGAGCAAGAGTGCGAGCTTAATAATAGTAAGATAGTTATAATTTTATCGGATCTCAATGGAGTTGTTTTAGGAAGTAAAAGAAAAATTCCACTTGACCAAAAAATGAAAATTTTACTTTCAAAATAAAATAATACTAGAAGATAAGTAAAATTTGATTAAAATTTATTTCGGCTAAGATTTAATTTGAAACAATTTTTGAATTTATTATTATTATTATTATTATTATTATTATTATTATTATTATTATGTATTTGAGTGTAATTACTTGTTTGCACGCTGCCGGCCAAATATTGTACCAATCGTTAGTTGGTCCGGTGACAATTGAAGCTTAATTTGGTAGGGAGAACCACAGTTCGATCCTTCGCAATTGCGACTAGAAGGGGGTTGAAACCACTTGATGCCAGAACAGAACTGATACCCGAATCAGATTAAATTGGTGGTGAAAGAAAAAATATGAAATAGAAATTTTTGTCAAAAAAATTGAAATAGAAATAGAATTTGAGTTTTTTTTTTCTTCCTTTCTAAATATGAATAGAAGTTGAACTGGATCACAATTGGTTAATCATCTTGTTTTATATTGAAATCAATTTCAATTATTTTTACTAGCTGCCAAACGGGCACGTTGTGTGATCGATATTCTCTTTTTTTTATTTGCTGTGATCAAAATTCTCTATTGTGCAAATATAAATAACTACTTAATCTCTTTTTTTATTGGACTTAGTTAATTAATAACTACTTAACATCTTTTTTTGTTGTGGCTAGTTATTAAGAAGAAAAAATATATATATATATATATATATATATATATATTTTTTTTTTACTATAAAAAAACTGAAATCATACTTTTATGTGGAAGTTGTGCTTAGTTATTAAGAGAAAAAAAAATATTTACTAAAAAAAAACTGAAAATCTATTTTTATGTGGAAGTTATTTTTCAATATATATAAATATTTTGTTTTTTTTGTAGTTTTTTTTAAGGGTAAAATAGGTATAATGAAAAAGCCATCCAAAAAATTTGTATCCTTTTTATATATAGTAATAGATTTATTTTGATTTTTTTGTCAAATAGTTTAGTGGCTATATAATTTCATCTTTTTTTAAGGTGAATAAGTGAAGTGTTCGTGGTTCAAACTTCGACTCTACATATAAAATGCGATGTCACTGTGAACTGAGATAAGCTCATGAGAGCTCCTACATATAAATTTGTTTTGATTTTAGTTTGAATGATTTTCAGGTTTCTAAAGGAAAAATTAGAGATTTTAAAATAAACCATGGAGTTTGAAATAAACAAAATTAATCCAAATAAAAAGATGTTGCATATTGGATAAATTACTTATTTTATAATTTTTAGTAAAAGAAAATCTCATTTTACAACTTATAACATAAGCTATTTTTATAACAAAGATAAAGTAAAGTTAAAATATTTTTGCATAACCGATAAATTATATTTGTTAGTTATTTTGAAGAGTTTATGAAAATAAGTTAAAAATAGCTTATACACATGTTAAAAGTTATTTTTATAAGTTCTTCCAAATAATCAACAAGTATTTATGTCATTAAATAAATAAACTCAAATAAATACATATATACATATTTGTACCAAAAATCAATTGTTAGTTGGTCAAGTGGTGATTGACGCTGAATTTGGTACGAACCATAGTTCGATCCCCCACAACACTTGATGCCATAACTAAAATATAGTCTGTAACATAGAGTTGAAAGTTGAAAGAGCTAACTTAAATGGAATTACTTAAGCTAACTACGGTCATTTAAGGTTCACGTTTGCAATAGTTAGATTTTTAAGTTTTTTAGTTAACAAATAATTCTTTTAAGTTTCTAACTTGTTGAATCGCTATCCTTCCAGTTAATCTCCTTCAACGTATGTGCATTTTTCATCATAGTGCCTTCCAGTTAATATTCACCATAGCGGAAGTCAACGTTAACAATCACAGTGCAACAAGGTAACTAGAAGGATAACAGTTTAACAAGTTTTTGTAGCGGATGATAACTGGACGAGTAATAGTGCAACAAGTTAAAAACTTAAAGGATCTATTTATTATCTGAAAATATAAAGGATTTAACTATTACTTAAAAAACTTAAAAGACCTAATTATTCAAATGCAAAACTTAAAAAATTTATCTGGATGAATTTGGCCATTATCAATTTTATTTTTAGACGGAGAACAAAAATTGAAAGATGGTCATGAAATTAATGATTTTGCAGTTAAACTTGCTCAACAAGTTATTCATGAATGGTTTATGGTGAATTGGTGATAATAGCCTCCCCTGAATAAGGATTTGAAGCAATTTACTTATTTCTCACCATGAATGTGCAAATATTAATGGCATTGCTATTGCTAGTTACAATACAAAAGTGGTCCTTCTACAATCAATCTAAGGGAAATGGATACGTCCTATTGGAATTGGTTGCGTTGTAAGTGCATGACGCAGTAATGCTTTTAAACTGTCCGATCAAATTTCATGGATGAGAATTTTTTATATTAATTTTTCTGTATTTAATTTGGAATGTCCAATCTTAAAGTAACGGTCGAGATTCAAAACAGTGTGGAACTGCATGCTTTGTCTACGGCAACAATCCAAATCCCGGCCTATTTATGCCACAAAATAGCAGCCATTAATGTACCATATGATATGATCAATAAGAATATATTAAGTGTTTGAGAAAAAGAAAATTAAGAAGCAAAGAATACATCATGCACAACAAAAGAGACAGTTTAATTCTTTTATGTCGAACCAAACCATAATTGACTCAAAAACTTTAACTATAATTAATTTCTCAATCAAACAACTAAAATTTTATTAAATAACTTTTAATCATGCGATGAGGTTCACAATGAAGCCTTATACATGTACAAAATTCCATTCATGGTTAACACCAAAGCATGTAATGATGTAAATAAAACCTGCTGCATATAATATAAGATTTTGAAGCTGCATATAACAATTTAAATAAAACACCTAATTAAGTTTTCTTGTCAGAAGAGAATGTTCCCATCCAAGCAGGAGGCACTATCCCTGTTTGCTCGTGGACAGTCTTAAACAAAGGTGGCAACATCTTGTACACACCAGCAATTTCTTTCATACCCCCCATAGCATCACCACCAGTACCACTATCACCGCCATTACTCCAAATACTAATCTTAGGCTCAAGTCCGCGTATTGCTTCAGCATTAATCTTAGCAATTTCTTGATACATGCCACCATCTATCATCAAATAGTCTCTTAGAGCATAATAGTTGCCTCCAAGTGCATTGAAAAGTGTATTCACATACACTCCTTGAGCTTGTCCAAGTGCCACAATTCCCTCTGCTTCCTTTTTCTTTGCATATAACTCTGCTTCAGCAGCTTGCTTGCGAGCGTAAAATGTCGCATCTGCCAATGCTATCTGTGCTTCTGCCTCTGCCTTCTTCTCAAAAAGAGCTGCTTCTGCCTCTTTCTGTTTCTTGTACAGCGCCCAGTTTGCCTCTTGTACCTACAATCACCAAAACAATTAATCATAGCTATGCTAAAAACATTAATCATAGTAATTTAATTTCTTCAAAAAAATATATTATTGTTGCTACTTGCTAGTGAAAAAATTGCAAAATAATAAATGAATGAAAAAGTTATTTATATTTGCATGAACTAACCTTGGTTTCATATTCAACACTAGCTTTGCTAAGGAATTCAGCTTTAAGTTTCTCAGTAGTAGTCAAAGCATTCATCCTCTCAACCTCGCCTTGCAACTCGGCTTCCCTAAGAGCCACGGCTTTAGCAGCCTCAACTTCAGCCACTTGAGCCGCCTTAGTCCAAGCCGCTTTCTTCTTAGCCAACTCAGAATTAGCCTCGGCCACCTCAGCCTCTCTCTTATTCTCAAAAACCTTCACTTCTGTCTTCACTTTAATTCCTTCCTTCTCACTCTCTCCAGCCCTCTGCATCGCTATAACTTTCGTCTCTGCGTCAATTTTCGCTGCATTCTGTTGTGTTTGTCCTTCCCTCAACTTTGAACCAATCTCACCTTTCATCTTAGCTTCTGACACGTCAATCTTAGCTTGATTCGCGGCTTCCATCTGCGTCTTTTGCCCCAAATATGAGAAATACTCATGACCAGGCACATCCACCAATTGCTTAACATTCGCATTGTAAATCAATAAACCAAATTGGTTTAATTCGAGTTGAACTTTCTCGAATACTTCTTGTTTAAACTCTTTGGCTCCTTTAAAAACCTCTTCCATCGTCATTGAAGCAGCGAGGACACGTGTCTCGCCTTCAATGATTCCTTGAACGAGTTCAATGACGTGATTGGATCGTTTATCATGTGCTGAGATGAGTTTGGCATATTTCAGAAGGCTTTCATGATCGTCCGCTCGTGGACCGATAGTGAAGACGGCGGGGAGAACGAAAGGGAGTTTCTCGGCGCTCATTGCTTGAACTTTGAAGTTGTAGTTTACCGGAGAAAGGTCGAAGCAGGTGCATGATTGGCCGGGGAAAATCCATGCTTTCTTTGCGAGTTTTATATCTTTGATTCCGGCTCCGGTTATCGCAAGATACTCTGATGCTTTTGCTACTCTATACATTGTTGTTGATTTTGGAATGCCTAGAATAATATGAAAATGAAAACGAATGAATCCTTGTGAAGTTACTATTACATGGACTAAGGTAGTAGGGTTTGTGTATATATATATACTACTAGTTTGCAAAGGAGTTTATTAAGCGATAATAAAGGAAACGTGAGCAGAATAATAGTGAGTTTTGTTGAGAAAAAATAGCATGAAATCGTGTCATAGTTATTTGTTACAGCATCATTTTGCGGATCTCTTTTCAAAAGTATAAACAAATTTCCATCTTTTTTTCATTGGTCATATTAATTGAGTTAAAGAAATTATTTGAAAATTAGGGGGGTTTGTTATTTTGATAGATAATTTTGGCAAAAAAAAATAATCTAGAAGATTATAAAAGATTGGGCTTAAGTTTTTTTTGTACAAGATTGGGCTTAAGTTGTGAATGAGTTTGATAAAAAAAAAAAACAAAATAAATCGTTTTGGATAATCCGAATTCGATTTCTTGTTAGAATAATTTCTTGGTAGAGATTTTGAATCGTTGTTTTTTCCTTGGAAACCAGATGATTTAACACAAAAATATAAATAAATAGTAACTTTAGGGGTGAGAGATTAATCATGGTCATACTTCTTAGAAATAAAGATAAATCTATTTACCGGAAATAAACTCACCTAAACGATAATAATCTTGGATATGGTTAGAAGGGAATTTTGAAGGAGATGTGAGGACTTTTTTTTTTAGATTAATAAACTATACGTAAAAGATTTCTATAAAAGAATTAATAAGGTGCAGACTCGATTGTTAAACGATCACATACCATGAATTCTTCAAAAAAATTGAAATTAAATAAACCATCCATAAATGAAATTTTTAGTTGTTGTTTTTTGCTGTATTTAATTTGAGATGCCCGATTATAAATTGACAATCGAGATTCAAGGCTAAAGATTAAGGAGTATTGAGGAAACTATCTCTATCACTTAATCTTTATTGGGTGAAATGAATGTAGGTCTCACTATTTTTAACTATTATTTAAAGATCAAATATATCTAATTTGGTATATTTACAAATTCTAAAATAAAAATTAAAAACACAAAATGAATGTTACTTTCAGTTGCCATCTTAATTTTAATTGACAATGTTGAACCCACTTGGGTTGGCCTAGGGGTGTTGGCTTGGGTCCTCGAAGTTTGCTCATCTCAAAGTCTCAGGTTCGATTTCCCCTAGTGTCAATTTTGGTGGGCTAGTCCATACATAATAATTAAAACTATGGCTTTAAACGCCCCCCCCCGTAAGTGGACGGTGAGATTGGTTCCTCGAATTAGTCAGTCCTTGGGCCGGATATCGAGTTTTTTTAAAAAATCGACGATGTTGGTTAGCTACAATAATTTGTGTATGTCTTTAATATATACTTTTTTTAATTTGCCTATTATGGATGGGACTTCTCCAAAATATTGGTTAATTAGTTATGTTAAAGCTTATAGTGAGAAGGATTAGAGGATTACTTGCTTCCTAAGGCATCTAACTTCTATAACTGTTTTTATCTCATAGTTTGTTAAGATTAGTTTTTACTTGTAACTACCAGTTAGTTAGGTTGAAACTGATTACTGATCCATACATTGTATAAATATGAGATCTATCATGTAAACTCAACAGTTTTGTGAGTAATGAATTTTTCCTGCTTTAGGCTCAACTTGCGCCTAAGCATTGTGCTAGTTTCTTTCTTCTCTGCACAATCTTCTTCTATGTTTTCCATAACAATGGTATTGGAGGAAATATAATTATTCCAAAATTACTATGTGTATAGAAGTATTTAACATTGATTTGTTGAATTTTTCAAATATGGATGAGACTTCTCAAAAATGTTTTAAAGGTGTGTGTAGTGACAAATGTGATGTGAGTTAAATTTCACATTATTAAGAAAATAGAGGTTGAATATTTTATAAGTGAGAGAACCAATATAGATGATTTTCTGATGTCTCCTCATACCCAACAAAGTGGACCACATGTAAGAAAATTTCCATATTCATGGTTAACAACAAGCATGAAACGATGTAAATATAACTTGCATAATTTATTATAAAAATTTTGAACTTGCATAAAACAGAATATGACCCATAAAAAAAAAGTACTGTAACAATGTAATAAGACCTGCATATAATATAAAATTTTTAACCTAAAACTATAAAAGACCTATGAACTAATCAATAAATAAAATAAAAGACCGGTGAATCAAACACATATAATATTTGCATCATCCTAATTAAGAGCTTTTGTCAGATAAGGTTCCCATCCAAGCAGGAGGCAACATTCCAGTTTGTTCATGGATAGTCTGAAAAAGAGGTGGCAACATCTTGTACACACCAGCAACTTCTTTCATACCCCCCATGGCATTGGCATCGGCATCACCACCACTATCACCACCATTACTCCAAATACTAATCTTAGGTTCAAGTCCGCGTATTGCTTCGGCATTAATCTTAGCAATTTCTTGATACATGCCACCATTTATCATCAAATAGTCTCTTAAAGCATAGTAGTTTCCTCCAAGTGCATTGAAAAGTGTACTTACATACACTCCTTGAGCATTCCCAAGTGTAACAATCCCCTCTGCTTCCTTTTTCTTAGCATATAGCTCTGCTTCAGCTGTTTGCTTCCGAGCATAAAAAGTTGCATCTGCCAATGCTATTTGTGCTTCTGCCTCTTTCTGTTTCTTGTACAGCGCCCAATTTGCCTCTTGTACATGCAATCACCAAAACAATTGATCCAGCATAGTTATATTATAGCCAACATTTAAAAATAAATATTAATAATCATTATACAATTAATCACTTAATTGTTCATCAGCTGTTTCATGTTAATTGAAATTGACATACCATACCATATCCATATGTCAATCAATTTAATTTTATATTTGCACATATAGACTAACCTTGGTTTCATATTCAACACTAGCTTTGCTAAGGAACTCAGCTTTGAGCTTCTCAGTAGTAGTCAAAGCATTCATCCTCTCAACCTCACCTTGCAACTCAGCTTCCCTAAGAGCCACGGCTTTAGCAGCCTCAACTTCAGCCACTTGAGCCGCCTTAGTCCAAGCCGCTTTCTTCCTAGCCAATTCAGAATTAGCCTCAGCCACCTCAGCCTCTCTCTTATTCTCAAAACTTTGACTTCAGTCTTCACTTTAATTCCTTCCTTATCACTCTCTCCAGCCCTCTGCATCGCAATAACTTTCGTCTCTGCATCAATTTTTGCTGCGTTTTGCTGTGTTTGTCCTTCCCTCAACTTTGAACCAATCTCACCTTTCATCTTAGCTTCCGACACGTCAACCCTAGCTTGATTCGCTGCTTCCATTTGAGTCTTTTGACCCAAATATGAGAAATACTCATGACCAGGCACATCCACCAATTGCTTAACATTCGCATTGTAAATCAATAAACCAAATTGGTTTAATTCGAGTTGAACTTTCTCGAATACTTCTTGTTTAAACTCTTTCGTTCCTTTAAAAACCTCTTCCATAGTCATGGATGCAGCGAGGACACGTGTCTCGCCTTCAATGATTCCTTGAACGAGTTCATTGACGTGATTGGATTCTTTATCGTGTGCTGAGATGAGTTTGGCGTATTTCAGAAGGCTTTCGTGATCATCCGCTCGTGGACCAATAGTGAAGACAGCGGGGAGAACAAAGGGGAGTTTATCAGCACTCATTGCTTGAACTTCGAAGGTGTAGTTTACCGGAGAAAAGTCGAAGCGGGTGCATGATTGGCCGGGGAAAATCCATGCTTTCTTTTTAAGCTTGATATCCTTGATTCCGGCTCCGGTTATGGCAAGGTATTCTGATGCTTTTGCTACCTTGTACATTATTGTTGATTTTGCAAATCCTAGAGAAGAAAATATGTAACAGAATGCTTGTGAAAATCAATTGTTGAAGTGAGTGTGTTTTTTAGTTACTTATGGCCAAAGGTAGGGGAGAGGGTTTATATATATAGAGAATTAGTTAGGTTAAAGGAAACAGAATTATAGTAAGATAATTATAATTTTATATCGGATCTCATTGTAAATTAAAGATTGGATAGATTCTTATTAAAAAAAAAAAAGATTGGGTAGAGAGATTCGTAAGAAAGAAAAAAAAACAAACAAATATTGGGTCGATGGTCAAATATATATTTTTTGTTTTTAATCTTCCTAATAATTCTAGAAAAATCAAATATATATTTATTTTTCCTAAAAAAAATATGTTAATAGTTTATGTGAAACAACTTACGCAAATAAATTGATTTTGGCCTAGGTTATTTTAGACTTTGAAGCCAAAAAATACAAAAATTACCTATCAGCTTTAGCTTTTTTCTAAAAGCATTTATTTTTATTTTTAGTTTTCAGATAGCTTTTACTCTCTCCGTTTCTTTTTAAGTGTCCAAAAACGTCGAATTTAGCGTTTCTATTTAACCGTTCATTTGGTGTTTTAAGGATACGATTTGTCAATTATAACTTTTGTCAATTACTCATATTTTTTTTAATAAAACTAATTAATGCTATATATGTGGAAAAATATATTATGTTTTTGTACATAACATATTAAATTTGTTTTTTTTTTAGCGTATAATATATTAAATTTATTAGAAAAAGAAAGTATGTGTAAAAAAATTGGATTTTATTGGTGAATTAAAGTTTGGGTACAATAGAAAGATAAAGTACAAAAATATATTTTCTTAATTTTGTGTTACTATTCAAGACGGACACTTAAAAAGGAACAGAGAGAGTAAGACCTAAAAAAGTCAGCCCAAACGGACTCAACCGTTTGACCTAACTTATTTTAAACTTTTTTACTTAATAAAATAAGAAACTAGGCCAAACAGATTTTCAATAAGCTCGTGATTGATAAAAGTTGCAAATTTTATAAATAAAATACATAAATAAAAAACTTTTCAAACTAAAAAGAAAAAAATTGCTAAACGCTTTTTTCTAAAAACCCAAGTCAAACTATACATCTTGCATTTCATAGGTTTATATATCTTTGCATAAACAACTTATTTTACATATTTTACAACTTTTTTATTTTTTTTAATAAAACTCAGTTTACAGTTTATATCATAAGCGGTAGTATAAACAACACTTTTATAACAAAAGATAAACATAATACACATAATACTTGCATTGTCCTTTTATTTTCTGAAACTTGCATACTCCTAATTACGAGCTTTTGTCAGATAAAGTTCCCATCCAAGCAGGAGGCAACATGCCAGTTTGTTCATGGACAGTCTTAAAAAGAGGTGGTAACATCTTGTACACACCAGCAACCTCTTTCATACCAATGGCATCTTCACTTATTTTTCCACCATTATCACCACCATTACTCCAAATACTAATCTTAGGTTCAAGTCCGCGTATTGCTTCGGCATTAATCTTAGCAATTTCTTGATACATGCCACCATTTATCATCAAATAGTCTCTTAAAGCATAATAGTTGCCTCCAAGTGCATTCAGAATTGTACTTACATACACACCTTGAGCATTCCCAAGTGTTACAATTCCTTCTGCCTCTTTTGTCTTTGCATATAACTCTGCCTCAGCAGCTTGCTTGCGAGCATAAAATGTTGCATCTGCCAATGCTATTTGTGCTTCTGCCTCTGCCTTCTTCTCATACAGAATTGCTTCTGCATCCTTTTGTTTCTTGTATAAGTCCCAATTTGCTTCTTGTACCTGCAAAAAGTGATGCATTTTGTTAAGTGTTCATTCAATATTCTTCAAAAGCATTGCATAGTAATAATAAATGAATGAAAAAGTTATATTTGCATGGACTAAACTAACCTTGGTTTCATATTCAACACTAGCTTTGCTAAGAAACTCGGCTTTAAGCTTCTCAGTAGTAGTCAAAGCATTCATTCTCTCAACCTCGCCTTGCAACTCGGCTTCCCTAAGAGCCACGGCTTTAGCAGCCTCAACTTCAGCCACTTGAGCCGCCTTAGTCCAAGCCGCTTTTTTCTTAGCCAATTCAGAATTAGCCTCAGCCACTTCAGCCTCTCTCTGATTCTCAAAAACTTTCACTGCAGTCCTCACTTTAATTCCTTCCTTATCACCCTCTCCAGCCCTCTGCATCGCAATAACCTTCGTCTCTGCATCAATTTTCGCTGCGTTTTGCAGCGTTTGTCCTTCCCTCAATTTTGAACCAATTTCACCTTTCATCCTAGCTTCTGCCACGTCAACTCTAGCTTGATTCGCCGCTTCCATTTGCGTCTTTTGCCCCAAATATGAGAAATACTCATGACCTGGAACATCAACCAATTGTTTAACATTTGCATTGTAAATCAATAAACCAAATTGGTTTAGTTCGAGTTGAACTTTCCCGAATACTTCTTGTTTAAACTCTTTTGTTCCTCTAAAAACCTCTTCCATTGTCATCGAAGCAGCAAGGACACGTGTCTCGCCTTCGATAATTCCTTGAACAAGTTCTTTAACATGATGGGAGAGTTTATCATGTGGTGTGATTAATTTGGCATATTTGAGGAGACTTTCGTGATCATCAACACGAGGACCAATTGTGAAAACGGCGGGGAGAACGAAAGGGAGTTTTTCGGCACTCATTGCCTGAACTTCGAAGGTGTAGTTTACCGGCGAGAGGTCGAAGACGGTGCAGGATTGACCGGGGAGAACCCATGCTTTTTTTGAGAGTTTTATGTCTTTGATTCCGACTCCGGTTATCACGAGGTATTCTGATGCTTTTGCAACCCAGAACATTGTGATTTAGATTTGATTTTCAAAATCCAAGAAAAAGAAAATAGAGAGTGAACGCTTGTGAAATAAACAAAATGAAGTAAATGATTTATTCCTTGTACCCTAAGGTATCTCGTAGGGGTTTATATAGATATGTATAAAATTAGTTTAACATTAAACAATAAAATATAGAATTAATTATATAGACGCAACAACGATTAAGGAAAGTAGAGCGAAAGTGCAACATAGTTACATCTAACTTTTGCAACGTATTATTAGTTGAATGTGTCTGCATCTTCTAATCAATAAATTATGTAATTGGGTTCAAATGATTAGTAAATTCACTTAAAATGAATGTTTGATAGAATTCTAGTTTCATTTCCAAAATAAAAATTTAATTGTTAGTCAGATTTTATTTAACTTACGGCTAATGTCGAGATTATCAAAGCCCTTTTCTATAAATTGTAGAGTTTTAATACCAAAAAATTATTTCAATCATTCAACTATTTTAAATAAATTCAAATTTTAAATTAATTTATATCAGTATTCAACTAAATCCTAAAGTACTTAAGAATTTAGAACAAAATATATAATCGTCCCAAAAAAATTCATTGGTTATATTATTTGGCCATTAAAGATTGGATTGATTGTCAAATATATTTTTTGTCTTTCATCCTTGTTTTAGGAGAAGGGGTGTTGTTATATTTTCTCTGCTTGGTTGGCATTTTATCTTCTTGTTTTCGGAGGCATTTCCAAGATATTGCCAATTGGATTACTTGTAATTTTGTAGCACTTAGTAATATATGTATGACCTTTATTGTATTATTGACCAAATCGTGGCGTTTGTTAGAAATAAACTAGAGGAGATAAGAATATTGTATTACTCTATTCATATGTGTGTCTTTACACTACAACAATAGTCCTATTTATAGGACACAAGTAAGCAAGTGAATGATCAAAGACATTAAAGATCCCACTCACTAATGGAAGTTATAGGGAAATGGAAGACTCATGGACATCCACTAAGGCACTTGTTTAATTATTCATAACACTCCCCCTTAGATGTCCATTGAGGATGTGCCTCATTAAAACCTTACTAAAAAAAAACCCAGTGGGAAAAAATTCTAGTGAAGGAAAAAGAGTACAACATCATTTTACATAATATATTTATTTCTCCCCCTCAACCATACAACAATCTATAAGACAACGAATACAAATCTCTTGTATCAGTTGTCCAAAAGTTCTATTTGGGAGCGACTTTGTCAAAAAGTTTGCTAAATTATCACACGAACGAATTTGCTGATCGTTTATATCATCAGTCTTCATAATGATTGATGCATTAATTCTTCCGGCAGATGAATAACATTTTTCTTGTATGTTGAAACTCATAATCCTTAATAAAGAGTATTCTCTGCTTCCTTGATTACGTTGTTTCTCCAAGATACAAAACGTATGGTTGACTTTGTTTTGATATCTGTATTTACAAATATTGACAAAAACAAAATACCATGATAGATATAATTAATTAACAAAATACATATATTAATGTGCTCATGTGAACTAAAATATGGTACTTCAGGACCAATTCAAGTTGGTCATCGTTTTCTTGATCAGAACTTGATCTATATGACATCACAATCATTCTAGTACACAATCAACTAGATTTGTCCATATCAAATTATTTTAATACATTTGCAAATCCAAACAAATATTTCACATGCGACATATGTAATTCAAATTTTTCTATAATCAACATATTTTAGGATCTCTTCTAGAGTCTTGATAATATTTATATTGTCATAAAATCTATTATAATAAATTTACTTCCAAAAGTTTAGAATGGACATATGATGTCATTTCTTCAATGTATCATAAAATTAACTCCTTCAGAGAGTTTCATAAAATCATCAATTTAGGTGAGCCATACAAATAAATTCTAACATATATTTCATGTAAATTTAGCCTTTCAAGTGCTACTAAACTTAATCAACCAAGAAAGTTTCTTTAATTCACTTCAGGTCAATATATCTCATCGAAATAAATTGTAGATATTAACCATCCATTTTTGGTGAACATATCAAACTCTATAAGTATGTATTTTATCAATATAATTCTCTTTCGCGTAAAAAGTCATATATAACTAACTAACTTCACATCTTCAGGTGTGCGGACTACAAGTCCAAACAGTTCAGCTATATAAATAGAGTTTGATTTCATTGGAATTGTCTATTTCCATCTGCAGATATTTTATTTATCTATAATCGTTAATAGACTTTGATTCATGATCCTCATTATTACTTATCACATATAGCGCTATAGAAAAATATCGTCAACGTTGACTTTTATTTTGGTTCCATCTCATTACATTCATAACTTATCGAGATCTCTTTATTTTCATAAATTTCAGGTACCTGATCAGTTCTTCTGGAACTTACAAATCAAATATATCAGATAACTCTTTAAGAGTTTTCTACATCCTCATTTGGGTTATCTTTCCTTTTAGCTCATTTTCTTGTTTGAGGATTTTTATATTTGGAACCAATTAGTCTACCACGCTTCATGCGCGGTTGAGACTCATTTGCAATATTCTATTATCCGACAAGGACATCTATTTTCTTTGGAGCATTAGCAGGTTATATTTAATCTTTGCAAATGAGTTGTATTTTGAGGATCAAGATGAGACAATAGTATTTCTTTTCAAATAATTTATTTGAACTTCGGGTTCATATTTCAGTTGTCAGCTGCTTATTCTCTTCCCCTAATATTGGGAAAACTAATTCATCAATTAATAATAATCATCCTACTGGGAAGTAAACAAATTGGCTCAATACAATTTATAATAGATGAAGATTCATATAAAATATATTTTCCCAATATTCTTTCAATATCTATTAAAGTGCATTATATTGGAGCAACTGTGATATACACAACACATCCAAAAATGCTTGTATGAAAATATTAAGGGGAGGACTTCCTTATAATAACTTATTGGCTTGATACGAAGCAAAAACTCAAAATAAATGATCTCATATTCCCAAAGTAGAATTTTGAAGTTATGATTTCATAAGTATCAATCACACATTTAACTTTAGACGTCTAAAGAACGGATCTTCAAGTCCATTTTTATGAGTATATGCTTTAAGTTGTTCAATATAAATTTCAATTGATAATTGATACTTATCAAATATTTTCTGAAAATTAGAAAATGAGCTCTTTGTCAAATTAGTTGAGAAAAACAAATTCACAAACTTCTGGTTGTGATTTGACTGACCATTTAGTTTACGCATCAATTAAAGTCATAAAATAACTAAATGGTAATTGGTGAATTGATTTACAAATATCACCTTATATACATTCTCAAATTTTGAGAGACTCGATTTTTAACTTTCTTTGGGAACTAATAACACACAAATTATTGAATTGAAGAATCTTCTGGCTCTTCAATGCATATCGAATAAAATTATTCTTTCGCATCATAAAAGATCCAGGATAGCCCAACCGGTCTTGCCAAAGACAAACTTAATATGATTTGTAAACTTCTGGTTTACAATGACTTTTGTGCTTCAATTCCACTAATATATATGTAGTACAAACAAGAGGAAAAAAAATGATAACTTTGTTCTTTCGTGTTACAATACATTAGCTCTTCAGGAGCATTCGATAATCTTGTAGTTCTTCAAGAACTATATATCTCACAAATGATAGAAAAAAAAAAATCATTGTTTGTACAATCATTCATGGATACACTCAAGAATCAATATTTGAAGCATGATTTGTACACTTCAAGTTTACCATAATATATGTTACATTATTCTAATCCATTTGAAATTTGAAACATGATTTATAATAATATGTGTTTCATTTGTTGTTAACATATTTTATAAGAAAATATGCATTTCATCTTGTGGAATAAAAAAAAATAAATTATAATCAAATATATTTGTTCACATAATAAGGAAACAAAGCATATAATATAAGTTTAAATATTACCTCATAAAAAATTCTTTGATCAAATATTACCTCATAATAATGAAATTTTATAACTTTGACATGTATCATATCTACAACAAATCAATTAACATAACCATAACATTATGAATCATTCACTTCTGGGAATGATATTCAAATAACTACTCTTTGTTCAATTATAAATATGACTAATCTTCTAAAAATAAATTGTTTAAGATATTTCTCTCAATTTTGCTACTTCATAAGCATATTCGAGTAGTGTGAAAATACACATATTGTCTCTTAATTTTCTCTTCTTTTTTTTCAGATCATAGATCATATTATCATGGTATAAATGCAGTTCTTCAAGAACTCAAAATTAATCTTCTTAACAATAATTTTCTCTTTCAAATTAATATAAATTATAAAGATCAAATAGATCTTATAAAATTTTTGTGTAGTTTTTCAAGAAATAAATAACCAATCTAATCAGTTATTTGTATGATCCTTCTGGGATATATCATTACTAAATTCTTCAGGAATTCATTGAGAATAAAACCGAATTTTTAAGTTCTTAATTCTTCAAGAACTATACAATATATTTTAACAATAAAATAAATTCTCTAATTAATCCTTCAGGGATTAACCCTTTTGAATTCTTCTAGAGTCGTGTAGAATAATGTTGAGTTCTTCAAGAATTACCCTTTTGAATTCTTCAGGAATTCTCAAAGAATAATATGAGTTATTCAGGAATTCACATAGAATGATATGAGTTCTTCTAGAATAATTCCTTTTTTATTTATTTTATAATATGATATTTATGCAATACTTCAGGAATGCATAAGGAATAAATAAACACAATATAATATAGTATAATTCACATAATAAGAGAATGAGATATCAAACTTAACTGATCATAAAATCAAGTCATGATAATTTCTTTTATAATCTGCCAAAATCTAAAGTCAATAGCATCACATGTTTCAATCGCAAGGCTAATGAGAATCATAGCACATTATGGACAACAAAATATAAGATGTATCGATAAAAAGAATGGCAGCTAAATAATAAGGCAAATAAATAAATCCATATGTTCGTGAAATCGAACGATATGAATAGGTTAAAAACAAAGAATCCAACACCATGTTCATCGCACAAAACATGACAAGTTCAAAAATAAACTGAATTTTGATATCATCAGTTCTATATTATCCTTCAAAACTCCAATTTGATTTTATCAATTCAAATTTTAGAATATCATATAAAATCAAATAATTTTTTTTTTCAAAACAGAAAATAATTAAGGTAAAAGAATATGTACCAAAATTTTATAAAACAACGTATTCATTAAACTATTCACATCATATAAAGTGTGATATTGTAATGATTTCCATGGTCTTAATTAAACCTATAACAATTGCATATTAAACAGACTAACAGGGTAATAAACCTTGCGGGAAAAAAATTATATCAACACAAGCTAAGAAAGTTAATACGATACATACGTTAATATCGAAAGACCATCAAACCATCAAATTCCAATTGAGTTGTTAAAAGAAACTAAATACCCCACACACACACACAAAAGTCTTTCACAAAGCGCAATTACCAATTTCCTAGTTGATCAATTAAAATTGTCAACTATACATAATACATGTGATATATACTTCAAGTTTGACAAACCAAACCAATATATGATACACTTCAGAAAATAGTGAACATATCTTTTATATAAACAAAAATCTCTCTCTAAGTTAGAACTAACTATAATTTCCAGTTTTCACTTTTAATTATTATAGTTAAAACAAACTTATTAAGAATAAGTATGAACCAATATTATTTCTACAAACGTGCATACAACATTACAAATTAGATCAACATGATGATGTAAATTTAAATAACTCACTAAATAAAAAAAAGCCCAAGGTGACAATGAGTTCATTGTATTATGTATAAAGTAACCCATACCAGACATTTATAATAGGAAAAATACCTTATGGTAAAAATATCAAAGCATGCTTCTGATCCTCAAGTTGTTTTGTTAGAGCTTCGTGCTGATAACGTGTTAGAAATAAACTAGGAGTGCTAGAGAGTAGAGATAGAGGAGATAAGAATATTGTATTACTCTATTCATATGTGTGTCTTTACACTACAACAATAGTCCTATTTATAGGACACAAGTAAGCAAGTGAATGATCAAAGACATTAAAGATCCCACTCACTAATGGAAGTTATAGGGAAATGGAAGACTCATGGACATCCACTAAGGCACTTGTTTAATTATTCATAACAGCGTTTACTTTGTTTTAGACTTTTAGCTAAAACGAAGGTTAAATTTCGTTGAAATTGTGAGGATTCCTCTTCTTCTTTTTCCTTGATGTCACAAAAAGAAGAATATGTCACTTTCAATTGTTGGTCTAGTTTGATCTAAGAGTTTGAAGAAGTTAATAGATTTGGATAATATATATTGAATTGGGTTGGAAAGAGTTAAAAAATTATTAAACTATTCTTATCAATCATTAGTATATATTCAATATATATATATATCTTAAATGTAAAATGTAAAATGGAAAATAATATGTTATCAAAAAAAGAAGAAAAGAAAATAATAGCTTAAGAGTAAAGCACATATTATTAATTCTTTTTGTTGTTGGATAGACAAATGTTAGTACGTAATCAACATATGGTAAAGTTAATTTTTGAATATTCATATATTTTTACGGGGTCTAAGTTAAAAAAAAATGCTTATTGTTTTGAAATATTGTTTACAAGGAAAACAAAAATATTAAGGTAAAGAAGTAGAAGTACCAAGTTCGAACTTCGGTCCTGCATATTACATGGAATGTTTCTATCAATTGAACAATATTAAAGAAATATATTACTCTTATATTAATGCACGGTTGAAACTAAAAAAATATTCCTGTAATATTAATTAATAACTGATTTTCACCGTTTAAAAAAAATGTTAGTCAATGAAAATTGATGAGACTGCAGGTAACTTGCTGAACAAGTTTTTCATAAACGGTTTCTCGTGGTCCCCTGGAGGCCCTGGATAGGGAATGAGGCCAAACAATTCGCTTATTTTTTACCATGCATGTGCAAATAGCAATGCCAAGGTGCATTGCATTCATAATATTATATGCATCATCGACCGTTAGTTGGTTCTGTGATGATTGACGCTGAACTTGATAAGGAGGACCACGGTTCGATCCTCCGCAATTGCGATTAGGAGGGGACTGAACCACTTGATGTCATAACTAACCTCCGAACCAGATTAAACCGATGGTGAAATTCCAAAAAAAAAAAAAAATTATATGCATCATGTATTAATGCACCATTGGATCAATTGAAAAAATCTATGATTGATCTTAATCTAATGGTGTGTTAATGTGTTTTTTTAACTGCACAAAGAGGATCTTGATCCAATGAAATTTCTACTTTTGTTAACTTATTCTTAAGTGGTAAGTAAAATTTAATGAAGAATTACTTTTTTCTAATGATCAATTCAATTTTTTTTGAATGATTCGTTCTATGGTGAATTCGGCACTGAATTTGCATATGCTTTCAAACAATTCGTCATTAACCACTTGAGTTTGATCATTTGACATATCAAGAATGAATATGTCACATTATAAAAATTTCTTAAAATGAGAAAAGGACCAAAATTTAGGAAAAAGTTAAATTGAAAAATAAAAACCAAGCTATTCAAATGGGGGACCAAATTTCATTTTTTTTTAGAGACCAAAAATACATATAATATATTTAATATTGATTTTTGGAGTTAGTTTAATATGGGATCCGACCTCTCAAAAAAAATTCAAGTGTCAACCTTTGCATGTGAGGATATGTAAATAAAACCTGCATATAATGTAAGATTTTAAACTTGCATATAACAATGTAAATAACACACCATGTAACAATGTAAATAAAATCTGCATATATAAAACACCATGTAACAATGTTAAAATTAAAAAAACTGCATATAAAATTTTGAACTCAAAACTAATAAAAGACCAGTGAATCAGACACTACTATAAACCTAATATTTGCATTAAGAGCTATTGTCAGGTAAGGTTCCCATCCAAGCAGGAGGCGACATCCCTGTTTGCTCATGGACAGTCGTAAACAGAGGTGGCAACATCTTGTAGACACCAGCAATTTCTTTCATACCCCCCATGGCATTGGCATCACCACCACTATCACCACCATTACTCCAAATACTAATCTTAGGTTCAAGTCCGCGTATTGCCTCAGCATTAATCTTAGCAATTTCTTGATACATGCCACCATCTATCATCAAATAGTCTCTTAGAGCATAATAGTTTCCTCCAAGTGCATTGAAAACTGTATTTACATACACTCCTTGAGCATTCCCAACTGTCACAATCCCCTCTGCTTCCTTTTTCTTTGCATATAGGTCTGCTTCAGCTGCTTGCTTGCGAGCATAAAATGTTGCATCTGCCAATGCTATCTGTGCTTCTGCCTCTGCCTTCTTCTCAAACAGAGCTGCTTCTGCCTCTTTCTGTTTCTTGTACAACTCCCAATTTGCCTCTTGTACCTACAATCACCAAAACAATAGATATTAATTATCATTATCCAACTAATCACCTATAAATATACAGTGCACAAACCTATATGACTTTTGTTGATTGATACCAATCACCAAGGTTGTAAAATACTATTAGATTCAATTGTATATAAAACTTATATGCCGAAGAAATCAAGCAAACAAATTATGTATAGTCTAATTATTTAAACAATGCAACTTCACTATTCAAATCTTAAGTGATTTAATTTCCTTAAAAAATATATTATTGTTTCTAGTAAAAATAAATTGCATCATAATAAATGAATGAAAAAGTTATGTATATTTGCATGAACTAACCTTGGTTTCATACTCAACACTAGCTTTGCTAAGGAATTCAGCTTTAAGCTTCTCAGTAGTAGTCAAAGCATTCATCCTCTCAACCTCACCTTGCAACTCAGCTTCCCTAAGAGCCACAGCTTTAGCAGCCTCAACTTCAGCCACTTGAGCCGCCTTTGTCCAAGCCGCTTTCTTCATAGCCAATTCGGAATTAGCCTCGGCCACCTCAGCCTCTCTCTTATTCTCAAAAACCTTCACTTCTGTCTTCACTTTAATTCCTTCCTTATCACTCTCTCCAGCCCTCTGCATCGCTATAACTTTCGTCTCTGCATCAATTTTCGCCGCATTCTGCTGTGTTTGTCCTTCCCTCAGCTTCGAACCAATCTCACCTTTCATCTTAGCTTCTGACACGTCAACCTTAGCTTGATTTGCGGCTTCCATCTGCGTCTTTTGCCCCAAATATGAGAAATACTCATGACCAGGCACATCCACCAATTGCTTAACATTCGCATTGTAAATCAATAAACCGAATTGGTTTAATTCGAGTTGAACTTTCTCGAATACTTCTTGTTTAAACTCTTTGGTTCCTTTGAAAACCTCTTCCATCGTCATTGAAGCAGCAAGGACACGTGTCTCGCCTTCAATGATTCCTTGAACGAGTTCATTGACGTGATTGGATTCTTTATCATGTGCTGAGATGAGTTTGGCATATTTCAGAAGGCTTTCGTGATCATCCGCCCGTGGACCGATAGTGAAGACAGCAGGGAGAACGAAAGGGAGCTTTTCGGCGCTCATAGCTTGAACTTCGAAGGTGTAGTTTACCGGAGAAAGGTCGAATCGAGTGCATGATTGGCCGGGGAAAATCCATGCTTTCTTTGCGAGTTTTATATCTTTGATGCCGGCTCCGGTTATAGCAAGATACTCTGATGCTTTTGCAACTCTATACATTGTTGTTGATTTTGGAAAACTTAGGGTCTGTTTGGTTCGGGAGTTTTGGAGGGGAGGGGAGAGGAGGTGAGGTGATATTTTAAATTTTTATGTTTGGTTCAAATTTTTAACGAGGGGAGGGGAGGGATGGGGAGAAGTAATTTATTTTTTTACCCTTAACCTTATAAACCTCAAAATAAGGATTAAATTATAATGGATATATTCCGTCAAAAAAAAAAATCTAATGGATATATACAAAAAAAAAATATCTAATGAGTAGAAAACCTAATTTTTTTTTGTTGTAAAAAAAAACAAAACCTAGAATTTAATATTCCAACAAGAATAATTTTGAATTTTAATAAAAAAGTGATGGTAATTTTGTCAACATAATAAATTATGTTTTACCTCGGCTCCCCTCTTTAAAAATTCCTCCCCTCCCCTCCCCTCACCTCCCCTCCTCCTCGGTTGAACCAAACAAACCCTTAGAGAATAAGAAAATTGAAACGAATGAATTGTCGTGGAATTCAATTGCTGTGAAGAGAGTAAGAAGTAGGGTTGATGTTTATATATAGTACTAGTAGAGGGAGTTTGTTGAGAAAAAAAATCGTGAGAATCTTTGATTTATTTTTTAAAAAGATAAAAATTTCTTCAGTTTTCATTGGTCATATTAGTTGACAATTTGAATTAAAAAATTATTTGAAATTGAATCTGTTTTTATTTTAGAACAGATATTAGTGACTTGTAGGTTGAGCCGTTGAGGGATTAATCATAGTCCATATCTTTTTTTTTCTTTTCCATATCTTTTTTTTTTTGTTCAGGTTAGATTTAATCAATGGTCTAAAACTGTTGTTGGATAAAGTTTTTTAATAGTTGTGGGTCTTGGTTCATCTTGTTATGCTTTATTTGATAAAAATAGCAAATAACAGATGAGCTAACCAATGTTTTATATAAAGTTATACCAATGGTTCTTTTAAGTGTATGTGGGGTTGGATTATAAGGTGAGGGCTCAACTAAATCCCTCACCTAAACTATGGGTGGACCATGATTAATAGCCATCGGATAAAACAACTCATCAGATCATATCATGGAATAGTTACACTTGATTGAACCTCGCTATTTTTTTCCTTTTCTCTCTTCCGTACTGCTTCTCCTCCTTTTCCTTCGTCATGGTGGCCTTCCACCGCCCCCACCTCTTAAAATTTGAATGTCACACTTTTTGGATTTCAATCTTCCGGAACTCTCATTGATTAAACTAAGAATATCATATAAATCAATTTTATATAACAAAACATATATCAAAGTCCCATCTTCAATATTGTACAATAAACAATTTAATCAAACAAATCATACTTGTGATTTGCTTATTTTGTCTTTCCCAATCATCACCTTTGAAATTATGAAGATGAAAAGTTCTCTTGTGTTTCCATAGCAAATCGTTTATGAATTAGATAAAATCAAGGGGGTGATGAAATAATGTTTCAGGGATGGGATGAGAGAAGAGACTGGTGGTGGTGCGGGATTCTTTGAAAGTATCCTAATGTTGCAGAAGTGCAGAAACAACGTGGGAGGGATGGTGGAGCAAGGATCATGTGGATTGTTTTCCTTTTGTGTCTAACTAATCTGATCTGTTAATCTTTTTTGTACTAGATCTAATGGTGTATAAAAATGGTTCACCCATGAACCACTTAATAGATGGTTCGCCTTATATGCCACCGTATGTGGGTATCAAAAACAAGTTATTCACCAGAAAAAAATCCCTCTCTCTAAAAACACGCTCCCATCTCTACTGTAAAAGTAAAACTCACCATAGTCTTTCTTCTTCCTTAATCCAAATCCTTTTTCTAAAGATGTAGAACCTAAAGTGGTGGTGTGATGATGGTGCTTGGCCATCCGCACCACCTTGCTGGCCAGTTTCGCCGGCAGCCTAGCCTCTCTTTGTGGTGGTTAGCGGCGGATCTGGAGCTTTTTTCTGTTTTTGTTTTTCGGCAGCAACACGGTGAGTGATCTCCACCGGTTTGCTTCATGCTCCGGTGGAGGTCGCAGATCTTCCGTTTTTCGACGACAGTTTGGCTAGATCTGGAGGTTTCGTGCTACTCCGGTGGTGGTTTGGTGGTGGTGTTCGTAGAGGGGGGTTTGGATTTTTGCTTCTGCAGTTTCGGGGGTGGTGTTGATGTTGCTCTGGCGGTGTGTTATGGTAGCGGCGGTGATGAATGCGATGAGACTGAAATGGATTTGAGTTGGATTGTGGTGGCTAAGATGGCTCTGATGGGTGTGGTGGTGGTAGTGGTGTGGGTTGTTTCTGTTGTGTGGTGGTGATGCGGTGGTGGTGGAGCTGCGTGGTGGTGAGTCGGTTGTGGTGGTGGTAATTAGTGGTAGTAGTTTTGGTGAGGCAGTGGTGATGCCGGATGTTTCACTGTCGTTTTTGTTGTGTGGTGGTGATGTGGTGATGCGTGTTGGTGATTTGGTTGAGGTGGTGGTGGTGGTGGCTCTGTGTGGTGGTACATGGGGTTGTTATGGTTTGTGTAAGACCCAAGATTTCACTGTACAGTTTTTCTAAGGAACTCTAGTGATGGCTACAAGTTTTTAGGGTTTTTGGCGAAGCGTTTTCATGAGTATTGTCGCGATTATAGGATTTTGTTGTAATTGAGCCTGTTTTGTGCTCGTGCGTTGTAAAGGCACAGACTTTTGTCTTGTAATCCTCTTTTGTGAATAAGAAGGTTGATGTGGATTTAGAATAACGAGTTTTGGATTATTCTTGTTTTTGGAAAAAACGAGTAGGATTTTACCCGTTGTTGTAAAATTTTACTGCGTCTGTTTTAAGTGAGGTTTCGGATGGGAGTTTTATATATCTGCGTGAGTGAGGTTATGTTCTGAGAATAATTTTCTGAGGTATGGAAGAAAATTACAGTCGCGGAAAAAGATTCGGCGATAAGTTTTGGAATGGAAAAACGTTGGACGTTCTTTCCGTAGGTTTTCTGTTTTTGCGATTTACGTTCGTCGCGTTGCGCGAGAGCTGAGTACGTGACTTGTTATGGGAGATTGGATTAAATCTTGTGATTATCCATAAAGCAAATTGATCCAATGGCTAGGGTTTAAGCTTGGACTTTTGACTTTGATCCAAGGGTGGATTGGCTATCAAGAGCATTTGTCATAGTAAGGAGGTTTGGTGACTTTGTGGACTTAAGAAAATCACAAAACTTCCTCACTCTTTTCTCTCTTGGCCGTGGCTTCTCTTCCACCTTTCCATATTGAGAAAAATTTCATTCCTTCACCAAAGCACTTGATCTTAAGCTTGTTGGAAAGCTTGGAGTTGTGAGATTCTTCTTCTAAGGTAACTAGGACCTCTTCCTTCCTCTTTGCTAGCCAAACTCTTGGAGTTTGATGGATTATTAGTTGATGTTCATGAGATGAAAATGTTAGGAATTGATTCTTGTTTCATGAAAGTTGTTCATGAGGGTGTAGTAAGCATGCTAGGCTTTGTTGTTTTTGTTTTCCAAGAGTTGGTGAGAAACCTCATGAGAAAAGTTAGGGTTTGGGTTGGTTTATGTATTGATCAATAACATGTGGTTAAGTTGTAAGGTTTTGAAAAGAAAAGTTGTCTTTGAACCTTTGGGCAAAAGGGAAATGCGTTGTATGGTTTTGTTTTAGAAAATCCGATGAAAAATATTTTGGAGTTTATGAAAATATTTATTAAGTGTTTTGTGTGGTGTTTTTGGGGTCCAAGTGGTTTAAAACTCTTGTGACATGTGGTGTTGTTTTTCGCCTAGAAAACATGTTTGAAAATGATTTCAAGTCGGTTAAGGCCCGTAATAAAACTTGTGCTTGGGTTTGGTTTTGATTTTGGAAATGAAAATCAAATAACTTGCACTCGAAGCAACCAACATGCTTTCGGAGATGTGTTGCTTGCTTATGAAAATGGTTTGCTTTTGTGCCTTGAAAAGATGTTGGGAACTAATAGAATCAAACTAGGTTTGGTTGGGGAAAAAGATGGTGTGAGTTGCTGTCTTTTGCTGTCATGACAGGTGCAACTCGCCGGGCGAGTGTTTACTCGCCAGGGCGAGTGTCACAGGTCATGACAACACGCCAGGGCGAGCTCCAGAGCGAGCTAGACCTGTCCTCACTGCCTTCACTCGCCACCAACTCGCCAGGGCGAGCTCTGGGAGTTGAAATTTTGGATTCTGATCTCTAAACTTGGTTTTTAACTTTCTAATCCCTTTTTATTAATTTATGGAAGTGGCGGGGATTGGAAACGAGTTTTTCTGGTACTCGGAAAGTGCGTAACTTGTAACGCAAGAAAACGGCCATTTTGCATTTCAAATTATTTAAGACTTTTGACAATTGTTTTGGGTCCTAAAAATAGTACAGATAACTCATGGTGGTTGATCAATACGATAGATTTTGGTATGGTATCCGAAAAGTGAATTTTCCTTAGGAACCTTTAGGTTTTTGGGGTTTTTGGTTTAGTTTCAATACGATTGGTTGGGAAACAATGTATTGATAATACGCTGCTTGTTTTAGGAAGCGCGTTGTGTTGTTTGGACGAGTTTTAGTAATCGGAAGCTTGCCGAGGTAAGGGCTCCACTTTATTTCCGTCTTTTAAAACGGTTACGACATGCTTTGTGATGCGGTGTATGCAATTGCTGTGTGCTTTGGCATGTTTGTACTTATGTATTCTCGTTGATGAGAACGTGGTTATAAATATGTGTGCAATTTACATATGATTGAGAAAATGTATGTATGTTGTGATGCTTTGTACATAGGCTTTAGGCTATGTGATTGTTTGCATGAGCATATATGAATGCGTGCGTCAGATAGGACTACGCGAGGATTTTGTCTTGTGTGACTATCCCGTATATGCCGAAGAGAATATATGCCATGCATTTCATAGTTGCGTGCCTAGGTGTATGTCTGTGTGACTTGCCTTCGTACCGGGCGTTTGTCTGTGCGACTTCGCCAAATCCTACTGGATTTTATTGAGTTGGTGGTTGTCTTGTGTGACTCACCCGGTGTTATCCCACCGTGATTGTTTTGGTATTGTCTTGTGTGACTCTACCCGGTGTTATCCCACCAATAGTAGGAGGTGTTATCCCACCAGAGACCTACGCCTTCTATAGAGAGGTTGAATTCCGGAATTAAAATCATGCATGTGGCGAACCTGTGATCGGTTGTCACACCCATTGTAGAAGTCTGCATTAGGCTTGGTGATTTATTTATATAAGCCCGTTGGTGGGAATTACTTTCGAGATTAAGAGCTTTCTCTTGTGTTTGTGGAAATATTTGTTATGTGTACAATCTTTCGCACCGGTTATATATATACATACTATATATTTTGTGGTGACCCTTTCTTTCATTTGCGGGCTCATCCCACCCAGATGATGGGTTAGGTCGTGGTGACGACGGTGGCTGTTCCAGGCCCCAGTGAGTGGTTGGAGCTTTGGCTTAGTTAGACTATGCGCCGGTGTGGGTTGTACACCGTGCTTTTTGGGTTTAGGCATAGGATTCTAACTTGTGTTGTTGTAAGTATTTGAATACTTAGACTTGGATTGTAATTATTCAGTGATACACTTTGCTTGTCGAAGCACCTTATGGTAATGAGTTCTTTTGTATATTTGAATGCCGGCTCATTTAAAATCTTTTATGCGTAACTCTGATGTGTACAAAAAAAAAAAAAAAGTAATGCCTTTTCTGGCCTTTGAAAAACGGGTTGTTACAGTTTGGAAGGGTGGTGGTGGATTGACTGATTTGGTGATGGGTGTGGTGGTGGCTGAGTTGTTTGTGTTGGGCTATCTCCATTTTTCTTCTCAATGGAACCTCCGTGGAGCGTCAATACCTTTCTCCAAAGCTTTTCACAATTGCGATTTTAGCCCTTTACGTTGTTTTTGTGTTGTTAGTTTTGGTTGTTCTAAGAGGTTGTTGGTTGTTTCTGCGGCTTGTTTAATCTCTCTCTGTTCCAATTGTGTAGTTGTATTGCGCTTTGGTTTCAGGTTGAGTTCTCGTGTGGCCGTCGGATGGAGGTTCTTTTTGAGTAGATGTGGTTTGATATCCGAATGTGAGCGGATACTCCTTAGCTTTGAGAATGCCGTTTTGTTTCAAATGGAATTAAAGTAGGATGAGTGGGCGATGATATTTGGTGTAATTGCCTCGGTTTGACTTTTGGGGCGTTTTTTGTTATTGTTCTAGGTTGTTGTTTTAGATGCCATTGGTGTTGGAATTCTTCCTTTTTGAAGAATTGTGTATGATTTGTCTTTGCGGACTGTGCTCGTCTTGCGCTCAGTTTCGCTTTTAATAAAATTTAGCCGTTCAAAAAAAAAAAAATTATGTATGTGGGTATATGGTGCCTATACCAATGGTTTTAGTTGCCGTCACTATAAGCAGCTGTTGGTATATGGTAAATTTTCTGTAGTGATAAATAGTCTCATCTTTGTTTCTAAGAGATATGGACCATTAATTCAACCTACAAGTCACTAATTTTTGTTCTTAGAAAGAAACGGATTTAATTTTCAAATCAATTTCTTTAATTCAAATTTAAAACTGCCAACTAATCTACTAACAAATATATTAAAATTTTGACAATATTTTAAATATTTTAACCTTGAAAAATAATAAATAAAAAACTTAAATAAATATAATAACCTTGAAAATAATATTCAATTAATCGAAGTTATTGGTATAAGTTATTTTTAAATATATATTTTGTATGTGTGTGGGAGATTAAATATCTATTTAAAAGTAACTTATATACTAATAACTTCGATTAATTGAATATTTATTTAAAAAGACAATTAAATTAGATTTTATTTATATTTGTAGATATGGATTACGGAAGATATCTAAAACTCAGTAAAGATTATACGAATTTAAGTCATTATATATAAATTCAGAAACTCTCACATATGTACATTTAATTCAAAAAAAAAAAGTTGAGCGCTCTTTGTGTCACTTGGCAACGGAGAGGAACAATTATCGTGCTGTTTCAGATTTTTGTGTGTGGTGCCTTGGGCCTTTGTTGGTTACTCTACACCAAGGTATGTACAAAAACTTCATGCATGCAATGAATTTGAGTGTTGTGCGATTGATTGATGCAAGAGACGTTAATTAAGATCAATTTATTTTTCTGAATTCTTAGATCTTTAATATCTGACACTCTGATCCTTCACTTGCGACAATTCTTTATGGTTCTTGAATTCGTATTTGGGATAGTAGCTCCTTGATTGGTTTAATTTTTTACCACTTCGCTTTCTTTTTACGTTTGAATCATTAATGTTGTTTTAAACATTTTGGTTTCTTCAAAAAAATGTTGTTTTAAACATTCTTTTTTGGGGTGAAAAGTGGTGGAAGAAGAAGAGAGATAGGAAGAAAAATAAAAGGAAAAGAAGAGAGAATGTATGAGCTGTGATAGATGATAAAATGAGAGAGAGATTGAAATAAAAATGTGTGAAAGTAGGGTGGATAGAAAATAACGAGTGTTTAAATTTTTACTATATATTTTTTCTTAAAACAATCTTCTTAAAAAAAGATTTATTTACATATCTGCTGGCTAGCTACTTAATTAATTGGTTTTTTATAATTAAAAATGAACCTCATCGTTATTAAAATTCAATTTCCAAAAGTGTTGAGTAGATATATACAAGAAATAGACAATGAATTCTATTGCAAGGTATGTATTGAAAAATTACATTGCAGTGGTGGAAGAAGAAGAGATAGACAACTTGTAGTGCGACACAATTACCATCACGAGTGTGATTGAAGGAAAGAATTTGTCTCTCTCTAATTTCTTGTGACCTTGTGTGGTTAATTTAGTTTATTATTACTAACTTTTTTTCTCAATCTAATTAATTAGCAGTTAATAGGAAGGCAAATCGTTTATATTGATGGATGTGATGAACCGATGATCACAAATGTCGTTTTTACAAGCGTGGATCAATTTGAATAAATTGCATTTTGCTCGTTGTAACACACTGTAATAATATATATGTTATTTCAAATAGAAATGTACATTTAAATATTTTTGTTTTAAACATGTTTAAATACATATTTTTGTTTTTAAATAATGTGTGTTATTTAAATATTTTTGTGCCCAAATAATATATATGTTGGACTTAAATACAAATTAGATGATGTTGTACCTTTACTCTCATCTGCCAACAATGTTATTCTCATGAAAAACTTTTTTGCCACACAATTTCAATTTCCTCCAAAGAGTATAAAGGTGCTCACTAATGAGGCCACTGACAACTCCACTAGAACTAAAGAGTATAAACAAATCCGCAATCCATCGTGATCCTTACAAGCTTGGCTCACATGATTGGAAATGCAAAAAATTGGGGAATATCTTGTATTCATGTTATGTGGACATGCTTATCAGAATGTTGATGGCACTATTTTGGTAAACAATAAAGAATTAAATTGTGTTGATTATATGTATTTTATTTTTCTTTAGCCATTGCACCAAGAAAAAACAACAGCTAATATTAACAAATAAATTAAGGACCACGTTTTTTTGTACGAAAAATAAAGGATGATGTTAATTTAGCAAATTAATATTTATGTGGAAAATAACATACACAGGAAAAGAGATTTGTGTGCCAAATAACATTATTTTGTTGTACAATGGTAAAAGACATTATAAGGGATTTTTCTACAAATATGGTCAACAATAAACAGACAAGATGTCATGGAACGGTGATAGTAGGGTATGGTAATTCTTCGGAGTGCCCTATTGGATTTTGAAAAAGGGAATAGATGGCTACATGTACTTTGTAAGAGGTTCCGGCAAAGGATTATATGGAATCAACAAGAATGCTGGCAATCTCATTAAGAATGTTTCATCTCAATAGCTTGTTTTCTTTTATATCTATACGAGATCTCGTTGTATATGTTCAAGTCTTTTTCATTTGAATCAACATGTGTTGGTATTATTTTAACATTTCAGTCATACATTAAAAAAAGTTATCTTTACGTATCAAATCCATGTAAATAAAAGTGAGAAAAAAATGACATGATCAGTGATGTTATAGAAAAAATGAGAGATAGAAAAAAAAAATGAACGAAGAGGAGATAGTGCGTGTATGTATCAGAACACTTACACATTTGTTAAATTTTTTAAAATGTGGTATCCTAATTTTAATTCTTACATAATTAATCGCATTTCAATCCTTATCTTTTAATTTAATTGTACTATAGTAGAAATTGAAAAAATAAAAATAAAAAAAAGAACATGAAAACCTACAATCCTATTATTAACTAAACATTCATGTTTAACACCACTTGATATCTCAAATGGATTTTGTTGTAGTTGAGTTGTCTTTAAAAAAAAACAAAAGAAAAAAAATCACAACACTCATCAAAACAAAAGATCCATAAAGAATTCATCTCAATATTAAGTATGTTCTATCGGTTAAAACTTTACTCAATCAAATTTACAATTTGTTGTTTAACTTAACAACACATCAAATTATGGAAACAACTCTCTCTACTCAGTCAACTTTTTGCATTTATAAACAAATGAATAAATTGTAAACCCACAATCATACTAGTTATCTAAACGTTCCTATTTAACACCACTTGATTTCTGATTTTACTCTCCTGTGCAAACTAGTTGAGTCTTAATCTAATCAACAATATTTGAAACTCAGCAAGAGAAATCACCAGCCCAATTCGAAGAATTAGATATATCTCATTCTTCTTTCACTTGTCTTTTGAACCCAATCAAACACTTTTCTTTTTAAGATGAAACATTTTATTAATAGCAACTTGGAAGCAAAACATTTCCAAGTGATCACCATACAGTAACAACATATAACCAAACAACTTTAAACCAAATAAAAGCAACAACATAAGATCCCAAAATTCCAATTTCTGCATTCCCAAAACAGCAGTACCAAAAGCCACGCATCAGCATTGCAACTCATGGCCACATCTCATTCACATATGTTGTCGTTTTATGCTATTAACACAAATGTTATGAGTTTTTTCGCAAATTCATCATTTTTGTTTTTAGTAATTTTGAATTTGTATTTGTATTGCATACTCTATCAATTTTAATGAATGAATACCATTTATTTTTAGTATATAAAAAAACCCACCTAAACTATATCAGTTTCTTTTATTTACTTACTTTTTCTTCTCTTTTTTTTTTATAAGAATTTTCTTCTTTTTTTGTGAATTTTTTATATATCTTAACCCAACAATATTTAAAGGAGAATGGACTTAGGGTAATCTTCCTTTATTTTGACTAGAATAACTTTAAAAAAAAAAAAAAATTGTCTAATCCTAAAGTAAAAGATTTATTTTAAAATTACATTCTAAAGTAAAAGATTAAATGATAATATGACTCAAATAGCATTCACAAATTCACAGTATATATGATACAGTATCTTAGAAACCCTCATATGTAACAAAAAAAATAAACGCACATATTTTTTATGAGAATAAAAAAAAATGATGAAAATTGATGAGTAGGTAGGAGATGATGTTTCAGCTTATAGCCATGTTGAAGGAGGGAAGAAATGGAAGGTTTTTACAGAGTTGGAGTTTTATTTTTTCTTTAAATGTAAATTCAACATACTTAATTTATAGAACTCAAAATTTATATTGAATAAATATTTGGGGACTTTGACAAGTTCTCCAAATCCAATCTATTTTTTTTACTTAAAATCCAATCTAGTTTGTAATAATGTTCTAAATATTAAAAATAGAGTTGTGCTGTTTTTTACGTTATGGACAAGAAATACTATTATAAAATAGAATAACAACAAAATAAGGGGATGAATTGAATACATGAAGCAGTTGAGCACAAACTCAACAAATGTGATCTATCTATTCTTCGCTTTCTTCCACTAAGCATTCGTAAAATTAAGCATTATCCTTAAAAATATATTAATATTCATGAACATTTATTCAAAATCATCCCTATACAAAATCTCTCAAAAAAGTGAACAATTTTATATTTTTTCTTCTACACTTCTACCCCTAAAGTCCTCTCCTCTCCTTGAAAATAACCAAAATTTAATAGACGCGCGGAATATTGAGAACAAAAACACCAAACTAAGAGCAACCCCTAACTAGTCAAGCAATGATCTCTAGTTAGGTGAAAAAAATGCCAAAGCAAAGCAAGTTTTGGTGAATTCTCCAATATTTTCCCAAAGAGCACTTTATGTAAAATGACCATTGTACCGATATTTAAAAATGTTTATCTAACTTTCGCAATGATATTATTATTAATAATTGCATCACATCATTTAATTTCTGAATTTGCAATTCTTTGTATTATTATTAATTAAAGTAACATTAATTGTCAATTAACAACTATTATGGAAAATCAGCAGCAGGTGGCGGGTGTGTAAAATAACACCAACACCGCCCACGTATACAACGCGGAAGTTGCTCAGGCTCGCATCCAGGTTCACAATCTGAATTATATTTACATTCTTTCTTATGATCAAGACTTATACCTTCTGATTTTATAAACATATCTGCATACACAAATAATACAAGTGGAAGTAAGATTAATGTTGTATATATGCAAAAACTAAAAAAGAGTAGTATAATTTTTTTCTCAAAAGGCCAATGTTAGTGTTATATTGAAAGTGGGGTTCAATCTCATGACCTCATTATCATTTAACTTCTCAAAGTTAAACATCGATCATAACATAATGCACAAATAATTCAGTCAATTAAATCATTGATTTCAAACCTGGTGTGAGGACGAAGAAAACCAACAAAAATACTATTGTGAGAGCACATATTCTTGTAGTGGTCATCTTGTACATATCATATTACATATAGATGTCCAGTATTTATATATGCATATGTTGAGACTGCACCTTGACCATATTAACTTTTTTTTTTTGAATCATTGACCAATTTTTATCTTGGTCAAAATCATTGACCAATAGTCAAAATCATCTTGTACGTATTACTATTTATAAATGTCAAGTACTCCCTTCATCCCTATTTATAAATTCTCTTTTAATAGCATTAAATTCTCTTTTATTTGATACAAAGCACTACAATTAATTTAAGGGTAAACATGTAAGATCAATATAATTTGTCAATCAATTTAATACTAAAACTCATTTTTTTAATATCCGTATTTTGTCAAACTAGCTCTTATAAAAAGGACGGATGGAATATTTTTATACATGCATTAATGCATACGTTGAGAGTGCACCTTGACCATATTAACTTCTTCTTTTTTAATCATTGACCATTTTTTAACTTTGTCAAAATCATTGACCAATAGTCAAAATCATCTTGTACATATTATATTACATTATAGATGTCCGGTATTTGTACATGCATATGTTGAGAATGCACCTTGACCAACTTTTTTTAATCATTGACCAATTTTATCTTGGTCAAAATCATTGACCATATTAAAAATCAAATATTTAAAGCTTATCTATTAAATGTAAAAATATAAAAGAAAAAATACTTTAATTCATTTTTTTATAAGCAATACTTTAATACATTTAAATGAAGTACAACAGATTAATTTAAATATATAAATAACTCTTTGAATGTTTTATGAATGTGTTTATATAAAATCAGAAATGTGGATTTACTAATTGCTAGTAGATTTTAGCCTAGATTTTAATTTGATTACAAAAGACAAAATAAAATAAATTAAATTTTCGCATATCTTGTCAAAAAAAAAAAATTCGCATATAAACATGATTCACATTTTCTTTTCTTTTCCATCCACATATTCTATTATTACTAGCCTAGATTTTAATTCTTTTTTTTATTTGCTGTGATCGAAATTCTATCTATTGTGCAAATATAAATAACTACTTAATCTCCTTTTTTATTGGACTTAGTTAATTGATAATTACTTAACATCCTTTTTGTTGTGGCTAGTTATTAAGAAGAAAAAAATATATATATATATTTTTTTACTATAAAAAAACTGAAAACATACTTTTATGTGGAAGTTGTATTTAGTTATTAAGATAAACAAAAATTTATTTACTAAAAAAAAACTGAAAATCTATTTTTATGTGGAAGTTATTTTTCAACATATACAAATATTTAGTTTTTTTTTGTAGTTTTTTAAGGGTAAAATAGGTATAATGAAAAAGTCATCTAAATTTTTTTTATATTTTTTATATATAGTAATAGATTATAAAGGCGGAACCGCCGAACCAAGGCCCCAGCCACCCAAAAAAATGAGAAATTACTAAAATACTATTGAAACTTTTATAAAATTAAAAATATATACCAAGTTACAAATACAATGATAGTCTACATGGTGGTACGGTGGTACCTATGGCCAGGCCCTTGCCCTTTGAGACCAAAATATTGTCACAAACTAGTAAACCAATAATATTTTCTATTTTTTCCAAAAAATGTATTACTTAAAGTTAAAGGTATATAATTTATTTATTTTTTTGTTGATCAAATTTGCGCTTCCATTGTAGTGTCCGAGTCGATACTTTTACTTTTTCTCGAATCATAGTAATATATTTTTATTAAGCTCTTGATTTAATTGTTTATTTCTCTTGAAATATTTTTCTTGATAAGTTTTATATACGTCTTTTTTTAGGAGCCCTACATCCATTATGTGGCATAGGTGTTACATCCCGTAAAACCTTAATGACTTAATTATTTTTGTTATAATTATTATGACTTAATTTTTATATGAAATATAATTTTATAAATTTAATTTAGAGTTTAATCGATATGATATCATGTCAGTGTAAAATAATTTTACACTGACATCCAATAAAAATTAAGTATTTTGCCTTCTATTTTTTCTTTAATTTATATCTTAGTATATATTTTTAGTCTTAGTATATATTTTTAGCGGCCCATCTTAAATTATTTTTCCAGTTCCATCACTGATAGTACACATTTGTAAAGAAAATAATACAAAAGTTATTATCTTTGATCTTGCTCTTTTATAAATTCATTTTATAATAAGTTATCGGTATGAAACTCTGACAACTGAGATTTAAAAATTTAGAACTTATAGTGTTGTACAAAGGAATAACTTTTTTTGTCTTGATAGCCTAATGACTTGAAAATCTACCCATAAGATGAATAACTTGAGTGTCCAGAGATCGAACCCTAACTCCTACATATAAAATGTTATTGTCCCTAAATGAGCTAAGCTCTCGGGGACCGTACAAAGGAATAACTTATAGACAATTTTATGGTTATAACTAATTGTAAGATATTATTTTTTTAGTTTAAAGCTTTTTTAGGTAACTTTTATGATTATTTGAGTCCAAAAATAATGATTATGTGACATTTGTTTTAAAGCTAGATTAGTTGTTCATAATCCCCATTTTACACTAGTGAAATTCTTAAAATTAGGCAAATGATGTGGTAAACGCCAATAAAAATATTAAACAACTCCAATTAGTCAATTACGTTCACGGTTAGGGATCATATATTAGTCGTAGCCTTATAATGCCAAAAATGACTCATTTGATTTAACATGTTCTTATGAAATGGGTCTCATTTGACAAATAATGTTGCTAAAGATGTAAAAATTGAACATCCAATATGACAATTATCATCTCTATTTTTTTTTCCAATTTTTTTTTTATGTTTAATTCTCAACCTTTAATAAACTTCTTTCATTTTTTTTTCAAATTACAATCTATCCTCTGTATAATTTGAATGGTCTAAAATATTCCACATTTTTCTCTTAATTATTTTATTTTTTTATAATTGGAAGAATCCATTATCATCCAATACATTTCTCTTTCTTGGGTATTTGGATGCAGCTAGATATAGCTTTGTTATTGGTAGATATATCAAAAAAGTAACATTATACAAGAAAATAAATCTATGCATCTCATGATTTTGAAAGAGGAAGCACACGTAACATTGGGTGCGTTTGTTTTAGATTTAAGAAAATGGATTTTTTCTTTGTATTTTTGAAAATGGATTTTGTAAAATCGTTTTTCAAAATATTACAAGTTTTTTTATATTCATTTTTTCTAAATTGAAACACTAATTTTGACATCATATAACATAAACATACATTATTGAAGAACAAAACATAGTCAAAATCACAATTTTTTGAAAAAGTTGTATTTTAAAAATGATTTTTATGAAAATCTATTTGAAATAGCTTCAAATTAAATGATTTTTTTTAAATTTTGATATCCAAAAAAATTTTCAATAAAATGATGAAATGCCTAAAATGACGTTTTAAGAATAACTATTCAAACCAAATTTTGATTTGAAGCTTTTATAAAAAATTTCTTTGTAATTTTTTTTTTCACAAAATTATGTAACACTATAAAATCTATTTTCAAAAAAATCCAAAACAAACGCACCCATTATTTAACCCGAAGTGAAGCAACAAAGAATAATTATCTCAATGAATTTTGGAGTAAGTGTAACAAGAATTAAAGGACCGGCCAGAATCAATTTAATTTTGATTGTATCACCCTATCTAATCATTTTTCATTAAGCAAGTTGACTGCTACCATAATATTCATGGACTCCAATACGTAATAAGCGAGAACGATTTGAAAGTCCTCATTAAATGCTCTTTTACACATGGCATACCTCCAAGCATTCTATGAAAATGCATTTAAGTTTCTATTTAAAAAGGAAACAAATCATCATATTCAAGCAATTCTAATTCATTTAAATAAAAAAATTTTTGAGTGGTATTCAATTATTCTTATTTCATGTTTAAATCATTTATAAAATTAAACGTTATTTTTTTGTGGATACATATATAGTGAAAACACTCTCATATTTTACGTGGATGCATATATATAGTGAAAAAATTCTTCTTGTTTTTTTTTGGTAAATATCATCTCTATTATAAAAAATAAATAAAAAATGTTTATAGCATATAAAAAAATAAAAATATTCAATAGTATTTAAATTTACTATAGTTTACAAAATTTTCTTTTCATGATTTATTAATTTTGTCATTCATTTTTTTTAAAAGAAAAAAAAAAAGCTTTTACAATGTGTATAAAATTCAAATATCTTATCATCATTAAGAAAAATTGTGCCTTTGATTTTGTATGATTTTGTTTTTAATTTCAATTTTAAATTCAAATGTATAAATGGATGAATATTAATGGACATTTTTTTTAAAGCATTTATTGTTTGTGCATTTATTGTTTTCCTTATTTTAATTTATGCATGCAATAGCAAGAAAAAGTTTGTGCATTTTGACTTTGAAATTGAAAGTGGAAATAAAATCATACAAAATTAAAGGCACGATTTTTTTGTTAATGGTGATGATATATTTGACTTTTACACATTAAATAAAAAGTTTATTTTTTTGAACGAAAATGAATAACAACATCAATGAATCATGAAAAGAAAAATTTGTAAATTCTAATATATTTAAATGATACTGAAATTATAATCATGATTAATATTCATATTATTGCTATGCAATTAATACCGTTTGACAAAAACATTTTAGGATTGATTGTCTGATATCTATATATAGTTCTCACCATTGTTTATCACCATTCTTCCATTCTTTTACAAAATCAATTCATATTTTGCCATTCCCATTTTTAGTTCATTCGAATTTTTATTTTTTGTTAGTGATTGAATATGTATTAATTTATTTGTTATAGGTGATGCTAATAATTTTTTATTTAAATTTCAGGTATTTCAACAATTGGTTGAGAAAAAAGAAAACAACTCTTGAAGTGTATTTGCAAGAAAGGAAATGTCGGATCGGTGTAAAACTCTAGAATTTAACCCCTTCTTTCCCTTTTGATTTTTCATTATATTTCTTTTATTTGTTTTTGTGATATATGTATCATGATTCTTTGCAATATTTTAGATAAAAATTAGTATTTTGACGTTTCAGAAAATCTGATCACGAAACTCATATTGTATAGTGCATATTCATGATCCGGTAAAAAGATGAGATGTTATTCCATAGGTTACAAAAGCAATCCAACACAGACCAAAAAAACAATAGGTTACAAAATAATATTGTCATGATTATAGTTTACAAAATTTTCTTTCATATAAAATAATATTTTCTTTACAAAATTTTGTATATAAGTTTATTATAGTTTACAAAATTTTGTTTTCATGATTTATTAATGTTGAGTCTTTGGTTGTTGGCTGCATTTTTGGTAAAATAAACCTTGAAGCAGGATGCTGGATCCGATGCCTCAAGCATTGCCTCAAGCATCATATCAGGTTCTGGAAGTGTTACTTGTGCGCCAAGCATGCGCGTTTCTCTCTCATAAATCATATCTTTGAATATTTGGTTCAAGAATTAGATCAAGCTTATCCAGCCAGCTCATACGCGCGTTCAGGATCGCGCCTAACAGCAAGCTAGCACGCGCTAGACTTTGCCCTAAAATATTGAGGAAATATTTTAGGATCATATCTTTTATTTAAAAGATATGTTTGTTTTATTAAAAGATTTGTTTCAAGTATATCTTTATGCTTGTTACTGTATTTGTGGACAGCAAATATATTTGGGAAATATATCTTGCTTTGTTAAAGATTTACTCAAGAAATACCAAAAAAGAAAAACAAATCTCTTTAGGGAGTCCATCTACACAATATCTTTTATGGAACAGCTGTGATGTTTAGCTCTTAAGCCCATTCTAAATTGGCTATATAAAGGAAGAAGCTAAACCTATTTGAAGTGCCGAAGCCAAGAATATTCAAGATGTAGTCTTTAGGGTTTCGTGTCGTGTGTAGGCCTTGTGCCTTGTTGTGAGCCTTTCTTGTGTCTCATTGATACAAGTTTAGGACTGTGTTATTTTGAGTTGTATTGTGTGATCCTTCTCCTAAGCTTTGAAGTACGGAGTTAGGACTTTTGGTGTGTTTAACACTCAAAGCCTTTAGGCACGAGTGTGTAGTTTTAGGAGTGTGTCTCCAAAACGTTTTGTTCTTGTGTTAGTGAAATCCTTGCTGGCTGTAAGGTTGTAAGGGAGTGAGATGGGATCTCATATCTAGGAGTTCCTAGGTAGAAGAGTCATTGGTAGTGCCTAGGTTATAAGTTGTAAACGGGGCGTTTGCTGTAGACTTAGTAACTAGGGCTATTATAGTGATATTCCTTCCTGGATTGGTATCCCCCAGAGTAGGTTGCTGTTTGCGCTGAACTGGGTTAACAAATAACTTGTCTTCTTTATTTGTTTTTTCGTTTATACGCTTTGAACTACTACGCGTTAGACCGGACTCAGTGTTGGAGCATCGGGTAGAGCATCGTGCTCAGCGTGCCAGGAATTTCAATTGGTATCAGAGCAGGCACCCTGCCTGTTCCTAGGGTGAGATTCAGGACCTGAATTCTCTGGCATCATGGAAAAAGATGGAGGCTACATGAACAGACCACCGTTGCTCAATGGATCCAGCAACTATGACCAGTGGAAATCCAAAATGACGGCCTTTTTGCGATCGACTGATAGTAAAGTGTGGAAAGTTGTGCTAACTAGATGGGAATGCCCTACCTATACTAGCAAGGAAGGTACCTCAACGGGGGTGAAAAAACCTGAAGTAGAATGGACTCCAGAAGAGGAAACTGCAGCTCATTACAATCACAAAGCCATCTATGCTCTCTTTAATGGAGTAGACGCTAGTGTTTTCAAACTTATCAAAAACTGTGTGTCAGCCAAAGAAGCATGGGAGATATTAGAAAAGACAAAAGAAAGGGCTAACTGTTTCTTGGACAGATGAAGACACTAATGAAGAAAAAGTCATCCAAGTGAATGCTCAAATGGATGATCTAAGGAAGCGTGTTAGCCAGCTGAACTCAGGAGCAAATCTTCTTGAAGAAATTCTGGATAATGTACCAAGTGGAAAGTTAAAGTCTGTTGGATACAACTACTCTAGTTTCAATCAGTATCAACAGAATCCTGAAACCAAGTGTACATCCAGTGAAAAAGTATTAGTATTGTGTCCATACTGTGTCCACATGCTGGAGCATCAGGCATGACATCTGGCCTCTGGATATTTGATCTGTGAGTTGTTGAAAGTTTTTTTTCAATGCATACTCTGATGCTATTTACTAACAATGTGTGTGTGCATGACTAAGTTGTGAATGATTGCATACTTATACATATTAGTTGGTATGACTGAATGCTACTAACTATGTTCTAGTTGACTATTCATGCATGACTAAGACTGTGAATGATTGCATGATGAATGACTGTTTTTGGAGCACTGCTGTGTGTATCATTGTTATGATACTGGTTCTCCACTACTATAACTCGGGTTATTGAAGAATGATGTTGATCAGACATTTAGAGGAGTAATGGTTTCATGCTAGCATGGTAGTTTACATGATGATGTATGCTCAAGTGTGCTAGGAAGATCTGCTGTGTGCCTCTCTTCTTGAGGTCTATTTTTGGTGGATACCTGATGTATGTGGATGCTGTGTGATGAATTGCCAAAGGCTGGAGCATCTGACAGTACATTTGTCGACTATGTGTCTCTGAAGAAGAAGTTGTCTATTTTATGAGATAACTGTTCCCTCCACTACTGGCCTATATCTGACATGTCATGTCTTCCATGATGTTATCTTCGGTTGTAGCAGCTCTGCATACTATGATATTATGGATAAAGCCTCACAGGTGTCCCCGGCTTATGTTCACTGGATGTTTATGAGTTTTGTCCCATGGATATGGCTAGGTAATATGACCAACTATGGATGCATAGTGTTATGATTTCTGGTGATTTATTGGCTATGCCTACCTTTGGTATCTTAATTCTTATATGAAGTTTGTCAGATTTCGTGGCTAAAAAGGGGGAGATAGATATATTTGGGGGTAGTTGGAAGTTCTACTCTGATGGCATGATGTTGAGACAGAAGCTCTAGCATCTTTATTATCTGTGAGCAGCATTTCATCATGCCTTTTGCTGCACTGCCTGGCTAAATGTCGTAGTAATTTTGAGGGGGAGTATTACTACTCTGTTCTCGTGTGTGCATAACGATTCCGTTTATGCTATGAAGATTTTTTTTGCTCTACCTGCTTATATGTATGCATGCATTAAGGGGGAGTAAAATTGTTTAGGTAGAATTTATCCTTTTAAATCTTCTATGTGGGAATTTATTTTTCCCTATTCATATGAAGTAGGAATTTATTTTTCCTATTTCTGATTGAAGACTTTGAAGGAGTTTATTTCTCCTGTTCCTACCGTGTGTGAGAGTTTATTTCTCTCTACGTTTGAAGCCTCAGAAGATCTCGATGTGTTCAAATCCGCTGCTGCATGTCTCTGATGATGGGTGCAAAGTATTTCTCGCCTGATGTAACTATCCGAGAAATTATTTTGCTGGTTGTGTGTGCAAGACGTTCTTCGCCTGATGTAACTATCCGAATTACAACTTGCTTGCAAAGTATTTCTTTACTTGATGTAACTATCTGAAGAAGTAGTTTGCTGTGGCTGTCTGCAAAATAATATTCGCTTGATGTAACTATCCGAATTGTTCTTCACTTGATGTAACTATCTGAAAAACTATTTTGCTAATGCCGTGTGTAAAGTAATTTTCACTTGATGTAACTATCTGAAAATTTACTTTGCCACTTTGATTTCCTTCTCAACTGCATATCCATGAAGACTTGAAGGAAAGATCACAACTGGTTTCCCAAGAGAAGGTTTTAGCCAAAATCTGCCAAAGGGGGAGGAGTAACTCTTGTGGTAGTTGGTGATGTTCTGTGCTGAATTGTTCTGTGGCTGTGTATGTTCTAAGATATGCAGGTGTTTAGGGGGAGCTGAGTTGTATAATGCAGGGGGAGATGCTGGATACGATGTTCCAACATCCTATGCATGTGTGCAGGGGGAGTAGTTGTGTGAAATGCTGAAGCATTCTATCCCACATACTATCAAGTTTATTTTCCTGACCATTTAAGGCGAAGTAGTTATTTTGTGTTCCGCTGTTGCATGCCTCTCTGATAATCTTAAAAAGATACATCTTATTCTTTTCTACTGTTCTCCATGAAGGAGTAGTATGGAAACTGTTTTGAAGGATAGCTACTACTGATCTTTATACTTGTGTGTTTATGTTGAGAAAAAGAAATGTAGTTGAAGTATCTGTTTAAGTAGTATCTGTATGGTCATAATTTGTTTTAGCCAAAAATTTGCCAAAGGGGGAGTTTGTTGAGTCTTTGGTTGTTGGCTGCATTTTTGGTAAAATAAACCTTGAAGCAGGATGCTGGATCCGATGCCTCAAGCATTGCCTCAAGCATCATATCAGGTTCTGGAAGTGTTACTTGTGCGCCAAGCATGCGCGTTTCTCTCTCATAAATCATATCTTTGAATATTTGGTTCAAGAATTAGATCAAGCTTATCCAGCCAGCTCATACGCGCGTTCAGGATCGCGCCTAACAGCAAGCTAGCACGCGCTAGACTTTGCCCTAAAATATTGAGGAAATATTTTAGGATCATATCTTTTATTTAAAAGATATGTTTGTTTTATTAAAAGATTTGTTTCAAGTATATCTTTATGCTTGTTACTGTATTTGTGGACAGCAAATATATTTGGGAAATATATCTTGCTTTGTTAAAGATTTACTCAAGAAATACCAAAAAAGAAAAACAAATCTCTTTAGGGAGTCCATCTACACAATATCTTTTATGGAACAGCTGTGATGTTTAGCTCTTAAGCCCATTCTAAATTGGCTATATAAAGGAAGAAGCTAAACCTATTTGAAGTGCCGAAGCCAAGAATATTCAAGATGTAGTCTTTAGGGTTTCGTGTCGTGTGTAGGCCTTGTGCCTTGTTGTGAGCCTTTCTTGTGTCTCATTGATACAAGTTTAGGACTGTGTTATTTTGAGTTGTATTGTGTGATCCTTCTCCTAAGCTTTGAAGTACGGAGTTAGGACTTTTGGTGTGTTTAACACTCAAAGCCTTTAGGCACGAGTGTGTAGTTTTAGGAGTGTGTCTCCAAAACGTTTTGTTCTTGTGTTAGTGAAATCCTTGCTGGCTGTAAGGTTGTAAGGGAGTGAGATGGGATCTCATATCTAGGAGTTCCTAGGTAGAAGAGTCATTGGTAGTGCCTAGGTTATAAGTTGTAAACGGGGCGTTTGCTGTAGACTTAGTAACTAGGGCTATTATAGTGATATTCCTTCCTGGATTGGTATCCCCCAGAGTAGGTTGCTGTTTGCGCTGAACTGGGTTAACAAATAACTTGTCTTCTTTATTTGTTTTTTCGTTTATACGCTTTGAACTACTACGCGTTAGACCGGACTCAGTGTTGGAGCATCGGGTAGAGCATCGTGCTCAGCGTGCCAGGAATTTCAATTAAATTTGTCATTTATTTTTGTTCTAAAAAAATCAAACTTTTTTATTTAATGTGTAAAAGTCAAATATATTGTCATCATTATAAAATTAAAAAAAATCGTTTCTTTGGTATTGTTAAGTTTCTAATTCCAATTTCAAATTTAAATGCAAGAATGAATGAATATTAATGGGAAAAAATTTGGTTATTAGATTCATAATTTAAGGGGATAATTATTTTGATTACATGATATCTTTGTCTATAAATAGTATTTTTGAGTCTCACTTTTCACACCAATTTTGAGTCACATTTAGTATTCTCAAAGTTCTTCTTTAAACCTCTATTTTTTTCTCTTTGGTGCTTTGATATTTTGATAAGTGTTTGAAATGGTTTTTGAGTAACAAAGATCACAAATACATTGTACTAAGTTATTTTTAATTGTTATTGTACTAAGTTCAATGTTTAATTTATTGGTTTTAGGATCATGTGAAAGGATGATCGATGATATTCTTTATTTTTCTATTTACTATAAAAAGTTTCGTTGAAATGTTAATTCTATATAATTGTTCACTTAAACATCAACTAATTATTTTAAATCTATTCAATTCGTCTATTTAATTTGATACCTTTGTCTTTTTGACTTTATATTTCTATTGCTCACTTTGGTTTTTTTGACTTTATAATTCTATTTTAGTTCTATTTCGGATCATTTATAATTACCTTTTGTTCGACAATTTATGTCTTTTACAAGTTTTTTTATGGATATTCGTTATTATTATTATATAAAGTAAAATAGATAAACTCTTTTATCAATATAATTCTTTCCCATAAAATAAAAATTAAAATTAAAAAATGAAGTGTTATCGTGTTGTTACTTGGTTCATCTAATATGAAAATGAACCTTATTTTAAGTTTTCACCGAAACAAGCAACACAATAAGCCATCACCAAAAATAGTGTCAAAAATGTGATGCGCCTTATGTAAATAAAATATGATATATGATATCCCCTGTCAATATAATTGCAACATGTACAAAATGAAGAAAAAAATTATTTGTAACAAACTTTATGAAAATATGTCAAAAAAAATGAAAAATAAAGTTAAGAATGTGAAAGGCAGACATTTGTACAGAGAGCATAGAAAATATTTTACATAAACTTGCCAGTAGGTTCAATTTTGTGGCTTCTCCTTTCTCTAATTTTCTTTATTAATATTAAGCCATTTTTTAGGTAACATTTTTTTCTCTCAATTATAAAAATGGAATCAATAAAATCAATTACAATGATTAACAATAAGTAAGAATGCAAATGCCAAATTTTTAACACATACTCCCTCCGTCCTAAGAATTTGGTCCTTTTAGAGGTCATAGATTAAGAAATAACAAAAATTGATAAGTTAAGTCATTTTTACCCTTACTTTATTAAGAAATAAAAAAATCATTTAACGGCTGCTTTAGTTTTTTAAAATATATAAATGGTAAAATATTATTATTGTGTCTTGATTTTCTAAATTGACCAAAATAGAATAATTTTCAATTTTGTATCATGAAATTGAGAAAATAATTCAATTGTTTTAACATCAACTTCATCTATTTTTTAAATTTTAAAGCAAACTGGCAATTTTTATAACTATTTTCTAACAAATACAATTTTTTGACCAAGCTATTATGTGTTTTTCTTTCACATAACTTTTTTACATTACTTTTTTTTAGAAAATTATTTATGCACACTAATACATACACAAACACCAATATTGAGTGGGTGGATTTTCTTCCATAAATTAATTTTTCCAACTATATTTAAGTCTCTCAACTAAAAAGATCAAAGTTACAATACCATTAATTTAGTGAGTGGATTTTATTTTTATATTTTTGCATTTTTTACGGGACCTATTTTATCTTATTTTTGTTTATAGGATCTATTTTTTTAATTTATACGGGGATTATATTTATATATTAATATATGAGGAATATTTTTTTTTCTAATTCATATCGGTCATTTTTTATAATTAATATGGGATCTATATTTTTACTCATATATTTATATGAGAACTATATATTTGTATTTGTATATTCGTATATTAATACATTGAGCTTTTTTTTATGATTTATACAAGGTTCTATATTTATTTGTTTTTTTGAAAGAAATTATACGATGTTCTATATTTATTTTATTTGGAGGGCATTAATGTGGAAACTAAAAAAAAAGATATATTTGGTTAATTTCTTTAGATTTTTTTGCTTCATATTTATTTTACTATCAATATTTTGACATTAATTTAACTTTTGTTTTTGTTTGAGGGCCTTTTTATAAAATTTATACAGGACTTTATATTTTTATAGTTTATACAAGACTCTATATATTCTTGCTCACATGTTATTATGAAGATTTTTTTTTTGTAAATTTAAACGGGGTCAACACTTTGTTTTTGTAATTTACATGGTGATTATATTATATTTTATTTTTAAATAATATATTTATATTCATATATTAATACAGGATCCTATTTTTATTTTGTAACTTATATTTTTTTTTTTTTTGTAATTTATATGACCTACACTTTTACTCATATAAGGCATATATTTTTACTCATATATATTAAATAGGGGATTTTTTTTTTATAATTTATATGGGAGTTTATATTTATTTTAGTTTGAAGATCAATACGGGTTTAAGTGATATACGCTATATTTCAACAATTTCTTTAGGTTTTTTTGTTTCATATTTATTTTTGGTATATTTATGCTTCATATTTCATATTTATACGGGGTCTATTATTATAGCCAGTTCAAACTTTTAAAATAAACTTTTCGCCGCAAGTTTAATATATATTAATATGAAGACTCATCTTTTCTTTTTTTGTAATTTTTACGAAATCTATATTTTTATTGATATTGATATGAGAAGTAATTTTTTAATTACTACATAAACTTATATTTCTTTTCATATATTAATACGGGATCTATTTTATATTTGTAATTTATATTGTAGTTTATATTTCTACTCATATATTAATACAAAAGCTTTTTTTTGTCTACTGTTGGATATGCCTTTAAATCTCAAGATTGGAAGTCAGAATATTGCAGATTTTGTGGAAAAATATGTTTTTGAAGAATATCTGACTTGGATTCTGTTTTGTTTTTAAATTGGATATATTTAAAAATAATGTGAGATTTGGTTTTATTTTAAAAGATTGCTTTTAAAATAATAGGCATATATTTTTCTATAAATAGAGAGTGTTTTATTCATAGAAAAATTGAGAGAGGGACAAGATGTAGGGAATCGGGGTTTGCCACCACAAAAGGCTAGGGTTTGGAATCCTAGGGCAAACTACTCTTGGGATCATCTTGTGGGATCACCTTGGGTAGACTAGGTCAAATTGAGTCTCTTGGCCACGGGAAGAGATTCGGGTTTTGGGTAGAATTAGGGTTGCTAATTCCTTGTACCCAATTGTGGGAATTTCTTGTAAAGTGATACTCATTGATTCTAGTGGAACGGAGAGGTGCTCTCTCCCCCAGAGTAGGTTATTCCGAACTGGGTAAACAAATTGGTATCGTGTTCTTTATCTTCCGCTGTTTATTGCTTTGAATTATTGCATCATCATCTCTATCGTCCTTATATGTTGGTTGTTTGTTACGCTTGCCCCACACATCAGTTTACTATTGGTGTGAGTTTTCGTCGAATTCACAACAATTGGCGCCCACCGTGGGGCAAGGGATCAGTCAATTCAAGTACCATGGTTTTGAAGGAGGATATTGAGAGGTTCACCGGGAGTAACGACTACGAGTTGTAGAAGGTGAAGATGAGGGCGGTGTTAATTCAGAACAAGGGTTGAGGCGTTGAAGGGAGAAACACGATTGGATAGGTCTTGCTTATCACAAGGGGATGGTTGGTGTACTTTGGTGGAAACTCAGTTTGAGGTGGAGTCTTCCAAGAGTGGATGGCTATCAACATTGACTCTCGGGTATCTAATTGGAGATAGGGAGGAGAGTGGTTGTGTTGAGCCAGAGGGGAACCATGGATACCTTGTGGGAAATGTTTCAATTGTGGCTGAAGAAGTGCAAGACCTTGAGAGGATCTTCAGGGAGGCAATTGAAAGCAACCTTGATCAAACTATGGAACTTGTAGGACTGCTGGATGTAACAACCCGTTTTTCAAAGGCCAGAAAAGGCATTAATTTTTTTTTTTTGTACACATCAGAGTTACGCGTAAAAGATTTTAAATGAGCCGGCATTCAAATATACAAAAGAACTCATTACCATAAGGTGCTTCGACAAGCAAAGTGTATTCCTGAATAATTACAATCCAAATCTAAGTATTCGAATACTTACAACAAAACAAGTTAAAATCCTATGCCTAAACCCAAAAAAAGCACGGTGTACAACCCACACCGGCGCATAGTCTAACTGAGCTAAAGCTCCAACATCTCACTGGGGCCTGGAACAGCCACCGTCGTCACCACGACCTAACCCATCATCTGGGTGGGATGAGCCCGCAAATGAAAGAAAGGGTCACCACAAAATATATAGTATGTATATATATAACCGGTGCGAAAGATTGTACACATAACAATAATTCCACGAACACAAGAGAAAGCTCTTAACCACCAAAGCAATTCCCACCAACGGGTTTATATATATAATGCACACCAAGCCTAATGCAGACTTCTACAATGCGTGGTACTAACCCTAGCTACCACAATGCATGAGTTCCGGAACTGTAGGTCCAACCCCTACTCAAACACCAACGAAATCACAAGGTTAAGGTGGATCCACTCCCGCAATCACACCCCATGGTCCACTCCCGCAACCATGTATCGACTCAACAAAATCACAAAGGATTAAGGTGGATCCACTCCCGCAATCACACCCCATGGTCCACTCCCGCAACCATGTATTGAACTCAACACAACCCTATAAGAATCAGGTGGGTCCACTCCCGCAACCACACCTCGTAGTCCACTCCCGCCACTACGCACTAACAATGCATGAGCATACGATTCCCCATGTATACTAATGCAACAAATACATACCTCCCTAGCATATGTAAACCATCCCAACAACATACATACATATCCAATCATATGTAACAAACCACAACAAACATACATACATTTCCAACCATATGTATTCCAACAACCTGTTCATACATACATTCTCATAATCATATGTAAACAGCATAAGTATTTTAAACACGTTCTCATCACGAGAATACATCAACTAGACATGCCAAACACACAGCAAAGCATTACAGCAGAAATCCAAGCAGGTCATAACCAGTTGAAAAGACAGAAATAAAGTGATGCCCTTACCTCGGCAAGCTTCCACAATTCTACAATTCGCGCTTCCTAAAATATAAGCAGCGTACAATCAATAAAATACTCCCAACGTATCCTATCGAAACGAAACTTGTTCTCTAAAATCTAGAGGGGTTTAAGGTACTTTCTAACACTCTCAGATAGTGATTTCGAGACTTCCCCATATTGATCAAAAATTCCCAAAGTTAATTGCACTATTTCTCGCCACGCGAAAATATTTTCGTTTCAAAACAAACTAAGAAACACTTTGATTCCTAACTCCAAGGCAATCAATTTTCACATACTAAAACCATTTGAAAACAACCCAAAAACTCTTTGAAAATTTTCACAAAAATAAAAGTTTACTTGCGCCACAAGTTACAAGTTTTTCCTTTCAAATAAAATGGCCATAACTCGTTCATTCTTTATCCGATCGAGACGAGCCATACACCGAAATCTTCGTCTCGAAAAGACGAATCAAATAGTTAAGTTTCCAGGTCACAAAACAATTTTAAAAGGACCTAAATACCCTTTTCAATTTCGGCCAGAATTGAGATCACACCTAAAACATTGTTTTCAAAAATCAAACATAGTTTAAAATACTTAAACCATTATTAATTTCTCAAAAGTGATCAAGCTCTTACACCAAAACCATTTCAAATCAAAGCATAACACTTTTCAAAACTTTACCAATTAACTTGTTTACTTAGAACACAAGTTACTAGTTTTCTTTCAAAACCACATTAATTCTTCATTTTAAAACCATGATCATGCCTTCCCATAGGGCTTAAAAATTTGAAACATCATGGACACAAACACACACAAAGGCCACGGCCAAAACAACAACAATATAGCTAGTTCTAATTTTCTTTCATTTCAAAAGCATAGAATAATTCCTTAAGTTCCCAAAATTATTAAACTTAACAATCAAAACCTTTTCACAACACCAATAAAAAATCCTAAGAGTTTTCCAAAACTCTCATGAACATAGAAATTATTATTTTTCTTGTCTCTTAAAACAAAATCATTTTTCACATATCCAATTCTCTTAAAAGCTCAAAAACAACATCATTTTCACAATCACCAAACCACAACTCATGTTCTTGATCAATTTGAAATTTTCTCAAACCCTAGGCTACTAACTTCATGAGAAGAACATGGTTTCTCAAGCATGGAAATCTATCTATTATTTTAGATCTAAGATCAATCATACAAGATAACAAGATTTAAGTGCAAGAAAGTTCAAAATCAAACCCCCAACTATACTAATCAATTTCGGCCAGCAAGGAAAAAGAGGGAGAGAGATTTTCTTACCAAAAGATTTGGCTCATAAGCACCTCCAAGTTACAAGGATCAACTTTGATTTCAAGCTCTTCTCCTAATCCATTCTAAATCTCTCACAAATTTGAGTTTTATGCTTACTAACACTAAGAAGAAAAAAGTGTTGGTGAGGAAGAGAAAGAAAGCTTCTCACGTGAGAGAGAAGAGAGGAAGAGTGAAATGAAATCCAATTCTCCAAAGTCTCCTTATGACTTAAGTCTTGATGAATCATGGCCATTGGATCAAATAGTGTTAAAGATTCAAGACAAAATCCTAGCCCTTGGATCAATCCAAGTCTATCCTCACAAGATATTTTCTATGCTTCTCGAAGCCACCTCGCCTCACAGCTCTCGCGCGTCGCGACGAACGAAACTCACAAAAACAGAAAACCTACGGAAAGAACGTCTATCGTTTTTCCATTCCAAAACTTATCGCCGAATCTTTTTCCGCGACTGTAATTTTCTTCCATACCTCAGAAAATTATTCTCAGAACATAACCTCACTCCCGCAGATATATAAAACTCTCATCCGAAACCTCACTTAAAACAGACGCAGTAAGGTTTTTCGTCAGCGGGTAAAATCCTACTCGTTTTTCCAAAAACAAGAATAATCCAAATCTCGTTATTCTGAATCCACATCAACCTTCTTATTCACAAAAGAGGATTACAAGACAAAAGTCTGTGCCTTTACAGCGCACCAGCACAAAACAGGTTCCGTTTCAGCAAAAATCTCATTAATGCGACGATACTCACAAAACCGCTTCACCAAAAACCCTAAAACTCGTAGCCATTACTAGAGTTCCTTAGAAAAACTGTACAGTGGAATCTTGGGTCTTACATTACTACCCTCCAAAAAGAAGTTTTGTCCTCGCAACTAAAGGTAAGAGTAACAACTCAACTAATTATTACCATCACCAACACAACAAAATCCCTCAGGATTAGGTGTAGCCACACAGATGCTAACACCGGGTGAAGTCACACAGATACTCTCACCAACACACTGGCACACCCGTGCACCAACCGCAACGCTCAACGAGTTCACCACTCAAAAATTAACCTCACAACAGAGGTTCACAACCTCGAGTTCCCAAAGATCCTCGTGCCCACAAACAAAAATTTCCAAAGTCACCTCTTTCGCCTCCGCGGCATAGCCCACCCCATTAGTTTCACACGAAGTTGTGAGTGGCTACCCTCCAAAAAGAAACACTAAAGTTCTCTGTGCACCACCAAAGCTAGCAAAACTAGTCAATTCCAATCAACGCGATTCCCGTCTACCATCAACAATAAATTAAGGACGGCCAGTCCCTCAATTTGTCAATAGACAGTCGACAATCATGTTGGTGGTTTAGACCATCTTTACCCAACTTAAGTGATACTTCATTCAACTTGAGCCCAAGGTCTTCCGAGGCACAATGGTCCAACACTTCCTCCGAGGTTTTTCCTTAATGTTTCCCTCGATCTCTTACGATTACACGTCGAAATCGCAAGACACAACGCTCAAGACACGTAGCTTAAGCTATCATGCTTCCTTTCTTGAAGCACCCGTGGAGTATCATCCACTAGTAGTACCGTGCCACTACGGCAAGTACCACCCCAACCATTACATTCCGAGCAAGTTGTCTTCTCTATAGAAGAATTTTCCACTCTACCAATATCCATAAGTCCGCAACTCAGTGAATACGCCGAACCGTCTACTCACATACGAATCTCTTTCCAACCACGACTTAAATAATACCATCCCAACCTCCGGTTGGTGATTACAACTCCTCATAGTCTTGTCACTTGCCAACTATACCATCTATTTCTCTTGTACTCCCTTTATCCAAATCCCCAATTCCCCAGAATCGGTTCCTTATATGTTCACATTACTTCCAAAACGACACTAGGTCTGCTGACCCTTGACGTGTGACACATGTAATTCCCAACTGAAATCTCGCTCAACGGTTTCTAACTCGAAACCCGACACAGAACAAACACTAGAACTGACACTACTCTAGCTATGTTCTAACCGACTCTGGACTAACGACTCAAGTATACACTTTCCCTTTGAAGATTTAAAGCCGTGCTCCGATACCAATTGTAACAACCCGTTTTTCAAAGGCCAGAAAAGGCATTAATTTTTTTTTTTGTACACATCAGAGTTACGCGTAAAAGATTTTAAATGAGCCGGCATTCAAATATACAAAAGAACTCATTACCATAAGGTGCTTCGACAAACAAAGTGTATTCCTGAATAATTACAATCCAAGTCTAAGTATTCGAATACTTACATCAAAACAAGTTAGAATTCTATGCCTAAACCCAAAAAAAGCACGGTGTACAACCCACACCGGCGCATAGTCTAACTGAGCTAAAGCTCCAACATCTCACTGGGGCCTGGAACAGCCACCGTCGTCACCACGACCTAACCCATCATCTGGGTGGGATGAGCCCGCAAATGAAAGAAAGGGTCACCACAAAATATATAGTATGTATATATATAACCGGTGCGAAAGATTGTACACATAACAATAATTCCACGAACACAAGAGAAAGCTCTTAACCACCAAAGCAATTCCCACCAACGGGTTTATATATATAATGCACACCAAGCCTAATGCAGACTTCTACAATGCGTGGTACTAACCCTAGCTACCACAATGCATGAGTTCCGGAACTGTAGGTCCAACCCCTACTCAAACACCAACGAAATCACAAGGTTAAGGTGGATCCACTCCCGCAATCACACCCCATGGTCCACTCCCGCAACCATGTATCGACTCAACAAAATCACAAAGGATTAAGGTGGATCCACTCCCGCAATCACACCCCATGGTCCACTCCCGCAACCATGTATTGAACTCAACACAACCCTATAAGAATCAGGTGGGTCCACTCCCGTAACCACACCTCGTAGTCCACTCCCGCCACTACGCACTAACAATGCATGAGCATACGATTCCCCATGTATACTAATGCAACAAATACATACCTCCCTAGCATATGTAAACCATCCCAACAACATACATACATATCCAATCATATGTAACAAACCACAACAAACATACATACATTTCCAACCATATGTATTCCAACAACCTGTTCATACATACATTCTCATAATCATATGTAAACAGCGTAAGTATTTTAAACACGTTCTTATCACGAGAATACATCAACTAGACATGCCAAACACACAGCAAAGCATTACAGCAGAAATCCAAGCAGGTCATAACCAGTTGAAAAGACAGAAATAAAGTGATGCCCTTACCTCGGCAAGCTTCCACAATTCTACAATTCGCGCTTCCTAAAATATAAGCAGCGTACAATCAATAAAATACTCCCAACGTATCCTATCGAAACGAAACTTGTTCTCTAAAATCTAGAGGGGTTTAAGGTACTTTCTAACACTCTCAGATAGTGATTTCGAGACTTCCCCATATTGATCAAAAATTCCCAAAGTTAATTGCACTATTTCTCGCCACGCGAAAATATTTTCGTTTCAAAACAAACTAAGAAACACTTTGATTCCTAACTCCAAGGCAATCAATTTTCACATACTAAAACCATTTGAAAACAACCCAAAAACTCTTTGAAAATTTTCACAAAAATAAAAGTTTACTTGCGCCACAAGTTACAAGTTTTTCCTTTCAAATAAAATGGCCATAACTCGTTCATTCTTTATCCGATCGAGACGAGCCATACACCGAAATCTTCGTCTCGAAAAGACGAATCAAATAGTTAAGTTTCCAGGTCACAAAACAATTTTAAAAGGACCTAAATACCCTTTTCAATTTCGGCCAGAATTGAGATCACACCTAAAACATTGTTTTCAAAAATCAAACATAGTTTAAAATACTTAAACCATTATTAATTTCTCAAAAGTGATCAAGCTCTTACACCAAAACCATTTCAAATCAAAGCATAACACTTTTCAAAACTTTACCAATTAACTTGTTTACTTAGAACACAAGTTACTAGTTTTCTTTCAAAACCACATTAATTCTTCATTTTAAAACCATGATCATGCCTTCCCATAGGGCTTAAAAATTTGAAACATCATGGACACAAACACACACAAAGGCCACGGCCAAAACAACAACAATATAGCTAGTTCTAATTTTCTTTCATTTCAAAAGCATAGAATAATTCCTTAAGTTCCCAAAATTATTAAACTTAACAATCAAAACCTTTTCACAACACCAATAAAAAATCCTAAGAGTTTTCCAAAACTCTCATGAACATAGAAATTATTATTTTTCTTGTCTCTTAAAACAAAATCATTTTTCACATATCCAATTCTCTTAAAAGCTCAAAAACAACATCATTTTCACAATCACCAAACCACAACTCATGTTCTTGATCAATTTGAAATTTTCTCAAACCCTAGGCTACTAACTTCATGAGAAGAACATGGTTTCTCAAGCATGGAAATCTATCTATTATTTTAGATCTAAGATCAATCATACAAGATAACAAGATTTAAGTGCAAGAAAGTTCAAAATCAAACCCCCAACTATACTAATCAATTTCGGCCAGCAAGGAAAAAGAGGGAGAGAGATTTTCTTACCAAAAGATTTGGCTCATAAGCACCTCCAAGTTACAAGGATCAACTTTGATTTCAAGCTCTTCTCCTAATCCATTCTAAATCTCTCACAAATTTGAGTTTTATGCTTACTAACACTAAGAAGAAAAAAGTGTTGGTGAGGAAGAGAAAGAAAGCTTCTCACGTGAGAGAGAAGAGAGGAAGAGTGAAATGAAATCCAATTCTCCAAAGTCTCCTTATGACTTAAGTCTTGATGAATCATGGCCATTGGATCAAATAGTGTTAAAGATTCAAGACAAAATCCTAGCCCTTGGATCAATCCAAGTCTATCCTCACAAGATATTTTCTATGCTTCTCGAAGCCACCTCGCCTCACAGCTCTCGCGCGTCGCGACGAACGAAACTCACAAAAACAGAAAACCTACGGAAAGAACGTCTATCGTTTTTCCATTCCAAAACTTATCGCCGAATCTTTTTCCGCGACTGTAATTTTCTTCCATACCTCAGAAAATTATTCTCAGAACATAACCTCACTCCCGCAGATATATAAAACTCTCATCCGAAACCTCACTTAAAACAGACGCAGTAAGGTTTTTCGTCAGCGGGTAAAATCCTACTCGTTTTTCCAAAAACAAGAATAATCCAAATCTCGTTATTCTGAATCCACATCAACCTTCTTATTCACAAAAGAGGATTACAAGACAAAAGTCCGTGCCTTTACAGCGCACCAGCACAAAACAGGTTCCGTTTCAGCAAAAATCTCATTAATGCGACGATACTCACAAAACCGCTTCACCAAAAACCCTAAAACTCGTAGCCATTACTAGAGTTCCTTAGAAAAACTGTACAGTGGAATCTTGGGTCTTACATTACTACCCTCCAAAAAGAAGTTTTGTCCTCGCAACTAAAGGTAAGAGTAACAACTCAACTAATTATTACCATCACCAACACAACAAAATCCCTCAGGATTAGGTGTAGCCACACAGATGCTAACACCGGGTGAAGTCACACAGATACTCTCACCAACACACTGGCACACCCGTGCACCAACCGCAACGCTCAACGAGTTCACCACTCAAAAATTAACCTCACAACAGAGGTTCACAACCTCGAGTTCCCAAAGATCCTCGTGCCCACAAACAAAAATTTCCAAAGTCACCTCTTTCGCCTCCGCGGCATAGCCCACCCCATTAGTTTCACACGAAGTTGTGAGTGGCTACCCTCCAAAAAGAAACACTAAAGTTCTCTGTGCACCACCAAAGCTAGCAAAACTAGTCAATTCCAATCAACGCGATTCCCGTCTACCATCAACAATAAATTAAGGACGGCCAGTCCCTCAATTTGTCAATAGACAGTCGACAATCATGTTGGTGGTTTAGACCATCTTTACCCAACTTAAGTGATACTTCATTCAACTTGAGCCCAAGGTCTTCCGAGGCACAATGGTCCAACACTTCCTCCGAGGTTTTTCCTTAATGTTTCCCTCGATCTCTTACGATTACACGTCGAAATCGCAAGACACAACGCTCAAGACACGTAGCTTAAGCTATCATGCTTCCTTTCTTGAAGCACCCGTGGAGTATCATCCACTAGTAGTACCGTGCCACTACGGCAAGTACCACCCCAACCATTACATTCCGAGCAAGTTGTCTTCTCTATAGAAGAATTTTCCACTCTACCAATATCCATAAGTCCGCAACTCAGTGAATACGCCGAACCGTCTACTCACATACGAATCTCTTTCCAACCACGACTTAAATAATACCATCCCAACCTCCGGTTGGTGATTACAACTCCTCATAGTCTTGTCACTTGCCAACTATACCATCTATTTCTCTTGTACTCCCTTTATCCAAATCCCCAATTCCCCAGAATCGGTTCCTTATATGTTCACATTACTTCCAAAACGACACTAGGTCTGCTGACCCTTGACGTGTGACACATGTAATTCCCAACTGAAATCTCGCTCAACGGTTTCTAACTCGAAACCCGACACAGAACAAACACTAGAACTGACACTACTCTAGCTATGTTCTAACCGACTCTGGACTAACGACTCAAGTATACACTTTCCCTTTGAAGATTTAAAGCCGTGCTCTGATATCAATTGTAACAACCCGTTTTTCAAAGGCCAGAAAAGGCATTAAATTTTTTTTTTTGTACACATCAGAGTTACGCGTAAAAGATTTTAAATGAGTCGGCATTCAAATATACAAAAGAACTCATTACCATAAGGTGCTTCGACAAGCAAAGTGTATTCCTGAATAATTACAATCCAAGTCTAAGTATTCGAATACTTACATCAAAACAAGTTAGAATCCTATGCCTAAACCCAAAAAAAGCACGGTGTACAACCCACACCGGCGCATAGTCTAACTGAGCTAAAGCTCCAACATCTCACTGGGGCCTGGAACAGCCACCGTCGTCACCACGACCTAACCCATCATCTGGGTGGGATGAGCCCGCAAATGAAAGAAAGGGTCACCACAAAATATATAGTATGTATATATATAACCGGTGCGAAAGATTGTACACATAACAATAATTCCACGAACACAAGAGAAAGCTCTTAACCACCAAAGCAATTCCCACCAACGGGTTTATATATATAATGCACACCAAGCCTAATGCAGACTTCTACAATGCGTGGTACTAACCCTAGCTACCACAATGCATGAGTTCCAGAACTGTAGGTCCAACCCCTACTCAAACACCAACGAAATCACAAGGTTAAGGTGGATCCACTCCCGCAATCACACCCCATGGTCCACTCCCGCAACCATGTATCGACTCAACAAAATCACAAAGGATTAAGGTGGATCCACTCCCGCAATCACACCCCATGGTCCACTCCCGCAACCATGTATTGAACTCAACACAACCCTATAAGAATCAGGTGGGTCCACTCCCGCAACCACACCTCGTAGTCCACTCCCGCCACTACGCACTAACAATGCATGAGCATACGATTCCCCATGTATACTAATGCAACAAATACATACCTCCCTAGCATATGTAAACCATCCCAACAACATACATACATATCCAATCATATGTAACAAACCACAACAAACATACATACATTTCCAACCATATGTATTCCAACAACCTGTTCATACATACATTCTCATAATCATATGTAAACAGCGTAAGTATTTTAAACACGTTCTCATCACGAGAATACATCAACTAGACATGCCAAACACACAGCAAAGCATTACAGCAGAAATCCAAGCAGGTCATAACCAGTTGAAAAGACAGAAATAAAGTGATGCCCTTACCTCGGCAAGCTTCCACAATTCTACAATTCGCGCTTCCTAAAATATAAGCAGCGTACAATCAATAAAATACTCCCAACGTATCCTATCGAAACGAAACTTGTTCTCTAAAATCTAGAGGGGTTTAAGGTACTTTCTAACACTCTCAGATAGTGATTTCGAGACTTCCCCATATTGATCAAAAATTCCCAAAGTTAATTGCACTATTTCTCGCCACGCGAAAATATTTTCGTTTCAAAACAAACTAAGAAACACTTTGATTCCTAACTCCAAGGCAATCAATTTTCACATACTAAAACCATTTGAAAACAACCCAAAAACTCTTTGAAAATTTTCACAAAAATAAAAGTTTACTTGCGCCACAAGTTACAAGTTTTTCCTTTCAAATAAAATGGCCATAACTCGTTCATTCTTTATCCGATCGAGACGAGCCATACACCGAAATCTTCGTCTCGAAAAGACGAATCAAATAGTTAAGTTTCCAGGTCACAAAACAATTTTAAAAGGACCTAAATACCCTTTTCAATTTCGGCCAGAATTGAGATCACACCTAAAACATTGTTTTCAAAAATCAAACATAGTTTAAAATACTTAAACCATTATTAATTTCTCAAAAGTGATCAAGCTCTTACACCAAAACCATTTCAAATCAAAGCATAACACTTTTCAAAACTTTACCAATTAACTTGTTTACTTAGAACACAAGTTACTAGTTTTCTTTCAAAACCACATTAATTCTTCATTTTAAAACCATGATCATGCCTTCCCATAGGGCTTAAAAATTTGAAACATCATGGACACAAACACACACAAAGGCCACGGCCAAAACAACAACAATATAGCTAGTTCTAATTTTCTTTCATTTCAAAAGCATAGAATAATTCCTTAAGTTCCCAAAATTATTAAACTTAACAATCAAAACCTTTTCACAACACCAATAAAAAATCCTAAGAGTTTTCCAAAACTCTCATGAACATAGAAATTATTATTTTTCTTGTCTCTTAAAACAAAATCATTTTTCACATATCCAATTCTCTTAAAAGCTCAAAAACAACATCATTTTCACAATCACCAAACCACAACTCATGTTCTTGATCAATTTGAAATTTTCTCAAACCCTAGGCTACTAACTTCATGAGAAGAACATGGTTTCTCAAGCATGGAAATCTATCTATTATTTTAGATCTAAGATCAATCATACAAGATAACAAGATTTAAGTGCAAGAAAGTTCAAAATCAAACCCCCAACTATACTAATCAATTTCGGCCAGCAAGGAAAAAGAGGGAGAGAGATTTTCTTACCAAAAGATTTGGCTCATAAGCACCTCCAAGTTACAAGGATCAACTTTGATTTCAAGCTCTTCTCCTAATCCATTCTAAATCTCTCACAAATTTGAGTTTTATGCTTACTAACACTAAGAAGAAAAAAGTGTTGGTGAGGAAGAGAAAGAAAGCTTCTCACGTGAGAGAGAAGAGAGGAAGAGTGAAATGAAATCCAATTCTCCAAAGTCTCCTTATGACTTAAGTCTTGATGAATCATGGCCATTGGATCAAATAGTGTTAAAGATTCAAGACAAAATCCTAGCCCTTGGATCAATCCAAGTCTATCCTCACAAGATATTTTCTATGCTTCTCGAAGCCACCTCGCCTCACAGCTCTCGCGCGTCGCGACGAACGAAACTCACAAAAACAGAAAACCTACGGAAAGAACGTCTATCGTTTTTCCATTCCAAAACTTATCGCCGAATCTTTTTCCGCGACTGTAATTTTCTTCCATACCTCAGAAAATTATTCTCAGAACATAACCTCACTCCCGCAGATATATAAAACTCTCATCCGAAACCTCACTTAAAACAGACGCAGTAAGGTTTTTCGACAGCGGGTAAAATCCTACTCGTTTTTCCAAAAACAAGAATAATCCAAATCTCGTTATTCTGAATCCACATCAACCTTCTTATTCATAAAAGAGGATTACAAGACAAAAGTATGTGCCTTTACAGCGCACCAGCACAAAACAGGCTCCGTTTCAGCAAAAATCTCATTAATGCGACGATACTCACAAAACCGCTTCACTAAAAACCCTAAAACTCGTAGCCATTACTAGAGTTCCTTAGAAAAACTGTACAGTGGAATCTTGGGTCTTACACTGGAGGTAGTCGGGTGCAAGGGGAGTTTGATGTTGCAGCTTGTGGAACCACCTAAAATTCCAAGGTTGGTTTGGAGGCAAGCAAAACTTCGAGAAGGACGGAAGGCATTCCGGGGATCGAAGGGTGGTGAGGCTTGTAGAGCTATCCTAGAAATCCGTGGATAGTCGGAGGCAAGCAATTCTTCAGGAGGACGGAAAAGACACAATCCGGGGGCTGAAGAGGGTACGGTGGAGCTTGTAGGGTTGTCCTAAAATTCCATGGACAATTGGAGGCAAGCGTTTCTTCGGGAAGACGGAATTGATCACTCCGGGGGTCGAAGAGGGGGTGGTGAAGCTTGTAAGCTATCTAAAATCCGACGATAGTGGGGAGCAAGCGTTTCTTCAGGGGGTACGGAATTGGCCAGTTCGGAGTCTGAAGAGGAGGCGGTGAATCTTGTGAGCTACCTAAAATTCTGTGGTAGTGGGACACAAGACCTTCATGAGAGCGGAAGGCATTCCGAGGATGAAGGGGAAGAGGTAATGCTTGCGGGAAGCAAGTGGAGGCTAACGTCTAGGTCATGGACTTGGCCGAGGATCTTGAAGAAGATTCAAGATGGAGATAGCACACGATGGTTGATTGGATCACCATCGATTTAAAGGCAAGGTGGAGAATTGTTGGATATGCCTTTAAATCTCAAGATTGGAAGTCAGAATATTGCAGATTTTGTGGAAAAATATGTTTTTGAAGAATATCTGACTTGGATTCTGTTTTGTTTTAAAATTGGATATATTTAAAAATAATGTGAGATTTGGTTTTATTTTAAAAGATTGCTTTTAAAATAATAGGCATATATTTTTCTATAAATAGAGAGTGTTTTATTCATAGAAAAATTGAGAGAGGGGGACAAGATGTAGGGAATCGGGGTTTGCCACCACAAAAGGCTAGGGGATCATCTTGTGGGATCACCTTGGGTAGACTAGGTCAAATTGAGTCTTTTGGCCACGGGAAGAGATTCGGGTTTTGGGTAGAATTAGGGTTGTTAATTCCTTGTACCCAATTGTGGGAATTTCTTGTAAAGTGATACTCATTGATTCTAGTGGAACAGAGAGGTGTTCTCTCCCCCAGAGTAGGTTATTCTGAACTGGGTAAACAAATTGGTATCGTGTTCTTTATCTTCCGCTGTTTATTGCTTTGAATTATTGCATCATCATCTCTATCGTCCTTATATTTTGGTTGCTTGTTACGCTTGCCCCACACATCAGTTTACTATTGGTGTGAGTTTTCGTCGAATTCACAACATCTACGTGGGTTATATTTCAACTCATACAACAATACGGGAACATATTTTTTATTGTATTTTTTACGGAACATATATTTCTCCTTCTGCATTAATACGGATGATTTTTTTTTATATATATAATTTCTACTTAGATCTCTATTTTTACTCATATATTAATATGAAGATCTATTTACTTTATAATTTTTATAGAATATATATTTTTAATCATATATTAATAGTGACACTATTTTTTTTTTAATTTCAACGGGAACCTATATTTCTGCTTAAATATTAATACGAGAATTTTTTTTTGTTATTTATATTGTAGTGTATATTTCTACTCATAAATTTATACACTGACATTTTTTTCGTAATTGATATACACCTCAAAGCCTTTTTACGAAACCCCAAAGATCCCATAGAGAAATTAGTTTCCATCAACTTTATAATTGTTTTGGAAGAGAATAATAGAAAAAATATGAACTATAGAAATCTTCCCTAAGAAAATCTATGACACTATACATAAATTTTACAATTAGTTTTGAACACAGAATGCTATTTTAATTATTAAATTATATAAGATTATAAATATTTACGTAGTTGTTATTAATTATCTTCCATTAGCAATTAAAATTTTAAATTTTCAGTTTTAAGTAAAATATATAAAAATATATTATTTATATGTCAATAAATCTACAAACGCATTTTTACCCGTGCTTCAGGATACTAGTTGTGTTAAATTCACCTATACAACATTAAAGAAGGTTGAGCATTTGTTGGTCATTAGAAAGATCAACCTAAAGTTATTATCACAAAAAGAAAGAAAGATCAACCTAAATGCATCTTCTACTTATATAACTATACTTATATAACTAGTAGGAACATATATGACAAATATAACAAAATCCACATTATCAACTCAATTTAAAACTCACATGTTGAATAGGAATTTTATTTTTATACTGAGTAGAAATATTAACAACATTAGGAAGCATATGATTAGCACAAAGCCAACTAATTTTTTTTTTATATTAGTAATTTTTTTTTCTATCATCCTGGTAACCCAACTAAAATTCAGAATAATTTTTTAACAAAAAAATATGATAAATAATGTTCAAAACTAACTTATCATATCTTATTGTATCATTAAACTACATTAAAACAAGATAAAATATACTACCTCGGTCCCAAAATATAAGACACTTTTCATTTTTTTACTTGTCCCGTTTTATAAGAACTTTTTCCAATTTTCAAGTATATTTATTATTTGTTTTCCTCCATACCCCAAATCATGATACATCATTTTCTACAATTGATAATAAATACTTTGTAAACTTATCAACTAATTAATTCTCTCTCATAAAAGGCAAACTTGTAAAAATAATATTAATAGTCAACACATTTAACATGACAATCAACTTTCTTAATTCCTGTGATTTACCCAAAAAGATCTTATATTTTGGGACAAAAGTAATATTAATTATATTATATTTCTTTTCGTGCACACCAAAAATTTATACTATCTCATGTCTATACCGTACTCATTTTAAAAGTAGAGCAATGATATTATGACATAATAATTCTACACAATATTTAAATAAAACACTATTTATGAACAATGAAAGAGAAAATTTATTTGTTGCATACTCCCTCCGGCCATAAATATAAGCAAAAATATACTCCCTCCGGCCACTATTATAAGCAAATTTGACTTTTTTGATACATTGAAAAAGTGATGTATTTGGTCCATATTATGAACCAAATACATCACTTTTTCAATGTACCAAAAAAGTCAAATTTGCTTATAATAATGGCCGGAGGGAGTATTTTTTAGATTCATTGAAGAATAAATGTATTTGGTCTGTATTAGAGTCCAGATACATCAATTATTCAATAAATCTAAAAAATACAATTTTACTTATAATTATGGCCGAAAGAAGTACTCCATCCGGTCCTATATATAAGAAACATTTCATTTTTTAGATTTATTATAGAATTGATGTATTTAGACTATATTATTGTCTAAATACATCAATTTTATAATGAATCTAAAAAGTCAACTTTTTTTATATATAGAACCGGAGGGAGTATTATTTTAATTACAAAATTATCATTGTGCAAGTATTCTGTCAAAATATTTCTACTATTTCTTTTAAAACAAAGGAAAGAAAAGGACAAAAAAGAGCACAAAAAATTACACCTTTTGCATTGAAGTCAAAAGTAGGACATAATTACGTTGGGTAACGAGCCTAATAAGAAATCTGATTCCATGAACTTTGCACCGTTTTTGGGCCTCTTCCCTCCGTAATCTCTCTATTACATGTCTTCCAGCGTTGTTTTTGTTTCTTTTTATAAGAGCTAGTTTAATAAAAAAATTATCATTTTTTATAAGTCCCTTTTATAATTATTAATGATATTAATTATTTTTTTTCCAAAATTATCCTTATTTACTTTTCATAGTTTTTTAATAACATTAAATTCTCTTTTGTTTGATACAAAACACTACAATTAATGATAAGGGTAAACATGCAAAATAAATATAATTTGTCAATCAATTTAATATTAAAACCTACTTTTTTAATATCCGTGTTTTGTCAAACTAGCTCTTATAAATAGGAACGGAGTAGTGATGACAATGGATATGGTATGAGTATGATACTATAGTCTCCTTCCTCATACCCACAATTTGAAAAAAATACCCGTACTCATCCCCATACCCACGTGGGTGACAATCTTTGTCCACATGCTCATACCATATGGTACCTAAGTACTCATACCCGTACTCGTTACCCGTATTTTTGCTAAAAATAAATTGATTAATTATAAAATATTATATCATTTTAATATAATTAAAAAAATTTCAAATATTTTAATGTCGACTCATAAAAATTATAAATAAAATTATTAGTAATATCATGTTAAAGTTCATGTCTCTGTTGAGATATTGTATTACGTTATAAATAAATATTTTTATTAAAAATGTGAAATGAAAATAACTATTTACACTGTGTTTCCTTAGTATGTGTAATTTTTTCAAACTGTTTCTTATAAAAAAGAACAGATGGAGTATTAGATACATTAGTTATGCAATAAATTTGAATAGTAAGAGTAGATATATTATGCCAAAGAGAGTATATTAGAGCGCTTGTTTGAACATGTAATTTTTATCTTTAGCATTGAATTTCCCGATTGAACTTTTTATATATAAAAATTTCACCATCAACTCTTTAGAACCAAAACAAAATGTGTCCCATAAATGAGAATTTACAGCTACACCATGATTGTTTTTAGCAATACTAATACATGATGAAAATGTTAATTTAATCTTAATGGTTTGATTAAAATGTTCGCGGTATTTGGTAATGGTGGGGTAGATATTATTGAGAGAAACGAGGTTGTCAAACACCAGTCTCGGAGACCTCATATTTTCCAACAGTTAAACCCTCTTCTCTGTTCACACTCACTCTTTGCCACTTGCCAGTGGTTACAACTCAGTCTGAGTTTTGAAGAAGAAAACTTCACAACACTAAATAATGTTTACTTGTTACAGGCTACTTCATTTGTGTCTTCTTCTCACATTTGTCTTCTTATTTTTTCATTCTTCAACTTCTTCTTTCTTGTCACAACTCACTTCAGGTACTCTCGTTTTCCTTTTTCTTTACTCTTATGCTAACAAAAAAGGGAAAAAATATTTTTTTATTTTTATTTTTTTAGAATGCAGGATATTCTAGTTGTACTCACTCTTTTTGCATAAAAGTTTCTGATTTTTGTTTTCAGGTAAAGAAAATGAGGGAAATGGTGTAGCATTTTCACGGTGGGATGAAATTGCTGCTGAACCATTTGAGAACTCACCACCACTACCATTTGAGAACTCACCATCACTGCCATTTGAGAATTCACCATCATCACTTCCCTTAGCTGCAGAGAGAACAAGAAGAAAAGATCCTTTTGATGGCTTCAATAAGTACACAAATGGATGGAATATTAGTAACCACCATTATTGGACTGTAATCTCATTCAACTCTTGCTCCTTTCTTCTGTTTTTGTTTTTGCTTTAAGTTTTCTTGTATAAAAACCACATTTTTTTTTATTTTTGTTTTAATTAACCCTGTTAATTAAGGTTTCAATTTTGAGCATGGTTTATAGGTGGCCATTTGTTTATTTTACAAAATAGAAAATGTATGGTTAATTACCTTCCGTAGATGGTTAATTTTAGTTTAGGGTTAATAACATTTTGTCCCCCCCTCTCATTTAGGCGTGTTTTGGTTTTCTCCCTTGTATTTTTTTATGCCATTCCACCCTTCTAATTTGAAGATTCTTTGTTTTTAGTCCATTGAAATACTTGGTGGCATTTTACAAGGAGAAAATCAAATTTCGCCCAAATGGTAGGGGCAAATATGCTATTAACTCTTTATTTTAGTTGATATTTTTTAAAAAATAGTTGAGTTAGATATTTAAAAACATGCCAAATCATTAAAAACTGCTGACACGACGTGCTACATTGTCTATTAGTACAGTTAGATACCACAGCGGACTAAAAACAAGGAATCTTCAGATTACAAGGGCAAAAGTGCTACTAACCCATTAGTTTATTTTGCAAACTTTGCAACAACTTGAACCGGTTAACACAGATTAAATTGATGGTTAATTACATTTCATAAATAATTAATAGATATATCAGGTGTTGAACTTTGAAAGTGAAACTCATTGACCATTTATTAACCACAATTTTGGTTCTGATTAACCACAATTTTCAGCTATTCAAATCTGTGGTTTAAACGAGCCTTTTAGTTAGCCCTGCATGTATTGAACTTTCATACAAAAATAATTCCACTCACTATTTTCCTTTTCAATGAATGCAGTCAGTGTCATATACTGCAGTTCCTGTATTCAGCATTGCAGCAATCTGGTTCTTAGGTTTTGGTTTGTGTTTACTGCTCCTCATTGTTGGTCATTTCTGTCGTAAATCCGAGCCTTATGGCTATTCTACAACATGCTATTCAGTTTCCCTTATTCTCCTCATATTGTTCACATTTACAACACTGTATGTTCAAATATCTCTCTTTCGTTGTTTTACTGGTTTCGGTTTTTTAGTTGGATCTGCATTACAAAATTACATGTCTTTTACTGTGTTACAGGATTGGATGTGCAGTTCTGTATATAGGACAAGGTAGTTTTCATCGCAGCACGACTACGACATTGCAGTATGTGGTATATCAAGCTGATTCTGCTGTGGATAAACTAAGGAATGTTTCTGATTACCTAGCTCAAGCTAAGCTGGTTGGAATCGATCGAGTTTTTCTTCCTGCGAATGTTCAAACAGATATTGACACAGCAGAAGCAGATATCAATACTTCTGCAGGCACGATTTCTGAGAAGACAAAGGAGAATTCAGCTAACATACAAGATCTCTTGGATTCTGTGTAATGATTTAATGATTGACTATTAGGCTTTCAGCTTCATATATTTTTTTCTTATCAATTTTTCTCAATAAAATGAATATCGTGAGCCTCATACAGGAGGATGGCGCTGATCATAATAGCTGCAGTTATGCTAGTCTTGACGTTTCTTGGATTTCGTAAGTTTTTCTGTCGCATTTTAGATGCATAATTTCTTATTCGTGTTATTGAGGTATTAATTTTTTGCTATGACTTGTTACTATACAGTGTTCTCAATTTTCGGAATGCAGGTCCTTGTGTATATGTAAGTGTAATATATTGTTACCGCATTTCTTTGCTAGTGAACATAACATAACTCCTTTTACCATTACATTTTCTCATCGAACACTTTGACATAAATAATTGCAGCTTGGTAGTCGCAGGATGGTTTCTTGTTACTGGCACCCTTATATTATGTGGCTTGTTCGTTATTCTCCACAAGTAAGTTTCCTATAAACAGTAAAATCTGAATTTAATGGTTTTGCCATATAGTTTTATTTTATACACATGTTGCTGATGATATAGTAATATACAACAATGCCGTAGCTAAGAACTAAATTATTCAACAATTCACTATATTGTTAAATTTTATGTCACTTCAGTGATCTATTTGAGAAATTATGTCAATTTGTAATGTTTATTAATTGCATGCTGTTATTGATAGTGTGACAGCAGATACATGTGTAGCCATGAATGAATGGAATCAGTATCCTACTGCAAATACAGCCCTGGATGATATTCTGCCTTGTGTGGACAATGCCACTGCACAAGAAACATTATCAAGAAGCAAAGAAGTGACTTCTGAACTAGTTAACTTGGTGAACCAAGTTATTACCAATGTCTCTAACATAAATTTCGCACCCAATTTCACGCCACTGTACTACAATCAATCCGGTCCCCTGATGCCACTCCTCTGCGATCCATTCCGCCCAGACATGACAGATAGACAATGTGACTCTGGTGAAGTGAACCTAAGCAATGCAACACAGGTACGTAAATTGAATCTTCATAGAACACGAAAACACTATAATGCACTTGGTTTATGTTAACCATGTGAAAGGTCTAAAATGTTCATTTCTATTAGGCAATCACTTTTTGGGTCTAGCTAGAGTCAATGTTTATGGATGTCACATTGTAAGAGTCAAAATGAGCTTTGTTCTGCTCACTGATGAATTGGGTTGCAAAAATCACGATTTACCGAGACCTCGGGTCATCGTGAGCCGGACCACTCAACCCGCAGGTTGAGGTTGGCTACAACTTATCCTTACGGTTGATTTCCAACCTCAAATTTATTCTTCAACCAACTTTTTATATGTACCACAAACATGAATCACTTTACATTCAACTCACTTTTAGCCAGAATCAATTCATTAAGAATGACATTTTGCCGCAGCAGAACTAAAAACAAATTAATTCATAATGTCATCCATCATATGACAATTTGAGAGTTACTATTATCAAGTTAAGTTTGTCATAATATTAATTAGCTTATGTGTGATGCAGGTATATGGGAACTTTGTGTGCCAAGCTTCACCATCAGAGATATGCACGACTCAGGGGCGTTTAACCCCAACCTTCTATAACCAAATATCTGCTGGAATAAACGTCGGTAACGCCTTATATAACTACGCACCGTCCCTTGTTGAGCTACAAGACTGCACCTTTGTTCGAGAAACATTCACTGATATATACAATAACCATTGTCCTGGTCTACGGCGTTATAGTAGATGGATTTACGCTGGATTAGTAACGGTCTCTTTTGCTGTGATGTTCTCTTTGATATTCTGGGTTGTGTATGGACGAGAACGGAGACATCGTCTATATACAAAAGAATCAAAAGACTTAGTAACTCCTACACGAACACCAGCACGAGGACCAACACGGGCACCACCACGAGCACCAACGCGGGCACCACCACGAGTACCAGCACTAGCACCAGCACCAGCGCCAACACTAGTACCAACAGAACATGCACTGGCACTAAATCCATATTGAGCAACATCATTGATAAATGATGTTTTAACTAAGTTTAGATTTTTTTATTTTCATTGTTGGTGTACAATGTTGTAGCTTCTTTGTAATGACACTAGTAGTAGTATCTTGTACGAGTATTAACGAAAAAATGTTATTATGTGATGAAGGAAATGTTATATGGCATGGAAAAGGGTAACGAGGACAAAGAATAAGACACAGTATAAAACAGAATGAGTTAAGTAGCTTCTGCTTTGTTATTTGGTTGACCTCACATGATAGGCATTGGATTTTGGACAATGTTTATTCTGAGCTAGCCCACTAGTACCAATATTGAAGGCAAAGGTTAACTAACATGTTCCTAAGAATTGGTGAAAGGCATGCTCGAGGAATAGTTGAGTACCCCACTTGCCGTTTGAGGAGCCTGCAAGATAATGAATGAGAAAAAAAAAAGGATGCTTTATTGCTTGTGAAATTCCTGGCACGCTAAGCACAATGTGCAACACGATGCTCAAGTGACTTACCTTAGGGTCTGCCTGATATCTAGCACACACTCCCACAGCAAAAATGATATCTGGTCTGCTTGCAGTCAGATATAGTAGGCTCCCAATCATGCTTCTATAGAGACTTTGATCAACACTTATTCCCTTTTCATCCTTGGTTAGTTTCAGGTGAGTAGGTGCTGGTGTTCTCTTGTGAGTAGCATTCTCCATTCCAAATTTCTTGACTTTGTTTCTTGCATACTTGCTTTGAGATATAAAAATAGTGTCCTCCATTTGCTTAATCTGAAGGCCAAGAAAATAAGTCAATTCTCCAACAAGGCTCATTTCAAACTCTGACTGCATCTGCTTGACAAAATGTTGGACCATCGTATTCGACATCCCACCAAACACTATGTCATCAACATAGATTTGGGCTATTATGAATTTTCTCTTTTCCTCTTTCACAAATTGGGTTTTGTCAGATCCTCCTTTCATGTATCCTTGATTTTCCAAGAACTGAGTCAATCTTTCGTACCATGCCCTAGGTGCCTGTTTCAATCCATATAGAGCTTTCTTTAGTTTGTAGACATAATTAGGATGTTCTGAGTCTACAAAACCTTTGGGTTGCTCAACATACACTTCTTCATGTAGGTATCCATTAAGGAATGCACTCTTCACATCCATTTGATACAGTTTGAACTTGAGAATGCAAGCTACTCCTAAGAGAAGTCTGATGGATTCTAGTCTGGCAACAGGTGCAAAAGTTTCATCAAAGTCAAGTCCTTCAATCTGAGTGTATCCTTGTGCTACAAGTCTTGCTTTATTTCTGGTAATAGTACCATTCTCATCTGACTTGTTCTTATAGATCCACTTCGTTCCAATGACATTCACATTTTCTGGTCTCGGAACCAGGTCCCACACTTCACTTCTTTTGAATTGGTTCAATTCCTCTTGCATAGCCTCAATCCAAGCTTCATAAGTGAGAGCTTCTTTGACATTCTTTGGCTCGAACATAGATACAAAGCAAGAGTTTGCAATTACATCATTTGTCCTCCTAGTGGTTATTCCTTGTTCAGGATTCCCAATAATGAGATCTTTGGGATGATTTTTCTGAACACGAACTGAGGGACCTTTGTTTTGAACTTGAGGTTCAGTACTTGTCTCAGCATCTTCTTCAAGGGTCTTTTCATCAGATTTTTCTTTACTGGGATGTTCTAATGCTCCAACATCTTGCTCAACATTGTCAATAACGGGTGCACCTTGATCAATGTCATCATTCTTCTCTAAGGGGGTGTCTTTTACAACAACATTCACAGATTTCATCACAACTTGAGTCTTGTAGTTGTAAACTCTTTATGCTCTACTGTTTGTAGAGTATCCAAGGAAGATTCCCTCATCACTTTTAGGGTCAAGTTTCCTTCTTTGTTCTCTATCAGCTAGAATGTAGCACTTACTCCCAAAAATATGAAAGTGTTTGACAGTTGGCTTCCTTTCTTTCCATAGTTCATATAAAGTAGAGGAAGTACCTTTTCTTAGAGTAACTCTGTTGTGTATGTAGCAAGCAGTGTTCATGGCTTCAGCCCAGAAGTGATATGGAATGCTTTTGGCATGAAGCATGACTCTAGCTGATTCTTGGATGGTTCTGTTCTTCCTTTCAACCACACCATTCTGTTGTGGGGTTATGGGAGACGAGTACTCATGCTTGATCCCTTCAGTGGAGCAGAATTCGTTGAATTTTGAGTTCTCAAATTCTCTTCCATGGTCACTTCTGATTCTAACAACATTACTTCCTTTCTCTCTTTGAAGTTGAATGCACAGCTCCTTGAACACATCAAAAGTATCTGACTTCTCCCTGACAAAATTTACCCATGTGTATCTGGAATAGTCATCAACAACCACGAAGGCATACCTCTTACCTCCCAAACTTTCCACCTGCATGGGTCCCATGAGACCCATGTGTAGTAATTCAAGAACCTTGGAGGTTGTCTGATGCTCCAACATTGGATGCGACATTCTGACTTGCTTTCCAATTTGACATTCTCCACACACCTTACCTTCAATGATCTTGAGTCTGGGAAGGCCTCTGATGGCTTCAGCTGACATAGCTTTCTTCATTCCTTTCAGATTGAGATGTCCTAATTTCTGGTGCCATAGTTGAACTTCATCCTCTGTAGTAACAAGGCAAGTAGATGTGAAGGCTTCTTCCTGAGGTATCCACAAATAGCAGTTATCTTTAGATCTAGTGCCTCTCAGCATTAGTTGTCCTTCTTCATTGTTGACTAAACATTCAGATTTGGTGAAGTTAACTTTCATCCCTTGATCACACAGCTGGCTGATGCTAATCAGATTTGCTGTGAGGCCTTTGACTAAGAGCACATTTTCCAGTTTGGGCAATCCATGGTTGATCAGATCCCCAATTCCGACTATTTCTCCTTTTGCACCGTCTCCAAAAGTTACAAAACTAGACTTGTAGGATCTCATATTTATGAGATATTTCTCTTCACCAGTCATGTGTCTAGAGCATCCACTATCAAAATACCAATCTTCCCTTGATGATGCTCTAAGAGATGTGTGAGCAATTAAACTAACATTTTCTCCTTTAGGCTTCAACTCCTTCTTGATAACTTCCTCTTTCTGCACAACATTTGGTTGAGGCTTCTGGTCAGGATACCCATACAGCTTGTAGCAAAAAGGTCTAATGTGTCCTCGTTTTCCACAATGATGACACACTCATCTACGATATCTCCTCTGATTTTTGGATCTTTGGTGAACAAGAGGTTTTGGATCAAGAGCAAACTTTGGAACTGGATAGGCTTTAGAATGTTGAGTATGATGCTTCAACATCACCTTCCCAGTGAAAGGATCAAAAACATCTTCAGCAGTTGTAAACTTAGTTTCAGTGTCCTGTTGACACTGATTCAGACTTGAGTAGTTGTACCCAATTGACTTTGCCTTACCACTTGGTACATTCTCCAGAATTTCTTCAAGAAGATCTGTTCCTGAGTTCAGTTGGCTTACACGTTTCCTTAAGTCTTCCATTTGAGCATTGACTTAGGTGACTTTTTCTTCTGCTTGTGTTGCCTTTTCAATCTGTGTGTTTACTTCAGCTTGAAGTTTGTTGACAGTCTTCTTTTGCTTCTCAAGAATCCTACACATCTCTTCATATCTAGTGAGTAATTCTTTGTAAGTGCTAGCAAGTTCCTCATAAGATACATCCCCATCTTCATCAGAATCCCAATCCGTGACACATGTTCCAGTAAAGGCAGTCACACGTCTTGCTGATTCACCTTCTTCATCAGTGTCTTCATCTGACCAGGAGACAGTTAGCCCTTTCTTTTGTCTTTTCTGATAAGTTCCACATTCTGACCTTATGTGTCCATAACCTTCACACTCATGACACTGAACACCCTTGCTTTTACTGCTCTTTTCTTCAGGTTTGGTTTTCTTCAAACTATTCTGTTGCTTGTTGATGTCGAATCGGATGCTCTGCCCATTCTGTCGGTTCCTACGATCAACTCTTTTCAGCACTTTGTTGAATTGTCTGCCAAGCATGGCAATGGCATCTGCTATGCTATCTTCCTCTTCATCCTCACTTTGATCATTTCCATCATCAGTGTTAGAGACAAAAGCAATGTTCTTGTTCTTTTTGTCACCACGTTCATTCAAGACAATTTCAAAGGTTTGGAGAGATCCAACCAACTCATCCATCTTCATGGTGGAGATGTCATGTGCTTCCTCAATTGCCGTTACCTTCATGTCAAACCTTTTGGGGAGAGATCTAAGAAGTTTCCTTGACAGTTTCTCATCAGACATCTTTTCTCCCAGGGCTTCAAAAGAGTTTGCAATGTCTAGGAGGCTCAAGTGAAAGTCCTGAATGCTCTCATCATCTTTCATTCTCAGGGCTTCAAACTTGGATGTGAGATGTTGAATCTTTGACTGTTTCACTTTGGTAGTTCTTTCATAGCATGTTTTCAATATTTCCCACGCTTCTTTGACTGACACACAATTTTTGATGAGTTTGAAGACACTAGTGTCTACTCCATTAAACAAAGCATAGATAGCCTTGTGGTTATAGTGGGCTGCAGTTTCCTCTTCTGGAGTCCATTCTACTTCAGGTTTCTGCACCCCCGTTGAGGTACCTTCCTTGCTAGCATAAGTGGGATGATCTCATCCAGTTAACACAGCTTTCCAAAATTTGCTATCAATAGATCTCAGAAAAGCAGTCATTTTAGATTTACAATGGTCATAGTTGTTGGATCCAGTGAGCAAAGGTGGTCTATTCATGTATCCTCCGTCCTTTTCCATGCTGCCAGAGATTTTAGGTCCTGAATCTCACCCTAGAAACAGGCAGGGTGTCTGCTCTGATGCCAATTGAAATTCCTGGCACGCTAAGCACAATGTGCAACACGATGCTCTAAGCACTGTGACAGTTCTACCACGTAATAATGCAAAGCAAATTAAAGAAAACAAATAAAGAACACAAAGTATTTGTTAACCCAGTTCGGCGAACCTGCGTCTGGGGGATACCAATCCAGGAAGGAATATCACTATAATAGCCCTAGTTCTAAGTTCTCAGCAAACGCCCCGTTTACAACTTATAACCTAGGCACTACCAATGATTCTTCAACCTAGGAACTCCTAGATCAGAGATCCCATCTCACTCCCTTACAACCTTACAGACAGCAAGGATTTCAATAACACAAATCACAAAAGTTTTGGAGACACACTCCTAAAAACTACACACTCGTACCTAAAGGCTTAGAGTGTTGCAACCAACAAAAGTCCTAACTCCGTACTTCAAACCTTAGGAGAGGAACACAGAAATTACAACTCAAAATAACACAGTCCTAAACTTGTATCGATGAGACACAAGAAAGGCTCACAAACAAAACACACACGCAAAACCTAAGTCCTATAATTCTAGACTCGATCACAAAAATGGCGTGAACAAAAAACTCTCTGAATTAGGTTTAGCTCCTTTCCTTATATAGTTGGTAACATGGGCTTCAGAAGATCTGATCCAAGAGAACATCCAACTCACAAAGTAAAAATAAATCATATCTTAAAAGATTAGATATGTTTTGAAAAATAAATCTTCACAATAATTTCTAAAGCAATCTTTTAAACAAAAGATATGTTTAGAAAATAAAACTTTTCTTAAAGCACAAGATATGATTCATGAGAGAGAAACGCGCATAAATAGGAAACGCGCATGCTTGGCGCCCAAGTAACACTTCTAGTACATGACACGATGCTTGAGGCATCATGTCGCACATCCTGCTTCAAGGTTTATTTTACCAAAAATGCAGCCAACATCAAAGACTCAACAGCTTGCAAGAGGATTTTTATTTTTATATATCTCTTTTTTTGAAATGGTCCAATGGATTTTCAAGCAAGCTTTGAATCATCTTGACAGGCCCGGCCCAATGACATGTGCTACATGAGCCATGGCATTGGGCCTCAAAAAAATGGAGGCCTAAAAAAAATTTATAGATATATAGTAGTAATATTAGTAGTTAAGGGGGGTACAAAATGTAAAGTATTTCTTCAAATTGTGAAGCCCAACCTCTGAGGCCCAGTTTGCCAAAACAAAAAACAATTAAAAAAAAAAGAAGAAGAAACTTGTCACGGGAAGAAAAAAATTAAAACAGTCTCCATTACCATCAAAAGAAATTAAAAGAAAAAAAATAAGTCCACCATTACCATCATTTTCAAACAATCTCCATCACCGGCATCGCCTTAATCGGTCTCCATTAAAATTGAGACAAAAGTAAAAATCTCAATTTTATAATTTGGGGCTCTTAGAATTTTAAATTAAAACTTTTATTTTTATGTTAATTACAAGATGATTATTTTTTGTTATTATTTGCAATTTAAATCGAGAATGATTTTTAAAAAAATTGTCTTTTTATTTATTTATTAAAGGGTCACTTTTAATATTTGCACATGGCCTCCAAAAACTCGGAGACGACCCTGCATCTTGAGATTTGAGTTTGAACATGTTTCAATCCTACAAAAATTGGAGTTGTAAGATGGTATTAGAGTCCCGTTTAAGATTCGTTGAACCATTTACTATCAGGTAATTGATATAGGCTCATCTAGTTCAATAGTGTTTGTCGTTAGGGGTGCTAAGAATCTCACATTAGATGAAATATGGCCTAAAGATATTCATATTGGATGAAAAATGGCTTGAAGATATATTTACAAATGGGACAGTCATCGCCGATTAACACTTTACAAATAATACTAACCGTTACTCAACATGTCATCTTACGACCAACCTTGACTAATTTCAATCGCCCAACCTTGACTAATTTCAATCGCCCTGATGATACACATCCTACCGGTCATTTCAACTGGACAATACTTCAACCAATTAGAGTATACTTTTTAAAGTGAACGATTCATTTTAGAGCGTAAATTATGAGTTTGTTAGAACTTGGAGCACAAGATGTGTACCTTAATGTTAAGGAAGTATTGAATTGCAAACGTATCCAGTATAAAATACTTTGTTGCGGCTAAGTTACTTCAAACAAATAAGGAATGAGTAAAAGTTAGATCACCCGGTAAATAGTGGAAAAAGAAAAATATGAAAGGTCTTCTAAGATATTAAGACTGCTTAGTTACATAACGATTTCTTTCTAATTTTACTAATTCTACCATAACTATACTGTATTTGCTAATTGGTCATTAAATGTATGATGTATAGAGTATTTTTTAGGATTTTTTTTTGGGTCAAACGCGAATATTCTTTACACGCTTTATGGTCTCAACTGTCAGCATGTTTTTGGAAGGATATAAATAGGTCATATGCTATAATGCTATAGGATACTACTAGTACTAGTACAATATGTAACATCTATCCTAACAGCTTAAATTTTTGGATAATCGGTTATTTGACATGGTATCAGAGTATCTATGACTAAGTGGTCTAGAGTTCGATCCTTGCTCCCCTCAATTTCTAATTAAAGGGTGGAATTTAAGCATATGGTAGGTGGACCTATGCATTATCCACGCTTCAAGTTCAAGTGGGCTCTTGCGTAATGGGGCGTGTTAGAAATAATATAAAACTATTGATGTGTCTCTATCCCAACAGCTTAACTTTTAGGATAATTGGTTGTTTGACAAAAATCAGAGTGTTAGTTGAACCAAAAATCGGTTAATCTTTTTCAGTTCCATAAAATCGGGTTCAACCACAATGAACCGTGTTGAACACATTGAACCCAGTATCCCACCTTGAATGCGGAGTATGAATGTTCACAATCACATACAAATTGATTCATATGAGACTAAACCAACGCACATCAAATTGGACACGATCATAAAGCAAGCATAATTAGAATTTTAGGCCTTTAATTTTTCAATTATTTAGGCCTTTAAACAAAGGTCTCCAAATTCATTTTGGTATAATAGAAACAATTCCAAGAAATTGTAGGTAAAATCAGTGACATAGTGGTAAGTCACAAGTATAGAACTTGTGAATCAATACAATAGAGAGTTAATTCAGTATTAAAATAATTCTCTCAATTTTTTTTTAATCCTCTATAACAACAACTATATTATAAAATTGCCTCAAAATAAAATAAAATAAAAACAATATTATAATATAGATAAAATTATTTTATTAGTCATTTAACTTAATTTCAAGTAACAATTCAATCTTAACACTATCGAGTTGAAGCTCAAAAAACAATTTGTAAAGATAGATGAATGGTTAAAAAAGATAAAAACAATAGAAATAAAGATAAAGAGTCGAATCATTATCCAAAATTAACTTAAGGAACTACAAATTTAATTTTTTCTATAAGGTAAAATAGATTGAACATATAAGAGTGAATTTATAAATAATTTTGCAACTCAAAAACCAAAAATTAATAATCCATATATTGAGTCTTTTGATCAAATTAATAAAACTAACTATATAACTTGAACAACTCAATTTCAAATCTAGGGCCAAAATTAACTACGACCTAAAACTGATTCTGTCTAAAGCTCTTTCCACAAGAAAGGATCCTCTCAAAAAAAAAAATTCAATTGTTACATATTAACTATTGACCAACTTTTTTTATTGTTTTCTAATTAAAATATGGGTCATGCTAAATATGGGTCATGCTAAACAGTACCCCCGGGGCAATGGTTAAGCATACCAAAAAAGGAAATAAAAGAAAAATTAAATATTGAGAAAACAACTTTTTATATTTCCAATGTGTTGAATGCACACGTTTCAAGATAAATTTTCTATTTTAATATGCCTAACCATTGCCCCAGAGGCATTGTTTAACATTTTCCTTAAAATATTAGTATTACAGGTTTTTAATTCAATACTCCCTCCGTCCCATTTTAAATGACCTATTTTTGACTTAGTGTACTATTCATTTGACCTGCTTTGACCTTATTTTTCTACTAATATATACATGCAAATATTAGCATATGAGATGTTGTTTGATTTGTCTCGACGAGTACTTTCAAAATATACCATTTTTATAATTTTTAATAATAAATAATTAGAGATATTAACGATTAAAGTTGTGCATTAACAAATGTATCAGTGGTCAAACAGGTCATTTATTTTGAAACAGAGAGAGTAATTTAGATACGGACATTATTTCCTCAATTTTTTTTAACCGGAGAGAATCCATTCTTCCCTTTTCATATAGCCAGAACACAAGTAAACATCTCCATCTCACAAATTACATCATTACAATTTACATCCCAGCTCATGAGTGTCCTCTATCAATATTGATGCACACCTAAACTCATCATGATACTGCTATTTAAAATGTACCAACTTTTCCGGACCTAACTTCAACATAATTCCTTTGATGCCGCGTCACGGTCTCCTATTTTCTCTCTATAACTAAGCTAGAATAAAATGTCCTTAGTTCTTTCCAACCTAATGTCAACATTAGCTCCAACGAATAATAAGACCAGCTTGAATTATTGACTTGCAAGTTACATGTGACGTACCAACTTGAATTAGTTTAACTAAACCGCCACTGACTTTTTCATTTTGATGAGGGCTAAGAAGGTCACGCCTTCCCTCATAAATTAATATATTTAAATTTCAATAGTCCACACTTAGCAATTTAACAAGACTAGGATTTTGCCTAAATATAAAACAATAGGAGTACTACGTTTTCTTATTAAAGGGAATGGAATTACCAAGTAGCACAAGTTAATATATTACCCTTTACATCATCAGCTTAAAATACCTAAAGGTGATTAAGAAAACAAACCTAAAGAATGTAAAATTGAATTTAAAATAACTCAATCAATTGTAGAAGATGTACGACTAACATTAGCTAAATAGTCAACACAAAAATTAGATTGTTATTAGGCACAAGTACGGGTCATAGATGTTACCTGAAATTGGAGTATAAAAATAACTTATTGAAGAAGAGATTTAACTTGAAGTGTAATATTTGTAAAATATCTCGTACTAAATTAACAATGACAACCAAATATAATTCAAAAACCATCACTTTACAAATCCAAGAATCTTGCCAACTTTATATCAAGTCTCAACATTCAAAGTTGCACCTAAACTGTAGTAGTACCGTCCAGTCTCAATAAAAATCTCTAAAATAGAGACCATTGTAGTTTTAAATAATTTAATTATTGGTATTGTTGAGGTTGTTTGGAGTTTATTTCGATTTCAACATTGCTCAAATTTGTAGATGTTGGATATAATATTAATTATAATGTGCCCAACTTACACCTAACGTATCTTCTATGGTCAGAAAATGAAATAAACAGTGTTTAGCCACATTAACATTGATTTGATTTTGCAAATAGAAGAATAGTTGACTTCACTACAAGAAATTTGACTTGTACCTACGGATAAAATCCGTCACTAAAGGTCAAAAACCGTAGGTATAGATCCCGCCTGACTTTTACCGACGGCCATTGTACCCGTAAACTATGTACGCCGTTTTGCAACGGATTTTTGGCTGTCTGTCATTGTACATTGGCCGTCGGTAGAACCTTTTGACTTGTAGCTACGGTTTTGCCCGTAGGTATAACCTAGAAAGCAGTTTTTAAGAAAATACTTTTACCCACAGTTTTTGCTGTCACTAGAAGTAACAATTATTTTTATAATTTAATTTTTATACTATTATACATTCAAATGAATAGATTATTGAAATTCTTACTATTAAAATATTTAATTGAATAAAAATAAAAACAAATTTAGAACATTTAATAACACAAAATATGAATAACAATTAATCAAAAACACTTAAGTCATTGTCTTAAGATCCACAAATGTTAAACTAACACAAATTTAGAAAATTTAGAATTGATGTATCATGGTACTATTCAACAAGTGAAAAAATAACAAAAACAAGACTTCAACACACTTACACACATTGCCAACAGCTACTCCCATGCACATCACTTTCTTAAGTTGGAATTTGACCATTGCCTTAGTTTCATTATCCTTAGCCTCAAGAGATTCTTGGTGGGAAACAACTGTAGGAATGCAAAGACATACAAAATATCCAAATCAGCCCAAGCAATAGTTGCAATTTGAAAGAAACAAGTTAAGGCTAACTTTCAGAGAACCCTTGTCACTAAATAAAAGTGAAGCAGGAGAATAGAGAATGAACAAAATACAGTTGGTAATTTAAAATGACTTGATACATATATTGCTAACATAAAACATAAACAAGATATATATGGACAAAATATAAATAACAATTAGCAATCCGAAATACCTAAAAAGGCATGGTACTTCTTTGCCAATTTCTTCACCAGTTTCTTATTTTTGTTTAGCTTCCTCAAAGCTTCAACATCCATATATTCCAATCCTATTTTCTCTGCCTGAAATTGCATATTAGAATATAAGACATTAACACAACAAAAATATCCTAAGCCCCAGACCCAAAAATCACGACCATCAAAACTAAATGAAAGCTATGAAAAGCATATACAAACACGAAAACTATCAATTGGGTTCATTAAAACTATTGATTGTTTGCTCTTTCTCTTTGTTGACTCAGCATGACCATATCTATCGAGTTTGCAAATGCAAAATTGAGAAAACTTAAAATCCCTCTAATATAATCCTCATTAGTTACAGAGTTGTTTGATATCCAACTCTTGTCCATTTGATAAAACAAACCGAAAAATAAGTGCAAAATCAACCAATAAGGTTTCCTAGCCGGCTATTCATATATTCAACGATGTAATTCATCCAAAATCAACTACAAACTTTCTATAGACAAAACAACAGACAAAATTTGGACAAGTGCTAAATCTATAGACAATGCACTTTTCAAGTTATTCCACAGACATGGTTCACTAGAAATGGAGATGTTAGCTTGTTCTCCAAGTGTCGAATACGATCATACAATGCACTTCCAGATTAAACACTAACACTTCCATATCAAATTTTCACAATAATTCAAAAAATAAGTGAATCTTTCATCAAAGTTCACCATCAATCAAGAAACTAAATCATAAGGTTTCTAAAACTAACCTGCACATAATCAGATTCTGCCCAAGATGCACATATGTGGGGATTTTGTGTCATGGAGCGTACCCGGTTGACACAACCTTCGTGAGTTACCTTCTGCAACTGTAGGTGTGAATAAAATGTAAATGTCAGTAAGATCAGTAACAGTCAAGAGATGAGAGCTCATATATGAATAGCTCTTTATGCTTAAATTTTTGTAGTGGAACCTAAACAACCTCAACTCCTTAGACACCTTCTATTTTTACTGATTCATTATCTTAAATAAAATGAATACACAAATAACATGTAAAATCCTAGCACTAACAAATCTATATAGTCTGATTCATAATGCAGGAAAAAGATCAGAAGAAGACATGTATACAAAAATATATCATACTGGAAATGAGAATAAAAGTACATCTTTATTTTTTTGCTGAAATAGAAGACTTGCAGCTAGCACCTAAATCTAAGGTTTATTTAGCAACCAAGCCTCTAAAGTTTACTTATTCCAATTCAAGTGGGGCCTATAAAGCTGCAGTGTTTTTAGCTTCCTAGAGTAGAAGTATTATCACATGAACTATATCTCACCACTAAAAAACAAGGCAAACATTTATTGTAGCATTAGTTAGTAAATAATGACATCTTTTAATGCTCGCATAATTATAAGTAGTCCTAGAAGAATTGACATCTTAGTATACTGATACGCTTGATATTGCCAAACATAGAAGATTTGACTAATATTTGTCTTTCAAGTCTCTCAACTTTGGTCTCCAATCAAAGACAACAACAAAAATAGGATTATAGTAACAAGTATAGCCAAAGTCATGTGCTCTATAACTGAACATGTACTAAACCTTCTACAAAATCATGTGCTACTTTAAACCTTGTCACAAAATGCTAAACAGATCAAACACAAAGTATAGTAGTGATGCAACTTCATCATGTTTTATTGACAAAGGAACTATTTCTCCCATTCCTCTATTTGAGAATGAGAAACTCAGAATGTGTAAGCACTATTAAACATAACAAAATCCCATTGATTATAACATTTTACAAGCAGATACAAGATAAATAAATCTATTAATATCACCTATTTAAGCTTAGGTACAACTTTTGATGGCCTGCCCTCTAGTGTCACCAATGAGACTAAGAAAATAAGAACCGTAATTATATTTTATCACTCAAAATTAGAATATCAAACAAGCAGCATGCAAATAATGATTGATATGAAGTGACACTGCCACTGTGAAAGTATTTGGGTCAAGGGACCAAAAAAAGTGCCTTACCTGATCAATTACAAGCCGCAAAAGTGCACCTGATGTTCCAGGAAGTGTAACCAATTTACTCATATACAAATACCTATAAATTCAAATTAAATGTCAAGAAAGACACTCTAGTGATTGAGCTAAGTATATGCAGGAAGTCTTTTAAACTTGGCACCATAAATATCATACATAAATTAATGATCAAACTTGGCATCAAAAATATCATACATAAGTTAATCATCAAACTTGGCACCAAAGAGAGAAAGGTCATCGTTTGAAATGGCAAAATTTACTAGCAAATTCACATCTAAAAATCATATAATATATCTTGATAACCTATAAGCCAAATAAGCAATCAATTCAAATCAAAATCAAATTGTCAAATCATATTTATGTGGATATTGCCTGCACCAACCTTGTCAAGGGTCTCAATGGTAAGCACATAAAGTGGTGGAACAACAATTTTAATCTTCTGTAGTGATGGGTCACCATGGTGAACAACATTCAACTTTCTCCACCTCCGCATGATACTTGCATTAATTAAGAGATCGAACAATTAGTTTAGTTGTTGGAAATGTAAAACAAGAGTATGTAAAACAAGAATTAGTTGCAGTAGGATAGCATTGCTAAGCATAATTAGTAACACCTTCAAGCTAAGAATTCCAAATTAATAATATTATTTCTTAGCATAATGTAAACAAACAGTTACTGTAGAAGTCATCATTGAGTCACCATACAAAGTCACCACTGCTCACCATGCCACTGATTGAGTCATCTATCATGAACTTAAAATGGCTTCCCTTGCTCACCATGGACAAAATGAATCTAGAATCAACCACACAATTTTACAAATCAGACATAGATAAATTCATGCTTCACATTCAAAAAATCAAATAATTCATGCATGAGACTCTATCTATAATTTAAGTTATCTAATTACATTCTGTAATTGAAATCCCTAATCTAAACAAATTAATTGAACAAAATTGATTATAACCTAATCTAAATGCCATAATATAGTTTAAGGGAAATAGAGAAATCAATCAAAAACTCATTGAATTTGTTTGAGCAAATCAAAAGTCCAGAGATTCAAAAATTAAGAATCCAAAATCCGTGAACCAAAAAGCAGAGTAAACGCAAATCAAGATGAAAGACGTTGTTCATAAATTGATTAGATCTGAGCAAAAACGTGAATCTTAAATTACGATCTTAAACGACAAGCTTGACAAAGAGATAAGAGTCTAGACAAACCTAAACTGGAAGAATGAAATGCGGCGGCGCCGATGGCTCCGAGGCGGCGCCTAGGGTTTCACGATTGTGAGAGTGTGAACGATGAATCTTCAGTGCGATTGAACAATGAGCTATTGTGATTTGTGAAAGATGAACAACGAGCGATTTTGAGAATGAGAGTGAAATCGAAGAAGAAGGGAACGAGTGAAGGAATGAGTAATATTGATAAGTTACTAATAAACAAATTAAAATTAAATAAAAAATGTAAAAGTCTACTTTTAGTGACAGATATGGCCGTCCGTAGGTAAAACTGTAAAAAGTGGCGGTGGGTATAGGTCACTTTTCTTGTAGTGCTTTCATTTACTCTTTAGATCCGATCAACAAGTAATGAACATTTGTGTGTAAGAACAATATATCAAATACATCTATTCCAATTGTATAAAAGTTAAAAGTTTTTCTTAAAATGTAAATATTAAAGAAAAAGTGTTGAAATGTTAAAAATAATGTTATAGATGTTTGACACTTTGACTAAGTTCATTCTTGAATAAGTTTTTTGAAGCAGCATTCTCAAATAAGTTAAATATTTGAAATATCATAAATTGTATGTTTTATAATAAAACATCAAACAAATATTCAAGATAATGTTGGCTCTCAATCCTTTTTTTTTTAATTAAAAGTAATGATATTTACTCATTTAAATCACCCCCTCACAAGAAAGAAGAAGAAAACTCAAAAATATGAAACTAGAGGCCACTTCTAAATCCTCTTTTTTATCAAAATACGTTGGCTTTTTGAGAATAGCAATTTTGCTTTTAGTACTCCCTTTAATCTTTATTATATGAAAAAAATTATTTTATATGTTAATAGAATATGTTTGATTATATATAATCTATAATATGAACCAGATGGATCAAACATTTTATGAACTTACAAAGTTTTTTTTTTAATAATAAGGAGTAGGGAGAATATTTAATTAGGAGTAGGGAATAGTTAAATATGTTTTTATCTCTCAAAATAGATTTAATTTTCTTTTAATTCTTTTAAAAATTCACTTTAAATTTTAATCCTTTTAAATTTTTAATCTTCAATTTTAAAATTTTTTAACAAAAACTTATATATTTGTCAAAAAAAACAAAAATTTATATAAATATTAAAAATAAATTATTTTAATAACATATCATACGGTTAAAATCATTTTACAATCTCACTTAAAAAAAATATCATTTTACAGGCAAATTCTAAAATGGACCACTTCATCAAGTGGTCCATGGTGGACCACTTATGAATAACCCTATAACGAATACGAATTTTACAAAATCGACCGTTAGATTGAAAGTTTGTTTCATATAGATTTGTTGGGTCACCATGAGGGGGAAGCCACGGGGGATCATCCACATTGGGTCTAAGAACAACTTCACAAGTGAGTTGGACACCACACTTTAACCCAAAACCTTAAGGTGTTAGGTTTATGGGTCATCTCACTTATAAAGTGTTCAACCTCCACCATTCTAAGCAATGTGGGACTTTTCACTCACACTTGTCACAACAATCTCCCCCTCAAGTGTGAGTCCATCCATTCTTGGATATGCTCCCCCTCAAGCGGAAGTTTTCTTCATCCATACACTTGTACTTGTACCGCCGTTGCCACACTCAACGGGACACGCCACCAAACCACCTTTGTTAGGAAGATTTTCGATACAAGGAGCCGATCGAACCATTGGCTCTGATACCACTGTTGGGTCACCATGAGGGGGAAGCCACGGGGGATCATCCACATTGGGTCTAAGAACAACTTCACAAGTGAGTTGGACACTACACTTTAACTCAAAACCTTACTAACTAAGTGATAGAAAAGACATACTCAAGTTGTAGCTCAAAACAAGCAACTTTGCTACACACTCATTATCACTTAGAAGTCACAAATCTCTTCTCTAAGAAGCTGCTGGTGCCGCACTGTTTCTCTGCTAGTGTTGCGATATGCTACCCATTTTATATGGAAGTTGATAGTTGTTGTTGATTCCACCATAGGTGATGATGATTGTTGTTCCTAGTGTTCACTACATGACTGATTGTACCCATTATTTATTTATAGTGGAAGATTTATCTGGCTTGGTCCCGTGGTTTTTTATTCTCTCACATTGAGGGGATTTTCCACGTTAAATTCCGGTGTTTTTTATTGTTATCATTATTCTGCTTGGTTGGATTTTCTGGTTGTCAAATTAATTGCACAGGTGATTGGGAGAAATAATTCCGCAATTTAAAGAGACCCCAACAAGATTATCCATACAAATTTTTAGAAAAATTGAAAATCTTTTGATATGTTATTGAGACCCATTAAGATTAACGGTTTATGAGTTTTTATTAAATACCGTTAAACTTGATAGATTTCAATAACACATCAAATGATTTCCAATTTTTCTAAAAATTTGTATGGATGATCTATATGATACAAACTTTCAACCCAACGGTAAATTTTATAAAATTTGTATTCATTATAGTAGTAATGATCACTTCACCACGGTGGACCACTTGTGAGGTGGTACACCGTAGCATTAACCCATTTTACAATCACATTGTCTTTGTTTTAATTAACTGTGGCAAATAAAGTTGAAATCAGTTATTTGAGCAATAGGGACACGGCGGTTAGTTACGACAAAGTTTGGGAATTAAGAAAACCAAAACAACACCCACCAAGCACTCTTCCTAGTTCATACAACACGGATGTGGTATTTTCCCATTCGACCGTTCCCCCAATATTCTCATACGTGTCACCCTTTTACTCTTTCCCATAAAACCTCTTCCACAAACGCCTCTCGTCTTTTCATCGTTTTTACAAGTCTACATCTCACAGGCCGTTAGATCCGAATCCTAACCATTTTTTAATAAACTAAACTTAACCTTAGTCAAAAAAAAAATATTAAACTTAACCATGGTTAACTTAACTCAAACCCACGAAACCTTCATTATACCGATAACACCCTTGCTTTTCTAATTAATCACTTTTCGCCCTTTTCTTTCCTCATCTATTTAACCAGCCTCCGAGACTCGCTAGGTTTGCCAAACCAATTCCCCAAAGGGGTCCTTAACAGGACTCAACCAAACAAACCCTAGTCTCTCTCTTTCTCTTCTATCTCTCTCTCATTCACAAACAAAAAAAAAATCTCTAATCTAATTTCTTCACACAAAAAAAAAAAACAACCATGGCTTCTTCTCGAGACAAAAAATCATGTGGCCCTGTTCTTCGTTCACTTTCACCTTCAGGGAGATTTTGTTCCTATACAACATCAAGAACCGGTTTCTCTACACCCTCATCAGCTTTCGCTTCTTCCACTAACGCTTCCTTTTCATCATCCTCTGCTTTCTACATCGATAACCATGATCATCACCATCATAATTATCATCACACCAGTCATCATCGTTCAGCTTCACCTACACGTGTCAATCTATACACAACAAATTCTTTATCCTCTGGTGTACGGTTCTCGATTGATTCCCGGTCTATCTCACCGAACCGGTCGATTTCAAACCATGTTATTACAACAAAAAAGAACCGTCCAATTCCGGCTCAGAAAAAGACATGTATGTGTTCACCAACGAATCATCCCGGTTCATTTCGATGCAGTCTTCACAAGAACAACGGAAACACCAGCAGCGGTGGTGATTCGTATCATCCTTCAACTCGTCTAAATATGCGTAGATCTGCGATGAAGAATTCGCTTGTGAGAATCGGTGGTGTTGAAGGTGAATGGGTGAAAAGAGCTTTAACGGCGTTGATTCGACCTTCTTCGCATCAACAGAGGAGGAGATCGGCGTTTGAACCAAGACCTAGTCGTCTCTCCGTCATGTCCAAGGCTGAGGATCTTTGATTTTATCTGTTTTTCAATTTTACAGGTTTGATCTTGTTAATCACGCTTTTGCGGTGGTTGTTTTTCACCCACTGCGTTGATCTGCTGCCAGATTGATGATTCCGGCGAGCAGTTAGGTTAAAGCGTGTCTTCTCCGGCGAGATTGATGAATCAGACATCGGAAAGAACTACAACCGTCGAAGAATTTCTGAATAGATCTATTGAGATTGATGAATTTGGATTCATCATCATCCTATTGCATTTTGTACATAAACATTTGCTATGGAAGCAGAGAATTTTGGACCTTTTTTATTTTATTTTTCAGTCACTAAAAATCGTTTGAAGAAAATTAAAACTTAATTAATTAATTTATCAGGCCTAATTAATTTAATTAAAATTGGAATTGAAACCCTAATAATGTATTGTGACTTCTATTGGTAATTGCGTGATCCGTTTCGGTTCTCTGTGCAGCGTGTTGTCACTGCCTACGTTATTTCCGTCAATTGCCTCCGTTCCGTTTGGGTTGTTTCGTTGTTTTGGACCGTTCCGTTGACCCGTTCTCCGTGACGTCCGTTGCGTTCGTTCAATGGCGTTGCGTCCGGTGCAGGTATTGTTTTTTTTTTCCAATTTTTATTGTTATTGTTATTATTATTTGTTTAATTTTAATTTGTTTGATTGCACTTGCAGGTTGGTTGTTGAGCTACTATGATGTTAAAGACAGATTCGATCTCAGTTTTAAATGAATTCTTGATTTGGAAAATGGTCTTAATAAATTTGAAAGCTGGAAGAATTAATTGACAACCTGTGCAGGAAGGAGCACCTTGTTTTGGACTATATAATATCAATATCATAAAGGACATAAAGAAAAATAAAACAATAATTAAGGGGAATTAACATTTACTACAGTAAAATAGAATATCCTAAAAGTTGATTGAAAAATATTTAAAATATTAACACTGTGTTTGTTTAGGTAGATTTATGAAAGAGAGAAATAAGAAAGAGAGAGATAATAAAGAAATTGATTATTTCTATAGTTTGGATGAAAAGAGAAATAAGAAAAGAGAGAAATAAAATGGTTAATAATCGTCAAAAAAAATCTCTTCATATTAAGAGAGATTTGTGTATCAAGAAGTAAAATAAAGAATTTTACTACAATACCCTCATTAAACTAATATATTTTCTTATAAAAAAGGGTAAATTTGTTATTTTACCATTTTTATTAATTTATCTCTTCTCACTTTTCTATTCATCCAAATCATATAAACTTTCTACTCAATTTTTTTTCTATTTCTCTTCTCTCTTATTTCTCTCTTCGCTATTTCTCTCTTCAGTATTTCTTTGACATCCAAACAAGCTCTAAAAGCCTCCAATCATGGTCCACATGGATGAAGGAAAAATTCAAATTTTGGAAACTTAAATTGGATTTCAAGGTTGGGTGAGATGTTGAAAAATTATAGAAACTTGTTAAAGAGACACCCCACCAGCAAGCTAGCTGGCCATGTGCTGTTTCATACGGTACTTTCATTGCTGCTTACAAAATAATGCTCTATGTACCAGCTGGCAGCTGGCAGCTGGCAGCTGGTGCATTTAATCGATAATAACTGGAATTTTTAAATAGGGTTAAATATGTTTTTAGTCGCTAAATTTTACCATATAGTTAAGAATAGTTACTACATTTTTTTTATGGTTATAAAAAATCCTATAATATTTTCCGTCACTACTTTTAATAAAAAAATTACTGGAATTTTAATTGCTACTTTAAGGATTTTTAATTTCAATAATTGGAGATATTATACTATAAATTGGCATTCATTTCATTAAAAAATACTACAGCATTTTCAACTAAATTGTTTGGAAGAGTTGAAGAAAAAAATTAAAATATTACTGCCCTTTAAAGTAAGAATTTAGAAACAAATATTTTCTATTATAAAAAAATAAACAAATATTTTCTTGTAAAACTAGGATTCCTCTAAAAATAAGATTCTGAATATTGAATATTTATTAACCAAACAATATTCTAATATTTAAACATAATTTTTTTTTATTGTAAAATAAAACATCACTTTATGAAAGTCAAACACATCAAATTTTAAACAGTTTATTAATATTTTTAGTCAAAAATTTAGGATCAACGAGTTTCGTTTATTTTTAAATAGTGCCACAGATTCACTAGTAAAGTAAAAGAAAAAAATTTACAAAGAAAATGCCACTTTTTACATTTTTAAAAAGTTGATTACACAAATTACAAGACATTTTAACTATTATTAGCTTTATTAACTAGTGCACTGGGAGCACTATTTAACATTTTTTATAAAATAATACTTCATCCGTCCATAAATTCTCGTTCAACTAATAGAAATGTCAAAATTGTTAGTGTCAGATGTTATGATTGAAATTTGAATTTCGATTTCTCTATTTTGTGTGTATGAGTTTCCAATGACTTGTCATTTTGCCTATCTATAAAAAAAAAACTCCATCCAACCAAGTTAAAAGGAAAAATAATCACGCTTATTATGAAAATTAAAAACATGATAAATTAGAGTAATTTGTTATATATATTTTTAAATTAGTTGCATGAAAGGATGCGAAAACAATTTTTATTGTTTATTAGCGGCCATTCCATGCCTGTTCGTATGATTGTTATTCTCTATTGTGCTAATATAGATAACTATTTAGGTCTTGTTTTGATTAACTTACTTTTGAGCTTATGCAGACAGCTTATGCAATTTTTATGTATTATTATAAGTTTGTCAAGGTACTCCGTAGTTTATGATAAAATAGCTTATAAAAATACAATTTTCACTAGTTTGAACTTATAAAATAACATAAAACCTAATTTATATTGCATAAGCTAAAAAATAAGTTAATCAAAACGAGGTATTAACCTCCTTTTTGGTTGTGTTTAGTTAATTGATACCTACTTAACCTCCTTTTTTGTTGTGCTTAGTTATTAAGAAGAGGAAAAAAATTTCATTAAAAAGAAAAATTGAAAACCTACTTTTTTGTTGAAGTTATTTTTCAACATATACAAATAGAGTGAAGGACAAAAGTGACAATAAGAAAAGTCTATATCAAAAAAGATATTCTCTTTATATATTGGTATAGATAGAAATAATAAAATCAAGTAAATTAAATTTAAATTTGTTTTTGAGAATACATAAAAACTTTTCTTAAAAGAAATTCATGTTTATTTTCTCTAATAATATGAGACAAGAAAATTAGTATTTTTATATATTTTGAGATAAGAGAATATTTTAAAAGCAATTATTAACTTGTATTTTAAATTTTCAAAATATTAAATTAAATATAATATTTAAGACAAATATTTTTAAATTGAATTTCTTAGCATATGAGTAGCAAGTTTTATAGCAAAAATTAGCATTATCTTATCTTATTTTGAAATGAGAGAAAAAAACAAATCAATAAAGGGCTGCTAACAAACAACCGAGGCAGGCATGTCGATATTGGAGGGTATTGGCAAACCTAGGGCCCTAGCTAGTGGATTAGATTTTAGAATGGAAAATAGAGCGCAAAGTGTCAAATTTAAAAGTGGTCCTGCTGAGTTACATACCTGACTGACTCAATCCATATCCATAGCTATACCATACATGTGGCGTTATCATATGTAAACTGTGCTGTGCAGCATACATTCATGATCTAGCTAGCGGGAGGCATGTCAGAATTGATTCCTTACTTTCTACCAGATTTGTGGCCCACCAAGTAACCGTTCTCAATCCGGTACTTCTTCACACTTCATACGTAGTATTTAAAACCCGGACCAATTATCAAACTGATTTATTGGTTGAACTATCGAATCACATGATTAAATTGAATAAAATTGAATAACTCGATCGGTTGAATAAACTGACCTTTATAACAAAACTATATAAGCATTAAATCGGATTGAACTAAATAAGTGAGTCGCTAAAAAATCATGATATCTACAAAATGTGAACCGCTGATTCACCGGTTTTCATTGCTTTAGCCAGTCGAACTGTAATATTGTATTGAAAACTTATAGACAATTTTTTAAGCACAAATTTGTATTACAAATGTCACAATTATTGTAAAATAGACAAATATATTATTATTGAAAGTATCAATTAAACTATTTGGCAGGAAATGTTCCGTTTCACATGGTTAAGCATCTACATTACTAGGTTGGTTCAAGTCTTCTGAAAAAAAGAGGTTCAAGCCTTAACCAGATGTACCTAATCAAAAAGTTGTTTTAATAAAAAATCCATTCAATTATATGTATCAGGACCGTCCCTGAGATTTTAAGTGGTCTATCCAAAGAAAGAATATGGTGCCCTATTTTTTTTAGTCATAATTTTATTTTATTTATCGGATTTATAAGTCATATAATTGAAAAAATTAAATAAATAAAAGTAAATAAAAAGTAATTATACATGTGTCTATCAATCTAAACATGTATTAGTAGCATTCAAATTCTCACATTAGCTGCAAACTCACACTAGTCTAATTAGTTTTTCACTCATTTTATGATTTCTATTATTAATCACATTTATTTAGGGTGTTTTTACACAATTTATGTATGGATTTTTTTATGAGAGAGTGATTTTAATATATTAATTATAATTGTTTTAATTATTATATATGCGCATATGTCATATGTGCTCCAATATAACTTTTTTTATTAGAGTTGAAGCTTATATTAAGAAAATATAATTAATATTAACTACATAATTTTTAGATTTTAAAAAAATATTTGGTGTCCTGTACCACCGCTCCTTTCGAAAACCCTCTAGAACTTCCCTGATATGTACCACACATTATGTAAGGGAGCAGGGGATAGATCCAAAAAATGATCAAACAAGAGAGACGATTCTCTCAATTTTAATTTCCTCAATTTCTTCAATCTCTATCCTTTAATTCATCTTTTTTCTCTTTTTCTTTTCTCTCTCCTCACAAACCAATGGCTAGAATTTCTATTACTTTCATCATGTAACAGAGGCCAAAAATGTATTATTAATATTCATTATATATTACTCGCTCTATTTATTTAATAATAACGAGCAACACACTTTCTTATTTCGGAGTTATAAAGGAAATACATTATTCTCACGAAGTACTATTGGTGTGTTAACAATTACTAGCACAATATATCCAAAATGGAAAGTATTATCTTGAGGGTATGTACGATTTTTTTTTTTAAGATAAAACCTCTTTTATTATATGAAGAGTGCTATATCAAGCGAATAACTTCTTCAGGAATTTTCACGACACCTGTATACAAGTTAATAGGAAAATAGTTTTGTTAACAAATGAATTCCGGATTTGACGGAATACAAGTAGGTGGGGGCATTATGTAGTTATATTACACTATCAGGATGTTGTCGTGAAAACTCCTTCGCTGTATATATCATTTTCCTTATTATATATAAGATAAGGAAATTATTACACCAAAACAAAATGTAAACAGACAACAAGCTACGACGCTAAACCTTTTTGTATAGCAAAACCTAATTTTTGAAAAACCAGATTCATAGACCTATAGGCAACATAACATTATTATGCATGATCCTTTGAACTTTTTTAAAATATTACATCAAAACATTTTGGTGCAATTCCATCCTTTCTCGTTGATGAATTTGCTGCAAAGTTTGAATTTGTATAAATTGGTGTATAAATTGGAAAATCTACAACTTTAGTTACAATGTTTAACTTCACATCATCAAGTAAAGAGGATCCACAACTTTAGTGAAAAGCATCCATATTTAAAGCAACTTAAACAACTTATAAAAATAAAATTGTCTCAATAAAAATATATTTCGAATTTAGAATCCAAACATAATTTTGGATTCTAAAATCTAAACTTATAAAACCTTGGAATGTCACTGGGGCACAAGAGGATTTCAGACTATGTATAAAAGGCGTTTGAATTCTAGAATTTGTATAAATATTTTTTAAAATTCAGGGGGCGCAAGAGCCAAGAGGTGGTGGAGAAACAAATTTCTTGAAACAATGTTGTTCTGGCCCATAGCTCTATCGTATGTTAGCCCAAATATTGGGGTTGTGATGGGCATAGATTTTTGGGCCTATCAAGATATAAATGTTACTCTATTATATTTGAAAAATACTTTTGCCACCCTACTCATTTTCTCGTGCGGTCTATAAATTTATCAAAATACCCTTGTCCGCTACTTACATAGTGGGACACCCAAAAACACCCTACCATTATAACATCCGCTACTTAAGTAGCGAATGACATTTTTCAAAAATTACTCATTTTTATTACATCCGCTACTTAAAATGGGAAAGACGTAGGGCGCGCGAATAACTGTTAAGATGGCAAAAGTTAAAGTCATTATATTTTGAGAGCTTCTTTTGCCACCCTATCACCTTTTCGTACATCCTACTAGTTTTCTATTTTACCATTCCACTACTTAAGTAGTGGACGTTTAAAGTAGGGTGTTTTTCTTAAAAAAATTCTCAATTTTAAAACGTCTGCTTAAGTAGCTGACTCTGGTGGCAAAAGAAATTCTCTTATATTTTGGGGTTATTTTTTCCTCTCAAAATCAGTTTAGATATGCTACATATGAAAATATCAGTAATTTTCTTATGTCTAAATATGTCATTATGAATGCTCTGTGCATGAATATATACTTCAAATCAGCACTCTTATATTTATCTTACTAACTTATTATTCCAATCTCAAATATAAACAAAAAATGAATATATTTTATGGTTCAGAATACAAGTAAAATCAACTAGATCATACTTAATGTTATAATTTTAAAAACTCTCTTCAACAAAACAAGTTCATATATAAAATTAAATGATAATTTGAGAAATAAAACTATCTTTTAGATTATGAGATTAATCAATAATATTCTCAATACGTGTATAATTAATTACTTTTGCTAATAATTGATATCGAATTTTTGTTTCAAAGAAAATTGCAAATCACACGAAAAGTAGATATAGTTTTGATACCTTATCTATACTTTGCAAAAGAAGAATCATAACACCAAACAAAAGTAAAACATCTTTCAAGTTTCTATGTTCTTCTCATTTGGTTAATTTCATTTCACCTTTGAAACTAGAGCATGCCATTGTCATTGCAATGTCTTTATTTTCTACTCTCCGCCGATCCTCCTTCATCCAACGCTTCCGAACTTCGACCACACAATCTTCTTCTACACCATCGTTACCGAATACCAACCAACCTCGATATCCAAAGTTGGTTTCGGCCATTGTTCTTGGCTCCGCGCTTGTTCTTTTGTATTACTTCTCCAAAAATAATTCACACTTCGACTCCGCTTTCTTAATCAATGCCTTTAGAAAATTATCACTTCCCGAGAGTACCAACAATAACTTACTTTTTGGAGGCATGTAATGTATTTATTTAACATGATTTACTAAATTTAACCATTAATAATTTTTTCTCACTAAATAATTTATGTTTTGTTGCAGATGGCTATAGAAGTAAGGTTTTCTTCAACTATGAGAAGCGCATTAGGTTGCATAGTCCACCCGAAAAGGTCTTTAATCTTTGTTATACTATGAAATTAATTTTACACCGAAATCTAATTGGTGCACTTCGTTTTATCATATCATACTATGAATTTACAAATGTAGTTATAAAAGTTGTATCGTATCATGCAAGCAAAGTAGTGAGTTTTTATTGAATGTCGATATAAATTGCTAGTGTAAAACTAATTTACACCGAAACAAGATGTCGTTAATAAGGTGGTGACTTGACTGGTTGTTTAAAACTAATTATGTATCATGATAATTGATAAAGTAATTAGTTAATTTTTGGCTATTTTAATAATTCAAGAATTCACATTTGAATTATTAATGGTGAAAATTGACAAATCATTTCTTAAGAATGATCTGATCTGTCTGTACATTAACATTTTCTGCTCTTTTGCATTAAGGTTTTTGAATACTTTGCATCTTATCGAGAAGGGGAGCCTCTTATGACTCCGGCAGATTTAATGCGCGCAGTAGTTCCTGTTTTCCCTCCATCTGAATCAAACCTTGTTAGAGAAGGACACTTGAAAGGAGAAAGAAGTCCTGGCCACTTGTTTTGTCCTCCTTCAGATTTTTTTATGCTTTTCGATGTAAACGGTGACGGCCTTATATCTTTCAGAGAGTGAGTTGTCTGAACATATGTGAAGAATGTTTTTAATAGAGGACAAGGTTTTAAACTATTTATATTCTTAACAATGCCCCTATTTTAACTGCAACAGGTATTTATTCTTGATAACACTGCTTAGCATCCCAGAATCAAGTTTTTCTGCAGTGTTTAAAATGTTTGACATGGATAATGATGGGTTAGTTGTATTCATGCTGCCTTATTTGAATGTTTAGCATCAATTGGTAGATTTAATTTATGATATATAAGTAGCCTAAAGTTGCATATTGTGATTTCTTATTATCTATTTCTGGTGGAGAATAAGTTATGCATTTTTACATTTTAAACTATGTGATGCACTCTAATATTATACTAGTTCTGTTGAGCAGCATTACACTGCTATTATTGTTATTATGGCATCAAATTCTATGAGACATACATTGTAATTCTCTCAACATCTTGAATTGGCTTTGATGCTTCATTAGTTTTGTCCATCTTTAGGGAGATAGATAAAGAAGAATTCAAAAGAGTGGTGACATCAATGCGATCTCATAGCAGGCACGGTGTTCACCGAAGGGATGAACTACTGACGGATGCTTCAATAGAAAATGGAAGGATGGTGGAATACTTATTTGGTAAAGATGGAAAAGGACGGCTCAAACATGATAAATTCGTGAAGTTTATAAGTGATTTGCATGATGAAGTATGTCTATAATTATTTCTTTCTCCTTATAAGTCGATACTATCTCTATCCTAAATATATGATCTATCGACTAAATCACAAAAGTTTAAAATATATTACTTCTTTTAGTGACCTTTGAAGTGATTATGAATGACAACTAATTATACTATTATGTGTGTAGATTTTGCGGCTGGAGTTTGTTCATTATGACTTCAAATCTCGAAAAACCATATCAGCCAAGGATTTTGCACACTCCATAGTTGCTTCTGCAGACGTGAGTCATCTGAACAAGTTACTCGAAAGGGTTGATGAAATGAACGATGATACACGGTTCAATAATGTACGCATCACAATTGAGGAATTCAAGAATTTTGCAGAACTGCGTAAAAAATTAGTATTTTGCAGAACTGCGTAAAAAATTAGTACCCCTTTCATTGGCTCTTTTCAGTTTTGCAAAAGTAAATGGCCTTTTAACAAGAGATGATTTTCATAGAGCTGCATCAAGTGTACGCCATTTATCTCCGTTTTCTTCCTCAGTTTTTATAACATATATATATATATGTCTTCAGATAGAATAATTGTACTTTTTTTGGTTTCAGGTTTGCGGTTTATCTCTTTCGGACAACGTGGTTGAGATTGTTTTCCATCTGTTTGACACAAGTGGGGATGGAAATCTAAGTTCAAATGAGTTTGTTAGAGTGTTACACAGGCGAGAAAGAGACGTTGGTCGAACTGTGGAGACAGGAATCATGGGTTTCTTGTCATGCTGCTGGAACTGTACAGACACTTCCCCACGTTCACAGTTGCTTTCCTGATTGAACTTTTGCACATACCAAGTCACTGCTCTTACATCTAGAAATACATTAATAGGCTCTGTAATATGAATCAGCAATATAAATTTAAAAAGTACATGTCAATTTGGAGAAAACTGACAATCAGTTTAGTTCTTTCATCAATCAACTTGATCAATTTTGATGAATCGTGGTAGTGAACTAACTAGCGACAACGGAAGTCCTAAACAAACTAAGCATGCACACTAAACAAGTCAACTAAGAATTTCTTATTTTGTCAGTTAACAGAGGAACTCAACTGATTAACCAATAACCATTTGTTATTTCAAATACTAATTTGTTATTTCAGAGTTAATTATAAATATTCTACAAAAGGCCTCATATTTAAAAATTTAATTAATTCAATAGTGACCACCAAGAATTAATTCAACAGCACTAACCTAGTGACATTTTTTTATCAAAACAAAAATTATAATTCACATCTTTTTGAGGCATTGAGTATTAAGGGAAGAGCTATTCCTTATACCAGAATTGTAACTTCCACATCTTGATTCTGCTTTGAAAATGTTGGACAACTGATGCTTATTTTGACTAGAGCTGCTCTTGAAGCGGAAGAGGAATGGTAGGCCTCCAAGCTGTGCCATTTGGACTATCCATGAGAGCAATACCAACATCAGCCAAATCTTTCCTTATGGCGTCGGATTTGGCATACTCCTTTTGTATTCTAGCATCATCTCGTTCTTCAATCTTCTTCAAGATTTCTTCTTCTGTCAAGTTTGCACGTTTAAGAGCTTTTTCCTTAAGCTGCTGTAAAACCTGCAGTGTGACATTGATTACATATTACAATAAACATAAGGCATTTGGCACAACAATACGAGCTACGTCACATGCATATAAAACTAATGGACATGATGTCAATAATTTTAAAAGTGAAAGAAACCAATCACTTCAAAGTTCAAACGTATTCATATACTCATACCTCATAGTAACTCGAAGGCATAAGTCCTAAAACAGTAAGTACATCACCAATTCTTTTCTTCAACGCTGCAAGTGATTCTATTCGAAATTGTTGTTTTTTCCCCTGCAAGGATTATGAACTTAGCAATGTTATAAATGGCATTCATGTGATATTTTTGTGTTGCTGATAACAAATAACAAGCATTCATATGACACCATCCACAAGATAACAGTTTTAAAGTTGCATTTCTACCACTCGAAGTCTGAAAAGTAGTATTCATGTTGTACAAGATTAGCTGCAAAACCACCAAGAGTCCACAAAATACCCTTTAGTTTAACAATTAGCAAGTAATTTTCTTTTTTTTTTGTTGAAATATATAGATCTACTTGAACTGTTAGAAGATATGAAAATATCTCATAATAATAAATCAAGGTTTTTTGTTTCCCCAACACAACTTCAATTGAGGCCATGGCCGCATTTGACTGGAACTCTCTACAATATCAAAGATCACAACCACGATTTAAAATCTTGGCTGCACGGATTAGACACCACCATATTTACTATCATGTAACAAGTTTAGAGACAGAACATTTACTTCTAAATTCCTCTTACTGGATTGACCAATAACTTTTATTGATCTCCCTCTACCTCTGACCATTGGACTACCCTCCATTTGGTCAATCTCTCCCATAAATTTTCTTAATCCTATTATGTCTTGATGCATGTGCGATCATTTAGCCATCTTAACAACTTATTTCCATGACAGTTTACTAAGAGAGATGGACACAATTTCAAATTAGAACATTCAGCCCCATATCTTTACACGTGAGAAAATACAATACCTTGCGAGTATGCAGCAAGTCGTTAATTAATTTAAGTGGATCAGACAGTCCGGCCAATACAACCGGAGTGTGAAGATCATCAGACATTGAGGTCAGAAAAACATCATAGAGGTTATCAATGATACTCAAAGTATCTGATGGGATGGAGTCCTTCCTAACCGTCTGATCATGCTGGTTCAGCAAGCTTTCACATTCATGTAATGTCTGTAAACAAACATAAATATCAATACGCATCTAAAGTACACGACATATATAATATAATGAACAAATGCATGAACAAATTATGCTTGCCAATTGCATCGACAAAGGCACGCACAAGGGCAAGGCAGTTTGTAGCCAAATAAAGCAGTACCTCATATATATAATAAACACGGTCTGAAGCACTTTCAAGGTGTATATTAGAGTAGTTCATAGGAGATCTATAATGGGCACTCATCAAAAAATATCTCAAAGCCAGCGGATGGTAAACATCTACAACCTGCCAACATGAAAGGTTTGTGGAATAAGAACTCAGCCTTTTTAAGTGGGCCAACAACAAACGGGAAATTTGAGTCCTCGTACAATAGATTTAAACAAAAATAAGTCTAAACTATGAGGACTGTCACCTGCCGTATTGTGAAAAAGTTTCCCAGAGATTTAGACATCTTCACAGAATCAATGTTGACAAACCCATTGTGCATCCATACACTAATATCACTTTTACTACAAGCCGCACAACTCTGAGCAATTTCATTTTCATGGTGAGGAAATACAAGGTCAATCCCTCCACCGTGGATGTCAAAAGAGTAACCAAGATAAGTTGCACTCATAGCACTGCATTCAATATGCCACCCAGGTCTTCCAGGACCCCAGGGACTTTCCCAAAATGGCTCCCCTGGCTTTGTAGACTGCAGAACAGCATTGAAAATCCATAAAATAGATGAGTTTCAAACCAAATTAGGATTTATAAGTATTTTATTTTATAACCATCCATTTGTTTTGAAATATATAATGAGGTTGACATATGTAACATGTCTGCATTAATACTATCTATAAACAAATTATTATACCTTCCATAGAGCAAAATCAGCAGGATTTTTCTTCCTTGAATCAACAGCAACCCTCTCACCAGCTCGATTATCTTCTAGACCTCGACTAGATAATTTTCCATATTCTGGAAATTTTTCTACATTAAAGTATACATCCCCATCAACATTGTACGCATACCCATTATTAAGAATCTGTCAACAAGTATTTAACTGATCAACAATGAATCAATACTGTATTTTCTGAATCTTATTAATAAAAGAGAGCTTGATACTACACTATGATGATAATAACTTCATATACAAAATTACCAATAGCATGTCCATGTAAGCTTTCTTAGAAATGGAATACAAAACAATGATATGGAATTTATCGTTCTTCTTATGTTTGATTTTAATGCCATAGTAAAATGAACGACAGTGGTACCTTCTCAATCATATCAATAATTTGCGGCATATGCTCGGAGACTTTTGGTTCCTTGGTAGGAGGCAAACAATTAAGAGTTACCATGTCTTGACAGAACTCTTCACAATAGCGTCGACTCAAACTAATTGGATCTTCTCCTAACTCCGTTGATCTAGCAATTATCTACATAATTCGAAAATTGCAGACTAAGATCCTGTAATAGCAATTTAAAAGTAGTGGGTACTTTGAACTTGCAATAAAAGGATATAACCAAATTCACAAAATTTCTCAAGGTCGAAACTCTAAAGTGATTAAAAGTACCACCTATAGAATAACAAATCGAATAGTTAGAGACAAGGAATGTCATATAGATTGTGAGAGGTATTACGCTCATTTCCGCAGACATAATTCAGATACATCGTTAACTTGAACCCATCAAGGATTTCCCTACAACCTCATTTTCCTCTTACACTCAATGTAAAGCAACATTAAGTAGCTGATTCCAAAACTTGCATTTTGAAGGTTTTAGTTTCTTCAACTGTGTTTCAATTAATATATTTCCAACAAGTAAAAAGCTTTATCAAATCAAAGCATAGTTAAAACAACTTATTAAAACAGAGGCCTAGAAATAAGCTGAAGACTTTTACTAAACTAAGAAGGTAAGGGCCCGTTTGATGGTCAAGATAGGATAATGACAGGATATGATAGAGAGCTGGATAAAGACATGATATGATATAGACCGGATAATATTTATCTTATCATGTGTTTGATGGGGCAATAGGATAGTCAATTTTATTTTTTTCCTTTCAAGTGAAGTGATATTTTTCAGATTAACAAATCAACATAGCAGATCATTCCAAATGAACAAATTAGAGATTTTAGCAAAAAAAATTACACAACAATATGTGTACAATAGAACTTCATAAAACAATATTTTTTTCTTCTTTGAATCGGCACAACTTTAGTAAAGAATACCAGTTTATTACAAGAAGTAAAAAAGGATGACCAGAAACATAATACAAACAGGGAACCTCAATAGAAAAAGAAAGGGGGCACACCATGACTATTACAACAAACTCAGTAAAAGAGAAGGGAACTAGCAAAAGAACAACACATCAACAATAAACTACAGCGCAAATAAAACAAACAGGGGAGAACCACAAGCTAGCAAGATGTAGCCGTAAAAAACACATAGGAACCACAGCAGAAGAACAACACGGTATCGAATAGAGCAGACCCAACGAGAGAGAGAGAGAGAGAGAGAGAGAGAGAGAGAGAGAGTGAGAGGGAGGGAGGGAGAGAGAGAGAGAGAGAGAGAGAGAGAGAGAGAGTGAGAGAGAGAGAGAGAGAGAGGAGGGGGGTGGGTTGGAGATGCAGTCGACGTGCAAAGGTAGAAGACAAAGATTTTTGTTTCTGAGATCTAGGTTACAAAATAAAAAATAAAAAAGGGTTGCTAATTACAATAGGTTAATTTTAACCCAGCCTATACTCAGGATAGAAAGTACAAAGGAATGTCAGGATATGATTAAAAATAGGATTAATATATCATATTTAATTGGTGCATCAAATAAAAGATATGAGTAGGATATGATAGATTAATCATATCCTCTCTTCCTATCCTGACCATCAAACGGACCCTAAATGCTCAATGATGCCAATTTATATAAGATCACAAACAAACATCAACAAGGCTTTTTAAAACCAAAGTTGTGGCAAGTAAGCATAAGGCCTGTTTAGATAAACAACTTAATTAAACGCTGGCTCGTTTAGATTGGCTTATTTTTTAGCTTATGCGAAACAGTTTATGCAAATAAATAAGTTTTAATATATTATTATAAACTTTTCAAGGTAGTTTATGAAAAATCAGCTTATAAAGATACAATTTTTATTAGTGAAAACTTATGAATTAACAAAAAAGTTTATTTATTTGCATAAGATATTTTCATAAGCTCAAAAATAAGACAAATCCAAACGGGTCCTTATATTATATAAAATGCTTATGTATAATATATTTCTATTACAATATAAAATCAAATTGTTTTAAAAAATAACCTATAGGTTATTTTCATAAGCTATCCTAGAGAGGCTATGAACACGTCTTAAGTTGGTTTCAATAAGCCATTCTCAGATGATAAGCTCAAATAAGACAATTCAAACCGATGAATCGAAAAGACACTCACCTTGTCATCTACATCAGTGAAATTACGAACATAACAAACTTCATATCCCAAGTGCTTAAAATATCTGCCTAATTATCAAACGGAGCAAAAAAAAAAAACGAAAACTGATTAGTACCAAAAACCAAAAGAAATCAGAAAAAAAAAAAAAAACATTTTTATTCATTAGGGTATTCTCAAGTAAAGAGATGAACCTATAAAGAAGATCAAAATTGACGTAAACACGAGCATGACCAATATGGCTAAGATCATAAGCAGTAACTCCACAAACATACATTCCAACTTTGGATTCAACTTTCGGTTTAAAAAGCTCTTTCTTTTTACTCATTGTGTTATGAAGCCATATCTCAGGAGATGAACTCTTTGAACGGAAATTTTCACCGTCGTTGCAATTTTTCTCCGCCGCTAATGGCTGAGAAGATGATGAGACGGCGCGAAAGGAATGAAGTTTCTTTTTTCTGAAAACGGCGGCGCAGGGGAAAACGGCTCGAGCTGAGTTGGAGAAAAGCGTGGAGGAAAAGGGTGAGTAGAATTTGAGAAGAGAGAGGGTAAGAGTACCCATTTGGTTTTTTGCACTCTCCTCTGTTTCTGTTTTTCGGTTGTTACGATTGCGTTATCAACATTGGAGTTGATCCTGAAGCAGAGAAGATTGGTACTTGGTAGTCTTTGTGAATATGAGGCTACGATTATCGAGCGTGTACCTGCTTATCGCACTCCCTGTTTTTGCTAAATACACTCCTACCAATACCAATGTGTAGCTGTTAGTTGCAAGATATCCTTGCTTCTTTTTTTTTATGCTAAATTCAGTGAATGGAGATCCTCTTCAACAGGATATCTTGCTAAATACAATACCAATTTGTAGGTTATGATTTTGTTCGTAGATTTATCTTTTATTGAAAAATTACTTTTGTATGAAAAAATCGTTTTGCTATACAAGACATACTTTTGAGTATTTTTTAGCCGAGGCAAAAAAATTACTTTTTCTAAATTTTTTTAACACCTCCATATTGAGGACTGCATTTTGAAATTTGAATACAGGATCTTTAATTAAGCTATAAAAAAGGCTCACTATCTCATTCAAGTGCCCTTGGTATCTTTGCTTGTGATTATATAGTTTGTGCCAAAATATAACATGAGCAATGCAAGCCAAAACATATCGGAAATAAAATATACGGAGTACTTTTTAAGCATGAGGACCAAATGTTAAAAACAGTTTCTGCAAGCAATCCGAAACATTTTATCCATATTGGCAGTCTATGGTTATCAACATTGAAGAAAGTGAGGACGGTTACATGGAAGCCTATTCGTGTCTGTTTACATTAAACATGCTAACATATCCCTATAAAAATTTCAAATTCAACAATTCCATAACATAGGTAATCAAAGATTTCTCTAAGCACCAATTTGTTATAACAAAATTCTCTAATGTTGGTACGTAATGTGTCTTCAGCTCCTGCTCGGGAAAACCAATGTGCTCGCCGGTTCTCATCATTACTTGTTCAACTACTAGTTTCTTGCAGCACCGGGTAACAAGCTGGCTAAAGATGGAACACCTTGATTTCTCATTTCTTCTTGAGCGCGTTTCATTTCTTCTGGATCTGTTGCACCACAAATACAGTGAAGCTATGAGCACAAATTATGCAAAGAGTACTGCAATAATGTGCATGATAGGTCTATACAATACAAAACAATTGTCATTCAGATTGTTTCATAGATGATGGATGTCATTTCGTCACAATAATACAAAACGACAAGAAAGCGCACAGTCATAGAGAAACTCTAGATTGTATGTGTATGTATTGCATACTTCTGAAGGTGTGTAACTAAAAAATGTAAAAGTAAACTGGACTTCAGATGTTTTAACCTGACTTCAATAGTTTGATGTATGCTTCGAAACATAAACTGCTGCTACGGGATAAGACTAGTCTATTAAAATTCTACTGGAGGAAATAAGTAATCAGTTCATTCTTTCAAAGCAAGTACAGTCACACAGACAGACATGCAAATGAGATAAACTTGAAAGGAAATGAAATTTCATATATAAACTTTAGAAGGCATACCCATGTTCTCCATCAATTTGGGCATAAGGAAGACAACAATCAGCATAAATCCCATCATCAGACCCATTGGACTCTTAACAATGGACATAATAGAGAATGGCTCCCTAATCTGTAGCAAAACAACAAGATAACAGCAGGTAGACATTCAGATAATAATCTTAAGGAATGTGGAAGGGAGCACGAACATGAAATTTGTAGTCTAAACCAACCTCATAATATTGTTCCTCCTTTAATGGCTCTAAGACAAACTCACTGAGCCCCCTCCTATTTTCGGTCAAAGCTGCCTGAATTTTGCCAGGGTTTCTGGCACTAACATCAACTCGTACCTATTTTTAATGAACAAAATAATTCAATACATGAGCACACATGGATAAGCAAAAATATTAGGGTAAAGTTAAAAATGTAATTTCCAAATTGAGTACCCACGGGAGAAAAGAAATAGCCTATTGCAGCCACTTCAATTAAATGAGTCCCTGCAGGCACATTGTGGCTTAAAGCATATACGTTAAGGAACTCGATCGTTTCTTTAACAATGATTTGCCATAATCAACTATAACTTCTCACTCAAAAGCAAAAACATGAAGATAAGCAAATATAGAATTAAACAGGGCTTAATATCCCAAAAAAGTCATCATGCAAATTAAGAGGAACTTGAAATGAAATTGTAAATCAAAGGATACAATGAGAAATATCCATCAGGCCTCAGAAAAGAAACTCTTTGACCACCATTAAGTATCACTTTGACATTTGAAACTTTCGCTGGAAGGCTGAATTCCTTTGTTCCATAACCTGCCAAAATGATACAGCGATACCATTATACAACCAATATTTATAGCAAATCCATGTATTGTCACACAGAATAGACGTGCAACACACAGTAAGCATTATGGAATACAGTATATATGTAATAAACTATTAAATTTTGACATTTTAATCCCCAGATAAACTTCACAAAAATAAGATTAGAGACACTGTTTCCTATATGAATTTTAAAAAAAATTGAAATAACACGAGACCAAAGTGCTGTTTTTGTAATTAAAAACGAAAATAGAAACCAATATATACTCTTAGTTTGTTGATATAATGAGCATAGAAACAAAACAGTGCACAAGGCATATCGATAAAACGATGCATTAAAGCATGATTGACAACTATTCTGACATTCTAAATATTCTGACATTTCAAAAAGAAAAAGAATGAACTTGATTCAACCAATTATTGAAGTACCATTACAAATCCCAATCCCATCAAGGATGCAAAGAAAAAAATAATCTTTACGCCGCATCAAAACCTTTACTAACCTATCATGTATTCTCAGATACATAAATTATTCAATGAATCTGATAAGTGAACTTTTGCTTATAATTATGGCTGGAGACAGTATTAATTAAGTTTCATTTACAGATCGAAGTTGAATACTTATATTATTCTAAATTATGATTGAAATTCACATGAAACAATGATTGGGGAAATCAGAATATACTAAATTATATTATGATGATGAAAGGTAAGAACTTACTAGGGATCTTGACTCGACCATAAATAGTGTAACCATCAGAAGACCTGCAGAAGTTACGATATTGATTAGAATAAAGGTAAATTAAGCGATGCAATCGAAAAATTGATTATGAAATTAGGGTTTAGGGAAATATGAAATTGATACCCAGGGGTAGGCGATTGAGCGAATGATGAGGTGAAAAGTGAGAAGCAAAATTGAATGAAAAGAAAAAGAAGAAGTGATTTGGTGGAGGAAGCCATAGCCAATATTCAGAGTTGATTCAGGGCTTTGATTCCTCAACCAAAAAAACGCACTGTTATGTTATATATATGCTATATTATTTGTTTAAGCTCAATTTTGCTTTTAGCTTATTTGCTCACACGATCCCCTTTCGCTTATACGTTTGGTTAGATTCCTTGGGAGGAAATATAACTAAACTTAGGCTTAATTAGTCTGCAGGTCCCTTAAAGACATTTTTGGTTTCACTTTGGTCCCTTAAAAAAAAAAAATTTCACTTTAATCCCTTATTGATATCTCCGGCAGTCAATATGGTCCTTTTTGTCCGTTTTTTCTCAGAAACTGTTAACTTCTGTACATGTAATAAAATAGGTTGTTACGTGACACATGTACTGAAGTTAACGGTTTTTGAAAAAAATGGACGGAAATGACCATATTGACTGATGGAGATATCAATAAGGACCAAAGTGGAACTTATTTTCTTTAAGAGACCAAAGTAAAACAAAAAAGTCTTTAAGGGACTTACAGACTAATTAAGCCCTAAACTTATCAATGTTATTGAAGGCTTTAAATATGTGTGTGTAGTTTCAATTTAAGATATAGTATAGTATAGTATAGTATTTTTTTTTATTTTAATTTTTGGTAGTATTTAAATATTTTTGTTTACTTATAATCTCTGCTTTTAAAATATTTTATAAGAAATACTAGGTGTTTTTAGAATTTCAAAATAATCTCCATTTAAAGTAAACTACAAACTAAAATAACCTATAATTTAGAACAATTTTTTCCTAGCAACATTACTTATAATTCTACTACAAAATTATTTTCATTATTTAGCTTTCAATAGAAGGAAGAGAAATTATATTGATGAGTTGCCTATCTACTTTTTTCCACATTTATTTTATCTAGGTTTATCTTACTATGTAACTTGAGGTGTTTAAGCCCGGCGATAAAAATCTACCTGTTTGAATTGATTTATTTTTGAACTTATACAAATAAATAAGTTTTTATGTATCATTATAAGTTTACCAAAATAGTTTGCAAAAAAACAACTTATAAAAATATATTTTTTGTTAGTGATAATTTAAGAATTAACATAAAATTTTATTTATTTGCGTAAACTTTTTGATAATCTATTTGAGTTAGAGTAAATATTAACCTTTTCTCTAGTACAAATAACACCAACAGGATGAGAAGGACAAAACTCAAAGCTATAAATATCTCCTTGAAGCTTCACAATCTTGAACTTGGTAGTGAAGTCTCCAGGTACACCACGAGTGCTCATAAACCAGAAATCAGTTTCATACTTTGATGTGTGCAATATTTTCGAGTCTTGAACGCATCGATCGAGAACAGGAATAGTAATAGTGAGATCAGTGAGTGTTGGAATGAAATCAAGACCTGGTGCAGAGAAGAATATTGGCTCGCCCATTGACTTCGCACTACAAAAAACACGCTGTTTAGCCACGGTCAAAACCGTGGCGAAAAAGGCTATAGACCGTGGCTAATAAAATTTACCACGTTAACTTTGAGGGTGGCCTATTGGGGCGTTGCAAAATTTAGCCACGGCTAAATTTGGTATTTGCCACGGCTATATAAAGCGTTGTTACATTTTTACAACCACGGCTATTCATCAATTAGCCACGGTTAGACCGTGGCAAAACAGCACAAAGGTGACTGGGAGAAACACATTTGGCTACGGTCATAACCGTGGCTATTTAGCACATTAAAGATTGCCACTCATTTAACCGTGGCTAAAATTGGTCTTTTTTTTTTTAATAAAAATGCTGCTATTCTTTCATGCTTTTTTTTGTCTTTATCATACACTATTCAAACTCAGAAAATAGATAAATTCAAACTTTATTAACACTAAATTTATCTATGGTGCTAAGCTAAATTTATCCAAGCCCCTTATATGCCAAGAGATTGGTTCCATATTAAAATGATACCTAAGGTGTTAAGCTATATTTATCTAGAGTGCTATACTAAATTTATCCATATAATGACAAGTGATTATACACCCTAAACAAATAGATAAATAGTGACAAGTAATTTACACCCTAAACAAATAGATAAAAAATGACAAGTAATTAACTCGGGTCATACAACTTTGAAGCACAAGACCCACAAAACTATATATTCAAAATACAAGTACCTGATAATTGTAAAATTTGCCTCACATTCCTTAACAACTGGCCATGACAAACTGGTCTACAATCACATTCACATACAAGTTAGATAGATATAACTGATTTTAAATTAATAAGTAAAGAAAAATGTAAGCTTGGTTCAATGCAAACATAACAAACTATGCTACACTAGTTACTTTATGAAAACCAACAATTGTCTCACATAGCTCTCTTGATATAAACTATTAGATTAATGCAATGCAAATCACCTTATCAGGATATTCTTCGTCAAACCGAGCACTTGCCTCTATAAGTTCATAATCCATATGTAGTGGTGAGCTATACGTGTGTAAACAAATCAGTTTTTGCAAGATGCAAAAAGTATAATAGAAGAAAAGTTTATCCGAGGAAAAAGTAAAATAAATACATGATTGAGAATGATCTATATATGAACACAAGAGTGCACCATTTACCTGACAACTACAAATGTCAAAAGGAGCATCATCTGCAAGAACTATGTCTCCAAGCAAACCTGAAACTTAAAATACAAATACATTAGTTATTGAAGCTAAAGATCACAAGACCACTTTCTCTAGCTAACATTTAAAAAATTTAATTTTCTAGTTTTAAAGTTTCTATGGGACCAATTTCCAATTGCCACAGAACAGACATATTGAAACTAGAATAAACCCACACAAACCAATTCATGGCATCTATTCCTTCTTAAAAATGTGAGATTTATGCAAACTAGAATAAACCCACACAAACCAATGTGTAGGCAGTCATATTCATGCAATGCTGCAATGAGAATGGGGTGAACTTGTAATAAGAAGAACCTTAACATAGTTTCCATAATAAGCAATAAGGTGCTGCTAGTGTAGGTATCTAAACTTCGTACATTTTTCCTTCTAACAATGTCCAAAAGTGAACTCACTTTAATAACTACTATTTGAGTCCTGTCAGTAATACTTATATACTTACCAAATTATTTAACAAGTTTAAAAGATCTCATGGATTAAAAAAACGTTTTCTTAGGGGTGAGGTAGTTACCATATGAGATTTCGTAGTTCTCGCCAAGCGACTTTTCCTCTCCATGCACATTGGGTGGCAATTACTGCCTTCTTTAAGTTTATTAGATGATGTTGGGCCAAGCATTTCCGGTGGTGGCTCTGCAATACACAAATCACGACAAACTAAAATAAATCAAAATTATAAAATAAAATCCAAACATACAACAATGGTTGTGTAGGATGTATGGACCAATATTAATCAACAGAAACTATATCATTACAATAAGTGCTAATACACAACCAATAGTATACTATGAAATGAACCAGGCTACTAGCAACTGCATCATGTAGGATATTCTATCCTTATAGAAATATAACGACCCTTACATTAAGAAAATCCACCAAGTAATAGCTTCCAGTTTAATTAGAGGGTAGAAGCCTGGGGCCTAGTGACTGCCGGAAATAAGCTAGCCAACCAACTGACGAAGAGGGATCTCGCGCCAATGCCACCAACTGTTCAAAAGCTCAAGAAGCAAATATTGGCTTCAAGCCCCAGCCTACCGGACAAGGCTTTATGAGATACTACCACAACATGAGAGAAGGATAGAGAAAAATGTGAAAGTTCCTCCAAGATGGTGGAGCTGGAACTAAAATGAATCCTGCAGCACACATAATTGGAACTGATACGCATAGAAGATGCAACACACCTGCAGAAAAGAAAAGAACATAGAACACTACATGACCTCATGACACATGTGAAATCTTCCACACTAAATTACTAGCAGCATTCATTACAGCAAACTCCCCAAAATTATATATACATACCTGAAGTTCCAAAGCTATGGTACCCAAATTATTCACTAAATCCTCCTTTGTCATACCAATACCTCTATCTCTAATAGATAGAATTTTCTTTTCGTTATCTAACTTAATCTGTAACAGTATGTAATACGGTTTAATTATACGAAATAAACCACTAAAAAAGCAATTAGCTGCAAGCATTTCTTAGGTAGTCATCATAAATTAACAAAACAAATATAGAAAAATAAACTAATTAACTAATCAAATGATATAAACAGATGCTTAAATTAAAGATTTAGCAATGCTAACCTGGATTTCAAGCTTGGTGTTGTCACCTTCACCTAAAATCTCCTTGTTTGTGAGGGAAAGGAACCTAATATTGTCCAATGCCTACAATATAGAACTCATTTCTGATCAATACAGAGTTCCATTTCGTGTATAAAATCAAAATGCAACAATTATTCAATTCAAAAACAAGAATAAGCTTAGATCAGAAGCATTTGAAACTCAAACTTCTCTGCGTTACTCCGAAGCAATCTCTTGGAGATCGATTCCGATTCCAATTCCCTTAATTCACACACGAAAATCACAAATCAATACATAATAACATAGAAACAGAGATCGAATGAGAGAATCGAGAATCGTGAATTGTAAGTCATAGCCACCTCTTAACCACATCTGAATCTGTTGAAACTCCATGAGAACAGCGCCAATCTTATCATCCACCTTCGGTGGATCTACAAGCTCATCGGAATTACCTTCCGCATTCGCTTGAAACTTTTGACCTAACGAACAAATTTTCAAATCGTAAACGAAATTGAACAATGAACGAAGTTTGAAATGTGCAACGAAATAGAAGAATAAACGAACCTTGATCTGCGAAGAGAAGGAAAAGAGAGAGAAGAAGAAGAAGAACGAAAGGGATCGTCCACTTCCTCATTGTAGTGAATGTTCATAGTTCCTAGTAGCTTCTAACATTGAGAAACTTTCGAGGAATTTGAGAGATTGAGAAATCTGAGAATTGTGTGAAATGGAAACATGAGAAATTTCACAGGCAAAGAGTGAAATTGGGAAAGTGAAAGTAAAGTAACGCGGGAGAACCCAAGACACGGCGCGTATGTTGAAAAATATGGGAAAAACACTTTACCACGGTTAAACCGTAGCAAATGGACTTAAATGCCCACAGTCACAATAACCGTGGCTAATCGACCGTGGGTAAAGGCCGAATTTTTTGTAGTGTCGGGTCGCGAATTAAATTAAGAGGACATGTTTCGTTTCTTGTCTCTCCCAATCTTAAGCCTCCAAGGCCAGTATTGTTTCCCCAAAGTGTCCATGCATAGTAACCTACTCCTGGTTGAAGAGGGTTACCTTCATCGTCTACTACTGGTTCTAGTTCAGCTCCTTGTAGTGGTTTTGTGCCAATGATCAGCACCAAGAGAGAAAGTAGGAAACAAAGTGGAATGAATTTCATTGTTTCTTTGATTGTTTTTTTAATTTTGGCTTATGAGATGTTTGTGTTGTGTGTTTCTAGAGTTAACTACACGATTATTTATATAGAGATAATGCATGAGGTTTAATTTGGACATGTTTATGTAGTGATGATATAGAAAGTTGGCTAACTTCACCAAAAAAAGAAAAAGGAAGTTGGCTATATGTTATACAGTGCATTGTTTATGTTTTTATTATTATTTTGTTACCTATATATGTATAAAGTTTCCATCATGTTAGCGATTACTATTTTTTTTTTTTTTGAAAAAAAGCGATTACTATTCTCTATTGGAAAATTTAACCATTTATTTAAGATTCTTATCAATTGAACCAATTTATTGATAGTAACATATAATTTAGGTTAATTGTTGAGAAAGTTTGTATTTGCCTTTAAAATATCACTATATATTTTTCGATGAGTGTCATTTTAACAAAAAAAATAATATTATTTTAACATGAAAGTATAATTTACACTTTTTAATGTAGATATATTTTTTTTCAATTGTGTCATCTAATCTAATTATTACAGTAGACTAATTCCCATATATTATATTTTGTTTTGCAAATATATATGACCGGTGGGAAACATATATAATAGTTAATAAATTTAGTTTAATAAAATTGTCGTGTTTTTTAATTTGACAACTTTATTTTATTTCTTAATGTGTTTGCAAAACATTAAAAGACACTTATTTTAAAATGGATGGTGTATTATAACAATATGTAATGCCTAATTTAAGTGATGATATTGATATTGTTATTGTTAAACTAGACATATTCAATCAAATTTGAATTCGGAATTTTAAAGTTGTGTGTGTATGATTAATTAGATTAGGTTGTGTTTGTCACGTCGTAGAGAAGTTAAAAAATAAATATACAAAAAGGAGTAATTATTTTAGAGAAATATTAACGAGTGTTTTTAGAGTGCGTTTGAATCAGGTAATTGAGAAATTTTAAGTTTTTATAAATAAATATATATATAAATTAACTCAACACTATTAAGATTTTTTCTAAACTATCCCTTTATAATTTGGGGTATCTACTCATCAAACAATAAGAACAAGTTAGTTGTAGATATCACATGCAAATGACACCAAATTAAAAATTAGTCGTTACAAGTTAGGCCTCACCTACAATTAAAAGTTGAAATATTATTAGGATACCTAGGACTTCTCTTACCTTGCGACCGAATTTCAAATTACTGGGATCCTCTTCGAAAATTGGAGGATTAATATAAAAAAATAAAAATTGAAATATTTATTTTCAAATAAATAAATGTTTATTTATAGTCCTTTTCAAAAAATTGTTATTTAAAATCCTTAAAGATTATCGAAAGGACGTTTGTTGGCAAGACACGTTATTTATCTTGTGCATGTTTATGGTGTGGTGATATTGAAATTTGGGTGAATGTAACAGTATCAGGTTATTAATTAGCTTTGATTTGATTAAAAGTATTATGTTTATTTATAATCCTTTTCAGTTAAAAAATTATTTAAAATCCTTAAAGATTATCGAAAGGACGTTTGTTTGCAAGCAAGACTCATTATTTTATCTTGTGCATGTTTATGGTGTGGTGATATGGTGATATTGAAATTTGGGTGAATGTAACAGTACGAGGTTATTAGCTTTGATTTGATTACAAGTATTATAGAATAATGTTTATGGCGTGGTGATGTTGAAATTTGGGTGAATATAACACTACGAGGTCATTAGTTTTGATTTGATTTATCCTCAGTTTTGTAAAATTAAGCTGAAAGGTACTCGTTGATAGTTGAATTTGGTGAAATTTAAGCTATAAGTAAGCTTTTGAAATTCCTGGCACGCTATGCACGATGCTCTACTCGATGCTCTAGCAATCTATCCGGCCTCGCACGCAATGAAATTAAAACAAGCAAGCAAATAAATAAAGAACACAGGATATTTGTTAACCCAGTTCGGCGCTTAAACAAGCCCTAATCTGGGGGATACCAATCCAGGAAGGAATATCACTATAATAGCCCTAGTTCTAAGTTATCAGCAAACGCCCCGTTTACAACTTACAACCTAGGTACTACCAATGACTCTTCTACCTAGGAACTCCTAGATATGAGATCTCATCTCACTCCCTAACAACCTTACAAACAGCAAGGATTTCAATAACTCAGTTACACAAAGATTTGGAGACACACTCCTAAAACTACACACTCGTACCTAAAGGCTTAGAGTGTAAAACACCAAAAGTCCTAACTCCGTACTTCAAAGCTTTGGAGAAGGATCACACAATTACAACTCAAGAACACGTCCTAAGCTTGCATCAAGGTGATACAAGAAAGGCTCACAAAATTAACACATACGCAAAACCTAATTTCTTAGACAAAAACACAAGACGGCGTGAACAATACTTGAATTAGGTTTAGCTCCTTCCTCATATATATAGCTGGTGACATGGGTCAAAAAGATCTGAACCAAAATAATATCCAACTCACAAAAAATAAAAACAAACCATATCTTAAAAGATTAGATATGTTTTGAAAATAAATCTTCACAATAATTTCTGAACCAATCTCTAAACAAAAGATTTGTTTAGAAAATAAAGCCTTTCTTTTCGCACAAGATATGATTCATGAGAGAGAAATATAAATTCCATAAATAGGAAACGCGCATGCTTGGCGCGCAAGCAACACTTCCAGTGAGATGCTCCAATGCTCTACGCAATGCTTGAGCATCGGATCGCACATCTTGCACAAAGTTTATTTCCAAAAATGCAGCCAATTATCAAAGACTCAACAAACTCCCCCTTTGGCAAATTTTTGGCTAAAACAAATTATGACCATACAGATAGTACTTAAACAGATACATCAACTACATTTCTTTTTCTCAACATAAACACACAAGCATAAAGATCTGTAGAGGCTATTCTTCAAAACATTACCATACTACTCCTTCATGGAAAATAGTAGAAAAGAATAAGATGTATCTTTTAAGATTATCAGAGAGGCATGCAACAGCGGAACACAAAATAACTACTTCGCCTTAAATGGTCAGGAAAATAAACTTGATAGGATGTGGGATAGAATGCTTCAGCATTGTCACAATTCTACTCCCCCTGCACATATGCATAGGATGTTGGAGCATTGTATCCAACATCTCCCCCTGCATAATACAAACACAACTCCCCCTCAACACCTGCATATCAGATCACATCACGAACATACATACCAGCTACATACTTCAATCAGGCTACACTACACATAACCAGAATCAGATATAACATCAATAACCAGAGTAGTGCAGATCAGAATTAATCAAACCAGAACAAGAACAAACCAAGTTTTTACTCCCCCTTTTTGCCACAAATTTGACAAATACACACCAACCGAGAGTACAGAAGTACATGACTTTAATGCACACCAACAGACGGGATATATATATAACTCACCAGCTCCCCCTCACTACCATCATATAGAGAAAAATAGATTCTCGCATATAAGGAGCACATACAAGAATAGTAATAATCACCACCAACTACCACAAGAGTTACTCATCCCCTCACTACTCAATCTCATGCACATAGGCCAGACAGGCTATATGCAACCATACCACAACTGAAAATGCACATGGGGCAGACAAGCCATGTGTAACCATCATAATATACGCATGCTTCTATAGGCAAACATGCTACAACTGATCTACAGCTACCAACATCAGAACGATCAGGAATCAGTAGACAAATGCAAACATACAGATAACACACACCTGAGGATAGGACATATGATAGCATATACCACATGTAATGAGAGGAAAGAATTTGATTTGATTCTCCTAGGATAGCGTGCAAACATAGGTTGGAGAAGAAAAAAACTGACAGTTGCACGCCTTAAGCTCATTAGCTGCTATAACTCTTCATAGAGGCAAATTCCTAACTTGCCCCTTAGCTTCTCAAATTGCACAGCATCAAGCGCCTTAGTGAAAATATCTGCCACTTGTTCCTTTGTACCCACATGCTCCAGAGTCACAATTTTATTCTCAACCAAATCTCTTATATAATGATGGCGAATATCAATATGTTTTGTCTTGCTATGCTGAACTGGATTCTTTGAGATGTTTATGGCGCTCATGTTGTCACAATACAATGTCAGAGCATTCTGTTCAACATCGTATTCCTTCAGCATTTGTTTCATCCACACCAGTTGTGAGCAGCTACTCCCAGCTGCTATGTATTCTGCCTCAGCAGTAGATAGTGCCACACAATTCTGCTTTTTACTAAACCAAGATATTAGATTAGTGCCCAGAAAGAAACATCCTCCTGAAGTACTTTTTCTATCATCTGCACTTCCAGCCCAATCAGCATCACAGTATCCATATAGAGTAGAATCTTCACAATGGGAATACATTATCCCATAATCACTAGTTCCATTCACATATTTCAAGATTCTCTTAACTTGAGTCATATGACTTACCTTAGGATTTGCCTGATATCTAGCACACACTCCAACGGCATAGGTGATGTCAGGTCTACTTGCAGTTAAGTACAACAAGCTACCAATCATGCTTCTATAGAGACTTTGATCAACACTTATTCCCTTCTCATCTTTGGTGAGTTTCAAATGAGTAAGTGCTGGTGTTCTCTTGTGTGCAGCATTGTCCATCCCAAATTTCTTGATGATGTTTCTAGCATACTTGCTCTGGGATATAAAGATGGTGTCTTCCATTTGTTTGATTTGAAGACCAAGAAAATAAGTCAATTCTCCAACAAGACTCATCTCAAACTCTGACTGCATTTGCTGGACGAAATGTTGGACCATTGTGTTCGACATTCCACCAAACACGATGTCATCAACATAGATTTGAGCTATTATAAACTTTCCTCTTTCTTCTTTCACAAACAGGGTTTTGTCTGATCCTCCCTTTCTGTATCCTTGTTCTTCCAAAAATTGAGTCAACCTTTCATACCATGCCCTAGGTGCCTGTTTTAGACCATACAAGGCTTTCTTCAACTTGTAGACATAGTTAGGATGTTCTGGGTCCACAAACCCTTTAGGTTGCTCAACATACACCTCTTCCTGTAGGTATCCATTTAGAAATGCACTCTTCACGTCCATTTGGTATAGTTTGAACTTGAGAATGCAAGCCACTCCTAGAAGCAATCTGATGGATTCTAGTCTGGCCACAGGTGCAAAAGTCTCATCAAAGTCAAGCCCTTCAATCTGGGTATACCCTTGTGCCACAAGCCTTGCTTTATTTCTGGTAATGGTACCATTCTCATCTGACTTGTTTTTATACACCCATTTGGTTCCAATTACATTCACATCTTCAGGCCTTGGAACTAAGTCCCACACTTCACTTCTCTCGAATTGGTTCAGTTCCTCTTGCATAGCCTCAATCCAAGCTTCATCAGTGAGAGCTTCTTTGACATTCTTTGGCTCGAACATAGATACAAAGCAAGAGTTTGCAATTACATCATTTGTCCTTCTAGTGGTTATTCCTTGTTCAGGATTCCCAATAATGAGATCTTTGGGATGATTTTTCTGAACACGAACTGAGGGACCTTTGTTTTGGACTTGAGGTTCATTACTTGTCTCAGCATCTTCTTCAAGAGTCTTTTCATCAGATTTTTCTTTACTGGGATGTTCTAAGGCTCCAACATCTCGTTCAACATTGTCAATAATGGGTGCACCTTGATCAACGTCATCATTCTTCTCTAAGGGAGTGTCTTTTACAACAACATTCACAGATTCCATCACAACTTGAGTTTTGGAGTTGTAAACTCTGTATGCTCTACTGTTTGTAGAGTATCCAAGGAAGATTCCCTCATCACTTTTAGGGTCAAGTTTCCTTCTTTGTTCTCTATCAGCTAGAATGTAGCACTTACTCCCAAAAACATGAAAGTGTTTAACAGTTGGCTTCCTTTCTTTCCATAATTCATATAAAGTAGAAGAAGTACCTTTTCTTAGAGTAACTCTGTTGTGTATGTAGCAAGCAGTGTTCATGGCTTCAGCCCAAAAATGATATGGAATGCTTTTGGCATGAAGCATGACTCTAGCTGATTCTTGGATGGTTCTGTTCTTCCTTTCAACCACACCATTTTGTTGTGGGGTTATAGGAGACGAGTACTCATGCTTGATCCCTTCAGTGGAGCAGAATTCGTTGAATTTGGAGTTCTCAAATTCTCTTCCATGGTCACTTCTGATTCTAACAACATTACTTCCTTTCTCTCTTTGAAGTTGAATGCACAGCTCCTTGAACACATCAAAAGCATCTGATTTTTCTCTAATGAAATTCACCCATGTGTATTTAGAGTAATCATCTACCACTACAAGAGCATACCTCTTTCCTCCCAAGCTTTCAACCTGCATGGGTCCCATGAGATCCATGTGTAATAATTCAAGAACCTTGGAGGTTGTCTGATGCTCCAGCATTGGATGCGACATCCTGATTTGCTTTCCAATTTGACATTCACCACACACCTTCCCTTCAACGATCTTGAGTTTGGGAATGCCTCTAATGGCTTCAACTGATATAGCTTTCTTCATTCCTTTCAAATTGAGATGTCCCAATTTCTGGTGCCATAGTTGAACTTCATCTTCTGTGGTGACTAGGCAGGTGGATGTGAGGGCTTCTTCCTGAGGCATCCACAAGTAACAGTTGTCTTTAGATCTAGTGCCTCTCAGCATTAGTTGTCCTTCCTCATTGTTAACAAGACATTCAGATTTAGTGAAGTTAACTTTCATGCCTTGATCACACAGCTGGCTAATGCTGATCAGATTTGCTGTAAGGCCTTTAACTAACAGTACATTCTCCAGGTTGGGCAATCCATTGCTGATTAGATCCCCAATCCCTACTATTTCTCCTTTTGCACCATCTCCAAAAGTTACAAAGCTGGCCTTATAGGATCTTACATTTCTGAGATACTTTTCTTCACCAGTCATATGTCTAGAGCACCCACTATCAAAATACCAATCTTCCCTAGAGGAAGCTCTGAGGGATGTGTGAGCAATTAACCCAACATCTTCTTCTATAGGAAGCTCAACATTTTCTTCTTTAGGTCTCCACATCTTCTTCACAACACTTTCTTCCTGTACCATATTTGGTTTATGTTCCTGGTTGGGGTATCCATACAACTTGTAGCAAAAAGGTCTAATGTGTCCTCTTTTTCCACAATGATGACACACCCACCTACGATATCTCCTTTGGTTGTTAGGCCTTTGATGTGCGAAAGGTCTTTGTCTTTGATGAGCTGAAGATTTTGGATCTAGAGCAAACTTTGGAACTGGGTAGGCTTTAGAATGTTGAGTCTGATGCTTCGGCATTGTCTTCCCAGTACATGGGTCAAATACTTCTTCACTGGATGTAAACTTGGTCTCAGGGTTCTGTTGATACTGATTGAGATTAGAGTAGTTGTATCCAACAGACTTTAACTTCCCACTTGGTACACTATCCAGAATTTCTTCAAGAAGATTTGTTCCTGGGTTCAGCTGGCTAACACGTTTCCTTAGATCATCCATTTGGGCATTCACTTGGATGACTTTTTCTTCTGCCTGTGTAGCCTTTTCGACTTGCATGTTCACTTCAGTTTGAAGTTTATTGATGGTCTTCTTTTGTTTCTCAAGAATTCTACACATCTCTTCATATCTAGTGACCAATTCTTTGTAGGTGCTGGCAAGTTCTTCATAAGACACATCCCCATCTTCATCAGATTCCCAATCCTCAACATTAACACATGTTCCAGTGAGAGCAGTCGCATGTCTTGCTGATTCACTTTCTTCATCAGTGTCTTCATCTGACCAAGAAACAGTTAGCCCTTTCTTTTGTCTTTTCTGATATGTTCCACATTCTGACCTTATGTGTCCATAACCTTCACACTCATGACACTGAACACCCTTGCCTTGACTGCTCTTTTCTTCAGACTTGGTTTTCTTCAGACTATTCTGCTGCTTGTTGATGTCGAACTGGATGCTCTGCCCATTCTGTCGATTCCTACCTCCAACTCTTTTCAACACTTTGTTGAATTGTCTACCAAGCATGGCAATAGCATCAGCTATGCTATCTTCCTCTTCATCCTCACTTTGGTCATTGCTATCATCAGTGTTTGAAACAAAAGCAATGCTTTTGTTCTTCTTGTCACCACGTTCATTCAAAACAATTTCAAAGGTTTGGAGGGATCCAACAAGTTCATCCATCTTCATAGTGGAGATGTCATGTGCTTCCTCAATTGCCGTTACCTTCATATAGAACCTTTTGGGAAGGGACCTGAGAAGTTTCCTTGATAATTTTTCATCAGAAATTTTTTCCCCTAAGGCTTCAAAAGAATTTGCAATGTCTAGAAGACTCAAATGAAAATCTTGGATGCTCTCATCATCTTTCATTCTTAAAGATTCAAACTTGGATGTGAGATGTTGAATCTTTGACTGTTTTACTTTGGTAGTCCCTTCATAGCACTTTTCTAATATCTCCCATGCTTCTTTGGCTGACACACAGTTTTTGATAAGTTTGAAAACACTAGCGTCTACTCCATTAAAGAGAGCATAGATGGCTTTGTGATTGTAATGAGCTGCAGTTTCCTCTTCTGGACTCCATTCTACTTCAGGTTTTTTCACCCCCGTTGAGGTACCTTCCTTGCTAGTATAGGTAGGGCATTCCCATCCAGTTAGCACAACTTTCCACACTTTACTATCAATCGATCGCAAAAAGGCCGTCATTTTGGATTTCCACTGGTCATAGTTGCTGGATCCATTGAGCGACGGTGGTCTGTTCATGTAGCCTCCATCTTTTTCCATGATGCCAGAGAATTCAGGTCCTGAATCTCACCCTAGGAACAGGCAGGGTGCCTGCTCTGATGCCAATTGAAATTCCTGGCACGCTATGCACGATGCTCTACTCGATGCTCTAGCAATCTATCCGGCCTCGCACGCAATGAAATTAAAACAAGCAAGCAAATAAATAAAGAACACAGGATATTTGTTAACCCAGTTCGGCGCTTAAACAAGCCCTAATCTGGGGGATACCAATCCAGGAAGGAATATCACTATAATAGCCCTAGTTCTAAGTTATCAGCAAACGCCCCGTTTACAACTTACAACCTAGGTACTACCAATGACTCTTCTACCTAGGAACTCCTAGATATGAGATCCCATCTCACTCCCTAACAACCTTACAAACAGCAAGGATTTCAATAACTCAGTTACACAAAGATTTGGAGACACACTCCTAAAACTACACACTCGTACCTAAAGGCTTAGAGTGTAAAACACCAAAAGTCCTAACTCCGTACTTCAAAGCTTTGGAGAAGGATCACACAATTACAACTCAAGAACACGTCCTAAGCTTGCATCAAGGTGATACAAGAAAGGCTCACAAAATTAACACATACGCAAAACCTAATTTCTTAGACAAAAACACAAGACGGCGTGAACAATACTTGAATTAGGTTTAGCTCCTTCCTCATATATATAGCTGGTGACATGGGTCAAAAAGATCTGAACCAAAATAATATCCAACTCACAAAAAATAAAAACAAACCATATCTTAAAAGATTAGATATGTTTTGAAAATAAATCTTCACAATAATTTCTGAACCAATCTCTAAACAAAAGATTTGTTTAGAAAATAAAGCCTTTCTTTTCGCACAAGATATGATTCATGAGAGAGAAATATAAATTCCATAAATAGGAAACGCGCATGCTTGGCGCGCAAGCAACACTTCCAGTGAGATGCTCCAATGCTCTACGCAATGCTTGAGCATCGGATCGCACATCTTGCACAAAGTTTATTTCCAAAAATGCAGCCAATTATCAAAGACTCAACAGCTTTCAATAAGCTAGCTTTTCGCCTATGGCTAAAAAGTTTGTAAAACAAAATTAAAGTGTTTGGTAAAAAAAAAATTGACAGAAAGTGCTTAGTAAATTTAACTATTATAACTTTATAAGTATAAAATGTTATAAAAGTATATGATTCTTTTATATTTATGGATAATTATTTTTGTGAGTGGGTATTTTTTTATTTTAAAAAATAAATAATAACGTAATAAATTAAAATAATAAAGTTAAAATTGTGATGAAATGTAAAAAACTAGAAGCTATAAACTCAAACGCTACTTGAAATGACATAAAGAAAAAAGATATAAGTAATTAGTGAAAAAAGCTTGTTGCCAAATACCTCTATAATTTTATGAAACAAACTTATAAACTAATATAATAAAGCTATAAATTAGCTTATTTGTGTTATCAAACAAACACTTAGGCTCCGTTTGGATTGATGAAATATAATGGAATGGAACAGAGCAGAATAGAGTGGAGTGGAATGAGATAGAGCGGAATGGAATAAATATTTCGTTCCGTTGTTTGGATATTTTAAAAAGGAGAGGAACAAAATTGATGGTAAGTGGTGGTATTATATTAAATTCATTTCATCTTATTCCATTCCGCTCCATTCCATTATTATTTTTCAAATCCAAACAATGGAACATTATTATATTTCATTCCATTATGCTAAATTTCATTCTATTTCATCAATCCAAACGAAGCCTTAAAGTATTATAAAGAGCAGTGTTAGATTAGACGCTCTTTACTTCGTCGGTCTTTTTTTACATTAAATTATATAGGATTTCGATCTTCTCCAAATTTTCATCTCATATTGGTCATGTTGTAGCAATAGAATAGAATATTTCAACTATAATTTGGGAACTAGTTATATACGAGATTGTCGTAACTAATCTATGAGCCAAATCATTTGCTTGTTGCCGCATAAACTCAACACTAGAGTTATTATTAAAAAGTAGGAAAATATTGTTTACAATGTAAAATAATGAGTGTTTTTGTTTTAAATTCTTTTGAGAAAGAAATAATTTTTTAAAAAAAATCCATTTTATAATTTTGAGCCGACTACTCATTGGTTTTTTCCAATAGCTTGATACCCGGAATGCTGGTCTGAAACACCAGCTTTGGCAGCATGCATAGGCTTAAGGACAAGGGGCTCACATAAAGGAAAAATTATCTCCCCACCCCCAGTCCCCCACCCACACACCTCTTTTTTTCCCTCGAATTTCCTTTTTTGCCTTTGGTTTTAAAATTTGGAATGCGTTTTTCGAATATTTTTTTTGCTTTGAATACGAACTTGGAACTTATTTTTCAAAATATTTGATAAATTGAACTAAAAAAACTTCGGAAAACACGGCTCATTTAACCTTTGAGTAACTAAGGCCTCCTTCATTTGGGGGCTGGACCCATATGACTTGGGCCCTTTGTGTTTTTTTATGACTAGCCATCAATGTTATAATTCAAAATGATAGGGTTTTTTTTATATGTCAATATATATAACATATCAATATATTATATTATTAAATGCACCTATAAATAATTTTACACAAATAGTGCATATAAATTAAATTTTAAAGAAACACACCCTTATATGAGATTAATTGCTATGCACTAATAGTGTAAAATATTTTTGTACATGCATTCAATCAAATAACATCATAGTGCCACTTTAATAGGTTTGTTCCTAAAATATCTCAACAAATATCTTCATATCGTGATTTGATTGGATGCATGTGCAATAAAATGTTACACTGTCAGTGCACACAAATTAAATCTCCCTTATATTTATAATAGGCAAATGCTAACGAGTGACTCCGAGGTACTCTTTAAGACTTTAAATAGTAAGTTTTTATAGAATTTTTATGGGAATTTGTAAAATCAACGTATTGAAAATGTAATGTTTAACTTTTTGAATAATTTTTTTTTAATTAAATATTTAAAGAGTGACCGGGACACTTGTTAGCAAAACCGTTTATAATATATCATATTTTAAATTAAATAATTAGATTTTGAGAACTTCGTGGAACACGACGATAGCATATAAACAGCATAAATCCCCTTTCCAAAAAGAAGAAGCATTAATCCAAAATAGAGTTTTACTCATGTACAATTTTGGCCCATTCAATGTAAAAAAAATAAAAGTTTTACTTCCCCATCTTATTGGTTTCTCGCACGTGTCTTATGCCTTTTCCATTTTATCATTTTATTATTTAAGTAACGGACGTTATAAATATTATAATTTTTGAAAATGTCGTCCATTACTTAAATAATGGACGTTGAAAAACAATTTTGGAAGAATATTATTGGGATGTATTCACTATCTAAACTAGCCGCCAAACCCGTTTGTGTGATTCGTCTTTTCTATTCTACTGAGGTATATAAATTGTAAAACTATATTTGTTGTAACTGGTTTTGTTATATAAGAACTTGTTAAAAAAAAAGAGTAAACCATAATTGGTGGTTACTTTTTTTGTTGGTAGTTTTATTGAAGGGCAAAATAAGAATAATGAAAAAGTCATCCCAAAAATTTATATTTTTTTATATATAGTTGGTTACTTTTTTTGTTGTTAGTTTTTTAAGGGTAAGATAGAAATAATAAAAAAGATATTTTGTAAAATCATAAAGCACGCGAGTAAATAGATAGAATGATAAAAGTAAATCAAAAAAAAATTTGGAACTCATGAACAAACAATTTTGGCCCATTTAATTTAAATGTAAATGTTTTTGGCCTATTTGTTACGTTAGTGATTTTGTTTTGGAACTTCTTTTTTTATTTTTTTCGGGGAAAATACTTACTAAGGCACAACTATAAATTTGAGGTGTTAGACACACACACAATAATGAAAAAAAATAAAAAGATAAATAAATAAAATGATGTGACTAAATTTTTTTTTCTATTAATTTTATTTACTTATGTGAGTGTGCCTAAATATATGTGCTTAAATGTTGTGCCCAAGTAAGACTTTCTCTTCTTCCGGTGCCAACTGAATTTTTAAAATCTTCTACTTGAGTTTTAGATCTTAAATTTTATTTTATAATTCAAGTTTTACAACTACAATATCTAAATATATAAAAAGCTTTAGAATTTTGTTTTAGAGCTTAAAATAAATAATCTTAATCATTGATTATTAAATAAACGATTTGTATAGACATTAATATTGTACATTTGTATACACTACAAGAAAACCTGGATTTTGTGACGAAATTACCTTCTAAGGTATTGACGGCCTGGGCCGTCTGTAAATTAGTGACGGCCAGGTCCGTCAATAAATATAAAAAGTCGTCACAAACTAAAAAAAAATTAAAAAAATGTAAAAAATCCGTCAAAGATTTACAGACGAAAAATTCCGTCACAAAATATTAAATTACTGACGAATTTAGCCGTCACAAAGTTTGGAGGAATTTACTGACGGAATAATCCGTCACAAAGTATTGACGGAATTAAAAAATAGTCGTTCGGGCTTTGGTCAGCGCAGTGTCAGTTTTGAAAGTATCAAAACATTTAGTGACGGAATAATCCGTCAGTAAATGTTGTCCGTTTAAAATATTTGTCTCCAACGGTTCAATGCATTTATTGTTTGGTTTTTCACATTCAATATATTCATTCCATTTCCATTTCATTTCCACAAATCTACCACTAAATTTCTTTCTCTAGTTCTTCATCTTAGAAAAAATTTCTCCAACATCTCACTAGAATTTTTCAAGTTCTTTTCTCTAGTTCTTCATCATATATAATATTTTTATTAGCTTGATCTCTTAATAAAAATGTAAGTGTTTTCTATTTGTTCAAATTTAAAAGTTTATTTTTTATGTTAATATTTGAATGATATTGTTTATTTATATTAATTGTTACTTTTTAAATTTTGATGTAGAAAAATGTATTTTTTTATGTTAATATTTGAATGATATAGTTTACAAATATTTGTATATAAATTAAAATATGTTTGCTACTGTTTTTATTTTTTTAATTTGAATTAAAAATTAAAACTTTGTATGTCATGTAGTTAAAACTTTGTATGTAATATAAACTTTGTATGTCACATAGTTAAAACTTTGTATGTGATATAGTTTGTAAACTACTAGTAAATTATTTTCGAAATGAAATTATTTATATGATAATTAAACTGGTATATGATAATAGTCAGTAAACTGCCATATTTATTACTAAACTACCATATTGTAAAAAAAAAATACCATATTGTAAAAAAAATATCCAGTGATTTTTTTTTAAAAATATGTTAGTAAATTATTTATTTTAATTTTCGAAGATATTTACTTGTAGGTTTTTTATTTAAATAAATTCCCATAATAATTTTCATTACTTGTTAGTTGTTTTTATTATTAGTTTTTAATTTATCATATACTAAAAAATTCGAAGATATTTTAATTTTTAATTTATTCTAGACTTTAATTTTTATTTAAATAAAAACTATATTATAAAAAAACTCATTAAGTGAATTATTTTCGAAGATTTTATATAATTTTAATACGTTTTTTTAAAATAATTAATAAAACAATTAAAATAATTATTCTTACTGATGAAACTTTGTGACGGATTTTGTGACGACCTAAGCCGTCACTAAATTCTGACGCATTATCATTGCAGCTTCGTACAGAATTTTGTGACGACCTGGGCCGTCACTAATTTGAATTTTGTGACGACCTAAGCCGTCACTAAATGTATGTCAGAAAAGTGGCCGTTCCCACTTAGTGACGACCTGAGCCGTCACAACGTTTCATCAGTAAGTTTGTGACGACCCGAGCAGTCAAAAACTTTTCCACGAGCCATTTATTGACGGATTTCGGCCGTCACAAAGTCGTAACTAAATTTTGAATTTGTGACGGATTTTCCCACTTAGTAAGGGCTTTTGGCCGTCACAAAATCGGTAAATTCTTGTAGTGATAGTTAATAAAATAGTAAATTTGGTCAATGTCACAACTCAATGTAACAATAGAAAGAATAACTAAAATATTGAGCTCAAACGATTAACATGCTCCTTTTAGAATGAATAGTTCGGAAGAATTTGAGTTGAATTTTTGTTGAAAATAATTTTTAACTAAATTTTACTTACCTCGCGGTCGAATTCTGGATCACCGAAGTCCCCTTCCATCAAGAACAAATGAGTTGAACAAAAAAAAGGAAGAAGAAAATAAAAAGAACTAGTCAACAATCAAAATTTGTTTAACTCTAGATTTTCAAAATAAGTTTGTATAAAGAATATGCTGCAAATCATAGAGCTATGAAAAACTAATAAATGTATGAAAAATAAATTAGAAAACAGAGAACTATGAAAATGCTAAATTTCATTTCACTTTTATGCCTTATTTATGACCCACACCCCACTTCACTACTAAGCACAAAATCAAAAACAAACTACAGTTACATTACATGCTGCTCAAATCTTGATTCTTGTTCTGAACAAAAGTTGAAACTTTCTGAAACCTAACATAATAAGGTTCAATACCATCACCAACAGCCATAACTTTAGTTCCATCAGCATCTTCAAAAGTACCAACAGGAGCACAAAGAACACCAGGAACAGAAGGACAAAACTTAAAGCTATAAATCTCATAAGCATGTTCACCTGCTAATCTCTCAATCTTGAATTTACTGATAAGATCTCCAGATACACCACCAGTACTCACAAACCAAAATCCAGATCCAACTTTTGAAAGTTTCCATATTTTTGGTTCATTGCAAGGAGTACCCAAAATTGGAATTTCAATAGTGAGATCAGTGAGTGTTGGAATGTAATCAAGACCTGATGCAGAGAAAGTAACCGGCGATCCGATTGCTTCGGGGTTTCGAATAACATCAAGTGGACATGTTTTGTTTCTTGTTTGTCCTAATGTTATGCCTCCATTGTCTGCCCAAAGTGGAAAAACATAGTAACCTTCTCTTGGTTGAAGAGGGTTACCTTGTTTATCTACTACTGGTTCTGGTTCAGCTCCTTGTAGTGGTTTTGTGTTGAACAATACTAAGAGAGAAACTAGGCAACATAGTGGAATGAATTTCATTGTTTCTTGGATTGTTTGTTGCTTATGATGTTTTGTATTGTGTCTTACTAAGTTAATTATACACAATACTTATATAGAGATAAATTATAAGCTTTATGGAGTGATAATATATAAAATTTAGGTGAATGTGTAACACGAGGGTATCAGTTTAATGTTAGAGAAGAGACAGAGTTTTTTTTATTTGATTTAGAATATTATTATTACAAACCGACTTGTTATTTTTTGATTTTTTTTTCTTCTCTATAATGTATATATTGGATTTGTTTATGTAAAGGAATGTGTAAAGTAAAAAATGAAAATGAGAAAATGAAGGACAATTCATCATAGCTTTTTTTTTTTAAAACAGGCAAAATTAGTTGTTAATTTTAGTTTTTTCACCTCACCAAAATTTGAATTTGAACTTCTTAACTCATTTCATCATTAGTTTAAATAAGTCGAGCTACCCACTCTATTCAATTTTTTCTTTTGGTATATTCCATGCTATCCAATTTTTTTTTTTGGTTTAATAGTCTAGTGATTTGAAATTCTACCCTGTCCAATTTATTTTATAGCGCACCATAGTATATCTATAATATTTTTTTGTTAAATTAAAGATAATATATTCCAGCGCACCATAGTATATCTATAATATATTTATTTTTGATTTTTTAATTATTAGTGATTAAAGTTATTGATTTTACACTTTAAAGCAAAATTCTAAAGATTATAAAATTCAGGGGGCATTTGAGAAGCTTAGGAATGGAAAAACAAAATCACTAATGTAACAAACGGGCCAAAGTTGTTCGTTCATAAATTTGTAAGTCCACGTGACGTGATATGTACATGAGTACAATCTATTTTGGAATTATGCTCTTATGTTATCATCGTGTTCCACGAAGTTCTCAAAATCTAATTTTAAACTCACCCCGCATGGCACTCATGGCAAATAGTATAATATAAGGGTGTGTTTCTTTAAAATTTTCTTTGTAGATTTTGGAAAATAAAATTGTTCACATATAAACATAAAATATAAAGGATGAACTATGTTATGGAGCAATACAAGAAAAATTATGAAATAATCTAAATAGACTAATGCTCTAGAATGGATTTTTTTTTATTAAATATGTTTTTAATTTCTATAAATATCTCAAATTTTATTTTTAGTTTTTATGAAAAAAATTTGTCAAGTTTTGGCCTTCAAATATTTTCAGTCACAATTTTTGGTCCCTGCTTTTTAGTTAATTCATGTATATCATTCGAAATTTTGAATTTTTTTCATGGTCATGTTTAATACTATTATTGAAACCACTCTTGCAAAAGTTTAATATTTTTTTAACAAGAGTGAATTAAATATGAATTTATAAGTTTTTACCTAAAAAATTCATCTTATGTTAAAAAATTCTAAATTTTTTATGGGAGTGATTTTTATAATATTATAAATATTAATACAAAAAAATATTAAAAAATTTGAAAGTACACAAGAGTTGATTAAAAGTAGGGACAAAAAATTGTGACAAAAAATATCAAGAGGGCCAAAAATTACTGAAATTTTTTATCGGAAGTAAAAATAAAATTCTTGATATTTATAGGACCAAAAACTTATTTAACCCTTCTTTTTTTCCTTCATAAGTGCCTCCTTTTGTAGTTCATTGTTCCTTGACTTAATGAGTCTTTCCCAAGATTTGGATGTTCATTGCGTAAAAAAATAAGATTTGGATGTTCATGCCCAATAAGTTATAACTCTAATATTCATATGCAGTTCGTCCGTACAGAACATATGGAGCTGAAGCACACGTAGCTCACGTCGCTCATTTGTGCAAGTTACTTGGAGCTGGAGCACACATAGCTCACATCACTATATGTAGAGGATGTGTGGCAAGCCAAGTCGACGTCTAAATGACTTGCATAGTTGAACTAAGGGTGAATCTCAACATGACCTAAATGACCACACTGAGCTTGTCGTGATGCAGGTTAGGCTCAACACATTACCTAGATGGTCCAATTAAGTTAGACACACTAAAGATTGAACTTATATTCGAGCTTAGCTGAACATGTTGAAAGTGGATACCTCATGATTGGGTTGAGCTAGATACACTGAACATAGAGCTTATAGTCAAGCTGAGTTATACATGCTGAGGTGGAACTATGTTGGCTTGGATGTCAAAGTGTGATATAATGCATATGGATGGTCATACTAGTCCAAAAATGATTAAAATAAAAAAATAAAAAAATTATTCTCATTGGTTATTACAAAATTAATATATCATTTCTAAGTGTAAAACATTCCTAAAAAACTTTTTCAAAAGAAAAGGAACAATATAAAGAAATTTCTCATGAAAATGAGAACAAATTCATATGTAACAGCCAATTAATTTTCTTATTATAAAAGTTTCCAGGAATATTTAAACTTAATCAAACATATTTTTTTAAAATATCTAGAAATAAATAACAACTTGATTCAAAAAAGAAATAAATAACAACTAATGAAAAATTGTGTTAACCGATACACTTAAATTTTTATAGACAAAAAGAAATATACATATGTAATTAATAACAACTATATTTTCTTGACAAAAAAAAATAACAACTATATTTTTCGTCACATCAACGCACTTCAACTTTTATGATGACATAGAAAATTGAATGGTGTAATGTTCCCTGCTGTGTCTCCTCTCCTGTGATAACAATTGAGGGGATCTCCTCTCTTTGCACTGATACACCTAAATGGCTAAATTTCTGTACCACTCCATATATAAACATGCCTAAATTAAACCTTATCCATTAACAATGAAATTCATCCCACTATGTTTCCTAATTTTTCTCATGGTGTTGTTCAACACAAAACCACTACAAGGGCTTAAAACAGAGCCACTCAAAACAGAGCCAGTAGTAGACAAACAAGGTAACCCTCTTCAACCAGGAGAAGGTTACTATATTTTTCCACTTTGGGAAGACAATGGAGGCATAACATTGGGACAAACAAGAAACAAAACATGTCCTCTTGATGTTATTCGTAACCCCGAAGCAATCGGATCGCCAGTGTTCTTCAATGTATTTAGTTTTGATTACATTCCAACTGTCACTGATCTCTTCATTGAGATTCCAATTCTAGGTAGTCCTTGCAATGAAGAAAAAATATGGAAGATTTCAAAAGCTGGAGCTAATTTTCGGTTTGTGAGTACTGGCGGAAGACTTGGAAATCTTGAGAGCAAGTTCAAGATTTTGAGGCTTGAAGGAGAACATGCTTATGAGATTTATAGCTTTATGTTCTGTCCTTCTCTTTCTGGTTATCTTTGTTATCCTGTTGGTACTAAAGTTATGGCTTTTGGTAAAGGTATTTATGATCCTTATTATGTTAGGTTTCAGAAGGTTTCTACTTTTGCTCAAGAGAAGAATCAAGATTTGAGCAGTATATAGTTTCATAAAGTTTTTAACGCAGTAGAGTCATCACTAGAAAGAACATCGATTTGGATGGCTGCAGTAGCACGTTCACACATTTTAACGCAGTAGACAATCTCAATTATCGATTTAAAATCAGACGGCCATATTTGTAATCCAAATCCCCCTCCACAACAACCCTATTTAACACAAATGTCCAACCTCTTCTAACAAACCAACTCAACGATTTGCACATACCATAAAAAACGGATGTTGATCCTCTCCGGTGTAAGGTGTCTCTAATTATATCTCGGCCACACATTTTTTTTACTACATTATTGAATGATCAAGATGCACACTCCGCCACCACTAGCACAACATTAAATGGAAGAAGAGTCATCACCCTAAAATACAATCACAATTTTGGTCCAAAAACCACCGAAGCATCCAACCAATTTTCCTAATCTCTAATTTCTAAGGTGAAGAACCCCACAATATCTCAGCACTAATAGTAGCAAACTCTGCATCTGATCTTGAAGCCTCCTTCACCAATCTCAATATCTCCAATTTCACCTCTCTTTTCTCTTCACTACTCAAACCTTCCCCAACTTCCAATTGTATTGCAAACTTCGAAACACAACCATCAAAAACACAATCATCAAAATCCACCCCTTTTTCTCTAATCTCCTCCACATCACATAAACCTTCTCTTCTTTGCAAATCCATTAGTATCTTAATCAACTCTTGTTGTAACATTGCTTCAACAACTTCCTTTCTCCCAATATAACCAAGTTCAAGAACACAATCCAAAGCTGCAACACAAAGACACAAATCTCTTGACAACAAAAGTCCAACAATTGTAGGAATTTCTCCATTAGAAAAAATTTCATCAACTAAAGGACTACGAATAAATCTAACAAGCAAAGAAAGAACCTTAATAGAACATTCAGAAGCCATTGTTATCAAAGCCTTAATAGTTGGACCCATTAAAACTAACCCTACAAAAACATTTTTGTTGAATTTCACCAATTCTGCTATAGCCATAGCTGATTCTTCTTTAACCCTTTTTGAACTAAACGGTTCAATCAACATGCTTTCCAAAAGGGTAAATAATTTTGCCCTCAAAATCAAATCTTGAAACTCCAAATCAAAACCCTTTGACAACCTCTGTTCAAACTCGACAATAACCTTAACCTGTTCGTCCTCGTTCTGATGATGTTCTTGCAACGTTTTCACAAGGTTTATGACAATTACTCTGTCCAAGTAGGTTTGAATTTCGGATTCTAAAGTGGATGAAGCTTGAGAAATTTTGTATGCAATGATTTGGCGTTGAATTATGGATTTGAGTCCGTAGCCTTTGCAATTTTGGAGATTTTCGATTAAGGTTTTGAGGGTGGTGAGGGAGTGAGAGAGATTGTGAAGATTTGGGTGAGTTGAGAAGATAGCTATAGCTTTTGATTCGAGTTCTAAAAGAGCTTCAATGGCAGATTTAGAGTCGGTTTTGAAGAGAAAAGCTAAAGGGTTGGTTTTGATTTGAAGATCTTTGGAAGCTTCTTTGAGGGCATTGAGAAGAGTTAGGACACGGTGCTTGGAAGGATCATCATGGTCCATGGGTGATTGATAGTATTGAAGAGAGAAAAAACAAAATGGAAATTCAGAGCATTTTTTTTTGTTTGTTTGTTTGTATGTGGGAAAGAGGTAGAAGAAGAAGAAGAAAGGGAAAACCAAACTAAACTCAACTATCGGTCATTTCATTTCATCGGTCCTTCTCATCAATGGAGTGGACCAAACCAAACAGCCCACGTAATTGTAGTGTTCCATTTTCCTGTTTTGTTAGGGAGAATTTTACCTAATTTTCTAGAACATATATTTGTAGATTACCATTTTCTCTAAACTTTGAGTTTGTTACCACGCCTATCTTTGATATCACGGTGGGTATCATAGTGGGTATACCTGAATTTAGGTGACTTACCGTAATTTTATAGAAGCTACATTCTGTAGCTTTTGTAAAATTATGAATTACGGTCAATGTAATTTGACATATCCACCGTAATATCAAACACACACATTTTGTTTGAAGTATATTACTATCACTGTCACGTTGAGGTGGATGTTAGGACTAGTATATATAAAGGAAAATCATTATTTTAGTTTCTCAATGTACAACTCGCTGTTATTTTGGTCTTTGACTGAAGAAAAAAATATAAAAAAGTCATTGACTCTTCAATTTGTTAGTCACTTTAGTCCTTGGCGTTAAAATTGACTTTTTTTTTTTACAAGTTAAAATTGACTGTTAACTTTACAAAAAAGCTGATGTGACATTTTTTTTGGGGCACGTGACACGCTAAATAGACATTAGTTGGACAAGTGGCTTGAAAATATGGCTAGACACCAAAATGACAATACTTTTTTTTTCTTCATCTTCTTTCTCCCATTCTTCTTCAACTTCTTCATACATTCATATAAAATCAGAAATTATAGAACTCGAAAATCATAGTAAGGATGAAGATCTTTAGATTGAGACAATGAAACTCTTGGAAATAAGATTAAGACATTTCAATTCTATGAAGCATGTAATTGTGAATGTTGTTGATCTTGGGGGAGAGAGGGAGAGAGAGAGAGGGCGGGAGGGAGAGAGAGAGAGAGTGATGATGCTGACATAAAAATTGAGGGAAATTGTTGTTGTAAGGAGATTGGTGAAGGTGATGGAATTATAGGGTTTGAGAAGAGAGATTTTTCATTGTTGAAGGTGGTGAAAATTGTGATTTGTGCATTTATTGTTGTTACGGTAATCGTCATTGATACTCAACAATGTTGTTGTTGTTGATCTTGAGAGAGAGAGAGAGAGACGATGATGATGATGATGATGATGATGGCATAAGAATTGATGATGATGATGATGATGGCATAAGAATTGAAGAAGATTGTTGTTGTTGAGAGATTAGTGAAGGTGATGGAATTGTAAGGTTTGAAGAAGAGGGGTTCCATTGTTGAAGGTAATGAAAATTGTGATTTGTGTAGTTCTTGTTGTTGCAGTGTTGCCATTGATACTCATTTGAAAATAGGATGGTGCGATGATTGGCTTAGCCATCCGCACTGCCCCGGCTACCAGTTCTTCCGGCGGGTATGGGCGGCGGTTCGTGGTGGTGTTTTTTCGGATCTGTGATACCGGCGACGTCCTCCTCCGATATGTGCCGCCGACGACGTTATCCTCCGATCTGTGTTACAGGCAACGTCATCCTCGGTGGTGGTGTGATTTGTGACTCCCGGCGGCAAATCTGGTTGTTTTGGTGGTCGTGTGCCTGTGCTTCTGTTTTGATGTGCTGCAGCGATATTGTTCTGTTCTGTTGTTTTGCTCTGTTCTGTCTTGGGGGTTTGGTTTTTGGACTGTTTCTCAGTGACAGTTGCTTGGTGTTTTCGGTAGTGATTTAGTTGCTTCGGCGATGGTTTTGGCGACTGTCTGTTGCTCCGGTGACGGTTTCAGTGGTATTCATGGCTCCGGGGAGGTTGCTGGTGGGGACTGAGATGGCAGAGTTGGTTGTTGGTGTTGTGGTGTGGTGTGGTGGTGGTGGTGTTGTGGAGGTGATGAGGTGGAGGTGGTTTGGAGTTGAGGTACTGATGATACTGATGTGGTCAATGTCGTGTGATTGAGTTTTTCATTAGATACTTAGGGCCTGTTTGAAACATTTCTCAAAATCCCTTTTTTAGTTTTTAAAAACTTAAAAAGAAAAAACTTGTTTGATAGAGTGAATTTTAAAAACTGTTTTGTAAAATTGTTTTCATTTTCATTGTTTTTAAAACTAAAAAGTCAGAACAACTTTTACATGTTTTCGTTTTTAGTTTTACTTTTCACTCTCAAGAATGCAAAACAGAAAACATGTACACTTTTCATTAATGTCACATTGGTAATTATATTCGACTTTTCTTCTTTTTTTATCACTCTTCATTTTTTAATTAAATATTGTTGTGCTACTGCTATCTTTTTTATCAAATCATACTATGCTACTGCTATCCTTTTCTGACACATTTATGCTACTACTATTATACAGTACTACTATTAATTTTATTTATTTATTATTATTATTATTATAGTAAACTCTAGATTTTAATTTTGAAAGCTTTCAAATTGAAACTTTTTTCTCGAAAAAATATTTGAAACTATTTTCCGAAAAAACTTCGGAATGTATTTATCTAATATCAAAATTTTTCCCCAAAAAAATCGGGAATTTTCTCCTGAAAAATAAATCGTAAACTTTTTTCCAATAAAAATCATGAACTTTTTTTCGGAAAAAACTCTGAAATTGTATTTAGGCTTAAATATGCTTTTGGTCCCTGCAATTATGCCTTATTTTGAAAAGAGCCCCTGTAAAAAAAAAATTTTGATTTTAGTCCCTGCAATATTTCAAAACTTTTAAAATAACCCCTGGCCTAAAAGTTTTGAGATATTGCAGGGGCTATATTAAAAATTTTGAGTTATTGCAGGGACTAAAATCAATTTTTATTTTTTTTACAGGGGCTCTTTTCAAAACAAAGCATAATTGCAGGGACCAAAAACATATTTAAAAAGTGACATGTCATCAAGAAATCCAGGCCAGGGGCTATTTTAAAAGTTTTGAGATATTGCAGGGACTAAAATCAATTTTTTTTTTTACAGGGGCTCTTTTCAAAACAAGGCATAATTGCAGGGATCAAAAACATATTTAAGCCTTGTATTTATCTAAAAAAACATCGAAATTTTTCCCCGAAAAAGATCGAAAATTTTTTCCCCGAAAAAATCAGGAAATTTCGCAAAAAAAGATCAGAAAATTTCTTCCGGAAAAAACTCCGGAATTATTTTTATTTGAAATCGAAACTTTTTTCCACGAAAAAATTTGTAATTTTTTCTCCGAACTTTTCTTGTCTCCAAAACTGTTTTTGAAAATTAGGTAACCAAACGAATTTTCTCATTTTCTCATTTGTAAAATAGTTTTGAAAATTACATTACAAAACTCATTTCTTTTCTTTTCTCTTCTTAAAAATAGTTTTCTAAAACACTTTTATAAAACAAATTTTAAAAACTAAAAACCAAAACTGTTTCAAACATGCCCTTGGTTTCCAAATCTGTTGAGATTTGCAGGTATCTCTGTATCTGATTGAATTTTATTGCATTGGTGTTGACTATTTGAGGTGGTTTGCAAGCTGAGACTCATCTGCCTAGGCTCTCGTTCTACAGGTGTTGTTCAACTTTTGACCCAAGGAGCCGTCTTTTGGATTCTGATGGGCCGGTCACTTTTGATTCGAGACCGGGAGTTAGTGTCTAGTGGCGTCTTTTCGGGTTGGATTGTTGTCTTCTCCGGTGGTTTGGAAGCTGAAGAGTGTCATTTTCTAAGTATGGGATTAGAAGTTGACCTCTATTAGGTAGTGTCTGTTTTGGTATTTTCATTGGTGTTCCGCTTATATACGGCACTTTTGTTTTGTAGTCCATCTTTTATGGGTCTCTGCTCATCTTGTGCAGAGATTTAACTATTAATAATAATATATTTGCCGTTCAAAAAAAATTTGAAAATAGGATGACTTTAACCGGTAGTTGAAGAAGAATGGGAGGAAGAAGATGAAGAAATAAAAAAAATAAAGTATTGTCATTTTGGTCTCTGGCCATATCATCAGACCACTTGTCCAATTAATGCCTACTTAGTGTGCCATGTGTCCCCGAAAAAATGCCACATTAACTTTTTTGTAAAGTTAACGTCCAATTTTAACGTTAGGGATCAAAGTGACGAACGGATTGCAAACTTCACACATACATGAGCTCGAGAAGGAGATTCGACTCAAAGTGGATGGCTTATTAGAGAGTACCGTATTGGAAACTTCACACATACATGAGCTCGAGAAGGAATTTGTTGAGACAAGACCCTTGTCGTGAACTCTTAGTTTGTGTGGGTCATTTCAAAGAGGAATTTCTCAAAGGGATTCATATTATGTTGAACATGAAGTTTTGTTGAAAAGCAAACATCAAGTTTACGGAATGAGGTATAGGGTCCGAAGCAAGGTAATTAAAACCGGACCGGACCGGCCGGTTCAACCGGTCCGGCCGGGAACCGGACAACTAAGCGGCTCGGTTTACCTGCAAAACCGCACCGCAAATGAACCGGACATAAAACCGGTAAACCGGACAAAACCGGATAAAAACCGGCGGTTTTTCAGTTAAAACCGGTTCAACTACTACTATAATTTTAATTTTTTTTTTTATAAAAAAATTGTAGTATTTTGTTCTGAACGAGGCTCAAGTTTTTTTTTTCTTTTCAGAATAAAAAACAAGCACTCAAAGTTAATTGAGACTCACACTACATATGCACACTTATATATAGGATGGTTATTATAGTTTGTGAAGTTTTGTCCGATGTGGGACTTTAGGACTAAAGGAAAATATAGCTTTTCTTTCTTTACATTTTATATATTGGAACAAAGCACTAAAACACAAACATAGCTTTCTCTTGCCTATTCAAACAAAAAAAAACGTATATTCCTTGGCCACATAGCTTTCTCTTGCACTAAAACCATATAAACTAGTTCATCATGCTAAAAAAAATCAAGTACTTAACTATTAACTCATTTATGGGTGAGATTGCTTTTCTCACATTAATTTTGGTTACATTTCTTTGTATGAAAACATAATGATTATATATTCTCAGTATCCAACATTCTTATACAAAAATTCACTCAACAAGACTTTCTTATACATAGTGTTGTTGGGTTGGTGGCTGCACCAAGTATTATTGGTGGTTGGTTTGTTCATCAATAGAATAAAAATTAGAATAAAGAAAGGAAGTAAGTGTGAAAAATATATGAATAACTTGATGCTGCTGCAAAAGGGGTTTTCATATTGATAAATGATTTGGATACTATGAGTAGGATGACATATGACGTTGACTAATTTGGATACTAGGAGTGATTATGTACTAGCATGTGATGTTGACTAATTTTTTAAGAATGTTTTGGCATCTGCTTAATGTTTTAACATACTTTTGGAGCATTTACACTTCTTCCAAATCTGCTATCTGCTTAATGATGAACTTGCAGCGAGAATTCAAGAGAAAATGCTTAAGGAAATTAATAGGAAGTAGAATAGAAAATCAATAGAAATAGAATAAAAAAGATCAATACTTGTTATGTAAGGAGAATAAGATAGAGAATATTGAGTCATCATTTTTCTTTATTTATATATTAATTAAAATATATATTTAATTAAAAACGGTCCGACCCCGGTCCAACCATTGAACCGTGAACCGGTAAGCTCACCGGTTCGATGACCGGTCCGGTTCTGACAACCTTGGTCCGAAGAGGACCTGTTGGAGTGTAATGGGGGAGGAGTGTTTAGGAATGATGTGGGTGTTCATAGGGAAACGTTATGAGTCGGAAAGGATCCAATGCTGGGAGTAGGGGTGTACATAGGCCGGTTTGGGTTGGGTTTAGCCAAAACCGAAACCCGAACCATATAGGGTATTCCAGATTGGGTTGAGCAAAATAACCACCCACTTTAATGTTGGGCCGGGTTGGATAAACCCACTTATTTCCGGGTTGGGTTGGGTGGGTTGCCAAATTTTAAATATTTTTATTTATTTTTTAATATTAAAAGACTACATGACGAATAATCGTACTTTTTTTATAAAAATGACTCAACTTTTTTATTTTCTTAAAAAATAGTGTAACATATTTTCACTACTTTTTTAGCATCATAAAATGATAATATCATCACCATATTTTTTTACATAAAAATAACATATTTTCACTATTTTCAAATAATAATATTTTTTAGCACTGTTACTTTTAAATGTGACAAAAAGAAGTGGAAAAGTGAAGACGGGATGATCAGAGAATGCGTTAAAATTGTGATGTACGGAAGAGTAATGCGTTTGCCATTTGGAATAAACATGCATACAACTTATTTTAGAAATTTGAGTATTGAACTAGAAGTTTTTCTCTTTTAATGATGGAAAATATTTAATAATAATATGAAAATTATTTTTAAAAATCATAACACTACCGATTCAGTGGGTCGGTGGGTTTTTTGGATATGGGTTGGGTTTTGCCCGAAACCCGATTTTATTTATGGATTTTTCGTTTTGAAATCCATACAAACCCAATAACCCGACCCAACCCACTTTTTTGGGTTGGATTAGGTGGGTTTGAGTGGGTCAATTGGGTTTGCCCAACCCATGTACACCCCTAGCTGGGAGGCTAGCCTCATTGGATTGAGTCATGTGAAAATGAGCCTAAGGTAATGACATATTGGACTTTGGGTAAGTCTAGAACACTACCTCTTCCTCATATCATGTTACCCTTATTTTCTAGGAATTTATTTCTCATATACAATCAATGTAAATAGTTTTTATTTTGTTAATCAATTATAACCACATATCATTAGAAATATTTAACTTTTAGTATAGCAATTTCTAAAGTTATGCATGTGATTAATTGTGATATGCAGGTAATGTAAAACTATTTACATTAATTAAACTTTATTAAAATAGTTAAAAGTACATGGTGACAAATAATAAATGAATTAAACTTTTAATTTTATTGTAATATTTATCATTGAAAATTGGTATAGTTAATCATTATTTTAAAAAATGTGTAAATCTCAAACAAGACACGTAATATGAGAGGGAAAAAGTGTGTGACAAGTCAGTATTGTTAACTAGACATTTATACACGAATATTATAGTAATGCATAGTTATTTCTTTGAAAAAACGAAGAGGAGGTTTGCTCATTCAACATGCAGTTGAACTATTCACCACAATTTGTCTAAATTCATGTAGTTGTGTCATAAATTTGACTAATCAATATCAATCATTAGATTACTAAAATGATTTGGATTGGACAATATATTTTGATTTTGATTAATGTGATCGATTCTATTGTACCATTGATGATTTTGTGTGTATTGTGTTAGAACAATTTTTTGTTAAAATAATTTTAAAAATATATTAATAGTAATTTTTTAAAAAATAAACTCAATCAAACGTGTAAGTAAGAAGTCTATTAAGGTTCACGGTACTTGTGTTGTGCAGTCCATCTTAAATGCAAATTAATCTTTCCAGATTTAGCATCATCCAAAACAAATGTTTCGTCATATTCCCCTTCTAAGATGACTTTGGTTAGTGTCATGATCACTTTACCCATTTTTTCCTGAAAAAAGAAGAAAAAACACTCAATTTGTTTTTCTAATTCAAGAAAAATGCAGCATGAAAAAAGATGAAGATGACAAAGTAATGTCTCGAGGAGTGGGGTAGACAAGAAAATGAACATCTTCATAACACCATATATACAAGAAACAATTGCGTGCAAAACATTAATAAAATAAAATTAGTTCTATTAATTGGCAAAATAGTTTTTAACAAAAAAGTAATACAGTATTGAATTCTTAATAAAAAAAAATTAAAGTCTAATTTACAATATTTTTAATTTAACGATTGAAAAATAATATAAATATCGACAATGACTATCAAAATACTTGGATAATATAAATTTAGTATTTATTATAAGTTATTGAATGAAGTTTAGAATTCAGAGGAGAGTGGATTCTATCCATTAGAATTTTCTAAGAAATTTTTTCAATTGTTACATATCCACTATCAAACATGAGAGAAAAAAAAGAGGATGATTGAATTGAATGGTAAATATGTAACAATTAAGAAAATTTCAAAGAAGAGAATTAAGAAAATAGTACACACTTTGAAACAAACAACTTCAAACAAACAAATTTAAAATATAGGGTAAATAGGTTGATACCCCCTGTAATGTGGGCGCGTTTTGTTTTTCCCCCTGTAATTTTTTTTCTTTTGACTCGCCCCTTGCAATGTTGAATTTTTGGACTCGCCTATTGGGTGCACTTTTTAAATCGGTTATTTTGTTCAATCCGATTTAAAAAGTGTTGTTTTTAAAAACGGTTAATCTGTTCAACCGATTTAAAAAGTGCAAATTTCTTGCACCCAAGGGGGGAAACCAAAAACTTTACTTTACAAGGGGCGAATCAAAAGAAAAAAAAATTACAGGGAAAAAACAAAACTCGCCCACATTACAGGGGGATATCAACCTATTTACCCTAAAATATATTACCTTGCCAAATGTATCATGATCCCAAAGTTCAATAATTAACATGTCATGTAAGCCATCCTCCACAACGAAGTCAAATGTTTGATTCCAAACTGGATTCAAACTTTCGTTTACAACCTGAGAATACATGAATTAATTGTTAATTTATTGAAACTATGTAGAAATAAATATTTGCACATACTATAAATCGAAAAGTGTGTGGCTTGTAAATTAGAAAGAAAGAAAAAAAAAAATACTAAAACACGTTTTGAACAAATGTGCATTCAATGTTATTTCAAACTGTTAATTGATTTAATTCTTTGATTTTATTTTGATCTTGATTAAAATTAAATAGTGTAATATTTTGAAAATGTAACATCAAATTAAAAATATCATAAATCTTACTCTTGTCTTGTACTTTTTTTCCGATTTTTTCAATGCAAGGACAACAAACGGGTCAGCCTTGCCCATTAAATCCACTACTGGTAAATCTTCAGCTGAAATTACAGTGACCGATAGAACTCCTCTTACAATTACATTGCTTTTCCTCCGCGATGATGAAGCTAAAATATCATCTTCCTCTGCGTCGCTCTTGAGAGTCTTTTCAAATGTGGTTAATGAGTAATCAGCGTCAAAAGGGTTCTTAAAAGTGTGTTCAACTCCATATGGACAATACAAGAGCTCCAAGTGCACCTATGTAGGCATATGTTAGAATGACATGAAGCTTAATAAGATTTATGACTACTATAATATGAATTTCTACAAACAAAATTTTAGAATGTCATGAGAAGACAAAGAACACAAACTAGTGAAACTCTTCACAAACTTGCAATTGGGATCGAACATCTACAATATTATGTGAATGTAAAAAAAATCCTAAGAATTAATATATTACCTCACCCCTAGGTTTGTTATCTCTATGGACCTCTAAATCCTTAACCAATTTCAACCATACATCCTTCACTTTACCGGGTTCAAGGTCCTTTAGGGAAACTTGGGCACAACCAATAAGCTCAGCTGCTTGGACCCCTTCATCATCAAATATTCTTATGGTCAAGTGTTGTGTTGATACATCTTCAATGATGAATTCGAAGTGCTCATTCCATATTGGATTCAACTGATTATTCTGTACATGTCCACCAGTTTGATTACAATGAGGACCATACATAAAGATAAATAAATAAATAAATAAATAAATAAATAAATAAAAAAGGGTAAATAGGCTTTTACCCCTGCAAAGTAGACGAGTTTTGTTTTACCCCTGTAATTTATTTATTTATTTTAGATTATCTCATGTAATGTTGACGATTTTTTTCTGGTTCATTTTACCCCCTACCGATTTATTACAGAGGGGTAAAACAAAACTCGTCTACTTTGCAGGGATAAAAACTATTTACCCATAAATAAATAAATAAATAAATAAGAAAGAAACATCTTACCATTGTTTTACTAGTTTTGGTTTTGTCACGAAGTGGGCGTACAAATACGACAGCAAAAGGATCAGATTTCCCAATTAAATCTTTATTTGATAAGTTCTTTGCTTGTACTAGTTTTACATCTAGTGTTCCAACAGGTTTCAGTTCCAGGTTACTGTAAAAGGAAAAAATAATCTTGTAATCTTGTATTGCTTTTGGAAAGAAAATGAGAATTAATGAACTTTTTTATACCTATAATCTCCTGGTATAATTGGTATAATTTTGCGTACTGGCCAAGTTATAGAGTCTTCAATGGCATCTCTAATTGTTTCCTGGATGAAAAATAGAGTAGCTTATCATGTATGTAGAGTGTTGTATGAGTTGAAAATACAAAAATGAATAGCAAAAATGAATAACAAAAATGTATCAAATAATTTTCACATATTAATATTACTTAAATTAAATGAATAACAAAAATGTATGAAATAATTTTCTTGTACCTCTATAGCATCAGATACCCCTGGTAAAGCTGAAATATCACCACCAATAACCTTAAGAGTAAAATCAAGAGCTTTCTGTTTGCAGAACAAAACAAAAAATTGAATTATTTGGATTTTTAAAATTTTACACTTTTAACAAACTTCCATTGGTTGTGTATTCTAACTAGTTAATTAGAGAAAATAAAACTCACCTAATATTAAAATTCCATTGGTTGTGTATTTTAAAATATTCTTCCTTTTCCCCTAATATTAGCATAAATTCCAAGACAATATAACTCACCTTTTCTCTTAGAGAAAATAAAACAGCTCCAAAAGCAGGGAATTCATTTACTAGAGGTTTGAAGATCAACCTGAAAACCCCAGTGAATCCAATATTTTTTACCTATATAAACAAGTTGCAATGAAATAGAAATAATAGAATGATGGGGAATAGATAATACATGCAACGTAATTAGAATGATATTAGAGGATAGAAAATGCAACAAAATATAATGATATTAGACTCTATCGTTTGGATGTTTAACATGGGATAGAGTAGAATATTTCTATTCAATCTAACACATTTTTTTCCTCTCTAGTTTGAGATTTATATTGAAATTAATTTTTTTCATTTTATTTTCACGATCCAAATATTAAAATTATGAAATGGTAACCTTATTTCATTTTAATATATCACGCTGCATTTAATTCAGTAACAAAGGTTTTAAAAAATGGTCGCGGTCGCGTTTCGGTTACATAAAGGTTTTCGCGATTTCGGTCGATACAGGTGTTACGACACTAATTGCGGTCGTGGCGATGTGAATTAATCACAATTTGTTCTTTAATATAAAAAACGGTGATAACGATAACGGTATCGACATTTGCCAAAATTGTTTTGTCGCGGCCGTTTTCACGGTCGCAGACCTTTATTTAAAACCTTATACATACACATTAAGCGTAATAGATTGAGTTTTTTACTTCATATTATTCATCCATGAAAGGTTTGAAATATTTTGTCAATAAATAGATGGTTGAATCCTAAATGAAGTCGTTTTCATGATTTGCATAAGAAAATAGACATGAATTAAAATATAAACTTCTTTAAAGCATTGGAAGACAAACATATATCTAGATAAATTATGTAATTGAAAGCTGAAAACATTCACCAGAACTAGCATGACAACCTTAATTTACTTATCTAATACAATTTTTTTTTCTTAAACATCATTTTCATCTCCGTAAGTTCATAATTTTTTTATTTTAGTCTCTGTATTTTTTTTGTTGCAAATTAGTCCCTGCATGTACAAATCATTTTGATTTTAGTCCCTAAAGCTAAAATCCGCATGAAAATCTGCAGAAAATTCGATGGTTTCTTACGGATTTTAGTTTTAAGGGACTAAAACCAAAAAATTTGAACATACATGGACTAATTTGCAACAAAAAAAGATACAGGGACTAAAACAAAAAACGGGAACTTACAGAGACGAAAATGATATTTAAGCCCTGTATTTTTTAACGCAAAATTTTGTTTTGCAAGTGAAAAATTATTCAAATAAAAAATTAATGTTTAAAATCATCCTAAAAATTATTTATGTATTACCTGCACAGGCAATACAACACCAACTTTGGTTTTAATGTCAAGAACAATATTAGGGTTACCATCCCACTGCATGTCAAACTCCATTGTCACTCCATTAGGCCCACTACCCTCTTCAACAATTGAAATTCCTAAATATTTTAAAATTAGTATAATATTTCAAGAAATTACTCAAATTTCACATGAATTATAATAATATATCTAACCTGTAAATTGTGGAGCAACAGTACCAAGTGTTAATTTGGAAAATGTGAGAGACGACAAAATCACCGGTCTATATTGTTCAAGAATGGGTTCAACATTGTTTTTAATCAATTCTGATGCTGCCTACATTCATTTTCACATTTCAATATTTCATCATTATAAAGTATAAATCCATAGCCATGTCTAATAAAATACATATCTCTATTTAGTAAGCATAAAACTAAAGTACCTCATCGACAAAAGGCCAAATCTTTTCTAATTGACTATTAAGCCAATTTAACTGCATTAACAAAAATATTAATATTAGAAGTCATATCAAAATTAAATTTGAAGGCTCTACAAATAAAAGTTTAAATGTGAAAGCAACAAGTTGAACTCAATTTTTGTTTCTGAGTAAAGACCACCCATGAGGGATAAAAATTTGGAGGTAGAAGTTTTCTAGAATCCTCCACCGTCAACCTCGCAAATTTTGCTATCGTCTTCGCCTATAATTGATTCACAAAAATGGTTGATATTATTATTGTGGAATAAAATTAAGAAGAAATTTAAAATCAATTAAATGAAATTGAAATCTTGAATATATTACCAAATCGGTGCGACGTTTGGATCGAGTGCTTTCTTGTCGAGCAAAAGCGACGATCAATATCATACCAATCACAATACCAAAGATGATGCCGCTAATGAATCCCATTTTTGAAACAAAAGAGGGTGGGGGTGGGTGAGATTAATTGCTATGTAGGAAGATGATCGCAAGGTGTAAATCTACTTCGTCTTTATTGTTAATCATTGTTTACCTCAACCATCATTTTCAGATCATGTTTGTTAGAATACAGAAACTTTCATTGGTCACTCAAACAGAGAGAAGGAGAGAGAGAGATATGTTGATGAGTTAGTTACGTTGCAGAGAGGAGTACGTGCGATTAATTTTACTCAAGAGGAGAAAACACATGTTTATGGATATATATTATTTTTTAATTAATACAAACAATTATGTCATTATTATAAATATTGAATAATATAAGACAAAAAAAAATATATTGAATAATATAAACATTTATTGATTATTGAAAGAGCGGACTATGTAGTTCTTGAGTTGATGTACTCCTTAATATTGTTGAGAAGAAAATAATGTGTGCTTTCCTTTTTCATTTGTCTTATACTTCATAAATTTTCCTTCTTAAATTTTGTATGCATGATTTTACAACCAAATAATTATTCATCCTAACATCACTACATTGTTTCTTTTTTTTTTTTTTGACAATGGACATTGTTCACTACAAGAAAAATGCCCTATACCCACCGCCATTTTTCAAAGTACGGAATAGTTTTATCCACGGTCGCTAAAACTGTCACTAAAAGTTAGTTTTACCTTTTTCATTTAATTTTAATTTAATTAGTTTAACAATTTCACTCTTGTCAAAAAAAAAATTGTGTCTCGTGCTTCTCTCTCACTCGTCACGCATTCTCACTCGTCGTTCTTCTTCAAAATCGATTTCACTCATCATGCATATTCATCTTCTTCACTCTGAATCACTCATCTTTCAATTTTTCAAATCGTTCACTCTTAATCGATTGAATCTTTGCTCAATCATTCAAATCTCTAAAATCGTTCAAATCTTCGAAATCGCTCAGAAACTTCTCTCAAGTGTTCGAAATAGCTCTGAATCGTTCCAAATCACTATCTAGTTTGTGTTAATTGAATTATATATCTATCATATTATTTACGTGATTGTATTTTTATGTAGTGATAGTTGAATTCTAGTGTTCTAATTGAATTATATCATTTGTTTTGATGCAGATTCAATTTGAAACTGTTGATTATTGTTGGATTTGGGGGTAAATTGTTGGATTCAAGTTCCTATACACAAGGTAAGGAGAGTGTGTCAACACTTCTTTTGATTTGAATTTTATCTATTGCATTTGAAATGTTAAACTGTTTTTAGTTATAATAATTTAATTTTATTGATTTCTTGCTGGTTTTTGTTTTATACTTGAATGAATTTGTTGAATCTATATACTTATTCAGTTACTTTTACGAAAACTCGCGTTTGATCTATATAATAATCTTTGTGTTTGTTGTTTATTTTCCACTAGGAGCATTTGAATACGATCTTATGAATTTCTACTCATGGATATATAGTAGATTTGCATAGCTACTAGGTTTCTTTATTTGTTTCTAGATTTGCACAGTTATATATACCTACATGGTATAAAAGTACTATGTGGATGATAGTTTTGTATTATGGCCATAAATGTTTTTTACAGTGTTCTAATTGAATTATATCATTTGATTTGATGCATATTGAATTTGAAACTGTTAATTATCGCTGGATTTGGGGTAAATTGTTGGATTCAAGTTCTTATACACAAGGTAAGAAGGAAGGAGAGTGTGTCAACACTTCTTTTGATTTGAATTTTATATGTTGCATGTGAACTGATGAACTGTTTTTAGTTATATTAAGTTAATTTTATCGATTTCTTGTTGGTTTTGATTTTATACTTGAATGAATTTGTTGAATCTATATCCGTATGCAGTTACTTTTAAAGGAAAATGTTTCTTTTGTTGCTATGATGTTTAATGTATTCTTCTATTAGTTCTATACACAGTCCACGTTACATTGCCTACCAAATAGAACAACGACGTGAGATTCATATCCACGCCCCTTTTTTATATTTAAATAAATTGAAAGTAACATAAAAATCAGGGGCGGCCCAACAGGGTGTGCAACATGGGCTGTTGCACGGGGCCTCCAAAAATTGAGGGCCTAAAAAAAAAATTATATGGTAGTAGTGTTAGTAAATAAGGGGTGTAAAAATAATTGTATTGCAACATTCTGTAAGGCCCAGATCCTATTTTTCTAAGGAAAAAAAAAATAGACTTATGTTAGTTGCAATTTAAATTGATGATGGATTTTTAATGTTATTATTAGACTATAAATCTCTTTTATGTTAATTTCAAGAATGATTATTATTTTTTTTATGTTAGTTGCAATTTAAATTGATGATAGTTTTTTCTTATAAAAAAATTATGTTTTTCTTTAATTATTAAAAGGGCCACTTTTATATTTTGCACATAGCCTCCAAAAACTTCGAGACGCCCCTGATAAAAATATTCTCAATAATGTAAAAGTTCAAATCCACGGTAAGTTTCGTCAAAAAAAAAAAAAAATCCACGATAAGAATCCACTATTTACTACAACTCTAAAAAGGATATTAGCAATAGTTTAAAGGTTTAAATATATTTGTGTGCCTGCAAATATATCACTTTTATTTTTGTTTTGTGTAAAAATATGTTATTATTCACTACCAAAAAAAAATGTTATCATTTTTAATCCTTGCAATTTTTTGTTTGTTTTTACTTTTTATAGCACATAGTTTTTTTTTTTCACCACTAATATCCGGCCCACTATACCGTCTAATCTGATTCGGAGATCAGTTCTGACATCAAGTGATCAGTCTCCTTCTGATCGTAGTTATAGGAATCAAAATGTGATCATCTCTACCAAGTCTAGCATCAATCACCACTGGGCTAATTGGTGTCATAGTTGTTATTTTAGTTGCTATAAAATGTCAATATTAGAATTATTCTCTATAATATGCGTCTAGTCTTTATGTAAGAAACTAAAATAATTGTTCTGGATATCATATTACATGGATCTTGCATGGAACGATCCTAACTTGAAAAGGTATTTTTGAACTAAATGAAACAACAAGGAAAAATATAAAAAAATTGTATATTTGCATGGATTGTAAATGAATATTTTTTACAAGGATTAAAAAATAATTTAGTACATTAATTTGAGAGATAAAAAATATATTTAAACTGAATTTAAATATGAAATATTTTATTTATCTTAATCTTAATATAATAAAACGAGAGTAACTAGAGGCACCCTAAACCCTAACTCTAATATGAATGGTCTAGATTTTGCCACGTGAAAAAAAAAAATAATGTCAAGGGCTATGATGAAAACTTAAATAATTAATGGTCTAGAATTTAACACGTGGAAAAAAATAAAATCAACGGCTATGATACAAACTTAAATAACTAATGGTCTAGATTTTACCATGTTGAAAAAAATAAAATCAACGGCTATGATACAAACTTAAATAATTAACGAGATAAACATTTGAAGAGAAAAATAATGAGATAAACATTAAAAAAAACTAAAATCCGTCAAAAAAGAAAAGAAAAGAGATAGACACTAAAAAATAATTGTGATCCGCCAAAAAATAAAAGAAATGAGATAGACATTAATAAAACAAAAAAATCTAATGATTAGTTCCGAAAATTAGGTATAGATTCCACTTAATTGAGGTTTATAAATACAAGCACCCTCAAAGTATTTTTCTCTCACTGTATTTTTTTTTTTGTTTATAATTATATATTTATCTTCATATAGTTTATTTTGTTTGTTTCTATATAGATTTCACTTATTTTGTTCAATTTTAATGAGTTAATTTCTCTTCGTCTAACCATTCTGTATTTATGTTTTGCAAATTGTTTTCATGCATTTGAATTACTTTGATGTGCTCTTATATTATTTTGCAGGTTAACAAAGTTATTGATGAAGATTATACAGTTAAAGATCTATATAGTTAACAAAGATATTTTTATGTAACTATTTATAGAGACAAACACGGTCATATAGAGACAAACACGATCAAAATATCTTTCTCTCACTATGTTTTTTTGTTTATAAATTATATATTTGTCTTCATATATTTTGATTATATATGTCCCTATATTTTATCGGTTTTCAGTATATTAATTTTGATTTGAGTTTATTCAATTTCAATGAGTTAATTTATCTTCATCTAATCATTATGTAATTATGTTTTACAAATTGTTTTCATACATTTGAATTACTTTGATGTGTTCTTATATTACTTTGCAGGTTCACGAAGTTGTTGATGAAGGTTATAGAATTATTAAAGATCTATGTAACTAACAATTTTTTTTATGTAACTGTTTTATGTTTTATGTCATTGAATCAAATATATAATCTATTTTGAATATATTTGAATAATAGGTATTATTTGTTGTGGACTAGATGAATAGTAATCATGAATGATTTATTTTAATTAAAAATAGATCATATAATTCTAAAAATTGTGAGCGTTGTTGTTTTTCAATTGTGCTTGAACCTTTTTCTTATTCATGATTGTGCCCACCTAAAAATAATAATTAGAGTTGGCTTAAAAATAGTTGCAAGTAGTTAGTAACAATATATCTAATTTTATATAATGCGAAAGTCATTTTTTTTCCTTCGTGAATTCATTCAAATGAGTAAAAATATATGCAATTTGTTGTGGCATACACAAATAGTCATCAATATTTTTTTTTCCTCAAAACAAGCGTTCAACCACGATCAACTAAGATGCATTTGAAAAATATTTATATTATTGACATTTTTTTTACTAAATGTTGCGCCTAAATAAAAAAATAGAGATCAATTTAAAAATATTTAATATGTATTGTGAATTCAACGAATAATCATGCATGTTTTATTTTAATTCAAAATTGGTACAAATAATTAGTAATAGATATATATTCTTACACATAGTTTGATAATAACCAATAAGAATATACTTGATTGTATTAGAAAGATAAAAGCAATTTGTACCAAATTATGCATCATATTAATTTATGATTTTATTATTTTTTTAAAAAATTGTTAACAAAAAAACCATATGCCACACACAAATGATAAGCATGAGAAAGCAAAAAAAAAAAAACTATTAGAATGATAATTATGCATCATATTAATTAATGATTTTATTAATTTTAAAAAAAAAATTGTTAACAAAAAAACTATATGCCACACACAAATGATAAGCCAAAAAAATATCAAATTTTGAAACTTATCATGCTTGAAACTTCCTATTATTATTCCCCAATTAATGCAAAAATTATTTGGAATGTAAATCTAAAGGGTCAAGAAGATTCTACACTATATGCTTACTACTATAAATAATTAGACATTATGACATTTCCATTGTATAATTGAATTGAATGATTAAACCCGTGCATGCACGGGTAAAAAAGTCTAGTTTATATAAATACATAGTTTTTTTTACATAATATAAATGCATAGTTATCCGTCCCATTAGCTTAATTACCTCAGTTGATAGGGACATCGTATTTTATATGCAGGGCCGGAGTTCGAACCCCGAATTGAACCCACAACCACTTTAAGGGTGGAATTTTTAGCCACTGGACTAATTGGCAAAAAAAAAATGTTATCCCAATTTGTAAATGATGAGGGTGGAAATAAAGGGATCTGGATTCACCGGTGTAATTGCTTACACGCATTGAAAGATCATGGCCACAACTTTATGATCGGACGACTACAATACAAGAAGCCAAATTTCATCTTATTTAATCAGGACCGTCCATTTTAATCAAACGATCATAAATCAAACGGTTACTGCGTCAAATCCAAATCTGAAATAAAGACTCGTTTCAGATAGTATGCATCCTCTCACTCCTCTATGGTCTCTTCTATTGCACATTAGTTGTTAGAACAGGGTAACATTTTGCAATGTGTTATCAATCAAATCAGATGAAGATATTGGCATTTGCTGAGTTTTTGCAGCGCTTTTTTATACTTTGTGGCTTTATATTGCAAGATGTTACTTCTATATACCATGATTTATATTCCGTCAAAAAAAAAAAATATACCATGATTTATAGAAGAAAACAAAATAAAGTGATCGAAAAAATCATCTTTTATACACTCAAAATAATATAAAGTTCTCTATTTAATTTCTTGCAATTAAAAAAGAAATAGAGTTCTAGATCAGACTACCTTTCAAACAAAATGAAAGAGAATTCTCCACTTCTTTTGAAAACTAGTAGTAAAGTTCTCTTCTTTTTTTTTCTTTTTTTTTTTTATGTCACAAAATGAAAAATATACACCACTTCTAGATCAGCTGGCTACCTTTCAAACAACATATTATCGAGTACACAATCCTTCCAAGCGCCGATTGATCAACCCATATCGGTCGGATCGGATTTGAATGGTTCTAGTACATTTTAAAGTCATACATTTTCAAAAATTACGTTTAAAGATAGTTTATAAAACAAACAATGCTTAGACTCCTTCATTCAATAAAATGTATTTTATTGTCGATTAAAAAAAATAAAATGCATTTTATCAAAGACAAATTTGTGAGCACTTACATCCAAAAAGGACAAGACCTTAAAAAGTGGGTGGCATATTGGAAGTTAGAACAAAATATTAGCCGTAACTGCTCGCTTGTAGAAGGAATTGGCCTTATATGACCTGCAACTCCATCGAAGTAAGCTTAACATATTCACATGTAATTTCATAATCAATCAATGATAACATAAGCCCCAGTCGAGGCCAAGGGGTTGAAGGGTGTCGATCCACGAGTCGTTTCCCTCCACCACTGTTCAGATTCGAACTCAAGTCAACATCTCCGAGAGATTGTCCGCTTTGGGATTGACCCGGTTTTGTCCTTTGTAGAAAATGTGCCTTGGTTGGTTTGAAAGGTATGAGTGTTGTATATAAACTACCATTTGTCTCGAGTATCAAGCAATGTGAGACTATTTTGGTGTATCCAGAACAAATTTTTTTAAATTATTTAAAGTTAAGTTTCTTTATTTGGATAATTATCATATACCTTAAGAACACATGTTAACATGATCCTTACTTATTTTACACTCTAGAATTAAATACTCACTTTATGAAGCGATATATGTGTAAAGTGTGTTTTTCTTTTGCAACTATACTATGTTATTAATACAAAATATTTAGTGTACCACTTTACCAATATGATTAATCTATCTTAAAATGATTTTTTATTACTAATCCAAAAGCGAGATGGAGTGTTCTATTAAAGAAGCTAAAAGTAATTAAGGGGAAAAGAAATCACATGTGTTGCCATTTCCGTTTCCGTTTAAAGAGATACAAAAATAACAAGTTTTGTTCCTAGTCTGTGAAAAACCTCCCTGTTTACGGCGGGAAATTAAGTTAACCCATTTTTGGTTTTGAATAATAATTACATAAAGCGTGTCCACAGGGTCAATTTGTTGAGTCAATAGACCTTGCACAAGTTCAATCAAATTAAGGTCAATTGAGTCATTTCAATCAAATTTCACAGGGTCAAAACAGTCATTAGACCTTGCACAAGTTCAAATTTTCCACACCATGATATTGATCGGTAACAAAAAGTCTGAAACAGAAAGATATCATAACATCTATACCTCCATCTCCATACCATAGCTCACATTCACTTTTTCTCTCTCTCTCTCTCTCTCTCTCTCTCTCTCTCTCTTTCAAAAGTTTGTTACAAAATTGAAGAAAGAAAATGGAGATTTGTTGTAGAAAATTGATGTCAATGCTCTTTCTAGCTTCGTTTACTGTCATTTTTATGGTGATGCTTCCTCTGCATTGGATGCGATCCACCACCGCCGAAGTCAAGCCGTCGTATAATTCAGTTTCACTTCATGAATTACGAACAAATGTTTATGACAAGAACGATCACCTCTTTGCCGTTCAACCTGCCGGTCGTCACTCAAACGCCACCGTAGCGGTAATTTCTCTACTCTCACCATTCAACTTATCGCAACATTCATTTCAATATCAATAATTAATCGATCGATCGATCAGTACTTGTATTTGTTTTACTGAAACAGATCGATTAATCACCGATTATGTAAATGTGATAATTAGTAATGTTTTGATTTGAATTGAATTGAATTTTAACTGTTAGAATTAATGATTTAATGGAATGTGCGTTGTTAATTAACAGAGGGAAGTGAGAAAAGTGAAGAACAGAGAAGAGAAGCGAGAAGAAGGACTTGCACGAGCGAGAAGTTCAATACGCAAAGTTGCATTAGGAGATCATAGAAGCAATCTCACTCCGTTAACACCACACAACGACGGTTACATTCCCGCCGGAGCTGTTTATCACAACCCGCGCTTATTTTATCAGTATATCCTCTTCCTTTTTTTTTTGTTTCTTCTCTTCCTTAATTTCTTCTTTCTTTCCAATATGAAATTATAAAAAAAATACTAATCTACAGTAAAATATAAAATAATCTACAGCAATCTCATAAAAAAAGTAAAATAATAATCTACAGAAAAATATAATGGAAACTATAAAAGTACTAACAATTGATCATAGTTGACCATTTTAATTTATGAATTTGTCATCAACAGTACAAGTTTTTACAAATTTAAATACATATGATATGTATATTAAAATTGAAATTTTAAATAATATACTAATTTTTAAAATACATATGATATGAATAGTAAAATTGAAATTTCAAATAATATACTACTTTTGATTTTAAATATAAATAAAAAAGTAAAAAAATAGAAGAAGAATATATAATAAAATATAGACTAAAAATCAAATTCGATCCCTCACATTGTGGTCACATAGTCGAATTGAGTGGCACATAAAATATGAGGGACTAAATTTAATCTTTATTTATTTTTTCTTCTCTTTTAGTCAATTAGTTTAGTAATTAATCACACTTTCAAAAGTGTGAAAAATTCTCTTATAAATCAACATCTCTAGCAATTATCAACCGAATTACATTTATAGGACAATTAATTATTTATTCTATACAACGAAAATGGACACTCATATTTTATGCTAATAATAATAATATCAACATTAAAGCGTGGAAAACTTATTCTGAGCTTTGCTTATAAGTCACTGTACTAAAACACTTTTATGGGATAGTGTACAATTTTCTTTTTCTTGCAATATAAGATATCTAAACTATAGGGGTGGGATGGCTTAGTGCGCTAGCCTTCATTTGCTTTCCGAGTTTTACACACTCATTGTAATGATAAAACTTGCGCGGAAAAATATGTTGGACACTACATCATCGTGATCATTGATATAGTATTGTGTTACCCCAAACTTTCATGATTTCTTTTTTGATATAATCATGATTTCTAATGTTATGTTTGTTTCCGCGTCTACAAGGTCACCGGACGCACGTTTTTGAGAAGCAATAAATAGTTGCTTCTCATTTTTTCGGCAATATTACTTGCGGATGTGCGGCTGCGACAAATATAAACTACACCAAACACATGCTAACTAATTAAAGTATGTTGAATTGTTGATACTATTAATTAATTAATGTGTCCACATCCAATCCCTAATATTGGAATTATGATAGCAATTAAGTTTGCCGTATTAGTCATGCATGATGGTGTGTGTGATCTCTAGTTATGCCAACTAATTTCAGTAACATTCCATCCCTTTTATGCATGAATATGCTTACAAGTCTTTTGAGCAAAAGGAATTTGAATTACAAATTAGTGACGGTTTCTATAAGGATTTGGAGTAATCGCCAAATAATTAAAGATGTTTAATTTTGGTCTTAAATTAAAAGTCATGTAAAATAATTTGTAATTAATTGTTGGACTGTATATCAAAATTCAACTTATAATTAAATGCTATCATAAGTACTCAAAGAAGAAATGACTGTCCACACATGAGCCATATGAGTTGTACATGTTTCTAACTTTCTATAATTATTACAAATAACTTATAAACCAAGTTGAAAACAAATTACACATACACATCTTGTTTTATACTCCATCTTGAGTTGTTTCTAACTTTCTTTTTTGAAGGAAATTGTTTATAACTTTCTATAATTGCATACACATCTTGAAAATATTTTATAATCATTTTAAAAAATTAAGTGTTTATAAAATGCTTAAATAGAATGTGTTTTCTTCTATATAGTACTTCACCCATTTCTAATTATAATTAAAAATTGGTTTAAGAAAATTGATTCATTTTGTTCAAAATTTGGTTAAAACACATTAACTTTGTTTAACTCTAGCATGGAGTAATATACAATAATACATTATGAAATTATTTACTGTTGTAAGTATTCAAGAGCCACTTTGAAAAAATATGTGTGAATAATAAGCACCCAAACCTTCACGCACTAATTAAACGATTGTGACAGAAACTACTGCTTTTTCATATTTTCCATGCGTCAATATTGTTAGTTTTTGTAATTCAAGCTTCTTACGCGATCAGCTTCTGATGCGAACAGCTTCTGAAGGATACAGCTTCTGGAGGTTACAGGCTCTTGTACAGATTCTAACTCACCTAACTTCTGATGCTCACAAGATTCTGACTCAGACTCTTATACAAACAGGTTCTGAAGCAACCAGCTTCTGAACTAGCACAGCTTCTGATACCCTCAAACTCTGAACCTCTGGTTCAGTTATGTTTTCTATTTTGACAGTTAGATTAGTTTGTTATGTACAGCTGTAATTTTTTTTCTGTTAGTTAGTTACATAGGATAGACTTTGTTAGTAACTTGTTATTCAAGTTACCTTTCCTTATCTTGTACATTTTCACCTATATATAGGTGTCGTTGTTGTTAATAAAATTACATAACTTTTCCTTAATTCATTCTCTTCAATTTTTATTCATAGTTCTCTCTATTCTTTCTTAGTGTTCTTAGTGTTCTTTGTTGTTCATCTTTGTGGGTTATCCCCAACAAAGTGGTATCTAGAGCTCGTACGATCCAAAGGGATCTTGATTCGTTCTTGAAAGAAGAATCAGGTTGAAAGTGAATCAACCATGGCTGGGAACAACAATTTCCATGCGAATTTGCCAGTTTTCGATGGAAAGAATTGGGATAGATGGGTGAAGCAGATGAAGGTGATATTCAATGTTCAAGAAGTGAATGAACAAGTGAATGCAGCAATCACTCCTCTACCAGAAAATGCAAATGAAGAACAAAGAACAACATTCAGAGAAGCAAAGAAGAAAGATAACAAGGCCCTGTTTCTCATTCATCAATGTGTTGATTCAAAGGTGTTTGAGAAGATTGCAGATGCTGAGACCTCCAAAGATGCATGAGATATCTTGCAAAAGAGCTATGGTGGTGATGCAAAGGTGAAGAAAGTAAAGCTTCAGGCCTTGAAGAGACAGTATGAACTGCTGTAGATGAAGAATGATGAATCCGTTGCTGATTACTTCACAAGATTGGTGACTCTCACCAATCAGATGAAGAATTGTGGAGGTAATCTTGATGAGCAAGAAACGGTGGAAAAGGTATTAAGAACTTTGACTTCTAAATTTGAACATATAGTGGTGACTATAGAAGAGACTAAAGATTTGAGTGAGATCAAGATAGAGGATCTGCAAAGCACTCTTGAAGCTCATGAGTTGAAACATGGTGAGAGGAGCCATGACAAAGAAGATGAGCAAGCTCTCTTTTCAAAATTCAAGAAGTATCAAAGTGACAAGAAGAAATGGCAGAACAAGAAAGATTCCAAGAAAGGCAAAGATCATGTTGAAGATGATGTTGAGACATTGTCTGAATCCTCTGATGGAGGAGGAGGAAAACAGAAAGATAAGTCAAAGAAGAAGGACAAAAGCAAGATTCAATGCTACAACTGTGACAAATATGGCCATTATGCTAATGAGTGTAAGATCTCAAAGAAGAAGAAGGGTCAAGACAGTGATGAAGAAGCAAACGTAGCACATGATAGCTCAAGTTCAGAAGATGAAACAAGCTTCATGGTGATAGATGCTGATGAAACAGCAGATTCTATGGAGTGGTACTTTGACTCAGGATGTTCTAACCATATGACAGGTAATAGAAGCATTTTATCTAACTTTAATGAATGTCTCAACATAAAGATCAAGCTTGCCAACAATGAATTCACCAAAGCTGAAGGTATGGGGAATGTCATGATTGAGATGTCAAATGGCAAGAAAGCTGTGATTGAAAATGTTCTTCTTGTGCCTGGAATGCAATGTAATTTGTTGAGTGTAGGGAAATTGATTTCAAAGGGTTTCAAAATAGTGATTGAAGATGAGACACTACAACTCTTTGACTCTAAGAAGAGACTGATCCTCAAGACAGCTCAGAGTAAGAACAGAACCTACAAGACTCAATTCAAAGCCATTGGAGCAGAATGCCCACCTGCAACTGTTGATAACAGTCAAGTGATTTCTGAAGGGATTGGAAGTATCTTGGTGAAGAGAAATGATGGACAAGAAGCTAGTATCACTGGTGTGTTAAAGAGTAATGTGATAAGTATAGGTCAATTACTAGAGAAGAACTACTCAGTGAAAATGCATGATAAGGAGCTGAAGCTAGTTGATGCAAAGGATAGAGAGATCCTGAAAGCTCCAATGTCCAACAACAAAACCTTCAGGATGTTGAACATGTTGGAACATCAGTGCGTTATCCCAACTGTGAATGAAAGTCAGAACTGGATTTGGCATCACAGGTATGGCCATTTCCATTTCAGGAGTTTGAACCTGTTGAATCTGAAGAAGATAGTGAATGGTCCTCCTCAGATTAAAGTTCAAAAGCAACTGTGCAAAGAGTGTTGCATAGCCAAGTCAACAAAGAAGTTAATGAACAAGACACCACATAGACCATGGATTGGTGTGAGGCCTAGTGTAGGTCACTTTAAGGTGTTTGGGTTACTATGTTTAAGACATGTGCCAACACATTGTAGAAGGAAGTTACATGACAGAAGTCAATCAATGAATTTCCTTGGTTATCACTCAGCTGAAGCTTATAAACTGTATTCTCCAACAAGAAACAAGATGGTTACAAGTAGGGATGAGCAGTTTGATAAAGCTAAGAGTTGGAACTGGAGTGGTAATGTTGTACACAGAGATGTTGCAGCATCTGGTGTGACAACTGTGCTTGAAGAAGCCAATAAGAATGTATTCATTGGAGAACATGCATTAGGAGGTTTGTTGAAGCATAATTCATGTTCTCAGAAGATGTTGTTTTTAAGAAGCTCTGAGATGTTCAAGAAGCTTAGAAGCTGAGAAGCTCCAGGTTCTCAAGAAGCTCAAAAGAGAAATGGGGGTTGTGAGTTTTGACAGCTTGAATTAAGGAGGAGTGTTAGTTTTTGTAATTCAAGCTTCTTACGCGATCAGCTTCTGATGCGAACAGCTTCTGAAGGATACAGCTTCTGGAGGTTACAGGCTCTTGTACAGATTCTAACTCACCTAGCCTCTGATGCTCACAAGACTCTGACTCAGACTCTTATACAAACAGGTTCTGAAGCAACCAGCTTCTGAACTAGCACAGCTTCTGATACCCTCAAACTCTGAACCTCTGGTTCAGTTATGTTTTCTATTTTGACAGTTAGATTAGTTTGTTATGTACAGCTGTAATTTTTTTCTGTTAGTTAGTTACATAGGATAGACTTTGTTAGTAACTTGTTATTCAAGTTACCTTTTCTTATCTTGTACATTTTCACCTATATATAGGTGTCGTTGTTGTTAATAAAATTACATAACTTTTCCTTAATTCATTCTCTTCAATTTTTATTCATAGTTCTCTCTATTCTTTCTTAGTGTTCTTAGTGTTCTTTGTTGTTCATCTTTGTGGGTTATCCCCAACAAATATCACAGTTCTATGTAAAAGTTCTTAATGGCTATACTCAAAGTCCTGACATAGGACCACAAATTCCATCATTCCTTAGGAAAATTTCAGTTTTCTTTGGAAAAAGGGAATGTAACAGTTAAAATATCCATTTCTTATGGCTAATTAGTAATTATAATTACCATTACAGGAGCTACTTGGAGATGGAGAGGATATTCAAGGTGTATGTATACCCAGATGGGGACCTACCAATTGTTCACGATGGCCCATGCAAGGACATATACTCCATTGAAGGAAGGTTCCTCCATGAGATGGAACATGGGGTTGGGAAATTTAGAACAAATGATCCTAATGCAGCTCATGTTTACTTTTTACCATTTAGTGTGACATGGATGGTCAAATACCTCTATACACCATCCTCTTATGATATGACTCCTTTAAAGGATTTTGTCTCTGATTATGTGAAAGTGGTATCTATGAGGTACCCCTTCTGGAACAGAACTCGTGGTGCTGACCACTTCATGCTTGCTTGTCATGATTGGGTAATTTGTTCAATTTCCTTTTCCATTCCTCGGATTAATTTGTTAATGATACACAATTGTGACATTAGCCACATTTTTACTTCAATTATCCTTGCTATAGGAATTTGATTTCTCTAAAATGATTAGTTAGTAAAGTAAAAAAAAATGATTAGTAATTTGATATTTTACAATGTGAATTTGAAGCCATTTTTGTTTCCTTGTAATTTATGCAGGGTCCAAATGCATCAAAGGGTAATTCTTTCCTCTACAATAACTCCATCCGAGTCTTGTGCAATGCCAACACTTCTGAAGGTTTCAATCCTCTAAAGGATGTATCTTTACCAGAAATTCATCTATTTGGAGGTGAAGTATCTCCTAAACTTCTTTCACTTCCACCGGACAACGTCCCACGTCGCTATCTTGCCTTCTTTGCCGGTGGTATGCACGGCCCAATTCGCCCAATTCTTCTCAACCACTGGAAAAATAGAGACAATGACATGCGTGTCTATGAGTATCTCCCTAAAGACCTAGATTACTATTCTTTAATGCTAAACTCCAAGTTCTGTCTTTGTCCAAGTGGCCATGAAGTGGCTAGCCCAAGAATTGTAGAGTCAATTTATGCAGAATGTGTACCTGTGATCCTATCAGATTATTATGTGTTGCCCTTCAGTGATGTGCTGAGATGGGAGGCATTTTCAGTGCAGGTGGATGTTTCAGATATTCCAAGGTTGAAAGAGGTTCTTAGTGCTATTCCAGAGAGTAAGTATAGGAATCTCAAGCAAGGTGTAAGGGCTGTGAGGAAACATTTTACTCTGAATCAGCCAGCTAAAAGATTTGATGTTTTTCACATGATCTTACACTCAATATGGCTGAGAAGATTGAATATAAAACTTGGATAGTTAATTTGTACTTAAGCATTATAGAGTATACTATATATATATATAGTGATTTTTATTTAATTTTTGGCTTCAAAGAGGAACAGGTGAACTTAAATGTTGGCCAGAATGGTATTAAAGGAAATCTGCCATTCTTATTTGTATTCCTTGCATGCAGAGTTCCTCTATATTCATTATCTTTATAACACTTAATATACACACTTTTTTTGGACAAAAATGGGGATAAAACCTCAAATAAAGCAACTAAAATCCACGGGATAAAAATAAGTTACATGTCCGTAAGAAAAAAAACTTTATCAAACTAATTTTTTTATCATATGACTATATGAGCATATATAAGCTATAAGCTCAAATTTTTTTACTGTCAAACATAGGCTAAGATGGGACTTCAAGAGTAACATGTCATGGGACAACTTATTTAATTATAAATTGTGTTATTGGAACACATTTTTTGACAACCCTTCTCCAATACATCTTCCCAACGATGGATGCATTGTGAGATGGGAAAAAAAAATCCTACCAACCTTTCATAACAAGTCGGGGTGTATTAACCATTTACCCAAGGCGGATATTCTCTAGCGCGAGAATGTGCCAAGGCAAACCTCAGTTTTAGTTTAGTAGATATGTGTTGTTTCATGAGTGTTTTATTTTATCTTATATATTACAAGTTCCCTCAAATATTGTCAATTGTATCTAATAGAATAGTGGCACAAGTTTGTTTTGCGAGTGGATCGCTCATCAATCCCGATAGTTGTCATTTTTTGTTTTAACTTGGTGTATTATTGAAAAAATGGGATGAGAAGAATCGAACCCGTGCATCTGAGGTAAAAGGTAGCGATTTTTACCACTACGCCAAGATGCGGATTTGTTCTTTATATTAAATGTTGATATCTTAATATAATAAAACGAGAGTAACTAGAGGCACCCTAAACCCTAACCCTAATATGAACGGTCTATATTTTGACACGTGAAAAAAAAATTATATCAACGGCTACGATAAAAACTTGAATACTATGTTGCCACATCAATTAATGAATGTGACACGTCAAACACAATACATGATGTGTCAATATATGATTGGATATGTGTATAAAATAATTTTACATCAATCTCTATTTTGTTACTCCCTCCGTCCCAAAATGTAAGCAAAAGTTGGTCAACAAAAGTGAATGTATTTGGTCCAAATCTTTAACCAAATACATCAACTTTCTTTGACCTATTTTTGCTTATATTTTGGGACGGAGGGAATACTTACTAATCCCTAATTATATGCTTTATTTGATGATTGGATATACTCTATGGAATCTATTTTATTTATAGCCATAAATTATGCATAGAAACCCTTTAATTTCTTTCTCCCAAGAGTGTATCTTTCGCATTCCCAAGAGTGTATTTTTAACATTAATTATAGCCTTAAATTATGCATCTATTTTCACTTTTTCTCACGTATTTACATTTTTTCTATTTGATGCAGATTTGACTTTGGGGTTCTATAAAGGTATGGATTGCTATAGATATTTTAGGTATTTAAATTCTGATTATAGTTTGTATTGTTCCACATTAATTCTCCATTCTTTTTTGATTTGATTTTTATTTCAATAAGTATGGATTTCATCTTTTTTTTGTCGTTTGTAGTGTTTCATATTAATTCTAATTTGTAAGCATCAAATCTAAAATCGTTTCAAGTGTTTGATTTGCAGATTTATTTTTTAGGCAATTTTGTTACACTGTTGTGGCAAAGAAGATGAGTATACCAATTTAGATTTGTAAGTAATTACTTTTATTATAGTTATTTATTTTGAATTTCTAATTTGTAAGTGTCAAATCTAAAATGATTTGTATATGTTAGATTTGTTTTTTTGGTTAGTGTTGTTACGGTATTACTGCTCCTCTATCACTTTTTTTTTCTTTTTTATGCTAATTAGGTTTTGCTACTGTTGCAGAATTGAAAAAAAAAATCATTATTTACTTATCACCATGAAATTGCTATTGTTACACAACCTCTATCACCATGAAGTTGTTATTATCATCGTCATGAAGTTGTTAATATCAAGTAAGTTTTAAACTTTATGCAATCTTATTGATTATTTTGTTTATTTATATTTTTTTTTGTTTAACTCCTCTACTTAATGATTTATTGTTCTATTTTTTATATGTTTTGTTTTTTTATTTGATTTTTGTTTTGTTCTAAGTATAATTATAATTTTTCACATATTCTCACCTTTTGTGCTATTATGTTAAGTAATATTGGAGCACACATTGTTAATTGCTTCATTCGATTATTTCCATCTTATATAGCAATTTTATTTTATTCTTGCTTAATATATGCCGTGTGTGACAAATTTGAGTTTGATATCAACGAAGTATGTTTATTTGTATTATATTATTTGTTGACGTTGTTGTTTCACCAAATTTTTCTAAATGTTCTTCTGATATGTTTTGTCTAGATAGAGTGCAGTAATGCTTTCAAAGATGTTTACCAGTCACGACGTTAGATGTTTTGCAACTTTGATTCTTCATTTAGGAAATCAATTTGATGTATAAGTGGAAAAAATTAATGGGAACATTTGTTTTTTCATTATATTTCAGTATTTTAATTTAATTTTGAATTAATGTGATTATTGTAATGTCAAATTTGTTTCTTATTAATCAATAGTTTCCCGTCATTTGAATTCCACCATATTTTATTTTACCATAAATATATCTATCTTGCTAATTTCTTTAATTACTTATTACTTATTTCTAATTTCCTTAATTATGTATCATATTAAACCCTAATTTGCTAAGCAAATTGGCAGTTAATTTTAATTAATTATACCTGATAAGCATGAGAAAGCAGCAAAAAAAAAATTCCCTGATAAGCATGAGAATGATAATCATGCATCATATTAATTAATGATTTTGTTATTTAAAAAAAAAATTGTTAACAAAAAAAACATATGCCACACGCAAATGATAAGCATGAGAATGCCAAAAAAGTAAAAATTTCATGAAAAGCATGAGAAGGATAATTATGCATCATATTAATTAATGATTTTATTTATTTTTTTAAAAAAATTGTTAACAAAAAAACTATATGCCACACACAAATCACAAACAAAAAAAAAACAGTAAATATTTCAAGCTTATCATGCTTGAAACTTATCTCTCCTATTATTATTCTCAGATTAAAGCAAAAATTATTTGGAATTTACATCTAAAAGATCAAGAATATTCTACACTATGGTCCCGTTTGAATTGGCTTATTTGAAGCTTATATGAACTTATCTATTGACATAAGTCACTATATTAGTATTTGGATAAATTAATAAAAGTTTATCACATTTTTATAAGCTACTTATGTCATATTTTGATAAGCTCTCTCTATTAGCTTATACATGTACTTATACGCTAGCTTATATAAATTTGGAAAGCTTCGATTCTTGCCTGAGCCTGAGGATTAACATATTTTTTTCAAACTTTTATTTTAACTAATATTTATTTTATCTGTCTTTTTATGCTTATGCATCTTATCTACACACTTCTATTTTTCTTTTTCTTTTTTGACGGAAACTTTCTGTTTTTCTTTTAAGTTATCTTTTTTTTTTGGTAACATAGCTGAATGGATTTTTTTTTTTACTTTATATATATATATATATATATATATATATATATATATATATATATATATATATATATATATTAGTTATATATATAATTATTATTATATTTTTAATCATGATTTGATTCTTTAATTTTGTTTTTTGAAATTAAAATCATATTAACATTCTATAGTTGTCTGTATAATGACACATCCAAACACTTTAATTTATATATATAGTTTTTAGTGTACATATCCAAACACAAAAGGCTTATTGAATATAAGAGCTTATGATGTAAATGTAAGTTCTCATACTATACGCTCCTCTAATGCTATAAGCACATGTATAAGTTATTTATCCAAACGGACCCTAAATGCTTACTACTATAAATAATCACACATTATCAATATTTCCATTGTATAATTGAATTGAATGATTAAACCCGTGTTCGCGCACGGGTAAAAAGTCTAGTTTATTATAAATATGGCCCCATCTAAAATTTTAATCAAGATCCGCCACCACATTTACCCTAAAAAAACACCTACATGAACTACATAATCTGAGACTGAGACATGAGTGTAATCAAAGGGGGTAAGGATTTTCTTTGTTGATTACGTATTAAAAGAAGCTATCAATAGAGATTTCTTACAGTGCTTCACATCTGGCCCAGGATAAAATAGATGAAACCACTTTGGCCAAGCTATGCAGTAGCGGTGACATATTACTGTGGAAACTAAAAAATGCCTATAACTATTTTTTTTTTCTTCTCTTTTTCCCTCAAAATGTAGGCGCAAATGAGTATGGCATTTGCAAAATTTCACCCAACCCTTCTAACCTTAGGTACTCCTTTTTACCCAACATCCTTGCTTGCTCCAACACTTCTACCAGCCAAAATGCCAAAGAAATAACGCAAAAAGAATAACATCCTATGACCTAAGAATTCAAGGGTGATTAAACCAGGGTCCTACTGCACCATTCACATGTCCGTTGCTATGGATACCTACGCCATTTGGGATGATTGAGGGAGGAAGTCCCACAGATGCAGAAGGATATAATCCATGGCTGTGAGGGAGAGCATGGGGACTCAAAAGAGGACTCCCAGCTGGACTCCCTTTACGCTGTTGAAGGGCGTGGATCTGTCTCAGGCCCTCTTCATGAATACGTGATATTGTTTCCAACTCTTTCATTGATAGAGCCTCCAGACCAGCACCATATAATGGGGCATGTCGTGACATTTCCTCCTGGAGTGAGGCCTCAAGGGTGTGGATATATTGCTGCAACAAAAAAAAGGCATCAATCTACCAAATTAATCTCTGAAATACGATCTTGAAGCCAATATTTTGCAAATACAAAAAAACAACGTACAATGGCATCAATGTTCAAAGATGAAATAGACATTGTGCATCATTCTGACCCATCCAACAAATACTACTATAAAAATTTCCAACACACTATGTTTGAGCAATAGAGAACTTTAGGCAAAAGAATGAAACAGTCCAGCACCGATAGTGAAAACCTGCCTAATATTAAGGATACCCAGTTGAACTCATGCACACACATTATGATTTCAAGGTCACCCAACAAAACCCGTTCATCATCCAACTAAGCATTTGAGTATAGCAGACAGCATTGAAATTGCAGAGAAAGCAAGCTAGATTAAATCCAACAGATGCGAAAAGTACATATAAAAAGCAATAAATACGAAAAAATACAATCTATATGTCAAGACAAACCTGGCAGGCCTGCAACTTTGATTCCATGCCATCAATATATGCTTCACACCTAGCAACCTGCTCTTCCTTTTCCCGCTTTTCTCCCTCGGTTTGTCCAACTGTTTGAGTCAATCTACGAACTTCATCCTCAAGTGATTGCCGGATTTCTTCCCGAGATACATTTTCTGTTGCAAATCTTTTCAATTCTTCATCAAATCTCTTGCGTGCAGCTTCAGCATTTTTCAATCTTTCAGCAAGTGCATTTTTCTCCTTGACTATTTTCTGTAAAAAATACAAATTACATCAATAATGAACTTGCCTCATTCAAGACATAACGGCAGACTAGTTATCAATTCCTAACCGAAAGTGAAGCACAACTTCCTACCACAGGTCACCATTTTCAAGATTTGTGTGCTGAAAAATAGCTGAATATATTTTCTATGTTAATATTTTTCAAGTCCTCACTATATCTTCAGATCTGGTAAAGATTGTTGATGGAAAATTGACAATTGACAGGCAAGTAAAAAAGACAAAATAATCGATTGCATTATTCTGTTTAGGATATGGTTGGAGGGGAGGAATTATTTAAATTTAAGGTGTTGGTTCAATTGTTTGGAGAGGAAAGAAGAGGATGGTAGCAAAATCCCTCACGAGAAAATTTTAGCTTCCGTTAAAAAATGGAAGGATTTGGAGAAAAGACAATATGCATAGTAAAATCATAAAAGGCACAACCAGTCTGACCAAAACTAAAATATTATTGCATTCAATGTGAAACATCATAACTTAAAAGGGTTTAATATGTAAATTAAAACTTTCTCTTCATTAAAGTCCATCCGCCTTCGCTTCTCTCAACAAAGCATGATATCTCATTAAAATCCCTCCCCTTATTTGAACCAAAGTAACAGACCCTCAAAGTAATTTATTAATGAAAAAACTCTGATTATACAATATATTATCAGTCCAAAGCCCAGAGAAGAAAAAAAAATAGTTGCATTAGGCAACCAACAACCGGGATACAACTCTGTTCAATACTCCAATCCTCATATTGATAATTTCATTAATGATTTAAACGATGGGTCAGAAAATTGTTTAGCATATTGGCTAAATATTTAAGTCAAAACTCATAAAAATTTAGACAATTATGTGGAGTGTGCAGGCCAAGAAATGACATGCACCCTAACATGCCGCTGCACGCAACAGCACTTTGACCTTGAAGAGTGGACAAGGCATAAGCACACGTTCAGACTTTGAGCTGAATTTAATTTTTAGTAAGAAGAATGGAGATAAGGATCAAACTCCTTCCTAACAGAGGAGTAACCCGTCAGCTAAAAAATAATAAGTAGAAACAAAAAGCTGCAAAATATCTTCCAGGAATCAGCAAAAGCATGAATATTAAATTGCCAATATCAGAGTTTAAGTAAAGGATGAAATGAGTTGAAAAGACAGTATGGTGCAGTCAGATAAAGGGCATAAATAGTAATTGGATGCTGAAGCACCACTATAAAAGCTGTGGTTCCTCCATAACCGATTATAAAGATGCTTTTCTTTTTTAAACCTTAGCCTACATGCATAAACCCCTGCGGAAGTCAAAATTAACTGCAGTTTGTTTAACTATTTCTTATTCGAGATGCAATCTCATCAAAGATTTAATTCTAATCTGAATGATGTGGACAGGATCTAGGAACAAGAACAGAAATCTGCATTGAAGAATGAACACTTTTTGCCACAGTACCAAAACAAGCCCTTGTATTCAACAAGCGAAACAATGCCCACGGCCCCCCACCGCAGTCCTAGTTTGTTTATTCTACTATTACTATTTTATACCCTGTGTAACGAAATATGTAATAAAATCAGTGAGCTAGTCATGCATAACCTTCCCTCCCAGCTCACCTAACCTCGAAATAGGGGGTATGCTGTATGCAAACATAAACATTGTAGGCAGCACGCAGTTGCATATTATGCAGTGTTTAACATGAGCATAGATGAATGCTTATTTTCAATCGTATAGAAACAAATGCTCTTTTTGTTTAAAAAAGTTGTAATACCTTTAGTTCATCACGTTTCCGAGACTTCAACTGAGAAAGTTGTGTCTCTGCATCATGCAGACGATCATGAAGAACTTTCTTCTCTGCAGAGAGCTTTAATATTTCATCATCCCGCTCTGAGCGATGCCATTCAAGCTGACTCTCAACTTCCTGAATTTGTTCTGTTAGTTCCTTCTTTTCCCGAGAAAACCGATCTACCTCGGCCTTCATTTCGGACTGTTGAATCATAAAATGCATCAGAAATAAATTCTCCAGTATATGTGCAATCCACAATAAATTATCAACCAAGACATGTGAAATACCTTGAGTCGACTGTTTGTGGCCTCGGATTCACTCAGCTTTTGTGATAAAGTAGCTTTTTCCTTAGCCATATTAGAAATTTCAGTTTTGCATTCTTCACGAACACAGATAATTTCATTTTCACTAGCACATAACTGGTGCCACAGAGCAGCTCGATCAACATTTGCAAGTTCAGCAACTCCACGAATCATACTCAAAACAGGCCTAATATACTCCTGTTCCTCACAGACCAAAGTAACCAAGATATCCAAATCAAAATCTACTCCACGGCCATTATCAGTAGTGCTGGTGGCCCGATCAACAAGCCTCTTCAGCATCCTCCCCCGATAAGATTCATTAGCATACCATCTAAAGATTATCACGTAGAGCAATTTCACAAATTCTTGCACACATAGGTCCCTGGAGAGGGCCAAAGTTTCTGCAAGACCAAGAATTGATGTAAAATCATCCCTTTGAACCAATTGCTCACAGGCATCTTCCTCTGTTGCACCATCTAAATGTTGAAAGTTTTCAGTTCTGGCATTATTGTTCAGTCTTTGGGAAAGAAGACTTTCCAATACCAGAGCTACAGACTGAGCACCTATTGCACCTCGAACTACGGCTCTCTCAAATGTTTGAGAAGCTTCAACAGCAAGACAAGGTATAGACAACATTTCTAACAATATATAAATATCAGAAAAATGACGACTAGCACGAAAAGCTTGCTCATCAATCATGTGCAGTCCAGTTGCAGCAGCGCTGTGTTCACCAAATAAGAAAATCCCACACGGCAGAGCTGTGCAACTTTCACCATAATCCTCGTCACAATCAATGTCCCTCAGGATGGTTTCAGCAACATCCCCCCAACTATTTATAGTCTTGCTCAAAAAGTCAAGGACAAAAGGCGACACATCAAGACCTAAATTTTTCAGCCTGACACGAACAGCCCTAACCTACATACATGGGGAAAAAATAATTTTACAATTACAAATGCTTTGTAAATTATCTTGGAATTGGAAACAGTAAATGAGTGTAATATTTTGCTTTTGATGCATTGTGAATGTAAACTTTTTAACACTATCATCCAATCTTGTGTGGACATCGCATTCAATGAGTTTGTTTGGATATATTAATAACATGATATGCTAATTGACAAACGCATTAAATGACATGGCAAAACATTATTAGAAAATTGTATAAAACTCTATTGCATTGACATATTAATTCTAAGTAATTAAAGAGGCACGGAGCAATGTCTGATTATCTTACTGCTTCAGGTAGGTGTTGGCATTGAGATGCCGCTTTGAATATAAAATCTATTGTTGCAACCAGAGGTTCATCATTTGAATCCGTCAAAAGCGCAAATGACTGAAACAGAATGCGCTCCCACACTTCACTACCACACTCCAATTGACTAAGCGCCCCGAAAACCTAAGAAATAAAGTATTCATCAATAGTGGTAAAACAATGCAACCATAATCAAGTTCATAGAAGTGTAAGTGCAGCCAAAGTAAATCTAAAATTGAAGACTGTTCCCTGAACATAAAATGCACACAATGAAACAACTTGTATAAGACATTTGGGTAAAGAATAATAGTTCATCTCACAGGTATTCGTAAAGCAGGTTCAGCCTCTGGCAGTTGTAGGCGCTCAAGGAGTGCATGTGCAGCTAGTGGGTGTTCTGACTGCTCAACCAATTTGGGTACCAAAGCAACCAGGTCTGCTTGCAAATGCTTAGGAGCCTTATCCAATACGAGAGCAATTTTCTGTGCTGACTGAGGTCGCCGTCTTGGCTCTGGACAACCTTGTGGAACGGCCCCATCCAAAGCTCTTAGTGAATTTACAATCAAACCTAAGAGTTCCTCGGACTGCTCTGGCCACTTGGTCTGAAGTTCCAAATTCACAGAATCAAAACCATAGTATATTTAACAAAAGTTTAATCTTATGAATGCAGAGTTGTACCTTTGACCGAAATGACGCATTTTCTGAAAAAGTGGCACATGTTTCTGGCGGACAAGTAGGCTGTCCAGGACGAGCTTTTTCCTGAAAACCATTCACATTTAAATCAAAGCTCTGTACAGAAGACGTACTACTGCTTTCTTCGACAACAGAACTCAATCTCTCATGAACAAGAAGTTGTGCAGATTCCACTACTCTATTTTCATTATCACGTTCAAGTGGACTAGTATTTCCACTGCTATCTGGAGAAAGCTTAGAGCATTCATCAACAGAATCAACAACAGGACCCACTTCAGAAGGCTGGCAGCACTCAACCATTATATCCAATAGTAAATCAATGATTGCTTGCTGTAAGACTTTAACTCCCATGAGCAAATTCATCAAACTTGGGGAAGACTCATCAGCCTTGGTGGCCTTCTTCCCATCAGAACTACCAGAGAGCTTCGTAGGCAGAAGCAAACGCTTCACTTTTGCAGGATCATCAAGATAAACCCGAAGTCCAGTCAAAAACCCAGCAATTGCACCAGCATCCATTAAAAGTTTCTCTCTTAAAGTAACTTGTGGCTGCGAAGGATTATCTCCATAAGTTAAATGAAATCCAGCTCTGGAAAGAAGATTTCTAAAAATATCTTCCTCATCTCCACTTAACCCTTCACTGTCTTCAGAGTCGATGAGTTCATCAGGATCAGTTGTCAATGCATCCTGATCATCCTCCGAAGCAAAAACCTGTTACATTAAAGATCAAATTATTAGAGGCACATGCAACCTAACAATAACAGCAATAAGCATTAAACATAACCAGCAGATGCAATGAAGTTCATAACAAGAACTTCTAACTGCACAACAAGTAAGAAGATAAGAGGTAACATATAGTCGTTTTTTCCTTTTCATAAAAGGAAAAGAACTATATTTTTTGGCTCGGGTACGGGATAGAAATATGCTTACAAGTTTTATTGTACATCAAGAGGTTCAAGGGATGCAAAATTTTAATCAACTTCTGTAACCAATGGGTCACTTATCAGCTTGTTCCATGCATCTTATCAGCCATAACAAGAAATTCCAAGGTAGGTAGGGGCCATATTTCCTAACTTGCTTGTTCCAATCTTACCAGACAGAATATAAGTCAGATTTAAAACCAGATATTATATGCTAAATTTGTGAAATGTCAGAAACAGAAGAATCGGGGTCGGCAAATAATTACCCATGTATATACAGGTACTCTTATATCTAAACCCAAGAACAAATCATCCCATGGACAGTAGGACATTAGAAAAATAAATAAAAGGGCGAGACAAAGAACATTTGGTGTGTGTGTGTGTGAGTGTGAGTATATGTATATCAATTAATAATAGCATTTACAAATTACAAGTACAAGACATTCCTGAAAGGACTAACCTCTAAGTCTGAAAAGTCAAACCAAGGGCAGCAATCCAATATTTCACACACAAAAACAACGGTGTCGCGGGAAAGAAATCCTGCATCTGCTTCTAACATATCAGACACCTTCATGAATTGCAAAACAGAATTATTCCAAGTTTTTGTGCAGATAGAAGATTCTTTCCATACAGTCTTGGCTGGGTTTTTTTGATTCACAACAGCCATTCGGTATCTGACCCAGAAGTTTTTATCAGGATCGCAACCAACAGCCTGGTCACTCTCCAAATAAATACATATGGTATCAAATGACTCATACACACCTGGAGCATTGAAACATGAGCTTTTAATAGAAGAACAACAATTCAAAAGTTTGCAATCACTACTTCCAGTGGATACAATGCAGGAAATAATATATGCGCAATAAAACACATACCAATTCGAAGTTCACATCCACCAGCCTGAAAGAATTTACTGAAGATTTTTCGAGTCTCCATTATTTCCTTAAAAGAAAGGAAATTCTCCACTTTCCATGTAAATGAACTTCTTTTCCCACTACTATCAACAAGGGAACTGCTGCCGTTTAACTCAGAAACATGCTCAGTAAAGTCCTGCATTATTGATGTCTCTTTCAATATGAGAACTTCAGCTGAGAAAATGACAGTGTCCTGAACAAGAAAACCTGAATCTTGATCAAATAGACTAGTGAGTGTCACAAATTCACGCCAGCCCCAATCCTTTGCAGCTTTAGAGTAGCGGTTCTGAGATTCCTTGGTGACAGATTTGTCCTCCATCTTCTGGTTTACAACCGACAACCGATGACTAACAAAACAACTCCAATCGCTAGAAGTATTTCTTGAATCCGTAACTTCAAGAAACACCGAAAGGTGGCATGGTGGCTGAGACTGCCCTGATAGCATCAAAACCATATAAAAATTCATCACAACCTAAACATAATTTCAATGTATTGGAGTAATCTGAGTGCAAGGACTAGACTCGTGCACAAAGAAAAAAGATCTAGATTATCATCCCTATTCACAAATGGTAGTTGCTATTTAACATTGGTAGATATAAGCGAGAAGCATGAAATATCGAACTGAAGAAAAACTCATAAAACATACCAAATATATGCTCCTAGACTTCCATCAACGTAAACAAGAATTGTACCAAAATGAACATAAAAATATCATATCTACTAATGCAGTTATAATTTACTAAAATGGCAGTGAATGGTACACACGGCAAGGAAAAGGTACACACCTCTGGGATAAACAATAAGACGGCAATCCCTATTACCAATCTGAAACCTCCTGCTCTTGATGCAAAGACCCGTAATTTTCCTCTTCTTCAATAAATCCTTCAACCTTGTGAAATTCTCAATCCTCCAAGTGAACTTTCCAATGTGGCCATCGGACTTCCTCGCACCGCTGCCGCTTCTCCCACCAATAACAGCCCCATTCTTGGAGAAGCTGCTAAATTCCTTGATCACATGAAAAGAGGTACTAAAAACCGCGGTGTCATCCACCACAAACCCTGAATCCGACCCAACGAAATCAGACATCTTCATATAATCATTCCAACCCAAACTAGTATTGTCACCACTCTTATTATCAGCAGCAAAGCGACCATAAGAATCCCTATGCATGTGATTTGAACCAGGCTTCTGATTCAAAACAGACATTCTAAACAAACACCAGCAACTCCTATCGGACAAAACCACATTCTTATCCGTATCCTTACTTTCCAAACACATCGAAAGATACTCAACCCCATTAACCGAACTCTGATAAACACTAATCCTCAAATTACACTCCCCGGCAGGAAAAACCGGACTCATTATCTTCTGCGTCTTAATCATATCCTTAAACAAACTAAAATTATGAACTTTCCACGTAAACTTCCCACTCAAAACATCAGAAACAGGAGCCACAACAACCGATGAAGATATCGAATTTGAAGAAGAAAGCGACGAAGACAACAACTCATTGTTATCGCGAGTGAAATTAACAGACTCATTAAGAATAAGAATATCAGCAGTTACCAAAACAGAATCATTATTAAACAAAAAGCCCAATTTAGGATCAAAAATAGTAGAAGCAGGTGTGAAATCACACCAACCATGTGATTTCTTCTTAGCAGAAAACCTATGCCAAGAATCACGATGAATAGTTTTAGAATCATCAACAACATTAACAAATGCTAACCGATAACTAGCAAAACATTCCCATTTTGAAGAAGAAGTTCCACGAGGGTCCATGATTTGAAGATAAACAGAAACATAACCAGGTAAAGCCTGTGAATCACCTTTAGGGTATATCAATAGACGACAATCGTAACCACCTACCTCAAAATACTTGCTCCACAGTGACCTAGCTTTTACTTTTGGAAAATTCTTAACCGTCCATCTACATACAGCGGAGTACTCTCCTCTCCGATCCACAACAACCGCTTCCTGAGCGCTACCTCCGTCGCGATAACCTATTGCAAGGTCTTCCGCCGCTGCGGCGGAAGAAGAAGATGAAGAAGACGATGACGTGGCTGGTTGTGATTGGTCCATGAATGATGGTACGGATGATAGAGATGGAACTGCTTCGGATGAAGTGTGCTTCATTGAGTATTTATTTTTTTGTTAATTTTTTTTTTTTTTTTTTTTGTTTGTTCGTGTTCGTTTTAGTTATATTGTGTTTTTTGATTGAAGAAGAAGAGAGAAAATTACACACAGAGAGAAACGAGAAAGACGAAGGAGGCACAGAGAGAGAGAGAGAGAGAGAGAGAGAGAGAGAGAAAGCACACACAACACACACAACACGCAGGTTTGGACAATAAGGCGCACGATAATGTCTTGCGCATTTTTACTTCGTAACTGTGTGGCGTATGATAGTAAACCATGCGCGTTTCTTGTTTTCGTTTCTCGTTTTATTGGTTGTATTCAGATGTAGGAAAGAGTAAGCGTGTTGATGAATAAGGACTATTTGTGACCGTAGGATTGGTGAAACTTGATGTGCACGGAGTTACGGATGATTAGGAATTGTAGGTCATTTGTTCATCTACGGCCACGTTATCGAAACCTGATTAGGAATTGTGGATTATTTGCATTGGATTGGTTTATAATCAGGTTACGCATTTTGACCGTTTGATCTGATGCTTGATCGATCTTGTGTTAGAATTATTAGGGTTGCCATTTTTTCTGCCCATATTATTGGGATGATGGGTGTGTATGAGTCATTTAGTTATAGGAGTGTTGTTTATACTAGACTAGATAAATTAGTTATTAGTAAATAAATTTAAATTTCTTTTGTTTATATATGAAATCAATCACTTGATGCCAGAACTGACCCCCGAACCAGATTAAACTGGTGGTGAAAACCAAAAAAGGGAGTATTAGCTAAGAAAAAAAAGTAGTATTAAAAATATTAACTGCACAAATTTTTAGATTATTTTTTTATTCTTTATTTTCTTAAATAATGTTCTCGGCATATTAGTTAGTATTTTCTTAGTTTTAAAATGAGTGTATTTAGATTTTTTGCATATAAATTAACACTTGTAGTTAAAAGATATGACAATTTTGTTAAATTAATCTTATTTATTAATTATTATTGGTGTAATATTTTGAAAATAATATATACTTAATTAATTAAAGGGTCAAATTGTAAATAAAATAATAATTTTGCATTAAAATGTTTATAATTTTTATTTTGAAGTAATTTTTTTTACTAAAGTTATGCTCATTTTTATAAAAGTGATGTCGTTACTTCTTTTTTGTTACAAGTAAGGTTAATTATTTGAATATCAAAAAATGACATTATATTTTAATACGCTATAAAAATACATTGCTTAAAATCAACAATGTAACTAAAAAAAGAGAGAAAATAATAAGAAAATAAAAGCGTATAAAAGACATATAGAAATATGTTTTTTTAAGCAACTTATAGAATATGATGTCTAAATAGCATTTATATTTTTTTATAAAATTTATATTGCACCGCAGACAAAAAACAAAAAAGAGAATAAATTGTACTACCTTTTTTAAGAGGAAATATTTGAATTATTCCTTTCATATTTCTTGCATTAAATATAATTTATTTTCTCTTTGGATTGAGTATTGGGCGTTAGTTTGATGTTAACTTAAGTAGAAGGTAATGGGGAAAAAACTGATTTTTGAAGAGATAAATGGTTAGGTGATGAACCATTTAACATTAAATTTAGTAGACTCTTTGAGTTATCAGTTGATAAAAATATTACGGTGAGGCCTAAGTTATTATGCATAAGGCAATTTTTATGCACCGTGCATAAGTCAATATTCACCCTCAGATCCAAACAATACGTGTAATAATTCATGACTGAATAACTTTGTATTTTTGCTTGCTCAATTTCGGCCACATTTTATATGCGATTCGATCACCGATTTCGAAAACTAATACCTAAAACATTCATAAAATCGAACGACGATCAAAACGGTATAAAGAACGTCGAGTTTCGTTGATTATTGAGGGAGAACGAACCGGGTCGACGAACCGGGTCGTCGCGACCCGTTTCTGCAGAAAATGGGTGAGGAAGATGATGAACAGTGACGCGCCTCCACGCCCACTCTCGCTGGTGGCGCGTGGGGGCGCGTGCGGTGCCAAGGAGACTCCAAATTTTTTTATTTTTTTTACAAAAAAATAGGAAATAATTTTCTTGGAATTTTGGCACCAGTTAGGTATTTTTCTGAGACCTGGAACTATTTTTAGTTAATTAAATGAGGTAAATATGCTTTTATAAATATCAGGTATTAATAAAATTTTCTCAAAATTTTATTTAGGGTATTTTGAATTATTTGGAACGGTTGGGGATACCTCACTCTCTCTGGTTTTATATCGTCTTAAGAATTTAAATTTATGACCATTATTATAGTTAAATGAACATTAGTTCCTAGATGTTATACACTGAAACCATTTGTCTAGTTAAATGGTTTCATAGAGTTATACATTGAAACCATTAGTCTAGTTAAAAGGTTTCATAGCGTTATACACTGAAACTAATTAAATGGTTTCATAGCGTTATACACTGAAACCATTAGTCTTTTTATTTGGTTTCAAGATATTATATACTGAAACCATTAGTCTAGTTAAATGGTTTCATAGCGTTATACACTGAAACCATTATTCTAGTTAAATGGTTTCATAGTGTTATCCACTGAAACCATTAGTCTTTTTATTTGGTTTCAAGATATTATATACTGAAACCATTAGTTTAGTTAAATGGTTTCATAGCGTTATACACTGAAACCATTATTCTAGTTAAATGGTTTCATAGTGTTATCCACTGAAACCATTAGTCTTGTTATTTGGTTTCAAGATGTTATACACTGAAATCATTAGTCTAGTTAAATAGTTTCATAGCGTTATACACTGAAACCATTATTTTGGATAAATGGTTTCATGTGGGCATTAGTGCCAAGATGTTATACACTGAAACCATTGTTATTAAGTAAAACATCACATAACCATTTTACAAAACCATGCTACATAAAACAAAAAATCATATAAAGCAATTAAGGTTAGTTTAGTTGAGAAAAATTGGGATAGTATGCATGAGATATTGGATTCGATTATTTTTTTAGCATAGAAATATGGAGGGGACAAAAAAATTTGGGGGGGCAAAAGTCATATGGGGGTGTGCGAGAATTTTGGGGGGTGTATGAGAATTTTGGGGGGCATATGAGAAAATTGGGGGTGCGCGAGAAATTTGGGGGTGCATAAGTAATTTGGGGGTGCACAAGTAATTTGGGGGTATACAAGTAACTTGGGGGTGCACGAGTAATTTGGGGGGTGCACTAAGTAAACTTATGCATGGTGCATAAGGATGGCTTATGCATAATAACCAATCCCTTACGGTGACATATATATGTATAGAAGGGGTACGTTGGGGAGTGGGGGGAGCAGGATGGAGATTGCAGCGGCGTCTCTTTGTGTGAGAGGAGGAGTTGCATATGGAGTGTTATGCCGCATAAGATTTTATTTTTCTGCAGGATACTATACTAGATCGTTGGAGGTGGTTGTCTAATCCCAATATAGGTTACTCAGTCAGCGGAGCTTATCATTTGTTAACTCACATGTCCCGTTAGTGATGGCTGCCCATAACCCGTTAACGATGGCGGCCCATAACAACGTCATATGGAACAAAATAGCTCCTCTAAAAGTGTCGCTATTTGCTTGAAGGTTATTAAATAATAGGCTCCTAACAAAAGATAACTTGATTCGTCGAGAAATGACTCATTTGGACTCAATATTGTGTGCAGGTGGTTGTGGAGTCGCTGAAACTTCCAACCATTTGCTTTTGGGTTGAAACTTTTCTCATTTTCTCTAGTATAAAATTCTTCATTAGTTAGGTGTGTATGTTCCTTTATCAAATGTTGTAGGTGACCATACTTCACAATTTTGTAATGCTTATGTTTTTCGTAAAGAAGTTCGATCAGGTTTACGAGTGGTTTGGTTGACGTGTTGTTGGATTCTCTGGAAAGAAAGAAACAGCGGAATTTTTACTTGTAAAGTTTCTTCGGTGGAGATGTTGTTCGACAAGGTGAAAAGTTTATCGTGGTGGCGGCTAAAGTCAAGAAAGAAAGATTTTAGTAATAATTTGAATGTGTGGTGGTTAAATCCATTGCATTGTTTAGGTTATTGATTAAATTCTAAATGTTGAAGTTGTTATATTTATGTAATCTCGTGTAACTTCGTGTAAACTATTTAGTTAAGCAGACCATGTGCTTAACTTTTTTAATTTCATAGCATTTTTTTTGGCTTCTTAAAAAAAGTATGCATCACACTTTTATTTATTTTAACATAAACTAAATATTTTGCACGGCAACAATTAACTTTAAACCATATTTTAAAAAATCAATTTTTTTATCTTTCTTATTTCCTAGACGGGTTATACAACATCGTATTATATACATATCATGGACTATCGAAAATATTTTGGTTACAAGCAAGAGATCTATTTAGTCCAATTCATAGCCCAGCAAAACTCATAGTTAGCTATACATTTTTTTTCAAATAAACATATATAATATATATTTTAACTTATTTAATTTTGAGTATAATCTGAAGTTAATAATTTTTTTTATTTAGAAATTTAAGTGTTACGAATACTAATTAACGAAAATATAATTGGACTGGACTAAGGCCCAAAAATAAATAGCATAGACTCAATAGCAAGGTGCCCCAATCTTCTAACCCATATAATTCAAAAGAGAAACTTGGGGGGAAAGACAGAAGAAGGCGCCATACCCCATGGGCGACGCCCTAGTCATAAAAGGTAACTGCTCAGATGAGGAATTCAAACAAAACCCACGATGTGAGAGGAGGTAACTACCCCTCACCACCATGTTGGAACCGTGAGGGACACGTAACCACCCACCACCACGATGAGACGGCGGTGGAAGGAGGAAACCATCACGATCATGGGATATCCATGACGTGGCCGATGAATGCAGTTAGAGAAGAAAATCTCTATAAATAGGAATTCATACTTCATTGTAAAAGGTTCACAATTTTTATACCTTAAAGAATTACACTTATCATCTATGGAATCGATACAATTACTACCCCCATTATTTGTTTACTAGAACAATAATAAAATTGATATATTATATATTTTAAATTAAAAATAAAAGGTAAATATTACATACTCCCTTCGTTTCTTTTTAAGTGTCCGTTTTGAATAGTAACACCAAATTAAGAAATTGTATTTTTGCATCTTATCTTTCTATTATACCCTAATTTTAATTCACCAATGAAATCTTATTTTTTTTGCACACACTTTCTCTTTCCAATAAATTTAATATATTATGCACACAAAAAAAAATTAATATATTATGTACCCAAAAAAAAAAAATAGTTTTCCAAATATATAGCATTAATTAGTTTTATTGAAAAAGATATGAGTAATTGACAAAGGGTATAATTGACAAATTGTATCCTTAAAATATCAAATGGACAGTTAAATAGAAACGTTAAATTCAACGTTTTTGGACACTTAAAAAGAAACGGATGGAGTAATTCACACTTAATTGATTTTTTCTCACTCTCGTTAATTAAATATGACTACAGACATGCATTAAACATGATTATTATTTCCACAACAACTATATGTCCATCAATATATCAAGTAAAGAAATAATATCTCTTTTATTTTTTTCCACGCATTAAACATGATTATTTGAATAATGCATGTCATGTGAGATTGAATATTATAAATGATTGAAATAATTAACACAACAACTGTATGTCCGTCAGGATATCTTGTAAAGAAATAATATTCCTCTCATTTTTTTTCCACGTATTAAATATGACTCCTTGAATCATGTATGTAACGTGAAATTGAATATTATATACGATTGAAATATAAAGCGATTATGGACACGTTTGGATTATTTTAGTTTTGAGATTATGCAAATAAATAAAGTTTTATGTTAATTTATAAGTTTTTACTAACGAAAATTGTATTTTCATAAGTTATTTTATCATAAAGTACCCTGACAAACTTATAATAATACATTAAATGTATTTATCAGCATAAGCTATTTTACAAAAACTCAAAAATAATTTAATCCAAACGGGCCCCATATATTTTAAGCCCTCTTCTTTTATTTTATTTTTACGAATCCTCGGTTATATTATGTATCTTTTTTGTTGATAATTGTGTATAATTTTGTTTACAGTATTTATGTATCCATTATTTATATTTAAATGTCCACAAATATATTTAAATGTCCATTTCGTCTATATACTGAAGAAAACAAACTTATTATATTTAAATTATCGCATAATTTTTTTTTTTTTTGGTCTTAGAAGAAATGGTAATCCACTGAAATTAAACTCACACACAACTGTGAGGTCCCGGGTTCGAACCCGGGTCATGACGTCCGGCCTAACAATTTCGGCATTTGCCAGTTGAGCTAGGACTTCTAGACATCGCATAATTTTTTCTATATTATATTATCTTATCAAAATGTAATTACTTATTTGTTTTGTTTCTCACTTGTTTTCATTTTTTTTTTGTATTGTTTTTTTCGCACACGTGCATAAAAATAAGATACATTATTGGAGATATATGAGTACTAAAATTTATCTGTTTAATTCTTAATGCACCTCCTCCATTCCTCCGTCCCCATTTTATAATAAAAAAAATTCTCTTTTTATGATGATTGAATAATTACATATTGAATCAAATCTATTATTATAATCACTATCAAATCAAAATCTAAAAATAAATAGTACTATCAGTTATCTTCACAAACAATATTGTAACAATATTCATGGAAAAAACCCGAACAAAGTATACAAAATTCAAATCAATCAATCACATGATCTAGAGAACCAGAACCTTTTGTAGAGTCTAAACTCGAATGTAATTGTTATAAGTGAAAGAAGTATTTCAAAATCAACCTTGTGTTGCTGAGTTTTTCTCAACCATTCGATTTCCTGTTCGGTTTTTAAAACAATAGAATTTTTTGTTACACAAACAAGCAAGAGATCGATTTATGCAGCATCACATCATAGACCGGCTAAACTCATAGACTTAGCTATTACTATCAATGAGTACTATATGAATGAAGAATACTTGTCACCATTACAAAATCCAAATACTCTCAAAACCTTAAAAAAACCATATTTAAAACAAACCAAATCCTAATCATTACTAGTTATTTCCATGAATATTTGTCACCTATACAACAAAATCCTAATCACCATTTATACATCACCATTACAGAGTCAAGCCAAAAAGCTATCAACTGATTCATCATTTCAAATCAAAAAAATCCAAGACCCATCATAGAGTCAGAGTCAACATTAATTTTCTTCAATTGATCTTCTACATCTTGTAATTTCTTCTTCAATTCGCCTGTTTTTTCAGTCAGAGAACTTGCCTCCATAATTTTGTTCCTTAGTGGTTGCAACCACTCACAAAGTTCTGGAGCTCCATCATTTATTTCTGTCCAAAGCATTTGGATACTTCCCTTTATTTCACCATGAAAACCTCCCCACTTGGTCATCTTTAAAACAAGTAATAGATCTGCCAAGCATGACAGAATAGATGTTTTTTTGTAAATAGTCATTGTAGTGGTGGTTAAGAGAGACTCAAAAGCGGACGGTTGAGTTTGAAACACTTGTTTCAAAACCCCGGCATGATTTTTAGCAGTGATATATCTAGTATGAAAAACATCAAGGTCACTTTCTTTCAGTTCTTTCAAGACCGGAGGATTAGCAAGATCATTAAGATGACTATCTTTCTCTGTAATAGCATCAACATCTAATAGGTCGCCTTTCTCTTTAGGGTCACTTCCCATAAGCAATGAAGCTGATGTAGTTTTGATCTAATTCTGGTGAAAAGATGGGGAAACTATTGAGTTCCCACAGACGGCGCCACTGATCTTACCTGGGATCAGAGTCGACCAACGTCCGTTGTACGGTGCTCCGCCCCAAGTTCCGGTGAGTGAAAGGGGGTTGTGTACCTGTTTACACTCCGACGCTCAAGTTAGTAAGTGTGGAATGTAGGTTTTCAGAGAGAATAGAATGTACCCGACTCCTTGCAAATGAGGAGTTTATATAGCCCCCAGCGTTGGGCTAAGGTCAATGATGGCAATAAATACCCATCAAGTGGCTGCCGGAAAACGGCTGAAAAACCATGATGAGCCTTAAATGCTCATCATTCCGGTGGTCGGCCGTTACAATATGCAAGCATATTGTGACCGTTGACCAGAGTTGGTCGGACGTGGGCTCCTCCTAATTGGGCCATGCTCGACGGCCTAGAGGAAGGTTTTCTTCAGCTTTTGGGCTATAGGCCCAATCCAGAACAATAGAGATAAGATAAGAGGAAGGAAGAAGAATTGCTTAAAGAAAAAAAGATGGAAAAAGATACACACAAACTTTTACTATTTCAATAAATAAAAATTCATTCAAATTTTACTTTTCTATTGGGCAATAATTAATCAATGAGTTTAAAATTATTTAATCAAGATCAAACGATCCATATTTTATAATCAAAATGGAGTGCTTAGAATGTGAGGACTCATATTGACATATGATATATTGGTTTTAACTTTTAAGTATTACTCCCTCCATTCCTTTTTAATTGTCCGTTTTGAATAGTAACATAAAATTAAGAAAGTGTATTTTTGCATCTTATCTTTCTATTATACCCTAATTTTAATTCACCAATAAAATCTTTTTTTTGCACGCACTTTCTCTTTCCAATAAATTTAATATATTATGCACACAAAAATAACAAAATTTAATATGTTATGTACCAAAAAAAAAAAAAAAAAAGATTTAGTTTTCCAAATATATAGCTTTAATTAGTTTTATTGAAAAAATATGAGTAATTAACAAAGAGTATAACTGACAAACCGTATCCTTAAAATACCAAATGAACGGTTAAATAGGAACGCTAAATTCGACGTTTTTGGACACTTAAAAAGAAACGGAGGGAGTAATTAATAGGATCAATTCGAATCGGAAATTTTCGTAGAACTCTCTCATTGATTCTCATTAATAATAACTTATGTGTCGATCAATAAGAAATCACTAGAAATATTTTATTTTATGTCAGTTGAGACAAAAAAAAATCCCTGAGAAGAAAAAAAGGATGGAAATTGTTTGTGTCAATCATTCAATCCCACTAAAGACTAAATTAAATATATATTTTTTATTTTATACATTTGAGGGAAAAAAAATCTCAGAGAGAAAGAAAAAAAATATCAATATGAATATAGATTTGTTTGGATTTGCCTTATTTTTAAGCTTACGCAAATAAATAAAGTTTTGTGTTAATTCATAAATTTTTACTGACAAAAATTATATTTTTATAAGCTGTTTTTTTTTTCATAAACTATCTTAAAAAGCTTATAATAATACATAAAATCTTATTTATTTGCATAAGTTGTTTCCCATAAGCTCAAAAATAAATAAATCCATGAGCCCTATAGTAGAGAGCAATCACACTTAATTAAGAGAATTTTAGGATTTTTCTCTTCCTCCTCCCATATTTCTCTTATTCCCCAAAAATTCTAATTTTGTCCCTGAGATTAAAATTCGAAATCTACATTGCTGACTAAAAAACTTCAAAAAAGTTTGGGTTTTGGAGTCCGCATTTTTCAAAATAGTTTAGATTCTAAAATCCAAACTATTTATTTTTTATTTTTTTCCTCGTTTGATTTATTTATATTTTTTCATTTAGATCTCATGTTTTTATGTCAATATTTGTTGTATGCTATTATTGACTCGTATCATTTGAAATTGTTGTTTTTAACGGAACATGTTAAGTTTTTTCAGTGTGTTTTAATGGAATATTAATTTTTTTATGCATTTTCATTTATTCACAAATAAAACACAAATATAAAATCCAAACTTTTTTGAATTTTTATTTAGTTTGGAACGTAGATTTCAAACTTTATTTTCAATGGCAAAAAACAAAATTTTGGGGGATTAAAGAGGGATAGGAGGGAGGAAGAGAAAAATTCATTATTTTGTTTTTGTGACGTGATGGATTAAATAAAGTTCCATAGGCCTTTAGTGTTATCAATCAATTATTTGAAATCAAAGTATGTTTTTGGGAGTTTAGGAGGGAACAAGGAGGGAGGATTTTGACAAAAAGAAGAATGTGAAGGGAATAGAAGGTCAAGAGAGAAGAGGGATTTGACAGGTTATTTTTTCTTTCATAATAATAAAAAATCTTCTTAGTAGAAACTCAAAAATTATATTGCAGGAGCAAATTTTTTAGGATTTATGAATTCATCAAGAGAGAACGACTTTGTTTTTTGTGGTAAATAAAGAGGCTGTCTAATTCCTACAAGAACAATTTTACTTAGCAAAGGCAACAACATGCCAAAACATTTATCTTTGATATAACATAGGTAATTGCTTTAATAAAATTAATAGTAATGATTTAAAGTGTGTTTGGTATCACGGTAAAGACACAAGTTATGGTGGTGCATAAGCCATGTTTATGCACCGTGCATAAATACCCAAAATTGTTTAGCGCACTCCCCAGATTTTTAGGGGGTGCGATAGGAATTTTGGAGGTGCGCTAGAAATCTGGGGGGTGTGATAGAAATTTGGGGGGGTGTGCTAAGTAATCTGAGGGGTGCATTAAGCCATTTTCATTATTTATGCATAATGCATAGGGAAAAAGCTTATGTACCATAATCACTCCCACAGTAAATATGTCCGTGTAGTTTATGCAAAATCATGGTAGGTCACCGTGATTCTAAGACATTCATCGTGATATCAAATATAGGCTTAAAAACGTATGCGTTAACACTGTTTTTCGTACGTGGGATTTTGAAAACGATTTTCGTTAGTGTATTTACATAACACATTAAAACTGCTGTTGATTATTAAAAAAGTTTGGAATGAGCAAATAAGTACAAAGTTATTATAAATATGAGAGTTAATTTGAATTTTTTTGTCACCAAAATATTAACTATAGTCTTTTGAATGTATTGAAGAATTTACTAATTCTGGATCATGAGAGAGTTTGTGAACTTTTCCATGCAAAAATGTAAGATTTAATTACAATTTTCTCCTTATAAAAACTGCACTTGAATAGTCCATAAATTCTAGTTCAATTGTCAGAAACGTCGAAATTGCTAGTGTCGGATGTTATGACTGAAGTTCAAACTCATTAATTTTCACTTTGTGTGTATGAGTTTCCAATAACTTGTTATTTTATCTATCTATAAAAAAAAACTGCACTTGAATAATAAAATATTTTGTTGTGACATTAAATCTATGCGTTGTCATTTATTTTTTTGTTTATTAGTTCATCACTTGATTCACTTTGTTTTCTTACTAGCGTAAAGATTTTTTCTCTCTAGTTTTTCAAACACAATAAACCATTTATTTTGTTTATTTAATAGTGACTATAAAATGTTAACCTGTACGTCTACACCGGTGTATATTGGATTTAGATTTTCTATATTATTTAAAAATCATATGTATAGTTTATATTTAAAGTTAATTTTATCTTTATCACCTACATACTATCACTCTTCATTCTTTTCTATAATATTTTTGTACTAAATACAAGTGAATGTGCGATTTTTAAATGTAGAAAATTACTCAAATCTCTCACAGTTAACCAATGATAGTAAATGCATTTGTTAAGTATCCTTGTATCAATAGGTGATTGACAAAAATAAAAAACAAAGTTTGATTTTGGTGTTGTTTCGGACTAAGCTTTTAGAACCATTAATCAAGAAAAGTATTTTTGTTATTTTACCTATTTTTTCGTGCGCCCTATAAATTTACCAAAATATTCATGTCCGTTATTTAAGTAGTGGATATATCCAAAAACACCCTACCATTATAATATCCACTATTTAAGTATCATATTATGTTTTTAAAAATGATTTATTTTTATAATATCCATTACTTAAATGACAAAAGAGTAAAATAAAAAAGATATAGGACATGCGAATAATCGGTAAGGTGATAAAAGTAGAGTCTTAATTAATACCACATCAAAAACTTAATCCAACGCACATGACCCATCTCAAAGGGTCGGATGATCAAATCAAAGGCAGAGACAAGGGTAAAAATGCATAGGAAATGTTAGAATAGGAAAATATATTTTAGGATATGCATTACTTTTATATTTTAGTCTGTTTAGCAAATATCTCAATAATTATGTTTGGTTATTCTAAGTCCTATAATTAAGGGATTTAGTTTAAATTTAAATATATTTACTTGCTTATAAATACCAAGGTAGTATCGTACTATTTACATGTAAATATTTAATATTAATATTCTATTTAATTCATTTTCAATAATATTTTTATTTCTATTATATTCCTCTATTCTTTCCCCTTAATACCACAAATTCAACGGAAAACATTATCAATATACGGAGCTAATCTCTCGATTCATTCCAATCCAAGATGTAACCGTAGAGATCGTATAGGTTCCATCAAGGATGTTGACCTTGTTAGTGTTGCCTGCGACGTGTAGAGTATAGTAGGCAACGGGGCATGTGCTCTTGGATTAGATTTCAATTATTTGATTGGTAATGCTCGTGAAAACAAGACAAAGTATACGAAGGCTGGAAATGAGTCGAGTTGAGTCGAACTCGTCTGAGCTCGACTCGACTCGATAGGAATTGGTTCAGCTCAAAACTCGGCTCGAGTTTGATACAAACTACTTTTTCAGCTCGAGTTCGGCTCGTTTAAAGTTCACGAACAGTTAGGTTCGGCTCGTTACGTTCAACTCATTAAGTCAAATCACATGATATTGATATTTTTTTTGGTCAAAATTTCAAAATTTGATCTTTAGCCTTTTAAACTATTTTTTTAAAAGAAAAAAGCAAATATTAAATTAAAATAAAGAAGATGAAAGGTAATTGAAAATGGAAAATGAAAAGTCTTTTGAAAAATAGAGAGTTTAAAGGAGTAATTTTTTTCGTAAAGGCAGAGTGACTAATATTAGTACATGGAAAACTGAAAAGTTCATTGATGTGTCAAGTTAAAAAGATTTGAAAAGTTTATATATATATAACCGAGCTAGTTCATGAACCAAATGAGTCAAACTATATATAGTTTATGTTCAGCTCATTTAATTAACGAACTTATTATTTGACTCAAGTTCAGCTCATTTGGTTCACGAACCAAGTTCACGAGTCAATTATCGAATCGAGTTTCGAACTATTCACGAGTTGGCTCGGGTCATTGTCAGCCCTAATACGAAATAAACAACATATTTAGCATGGAAATAGCAGCTAATAATACTATACTACTCCATTGCGGTGGTTCGATTTTCTGTTAGTGAGACGTACACATATGACATAGTAGGGATGACAACGGGTGTCCACGGATGCGGGTTTTACACTATCCAAACCCGCATCCGAAATCACCACCTGAACCCGAACCCAAACACAAAGGATATTCGGGTGGTAAAATAACACCCGCACCCAAACCCGTTGGGTTCGGGTTTTTTCACCTAAACCCGAACCCGTAACAATAACATACAAAAATACAATAGCAACAATGTTTGGTAACATGCATAGTTCAAATTTTTGAGAAAATACAACAATAAAACTGAGTAATGTTAAATTACAAGTAATTACATTAAAATACAACAATAACATAGTTTGGTAACATAGTATTCAACATAGAATTTTAAGAAATTAAATTACAATTATATATACATAGGGATAATTTGATAATTTAATATTTAAGCGGGTGTGGTTTCGGGTGCAGGTTTGAGTGATCCCAAACCCGCACCCGAAATATCGGGTGCCACCCGAACCTAAACTCAGTCAACTCGGGTGAGCCCCACGGGTTTGGGTATATTTACCATCCCTAGACATACGTATATTACTTCTTTGGAATTAAATTATAAGTCATTTACAATACCAATTAATCATTTAATGTTATTTTTATCATATTTTAAATTATTTATTATTTTATAATCTTTCAATTCTTCAATTTATATATTTCTCATACTATTAAGGAAAAACAAATTTGTAAACTAAAATATAATTATTTTTCTTTTTTATACAACATTAATTATATTTTTCAATCTATGTAATATGGTCAAAACGAAATATATTTTGATATGAAGAGGGTACCTTGTAAATAATTGGAGTATTTGTTCAATAATATATAATGGAAATACATGGCATAAATAAATTTGTATGTAGTACGCACAAATTAAATTTTAACTAACTTTTATTTCATATTTAAATATATCTAAATAAATACTTGGGATGAGTAATATAAAAAACCTTTTAAGTTTCTTTTATAAATTTTAATGTTGATTTTGAGTTTCAGTTTATTTTTTATAGTTAAATCATTCTTTACCATATTCCCTAGGAATTTATACAATATAAAAAATATGAAAAATGACAAAAAAAATAAAGCCTGAAGAATAATAAACAATATAATTTATGATTTTCACATAATTAAAAGCAGAAAAATAATAAACAATATGATCTTTTTTCTTTTTGTACTCTCCCCGTCCCAAATTTTTGGTCCTTTTAACTTTTTAGTTTTGTGCCAAATCTTTAGTCATTTTAAGAAACCAATGCACAAAATTAGGGATACTTTACGATTTGCACACTTATTAAAAGTTTAAAACTAAAATATTAATTAAATAAATTTTCTTTTTCTTAATAAAGTAGAGTAAAAATGACTTAACTTATCAACCTTTACTGTTTCTTAATCTGCATACGAAACTCTAAAACGACTAAAGTTTTGGAATGAATGCAATAACAAAGTTTGAATCGACACATTGAATGAAAGAGTTGAAGTTGAATATTTTATAAATAGAAGAACCCGTAAATCTAATGCTTTAAAATTTTAAGCGAAAATATAATATCAAAGTCACTTATACAATATTCAATATATCGATCTAATCCGATGAGAGTCTGTCTCACGGCATGACAATTACAATTCAACAAAGTTATCATACAAAATGTTCTAGACAATTGTCAGAAAAATATCCTAGAGACCAATTTTGTATATCAAGAAATAGGAAATGTCCTAGTGCCTTTTTTGAAGGTTGAGGTCGACATGCAATTATGCAAACTATCGGAAATTAATACTCTCGTTTAATTTTTACATATGAGAAAGTAAAATATAATATCTCTTATAGTTTGAAATGGCAAGAAATAGATGAAAAATTTATACAAAATGAGTTTGAATATTAATAGAGAGAAATCACATTTTACTCTTTCAATGTAAAAATTATACTACACTAATTTCAGCAAAATGTCATATAAAGATTTGCTTAATTTGAGTGAAAGGGCTCATCGAATTGTTGTACTCCGTTCAGTCATTAATATAAATAGAAAGTTTGTTTTTTAGATTTATTGAGTTTCTAATGTATTTGGTCTATATTATATACTAGATGAATAAAAAATTCAATGAAATCGGAAAAGCAAATTTTTTCTTATATTAAGGACCAGAAGTAATATAAAACAATAATTCGTTCAAATTTTTACACTCAAAACAAGTGAAAATAAAGTGGAGTTATTTTTCACCTTTTCCCCCACAAGCACATAAGCCAAAGCTGCCCTTTCATAGGAGGAACAAACAAGCTACTAGCTAGTACGTAAATTTGTGATTATTGGGTACACGTATTTTGAACATGTATAAGTATACTGCTGAGGTATACAATTTTAATAGGTCGACAAATAATATTTAATATAAAAAGTTAATAAATACTATCTATAAACCATCGCAACTACCCACATCAGCAAATGTATCGGTACACATTAAATAAAATATATACCAAAAAATTCACCCTTGAATTATCATAGCACTTGAAAATATTATCAGTTCCCGCGGAATTCGAACCTTTTGTATGGTGAGATGATGATACAAAAAATAAAGCTATAGTCCACATATTGAAGTAACACTTGCATGCACCTTCCTGACTTTGATTGAATTTATCATCAATGGATCACAAACATAATCACAACCGAGAAAAAGGCACGTACAACCCAATTTTTCATAAGCTTACAAAATGTACAAACTAGAAACAATATTATCACACATTCATTCACTTCCACCCAATTAGATTGATTAGATTTTTAATGTCCACGTTACAATTTTTTTTGCCTATAAAAAGGGTTCACTCATTCCACCTCAATAACACATATTGCTACATTTAATTTGTAAACTATAGTCATGGCTTCCAACAACAGATTCTCTTCCACCATTTTAGTGCTTTCTCTTCTTGCTTACTCAACATTCACTCATGCTAATGTTTCATGCCCACCATCACCAAAGCCAACACCTTCACCTAGTACTTCTCCACCATCCCAAGGTCAATGCCCCAAGGATACCTTAAAGCTAGGGGTTTGTGCTGATCTTTTAGGGTTGGTTAATGTTATTATTGGAAATCCTGCTTCCGGTAGTGAGTGTTGTGCATTGATCCATGGTTTGGCTGATTTGGAGGCCGCACTATGTCTTTGCACTGCACTTAAGGCCAATGTGCTTGGTATCAACTTGAATGTACCTATCACGCTAAGTTTGATCCTTAGCGCATGTCAAAAAATTGTTCCTTCTAGTTTCCAATGTCCCTAATAAGGATCCAAATTAGTGTGTGCATGTCTCGTTGTTGAATAAGCTAAGTATGTATTTGCATTATATATATAATAATTGTTCTGATACGAGAATTGTGAACAACACGCTCTCTTCATAGTATTTGCTCTATTATTGGTTGAAATTCATAGATATTACATTCACAATATTGGAAATGTGACAGACATGAATTACTAAAACTCAAGTGCATTTCAACCAATATTAAAAGAGATATACTACGAATTTGAAAGAGTGTGTTAATATCACTTCTCTTTTTATTGTCATTGTTTTATGTAGTTGTTAATGTGGAGTTTGTTCAAACATTTATATATTTGTGTTGATTACTTAATGTGTTTCGTCAAACTAAATAATTGGGCAAACTTGTTTGCCTAAATTAATAGGTGTATTTGATATTATATTGAGTATGTTAAAATCATTGTGATCCACCGTGATTTCGACATAATCCTGTAATACCAAAGAAGGCTATGTTGTATTCATTTTTAGTAATATATTGTGGAATAATATGTTTGTTTGTAAAGTCCAAATGTAATGTGCGTTTACCGGTACAACCCTTCATGTTATGAATATTCAATTATTTTTTTATAAGCAAAAAATTGAATTATAAGGAGCACAAGGGGTACTCAACCCTTACAATTCAGAACAAATGAACTAAATGCTTTAAAAGCATGCTAGAGGATTATTACACCAGTCAGAGAACATTAATTAAATCAACATTATAAATCAAAACCACGATAAAAACTTAATATGATCCATTCAAGAGGACAATATTAACACTATCACCTCTAAATAAACTATTATTACGTGAACACCACAAACTCCAAGTCGTTGCTAACCACCAAAGTCTCTTATTAATCTTGCCTTTGAGTAATTCACCAAACTAATTGAAATGCTCCTGCACAGAACCTTTGAGAAAATAATTGATACCCATCCACCTAAAAATATGTTGCCCGGTAGCCACAACAGCACGACATTGCAAGAAGATATGAGCAATGGTCTCTTCCATATGAAAACAAAAGACACCACACCTCTCCAAATTGTTGGTAATGATCCCTTTATGATATAAAGCCTCTCTTGTTTGTAATTTTTCTAACAATAACTTCCAACCAAAAATACTTATCTTCGACGGAATATTATTCTTCCACAACCTCTTCAGAGCAATGACCATGGTATCATCTGTTGTGAAAATGAATGATTTGTTGATCATTTAATGTGTAGAAATTGAATTGTGATTGGAAATGAAAAAAAGAATAAATACATTAGTCTTGAAGGACTTGAAACTAATGAGGGTGAATTGAAAAAAGTATTGTGCGAACAAGTCGCACATTGCTTAAGTCACTCTCTTTAGTAGTGTTTATATACCCAAATTTGACTAATAGGGCGTACCCCATTTTGTGAACAGCGGACCGCGCACACCTTGTCGAATATCACACGCGCGCCGCCGCCATCCGTCCGGCTTGAGCCTAGGTGATGTGTTATTTTTTTTTTAGTAATAGAAATTAGGCTGTTTTATCTTCGAAACGTCGCGGTTGATTGTCCTTTGCACAACTTTAACAATACCGCGAAACGTAATTTCATTCTGTTCCATTTTTTGAAAATTATTATTTTTAAATATCAAAATCAACATCATCTAAAGCATCTAACACAGTCCTGTTCAACAACCCCACATACGTGGATTTTACTGAAAAATCACCTGTTGTCGATGCCAACCATCTGCGCCTATCTTCAATAATTCAACAAGGCTGAACCTGATTCAACATAAGCTGCAATTCATGATAGCACAATTAGTATACATTTAAGTAGTTTAGTGGTCACACCAACACAATTTATATGTAAAAAGTGGAAATTTTAGATTCGAATTCATGACATCTGCCAATAATGTCACATAAGCTATACTAACTCGACTTGGATCGTTAACAACGCCTATGTCTGCTGCAATCATGCTGCAAAATATTAGCCTTTGGATTGAATGGTTTTTAATCAAGTGTTGGAATAAATTAAATTTGAAAAGCATAGTAGTATTCCTCGGCTCCATTCAACACAGTATTATCTTGTAAAACTATCATAGTAAACTGTACAAATCGGAACACTTTTAAAAGTGTTCAAATATCAATAAAATAAAATTTGAACACTTTTTACAAACCAAAACAATTTTAAAATAAGAACATTGTAAAAAATAATATAATAAACAAAGAATAAAACAGAAATATTATAAAAATATATATGGGTGAAGGGTTAATCATAGGGGTGGAAGGAAAAAATTTGTAATGGACAATGTAGAATCTAGCTAGTATCAAGAATTAAATATATATTCTTTAAAAAAATATTAAATAATTTATTTTGGTACAAAGACCCCGTTTGAATTTAGCTTATTTTTGAGCTTATGCAAATAAATAAATTTTTGTGTTAATTCATAAATTTTCATTTACAAAAATTGTCTTTTTATAAGATGCTTTTTTCATAAACTACCTTGAAAAACTTATAATAATACATAAAATCTTATTTATTTGCATAAGTTGTTTCACATAAGCTCAAAAATAAGCTAATCCAAACGGTCCAAAATATGTAAAAAAAAAAAAAAACAATCTAAATTTAATAGGTTTGGTCTTTTTTTTTCATGGGAAATTTAATAGGTATGGTTAGTTTTCTAATAACAAGTGATATTAGATTTTTCGATAAAGTTTTTTTTGACAAAAAAGATTTTTCAATAAAGTTGTGATATTATATATTTCAAACAAGATATTATATTACTTGTCAAAAAAAAAAGATATTATATTTTTGTTGAATTAATATATAGATCTCTTTTTTTTTTTTGAAAAATATATAGATCTCTTATGATATATGATTCGTATTTTTTTTCATAATATTATTATTAATTCCTTAATTAATCTATCGTAAATTTTTTTTTTATGAAAAAAAATAAATTACGTCTTACTTAAGAAACCCTATATTATTATAACTATATAAATAGAGGCGATAGGATGGAAGGTAAAAAGAACGACAGCACAAAGAATTAAAGATAGGGAATTTTGCTGAAGGATTTTAATCTTCTTTTACCACCGATTAGCCGTTTGAAACTGATTTCAATTTTTGTGAAGGATTCTGAATTTCTAAAATACACACGTCAAGGTTTCTAATCAAGTAAGTACATGTTATTTTTCCTTTTCTATTTTGTTTGACGAAACCTTGTAACTATTCTATAGTATTCTTTCTATACTCTTAATCCTTGTTTGTGATTGCCTCTTTATTCCCTGTTTCTTTTGTGAAGATGTATGTTAATAACAAGTTAAACTATCTCAAATGGAAATAATTATTCTTATAAGAAGTTATACCTATTAGGTACTATTATTGGAATTCGAAGAAAAAAAAATGGTACTTATTGAGAAGAGGTGCTCAAAATAAGCACATTCTCTTTCTTTCGAGAACGAATGACGGTCAGCCCATAAGAGAAGAGGCTCATCTTTCGTAGGACCCAAACTTTTTAATATTGATAGATGATAGTATAAAATTATTAGTAGATTCCATTTAGTAAGATTTTATGAAGTGATATGAGTTCAAGAAATTGAGTGTTTATTCGATATTATTATTAAAAAATTATAAATAAATGATCGTACACATATGATCCACTTAAGTATCCAGAATTGGATTCTCCATTGTGGATGCTTTAAAAATATTTTTTTTTTTTTTTGTAGAATAACTAGAAGGTAGTTAGATTTATCTCAACGTGTATGTTCTAAAACACTTCTTAAAAAAAAAAGTGGTTACAAGTTAGCAACTCATATTTGCAGTGTTATAGTTTCCCCATATATATATATTTAGCTTTGTATAAAAAAAACTATGTATTAAGCAGAGTTCATTCAAATTATATTGAGAGATTGTTGATTTTGAGTAATATTGTTATTAATTTTTAAAAACCACTTTCACCATGGAAAAATTAATGGCTAATGTTTATGATATCAATGTGCGGGTGGTTTGACTAATATAGGTAGCATGCTAGATTGTAATGTAATAATTTTTATTTTTTTTGACAAAAAATGTAATAATGTTAGATATAGTGAAATTTGTATTTATGAAATAAATAGATCTATAATTTCAAATAAATTAATAAGATCTATAAATATCATGTGAATTATTCAGCTGCTTAATTTCTTTTGCTACTTATTTATAGAATACCACGTTTTAACTAATTATTCAATTGAAATTTACTACAGCAAGAATTAGAGAAGATGGCAGAAGATAAAAATTCAAAAAGAATTTGCTCTGAAAGTAAAGGACATATAAACAATCTTCCAGACGAGTTGATATGTCATATTTTATCTTTTCTTTTAACAAAGGAAGCATGCAAAACAAGTGTTCTATCCAAAAGATGGAAATCATTGTACACCATGGTTCCTAACCTTCACTTCAAGCTTCCAAACAAGCCTAAAGAAAACCACTTTATAAACACAATTTTTTGTAGACGTACACAAAATATTAAAAAACTTACGATCCATCGCAGTTTATACAGCCGAAGCCGAACATTTGATCAAAATTTTTTTGATACCTGGATCTTGAAGGCTTTAGACCTCAATGTCATGGAACTTAACTTGAAATTGGCTGAAGCTAAAGAAAATATTATTGTACACTTATATTTGCCACATTATCTCTTCACATCAAAATCACTTGTGGTCTTAAAATTGGGGAATTATATTCAATTTAAAAAACCACTCTCTTCCTTTCGTCCTTGTTTGCCATCACTAAAGATTCTTCATATCTATTTACCTATTGTTTCAAAATTTCACATTAAACATTTTAAACCTCTATATGATGTTATACATGGATGTCCACATTTAGAAGAACTTCGTTTAAAAGGTTACAATGGTCACTTCCTCAGTATCTCTTTGCCATTCTTAAAGAGGTTATACCTAAATTTTAGAGAGTATCGGAAACCTTCCACTTGTTCTGAAATAATTAAAGTAAGTTTCATAATTATTAATTATATTTCAATTTATAATATGTATATATATATATGTGTGTGTGCGCGCGCGCGCAATATACAAACTAATAAAAAATTCTCTTTTCTTTATTTTGTTTTGCATGCAGTTTATCAAGAAGAAGGAAAATCTTCACAAGTCACATCTTCTTCCGTTTCACAATTTACATTATTTGTGGATTGGAATAACAAAGGATTGTAATATGGATTTGATAATAAGCATTTTACAAAAAGCTCCTGCACTCGAGTTCCTTGTCTTTCAGGTATTTATAACTCGATATTAATATTAATTTATGAGGATGTCTAATATATGAATGATCTGGTGCAAATATGAATAAATAATTTTTTTACACGTTTCGTATGTTTAATAATAATTTCATTTAAAAATCATTTATTCTTGTAAAATTGAGTTTAACAATTTTCTTTTATAAAATAAAAAGCTAAAAGAACTAAAGATATTCAAAACGGAGGGACTATTTCATTTTTTCTAAAGATTAAATTAAATTTGAAATTTTTATTTAAAAACTAAATTGAATCCGCGATAAAAAATATTATAACTTGTACAATGAATTCTAGCGAAAATTTATTGGTTGTTACTCTTAACATACCTCTTCATCTTCACTCTTCTCTTCAAGCCAAAGTAAAGGACTTTATTGAAAACAAGAGTTGGAAAATCCCTGCTTGCCTTCTTTTCGCTTATCCTGATTTGCAATCTTTTCTTAATAATGTTACTATCCCTTTATGTGAAAGAGAAGACAGGTTACTTTGGAAACATTCTCATTATGGAGACTTATCTATGAAGGACTCATATTCTTTTCATTGCCTTTCTGGTCAGTTGATGAACTGGACAAAGATTGTTTGGAATGTATCTATTCCTCCCTCTAAATCCATGGTTGTTTGGAGATGTTTACAACACAAGCTTCCCACTGATGACAGTCTATCTTTTAGAGGCTGTTCTCTTCCCTCTATGTGCAGCATTTGTGAATCTGATATGGAGACAAATGACCATCTGTTTTTGAATTGTAGATATGCTCAAAGCATTTGGAATTGGCTTAGTTCTTGCCTCAATACCAACTGTCAGTTTAATGCCTTAGTTGATGCTTTCGGTTTGTGCAACTCTAGGTGGTCTCCTCTTTGTAACTTGGTGATTGCGGCATCTATTATTAATTGTGTGAATTTTATTTGGTTTGCTAGGAATCAACTACGTTTCAACAATAAGAAGATTCACTGGAAATCTCTTATTAATTGTATTATTGCTTCGGTTTCCATGTCTTGCAACAATTCCAATTTAAAAGCCTACTCCAATATTTCTGAATTTGTGCTTCTCCAAAAGTTCCAGGTTAAAAGGAATTTTGGTAATGCACCCAAAATCAAAGAAGTTCTCTGGCAGCCTCCAATTTTAAATTGGATCAAATGTAACTGTGATGGTGCATCAGTGGGTAATCCTGGGATCTCTGCTTGTGGAGGAATTTTTAGAAATGCTAATGCCTCTTTTTTAGGTGCTTTTGCTCTCAATATTGGTATAAACACCTCTCTAAATGCTGAATTGACAGCTGCCATGCTTTCCATTGAAATTGCTTCTTCTAAAGGTTGGTCTCATCTATGGTTAGAATCTGATTCCATGCTAGTTGTTCAAGCTTTTTCTTCTGCAAAAATTGTGCCTTGGGCCCTTAGGAATCGTTGGACAATTGTTTATTAAAGATATCCAATATGAATTTCTATGTTTCACACATATACAGAGAAGGAAATCACTGCGCAGACAAAATGGCGAATTTGGGCTTATCTTTACCTGTTTTTTCTTGGTGGAATCAAGTCCCTTCTGTGTTATTAGATGACTTTGGTAAAAATCGTTTTGGAATGCCATACTATAGGTTCTGTTAGTTTCTTTTATTTTGAGGGTCAAGTTCTTTGCCCCCCCTCTCTTCTTTTGTATATTTATCTTTTTATCAATATATTTTGAGGGCTTGCTTTTTAAGCAAGTCTCTTTTGGTTAAAAAAAAAAAAAAAAATTCTAGCGAAAATTTAATTATTTATAAATTTTTTTAACAAGCCAAACTAATAGTTTATAATTACATGTAGAAAAACTCGAGAAGAAAAGTGGCTGGAAACAAGGGGTGGATGGGACCGCAAATAACTCCAACATGTCTTTCAAATAGTCTAAAGACTTTTGAATTTAGAGGCATTCAAAACTTTAAAGCTGAAATGAATATAATCCAATATATTATTGAGAACTCGAGTAAGTTGGAGAAGATAAAACTTTTTATAAAAATGTCAAAGAAGCCAAAGTCAAGGTCCTCCTTGGCTGAAAAATTTTTACTCAAGGGAAAAAAGAAATCATCAGTACTCGTATGGGTATGTATGAAGCATATATATATATACCTTTTCTCTTTTTCAATATATAGTACATATTTTATATAGTATTTGATCTTATAATTCTACATTTTTACAGGACATAATTGAAACAGATTGAAGATTATTTGGACATATATATACTCTCAAGGATTCATTGAATGCTATAGTGAGATAGCCAAATTGATTAAGAAACCTGGTCCGTTAGATAGATATAAATATAATATGTACTGTTTTTTTGTATTTAAATTTTTATTAAAAAAAAAGGAGCATGATATGAAATGATAAACTGCAGCATCTGCTTGTAACTTTTAATTACTCTTTCATTCATGTATATTTTTTTAATTCCTCTTACAAATCAATGTTTTTTCTTCCAATTTTACCTTTTATTTTTTTTGGTAGAATAATTTTAGCCTTTTTTGCTATTTGATTTTAACTCAATATTTTTCAATTGTAAAAATTAATTGTCGGAACATATATCCCAAGTGTTATTGTTATTTATTGCGAGTCAAAAATTCAATATCGTTCTTGTTTTCCATACAAATTAGTCTGGTATAAATGAAAATGATATCTATCTACACATTTTAACTCAAATTTCTTGTATTTAAATAAAACTACTGGAAATTCTAAAGAAGGTACTCTAAAGAAGGTGTTCCAGTAAAAAATAATGAACCAGATCACTTTAAAAGAAAGAAATCACATTTTACTCTTTCAATATAAAAATTATACTACACTGATTCCAGCAAAACGTCATATAAAGACAACAATTCTTTGAAATTTTTACACTCAAAACAAGTAAATATAAAGTGGACTTATTTTTCACCTTTTTCCCCACAACCACACACTACAAGAAAACTGCTATTTAGCGTCTGCCATAACGAGACTCTAAATGGCAAAAAACGGACGCTACAAGGGTTTTAGCGTCTACTTAGCGTCTGTGTCGTGACAGACTCTTAAATGCTTGAAGCTAACAGTAGCGTCTAGTAGACGCTAGCTTAGAGTTCGCTTTAATAGACGCTAGGCTGAAGCTAGTGAAATGATATAAGGCAGACGCTACTAGAGTCCGCTTTAGATTGACGCCACCAATATATTTTGGTGTTATAAAACGTCACTTGTAGAGTCCGCTGGGCAGACCCTAATTCTAGCGTCTGCTCTTGTTAGATGCTATATCTTATTTTTTTTTATTTTGGTAGCATCAGCTAAAAGCTGACGTTTACTTTTTTTTTTTTTTTTAACGGCAGGTTAGGTAATGGAAAATTAAAACCAACCAATAATTAGTATTCAGCATCTAATATATAAAATCATCAGATCTTAACAAGACCATCTACTTCTCATATATAATCATATATAAAATGTCAACAAAAAGAACTATATCCATCAAAATATATAACCCACCAAAATAACCCACAAAATAAGCTACGTAAATATGTGATTGTTGGGCACTCTCATTATCATAGCCTTGAAAACATTATCACTTCCCGCGGAATTAGAACCTTTTGTATGGTTATGATACAAAAAATAAAGATAGTCCACATATTAAAGTAACACGTACACCTTCTTGATTTTGTTTGAATTTATCATCAATGGGTCACAAACATAATAACAAATGGGAAAATGGCACGTACATCCCAATTTTTCATAAGCTTACAAAATGTACAAACTAGAAATAATGTTGTCACACTATTCATTCACTTCCACCCAATTAGATTGATTAGATTTTTATTGTCAACCTTACAATAATTTTTTTTGCCTATAAAAGGTTCACTCACTCAAGTTCAATAACACAATTGCTACATTTAATTTGTAAACTATAGTCATGGCTTCCAACAACAAATTCTCTGCCACCATTTTAGTGCTTTCTCTTCTTACTTACTCAACATCCACTCATGCTAATGTTTCATGTCCACCATCACCAAAGCCAACACCTTCACCTAGTACTTCTCCACCATCCCAAGGTAAATGCCCCAAGGATACCTTAAAGCTAGGGGTTTGTGCTGATCTTTTAGGGTTGGTTAATGTTATTATTGGAAATCCTCCTTCCGGTAGTAAGTGTTGTGCATTGATCCAGGGTTTGGCTGATTTGGAGGCCGCACTATGTCTTTGCACTGCACTTAAGGCCAATGTGCTTGGAATCAACTTGAATGTACCAATCACGTTAAGTTTGATCCTTAGTGCATGTCAAAAAACCGTTCCTTCTAGTTTCCAATGTCCCTAAGGATTCAAATTAATTTGCGCATGTCTCGTTGTTGAATAAGTACGTATGTGCATTATATATAATACTTGTTGAATTGTTAACAACACACTCTCTTTATAACATTTACTCTATTATTGGTTGAAATTCATCGATTTTACATTCACATTGGAAATGTGACAGACATGAATTACTAAAATTAAACTCAAGTGCATTTCAACCAATATTAACAAGAGTTTTGCAAATTAGAGTGCGTTGATATCACTTTTCTTTTTATTGTCATTGTTTTATGTAGTTGTTGATGTGTACTAGTAGTTGGTTGAAACATTTATTTGTGTAGATATCTTAAGTGTGTTTCGTTAAACTAATAATTGGGCAAGCTTGTTTGCCTAAATATTAGTACGTTGTATTGTATTCATTTTTAGTAATATATATTCTGAAATTTTATGTTTGCTTGCAAAGTCTAAATATCATGTGCGTCGAGCAGTACAACCCTTCATGTGTTATGAATGAATTCAATTTCGTCGTGTGAATAATGATAATACAATTTATTTATTTTTTGCTTAATGACATGATTGAGCTCTTATATTTATTTTATAGATTTTAATTTAATCTCTTATGTTTAAAAAGTTTCAAATTAGTTATTTTAGTCAAATTTCTATTTAAATTGTTCGGGTGGCTAATTGAGTTGCATACGTGAACGGAGGGTATCACATGAAAAATTTAGACGAAATTAACTCAAAATTTAATGAAAAAGATACACTTATGTTGATACAGTAACATATAGGGGTTAACTTGAAAAAAATTTAAATATAGAGGTCCAACTTGAAACCTTTAATAAATGTAAAGAGACCAAATATGCAATTAATTTTTTTTAAAGTAGTCTACACTTTAAATGTAAAGAGTGAAAATTAAAAGTGTAAAAGAAATTGGATTCAAGCTTAAATCTCTCCAAATAATATTTCTAGAAGCTACCAATTAAGTTTCACATACGTGAAAGAATATATCTCTATCATTAGATTGATCAAACTACTCAGTAAATGAATTTCTCTCCCATAACTGCAACTGAATTGGTAGCTACCGGAGGCATTATTTGCATGAGCTGAAATTCGAATCACAAATTCTCAACTTCGACACTTAAATGTGCGAGTCTAGTCACTAAATTACTTAATAAAAACGGTTAATTATATTCTCTCCACAGTAGATTTTTAGATTTTTGAAGTCACACGTTTTTCCTTCTACGGTAAGTAGAGTATTTCATTAATGGAAATCTCTTAAACAACATAAACATAAATAAATGTACGTAAAAGAATCATTTGGAAAAATCCAAATTCAACTCTTAAAAAAAATAATATTTTGTAAAACTTGTAATTGTTAGATTATAATTAACTTGTTATACAAAAATAAGATAATTTAAAAGCACTTTAAAAATAGAGAGAAAAAAATATTATTAATGAAATGATACTATAACCAGTAAATCCCACCGATCTTTCTTCTTCCCTTAATCCAAACCCTTCTATTTCAAAGATGTAGAAACTAAGGGTGGTGGTGTGATGATGGTGCTTGGCCATCCACACCACCTTATTGGCCAGTTTCGCCGGCGGCACAACCTCTCTATGTGGTGGTTAACGGCGGTTCTGGTAGCTGTGGAGTTTTTTGGTGATGGTTTGGACGGATCTGGAGTTTTCCAGTGCTACTCCAGCGGTGGTGGTGTTCGCAGGGAGGGGTTTTGGTTTTTAGTTGCTGCAGTTTCGAGGGTGGTGGTGTTGCTCCGTCGGTGGCTCCGGCGGAGTGTGTTGTGGTGGCTGCGGAAGTGACAGTGGTGCATTACTCACAGTGGGGGTTTTTGGCGTGGATCTGGCGGTGTTATGTGGTTTAGGTGTTGTGCAGGTGAGATTTAATGGAGGTGGTCGGAGGTGCCGCCATTACTCTCTGCTCCGATTTGGTGTTGCTCCGTTTTGGTGTTGTTTTGGCTTTCTGTCGTCTTGCTGCAGGTCTCTGTTGAGCTGTAGCATCTTCGTGGTGGTGGTGGTGGCTTCGGATCTGAGTTTTGGTTTGCTGTATGGGAGTTGTTGTGGTGTTTGGTGGAGGTGGTAGTGAAGCGGTTGGTGTGGTTCGGTGATGCGTTTTGGTCACGGTGGAGGAGGCGAGGTGGTAGTGAAGCGGCCTGGGGTTGAGGTGGATTGGTGGCCTGAGGTTGTTTGGATCTGTTCTTGGCCTTGGTTTTTTGTCCTGACGCGCCCGAAAGGGCGAGGTATGTAGACACTCCGTGTTGACGGATGTTGTTGTTGTTTTATCGTACCTCCAGGACATTTTGGTGTGGGATGGCTAATGCCGAGTGTGAGTGGATTTTCCCTGATACGAGAGTCTCTGACCATTTTCAAATCTGGTGAGATTTGCAGGACTCTTTCGAGTCGCTGAGGGGTGTTCAAATCTGTTGAGATTTGCAGGTCTCTGGTATCTGGTCGAACTCTACTGCATTAGGCGTTGACTGTCGGTTCTCTGCCTACCGGTGCCCCTCAACCTTCGACCATTGGGGCTGCTTTCTGGATCCTGATGGGCCGAGTAATTTTAATTCGAGTTCGGAAGTTAGTGTCTTGTGGTGTCTCCTAGGGTCGGGTAGGGGTTTTCTCTGGTGGGTTTGGCGAATCACTATTGGTGTACGGGTGGATTGGGGTGTTGATTAGGCGTTCTGTTATTTGGTAATTGTGTTATATCACGTTACCTTTCGTTGTATGTTTCTCAACAATTCCTTTCACTTCTTGTGGAGGAGTTGTTATTTAATAAAATTTAGCCGATTAAAAAAAAAAATGAAATGATACTATAACGAATGGTGATTTTTTTTTTCTTTTTAATTGGATTAATTAAATCATCATGTGCAAATAGTGATTTGTTTAAAACCGTCTCTAAGAAATTTGAACTGTGTTTTTATTATTACAATGTCAAAGTTTTACCACCAATTTCATACTCATATATCTTAGGTAAAATAGTGGGTCAGTGAGATAATAATAAAAGAATTATGAGAAAAGCCACATAATCATCCAAATTATTACAACCCATTTTTTCATAAGCTTACAAAAGTACCAACTGGAAACGTTATCACAAATTCACTCACTTCCACTCAATTAGATTTCTAACATGTACCTTACAAATTTTTTTCCCTTTAAAAAAGGTTCACTCATTCAATCTCTCAATCCACACATATTGCTACATTTTATTTGTAAGCTATAGTCATGGCTTCCAACAACAAATTTTTTGCCATCATTTTAGTGTTTTCTCTTCTTGCTTACTCCACATTCACTGTGGCTAATGCTACATGTCCACCATCACCAAAGCCAAAACCACCTTCATCAAAAGGTCATTGCCCCAAAGACACCTTAAAGCTAGGTGTTTGTGCTGATGTTTTAGGATTGGTTAATGTTATTGTTGGCAATCCTCCTTCCGGTAGTAAGTGTTGTGCATTGATCCAAGGTTTGGCTGATTTGGAGGCCGCGGTTTGTCTTTGTACCGCAATTAAGGCCAATGTGCTTGGAATAAACTTGAACGTACCTCTCGCAGTCTCTTGGGTTCTTAGTGCGTGTCAAAAGAATGTCCCTTCCGGTTACCAATGCGCCTAAGGATTTAAGTTAGGTCGTATATTGTTGTTGGATAAGTATATTTGTGCACTATAATCGTGTGGTTATATAAAATTCTATTTGGTAATTGTTGTTTCATACCGGGGTTGTTAACACTGTTCACTTACATTTTCTTTGTGATATGTGCTTTATTATTGGTTCAAAATTGTGAGTTACATTAACCTTAGAAATGTGATTCACATGAATTAATAAAGCTTGTGTGAATTTCTACCAATAAAAAGGTATTGAAAAGAAAGTGTAAGAGTGTGTTGTTAATTCTTTTCTTTTACATTTTATGTAGTTGTTAAGGTGTAATTTGTTCAAACATTTGTTAATCTGTATGGATTTCTTACTCTATTTCATCAAAATAATAATTGGGCAAGCTTGTTTGCCTAAATTTGTATCCTTGTTTATTTTCAATAATATATTTATTTGTATCTAAATGTTATGCCTTCTTTTTTGTTTGATTCTGTTTCCAACTCCCTCATGGATTTTAATTTAGTTTATCGGTAGGGGCTTTATCCCTCACCCTTAATAAATGTGTGTTGAGCAACACAACATTATTTAATCTAATTTGAGGAATGTGATACTCACAGCACAAATTTTCAATTGCCCTATATATATTGGAGAAGTTAATATTTTCCTAATTACTAACTTAAAACAAAATATTTTGATACATATTATTTTCGTTTGCATTAGTTTCTAGGCAAAAATGTATACAAAAGAAATAAAATATCTTCGTCAGCATTCAAACTTTTACGAAGAATTTGTCATCCATTTAAATTCTATTATATTAAACTCAAAGAATTAGTCTTTATATTTATATAGAAAAAATACTTAATTTACGCGACAAAAAACTCTCTTAACATTTCGACTTAAATTAATACTCCCTTCGATCCTTTTTATAATGAACATTTTAAAAAAATTATATAAAATTAATATTTCTTATTAATAATTCTAAAATTTTATATTTTATTCCAAAACTAACTCTAGACTAGTTTGAGAAATATTCTTCTTTAATTAATACACTAACATTAGAATGAATTATTTCATTTTATCTAATAACGATGAAATTGTGTATTTATAAAGAATAAATTTAAAAAACATTTCTTATAGAAAAGACGAAAAAGATAATCTTAAATATTTCTTACAAAAAGAATTGAAAGAAAAATACTATTTATCATGTCTATTAAAGAAGTGGCTACAAGCCTACAAGGCCACAACTTGTGACCACATTTAGTAAGTTTAGTAAAGGTAGATGTTCTAAATAACCGATTATTTAGTGGTTGACTTAAATATAGATGACTATAGTCATGACCATCGACCATTATTTAAAGAGCGAAAATACTAACATTTGTCTCAAAGGTACAAGTTAATAAACCACAAAATAATAATAGATTTTTTTCTATACTACTCCTTCATAATTTGAAAATATTTATCTATTAATTAATGAGAATAAATTATATGTATATGAAATACAAGTTGATTACAAATTCGTTGTGAGTAGCACATGCAAATTTACTTATGTAGTTTGTTTTCATTAATTAATAAATAAATACTATCAAATTATAAAAGGATAAAGTAGGCTCATCATTTTTTAAAAGTTTAAAAATTCATATTTGACAATATAAGATTTCTATTTTTAAACAAGTGCCACAAGTTAGTATGGCCTTTTAAATTATGCACACTATAAAATATTTGTCTGATTTTTGAAGAGAAAGGCCACTTTAAGATATTTCCTAAAATGGGGTCATAAGGTAGTGTGTGGAGGAATGTAGGGATAGAGTGAGGAGGAGATTATAACAAACCCCCTCTAACAAAATTGAGAACTAAGTGATAAGCCAAAGAGGACAACTAACTATTAGCATTTGCCTTTTTTTTAAAAAATAAAATAAAAAATCCTAAAATATTTAAGCAAATATCTTCAAGATAATTATATGATTAGACATTCATACAGCGGAGTTAGGGGTCGAATTCAATTTTTTTCACTTATTCGTTTTAAAGAGTAAAACTATATCCACTAAACTTTTTGAATAAAATAATTAAGTTCATTTAGTATTTGAACATGTCCCTAATTATAAGACATTTTTGAGAAAATTGCGGAGATTAAGAAAGTTGATTATAGTATTAAATTTGTTGATAATTGATATGTGTTTTACAATTTTATCCTTCAAGAGAGAAAATTAGATAATATTATCTTAAGAGTATTTATTATATATTGTAGAAAAAGATGCACTTTAATTAAAAGTATGTTGGTAAAGAAATAATTAGTTCTCTTGAAAAATTGAAAGAAGTCTTATAAAAAGGGTCTTATTAATTTATTTTTAAAAATCCTCCCCTCACAAAATTAGGAGGTACTCCAGTTTTCATGTTACTGCGTAGTGTGCAGTTGTTCAAAAGTAGGGTGCGGATAATAAGCCCAGATCAAGATAATTTACGATTGAGCCCAGGCCCGATCACTTTTTCCCCTCGAAAAGAGTGTTGAGAACTTTTGTTACCTCTAATGCTGTGTGTGTGTGTGTGTGAATTGCTGAAGAAGCAGTTATAGGTGTTGTTGCTGTTTTTGGATTATTTGAGCTGCAAAAGCAAACGCACTTATATATTTTAAAGTGCTTTATTACACGAGAGAATTGTTCGGTTTTCATTGGAGAAGACACGTATACACAACACACGAAACACGCACTACGCACACAGGCTTCTCTTAGCCACGTTACCGCTTCTAACTCTTAGCGTGCGCCTTCTCCACTGTGCCAACGCCGGCATAGATTCCACCTTCATCGATCCGATCGGAGAAACCCTAGTTTTTTGCGGTGCCGTCATTTTCACTTCAAATCGCGAATTCCGATTAAGCTGAGCTCAGATTGATAATAATTGATTGATAATCGCGTTATGATCTTCGAATCGTAGAAAATTAGAGTTAATTCCAGCCTGTAACGAAGAAGAAAAAGAAGAAGAAGATGCAGAGACGAAGTCCTCCCAAGCATAGACACGATGGGACTTCGCCACTGCCTCTTGGCATGGATTGGAGTCCTGCACCGAGAAAATGGGTTAGTTTCTTGTTTTTCTTATCTAATCATAGGTTTATTCGCGCGATTCTGCAGTTTCTTTAATGTAATTAATTAATTAACTAATTAATTACACTTTCCTTACTTCATTGTTGGCGATCATTGATCAAGAGTTAATTATATCTGTTCTGTGAACTGTTATTATCATGATTTGATTGCTTTGCTTCTGATGATCGTGATGAACTGTGTTTCGTGAGCATCGTTATTGTTAATTTGATTCGGTGTATAGACTATGAGCGTAATTGCAAGGACTTAAGTTATAGTTGCATTGCATCTTAACTTTTGAAGAAGTTGATGATTTGACTTGCCTAATTTGTTTCCAGTTTTCCGAGTCCTGATTCTCTTTATGGTAGCTATTTTCATCAATTGCAGTGTTTCTCTGTATACATAATTTGTAGACATTCTGTCCTGGGTATGTTAGGACTCACGTAATGGAAACCAAACAAACACCGTTCCTCAGTTGCATTGGAAGAGTTTGACTTTAAATAGTATATATCCTATTGACATTTGAGTTTTTTGTTTTGTTTTTTAATACATTTATTAAGATGGATATCATGTTTCTCTTGCAATGTGTTGATGATTGGCAAGGAGAGGGAGGAAGTGGAAAGTGACTCAAAATCTTGTTTGGCAATTTTAAAATTAGTGGAATTCGAAGGTTGAGGTTGGATGAAATCTTTTAGAAAACAATTGAATATAAAAGTCGTATAGTATGATATGTGAATTCCTTGTTTTCTCCTTTAAATTTTGGATATAATTTTCTTCAATCTTCATTGCCTATATAAACACATCATTCGAAGAAATGTTGTATTTTCTGGTATTTTAAGCTATTTATCCTCTCCTTCCTATTTATTATACAGAATGGGCGAGATACCGAATGGCCACACAATCATCGTACCGGTTGGAGTTATTGCGTCATAATACCTTCCTGGGTTTTTGTACCAAAATCAAGGAACTCGGATCCTATAGTGGTAAAGTTGATCAATATCCAAACTTCTATTCATGGCTAAATTTGAACTCTAACAACATTCCTAATAATTGTATTATCTATATGCTGGTAAATTTGAAAGACACTACTGTAGAATTATTTTTGCTCTCTTTGGAATTTTTTTGCATAGCCTAACTGCTTAAACTATGAAGAGGTACATGACAATATTATTTTCAGTGATAAAACTTTCCAACATAAGGCACTACGCAATAGTACAGTAATTTAATTATGCCTCATTTGCTGTTGAGGAACGTGATTGTAAAGTCAAACTAGGATACTGTTCTATTGAAAAGATAAACTTAGGTGGCTTAGGCATTAATGATTTAGAGGTTTTCCACAATCCATTCATTTATAGTATGTTGTGGAATAGAAGCTTCTTTGTTAGTTTTCATTTTTAACATCATTAAGGGACAGTTCTACAGGCTTCAAGTTGGTATACAATCACCGGAAGGGATTACAAATATCCATGGAATACTAAGAAGGTTCAATGATTTTCTAAACTTGTATGTTGATGTAAGTTTATCATTTTCAATTGCGTTTTAATATTCTGTTTAGTTTTGTCATGTATTTCTACTTTGACTATGATTCTGACTACTGAATTTCACTTAATCATTATATCCTCACATGTGCGCGCATACACATAGACATTTATGATGTATCGTTGAAAGCCATTTTAGTATTTTTAAGCATTAGTTTTTATTTTTAACCATTTTAGTATTTTTAACCATTTTATTGTAAATTTGACAGAAATAAAAGATAGAAAAAAATCTTCAATGAACATTTAGTTTAAGTCATCCAATACTCTCTCACTCAGGAAGTGAAGACAAATGGGAATATGTGTCAACAATGGTGGAAGAGTCCATTAGTTATATCCATTTCTACTGCCTTTAAAATTAATATAGGATGAGTCGCCCATATACTAAATACTTATACCATTTTAGTAAACTATGAAGCACTTTTACTTTCTCTATTAAAAGGTTAAATCTACTTTAACAAATCTGCATATGGCTCGCTTTCTTATTTACTTTTTCGGAATTGTCAATGAGAATTCATAGAATAATGAGTATCATTGTTCATGAGTAGTATGTTCTGTTCAAAAACAGTATCAATGTAGTTTTAGAAGTTTCAAAACAGGACATCTTTAGAAAACTGATATCGAAGTTTTGGATTTGGAAAATAGACAATGATGCGAAGCTTTGGAAATAATATGCCTTGTGATTAATGAATAGAATGCTCTCATAACATGTGCACAACAAAATGAGGGAAGCTGACATTTTTTGAAACATTGCTAGATACGAGTAAGAGAGAGTCTTCTGCGGGAAATCATAATTTATTTCAAGTATTTATTAGTTTGAAGGAGAAAACAATTTTAGTCATTTGATGAGAATAGAACCAAAATCAATTATTTATTTATAAATTATAAATGGTTTAACAAGCATACTGTCTGACCTATGTCGTGTGCATATGATAGCGATAGATAAATATTATGTGTATGTCTGTGCTTGTTTAGATAACACTGATTACTTGACTATTTTACCACATGCTGTCTATGTAGCTTAAAAAGGAGTTTCCCAAGAAAAATATCCCTCCAGCGCCACCCAAGGGTCTCTTACGATTGAAAAGCCGAGCTTTGTTGGAAGAGGTTTGAAATTTCTTAAACTTGTTACAGTATCAATTGTTGCGTGTTTGGGATTATGGATCTGCATATGTCGTCTTGCTTGAATTTAATTGGTTTATGCAAACATACTTGGTCTAAATGTGGGCAAACTGAAAATTACTAGCATGTAGAAATTTAGTCAAGTTATTTGCTAACCTCATATGTCTGTTTTAGATTTTTGTTAAACATGCTTACATTCCAAATCCAAATATTACTTAACATCTGCCACTGTCTAATCAAGATGGAATCTGTTACTGTATTTACCAAAATGATCGAAACATTAGTAATAAACATAAGAATATTTCTTCTTGTGCTTCTGTATTTATGCACATTAAATATATAGCTGGAAACTACCTTCATGTTCTCCTTATTATGCATAGGTAAAGATTATTCTAATGATTTAGTAAATATTTTCTCAAAATATTTTTCGTAGCGAGGTTCTTAATATTCTTAGGTAAGGTTGTCTAACTGAATCTTTAACGAGGTTGTTTGTGTTTAAAGATGTGTGCCACCTGTACACTAGTATCAATACAGGAGTTGAATAGGCAGTTTTAGATTTTAACACAATTACGTTTGCTACAGAGAAGGCGCTCTTTGGATGAGTGGATCACCAAACTATTGTCAGACATTAATATATCAAGATGTGCACCTGTGGCCTCGTTTCTTGAGCTAGAAACTGCTGCTAGATCTTGTATGTGATTTTGTGTTTTGCATCTTGCATTTAGTTGCTTCACACATGTCAGTTGATCTCTTTATGCTAATTGGTTGTCAGTTTCTTGAGTGTTTTATAATGTTTGCCTCATGTAATCACATGTCAGCATTCCAAGATGCAAGCCAGCAGAATTCAGTAAAAGATCCTGATTCCAATAACAGAGATTATTCGGTGCAATCACCTCTCCATTCGAGCTTATCATTAGCTGCTGGTAGTTCATCTGTTGCGTCAGATTATGGTAGTGATACTCCATATGATGCATCGGAAGTAGGAACTCCTAGAATTGGACGTGATGATAATTCTGAAGTTGGGACTGATGACCTGACACTAGATGAAGATACGACAAATCCAATAGAAAAGCTTGTAAAATATGGCATATCAAATATTGATGAGGGTTTGTTTATGGGTCAGACTATTCTAGAGCAATTAGAAGGACTTCCTAGGCATAAAGTGAATGCCAGACATAATGTTACAGGGAAGGACAGAAGTAATGGTAATTCATATGATTCTTCACTTCTAGCTAATAATACCATGGAGCTTTTCTCTGAGCCTGGGCATGCTAAAGTTTTTGGTCACATTCGTAAGCTTTCAAATGAGAGTGTTGGAAGTGATGGAAGCTCAGTACAAGGTAGTGACATGTCTAATTTTGGGATTCCAAATTCATCTGGCAATGGCTCGGTCGACCTTCCTGGATATGCTTCGGTTACAAGAGAAACAGATATTGTAGGCCACACAAAGTTGAAAAATACCGGCGATGCTCAATTAGTCCTTCCGCTAGATCAACGCAATAAACTGAACAGGATTCTTTCAACCATGCAAAGAAGGCTAGTCACAGCTAAAACTGATATGGAGGACCTTATAGTTAGATTAAATCAAGAAATAGCTGCAAAGGATTTTCTTACGACAAAGGTATACCATCTGTGATTTGGCATGCATTTCATTGTAAAATAATTTATTTTTAGTTTTCTTGTAGCTGAAATTGGCCAGAGGCTACTTGAATAAATATATCTATAATCTGCGGATACCGGATTCTTTATGTTCCACACCATGCATACAAGCTTCAATTTTTATAGATATGTGTCCATAATTGAATCTGTTCAGGTCAAGGATTTGGAAGTTGAACTAGAAACTACCAAACAGAAAAATAAGGAGAACTTGCAGCAAGCTATTCTGATTGAGAGGGAAAGATTTACCCAAATGCAGTGGGATATGGAGGAACTTAGACGAAAGTCGCTGGAAATGGAAATGAAACTTAAGTCTAAATCGGTATGACATTCTTATATTTGCTTGACAGATATTAAACTTTTCTGCTGTTCAAAAAAGAAAAATGATATTAAACTTTTCTCTTTGGGGAACTTACCGTTGATTTAAAAAAAGGCTCATACTATCTCACACGTGATATACAGGATGGAAATGTTGGTCAGGATTTGACAAAGGAATTTGTTCAGCAGAACGATGTGCTGTTGCAGGATTTAGATGCTGCTAGAGAGCAGCTGGAAATTTTGTCAAAACAGTATGGAGAGCTAGAAGCAAAATCCAAAGCAGATATTAAAGTTCTGGTTAAAGAGGTCAAATCTCTCCGTAGTTCCCAAACAGAATTGAAGAAGGAACTTAGCGAGTCCATAAAGGAGAAATGTGAAGCTGAGGTAGGTTCTGCGCACATGTTTCACACAATTTTCTTCCTCTTGGCAGTTCATATAAAATTGTGTCCGCTAGAAGTGTGAAATATAGTCTTTTTTGGTTCTTGCTTTCAGCCATTGCTCTTGACTTTCCTATCTTGTTTTGAATTTGTTTATGCTATGGCCTTTTTTGTTTTCCCTTCCTTTCAGAGCTTTTATATATTTTGTCTTTATTTCTTTGTGAAGTTATATGGAATGTAATTAGCAGGACAAGGTCTGGAAGGTTAAATTTTCAAATGGCCTTGCCGGAATATTCGTTTGTTTGGTTTGTGAACTTAAATCAAGCTGTGAACCCAGAATGCATGACTTATGTGTTGACAATATGCTTGTGTTCTTGTGTATTCAGAAACTACTACTTCATGAAAGAGAGAAGAGGGAACGAGCAGAAACTGCTTGGAGAGAACAGCTTGAGAAATGTGGGGTTCTTTTTAAGCAGCTTCAAGAGTGCAATTTCAATCTTCCTTACGAAGACGATGATAGGACATTCTTGCATTCATCATCATCATCATCATTAAATGACGCTTTTAATCAACTAAAGACATCTGATGACCAAATTGACATCCTACTAGCAGAGGTACGGATTATCTTTTTCCTGTGGCTTGTTATGCTTTTACCAGTTGCAGAGTCGAGCAGTAATTACTTTGTTTCAATAGAACTCAATTTGACACAATAACTTCTCTCTTGCAAACCCCTCTATAGTTACAGAACTTATTTAAATTTGATCAGGTTGAAAACTTAGAGAAGGACTACAGAAGTGCAGCTTCTGACGAAGATAAAACCAATAATGGTATAAAAGATGGTGTAATCTGTGGTGATGAGGTGAGAAAGATCATAGCAGATTTGTTCATTGATAATGTTAGATTGAGAAAACAGACAAACCGCGTTGCAAGACATGCTCTCAAATTGGATAGTACAACGAGTGTTGATTCTCCTTCAATCGAAAATGTAACAAATATTTAGAAATATATGTGAAGTGGTATCATATATTGTTCTTCCACTTTTGACCTAGATCTCACTGTGTCTCATCCTGGTTGATGAGTGAATCCTGTAGGTGAGTTAAGCTTATATTGAATACAGTAGCTCCCCCAATGTATTTATACCTGTTCGAGTTTTTATTTTGCACACATATACGAGCTTTTACATTGCACCACTTTTTTTTTTGTGAACTTGCATATATAAAATAAAAGACCACTTAATTGACAAAATTTGGTTTGCTCTCCCCCTCAATGTTTTTGTCAAGTAAAAAGACATTGTATCGCCGTGGTTATGGAGAGGTGACAGCAGATGTGTTCTTTCTTTGCTAATGCAGGGCAAGTTAAGGGTGGCTTTGGTTGGGGTCATCTCCCCATCCCGCCCTTCACCTCACTTCTAATGAACTTCACATTTGTGAACTTAGAAAAAAAAATCATATACTATGTTGCTGTTATTGATTCTTTAGGATAAATGGAATATGTTTATAATGGAGTATATTGAATTAAAATCAAATAACTTTTTGATTGATATGAACATTTGTGAGTTTCCAGGATCGTTCAGTCCTTATGAAATGAACTAGGAAAAAATAAACTAAAGACAGAAATATGAACATAATTAAATATAATGGTTATTATAGTCATTCAAAGATGCTCTAAATTTAGTCCACTATATACAGGATAAGTCAATTACTTGACAAAATTACAGCTGTTTGAAGGAAAGAACTGTGTGGCTAGACTAGTAGACTGTACTCAACTGTTAAGAAAATAATTTAACTTGATTTATGATTCAAATGCTGTCCAATGTCCATGTCTTAGGAAAGATGTTTTGAGTTTTTAAACCACAAATTTTATAATTTGCAACATAACTTTTATTTTTGGAATGATTGGTAAAAATATATTTGATTTTTAGATTATTATTTGTTCCTTCCTAGCTATGTAATGAGCATTAACTTAAAATCAAATTAATTCTACTTATAATGAGGCCCGAAAAAAAATTTCAATTTAAAAATCACTTGATATTTTAATCAATAATTACCATTTCTCATCTTTGAATACTACTAGAAGCGTGATTAGACAAATGAGGCCTTAAATTGACATTTTATTAATTAAATGCCAGAAAAATAAATCCCTTGATGTTTTCTTCGAAATTGTTAACCACCATACATGATATCCTAACATGTACAAGATAAAGATACAAAGAGGACAATTTCCAGGATGATCTTTGTCAGGAAAAGACGACGCTCCACAGGCGAAAGTTTGCATCACAATATGGCCTGTGTGTTTGTAAAATGAAGCATGCTTTTGTATTTCAATCACATCCTGCATGAATGAATGAATGCATATAAATTTAGAAGGATATAGTACTACTTTCAAAATGGTAATAGTGGAACAAAGAAATTAGAATTATAAGTTGTTTTAGGTCTGTCTTTTCAATTGGTGAAAGGAACCATATTGGTCCCTCATACAGATCAAAAGACAGAATCAACCTAGAAATGTATCTTTATTTGTTTTCTTCTGTTTTTGGGACGCACTAGCTAATTGTTGGGTCAGTTACCACGTTAGCATAAAAGGTTAAAGGTGACAAAGAGTCAAAAAAACCATCAACAAAAGCTGATTTTGAAATCTATTGACAATGTGAGATCATTCAGCAAAATGAATAGAGTCACACCACAACATGATGATCATTTAAAGTTAAAAAAGTACTATCAGAATTCCCATTTCAGGAAAACAGTGACGATCGAACCTCAAAAGCATTCATCTGCTTGACGTGGCTCCACAAGGACATAAAGTGGCTTTCCAAGCAGTTTACACCGTCCCTGTAAAAAGAAGCCTTCATTACATTTCATTTTCATCATCATTTCAAATAAGAAGAAAAACAATATCACTCTAGAAATTTAAAGTATTCAAATAACCATAAGCACGTCTATAACGATTTAACAGATGAACTTAGATAGTTAAATTGTTTGTATTTATTGATTTTTGTTCAAGAATTTTAAGCTTTTGAAGTAGCTATAACAAGAAAGAAAATTGAGAGATTAACGAGAAAAGCGAACAATACAAAATCTTAGTGATTACCTTAACCTCAGGCACACCAATCACACAAGCACATTCCACTACTTCAGCACCAGCACGTTCTACAAAACAAGTGGAAAGAAAACATAAAGTATATTGGGGACCAAAACTAGATACATTGAACAATTATGAGTCAAATAATGGAGAGCAAAAGAATATTGACAAAATAGGGTAGAATCCACACCTAAAAGTCTTATTCCTGCAGACAAAGTTCCACCTGTTGCTACCAAGTCGTCAATAACTATAGCACGTTCACCAGGTTGGACAGCACCGACATGCAGCTCCAAGCAATCTGTTCCATATTCTAGAGAATATTTTTCGAAAATGACTTCACCTGAAAATAAAGCATATAAAAGATTAGTCATAATGTGACTGTGAAGACCAAATTATCAGCATCATGGACTGGTACATCAAATAGATATAGCCTTATTAATGTGTTTTGAACGCTGCATCAGCGTGCGTTTAGCCAAATCTACAATTTAGAGCTTTGTAAAAATTACTATCAATACTCGACGGGACGCAAGAAAAGCTATCTCACTGCCAAACCAAACATATGCATAAATAACTTGAAGATTGGGGAAAGTTTCAGAACTCTAAAAGCTTTTATTTCAAAATTTAAGTTTTAACTTTAAACACAATGAAAATAACTATTTATCCAAAAATTTCACTTTCAGCTTATTACCTGTGCTTGAATATTTTGTAAATGAAAATAAGCTGAACATAAACTACTTCAATGTTGAATATTTACCTATACATAAATTATTGTGAAATCCCTATCATATAGCATACAACTTATCCAAATTAGGCCCCAATTAGTTAGGTTAAAAAGAAAGAATGATGCCCAAAAATATACATTTATCTCCACCTATTACAATTCTGATTCATACAGTATCAATCAGTACCCATAGAAGAAGGCTTTTTTCACCAAGTTTTTATCATTTGATGCAGCAACGACTCAATTTGAAAATCTTGATGTATCAAACAGTCTATATGCTGACAATTTAGCCAATGCAGATCAATAAAACCAATAAATAGACAAACTAAGCAACAGTTCCACCACATACATTTGTTTCACCTAAAATCATGGTTTAATAATCAAAGAAAACTTGTTTATCACCGAACATTGAATATTTCTACAGCACTTTGAAACTTATGTAAGTTAAGCGCCTATGACTCAAATTTACGGACCTAGATTCGCTGCTGTTGCAAATTCACACAGTTTGCCAGAGCAGTGAATCTCAGCCGTCCATATACGATCTGACAGTTCTTACTACACAATCCATATTCTGATAATTTCATATAATATTAGATCTCAGCCGTTCATTTGTAATCAGACGGTTCAAATTCATTTTTGCGTATACGCAGTAACCGCATTATATTTTACCGAGCATTTCAGTTTCACACTTTCCTCTTAGATATTGTGAGTTGATCTGTTTGAGTCACTTAACCAAGAAATATGAAAATTGCAGCAAATTGACTTTATGTGATGGAACATCCAAAGTAGGACAAGGCCTTTCCACACATAGTCTCAAAAGGATCTTTATCCCGAAAATGTTTATAAAAAATAAATAAATGAATACAGGAAAAGGTAGCTTTATATCAATATTGAAGATGCAAGTTATCAAAAAAATCTTTTCACTTCAAGCAATAAAGAACATCACATTTCAACATAAGTCAAGCTAACTTTCTTCAGATTAAGTCAAATGAAATTTGGACTCAAACATAAACAATAGCAAAAGAAATATAAACCAACCCCAACATCAATGTCACATGGGCCATCTCATTCAACAGAAAAGTTTGGTACTTTCAAGTTTAAGCTTACAGTGATTAAAATTTAGAAGCAAATTCTACTGAATTAATTAACACTCAACATAACAAAAACAATATATACCTGGTAGCTTCCGAGGTTTGCGTAAAGGAACAAACTTTGCACCAATGCCCAACGCAACTGAGGAACCAAACACAAACCCACGTGCTTCAATTCCTACATACCAACAAAAACACAAACCCAATTAGTAGTACATTAAACACATAAACCATAAAAAACAAAAGGGTAAACCCAAAACAATTTTTTTATTTTATTTTTGTAAATAATATTTTTTTAAAAATAGAAGAACAAGTAACAATATCTTGATTCAGAGAAAAATAAAAAACTAAATGTGTTTTTTTTATGAAAAGAAAAAAAAAAAGTAGTGCATGAGAATAGTTAGTACCAGCAACAACTGAAATGTGCATGTCTCTGTAGCGATCGACAAAAATATCGACAGTATCTTTAAACGCCTTATGATCTAACAACAATGTCGTTATATCTTGGAACATTATTCCTGCAAATTTTACCAGCTTCCTGTTAATTTAATAATCCAAATCCAACAAAGACAAAAAAAAATCATAATAAACCACAGACCCATTTTTAATAAAATAAAAAATACATAGTTGCAGATCTGTTGATTTCAGATAGAAGCTAGAGGAACAAAACATGGTCCGATTTAAATTGAAATAAAATAGATGAAAAAAAAAAACCATTTTTGGGGAAGTGAGGGACGACTCTGATGGATTGGGAGATGTGTTGTAATCTTGGGTCTCCCTTAAGACCATTTTCTTCAGCAAACATTTTTCCCACCGAAACTACTGTGTTTGTTGTTGTTGTTGTTGTTGTTGTTGTTGTAAGAGTGAGTTTAGTGAGTGAGTGAAAAGAAGTTGTGAAGTTTGTACTTAATGCAAGCATTCCAATGGGTACTTTGTTTTGTTTACTGTGTTTGTTTTGAGAGAGAGAGAGATATGTGTTGTGTAAGTTGGTATTTATTACTATTGTCCACCAGCACGTCACTCCATCCACCCCACCACGCCACAGTTTAACATTACTGCTCACTGCCACGCGATTTTCCTTTCTTATCATCACACGCCTCCTCACTTCTCCTTTTTCTTTATATTCAATCAATTTGATAATACAAATAAGCTATAAATTCTGAAAACGATCATGTCATTTTATACCTATAAATTGATTCAATCGTTAATTTTATAAAATACTAAAAATTCAATCAATTAACTTATTCGATATAAGCTAATTTATCAGCTTTCCGCTTTTTTTTTTACCAAACAAAGTCATTATGAGCAGTACTTATGGTTTATTCTCTCCGTGATATTCTATAAGCAGTTTTTTTTTATTTATTGCATAATTAATGTATTTAACCTTATTATTATCTAAATACATTAATTATACAATGAACCTAATAAGATGAAATTTGCTTATAAAATATCACAGAGGAAGTATGCGATTTTGTGTTGTACTTATCATTTATTTTATTTTTTAGTATTTGCTCCAAGGAACTGACTAATTTTTTTTTGGTCAAGTTGCCTAATTGTTATAAATTTCACCTTTAAGATGGATAAGTAGGATGACCGGAGTTCGAATCTCGGCTCAATGCATATATAATGCAATTGTCCTACCAATTGAGCTACACTCACGGGACAGGATCTGACTAATTTTAGGGGTTCAATTCTATTCATTCATTTGTGGAGGTCCAATTAAAGTCAAAGCAAAATTTTGTATCAACTCATCCATCAAAATTGACATAAGGGATAATCGAATTTGAGACATTGAGAGGAGCGCACTCTAAAATCTCAAATCAATACCATTAAAGCAATTCAGGTGAGTGAGTTCTTGTACTTACCGTTCATACGAATAAAAACTTCATAAATTACTTTTATGATTAATCCTGTTTGAAACGTGTTGAACACTAAATATATTGGTCTTTTTAGCTTCTTCAAAAATAGTATATTGGTCTTTTTAAGGTCATGATTTGAACATTAGTTCGTCACACATGTAAATCTACCATCTTCCTTTGTATTCAACTGTGTTTGTCCACTTTTCTTCATTTTTTCAGTGTAAATGAATTTTCAATCTCTTAGTTTATCTTAAATATAATTTGTATTCTATTTCAAAATCTAGAATTTTAGTAATTATTTTATAAATTGGGTCATACTAACTAATATTTTTGGAGTATCAGTTAAAAAACAAAAGGGGTAAACTTTGTATTATAAATAACATTTTTATATTTTTAAAAGATTAACCGGACAATTCTAAAATAATTTTATCATATTTAATTTTTTTAACTAATGTCCTTGTTAGCATTTTTCTAACAAATTTTATAATTTTTTTTATACAACTAATTTTAGGACTAACCATTTTGAATTCAATTGTTAGAAAAGAAAATATGATTAAATTAATCGAAATTATTAATTTAATCTATTTCAACTCATTTCTAACAAAATATGATTAAATACTAATCTATTTCAACTCATTTTAAGCAAATGCCAACTAACTATCTTCACCTTTCCGTCAAAAAAAACTAACTATCTTCACTTTGACCCTTAATGACTGACCGAAACAATTACAAAACAGTTTAAAATTATACTGTAATAAATAAAAAATTAAAGATTAAAGTTACCTAACTAGAGATGGATTCAAGAGAAGGCAAGGGTGGACTCTAAATATGCACTTGGAGTTCGTTTGGATTCACTTATTTTTGAACTTATTTGAAATATTTTATGAAAATAAATAAATTTTTATATATTATTATAAACTTTTTAAGGTAGCTAGTTTGTGAAAAAATAACTTTTAAAAATATAATTATTGTTAGTTAAAACTTATGAATCGACATAAAAGTTTATTTATTTATATAAGGACAAAAATAAATCAAACCCAAAACGGGCCCTTGATCAAACTCATCGATTAATATTCCCTTATATATAATTTGATTATTATTCCTAATTCTTTCAACAATAATTTTCTTATTATATCATTTTAAAATAGAATTAAAATTAAAGAAAGAACATAATTATTTATCAAATTGACTTTATTAATGTATTTTAAATAATTATCATAAATGAAAAGTGAAAATAATATCTTGTTAGTATTTGTCCAAAAAAAATCCTGTGAGTGTTGCACAAACACAATTGACAGAAAACTAAATAATATAATTTGGGCTCAGGTAGTAATGATTTCTCTTTACGATGGATTATTTGAGAAAGTTTAATTTCTGGTTTATGAATGTAGTTTTTCAAAGATTAGATTTTATTATATAAAAAGGTTTAGTGGTGCAGCTTGTTGTCTGTCTATCTTTTATTCGTGTGTAATTATTTAACAATATATATATATATAGAGAGAGAGAGTCAGGATCTGTTGACACCAACTAGTTTGACATCAAATGTTACACCTCTCAATAACGTTTTAATCGATATAAATTTAATAAAATCCACCGTTGGATTGAAAGTTTATATCATATAGATCATTTATGTAAAGTTTCAGACAAATTCAAAATCATTTGATATGTTATTGAGATACATCAAAATTAACGGTTTGCGTCTTTTTTTAAATACCGTTAATCTTTATGTATCTCAATAGCATATCAAACGATTTTAGATCTCTCTTAAACTTTACACAAATGATCTATATGATATAAACTTTCAATCCAACGGTGGATTTTATAAAATTTATATCGGTTAAAACGTTATTGAGAGGTGTAACATTTGGTGTCAAACTAGTTGGTGTCAACGGATCCTGATTCATATATATATATATATACAATTAATATAATGGTCTCGATACACTTAAATATCTCCGGTCAGAATAATTTTTAGTCAAATTTTACTTACACTGTAATCAAACTCTAAATTACCAAAAGTCTTTTATCCTAAATATCGGAGGCTTAATACCAAAATAAGAACACGATTGAAAAAGAAAATTATATTGAAAATAACACTCTATGTTTTTCTTTTAAAATAATATGACAATTATTTTGAAAATAAAACAGTATGTTAATATTTATGCGGTTTTATCATAAATTTCTTTATTGATAATTAAATCTATTTTAACCCCTCGTCTTATTCGTGTCTTGGTTTAACCTAACACAATAAAATTGGTTTATAAGATAAAAATTATCCTCGTTTATAAATATATTTGGGTCATCTCCCATGTGATGTGTAAGACTCTTTACAAAAAGTTGTTTCAAGTTATAAGTGAAATTCCTGGCACGCTATGCACGATGCTCTACTCGATGCTCTAACAATCTATCCGGCCTCGCGCGTAACAGAATGAAAATAAACAAGTAAACAAATAAAGAACACAAGTTATTTGTTAACCCAGTTCGGCGCTTAAACAAGCCCTACGTCTGGGGGATACCAATCCAGGAAGGAATATCACTATAATAGTCCTAGTCCTAAGTCTACAGCAAACGCCCCGTTTACAACTTAAGAACCTAGGCCCTACCAATGACTCTTCTACCTAGGAACTCCTAGATATGAGATCCCATCTCACTCCCTCACAACCTTACGACCAGCAAGGATTTCAATACACTAGACAAAAACAGTTTTGGAGACACACTCCTAAAACTACACACTCGTACCTAAAGGCTTAGAGTGTTACACACACAAAAGTCCAATCTCCGTGCTTCAAAGCTTGGGAGAAAGAACGCACAATTACAACACGAAGGATACGTCCTAAGCTTGCATCAAGGTGACACAAGAAAGGCTCACAATCATAAAACACACGCAAAACTTAATACTGAATACTAGCACAAAGACAGCGTGAACTACTAACTAGGATTAGGGTTTTGCCACTCTTTAAATACTTCAGAAAGTAGCACATGCATGGGCTTTAATTCTTTGACCCAAGCATTAACTCCACATAAATAAAATGAGATACTTTAGCAAATATACTCTTCAAAGAGATTCTTCTCAGAATTATTCTTGAACTGAATCTGAAGCATTAACAACCTTCCTTACATAAAAACATATCAAACGCGCCATGCAAGATTCATGAAAGAGAAACGGAACATTCCATAAATAGCATTTGCCATGAGCGCTCCTCCTGAGCATTATTCAATGCTCTACACAATGCCAGAGCATCGGATCGCACATCTTGCACAAAGTTTATTTCCAAAAATGCAGCCAATCTCAAAGACTCAACAAACTCCCCCTTTGGCAAATTTTTGGCTAAAACAAATTACGACCATACAGATAGTACTTAAAGAGATACTTCAACTACATTTATTTTTCTCAACATAAACACACAAGTATAAAGATCAGTAGTAGCTATCCTTCAAAACAGTTACCATACTACTCCTTCATGGAGACCAGTACACAAAATAAGATGAATCTTTTTAAGATTATCAGAGAGGCATGGAACAGCGGAACACAAAATAACTACTTCGCCTTAAATGGTCAGGAAAATAAACTTTGATAGGATGTGGGATAGAATGCTTCAGCATTTCACAAATCTACTCCCCCTGCACACATGCATAGGATGTTGGAGCATCGTCTCCAACATCTCCCCCTGCATAACACAAATCAGCTCCCCCTCAACACCTGCATATATCAGATCACAGCCACACAGCTACATACTCCATCCAACTAACTTCAAGCATATAAGTACCAACAGCAGACTAAACGTAACATAACAGCAGACTAAACATAACATAACCAACATTATTTACTCCCCCTTTTTGCCACAAATTTGACAAATTAGCACATAAGATAAGTAACCAAAACAGTGTAGCAGCAGAGTATACCACAAAGTACTTACTAATATTGCAGACCATATGCACTGAAGAGTGCTCAAATATCCAGGGCAATGCCCAGAATCAGAATAGTAACAACAAATCGGATGTCTGCCAAGGCAAGGCCACAGATGCTGAGGCATCTGGCACAACATTCGACTCGTGTAGAGTTTCCTTGAGTGAACCAATAACAGTATCAACAACCTTTGTAGGTGACATATTGGCACATTCAATACCAACATTCAAACTAGGTTGTCCTAGAGTTTCATCAGATTTAGGCTTTACTAATGGACTGGTTTCTGTAACAAAAGGGACATAAATCGAGGAAGAGGGAGACTCACTTACAGGCATAAATGTTTCTTTCTTCACAGTAGAAGTTTTATTCTTCGTTGCGGTAATTACTGGAACAGTAGTAATGGGAGTTTCCTTAGTGCTTAAGATAGAAGAGCCATCTTTGGGTTTCCATTCCTTCTTCACATTTATCACTTCAGGTGCAGGCTTTGCTTGCTGATACGGCTCGGGATACCCATACAGCTTGAAACAGAAAGGTCTTATATGTCCCTTCTTACCACAATGGTGACATACCCAGCTTCGATATCTCCTCTGACTTTTAGGTCTGTTGTGCACGTGAGGTGTTGGATCAAGAGCAAATTTTGGAACAGGGTAAGCTTTAGAATGTTGAGTAGGATGCTTCAGCATCTTCTTCCCCGTACAAGGATCAAAAACATCTTCAGCTGATGTAAACTTGGTTTCAGGATCCTGTTGATACTGGTTCAGACTTGAATAGTTGTACCCAATAGATCTCAACTTCCCACTTGGTACATTGTCCAGAATTTCTTCAAGAAGATTTGTTCCCGAGTTCAGCTGACTTACACGTTTCCTTAGATCATCCATTTGAACATTTACTTGGATGACTTTCTCCTCAGCTTGTGTAGCCTTTTCAACCTGTATGTTTACTTCAGCTTGAAGTTTGTTAATGGTCTTTTTCTGCTTCTCAAGAATTCTACACATTTCTTCATACCTTGTAAGTAGTTCTTTGTAGGTGCTAGCAAGCTCATCAAAAGTTATGTCTTCATTACAAGAATCTTCATCAGATTCATATCTACCAGTGAATGCTGCAATATGCTCAACAGTTTCATCATCGGGTTCACCTTTTCTCTGAACATTACCGTTTTTACTGATGTTGTTCTTCATTTCAGATCTTTCATTTATATATAATTCAAAGGTTTGAAGTGATCCAATAAACTCATCCACTTTCATGCTCGAGATATCTTGAGCTTCTTCAATGGCTGTAACTTTCATGTTGTATTTCCTAGGTAGACCCCTGAGAATTTTTCTCACAAGCTTTTCTTCAGGGATCTTTTCACCAAGTGAATCAAATGAGTTGGCAAAATCAATCACGTTCATATAGAAATCACGTACACTTTCATCTTCCTTCATTCTGAGGTTCTCAAACTTAGTGGTTAAAAGTTGGAGCCTTGACATCTTTACCTTGGGTGTCCCTTCATGAGTAGTCTTGAGAATTTCCCAAGCATCTTTTGCCACAGTGCATTGCTTGATCAGCCTGAATATGTATTTGTCCACTCCACTAAATAAAGCATTCAAGGCTTTGTTGTTTGCAAGAGCCAACTCATCTTCTTTCTTAGACCAGTTCTCTTCTGGCTTTAGTTCGGTTGTGCCCCTCATCACCGGGTGTTCCCAACCTTTGATAACTGCTTTCCAAGTTTGGCTATCCATAGATTTTAGAAAGGCCATCATACGCGACTTCCAGCAATCATAGTTGGTGCCATCTAAAAGTGGTGGTCTGCCCACAGATCCTCCTTCCACGTCCATAGTACCAGAAAATAACTTCCCTGGAGCTCACCCAAATATGTTAGGGTGCCTGCTCTGATGCCAATTGAAATTCCTGGCACGCTATGCACGATGCTCTACTCGATGCTCTAACAATCTATCCGGCCTCGCGCGTAACAGAATGAAAATAAACAAGTAAACAAATAAAGAACACAAGTTATTTGTTAACCCAGTTCGGCGCTTAAACAAGCCCTACGTCTGGGGGATACCAATCCAGGAAGGAATATCACTATAATAGTCCTAGTCCTAAGTCTACAGCAAACGCCCCGTTTACAACTTAAGAACCTAGGCCCTACCAATGACTCTTCTACCTAGGAACTCCTAGATATGAGATCCCATCTCACTCCCTCACAACCTTACGACCAGCAAGGATTTCAATACACTAGACAAAAACAGTTTTGGAGACACACTCCTAAAACTACACACTCGTACCTAAAGGCTTAGAGTGTTACACACACAAAAGTCCAATCTCCGTGCTTCAAAGCTTGGGAGAAAGAACGCACAATTACAACACGAAGGATACGTCCTAAGCTTGCATCAAGGTGACACAAGAAAGGCTCACAATCATAAAACACATGCAAAACTTAATACTGAATACTAGCACAAAGACAGCGTGAACTACTAACTAGGATTAGGGTTTTGCCACTCTTTAAATACTTCAGAAAGTAGCACATGCATGGGCTTTAATTCTTTGACCCAAGCATTAACTCCACATAAATAAAATGAGATACTTTAGCAAATATACTCTTCAAAGAGATTCTTCTCAGAATTATTCTTGAACTGAATCTGAAGCATTAACAACCTTCCTTACATAAAAACATATCAAACGCGCCATGCAAGATTCATGAAAGAGAAACGGAACATTCCATAAATAGCATTTGCCATGAGCGCTCCTCCTGAGCATTATTCAATGCTCTACACAATGCCAGAGCATCGGATCGCACATCTTGCACAAAGTTTATTTCCAAAAATGCAGCCAATCTCAAAGACTCAACAATAAGTAACTTTGAATATTAATTAAACATAATATTTTTTTTCACACTCATACCCTCTACTATTAATTAATAAAAAAAAAATACCATCTACTATTTATTAGTCTGTATTCTTTGAATTTTGTAAGAAGAATGCTAACATGTACAACAAGAGCATCTCCAATGCAACTCATACACATTTTTCTCCAATAGTGAAAAAAAAGGTACCCCTATATTTATGATGATATAATATCTTATTATGCAACTAAACATTAATAATGATATTGTACCTCATTTAAGTTACACTTCAACCATTTTTATGATATTTATTTTGTCACATCAAATTTCTCCAATGAAAGAAAGGAAAAAAAAAAAGATTCACCATTCAATAAAATTCACTTAAATACTCTCATTAGAGATTCAAAGGCACACGCATGTTAAAAAACCAAATATTAAAATATTGTCTTCTAAACTATGTATTAAAATTTCATAAAATTTTAAAAATAAGTTTTACAAACACAAAATTTATCTTTTTAATTAAAATTCTTAACATGTGCCATAAATCTTAAGATACCTATTAGCATAACATTATATTAAGATCAACTGTCTTAAGATATACACATTTTTTAGGAAACTAAAAAGTTTCTGGGACATTCATTAATGAATCAAATACAGTAAAAATATCTTAAAATTTGTATAACTATAATCAACCAATTATTAAAAGTGTAAAAATTATTATTTTTGATATTCCTTTTCTTTAATTTCTTTAACTAGTATTCTGAAGATACAATATAATTATTATACCCCTGTTTTTAATATAATGACCCAATGTTTAATGGTTTAAAACTTGAGTAAATGAATAGTGCTAAGGGGGAAGAGTTTTGAACACGCACACAGAGGCACAGAAAATAGGTGAAAGTGCAATGGAAGTGGTGGTTGTGTACTATTGAAGCGCACGCGAGAGTAATAGAATTGTTGTTGTTGTTGTTGTTGGTATGGTTGTGTTGTACTATAAATAAATAAAAACATGATAACATGATCATTAATACCTTTACACCATCCATCACATCTCATCCCTTGCGTTACATATTTTCCATATATTCTCTTGCTCCCCCCTGCTCCTGCCCTTCTCTCACGTTCACGTGTTTTATGCCTACACCCTACGTAGTACGTACCACACAAAATTTATATAAATACTACACAATAAGCTAACAAGAATATTGATTATTATTGTAGAGAAAAAAGTTTCTCTTACGATTCAGCTACAGCATGTTAAATAGTATTTTTGCTTTAGTGTTGATTTGAGATGAGATTGTTTAGATCACAGTCACTTTTAACTGGTAAAATAGTGTCAACCGTTAATTTAGGTTACATGGTTGAAAAATGTAACCGCATCGCAGTAGAAAATCCAATAAACCTAAAAAAAAGTTTAGTGGTAAGGATGATTTAAATGAGAGATTTATCTATCTAATAGGGTAGTATCAACTTCAAAGGACTAATCTTAACGAATGTCTAATAAGAATATATATCTGAATTGTAAAAAAATATGGAAGTAAAATAATCACATACTTCAACTAAGGGGTACTTTTACACCTCCACCAATTTCTTAAAAGTCACACTAGTCCAAATTAAAATACTCCTACATTTATAAATGTTTGTACCAAAAAAAGAATGCATTTATAAATGTAGTATGAAATCCTTGCCTAAAAATAGAATAGATTGGGTAAAAATCAATAACTAAAAGACTTACTAGAAGGTTTAGCGAACGAGACTTAGGAGTATTTTATCGGATTCAGTTTGCCTGCTGTCAATAAATTATGCGGTTTCACGCGGTTGTCAATATTGGCCGTTGATTTCTGATCGGACGTCCCAGATTAAATATACAAAAATAAATATTAAATAAATCACATCTGTCAGATCGTGATCGGACGATTCTGATGCATTACCGCGTGATTACTGCGGGATTTTTTATAGCATGAAATCCAATTTCGTAATTTATCCATTTAAGTGATAGAATATTTTTTAATGAATATATTGATGTTCAAATGAATAAAAAAAATGAGAAGAGTTGAAAATGGAAGCTACTTATTATTGGATATTTAATTGTGTTGGATTCATCATATAAAAAAAAGTATTGAATTTTTACCAAAAGAAATTATTGAATTCAGCCCCCGCATTTTGCAAGTTTGATTTATTAGCTAGCAGCACCATCAAATCAAACAAGAAATACACCCCTATAGAATATAGCCCAATTGGTAGTGGGAATGGATTGAACATGTACTTATCCTCAGGTACATGGGTTCGATTCCCACGGAAGGCAAAAACTCCAATAGTGAAGGGGGTTGGAGAAGATCGTGAGGTAGCAGTGCTGGGAACGCCGAAGGCTCGGACTGTTACATAAAAATGCGCCTTTTTTTGTAACAGCCCGAGCCCCACCAACTTAGGTGGTCCCGACTGCCACCTCACGATCTTTTCCAACCCCCTTCACTATTAGAGTTTTTGCCTTCCGTGGGAATCGAACCCATGTACCTGGGGATAAGTACATTGTTCATTCCATTCCCACTACCAATTGGGCTAGTAGCTCAATTGGTAGTGGGAATGGAATGAACAATGTACTTATCCCCAGGTACATGGGTTCGATTCTCACGGAAGGCAAAAACTCCAATAGTGAAGGGAGTTGGAGAAGATCGTGAGGTGGCAGTCGGGACCACCTAAGTTGGTGGGGCTCGGGCTGTTACAATATGCAAACATGCAAAAGTACAAGATTTCGTATCGTTATCTATACATAATTTATTCTTAAAACCCACATCCAAATACTAAAATTCAAATTAAGGAACATTTAAAAATAAACAAAGGACGTTTAGATTAGGACAGGATCTGTTTAGTTAATTAATTAGTTATTGATGGATAGCACTAAACAAACGTAAGCATAGTAAGAGTATTTATCAGGCTATGATTAGCTATAAAGTGTAAAATTAGTAGATAATTGGTTTGGGGTTAATTAGGTGTAATAGGATTTTGGCTCTCGTGGTAGTCCATAGTGTACAAAGGTCCACAAGAAGCAGCTTTTGACAAGCAAAATCATGCAACTAACACAAACGTGGGGTCCTCTTGATCCTATGAAGATCTGAATCCATCGCAACAACAACGATTCCTTAATTAATTATACTAACAGTATTAAGATTGTCGTGTTTTTTTAAAAAATTAGGTTTCTTTTTAGTATTTATTGGTTTTCATCATTTCTTCAATTCCACTAATAAAATTCTTTTGTTGGTGAACACCACTAGTATCAGTTGTTGTTTTTCTTAATAAAAAGATTAGTAACTTAGTAAAATTGTAGTGTAAGAGACTAATCATCTCTAATGGTAGTACTATCTATTAGATACTATATCACTAGAAGAAAATACATTTGAGTAACTATTATTCTTATATAAGTATCGATATCTATATATTTGTATGGACACATTTATAATGATATATAATTTTTTAAGAGGTGCCGAGTTGAAGAGATTAAATATTTATTTAATTTCACTATTATTATTAAAAAATTATAATAAAATATACACATGAGATTCAATTAAATATCCAATAATAAGTAGCTTCATTGTGGATATTCTAAATGTGGGTGATATGTGAGTTGTATACGGATCTATATGAATTTTAATCAATAAAAGAGTATGTGTTGAAAAATGAGCTAAAGAGACTAGCACAGGGAGTTTTGTCCTCTTTTGTTAAAAAAAACCAGGTCAACACTTGTTTTTTTAAGTAAAATATTTCTTTTTGGTATGTAGATAAAGTGACAAACAACATTAAAAAACTCAAATATAACTGCAATGTCCCAAATTCGGGTCTAAGAAAAAGTGTTCATCTTAATAATATCGGCATTTTCAGTTGAACTGAGACTTATGGATTAAAAATAAGTACTCTATCATATCTAAGTTGCTTAATAATTAAATATTTTTATTTATTATAATTTTTAAATTCATTTAGGATAATTTTATAATATAAAGTAATTAACAACTTATCTTGGACTCCTAGTACACTAATTTATTTAGGAAATAAATGAAAGTACAACATGTATAATATATTATTAGGGAATATTATTTGGACAATAAAATTGTTGTTCTACAACACTTTTTTTTTATATGAAGAGGGCAAAACTCAAAAGAGAAAACAAAAAAATCTAAGAAACTATTCGAACATTTATAGGCATGCAAACCTCAGATATGTCATCAAAGAGAATACTTTGAAGATCTATATGAGGTGTTTCCAGAGTTACAACATTTGTTTTTTTTTTTTGTAAAAGATTATAATTAGCTAGCCAATCTATGCTTCTGTTATCTTCCCGCCACGTGTGCTGAAACCGAGTATGTCAATCCGTGCTGATAAGCTCCTGTATTCAATTAATCAAAATGGGGTGGCCCCACTAAGGTTGCATCTCCCTGTAACCATGTTAATTAGTAATTTTGAGTCACTTTCCACAAGGAGGTGAGTAACTCCTCGTCTTCGAGCCAATTTCATTCCCTTATACATGCCCTACATTTCGGCATGGAATGCGTCACAAGTACCAATCTTTTGAGTGTATCCCTGAATCCACCGACCGTCTAAATAACGCAGCAAACCACCTCACCTAGCAAGATCCACCGATTTTTTATGAGCTCCATCATAATTTAGTTTGATCCAACCCTCTTGGGGACATTTCCATCCAACGAAAATGGTGTCCATCTTCCGCTAACCTATGGTGAGATTATAGTGCTCACATTTATTGATATCTTTCGCCATTTTTAGGATCACATGAATATGGTTTGTAGGATTCCGAAAGTCTTCATCAAAGATGACTTTGTTTCACCACGTCCACAGGTACCAACACACCACAATAAAAATTGTCTTCCACCCTTCTTTTTGCACCTCATTGCTAAGGTTCTTGAAAAATCAATCCCTATAATTGAAAGAAAAGAAATCCTCAAGAATTTCGGACAACACCATCAAAACTCCTAACCAATTTAAAATCCTTTACCAAATTGAACTTGCAAATGAGCACTTAACGAAAAGATGAGCTTCCATTTCTCTAACATCTGGGCACTATAAGCACATAGATTCAATATACTCCCTCCGTCCCATTTTAAATGACATTTTTTTGACTTAGTGTACTATTCATTTGACCTTATTTTTCTACTAATATATACCTGCAAATATTAGCATATGAGATGTTGTTTGATTTGTCTCGACGAGTACTTTCAAAATATACCATTTTTATAATTTTTAATAATAGATAATTAAAGATATTAACGATTAAAGTTGTGCATTGACAAACGTGTCGGTGGTCAAACAGGTCATTTATTTTGGAACTGAGGGAGTAATAATTATTTGGTCATGGGAAGATGTTCATTGGGGAACAACGCACGAGATAGTGGTTAATTTTGATTAATATAATTTAATCATCCTAATCATTTGTTTTTCATATCTTCCAAAGTGATGGAATTTACGGATATAATAAAGTTAGCAACTAGACATTAAAGATGTGGGCGTTGTATGTATATTCTAATGTATTAGTATATTCTTTTAACAAAGATTTGATAGTATTTAATAACTTTGGTATTGAAATATTGTACCAAGGGCATCAAATCTTAGAGGGGACAAGGTGCACCAATTGCCCTGTCTCATTCTTGATTCGTTTAATATTATTTATTTATTTATATATTATACGTCCCTTGTTCCTAGCTCAACGATCAATATCAAGATTGGGTTTTCTATCTCTTCAATCATCCATTTCCTCTTTATTAATTGAAAAATAAAACGTTTTGTGTGGGTGGACAAAAGAAACTAGACAAACCAGTGGTCAATAAAAGACCAACTCATTTCAACGCAAGTTGAAGACAGTACACAATGAGGGGAATAATAATCAACCATAGTTATCTATAACAAAAGGGGTCCCTAACAAAAGTGCATGTATTAATTGGGTTAAAGAGAAAAAAAATTATGTTTAACATGATTCAAAGCAACTTGCTATTGATATGATGAAAGATACATCCTAGCTTTCATATTTAATATAAATTTGGATTTGGATGAGCAAATTGGATTTGGTATTGATTTTGAAGATTAAGACAATGTTTGTTTTTTGGGGGATGAACTATAACAATTAAAATTTATCCGAGACACATACAATGGGGAGTTTTTTTTTTTTTTGGGTGTGCATATAAAAATAAAACACACATACATGTAAAATAAAATGCAAAATGAGAGAATAAAAAGAGCTTACATGCATTAAGGTTTAATGTTAAAAAAAACTTCAAAATTACATGATTACAACTTATACGGAGTAATACATTTGTTCTTTGATTTTATTTTGGATTTGTTATATATTAGTGTTGGGCCATGTTTTTTGCACATGTTTATTTAAGTAATTTAAATAAAAAGTTGGTCCAACTAAAGAGTTATTGTTGAATATGATATGATGTTCATAATTGTATTTCATCGAAGACTCTGAAGTTCGAATCATTAATGAGATCATGTTTGTTCTAATCGAATCAAGCTATTGATGAATGGAGAATCGAAACGAAGTGTCAAAGCTTATTGTTTCGAATCAAGTTACCAAAGCTTCGAAATATCGAATGTGGGCTTGGTGAATTGCATTGGAGAATTGGGCCTACTTGCTTGGCCCAAAAGAAATGAAGGTGAGCCCGTTTCAGGAATTGGCGCGCTATGAGGAAGGTTCGAAGAAGTGGAGATCGTGGGTAGACACGTGGAGCGATCTAAAGCGTCAAGATCGAAGTAGCGGTTTAGTTTCATTTCGAAGTATATATTGTATTTTTTCAGTTGGAACAAAGGTCACAAATTTCATACATTCATATTCTCTTAAAAAATTCTGAGTACTCATGCTGTCGAACGAAAGGAATTCAACAGGGAAAACAATGTATGTTTGTGTACCATTTACTTTGTAATCGCTTTTACGTTTAATGCAAGTTTACATTTTCACAAGTCTTTAATTTGTCTTTACTTTCATGCATTTTGATCCTGTTATTTCGAGGCGATTCGAAATAATAGTTATTTTCACGTTAAATTTAAGTTTTCAAACATCATCATTTGTTGAAGTTCATAAACATTCAAAGAGTTTTCATAAAAAACAAACACAAAATTGTCCTGAGATTTCTAGTTTGATCTCGCAAGTTTAAAAAGTAAAACTAGCGTTTGTTTACCACTTTTCAGTGTAAACAAATTGGCACGCCCAGTGGGACTGATTTTGTGCTTTTGTTTTTGTTGAAATTTTTTTTCTGTGTTAGTAACTGCCGTTTGCGGTTATGGCTAGAACTCCTCAAATGCATGGTTCTACTACTAGTCAACCTTCGAGTTCGACGAGTAGTGAAGGGAATCTAGATTCAGGATCTAGCCCTCCCCCCAATTCGAACGTGGCGAGTATAACTTCTACTTCGCCAGTCACTAGTCTTCATGACTCTGGGTACATACCAGGTTCCACAATGCCTATAACAACTATGGCATTTCATTCTGTGTCTTCAGGTTTTAGGGCAGTGAGGCCACCTCCTATGGCTTCGAACCCTTTATATGGTTACGTACCAACACCCACAACAGGTTTTCAGTCTTTACCAGTTTCTGAGCCTGAGAGATATACTCCATCTAGGGTTACTCCAACACCATTAACCACTGCATCTGTTTTATCCTTGAGACAACAAATGGATGAAAGCAACCATGATATGGTTAACCTTTTAACACAACAAATTGGTATTGTTTTTAACCCTTTAATCCAAAATACCAATGACAGTTACCAAATGTTGGATTATCAAATGGGTCGAATTGCTGACTTTTTTGGTACTCCTACCCCTCAAACTCAGCCTAGGATAAATCAAGTAGCACCACAAATGATTTTACCGGCAATGTCTGCTACTACCCTTAACCCAAGGCCAACATATGTGGCTCCACAGTTTACACCAAACCAAGAGCCAATACAAATGGCTCAAGAGGAATACCAGTACCAAAATGAGGTTAATCAACAACCTCCAGTAGTTATGGTTCAAAGGAACCAAGATGCTGATGAAGTGGTTCGAAATGTCCAGAACAATAACAATTTTGATGTGCCTAATAACTTAGCAAATTTAGTCGAAACCATTTTGAACCAAAATGGCCTTAATACTGGTACTCGAAGGCCAAACTTTGTTTCTGCGCTATCTGAATATGTGCTACAAGCAGAGTTACCTAGAGGTTGGAAAGTCCCCAAATACACTAAGTTCGCAGGGGATACCAACGAGTCAACTGTTGAGCATATTGCTAGGTACTTAGCAGAATCTGGAAATTTGGCAAATAATGAGAATTTGAGGATGAAATATTTTCCTAATTCTCTAACTAAAAACACTTTCACTTGGTTCACCACTTTACCTCCTAATTCAATCCATCACTGGACTCAGTTAGAATGATTGTTCCACGAACAATTTTACATGGGCCAAACTAAGATAAATCTTAAAGAGTTGGCTAGTGTTAAAAGAAAAACACAAGAGTCTGTTGATGACTATTTGAATAGGTTCAGATTGCTGAAGGCCAGGTGTTTTACCTCAGTGCCTGAGCATGAACTAGTCGAAATGGCTGCAGGTGGCCTAGACTATTCGATTAGGAAAAAATTAGACACTCAGTATCTTCGAGATATGTCACAACTCGCTGATAGAGTTAGACAAATCGAAAGGTTGAAAGCTGAAAAAGCTAGAAATTCTCGCTTTCAGAAAAAGAAAGAAGTAAATTTAGTTGAGTCTTTCGATGATGATTATGAGGATAGTGATGAGTGCCTAGAGTATGATGAAAGCGAAGTTAGTGTGGCTGAATTAAAGCCAGGGCCTCCTTATATGTGTAAGTTGCTTAGGCCTTCGAATGGGAAAAACCCAACCGAACCAAAAAATGATAAGTTCATTACTAAAACTTATACTTTTGATATAACCAAATGTGATGAAATTTTCGATTTGTTAGTAACTGATGGCCAAATTGTTGTGCCAAAAGATTTGAAAATACCTCCTATCGAACAAAGAAAGAAAAGAGGTTATTGTAAATTTCATAATTATTTGGGACACGAAACTTATCAGTGTGTTCTTTTCAGAGATGTGGTTCAGAAAGCAATCAACGAAGGAAGGCTAAAGTTCGCTGATAAAAGCAAGCCTCCAATGAAAGTGGACACTGATCCATTGCCTAAGGCTGATGCTACCTATGTAGAAATCTATGATTGCAACATGGTAGATGTGGTTGATCCTGCACCAATTAAAGCAGTTCCTGAGGAAGAGTATGAGAAGAAAATTCAGGAGGTCTACCCCAATGCTGAGGAGGAGTTAGTAGATTTTCTGAACAGGTGCAAGTTGAACAGCTCTGAGGTGATGTTGTGCCCCAGGTGTAGTGCTGTATGCGACAAAGAGGCTACTGCTGGCCTTAGAAACTTCGTCCCATATGCTGAGCATAAGAGAAAGTGGCATAATGCTAAACCTGATCAAAGGGGTTGGCCACACAAGAAGATTGATTGGAGTAAGTCTGTTGCAAAGACTGCTTCGATTCATCAAAGGTTAGGACCCCAGCGTACGTTCAAACCTTCGAACAAGGCGCCAGTGAATAGGTGGGTTGGTGGCCAATATGTTGCTGTGAACAAAAAGCAGATGGAGGGAGGAAGTTCCAGTAACGTTAATGTGAAAATTGTTGCTGGAAACAAGAGTTCAGCACCTGCTAAAGTACTCCAGGAAACCAAAACTGAGTCAGGAGCTAACAAGTTCGGTTATAGAAACAACTACAAGGGTAAAAACCCTATGACTCGAACTCAGTGGCGCCGTTTTCAGCGAAAGAAAAAGATGGCAACTCAGAATGTGAATGCTGGGGGCAATGCTACTGTGGTGCAGAAAGTCGAAATGGCCAGAAGGCCAGCAAAGGAGAGACTTTCTCCAGTGGCTGAAGGTAATGAAAATGAGGAGGATTACATGGATGATGATGATCTCCTCGATGATGAACCAGATTTTGATGTGCTGGTTAATGTCATATCTATTCTACCTGCAGAGTATGATGTAGAGTCTGAGGTAAATGAGGTAGAAGATGATCTTGTTGCTGCAGAAATGGCTAACCATAAGCAGTGTGTTATTATGTAATGGGAAATGGCTGCGTCGAAGAGCAGAATGCTGTCTTCGAAAAACCAGACTTAGGGATGAAAAACCATTTGAAAGCTTTGTTTATCAGAGCAAAAGTAAATGGTGTTGGTGTTAACAGGATTCTAGTGGATGGAGGAGCAGTGGTTAACATCATGCCACATTTTATGCTGAAGAAATTAGGTCTATTCGAAACAGATCTGCACACACACAATGTGGTGCTAGCCAACTATGAAGGCAAGATTGGCCATTCACTTGGTGCCATTCAATTGGAGGTTTGTGTAGGCAGCACCAATCGAAAGACTTTATTCATGGTTATTGCTGCCAAGCCTAATTATAACATGTTGTTAGGCAGAGAGTGGATACATGGAGTGGGTGCAGTGCCTTCGACCATGCACCAGAAATTAATTGTGTGGAGAGAGGATGGTTTAGTAGAATATGTTGAGGCTGATCAGAGTGCCTATGTAACAGACACTAACAATGTCACTCTTCAGACTTTTGACAAGAATCTGGCTCAGATTGCCCCTTGTGGTGATCAAAATGAAGCCTTTAACAATGAAGTTGCTGGAGTTGATGAGATACTTCATTCTATCAAGTTGCACCCTACTCATGGATTCTGTTGGGAGAGGGAGCACACTGCAACTCCTATGAACTACAGTGCTTTCCCATCAGCAACTGGATGGGACGACCCAGATGTGAGTGATGATTGAATCCCCAGCATGGGATAGGATAACGGCTTATGCAGCCGCTAATAGAATCAATATGGCTATAGAAGCCATTGAGTTACAGGAAGATATGGCTGGTGAGGCCAATAGTAATTCGAATAATGAATTGGCCTCACAGGCCAATGTTTCGAATACTGGTGACATGCAGAGGCTAGATTGCATTTATGATGACGAGCCATTGGGTTTTGAAAAAGATCCAGTTAGTTCGAATCAAAGAATGCAAGCTCAGGATCCTTTGCAAGAAATCGATATTGGAAATGGTCTTGTTAAAAGACCAACCTACATTAGTACCAATATTGATCCAAGCTTGAGAGTTAAAATGGTCGAGTTGTTTAAAGAATACAAGGATTGTTTCGCCTGGGATTATGACGAAATGCCAGGGTTAAGCAAAGAATTGGTGGAACACAGACTGCCTCTTCGACCAGACAAGAAACCTGTGAAGCAGCTTCCAAGGAGGTTTGCTCCAGAAATCATGACAAAGATCAAAGCAGAAATTGAAAGGCTGCTAAAGTGCAAGTTCATTCGAACAGCCAGGAGATTTCCTTGGATTTGTCGTGCATAAAAAGGGCATAGAGATTAATCAGAACAAGACCAAAGCGATCATGGAGACGAAATCTCCAGCAACAAAGAAACAGCTTCAGTCACTACTTGGAAAAATCAACTTCTTGAGAAGATTCATTTCGAATCTAAGTGGTAAGGCTCATCTCTTTTCTCCACTCCTGAGACTCAAGAAAGATGAGGTATTTAATTGGGGAATTGAGCAACAGAAAGCATTCGATGATATCAAGGCTTACTTATCGAAGCCTCCTACTTTAATGCCTCCAATTCGAAGTAAAGAGATGAAGTTGTACATATCAGCGTCAGACACAACCATTGGGAGCATGCTTGCTCAAGAGGATGAAAATGGTGTAGAAAAAGCTATTTACTATTTAAGTAGAGTTTTGAATGATGCTGAAACCAGATATTCTGTAATTGAAAAGCTTTGTCTTTGTTTGTATTTTTCATGTACTAAACTCAAGCATTATATAAAGCCAGTTGATGTTTTTGTTTACTCCCATTTTGATATTATTAAGCATATGTTGTTAAAGCCAATTCTACATAGCAGAATTGGGAAATGAGCTTTAGCTTTGACAGAATATTCACTAACTTACAAACCCTTAAGGGTTGTTAAAGGCCAGATAGTGGCTGATTTCATCACTGATCATTCAGTGATCGAAGTCCCGGTGAATTATGTTGAGCTTGAACCATAGATGTTATACTTCGATGGGTCTAGACATAAACATGATACAGGAATTGGAATCCTAATAATATCACCTTTAAGAATTCCAACCAAGTTCAAGTATAAAGTTAATGGCTCTTGCTCTAATAACGAGGCAGAATATGAAGCCTTAATTGCAGGTTTAGAAATTCTTCTAGACTTGGGGGCAAGACACATTAAAATAAGAGGAGACTCTGAATTAGTAGTAAAGCAATTGACAAAAGAATACAAGTGTATTCAAGAGCATCTGATGAAATATTTTGTTATTGCTTTCTCTTTATTAAGACAATTCGAATCTTATGATATTCAACATGTCCCTCGAATTGAAAATCAAGAGGCAAATGACTTGGCGCAAATTGCCTCTGGATACAAAGTGTCGAAAGAAACATTCGAACAACTCATCGAAGTTAAAGACAAGTTGGTTTCGAGTGAATCTCTTGATGAGAAATTGTCAATGCCAAAACATTTGGGGGCAGATGAGCACAGCTTTCAGGAAAATTTTGAAAATTTTGAACATTGTGATGCTTTTGAACAATTCGAAAGTTCTACCCTCCAAAATGTTGATATGCATTTCGAAAGATTTGCAACAGAAATTTTTGTCATTGACAATTTGAGTGATACTGATTGGAGAAAGCCCATTGTCAAATATTTGGAAGATCCAACAGGAATTACTGATAGGAAAACAAAATATAAAGCCTTGAGCTATACTATCATTGGGAATGAGTTGTTCAAGAAAACCCCTGAGGGAGTTTTGTTGAAATGTCTCAGTGAAAATGAGGCATTCTTAGTCATTACCAATGTACACAGTGGTTCATGTGGTGCTCATCAAGCAGGCCATAAGATGAAATGGTTGTTGTTTCGACGAGGCTTATACTGGCCGTCAATGCTTAAGGATTGCATAGAATTTGCTAAAGGTTGCAAAGAATGCCAGAAACATGCAGGTATTCAACATGTTCCTGCAAGTGAATTACATTCAGTAATTAAGCCTTGGCCTTTTAGAGGTTGGGCTTTAGATTTGATTGGTGAAATTAGGCCTGCATCGTCCAAAAACCAACGTTTCATTTTAGTTGGAATTGATTATTTCACAAAATGGATCGAAGCTGTTGCTTTGCCAAAAGTTGATCAGGAAATTGTGATTAGTTTCATCCAAAATCACATTATTTATAGATTTGGACTGCCTGAAACTATAACCACTGATCAAGGAACAGTGTTTGTTGGGCAAAAGATGCAAAAATTTGCAAATGAGGCAGGTTTTACGTTATTAACATCAACACCATATTATGCTCAAGCAAATGGTCAAGTCGAGGCAGCCAACAAAATTATAATTGGCTTAATTAAGAAACACATTGCCCAGAAGCCAAGGAATTGGCACAACACTTTAGATCAAGTATTGTGGGCCTGTAGAAATTCTCCTAAGGAGTCTACTAATTCAACTCCATTTCGATTGACTTATGGTCATGATGCCGTATTGCCTGTCGAAATCATGGTTCAATCCATAAGAGTGCAAAGGCAGATGGAAATCCCTAGTGAACATTATAAAAACCTTATGATGGATGAATTAGTTGATTTAGACGAAGAAAGGTTGCAAGCTTTAGATGTTTTGATCAGACAAAAAGAAAGAATTGCTAAAGCTTACAATAAAAAGGTTAAGTACAAAACCTTTAACTTAAGGGAGTTAGTATGGAAAGTTATCTTGCCTATGGATAGGAGAGATAGAATATTTGGAAAATGGTCACCAAACTGGGAAGGACCATTTAAAATTTCTCGAGTATTATCCAATGGTGCATATGAAATTCAAGAACTAACTGCTGAGCAGCGTTCAGTAAATATAAATGGCAAGTATTTGAAGAGATACAAGCCATCGTTGCAAGAAATAAAAGTAAGTGCAGAGTAATTCGAAACATGAAACATTTAAATGGTGAAATGAAAATTACCTTTTTCTTTCTCCTTTCAACTTCCCAATCTGCCACGCGTCCCACTCGCACGCAAAATTAGGCGGTGATGATGATAATGGAAAAGTGATTTCTGATTGAAATCGAATCGTTCTGATATCGCCGCCATTGGGAAGCGTGAAGTAATTAATGCTTGTCTCTTCAAAAACGTCACTATCTCATTTCGAAACGAGTCAATCGAAAGTTACATTTTTGGGGGGCAATTTGTTGGGCCATGTTTTTTGCACATGTTTATTTAAGTAATTTAAATAAAAAGTTGGTCCAACTAAAGAGTTATTGTTGAATATGATATGATGTTCATAATTGTATTTCATCGAAGACTCTGAAGTTCGAATCATTAATGAGATCCTGTTTGTTCTAATCGAATCAAGCTATTGATGAATGGAGAATCGAAACGAAGTGTCAAAGCTTATTGTTTCGAATCAAGTTACCAAAGCTTCGAAATATCGAATGTGGGCTTGGTGAATTGCATTGGAGAATTGGGCCTACTTGCTTGGCCCAAAAGAAATGAAGGTGAGCCCGTTTCAGGAATTGGCGCGCTATGAGGAAGGTTCGAAGAAGTGGAGATCGTGGGTAGACACGTGGAGCGATCTAAAGCGTCAAGATCGAAGTAGCGGTTTAGTTTCATTTCGAAGTATATATTGTATTTTTTCAGTTCGAACAAAGGTCACAAATTTCATACATTCATATTCTCTTAAAAAATTCTGAGTACTCATGCTGTCGAACGAAAGGAATTCAACAGGGAAAATAATGTATGTTTGTGTACCATTTACTTTGTAATCGCTTTTACGTTTAATGCAAGTTTACATTTTCACAAGTCTTTAATTTGTGTTTACTTTCATGCATTTTGATCCTGTTATTTCGAGGCGATTTGGAATAATAGTTATTTTCACGTTAAATTTAAGTTTTCAAACATCATCATTTGTTGAAGTTCATAAACATTCAAAGAGTTTTCATAAAAAACAAACACAAAATTGTCCTGAGATTTCTAGTTTGATCTCGCAAGTTTAAAAAGTAAAACTAGCGTTTGTTTACCACTTTTCAGTGTAAACAATTAGTATACACTTGTATTAATCAATATTATCATACATTGACTATTCATTAACTTGGGCACAATGCTGAGTTGATAGACTAGTTATCCAAATAATGGGTCATTAGTTGAATCACATAATCAGTGTATATAATATAGGTTCAATCTCATGCATTGTTAATGTGTCTTGAGTAGTAAGCTTTGATTTTTATAGATTACAAAGGTATTCAATCATTCAATGTTTCATGGTCCATAACTCAACGAACGACATTATTACTAAGGTTTTGTCTAATATGCACATATGAGAATAGTCGTTTACCATACACAAATTTATTTTTACTATTAAATTAACATGTCACATCTTATTTATTCTAATAAAGATACGGAGTACTTATTAATCAATAGTGAAAACAAACTTATACATAACGAAATACTTTGCCCAGCCAAATCGATCTTTAAAATATATGGGCCCAAGGCTTGGAGGAATGGAAGGCATCTAATGGACCAAAGACCTGACCCAGTGATAAATTTGTTTGTCAGGTCCAACTCCAAATATATAATGAATTAAAGAATTTGACAATTATTTTTGCCACCCTACGTTTTTTTCGCACGCCCTGCAATTTTACCGAAATACACTTGTCCACTACATAAGTACGGAATACCCCAAAAAACACCCTACAATTATAACGTGCGTTACTTAAGTGGCGGACGGTATTTTTCGAAAATTACTCATTTTATGCCGTCCGATACTTAAGCAGCGGAAGGGTAAATTGGGAAACACGTAGGGCGCGCGAATAATCTGTAGGGCGACAAAAATAATTGTCAAAGAATTAATCCATACCCTTCAAATTTTATCCCTACCCTCACAAATCCCATAAAATCCAAATTTTTCTTTTCCTACCCTTCTAATATTTTATTTAAAAAAAAACCTCCAGTCTCACTTTCACTATACTCTGGAAAATTCAAATGCCGGGTTTGTCAGGACTCATAAGTATTCCAAAGTCCAAACACAAATGTATATTTTAATAAAGTCAGAATTTGATTTTGCTTAAACACATTTCTATTCCGACAAATTCAAAGTTAGATTTTTCCGAACAAATATGTTTCAGAAAGAGTTTGTCAAACACATCCGCATTCCATCAAAGTTTAAGTTTGCCCAAGTCCATTTCGATTTCGGCAAACTAAAACAAGCAAAAAAATAATTGGAAGTTTGATCTTGACTAGGCTCAAACCCACACTTGCTGCTATGTTCGGCTCAATACTCAAGGACAACTGAAAAATCAAGTGATTGAGCTTGAATTATTGATAAACTCACCCTAAATAACTTTACTTATCTTTTATCAAACTTTACATTACTAGAGTCTCTTCCCCCGTAAGGTGTATGAGAATAATAGCGGAACTATATTAGTGCAGCCCCTTCAAAAGAATAGTGGTTGGGAAGGGAAATGGCTGTCCAAAGAGATACCGGGCCTTCTAGTTTATCCAGTTCTACCCAGTACGAAGTCCATGAAAGATTTAGGTAAAATAGTGATAAATCACAGCTACTTTGTACACCCCTCAATTCTACAAAATCCAAGGTTTTTTTCTTCCAAATTATGTTCAATTTTGTTTAACTGTTTTCTCTTCTAAAATCCCCAAGGGGCTTTTTATTCCAAATTCACTTTTGTTATCTGTTTTTAAAATCAGTAGTTCAAACAGTAGTTCATTCCATTTCATCCACTCTCTATATATTAAAATTTAACATGGAGGTTAAATTTCAACCTACAGAGTGATACAGGATATGCCATGATTATAGTTTTTCATTTTGTAAAAGAAGTGATTAGAGGAAGGCTAAACACATTACTTATGTTATGGATGATGATTACTAGCTCCAACCGGGTGGCCAATTTCTTTTGAGAATTTTTTTATATAAGAAGTTGAACTCAGTATTTGAGGTTTACAACAACACCCTTTGCACACCAACCAATTGCACTAGACCTACCCGATATCCTTTTAGGTTTGGAACTACTATTGAGGTGTAGCAATTTTCACATATGACCTATGGGTTGATCAAACATGAACATCCAAACTTCATTTCCTTATACACACACAAAATTGACATGAACAAATAAACTATGAAACACGAACACTTCTAGAATTATGGTGTCTTGGTGTCAAACAATTGTCGGACACGTCTCCAACACCAATACATGTGATTAAATTGATTTATGTGTCATTTTTTCAAATTATCATTTGTGTCGACTCAAGTCAAGTGTATTGATATTTATCATTTACGGTTTGTGGATTTGCTAGTAGTGAGATAATAAGTACTCCTATTGCTTATTTCATCTGATAAAAAAGTTTTGATCATCACTTATGTTAATATTGTTTAAGAAAATAACATCGTTTCTTCAATTGAAATTTATTCATACTTGAATTGGAGATTATACATACATATATAGAATGTAAAATTGTTACTTGATACAACATTTGAAATATCAACGAAAAATAAAATTACAATGGATCCATTGTTCTTGGATTGAAATTTATATATATATATTTATAGAATTACAGAAACAGAACTAAAAGTGATTATTAATTAAGCAGTAGGAAGAACCTTATTAACAATATCCTGGCTAAGAGCAGCAATCTGAGAATCAAGAGCCTTAACAGTTTCTTCCTTTTGCTTTTCCAAATTGGCAAGAGCTTCTTGCAATTCAACATCCACTTTCTTCCTACCTTCAGCAATCTTAGCTTCAACTTCAGCTTGAGTTTCCTTCTTCATCTGATTCAAAGCCACAGCTATTTCCGCACGCGCTGCTCTCAAAACAGCATTCGCTTGTTCCTCCAACTGCTTCACCTCCTCCGAGGTGTCTTTCACGCTGTTCAATTTTCCTCTGATGTTAGCGTCCCTTTCGTCCATGAAATTTCCGAGAGGTGTGAAGTAAAGTTTGTCGAGAGCGACCATGAGGAAAAGAAACTCGACGACTATGATTGGGAGAGTGAGGTTGAAATCGAAGAGTGCGGCTTTTTCGAATGCGAAGGAAGGTGGTGCAAAGGCTAAGGAGAGTGAAGTTGTGGCTAGGGTTAGGTTTTTGAGTTTTGAGAGTTGAAGTTTGAGTTTGGGGGTGATAGTTGGGAGTGAAATTTGGAGTTGGGGAAGTTTTGGGGTAGATGGAAGGGAATTTGTGGGGACTCGAATTATGGGTTTTGAAGAAGCCATGATCATTGTGGCCATCGTGAGGGTGTTTTTTTGGAGGATTTTGAGGATCTCTCCCTCTCTCTCTCTCTGTTTGTGTTTGTGTGTTTTTGGTTCAGTGGCGAGAGTGTAGTGATTGGAGTAGAGAGAAAAGGAGGATTTAGGAATGGAGTTCTATCTCAATTCTTTGCCACACGATTTCATGAGATTGTGTGATAGTGGATGAAGTTGGAGTTGAATGCTGACAAAAAATATTCTCATTGGGTTTGGGCTTTTGGTTATTTAGATGTGAAATTTTCTCATCCCACCCCCCAACACTCTTTTTAACCCCCCGAAAATCCAATTTTGCCCCTGAAAAGTGTAGTTCGGAACGTAGAATCCGAAAAGGTGTAAAAGTAATTTTTTAGTTCGGAACGTACTCCCCGAACCTTATTTCGGGGAGTAGAGCCCGAAATAATTGATTATAGTAACAGAAAAGCGCTAGTTTCTGTCAGTTTCTATTTTTTAGTTTTGAAAATAGGGTTGGGTGGGAAAAGGGTAGAAAACGTGACAACTCCCATTTGATCAACACTTCAACTAATTCAAGCACTCTAATTTGACAAGTAAGTAACTTCAATGCATCTTAGATTGTTCATTCCTCTTTAATTCATTTTCTATCAAATTTTTCCATTTTCTCTTGGATTTTTTCAATTTTTGAGTTCATGTTGATGTTGTTAATTATGTTGATTCTGTGTTGTTTGTGGCATTGGGTTGATGTATGCATCAATGCATGTTTCAAAACTATGATCATGTGTTGTTGATATAAACACTATGATTTTTGCACATGAATTGTTTGATAAAATGTTTGAATGAAATAATTGGTATAACAAATGTTTGTATGCATAAATGTTGATATATACATGTCTGAATTGGATTTGACTGTATGTTAAATAGTATTTAGATTATGATTTTGTTTTTGAATTTTTATTGTAGAAATGGAAGAGGATGTTGGAAGAACAAGATTAGGCAGAGAGACACGCGCACATGCTTCTGCGCGTGAAGCGGTTGCCCCTCGTGCTAAAAGAGGACGCCGTCGCGCATCACCGGTGCCGTTTCAAGGAAGAAGTGATAATGAAATGAGAGGTTCTTCCACGGGTGGTTCACAACGGCGATCAATGCCTTCACAAGATCAAGCACATGGTAGTGAGGTTGAACATGGAGATGAAGCGAATGTTGCTGAAGCTGAAGCGAATGTTGCTGAAGTTGAAGAGAATGTTGCTGAAGATGTAGAGAATGTTGGTGAAGATGAAGAAAATGTTGCTGAAGATGTTGCTGAAGATGAAGATGGTGATGATGATGGACAGGCACCTGTGGTTCCTGAAGAGGGTTATGGAGGGGGTCCGAGCGATTTGTCTCTATTGCATGAGTACCATAAGCATAGAGCAAATCAAATATGGGAAGCGACGAACAGTGAAGCGCCGGTAAATATTGTCTTAAAATTTAAAATTTACCATAAGCATAGAGCATGTTGGTTAGAAATCAAATATGTTTGTGCGATTTAATATTAGTTGCTAATAAATTGTTTGTATGTATTGTAGATTTTGAAGAAAGTGATGCGCTCTGTAGCAAACGGGAAGAAGGTGATTAATCTTCCGAAGCTTCCGCGGACTAGAGCTCACAACTGGTTTTGGAATGCTATCGAGGCAACGGGTTTAGAGGGTTTAACGAGGACGAGTTACAGCATAATCGACCACGGGCTGATGACGGCATTTGCGGAGAGATGGCATCCAGAGACAAACACTTTCCACCTTCCAATTGGTGAAGTGGCCATCACATTGGATGATATCCAATGTTTGCTGCATCTTCCTATTACTGGCCGTTTCTTGCACCACTCGCGGATGAGGAAAGACGAAGCGATGGATCTATTGAAGAGGCATTTGGGAGTTGAGGAGGAAGTTATTTTGCTGAATTTTAAAAAAACAAAAGGATGTCATATCAAGTACAATCAGTTGCAAGCTATTTACGTCCAGAATAAGGATGCGGCATTGGCGGCGGAGAAAGAAAAGAAGCCTATGGAGGAGATTGTTTTCTACAGGGAAAGGTGTATCAAGGCCTTTTTGTTGTATTTGGTTTGCTGCACCATTTTCAGCAACAAGAGCCAAAATTACTGTGATGTTGTTTATTTGCAGTATTTTGAGGACCTGGCGGAGGTGGGTAACTGGAACTGGGGTGCTGCTGCCCTCGTGTATCTTCAGGCGTACATGGCTAAATCTTGTAAGAAGTTGGGGAAGCGTATTGGTCTAATGGCAGGATACATGTCATTACTTCAGGTACGGTTACTAATTTATGTTACTAATTTATGCTCCGATAGTTTAGTTATTAATTACAAAAATTAAGTTTGCTGTGCTTAATAAATGTCGTTTGATTGTTTGTTTCAGGGATGGGTCATATCTCACATGCCGAGAATGAGTGTGTGGAAATTGGCTACCAATTGGAAAGAAACCCTTCCATATAATGCGAAGTATGAGCCTGGGCAAGGACATAGGGATCAGGCAGCTTATAGGGAGCATCTGGATAACATGCAGATGTCAGACTTTGTGTACACTCCCTATACTGCACACCGCCAAGTGAAGCCGTTGATTGACGAATGTTGGTTTTCTGGGTGGTTAAGGTGCGGAGGCGACACAAGCACACATTTGCCTGAACGTGTGCTGAGGCAATTTGGATATGTTCAGACCATTCCAAGACCTCCTGCTGCAGCTGCTCCTTCCGGCCTGACGGTAGACAAGATTGACCAGGTGTTTATGGAAGATATGGAGGAGAGATTGATTGATGAGGAAATGCGGGGTGCAGCAGTGGAAAACCCGTGGGACCATCAGCCTGGGTACATAGCATGGTATTACAAAGTCTCACATCCGAAGATGCTCCTATTAGAGGCACATTCTAAGCCTCCTGAACCACCGCATTTGGAGGTGTTGGTTGAGCAGCAAGCAAGCCAAGGTGTGAGGGATCATTTTGCTATCTGTCAGAACGTAAGACTTGAGCTTGAGCGGGCGGTTAGCGATGGTGAGGCGTTGCCCGGGACTCCGAAGTACGAGACTGTGCAGCGTTGTCTTGCTATGGTTGCCCCATCTGTTGTTTATTCAAGAAGGCGCAGACCTCCGGGTGCACCTCAATACCCTTACCGCCGTCCCCCTCCTCGATCAGCTACGCAGTAGATGTTAACTAGTGTTTATGAACTTTGATGGTTTTTGTAATGACATTTATGGTTTTTCGCTTTTAAACTTTGATGAATGTAATGACAATTATGGTGTTTGTATAATTGACAATTATGGTGTAATGACATTTATGTTTTTAATTTACGTATGTTCAATTATAAAAATTTGCGTAAATTAATTTGTGCGCGCATTTAAATCTGTGTTGGCAGCATTGCTTGTTCTGGCTCTTGATATTGCAATTGCAGGTTTGAGAACATGGTTGTTCTGACTTTTGATGTTGCATTTGCAGCATTTGTGTAATATCCCAGTATTTCGGAATGTACATTCAGAAATATGGTTCTGATTGTACATTTCGAACCATATTTCGGGTTCTGTCTTCCGAACTCTATTAAATTAAATAAAAAGGTCTGGGGCGAGGGGGATTCGAACCCCAGACCTTAGGTACACGCTTTCAAATACATAAACCAGTGTCTTAACCACTGGGGCGCAATGCCAATTCGTTTATTATTTACGTTATCAAATAGATATAGTATTAATAAAGTATTTTTTTTAATAAAAACGATTACATTATAAAGATAAACCTTACACAAAATATAAAAACAATTACATTTAACAAAAAAAAACTTACACAAAATATAAAAACAATTACATTTAACAAAAAAAACTTACACAAAATATAAAAACAATTACATGAAAATTAAAAACGTTACACGAAATATAAAAACGATTAAATGAAAAATAAAAACCTTACACGGTAAATAAAGACGACTACAAGAAAAATAAAAAGACGAAAATAAGAACAACAACAACAACAACAAGGTTTACAAGAAGAAAATCATTCTAAAGAGCATTTCAAACGGTATGGAGATGGATCACCTTCGATGGTGTTAAACATGAAACGCACATCGTCGTCATTTTCTAAAATTACCCAATGATATTTCTTGATATGATCGTCAAACCAACCAGCATTATCCTCTGTAATATCAATGTAAGATTCGTAAAATGCAATTTTGTGGATCCTTAGCTCTTTCGCATATTTAAATGCATACAAGAATTCAATTCTATCTTTTAGGTCTTGTAGAGTTGTAAGCGTACTCTTCAGCTCGACGTTCAGTGGTCTTTCTATACCTTGAAACTTGATACTGAAATCATAACGTTTAGCTAAATATTCTGCAACATAACGATCGGAAGCACTCATATTCACTACTACAATTTTGGCTTACAATAGCACTCATTTAATAGCGCTTTTACAGAAGTGCTATTAAATACCACCCTCAAATACCTATAATAGCGCTTTAATATCAGAAGTGCTATTGTAAAGAGTGAAAGTTTTATTTCATAAACCTTTAATAGCACTTTTAGTGCGAGCGCTATAATAGGTATGGCTACAATAGCACTTTTTCAAAAGCGCTATCATTGGACATAGTGATAAAATAAAACACAATTTTTAATTTTTTTTTGGCTCTGGAGGTAAAATAAATTTAGCCTTGAAAAATCTCACTCTCATCTCATTTTTCACTCTCACGTACACATCTCACTTTTCTTCACTCTTTCACCATCTTCGCTTCACCGAAGAACCCAGGTCCGGCCACCGCTTCAGATCCGGCCACCGTACCTCTCTTCACTTTACCTCCTACGCTTCACCTCCGTCTCAGAAGCATCTCTCTTCTCCACTTCACTGTTCCAACCATAACCTAGTCTTGTTTCTTTGATCTTCTCAATCTCTAATCGTCACCGTTTCTTACGAGCCATTCGCAGTCACCGTTTCTCATAACCCTCTAATCTTCTTTCACAACCCCTTCAAAGTTCAAACCCTTTCCCATTTAGAAATTGAATGTCTCAAAAACCCTAAATTTCTCATGATCCCCTTTTCCCCAAAGTGCATGAGCACTAAATCTCTCCATCTTGTTCAATTAATCTCTGAAGGTATATATCTCTACTTATTATTAATTAACTTACTAACATTTTGGAATTTGGATAGGATTTTGGTTTTGGTATTGTAGCTACTTTTTAAAATTTCATTAGTTTTAGTTCTATATAATTTGTGTGCGTGAGATAGTCGAAATGATTCTTAAAGTTGTTGTTTGTGTGAGATAGTTGTTTGTGTGCGTGAGATAGTCCTTTGTAATTTGTATTGTAGTTGCCTTTGGGTTCTATTTTTTTGCCCTCCACTGTGTGTGTCTTTGTTTGTCCTGTCTCCACTGTATGCGTCATCTGTCACGTAGTTCGTCGGTCCCCGTCTCTGTTTTTCCCTCAAGGATCAATAAGTTTAGTCTTCCTCCCTTAATCAATTTTCTGTGCAAATTGGGTACTTTTCTGTTAGTTTCAATGTTTTTTGTCTGATGTATTGTATCTAAGTATATTTTTAATGAGTACATCATCAACAAATGGTGACATTCTAATTCTCTTGTTTCTCTGACTTGCAGCTTACCCTTTTCTCAGGATTTGTCACTATCAGATGGTTAGAGATGCCTATGATGGTTATTTTCCTACCATGCCCTCTATTTAGATACTTGTTTTGTTTATATTATCAGCTGTTCAGCAATGTTTTTGAATTTCATAGTTAGTTTAACCAATATGTTGCATAGTTAGTTTATATTTAGTAATCAAGGGTTGCAATGTACAATTGGTTTGTAATCGGTGAGTTTTGTTTTCTGATAGTGTTGCCTCTGAGATCAAGTCTACGATTGAGGACAAAAGTTGAGAAGGAAAGGTAGATTTGCAATCAGTTTAGAATTTGCAAGCATTTAAGCGCTTATTTTTATTATTAACTTTTTATTTAGATTTACTGACTACTGATTGTGTTGTTGTTTCATTGTAAGACAAACTTTTGCTAAGGCACTTTCAAAGAGTTCCAAAGAGGTTTGTAAATTACAAATTAGTTTATGAATGGCGTTGATAATCAAGTAATTAGTAGGAAGAGAAATATGTGTTGCCAAAAACTTGTTTGATTTGTGTTTTTTGATTACAAGCATGCAGTTGAAAGTTCTTTGAAGAATGAAACTACTAAGTTTCAAGCACTTCATCATGAGAATTTTTACAAAGAGAAAGCTACTTCTCTTGAGGCCTTTCAAGGTACTCTTTGTAATCATATTTTAATTTTAATCATCTGTTTGAGAGTTGAATTTCTTAAAGACTGAAATTATTAGTAGTATTATGATATTTTGACAGCAGCTGAAAATAGTACTATGGGTCTTACTATGAAATTAGGTGCTAAATTTGAAATATTTAATGGTAATTCATTTGTGATTATTTGCTATAATCACATTCTTTGCTGGTTGTATGAAATAATTTAGTTTACAAATATAATATTAGAAACATAATAATTAAAAAAGTCATGCTTGCTATGTCTTGCTTAATGATCAGTACATGCCCTATACAGGGTTGAGGACAAAAACAACTTCCTTGATTGACTTCTATAAATAGACTAGTTATTTGAATATTCAATTATATCTTGATATGAATGTGAGAAACCTGACTCTTTCAAAAAATTATGTTTAACTTAAAAAATAGTTATAGAATGGCTTTGTATTCTTGATTTTAGTCACTTCTTTGGTCGATGTTTACAAAGATATCATTATAAGATTTTAATTTGTTTTGAATCTTAATAGTATACACTTCAAATCATTTCATATATCCAATACTATATGATTTCTAATATATATTATACTATATACTTATTTCCCATTATATGTGTTTGTTTAAGTTTTGTAGAATGATAGAAGAGGCAACTAATGGAAATCCATGGGCACTGACTATAGATGCATACATACTCACATAAAATACATGCAATAAATTTAAGATGGAGCTTTGTTTGTTGTGCCTTCAGGTGTCTTTCATGTTGGCAGTCATTCCAGTTTGTGACGGGAAACCTCGACTCCTACTAAAGTGTAAGTTTTTAGCACTGTTATGGGAAAGCAAGTTATTGACTTTAATTGCTGCTATTTTATTTATCTGAGATAATTGTTTGGGACACAAGTCACAACATTGATCTGGCAAGAAAATTGGTTTCCTTGGTAGTTGCTCAAACCAGATGTTGCTATTTTAGCTTGCAGCTAATAGCTCAAAGACACACTTGTTGATAGTAAAATAAAACATAGTAGAATAAAGGAAGATACTACTGTTAGATTGTTCCAAACACTAGGAGTTTGATTCATTCATGTGTTGGATTGGAATATTTTGAGGATTTGTCATTTATGTAGAAATAGTACTAAGTTGTGAATACTATCATGATGTGAGGTTTAAACATTTGTGTTGGTAGAAGAATGTCTTATGGATTATGATCAATGTTTTTATTATGGAAAATTGACATGTGGATTATGAATGTATCGCCTCAGAAGCTTGTTATAAAACCTGTAATAAATTTGATCAGCGGTGATTACGGCGTTGGGAAGAGTACTCTATTGTTGCAGGTATGACTTTAGTTAGAATATTACATGCTTAAATTTAATATCACTATTTTGTGTCCTTTTCTTATATTACCCAAAAATTGGGAAGTAGATCTCTTATATAAGTACTTCTTGTTTATTACTTTTCCTTTGATTATGAACACTATTAATGAGGTGTTAGAGATAAGATTTGACTCTATTAGGCTTGTAACAATAAATTGCCAACACGAATAATGATATAATATTCTTCTGCTATGAAAATTAAAAACAGTGTGCTTTATATACTTTTGAGCTTCTTTTGGCTAAGAAGAGTCAATTATTTTGCAAATAATTCTAATACCAATCATTTATCTTGCATGGGATTTAGAGTTCATTAAACTTAGGCATCTGGTGCTGAATTTTGAAAGAAGGATAGAAATTGTTGTTTGGAGGCAGCAATTTATATCATAAATGGATTAGTCTATAGATTGCATTCATCAATTTTATGTGTGATTGCAAGGTGTGTTGGTTAATTTTTGCTATTGTGTATGTTTCAAATTTTCTTGCTATTGTGTTGTGTTTTGGTCCTCTTTCAATTTAGTTTTATCATCTAGATGGTATGTTATTAGTGCTTGGTTTCAGCCCTTTGTGGCTGTTTATCAATTTTTAGTTTTACCCTTAAGTATAATGTTTTTGTTTTGAACTGATTTTAAGGCATTACTTAAGGCAATCTGTACATGTTTCCAAGAGACCCACAAGCCATCAATTTGTTTAATTCCAGGTCCTTTTCATTCTTCCTTTCTCTCTAGGTGGTAAAATATTTTCTACTTTTTTTGGATAAAAGAATTGATATAGTACCTTTGATTATAACTATATGCAGACATTTGTAAACAAATGAGTATGTGCCAACATTACTACAGCAAGGCATTGGGTTAATCCAATGGTGTCTTTCATTGATGCTGCTACTTCTACCCTTCAATTGATGGATCAATGAAGTGAATTTATGGCTTATCAATGGTGTCTTTATTATCTTTATCTTTAGTTAGTTTTGTGATTTTTTCATCTCACACCTTATCAATGCAATCATATGTTGTGTAATTCATATATTGATTAGGTGAAATGCAATTTGTGTTTGGATTTGAAGAGATTTTCATGTAATTGAATTTGAATAACAGTAACTTGTAATTGGATTTGAGTAACTTTATATAGTACATTTGTTTGAATGTATTATGTGGTGTTTGATTATGATTTATGAAATTTGTTTACCTCTTCTTTTTATTGGAGTAAAGCCTAATAAAAAAAATGGACAAAAAATGATATTTTTTTTATTGAAAAAAAGAATCTTTAATAGCGTTTTTTTGAAAAGTGCTATTAAAGTTGGAACCTATGATAGCATTTTTCATAAAAGTGCTATTAAATCTTGTTTCCAGAAGTGTTAATTTGTGACTCAGAACAGACATACGATAGCACTTTTGACATATGAGCGCTATTAAAAGTTGGGTATACAATAGCGTTTTTAAAAGCGCTATAATAGCCGTAGACTTACAATAGCACTGGCTTCTATAGCTCTTAAAAGTGCTATTAAAGCCAAAAAAAAGTGCTATCAAATCCCTTTTTTGTGGTAGTGATTATTGTTATTCATCTTTATAAATTTGTCAAATACATGAATTTATGGTTGATGAAACAAACCCGTATTTATAGGCATTCAAAGTTTCAATTAAATCTGAGTCGTTCAAAGTGTCGGTGCGATCTGAGTCGTTCAAAGTGTCGGTGCAATTGTAACCATGCAAACTGTCGGTGCATTTGCAGCCATGCAAAGTTTCGGTTTGTTCCTAGCCGTTCAAAGTGTCGGTTCGATCATAGCCGTTCAAAGTGTCGGTGCAATTGTAACCATGCAAACTGTCGGTGCATTTGCAGCCATGCAAAGTTTCGGTTTGTTCCTAGCCGTTCAAAGTGTCGGTTCGATCATAGCCGTTCAAAGTGTCGGTGCAATTGTAACCATGCAAACTGTCGGTGCATTTGCAGCCATGCAAAGTTTCGGTTTGTTCCTAGCCGTTCAAAGTGTCGGTTCGATCCTAGCCGTTCAAAGTGTCGGTTCGATCCTAGCCGTTCAAAGTGTCGGTGCGATCTAAAAAAAAAAAGTTACACAAAAACGATTACATTAAAAAAAAAACGTTACACGAAATAAAAATAAATAAAAAACGTTATTATAAGTTATTATTAATTGTATTTTCATTATTATAAGTTATTACTAATTGTATTATTATTATTAAACGTTTCCGAAAATTTCAACGGTTAGGATGGCACTTTCAAACCTCTATAAATAGACATGCTTCAATTTAGTTTCATACCACAATAATTGTAAAATGGATATCTCACTAAGTTACCGGAGAGACACTCACCTTGCTGCAGTTTACTTCGACGGTGGAAAACCAAACATGTTTCGGATCTTCGTCAATGCAACTTTGGTTGATCTCAAACAACAACTTGATGAAATTAATCGCTGTTGCATTAATCCGAACGATGACAGAATAGTCACGAACGTCGAGTATCGAAAGCCATCAATGGGGTCTGATGGGAGTCTTACCTTCACCAACATGAAGCTTGAAACAAACGAGGATATCCGTACTATGTTTTCAGTTTACTCCCAATACAGCACAAAGGGACCTATCGAGTTAGATGCCAAACTGACCAGATCTGTTGATGCCATACTTGCAAGGTGTAAACGGCCAGAAGATGGAGAATGCTCATTTAATTTAGCGGATCCATAGTGTTATTTACTCGTCTTTATTTACCGTGTAACGTTTTTATTTTTCATGTAATCGTTTATATTTTGTGTAAGGTTTTTATTTTTCATGTAATTGTTTTTATTAAAAAGTGTAAGGTTTTTCTTTATAATGTAATCGTTTTTATTAAAAAAAATACTGTTTTAATGCTATATCTATTTGATAACGTAAATAATAATCGAATTGGCATTGCACCCCAGTGGTTAAGACACTGGTTTATGTATTTGAAAGCGTGTACCTAAGGTCTGGGGTTCGAATCCCCCCTCGCCCCAGATCTTTTAATTTTCAGACCTTTTAATTTTTGTTTTTGACTATTTCGGCACGCGTTTTCCGAAAACCATATTTCGGGGAATAGAGCCCGAAATATGAGTCAACTTATATGCAGTAAAAGCTGAAACGTAGACAGGAGTATGCTTTGCTTTTGCACATATATTGTGCATGCCTCTGCAACCCCATGTTCCCCATGTTCCACTATATTCTCATGTCTCTGCAACCCCATGTGATAAAGCACAAGATTCTCACACCTACTAATATTCATTTGGCAATATTCAACATATTGTCATGCCTCTTGATAACATATTCCCATGCCTCTTTATCACATGTCTATGTCATTGATTTGATTTTCACAACATATTCCCATGCCTATATATTTATATAAAATTTTATTGACGACATGTCTAGGTTAACACTTAGGTTATATATATTTGCATCTTCTTCAAGTGCCACAAAATTCTTAAGTTAACACAAACACAAAGGTTTTAGTTATTGTTTAGGTATGGCCTCCTCTTCCACAACCCTTGTTGTAGCACCTGCTGAAAACATTGAAACTGTTTCTATTGTTCGTTTATCTCATCAAGTAAGTTTCAATATAACATCAAGTAGTTTTCTTTACATCACAATTGTTGTTGTTCCTAACATCCCTTTTTTTTTGGTAATTTGTTTAGGGACATGCTGAGATTGAGACTGCATTTGCAAGAAGGCATAGGTCTTATCTTGGCAAGACATGGAAAGTGATTAAGAATGACAAACATCACCACAAGCTCAAGTGGAACAAGAACTATGAGAATCCTCTTATATTGAACGAAGGATGGGAGAGTTTCAAAAAATTCCACAATTTACCGGATGATGTTGAAGTTGTTTTACAATACTTTGGTCATGATCTCTTTGGAGTCAAATCCTTCAAAAAATTGGCCGGTGCCGCTTCAATTCCACCGTTTCATAGCCGCAGTTTGGTACCAAAGAAAACTGACTTTTTTCAGTTCGAACTCACTAACATGCGAGTTGATAAAACTAAGCTAGTAAGTCATTTCACTTTGTATAGCTTCTAACCCTTTACCATACTATCTTGCCTAATTTTTTGTTTTTGTTCTTCCAGGTACTACATTCTGATTTTGCGCAGTTTCTTCGAAGCTATAATTTGGAATACATCAACCTCTGTGGTGATAATGGGGTGACAATGACTCTCTGTGTTTTGAACTTGGGTGACATGCTTCGCACGAAACTAGCCTACAATTGGGGTGAATTTTCAAAGAGCCAACAATTCAAAGAAGGGGACTTAGTTACTTTCAAATTTGAGCTGATTGATGAATTTACAGCTAGCCCTCGTTGCCATGTCTTCAAACCATCTCGTAGAATTTAATGTTTTTAATGTTTGTTTTACTTGTTTTTAATGAATTCCGGTGAACAATCATAGCCATTGTGTTATGTACATGGCTAACGCGTCTCTGTAATCCTTTGAACCCCTTAATTAAATAAACTATGCTTGTGTTTGTTTCCATCCAAATATTTCAATGTTATCATTTCTATAATTTGTTATTGCAGGTATAGGATTGTGTTCAGAACTTCTGCTAACTGTTATTTCGGATTCTATAGCCCGAAATACGGTTCGGCAAACGTTCTCCGAACTATTAAAAAGAAAAAAATTAAAAGGTCTGGGGCGAGGGGGATTCGAACCCCAAACCTTAGGTACACGCTTTCAAATACATAAACCAGTGTCTTAACCACTGGGGCGCAATGCCAATTCATTTATAATGTACACTTTTAAATAGATATAGGATATTTGAAACGTGATTATTATTATTTGTTGTAACTTATTATTTATTTTGTTATTATAACTTGTTATTATAAGTTATTATTAATTGTATTATTATTATTATAATAACTTATATTTATTTTATTTATTTTTTAAAAAATAACAATACAATTAATAATAATTTATAATAAATAATAAGTTATAAAATATCCTATAATAATAAAAAATAACGTTTCAAATATTGCTATATCTATAATAATAAATAATTTATAATAATAATAAACCAATTAAGAATAAGTTATAATAACAAAATAAATAATAAGTTATAAAAATAATAATAATAAAAAATAATATTATTATAAATTATTATTAATTGTGTTGTTATTATTAAAAAAAAAAATTAATATAAGTTATTATAATAATAATAATACAATTAATAATAACTTATAATAACAAGTTATAATAACAAAATAAATAATAAGTTACAACAAATAATAATAATCACGTTTCAAATATCCTATATCTATTTAAAAGTGTACATTATAAATGAATTGGCATTGCGCCCCAGTGGTTAAGACACTGGTTTATGTATTTGAAAGCGTGTACCTAAGGTCTGGGGTTCGAATCCCCCTCGCCCCAGACCTTTTAATTTTTTTCTTTTTAATAGTTCGGAGAACGTTTGCCGAACCGTATTTCGGGCTATAGAATCCGAAATAACAGTTAGCAGAAGTTCTGAACAGCTCAAAACACAGTCAGGACCTGTAATAATTTTACAGTTTCAAATGTACCTATAAAAAGGAAACCAGCCAGACATTCAAACAAAATACTTAAAATTCTTTAACATAAATATAAAATACGTAAATTCGATTACATGATATAATTCGATTACATAACTTTCATTACATAAAATATTACAAAATACATGCCGCTTTGCACTTACATCATAGTTCACAACTATATTGCCAAAAAAATTATAAGTCATGAATACAAAAGAAGCGAGCATGTTGCAACAACCAAACAATCACTCACTGTCAGAGCATGTCAGTGGATTGTCCTTGCTAGAACCAATGCCAACAATTTTTTTAACTTTAATCTTCCTCTTTTTGATTAAATCCTTTCTTTCAATATCGATCAAATCTTCGAACACCAACATTCTATCCATGAAAGGATACTCCCAGGCCATAGCGTCATCATTACAATATCGCCTCCATTCCGACGACGCCTTGGGTAAAATAGCACCGGGCTTCAACTTAACTTGGACAAAGTGATCCGGAATCAAACCTAAGCACAAAATCCGTGATTCCGGATTACTTGGTGGTTTTGATCGAAGCGGGAAAAAAGTCTCACTAACTCCGATAACGGGTGATGTCAACTCCACTACAATCCTGTTATAGTAACTCGCAATCACATGACCCATATCCGGAAATGATAGCCACTTTTCCTTAGGAGCTACAGAGCGGCGTGTACTTTTTGGACCTGGGTGCAAAGCTTCTATAATGACCTCAACACGAGCCTTGCCACCAAACACGTTCTCATATAATTTCCTATGGTTTTTAATCTCCCTTATCATGTTCAGCTTAACCAGCTCATAGTCATCCTCATTTCCATTTTCATGCAATGAAACCACACGATAACCGCAATAGCCGTCACCCAACACATCGACAAAATCTTCAATATATGGTTGCATGAACTGAGGCATATGCTTGAAAAATGGACTACTAACTTGTGAGCTTTGGCTTGGAGTCCATTTACCAATTCTCGCTCCCTTCTGAGAAGAACTTGCAGCAGTGGTTTGTGAATTTTGACAATCGGGAAATTGGGCATCAACATGCTCCCAATATGACTTCTCCCGTGCCGTCGAATTTTCAACCCCACTTGATCTTCTTGTAACGACACTTGGTCTTTTAACAACGGCAGGACTTGTCAAAGTCGTTGTTTCCGGAAAAGCAAGTTGTCGAAGCTTGTTTCTTATCTCCGCTTTCATGCTCACATCAACAACCTTCAAGCGTTCCTAAAGAATAAAAAAAAAACACAAATTATTAGTATTCAACGAAATTCAACAACAAAATCAACGACAAGTTCAACGACAAATTCAAATATTAAACAACATTGCATAGAAACTCAACGATGAAAGTTTTATAAAATATTAAAAAACAAACCTTAATTGCTTCAAACTCAGCGGTGCACGCATAATCATCTTCAACTTCTTCGTCAGCATCATCTTCAAATTGACCAAACTCGATCGTCAACTTCTTCCAATGCGAATTGACCTCATCAAGTCTAATCGGAAGCCTGTTGCGAATCTTCTTGGCAATTACACAAGCACAAGGCAAACCATATGATTTCCTAATAATGCACCCACACTTTTTCGGATCCGAACCACATTCCACTACTCTTTTTGCCTCATGGAAAATATAGTTCAAAGCTTTGCGAGATATTTTAAACAACAGCAAGGGGTACAGAAAAGCATTTTCCTCGCCATACCTATGTTCTTTAACCGACAAGCTGTGACCAAAACTTGTTTATATGTCGCTTAACTTAATCAACAACATTTGTTCACACGCCTCCCAAACCTTCACAAAATCACCATTACAATCGGGCAAATACTTCTTTAACAATCCGTGCGCCGACTCAGCCATGTTGGTTGTAGTATTCCCAAAATGCATAATCTCATTTGTCCACACATTTGCCACTTTTTCTTTGTCGGTGTCAAGAATGGTTTTTTCAACATAGGTAACAAATTTTGGCCATTTCGCACAAACATTCCTAAATTCCACAACAGCCTCAGCATAATTGTCTTGGGTTTGCGCGTCCAATATAGCGATAAAGCTATTTGTCGCCATGTTAACGACTTGTGCGTGGATCGTTTCATCTCCATCTCTACCTTTACACATGGTCTTTGCTTTTGCGTTCACATTTTTGATAACATGATAGCGACAAACCAACGGTGTTGCATCTGGAAAGACCTTAACAACCACATTCATAAGACCGGGATCCCTATCCGTCACTGTTACCTTCGGTCCTACGGCCTCACTCCTCAATAGGCTCCGACAATGTTGTAGTGCCCATGTAAAATTCTCCTCTTTCTCATTAGTGAGAAAGGCAAATGCAACATTGAAAGTCAACCCGGTCGACGTCGATCCCACCATCTCAAACAACGGCCTACCATACCGGTTTGTCTTGTACGTCGAGTCCATCAATAAAACACTAGGGAAAGTGTTGAACAACGCAACAGAGGTAGGATGCGCAAAGAATATGTCCTTCACAACAGTGGAATTTTCATCAAGATCATCCGGCCTAAACTTGAAGACATATTGCTTTTGCTCCAGACAATGAAAGAAATGTTGAATTTCATTCCTCGGCCCCCTTTCTTTCTGTCTCATTCTATGGCGTGCATTGTAAACCATTTTCTTGTGGGTGACATTTTTCGGATCTCTATTCTTCATTGTAGACATAATATTCCTAGGCGGAACCAAGTTTCTAGTCATTTCGGCAACCAACTCCTTCTCTTCCGGTTTCAACCTTCCCTGAACTAGATGGCCATCTAACTCTTTATCAAACTCATGGTTGTGTACGCCGTTCACAACACTTAGATGCCAATCCTTTGTTGTATTATAAAAATAACCACGGAGCTTAAACGGGCATCCGCACTTCCTCGTTCCCGTTTCTTCGAACTTTATCTTCTTGCTAGTTCTTTTGTAGGCACCTCCCCTTTCACAACCCAAAACCAACTTTTGCTTCCTCTTTCCATCACCATAATCAGAGTTTACAATCACAACTGCAAACTTTAAACCAGCAGCTACGTCGCGAACCCACTTCAGTAAATCATCGCGAGTCTTGAAAGTTTGCTCCGTCAAAAAACTTGAGCTAGAATCAAAATGTATTGCCAGAGGACCACTTTCAGGAGGAGCAGGAGGAGGAGCGGGAACAGGAGGAGCAGAAAGAGCAAGAGGTGCTTCTTGCGGTTGATGAAAATTGACAGGCTTAACATCGCCCACAACTTCGTAGACACCTATACCAAGCACTACTTGTCTAGATTTATGATCCACCATAACTACAACAAAAAAAAATCAATATCAACTACAATTCATATCAAATAACATATGGAACTTAAACTCAAATATCTAAGCTATAATCATTAAACATATCATTAATAATAACCATTAAGCAAATCAAAACATTTAATCTTCCTAAATTTGGGAAAAAAAAAATTTGGCAGTAGCAGTGCAGAAGGAAAACATAAATTTTTTTCTAAGTATAAGTTCGGGCCGTATTTTCCGAAATAGTTTGTCCCTTTTTTCGGAAAACATTCCCCGAACAACACCATGTCAGAAATTTCGGAAACCTAGGTGCATCAGTCAATTCAAAGCTAAAATATACAAAATCTAATCGGTTAGAAACGCAATTTACCTTATGTTGATGTATCAGTGAGTGTTGATTCCTTTAGATAGCCTCCTAAACGTCAGATTGAGCCAACAATGATGAAAAACGCGTTTGGAACCAAAGAGAATGAGAGATTGAGTGTTTGACATGAATGAGAGGAAGTGAGCTGGTTTTCTGAAATATAACGTCTTGTTTCGGGCTCTAGTCCCCGAAATATGGTTCGGAAAAGGTGTCCCGAACTAGTTTGAAGGTTTTAAATTATTTCGGAACGTAGAGCCCGAACTATATTTTTATAAGGGTAAAAAGGGAAATCCGGGGGGGAAAAAGAACCATGGGGGGTGGGATGAGAAAATTTCTTTAGATGTCACATTGCTCTTAGGCCCAAATATTTTGAAGTTTTCTTTTCCCACCCCCTGGTTTGCTTTTCCACCCCCTGTGCTGCCCTTTATGCCCCTCAGAAAAAAGTTCGGTAAACGCGGGCCGAACTTTTTCACCCCCTACGTTGAACCGAACTTTTTTTTAGTGTAAATTTTACACTAAAAAAAAGTTCGGTTTACGTAAACCGAACTTTGAGGGGTAAAATTGGATTTTAGGGGGGTGAAAAAGAGATGCGAGGGGTGGGAAGAGAAATCTTCAAATATTTTAAACCAGCACTTTCCTTTGGTTCAATTCCACACACTTACTATTCTCCCTGCATTGTTGACACCGAAAAATACACTATCGAAAAATATCTTTCGATAAAATTTCCATAAAATGGAAGATGTTTTCCAATAGATGGAGAGAGATGTTTTCCATAAAATATGTCTAGTACTTTTAGTAATATTTTTTAGTCTAGTAGTTTACACAAGTGCTCAAACAAAAACCAAGTTTAAATGTTACATGGGTTAATTTGGCCTTAATTTCCAAGCATTAATATTTTTACTTTTCCCTCATTATGACCTTTAGTTATGTCTTCCTCATGGCAAATCAAAAGTTACAAATATCGTATTTGATGATCTTTGCGCCTGTGAAAAGCTAAAGCTAAGAAAACAAGCTGTTGATTTGGGGTTTACAAGCTTCATAGGATTCTACATAAAACAAGGAGAAACATGCTCCCCAGGTTGCATGGTCTGTCATATGCCCAATGCCTCCCCTCACATAATTGGCCATATATAACTCCCGCATCTTAGACCTGTAGGTACCTTGTTGGAAATCTCACATAGTTTTTATCTTTCTTAAGCATACCAATCGGTATTTCCAGAAGACAAAATCAATTCTTAGCCTTATCTGTACATGAGAAAGGATAAACTGTAATGTAATATTACAATGACAACGAACCACATTATTTGTGGCAGAATAAAAAATCCTTTAACAGTGCTGCATTGACAAGAGAATAAAATCATCACGATGAAAACTCCTCTTTCCATGTTTGTCTTCGTTGCGGCTTTTTGCAATTTCCTACAATCCCTTTAACCTTCTTAAAACTGCTCGCTATACCTCTGGAAATCCCGCCTTCCATTCTAGCTCTTCTCACAACTGCCATCCGGGCCTCTGAGAACATCCCTCCCAAATATCCAGTTAACCTGCTGCTTACTCCATGGCAATTTTCTTCTGCATTGCAATTCTGGACCTTCCCATTCTCTATGACTATATTCTCTAAACCAATGTTGTCTTCATCACTATGTTCTTTCTGTTGACGCCTATTATTCACTTGTGACAATGACCTGCACCTTCCATCCAGCTAGTGTAAGCACTTGATTGATGCAATATTATAGCAACATACAAGAAATCCAACTGACACATATTCCCATATTAAATTAACAATCAACAATATCACCGTTCTTTAGGCAAGCCTGCTCACTTATTTGAATATTCCTACTGCTACGGTATCTTATCTTATTTCCAATGATTTCAAGACATTACCCAACAAAGACGCAATTATTCAGTATAATTAAAACGGGATAAAAATCATAACGTATCATAAAATTTATAACCAAATTCCTCCATGCTGCCATGCTACTGTTTCACAATAACCACTATTTAACAACACTTGATACTAAATTTATATACTAAATTGTGTATTGTGGAACAATGGCAATTTGTTCAAATTTCTTTATGCTATAGCTCTACAATAACAGCTGTTTGACAGCAAATAGTCTGCATAGTAATTGAAAACTCCGTACCTCCCATGTTTCAAATTGGCAATCCTTTTCTTCGATGGTTTTCTTTGAAAATTACAGATGTTAGAGACATGGTGAACGAAACGAAGCTGCACCACAGTCACATATCAAAACAAAATAATCATCATCATCATCACAGGTCACGACTAAATGGAATGGACTTCAAATAAGTAAAACGCATTATGATGATGACAATCAAACTATGTCATGGCCGTGAGCTTAAAATGTAACCAAGTCCTATTCCTGCTTAAGCACTGTTTCCTACAAGGGGTCTGCATGACTTAGGCGTGACTAATTTCTTTTATGATCTCTCAATCTAAAATTCTAATGTCAAGGGGAAACCTCTAGTTAAAAAACTAACCACAAAAATATATAATTATCAATTGCCACCAGTGGATTTATTAATCACAACACACTATAAGAATTAAACTAGAGTCTTGAACTAAAGTAAACAATTGGTATCGAACATATCAGATTCATTTTTAATTATGTTATTAACTATTATTGTTAGTTACATTTAGTTTCTTTATTCTGTCAGCACACACAGCTGGTTAGTTATCTATAACTTAATGTTAGTTTAACTTCAATAAGGAACCTTTTGTTCATATCGCGAGGAACTGAGTTCATTCTTCTATTCTTCCAAAAATGAGAATTAGAATTTTGTCTCCCTGCATGTGTTCTTAGTTGATCAGCTTGATAATTTGTGCAGACTTACTTGTCCTTTTGTTATATATTATTAGGTACACTGTATTATAGCAACATCAAAATCATACGATTCATATAATCATGAAATTAACCATATGGATAATTATCCTGGACTATAAATTATAAGTTACCAAACTATGATGAATTTCTACAATAACGACATACCTGATCACCATCCTTGATACCATAATCTCTAAGATAATCCGTTTCTGAAACTAACTTTTGTTCTCCATAGCATAAACAAAATTGCCCCCAAACAAGTGGCCTACACAATCAAACCAAGGAAAAACTAAAGCTTGAGCAATTAATTAACAGATTATGGTTATTTAGTAACTACAAACTTAATAATAATAGTAATAATAATTACAAAACAGTATACACATTGTTCCATGAGATTAAACAAAATCATAATGTGAATCTGAATTGGAAATCCTAACATATCAAAATACTCTAATATTCTCAACCGAAATTTAACAACTATAATGTGAATCCTTATCCGAATTGAATCGAATCGGAATCGGAAATCATAATGTGAATCCGAGTTCCGAATTGAATCAAATCCAGATCCAAAATCATAATATGAATCTGAATTGAATCAAAGCCGATTATGAAACTTAACAACCAAATTAGCTTTCTAAAATCAAAATTGTGAAAGTAATAAAACGCACCATGATATTTTCTCCGGTCCGTCGGTAGGTATGTGACTAAAAGCCGCTTCCACTGCTTTCTTAAGCACTGCAACAGTTGCTGTTTTTGCAACTTCAACCTCTGAAACGATAAAATTCTTGCATATTAGTTCAAGATCGAAGGAATGTAGTAACAGTAGAGTGTGAATTTGAACAAGAGTGATCGGAAAAAGAAGCGATTACGGAAGGAAGATGAATCCAATTTGAGGATGGAGAGTGTGAGAGTGTGGGAAGGAAGTTTATCGTAGGATGATAATCCGGCATCGACGATCATCAGTGAAGAAAGTTGAATGCTCAGAGATCGCCGAGGACTCTCGTTAGATACAATCATCTCACTCATGATTTCACTTGTAGCGTCTTCGATTGAGTCAAGTGAAGAAGAAGAAGAAGAAGAAGAAGAAGAAGAAGAAGAAACTCATTGTGCAAATGGAACTTCGATCTGAATTCTCGATTCTGAAAGAGGTGTATATGGTTTGTTTCGTAGACGTTGATGGCGGTTACGCGAAGGGCTCAAATCTTTATAACGGTTTTCACCGGTCAACCGCCACTCACTTTTACTTCCCTCGTTTTTTTATATGGAAATGGAATCATGGATGGCTATTTTTCTAGAAATATAAATTTCTATTCGGAAGTTTAATTTTAGAATTTAATTTTACATGGTGTGACATCTAATACAATGAGTTTAATGGACATGCACCGGAAGTGTAAAGTTATTTTACACGATCATCCGATAAGAAACCATCAATTTACCACATCATACAAATATGTTTAAAATATTTATGTGATTTGACGGAATACAAGATATTCATTGGATTAGTATTACATGATAGTGTAGAGTTACTTCATACACTAAAATTATTTTACAGTGTTATATCCTATTTTTTCAATTTAAAAATAAATGAAGTACTTTATCTATATTTGTAAAAAAAAAAATCGGGATTGGATCTAGTGGAGGAGGTATGGAACTATAAATAAAAGTGGCTTGGTGACCGAAGTGAAGGAGTTAAAAGTAGAGTGATAACAAATTAACAATTAGTCTCGTTGGAGGAGGTAAACGTAAATGATTTTATAAATACTCTGTGACATAAAATCTTCTCTACCTTATGGATGGGAGATAAATGTAAAAACTTTTACAAGTATTCTTTGAGGCCTAGGCTAATTTTTTGGTTAATGCTGTTTATTACAAAGGCTTGACAACAAGAAAGAGAAGAAATGCACTATTATAAACTTGGAATTACCAATTTATCCATTACATCTTTTCCATATTACCATACTATCCTTGTATGGTTAGTGGGGTTTCTCTTTTGTGAAATTTCGTCGGTTGCTACCCCGTACTGTATAGGATTACTCTAATTTTTTTTGCATAAAAAAGTGTTTAACGAAAACTTCTGGAAAGTTTTTTTTTTTCTTTCTATGTAAAATAAACCAGTATGCTATCAAATGCAATTTACTAGTAACTTCGATTATTTCCTAGATGATATATCAAATTGATGAAGAATATATGTCCCTTTCAAGAAGGAACACATCTATTCAAAAGTTTGGTTGTTTTGAATATCATAATCGTAGAGACTTGTGCTCTGTTTGTGTTTGACTCTGTTTTAGTTTTTATTTCAGCGCTTACCTGTTGCACTATACAATAATACAAAGTGACAATATCTTTTGGAGAACTCTAATATAGTCCAAGGCTAATGGTGGACCTCATGAACTGAACTACTACACCAGATTTCATTTGTAATAATGCAAAAAGTTAAGAGCTGAAACTGTGTATTGCCAAAAGAAAACATAGTTTTCAGAAATTCAAGCTATTATGCAATAAATCGAGATATATGAGGCATCAAATAAAGTCGAGATCATTACCTCAAGTAGCATAAAATATCTTAAGTAATGTTTGATCCTAAAATATTGAATCTCACTAAAACAATGAATAGATACATGGAAATTTCAAAAATTTCTCTAACTAGAAATGGGGAGAGAGAGAGGGAGGGAGAGAGAGAGGTGCAATTGATTCATCTAAAGTACTGGGTAAAGTCATGATAGGTCAATAATAGTTTGAACATACTGAAGCCAACACAGCATAGATTGTCCGGGACCAAAGCAGTTCAATTCATAAAAACCAATCCCTGGAAATTTTAGGTTATGTCCATTTCTCACTCGACAAAATCTAACAAGTTAGATTAGCTCAATCACAAGTTCGATAGATCTAAGGTCGATTCAGATTCTTCTGCTTTTAGATGGATGCATTAAGATCAGATAACCGGAGCAAATGGTGTTCCTAAATTCACAAATACACCAACTGAAGAACTTGGCAAGTTATTTGCCAATTAGCTTATAATAGGCATATAAACCAGAACCCGCGAAACCGAGAGATTGTCCAATTACATTCCACTGCATCCAAAAGACCATACATTCATTCATTCAATACACTCAAGTGTTAAGTCAAGGACAGTAAACAAGAGCACTTACAAAATCAAATGGTAGCCCACCAAAAATTATCCAGCCAAAGGCAATAGTAAATAGATCCTAGACATCAATTCAGAGCATTTAGAGTCTACACATAAAAACCTCATACAACCATCAATTTATCACATAAAAGGATACATTTCAAAAGCATCTGAAACGACGGAAAAATAAAAAGTACTACTATAGACATAATAGGTGCACATTGGGCTCCATATCCATGGCATCATATGGAAAGATACACTATTCATCAAATTAAAACCAACATAGGATGATAAATCTTAGCACTGGGTCCTAGTTAATAGTTGATGAAGTTTTCCAATGCGACAGTCTCGAATAAGTCTCATCAATCAAAAGCAACTCTTCAACACTACATATAACTACCAAGTTCTACATTTTTTTCACTCCCAAAAATGTTTACAGTGATACTGTTGCTTTATTTAAATACTCGGTAAGTGGTTTAAAATGCCACAGGCCCATCTTCCATGTCTGATCAGTTAGGTAGTGTACGTCGTTTCAATCGAGAAAAAGAAACGTTTTAATAGCCTAGAAGTGTACTAATGCACCCTTGTTTCTCCCTCAATACCAGTAAAATTTTAAAAACCGCATCCCAACAAACAGTACATGCAGAGAAAAAAAGCCTACGCACAAGTTAAATACCATGATACTATTATATAACAACACCACTTTAAGCATAAGACATGTCAAAGATTGGTTAAAACAATTACAATGAGGAGCTGCCACAAAGAGTTAAATACCATGATAACACCCTGAAAGAAAAGAAACATCATCTGTGCTAACCTGGAATAATAGTTGCATCATAGATTTAAGGAAAAACAAATTGCAAGTGAACATACCTTCAGATTACCACAAATTGTCTGTGTCAAAGCTGAATTCAAAGTTGTGTTCAGGAAGATACTGTAATTCAGGAAGAAAGCAAGGATGCAGGACAAAAACAAAACAACCTGTCTCCACAAAAATTGCAAACTTATCAAAATATCAAAATTAATAGGGAACTGAGTTAATTTTATTATGCAGAATGATATAGAAAGAATGTAGTTTTTCCCCAAAACGAAGACTCGAACCTTGGCAAATATGTTTACAACTCTTCATGATAGAAAACTGGTATTGTTTTAACTAGTTTGAAATGGGACAGACCCTGTGACTGAGATCAACACACACACACACACAATGAACTGAATTTATGTGTGTATTTTTAAAAAAAAAAATCATGACAAAAGAAAGTGGGTTACTACAAATGCTTATTGATAAACCAAGTCTGTAGAAAATATTTATAGTATCTCTGGCTATTAAATATCAAGTTTAGTTTTGCCAATTTATACTGTGGTCATGAAGCTTTAAATGTGCTCAACTTCCCCGAAACATACTTATATATGCAAATTTCCATCGAAATTTCAACAGAATAGCATGTGGATGTATGATAGCACCATCAGGCTTGGCATGTTTTGCCTTTTCCCACGTGTGATCGATTTTTTATAATTTACTATGTAAGCACATAACCCTCTACCCATCAAATGTGGCGGAAAATAGTTCGGCCTAGCAAAGTGCAAAAAAGGGAAGGGATGTCTAGTTGTTTATCTTTATATGACTTACCAGAAAAACTCCTACACTACTAGTTTACTGCCCAAGGACAAAACAAAAATCTTCAAAAAACTAAGAATATTTTTTGCTACTACTAAGTAAAAGGAGAATAGCTCAAGCAGAACATACAATAAAACCAAGTGAAAGAAGATGAGGAAAATTAATAGTCATCGTCAAGTCACCCCGAACCAATGTCCAAATAAACAAAACTGGCCCACATATGATACCTATGATAAAACAGATCAATTTTTTCACATCAGAAATAGTTAAAAAGATACACATACATTCTTTTATCCAAAGAAAAATTATGAAACTTTACTGGGCAAATCTGTCGGCTTACCATTGCACCACATAAGACCAAAGCTATTAAGGCCACTAGTTTTTCCTGAGAAAAAGACATATTTAGGATTGAGAAACAGCAGGCCAATTATACAGGGAAATGAATTTAAATTTTTAATAGTGTTTGTGTGTGTGTGTGTGTGGCGTGTGAGAGAGAGGGAGAGGTTATGATACAACCAACACGAGCTATCGTTGCAAGATATATAGCTGTCGTGATGTTTGACAGGAAAACAATGGCATAACCGTAGGCATCAAAAGATAAGTCCCGCGCTCCAGCGATAAATGCACCAAAGACAATCAAGCCAACACTGATAACAACCTTACAAATTTCAGTTAAATGAAGGAATCAGGGAGATGCTCATTGAGAGAGCAGAGTGAAAATGATTAGAAGAGAAACTAAAGTTGTACTAATCATCAAAAGAGTCTAAGATCAATTACAAAGAAAACCAAGGTATGCTCTTCAAACTTCAAAGAAGGGAAGTATAACTCTCCCTTCCTACCCTCAGTGGGTCTCCTAACAGAAATGATACTCAAGGATGCTTTTTCTCCAATTTTTACCAACCCCAAACATTCTGACTATATAAAACTAACTATTGCCACCTAAGCAGCTTCTTTAATTACCCTCTCCTTCCTTTTTTTTCTTCCTAAGTTCACAAATTCATTCAAAGAGCAATTTGAACATTTATCTCCATTAAGTTATAAACGAAAAAGGGAAAAGTCACAGAACGGACAGCTAACCAATCATGTCATTTTTAATGGAATGCAAATCAACTTCTCCTTTTAAATATGCATGCAGGGGGAAGCATCGGGAAATACTTTAAAATGTCTAATGTAATATACTTACAATTACAATGCACATGTTAAGTATATAATTGTATGTATAATAAATAGAGTTGATAAAGTAATAAAACAGGGGTTGACTTATAATTTGCACACTTAGATGCAATTATTCAGCTTAAATTGTTTCGTTGCCAAGATATAGTACCTATGCCTCAAGAACTAGCTATCCCAAATGTTAACACTATTAGATGAAAGCAAGTGAACGGTTTTATGATATCTCTAAAACATCTCTTATGTATAAGTCTTTTGAGCTTGAAGAGTGGACAAAGCACCAGACCGTCCTCTATATGCTAAAGTTCAACATTTGTTCAGAAAAATGGGGATGGAAAGGAATGAACTCCTAATAACTGAGGAACATATTATACAGAGGGATTTTATTTTATTTTTTTAATATCTCTTACACTGAAGAAGTTTCCATCCCACCGAAAATGATAATAAACATTTCACATATATAACAAAAATTTATGATGCATTGACTTCATCATAGATTTTTATTTGAACATGATATGAATCTGTGTCACATTATGCAGTGGAAAGAAAGTAATTTACCTGAAAATTATAGAAGGTGTATACCGTTGCCCCACTAGCATATACTCCACAAACATTGTAAATACTACCGTGGTTCTCCTAAGGGTGGTATACATTGGCACATTTACTCCACGAACAGACTCCATGGTGACTAGCTTTCAAGGGGAAATACAGGAGTAAGTGAAATATTAGAAGGAATCAAAATTGAGACTTTGTCCTTAAAAAAGGAATGAAGAACATACCATATAAAGTAAATATGTTCCTGCAATAGGAAAAGTGTGCCTCAAAGTCTTCAACGACACAAATATTTTGGAGTTATCTGCTATAATTACTGTTTCACCACTACCAGTTGTGAAAGAAATTATCCTCCAGCACTTCAATACATAGAGAAAACAACACGAACATACCATCTGCAGCAGCAATAGAAAGTGTGTTTAAAAATGTGACACCGAAGGAGTTCTATTAAGAAGGTCCAAGGTTCGATCCTTGATACTAAGATTTTCCCCTCCCCTCTAACAAACTAACTACTAACATTTGCCGATATAAAATTAATGAAAACTAAGAAGCCGAGAAATGCATCCCGTTAAACCCTTCTTCGCTAGATCATCTTCCAATAAAAACTCATTATATTGTCATAAAAGCTCCACTTTATAACCTTTTTATTTAAAATAAATGCAAAACACTAAATTATTATTGGATTACACTAAAGCAAGATAGAAGCAAAACACTAAACTATTATTGGATTACACAAGTTGTTCATCTTAAGACACATATAGTAGCTTAGTAAGATAGTAGCAATTATTTAGGTACCAATAATAGAATCGAAAACATTTATTTCACACACAAAAATGAAAATGTGGATAGAAAAATGAAAGAAAAAGCCTTATAAAGATCAACCTGAAGAAGTGCAATGAAATTTGCAGATGGAAAATTATAAGATGAAAGAGCCGCTTTATTGAACATCACCAAGAGCACTACAAAACAAAAATAGAGAATGTTAAGAATTTGATTATAAAATAGAAAATGAAATTGAATAAGAATATAGTGAAGCGAACCAGCGCAAGACATGTAAGAGATAGCAGCGAATGCTCCATGTTTAGTGATGGAAGAACCTCTGAGGATTTTATCATCGCTCTTCAAAAGCCTCTCTCGATCTTCGTCGTTCGGAGGATCTGACACCGGAAGCATCAGATTCTCCGATGAATAAGATGATTTATGTGACATTTACAATTTTTCAAATCACAACGACTGAGTCTCGTCACTCGGAAATCCTAACTCGGAAGTTCACTCACTTTCTGCACCTCTTCAACAGGCAACAGTGACAGAGATTACGGGTTTTTTTCATTATATTTTTTTTTTCTTAAACGATTACTAATTTTTTTTACAAGATTGTTCATTTTTCTTGAATTTTCTTTTCATTACAAAAATATTAGAATGGACCGAGTGATCCAATTAAATGGTTAAGGAAAACTTCCTAAAACAAATAAGCTGAGTTCGATTTGTTTTTGATATTTTTTTGTCTTAGATGAAGTGGTATTCCACTGAAATTAAATTCACACACAACTGTGAGGTTCCGGGTTCGAACCCGGGTCATAACGTTCAGCCTAGCAATTTCGGCATTTGCCAGTTGAGCTAGGACTTCTAGACTCAATTTTTTTTTAATGACAGGAGTTTGATTTCAAATAAAATAATTATCGTTGCAAATTTATTTATTTCGTTATTGAATTTCGTATATAATATGATATTTCTACTAATTAAATTAAGTTTACATAAACAGAAAAATGAAAGATTAATTTGTACGTAGGTGTTTGCTTATAAAGTGAATATTCATTTTACGATAAAAAAAATTGTGATATCCAAATTAGTCTTTTTGGAAAATAATAAAAGTAAAGTTTAATTGTATTTTTTAGGCTAAATGCATCTATAGGTCCTTTAAGTTTAACGTTTGTAACAGATAGTCCTTCAAGTTTTTTAAGTAACAGATAAGTCCTTTAAGTTTTTTAAGTAACAAATAGGTCCTTTAAGTTTGTAATTTGTAACATTTAAGTCCTATTTTTTAAGTAATTGAGGGACCTATATGTTACAAATTACAAACTTAAAGGACCTATTTGTTACTTAAAAAACTTAAAGGACTTATTTGTTACTTAAAAAACTTAAAGGATCAATCTGTTACAAACATAAAACTTAAAGGACTTATGGATGCATTTTGCCTATTTTTTATCCTTTAACTTTTACAATTGTGCAATTTTGACCTTCAAATTTAAAAAGAATGAAATTGATCCCTCAAATTTATCTATTTTTGCATTTACTAGGAATGAACCCGTGCCTCCGCACGGGACGACCCTTCCGCGCGTTCACTATTGTCGGGGTTCTTGGGTCGTGGAGCGTAAGTATTTTTAGAAGTATATGATTTGTCATATTGAAAATTCAATATTGAAAATAAATAATAAGATTTTGAAAAAAAAAGTCTAATGTTAAAACTTTGTCATTTGTTAAAAATTTAATTATTAGTTAATTTTTTTTTAAATGATAAAAATGTAATCATTAGGGAAAAAGTTATTTTTTGATATTTTTTTTGAAAGTAAGTTATTTTTTAATTTGTAGACGGTAAAATAATTATTTAAACTTGTCATCTCCCCGTGAATTATGAATTTTTATCGTTAATAACTTTCAAAAGTGATTTTAAATTTTTTATCAACTATAAAACTTGTCATCTTCCCGTGAATGTTTTATCTGTAATAACTCGTAAATTGATTTTAAAACTTTTATCAGCGATAAAATTTTCATATTCCCGTGAATTATAAGTTTTTATCAGTAATAACTTATAAAAGTGATTTTAAAATTTTTATCAACTATAAAAATTGTCATCTGCCCGTGAATGTTTTATCAATAATGTCATGTAAATTAATTTTAAAATTTTTTCCAGCGATAAACTTGTCATCTCCCCGTGAATTATGAATTTTTATCGTTAATAACTTTCAAAAGTGATTTTAATTTTTTTTATCAACTATAAAACCTGTCATCTTCCCGTGAATGTTTTATCTATAATAACTCGTAAATTGATTTTAAAACTTTTATCAGCGATAAAATTATCATATTCCCGTGAATTATAAGTTTTTATCAGTAATAACTTATAAAAGTGATTTTAAAATTTTTATCAACTATAAAAATTGTCATCTCCCTGTGAATGTTTTATCAATAATGCCATGTAAATTAATTTTAAAATTTTTACCAGCGATAAACTTGTCATCTCCCCGTGAATTATGAATTTTTATCGTTAATAACTTTCAAAAGTGATTTTAATTTTTTTTATCAACTATAAAACTTGTCATCTTCCCGTGAATGTTTTATCTGTAATAACTCGTAAATTAATTTTAAAACTTTTATCAGCGATAAAATTGTCATATTCCCGTGAATTATAAGTTTTTATCAGTAATAACTTATAAAAGTGATTTAAATTTTTTGGGTTTTGTACTTGTGGTCACTTTTTGTTTTCTCTGCCCTCTCTCTTCAAGCCACCGTCTTACTTTCTCCTTTAAATCCAAACACTGCCAGTCACGATGTAGCCATGGCAGGCCGGTGGTGCACGTGAGCAGCTTCACGGTGTCATCATCTTCTCACCCCTTGCTGGGGTTGTTTCTTCAAACAGACATATCACCTTCCTCATTCTAGATATGGAGTTTGGTGTGTTTGTGTTTCCGTTCATCAGGTAGTGGCGGCGACGCCGCGCTATCTTGTTTGGTTTCATCAACCAGTTCAGATTCATCTTTCTGTTCTGGTCGGCTTCTGACTGCTTCTGGGTTTCTTCAGCGAGATCTGCGTTGCGAGTTATGAAGCTATGATTCATGGTGGTATGTTTTAATCGCGAGCTTATTATCTTGATTCTGCGAGGTTCTCTTTCGGATCTTTGGAACAAGTAGTTTATGTTCACGATGGTTCTTTGGTTCTGCATCCGAGGTCATTTTCCGGTGACGACGTCGCCGCGTTTATGTGCTCCGACATGTATTGATCTTGTGATTTGTACTCTGTTTGTTGTGAGCGCTATTGTTAATCCCTTTTGGTGGCATCAGAGTTGGTTCTTCTGTGTTCTTACCAAACGGCGGCGGTTTGGGTTCTCTTGGATTCACGTTGTTGTCGTTGTTATTACTCTTATCCTAGTTCACTGGTGGCTTTTGTTGTTACACTACCTTGATCTCTGGTTCTTCCAGATTTGTTGAGATCTGCAGTTTTCTTGTTGTAGTTGTCGCTTCAGTGTCATCGCTGACCTTGTCGCAGCTGTCTTTCGTTTGGATCCGACAGTTTGCAGTGGTTTGAGTTTGTTTGGCTCGAAAGGGTCTTTATGCCTGCTGTGTTTTTTCATAGGGGGTTGGGGTACGTGTTTCTGTCCGTGTTGGCGGACAGTACATTCGCCATAGCATACCTCAATTAATGCAGACACATCTTTTTTTGCTATCTGGTTTCGCGCCGTAAGTGGGTTCGCTGGATAGTGCTCGTTATGTCTGTGTTCGTTTTGGTTTTTACCTGTAAGGTTGGATCTAAAACCATTTGTAGTTGAATTTAATTGTATTATCTTTAATTGCTACAAAAAGGTTAACTGGGTCAGGTTGATGTCCCCCCAGTTTATTGTATTATCTTTCTTTTTATGTTTAATATATTTGGGATAAAAAAAAAAGTGATTTAAATTTTTTATCAACTATAAAAATTGTCATCTCCCCGTGAATGTTTTATCAATAATGCCATGTAAATTAATTTTAAAATCTTTATCAGCGATAAACTTGTCATCTCCCCGTGAATTATGAATTTTATCGTTAATAACTTTCAAAAGTGATTTTCAATTTTTTTAAATTTGAAGAAATTTTAATAGTGTCATTTTTTTTTATCAGTTTCCCCGCGTACATTAGTTAATTAAAAAAAATGCATCAACAACAACTTGTTCTGTGTGTATAATATTTGATTATAAATTTCCATTAGAAACAACTCCCCGTATTATTTAATTTTTTTATCAGTTTTCCCGTGTACCATAGTTAAATAAATTTTTTCATTAAAAACAACTCTTTATTCTTGTATAATAGTAGATTAAGAATTTGCATCAACAACTCTTTATTCTCAATGTTTAACAACCCATTTAACTCTCAACTACTATTTTTCAGTGAAAAATAAATAAATAATGATAAGTAAAATAATTTTACTTGATCAAGTAAAAATAGAGATTAATTGATATACACTGATAATGTAAAATATTTTCACACAAACATCCCATTAAATCACATTATGGTGAAACATTAATAGGTTTATTCCTAAAATATTTCGATAAATATTTATATGTCATGATTTAATTGGATGTATGTGCAAAAAAATACTACACCGTTAATACACACAAATTAAATCTCTAAATATAACTACCAATTACGGTTACTATTGTATTTCATTTGTTATGGAATATTTTCTCTCTCTCTCTCTCTCTCTCACACACACCATAGCATTGTACTATAAAGCAATTTAATTGAATTAAAATTAAAAAATTAATTGAATTGAATTTTGGTTTGAAGTCCATATGATAGATTGAAATTTATTTGAAGTCCACAAGTCTTTTCTTTCACTTTTCGGAACTGTCATCCAACTGTTCCTTTTTTTTACTTTCTCTTATTTTCATTTTATTGTTCTTTCTCTCTCTTCACCAAAGAAGAATTTTGAGAAGTTCTCTTCCACATACAAACTCTAACTGCCATTGTTAGATCTCTTCCAACATAAAGTCTCTTTTGAAAAATCATCACCATAAAATTATTCTCCTTCATGTTCTCTACAAAACGCACAAAAGTAAAACGAAGATCAGAATATCTTTGCCGATGACCACCACACCGGAAATTGAAGCAACCGCGCCGGAAAACATGCTGCCTTTGTTTTGTGTTTTCTTCACTGTCTTATTTGATTTGGTCCATTTATGGTTTGAAGTTTTGTCATTTCTTTTTTGGTAAAGAAGCTAAAGAAGTTTTGTCATTTCTCTAGATTCATTTACTTTGTTTCTCAAAAAAAATAAATGGAAAACAACAGTGCCGGAAAAACTTTCATGATTCTATATCTATCACTTTCATGGTTCTAAAAATGTGTAAAACTACAGTGCCGGAAATCGCAGATCTAAAAGATTAGGATGAACAAAATAATTTACTTATTTTGGATTTTATCACTCTTTTCTAATTGGTTATTTCCTTGCAATTTTATATTTTGTTTTTTATCTATATTATTTTCTAGATCTACAATTGATGAACTAAAAAAAAGTTACTACTATTTTTTATTAGTTTTATATCACAGCTATAACATACAAAAAAAACTATTAATTATGGTTTAAATTTATGTAAATGATTCTGTTATCAAAATTTAATCTCCTTCCTTTTGATTTTTTTTCCTTTCCCGTCACCTGCAAAAATATAAAATTTGAATGAAAAAGAAAGTAATGAAAGTGGTTTGTTCATAAGGATGTGGTGCTGTTTTTTTTTTAAATCATAAAAAAAATAGTAAAAGTTGTTATTCATCTTCTACCTTTACTTTTTTGGAAGGCAAAATGATATAATAACAACAGTAAAAAAAATAAAAATTACTGGAGATAATACCTTGTTGTATCTTGGTAGTTGCATAAAAAAGACTTTTATTGTAGAGATGAAGAAACATTTGAAGAACAGAAGAAATCATATGGTAGTTGCATCCTGAAAATAAACAATGTTGAAGTTAAGAAATAAATATTAGATAACAACTTAAATAAAAACGAAATTAACTATTATGAGTAGTATAAAATGAAATATGCAGAAACAAAGAAGTGAAAAACTGAGAGTGAGAAAGAGAAGATAAAGAAGTTGAATAGATTGAACAAAAAAGTGAATATAAAGGAAAAAAAATAGAGGGAGAATTGAAATTTCAAATTTCAAATTGCTTCTTGACATAAAGTAGGCATAGGAAAGTGGAAAAAAGAGAAAACGGTGAAAAGTGTAATGATGAATTTAGAAGATTTTGGACAGGTGGCAATCGAAATTGGAGAGGGGCAGTTTAGACATTTCAGAAGTATAATCCCTTCTTAAGTTGTATAGGAGATTAGTCTCCGTGCACATTTTAACCAATTTTGACTCACAAATTGTGTCGTGGCGTCTTCAAATATATGCCGAAAAGGAAATTAACATTTTTTTAAAAAAATAAGAGAAAAGAGAAAAGATCACTCCACTCAATCCTCTTTCTTCTTATTCTTCCCCCTTCCACCTCCACACCAAACCTCCATTCTTTTTCACTCTCACATTCCCTTCTTACCCTTCTAGAATATATCGGCAAAGCCTTCTCTAACTGGCTACATTATGTGCACCTTCATGTTTAGCTACCTTAAACCGGCATAGCATTCTCTATATCTTCGTATGTTGGTGATCGATACCAGAAGCACCTCCTCTACCTTCCGATGATTAGAGGGTCCAAATTAAAACTTAATATGCTAATCACAATAATTATTATTTTCTTATGTTATTTGCATTTTAAATCGAGTATGATTTTTCTTAAAAAAAATATTATGTTTCTTTATTAAAGGGTCACTTCTAACATTAGTATATGACATCCAAAAATTCAAGACCGACCCTGCCTCTATATAGAATGTAGGAGCAAAGCCAACACCATTGACGAGTTTTTGTTTTTTGTGGATTTTGAAAACATAATTTTGAGAGGTAGAATTTCAAATTCTTCATTTTGAGAAAGAAAAAAGTTTGGTGTCAAGGTGGAAGGAGGAAGAGGAAGAAAGAGGATTGGATGGACTGGTTTTCCCTTCCCTTTTTTTTTTTATAAATTTTTTTTCATGTCGGCGTACACGTAGAGTCATCTACGTTATTAAAATTAATCATGTCACTATTTTTGGGTTAAAATTGGTCCAAATATGCATGGAGGATTAACAAGTGCAAAAATAGATAAATTTGAGAGGTCAAAACTGCTCAAGTTTAAAATGAGGGACTAAATCACATAATTGTAAAATTTGTAGGTCAAAAATTCAATTAAGCCTAAAAGTGTTTATAAGGTCAAAAGTTCATCCACATCATGTATGTCCAATGTGTCATTTCGTTTAAATCACCGAGACACCGAGATTAACTAAAAATGTACAAAATTTAATCCTTAGATATTGTGAAGTGGCAGCTGAGCTTAGGTCCACTATGCTTTGTGAAGATTTCCCGGCAAAATTATTCAGTTTGGAATGACATAGCCAGCTTGAATTCAATTTGAGGATCCCTGATGTGGGTGGGAGAACAACAGGGAACAAAACTAGCCATGCTTTGCTTTGATTTCCTGAAGTCCTTGAGATTTGAGTGTGACATCGTATCTTATCACTTTACATTTCAATTCAATTTAAATATTTTATTAAAACAAAAACAAAAATCATCTATATGGTCTTTCTTACTTGCTTGATCAATCAAACATAGAAACTACTAAACCAAGTGAGTTGTAGAGTGTGGGTGAAGTAATGGGTGCTACATAAAAGGGGAGCAATGAATTAGACTCATCATACTTTTGGGACCCTACTAATTAAGTTTGTACCCCTCACCGCACGGGAACTAGAAATCCAATCCATTGTTCGTGCGGGGTAGTGAATAGCAATACACCATAATTTGCCATTTGTGCAGCACCATCACGTGGCCTTCACAATGTATACACTTTGCCAAGCACTACATTGTGCTGTATTTGTAACCCTACACTTGTATTCTGGACCACATACTAAATATATACGATATATTGCAATTTGCAAGTTCTTAATTTTTTCATAAATTGTGTAGAGTCAACTAAAAAAAAAAGAGGACTGATTAACATTGTCATTATAATTCATTATTATATAACAAATACTCATTAAGGATATCTTGAAGCAAAAATATTCTATAGTGCATACTAGTAAGTGGAAACGCGCAATTTGTTGGACGGGCATTATTGGACATATATTAGCAAAAAAAATATCAACATGTTCATAAGCTACATGATTTCTTTCATTTTCTTTTACACATCAAATCTCAATTTTCTTTGGAAGTTAGGTCTTTGGCTATAGAAAAGTAAAACAAAAAAATAGCTGTTTGTTTGCTACACACAATTTTGACACACTAATGTTTGGCTAAAATGGATTCCATTATAAAACATAGTTGTTCAATCGTGTCATATACAAATAAAAGTTGTTCCGTTTGATAAATAATAACAATATCTGCTTATCTGTATCTTGTTTTATCTTTTAATAAATTAACATATTGTTTTATAAATTAGATTCTCCCTACTATATTAATAAACCCAATCTCTTTTTATTTTATTTTATTACAATCCAATCTCAAATGTCTTTTCAGAGTAATGATCTTCGCCAAATTATGGCGATTATGAATATGACACTTTCTATGTAAATCAATTGTTAGTTGGTCTAGTGGTGATAAGTGCTGGACTTGGTAGGAAGAATCACAGTTCGATCTCCCACAACTGCAATCGGAAGAGGGTTGAAACTTCTTGATGCTAAAATTGATCCTCGAACTATATTATGAAGTCTAGAAAGTTGGATACTAGGTGGTGGTGAAATAAAATGATAATTAATGGAAATTAAAAAAAAAAGTTATAGATAAAAAGTCTCAATTAAACTTAACTCATTTTACAAAACTCATACTAAAATGAGGATGTTGTTGTTTATAGTCTTTCCCATCATTGAACTTGATGTAGAATAATTTCATTAAGAAATCGATAATTAGATAGACTCGAATATCATATTAATTTTAAGAAAATGCTAACTAGTGCCCCGGGGCACTAGTTAAGGATACTTCAAATAGTAATAATACATTAAAGTGCGTGCAATCAATGTTTGAAAAGTAAGAAAATTGTTGTTTCCAATGTAAAAATTACTCATTTTGTATTCTTAACTAGTGCCCCGAGGGCACTAGTTAGCATAACCCTTAAATTTAACTCGTCCTTAGAAAATCGAATTCTCTGAGAAGATTATGAATATGTGGGGACACATTGGTTGCACAATTGAGACTTATTAGACCAATAAAAGAAAGTGAGTAAAGTGGCCGTAACACATTGGTGCTCTCATTTCTCAACTAACTTATAATGCTGCTACTCTTTTTGCCGACCCAACTTCCATGTTGTCTCTAACAATCCTTGTTCCACAAGACAATGGTCATTTTCATTCCCCTCCTTCACTCACACACAAACACATATATATGCTTACAAGCCCCAAAAGTCAAGTAACCTCAATTACTCTTAGAAAGTTAGCTAGGTAGTAATACATATCTCTATCTTTGAAATTTTCCAATATACATGTTCTTTTTTCTCTATAGTGTACTATATAGCATATTAGCCTAATTAGCTAGCTTTTTCTTTTTTTATGCTTCATGGACCTTCAATTAGGCCTGACTCTACCAATTCATAGTTCCATTGATGGATTTAATCATAGTGGGAGTGGTTATTTTGAAAACAAAAAGTATGGCAAAAACAAGCGTAGCTTTGAAGAGTCTTTTGGACATTTTTTGAAACCTTTACCTTTATTAGTATGGAGTGGACAACCAAATGAAGAAGTTGATCGCAATAAAAAGAGGAACACAAACATTCACACATCAAATAAGTAAGTTGATTATTTACTTTTATGTTTTCCATGTTTACCTATCCATTTTGAAATTAATGTCTGGATTAGAGGTGAATTTGGCAGAATCAATGTACTACAATGAATTTGCAAAACTCACTGTGATTCCAAACATATGCTTAAAATAGTTGGTAATTCGATTGAATTTTTTGATTATGTATATAATTAATTTTGTATATGAATAGTGAAGGAGAAAATTATCATTTGGTGGGGTGGCCACCAATTAAATCATGGAGGAAGAAAGAACTTCATGGCTATATAAGGATTGATCATATGCAAGGTAATGAAAATCAAGGTAGACGATCAAAACCTTTATATGTTAAGGTTAACATGGAAGGGGTTGCCATAGGTAGACAAATCAATTTGAGGCTTTACAACTCTTATCATACTCTCAAAGACTCATTGATTAGCATGTTTGTTAAATGTAAGTATTTAATGATTCATATAGTATCACTAACAATTTTTCTTTAATTTGTGTTTTGTTATAACTTACAAGGTATATTTAGTGGATTTTATTTTATTTTTTAGCAGACCAAAATTGTGAGGAAGATGAAGTAAACTATACACTCACATTTCAGAATATACAAGGGGATTGGCTGCTTATCGGACACATACCATGGCAGTATGTGCCTGTTTTATATAGATATTGTTACATTACATACTTTCATTGTCAAGTTAGCCACAACTGATTATTTAGAGAAGAGAGAATTTAGGAACATAATATGGAATGAACACAAATAAAATAGTCACACAATTGCATTATGCACAAATTTATTATCATAGTATAAATAAGGGAAACATATATCATGTTGTAAGTTATCACACAGTTTCCCACAGTTTGATATCATAACCGTACAATCTAAACGTACGGCCGAGATCATTCGATGTGATTTTATAACATTATTAACATGTACCGTCCGATCTGGAATTAATGGTCAAGATTTAAAACTGCGTCAAAACTTACAGCAACAAATCTCAGTCCATAAAATAGGTAAGGCAATGTCTAAAGATCTAATATGTAATTTTTTTTTGCAGATCCTTTATTGGTACGGTGCGGCGTTTGGCTATATTGAGGAGTGGAAAATGAAAATATCCGACAAATATTAATATTATAATTTGTACTTTAATGTTGTTTTCTTTTTATGAGTTGTACTTTTATGTTGTTTGTGCTTAATTGAGTAAACTACCTAATATTGTTTGCTTGAATATGTTGCATATAGCAAAAGTAAAACATGAGTAGTAAATAAAAATGTAAAACATGAATAGACTTTTACCTCAAAACCGAACCGTGAACACCCCCGCTCGCTATATATAAAAATCAATAAAGGCATGTAAATTAGTTATCAAGTAATATGGCAATACAATATCAATGCATAACCATATGAAACTATAAAATACATGGTTATTAATGATAACCTCACCGGTCACCATCTCCTTCTCCATTCCATGATCTTCTTCCAAAATATATATTTCATGAACTAAATTTAATGCTTATGGTATTTATAAGTTAAGTGGTTCAAGATGTCCACGCTGAGAACAGTTGGCATAATTAGAGGTGTTGCATCCCATGGCTTTTTATCAGGAAAATACCCATCCCAATGATCCTGACAAAAACCATTGTATTGCAACACAGAACTAATCTGGTCATAAACTCCAAACAATTTTTTTTGAGGAAGTAACTCCAATGCTGCAGTGCTGACTTGCGCCACGATCATATCATAATATTCTATACAATCGTCAAGGGCAGCAATGGCTTTTTTGTCGGTGCTAGCAGTGTCATTACGCAACTTGATAATAGTATCGAATATGGTCTTGGCTGCGTTGAGGGTGGCGTTAACCTCAATCTCAATTATCTCAATTGCCTTGACGATATCAAAAGGACCATGAAAGAGTTTCGAAAGGGTTTCAATACAACGAGTTTCGTAAGTACTTAGTCCACCATAACATAGTTTCTGACTCGAGTTGAAGGGACGGCATTGGAAGATAGAAGAAGAGAAGAGAGGGATAGGATGACAAGGAGGGTTTTATTGAATTTGTAATTCATTGTCTCTTCTCTTGAGAAAATATTCTAAGTGCATAAGAGACAATGAACCACAAAACTCAAGTTGCAATTGACTCTTATTTAAAATTTCCACTCTAATTTTGGCATCTTTTTAGTTGTTGATTATAGGCTCTCATGATATATATCTGCATAATAATAGCAACCCCAAAAGGTTACATGCATAAATAGAACAGAAATGTTATGGACTAAACTTATGTACAGTGCTTTAGACACAATTCTTACTGTGCTAGATACATGGAGGTGGTTATTATTATTAAAAAAATAGTTTTCTTTTATTTTTTTTAAATAGAAAATATAAGTAACTAACTTTTTGTGAGAGGCACAGTAAAAACAGCACCTAAAGAAAAGTATATAAGTTTTGTCCAAATGTTATTTCTACAAATTTTGTTACAACTCTACTACAACAATCAACTGTTCATTTTTACATGTTTAATTTTTATTTTTTTTTAAAAGCTGTCACACATGTGACATTTCATTTTCTTTTATATTTTAATTTTTATCCCTCCCTCCCTCCCTCTTTCTTCCAAAAACGCAGGTGAGAGAACAGAAAACCTAAATCACCATTTTTGTTTCGTCCTTCTCTTCCATTCTTGTTTCCTCCTTTTCCAATCTAATATAGAAAACTATAAATTCACTCTTCAATCTCTGTCAATTCAACCCTAAATTGCCTCTCCAATTCAACTCATCCATTCCCCTTTTTGGATCGTGTTCTTCTCCATTGTCCCTGTGACGACGGAGTCGGCGTTCTTCTCATGCGTCTCTTCAACAAGGTATTTTAATCCTTTTTTATTTCCATGTTTTGTATTGATGTTTTATAAGAAAATTTGAATGTCAAGTGTTGTTGTTTGTGGTTCCAAATCTAGAGATTTGAGGAATTGATCTTATTTTGATACATTCTTTCTTCATAACTGCTATTCTCTTTTCAAAATGAGGGTTTTAATTATAATAAGCAAGAGTGTGTTAAATTGGGTTTTTAGTATTTTCACGGATTGGGGTTGATTTCTTTTGTTGTAGTTGTTACAAGGCATGCTCTATTCATTCTTGTTGGGTGTGTTGTTCTGGTATTTGTTTTTGCTGTTTTGACAGAGCCGTGTTTTAGTGATCAGTTGAGTTGGAGTGTATGTGACTCGGTCTGTGATATTCTTAGAGGCCTATTTGGGGCTTTGTTCTTGTTTTTTCTCTCAGTATAAGTACTCCTTGTACCGACTTTTGCTTAATATAATGTCAATGGAAAATGATAAATATCAAGAACAATATCAAGAAAATGATAATATAATGTTCATGGAGCTGCTGAAGGTAGAAATTAAGTTTAATGGATGATTTGAAATGGGATTTGGGGCTCTCTTTTGATGAAATTTCTCATGGTTTTTTATTTTAGAATATGCTCGTGTCTCTAGTAAACAATGGTTCAAAAGGTGTTTGAAATTGCAGTCTCTTTGCTCTTTTTTCTATAAGTTTTTCGAGTTTTCTTTTAGGAATAAGAGAGGCTGAAGTTGAAAGAAGGACTCTTTAGTTTTTTTTTTTACATCAAGGAGTCTTTAGTTTAGCTATACATAATAACAGTGGTTTCTATAATTTATTCTATAATAACAGTGATTTTTTTTTTCGGGACATAATAGCATAGCTCATTATCCAATTTTCCTTTTATCACTATTTTTTGGTTTAACATCTTTGGGTTTAACAACCATGTACTTGATGAGAAGATAGTTTTATTGGTTGGTATTGCAGTTTAGTGTTGGTTTGCTTTACTAAGGAGGATATTGTCTTGTTATTAGACATGTAGATTGAATGCCGTGAGAATTTTCAAGTTGCTGCTGTTAAATTGGATGTAATGGATATGTAATGATTGACTGTCTTGTGTTTTTGGCTTTACTAAGCAATGATGTTTTTTTTAGACCTTGCACTTCTTGTGCTTGGCTTATTAGTTTTTAATGAATTTTGCCATTTCAAAAAGAATATCACCACTTGAGGTAAATTGTGAGAAATGACGCAATTGAGAAGTCCACTTGATGTAAGTATGGAGGATGTTGACTTCGTCATTGAAAGAGAGGTAACAAAATTATCACATAATGAAGATGACGAAACATCAAACCTCTACACTCGGCTTAAAGAAAAAATTAAGAAAGCGTGTGGATAGTGCGGTCACATGGACACCGTGGGTGAAAACATATGCGAAAAAAGGAAGGGCGAAGAGCGAAGAGGTGTGACTACACTATACATGTGCTTATTGTGATATTCCTTTTTATTAACTTTTGTATGACCATGTAAAGTACAATATTTGTTAATGTTAGTGATAATTAAGTATTTGTTTCATGTCATGTAAACAATTTCTAGTTTTATTGGTTTATTATGTTGGTGTATTTGGGACAATTAACCAAATCTATCAAACAACTCTCCAGCAATACGCACATGACTCCCCACATTTGTATTAGTAATATTTTGAGGAATCTCACTCTTTATTTATGAGTGGCACTGTACATGGGACACAATTCTTATTGTTTTCTGGTGAAAAAGTTAAAACAAAGTTAAAAGTGAATGAATTTTCAAGTTTAGAATATATTAGGTCAATTAACCAAATCTGCCAAACAACTCCCCAACAATACACACATGACTCCCCGCATTTATATTAGTAATAATTTTGAGAAATCTCACTCTTTATTCATGAGTGACACTGTACATGGGACACAATTCTTATTGTTTTCAGGTGAAAAAGTTAAAACAAAGTTAAAAGTGAATGAATTTTCAAGTTTAGAATATATTAGGTCAATTAACCAAATCTGCCAAACAACTCCCCAACAATACACACATGACTCCCCACATTTATATTAGTAATAATTTTGAGAAATCTCACTCTTTATTCATGAGTGGCACTGTACATGGGACACAATTCTTATTGTTTTCAGGTGAAAAAGTTAAAACAAAGTTAAAAGTGAATGAATTTTCAAGTTTAGAATATTTTAGGTCAATTAACCAAATCTGCCAAACAACTCCCCAACAATACACATATGACTCCCCACATTTATATTAGTAATAATTTTGAGAAATATCACTCTTTATTCATGAGTGGCACTGTACATGGGACACAATTCTTATTGTTTTCAAGTGAAAAGTTAAAACAAAGTTAAAAGTGAATGAATTTTCAAGTTTAGAAGATTTTAGGTCAGTTAACCAAATCTGCCAAACAACTCCCCAGCAATACGCACATGACTCCCCACATTTATATTAGTAATAATTTTGAGGAATCTCACTATTTGTTCATGAGTGACACTGTATATCGGACACAATTCTTATTGTTTTTAGGGAAAAAGTTAAAATAAAGTTAAGGGTGAATGAAGTTTCATGTTTAGAAGATGTTAGTTCAGTTAACCAAATATTTCAAACGACTCCCCATTTATACACATATGACTCCCCACATATATCTTGGTAATGATTTTAAGGAATCTCACTATTTGATTACGAGTGACATTGTACATGAGACACACTTCTGGTTGTTTTCAGCTGAAAACTTAAAATAAAGTCAAAAGTGAATAATTTTTTCATGTTTGAAAGATTTTAGGCAATTTAACCAAATATGTCAAACAACTTCCTAGTTATCTACACATGACTCCCCACATCTATATTGGTAATAATCTATAAATAATTAGAAATATGTCTCATATACAATGTCACTCATGAACAATTACAATACCATCTGCAAATAATAAGAAGTGTGTCTCAATTACAATACCATTTGTGAGCAAATAATGAAATCCTTAAAATTATTACTAAAACAAATGTGGGGAGTCATGTGTAGATAACTGGTGAGCTGAGGAACTAATTTGGTTAATTGGCGTAAAACCTTCCAAACTTGAAACAATCATTACATTTTAACTTTATTTTAACTTTATCACCTCATAATAATACAAACAAAAGGGACACATTCATGATATTTTACCGATAAACTTCATGAAATTTCAAAGTTATAATTATAACTTTGCAAATTATTCAAATTTATGAAGAGATTATCCACTTTTTAACAAATGATTAACCAGCTGGATTTTGTGTTTAAATTATCAATTGTGACTATTTTCTCACATCATCACAATTAAAGAAACATAAAAGAGACACATTCATGGTATTTCATTAATAAGTTGTGTGAAATTCTTTGGCAAAAGAAGGTACATATATTTTGAGAAATGAAATGAAAATAAATTGACAATTTTGCATGCTCTCAAGTACATCAATTGCATAATAAATTGTAGTACAAGTCACTTGATACTACATTATGTACATTATGTCAACTTTACAATTTTTTTATCGACGTCGATGATATTAAACAGATTCAACTACTTTGCCATTTTCCAAAAGCTCAAAACATTAAACTGTAAAGCAACTGTTATAGTTGCACCACCATCAAAAGTAGCACACCTGCACCAAACACCACCAAAAGCAATTCACCAACATCATGGTCTAATCTAACCACAGGCACACCTCTCCAATATTTCAAAATGCTTCATTAGCAGGTTTCAAAAGCAGCAAATGATTGCAATGTCCACTCATATTTCAATACATATCCTGTGTCAAAACTATATCAAAAAACATACAGAATAGAGAATGACAACAATAGTAAATATCAACAGACTATGATTATGCGGGGGTCAAATGCTTAGACACAATAATAGGCTCGAAGGCATACAATTCGGTTCAATTTGATGTAGTTTGCTATTAGAACCCAACTATGAACATCCCTACCAAGTAAGTTTTAATACCAAACTGCCGGCTATACCAAGTGAAAACACATAATTTTAAGAACAAGTGAACCAAATGATTTCTATTCCATTACCAAACTGCAAGAAATACAAAGTAAAATAACATAATTCTAACAACAAGTGAAAGCATTTGATTTTTATTCTACAAAATCAAGAATCAAAGTACTTAATTGAATGAGAGTAAATATCACAGTATAAGCTTACTCTATGTATAATTTAAATACTCTCTGCTGTGACTAAAGTCTGAATGAATACTTAGTTTGCATGTTGTGATTTTTGCACGTTTGATTACAACGACCAATTTAGATACCGGTTTAGCGATTGCTCTGTGATACTGAATCAATGACCGATTATAGCAAAATTTAAAATAAATTGGAGACTAATCCGGTCTCTAAATTGAGTTCTTAATTAAAAAATATATATTTTGCTATAAAAATTTGATTTTTTTAAACTATTTATCAACTACATAAATAAATAAAAAATATATTAATGTGCATAGTAAAACTGAGACATAATTACATTTCAAATTAAGTGTTTATTGTACAAAATGTTTAAGAGAGAAGTAAGTGAACTGACAAATAACTAAATACTTCCACTAGTACTTTTGGATCCAGCCCAACTTTTTCATTGAGAAGTAAACCTTCAGAAAAGGATGCCATCATACTATAAACCAATGGAAAAGAGATAAATAAGTAATGTCACATTAATCATAAACACAAGGTCAAATGGAAGCAAAAAAGCAGGAGATAAATTTTATAGGCAAACACTAAATTGTGATAACATCAAATCATCCATGTAGTGAATTCCACCGAGTAGAAAAAGCATGGTAATTTATTCTCAAGTTGCAACCCAATTTCAACTTTCAGCCATTAACCATCAAACACAAACAATTCATATATACAAGTATATGCTAATAAGTAGTAACCTTAAACATGTTACAGTACAAGTTATCACAGGAGATAACAATCACATTGAGAATGTTATAGTAGTACAAACTAAGTAGAAGTTCAAACTTCAAGCCTTTGTAAATTTTCTCAACAAACTAAAGTAGAAGACAACTTTGTACTGCTTGAGACACCAAATGTTTCAACCAACTCCCCACATTTTAACACATAACTCCCCACTTTTTGTTTTCCTGTGTTTATCATGTCATTTTTCAACTCATAACATTACAATAAACATCATTCCTCAAATAAAAACACGAACTAACTTAGACTAATTACATGATTGTCAGAACTTTTAAATTAACCAAATGTTTCAACCAATGACCCATACAACCCACATTTTTCTTCTTGTGTTTATCATGTTATTTTCCTCAACTCATAACATTACAATAAAACAAACATTCCACAACTTAAACTATTAAAATGATTTCAGTTTTGTCTATGGCTGGAAACATAAGAGGGGCATAATTATGATTTATACTTCGTTAATCGTTTAACCCCTAATTTATACCCTAAATCATGCATTTCAAATAACCACACACAAAAGGGAAATTATAATCAAAATATTTTCAACAATAAGGAGAAGAACATAATTAAAAGGGAAAGTACTCTAACCTTGAATGAGGAGAGCGTCGAAAAGGACGAAAATAGGTTTTTCGTATGGTGAGAGGAACATCACTTGGAGTGAGGGGGAGAAGGCGTTTTGCAGTGATGTGATCAAGGATACTGAATTATGGCGAAGATGAAGTTATGCGAGGAAGATAAGCGAGAGATTTGTTGAAGTTGCTGAATGCATCTTGTTGCACTAGGTTATCCTGACCTACATCCCGCTGCCATTGTGTTCAAGCATCGTCCTCTGGTGGTGACTGCACATCTGATGCATGTGCATGCTTAGTCGCCTGTCAGTTTATGCTGCAAATTAAATAGGCACAAGTTGAGACTTCAGACATTGAAATAAATGATATCAAACCATCACATAAAAATATTTAGGATCAAAAAAGCTAAAAGCTTGAGATCCCACAACAACTACACTCTTAAAGATATACACATATATATTCTTGAGTTTTTGTCAATTTGTTTTTTGACATTTCTAATTTAGAAATATGCTTGTATCTGAATGTAATTCTAGTCATTTCAAGTCTCATTCTTAGTGAAATGAATTTGCAACTCTAAGTTTCCATAAATTTATTAGCCACATCAAAAACCAGTGAAAAAACAAGTCATATACATGGTATTAAAAATCACTCCAAACAAGTACACCATTTTTTCTTCTAAATGCAACAATTCAAGCATTTTATCAAATAGCTTGTGAACAATGATGATGAATGCTAATTAGATAGTGTGAATACTAAAATAAACAGTTAAGTAAAATACATAGTTTGGAACTGAAATAAACAAAAATCACATAAGCCCCAATTTATACCCCAAATCATGCTTTTTAAATAACCATAAGCAAAAGGGAAATTAGAATCAAAATATTTTGAAGAATAAGGAGAAGATCATAATCAAAATGAACCGTGAACTAACCTTGAATCGGATGAATGAGGTTAAAGTAGTAGCATAACTGATTTCGTCGAAGAGAGGGGACGATTGTGTTTAGGGCTTGTCGCAGAGAGGGAGAAGAAATTTTATAGAAAGGGAGAAGCTCACAGCTGAGATGGAGAAGGTGATTTGCAGAGAGTAAACCGGTGAAGAAAGATGATTTGGAGAGGGTGAGAACCGGTGAAGAGATGTTCTCCAGAGAGAGATGTTCTTCTGCTTCTTTTGTTTATTAATGAGTTTTTATTTAATTTTAAAAAAGAAAGTCACATGTGTGGGAGAGCTATAAAAATTAAATTAAAATTGATGTATAAGGTAACAGTTGGTCTAAGTTGTAGTAGAGTTGTAAAAAAAATTGTACCAATAACATTTCTGTAAATAGAAAGAGACAAGTTGACTTAGTAAACTAACATCAACTTTCATAAAAACTAAGTCGAACTAACATTCCACTCTCATTTCACAATTGACTATGTAAATTTTGTAATATAAAATGAAGAGGTAAGGAGAATAATAATTTATCAATATATATAAAATACTAATATATCTAATATTTACCAATTGTTAGTTAGTTCAGCGGTGGTTGGCGTTGAATTTAGTAGGGAGGATCGCTGTTTGATCCCCCACAACTGCGACCGGGAGGGGGCTGAAACAACTTGATGTCAGAACGGATCCCCGAACCAAATTAAACGGGGGTGAAAACAAAAATAATCTAATATTTAGATGAAAACACAAACATTATACACATAATAGAGTCTAATTTAGCAGATTAAACTGGTGGTGAAAAAAAAAAATTAATTATGTTTTATGTTGAAAATTGGCCGAGTGTTCCTTATTTAAGTATCAACATTCAACACATTTTGAAAATTGTTGAAATGTATATTAAATTCAGTTCAATCGACTTATTGCAAGGAATCTGTGTTCTTATTTTCTTGTTGTAGAGTGTGACAAATTGTACCCAGATAAAAGAGGTGTGACAAAAACGATCACGGTGGGACTCGAACCCACAATCTCCCGCTCCGGAGGCGAGCGCCTTATCCATTAGGCCACGCGACCAACTTTGTTAATTGTGGAGCATAAATTTATTTAACATTGCTTTCAGAATACATAAAAAGGGCAACAAGTTGATTAAAGTGCAGAACTCTCCAGATGTGTAATGTGTAATGTGTAAAATATAATGTATGCAAAGAGCTTTCCGTGGTTTCTAGGGAAGCTAATTAATTGTTGCGTAAACTACCTTACAATATGCTCCATCATGATCCCTTCTTCTCTTGGACAATTATTATTTCTCCTTGTTCTTTCTTAATTGCAATGTTTCGTTCTGAATTAATGGGGGTGTAGCATCACTAGACTTATTCGCTGGTTTTCTTTATTCTTTAGCTTAATTATAAATTTTAATCACCCCATTTTAAATTCCTCATGAAATTGGATCCCATATTTTACAATTCTCTAGCATTGATTCCTCCCATGTATATTTTTAAACGGTGATACGACAAATTTTAAATGACGTGTCACACGACATGATGATGTGAAGTTATCAATATGGCCATAAACTTCAAGAAAGTCCCTTAAAATCTTTAGTTTAAACATGAAAAGTTGTTATTATTATTATTACCTAAATGATTTTACATCATCAAATCATATGTCTTATCGTTTAAATTATGCCACATCACCATTTGCAAATAAAAAATTCAAGAAAATGACCGTAACTTTTTTTTTGAATCGGCAAAGAAAAGATTTATATATAGAGGAGCATAAAGGAAAAAGCACAAGACGTAATCCACCCTCACCAGAAGATAAGTACATAGAAGTACTCAAATCAAAACGCTAACCAAAACAAACGTCGGCCAAAATACAACCCCACCCAACAAATATTTAGCTATACAATCCACTCATAATACAAACAATGTGAATTTGATTTCTTCGCCAACAACCACTTCCAAGAGATACACTTAATTCTTTCCAATACGTCCTCAAGATTAATAGCTTTGTCAGAAAAGATTTTATCATTTCTAACTCGCCAAAGAACTCAAATAACCGCATGTCAAACCATCAATAGCCCGTTAAGGAGTTTCTCTCCACGATTAATGGAAGATAAAAATCCTTCAAAAAGAGCCGAAATTGATCCCGAGAAAGTCTCAACCACACCAAACCACCTATACCCCTTGACCAAATAGACCAAGCCAAATGACACAAGAAGAACAAATGATTTTTGGTTTCAACACCCTCTCCACAAATGGCACAAAGCAAGTGATCGCCCTCAAAAATCACTCTTCTACTAGCCAAAATTTTCCTTGTAGGAATTCTAGAAAGCAAGGTTTGTCAAGAGAAAATCACCACTTTTAAAGGTGCCCAACTCTCCCACACTTTATGCAAGACAACACAAAGACTAGAGGACAAGGAAGAAGAAAGAGTCAACTTAGAGGATAAGAAATCATAGTTGATCTTGACGGAAAATATACATCCATTGTCATGAAAAAAGTTCCAAAATGAACGTAACTTGATAATTTTAAAATAGGAGATCAATTTTATCAATGAGTTAAAATCAATATACCAAAATTTCAATTATCTCTTAATCTTATTCTTACATTATTTCTACTTTGCGCTCTAGTACATATACATATATATACGCCATTTGATCATTTTTTAAGACATATATAACGATACATTTGTTTTGGATTTCTTAAAGAAAAAATTTAGTTTTTTTCTTAAAAAAATCACTTTTATTATTTTAGTAGTGTTTATTCTATAGATTTTTTAGAAAACTATTTTTTTAAAAAAATGTTTTTAACCTTAAAATCTAATCTTAATAACTTTTTAAAAATCTATATATTTTTTTTAAAAAAAGAACATAAGTGTAGGAGTTTAAAATTTTTTAAAAAAATTATCATAGTGCTTTAAATTTTAAAAAAATCTCTAGATTTTTATAATACTTAAACAAATACTCCTTGCGTCCCAAATGATACCCAAAAAAATAAATAATTATTTCACACTTATTAAGAAAACAATAATTTGGAGTATGACATTTTGTATTGAGAAGACCTTTCAATAAGATTTTTTTACTTTCACCATCAATTAAATCTTGTCTGGAAGTCCATTTTTACCTATAATTTAGAACAACAAAAAATGATTTTTTTTCCTTATAAATTGAGACGGAAGGAGTAGAAAGATTTTTTAATGTATTTTATCCCTAATGACTAATATATCAACTTTTATATACACCAATTTTAATTGACATGTTTATATAAAGGACGGGATTATGTGATGACATTTTTTTCTTCAAAGAAAGAAAACATCATTTTCAAAGCTGAAGTTGATGAAGTAAAAGCGAGTGAATACAGGACAAAACAACTTATAGTTCTCGCGGAATATAATTTTTTGAAGTCAGACGACCAAACAATTTCATATGATTCGTTAAAGTCTGCGTTTAATCTCTCGCTGAATTTTCTTTATTAAGTCAGACAACTAAAGAAATGGGATACAGCCGGTCAATGAAGCATTCCAATCCAAATTGCATTCGTTGGATTAATGATTTAACAGCTAATTAACGATTCAGACTTCAGAGTCAATTATTCACTAGATGCACCTCTTCTCTTCTAAATGACCTGTTTACAGCAAATTAAGTTTTTCTCTCCCTGTTTAGAGCTGGCAATACCAACTACCAAGTAAACAATGTTGTCTCACAATGTATGCCCACTTCAGAATTTGAAAGATTTTAAAATTACGGCTTGCATATTTACATTTTTATTTGACAATATATTTACATTTTTTTTGGAATGGATATAATATTTACATTATTTTTATTTTGACAAATTGAATATATTTTAATAAAATGTAATGTTGTCTCACAAATTCACAATGTATGCACACTTCAAAATTAAATCATTATTTTTTACTAATTAAATATATTTTAATTAAAGGTCATCAAGGGTGTGTTTATTTCACAATATACTTGTGATTAATAAAAATTAAATGATAGAAAAATGCACTTCCATGTTTGTTACAAGTTTATCAAATTTTATTCCCGAATATTAAAATCGAATACATCATCTTTTGGATAAGATTTTTTTCCTTCTCAAAATCAATATAAATCGTGTCATGAGAAAAAATTGTCACAAAATACTAATAAAATATAAAGAAAAAAAAAATCACCATCATACCCTTTATTATTTATTACTCCACCTTTGTCAAATTCTTTTAATTTCTTTATGCAGTTAACAAATAATTTTTTTTATAAAATCACTCATAATTTTTCTGTCATACAAAAATTAACTTTTACTATAATTCTTTTTTTTTACAGAACTATATATAGTATTTTTTAAAATGATTTTTATAATTTAAGACAAAAAATTAATATATTGTTTAATCCATAATACTTTTTTTTTTTTGTCAGGTAGTCTAGTGGATAGAAATTTACAGCTTAAAGTGGATAAGTGAGATGACCGGGGTTCGAACTTCGATCCCCTGCATATATAATGCATTGTCCAACCAACTGAACTAACTCACGGGACTGTTTATAATTTATATTTTTGGTACATTCAAATAAAAATTGCCTAATATAGTAGATGATTACGGAGTCTTATAAAAAAAAAAGGGTCATGTTAACATGTGCCTTAGGGCACATGATAACTACTTAAATAAAGAAACTTAGTATTAATTAATTCAAAAAAATTAATGTTCAAAAGGTGTATTACTCAAGTACCAAGAAAAATATTTCTATATTAAACTCCTTAACATGTACCTTTAAAGGCACATGTACCTTTAAAGGCACATGTTAACGTTTCCAAAAAAAAAAATACTAGATGATTAAAATAGAAATTTGAGTTTAGTGTTTCTATTTTGACTCATTATGGAAAGTTTCGAGACTTGAGAGTCCAATTATGAGTGCCATAAAAAAGTAGAATAAATAAGGAAGAAATGGCAAAGAGTATCAAACAAAATCATCACATTGCTTTTTTATTTTCTGACAATTAATTAAATCTCCATATTGGTTGTTTACCTTAAATACCGAACATTGCAAATTAATTACCATCCCACCACCGACGCCGTAAATATCAAACGGGACCCACCTAACAACCGGAACATCCGGTTCCCGTGTCCGCATCAAAACTGGTAAACTTCCAGAAAGAAATGAAAATCAGCATCATATATCAGAAAACGAGTCCAAATCACCGTATACCGTACGCGTCGTATGATAGCAAAAAATTACCTCAAAACATACAAACCCCACCCTCTATTCTTTTCTTCAGACATCTCTCTCTCCGGTAGCTACCAATTGTACTAAGCTTTTTCCTTTCTCTCTCTCCATTCTCCAATTCCCACAGATCTGAAACACTGTTCGCGCCTTTGACCTTTCAACTCTCTCAGTCTCTCTCTTCTTTCTATCCATTGGTCCTTATTCCAGTAGATCCGGACCAACCTAATCGGAGCTCCATACCCGTTTTTGTTGCTTCTCTGCGCGGATCTAGGAATAGAGGTAAGCTTCAAGGATCTATCTATGTATTGACTCTTGCATACTTCAATTCAATTTCATTTCAACGGTTGTTAGGTTATTAGTTTTGGTTTTAGTTTTATAAATTCACAAAATCAGTTAATTCAAACCTCTTTCAATTCTGTTATAACCGTTTCATTCATAATCATCATCAATTAGCTCAAACTGAGTCTGTAACTAACTGAACAGATTTTGATTGGATCGGAAGAGGAAGATTCAAGATGACTTCGAGCACGATCCGGAAAGCGATTGGTGCGGTGAAGGATCAGACGAGTATTGGAATAGCGAAGGTGGCGAGTAACATGGCGCCGGAGTTGGAGGTGGCGATTGTGAAAGCTACAGGTCACGATGAAGATCCGGCGAGTGAGAAGTATATAAGGGAGATCTTGAACTTGATGTCTTACTCGCGTGGTTATGTTCACGCGTGTGTTTCGGCTGTGTCGAAGCGTTTGGGGAAGACGCGCGATTGGATTGTGGCTTTGAAGGCTCTTATACTTGTTCATCGTTTGATGAATGAAGGAACACCGATCTTCCAGGAAGAGATCATGTATGCTACCCGTAGGGGAACAAGGCTCTTGAATATGACTGATTTTAGAGATGAGGCTCATTCTAGTTCTTGGGATCACTCTGCTTTTGTTAGGACTTATGCGATGTATCTCGATCAGCGACTTGAGTTGATGCTTTTTGATAGGAAGGCTGGTGGTGCTGGCAGTAGTGGCGGTGGTGGAGATGAGAGGTTTGGTGGAAGAGAAAATTACAGATCGCCGCCGAATGAATATGAGTATGGAGGTGGACAATATAGAGGGGACGGTGGAATGAGGAAGACGAGGTCATATGGTGATGTGAACGATGCGCCGGGGAATGATGATAGAAGGATTGTTACTGTTACGCCTTTGAGGGATATGAAGCCGGAGAGGATTTTTGGCAAGACGAGTCATTTGCAGAGGCTCTTGGATCGATTCTTGGCTTGTAGGCCAACGGGCTTGGCCAAGAACAGCAGGATGGTTTTGATTGCCCTGTATCCCTTGGTTAAGGAGAGCTTTCAGTTGTATGCTGATATATGTGAGGTTTTGGCTGTGTTGCTTGATAAATTCTTTGATATGGAGTACCCAGATTGCGTGAAGGCCTTTGATGCTTATGCAAGTGCTGCTAAACAGATTGATGAACTGCTTGCCTTTTACAATTGGTGTAAAGATAGTGGCTTGGGGAGATCCTCTGAGTACCCAGAAGTTCAGAGGATTACTAGTAAGTTGTTGGAGACGCTGGAGGAGTTCGTGAGGGATAGGGCCAAGAAGCCAAAGAGTCCAGAGAGGAAAGAGGAAGCTCCCAAGCCGGAAGTACAAGAGGAGGAACCAGTACAGGATATGAACGAAATCAAAGCACTGCCTCCACCTGAAAATTATACCCCGCCTCCTCCTCCGGAGCCAGAGCCCGCGCCAAAGCCTCAGTTTACGGAGGACTTGGTGAATCTGAGGGAGGATGCAGTCACTGCAGATGACCAGGGTAATAGATTTGCTTTGGCACTCTTTGCTGGTGCACCGGCTAATAATGGAAATGGATCGTGGGAAGCCTTTCCATCAAATGGACAGCCTGAAGTAACTTCAGCTTGGCAAACCCCTGCCGCAGAACCTGGCAAAGCTGATTGGGAATTGGCATTGGTTGAGACAGCCAGCAATTTATCAAGGCAGAAGAATGCTTTAGGTGGTGGGCTTGATCCCCTATTGTTGAACGGCATGTATGATCAAGGAATGGTCCGGCAGCATGTTAGCACCTCCCAACTTAGTGGAGGGAGTGCAAGCAGTGTGGCATTGCCAGGACCGGGAAAGACCACAACACCTGTTTTAGCTCTCCCAGCCCCAGATGGATCCGTGCAGCCAGTGAATCAGGACCCATTTGCTGCATCGTTGAACATTCCACCACCTTCCTATGTGCAAATGGCCGAAATGGAGAAGAAGCAGCAATTGCTTGTTCATGAGCAGCAGCTGTGGCATCAGTATGCAAGGGATGGTATGCAAGGCCAGTCTAGCCTGACCAAATTGAATAATGGTACTGGATACTATGGTGGAGGTCCTATGCCTTATGGAATGCCCCCAGTTCATGGAATGGGACCTCCAAACGGGTATTACCATACTCCTCTCTGATAAAACCTCCCTTTGTTTTTTGCCACATATCTATAGGTTGTTTCGTTTATTTTTTACTATGACATAGTGTTTTCCTTTGTTTTAAATGGTGTCATCTTATTCTTGAGATCTGCATTTCGTATCATGGGATGCAAAGGAGAGACAATTGGAGGAAACAATTTCTTGTTGGGTTTTGATGCTGGGAGATGTGCAACTCAATTGTGATGTCTCTGTGTATTTTGTAATAGTAACATTTTCTTCTCGATTTTGTACTTCACGTGATTCTTGCTCCTTAAAAAACAATCGTTTAACTACTGTAAATTTTATAAAATGCCGGTGCTGACGATATTGATTGGTTATGCATATTTCTGTTATGGTAACAGTCTTGTGTTTCTTTTTTAACCAAATTTTGCGAACCGTCTTTGCTGCTGCTTATTCATAAAAATTTACTTACATACTATGATACTACAATACTGTTAAGTGTTTCCGAGGCTAGTTCTTGCATGAGACTCTTAGGATGATTAATCAAATGTTTAATCTAAGTATTCAAATAATTCAAAATGGGTTTTATTTATAATTTCATTTTTGCTGTTATTGTTTGTTTACAAAAAAGTCCTTGTGTAAGATTACTTGAAGGTCGTTTAATCGTTTTTGGTGGCGTGTTGTTGGGGCTGGTAAATTGGAGTAGTAAAATAGGGGACCATGATTTAAGCAATTTTGGACATGAATTTCATTTGAAGTTTGAACCACTGATTTATTATTATGATGAATCTTTTGATTAATATAATGAATCTCAATTCATTCAACTTCGTAAAGACAACCACATTTGTTTTTTATTTGATTTATTACATGAATTTTGAATAATTTTGATGTTTTTATATGATATTTCAGTTTATAATTTTAGCATTATTTTTACTTTAAAATGTCATGATTTGTTGATAATATATATTTCTTACGATTTATTATAAGATTTCACTTGCAATTAAAAAAATTGTTCATTCGTTTTCTTGATTTATTTTATGAAATCATTCGTTTCTGGATTTGATAACCATGCATAGCACATATAAAGCTTATTTATGCAACTATTTGGAAAAACTTGCTAAAATATTCTTCCACGAAATTTACTGGTCATGAATATAACTCGTAGAAACCAGTCATTTCTTTGTAGAAACAAAGCTCTTATTGAATGATTTATGGAAGAGTTTATGGAGAGATGCTATAGTGTAAAATAATTTTATATGATTATTTAATAAAAAATTATTCATTTGTCATGTTTAGGGTTGACAATAATGAATTGAGCCAACTTGACAAAGTTTGAAATTCGATTCGATTATTGATTTGTTGAATTTGGTTCATAAACCGAACTTGAGTTAAAAATTAAGTTTGTTAATTGAAAGCTATATATAGTTCAACTTGTTTAGTTCACGAGCTTGTTCGATTATATATAACACTTCAAAAATATTTTTATATTTATATATTTAATTTTATATATTTATATAATTGATCTTATATATTTAGATAATTGATTATACATGTAATACTTTAAAAAAAATTAAAAATGAAGACAACAATATAACAATAATAGAATAAAAATGAGCCACATTAAGATTATCAAAAATAAATAAATAAGTAAACAATGAATCACTTATTCACCTTAAGGGTGAAATTTCAGCCACTAAACTATTTGACCAAAAAAAAAAGAAAGAGTTTTTAATGATTTGATAAATAAATAGTTCCACGTACAAGGAAAATAAGATTATTTATATAATTATCAAGTTTTTTCCTTTATTGAATGATTAAACTGCTATGACTCTGACTTGAAGGAGTGAGTTTTCAATTTTGTAATTTTGCATTTTCTAACCTTTGGTTATCAAAATTTAAACTACATTATCTTTAATCTTTTCCTTGGATCCTAATTAGATGGCAAGTAACATCACTCATGTCATGGTATTGATCTTTTCAGCATTAACAAATGGTTGTACCTTACTCTTTTAGTACCTATCGTTCGCACCTATTCGGGTTGAATATTGAAACTATTGTTTTCTATATGTTTGGTGAAAATTGTAAAGAACACTATCAACAGATTGTGAAGAAAATGGGACAGTGTGTCGAAGTTGAGTTAGAAAATGGGTGTGCTTATTTATTTGTCCAGGAGCATAACATATATCTTATGACCAACTATTTTACGTGCAGGCAATTTTGCATTGATTTTATACTGTGTGTATACTTGACAACTATTTTAACACATGTAGAAGAAGTTTTTGTCAAAAGAGTCCATATTATAACTACAAAGAAAATTTGTCATTTCCAAGTTTCATTCTAGAACTTACTCGAATTGTGTGTTTGATCACTCGGTTCTAAAATTGTTGAACATAACTCATAAGCTGATTTAAGTTGATTTTTTAATTTTGTGTAAATTATTAATGTTACTAGATTTTACAATTATTTTATTCAAGTAGCCTAGTCGTTAGAATTTCACCCTTGGAAAAATGAATTTCTTACCAACTGAATTAAGCTCATAGAGCTATTTTTTATTATTATTGTTATTTTTTGGTACAAATTTTTTAATATTATTATTATTATAACAAAAAAGTTACAAAATTAGAAAAACAAAAATAAAATCATTTGACATCAATGTCGCTATTTTGTTTGGTTTTTGTACGAAACTATAAATGTAACTTTCATCTCAATATCGTATTTTAATTGGGATCTTTTCTTTGTACTAGGTGTAAAGTAAGATTTGGTATGCACCAAAAAACAAAAAAAAAAAACTAAGAGTTGGTATATAGTTTTCAATGTAAAATAGTTTGGTATATTTTTTTCAATAGTAAATTGTTTTCTTAAAGAAATCCCTCAGTGTGTTCCATATCTGAAAAGAAAAATAGAGAAAAAAGTGTTCCACATAATTCTTAAAATCGTTTCAAATATTTGTGTTTGAGATAAATTAGCCATTAGATTTAACTTGACATATTTAACGATTAGGATGCCTAACTTTAGGTTTAACTTGACATATTTAGCAAATAACATGCCTAACTTTACATTATTAATTAATTGGGTCATGCTAACTAATAAATAAATAGAGGGCCTCTCTCTATTAGTCTCAATCACTTAAGAAATCACTCAATTGGACATGCTAATATGTCAAGTTAAGTGTTGTAAGTCATAGATTCAACATGGTTTTTTTTTTGGACAAGCGCCACTTAGTTATCACAAATTTTATTATTATTTTTGTACAATAAAATAAAATTCATTCATTTATATGGTAAAATAACAACAATACAAGATATCAAGATAACTGAAAGTTCAATAGAGATACATATAAAACTTTCAACTTACATTAATATAATGTTAACAAACTAAAATCTAAATCTTAACAACCATGATAATCCAACCAACTTAAAAAAAAATATTTACATGTGTTAGCCCTTTATTCTTAACTCTATTATTTTAGTCCATTTTATTTTTATTAAAGTGTATGTATTAATATTATAAAGTTATCCACATTAATCAAAGAGGAGTAACGATTAGTATAAACGGCAAAGGATAGGATCCATAAACCAAATGTTTATGGATGGTGCATAAACAATTATAAACCGTTAGATTTTGTTTACACGTGGAATAATCTCGTTTTTCCATTTTACGTCTTTGTGTCAAAGCTCGCAAAACCAAAACATCGCTTCTGCAATTTGATCTCTTCGCCATCGATCATCGTCTCCGATCTCGCCGCCATCGTCCATTGTCTTCGATCTCATAGAATCGTATTCTCTCTTTCCAATTTGTTCTCGACGTTGCCATTCGTCTCTCTCGTGCGATTTCTTCTACAATCACAGAGTTCAGTTCTTCTCCTTTCCACCGCCACGCGCCACCCCCTTCGCAGTTCTTAGTTTCAGAGTTCACTCACAAACAGGTTCCTTACTTACTTTGCTTCTCTCTCTAATTTGATATATCGATTCAATTTTCATCGAAACCTTGTAAATTTGTTTTTTTGTTTATTTTTCATTCACTGTAGTTCTTGCTTTACAAATTATTACTACATGATTTTCCGTTCTATTATATTGAGAGATCTTCATCCACCATGTTGCAAGTGTATTTGTGGATTGTTTTGTTTCCATAGTGTTTTTATCATGGCAATTAACTTGCAAACTATTTATTCGATTCATTTTGTCCCTGATGAGCAACAAAAGCTCTTTTTTACTTCAGTTAATGGATTGCTCTGCATATTTCATACTAGTGGAGATATAGATGATAATGATCATACAAAATGTTGATTTGTTCACTTGTTTGTGCCGTGATACTTGGATGCATCATCAAGAATCAGTATCAAAAATTTATGCTTTTGAAGTTTATTAAAAAAGTTGAAATAATATGATGTAATTTGTTCTATTATGTAGGGGAGTTATGGGCATGCTTCCCTGTGCAAGCTACAACTTTGATCAAGTCAAGTGTCCTTTTTGGTTTTTTTATTTTATTTATTTTGATGTGGTCTCAGACTTTTAGGCAATCGCTTTTACTGCTACCCTATAAGTTCATTTTAGACACATTTGAAGGTTTGATGATATTTTTTTTGTTTAATGATTGCAGTAAATATATGTCGAGAGGATATGTAATTGACTTTTTTGTTTGGTTAATGTTCATAGATTGGACCATATGTATGGAGAACATACAAAGAACTTTTGACAAAGTTTATGACTATAACATGAAGGACTCTGACATTGAAATTGAAGCATTGCAAAGTTATGGTGGGAGCACAAGCTTGAAATCTAAAATCATATATGATGAGGTCAATTCTACTTTGATTATAATCACTTGTAAAATTTAGTAATGAAGATGGTGGCAGTGAAACAGAAGAAGGGGTGTGTGTGTAAACCAAAGTTCTTTTACATTGATAGTTTTCAAATGATTTCTAATTTTAGGTATGATTTTGAGCATATATGAATTGAACTATTGTATTATGATTTATATTTACCATTCTACTTAGAAAAAGTGAGAGAAATGAGAAATTATTAGTATTGATTAAAATGGTATTATCAATTTTTTATGATTATTTTTGTGGAAATTTGAACTCCTCTGTTGAAGTTACAATGTTAAAGGTTTAACACCTAATTAACATTGATCCACTGCGTTTATCAATCTTTCTTGCTAAGTTAAAAATCATACCTAAACCATTTTCCTGGGAGAATGGTTTCAGAGAGTTGTACTCTAAAACTATTTTGCTGGTAAAATGGTTTTAGAGAGTTGATGTTTAATTGTTGCTTCATAAACCATTTTGCTGGAAGAATGATTTCAATGAGTTGTACACCAAAATCATTTTGCTGGTAGAATGGTTTCAGAGAGTTGATGCTTAATTGTTGCTTCCTAAACCATTTTGATGGTAGAATGGTTTCAAAGAGTTGTACTCCAAAACCATTTTGTTGGTAGAATGGTTTCAGGGAGTTGATGGTTAATTGTTGCTTCCGAAACCATTTTGCTGGTAGAATGGTTTCAGAGAGTTGATGTTTAATTGTTGCTTCCTAAACCATTTTGCTAGTAGAATGGTTTCAGAGAGTTAATGCTTAATTGTTGCTTCCTAAACCATTTTGCTGGTAGAATGGTTTCAGAGTTGTACTTCAAAACCATTATGCAATGTAATATTGTTGAACAATAGTAGCGTGCGCATGTGGCTTGTCACTATGGCACACGTGGTGGTCTGGAAATGACAGCATGACAACATGTGCCATGACATGTAGTGTGACACAATAGTAGCGCCACACTAAAATCATATATATAGGTAATTATTGTATGAGATTTTATTTATATTGTGATTATGATTGGTAAAACTGAAAATTAAATAGTATGTTTGAGAAGTATACTTTATATATACGTGAGCAAGGAAGGGAATTTGGGAATTCTCAGCAAAGAACAGTTGAGGGTTTCGATTGATCAAATTGAGTCTGCTAGTGAGAATTTCATTTTGAAGAAAAAGTTTGTTATCCATCCGTAATCAAAAGAAGGCTTTTGGAGTTTATCAGCGTGTTTGATTTCTCAACAAGAAAATGATTTTTATTTTTATTTATTTGAAAATTAGATTTTATGTTTTTTCAATTCACATATAAAGCACTTTTATTATTTTGACAGATCTTTGATCTTTAATTTTATTATTTATTTTATTTTTAAATTATTATTATTATCAATATTATTTGTAATTTATTTTTTTGAAAAAAAGATTGTATATACACGGCGTTTTTTATCTATTCAGAAGTGCTGTTTAATGATACTCCTTAGATAGTGTTTTTTTATCAATTCAGAAGCGCTGTCTAATGATACGCCTTAGACAACGCTTTCTTATAAAACGCTTTCTAAAGTGAAACATAAATTTTTTGTAAATTTAAACATTTTTTTGTAAACCTTATAAGAGCACTTTTACAAAAAAGCGCGATAAAATAATGGTATTTTAGATAGCGCTTTTCATAACAAGTGTTGTCTAAGAGTTCCGTATTTCTTTTAACAGCGCTTTTGTAAATAAGCGTTGTCTAAAATGCGTTGTCTATTCAACATTTTGTAGTAGTGATACAAGCCTAGCCAAATCATTAAGCCACACTTATGGTTTGGAAACCATAAGACATTTACTTTGGTTTCACATATACGACTAGCAAAACCATTAAGCCACACTTATGGTTTAGGTTATAATCTTTCTAAATCCAATATAAATATTTTATTAGAAACCATTAGACATCTACTTTGGTTTCACATACAAGATTATCAAAACCATTAAGCCACACTTATCGTTTCAGTTATAATCTGAAAGTAAATTCAATATTAATATTAAAGAATCTTAATTGTGGCAGTTGAACTCAAGTTTGGTTAAATGATGAATTCATTCTAAGTCAACTAATTTTCAATTCATAGATAAAAAAACATCTTACATTAGTATAGTTAAATACAATTTATATTGACTATCATTGTTCTTGAAACCATTTAATAATATTAATGGTTTCAGTATATAACATCTTGAAACCATTTAACAATACTAATAGTTTTCAGCATGTTTCAAGAATTTCATCTAATTTAAAGCAGATACCGATAATGATGATGATGCTGATAATGATAATATAGAAAACACTGATAAAAGGACTATCTAATTGGAGTCTGGATCGGCTCCAGTTCTGGAACGCTCCAGTTTTCCGGTCTAACTCATAGATTGTAGACACGTGGCGATTAAAATTTTTAATGGTCAATATTTAACATCTTAAAAATCTCTAAAAAAACACCGCTGCACTGTTGTGATTTCTTCTTCCTCTTCCATTCATATGCTTCAACTTAAACTCTGTCAAAAATCTCTAAGAAAAGTTGTGCATCAAAATTAAGCTAATCTTAAACCAAAATGTTCAATCTTCATTGGTTTTATGCACTCAAAATTAATTCTTTTTCATTTTAGAATTAAGTGATCAATTTGTTTATCACTTCCAATCAATCCCATTTTCACAACAATCTTCAGATCTTAGATGTGAGTAAAAAATAAATAAAGAAAAATCAATCAATTCCATTTTTAAACAATCTTCAGTTTTTTGAAATTCTTTTGCAAAGTACAATGAAAATGGTGTTTGTTTGGTTGCTCAAGTGAATGATGGTGCTGGTGAATTTCAGATCTGAGATGTGAAGAAGGAAAAATTCTTTTGAAAGCTTCTGAAGGAGAGTTGTGTTTCAATCTAACGTGTTTTCGACAGAGTAAGAAAGGAGAACAAAATTGAAAATGCATAAAAAAATTGCAGTAGCTTGAAAGGCGGCACCACACCAGGACGGCGGCAAGCGGCGATGATAGATAAGAAATGGTTGAAGACGGTTGCGATTTCCGGTTGTTGTTTGGGATTTGGGGGCGCGTTGGTTTTGTTGTTTCTTGCGTGTGGAATTGAAGAAATGAGAAGAAATTGTATGGGTAAATAGTAAAACGTGGTGTAAGTTAGCAATTGGGCTGTGTTACTGTGTTTATGGTCCAAGACTTTATGGACGGTCCATAAATTCATTTATGGACAGAAACTGAACCCAGTATAAACATTTACTCTATCCATTTAAACCCATCCACAAAATTCAGAACACCTGATTTTCAAGAATGGATTACCTAACTCCCACAACTGCAACACTATAGGTGTCCAATTACCTAATTTTCAATAAATGGATTATGCTACCAAGTCATCCAATTACTCCACTCGTTACGCCACGACAATACTACCATTTTGCCCATCAGCATCACAAATTTTACCGCGCTGATCAATTTGCGTCTCTAATCGTCAAAAATCACGCCGCCGTCAGTTATCTCAATCAATGGTTGTAGACAATCAGAAGAAAATTTTCTCACGAATAAAAACGGATCACGCCGTCTCCATATACCGCCGATATCGTCTCCAAGTATCATATGTGGGCTTTGCAAAGGGATAGATACGTTACTCTCATTGTGTTCGTTACCATATCTAGGTCTATCCCTTCGCAAAGCCCAGATCAATTCAGGACATATCTCATATGCCAGGTAGGTACGAGGATGTCCATCATATTTCCCTTTCCAATCCACGTGTGTCAGCGTGGCATTCACGCTCCCGTTTGGGTCCCACATATTAATAAGGGTAGGAAAGTAATTCTCCTCCAGGTAACACATACCATAAAGCACGCATGGAATGTGGAATTTAGGCCAAATTTTTCTATCTCTGACAACTAATCTCGCATGCTTACGTGTCAACGCCCAAAACTGTGATCCAATACGAAAGTCCTCAAGCTTAACCATGGGGAGCATCGCGTTTGTTCCACGCGCCGCCCAATGATCATGGAATCCAGTTTCATTTTTTAGGACTTCAATGAAGCTCTTGTTTGAGTTCACAAGAGTTTGGTAAGTGAAATTGAAGGAGTGAAGAGGGATGCAAGAGGAAGATAGAAGGATAAAAATGTAGTTTGAACTGTCGTCAATGAGAGCCCGTGCGAGTAATCGACGCGCCGCGGCAGTGAGAGTGGAGGAGAATCTTGATGATGGTTTTGAAGGAATGAGACGGTTAAAAAAAACACCGGAAAGAGGTGGGTCATAGGATATAGTGGGGTCCGCATGTATGTAGATGTTGAATAAATTTTTTGGAATTTTGTTGAAGTAAGATTCCCATAATGAAGCGAATGGAAGAGGAGTGGTTGTTAAGAACATGAAAGCTAATTTTCTAGGCCATTTTGGTTTTTGTTTTGTATGGTTATTAGCTACAATGAACAATGTTTCATCATCTTCTTCATATTTTGTTGTTGTTGTTGTTTGGTTTGAGTTTGATTTTTTAGGGGGGTGTATGGTGGAGTAAAAAGTGGTTGTTGTAGATGTGTTTGTGATTGTAGTTGTTGTGGTTGTGGTGGTGAATAAAATTACTAGAGGTAAACATAGAAGTAGTAGTGCACATAAAGTAGAACATTGGTTTGGTGATAGCATTGTGGAGATTGAGATATTTTGAAGATGTAAGAAAACATAATGGTATTATATTTATATAGATTGATAATATTTATAGCCTGTTGTGATTAATTGAAACTTTGAATTCTAATGTGTTTTTGGGTTTACAAGCTTGATTTTTGATTCCCCTTTCTCAAAGTTAGAAGGTAGAGTATGTAAATACCGATTTGATTGACTTCGCAAAACCCGTTTCATCAAATGAAATAAGCCGAGTCTACTCCCTCTATCCTTAATTATAAGCAAATGAATCTTAAAATTAACTTTTGCTTATAATTAAGGATGACGAGAGTAAGATTTAAGGCACATTTACCCGTTGTTGTGCTAATTGTAATTGTACTATTTGGATACATGGCACTCATGTCCTCTAGATTACTCTGCATGCCCTAACAGGAAAACACGTCACTTGAAGAATCAAACCAAAACAATTTATACCAAGAAATAAGGCTAAATTATTTATATACATCTTATTTGAATATGTATTAGTACATTCGTTGAGGTGGACGATTTTAATAGGTTCATAATTAGTTTTTTTTTTATATTAAACCACTATCTATGAACCTATAAATATTATCTACATCAACCGGTCTACCGGTACACATCCAAATAAAATGTGTACCGAAGTAACAGACCATGAAACTCATAAAGTGTCTAGCACCATGAATCCTGATATAGCCAAATAAGGATAAACGTTTGAGGCTTTGAGCCATCAATGATGGAAGAGAGTAATATATTTAAGAAAATAACATGTAACCATATATTTAATTCCAAATAGAAAAATGTTAGTTCCAACTAAGTAATTTGGTTCAAGTGGTTAATGGGTTCTCCCTAAAACGGATTATTTAAAAGAATCCGAGTTTAAATCCTAGTGAAAACAATTCTTTAAATCAGTATATAAAAGATTCACTCTGGCTTGTAGGAAGAAAGAAACATAATTTTGACCGTGTGAGATATCAAGACAGAGTGCTAAGAATGTGTTAGAAATTAAGTTCAATTTTTAATGAAAAAGAACAAGGTGATATTGGAGGATGAAAGAACTTCCTACCCTTTCTCCTCTTGAAGAACCTTTTCTTAAGCTTCACTTAATCACTCATTATCTCAGTGGTGCCTACATACCCTTGCATAGTATTTTAATCATGAGTACCCAGTCCCAAGTCATACAACTATACTGCACTTTGTGGAGCAGTAGAATTTTGACAGCTTATCTGCCAAGTGAACTACACCTTATAATTACAAATTCCTTATAGAATTTTGAATTTGTTTGCTCAAGTGTATGAAGTTGTAACATGACATTGTAAATGTGCAATGGCAAAATATTTAGCAAGAGCATAAGAAATGTTATCCCTATGTCGTTAAAGTTGAATCTATCAACCATCTCCTACATTTAGTTTAAATTGGCAGTTTAAAAATTGAATTGAAACCCTTAACAGGCTTCACCTAATGACTCATCAAAGATAGTTCAAAAGGTTCCTTCTCATTCTCAATTCAATATTATCTTTAACTAATTCAAAGTGGTTTATCGGTTCTCACAAGTATATTGAGTATTGAAGGAGCAAATTGATGCCTAAGTTCAATGGTTCCTTACAATCAGTGTAGCAGTTGATACAAATCATGAAACCACCATGGAACAAAGGCATCAACTAACTTACACCAATTCCTTTGAGAAGTCAACTACTATTTTAATCTATGTATAATGTATCCATTCTTTTGAGTCAAAGAGGTCATGTATCACATCAGAATTTAGCACGAGAAATACTAATGTACAGATATCACTCTCCAACCATTTGGCCGTGCATTGAATTATAATTTGACGTACAACTAACCAAAAAATGGACAACATAGATTTAGTTGAAGTGATGAAAAAGTTTTAAAAAATCAGCTCTACAAATCAAAGCATGAAACCCAGCAATTGCATAGTACAAGTTAATAGAAGTATGGCTTACGTACGGATTTAATAACAATATCACATATAGGAGAGGCCATTGAGCATAAGAACAACTCTCTTCCTATTTTGAGGTCTTCGTCGCAATGGATTTTCATGATTTGCAAAAGTCTGGCATTCTTCAAAATATATCTTGCAAATAGAAGCTCGCCTTCTTTGCCTAAGAAGTTCAGAAGTTTGCAAGTTCTAAGCTGTGATGAAAGGCATTGTGGAACAAACATTGGGTCCACCCAATTATTTTCCATGACATCTTCTATTGTTCCATTGGCGGTGCCCTGTTAATATGGAAAAAATAAAATAAATCGCAAAAGCATGTTAGGAAGTAATAAATCAGATACGATGTCTAGACTTAACAAACCTGACTAAGCGCAACATTTTGAAGATTAGGACAGTGCTTGAGCATGTTTACTAACAAATGCCAATTATAGTTGATAGAGTAAAGATCCAAGTTGGTCAAATTATGAAAGGTAGGAATTACATCACAGCCTCGATACACCTGAACAAATAAATAACATAAAAACTGTCAAAAATAAGGTCAAAATTCCCAAAAACAAAAATTACAAATCATGTAGTATTATGTTCATAATAAATTTCAAACCTTATTTATTTCTATGAACAAATGCTCCACAGTTTGAAGTGCTTTCAACGGTAAGTGACAAAAAGTGTAACTCAAATTTGCTTTGGTCAACTTGTTTAAGCTTAAGCTTTCTCGCTCTTGATAGGTAAGAGTGTCTTCAGAGTCGAACGATAAATAACCTGCTTGCAAATCCTCAAGAATCGGACATCCAGCCAAAAGCAATAATAAAACTCGAACATTTGTGAACTTAATATCTTGAAAACGAAGGATTTTGAGAGAGGGGAGTCTAATGGAAGAAAAACCCTTCACAACCAACGCCTCAAACTTGAGAACAACAAGAGTCCTGCAACTGAGAATGCTAATGGGGAATTTGGTAATGAAATCTACCCCGCCTATGTAAATTTCCAGATGCTCAACTCCATGTTGTACCACATAATTGATCCATTTGATGACATTGGGAATGCCAAGATGGGCAAGATCGGGATCATGATACCATATGTCAATGCAACAACTTTTGATGGAATTGCGCCAAAGCAAAACTGAGTACACAAACTCATTAAAACGAAAATAGGTTTCTCGGTCATCTAACTCGACATTCCTGAAATCGAGAACAGGAACTGAGCGCCAGAGATGAATCCACCTCTTTGAAAGAACGCTAGTGGCAACAGACTCTTTGGTGTGGAGAAAAGAGAGAATATGACAGATGATAGCGTCTGGTAAAGTGCTGATAATATCATCGTCATAGGCGATTGATGACATTTCTAGTTAGTTGGATTTTCTGCAAAATACTAAGTTTCAGTACAAAATAAGAACAACTAATTCACAAAATTTTCTACATAAACACCATAAGTAACTGCTGCAAAACTGGTCATCTTAGGAGAGAGATAGTTCCAATGAAAGAGATGAAAATTGCACATTATGCGAAAATGTAGAAATAATTAAGAACAAGTCTATTCATATTCACTAGGTTAATTAAAGATGCTACTCACACTAGTCTCCTCAAACTTCAATGTCTATTCACTTCTTACACTTTCAAGATCGCCACCATTCTTCTGACACTGTTGATTTGGGGCACAAGCACTGTTCTTCAGACCTAGATAGATTCATCCAAAGGTTTTTTTTTTTCTTTCCCATTTTAAGTGTGAAACGACGTCGCCTAATTTAGCGAAAAAGAGTCTGTTTGGTAAAATTAAGCTATAAACTAGCTTATAGCTGATAGCTGAAAAGCTAGCTTATAGTTGATAGTTGAAAAGCTGATTGATTGAAATTAGAGTGTGGTAAAATTAGTTTTTAAAGTAGTTGATAAATATAAAATACAAAAAAGGATATGTTAGTGGGTAGTTTTTTTTTCTTCTTTAGTGGATAGTTTTTTTTATATAGAAAATAATTAAATTAAATTAAAGGTCAAAAAAGGAAAAAACTATAAAAAGCTATAAGCTATAAGCTCAAACGCTACTTGAAATAGCATCTCAAGAAAAGCTATAAGCTAAATAAAAAAGCTAATTGCCAAACACTTCTATTTTTTTAAACAAGCTTATAAGCTAGTCCAATAAGCTATAAGCTAGCTTATTGGACTTACCAAACAGTGTCGAAAACCAAAGGATCGACGTGTAAATAAGTGAAACTGTCAGCTTCACCAAGCAAAGGTGCATTGGGTTATAAAGCACGGATACGACACAAACACTAACACATTGACACAAATAATAATTTGAAAAAATGATACAATTCATTTTTTTTGAACAAGCGAAAATGGAATATATATATACCACGAGAAAGTAGCAGCCCCTCAGCACAAGACGTGCCAAGGAACTCTACAAAAGTTTACAAAATAGTCCAAGTAAGCAACATGAGGGAAATAAAAATTAGTCGATGCCCAAACAAAGCAATGGGCTCGACCACCAGTAATGATAGTTGGTAGCTAAAGTAACATCCGTCGTACGCAGCCACCGAAAGGAAAAAAGCTTGACTTTGTCCAGAAGCTGATGAACAGAATTCGCCGAATTTCTGAAGACCCGAAGATTTCTTTCATTCCACACTACCCAAACACACGCGAGCCATATGAGCTGAAGGAAGGATCGCCGAGCTCGGAGACCCCCAACCGAGTAAGTGAACTGCAAGAAGTGATCTGTGAGGCTGTAAGCATCCACCGCCGAGAAGCCAATCCAAGATCGAACTAAGGCCCAAAGAGAACCAAAAGTGCTGCATGATAGAAATAAGTGCTGAGCCGTCTCAATGCTACCACAGCCTGCCACGCAAGAGTGAAGATCTAGAGCGAGAATGCCGCGAGATACAAGGTTTGCCTTTGTGGGCAACCGATCCCGCAAGAGGCACCATGCAAAAATAGACACCTTCAAAGGAACATGTCTGTGCCATATAAGATCCTCAACCTCCCCTATAACAATCGCATCCTGAGAGGTCAAAACCTGGTACGCATCCCGCACTGAGTAGCCTGCAATAGGATCATACCGCCACTGCCACCTGTCAGAAGACCCAACCTGCAAATTCACAGTAAGCAATAAAGCCTGACACTCCCCTAAAAGCTCCTCCTCCCACGCCCACAGATGTCTCCTCCACACCCACGCCGCCCCCTGCCTCCCACCCTGCACCACACATCTCAGCAACAGTGCACGACTTGGTAGCCGCTAGATCAAACAGACGCCCAAATCGCTCACGTAAAGAACTCCCTCCCACCCAAGGATCAGTCCAGAAAAATGTATCTGTCCCATCCCCCACCTTCCTCACCACACCCTCCCCAAACCACCCGTCCCTAACCCCGCCTACTCCATCTCTGATCCTCACAATCTCCCTCCACCAGGCTGACCCCATCCTTCCTCCATCCCTCAACCTGCCGTGCTCTAAACCATATCGGGCCACCAACACTCTAAACCAAAGACCTCCACGTTCCACCAACGTCCTCCAGCACCATTTGCCCAACAAGGCAATGTTAAACTCCCTAAGCTGCCTAACCCCCAACCCTCCATACTCCTTACGCAAGCATACAGTTTTCCAGTTAATCCAAGAGGTTTTCCTAGATTCCTCACATCCCCCCCAAAAGAAGTGAATCAGAAGAGATTCAATAGACGAGATAATACCAGAGGGTGCTTTGAAGAAGGAAAGTGCATAGACAGGCAACAAAGTCAAGACAGATTTAAGAAGAACCAGACGACCACCAAAAGATAGAAAACGACTCCCCCACCCAGACAGTCTACTCCTAATGCACGCCAAAACCGGTTCCCAAAAACCCAGAGGTCTCGGATCCCCGCCGATAGGAAGACTGATAAGTGCCAAAAAGTAGTTAAATTCCATACTCAATTACGTCAATTATCAACTTGTTTTCAAAGATTTTTATAATTAAAACCCCAAAACTTTGTACATTTTAACTAAAGATAATTGTTATGTCCTAATCCTAATTTTTAAGCTTGCATGATCAAAAGAGGAGCAAAAATAAATTCCTTCTCCAAGAGGCTGGTAGCTGAGCGACCAGTGGTAGCTGAGCGACCAGTGGTAGCTGAGCGACCAGAATGAGGGAGACCTTGAACAGCAAGCAAAGAATTCTACACGTGTCAAGTAACTCCTTCACCAAGGCAAGATTGGTAGCTGAGCGACCAATTGATAGCTGAGCGACCAAACTGAAGGAAGTCTTGGGCATCAAGTTGAACTTTTTACACGTGTCAGATAAACCCCTTCACTAAGACAAGCTGGTAGCTGAGCGACCAGATGGTAGCTGAGCGACCAGCTGCTTTTCACGCCTATAAATAGCCCTCAAGGGGAGACCATTTGACACACAATTTTTCAGAGATAAAAAGAGAGAAATCTGAGATTAATACAAAAGGTAGTGTCATAGGAAAGTGAAGGTGGATCCATCCAACTTGAGAGATCAAGGGATTGATGTGCATTCTTTGTTCCTCCATCCTTATTTGTAAGTTTACCACCATGACAATGAGTGGCTAACTCTTTTTATTGTTGGGATTAGATGTAACTAATCATGAATATGTGTTGATTTTGATCTTAATATATATGTTTTAGTTATTGATTCATATTTGTGTTATCCTTGCCTTTTATGTTTCACTTCAATGATTCAATTGATATAGACATATGTTAATTGAATCTTTAGAACTAGGATAATCACATATTAAAACTCTAAACTCTAGATATAGATTTAGGCTTTAATATTCATATTAATATTGAATCTTAATGCTATTGTGTCGATCGATAAGTCGAGAGATCGGATTATTAATCGACACAATTGATTTCGCGATGTACTCCGGACACGGAAATATTCGATGAGCAATATGTGAAAATATGAACTAATAGCTAAAGCATGTATATGTTGGTTGAATCAATACATAGGAATGATTAAGTGAATTCTAATCCCAGCAATTTAATCTCTGTCAATTTATTCAATTTTGCTACTTTTATGTTTTTGCAAATTTTCATAAACAAAATATTAAAAACCCTTTACTTGAAATTATATCAATTGTTGAACGGCATCAATATCGCACCAGTCCCTGTGGAGACGATAATTTAAGTACTTACTTTTCTTATAACTGGGATTTACATGATGCAGGTTACCGGGCAATGCAGGCTGTACATCAGTCCATCTATAACACTCAGATGGTGCAGCCGGTGATGACACCTGAGCAGTTTACAGCTTATGTTCAGTGGCCTGGGGACAGACCATTTATTCCAGGAGGGGGTAGCAGCTCAGGTACTGGTGCAGGTGCTAATACAGGTACAGGTACTGATGTTGAAGGTGGAGCAGACACATTTAATGATATTGATGAGTTTGGCATTGATGATGAGACAACTTTGAGGCAGGCGATGGACACCATTGTCAACGGGGATGAAAGTGATGAAGAGATGGCTGATGAGGCTTCTCTCTCAGATGAATTTTGAGAGAAGATCAGATAACGGCTGAAGCTCGCCAAAAATGAGTGATATTTTAAAAAAAACTTTTAGTCGTTTATCTTTTTATTTTCAAGTCTTTCTGTGGTATATGTAGTATACGTTTTGAAACAAAACTTGTGATGCATGCGTACACTTTGAAAAATGTTTTGGATCGATCAAGCATGTATCGTTTTGTGAACCTTAATAACTTTGTGAAATAATTTTGAAGCATGTGTTTAAATTTCTAGTAAAAATAGTTGAGAAATAGTGTTTAAATTTCTAGTATATATGTTAGAAACAAGCTTTAAAATTTTCAAGAGGTTGAATTGTGAAAAATCAATGATCAAGCATGATGTTTTGTGGAGTTTATGTTAACCTTTGATATTTGATTAGGAATCCAACATGATTTTGAAATATATTGTTTGTCCTAAGATGATTCTCATATTTTTTGTCAAACTTTCTTGAAATTTGTGTTATCCAACCTAGCCGGGTGAGATGTGTGAACTTTCCATCGTTTACAAATATTGAGAGCCGGTAATTAGGCATACTCGTTTGATTTTAACTTAATCCTGCTGTTACTTAATGTGTTTGAGGTTGTGGACATGATCAAGGCCATGTTTCTATTTGAGTGTAACTACTTGGCCAAATAAAGCTTGTCATGTGAGATTGTGCGATCCCTTGTGTCCCCATTTGAGCTTTAAATTTGAAATTTTTTGTTTTTAAACCCTTGAACCGCAAGAAAGAAAAACAACTACTCGTCCCTTGTCTTAGGATAAGAGAGCAAGTGTGTTTCAATAAAGGGTTTGTTAATATTCAAGTTGGGGAGAAGGAGGTTGTAGAAAAATAAATGGAGAAAATAGTAGATGTGGTGATTAAAAGTGAAAAAAAAAAAAAAAAAGAAATAAATTGAAAGTAAGTTGACACACAAGTGAAAATCAAAGAAAATGTCTTTGAAAAGAAAGAAAAAAGTGTCAAAAAGAAAGAATCACCACATCAAGATGAAAAGGAATATGAAAGAGAGAATGTGTTTGAAAAATAATTAGTAATGAATGATGCTCTCTTATCCTAGGCTTTTGAATCCAAAGAAAAACAATGATTTTTTGTAGCCTAGCCCCATTACAAGCTTAATAAAGTCCTTAGTGATCCACAACCAAAGATATGTTTTGTGATATTGCTTGGATAAAGGTTTGAATTGAATTGTTGTGTGCATATTACTTGGATTGAGTTAAACACTTACCCTTTGAGTGATACAGTGATAATTGTGAGGAAATTGTGATAACACTTGAATTTTGATTGTTTGATAAGGAAGTTGAGAATTTTACTTAGGCATAGCAATTATTTCACGATCATGTTTTATGCCTTTGAAGATTAATCCTTGGTTAGCGTTACTCTACTCATGCTACAAGAAAGAGCTTTGAAAAACTTTGATTGATTACAACATTACTCTTGAGATTGTAATTTTTGAGCTTGTAAATAGTTTACCTTTACCTTTTGTTTGAGGACAAACAAAGTCCTAAGTTGGGGAGAGTTGATAAGTGCCAAAAAGTAGTTAAATTCCATACTCAATTACGGCAATTATCAACTTGTTTTCAAAGATTTTTATAATTAAAACCCCAAAACTTTGTACATTTTAACTAAAGATAATTGTTATGTCCTAATCCTAATTTTTAAGCTTGCATGATCAAAAGAGGAGCAAAAATAAATTCCTTCTCCAAGAGGCTGGTAGCTGAGCGACCAGTGGTAGCTGAGCGACCAGTGGTAGCTGAGCGACCAGAATGAGGGAGACCTTGAACAGCAAGCAAAGAATTCTACACGTGTCAAGTAACTCCTTCACCAAGGCAAGATTGGTAGCTGAGCGACCAATTGATAGCTGAGCGACCAAACTGAAGGAAGTCTTGGGCATCAAGTTGAACTTTTTACACGTGTCAGATAAACCCCTTCACTAAGACAAGCTGGTAGCTGAGCGACCAGATGGTAGCTGAGCGACCAGCTGCTTTTCACGCCTATAAATAGCCCTCAAGAGGAGACCATTTGACACACAATTTTTCAGAGATAAAAAGAGAGAAATCTGAGATTAATACAAAAGGTAGTGTCATAGGAAAGTGAAGGTGGATCCATCCAACTTGAGAGATCAAGGGATTGATGTGCATTCTTTGTTCCTCCATCCTTATTTGTAAGTTTACCACCATGACAATGAGTGGCTAACTCTTTTTATTGTTGGGATTAGATGTAACTAATCATGAATATGTGTTGATTTTGATCTTAATATATATGTTTTAGTTATTGATTCATATTTGTGTTATCCTTGCTTTTCATGTTTCATTTCAATGATTTAATTAATATAGACATATGTTAATTGAATCTTTAGAACTAGGATAATCACATATTAAAATTCTAAACTCTAGATATAGATTTAGGTTTTAATATTCATGTTAATATTGAATCTTAATGCTATTGTGTCAATCGATAAGTCGAGAGATCGGATTATTAATCGACACAATTGATTTCGCGATGAACTCCGGACACGGAAATATTCAATGAGCAATATGTGAAAATATGAACTAATAGCTAAAGCATGTATATGTTGGTTGAATCAATACATAGGATTGATAAAGTGAACTCTAATCCCGACAATTCTTTTTCTCTGAATTTAAACCTTTTATTTTATCGCACTTTGTACTTTCGAACTTACAACTTGCAAACAAAAACCCAAACTTAAAACAAATGGTGATTGTGAAACAATATTTGATATCAAGCTAGTCCCTGCGGATACGATAATTTATATACTTACTTTTGTACTTTAACAAAGACCCAGATAGAGGAAGGGGATTCCCCCCACCCTACACCGCAGCGCAGAAGCAGCCTCACGTAACCACGAATCCGAGATATTCACCCCAACCAGCATACTCTTGTTGAAATTCACTTTCAGGCCAGACATCCGGTCAAACAAAAGGAGCACCGCACGCAACGCCCGAACATTAGCCCAGCTCTTGGTCCCCAGAAGCAGTGTGTCATCGGCAAACTGCAGGTGGGACACACTCACTGTGTCTATCCCACCCACACAATAGCCTTTGAATCTGTTCCCCTCAACCATGGCCTGCATCAACACATTCAAGCCCTCAGCGGCTAAAAGGAATAAGAAAGGGGAAAGTGGGTCCCCCTGGCGTAATCCGCGCTCTAAGGGGAACTCGTCAGTGGGGCTTCCATTGACCAAAACAGAAGCGGTGGCTGTGGAGATACATTCCTTAATCCATTTCCGCCACAAGGTCGGAAAACCCATCTTGCCCATAACCGCATCCAAGTAGCCCCAATCCACCGAATCATAGGCTTTTTCGAAATCCACCTTAAAAAGCAGCAGCTCCTTCTTTAATCTACGCGCCTCATCCACCACCTCATTTGCTATTAGAATGCCATCAAGAATCTGCCTATCCTTCACAAAGGCGGTTTGCGTCTCGGAGATAACACTACCGATCACTATCCGCAGTCTATTGGCCAGAAGTTTGGCCAAAATCTTATAGAGGCTTCCCACTAGCGAGATGGGCCGGAAATCATTCAGCCTCTGAGGACTATCCACCTTTGGAATGAGAGCGATAAAAGTGGAGTTAAGCCCCTTGGTTAGCTTACCGTTACGGTGGAACTCAGAGATAAACCTCATTACATCCCCCTTCATGTCCTCCCAAAAGTCCTTTATGAAACCGAAGTTAACCCCATCTGGTCCGGGGCTCTTAATGCTATCACAGTCCCAGACTGCCGCCTTCACCTCTGACTCGGATAAAGGTCGGGTCAGCCCGCTTCCTTCAACCCCAGTCAACCTTCTGAACCTAAGATTCTCCACTCCAGGCCGCACCATATTCCTAGCCTTAAAGTGGGCCGCAAAATGAGAGAACACGGCCTGCCGAACGGGCTGCACCCCTTCCAGGGTCACGCCGTCCACCTGGACCGAAGAAATGGCATTACCACGCCGCCGACTGGCTAACATGGAATGGAAATACTTGGAGTTAGCATCTCCCTCCTTGAGCCACTTCGAGCGGGATTGCTGCCAATTAATGCTAGCCTGGAGCCGAGACAGAGAATGAATGTCCGCCGAGACCCCATACATCTCCTCAAGATCCGCCTCCGAAAGGGTGTCCTCTTCCCCCTTTAAGTCCAACGTAGACAGCCGGACTTTAAGGGAATCGATCCTACTGGATAAATTTTGGGCACGAGCCGCATGCCACTCCTTAAGCGCTCCTTTCATCACCTTCAGTTTTTCTTTCAAAACAAAGCTGCCCCATCCACCAACACTCAAAGAACCCCACTTCTCCTTGACAAAGAGATCGTAACCAGGGACATCCCTCCAACATTTCAACATCCTCAAAGGACGGGGTCCCCAGTTTGCCTCATCCGACGCCAGCACAAGAGCACAGTGATCCGACAAACCCCTCAACTGCGCTAACTGCATGCAATTAGGCCAAGACAAGCACCACTCTTCAGAAAGAAGAAACCTATCAAGGCGGCTCATCGCAAGACCATCCTCTCTATACCAAGTAAACTTACGGCCACACAGCGGGAGGTCAACCAGGAAGGACTCATCAATAAAGCGATTAAAGTCTAGATGATCTGAGGGGCGTTGCCCGTTGCTTGTGGTCCTCCGCTCAGCGATGCTCCGCACAGCATTGAAGTCCCCACACACACAAACTCTCATCCCGCGCATCACCTGCAACCGCGCAGACAACGAGTCCCACAACCTACGCTTAGCCCCAACCTCACACGGCGCATACACATTTGCCACCCAAAATTCCTCGCCAGTCTTTATGAATCGACCATGACACCATAAGACATGATCACGACTGAGCGACGACCACATCTCAACCTCCGTTGTGTCCCAGATGGTAAGGAGGCCACCTGACGCCCCGACCGAGGGGCGAAACGAGAAACCAGAAGACGTGCTTCCCCACACTGCAGTACACAGAAAATCGTCACATGCCTGTAGTTTAGTCTCCTGCAAGCAAACAACAAGCGGGTTTTTCACGCGAACCAACTTCCGAACCTCGTTCCGCTTGTCTACCCTACCAAGGCCCCTAACATTCCACGAAACAATCTTCATGACACACACCCTGCCCCACCACAGCAAAACAAGCACAAAAGCCTAACTGGCCGGCTCTTGCAGGGTCACCACACCCTGCACCGCACCCATCGCATCACGTCTACCGATCCCCGGCTTAGAGAGCACACTAAACATATTAGTGTTGTCTCCCTTGAAAGTGGCTCCAGCAAACTTCCCCATCTCCATCACGTCATCCTCCACCACTTGATCCTGGCCCTGCATAGCTACCCAGTGTTTCCAGTCATTATTAACGGAAGATGACGAGTGTCCGTCTGCAGCAGAATCCCGAGATCCAGACGCGCGGGATCGACTGGCTGCCCCCCTGGACCTACGTTTCCGTGCATTCTTCTGCAAGATTTGCAACACCTCCCGTCAATCCTCAATTGGGAGACGTGCAATCCTTTTAAGGCTGAAGAGCGAATGGCGTAGAAAACCCCCCGCTTTTATCTTTGATTGACCCCTAACCGCCTTCGTACCTTGCTCCCCTACTACACCACCTCCAGACGCCGACCGTCTCTTAGATGAGACAAGAGCCCCTGCATCTCCATTTTTATGCACATCCAACCACTCCAAACTCCATGGCTCCGACAAACCTGAGCGGCCAGCGGGCGGGCACGACGTTGTACGCTGACGATGGACCTGATTCGTGCCCGACTTCACCGGCTTCGTTGGACACTCCGGGACCCTAGGTACATCACCAAACTGTTCGGGCCCCACTTTAGCCCGGGGTAGCATCTCTGACGCAGCCACTCGATCAATGCTGGCAGCCGTAGCTTCCTGTCTTAAAACCACCGGCTCAAGGACTGGCTGTGTGTCATCGTCCTGGGAATGTGTCGCCTCTGACACCCCCTTCGCAATTTGATCAATCAACATGTCAACTTGATTACTAGCTTCGTGATCACAGCGAAAGTCATCTTCAGCTGCAGGAGGTGCCTTTGACACATTATCATCCTCAAGCAAGCATGCATCATCACCCAACTCGTAGCCCCACTCCTCAACAATCTGGACCTCCACCAGTGACCCATCCACCATCAGATGCTCCACTTTTTTTATGACCGTCATTGTTGTTGTCGCTATCAGAACCCGCGCGTAATCTAGTCTGTCTTTCGCCTCGGTATAGCTGTCCGAGCGCAAGAATCGACCACAGTCCATAACACATAACTTGAAAAAACTACCATTCCATGCGTGCAATGGAATGCCGTAGATGCGGACCCACGCTCCCCGCTGAAAAGGAATCTCTGCCGTATCCCAACGCACCCAGTGTGAAAAGTACATAGAAAAGAAGTCTTTTGCACCATCTAAAACAGCCGACACCTCTGTCCCATCCTGGCTCCGAACAAATACTCTAGCACCTCCTAAGTGAATGAGGTCCAGACCTTTGAAGCCGACGTCCTCTAGTCTACGGCGCACCACCGACCCTGCCTCCCCGTTAGCGATCGTAGCTACCACTCCGGACCGAGCCCAGTTCACATCATCAGGAGCCGCTTTATAACTACGAACATAGGTTTTGGTATCTTTACCCTCACCGGTGGCAGGCTCCTCTTGCTTCAAGTCCTCCTGCTTCTTAGAATCAGGTCTGTCAACCTTGCCTAGGCTCACCATTACATCGCCCACCCTCACTCCCTCCTCAGCGTCCAGACCCCCGTTTGCCGTAACTGCGAGAGTCTCACACCGTTGCTTCACTGCCACCCGTGGTGTCACGTCATCAAGCCTTAGGAGTTGCTCTTTGGGCTTGTCAGCAGCCTTCACCGCACCCAGCTCACCCGCCTCCACACCATCCCCATCTGGTTCGTCAACGGCAACATTGTTACGGTCAAACCGAGCAACCCGTGCACGGACACGAAAATCACCAAAACACACCGCATTCAATGCCTTGGTTAGCTTAGATATGTCTCTCACATTAGAAAATCTAACAAAACCATAAGGCTGTCCTTGCTTATTTCGTTTCCTAGCTACGTAAATGTCTTCCAAAATTCCACAAACTTCGAATCCTTTACGGAGATAAAAATGCGATAATTGAACCGGGAAATTTGTGAAATAGAAGGATACGTACCGTTGCCGACCAGAGGTATTACTATTGTTCCCACCCACTAGCTTACCATCACTGATCCTAGGAGACACGTTTGATTTTTCCACCGCCCACCGTTTCTGACTCATGACATGTTGCCGACCTGCATCATCAACATAACGACCAGGCCGCTGCACGCGATCACTCATGACCTGTTGCCGACCTGCATCATCAACAAAACGACCTGGCTTTTGCACGCGATCAAAAGCATGAAAATTGGAATCGATCCCGCGTGGCACATGTTGCTGCAACTCTGCAAAACGCAACTGGGAATGAATATGCCTGAAGCGGCGATCACGATTGAAGGGTGAGTACCAAGTACGACGATCAGAAGAAATAGAACGATTGGAAAAAGGAGTATCATCCCTTCTGAGTCGTCTGCCCTGTCTAAATGAGTCTAAATTAGTATCTCGTTGTCTATGCACTTTCCGACGCCGCCGCCGAACCTCAGTCCACTCGCCATCATCCCACCCCATCTGTGGCACCCTGCCGAAGGCCCTACCCCCCGTGAAACACGATCGACCGACCAGGATTGCCGGCGCGATTGCCCTAGGCGAGCCCTAGAACCTCTCTCTCTCTCTGCCTCTCATTTTTTAGATTTATTCAATTCATTGTAATTATAAGTATCGATGTTATGTTGGTGTTTGACACTGACACGTGTCTGACACCGAGATACACTTAATCCGAAAAGTGCGACCGTAAAAAGGGGATTTGGAACCTAGACCTCATCTATACTATCCAAAAAAAATTACAATGTTGTCAAAAAATGTTCATGAATCTCATGTATACTATCCAAATATTTTACTACTAACTTCTTTTTCTTCAAGTTTTATTTTTTTTCAATTAGAATTTGTAAATTTTATATTTAAAATGTGATTGATTTTTATAATAAAATTTTTGTAAATATATTCAAACATAAACTATTTTTCATTTACCTTACTTTTAAATAAAATTAATTATACAAAATCAATTCATTTAATTTTATACTTTTTTACCGCAGAACTAAACAAGCACTTAGGATCTCTTTATATTTGCCTTATTTTTTAACCTATGAAAATAGCTTATTAAAATCAATAATTTTTATGTTAATTTATAAATTTTCACTAACAAAAATTGTGATTTTATAAGTTGTTTTTTCATAAATTACTTTGAAAATTTTATAATAATACATAAAAGCTTATTTATTTGCATAAACTATTTTGTATAAGCTCAAAATTAAGTTAAACCAAATGGATCCATATACCTCTACAGCTCTACATAATTAATCCTCTTTTCCCATAAAAAATTAAAAAGTTTAATTACATGTTTATTATCCATATTTTCACCAATGTTGGTTCCTTCATCAAATATTTTGATTTTGATTTTATTTTTACGCTTAAAATATTTTTATCTAAAATATGTGAAGTCAAGCTTCTAAATTGAAGTTATTTTGATGAAGACAAATATGTGAAAAGAAGAAAAAGATTGATTATGATCAAGTGTTCAAGGTTGAAGAAATTCAAATGATCACATGAAGAGATTGATCAAGTTATGGGGAATAATCATAGGTACAATATGCAATTCATTATTATAAGCTTTAGGTGCTCATAAACTTTCATCTAAACCTTTCTAAAGTTACTATAATAATGTTGCATGACTCCCATACAAATAGGTTTTTAACTTAGAAGTTTTTCAAGTTTTAAGAAAGGTAAATCGATTTACCCTCTTGTGTAAATCGATTTACAGTGTCCCCGACTTAATATTTTTTCTGCGTATCTAAAGGGTAAATCGATTTACCCTATATGTCAATCGATTTACCTAAGTGTATTTTGCCAATTTTTTAACGTTAAAAAGCTAGGGAAATCGATTTACCTATATGAAATCGATTTACCTCTTTTGTTTTTGAAAAATTCTGATTTTGCTCACACCTTTTCATTATTATACCTCTTCCAAATCATTGCAATTTTATACTCCAAGAGGTATCATATTCTCTATATAAATATACATCAGAATTTCTTCAAACACAATTCAATCACTTTCATAAACTTTCTAATAACAATTCTCTGCATAATCTTTCATAAAAACTCTTAGAAACTTTCCTGCATAATTTCATATCAAACAAAACTTTCTTGAGCACTTAGAGTTTATTATTCTGAATTGTTATATTGAAAGTGAAAACAAATTGTTAGAATTTTGTTTATCAAAATTCTTGTATTCAAACTTATCAACAATTATCTGTAACTCTGTATTATTGCTTGATTTCCTAGTTTGTGGAAACAAGTGTTTGTGAATACCTTACTGTCCAGGATTGTTGGAAGCAAGAGAGTGAAAAAGAGAGGATTGTTCTCTTGTTTCACTTTGTAGGGAATCACATTGTTGTCCAGGATTGTTGGAAACAAGAGAGTGAAAAAGAGAGGATTGTTCTCTTGTTTCACTTTGTAAAGGTCATAGTGAAATCCTTCAAGGAGTGAAGGGACTGGATGTACCCTTAGGTTAGAAGGGGAACCAGTATAAACCTTTGTGTCTCTCTTCTCTTCCCTACTCTCTTTATTTTTCTTGTACTTTGTTCATACCTTCATCATAAACCTTCAAGAAAAATAATAATTACCAAAACATCTCTAAAATAACCGAAAAAATTATAGAACCTAATTCACCCCCCCTCTTAGGTTGCACTCTTAAACTTACAAAATATAGTGATTTGACATTTTTTTAGTTATTACTAACATTTTTTAGAACATTTTTTAGATAAAGTTTTTGAGACAATTTTTTTACAATTTAATAGATATTGAACTTTTTCAATCATTTCAATTTTATTTTACTTTTTATAATAATGAGGGCAAAGCTTCTACCAAAAAAATAAAATAATGAGGGCTAAGCCAACAATTTCTTACTATTAAATGATAATTACTATTGTGTGGATTTTTTTAATAACTTATCTCATTTCATTAATAATAATATCATTTCGTCTAAAAAAATATATATATATATATCATAGACAAACATGGTTATATTGATCAAAATATGAAACTAGTTAGTGATAAAATCACCTGAGTAAATTTATGGGCAACTTTATTTGCTTGTCTTATAATAAACTTAATGTTAGAAATAAACTACTAAAGCTAAAGCATAAAAGTAGAGAGAAAGAAAGCTTTCTCTTATTCTCTTCACTTGTGTATCTTATATCATAACAAGAGTCCTATTTATAGGACACAAAGAAAGAAGTGAAAAGTCAAATGTAATAAAGCTCCACTATTTAGTGGGAGTTATAGGGAATGGAATGGATATGGACATCCACTATTCTTATTATTCATAACACTCCCCCTTGGATGTCCATCGAGGATGTGCCTCGTTAAAACCTTACTAGAAAAAAACCCAGTGGGAAAAAATTCTAGTGAAGGAAAAAGAGTACACAATCCTTTTACATAATATATTTATTTCTCCCCCTCAACTATACAACCATCTCTAAGACGAGGAAGACCAATCTTTTGTATCAGTTGTCCAAAAGTTCTACTTGGGAGCCGCTTTGTGAAAAAGGCCTGCTAGATTATCACACGAACAAATTTGCTGAATGTTTATATCACCATTCTTCATAATGATTGTTGCATTAATTCTTCCGTCAGATAAACCACAATTTCCTTGTGTGTTTAAACTCGTAATCCTTAATAAAGAGCATTCTCCGCTTACTTGATTACGTTGTTTCTCCAAGATACAAAACGTATGCGTGACTTTGTTCTGATATCTGTATTTACAAATATTGACAAAAACAAAATACCATGATAGAAATAATTGACAAAATATATTAATGTGCTCGTGTGAACTAAGATGCGGTACTTCAGGACCAATTCAAGTTATTCATCGTTTTCTTGAAGACATGATCTATACTAACATTAAGTGATATCACAATCATTCCACTACACAATCAATTAGATTTGTCCAATCAAATTATTTTAATACATTTGCTATAAGTTTCTTGATGCACAAAATATCATTAAATAATAAATTTGCAAATCCAAACAAACCTTTCGCATGCGTCATATTAAATTTAAAATCTTTCTATAATCAACATATTTTAGGATCTCTTCTGGAGTCTTAATAATATTTATATTATCATAAAATCGAATATAATAAATTCACTCCCAAATGTTTAGAATGGACATATAATGTCATGTCTTCAATGTATCATAAAAATTAACTCCTTCAGAGAGTTTCATATAATCATCAATTCAAATGAGTTTCATATAAATTTAGTCTTTCAAGTGCTACTAAGCAAACAAGAAAAATTTCTTGATTTCACTTCAGGTGAATATGTCTCATCAAAATAAATTGTAGACATTTACCAACCATTTTTTGTGGACATATCAAACTCTATAAGTATGTATTATATCAATATAATTCTCTTTAATTAGCGTAAAAAAATCATATATATATCTAATTGACTTCACATCTTCAGGTGTGTGGACTACAAGTCCAAACAGTTCAGTTATATGAATAGAGTTTGATTTCACTGGAATTTTCTATTTCCATCTGCAGATATTTTCTTTATCTATAATCGTTAATAGACTTTGATTCATGATCCTAGTTATCACTTATCACATATAGCGCTATAGAAAAACATCGTCAACGTTGACTTTCATTTTTGGTTCCATCTCATTTCATTCGTAACTTATCGAGATCTCTTTATTTTCATAAATTTCAGGTACCTGATCAGTTCTTCTGAAATTATATCAGACAACTCTTTAAGAGTTTCCTCCATTAGAAGACCACATATTTAGAGTACAAAAGATGAATCTAGAAACAAAAGAATCCCAAATCAAACACATAATATGCTTCATTGTTAAATCAAACACATAATATGTTTCATTGTTAAATCACAATTATAGCAATTAAAAACTTAAAGTCGTATGTGATGGGAATTAACACACAATAATAATAATAGAGCAATATGCAGCGGAAATAAAATTCCAAAACTTGTAAGAATCTTTGAGGACCAACACACAAATAAAAAAGGCAGCCAATAACGCAAAATAAAAGCACAAAAAGAACACCGCAATTTTAACGTGGAAAACCCTCGATGTGAGAGTAAAAAACCACGGGTCGTCCAGACCAAAGAAATAGCTCCACTATAATCAAATATGGGTACAAGAGAGTCTCAAAGTGATGCACAAACAAGTGCTAACAACCAATTAAACAACAAAGCACTAAAGCTTACAAACCAAGAACAAGAAGTTGAAAATTCTCCCCCTAAAACCTGATGCACTGCAGACACGAATTCTCCCAAACTAGAACTGATTTCGACGATCCGAACGGTGAAACTGTAGCCCCTGGAGCTGCGAACCTGCCCTCCAAATTTCGGCAAAATCCAACGGTTAACGAATCGGGAAACTGCGTTTTAGTGAAGCTGCTGTGTGGAATACGGGATTTTCTTTCTCTCTTCTTTTCTCACTTTTGAAAGGTTGTTCTCTCACAAAATTTACTCACTTGGTAATCCTAGTATGACCACTCTCCACTTAAATAAGTGAGACCTAATGGGCTATCAATCTTGGACTTTTATCCACATAGGAAGGGAGCCCAAAACCCAACAAATCTCCCCCTCACAACTATGTGGAGGAAATCGCCAAACCGGCGATATCACAACATGCTTCAAATTTCCCTCTTGGTAACGATTTGGTCATCATATCTGAACCATTATCATCTGTATGAACCTTAGCTAGCTCCAACAACTTAGCATCCAAAACATCACGTATCCAATGATACCTCACATCAATATGTTTGGACCTATTATGAAAAGTTGGATTCTTACCAAGATGAATAGCACTTTGACTATCAACAAATAACACATATTTGTCTTGAACAAAACCAAGCTCATGCAAAAATTTCTTCAACCATAGCAACTCTTTGCATACTTCGGTAATGGCAATGAACTATGCCTCTGTAGTAGACAGTGCTACACACTTTTGCAATCTGGATTGCCAAGCGACAGCTCCACCTGCAAATTTAATCATGTAGCCCGAAGTGGACTTCCTGGAATCAATGTCACCAGCCATATCTGAGTCAGAGTATCCTTCTAAAGTAGGTTTATCTCCCCCAAAGCAAAGCCTCATATAAGTAGTACCACGAAGATACCTTAAAACCCATTTTACAGCATTCCAATGCTCTCTACCTGGATTTGACAAAAATCTACTGACTGTACCAACAGCATGCGCTATATCTGGTCTTGTACATACCATTGCATACATCAAACTACCCACAACAGACGCATAAGGAACACGTTTCATATCAAATGTTTCATCTTCACTTGAAGGACTTTGTTTAGAACTCAACTTGAAATGAGTAGCAAGAGGAGTGCTTACCGCCTTAGAATTTTCCATCTGGAATCTCTGCAACACTCTTTCAATATAGTGCTCTTGTGACATCCAAAGTTTCCTCTCCTTTCTGTCACGTATGATTCTTATGCCAAGAATCTGTTTAGCTGCTCCCATGTCTTTCATGGCAAATGACTCGCCCAACTGCTTCTTTAACCTGTCAATGTTAGAAATATTTTTCCCTACAATAAGCATATCATCAACATATAACAACAGGATAATGAAATCATCGTTAGAAAATTTTCTAACAAAGACGCAATGATCTGAAGTAGTCTTCTTGTACCCTTGATCAGACATAACAGACTCAAACTTCTTGTACCACTGCCTTGGAGCTTGCTTCAACCCATACAAACTCTTTCTCAATCTACACACATAGTCTTCTTGACCTTTAACTTGAAAACCACCGGGTTGCTTCATGTAGATCTCTTCCTCCAAATCACCATGAAGGAAAGCCGTTTTCACATCCATTTGCTCAGCCTCTAAATCAAGAGTAGCAGCCAAGCCCAACACGGTTCTAATTGATGACATCTTTACAACAGGTGAGAAAATTTCATTAAAATCAACACCCTTTCTTTGACGGAAACCTTTCACCACTAATCTGGCTTTATACCTTGGAGACTCGGAGTTACTCTCATGTTTGACTCTATATATCCACCTGTTTTCCAAAGCCCTTTTGCCTTCAGGCAACTTCACTAAATCATAAGTGTGATTATCATGCAATGATTTCATCTCATCATTCATTGCATCCAACCACTTTTGATTTTCATCACTTTCCATGGCCTCTTGAAAACACTCAGGTTCACCCTCATCAGTCAAAGTCACAAACTCATCAGAATTATACCTTGTAGAAGGTTGTCTCTGTCTATTGGACCTCCTAAGTTGAACATGAGATGATTCTGGAGCTTCACCAAGATTCTCATCCTGTGACATATCATTCTCCTCATCATTATCAGCTGGAATATTTGTCTCTTCTCCAAGTTGTTGATTATCAACATAATCATGTGGCTCATCATTCTGAACATCACCACCAGTAGTATCCAGATTACAAACAGGCAACCGAACCGGATCAATATTAGACAAACTGATATCTTTCTCGGGTGTAGTCTTCTCCACCTTATCAATGTCTTCAATAGTTTGGTCTTCCATAAACACCACATCGCGGCTTCTGATAAGTTTCTTCCCTATCGGGTCATACAACTTGTAACCAAACTCATCCTGCCCATAGCCGATGAAGATACATTGTTTTGACTTTGCATCCAACTTGGATCTTTCATCCCTTGGAACATGCACAAAAGCCTTACAACCAAAGACTCTCAAATGATCATACTTGACATTCTTTCCAAACCAAATTTTGTCTGGAACTTCACTGTTCAAAGCAATAGTAGGAGTGAGATTAAGAACATGCACCGCCGTGTACAGTGCTTCACCCCAATAATGTTTAGGCAACTTAGCTTCAGAGAGCATACATCTAACTCTCTCAAGAAGTGTTTGATTCATCCTCTCTGCTAAACCATTCAACTGAGGAGTTTTTGGAGGAGTCTTTTCATGTGAAATACCATGTTGCTTGCAGTAGACATCAAATGGACCACAATACTCACCACCATTGTCAGAACGAACACATTTCAGCTTCTTGCCTGTCTGTCTCTCAACCAAAGCATGGAATTCTTTGAACTTCTCCAACACTTGGTCTTTCGTCTTCAAAGCATATACCCATAGTTTCCTGGAACAGTCATCAATAAAAGTAACAAAATAAAGTGCACCACTAAAAGATTTTACCTTTAATGGACCACAAACATCAAAATGCACCAATTGAAGCAACTCTGACTTCCTTGAGGGAGGATGCTTCTTGAAGGATACTCTGGTCTGTTTACCAGCCATGCAATGAGAACATTTCTCCAAATCTACATTCTTTAATCCTGGAAGCACATCCTTTTTGGCTAAAACATTCAGCCCCTTTTCACTGATATGACTAAGCCTTCGGTGCCACAAAGATGCTTCCATGTCAATAGCATTCACACTGTCTCTAGCAACCAAAGCTTTTGTCCAATACAATTTAGAATTTTTCTCCCCTCTAGCCACAACCAAGTTACCTTTGCTGAGTTTCCACTTTCCAGAACCAAAGTGATTATCATAACCACAATCATCAAGCATATGCACAGAAATCAAATTAAAGCGGACATCAGGAGCATGTTTGACATCTTTAAGCAACAATTGCATTCCCATGTTGGTTTGCAAGCAAACATCACCAACACCAACTATCTTAGATAGAGCATCATTACCCATCTTCAACACTCCAAAATCACCAGGAGTATAAGATGTGAAGAACTCCTTCCTCGGTGTAACATGCAATGTAGCACCACTGTCAACAACCCACATGCTCTCATCTGATACAAGATTAACAGACTCATGGTCACGAAGAAGAACAAGATCATCATTGGTAGCAGTAGTAACACGGTCATCATCATCATGATCTCTTTGTTTATTCTTATTCTTCTTGCCTTTGTTATCTCTCTTCCACTTAAAACAATTCTTCTGTATATGTCCTGTCATATGACAATAATGACAATCCACATTCTTGTATCGCCCTTTGGACTTGCTTCTGCTATTCTCTCTACCACCCTTCGGTTCTTTTTTCTGACTTCTCCCCCTATTTTCAGTGACAAGTACCTCGGATTGAGATGAAGTACCTTGTGCCTTCCTTCTCATCTCCTCATTAAGAATACCACCCTTAGCTGTTTCCAAAGAAACGACACCTTTAGGAGCAGAACTTGTAATAGAAACCTGAAACGTCTCCCAAGACTCTGGTAAAGATAGCAATAAAAACAGTCCCAACAGTTCATCCTCAAATTTGATACCCATTCCTGACATCTGATCAAGGAGCCCTTGAAATTCACTCAAGTGGTCTGAAATAGAATTACCCTCTTTATACTTCAAACTTATGAAGCTATTCAACAAGAACAATTTATTATTCCCTGATTTAGAGGCATACAAGGACTCTATCTTCTCCCACAAAGTTTTTGCATGAGTCTCATTAGCAATATGATTGTAAACATTATCTTCTACATATTGCCTAATAAAACCACATACCTGTAGATGTTCAAACTCCCATTCTTCATCAGACATAGAATCCGGCTTTGTGGAACTGAATACCGGTAGATGCAATTTCTTCACAAATAGTAAGTCTTTCATCTTGCCCTTCCACAAATGGTAATTAGAACCATTCAACAACATCATCTTCATATTTGTAATTGACTCCATCATTCAAACAAGTAATAATGCCCTTAACCAAGAGCTCTGATACCACTCTGATGGGAATTAACACACAATAATAATAATAGAGCAATATGCAGCGGAAATAAAATTCTCAAACTTGTAAGAATCTTTGAGGACCAACACACAAATAAAAAAGGCAGCCAATAACGCAAAATAAAAGCACAAAAAGAACACCGCAATTTTAACGTGGAAAACCCTCGATGTGAGAGTAAAAAACCACGGGTCGTCCAGACCAAAGAAATAGCTCCACTATAATCAAATATGGGTACAAGAGAGTCTCAAAGTGATGCACAAACAAGTGCTAACAACCAATTAAACAACAAAGCACTAAAGCTTACAAACCAAGAACAAGAAGTTGAAAATTCTCCCCCTAAAACCTGATGCACTGCAGACACGAATTCTCCCAAACTAGAACTGATTTCGACGATCCGAACGGTGAAACTGTAGCCCCTGGAGCTGCGAACCTGCCCTCCAAATTTCGGCAAAATCCAACGGTTAACGAATCGGGAAACTGCGTTTTAGTGAAGCTGCTGTGTGGAATACGGGATTTTCTTTCTCTCTTCTTTTCTCACTTTTGAAAGGTTGTTCTCTCACAAAATTTACTCACTTGGTAATCCTAGTATGACCACTCTCCACTTAAATAAGTGAGACTTAATGGGCTATCAATCTTGGACTTTTATCCACATAGGAAGGGAGCCCAAAACCCAACAAATCTCCCCCTCACAACTATGTGGAGGAAATCGCCAAACCGGCGATATCACAACATGCTTCAAATTTCCCTCTTGTTAACGATTTGGTCATCATATCTGAACCATTATCATCTGTATGAACCTTAGCTAGCTCCAACAACTTAGCATCCAAAACATCACGTATCCAATGATACCTCACATCAATATGTTTGGACCTATTATGAAAAGTTGGATTCTTACCAAGATGAATAGCACTTTGACTATCAACAAATAACACATATTTGTCTTGAACAAAACCAAGCTCATGCAAAAATTTCTTCAACCATAGCAACTCTTTGCATACTTCGGTAATGGCAATGAACTCTGGCTTTTGTAGTAGACAGTGCTACACACTTTTGCAATCTGGATTGCCAAGCGACAGCTCCACCTGCAAATTTAATCATGTAGCCCGAAGTGGACTTCCTGGAATCAATGTCACCAGCCATATCTGAGTCAGAGTATCCTTCTAAAGTAGGTTTATCTCCCCCAAAGCAAAGCCTCATATAAGTAGTACCACGAAGATACCTTAAAACCCATTTTACAGCATTCCAATGCTCTCTACCTGGATTTGACAAAAATCTACTGACTGTACCAACAGCATGCGCTATATCTGGTCTTGTACATACCATTGCATACATCAAACTACCCACAACAGACGCATAAGGAACACGTTTCATATCAAATGTTTCATCTTCACTTGAAGGACTTTGTTTAGAACTCAACTTGAAATGAGTAGCAAGAGGAGTGCTTACCGCCTTAGAATTTTCCATCTGGAATCTCTGCAACACTCTTTCAATATAGTGCTCTTGTGACATCCAAAGTTTCCTCTCCTTTCTGTCACGTATGATTCTTATGCCAAGAATCTGTTTAGCTGCTCCCATGTCTTTCATGGCAAATGACTCGCCCAACTGCTTCTTTAACCTGTCAATGTTAGAAATATTTTTCCCTACAATAAGCATATCATCAACATATAACAACAGGATAATGAAATCATCGTTAGAAAATTTTCTAACAAAGACGCAATGATCTGAAGTAGTCTTCTTGTACCCTTGATCAGACATAACAGACTCAAACTTCTTGTACCACTGCCTTGGAGCTTGCTTCAACCCATACAAACTCTTTCTCAATCTACACACATAGTCTTCTTGACCTTTAACTTGAAAACCATCGGGTTGCTTCATGTAGATCTCTTCCTCCAAATCACCATGAAGGAAAGCCGTTTTCACATCCATTTGCTCAGCCTCTAAATCAAGAGTAGCAGCCAAGCCCAACACGGTTCTAATTGATGACATCTTTACAACAGGTGAGAAAATTTCATTAAAATCAACACCCTTTCTTTGACGGAAACCTTTCACCACTAATCTGGCTTTATACCTTGGAGACTCGGAGTTACTCTCATGTTTGACTCTATATATCCACCTGTTTTCCAAAGCCCTTTTGCCTTCAGGCAACTTCACTAAATCATAAGTGTGATTATCATGCAATGATTTCATCTCATCATTCATTGCATCCAACCACTTTTGATTTTCATCACTTTCCATGGCCTCTTGAAAACACTCAGGTTCACCCTCATCAGTCAAAGTCACAAACTCATCAGAATTATACCTTGTAGAAGGTTGTCTCTGTCTATTGGACCTCCTAAGTTGAACATGAGATGATTCTGGAGCTTCACCAAGATTCTCATCCTGTGACATATCATTCTCCTCATCATTATCAGCTGGAATATTTGTCTCTTCTCCAAGTTGTTGATTATCAACATAATCATGTGGCTCATCATTCTGAACATCACCACCAGTAGTATCCAGATTACAAACAGGCAACCGAACCGGATCAATATTAGACAAACTGATATCTTTCTCGGGTGTAGTCTTCTCCACCTTATCAATGTCTTCAATAGTTTGGTCTTCCATAAACACCACATCGCGGCTTCTGATAAGTTTCTTCCCTATCGGGTCATACAACTTGTAACCAAACTCATCCTGCCCATAGCCGATGAAGATACATTGTTTTGACTTTGCATCCAACTTGGATCTTTCATCCCTTGGAACATGCACAAAAGCCTTACAACCAAAGACTCTCAAATGATCATACTTGACATTCTTTCCAAACCAAATTTTGTCTGGAACTTCACTGTTCAAAGCAATAGTAGGAGTGAGATTAAGAACATGCACCGCCGTGTACAGTGCTTCACCCCAATAATGTTTAGGCAACTTAGCTTCAGAGAGCATACATCTAACTCTCTCAAGAAGTGTTTGATTCATCCTCTCTGCTAAACCATTCAACTGAGGAGTTTTTGGAGGAGTCTTTTCATGTGAAATACCATGTTGCTTGCAGTAGACATCAAATGGACCACAATACTCACCACCATTGTCAGAACGAACACATTTCAGCTTCTTGCCTGTCTGTCTCTCAACCAAAGCATGGAATTCTTTGAACTTCTCCAACACTTGGTCTTTCGTCTTCAAAGCATATACCCATAGTTTCCTGGAACAGTCATCAATAAAAGTAACAAAATAAAGTGCACCACTAAAAGATTTTACCTTTAATGGACCACAAACATCAAAATGCACCAATTGAAGCAACTCTGACTTCCTTGAGGGAGGATGCTTCTTGAAGGATACTCTGGTCTGTTTACCAGCCATGCAATGAGAACATTTCTCCAAATCTACATTCTTTAATCCTGGAAGCACATCCTTTTTGGCTAAAACATTCAGCCCCTTTTCACTGATATGACTAAGCCTTCGGTGCCACAAAGATGCTTCCATGTCAATAGCATTCACACTGTCTCTAGCAACCAAAGCTTTTGTCCAATACAATTTAGAATTTTTCTCCCCTCTAGCCACAACCAAGTTACCTTTGCTGAGTTTCCACTTTCCAGAACCAAAGTGATTATCATAACCACAATCATCAAGCATATGCACAGAAATCAAATTAAAGCGGACATCAGGAGCATGTTTGACATCTTTAAGCAACAATTGCATTCCCATGTTGGTTTGCAAGCAAACATCACCAACACCAACTATCTTAGATAGAGCATCATTACCCATCTTCAACACTCCAAAATCACCAGGAGTATAAGATGTGAAGAACTCCTTCCTCGGTGTAACATGCAATGTAGCACCACTGTCAACAACCCACATGCTCTCATCTGATACAAGATTAACAGACTCATGGTCACGAAGAAGAACAAGATCATCATTGGTAGCAGTAGTAACACGGTCATCATCATCATGATCTCTTTGTTTATTCTTATTCTTCTTGCCTTTGTTATCTCTCTTCCACTTAAAACAATTCTTCTGTATATGTCCTGTCATATGACAATAATGACAATCCACATTCTTGTATCGCCCTTTGGACTTGCTTCTGCTATTCTCTCTACCACCCTTCGGTTCTTTTTTCTGACTTCTCCCCCTATTTTCAGTGACAAGTACCTCGGATTGAGATGAAGTACCTTGTGCCTTCCTTCTCATCTCCTCATTAAGAATACCACCCTTAGCTGTTTCCAAAGAAACGACACCTTTAGGAGCAGAACTTGTAATAGAAACCTGAAACGTCTCCCAAGACTCTGGTAAAGATAGCAATAAAAACAGTCCCAACAGTTCATCCTCAAATTTGATACCCATTCCTGACATCTGATCAAGGAGCCCTTGAAATTCACTCAAGTGGTCTGAAATAGAATTACCCTCTTTATACTTCAAACTTATGAAGCTATTCAACAAGAACAATTTATTATTCCCTGATTTAGAGGCATACAAGGACTCTATCTTCTCCCACAAAGTTTTTGCATGAGTCTCATTAGCAATATGATTGTAAACATTATCTTCTACATATTGCCTAATAAAACCACATACCTGTAGATGTTCAAACTCCCATTCTTCATCAGACATAGAATCCGGCTTTGTGGAACTGAATACCGGTAGATGCAATTTCTTCACAAATAGTAAGTCTTTCATCTTGCCCTTCCACAAATGGTAATTAGAACCATTCAACAACATCATCTTCATATTTGTAATTGACTCCATCATTCAAACAAGTAATAATGCCCTTAACCAAGAGCTCTGATACCACTCTGATGGGAATTAACACACAATAATAATAATAGAGCAATATGCAGCGGAAATAAAATTCTCAAACTTGTAAGAATCTTTGAGGACCAACACACAAATAAAAAAGGCAGCCAATAACGCAAAATAAAAGCACAAAAAGAACACCGCAATTTTAACGTGGAAAACCCTCGATGTGAGAGTAAAAAACCACGGGTCGTCCAGACCAAAGAAATAGCTCCACTATAATCAAATATGGGTACAAGAGAGTCTCAAAGTGATGCACAAACAAGTGCTAACAACCAATTAAACAACAAAGCACTAAAGCTTACAAACCAAGAACAAGAAGTTGAAAATTCTCCCCCTAAAACCTGATGCACTGCAGACACGAATTCTCCCAAACTAGAACTGATTTCGACGATCCGAACGGTGAAACTGTAGCCCCTGGAGCTGCGAACCTGCCCTCCAAATTTCGGCAAAATCCAACGGTTAACGAATCGGGAAACTGCGTTTTAGTGAAGCTGCTGTGTGGAATACGGGATTTTCTTTCTCTCTTCTTTTCTCACTTTTGAAAGGTTGTTCTCTCACAAAATTTACTCACTTGGTAATCCTAGTATGACCACTCTCCACTTAAATAAGTGAGACTTAATGGGCTATCAATCTTGGACTTTTATCCACATAGGAAGGGAGCCCAAAACCCAACAAATCTCCCCCTCACAACTATGTGGAGGAAATCGCCAAACCGGCGATATCACAACATGCTTCAAATTTCCCTCTTGTTAACGATTTGGTCATCATATCTGAACCATTATCATCTGTATGAACCTTAGCTAGCTCCAACAACTTAGCATCCAAAACATCACGTATCCAATGATACCTCACATCAATATGTTTGGACCTATTATGAAAAGTTGGATTCTTACCAAGATGAATAGCACTTTGACTATCAACAAATAACACATATTTGTCTTGAACAAAACCAAGCTCATGCAAAAATTTCTTCAACCATAGCAACTCTTTGCATACTTCGGTAATGGCAATGAACTCTGGCTTTTGTAGTAGACAGTGCTACACACTTTTGCAATCTGGATTGCCAAGCGACAGCTCCACCTGCAAATTTAATCATGTAGCCCGAAGTGGACTTCCTGGAATCAATGTCACCAGCCATATCTGAGTCAGAGTATCCTTCTAAAGTAGGTTTATCTCCCCCAAAGCAAAGCCTCATATAAGTAGTACCACGAAGATACCTTAAAACCCATTTTACAGCATTCCAATGCTCTCTACCTGGATTTGACAAAAATCTACTGACTGTACCAACAGCATGCGCTATATCTGGTCTTGTACATACCATTGCATACATCAAACTACCCACAACAGACGCATAAGGAACACGTTTCATATCAAATGTTTCATCTTCACTTGAAGGACTTTGTTTAGAACTCAACTTGAAATGAGTAGCAAGAGGAGTGCTTACCGCCTTAGAATTTTCCATCTGGAATCTCTGCAACACTCTTTCAATATAGTGCTCTTGTGACATCCAAAGTTTCCTCTCCTTTCTGTCACGTATGATTCTTATGCCAAGAATCTGTTTAGCTGCTCCCATGTCTTTCATGGCAAATGACTCGCCCAACTGCTTCTTTAACCTGTCAATGTTAGAAATATTTTTCCCTACAATAAGCATATCATCAACATATAACAACAGGATAATGAAATCATCGTTAGAAAATTTTCTAACAAAGACGCAATGATCTGAAGTAGTCTTCTTGTACCCTTGATCAGACATAACAGACTCAAACTTCTTGTACCACTGCCTTGGAGCTTGCTTCAACCCATACAAACTCTTTCTCAATCTACACACATAGTCTTCTTGACCTTTAACTTGAAAACCATCGGGTTGCTTCATGTAGATCTCTTCCTCCAAATCACCATGAAGGAAAGCCGTTTTCACATCCATTTGCTCAGCCTCTAAATCAAGAGTAGCAGCCAAGCCCAACACGGTTCTAATTGATGACATCTTTACAACAGGTGAGAAAATTTCATTAAAATCAACACCCTTTCTTTGACGGAAACCTTTCACCACTAATCTGGCTTTATACCTTGGAGACTCGGAGTTACTCTCATGTTTGACTCTATATATCCACCTGTTTTCCAAAGCCCTTTTGCCTTCAGGCAACTTCACTAAATCATAAGTGTGATTATCATGCAATGATTTCATCTCATCATTCATTGCATCCAACCACTTTTGATTTTCATCACTTTCCATGGCCTCTTGAAAACACTCAGGTTCACCCTCATCAGTCAAAGTCACAAACTCATCAGAATTATACCTTGTAGAAGGTTGTCTCTGTCTATTGGACCTCCTAAGTTGAACATGAGATGATTCTGGAGCTTCACCAAGATTCTCATCCTGTGACATATCATTCTCCTCATCATTATCAGCTGGAATATTTGTCTCTTCTCCAAGTTGTTGATTATCAACATAATCATGTGGCTCATCATTCTGAACATCACCACCAGTAGTATCCAGATTACAAACAGGCAACCGAACCGGATCAATATTAGACAAACTGATATCTTTCTCGGGTGTAGTCTTCTCCACCTTATCAATGTCTTCAATAGTTTGGTCTTCCATAAACACCACATCGCGGCTTCTGATAAGTTTCTTCCCTATCGGGTCATACAACTTGTAACCAAACTCATCCTGCCCATAGCCGATGAAGATACATTGTTTTGACTTTGCATCCAACTTGGATCTTTCATCCCTTGGAACATGCACAAAAGCCTTACAACCAAAGACTCTCAAATGATCATACTTGACATTCTTTCCAAACCAAATTTTGTCTGGAACTTCACTGTTCAAAGCAATAGTAGGAGTGAGATTAAGAACATGCACCGCCGTGTACAGTGCTTCACCCCAATAATGTTTAGGCAACTTAGCTTCAGAGAGCATACATCTAACTCTCTCAAGAAGTGTTTGATTCATCCTCTCTGCTAAACCATTCAACTGAGGAGTTTTTGGAGGAGTCTTTTCATGTGAAATACCATGTTGCTTGCAGTAGACATCAAATGGACCACAATACTCACCACCATTGTCAGAACGAACACATTTCAGCTTCTTGCCTGTCTGTCTCTCAACCAAAGCATGGAATTCTTTGAACTTCTCCAACACTTGGTCTTTCGTCTTCAAAGCATATACCCATAGTTTCCTGGAACAGTCATCAATAAAAGTAACAAAATAAAGTGCACCACTAAAAGATTTTACCTTTAATGGACCACAAACATCAAAATGCACCAATTGAAGCAACTCTGACTTCCTTGAGGGAGGATGCTTCTTGAAGGATACTCTGGTCTGTTTACCAGCCATGCAATGAGAACATTTCTCCAAATCTACATTCTTTAATCCTGGAAGCACATCCTTTTTGGCTAAAACATTCAGCCCCTTTTCACTGATATGACTAAGCCTTCGGTGCCACAAAGATGCTTCCATGTCAATAGCATTCACACTGTCTCTAGCAACCAAAGCTTTTGTCCAATACAATTTAGAATTTTTCTCCCCTCTAGCCACAACCAAGTTACCTTTGCTGAGTTTCCACTTTCCAGAACCAAAGTGATTATCATAACCACAATCATCAAGCATATGCACAGAAATCAAATTAAAGCGGACATCAGGAGCATGTTTGACATCTTTAAGCAACAATTGCATTCCCATGTTGGTTTGCAAGCAAACATCACCAACACCAACTATCTTAGATAGAGCATCATTACCCATCTTCAACACTCCAAAATCACCAGGAGTATAAGATGTGAAGAACTCCTTCCTCGGTGTAACATGCAATGTAGCACCACTGTCAACAACCCACATGCTCTCATCTGATACAAGATTAACAGACTCATGGTCACGAAGAAGAACAAGATCATCATTGGTAGCAGTAGTAACACGGTCATCATCATCATGATCTCTTTGTTTATTCTTATTCTTCTTGCCTTTGTTATCTCTCTTCCACTTAAAACAATTCTTCTGTATATGTCCTGTCATATGACAATAATGACAATCCACATTCTTGTATCGCCCTTTGGACTTGCTTCTGCTATTCTCTCTACCACCCTTCGGTTCTTTTTTCTGACTTCTCCCCCTATTTTCAGTGACAAGTACCTCGGATTGAGATGAAGTACCTTGTGCCTTCCTTCTCATCTCCTCATTAAGAATACCACCCTTAGCTGTTTCCAAAGAAACGACACCTTTAGGAGCAGAACTTGTAATAGAAACCTGAAACGTCTCCCAAGACTCTGGTAAAGATAGCAATAAAAACAGTCCCAACAGTTCATCCTCAAATTTGATACCCATTCCTGACATCTGATCAAGGAGCCCTTGAAATTCACTCAAGTGGTCTGAAATAGAATTACCCTCTTTATACTTCAAACTTATGAAGCTATTCAACAAGAACAATTTATTATTCCCTGATTTAGAGGCATACAAGGACTCTATCTTCTCCCACAAAGTTTTTGCATGAGTCTCATTAGCAATATGATTGTAAACATTATCTTCTACATATTGCCTAATAAAACCACATACCTGTAGATGTTCAAACTCCCATTCTTCATCAGACATAGAATCCGGCTTTGTGGAACTGAATACCGGTAGATGCAATTTCTTCACAAATAGTAAGTCTTTCATCTTGCCCTTCCACAAATGGTAATTAGAACCATTCAACAACATCATCTTCATATTTGTAATTGACTCCATCATTCAAACAAGTAATAATGCCCTTAACCAAGAGCTCTGATACCACTCTGATGGGAATTAACACACAATAATAATAATAGAGCAATATGCAGCGGAAATAAAATTCTCAAACTTGTAAGAATCTTTGAGGACCAACACACAAATAAAAAAGGCAGCCAATAACGCAAAATAAAAGCACAAAAAGAACACCGCAATTTTAACGTGGAAAACCCTCGATGTGAGAGTAAAAAACCACGGGTCGTCCAGACCAAAGAAATAGCTCCACTATAATCAAATATGGGTACAAGAGAGTCTCAAAGTGATGCACAAACAAGTGCTAACAACCAATTAAACAACAAAGCACTAAAGCTTACAAACCAAGAACAAGAAGTTGAAAATTCTCCCCCTAAAACCTGATGCACTGCAGACACGAATTCTCCCAAACTAGAACTGATTTCGACGATCCGAACGGTGAAACTGTAGCCCCTGGAGCTGCGAACCTGCCCTCCAAATTTCGGCAAAATCCAACGGTTAACGAATCGGGAAACTGCGTTTTAGTGAAGCTGCTGTGTGGAATACGGGATTTTCTTTCTCTCTTCTTTTCTCACTTTTGAAAGGTTGTTCTCTCACAAAATTTACTCACTTGGTAATCCTAATATGACCACTCTCCACTTAAATAAGTGAGACCTAATGGGCTATCAATCTTGGACTTTTATCCACATAGGAAGGGAGCCCAAAACCCAACAGTATGCATATTTACATTGGTTGATATTGTAATTTTTAATTGAAACAAATTCTTAAGGTTCTAGCTGCTCAATCATAACATGCCGGAATTCACAATTTAACTCATCTCTTATTAGCAAGGCAATAAATGATAATATAACATTATGATATGAACAGAAATTAAAAGAATCAATGAGAGACCACATATATATAAAATTGGTCATTGCATTTCTAAATCTAAATACAGATTAAGTTTATCACGTTAATGGTCCAAAACATCAACTTTTAAATATAATCACCATATTTTTAACAAATTCATCACAGTCGATCAGATTAAATATAAAAAGCAAAGCTTGTGAGGTTTAAAATTTAGAATATATATCTAATCCCTTGTGGAAGATTTCAACGGGAGAATATGTAAAACTTACAAAGGATTTGATCAGCATGCTCCGATCTCTCAAGTTGTTTTGCTAGAGCTTCGTGCTGATAACGTGTTAGAAATAAACTACTAAAGCTAAAGTATAAAAATAGAGAGAAAGAAAGCTTTCTCTTATTCTCTTCACTTGTGTATCTTATATCATAACAAGAGTCCTATTTATAGGACACAAAGAAAGAAGTGAAAAGCCAAATATAATAAAGCTCCATTATTTAGTGGAAGTTATAGGGAATGGAATGGATATGGACATCCACTATTCTTATTATTCATAACACTTAACATGAGTTGTTACAAAACTTGTGGCTAATATAACTTTACAATAATTCTTTTTTTCTTTATTTCAACAGGTCCTAATTTTTTATAGAAATTCTTTTCGTCTTGCTTCAAAAAGGGTGGTTTTGGGCCTTTTTTTTTACCCGAAACACTCATATACATCTTTTTTCCTCTACTTTAATATAAATAAGTGGTTTTCACATATATTTGAATTTTCCCGTTATATTTATTGATTTTGTCGTCTAAGTGTCACGTTTGATTTTTCGTTTTTATGCGGTGTTTGTTTGATTTTTCGTCCGTTTTGGTGCCATGTTCGTTTGCTTTTTCGTCTTGTTACGATGTTCATTTGATTCAGATTGACATATCTCAACTTTGATCAACTACTAATTCAACCAATGACAAGATCGTCAACGATGCAGATCCATAAACATAAGTATTTCGGTTACTTTTATTTTGTCACATTATTTGTAGGCCTGAGTATACCGTTTTATACTATTAACTTGAATGTTATGAATTTGTACGTAAATTCATCCTTTTCATTTTTAACGATGTTAAATTTGTGTTTGTTTCTGATGTGCTCTATCCATTTGAATGAATTGATATCTAGTTTTCGTAAAATAAAAATAAAGGGAACCAAAATTCCTTAAAAATAGTTTTTGAAGTTGTTTGCTCGAGTGTATGAATTTGTAACATGACATTGTAAATGTGCAATGGCAAAATATTTAGCAAGAACATAAGAAATGTTATCCCTATGTCTTTAATGTTGAATCTATCAACCATCTCCTACATTTAGTTTAAATTGGCAGTTTAACAATTGAATTGAAACCCTTAATAGGCTTCACCCAATGGCTCACCATAGATAGTTCAAAAGGTTCCTTCTCATTCTCAATTCAATATTATCTTTAACTAATTCGAAGTGGTTTATCGGTTCTCACAGGTATACTGAGTATTGAAGGAGCAATTGATGCCTAAGTCCAATGGTTCCTTACAATCAGTTTAGCAGTTAATACAAATTAACATATCATTAGTAATCTGGATAATCACTCCATTCATGAAACTGCCATGAAACAAAGGCATCAACTAATTTATACCAAATCCTTAGAGAAGTCGACTAGAATTTTAATCTATGTATCATGCTTTTGTGTCAAAGAGGTCATGCATCACATCAGAATTTAGCACGAGAAACACTAATGTACAAATTTCACTCCCCACCATATATATGGCCGTGCATTGAATCATAATTTGACATACAGCTAACCAAAAAATGGACATCATAGATTTAGTTGAAGTCATGAACAAGTTAAAAAAATCAGCTCTACAAATCAAAGCATGAAACCTAGCAATTGCATAGTACAAGTTAATAGAAGTATTACTTGCATACGCATTTAATTATAGAGCAATGCTATATGTCCCGAAAGGGAGCATCACGAAGTCCTCGCGGATAAGAATCAGCCAATCACAATCTGCTACTTGGCAAAATACATGGATGTGTGGAGAAAAACAGGGAAGTTGATGGATAATCATGAAATAAGGAATTGCCAGCTGTGTCGGGAAGTATTCGTGAGGCTATAAGTCGCTGAAAATAGCATGTTCCTTAATAATAACATCACATATAGGGGAGGCCGTTGGGCATAAGAATAACTCTCTTTCTATTTTGAGGTCTTTGTCGCAATAGATTTTCATGATTTGCAAAACTCTGGCATTCTTCAAAATATATCTTGCAAATAGAAGCTCGCTTTCTTTGCCTAAGAACTTCAGAAGTTTGCAAGTTCTAAGCTGCAATGAAAGACATTGCGGAACAAATATTGGGTCCACCCAATTATTTTCCGGAACATCTTCTAGTATCCCATACATGGTGCCCTATTAATATAGATAAAATGAAATAAATCGCAAAGGCATGTTAGGAAGTAATAAATCAGATATGATCCCTAAATTTAACAAACCTGACTAAGCGCAACCTTTTGAAGGTAAGGACAGTGCTTGAGCACGTTTACTAACAAATGCCAATTATAGTTGATAGAGAAAAGAACCAAGTTGGTCAAATTATGAAAGGTAGGAATTTCGTCACGGCATCGATACACCTGAACAAATAAATAACATAAAAACTGTTAAAAATAAGGTCAAAATTCCCATAAACAAAAAATACAAATCATGTAGTATTATGTTCATAATAAATTTCAAACCTTATTTATTTCTATGAACAAATGCTCCACATTTTGAAGTGCTTTCAACGGTAAGTGACAAAAAGTGTAACTCAAATTTGCTTTGGTCAACTTGTTTAAGCTTAAGCTTTCTCGCTCTTGATAGGTAAGAGTGTCTTCAGAGTCGAACGATAAATGACCTGCTTGCAAATCCTCAAGAATCGGACATCCAGCCAAAAGCAATAATAAATCTCGAACATTTGTGAACTTAATATCTTGAAAACGAAGGCTTTTGAGAGAGGGGAGTCTAACGGAAGAAAAACCCTTCACATCGAACCCAGCAAACTCGAGAACAACAAGGGTCCTGCAACTGAGAATGCTAATGGGGAGTTTGAGAAGATGGGCAAGATCATGTGTGCCTGTGTAGATTTCCAGGTGCTCAACTCCACGTTGTACCACATCATTGATCCATTTATTGACATTGGGAATGCCAAGATGGACAAGATCAGGATCATCATACCAAATGTGGAGGAAGCAACTCTTGATGGGATTACGTGAGAGCAAAACTGAGTACACGAACTCATTAAAACGAAAATAGTTTTCTCGGTCATCTAACTCGACATCCCTGAAATCGAGAACAGGAACTGAGCGCCAGAGATGAATCCACCTCTTTGAAAGAACGCTAGTGGCAACCGACTCTTTGGTGTGGAGAAAAGAGAGAATATGACAGATGATAGCGTCTGGTAAAGTGCTGATCATATCATTATCATCACCGGTCATTGATGACATTTCTAGTGTAATGAATTTTCTGCAATATGCAAAAATGCTAAGTTTCAGTACAAAATAAGAACAACTAATTCGCCAAATTTGTGCAACAAAATTTAATACATAAACACCATAACTGATGCAAAACTTGTCATCTTAGGACAGATAATTCCAATGAAAAAGATGAAAATTGCACAGTAAACTATACACCATATGAAAAATGGAGTAATCAAGAACAATTAATTTATATTCATTAGGTTAATCAAAGATGCTAACTCACACTTTATATTTAGTCTGTTCGAGCTCCAGTGTCAATTCTCTTCATACTCTTTCAAGATCACCATTCTCTTCTGTTGATTTGGGGCACAAACACTGTTGTTCAGACCTAGATTCATCCAAAGGATTTTCTTCTTCCGTTTTCACTGTGAAACGACGTCGCCTAATTTACCGAAGAAAACCAAAGGATCGACGACCGTAGTCACTAGTCATAAGGCTTTGCTTGGTAAGAGAGAAATTGAGAAGAGAGAAATAAAAACACGAAAATCAATGCATGTACTTGGATCAATAGCGGATAGTTGATAAGCAAGTTTATAGCAGATGAGCTTATAGCTTATAGCGGATAAGCTATCTGATTGAATTTGTAGTGTTTGGTAAAATTAGCGGTTGGACTATCTTATAAGTATGAAATGACATAAAAAAAATATGTTTAATTAATTTATTTTTTTTCAAGTAAGATGATAAGGATAAAATTGGAAGAAAAGATAATAAACTATAAGATATAAGCTCATAAGCTACTTGAAATAGCATCTGAAAAATAAGCTATAAGCTAGTAAAATAAGCTATAAGCTCTTTTCTAAAAACTGTTACCAAACAAAGCTTTTAGCTTATAACTAAAAACTATAAGCTAGCTTATTTGGTTTACCAAACAGAACCTTAAGTTTTACGTTTCTAACAGATTGATTTAAAAAAATTTAAGTAACAAAATTTTGAGCCTTGAGGCCTATCCTAATACGAGGGAACTTAAAATTCAACCCACATAAATTTTATTATCGGCAAAAGAAAATAAAAATTATCATTTTTAAGTCTATTGCATAATTATTATATTTGCTCTATATTATCAGTCAAATAAATAATTATGTAATGAATCTAAAAATGTAAATTTAGTTTTTTTTTTTTTTTGATAAGCAAATTTATTATAAGGGAGTACAAGGGGTACTCAATCCCTTACAAAATAAAGCAAATTAAGACGTGCTTTGTAAACAAGTCATAGGATCTAAACACCAATTAGAAAAAGGAGTACAAAATTTACGCCCGTATCGACTAGTGAACCACACCCAAGAACTTGTCTTGATATCATCCAAAAGTGAAGACGCATCTGGAATGACCCCATTGAAAATCACATTGTTTCTAAGATTCCATAGTTTCCATGTCGTCACCAGCCAAATCAAGTGACGGACACGCCCACCGTCTTTAACTCTCACTAAATTACCAAACAACTTAAAATGATTCCAGCCTTCGACACATGTTTGATAAGTCTTTCCTAACCAACCGAAAACAGCATTCCATATCCCATTGCTAAAGGGGCAATAAAAGAAAAGGTGTGCATTATCCTCATCATGTGACAAACAAAAGACACACCGCAAATCATGAGAGTTTAGCAAAATACCTCTTTTGTTGAGCGCTGCCCTTGTAGGAAGTCTATTTAACAATAATCGTCATCCGAACAAATTAACTTTAGACGGAACATCACTCTTCCAGAGACTTTTAATGGCTTCCAACACATTCACATCCAAAGCCTCGACCTGTCGGGATTCTAATAACACAGTATAACAAGACTTAACTGAAAACTCGCTTGTTGTGCCCGAAACCCACCGCCACGTATCAGGAATATGAAGTTGAAGAGAGCAGTCAGCTAAGATGTTCTGAAGTTCAGTCAACAGATGTTCCTCGCTTACTAACAAGTGATCATTCCAGTGCCACCTCCACGATAGTTCAGCCCCATTAACAACCAATCTCTCGACTATCGGTACTTCCTTGTAAGATTCTTTAACAAAAAGATCCGGAAAAAGTTCACAAAAAGGTTGATTCCCATACCATTTAAATTTCCAAAAACCAACATTTTTACCATCACCGACGCGACATCGAACATTAGCCTTAAACCAGTCATCCACTAATCCCCGACCCAAGCCAATAATATCCCTCCACCAAATCGAAGAATTTGTTTCTGTTGTTATAACATTCCCGCCCACCAGTCTAGTCGGTAGATGCCCGTATCGAAACCGAAGCAACTCGGCCCAAAGGGCTTCACCGTCATTCAAAAATCGCCACTTCCATTTGGCTAGTAATGCCGAGTTAAAAAGATCTAAATTTTTTACCCCTAGACCTCCTTGCTCCTTAGGTAAACATATTTGATCCCATTTAACCCAACATAACTTCTTTTCCTCTAACCCTCCTCCCCATAGAAAATTTCGCTGGAGCCTCACTAACTGCTTTAGGATACAACAAGGAGCTTTGTAAAATGAAAAAAAATAAAGTGGAAGGCTAGTCAATACCGAATTGATGAGTGTAATGCGACCCTCGTAGGAAAGTTGACGACTATTCCATGAAGTTAAGCGTTTAGTCATAGCCTCCACCACTGGTGTCCAAGTGTCTCTCCTTCTAGGATTGGCACCTACCGGAATTCCCAAGAATTTGAAAGGAACAACCTCAGCCCGACACAACAGAAAAGATGAACCAGCTTCAAGAAGACTTGTATCAACATTAAGGCCATATAATTTACTCTTCACGAAATTAATTTTTAGGCCAGACACCAATTCGAAACCTCTGAGAAGATTTTTAATGGTCCATATTTTGTCCCAACTACCTTCCCCCATTAAAATAGTATCATCTGCGAACTGGAGAATTTGAAAATTGATATTAGGAGAAATACCATAACCTTTGAATTTGCCAATATCAACAGCTTTGCTCATCATCCCAGCTAATCCTTCTACTACAATTAAAAATAGGAAGGGGGATAAAGGGTCCCCTTGACGTAAACCTCTACCCACTGTGAAGTCATCGGTATGACTACCATTTACCAAAACAGACATCGAATTCTGAAAGATACAAACTCTCATCCATTTCATCCAAACATCAGAAAAGCCCATTTTGATCATCATTCGCTCCAAAAAACTCCAGCTAACTATGTCATAAGCACGTTCAAAATCAACTTTAAATAAGAGGCAATCATCTTTCCTTCTTTTGGCTAAATCTATAACTTCATTTAGAACCACTAACCCATCCAGAATCTGACGTTGAGGGAGAAAAGCCGATTGACATTTGGAGATCAATTTGGTCAAAACACTTTTCAGTCGATTCGCCAAAATTTTAGAGAGAATTTTGTACAAACTCCCAATCAAACAAATAGGACGGTAGTCAAAAAGATCCTGAGGATGGTCTTTCTTGGGGATGAGAGTCAAAAAAGATGCAGTCACAGCCTTAGGTAAAATGGTATTTTCATAAAACTCATGCAAAAAAGCCATTAAATCAAATTTCACAATTGGCCAACAAGCTCTGAAAAAATTAATGTTAAACCCATCTGGACCCGGACTCTTATTACCATCACAACTCCAAATAATTTCTTTTACCTCCGCTTCATCAAAAGGTGCTAATAACAATGCATTATCATTCGCAGACAAAGTATTAAAACAGATACCTTGAAGGAAAGGCCTATGTTGATGTACAAAAGTAAGTATAGTTTTTATCGTCTCCACAGGGACTGATGTGATATCGAAGCCGTTCAACAATTAATATAATTTTAAGTAAAGCAGTTTCAAGATATTTGTTTGTGATAAAGTACGAAAATATAACAACGGTAAAGAAATGACAGAAATAACAGAGAGATGAGATTGCTGGGATTAGATTTCATTAACTCATTCATATATATTTCCCTAATCAGTTATACATATTCAAGTTACTCGTCAATATTATCACGTATTTACTCGTCAAACGTTTCCGTCCCCAGATAACGTTGAGAAATCTATTATATCTATCAAACCCCGATCCCTCGAGTGATTAACCGAAATAATAGCATTAAGTTCCAATACTTTAAGTGAATATTAAATCTAAATTCTTAGATCTTAGCTTTTAATAGATGTTATCCTAGATCAAGATTCAAAACATATATTCCTATATCATTTCAAATCTAAGAATAAAAACAATAACAATAAGGATAACATCAATATTGATTTGTAACTAGAATATATATAACACCATGATCAATAGAAATACATACTAATAGAGTCACTTACACCTAATCCCAACAAGTGTCTTTAGCTACTCATTACTATGGTAGCTTTACACAAATTAGAAGAAAAGAGATGAAATTACAACACCCGTCGATTCCTCGAACAGTTGGTGTGCATCCACTTCGTTTCCTCCGTCGTTCCGTGCTTTAACTCTCTGCCTTTCTCCTTTGTTCAGCTCTCTAGTTCTCTCGTGTGGGAATTGCGTGAATGAATGGTGTGGCTGATGCATGCCTTATATAGGCTTTGGAAATTAACACTTAAAGTAGGCAATTCCTTTGATATTAAGTAACACAAAAACGGTGATGCATGATTGCCACTTGATCAAACCGCCTCCGTCTCTTCTACTTGCCACTTGATTTGCATTGTTGTTCCTTTTATCCTTTTGTTACTTTCTATTCTTTCTTTTATCTATTAATTTACAAAAGCAAACATTACTAGTCACATATAATAATAATAATAATAATAATAATAGTATATATCTTATATAATTAATATACTGTATAATAGTTATTATAAAAACCTACAAAAATAAGTGAAATAGGCGAAAATAGCTAAAATACTAATTTACTGGTAAAGACTAATATTTACAAATAATTGGAGTTTTTACTTTAAATAACTTTATAAAACAAGTCAATTTGCTTAAAAAATATAGGTAAAATCACTGCTTTTTGGCACTTATCAGCCTATTGCTCCATTCTTCTGACAAGTGTTTAGAGAAATGCTCCTTAACTTCCTTTTTAACATCAGCCACCCCTTCGATCCACGCATCCCCTTTCTTTAGCAATACAATTTGATTTCGACGTCGGCGACCTTTGATACTAGCATGGAAATAACGTGTGTTTGAATCCCCTTCTTGAACCCATTTTGATCGTGATTTTTGATAAAGAAGACTTTCCTTTGTCTGAATTTGTTCCCAAAACTTCTTAACTAGTTCCTTTGAGTGTAAAGTAGTCGGATCATTCACCCCATTCACAATCAACTCGTCTGCCGCATTTAATTCCTTCACGGTTTTGTCGATATTAAGGTCCACTAAGCCAAAAACCTCCTTATTCCAAACCTTCAAAGCTTCTTTCAACCTCTTCATCTTTTCTGTGATGACAAACGCTTTTTTACCTCGAACATCCATTTGGTTCCACGTTTCCTTCACAAACTCTAGAAAATTCGGATGATCTAACCAACAATTATTGAATTTAAAAGGCTTAGGTCCCCAGTTAAGATTATTGCAAACAAGCCAAATAGGACAATGGTCTGAAATGTCACGGTCACCGACCCACTGATTAGTAATGCCTCCTTTGTCAATGAAGCCTTCTGATAACAAGAATCGGTCCAATCGACTCATGGCTGATCCGTCTGAGTTAAACCAAGTGAACTTCTTGCCCGTTACAGGAATGTCAACCACCTCCAAAGATTCTATGAAATTAACAAATTCAGTCTTCTCCACCTGACTCCCTCCTCCACTACTGCCTCTTCTTTCACCCGCCTTCGTAATAGAGTTAAAGTCTCCACCTAAACACCAGTCGCCAGCTTTGTTGTTCATTTTAAATTCTAGCAAATCATTCCACAATTTTCGTTTTCCCGACATTGAACAAGGTGAATAAATGTTGACAATGTATACTAAACCATCTTTCCACTCCACACAAATGCCAAGGAAACCAGCCCCAGTAAAAGTAAAACGGTAAGTAAACAAATCTTTATTCCAAATAGAAAGCATCCCACCAGACAATCCATTAGATGCTTTAGCTACCCATTGTACATCGTTATGACCCCACAAGGATTGAATCATAGAATCGGTAAAAGAATCTCTTTTAGTTTCTTGCAACAAACACATGTCGAACGCACCTGATTTGAGTAATGAAGTCAACCGTCGCCTTTTTATATTTAGTTTATATACAAACAAATGTAAATTTAGTTTATATTTTGTCACAAATAGAATATATATATATATATTGCTCAATCTATATCATATTAAAATTTATAGATAATCGAGTTAGGATCCTCTCCATTTTCTATTGTTTTCATTTCTTCCATTATCAAAGTTTTTAAATGTTTTGGGGTGTATAAAATATAGACTCACTTAATGTCACATTTTTGCATTTATATTTTCAAAACCATATAATAATGGAAGAAATGAAAAGAATAGGAAATGGAGAGATCCTAATTATAAATAATCATAATCATTAGTTTTAATCTATAATTATGGGATTTGTCACAATTTGAATAAATTTTGTCTGTCTTGTATAGCTGAAACTAGGGATGAGCATTTTAACCGGTTATCATGGATTAACCATAACCAAATCCATATCCAATTTTAAAAACCAGTTATTTATATTTGGGTTTTATAACCAAACCAAATAGTTTTTTATTTAGATATCCATAACCATGACCACAACCAAATTTTATGATTAAATTACTCAATGTCCAAATTTTATCCATAACCAAATTTTTTATTTCTCCCAAATTGAAAAGATGAACCCTAATCCCCAAATCCATTCTCTCTCTCAAAATCCTCTCTCCGTCAAATCCCAAATCAATCGCCCAGTTCCGTCAAATTAAATAGCAAATCCTAAAATTAGCCGAAAATTCAAAAAATTGGCCGAAAACCCAAAAAACACCCGAAAATCCACAAATCGGCCGAAAAACAAAAAATCAGCCGAAAAATCGGCTGAAAACTCAAAAAATCGGCCGAAAACCCAAAAATCGGCCAAAAAACCAAAAATTGGCCGGAGGCAACCACCTTGTATTGAAATATAATATTAAAAGGGTTAGATAAGTTTTTTCTATATAGAATTTTGATTTTAGGTCCTAAAAATAAAAATAGAATAATTTTGTCCTTCCCAAAAAAAAAAATATTTTGTTTTTGATCCATAATGATCAGTTTAAATGACAATTTTATGTTCAAGTTATGTCAATTTATTATGTCAAGTATTATATTCAAGAAATGTCAAAATGTATTAGAAAATATGTCCATAAGAAACAAAAAATTTAGAACAAAAACATGTTTTTATTTTTAAGGACTAAAATTAAAATTTGTTTTATTTTGTTAAAATGATAAATATGATTCTGTGACTAAAACACATCATCTTTCAAACTAAATACATTTCTCAAGCAAATTAAGTAGTAAAAACCACATTGTGAAATGTTACTCCTTTTTTTTTGTTAAATCATTTTTCTCAAGAAATTTACATGAAAGAGACTCGTGACTTTTCGTGTCTATGAACCTTATGATCTATGCACACAGATCACCCAACAAAGTGACTCTCAAACAGAAACAGCTTCCAAGCAAGCAATTGTTTGCAACCTAAAATGCATCCTTTAAGTCACGTGAGCATAACTCTATGCTCGATGCTCACTTGGTACGAATATTACATTTTTTTTGCATGACTAAAATTTGCATCTAGGATTCTTCACTTATTCACCTCAAAGGTGAATTTTTAACTGAAGCATCGTGTAATGTAAAAGTTGATTAACTGAAGCATGCATAGTATAAAGCAAAAACTATGCAGAATATAGGTCCAAAACTCCAAAAATAGTTTAATAGTTAATAAAAAATAACAAGTTGACCATGTTTTTAGTTCCATTTAAAAAATTTAGTGCCAAATCCGTAACAAATTAAGTACTGCATCATACTTTAAAAATAGCAGCAACAAGAAATGCTAGTCCAAATTTTATCAGTACTATAGTCTACAAAGATTAACCAGTATATAAAAGTTTATATATCAAAACAGAGGAGTGCTAACATGTTAGAAATTAAGCAAAAAGAGGTGGTTGACAAGTTTTAAGGATAACATTTTCTAAACATTTGCACAGTTCAATCCACCAAACCCAGCAGTTGCGTTGTAGAAGTTAATGAAACAACAGGATAGACGAACTACTACATACATTTAAAGAGCAAAAAATCAATTGATGAAAATTCTTGAGATCAACTACTCGTTTAATCTTTGTCCATGCTTTAATTGAGACATGGCAGTTAGCTAAGTTTCTCGAGCTAGATGTTTGTGGCTTCTACTTTTCGAAGTTTCTTGCTCGAGTGTATGATGTTGTAACATGGCATTGCTAATGTGCAATGCCAGAATCTTAAGAGCATAAGAAATGTTATTCCTAATGTCTTGAAAGTTGAGTCTATCAACAATCTTCTATGGTTAGTATAAATTGGCAGTTGAACAATTGAATTGAAACCCTAAACAGACTTCCCAAAATGCCCATTAAGACAGTTCAAAAGCTTCCTTCTCATTTTCAATTCAATGTTCTTTTTAACTCAGTAAAAGTGGTTTCTCAGTTCTCACAGGTAATCTGGATAATCACTTCGTACATGAAACCACCATGGAACAGAAGTCTCCGTAAGCGCCATCCAAGCTGCACGGATTCGCCTATGCTTGACTATGTATTTTGTTTTCAAGTTAGGCCTATTAATGATGATTCCCTTAGTTCATGTTTAGTGGTCTTTAAAACATAACTCCAACTAATTTACACCTATTCCTTTTAGACGTGTCAGCTACAGATTTAATCTTTATCCATGCTTGTGTCAAAGAGGTCATGCATCAAATCATAAACACTAACGTACAACATTCACTCTTCTGCATTGATCATGCATAGAATATGAATTTAGCATACAATAACTACTGGAAAATCAACAAACACTGAAACAGGGATTTAATCGAAGTCATCAACAATTTATAGAAACAGGTCTACAAATTTAAGTACAGCTTTTCCTTAGCCTATGCAACGAGATAAAGTTCATGATCATTAAGTTTCACAATTCAAACCAACAAACCTAGTAGCTAAATTGTATGAGTTAATCAGAGAGGGACTCCTCCGTATGAAACCTGAACACGTCAAAAGTAAGTTCACATGTCGGAGAGACCTTTGAGCATAAGGATAATTCTCTTTCTTTTTTTAGGCTATCACGGCAACAGATTTTCATAGTTTGCAAAACTCTTGCATGATTAAGGATATACTTTGCTAACTGAAGCTCACCTTGTTGGCCTCTGAAATACCAAAGTGTGCAAGTTTTAAGGTGTAATGAAATGCACTGCGGAACAGATATTGGATCCACCCAATTTTCTTGGTCATTGTCTCTTCTCCCACCACCATACTCGGTGCCCTATTAATAAAGATAAAATAAATTAAAAAAGGCATGTTAAGAAATAATAAATCAGACATGATCCCTAAACTTAACAAACCTGACTAAGCTGGAGATGTTGAAGGTTGGGGCAATGATTGAGCACTTGTACTAACAAATTCCAATTATAGTTGATAGAGTGAAGTTTCAACTTTGTCAAATAATGAAAGGTAGGAATCTCATCCAAACTTCGATACACCTAAACAAGAAAACAACATAGAAAGATATACTTTCATAAATAAAGTCAAAATTCTCAACAAAAAAAAAAGAACAAAGCTAAGACAAAAATACATATCAATCACATTCTTCTCTTCTATTTCACCAGTAAGTGTATTCATATAGCAACAATAAATTTCAAACCTTATTTATTTCTATGTACAGTTCATTCACATTACGAAGTGCTTTCAACGGAAAATGACAAAAAGTGAGAGGCATTTTTGCTTTGGTCAACTTGTTTAAGCTTAAGCTTTGACACTCTTGATAGGATAGAGAGTCCTCTGACTGGAAACGTAAACTAGATGCATATAAATCCTCAAGAATTGGGCATCCGGCCAGAAGCAACAGTAAATCTCGAGCATTTAGAAATACAGCTTCGTCGAAATGAAGGGTTTTGAGGGAGGGGAGTCTAACGGAAGAAAAACCGTTCACACTCAACCCAAAAAAGTCGAGAACAACAAGGGTCCTGCAGCTAAGAATGCTAATAGGCAATTGGAGATCATCTCCAACCATGTTTACGGACATTTCGAGGCGCTCAAGTCCGTGTTGTACCAAAGAATTGATCCATTTGATGACATTGGGAAAGCCAAGACGTCCAATATGAGAATCATCATACCAAATGTTCAAGATGGAACTCTTGATGGAAGTATTATTCCGTGCGAGCAAAACAGAATACACAAACTCGTTAAAGCGATGATAGTCTTCTAGGTCATCCAGACACACGTCACAGATGTTGAGACTGGGAACTGATCGCCATAGATGAGTCCACCTCTTTGAAAGGACACTAGTAGCAACGGCGTCTGTGGTTGGAATAAAAGATAGAATATGACAGAGGACAGTGTCGGGTAAACTACTGATCACATCTTGATCATCCGCAACCGAAGACATTTGTGGAGTGATAAAACTTGAATTTCCTGCATAACATAAAGCAACCAAAATGCAAAGTTCCAACATAAGAAATACAACTAATACACCAAATTTGTGCTGCAAATTGATTTATAAACAAAACAACAAAAACCATATTACACAAGAAAAACTTCATCCAAAAATACTATGAAACACAAACACATACACGAACACCAGATACAACACGGACACATACACGTTGACACCAATAATAATTTGAGAAAATGACACAATTCAATGTAATTATACGCGTGGCGAACACTGGGACGCGCCTCTCCGTGGTTCATATAAAGATACTACCCTAGAATAGATATACTAATCATAGAAAGAAGCAAGTGTATAAAGCATAGCTACTCGTATTATTGTAGAAGAAAATACAACATCGATTTAATAAAAAAAATGGCAGATTATGAAAAATGGAAGAATGATTAAGAGCAAATTAAACACTCACTAGGTTAATAGCATTGCTAACCCCATTCTTTTGAATTGATTTGGAGGCACAAGCACTATTCTTCAGAGATAAACGGGTCTTTTGAAAGAAAACTAGGTTTTATGAAACGGGCAAACCGGTTCAACCTAAACCGGTCATACGTACCTGACTAACTCGGAAACGCAAGATGGGGCGGGTTTTATTTTTTATTTTTTAATCTACTTACAATATATTAAAAGAAACTACTATTAAAAATTTAAGTTTGTCCTTATTACTTTTAACGGTATTCCAAGTTTGACGCCCTTATATGTAATTTTAACTCTAAACTAATAAAAAAAATACAAAAAAGAAAGGAAAGAAAGATAAGCATAAAAAAAATCTTCCCATAAAAATAACATCATAAACTACATCTCTAAACAAAAAAAAAAAACACAAAAAAAAAATAGGAAAAAAAGAAGATAAACATCAAATAAATCTTCCTATAAAAATTTAATTAAAATAAATATACATATAAAAATAGGCCCAATATATTAGTAACTATAATAGTAACTTTTTTTAACGAAAGAATAGTAACTCAATCTAACATATAAAAACTTATATATAAAAAATAAAAATAGAATAACTTAATAAAAGAAGATACTTATTTATAAGCTTAAAAATAAAAGAACATAAAAATAGAAACAAAAACACAATCGATCCATTTTGATTGACTTATTTATGAGTTTATGCGAAATAATTTATGCAAATAAATAAGTTTTTATGTATTATTATAAGTTTTTTATGGTAGTTCATAAAAATAATTTATAAAGATATAATTTTTGTTAGTGAAAACTTATGAATTAACATGCGAAAAAAAACTTATGAATTAACATAAAAATTTATTTATAAATTATAACCATAAACTATTTTCATAAGCTTAAAATTAAGCAAAATTCAAACAAGCCCAATATATAAAAAGGTATTACTATTAAAAATTCTAATTTGTCCTCATCAATTCTTAAAAATATTTCAAATCTTCTATTTCGTAATTTTTTTTTTAATTTGATATATTATTATATAATAGTTAAATTCTACTCTATTTTTGTTTATTCTTATATAAAAAATACATAAGAAGTGCATTATTGATGAATATATATTATAATAATTACGGGGTAAATATTTGTCATTATACTTAAAACATCACGGGACAAGTGTTAATCAATAATTTTGTTAAAAAAAAAAGAAAGTGTTGATCACTAATATATAAAAAATCATACACGGGACAATTGTTGTAATAAAAAAAATTTAATCATACACGGGACAATTGTTTTAATAAAAAAATTTTAATCATACACGGGACAATTGCTTTAATAAAAAAATTAATCATACACGGGACAATTGCTTTAATAAAAAAAATTTAATCATAGACAAGACAATTGGTTTAATAAAAAAATTTAATCATATACGGGACAATTGCTTTAGTAAAAAAAATTTAATCATACACAGGAAAATTGCTTTAATAAAAAAAATTAATCATACACGGAATAATTGCTTTAATAAAAAAAAGAAATTGAATAGTAAATATTTTTTATTATAATTATAATTTATTACACAAAAATCATACACGGGATAATTACTTTAATAAAAAAATGATTTAATTTTATATATTTTACAAAAAATAACAGAAGGACGTCATTTATAATTTAACAATAATTTATAAATAAAAGTCGATAGACCCGTGCATTCGCACGGGTCTCAAAACTAGTGCTTAAAAAAAAGAGGGAGGATTTATTTTAAACTCTTGCATTCAATTATAAAAAATAAAATTTAGATAATTTCTGATATTTTTATATCGAGATTAATTAGTCTCTCGATTACATATTGTTTTTAAGAAATTAAATTGGACCGTATAAGAATTATAAATAAAATAGTTAAATAAACCTTCGCTCAAAATAAAATATATGGTGTAAGACAGTAAGAGTCTCTCAAACAATGTCGCTATATTTATCATTATAACAATACGTTTCACTATTGAATAAAAAAAATTAACATAATATACAAATGTGATAGGTGCGACTATAGATCCATTTTCAACATTAAGAAGAGAGAGAAATAAATTGAATGAATGACTAAGATTACCATTGGAGAGAAAACATGAGAAAAAAATTGGAGAGGATCCAAATCTTTAGATATTACCTCAATAAAATAAAATAAAATAGTAAATAAATCTTTCCGGGGAACTTAAAATGTACATGTTGCATGTATCTTCTCATTTTAACCATTATTACTATTTAAAAGACCCAGACTTTTACTCTCTCCGGCCATAATTATAAGCAAAATTGTACTTTTTAAATTCATTTAATAATTGATGTATCTGGACTTTAATACAGACCAAATACATCTGTTATTCAATGAATATAAAAAGTACACTTTTGTTTATATTTGTGACCAGAGGGAGTACCATTTAAACAAATTTCCGTGTAATGTATATTTAATGAAGAAAAATAATTGACGAAGTATGAGACATTGCAGAGTTAAACATGCGTCTTAATATATCAAATGTTAATATTACATGGTACAGCTATCATATGAGTTGTACTTACACGGGGATGATAACACATAAGTTTCACTTAACATAAACAATTGACAAATAAATTATGGCGCATCAAAATACTCAATTGTAAAAATTTCCGTATTTTTACCATATACTAAATATAATGGAATATCAATTGTCAGGTATTTCGATCAGGATTCTCAACAGTGATAATTTGACACAGTTTTCTATTGTACCACATTTTAGCTGTTGATTTGAGAATTATTTCACACAATAAAATAACTTCAACCTCCGATTTATAATCAAACGATCTACATATATTACAGTCGAACACTATTATTGCATAAAATCCTATCCCCAAGTATATATATCGATAGAGTTGTTATTGTGACACAAAACCAACATCAAATGTCACACAACATACCCAACACACTTCAAACCGATATTTTTTTATTTGAGAAGAAAGAAAATAGTAAATAAAAAAAAAGGCTAAACTGCACATTTGATTATTATGTTTATTTTAGGTTTCAATCAGGTCCCTTACGTTTTAAAAGTTTCAATTTGGTCTTTCACGTTATCAACGTTTGCATTATTCCGTCAAAATTTTGACTAATGCCGTTTGAATCTTACACGTGGCTGACGGTTTGGACACGTGGATTTTATTTTGGACACGTTCGGTAATATATATTAATTTTTTGGAGTCAATTCCATTATTATAAGTAATATATATTAATTTTAATTATTATTCTTTTATTTAGTTAGCATCTCATATGACACCGAACGTGTCCAAAATAACTTTCACGTGTCCAAACCATCAGCCACGTGTAAGATTCAAACGGCGTTAGTCAAAATTTTGGGCTCAAAGGTGAATTTTTAACTGAAGCATCCTGTAATGTAAAAGTTGATTAACTGAAGCATGCATAGTATAAAGCAAAAACTATGCAGAATATAGGTCCAAAACTCCAAATAGTTTAATAGTTAATAAAAAATAACAAGTTGACCATGTTTTTAGTTCCATTTAAAAAATTTAGTGCCAAATCCGTAACAAATTACGTACTGCATCATACTTTAAAAATAGCAGCAACAAGAAATGCTAGTCCAAATTTTATCAGTACTATAGTCTACAAAGATTAACCAGTATATAAAAGTTTATATATCAAAACAGAGGAGTGCTAACATGTTAGAAATTAAGCAAAAAGAGGTTGTTGACAAGTTTTAAGGATAACATTTTCTTAACATTTGCACAGTTCAATCCACCAAACCCAGCAGTTGCGTTGTAGGAGTTAATGAAACAACAGGATAGAGGAACTACTACATACATTTAAAGAGAAAAAACTCAATTGATGAAAATTCTTGAGATCAACTACTCGTTTAATCTTTATCCATGCTTTAATTCAGACATGACAATTAGCTAAGTTTCTCGCGCTTGGTGTTTGTGGCTTCTACTTTTCGAAGTTTCTTGCTCGAGTGTATGATGTTGTAACATGACATTGCTAATGTGCAATGCCAGAATCTTAAGAGCATAAGAAATGTTATTCCTAATGTCTTGAAAGTTGAGTATATCAACAATCTTCTACGGTTAGTATAAATTGGCAGTTGAACAATTGAATTGAAACCCTAAACAAACTTCCCAAAATGCCCATTAAGACAGTTCAAAAGCTTCCTTCTCATTTTCAATTCAATGTTCTTTTTAACTCAGTAAAAGTGGTTTCTCAGTTCTCACAGGTAATCTGGATAATCACTTCGTACATGAAACCACCATGGAACAGAAGTCTCCGTAAGCGCCATCCAAGCTGCACAGATTCACCTATGCTTGCCATTATTGTCCCCTCTACTAATTATTATTTTGTGTTTGCACATTATCATGCATGACGCTTAGGCCATACACGATCATTTCTAACTTTTTGTTAAATAACAGAATAGGCTTTGACTATGTATTTTGTTTTCAAGTTAGGCCTATTAATGATGATTCCCTTAGTTCTTGTTTAGTGGTCTTTAAAACATAACTCCAACTAATTTACACCTATTCCTTTTAGACGTGTCAGCTACAGATTTAATCTGTATCCATGCTTGTGTCAAAGAGGTCATGCATCAAATCATACACACTAATGTACAACATTCACTCTTCTGCATCGATCATGCATAGAATATGAATTTAGCATACAACAACTACTGGAAAATCTACAAACAATAAAAACAACGATTTAATTGAAGTCACTAACAATTTATGAAAACAGGTCTACAAATTTAAGTATAACTTTTCCTTAACCTATGCAGGGAGATAAAGTTCATGATCATTAAGGTTCACAATTCAAACCAACAGACCTAGAAGTGAAATTGTATGAGTTAATCAGAGAGGGACTCCTCGGTATGAAACCTGAACACGTCAAAAGTAAGTTCACATGTCGGAGAGACCTTTGAGCATAAGGATAATTCTCTTTCTTTTTTTAGGCTATCACGGCAACAGATTTTCATAGTTTGCAAAACTCTCGCATGATTAAGGATATACTTTGCTAACTGAAGCTCACCTTGTTGGCCTCTGAAATACCAAAGTGTGCAAGTTTTAAGGTGTAATGAAATGCACTGCGGAACAGATATTGGATCCACCCAATTTTCTTGGTCATTGTCTCTTCTCCCACCACCATAGTCGGTGCCCTATTAATAAAGATAAAATAAATTAAAAAAAGGCATGTTAAGAAATAATAAATCAGACCATTTCAAAAAAAAAAAAAATATAATAAACCAGACATGATCCCTAAACTTAACAAACCTGACTAAGCTGGAGATGTTGAAGGTTGGGGCAACGATTGAGCACTTGTACTAACAAATTCCAATTATAGTTGATAGAGTGAAGTTTCAACTTTGTCAAATTATGAAAGGTAGGAATCTCATCGAAACATCGATACACCTAAACAAGAAAACAACATAGAAAGATATACGGTCATAAATAAGGTCAAAATTCTCAAAAGGACAGAAGAAAAAAAGATAAAACAAAAATACAAATCAATCATATTCTTCTGGTACAATATATTCATACAGTAACAATAAATTTCAAACCTTATTTAGTTCTATGTAAAGTTCATTCACATTACGTAGTGCTTTCAACGGAAAATGAAAAAAAGTGTGAGGCATTTTTGCTTTGACCAACTTGCTTAAGCTTAAGCTTTCACACTCTTGATAGGATAGAGAGTCATCTGATTGGGAACATAAATTTTGTGCATATAAATCCTCAAGAATTGGACATCCGGTCAGAAGCAAAAGTAAATCTCGAGCCTTTAGAAATGTATTATCGTGGAAATGAAGGATTTTGAGGGAGGGGAGTCTCACGGAAGAAAAACCGTTCACAGTAAACCCAGAAACGTCAAGAACAACAAGGGTCCTGCAACTAAGAATGCTGATAGGCAATTGGAAATCATCTACATTCATGCCTACGCACATTTCGAGGCGCTCAAGTCCGTGTTGTACCAAAGAATTGATCCATTTGATGACATTGGGAAAGCCAAGACGTCCAAGATGAGGATCATTATACCAAATGTTCAAGATGGAACTCTTGATGGAAGTATTATTCCGTGCGAGCAAAACAGAATACACAAACTCACTAAAGCGACAATAGTCTTCTAGGTCATCAAAATACACGTCACAGATGTTGAGACTGGGAACTGACCGCCACAGATGAGTCCACCTCTTTGAAAGGACACTAGTAGCAACGGCATCTGTGGTTGGAATAAAAGATAGAATATGACAGAGGACAGTGTCAGGTAAACTACTGATCACATCTTGATCATCCGCAACCGAAGACATTTGTGGAGTGATAACACTTGAATTTCCTGCATAACATAAAGCAACCAAAATGCAAAGTTCCAACATAAGAAATACACCAAATTTGTGCTGCAAATTGATTTATAAACAAAACAACTAAAAGCATATTACACAAGAAAAACTTCATCCAAAGATACTATGAAACACAAACACATACACGAACACCAGATACAACACGGACACATACATGTTGACACCGATAATAATTTGAGAAAATGACATAATTCAATGTAATTATTGGAATGAAAGAAGCAAGTTTATACAGCATAGCTACTCGTATTATTGAAGAAGAAAATACATAATCGATTTAATGAAATACAAAAATGGCAGATTATGAAGAATGGAAAAATGATTAAGAACAAATTAAACACTCACTAGGTTAATTAAGGATGCAGTAGTATTGCTAACGCCATTCTTTTGAATTGAGTTGGAGGCACAAGCACTATTCTTCAGAGCTAAATGGGTCTTTTTCCATTTTCAGCTTGAAACGAAAGTTTGTCTGATTGAAAGAAAACTAGGTTTTATGAAACGGGCAAACCGGTTCAACCTAAACCGGTCATACCTGACTAACTCGGAAACGCAAGAAGATGGGGCGGGTTTTTTATTTTTTATTTTTTAATGCTTAAAAAAAGAGGGAGATTCATTATAAACTCTTACATTCAATTATAAAAATAAAACTTAGATAATTTCTTATATTTTTATATCGAGATTAATTAGTCTTTCGATTATATTTTTTTAAGAAGCTATATTGGACTGTATAAAAATTATAAAATAAATTACTTAAATAAATATTTGCTCAAAATAAAAAATATGGTGTGAGAGTCTCTCAAACAATGTCGCTATATTTATCATTAAATTAATATGTTTCACTATTGGATAAAAAAATTAACATAATATACAAATGTGATAGTTGCGACTATAGATCGATTTTCAACATTAGATATCTACTTACAATATATTAAAAGAAACTTATGTTAAAAAATCAAATTTGTCCTTGGCACTTTTAATGGTGTTTCAAGTTTTATGCCTTTAAATGTAATTTTAACTTTAATAAGATAAGTATGAAATCAATTTACCATAAAAATAGCATTGAAAACTACATCTCTAAACTAATAAAAAAAAATCCAAAATAAAAATAGGAAAAAAATAGATAAGTATGAAATAAATCAAATTGAACAAAAAAAAGGCATAAACATAAAAATAAATAAAAAAACGTACAAAATTAAGGTTAAGGGTTAGGGTTTAGGGTTAAAATTAGGGTTAATGGTTAGGTTTTAAAATTTAGTGTTTGGGTTAGATTTAATATTAGGGTTAAGAGTTAGGGTTATGGTTTAGGGTTTAAGGTTTAGGACTTTAAAATTAGGGTTTTAAAATTAAGGATTAGGGTTTAGGGTTTAAAAATTAGGGTTAGGGTTTAGGGTTAAGGGTTAGGGTTTAAAAATTAGGGTTAGGGTTTAAAAATTAGGGTTAGGGTTTAGGGTTAAGGGTTAGGGTTTAGGGTTAAGGTTTAGGGTTTAAAAATTAGGGATTAGGGTTTAAATATTAGGGTTAGGGTTAAGGGTTAGGGTTTAAAAATTAGGGTTAGGGTTAGGGTTTAGGGTTAAGGGTTAGGGTTTACAAATTAGGGTTTAAGGTTTAGGGTTTTAAAATTAGGGTTTAGGGTTAGGGTTTTAAAATTAGGGTTAGCGTTAATTTATAAACCCTAATTTTAAAACCCTAAACCTTAAACCCTAAATTAGAACCCTAATTTTTAAACCCTAAATCTTAACCCTAATTTTAAATCTAACCCCTAACCCTAATTTTTAAACCATAAACCGTAATTTTAAAACCCTAAACCTTTAACCCTAATTTTAACCCTAAACCCTAATTTTAAAACCCTAAACCTTAACTCTAATTTTAACCCTAAACCCTAACCTTAAATTTTAAACCCTAACCCTAATTTTTAAACCCTAAACCTTAACCCTAATTTTTAAACCCTAATTTCAACCCTAACCCTTATTTTTAACCCTAATTTTAACTCTAACCCTTAACCCTAATTTTATCTCTAAACCTAATTTTTAAACCCGAATTTTTAAACCCTAATCTTAATTTTTAAATCCTAATTTTAACCCTAAATCTAACCTTTAACCCTTAAACCTAACCCTAACCTTTAACCCTTTAACCTAAACATAATTTTCACCATACCCTAACGAATTAATGTATCTAAAGGCACTTAACCCTAATTTTAACCCTAACCCTAACCTTTAATCCCTAACCTCTAACCCCAATTTTAACCCTAATGAATGTAACACAATGAAATAAATAGATTATAAAAATAGGAACAAAATTCAATATAAAAGATACACATAACAAATAGTGCAAACTTTTTTTTTAATGAAAAAATAGTAATTTTTTTTTTTGAATGATGAATGATAACTCAATCTTTTTTTGATGCAAAAATGATAACTCAATCTAACATATAACAACTTATATATAAAAAATAAAAATAGAAGAACCTAATAAAAGAAGATACTTATTTATGAGCTTAAAAATAAAAGAACACAAAAATAGAAATAAAAACACAATGAACCCATTTGGATTGACTTATTATAACTTTTATAAGGTAGTTTATGAAAAAAGTTTATAAAGATAAAGTTTTTGTTAATGAAAACTTATGAATTAACATGCGTAAAAAAAACTTACGAATTTACACAGGACGATTGCTTTAATAAATTTTTTTAATCATACACGGGACAATTAATTTAATAAAAAAAGGAATTGAATAATAAATATTTATTAATTTTAATTTATTACACAAATTAACCCATTTGGATTGACTTATTATAAGTTTTATAAGGTAGTTTATGAAAAAAGTTTATAAAGATATAATTTTTGTTAGTGAAAATTTATGAATTAACATGCGTCAAAAGGTTTACCAAAAAAAAAACATGCGTCAAAAAAGTTTACGAATTTACACGGGACAATTGCTTTAATAAATTTTTTAATCATACACGGGACAATTGATTTAATAAAAAAGAGGAATTGAATAATAAATATTTACTAATTTTAATTTATTATACAAAAATCATACACTGGACAATTGCTTTAATCAAAAAATATTAATTTAATAAATTTCACAAGAATGAGAACAATGACGTCACTTATATTTTAATAATATTTTATAACATTTTTCTAAATATTTTATTATAAATTAATTTTATACTGTAGTATAATATAAATCTTAAACATAAAATAATAATAATAATAATGGACAGGAGCTATCACAAATGGTTTTTTTTAAACAACAGAAGATTGAATTATCATTAATAATAAATATAAAAAAAACATAAGATACAATATTTGTCACTAATACATAAAAGGAATTGAATAAAAAATTCATACACAGGACAGTTGCTTTAATAAAAAAAAGAATTGAATGATAAATATTTGTTATTATTAATTATAATTTATTATACAAAAATCATACACGTAACAATTACTTTAATAAAAAAATATTAATTTAATAAATTTTACAAAAACTTAACTTATATTTTAACTATATTTTATTAATAAAAGTCAATAGACTCGTGCGATGCACGGGTCTCAAAACTAGTTACCTCAATAAAATAAAAGAGTAAATAAATCGTACCGAAGAACTTAAAATGTACATATTGCATGTATCTTCTCATTTTAACCATTATTACTATTTAAAAGGCCCAAACTTTTACCATTTAAACAAGTTTCCATGTAATGTAAATTTAAAGAAGATAAATAATCGACGAAGTATGAGACATTGCAGATTTGAACATGCACCTTAATATATCAAATGTTCATGCTTACACGCTACAACTACCATATGAGTTGTACTTACACGAGGAAGATAAAACATAAGTTTCACTTAACATAAACAATTGACAAACAAATTATAGCGAATCAAAATACCCAATTGTAAAAAATTTCGTATTTCCACCATATACTAAATATAATAAAAAATATAAATTGTCACGTATTTGAATATGGATTCTCAACAGTGATAATTTGACACAATTTTCTACTATAGCACATCTTAACTGTTGATTTGAGAATTATTTCACATAATAAAATAACGTCAACCTCCCGTTTATAATCAAACGGATCTATATATATTACAGTTGAACACTATTATTGCATAAAATCCTATCCCCAAGTATATACATCGATAGAGTTGTTACTGTAACACAAAACCAACATCAAATGCCACACAACATACGCAACATACTTTAAACCGATATTTTTTTATTTGAGAAGAAAGAAAATAGTAAATAAAAAATCATATATTTATACGATGTCAGAGGTCGAAATGTGTGTAATAAAACATCTATGATAAATTAACCTTGTAGAAATGATAGGTGGTAAAGCCTCAGAATAGGCGAGATTGTAGGTCTGGGAATCGAAAGTCCTTACAACAACATCATATCTTGGAATGCTTAGCTGCATGGAGAGAAACAGACGGTCTCAACAAGTTAGTTGATCGTGTGTTGGGTAGCTATGGACAAGGGGGCCACAACTATGGGAAAGATAATATTGAGGAGGAAACCCAAAAAATGAGTATTAACATCAAGCAATGTCTTCGTAAGGTGGCAGATGGGCACTTCACAGCGGCCGTGAAGTTGTTGGAGTCATCTGGAGTAGCCCCATACAATGAAGACACCATGAAAATTTTGGGAGATAAACATCCGCACATGCCACCTCCCTCTATGCCGACTACCTATTTTTCTGAAGCTCCTCTTGTGGTTGATGTTGACACTGTTTTCAGATGTATTAAATCTTTCCCTAAAGGAACATCGTGTGGTAGGGATGGTTTGCGAGCCCAACACTTATTAGACGCATTGTGTGGAGAAGGTTCTGCTGTTGCAAGAGATCTTTTAGATGTTATCACTCTAGTGGTTAACTTGTGGCTTGGAGGAAGATGTCCCAAGAGTTTAGCAGAGTTTGTTGCTTCCGCACCTTTGACACCGTTGTTAAAGCCGGATGGTGGGATACGCCCTATTGCTGTAGGCACTATCTGGAGGCGTCTGGTATCCAAGGTTGCCATGAAAGGAGTTGGTCAAGATATGGCTAAATATCTTAATGACTTTCAGTTTGGGGTTGGGATATCAGGTGGTGCAGAGACCATTTTGCATAGTGTCAATAGGGTGTTAAGCGAGCGACATGCAGATGGTTCTTTGGCTATGCTCACAGTAAATTTTGCGAATGCATTCAACATGGTAGACAGGTCGGCACTTCTGCACGAGGTAAGAGTGAGATGTCCATCTATTTCTTTGTGGGTTGATTTAAATATTCGTAAGACAGAGATCTTTTGGCCTTCATGTGATGGGAATAAACTTAGTGAGGGGTTGTTTCCTTCGGATATTGGGAGACCGACGTTAGGGGTGAAATTACTCGGAGGGGCTGTTAGTCGAGATAAATGTTTTATCGAGGGTGTGGCCATGAAGAGAGCTATCAGGGCTGTTGAGTTGATGCATCTTCTCCCTCGGTTAAGGGACCCACAGAGTGAGCTTCTTTTACTTCGATCATGCATGGGTATTGCCAAACTTTTTTTTGGTCTAAGGACGTGTCAACCGGTTTACATGAAAGATGCAGCTTTTTTGTTTGATAAAGAGTTGCGTGGGGCGGTTGAAGACATTGTGGTTGGCGGAGGTCCTTTCTTTGGGGATCTTCAATGGAGAATAACTTCCTTACCTATTAAGGCTGGGGGGGTTAGGGTTGTACTTAGCAGTAGAGGCGGCCTCATATGCTTTTGTGGCTTCCAGAGCTCAGTCTTGGGTGTTGCAAGATCATATATTGAGAGATAGTGGAGTTTGTGGTATGGACGTTGATTTTGACAATGCTTTGGATGGTCTCCGTGAAATGATTCCAACTTTGGACTTTAGCAATTTCACTAGCAAGGATACCGTCCCCCCTAAAGCCCAACATGTTTTAGCGAGTGCCCTGTTTAATAAAATTGTTAAGGACATGAAGGTTAACTTTCAATTGACTACCAGACAGAAAGCAGTTTTTGGATGTTTGCAAGCAACTCATGCCCAGGATTTTCTTCTAGCTATCCCAATCGAGGGATTAGGTCAACATATGTCTCCGGTAGAATATCGCACTATCCTCAAATACCGTCTGATGATTCATCTATTTCCTGCTGATGAGGTTTGCCCTGTTTGTCGCAAAGCGTGTCTTGATAGATTTGGGGAGCATGCAGTTCATTGTCGAGAGCTTCCGTGCTTCAAATACAGACATGACTTTGTCCGTGATGTCATTTTTGATGTTTTTAAGCGGGCAGGAATATCTGTGAAGAAAGAGGCGCCTGTGAACTTCTTGACAGACCCACTGGAGGGGAGATCTACACTGAGGCCAGCCGATATTTTGGTGTACGGGTGGGTAGGAGGAAAACATGCATGTGTGGACTTGACTGGGGTATCCCCACTTGTGGGATTGACCACTGGAGATTTTACTGTAGGACACGCGACCCTCAAAGTTGCTTCTAGCAAAGTGGCAAAACATGAGAGAGCGTGTTCTAACAATCAACATGCATTTATACCATTTGCTTTCGACACGTTTGGTTTTCTAGCACCAGATGCTGTGAATATTTTAAAAAGGGTTCAAAAAGTTATGCATAGCAATGTGGTGTCTCCTAGATCTCTAGACGTATTATTTAGGAGGATTGATTTTGTCATTCAAAAAGGGTTAGCGGCGCAGCTTGTTGCCCGTTTACCTCCCATTCAAGTGTAATTATCCTACATATATATAATTTAATATTCCATTATTTGGAAAAAATTGAATTTAAAAAAAAAAATGCAAGATTTTAAGCATCAATTAAAATTATGACCACGACTTTTTGTTCACATGTATGGCTCAATTCAATCCAATAAAACAAGCTGCAACCAAAACTGTTTTTTTGTACATGCAACCAAAACTATTCTAATAGAGAATTAATCACTTTATTACTTTATCGAGGCTAACTTGTGTTACATTACATTTCACATTTCAGTATTTTACTCTCAAAAGTACAAAAATGTACTTTACCAAACATAACAATAAAATAAGGAAAATGTGTGCTTTTACCTTTCTAGAAGATAATTTAAGCTTTAATTTATAATTCTCTCTTTTTCTTTTCTATCAAAAAACTACAAAAATTATTTTCGCCGCTCATACTTACGAGCCCAAATATGCTTTCCATTGACATGAAATTTTGCGACGTGTCTCCTTTTTAGAATTCGGTCAAATGTCTCCACATTATTCACAACAATAGTTGCATACAAAATTTCACCATCTGAATTTACACTCCCCATACGCATATCCTTGATACAATAAACTCCAAAACGTTTTGTAAATAAATATCTCACCTCTTCTCTAGTAACTGGAAAACCCCTAGAAAATGTTAAAAATATAGTTTTATCTTCATCTGCCACATCATCAAATAATCTCCTGTTTTCCCATATTCTTTGACCAACCAAATAAAAATCAGCCTCAAAATTTGTTGGTGGAATATTGAATTCACCAAATAATGAATGAGGGAAACCAGAAACAATCATGGGTCTATAATAAGGGTACGGTAGTACTAATTTACTAACACATGTGCTTTTCAAGGTAGCATTTAGCATGGGACAATGTTACTTTTCCCACCATGGGAAAGTTGCTTTTTTACCATTTGATTAAGTAAAGAACACATCTTTTATCATAGTCTCTCAACACTAGATTTCACCACTACCTTTTGCAACCCATTTCCTTCTTGGCCCCACCACCTCACCTTCTCCCTCACACCATACACGACAAAACACTTACAAGCAACATCCATGGCTTCCACTCTTCCAATGTGGTTGCTTCTAACAACTCACAATCACAAAAACACTTGCACAATAGTTTTCAATGTGATTGTTCCTACGGTAAATTCAATAACTCTTTTTTTAACAAATTCAATAACATAAAACCAAGAAATAGAAGGAAGAAACCAGGGGAAAAAATCAAAATAAGAAAAACACAACAAGGATACCCAGAAAAAAATAATTAAATAAAAAATTGATCCAAATTAACATAACCTATAAATAAATCTGACCAACATATTACTACCAAAAAAGAAAAAAAAATCTGAACAAAATAGTAAAAAGTAAAAACATATTTTTATCCAAAATCAATCTCAAAATTACCAAATCTGTGAAAAACTTATATTTCAAACAAAATCTTATCATTATATTTGAACCAAAAGTTTTCAAAACCATTGTTCTTACAACTCCTATTAAACAGCTTATATAATTATTAAACGGAAAAATTCCAACTTGTTAGTGTTAACTAATAGAGGAATACAAAGAGAAGAAACAAATAGAGGCTAGGGTTTTATTAGAATGCCAATGGCAGTACAAGAGTTACCTTACAATATATAGAAAACATAATGGATTATACTAGTAACTAATAAACTTACTTAAGAGGCCCAATAACATAAGCCCGCTAACTTATTATCTAACACCTCCTCTCAAACTCATAATGCTATCAACAAGAAGCATTGTGAGTTTGTCAAACAAAATACTAAAAAATAAACTTCAAACACTACCCCTCAAACTGAAGCTTACTAAGCTTTAAGCTTGTTACAAATTAATCCAACTAATATCATAACCAAGTGCAGCAACTAGCAGCCTTAAGAGGTGAATCAGGGTGAATCGTCTGAGAGAGTGAACAACATCCAAAGAGAGAATCATCCAATAGAAGAACCTAATCTTACTAATCCAATTCAAATCAACCAAAATCGAACCAATCGAACAAATCCAAACTAAGTGAAACCAAATTGTACCAATCCAAACTGAACCAAGTCAAACAAAACCAATTCAATCCAAACCAACAGAGAGAAGAGAAGAATCAATTGGGGGAGAAACAGAAGAAGTCAACCGAAAGAGAAGCCATCAAACAAAAGAAATCAACACAGAGAGAATCAACCAATTAGAAGAAACCAAATAGGAAGAAAGAAACAATCAATCAAAAGATCCAATTGAGAGAGACAATCAAAGAGAAGAACCAAATAGAGAGAATCAATCAAACAGAAGAAGCTGATGGGGAAGAATACCAATCAAACAAAGAAGAATCAAACCAAATTGTAAGCACTTGACTCACCAAATAACCAAATTGTGAGCACTAGACTCACCAAATAAACTAATTCAAATAGAACAAAACCAAACAAAAGAATCAGCCAATAGATAGATCCAATCAAATAGAAGAAACCAATAGGGAGAAGTGCAACCAATCAAAAGAAGTCAATAGGGAGAAGTGCAATTCAATCAGAATAATCAATAAACCGAACCAAATAAACTAAATCAAAGGAGACCATACCAAACAAAACCAAATCAAACCGAACTAAATCAAACCAAACAAAATAAAACCAAATAAAACTCAACCAAATTCAAACCAATGAAAAAGAAGAAAGAGAACAAAACCCAATTGAAGAGAAACCGCAACGCCAGAGAAGCAAAAACCCATGCTTTCCAAACTCCAATTTGTCAATTCTTGCATCAATATGAAACAATTCTCGATGGGTAGTAACACCCCAAATATGCCATGAGAGTATATTGAACTACTACCAAATCTCTACCAAACTGAATTTGCTCTTCTTCAATCAATTTGTTTCAAACAATACAGAAAAGAACCGATAACCAAAAGACCAACACTAAAAGTAATACAAATCAATAACACAATATTCCCAAACTTTTGGAAATCGAAAGCAGAAGCGTCGAGTGGTTTAAGGCGGCTCAAACCATGCTCTGATACCATGTTAACTAATAGAGGAATACAAAGAGAAGAAACAAATAGAGGCTAGGGTTTTATTAGAATGCCAATGGCAGTACAAGAGTTACCTTACAATATATAGAAAACATAATGGATTATACTAGTAACTAATAAACTTACTTAAGAGGCCCAATAACATAAGCCCACTAACTTATTATCTAACAGTTAGAACCTGCATAACGTCCATATAAAGCTTTAATATTTGAGACTGAAATTATTAAAAAATTTGATGAAAAATATGAACTTTAGATGAAGTAGATATGTCTGTATGACATGAGGAAGAAGGTGAGGCGGTGGGGCCAAGAAAGAAATGAGTTGCAAATGCCAAAGAGTAGTGGTGAAATCTAGTGTTGATAGACTATGATAAAAAATGTGTTCTTTACTTAATCAAATGGTAAAAAAGCAACTTTCCCATGGTGGGAAAAGTAACATTGTCCCATGCTAAATGTCACCCGTAAGTAAAATATCATTAAAAATTCTAGCACATGTGTTATTTAGCACATTTTGTATATCAGCTATTATAGTGTACCTTCTCAATTGGAAAAGTAGGAGAGGTATTTCCCTCTCCATTATAGTTTGTGTTAGAAGCAAACCACCATTATATAAAATCGAAAAATTGTCTGACTCCAAACACTTCAAACAAGATACAGCTTCTTGGGCCACGTAATTGATGGTAATAAGAGGAAAACTAGCCAATTTCAATACAAGACTTGGAAAACCAATGTTTTCTAGCCAAAGCCAAAAGGCCATGATCAGAAGACATTCTGATGGCTGACGGGCCCAATGGTTGACTAGACATGAGAAAATTGTACGATCCATTTTATGAAATAAATGGAGTTGTTCGATGGGAATGAAAATCATTATTTTGAGAAATCGAAAATGCACAAAGATGTGAACCTTTGCACGCAACAATAGCTTATGAGGAAAATAAGAATTGTTTTCCCGTCATTGGTATATAAAAGCGCAATATTTTTATATTTATGGTAAGTTTTAGAGCACGGAAAAAAAATAAAACCTTTTTTTAATAATAATAATAATAATAATAATAACAATAATCATAATTTCTCACAAAAACAATACTAATTCCTCACAAAAATAATAATTCCTCTTAAAATTAATAATGACTTTTTGTGTTTCCTTTTTCTTTAATCTACTTTTGCTTATAAAAAATTATTCCTCACAAAAAATATTAAGAATCATATTTCATTCATATCCTCACAAAAAATATCAACAATCATATTTAATTTATGTCAAAGTTTTGATAAATAAAATTATTAATTATAATTGTAAATTATAATTTATTATTAAAAAATGAATAGTGTCATTTAATTTATGAGAAAGTAGTGATAAAAATGTTTATTAATAGCAATCTTATTTTGTTATTTTAGTTATATTTCATTTATTGACATTTGAGATTTCTACAAAATATTTTTAAAATAATAATCTATTCTTAATAATTATTTATAGGAAAATATGGTAAAAATTTAGTAATTTTTATATTAGACTTTTTTTTCTTTTTCTGAAAAATACTTTAGTCTTTTAAATACTGTTTTCTTTTAAAATTAAAAATGTTTCTTTCTGACTATAAATAATGTTTCTTTTTTACTAAAAGTAAAAATAATTTTTTTTGACTTGACGAATAGTCAAAATAATATCCTTTCCGATTCTTTTTTATAAGAGACATTTCACATTTCTAGATTCATTGCATAATTATTGTATCTGATATATAATATAGACCAAATACATTGATTATTCAATGAATCTAGACAAGTGATGTGTCTATTATAAAAAGGACCGGAGGAAGCAATATGTTATTGATTAGAGTAATACATCCCAATAGATAATTGACAGCTACTCCAAGTGTTTAACTCTTAGACATAGAAACCACCACCGATTTTCAAGTCTCTCTCCTTCTAGGATTAGCCCCCACCAGAATATCTAGAAATTTAAAAGGCGTAACGTCTGAAGTGCAAGACAAGAAAGATGATCCGGTTTTCAGGAATCTAGCATCTATATTAATACCATAGAGCTTGCTCTTCACAAAATTAACTTTAATAGTCCTTTTTACAAGAGACACTTCACCTTTCTAGATTCATTGAATAATTATTGTATTTGACATATAATATAGACCAGATACATTGATTATTCAATGAATCTAGACAACTGAAGTGTCTATTATAAAAAGGACCAGAGGGAGCAATATATATGTTATTGATTAGAGCTTGCTCTTCACAAAATTAACTTTCATGTCTAACACTAATTCGAAGCTTCTCAACAAACACTTTAATAGTTCATATAGTTATCCCAGATGCCTTTCCCCATCAAAATACTATCATCGACAAATTGAAGAATCTGCAAATAAATTCTATCATTTACCTAGAAACCCTTGAATCTACCAATCTAGAAGGTTTAATAGAAGGTTTGGTCTGTTTGGATCGACTTATTTTTAGCGTATGCGAAACAATTTATACAAATAAATGAGCTTTTATGTATTATTATAAGTTTTGAAGGTAGTTTATGATAAAATAGCATATAAAGATACAATTTTTATTAGTGAAAAATTATGAAGTATCATAAAAATTTATTTATTTGCATAAACTATTTTCGTAAGTTAAAAAATAAGTCAAATTCAAATAGACTCTTAATATGATAAAGGTGACAAAAAAGCAATGTAGAAGTTAATTAGAGGCATTTATTTAAGGACAAAATTTACATGAATTGCTTTAGATGCAGTTTTTTATGTTCCACTCACAAAGAGATGGTTTTTTGTGTTTTTTAATTTTGAAAAAATGAAAGAAAATTGTTTTTTAATTAAAAAAAAAATACATCTTTGTGAGGGGAAAAGTAAAAACTGCACTTAAAACAATGCATGTAAGTTTTATCCTTTATTTAATAACAAAATATAAGTTTACATGTAGGAGATGCTTTTGGCCATAAGCATGATAGTTATTCAAAGGCTTTTAGTACCAAAAATTTGCATTGTTTGCAAAATCTTGCATCCTTCAAAATATATCTTGCTAACATGGGCTCACTTTTGCCATTTCAAAGATTGCAAGTTTTAAGGTTTAATGAAACGCAATGCGAAATCAATTCTAGGTCAACCTATTTTTCTCAGCATATTCTCTTATCTCATTGGCGATTCCATGTTAATATAGATAAATTAAAAGTTAAATTTCTTTTTATGGCTTTCTAATTGATATAATAGCACTTTTTGACTTTTAATTTTAGTCTTTTTACAAAAGATTAACCCCACAAATTTTGATCAAGTTGACGCACATGTGATCGGCAGTGACTTACATGTCACATCAACATGTTATGTGAGTCATTGTCCCTGTGTACATTTATTAAAATAAATTAAATCGTGAAACTTATTCTAAACTTAAAACAAACCTCACGAAGCTGAAGATTTTTGAAGGTTAGTGCAGTGACCGAGCACTTGTACTAACAAAACTTATTTAGTTCTATGTCACTAGATCTTTTTTTTTTTTTGATTTTTCACCACCAGTTTAATCTGATTCGGGGGTCAGTTCTGGCATCAAGTAGTTCCAGCCTCTATGTCACTAGATCTTTCCTCACACTATGAAGTGCTTTCAACAGAAAATGACAGTAAGTGTAAAGCGTATACTTTAGTCAATTTTCTTAAGCCTAAGTTTTCACACTCTTGATAGGTAAGAGAATCCTTAGAGTATAGCATCAATTCATATACAAAGTAAATCTTCAAGAATCGGATATCCAGCCAATCCCAACCATTTGAAAATGTAGAAATATATATATATATATATATACACACTAAGGTTTTTTGAGTAAAAGGAGTATAATGGAAGAAAAGTCACGAAGTCATTAAAGCGAATAAGTTTTTCTTCTTCATCGAAATAACATGTCTCTTCCTTGAAGTTTTTTTTTTGACACAAACAAAATGATATTCATTCATTCAAATTGATAGATTACATCAAATACAATTACAAATTCAATATTCGCTAAAAACATAAAGGATGAATCTGCGAACAAACTCACAGCATCCAAGTTAATAGCATACAACGGCAAAATGCCTACAACAAATAATATGAAAAATTTAAAGTCACCGGACTGTCCATGCTTCCGGATCTGCAACGTTGATGCCCAAATCATTGATTGAATCTGCCACTGGTTGAAGTTGATCTTTCAATGTGAGTTAAACGAACACCGTAACAAGACGGAAAATCAAACGCCGTAACAAGACGACGAACAAACACAACGCCGCACGCGGACGACGAAACCACAAATACAAAAGAAAACAACGAAAATAATATATAAATCTATGTGAGAATGATAATCACTTATTTAAATTAAAAACAATGAAAAAAGACACAGAGGGGTGATTTTAGGCCAAAAATGACCTAAAACCACCCCCTTACCGGTAGAGGAAGAAGAGACTCAAAGAGAAAACAGAGAAAATATTAGGGCCGGCGCACTCACTTGAGTGCAAATTGTTTTTATAATCATATAAGAAGTTGAGAACTGAGCACGGTTAAGAGAAAAGCAGGAATATGACGTATAACAATATTTTTACCAACTGAGTTATGCTCATGAGCCGTTTTTCATAAATTTCTATAAGTGTTTATAAAGTTACAGAATGCTCATTATATAAACCAAAAAATGTAAGTATATTTTAACTAAAAAGACTTTCACAATCAGTCAATCAAAATCGAGTAGTGCCTTCCTAGTTTAAACGAGTAAAAAATGTCAAATGTTGGGTAAAATTGTTGAGATTTTAATTTTCCACAGATACACAATTATGAATATGTATTGTAGATGACGATTGTACAATTAGAAATTCCAAAATGTAATTCATAGGTGATATGATAAAGTCAGACTCAATACAAATTATTCTATCTTCATCCACCAGTCAAAATTCCTTAAATTTCTTACCGCATTTTTCCTAACCACAATTGTATGACAAGTACATTTGTTAGGCTTTTTGATGTTCATTTGTCAAGAAATACAACATAGAAGATGTGGAAGACGACAAGGGAGTGCTAAAATGAAAATCAATCTGCAATTGCCGATGAAGATAAGGATTTGAAACACACCATTTTTTCTCCTCTTTCTCAAGTTCTCTAACCGATATTGCAGCAAGAAATTGTTTGATAAACTCTTTACAACACTCTTTTCCGCGACAAACTATCTCCAAACTTTCCTCTCCTTTTAAATTACTCTTCACACCCCCATTTTCCTTTAAAGTTGAATTAACTTCTTCATCAACTAGGTCCTTTTTTCCATACATCACACATGAATCATCAAACTTCAATGCAAATGCTCTTTGACACCCTTCAAAAAGTCTCTCACCCAATGAATCAATAATATAGTAAGCATCAACCTCTACCTTCAAAACAAAGAAATGATCATTCCAACTAACTATGTAAATTCTTGGCTCAAAATCAACCACATTGTTATTGTTTATCTCATTCCATATCTCATCAAAAGACATAACTCCTTCTAAGCAATGAAACTTCTCAGGGGAGAAAAAACCTGTGTATGATTTTTGAGGCAGAACAATTAAAGGTCTCAAATTAGCATCTATGACTGTCTCTAAATCAAAATGTTTATCCGGAAAGAGTTTCGAATAGTAATCATTTTTGCATAATTTTCTCCATTCAGATGAACCTTGTGTGATGAGGTTGTCAAATTGTGGTCTTGTTGGTATACCTTGATTTGAATGAAGCCAATGAGCTATCAATGCAACTAACACTGTGCATGCACTCTCACCTGATGCCTTTTCACTTCTTTGATCAAAGGAAGCATAAAACACATTGGTTTTAAGCTTTGCTTTGCCATCTCTGCTTAAAATATATTTGGTTTCCCATTTGCTCGCATCGCCTTGAAGGTTTGATCGCGGTGAAAATTCATCTGATTTCTGCAAAAAGTTGTTAGAACCGTTTGTTAGTCATGCACTTTGTCACAAACAAAAATGACTGGTATTTTTATTTTTCTGTATATATTAACCCTCTGGTTCCCAGGAGAATTAACTCTGGTAATCCAAAGTTCAGCCTGCCAGGTAAGTAAAGAAGTCTAACAAAAAATTGTTCTCACAAGAAATCAACTCGGAAGTTATATTAGAATTTACATACCGTGAAAGGAATTTGAGAGGTTGTAAAAGTTTGTTGTTTGGTGGTGTTTGTCTTAAAGTTCTTCCACCCCTTGAAACTTCTATTCCTATGTAATGTGTCCAAACTTGTCTTTATGTCTGAGCTTAGAAACGTAACTCTTGGCTCTTTGGGGCTATTGCTACTTGAACTGCCGCTGTTGCTTGTCGTGGACTCGTTCGATGAATCATCGGACTCAAACACAGGGGATCCATCTGACTCATAAGGATTTTCATCACCTTCATCAAATTTTTCATTGTTTTTCTTCGTCAAGCATGTCAAATAGTTCACTTTTCCTACAATACTGTCTTTCTTATCTGACTTCACCGTGTTTTCAAAGGTTATTGTTGGCTCAACATCATCACAACTCCTATGCTTCAATAACCTTAGAGAAACCTGATAAAAAGTATTAACCATTACCATGAAATTTTTTAATTAATTAATTTAGATATGGTACAATTAAGCACAATTAACCTTAGCTAAGAATTGATCTTTTCTTGCACAATTAAGCAATACTCTCTCCCTGATACTTAATGTATCTGAATTTTATAATAATTCAAAAACATCAATATGGTCATGCGACGAGAGAGAATCTACTCTCTTTCATGATCATAAGAGAATGAGACGTCACATCTCTATAAAAAAAAAATTGTTAATAGGTCGTCTCTTTTATAAATTCAATATTTTTCTAATTCATAATGACAGATTTAACCACTCACACATCAATGATTGATTCACTTGAATGGATAATAATAGTTCTGCATATGGTACAATTATTTGTGAACGATTTTTTTTTTTTAACTAGACAATATTAAAATGAAAAATTAAAGACTAGTCTTTCTATATTCGATGGCGGTCAATATATGGAAAAGAAATTGATTGACGGAGAAATATTGTTAGCCATATAATTAATCAACTCATATAGCCATAATAACAACAACAATATAGAACATGACTAATTTGTCTGTATGAGCCTGTATTGTAGCGGTATCCACTATCCGTATATACGTACCAAATTGGTAATAGAGTTATTGCCTATTTGCCTTCAATTTTTTATGCTTGTGAACTGGGTTTGAGTGTTTGACTAATTAAATAAAAAGCGATTAAAAGTAAGAAAAGTGATAAATAGTGTCTAGTTAAAAAGTTCTCTGACGAAGATATTGCATTATATATGGTCGGAATTCAAATCTGATCATCTTACTTATAGTGAAATTTCTAGTTATTAAGCTACTTGATAAATAAATAATAATAAAAAGAATACTAGTTTAAAAAACTATTAAAAAAAAATTGTCACAAAGTTTGAGTAGTTAATATATTTAAAATATAAAAATGTTGTTTTCAATGCATTTAATATGAAATATATCATTTTTATTTTCTTAACATGACCTTAAAAGTAATTAAAAATAAAGAAAACAAGGGAAAATGGAGCATATATACCGAAAGGGTAGCTTCGATGATTAAGCCATTGACCTTCAACCTTATTGGAAGATTCCTTTGAATATTGGATTCAGTCTTCATCTCCTCCATGCCAAGGATCATAGAAACTTTTCCAACCACCTTCATTTTACCTTTTGATTCTTCCACATCACTATGTCCCTATACACACACATCATAACAAATTAACTAAATAAACATAATATTAATGATAAATGAAGCTAGAAACATAACAAGATGTTACTATATCTTACATATAAGACATTAAATGCCACGTGGCAGGAATCTTTGAGTACGAGATCGAAGACACAAAGATCGCAATTGTCCCAAACAAGAGAAGGATCTTTAACAGCGGTGACAAATCTACGCCAGGGAGTGGTATGAGTACAAGGTGGTTTTAAGGTACGATGAAAAGGAACCATTGAACAAGAAGAAGAAAAATTTTCATTACATTTCTTAATCTCAATTATCTCAATGGCTAATTTGTCATTTGAAGTGCTAACGTTAGCTCCAAAAAGACCAAATTCAAGCTTTAATTGGTTGAATTTTAGTGCTTGCTTGTTGCTATGCTTTGAACCCAACCACCACTTCTTCATCATCATCATTGTCATGGCTAGCTAGCTCTTTCTTGATCTTGTGCTTGTTGCTAGCACAATTAATTAAGCTAGCGTAATATAATTATAAATGTTTGATTAGATGTAGAAGTGATGGAAGGATTAATAATATACTTTGATGAGTGTGTGTATATATTGATATATTGGACAAAATTACATATAGGATGAAATAGACTAGTGTTCCAATGAATCATAATTTGGCCATTGGCTTCAACGACAGCGTTTATAAGTAATTTATTTATAGTATATAAGTAAATGTTAGTGTATGATTTTTATTAATTTGTCTAATAAAAAATGTGAAGAATTAAAGAATGAGGTCCCGTTTGGCCTGGCTTATTTTCTCATTTTTTTCTTCTCCTTAAAAATAGTAAAGAAGGAAAAAATTGTGTTTGACTTCACTTTTCTTTATTTTTTACTTCTTTACTTTATTTCTCTAATACTTTTAAGGAGAAATAGTGTCAAATATAATTTTATACTTCTCTATTTCATTTAAGCTAAAATAAAAAGTAAAAAATAAGCCGGGCCAAACGGAGCCTGAAATGGTTTGCTTTGCACACTCGTAGTCATATAGAATCGGTCACAGTTTTTTGTTTTTCCATATTTCCGTGTTAGAGGACCGCACCCATCACACACGCACACGCTTGCTTACATTGTGTTTTCCTTTTCATTTTTTATTTTAATTAAAGATAAATTAAAGGGAAAAACTAACATGAACCCTTTGTTATTGTTTCAAAGATAGAAATTTTGCATTTGTTTTTATAGGCAAAAATTGATTGTTTCAAGAAAGAATTACTATTTGTAGAATCATTATTAGGGTCATGCCTGACTATTTGGAAGCCCTGTTTAAATATTAAAAATGAACAAAAAATAATTATCATTATATATAATGTAAGAAGGAGACATCATAATCTAAGATTAAAATTTATGTAAAAATTAAAATATACTAGAATTATATTTATGAGTAGAGATAACTAATTTATTGATACTCATATGATATTTTATGAACATTAACAATATATAATTATTATTTTAATACCCCAAAATTAATTGATTAATACACATAGATATTTTATTAGTATAAACAATATATAATTAATATTATAGGACTTCAAAATTTTAAACTGAGGCTTAAAAATTTTGGAGGCCCGATGCCCGCGCACACCCTACATATGTGTGCAGGCCGGGTCTGATTAACATGTGTCATGTGTCCTTGACACATGTTAACATAATCCTTAATTAAATATATAATTATCAATTAAATTGAAAATCAATTTTACCTGTTGGAGGGTTCAAATTAATCTTATATGTCTCACGAAATCACCGTTATATTCTCAATGTGTGTTTTAGTTAAGCCAAAACAAAAATTTATTAATTAAAAGTGAGATATAAGTATCGTTTGATCTGATTGTTTTAGGTTTTAAAAGCTATCCGAAAGCTAAAAGTGAAAATAAGAGTTTTTAGAAGAAAAAAAAATTGTTTAGTAATTGTTATTTTTTTTAGCTTCAAAAGTCTTTTTTATCTATGTATTTTACTCATAAAACTTAAACAACTTTTTTTTATCAAAAATTTGTTTGTCTTAACTTCTCCTTTTTTCGAGTCAAAATATTTAAAATAAATTAGATTAAACGATACCGTAATAAATTATGTTTCTACGTTGAATTGTTGATATTGTTCTTCTGATACACCTAAAAAGTTTCATACAGTCTTGTAAAAAACAAAGTTTCATATAGTAAATAAAAGACTTTATATTTTTGAAAAACTAAATAAAAGAGATAGCATCGCAGTAAAAGAATAAATTAAAATTATGAAAGCCACTTGGATGAAGATAAGTATTTAAAATTTTCAAAAAAATTGATGACCGTCGATAATATTTTTTAAAAGTAAAAATTTATAGCTTTTCTTATTTTTATGAATAAAACAATAACATAATTGAGACGTCGGTTTAAGGAGTTATATCTTTATTTTTTGTTGTTTTAATCAAATTGATATATCAATTAAATTATTATTTTAATTATAAAAATTTAAATAATTATTAGTAATTTATACGGCAATAACAGTAACTAAGTACTCCCTCTAGTTCTATATATAAGAAAAAATTGACTTTTTAGATTCATTGTAGAATTAATGTATCTAAAAAGTAAAATGTTTCTTATATATAGGACCGGAGGGAGTAGCTCAGTATTCCATTGAACATGTTGGGCTAAATCTAGAACAGGTAGAGCCGTAGAGGTAGTATTGCATAGGTTTGATATTTGGCAACCCGAAGAGCTAACGACACATTTTCATCCAGTTATCGACTAGACAGAAATGGGATAAATATATTGTTAAAAATTATACATATAGGTTATGCATCTGGCCTTTATGCAGAACAAGAGGCACAGTCTTTCCATGTCTCAATTCTTTGTTGTTATTATTTATATTTACTATTTTCATTTTTATTTTAGGCAAAATTATACTAGTACTTCTTTAGATTTATTTTAGGTTTTATTTTAGTCTAATAAAATTTTATTTGTTTGTTTTGATATTTTAAATTACAAACATTATGTCATTTAGATTTTTAAGTTTTTTTTAGTTTCATTTTGAGTTCTTGTTAAGATATTTTAGTCTCTAATATGAGGACTAAATTCACTAAATTGTCTAAAATTTATAACTTAAAATATCAAAGTGTTCAAGATTTAAAATTCAAAAGACTCAAATGAAACCAAAAATACTTAAAATGTGCCTATAATTGTTTCCAAAAAATATGTGTCTAAAGTTAAGCCACTAGTTTTCAACGTAGCCACCACACCACTTTTTGACACATAACATTGAAGAGAGGTGATATTTGGACAACTCAAAATAGTTGTCCGGTGGTATGTACACCAACACCGTACTAATTAAGGACAACTATAACTAGCATGTAAAATCGAGATGAAAAAGTAAAATAACAAAAAAATGAAAAAGTGTTCGGTCAGTAGATTTATACGGTGTTGGACAACTTATTGAATGTCAAAATAAAAAAATTTAACATTAAGGGTCCGTTTGGTATGATGGAAAGAAAGTGAGAGGAAAGAAAATTACGGAAATCGATGAATGAATTTGGATGATAAAGTAAATCAAATTCATTTATTGGTTTGCGTAATTTTCCTTCCTCCCACTTTCTCTCCATAGAAACAAACGGGGCCTAAAAGAGCAGTTGTTCATGGATCCGTATCCGTCAATTGGTGTCAGCAACTATTACAATTATTTTTATAAAACTATTTGACACTTCCCATGGCTTTTCTCTCTTCCTCCATAATCACACAATGTAGGGTCGTACCAGAGGCAAGCAAGCAAAGAGGGCAACGGTCGTAGGTCCATAAAAATAACTCCAAAATGCCATATATTAAGTTTTTTAGGGGACCGTTAAGTCCAACAAAAAAAAAATCTAAATTCTTATTTCTGTATGTTGTTTCTTATTCTCTCTCGATAAACGTATAATTGTATCAAGTATCGAATAAGAATTTCGGTACAATGATACTTGATATGGTTGATAATAGATAATTTGATATAATGGTATGTAAATATCAATGAACAAATTCTTTCTACATACATATCTCTTGGTCATATCAAGTATTAAATTCTCGGTGAGTTTTAAGATGGGAAGGGATATTTATTTTCCCATGGTGGGAAAGACTCAAATCTACCATTGAAATATTGATAAAATATTGAATGGTTTGGATTTGAGAAAGGATACCTTTTGTACAAGTACTTTGTTAATTTTTGTTTATTTATGAATGTTTCCATACACTATTGTATAATATTATATTTGCATCAAATATATTTATTTTCTTCCTTTTCTATATATAGAGAAAACATTGTGGCATGAATTATAAAATATGACGCTTTATGTAAAATATGGTCTGAACAGTAAAAAAATCACTAAATTAATACTTGACTTTTTAACAAAAATAATAAAATAAATTAAATGTATGCAAATATATTAATTAAATTTACCAAAATAAATTTAATAAAGAGCTTAATAGTAAATAAATAACTAAGTATGAACTCTATGGAACATTAATAATTCACAATACTGTTTTTAAAAATAAGTGAACTGAATCTAGAAAAAATTAATAGGAAAATTGCTAGTTATAATTTTTTTTTGTAAGTTAATAAAAGAAAAAAAATCCACCCAAAAATATGTTGCAGTCATGATTTGCTAGAGGGATAAGAGAGAGTTGGAATAGTAAAAAAAAGGCTTATTTACTAATTTGGTCATTTATCTTTAATTTAGTTCTCAATTTGGTCCCTTATCTTTTAAACGTCTCAATTTGGTCCCTTATTTTTTCTGAAGTTCTCAATTTGGTCCCTCCCATCAATTTTTTCACTATTACCATTAAATTTGGACACGTGTCATCTGTCCAAGTGTGCCACGTGTCCAAAATTTTAAAAGACAAGGGACCAAATTGAGAACTGCAGAAAAGATAAATGACCAAATTGAGACCTGCAGAAAAGATAAGGGACCAAATTGAGACTTTTAAAAGATAAGAGACCAAATTGAAACGTTTAAAAGATAAGGGACCAAATTAAAGATAAGGGACCAAATGAGTAATTAAACCTAAAAAAAATATAAAAAATAAGAGAGAGTTGGAAGAATTGGTTGACCTGGTACTGGTACGATTAATTAATGTACTTCAAATATATTTCTATAGTTATAAACTTATAATTCATAATTGAATAATTTTTTTAAGCAAGCAGTTTTAGTAGATAATTTTTTTTTAAATGGGATAATTTTTTTACTTTAAAATGAATAAGTAGAATGTTTGAAGTTTAAACTTTTTTTCCATCAACCGATAGAGTCCGTTAAAATTGACTTAATTTTGAACTTATACTAAACAAGTTTATGCAAATAAATAAGCTTATCAAAATAGTTTATGAAAACTCAACTTACAAATTAAAGATACAATTTTCGCTAATAAAAACTTAAGAATTAATATAAAATTTTATTTATTTGTATAAACTATTTTTCATAAACTCGAAATTAAGCTAAATTCAAATAAACTCCTAAACTTACATAGATGTATAATATAATTTTCTTTGGCAATAATAATGTATTATTCATGTAAAAAATTAAAGAGAAAAAAGTGTGATAAAGACAAGGGAAATAGATTTTACGTGATTATTATTTTATTTGTTTAAAAGATAATAATACAAGTCATGGGTATTTAGAAACATATTTAATTTTTTAGGGGAGAAAATTCTAATTTGTAGAAAACTGGTGCAAAGGCTTATAACAGGTTAGGGGCTAATTTTCCCACCATGGGAAAAGAAATATCCTTTCCCATCCTATCCTGCACCTAAATTCTCTGCCAGATTGCTTTCATACTAATTTCTCATCACCACATGTATGCATTTCTCTTCTTGCAATCTAGCTGCATATCAACATTTTCTTCCTCTATTCTCTCTTTACAAGTCTACAACTCATTAGTCACCCCAAGTTTTTTTTTATATAACATGTTGATGTAAACACAATTATTAATTACTTAGTATAATTACATCTAAAGATGCACATATGAATTATTTTGTATATTTAGAAATTAAATAAATTTTTAAATGTTTTATTTTAGAATTCAATTTTTTTATACTATTTATTGGTTAAGGCCCAAATTATAGATTCGCCCATAAAACACCAAAATCTTAGAAACAACAATAGTTATCACTCAATCGGTTGTGCTTCCTTGGCGTCATCGTCGGCTGCCGTTACTTTGTGAACATCATCGACCGAAAATGTCTTGTCGTCGTCACTATACATCATTACCATAAAATGGTCATCGACGATGCAGAACCATGTTTCGCAGTCAAGGTGGTGCTCAACCTTGTGCCGCCGTGAACCACCGCTTCATCTCCCCACCCAGCACTCAAAGGAGGAACTGCGGCCAAGAGAAAGAGGGTGAGTTGGAGGAGAGAGAGAGTGAGCAGAGGAAAATAGGAAAAGAAAAGTAAAAGAAATTAAATAGCAGGTGTCGACGTGTCGTATATTTATATGTTTTTTTTCCTTCTATTTTTCCAATAAACATACCTAACCTTTTAAACGACCGTGGACCGGTGATGCTGCATGAACCAAAGTCAAAGTCAGATAACATATGTTTTATGACATATTCCAGAGGCAGACTTGGACTAGAATTATCAGTGGGATTAAAAATTTAACCATTACTTGAGAAAAAAAATTATTCACCCTGTTATTTAAATAAAAAACAAACAATATATGAGATTACTACTAATACATTACGTATATTTAAAAGAAGAACAATAACAAACCAATAAATTACTAGTCTATAGTTTATTTTGATAAGATAATTCAATTAGCTTATAACCTATTAATTTTAATTTTATCTACATTATCTTACTTGAAAAAAATTAAATATTAATTAAACATTTTTTTTATGTCATTTCACATTAATATGCTAATTCAATTGCTAATTTTACTCATTCAATTAGTTATCCACAATTTTTTAACAAACAAAGTTAAAATTGATTGTTATAAAATTAAACTATATAACTTAAAATAATATTGTACGTACGACAAAAAACTTGAAATCATCAATAATAGATTTCAAACTAATATTTGCACTAATATCTAAATTAATATGTGAACGAAAGACTTACGGTTGTCAATAATAAATCATAAACTAATATTTACATTAATATTTGTACAAATATGTATAAAAAATAATTTAGAATTATTTATAAAATATATATTTATTTATTTTCAAAAAATTATAGGTTAGGCTAGTGTGGCTATAGCCATGCCTTAAGCAGATCAGTCCCTTTCATATCCCCAAACCCCCACTTCTTTCATTCATTACCGTATACTCATCCCTTTCTACTATTACAAACTTCCATACATCATGTCAAACATCATGGTAGTAGTAACAAGACATTGGTATTCACCATCCTATGTTATTGGTCTTGTTCTCTTCATCTTCCTCATGTCAAAACCGTGTTTCTGCCGTGTTCAATACATCGGCAAAATCTTACCTGGTACTCAAATTTCACAATTGGATTGGATTGATAGAGAAGGAAAATTTCTCCTCTCACAAAACCAAAATTTTGCTCTCGCTTTTGTAACCACCGCCAACGACACCACCAAGTTTCTATTAGTAATTGTCCATTTATCAAGTACCACCGTGATTTGGACTGCTAATAGAGCAAAACCTGTTTCTTTTTTTTGGTACAAAGCAAAACCTGTTTCTAATTCTGATGAATTTGTTTTTGATAAAAAGGGTAATGCTTTTTTACAAAAAGATGGAGTTTTGATTTGGTCTACAAACACAATTAACAAGGGGGTTTCTTCAATGGTGTTGCAGGATAATGGAAATTTGGTTTTGCTTGGGAGTGATAATAGTACGGTAATTTGGCAAAGTTTTGATTTTCCTACTGATACGTTGTTGTCTGAACAGGTTTTCAAAGAGGGAATGAAACTTACTAGTGAACCTAATTCAAATAATTTGACCTATGTTCTTGAGATTAAATCTGGTAATGTTGTTCTTTCAGCTGCTTTCAAAATTCCACAGGTTTATTGGTCTATGCAGAATGATAACCGTAAACTCATTGATAAGGATGGTCATGTTGTGGTTTCGTCGAATCTAACTGATAATTCTTGGAGATTTTATAATGAGAAAAAATCTTTGTTGTGGCAATTCATTTTCTCTGATCATGTCGTTGTGAATGCAACTTGGATTGCTGTTTTGGGAAGGGATGGTGTTATTACTTTCTCTGGTCTTAACAGTGGTGGATCCGTCGTTGATTCTTCGACAAGGATACCGCACGATCCTTGTGGTACACCCCAGCCTTGTGATCCTTACAATATATGCACAGGCAACCGTAGGTGTAGTTGTCCATCTGTTGTTCCTAGTTGTAAACCCGGTTTTGTTTCTGCTTGTGATGAAAAATCAGAAAAGTCTATTGAATTTCTGAAAGGTGATGATGGGCTTGATTACTTTGCACTTGATTTTCTTCAGCCCTTTTCGAAAACCAATTTGGTCGGTTGTCAAACTTCGTGCCGTGGAAATTGCTCTTGTCTTGCAATGTTCTTTCATACAAGTTCAGGAAACTGTTTCCTGTTGGAAAGTGTAGGAAGTTTTAAGAAATCTGATGACGGCGATTCTGGTTATGTTTCTTACATTAAGGTCTCAAGCAATGGAAACTCAAAAGGAAGTGGAAGCAGAAATAAACACATCATTGCTGTTGTTGTAACTGTCATATTATTATTTGTAATTTCTCTTCTGCTCGTTGTTGGGGTTAGATACTACAGGAAAAAGAAAAGGTTACCGGAGTCTCCTGGAGAATCAGAAGAGGACAATTTCTTGGAGAATTTAACCGGTATGCCGATCCGTTTCCGATACAGAGATCTCGAAGTTGCAACTAATAACTTCTCAGAGAAGCTTGGCTCAGGAGGTTTTGGTTCAGTTTACAAAGGTGCCCTACCTGATGGAACTCAATTAGCTGTGAAGCAGCTAGAAGGTATTGGTCAAGGGAAGAAAGAGTTCAGAGCTGAAGTTAGCATCATTGGAAGCATTCATCACCTTAATTTGGTAAGGCTCAAAGGTTTTTGTGCTGATGGAACACACAGGCTTCTAGTTTATGAGTTTATGGCTAATAACTCATTGGATAAATGGATATTCAAGAAGAAAAGAGGCGAATTTCTTTTGGATTGGGATACAAGGTTTAACATAGCAGTAGGAACAGCAAAGGGGCTAGCTTATTTACATGAAGAGTGTGACTCAAAGATTGTTCATTGTGACATCAAGCCCGAAAATGTTCTTCTTGATGATCATTTCACGGCTAAAGTTTCAGATTTTGGTTTAGCCAAGCTCATGAATAGAGAACAAAGTCATGTTTTTACAACAATGAGAGGAACACGCGGCTATCTTGCACCTGAATGGATAAAAAAGTATGCAATATCAGAGAAAAGTGATGTATACAGCTATGGAATGGTGTTGCTAGAGATAATCGGAGGAAGGAAGAATTATGATACTAATGAGAGTTCAGAGAAAATATATTTTCCTAATTTTGCTTTTAAGATGATGGAAGAAGGGAAAATGAGAGATATACTTGATTCAGAGCTGAAAATTGATGAGCATGATGATAGAGCTCAATGTGCTATAAGGGTAGCATTGTGGTGCATACAAGAAGACATGTCTATGAGACCTTCCATGACTAAAGTTGTTCAAATGTTGGAAGGTCTTTGTCCTGTTCCTAAATTATCTAGTGAAGGTGGTAACTCTTCTGGTCCATCAGATTGTAATGGTAATGGCGATGATCTATCAGCAGTTCGTCTTTCTGGCCCAAGATAACACCAACAACAGCTCTATTTATTTTCCTTCTTTTTTTTGGGTGTTTTGATTTAGTAATATTGTAATATTGAGGAAATTGATATGTAATTAATCATGTGCTATTCAGGCTTGGTTACTCTTGTATAGTGATTTTATATTTCTATGTTGTAAATTTTGTTTTGAAAGTTCCTCAACACTATAGAGATTGGTATGGTTGGTAAAGAATCCATTCATGCATCACATGAGCGGTAATTACCTTAACTTGTTGTCAATGTTTTGTAGACCTTATCCGGTCATGCAATTACAATTTTCAGCTGTCTGATTTAGATTGACGGACGGTTGAGATCATTTTACAATATAAATTAACAGGGTGATCTAAACCGAACCATCTTAAGTGAACAACTAAAATTTATTACTACGTGAAACTATGCTAAAATTGGACAACAGACAATCTAGATCAACAGCTTACAAGTCTCAAGATTTAAGTCACCCTAACCTCTCATATTTAAAATAAATAAAAAAGAAGTAAAATGCAGTTATTGTAAATAAATAAATAAATAGTTTATTCAGTGGCGAGTTAGAAAAGGTGTCTCTGGTGTGTCCCTTAATAGTTAGAAGACTTGACAATATCATGCGGAGAAAAAAAATAAGTAGAGATTAGAGATAATGTGTTCAAAGTGTGACTCACCCGTATTGTGCAATGCGCTCTATCGCATCAGGAGGTGAAACCGATTATCCCGCCAAATTACAACCGTCATCTTTCTCAAAGGTTAAGTTTCGCTCCCACAGACCTAAGGACCGTGTTTATTATTGTTCTTTTAATTTACACTAAATTATGATATGATTATGACCTAGACTAGATGTTTCAAGTATCAAAATAACTTACGGATAACCTTAACTCAATTGGTAGGACACTTGCATCTATTACTATATATAAAAAGGATACAAATTTTTGGGATGACTTTTTCATTATACTTATTTTACCCTAAAAAAAAAACTAAATATTTGTATATGTTGAAAAATAACTTCCACATAAAAATAGATTTTCAGTTTTTTTTAGTAAATATTTTTTTTTCTCTTAATAACTAAGCACAACTTCCACATAAAAGTATGTTTTCAATTTTTTTATAGTAAAAAAAAAAATATTTTTTTTCTTCTTAATAACTAGCCACAACAAAAAAAGATGTTAAGTAGTTATCAATTAACTAAGTCCAATAAAAAAAGAAATTAAGTAGTTATTTATATTTGCAAAATAGAGAATTTCGATCACAGCAAATAAAAAAAAATAATACCGATCACACAAACGGGAGGGAATTTGGATTTGAATGCCGATCATCTCACTTATCTACCTCAAGAGTAGAATTTCTAGCCACTAAAAAAAAATTACTTGATGACATAAATGACTTTCGAACTAGATTAAATTGATTGTGAAAGTCAAAAAACTTACCGATATAGAAATCAAAATAATTTTATTTTATTTTATTTTTATTAGAGAAATACTCACATACTTACTCCCTTCGTACCACAATTACGCTTATTTTAAATTAATTAATGGTTAAAATGAGTCATTTAAAAAACGATTATCATCCATTTGATCCAAATCCGCTCAGTTTCTAAGCAGATAATTTTGATTCCGCACTGTGCTTGCTTCGTTCGGTTTTCCATGATGCTGCAGGAACTTTTGAAATTGATGACAATGAAGGTATACATCTCAGCTTAGGGTTTGTGTCGTGAGATAATAAAGAAATTAGACTATCATAATATTATGAGTTTTAGTAATTTTCTTTTGAAGAGAAGTTTTTTTTATTGTTGAAGAGTTTATGGGGTTTGTAGTTTGAAGTATGTGAGAAGAGTTTTCCAATTGTGGTGGTGGCAAGATAGACAATGAGGAATTGAAGAATGTGTTTTCAGATTTTTGAATTTTAAATTTGGTCTCTCGGCAATAAATTAGTGTTTTGTCCATGTAATTTGAGCGAATATTAATTTGCATCATCAATACATGTCAAGTCAGCGCCTCCTTGACACGTGGTAAAAATAGGAACTTTTAATTCTAAAAATGTTGTTTTTACTTTTAAAAAAAATTATCAACGCATTTTAATGCATTCAGAAGTCCTTTATTTTATGTTTGTATCAGATATGTCATTTATGGTATGTTTGGTTGTGAGAAGAAAGATATATGTGAGAAAGAGTATAAAAAGAGAGAAATAGGGGAGAAATATATAGATGGTTTGATATATTGATTGGTATAAGAAAAAAATAGAAGAAAAAGAGAAGAAAGAAGTATAGATTATTTTTAAAACACTATAATATCTCTATAGTGGTGGATCCAGAAATATTTTTTAGTGGGGGCTAAAAAATATTCTCTCCAAAAATTTAGAGGTATCGAGATAAATATTTTAGTAATAAATTTTTTAAAACATAGAAGTATTTTTGTAAAGAAATCATTAATGTTTGTTGAATTTTTAAAGATGAAATACAATTTACATTTTTCATTTATATGTAAATATAGATTTTTTTTAAAGAAATTATTAATGTATGTTTGATTCTGAAAATGATCTCATATTAAGTGCAAAAAATATAAAATAAGTTTTAATTAGAGATAGAAAGAGTATTGTATATATTTTATTGGCTAATGAAAAATTTATGAGGTTCTACAAAATATATAATTATAGTATCAAAATATATAAAAGTTTGGATTAAATTACATTCGTCCTCTTACTTCTCTAAGAAGAGTAAAGTTAAAAGATACTATGTGGAAATTTTAATTGAAGAGTGAAAGAAAAGTAATGGCAGTAAAAACTTTATAATTGAACAATTAAATTTGTGATGAGTGAACCAAGTGATGGTGGCTTAAGAATTACATAATACTGCTATTAAAAGGAATTATTTATTTTGTTGTGGGTGGGGGCTTGAGCCCCTAATGCTTAAAGCAAATTATTTATTGCATTGTAGCTTGTGGGGGCTTGTGTCTTCGCTACATTTTGGATAAAAATTTAGTGGTAATGGCATAACATATTTATATATGTACTTAGACTAAACGTATAAGGTGACAAAAAATTAAAATAAAATACTGTTTAGTTGTGTTTCTTTGAGTGGTGTGAATAACATTTTTTTTTTTTTTTGATAAGAGAAATTTAGGGATCCCCTCACCCTAAATTTCTCTTATAAAAAAAAAAAATGTTATTCACACCACTCAAAGAAACACAACTAAACAGTATTTTATTTTAATTTTTTGTCACCTTATACGTTTATTATTTGTTTTTAAGCTAAGTGTATCCAATGATCTTTAAGTTTTACGTTTGTAATAGTTTGATTCTTTAAAAATTTTAGATAACAAATAAGTCATTTTGTTATAAAAACTTGTTGCACCGTACCCTTCCGGTCAACATATCTACCTTTTTTGTCAAAATACCTACCATAATAAAAGTCAATATTAACTGTCACAGTTCAGTTCAACATGGTGACAGAGGTCAACTGAAGGGTAACAGTGCATAAGTTAGAAATATAGATGGTCTATTTGTTACATAAAAACTTAAAGACTTAATTGTTACAAACGTGAAACTTAAATGATGCACAGAAACATAACCTTGTTTTTATTATTGTAATGAGAGTGAACACATCCATTAGGAGAGTGGATTCTCTCCTATGGACATTTCCTCCAGTTAAATCTGCACCCTTCATTTCAAATTAGAAAAAAAATACAAAATATAAAAAGATGTTATTTTAATGGTGCAAAAGTACACTGCTCCCTGGGAGTGGTTATGGTGCATAAGCTTTTTCCTTATGCACCGTGCATAAATAATAAAAATTAGTTAATGCACCCCTCAGATTGCTTAGCACACCCCCTAGATTACTTAGCGCACCCCCCAGATTTCAAGCGCACCCCCCAAATTTCTAACGCACCCCCTAAAAATCTGGAGGGTGCGCTAAGTAATTTGGGAGGTGCACTAGAAATCTGAGGGGTGCACTAAGCAATTTTGGGTATTTATGCACGGTGCATAAACATGGCTTATGCACCATAACTTATGCCACTGCTCCCTCTCCGGTTAAGTTTGAACAATTTATAATGTATATTTATGCTTCAAAATAGATTTTTTTTTAACTAAATGCTTCAAAATTGAAATGTTATTTATATATTTTTAACTCTACAAAATTTTATATATATTGTCTCCATTGCTAAAAATTTATGGCTCTGTCACTGGCCCCGTACACTAAGTTAAAAATCTTTCTATGAAATTCAATTTAATTTGCATATGCATTCATTAATTGCTTAATTAGATTATTTTAAATAATAATAGTTACTCACACCACAAGACCACCCAGTCAGTATCTTCATTTTTTTTTACAAAAAATTAAAATTTTCCCATCTCCATTTCAAAGTAACTCAAACAAATCTGTACTATTTCTAATTTCTTCTTATAAAAATTAAATACCACTTATTTGAAGTGTGGCCAATAGCTTCATTGCAATACCTTTTTCTTCATTTACATAGTCATAGACCCACCAAGGGCATGGCATGACAATCTTCGCTCATGGCAAATCACAGTTTGAGTGTGATAAAAAAACTAGTCAGAAGACAAAGGTATGGTGGTAATAACATGCAAAAAATGCTTTCCCCTATTTCTTCGTCTTTTTATGTCAATCTCGCATGTTTCTTCGCTATGCTAATCAGATGAAATCCTACTTTTCTCTTCTATCTCTCTCATTTTAATTTCTCTCTACTCTGATTCACCTATACCAAACCGACCATTAAGTATTTTAGGTAAAAAAATAGATCAATTAAGTTTGTAATTTATAATTTATAACATTTAAGTTATTTAAGTAACAAATGGACAGAACTTAGATGTTACAAATTACAAACTTAAAAGATATGTTTGTTACTTAAAAACTTAAATGATCAATCTGTTACGAACGTAATAATTAAAGACCTCTAGATATATTTTACCTTTAACATAATGTATTTTTTTATATAATAAATACATTAAATGAATTTAAATAACGAAACAATTTAACATAATGCATGTTTTAGGTTTTTGAGAGTTCTTTTGGTGCATAAATATAAGTAAATTGCAAAAAGAAAAAATGAGGCGTCATTGTAGGAACCACTAGGGCTGGCAATGAATCAAGTCAACTCGTGAGTAGTTTGAAGCTCGATTCGATATTTGACTCATGAACTTGGTTCATGAACCAAATGAGTTAAACTTGAGTTAAAAATTAAGTTCGTTAAATAAATGAGCTGAACATAAACTATATATAGTTCGACTCGTTTGACTCATGAACTAACTCGGTTATATATATATATATATATATAGGGGAGGGATCAAATTACACCGGTGTAACATTTGAGTAATGTTACACCGCTCAATAACGCTTTAACGAATTCAAATTTTACAAAATCCACCGTTGGATTGAAAGTTTATATTGTATAGATCATCCATGTTGAGTTTTATAAAAATCTAAAATCGTTTGACATGTTTTTGAAACACATAAAGATTAACGGTATTCAATGAAAACGCATAAACCGTTAATCTTGATGTGTCTCAATAACATATCAAATGATTTTAGATTTTTGTAAAACTCAACATAGATGATCTATGCGATATAAACTTTCAATCCAACGGTGGATTTTGTAAAATTTGAATTCGTTAAAGCGTTATTGAGCGGTGTAACATTACTCAAATGTTACACCGGTGTAATTTGATCCCTCCCCTATATATATATATATATATATATATATATATATATAGAGCCCATAGTCCTTGGGCCTGACCCGAGTTGCAAAATTCTGTTGCTAACCGTTTTTTCCGTTTCGTTTCCGTTACGGGTGGTTGCAACCACCGTAACTGTCATCTTCTTCCTTGATTTTCCGGCGGTTTCATCATCGTTTCTCCTCCGTTCTTCTCGATCGTCGCAACGATGACGGAGGGTGCTGATTACAAGCTTTCAATTCCTCAGTTTGATGGATTCTACGATCATTGGTCAATGATGATGGAGAATTTGCTCCGATCAAAGGAGTATTGGCACTTGATTGAAGTAAGGGTCACCACCGCACCAGAAAATGCCACGGCGGAGCAATTACAAGCTGCAGCTTCAAGCAAACTTCTTGATTTAAAAGTCAAGAACTACCTATTTCAAGCTATTGATCGAACTATCATGGAGACAATCATGAATCGTGAAACTGCAAAGGATATCTGGGATGCTATGAAACAAAAGAATCTTGGCTCTAACAAGGTGAAAAGAGCTCAATTGCAAGCATGTAGATGAGATTTTGAAGTTCTTTCAATGGAAGAGGGAGAAACAGTAGATGATTATTTTGCAAGAGCTTTGTCCATTGCAAATAAGATGAAATCTTATGGTGAGAATGTTTCTCAGAGTACAATAGTTGAAAAGATCTTGAGATCTATGTCTGCAAGATTCAACTATGTTGTATGTGTCATTGAAGAGTCTAATGATGTAACTACATTATCCATTGATGAATTGCAAAGTAGCCTCATTGTTCAAGAAAAAAGAATGAAAAGTCAACAGAATCTTGATGAGCAAGCTCTCAAAGTCACAAATGGTGGCAGAGGGAGGGGAAGAGGTAGAAATTCATCAAGGGGTCGTGGCCGTGGAAGACAGAACAAAGAATCCATTGAGTGTTACAAATGTCACAAGCTGGGACATTATCAAAATGAATGCCAAGAAACTAGAGATAATGCCAATTATGCTGAATTGGATTATGAAGAAGAAATGCTTCTTATGGCAAATATCAACAATGAAGCTTCTAAAGAAGAGGTATGGTTCTTAGACTCTGGCTGTAGCAATCATATGGTAGGAAACAAGGATTGGTTGTATGATTTTGATGAACACTATAGAGATACAGTTAAGCTAGGTGATGATTCTAGAATGTCTGTGATGGGGAAGGGTAATCTGAAACTATGTATCAATGATAGGGTACATGTGATTACTAGTGTCTACTACATACCTGGCTTGAAAACCAATCTCTTAAGCATTGGCCAAATTCAACAAAAACAAGTATTTGTTTTATTCAAAGATGACATGTGTAAAATCTTTCATGATGACAAAGGTTTGCTGTTTACTACTCACATGTCAAGCAATAGAATGTTTGTTATCAATGCTGCAGTAATTACACCCAAGTGCTTACATATAGCAACAAGAGATAAATCCCATCTATGGCATCACAGATATGCTCATCTAAGCATCAAAGGGTTGAATATGTTGGCTAGAAAAGATATGGTGAAGGGGTTGCCTGTTCTGCAAGAAAGTGAAGATAAATGTGCTGATTGCTTGACTGGCAAGCAACACAGAGATGTCATGCCTAAACAGTCAACTTGGAGAGCTAGCTGCAAACTTAAGCTCATTCATTCAGATATATGTGGTCCCATAAATCCTAAATCCAATGGTGCTAACAGGTACTTTATAACCTTTACTGATGATCTTACTAGGAAGACATGGGTCTATTTTTTGAAAGAGAAATCTAGTGCTTTTGAAACTTTCAAAATCTTTAAAGCTTTAGTTGAAAATGAAGCTGGTTGTCAGATTAAATGTTTAAGAACAGATAGAGGAGGTGAATTCACTTCAAATGAATTTAATGATTTTTGTAGAGTGAATGGTATAAAGAGACAACTTACTGCAGCATACACTCCTCAGCAAAATGGTGTTTCTGAGAGGAAAAATAGGACCCTAATGAATATGATCAGGAGTATGATAGCTGGTAGGAATGTTCCAAAAACCTTCTGGCCTGAAGCAGTAAAATGGGCAACCTATGTCATGAATAGATGCCCTACCTTGTCTGTCAAGAATGTTACACCAGAAGAGGCATGGTCAGGAATAAAGCCATCAGTGCAGCATTTTAGAATTTTTGGATGTCTTGCTTATGCTCATGTACCTGACAATCTTAGAACCAAGCTTGATAACAAAAGTGTTATGTGTATTCATCTGGGTGTTAGTGATGAATCAAAGGCATACAAGTTGTTTGATCCTTTGAGTAAGAAGATAATAATCAGTAGGGATGTTGTCTTTGATGAAAACAAGTCATGGGACTGGGTGAACAAGAATATAAGAAAGTATGATGATGAGATAAGTGAAAATGGTGAATCTCAGAATGAAGTTATCAATGATGAATCAGCAGAAGATAATCATAGTATGCATAGTGAAAATGCTAATGATGATGAGTTGATTATTGAAGATACTTCAAGTGATGAAGACACAGGCAATAATACAAATCATGGTGTGCTTAGCACTCCTAGAATCAGAAAACCAAGTGTAAGATTGGATGGTTATGTATCTGGGAGTGAGCTTGATAATGATGATTTGCATAATCTTGCTGTGTATAGCTCTATCAGTGATCCCAGCTCTTACTATGAAGCAGTAAAGTGTGAAAAATGGAAGAAAGCTATGGATCAAGAAATTGAGGTCATAGAAGCTAACAATACCTGGGAGCTAAGTGATGTACCAAAGGGTGTTAATGTCATTGGTGTTAAATGGATTTACAAAACAAAGATCAATGAAAAAGGAAATGTTGAAAAGTATAAGGCCAGATTAGTTGCTAAGGGATACAGTCAAAAGCATGGAGTAGATTTTAATGAAGTCTTTGCTCCAGTTGCTAGATGGGATACCATTAGAGCTATATTGGCCTTTGCAGCAAAAGAAAAGTGGATAGTCTCTCAGCTTGATGTAAAAAGTGCATTCCTGCATGGTGAGCTAGTAGAAGATATATATGTTGATCAACCTCTTGGTTACAAGAAAGGGGGAGATAAGAAGGCCTATAAGTTGAAAAAAGCTCTATATGGGCTAAAGCAAGCACCAAGGGCATGGTACAGCAAAATTGAAGCATATTTCAATTCTGAAAAATTTGAAAAATGCACACATGAACACACACTGTTTGTAAAATATGGATCTAATGGCAAATTGATCATTGTGAGCCTGTATGTTGATGATCTAATTTGCACTGGCAATGATTCAGATATGATAGATGAGTTTAAGAAATCCATGAAAAGTAAGTTTGCTATGACTGATCTAGGAAAAATGAAGTTCTTTCTTGGCATTGAAGTTACACAATCTGATAAGGGAATATTCATTAATCAACAGAAATATGCAGCAGAAATCTTAAACAAGTTTGGAATGGAAAATTGCAATATAGTGAGTAGTCCAATTGTGCCTAGCTGTAAACTTGTTAAAGATGAGGAGGGCAATACTGTTGATGCAACAAAATTCAAACAGATAGTTGGGAGTTTGATGTACTTACTAGCTACTAGACCTGATTTAACATACTCAGTGTGTCTTGTTGCAAGATTCATGGAAAGACCCACAGAAATGCACTTTGCAGCTATAAAAAGAATCTTGAGATATCTAAAAGGTACTCTAGGATATGGAGTCATGTATAAGCATGACGCAGGAATGAAGTTTGAATTGGTAGGGTGGTCTGACTCAGATTATGCAGGTGATCTGAATGACAGGAAGAGTACAACTGGCTTTGTGTTCATGTTAGGAGATAGTGCTATCTCTTGGTCCTCAAAAAAACAACCAATAGTTACATTGTCTACTACAGAAGCAGAGTTTGTAGCAGCTTCTGCTTGTGCTTGTCAGTGTGTATGGCTGAGATATGTGTTGAATCACATGAAGATTGGTAGTAATGACAGAACTGTGATAAAGTGTGACAATAGCTCTTCAATCAAATTGTCCATCAATCCCATTATGCATGGAAGATGCAAACATATTGATGTGAGGTTCCACTACCTCAGGGATCTTGTCAAAGATGAGGTGATCATGCTTGAGTACTGCAAGACTCAGGATCAAGTAGCTGACTTGATGACTAAACCTTTAAAGCTGGAATCATTTTGCAAATTTAGGAGTAAATTGGGCATGATGGTGGCTCAGAAAGGTGTTGATGGATAATGCAAGCTTCAGGTCCTATTGCTTTGTCTGTGTGTGCAATCTCTGCACTATAGCTATGTCTAGCTTGGTATCATTAGTTGTAGAAGTTTTTCTTTCTGTCTTTAGTTTCTATGTTTGTCATTTTAATTGAGTTTGTTCATAGAGTTTCTCAATTAGGAGAGAGTATGTTGGAGTTATTGGGCTTATTGGGCTTCTGTTAGTTTAGGCCCAATTGATCCATGTTACTTGCTTTGTAAGGAACCTATATAATGCATGGGTGTGCCAATAACAAGTTGAGAACTCCTTTACCTTAACAATATATATATATATATATATATATATATATATATATATATATATATATATATATATATATATATATATATATATATATATATATATATATAGGAGATGCTATGATACACCCACCTAAAAGTGAGAAGGTGTATTTTAGCACAATACACCTTAGTAAAAGACAAAAAATATCACTTTCTCACCTATAGCTTTCCTTTCTTTTACTTCCTCTCAACCAATTATTTTGTTTCATGTAGAAGTAAACACTTCTAGTTTGGCTTAAGAAACAAATGGCCCGTTTGGCCTAGCTTATTTTTCAGCTTATGCAATTTTTATCTATTATTATAAGTTTTTCAAGGTATTTTATGATAAAATAGCTTATAAAAATTCAATTTTCACTAGTTTGAACTTATAGAATAGCATAAAACCTAATTTATATTGCATAAGCCGTTTGCATAAGCTCAAAAATAAGCTAGGCCAAACGGACCTAAATTGATATTTCAGTTAATTGTTTTTTGTTTGGCTTAAATGCATTTTTGGTCCCCCTATTTTCAAAAAAATAGAGTTTTGATCCCCCTATTTTAAAAATCAGCTTTTTAGTCCCCCTATTTTAATTTTTTTTTTAATTTTGGTCCTCATCCCATTTTGAGGCTAATTTTGTTATATGGCATTGCCACTAATGACATGGCAGCATCTATGTGAAAAAATTTAATATCCATGTCATTATTTATTTTTAATATTGAATAAAAATTATTTTATAAATATTTTGATTATTAAAATTATGGTATTTTCTAAAAAAATCAATTAAACAATAATTGAAAAACATAAAAAATCACATCGTACAATCCATTGCATCCATCCCCCACTATCATCTTCCACTTATTCTTCTACCAACCCAGAAAACAAAAAAATCACATTTCATCATCATCATATGCCTCTTTGTTTCAAATCAAACAAAAAAAATCCCAACCTCCACAACCTCTAATTTATTAAACCTAGAAACACCAAAAATCACAGCATCCCCCTCTTTGTTTCAAATCAAACAATTGCATATTGAAAGCAAGTTTTGTGTGTTTCTAGAACCTCCAACTTTATGTAAAACCAATCTTGAATCCAACTTCAAACTTAAAACAATTTCTGGGTTTTCATTCAAACCCATCCAAAGTTAGAAATATTTTATAGAGTATGGGTAATTTCTATTGAAACACAAACTTCGGTCCAGATCTAGAAAAAAAAAAACAATGTAAGACGTATGAAAATTATCAGAGTCAGTGATGAAAGAAATATAAACAAAAGTGTGGGATTGTGGAACTAGTGATGTTATTATTGTTGACTAGAAGATGGAGAAAGAAGGTAGTTGCGCTGAGGAAGATGACTTTAAACTTTCTAGCTACTATACTCTGGTAAACCTCAATCCCAATTGCACAAAATCATCTCTAATTTCTCTTCGTTTCTGAAAATCCATAAATTGTTGAGTTTGAACGGAAACCTGGTGAAGTCCATAAGGAATGAGAAGACAGTGCTGGTAGTGGTAGTGAACGAAATTTCAGATAGTTGAATTGAAGGTTTGATATTTAGGGTTCCCAATTTCAGAATTTATAAGATTTAATAATTATTATTTTAGTTTAATATATAATTCTAATAATTAAAATTAAAATATTTTATAAATTAAGTTTTATTGAATTAAAAAAATATAATAATAACATGGATATTAAATTTGTCCACATAGATTCTGCCATGTCATTAGTGGCAATGCCACATCAACAAAATTAGCCCCAAAATGAGATGGGGGACCAAAACTCCAAAAAAAATTAAAATAGGGGGACTAAAAAGCTGATTTTTAAAATAGGGGGACCAAAACTCCATTTTTTTGAAAATAGGGGGACCAAAAGTGTATTAAAGCCTTTTTGTTTTTACAAATATCCTCTTCAATTTTAATTTTACTCAATCTCTATTTTTTAATCGGCAGTATTTTTACTCAATTTTTTTTTTAGCCATATATGTTTGATGTGGTGTGCCTTTTATATCCTTGTATGTTCAGATTGTTACCATGACAAATCGATGCGATATAATTTTGCTAAAGGTCCAAGATTAAAAAAAAAATATATTGTATAACACCTGCTCAACACATTGCCTTGCCAATGAGAGAAAAGGAAAATATAGTGACAAAGTGATATCTTTTTGTCTTTTACTAAGGTGTATTGTGCTAAAATACACCTTCTCACTTTTAGGTGGGTGTATCCTAGCATCTCCATATATATATATATATATATATATATATATATATATATATATATATATATATATATATATATATATATATATATATATATATATATATATATTCAAATCCTTTTAAGTGATGCAATTTTATCTTGAAGGGGAAACTTATTGGAGTATAGTATTGCAAGAATATTTTGAGAATAATTGTGGAATTTTGTTGGTTTTTCCTTTATAGTTTTATTACTTCTATCGGTTTACGTCGGTTTGAATTTTGTATGTGTTTATCCATTATACACTTAGAATGAATTTTATTTTAATTTAATATTTGCTTTTTCTTTTAAAAAAAAATAGTTTAAAAGTTTAAAGATCAAATTTTGACAAAAAATATTGATCACTTTAGAACCATGTGATTTAACTTAACGAGTTGAACCTAACGAGCCAAACCGAATTGTTCGTGAACTTTAAACGAGCCGAAATTGAGCTAAAAAAAGAGTTCTTGTTACAATTGAGCCGAGTTTCGAGCTGAACCAATTTCTAATGAGTCGAGTCGAGCTCAGATAAGTTCGACTCAACTCGACTCATTTCCGGCCCAAGGAACCACTTAAACAACTCAATATTGATTCACACTCATTCACAGATGAAGATGATTTAGTATGCATGCCTTTGGACAATAACATCCAAAGTAGATTCACATCTCACATGGTGAATATGGAGGATATGGTTGGCGGGGAAATATCTAGTGCATTGTGATCCAGTCAAAATGACTTTCGTTATCTTTATTGCTAAACAATAACATAATTGACAAGTCATAAATGACTTCTAGTGGGTGTCCCTTCAACTTCTGACTTAAGGAGTTGCCTTTTGGATACTGATGGGTCTCTGATGGTCGGGGAGTTTAGGTGTTGTTTGTTTTGGTGTTATCACTGATATTTCGCATATATACGGCACTTTTGTTTGTAGCTTTCTTTTCTGGTCTCTGTTCATCTTATACGGAGATCAGATTTTTATGTATATTATATTTGCTGTTCAAAAAAAATAAAAATTGACAAGTCATATTAACATTAGTTATATTTTTATTTCCTATTGTTTTAATCAAACCGATAATTAAGTCATTATTTCATTTGTAAGAATTTAAATAATTATTAATTTATACTTCTAAACAACAATTTACCTATAACGTCTCAATTTTAAATACTTTTAAATTATTCTTTTTTTTTTTGCTAAATATTTTTTAGATTCTCATCCATATTAAAAGTTTCGTAAAATATACATCCACATTCAGATTTCACATGGTTTGTAAAAAGACATTTCCTTTTGTTACCTCATGTGTTACTCGTGCGCCCTACAAAATGATCAAAATACTCTTCCGTGGCTTAAGTCACGGATGTAGGAAGTAATTTTGAAAAATAACGTCCGCTACTTAAGTCACGGATGTTATAATTGGTATAGTGTTTTGGGGGGCGTGGCATAAGTCACGGACAGAAATATTTTAGTAATTTCGTAAATTTCGTAGGACACGCCCCAGAATCCATAGGGTGGCAAAAGTAATTGTCTGTAAAAATTGTGCGTCTCTTAGGAGTATATTTGGGTCGAACCTAGTTTGGGCTGTGAGCTAAAAATTAATGGACCCAAATGGTTGAGTGATAAGTGAACGATATTAGTTTACAGAGAGTTCACATCACGCCAACATCAATGAATAACTTAAGATATATATAATCACATTATTAAAAGAAAAAGGGCTGGAGTTTGTCACACTAATGGCCAATAAAAATCAAGATATCTACCAATTTGCTATTGCACACTTGATGAATGGCATATTTTTTACGGCAATAATAGTGATTAAGTAGCTCAGCATTCCATTGAAGGTGTTGGGCTAAATCTAGAACAGGTTTTGTAGGTTTGATATTTGGCAACCTGAAGAGCTAATAACACATTTTCTTCCAGTTATTCACTAGCCAGAAATGGGATAAATATATTGTTAAAAATTATACATATAGTTTATTCATAAATAATAATTATACATATAGGTTAATGGTTGTATGAATCTGGCCTTTATGCAGGACAAGAGGCACAGTCTCTCCATGTCTCAATTCATTCTTGTTATTATATTTACTATTTTCATTTTTATTTTAGGCAAAATTATAGTACTTCATTAGATTTATTTTAGGTTTTATTTTAGTTTTTTTAAGTTTTATTTGTTCATTTTGATATTTTAAATTAAAAACATTATTTTTAAAAATATAAAACATTATGTCATTTTGTTTTTTAAGTCTTTTTTAGTTTCATTTTGAACTATTAAGTTATGAATAACACTTAGGTCTTTTAAAGTGCAAATATTAAAATATTTTGTTTTTAATAGAGGACTAAATTGTCTAAAATTTGTAATTTAAAGTAGAAAAGTGTTCAAGATTTTAAATTTAAAGGACTCAAATGAAACGAAATACTTAAAGACCAAATTGTATAACAATTGTAATTTAAGGGACTAAAAAGAAAAAAAAAACTTAAAAGACCAAATTAACTAAAACCAAAATTAACTTTAAGTGATCAATAATTTATACTTATTTTTATCTTTTATTCTTTTTAATGCAAATGTTGGTAGTAGTTGGTATGTTAGTTCAATGAGTTGATGATCATATTTTACAAAGGGCATAAGTTCAACTCATATGTTGGCATGAAGACCTACTTGGTAGAAAATGTGTAGGTATCTTCTCTTTTGAATCATGACTAGTTTTTTAACTCGTGCTTTCGCACGGATGACTTATTTTTATATTGACATTGAGATCTTTCTTAATGCAAATGTGTGACAAAATAAGTAAAAAAAATATCATGTATCCATTAACAATTTAATACTCTTTATTTTGCATGCTAAAAAATAGAGGTTCAACTAAGAAATAATGTTTCGGCTCATTAAGTAGGCCTACAACCCAATAAGTTATTCCACAATCATCATATCAGAGCGACCAACACTAAAATAAAACGCCCTATAAATTGTAAGTGAAAAATTGTGAATGACAAAATAATAAATTGAAATTAAAATTACTAATAATTTTCTAAACTATTACAAAAGAAATTGGTATTATTAAAAAATCAAATAAATAATTATAAATCTTCTATATAAATAATCAAAAGAAAGGAAGCCGCTTGTAGCTGTCATCATGGAAAGTAGAAGGAATTTTTTCAATAAAAAAATAACTCAATAGATAACGACAAGATTCTAATAAATAATTATAAATAACTATTAAATTAAATCATAAACCATTAACCCACTAGAATGAACCTGACGTGGTATACCTGATAGTAATCTACAGTAGAAAAATTCCAGTCTTTTTTTGTGAAGAGTATAGATTCATGCTTCATGGGACATGTCATAGCTCTAATTCCCAAAATTCATAACTCACATTAACTTTATTACATAAAAGTAAAAAATAAAGGAAAATGCTAACCAGTTTTCCGGGGGCACTAGTTAAGAAAGCAAATATGGTAAAATCTTTTTGAAATTTGTGTAGTCAACCTCTACAAAATATAAAAAGTATTGTTTTCTATGTAGAATTTTCTCTTTTCGGTATCCTTAACTAGTGCCCCCCAGGGCACTAGTTAGTATGACCCTAAAATAAATTAATTTCATATCATTTGATTTTCTCTTAATTAAATTCATTACATTAAATTAGATATCTTTAAACATGTTGGATCCACTTTAATAAGTAAATGTAAATAGGGTAAAATGGTGTTTACCCCCTGCAAAGTAGGCGACTTCTGCATTACCCCCCTAACAAAAATTTCGTTTAGATTTCCCCCTTACAAAATTTGGTTTTCTAGATTCCCCCCTCCAAGACACTATGTGGCAGCTGACTGTGCAAGAATCTCCACGTGGCTACACGTGTCAGCTGCCACGTAGGAAATTCAACATTTTTAAAAAAAATTAATACCATGTGGCTTCTGCTGATTTTTTTTTTTTTTTTCACTAAAGTCTATTAAATTAATGTTTTTTTAAAATTTTTTAGATTTATTTGTTTTACTGAAATTTTTTAAATAAAAGAAAATAATAAAATAGAAAATGAAAGGGTGTGTTTCAGTTTCATATTCACTCTTGCCCTAACAGAGAAGAGAGAAAGAGCTTTGCTTTGCGATTTCAATGGCGACGAAGAAGACGAAGACGAAATCGAAGGCAAAAGAGAAGCAGACAACGGTGAAGACGAGAACGAAGCAGGCAACGGTGAAGGAAGATGCGACGAAGAAGAAGATTGACGAACCGGTCAATGGTGATGAAAGGTTAGTTGTTTCTATTTTTGAAAAATGAAAAAGTTGTATGCTTTTATCTGCAACTTGTAGTACTTTAGCACATGATAGATTCTGATTCTTTTATGTGGTAGGGACTGATTGAATTTTTCAATGTTTGTTATTTAGTCTTGTTAGAAAAAATTTGGATTGTCTGTAGCTTATCTATGCTTGTATGTGTAACAGCCCGTTTTTCGCAAGCCAAAAAGGGCATTATTTTTTTTCTTTTTCAACTAACACTCAGAGTGCGCATAAAAGATTTTAAATGAACCGGCATTCAAATATACAAGGAACTCATTACTAAAAGGTGCTTCGACAAGCAAAGTGTATTTCCTGAATAATTACAATCCAAGTCTAAGTATCAAACAAGTTAGAAATCCTATGCTAACCAAAAAGCACGGTGCACAAAACACACCGGCGCATAGTCTAACTATTCTAGGCTACAACTCCAACCGCTCACTGGGGTCTGGAACAGCCACCGTCGTCGCCACGACCTAACCCATCATCTGGGTGGGATGAGCCCGCAAATGAAAGAAAGGGTCACCACAAAATAAAAGTATATATATATATAACCAGTGCGAAAAATTGTACACATAACAAATATTTCCACAAACACAAGAGAAAACTCTTAACCACCAAAGCAACTCCCACCAACGGGTTCATATAAGCAATGCACACATAGCCTATAATGCAACCTCTACAATGCGTGGTACTAACCCTAGCTACCACGATGCATGAGTTTAATTCCGGAATCGTAGGTCCATCCCCTACTAACAAACCAAATACAAAACCCGTAGCCCATCACGGTCACTACGAAACCTGATAAAACACCGTAGAACAATAATAAAATCCCGTAGCCCATCTCGGACACTACGAAGATTAGAGTGGACCCAATCTCTGTCAATCACACCCCGTAGCCCATCACGGACACTACGTATTATAAACCACATAAACACCGTGAAACATCAATAAAATCCCGTAGCCCATCACGGACACTACGAAGATTAGAGTGGACCCAATCTCTGTCAATCACACCCCGTAGCCCATCACGGACACTACGTATTATAAACCACATAAACACCGTGAAACATCAATAAAATCCCGTAGCCCATCACGGACACTACGAAGATTAGAGTGGACCCAATCTCTGTCAATCACACCCCGTAGCCCATCACGGACACTACGTATTATGCCCACTAAAATAAACACCAGTGGACCCAATCTCTGTCAGTCGCACCCCGTAGTCCCCTCTCGCAACTACTTACTAACAATGCATGAACATACGATCTTCAAATCTATGCTAATGCAACACGTACATATATTGTCACAATCATATATACAACCCACACAAACATACATATATATCTAATCATATGTATTCCAAACACCTGTTCATACATATATTCTCATAATCATATGTAAACAGCGCAAATATTTTAAACACGTTCTCATCACGAGAATACATAATACAAACATGCCAAAACACACAGCAATTGCATACACCGCATAACAAATATGTCGTAACCGTTTTAAAGACGGAAATAAAGTGGAGCCCTTACCTTAGCAAGCTTCCGTCAACAACACACGCTCAAACAACACAACGCGCTTCCTAAAACAAGCAGCGCAACTATCAATACATTGTTCTCTAACCAATAGTATTGAAACTAAACCAAGAACCCCAAAAACTTAAAGGTTCCTAAGGAAAATCCACTCTTTCGGATATCATACCAAAAACTACCGTATTGATCAACCCCTATGAGTTATATGTACTATTTTTAGGACCCAAAACAATAGGCCAAAGTCTTAAATAATTTGAAATGCAAAATGGCCGTTTTCTTGCGTTATAAGTTACGTACTTTCCGAGTACCCGAAAAACTCGTTTCCAATCCCAACCACTTCCATAAATTATTAAAAAGGGATTAGAAAGCTAAAAACCAAGTTTAGAAATCAGAATCCAAAATCTCAACTCCCAGAGCTCGCCCTGGCGAGTTGGTGGCGAGTGAAGGCAGAGAGTACTGGTCTTACTCGCTCTGGAGCTCGCCCTGGCGTGTTCATGACCTGAGACACTCGCCCTGGCGAGTTTCAACTGTCATGACAGCAAAAGACAGCAACTCACACCACCTTTTTCCACCCAAGCCTAGTTTGATTCTATTAGTTCCCTACACTTTTTCAAGTCATAAAAGCCAACCATTTTCATAAGCAAGCAATTCATTTCCGAAAGCTTGTAGGTTGCTTCGAGTGCAAGTTATTTGGTTTTCACTTCCAAAATCAAAAACCAAATCCAAGCACAAGTTTTATTACGGCCTCAACCGTCCGGTAATCATTTTCAAACATGTTTTCAAGGTAAAAAGTAACACCACATGTCACAATAGTTTTAAACCACTTTGACCCCAAAAATATTACCCAAAAACACTTAGGAAATATTTTCATAAACCCCAAAATATTTTTCATCGGATTTTCCAAAACAAAACCATACAACGCATTTCCCTTTTGCTCAAAGGTTCAAAAACAACTTTTCTTTTCAAAACCTTACAACATAACCTCATGTAATTGATCAATACATAACCAACTCAAAACCCTAACTTTTCTCATGAGGTTTTTCACCAACTCATGGAAAACAAAAACAACAAAGCCTAGCATGCTTCCTAAACTCTCATGAACAACTTTCATGAAACAAGAATCAATTCCTAACAATTTCTCACAAAAATTTCTCAAGAACATAAACTAAAAATCCAACAAACTCCATGAGTTTGACCAACTAAGAGGAAAGGAGAAGTCTAGTTACCTTAGAGAATATACTACTTGCAATTCCTATGGTTCCAACAAGCTTAAAATCCAAGCTTTTGGTGATGAAATGAAATTTGTCTCAAGGTTGGAAGAGAGAAAGAAGCTCACGGCAAGAGAGAAGAGAATGGGAGTGTTTTGATTGTTTTCTAAGTCAACAAAGTGATAAGCCTCCTTACTATGCAAAGGGTCTTGATCAATCTAAGCCCTTGGATCAAATAGTGTAAAGCTAACAAGATTAAACCCTAGCCATTGGATCAAATCCAAGTCTATCCTCACGAGATATTTCCCCCAACCTCTTACAACGAAACGCACGCTCAGTTCTCGCGCATCGCGACGAACGAAACTCGCAAAAATAGAAAACCTACAGAAAGGACGTCTATCGTTTTTCCATTCCAAAACTTATCGCCGAATCTTTTTCCGCGACTGTAATTTTCTTCCATACCTTAGAAAATTATTCTCAGAATATATCTTAACTCGTGCAGATATATAAAACTCCCATCCGAAACCTCACTCAAAACAGACGCAGTAAGATTTTCAATCCGCGGGTAAAATCCTACTCGTTTTTCCAAAAACAAGAATAATCCAAAACTCGTTATTCTAAGACCACAGAAATCTCCTCATACTTAAAAGAGAATTACGACCCAAAAGTCTGTGCCTTTCCGGCGCACGAGCACAAAACAGGCTCCGTTTCAGCAAAAATCCTATTATCGCGCCAAAACCCATGAAACCGCTTCACCAAAAACCCTAAAAACTTAGCCAACAATAAAGTTCCTTAGGAAAACTGTACAGTGAAATCTTGGGTCTTACAGTATGTGTGGGGATTTGGATGGGATTGTGACACGTGTCTGATGCTAAATAAATTTATTTTTTCGATTTTCAGCTTTTCCTATGTATTCTCTGTTGTTTTCAACCATGGGGGTGAATTTTGTGAGGAAAACAACAAAATGTTTTACAGAGGTGGGAAACAAACATTGGTTGATGGGGAAGATATGGATAATTTTACTAAGTCTCGTGTGAATAGCTTAGTAATGGGTTGGGGTTATGACCATAACAGTTTTAAAGTGTGGAGTAGATATATTAATGAGGAAGAGGGGTTTTGGCAACTTAATGGTGATGATGATTATTTGGAGGTTGCAACTGTTATTGCTGGTGGTGGAGGTGATGGCCAACTTTATGTTGAGCATAGGGATGATGAGAGTGAAGGGAGTGGATTTATTGATTATGATAGTGATGATGTTGAAGGACTTGATGATAGTGAGGATGAAAGAGCTGTAGGACTTGATGATGGGTTTGTAAAAAATCCACATGATGAGAAAACCTTTGAAGAAAACATGAAAATGGTTGTTAGTTCTATTGGTTGTGGTGGTGAGAATAAATTTGAAAATAATGAATATGAGAGTGAAGAATTAGATAGTGATGACCCTGATGCAAGTGATGATGAGAAATGTCCTAAATGGGAGAGATATAGAAAGAGTGATATGCACAAGGGGTATAAATGGAAAACTGGTTTGGAATTTTATTTCTGATCAACAAAAGGTTAGTTAGCAATAGATTTATTTATTTCTTTATTATTATTACATTAATTTAAGGTTAGTTTGTTAGATTACATTCTGATTTGAAAAGGTTTGTTCATTGTGCAGGGTTTGGTTGCTGTGTTTGAGGAGATGTTTGAGAGAGTTGAGCATAGACTTTGCCTCAGACATCTCTATGCAAATTTCAAGAAAAAGTTTGGTGGTGGCACACTCATAAGGGATCTGATGATGGGAGCTGCAAAAGCCACATATTATCAAGCATGGGAGGCAAAAATGAGTGAGCTGAAAGCACATGATAAGAAGGCATGGGACTGGCTTATGGGTGTTCCAACTAAAATGTGGTGTAAGCATGCATTTAGTTATTATAGTAAGTGTGATGTGTTAATGAACAATTTGTCGGAATCATTTAATGCCACCATTTTAGTTGCTAGAGACAAACCCATTTTAACCCTCTGTGAATGGATTAGGAATTATTTAATGAATAGAACTTCTGCTTCTGTTGCTAAGTTAGTTAATTGGCCACATAGGATCATGCCAATGCCTCAAAGGAGGTTAGAAAAAGAGATTAATATGACTGGCTATTGGCACTGTACATGGGTTATTCATGAAGAATTTCAGGTTGCACATGAATATAATGGCCAACAATTTATTGTTAACACTGCAAAAAAAACATGTACTTGCAATTTCTGGGATTTAGTGGGTATACCATGTCGGCATGCTGTTTGTGCAATTAGTTATCAAGGAAAGGATCCAGCAGATTTTGTTGATGACTGTTATTCTAGAGAAAAATATGCAGCTTGTTATGGCTATGCCATTAGTGCAATTAATGGTGTTGATATGTGGCCTAAACCACCTGATGGTGTTGTTGAGGAAAAAATATTACCACCTCTGTATAAGAGAGGTCCTGGTAGACCCAAAAAATTGAGGATAAGGGAGTTTGATGAAGAAGGTGTGAGAAAACCTAGGAAGGGAAAATACCATTGTACTACATGTGGAGAGACTGGCCATAATACTGGGTCATGCAAAAAACCACAAGATCCAAATGCTTTGAAGAGAAAGGTAAATATTAGTTGATGTTATAAATACCCTATTGTATTTGATACACTATATTTTAACATGTTTTAATTTTTGTGTCATTATTTTGTGTTTGGATGCAGAGAAAAACATCAAAGGGAAAGGTTAAGGATGCTTCTGCAAGTGTTAGCCAAAGCACTTCAACTGCTAGCCAAGTCACTGCATCAACTAGCCAGGCTCCTGCAGGTGCTAGCCAAGGCACTGCAGCAGGTAGCCAGGCTCCTGCAAGTGCTACCCAAGATGTTGCAGCAGCTACCCAGGCTACTGCAAGTGGCAGTCAAGTTGTTGATGCAAGCCAAGTTGTTGATGCTGAAGCAAGCCAAGACTTATTTGGTGACATCCCTGAGGAGGTTATGGCCTCAATACCAGAAGTAACTCAAGTCAAACCAACTGAGAAAGAAATTGAGAAGAAGCTGCCTGTCAAACCAAAGAAGAAGAAGGTTAAAGTTGAACATCATCAACCTTTGTACCATGGACAGAAGAAGAGAACAAGTGAGAGGATTAAGATGAACTGCTTCAAAACACCCATAACTGGTATTGGTTCAAGTCAAACACAGCCTATAGAGATCAAGGACACTGATGGTGATGTATTGACACAAGAGGATCCTGTGAGGCTGGGAACATGTAATAGGAAAATGAAATCATGGAAAAACTTGAGCAAGAAAAAATAATCTTTGTCAAACCAATTTCTGTGTAATTTATGTTAAACCAATTTCTGTTTTGGATTATGTTCTGGATTATATGTGCACTATGTATGTGCTTGTTTTGTAGTAATGAAAATTGCACTATGTATGTGCTTATTTTGATGTAATGACAATTGCACATTATGTGCTTATTTTGATGTAATGACAATTGCACATTATGTGCTTGGTAATATCACTTAATTTAACCACTGGAAGTGTTGTCCATACAGATTTAATACAATTATTTGCAACTGTTATATTATTGTTTTGTCCCCTGCATGTGCTAGCCAATGCCTGCAGCAGCTGGGCAAGGCCCCTGCATGTATTAGCCAATGCCTGCAGCAGCTGGGCAAGGCCCCTGCATGTGCTAGCCATACGCCCTGCACTGCTACCTAACTTGAACAATTAATTTCAATACATGGTAAAGTGTTGATTCAAGTTAATTTCAATACATGATAAAGTGTTGATTCAATACATTACAACATAATCTATTAATTGGAACAATTTCATTAGATGATAAAGTTTCGATACAATAATTGGAACTTAATCTAAATTACAATAATTGGAACATAATCTAAATTACATTAGAACATAATCTAATAAGAAATTAAACTCATTAATCATAAAGCTAATACATGGATTTGAGTATCATAGCAAACAACACAACAAACACCATGATAACACCTATTACAAATTGACTAAGCTTTTTCCCAATTTCCTTCCCAACCTCCCTACCAAGCTCCCTCCCAAACTCAGTTCCAAACTCTTTCATCCTTTCACAATTTTTGCAACTTGTTATTGCAGACCTTGATTTTGGATTTGCAGCTTCAACCTCATCAAGTTCATCATCCCAAACCAAATTATCACACCCATCAATCTGAAACAACGGATTAATCAACAACTTTTCAAATCAATAAGCAACAAAATTGACAAAATCTATTAACTTACCCCATTTCTACACTTCCAAAATTTTCTCTTGGGATTAAGACCGGTGTTTGAAATCAACAATTTCATAGGAGTGTTACACCCACATCTGGGTAAATTGAAGTTGTTGCCACCACCACTTGAATTTGCATACGAAGAACACTTGCTACCTCCCATATTTTCAAGAACCCTAATCCCAAATAAAAATTGAAAATTGATTAGAACAGATGCAGCAAAATATAGAAATAGATGGAAAGGATGGGGAAGAATATAAGGAGTGGAAGAAAAATTCGAACACACTTGATGGAAGAAGATGAAGAAAATTGATGTTTGGTGTGATACAGAAGAATAAGATTCAATTTGCGATGGAGATGAAGAAGAAGTGCAGCCTGTTTCTATTTTTAAACATTAAAAAAAACTTAATTTAATAACTTTCAGTAAAAAAAAATAAAAAAAATAAAGTAACTGACGTGGCATTAATTTTTTAAAAAAATGTTGAATTTCCTACGTGGCAGCTGACACGTGTAGCCACGTGGAGATTCTTGCACAGTCAGCTGCCACATAGTGTCTTGGAGGGGGGAATCTAGAAAACCAAATTTTGTAAGGGGGGAATCTAAACGAAATTTTTGTTAGGGGGGTAATGCAGAAGTCGTCTACTTTGCAGGGGGGTAAACACCATTTTACCCATGTAAATATTGTAAGATAGTATCTCAATCTATATCTGAAAGATAGTTTACTAAAAATATATTTCTAATAAAAAATGTTAACTAATGCTTTTGAGCACTAATTAAAAAGTTTAATATAGTAAAATAAATATAAATTTATGTAATCTAATTTTTCAAAATATAAAAATTATTATTTTTGATATAAAATTGTCTTTTAGTATTATTATCTACTCTTCTAACAAAATTGAGCAATTGCTCAATGGCCGATTGAGAACTATGAAGTTGAAGCGTAAACTCATACACCATCAAGTGTTTTGCCAGCTCCTATGAAGCCCCGATACTCAAAAAATGGTGATGAATCGTGCCCGATACGTACTCGATACTGATACTCTTTCGATACGTCCCGATACTCGTATCGGAAGAGTATCGATTAAATCATTATTTTTAAATAAAAAAATACCCGATACACGTGTCCGATACGTCCCGATACACGTATCAGATAGTATCGGTTATATCATTATTTTTAAATAAACAAATAATACCCGATATGTGTCCGATACGAAGATTATTTTTTGGATAGTATTTGTGATTTTGTTTGGATAGTATTAATGCTGTTCTTTTTGTATAATACACTACAATAAGACGTATATCTTAAAATGTATCAGTAATCATTATGTTCTGAGATAATATTAACTTAAGATGTTCTCATGTATCAGACCTTGGGAGTTTCCAGTATTGATTGACTTTGGGTTATTATGATGCTCCTGTATCAGACATGCTTGTTTGTATCTTTAACACTTCTTGTGTTTTTTCCTTTGTCAATATAATTTTTTACTTTAAAAAAAAAACTATGGTGTCCTACTATATACTGTAACAGGTTGTTAAGCGTTTGAGCTTGTTCCAAAATTTTAGTATAAGAATAGATGTTTCTGCTTTTAATTATTAATATTATTGATTTTAGATATGTTTATATATTGTGTATTTATATATTTAATTTTAATTTTTAAATAACGTATTGCAACAATATCGAATTGAAAATTTTAAAAAATTTCACGTATCGACATATCAGTATCGTATCGTATCGTATCCGTATTGTGTCCCGTATCGGGGCTTCCTACATACACTCATTGCCTTTTGCCTTTGTTGAGAGAATAAAAATGAATGACCCAAGCCAGGTTCGCTCAATTATCAATGCACTATATAAAAATTAAAAAGCACCCTTTTTTGTCTTATCGCACCTTCTACTGTCAGCTCAGCTGTACGAATATTGGTACTAGGATTACTTCATGTGAAAACTTTCGATATAATTAAGGTTGATGATATCAATATACTCGTAAAGCAATAAGTTCCTAATCCCAATGATAAGTGAGAGCTGCCGGCCACAATACTCTTATGAGAAAAAGATATTAGTACAACCAAAAAGATTATATTTTCATTATATTATTACTCTTTCTTCTTCTTACTTTTTTTGTTGCAAAAGAAAAAAGAGGGTTATCTCAAAAATTATTAATTTTTGGGTGTACAAATAACACCATTATACTTTTATACAGTACAAAAATAGTTACATACTATTAGTATATCTTTAAGAAAATGCAAGAATTAATAAAGGTCACGCTAACTAGTGTTTTTTAACATAACTAAGAATATAGTATAAAGATAAGTTCTAATGTCTATATTATAAACAATATTTTTTATATCTTATAAATGTTGACTATACAAGTAGAGCTGTAAAAATGGGCCGGGCTATCGGGCCGGCCCAGTAGCCCTATAGTTTTCTACAGGTCGGGCCGGGCTTCCCAAAAATATCATTGGTCCTTATTGGGCTGGGCTGTCGGGCCTATGAGCCATCATGGGCTGGGCCAACGGGCTTTTGGGCCGGCCCATTAAAGAATTAAAAAAATATATCTAAAAAATTTTTTACCTAAAAATAAGGAATTTTAGTTAGCATAAAATCTTTAGATAAAATAAGTAACAAAAGATGAGATTTTTTTTTTTTAAGGAAAAAGATGAGATTTATAATTTACTTTTTTTTATAATTTAATTTATGTATTTAGAATGGTTATGTTAAAAGTTTAGTGTCTGATGTAAGCTTGAAATTTATTAGTTTTCAGGATGCACTTTATGAATCATCATCCACAAATCTCTCGACTTTTGCATGGATATTTTGAAGTATTTATTATTTCATGAAATCATGACACTCACTTTTTTATGGATATTAATTTGTGTGCGATGCATATGTAGTTTTATTGTCCATTGAATTTTTTTTTTACAAAAAATTTGTCAATTTTTTATAAAAAAATTTTGAAAAAATGTGTCGGGCCGGCCCATCGGCCCATGCTTATTGGGCTGGGCTAAGCGGGTCGGGCCTCGGACCTTAATGGGCCAGCCCACTTAGGCCCAATAGATGTCTTGGCCCTATGGGCCGGGTCGGGCTGGGCCGGCCCATTTGACAGCTCTATATACAAGTTTGATTGTAGTTTTACAATATTTAATATTACTTTGTACATTAGTTGGCAATTTTCTTAAAAAAATTAACTGTGATATTATATTTTGTTAAGAATTTATACTTATCTTATAAGTTTACTTTTTATAGAAGAGAATTAGTTAATAAAAAATCTAGCATAATTATGTTTTTTATGTGATATTGAATTTTTTTATCAACAACTCTTATTTATGTTAGATCTTTTAGGTATTTAAATGGGTTCATTTATATATATATGGTTTGCTAATTTAGACCCACCAAAAAATATGAAGGTCTAAATTAGTAAGGTGTGCCTTTTCTATTATGACTAAAAATATCATTCTTCCACTATTTTAAATAAGTTCAAACTAAAGGGCAATTTTGGAGTTTTATAAAAAAAACAGCAAAACATGTTTTATCCTTTCTTAAAATTCTCAAACAACGACTTCTCTCTAGATTCAAAACCAGATCTACTTTTCCCTCTCCAATCCAAACTGTTCCTTCAAGATGTAGACTACAGGGAGGTGGTGGTGCGACGAGGGAGTGGTTAGCTCTCCGCACCACGTTGCCGGCGCCGGAGTTTTCTTGCTCTTCGGTTCTGCTTTGATTTTTTGTTTTGTTCTTTTGTTTTTCATTTTCTTTTGTTCTATTGTCTCCGGCTGCAAATCTATTCTCGTGTGCTAGCTGGTGTCGGATTTGCGGTGGTGACAGATTTGTGGTTTTGGCCCCGCCGGAGTTGGTGTGGTGGTGACGGTTTTGTGGCGGCAGATCTGGTGCTTACTGGTGACGGTTTTGTGGTGTGACAGATTTGGTTTCACCATGTGCTTGGTGTTTGGTGAATGTGATTGCGACAGGTTGGAGATGGAGGAGATGAGGGGCGTGGTGGTTGGCCGCCGTTTTCGTCGCTCTCTGTGGTCATAGGTCTGCGCCGGAGGTTTTTAGGGTGGTTTTGGAAGAGGGCGCCGCCGCCGCGGTTCTGTTTTGGTCCAGATTCGGGTGTTTTGCGGTGGTGGTGGAAGCTTTTTCTTCCTCACTGTCTCTGTTTTATTGTTTCAGTGGCAGTTGGTGTGGTGAGGCTGAGAGCTTCTCCGTTTGTTCTCCGTCATCCCGTCTTAAATCCGGTCCGTTTTCTCTGTGTTGGCGTTTGGTGTCGTTCTGTGTTTGGAGTGGAATTGTGGATTGGTGGGGTCTCGTGCAAGGGTGGGTGACCGGAGGCGAGGTGGATTGGTGGGGTGGACGGAGCCTGGTGGTTGTTTGGGTCTGTTCTTGGCCTTGGTTTTTTGTCCTGGCGAGCTCGAAAGGGTTAGGTGCGTAGACACTCCGTGTTGACGGATGTGGTTGTTTTATCGTACCTGCACGATGTATTGGTGTGGGAGAGGTGTTGGATGGTTAATGCCGTGTGTGAGTGGATTCACTACGATACGAGAGTCTCTGACCATTTTCAAACCTGGTGAGGTTTGCAGGACTCTTTGAGTCGCTGAGGGGTGTTCAAATCTGTTGAGATTTGCAGGGCTCTGGTATCTGGTCGAACTCTACTGCATCGGTGTTGATTGTCGATTCACTGCCTACTGGTGTCCCTCAACCTTTGATATTTGGGGCTGCCTTCTAGATACTGATGGGCCGAGTAATTTTAATTCGAGTTCGGAAGTTATTGCTTAGTGGTGTCTCCGAGGGTCGGGTAGGGGTTTTCTCTGGTTGGTTTAGTGAATCATTATTGGTGTAGGGGAGAGTTGGGGTGATGATTTGGTGTATTGTTATTTGGTATATGTGTTTTTTCACTTTACCTTTGTTTGTATGTTTCTCAACAATTCCTTACACTTCTTGTGGAGGAATTGTTCATTAATAAAATTTAGCCGATTCAAAAAAAAAAAAAATTCTCAAACAACATTTTTCTAATCAAAAAACATAAAATTATTTTATAAAAGTGGGTGTAAATTAGCAAATGGGTCAACATATAATAAAATTTACCTAACTAACCCTCAATTTTCTAGTGTAAAATAACTAAATATCAAGGGTTTTTTATCCAAAGTGAAAAGGTGCACCTTGGTAATTTAGACCTTCATGTTTTTAAGTTGGTCTACATTAGCAAACCCCATATATATATATATATATATATATATATATAATTTTTTCAGTTAAACTCTGTCATTCCATTTATCCACCTTAAAGGTAGAATATCAAACCATTAGATTACTTAAAAAAGAATACTTACTAAAAAGATCTACCGATAATTATATTTCACATAAATAAATTGTTTTAATATTTTTTTGATGATTAAAAATTGTTTTAATATTAAAAACTAATAGACCCGCATAGAGAGTCACCTTAATGTCGTACCAAAGAAAAATGTCCTTACCGAAACACCTTTACTCCATAAACACCTTTTAATTTTATTTTTTTGTCATGTAGTCTAGTGGCTAAAAATTTCATCATATAAATGGATAAATAGGATGACTGTGGTTCGAACCTCAATCCTCTACATATATAATATAATGTCATATCAATTGAGCTAAACTCACGAAACAAATATCTTTTAATTTTACTATGGAATAAAATATCTATGTACATAGGCTACTTGACAAAAAAATATATGTGCAACTAATATTTATTGAGTTAACTCTTTTCATCTGAGATGATCTTACATTCAATAATAATCATATAATTAAAGTAAAGTATAATATACTAAAAAAAATTAAACTTAAGTAATTAATAATTTTTTTTTGTCAGATTTTACTTATCTCATATACATAATTTTTCTTCTAAAAAGTAAAGTACATGATTGTTATTTGATAGAAGTGTAAAATTGTATATCGTTTTACCCTCTATCCTATTTATTTAATTGATATTCTATTGACAAAACTGAATAATCTAACAATCTTTTCAAATCACTTTTTTTTGGGTCAACTTTTCTAACCACTTTAAATCGTACAATATGGTACCGATTGAAAACAAAATTATATTTGTAATGCCATGGTAGTTTTTTTGATAAAATATTTGTAATGCTAAGGTAGTTATATGTCCATATATAATTCTACCAAACACGGAAGAAAATTTCTACAATCTACCACAATAATAACTTTATGACAAATGTGTATAAAGAGTAAGGACATTATATAAAATTAAAGAAAATTTCTACAATCTACCACAATATATAATTCTATTTTTACTCTTACTCATAAAACAATATTATGTAAAATTAAAGTATTTTTTTTATTGAAATAATTTTTTTATTATTTATTACAATAAGAAGAAGTGACACACATGTTTAAAGCTACAAATTTTATTGTCACAATAATATAACCTAGTCAACTCATATAATTTTATTGTTTTTTGAAAACTCATACCTATTTAGCTTCTATGGTATGGATATATATGTCATATATGTGCCTCAGTCTGGGCTATTATTTTCTCTTCATATAGTATTATTAATTAATATGGTTTTATAGAAGTTTATGAAAAGAGAAATAAGAAGGAGACAATTATGAGCTATTAGGAAGAAGTAAAGAGATAATGAAAAAACATATATAGAACATGGAAAATAGAAGGCGTTGGGCAAACTGGGTAAAGTACCCAGTAGATAAGATTTCACATGTTTGTTATAAAAGATTAATTAATTTAGTAATTAATAATTTAAAAATTATTGATTTTATTCTTTACACTCTAAACGGAGGGTAATAAAAGTGAAGGGAGATAGTGAAATGAATAGATCTCATCATATATCAATACAATTCCATTCTACTAATTTTTTAAAAATTCAAGCAATGCAATCATATTTTATTTCATTTCATTCGATTTTATTCCATCAATTAGAAAGAAAAAAAAACCTTAATGTTAATAATCCAATATCGTGACTTTTGAGATGTTTTTGAAATTTGAATTACGTGTGAACCTATTATAAGGTTACCTTCCGTGGTTTGCAATTGACAATTACACACGGTGTAGGGTGTTTTCCATCCCAAATGGATTATATTAATAGAGAAATGGTGTAAAGTGAAAAAACTTTGGCATAAGTGGGGCATTAACATAACCATCTGTATCAAATTAGTATCCAGACCCATGCCAAGCGCAGATAAAAATGCATTTGTAGATTTATTGATTTATAAATGCATTTGTATATTTTACTTTAAACTGTGAAATTAAAATTTTAATTGCTAATGGAAGATAATTAATGACAACTACATCAATATTTACAGTCTTCTATAATTTAATAATATAAAATAACACTGGTATAAAAATTAACTGTATAATGTCATAGATTTTCTTAAGAAAGATTCTTATTGTTCGTATTTTTTTATCAAATTAAAAATGTATCATAGTTGTTGTTTCTATTATTCTCCACTAAAAAATTTATAAAATTGATGGAAAATAATTTCTCTATGAGATATGGAAGAGCCTTTGAGGTTGCGTAAAAAGGCTTTGAGGTTGATATGAATTACAAAAAAAAATGTTTGTGTATCAATATATGAGTAGAAATATAGGCTACAATATAAATAACCAAAAAAAATTGATTCTCGTATTAATATTTAAGCAGAAATACATGTTCATGATGAAATTTTAAAAAATAGCCTCCCTATTACTATATGACTAAAAATATATATTCCATATAAATTATAAAATAAACAGGTCTTCGTATTAATATATGAGTAAAAATTTAGATTTAAGTAGAAATTATAAATAAAAAAAGTCATATATATTAATGCATAAGTAGAAATATATGTTCATGTAGAAATTACATTAAAAAATAGGCCCCCGTATTGATGTATGAGTTGAAATATAGGCCACGTAAAAAATTTACAAAATAGACTTTTGTAATAATATGTGAGTAGAAATATAAACTACACTGTAAATTACAAAAATAAAATAGATCTCATATTAATACATGAAAAGAAATATAAGTTTATGCACTGTTTTATCAAATAAAAAATGTATCATAGTTGTTGTTTCTATTATTCTCCACTAAAAGAATTATAAAGTTTATGGAAAATAATTTCTCTTTGAGATATATCGAAGAGACTTTGAGGTTTCGTAAAAAGGTTTTGAGGTGGAATATGAGTAGAAATATAGGCTACAACATAAATAACAAAAAAAAAATCCCGTATTGATATTTAAGCAGAAATATTAATGCATAAGTATTGGCTTGGAACCTGGTGCCAATTTGAATGAGGTAATTTAGCTTTTTCAAAAAAATATTTAAGCAGAAATACATGTTCATGTTGAAATTTTAAAAAATAGGCTCCCTATTAATATATGACTAAAAATATAGATTTCAAAAAAATTATAAAATAATATATCTTCGTATTAATATATGAGTAAAAATATAGATCTAAGTAAAAATTATAAAAAAAGTCATTCGTATTAATGCATAAGTAGAAATATATGTTCCCGTAGAAATTACAATAAATTAAAAAGGGGCTCGTATTGATATGTATGAGTTAAAATAAAAAACTTTAAAAAAAGAACTTTCGTATTAATATATGAGTAGAAATATAAACTACAATATAAATTACCAAAATAAAATAGATCCCATATTAATACATGAAAAGAAATAAAGTTTATGCACTATTTTATCTAATTAAAAATGTATCATAGTTGTTATTTCTATTATTCTCTATTAAAAGAATTATAAAGTTTATGGAAAATAATTTATCGATGAGATATATCAAAGAGACTTTGAGGTTTCGTAAAAATGCTTTGAGCTGTATAAGTAGAAATGTAGGCTACAATATAAATAACAATAAAAATATATTCCCGTATTTATATTTAAGCAAAAACACATGTTTCTGTTGAAATTATAAAAAAAAAGTCTTCCAATTAATATATGACTAAAGATATAAATTTCATAAAAATTGTAAAATAATAGATCTTCTTATTAATATATGAGTAAAAATATAGATATAAGTAGAATTTTTTTTAAAAAAAAAAGTAATCCGCATTTATGCATAAGTAGAAATATATGTTCCCGTAGAAATTACAATAAAAAACAGGGGCCCGGATTAATTTATGCGTTGAAATATAGGCCACATAAAAATTTTAAAAAAATAGGCTTTCAGAATAATATATGAGTAGAAATACAAACTATGATATAAAGTACAAATATAAAATTGATCCCGTATTAATATATGAAAAAAAAAATAAGTTTATGTATAAATTAAAAAAAATTGTACTCATATTAATATAAGTAAGAATATAGATTTCGTATAAATTACAAAAAAAATATAGGTCTTCATATTAATATATATTAATATAAATACAAGTTCTCGTATAAATTCCAAAAATAAAAATAGTCATTTGTATTCATGTGAGTAGAAATATATGTACCAATAGACATTTTTAATAAAAAAAATAGGCCTATGTATTGATGAAATATAGATCTTGTAGAAAATAAACATGGGATGATTTCATAGAAAAATATATAATTCATATGAAATGATATGTTTCAGTAAATGCTAAGTATTACGTATTCCATAACTCATGTGTCTAAGGGATGCTATTGGTGTAAAAAAAATGGATGCTAATGTTGTTGAGAATATATATGTAACGATTAAAATTAATTATATATTGATGATATTTTTAAGATAATTACAAATCTTAAATACAATTACAATTGACAATTATGAAAATATATGAAATTCCAATACACCAAAATTACAAAAGTAATAGACCAACCAAACAAACATACAATACCAAAAAAAATGACAATAAAAACTTAGTATTATAACATTAGTTGATACTTCTTGATCGTAATTTTTGTAAGGAATAATATAAATCTTCTATATGGACCTGCAAATAAAAAATTATAGGTCAAAATTAGTATGATTATGATTAATTATGAAAATATCATTTAAATACGGAGCTTATATCAACCAAAAAAAAGTATGTAACATCTTCAAATCTTCATGATGTTTTTTGAATCATTATATATTATTTTCATTGATCTAGTAGAGAAGTAGCAAAATCACTATTATTTTTTGATTTACTAATGTAGTAGAAAAATGTAAATTATATATGAGAGCAAACAAAAATAAAACAATGAAGATTGGCGAAAGTGAATGTGAAGAAAAAATGGAGAACAAAGAGACATAACGAAAAAATGTGATGGAAAATAACTTTAAAATGTAATGAAGATTAGTACATGTGAAAGAAAGGGAAAAAAATAGAACAAAGAGACATACCTATGAAATGTGATGAAAATCAATCTTAAAAATATCTCTCAAATAATACTTACAATATGTTAATGAAATAATTGTCTGAATTAGAATTAATAAAACCATTTTATTAATTACATATTAATTACATTTCAAATTAAAATAGCTGCCTTGTCAAAGAAAAAATAGCTGTCCGTAGGTCCGGGCTCCAACCTTTAACACTATCAGTCTCAACCATTTTATTAATTACATTTCAAAATAAAAGTTCTTACATTTAATTAATTACGAAGGAATCTTCCCACCAGATTGAAGGACTGTTGCTTCTCCCTTATATCTTCATCGTTGAGATCGATTTCAAGTTCTTCTTCGTCATCGTTTGAGGCGAAGGTTTTCAATATCTGGAACTGTGTTAATGTTCTGATTCGCTATCCTGTGTTGGTCCTCCATGCTATTTTTTACTATCATATATTGAATGAATTGTCAAGTTTCCTTTTTTTTTTTGGTATGTCTAAATTGTCAAGTTTCCTTTTTTGTTTTTGACAATAAATGTCAATTCCTTTAAAACATCATATTTTCATTTAATTCATTTATTTGAAATTCAAAATTTATTGTGGGAATGAATTGTGAGGAGAATCATATTTGACCAGCATTTTAAATGTTTTTTTTTTTTCAAATTTGAAAATTCATTTAAGTCATTTATTGCTAAGCACGATAAAATCAGTTGATACTAATTAATTATAATTTGTATAAGGAATAATATATCGATCTTTACATGGACCTGCAAACAAAAAAATATAACTCAAAATCAGTACAATTATGACTATTATAAACATCATTTTTAATAGAAAGCTAATATAAAAAAAAGAATATAATATCTTCAAATCTACATGATATCTTGAGTCACTTTTATTATTTTTTATCTGGTAATTAAGTAACAAAAAACAAATCACTTTTTTTATCTATTAATGTAGTTGAAAGATGTAAATTAAATATACCAACAAAAATAAAACAATTTTGTCAAAAAAAATAATGAAAAGTGGCAAGGCGAAAGTGAACGTGAAGAAGAAAAAAATAGAGAACAAAGAGACATATGTGATAGAAGAGAACCCTAAAATATGATGAAAATTAACGATTGTGAGAAATAAAATGGAGAAGAGACATACATAAAATGTGATGGAGACGACCTAATTAAAAACATATTTGAATTATAATTCTAACATGTGAATGAAAAAAATTTCTGAATTAAAATCAAATCATATTTTTAGGTGAACTGATTATGTTTTACAATTACATTAAAAAATAAAAGTTTGAATAAGACAACACAGAGAAGAATTGTGAAATCTTTTCAAATTTTAAATAAAACATAACACTTGATTTTTTATTATTTTTGACAGAGTAATTAACATTTGATTATACATTGATTAATAAGAATATGTAAATGTGTTTTTTTTTTTTTTGGTAAACATATGTAAATGTGTTTTGTTTACTCTGCTTTGGGCTACTGATCAATAAAAATATACTATTGTTTGAAAAACAAAACCTGTTACTATAACCCTTTACCATACTTAATATATTACCTTTGAATGATCTTCACATTTACCTAAACCTTTGCCGATAGAACGACCCCTGTAGAAATATTAGGCATGAAAAATGTTAAATATGATAGTAAAGCAATTGTATATAAAAAGTATAAGAATGCGGGAATGGTAAAATTTGTGGCTGATATAGAAAATTTGATGACAGATTGCCTTTATATAGAGACACAAAATAGGGTGCAGCATAAGTGTGATTTGCTAATTTTCGGGATAAGAATATTTGAAAATCGGTACAATTTAATTGTGAAAATACATAACACTAAAATTTGGCAATAAATAATACCAAAAAAAAAAAAAAGGCAATAAATTGATATAGTATAAATTGTACAGCTATCTAAAATTATTCCTTAAATAGCTATTTTTTTAAGGTTTTGATCAAAATTCGTAATTCATTTACACTATTTTCATACATTCAGTATAACTTCTTTTTTAATGTTTTTAGTGTGATCTCTTTTTTTTTTTTGATATTGATCTTTTTTTTAGAGAAATCACATTTTTACTTGTGATCACTTTCCATGGCTGTAATTGACAAAAATCATTGAATATGACAAAAGGATCAAAATCATATGAGAAATATGATAATTAAATGTCAGGTGTAATCATATGACAAAAGGATCAAAATCATTTAAATCATTTAATAATAATTACATTTCTTATTATTCTTATGTGAATTAAATGTCAAAATCATATGAGAAGAGAATCGTTCTCATGATGCCACGTGTACACTTGGTTTTGAAGAAAAGCTCACAAATAATATATATATAAATATAGATATAGATATCTCACTCCATTACCCATAACCAATTAATTTATTAAGATTACAATCTAACACCCTTGCAAACACATTTTATGTTCAGTAGTCTACTAGTTAGATTCATACACTATAAATATGATGAAGTGGATAATTCAATATTAATTATATTCGAATGGGAAATGTTGTATCTCCCGAAAAGCCCACTCACGAAATCTTCCCGACATAGGTGGCATGTTGTAATTGGATAATTTATAACACATACCACCTTTGAATTCTGTCAAAGTCCAAGGTATAGTTATTGTGGAAAGTTATAGTGCGCTTCGTGATCAATTCGGGATAAAGAAATTTGAGGGATATAGCACTCTTCATATTCTAGTAGAAACCAACAAACCTACTCTATGTCAAGGTAAGAGTAATCCACTCACACCCTAAGGTTATGAAGATATATGCGTGTATGTTACTGATAATTACTAGCAAAAGATGAAGCCGATGTCTTAATCCTCTGCAATTTATAACCAATGTTTCCAAATATGTTCGGATGCAACAAACATATAAACAAAATCTGCCTAAGTATCATATTTGATTCCTCGTTTCAAACTTCTCTCCCTTCTCTCTAACCTTTCTAGCCGCCGCCACCCTTTATTCCTAAAATCCAAATATTTGTTGTTACCATGTAACCATCATAGACGGTGGTGCGATGAGCTCGGTACTCCGCACCACCACAGAACCATCCTTCCGGTGAGCCCCTGTTTTGCGTCCTTTTGTTCCAGGTGTTTTGCTCGGTTTTGGAGCTCCACGTTCCTCCTCCGCGCCGAAAGGTTGAGTATTGGTTAGGGACAACCTTGCTTTTACGGTTCTGTTTCTGTTTCTACGGATCTGTTTGTGCGGTTCTTTGTTTTTCATAACAGGAAGGGTGTGGGTTTTTCCGGTAGTGTTGGTGCTGTTTCGGCGGATCCGGCATCGGCTCGGTGTTCTTTGTAGTGGGGTTTTGGTTGTCGGCGACGGGTCAGGTTGTGTTATGTTGTTTGGGTGCAGATCTGGAGTTTTAGGTGGCTGAGGTGTTGAGATGGTGTGGTGGTGCGGTGCTGATGGTCCGACACGGTGGGGAGGGGTTATGGCAGTGGTGGTCGCTGCTCCGGCAGCGGTGGTTGTGGCTCTGGGTTGCCGTGGCTGTTTGGGTGTTTTGAGGTGTTTCGGATCCGATGGTACTTGGTTGATGGAGAGGTGGTGGTGTCTGGAGGAATGGGCAGCGAGAGTGGTGTTGGGTTGCTGTCGTGGTGATGGTGTGAAGCTGTTTTGGATGTGGTGGAGGTGGTGGGTGATAGTGATGAGAGGTGGTGGCGGTTTTGGGTTCCTGTCGTGCCTGAAAGGGCGAGGTACGTAGACTCTCCGTGTTGACGGATGATGTTGCTTTATCGTACCTCAAGGACGAATTGGTGTGGGAGTGGTGTTGGATGGTTAAGGCCGAGTGTGAGTGGATTCACTCTGATACAAGAGTCTCTAACCATTTTCAAATCTGGTGAGATTTGCAGTACTCTTGGAGTCGCTGAGGGGTGTTCAAGTCTGTTGAGACTTGCAGGTCTCTGGTATCTGGTCGAATCCTCTGCATCAGGTGTTGACTGTCGATTCTCTGACTACCGGAGTCCCTCAACCTCTGACTTCTGGGGCTACTCTCCGGATCTGATGGGCCGAGTAATTTTAATTCGAGTTCGGAAGTTAGAGCCAAGGGGTGTCTCCTAGGGTCGGGTAGGGGTTTGGGGTTTTCTCTGGGGGTTTAGCGAATCAATATTGGTGTATGGGTGGTTTGGGGTGTTTGATTTGGTGTTGGTAATTGTGTTATATCACGTTACCTTTTGTTTGTATGTTTCCACGACAATTCCTTTCACTTCTTGTGGAGGAGTTGTTTTTTAATAAAATTTAGCCGTTTAAAAAAAAAAAAAAACCTACTCTTACACGACACGAACACATGGAAGCGGATTTCCCACAATTACAGCAGGGTACTGTAACGAATGTGCGTCGTCCGATCTATGATAAATGGTTGAGATTGCTTTATTTATAAAACTTTATTTAAAATCTGAACCATTCGATCTTAAATCAATGGCCGAAATCTATTAATATGTGAAAGTGCGTGTTTATTTCAGTGCAGTAAATTCGGATCCGAACACATATTTTTAGTTGCTTTATTATTCAAAAAATTAAAATTTTAAAGTTTTGTAATTTTAAAAATATGTTTAAGAATGTTCTTATCTGCTTGTGTATCTAGGCGTAGTCTTGAATGTTATCCTCAACAACAGAAAATGTTAAAGAAGATGTTAAAGTCATAGTAAAATGGACCCACATAGCCATGCAACTTGAGTTGGTTGCACAAAGCTTTGACGCTTTTCTCATGTTCGTCCAACTCTGCATTGAATTCTAGTGATTACCAATCTTCATTAATCTTTGTTTTTCCTTCCTTCATAGTCCCACCATCGTATTCTGAGACTTATAAGAAACAAAATGTGTATACTACTTTTCAATGTTGTCGAAATATCTTATTGTCAATACTCTTCATTAATCATATTTTGTCATTTTTTTTTAATCGTTAAATTTTATTAAAGAACAATTTCTCAACAAGAAGTATAAGGAATTGTTGAAAACATACAATGAAAGCTAAAGTGATAAAACACTTTAACCAAACAACAGTACACCAAAGCAGCACCCCAAACCACCCCTACACATTCCCCAAACGAAATTCACTAAGCCCACTAGAGAAAACCCCTACCCAACCCTAGGAGCACCACTAGACATTAACTTCGGAAGAGTTTAATATCTTTTATTGGACTCAACTCCCACTGATTAGAGAAGTCCTAATATGTATTTGTGGAAAATGTGGAAAAGAGTATGCAATGATAGTTTATAAGGGTATGAATTATTGTAAGCTATTTTACTTTTATTATCATGTTATGGATTAAAGAGATGAAAATTGACAACGTTATATTTGAGCTTTGTTGAAAAGTTGTGGCAGATAGTTTTCAACAAATCCAACGTTGATATATCTTATTTTGATTCTATTTTAAAGTACTGTATTTCATTTTTATTTTTTATAATTTTTTGTCAAAAACTCTTTAGAAAACAAGTTAATGGGAATCAGATTTCTTGCCGTTAGTGCAGGATACTGTAATAGATTTTGGTCATCCAATCTCTGATCGATGGTCAAGATCGTTTTATTTTATAAATCTATATTTCTAATCTGCATTGTCCTTTCTAATCTGCATTGTCCGGTCTAAAATTAATGGTTAGGATTTACTACAACGTCAAACTAAGTCAATAATTGACAGCAGTAATTCGAGTCCCAAGTTAATGTAGTAGCCTATGAAGCTCCGATACGGGATACCATACGATACCGATACGCCGATACGTGAAAATTTTTAAAATTCTCAATCTGATACTGCCGCGATACGTTATTTAAAAATTAAAGTTAAAATTAAATATATAAATACACAATGTATAAACATACCTAAAATCAATACTATTAATAATTAAAAGCAGAAAGCATCCATTCTTATACTAAAATTTTGGGACAAGCTCAAATGCTAAACAACCTGTTACAGTATATAGTAGGACACCATGCATAGTTTTTTTTTTTTTTTTTGAAAAGTAAAAAATTATATTGACAAAGGAAAAACACAAGAAGTGCTAAAGATATAAACAAGCATGTCTAATACAGGAACATCATAATAACCTAAAGTCAATCAATACTGGAAACTCTCAAAGTCTGATACATGAGAACATTTTAGGTTAATACTATCCTAGAATATAATGATTACTGATACATCTTAAGCTATACGTCTTATTGTAATGTATTATACAAAAAGGACACCATTAATACTATCCAAACAAAATCACAAATACTATCCAAAAAATAATCTTCGTATCGGACACAAATCGAGTATTATTTGTTTATTTAAAAATAATTATATAATCGATACTTTTCTGATACGTGTATCGGGACGTATCAGACACGTGTATCGGGTATTATTTTTTATTTAAAAATAATGATTTAATCGATACTCTTCTGATACGAGTATCGGGATGTATCAAAAAAATATCAGTATCGAAGACGTATCGGACACAATTCGTCAGCATTTTTTGAGTATCGGGCCTTCATAGGTAGCAGCCTATAGGTAGTAGCCCTTCAATTGTCTAAAGTGACTACATTTATAGTTACACCTCGTACTTTGTATTGTTGAAGTATTTTATATTACAAAAAAATGTAGTACACACCCTTAATAGAGTTTTCAGTCCCACCCAGTGGTAAAATCCAAAAAGTTAATTTGAAGCTCGGCCACTAAAAAAATTATAATGTATAAATTAAATGTGAAAATTATATTTCATACAAAAATATAAATCGTAAAAAGTAAAAAAAAAATAAAAAATTGTTTGCCAATATCAAATTTTAAACTTATAAGTTCATATTGAAAGGGGAAAAACCCAATTAGTAACGTATTTTCACGAGTTTATAGCTTATAATTTGCTTTTATTAATAATTGTAAAAAAAAAGTTATTATTTTTATTCCAAATTTACACCTATTATTTACTTGAAAAAATTAAATATTAATTAAATATTTTTTTTATATTATTTCATATTTATATGCTAGTTCAATTGTTAATTTTATTCAACACTAAAATTCAATCACCTATCTGTTATTTTTTTACAAAGTTAAAATTGATTATTATAAAATTAAATTGCATATTTTAAAATAATACTTTACGTATATTGAATATCGAGTGTTCTGGATATACCAAAATAATCACACATCACTTAGTAATCGAGACTAAATGTAGTTTATATACAACACACATTTTTCAAACCATCGAATCGTCTTTTCTATAAAGGACAAAACTGTGATAAGTTAACCGCAAAACGGATAATCTCTCGAAAATGTGGACTTAAATCAAATCAAAATATCGAGTAATATACAATCATCAATAATGAACCATAAGCTAAAATTTACATTAGCATTTATATTGATATGTATATTAAATAACTTAAAATTATTAATAATATACTTAAACCAACACTCTTCCTATAACATTGATTATTTATCTTGGATGGAGTTGGGCCAAGACCATCTCAATTCTCAACCCATCTATGGTACAGCCGGCGGTCTCTCCTTCCTTTATTTCATACCACGCCTGTTATTGACTACAGAGTAAATGTCACCTTAAAAATGACAAAATCTCAATCCATCATGAAATGAAATAGTTCGTACTTTCCTAATTCCTAGTCAGAAAATAATAATCTAAATTCAAAACGCAATGTTTTACCTTAGAGAAAAGACAATTCAATTGTAAAAAATATATAATTAAAAATAAATACTACCAAGTGTCCCTTAGACGTATTCCCAAGACCATTGTTAAAAAAACAAAATATTAAAAATATTTTAAAATTTGCACATTCAAATTGTTAGATAATAATATTAGTGGGCTTATGTTATTGGACCTTACGTTAGTAGTTCAGTCATTAGGTATTATTATAAATTGTCTCTATAATCCTTATTCTGATATTATTGAAACCTAGCCGTCACTTTTTATCTCTGTCTATTTTTGCATCTCTGGTTCTAACATGGCATCAAGAGCATGGTACGATCCGTCTTGAATTATTTGTCGCTTCCGTTGTTGAATTCCCAAAAAAAAGAAAATTTGGGAATATGTTTGTTGCCGAAAATCTGATGAGAAAAAAAAATTGAATTTGTGTTTTTTTGTTTGGGTCGATATCATTTGAAGGTCGCTGAATTGGTAAATCGATTGGCTTTGAAGAACTGCAAGTTGGTGTTGGAAGGTAATCCGTACAACTCCCTTGGTTGGTCAAAGCATGAATTATTGGTCTGAAAGCAACAATTTGTGCTTCTTGTTTATGGTTTGAAAAATAAAAGAAAAAAGAAGACTCATCTTCTTGTTCGGTTTCGTTCAGTTTTTATTTAGTTTGATTTTGATTTAGTTTGTTCTGTTTGGTTCTGTCTTGTTTGGTTTGATCTGATTTGTTTAATTATGTCTGATTACGTTTTGTTCTGTCTGGTGAGCGAAAGCTTACAATTTGAAATTTGAAATCTGAATCTGGTGAGGGAATACTCACAATCTGAATCCGGTGAGGGAATACTCACAATCTGAAAATCTGAATCCGGTGAGGGAATACTCACAATCTGAATCCGGTGAGGAAATACTCACAATCTGAATCCGGTGAGGGAATACTCACAATCTGAATCCGGTGAGGGAATACTCACAATCTGAAATCTGAAGTCTGAATCTGAAATCCGAAGTCTGAAGTATGAATCCGAAGTCTGAATCTGGTTCCTCCATTTCGGTTAATTTAGTTTATTTGTTGGGTTATTTTTGTAACAAGCTGAAAGCTTAGTAAGCTTTAGCTTGATGGGTAGTATTAGAAGTTTATTTTATTTGATATATGTTTTTCGTATTTTGTTTGACAAACTCATAATGCTTCTTGTTGATGCATTATGAGTTTGAGGGGAAGTGTTAGATAATAATATTAGTGGGCTTATGTTATTGTATCTTACGTTAGTAGTTCAGTCATTAGGTATTATTATAAATTGTCTCTATAATCCTTATTTTCTTAAGCAATGCAATTCTGATATTATTGAAACCTAGCCGTCACTTTTTATCTCTGTCTATTTTGCATTTCTGGTTCTAACACAAATGTCCCGTAAACTTAGCTTAACTGATCGAATATTATATTAGAGTTCGAACGCCACTTATCTCATTTATCCAATTTTAGGGTACTCATGCTAACATTAATGGCACATTAAAATAAGATAGCCACCACACCAGTTTTGCACACATAACATTGAAAGAGCGGCTGTTCATGGATCCATCAATTCGTCAACGCGCACACACTACTTGTAAATAAAATAATGTACTGGAAGAAACCAATCACCTCTCCACTGCATTAATGTGCTTCACGGCCACACACATGACATGGCATGACACAACAAACAACCTTTTAAACGACGGTGATGCTGCTGAGTATCAACCAAAGTCAAAGTCAGATCTACATGTTTTATGACATATCCTCAATTTCTCATCTACCGTACTCTCTTCTTTCATTCATTACCATACTCATCCCTTTACACTTTGCCAGCTAGCACCATCACTCTTTTTCTTTTACAAATTTCCATTCTAATTTCTACCAGATAGTAACCACCGACCAAACAAACATCATGGTTGTAGTAGTAGTAGTAACAAAACATCTTCTTCTTCTTCTCTTCATTTTCATCTTCCTCATGTCAAAACCATGTTTCTGTGGTATTCAATATATTGGCCATATCTCACCTGGTACTCAAGGTTCACAGATGGATTGGATTGATAGAGAAGGAAAATTTCTCCTCTCACAAAACCAAAATTTTGCTTTCGGTTTTGTAACCACCGCCAACGACACCACCAAGTTTCTATTAGTAATTGTCCATTTATCAAGTACCACCGTGATTTGGACTGCTAATAGAGCAAAACCTGTTTCTAATTCTGATGATTTTGTCTTTGATAAAAAGGGTAATGCTTTTTTACAAAAAGATGGAGTTTTGATTTGGTCTACAAACACAATTAACAAAGGGGTTTCTTCAATGGTGTTGCAGGATAATGGAAATTTGGTTTTGCTTGGGAATGATAACAGTACGGTAATTTGGCAGAGTTTTGATTTTCCTACTGATACTTTGTTGTCTGAACAGGTTTTCAAAGAGGGAATGAAACTTACTAGTGAACCTAGTTCAAATAATTTGACCTATGTTCTTGAGATTAAATCTGGTAATGTTGTTCTTTCAGCTGCTTTCAAAATTCCACAGGTTTATTGGTCTATGCAGAATGATAACCGTACAATCATTGATAAGGATGGTGATGTTGTGGTTTCGTCGAATCTAAGTGATAATTCTTGGAGATTTTATAATGACAAAAAATCTTTGTTGTGGCAATTCATTTTCTCTGATCATGTAGGTGTCAATGCAACTTGGATTGCTGTTTTAGGAAGGGATGGTGTTATTACTTTCTCTAGTCTTAACAGTGGTGGATCCATCGCTGATTCTTCGACAAGGATACCGCAAGATCCTTGTGGTACACCCCAACCTTGTGATCCTTACAATATATGCACAGGCAACCGTCGGTGTAGTTGTCCTTCTGTTATTCCTAGTTGTAAACCTGGTTTTGTTTCTGCTTGTGATGAAAAATCAGAAAAGTCTATTGAATTTCTGAAAGGTGATGACGGGCTTGATTACTTTGCACTCGATTTTCTTCAGCCCTTTTCGAAAACCAATTTGGTAGGTTGCCAAACATCGTGCCGTGGAAATTGCTCTTGTCTTGCAATGTTCTTTCATACAAGTTCAGGAAACTGTTTCCTGTTGGAAAGTGTAGGAAGTTTTAAGAAATCTGATGACGGCGATTCTGGTTATGTTTCTTACATTAAGGTCTCAAGCAATGGAAACTCAAAAGGAAGTGGAAGCAGCAATAAACACATCATTGTTGTTGTTGTAATTGTCATATTAACATTGTTTGTAATTTCTCTTCTGCTCTTTGTTGGGGTTAGATACTACAGGAAAAAGAAAAGGTTACCGGAGTCTCCTGGAGAATCAGAGGAGGACAATTTCTTGGAGAATTTAACCGGTATGCCGATCCGTTTCCGATACAAAGATCTCGAAGTTGCAACAAATAACTTCTCAGAAAAGCTTGGCTCAGGAGGTTTTGGTTCAGTATACAAAGGAACTCTACTCGATGGAACTCAATTAGCTGTGAAGCAGCTAGAAGGTATTGGTCAAGGGAAGAAAGAGTTCAGAGCTGAAGTTAGCATCATTGGAAGCATTCATCACCTTAATTTGGTAAGGCTCAAAGGTTTTTGTGCTGATGGAACACACAGGCTTCTAGTTTATGAGTTTATGGCTAATAACTCATTGGATAAATGGATATTCAAGAAGAAAAAAGGCGAATTTCTTTTGGATTGGGATACAAGGTTTAACATAGCAGTAGGAACAGCAAAAGGACTAGCTTATTTACACGAAGATTGTGACTCAAAGATCGTCCATTGTGACATCAAGCCTGAAAATGTACTTCTTGATGATCATTTCACTGCCAAAGTTTCCGATTTTGGTTTAGCCAAGCTCATGAATAGAGAACAAAGTCATGTTTTTACAACAATGAGAGGAACACGCGGCTACCTTGCACCTGAATGGATAACAAACTACGCTATATCAGAGAAAAGTGATGTATACAGCTATGGAATGGTATTGCTAGAGATTATCGGAGGAAGGAAGAATTATGACACTAACGAGAGTTCAGAGAAAAGCTATTTTCCTAGTTTTGCTTTTAAGATGATGGAAGAAGGGAAAATGAGAGATATACTTGATTCAGAGCTGAAAATTGATGAGCATGATGATAGAGCTCAATGTGCTATAAGGGTAGCATTGTGGTGCATACAAGAAGACATGTCAATGAGACCTTCAATGACTAAAGTTGTTCAAATGTTGGAAGGTCTTTGTAATGTTCCAATACCACCAACTAGTTCATATTTGGGTTCTAGGCTTTATGCTACTGCTTTCAAATCATCTAGTGAAGGCAGTAACTCTTCTGCTCCATCAGATGGTAATAGTAATAGTAATAGTGATGCTTATCTATCAGCAGTTCGTCTTTCTGGCCCAAGATAACACCAACAACAGCTCTATGTATTTTTCTTATTGTTTATCTTTTTTTGAGTGTTTTGATTTAGTAATGTAATATTGAGGAAATTGATATGTAATTAATCATGTGCTATTCACTCTTGGTTACTCTTGTATAGTGATTTTATTTTATACGTTTGTATGTTGTAAATTTTGTTTTGTAAGTTCCTCAAATCTTGCAGTTTTAGCCTATTTTCTACAATATGAAATTAAATTTTAGAGTCAACAGTGAATTTCTCATCTTACATATCGCCCCAAAAAAACACATTATAGAGATCGGTCTGGTTGATAAACAATTCACTCATGCATTACACGAGTGTTAATTAACTTATCTCGTTATCAACGTTCTCTAGACCCTTAAACCTCTCACCTTAACACGTAACAAAATAGAAATTTTCGCAGTTACTACGTCACACAGTTACATTATTCAGCCGACCGGTTTAAACTGTCCAATTTTAAATCAACTCAACAACTTAAATTTATTACTCCATAAAAAAAGTGTTAAAGTTGGACAACCGATCCATCCACTAACTAACAAACTTCAAGATTTAAGGCACCCTAACTTCTCAAAAAAATTTTTAAAAGTAAAATGCAATATTGTAAATAAAAAGAAAAAAAAAAGAAATTGTTTATTTTGTTGAAAGTAGAGTTAGAAAAGGTGTGTGTGGTGTCCCTTAACTTAAGTTAGAGATAATATCCTAAAAAAAAAGCAGATTAGAGAAAATGTGTTCAAGTGTGAGTCACCGTATTGTGCAGTGCTCAATCGCATCAGGAAGTGAAACCAATTATCCCGCCAAATTACAACCGTCATCTTTCTCAACGGTTAAGTTTCGATCTGACAGGCCCAACGACCATGCTTCTTCAGGTGAGTGAGGCAACTTTATAGCTCCAAATCCGTTGGATAAGGTTATTTACAATTGTTGTGATTATTTATTATTTACACTAATGATTGTTGATTATGATTATGATGTAGAGGTTTCAAGTAGCAGTAGGAGAGGGTTAATATGCAGCATAGCCACGTTGCCATGTCTTCTTCCCCTCACTCACATATTCGGTTCTCTCCCAGCCCACGCCATGCCGTAAGCATCGAATCATATTTCTGCATTAATTAATTATTTAATTATTGGGGTATATATTGTGTTGTTATTGGAGTGAGTTCAATGTTGCTTTTACCCCTACTCATGAAGACCAGATACAAAAGAATATCTTGTAATTAAACAAGAATTGAGGAAGGTATTATCAAAGAGAAAGGCAGCGGGTGTGCTTCGTTTGGTTTTCCATGATGCTGGAACTTTTGAAATTGATGACAATACAGGTATACATCTAAGCTCAGGGGATTAATCTCTATAAAATATATTGTTAGTTTTCACACAGTATCATCCAGCAAGCAATAGCAGATGTCTTACTCCTGTATATTGGATGTAAAATGCTTGTGCGGAAAGGACTTTAATTTTCAGTTTTAGACACCAATTAAATCTGTAGATACTTGTACTGTAAGGGTTACTTAGTTGGTAGCTACTAGGGAGATTATTGGAGGGGCGGGGTTCGAACTCCGGATTCCCCACTTCTCCACACTGATACTGTGTGAGTCTAGCTAGCCACTAGACTACTAGGTAAATAAAATTTGTAGATACTTCACATTTCTGGTGCCATTGTTTTGATTTACTTTATTTTTTTACTTAAATAGTTAAGTTTGCGTTGTCTAGTCTGCTTGATTTCTTGATCACCTATTTAGCATTACGCACATGGCCCTAAACTATGTAAAACTCCATGCCGAATCTCATTTTATATTGCTAACTGCTAAGTTGCAACTTGCAAGTTTTCTATTTTAACAGCTTTTTAAGTCTTGTTAAAAGATCCTTATAATCCCTACACAGCCATGCTAGTAAAGTAGTGATGGCTTTTTTATTTTATCTTTTGTTACAGTAATGACTTTTTTTAGATATATAGTATTAGTGATTAGCGAGTCTCATGGATGGTTCATATCAAACAATATTGTCATGTCATTTTTTTCCAATGTAATGTATTATCTTTGTGGAAAACTGAAGTCCGTATGATATGTAATTCATTCATTGAAGGCTTTGCCCAACAATTGTATTTGTACAAGGTCTGAGCAAAGAAATTAAATTGGAGACATGTGATCTTTTGTTATGCTTTCTTGGCAATAGTTTCATCACCAGTAACAAGTGTATTTTCATAATTATTTTCAGAAATTTGATTGACGGATATTGTTTTCATATTTTTCTCAATTTTTTTTTAAATGTGGTTTGTTCATGTTGTTGCAGGTGGCATGAATGGTTCTATTGTCTATGAACTTGAAAGACCTGAAAATGCTGGTCTGGAAAAATCAGTAAAGGTCTGTCTCACCATTCCCTTCTTCCTCTCCTCCTTTCTTTTATTAATTTATTACTTGTGTAATTTCACATGATTGTACGCGCCAGGCTCTTTGAATTTCTTGATCAAGTTAGACATCTTATATTTTAACTGCCAGGCCCAGCTAACCTCTCAGTGGACTTATCACATGTTGTTTTAGGTTCTGCAGAAAGCAAAAACTCAGATAGATGCTATCCGTCCAGGTCCTTGTTTTCTCTGATAATTGCTGCTAATAGAAAATGTTGATTTAGTCTAGACCAACAATTTTCAGTTTACCTTTATTAGTATCCTGGGCGGATCTTATTTCTGTGGCTGGAGCTGAAGCAGTTGAATTATGTGGAGGTCCTACCATCCAAGTTTTGCTCGGCAGACAAGATTCGCGGTAAGATTTTGATTGTCTAATACTCTAGTCACTTAGTCGGTATATATGATATGATAAGCAACTGGTCTTTTCTCTAAGGTTCACAAAAAACAAGTTATATGTTGATTTGTCGTGTTATTTTCTCTGAAGATATCATTTAACCTATTTTTGAGTTATGTTCATGCTGTTGTTTAAAGAACGGCCAACCATTTTACTTAAGAAGTAGAAAGAAATAGCTTTTTGTGGATTTAACTCATTGGTTGTTACATAACAAAAACCTGTTTCTGTCTTTTGCCTATAACATTTTCATTCATTTTAATGGTAGGGTGCCTGATCCTGAAGGAAAACTTCCTGAGGAAACTCTTGATGCTTCTGGTTTGAAGAGAAACTTCCAGAAAAAAGGTTTTTCGTGAGTATGAGAAAAAAATCCCATTTATTTTGCATTTGTGTGATGCATAATGCATGGATGATTGTTTGCCTAAATTTCCATTCAGCGGACAAAATTATTATTTATTTGATACTTCAATTTTTTTGCAACTTTTCATTCTCTAAAAGCTGTCCAGTTGCGGATTGTCCATAACTTAATGACAGAATCACAACATTATAGAGACACACTGAACAAAATTATTGACGATGTGCTAATATTTGTCGTTGGGAAAAAATCTTCAGCATATTGCACCAGATTTAGTTATGCTCATGCATTGTTATCCATTTGGAAACTTTCTTTCACAGAACACAAGAACTGGTAGCTTTGTCTGGAGCCCACACTCTTGGAAGTAAAGGTTTTGGAAGCCCTACTACTTTTGACAATTCATATTATAAGGTTCTTCTGGAGAAGCCATGGACACCTTCCGGTAAAGTAACAACTTATCTCATTTAAAATTTTGATTTCCCGAACATATTTATATTTATTTATTAGCCCGTTCTTGTCATTTTTTTATAATCAAGAATATTTTTGTTCTCATCTGTGGATTCTCTTTTATACAGGTAGTATGTCGACTATGATTGGTCTTCCTTCAGATCACGCACTTGTCGAGGATGATGAATGCTTAAGGTTCTTTATCGTTTAGCTAGCATTTATGTCACTCGTACTATAAAATTCCTTTAAATTTAGATTAGTCTCTGGAGTATCAGTTTACACTTGGTATTATTTACTGAACATTCCCGTTCTATTGAAATTTGAAATGTCAATTCTCAAATAGTAAGGTCGTGTGGGAAATGGATTCTCTAACTCGAGAATTGGTAACTTTGGCGACTTTAGTTTATTTTAGAGAGAGAATGACGATTAAAATATAATTGTTTAGATGAGTGAGAATGATATGTTAAGAGATAGAGAGAAAGTCGCCAAAGGTAGAGAATTAAAAGGTAGACAATCCCTATCACGTGATCCTGAGCCCAACATGGTGATGGAGCCGGAAATTTGTGTTGGGAGTGGAGTTTGTCTAGAACTAGAAGTACACTTTCAGACAAAATATGTTGTCTTGTCTGGAAGTACACTTCCAAAAACATGTGTTTTTTAGACATGTGACCGTTGGAGAAAGTTACTCCCTTTAACCAGCGCATGTGTTGCCAACTCTGTAAATTTCCTTGTATACTAGTATAGAATTTACTTAACAGTTCTAACAAAAGTAAATTTCTCATTCGATAATGTTTCCCCATAGTGTATATCTTTGACCCCATGTGACGATGAATGTCTCGGTGCATGGCATGTGTATGTTTCAGCTTATTTCTTTTTACCTCAATGTTCATTACTTACGAAAAACTTCATTTATTGAACAGATGGATTAAAAAATATGCAGAAAGTGAGAGTATATTCTTTGAAGATTTCAAAAATGCGTATGTCAAGCTGGTGAATTCTGGTGCGAGGTGGAATAGCTTATAAACCAAGAGTTGAAAGTTCCAACTGAATCTCAAGGGACAACTTGTTTATTATTTTGGTAGCTGCATTAAAATTTTGATCAACAAGATGTACTACCCAGAAAAATCAACCGAAGCGTTTACACGCAGAGTCATTAAATTTGTGTACCAAAGTGTTTAGATTTATTGGTTTGGTGGACATCCTTGGATCTTATAATACTCTGATTCAAAACCAGCATACAGATGAACAAGAAAAAGTTATAAGTACATCCCCATCTTTAGACTAGGTTTGGTTTGAACTTTGAATTTAATTAATTATAAACTCTTTTAGTGTGTAACTGCGCTTTCTTTATTAAATATCTAGCATCTAACTATGAATAATTTTTGCAAAAGTATTTGGAAAAACTGCAAAAATCATCAATCCATGATTGGTGATTAGCAGTGTTTTGATCCGATGGTAGAAGGCAGAAAACTTGTCTGGCACAATCACAAAATTTATCTTTGCAGAGTGGTATACATATGTGTCTAAGGACTAAGGTGCTCGGTGGTTTGGGGAAAGATATATGGATTGGAGTGATGAAGAAATTATGAGTTTAACCAATGTTTTAAAAACGGGATGGATCATTGAACCGGTGAAAGTACTGAGTTATTAGTTCAATGGTCGAATTACATGATTAGGCAGCGAAAGATATAAAAATGAGAAATTTGTGAAAAAAACATCATGAAAATTCAAGATTTTTAACGTCAATTACTTAAGTAGCGGATCTGTTCGCTACTTAAACAGCGGACGTCATACAAATGAAATTTGCAAAAAAAATACCCCCTAACATGAAAGTTTCTCAATTTTATAACATCAGCTACTTAAGTAACGGAAAAAAAAAGCACTCTCATAACATGAATTTTTTTAAGATTTTATTTTAAATGTAAAATTCACTACTTAAGTACCAAACAGAAGTATTTTGATAAATTTGTAGAGCGTGCGAGAAATAGAATGGAGTGGCAAAAGTAAATCCCAAAGTTGGATTATAATGATTGCATATAGTCCCCATGAGAGGCCCATTTGGGACATCCCACAGTGATAAATTACTTCTTTCACCCCTTTGTTTCAGTGAATATCATGCGATTAATCTCTCCTCTTTTAAGACTAGCTATACTATAGACCCATTTATATGATTGCTTTTGTCTTCAATAAGACACTTTTTCTCGAACATATGAGATACAGAAAGATAACGTAAGATATGGTTGGAAACTTGGAATTACAAATATTTATATTTATACGGTGCAATTTAATTGCATGCAAGTGAAAAAAACTATACTATCAATATATACAAATTAAATATTTTTATTTTTAATTAAGTGATGAAGTGAATAAGTTTTATAATATATCTAATTTTTGTAAGAGGAAAAAAAAACTTATATACACGATAATAATTTTACAATGTTTTTTTCTATATAATTAAAAAATTGAAACAAATATAAAATAAAATAATATATATTGAAATAATAAAATGTAATCAAATATATGCAAAAAAAAATATTTATTAAAAAATAAAGATACATTACTATTATTTTTACTTTAGAATATTTGAAAAAATTAAAATGACTTTTTTTTCATAGTTAGTGATTAAAATTTCACTCTTAAAATAAATAAATGAAAAGTAATTAGAGTTCAAACTCAGATTCTTACATTTAAAATGTGATATCCTAATCATTCGACTTATTTTTAGGATATTTATTCATCAACCAATGAAAACAAATCACATAGGTAATAAAATAGATTTGTATATGGTACTCACAACTAATTTGTATAACAAACTTTTATTTCATTTGTGAATACGATATACAAATATATTTATGTGATTTATTTTCATCAATAAATACACTCAAATCGTAAAAAGGGTAGTTTAGAAAAAAAACTTATGATTTTTTTTTTTCTTTTTCCAGTAGCATTTAGACTTAACTACTTAAGCGAAGCGTGAAGAGCGTGTAGATAACCGCAGAGTGTGACTTTTGTGTGACTACAAGTCGTGAGCACAGGAAAGCGACATATTCTGACCTGGATATTCAATTTTCAATTCTCTCCCCACTGTTCCTCTCTCTCTCTCTCTCATTTTTTTTTTTCAATTTAAAAAAATAAAATAATAAATCATCAACAACAGTCTGAATCTTTCGGATCTTGTTGGTCCAACTTGCTTGGATCCTCCTATTTTCTCAGATCTCAATCAATCAACTATGCTATTCTTCTTTTGATAGATACTTCAGGTTAAGGTTAGTATACTATCCACCACCAACCACTATTCAATATTGTAATGTACTTACTTTCTATTGTTTTCATTTTCGATTTCAAATTGAACCATTATTTTTGTGTTAGAATGAAATAATACAAGTTTTATTATATTTAGAAATGTGGTTTTATAAATCTGAACATGCTAATGCTATTGTTTATGTGTTGCTTGATTTCATTTCATACCCTAAGTTGAAATTCATTGATTCTTCTATCTATGTAACTTGTAGCTTGGTTTGTGTGAACAATGGATCCAACTAATTTTCCACTGGAAGATGGATTTGAAGTATTACACCAAAATGGTGTACATGAACAACAACTATTTGATTCTGAAAAGGATGGTGTTGATTCTTTAGTGTCCAATGGAAATTTTGAAAATTTCGATGATAGTTTGTCTATGGAAGGAACAAAAGAAGGTTCAAATGGTAAAATAGAGGGAAACAATGTTAATGCTTCTAAGGTGAGAGGAATTTTCCCTGTGCTCTGAATTCGTTTGTTAGTTGATTTATTTTTGTTATTTGTTTGAATATTTCGTGTATTTTGTAAATTATAGGAAGAGGGAGTTGAAATCGTAGATGAAACGGATAAATCTAGAATGTGTAAGGGTCTTGTTAAGAATAAGAATGCCAAACTGCCAAGTCCTAAAGGTGTTCATACAAGTTCGGTAAGAAATAGCAAAGACGGGAAAGATAAAGAGGCGACAGCAGCAGCAACATCTGTTTCAAATGGTACTTCGACTTTAGACTCTCATCTTAGACAGCCTATTAAGAACAAAGCAGTCATTGACAAGCAGACTCGGTTGTCCAAGGTATACTTTGTTGTTACTGTCTTATATTTTAACCTTTGATTGCTTACCAAATGTTTCACATGTAGTCAAACATTGAGATGATTGTGCTTCCTCAGTTTTTTTGTTTTATCTTTTTGGTTGTGTAATAAAAAAAAAATTACTTTTGGCATTCCCTGATATTTTTTACACTTTCTCTCAGCACCCTGGAAAGTCTGATGCAGCATCTTCTGAAGCACCAACGTATGAAATGCTTTGTATTTATTCTGAATAATTCATAACATGTTCACTGAAGAAAGAATATGATATGAAGATTTCATGATCTTAATTATTTGACGTATGGATTGCAATTTATTGGATGCAGGGAGAAGACTAGACCACGATTAGTAAAGAAAGAACCCCTTGATAATATTCCAGGAAAAGCTGAATCATCTTCGTATCCTTTTTTTTTTGTGCTCAAGTTTTTGTTCTTCTTTCTTGGTAGTGGAAATAGGGAGCAAAGGGAGATTTCTTTATCCCTAAATAGTAATTGTATGACATCTAACACCCCTAAAATGTTTGTTTAAATTAAAATAGATTAAAGTGTAGCATATATTGATCTCTCAAGAGAGGGGATGTAATTTTAAAAATTAGAGGGAAGGGTATTGTGATTTAAGCATATCTTACGGGAAGGGAGTGTAACTTATTGTAAGTTTATGATTTCATGTTTTATCCTTTATCCACTTATAAGTCCCACATCAGAAGATGCCAAACCTCGTAGAGTGGGGACAATGCCAACATATGGATTCAGTTTCAAATGTAATGAGCGAGCTGAGAGAAGAAAAGAGGTAAATAATTATTACTTGCTTCTCCCTTGGGTTACCATGAGGTTTTCCTTTGTATGAACATGTAGTTTTAAATAAAGTTCATATTTTGGTGGCCAGTTTTACTCTAAGCTCGAGGAAAGGATTCATGCGAAGGAAGTTGAGGAGAGCAACCTGCAAGCAAAAACCAAGGTGATGATAATATTTGATAGCTAGGCTGAAAACTTGCAGCTAATGCCTTTTAACCAAATCAACCTTTGATTTCTTTTTATAGGAGAGCCAAGAAGCTGAGATTAAGAGGCTTAGGAAAAAACTAGCATTTAAAGCAACTCCAATGCCAAGCTTCTACCAGGAGCCTCCTCCTTCTAGGGTGGAGTTGAAGAAGGTTAGTTTCTGTTTATGTGCATACATGGATGCCTGTCTGCCTGATTATTCAGTTTTTTTGGGCCATAGGAAATGTAGTTTCTTTTGGCATGTCAATGTTTAAGTGTACAGATGTGCACGCTACATAGTTGACTTAGCCAATCTTCTGAGTTTATTTGAAAAGAGCATTATCTACTGATTGAAGATTTCTTCTCCCTGGTCCCACTTCACTCTATCATTTAGGGCCCGTTTGGAATAGCTTATTTTTGAGCTTATGCAAAACAGCTTATGTAAATAAATAAGTTTTTATGTATTTTTACAAGTTTGTCAAGATAGTTTATGAAAAAATAGCTTATAAAAATACAGTTTTCGTTAGTGGGAGCTTATAAATTAACACAAAAAATTATTTATTTGCACAAGCTGTTTTGCATAAGCTCAAAAATAAGCTATTCCAAACGAGCCCTTAGTGCCTGTCTAATTAAATGTCTTGCTTGTTCTGAAATATTCCATTGTTAAGAATGATTACTCTCCACTAATTATATATCACTAATTATATATAATCTCATTGATGTTGTATTTCTACTTGATGCATACTGCATAAATTGTGTTGTTATGCTACCAAAATGTATGTTGGATTTAATAATGAAATGGAATGTTTATTGTGAAGATTGAGTGTGTTTATTAACATTATTCTGGGGTCGCTGGACCAACATTAATAAATAAAATGCCTGTTATATTATCCTTATCCATAAGTTCAAAGTACTACAAAATATATTGGATATTTGTTAATTATGATTTCAATTTCAATCTATGAATCAAATGGTTTATTTTATAAGATTATGAACTTTCAATTAGAATGTTACCTGCTTTCTTTGATCTTCATCTGGAACCTGTAGATTTGGTTTGTGCTTTGGTGACTTGTACATATTTTGTGGGTTTTGAAATTTTGGTAGTTTTGCTATTTCCAAAATGATTTTGATATTCTTTCTGATTCTAAAAATGAATAGTTCTTAATTTGTTATTCTAGATGGTTTTCACCTATCTATGCATAGGTGTGTAAAAAGTGCATCTAAACCGTTAAATTTAGTTTATCAGATGATTTGTCATCTCGTCGTACAAATGCAATGTCAAATTAATAATATCAAAGCTCAGCTCCAGTTAGAGATATTTAAAGTTTTCCAGTTGGGTATACTCTATTGTCGGTGTTAGTTAATTTAGCAGAAACGACAAGAAGACTCGCCTCTATTGTATTTGTATAGCAATCTTATGCTGATCTAATCAAAATGAATTTTTTAACGCAAATTGAAGTTGCTTAAGAACTTGGGCCTGAACAAATTTGAAACCTAATACTTACATCAGTAGATATTTTTGTGGGACCCTTTATTGGCCTTCTAAATCTAACTATAATGTGATGCTAAAACCCAGTTTTCTTTTGGAAAAGTATTTTTTGCTATGCTATTTAAACTTGTAATTGGGTAGTTTTGGCCATTTTTCGCTCTGTAACTGTTGATATTCTCCATTGTCAAAAAAAAAAACTGTTGATATTCTTCATGAATTTTTTTAGTTAGCAAGTTTGGTCTATGATTTAGAAATTTAAACTCTTGAGCCTTTACACTTGCGGATTTAGATGCCAACGACAAGAGCAAAATCTCCCAAGCTTGGTCGTAAGAAGAGTTCAACATCTTCAGAGCCAGAAGGACACACCAACAGCAGTATTCTACAATGCCGTTTAAGTCTGGATGAGAAAGTGTCTCAAAATAACACCATTAAAGGAATTAGTCCTGTTCATACAAAGAAGCCGCAACGAAGATCTCTTCCTCCTCGACTGACTCCTGAAAAGATCAGTTCGTCCAATCCAGCAACTGTACGGACTTTGTCTAAGGCGGCGGATGATGAGAAAACCTCCTTATCTAGTGTAACAACTGAAGTTACCACCTTGTCTATTGCAACAAGGGAAGAGAAAGTTGAAGCTGCAGCTATTGAGGAGAACAATGCCTTGTCTGATGAGACAAGTGAAACTCCGTCTCTGAACATAGATCCAAGTGAAGTAGAATCCCACATGAATGGTGATATAGTCATTGAAGAGAAACCACAGCGCACCTTGGTACAAGAACCTATAGCAGCAGAGTATTAAGCAAGCAGCAGCAGGAACATAGCTAGCCCAGGTGTTACTATCAGAACTATTGATTCATCACATGAATATTATAGTAGCAAATGATTGAGATTATTTGACAATGATGGCTTGCATATTTGCATTATATGGTTTGTGATGTCATTTTGTCCAAGCGCCATTGTTTCTTTTGTGTTTACTCCAAAAGCTTGCTAGTTTTGTCCTTATGATTATCTCTCCTCCTTGCAGCATTGTATGTAATAATGTAACTATCTGTCAAGTTGTTCTAGTTGATGTTAATTTGGTTTCTAACACTTGTCTCTTTGGTTGACATGTCGGCGAAAATTTTGAGAATGTTTGCCATCAGTGGTTCCATTACATTTTGTTTAGGCCTTGTTCTGTTAAACAGTTGACATTGTCACATGAAATTACCTGTTTGTGTTGTGAACATCACTCTGATTAGTCATATTACAGCTATGCTTTGTTATGCAACAGATTTTGTAGTCACTATCTGAATTGATTTTCAACTCCTACTTGCCAAATGCACATGCTCATGTCCTACTTAGGCAAGTGAATAGTACTTTTAATAAGCTGTATTTTTATGAGGAGATTGTTGTGTTTTTATTTAGTAGTTCTATAACAAATGTGTTGGTTCATTTTAAAATTTGTCTGAATAAGCTTTTACTGTACAACAAAAAATAAATATGAAGGAACAAATTATTTAAAAATTAGGGAAAGAATTATTTAAAATTTAATCTAAGAATATAATGTATAACTCTGCCTATATAATGTAATCCAATACAACTAATATATAGATGATTTTAAAAGCCTCTTCCTCTTTTTTAAATAGACTTTTATTTTTATTTTTTTCTGTATGAGGAAGCTGTTTTTTTCCTGGTAACCTCAACAAAGATGGAGTCAGCAACATAAGTTGCAGCAAAAATATTAAAAGTTACAATATTTGGAACTAGTGTAGAGTATTTCATTTCTGATAATATCCTTTGTGCCTCTGTCATCCTACCATTTCTTCAATATGTCCAAATAACAGAGTATTGAATAAAAAAGTGTCTTTTGCTTCCATCAAGAGATCACTCTTGCTATTTAATGAAATAAGGGTCTTTAATAGAAATATGGTTTATAGAGATATCTCTTCTGCAAGAGTTTTTATCTTCCTAAAAAAACTTTCATAATTTCCATAAACTATATCATTTTCATCCTACCACTTTCATTTCTTCATAATTTTTACTACAAACTCATTTTTGCCGGTCTTTTCAAATCCTTAACAAAAGGGTGTATAGGTAAAAACATCAAGCTTAATTTAATTTGTTTCTCCACCATTTGAGTTCTAAGTTGAGGCAATTCTTCCACCAAGCATTCCTTGTTTTTTTTTAATTGTCCAAATAAGAAATAAGACCAACTCAAAATCATCAAGCTTAAACTCATCACATTGAAAAAAGTCATACAAAAAAAAAGACCACTTTAAGTAGTGAATTGTATAATGTTTGATACTTAAAGTGTGAATTGTATTTTTCCAGATTTTTTGAACCCCTTTGAATTTGCACTTTAAGTAGTGAATTATGTTTTTCTACATTTTCGCCCCTTTAACACGCTATGGTTATCTTACGAGGTCGGTGTTTTTAAAATTTTATGGGGCGCGTGAGAAAGGCAGAAAACGCAAAAAGAAACACTCATTTAATTTAATGATAGTCACATAAATTTTACTGGGGTTTCTAGCCCAATCTCATCTTTAGTGCCAAAAAATAAATAATTTCACTCAATGATAAAATAAAGTATTGAATATCGTGTGTTAAATTGAATATTACTAGCATTTTTTAAGTACACTATTCAATCCAATGACTTTGAGAAATAGTGTATTATATATTCATTGCGACCACCTATGGTAGTTGTCCACCATAGCAATTAGCAGCCACCTTATTTTAGTAATTAACTTTTTCTATATTTTTTTGGTCAAGATAATTTTTTCTATTTTATTGAAGGTGAAACAAAACTCTCTTGAGTCAAACTAATAATGATATTAATATTTATTCAAAAAAATAAATAATAATAATAATAATACTCTTGTGAAGAAGAGTATAGTATACTCACTTGTCACTTCTTTTTTTGAAACTATACTATTTTTTTATCAAGTTGTCTAGTGGAAATTTTATCCTCAAAATAAATAAATTATCGGTTAGCATTTTGAACAAGTTGAACGTTTAAATTTTAAACATCGATTGTTTCATATATAAAATAGTATTATGTTTCTATTAACTGAACTAAACTTGCGGCAAGCTCATATTCTCATGTTTAATTTAGCTACTTGGGAAGAAAAGTAGGTTGCTTGCATCGAGCCCTCCCTCAATCTGATCCCACAAAAGCGAGGGTATCACTCTCGTGCACTTAACCTCCATTTTATCAAGGAAAAGTGGTATTATGAAATTGGTCAATTTTATTTATGTATTTTTAATAAACCTTTGGAGGTGCCTGTGGGCCTGGATGACTATTGAATGTTTAGAGTTAGACATATCAAATTCTATGTCGTAAATTCAATTCATGCATTTTCCCTTCTTGTTCATTTGATTTGAAGTTGGTGGCAGTTTGGTATTGAATCCCATTACACATCCATTTCAAGGTTCCACTAAGGGAGTGAGGATTAATTGTAGATTAGATTTACAAGTTTGTGCCTAAAATCTAAATAACCCGATTTAACAGTAAAAGGTTTATCTCATTTCATTAATAACCCGATTTGTCTCTTGTTAAAAGATTCATTCAGAATATTAATTTATTTGTCTCTAATACTAGTAAATACAATCTCTTTTGCAATTTCTAGAGACATTTAAAAGCATGTCATCTATTATATACAGATTAAGTAAAAAAAAAGAGTATATATGTTTATCATTAAATAAATTCATAGTCATTATGCTTAAATATATAGAAGCTAAAATAAGTACTTTATGATTAAAGATTAACGTTAACATATTATAAAAATATTATTATTATTATAATAATATTACAAGCCAAAGTGTTACACACTTACACTTGACTCCATAAAAAAAAAAAACACACTTACACTTGACTACCGTGCACAACTATTTAAAATCATTATAAATTTTAACAATTTTTAACAATATTCTTTAAAATTAAAAACACAAGTTATATATATATTTTTTTTAATAAAATTACTTTTCATTAAATTATTATTTCAATCATAAAAATAATGATAACTATTAACCTATATTTTCAAACATTGATATATGCCGTTGTTAAAATTTTTAATATTTTTGAAGTATTAATTCACAATATATAGATCACATAAAAATGATCCATATTAAAATTTCTGGTAGGTATATTAGGGATATGGATTGGGTGCAGTCACTTTGACTGTACAGTCATGCATTCACCAATTTTGATGGTCCAGATTTAAAACTCACAAAATAAATAAAAGGCATAAATAAAATGGGTGGTTGAGATTCACCTGCAGTCACCATTTGACTGCAGGGAATCCAGATCCGTATATTAGTCTATTCAGTTAAATACGGTTTTCACAATGTAAAATGATCATATTAATTCTTTTTTCAAAATGGTCTTTTTTATTTTAAAAAAAAGTGGGGTCTGGCCAGAACATGAACGTAGGAGACCCTGTCACACAATTTGAATTATTATTACTGTTAGTTTTTGTAATTCAAGCTTCTGACAAGAATAGCTTCTGAAGGGTGCAGCCTCTGAAACAGTCTTGCTCACCTCAGCTTCTGAGAGGTTACAGACTCTTGTACTCACTTAGCCTCTGATGACTACAAGACCCTGTAACAAACTCACACGCCAACAGGTTCTGAAGCAATCAGCTTCTGAACCAGTTAACACAGCTTCTGATGCACCTCAGGTTCTGAACCTCTGGTTCAGTTAGTTTGTCTGTTTAGTCAGTTAGGATAGTTTGTTTGTACAGTTGTATTTCAGTTAGTTAGTTAGTTAGTTAGTTAGAGAGGTTTAGGTTTGTTAGTTGGCTTGTTACAAGCTACCTCTCCCACCTATTGTACATACACCTATACATAGGTGATTTTGGTGATTAATAAATATAACTTTTTCCCTTAATTCATTCTCTTCAATTTTATTCATAGTTCTCTCTATTCTTTCTTAGTGTTCTTAGTGTTCTTTGTTGTTCATCTTTGTGGGTTATCCCCAACAAAGTGGTATCTAGAGCTTGTACGATCCGAGGGATCTTGATTCGTTCTTGAAAGAAGAATCAGGTTGAAAGTGAATCAACCATGGCTGGGAACAACAATTTCCATGCGAATTTGCCAGTTTTCGATGGAAAGAATTGAGATAGATGGGTGAAGCAGATGAAGGTGATATTCAATGTTCAAGAAGTGTATGAACAAGTGAATGCAGCAATCACTCCTCTACCAGAAAATGCAAATGAAGAACAAAGAACAACATTCGGAGAAGCAAAGAAGAAAGATAACAAGGCCCTGTTTCTCATTCATCAATGTGTTGATTCAAAGGTGTTTGAGAAGATTGCAGATGCTGAGACCTCCAAAGATGCATGGGATATCTTGCAAAAGAGTTATGGTGGTGATGCAAAGGTGAAGAAAGTAAAGCTTCAGGCCTTGAAGAGACAGTATGAACTGTTGCAGATGAAGAGTGATGAATCAATTGCTGATTACTTCACAAGATTGGTGACTCTCACCAATCAGATGAAGAATTGTGGAGGTAATCTTGATGAGCAAGAAACGGTGGAAAAGGTACTAAGAACTTTGACTTCTAAATTTGAGCATATAGTGGTGACTATAGAAGAGACTAAAGATTTGAGTGAGATCAAGATAGAGGATCTGCAAAGCACTCTTGAAGCTCATGAGTTGAAGCATGGTGAGAGGAGCCATTGCAAAGAAGATGAGCAAGCTCTGTTCTCAAAGTTCAAGAAGTATCAAAGTGAAAAGAAGAAATGGCAGAATAAGAAAGACTCTAAGAAAAGCAAGGAGAATGCTGAGACAGTGCCTGAATCCTCAAATGAAGGAGGAGGGAAACAGAAAGATAAGTCAAAGAAGAAGGACAAGAGCAAGATTCAGTGCTACAATTGTGACAAATATGGGCATTATGCCAGTGAATGTAAAAATCCAAAGAAAAAGAAAGGTCAAGAAAATGAAGAAGAGGCCAAGGTAGCACATGATAGCTCAGGTTCAGATGATGAAACCAGTTTCATGGTGACAATTGCTGATGAAGCAGCAGATTCCATGGTATGGTACTTTGACTCAGGATGTTCTAACCACACGACTGGTAATAGAAGCATCTTGACTGATTTTGATGAATGTCTCAACACAAAGATCAGATTGGCCAACAGTGATTCCGTTAAAGCAGAAGGTATGGGTAATGTTGTGATTCAGAGGTCAAATGGCAAGAAAGCTGTGATTGAAAAGGTTCTTTATGTCTCTGGTATGAAGTGTAATTTGATGAGCATAGGGCAGTTGACTTCAAATGGCTTCAAGATAGTGATAGAAGATGAGACACTACAGCTCTTTGACTCCAAGAGGAGATTGATTTTCAAAACAACTCAAAGCAAGAATAGGATCTTCAAGACTCAGATCAAAGCTATTGAAGCTACATGCTTGTCTGAAACCTCTGAAGATAAAGATAGTGATCTATGGCACAAGAGGTTTGGGCATTTGAATTTCAAAAGCTTGTCAATGTTTAATTCAAAATGCATGGTGTTAGGATTGCCTAGTGTCATAACTCCAGTAGATACATGCACTACTTGTCTGTTAGGAAAGCATCATAGATCATCATTTAAAAGTCATCTGCCTCTGAGATCTAGTGATGTGCTGAATATTGTGCATTCTGACATTTGAAACCCATTTTATGTGTTATCAACTGGTGGAAACAAATACTTCATGACGTTTGTTGATGAGTACTCTAGAATGATATGGTTATACCATATAAAAGCTAAGAGTGATGCATTTGAAGTGTTTAAGAGGTTCAAAACACTGGTTGAGAAGCAAAGTGACAAATCATTGAAGGTTCTGAGAACAGATGGTGGAGGTGAGTATACCTCTACAGAGTTTGAGAATTATTGCAAGGAACAAGGCATAACTCATGAAGTTACTGCACCATATACTCCTCAACACAATGGTCTTGCAGAAAGGAGGAATAGAAGTATCCTAGATATGGCCAGAAGCATGGTAAAGCAGAAGAATCTGCCCAAGAGGTTCTGGGGTGAAGCTGTTGCTACAGCTGTTTACATTCTGAATAGAAGTCCAACTAAGAAGCTGAAGGATAAGGTACCTGAAGAGGTGTGGTCCAAGAGTAAACCAAGTGTGAGTCACTTGAAGGTGTTTGGTAGCTTGTGCTACAAACATGTACCTGATGCTAAGAGAAAGAAGCTGGAAGACAAGAGTGTCCCTAAGATATTTGTTGGATATCATAGAACTGGTGCTTATAGATTGTATAATCCTATAAGTGAGAAAGTAGAGATTAGCAGAGATGTGAAGGTACTAGAGAATGAAAGTTGGGATTGGGGTCAGAAGCTCTCATCTAAGAAAACTTGTGCAGTGGACTTAGGTGGTGAAGCAAGCAATGTCAATGACACCCCCACTTTTGTGAATCAGCATCAAGGTACTGAAAGTGATGAAGACATGCATACTTCAAGTGATGATGATGATAATGTTGTACCACCAAGACCTCAGAGAAACACTCAATTGCCAAGAAGGTTAGTTGACTGTGAGATTGTGTCATACAATGCAGTAGACAATGAAGGAGAAATTGTGCATTATGCAATGCTTGCAGATACTGAACCATTGGATACCAAAGCTGCACTGAAAAGTAAAGTTTGGATGGAGGCAATGATTGATGAGTTGAAGTCAATTGAAAAGAACAAGACATGGGACTTGTGTGAATTGCCCTCTGATAAAAAGGCAATTGGTGTGAAATAGGTGTACAAAGTCAAGCAAAATCCTGAAGGCAAAGTGATAAAATACAAGGCAAGACTTGTGGCCAAAGGATTCCTTCAGAAGCAAGGTTTGGACTATGATGAGGTATTCTCTCCAGTGACAAGACATGAAACTATAAGGCTAGTGATTGCATTGGCTTGTAGTAGAAGATGGCCCTTATTTCATTTAGATGTGAAGTCAGCATTTCTAAATGGACTCTTAAAGGAAGATGTGTATGTGAAGCAGCCTCCAGGGTTTGAATTGAAGGGCAAGGAAAGCAAAGTTCTGAAACTGAATAAGGCCTTGTATGGTCTGAAGCAAGCTCCAAGAGCTTGGAACAAAAGAATTGATCAATTCTTTGTTATGCAAGGTTTCAGAAAGTGCAGTGTAGAGTATGGTGTTTATGTGAAGTGCAGTGATGACAAACACATGTTAATCATATGTTTGTATGTTGGTGATCTGTTAGTAACAGGTAGCTCATCTATAGAGATAGAGAATTTCAAATCACAGATGAAGTGTGAGTTTGAAATGACTGACCTAGGAAAGTTAACCTACTTTCTAGGAATGGAGCTCTTAGAAACTCCAAAAGGGATGATATTGCATCAAGCTAAGTATGCCACTGAGATTCTGAGAAAGTTTGAGATGCTTGATTGCAATTCATCAGTCACACCTGCAGATACAAGAGCCAAGATTGAAGAAGATGCAAGTAGTGATGCAGTGGACTCTACCATGTTCAAACAATTGATAGGTTCTCTGAGATATTTGTGTCAAACTAGACCTGATATCAGTTATGCAGTTGGCTATGTAAGCAGGTTTATGAGTAAACCACTGAAGTGTCACTTATTGGCAGCTAAGAGGATACTTAGATACATCAATGGCACAATCCACTATGGTGTTGTATTTCCATATTCTAAGGATAATGGAAAACTTGAGTTGAGTGGGTTTTCAGATGCAGATTGGTGTTGTGACAAGGTAGACAGGAGGAGTACCAGTGGTTATTTGTTTAAATTCCAAAATGCACCAGTGTCTTGGTGCTCTAAGAAGCAGTCAGTCATAACACTTTCCAGCTGTGAAGCAGAGTATGTAGCAGGGTCCCTAGCTGCATGTCAGGCAAATTGGCTGCAATCACTTCTTAGTGAGATGAACATTATTGCTGATATTACAGTTGTGCTAAAGATTGACAACAAATCAGCAATCAACTTGGCTAAGAACCCTGTTAGCCATGGGAAGAGCAAACACATTGAGACAAGGTTTCACTTCCTCAGAGACCAAGTCACTAAAGGAAAGTTGAAACTGAAGTATTGCTCTACTGACAATCAACAAGCTGATATTCTAACCAAAGTTGTGAAGAGAGACCAATTTCTCAAGCTCAGAAGAGAAATGGGAGTTGTAAGTTTTGACAGCTTGAATTAAGGAGGAGTGTTAGTTTTTGTAATTCAAGCTTCTGACAAGAATAGCTTCTGAAGGGTGCAGTGCAGCCTCTGAAGCAGTCTTGCTCACCTCAGCTTATGAGAGGTTACAGGCTCTTGTACTCACTTAGCCTCTGATGACTACAAGACCCTGTAACAGACTCTCACGCCAACAGGTTCTGAAGCAATCAACTTCTGAACCAGTTAACACAGCTTTTGATGCACCTCGGGCTCTGAACCTCTGGTTCAGTTAGTTTGTCTGTTTAGTCAGTTAGGATAGTTTGTTTGTACAGTTGTATTTCAGTTAGTTAGTTAGTTAGTTAGTTAGTTAGAGAGGTTTAGGTTTGTTAGTTGGCTTGTTACAAGCTACCTCTCCCACCTATTGTACATACACCTATATATAGGTGATTTTGGTGATTAATAAATATAACTTTTTTCCTTAATTTATTCTCTTCAATTTTATTCATAATTCTCTCTATTCTTTCTTAGTGTTCTTAGTGTTCTTTGTTGTTCATCTTTGTGGGTTATCCCCAACAATTACAACCATAATGGAAAATAAAAAATAAATAAAAAAACTATATTCTTTTACTCACTATTACAAAATAAACAAGGGTCATGTTATCCCGTAAGTCCTAGATCAACTGACAAAATATGTCGAAATTGTTAGGCCGGACGCCGTGACCCGGGTTCGAACCTGGGACCTCACTATTATGTGAGTTTAATTTTTAGTGGATGACCACTTCAACTAAGACTAAAAAAAAAAAATAAGGGTCATGTTAACATATGCCCTAAAGACACATGATAAGATATCCTAATATAGAAATTATGCATTTAATAATATAAGAAAAATCGTAGACTGTAGTTTGATTATGTGTACTATTCATATAATTTATTTATATCATATTTTTTGGGTAAATTAAAGGTATCTTTCTCACGAAACTGCGGAGATTAATTCTTTCAAAGTGACTAAGATTTAAATATCGGATGGTTTAGCTTTCCCAACAAATATTTTTATACTAATGTGTTGTTAGATATATCTAACAACATATTAGAGGTCAGAAGGGATTAATTTTGGCGATATTCCCTCTGAAAAAGAAGATTTGAAAAGAATCTCTTTATGATGCCATAAATCTCTTGATTTTGAGTTGAGTTAAAAGCTATGATCATAAATAGAACAAACAGCAAATAAGCATTGACAGAAAAAGAACCTTTTGATTCATTGGATTTGGATATCCTTCTCAACCACTACAGATTTTCCACTAAAACCTCATCATTCAACTTGTTGAACAATAAAAAAGTACTAGTACGTGCTTCTTGCATAATTAAAAACACCTTCAGAAATTTTATCTGTCATCAATCTCTAATAAACAAAAAATAATTGCAGCTAAAATAAGGTATAATGCAATGATTTGCATTAAAATCTGCAATAAGCTTATCAATATAAAAGTTGTCCAACTATCAATTTTGGTCAACAAATTAACAACCATCCTATCAGTAAATATAATTTGATGATTTTACATCAAATAAAACTATAATAAAATGTATAATAATGTATTATATTACAACTGTTATCATTAAAAATGTACTCCTATCTTATGTATTTTTTATTTTAGAGAATCAAATCCATGCATGTTGAGAGTATACCAATATAAAAGGAAACTTGGTATAATAATGTAACAAACAAACAAGACCAATAATAATACAAAGTTTTGGTGAACATTCTGATACACATCTTATTTGAACATATATTGATATACTACTGATATATACAATTTTAATAGGTCCACAAATAGTATTAAATATACAAAAATTAATAAAAATTAGTTGTGAACCTATCACAATTGTCCATATCAACAGATGTACCGATACACATTAAGAATTCACCTAAAGTCTTAGCACCTATTTATATTCATATGGAAACTTGGCCGACAGACAAGGCCAATATTTGAAATTTCACTCCAAAAGGAAGAAAAAGATGCGTGGAGACTTCACAAATAATGCATCAATAATTACTTTACTTTACTTTATGAGAAGAGAATGAAAGCACATGATGTCAAGTACATGTGCCATCATATTCATTCTGTCTGCTAATCTTCTGCGAATGAACCTAACCATTTTATGTTAACTTTTTCTCTTCTCAATTCTACATCTCAACAATAAGTGCTCAAATCATAATATAACAAAATGTCTATCTTAAGTTAGCTTATAATATGTTCGGTATGACAGTGAGTTTGCCTGAAAATTCGTAAAAACTACATTTGTATCATACTAAATTACCATGATTTTTCAAAAGTTACACTCGTGATTTTGCAAAAACTACAAAGTTTTGTTATCGCAAAACCAAGGTAGCTCAACGTGACCGTGAATTTTGCAAAACCACAATGACTCGCCGTGTTTACGTCAAGAAAAAATATATAATTAAGCAGCTAATTTGGGACAATTTTGTGAATGAGACAACAGAAGTACAAATCATTATTCATTAATTTTCATAATACAATAAGTACCATTCACTACAAAGGGCAAATATCAGTATTATTACATAATAATATAATAATATAGAAGTTACAATGACAAGTTCAGAAAAAATGAAGCCTAAAAAACCAGGGATTGGTAAAACAACAATCCTTTCCAAAGGAAAAAGATTGTCATGACAGACTGGTATAACTTGCTGCCATGGCCAAACCCCTAGAGAAGACAATGCCTCATATAACTTTGAACTGTACATAGTAACCAAAATAGCATCACATAAGCTGCAACTTCAACATGCCCCTTGACTAAAACTTGGGATCCCAAACATCATGTATAGAACATGGTCCAAACACGCGAAAAGAGGGTAATAATAACATCACTCTGGACAAACTTTGGTACAGACTGCTGCGAAGAAACAAGAACAACGAAACATGGTGGCAAAACCGATACAAAGCGGAGCTAAAAACATCAGGTGCCAACACCACAAAGAAAGAAACCTAAATCCAGTACCCAGTAACTATGTTCTCAGAGATACAGTCATTCTAAAAACGGCACCCCATCGAGAGGATGCCAAAAAAGTTTCAACAGGTTCCGATTAAAAGGAAACCTGAAAAAATAAAGATTGAACAACTGTATGCTCTGGAAAAAGAGAACCGGGTACTGCAATGACCAAGATCCACCGATAATTAATGGACCCAAAAACACTACGGCGCGAACAATGATTAAATTATCTGGAGCGCTTGCTATCCAGATTTGTGGTATAGATATCAAGGCTACCTGCTCAGAAGAGGATGTCACACATCCAGAGATGTTCAACAAGCTTGTCAACTGCGCGGCTGCTGATTGATTTGCAATTTTTTATATTTAATCCCTGGAGGGAATCACCCATTTTTTTCAAAGCTTGCATGCTCTTGTTTGTAACCGAATTGCAACCTGCCAAACAAAGCACCTCCAGATTGAGCTGGACTCCACGAGCAATGGCAGTAATCCCTACATCGGTGATTGCACACCTGGAAACATCAAGATCACTGAGCAATGGGCAGTTTCCTGCAATTGCTACCAAGCTAGCATCGCCGATTTTTTTACAACAGTTGAGGTTTAGCACATCAAGAGTCGAACCATGCAACTTGACCATTGACAAAACACCTGCATCTGACAGATTAATGCAACCACTTAGATTAACATTAGCCAAACTGGCCTTAGACCCCTCAAGCAGAGAAAGAAGCCCTGTGTCTGTTACTCCTTCAAGTCCAACCAATTCAAGTTTTTGAAGAAGAGGACAAAGCTTCCCAACGACAGCAAGAGTAGAATTACCAACTCCAGGGCAGTTACGGATTGATAAGGACGAAACTGATTCGCAAGGAGATACTGCTGGCAATACAAGATTCATATCTTTGATCCCGTAGCAGCGTACCAGAGAAAGAGCCTTCAATTTTGCACCGCAGTTAAAAAGGACTCCGAAAAGCCCCAGTTGGGTAACCCTGTGGCACTCTTCCAATTGTAGGCTCTCAATTGATGGAGCAGCCTTGGTGAATGATACCAACCCATTATCCGACAGAAATGCACACCTATGAAGCTCAAAGTTTTTCACATTTGGACAACCCTTTCCTATAGCTTCAAGCCCAATATCTGTTACTCCTGGGCACGACCCAATTGTGAGCGACGTCAGTTTCTGCAGTGCACGGCCATTACCCATCACCCAGAATCCCTTCTCGGTGACATTTGCAAGGGAATTTAGGACAAGATCAGTAACCACAAATCCATATTGTCCAATAACTGCTAGCGAGTAATCAGAAACAGCAAGCGATTCAAGTGTCACATTTGTTAGAACAAAGGATGCTCCAGATACCAAGCCAGCAATTCCCTGATCACCAACTCCAGGACAGTTTTTAATTGAAACGGACCTTAGATTGGGACACAACTTCCCAATAGCTTTCAGACCTTCATTGCCGATTTTAGGACATGACTCTATCGATAACTCGTTCAGCTTCGGGCAGTTCTTTGCAACTGCAATTAAAGCCTTGTCAGAAATTGTGGGCAACTTGCAAAGGTCGAGCTTCTCTAACTGGTGACAACCATTAGCAATCTCAACGAGGCCTTCGTCACTAATGGTAGCAACATCCCAAAGATTAAGAAACTTTAGAGAAGGGCAACCATGAGCAACTGCCTTGAGACCTACATCAGTCAACGGACGATCTGAATTGGATCTATGAATCGAAAGCTTCCCTAATCCTCCACGAGATGCTGTGCCAACAGCAATGGCAGCTAGTCTAACATCTGTTGCCTTCTTTCCATCCAAGCTTCGAGAAAGATACCCTTCATCACTATCCTCGTTTCCATTCTTGGTACTTACGTTGCTGCAGATTTCATTCTTGCAAATACTGCTCAGAAGCATAAGCCAACGTTTTGATACAGAAGCACATAAACTCCTGTCCTGGCCTTCAGGCAACCTTCTAAGGATCTCAAAGAGGCATTCATCAGGCAATGTTTCGATAGATGTCTCTGGCTTCTGATCAAACCAGTTTTCTCCACCGAAATCAAATGAAACGCTAACACGAGATCTCTTCTGAAGAGGTTTGTAAGCATACTCTTGACGACCAAGAGACAAGAAGAGACCCGGCTCCTTTGGATTAGGGTATAATGACCTCCCAGTAAAAAAATCATCACTTCCTGAGAAACCACATACACAAGGTCAAGATCTAGAATCACAAGTACCAAAAAATTACAGAAACATAAAAATTCCACCAGTAAACCACATGAAAACCATATATTCTATGAGTAAACGATTTGAACACAACAACAACAAAAATTGAACAATATACCCTACATAAGTCTTCCATTCATTCATATGTAATTATCTTGAATATGTATAAGATTATATGAACTAGATATCTCATATGTTAATGAAATCCAACTCATACTCTAAAGACAACAAATCAACAGTGAACAAAATTAATTATCTCATATCATATGTATACAAAATTGTCTATCTTATATGTAAACATGATCCATTTTTCACAAAAGACCAATAACTACTACCAACAAAATCATCTTTTAGCACTAAAAACAAATTCTTAAAACAATTCCATGCTAAATTATATCACTATCTAATACAGGAAAACAATATTAATTAGACCCTGAATCTATTCATATAGCTCATCAGATCCACCAAGAACAAAAATTTAAGCAAAATCAATATAGAACATATGAACTAGTCTAAGATCAAGACATCAAATTCATATCTATGATAACAAACTTCAAATAAAAACAAAAAAACAATTATCAAACATCAAACATAATCAAAGACATAATCAAAGATACAAAACAGCAAAATCCCATGAATCAGATCAAAAGCTTACCAGTAAAGGTGAAAACTTTAGACATGGGTATAGCTCCAAAAACAACAGAAGGTAAAATCTGAAGTGTTCAACACAAAAGAAGCCTCAAAATAGAGGAAAAAGAAGAATAAGAACTCTTAGGAGCAAAAAAGCAAGAGAAGAACCCTATTTCATAGGGAAAAAAAGAGAGAAAGAGAGAGAAAGAAAAAATGAAAGATTAAGATTGTCAAAGGTGTGGTTTATATTGGGAGTGAAAAAAGAAGAGAATTGGGTACATGACTGTGACAGTACGATGAATTGGTTCAAATGCAATGTATTGTATTATTCTTCCAACAAATCAATACCAGAAACCAGACCCTGGTTTTCTTTTTTTTTTTTTTTTTTTTGACGGAAAAAAATCCCTGGTTTTCTTTTTTTTATTGTGTTTTTTGTAACATTTTATATTTTTTATTATTTTTTGGTAACATTTTTCCTTTTTTTATTACTTTTTGTAACATTTTTCCTTCTTTTTTACTTCAGTTTATAGTTTATTTGACAACTGGGTCAATTAGGAGTTTTTGTAGGTGCATTGAATCTTCTCAGAAATTTTGGGAAAATATTACTTTTACCAGATCTGGGTTATGATTTATAATATTAAAATAAAATTAATGCATTACATATGTAAAGTAGTAATAAGTTTATTTTAGTCAAAAGAAAAAAAGTAATAGTGTCTAGAAGTCCTAGCTTAACTGGAAAATGCCGAAATTGCTAGGCCGGACGTCATGATCCGGGTTCGAACCCGGGACCTCACAGTTGTGTGTGAATTTAATTTCAGTGGATTACCACTTCTTCTAAGACAAAAAAAAAAGTAATAGTTTATTTTAGTCAAAAGAAAAAAGTAATAGTTTATTTTAGTTTTTTTTATAAAATAGCATATTTTTGTATTTGGAAATATCACATTAATAAACTTAATGCATTACATATGTAAGTAGTAATAGTTTATTTTAGTCAAAAGAAAAAAAGTAGTAATAATTTATTTTTGTTTTAGATAATTTATTTCTTATTTGGTAATATCACATTAAAAAACTGTACAATTGTCCATCATTTTGAAGAAAAATATTATTTTAAAGAAACTATAAATGTGGAAAATATTCTAAAAATATTTTTTGAAAATAAATAATAATCACAAAAGCTATTCAATATTAGTAAAATGTAGTTTATTTTAGTCAAAAGATAAAAGTAGTAATAGTTTATTGTATTTTATTATCAAATAATTTATTTTTGTATTTGGAAATATCACATTTATTTCGTATTGAAGAAAAATATTATTTTAAAGAAACTATAGATGTGGAAAATATTCTAAAAAATTATTTCAAAATAAACAGTAATAAAATTATAAAAGTTATTCAATATTAGTAAGATGCATGAATGGGGGATATATATTTTATTAGGTATTATTTAATTTAATTTGAATTTTAAAATTTAATAGTATCATCTTTTTTAGAATTAAAAATTTAATAGTATTATCATTAAACATTGATAATAATTTTTTTAAAAAAAATGGTGGATTACATGAAAACTATTTTAATATGTAAAATTCATGGAGGAACACTTCCATAGGCACAAACATAAACTATTTGAATTTAGCACACATACATAACCTAATAAAATTCAAAGATAAAATGATTAATTGATATCAATGGATGTGATTAAATTATTTATGATTTAATTTTTACTATTTATGTGTGTGCGCTATATATAATAGATTTGAGATTGTGCCCATAGTAGAATTGTTGTTTCTTGTACATTTAACAAAATAATATACTATAAAAAATATCTTTTTTAACCCTCCTACCACCATATTTCTCCACATGATCCTATTATTATTGTTCTAACCATGTCATTGTAAGCAAAGCATTGTAACTAAACTAATCTAACTAAATGAAAAGTATTAAAGCAAGTAAGTGGTTTGAAGTTCAATTTTCTGACAAATAGCTTATGTTTCTGACTTCAATTTTTCGGACACGTAGCTTTTGTGTTGGACTTCAATTTTCCTGACCGTACTTCTTGCAATTGAATTTACTTTATCATATCACAACTGCTCCTTCCATTATCTTGCATTATTTTCTTTTTCTTGAACTGGAAAATTCTTCTTATCACGCATAAGAGGTCCTGCAAAGCCTTTAAAGCGTGACTTCATCTTACCGTTTTTTCCCTCTTCAATTACTTTCATCTTCTTCAATTGAAAGAATCTGCAAATTGCATTTCTCAACTTATATGTATCCTATATTTTGCATCTATTGTTAATTTTTATCCACTAGCTAATATGATTTTACACTCGACATCTAATTTGCCATCAAAGTCTATTTTAGACTAAAAAAATAGCAAGTTGCTTGCTGAAGGGAAAATAAATGGACACTCATAAATTTCACAGTAGAATTGATATTAACCAGTCCAATACAGAGCTAAAATTACTTTTCAGAACCAGAGAAAAGTATCAAGTGCATGTTTATTTGGGACAATTGCTAAAGAATTTTGAGCATCAATTTTTCACCATCATCAATTAACACATTGACCACCGTTCCAACAACCAAAAACCACCACTGTTCACCGCCATTGACCACCACTCTAACTACAACAAGTCACCACTATTCACTACAACCACTTTTACCACTGCTAATCACCACAAAACGAAATAGCAAAGTCATTATAAACTCACATATAATTAGAGGAGCCGAAGTTTGAACTATAACCATAACATCCAACCTAATAGTTTTGGCATTTATTTATCGGTTGAGTTAAGACTTGTATTGAAAAACAGACATGCATGTAATGCGCATATGCACACTTGCTAATTATGATGATATCGATGTTTTTAAACTTGCTTAGTTATCTTTTGTCAAAAAAAAAAAGAGTTTGCTTAGTTATCTTAATACTTAAATTCAAAACCACCAATTAAGCTTGAAGAGCTATGTAATATATGATCCAAGTACGAAAATCCTTCACAATATCAACATGCTCTTCTGAGGAAGAATTTGGGTAAACAGTATAATACGAAGAGAATATATAGGAGAATAGAAGATAAATATTGTGTCGATTGGTAATTAAGAGGGGGTTATTATAAGTTAGCAATATGAGACGTTATGGTTTGAAATTTTTGAAATATTCTAAAATATCCAACATAAATCATGCATAACTTATATAAATAAAATCTTTTCAAAAAAAAAAACTTATATAAATAAATTATATGTAAGAATCAACAAAAAAATTATTTAAAGAATCAAATAAGCAATTTTGTTTATGTAAATTGACGTTTCTTCTTATCCATAGAAAATTTCGCAATGCAAAATGCATTATAATTGACAGATCGATATTAGATTAATAGATTAAGGAGGACCCTAGACTAGTCCCAAAGCATACCCGCCATATCTTATCCATCCATTCTTTTTGTTTGTTGAATAATCCATCCAATGTTTCATTGAAAAACAAAACTATATCAAAGATTCTTAAACTTAATTAAAGGTTAATTGGTGTTTCTCCTGTAATGAGGTGATTTTTGGTTTATTCCCTATGATATTATTTTTTTTCAATTATTCCCTATTATGTGAAAATTATGTCGTTTATTCCTCATGGAATATGTTGACTTATATTTTAAAAATATTATTATATAACAAATTTTTAAATATTTTATTCTAAATAGATTTTTTAATTAGCTTAATATAATAACAAATTTAAATATCGATTAAAAGTTAATGAACTTGTGCGAATGCATGAGTCTTTAAACTAGTTCTATAAATAAAGTTTTAAAAAAACTGTTCCAAATATTCTTTAACTTAATTTAAAGTTTTAAAAGTGTTATTTATCTTTTTTTTTTCTAATATCTAGTTAATCATTTATTTTTAAAAATGTTTTCTAATATCTAATTAATTAAATAATTTAAGTATTAAGTTATTAATGTAAAATTTATCTTTATTGATAGTTGAACTTTTACTTGAAATGTTAGGTTATTTAGCCTTTAATGATAGAGAGTTAGAACTAACCTAAAGAAAACATTAAAGAAAGTAAATGCAAAAAAAAAAAAAAAAAGAGATAAAATAAATATTTGATTTCATTCTTTGATTTCCAAAGTATTACAAAGACACTATTTATAAAATAGCGTAAAAGGCCCAAAGGCTAAGAAACCTAATGTTTCAAATTAAAAGTTCAAACTATCAACAAACTAAATTATTTAATTAATTAGACTAATTTCTTAATAAATGTAAAATAATTTTTTTTCCTTAAAACTTATAAAAAAAACAAAAAACTATACTCAAATTCACTTATGTTTTCATTTTCTTAATAATATAGAATAATTTTTTCCTCATAAATTGAAACGGAGGTAGTATAATTTAAGGATTAAACAACAGATAGTTTAGAGACTAATGATTTATTGGTAAAACAAAGTAGCCGGACATAAACAGTACTCCCTCTGTCCCAAAATAAATGACCTGTTTGACCATTGACACGTTTGTCAATGCACAACTTTAATCGTTAATATCTCTAATTATCTATTATTAAAAATTATAAAAATTGTATATTTTGAAAGTACTCGTCGAGACAAATCAAACAACATCTCATATGCTAATATTTACATGTATATATTAGTAGAAAAATAAGGTCAAAACAGGTCAAATGAATAGTACACTAAGTCAAAAAAAGGTCATTTAAAATGGGACAGAGGGAGTACAAGATAATGAGTTATTGTCTCTTAAGTTAACAACCTTATTATCTTTACAGGACCCGTGTAAATCGAGGAACATAGATTATCTTTGTCTTCTTTACATAAGAAAAAAAAACAAACAAAGGTTAACTAACTAATATATACTCATGAGTCATGAATGAGTCGGTTAATTAGCGTTTTAGTCCAATTTGGAGGCTACAGGACCAAAATTATTCTTCAGTCCTCACTTTCACACTGTTTGACTCCAAGGTGCTTCTCCCCTTGCTGCCTCTTAACCAACATCATCACAAAATTAAGCACACACACTCTCATGCAACGTCATATAACATTAAGTCACTATCACCACTAAGCACACATTCTTCGTTCACACCTGCCATTGACAATTCCACTTTTAGTTAAAAATATTTGTGCTAGAGGAATGCATATATCAAATTATGGCAAAGTTACAATATTGACTTGGTCTGAGTAAACTAGACTTGGATCTTTAAACAATCTATTATATCGATTTTGAGCTTTGCATATGAAATTAGACTTGGCAAGTTGTAATGTATATGGTTTTAAAAATGTTTTTGTCTTTTTGAGATTGAATAAATTGGAGATAGGAGATTGAACAAAAACTAAATTTTTTGTCCTTTAATAAGTTACGGAACAACTTTTCATCCTCTCCATAAATTGGCTAAAATATTATTTTATTTCTCAAACATCGTACAAGATAAAATTTGTTTGCACTTCTATCTAATATTTATATTAGATAGATTAAACGAACCCTTAATTTACATGATTAAAAAGGTGACATGATCGATGTTCATCTGGTAAAAATTCTGAAAACAAAATTATCTGAGTTAGTGAGTTATTGTTAAGAAGTAATTCAAATACCAAGTTACTCGCCTGGCGAGAAGATGCACGCCATAGCGAGTTACACAGATTTTAGAAGTTTGTTATGATTTCTGTTACTTGACAGTTAAGTCAAGTTAGATAGATTTAGATTTCTGTTATGATTTAGTTTGAAATAGCTGGCACTATGTGAGTTGTATAAATAAGAAACTATGTGTAATTGTTTCATGAAGTTATTGAATAAAAATTCTTTCCCTTCTCTCAATAGTCTTTCTTCAATCTCTTCTCTCTTTCACTTTTCATTCTCAACATTATTCATTGTTTTTCTAAGTCCAACTGGTATCTCTAGTTTCATCTTGATAGTGCAGAAACACGTTGTTTCTGCAACTGTGTGTGTGTGTGTACATATAGATCCGTGTGGATCTGTTCTGTGTGTATATAGACCCGTGTGGATCTGCTCTGAGTGCTTATAGATCCGTGTGGATTTGTGTTTTGTTTTTAGTGGTTGCGCTAACAACTGGTATCTAGAGCCTCAACGGTTCGTGGGTGCAAGATTCGTAAAGAAACCATCAAGATTCACACATTCTTCTGCAGATTTTGTTGTATTGCTATTCGATTCAAAAATGGCAAGCTCATTGGAGAATCTTGGCAACAGTTTTGGGGGGAAACTTCCTCTACTTGATGGCAGCAATTGGGATAGATGGCATAAGCAGATGAAAGGTATTTTCGGGTTTCAAGAAGTACAAGATGTGGTGGAAACAGCCATTGAAGCCTTACCTGCAAATGCAACAGATGCTCAGCAGCAAGCATATAGAGCATTAAAGAAAAAGGATTTCAAAGCTATGTTCTTTATTCATCAATGCGTGGATCTAACAAATTTTCAGAAGATTGAGAATGCAAGTTCTTCAAAAGAGTGCTGGGATATTCTGCAAAGAAGTCATGCAGGAGATGAAAAATTAAAACAAGTAAGATTGCAAACATTGAAGAGACAATTTGAATTACTGCAAATGGAGCCAAATGAGAAAGTTTCTGAGTACTTCAATAGGATCACAAAGGTGTCAAATGCAATGAAGAGCTGTGGTGAAACAGTGACAGATCAAAGTATTGTAAGTAAGATAATGAGAACTCTTTCTTACAAATTTGATACAATTGCTGTAGCAATAGAAGAGGCTAAAGATCTGTCAACAATGAGGGTTGAAGAATTGCAGTGCTCACTTGAAGCTCACGAGCAGAGAGTGAATGAAAGATCCAAAGATAGAGGCCAAGAACAAGCACTGCAGGCTCAAAACTTCAACAAGAATTACAAGGGTAAGGGAAAGAACAAGTACAAAAGTCAAAACTCACAGCAAGAAGGCTCAAAGAAAGATCAAGAGAATGGTGAATCATCAAAGAATGATGGTAAGGGCAAGAAACCTATGAACAAGAAGAACATTCAATGCTATAACTGTCAAAAGTATGGGCATTTTGCAAGTGAATGCAGAGGCAAGAAGGTCCCAAGAAAGTACAATAATGAAGAATCCAAGGCTAATGTTGCAGAGAATGACAATGTTTCTGATCAAGAGTCATTGTTAGTTCAGATGATGGCTACTACAAATGATAGTTTTCCAAATGATGAAGGTTGGTATTTGGATACAGGGTGTTCTACCCACATGACAGGCAACAAGAGTTGGTTGATCAACTATGATTCTTCAAAGAAATCAACAATCAGATTTGCTGATAGCAGAACAGTTCAATCAGAAGGTGTTGGTGATGTGTTGATCAAAGGCAAGAATGGAAATCAAGCATTGATAACTGGTGTGTTGTATGTACCAGATATGAAGTCTAATCTTTTGAGCATGGGACAATTGGTAGAAAAAGGATTAAGCATGACACTGCAACAATGAAATGAAAGTTTTCAATAATGATAAGAAGTTGATCTTGTGTGCACCATTGTCAAAGAGTAGGACCTTTCAAGTTAAACTCACTGCCTCAGATTCACATTGCCTTGCAAGTGAAGTTATCCATGATACAGCATGGTTATGGCATCTCAGGTATGGTCATCTAAATTTCAAAAGTCTTAACAATTTGAAGAATAACTGTATGGTTAATGGACTACCAGAAATTAGAGTTCCAAAAGATATGTGTAGAAACTGTTTAATTGGTAAGCAGTCAAGGAAATCTTTTGTGGATCATATAGCAATGAGAGCCAAGAACAAGCTGCATGTAGTGTATAGTGATGTATGTGGCCCTTTTGACACTGAGTCACTAGGTGGAAACAGGTATTTTGTATCATTTGTTGATGAATATAGCAGAATGATGTGGCTATATCTCATCAAGACAAAAGATGAAGTTCTCAATGTTTTTCAGAAGATTAAAGTCATGGTAGAAAAACAAGCAGAAAGAAAGATCAAAATACTTAGGAGTGATATGGGTGGTGAATATACCTCTACTGCATTCAAAGATTTCTGCACAAGAGAAGGTATAGTGCATGAAATCACAGCACCATACACACCTAAACATAATGGACTATGTGAAAGGAGGAATAGAACTATCATGGATATGACAAGATGCATGTTGAAAGAGAAGCAGCTACCAAATGCATTCTGGGGTGAAGCAGTGACAACAGCATGTTATGTACTAAATAGAAGCCCTACAAAGATCCTTGACAAGGTCCCTGAAGCTATATGGAATGATTCAACACCATCAGTGAAGCATCTAAGGGTGTTTGGTTCATTATGTTATAGACACATCCCAGATCAGAAAAGAAAGAAGTTAGATGACAAGAGTGAAGCACTGATTCTAGTTGGTTATCACACTGCAGGCTCCTACAAGCTTTACAATCCAGTTACAAAGAAGTTAATTGCTAGTAGGGATGTCACTATCAATGAGAAAGAGCAATGGGATTGGAGTAATACTGGTAATGCTTCAGAGTCTACACTACCATTCATTTTTCATGATGAAGATGAAGAACCAGTCACACAAGCCAATCCACCTCCACAAGTGAATGACAACAATGCAGAGAATGCATTAAGAAGATCTGATAGGCAAAGAGCTCCAAACAGAAACTTAGTGGACTTTGATACTATTCCAGACAACTTAATCACAAATGATGGTGACATAGTTCATTTAGCCTTATTTGTTGATATAGAACCACTGAGTTACACAAGTGCAGCAAAGTCAGAAGTATGGAGGAATGCAATGCATGAGGAAATTCAATCCATTGAAAAGAATGATACATGGCAGTTAGTCTCACTACCTACAGATAAGAAGTCAATTGCAGTCAAATGAGTGTATAAAGTGAAACATAATGCAGATGGTAGTATAGCTAAACACAAAGCAAGACTTGTGGCAAAGGGATTTCTGCAACAAGAAGGTGTAGACTACACAGAGTTTTTTGCACCAGTGGCCAGATTGGAGACAGTAAGGCTAGTAGTAGCAGTTGCATATCACTTGAGCTGGCCTATAGTTCAACTAGATGTCAAGTCTGCCTTTCTCAATGGCAAACTTGAGGAGGAAGTTTATGTTGAACAGCCACAAGGATTCAAAGTTAAAGGTGAAGAACATAAAGTACTAAAGCTCAACAAGGCTTTATATGGATTGAAGCAAGCACCAAGGGCTTGGAATAGAAGAATAGATGAATTTCTGAAGCAAATTGGCTATACTAAATGCACTGTTGAACATGGAATTTATGTGAAAGGTCAGAATCAAAGTGATCTAAGTATAGTGTGCTTATATGTAGATGACTTGTTGATCACTGGAAGCAATAGAAGAGAAATTTAAAGAATCAAATTTCAAATGAACAAGGAATTTGAAATGACTGATCTAGGTAACTTGAATTACTTTCTTGGACTTGAATTTACTGAAACCAGCAAGGGTTTAGTAGTTCACCAAAAGAAGTACATCACTGACATATTGAAGAGGTTCAATATGATGAACTGCAATCCTGCAAACTCACCAATGGAAACAAACTTGAAGCTGAACAATGATGAAGAGGGTGAAACAGTGGATAGTACTTTGTACAAGCAAATGGTTGGTTGCTTGAGATATGCCTGCAATTCAAGGCCTGATATATGTCACAATGTAGGAATGGTAAGCAGGTTTATGCAGAAGCCAAGAGTAGCTCATATGCAAGCAGTAAAGAGGATTCTGAGGTACTTGCAGGGTACTACATATCATGGTATTTTGTTTCCTAAACCACTGAATCACAAGAGCAATTTAATTGGGTATTGTGACTCAGATTGGTGTGGTGATCAGATAGAAAGGAGAAGCACCATGGGATATGTGTTCAAGCTATTTGATTCTCCAATCTCTTGGAGTTCAAAAAAGCAAACTGTGGTTGCTTTATCTACATGTGAAGCTGAATACATCTCAGCTTGTCATGCAGCATGTCAAGGAGTTTGGTTGCAATCACTACTAATGGAGATGAAAGTAAACAGGAATGAAGACTTTGAGCTACTGATAGACAACAAGTCAGCAATCAATTTAGCTAAAAATCCTATAGCACATGGGAGAAGTAAGCATATTGAGACTAAGTATCATTTCTTGAGAGATCAAGTATGCAAAGGGAAGTTGAAACTCACACATTGCAAAACAGAAATACAAGTAGCAGACATATTCACTAAGCCTCTAAAGATTGAAAGATTCGAAGAGTTAAAGAAGATGTTGACTGTAACAAGTTTGGATATTTGAATTATGGGGGTGTGTTAAGAAGTAATTCAAATACCAAGTTACTCGCCTGGCGAGAAGATGCACGCCATAGCGAGTTACACAGATTTTAGAAGTTTGTTATGATTTATGTTACTTGACAGTTAAGTCAAGTTAGATAGATTTAGATTTCTGTTATGATTTAGTTTGAAATAGCTGGCACTATGTGAGTTGTATAAATAAGAAACTATGTGTAATTGTTTCATGAAGTTATTGAATAAAAATTCTTTCCCTTCTCTCAATAGTCTTTCTTCAATCTCTTCTCTCTTTCACTTTTCATTCTCAACATTATTCATTGTTTTTCTAAGTCCAACTGGTATCTCTAGTTTCATCTTGATAGTGCAGAAACACATTGTTTCTGCAACTGTGTGTGTGTACATATAGATCCGTGTGGATCTGTTCTGTGTGTATATAGACCCGTGTGAATCTGCTCTGAGTGCTTATAAATCCGTGTGGATCTGTGTTCTGTTTTTAGTGGCTGCGCTAACAGTTATGACACACATCTATATTTCTCTTGCTTTTGATTATTTTGATTATTTTGAAAAGAGAAGATTATCAGGTACCGTTCAAAGGAGGGTGAATTATTATTATTATTTATTTTTTTTATAATAAAGGAGGCTGAAATTTAACTTAAAGTGCCGTATTAAAAATAAACTAAAAAATAATCATACTAATAAGGGTTCTAAAAATATTGTTTAAAAAATTTCTAACATAAAATTTTGTCTTAAAATTACAAGTCAAATACCTATAAATTACAAAAACACCATTCTCTACGCAAAAGTAATTTATTTTAAGAGTACTGCTATACAGTACGATGAAAATCTGCCAAGAAAAATAAGAAAGTGCACGTGTCATGCTATAAATGAATCAAATATATATCATCTCCTTCATTTACGGAATACATGGGGTGGTTTGGTATTATTATGCGGCTGAGATCTCTTCGCATGTTTCGTTTCGTACCAATAAGGATTATTCTTATTTTAATTCTTTAAGCAATGCTTTAACGATACATATTATTATTATGGTGGCGCCCTAATTCTCTCTTCACTTTGTTTCTACTCTGAAGAACGAACAATGGCGTACGCTGCGATGAAACCCACGAAACCTGGTTTGGAGGAATCACAAGAACAGATCCACAAAATTAGGATCACCCTTTCCTCCAAGCAGTGGCGGTGCTCGGACCCTGGCTCAGGGGGTGCAAAATTTACATTGTAATAAAAAAAATTACATATATATGTTTTACAACTATCTGCTACGCAGTTTCATTTTTTTAATTCGCTTAATAACTAACTAATTTTTATTTATATATATTGTTGAACAAATCTCTTTAAATATAAGTATTGCTTTTAAAAAAACATAAGTATTGATTACATAGAAATATATCAAATAAAAAGATTTCTAACTATAAAACAGTGCATAAGTATTGATATAGTAACAACAAAAATACACAATTTTGTGATTAGTTTTCTCATTGCTCGATGTACGTCAATTCTTTTTATCTACCACTTGAGTATATACAGACTAATAACTAACCAACACAAAAATTAGCTTCATAAAAACACTGATTTTCAAATGCCTAAAATTGAAACTAATTTGTGGATTGTTCAACTAGAAACTGTAAAACATAAATCCAAAGATACATTTGGACCAAATTAAAAACTACAAACAAGCAACCCACAAAGCACACAAATATGTTATTAGAACTACAGTTGAATAATCAATCAACCAATTTATCAATATTGAAGTTGTATAAAAAATCCCAAATTTTTAAAATGCTAAACCACAGATTTTTTTTATTGATTACATTAGTGTTGTTTCAAGGATATTTGAGGATTTATCACTATTGTATGTATTTGGTTTGATGTTTTGTTTGAGAAGATTTAATTTTAGAGAGAAGTTGGAAGAAAAGAATAAGAAAAGTAGAAAGTGTTTTGAATTTTTGAATAAACGGTGCAAAATAAAAAAATCACGGAGTGTAATGTGCAAAAAACATAGACATAGTAGTAAAAGAATTGAAATTCCAGTGCACCCCTCACTACTATGAGTAGGGGTGTCAAAATGGATGGATTTGATGGATTTGGATTGGATTGTTAATGGATGGATCAAAGTAATCCATTTGTCCATTAACAATCCAATCCAATCCATCATAAAATCCATCTAATCCATCCATTATCATCATTTTAATGGATGGACAATCCATCCAACAAAATTAATTCAAATATTATTTTTAAATTTCATAAAACTCAAAAAATCCAGTAAAACGGCCGAAAACCCAAAAATCGGCCGAAAACTCAAAAAATCGGCCGAAAACACAAAAAGTTGGCCGAAAACCCAAAAATCGGCCAAAAACACAAAAAATCGGCCAAAAACCAAAAAATCGGCCGAAAACACAAACAATCGGCCGAAAACACAAAAAATCGGCCGAAAAACCGAAAATCGGCCGAAAACATAAAAATCGGCCGAAAACTCAAAAAATCGGCCGAAAACCCAAAAATCGGCCGAAACTCAAAAAATCGGCCGAAAAACCGAAAATCGGCCGAAAACCCAAAAAACACCCGAAAAACCTAAAATCAGATTTTTCGGCCGATTTTTTGTGTTTTTCGGCCGTTTTTTTGTTTTCGGCCGATTTTTTGTGTTTTCGGCCGATTTTCGGTTTTCGGCCGATTTTTGGGTTTTCGGCCGATTTTTTGAGTTTTCGGCCGATTTTTAGTTTTTCGGCCGATTTTGTGTTTTCGGCCGATTTTTTGTTTTTTTGGCCGATTTTTGGGTTTTCGGCCAATTTTTGTGTTTTCGGCCGATTTTTTTAGTTTTCGGCCGATTTTTGTGTTTTCGGTTTTCTGCCGATTTTTTGTGTTTTCGATTTTCGGCCGATTGTTTGTTTTTCATTTATTTTAGTGTTATTATTTTTATTTATTTTTTAAAAAGTGACGATCCATTGGATTTAAAATTAATAATGATCAATTATCCATTGGATTTTAAAATTAAGGTGGATGAATCAAATCCAATCCATTAACCAACTTTTTTACTAATGGATGGATTGGATGGATAAATTTTTAAATGGATTGGATGAATAATGGATAAACGGATAATATTGACACCCCTAACTATGAGGCACCGCCCCTGCCTCCAAGCACGTCAAAAATCTCGAAAAGGTTTGTGCTGACTTGGTTCGTGGTGCTAAGGATAAGCATCTTAGAGTTAAGGGTCCTGTTAGGATGCCAACTAAGGTTCTTCATATCACTACTAGGAAGTCCCCTTGTGGTGAAGGTACCAACACCTGGGACAGATTTGAACTCCGGGTGCACAAGAGAGTCATTGACCTCTACAGTTCCCCCGATGTTGTTAAGCAAATTACCTCTATAACCATTGAACCTGGTGTCGAGGTTGAGGTGACCATTGCAGATGCCTGATTTTGATCCCAATTTTAACTTTGTTATGTCTACTATTTCTTTTTCGCCGCCTGTATTTTGATAGTTTTGGTATCGGACAAACTTGGCTTGTTTTCTTTTCTTTTACGGTTCTGGACATTAATGAGTACCTTTGAGAAACATCATGCTTAATATGTTTTAGATTCTTGTTGAATATTTATTTTGATATTATATCAAAAAAGATACATATTATTATTAGGCAAATTCTAAGGTGAAGTCATCAATCTAGTGCATCTATTGCACAAAAATTTCTATATGCCAACTTTAGATCTAATGGCCGGAAATTATGAAGACCAATACTATAGATTTGGTAGCTAAATCCTAGGAGATTTGGTAGCTAAATCCATGGAAGTAGAACGACACGGGAAGAAATTCCTAAGAAGTCCAGCTGGAAAAATACTTTATCCAGTAATTATCCTTAGACCAAATTTAAATAATCTTGGACTTTATAAGGCTCAGATTAAATGGTTTAAACATCTAGAATATTGGTTTAGAAATACTGGAGATGATTTTTTATCCAAAGGATATAAAGAATTAGCTGAATACTTTCAGAAAAAACTAAAGTCTATGGCAAGATGACTGAAGAGAGTATAACAAGTGTTCTACAAAAAGTTTTAGATAACTTAGAAAAACAAACATTATATTTAGAAAACTTACAATTTGAAGAAAGTAAGTATAAACCTCATGAAACTTGGAACTTTCATGAAGAAAACTTTGCCTGTTATGAAAAGGATGAATTGCATAGATATCCTCACATTTTTCATACAACAAATCCGCAACTCAACAATATAGCATGTATGTTAACTTATATAATAAAAAATTGTTGCTATCAAAATTTTCACCAAAGAATGGATGAATTTCAAGAAGAACAAAAAAGAAATGTAGAAAATATCTGCATTAAATTAGAGGTTCTTTCAAAACTCTTAGAAAATAAAGAAGAATATTTAACTCTGAATGAGTTATCTCAATTTCTTAAGAAGGGGGAAGATAAGGGAAAACAAATAGAAATACCACAAAACCAACCTCAAGAAAAGATTTCTAAACTCGAAGAAACTTCTGAGTCCACACAATTAAGAATCAAACCACCGTCTAATTACTTTTAGATATGGATGATACAGAAGAAGCCCTTAATAGGCAATTAGAAAATTTAGAAAGACTAATGGTCTCTCTAGATATTAGTGGTAAAAGTCAGGAAACTTTTGATGACAAATCAGAAGATAATAATCAGATTATTTATGACTTTAGCTCAGAAGAAGAGGCTAACGAAAATGAGATTGAAAATCCTCATTATGTAAAAATAGAAGAACAAGGAGAAACTTCAGGAACTAAAAGACCTGCAGATTTTGAAAGAGAATTCACCAAACAAAAATTCCAGAAAGTACCTCATTATTATGTACCTTCGCAAAATCCATTTCAAGGACAAAGAATTTTAGATATAGACTGCAGTGTTGATGCAACAAAAGATCTTAGGGATTGGTATAATACAAATAGTGTGGTAATCCAGTTAAACGAAGATCTTAACCATTTAGGAGCAGTTGAAGTTTTCAACTATCTTCAATATAAAACTAGAGGAAATGCTTACAAATACATTTCTACCCTACCATCAGAAGTTATGGGAGAATTACCTTTAACAGGAACCTTAGTAGTAGATTGGGTCTATGGTTTACTAATAAAAGAATTCAAAGGATGAAAAAATTCCATTCAATCAAAAATAGCATTTTCTGACCAAAACCTTTGGAAAATCACCAACCTAAAAATCTGCAATATGTGCTATGTAGATAATTTCATTTGTGAATTTCAGGATTATAACTATAATATAGATAATAGTACTAGAATCTCTAGGAACTTGTTAGAACTATTTTATGACAAGTTACCAGAAAAAGTATCGGCTCAAGTTAAGGCGTTCTTTACCTCAGCGTTAGCAGAAAGAAAGGTAGATGATACTTTAGGAGGAAGAATAACTTCCTTAAAAATTTGGCTTCAAGAAATGTGTAGTCAGAAGATAGCCAAAAGAGAAGCGCAAGTATCCCTTTGTTGTCGCAAACTACAAAACAAAGTAGGAAACTATGGTTGTAACTCTAGAAAGAAACCTAGAAAGGTAAGGTCACAAAAACCTTATAAAAGAAAGAAATTCAAGAGGGTCCCTTTTAGAAAATTCAGAAAAGGAGACAAAAAATTCTTTAGGAAAAAACAACCTTACCCTAAGAAGAAAACATGCCCACAGGGTAAAAAATCATGTACATGTTGGCTATGTCATGAAGAAGGTCACTATGCAAATGAGTGTCCTAAGAAGAAGAATCCTAAGAAAAATGTCTTACATGCAATACATGCAATAGGATATGAACCTATAGAATCAGACATAGAATATGATGAAGAAATTTATGAATACTGCACAGAAACAGATTCAGATGTCGAAGAAGATACTTGGTAAAGGAAACCCAAGTGCTACATTTATTAAAATAGTACTAAAAAATAGAAATCTTTTAGCCTATATAGATACATGTGCAACTCTTTGTTTTGGGAAAAAATCTATCTCTAGAAATTGGGAAAGATTTATTAAACCAAAAGAAATAATAGTTGCAGATAAATCAAAACATCAGATATGGTTTAACCTTAGAGATGTATCAATAGAAATTGAAGGGTATAAGTTTTTTATCCCAACAATATATCTCCATGATTCAGGATTAGACCTAATTATAGGAAATAACTTTTTAAAGTTATACGAACCTTTTACTCAAAGAAAGGATACTATATCACTTCAATGGAAGGACTTGGGAAATCCTAAGAATAGCAAAATAGTAACCACCAAAATAGTTACTAGAAATGAGATCTTAAATCTTATTAAGGGAAACCTTAGAGAGTTAAGAACGATGTGGGAAGAAAGAAGCTTCCATATCAATATAGAAGAAAGATTAGATGAAGTTTGTTCAGATAACCCTCTAGACAGTATTAAAAATACTAATCATGAACTTATAGTCATTAAACTCAAGAACCCGAATGACGAGATAAATGTTCCAAATAGGATTCCATATTCTATTAGAGATGTTGAAGAATTTCAACAAGAATGTAAAGATCTACTTGAAAATGACCTTATTAGACCCTCATCAAGCCCACATTCTGCACCAGTTTTTTATGTCGAAAATCACAACGAAATAAAAAGAGGTAAAAGAAGAATGGTGATCAATTATAAGAAACTCAACCTAGCAACAGTTGGAGATTCTTATAAATTACCAAGAAAAGATTTTATTTTAGAAAAAATAAAAGGATGCAATTGGTTTTCTTCCTTAGATGCAAAGTCTGGGTATTATCAACTAAGACTAGCCGAAGAAACAAAACCATTAACAGCTTTTTCATGTCCACCTCAAAAACATTACGAATGGAATGTTTTGCCTTTTGGATTGAAGCAGGCACCATCAATATACCAAAGATTTATGGATAAATCTCTTGAAGGTTTAAATCATATGTGTTTGGCATATATAGATGATATACTTATTTTCACAAAAGGAAGTAGGGAACAACATCTTCAAGATATAGAAACTGTTCTTTTAAGAATTAAAGAAAAATGTATTGTGATTTCAAAAAAGAAATCAAAACTTTTACAAAAAGAAATAGAATACCTTGGTTTGATTCTAAAAGAAAATGGGGAACTGAGTTTAGCACCTCATACCCAAGGAAAAATACAAGCTTTTCCAAATGAGCTTTCTGATAGAAAGCAAATCCAAAGATTTCTTGGATGTTTAAATTATATTGCTAATGAAGGATTTTTCAAAGACTTAGCAAAAGAAAGAAAACATTTGCAAAAGAAAATTCCAGAAAAAATTCCATGGTCTTGTACCAAAACAGATTCTGATATTGTTAAAACAATTAAAGAAAAAATTCAAGTTTTGCCTGAACTTTACAATCCAACGAAGGAAGATTTTTTAATTATAGAGACAGATCACAAACAACCTGGGCAGGTTGTATGAGAGCCTTACCTAATGGTAAAGCAAAACTTTCTCTTAATGAGAAGGGATATAAAATTGAAGAATCTAAGGATCTTCAATCAAAAGAATCTGAAACTTCGAGAGAAGGGATAGATACTATAAAAGGCATTGATTACAGTGCTTCTAAAATCCTGATAAAGGATACTGAAAAATTACATTTATGTAAATATATTTCTGGTACATTTACAGATACAGAATCTAGATACCATATCCAGGAACTAGAAACTCTGGCATGTGTAAAGATATTAGAAAAATGGAAAATTGATTTATTACCATCAAGGTTTCTTCTTCGTACAGACTCTAAATATCTTACAGGATTTTGGAAATATAAAATTAAAGCTGACCATAAACAAGGCAGACTAATAAGATGGCAGATGAAATTACAACAATTCGAGCCATATATTCAATACATAAAATCTGAACAAAACAGTTTTGCAGATACACTAACGAGAGAATGGAGCAAGCAATAAAGCTACTTCAAAACAACATAAGACAAAAGGATGAGCAGCTCGCTGCCATTGATTCTAGAAGGAAAAAGATCTCCGACGAGAGGGGAGAGATGATTACAACACTCAAAAGCTTGCAAAACATGACAACAAAAGCTTAGACAAAGTTCTCAAAAATGAAGAAAATTGGGGCTTGCTAGGACAACCTTATGGAAAGTATGGTTATTATGTAAAATATACGGCCCCAGAAAGTTCAGAAATTCCCATTGAGGCAGTAACACCCAGTGGATGGAAATCAAATTCAAATGAAGAACAGGAATCCGGATCCTCAGGAACAACTTCAGATAACAAAAAATCATGGGCTGAAGAAGTTGAGGAAGAAGATGAAGCAAGAAAAAATGGTGTACCTACCTTCCAAGAAAGCGTCCTCGTAGATCCTATTGATCAGCAGATGGGAAAATGTGCAGCATATGTCATCTTCGAAGGACCATTTAAAGGTATCTATCGAAGTTGGGCAATAGCAAAGCAGCACGTTATTGGTAAGAACATAAGGCACAAAGGTTACAAGACTATGGAGGAAGCAGAAATAGCTCTTTATGGATCATACAGAGAAATTGCAACTTCAAAAAACCTTCAAAGATCACCTACAATGGAATCCAAAAAGAAGTTGTCAATTGACAAAATTCGCCAGCTTGAACATCAGAAAAATTTTCAGATAACTGATCCAACCTACATGGAATTCAGTCTCAGATGGAAATGGTTAAATCACTACAACGAAATATTCACCATCGAATGCTTCTATCCAGTCAACAAGTTTAATTGTACTAGAGCAGTTTTACTACCAGGAATAGACAATCAAATTTGTTTATCATTCTTTCAAAATGGACTAATCAACACCATATACTTGGAGGAGCAACCAGGAAAGGCATTTGGAGAACTTAAATATCTTCCCAAAGAACTTCAAAATTTAACACAGAAATTCAACAGCCTATTTGCAAAAGGAAAAGAGATATTCTTACAGATCGACTCAACAAATCCATGGTATGATGAAAACACATTGGAACTAGTTACCAAACCACAATACCTCATTAAAATTGGGATCTCAAACAAACAATATCCAACAATGAGAAAGGAAAGTAGTGAATGGCACCCTGCTAGTTACATTGCACAAATCAAAAAAATTCATCAGAAAGTATCAAGCTTATCTTCTCAAAACAACTACAGAATTATTTATGAAGATTCAACAATGGTTGTATACAGCGACTCAAGAAAGCCTGCAAAAGTGAAAGACATCAATGCAGTCAAAAATCTTGAAGCAAGAGTTGACCAACTCTAGGAAGACTATGAAAAATTACCTAGAGTAATTCAAGATGAATGCTGTAGAATTTTTTCACAGTATTACAAGGGACACATGTGCAAAAATTGTCCACCAAAATCGTCGGCACAAGAAGACAAAGAAGCCGACAGCACAAAGCTACACATCACAATGTAGACAATAATGTATAGTGGTACCTTATCACATCTGAGTCAGATGGGGACCACTTAGTAAGCCTCATAATAATTATGTACATTATTGTTTGATGTTTTTTCCTTAGTGCGTATTGCTTTAGTTATTGCATGTTACTTTAATAAGTGCATGTCACTCTAGTGTGTTGTAGTGTGCTGTCATGGAAAGGGACGTACTACCTAATATGTGAGCCCTTCTCCACTATAAATAAGAGCATTCAGCTCATTTGTAAACACAGTTGAAAAATATATGAAACTACTATCTAGTTTTCTGAAGAATTATTTTTTTCTGTCCTTAGAATCATTTCTAAGAAGTAGCTCTTGAGGTAATACTCTGGAGGAGCTAGATCCTTGAGGTAATACTCTGGAAGGACCACCCATACCAACAATATAATCAATAGATTATATCCCAAAACACAAACATCTTCAAGACAATGATTTCATTAACATCAAACAGAGAGTTCAATCAGGTATGATTATATCCCTTTTAAATTCAAAAGTTAGATTTCAATACCATATTATTGGTATGATAAACGAGAAAATAGTACCAATTTTAATTAATACAGGAGCTGCATGGTCACATGTATCAAAAGAAATTTGTGATAATTTTGAAATATTATCAGAACCAAGAACTGTTTTAAAATTTGATGGTTCTTTAAAAATTATGTCACAAAGCACTATTATTCGTTTAAAACTCAGAGAATTAGAAGAGTTTCAATTAAAAATACTAATTGATGAACAACCAAATAAATTCTTGTTTGGTATAGATTTTTTAGAACAATTCGAATATTCAATTACTTCTGAATATTTATTGTTAGATGGTTCTGAACAACCAAGACATAAACTTCATGAAGAAACTATCAAGTCCTTTCTAAAAAATTATCATGTCTGAAATTTCACTTTTGGAAAATAAATCTAGTTATTTTGGTGATGGCATATTAGATCATAAAATAGAAGAAATAGATTTATCCTTAACTGCAGAAGAAAACTTTAAACGAAAGTTTAATAAATTCAAGGAATTTTTCTCAAGAAAAAATATTTTGAAATTTGGAATAATGACTGGAGAAGAAGCAATTCCAATTGACTCTACTTATGGAAATATAGTCGTATCTACTATAGATAGGACACAAATTAGAAGAAGAATTGAAAACCTATCTGAAAAAGAAAGAACAAAAATTGGTTATATTCACATATCAACCATTCAGATTTTGATTAAAAGTACTTTCATGAAAGGTATTGACTCGCCCCTAGAAATAATTTTAGAGGATTCTAGGATTGTAGATAGAAGACAGTCAATAATTGCACAAGGAAAATGCAATTTGAAATATGGAAAAATTAAGTTTGATATAAATTTACAAATGGGGTTATCCCTAAAAGATAAAGATCTAGACAGATCTATAGTTTTTCACTATAAACTGGAAAACCCAAATCTTATGAAAAAAGGTAATCATCCCTTTACAATATGCTATAGGATTAATTATGCTCTAAGCAATTCACACCACAACATAGAATTTACAGGAAAAGATACAATTCATATTGATGAATTATTCACACCACTAGTAACATTAGAATCACCTATATTTAGAAATCCAGCAAGGAATAGTTGTTCTCTAATAGAAGTTGACAAAAATTTATTTGAAGAAACAGAAGAAAGAACGTTATTTAAAAGCCAAAGCTTTAGAATAACACCACCCAAAAGAGATTTTGAAATCTCAGAACAAAAGGAACTACATAAGCTACAAAGCTCAGTAGCAGGGCTGTCTTTACAGCTCGAATAATTGGACAAAAGAATCTAGATTTATCTATGAAAATTTTGACGAATTTAGACCCAAAATTCTGGTATCAGAGCATAACTCGATCTTAGAATAAAGAAGTTAAAATATACATCATTGATCTATGAAGGTGTACCATGTATCATAATAGAAAACACACATCATATAATAATGATATAATAATGATTTGGTGGGGACAAGGAAATACTTTAATCCTATTGGGCCACATAAGTAAACTTCACCAAAGAAGTCATAAAGGTAACTTCACCATAGAAGCTCCCTTATTATTATTCAATAAAAATGTTTTATTGTATAATGTTAATCGACTTTCTTTGCACCTCTTTGTAGGAAGCCTCTTTTTAGAACAATCATCACCCGTTGTCTCTGGCTGTATCCTAAAATGACGTGTTTAGAAATTCTTTTTTTGGTCAACAAAAATGATTTGGAATATTTAAGGCGGTGACCATATACAATGCTTTTGGAATATAATTAAAGGGGGTGACCATATACAATGGAAGAATACGTAGAAGATAGCATTCTTAAATTTTTAAGATTGAACATTGAAGCATCATATTACTATGTCTCAAATTATTTTTTATCATATATAAAAACAAAATTATCATTACATATTGCCTTTATGCTAAAAATTGAAACCATAATTAAAGCATTCTGTCTTTTAATATGTTGCGTAATTACCATCTTTAAACCAGAAAAAGGAGGATTGTGATCCCTCCGGTCGCACATCACAAACAGTTTGATCAAAATCAAATGACTAATTTCAGAGTTAAAATGTGAACGAGTCGTTCAATTTTGATCGAACGACCTATCTGCAACCGAGTCAAATGTGAAGAAAAAAACATGGTCACATAAAATTAGCATCAGAAAACATAACAACTTTGTTAATCTTGAGAATATTCTCACAGCAGCACAGGATAGAATCACATGTTAATCTTAGAAGCAACAAATACTGGTCCAAAGTGTCATTTGAGTGATCATAAAAAAGAAGGAAAAAAACGTTTCCTTTCTAGTGATAACTTAGAATTGAAGCTTGCATCAGCTGAAACATGAAATTAACTTTGTATTCCCTTTGGTGCAGGGTGTGGATGATTTGTCCATAAACCAACTTAATAGAAAATCAGGAAGCATTACAGAACTAATGTAATCTTACTACATGTAGAACACCCCAGAAAGAAAAAGAAGAAAAAAACTACCAAGAGTTACCCCATTTACAATTATCCAGTAAACATTAAGAGGATGAATACAACACCTTCCCTTCAAAATCTAGAGGGGAATAAAAAACCTGTTTTGCCTCCTTAATCATACATGCCCTCTAGTTCCCATATATCAACAAGAAACTCAACCATTTCCTGTCAAGAACAATAATACCATCAGTTACAGTTATGGAGCATGTATACCAGAATATGAGTAGATAGATAAACAAGTTACAATGAAAGAACTTACACCAAGAGGTACGCGCTGGGGGAAAGGCTTGTTGGTCCCAAGTAGACTCTCATAGGTGGCATTCCAACTGAATAAATTTTAAAATTAGAACTTGATAACCATCTTAAAAAGTACTTCATTTGATCCCAATCATAAGAAGAAAAACAAAAAAAAAAACGTTAAAACCAATTAACTTATTTATTTATTTTGAAAACTAATGAACTTATTTATTACTGTAACTTTTTTTGAATGATTTTCAAACAATACACTCATGGCAAATTGCTAGACATTAGTTAGGACTGGAGGGAGTAACTTCGAATCAAATGCTATTGCTAAGCTAGAAACCTAGTTTAACTCCCCTCCACTTCTCGATCAATTTCCCTACTTGTTTTGAGAATGCTGTTGCACCAGATCACATGTGCATTTTTGTACATGCAGCAGAAGTTTTCTATGGTCTAAACAATGAAATACCCACCTTTTAATCAAAAACCAATGGAAAAATAGAGGGAAGTTTTGTTTGATACTTGTACAATGTAGATTGTAGAAACCCAGCGAAAGTGAACAAGCACATGCAGCAAGCAAAAAAAGAAATGTACACTTACAGGCAAAGACAGAAATGATCAAATGGAAAAATATGCAATACTATACTTTCCTTAGTAACATGTTCATTTTAGAATTCAATACTTGATGCTTCATGCAGAAAGCTTATATTTATTTACCTTATTTTGGGTTCTCCAACTTGTTTCTGACGCTCGGACCTTTTATTTCCAACCCAATGGTGCCTCATTTGGTTCCAAAGAAGAAGACCTGTATACATCAAACTTTTATGTTGTTATTACAAGCAGTTGATAAAGATGCAAGAAAATGTAAAAATTACAACAAGGAATATATCCTATAAAATTGAAAGAAGAAAATACAAAGTTCACAGAGGATCCTAGAAACTAGTTTCTAACTTTTAAGTTTCATACACAGCAATCACATATATTTAAAATGATTCAATCAAGATAAAAGAAACAAAATTTAAAAAGAAAATATACAAAAAGGAGAGGTAATAATAATAGATAAATTGGAATATAATTGCAAACTTGCCATGATTGACAAATTCTGGAGGATCAGTCTGAATGCCATCACTACTTTGAGGATCAGAAGGATGGTTTGACACGGCGATCGACGAAATACTTCTCTGGGACTGAGTGGCCCCATGATCCAATTCAATAGCACTGCTGCTCCAAAAATCTTCCGATCTGTTGTCTATGCTCATTGTTTGTGCTTGAGTATTTTGTCCCTTAGATGCATCGGCCTCACCCATTGAAATAATTACAAGAGGCTTTGAGAAACATCCAAGACAACCTCTGCTCTGTTACAAAGTAGGTTTAACCACAAACATGATTAACACAGTTACTAACTATCATTAATCCATCAACTTGGACTAAAAAATGACATTGATTACAAAAACTTGAAGTTCTCAACTATGATAAGAAATAACACCTATCTGCACAATTCTATGTACCATAATACCACCTTCTGAGAAATACCACTGAGGCAATCTCTTACACTCTTCTTTGTTGAGTGAAATTTATGAAAGATTCACTAAATTGAGATTGGGATCCTCTATTTAGTGAATTGCACATAAATTTGAGCCAATTAGGTTAATTGAAAGCAAATATTATAAAGATATGAAATTGAAACTAGTTTCCTAAAATTTCGAAAACTACAAAATGAACAACACTTGATCACCTTAAACAAAGGAAGCAACTAGTTCTATGTGTTCCTTTGATGTTGCATAAACACCCAATTTCTAGGTTAATTATGAAAAATTGGGTAATCTTGATATGTAAAAAAAAAAAGAATCTTTTTTGTGATTATTATGATATTGGCGAGCAAAGCAAGGAAATAGAAAAGAAGTGAGTGAGTGACTGACCCCATGCAGGCGAGAATCTGATAGAGCCAAGGTGGAACGAACATATCTATGTATTTGCATTAACAGAACCACCCAGATCTGTTGTCACCTGAAATTTTATTATTATATCCAAGAAAAACAACAACATAATTATTATATATTCAATACTCTAACTACATAAAGAATTTATACTGCTAATAAAGAGAATAAAACGATACTACTAAAGATTATAAAGAAGAATTGAATGAAGTAGTAAAAAAAAAAGAAACCTGGAAGATGGCATGGTTGGAAAAAGAAAGAAAGAAAGAATTGGTTGCAGTGTGGTTGGGCGAAATGTTGAAAGGGTTTGTTTGCAGAGTGTGATAATTGGATTGGATAAGATGGATGGACTTTTGTGTTCTCCTCTCTCTCTCTATATCAAGATTGGTTGCAAGCAATTGCGTTTGTTTGTGTTGCTTGTCATTTTCATACATTCATCATTCATTCATTCCTTCTATATAGAGTCAGAGAGCGCACTCATTTGTTTGCCAAATACCACTTTCTTGTTTGTTGGCTCCTTAGATGGCCCATAGGATTATAACATTATTTATATTATATCCAATCAACATAAGACACCTCTTCCTAATATTATAGAGGTTTATTTGGATATTTGAGGTTCTTTATTTTTTAGCTTATGCCCAACAACTTACATAAATAAATAAATTTTGGCTTAATTATATATTTGCTTTATTTTAAGTTTTAATTTGGTCCATTGAGTTTAAAAAGTTTTAAGTTAGTCCTTTTAATCAAATTTTGATTTAAATTGTACATATAACTAACAAATTTGCATATGTGGATAACTTAAGAAGGTGTCACATGGAAGTTTTAGAAAAAATTAACACAAAATTTAATTAAAAAGACGAATTTATGTTGAAATCAATAACATAAGGATCAAAATGAAACTTTTAAAAGATAGATAATTGACCAACTAAAACCAATAAAGATAAGAGACTAAATATGCAATTAAGCCATAAATTTTTATGTTAATTTATAACTTGTCACTAATAAAAACTGTATTTTTATAAGTTATTTTTTTATAAACTACCTTAACAAACTTATAAGTAGTGGCAAAGTGGGCCGGCCCGCCCAAAAGTGGGGCGGGGCGGACCAAATTAGGTGTTTGGACTCAAACCCATGTCTTCCCCGTTTATTGGCGGGTCGGCCCGCCATATTTTTAATTTTTTTTTTACATTTTGAATTACTAAATTATTTATAAAAATATTAAACATTATCAAAGAAGCCGATAAAAAATATTTTTTAAAAGCACATAATAGAACTTCAATAATACAAAAAACAAACATATATTAAATTACATTAAAACACTAAAATAATTCATTTGGTTCAATGTTGCTATGACAATGTTATGACAAGAAAACCATTACAACAACTTCACAATACCAAAAACTATAACTATAAAAAACTTCTTTAAGAAGGAAAATAAACAATCAATTAAAAGAAGTTTCCATCTAAGTAAAAAAAAAAAGGTTTGTAACAATGCCCGCCCCGTCCCCTTTTTAATGCGGGGCGGGCCAAGGTACCGAGCCGAAAACCTCAACTCGACCCGTCCCAAATGATGGATTAAACGGTTTGGTTCAGCGGACTCAGACTATTTTGCCACCCCTTATTTATTTGCATAAATTATAATCAACTCATACGCTATTTGGATTAGTTTATAAAAATGCATTATACCGTAAGTTTGTAAAAAATATATGTTATTAAACGGGATCTTATATTAACAAAAATGACTTTATAAAAATTAATGTATTTAGTTTAAATTTTACACTAAACACATGAATTTTTGTTTATATTTTATAACCATAGAGTATATAAGCTTAAAAACTAATATTGTTAATGGAAGAGACTTATATAAGCTTAAAATTACACTTTTGGTTCCTTTATTTTTACTATTTCACGAAATTGGTTTTGCTACTTTAAAATTATATAGTTTTGGTCCTCTATCAAATTTTTGTACTTAAAATGGTGATTTAACACACTTTAAGCCTTTAGTTTTTTAAAGTAATTGCGTTTCTCTAAGAAAAACTAGTTTTAACTTTTAAAAATCAAACTGTCACTTAATAATTTTTAACTCTAATTTTATATTCAGATTTTATCGTAGTAGGGGTTTGTTGTGGTATAGATTTAGGAAAATCTTGAACCTCCATGTGACAGATGCATCAAACATTCCTACTTAAAGACAATGTGTTATGTGTTACTTGATATTAATTAGTAATAAATGGTAATTATTTATGTAAATGCACACTCAATTTAAATATACAATTACATGTTTCAACTTTTTAATGTTTTTGTCACAAGCTATGTTACTCATATAATATAAGTTCCTGTTTAGGTGGTAAGAATTGGAGGAAGGTAATCAGATTTTGAACCCAAAATCCTAGCCTTAGTATCAGGAAAACATTCAAATCCTGGAAGAGTTGTTATGGTTCCATTATTGGTTACTTCTATTGGATATCTCATGAGGTGATGAAATGAATATTTGTATTCCTCAAATGTATCCTTTGAGTATATGTCCCAATTGGTCTCAGCAAAACGGTTCACAAGCTTGATACAGTTCAAACTTTCTGGATTATCAAAGTGGCTTGTATCACCAATATCTCCAAGGTGTTCATACCATAATGAACGTCTAAATGCATATATTTGTCCTTTTGGTGTCCTATTATTAGATGCTATATGATTTGGTTGGAATGCACCTATTGCAATCTCACTGTCTCTAGCTCCATCCATTGATCTTTGGTTTATGTTTGCAGAACCAATGATTATGTATTCATCATCAACTGAATCAAACAACAACAAAAAAAGACACAAGAGTTTGTTAATTCTTGACCAAATAGAGTGCGAAATCAAGTATCATAATCAAACATAAAGACAGAAGATTGTCGCGCAAGGTAACCTAAAAACAGTTGTACTGCTCCCGTAAGTGCAACTCATATGTTAAAAGACTGCGAGGATATTTGATATGTTGGGGCGCAGGTTCGAACCCGCAATACCCCTATTCCCGTAAGTGCAACTCAGATGTTAAAAAACACAGTTGTCCTGAGTTTTCGGTTCAGTGGTAAAGAGTTGGCTTGTAGCCTTAAGAGACATAGTAGTTCAAATCGCCTCGAGGTTGTAAAATGACTATTGGTGTCAATTCAGGTAATGATAATAAATGTAAAAAAAGTAATTTATAGTATGTTGGATTCCTTACCTATCATCATTTTGGCATTAACATATATCATGAATCTTCTAGAATTTTGTGCTCTACTATAATCACTGTCAGGTTCTGGTTTTTCGGTAGGAGTATATTCATTATTTTTCTTGCTTTCTCTATTTCCAAGGCAAAAGAATGTCAAGTAATCTCTTAGGTTGGCTCTGATTCCTTTTCTTTGAAGAGCTTCAGCAATATCAGAATACATCATCTCCATAGTCCTTCTTTGCCAATCTAATATAGCTTGAACTGAAGCACTTTCAGGTATACCTTCTGGCCACATTGGAATGACAATGTACACAGAAAATCTCTCTCCAGCTTCAATCTTGCTAACAATCTTCAATGAAAGTTCCTTTGGTATGAGATGTAAAGCACCAATGTCCTCAACTTTAATATCAGATGATTTCCAACCATATGAACTCCCAAGAAAATACTGATTTTCTATGTAGATGAAGTTTTTTGCTCGTCGAATAGCGTTTATGTAGGCGTCCTGAATACTTCTATCAATGATGTTATCTTTTCCACTAACAAGACCTTTTTCACAAGCTTCTCTTGGATCTTGAGGGAAACCTGAAGCAGCACCACCGTCGATCGATCTAAACAACTGAACATTCCATCTGTTGTTTTCATTTGTCGTCGCAACATTCGATACACGAGCAATATTATATTCATTAAGCATGCTTGAAGGGAGTGGAACATTCTTATTCCCAACTTGCTTCTCCCACCTTTGCTCAAAATTGCATAACACATCCCATGCAACAGGCCCTTCTAGCTTACAATGAATGTCATGCCATGGCTCTCTAGGACCACCTTTCTTAATAGAAGCACCTGTAGGACATAGATCTTTATCAATCAGTAGCTTTAATTTTTTTAATTCAATGTTATTATGTCGACATGTATCTCTATCAATTAGGAGCCTTAGTTCAGAAAGAACCACAGGCCGATGAGACTATTGGCAAATGATTCATGTTTTTCGATTATCTTTGACAAACCAACTTACCGTAAATTCTGAAAGTTATTCGTATGCATGCTCATATCTTTATTTGGCTTACGCACTAACGTATGATTATAATATACTAACCTATGTATCTAGCATGTCTTGCAATTTATGTTACTAATTATAAAATTAATTCTAACCTGGGAAGTTTGGTTGATGAAAATCATCATGATGGACAGTATTCAAAGTTGAAAACAAAGGATGTTCCATGGTATCATATCTTCCATCACACAAATCAATGCCACCAACAAAACTTGTTATTGTTCTCTTATTCCATTGTCCAGAACCAACAATTCTACTATCAACAATTATAGTCTTTTGATGATGAGTGAACATGGTTGAAATTTCAAAACCTTGAACTATGCTTCTTCCATGACCAGGATTACGCGGACACAAAACGCAATGAACATTTGTGTTTCTAAAATACTGTCCAGTTTCTTGATCATGAGTTTCCATCAAACCATCTTTCTTAAAATCAGGAACAGAAGTTCTGTCATCCCAAACAAGCATAAGAACATTAACACCTTCATTGGCTTTCTTCTTCAGAAGCTCTCCAAGTGTGATGCTTGTTCTTGTTGACTTGTTTAGGTCCCTAATCAAGGTTATTTCAGTATAAACAGACCAACCAGTTATGCAAATAAAATGTTTAGCATCATTAATTGCACTGTAAATATCTTCCCAACATTTTCCTGGCACGTAACGTTCTGCTCCGTCCAACGGAATATACGGAATAGAACCATCTATAACATGTGCATCTTGGTAAAGAGTGATTTGACAACCATTACTTTGTTTAAAGAAAGTGTGAGGAACTCCTTGAAATTGTGGACTCTTTAGTCCTTGTGACCAGTTTGGATCATTTTTAACATGTGAGAATTGAATTTGAACATGGATTTTGGAACCACCTTGTATTGGACGATGATTCACATCTAATATTTGAATCCATGTGTTTACTATGTTACCATTTATGACTTGTTCAACTGGAACATAAGCTCTTCCAATTAGAGTTGCTCCAATGGGGTTATCTTGTTTGACAGTGAATATGATATTGGAAATTGAATGAGCAGTATAAATGTGAAAGTTTTCATTCCATTTCGGGTTATCTATCATTCTAGTTCTTCCAACTCACGCCTTGTCTAAATCAACCGTTGCATAGAGACCCATCCCAATAATCTGCGAAATGTTTTTACATTTTATTATTTGCTTAGAAAAATAATGAAGTATGTTGCCTACATAATTACATTGTATATTATATTAGTAAATAAGGAAATAAAATAGTATGTGAAAATGTAAGATACCTCGGCGGGCTGGCATTGACACATAAAACAATTCTTGAGCTGTGACAGAATTTTCTTCCCCGCACTTGTACATGTTCCCTTGTTTACAAAATTTGAACATATATATAAAATAAGATTTTGTTTTTTTCTTTCTCTAGTTATTAGACTATACTACAATGCAATTTAGATTTCACATGTACAAAATGAAATTGGAAAATTCTTAAGGATTTTAATAGATATGATACAATTTTTATATTGAGAAGCTTTAATCAATCTACTTAAAATGAAATTGGAAAAAATTAACATAGAGAAAGTGTTGTGAGCACCTTGTTGCAGAGATTGAAATTGCATCCGGGAAGAGTTTGAGTTTGTAGTGTATCAACCTCATATATAGTCACATCGAGCCTCCCGTGTAGCAACTGCACCATAACTTTTGCTAATGGTTCTTTTCTCCTCTCTGCTGTGTGCAATAAAAATAAGTGTCATACATATGCAATGTGTTAGGTATGTACTATGTATGTAGCATATTTTTATTGAATGCCTAGAATATAAAATGACATGTGACAGTTAAAGCAAAAGTGAAATTTTTATGTAGATGTAGCTTACATGGAAATGGAGGTTAAGGAGGGAAGATGTTGATGATGATGGTGTGATATTGTCCTTATGATGAAGGCCATGGTTTGATTTGCATTGGTACATTTATAGGCCTTGGAGAATGAAGATGGACAAGGAGAGGGGAGAATCTGATCCATGTATTGTCTTAAACTCTTAAGTGAAGCAAGAGATGTTTATATAAGATTTGTAAGTTGAAAGGGAGATTCCTTTAATTCATAGTTTCTCTCTCAAGCATATATTGGAATTAGTTCTCAACTTGAGTTTCAAGGAAGATATAGGTATTCACCTAAGGGCTATGCTAATGCCAACATTATTCAATTATATGTACATGTTTTGCCGGGTCCCCCATCTAGGCATGGCAATAAAATCCAGACCCGCGGATAATCCGCCCAAACCATACCCGCTTTGACGGAGAAAATCCGAGTTGACTGAGTTTGGGTTTGGATTTGGGTTTTCTTCGATTTTAAAAGATGGGGTTGGGGCGGGTAACAGGAACATTGATACCCACCCCGAACCCGCCCCGCTTATATTAAAATTAAATTTTACCTCTTTTAAATTAGAAACCCTAGAGCCTTCATTCCTCCCCAAGCCGGCCCTAATTTACAAAAATTTTCTTGTCTCCACGCCCTCTTTGTTCATCATAGAGGGGTGATTTTGGGTCACTTTTGGCCTAGAATCACCCCCTCTACACCTTTTTTTTTCTCTTTTAATTTAAATAAGTGATTTTCACATAGATTAAGTTTTTCTTTTGTGTTTTTTTGTGATTTCGTCGTCTAAGTGCGGCGTTGTGTTGGTCGTCATCTTGTGCGGCGTTATTTGATTTCCCGTATTGTTGCGGTGTTCTTTTGATTCTTCTCGAAAGATTATATTCGGTCAATTACAGATTCAATCAATGATTTGGGCATCAACGTTGCAGATCCGGAAGCATGGATATTCCGGTGATTTTAATTTTATCATATTATTTGTTGTAGGCATTATGTCGTTGTATGCTATTAACTCGGATGCTGTGAGTTTGTTCGCAGATTCATCCTTTACGTTTTTAGCGAAGTTGAATATGTGGTTGTATTTGATGTATCTGTCGATTTGAATGAATGAATATCATTTTGTTTGTGTCAAAAAAAAATTAGAAACCCTTAAAAATCTCTTAAATTACATTAATATGTTTATTTTTTATTTATAATTTGAGTACTAAACAAGCCGTTTTCTCTATTTTTTTTCTTTATTTAAAATAATATTGTTTTTCTTTTTACGCAATTTAAAAAAATATTGTTGAAACAAAATAATTTTGGACTTTTAATTTTATTTTTTAATAAAAAAAATACTAAAATACGATCATAATTTATGTGGGAAAGATTCGTAACAGGGATACCTGAATCCCGTCACAGTTGGGTATGGATTTGGGGTTATACTTTTTATCCCCACTTAGAATTGATATGGGTTTGGGGATACCGAACTTTGTGGGTTTGAGTTTGGAGAGGGCAAAATCCGTCTCCCGCCCCGTTGCCATGCCTCCCATCACCCAATTCAAGCACCAACATCACCACTGTAATAATACTACTCTGATTTTGAATATAAACAACAAAAAAAACAATTTTTTAGATTTATCGAATAAAACATGGATCCGAATCATTGACCATAAAATATTGCACTTGAGCAACTTCTACCATTCCCAGCACAAACAAAAGTTCCAATACAATTCATATCACCAACACCTTCACTTGTTGCAGTAGCTACTTTTTTAAATTCTGTTTCTTTCATTTTGAAAACTTCTCTTTTTCTAATTATCCATATAGCCCGTACACACTAGCTACCCATACGGCCATACACACTAGCTACAATTATATTTTGCTACAAGAACGAAGCTTACGGGGGTGATTAGGGATTTATGAAATAGTTTGGGGAGAAATTAGGGATCTGGGTATAGGGTTTATTTTTTGTAAATAACAAATAAATAAAGTGAGGTGGATAATAATGTGTAAAAAAAGTGTAAAGTTAATTTTTTTTTACTTTTTTTAACTTTCACTATCAGTTTAATTTGTTTCGGGGGGTCAGTTCTGGCATCAAGTGATTTCAGCCTCTCCCATCGTAGTTGCGAAGATCGAACTGTAATCCTCCCTACAAGTTCAGCGTCAATCATCATTAAACCAACGATTAATATAAAGTTAAAATATTTCGATTAACAGTGCCATTGAAAAATATAAAATTCAAAATAAATCTAAATCTTATCGAAATAGAACCACCAACATATTGTATGTGTTGTGTGATACAAATCTTTGCATTTTTTATTTTTCAAGTTTTTTTCCATTTTCGAAGTATTTAAACCGCATTACATGGAACATCGGAGTTGTACTCCATCTTATCGTCAATTAAATTGTTGTTACAATGTAATACGAACTTTGAGGTCAAGTTCTCTAAGCGACAAGTGAACATGACGGCTCATACGTTAGCTAGAGCGGCCATTTTTTAGTCTAGTCGCACTTTCCTTAATAGTATTAAACATTTTATTAGTAATGTAATGAGTTAATTGTGTTTGCTTAAAAAAAACAAACCGCATTACATGTATTTTAAGTAGTTTAGTGGTTAGAAATTTCACTCTTAAGATGAATAAGTAGAGTGTCCGGAGTTCGAACCTCAATCCCTACATATATAATGTAATGTCCCTAATCTTTATCGAGCCTGAAATCTTTATCTTTATATATTTAATCTAATCTTAATATAGTTTACAACCATTTGCAAACCCTAATCTTACTTAAAGATTCCATTCGAGCGCCAAACTCACTTTAGACCACAAATAATGACTCATATTAATTATTATAACTAAGAGGTAATAGGTTGTGTTTAATTTTTATAAATCTATGTAATGGCTAAAAGATTATGATTGAAAAAGTTGTCCAGGTCATTGCAATGTACTTAACACAAATTTGTTCAACATTTGTAAAATAGACTTGCATTTTGTTGCGATAAATTTAAAACTAGTTTGGATAATAACACCCTAATTGATTGTATTGTTAGTGTTAATTTTCTCTATATATATGGGTGAAGTCTAGGGTGAGGGAGGTGATAGGTCCCTCACCGGTGAGGGAGTTTGATAAATGCATTTCAACCATTGAGATCAAATCAACAGTTCAGATTAAAAAAGAGAACATATATAATTTGTCACACATGATCCTAATTAAAAAAAGAGGATTTAGTGGTTTGATTGGGAAAAAAATACAGCGGTGGTTCCCATCTGTTTCACATTCTATCACATTGCTTCAACATCACTATTCCACCAATACAGTCCCGACGACCACCACCGGCGCCGACCACCACCGTGTCCCGGCGACCACCACGACCGCTGACACAGATGAGCACCACCAACAGTGGATCTTTCTTTCTCTTGCTCAAACAGTACTGGTTTTGTTATTTGTTCATCTTCTCTTTCTTTTTCCACTGTTATTCATCCTTTCTAAGATTTTTTTCCTTCAAATTACATAGGTATTCTATTTTAGGATTATGATGAATTAAATTCTGGATCTCAATAAAATTAATTTTATAATTTGGTTGATTAAGATGGTGAAAATCGTCGGATTTTAGTTCAGATCTAGTAAAAGTAGCTGTGGTGAAACTGAGTTCTCCGATGAGGAAGGAAGGGAAATTGAACTTTTGTAAGAAAAAAAGAGTGTTTAAGAAAAAAATAAAAAAAGAAGTATGTTGGTGGAGAAGAGATGTTGAAATGTGAAATAAAGATAGTAACAGGTTTGTATGTGAACAATCGACATGTTCTCTCTTTTGATTTTAAACAAATCTAAGTCATTAATTTCATCTAACGGTTAAATTTTCCTCCCTCACCGGTGATGGACCTATTTCACTCCCTCACCTTAGACAGCACCATATATATGGGATACTTTTCAATAATATGCTCAATGATATTGTTTTTGTTAACTAACGGTGGAGATTACTATGGATAAATGTAAATTTTTTGATTTAGATCAATCTCAAGCTTATAACAATGAATTATTTGGTGTACTTGCCAATTTTCTATGGATGAAAAAGAAGAGAGTTGGCCTTCATAGCCATTTGCAATTAAAGAACAACACTTTAAAAGATCACTCTCACTGACAAAAAGAATATTTCAAAAGAGTGTTATCTCCAGCAATTGAAACTAAAGTTTTATCGAATAAATAGGATGATTTTGGATATTTCAAAGTTTGTGTTGCCAATAGTTGGGTAAGAGAGAAATTCTATGTTTAAGAAAACATTTGGAGATCACTTTAGAGTAAACGCATCTGAATATTACTGTCATATAAATATGTTTGAAGATTTAGTTGACAATTGTATTTTCAAAATCCTCATTGAGTTATGTAGCAATGATGACCAACACTTTGTAGCCAGGGGCGATTCTGCCGCCCAGCAAGCCTGGGCACGTGCCCGGGCTCGGCCATCCATTTTTTTTAGGGTTCTTACTTTAATATGAAAATTTGAATGTTTGAGTAAAAATTAATAAAATTTAAGTGTGTATTCATAATCTTCATGAAATTCTGAGCAAAATTGTATATTTACTTGTCCAATTTGGTGCAAGAATGAAAAACACGATTTTTTATTTTGGTTTGGAGGTTGAAGAAGATGAACAGTAACTTAAATCATTGTTTTAATATTATATATTAAGGAAGCATTAAATTGCATCAAGCATGTGCGCTGGTTTGTTGGTTGGGTGATGTATTGGTCACACAGGGGACCTGTTCAACTCTTACCTGCTCCTTTATTTCAAGAATTCTTTGATTATTTTGGTTTTATTTTATTTTATTTGTTTACCTGCTCCTTTTTTTCAAGAATTCTTTGATTATTTTGGTTTTATTTTATTTTATTTGTTTCTATATATATATATATATATATATATATATATATATATATATATATATATATATATATATATATATATATATAATAAAAAAAAACCCTTTATTTCCTTTAAGTTAATTTTATGTTCTTTTCTTTATTAATTACTTTTATTATAATTTTAGTATATAAAAAATATATATTATTAGTTAAAAATGGTCTGATTCGGTTGAACTTCGATCCGAAAACCTTAAATCAATAAATATGTTTGCATTTGTGATTAAAATTATGCCCAGGCTTAATATTATTCCTGGAGTCGCCACTATTTGTAGCTCATCAACTTGTCGCATTATTGCATTCATACGATGTGGTGAAACTTCTAAACACAGTGAATGTTTACGGTGAAATGCATGACAAGTTTGGGGAATTATACGAAACTTTGTTTAAATGTTAGATATTAAACTTTGTTTATATGTTTTAATAGAGAGAAAAAAAATTTATTTTTATTTTTAAAGTATATATAGACTATACAACCAATAGTTCTATTCTACTAACTTTCATGACAAAAATTATTTATTTTAACAACTATTTTTTCAACGACTATTCTTTTACATTTACGTTCTACAACACTACACACACAAAACAAGCACTGCAATGCAGCACGTTCCTACAAACAAATCAATTTTGCCCCCAATTAATTCCATAACTGTTCTGTACATAGAGATATGGAAGATAATTTCTCCTACCCACTCCAACAACTACTGCACAATGGGTATCAAGATCGTCGAACAAGGTAGTGAATGGCGAGTTCTTGAAACCCTGAGAAATTGAGAAATGGCGAATTCGGACGATGAGCTTCTTTTGGAGAGGGCACTACAGTATTATAGACGAGCATCACAGCTTTGTAGGGTACATCGTTACAGTGACTGAGCTTACCCAGACAATTGGAACTTGCTGAAGCCGACTATAGAAAGGCTATTGATCTTAGGTGTAGAACTCCCGAGATATATCAAGCTTTAGGAAATGCACTCGTAATGAATGACAAATCTGAGGAAGCCATTGTTAATCTTCAAAAGGTTAATACACACACTGAATACAGAATCCTTAACCGCTCATCTAACTTCTTCTAGGACTAAAGTCTCCTCTTACAAGGTACACAATTTCTTTCTTTATTCTATTTAATTTGTACATATATGCTATAATCTTGTGTCTAATGATTCATGGCTCATATTAAAATATCCTTCATGTACGTAGAAAAAATGTAGAAACGTCCATCGCATGTCTTGGAATTTCTTGCCTTCGATTTCGCCCACACGAGCAAGTCTTGGCAATCCATTTATAATGGATTGCGGTGAAAACATAGGTTCCAACCGAACCTGATCATCACTAGCATCGCACCGGCGGTAAAATGCGACACTTGCGGCAACTTGATGCGCACTGCTTACCGCCCAACATATGGCTGCATATACAAAATTGTAATAAGTTTAGTAAGCCTAAAAAATATCTCAGACATTCACAAAAACCACTTAACAAATTAAAAAGATTTGGCTGTGAAGGTAAGCTACAAAACAATTACAACAGTGGCCTCTAACAACACTGGTAACAACAGACAGTTTTGGATGACAAGTTTGGGGAATTATACGCAACTTTGTTTAAATGTTAAAAATAAACTTTGTTTATATGTTTTAATAGAGAGAAAAATAAATTATTTTTATTTTCAAAGTATATATAGACTATACAACCAATAGTTCTATTCTACTAACTTTCATGACAAAAATTATTTATTTTAACAACTATTTTTTCAACAACTATTCTCTTACATTTACGTTCTACAACACTACACACACAAAACAAGCACTGCAATGCAATGCAGCACGTTCCTACAAACAAAACAAATTTCACTAACAATTGTTTACTCACAGTTTATCCAAATACTACCCTCTAAAGGATTTTCTTATCTTCTTACTCATTCATTCACTCCATTTTCTCCTCTTTTCACCATATATAACATTGCTCCTCCTGTCGAAGCACATTCTACAACTGCAAGGAAACACTACAATTTCTATTGTTTCATTATTTTTCTGTATTTATACCGTAAATTTGTTTCGTAATTGCATTTTTCCTTTTAGTATAACTTCGGTTTATCTTAATCATCATCTAGCTCTTCGTTTTGCTCATCTAACGAACTAGTTGTTGTGTTGTTATTTCTTTGAAGTTCATTTTAGGATTTTGTTGGTTTGTTTAGAAGAATGGTGGAATAAAACTCACTCAATTTTATTGATACTATCATCATTTAAATACATGAAAAAAATAACATAAAAAAAGATAAACTTAAATAAGAATTAAACTACCTTAAATTTGTAACATACCCACTAATACTCATAATTCCTATATTTAAAACTTGTAACAATAGGAATTCTAAGAAACAACAATAAACTCTATTAAGCCATAATAATAATAATAATAATATTGATTCATATTTTCAACATATTTTCATTTTACTCATCACTGTATGAATCTAGCAATTTCTTTATAGTTAGATTTTATGATTTTCATGTTAGTCATTACTGATACGAAGCTAGCAATTTCTTTAGATTGTATTTTTTTTATTTTCATTTTACTGATCACTGATTCACTGTATGTAGTTATTTGTTTTTTTAGTGTACTTGAAAATTTGCTTTAGACTGAAGGAAAAGAATGTTGGCCTCTAGTGCCATTTGCAGTTAACCAGCAGTATTTACAAAGATCACTCTCCAAAGAAAGTTTCAAATGAGTTTTACCTTCTTGCAGCGACAGAAATGAAAATTTTATCAAACAAGAAGGGTGATTTTGGGATTATAAAGTTTGTGTTGCCAATAATTGGGTGATGGGAGAAATTCTATATTTAAGAAAACTTTTGGACGATCATTTTAGAGTAAGCATCTCTCAATATCACTATCATAGTAACATGTTTGAAGATCTAGTTGAAGGACTGCTCATGCAAAACCAATATTCCACTGAGACCATATTCACTTGTTGGACGCGCTGGAAGAATAATATCATGCTTTCATTGAGAAGTCTTTCTACATATCAAGCTGGAGATCCCAATGAACATGTAAAGTTTGTGGTGAACTATTTGGGTGTTCGAAAGGTCAATGATACTTGGTTTATACTCTTCCCTAAACTCAGTTGGATGAAACAAGAGGCTGCTCATTTTCTTACTGCACATGAACACGACTGTTCTCTATCAACCTTAAAGATTTAATCACTTTTGCAACATTGTATTGGCAATCAGAATTGGTTTCTACCCTAAGTCTCATCGATTTTCCATATATGTGATGTTGTCAAACTTCTAAAAATAGCAAATGTGCACGGTGAAACAACATGGACAAGGTTGGAGGATTATACAAACCGCATAATAGCAGCTTGTTTAGAACAAATTTCTCCCCTCAGTTGCAATGCCAAAATGAATAAAGATATAATTGTACAATTAGATCTTGAAACGACTATGTATTTATAGATAATTTGTCTTTGTATATTGATAAATTTACCGATGTGGGAATTTAAAATATATTTTTGTTTAACAAACTCACATACCTCCGTTGATTGTCTAATCTTGTTTTACAAACTCAAACTCATGTCCTTTAAGAATTATGTAGTGCATTTACCACTACGGTACATCAATCAATTTGATATAATTTTATATCAATCATGTAATAAGTATGCAATCAATGCCTAATTGATATAATTTTTTCCCTCTATCAAATGTTAAAAATTTATATATGGTCGTTTTGCAAAAAATATATATTCAATGGTGATAAAAAAGTTGTTAATTTATTGATTAAACATTATGAATAAAGCATCCTTCAAAATAAAAAATTAAAATAAAGATATATGGTCATTTTACAAAAAAACATATATTCAATGATGATGAAAAAATTGTTAATTTATTGATTAAACATTATGAATTCCATATAACTCACTACAAGAAATCAATTATTTACTGACGGCCAAAAGCCCTCACAAAGGGGGAAAATCCGTCACAAAGTGATTATTTACTGACGACTTTGTGACGGCCAATTTTCGTCAGTAAATAGCTCGTGGATAAATTATTGACGGCTCAGGTCGTCAGTAAATTTACTGACGACTTTGTGACGGCTCAGGTCGTCAGTAAATTCATTTAGTGACGGCTAAGGTCGTCAGTAATTCGTCACAAAGTTTTTGACGAAATTCAAATTTTGTCCATGATTATTTAGTGACGGCTGAGGTCGTCAGTAAATCCGTCACAAAAAATTTTAAAAAAATTTATTTTAATTGTTTTATTAATTATGTTTCAAAAATAAATTTATTAATTATTTTAAAAAACATATAAAAAACATATAGCGAACAAATTTCCACGAAAGTATCACGAATTATAAAAAATGTTTAATTAATCAAGGCCACCGCTAATTTTGTAAAAAAAATAAACCACCGCTAAAAATTGTCAATCCTGAGTTTCAGTCTCTTTTTTGGAAAAGTATGTTCATGTTCAACACTAATTCACAAATTCTGACTACAAGCACTTTGTTAAACAACACTGTCATCATAGACACAGTCCAATTTTTCGATTGAAAAGCAGGGGTTATTCCTTTGAAAAATAGTTTCTTTCCTCATGCATAATCATGTTTGCAAACACTATCTCATCACTTCTATTGTATCTATGGGGTGATTTTTTACAAACCCTGTACCAAAGAGCTGGAAACAATTTCTCAAAAATTTAAATGGCATCACTGTTGCCATGACAGATGGAGTGAGAAATTTGATTGTTGAAAGGTAGAATAATGAGAGATCTGTGTCTACTTTGATTGGATCCAAGTTCTACCGCCATGGAAGGTGTGAAAGTAAGAGCTGTGGAAGAAGCATGCGCTAGAGGGAAATAGGAGAAAAGAAGAAAGAAATAAAATTGGGAGGAATGAACAAGGTGGTGTAAATAATCTCTCAAACCCAAACTCAATACAAATGGGTGTGCAAGCATGAAATCCGGTGAAGCAGCCAAGATCTAAGTATCCATAATTAAAATTTCATGTAAGTGAATATTTTGTGACGGCTTGGGCCGTCGATAAGTTCGTCAATATTTTGTGACGGCTCGAGCCGTCAGTAAGTGAATATTTTGTGACGGAAATGGTCGTCACTAACTTATTGACGGATTTTCTGCAAAATTTTATTAATTTTTTAATTTTCTGACGACTTAATGACGGCTTGGGCCGTCACTAAGTTATTGACGGCTTGGGCCGTCACTACCCATATGAGATTTTCGTCAAAAAAAACGTGATTTCTTGTAGTGACTTTTTTATGATAAATTTTTTCATTTTTTTGAAAAGCATAACACCATATATATGGTTCCTTTCTTTATCATGTTTTTAATATGACATTCACCTTTTTATTTCTATATTTCTTATTTTTGTCACGTTTTTTTAGTAAGACATTCAACTTTTTATTTTCATATATCTAAATTTGAAAGTTAATTAATATATTTATTGTAGTTTAATTTTAGAAGTTCATTAATAAGGTACATGATAAGATTTAATGTAATATGATTTTTCCGTATTCACCATTCCATTTACGTATTTTTTAATTCAAATTCAAAACTTTTTACTATTTTGTAATTTTTTTTTTTTTTTTGGTTTTCACCACCAGTTGAATCTGGTTCGGGGGTCAGTTCTGGCATCAAGTGGTTCCAGCCCCCTCCCGATCGCAGTTGCGGGGGATCGAACCGTGGTCCTCCCTACCAAGTTCAGCGCCAATCACCACTGAACCAACTAACGATTGGTTACTATTTTGTAATTTTAACACCTTTAATGTAGTATGATTTTTAGAAGGTCATTAATACCTTTAATGTAGTATAATTTTTTTGTATTCACCATTCCATTTACCTTAACTTTTTACTTATCATCATAAATTAATTTTTTTAATATTTCTTAATTTTAATAATTCACCTACACGTGCACACAATGTAGATGGTGATGCAGTGGATGATGTTCACACTCCCGAAATTTTGAACACGATTTCTGCGTCGGGTCTTCCAAATCATAAGTTGAGACTTAAAGTTGGAGTTTCAGTTATGCTATTAAGGAATTTTGATAAAAAAATTATGATTATGCAATGGAACAAAATTTATTATTACAAGAATGAGAAAATATGTTCTTGAAGGAAAATTTATTTCGGGAAGTAATATTGGTGATAAGATTTTTATACTTAGATTGTCTCTAACACCATCTGACGTAAGGATTCCTTTTAAATTTCAACGAGACAATTTTCTTTAATGGTTTCTTTTGCAATGACTATTAATAAGTGTCAAGGACAATCTCTCGAGCATGTTGGGATATATGTTATGTCGCCAGTGTTTTCACATGGTCAATTGTATGTTGCGATTTTAAGAGTTACTTTTAGAGAAAGATTAAAAATATTGATTACTGACGAAGACAGTAAAGATACGAATAAAACTTCAAATGTAGACTATAAGGAAGTATTTCGTAGTATACCATATTATAAAAACAAAGAGAAATTGATTCATATTACTAAAACTTTGTTTTTAGTACAAAAAGTGTTCTGGATACATTAAAATAGTCTCACGTCATTTGGTAATCGAGATAAAGGATAGTTTATATATAACACTTACACCTTTCAAACCATTGAGACGCATTTTCTACAAATGACAAGACTGTGACGGGTTAACCCCAACGTGGACAATCTCTAGGAGATGTAAACTTAAAGCCGGATCGGAACACAAAGTATCACTAATACTTAAATTGCAATATATATTGGAAATATATTAATAAATATAGTTACCTTAAAAGTGTGAATAATCTCGTCACTTATGAATAACATGTGTCAAGGATTTTTGTTTGTATAATTGGAGTCACGGAAAGTATGACAATTCAATTTTTAAATGGAGATTTTACTTCTTTTTTTTATATAAATGGAGATTTTACTTGGTGATTTGATGGTAGGGAAATTTTCTCCGTGTTGGTGGGAATGATGGAGAAAATTCTCCCGAAAAAGATTTGGAGATGAGAAAGAAATTTTATCCTCTATCCCGCAGAGGCTATATCACCGAACACTTTATTAAAATAACTTTATTGTGTATATTCAAATGCTTTATATGTTATATTTATTAATTTATATCTTCGCACACTATGTAGTATGTATATAAAGTTTATAGAGTTTATTGTGCTGCAGTGTATTTAAATCTTCTTTTGAGGTACATTATATTCTTTCTATATATTATCATATGTGCTGCAATGTATTTTTCGGGGGGTTTTGGAGGGAAGAGGGGGTGAGGTAATATTTTAAATTTTTATGTTTGGTTCGATTTTTTATGAGGGAGAGAGGAGGAAAGGGGAGGGAATATTGAGCAATTTTTGCTTCCCCCCAAATTGAGGGGATTTGGAGGGGAGGGGAAGGATGCTAAAACATAATTTATTATATTGACAAATTATCCTCATTTTTTTATTAAAATCCTAAATTATCCTTATTGAAATATTATTAAAAGTTTAAATTCTTATTTTCAATTGCTCTACTTTTTTTGTTATGTTGGAGCTCTCTCTTTTATGATGATTTGCAAATTATATCTACAAATATGACATTTATCAACGAGTTTTAAAGCTCTCACTGAGTATATAATACACATAAAAAAATGAAAGGAAAGTAAATTAAATCTTCAATTTTTATTTTGGAGCTTTCTCTTCCTTTTTCTCAAATTCATTTTCTTTTTCTATACCTGGACATGGACAATATTATGACCAAATGTGTATATTGCTACACCGAAACAGAGTGAATCTATTGCAATTTTTGTATTCATTTTTTTAAATCTACTTTATGGTTTTTGAGAACAGCAATTTTTCGAAAATTCTTATGCACCATAACTCTTCCCCAATTTTTATGCGTCAAAAGAAAGAACAACAATTTTTGTTTAATTAGCTTTCTCTTCCTTTAACAATTTATAAAGCAAATAATTTTAAAATTATGAAACTAATATTTTAAAGATAAAAAAGCAATTTAGTTTTATCTCCCCTCCCCTCTTGAACCAAATACATTTGCAATTAAAATCTCTCCCCTCTCCTCTTTTGAACCAAACATAAATATGCGCGTAACCTGTCTGTGAAGCACTCACTGTGCTAGCTAGGTGGTAAGTATGGGAGGAAGATAATCAGATTTTGAACCAAGAATCAAAGCCTTTGTATCAGGAAAATATTGCATCCCAAGAAGTAACGTTACACTTCCATCTTCACCAACTTCAACAGGATACCTCAAAAGGTGAGTATTTGCACTTTCATCTAATGTATCATCACAGTATAATTTCCAATTCCTCTCGGCAACACGGTTCACAAGTTTCACACATTCCACACTTTCAGGCTCGTCGAAATCATCACTGTTATCACCAATATGTTCATACCATAATGCTCTTCTGAATCCATAAATCTGACCTTGTGGTCTTTGTGAGTCATTGGATGTAGATGTTAGATGATGAGGTTGGAATGCACCCATTGCAATCTCTGTGTCTCTTCCACCATCCATTGATCTTTGATTTATGTTTGCTGAACCAATCATTATGTATTCATCATCCACTAAATCAACAAAATCAATAAACAAACAATTAATTGTTAATTAGTCTGTTACTCTATCTATGCATAATTTGACACTATAGCAGCTCAAAAATGTTAATTGTGCCAAATATACATTTTCTACGGTTTTGAATATAAGTAGAAACTGAAAATGATTGAACTTTGAACAAGAACATATCAGTTATATATTATAGGATTAATTGACATGTTACCTATCATCATTTTGGAATGAACATAGATCATGAACCTCCTAGACTTTTGTGCTCTATGATAGTCACTGGCAGGCGCCGGTTCCTCTGGAGGAGTATACTCTCCATCTTTCTTGCTTTCCCTTTTGCCAAGGCAATAAAATGTCAAATAATCGCGAGGGTGCGCTTCAATGTTCTTCTTTTTTATAGCATCAGCAATGTCAGAGTACATCATCTCCATGGTCCTTCTTTGCCAATCTAATATTGCCTGAACTGAGGCACTTTCAGGTATACCTTCTGGCCACATTGGAATCACTACATACACAACAAACCTTTCTCCAGCTTCAATTTTGCTAACAATCTTCAATGACAATTCCTTTGGTATGAGATGCAAAGCACCGATGTCTTCGACTTTAATATCACTTGCATGCCAACCATATGAGCTCCCTAGGAAATACTGATTTTCAATGTAGATGAAGTTTTTTGCTCGTCGAATAGCATTTATATAACCATCTTGAATACTTCTATCAATGATGTTATCTTTCCCACTAACAAGGCCTAATTCAATAACTTCATCTGGTGCTTGAGGGAAATTCGAAACAGCGCCACCATCGATCGACCTAAACAACTGAACACTCCAAGTGTCTCCATCTTCTTCTGATATCATTGCATCAGAAGGGTGGATTAGAATTCTGTCAAGAACTTCAATTGGGAATAAGAATTGCTTCCCGACTTGCTTTTCCCACCTCTGCTCAAAATTGTACAACACATCCCATGCAATAGGTCCTTCTAGCTTGCAGTGAATATCATGCCACGGTTCTCTAGGACCGCCTTTCTTAATAGAAGCACCCGGGAAATTTGGTTGATGAAAATCATCATGATGGATTGTATTCAATGTTGAAAACAAAGGGTGTTCCATGGTATCATATCTCCCATCACACAGATCAATACCACCTATGAAACTGATAACGGTTCGCTTCTGTGATCCTTCAACATGATGGCCATCAACAACTATAGTCTTTTGGTGATGAGTGAACATAGTTGAAATTTCAAAACCTTGAACTATACTCTTTCCACCATCAGGGTTACGCGGACATAAAACGCAATGTACATTTGTGTTTCTAAAATATTCAGCAGTTTCTTGATCATGTGTGCCCATCAAACCATCTTTCTTAAAAGCCGGAACAGAAGTTCTGTCATCCCAAACAAGCATAAGAACATTAACACCTTCATTGGCTTTTCTCTTGAGCATTTCTCCAAGGGTGATGCTAGTTTCTGTTGGCTTGTTTGGGTCCCTAATCAAGTTTATTTCAGTATGAACAGACCAACCAGTTATGTAAATGAAGAGTTTAGCATCCATAATTGCATTGTAAATATCTTCCCAACATCTTCCAGGAACATAATATTTTGTTCCGGATATTGGAATCCACGGATGAACACTATCAGGGACATGAGCATCTTGGTATAAAGTAACACTACAACCTTGTCTCTGGTCAAAAAATGTACGCGAAACTCCTAAATATGGCATATGTATTCCCTGAGACCATAAACATATTCTGTCCTCAATGACACTAGAGTATTGCATGCTAACACGGATTTTAGACCCACCTGGTACAGGACGATGATCTTCTTCGTCTAATATCTCAACCCATCTGTTAATTATAGGCCCCTTGAGAATTTTCTCAGCAGGGATATAAGCTCTTCCGATTAGAGTTGCTCCAATTGGATTATCATCTTTGACAGTGAATACAATGTGCGATATGTAATGAGCACAATAGATTTCAAAGGTCTCATTCCATTTCGGGTTTGAAGGTTGGTTCCCTATCATTCTGGTTCGTCCAACTCTTGCTTTATCTAAATCAACTGTTGCATAGAGTCTTGTCCCAACAATCTTCATAACAAGTGGTTTTGCATGTTAAGATTTTGAAGATTATTACATTAAAATGAAGAAGCATGTTGCTTAAAAATGTGGTTATAAGATATGTACCTCAGGCCTGCACAACAGACAACCTTTGACTTGGGCTAGAAATCTCTTTCCCTTGTTTGTTGTGCCCTTTGTTCCACAATATTTGACAAGAAAATGAAATAGTAACACAGATTGAAATAAATAAGCTTCAATAAATATTTTATAATTTGTCTTGAAAATAAAGTTATGCAATAGAAACATATTAGATGTTGTGATAGTTATGTCTAACAAGAAACTACTATTGTGCAGATTCGTTGGAATTGGATGACAAAAGTGGCTTTTAGACAAGACATATATGATAGAACAACCAATAGTTCTCTTCTACTGAACTTTCATGACAGATTATTTATTTCAACAACTATTTTTTACATTGCTACTAAGAATAGAGGGTTTTATTCTGTCCCGCTTTCAAAACTATCTAACTCTGCATCATTTTGAAGAACTTATTTTCAGCAAGAGTTTCATATGCATCAAAATTACTCAAATTATTTTGAAGGTCTTGCCACATCGGCATCATAATGGAAACTTAAAGAAAAATGCAATGAAGTGCACGCCTAAAGATATGTTTATAAGTGGACTTTACAGGTTGGTTCTGTAAGGTTGAGTTAAGCTGGAACTCTTAACGCAACATCTCATGTCAAACACTATTGACTTTATGTTTTTGAAGGAGCCTTTTTTAAATTTATTTAAACTCTATTTTTTTCTCTTTAATTATCAAAAAAAGAGAAAGTTTTTATGAATATACCTTTCGACAGAAATCCAAATTACATCCAGCTTGCAATCTATCAACTTCACTTATGGTTACCTTAAGTGTCCCATGTAGAAGCTGAGGCATTTTGTGTCACACTTTCTATCCTAACCACAGAGGATATTAATTAAGGTGATGAGTTAAAATTCAATTTCTTTTTACAAAATCTGGGAACTATTTCTTTGGTAAATGTATGTATATATGGAAATAAAAGGTACATTTGAGTTGTTATTTACATATTTATATTTGAAGAGACATGAGATGAAGAAAGAATGTAGGGAATATTTTGTTTGAAGAAAGAGAAGTCTCTTTGGAAGACTAAAACCATAATCCATTACCTTCTTGACTTGCATGGAACACTTGCTTACTTAGAATGGACTAGAAGCCCGTTTTGACAAGGTAGCTGAGTTGTCCACGACCCAAGTTACCATTTTAATTAGTGTAAGTATAGAAGTATTATTTATTTTTGGGTTAAGTGCAGTTTTGGTCTCTCTATTTTTATTATTTTGCAGATTTAATTCTTTTATTTTAAAATTCGACAGTTTTGGTCCCATATTATAATTTTTTACTATAAATTGATGATGTGATATGTTTTAAACGACGTGGTATAGAATATGATGATGAGAAAATACCAACATCGATGAAATAGTAAGAAAAATCTTTTATAAAATTAATTTAAAATATATTGTATCATCATATTTTAGACAAAATATGAGTTAGGGGAACCAAAACTGTCGAATTTTAAAATAGAATGACCAAATCTACAAAATGATAAAAATATGGGAATCAATTTGTCAAAACAAAAAAAATATGGGAATCAAAACTGCAATTAAGTCTTTATTTTTTTCAAAAAAAATATCATAGTAATATTATTCTTTAGAGCGATGCTATTTAGCAAGAAATATTGATGCAAGAAAGAGAAGAATCCATAAAACTAAGAAATTTGACCAATTAAAACTTGATTAACCATACATGGGAGAGAGTATTATAATTTGACCAATTAAATATTGGCACTTAAAATTCTTCTCTTTCTTGCATCAAAAAATTCTTGTTAAATAGCATTTTCCTTAATTGAACTATATTTACAAGATTTCGAATTTAAATCGACCTTTGCATATAAAAGGCGGATTAAATATTTCATTTTCTATTATTATATATGCATTTTTTTTATAAATTATTATATATCCTTATTACACACGTGTGTAATATTTGTTTTGATATATACTTTGTCAAAAATTGAAAATATTTATTAACGGTATGGAAGATTTTTATTCACAAAAAGAGAAATTAATTCATATTACTAAAACTTTGTTTTTGGTGCAGAAAGTATCACTAATACGTAAATTGCAATATATATTTAAAATATATTAATACATATAGTCACCCTTAAAAGTGTGACAACATTTTATTAAAATAATTTTTATATGTATATATTCAAAGAATTTAATTTGTATGCACTGACAGTGTAAATATTTTTTACACGTGCATCCAATCAAATCATGCCATGTATATATTTGTGGAGATATTTTAGGAATTTATTTAGAAAAGTAGCAATATGGTATATTTTGATTGGATGCATGTGTAAAAATGTTTTACACCGCCAGTGCACGACAATTAAACTCATATTCAAATGCTTTATATGTTATATATATATATATATATATATATATATATATATATATATATATATATATATATATATATATATATATATATTCACACACTATGTGTATAAAGTTATTTGTATATGCGATGTTTATTATTGCAACAATGATTAAAAGACTCGCAATGATACTTTCATTTTTTATTTGTTTTATAATTAAACTTTTTTTATAATTACTTTAATTTAAAATAATATAAATTTAATAATTTTTATTGTTGATGATCTCTAAGGCAATTGTGGGGATCTGTATAGATGGAGATGGAGGAAGATTATCCTCAATGGCGTTGTAGATCATTTTAAATGGTGAAAAAGATAGTGATAAAATATACCCTACTTATATATTATCCGTCCCGTTGACATCTCTAAGTATAATTAACTTGAACAAAAAATCATTTTATTATATATAAGAAAAAGATATAGCTTGAAAAATTAGTGTCCCTTATCACCTGAAACAATCCATTATTTTGATTTCAAAACTCAAAAGAGGCACCAATATCAATTGAAACTGTGAAATGTTTGGTCATTGGTGGCTCTAATGGGTGAATGATCAATGATCAATGAAATTTGTAGACAGATGCCTAGGGTCTAGGGACTCTCTGATGAGGTCATTTTGTCATTGGACTTGTTGACGGTAGAGGTATATAAATGAGCTGAACTATTAGTCAATTATTTGAACTCAGATCATTAAATATCGCTAACCCAAGTCACACACATTGAGCAAATGAGAAATCATGAATTCATCATAGCAAATAGTTTTAATTTAATATTTTAAAATAAAAATAACATCACATGGATTTTACACGACTTACAATTTTTTCCTCCTGATCTAACAATTATCATTAGGAAACTCACTTTAATAATTGTGAGATCTTGTATTTGAATTCAGATAAAGTTGTTCAGTTTAACAATATCACTGTTTGTTAGTTTAACTAAGTTTTATTATACATGTTACTATTTTATATCATCTATAGGAGATACTTAATATTCATGTCTAATTATTGCCTCTTCTCATTATATTTATTTTGGTATGAAGGGATGACAATTGGACTCATACTCAATAGGTACCGGCAAAAATACTCACAATTGATAGGATAAAAACCTGCATTTTGGATAGGGTATGAGTAGTTACCCGCAAAAATGATCCGATATGGGTGCTCGTATGAGTACCTTAGTACCCACCCGACTCCATACCCATATGATATATATTTATTTATTTTTTAAAACATTTTTATTTATATTATTTATAATAATATATGTATATCAAATTTTTAAAAATACTAAACTATTACACATTTTTAATATATACATTTTTAATAATATATGTACTATAGCACCCTAGCCATACCATACTCATTGCCATACTTAAATATAAGTTGTTTCTTCTCATATAATAATTTAAAATATGTTTAATTGTATTTTTAGTCTCCTATTTTATCACATTTATAAAAATAGAATAGTCTTCCTATTTTAAAATCAAATTTATTGGTCCTTGATATCCTTTTGTTGCAATTTCGGCCCAATCAATAAATTTTACCCCAAAATGGTAATTTTTAGCCTAAAAATTAAATAGTGACTTTTGATACTAAGGTCTTGTCACTACTAGAAATTTCGCTTTTAGCAACCGATTTAGCGACCGAAAAATTTCAGTCGCTTTAGCAACCGATTTAGAGACCGATATTTTGAGCGTCAGAGTAAAAACACATTCGGTTGCTAAATCGGTCGCTACGTAATTTTAGCAACCGAATTAGAGACCGATATTTAGCAACCAATATTTCGGTCGCTTTAGAGACTGATTTAGAGACCGATTTAGAGCTTCAAATTTAAAAATATTTCAGTCGCTAAATCAGTTGCTATAGAGACCGAATTAGAAACCGATAAATAGCGATAAAAGATCCGACGCAAAAAAATATCATACAAAAAAATATTTAAACCAAATTAATTTTATTTTTTTTTACTCAATAAAATGTTAGGTTTTATTATATTGAATGTTTATCTTAATGAGCTCTTATAAGTTTGTACCCATAAGAAATATAAATTTATTTATTTTGAAACACAAACCCATCTTCTCTTCTCCAACGGAAATCGAAACCGAGCTTCTCCACGATTCTGCACACTTCTCCAACTAAATTGAAATCCAAACCCAAATTTTCATCGATCTTAAGAAAACCTAAACCCATGGCCGAAAAATCGATTCACACAAAATCCCAAAGTCCAGTCTGTGAGGTTGAATCAAATCCCTAATCGTACTCTTCAGTCTTCATCTTCAACGAGAGAGTGATTTTGTGAATCAAATTCTGTTTGTGATTATAGGTCTCTAAAAGTTTCTCTCAAATCTTCAAGCGAGTCAGATTTTGTGCCCTAACATCTCATCTTCGAATGAACGTTTGTCTCATCAACTGGTTAGTTACCTTTCATCTTCTTGTTTCTTCTTCCTAAATTAATTTTGATATCTCCCTTTGATGATTGTGATGTTAAATTGTTCCTATTTTATGGTAAGATTGTAGGTTAAAATGATCAATTTTAAAGTTTCCCCAATTTTACACAAACTATATTAGTATATGTCTTAGTCAACAAAAAGTATTAGTATATATCTTCTACATAACCTTCATCTTAGGGTTTTTCCATCATTTTGTGGAGAACCTTCATTTTAGTGTTGATAATGTAATCCTATCTTCTAAATGGAGATTTTGAAGACTTTTGTTTCTAAGAGACAATGAAGTTGAAGGGTATGTACGATTTCTATTTTTATACACGTGAAAATTTAATCTTGAAATTTTTTGTTCAAAATTTTGTTTGTTAGACATGTAAAAATTTGATTTAATTTGTGTTGAAGGGAAGTAGCCTTGGAACCAAGTGTATAGACTATAAATTTAATTTATATGTTCTGTTAAGTGGAATCCATGTATAAAGTTTGAGTCAAATTCCAAGAATAGCTTATTTACAATCTTAACAGGTGAGAAAAGTATGAGAAAGACATGTTTCTGTTCATTCTTATCAAGTGCAGATGTCAAATTCTACTCTCTGCTTGCAGTCCTCTATATATGCTCACATACCCCTATCTCTTCGTGTTTCAGCCTCTTTCTTGTGTCCAACCACAATGTAGTGCTCAAGGTGCAAAGCGGTTCATCATCACATAGTCCAGTGAGAGTTGAACCAAACTTCCACAAGTATGCACCTTGTATAGCAAGGGCATTATCATAATGATATTATGGTAATCCAGTTTGTTTACAATTTATCTGTGAACACTTCATATTCATAATAATCAATTCTTCTCTAATTTTTCACATGGAAAACATCTTTGTCAAGAAAAAATAGTTTGTGTGATACTCTTTAATACTATTTGAAGTTGAATGTGTTTATATTATCGAGATTTATATATTATTGTCAACTTGTTTAATTTGTCTCAAGAAGATATAAATGTTCTTTTTTCTCATGCCACAGACCACAGTGTTCATTATGTTACCCAAACATATTATCATAACATGTCATTGCTTAATGTAGATAAGAGCTCTCTTTTGTTCATGTAAAAAGAGCTCTAAATCATAAGACAATATTTTTTAGAAATAAAATATCCTGTTCTACTTTAATTATGTGATGTTTGGAAGTTAATGGTACTAACATGGATGAATTGTGTGAATTTATATCAATAGGTGTCTGAACAATTGAAAAGCTACTTTGAGGGACAATGCTTAGTGCCTAACAATTGCCAAACCTGGTAACTCTTAGAAGCCTCTTAACTCTAGTTAAAGTAGCTTATGATGCACAATGGTAGTCATCAGGTTTTTGTTAGTTTTGGATTGGTTTTTGGTGTACACCATGGATACAGAGGTATAAACTTATAGTTGAATTTAGAATGCACATAATATTGATGATTATGCCCTTATTATTGATTTAAACTTATAAATATATATATTGGAGCATCTTGATTATTGCATAGGTAGGTATATGTCTTTTCTATAGTAAAGAAATCTGATTTTTGATAGTATATGTTACCATGTATTCATGATTAAGGATTGAGTTTATTGGTACATTTCTTTTTGGAGGCAAGTTTCTCTCCCGCAATTTATTTAATTAAATTTTATAAAGTTGAATCGAATAAGTAATGTAACAATAGTAACATTTTTTTTTTTGATTATATAAGAGTGTTAATTGGTGATTTGATTTTTTTTTTGTAGATGAATTGTAGAGGGACATAGGAGAAAGGTGTTTTTTCAACTATGAGAAACGTATACAGTTGTGAAGTCCTCCTGAAAAGGTATTTTTCTATACTTTACTAGATTAATAACAATGGATTTTTGATAATATTTTGTTTTCAATTTCTTTCGGTTTGGAAAAAACTGTATAATTATAGTTTTAGTTACTTCTCTCACTTCAATAAATTTATTATGCATGCTAAATTTGATTTCTTGATTATTTTAGTTGCTAATAGTATTACTGTGTTGCTGAGGTTTAGTAGTTTGTTCTCTTCATTCGCTTCTAGTGTTACGTTTCAAACTCAACGTAGCTTTAGAGAAACATATTGACATGCTTGATATATATGATATAATCCTAACTGATGGCTTTTGTGGCATCTAGGGTAATGAGAAGGCCAGAAACCTCAAATAATTCTTGAATAAGTAGATGCTTAAGATAGGACTATTAACCATTGTGACATGTTATTTGAACACTATAATAAGCCCTTGTCTTGTTTATCTTTGATATGTTTTCTTAAGGTTTTGTTATTTGTTCTGGATTTAGTTTGCTCTGTTTTCTTCCATTTGCACGTTGGATTTGATTATTTTTTTCGATTTTTTGCCAGAAAATGAGTCAAAGACAAAATGGCATGCAAAATAGTCTAGGACAGCCACTAGATGGATAAACTTTTTGTTCTTTGAAAGGAAGTTATGAAGGTGTTGGAGTCTCTTATAGAGTTACAAAGTGTAATAGATTATTTGCTCATGTGGTTGCAGGTTTGAATCACGATTAATTTGAATCTTGTTGCACAGAAAATAAATAACTAGGACCCTTCATTTATTTATGAGCTTAACTGCATCAGCCCTGATTTGTAATAAAAATGCTATTGATGACAGTGATGGTGTTGCTGCATTAGTTTTGATGAAGTTATAAACAAAAGATAAATGGACCAACCGTACTGCCTATTCACATTATTTGTGTTTGATATGTTGGTAGTATAACTTTATGCTACAAGTTGAAAGGAGCTGATGTGTCAATGCATGAAGTTGTCAGAACCGAAGGATGCGAAGATATATACTAAGGAAGCCATTGATAACGTTGGGCATCTTTTATTTAAGTATTAAATTTATCGTTACAACGAGTTTAGGTCTGGGTACATAGTTTTGTAATACATGTACATAAACCTTTGATCTACATGACTATAGATATATATTAAGCATAACTTGTTTAATATTATGCTAACTTAGGCTAGGTATAGATTTAATGTAACAATGGATACATTTTATATATATAATTTTTTTATTTATGATATTTATATTAATTTTTAGTTAAAAATTTTATTTTTTATTATTACTTTTTTTTTAGCCATAAACCAAGCTAGCAACCGATTTAGTAACCAAATTTTTAATAATTAGATAAAATCGGTTGCTATATCGGTCGCTAATAGCAGTCGCAAAATCGGTTGCTGCTATCAGTCACAAAATCAGTCGCTATAGCGTCGGATAAAACATCGCAAAACTTGTCGCAAACTCAGTCTCTAAACCAGTTGCTAAATTCGGTTGCTGAATTCAGTCGCTAATTCAGTCGCTAAGAAATCAGTTGCTAATTTGGTTACTACAGATCAGCGACCAAGGCATTAGCTACTTCTTTAAATCGGTTGCTATATCGGTCGCTAATGTGATTAGCGACCGATTTTTGATTAAAATCGGTCGCCAAATCGGTTGCTAAACGCGACTTTTTTAGTAGTGTGTTTGGTACTAAGGGCCTAAAAATTTATTGGTCCTTCTTATCAGATTTTGTTTCTATCTTATCATGTGCATCAAACGAACCCTAAAAGTGTTAATTTCTCGTTAAATTTACAATTGTGCCAATAAATTACAATTTTTGGTGCCAAAAATCATCATTTTAAAGTTAAAAAAAAATCTAGCTTGGGTCTAAAATTGTATCAAATGTGATAATTGAGGGACAAAAAACAGTTGAAATTTAAGAGAGTCGTGAAGTCCCACATTAACAAGGAGTGAAAGAAATGTTGGATGTATAAGATATGTGATTTGTATTTTTATTATCTTAATGTGTTGAATGGAGATGTGATCCTCTCTCTTGAAATTCTGGATGTTTAGCCCATTATCACTCCCAGCAAAGCCATGGTTCCTTGTGCAAATCAAATCTAGTGATGTGGGGGACTCGCACTTGAGAGAAAGGTTGTTGAAATTCAAGCGTGAGTGATAAATCTCAAACCGACTTGAAATGTAGAAAATGTTAGGAATATAAGAGAGGTGGTCCATATTCTCATTGATTTGATAAGTTTGGTTTTAAATTGAATAACTATTTTTGTGAGTGTGATAAATTAGGGACAAAATTACAATTAAATATTTAAAATATTAAAATAAAAATTAATGAATTTGAAATTAAAAAAAAAAATCTAATGATGTATCGTTCTATTTAAGACTTGGGTCTTTTTTATGTGTGAAAAATAATTCCTGCACAATGCAACAAAAGACAAAACAACACATAACAAACTTTTAAGAATTGAGTAATTTTTTTGTCAAAAAAAAAAACAAGAATTGAGTAATTTTTTATCGTATAAAATATTTAGTGGACAAAAACTTATTTTAAACAATTTATAAATAAAAAGTTGTCATGTAATTAAGTGACGATCGATTTTCAACTTATTCATTTATTTAAAATTAAATAGAGTACAATATAAATTGTCCCTTCTAGTTCTATATTTTCTCTATAAATCAAACGCATAGTGACAAAAAAAAAAAAACTTGTCAAATGCCACCCAACTTCATTAATCTAGAGACCCATATAATGCATATTTCTATGTCTTTCATGTCCTCAACAATAGTGAATGGAATGGACTTGCACATGTAATATCGTACACGGCTGCTGTCACAATATTTCCAAAAAAACACATTTGGCCTACAAAAAAATTGACATGACAAAATCTCGAATAATAAAGTGACATGTGGTTTTTTATTTTCTAAGTAATTAGTTAATTAGTTAAATAGGTAGTAGTTAACTTAATAACTATCTCAACAACCAAAGACCCATTCCTTCTCAAAGACACACCATTACAGCCATAAAATGATCAAAGACTATGAAGTCAATTAGTTGTCTCCATAAATGATTTCTTTGCCTTAAGCCACACGTATAAATAAAGACAAAATAAAAAATATTTATTATGATCACGACTAATAAGAAATATAATTAGAAAGGCATAAAAAAGTATTACAAAAAAGAAAGGCATAATTAAAAAAGTTGGTATTGTCTTAAGTTTCTTTTTGTTTTTTATAAGAGTGCTTAGACAACAATTGCTATCTTAATCTCATGACAAATACTATATATGAAATATCGGCTATGAAGTTTAACTACCAAGGACTTGATTTGTCTCTTATATTCAAATATTTTTATGTGGAAAAATAAATATCATTTTCTTAATATTCTTGCAATAATATTGTATGACAAATCAGTTAGACTGCGGCCAATACAATTATTCATTTACAAAAAAAAACATGAATTTTATATTTGTGTGCCCTTAACTTCTGAAATTAAATTATAGTACGCCAAAATATATTGGAAATTAAGTGTTTGGTTGAAATCCCTTCACAAAGTTACTTTATAGGATAATTATTTGGATTGCTACTTTAGTTAGCTAGTCTTACCTAATTAAGTCAAAAAAGAATTTAGTCTTACCTAAAAGTGAGACTTATAAATAATAGAGTAGTTTGTGTTAAGTTCTTCTGTTAAATTTATGATCCTAACAATTAATAGACACTAACTAAATATTGCCAAAGAAAAGTTAGAAAAAATACCCATAAAAATATGTACTCCCTCTCCCAAAATATAAGCAAAAGTTGGTCAATAAAAGTGAATGTATCTGGTCCAAATTTTGAACCAAATACATCAAATTTCTTTGACTCACTTTTGTTTATATTTTGGGACAGAGGGAGTATGTTAGTTAGTAAAAAAAAAACATCTATGTTAAAAAAAAAATTGTCAAGTAGTCTATTGATTAGAAATTTCACCATTAAAGTGAATAAGTGGGTGTCCAATATTCGAACCGGGCCTCTGCATATATAATGCGATGCTTCTAACAAACTAAAATCACAACTTCACAAGGACATATGAATGTTAGATTCTAGTACTTCACCACAAGACACAAATGCAAACTCTTTTAGTCACACAAATATGTATGTTAGTTAGTCAAAAAAAAAATATGTATGTTAGATTTTTTTTCCGTCAAGTAACCTAGTAGTTAGAAATTTCACCATTAAAGTGAATATAAGTATGACGTCCAAAATTCAAACTCGGCCTCTGCATATATAATGTGACGCTCCTAACAAGTGAACTAAGATCATAACTCACAAGGACATATGAATGTTAGATTCTAGTACTTCAAAAGACACAAATTCAAACTCTCTTATAGTCACACAAATGACCGTTTGATCCAAATCTACATTAGAAGCTAAACTGTCCAATCTTAATTCAATAGTTACCAATATGTTAATGGTGTAAATATAGGATATACAGATTCACTGTTGTAGCATAACCACACTGTTTGACGCTGTAAACAATCACGGTTGTTGACCGCAGATTAGACAGTTCAGATTTAAATATTTATTTATACTGTAAAAAGATCTCGGCTGTTAATTGGAAATCAGATGACCTAGATCAGTCACAGCGTCCTGCTATTACTGCGGAAAATCCGATTCCGTAAATACATGAGATCTTTAACAGCGGAAAATCCAAATTCCTGCATATTCCAGAAAAAATGGAAGCAATCCGTACCAAATGTTAGTTGATCTTTGAAGTTCAAATACATTAATTACTACTAATACTAGTAAAAGAAGTGTTAACATGTGTGTGGATATAATCTATAGTCTAGTTTAGTTTAGTGAGTAGATCACAGCTTTGTAACATTGCATATGCATAACATTATAGTATCTCTATCTATAGCCAAAAAAGTGAACCCTACCTGCTTCACCTCATTTATTTCAGTAGTTAATTACTAATAAGTTAGCTATAGATTTTATCAAACTTTTGCTGGTGAAACTTTTATTGCATATGTACTGTTACTATCCCACTTTCCGTCCTATACTCCCAATTTCCACACCGACACCACAATATAAAGCAACCAACATCACTCATACTCACTCACATTATATTTTTTATATATATGTATATGTATAACTTATAACTATAAGCTTTATTAATTCCCAACAAAGAAGATATATAATATAATGGTACAACAAACAAAGAAGTTCAGAGGAGTCAGGCAACGCCAGTGGGGCTCTTGGGTGTCAGAAATTCGCCACCCTTTGTTGTAATTAACTCAATCCACACAATGCACCTATAAATATATATTATATTTTATTTTTTCTCACATTTTTGTATATTTATTTTTTTGTGTTTGATAAAATGTGCAGAAAAAGAAGGGTGTGGCTAGGGACATTTGAGACAGCAGAAGCAGCAGCAAGAGCATATGATCAAGCTGCAATATTGATGAATGGTCAAAGTGCTAAGACTAATTTTCCAAAGAAACAAGGTGAAGATGTTACTGCTATTGACACCCCTCATAATGGTAGTGGTGATGATTCTTTCTTGTCTCCCAAGGCACTTTCTGAGCTACTTAGTACTAAGCTTAGAAAATATTGTAAAGACCCTTCTCCGTCACTTACTTGTTTGAGGTTAGATAATGATAATTCTCACATTGGAGTTTGGCAAAAAAGAGCTGGAACACATTCTGATTCTAATTGGGTCATGAGAGTTGAACTTGGTGGGAAGAAAAAGACTGTTGAATCAGAGATAGGGTCAAAAGAAGATACTATTGATGGTGGTAATAATAATAATGGTAATGTTGATGATATTGAAAATAGGGTAGTAGTAGAAGAAGAGGAAAGAGTTGCTTTGCAGATGATTGAAGAGTTACTTAATTGGAATTATCCATGTGGTTCAACTTCAAGTAATTAACTATCAGAAGGAAAAGAAAATAGGAACATTTCATGTCATGGTTCTTAAAATTGTAGCAAATCCATGCATGCCAATATTTTCTGCTATATTTTTCATGTATTTTTCTGTTTTCTGTAGAACATATATATATATATATATGTATATGCTATCAAAGTGCTGATAAATAGATAATAGTCACTTTGATAGTTACTTAATATATACAATATGCAATATATATTATGGATTTGTGGTTGGGAAACATTAGAATTTGGATCAAATTAAGAAAGTTGTGTTGGAATTATTGGAAAGTTATATAAAAAGCAATTTAATCTGTCAATTTCAATTGTTGTTTCATAATGATTTCATTAATGAATATAGGATAATTACAGTTGTTTTGTATTAACAAATAGTGGTTGGAGAAAATCTAGTCTTTGCCATACCAATCAGTGTATCACTTGTGATAGGTAAAGGAACATTTGGGGCCTAATTAAAGATTTGTCTTATCAAATGGACTCTCTGATTCATAATTGCAGCAATAATTGTAATTGACTAAGCTGTTAAGTATACTTTTTATTTTCTTCTATATATTTGCATCTGAGTTCTAAGTCCTAACTAATTATAGCAAAAACTGCAATACATATTTCTCCTAAAAGCAGTACTTTCATGAGAGTTCTCAACCTGTTTTCCAAAATTCTATAAATGACCGGAAAATAGAGCTAAGAAGGCTGCCGAGGTTCTGGCAGACTAAAAGATGACGGCTATGAATAACAAGGGAGGAGTGCTAGAATACAGTGTTGAGGCTATGACGCAGGGCACAAAGCGATGGATAGATAGAGGAAGATATCATAAAAATTATGATGGTGGCGGTGGTATCAGAATGGCATTGTAACGACGACAATCAACTATTTTGTAAATTGATATGTTATTTTCTTATCATGTACCTTATACCCTACTCTTCTACAAATATCTTTACTTGACAATACTTTGGCCTTGCAAATGTGCCCCTTGTAGTTATGGCATGTATAATATAGGCCATTCACTTTTATTAGTTGTTAGGACTATGTCCTCCTAGCTATGGACCTTTGGTGGAATAGTTATCAAGATTATCTTTTTAATATTTTTCCTCAGAAAAAGAAAGTGCAAGAGAGAATTGTTAATATGCTAAGATATGTCCTGTCATTTAAATCACACACAGGAATGTATACATATACTAAGATACTTAGATACATAGTCTCAATCTTCAATTCTTCATGGCCAAAAGCAATTAAAACTTGATCCACCTTTCCCTTTCTACCAATATATAGATTTTACTGCTTTAACATGGCATTGTATTTCATCTTATGAAAATATCATCTTTCATTTGCATACCTGTCCATAATTCACAAGATTTAAAGGAAACAAGAATTAGCTGTATAACTAACCACTTTGTCTGCAATCACATGTTTAGGTTGTACATGTTTATAAATGAAGATTTATAACCAAAATAAATTAGACTATGAGAAAATCACATGCCACACTGGCCATTTTTTTTTTCTTTCTGTCTAAAGTCTCTGACACAATTGTACTCATGTATCATAATTTCAAAGTTGAGTTTAAAGCAAATGGTTGTGAAGCTTTAGAAGTAGCAAAATGAATGAAAGCTAACGGTTTCAGAGCATAAAAAAGTATATGGCCTACATTTATCAGAGTTAAACAAGCATAGGTGCCACGCAGTCTAAAATATGTAAATATCATAAATAAGAAATTGACATAAAGGAAGAGATGAAACAGGTAGCTGGCTTATCAATAAATACTCCCATGCATCATGGAGCAAAGCAATGCATATTGTTGCCATCAATGAGATAAGACTTTTTTATCACTATGTCCTTAAATATAAGACTTCGTAGACTAAATCACAATAATTAAGAAAGTTGATAGTAATATTCAATTTATTGACAATTTGCATTGTTTAAGGAGAGAGAATTAACTTATATTTTCAACAAAATATTTATTACAAGTTACAAAAAAAAGATGTAACATAATTACAAGTATGTTAATGCAATTCAAAACGTGAAAGGCGTCATGTTAAAAGGATAAAGAAAAATTTCAATAGAGTCTTATATTAAAGAAACGTGGTATAAGTTGAGGTGAATAGTGTTTTTTGTTGTGTATATATCATGCTACAGTATGTATTAATGTCCTTCATTTATGATTGTTGAACTGATACAAGGTCATCACTGAAATGTCTTTCTCTATGTACTTTAGTGGGGAACTAGTACAATTTTTGGCATCATTGATTTGTAAAGTTTTTTTGGTGGATATACATCAGTATGCTTGAAGTTTTCACTCTGTAAAGTGAACTGCTATATCTGTCAATTGGGAGGGGTGAATTTTCTTTAAAAGGAACAGCAGTTGCCAAACAAAATGTAGGTTTTCACTCTAAGCAAAGTAACTATCTGAACATATAAAAAAGTTCAAACTAGAGTGTTTCAGATTGGAAGCCAAAATTTAAACTATTGAACTGCAAAATTAGACAGAGGGAACATAATGCTGAACCAGTCCACTTTAAGAACAAACATGAGACATGAAAATATCACATTTATATCAAGAGTGGTAAGTTTCACAACATTATCCTTCAATCTATATAATCACAAGCACAACAGTGCCAGACTACAATCAAAAGCACTGATTACAATCTGCAGTCTCAGAAGCAAATGCAGGTTCAGTAAGTAAAAATATAAATAACTTATTACAACCAAAGTAGCTTATCTAAATGCCAAAAAGAAAACCTATTGACTGTGGCAGAGTGGCCTTGTAGCCATGATTAAGCACAATAGAACTATAACCTTTCAGATAGATATTTCGCCAGAGAACCAACTGCCTTAGTTGAATCAAAATTTCCAACTTTTCGATTCCTTATCTTTGTGCGAGCAAGGTAATCAACAGCAATCCAGGGAAAACTCAACATCAAGATATTCCCCAAACTAGTTGCATCTTGGTTCTCCGAAGATTTCAGTTGCAAATCGAGAGACTGCTTCACCCATTTAGGATGATATGTCACCTGATACCAGGCAGAAGCTTTCCTTTCATACAACAAGTTTTTTTCTTCATCACTTAAGTCTCCAACATCAGAATTCAGTTTGTCAAAACTATGCCTAAATTCTTTTTTGAGGGAACTGTATGAGTGCTTTAGCCTCTCCTTCAGTTCCCCTTGCTTTCTACTGTTGTACCTTGGCATGGACCAGATCTGTCCGGTGACAACTTCTTCCTCTGTTTTCACTTTGTATTGGCCCAACAATCCAGTTAACTGACCATCATAAGAGCATTTTTGCTCCCATGCATCAGCAATAAATTCAGCAGATCCTGGAACCTCGAGATCCGCATCATAATGTATATCACCAGACGCACAGTTCAATTCAGGAACATCAATATCTTTATCGTAAGCATCTTTGATCCGTCGGTAAAGTTTACCGAGGATTTTCTTTGACATGTATGACTGGTGCTGCTCTTTACCCATAAAATCGGGGTACAGTTTGGGCTTCAAACTAGGGGGCATTGTGACCAGCTTCCCGGTCTTGGGGAAATCGACAGCTGTGGCTGCTAACTCAGCCAAGTCAAGGCACTTTTGATCCAAGGCACCATCAGCACTGGAATCAGCATGCACCACATGTGCATTGCAGATTGAGCCCAATTGCTCATTCACCATGTTTTTGACAAAAAAATCTATGATGTCCTGCAGTGTAGAAGACAACACAATACATCTGACTTGTTTTCACAACACATACTCAACAAGAGAACTCACCCTTATGTTTGGTACATCAAGACTAGTTAGTACTTAATAGACAATGTGCAGAGTATATACAGAACATGTGCAACATAACAGGCTCACAACATTCAACTCAGACGCTATAATTGTATGTGTAGAAACAGTTCCTGATATAATCAATTTAATGCGTGGAATTAAAAACAGTTCCTAGCATGCTCAAAGTTTTATGCTCTATCAGAAGAAATATTTACAAGTCCTTGTAGTAAACATATTGCTAACCAAAGGCACGGTGCTATGAATAATTCATGTACAAAGCATACAGGCATTAACTATGGAACTACATAGATGAGATTCAAAAAGCACGTACCCTGATAGTGACTTGCCGTGTTTGAAGCCGGCTTTCTTGAGCAGTGTAATCCATAGGTGGCCAGCTCCTCTTACTAGGTGGAATGAGATTTCCATCCCATGTGACAAAATACAGATCTCCATCAAGGTCACTTCCAGAAGCTTCATTTGAATGGGGTCTTTCACCCTTTTGTGGGAAAACAAGACAGTCATATAAATGATGTAAAGCCGGGACATCAACTGCCTCCAAAATTCTCACATCTCCAGGGTGAAGACATGGATTTTTAGCTATAACCACAAGACCTTTTACCACATGCAAGGTTTCTGTCTCTGAAAATCTTGAGCCGTGCTTTGAGAAACAATTTTCAAGAGAAGGAGTAGACACTTGCACAAAGCATTGCCCTTGTTCGAGAACACCCAACTCATCTAAGACGCCCATCAACCATCTCCCAGATGAAACAAAAATCCTAGACTTTTCTCGAAGGCCCCAAAGCTGCGCAGCACGTATAGAATTTAGCATGCCTCTAAGATGAGGTTCTGTTTTGGGACTGAAGCCACAACTTAACATTATTGCTGCAGCATTTCCATGCTCAGCACAAGACTTGGTAAGAACATCAAAGGCCACTTCTGCATCAACAAGCATTTGATTTAACTTTGAAATCATCCCCTCCTGCATTTCCCAGAATATTTCATCAGGCACATCCAAAGCTGAAAGCAATGTTATAATCTGCCTGTTAAGAAAACCAGGTTGAAACCTAGTCCATGTGCAAATCTCCAAAGTAGTATGATTGGATTGAAACTTGTTCATGCTGGGTCTCAGAGAAAGTCTGATTCCATCCCCTTTAGCAGGCCAACAGGCTACAACCCCTTTAAAACCAGCATACCTGATCTGGTAAGCAGAGGGTACCTTGTCCAAGTTCAACTTTTGAGCAACTTCAACTGCAAGATCGGTAGTGATGATACCAATGCCGTCAGAGAAAACATAATCATTCCTCTCCACATCAGGTAGCATCGAGTTGACTTCATTAGCAGGAACTTCCACCGATGCATATGTGGATGAGAAGCATTGCCCCATCCTAGCCGCACACTTTGCAATATTTTTCTGATTAAACTTTCCCATCCAATTTCTTATATAATCACAACTGATGTTCTTTTCCTCGGCAAAAAACCAAGCAGAACGGTCTCTAAGTTGATTGGACGAAAAAGCTAAAAAAGAATATTTTCGGCCACAAAAGTAAAAACCATCTTCCAGGATTGTCCTCACTCTTTTATATATTTTTGTCTTCTGTTGAAAGGAGGTTGATGTGATTTCCTTCACGATAGGAGCAGCATAATAGTTAAGAGCATAATTATTCAATGTTTGCATTCCTTCATCCATGAAGGTGACTCTCAAGAATCGGTCTGAAACTTCACTAAATCTTCTCAGAACCCTATTAGACAATTCAACTTCGGGTGCTATACAATAGGCTTTTGTTGGAGTAACAACCAGCCTTCTAACCTCCATAATGTCATCGGACTGCTTGGAGATCTGATAAAGTTTGGGATTTCTGAGCAACCATTTTTGGACCATTTCCAGCCTCTTAGCTGCATCAAACACTGGGCGCTTGTAAGTACATAAGTGCTTCAGGGCAGCCACATTGACATCCTTGGGTTGATTTCTCAGCAATTCAAAAAACATGTTTGATAAACTATACTGATTGAATATTCCTCTGTGTACAATTGCATTAATCAAGAACATTATATCAAAAGAAATGTCCTTCTGAAAACCTATGTAGAAGAAAGCATCTGACATGGGCACTCCAAAATCAGGCTCATTTAGTATCCTAGGTGGTCGTTTAAGCGGAACCCTTTGCACTCTTTGGCGTCTCAGATACTCCAAGGCCTTAGTCAATTTTGCACCATAACGGGGTGGGATTGAAATTCTATAATAATTACATCGACCAATGGCTCCACTAGGGGTAAAGTCGGTCGTTCTGATCCAAGGATCATCGTCGTCCAACAAATCAATAGTGACCGATTCTTCAATGTCATCATCGGCAGTTCTATACCACACCAAAGGTGATGAAGCTAGATGTAATAAAACAACAAGATGAGCTGTATCATCATATCTTATGATCTCGTTTATGTCTCTAACCAAGAATCCCATCTTAAAATCACACTTCATCACTACTTTTTTAGCTATTCCTTTCAATTCGAACGCAGTATCCTGATTAAAACAAAGCTTGCACATGCTGTCAAAAGGGTCCACTAGAAAGTTTACCCCTTTAGCAGGTCCTCTCCAAGCAACAGTAAAATCTGTTTGGCCAACCAAAGTCCCAATTTCAACGATTACATCCGACATCTTAAAAGGAGCCTCAGTTCGCCTCCTTTGGTTCAGGAAGTTTGGATTCTGTGGCCCACTGATGATCTTTAATACCTTCTTATTCAAAATTAGGCCACAGCAGCCTGCAGCGTTGATGGCCTCAGTTGCAGATTCCGGCCTAGTAAAATGCACAAAGGCATGAGGTGCCACCTTGTTATAGTCATCCGTTTTTTCAATCTTTTTTGTATCAATCACCGTAAAATCTGGATACGACTCTAGAGGAGTGCAAGAAGTCTTCAGTCGACATCTGTCTACATATCCGATTTCTGACTCCAAGAATGACACTAATTCAGAAGCTTTAACATCAGTGTCAAATCCACCAATGCTCACTTGAGTAGTAGTAAGCACAAAATCCTTTTCATTTCCTTCTAAATCCAAGCTGCCCATAGTCTGTAATTCAAAACCGCACAAATTGAGATTACCGCCATAAACCAATACTTAATATAAAACAAAAAATGTGGCATTGAAAAAGCAAATATTTTCATCTTGTAAAGAAAACTCAACAAATCAGTCATCAAATATTCCAAAATTGACAATTAATTTTGAGAGAAAGAGACACACGGAGACATGAATTCAAAATCTAAACACAGTTTTATTTCACTCTTTCAGATATCAACAATTTTGCAAATTAATTATTTACATCAAAGAACCCTAGAAATAAAAATCTTGTCCATCAGACAATCACTAAAAACCCTACCTTTCTCTATCTCTATTCTTTGTTCATTCCAATATATATATGAATTAGAAAACTAACAATCCAGAAACAAATTGTTACCCTAAAAGGGGGCCACCCAAAACATAAAAACAATGTTCACACATTATAGCAAAACTGACTAAAAACACAATCATAGGTAACAAATAACATAAAAACTTACATAATCAACGAGAAATTTGGTGTTCTGATCAACTTAACCACACGATGAACAACTTCAATGACTCTTAACCTGCATCAATTGATGAAAATATGAATTAAAAAATATAAATATAAATATAAAATACCCAAAATTGAAAACAGAATAAAGTACCAAAATTGAAACCCCTTTTGCATTCTAAGAAAATAAACAGTTACACAATATACCTTTGATTGAAGAGAAAAGAGAAAAAGGTGTGTAGAAAAATGTGAAAGTAGAGAGTGATTGAAGGAGAGAAAGAAATGCGATTGTGAAATGGAAGGAGTGGATTTGGTGGTTAGGGTTTGACGGGTGAAGAATTGAGTGAAGTTTGTTTGGGATTGTGTTGGCTAAGAAAGAACACATGCGGTTTCAGTGAGTGTCAGTCAGAGTCTGAGTTTTGATCATTCAATGTGAATGTACTCTCTTCATTTCATACACATAATAATGTATCATAACTTTTTATTTAAAATTAAAACAAAAATTATTGGAAAATTGGAAAAAGACTATTTTTTTTCATAAATTTTAATTCAACCGATAATATTAATATTGATAGGTGAACTCAAAATTTTATTCAGATATGAACTCAAAATTCCATAGTGTGTAAGTATATGAATTTTAGTAGTATTTATCATTTTTTATATGTCAAGTGAACATTGACCGTCACATTGTTATTTTAGCAATACACTCTTTTTTTAGGGAAAGAAAGATACAAGGAAAAAAAATGGAAACTAATGAATAAATCTAGATTAAATTCTAATCTAAATTTTAACTAAATTTCTAGTCCAAATTTTAACTAATATTTTAGTCGCATGCAGTTGTCTCCTGTATGATTTTTATAAATGACTAAAATTAGCACCATAATGACCCTTATTTTTATTTAAAAGATATTAAAAAATAGATTTAACTAATTGATAAGTTGTGAGCGAACATTTATCTTATGTATGAATTGTATGTGTCAATTGTCAATTACTTCATTAACGACTCATTTCTAAAAGAAAAATACAATGCTAAAATATTAAAGTATGAATTATTTCCACTTATAATTTTTTTTTTCTGATTATTCTAATATATAATTTGTGAACATGACAATTTTGTAGTGGTAAAGACATTTTGGTACCATAAATCGCCACAACATTTTGACACATAAACTTGGGCTTAAAATAAATCCTCACCATGTCAATTGAATTTTACGGTAAGCAAGTGATCAGCGATATTTATAACAAATTTTGTATCAATTCTGATTTTAAAACTAGTTTAAATATGTGTAAAACCTTTTTTAGTTCATTATAAAACTTTAGAATTTTATTGAAAAACACGCAAACAATTAATATGCAATAATTCAAATACCAAAGATAGTTAAATACAAGAGATGAAAATAGTTAAATACTTCCTAAAGATATTTAAATACAAAAGATGAAGATAACTAAATACTCACTAAATAATATGATAATTAATTTTAGAGGTGAATATGGAACAATTTTCTAAGAAATGAACAACTATATTATTATGGCTTTTGATAAACTTAAATTATCCTATCTTATCTTATCTTTACAGTTTTGTATAATACATCCAGAGATTAAATTATCCTTTTACCAAAAAATAAATAAAAATTTGAATCATTCATGATATAGTGGCTAAAACCCAAAATGGTATGTCCTCGTCAATTTAGTTTAGTTAGTAGAGATATTATGTTATATATGAAGAGACTGAAGTTTGAATCTCATACACTCTATTTATTTACTTTTAACGATTATATTTTTAGTCGCTAAACAAGTTAAAAAAAAATCTAATTGGTCTTGTATCCAAAAAGAACTTAAAATGGTCTACAATAGTTTATGAAATCAACTAAAAAATCACTATTAATATTTGAAAACAATAGCCAAAAAAATGTTTTCAAAATTAAAATGGGGCCTTATTTCTCAATCAAGCTAGGAAACTTGATAAATGATGTGGATCGATGTTACCTACAGCCATACTTTCTATAGCATATGTGGGAATAAAACAAGTTGATGAATTTGGAGCTATTGTTTTGGATTGTGAAAATTTTCCTCTCTTATTTTTAACAAACCATTGCTGCATCCAGTGGCGGAGCCAGGAATGTTAGAGCAACTCCAATGGTGAACTTCACCTAGAGTTATTTTGTGGGTCCTATTAAGCCACATCATGTTTGAAATAACTCATTCATTTTCCACTCCAATGGTGCAACTCTAAAATACTCATATTGGGTCCCACAATTTTACATCATATATTAATATTTTATTCATATTTAGTTTTATTGCAACTTGAATAATTAATTTCAAATTTTTTAATTAATATTAATATTTAAAATAAATTAAAATAAAAAATTAAATTAAATAACATAGTTAAAAACAAACAAAAAACTCAAAATAAATAAAATAAATAACATTGCATAATAAAAAACAAAAAACTCAAAATAAATTAGAATAAAGATGGGGAAATAAATTTATTATGAATTAAAGTGGTACTAATGACCATTTTACACACGAGTTGATGCAACATAAATAATATATAATATTTAATTTTAATAATACTACAACATTTCATCTTAACTAAAATCCATACTTTTCTTTGAGTTTATTACAATATTTTTCATGAATTTGACGTTGACTCTCATTCATTTTGGATGTGTCTGACATGATGATTTCCATTGCCTTAAACTCCATCTCTTCCCTTTTTAAAATGTTTTCTTCCTCTTTAAGTTGTGCCAATTTTTCCATAGTTGTCACTTTTTTACCGATTGTATCATGTACGGCCTTAAAAGATGTTTCAGTTGCATTTGCATTTGCTTTACCCTTTCTTTTAGCTTCCTTTTGTCCCTTTGGACGTTCTATTGGAGTTGTTGCGTTATATTCATAACTTGAAGGAGTCTCTGGGTTAGACGATGATGAGTATGCCCCACTAGCAGAAATCTTTGTTCTTTTTGAAGAAGTTTCAAGCGATTCTCCCATCCATTTAGGTGCATCTTTTAACAATCGCCATGCATACTCAAGATTGAATGGTTCACCCATATCTTGAGTATAAAATGCATGTGCATTGATCAAGATGTCATTTTCCGAGGTCCCGCTTTTCTTTCCGTGAACAGCTTGTTTGTAACAACCAACAAATTTTTGAACGCGACTATTTATTCGATGCCATCGAGATTTTAATTGACCATGTTCCTTCTCTCTAGATTGTCCATGATTCTCGTTATAATTTGCAGTGACTCTTAACCAAAAGTTAACTGCTTTTTGATCAACTCCCACAATTGGAACCGTTGAAACATTGAGCCATGATTGAATGAGCAATGTATCTTCATCTCTTGTGAATAGCTCTCGAGGTTTTTTTTTTAGTAGAACTTCTTTCACCATCTTCAAGCCTAATATTTTCAAGGCCAATTTGAGTTGAAAATTGTGGAACTCTACACTTTGACATAGACTCAATCGGTGTTTCATATTCATTGCGATTAAACTCTACACCTTGAGTATTTATTTGAGATCTATAAAACATGTTGGGGTTTGTTGGTGGCGACACAAATATGTTGGGGTTGGTTGGCGGTGATAGAAATTGAGAATTTTGTGAATTAGGATGTTGAGAATTTTGCATGATATTAAATAAATACTCTTGGAAATTATGTTGATTAGGATCCATTTGACATGAACAAAAGATATTTTGAAACAATGAGATGAAATTGAGAAGTTAAAATTTTGAGAGTGAAATTGAGAGCAAAGAGATGAAATTATAAGAGGAAAATTGATCACAATTTATAGGTAAATTTAGCTTTGAAATTATTAAAAAAATGTATAAAAGATGAATATAATTAAGTTGCAGTAATATGGTAGAACGGTAACCAACTAAACTAGGAAATAAAAAAACGGTCATATGCTTGATGATGCTATTGCTATTTAATACCACAAAACAAAATAATATATTATTTTATTCATGAACTCTCAAAAAGACGTTGCTTCATGATGACTCTTGTCATTTCTACATTCTAACATCATTTCAATGGTGTTTTAGAGGTTTTTTGAAGTGGTTTTGATCATATTTGAGGTGCAAAAGACTTAGAATGAAAGGTAGCTTGGAAAAGAAGAAAAGCTGAAAATGCTATTTTTTCGTCTTTTAGTGGCTGTCTGGAAAGTTCGCGTAGGACTTCGCGCAAGCGAACCAGATCTCGCGCAACCAACTGGACTGTCTGGAAAGTTCGCGTAGGATCCCGCGCAAGCGAACCAGATCCCGCGCAAGCGAACCAGATCTCGCGCAAGCGAACTGTGCTGTCTGAAAAGTTCGCGTAGGCGAACCAGATCTCGCGGGAGGCGAACTGGAAGCTGTTTTGGCCCATTTTTTACCCTTTTCTTGCACTATAAAAGGAGGTTGGTTCAAATGGAAAAGGGTTACGAATTTTGGATGAAGAAAAGGTCCTTGGAGCTCAATTGAAGTGGATTCAAGCAAGAAACAAAGGGTGGAAACATTCCAAAACCTCTGGTGATGATGGAATCTTCTCTTCTTTTCCATGTAATTTCTCTTTGCACCATGATTTGCTAGATCTTTAGATTGAATCTTTAGGGAATTCTCTATGTAATTTGTTTGAACCATGTGAACTTGATTCTATATGAAGGATTATGATCTAGTTTCTATTGATTATTCTTTGCACTTAATGCTTCATGTAATTTGACGAAATTGTGTGATGAATTTGATAGTTGATTTATCATGAGAATGGAAATTAGCTATAGACCTAGGAATGATTGAACAATTGATAATCACTTTAGAGATTTAGGATTATTAATTGTGATTAAGGAATCAATGTTTGTGAAAACCTCACTTAAACACAAATTCATTCAAGAGATTGGAGAATTGTGATTAAGTGAGAGGATTAGTATCCAAGAGATTGGGATTAATCATTTTATTGATTCAATCTATGAAACTAGTTGAGTAATTAATGAGTATAGAATATGATTCACCAAGCACATTACTATGAGATGAACCAAAGAGATTCAATCGCCCGCCAACCGTTCGATAAAAGTTCAATATTAGTTTTCAATAACAATTTGTATGGAAACTCCCCCCTTTATGTCTTTAATTTTACAATTTCAAACCAAGCCAATTCGCCATTGTTGAATAATCTCAATCCTTGTGGGATCGATTTTATTATTACTTGCGATACTTCGTGCACTTGCGAAAATATCCATCACTTCATGATGCTCCTGCCTCCACCTGGCGCTCTACCATTTCCACAAGAAGACAAAAGGTGGCTGCTTTTACCCCTTCCAGCTGGCGTACAAACAGGAAAATGTAACCGCTGGACTTGCTCTTAGAGAGCCTGGGCACAATTTTAACCGCAAACGGCAAATTTACATGTGACATTTTTTTTCGCATCAGCAAAGAAAATAATTTTATTAAATCTTAGGCATAAGAAATGCCATAACTGTACAACAAGAGTCCCAAAACAAAATTGGACACACAGATTTACTACTAGTCTCTATAAACCAAAACAAAAACATCATGACAGCAGGTGCACTAGGCAAATAATCACTGCTTTACACAGATCAGGACAAGCAAGGATTCAAACAATTCAAAATGCTCAAAGCAACTCCAAGTCTCTAGACTGCATATCAGTAAAGAAACATAAGGGAACGGCCATCCACAATGACTACTCCAAATCAAGATATTGCATTCATTCGCAAACACCTCAGGATCCCGGTCCTTGCCACAAGAGAAACCAGCAGAAACGCAGATAAGGAAGCTGCAGCTCCGCAAATTGTGAGCAAGGATTTTGGGATTCAACCGAAAAATTCGCGAAGAATGCAACCTAGGATCAACAGTCAAACCAGAAACAGAATGCTAGCTGATGGACTCAAACTGTTTTGAAATAACTAGGCAAACAAAGTATCCTTCGGCTTCTTCCCTCTGTCATGAACCTGCAAATACTCGCGCAGCACACCAAACCAGAATTTTCACAGAAATAACGAACAAAACAGTCACAAAATCAAATAACAGTTCCAAAATCAACTCAATATCAAAACAAACTACAAACAAAACAGTTTCAAAATAAAAACAAAAACTCAAAGTTCCAAAATCAAAATCAAAACAAAACAGCTTAAAAATCAAAATAGTTCCAAAATCAATAACAATAACTAAAAGTCAAAATCAAAACAACAAACAATCACTCATCATCATTCATCGGTCATCAAACAACAAGTTTAAAATCAACAATCTGAATCAGTCATCAGTCAAAAGAGCAAGGTTTTAGGTTTGTACAATCTGAAGCAAAAAAAAAACAAAAACAAAGCTTACCTGCGAGGCTGAGAGAGAGAGAGTTAGAACAAGGTTCACGGCGGTTGCGGCGGATTTGAGAGAGTGAGAGCGGCTGCGGCGGATCTTAGTGAGAGACTGAGACTGAGAGCAAGGTTCATGAGAGAGAGAGTTAGAGCAAGGTTCACGGCGGCTACAACGGATTTGAGAGAGATTGAGAGCGGTTGCGGCAGATCTTAGTAGTGAGAGCAAAGGTTCCCGCGAGAGAGAGCAATACGTGAAAAAAAAAATTAATTGGGCCTAGTCCGGGCACGTGCCCAGGCAGGCCGGGCTCTGGCTCCGCCTATGGCTGCATGGAAATTTTTTTTTCTACCCCAACAATTATACCTCTACCCTATGAAGCTCCGATACTCAAAAAATGCTGTCGAATCGTATCCGATACGCACCCGATACGGATACGCTCCCGATACGTTCCGATACGCGTATCGGGAGAGTATCGATTAAATTATTATTTTTAAATAAATAAAATATATCCGATACGTAGCCGATACGGCTTGTTAGGTACTGATACGTACGGGATACGTACGCGATACGTTCACACAGCTTTTTCAACTTTTTTCTTTATTTTTTATTTTTAAATATATAATTAATACTTCATAGTTAAAAGAAAGAAAGAAAGGAAACGCGTATCAGTATCAGTTCATCACATTCACACCTTATTATGTAGAGTTCATCGCCGACATCCTCTCCACCACCTAGCAACCACCATCGCCGGCGCCACCCATCCTGCCACCGTTATTGCTCACCGTCACCGCACCATCAACTACCATCAATCATCTAACAGGTATTTTTGTTCCCAATTCTAAACCCTAAACCTCTTTATTTCATCCTTATTTTTCTGAATTTAATGTTCTTGTTACTAATATTGTTGTTGTTGTTGCTTCTGTTATGTTGGTGGTGACGGTGAGCATTGAAATTAGTAACAACAACAACAACAATTGATTAGTAATATTGTTGTTGTTACTAATATTCTTGTTACTTGTTACTAATATTGTTCTTGTTACTAATATTGTTGTTGTTGTTGTTGTTGTTGCTTCAATGAAGAAATTTTGATTATTACCCTCTTAGCAAATTTTGATTGTTATTTGTTACGGAATAGATTGTTTTTATTGTTACATAATAGAAATTTTGATTGTTACCCTCTTAGCTAATGTTTTAACAATGTTTGTTTTGTTAATAGTTATGCCTCCGGTAGAAGAAAGTGTTACGAGTTCGTTTGCTTCAAAAGAACCCCAAGACGATCGTAACCCATTATGGAGATTTGTCACCGTGTTAGAGAATAATGATACTGGCGGTGGAAACAAGCTTTGGCAGTGTAATTTTTATCATAACCAAGTAAAAAGCTCATACTCAAGAGTTAGATTGCACTTGTTGAAAATTGGCGGTAAAGGAGTTGCGGTTTGTACTAAGGTTAGTGATATCATGTTGGACGATTTGATTAGAATATGTAAAGAGGCTGAGAATAGATTAAAGCCTAAATATGTTCCATTGCCTAGCGCTCGAATCCCATCGGTGCCACAAAAGAGAAAAAAAAGTAGTATAGAAAATGCATTTAATGTTGATGATAGGAATCATCTTAGAGAAAGTATAGCTAGAATGTTTTATTCTGGTGGCTTATCTTTCCATCTTGCTAGAAATCCTTACTATGTTAGTTCTTATTCTTTTGAAATTGCTTTCTATTGGTGAAACACGTTTTGCGTCTATGCTTGTGATGCTAAAAAGATTCAAGTTGCTCAAACCCACTTTGCAAACGATGGTCATTAGTGATAAGTGGAGTAGTTATAGGGAAGATAATCAAGGAAGAGCCGCACATGTGAAGGAGCTTCTTTTAAATGATGTATGGTGGGACAAAATAGATTACATCATTTCTTTCACAAATCCCATATATGACATGCTTCGAATATGTGACACAGATGCTTCTACCCTTCATTTAGTATATGAAATGTGGGATTCAATGATTGAAAATGTAAGGGCTGTTATTTATAGGCATGAGGGTGTAGAATTAACTGAAACACCCAATGTTTGCCCTTTCTATGATGTTGTTGATAGCATACTCAATTCTAGATGGGGTAAGAGTTGCACTCCACTTCATTGCTTGGCACATTCATTGAATCCAAGGTAATTCTCATTACTAATTGGTTAACTTGAACAAATCACTATTGTATGCAATTTAAATATATTTATGTTTAGTTTGATTTTAGTATGATTTTTAATATTCTCTGTCACACTATATTTTAGGATTTCATTATTTTGAAAATTATACTAGTACTAGGATAATTGTAAAGTTGATACTAGATTGAGATGAGATAGCTACTTTAGCAGCTCATACCAGCATAGCAATAGCAACAATAAAGAGTTAGATGCCATGTAGTGTAGTGGTCCTTAACTTTTTATGAAGTGTCTATTTCAATCTATTTTTAGGGTAGAAATTATTACAATTTCTTTCATAAGTCAGTTTGTTTCGATCATTTCTTTCATAATTCAGTTTGTATGTTTGTTCTGACTTTTGCATACTTTTTTTTAATAATTATAGGTATTATAGTGATGCTTGGCTTAGGGAAGCTCCACATAGGGTTCCTCCTCATCAAGATCAAGAAATTTCTAATGAAAGGAACAAGTGTCTAAAAAGATACTTTCCATTGTCTGATGAGAGGAATAAGGTTTATCATGAATTTGCCCAATTTTCATCTTGTAGTGGTGATTTTGCTTCCTTTGACTCAATTGAAGGTAGATATACATTAGATGCAAGATCATGGTGGGTGATGCATGGATCTTCCACTCCTTTTATCCAAAAAATTGCTTTAAAGCTTCTTGTGCAACCTACTTCTTCCTCATGTTCCGAGAGAAATTGGAGTACTTACTCCTTTATCCAATCCATGAAAAGAAATAAAATAGATCCAAAAAGGGCTGAAGATTTGGTTTATGTGCATACTAATCTTCGATTATTGTCAAGGAAAGAAGAAGGATACAAGAAAGGACAGACAAAGTTGTGGGACATTAGTGGAGATGAGCATGAAGCACTTGATGCTGTTGAAATTGAATTTGCTGCATTGTCTTTAGATGAACCGGAGTTGGAGGTTACAATGTTCTTTGATGATGGAAACGGAGGAGAAGAAATTGATACAATCCGCGTTTCCTAGTAAATGTTACACGGATAGCTAACTATATTTTTTTTGGATAGTACTTGTGACCTTTTTTTGGGTAGTACTTGTGACCTTTTTTTGGATAGTATTAACGATGTCTTTTTGTATAATAGTTAACTTAAGTTGTATAGCTTAAGATGCACTGTTGGATAGTATTAACTCATGTATCAGACCTGAATATTATTAATTTTAGTCATATTTATGAATGGAGTACAGAGCCAATGCTTTGTCTTGATAAGGGCTGAGGAGTAATTGTTTTTGGTTTTTTCCTTTGCTGTATATTTTTACTTCTCGGTCACCTTGGCTCTAGGCTTATAGTTGTTACTGCTATTAGCTTTTTATTTGTTTTTTCATAGCCTTGGCTTCTGTTGGCTGGGTTTGTATCTAAGTTCTTAGCCACTTCTTGTGCTTGGAACTTTTGATTTTAAAATTTAATATATATATAATTTTGTTGATTAAAAAAAAAATTTAGTCATATTTATATATTGTGTATTTATATATATTTAATTTTAAATTAAATTTTTAAATAACGTATCGCGACCGTATCGGATTGTGAATTTTAAAAAAATTCACGTATCGGCGTATCGGATTCGTATCGTATCCGTATCGTGTCCCGTATCGGGGCTTCATAGCCTCTACCCCTACAAATTAATTTATTTTCCATTTTTACCCTTTATTTTTTTTGTAGAATAAGTTGAGAAAGAAATGGGTATAGGTGATAAAGAGGTCCAGATTTTTGACTTATAGTGACGGACAAACTGTCACTAAAAGTCAAATTTCCTATTGAAATAATGAACCGGGTTAGTTTGAGAAAGAAGTGTTCCGGTACAAAATAATAAACCGGGTTACTTTGAAAAAGAGTACCGGTATAGGTGGGAATAGGCGATATTGAGATCCAGATTTTTAGCTTATAGTGACAGACAAAACTGTCACTAAAACTCATTCAAATATGAACAATTCACAAGAGTATTAGGAATTGGACCAGAAAGATCATTACTTGATAAATCCATAGTTACCAAAAATGGAATCCAATCACAGATCTGTGTTGGAATAACTGAAGTCAATGAATTTGAACCAAGATCCAATTTTTGCAAACTTTTTCCACAATACTTCAAAGATTCTGGGATCTTACCAGAGAGTTTCATATTTTTCAGCTCCAAACCCAGAACATGATTTTCTCTAACATTCCAACATGTAACACCAACAAAGTCACATATAAATCCGACAGTTTTGTTGTTGAAACTCCATGATGAGATAATACTGTTGGGGTTTTGTTGTTGTATTCCTCTGAGACATTTTTGAGTTTTAGTGACAGTTTGGTCTGTCACTATAAGCTAAAAATCTGGATCTCAATATCGCCTATTCCAACCTATACCGGTACTCTTTTTCAAAGTAACCCGGTTTATTATTTTGTACCGGAACACTTCTTTCTCAAACTAACCCGGTTCATTATTTTAAAAGGAAATTTGACTTTTAGTGACTGTTTGTCCATCACTATAAGTCAAAAATCTGGATCTCTTTATCACCTATACCCACTTCTTTCTCAAATTATTCTACAAAAAAAATAAAGGGTAAAAATGGAAAATAAATTAATTTGTAGGGGTAGAGGTATAATTGTTGGGGTAGAAAAAAAAATTTCCTGGCTGCATCTCAATCTTATTCGCCATATTCTTGAATGTATATATTTTGCGTGTTATTGAAAATGAAATAGAAATAGATATATTTCGTCCCCATAATCATATCTCAGTTAATAGAGACACGTAATATGCAAATGAAATTTTAGCCATTAAACTACTTGGCAAAAACAAATATGTATATACTTCATTAAACAATTCACTTTTATTTCTCATTTCTTGTCCACTATAATAAGGTGCCATTGCATATTCTATATATCTATCCAAGACTTTTCAAATTCTAATATTCTTCTTTTTTAGATAATGAGTCCAAACTCCAAATATATACTGTAACTCCTTGACAATTCCAAGGGCATATTATTATTCATTACGGTGGCTTCTATGACCAGGCCAATATCCAAGCAAGCACCATGGAGTAGCACTAGATTGTCCCAAGAGAATATTCTTCATCAATAAGACAAGAAAAGTAACATATACTAGAATTATACTCTCATATACCTGTACTATATTAATATTATATAGCAAAAACCGATGAAACCAATGCTGTTTGTTGAACATAGAAGGTTATTAGTTAATAATTTATTCAGTTCTAAATACACTTCACTCATCTCCATTTGGACACTCCCTTTGATCATTCTCTTGTGCAAAAAAGTGAGGAAAATATCTTAACATTGCCATGAAGTTCTGGAAGATCTTGAAGAGCCAGATCGAGCAGACGCTGCCTGAATGGCGCGACCAGTTTTTGTCTTACAAAAACTTAAAGAAACAACTGAAGATTATGTGTCCTAAAGATGGTCACACCCCGGCGAAATTGGAAGCTTACCAGGTCAACCATTTTCTTTACCTATTGGCGGTCGAGATTAATAAATTCAACACTTTCTTTGTTAACAAGGAAGAAGAATATATCATCAAATGGAAGGTAACATAAATATAAGTAGCTTTTATTTTTAAATTCGCCTTAGACTCAATATGTATTATTTCGGCCCTGACATCGTCTGTTGTATTTTTCACATTTTTCTTTATGCAGTTGTTGCAAGACACAGTTGATAGAGCCATGGATTATTCAGATATGGAGTTGATGTCATTAGGGAGAGAAATAGTAGATTTCCATGGAGAGATGGTTTTGTTAATGAATTATAGTGCACTTAACTACACAGGCATGATCTAAATTCTACTCTAAGATCTCATATATGCATGAATAATGAAACTATTGACTTGTGTGTTTTCTAAGTCATTTGAAATATAAATTTATTAGATTATATATGATGAATGTTTATGCAGGTTTAGTGAAGATAATAAAGAAACATGATAAGCGAACCGGTGCGCTACTTCGCTTGCCTTTTATTCAAGAGGTGCTGAACCAGCCCTTTTTCGAAACCGATGTGCTTAATAGCCTTATTAAGGAGTGTGAGGTGATACTAAATATTTTTTTCACCAACAATGATGAGCCTTCTTACCCTTGCACATCAACTAGTGAGGAAAATGATGATGAAGATGGAAGTGGCTCCAATGTGATTGAGGATGAAAATAAAGAGAAGCTAATGCAGGTTCCTAAAGAACTTGCTGAAATTGAAAATATGGAGAATGTGTTCATCAAACTAACTTTATCAGCATTGCATACCTTAGAAGAAATTCGGGGTCGAAGCTCAATGGTAAGCATTTTCTAATTATGATCTACCTAGATTGGATTAGCTTATTTGAGCTTATCTATTGATATATATATGTACTAATAACTAGTAAGACTGGTTGAGATATAGCTCATAGAAACCGCTTATGGCCATGTCCATAAGTTGTTTTCAGTTTTTTCCACAGACTATGTAGGATATCTTACAAAAATAGCTTATATGAATACAATTTGACTTTATATATAAGTAGTTACATGATAAGTGCTAATGCTATAAGAACTTAAATAAGTTGTTGGTTTAGTCTTATCAATTTGCAAGGCGATTGAAATTGAAAACAACTCATGTATGCATAATTGTTTTGCAGCTCGCGTACGCAGAGATTTTGCAGAAGCAAGAGGTAAAAACTAAAAGATCAGGTGAAGCTTGTGGTGAAAAAAGGAAAAGATAGCACATGTTCCATTACATGGATTCTGAATCTGAAGCTACTCATCACATTCAAAATCAGATGAACCAAAAATCTTAAAGAGATATATATTATTACTATTTAGTATCAATTATGGCTGTGAATTGTGATCAGCTTAATATTTTATACTGTTATAAATGATAACTAAATAAAAATGTACTAGTAGTCCATAGTAGGAAATTAAGGTTGTTTTGCCATTCTATGAAGTTTATAATAATTGATGAATGTTTGATATATGAATTGAACAAAAGGCAGTAACTGATAACTGCATATTTTTGTTTTTTTTTTAGTAACCACTATGGCTACAAGTGAAAAGTATTTGAAGCAACAATATATATATATATATATATATATATATATATATATATATATATGAATATATGTACTGAATTCGCCGGAAATCGTTGATCACTCCCTCCCTACTGATCACCAGTGCTCAAGAAGCCACCACAAAAACCAGCTCCATTGCAATTCCCACATAACATCTCCTTCCTACCTCTGAAGTTAAAAAAAAAAAAAAAAAGAATATATTATAAGGCACATTGTAGAATAAAAAATGAAAACAACGGCTTATGACATGTCTATAAGTTCGTTTTAAGATAAAATGCACATAATATAAAATATAGAATGATATTGTTAATTAGGTACCCGCAAAGCCAACAGGAGGCACCGGCTTTAAACTGTCCATTGAAAATATCGACAGAGTTCACTCCACTGCCTTTGCATTGAGAGCAGAGAACAGCTCCTGTTAATCACACAAAATATAAGTAAACTTTCATATTGTAGATGTGTATTTTCTCTTGTTTCCGCTTTCAAGAACCTCAAATACAAGAACCATTGGATGTTCAATATCAACAATTTACACATTCGTTGCGCAAAAATAAATTTAAAATTAGAACTAAAATTGATTAGTTACTAGCTAACTAAGGTAAAATCAGAAAACATCTTACCATTTCCATCACAATCAGCACAAATGACACTATTTGGTTTTGTGTTTTGTTTGTTGCCATTTGAAGCCTACATAAGTAAACATAATCTTGTTAATTACTAGTACCTTGGCAAATATTGTTAGGTTTGACACCTTCACTCGGGTTCGAACCTGAGACTTGATAGTTGTGTGTACGAGTTTTTGGTGGTGTCGTCTAACAAAATAAAATACAAATATAGCTAGCTATTTTACATTATAGTATAAAAGTTTGTGACCATAATAAGTGTACCTTTGTAGTGATAAGGCAATATTTATCATGGGGAGGGACTTGGAACACATAATTGACCCTCAAATGTCTTGGATTTGTATGGTTTTCTGTGTTGATACCTAAGCATTCTGAATTTTGAACACAAAAAATCTTAGTACCAAGATATGAAGGGGTTAGGCATAAAGAAGCAGGTACCATTGGAAACTTAAAAGGATAATAATAAGACTATTTTGTTCAAGTTAGCTGCGTGAGGAACAACAATTGGAACTATGAGTGGTACATAGATATTCTGTTGTTAAAGGACATTGGACACTAACGTTGAATGAATTAAGGAAAAGAATGGATGATTGAGATATTATTATTGGTCAGATAAGATATTTTTGTTCTAAGATAAGAATCAAGTTCATTTTTGTCTTCACTTTTTATCCATTGATCCATCGGGCCCGCTTTGAAAGCCACATTGTCAATCAATCAGATATTCATTCATAAAAACATAAGATAAGATTTATGAGGTTTTTTGAAGTAGATATATATACTTAAAGTCAAAAATATTTAGTAATTTAACAATTACGGGTTCATTTGAAATAACTTATTTTTTATTTTGAGCTTATGCAAAATAATTCATGCAAATAAATAAGTTTTTATGTATTTTTATAAATTTGTTAAAATAGTTTATGAAAAATAGTTTATAAAAATACGACTTTCGTTAGTAAGAACTTACAAATTAACATAAAAACTTATTTATTTGCATAAGCTTAAAAATAAATTATTCCAAACAGACCCTATTTTTTTATTTGGCCTTCGAAGCCAGTTTAATCTGGTTCGTAGGTCAGTTCTAGCATCAAGTGGTTTCAACCCCCTCTTGATCCCAGTTGCGGGGAATCGAACCATGGTTCTCTCTATCAAATTCAGCGTCAATCACCACTATATCAACTAACGATCGGTTAAACGGACCCTATGTTTGATTGTTAATGTGAATGATATTTAAGCTAATATTGCTTATCAATTACTATTTACTACACTCTCGTATCTAAAATAAGATAAGATTTGATATTGATATAAAAACATAAAAATTAAGAAAATAGATTAAAGATGATAGGCAGACAGTGTAAAGGATGTTTACACGGACAACCAATAAGAAATTATCATTTTTCCATGTCATACAGCCTACAGGTACTTTCAAAATAGCCATACATGAGTGGGGTGGTGTGGCAAATTAGTGGATTTTCATTGGATGTTTGTGTGAAAATATTTTACACTGATTGTGCATATCCATTAAATCCTTAAGAAAAATAGTTTTTTTTTAATTAATTTTGTCAATAATAGTATTATTCTTCATTTAATTTGAAGTAATTTTTTATTGATTTGTAGATAAAGTTACAGGTAACACTGAAATTTTATAGACATGTGATATTTTGGATTCAAATTCAAGTAAAGATCTCCATATACAACTATTCCCTGTGGTTTTTTTTTTTTTTTTTACAATTGAGCAGAGGATCGAACCCAAAACCTCTTGCATACAACCCATATCCCTCACCACTAAACCAAACATAGTGACTTTATTCCCTGTGGTTTTGAATATAAGCAAAAAATAATATTTTGATTCACTTAGTAAAATATGGAGATTAATTACTATGCACTAACGGTGAAAAATATTTTTACACATGCATTCAATCAAATCATGTTATAGTGCAACACTTATAAGTTTATTTCTAAAATATCTCAATAAATATCTACGTGTCGTGATTTGATTGGATGCATGTGTATAAAAGTTTTACACCATCAATGTATATGAATTAAATCCATAAAATATGTATCTGAACTATTTTATTGTTTAAATACATGCTTTATTCAATATATTTAGAAAATTGTTTTTTTTGTTTATATTCAAAATTGGAGTAGTACATGTTTCATTTGTTTGTACGTAGGTTTGAAGCAAAGTATGAACTCGGACATTCTACTAGTAATTAGCATAATTTGGATCATGCACCCTTTGGTTTTGTCATCTCTACAAGACTACGTGTATGTTTGGATACGCGTTTCTGCACAGCAAACGCGCGTTTCACTATCTCAAACGCAATTTTTCACTTTTGCAAGATGTTTGGTAAACTAATGGAAAATCGATTTTGCTCCTCAGACTCGATTCTACACGAAGCTACAATTTGTAGCTTTCACGGCACATTGAATCGATTTTGGAATTTTAATTTTGTGTGAAAAATATTTTTCATCATCTTTCCTCTGTTGCCCTCAATTTTCTGTATGTGTGGCGGCTACTTTTGTTATCCTTAGTTTGGAGAAGATAAACAGAATGGGCTCAATATCATTTTTGACCCGGCCCATTTAAGTGTTACTTGGGATTTTCCCTGTTTTTTATTGTTGTGGTTGTGGGCACGTGTTCAAACTTTCAAGGAATATAAAACATCTATATAATTGTATTTTAAAAAAAACTCTATTTATTGTACTAGTATTTATTTTACAAAAAGTTGCTATCTTATTATTATTATTATTATTATTATTATGTTTCAAGTTCCGTAATAAATATTTGCTACTTATTTTTTAATACTTTTTTTTTTTTTTTTTGAAATACTTATTTCATTTTATTTTTGACAAAAGTTGCTATTAATTTTTATTTTACAAAATCAAATAATTTAAAAGAAAAAACTAATAAAGAAAAACTAAAATAGTATCAGGAAAAAAATAACGACATTATGAAATCTAAGTACCCATTTTGGTAATTGCACACCTAAAAGTAATTTTGATTCAAACTATTCAAACAACATAAATTGATGAGAATCACTTTTACATTAACTTATCCAAACAAAAATCAATTTAGTTCAACTCACTTTTAACTAAAATCAATTCTGTCAAACTCAATTCTACCAAACTCAATTCTTGCCACCGCTGAACCAAACACATACTACAACCAATAACAAGTTGGTCGTCCAAACCGCATCCCACACAAATTCCTTCCAAATCATAGTCCCAAACCACAATTAAAAAAACTAGTTTGATACTCAAATATAAGAAGACCTCAAAATACCTAAAGTTATTATTATGGCTTAGCACATCAAGAATTATATTTTCTGCTACCCACAATAATTCCACCATTGAGCCTCTTGCATTAATTACATTGAACCTTTTTAAACCTAAATTTTTACATTACTAAGTTGGCATTGTGATTTTGTCCAAAAAAAGAAGAAGTTGGCATTGTGATTAACCACTCCCATCAAAACTTTGTTTCATTATTTTAACGCAAACAATACATCTTTACTTAATTAATAATAAAAAGCAAATTTGAAACTAATTGGAAAATACTAAGATATAAAAGGCACTCATTACAAAAGGATAAAAAAACAATTATAAGCTTATTGTGGCACCATCCCTTGATCCTATATTTTTTATCTACAAAAAATAAAATAAAAAAATTTAATTATAGTTTTAGTCATCTTATTTTCACCATTTTACATAGTTTGACAGTTTTAATCGTTTAATCAAATATGTGATCTAAAATATGATAGTTTGTTATGTTTGAAAAGAAGTTTTGAAGTTAATTTTCCTATATTTTTATTGATGTTGATATTTTTCTATCAATATATCATATATAACATCATTTAAAAATTAAAATACACACGTCACCAAATTTTAGTTTAAAATTAAAATGGTGACCAAAACTACTCGATTTTAAAATGATGACCAAACAGTATAAATTTAATTAGTTAGCTTATTCACTATAAGCTAAAAGCTACCTTATAAATTATCCATTATAAGCTATTTTTTACTAAACAAAGCACAAATCTAAAAAATAGTGATAATAGGATATTAAAAATTTCCTAGTAAAAACAGGAGAATAAAATTACAATTAAGAAAAAGAAAAAAAAAAAAACCAATAAAACGATGGCGGTGGTGGTGACATAATATAAGGCGCTTCTATCCATTAACCTATTTCACAATTTTATCAATTTATCGCTCGATTTGTTCACTCACCGCCGGCACCGATACTTAGTTTCACTCTCAGTTTAATTTCCCCAAATTATTTTTCATCTAACAAATTTACGTTGCAGACTCTCTCGAAACCCTAACCCTAATCCCCCAAATCACAACCTTCATTTCGCTCGCAGGTACTTCCCCCTTCTGCTAAAACCCTAGATTATTTTATCTCTTTTGCTTCAATTGATTAGATTTCTGTTTGTTATTTTGCTTCAATTATTGATTCAATTAACACTTTGAATCGCAGCTAATGGCAGACACAAAGGACGAAGCTTACGAGGAAGAGCTTCTCGACTACGAGGAGGAAGAAGACAAAGCTCCCGACACCAACGGAGCTAAAGTCAACGGTGAAGCTACCAAGAAGTAAGTCTTTTGTCTCATGTTTCATGCGAGATTTGTTACTCCCTTAGTACTGCACAAGTTCGAGTTTAAGACATAGATCCATGATTTTTTTTTATGTAGTTAATATATGTTTCTTGTTTTTATCGCAGGGGCTATGTTGGAATTCACAGTTCAGGATTTAGAGACTTTCTTCTCAAACCAGAGCTTCTTCGGGCTATCGTCGATTCCGGATTCGAACATCCATCTGAAGGCAAATTGTTAAATTAAACCCATCTTTGTTTATTTATATATTCACTTTAACTGTAAACTTTGCAATTTTGGATCTTTATATTTTTCAAGGTTAAAGATTTATATTTCATGATTAATCAATCAACTCCGGTCCTGTCATTTAACTGATGAATGTGGGATATGAAATAATTCTGGGAAGTTGATTAAGTTACAAATTTTGTTAAACTTTTAATTTCAGTTTCAGCTGGTGTGATTAGGGCTTTAAGATAAAATTGTTGTTTTTGTTTTTGTGAACTTTTAAAAGAATAACTAAGTGGTGGTGGGACTTAATTATAAAATTGGAGGACTAAATTCATTCAAAAGTTTGTTGAAGAATTGAAATAACACCTCACATACATATCATAGAAGAACTAAAAGTATGATTATGTCTGTTTATTCTGTATGTAGGTCGCAGATATTGTGATGGTTATTGTGTATTCAAAAACTTAATGGTTATTTAAATGATCTATTATGTTGAATTATTCTGGTTTTAGCTTCTAAATTATTGAATTTTCATGTCTTTTGCCCTTGTTCCTTCTCTTTCTTTTTATGTTTTCGAATTTTTTATTTGGAGGTTTTTAGCAGAATAGTTTACTAGGTACATTTTGCATGCCTGACTGTTTTTTCAGCCATCTATTCTTATGTAATGTTATTGAATGCTATGCCGTTGATTCATAGAAATGAAAAGTTAATTCGACTCTCACCTTTCTTTAACATTTGTTTACAGGTAATACGTCTATTACAATCATGTTCTGGAGAACTAACATGCTTTGGTAACACTATCAAATCAAATTAAAAGCGTCAGAATGGTTTATTTTACTTACCGTTGGTTCCTTCGGACCTTTTTTCTTTGCTTCATCATCAGTGCAACATGAGTGCATACCTCAAGCAATCCTTGGAATGGATGTAATTTGTCAAGCTAAATCTGGAATGGGAAAGACTGCTGTCTTTGTTCTCTCAACTTTGCAGCAGATTGATCCTGTTCCAGGCCAAGTTTCTGCACTTGTTCTGTGTCATACAAGAGAACTAGCTTACCAGGTATTTATTAGGTGCTCAGAATAAGAAAGTTATGGAATTTGTTATACTAGAATCTTTTGATTTAAGGATGTGCAACCTTTTTCCTTTCAGATATGTCACGAGTTTGAGAGGTTCAGTACCTACTTACCCGATCTGAAGGTTGCTGTCTTTTATGGTGGGGTCAACATCAAAGTTCACAAGGATCTATTGAAAAATGAGTGCCCTCAGATTGTTGTTGGAACGCCTGGAAGAATACTTGCATTGGCTAGGGAGAAGAATCTTTCTTTGAAGAATGTTAGGCATTTTGTTTTAGATGAATGCGATAAGATGCTCGAATCACTGGGTATGTGCTGTATTTCTGTTAAGTTAAATATTGCAGCTGGATTCTCTTATGTTCTGCATGGTTTTTATTATTCATATAATACTTTTTGCAGACATGAGGAAAGACGTTCAAGACATTTTCAAGTTGACTCCCCATGATAAGCAAGTTATGATGTTTTCAGCAACACTCAGCAAGGAAATCCGTCCAGTCTGCAAAAAATTTATGCAAGATGTAATGTCTCTCATGGCCAGTACTACTTGAATTTGAAGTCTCTTTTTCATACTGCTCAAATTCTCCAAGACGTTTTTAGTTGTTTCGAATGCTGTGGTTTCATCAATCTTTACTTCTGATAGGGTTTCTGTTTATGCACTGCTTTTCATTTGTCCAATTTTTACTAAACAACCGGCTGGTGAGGTGGAGTGTGGTTGACACTGGATTGGAGTAGAGGATGTGGGTGGTTTTTTTAGTAATGCTCCTGACTGTGGGGTTTAGGCTGTTCAAAATAACTGCTGAACCAAACTGCACTGAAACTAACCAAACCTATGCCAAAATTTATGAACCGAACCTATATTTCACATACAGTTTACTAACCAGAATTGAACTCCAAATAACTGACCGATAAGAATCCCCTCACAATTCAGTTATTCTAATGTTCAGTTTCGTACATGAGAACCATATGAACCCTCAATCCCCCCACAAACTGAAGAACCCTAAATCCCTAAATCTTTGCAAGTTCAATCACGAATTGAAGAACCTAAATCCCTAAATCTTTCCGAGTTCAATCACTAATTGAAAAACCTAAATCCCTAAACCATCTGCGATTTCAGTCACAAACTGAAGAATTTCATTGTCATGAGTCTCAATCTGTTTGCAAGAGGAGAATTAAGATGGTTCCTGACACTAACACGGTGAAAGGTATATCCACCGAGCTGTGTGTATGTATATCAATTGCATTCCAAGCAGTGAAGGACACATTTGTACCTGCAATTGTTTGACAACAAGCAGATGTTCAATTGCGACAGGTGGAGAATACATGGCAAGTTTAAAATCATGATAACAATACCATTATCTTCCCTATATCAAGAATCAAGATGTTTTTTGAGATGGCATGTATGAAAATTATTTTACAGAAGCAAACTCATGCCATTGTGTTAAGAAAATTTTAAAAAATTGGAGACTAGGCTAATAAAGAAAAGAAATGGTTCAGAAAAGAAACAATTCGGGAAAATGAAGAACCGATTCACCGAACTGTAACATCGGTTCAGGCCGAACTATTAATGGTTCGGTTTTCCCAAACTGTAGTATGGTTTGGTTTGGTTCACTTTTCTTCTTGAGCCAAACCATGAACAGTCCTAGTTGTGTTTTGTACTTTTGTCTTTCCTCTTTCTGTTCATGTTGGAAGTTTGTTTTGTCTCTAATATATGCTAGTGTTGGATATGGGCTTTCCACTGTGTTGGGTGTTCTTTTCCTTTGACGAGGAGGGTTGAGGATTATTTTTGGGGTATTTTGGGTTTGTTGCTGCCATTTTTCTTTGGGTGCAACTTGGCGAGCAAGGAGACAAACACAAATGGAAAAAAAAACTGTGATTCAAGGGATCTGTATTCATCATTCATTTCGTTCTGGATTTCATTTGCTTGAGGATGGACGCTAACATGATTTCCTGTCAAATTTGTTCCTTTCAGCCTATGGAAATTTATGTTGATGATGAAGCCAAGTTGACCCTTCATGGACTTGTGCAGGTAGGTTTTTTGATAATTACTTGCTTATATATTTTCAAAATTTTCCCTCTTAAAATGACTTATCTATACGGCGTACCTTCTTTGTCGTGGCAGCACTACATCAAACTGAAAGAGGAGGAGAAAAACCGCAAGTTGAATGATCTTCTTGATGCGCTTGACTTTAACCAAGTTGTTATCTTTGTGAAAAGTGTCAGTAGAGCAGCTGAGCTGGACAGACTACTTATTGAGTGCAATTTTCCATCAATATGCATTCACTCTGGCATGTCCCAGGAAGAAAGGTTTGTTTTATTAGATGTAGTTGGATGCTGAAGAATTCTTTTGATCATGTTTGGCAATTCAAATTACCAAATTTTGTTCTTTTTTTGTCATGTCTTTTTTTCAAACTTTTTGGGGATTTTGTGTAGATGTCAGAGAAATGTAGCGCACAATAATGGCACACCTGTGTAGAATTCCAATAATGGCACAGTTGTGTAGCCTCTTATCTACGCATTTTCAGAGCTCATTAATTGTATCTGGGTTTATATAAAAAATAAAATGAAATAGCACACTTGTGTGAGAGTTTGAATATAAGACATTTGTTAATGCCATGACATGATTGAGGAATGAGGGTTTTCAATATACTATTGCATTAGCAAAGACCACTTTTGATTTGAAAAACAAATTCGTTTTTGTAAATTTTTTAACTGTATGAATGTCAAAGAAATTCAGGGAAGAAGTGATGTTGTTGGTGCCTATATCTTATTTGTTTATTGACAACTCTGCTGTAGTGGGCTTATTATATTGATTTGCTGTTGTGTCATTGTCTTTTTAACCCTAGTTTCATTGTTATTCTAATGTAGTGAAGTGGTCATGTGAACAATTGACATTTGTTTATGATCTTCAATTATTTTATTTGTAGGTTAAAGCGTTATAGAGGTTTCAAGGAGGGGCATTCAAGGATTCTTGTTGCAACAGATTTGGTTGGCAGAGGGATTGACATTGAACGTGTCAACATTGTTATAAATTATGACATGCCTGATTCTGCAGACACATACTTGCACAGGGTATATATACATATGTGATCTGTCTTATTTTGTATTTATTTTTTATCACTGAATTTTGGTTTGGGGTAGTCTGACTATTTTGGAGGGATATTATACAGGTTGGCCGAGCTGGAAGATTTGGTACCAAAGGCCTTGCAATCACATTTGTTTCTTGTTCTAGTGATGTTGATGTTCTCAACAATGTAAGGACTAACTTTGTTGTCATTATTTTATTGTCTGTTAGCATTTCTAATCATGTTTGGTGTGATTTGCAGGTTCAATCAAGGTTTGAAATAGATATTAAGCAGCTTCCTGAGCAGATTGATACCTCTACCTACAGTAAGTGTTTTTCATTCATTGATTGGAATCCCTGTAATGGTTTCTCTTTCTGAAACCTAATTTTTATATTTATGTTTAGGAGTTGGACTGGATTAATTGTAGTTGTTGTCTTTCCAAATATTAATTTTCTTAGTTGCACATGTTTATGTTTCACGTTGTCATGGAAATGCCATTTTTTTTCTTTTGTACTTCAAAGTTAAGAACTACCGATCATTTTCTGTCATTTAAAATTTTGCAAATTATTGGATAGTATACTTAAACAATTTTATTGCACTTTTATCCCGTTAAATATAAACAAGTATGTTTTTGGTTCCCAAATTTTTTTGAATGAGAAAATTCTGACACGACATGCTAAAATAACTGAGGGGCCAAGTTGCATAATTAGTTTGAAGCACTATTTTGTTAATTCTACATGTCTTCTGCATTTTGCTGTTAGTCTCGTCTGACTTAGTTTGAACCATGTGCAGTGCCATCGTAGAGGATATTGCCTTTGGGCAACGCTTGAGCTGTTTGGATGGTATGGGTACCCTCATCTCCTGAACCTTGTCACAGTTTTCTGAAAAAGGCCAGCTTGATGATTTAACCATGATTTTGCCAGGCCCTGTTACTTGGACTAAGCTACTTTACCATTGGTCGGTGTTAGACATTTTGTATGATAGCTTATACATTGCCTTAATTGTTCTGTACTTGCTGCTTTTATGATGTGTTTTGAGTTAGTATGTGAAACTGTGGTTATACTCTGTATTATGAAATTAAGTTGGACAAGATCTGGTTGTTAATTGGTCTCATTAATTGATATTTTGGAAAACTGCTGCTGATTGTTTTGCTATTATTTGTTGTTATTGTGTATGGCTGGCTTGCAAGGCACAAAGTCAATATTGGAGGTGGAGAGATTTCCTTCCATTATCTTCACACTTCGTTGAGGATTTATAATAGTTCGGTCAGTTCTATTCTTTCTTGTGGAAAGTGTCAGCATGTTAAGCATGCACATTATTTAACGATAAAACATGCAACTTCAATTTGATTTTTGCATCTGCCGAAAAGAAATACCGGACGTCAACTTTGGTTAGAATTGTATGAAGGCACTTTATTTATATTTTTGCACAAAACCTGACTGTTATCTAGTTTTTTGAATTGTGAAATTAATATCTGAAATTTGTCTCTCTTTATTCTCGCATGAATAGTGATGCATTTGACTGTTATGTAAAAGAGAGAAACGGACCCACGGTTCAAGCAAAAAGGAAATGCAGTTTGGATTGGGTTTACACAGGCTTAGATTACTTTGTTCTCCCTTGTTTGTGTGCGCCGGAACCTGTGTGAAGGAGCACTAGGCATTGAAGCAGAATATGTTATATATAATCGATTTAGGGTTTTGCGACGAGTAAGATATCACACTGAAACGTTTAGAAGCTATTAAAAAAATGCGAAAAGGCTTACATTGAAGCATACACTTCACTTCTTTCTTTGGGTCTCTCCTCACACGACCTCTCCAACCTAGAATAACTAAATGGTAAACCCATTATTCTTGCTGATTGAAAAATGGTTGAAGAAAAAGCTGATGGTATTCTTTCCCAAGCTCAATTTTCTCTTTTTTTTTTCTTGTTGGTGACCCTTTTGGGTATACTGGTTCTTCTCTTATTATGTCCATCATTCTGCTTCAACAACTGTATCGTGTATTGTTTTTCTTCAATTCTGCTACAACTCGTAGTGGTCTTGTTGTTCGAGCTAAGTAGATGGAAGTTGAGGTCAAAATTGTGCACAATGCATCTATGATGAATGCAATTGAGATTTGTAGTTTAATCTGCAGCTATATCTTTATGGAAGGACCGTTTCAATATCCTTCTTTACTCACACAACAAGATCACTATTAGTGACGGGTATAGTAGAGTCTCTAAGAGATGCTAAGATAGTTGAGATGTCTAATCTTCCTTTAATGTTTTACTCACTCTTAGTTTACCGACAGTAAATCTACCACAAAATAAAGAGATTTTTTTTGCTACCTACTAATTTCCTCACGCGCTCTACAAATTTATTAAAGTACCTCTTTCTGCTACTTATGTAGCGGATGCAATCTGTTATATAAGTAGTGCATGAGTAAAAAAATTTAAAAGTTTGGACAAGTTTAGATCCCACGCCTCACCATAAGTCCTTGAGGAATTTTACGGTTTTTGTCATCCTCTATTTATGTAGCATACAACCATTTTACAGGAAAAATAGACAACAAATATGTTTAATATTATATTGCAACTTATGAATAGTATAAATTCATTATATTCAACAATGAATATTATACATAAAAAAATTAAAGAAAATTATATTTGAAAAAAATAAAAAAATTCAATTAGTCATGATGACCTGTCTTCTTGGGGTAAATGCCACTTTTGGGCGACCCACTCTATAGCAAATTAAGGTAGACGAATGCACCATAACCACCTTTACCTATTCCTCTTGGGTAAAAGAAAATCATGGCGAATCCATTTCAATTAATCATAATGATCCCAATAGGCCTCAAATAATTCCTCTTTGATTAGCATAACGATCTCAATCGCCGTCATTAAAGAAAATGAATATATGACTAATTAACGACGGACATTGAGGCCGTTTATGTCTAAAATAATGAGACTAAAAAAGCAAAAACTAAAAAACAAACAAACATTAAACTAAGATGAGAATGTGAGAAGAAATGAAAAAAAAATGTTTCGATTTATAGATTTTTATATTGAATTTCATTGGCTGAAACATAGTAACAACCGCTACTGGTGGCCAATCAAAAGTGGTCATCGTTTTTGATCATTGACTCTTATCAAAAATCACAAAAATCCGACCATTATCCATCCGCTACTTAAGTAGCGGACTATCCGATGGAAAAAAATTCGCTACAAAAGTAGCGGACTCATTCAAAGCAGGATTGTGTTCTTAGTTTATAGTTTTGTTTGTTTGTGTTAAATTTATGTTTTTAATTTACTATGTTTGTTCCGAATGTAATATGTCAGTTGTTTTTATTGTAACAATCTCTTTATTTTTTATTTCTTGCCTTGGGTCGTCCGCTACTTATGTAGCCGATCAATGTGTCACTGGAAATGAAAATCATAACAGGAACAACATATTGAAACAAAATAAAAAAGAGATGGCCATGCGAGACCTCACAACACTGAAGGTGGTTATTTATAGTCATTTTGGGCGAATAAGTGGTCAATCAAAATTGGCCCCTTAACATGCCTTTGACTGAGTCATAAAACTTGATCATCGACCGATTCACTACTTAAAAATAGCGGGAGGATAAAAATGTGCGGGAGAAATAGATAGGGTAGCAAAAGAAATTAAAATTGTTAACAAATTGGATGCAATCCATCAACTTAATAATATGGATGCATCCGCTTCATCCAACAAGAACCAATTTAACTTTTATTTTAATTATTATTGAAATCAAGCAAATTTAATTTTTCTAGTGATAAATTAGAGAATAACATATTTTTTTTCTATTTTTATCACATTTTCTTATTATAAAAAATATTTAAAAATAGCATAAATGTTTTCTTATTATAAATGTTTCTAGTGATAAAATAGAGAATACTTGTATTCTTTGGAAACAAATCTAATAAAATACTTACTAAAATTTACCATATTTTCTATATTAATTTAAGAATGGATTATTTTTCTAAAGATATTTTAAAATAATCTGTTGAAATGTCAAATGTGAATAAACGAATTTAACTAGAATAATGCATTAAAATTTCCAATAATTTGTCAATACTTTCTCATAAATTGAATGACATTACTAATATTTTGAGGGTAAATTGACATTTACCCCCTGCAATGTGGCATGTTTTGCTTTACTCCCTGTAAAAAAAAATTGTGAGAATGCCCCCTTGCAATGTTGACAAATTTTTTTATAGTTTATTTTACCCCCTGCCACATCAACAGAGGGGTGCAAAATTAAACTAGAAAAAAAAATTGGTCAACATTGCAAGGGGATATTCTCACAATTTTTTCTTACAGGGGGTAAAGCAAAAAGCACATACATTGCAGGGGAAAAAGATCTATTTATCCTATTTTTAATAATACATTACAATTTTCAATTTTTTTTCTTGGTATTAATACTCTAGTTATCAAGAGGAATGGAGCCTGATAATCCCGAATTTAGTCAGAAGGTAAGTAAAATTTAATCAAGAATTATTCCTTGCAAGAATCTAACTTGGATTTTTTTCAAATGTTTTTTTTACAATGATGACTCATTATGAGATTAATCACTTGGTTAAAATTTCTAATTATTTAATAATGTTTTTTGAAAAACTCTCTCACATTAATGAATATTGTTCTTAATTTTTTTTAGAATTATTTTTGGTAAGCTAAAGTATGTTTGATAAAAAGTAAAAAACAAAATGGAATTATTATATTTTTATGAGGAATTATGATTGTTGTTGTTGTTGTGTTAAGATAATTCTTTTTTTGGCATAACAATCCGGAATCGAACTCGAATTCTTTCGAACAATCTGTCAGGGGGCTCATTAACCACTTGAGACCAATGTTTTGGTTATTGTTCAGATAATTTAATAATATAATAATAATTCCGGATTGTTGTTGTTAGTATATCATGCATTTAAGATTTTAGTAATTTAGTGTTGAGATAATTCTTTTTTTGGCATAACAATCCGGAATTAAACTCGAATTCTTTCGAACGATTTGTCGGAAGAGGGGGGGGGGGGGGGCTCATTAACCACTTGAGATCAATGTCTTGGTTATTGTTTTTTGGTAAGATGTCTTGGTTATTGTTAAGATAATTTAATAATATAATAATAATATTTAGACAAGGAAGGGCATTAATGATGGTTAATTAATTATAAAATAAGAATTATATTTATTTAAAAATAAATAGCTCTTTTGACAAAAAAAAATAATATAAAGTATACCTATAGTTTATAAATTTATACTTTTAAATAAATATTTTTATTTTTCATATTTTTAGAAGTACTTTATTTATAATGGTTAACATTTTACCATACAAAATATTATCACTTTTTTCTTTCATTACTTATGGAAACTAAATAAGTTTTAGAATTAATTTTGATTTTGATTTGTAATTTTTCTAATATAATTTATCTAGAATTATGATATTGCTCTTTGATTGGACTATATTTAAACTCTTATTCCTTTCGTTTTATATTGAGTGTCACTTTATTTTATTTTACATATATCAAAAAGCGTAATAATCCCATAAATTAGTTTAGTTGGCAGGATCGGAGTTCGAAGTCCGGTCATCTCTCTTATCCACCTTAATGGTGTAATTTATAGCCTTATGCTACTTGACCAAAAAAAGTGTAATAAATTTTTTGAAATAAATTTAGAAATCGTTTTAATTGACTATTTCACAAGTATAATTAAAATAAAATAACTAACGATATGTTAAAAAAAGATATAAATTAATATTTATTTTTCGACATTTTTATTTTCCTAAAGTGTCAATTTTAATACTTGTTTGGGCGATATTTTATATACAATAATATTCACCGAATATAGAAAAAAAAGTTTTTATAACGGGTGAATGATTCTTATTTTTTTCATAAACCATCATTGTGCGCAACGATGGCTTTGATTTCCACTGAAGAACTCTATTTATTTCATAGAATGGATCGTAAAATTTTCTCAATTCTAGTCATTCAATTGGCGCGTAACCCGTGCCAATCTCTCTTGGTCATGGCCTTGTGGCTTTGGCTAGAAAACTTTGGTTATCCAAGCCTTATTTCAAAATTGGTTGGTATTTCTCTCAATACCATCAATGATGTTGCTCAAGAAGCTGAATCTTGCTTGATGTGTTTGGAGTTAGCAAATTTTCCTATCCCAAATAATGGTGGTTTGCTTCTAACCACAACTATATTGGGTGTGGAAATTTCTCTCCAACTTTTCAAACTGAGAAGGTATAGTATCATATATGGTGTAAAAAATGTGCTAAATGAAACATGTGCTAGAATTTTCGATGATATTTTACTACGTGTTTTGGGTACGACTCATGTTAGCAGGTTAATACCACCTTACCCTTACTATCGACCCATGATTAATATTCCTAAATTCCCTCATCGATTATTTGGCAAATTCCCACCAACAAATTTTGAGGAATTTGATCGTGATTTATTTGGTCAAAGGATATGGGAAAATAGGATATCATTTGATTATTTGGAAGATGAAGATAAAACTCTATTCTTAACATTTTCTAAAGGTTTTCCGGTTACTAGAGAAGAAGTGAAATATTTTTTTAAAATCAAATATGGAGTTAATTGTATCAAGGGTATTCGTATGGGAAGGAGAAATTCAAATGGTCAAGTTTTGCATGCAACTATGGTTGTTAATAATTTGGAGACACTTGACAAAATTTTAAATGGAAGAAGGGTGGCAAAATTTGCTTTCAATAGAAAGCATATTTGGGCTCGTAAATATGAGCGTCGAGAATAAATTGTTACTTTTGAGAGAGAAAAAATAAGAGAGGAATACAATTTGCAAGTTATTTTCTAAAGAGGGATCAAAACATACATTTTCCTTGTTTTATTGTTTTATTTTGTTTGTTAAAGTATATTTTTGTACTTTTGAGAATAAAATGTTACACAAAGGTAGTACACATGTAAGGTTCAATACTGCGTCAAAAAAAAATGTAAAATTCAATACACAATTCTTTAATAAAGCGACTCTTTCTCTCTCTTAAAATCTTGCATTTGAAAATACTACTTCGATTGTTTTCAAATTCATTTTTCAACTGTCTTTGTAATTGTCATAATGTAGAATATTTTTTTTACAAGATTAATGTATTAAAAATGTTTTTTGATATCCAACAAAGTACTAGTTTGAAGTATATTGTGTATAATGTCCAACATATGATATCGGTTGTGTCGAAATAACAAAGCTATTGATGTATACTTTTCCATTGATATTTGATTATATTTCGTATATGGTGGAAATATGGAAATTTTCACAATTGGGTATTTTGGTGCGTTATAATTTGCCTCTAACTGATTACTTTGAATGAAACTTACGTTTTCTCGTGTAAATACAATTCATATAGTAGTTATGGGAACAATTGATATATCGGAGTGTATGTTCTAATTTGCAATGTCTTATACACTGCACTTAATATTTATGAATTTCGTCCATAAGTTTAACTGGTAAAAATGCTGAAATTGTTAGGTCGAACGCCATGATTGAGATTTAAATCCCGGCTTCCTTACTTGTGTGTGTGAGTTGATAATGACTTTGTCAATTCGTCTATCGAACAAAAAAAATATGTGTGAATTTCGCCGCTTAAGTCTTTGAAACCAAAAAACATTGATTTTTTTTTTTTTATGGTCAAATAGCCTAATGAATAGAAATTCATCTCTAAAGATGAATAAATGATAGATCCGAGTTCAAATCTCGATCTTATATATAAAATATAATATTCCTACCAATTGAGCAATGATAAAAAAAAACATTGATCTATTATCATGTGTGCTGCACATTATTTTTCCTAATTAAATGTTTAAATATACGTAATAAGGAAACTTGTTTATGTGGTAAAGGTTCGGAACCTTTTAATTATTGATAATGGTTAAAAGCAGAACATACATGCTCTGGATAGTCGCATCTATTACATTTGTTTTTTTTTTTTAAGAAGTTAAATTTGCTCACTTAAATTGACATCAGAGAGAATCTAACCTCAAATCTTAAGAAAGAAAACACTTTCAGGTTTCAAAACAATATCACCAGACCAACCCAAATGAATAATAGAAAAATGCTAAGAGCTAACTCTCAAATAGAGGTGGGAATAGGCCAGGCCGATCTACGAGGCCTTAAGGCTTAGCCTATATAGGCTTAGGCCAGACCAGCCTATTTCTCTAAATAGGGCAGGTCAATGCTTTTTCATAAGCCTATTTAGTTAAATAGGTCAGGCTGCAAGCTATTAAAAAAGCCTTTTAACCTACTAGGCCGACCTATTTAAATTAATATGAATAATATTTTTAATACTATAATTATTTATATATTAAAATTTGTACTTTGATTAAATTATATATTTATTAACTTTTTCATTAATTTAAGTTTATTAATCTACATTAGTTTTTCACATATATAATGTATTATTATAAACTAGAATTGAAATATAATGACATATATAATCATATTCTGTAAAATATCATGTTAAATAACAAAAGGATGTTGATTTATTAGTTCATAAGTAATTTTAAAAATAAATATAATTTTTTATTTAAATATGTTCATGAAAAATAGGCTTTTAAACAGACTAATAGATCACAATAGGCTTTCAAAAGGTCAGACTCAGGCCTAAAAGATAAACCTATGATAGGCCACATGCCAGACTTAGGCCTTCGATTTTTATGACAGGCTCAGGCTTGGCAAAGCCTAGCTCGGCCTAGCCTATTCCCACGTCTACTCTCAAACAAACTCTCTTATTTATTGGGTCACATCACTTTTTTTTCAAAACATCTAACCGGTAATCGGCTAAAGTGGTAGCGTCCAACAGTATTCTCTCTATCTCTCTTTACCACTTCTCATAAGTTTCGGCAACATGTATTTTCTCACAAGTTAGAAATTTTCCATATTTCTCTCTTCTTTGATATCTCGACTAATGAATAGGGGTCGAGTTTAAAAACCAATTTTAGACCCAATATTTTAATGTGGGTCTTTAATCCCATCTAAAAATGGTAAAAATTTTCCTCCCACTTTCAATATTATCTTTTTAATCATTTGATTTCCCATCTACAATTTTTATTTATAAATAAAAGATTTTCGATCGTCAAAGTATCATACCAGAACACTTTGAATTTTTTTCCATAATGTTATAATTCATAACCAAGATGAATTAAGAACCGAAAAACTTTAAAAAAGAATTCCAGAAGGTTAACCACGGTTGAATAATGGTTAAACTATAAACTCTGGAAATAACATCAGCAACCTTTCTTTTTGTTGATAATCTCATCATCAATCATGTTGTTTTCAAAACCTTAGTTGTTGCTTATTAAATCCACTACAAATGTTTAAAATTAGTCATGTAAATTTCAGATTATAACTGATAAAAATAGTATATATAAGTCATGAATTTGATATGTTCATAGCGTTATCTAACGACCTCTGCAAATAGCACAGGTCACTTACTAGTTTTCCGGTTATAGACAATTATCTAAGTAACTTTTTTTTGGTATTGGAAAGTGTCATTACGCAGGCTGCTATGGCTGAAAAGAAAAATGAAATAGGAGAAGGTCAATCTCAAAAAAAACCTTCACCATATGATCTCCATTCCAATGACAATCCTGGAAGTGTCATTACGCAGGTGCAAATGCGCGGTGAAAACTATGATGAATGGGCTAAATCCATTAAGACATCTTTGACAGCAAGAAGGAAATGGGGTTTCATTGATGGAACCATAAAGAAACCTGAAGAAGGATCCTCTATAATGGAGGATTGGTTGACTGTTCAAGCCATGTTGGTGTCATGGATCTTGAATACAATAGAACCTACATTGCGAACAACCATATCTTATTTGGAAACCGCCAAGGAACTTTGGGAGGACATAAAGGAGAGATTTTCAGTTGTTAATGGTCCACGCATTCAGCAACTGAAATCTGACCTTGCTCAATGTAAACAAGGAAGTTTGTCCATTGTTACTTATTATGGAAAGCTGAAAGTTCTATGGGATGATTTGGCCAACTATGAACAAGTGTTGACGTGCACTTGTAAAGGATGCTGTTGGGTCGTATTTTTATTAGAGTAATTTTAATGAAAAAAGGTTGGTCCAACAAAATAAGGAATTAATGTTAAAATGACAGGTGTCATTGGGTTATGGCTGAGAGCGTCATCGAAGTCTATGGTTCGATTAAGCGAATTCGAATTGCTATGAGAAAGTTTGGTAGTTAGGTCTTTTTGATGATTCGCATCGAAGTCAAAGGGTCAACGTGAGATTCGAAACAAAAAGAATTGGGATGTGGACCAAAGGATCAAGGCCCAACGGAGTCCGAAGTTAAGCCCAATATGCGGAGGCGCCAAAAAGAAGGTTTCGAAGCAGAAGAACGTGGGTTCGAAGATTAGATTTGGAGCGTCCAGATCATCTTAGCAGTTAATTTCTGCTTCGATGTATAAATAGTGTTTTCAAAGAGGAAAACGGGGTCGCAAAACTGTTTACAAAATTTCTCTAAAATATTCTAAGTATTCGAGCGTTAGAAAGAAAGGAATTTTGAAGAGAAAAATGTACGGTTTGTGAACCACTTTTACTTGTATCTGCACTTTATCATTAATGCAAGTTTATTTTATTGCAATTTCCTGCGTTTCCTTGTCATTTATGTTTTAAAGTTGTTGAATCGAGGCGATTCGAGTCAATATACTTCGTCTTCTTCGTAAAGAAAACTGAAATACTTAAATGTTTATTAAACTTTAATGAACATTAAAACTGTCATTTCATAGAAAAACAAGCATAAAATTGTCCTGAGATTCCTAGTTTGATCTCGCAAGTTAAAACGTAAAACTAGCGCTTGTTTACTAATTTTCACGGTAAACAAATTGGCACGCCCAGTGGGACTGGTTTTGTGCTTTGTTTCTGTAGAAATAAGATTTTTCTGTGTTAGTAACTGCCATCAACGGTTATGGCTAGAACTCATCAAATGCATGGGTCTACTACCAGTCAATCTGTAAGTTCTTCGAGTAGTGAGGGTAGTCTTTCTCCCCCTCCAGATTCGAATGTGGCGAGTATTACATCTACTTCGCCAATTCCTAGCGGAAGTGGTTCTGGTTATATTCCAGGAACTACGATACCAATAACAACTATGGCGTTTCATTCTGTTTCGTCTGGTTTAAGACCATCCCCTATGGTCACAAACCCTTTATATGGTCCTATACCAACACCTACGATGGGTTTTCAGTCAATACCCACGTCTGAACCTGAAAGATATACTACCCCTAGGGTAACTCCAACACCTTTAACCACTGCGTCTGTGTTGTCTTTAAGACAACAGATGGACGAAAGTAACCATGACATGGTTAATCTCTTAACGCAACAAATTGGAACTGTCTTTAACCCCTTAATTCAAAATACTAACGACAGTTACCAAATGTTAGCCTACCAAATGGGTCGAATTGCTGACTTTTTTGGCACTCCTCCCCTTCAAAATCAGCCTAGGATTAATCATGTGGCACCACAAATGATTTTACCCGCTATGTCTGCCACTCCTATTAACCCAAGGCCACCATATGTAATTCCCCAAGTTACACCACAACAAGAGCCTGTACCAATGACTCAAGAGGAGTACCAATATCAAAATGAGGTTAACCAACCTCCTCCAATAGTTATGGTTCGAAGGAACCAAGACCCTGATGATGTGGTTCGAAATGTTCAGAACAATAATAATTTTGCTGCGCCTAATAACTTAGCAACTTTAGTCGAAACTATTCTGAACCAAAATGGCCTTAATACTGGTACTCGAAGGCCAAACTTCGTTTCTGCACTATCTGAATATGTGTTGCAAACAGAGTTACCTAGAGGTTGGAAAGTCCCTAAATATACTAAGTTTGCAGGGGATACCAATGAATCCACGGTTGAACATATTGCTAGATACTTAGCAGAGTCGGGGAATTTGGCAAATAATGAAAACTTAAGAATGAAATATTTTCCTAATTCGTTAACCAAAAATGCTTTTACTTGGTTTACAACTTTGCCTCCCAATTCGATTCACAATTGGATTCAATTAGAAAGACTGTTTCATGAACAGTTCTACATGGGCCAAACCAAGATAAGTCTTAAAGAGTTGGCTAGCGTTAAAAGAAAAACACAAGAAACTGTTGATGATTATTTGAATAGGTTCAGATTACTAAAGGCTCGATGTTTTACATCAGTGCCTGAACATGAACTAGTCGAAATGGCTGCAGGTGGCCTATACTATTCAATCAGGAAGAAATTGGATACTCAATATCTTCGAGATATGTCTCAATTGGCTGATAGAGTTAGGCAAATCGAAAGATTGAAAGCTGAAAAGGCTAGGAATTCTAAGTTTCATAAAAAGAGAGAGGTTGCTTTCTTAGATTCATATGATAATGAGTTTGGATATGAAACTGAAGATGAATATGTGGATATTGATGATAGTGATATTAATGTGGCAGAATTAAAACCAGGGCCTCCTTATACTTGTAAATTGTTAAGGCCTTCGAATGGAAAGAATCCAGTCGAACCAAAGAATGAAAAATATGCCACTAAAACTTATTCTTTTGATATTACTAAATGTGATGAAATTTTTGATTTGTTGGTGTCTGATGGTCAAATAGTTGTTCAAAAAGATTTGAAAATACCTCCAATTGAACAAAGAAACAAAAGAGGTTATTGTAAATATCACAATTATTTGGGCCATAAAACTCACCAATGTGTTCTTTTCAGGGATCTGGTTCAACGCGCATTGAATGAAGGAAGGCTTAAGTTTGCTGAAAAAACTAAGCCACCAATGAAAGTGGATACTAATCCACTGTCAACTGCTGATGCAAGTCTTGTCGAAATCCTGGATTGCAATATGGTCGAAGTGTCAAAAGCTGATATGGCTGCCGCTGTCAAGGCCATTCCTGAAAAAGAATATGACAAGAAAGTGCAAGAGGCTTACCCTGCTGCTGAAGAGGAATTGGTAGATTTCCTCCACAGGTGTAAGTTGAATAATGCTGAAGTCATGCTATGCCCTAGATGTAGTGCTGTGTGTGACAAGGAGGCGGTATCAAACCTAAAGAAGGTGCTGCCTTATGCTGATCACAAAAGGAAATGGCCAAGTTCCAAGCCAAATAAAAAGAGCTGGCCACATCAGAGAATTGATTGGAGCAAGTCTCACAATCAAGGGCTTTCTGTTCACCAGAGGCTAGGCCCTCAGAAAACCTTTAAGCCATCCAACAAAGCACCTACAAATCAGTGGGTCAGTGGCCAATACGTGGCTTTTGACAAAAAATGGATGGAGAAGGGAAGCTCAAGCAATGTTAATGTGAAGTTTACTGCTGGGACTTCGAAAGTGATTGCTGAGTCCAAAGTTGTTGCTGGGGCGAAACAACAAGTTGGTTCGAAAGTGGTTGCCCAACCACCAAATTCACAAGTTGCAACAGAAGCCAACAAGTATGGCTACAGAAACAACTATAAGGGCAAGAATCCGATGACTCGAACCCAATGGCGCAGGTTCCAGCGCAGAAAGAAGGTTGCTGCTCAACAAAATAAGGCTGGGGGCAATGCTGATGGGAAGGGGAAAGCTGAAATGGTCAAAGGACCAATAAAGGAGAGGCTTGCTCCTATAAAAGAATCAGATGCTGAGAACAACAAGGATGCTGAGAATGAAGAAGATTTCATGGAAGATGATGATCTTTTAGATGATGGATTTGACTTCGATGTGCTGGTGAATGTGGTATCTGTGCTCCCTGTAGAGTATGATGTTCCAACAGAAATAGAAGAGATAGAAGGGGATTTCGAGGCCCTAGAATTGGCTAATCATAAGCCAGTGTGTTACTATGTAATGGATAATGGCTGCGTCGAGGCACATGATGCTGTATTCGAGAGGCCAGATGGAGGGATGAGGAATCACTTAAAGGCCTTATTCATCAAGGCAAAAGTGAATGATGTCGGGGTTAATAAAATCCTAGTTGATGGTGGCGCTGTAGTCAACATCATGCCCCATTTCATGCTGAAGAAGTTGGGTCTATTCGACACTGACTTACATCCCCACAATGTGGTCTTAGCCAACTATGAAGGCAAAACTGGCCACTCACTTGGGGCTATACAACTTGAAGTTTGTGTAGGCAGCACAATTAGAAAAACTTTGTTTATGGTTATTGCTGCTAGGCCAAATTATAATTTACTGCTGGGAAGGGAATGGATTCATGGAGTTGGTGTTGTACCTTCCTCCCTTCACCAAAGGCTGATTCTGTGGAGAGATGATGGCCTTGTCGAAAATGTAGAGGCCGATCAGAGTGCTTATTTAGCTGATTCGAGCACTGTGACTATTCAAAACTTCGACAAAAATTTGGCAAATATTGCTCCTTGTGGTGAACAAGATGCTGCCTTCAATCCAAACATGGTAAATCCTGATGGTGTTTACCATTCTATTAAGCTACATCCTACCCATGGTTTTATTTGGGAGAGGGAGCCAGTTGATGGAGCCTATGTTAGGGATGTTCGTCCACCAGCTTCTGGGTGGGGAGACTTTGACCATGGTCCTGATGTTTAAGTCCCCTGAATGGAGCAGGATTACGGCGTATGCTGCCGAGAATAGAATAAAAATGGCTATGGAGGCTATTGAATCTAGTGAAAATATGGCTGTTGAAGCCAATGGTAGTGTAAACAATGAAGTGGCAACAGGTGCTAATGCTTTGATTCCTGATAATAATCAGAGATTAGATTGTATTTATGATGAAGAACCTTTGGGTTTCGAAAAAGATCCAATTAGTTCAAATCAAAAAATGCAAGCCCAAGATCCTTTGCAAGAAATTGATATTGGAAATGGCTCAGTTAAAAGGCCAACTTATATCAGTGCCAATATTGATCCAGACTTGAAGGTAAAGATAATTAAATTGCTTAAAGAGTACAAGGACTGTTTTGCTTGGGATTACAACGAAATGCCAGGATTGAGCAGAGAGCTGGTTGAACATAGGTTGCCTCTTCGACCAGATAAAAAGCCTGTGAAGCAGCTTCCAAAGAGGTTTGCTCCAGAAATCATGACAAAGATCAAGACAGAAATCGAAAGGTTGCTCAAGTGCAAGTTCATTAGAACAGCCAGGTATGTCGAATGGTTAGCTAATATAGTTCCTGTCATTAAAAAGAATGGATCACTTAGAGTTTGTATAGACTTTAGGGACTTAAATAATGCTACACCTAAAGATGAATATTCAATGCCTGTAGCAGAAATGTTAATTGATTCAGCAGCAGGCCATGAATATTTAAGCATGTTAGATGGCTATTCTGGCTATAATCAAATTTTCATAGCTGAAGATGATATTGCTAAAACTGCTTTTCGTTGCCCTGGTGCCTTAGGCACTTATGAATGGGTAGTGATGCCCTTTGGACTGAAAAATGCAGGGGCAACATATCAAAGAGCAATGAATTCGATTTTTCATGATTTCATTGAAATTTTTATGCAAATATATATTGATGACATTGTTGTCAAATCTTCATCTTCTGATGATCATCTAAGTCATCTTAGAAAGTCATTCGAAAGAATGAGAAAATGTGGATTAAAAATGAATCCACTAAAATGTGCTTTTTGTGTGCATGCAGGAGATTTCCTTGGTTTTGTTGTGCATAAAAAGGGCATAGAGATCAATCAGAATAAAACAAAGGCTATCATGGAGACACAGTCTCCAGCAACGAAGAAACAGCTTCAATCTTTGCTTGGTAAAATCAACTTCTTGAGGAGATTCATTTCGAATCTAAGTGGAAAGGCTCATCCTTTTTCTCCACTGTTAAAGCTTAAGAAAGATGAGGTATTTTATTGGGGAACCGATCAACAGAAAGCATTTGATGATATCAAAGCTTACTTGTCAAATCCCCCTACTTTGATGCCTCCAATTCGAAACAAAGAAATGAGGTTGTATATTTCAGCATCAGATACAACCATTGGAAGTATGCTTGCTCAAGAGGATGAAAATGGTGTAGAAAAAGCTATTTATTATTTAAGTAGAGTTTTAAATGATGCTGAAACTAGATATTCTGTAATAGAAAAACTTTGCCTTTGTTTATATTTTTCTTGTACTAAACTTAAGCATTATATAAAACCAGTTGATGTTTATGTTTATTCCCATTTTGATATTATTAAGCATATGTTGTTAAAACCAATTTTGCATAGTAGGATTGGGAAATGGGCATTGGCCTTAACAGAATATTCGTTGACTTATAAGCCATTAAGAGCTGTTAAAGGCCAAATAGTGGCTGATTTTCTTGCTGAACATTCAGTAAATGAAGCCCTCATAGAGTCTATTGATATCGAACCTTGGAATTTATATTTCGATGGATCTAGACATAGACATGGTATAGGAATTGGGATTTTTATACTTTCACCATGTAAAATTCCCACAAAATTCAAGTATAAAATCAATGGGTCTTGTTCGAATAATGAAGCAGAATACGAAGCTTTAATTACAGGTTTAGAAATTTTTTTAGACTTGGGGGCAAGACATGTTAAGATAAGAGGTGATTCTGAACTGGTAATAAAGCAATTAACAAAAGAATACAAATGTATTCAAGAACACTTAATGAAATATTTTGTGATTGCTTTTTCTTTGTTAAATCAATTTGAATCTTATGTGATTCAGCATGTGCCTCGAATTGACAATCAAGAGGCAAATGATTTAGCACAAATTGCCTCTGGTTACAAGATATCGAGAGACACATTCGAGGAGTTTATCGAAGTAAAAGACAAACTAATTTCGAATGAAATCTTAAGTGGAAAATTGTCAATGCCAAAACATTTGGGGGCAGATGAACAGAATTGTCAGGAGAATTTTAAAATTGAAAGTTCTAACCTCCAAAATGTTAACATGCATTTTGAAAGTTTCGCAACAGAAATTTTTGTCATTGACTACTTAAGTGATACTGATTGGAGAAAGCCAATTGTCAACTATTTGGAAAATCCATCAGGAATTACCGATAGAAAAATAAAATACAAAGCCTTAAGCTATACCATTATGGGAAATGAGTTATTCAAGAAAACTCCTGAAGGGATTTTATTAAAATGTCTTAGTGAAAATGAGGCATTCTTAGCCATTACTAATGTACATAGTGGTTCATGTGGCGCTCATCAAGCAGGTCACAAAATGAAATGGTTGTTATTTCGAAGAGGTTTCTATTGGCCTTCAATGCTTAAGGATTGTATAGAATTTGCTAAAAGTTGTCAAGAATGCCAAAGACATGCAGGTATTCAACATGTTCCTGCAAGTGAATTACATTCAGTAATTAAACCTTGGCCTTTTAGAGGTTGGGCTTTAGATTTGATCGGTGAAATCAGGCCTGCATCATCTAAGAACCAACGTTTTATTTTGGTTGGAATTGATTATTTCACAAAATGGATCGAAGCTGTTGCCTTGCCTAAAGTTGATCAAGAAACTGTGATTAGTTTTATCCAAAGTCATATTATTTATAGATTTGGATTACCTGAAACTATCACTACTGATCAGGGAACAGTGTTTGTTGGACAAAAGATGCAAAATTTTGCTAGAGAGGCAGGTTTCAAGTTGTTGACATCAACACCATATTATGCCCAAGCAAATGGTCAAGTTGAAGCAGCCAACAAAATTATTATTGGTTTGATTAAAAAACACATTGCTCAGAAACCAAAAAATTGGCATAATACTTTAGATCAAGTATTGTGGGCCTGTAGAAATTCTCCTAAAGAATCCACTAATTCAACTCCATTTCGATTGACCTATGGTCATGATGCTGTATTACCTGTCGAAATCATGGTGCAATCTATAAGAGTTCAAAGACAAATGGAAATGCCTAGTGAGCATTATGAAAATCTCATGATGGATGAATTAGTTGATTTAGATGAAGAAAGATTGCAAGCTTTAGATGTTTTAATTAGACAAAAAGAAAGAGTTGCTAAAGCTTACAATAAAAAGGTTAAATGTAAAACTTTTAACGTAGGAGATTTGGTTTGGAAAGTTATCTTACCTATGGATAGGAAAGATAGAGTCTTTGGGAAATGGTCACCACATTGGGAAGGACCATTTAAAATTTCTCAAGTGTTATCTAATGGCGCATACGAGATTCAAGAGTTAACTGTGGAACAGCGATCAGTGAACATAAATGGTAAATATTTGAAAAGATATAAACCATTGTTGCAAGAAATAAAGATAAGCACTGAATAATTCGAAGCGTAAATAATATCCAAATGGTAAAGAAATAATTTGCCATAAAAACAATATTAAGATGTCTGACATAATGTAAGACATTATCCAAAATAGTGGCTTCAAAAGAGCAAAACATGTTCAGCAAAGTAAGCCGTATTACATCAGGATACAACAAAAGAGATTACATAGAAAATTCAAAGATTGCTGATAGAACTACGCTGGAAAGTTCGATAAATCTCCTTAAGTTGAGAGAGCTTGACCTTCAGTAAGTTACTTTCTCTGTCAAAGCGCTGTGCTACAGCTTGGAGGGTGGCAGCATCACTACATAACCTTAATCCTTTGTTCGCCTTAGCTTCGATCTGAGCAGGAGTTACTTCCGTGGCAAGCTCAAAATAATGTTTCTGCAACTCCTCTTCTTCAGCAATTTTCGTCTCGAGCTGCCTGATTTCTGCCTTCCACTTTGCAATGTTGTCTTCACAAGCAGCGGCTTTCAGATAGGCAGCAGTCACTCCTGATCTCATATGACTCACCTCATTATTACAAGCAGTTGCGTTAGCTAAAACTGAAGCATGAGCCTGCATTTGCACCTGATAAGACTTCTACGCACTGATAAGCATTTGTTGGTTCTTGGCAAATTGTTCGATCAGAGCCTCAACTTGGTTAACCAAAAATAGCATCGCTTCTTTGGTTCTATCAGTTTGCAATTGCTGAAGCAGTGCTTTAAAGCTAAAGAAGGCATGAGGATCATTGTCAATAACTTCTAATACATCTCGTTGCAGAAATTCTTCGATGAATCTCGCCTCCAAGTGAGCTTGTTCGAGCCTGGCTGCCTCTTCGTTTCGAGTAGGCGCTGAAGTTCCCTCACTGTTGGTGTTGAAACTACCACTAGATAACAGCTTCTCAAGAGCTTCCTCTGGGGTAGATACATTTAGTCCTTGAAGAAGAGTTTCTGGGATCCCTGCTGCAGCAGATATTTTCGAGGTAGAAGATTGGGGATCAATGCTTGAACCCCCAGGCTGTGCAGAAAGATCATCCTCGTTGCCAGATTCGAAATATTGATCCATGTTGGCTTGCTCAACGGAGGGAGACCTTTGGTTTGAAGCATTTTCTTGAGTTGCAGTTTCTGGGCCTTGGTGTTGTGGTTCAGCATTAGGGGTTGATTCAGTTTGATCCTTACCATTCGAGCCATCTTCAGTACCAACTTTGTCACCTTTAGGTGTATCCTCTTTCATGTGATCATTATTCTCAGGGTGAACAGAAGTTTGACAATGTCCTTCAGGATTACTTTTTGGAGGCGAATCAGCAGTTGACCTTTCTTCGTGAATAGCCTCTTTCGACACGTGCTCATTAACTAGAGTCTCTTTGCTATGATTTCCCTCAGAAGTTTCAGGTATGGTTGAGACGGGTACCTGACAAAAATAAAAAAAAAAATAGGAAAATTAAAAGAAAAGAAGGGTGATTAATAGTGTATTCTAAATATAGAGAAAAGCAATAAACATACCTTAACAGGAGGAGGTTGAAAACAAGAGTTCGAACTCTCATTTGTATGCTCAAAGATTTGATCCTGAAGAATATTTTGGGTAATGCCTTTGTTGGCACCTTGAGGCTCATTATCATTGACGCCGTGTGCGCTACCAAGTTGTTCTTTAGGAATTAAAATCTCAGGGGCAGTTGAAGTGGTTGAAGAATGAGTCTTCTTTGATTTCTTCTTCTTCTTATCTTTCGTTGGATTGACAATGAGAATTTCGACAGACGCGTCTTGGCTGACATCATCCTTGTGCTCTGTAGCTGTGTCTTGAACACTTTGCTTGTCTTTCTTCGTTTCTTTCTTCTTTGTTGGATCCTTCACAGAGGTGGTTGGATTTACTTGGCTGGAAACCTTGGTAATAACTCTGCCAAGATCAGCATCTATGTTCTGTCGAAGACAAACGTCGAAATATAAGAGCCAAACACATAAGTGAAGAAGAAAGTGTACATGAGAATAGGAAGGTATACCTGTTCATCAATGTCTGTCAAAATAACTTTATCCTTTCTAGATTTCTTTGAAGGTTTTTCAGTAACAGAACTGCTTGCTCTTTTCAAACCCTGTTGAAATGAAACCTCGAAATGTTAATTGTTGATAAAATTGTTTTAAGGGTAAAATGGAAATTGAAAGCCAATATATGGAAATTCATGTACCTTCTTGTCTTCTTTGACTGGTAGAGAAGCGGATTGTTGGGAAGAAGTTGAAGCCGCTCTAGATTTGTTTCCTGAGGAATAAATAAATTTGTTAGTCAAGAAATCAAAGGACATAGAAATAGAAGAAAGTATCATGAATGAAAGAAATTACCTTTAGTTGTTGTTGCCTTGGCCTGTTCTAGAAGGGGAGAATGGAAACCACTCGAAACTCTAGCAAGCAAGAAGTTCTCGCTAGGAATCGAAATTGAGTAATGTCTCTCCCACCAATCCCGGAATTCATTAGTAGAGGAGATAGAGTTTTGGTACTCGAAAGGGGTGAGTTCATATTTATGTTTCTCAGTGTTCTTCAAATAAGATTTGAAATATCCTTCAGAAATGATCTTATGCCCTATACAGATACCTTCTTCACCTTCATAGAAACTTTGTGGGATAAGTTGAGTGAGGCCAAACTGGCGAGATACCAAGTGAGGAAAGTATCCCACCAACCCAAAGTCTTTTGGCGCTGTGCCAATTCGACAAGAAAGCACAGTGGGATCTAAGTAAGCTAACCATTGTGCAAGTCCAAACTCTTCGAACTCTTTAAGAGGAGGAAATGGTTGTACAAACCATGAGGGTCCGATAACACGCTTGATGAATGGAGCGTATTCTTCCTTAAAAGTCTTCAAATTCAGAAATATGTTGAAGTATTTCAAGAAGCTCTGTTCATAGTTTAGGCCTAAAGGTAGAGGAACTAAACGCACCAGTCGTGTCCCTTCGATCTGTCGCTTGCGTGCCTCAGCTTCATAGTCCCCAGGAAGATAAAATTCTAGTTCTTTCTCGAATGTGGCATTGAGCCACAGTTGAAGAAGCCAAAATGGCCCAGCAGCCAAAAAAGTAGAACCATCACCAGTCTTTTTAAGGTTCTCACTTGCAAGTTGCATCGAAGCAAACAAACAACCTAAAATTAAACGTCCTAATCCAAATTGGCGACCTTCATGAAGTTGAATAGCCATAGGGATAAAGTGCTTAGCAACTTGCAAGGACTTTGAGCAAAAAATGTAATGAGAAAGCCACAGGGTGAGAAAAGCGACATGTTCGACATCGGATACTTCCTCTTCACCAACTGCATGGTTTTCTTGAATGTATTTTTGAAAGGTCTTCTCTTTTGGAGCAAATTCGATGGATGTGCCAGTCTTAGTTGGGTCGTAAGTTTCACCCAATGGGCTAAGCCCAGTGATGGCAGCTACATCGAAGAGTGTAGGAGTCATCATACCACATTCGAAGTGGAAAGTATTCGTAGAGGATTCGAAGAAATGCAAAGCAGCGACTAGCATTTCCTGATGGTATTTAGGGCCTACCCTAGAGAGTTGGAGTAACTCGAAGATCCCAGAGTCTTTCCAGAAATCACCATAACCTACTTGTACCCTATCCATCCACTTTATGTACTCTTCATTGCCATAGTAAGGCGCTGATCTAAAGACCTTATTTGGGGGTTTAATAAAGTTGAAATTATAAGGTGAATCAATAAAAGCCCTAGGTTTGCAAGGTCCATGAACAGGGAAAATATTTAAGATGGCAGTGGTTTTACTCTTAGCATTGGGTAAAAGACCCCCAAAAGCGTAAGTGCGATCAGCAACAGTATAAGGAAACATTACCTGATTTTCCCAGATTTTGCGTCTCTCTGTGTTCATTACTGGTTCAGGCACTGTATTAGGAGGAAGTTTATTCAGAACTGCTTCGCTCCACCCTCCGGCTAAAGGAAGTTTCTGTGTTTGAACGGAGCTTGAAGCCATGGTTTCTGCGATTAAGAGCGTTTAAAAGGGTTTGAAGTTTGTTTGAGAGAAGAAAACGATGAAGAAAAGTCGAAGCTTTTCTGCAATGTGGGATCGGAGAAGAAGAAAGAGTTGAAAAGGTTGAGAGTTCGGAAAAAGGTGAAGGAAAGATGAGAAATCCTATTTATAGGGTTTAAGAAAAATCTGAATAAAGTCAGAAATTTGGAAGAGGTGCTTACCCTTCAACTTCTTTCAACGACACGTGGCCACTGCGTGCAGAAAAAGTGGAAATCATGATGGTTGTAGGAAACGATGTGACGGTTAAGAGAAAGGGGTAATGATGTTCTGATGTCATAGCCGTCATTGAGAAGTGTGAGAAATTAATCCAAAGTCTTTTCAAAAACGCCATTCTCTCTTTCGAGTGCTCATTCGAAATTGGCATTTTTGGGGGGCAATTTGTTGGGTCGTATTTTTATTAGAGTAATTTTAATGAAAAAAGGTTGGTCCAACAAAATAAGGAATTAATGTTAAAATGACAGGTGTCATTGGGTTATGGCTGAGAGCGTCATCGAAGTCTATGGTTCGATTAAGCGAATTCGAATTGCTATGAGAAAGTTTGGTAGTTAGGTCTTTTTGATGATTCGCATCGAAGTCAAAGGGTCAACGTGAGATTCGAAACAAAAAGAATTGGGATGTGGACCAAAGGATCAAGGCCCAACGGAGTCCGAAGTTAAGCCCAATATGCGGAGGCGCCAAAAAGAAGGTTTCGAAGCAGAAGAACGTGGGTTCGAAGATTAGATTTGGAGCGTCCAGATCATCTTAGCAGTTAATTTCTGCTTCGATGTATAAATAGTGTTTTCAAAGAGGAAAACGGGGTCGCAAAACTGTTTACAAAATTTCTCTAAAATATTCTAAGTATTCGAGCGTTAGAAAGAAAGGAATTTTGAAGAGAAAAATGTACGGTTTGTGAACCACTTTTACTTGTATCTGCACTTTATCATTAATGCAAGTTTATTTTATTGCAATTTCCTGCGTTTCCTTGTCATTTATGTTTTAAAGTTGTTGAATCGAGGCGATTCGAGTCAATATACTTCGTCTTCTTCGTAAAGAAAACTGAAATACTTAAATGTTTATTAAACTTTAATGAACATTAAAACTGTCATTTCATAGAAAAACAAGCATAAAATTGTCCTGAGATTCCTAGTTTGATCTCGCAAGTTAAAATGTAAAACTAGCGCTTGTTTACTAATTTTCACGGTAAACAGATGCACATGTGGTATTACAGCAAAACTGGAAAAGCGCAAAGAAGAGGAAAGAAGTCACATGTTTTTGATGGGCCTAAATGATGAACTTTATGGAACAATTCGTTTAAATTTGCTAGCCACAGATCCGATGCCATCTTTAAATAAGATGTATTCCATCTTAGTACAAGAAGAAAGAATGAGGATCATCACACGAGGTAAAGAAGAGAAATCAGAAGTCATGGCCTTGGCCGTTCAAGCAAACACAAGGATAAAAGGGTGTGACAGCAAAAACAAATCGGCATGCACACACTGCAACAAAGAAGGTCATGATGAAGCAAGCTGATTGAATACCCTGAATGGTGGGGTGAACGTCCCTGAAATTATGACAAGGTAGGAGGACGAGGAAGAGGCCAATATCGTGCTGGAGGTACTGGATCAAATAGTAGACGCACACAGAAAGGTCTAGTGCGTGCTCATGCAGTTCAAAACTTGGGATCCAACATTGGTGGAGATTCGGATAATTGCAACATCACATGATTAAGCAAGGAGCAGTGGCAAAGGTTGGTAGAACTTCTCAACACTTCAAAGGTTACTCCAAATGAAAGCATGACTGGTAAGATTAAACTCAATTCATGGATCCTCGACAGTGGTACATCTAATCATATGACAGGAACCTTACAATACCTATCTGATGTAAGGGAAGTACTTGGGTGTCCTGTTGGACTCCCTAACGGCCACACCGCCACATCTAATAAGGAAGGAACAATAAAGCTTACCGACGGTCTAAAACTTAAAAACGTGCTTTATGTTCCTGAATTAAATTGCAACTTAATCTCTATTTCACAATTGTCGGATGAATTCAATTGTAATGTCCAATTTACAACTAATTTGTGTGCTATACAGGACCGCACTTCGAAGATGCTGATTGGAGCGGGTGAACGAAGGGATGGACTCTATTTCTTCCGGGAAGTTCCGAAAGTGAAGGCATGCAGAGTTGAAGGAATGAATCAACTTGAAGTATGGCACAAGCGTTTGGGACATCCATCTTGGAAAACTACTCGGTTAGTGTCTAGTTGTGATGGGAGTAGAGTTAGTGAATTACAAAATAAAGTTTGTGATACATGCCAAAGAGCTAAGCAAACTAGAGAAAAATTTCCATTGAATAATCATAAAGCTTCTAATACATTTGATTTAATACATTGTGATTTATGGGGAGCATATAGAACTCCTTCTTCTTGTGGTGCTTCATATTTCCTTACTATTGTAGATGATTGTTCACGTGCGGTATGGATTTTTTTGTTAGTCGATAAGAAACAAGTATCTAAGACATTGACCAATTTTTTTGCCATGGTTGAAAGACAATATAATAAAAGGGTTGAACTGGTGAGAAGCGATAATGGAACATAATTCATTTGCATGAAAAATTATTTTCTTGAAAATGGAATAATTTTTCAAACTTCTTGTACTGGAACACCTCAGCAAAACGGAAGAGTTGAAAGAAAACATCGCCATATCCTCAATGTGGCGCGAGCTCTACGGTTTCAAGGAAACTTGCCCATTGAGTTTTGGGGTGAGTGTGTCTTGACAGTAGGATACCTGATTAACCGCACTTCAAGCTCCATTTTAAATGCGAAGACTCCATATGAAGTGTTACATGGACAAACACCGTCTTACACTCACTTACGTGTTTTTGGGTCCTTGTGTTTTTCCCGCAACCAAAATACGAACGGAGACAAATTTGCTAGTCGCAGTCGTCGATGTGTATTCATGAGATATCCTTATGGACAAAAGGGGTGGAGAGTTTATGACATTGAAACTCATGAATTCTTTGTATCACGAGACGCTACTTTCTTTGAAACTCAATTTCCATTCCAACACACTGAAGTTGCACAAATGTCCATTACAGAAGATGTTGATGTGTAGAGTCAAATTGATAATAGTACTGTCAAACAAACTGAGTCGCCAACAGATGTGATCCTTGTTGATAGGGAGGGTACTGACACTACAAGTGTTGTTGTAGCAGATAGTAGTGCAGCTTCAATCACAAACTCTGATGATGTGAATGAACCATTGGGGCGTGGTTGTCGTGCCAAATTTCCATCCGCTCGGCTGCAAGGATTTGTCACAAACACAATTCGGAAGTTGAGTCCCTTCACTCGTTCACCATCTCAATCACACTCTTCAGGTACACCATATCCTATAACACACTATGTAAATTGTGAAAAAAATTCTTTGCCATATAGACATTTTCTAGCAGCAATTACTGCAGAAAAAGAACCAATGAATTTTCATGAGGCAGTGAAAGATGCTCGCTGGAAAGAAGCAATGCAAACTGAGATTCAAGCTCTTGAAAGAAATGATGCATGGAGTATGCAACATCTACCACCGGGAAAGAAAGCTCTCGGATGCAAATGGGTGTACCGCATAAAGTATAAAGCTCGATTAGTTGTACTCGGCAATCATCAAGTGGAAGGAATAAATTACACGGAAACATTTGCACCGGTAGCTAAAATGGTCACTGTGCGCACTGTCTTAGCCGTAGCAGCAGCAAAAGCTTGGGAACTACACCAGATGGACGTGCACAACGCGTTCCTACATGGCGATCTGCACGAAGAAATTTTCATGAAAATGCCTCCTGGTTTTTCTGTTTCGCAACCAGACATGGTCTGCAAGCTACGAAAATCACTTTATGGGTTAAAACAAGCTTCGTGTTGCTGGTTTGCTAAGCTCTCTGCTGCCCTAAAGCTTATGGTTTTCAACAATCATATTTTGATTATTCTTTATTCACTCTTAATCAAGAAGGCAGCCAACTTGTAGTTCTTGTCTATGTTGATGATTTAATAATTGCAGGTAATACTCCGTCTGTCATCAAGCGTTTTAAGCTCTACCTCAGCACATCCTTTCATATGAAAGACCTTGGTGTTTTGAAGTATTTTCTCGGTATTGAAGTCGTGAGAAATCCTACGGGAATTTTTCTTTGTCAACGTAAATACGCACTTGACATAATATCCGAAGCTGATCTCCTCGGTGCTAAACCCGCTGCCACTCCGTTAGAGCAAAACCATAGTTTGTCTCTTGCAGACGGACAATTGCTGTCCAACCCCGAACAATATCGGCGCTTAGTTGGGTGATTGATTTATTTGTGTTTCACTCGGCCAGAACTGTCATACAGTGTACACACTTTGTCTCAATTCATGAGCCAACCCCGAATTGAACATTGGGAAGCTGCACTACGAGTAGTTCGATTTTTAAAAGGCAATCTAGGACAACAAATATTTTTTGGTAGTAAAAGTGATTTAAAACTTCATGGCTGGTGCGATTCAGACTGGGCTAGCTGCCCTTTAACTAGACGATCAGTCACTGGCTGGATAGTGCAGCTCGGCGACTCTCCTATTTCCTGGAAAACAAAGAAACAACACATTGTTTCTCGATCTTCCGCTAAGGCTGAATATCGATCTATGGCAACCACTACATGTGAGTTAAAATGGTTAAAAGGGATCCTTTCCAATCTGGGGGTTGTTCATGATGAACCAATGATCATTCACTGTGATAGTCAAACGGCTATCCACATTGCCAAAAACCGGTGTTCCATGAACGCACCAAGCACATTGAAGTCGACTGTCATTTTGTTCGGAATGAAGTACTGAAAAATAATATCCGTCCAATCTATGTTTCTACTACTACTCAACTTGCAGATATTTTCACAAAAGCATTGGGGAGGACACAATTTGAATTTCTTCTTGGCAAGTTGGGCATTCGAAATCTCCATGCTCCCACTTGAGGGAGGGTATTAAGCTATATTTATATTTGGCAACTAATTATATTGTAATTAAGCAAATCTGATTCTAGTTATATATATAGCAGTAACAGTTGTAATATTAGAGGATATTAAGCCATATTAGAGACACAAAATTAGGAGAAACAATAGGTGCCATCCTTGTATATAACTATCAGTGCACAGGATATGATAAAGATAGGATATGATAAGAAGCTGGTTAAGAATAGGATATGATAGTGATAGGATAAGCTCATATCCTGTCATTTGTTTGGTGCACATAGGATAAGAAAGAGGATATCATTATTTAATCATATCATGTGTTTGGTGCACATTTGATATTGACATGATATGATACATTTTTATTTAAATAAAAAAATTATTCTTATAAAGTAAATACATTTTATAATAAAAAATTATATTTTTAATTAACATAACAAAAAATAAACTAATGACAAAATTATTGTTGAGAAATAATTTCATATAATTGTAAGAAAATATTGATAAAATTAAAATTGTTAAGTAACACTAAAATAAAACAAGAAGAAAAAGAAGAAAAAACACTATTGAACAAACAACAAAAATGAAAAAAGAAGAAAAAGTTACAGGAAAATATAAAATAAAATGAGTAAAATATAAAGCATAAAAAGACAATAATCCACTGCTAAAGTTACAGGAACATATAAAATAAATGAGTAAAATATAAAGCATACAGCGGGAATCGAAGAAGGTATGCTGAAAAGAGAAGTACGCATGCGTGCGGCAATAGTTATCCTATCAGGTTGCTAACCCACCAAAAATTAAGGATTAAAATAACAAAGGAGCAATAGGATAGGATTAGAAATAGGTTTAATTTATCCTTTCCTATTGGTGCACCAAACAATGGATTAACGTGGGATAGAATAGTTTTATCATATCTTGTCTCCCTATCCTGCGCACCAAACGGACCCTCACAGTGCTATGAGAAATAAACATCTGGAACCAATTTCTTACAATTTTTTTTTATTATACTATTTTTATCAGTTATAATCTGAAATTTACGGAGGGCTGGGGGTCATACGGTTGAGGGAGTTTAATATTGCACTCATAGGTAAATGGTGCTGGAGGATGCTGGTGGATAGAGCAGGATTGTGGTATAGGGTGTTGGCGGCTCGTTATGGGGTCGAGAGAGGGCATTTGCGAGCGGGGGGAGGAGCGTGTCTTCATTGTGGAGGGAGATTGCGAGGATTCGCGATGGAATGGACAGCCTAGGAGCACTACAACAAGTTTGAGATTTAGTGTCATTTGAAAAATGTTACTAATTCAATTTAGTAACATTTAAGAGTACTATTAGTAACACTCGATAAATGTTACTAATTATATCGTTTGTAACACTAGAATTTATCTTTAGTAACATTAAAAGTACTATTAGTAACACTTGATAAATGTTACCGATTTATATATATTTTGTAACACTAGAATTTATCTTTAGTAACACTAGAAAAATGTTACTAAATTGAAATTTTTGTAGCCAATCCACCACATTTGCCTATTAAACCTATAAATTATCATAGTTTTAGCTTTCACATAACATCATTCATTGTGAGAGAAACGTTGCTCGTAAACTCTTTCAATTATTGAATCTAAAAATTACAAAATAAGTACACTTTACACAATCACGCAAATCACAATACGGATCAACATTTTAGATTAACATTTTTTTTTATAACAAGACAATAAGATACCCTAGCTAAACCAATGAACTAGCCATGGGAGGACCTATGCAGGTAATGAAGGCTGAGCAACACTAATTAAGAAAGTTCCTTTGCAAGCTTGCAACACAATCTTTGCTAGCTTCAATCTCCAAGCTGCAAATATTTAGCAAATGCATTCCACCAATTATGTGTAAATGTCTTCATGGCTGCCCTGCTCACACAAACATAGTAAATCAAACCCCCAAATAGTCAATGGACAATGTACTGTAATAATAAATAATATAAGTGACATACCCCTATATATGTCAAAACATCCACTCTAGGCCATGCAAATTCTTAGCTCAAGCTCATGTGAAGGCACTTAACTCAAAAGCAGAGACTTATTAAGTCAAAGTTCTTGATAGTGATATATTACACACAACATGATTATTATTACACACAAACACAACATGACACCAAGTAATAGATAATGTTGAGAAATTACCTGAACTATGATTCAAACATTGTAGTGTCTCTTTGGTTTATATATGTCAAACCTACCTGTCCGAGGAGATGAGGATGGTGAATCCATTCTTCTCATTCTCACTATTTGTAAATCCTAGCATGAAAATCAATAAAACACATTAAGATTGAAATCAAAATGCACCAAAACAACCTCATAAGCTGGTTAAAAAGGATATGCAAACCATTTATAAAATGAGCAAAGGGACCCCTTAGATCTTACAGAAAAACAATTTCACTATATAAGCTTGATTTCAACATTGAGCCAACATTGACTAACCGATTAGAGATTATGCAACCATCACTCACCTCCAGAAGAACCCACAAAATTAAATTCCAAATCATAGCCAAACCTTGTTTTCCTCTTGCCCCTCCCCCTGCACAAAACATAGAATACAAATAAAATAAATTTTGGGGCATAACCATGACCAATTCTACCTAAGTAAACACAAGTCACCAAACAGAGAAAGATATTTCAATTTCACATAAAATAGAATAATGCCAATTTCATATAACCATGATCAATTTGAACTTTCCAAGAAAATGCCACCATCTTAAACAAACAAAAAACTACAATATGAAGATTCTTTTCACCCACCTTACTAGAAAATTGGTATTAAGACATGACATGACACAATGCAGCCTTATGCCCAGGTTTTCTCCCGTACACCCTACCAAAACTCACATTTAGTAAATTGAACAAATTATTTAGGCTCAACGTGGAATTTAAGCATATTGCAGAGATTTAGTACTTAAGTTTAGAACTTATTTAGGCTCAATTTAGAATTTAACTACCAAGCTATTGTTTCAAACAATGCCTAAGTAGCATAATACCTCTTTCTTGCATTACCGAAACTGAATCAAAATTACCTCCACACTTGATTATGAAAATTGAAAAGACCAAGTATGTGAATACATTGGACTATTATTTGAGATATGTGAATGCAAAAACAAACGCGCTTCAAGCAATACTCGAAAAGGTTCAAATATCCTATGTTCAAGGTATTTTTAATTAAGAGATTTCAGTGACATTGACAAAATCATAACAGGGGCATCAAACTCATTGTCAATCCAAACATACAAACTGTGTCTAATCTAACAAAATATCGCGAAAAATATGCCAGTAAATAACTCAAACTATATTAAACCAGAAAAGCATCAAAATACACGAGATACATTTAGAAGCTACTTTTGTGGAGTATAATACAACACAATAAATTACTATACATACATAGTTTAGAAGGGGCAAGGTACAGTGAGAATGAAAATATGTAGTTCTTACCTTCAAGTTATTTTTATAAGCTATTTTATCATAAATTACCTTGAAAAACTTATAATAATACATCAAAATTGCATAAGTTGTTTGCAAAACTTAAAAATAAGCTAATCCAAACGGGGCCTTAGTATGAAATTTCAACTGCCAAAAACTTTTGCATATTTAAAAAATGTGTTTGGCTGAAGTCAAATGATAAAAAGAGTAATAATGGAAGAGAAAAAATAAAACATTTAGACCCGACAAATGGGTCGACCCGACCCATCGAGGCATGACGAAACAACACATATAGGTTACTGGGTCGGTCTGTTTGCTTCATGGACGACTAACCTGAGTCTGACCCAATTAGTAATGGGCTATGTGGCACGATGGACCGACTAATTTTCATATTGTTTTTTTGCTTAAAAAAATGCAATGAACAATAAACTATATATCGTATGAATTATTATCCATCACATAAGTGAGTGTCATAATTTCATAACAGATGTCTAAGGGGTGTACATAGGGCTGGACAAAAAAACTGAAACTCGTCCCAACCCAAAAAAAACCCGCAAAAAATATAGAGATTTGGACGGTTTATAATGGGCCGCAGGTCGGCGGGTTGAAAATTTTGGTTTGAACTGAGTTATTATGGGCGACTCCGGGTAGAGGAAACTAGACCGATGGTGTCCGAAATCCGTCCGCATTAGTAAATCAAAATTCCTCATTTAACACTTTCCTTTTGTGATATACCCACTCTAAGCTCTTCTCCCACCTCCTGTTCGCACTTTCTCACTTCATCTCAAATCCATGGATACTGAAACAATCATGGATCATTTTGAAACCCAAAACTTGATCTTTTTTTATCTTATTTGTCTAACTTCGCTGAAATCAAATGTTATATTTTTAATTTTATTTGAGATTTTTGTTTTTTACTTACTTTTTTATGTTGATTTAAAGTTTGTAACATTTTTCTCTGTATTTGTTTCATGATTCTTTCATCTCTGGTTGCATATTCTCAAAATCTAAATTGCAAAAGTTGAGTTTGTTACTAATTTTATTTATTTATTTATTATTTCTAACAGAATCAAACTGTCTAATAACATGTTTAAACCGCGAACCCGAACCCGTAAAAATCGATCTCTATTTTATGGGCGAATTGGGCCCTATATTTTGACTCTGCGGTTTGACTTAGGTGACAACTTTGGACCCAAACTCGCCCACTGTCCACCCCTAGTTATGGATTGGGCAAATTCAGTCGACCCGGTCAAATCCATTAAATCCAACCCAAAAATGTGGGTCGGGTCGGATAATTGGGTGGATATGTGTTTGAAAAAGGAAAAACCCACACAAAAAATCGGGTTTCAGACAAAACCGGACCTAACCCAAAAAACTCACTAACCCAATAGTGTCATAGTTTTTTGAAATGTTTTTTATAAAATAATAAAGATTTTCTCGTTTGATAGTTAAATATTTTTCATAGTGAAAATGGGTTACACCATATTTTAAGAAATTAAAAAAATTAAGTAATATTAAACAAATATGATGATTATCATTTAGTCATTTAATATTAAACAAATATGATGATTAATCGTTTAAGTTTTCATGAAAATTAAGATTCTTTCAACAATAAAGAATAGAGAAAAAGAGGTTATGTCATATAAAAATCCAATTATACCTTAAAAATTAGGGAAAATTTTAAATTTGTCATTAAGAATGAAATCCATTGAGGATGCAATCTATTTTTCTAAATTATTTATAAAAAAAATAAAAAACTATTTGTTTCTAGTATTTATAGTGGGTCTGTCCAGGCCGGCCAATGAAAAGTATAGGTCCGATGGACCAGCTCAGAAAATTATGATCGTTTTTTGGTGCTTTTTTATGTTAAAGTACAGGGCAATGTGGGTCAGTTTGATAACCCAAACTGCACCCCCTTGATTGTCTCATTGACCCCCTGAAATGACCATAGTATCCTTATGAGTTTGCTCTCTAAGTAGCGAATTATATTTTAGTTCGCACTTTAAGTAGCGAGTGTCAATATTTTATACTCAAACTAGACGCCGGCACCCCGCATGGATGAAAAAATCATGTGAAAATTGAGTTCGCATCCCAGGGAGCGAACTCGTTTTTTCATGATTTTTTCATCCATAGGGGTGCCGACGTGCAGTTTGAGTATAAAATATTGACACTCGCTACTTAGAAAGCGAACTAAAACATAGTTCGTTACTTAGAGAGTGAATTCAGTGTAACTAGTAAACCTTATACATTAATGTTAATTATTATATTCATAATATAAATTGATATGTAATAAATTGTATTTATGTGCATGATATCTCATATTAATTGTAAATATTCTTTGTATAATTATTATTCATTACACAATATTATTACCTTTTATACATGATCTCATGATGCAATTATGAGCATGATTTCTTTATTTGCTCCATAATTATTACAAAAAAAATAAATTGATTTTTATAAAATTCGTTACGTAGGAAGCGAACTGTGGTGTTCCTAATTTTTGCACTCTACACGCTCGCTCTCTAAGTAGCGAGATGGGTAAATTAGAACGTCAAGGGGTGAAAAAGAGTACTGGAGAGTGCGAAAAGAAATTCTCTCTTATAAGATTGAAGGTATAATTGTAAGGATGAGAGGTTTTTTATCCAAAATAATGGGTGCAATTGGGCCGGCACAATTTTGCATCTTAGAATGCAAAATCTTTTTTTTTTTTCTCAATTTTTACTATTTACACACTCGCATCTAAGTAAGAAAAGAAAAATGCTTAGTGGTACGAAGCATGTTCCGATGAAATTCGACGAAGGCCTACATGCACTTGATTTTTCATTCAAAAAATGAGATTAAATTATATAAAAGATACAACACATCCTTAATCGATACTAGTATGTCATATTTTCAATTTACAACGGTTATCAGCAATATAAAATCCTGAAATTTCCAACAATGAAACCAAAGGTAGAAAAGTAGTACAAGTGTAAGCATGTGGAGCTTTGAATGGGTACCAATTTTGGGTCGGTGTCCTAAAACAAAAGTTGGTTCATTGGTCTCTGACAAGAGAAGGCGGTGTAACTTAGAACATAGGAGTTTTATCCTATATGGCAAGGTGTTTCGTCGAATTTGATTTCGTCCTATATAGCAGCTCTCGTAAGAAAAAGAGTAAATTGAGAATACTAGGTAAAGGTGCGTGTGAAATTTAGATGGTGCGAAAAGTAAATCTCTTTTGGCAATTTAACCATAATTGGCAGTGGTAAACAAACACTCAACGTGTTTTAGATTATTGATCACAAAATAGAGAAGATGAATTTTATATATTAAAAAAACAACAAAGGACATGATTTGACACACAATGAGACTCTTTTTAATAAAAATAACAGATAACTGATAAATTAATTGATAGTTTATAGATGATGACGGATGGTTAATGACTAATAGTTTATAGCATGTACTACCTCCGTACCAAAATAAAAGACCCTTTTGGGTAAATCACGGGAATTAAGAAAGTTGATTGTAATATTAAATGTGTTAAGTATTAGTATTATTTTTACAAATTTGCCCTTTATGAGAGAGAATTAGTTGATAATTTTACAAAGTATTTATTACCAATTACGGAAAACGATATATTATGATTAAGGGTATGAAGGAAAAGAAATAATAAATGTCCTTAAAAATTGAAAAGAGTTCTTATAAAATGAGACAAGTAAAAAGGTAATAAGGATTTTATATTTTTGGACCGAGGTAGTAGTTGATAAGCGATTGCCGTGTTCAATAAAATTAGGAACATCCCAGTTATACACTTTTAAAAAAATACAATGACACAAATACGCAAATTGGTAAGTTGATTATATTCTTAATCAGAGTTTCCTATAATGTTAAATCTGAGAATTCTTCCAAAAGAACTTTTTTTTTTTTTTTTTGATAGAGTCTTCCAAAAGAACTTTAGAATTCGAATAGTCTTTTTTTTGTATAACTTTGCCCTTTTTATTCAGAAAAAAAAATGCTATATTATGTAATTGATTAAGATAACATAATTTGTATTAAAAAAAAAAGGTTACTTTAAACTATATTGACCAATAAATACATTCCACGGTATAAAGCGCATTGGCAATGCACTCATCAATTGACTTTTTTACACCCTTGGTCTCCAATGCACTCATCAATTGACCTTTTTTTACATCCTTGATCTTTTTTTACATCCTTGATCTTTTTTTACATCCTTTGACCTTTTTTTACATCCTTGATCTTTTTTTACATCCTTTGACCTTTTTTTACATCCTTGATCTCCAGCCTCCAACCCTTGCATCCCCATATATTCCCTACAAAGTTTAGCCAAAGTTTCCCTTTCTCTGGCCAAAAGTGCCTCTGTCCTTGCCACCTGCGGGTTTAGAAATTGATATTAAAGAATTCGTATATGCACAAAAACTAAAACTTTGAAACTTGAATCAAAAGCATTGCCAATGGCCCCATAAACTTTGTTAAGATTTTCAGAAAAACTTACATTGTCTCCTTGATTATAGGTCCTATAAAATCTTATACGACTCAAGTTGCAGAGACTATGATACAGAGAGAGAACTAGAATGAGTTCTAGTACGAATTGATGCACAGGAAGTTCCTCCTCCATAACTTTAGCAAGGATGGTCAACAATGCTTCTCTCCCGGCCACCATCTAATTTAGTAATTGACAATAAAGAATTAAAATACGTATAACAAAACTTAAATTGTAAAACTTGAATCAAAAGCATTGCCAAAGGCCCCATAAACTTTGTTAAAATTTTCAAAAATACTTGCCTTGGTTTCTTGATTACATAAGTTGTCAGTCGATTTGACACGACAATAGTCAGCCCAATATAAAGCATGAGGCATCAGGTTCCGGGGAGCATGTCCAATTAGAAGGTGAACTAGATTGAGTTTGAGTATGAATTCAACCAGGGAAGACTCTTCCTTTGTGTTCTTTACTGTTTGCTTCTTAGAAACATCTGTTTATTTGATCAAACAAGAAACCAAAGGGGGTGAGCTTAATCTAATATTGCTGAAAGTAAAAAAAAAAAAAAAAAAGAGGAACAACAACCAAATGCATATATCAAACAACCACAAACTAAAGAGAAGACATGCAAAACATCAAAAAATACTTCTTTGACCAAGTGAATTAATTGTAACATAAACAAGGGGCGGTCTCTCTTCATTGCTAGGCCAAATTCAAAACTCCTCGACAGCCATAACCATAATAAAATAAATCCAACACCGGAGAACTTTTCAAATATAGAATAATAGTTCAGCTGAATGAAATTAAAAAAAAAAAAAATGACTGCTAGAATCAGGGTTTAGATTTGACTGACCTGAAAAAAGTGGACTTAATCCTTGAGGACTCGGCAATGAACTTAAGAAATTATTCTGTGGAACATTTTCTCCTCTGGGCCCTGGAATAGCAACATGGACTAAGTTTTAGAAACAACCCGAACCAAGACATAACCAACATATGTGCATCGATACTCAAGAGCTTGCATTTTAATAAACACGGGAAAGGAAAAAGGAAAGCATCTTCAGATGGTTCTAAAATCAAAAGTCTAAATCATGCCAGATGGATGGAATGCATGTTAACCCAAATTAATCCAACTGCAGAGCACATATTAATAGTTTAACATTACAACATAGAGCAAACTTATTTTCACTTTCAGTTGTCTGAAACTAAACGAAGACAATAATAAAGTAAGAGAATCAATAATTAAAATTATACATACAAATGGTTGATAAAATTAAGAGGTGATTTGAGTTACCCATTTGCACTTGTGAGATGGTGATAATTGGGGATAGAGTCGGTTGACTGGGACTGTTCCTTTGAATTCCAACAGGGCACAACTGATATGAAAGAACAAAATTCTTAGAAGCGGCAAACCGATAGAAATACACATTTAAGTTGACAATAATAATAATAATAACAAGAGTTTAAAGGACATGCACAAACAAACAAACAAACAAACAAACACACACACAACAAGGTTAACTCATAAATGGAAAGTTAAAACCCAACTTGGCAAAAAAAAAAAAGAACGGTGTATCTCGGGTCTAATTCCATCCATTACAACACGCTCAAAATTTCTCAGAATCTCTCACAGCAAAACAAATAGCCCCAATTTAAAAGTTTTTGAAACCCTAACCCCCAAACCGGCATAAACAAGCAAGGAAATTAAAACCCAACTTAACACAACAAAAAAACATGAAATTAGTGTCTAGGGTTTAATTCCGTCGCTCACAACACAACACAATGTGCTAAATTTCTGAAAATCTCTCAACAGACAAAAAAAAAAGCCCCAATTTAAAAGTTTACAAACCCTAATCCGGCATAAACAAAAATTGTATAAGATTAAAATATTTGCAGCAAATGACATGACAGATTCAAAGGCAAGAGACATTATTATTATTATCAAGTAGAATTGAAAAAGAAGAATGAAAATACCTTGAGTTAGTTGAGCAAAGCAAGAAAGGCGGTGAAAGAGAGTGATGTTCGTTGCGCGTGTGTAAACTGACAGCAGATGAAACTCTCTTTTTTTATAAGAGAAATTTAGGGTGAGGGGATGGTGCCCCAGTTTAAGGCAGAGAAGACCTTAGGGTTCAAAGAGCACTTACAAAGGTAATTACATTTACCTCCCTCCAAAGACACTAGCGGAGCTCGAACCCGGGACCTCTCGGATTCAAGACCTGTCTTTTTACCACTAGACCAAGCCTTTGGAGTTATAGCAGATGAAACTCTGAAAGTAATAATGAAAAGGTTTACACATACTTTCCTTTATATATAGGCTAGGAAAAGCCTTAATTATAAACAAAAGTCTTCAAAAAAGTCTATCCTTAAATATAAGTAAAAGTCAATAAATTCAACTCTATTTAATACTTTATTCCCAAAATACCCTTTCTTTTTAAATTAAATTAACATTTAATACTCACAACTTCATTGGATGAATTGACACGTTTTCCAAGAAGTGGAGTAATCCGTACGCTTACTATTGTAGGATGTCTCTTGTCTCTTTAATTTCTATTGTTATTGTTACGGATAGGGCTGGCAATGACCCGAGCCAACTCGTGAATAGTTCGAAGCTCGATTTGATAATTGACTCGTGAACTTGGTTCGTGAACCAAATGAGCTGAACTTGAGTCAAAAAATAAGTTCGTTAATTAAATGAGCTGAACATAAACTATATATAGTTCGACTCGTTTGGTTCATGAACTAACATATATATATATATAACAACTTTCCAAATCTTTTTAACTTGATACATCAATGAACTTTTCAGTTTTCCATGTACTGGTATTAGACACTATGCCTTTACGAAAAAAAATTACTCCTTTAAACAATCTCTTTTCAAAAGACTTTTCATTTTCCATTACATTTCCTCTTTTTTATTTTAATTTAATATTTGCTTTTTTCTTTTAAAAAAATAGTTTAAAAGGTTAAAGATCAAATTTTGAAATTTTGATTAAAAAAATGATCAAAATCATGTGATTTGACTTAACGAGTTGAACCTAACGAGCCGAACCGAACTGTTCGTGAACTTTAAACGAGCCGAACTCGAGCTGAAAAAATAGTTCGTATCAAACTTGAGCCGAGTTTCGAGCTGAACCAATTCCTATCGAGTCGAACTCAGGCGAGTTCGACTCAGCTCGACTCATTTCCAACCCTAGTTACGGAGTGGTTTGAATTGAATCTCTACCTGTGGAATCCTACTCCAAGTAATACTACCACCATTTCTTTCTCCTTTTCTTTTTTTGTTTTTTTGGAAATACTACAATTTTTTATTTTTTGTTATTTTTAATGTTAATTATTCCACTCCTAATTTTATTTTTAGATTCCAATTGTAATTCAAGTTTTTCTAAAGTTTTAAAAACAAAAAAAAATTAACTATGCTAATTTATTTCAATTATTATATTTTTTTTATGACAAAGGACAAGATTAAAATATTTGCAGCAAATGACATGACAGATTCAAAGGCAAGAGACATTAGACCACCCACAATGGGGGTGTTGAGACTGACATTAAACAGCATTCAACACAATTTTACTGTCCAATGGGGTGTTGAAAGGAGGGGAGTGTTGAGAGCTTTCAACATGGTTGAATACTGACGGGAGGGACACGCGGCAACTTCTTTTTCGTTGAAATCCGGCGCGTGCGTTACACGCGCAGACAAGGCGCGTTTCCGCAAAGGAGAGCCGGAGAGAGAGTGCGTTTTTGGATAAAAGCGACAGGTGGCACAATACGATTGGCCAGCGGGATTTTCAATCTCATTTTATCTTTAAACTCAATTATTTCATTGCAAATTAATTTTTTATTTTTTTATTTTTATACCAAAATTCATGATTTTTTTTTCTCTATAAATAGAGACTTGGTTCATTTGATTTGGACACAGAAAAAAAAATCACATTTTTCACTCTCTTAATCTTATCATTATCTTTCAATTAGTCTTTATTTTGAAGTTTTAGTTATTGTTTAGTGAAATGAATCCCAATAATAATTTCAACACCCAAAATTCTTCTAATATTCCAAACAATTATCAAAATCCCAACAATTTCCAAAATCCCAACAATTATCAAAATCCAAATTATTATCAAAATTCCAACTATTATCAAAATCCCAACTATTATCAAAATCCAAATCAATTTTCCAACCAACATCCTCCAAACTTTCATCCATATTATGGATCTATGACGGGAAATTCATCTCAAGCACCCCCGTTTCATGGTTATATGCCGATGGTTAATGAAAATTTTCAGAGTAGTGGTGCACCTGAATTTCCCGGGTTTTCAACACAAATGACCATTGGTGGAATGACATCTGCTAATGAAGTCACTCCAAGTTCAGAGGAATCAACTCCTAAGAGCCGAAGAAACCCGCAACCAGGATGGAACACTGAACAAAATTTGGTGTTAATTAGTGGGTGGATTAAATTTGGAAGTGACAGTATTGTCGGTAACAACCAGAAAGGTGAAACATTTTGGGGTAAAATTGCTGAGTATTGTAATGAGCATTGCTCATTCGATCCTCCGCGTGATGCATCTGCATGCCGAAACCGTTTTAATTATATGAACAAAATGATTGGTAAATGGGTTGGTGATTATGATAAAGCTATGCGTTTGAAAGGAAGTGGTTGGTCGGACAATGATGTTTTGTTAAAAGCTCAGGAAATATACGCGGATGGGAAGAAGGTTAAATTTAATTTAATGGCAGAATGGGACGCTCTCCGTGATCAACCACGTTATTCAAGTCAAGTAGGACTAACTATTGGGTCGGGAAGTAGTGGATCTAAGAGATCTCACGATGATGCTTCTGGCTCAAACACTGTAGGATCTAGTGTTCGTCCTATAGGTAGAGATGCAGCCAAAAAGAAGGGTAAAAAGAAATCTGCCATGGAGGGGGTGGAGAAAGATTGGGATAAATACCAAATAATGAGGGAAAAAGAGGTGGAACATTTGGCAAGGATAGCTTCCAATCAAGAAGAGAAAATCAGAGTTAAGAAAATGAGTTTGTATGTGAAGTTAAGTTCCAAGGAGAATCTGGATGACCAGAAGAAAGCCCTGTTGGACTCGTTGGCCCAAGAACTGTTTCCTTAATTTCAATGAATTATTGTGTTGAATATGTCAGTCTACTATTTGCTTTAAGTATTTGTTTGTAGTGTTTGTAGTGTTTGCTTGAATTATTGTGTTGAATATGTCAGTCTACTATTTGCTTTAAGTGTTTGTCTGTAGTGTTTGTAGTGTTTGCTTGAATTATTGTGATTGAATAAATCAGTGTAGTCTTTGCTACATGTTTGTTTTGATTATTGTGTCCAATTCTTATCTGATAATTAACTTTATACAATTCTTATTTGAAATCCGCAAGCTGCCCACCATCCAATTCGAATATGTCAGTGTTGTGCTTTAATAATTCTTGTTTGTGTGTTGTTTTGCATTTTAAGTTAATTTGCATCATATGAATTATGTTACTTGTGTGTTGTATTGCATTTTAAGTTAATTTGTATCGTATTAAGTACGTTATTTGTGTGATGTATTACATTTTAAATTAATAATATAATAAAAAAAATTATTTAAAATTTTTTTTGTTAAGTGTTTATTATTTTAATTTATTTTTAATCGATAATTATAATTTTATTTAATCATAAAAAATAAAAATAAAAATAAAAATAAGAATATGAAATAAAAAGTGGTGGGGTAGAGAATGTGGTGGGATAGGGTGTTGAATGAAAAAACTATTGGAGAGGTAAAAGTTGAATGGAGTGTTGAATGATTAGGTGGAAGAGAGAGAAAATGATGTGGAGTGTAAAAAGTGGGTGTTGAGGGTGTTGAGATGTGTTGACCATTGTACATGGTCTTATTATTATCAAGTAGAATTGAAAAAGAAGAATGAAAATACCTTGAGTTAGTTGAGCAAAGCAAGAAAGGCGGTGAAAGAGAGTGATGTTCGTTGCGCGTGTGTAAGCTGACAGCAGATGAAACTCTGAAAGTAATAATGAAAAGGTTTACACATACTTTCCTTTATATATAGGCTAGGAAAAGCTTTAAAGTTATCTTATCGTAACGAACCTTCAAACAGATGAGTTAAAATCGGCAACCCTAGGCAGTCAAATAAGTACCCAATAAGAAATCTATTTTTAGATTACTACTAAATTTTCCTAAATATATGTATTGTTTGTTTACTTATTCAATAAGTCAAAAAAGAAAGGAAAAAAAAAAAAAAAAGCAAAATTACACTACAGAAATTTAAAAGGAAAACCATCTATTTATATCTTTTATACTAATCTATAAGGAGGATATCCCTTTCATGTGCATTTTTTTTATTGCTACTTTTGCCCTTTACTTTATTCATATACTTGTATATGTTGAAAAATAACATCCACCTAAAAAGTAGATTTTCAGTTTTTTTACTAAAAAAACATTTTTTTTATTAACTAATCGCAACAAGAAGGAGGTTAACAATTTTTTTAGTAAATAAAAATTATCTTTTTTTTCTCTTAATAACTAAGCACAACAAAAAAGGAAGTTAAGTAGTTATCAATTAGTTATCTATATCTATTATATGTAATACGCGAGGACTATTTCATTTTTCTTTCTTGCCACGTGGCATCCTCACAGCAACCCTGCTCTCACAGCATTTTAGCATTAAATGCCATAATATATTTTTTTTTTTTGTTTTCAAAATGCCAAAATGTATTTTTTTATTATAACGTATTTTTTTCTCAAGTATTTAAATAGGCCGATTTGGCATTTATTGTGTTCCTTATTTTAATTTATGCATTCAATAGCAAGAAAATGTGTGTGCATTTTGACTTTGAAATTGAAAGTGGAAATAAAATCATACAAAATTAAAGGCACGATTTTTTTTGTTAATGGTGATGATATATTTGACTTTTACACATTAAATAAAAAGTTTATTTTTTTAACGAAAATGAATAACAAAATCAATGGATCATGAAAAGAAAAATTTGTAAATTATAATATATTTAAATGATACTGAAATTTTTGTTATATGTAAAATAATTGAATGAATATCATTTAAATGATACAAAATAATTATGACGAAAAATTAATATTTAAATAGTTTTGAGAATAATTTAATGTATTAAAGAGTATCTTTTGAGAATAATTGTCCGAGTCCTTGATACAAAATAATATATTCTTTATTAATTGCTAATTATAAATGATCATACAATTGCTAATTATTCATTCAATTCAATTGCTAAAATAATTGAATGATATCTATAATCTATAATATGTAATAAGCCACAAAGATTTATGTTATATCTCCTATAAGAATACTCTTCTCTCATTCATTTGACATTAAATGTCATTATTATAATAAATTCAAATTCAAATAATTCTAATTCCTTTAATATTCAAATTATTATTATTTCAATTTCAATTGTAAATAATTTTTTATACAAAATTCTTATTATTTTTGTGCATAACTATTTTTTAAATAAAATTATTATTTTTTTCAAACAACAAAAATTATTATTTTTGTGCATGACAAATATTTTTAACAAGTTATTCAATTATTATAAAATATGTATCAATTTGATTTTTAGTTTATATATAATTACTTAATTTTTATAAAAAAATTATGCAAAGTAAATCAGTTCTATTAGATATAAAAGTCAACAAAAAATGAACTTTTTATTTAATGTGTAAAAGTCAAATATATAATCACCATTAACAAAAAAAATCTTGACTTTAATGTTATATGATTTTATTTCTACTTTCAATTTCAAATTCAAAATGCACAATATTTTTTGCTATTGCATGCATAAATTGAGGGTTAATTATTTTGATTACTTGACATATTTGTCTATAAATAGTATTTGTGAGTCTCACACTTTTCACACCAATTTTAAGCCATAGTTCATATTTTCAAAATTCTTCTTTAAACTTTTATTTTCTCTCTTTGGTACTTCGTTATTCCAATGATAATAGTAAAAAGAATTTTTGAGTAACAAAAATCACAAGTGTAATTTTAAATTGTGACAAAGCGCTTCCAATTGTTACAAGATCTTTTCAATTGTTATCATATTAAGTTTGATGTTTAATTTGGTGGTTTCGGGATCATGTAAAAAGTAGATTATATTCTTTATTTTCGTTATCTATTAAGAAATGTCATTGGAGTGTTAGTTCTATATAAGTATTCACTTATAAAATATTGAATAATCATTTTAGTTTGATTCCGTTCGTCTATTTACTTTGACATTATTGTCTTTTTTAACTTTATAATTTTGTTGTTCACTTTGGTCTTTTTTTACTTTATAATCATATTTTATACAACAATTTATGTATTTTGCAAGTTATTCTGGTCCAGAGCAAGTTGTTTATTTATGTATACTCATTACTACGTATTATTATTTGATAAGATCAATCAACGCTTTTATCATAATAATTCTCGCATGTAAAATCAAACAAAAAAAATAGAATGAAGTATGTCGTGTTGTTACATATGTATATTTAATTTGGATGAATGTTTTAGTGATCTATTTTGAAATGTTTGGAGCTAAACAAACAGTTATATAATACTTTTCTTCTTTACGTTAACAATAGTATATAATATACTTTCATACAAAAGTATATGTATGGAAAAATAATAAAGGTAGCTAGTGCACACATGTCGTGCAAGTCCAACGACATTACTTCGTACCATTTAGGATTGCTTTTAAATTTTTTTGAAAGACAAGTGTTGTTTCTCTAATACAATTATTGCGTGTAAAACTTTGTTGACTATTCCTTTCACAGTTGCTTCTGCATAAAGAAGTTTTTCAAAATTTAATTTATGAAAGTCTTACATGCAGTCTAAAATGTCACAAGAAATACTGGATGGCTCAACATTGATAGCAATTAAGAGGAGAACATACAATACGAAGACGACACAAGTTATGGTGCATAAGCAATGCATAAATATTCCCAATTGCTTAGCACATCCATTGAGGGGAAAACAAACACAATAAATAATTTTTTAATCACAAAAATTCATTCCATTGCATACACCCCAAATTGGGAGGAATGAAAAAGTGAAGGATTGGATGGTATGAGATGGAATGAATTCCATTGTATACCACTCCATTCCATCCATTTTTTGTAAATCCAAACAAAGGAAAGTAATTACTTATCATTCTATTCTATTCCATTCTATCACTTACCACCGATCCAAACATAGCCTTAGAGTACATATATCAACTTTCTCCAAATTTAGAATAAGATTAAGATTAAATTAATCAAATTTTTTAATCTATTTTTGTAGCAACTAATTTGATGTCAACATCCATTTTTTTTTACAACTTTTGGACAAGTTTCCTCATATATTCACATAAAGAAATTAGATGCATTCACTTTTTTCCATGCCATCGCACAGTTGTATTCCCCCGGTCCTTTTTATAAGAGACAATTGACTTTTTGGATTTATTCAATAATTAATGTATTTAAACTATAATATAGACCAAATATATCAATTGTTGAATGAATCTAAAGAGTAAAACGTCTCTTATAAAAAGGACCAGAGGAAGTATTGTTTTTGGCCTTTTGATAAAGATTGAACGGTCTAAAAAAATACATATTTTTATTTAATAGTTCTAAAAATACAGTACTACAATTAGAATCGTCTAATTTTGATTGGATGGTCACCAACGTACACAACTACAAACATCGTGATATCCTTCCCCTTGTGTTTTTGAGGAATTCTTAGTTGGACACAACTCTAAATAAATTTTATTTAGGCACATATATAAAAAGTTGAAAAAATTAATAGAAAAGATGATGATATGACGTTAAATGATATGATTAAATTATTATACATTTAAAATTTTTTATTTATGCGTGTGTGCCCACATAATTTTTATTTGGGGTTGTGTCTATATTATAATTTCCCTGTGTTTTTATTCTCTTCATTATTTTTATTTTTGTCTGATGGAGATTAATTACTATGCAATGACAGTGTAAAATATTTTTACACATGCATCCAATCCAATCACATCTTGGTGCCACATTCATAAAATATCTCAACAAATACTTATATGCCGCAATTTAATTGGATGAATGTGAAAAAATGCTACATTATCAATACACGCAAATTAAATTCTTGTCGAATAAAATAAAAAAAGTATTCCAAAAGTTGAAAAAAAATGAATGTCCAAAAACATGCAAATTTTGTCATAAAAAAAAACATGCAAATTGAAACTCCTACCCAAGTCAAAATGGGTACACGTTCCATCCGACTCATTTTTCATCTTCTTCCAATGATTTGTTTGCGAGTTTGGAGGGGAGGGGAGTGCTTTGGAAAAAAGAAGAAACAAGTGGAAGGAATAGAGAAGTTTGGAGGGTTATTTTTTCTTCATAACACAAAACTCCTAATTTGGTGGAACTCAAAAATTGTATTGAATGGGGGTTTGGAGGGGGTTTGAAGGGTTTATATGAATTCTTCAAATTTAATTAATGTTGTTATAATATTCTTAAATTCATAATATATTAATCATAAGTATTTATTTGTCATTCTCTATGAAAAATACTTTCTCAAAAAATATAAAAGATTTCTCTAATTTTCTCTCTATTTCCCTCCCTCCAAAGCCCCCCCTCTCCTCCCCTCCAAACTCACAAACAAAGTCTTAGGGTCTGTTTGGTTCAATTGAGAAGGAGGGGAGGGGAGGGGAGGTGAGGGGAGAGATTTATTATGTTGACAAAATTACCCTCATTTTTTTATTAAAATTCAAAATTATCCTTGTTGGAATATTAAAATTATAGGTTTTATTTTTTTTTTACAACAAAAAAAATTTAGGTTTTCTACTCATTAGATTTTTTTTTTGTTATATATCCATTAAATTTTTTTTTGACGTAATATATCCATTATAATTTAATCCTTATTTTGAGTTTATAAGGTTAAGAGTAAAAAAGTAAATTACTTCTCCAAAATTTAAAATATTCCCTCACCTCCCCTCCCCTCCCCTCCAAAAACTTCGAACCAAACGGACCCTTAGTAACAACACCAGTATTCAAAGTACCACCCACTAACTTTCATCCATTATTAATGATGTAATTACTACCTCCGCCCCAAAATAAAAAAAAAAATTAGTTTGACTACGACATGTATTACTACAAGAAAATGTAGAATTTGCTACCAATAGTTTGCCACAAACTGAGTTCCTAGTTAATCTCAATTGAAAATCCCTCCATTTAACTAACCCAAATAACTTTTTATTTAATCTTTATTTTTTCCTGTTCCGTTACTTTATTATTTTCTTTTTCAATTTTTTTTTTGATGCATTAGTATTTTCATTTAATTTTCAATTTTTTTTCTGTTTCAATTCAATACACTTCCTCACAATAACTGATTCAAATTGCAACTCTCAAAATCACTTCCTCACTCTCAACGTCACTTCTTCACAAATCGCATCTCAAAATCAATTCCACCCAAATTGCTTAATCTCATAATCACTTCTTCCTCACAAATCGCTTCATCTCAGAAGTGACGGTGTTTCCTCACAAATTGATCTTAGAATCGCTTCATCTCAGAATCGCGACACTGTCCCTCACAAATGGATCTCAGAATCGCGACACTGTTCCTCACAAATGGATCTCAGAATCGCAACATGCTTCTTTACAAATTGCTTCATCTCAGAATCGTGACACTCGATCTCAGAATCGTAATTCGATCTCAATAGCTACTTCGCCGCGTCTCAATGGCTACTTTGCTGCTTAAGAACAAAGGTAATTGAGTTTTGATTTTCATATTCTTCTGTTACACTTTTTTTCTTCCTTTCTAATCATAATCATGAATCCAGTTATCACAATATATAGCAATTAATATTTTCATCCTGAATTAAGTGTTGTGATTACTCTAGTTATAGCTTAGGGTTCCGAATTTTATTGATTTTTCCCTTTCTGAATGCAACAAAGGCTATTAGGGTAGTAACAAAAGCTAATAGCAATGTATCAAAGATGCCAAAAGCTGAAGCATATTAGGCGTAATAATTTTAATTTTTTTGGTTAAAAGGTGTAGTAATTTTAATTGATTATATAAAAGCTAATTATTTTTTCATGTCGTATAGATGTATTGGGCGTGTGTGTGTGTATTATCTTGATATCTTTCGGTAGCATTTGATTTTAGTGTTCATTCTGTGAGAGTTCTTACATTTAGTGTTGGATTTGTGTTTAAGTGCTTTAACAGAGAAAATAGTCTCAAGAGAATGCAAGAATCTTGGTTTCATCGGCATCGCTTTGTGCTCTGACTTTTGTATTATAAACACTTAAATCACTTGCACCGAACCTCCTTGAGTGCTTACATTTAGTGTTGACGATTTGAATCGATTGCATTGGACCTCCTTGATTAGGTATGGATTTTCACATTTTATTGTTTTCTAGTTTGAATTTTCCCTTTGCAGATCAAAACTCGTTTTCTTTGAGCATATATTTGAATTCTGTTTTACTTCATATTCAATCATGTGTTGAGTAAATGATTTCAAGTTTTATTCTCTATTGATTTCATTTTTTGATAGGATTTTTATTGTTTTTTCAGACTCAATTTGAGGTGATGCTCCAAATCTGAAGGTATTCTCAATTTCTTAAACTATTAGGTTTCTATATATTTCTTTCTTTTCCATTTTTTATGGCTGCACCTCTATTAATTATGTGGTCTTGGAGGTCAAAAATTTTAGAGCTACATGATTACTTTACTGTAATTTACATATGTACCTAATACATAGTCTTTGATTGGATAATAGATTAATTTTGTTGGCCATTGTCCTTGTGGATTTTTTATTTTGTTTCTTTTAGTCATCCTTGATAGGTGGATCATATGCCCCTGAAGCCCTAGAGCCATTAAATGGATGCTTACCATTCCTTTGGCAAATTGAACCTTAGTGAATCTCCATATGTCAAAGGTGTGATGATCAAATTTTTCTACTTACATACATATTTGTTAGGATTCAATTGTGATAAGTATTTTATTGGCTGCAATTTAATGGTGTGCCATCCTTGACTGGAATAGTTAGCTACAATACTTATGATTTCCAGTTTCTATCTTACTATAGATTGTAGAACATTAGCCAAAATTTAAAGAGGAATGAACTATGCAACTATCCACTCTTGTACCATGTTAAGCATTAGATCCAAAATATTAAATTTAGCTTCAATGTTGAGCATGATGCTACCAGACACGTCGAAGTTTGGCATGATTTCCATCGAACATAACATTAGCAATTTGCATTGTACCTTAAGAATATTATTGGTTTTTTAGTTCCTTAAAGATCATCACTGGTTAATGTGTTTTAGCAGGGAAATCAAATTATCATATCTGTAATTAGAGCAACAGTTTTTATAGGTAAAAGGTTGGTACAAAAGCTGCAAGCAGATTAGCCCCTAACTTACTAAACCCTTTTACATTTGTTTCATGATATATGCATGTTTTTTAGTACATTGTTATATAACATTTTCCCAATGCTCTCATGTATAATGTTACAAAATATATACAATGTTATTGATTTCATGGCTCTTGAGTTACACAACTGGTAAATAGTTCCATAATGTGTTGAATAGCTTCCTTAATTATATCATTACTCTGCAAGATGTATCTGTAGGATTTTGTTAGATCCTTGTATGTACCTGTTTATATCATATGTCCTCTCGGATTCTTGCTGGTAAACAATAAGCTAATTTCTATTCTTAACTAACAATCTTTGCAGAAAATCACAACATTCATGTCTTGACACGCTCTAAATCTAAAGCAGAACAAATTTTTCCGGGTAAGAAGGTAATAAATTAACGTGGTAATTTGCAGTAATCCTCACATTTTGCAAAAACATGTCCTCTCTTAACGGGAAATTGTAATCTAAGAAATCCACCTTTTTAACGGTGGAAATTTTAATCTAATACTATCAATTTGTTTTATTCTCTACAAATAGTAGGTTTTCATAACTAAGTTATTTGAACAGAACATGATGCAGCCTGAAAACATGAATAGGCTTTAACATCTAGAAGTATCTTACACTTTCAAAAACCTTTTGTCTTTTGTTTTCGAGTCGCACCACAGACCGGCCTCCATTTTTCTGCCATCTCTTAGATACACCTTGTTCACCTCTTTAATTAAAGCTTCATTTGTCACTTTTCCGCGTGTTTTGTCCAGCACCTCAATGATTGCATTAGTGAAATGTGAGCCGGACGTTGAATATGTTGTGACCTGATCGCTTTGACATGCACAGAAAAGAGTGCCAAGTTTTCTCCCGGTTTGGTTGCCGAATGGGAGTGTTTCTGGTTCCTTTAACCTTTTTATTTTCACTTCACTTCTTCCAACCTTTTCTGTCGCACCCTCTATCATGCCTGCTGAATGGCAGGCATAACTATGAGTGCAAAACAAGTTTTTTTGGGAATGGATTCAACAAACATTCTCATCGTTGCATCTACAGAGTAAAAAATATAAACATATGAATTGAATATTTTTGTAAATTGCATATTTTAAAGAATTAACATAAAGATGATAACATAAAGATCATGATTTGAACATTTTCGTAAATTTCATATTCTAAAGAATTAATAATGTGAAGAACATCATCTGCATATTCAAGTCTAAAAATTTTTCAAGAAAGAAAGTTATTAATTACCTGAAATTGTAGTATTAGCAGCGGTTACAACAAATTCAACAAAATTTGTGTTGTTTGTATTTGGCACAGCCTTGCCTCTATTCCCGTGTCGGGTTTGGTTATTATGCATAAGCCATCCTTATGCACCATGCATAAGTTACTTAGTGCACCCCCCAAATTACTCGTGCACCCCCCAAATTTCTCGCACACCCCCATATGACTTTTGCCCCCCAATTTTTTTTCCCCCTCCATATTTCTATACTAAAAAAATGATCGAATCCAATATCTCATGCATACTATCCAAATTTTTCTCAACTAAACTAACCCTAATTGCTTTATATGATTTTTTGCTTTATGTAGCATGGTTTTGTAAAATGGTTATGTGATGTTTTACTTAATAACAATGGTTTCAGTGTATAACATCTTGGCACTAATGCCCATATGAAACCATTTATCCAAAATAATGGTTTCAGTGTATAACGCTATGAAACCATTTAACTAGACTAATGGTTTCAGTGTATAACATCTTGAAACCAAATAACAAGACTAATGATTTCAGTGTATAACGCTATGAAACCATTTAACTAGAATAATGGTTTCAGTGTATAACGCTATGAAACCATTCAACTAGACTAATGGTTTCAGTGTATAACATCTTGAAACCAAATAAAAAGACTAATGGTTTCAGTGTATAACGCTATGAAACCATTTAACTAGAATAATGGTTTCAGTGTATAACGCTATTTTTTAACTAGACTAATGATTTCAGTGTATAACAGTATGAAACCATTTAACTAGACAAATGGTTTCAGTGTATAACATCTTGACACTAATGCTCATTTAACTATAATAATGGTCATAAATTTAAATTTTTAAGACGATATAAAACCAGAGAGAGTGAGGTATCCCCAACCGTTCCAAATAATTCAAAATACCCTAAATAAAATTTTGGGAAAATTTTATTAATACCTGATATTTATAAAAGCATATTTACCTCACTTAATTAATTAAAAATAGTTCCAGGTCTCAGAAAAATACCTAACTGGTCCCAAAATTCCCAGAAAATTATTTCCTATTTTTTTGCAAAAACAATAAAAAAATTTGGAGTCTCCTTGGCACCGCACGCGCCCCCACGCGCCGCCAGTGAGAGTGGGCGTGGAGGCGCGTCACTGTTCATCATCTTCCTCACCTATTTTCTGCAGAAACGGGTCGCAACGACCCGGTTCGTCGACCCGGTTCGTTCTCCCTCAATAATCAACGAAACCCGACGTTCTTTACACCGTTTTGATCGTCGTTCGATTTTATGAATGTTTTAGGTATTAGTTTTCGAAATCGGTGATCGAATCCCATATAAAATGTGGCCGAAATTGAGCAAGCAAAAATACAAAGTTCTTCAGTTATGGATTATTACACGTGTTGTTTGGATCTGAGGGTGGATATTGACTTATGCACGGTGCATAAAAATTGCCTTATGCATATTAACTTAGGCCTTCTCGGAACTAACATCATATGAATTTTGGTTAAGACTACTATCAGCTAATCAATTGCGTATTTCTTTTATACACGCAAAATTTGTTCAAAAATCATGTGTCATTGTAAAATATGTTTTTTTTGCGGTGATAATATTATTATATTATTTATTTACTAAAAAATGTTATTATATTTTAGGCTTAAATATCATTTTCGTTCCTGTAAGTTTGCAATTTTTTTGTTCTAGTCCCTGTATCTTTTTTTTGTTACGAATTCATCCTCTGTGTTCAAATCTTTTTTATTTTAGTCCATAAAGCTAAAATCCGTAGGAAAATCCACAGGAAAATTCGCAAGTTTCCTACGGATTTTAATTTTATGGACTAAAACCAAAAGATTTGATCATACATGGATGAATTCACAAGAAAAAAAGATACAAAGACTAAAACCAAAAATTCTCGAACTTACAAAGACAAAAATGATATTTAAACCTATATTTTATTACCCAAAGTTCAAACTAGTAGAGTCTTCTGACATATTTGGTTTTAGTTGGTATTATTGATTTATGTAAAATTTATTTATTGATCAGTATAATGTAAAAAAAAAAAAAACTTGAATAAAAATAAAATTATGTTAGTAAGTTTTCTATATCAGTAAGTTTTCTATGCAAAACATTGTGCATTGGCACAAGTTATGGTGCATAAGCAATATTTATGCACCATGTATAAATACCCAAAATTGCTTAGTGCACCCCCCAGATTTCTAGTGCACCCCCAGATTGCTTAGCGCACCCCCCGATTTTTAGGGGGTGCGCTAGAAATTTGGGGGGTGCACTAGCAATTTAGGAGGTGCGCTAAGCAATTTTGGGGGTGCATTAAACAATTTTCATTATTTATGCACGGTGCATAAGGAAAAAGCTTATCCACCATAACCACTCCCTTGTGCATTATAGAAGCACATTAAAATTATATGCACTATATCAGTGCCAAAATTATGCATAAATAGTGCACTATATCAGTAGACAGTATTGCCACGAAATTGTAATTTTAAGCACATTAGTTTATTAATTAAGAAAAACAAAATTGTAATTTTAAAGAAAAAAAAGTGTGTATTGCCACGTCAGCACGTGTACACAGTCAGCAACTGCCACGTCATTAAAATGGTGACATGGCATCAAAGATTTCTATTCAGGGGCTGTTTTAAAAACTTTTAAATTTTGCAGTGACTAAAATCATTTTTTTTTTAACAGAGACTCTTTTTAAAATAAGTGACAATTGTAGGGGTTAAAACCCTATTTAAGCCTAAAATGTTTTAATTCATCTGATACCCATAATAAACTACTATCAAGTATCAACTAATGGATCCAATTTAACATGATTCTGTATGCGTTTTTTTTTTGGAACGAAATTTTATCTATTGTTGTCTACTATGAAATTAAATACCAAAAGTGGTTAATGGTCGCAAAGATCAAATTAAAGTTGGAGTAATTAAATACCAAAAGTAAAAATTTGCTCCCCCTATTCTAGAAACTGGGTTTTCAATCCCTTAAGCAAAACTTAGTGTTCAAGAAATTTCTACGTACAGAGTGGCGTCTCCAGGAACCTGGAACAGGAGGTTTGGACTATTTTACTTAGAAAAATTTTGTTTCAAAATATTTTTTATATTCTAGTTAGCAATTGTTTTTCTAAATGGGAAAATTTTATTGAAAACGGCTTAAAATTAATAAATAGTTTACAAGAAAATAGAAAATATTTTAGAAAAAGATTATCCTAAGGTTAAATTCATCCAAAAAAATGTTCTACCAAAACTAATAGTCGGGTTAGTATCTTACCAAAAAGTGTTAGTTAACCAAGCAAATCAGAATCGGATCGATTATTGAACGGATGTACATACCGGTTCAAGGTTCAATAGGTCAGATCGGAGGTCAACAAACCGAACTGTTTTTAATTAAATATATATATATTTTTATATTTTTAAATACTATATAAAATAATAATAAAAAAAATTAGATAATATTTATAATTTCAGACTATATAAAACATAAAATATCATAAGTCAATACATAAAAACTAGACTCGATAAGAATTGGTTCAATTAGAAACTAGACTTGAGTTTGACATAAACTCTTTTTTCAGCTCGAGTTCGACTCGTTTATAGTTTGCGAGCAGTTTGGTTCAGCTCATTAGGTTCAATTCATTTTCAACTTGAAACTAAAATCAAGAATTCGATATTAATTTTTTTTTCATTATATTTATTCTCCATTTTAAATTATATAAATTTTAAATTATTTTTGAAGTGTTATATATATAATCAAGTCAGCTCGTGAACCAAACAAGTCGACCTATATATAGCTCAAGTTCAGTTCATTTAATTAACGAACTTAATATTTAGCTTAAGTTCGACTCATTTGGTTCATGTATCAAGTTCAAAACCAAATAAGCCGAACTATATATAGTTCAAGTTCAACTCGTTTAATTAACGAACTTAATATTTAGCTTAAGTTCGACTCATTTGGTTCTTTAACCAAGTTCAAAACCAAACAATTCGAACTATATATAGCTCAAGTTCAACTCGTTTAATTAACTAACTTAATATTTAGCTTTAGTTCGACTCATTTGGTTCATGAACCAAGTTCAAAACCAAACAAGCCGAACTATATATAGCTCAAGTCCAGCTCATTTAATTAACGAACTTAATATTTAGCTTAAGTTTGACTCATTTAGTTCATGAACCAAGCAAGTTAAACGAATTAATTGTCAAATCAATCTCAAACTTTATTCGATAGGTTCATTGTCAGCCCTAATAAAGAGAGAATAAAATTTGATAATAAGTAAATTAAAATTGTTTTAAGTTTAATTGGGTCAGTGGTGCAATATAGAAAAATGACGGGGTTCAAAATATAAATTATATATGATTATATGTGTATTTTTTTTAAGTCCAGGGGATTCAGTTGAATCCCCTCAGCTCTATGTGGCGACGCCACTGTATGTACATGCAGGGGTCGGAGTTCAAATTTCGTATTTCCCACTTTTTCATTTTAAAGGTAAAACTTTAGCTACTAAGTTATTTGCTCAGAAAAAAAAATTAAGCCAAAATTAATTTTTTGGGGAATTTTCAATCATTATTTAACTATACAACATTTTAATTTATGATGTAAAACATTTATTAGACATATTTTTAATGAAAAAAAAATTGATGAAAAAATATACATTCAATGAAAAAATATATATTTTTTGTTTAAAGTTTTTGAATATGGACTATTCTCATGCACTGCTTGTGCTTGTTTAACTTAATGAAGTGAATGAAATGTATATGTATAAGTTTTAAGCAAAACTCCGTATATATTGATATCTATACATATACATTTCATTCACTTCATTCTTCTTCTCTCATCTTCTTTTAACTTTATGATTTCTTTAAAAACTTCAGTTTTCTTTGTTGGTGATTTTTACATTCAACACCCTGTGCTTTTCTTTTCTTTGTTTATCAGCCAATACATTCTTTTCGACCACGACTGTCAAACGAGCCTTGTTAATCGGAATGACCCATTCAAACACTCTTCCTTCTATACGAGATGTTTTAAACATCAGAAGGTTGATAGAAAGGCAATATCGTTTTAAAAGAGAAAACATATTTATAATGCTTGATAGAGACTCTGAAATTTCATGTGGAAGAGCAACTAGTTACAATAAGGGAGTGGTTATGGTGGATAAGCTTTTTCCTTATGCACCGTGCATAAATAATGAAAATTGTTTAATGCACCCCCAAAATTGCTTAGCGCACCTCATAAATTGCTAGTGCACCCCCCAAATTTCTAGCGCACCCCTAAAAATCGGGGGGTGCGCTAAGCAATCTGGGGGTGCACTAGAAATCTGGGGGGTGCACTAAGCAATTTTGGGTATTTATACATGGTGCATAAATATGGCTTATGCACCATAACTTGTGCCAATTAGGGATGGGCATCGGTCGGATTCGGCCGGGTTCGGTCCAAAAAGCTCCATCCTACATGAAACCGAGGAGAGAATACACAGACCCATTTCCGACCATCAAGAGCAACGGTTTGTTCGGGTGCGGTTGAAATCGGTGGCGGGTAGGACGGTTCGGTTAGTTCGGTTTACATCTTCTCCATTCATGAGTTTAGTAGGAGAATTTGTTCAAGAGTCAGGAGGGAGATGATCCGTTGCTTGCCAGAAACCATTTGAACAAAGAGAAAAAACAATGTTAGATGAAGGTGATTTTTTAAGTGAAGTTGAACTTTTTGTTTCTTGTTCTTGATGGAGGATGAAGTTTTCCAATAGTATATAAGTTCAAGTTGCTAAAGAGAAGGAAGGTTGCAGCTAGAAAATGAGGCGCAAGCTTTGGACTAAGCTACAATACAAACAACTCAACTGTAAAAGTAAAATTGGAGACGATGCATTAGACAGGGAATATTTAAAATTATCTATCTTTATTTTTTTTTTAAAAGAATAGTTATAACTTTCATATTTATTATTAATAATTAGTAGTATTATAATAATCAATGTTTAGTTTATTCTAGATGATAGTACAGTATACTGTAGTAAATCAGTAGTAGCCTAGTAGGCACATTAAGCTAAGGCATGGCTTTAGCTTCTCTGAACTTAGGAAGTGACTTCACATGAGAAATAAATAATATATGTCAGGCAGCAAATCACGTGTGAAGCTTATACATGCCATGAATTTTTTCCTACTACTTTTGATCAGTCGGACTCGATCTTCAACGGTGGTTTGTTTATAAATCCGAACCCGACCATCAATATCCGTGTCAAACTGATTTTTCAATTTTTTAGACCCGTTGACCGACCCACACCCGCCCGTACGTTGTATTTTTTGTCGGGTTTATAGGGTTTCGGTCGGGTTCGATAAATCTGCCCACCCCTAGTGCCAATGCACAATGTTTTGCATAGAAAACTTACTGATATAGAAAACTTACTAACATAATTTTATTTTTATTCAAGTTTTTTTTTTTTTTACATTATACTGATCAATAAATAAATTTTACATAAATCAATAATACCAACTAAAACCAAATATGTCAGAAGACTCTACTAGTTTGAACTTTGGGTAATAAAATATAGGTTTAAATATTATTTTTGTCTTTGTAAGTTCGGGAATTTTTGGTTTTAGTCTTTGTATTATTTTTTCTTGTGAATTCATCCATGTATGATCAAATCTTTTGGTTTTAGTCCATAAAATTAAAATCCGTAGGAAACTTGCGAATTTTCCTGTGGATTTTCCTACGGATTTTAGCTTTATGGACTAAAATAAAAAAGATTTGAACACAGAGGATGAATTCGTAACAAAAAAAAGATAGAGATTAGAACAAAAAAATTGCAAACTTACAGGAACGAAAATGATATTTAAGCCTAAAATATAATAACATTTTTTAGTAAATAAATAATATAATAATATTATCACCGCAAAAAAAACATATTTTACAATGACACATGATTTTTGAACAAATTTTGTGTGTATAAAAGAAATACGCAATTGATTAGCTGATAGTAGTCTTAACCAAAATTCATATGATGTTAGTTCCGAGAAGGCCTAAGTTAATATGCATAAGGCAATTTTTATGCACCGTGCATAAGTCAATATCCACTCTCAGATCCAAACAACACGTGTAATAATCCATAATTGAAGAACTTTGTATTTTTGCTTGCTCAATCTCGGCCACATTTTATATGGGATTCGATCACCGATTTCGAAAACTAATACCTAAAACATTCATAAAATCGAACGACGATCAAAACGGTGTAAAGAACGTCGGGTTTCGTTGATTATTGAGGGAGAACGAACCGGGTCGTCGCGACCCGTTTCTGCTGAAAATGGGTGAGGAAGATGATGAACAGTGACGCGCCTCCACGCCCACTCTCACTGGCGGCGCGTGGTGGCGCGTGCGGTGCCAAGGAGACTCCAAATTTTTTTATTGTTTTTGCAAAAAAATAGGAAATAATTTTCTGGGAATTTTGGGACCATTTAGGTATTTTTCCGAGACCTGGAACTATTTTTAATTAATTAAGTGAGGTAAATATGCTTTTATAAATATCAGGTATTAATAAAATTTTCCCAAAATTTTATTTAGGGTATTTTGAATTATTTGGAACGGTTGGGGATACCTCACTCTCTCTGGTTTTATATCGTCTTAAAAATTTAAATTTATGACCATTATTATAGTTAAATGAGCATTAGTGCCAAGATGTTATACACTGAAACCATTTGTCTAGTTAAATGGCTTCATACTGTTATACACTGAAATAATTAGTCTAGTTAAAAGGTTTCATAGCGTTATACACTGAAACCATTATTCTAGTTAAATGGTTTCATAGCGTTATACACTGAAACCATTAGTCTTTTTATTTGGTTTCAAGATGTTATACACTGAAACCATTAGTCTAGGTGAATGGTTTCATAGCGTTATACACTGAAACCATTATTCTAGTTAAATGGTTTCATAGCGTTATACACTGAAACCATTAGTCTTGTTATTTGGTTTCAAGATGTTATACACTGAAACCATTAGTCTAGTTAAATGGTTTCATAGCGTTATACACTGAAACCATTATTTTGGATAAATGGTTTCATATGGGCATTAATGCCAAAATGTTATACACTGAAACCATTGTTATTAAGTAAAACATCACATAACCATTTTACAAAACCATGCTACATAAAGCAAAAAATCATATAAAGCAATTAGGGTTAGTTTAGTTGAGAAAAATTTGGATAGTATGCATGAGATATTGGATTCGATCATTTTTTTAGCATAGAAATATGGAGGGGGAAAAAAAAATTGAGGGGCAAATGTCATATGGGAGTGTGCGAGAAATTTGGGGGGTGCACAAGTAATTTGGGGGGTGCACGAGTAATTTGGGGGGTGCACAAGTAACTTATGCATGGTGCATAAGGATGACTTATGCATAATAACCAAACCCTTCCGAGAAGGCTTCCCAAAAAATGGAATTCGTGTAGTTTTGTTTTTAACGTTGCCCTCCTTATTCATTAAAAAAACACTATATTATCCCGTCAAAAAAATACTAACATAATAATATATTAATATTATATCAGTCAAAAAAACAATAATATAATAATATCACGACACAAGTTATGGTACATAACCCCATATTGTTTAGTGCATTCCCCAAATTTCTAGTGCACCCTCCAGATTGCTTAGCGCATCCCTTAGGGCTTGTTTGGTTCAACCGAGGGGGAGGAGATGGGAGGGGAGGTGAGGAATTTTTAAGGGGGGCGACGAGGTAAAACATAATTTATTATGTTGACAAAATCACCCTCACTTTTTTATTAAAATTCTAAATTATCCTTGTTGGAATATTAAAATTTTAGGTGATATTTTTTTTTACAACAAAACAAATTTAAGTTTTCTACTCAGTAGATTTTTTTTGGATATATATCCATTAGATTTTTTTTTTGACGTAATATATCAATTATAATTTAATCCTTATTTTGTGTTTATAAGGTTAAGGCTAACAAAATAAATTACTTCTCTCCTTCCCTCCCCTCCCCTCGTTAAAAAGTTGAACCAAACATAAAAATTTAAAATATCACCTCCCCTCCCCTCACCAACTCCCGAACCAAACAGATCCTTAGATTCATATCAGGTGCATTAGAAATTTGGGGGTGCACTAAAAATTTGAAGGTGCCATAAACTATCTAGAGGGTACATTAAGCAATTTTTATTATTTATACATAGTACATGAGGAAAAAGCTTATACATAGTAACCGACCACTTTCATAATATTATCATGATTCACTGCCAACAAAATAAAAATATATAAATAGGAGTAATATTGTAATAATTTAACTTTATTTTTTATATTTATATAGTGATTGTTTCTCTATGATTTCCTTGTTAATCGCAAAATCTTCATTCAGTTACTCTCTCATCTCACATTGTGACCCTTTCTTCTTCTTCTTCTTCTTCCTCTCTCGCTTCAACAACAACAACAACAACAATGGGGAAAGGTGGATCTGTTAGCGATTGAGTAATGAAAAAGATCATTCTCTCTTACACCTACGTAGCAATATGGATCTTAAGTAGCGGGAGGATAAAAATAGAAACTTGTAATGCGCGGGAGAAATAGGTAGGCTAGCAAAAGAAATTAAAATTGTTAACAAATTGGATGCAATGCATCAACTTAATAATATGGATGCATCCGATTCATCCAACAAGAATCAATTTAACTTTTATTTTAATTATTATTGAAATCAAGCAAATTTAATTTTTCTAGTGATAAATTAGTGAATAACATAATTTTTTTCTATTTTTATCACATTTTCTTATTATAAAAAATATTTAAAAATAGCATAAATGTTTTCTTATTATAAATGTTTCTAGTGATGAAATAGAGAATACTTGTATTCTTTGGAAACAAATCTAATAGAATACTTACTAAAATTTACCATATTTTCTATATTAATTTTAGAATGGATTATTTTTCTAAAGATATTTTAAAATAATCTGTTGAAATGTCAAATGTGAATAAATGAATTTAACTAGAATAATGCATTAAAATTTCCAATAATTTGTCAATAATTTCTCATAAATTGAACGACATTACTAATATTTTAAGGGTAAATAGACATTTACTCCCTGCAATGTAGGCATGTTTTGCTTTACCCCATGCAAAAAAAAATTGTGAGAATGCCCCCTTGCAATGTTGACGAATTTTTTTATTAAACTAGAAAAAAAATTCGTCAACATTGCAAGGGGGCATTCTCACAAATTTTTTTTACAGGGGGTAAAACAAAAAACACCTACATTGCAGGGGGAAAAAGATCCATTTATCCTATTTTTAATAATACATTACAATTTTCAACTTTTTCTTGGTATTAATACTCTAGTTATCAAGAGGAATGAAGCCTGATAATCCCGAATTTAGTTAGAAGGTAAGTAAAATTTGATCAAGAATTATTCCTTGCAAGAATCTAACTCGGATTTTTTCAAATGTTTTTTTTACAATGATGACTCATTAACCCGTTGAGATTAATCACTTGGTTAAAATTTCTAATTATTTAATAATATTTTTTGAAAAACTCTCTCACATTAATGAATATTGTTCTTAATTTTTTTTAGAATTATTTTTGGTAAGCTAAAGTATGTTTGATAAAAAAGTAAAAAACAAAATGGAATTATTATATTTTTATGAGGAATTATGATTATTGTTGTTGTTGTTGGGTTAAGATAATTCTTTTTTTGGCATAACAATCCGGAATCGAACTCGAATTCTTTCGAATGATCTGTCAGGGGGCTCATTAACCACTCGAGATCAATGTCTTGGTCATTGTTAAGATAATTTAATAATAATATAATAATAATTCCGGATTGTTGTTGTTGTTGTTGTTAGTATATCATGCATTTAAGATTATAGTAATTTAGTGTTAAGATAATTCTTTTTTTGGCATATCAATCCAGAATCGAACTCGAATTCTTTGGAACAATCTGTCGGGGGGGCTCATTAACCACTTCAGACCAATGTCTTGGTTATTGTTAAGATAATTTAATAATAATATAATAATATTTAGATAAGGAAGGGCATTAATGATGGTTAATTAATTATAAAATAAGAATTATATTTATTTAGAAATAAATAGCTCTTTTGACAAAAAAATAATAATATAAAGTATACCTATAGTTTATAAAGTTATACTTTTAAATAAATATTTTTATTTATCATATTCTTAGAAGTACTTTATTTATAATGGTTAACATTTTACCATACAAAATATTATCACTTTTTTCTTTCATTACTTATGGAAACGTACTAAATAAGTTTTAGAATTAATTTTGATTTTGATTTGCAATTTTTCTAATATAATTTATCTAGAATATTATGATATTGGTCTTTGATTGGACTATATTTAAACTCTTATATCTTTATGGAAGGATCGTTTCAATATCCTTCTTTACTCACACAACAAGATCACTATTAGTGACGGGTATAGTAGAGTCTCTAAGAGATGCTAAGATAGTTGAGATGTCTAATCTTCCTTTAATGTTTTACTCACTCTTAGTTTACCGACAGTAAATCTACCACAAAATAAAGAGAATTTTTTTGCTACCTACTAATTTCCTCACGCGCTCTACAAATTTATTAAAGTACCTCTTTCCGCTACTTATGTAGCGGATGCAATCTGTTATATAAGTAGTGCATGAGTAAAAAAATTTAAAAGTTTGGACAAGTTTAGATCCCACGCCTCACCATAAGTCCTTGAGGAATTTTACGGTTTTTGTCATCCTCTATTTATGTAGCATACAACCATTTTACAGGAAAAATAGACAACAAATATGTTTAATATTATATTGCAACTTATGAATAGTATAAATTCATTATATTCAACAATGAATATTATACATAAAAAAAATTAAAGAAAATTATATTTAAAAAAAATAAAAAAATTCAATTAGTCATGATGACCTGTCTTCTTGGGGTAAATGCCACTTTTGGGTGACCCACTCTATAGCAAATTAAGGTAGACGAATGCACCATAACCACCTTTACCTATTCCTCTTGGGTAAAAGAAAATCATGGCGAATCCATTTCAATTAATCATAATGATCCCAATAGGCCTCAAATAATTCCTCTTTGATTAGCATAACGATCTCAATCGCCGTCATTAAAGAAAATGAATATATGACTAATTAACGACGGACATTGAGGCCGTTTATGTCTAAAATAATGAGACTAAAAAAGCAAAAACTAAAAAACAAACAAACATTAAACTAAGATGAGAATGTGAGAAGAAATGAAAAAAAAATGTTTCGATTTATAGATTTTTATATTGAATTTCATTGGCTGAAACATAGTAACAACCGCTATTGGTGGCCAATCAAAAGTGGTCATCGTTTTTTATCATTGACTCTTATCAAAAATCACAAAAATCCGACCATTATCCATCCGCTACTTAAGTAGCGGACTATCCGATGGAAAAAAATTCACTACAAAAGTAGCGGACTCATTCAAAGCAGGATTGTGTTCTTAGTTTATAGTTTTGTTTGTTTGTGTTAAATTTATGTTTTTAATTTACTATGTCTGTTCCGAATGTAATATGTCAGTTGTTTTTATTGTAACAATCTCTTTATTTTTTATTTCTTGCCTTGGGTCGTCCGCTACTTATGTAGCCGATCAATGTGTCACTAGAAATGAAAATCATAACAGGAACAACATATTGAAACAAAATAAAAAAGAGATGGCCATGCGAGACCTCACAACACTGAAGGTGGTTATTTATAGTCATTTTGGGCGAATAAGTGGTCAATCAAAATTGGCCCCTTAACATGCCTTTGACTGAGTCATAAAACTTGATCATCGACCGATTCACTACTTAAAAATAGCGGGAGGATAAAAATGTGCGGGAGAAATAGATAGGGTAGCAAAAGAAATTAAAATTGTTAACAAATTGGATGCAATCCATCAACTTAATAATATGGATGCATCCGCTTCATCCAACAAGAACCAATTTAACTTTTATTTTAATTATTATTGAAATCAAGCAAATTTAATTTTTCTAGTGATAAATTAGAGAATAACATAATTTTTTTCTATTTTTATCACATTTTCTTATTATAAAAAATATTTAAAAATAGCATAAATGTTTTCTTATTATAAATGTTTCTAGTGATAAAATAGAGAATACTTGTATTCTTTGGAAACAAATCTAATAAAATACTTACTAAAATTTACCATATTTTCTATATTAATTTAAGAATGGATTATTTTTCTAAAGATATTTTAAAATAATCTGTTGAAATGTCAAATGTGAATAAATGAATTTAACTAGAATAATGCATTAAAATTTCCAATAATTTGTCAATACTTTCTCATAAATTGAATGACATTACTAATATTTTGAGGGTAAATTGACATTTACCCCTGCAATGTGGCATGTTTTGCTTTACTCCCTGTAAAAAAAAATTGTGAGAATGCCCCCTTGCAATGTTGACAATTTTTTTTATAGTTTTATTTTACCCCCTGCCACATCAACAGAGGGGTGCAAAATTAAACTAGAAAAAAAAATTGGTCAACATTGCAAGGGGATATTCTCACAATTTTTTCTTACAGGGGGTAAAGCAAAAAGCACATACATTGCAGGGGAAAAAGATCTATTTATCCTATTTTTAATAATACATTACAATTTTCAATTTTTTTTCTTGGTATTAATACTCTAGTTATCAAGAGGAATGGAGCCTGATAATCCCGAATTTAGTCAGAAGGTAAGTAAAATTTAATCAAGAATTATTCCTTGCAAGAATCTAACTTGGATTTTTTTCAAATGTTTTTTTTACAATGATGACTCATTATGCGATTAATCACTTGGTTAAAATTTCTAATTATTTAATAATGTTTTTTGAAAAACTCTCTCACATTAATGAATATTGTTCTTAATTTTTTTTAGAATTATTTTTGGTAAGCTAAAGTATGTTTGATAAAAAGTAAAAAACAAAATGGAATTATTATATTTTTATGAGGAATTATGATTGTTGTTGTTGTTGTGTTAAGATAATTCTTTTTTTGGCATAACAATCCGGAATCGAACTCGAATTCTTTCGAACAATCTGTCAGGGGGCTCATTAACCACTTGAGACCAATGTTTTGGTTATTGTTCAGATAATTTAATAATATAATAATAATTCCGGATTGTTGTTGTTAGTATATCATGCATTTAAGATTTTAGTAATTTAGTGTTGAGATAATTATTTTTTTGGCATAACAATTCGGAATTAAACTCGAATTCTTTCGAACGATTTGTCGGAAGAGGGGGGGGGGGCTCATTAACCACTTGAGATCAATGTCTTGGTTATTGTTTTTTGGTAAGATGTCTTGGTTATTGTTAAGATAATTTAATAATATAATAATAATATTTAGACAAGGAAGGGCATTAATGATGGTTAATTAATTATAAAATAAGAATTATATTTATTTAAAAATAAATAGCTCTTTTGACAAAAAAAAATAATATAAAGTATACCTATAGTTTATAAAGTTATACTTTTAAATAAATATTTTTATTTTTCATATTTTTAGAAGTACTTTATTTATAATGGTTAACATTTTACCATACAAAATATTATCACTTTTTTCTTTCATTACTTATGGAAACTAAATAAGTTTTAGAATTAATTTTGATTTTGATTTGTAATTTTTCTAATATAATTTATCTAGAATTATGATATTGCTCTTTGATTGGACTATATTTAAACTCTTATTCCTTTCGTTTTATATTGAGTCTCACTTTATTTTATTTTACATATATCAAAAAGCGTAATAATCCCATAAGTTAGTTTAGTTGGCAGGATCGGGGTTCGAAGTCCGGTCATCTCTCTTATCCACCTTAATGGTGTAATTTATAGCCTTATGCTACTTGACCAAAAAAAGTGTAATAAATTTTTTGAAATAAATTTAGAAATCGTTTTAATTGACTATTTCACAAGTATAATTAAAATAAAATAACTAACGATATGTTAAAAAAAGATATAAATTAATATTTATTTTTCGACATTTTTATTTTCCTAAAGTGTCAATTTTAATACTTGTTTTGGCGATATTTTATATACAATAATATTCACCGAATATAGAAAAAAAAGTTTTTATAACGGGTGAATGATTCTTATTTTTTTCATAAACCATCATTGTGCGCAACGATGGCTTTGATTTCCACTGAAGAACTCTATTTATTTCATAGAATGGATCGTAAAATTTTCTCAATTCTAGTCATTCAATTGGCGCGTAACCCGTGCCAATCTCTCTTGGTCATGGCCTTGTGGCTTTGGCTAGAAAACTTTGGTTATCCAAGCCTTATTTCAAAATTGGTTGGTATTTCTCTCAATACCATCAATGATGTTGCTCAAGAAGCTGAATCTTGCTTGATGTGTTTGGAGTTAGCAAATTTTCCTATCCCAAATAATGGTGGTTTGCTTCTAACCACAACTATATTGGGTGTGGAAATTTCTCTCCAACTTTTCAAACTGAGAAGGTATAGTATCATATATGGTGTAAAAAATGTGCTAAATGAAACATGTGCTAGAATTTTCGATGATATTTTACTACATGTTTTGGGTACGACTCATGTTAGCAGGTTAATACCACCTTACCCTTACTATCGACCCATGATTAATATTCCTAAATTCCCTCATCGATTATTTGGCAAATTCCCACCAACAAATTTTGAGGAATTTGATCGTGATTTATTTGGTCAAAGGATATGGGAAAATAGGATATCATTTGATGATTTGGAAGATAAAGATAAAACTCTATTCTTAACATTTTCTAAAGGTTTTCCGGTTACTAGAGAAGAAGTGAGATATTTTTTTAAAATCACTTATGGAGTTAATTGTATCAAGGGTATACGTATGGGAAGGAGAAATTCAAATGGTCAAGTTTTGCATGCAACTATGGTTGTTAATAATTTGGAGACACTTGACATAATTCTAAACGGAAGACGGGTCGCGAAATTTAGTTTCAATAGAAAGCATATTTGGGCTCGTAAATATGAGCGACGAGACTGAATTGTTACTTTTGAGAGAGAAAAAAAATAAAAGAGAGATACAATTTACAAGTTATTTTTTAAAGAGGGATCAAAACATACATTTTCCTTATTTTATTATTCTGTTTTGTTTGGTAAAGTACATTTTTGTACTTTCGAGAATAAAGTATTACATAAAGGTAATACACATGTAAGATTCAATACACAATTTTATAATAAAGTGATTATCTCTCTCTTAAAATCATGCATTTGAAAATGCTACTTCAAATGTTTTCAAATTCATTTGTCAGTTGTCTTTGTAATTGTATTGACGTAGATTATTTTTACAAGATTAATGTATTAAAAAGGTTTTTTGCACATAGTCTGATATCCAACAAAGTACTAGCTTGAAGTATATTGTGTATAATGTCCAACATACAATATCGGTTGTGTCAAAATAACAAAGCTATTGATGTATACTTTTTAATTGATATTTGATTATATTTGGTATATGGTGGAAATATGGAAATTTTTACAATTGGGTATTTTGGTGCGATATAATTTGTCCTCTAACTGATTACTAAATGAAACTTACGTTTTTCTCGTGAAAATACAATTCATAGGAATAATTGATATATGAGGGTGCATGTTTTAATTTGCAATGTCTCATACTCTGCACTTAATATGTGTGAGTTTATCATAACTTTGTCATTTCGTTTATCTAACAAAAATAAAATATGTGTGAATTTCGCCGCAAAAGTCTTTGAAACCAAAAAATATTGATATTTTTTTTCTTCCAAATAGCCTAATGAATAGAAATTCATCTCTAGAGATGAATAAATGAGAGATCCCAAGTTCAAATCTCAACCTTATATATAAAATACAACATTCCTATCAATTGAGTTATGGCCACAAAGAAAACATTGATTTATTATCATGTGTGTCACGCATTATTTTTCCTAATTAAATGTTTGAATATACATAATAAGGAAACTTGTTTATGTGGTAAAGGTTCAGAAACTGTTTTTTTTTGGTTGTGTTGTTCGGAACCTTTTTTTTGGTAAACATGAGGGCATAAGCCCAATTGTTCGGAACCTTTTTAATATTGATGATTATTACTTTTGTCATCCTATGGTTTTATTGGGGCACGTCCTACGAAATCACCAAAATGTCCATGTTCGTGAATCGTGCTACGGACACCTCCCAAAATACCCTACAATTATAACATCTGTGGCGTAAGTCATGGATGTAGAAAAAATGGTTATTTTTCAAAATTACTCATTTTTCCTACATCCGTGATTTAAGCCACAGAAAGATATTTTGATCATTTCGTAAGGCGCGCGAGTAAACTATAGGGTGGCATAATGAAAAATCAATATTGATAATAATGGTTAAAAGCAGAATAGACATGCTCAATTTTGGATAGTCACATATATTACATTTATATATTAGAGAAATGCTACGAGCTAACCCTCAAACCGGGAATTTTTTTTTGAACTACACCTGTCAGAAAAAAAATTGCCAAACTACACCACCTTTTTTAAAAATTTCGAAACTACACTACTTTTCTATGTGTGTAGGACGCGCCATTGGCAGGTTGACGACCATGTGAAGGACGCGTCATTGGCAACTCAGCGTCCAATGAAGGACGCGCCATTGGCAATGCAGCGTCCTTCAGTTGCTTTTTTTTTTTCGTGGGAAGGGTTAGAGAGGTTAAAGAGGGTTGAGGTTAGAGGGGTTTGGGAGGGTTGGGGTTAGAGGGTTTTTAGTGGTTTGGGGTTTTGAAGTGGTTTGGGGTTTTGGGGTGGTTTGGGGTTTTGATGTGGTTTGGGGTTTGGATGATTTTTTTTGTTGTAAAAATTATTTTAATAATTTTACTAAAATTGTATTAATTATTATAAATATAATACTAATATAAAATTATTATTTTACTCAATTTTTTTTTGACAAATCATTATATTATATTATAATAAAAAAAAATTCTAATATTAATTAATCAAATTCTACTCTATTATATATTAAAAAATATTACAGCGGCATTTTGCGGTGCCTGGTTTGCCTTGGCTTACTCGTGCTAAAGATGAACATGACACACAACAAATTTTTTTTTTCATTCAAACACAATACACACTACAAGAAAACTGCTTTGGAGCGTCCGCCCAAAACAGACGCTAAATACCAAAAAACAGACGCTACAAGGTATTTAGCGTCTACTTAGAGTCTGTGTTGTGGTGGACGCTTAATTGCCTGAAGCTAGCAGTTGCGTCCAGCAGACGCTACTTTAGCGTCTGTCCTGTTAGACGTTAGGCTGAAGCTGATGACATGTATAAAAAGCTGACGCTACTAGCTTCAGTTTTTGTTTGACGCTACACATAAAATATTGGTGTTACAAAACGTCATCCTAATCGTCCGCTAGACGGACGCTAACCTTAGCTTCTGCTTTTGTTGGATGCTGTGAGTTAGTTTCTTAATAATATAGCGTGAACTAAAAGCAGACGCTAATGTTTTTTTTTTAATTTTTAAATACAGCATTTTAGCCTATGCAAAATCAACTAACAATTGGTATTAGTGCATAAAAAATATAAATTAATTAGTTCTTAACTTGACCTTCTATTTCTAAGATATAACCAAAAGGCAAAAAGATACAATTGTATTTATACAATTAACCTTGAAATGCAACAAAAAAAAAGTATTTATATAATTAACCTTGAAATGCAACAAAAATAATGTCATCAGTAGAACTCATACCCCATCCTTGGACCAATATGCCTATGAATCTAGAAAAACTTTAAATCCACCAGTTTAATAGAAAAACTTTAAAACCTATATGTAAATGATTGCCTTTAAATACACCAGTTTAATAATGGCAATGATGTGCAACTTCCATCATCTTCTTAGACTGTCTTCATTTTGTGTCAATTGGCTCAAATGATCCAGATGTTGTTCCTGTAAAGGGATATGACACCAATATTAATACAAACCCCAAAAGCACCGGCAACAACTTCAGATTATATCATATAGTCGACCAAACAAAACAAAACAAAACAAATAAGTGATTTTGATTATGCAAAACATTATTGATGGGCATAGGGAGGTTAAGGAATCAAGGAATAATGAAGATCAGGGTGATAAAGTGGAGTAAACATGTTAAATCAATGGTGTATGAAGTTTTTTATTTTTTTGAAACAATGGTGTATGAAGTTACAATGTCAAGGATTTGATATATATTATTGGTAAGCATATTAATATCTTGCCTATGGTAAACTAATTTTTGAATAAAAAGCCATATATTGGTAAGCAAATCTGAAGCTAAAGGACTTGTAAAAGGTAAGGAATTTGAACTATCATAATACCATAATTAACAATAAAACTAAAGATTAAAGAACTGACTACATTGCAAAAGGTTCTTGAAGCATATAAGAACTTAAAATACTTACCTTGGCAGACTTGTAAAGGTAAAACATAAAGCACTTTGGCATAACTTCATTCATGGAAATTTCTAACATGATACAAAAGAATTAACAATAAAAAGTTAGTTTATGTGAACTATAAGAGACAAATATGAGTTCCATTTTTGAAGATTCAGAGAAAGAAAATATCTTAAGATCTTAAATGGCTAATATCAAATCTGCAAGTAGTAGAAGAACCCATCAAGTCATGGCAAATAAGAAATAAGATAATCAACTATTTTATCACCTAAGCAAACAAAACAAATTTGTCCTCACAATGAAATGCATAATAATAGTTCAGAACTATCAACCATTAATTATTATTATTAAAGCAAGTAAAGACTAGCACTAAAATATAAAAATGAAAGCTTAATTGAAAATATATGCGAACCTTGGTGGTCAATGAACTTTGCAAATCCTTGGTAATGGCATCTAATGCAATCTATCTGCAAAATATTAGAGCAAATATATTTGTTTGAGAGTTTAAGATGAAAGGAAAGAAATATGGAGATCCAAAATATGAAAACGAAGTGGCAACTACTTTCGGCCACACATACACACACAATAGACAATAGACAATGAACTTTGCAAATCCTTAGCAATGGCATCTAAAGTAATATATCTGCAAAAGATTAGAGCAAATATATTTTTTGAGACTTTAAGAAGAAAGGAAAGAAATATGGAGATCTAAAATATGAAAACGAAGTGGCAACTACTATAGACATAATTGCTTGCTAACATACTATAGAAAACCAATTTGCAAAATAGACGAGAGAGGGAGATACCTTGGAATGGTAGATTCAATAAAATGTAAATTCAGAGGCGAGAGAGAGTTGCAACGTTGTTTTGCCTTCAATTCTTCCTTTTAAGTTTTAATTCTTCATTCAAATGAGTTAGGAAGAAAGAATAATAAAAATTGAAAAATGTAAGAAATAAATTAATAACAATATCATGCTTTTGCTTTATTTTGTTTGGAAAATCAAAAATATATTAGAAGGGTCTAAACTATGCACAAGATGTTCAAAGAATAAATCTAAGAGTAAAATACACAATACTAGGACACTGCTAAAGATATAGAAGACAAGGGTGCCCAAACCATATTAAAGAACCAAGACAAAACAATAAGCACCAGCACAAAAGTCCAGCCACTATAAACTCAATCTAATAAACTAATTCTAGGGCTAAAATAGAGGGAAAAAGGCAGCAAAACAACATCCAATTTGACAATGCAACCAATCGAGAATGAGGCAACAAGGACACAATTCCAGCACTCTTATCCTTGTGCACGAGACAAAATGAACACCTCCCTGCTGAACCACAACAAAAACTCCAACAAATAAAATACCTGCACTGAACCTGATAGTCCTACAACTGACCAAACAAGCAGCTGAAGCTCAACAACGCCAACAATGACACAATTGATAAATAGAATATGAGGTTTGATCATATCAATTGAGAAACATTTGGAAAGTACAGTATACTGCATACTTAAGCAGGGGCCAAATCAATGATATTCCAAAACATGCATACAAGGTCCGAGCATATCACTTTTAACAAGTGAACAATACTACATAATTATTCAGCAGCCATATCATAAATGAATGCACCACACCAATAAAGAAAGCTTTGTATGGTAAACAAATTATTCATATTATACCTTTATGCATGTCATCAACATCATAATGAAAGTGCAATTCCCTAATGTTAATAGATGCAAGTGGCTCAACCAACCCACCTGAAACCATAAATATAATAGTATTAAATTTAATGTAATACTTAGAAAAAGGAACTGACTAGCATTGGTAAGAAAATATATATATATTTACTTGCAGCATAGTTAGTACCTTCACATAGGAGCTATGCAATTCCCAATGCCAGGAGCTATACAATTTATCATTTGAATATTATTTGACCAAACACTTAGGGGAAGATGCTAGCAAGCAAGCCACCATATGTTTGCAGCTTCACATATGTATCTTGGGAATTTTCATAAGATTAAAGCCTGGAAATTTTCATAAGAGCCAAGCCTGGAAATTACCATAAAAATGATAAGTGTGGGTTACAATTAAAAGTCACAACATCATAAGAGACAAGACACTAACATGATCTAGAAAATTACCATGATTGACAGACATTTAAAAGAAGATATGCATGACAAAGATGAGATCCAACTACTTGAAGTGCCAATTTTACTGCCTTGTCAATATCTATGGTTGGAACTTAAAAGAATATATAAAAAAATTGCAAAGTTAGAATACACAAAAAAAAAAAAAAATAGAGACTGTAAAACACAATGAAGATTAAAATGCATACAAACAGTTCTTCATTTATATGAATAACGATGCAGTAGCGCCCAAATCATTAGTTACTCACATAATCAATTTTTTTATAGTGAGAACATAACGATTTGTGTGTAGTTAGCAACAATATTAGAATTACCAGTGAGAATGACCTAGCAAACTAGCTCCTGATACCGATTTGTGAAGGTTGCGGTTGCGGCGATTGGTGTTGGGGTTTGTTCTTCCTAAATGGGTTCTGAGGTCGTACGAGATTGAGGTTGTGGTGAATGGCATAATCGGTGAGACAAGATGCAGAGGTGAACGGGGATGAAGCGCCATTCTTCTTCAGTGAGACGAGATGTACAGATTTTTCGATTGTGCGTTGTTTAGGGTTCATGAGTTTGGGAATGAAATGCCAGTTTTTTTTTTTGTACACAAATGTTAAATAATGGTATGTGAGTGGGGAGAAAAATAATTGAAAATAAAACAAGATTTGGTGCAAATCAAAAGGTGGAAAATAAAAAAGGAGTCGGTTAAAAATAATTATTCTATTTGATGTGTCTAGAGTCCCTTGAGCAGAAGCTATTTAATTCATTAAAAAAAATTAAAAAATATTGAGTCTAATAATGGCGGACGCTCAAACTATATTGTATTGTCTTTCTGTTTAGCTTCTATGTAGCGTCCGCTATAGCCTATAAGAGACACTAATAATAATGATTCTTTTAAATTTAAAATTAAATGGAGAAAAATGATAGCGTCTATCTGATTGACGTAATTGTGACGCTATTAGCGTCTGTGTCGGGGCGGACGCTAAAATTTTGAAGCTAAAACCCAATTTTGTTGTAGTGACAATACTCATACACTTAAACTTAACAAATCAACAACACATTTATCATGGAAACTAAAGATGAGTACAACATGGATAGGTAATTGTGACACAGATACATAGGTCGAATACAAGAAAATGTAAAGGGTTACACGGGAGATAAGGTCGCGTACAAACGAGCTTGAGATGGATCATCTTCAATGGTCCGAAAAAGGTAGCGCACATCGTCGTTACTTTCTATCTCTCTCCAATGGTGTTTCTTTTCTGCATCGTCAAAACCAACACTAACACCTACAAGATCAATGTATGATTCATAATAAAATTTTTTGTGAATTTTGATAGCTTTGGCATATTTCTGCGCATACATGTATTCAACCCTGAATTTCAACGATTCAAGATAACTGATGCTACTCTTCAATTTTACAGTTGATACCTCGTTGATACCTTGAAACTTCACATGAAACTCATATGATTTTGACATTGTTAAAAAAAAATATTGCAGAAGTTTCATTCAACATGTTCGTATTTAAATAAATTTTCAAGGGGTCCTTGCAAAATGTCGGTAGAATCTCCACCGTGCAAAGTGTCGGTGGAATCATGAACGTTCAAAGTGTCGGCAAAATCCTGACCATGCAAATTGTCGGTGGAATCTCGACCTTGCGAAACGATTCTTTGAGACTAAAGATATTACACGAAAGATAAAAAGAATTAACATCCACAGTAAAAGAGACAATAAAACCAAGACATGAACATAACATAAGTCATAGTAAAAATAAAAACATTACACGGGAAATAAAAACATTACACGAGAAATAAAAACACTACACGGGGAATAAAAACATTAAACTGGAGATAAAAACGATACACCGGAAATAAAAACGATACATAGAAAATAAAAACGATACACGAAATATAAAACATAGCTATGGATCCGCTAAGTTAACGGTGCAATCTTCATCTTCGGGATGTTTCAAGTTCGCCAAGATTGCATCAACGGATCTTGTCAGTTTTGCATCTAACTCGATAGGCCCTTTTGTACTGTATTGGGAGTAAATTGAAAACATAGTACGGACATCATCGTCGTTCTTGAGCTGCATTTTGCTGAACTTAACGCTCCCGTCAGATCTTATTGATGGCTTTCGATAGTCGATGCTTGTGACATTTCTGTCATCGTTCCGATTATTGCAACAACGATTTATTTCATCAAGTTGTTGGTTAAGATCACTTAGCGTAGAATCAACGGCAATACGAAACATGTTAGGCGTTTCGGCGTCGAAATAAACTGCTGCAAGATGAGTGTCTCTCCGGTAAATGAGAGAGATATCCATTACAATGGTGTTGTGTGTTGAGATATTTCTCGATGTGTCTATTTAAAGAATTTGTAAAGCGTTATCGTCCACAGAAATTGTCGGTGGAATCTTGACCGTTTAAACTGTCGGCAAAATCTCGTCCGTTCAAGTAGTGGGAGTGGGTGTCATTTTTACGTTTTATAAATTTTACTAAAGAATTTGTAAAGCGTTATCGTCCACATAAATTGTCGCTAGAATCTTGACCGTTTAAACTGTCGGCAAAATCTCGTCCGTTCAAGTAGTGGGAGTCATTTTTACGTTTTATAAATTTCACTAAAATTGTATTAATTATTATAAATATAATAGTAATATAAAATTATTATTTTTCTGTGAAGTATTTTTTTTTTTACTAATCATTATATTATAATAAAAAAAGCATTATGATATTAATTAATCAAAACATTACAGAAAACTAGAGTTAAATTTATTATTTTAAAAAAATTACAGAAATGATAACAAAAACAACCACTTAAATTTATTATTTATCAAACAATATGAAAACTAGAGTTACATTTAACAGTGATTATCGTGAAGGCCGTGAAGGTCCAGCATCATTTGGACAAGCATTTGCTCTATGGCCCGGTACACGACATAACCCACACCGCTTCGGTTTATCAGAATCGTCCATTTCTGTCGTAATGCGTGTATTTTGCGGACGACCTTTCTTTCTTCTTTTCATCTCCGGGTTTGGTATAATTTTATGGCCGTGGTATACGGGCCAATATGATTGGTCTTGAATGCCCGGGAAGTTGTTATTGTAGACAGAGTATACGCTAGCAGCTTTGTATACATCATTTATATACATTTGGTAAGCTTGACGAGAATGAGCGCATGCAGCAATTACATGTGAGCAAGGCAAATGTAATGCTTGGAATTTTCCACAATCACACCAATTTTCAAGCAAGTTGACGAAGAAATCACCCATTGGTCGACCCTCATTGTGATTCATAGTTTCTTTGACCTTGAAAGTTTGTTTTTGGCGATCAAAAGTAGTGACTCGGTGTGTGTTTGCCATAAGCATTGCATCTGCAATTCGTTTCTGGCAAGCTTCTGTATATTCCTGGCCAGATTGTAACACAGCTGCTGATTGAGTGCCTCTTCTTTGAAACAGTTCAACGCAGTTATATTAATTGGTATTATTCAAAATATAACCCGTTCATTGTTTTTGACCCACGTACCCAACAAGGGAATCCATCTACCTCAACAAGAGAATTTACCCCTGACCCATCCCCCATTCACACAACAACAACACAAAATGAACCAACCTATCATCCAGATTTTAACATTCCCCAACACCAAACATACATTGAAACCACGCAAAACCAACCACCCATTCAAACAACACAACATGAACCGGCCTACCATTTATATCAAACCCCTCACCAATTCCCAATCTTTAACCGCGAAACATACATTTCACCAACAACCACTCAAAACTATCATCATTTCAACAACCAACCCACCCACCACCAAAACTATCACTACACAGACCCAAATACCTCAACATCTGACCCATGGATTGATGATCAACTGTTTGCATCGGAAGACCAACGACTCTTGGAACGGTTTTTATCTTCGAGTGATGGAGTTTTTCCTGGAGCAACTTCGGGTTATCATGCTGGCGCAACTTCCGGGGTTTCTCTTGACACAACTTCAACTTTGGCTACCCACGTATCTATAGATAATGCACCAATTGAAGATGGACCTCGTGGTGGAGATGGACCTCGGCGAGGTAGTCGAATTTGTCAGCCTCCTGCCTGCGGTACCGGTGGTAATTTGAATCCTAATGAAGTTGAAGATGCGGATGGTGGACGTGGACGTGGGCGTCGGGGTCGTGGGCGTGGGCGTGGGCATGGGCATGGGCATGTGGGTCATTGATAATTATTCGGATGTAATAAATATGCATGTTCTTTGTTACTAATAATTTTAAATTTTACTTTACTTTTTGTATATTTTTTCGCAATATTTTATATTTATTTTGTTAATAAATACAAACCACAAATACATCCAAACACATTAAACAAACAATTAAAAAACTTTTTTGAATCCATTAAACTAAACTATTAAGTTTTAAATTACACGGATCTCCTTTTTTTACAAAAAAAAAAATTCAAACATTAAAAAAAAATCAGAAAAATAATAATTTTATATTAGTATTAATTAATACAATTTTAGTAAAATTTTTAAAATAATTTTTACAAAAAAAAAAAATCATCAAAACCCCAAACCACCCCAAAACCCCAAATCACTTCAAAACCCCAAACCACTAAAAACCCTCTAACCCCAACCCTCCCAAACCCCTCTAACCCCAACCCTCTTTAACCTCTCTAACCCTTCCCACGAAAAAAAAAAAAAAGCAGCTGAAGGACGCTGCATTGCCAATGGCGCGTCCTTCATTGGACGCTGAGTTGCCAATGGCGCGTCCTTCACATGGTCGTCAACTTGCCAATGGCGCGTCCTACACACATAGAAAAGTAGTGTAGTTTCGAAATTTTTTTAAAAGGTGGTGTAGTTTGGCAATTTTTTTTTCTGACAGGTGTAGTTCAAAAAAAAATTCTCAAACCGGTAATTGGCTAAAGTGGTACTCCATTTATATATTAGAGAAATGCTACGAGCTAACCTTTGCAGTGGCGATAGGGAAAAAATTTAACCCTAGCCAATGGCATAACTAGAAAAAGTAATAATTTGGATGGACCACAAAAAATATTACTATAATATATAAATTCAACACGAAATTTATATTTGTATATAAAATTATAAGTCGTAAAAAGCACAAAAAGGATCTATTTGTCCATACTAAATTTTAAATTTACGACTTATAGTTTATAAGTTTATATTGAAAAAAGACTTACTCCGTATTTGATAACTTTGGTTATGAACTTATAATGTATAACTTATTATTTTTTATTCCAATTTTATCCTTATTATATACTTAAAAAATTTAAATATTAATCAAACATTTTTTAATGACAACTCATATTTATAAACTAGTTCAATTACTAATTTTATCAAACACTATAAATATAATCAGTTATCCGTTATTTTTTGTCAAATAAATCCAAAGTTGATCACAATAAAATTAAATTGCACACTTTAAAATAATACTCAACGTATACCGAATGACTTAATAAACTATGAACTAATATTTGAACTAATACTTAAATTAATACATGTACGTATCAAGTGACTTAATAAACTATGGATTAATATTTGCATTAATACTTAAATTAATGTATGTATCGAGTGACTTATAATCAACAACAATACACTTTGAAATAATACTTATATTAATATTTGTAATATATATATATGGGGTTTGCTAATTTAGACCCACTTAAAAACATGTGGGTCTAAATTAGCAATGTGCACCTTTTCACTTTGGACAACAATACCCTTCTTTCACTATTTTAAGTAAGTTTAATATAAAGGGTAATTTTGTAGTTTTATAAGTTTGGATTGTATATATGTTTTTTTAAGTTGTCCTTTTTTTGATTTCCTAGGTTGTTTATTTAGGTTGCATATATTTATAATTAAGTGGGTCTAAATTAGCAAAGTGGGTGCACACTATTTAATAAAATTTACCTAACTAACCCTCAACTTCCTAGTGTAAAATAACTAAATGTCAAGGTTTTTTTGTCCAAAGTGAAAAGGTGCACATTGCTAATTTAGAGTGAGTCTAAATTAGCAATGTGCACCTTTTCACTTTGGACAACAATACCCTTCTTTCACTATTTTAAGTAAGTTTAATATAAAGGGTAATTTTGTACTTTTATAAGTTTGGATTGTATATATGTTTTTTTAAGTTGTCATTTTTTTGATTTCCTAGGTTGTTTATTTAGGTTGCATATATTTATAATTAAGTGGGTCTAAATTAGCAAAGTGGGTGCACACTATTTAATAAAATTTACCTAACTAACCCTCAACTTCCTAGTGTAAAATAACTGAATGCAAGGTTTTTTTGTCCAAAGTGAAAAGGTGCACATTGCTAATTTAGACCCACATGTTTTTAAGTAGGTCTAAATTAGCAAACCCCTATATATATATTGGATGATTTAAAATCATTAATAATAAACTTAAATTAATACCGTAGCTAAAAAATTATTTTTTGGGAGGTGGGCCATGACTACCCACCTCAGCAATCCCCTGGCAAGTTAGAAGTTTTTCCATATTTCTCTTTCTCGGCTAATGAGTAGGGTCGAGTTTGAACACCAATTTTACACTCAAAGATATGAAGATAAAATTGCTCAATGGGATGAAGGACTTGCTCATGTGGATGGTTTATTCAAACTTCAAAGCATATAGTAGATGGAATAAGCATTTATTTAATGATTAATGATACGTTAAAAATTCCTGAGCCTGCATTTACAGATCCTAACTTTCAGAGTGTAATTTTCAGAATTCTTTTTAGTTTTCCCATCATTAATTCATCTTGGTTATGAATTGTAACATTTTGGATTTTTTATTTTTTAAGTTTTCCATTTTAAAATTTTGAGTTTTTGACTATAAAAAAAAGTATACTACGCATCCGGTGCACTAGTTAAACATATTAAAAAAATAAATAAAAAAAACAAAATTAATGCTAGGAAGATCATTTTTTACATATTAAATGCACAAATTTCAAAAAATATATTTGTATATTAATATGTTTAACTAGTGCAGCCATTGAACTGTTTAGCATTTTTCATAAAAAAATTATTAACAAAGGTCATTCTAACCCTTGAAACGGATTTTTGTGGATTTCAATTTTTCTTTCTTTCTTTAATGTTACTATTTTGTGACGTAAGAGGTGTTTGTATATCTTATCTTATTTTTTGGTGTTTTTTTTTGTTGATAAAATCTTATTTTCTAGTTTGTTTCTCTATTTTTATATTAAAAAAAAGAGTAGCAGCGAAACACATACATACAAAATCATTTTTCTATTGACTATGACTATGTTTGGATTGGTGGTATGTGATGGAATGAAATGGAATGGAATGGAGTGGTAATTGATTATATTCCATTGTTTGAATTTGTAAAAAATGAATGGAGTGGAATAGAACACAATGAAACCTATTCTATCTCATATCATCCAATCTCCTATTTTTCTTCCCCTCCAATTTGGGGTGTATCTAATGGAAGAAAACTTAATAATAAAATACCCAAACAATGGAATGGAAAATTTGTTCCATTCCGCTCCGTTCCATTCCATTCCATTTTGTTCCGTTCCATTCCGCTCCGTTCTATTCCATCAATCCAAACATAGCCGTACAAGTCTAATATCTTTTATGCTAGCATCAAAATTGAATTTCAATTTATAAATCCATTTACATTTACACTCAATGGGCTTCTTCCCTAGTGGTAAATCGATAATTGAATAGTAATAGAAAAACAAAATGCTCATGGGTTAAAAATTTATTATCAGAAAGGATATCGAAGTACTTTATACGTTTGTACTTTTTTTAAGCCTCTTATTCTCGAGAAAGTGAGTCTGATAATCCAGAGTTCAACTACGAAGTAAGTAAAGTATGACCAAAAGTTATTTTCACTAAGAATCGAATTCGAGTACTTCCGAACAATTTGTCCTAGAAAAAACTCATTAACCATTAACTTGAGTACGATATTTTGGTTCATAAGTTTGTGCAACAACATTACAATTAAAATTAAAAGCTTGAAAGTGTGCAAGGTTTCTTGATTTCAAGCTTTATTATTAAAGAAATGATTTTCAGGACACTTTTTAAGAATCATTATTTTTATTCTATTTAAAATTTGATTTTTTTTCTTTCAATATATTCATTCGCGCCTAACATTATTTACACTCATTTGCTTCCAACACTATTCGATTTAGTGTGCGGATATAAAATGACTTATATTAATAGGCTTAAATATCATAGTATAATAGAATTGATCTAGAACTCAAATTTAGTTATATACAAAAATGTTAGTAATTATATGCTATTATTTTTTAGAGTTTTTTTTTTTTTTTTAAAGAATTATTTTTTAGAGTTTGAACTTCACCTTTTGTAACTGCTAATGTAACCGGTAATTAACCAGATACAATAACGAACTAATTGAATACTAATTCAGTTATAACCGAAATTATTGGTGAATTTACTTGCTGTCAAAACAAAAAAAATAAATTGGTGACTTTACAATTGACTCATAAACTATGAAGCACGGATACCAACACGGACACCGGACACGACACGGACACAGTGGCACCGATAATAATTTTAAAAAATAATATAATTCAGTGTAATCATAAGTGTTTTGTCAGTGTCAGACACACATATCAAACACGGATACGCCTAATCCGAGAAAGTCCGTGCATAATCACAACAAATGTGATGAATTCTCATACACCTAAACAAAATTGAATAAAAAATTGAACAAACATACATTTAAATTAATAATATGATTTTGTGGCGTTGAATCAACAAACAATGGAGTGTGATTGTATTATTATTTTTTATTTCAAAACACCAACGAGAGTGTTCCTTTTTCCACCAACAACTCCTTCATCTTTGTGATTGTAGTGGGTCTTTTATTGTCCTTATCTAAACAAGATCTTCAATTTAATGGTGGCTGGCCCGGCTGGGTTATTCATCTTCAAGTTAGCCAATTATTGGGGCCATGGCAAAATTGAAAAACTTATGATATGACCCTCCAACAGCACTTTAGAAAGTCTTCAAGTCACTTTTTATCTTTTTTATTCTATAAATAAGAAGACAAATAAATCACTTACCTAAAAAAAAAAACCCACTTAAAAAGCCAAATAGGATACATCTATAAATTTGAGATCAATATTGTCTGTTGAATTAAATTTTATTGATATTTATTGATTTGATTGATATTTATATACATTGACAAATATTTATATACATTAATAAAATATTTTTTGTTCCGTGAGCTTAGCTCAATTGATAGGACAATTACTTGCGGAGGTTCGAACCTCGGTCATCTCACTCCACTTATTATTTTAATGGTGAAATTTCTAGTCATTGGACTATTTGATAAAAAAATTGCTAAATTAATAAATATGCATGACTTTAATTATTTATATAACTAGTGACAGAATAAAAGTGTACATATATGATCAAGTATTTTTTTTCATACCAGTAGAAAGAAAACATCTCATCTCATCTATAAAAAAAAAAAAACTTTACAGTATTTAGGACTATATTTTATTTTTCATCTCCTCTCACTAATCAATCAGTTTCTCTCACTAATCAATAACTTTTGGGTGGGACTTTTAGATACTTTTCTAAGTATGGGGTAAAGAGAATAGTAATTCAATATATTATATTGGCCATGAATGCTGGCTATTTATAGATACATATGATACAAGCAATGTGAAACTGATTCCTAGCCTTAAGGGAGCGTATCAGTTGATTCTGAATATATGAAGGAGCCTTTAATTCAAAACTATAACAGGTGATCATATACACAATAATAGGGATGGTGGTTTGCACCTTCAAGGCATAAATATAGGAACCACTTATATTTATCTATTATGGGGTGAGTTAAGTTCCATGTTATTTGAAAGTGAATATTTTATAAGTGAGATATTTCACAAATTTAATGCTTTAAAAATGACATTTTAGTCTGAAAATTTCTTACGGGGTCAACTTTGAAAATGTTCTAAGAATACCATACAAGTAAAATTATATATTATATCCAAAATTTTAAGGCATTAAATATGAGTCTTCTTAATTTTTATATTATCCACAAATCCGATTGGTAGAAATATCAAAATTGTTAGTGTCAGACGTCATGACTGAGGTTCGAACTCCAGTTCCTCCAAAACTCCACTTTGTGTGTGTAAATTTTTAATGATTTGTCATTTCAATATACTCTTCCTTTCGTTACTTGGAAATGTTTTACCAAAAAGTTGAAATGTCTCCAATTTTTTATTTTCTCTCCCAATTTTCATCGGTTGAAAACAATCTTAATCAAAAAGGCACGACGTGTTTGAAAAGCAATTCAATCTTTCAAATATAAATTCAACATGATGAAAACTAAATTTAATTAAAATATTCAAAACTGAAATGTCATATTACCTTGGATGAATGGGAAAAATGAGTCAAACGAGTTTGATTTATTTTTTCTTTTCATAAATTAGATATCTTTGTTCATATTTGTAAATACTAATTGTTCAAGTTTTGTTGGATTCAAATAAGCGGCAAATTGTTTCTAAAAGATTACGAGTTTTAATATTGTTGCATGCCCAAATTTAAAATCGAACTCATGATTTTGATTAAGCTAGAAGAGATCTGTATCATCTCATATAAACACTCTTGAGTATACGAGTTTGATTTTGTTCAATTTATTCACCTCTATTTATTGTTCATGGCTTAATGGATCCATTTATTTAAATGAGTCATACAAATTTATCTATTTCTCTTATAAATAAATAATAAATATAGATAAATTGAACAAACCTAAACTTAATCGTAAAAACATAGTGCATTCATTTGAGGAAGTTAGGACTGAAGTGAAGAAGTTGTGTGCCATGTAACATTGTCAACATCAAAGAGTATAGTCTATGGCCTTTTATGAGAGGTCCAACCCCATACAAACGATAGGTCATCCATCAAAACCTAACTCAAAAGGAAACATAAAGTAAACAATGTTGTAGACATTCGAAGTTTGGCAAAGAAATTGGAATAAGTGGTATTTGAATTAATTATGAGTGTTGTAAGTGCAATATATAGAAGCTTGAAGTTACTTTTTTTTAAGCTAGTGTTCAAGAAAAGAAATTAAACTATGCAATCAACTACACTTGATTATTTTGTATTGTTTGAAGGTCTACAAGGGACTCTATCTTATCTCTTTGTAGTCTTCACAAACTTATTGATTGAGTTAATTTCTTTGAGTTAATTTCATTGCCTTCACGCCTCGTTGATTAAGTCATGAAATGAATTAATGGTTGTTTTACTTCTTTGAATGGGCTGATGCAATGTACTAGTAGTATAAAGTTAGGTGAATATCAAATTTAACAAATTCTTGTATTTGCAATTTTATTAACCATAAAAAATGGATACAAAATTATAGAAATAGAGGTAACAAGTCATTTTTTTACCGATTTTTACTTACTTCACAGTCAAACTCTAGATTATTAGACTTCTTTTTATTAGAAATTAAAGGGTTCAGAAAAAGAGGTAACAAAGTCATAAGAGGCAGGGCCGATCCTGACTATTTGGAGACTCGGTTCAAATATTAAAAATGGACACCTAATAAAAAATGTTAAAAAATTGAAAAGAATTATCCTCTATTTAATTTTTTTTTTTTTTACTTTATTAGGATTTTTTTTACCAAACTTATGATATTTTATGAACATTGGTAATATATAACAATTATTATAGGATAGGGCCTCAAAATTAATCTATTGAGTACATCTGATATTTTATAAACACTAACAATATATAATTATCATTATAGGATCTTAAAATTTTGAGTCGAGGCTCTCAAAATTTTGAGGCCCGGTACCATCGCTCACCCTACACCTCTATGGGGGCCAGCCCTGATAAGAGGGCTTCGTTTTGCAATTTTCAAATAAACCAATTTTTTTTTCCTGTTTAGCTTTATATATTCTAGCCCCCTGTTAAATAATTTTATGTCTCCGTCTTTGATTGAAAAATCAGAAAATTATTAGCCGCTTCCTGTTCCATTTCCAAAACAAAAATGTCTCTTTTTTCTTTGTTGACAATATTTGCAAAATGAAACCTTTTTTTTTCCCTTTCATTTTATACTTTTCAAAGGAAGTATAATATACTTCATCAAAAAATGTTAGCGAATTTAAATTTTTTATAAAGATTAATTAAAAGGAATTATTTTTGGGACTAAAATTTAAATTCACTAATATTACAGGAACTAAAACCACATTTTACCCTTTTTCATATTTTCACTACTTAATAAAACGTGTTCCTTTTTGTGCCATTGGCGTTGGCCCTCTTATTATTCCTATAAAAAATGGTAGCTGTTTTAAAGAACTCAAACAATAATCAATAACATACATTTCTTGAATACTCAATTATTGTATAAAGTCTTACATATATACTAAATCGTATTTTTTGTTTCATATATTCACAAACATCATATATATATATATATATATATATATATATATATAATTCCCTACTTATTACTAAAATAATCATAATTCAAATCATAATGAACAAAGTTCAAATCAGATTTCTAAAATCTAAAAGTTTATTACTTTTCCTATAAAAAGAACATCATTAATCAATAAATAAAAAGTCATTATAATTTTTTATCAATAATCATAATAATTCCAATAATTATTTATTAGTTAGATAACATAATTATTTATGTCAATAATCATAATAACATGCTTTTATTTTTTATTCAAGTTTTTTTTTTTTACATTATACTGAACAATAAATAAATTATACGTAAATCAATTATGCCAAATTCGTATAGGTTTTTTTTTTCTTTTAACGTTGCTCTTTTTTTTTTTTTTTGGTTAAGTAGTTTATTGGTTAGACTCACATTTAAATGTGGCGAAATGTGAAATCCGGGGTTCGAATTCTAACCATTCCAATAATATCTCTGGTATCTACCATTTGAGCTACACTTATTCATTAAAAAAACACTATATTATGTAAAAAAAAAATTGAAGCATAATGTACTTATGAATAGTTTTTCTTTTTAGCTTTTTCTTTCTTTTGCTTCCTAAAAAAAAAACGATTACAAGTAAGATAGCATAATATTTATTGAAAAAAAAAAACTTTAAATTATATTGACCCATAAATACATTCCAAGTAAATTAATTATCCCAAATAAAGCCAAACACGTCACTTGCAGATGACTGTACTAGTTTGAATACTAATAAAAACATATTTTCTTTTTCACTAAATAATTAATATCCCGTCAAAAAAAAAACTAATATAATAATATTATTTCAGTCAAAAAAACAATAGTATAATAATATCACTACCAACAAAATAAAAATATATAAATAGGAGTAATATTGTAATAATTTAACTTTATTTTTTATATTTATATAGTGATTGTTTCTCTATGATTTCCTTGTTAATCGCAAAATCTTCATTCAGTCACTCTCTCTCACATTGTGACCCTTTCTTCTTCTTCCTCTCTCGCTTCAACAACATCAACAACAACAACAATGGGGAAAGGTGGATCTGTTAGCGATGGAGTTATGAAAAAGATCATTCTCTCTTACACATACGTAGCAATATGGATCTTTCTATCATTCACTGTTATCGTTTACAACAAATACATCTTAGACAAAAAGATGTACAATTGGCCATTCCCAATTTCTCTAACAATGATTCACATGTCTTTCTGTGCAACCCTAGCTATTCTTCTCGTTCGTGTTTTCAAATTCGTCGATCCCGTTTCAATGTCTCGTGAAGTTTATCTCTCTTCCGTTGTTCCAATCGGAGCACTTTACTCTCTTTCTCTCTGGCTTTCTAATTCCGCTTACATTTATCTTTCTGTTTCTTTCATTCAAATGCTTAAAGCTCTTATGCCTGTTGCTGTTTATTCAATTGGTGTTGCTTTCAAAAAAGAATCTTACAAAAATGATACAATGTTTAACATGTTATCCATTTCAATGGGTGTTGCTGTTGCTGCTTATGGTGAAGCTAGGTTTGATACATGGGGTGTTATTCTACAGCTCGGTGCCGTTGCATTCGAGGCCACGAGATTGGTTATGATTCAAATCTTGCTTAATTCTAAAGGAATTTCATTGAATCCAATTACTTCTTTGTATTATGTTGCACCTTGTTGTCTTGTTTTCTTGTCTGTTCCTTGGATTCTTGTTGAGTATCCGATTTTGAAAGAGACTTCGAGTTTTCATTTCGATTTTGTTATTTTCGGGACTAATTCTTTGTGTGCATTTGCTTTGAATCTTGCTGTTTTTCTTCTTGTTGGGAAAACATCTGCTTTGACAATGAATGTGGCTGGTGTGGTGAAAGATTGGCTTTTGATTGCTTTTTCATGGAGTGTGATTAAGGATACGGTTACGCCGATTAATTTGTTTGGATATGGACTTGCTTTCTTGGGTGTGGCTTATTATAATCATTCAAAGTTGCAGGCACTTAAAGCTAAAGAAAAAGAAGCACAGAAGAAGGTTGCACAGGCTGATGAAGAAACTGGAAGGTTGCTTGAGGATAGGGAAGGTGATGGATCAAGGGAAGAGAAATAAATGATCAGCATAATTCATTTTCATTTTCATTGCATTTAGCTTATCAGAAAAAGAAAAGAAAAAAAATAGTATGCAACAGAATAATACACCAAGAGGAAGAGGAGCAAAATTGGTGATTAGATCTGGAGGTTTGCATCCTCTGAGCAAATGGCCATGAGTCAGTAATTTTTTTGTTTCTTTCTATATAGTAGTATTATCTGGAATTTGAGATTTGCATTTGAGTATGATGCATGTAGAGCCAATAATGTGTTACTATTAGAGTAAAGTGTCTCAAATCCTATATTTTTTATGTTGTGTTGTTAATGTTGCAGGGATTCTCAGTATTTTGAGTTTAAATGCTTATTAATTCATAATGCCAATGCATGTCTATTCTGTGTTTGTAGTTGCTTTCTGGTATTGTGAATTTTGTGTTAAAGGATGACCAAGAACATACTTGTTTTGGGTCTGGTGTGACAAATTTTACTTGTCATTCAAAGTTTATAGCTTAATCAGAAGATTGAGTTATTCTGGTCTGGTGATATGATTTTGATAAGCCATTAAAAAACTTGGGTGAGTACTAATAGAATAATTGAATGTTAAGGTTTAACTCTAATGAGATATTGAATACATAATTGATTTCTTAGCCAAGATGTTGCAGAATTAGTCTGTTTCTGTTCTGTGTGTCCACTGTCTCTTCTGTTTCTTAGTGCATGTTTGAAATGACAGTAAATTTGACAGAAATATAGTGTTCTGCTGTAATTTTGAGAATAACTACACTTTAGAGCATCAACTAAATTTGTTGTGACACTGTGAATTTGCTAAACTCAACATGCACTAGTTATCTGAGCGTTTGAATAAGTAACTTAATTATCACTTAGTCCATTCTGCTCTATGGTTCCATACAGAGTTCTAGACCCATAATGATATTGGGTGTTTATCTTTTACCCTGCATCCAAGCCGGTGACTTGTGCAGATGCTCACTGGACTCAAACATGGCCATGTGAAATTCTTCCATTGCTATCATTTGGTTATTTTTGAATTTTTAACTATACTTCAAGACCTTTAGATTGATATCAAATCAGTTTTGCTGTTTTTACCATTATGAAATTGCATCTGTTCTGATCAGTATTTGTCTGGTGTGTACAATTTAATCTTATCACTACCCTATTCTATTCCTCTTAGACGGAAACACTTGCCACAACACAATATAGAATTGATGGGGACATTGACACGCCCACTAACATTTTGTTCTGAAAGAACAACTTTTCACTTTCTGTCTGCAAATCTACTCAATAGATTTTCCCACAAACTGAAAAGGACTACTTTTCTTTTCTAAATGGTGATATTGAACTGTTGCATATCTTAATAGACTTATAGTAGTCTTTGTATTCATGCAGTGTGATCTAATAGAGTTTGTTCTGTTTCTGATTGTCTATATAATCTATCACTATCTATTTGGAAATTAAACCATAGTTTTTGTCCATAATTTGAAACCACAATTGTAGTTTTTGTCCTTCCATCTATGTTTGAATCAGCAACCGACAATTTTTTAAGATAATAGTGTACCACTTTCTTTTTTACCCATTGATCAACACGTGTAATTGTAAGTATTCATATTTTTTGTTTGTATCGATTTGAGTTACAGCTGGTAGCAGCATAGTTTTGATGAGCAATTCTATCATAGGCACAACCCCAAATCTAAAATATTTGGGCGCACACATATCAAAGAGGAAAATTTAAAAATTAATGATTAAGTTACATCAATTGTCATTAATCAATTCTTTTATATTTAATTTTTTTAAAAATTATGTATGTGTGCCCAAATGACACTTGTTGGGTTTGTGCCCAAGTAAGTGTTTCTCAGTTTTGATTATATCAATAGTAAGATGAGGTATATACTCTATTTTTATTTTAACCTTCCGAGATTCTTAGGAAAAAAAGTTTGGCACTTCGGTATTCGGCTACAAAGTTTGATTAAGAGTTGTTCTTCTTAAGAATTGAAATTCTTCGGGATGATTTACCTTAAAAGAAGTTTATTAACCATTTAAGTTCAATTATATGATTGAAGACTTTTTTGAAAGTTATAATTTTTACTTGGTTATAGTCAAAAACTTATTTGAGTCTCACTACGCACCTCTATCCAATCAAGATTTTCACTTCCCAAATTTTTGTAAGTTAGAGATTGGTTACAAGGGTTATATCAAGCCCTCTCACTCCCCTTTACCATAGAATTTCGTGGGAACACACTTGGAAGGCAGGCTCTACCCGCTGGTTTAAAGAGTATTTTTAAGACACCATTCACGTATGTATTGGATTTGATGCGTGGATAATATGATGGGTGATCTGATGCAAAAGTCATGATACTATATTAGGTTTTTATACAATATACAACTCGGTCTCAACTCACTTGATTCTCACCTCACCTGATTCGTAGAGTGATTTACATTCCAGCAATGATACAATAGTCTCTAAATAATTTTGTCACTTTCTCCTTTCAATCGTAAGTGTTAGAATTCTTTTTTTCTAGTCTTTGCCATAGTTTTGACCTATGAAGCACAAACGCTCTTTATATTAAGCGTGTCCTAATGTCTGATATGCATCAATGTTCGGTGCACACACAACACATACATATAATTATATTAAATTATATAATTTTTTAAAAATTATTATTATCAATATATCGTGTCCATGTTTCATAGATTTTGACAGTCATTCACGATCTTAGAAGAGGGAAAAGGTAACAAGCCTATGGTTGTTAGCCGTTGAGGATTAAGTATATTGCCAAACAGGGTAGTAGCTTCTCTAGAAGAAAACACAATACTGACTGCAAAAATGTCTTATGAAGGGTAAGGCCCATCAATGAATTAATTTCAACCGTACCCATATATGATTGTGTCTACGCAGCTAGCATGTTATGCAGTACACTCTGTTTGTGGTATGGTATTGAACTTCCTCATTATATAAAATTTATTTTATATACAAAAACTCATGAAGATGTTTTTGTTTATCTATCCACATAATATGAAAAAAGTAAAAAACCTCATTTAAACTCAGACATCTGTAAATTAGCATCTTTGCAGCTAGCTACTACTAACTAAATTGTATTTATAGCACAAATGTCATATTTTAACTTATAACTTGGTTAATTAGCTCTTTTGTGATGCTTTTTCAAAGCCTAAGCTTGCGGCGAGGGCTATGACTTGTAACGTATTGCTTGATAAATATATATAAATTTTACCCACCATAAATTTATAGTGAAACTGAGTTTTCAAGTGACTCTTTTTTACCACAAATACAAAAGCTAAAGTTGTCAAGTGAATCTTGCATTATTGTGCATAAATATTACTCCATACATGTTTTTTTTAAAAGATTGTTTGGCACAAATCAAGTAATAGGTTTGATTAATAAATAAATTTCAAATATATTTTTATTTGCTATACCTTATTTTATATTGAAATTTAGACGAGTCGATATGATGAGCTCACAAATGAGATATTATCCAAGAACAAAGTTCTCGTGTTGGTAGTGTTATTCAAATCCAAATTTTTGTGAGATCTTAGTTGAATTCTTACCGACTGAATTATTCTAGTTGACTTAATTGTTACGAAACTCTTACCGATAAACTATCACTTCAAGTGTGTATGATGCCTTATACATAAAAGCTCTTAATTGGATTATTTGGTTACATATGTTGGTTGAAAAATTAACACTTAAAATTGTGATAAAACAGTTATTAAAATTTCAGTTGGTAAGTAGTATACTTTGTGTAGTATGAAATCCACCTCTCTTCTCTCTGGAGAGTCAAATTCTGAACTTTAGTATGAGATTTTTTAATATATAGTGCTTAATTGTGCAGAATAAATAAAGTTAAGAAAATGCTAACTAGTGTCCCCGAGGTACTAGTTAAGGAACCTAATATAGTAATATATTATTGGAATTTGTGCAATCATTCTTTTCAAAATATAATGTGCTCTTTTCAATACAAAAATTATCTTTTTTGATATCCTTAACTAGTACCCCGGGGCACTAGTTAGCATGATTATTTGTATATAGAAATATGGCAGCCCTTGATGAGTTTCACAACCACTTTCTTCTGGTGTGCTTATAATTAATACTCAATTTATAAGGTCTGCTAAATTATCAACTTAGTGGGGAATATACCTGCATGTTGAATTGAAATTTGCAATGATCCATTCACATTAAGTGTAATTAATTAATATCCACGCACTCATCATAATTGGTCAAAACCTTTCTAAAATTGAGTTGACTGAGTGGATTACCATTTAATTAAGTCTTATCATGTGTGACCAATTCATGGTCAAAACTACTTATAATTTGTTTTTAATCAAATTTTTACTTTTGGTTTATAAAAACTATTTCAATCCTCTTACTATGTAAAACATTTCTCACCATGTAAAACATGCTATTAAACAATCTTGGATGAAATTGTAACTTTTCTCACTATTAAACAACAGTGTATTGACTATACGTACAAACATATTGTGTATACTTATTGATCAATTCTCATTCTTTTTCTGGTCACTATTATAAGTAAATTTGACTTTATTTAGTATATTAAATAAGTGATGTATCTTTTACATAATATGCAAATACATAACTTTATCAATGTACCGAAAATGTCAAATTTATTTATAAGAGTGACATGAAGGAGTATATATACTTGTGTAGTTGTGTTTAACACATTACTCTACTTTGGAGCTATCTGCATTCTGCAACAATATAGCAATGGTCTCTTAATGGAATGTCATATCATATCCTGTATGAACAACAGCAGAGGATTAATTAATTAACTGGATGAGGAGGTTAATTAATTGCATATTTTTATTAAAAAAAATAGCATGAATAATTAATAATGAAATGTATAAACTTACTGAATATATTCAATATTGATATTTGCATGAGGGAAACGAGAGATAGCTGCAAAGGCTTCAGTTGACATGTGAAAAGTATGAGGGCATGAAGAGGATTTTGTACAAGAAATAGAATCAACAACTTTAACATCAATACTAGTACCACCTTTGCATGGCTTATTGATTCCACTCACACATCTTACTCTGTATCTTCTTCCACATGCTGCACCATTATCCCATAATCCTTCATTCACTGCCACAAATATATTTCCTGGAGGAAATTGCTCTCTCCTATTTCCATCACAAGCAGTAGCTGCACAATAAAAAATATACATGTAATTAAAAAATGTACATTATGTATGTAGGATAATAATAGGAGAAAGAAAAGAAAAAAATTTTGACTCACGTATATATGGAGGTCCATAAGAAGAAGCAGTGCCAACATCTGCAAGAATTAGGCTCATAATTTGTATGAGCAATAGAGTTGAAATTATTATTACAAGAGTATATAGCCTCATTATTATTATTATTTTCAGCCTAGACAAAATATGCTATAGCTATAGGAGGATTATTTGGTTTGATGCTGCGGGTGCACCCTCAATTTATAAGCATCATCATCAAGCTGATGACATCTTAGTGTATCAAGATATATTAATATTTCATGTTTATCACCACTATGTATTTTATCATTTTAAAAACTAGATTCTAGATGAGCATTATGGGATTGTAATTGTCACGTGTTGTATTTAATATCATTTGACTCTGCCAATTAAGTAGTAATAATCCAAATTAAGTTTATAGGAGATGATGTAGATTACGCCAATTGTAGTTCGAAGTACACAGATTATATATATTAGTATACAATTATTTGTATCGTGGTTGTGAAATTAGAATGCGGCGCTGCACGAGTTTGAAAGGAATATATATTAATCAATCTGAAAGAAACGACCCACTGAGATGTTAATGGAAAATGAGAAAGCAAGATCCTCTTCTCTTCTCTTCGTGCGTGATTCAGCTCCATTACCGATCAACTACTAAGTAGTGGTAGTTTTCTTTTCACTAAGATTCAATGTATTTTAAAGTTTTCAATCAAACATTTCATCTAAGTGGTATTAGATTGATTGACATCAAGTGGTTGCAACCCCTCCCGATTGCAGTTGCGGGAATCAAACCGTGATCCTTCCTACTAAATTCAGCGTCAATCACCACTGAACCAAGTAATCATCCGTTAACTCAACCCCTTTTATAACATCACATGCATCCTTCCACCACATAGATGTTTTTCTCTCACTGCCGCATGACCATCCTCCATCCCATGTTTAGCAACCAATACTATACAAACCACAATCCCTAATGATCTACCAAATACCTCCATCAAAACATGCTTTATCTTAGGGTCTGTTTGGTTCGGGGGTTTTGGAAGGAAGGTGAGGGGAGGGGAGGTGATATTTTAAATTTTTATGTTTGGTTCAACTTTTTAACGAGGGGAGGGGAGGGAATGAGAGAAGTAATTTATTTTTTTAGCCTTAACCTTATAAACTCAAAATAAGGATTAAATTATAATGGATATATTACGTCAAAAACAAATCTAATGGATGTATATCCAAACAAAAAAAAATCTAATGATTGAGTAGAAAACCTAATTTTTTTTGTTGTGAAAAAAATATAACCGAAAATTTTAATATTCCAACAAGGATAATTTAGAATTTCAATAAAAAAGTGAGGGTAATTTTGTCAACATAATAAATTATGTTTTACCTCGTCTCCCCTCCTTAAAAATCTCTCCCCTCACCTCCCCTCCCCTCCCCTTCCCCTCGGTTGAACCAAACAAACCCTTATAGTTAAATGTGATAGATATTAAGTTTTTTTTAATCTATCCCTTAATTAACAATTTAGTAGTATTTATTTAATAACAAATGAGAACAAGTCATATATATACGAAGCAGATATATATATGTATCTTGTTCTTATTTTTAGGATAAATATCTTTAAATTATCAAATGATAATATAAGTCTCACCTATATATATAGTATATTATGAGACAATGTAACAATAATAAACAAAAAAATCAAGAATATAAGAAGAATAAGAGAAGAGAAGTCAAATGGCGTCAAAATGCAATCTCATTCGCGAAAATGAGACCATTTGGTTCAAGTCAATAGCATCACATTGAAAATATTAGTACTACCATAAAAGACATGAATATAGGACACAAACACGTGATGACATGTGTTTGGTTAATTGAAGCTTGGGCAACTACCATATAGATTTAGAAGCTCCAAGGTATACCTACCCCTGCTTCACTCTCATTTTATACAAACAAACAAAAAGTACTCGTGTATCAAATTTTATCGGTATTTATTACTCCTTCTAATCTTAATTATAAGAAGTATATTTTTAGAATTTTTTTTAATTGTGCCAAAAAAAAATCTTAATTATAAGAAAAAAAATTCTACTTTTTATATTTATAGAATGTTTGATATGTTTGATCCATATTATGAAACAAAAAATCAAATTATCTATAAATCTAAAAAGTATATTTTTTTTCTTATAATTAGACCTAAGGATGTATTATTATTTTATTTTTTGAGGTAATTTATTATTTTTATTTAATGGGCTATAAATAAATGATTTTAACAGAAATACACCGTTGGTGTAAATTTTACATCAGTACGCATGTCTCTACGCACGAGCTCGATTAGTTGCCCATTTTTGATGGGTCGGAAACCGGAGCAAAAGCAAAAAAAAAAGTAAAAAATTTTTACATTAACAATCAATAAAAATACTTTAACTTTCTATATCATATCAAGAAAATTGAGTTAAATGGGATGATATCGCAGAAAACATAATTGTAATTGATTGATAGTGTAAAATATTATATAATATCGGTGCTTTTTTTTTTCTTTAAATAAATATAATAAAAAAGGAAAAAAGAAGGTATGGATTCGGTGGCACAGCAACGCTACACAAAAAGGAAGGGAATACGACCTAACTTCTCCACACTTGCAAGAGCCACCCACAGCCAGCCGCACCAAACTAAAACAAAACCAAAACCAAACAGATAATAATTGTCATTAATTAACGTAAGATTCCTCAAAAAACAATCTTAGACCTTCAAACTTGAAACCAACCATGACTCTCACATAGTAGTGTCACTCACTCCCTCACTGTGTGTGTTACTATTGCACTCTCTATAGAACCAACAAAAAGCTTCAAAATTTATCACACATAACAATCCACAACCACTTTTTGGTTCATGGGTAGGAATAAAAATCAAATTTTTGATGACAAAAGAGATGGGTTTTTCTCAGTTTCAGATTTGGGGTCTCAATCTCATCATGAAGATTACTATTATCCTGGAGGTTTGTTTGCTAGCGTTGGTCAAATGGGAATAGGCTTTGGTGTTCAACAGCCAAATCCTCCTGATTCTTCTCAAAATGGTGATGACCCTAAACTTCCTTTCAATGAATTATATGTTAAGTATATTCAATCACTCTGGAAATTTGAGCCAAATGGGGTTAAGAATGTGAATGGGGAAGGTGAAGAAGTTGTTAAGGTGAAGAATAAAAATGGTGGGTTTAAACTCAAGATTAAGATAAGGAATCCTTCTATTAGGAGGTTGTGTAGTGGAGCAATTGCTGGGGCTATCTCTAGAACAACTGTGGCACCTTTGGAGACTATTAGGACTCATTTGATGGTTGGTAGTAGTGGTCATTCTACTACTGAGGTTTTTCAAGATATTATGAAAACTGATGGATGGAAGGGTTTGTTTAGGGGTAATCTTGTTAATGTCATTCGAGTTGCACCTAGCAAAGCCATTGAGGTAATTCATCACATCATTTCATGATTTATTTATCCCTAAATGATTGTACTTGATACTTCAATACTTGGTTGTTTTTTAAGGTGTTTTGTTAATGTTACTGAATTACTCCACATGATTGCTTCCCAATTGTTAATCTAATGGTTTACAAATGAAAAAGATGTTTTTTCTCTCTCTTCTAAAGTGTTTTCTTTAATTTGTGAACCATTAGATTAACAATTGGAGAGAAAACATGAGAGAATAATTGGAGAGGATCCAAATCCTCATTTTATATATACTGTCTATTACTATGCACATAGAAATTTATTTGTTTTTAATCGGTTTTATAGGCAAATGTTAGGGAAGGGGGAATTTGTTAGTTGTAGGGGTCAAACTCTGGACCTCTTTCTTAATACTCATTCAGTGTCCCAATCTGTATCAATAGGTTAAACTTCATTTTTAATCGTTAATTTTGATGCTGAGTAGTCTAGGCTTTTTCATTTATTTATCTACTTTGTTCTTTGTTGGATTGGAGCATTACTTCATGTCATGAATTTACAACTTTCAGCAGGACTTGTTTTAGGAGGCAATTCATAATTTCATCGTAAATAAATTCTTATTAAAGATGTATCCACCATATTGAAAGTCTATGATCTGCTGACTACAAATTCCATGATTTTAAGGACAGTCACTACCGGCTTTACATCCCAAAAATTCTTATGGTTTTAGAAACAGTTATTTAGATACTTTTTATAAGTCCTAAAATGAATTTAATACGTTAAAGTGCGGTATTAATTTCTGGATCGAAGGTAGGAAGGAATTGTGGATTTAAGCAGGATTTGTCTGGAATTAGTAATTCTACTGGTAGAGATATAGATGATTGAACATGGATGCAAATTTGCAACGATAGTCACCGTGTGATCTATCTAGAGCCATGGACAACATCCTCAGTCAGCCATGGGGTTTGGCTGTATGGAATTTTGTTATACTATTAGCATTAGAGAAACAAATAGGCCTTTAGATTGGCTAGTTCAATTCTCTCACGCAGGCTACTAACCAAAGGGACTGTAAAATTTTCCTTAAAGACATGCCGGGAATAGCTTCCCCAACTCTTTCCTCTGATGTCCTTGCTTGTCTTTAACCAATTTTATACAATTGTATAGGTCATCAATTCATCATTGAACAGAAGTACAACATATCTTAATACACAGTGTATGTCAATTTTTCCTTCAAACCCTTTTCTGTTTTAATGTTTTAAAATTCTGGTATTAATTGGTTCATTTGCGGAGACAACCTCTTTGCTTATGTTGAGAGCCTCATGCACCAGAAGATGACCCCTTTTGTTGTTTTTGTCAAGAGATGTGCTCATTGATTATTTGTACAATCATTTTTTTATAGGGAAATATTAGTAAGTTAGTGGTTATGTTAGTTTCCAAGTTTCGAACCCTAGACCTCTTGCTTAAAACTCTTTTGGTGTCCCTTAGTTTGCCAATCGAGCTACCTACTTGGGACTTGTACAATCATGTATTTGCAGTCATTGTCTTCCTTCATCTTTTTACTTTAATAGTATTTTTGCTTGTCTTTAACATATTTTTTTTTTTTGCATTGTCTTGCTGAAAATGATGAGTTTGTCTGTGAAATCTAAAAATAAGGGGGGCATATACTTCTTGAATTTTAGTATGTTAGATTATGTTGCACCAGTTCATAAAAAAAAAGATCGTGTTATACCTTAAATTAAATCAAGGATGGATGCACCTTACCTTTATGCATTAGAACACGAGCTTTAGATTATGTTTTGCATATTTTAGCCATGTTAATCCTATTTGAATGATCTTCATGATAAATAGTTGGTTTTATCGCTCTTAAAATTAGTTACTTCTTAAGCTTTAAGTTTTATGCTTTGCATCTTCCTGTCCCTCTTTTAATTCTTTAGCAGTTTTAGGGCATAAGTTTCTTTGATTTTTTTTGCTAGAGTGCTTTCATATGATGGTGCTTTGTTCTTGTTTCTAGGTGGGGGTCTTAAATATATAAATGGCCCATCAGGTAAGTCAATGAGCAAGTATTGTCTCGTTAACTTGTTTAATTAAATTTCTGACAGGTCAGCCAAATCTCTGTAATCAAATGAACATGATAAATGATTCTGTAGTCGACATTGTAGATCTTTATCTCAATTTATTTTCACCTATTTCTGCAGCTATTTGCTTATGATACGGTAAACAAGAACCTTTCCGCAAAGCCTGGGGAGCAGTCCAAACTCCCAGTTCCTGCATCATTGATTGCAGGTGCTTGTGCTGGAGTGAGTTCAACTATATGCACGTATCCGCTTGAACTACTCAAGACTAGACTAACTATCCAGGTATGTACATATAATGATATAATATTTGAATTTATCTACTGAAATAAGTACCTGTGAGGCTTTCTGGAAGAGTTTATAGAAACAGCATATGACATGTCCATAAGCTGTTTTCAGCTTATTTCCATAAACTCTCTAGGATAGCTTATGAAAACATCGACTTTATTTTATCTTTTTTTTTTTTTAATAGAAATAGCTTATACATAAAACACTTATACAATAACTGTTTATGTCATAAGCGCTTAATTAAGTTGTTTATTCAAACAGGGTCTAGGCTGAATACATAGTTTGTTTTCCCGTATAATGTTTTAGCATCATATTTGAAAATAGAAGGTGAAACTTAAACTTGATTTGTGATATTGCAGAGAGGTGTTTACAATGGTCTTGTTGATGCATTTGTGAAAATAATTAAAGAAGAGGGTCCTGCAGAACTTTACCGAGGCCTGACTCCTAGTCTTATTGGAGTTATTCCATATTCGGCTACCAATTACTTTGCCTACGATACTCTACGGAAAGCATACCGAAAATTTTTTAAACAAGAGAAGATTGGCAACATTGAAACCCTTTTGATTGGTTCAGCAGCCGGTGCTATTTCAAGTACTGCAACTTTTCCACTCGAGGTGGCTCGCAAGCATATGCAAGTCGGAGCTCTTAGTGGAAGACAGGTTTACAAAAATGTGGTTCATGCACTTGTTAGCATACTTGAACAAGAAGGGATCCTGGGTCTATATAGAGGGCTTGGACCTAGTTGCATGAAGTTAGTACCAGCCGCCGGAATCTCATTCATGTGTTATGAAGCATGCAAGAAGATATTGATAGATAACGATGAGGAGGAATAGGCCGAGTCAAGTGTTTTGTTTCCACCGAAGCCAAGTTGTGGAACTGCTGCATACTTTTTTTATACATTCAGTTAACTTATTCTGGTTTCTCTTTTATACTGGATTTTTTCACCCTCACAAATCACATTTATAAGCATCTGAGAATGGAATGTTGGCTTTTTGTTTATTTTTGTTGCTGCCAAGGTTTTCATTGTGTCTTGGCTGCACATCTTCAAGGTCAAAATCTACTTTTTAATCTTGTTCTTCTTGGAAATTGACTGTAACCAATCATATTTTATGAAGTTAATTTTTGTTGAGCATGACACTATCATTTTTTCTCTAGATTATATTGTGCAAACATATTTTATGGAGTTATTTTTTTCTCTTGAAGTTGAGAACAGTATGTTGCATAATAGAAACATTCTCCACAAATTGTGCATGTTTTTTCTCTGTAAATACTAAATATTTAGAAAATCTTCTCAAAGCTGGGTGCAATGTGTTGGTGAAAGTTCAAGTTGGATTTGTCAGGGAGTCAAAAATAAAAAATTGGATTAGTTACTTTGGATTAACCTATGATAATATGAGATTCTATGTTCAATTAATCTAGTGGTTCTTTACTTGGAAAAAAGATTTCGTAAGATAAATGCTCATCACTTGAGATACCAACACATAAACTCTGACCATCAAAATATTACATATAAATACTCATCACCTGTGAAACACCATTTATCTCACAGTAGATAAACCACTAAACAGCACATTGCACCTTGTTTGCTTTCACTATATATTATAGTCATAAACAAATTTTATATCATGTGGACAAAAAAATACAACATCGACATTGGCATACATCTCAACATAACTATCCTTGTAAGGACACCAAGAGGAATAAATAAAATAAACAAAAGAAACAAGAATGCTATGAAGGTTTACATTTTATCCCCCATCCTATTTTTCATCATGCCATAAATAGGACTCCATACTGAATTCTTGCTTATATACACTATTGCAATCTTGAATGTATCCAATCAAAAGGGGATATATATTAAAACACAAAATGAATCTTTAAGATAAACTAACAGTTGATACCACATTGACCATTGGCTGATGCTTTGTTGGGATCCTTGATGAAGGGGTCAATCCTCACCCACAACAATGAGAATATAGAAGCAAGGAGAATAGACCATACGATAACGATAGTCGGGGTACGGTTTGATTTCCCCAAAAGACCCTTCAAGAAAGGGTATAAATGAGCAATGACCCATATAGCAAAGAACAGCTTTCCAAATAGTGGACCCCAAGATTGGTAACCACTGTTTATGGCATAGGATACACCAGCCACAATACCTATCAAATTCACAATAAGCACTGTTGTAGGAGGGATGAGAAGGGATGTCCATTTGAACACATAAAGCTCGGCGAAGTCACCATCTTCATCTGATGCCTTTGATGTAACGGTAAAATTTGTGTCGATACCTGCAAGTACTTTGAGAAGACCTTGGAACACAGCGAAAAGATGTGCGGATGTTCCACCGATAACCCAAAACTGTTCATTTCTCCACCAGTCTTCTATACCGACACCACTCCACCTAAGCTCGAGGATCGAAGTAGTAAAAATGGAGATAAAGAGAAGAATAAACCACATACTTGCAAAGTTACTTATCTGCATAAGATTGACAAAATGTTAATGAGTTTCCGAAGTTTCAAGAGCAAAATCCACAATCAATGGGAGATAGTAGAAGAAATCATTTACCTCGGGAATAATAAATTTATTTGTGATAAGACAAAATGCAGGTAGTGTACAGTACGCAATCAAAGGGATCGAGGTAAAGGGGTAGACAATTGTGTTGATATAGGCCAGCCTCATGAGAGGCCTCATCCTTCCGTTGTAGCCATACCATAAAGGACAATGCCTGCTAAGGAAAATCTCAATAGACCCCAAGGCCCACCGAAGCACTTGATTGAGACGATCAGAAAGATTGATGGGCGCAGAACCCTTAAATGCTGGACGAGGTGGCATGCAATAGACGGAAATCCAACCACGCGCATGCATCTTAAACCCAGTCAAGATATCTTCAGTCACAGAACCATAGATCCATCCAATCTGGTGAAGTAAGAAAGTGTGTTAATTAATAGCTAAATAAACAAGCTACTCATAATCTCATAGATCCATACACTGCGGTGCAAATAATTTGTACACAGTCAATCAATCACAATCCTCAAATCACACATGGTTGGTTGTGATTTATTGACAGTGTAAACATTTTACACTGACAGTGTATCAAAATTAAAAAACACGGTGTAAATAGACATGCTGACCTCTTTGCCCCATTCTGTCTTGTCTTCATAACCACAACTGATAACGTGGATTGCTTCCTTAAGAAGAGTTGCAGGATTAGTTGCAGGTGGAATGCCACCCTGCTCATATAAGGTAGCAGCAATAAAAACTGGTGACTGTCCGAAACGCTTCTCCAAGCTCTTCGTAGACATTAGAAGTGACCTTTCCTCGTCATAACCTGGAAAAAGACATTGTAATATTGTTTTTTAGGCAAATCTATGAAAATATCTGACCAGTTACATCAATCAATTTTAACATTTCAAATTCTAAATGTGCTGACGGTTTAGCATACCTTCAACACCTTCGTCGTCCTCCATATTAAATATGGGAATTGTGGATTCAGTTCTTTTAACTCCCCTCTTCTTGTCACCATACTTCTTGTTGCCACCCTTTCCCTTCTTTCTAGTACCCCAACAACTCTTCACAATAATGTTAGGTTCAAGATCTTCCTCAGTCAAAACAGGATCATAACCATACAAAGCTTGCCTATTGAAACAGCAACCAGTTCCCACATAGACTGGACCCTGAATACCATCGTGACCTTTCATGTTGATCTGACGGATGAAAAATATGAAGTTTAGCCAAAGCAATGGAGAGTAATGCAAGAAAAGAAAATAATTTCTTGGTTAAAAATTGGCAAAATTACGAAAGAATAAAGACGTACATCGAAGAAGACAATATTGCGATTGGCATATCGATCGTGCAAATCAATGCCATCAAATCTCTGAGGAAATTGGACATAGCATGTCTTCTTTCCATAAGCGGGATCCATCATGAAACACATTGCTTCTTTAAGAGCTTTGCTATTATTGAAATAGTGATCACAATCAACATTCAAAAGATATGCACCATTGGTCAAGACAGCAGAAACTCGAATCTACATTGCACAAGATAAATCAAGGTTAGATATGTTCAAACCTATCTTTCTAATAAAGAAAAAACCACAACCATCCCACCCAACCATCGACTAGCAACATCATTTTCACATCCTAAAGAAGAAAACAAATCACTTTGTATGTTAAACATTTTAATCATTCTACAATGTTGACTCACGGCACCACTTTTTAAGTTATTTTTATATAGATTCAGCTTTTTTGAATCATCTTTCAATCGGAACAAAACAAGACACGGGACAGGACACAACCATTAAGAAGAAAATAAATCAGACAATGCCATCAAACACATAAAATAAGAAGTTTCGGTATGACAAACCAATGCATTCATAGCTCCAGCCTTCTTGTGATGTTGGAAACCTGGTCGCTTTTCACGAGAAACATAAACAAGCCTAGGAAGCTCATTACCATCTGTATCAAGTCCTCCACTATGACCTAAAAACACCTGCATACCACAAAATAAATATAACTAAACTGAAAATACCAATAACAGCATAGGTTATATGCATTATAGAGAAAATCGTAATACCTGAATCATTCCAGGATGATCTCTGGAATTATTTCCAGGCCAAGGAGTTCCATCCTGCATTGTCCAACCTTCCTCTGGCGTCTTCTGAGCTTTGGCCACATAGCTATTGATCCTTACTTTGAATTCTTCATATTCTCTCTGTTATAAGCAAATATACATATTTAATATTTCTACATGTCTAGATATAATTATCGAACTGGAAAATGAAACATGATTAATGCCTCAAGAACAACCTTCATTGCTCGTCGCTCCTTAACAAAAGAGGGTTGAATCTTGTCCTTTAAGTAATCAATCTTCTGAGCAAAATAAAATTCAGGTGCTCTTGGCTCAATATTGTGCTTTTTGCAAAAGGGCACCCACAACTTTGCAAACTCGGCTGTTTCAGATAAGGCTTCAAAAGTCAACATAGCTGAACCATCATCTGATACATAGCAGGAAACCTTGTCGACAGGGTAATCAACAGCAAGTATAGACAAAACAGTATTTGCAGTTACAAGAGGCGGCTCTTTGAGAGGGTCCACTGTACTAACAAAAATGTCAACAGGAGCCAACTGTGATGGTTCTCCTTCACGATCATATCTACACAAGACAGACTAAGATTAGTGGAACAGAAAATGTCGGATCATAGTTAAACCAAGTCAAGTCCAACGGTGCAGGGAAACAGAACAATCCAAACCTTATAGCAAGCCGATCAAGATAAGTCTCGCGATTAATGGGAGACCATTTTGGAAACTGATCCAAAATCCAAGATAAGGCAAACCAAATCTCACAGATAACTGATGTCAACCACAGTGGGTATGCATCTTTAACTGGATGAGTTACACGATATTGTAAGAAAAAGCCAAGAATTATCAGCCGGAGTACGATAACAACACGATAAGGGGTCAGCTGAGATGAAGCAATAGGTACAATCCGACTCATAGGTTGTCGAGCATCATCAACCCTGCAAAAACAGAAACAACGGACCATTTTAACTTGAAATGAAATTCAATCCGAGTAAATATTTAAAGTAAACTCAACAGAAAATTCATACGCATAACACCGAAAACATATTTCAATGTTACGGAGGATAATTATCCTGATTGGCACATCCCAACCTGAAAAATTACCCTTTTTTGGGATTGCGAAATCCGATCTTACTAATTGTGATTTCGCATGTGATCCAAGTCTTAACGAGGTGACAAGATCAATACAATCTTACGATTTAGATCACGATCTTGACAAAATAGAGACGAAATGAAAATCGATTTGAATGCTTTCAACAGAAAAATAAATTAATCCTCTTTAGCATAAACAAGCAAAGATTGCTCCCTGACACATCCCAAATATGATTAGCTAGTGATTAAACATCGAAACAAACGGCTTACATTTGAAGTTCTTCTCCATTAGAACCAGTCCCTTCAATGTCTCCTCCTCCTCCACTTTTCCCTTCAGCGTATCTACCAGTCATTTGTACCATATTTTTCTCGTGCTTCAGCTTCCAACCTTCAACCCTTTCCTTCCAGTCGACATTTCCCAAACCATAAGAATTTAAGTCCTTCGATGGATCCACAATTCTCACCGGAACTGTAATAACAAATACACAATCAATTGGAAAATCACGATAATCCAATAACTACAAAATATAACACAGCTTCAACTTAAATTATACCTGGTAATCTTGGATCGATATAGGGAAGTGAGTGAGATTTCTCAGATGGGCCCAAAGGACCTGAGGTTGTTCGGACGGATTGATTATCGGGCGTAGGGATCTCACCAGACATCTGTCAATATTAATTGTAAATGAAAGATAAATGAAAAAACTATGCATTATTTCATGTAATACGCGGTAAAATATACTTAGATAGGAACACACAACATTAAATACATGGATTAAAGAAAAAGTTCATCTTAACATCTTTTAGTAGTTGTTATTCATTTCTTCGTTACAGCTCAAGAATAAAGACAATTTGCAGAAAAAATAGAAAGTGAGATCCAAAAATGGAAACCATATACAGAATCCTAAAACAGTTGAATAGATTACCGTCTGGCCATTAGTAAGAAGTGGAATCGGTTGCTGATAATCGCGTCTAGAAGATGAAGAGAGGTCAGCATCATCATCCCACTGTGTCGTCGATTTAGTATTTCCTTGCGTGTAATTAAATTCATTCTCTATATCATCACCATCATCTTCATCATCATCTCCATCCACTCTAGCACTCCCTGTTACATCCAGATTCATATAATTTCAAATCAAAATTAAAATACATAAAAGATCAAACCAAAAAAACAAAAACAACAACACAACACAATCAAACAAACTAACTAACCTTTGTGTCTTTTGTATCTAGTTTTGCACTGAGGACAAGATTGATTCCCATCTTTTCGTTCATATTCATAACAAGGACGACAAACTGGATAACCACACTCATTGCAAGCAACAAACAGATCACCAGTTGCTGTCAATCCAACATTCTCACCACATATTTGACAGTTTTGTCCATTCAAATTCTTCAATGGTTTCTGTAATTAGAATTAGACATTTATATATATCAAAATTAGAATTAATCAATCATTTAGTGATAAAACTTGAAGATCAAATTGAGTTTATGACCACACAGATCTGATCTAAACTTGAAAAAAATATCACTAAACACAAAACATAGGATGAATCAGAAAAGTAGAATAGAACAACATTGTTATTAACTAACTAACTAACTAACCCCGCTGTCGGAAGAATCGTGACGAATACGAACAAGCTCGTTACGATTGTGGGAACCAGCAACCATGCCGGAAGAAGCTTCCATGTTGTGTAGTGATGTGAAAGAGAGTGAAGCAGATCAGTGATGAAAGAGTTCACGATCTGCGTTTCAGATTTGGTGGCAAAGCATGAAAATCTTCGCCCCGCTTAACACGCCATTTTTCTTTATCTTTCTCTTTCTTCACTTTGCAACACAACACACACACTCTCTGCTACAAACTACAACTAGTGTTGTGTTGGCTTTTTTTCTATGTCTGATTTTATGGTTCTTTTATTACCGGGTGAATCGGTTACCGGTTTTGTTAATTAGCCGTTTAAGATCTAATTTTTGCGGCTTAGCTCAGTGTTATATTGACTAATTGTGGGGGAGTCCAATGGGGTTGTTACACGTGTCGGTGGTTTTGAGAGAGATGCGACGTTTTGTGATTATTGGCATGCCGAATATTTTCTGAGGTGGCACCAGCTGTCGGATGTGATACCGGTTGCTTCCGGTTTTAATCTCTGTGGCTGTCGGTGGCAATTCGTTAGTTGAAATGTACTCCATCAATTGTCAAATTACATAATTGACCTTTTATTACACGCTTATAATCGATCCAATTATTATTATACCGATTAATCCTGCTGTCCAAATCCGTTTAACAGAAATAATACACGCTTATAATCTAAAAAAATAATTATACAAAGTAATTTTTTTAGTTTTTTTTTTATTTTTATCTTTTTAAAGTCCACACTACCGTGTAGTATTTCGGATAGAGACTGTTTCATTTTTTCTAATAGAGTTGTTATTATCATAATACTGGAAAATACTAGTAGTATGATACTACTATAGCTTTCACTTGAACCAAAAACAATAATGAAAGGTGGGAAAAAAAGTTTTCATTTTCTAAAGAATGTTTGCTTGTGTTGTACTTTTAAATGATGTATCATGCATAACAAGGTATCTTGAATTAAATTTTGCTGGAAATATTTCGTTCAATATTTTAGGATTTTGTAACATGCAACTTTTTTTATATGTAGAGTTTGTACCTTCTTTATCTATTCTGCTTTATTTTAATATGTCATTTTTCATTGTATATGTAAATTTTAATTTATAGCCTTGTAACTTACAAAAAAAAAAAAATTATTGTGTTTTTTAAATTAAAAAATGATGAGATGGCCAATTTGTTATTATGACATAGCAGACCATGAATTTGTATTACAACATATTGTTTTACTTCTATAAAAAATATTATTTTACTACAGTACTATATTATTTTTTGTTAATATATAATCCTTAATCAATTCTCATCCTGCAGGTCAAGTTTTCCTTGCTTGTTTTGCTCCTAAGTCGTAACAACTAACAAAACTCCTGTAGTTTGTAGTACATATTTATATAAGTCAAAATGAGGACAACGATTACAACAGAACGTAAAAAAAAAATTGTACTTAGTAGAAAAGAACAATAAAATTGCTATCTGCTACCACAATCGATGTTTACAAATTGACAGGCAATTTTTTCTAAATCTAGATCTTGTCCTTTTTGTTTTTGGACAATAAATAAAAAGGAATGGTTAAGATTATAATTAGAGCTGTCAAATGGGCCAGCCCAGCCCGGCCCGGCCCGGGCCCATAGGGCCAAGACATCTATTGGGCTCAAGTGGCCCGGCCCATTAAGGCCCAAGGCCCGACCCGCTTAGCCCAGCCCAATATGTATGGGCCGATGGGCCGGCCCAGGCCCGACAAATTTTTTAATATTTTTTTTTTATAAAATATTGACAAATTTTTTATAAAAAAAAAAATCAATGGACAATAAAACTACATATGCATCGCACAAAAATTAATATCCATAAAAAAGTGAGTGTCATGATTTCATGAAATAATAAATACTTCAAAATATCCACGCAAAAGTCGAGAGATCTGTGGATGATGATTCATAAAGTGCATCCTCAAAGTTAATAAATTTCAAGCTTACATCAGACACTAAACTTTTAACATAATCATTCAAAATACATAAATTAAATTATAAATTATAAAAAAAAGTAAATTATAAATTAGGTAACTTCTCGGCCTAAGTCTCTTCTTGATCTTGACCACTTGATTTTTCATACAATTGTATCTCCTCTACTTCAGGTATATCTGCAATTCATAATACACGATAATTTGATAAGTCATCAACTAAAAAGCAAATTCAAATTGCAAATAAAACAAAAGGATTATTAATTAAACTTACCAGAAGGTCCGATTTCTTTAAAATCATGCAACCAATTACGTGTACAAATAAGAGCTTGCACAGTTTCTGGGAGTAAGCAATTCCTATACTTATTTAAGATACGACCTCCGATACTAAAAGAAGATTCAGAAGCCACTGTTGTGATTGGAATGCTTAAAATGTCACACGCCATTATTGCAAGTTGAGGAAATCGAACACTATTTAACTTCCAATATTGAAGAATATCCACATCATCATTCGGAAGACATTTTTCATCCAAGTATATTTCAAGTTCAGACTTACCATCATTTGACATTTTTTGTATCATTTCTTGACGGTATTCCTAGAATTCGACAAACAAAAACTATTTAAATTAAGCTTGAATAGAATATAATCAGCCCCATTCATGCAAACAAATAAATGCAAGCAGTACTAAGAGGGAAACACAACAATTATTTGACAACAACAATAGAAATAAGTATAACAGTGGAATTAACTTATATTACCTTATTTTAACTTTTCTAAGGGGACCATATTAACATATTAATGACAGCAACACAATAATTATTTGACACATTTACTACTACTTAGACTTTAATTAAAGAATTAGCACATGCACTATTATTTAAACTTTTATTATTTGACTTACATCAATAGAAATAACTATAAGTACTTTCATAAAAATTTGAAACAATTTATAAATCTTCCCTTAAAAAACGATGTATTCTTCAATGATTGACCAACTGAGTGAGATTGAGTGTTTCTTGATGAACTATCTAAAGATGAGCTTGTTGGAACCATGTCTTTTTTATATTCATCAAAGAGATCATGCAAACCATCCTTCACTTTTTTTATCTTGTCTTCATAATTATTTGGGTAAAGTTTCTTAAAGCAAAACTTCAAAAATTCTAACTTTGATGTTGGATCAAGAACATTTCCAAGTGAAAGAGTAACCGAATATTCACTCCAATACTTGTCAAACTTATCCTTCATCCTCTTGGTCATATCTTTGATCACTTCATCTTCACTATTCAAATTTTTATTCAAAGCCATCTCTATAAATGCAACTTGCATGAAGTATAAGTTTAAAGTTGTGTAAGATGACCCAGAAATTAAGCATGTAATATTATAAAATGGAGCCAAGATATTACAAATAGTTTGTGCTCTTTCCCACTCCTCAGTGCTTGGACAAATCGTGTAGTTCTTATCATTATCGCTCAAGCTAATGAATGCAGGTCGATACCTAATAGCACTTTCAAGCATCATATATGTGGCATTCCATCTAGTGCAAACATCCAACCTTAAGAATCCACCTTCTACATTATCTAGATGCACTTCTTGGATGCATTTTCTAAACTCCCTCAATCTCCCCTCTGAGGCCTTCACATATTTGACACTCTCTCGAATTTTATGCAAAGCATCACCCGCCGCCTTCAAACCATCTTGAACAATGAGATTCAAGATGTGGGCGCAACAACGGACATGAAAATATTTACCTTTACATAACAACGCATCTTGCAAATTAAGCCTCTGTTTCAATTTTTTTATCATGTTATCATTTGAAGAGGCATTGTCCAATGTGAGTGAAAATATTTTACGATCTATTCCCCAATCCTTAAGAGCACCAAACAATTTTCCAGATAATTCGACCCCTGTATGTGCATTATCCAAGTGACAAAATGAAAGCAATTTACTATTTAACTTTCAATCTTGATCAACATAATGAGCAGTGACAGTCATATAACCTTGTGTTGTTACAGCTGTCCATACATCAGAAGTTAGACAAACTCTACCTGGAATGGATGCTAACACACTCTTTAGCCTTTCCTTTTCACTTGAAAACACAAGCATGCAATCGGTTTTTGCAGTGTTTCTACAAATGGGAACAAAATCAGGATTCAATATCTTGTTTGTAGCCAAAACTGCATCATACTCGGCGTAGCTAAATGGAAGATCATGTCGTATAATGCTTCTAGCAAGTGAATCTCTGTAAGCCTTATCATCAAATTGCCACTTCTTCAATAATGTTTCTTCATCATCCAACATGAGTTCCTCATCATCACTGTTTGGAATTTTATGACACAGCTTTATATGACGCTTTAAGTGAGAAGTGCTTCCACCACATGAAAACATATCCCTACAACCATTACATGTACATTTTTGCCCCCCATCAACTTTACCAATCTTTGTAAAATGTTTCCAAACATTAGATCTCCTTACCCTTTTGTTATTAGTATTTTTTTCAACAGTGTCTCCCTCAATAACATTTTTCGTATTAGCAGCCGGAGGAGATTGTGACATTACCAAATCACCATCTTCATTAATAGTTTGCAAAATTGGATCAACATCTTCCATGACTACATTACAAAGTACAAACACATTAAAATTAAATTGAGCATTTAAATTATATTATAAAAGATAAGCACAAGAAGTACTTATAAGTTATACACAAGAAAGAAACAAGAGGCAATCAAATGTTAAGGAGGTATATAACTATATAAGATGACAATATCTAACATATATAAATCAAGTGTCATGTTTGTTTCTTTCTATCTTGTTGGCTTATAATACACTCAACCGAACATGACAATATCACTATATCAAACATATATAAATCATGGTCAATTTACATTGGACATATAATTATAACATTATGTATATAAGATAAGATGGTCAAATTTTATGTAGCTCATACTGTTCACATAACGAAGCAATCAACACAGACTTAAAACTCTTATAATAAAGTATGAAAGGATTAGAATGTGTAATCTACTTTTTGAAAATATAAATAATGTTTTTTTTAATACAAAAATTCCTTCTTTTGGTATCCTTAAATTTTACGTTTGTATCAAATAGATCCTTTAAATTTTATAAGTATCAGATAGGTCCTTTAAATTTTTTAAGCATCAGATAGGTCTCTTAAGTTTTTTAAGTATCAAATAGGATACTAGTTAGCATATGACCCTTAAAAAAGGTTTTCACGTGTTAAGAACACAAAAGTAGAAATTTGACATTGAAAAAAAAAAAGACTTTTAAAAAATTAAATACACATCTCTTAAGATGATTTTTCTATATTGAGTTCACTAACATGTGCCCCTCTTTAAAAAATTGACTAATTTTTACTTATATTATAGACTATAGTATAATATACATATTGCCCCCACTTCTCAAAATTTTTGGGTTCGTCCCTGAATGAACCGAACCACTAAGTATTAATACATTACCTTACCTCTAGAGCTCTAATGATTCTCTCCCTTGTTAACCAAGTTTGAAGCCAATTATTTGGCTGATTATACTTGCGAGATTTTCAATATTGCGGTATATATTGAATATGTCTTCTAAGAAACCTACTAAAACAAAGTTAAAAATAAAACATACAGTTATAAAATATTCGAGACATATAAATTGACATATAGACATACAAATACCATTATTGAGCAAGAAACTAGTTAGATGAAAAGTAGTAGAAGACATATACCTTGTTGAGAATAGTAGCACTATAATCTATATCTTTGTGCTTTAGATCAGATAAAACTTATAATTTCCTTCTTATACTTCTCTATTTATAATGAATGATTAAGTTGTTATTTTTTTTTAAATAAAGATAATCATAACAAATTTGGTTTAATAATTATCTCCTAACTAACAAAATCTCATCTTTTTCCTTAAAAAAAAAACAAATCTCATCTTTTGTTACTTACTTTATCTAAAGATTTTATACTAACTAAAATTCCTTATTTTTAGGTAAATTTTTTTTTTAGAATTTTTTTTTAATTCTTTATTGGGCCGGCCCAAAAGCCCGCTGGCCCAGCCCATGATGGCCCATAGGCCCGACAGCCCAGCCCAATAAGGCCCAATAACATTTTTTGGGAAGCCCAGCCCGGCCCGGCCCGTATAAAACTATAGGGCTACTGGGCCGGCCCGATAGCCCGGCCCATTTTTACAGCTCTAATTATAATCATTATAGTATATTTTTATATGACCGACAGTGAGACTTCCACCAAACACCCTTTTTAGTTCAATCAAAATTCAATTGTTTATTAATTTATTAATATAATTTGACATTTGGACGGAACCGTCTTTTACAAATTCTTGGTTCAATTTTTATATGACCAATGGAAGCAGAGAATGAATCAAATGATGAACTGTGTCTCATACAATATCTAAGAAGCTTGGATCTGTTGCATAATGGAACTTCTAATTCACATCCATGGCCGCAAAAGCAGTGGAAGCCTCATAAATCATAATATTGCTTTGATACCATATAGTATTCTAAATATTTGAGGGATAGAGCCAGTTAGTTTGAGACTTTGATAAAATTGAAATCCAAAAGGTAACATTGTTGATTGTTTAAATGATATTGAATACAATCGGCGCTCGTATTTATAGCTCGTGTTGCTAACAAACTAACTAATTTAACTTACGCAGTACTCTATTAGTATCAATGGATTGAATCCTAGTTTTGATAGTCTGTATAATAATAACCATACCAATAATTACTACCAAGGCTGGTGAAACATTTTTTTCTTCACACAGTTATAAGATTTCTCACATTGCTTGCATCATTAAAAACAACTCAGAAAATAAATTCTTCAACCAGTTTCATGAGCAGAGTGCTGGTAAGGAAGACGGCGTTCTGGAACTCCCTCCTCAGCACGTTTGTCTTCGAACCACTTAATAACCGTTTTCCGTGGAATGTTTGTAACATGCACGATATTGCTTATCATTGCATTCTGCATTGTCATTCAAGGCAGACAAATAAGGAATTTGAAGTTAACAAGTTATGCAACAAGGAGAATTGCAAAATTACTATTTACTATATTAACTACCAAGGCAAGACTCATGTTTTCCCCTATTAATGTAACATATCATATGTAGTAATGAATACATGTATTTCATAAATTTCAATAGAGTATATACACACACACAAAAAAAAAGTGACAGTTGACATAGTGAGAGGGGTTAATCTTAATTACAAAACCAATTATGTACAAATACACAGTCAAGATCAACACCTCTTACATCCCATGCTCTCAACCGATACTATAAAGTCAAACACTTAGCTTGAGGACTGAGAATGAGAACAGTTGATTAACCTTCATTTTTAGCAGTTATATTACTAATCTTGGATTTTGCAATATAAAGTATTAGTGCAGCACAACATAAAGTATGGGTACAGCAAATAATCATGAAACACAGTGAAAGGCATACATGATATAACTATGCATCTTAATTGTTTTGTATAAAACCAGAATACTACTATTACAAGCATCATTTATAAGCCAATGAAGAGAGAATTGCTACTGGACAAGAAAGGGATGTTAAATCAGAACAAGTAGTTATATAAGCCAATGAAGATTTTTCTAGTTGTTTATGGATGATTTAGCAACATAAAACTTGTGATAGTGAAGCATGGGGAATTTTACTTACAGTGGGCCGCTTTGATCTCATGTAAACTCTCTCCAGAGTGTCAAGTTGGGTCTTCTTCAATCTCTTTCGAGATGACCAATTCTGTTGCATGGTATGAATAGGTAAGTTGGACTTGGATTCAGATTCTTCATGATCTGCATTATCTACACTTGTTTCTTTATAAAGAGTCTCCCCGGGAGTATTTTCAGGTACTATTCCTGATGGTGTGGGTTCATCAGGTATCGATAGGCTCAGCATCAGAAGATTCGGAGGAGGGTTACGGAGCAAATTAAGAACAAGATGTCTATCAAGACAGAGATCAGCAGCAAGGGTTTTTATCTGCAACAAATTGGAAAGATGAAAATGAGAAATGAGTCCCGAAGTCAACATTTGGGATTACCTCGTAACTGGCACAGTTCTTTCATGTTGAGTATGTGTGACAATACAAAGATCCCTCCCATTCCTTATTTCTTTAGTCCCATGAACACATAATAACTACCTTCAAACTTGCACTCCTTTCAAGGAAAATCCGTCTCAGATTCTTAATATAAACATTTTAAAAATGTATCGAAGTTGAAGTTAAGACTTTTGCAAACTAACCAATGATTTTCTCCAAAAATTACTATTAACGGAGTATTATAGTTGACTTAATTCGGGACCATTCACAAGTCATTCAAGAGCAAGAAACCCAATCTGGCTGATCTATCAACTTTTTCCATCAACTTAAACAATTAATCAGGACATAGGACATAAGAAGCTTCACTCTATCAATGATAATCGTCATATCATTAACAATGTTCTATTTCAATAATTAGTTTATAACTACTTCTAACATCACACATATAATTGGTTATAATTCCTTGACATTCTTAAAATTTTTACCCTAACAAAGTGAAAGATATGTAGTAAAATGTAATCTGGAAACAAGTGAAAAAACAAATTAAGCTAAAATTACTCAATCAAAACGCTTACACTTATTTTGCGGCGTCCAGTTTTCAAGGCTCTAGCCAATCTATTCAATTGCCAAGTTCTAAGCTTCAGTGAATTCTCATTTCCATCACCATTACTTTTCTCAGCATCATTATCAGCTTCTTCTGTTTCACTGCTATCTGAGTTCGACAATTCAGCTTCAAATTCACCTAACAAACCTTCTAATTCACGTTCAAACAAAGCCATTTCTTCTTCAGTTATATCATCATCATCATCGCCATCGTCTTTTGATGAATCATCGTTTTTGAGATCTTCTTCGAGTTGCTTGAACAGCAACTCAAATGCATCTTCCTCTTCATCGTTCCCTTCGGTAACATGAGATAATTTTTTCTGCAAAAAATACACAAAGCATAATATAAATTAAGCATTTAAGAACTATGAATTGTATTGGATTTGGAAGAATATTATTGAAATTGAGATAACCTTATTGTTTTTCTTTTTGGAAGAGGCGGTGACAATTGAGGAGTAGAAATTCTGAGAGCGAGAAGAAAGAGTGGAGGAGAAGAGAAGAGGTTTCCGTTGCAGTGGAAAGGATCGGTTACCTCCGACAGTGACGAAACGAGCACATGATAGACATTGAATCGCCACTGCCATTTTTTTCTCTAAAATCTATCTTCTTTTACCAGTTACCAACGCGGGGATGAGGTTGAAGGTTTAGATATTTTTTATTTTTTTGTACAAGGTTTAGATAATCTATCATTAACTATTATAAATCATTTTTTATTAATCAAATTAATTTAAGGAGAATTCAGGGGAGGTTGGTGCAATTTTCTTTAAGAAAATAGTTTAATTGATATTATTTTGTAAATATTTTAGAGGCTAAATTAATTTAGAAGTCTTTAGTTTCACTTTTTATTTAAATTTCTTAAATAATAAATAAGTTTTTTAAGTTTCTTACTTGTTATACAGTTACTTTTTCATTTGTCATACATTTACAAAAATGCTAATGTGGGTGTTAGTTGTAATATTAACCATGATGAATAATAGAATTGAGGCCCAATTGGAAAGGAGGATAGTTGAAAAAAATGTAATGGTGCAACAAGTTATAAACTTCAAAAATCTATTTATTTCCATTAAAGAAGATGACCTATTTACTATTAGCTAAAAAATTTAAAACACTAATTTGTTATCTAGAAAACTTAAAGGATCTAACGGTTACAAATGTGAAACTTAAGATCCCGGAATGCATTTGGCTTATATGCATGATATGTGCTTTCTCGTCTTTAAAGTATGATATGAAGAAGGTTGCTGCTAAACCTCTTAAGAGCGCATCAAAGTCTGAGCTGAAATAAGTGATTCTCATTTTAACAAAACGTGTATATGTTTCTCCCAAATTCCTTTTGGAATATCATTACTATTTATTGATTCAGTTTGTTGATCCGTAGAAGGTAAAGAAAAGACTTATTGACAAATTTTACAAACAACCTTCAAGTAACTGATAAAAATGAATGGTTATTCAATCCATGTTAGTTATTTATCTCAGAATACATAACTGATTCGGATCATATGTAACTTCCAAACACTAGAGGGGTTTGTAGCTCAAGCATATACATCAGAAATTCGTATACAACTATGTTTCTGTCTTAACATACCTTTGCAGCTCTCTTCAGTAAGTGTTTCTATCTTAACACATTTGCAACTATGTTTATGTCTTAACACCTTTGCAACTCTCTTCAGTAAGTTTTTTTTTAGACAAGATAAAATGCTTAATCATGATTCCGTGTAAAGTTACTTAATCATTATTGAATTGGGTGATCAATTTTCGGTTTCTTCCTTGTACATGTATTTGTATAAGAAATTTCTCCCTCCTTCACATGCCGGATTGAACTCAATGGGAACTATTGCCAAAGTTTGGGGAAGTTGGGCATCAACCAAAGTGATTGTTTACTCGTGGCAAACACTCCTTGCTCGCTTACCTACAAGAGAAAATTTGGTGCGTCGAGGAATTGTATTAGAAGGGCCAAATGTTGGTTGTGTGTTGTGTGGGAAGGGAAGAGAAACGAAGGATCATTTGTTTGCCTCATGTCCAATGATTTGGGTGGTATGGTCCAAGGTTCATCGGTGATGTGGTATGACTTCGGTGGTTCCGTCGACAATTGGCTCCTTATTTATGGATAAATCAATCAATAAAAAGAAATAGAGAAGAGATAGAAAATGGAGACACACAACAATGAAGTTATTTGAAATTGTATGTCATTATTTTTAAAAGGTTGAAATAAAATATCTCCTGGACAAAAAAATGAAGTGTTCTTTTTGAAAATAAAAATTAACAACATCAATGATTCAATTTATAGATTCTAATAAGAAAGCATCAACTTTTGCATTTGTATCTCTAGACAAAAATTTCATGCAAATAGGTGGCTGCACTCCACCAAGAGCAAGAAATGTGCTAGGAAGTGACCAAATGCCATCACCACAAATCAAACCAGAAGCAACCGCGGTTCTAAATGCATCAGCATTAACCTTATCAATCTTCTGCCACACAAACAATATCAAGCTTCCAACACACATATCAATAGCAAAATTGCTTCCAATGTAGAAAGGTATAGCCATAGCCATAGGAACGGGAATAAACCTGGCATATTTGTGCCCGGCGAAATCGCGAACCAAATTAATAATTATAGCTCCAGCAAAAAACATGCAGCAAAGTACAAGACAATTTTTCGGCAGAGCAGAGACACCTTCCACACCTAGTATAGCGATGTTACGATAAACAAGTGCGTAAGGTGCAGGGTACGCTGAACCAGGTTCACCAAGAGTACCAAAAGCGTTGTAAAATAACAAGAAAACACACGGCGATATAATACATCCCATAGTAGTTCCAATAACTTGGCTCACAAACATAGATTTCGGTGAAGCCAATGTCATATAACCTGTTTTGAAATCCTGCATGAGGTCTGAAGAGGTTGAAACAATGTTCATCATGACACCGCATGCTGCTAAACCAGCAAGGACACCGCCGTTAGTTGCGCCTGCCCAAGCACTGATAGTGAATATGGCTAATTTTCCGTATGTCGATGCAAGGGATATATCTGTTAATCCACAACCATATGCATTACAAAAGGCTAGTGTTGGTGCAATTATATAAAGGCAAACTATGTGATACCACTTTAGCTGGTGGAAAATATAGGGGATAGTGACGGTTGAGATTATTGCAATTATGACATAGCCTGCAATAGCAAACCAGGAGGGGATTTGATCTTTGAGGAACATCTCGGTTCTGCGCTTGTCGTCAAATGAAGGTGTAGGTGGGAGAAGACGATTATCATCCAATGGTGCTACAATACTTTCTTTTGTGGTAAATTGATTATACAAACCGTAAAGAGTGCCGCCAAGAACTTTCACAAATTTGTATACACCATCACCTATAATCATTGCTATGGCTATGAAAAGTTTATATCCTTGAAGACCATGTAAGCTGCTTTGTTTGAGATTTGCAGAGTACCAGTCTCCTTTTTTATCTTCAATGAGAGGCCACATGACACCCCAAGAAAGAATTCCACCAATCAACATAGATACATTGATTATATATGGACATATCATCCCAACCCCAACGTAAGTAGTCGAAAAATCAAAGTAGAACATCCTTTGATAGGCATCTAGACCAAATGTGGGGAAGCTTGAAAATCCACAAGCATCACCGGCAGTGAAAAACCATTGGAAGACACCCCACAAGAAACTAAAGGACAATGTCTTTCCCAGTGCTTGTACTTGTTTCTTTGCTAGTTTTGCACCTTCGGTTGTATGGAAACTATTGATAAGATGAGCTGTTGCAGTACCAGTTGGATATGTCAATCTGAAGTCCACAATCATAATCTTTCGAAGTGGAACCACAGAAAAGAGACCAAGAAAGCTAACAACAAATAGAAATGCAATCATCCATCCTAAACTAAGATTCTTAACATCCATGGCAATGCTTTCATTTGGAAGTTGCTTTGGAACCCTTGGACTCATTGCAAACAAGTAACTACCAAAGCCACCGCTAAATGCAATGCTACTGGCAGCAACAACACAAGTCTGAATAACAGTATTCTCTTGTCTTGTAAAAGGTTGAGTAAGAAAACTAGATTTAGCTAGAAATTTAGTCCATGTCTTGACAAAGAAGAAACCTAACAACCCAGCAGAAACATTGAGAGAAGGAATAATGCCAGTTGTAAGATTAAGCTTCATCACGATGAACGTGAAAACAACCGACAACAAGAAACTGACAAATATAGCCCTAACTGTAATTTGTTTCTGCCATGTAGGCACTGTTTTTCTTTCAAAATCTTTTTCAATTGAAGCCTCCTCGAATTGTTGTTCTTCGTTCGACATCGCCACCACCTTTTCATCAACGTCACTGACGATTGCCCGTCGGTGGGGTTCTGTGGCCATTTTTTTATTAAATTTATTATGAGAAAGAAGTTGTAATTGAGGCGATGTGGTTCTTGTGTCTGTGTATTGAGTGGTTTTTATATTTTGAGATTGTTTGTTATAGTATTGTTGTTGAGTTGTGGCTTTGGGTGTTTCTAGTTGTAGCTTTCTATATTTATTTTATTTTTGTCCATTTAAGTTTTTGTTTGGAATTAATATTGCAGTGTGAGATGTCATTAGTTTTTGTCTTTTACATTAATTTCTATTAAAAAAATATTGACCTGGATAACTAAATTATTTGACATTTGTAATTTGGTTTATTTTCATTCAGCAATGCTATTTCATGCAAAAACTTTTATCATGAATACTTAGAGAATTATTATGAGCGTTAGAGAGAGTTGGTAATATTTTTAAGGCTTAAATAGTGTTTTAACCCCTGCAATTGTCACTCATTTTGAAAAGAGCCCCTGTTAAAAAAAAAAATTTGATTTTAGTCCCTGCAATATCTCAAAATTTTTTAAATGGCCCTTGACCTGGATTTGTTAATGACATGTCACTTGGATTGTGACGTGGCAGTTGCTGAGTAGGATTCAGTGGCTATTTTTTAAAAGATGTGGCATTACACACTCATTTTTTATTTATTTTTTAAATTACAATTACTTTTTCTTTTTCTTTTTCAGAAAACAAATAAACTAATTAAAATAAAAAAAAATGAAAAAGAGAAAATAAAAGCAACAACATCTAATTTAGGATTGTTTTATCTTGAAGAACTTAAAAAGTGGTGGAAAAATCAAACAACAACAACATCTTCATTGCCATAACATGAACAGAGGAAACACCAGAACCAATCCTTCAAAACACCAAATGAAACATTTATCTCCAAAATCATTATCGAACCGATTTGCGAAACTGAAAATCATAAAACATATACATTAATCAAACCCTAAAACACCAAATCAACACAAATCAACCGAAGTTGATTTTGTTTCTGCCGATTTCAACCGTCGTCGAGGGGGAAAGGACCGGTGGGAGGAGGGTAAGCAGAGGAAGAAGAAGGTGCTAGTGATGCAGTTGTTCGATTGGTTATGTTGTTCGATTTCCTTTTCACGGTGGTGGAAAATTCGTTTCACGGTGGTGGATTGATTCTGTTGTTCGATTTCCTTTTGATTTTTCGGAGTTTAAGTTCGTGTTTTGTTTCTTCTGCTGGTGCTAGGTAGGTGGGGCGGGTGTTTGTGCTGTTCCAGAAGTGGGAAGTTTGTGTTTTTGCGTTGTTGCTGGTGTTCTTGTTGTTTGTGGATTTGTTTCATTGTTGTTTAGGTTGGGGTTGGTTTGTCTTAACCCCTTTAGTATTTGACTATATCTTTTCTTTCTTTGGTTTATCTATTGTTTCTCTTATAACTCTTGTTATGGAAATAGTTTGAATAAAATTTTGCCATTTCAATAAATAAAAAGTGGAGTTTTGGTAGAATTGTTGATGAAAATGATGAATTTTGCCAACAAATAAACTAATTTAGGATATTTAATCTTTTCCCCCTTTTTTCATTTTTTATTTTATTTGTTTTCTAAAAAAGAAAAAGTAATTGTAATTTTTTTTTTTTTTAAAAAAAAAATGAGTGTGTAATGCCATGTCTTTTTAAAAATGGCCACGTCAACACTGAATCCTACTCAGTAGCTGCCACGTCACAATCCAAGTGACATGTCATCAACAAATCCAGGTCAGGGGCCATTTTAAAAGTTTTGAGATATTGCAGGGACTAAAATCAAATTTTTTTTTTAACAGGGGCTCTTTTCAAAATGAGTGACAATTGCAGAGGTTAAAACACTATTTAAGCCTATTTTTAAAATATTTGTCTATCACGAAAACATTTTATCTGACTAAATAATTTCAATTATATTTTAAAAAATATTTTAAACATATAAACTTTCATATTTGAATCCTTAAACTACATTTGTTTAATTAATTTTGGTCTATTTCTTATACAAGTGAATGCAAAATTAAAGAGAATGGATTAATTAGTATTTGGAAATCATATAACAACCTAAACAGTAATTACAAAAAAAATTCAATTTAGAAAACAAAATAAAAAATCATTTATTAGTGGGTTTGGTCCTAATAACCAATGAAAAAAACTCTCATAAAAGGAAAAAATATTTTTCTAACAAAGTATTTAAATTTATAAATGGTCTATGCTGTCAATTAATATATTTATAGTGTTTTTAAAAAAGAACCGTTTAAGAAAGTGGTATCCCAGACCACCAATAGTTGTTCCTGCAATAAAATAAACATTAAACTTTTTAGTGGTCTAAGCAGCTAGGAAGTGGTCATGTGGTCTGGGTCGCCAATATCATATTTGATTTTTAATAAATGAACATTACATTTAGATATGTGACCCTTTTAAAAATGACCCTTGATAGATATGATTATTGAGGTGAGAAACAGAAAATTGTTTGTTTCGTGTGTAAGGAGTTATTTCAGTGCTTTCTCCCTTTCTTCTGGAATCCCAAGCATGCTTTAAAGGGTGTTATTCTTATTTGGCATGCCGTTATTTGGGTGCTCTAGCGGACTAGAAACGAAAGGATTTTTAGGGGTATTGTGGTTGGGCCGGAGGAGATTTTTAATATAATTCAAGTCATCTCATGGAAATGGTTGCTATCCAAGAAGGTTTCTTCGCCATGTTTATTTTATGAGTGGTGTGTCGAGCCTTTTGATTGTATACTTCGCTAATTTGGGCGGGAATTTAGATGTAGTCCAATTAAATGTAATGTATTTGATTGGAACACTTTTTGTATGGATAGAGTACTATGTGTACGTCTCCTAATTCCCGGTAACATATAAGTAAATTGTAATTCAAAGCATGGGAATTACATACCATTGCACAGCCCATGGCATACAGATTCATAATAGCATGTAATTGTAATGTTTAGCTCTTTGAAAGAAATTGATCAAAAACATTCACCAAAAAAAGAAAATGAAATGGATGAAAGCCAAGTTCTAAGCTTCAGTGAATTATCATATCCATCACCACTGTTTTTTTCATCATCATTATCATCAGCTTGTGTTTCACTGCTATCGGAGTTTAACAATCCAGCATCGAAATCACCCAACAGATCTTCTACCTTACGTTCAAACAAAGTGATTTCTTCTTCAGTTATATCATCATCACTGCTACCATATTTTGATAAATCATCGTTTTTGAGAGCTTCTTCGAGTTTCTTTAAGAGCATCTCAAATGCATCCTCCTCTTTATCATTCCCCTCGGTAACATGAGACAAATCTTTCTGCAAAAAAAATACAAAGCATAAACTCTTCATAGCTCAAATGTCGACGTGTTAGTGCCAGTGCTTCATATCTCAAATGACTATCATACAGGTATTTCACATAGGGAAGAAACTAGAACACTTAACCTCTTCAAACTATAACCAAACAATTCCATCATCTGATACACTTTAATTATGGTACAAAGAAAACTGAGACATTTTTATTAGCTATAAACTCACAATATATAACTAATTTGTTCTAACTGATATATGCTGTAAATATAAATATTTGACGCAGTTAATCAATGATAATCGTCAAATCATTCGAAACTTTTGATTTCAATCATAACTACTTCTAATGTCCTACATATGATTGGTTGTAAATTGTTGACAAGGTTAAACTTTTTCACACTAAAAGTAGCAGGGTATCAAAATTAAACTCATATCATAACTACTTAAGTAAATAAATGAAATTGGAACAAAGTGAAAGATAGGTAAAATGTAACATTGCAACAAGAAAAAATCAAATTAGGCTGAAAATACAGAAACAAAAGTGCTTACACTTGTTTTGCGGCGTCTAGTTTTCAAGGCTCTAACCAATTTATTCAATTTCGAAGTTCTAAGCTTTGGTGAGTTCTCATTTCCATCACTACTGCTTTTTTCGGCATCATTAACAACCTGTGTTTCTCTGGTATCCGAGTTCAACAATTCAGCATCAAATTCACCCAACACACCTTCTAATTCACCCAACATACCTTCTAATTCACATACAAACAGCGAGTTCTCATTTCCATCACCACTATTTTTTTCTGCATCATTATCACCTTGAGTTTTACCGGTATCTGAGTTCAACGATTTAGCATCAAATTCACCCAACACACCTTCTAATTCAGGTTCAAACAGTGAGTTCTCATTTCTATCACCACTGTTTTTTTCTGCATCATTATCAGTTTGTGTTTCACCGGTATCTGAATTTAACGATTCAGCTTCAAATCCACCCAACATACCTTCTAATTCACCCAATTTCTTCATCAGTTACACGATCATCACCGCTAACATCTTTTGATAAATCATCGGTTTTGAGAACTTCTTCGAATTGCTTGAAGAGCATCTCAAATGCATCCTCCTCTTTATCATTCCCCTTAGTAACATGAGATGTTTTTTCCTACCAGAAATTAAAAAGCATAATATATAAATTAAGCATTTACGAACTATGAATTGTATTATAATCACTATAAAATTTGTATACATAAGAGGCAACAAGTTGCGCCGTTAATCTTTTTGGAAATCAATCATCTTAAAAACTACATCTAGAGACCTAGGAGATACAACATTTCTTGTATTTCGAATTGGAACAATATTGTTGAAATTGAAATAACCTTGTTGATATTGTTGATGCTGTTGTTGTTTTTGGAAGAGGCGGTGAAATGAGACGATTTTTTCTTCTGCAAAAAATTGAAAAGCATAATATAAATTAGGGATTTGTGAAGTATGAATTATATTGAATTTTGAAGAATATAATTGAAATTTTGAGATAACCTTTTTGTTTTTCTTTTTGGAAGAGGCGGTGACAATGGAGGAGTAGAGATTTCGAGAGCGAGAAGAAAGAGTGACGGAGAAAAGAAGAGGTTTTCGTTGCGAAGGAAAAGATCGGGTTCCTCCTCCGACAGTGGCGAAACGAGCACATGATAGACTTTGAATTGCTACGGCCATTTTTCTCTGAGTATCTTCTTTTACCACCGCGAAGATGGGGTTTAAGGTTTTTTTTTGTTTTTGACGCAAAAGTGAAAGATGGGATTGAAGGGTTTTTTATTTTTTTTGACAAAATGTGGTTGAATGTTTTTTTTTTTTAATTAAAATGTCATCAAGTAGTTTTATACTACTGCACGTATGCCAACCCACAATTTTGATAACTAATATCTTTAATTCTTTATTAGTAAAAATTATAAAAATTAGATATTTTGAAAATACTCATAAAAACAAATCAAACGAGATCTTATATGCTTTTTGAAGATGGCAAAATTATATTATTAAGGCACGCAAATAGCACAAGAAGTGCTATAAGGCCATGGATAAAAATCAGTACACCAAACAAACAAAAGGCTGGTCAGAGCCATAAAAACCGACCCCTGCACCTCTAAAATCAAGATCTAAAAACACAGGCGGGTGACGAAAACAGACAGAGGCAAAAAACAACATAATAGGAAAACCAAGTCGAAACAGAACAAGTCGGACAAAACCAGCAACACCAGCAGCAAAACCAGACAGAAGCATCACCACCCCACCCGCACGAGCATTAACACACTGCCCATCATCGAAGCATACAATCTCCCGGATCCCAGATCCCCTTCCATAGGTCATCATCCTCCAAAAGTAACCTCCACCGCCACTTCGCTAAAAGACTCAAATTCACCACATGCATATTTCTAATGCCCAATCCTCCCTCTCTTTTTGGTTTACATACATCCTCCCACTTCACCCAACAAATGTTCCTTTTCTTTAATAGGCCCCCCAAAGAAAATTACGTTGTATTCTCACCACCTCCCGCCAAACCTTCAACGGCATCTTCATATAGGATAGGAAGAAGATATGGATAGCATTTATATCTATATATTATTAAAAAAGTATGGTCAAAACATGATAAGTGAATAGTGCAATTTAATCAAAATAGCTCTAATAAAATGAGACGGAGGTAGTAAATCATACTACCTCATGTTCATGTAACCAAAAAATACTACCTCATGTCAAAATCAAAATATTGATCTATCTAATCTATCATATAATCATAGTTTATATATAATCGAAGACTGAATAATATAAAAAAGACACTATTGTTGTAAATAGTTTAGAGTGAATTATAAATAGGAGGGGTTTTTGGTAAGCCAAAAGATTGAGTTCTTTGGTAATTCTCATTGCATAGATGATTATTTAATACTACTTTATTTTGTTTACTTTTAGGGTAAGGTCTACTCCCCCGATATACAATTTTTTTTTTCTATTTTTGTTTATATTATGCTCTTAACACTCAAAAAAAAAAATTATAAATATTTATTATAATTAATTTTAAAATTTGGTTACTTAATAATCTTAGATAACAATATCATCATCCATCAACAATGAACAAGTTTATAGGTAAGTGATTAGACTCCTTAAGTCAAACAAGTGATTATATGTTCGATCTCTAATTTTTGTGTATAGATAAAATTCAATTGAAAAGACAAAATATACTTTAAATATTCTTCGATGGATATTACTAGTCATTGATAAAAGATATAATGAATTATCATGTAAATATAAAACTAAATTAGAAAATGCTTACAAAAACATTATTCTAGAACTTTTTTTGAATAAATTATTTTAGAACTTGTGCTTTTAATTTTTTAAATATTAAAAAATAGTTGTATGGAAAAAGAATAAAAAATAGAGTGAATCAATCCAAAATAAAGTAGAGAAAATAAAATGGGGACACCCTGTTTGTGTTGTCACCGGAAAAAGAGGTTTGATTCCATCGTCTCAGATCTTCCTTCTCCATGGCAACACCGGTGGTATCCTACAGATCATCATCTTCATCCAAATCATGGACCAATAGAATTTCTTCAATTGCAGCCACCATCTACTTCCTCCTCATCATCTTTCAAATCCCTCTTTTCAGGTACTCCCAATTCTTCTAAATTATTGTACTACTTTTCATACCTATTCTATTCACTCTGCAGAATATGTTGTAATTGAATTTGATTCTTACCTTATACGTATCTTTGTAGTATTTTGTAGTTAAAATCATATACTAGGGTTATTATTGTATAATTGAGAAAATTTGAATTGAAATTTATCATTTTTATGTTACTTTGATTACAGGGTTACTTGTAGATCTGGAGTGTGTACAACCCCTTTACATGTTACATCATCACAGTTAGTTGCAAGTGAGGTATTTCCAGTTCCAATTATTAAGGGTCTTTTGTATCCAGGTGCTGCTTTAAATGGCCTTATCAACAACATGACTGTTCCTAGTTGGGGTAGTTTGTTTGATTTGTATAACTTGACTACTATAAAGGAAGCTTCTGCTGTTACCGATCTTCAACGCTTGGAGGTTCGAATCATTTAACTCATCACACACCGTTTGTCTGTCTCTTTTGATAATTGATGTATCTTGTTTTTAAATTCCATTATTTTCATGTATTGAGTGGGCTTCTTTTTAGAACCTATTTGGATTAGTTTATTTGAGTTTGCTTACTGGCATAAGCACTTATGAGTTATGAGACTGTTTGAAATAACTTATGGAAACAATTTATAGCATGTCCACTAGCTGTCTTCAGCTGATTTCCATAAGCAAATATGTTTATTGAGTGGGCTTCTTTTAGAACCTATTTGGATTAGTTTTTTTGAGTTTGCTTACTGGCATAAGCACTTATGAGACTGTTTGAAAGAACTTATGGATACAAATTTATAGCATGTCCATTAGCTGTCTTCAGCTGATTTCCATAAGCTCGGTAGAATAACTTATTAAAACAATTTATAGCTTATATGAAAACAGTTAAACTTTGTTTTATCTTTTGTTATAGAAATAGCTTATACATAAGCACTCATATTAGAAACACTTATGCTATAAGCTTATAAGCACTTAGTTAGCTGTTTATCCAAACATAGCCTTAGTTTTATCTGTGATTTTTATTGGAATATTTCCCTTTCAAATGCTGATGTCTATGCTAAGTTGAACAACTACATAGCATTTGGTTATTGGATTTCAAATTTTACTTACTGGGGCAATTTTCCCCCTTTAAAGAAGGTACAATATAAACCTTAGACTAATGAGAATGAGAATACTCTGTTGATAAATTAGAGAGGCGTGATTTCCTAAAACCCACGTAAAATGTACTCCCTATTTGTTGTTTCATATTTGCATTTTGGTTTACCTTCACCAGCCTTTTAATAAGAATCTTTGGATATCTCAGCTATTTTAGCAGCCAATTCTATTTTCCGTTATGTCTCTGTTGGTGTTTTTCATCTGATCTGAATATATACCATCAATTATTTATCAGGTCCTTGCGGGAAGCTACTTCTCAGTGGCAGGAGCACTTGTTGGTATTCTGAAACCCGGGAGAATGAGCGTATTTGGATCACTTCTTGTGATATGGGGACTGGTCAAAGAAGGGATTTTAGGAAAGCCAGTAAATAATGATCCTGCGAAAGCTGTCTACGTCTACCCAACAATGGTGTTTGCCATGATATGTGCCTTTTTGTCTGTAAAGTATGATATGAAGAAGGTTACTGCTAGGTCAGCCCCTGTCCGATCCACTGCTAAACCTCTTAAGAGCTCATCAAAGTCTAAGCTGAAATAAGTGATTCTCATTTTGACATGCTTAACTTGTACGTGTTTCTTCCAAATTCCTTCTGGAATAGATAGACATAGTTCAGTTTTTTTCAGTTCAGTTTTTTCCCCAGAATTGTTAAATTTTCATTTTACAATATTACTATTAATTGAGTGAGCTTGTTGATCTGTAGAAGGTAAAGAAAAGGCTTCAAGTTACTGATAAAAATGGTTATTCAATTCGTTATTTATATCAGAATAGATAATGAGGAGTGCTAAACATCACAAAGGGTCATAGTCACGAAATGCTAACGTGTATGCATATTAAACAAGGATTCCGCGGTTAGTCCCTTTTTTAGTGGAAACCATGCAGGGATAGGATTAAAATCACAAAGGTCAAACTATTTAATTGCTGATTGAGCAATTGATGAATGATCTCCATTTGTTAATTTTTGGTTTGTGCAACACGCCTAACAACCCTTCACCACAACTGCAATAAAGCATCACCGTTGAGGATGGTTCCATCCGCGGCGAAGAAGCAGAATCGCTTCGCTGTGATGAATGTGCTCCACCTCCCATCATCATGTAGATCAAATAAAGTTTGTGTTAATGGCAGCAAGGGGAATGGGAAGGTTTCTTCATTTTAGTCCCATTAGACATTAGCAAGCCAATATCACCTACAAAAACGACTATATAGTGAAGAATGAGAGTTTAACTTGTATTTTCGTGGTAACTATAATCATAGCGAGTTACACTTTCAATGATCAAAATAACAGTTTACCCATTTTAATTTTCTTGTCCAAATCCATTTTTCTATTGCTCTAATTCGCACATTAACCAAAATAATAATTCAAATACTACTTAACCAAAATAATAATTCAAATATTCATAGATAAAGCAAATTGTATAGCACTCTACAGCAAGTTGCACACCATAATAAGAGACCTAATAAAAACTAAAAATACTCTTAAAACAAATAAAAACTCAAAATTACCATGTCCATCACTACAATTATTTTTTAATAAATAAAATATCTAAAGTCACCCTCAACCATATTAAATTGAGATACTATTAGGAATCCCCATGCCAGTTAGTCCACCTTCACTGGTAGGTTTAAGCAAAGTGTATGACACCTTCACTGGACCAAACCTGTTTCTTAGTTTCTCATCATTGTTCCTCATTACAATCCTTTTCTCAATTTCAGCAAGTTTATTGCCAAACTTCTCAAAAGCCTCCAATGCCTTTACATCAGAAGTCCAATGTTGGGTGTCCCTCTGTCCAAGGTAGACCTCATCACTAGAATGTCTAGACAAGATTTCCACAAGTGAAAGGCCAAGAACAGCTTGAAACTGTGAAGTAATTGTTTTTAAAAGTGCCTTGTCAGGATTTTCCACAAGTTCATTGTATTCTGCAGTTCCTTTTTCAGGCATGAGTCGTCGACTCATAGAAGGACGGCTTGGTGGATAGCCTCCATATGGATACTGTCCAAAGTTGACAGCAGCATGGAGAGCTGAAGCAATCCATATAATAATAGTGCAACTTTCAACCAGCTCTTCACTAGTATGCATCTTTGGCCACCAAGGCTCATCTTTCTTGTCGCCATGACCCTTTTCCATTATTTCCTTCCACCATGATTGGAGTTCTGAGTCTTTCTTGATTGAGTCATCGTCTTTGTAGTAAATGGAGCAGTAGTCCTCAACCCATGTCTTGATGGCAAACCAAATCTCTAGTCCATCAACTGCATATGGGTAATCCTCGATTAATAATCGAAGACCGTGTGGGGAAGTTGAGTCCTTGACAGCCATTCCCCTAAAAGATGCAGCAACATCAAAATTCATTTCACTTCTAATTTAACATAATATAATCCAAGTTATTACGTTTATAGTTATTTTTTACGCTAATATTATAATTTACATGTTCTATTGAATTCAGTCTTATTATGAAAAGAAAAAGGAAAACAATAAAACAAAATCATATAGTTATTAGCAATGATATTTTGCTTGAATGGTTTTACCTCTTAACAAGATCGACAGGCAGTGATTGCTCGGGGAAAGTCCAATCCTTATAAAGAAAGGATGAAAACTCCATCGAATACTTTGATGGAAAAACAGTTGACTCTAGAGCTCCACCTGCATTGATGAGGATCTGCCTTGCAAGTCCATTTATATTCATGGTGTCGCGAAAGTGAGGATGCAATAACTTATGAATAGGGTGAAGTACACTAAGCTGCCTGTTTGAAGCTATGATAAACGGCTCAACCACGGCATGAGTATGCAACCTGTCATACATTAGAATTACAAAAATTAATTGCAATAACGTACAAAATAAGATTGTGTTTAGTTAGACTTAAGAGTCATATTATACCAGTGGCTGATAAGTTGATGATAGCCTGAGTCAACTACTGCAACATAAGCTTTAGCTAATTGCCAAATAGAATTTTCAACACCGTTCTCCGCAGGCAAGTAAACCTTACTAATGGCACCATATTGATCTCCTTCAGAATGTGGCAAACTCAACTCAATGGCTAGTGGCTTTAAAGTCCCATTCTTTTGCAAGAGCAGAATAGTCCTGCTAGCATATATCTTTGTCGACGTTGAGTTTATCCTTCTTAAGTATGGCATCATTGTGTCGTGGTAATCTAATACGAACAACTTCCTTTCTCTAATTGCCTATTCAACCAAAAACAGATAAATGTCATGCATCTTAACATTGAGTAGAAGAAAAAAAAGAAACTAACTATGAAGCTTCATAAAATTACATCTTCCATAGTGAGCCCATCCAGATTGATTTCAATATGTTCTTTGACTATTTTACTTGATTGATCACCATAGACTTTTTTATCCAACTTGCTTTGTAGTGGGAACTCCTGCAGTTATTTAGGAGATTGTGAGGAAAAAGAAGTCATAGTCAATTCTTCATTACGATCATATGATACTGATCCTAAAATATTTCAGAAAGTTTAATTCAACAATTGAAAGAGATGTCTCATTTCTTTTGATTAATCCAATCATTAACAGCAAAATGAAAATACTCAAACTTACTTGAAGACTACGGATCATGACGGGGTTTATACCGGCCAACATCTCCCTAGCAAACTCTTCATCTGTTCTCCATGCATTTTTATCAGCTGCTCCAAAATCCAATCGATATCATTAAGAACATTACTACGGAATAACAATGGTTTACAAAATGCATGAAAATCATGTTTTAGTTTGTAAAATGCATGACTATTTATTTTCTATGTTCTACCGGACCTGCAATCACTTGAGGCATGGGAAATTTTAGGAGCTTTTCCCCATCAGTTCGCAAAATTTCCTTAAGAATCTCCCCATGGATGTTATCCCTAACTTCCTTAAGTAAACCCTCAGGCACATCAATTCCACTCTCATAGAGTTTGAGTACATCTTCAAAGCTATCAAACTCATTGGGGGTGCTATCAAATAGAGACTCTAGTTCAGGCTTGAGAACTTGAACTATGGATTTCAGTGCATAAGCAAGAAAATCCGACATTTTCAGGTGGCCAAATCTTTCATCTCTCGGAACATAGATCTTTAAGCTCATCTCAAGATCCAGCCTACTCTCATAATTAGGATCTGCAATACAACAACAATATCAATTAATAGCTTAACATAACAACAAAAAAATGGTTTAAGCCTAATGAGTTAAAATGCATTTCTTAAGCTCAAAAGTTCAAATTAATCTACTGAGTAAAAGTCTAGTGGAGTGACATTCAAAACATTAAAAAACAAACTTAATGAAAAACAAAACAACAAATATAGAAGCCTAACCTGATTTTGCAGGTTGTCTGCCGGTTCTTCCTCTACGAGGGTAGGGGTATTCAGTAGAACCTCCAAGAATAGGACGAGCATGTTCGGGACCCTTATCAGGATTTGCCAAATCATTGTAGCATGCATAATCATAAACCCTATCCCACTTTTCAAGCTGGCCTTTTCCTTCACCTCTTAAAGTCTCTAACTCTTCTTCTCTATACTTAAGTAGTGGCATTGGTGTTTCACTTGGAAGATATGTCTACATATAAAATACAAAACATATTAACATGTAGTAGCATACATTGCAAATGCATGACTATAATATAGTTACTATTACTTAAAAGTGCGCACGCGCGCGCACACACATATGGTTGTATTTGTAGTTATACCTCGTTGGAGAAGAAAACGCGAACATTTTCATATTTTTTAGTAGGGTAAATCCAAGAGTTGCAGACGAAGTGGATAACATCTTGACCGGGAACACCATTAAGTGTCAAGCTTTTGAGGTAGAACTCATTGTCATGATTGTTCCTTATTAAAAATGCTCCTGGTGTTCCTATCTCTTCATCCCAATCAAATGTAACCTTGAATGCTGATTCTCCTGTTTGTAGAGGTGCGGATGTAGATGTGGTAATCCAATCCAAATTAGCAGGCTTCCCAAGTTTCCCCTTCAATCCATTCTCTGCAAATATTAAGTTTGTTAAGAATATCATTCACATTTGAGATGCCAAAAACCAAAGTTAGTTTCCCCTACCTTTAAATAATATTTATTTTAATTAACATCATAGATTATATAATGAAAAATAAAATATATGTTTGAATTTTTGAAAAGAATTATCTGTAGTGTTTTGGATTATTTTCCAAAGCACATGTCATGATTAATGAAAACAAAATATCGCCAACTAATCAAAACACTAGCAAGTTATAATCAAGTCAACACAAAAAGTATTCATAAGTATGTTCCGTTCCACCCTTAAGAGCACTACACCACATTCCGAGATATTGTCCACTTTAGGCCGCGTGTGAGTTCTCACGATTTTGTCATTTGTAAAAGACGTTTCGTTATGTTGAGAAGTGTGAGTGTTGTATATAGAAACTACCCTTGGCCACTCAAGTGATGTGGGACTTTTTAGGTGTACCGGAATAGTTGCACTCTAGTTGAGACTAAGGGGCTAAAGGAAATGTGTGTATGCCCCTCCTTCTGGGGTCAATGTTTCGTTCGACTCTCAAGTACACCACACAATGTTCTGAAGTATTGTCCGTTTTGGGCTGCGTGTGAGCCCTTGTGGTTTTGTCATTTGTAAAAGGCGTCTCTTCGGGTTGAAGAGTGTGAGTATTGTATATTAACTACCCTTAATCTTGACTCCCAAGTGATATGGAACTTTTTAGGTGTACCGGAACAAGTAGTATGTTTGAATTTTGGTTACGCAGAAAGGTTAGGACTTAGGACAAAGCATTCAATACAAATTTAGATAATATATTTATATTATTATAATTAAATAAAAAAACAAAACAGTGAGGATCATAATATTTCTTTCAGTCAGCATCATCAGTACATCAAAGTCAGTTCACAACAACTTCTGTATTTATTTCATTGTGTGTTTCATTTTTTCTTAGTTTTTGTTTTTTTCCCGATTAAGGTTGGACGGTTTTATTTGTGGGTGGATAAGGGACAACTAACTATTTTTTCCAAGACCACAAAATAAGTAAGAATTATAGTATTAAATGTAGTATTACCAATTTGATTAGAATTCAACAACATTGATCAGTGAAGGAATGCCTTTTATGGTTAATTTTTATTTTTCTTTCAATCACTTTCGCTTATATCCATGTCACATGTGAGAGGTTACCATTTTTGTTCCTTAATGTTAGGTATACTTTGATTATTCTAACACGGTTTGCTATATGTGCATGCTAGTATATGAAACCATTTATTCTAGATACTCTTGTAGGACCATTCTTACAGAAAAGATTAGAGTCTTGTGAAACAAACTAACAAAACTTTTATCACTACATTACATGGAGTTAGAAACTATGAGAATAAGATTATTTAAATTAATTTATACAAAAATTAACTTAAAGTAAAGATCAGGATTTACTTTTCATATGTTTATACTTTTCTTGGGCACAAAGAAATGAAAGCATATTCCACCCAAAAAGAAAAAGAAAAAGAAAAGAAAGCATATATTATAATAAAAAACAGATAAGAACCATGTAAAAAAAAAAACTATGTATTAGAAGCAGCTGACTCATCTGTAATTTATTTTTTCGATAAATAGAGGGCCGAAGCACGGAGAAAACGAAATTATACTTTAACTAGATGTGGAGTAGCAACTCCAACAACATCAATAAGAATTAAATGTCTAATATGAGATGGGAAATGCTAAAAAAAAAATCACATCTGGACCATCTTCACATCCGAACGAAGTTAAAATATCTGAAGATTTATTTGTTTTGCGATTTGAGTAACACACTTTCACTTATTTGCTCTTCTGTAAACATTTTACAAAATCTAAACTAGTGATATAATATTATAATGTGACCGAAAGTGTAATTTGATTTATGTTTTTTTTTTAGTTTTTTACTATTCCATTTCATTCACACGATGTGCAAGTTTAGCCTTTTCCACTAAACTCAACCTGGTTGATAAGTGTAATATTTTTTCTGCATAAAAAACAAAATCTTTCGTTGAAATATAAAGAATAAAGTTATTCAAATTTATAAATAAATTAAAAAAAAAAACTAAACTAACTAGAGGTCATGATTTACTTCTTTTCTTGGACAGAAAGATTCTAGTTTCATTTTTTCATCAAGAACAATATAGTTTAGTAGTATACTAAAAACAGAGCAAGAATCATGAGAAAAAAAAAATACAACGAACAAAGAAGAACATAAACTAACCTTGGTCAGTGTTAACAGCACTAATGAGTTGTAGAGAAACTCCTTTACCAACGAGCTCATGAAGACCGTCAAGCATGGAGGCAGTGAAGTTGTTGAAATCCAACACACTCTTTTTCATCAACACAACCGTCCCTATAACTTGGTGGCGGTTGCTTTTCTCTCCTGAGGTGAAACAATTCTGAAACATTGTTTGCAAGAAACAATTGGCCATGTTTGGAACTATTGAGTAATAAATAAGCAAAAATGTTACTAGAACCGTATCTCTTTTTTTTTCTTTCACAGAACGCTTTTATGTGTAGAATGCTTGTGAATGATGTGACAATGGTCTTCCTTTATATAGACAAAAAGAATATATTTTTGATTTTGGAAGTGTTTAATGAATGAGGAATATTTCAATGGTTCAGTAACATTTGAACATTCAATTTAGTGAGACACGTAGTTGAGAAAAAGTAAAAAGAGAAATGAAATAAATAATAGCATTGTAAGAACAATTATATAATATATAGTGCTATGTGTGTGACTAAATTAAATATCCAAATATTTATGACCAAACAAGTTTTTTTTTAGTCTAAAACAAGTATTATCTTAAATAATATGATTTGTGACTATAAATTAATTTTATACTAACATCTAATAGAACTAAAAAATTATAATATGATATAATTAATTAAAGTGATGTATCGTGCATCAATTTGCAATTTGGAGGAATATATAATTGCTATTGAATTTGCCAATACGTAAAGTGAACCTCTAATGCTTCAGAGTTTAATTGGATTTCAGACAAAATTCAATGTCATGTTTTCAGAAGCTAAATATACCATCAGCTAGTAATTAACTATTGTCATTCTTACGCCACTAGGGTTGCTCTAATGGTGAGAAGTTTGAGTAGTATGCATGAGATCCTGAGTTCGATCCTCTGCTCCATTGTAAGCCAAAAAAAAAATATTGTCATTCTTTTTCTTCAACCCACTCACTCATCCGCACAATGAATTGGTTCAAGTGGTAAGAGTTTTAGCCCAGTGGTAAGAGTTTTAGCCCATTAAACATGTGGTCGGGAGTTCGATTTCTGGCTCATGTATATAGAGATAATTCAGTTGGAAGTAGAGAGCCTATTTTGTGTGTCACACATATGGGTGGCAAAACGGGCCTTATCTGTAGGATTGACCTGTTTAGCCTGCAATTTTTGGCGGGTTGAAGCGAAATTTTGAGCTTGATCCCTCTAGTTAGCAGACCCCGTTGAACTTGCTTAAAAAATGGAGGGGGGGGGGGAGGGGGGTAGAGGTGGGGCGGGCCGGGGGGGGGGGAGGGGGGTAGAGGTGGGGCGGGCCGGCCCACGTGTTACATAAAATTTGTTTTTTTTTTCTTCACGTGAGTCTAACAAAATTACTTAATAAAATGCAACACTTATTTAAGTAATTTAGGTTTTCTTTCATTTCATTTATATACTGTGGTTGTGACCAATGCCAAATTTGGATTACTTGTTGTTGCGAATTTACCTCTTATTGCATTGTTTTATTGTTTGTGCTTGCTCGTTTTTGTCTCTTCATACTTATGCTTCTTCAACATCAGATTTCTTACGTAAATTACTTTTTTTATTCTATTACATTGAGACTTATATAATGTTGGATTTATAATAGTGACATTGCTTCAAGTATTAAATTGTAGGTCATGTTAATATGTGCCCTAAAGGCATATGATAACTATATAAATAAAGAAACTTAGCATTAAATAATCCAAAAAAATTAATGTCCAAAAAATGCATTATCCAAATACCAAAAAAAATGGCACAAGTTAACATTTCCGTTTAATTATTAGCACTTGCTCGCCTAGTGGCCTTTACCACCCCTAGTCACACAGGTTCTCTGATTAGTCGTGGAAAAAAATATTTCTAATTTTTTTCGCCTACTATATTATTGATTATGTTGTAGTAGGGGTGAACACGAACCCGCAACCCGACTCGAAACCGACATAACCGCCAACATATGGAAGCACTCGGTCGGGTGCGGGTCGGGTCTCGGGTCAACAATTGTGAAAAATCGGTCATGAACGGTTGTATACGGGCGGGTGCGGGTCTCTAAAATTTATCTCTTCATAACCGAAACCGACCGAACAATATTTTTTTTTTTTTTTCTGTTTTGAGCACCTCGTAATCTCTTATACTCTTCGCTTTGTTAATTTTGTCTATCTTTGATAGAGAAGAAAAATGTTATATGTTACAAGTTTATGCTTGTAATAGGTTGATAAAGGAGATGTGAAAGATAATATTCTAGATTCATATTAATTTTTACTTCTCATCTACTAACTATTATTGTCGTTGGATTAACAAATTTGAAACAAAATAATTGCATCTCATCATTTTTATTGTATCATTTGTTGCAGTGTGTACGAAATATTGAACTATTTGAAGAATAATATTTTTTTGATCAATGAAATTTTAGATGTAACAACAAAGTTTCAATGTAACCCGTTAAAACCGACCCGCTATACCCGTCACCCGTATGAACCGAGCCCGAACAAACCGAAAATGTAGACGGTCGGAATCGGGTCCAAATTAAGAGACCGCGATTTTTATCGATTTTACGATTTTTTAGCCCGAATCCGACCGAACCCGACCGATGCTCACCCCTAGTTGTAGTAGTTAGTGTCAAAAAGGTACACAAATTGTAGGATTTACACTCAACAAGAAGCTTCGCCACAGTAAGTAGGTAAAATGCTTTAATTAGACAAAAACAGTTTCTTAATTTTCTCACCGAGTCTTTGTTCTTCTTCTCAACAATCATGAACATGAACCAGCACGACGAAATGGTGAATCATATTAACACAATCCTCAACAATGCAGAACCACCGGTAACCGCTGACTGTTCCATCTACAAAGTCCCTTCTACTATTCGCACCCTCAACGACCACGCATACACCCCCAAACTCATTTCCATCGGCCCTTTCCACCACCACCATCACAACCTCCAAAACATGGAACGCTACAAACTCATTTACTTCAAAGCATTCCTTCAAAGAACCGCTGCTGATTTACACACCTTCGTTCACTACATACAATCTATCATACCTACTTTCAACCGTTCTTATTCCGAAACCCTAGATTTTACCAATAAGGAAAAAGAACTTGTTCAATTAATCTTAATCGATTCTGGTTTCATAATTGAGCTTTTTTGGAGATTTTTTTATAATGATTGGTCTCAAGATGATAGTATTCTATTAAAACCTTGGTTAGCTTCTAATATAAGATTAGATTTGTTATTACTTGAAAATCAATTACCTTTTTTTGTTATTGAGAAAATCTTCCATCTCAGTAATTCTAGTGCTAACACTAAGATCCCTTCTTTTCTTGAACTTACTTTTGATTATTTTGACTATTACAATAAATCAAAATTGGCTTTTGAAAATATTAGTATAAAGCATTTTACTGATCTCATTAGGATTTTCCATTTGCAACATCCATTGGCAAGGCGGCCACGTAGGATTGCTGAACCGATGAAACATCTTCCGTGTGTGACTGAGTTGTTAGCAGCGGGGGTTAAGTTTAAAGTGAATACTGAAAGTGAGTGTTTACTAGATTTGAGGTTTTCGGGACAAGTTCTTGAAATCCCTCAATTGAAAGTTGAGGATTGGACGGAGATTTTGTTTCGAAATATGGTTGCTTTGGAGCAGTGTCATTACCCTTATGAGTCTTATATTACTGATTATGTTGCTGTTTTGGATTTTCTTGTTAATACTGGTACGGATGTGGATATACTTGTTGGGAAGAAAATACTTGTTAATTGGCTTGGTGATAGTGATTCTGTGGCTAACTTGTTTAATAGTCTTTGGAAAAATGTTACGCATTTGAATTTCAGTTATGATTATTCTGTTCTATGTGTAGACTTGAATGGTTTTTGTAGTGATCCTTGGCATAAATTGAAGGCTACTCTCAGGCGCGATTATTGCAATAGTCCTTGGCAAATGGCTGCTTCCATCGCTGGAATTTTAATCCTTGTTCTCACTTTACTTCAATCAGTTTGTTCTGTCTTGCAAGTTGTACAGCACTAAAACAACTCCCAGTAAGTCCATTCATTGTTGAAATCATAATTATTGTAATTATGATTACCAATTTATACTGGAATCGTTTCGTAATGTAAGTGTTGTATCAGATCAAAATTGCAATTGCATATAAATAGATTTTGCATGAAATAGTTATGAAACCACAATAGTTAGTCAGTAGATCAATGATCATACACAGAGATAAGTGAAAAAAGTTAAACCAATCCAATTAAGGTAAGTCTTTGGTGCTTTTATTACTTGGATAATTTCGATAATTTAGCATCTCTGTTATTAGATTATTTATTATTTTGAGCATTCAACTTGATACAATAGAATGAACATGTGATTGATGCTGCAACAATGCTTGCTGGAATAGAATTCCTTGATAACTATCTTTGCAAGTTTGTAACTATGTAATTTTCTTATATTTTTGCTTTAATGGAAGTTTCTTTGTATCTGTGAATTAAAGTTATCCTATTTATCTACTGATTAAAATTCATACACTAAGTTGGTAGGAGCTACAAATTACTAATGAGCTGCATTTTTTACTTTAGTTCGATTTTGGTTTAGAAAGTGATTTACAATTCCTTACAACGTGCCCACTTGAAACGCCTTTGGTTTTTAGCTGATTTTCGTTGTTAATTTTGATAGTTAATTTGGTTGAACATCGAAGAATTATGTGGCAAGATTGTTGAAAACAATACCACTTAAGCTGGTATGATGTATCAACTATGAGATTGATTGCAGCTAACTGCTACATGACATTGAACACTTGGAAATATTTGGGAATGGGGAAATTACGCTCTATAATTAGAAAATCTTACAAAGAACTAAATGATTTTACAAAATTGTGGAACAAAACGGCGTGTAGAGGCGTGGTAGGCAAAAACTAGGGGTAAAAGTAGCAATATCCCAACTAATGTCAATTTTTTTTTGTTTAACAAACGAGGCTACAAGCCCAAAATTACGGGAAGAAGGAAAATATTTTTTCTACCCCAACAATTATACCTATACCCCTACAAATAATTTTTTTTTCCAATTTTACCCTTTTATCATTTGATTTTACCCCTACAATTTTTCTAAACCGGAATACTTACAGAAAAAAGAGACCTGGTATGTAACAATCCATTACTAAATGAAGATTGTTACCGGAAATTTTTTGAGAAAGAATTCTGGAACATGGCTATATTGCTAAATCGCTTCATTCATTCATTGTCTTCATTTTTCACACAGATCTCAACTCAAGCTAACACTGAACGAATCCTTTTGTGTTGTGTATTTGATCCATTCAGATCTGTTGCTACTGTCAGATCAACCACCGTCACCAACAACAACTTGAAGAAGACAACAACTCCTCCTCCCTTCTTGCAAGTTTAGAAGAAAACAATTTCAACGATCCTCCAAAGTTGATTCAAAGAGTGTATTTTATTTGTGGCTTCATGTACTTTAACAGTGAAGTATCGATTCAATTCTCCATTTTATTGATATTCAATTGAAAAGGGATCTTTGATAAAAAAAATTGAAAAGGGATTTGTTTAGGCAGTGAAGTACTTTAACATCCGCCTCAATTGAAAAGTGAAGAACAATGCAGAAAAATTCTGAAATTGATTTAAATGTGGTAGCTTCAATTCAAGATCCCTCTGAGAATAACAGCATGGAACAACAACAGGAACAGAATCTTGAGACTGATATGGTTGAGTCTGGTAGTGACACCACCGTGATTGTAAACTCTAATGAAAATAATCACTTAATTCAAGTATACATGCCGGGTTTCTTTTTCTAAGTATACCGGTTTGAAATTTTGACTATTAGAAAGAATTTATGTTCCAAAAAAAAATTTAGGGGTGAATTCAAATGATCAAAAGGGTAAAATTGGAAAAAGTAATTGTTTGTAGGGGTGAAGGTATAATTGTTGGGGTAGAAAAAAAAATTTCCCGGGAAGAAATGCACACAGGCCATCCTAGGAGAAAACTTTTATGGGCCGATTTGGTCCAAAGAAATACTTGTGGATTGATAACTAGATGAATTTGAAAATTTCTTTCCCCACCCCCCTTGTCTCTTTTTAACCCCCCTAAAATCCAAATTTACCCCTGAAATTTGAAAAATTTTGAACACAAAAGCTCGGTAAAGGCGTACCGAGGAATTTAAATTTCGCAGTAAACGTTTACCGAGACATGTTCTTATATACCTGCAAAACTGTCTTTCCCTCTTCATTTGTGAAAATTCTCAAACACACTAACAAAAGTTCCACACGATTCTCTTGCGCGATTCCGTCCATTGGAGGCTTGAAATCAAGATTGGAACCTTGGCTAACCGTTTCTACACGCATTGAAGCTCAAAAACAAGGTAAATTTCAATCTCTACCGTTTAGTTTACGCACACCTACTTGCTAGCTTCGTAGGTTTTCTGACACATGATCGCTCGGTAAATGTCTACCGAGAAAAGCTTCGGTAAATGTCTACCGAGGAGACTTTCGGTAAACGTGTACCGAGAAAGTCTGTGTATGAAATTTTCTGCATTGCTCACTGCACTGGCAGAGATGTGGTTAGTAATAGCTTAGAAATGGCATAGTTATGGTTTGCAATAGCTTATAAATGAAGTTAGCTTATGACTCAACATGTTTTGTTTTAATTTGCTTCATTTGTTAAGTAATTATGGTTTGTATTGGCTTATGAACTAACATGACTTAAAATGACTTGTTATTGATTTGTTGTGTTATTTTGTAGTTATGGCCGACGAATCTAAACCTCCGGACGAGTGCAAAGCCATTGTAGTCAAAGCTCCGGCAATAAATATTGATGTGTCTGCTCATTTCGTCACCAAAGAAACTTTTGAAACAAAAGAGGCTTTGCTTAAGTGGGCACGCGACATAGCAACCCCTTTACGGTTTACAATTGTAGTTGAAAGATCTGACAACGGTAGCGCTAAGAGAAAGCCGTTTATTGTGTTGGGTTGTGAAAGGGGCGGTACATACAAACCGACGGGGAAGAAACCAAAGAAAGATGGGTTGGGATCGAGGAAATGTGGTTGCCCGTTTCGCATCCGAGGCCACTATCATGTAAATTCAAGGCTATGGAAGGTTAGCATTACTAATGGCACACACAACCATGAACTTGACACTGCTCTACAAGGCCATCTAATTGCGGGGCGCTTGAAACCGGAAGAGAAAGAGTTACTAGAAGAGTTGACAAGGAATTTTGTTGCGCCTAAGAATATTTTGTCCGCGATAAAAGAGAGGGATCCGAATAATGTCACGGATGCGAGGCAAGTTTACAATGCCCGGTGGAGATTTAAACAAAGGAGTCAAGCTAATATGAATGAAATTCAACACTTGATGAAGTTGCTTGACGACAACAATTACTTTTTCAAGGCTCGAACCGATGGTGAGTCCGAATATGTGCACGATATCTTCTTTGCACATCCTAAATCCGTTTGTTTGTTCAACACATTTCCGTCTGTTTTGTTGATGGATTCAACTTATAAAACGAACAAATACGGTATGCCATTGTTCGAAATTGTTGGCGAAACCTCGTGTGAAGAAACATATAGCGTGGGGTTTGCGTTTATGAGTAGCGAAAAGGAAGAAAACTTCACTTGGGTGTTGCAACAATGTATGGCTCTTTTGAGGAGTAAAGAGGTGAAGCCGAGGGTTGTGGTAACTGACAGGGACACTGCATTGATGAATGCCGTTGCCACGGTTTTTCCGGAGTCGGCCCATTTAGTTTGTTATTTTCATGTGAAGAAAAATCTAACTCAGATGATGAAGCCACATTGCAAGATTAGAGACGGTGAAAAAATTACCGCAAAACAACTTTGGACTCAAATTGAGAAGGCTTTCGATGACATGTTGTTCTCGCGTGAAGAAGATGATTACATTGACTCTGTTTTAAAGTTTAGGCAACTATGTTCTCGGTTTCCACGGTTCCTCAGATATGTTGAAGAAACTATTTTGGATACCGATAAGGAGAGGTGTGTATGTGCTTGGACATATAGAGTTATGCATCTCGGCAATACTACTACCAACAGAGTCGAAAGTGCACATGGTAGGTTGAAGGGTTTATTGACGGGTGGTCGTGGTGATTTGGCCAAGGGTTGGGCAGCGATCGACAAAATGTTGATTCTTCAATTCAACGAAATTCAAGCAACGTTTGGTAGGAATATGTCAGTTTTAGAACACGCCTTCAAGGATCATTATCTCTATCCGTTGTTGGTTTATAAAATATCGAGAAATGCCTTGAAGCACATTCGTGGAGAAGAGCTAAGAGCTGAGGAGTGTGGTATGGATAGCAAGAAGTGCGGTTGTTTGATGCGGAGGATTTATGGATTGCCATGTGCATGTGTGATTGCTCGGAAAATGAAGAACAAGCTACCTATCCGACTGGATGAGGTGAATGCACATTGGAAGAGGCTATGTTTCCTTGTAGAAGAAGGCGGTGAATCCGACGACGATGATTATTCTTGCTTGGCAGAGTGGCAAGCGATACAGGTAAGTTTTGATGCAATTTTAAGTTACATTACTATAACTTATTTTGTTAAATTTATGTTTCATTGACATTTAATTTTTTATACTTTGTAGAAGCGTCTGAAAAGAGTTGATGTAAGTATGAAGGGTGCAATAAGAGATCAACTTCGCGAAATTGCATTTCCTGAGACGACTTCTTTGAAACCTCCTAAGGAGAAGGTGGCTCCAAAGGGTGGAAAGAAAAAAAAGGTTGCTAAGGGTACGTCTCGCGTCACTAGGTCCAAGAATCAATCCACGAGTCGAGAACCGTCCGGTTGGGAGCATGTCGACAAACAATATCCGGGAACACAAGCTTCGCAAAACAAACCATCATCGTCCAAATCAAAGCCCGAGGTGAGCGAGCCTTCTCCTACTCGCATCATACCACGCATTGAAGAGATGCCGAAGTTTATGCATCCATATATTGAAAATATAGTTGATGTGGTCGGTGACGGTTGGTGTGGATATCGGTGCATGGCTTTGGATTATAGTGGTTCTGAGGACAATTATGAGCTGATCAAATGCCACATGCTTAAGGAGTTGAATTTGCATAAGGAAACATATTTGAAAGTTTATGCTAGTGAGAAGCGTTTTAACTACATCAAAGAAGCGTTGTATCCTCCTAAGCGTAAGATACTTCCGGGTCATGTTGCACCCATGGATAAGTGGTTGACATTCCCGGATATGGGACATATTCTTGCTACTCACTACAACAAGGTGGTTGTTGAGTTGACTGAACCTGGTGCACGAATTTCTGAGACCTTTTTCCCTTTACGTGGTAAGCCACCGTCAAATCCGGAAAAAAATATTGTTTGCTTTGGATTGGTTCCTGGCCATTTCTTTCTAGTGAAGTTGAAGGAAGGTTGTCCATTACCACCAACTTGTCTTGAATGGAAAAATTACCGGTCCGAAGAAGCTGCTGAGTGGGAGTATCCTTTCATGGATCGACAAAGCACGTATAAGGACCTCCTTGCACAATACATGAAGGGCAAGCCAAAGAAAATTCTCACCGGAGTTGGATCGAGCAAGGACGAACCTTACCTTTTCTAATCATGTTATGTGTAGAACAATTTTAGTGGACTTGTTTTTAATTATGTTTTGGTGGCATGATCATTATTTTAGTGGCATTGTATTTTGGTACAAAACTTGTAATTTGAATGTCCGAATGTTTTTTTGGTTGTATGATTATGATCATGATTTTGGTGGTATGTAAGATTAACCAAACTTGTAATTCGAATCATCGGATATGTTTTGGATATATGATAATTAATGTTGGTTATTTTAGGTTTTTATGTTTCCGTTACGAATTGCGTAGGAATCATGTTATTATTGTCATATTTGCTTGTTGAAACAGGTTTTTGAAACTCATATACAAAATGAGTTGGTATGTGCATTCTGCCATTCTGTCTGGTATAGGTAAAGTATGTCTCGGTAAACGTTTACCGTGGAATTATTTTTTTTCATTTTTCTCGGTACGCGTTTACCGGACAAAAAAAGGTTTTCATTTACAACTCTCACATACGTTGATCTATGGTTAGACTTCCTAATAAGGTGACACTTGTCCAAAATTTACATGTGGTTAACATTGCACCCTCTACCTTTTTTTTTTGTGGTTGAGATATAATCAACAATTTTTTTGTGGCTATAATTTATCGGATCCGTGTATAAATACACAACCCTAATTCATATGCTCATACATCCAAAAACAATTTTAGAAAATGAGTTCTTCCAATCGTAATTGTTTAGTGACATCTCATGCATTTACTGTCAGGTTTCGCGGTATCGATGAACTGTTCTGCGTGGAATTGAAGGACAATTTAAGGAGTCTTTTTACTCTCAAAGACAAGATTCAATTTATGTACCATTTCAAATATGCGAGACATATCCAGATTGACAAACTTGGTTATTACGAACCGTTCATCGATCTAGGCTGCGATCGTGTGGGTGGTTTCGACGATGCAACACGTAAATACGAGTGGAAAGAGTTGAAATCTGATGAAGATGTGGAATCTATGTTCAACTCCGTTTTAATTGATCCCAAATATCCATGTTTGTACGCTACTTTGATTGCTGAAAAATGATGAACATTTTGTATGAGATTTCCAGTTGTGCTGTACGTTTTAGTTTGTTTCCATTAAGTATCAGTTATGTAATCGTTGTTTAGTTTATTTCCGGTAAGAACGATGTTTCGTGTAATGTTTGTTTTTATTGTTTCAATCAAGGAATATGCTTCCACCGTCATTGTTGAGTTGTGAAGATTAAGTGTATAAATGTATGTTGTGTTTGAATGAAAAAAATATATGTTGTGTGCAATGTTCATATTTACCACGTCATAGCCAAGTCCCAGCCAAGTCATAGCTAAGTCCCAGCCAAGTCCCTGCAAGTCCCCGCAAGTCCCTGCCAACTCCTAGCCAAGTCCCCGCAAGTGTCAGCCAAGTCTCCGCAAGGTCTCCGCAAGTGCCTGCAAGGTCCCCGCAAGTGCCCGCAGCTCCTCGCAAGTGCCCGCATAAAATCTCGGTACGCGTTTACCGAGAAAATAGTTAACACAACCAGAACATACTGGTTCATCCTGCACCAACTCAGAAGGAGTTCAAAAATTCATGAACTCATAATTCCTGAGTTCCAACCTGTTAAATACTTTCCAGAACCAGTTTCTTTACATTTTCAACTAAATGCAACAAAAACGCACATATATTTTCAAACTAACAAACATAGTAATATAGATACGCATTTATATTACAACACCATGTTCACAAAACCACCATAACATCATGAAGCGCTAATCCAACCAAATGTCACATGTTTAAGTTACAAAACTACGCGCTCAATACCATAAGATAAAATAATAGGCCAAGTTACATAATACGCGTTCAAAGTTAACAAAATATGCGTTCTAACAAAATAAACCTAATGAACCCACACAGAGTCTACTGAGTCGCTCTGAATCGACCTCTAGCTCCGGGTTGTCGACGCCTGGTACGCGTATACAGGAATGCTGGCTCAACAAGGCCTAGGATGCTGGTCAAGGTTGCATGCACCGGCGTTCCCTCTGGCGCCTCACCAGCATCAAGTGACCTCCGCACCTCTCTTCTCACGTTTTGGCAAATCTCCCATGTATCCACCAAATCGTTTCGAGCCTGCTCCTCAATCAACACCTCTAAATTAGGTGGCCTTGGTGGTTGCTGCTCCGCAATAACAGGTCGCATAATAGGATGCGACACTCTGTAGAACCATGCCATATATCCCGGCTCACAGTCCCATGGGTTTGTCACGACTCTCCCCCGCATGTCTTCATCGATCATCCGCATTTCCAATTCCTCCAGCCACACCCGGTCAATCATAGCATGTCCCAGAACCGGTGTAGCAGACACTGCTGGGTCTCTCGGAATGCCTTGCACATGTCCGAATTGTCGAAGCACCCGTTCCGGCAAGTGTTTACCCAACACTTTTCCACTCCTTATCCAGCCAGAAAAAAAACACTCATTAATCAATGGCCGAACTCCACGATGGCTATCATACGGGGTGAATACAACATCCGACATCTGAAGGTTATCCAAACTGAGTCTATAAGTCGGTGGATCCTTGTGACCTTGTCCAGCAGCATACTTGGCCAATCGTGGCATGGTTTCGTTCCAGTTTTCTGCGTAGCTCCATGCTCCAAGAGTCAGAAAATGCTCAATAATCCATCCCTGCAAAATTATAAATTTAAAATTAATTATACGCGTAAAAGTAAAGATAGGTAAAATGAACTTAACGCATATGAATTTTAATATATTTTTTACCTGGACTAAGGATAGGTATCCAGCCATCTGACTTGTCTCAGCATCAGATGCATCGTCCATATACTGTTGCATATAAGCAAGTGCTGCAGCACCCCAATTCCACTCATGGGTGGTTGTCAAATCTTGAAAGAACTGAAGGTAAGAAACATCGACGTACCAAGCACTTTTGTTGGAAAATATTGTGCAGCAAACCAAGAACAAACAGAAAGCCCTGACGCACATCTCCCTAATAGGCGTCATCTCCTCTAACGTCGACTCAGGATCATCCTCCATTTCCTGACATCTCTCCAACAACTCCACATATACATGCTGCAGGCAGTTGAACCTCAGATGCATCCCACCCGTCTTACCAAATTCAGTTTCCACATCTGCATGTGCCATACCCAAGTAGGTAGTGACCATATCCACCGCCTCAGACTTCCTCATCTTTTCATGGTTCACAAACTTCCCTTTAATCGGCAAGTGCAATAGGCATTGCACATCATCCAATGTGATGGCAAGCTCTCCTACGGGAAGGTGGAAGGAACTAGTTTCTGGATGTCATCTTTCCGCAAATGCCGTTAGGAGTCCATGATTCAGCTTACTAAAATTCGTATGGACAAGCGGCTCCAATCCTGTTGCCTTCAAAGTATCCCAAAACCACAACTTATTAACGTCCGGTTTTGGGATATTTACAATCTTTTTTCCGTTGGCAATGGAACGCATAGCTTCCTTTAAAAGCTGTGAAATACAAAACATAAATTGTGTTAATAATTTTGAGTTTAAAATTTAAATACGGACAATAATTTTAACTAAATAAATAATCAAAATAATTTATAATAATTTAGATTTATACCTTGTGATCAGCCCCTACATTCCAAATCAAAATTGCCCTATGCTTGTGGTAAAGCGATAATAGGGACAAATCAGTCGGTCCTCCTCCGTAGACACCATCTTGCGCTTGTTGTGGTTCATCGGGTTGAATTTCTTCTTCTGCCTCAGGTGGTTCTTGCTCGGGCTCAGGTGGTTGTTGTTGGGCTGCCTGTTCCGGTTGTTCTTGCTCCAAGCAATCCGCGTTCTCGTTTAGGTACTGATTCGGGTCATACACATCGTCTTGGACAGGTTCATCAACCTGTGATCGGCGTGTGCGGGATGCTGAGCCACCTGTTTCAGGCTGTTGGACTTTCTTGCGACGAGGTCGTTTTGGCGCAGGAGGAATTTCTCTACGAGCAGAACCATGCGTCCTGCTATCCCTACCATGTCGGCCTCTACCAATATTTTCGTCCATACCTAAACAAACAAAAATAAATTCATCAACCATAAACTAATACAATTGCTTTCAATCCGTAATCGAACGTAATTCGTAACTAATGTGAAGCAATTTTTTGCATAAACTTACGATATGTCTCTAATCAATTCATCTATTGAAAATTAACATTACAACTAACCTACATTCATGAAAACAACAAGTAATCAACACATAAACAACAGAATTCAGATTATAAACATTCAACCTATCAAGCATTCATCCCTAACCAATTGAAAAATGAAAATTTTACCAAAACCTAAATATAATCAAAATTAACATTGAAACTAACATGCATTGATCCTAAAAACCACTAATCAACTATTTAAACTACATAATCTACAATTTTTCGCGAATCAGAGATGATGATTGAGATGAAGATTGAAATGAAGAAATCAAAAATTCATTTGAACTGTGATGAAGAAAGAAGAACACAAATTAGGAACTAAAATAGAAATTAACTTACTTGATGGAGTAGAAGTTGATGAAATTTGTGGATTCCGGCCTCAAAACGAGTTGAAGATCAACAATGGTGAAGATTTCACCACTTAGGGTTCGTTTGTTTTAAAAAACGCAGAATGATGAAATGGGAGGAGGGAGTTACGCGCTCTGTTTCTATATACAAACCCCTCGGTAAAGGTTTACCGAGGTTTTTAAAATTCTCGGTACGCGTTCCCCGAGAAAGTTGACGTTATAAGGGGTGTGTCTGGGTGGGTAACTGAACAATTCCTTCGGTACGCGTTTACCGAGGGTTTTCCTAAGGGGTAATAAGGGAAACCCAGGGGGTGGGGAAGAGTTACGGGGGGTGGGGAAAGAAAATTTCGATGAATTTACCCTATACTCTTACAATTATCCCTCTACCACCTACAAACTACTAAAAATGTCAATCTCTACCCGGTAAAAAAGATTGAAAATGAGATATAGATTCCCGGTATCTAAACTCTAAGTTTCATTTGAAGTACTATCTCATTTTGTTCTGAGATAGTACCTCAGATATGATTCTAGTTTTCTGTCTCTTTAAGTAATTTAAATTAGTGTTTACTCCCTCCAGTCCTTTTTATAAGGAACAATTTGAAAAAATCACACAGACCAAGGAAGTTATCCAAACAAAGTCTAAAGAATGAAAAGATTAATTTCACAAGCGTATTTCTATTTGTGCTCAAAATGTTAGTTTTTTTTTTAAGAAAAAATCCTTTTATTTATAGTTAAAGATTGAATTGAAATATGTTGTTACAAGATAAAGAAGTAACAAATACTTTAAGCAATTTTTAGAAAAATTAGGCTTTAGAGATAAGATATAATAAAAATAAATAAAAGAGGTATGGTATATTTAGTTTGTTGAGATATTTAAGCTGCATAAAAACCTAAATTTGTTATTATAAAAAAAAAAACTAAATTTGATTGTTTATTTTTTTTTCGTGAATAGATATATATATATATATATATATATATATATATATATATATATATATATATATATATATATATATATATATATATATATATATATATATATATATATATATATATATATATATATATATATATATATATATATATATATATATATATGCTAAATAGAAATATGAAGAAAATAAATTTTAAAAAATTAACAAATATGTCGGATTTAACGTTCTTATTTAACTGTCCATTCGGTATTTTAAGGGTACGATTTGTTAATTGTACCCTTTTTCAATTACTCTTATCTTTTTCAATAAAACTAATTAATGCCATATATTTAGAAAACTAAATTATTATTTTTTATAAAAAAAATTGGTACATACTCCCTCCGTTCCTTTTTAAGTGTCCGTTTTGAATAGTAACACAAAATTAAGAAAGTGTATTTTTGCACCTTATCTTCCTATTATACCCTCATCTTAATTCACCAATAAATTTATATTTTTTTATATTTTTTCCAATAAATTTATTGTTATACAAAAAAAATAATTAATATGTAACAAACTATTGTTAGTTACTACTACTATATCTGTTTCTCTCGTAACAAACAATTGTCAATTTTTTTAATTATCGTAGTACACATCTATTTAATTATTTTAAGTCACTATAACAAATATTCCAACTTCATATTAATCGGAAGTTAAGAAAAAAATTAGCTTTCCTCCAACTCTTTAATTTAATTGAGATTAAGGTTTCAACTATGATTTCAACCGATGCTACGTTCATGCACATAGATATTGATGTTGAAATAGAAGAGAGTAACAATGATGCTGGTACAATATTTATCACTTTATGTCTATTTAATTTATCATTGATCTAACCTACATTATGTTTAGTGTCGATTTTGTTTATTAATCCTAATAAACAATTATCATAAAACTCGACAACCATGTTTAAGATTCAACACACATGCACCTCTTTTTTTTTTTTCTTCCTATAATTCCTATCGGTAGAGAGAGTCGACGAAGTTTTTTTTTTTAGGTGAAGAGACAAAGGAAAATTATATGACATGCCATTAGAGACAAATAATTTTATGACCTATTATTACACTTTGTCTATAGTTCAATGATTAAATGGAGTAAAGATCTATCATTCACTTGTTTATTTCATTGTTGTATAACTTTCATGTGAGGATTTATGACTATGATTATGGAGTAATTTATATGTATTGTTATATATAGATATAAATATGGACTCTGCACATGATTTAGAAGCATCCGAACATGATACTGATAATGGTAATTAAGTTACGGTAAAAAAAATGTATTGCTTTAAATAAATTTATATTTAAATACATCTAATCATTGTTTCTTTTATTAATGCAAGAACCTCTAAGTCAAGATAATGTTGAAGAAGCAGAACCATATAGAGAAAGAAAGAGACTACGAATCCTAAGCAATGAAGATCGCACATCTATTTATCATGAACTACTAAAACATTGTAGCATTGATGGGAAATTACGTAAATATGCTACAAATGAGGTGGCTTTATCATATTCAGTCGCGGAAAGAACTATTCGACGTATTTGGAATAGAGGAAAACAAAGTGAAACACATGATGTGTCTCACAGGAAGACAAAAAATTGTGGGCGTAAGAGAATCACAATTGATGAAGCAAAAATTCGTGAAGTTCCTCTCCGTAAAAGAACAACCATCCGATCTTTAGCTTATGCGTTGAAAATAAATCCAACTTCAGTGTTTAGGCTTGTTAAATCAGGGGTTATATTGCGTCGCTCAAATGCCATAAAGCCAATCTTGAAAGAAGAAAACAAAATATCAAGGTTGGAGTTTTGTTTGTCAATGCTTGAAGGTATACCCAGTGGCGGAGCTAGCTGTAATTCTTGGGGGGGGCCGTAAATTTTTTTTATACATATATTAATCATAAAGAAAATTTATATATATTTTCTTGCTTATAATATGAGCATATATATATATATATATATATATAGGTTGAATATGAAGTATTATTTACCACTAGTAGTTTATTGGTTAGTTAATATTAGTTTTTCTTGCAAGACCAGAGTTCAAGTCCCACTTATTGCAATTCTATGGTATTTTTTGTTTAAAATGGGACTAAAATGAAAAAATGTTCCTGGCGAGACTCGAACTCGCGCACTCTTAATACTGGGCAACCATCACAACCACTAGAGCGCGCAGTATATTGCTGATACAAATGTGCAAACTCTAATATATATATCATATACGGGTGAACAAAATATATACATACACCTATAAATATAAAAAAAACTAGAAACTTGGGGCGGGCCATGGCCCTGCTCGGCCCACAAGTGGCTCCGCCCCTGGGTATACCAGATGATCCCATGTTTAAAAGCATGCAAAACATTATTCATATCGATGAAAAATGGTTTTACATGAGTAAACAGTCAAATAACTATTATTTGCTGCCAAACGAGGATGAGCCGCATCGTACATGTAAAAGCAAAAATTTCATTTCCAAGGTTATGTTTTTAACTGCTATAACTCGACCATTATTTGACTCAGAAGGAAATGAAATTTTCTCAGGTAAAATTGGTATATTTCCGTTTGTTATCCAGGAACCGGCTAAAAGGACAAGTGTTAACCGAGTTGCAGGAACAATGGAGACAAAAGCAATAACTTCAATAAAGAGAGAAGTAGTAAGATCATTTCTCATTGATAAAGTTCTACCAGCTATAAGGGAAAAATGGCCAAGAGAGAAACTAGGGTCTACAATATTTATCCAACAGGATAATGCGAAAACTCATATTAAACCAAATGATCCTGAGTTCCTTCATGCTGCCAAACAAGATGGGTTTGATATTCGTTTGATGTGCCAACCTGCAAATTCTCCGGATTTAAATGTCTTAGATCTTGGATTTTTTGCCGCTATTCAAGCATTGCAATATAAGGAGGCACCTAAAACTATCGACGAACTTATCAGTGCTGTGGTCAAGTCGTTTGAAAATTATTCTTCAATTTTGTCAAATCGCATATTTGTATCATTACATTTATGCATGACAGAGATAATGAAAACCCAAGGTTCAAATAAATATAAAATTCCCCATGTCAATAAGGAAAAGCTAGAAAGAGAAGGACTATTACTCATTCAAACTAAGTGTGATCCAATGTTAGTACAAGATGTCTCTGATTACTTAAACATCAAGTAACACTACTTAATGTGACTGGGTTGTAGTCACTTCTTAATTTTTGAAGCTTTGAATTTCTTAATAGTTTATGTGCGGTAACAATAATTAAATTCATGTTTTGTTTTAAGGATTATATATATTGAACAAGATTAGAATGCATATGTTGTGAAAGACATATTGAATTTTTCAACACAAGTGAAAATAAATTTAATCTATCAATCATTACTTCACTTCGGGCATCGATGTGCATTTGCCATTGTTTGGTCCTTTGTTCTCGTTTATTGTCGCATTTTTTTTCCACCTCGGTCATTCATTTTCCTTCCTTAATTGATTTCCATTCAAATTGAGTAATTTTTTATGGCTAATTGAACTGATTTGTGGTTGTTGTCAATTGTCAATATTTTTTCATCTGCTCGGTCACTTTAACACTGCATTATATTCAATTTAGGAAAAGTATAAGGGAGATTAAGCACGAAAGACAGACTTAAGTTCCAGAATTTAGTTTTGTCAAAAAAAAAAAAACTTTCGGAATTTACCATAGGCAAGGTCGAGTGGTTTAGCAGTGTGTTTTATTACTAACAAGGAAGTTTTCTGCTGATTTTCTGGTTTTTTTTGCTTTGTATGTTGTTGATTTTGCAACATGATTAATATTGCAATTTTGAGTCCTTGATCATCGATGGAGTTATTTTTGAAATCAATTAACGAGAACAAAGGAAATCAATATTGCAATTTTAGTAATCTACTACCTAGTCTACTATTTCCAAAATAAAAAATTGAGTAATCTACTACTTCCTTCGTTCATGATTAATATTGCAATTTTAGTCTGTAAGACTTTGATTAATATTGAAATCGATGGAGTATTTTTATTGTATTTTATTATTTAAATTTGAATATAACAAAAAACAAACTTAAAAAAAAAACGACTTTGTTATAAAAAAACAAACTTTAGTTTTTCAAATATATATAAATAAAAAAATGTTTATTGAAAAAAAAAAAAAGGTAATTAATGAAGGGTATAATTGACAAATCCTACCATTAAAATACTAAATGGACACTTAAATAGAAACGCTAAATTTGATGTTTTTGGACACTTAAAAAGGAACGGAGGGAGTAACATATTAAATTTATTTTTTAAAATAATATATTAAATTTATTGGAAAAAGAATGTGTGTTCAAAAAAATAGGAGTTTATTAATGAATTAAAATTAGGGTATAATAGAAAGATAAGATGCAAAAATACATTTTCTTAGTATAATGGAGTATATCATTAATTGAAATTAGATTGACAAATCCACCGGAAAAAAAAAAAGAGAAGATTAGATTGACAATACAATAAATTATGTGTTAAATATGTTAAGGTGATGCTCTTGGTAATTTTTTTTTTTTGTATGGTTTGTTTTATTGTAGTGAAGTAATTTCTAAAGAGATATAATGTTTATCTCAAAATTTACGCTCATTAATAGATAATGATATCTATTGTTAAGTTTTTGTTTGTTTCTTTTTATCAAATCACTTAGTTTGTTATAAATCAACAAACCCATCTAATATATATAGACCTATTCACCAAAGAAATTCAATATACAATTTTCACATAAAGAAAAGAAGAACATATACAGGTTTATTCATCGAAAAATTGTTAGCGAAGGAAGATGACCAAGGTTTTCATTGTGTTTATTTTACTTGCATGTTTTCATATGTCAGTATCAAATGCTCAATTTATATCATATGGTCCAGATTGTATACCATGGATGGCCAATACTGCTCAGTGCGAATTATATTATCTTGGACATGAATCACGACCCGATGATTCATGTTGTTTAGAAATTGAATATATTTCGACCGAATCTCACTGCCTTTGCGAATTCGCGGCAATTAACAACTCTTTCTCGTTCGATGTCACAAAGGCTTTGACACTACCTAGTGTTTGTGGGGTAACATCACCATGCGACGGCGGTAAGTTATTATTATATATATAGTTCAATTTTAAATTTAATAATTATAATTTTGCATGTATTGTTTGAAAGTCGCTAAATATGATTTTCATATATTTATGATGCGGATCTTTTTGCTAATGGTTCTTCCATTGATGCGGATAATTTAGTTCCAAGTCAAGTCCCTGAAAGCAAAAGTCCAACACAATCATTCCCTTCAGAATTCAGACCTGAACTAGGTCCAAGTTATGCTCCAAATTTTCCATTGGCACAACCAACACCAAGTCCAACAACAAACATCAAATCTTCAGGATCCCTAACTATTTATCCCTATTCAATTTTAGTAGTTATTTTTCTGATTAGTTTTTTATTCCTTTATTTTCCTTAGGAATTTTATCATAAATAATTTGTTTTATATGTTATCCATATTTAATATCGAGTATTGAACTACATTCTTTTTTTTTTACGGATAATATTGTTATTTGAATTCAATGGGTATAATATAGCGTAAAATAGTTTTACATTGTTCTCTAACAATAAATAATCAAATTATATTTTAAAATATCTTGTGATTTGGTGGGATATATTTTACACATTATATTTTTTCTTGTTATCCATGAATGTTTTTATTTCGAATTAAACGATTTATTTTTTTTACTAAGCTTAGGTTCCTAACTTATTTTCTTTGAGTCTTAATTTAAACCCTCACCAGTGTCACCAATAAAAACAAAATTTATAAATAAGAATTTGTTATTATAGAAGAACCTTTCTTACATATATATATGACCTCTGCATTAATTAACAGCTTTCAATAGTAATACAGGTAAGAATTGGTTTCACACAAAAATTGCTTTGCAAAAAGTACTTTATCACTAAATTTGTCTCAATCTAAGAGTAGAGCAGAAGTTGAAGTGGTTTGAATTAGTTTCTAATTTGAAAGAATTATAACTAATCATGTTTTGCTTATATTTAATTACTTTTATATTTTCTAAAACAGAAAGCTTGCATAGAAATGGAAGCTTTGGTTTTGTAGTCTTGTTAAATGTTATAAATTTTGACATATACTCTGTTTTACTTCAATGTTTAAATTCACATACCAATAATAGAATATAGTTATAAGTGTTCATTGGCACAAAGCAATATATGATAAAAGATAGTAACATTCTTTCTCTGGTGTATAAATTGTTTGAAATTATGAAGTATTCAAACTATATAAATATAGGCTATATGTTGAGTTAGTTTCCAAAATCTACTTTTATAAAAATCAAATGCATTATTTATTAAATATTATCTTATGTTCTAGCTAAAAGTACATGTTTCACTTGAGTAGCTAAAGTTAATATATATCAAAATAATAAAGAAAAGTTTATTAATCTATGTACTTTTTTCCTTTTATTTATTGAGTTTGGGTACATGATGTTCCCTACTTTATCCCACGTAGCACATAATATGAATCTCAATTATAAATGTATTACTTTGAGAGAGGTAGTGTGCTTGACCTGTAAACCAAAGCTATAACCATTTATTTTAAAGGAAGAGAAAAGAAGCCTTTAAACATGCTTACTTGGGTTGAAAAGAAAAGGGAAACTAAAGCTTTTGAAAGTTAATTTATCTCATATTTTTAGTGCATTGAATTGGATAAAAAGTCCTCTTATTTTTGCTAACCTTGACTACCACAGTATAGGTTTAGTTTTAATGGCATTTAGGGACCCATGTGACATTACAAAATCCTCATGATTAAAGATGTTTTTTTTATGCTTTCATGAACAAAGAAAGGTATTTGGTAGGTCTTGTCTTTGTTAGATTGTTATGTAAGAGACAAATTCTCACACAAACACTCACAAAAGAAACATCACTAAATTAAAAAGAGTATATATGCATGCACACTATTTAATTTCTAGTTAAGAATATTTATTTATACTTGAAAACTTAACTTATAAGTTGAAAAAAAAATTTGCAAATTTCCAACATTCTTTTTAAATAGCTCAATAAAATATCACCTCAATTAGAATCCAAATTAAAATGCAGTTGAAACTCCACTTAATTTCACTTAGTAAATGATCTCAGTCATTAATTTGAAATCGGATGACTCAGATGATATAATTTTAAATGGCGGTCGTTTATTAAAATTGGACGATTGATGTGTCACACAGATGCTACACTAAATCCAAATCCCCTCATCACATCAAGGATCAATTGTTAGCATATGATTTTTTTATTTAAGCTTTCATGTAATGAGTGCATGCAACTCCCACAACCAAATATAATGATGAGGAATGTAATGAAAATTTGGAACCCCAAAGCACATGATTGAGCAAGCTAGCTAGCACATAAGGGTACTTCACTAAAGCACATGATTGAACAAAGCATATGAAGTAACATAAAGCTTAGACTAAAGTGAATTTAGAGAATCTTGTTAAAAGCTATATAATGGAGTGTAGTAGCAGACACTAATGAAGTTGTGTTTACTTTTGACCAATGAATGTTGCTATTAAACGTAATCCAACATGTCAATGGGGAAACCCAGGGAATATATCATAAGCTTGTAAAGTTATGGAATCCTATGTTACTTAATCGTTTTTTAATTATCTGCTTGATTGGAACCAGGAAGCTTAATTGATTTTGATTAAGCATCATGATTAAACCCTCTCCGTTGATTAATAAGAAATTACTTTGAATTTGAACCGTCACAAAAGGGATCAACACCTCAGAAAAATACAAACATACGGAGAAACCTACTAAATGAAGAACAAATAAAGAGGTCCAAGCACTAATAATCAACATCGATCACAAACAATTATTGGCCTAAGCACAATACATGTGTCACCCTCCACTCGTATAAGATACAAGAGCGATATGAAATCTTATCCAAAAACATTTTTAAGAGGAAAATTTGATTCTATCAACCAAATCCTCAACCGTCATATAGTCACACCTAAGAATATGACACCATTATGGGATTTTTAGATTGACCAAACTATTTAATGTTTAATCATAGTCAAGACCCTACGCCAAAATTTCTAAAAAGTGCAAAAATACGTAATAGATTCAAGGGCATTGTTAAATCTCTTCCTAACCACCTAAGCACAAAAGTAACGAACAAATGGCAATTGGTTTCGAAACAACAGCCGGAAAAAAAAACACAAGACATGGTTCAAATCAACTATAACCCTACGCCTAAAAAGATTGTGACGAGTGAGAACTGAGAACTCAATTAAGGTACTAACTCTTCTAGTTAAGTTTAATTTGTAACTTTCATTGAAAATTTATTGTTTTTTAGTTCAAAAAAATTATCAAACGCTTTAAATTTAATCTTGGAACTGATCACCTATCAGCTAGACTTTTTGTTATATATATGCTATTGACTCATTGGCGTCGTAAGCTAAGTAACTTCAAGCCATTACTTTAGGCCTTGGCTCTCATTTTCTCACTCAACTTAATTAAAAGTGATTGTGGGTTGCAACTATCCTCTATCATAATTATGGCCTTAAATATTATTGTTTTATTTTTCATTGAATTCCTCCGTCAAAAATATAATCTTATTTACAGCGTATCAGATATAACACAAAAACTATAGCATAATATTGGTTTTTTCTTGCTTTGGACTATAAGGTAACAATGTAGAGTATAATACTCCCTCCGTTTCAAAATAAATAACTCATTTTTAAAAATTATCCAATCATATTTTTCGATTGTACCTCTACATTACATGTACAATTTTCTTTCTCTTCTATTTATACACTGTTTTTTAAATGTGAATTGGTAGTAGAATATATAATCAATCATTGGAAGCCGGCTCCACTAATTAAACAAAGGTACATAGCTTAGAGTAAAAAAGAAAAGAGAGCATCTTTTATTTATTCTTTTCATAACACATCTAGGAGGAGAATTAGATAAATAACATCTTTGCATGAACCAAATTATAATCATCATCATTAATATTATCATCATAGTACTGAAGCTTATAGAAGCTTTCTCTCAAAACGAACAACACTAATACTACTAATACTCAAAATCAAACCTAAACAAAGATTCCTAGCTAGCTGAATACAAGAAAATCAAAAGAACCAAAATTAAACGCCCCATTGAAGAAAAGTAACAATTGATTGAGACCAAAAATAAGTAAAACTATCTCTAAATATAATAGCCTCTCTCAATTCTCTCTTCTTCTACACCAAACCTGAAATTTCAAAGAGGAGCACATTATTAATATTAATGCATGTAATGTAGTAATTCTAATATATGTACTCCTATAATTAAAATATTAATTGGATAAATAGTTATATGATGATATCAAAATGAATTACCAGATGATGGAGAAATGAAGTTCAAGATAAATAGGAAGATCTTCCGGTACTAGAGTCTCTCGGGCCATTGCATCGGTAACACTCCATTCTATTAGCAAAGTTATGCTCGTTACATCCGGACCTGTCCCATTATAAATGTCCCATCAATTATTTTTTTTAAACTGCGTAAAATATTCTAAGACACTCATTGTATATGAAGTGACATATAACTAAAGAAATGATATTTCATTCTTGGTCCGTATACCGAATTTTCAAACAAAAAAAAACTAAAGAAATAATATTGAGAACCTGGTGCATATCCAATCACCGGATTTCCAGCCAGGGCGAGTAGAGGTACTGCTGCTGCCGCCTCCAAAACCATATGGTGACCTCAATAACCGTGGCATGTCAGAGGAGTCAGAGGAGAAAGTATCAATATCCTTAGGTGCACCACATTTGAAGCAACTTGAACGGCTGGCGAAATTGTGAGCTCCACAATTTCCAACGGTACAATACCAATCACCAGGGCGGACATCAGGGCCGGTGGTGAAAGGAAAAGGCGAAGTAGAGCCTCTTCCACCAACAAAAGCGGCCCCGAAATCAGCACCGGATGAAATCAATCTTGATTCTCCGCATCGCTGGCAAGATTCTCTTCTCTGGAAGTTGAGATGGTTGCATGTCCTGCAGTTCCAATCTCCTGGTCTGCTCATTTTTTCTCTGTAATAATCCACAAACAAATATCCAAATATAATTAGAATTCAGTTATTCTGTTAAACAGAATTCAGTTATGTCAGTTGTAACAATGTATATATACTTACCACAGTGAGTTTGGAGAGTAGTGATAGTGAGTTGAAGGTGATGATGAGAAGAGTAATATGAGATTATGGTGGATTATATACTGCCAAAATGATTCCAAGTTCCTCGAAATTCGGACAAATCTGCCCACCCTTTAACTCTAAACCAGCCAGTGCGCACCAGGTAGGGTAGGGTAAGCCTCTTTCTTCTTTTTGGCTTCCTTCAAATATTGTAATTATTTGTTATTTCATCAAAAACTATATTTGGTAAAAGGGTTAGGATTTTTTTTCAACTGCCACTCCATTAACTCCATATATGGACTAGGATTTCCTGCTGTGGGATTTTCCCACATTAATCAATCACAGCCATTAAAATCAAATCAGACGGTCATAATCAAATACACAGGTAAATAATCTTATCCGTTAATTTACATCGGACGGTCCACAATTGTAATTGTGTCAGCAGGAAATCCATTTCCATCCATGTATACATCTTTTCTACTTTTTATAAGAGACATACAATGATACAAATTAACAAGTTGATGTATTTGGTTGGGTTTTAGGGTAATTAGACTCTTTCCATGATTTTTAAAAACCTCAATGTACGTATAACTTTTAATCTTTTAATATGTATTTTTCACGGTAATTGTAGGGTTTTTTAAACAAACGTTTATAATATCTTGTTATGCATGTAAGCAAAAGAAAATTGTAGATGATGACTTATTCTTTTGAATGACAAAGGTATATATCATAAACGCAGATTAGTATAAATTGTACTTGGGTTCAAAGAGCGAAGCGGTAAAGAATAGGTTCAACTTTTCACTCGTAGTAGGTACATAAATAACTAGTAGATAAGAATTTAATGATATCCACCAATTGCTTAACAATCACTATCTTTTTAAGAAAAATAAATTTATTCCGAGACTTCCAAATAAGCCACACAACCAAATATTGTTCTACGACTTCCAAATAGACCATACAATCTAATAATATAGATGAACTATTGAAGCACATTTGTTCAACTTTGTCAAGCTACACTTTTTTGTTCCACAAAGCAAAATTAGCATGCATTGTGACCTCTAGACACTGCATTGCCCATGCCCTTATTTTAAATTTGTAGTCCATAAATCATAGCAAAAGACCTTTTTGACTGAATTAATTGGACCCTCATTCACAGTAAATTGGCGGGGAAAGAATCACAATAAAATGTTCCTCAAACTATACCCTATTCAATCACATGGTCATTTGTCTCCTAGTTGGTGGTTTTTTTTTTTTTCTTTCTTCTTTTGATGCTATTGATCAATGAGAAGTTTTGGATAAGAAAGAACGCAATTCATTTGTTTTATCACTAGACAAAATGAATATTCCTCACACTTCAAGGAAAAACCTTAAGATTGTTGACCTAGTGATTATACTAGTATGGCCCATGCAGCTTATATATATTCAAAAATAATTGCCAAGGAGGTGTCATATCTCACTTTGAATAATATACTTTCACAACCATGAGAGGGTCAATTTTGAATATTCCTCTTTTTGTACTTGAGACTTAATTTCTTTTGGCCGTAAGTCAAATTAAATCATTATAAATATCACATAGCCATATTATCATATATATATAGTATGTAATAATATTTCTCAATAATATTTATTTACGTGAACATTACTGCAATGCTGGATTATTATCACCTGCCCAATTGGAATGTGACATAATAATAGATTTATTTGTGTTTTTTTAGTGTAGACTCTCGTGGTCCAAAAATTCGAACCAATTATGGACTCAAATTCTTCGCTTATAAAAATAAAATAAAAAAAAGGACTCAAATTCTTCACAACTTATGGCCAATTTTGTAACTTTGATATAATCTTCTTTGTTGGACTTTTTGTCTTCAACAATTTGATACTAGTTAGATTATTGCACAATCTCAAGTATGACATGTTAGTGGATTAATATGTGTTCTATTGTCCAAAAATTCGAAGCAATAGATTCAAATTCTATTTATAAACACCCTTGTTTGTTCCCACGTGGGACTTCTTTAATTTTCAACAATTACTTAGCTACTTGTAAAATTATGAGTGTCATTCTTTATAAATTTAAAATAATTTTAGACCATTTATTAATTAGAGTTTTTCTTACTATACCCCACATGCTTAACATTGATGAGTATATATACACGATTGAGTTTTGTGTCGCTGATATAAATAGTTGATGAGTAAATGAATAATTGTATCCCAATATTAAATTTTTATATTTATATTGAATATAATTCATTCTTACGAAATCAACTTATAAGTTGAGAGAATTCACTATTACTACTATAATTATATGAAAAATGCTAACTAGTGTCCCTGTGGTACTAGTTAAGGAACTACATATAGTAAAAAAATGTCTTAGAATTTGTTTACTTTACTTTTTTAAAGTATAAAGAATACAATTATCAATGCAAAATTTGCTATTTTTAGTATCCTTAACTAGTGCCCCATGGGCACTAGTTAGCATGATCCTAATTATATTTCAGAGATGAGTTGATTTTCTCACATATTCACAATTGGCTAAATTGTATTGTTGACCCCATAACTTTCACAAATTTACTATTTTGGCCTCCTAACTTTCACAAACTTGCAATTTTAGCCTCCTAACTTTCATAATAACATTTTTTGCCCCTAACTTTAACCATTTTTGCAAAAGACTAACTCCACTAATTTTGACCAAGTTAATGGACGGTGAATCACATGTTAATTACGTCAACAAATCAACTCACACGTGGGTTGTGACTCACATGACATGCTTAGTTAATTATAGAGTTATGATTTTCTCACACATACTATTAAGAATTTAAAATTGATGTAGCTAGTATTAGCATCTTCCCATCTTTTATGGCAAAAAGTAAAAGAGAGAATTGAAATTTGAATTACTCTTAACATAAAAATTGAGTGCAAAGAGAGTGTGGTAAAAAAAATGTAGATATGTGAAATGAGCATGTATATATTCCAAAAATGTGTATAGGTCCAAGACGTAGGTTAGGAGAAGTAAAAGTAAAAGTTGCATGGGAATGAATTATTACTTGAAGGAACGTCCATTTAACATTGATGACTAAATGTCGATTGGAATGGAAGGAATAGTTCAAAAACCAAAGAAAGAAAGAAGAACAAAACTTGGTATAGTTTCGATAAAGATAGTTGAAGATGATGATGGTAGAGAAGTCTTCGAGGTTCATATTTTGACCATCTTTTTTCTTTTTCTTTTCTTTTTTACCCTTCCCTTGCTTACACTTATATGCCTTTTTCGCTGTCATTGTTCCTTTTCCTTTCACATATATATATATTCTTTCACCCTTTTTCTTTCTCTTTTTTGAGATGAAATTAACATATAGCAATGAAATGAAAATCCACCTAAAAAATATTGAAATTACTAATTAATAGAAATTTCACCCACCATTTAAATTTATTGGGGAATGGTAAAGAAGGCTGCAGCAAGCTGTTGAAAGCAAAAAGAAAGGGGAGCTGCTAGCTGGGTATTGAGAGTAATGACTGAGTGATTCGATTCTCTCATTGGGAAATGCTTCCATGCATTGCCATATCATCAAACCCATATATGCCTAACGTATATATACAGTAATCCTCAATCCTAATACTACTATTTACTTTATCTTTTATATAATCTTCTTTTGATCATTGTAAATTTATTTGCCTATTTTATTGATGACTAATTCTTTTTAACGGTAAATATATTATTATTAAAAATTAGATCTCTGCATTAGACGAATAAAGATCGGTAAAAGATAAGCTACAGATAAATTAAGACGTAGTATATAAGTAAAACACCAATGAAAATATTAAAACAGACACCAACTAATAAAGAAGACATCAACACGACCCATAAAGATGCAAATTAGACACCAACTCCTGATGCAAATAAAGAAGACATCAACATGACCCATAAAGATGCAAAATAGATTTGGAAACATCAGAGACTCAAAAAGAATCCTGCAAATCTCAACAGAGATTTGAAAACAGTTAGACAATCAAGTATCGTAGAAAATCAATCACACACGACATCAACCACACACCGACAGCGCCAGATCCAAACACCGCCTCACCACCACAACACTACATCACCGCCACAACAACACCTCATTACCTCCAACCACCAACCACCACAAACAACACACCAAAACCATCGTTGGACCCACCTCTAGCAAATAGCAACAAAACCAGAGAGATCCGGCCGAACAGAACAAACCAAAAATCCACTTCTCCGAAAAAGGAAACCAGGACCTAGATCTGAACATTCTCAACTCCAAACATCGAGAACGGCAAACCATTGCAACGACGGCGGTTTCGAAAAGCAATAACCGACCCATTTGTTGAACAAAGCGAGTTTAAAATAAACACCTTCCAGAATCGCAGCCACGTCGGGCACCTTTCTGAAACCACCACCACAACCCTTGCAAACGACAAAGAGACAGCAACGGAGGAAAGGTAACCAAGCTGGAACAATGACGGCCGCCAGAAGGATAAAGGCTAGGAACGACCCCGAGAGGCTGAGACGGTGGTGCGACCATGAGGGGCTAGGCACCAAGGGATTTCAAGGCTACATATTGAAACAAAAGTTTGGATTGGGCGGAGGGTGGAGTTTGTTTATAGTTTTCGCCTTTTTGGTGGTAGTCTTGAGAGAAGGGAGAGAAAAGCTTCTTTAGAGAGAGAAAAAGTAATTTTTATTGATGATTAATTAGTCTCGCGTCGGAGAAACTGACTCACAAATTTTATTTAAAATATTCTCTTTCGAACCAAAGTTCAAATTTAAAATCTTGCTACATCCGAATTTAGTATCGCTTGGACCAATGTTAATTTTTATTTATTAAATCTTATCTAACTATATACATATTATCTCATTTTTCGAGCACCTAAAAAATAATTAAATTTAAATAGAAAAAATTAAGGGGCAAAAAATATCAATCTATTATATTTTCATTAATAAATATATAATAATTATATATGAATGAAAAACAAACAAACAATAAATTGCACCGTAAATTCAATTGCACCGTAAATCAACGCTCTAAATTGTTATATTTTCAATCTACAAGCAAGCATCTTATATATGTTTATAATTTTTTTTTCAAATAATTTACACTGAAATTTTATCATTTTAAGGCGAATAAGTGCAAGTACCATTTGAAGACAATCCTACCTGCAATGTTATACATTACTGACAGGGCCTGTTCATAAGTTTTCTATCTTTAAACATCCTAATAAAATTTGTTTGTCACTAGTTTTTATAAATAAAAAATCCATATATATACACCGACAAACAGGTCATATATATGTTAATTAAACATATTTTAAATTTCATTGAGAATTGAAAATTAGTGGACCAATTCTGCTTTCTGTTTTGCCTTGAAAGTATAATATTAAAATACACTCGTATAAACATTTAAAATGACAATAATACATTAATACGTACATACATGTATGATGTATGTGTTACATATAATTTTGTTTTTAATTGTTGCATGCACGTGAGTTTGGTAGAAAGACGAGTGACGCCATCAAAATGATAAAAGTTTTTTCTTTTCTTTTCTTTTACTTTTTAGACCTCCAATATCTTTTATAATATGCTCTGAGAGTCCCCAAATGTCCATCTTCAAACAAACAAAACATCGATCTCTCAAATTCTCTAATGCTACTAAAACCATGCACCCAGGTTTTTGTTTATGTTTTAAAACTTAAAAACAATGGAATTTCGCTTACAGAATGCATTTAAATAGAAAAATTATATTTTCAATGATGATAAAATATAAATGAGTAACATATATAGTACGGAAAAGAGTGGCCACAGTTAAAAGAGTGGCAAAATATAAAGCGACATTATACATATAATTAATGAAACCGTGACTAAAAATATATTACGACGCTTAAAATTGATGTGGCAAATACTAAAATTAGCCGCCATGGCTAAGGTTTGTGATGCTTGGATAAGCTACAATCGAAGTTAACGTGCAAAAACAATTAACCACATTTTAAGCTTCATTTAGCCACAGCCAGAACATGGCTAAAAAGGCGAAGTTTTTGTAATGTTATAAAAAAAAAAGATAGTTTTGCTATGAAAAGAAAGGTTTAGATAAAATATATATCAACAAAACTGATTCAAAAGTACAAAGAACGCTAAAAATTGAAAAACACACAAAGTTCACGAACATATCAGACACCAATAAAAAAAAACGGAGTTGATCACTAAAATCAAAATCTACATTAAAGAATATCAACACAAACATATAATTGAGAGTCGAGGTTAAATACTTTAATGATGAAAATCAAAAGAGAATCCTTGAATTTTTGCTTTAATCTATGACCATGCCAATACGATCTTGCTGACCAAAAACCAAATTATTATGAAATTTTCATAACAACTAAATAATGTCAACCATATTGTGTGAATTGTGTTGAATTGCGAGTGTTAGAAATATATATATATATATATATATATATATATATATATATATATATATATATATATATATATATATATATATATATATATATATATATGTAAATAAGGAAGTAAGATATACCTGAATCGATCAGTTTTTGAAAGGCGATGATACCACTTTTACCCCAGGGAGGGATTGGTTGATCTGTTGCCTGTTTTACTTAAGAAATATGTAATTTCTGAGATTTGAGACTTGGTCTGTCTATCCCCTCGGGTTGATAGTTAAACGCTGTTTGCGTTTGCTCAGAAAACTGAAGATGAGTTGATAAAGATTTTACTAGAGGTTTCATCAGATAAATTTACTATTCTGCCCAGTCATAACAAACTTTTTGTTTATGGAAGAACCGGAAGATTATGATAATAATCAAAATAATTTGATTAAAAATGAAGACTCAATAGAGTATCCAAAAAATTTGGAAAAATTAAACAGATGGACTATTCCTTCTGTGCCTTCTAAACAGATTTATAAATTCGGAACCTTTGATATATTATCTCGTTATGCTGTTAAGACGGTTGAAAGAACCATACAGGTCACTGGTAATACCAAGACTATAAAATTATTAAGTAAAGCTGATTTACTCCCTTTCAAAGGATATAATTTCATCCATATTGGATTAATTCAAATAGCTTTCAAACCTCTAACTATGTTAGGGTTAAATTCGAGCATAATGGCTTATGTCAGAGATGGAAGGTGTAAAGATTTTAAACCTTCTCTAGCTGCTTTAATTGAAACTAGTCTGTGCCATGGACCAGTCTATTTTGATGTTTCACCAAATTTGAGTTTATCCATGACGGACAAGCATCTAAGTGATGCCATGCAATTGACCATTCACACCAGTGGTTATAATTATAAAACTGGTAGTGAAATAATAGCAATATGCTATAGGGTTTATTACAGAGTTTTAAATACTCTTAATCCCAAGGCGAAACAAATATCGTTTCCTGGAACTACGACCTTGGTTCAAACAAATTTGTTGACTTCCAATATTGCAACTAATAGGTTGATAAAATGGAATGAAATAAACTTTCCTGAAACTTGGACTTTACCACAGGAAGTTGATCCTGATCCTATAATAAATACGGATGCAGATCAAATCTCTCAGACAACTGAAGGAGATATTGAGATCAGATTTACTCCTCAAAGGAGTATTAGAATTCCAAGATCCATATCATCTATACCTAGAACTATGTCATCTAGGTACTCTATGAGCGAGTTTCATACTGCTCCTTTAGAGCTCTCCAGAGCTTCTACTTCTCAAATAAGAGAAGATATTGAATCTGTCGAAAATATTCGAATTAGTGAGAATAAAATTCCTCAAGGTATATATCAGAAGAATATTTCTGAGCGTAGGGAATCTCCTACCCAATCCGAAATGAGTTTCCATTTATGATGGACCTTTCTCCAGGTAGTAGTTGGAGGCAGCTCATCAATGATGAGTTTAACCAAGAAAGGTATAAAGATTTTAGAAATTGGTATTTCAAAAAGTTCAAAGATTTTGAATTAAAAGAATTTAAAGATAAATACTATGATCATTTATCTGAAATACAAAGCTATGTTCCCTTTGTAAAGTGGTTTGTCAAATATTTTCACAACAAGGTTAAAAGTGAAATTATGGTTTTACAAAGTAAAAATTGGTGCACTTATAACGGAGAAATTATGAGTTCTCCTTTCCCTCCTGAACAGACCATAAGTTTGGGAAAAAATGTGGAAGCTACGGCTTATTTGAACCTTCAGAATCAGAAGGTTGAGAATGATCATGTCACTCTCAGAGAATTAAATTCAATTATCAAATCTCAAAATTATACAAATACTTTTCTTATTTGTCTAGGTGACCAATTTATGTCTCTTGAAAAAGATATTTCTGATCTAAAAAGACTTTTAGAAAATCAAATGGCTAAACAAGATTTAATTCTTAGTCAGTTGGAGAAAAGAAAGATTGATGAGGAATCCTCTGAGATTGTTATTAATAAAGATGTTCCTATCATACAGCCACCAATAGCAGTGGAAGGATTTAAATTAAAATCCAACAATGACGAATTCATCCATGTTTTGGAAGAAAAGCTTAAGCAATATCGCTTAAATGTTTTATCTCAGAATAATATTTCTGATACCTCTGATATAGAGGATATTAATCAATTAGCAGAAATGTTTGCTAATCATGATATAGAAGATCATGTAGCACAAATAAATCCTATTTATGCTCCTAAGCCTGTAGAAAAATATTACTACAAGAGGCCTTCACCTCAAGATCTACTCTTTGAGGAATCTGAACCTTTTCAGAATTCTTATTCTGGAAAAGCCATTTATGAGTGGAATATTGATGGCTTAAATGATAAGCAAATCATTGATACGATACATAGAATAATTATGTATTCGTCTGTGTGTAAACAACAGCACAATTCTGACAGCACTATAGCGTCGTTTATAACGACTGGTTTTGTTGGCCAATTAAGAGGCTGGTGGGATCATTATCTCACTGATGTTCAGAAGAAAGAAATTCTTTCTCATAAGAAACTTATAAAAGTAGAAGGAACAAGCAACAATGTTGTTGTTACTACTACTGAAGAGGAAGATGCAGTTTATACACTGTGTTTATCTATCTTACAACATTTTGTAGGAACGAACATTCCTATTGCGGAAAAATTACAAACATTATTGCAAAACCTTAGATGTCCATCTTTAACTCATTTTAGGTGGTACAAGGATACTTTTTTATCCAGAGTTTTTCAATTGAAAAATCCTAACTCCACACATTGGAAATCTAAGTTTGTGGATGGTTTGCCTCATCTTTTTGCTGAGAGAATAAGACAAACTCTTAGGAACAATAATGATGGAATAAACATTAATTATTCTGAGTTGACCTATGGCCAAATCATTAGTACCTGTATTAATGAAGGATTAGCTTTGTGTAATGACATAAAGCTTAAAAACCAGCTTAAGAAGCAGAAGTTAACTGAGAAACACCAAATAGGTGAGTTTTGTGAGCAGTTCGCTTTTGATTTAGAGAAACCTCCTGAAATCAGGAAGAAGGGTAAGATTGATAAATCTAGATCTTATAAAGGGAAGAAGAAGTACTCCCCAGATACTTATAAGTATCCTTACAAGAAGAAGCGTAGGAAAAATTATCCCAAACCAAAACCTAAGGATTATACTCCTAACCCTAGTAGGAAAAGGAAAGCTAAAAAGCTTGACATAACATGCCACAAATGTGGAAAGGTTGGTCATTATGCCAACCAGTGTAGGACTAAAAGAGCACTAAATAATATAGAAAATGAAGAACTTAGAAACCAATTAGAAAAGGTTCTTCTCATAAACTCTGAATCAGAAACCTCTGAAGATGATGTCAGCTATAGCTCCTCTTCTAGCTCCTCTCCAAACATTTTGGATAGTGATGATAGTGAAAAGGATTGTCAATGCAATGAATTAAGCTATTGGAAATCCATTGTGGAAATGAATGGTTTAAATGTTTTAACCAGTGAGCAAGATGAAGCTTTAAAAGCTTTAGAATCTATCCCAGATGATAATCTGAGAAGGAAGATGATTGAAACCTTAATAAGGGATAATTCTAGACAGAAAGCTCCTTTGATCAAGGAAGCCCCTTACCAGCTTAGCGAAGTCTTATCTAGGTTTCGCCAGTCTAATGAGAGGGAAACTCCTGTTTCCATAAATGATTTAAAAAGAGAAATAAATCTCTTGAAGTCTGAAATTTCTTACATCAAGAAAAACAATGAGGATTTAGCCAAAAGGATTAACCTTTTAGAAAATCCAAACATAGTGGAGAACATTGTTTTTGATAAAGACAGCCCATCATCTAGCAATAGCTATCTTAATCTCTTGGAAAGAGTTACATCACAAAAATGGTTTGTGAAAATAACCCTTGTAATTAACAAAAATTTTATTCTCAAAGACGAGGTCGCACTGGTGGATAGTGGTGCAGATCTTAACTGCATTCAAGAAGGGATAATTCCAACAAAGTATTTTGTTAAGACTACCCAATCCCTAACTCGGGCAGGAGGTGATAAACTCCAAGTTAACTATAAGTTATCTAATGCCTATATTTGTAACAAAAATATTTGCTTACCAACCCATTTTATCCTTGTCAAGAATTTAACCCATAGGATTATTCTAGGCACTCCCTTTTTGCATAATATTATGCCTATAGTTAATATTGATCAAAAGGGGATTACTACCTTCATAAAGGATCAAAAAATTGTTTTTGAGTTTATTACCGACCCTCAAACTAGAATGCTAAATGAGGTGAAAGATATTCTTTTGAAAAAAGAAAAACAGTTATGTTTTTTAAGAGAAGAGATTAGTTTGCTTAGTATAAGTGAACAGCTTGAAAGCTACGAAGTTAGGAAGAAGATTAAGTCTTTAGAAAAAGATTTCACTACAGAAACCTGTAATGATCTCCCAAATGCTTTTTGGGATAGAAAGAAACATGTTGTTTCTTTACCCTATATAGATGACTTTAATGAAAGTCAGATTCCTACTAGAGCTAGACCAGCTCAGATGAACAATGATTATCTATCTCTATGTAAAAAAGAGATACAGTCTCTTTTAGACAAAGGTCTTATTAGGTACTCTAAGTCTCCTTGGAGTTGCATTGCCTTTTATGTTAATAAGGCTGCTGAGATTGAGAGAGGGGTTCCCAGATTAGTTATTAATTATAAGCCTCTTAACAAAGTCTTAAGATGGATTAGATATCCAATTCCTAATAAAAAAGATTTATTAGATAGATTAAATGACTCTTTAATCTTTTCAAAATTTGATATGAAATCAGGATACTGGCAAATCCAGATCTCTGAAAATGATAGGTACAAAACAGCCTTTACTGTACCTTTTGGACAATTTGAATGGAATGTCCTTCCCTTTGGTTTAAAAAATGCCCCTTCTGAATTTCAAAAAATTATGAATGATATTTTCAATCCATATTCTGAATTTATAATTGTTTATATTGATGATGTTTTAGTATTTTCTAAAACAGTTGACCAACACATGAAACATTTGAAAATTTTCAAGAATGTTATCAAACATAATGGTTTAGTTCTATCTGCTACTAAGATGAAAATATTTCAAACTAAAGTCAGATTTTTAGGTCATATGATTGATAAAGGAACTATTATTCCCATTGAGAGGAGCATTGAATTTGCTTCAAAATTTCCTGATGTCATATTAGATAAAACTCAGTTACAGAGATTCTTAGGGAGTTTGAATTATATTTCAGATTATTATAAAAATTTGTCTAGTGACACTGCTATCCTTTACAATAGGCTTAAAGATAAACCTAAGCCATGGACAGATGCTCATACTAGAGCAGTCCAAAGGATTAAAACTAAGGTCAAATGCCTTCCATGTCTATCTTTGGCAAATCCTAAGTTTTTCAAAATTGTGGAAACTGATGCATCTAATATTGGTTATGGAGGAATACTAAAACAAGTTATTCCTGATACTAATAAAGAAGTTTTGGTCAGATTCACCTCTGGTAAATGGAACCAAACTCAGTCGAAATATTCGACTATTAAGAAAGAAATGCTTTCTATTATAAAGTGTATCTCTAAATTTCAGAGTGATTTACTAAATCAAAAGTTTCTTCTAAGAATTGATTGTAGCTCTGCTAAATCAATAATTGAAAAGGATGTTAAAAACCTTGTGGCAAAACATATTTTTGCTAGTTGGCAGGCTCAATTATCTGCTTTTGAATTTGATATTCAATATATTAAAGGGGAAAATAATTCTCTTGCTGATTACTTGACCCGTGAATTTCTGCAGGGCAATGACAACCCCTTATAGGGGAAGAGGCCGCGGTTTTGGCCGTGGTGGCAGAGGAAGAGGGAGCAACAATATGTTGCCTCAAGAACTTAACATTCCTCTAATAGGGGATTGGACTACGGTGGAAAAGCTCAAGCAGTTACCTGCTCCACCTAAGAAAGAAGAAAAATCTTCTTCATCTTCATCCTCAAGTAAGATAATATCTTACAAGGATATGGCGATTAATGAATCTCAAGATCAGGTATTCGAATATTTCGAGAAACCTGTTACAGAAAAAATAATGTACATTGATGATGAGGATTTGTCATTAACCCATAATGATGGGTGGTCTATCAAGACAAGATATCTAGAATCCAGAGGATATGCTGGACTCTATGGCAAATCAAGGCCAAACTTGGAAATCTTATTAACAGTTACTGAATCAGTAACTATATCCCATTATTATCAAAATAATAATCCAGAAAGTTTTATAAACTTCAGTAAATGCCATATCAACAAAATCTTGTTACCCAGAGAATGGGGTTTAAATCCAAATGGAGAGAAAGCAATAAAAATTGCTGAAAATAAATATATTTATTTTAATTACTGGGATTATATCCAAGCTTTTACTCAGGCTTTCTATTATCAAAACCCAAAGAACAAACATTCTTGGTTCTTTTCTATAAACCCTGAGGTAGTAGAGAAACCTATACCAAATTGGTTCTTTGAATGGTGGATCAAATTTGGTCCCTCCTTAGAAATTCTACCTAAGGAAGTCATGGATTTATATACTCCATGGTGTGATAATAGCCCTTTAATATCAAAGGTAGCTTCTAAAAGACTTATTACAGGACAATGTCCCTGTTTTTTCTTTATCAAGTTTCAAATCCCATGGATATGGAGATGGACTATAACCATATCCAAGGATAAATTCAATATTCCCATTTTAGAAAGAAATTTCTTCTATAAATGGTGGACTAAAATGAGTCCTGAAGATATTCAGGTGATGGTATCCAAGATAAAAATTATTATCAGTGAAGACAAAGCCACAGGAAAGAAAAGTCAAGACCATCAATACTCTATGGCTGATCTAAAAGATTATTTTCAAAGAAAATATCCCAAAGAATCAGAAGAAGAAATTATGGTCAGAATCCTAGACCATATGAAAAATCAATTTTTTAATACTTTTCCTTCAACAATGGCAAAAGGAGATAATATGTCTACATCTTCCCAAGGATCTCTTGGTTTAGCTGGAGAGTCCCAGCCAGATGAAGAACCCACTCAAGAAGATTTCTGGGATGCAATGATTCATTCAATAACGACCAAGAAAGATAAGGGTCAACAATCATAAAACAGCTAAGTCTTTGCCAATACAGCTAAGTCTTTGATGTCGGCAAGAGAAGACAAATAAGTCGTTATCAACTTTATTAAAGTTGGCAAAATAATATGTATTGTAATTTTACTTTTTTAAAGTTGTCTGTTTGTTAGTGGAGACAGATGTGACGATGGGGCCCAATGAGCACCCGGCATCATCCCACCATCTTTTGTTCTTTTGTCATTTTTTGTGTACCGGCAACTGTAGGTTAATGTTGCCTTTTTACCGGATCAAATAGTGATCCATTTTTTCCTATATATAGGAACCTTTGTTTCAGTTGGAATCACGCTTCAATTTCATCAATAAAATATCTTATTTAAGTTTTATCTTCTCTTGCTAATTCTTAACACTTCCGCTACTCTCCAATCTTCTTGAATACTAAAAGTATATATATATACTATCTTTTGTTGAAATGAGAGTGTTGAATTGTGTGTTAGAGTCCTAGAAAATGTGTTGCTAGCATATTATTCATATTCACACACATATCTTAATTTTAATTATTATTGGAATGAGGAGTATTAGCAACACACATATTCTAATACATTCTCTTTTATTGAAATGAAAGTGTTGAATTGTATATTATTAGAAAATGTGTTGCTTACAATATTCTTGTTTAGATATACACCAGGTTTAAAATAGAAATAAAAATAAGCGTGTAAAGTTAGTAGCAAAAAGTACAGGTGCAAAAAGTAACAAAGTACTACTCAAAGCATAGCCCAACTCAGGAAAAATTAACAAATGTTACTTATCTACACCCCCTCTCTGTTTTCATGCAGTAGACTTTTAAATTTATCAAGATTTCACAATCGTCTTTTGACGGAATGATTTCAGGATTTGTTGTCTTACATGTTCATATGTTTATTTAGCTTTGATAATAATGACAACGGAATTTAAGTTTAACAAATCAGTCCTTATGGCTTTTCTTACCCTTTTTTTTATGCTAAGGAATCCCTTAGGCCACTAAAACCTAATGATTTTTCCTTTCACCTTGTTTTTGGTTAGGGAGAGTTTCTTTTGATGGCCATGAGTTTTCTTGCGCGCTTTCTGAAATTACTAAAATATCATTTCTACTACTTAAGTACCAAACTTAGTTCGCTTGAGTTTACTACTCAAGTAGTGGACGGTGTAAAATCTTGAAAAATTCATGTTATGGGTGTTATTTTCCCAAATTTCTCATTTTTATAACATCTTCCAATTAAGTAGCGGAATGCTAAAATAAGAAAATAGAATGGCGCACGAGAAGTACAGAATGCGCCAAAAGAAGCTCTCTTGGTTTGATTATTTTTTTGTTTTACTGGACTTTGGTTAGGATCGGCAGAAAGAGTAGAATGGTCTTTATTTTTTGGGTCCTTAACCAAGTATCCCTTCACTGACTTGCTTTTTGCACCCTTTTTTTCTAACACACAAATTCATGAGGTTTTTATTTTGTTAGTAATTCATGAGGCTTAAGGGCTCAAACTCTTCTCTCAAATAAATAAAAAATAATAAAAGGGGCTCAAATTCTAACATCTTGAGATCCTGGTGTTTGTGCTTGTAAATAGAGCAAATTCTATTGAAATAGGTGCTCATCGTACCCGACAGACCTCAAGATATTAATCTCTGTAATTGTGTGCGAAAGATATTGTAAATTTTTTGCTCAAGTAGTCCAGTAGTTAGACTACCACACCTTAAGTGTGGAGATGTGGGAAATCTCGAGTTCAAACTCAAACCCCTACATATAAATGTCCTCGCAGCTATTAACCGAGTTGCACTTACTCAACAAAAACGATGCAACATATTGGTGAAATATCAATGCTATAATATGATGTAATGAACTCAAGCAATCGTTTTATTCCCGTTTGGCTTATTACATTTTGTCTCAAAGACATAATAGAAATACATAAAGAAACATACATAACCATGGCTGAATGAAAATTTGCTACATGTAGAGCAAATTATCCATGTCCTCCAACCAAAGTATTTCCAATCCCACACACCAATAAAAATGAGTAACCCTTAAAGTTGAAAAAAGAAAAGTTTTATTCAGTGCTAAGATAATAGGAGAGAATGAAGAGGCTATACCATAAACCAATATACCCCACACCACTATCTATTCTATAACCCCTTTTTCATTGCTTAAATTAAAAGTATGCTTCTATATTTGTAACATCATAATGATGATGATGATGATTGAGTTTTACTTCTCTAGTTCAATCTTAACCCCTCAAGTGCCAAATTTGCAGTTAGCCATCTGCAAACTTCATCAGTCTCTTCAGGAACTGTATAGTGACCCAACCTGCAAACAAATAATTTCATGTCATACACAAATATGATGATTATCTTTGCACTTTGCATTAAGAAGAAGAAGAAGAAGAAGAAGAAGAAGAAGAAGAAGAAGAAGAAGAAGAAGAAGAAGAAGAAGAAGAAGAAGAAGAAGAAGAAGAAGAAGAAGAAGAAGAAGAAGAAGAAGAAGAAGAAGAAGAAGAAGAAGAAGAAGAAGAAGAAGAAGAAGAAGAAGAAGAAGAAGAAGAAGAAGAAGAAGAAGAAGAAGAAGAAGAAGAAATAAGATGAATACCCGTTGTAGCTTCTAAATATAAGATTCTGGAATCCAGCTGCGCTTAAGGTCCTTGCAGAATTCTCTCCGTGTTCATATGCAACCACATCATCAGCTACAAAAAGATTTCAAAGTATAATTATTGTGAGGATCAGGTATGAAATCAGCTCAATATTGCATGATTTAAGATTGTATCATACAACTTTGAAGCTTGAATAACAATAACAGAAGCAAGCAAATTGATTTTAGTTAAAAGTGAGTTTAAGGTAATATTATATACGTTCGGATATATTTAAGTGAAAATGAGTCGAACAATAAATTTGAGAGTAAAAAATCACGTTTTGAGGCAAAAGCTATAATCAATTCTAACCGAGAACCTCAAAACATGCCAAAATCAATTTTACGTTTTCAGAATCACTTTTGTATCTCCTATAAGTGAACACAATCTGGTATATTATATAAAGCCAGTTGAAATTCCGATGATTTGCAGAAACAAAAAAAATGTCAAAGTTGAAGAACATGAAGATGTTGAGATGTCATTGAACGAATAACTCCTGCAGAGCATTTTTCATTTTTCTTTGAGATTACATCATAGGAACTATAAATTACTATCAAAATTCCAAATTTATGCTAATCAGAAAATTCAAGTAATGTGCAGGCCCCTCAATAGAAAATCAAGAAATCAGGATGGAGGATAGATGAAACAAACACGCTGAAATTAATAGAAAGGGAAAAAGATTATAACAATTTAAGTTTGAAGTTAAAATGAAAAGTCATAAAAATTTTATAAATACCCCTTCCATGGCCGAGAAATAAGGGCAACGACGCTGCACGCCTTATACCATCATGTGATCCCTCGATCCGGTTTCTCAAGGTCCTATATGAATTAGCACCTTCTGAGTTATGCATATAGTATATAGCTTAAAGAAATCAAATGGTAGCAACTAGAAATCAAACCTTGAACAAGGAAGCCAGCCGCTTAATGAAATAATTGCGCTTAAGTTGATAGGATAAACGTTTCCATTTCCATAGCGTCCCAAAACATGACATGTAGCTGAGTGAAGTGCAGTTGCAGCACCATTACTGAAACCCCCAATACCAAGTTTGACTGTACAGTAAGCATGAGTAAAATTACAAGCACCGTAAATTTGGTAATAACAGTCCAAGGTATATAATCTAACATTATAAATGTAAAAGGTGGCTTAGCTCCAATTTCTTAAATAACTAAACACACTACTTTGGTCACTTTATAAAATTTTTTAAGAAGTAAATAACTATTGACACCTTATTGATAAGAAATGTGGACAAGTTTTTTGGTATAGTATTCAACTAAGCATGTACTGTTTTCTTGCTATACCGGCGTAAGAAATATTGTGCATTGAAGAACAAATAAAGTAAAAGAATATTTTTATGCTGCTATAGAAGCATACATCTACACAAGTTTTTGTTATCATAGATTTTAGCAACTTCTGTCATGATTTATATTATAGTTTTGTTATCCTAGATTTAATGTAATGAATCATATCTTCAAGAGGGGAAAAAAGCTATGGAAGAATGGAAGATCACACCAATATGCTTCTCAGGGGATAATAGAAAACCTACTATTTGGAGGCTCCGTTGACAAAAGATTGGCAACATGTGCTGCAGAAGCATCTAAGCCCTCCAAATCATTAGAAGCGTCTTCCGAAATATCACCAACATCAGACCCTGGTAGAGATATGTCAATCAAATTAAACTATTGACGACAGTTGAAATGGAGCCAGTGTTATAGTTCTAGACCAAATATACAGAAGTTAAACTTTGCAGGCAAAGGAAATAGTCAAAGATGAATGGTGTTTTCAAGTAACTAATGTAAAATTTTAAATCAATGAGCCTTACAAGAAGTGCAAGGAAATCCACCAAATAAGGCTACAGGCCTCGTAGGAGCGGTTGGACAAATCCATTTAATCTGAAACATAAATTTCAAGATCACAAACAGTGTATCTGCTTATTAAGTACATATACTTTCCAAATATTGCAGGTATCAATTCAAAAAATGCCAATGTCAAATATAAACATATCCTTACATTTGGAAGAGGAAGAGTTTCCAATAGTTGCGACCAGCTGCAAGACAAAATAAAGTCCATGTTATATTCACCATAGGCCAATATTTAACTTGTCAACTTGATAAAAAATAAAGAAAAAGACCATTTATGGTATAAGAGTTCTCCCAGTAAAAATGACTTTTGAAACTAGTTTAAGGTTTCTTCAAGAAAATACACATAATTATAATACTCCTGCCTTATTTTGGGACCACACCATATTTTTATAAATGGCATAAGCTATATTATATGACTCAATGCACTGATCAACATGATTTCAGAATTATGGAAATCAAGAGATTATTACTTGCATAGGGACTATATGTGTTCTTTATTAGTTGTCACTATCTAAATATAAACTATAGTTAAAAAAGAATGCAAGAGTATAACTATTAATAATAACTCTTTTGATGACAGTGCCTTTTGTGTTATCCTACCAAATCAATTGGTAAGAATTTTCTAAAAGAGGATATATAGTTTAAGAACTTATTAATGAACAAAGTTTAACAGAAAATACAAGATATTGACATTCCCTTGCTAATTACTATGTCCTTTAAATTTGTTAGAAGAAAACAAATTCTTTGTTTCACTAAAGGCACATATTCTCAAGCATAAAGAGAAGGTATCTACTCAAACTAAGTTTACCAATAAAAAGGAATAAAAATTTTCAAATATTAAAATTCCAAACAACACCAATATCAAACTGTTGAGCCATGCACACAAACATAAACATTGAGAAAATGCATGATAGCCTATTGCTGTGAGCACAATCAGTTTTCACAATATAACCTTTAATTCCATTTGACAACCAGTTCATATACTATGAAGCAACACACAGGACACTGGACACGACACTGACACACGTCGAAACCAATAACATTTTGAAAAAATGAAAGTAATTAAATGTAATCATATGTGTCGGTGTTACATAGCTCATACAAAATAAAACTTTTCCCTCAAATAAATCTTCAAATGTATTCCAATTTTAACAAAAGAAAGCATCCATTTTCAAACCATTGACTGCATAAAATAAAACATTCAAGTTAGCAACACACCTCGAACCATTGTCGCCAATACCATGTAACCAAACTATAGTTGCTTGGTGCTTCCCTTTAGGTCTAACCACATGAGTCCTTCCAAACTCAAATGTCCTGCTAGCATTTCCACTACCTAAAACATGAAACAAATAAAGTACATTTAGTCCTACAATTAAAGAAGTTGCAATAGTTAAGGGACCAGGGTTCAAACCCTGGTGAATTAAAAAAAACACAAACATAACAACTTCGGGCACAATTATAAGCAAAATTGCACTTTTTAGATTCATTGAATAACTGATGTATGATATATAATACTCCTATAGGTCAATTATTCAATGTACCTAAAAAGTGATGTTTTGCTTATAATTATGGTCTGACGGAGTAATATATTAACATATTAGTAAACCCAAAAAATACTAAATTGAAAAATGTAGTTTGAACTTGAAGGACAATAAAGATGGCATTGGTTCATATTGCAACTAACCAGAACTAGTTGAGAAGTTTCTGTGGCTCATATTTTCAACTCAAATGCCACAATGCTTATGTTGAGTTTCTGGAATGAATGAAAACCAACATTAGCAACATATATTTATACCCAAATGAGAGAATAAAAGGAAAAGATTAATAATAATATCAATGAATCTGCATCAGCTACCCTACTTATAACAGTAGCTAAAACCTCATAAAAAAATTGACAGAAAGTGAAAAGCACTAAAAAAGAAAAGTTGTAACCCTTTATGAGCTAGAATGCACATACAAGAAATGAAGCAAAAAATGCAGAGAAAGAGGCAAAGAGAATAATAAGATTGGAGAATCAATGCTTTTGGAAATTGAGTAAAGCAAAGCAATTAGGATGCTAAGAAAACAAGAAGAATATTTTAGCTAATATAAAAACTTATATTTTCTTTGGCATTTGCCACCTTTCATTTTTCCTAATAGAAAATGAAATTAATTTGTAAAATAGTTGCATTAATTAAGGAAATGAAGTTGAAAGTTGAAACCTTTACCAGTTCAATGATGTTGTTCCTACTCGTGGTCGTGGGTATCAACTTTCTGCTATATATTTCTCCCTTGCATAATAATAATAATAATAATAATAATAATAATAATAATAATAATAATAATAATAATAATAATAATAATAATAATAATAATAATAATAATAATAATAATAATAATAATAATAATAATAATAATAATAATAATAATAATAATAATAATAATAAGGGAGGGATCAAATTACATCGGTGTAACATTTGAGTAATGTTACACCGCTTAATAACGCTTTAACGAATTCAAATTTTACAAAATCCACCGTTGGATTGAAAGTTTATATCATATAGATCATATATGTTGAGTTTTACAAAAATCTAAAATCGTTGGATATGTTATTGAGACACATCAAGATTAACGGTTTATGCGTTTTTATTGAATACCGTTAATCTTTATATGTCTCAAAAACATGTCAAACGATTTTAGATTTTTGTAAAACTCAACATAGATGATCTATACGATATAAACTTTCAATCCAACGGTGGATTTTGTAAAATTTGAATTCGTTAAAGCGTTATTAAGCGGTGTAACATTACTCAAATGTTACACCGGTGTAATTTGATCCCTCCTCATAATAATAATAATAATAATAATAATAATAATAATAATAATAATAATAATAATAATAATAAAAATAAATATTGATCCCTCCCCTAATAATAATAATAATAATAATAATAATAAATAAATAATATGATATAGGTGGTAGATATTTTAGTCTCTTAATTATTTAATCAAGCCGTTATGCTTTAGTTAATGTGTATGAAAAACATTTATGCAGTTGTCTGGAGGTAGGGCCTGCCCAAGGGCCAACTAGTCCAAGCAAAGGTTTTCAGTCCCAGAATTTTGAGTAAAAAAAAAAAAGAATTAGAAAATTTAATTTGGTTATAAATATATAATATGATAACTATTTTAGATGTTTGTCTAGTTTAATTGGTCACAATGAGGGTCTCATATCCTCTTAATCTCTAAATATTCAAAAACTTAACATTTTTAATTTACTTATATACAAGTTCTTGTGTGTTTTTTTTAAAAACTTCTTTAAAATTTGATTTAAGCAGAGATGTTGGTCCGATCAAGCATAGAGATATTTAACTTACCATTGTTATTATTATTATTTTACTATTATATGCATACTAGAATCTTAACTTTAAACAAAGATAATATAGAAAAGTATAACTTTGTTGAGATCAAGTGATTATAAAAAAAAAACCTAGATGAAGTGAGAAACAAACCTACAAAAGCATATGGGCTTTTTTGCTTTTCTTCATGATTTGCCTTTGTTGGCCACGTTCCCACGACTTTCTCTCTCCTCTTTTTGTTTTGTTACTTTCACTCTTCACATTAACAAAAAAAAACATAGCATAATTCTCTTAATTTGGTAGAATTGAAAAATTGTTATAATATTCTTAAAATTAAAAATATATTAATCATAAATTTTTATTTATCATTCTCAATATATAAACACTTTTTAAAAAAATGTGAAAGATTTTTCTATTTTCGGATTTTCCCCTCTATTTTTCTCCTTCGGCCTCTCCAAAGTTCTTTTATCTCCTCGCTTCCAAATTTGCAAACAAGACTTAAGAATAGTGTGATCACACGCATACTCGCACACACTAAATATTCATAAAGAGAACATTGTGAATTCAAATTTCCGCCTACATATAAAAAAATATTGTGGTTACATAATTGTATTCACTCTTCAACTTTTTTTATATTCACTCTTCAAATTAGTTTCTAAAGGATATAATAAACAAAATAAATAGTCTCTAAAACTTTGGTTAATAAAAGAAAATATAAAGAAACAAAAAGGAGTAAAAAAATAAAAGAATTGTTTAATTGTTTGATATAAGAGAAAAAGATTCCTTGTTCCAATCAATTGAATGTGACATGACATGATAAACTTATAATTAGTAAGGAAAAATATTAATTAAAATCATGTTTAAAAATAATAATAAATACATCTATGTTATAAAAAAAATACATTTAATAATTTAAAAGAAACCTTAAGAGACAAAAAGGCTTTTTTTTAAGTCAAATATCCTAGCAAACTACTCCCTCCGGTTCTATATATCAGCAAATTTTAGCTTTTTAGGTAATATAGACTAGATACATTATTTTTTCAATGTATCTAAATTGCTAAAATTTACTTATATATAGAGTACACTTTAATCGTGGAGATTTTCATATTTAAATTCAGGCTCCTATAAATCAATGTCCGGACAAAAAGAAATTCAAAGAAAAAAATATAATATTATTGAATGGAGGATGTATTTTCGAATGGTATGTGTCGGGAATCTTTAGAGATTTAAAAATTGTTATCACACCTTTGATATTCTGTATGGTAGTGACACAAGTCTAAACACATTTTTAAGGTTCTGACTTCTGAAAGAGTAAAGATGCTTTGATAATGAATATTTAAGACAAAACTTGACATGCATTTTTCATGGTTAGGGTTGAAAAAATAGTGAGATATGCTTCAAAAAAGTTACTACATCGTCATGTTGCTGATTTGCTGTTTGTAGAATATTGGACATTATGGACAGCATCAAAATGCATGTGATGTTACTGGTGGAACGGTGCTAATCGTTGGAATGAGCAAACGAAAACACGGTAAAATTAACCAGGGCCGGCCATTGGGCCAAGCTAACAAAGCTAGGGCTTTAGGCCCATGTATATTGTTTTTTTTTATCAAAGCAAAAAAGGCCTCAAAATTATTTTCAAGTATATTACATATAGGCCTCGCGTGAAATATTTAACATAAGCATTGTACAGCTCGGTTGGCATGGAGGCCGAAGTCTAAGGAGAGGTTCCGTGTTCGACACCTCTCTCTGTTGAAATTGGTTATTTTTTCTTGTTTTATCCAATTTTATTTGTTTTGGAGAACCATACAATGCTTTTCTAGTTTTTTTTTTTTACAAAAATAAAAATCATCTACATTATGATAGTAATATAGTATACAGACTATTATTATTTATATAAACTGGCTCTTAAAATAAAATAGTTTTCTAACTTAAATTTAATTTAATTATAAATAATGTGAATATCAATACAAAAATTTAATTAAATTTTGATAATATTCATATTTTGAAATAGGAACAAACAAATTAAATTAAAGTTACATGCAATAAAACATATATATATATTCAGTAGTTTTTTACCTGAAAATATATTTTAATTTTTTTTGTAAATTTTCTTTTATTTTTTTTTTTCAAAAAAAAAAGCAAAAGGCCTTATTTTAGTGTTCGCTTTAGGCCACCCAACATGTTGGGCCGGCCCTGAAATTAACGGCAAATATTACTCCATTTCAAGACTATTTATGTACATTTTCAATTTTTTATCAACTTTTTTTTTCTTAAAAAAACTATTTTAGAAATCAAATACAAAATAAATGAAAATCGTTAATATTCTCATGATATATAAATAAATAAATAAATAAATTATTACTAGGTACTCGGCTAATAGCTCTAGAGTTTTCAAGGTCGGCCCTGAGCATAGACATTGAAGCCAAAGGTCGGGGGCCGATATATATTGGGGTCCAGTTTTTTTTCCCTTTCTATATACTTATTGTATTATAAAAAAATTATATTAACATCGATTAGTTTGATCGACCTACAAACAACAAATTAAATAATAGAAGTTTTACATCACCTATTGTAGAAAATTCCTTTCTTTCATTATATTTCTGTTTACAAAGCGATCAATTTCAGTTTTAAAAAAACTATCAATTTTCAAGTGCTAATGTTATGTACTTTTGTTGTATACTACTTTTTTTATTTATATTATGCAAGCTTATTATTATTATTGCTAGATTTGTTTTTGAATTATGTGTTACTACTAATAATGATCATTTTTTATTTTTGTGTTATTACTTTTGCACTATTAAACCATATTAAATCAAATGAAATAAGTTATTTTTTCAAATTTGGACTAAGGCTCATAAAATGTTAGAAACGGAGTTGACACGATTTTTTGTTATAAGAAAAATATTATTATTATAAGGGAGTACATAGTATACTCAATCTCTTGCAAAACAAAGCTCATTATTATAGACTTTGGATACAAGCTAAACGATCAATTATACACAAGTAAAAGTTGGTACGATTTTAACCCATGAAGAAGTTTTTTTAACCCATGGAGAAGTTATGTCATTTGTCTATGTGTTAAGTGTAGCGTAGATTTTTAATAACTTAAATGCTATGAAAAACATAAGTAAAAGTTAGAGCGAAAAAAAAAACATAGGTGAATGCGAGTAACATATGTTGTTTACTAATTGATTGTGTTTCTCCAATGAGATTTGCATGTTGTATTTATGGACAAATATATCAATTCTTAAGTTCTACTAGTATTATTCATGATCTTGACAAAAAAAATTGTGCTCTTAATGATGAATCAATGCATTAGACTTTTAGTTTGTGTTGTGTTATATAAAAACCGAATGTGACAACAAATTTCGATGATGCAAATGTCATTGTGTAAGATTAAAAAGACATACATAATTCTAATTAGAATTGGTGAAAATAACACTGAAGTAGGACATCATTAATTAAACTTATAATAACATGATTAATGTTATTATGATTAATGTTATTAATCATATAGGGAGCATGCTAATTCCATGTTAGTCTCTAAGCTCACCTTAGCAATCTTCCTCATTAACAAATCAGCCTTATCTCTCACTCTTGCAGAACCCCTCACAGAAAGATCAGCCAACACACTTGAGAATTCTGATAACAACAAAGCCTCTCTAACACATTCTTCACTATCATCAAAAAGTCTAACAAGAATATCAACTGCACCTTCTTTACACAACAAAGACCTTCCTTTCAACACACTTAACATTGAACTTAATATCTCATTTGTTTTTTTCACTGCATTCAACCCTTCATCAAACCTCACAAGGAGACCAAGAACAGTAAGAGATGTTCCAGCTAAATCCTCATTATTATCAGTGCTCTTTACAACTTGTAGCAGCACTGGAACCGCTCCGCCTCGAACGGCCAAAGTACAATTTCCATGAAACTGAACAAGTTCAGCTAAAGAACTCAAAAGGTGATGAGCTTCAGAAGAGTCAAGAAGAGAGTTTTCAATAGCCGTCACCAGCAACTGAACTGTGCCTGCTACTCCAAATTTGGCTTTGTTTTTGTCAAACATAGCTAAACTACAAATCAATGAAGAGGCAAGTTTGCATGAATCAAGAGAACATGGTGATAATGATGAGTTAATGAGGGAATTGAGGTGATAAATGGTTTCCATATCTGCAAGAGATAGCTTTAGATCAGAGTTGAGGGAAAGGTTAAAGAGGGTCAACAAGGAAAGGGTTTGGATAATGGAGGAGGAAGCATTTGTGAGTGTGGCTAATGTTGAGATTGCTCCATCTGTTTGAGCTAGCAAAGTTCTGTTTTGGGGACTTACCTTGGTGATGGCTGCCAATGTTTGAAGGCCTTTCTCCTGAGCTTCATGAGAATCTGATTGTACCAGGGTGAGACATTCATTAATGGTGTCAAAAATACGTGATGATGATGATGATGACGATACTGACATCTCTAAGATTCTGATCTATGGTGTCCCGTTTCAATAACAGAAGTTGTGTTGTGTTTAATAAGCTTAAGATTTTATATATTTGCTGAGGCTATAACCAAGAACGCAAATACTATTTTTTTTACAAACAAATTGGGTTTTGATAGTTACAATGTTTTATTAGCATTGGAAACTGCTACACTATTTAGGATCTTTGTCTGGCTCTATGGATCTTTAGTCCATCTCTTTGTTCTTTAACCTTTGGCTGTAGTTAATTAACAACATTACATTGTTGCTTAAAATACTAATTTTAACATTCCCCTCGTTCGCACAAACCAAGCTACACTAATCCTTGACTTTTCTACCATTTTTCAGCTAATTTAGCCTATAAGACAGTTTACTATTTTACTTTATTCGTAAAAAGAAATGTGAAACTTCAAAATAGCAAAAAGGTTGCTTGAAGAACCTCTTTCATATAAGTTGAGGAGGTTGATTTCCATTTTTCAGAGAAGCTGTATGGATCATCATATCTAATAACCATTGCCAAAATTTAATAAATTCAACTCAAATGCTTGTGCTACCGAAAACATGGCAGGCAAAGACAATGTTCCCCAATTCGACCAAATACCGCAATAACTCCGCTGCTTAGACCACACCCTAATTTCACAAGTACTGTCTTACTTACTCTAGCATTAGAATCTTTCAACATGTCATTGCTGTTTACAGAGAAAATACAAATAGGACATCCACAAATTCCAGCATGCAAATAAAGCAGAAGGTGAAGTTCAAATATCGAAGCCACAAGCTCAAAAGGAGACAACACCAACTACAACACTCGGGACCAAGTATTTTCACCTTTGGCCCGAGTCTGGAGAACCGTCACCATACGAGACCAAGCCTTTCTTTCCATCTGGGCTTCTGGATGATGACCCTGACCTGTCTCTACTTGCTTTTCGTGGAGATGGTGATTCTACAAAAGACCTAGATTTTGCTGGACTCCTGCTCCGGGAATATGATGAATGCCTTTCTACACGAGGAGAGGGACGAGATCGACCTGGAGAAGTACTCCGAACTGGGGAGCGAATGCGAACTGGGCTGCGGCTTCTGCTATATCGTCGAGCTCGGTAGTGTGGGCTGGGCGAGACAGATGGTGTTCTGCTCCTCCTTCGGTACCTAAGTATAAACTCCAAAATAATTATATGTACTCTAATGCTATCATTGTCAAATACGGCACAAAGAACTAACAATGATCAATAGTTATGCATCAAAACAAAATAACTAATAAAATTAATATATAGAAAGCAATCGTTGTAGTTAATGAGGGGAAAAAAAACCTTGGAGGAGTTCTTCCACGTGGTGGTGGGCTTCTGAAACGCCTAGGGGAATACCTTCTGTAATTTGAATATCTGCACACAATGTTCAGTCTATCATTCAACTATAAAATCACAATACCAGCAGTGAGGCAACTAATTGGAAACTGCATATAACTTTACCTGTCACGATCAATTCTTCCATTGTACCGGTAAGACCTCACAGGAGACCTAGAAGGGGTTCTATACCTTCTTGCATAGGAGTATCGTTCACTAAAACCTCTTCCCCTTCTAATACGCTTTGGCGAAGCATCAGGTGAAGCACTCCTAGACAAATTAACTCCACGAGATGTCCTTCTACGTACAGGGCTTGGACTCCTAGAATAACTAAGGCGATTATTTCTACTGGGTGCCATGACGGGACTCCGGCTAATGCTTCTCTTTGATGGGACCCTACCAGAGCTTCTGCTTAAGCTTCTTGCAGTTGATCTAACTGGACTGCGACTTAAACTCTTTCTTGACACTCTTACAGGACTTTTGCTTAGGCTTCGTGCAGGTGATCTAACTGGACTGCGACTTACACTCTTTCTTGACACTCTTACAGGGCTTCTGCTGATTGTTTTTCGTGATGATGCTCTAGGAGAACTCCTGCTCCGGCGGGATCTTACAGGGCTCTTGCTGACACTTTTGAGAGGACGAGTTATCACAGGACTTCTACTGACATTTCTCCCCCTCCTGCCCCTTACTGGGCTCCTGTTGATGCTTCTGCTTCGACTCCTGCCAATTACTCTAACAGGGCTCCTGCTCAAACTCCTCCTTGATGGACGAGGAGGGCTTCTGCTAAGACTGGGACTTTTGCTCAATCTTCTTTTCGGGGTAATGCTACGGCTCTTGCTCCTAGTCCTCCTAGGACTAATACTCATACTCTTACTCATGGGTCGTGCCGGGCTCATGCTTCGACTCCTGCTCATTAATATTTTTATAAGTGGAAGAAATTATAAGCATAACAAATAACTAAGGTGTGACAAGAGAGAGAATTAGACCTAGATTTGCCCAAATGATCATCCATCACATCAGGCTGCCTCTCTTCACTTCTGTCAGATCTATAGGCAGCTCCAGTACCATTGCTATACCGCTCTCCATTTTCCTTAACAATAGTTTCCTTACTCTCTGGCATATCCACCTCTTCCTTTTTATGATGGATGGTGGGAACATCTTTCTCCACAGCTGAGAGAGACTTCACTTCAGCTGGACACAAAAGGAGAGAAACACATTATGCATGAAGCCCAAAGAATTAAACTTAACAAAAAGTCAGTGAGAAGTATTAAACAGTTTTTTTATTGAAAGATAATTGCGGGTCACAAAAAAATTTATTTGGAGAACAATTAAATTACATCAAAATTTACCTTTTTTATGAGAACGGTCTTTTCGCCTCAGCTCTTTCTGTTGAGTATCAAGACTTTCACCATCAGAGCTACTGTTACTCTCACTATCTGAATCGCTGCCAGATTCCCTAATAAAATATGGAATTCAGTTTGAGACCTTGAAAATGTATTCTTAAATATGGCTTGTTAAATGTGCGAAAATATGCAAATTCATATATAACTAAAAGCTGAGAAATTCTTATAAATATCCACTGAGTGGGAAATAAACTACCTCTATCAATGTGTACAATCATACATGATAATACATTCATCACAAGAATGATAAATTACTGAAATCTTAATTTCATACGTAACAACTGAAGGTTCCTAAAGTCTGAGAAATTCATATAAACATGCAATGTATGGGAAATAACCTACCTCTATCATTGTGTATTACTATGCACGATAATACATTCTTCCAAAAAATAGAAAAATTACTGAAATCTTGAATTCATACGTAACAACTAAAGGTTCAATCAAAATATTAAGCATTAATACCTTTTTGATCTACGCTTCGACCTCTTATCCCTTCTTCTTCGCCTTCTATCACGGCGTTTATCTCTCCTTTTTCCACGTTTATATTTATCTTTCTTGGATCTCTTTCTCTTTCTTCGCCGGTCATCACTAGATGAACTTATATCAGATGATGAAGACAGGTCTGAGTCAGAATCACTATCAGTTTCCGAAGATTCTGTGTCTGAATCTGAAGAACTCTCGGACTCAGATGAGTGGTATCTTCTCCTCTTCCTTCGGTCTTTTGAAGATCTTTTGTGCTTTCCCTTCTTGCGTGTTTCATGATTATTCCCTTCGTTGGATGCATCCTTTCCAGTTTTTGATTTATTTACCTTCTTCCCATCTACAAATATGAGTATTCAAATCACGGGTTTAATAATATATTAAATATTAAATATATGAAAAAAATAAACATTGGTCAAGAATAGAGCACCTTCAATTGAATATAGCACAAAATAAACTATGCTCTGATATTTAACGAGTTGGAAACGGAATTTTCCAAAAGTAGATTAACTTTCATTCATGTTATGAGTAGAACTGTATTATTAGAAATAAGCTAAGCAATGCGTACCGTCGTTATATTCACCACAATTAATGATTTTAACAGTTACAGTTGGATGTCCTTCATCATTACCCACATCTTCAATTCTCTTCAATACTTGAAGCCCTTCAACAAGCTTCCCAAAGACTACATGCTTCCTGCTAAATCGCACCACAACAGCACAATCAGGCAATTTATCGTACCTCACCTTCACAAAAAAAATATATCATTTGAGTAAGAAGTAAAATGCAAACAAAAAATATCAGATTAGCAAACCTATCAAGATGATGATCTGCTTTCAAAGTGATGATAAAATGAGAACCAAATGTGTGACGGTCCGCAATCGCCATCGACAAAAGCCCAGGGGCGTCGTGCTTAAGCCTAGGTGACTCATCTAAAATAAACCAAAAATACAAACTACATTAATATCGATATATAGCACAAGTTACAATGTATAGTATGTTCTTGGTTATGGCATGTAATATTCTTACCTGGGAAGTTTGAACCATATATGCTTTCTCCACCAGTCCCTGGAAACATGGAAAATGCAGTGCACAGATAAGTTGAAAATTAATGGACACCGGGAAAAAACCAACATATGAGAGAAATTTATATTTAAAAAAAAATAAAACTTGAACCTAAACTAAACTTTAAGCCAAGAAATTAAATATTTTGAAACACCAAAGAGATGTGGTATTTAATCAGCTGCATACTTTCAATATTAGAAAAACATGGACCACAGAACTCAAAGAATATAAATCAACATCATGAAGAGACGTATTACTATCAATATTACCAATTTCAAAACAAAACTAATCCAAGTTTCTAAATCAAAACAAAAAGGTCTAATACCCCTACTCAGTTACAGGCCAATTCTTGTTCAAGTAAAGGAACTGTGTTAAAGATGTTCCCAGTTGACTTAGAAAAGAAATTACCATTGTCACAGGAAACATGCAAATGGAACAAGGCTTGCAACTCGGACAACTGAATGATCAAATAATAAAAACACAGGAAGTGACTACGTATATTGTATCAAATTGCAACCATCAAAAAATGGACAGCAAAACTCATAATGGGATGCAATATATAGATATTGATAAAATACATACCATTTCGATTGACAAAATCACCACCCTGTATAAAAGTAAAACCAGCAGTTAGTACACATAGTAACAGTAGAATAATGCATTCAAAGTGGGCTGGGGCACAAAGAAGCTTAATTAGAGTTATGATGATAGACAACTTTGCAAGTGCAACAAACAACATTGTAAGTACAACCTTAAAACTATATCACAAGAAAAGCAGTTGTGACTATCAGCCCCGTGTATCCTACAGCATAAACAAGGGTAATGGAAACGACTGCTAAGCCATGTTCAACCACAATGAGAGGCCATATACAGAAATACCATAGAAAGATTTAGATAAAAAACCAGATAAAACAACATACCTTCACAATAGAGCCTTTTATAACACGATGGAAGAAAGAACCCTTGTAATGCAGCGATTTTCCAGTATTTGGACTGACACCTCTCTCTCCTGAACACAATCAGAAATTTCACAGAAAAGGGAGGAATAAGTGCATAGTTCATTAGGTAGACAATTCTTAAGCAAAGATCCACTTTTAACCAAAAGCATAAACAATATTTAAAAGTACATATACATGTCGAAGAACTTGTTGGTGGATGTGTGACTGTGATCGTAGAAAATGCATAAACAATAAAAGGTCTGGCTAACAACAGTTTGAATTGAAGAAATTCTTAAAGCAATCAAACTTAAATTTAAAATACCTGTAGATAATGCACGGAAATTTTCTGCAGTCTTGGGAGCAACATCGTAGAAAAGCTGTGACAGCACGATGATCACTCGTTAGGTTGCATAGTAGAAAAACTGCAGCATAAATAGTAATAACATATAGAAACAACATAGTGTACCTCAAAAACCATCCTTTCAACAGGATCCCCATCAATAGACACGTCCATAAACACCAAAGGATTCTTTTTCTTTGCCATAGCCTTCATCTTATTCATCAAAATCTAAAACGGCATAATCATTGACCTGAAGTAACAATGCATTATTAAATAGAGATCATTTCTTTGTTGATTTGAAATATGCATGATAAGGAACAAACAGCATTTGTAATTTAACAAGACGAATGTAAATAGCAGGATACAATATCCATGATTTAACGCATGAAATGAGTATAACTAAAATAATTAGCATGATACCAATGCAGTACACAATGTACCTGGATGCAAAATCCAGTAAATAAATGGAAGAAGAAAGAATAAAAACACACAAAAATTATTTTTATATGTATATTATTATCTGCTGTGAATTAGTTAAAATACGTAATTTAATATGACAGGTCTATGATGCGTTTCGTTTCTGAGAAGCGGCTATCGCGGCCACAAATCGCCGTGGAATCACATTATCGCGCGAGCTACAGCGGCGGAATTGGAGATGGAAGGGATAATACGGGAAGAAAAAGGAAAACCTAGATTTACTCACTGTTGGGGGAGTATTTCCTTGCTACGACGATAAAGTTCGATTGCGTTTTTCCGAGCAGTGGAGTTGAGTTCCACACAGTTGTTGCAGCGGCTGAGTTTTGTTGATTTTAGGGTTTTATTAAGGGCCTAGAAAATGGATTGGGCTTGAGAGGGATTACAATCCCGTTTTCTTCTTTCTCAAATACTACTGTACAATAAAAGCTATACAAAGTGACGAAAATACCCCGGTCTAGTCTATCACTTAAGTTATGGATAGTGTCCGTAAGCAATGGATGTGCAAAATATCATATCATAGTTTTCCTATTTCAGAACCAAACATTTCCTTTTCTTCATCAACTTTCACAAACTCTTTCAAAAAAACTCCATATACACGAAAATCATATTTCCAACATACACTCAAATTCCTAATATGAAGAGTTGTGCCAAATAACTTCAGTGACGCTGCAATGCAGACACGACCAGTGGTCAACGCAACAAAAGGGTTAGGAAGCACCAGACTCAGCTTCAACCAGTGGTCGTCCACAACAGAAACACGGCCATTGAGTATAAGACACCAGAAATGAGGACAATGATGGTGTACGATGCGACACATAGGGTCTGCCTCACCCCACATCCTCTTTCTTACTAATACTTGTTATGTTGCTGTAACAACTTGCTCAGTGGAAATTTTGCTCAATGTGAATTTGTCCAATTTGTTCAACAAGAATGTCACGAAAATTCATCACTGCAAATCTGTTTCAGAAAATTTGTGCATAACTCAAATTGCTCAATAGGACTTCGTAGAATTGATTTGCTTTGTGGCTTTAATTGGAGCTTGAATTTGTTACAATAGAATAGAACATGGAGATCAAAGTGTTGAAAACGACCACTGTTATTTCTCGTCGTCGTGTGGTGCTTTTGAGGAAAGTTGTGCATATTTAAAAATTTTGAAATATGTTAACCATTGTATTAATCATATGATTCTGATTTAGAGAAGGAGAGAAAATGAGACAGAGTGTGCAAGAGAGGATCCAGGTCCATTTTTTACAAGAGATGATAGTAGGTGTTAGCAGGCCCGGTTATGAGCATGTGCAACCAGGTCTCCAGCACTGGGCCTCCAAAAAATTGGGGCCTCAATTTTTTTTTGTTTAAGCCTATCATTAAAAATATTGGTTAAGTAGTTGTTTGAAAAATTTGTTTCATGAAATGTTGGTTGGTCTAGTGGTCCGCGCGTGTGTCCCAAGGTGTTTTGGGGGTTGTGGGTTTGAACCTCACCTGTGACAACTTTTTAATTTTATTTTAAGAGATCGATGCATAATAAATGTAGTTAATTTTAATATTTCTTAAAGGGTTTGGTGTTAACATAATAGATTCCTTAGCATATTTCATTATTATTTCTTCATTATTATCACGATTTGTAAATGCTTTTTTAATTGATAATTTTATTTGTCGTTAAAATATTAGTTTTATTTGTTAATTATCTCTTAAAGTATAATTGGTCAAGAATAATGAGAAATTTCAAATTTTTTATTTGTTTTTATTATTCATCTATGTCTCCTAAATTGTCTTCTAAGATTAGATGTGTGAAACATAAAAAAAAAAAACTTGATGAGTTAACTCAATAAAAGAACCGCAAATTCTTGTTGAAAATCAGAATGTTGGTAATTTTTTTTTATACAAAATGTTGATGACTTTTTTGTATGTTTTTAGTTATAAGGATGGATGATTATTTTTAATAATATTGATGTAATTTACAATTGAAATATATGAAGTTCTTTTTAAAAAAAAAAATTGTTCTTTTATTCGGGGTCTATTTTATTATTAGCTCGGGGCCTCCAAATAGTCGGAGACGGCCCTGGGTGTTAGAATAGCAACTCTTTTAAAAAAATGGCGAATTTTCATTTTTGGTACAAACCATTGAAGTTATTATTTTATAAATGTACCCTTATTATGGTCTAATTTCATTTTCTTTCTCCTCTTCTAATTTTAGCCGTCACAACCTTTCTCGTCTTCTTAGACTATTGGAAATGGGTGATTTAGGGTTAATTTAGACTTATAATAATCACCCTCCAAATTGTTTTTCTTCTATTTTAGTTAAATAAGTGTGGTTTTCACATATATTTAGTGTTTCTTTCATATTTTTGTGATTTTACCACCGTATAGTGCGACATTTGTTTTGATTTTCCGCCTTAGTGCGGGTGTATTTTGTTTTCCTGTCTTAGTGCGGTGTATTTTATTTTCCCGCCTGGTTCCAAGTTGAAAGATTGAAATCAATTTAGTGCAAATCCAATCAATGACTTTGGTATCGTCAACAGTACATATCTGAAGACATGGATATTCCGGACACTTCAATATAGTCAAATATGCGGGTTTAAGCAATTTGCCGTTTTATGTTATTAACATGAATGTTGTAAGTTTGTTTACAGATTAATCATTTTTGTTTTTAGTGATTTTGAGTTGGTATTGCATCCATGTACTTTATCAATTTGAATTAATGAATATCGTTTATATATCAAAAAAAATTGAGAGAAAAAAAGAGACAGTAATAAGACGAGAAAAGGGGGGTTGTATTATATATGTAGGTGTCATGATTCGAACCTCAAACACTCTAGTTATTTGTTTTTAAGGGTGGAATTTTAGTCGTTTGGGCTACTAGACAAAAAATATATATCGAGTAAAACAAACATTTTATTTTTTATAAACAAACATTTTATTTTATTTTTAATATATCCACTGTTAAAAAAAAAAATTAACATATTTAATGATACACATGAGTTGCTTGAAAAGTAAAGATCACAATTGTTGCAAAAAATATTCGAGAATCACAATTTGCTAAAATTTATTATCATACCAAAAACGAAATTTGAAATTTTGATAAAACCAAAAATATATTTAGGGTCAGTTTAATTTGACTTATTTTTGAGCTTATGAAAACTATGAAACATAAACTCTGACACGGACACCTGATACGACACGAACACATAAAAGTTCATTTATTTGAATAAATTGTTTTTCAACTCTTAACTCTAAGGTCCGTTTGGTTTTAGAGAAAGAAAGTTGGTGGAAGGAAAGTTTATTCATTCTAACTTAGTTTAGATTCATCCATTGATTTCCGTAAATTTCTTTTCTTCCACTTGTTTGTAATTGGGAGTTTGGGACCAAACTCAAATTGAAAATACTTTATAGGTTTTTTTTTTTTTTTTTGACTAAACGCTTTATAGGTTATTTAAAATATAAAAAAAAAAACTTAAAATATCGGTTTAAATTCGTATAAATAGGCTTGAATGAATATATTGCACACATGAAAGCGGGCCACAAGAAGTTATCATCTTTTTCCCCTGAAGCAAGCACACAAGGCTGTTATTCTGTTGGCCAAGGCTAGCATGGACAAGGGACTTAGGTCTCCCATGGTGGGAAAGTTTGTTTAATGGTTGGATTATGATGGTCCACACATTTTTACCATGTCCTACACATACATGAACACTCTTATTTTAATTTTTCTTTTCTCTCTCACCTAAAATTTTAAGTTGTTGTGTTGTTGAAGCTACAATGAAGAGGAGGAAGAAAGAACGCATTCTTTTTTTCTTTCTTTCTTTTAATAAAATAAATAGGTATTTAACTTTTAAAAATGGTATTTAATTGACAAAATTACATGTTTTTTTATCTTATTTTTTTTATAATATTTTAGTCAGTTATCTTTTATTTGTAACACTTTGGTCATTTATCTTATTATATATTTGTAATATTTTGGTCATTTGTTATTTATATGTAACATTTTATTCCTTTGTCTTTTATAAATTTATAAATTTTTAGAAATAAGAAAACTTTGATGAAATATTTATAAATTTTGAAATATTTCATCATTTGAGATCATGTGTGTCAACGTTAATACTCAAAGTTTAATATTCAAAGTTTTTCATCATTTGAGATCATTTGTAAATATTCAAATTATTTTGAATTAGCTAGCAAATCACGAGGCGACGTGTGTCAACGTATAGTGACATTTTTAATTAGTAAGCAAATTAAACGTTTAGTCATTTATCTTATTTTTTTTAATATTTTGATCATTTATCTTTTATTTGTAACACTTTGGTCTTTTACCTCATCTTTTTGTAACACTTTGGTCCTTTATATTTTATTTGTAACACTTTGGTCCTTTAAAGAACATGAATATATGAAAGAATTGGTGAAGATGATGAGTATATTCATCAAAACTATGAGTTTTATTTAATTTTAATAAAAATGTATCTTAAGAAATAAAATTCAATATTTTTTTAATTAAAAAAATATGAGAAAAATGGTTTATATGTGAATGTTATAAAAGATAAAGAATTAATGTGTTACATATAAATGATAATGATAAAGGACCAAAGTGTTACAAATATATAAGATAAAAGACCAAAGTGTTACAAATAAAAGATAAAGGACCAAAATATTACAAAAAAATAAAATAAAAGACCAAAGTATAATTTTGCCAATTAAATACCATTTTTAAAAGTTAAATACCTATTTATTTTATTAATTAAAAGAAAAAGAAAAAAAGAATGTGTTCTCCCTCCTCTTTCATTGTAACTTCCACAACAACAACCCAGCAACTTCAAATTTTAGGTGAGAGAGAAAAAAAATTAAAATAAGAGTGTTCATGTGTGTGTAGGACATGGTAAAAATGTGTGGACCATCATAATCCAACCATTAAATAAACTTTCCCACCATGGGAGACCTAAGTCCCTTGTCATGCTAGCCTTGGCCTATTCTGTTACCATATTTCAATCCGAGTTTCGCAAACCCTAATTAGTGAAAAATACTCGCAGCGAAATGACTCATCCGAAGGTTTTAGGCTTAATCAAATCGCCAATCGTCAACAAAGGTCAGTAGCATCAACCTTTTTCGAACCTTATTTAATTTCAGTTATTTCGATTCATGTCTTCTCTTTCAGTAATCTAAAGATTGTTGCATATTTCAATCCGTGCTATTCTGTTACCATATTTCAATCCGTGTTGCATGAGTGTTTTACATGTGTCGGTCACTGATCTAAAGATTGTTGAAAAATAATTTTTTGGACACTGGTTTGAGCTATCCAACATGTGTCGTATGAATGTCATACGAGTGTCGGACATTGCGACACGCCTAATCATAGAGGTGTCCGTGCTTCATAGATAGTTTATACAAACAAATAAATTTTTATGTTAAGTTATAAGTTTTCACTAAAAAATTGTATCTTTATAAGTTAAATTTTTCATAAACTATTTTTAAATAAAAATTTATAATAACACATAAAAGTTTTTTTTTTTTAAGCAAACAACAATAACATTAAAAAAAAAGGAAATACAAAGATAACTGGGGGACAAGAACCAAACCCAGCGATTACACAAAAAACGTATATACAACCCAAAGAGGGTAATATAAAGTCCAACCGGATCAAATCCAGTGATAGAGCCAAATGCGAAGCAATCAAAGACACATCAACACAATCCAGCAAGTCCAACACGGGACCCGAAACCAAATTGCAAAAAAAGAGATGTGTAAAAGATGCAACCATGTAAACTAGAGACAAAAAACAGTCTCTTAAGACACGGTGGCCGAATCTGACCGTCAACACGGCAACAGAGAAAACAACCGACAACTCATTACAGCAGCAACGAGTATTAGGCCATTTCTAGGCTTATCTGCAAAGGAACGGAGAAAAAAACTCCAACCAACAGAACTGAAGATAAAATCCAAAGTCGTTTGCCTGGCACCGCGGATGAAGATATGAGAACCTTGATCACTGCAGCTCTCAACAGAGCTGGAAACAAATCAGAAAACCAAAGTCTAAAAAATCAAACCACAAGCCGGCGAAAGGTGAAGACCGAGCACATCCACCCACCATCGTGAACAGGACGAGCACCGGAACACCACCAACAGATACACAGATTTCAACAGAACCTCTTCCCCAAAACGCGATCAGAGAAGAAACGACCACCGCCGACGGCGGTTAACAAACCCACAGAGGGTTTTAAGAGCCCGACAACCCGCCAACGAATCACCAAAGATTTGAGACAAAAACCAGCAGCAAAACGGAGCAAGTCGTGTAAAAGAACCGACAGACAACCACCACCGCGCCGGAGGTGGTGCGTGTTAACCAAATCTGAAACCAAAGAACACAAACTTAGACAAACCAGAGCCAAGCCGATTCAGAACCAATTCGTACTCCTCGTAACAGATCTGGAAGAGGGTGGTGCAGAGGGCCAACGCCACTCCTTGCACCACCAAGGGTGACAACTACATGAAGAAGAAAAAGGGTTTGGATGTTAGGGAAAGGAGGCGACGGTTTGGGTAGCTCTAGAGAGAAGGAAGAGAAAAAAAATTAGAGATAAATTATTTTTTTTTCTGTTAGAATGGAACTAATTCTATCTATAACACATAAAAGTTTATTTATTTGAATAAATTGTTTTTCAACTCTTAACCCTAAAGTCCGTTTGGTTTTAGAGAAAGAAAGTGGGTGGAAGGAAAACTACGGAAATCGATGATGAATCTAGACTAACTTAGTTTAAATTCATTCATTAATTTCCGTAATTTTTCTTCCTTCCATTTTTTTTTTTTCATAGAACCAAAGAGAACTTTTTTTTTAATTGGGACCAAACTCAAATTGAGAATATCTTATAGGTTATTATTTTTTTAAAAAAATAAACTTAGGGTCTGTTTGGTTCGAAGGTTTTGGAGGGGAGGGGAGGGAAGGGAAGGGGAGGTGATATTTTAAATTTTTATGTTTGGTTCAACTTTTTAACAGGGGAGGGGAGGGAAGGAGATAAGTAATTTACTTTTTTACCCTTAATCTTATAAACTCAAAATAAGGATTAAATTATAATGGATATATTACGTCAAAAACAAAATCTAATGGATATATATAACAAAAAAAAATCTAATGAGTAGAAAACCTAAATTTTTTTTGTTCTAAAAAAAAATATAACTTAAAATTTTAATATTCAAACAAGGATAATCTAGAATTTTAATAAAAAGGTGAGGATAATTTTGTCAACATGATAAAATATATTTTATCTCGCATCCCCTTCTTAAAAAACCCTTCCCTCACCTCACCTCCCCTCCCACTCGGTTGAACCAAACAAGCCCTTAAAATATCGGTTTAAATACGTATAAATAGGCTTGAATGAATATACTGCACACATGAAAGCGGGCCACAACAAGTTATCATCTTTTTTCCCCTGAAGCAAGCACAGAAGGCTGTTATTCTGTTACCATCTTTCAATCTGAGTTTCGCAAACCCTAATTAGTGAAAAATACTCGCAGCGAAACGACTCATCCGAAGATTTTAGGCTTAATCAAATCGCCAATCGTCAACAAAGGTCAGTACCATCAACCTTTTTCGAACCTTATTTAATTTCAGTTATTTCGATTCATGCCTTCTCTTTCAGTAATCGCGTTTATCTATTCGATTCTAGGTATTTTTCCTTTGTGAATTTTAATTTTGCTCTCTTCATGATTCGTTAGAATTTGATTTGTTTTCCCATTCGTATTGTAGCTATTTTGAATTTCTAATCATCATTATGTGTCTCTGCGTGTTTGTTTCAATTTGTGTGTTGCCATAGCATAACTGATTTTTGGATGTGGTTACCATTGCAAAATTAAATTGAGAAAATTGTTTTTATTTTTTAAAGAAATTCATTTCACGAATACATATTGTTTTGCAATATATGATTGCTTTTTAATAGTTGACAATTATCATGTAAGTTTTTTTGATGTGCCAATAACATGTATTTATCAATGTCACAGGTTAGAGTTTGAATTGAAGTAGTCACCATGAGATTAGTAAAAGGAAGTAAAGTGGAGATCCTTGTCAATACACATGTACTTGGAGTGGAATGGCATGGTGCCCGTATTATTTCCGGTAACGGGCACACGTATGAAGTTGAGTATGACTATTCTAGTGCGACCGATAAGGCTCTTTCGAAGAGAGTTCCAAGGAAGGCCATTAGACCATGTCCCCCTGCTATGGAAAATATTGGGAGTTGGAGAGTTAATGATATTGTGGAAGTCTGGAATGCTGAATGTTGGAAAGAAGCTACTGTATTGAAGCACATGACTGGAGAATTCTACTTGTTAAGGTTGCACGGATCTTGCACGGAGCTGAAGATCCATGAAGATGACATGAGGATATGCCAATCATGGCTTAATGGTCGATGGATCATAAGTCCGAAGGTAATTTCTATTGCTTATACAAAAATATTTATTCCAAATATTTTATCCAAACTAGGAAGCATTCTCAAAATTTTGGCAATTTCTTAGTGGCAGAATATATCTTGTTTCATTTAAATTGTTTTATGCCTTTTTCTTATTACATTTGTTTGTGCTTGATCCAGGGACCAGCCAAGTCTGGAGTTGTGAAGTTCAGCCGGAATTTGATTTCAAACAACAATAAGACAATGCCCGAAGTTCAGAACACTAAAGATGTTTGTTCACCAGGATTGGATGCCAGCTGTCTCCATCAACCCTCACCTTCAACATTGAAAAGAGTGTCGTCTCATGACTCATCTCATATTGAGGAATATCCCAGAAAAAAGAGGGCTGTTGTGATTACGAGTGGGTCTAAAAGACTCAAAGTGGTATCCACTGCTCCATTTCTGGAAAAGGTAGATGCTATTGCTTACCCACAGAATAATATGGGTGAAAATTACATGCATTATTCCTTCCCTAATTGTACCAATCAATTACATGAATCGAGGAAACCTTGTAATGTTACAACACACTTTCCTGAAACCATTCAAAAACCAGATTATTCTTATAGTAATCTGAGTTCAGTTGGCAGCTGTAGTGTAATAAGCGGTAGTGCAAATGAATTTTTTGGTGATACATTAGCAGGTCCTTGCCAAGATGACAAAGACACCCTTCGCAGTGATGCAGAATCTCTAAATGTTGAAGATATGGATGAGTTTTATGGTGATATGTTACCAGTTCCATGCCAAAGGGACGGGGATACCATTTGCACTGATGCAGCAGAATCACTAGATGTGGACGAAGGATGCACTGTTCTTCCAAAAGAGGTTGTGGAAGAAAGAATTCATAGGTTAGAGTTGAATGCTTATCACTGTACCTTAGAGGCAATGTATACTTCTGGTCCTTTAAGTTGGGAAAAAGAAGAATTATTGACTAATCTTCGTATTTCACTCAATATCTCAAACGATGAACACTTGAGGGGGATAAAGTCCTTAGTTTCAGCTGGTCAGAATTTTTAAATGTTTACTTAGAGTAGATAGGGTAGATTGCCACACAATTGTTCATTTTTGAAAACCCATGTACAGCATTATTAGGTTCTGAACAAGATAACATCTTTTCCAATTCATTACTTTCTCTTATTTTATTTATCCTTTTTGGATTTTAGGATCTTGTTTGTTGTCTTTTTTTTCTTTTCTTTTCAATATTATAAGTTGAGCTTCCATACCTTCAAAGAGCTATGATAGATTCATCTTATTGTTTATTCAATTACTTTCTGATGACATGCATATAATTTATTTGCCTAGCAATGATAAACAACTTCATGTGTATATATAGTTATTGCAGTACGATCCAATCTAAAATATATTGCTTAATTTCAATAAACTTTATTTGCTATCTATATTATAGTAAGAAATTATTCCACCATTTGATTATTGATTTTTATTGATGAATCAAAATCATTTTCCAGGGCCAGTATAGGAGGCTTGCATGCCTTGCTTCCAATGGCTAAATAAGATGCTAGGTTTGCCTCTTTCTCTCTGCAAATTAATTGGTGACATCTACCAATAATTACCTCAGAGATAAGAAATTTCTGACCTCTGTTTGTTATGATTGTTTATGTGCTTTCCAATAATATTGGATCTCTCAGGTGTGCTTAGTAGAACTCACACTTGCCATGTCATGGCCAGAACATGAGCTTGCTTAAAAGCTGCAGGCACAACCCTCGCATGGATGATCTTCCAAAGCATTATTCGGATAATGGTAGTTTATTTTATTTATTTGCATGCCATGTGAATTATCTTCATGACTTCATGCGACTTGAATATTCTATCCTTCCAGTTGAAAAGCAAGTTATGCTAGGATGTTACAATGTGTTAATTCTAGGGTAGTTAATCGTGCCACTATGTCTTCATGTCTTGTCATGTGGTCTCCCTGGTATTCGACGGTGTCATCTCTTTTGGAAAACATGTCGGAGGCTTGCATGCCTTGCTTACAATGGCTAAATACGATGCTAGGTTTGCCTCCTTTTCTCTCTGCAAATAAATTGGTGACGTCTCGCCTACCAATAATTCTCAGAGATAAGAAATTTCAAACCTCTGTTTGTTATGATTGTTTTTGTGTTTTCAAATGATATGGATATCTCCGGTGTGCTTAGAACTCAGACTTGCCATGTCATGGCCAGAACATGAACTTGCTTAAAAGCTGCAGACAAAACCCTCATATGGATGATCTTATACATTTATTCAGATAACGGCACTCTATGTTATTTATTTGCATGCCATGTGTGGATTATCTTCATGTTACTTGAATACTGCCAGTGTTACAATGTGTTTAATACTAGGGTAGTTAATCGTGCCACTATGCCGTGTCACACGGTCTTCCTGGATTTGACTGTGTCACTTCGTTGGTAAAAAAATTGTACTGCTACTTTGTAGACCAGTAAATACATTCACTCTGCTCTTATTCTCCACCTTCCACCACAATTCTTTTGGATTTTATGTTCTTTTTGTTGTGTCCTCCACTCTTCTTTTGGCTTTGTCACCGAGTACCTCCACAACCCCCACTCTCACTGTCCCTTGGTATTCATTTATCACACATCCACAACGTGTCATTATCTCGTGATTTAAATACTGATTGACATTATTGTGCGTGTATGTGTGTGTTTTCTTTTTCTCTCATGAAGAAAACTCTTGAACTTGAATTGACTGCTTTGAGACAGAGCATAGTTTTAATCACCGACCGGCGACCACATCGAGGATAGTTTCTGTCTCTAATTGATTTAATTGTTTGTGTTAGGGTTTATGGGTAGATCTACTGATTTCGAATTAAGTGGGTTGATAATTGTGCTAACCTTGCAACTTATCTTAGTAGACCCATGATTTTTATTTGTCAATTATTTGTAATGCTAGCATGTATCTGTGATATTGATGTACAACCTCATCTTGGCAATTCGAAAACTATAGCTATATTTTTGGTTCAATGCACGTTTTGGAAAGGTATTATGAAATTCGTTTAGGTCATTCTGGCTATTGGCTATGTTTCTGACTATTTTAATTTGATCACTGCTGACCTAATCAAGTTTTGATATAAAAAGGGCTTGTGGAAACGAATTATTTGAGAAGATGATACCAACAAATAAGTATGATGCATATTGATTTTGTCTCTGTATATATATGTGAAGTGTGACTTACTCTGATTGCTGCTGAGCTATTCAAGCTTTGACTTTGTTGTCGAAAGGTTTGTGGAAACAAAGTATTTCAGAAGAAGATTCGAGCAAGCAACTTTATGCACACACGTTGCAGTTCAAAATGTTGGTATTAGCATTTAGCTCTTCAGTTACCTTTGACTCCATTCGTTTAAAGTTGATGTTTGCAGCTAATGCTGTGCATTCAAGTTCATTGTCATTTTAGCTGAATATTTGTTTCTTCACAGTTGTGTTTAATCCACATTTTAGAGTATAGCTGTTGTAGCACAACCAACAATGTTATTTATCTTCTTTTTTCTTTAATAATTAAGTTATCTGTCGTTTCACTCACTGATTTGGGTGTGATATGTATTTGGCTAAGTTGTACTCAGAGCGTTTGCCAATCAAATCAGATATCTAACTCCCAAATTGTGCCTTACAAACTGATGCAGATTTGCAGGGAGTTTATGCATTCTCGGTTGGCTGTCAATTGTGCTAGTTAGGTTATTTTGTCAAGGTTCAGTATTGGTTAATTAGTTTTGTTTTTCCTTTCCAAAATTTTGAAATTTAGAATTATTTTATTGTTTTTTGATATAATTTGTAACTACTGTATGTTTGTTCAGTACCTATTATAAATATATTATTGTTTCAAAATTGTTCCATTTTGTCCATTTTGTTCCATTTATGTTTGTTGAGTACCTAATTATAAATATATTATAATTATTGTTTCAATATTGTCGAGTACCAACAATATATGTCATTCTAGTAAAAAAATGGATTTAATTTATATGCACTGACAGTGTAAAATAATTTTACACTGTCAACCAATAACAACCATGTATTCCGCCACATCACCCCACTTTACCCCACTATCTTTATATGACATGGAAGTTTAAATCATTCTTATTGGTTGCATGTGTAAAATAACTTTACACTGACAGTGCATAACAATTAAAATATTGATTTTGCTTTTTTTATTACAACTTATTTACTACCCGATCTTCTTTTAATTCTTGTAAATTATATTTTTCAAACCGATAACGTGATATAGTTTTATAAATTAATTCATAATTTCTTTTTATACAAAATTAACTACTTTAACCAAAACATTGAGGTCAAGTGGATAATGTGCTTCTTCTAGGATGAATCGTACGGGAGAACCTGAATTTGATTTTTGGTGAGAATAATTTTTTGTTAGACTTTACTTATATTGTTTTTGAACTCTGGATTACCGGGTCTCTTTCTCCTGAGAATCTTAGGGTTAATAATTTTTTTTATTCTGGAGTAACTACTAATTTTTTTAGTTAGTTGGTCATTTTTGACCTGACAATGGAATCATTTTTGAACTTTATGATACAATATGCTTTAATCAATGTTATTAAAATTGGGCTTGTCACTTGGTTAATTCGTAGTTGAATTTTTTTCCTTCCACTTCTGCATTAACCCTTCACCCTATAAACCATCCAATATTTTTATTTTATCCCCTTTATGTTTAACTTCACCGCTAAATTTTTTCAATCCAAACCAGAATAATGTGAAAAAGATTACTTGGAATCCTATAGTGGAGTCTATGAGGAAACACCTTAATGGATAGAGTGACCAAACTTATCTATTGGTGGAAGAGTTTCTCTTATTAATTCGGTGCTATCTAGCCCATCTCTTTATTTTTCCTCTTTCTTCGAGGCACCAATTTGTGTCTTAAAAGAATTCGTAAGCATCCAAAGGAAGTTCTTGTGGGGAGGGAGTGAGGAGATAAGAAGATTTGTTGGGCTAGTTGAGATACAATTATGTCTCTCTAAATATAAAGAAGGGCTAGAAACTAAGCATTTAGATATTTTAATCAAGCCTTACTTAACGAATGGAAATGGAGAGGGATTATTGAACCTTTGTCTCCTTGGGTTAAGCTTTTAACGTTTAAGTCGGTAGAGCTGAGAGATTGTAAGAATCGATCAATTTGGTGGAGAGATTTAAAAAAGATTGGAGGTGATGAGCATGAGAATTGGTTATGATCCAATGTTAGCATAGTATTGGGACAAGGCAACATAACTCATTTTTGGCAAGACAAATGGCACAGAACAGACTGCTTTATGAATATTTTCCCCTCGTTGTATCTTAAAAGCTCCCCGACATGATAGTACAATTGCAGATTCGGGTTATTGGTTGAATGGTAGATGGCCTTAGAGCTTTAATCGGACTGCACAGTTGTCATCAACCGAAATAGAGGCAACAAACCAATTGTTGCCTATGCTCGCAGATGTTGGTCCGAGTAAGGAGAGACCCGATAGCATGCGGTGGATACTGAATCAGATGGACATGTGCTCCGTGTCCTTGACCTATCAGTTGCTCCAAATCTGAGTTGTCTCAACGACAATAGACGAGAATGTGGTGAAAGCTTTGAATCATCTATGGGTGAATGCGTGCCTTCCAAAGTGATCATATTTGGGTGGAGGTTATTATTAGAGAGATTACCGGCTCACATGACTTTGTCGAGGAAAGGTATTATTTTTAATCAATATTCAACGGGAATGGTGTTGTGCATTCTGTTTTAGGGAAGAATAAGACATTCACCATTTTTTGGGCAATGTTTAAAAAAAATTATATGTCTATTTGTCGACCCAATCTGCCCACCACCGAGTTAGATCGATTCAAATTTAACATAAAAATACGGATTTAATATCAAATCCAATCCAATTAACTTTAATCGGGTCGGATAATAAATTTGACTATAATTACCCCAACCCGACCTACTAACATCCCTAATCTTAATCATCTCTATCTTATCTCAATCATGAAAAGAGCCCTGAAAACACATTTTAGTCCAAATAAAATCATCTTCTAGTCCTTTAGTAAAAAAAGAAGCATTTTCTAGCCCTTAAAACAGCACATTTTTGTTAAATATATATAAAAAATTGAAAGGGGGTAAACTCAAATTGAGGATATTTTAAACGGGCCTGAATAATATTGACGTAAGAGGGCCCATAAGGGCTGCTGTTGACCCAAACTTGTGCCGCACACCAAGTAACTATAACTATTTATTTGCCGTGGAAACAAGCAAGCGCATATTGTTATTTTTAATTAATTTTTAATTAATAAAAAAAGGTTGTTATTATTCTGTTACCAACTTACCATCGATCGATTTCTGAGTTTCGCAAACCCTAATTTGCTCGTTGATTCAATACTCAATTCTCCTCCAATTAGTGAAAAATACTCTGAAGATTTCAATCAAACCTGCAATCGTCGACAAAGGTTAGTAGCATCATTCTCTTCCAACTTTATTTTATTTGATTTCAGTTGTTTCGATTAATGCAATCTCTTTCTGTAATCGTGTTATCTATTTTTTTTTTTTTGACTCAAGTAATCGTGTTATCTATTAAATTCTAGGTATTTAACTTTATGAATTTTAATTTTGTTCTCTCGCTCTCTTCGTATTCTAGAAATAGCAGAAGCTTCGATGATATCTGAAAAATTAGGCTTGAGAATGTAACATCATATTTGATCGTCGTGACGATTAATCGATGAAATATTTCGGTTTCAACATACACAGTTTTTTTTTTCTTCTTTATGTTTTGTAGCCTATTTTTTTGTGGGATTTGGATCCCCTCCTGTCTTATTTTGTCATATACTATCTCTCTTGCTTTATTCTCAATCATCGGATCAATCCAATGGATGACGTACATAACTCAAATAACGTTAAAAAAGAGGAACAGAGAGAGAAACGTATGCTGCCGTTATCTCTCACCGCCCCCATCATGGCCCCGAGGCCGTTTAACGCGGTGCCACATTTGAAGGCCACCGTGCATGGTCATAGGTGAATGGTGATGAAAGGTTGTTTGGGTGTGGAGTGGTTCTTAATTATCTTCTATGTGAAATCTCAACCATTGGATTCATCTGACGATTGAGAACAGCGTGAGGCTACAGGAGAGGATCCAGATCCATTTTTGTTGTTGTTGACTTGTCACGACAGCAATTACCGAATTATTATGTAAGTCGAGGAAATTTTTTTTAAAAGAAATTCATTCCATGAGTGCTAATTGTTTAATCCAAACTAGCAATCGTTCTCTAGATTTTGGCAGTTTCTTAGTATCGTTATTGCTTGGGAATTAAGATATTTTTATTTTCCATTATTACTTTGAAAATTTTGCTGTGCCTTTTCCTTATTTAATTTCCTTGTGCTTGATCCAGGGACCAGCCAAGTCGGGAGTTGTGAAGTTTAGCCAGAATTTGATTTCAAACAACTATAAGAAGATGAAAAAGACGATGAAACGAGTGTCCTCTAATGACACATCTTGTATCGAGGAATATCCCAGAAAAAAGAGGGCTGTTGTGATTACGGGTGAGTCTAAAAGATTCAAAGCAGTATCCACTGCTCCATTGCTGGAAAAGGTAGATGCTATTGCTTACCCACAGAATAATATGGGTGAAAAATACATGCATTATTCCTACACTAATTGTACCAATCAATTATATGAAATGAGGAAACCTTGTAATGTTACAACCTACTTTCCTGAAACCATTGAGGAACCAGATTATTCTTGTAGTAATCTGAGTTCTGTTGCCAGCTGTAGTGTAATAAGTGGTAGTGAATTTTTTGGTGATACGTTAGCAGGTGCTTGCCAAGATGAAGAAGATACCCTTTGCAGTGGTGGTGCAGAATATCTAGATGTTGAAGATGTGGATGGGTTTTATGATGATAGGTTAGCACATCCTTGCCATAGTGATGAAAATACCATTTGCAGTGATGCAGAATCATTAGATGTTGAAGATGTGGATGAAGGATGCAACATTTTTCAAAAGAAGGTTCTAGCAGAAAAAATCCATAGGTTAGAGTTGAATGCTTATCTCTGTACTTTAGAGGCAATGTATGCTTCTGGTCCTTTAAGTTGGGAAAAAGAGGAATTGTTGACTAATCTTCGTATTTCACTCAATATCTCAAATGATGAACATTTGACGGGAATAAAGAACTTAGTTTCCTCTGGTCAGAATTTTTAAATGTATATGTAGTGGAGATTGCCGTTCAATTTTTCATTTTTGAAATCCCATGTACAGCATTATTAGGTTCTAAACAAAGATAATATCTGTACAATTCATTATGTTCTAGAAATTATGATGCCTCACTCAATATGAACATACCAATTATCAAGTTACAATGCTCTGTATTTTATTTATCCTATTATGAATTTTAGGATCCTATTCCTTGTCCTGTTATTTCCCAATATTATAAGTTGTAAGCTTCCATTACCTTCAAAGTGCTTTGAGAGATTAATCTGATTGTTTATTTATTCCATACTTTCTGATGCTATGTATATCATTTAATTCCTTAATATTATTCAATAAACTCTTTTAGCTGTCTATTATATCGCATTAAATTTTTCCACCATTTGATTATTGATTTTTATTGATGAATCAAAACCATTTTCCAGGGCCAGTGTAGGAGGCTTGCACGCCTTGCTTCTAATGGCTAAATATGATGTTAGGTCTGCCGCTTTTTCTCTCTCCAAATTAATTGGTGACTTCTACCTATAATTATCTCAGAGATAAGAAATTTCTGACCTCTTTGTTATGATTGTTTATGTGCTTTCCCAATAATATTGGATATCTCAGGTGTGCTTAGAACTCACACTTGCCATGTCATGGCCAGAACATGAACTTGCTTAAAAGCTGCAGGCACAACCTCATATGGAGGATCTTCTAATGCATTATTCAGATCATAGTCACAATTTGCAATTCACTTCGGTACATGGTACGGATTCAGGTATGCGGTATGCGACTCTCAAAGAATTCGGTACTTGGAGGGTATGCATAGTTAGTCCGCTATTTGGTACGTTCAAATATAACCAATATGCTATGAATTAAAATATTATTTTAGTAATTGACCATATAGGGAAAAAATTATTTAAAAAAATAGAAAAGACGATGAAAGATATTAATATCATCATTAAAAAAGATATTGAAAGATATTAATATCATCAATACAAGTTATAGAGAGATTTGCAAAACAAAACCCATTCCTCTTCTTCGGTTTTTCTTTCTCCTGTGATTTTCATTATTTCGCACGATTGTTCCAACTTCCACTTTCAACTTGCAATAAATAAATCAGAAAATGGTTGAAACTGAGCATGAAATTTCCCCGTTTCTTCACCCTAAATTTGAATTCAACACTGAAAAAGTGAAAAACAATGTGATTCTCCCTTCCATCTCGTTGGTACGTTGATTTCTGCAAATTTAACATGAATTTGGACGAACCAAATTGCAAAAGTTCCACGAACCAGAACTTGCGAAACATTCCCTTGTTAGGGTAGCAAATTATGTAACACTAATTCATATAATGGTAGTCTATTTTATTTATTTGCATGCCGCGTGGATTATCTTCTTGTGCCTTGAATACTCTATCTCACCGGTTGAAAAGCCAGTTATGCTAGTATTCTTAAAAAATTGGATAAATTAGAACTAGGGTGTTACAATGTGTTAATTCTAGGGTAGTGCCGTGTGGATTATCTTGTGGCTTTAATACTCTATCTCACTAGGGATGTTACAATCTGTTAATTATAGGGTAATTAATTATGTCACTATGTCTTGTCATGTGGGCTCCCTGGTATTCGACGGTGTCATATCTTTAGTGCAAACTGTACTGCCATGCTACTTTGAAGACCAGTAAAAACCTCTTTGCCCTCTTATTTTCCATGATCCACAAGCTTTCTTCAGTGTTTTATTGCCATTTTATTGTTCGTCTCTAATTGATTTTGTTGTTTATAGGGTGTTAGGATTTATTGATCCATCTACTGATTTCAAATTATCTGGGGTGATACACTGTCCTAACATTGCAACTTACCTTATTAGACACATATTTTTAACTGTCATTTTTTGTAATTCTAGCATGTAGCCTTGATATTAATGTACAACCTCATCTTGGCAATTCGAAAGATTAATTGGCTATACATTTTGTTTGAATGCATTTTTTTTGTAAGATATTCTGAAGTTCATTCAGGTCGTTCTTGCGGTTTCTCTGACTTCTATTTCACTATCATTACTGTTGAGCTAATCAAGTTTTCTCTGACTATTTTACTGTCATGACTGCTGAGCTAATCAAGTTTTGACTTTGATATCAAAAAGTATGGGTGGGCATGGTTCAGTTATGGAGGAAAACCAAACTGAACCAAACTGTTTTAAAAATTCATAGTAACCGAACTGTTTGTCTTTTGAACCGAACCGATTGTTAAAGTGGTTGGGTTTTATGGTTCTGAATCAAACCACAACTAACTTTTCACTAAAGCGATCCAAACCAAACCGATGATAATCATGGACCAAATCAATCCAAAGTGATAATCATGAACCGAACCGAACTGTTTCAGTTCAATTTCAAAATTGTTAGTTATGGTTCGGTTTCTTCGGTTTGGTTCGGTTTAGTTCAGCGGTTCGGTTTTTTGGCTCACCCATATCAAAAAGGATTGTGGAAAGGAAGTATTTGAAAAGATGATACAAACAAATAAATCTGTTGCATGTTGATTTTGTCGCCCTGTACTCTGATTACTGCATAGCTTTGTCTTTCTGGAAAGGCTTGTGAAAGCAAAGAGTACTATTTCAGAAGATGATTTGAACAAGCAACTTTATGGACATGTTGGAGTTCAAAATGTTGGTATTAGCTCTTCAGTTACCTTTGATTCCATTCATTTAAAGTTTATGTTTGCAGCATGTACTATATATTCAAGTTTATTTATCATCTTAGCTGAATGAGTTTCTTAACACATGACTCATTTATAATTTTTTAATGTTAATAATTAATAAGCACTTAATAAGCACTTAATAATTACATTTCATCAATACTGATTCATTTCAAATAAATATAAATTAAATAATCCCCTAATTGTTCCTTACGAATTTGATGCAGATTTGGAGGGAGTTTGTTTATTCTTGGTTGGCTGTCAAGCGTGCAACCGGTTAATAATATTTAGTCAAGTGTTCATTATTGAACGTGTGTCATGTAGTATAAAAATAATTTAATTTGTTTGTCATGTATTGAACAAGTGTTCTTATGATACAATATTAATTGAGTTTTTCAAATCGTGTCATTTCTTAAAATAATTTGATTCCAGTGTAATTTGTTAAATTAATGCATAAACCTTTAACTGAACTACTTTTGAACGGTGGTTAAAATCGATGGCCTTAGTTGCTGGTTTCGTTTATTAAACTCTGGTGTGGTGCTATATAGAAAGGATAAAAGGGAAAATAATAGTCTCAATTTAAGAGTATGATATGTAGACAAAGGGAATACTCTGAGCGAAATCGGTGGCATACCAAGATGGAATCCCAGCAATATTTAGTGGAATCAAGTTAATATGATGATTGGTTTGTGAGATAACAAAGGGATAAGTATAAGTGCTTAAAAAAAAAATTGACAGATAGAGGGAAATAAATTTTACCGAAAGATGGGATATGATATGATGGTGCCTTAAGCAAGCCACTGAATCACCGATGAGTAGCAGCGGAAACAATAAGAATAGTTGGGAAAAAATAAATAAACAAGAAGAGTCAAAGAATAACCTAAGCTCTGATGGACTGATACCATACCAAGTAGGAATTCAAGAAAATATAAAAAATATTTGTATATTCATTGTGTGTTTTAAAAACTACAAGGAGATATTCCTATTTATATTATAGGGTTAGAGACAATGAAACATAAAAATAATTACACATAAAGATTAGTTAGTCATAATATAATTACGACATCAATTATAATAAATAGAAAATAGAAAATTATTATATATCGTAACATTTGAGACAAATTATAAATGTCACAAATTACACAGTCAGCAAGCAACTGCAACTCAAAACACAATTTGGTCAAAAGAAATTTTTAAAATTTTGTAATTTTACAAGGGTATAAATCAATTCTTTTACAGAGACCAAAATTTTTTTTTGAAAAATTGTGGTACGAGTACATTCATATATTAAATTAATATAAATAACATAACAAAATATATTGTTAAGACAATTTTTTTTTTACTAAAGTTAAGACAAATAATTAAACATAAAAAAGACCCCACTTTAAAAATAATTCAATCCAAGTGAATTTAGCTAAATTGATAGGAATATCAAATCATATATGTAGGAATTCGAACCCCAAACAACTCATTTATTCACCCAAGGATAAAATTTTAGTCACTAAGATGCTTGACTAAAAAAAAGTAATTCAAACTGCCCAAATGAAGTACAAGATAGAAAACTAAACTCATTAACAAATAAAAAACCTAAATCGTATCTAAAAGAAAAAATAACCAGAAAAACTGTATTTTGAGTTTGGCGTACAAAGCACTACCAAGCATGCGTGCACCACATATGAAAATAAAATAAAACTTCGTGTGTACCATATGAGCACCGTGCGCGTACCGGCACGGTAGTCTTTCTCAAATGGTGTATCCATACTTCACACTTTCAATTACATATACTGCTGTTAATATAATACTCATTTTAATCACCAAATTCGCGGATTACCAATGACATTTTATATTGTACCCAAGAAAAAAAGCAATGATATTTTATAAAATGCAAAATAAGTAAAATAAAATAGGACTATGATAATCGAATTAATTCTCAAAGGAACGACAGTATATAAAATTTTCAATTCAAGTAAAACAGTTCATACTGGTTGAATTCAGATCCTCGAATTCACATCCAAAAATATGAATAGTACATCCTCCGAAACACACAGTAAGTAAACAACACCCTAGAAGATTGTCCCAATACGCACAAGTTCTAGTCAAATGCATCATCATCGTCATCAGGAAGTGGCTGATTAACAGCTTCAGCAAGCTCATCCTCGTGTCTGGAAAAGCACCAATTTACGAGAAATGCAATATATTAGTGCAATTGAATGAAAAGAGTTTTAGAGACTACTGTAAAAAAATTAAAATCTCATGAAGTTATGGTCTCATAGTATACTATTCCATATTCCTAAGTGATGCAGATAAATGTAAAGGGAAATGATAGAGAAGAGAAGAGAAGGGAAAGTGGTGATCAAAGTGAAATAATTATTACCCAATGTTTGAATATTATTTATAAATAAGCATTCACATTCCCCTCTCTTCACATCACATTCACAAATCTAATAACAATATGGAGACAGCTTGAAGAGCTTATTTGAACTTAAAAACATGGTCAATGATATTATGATAGGTACCCTCCATAATTTTATTTTCACCATATTTTCTTAAAATCCTCAAAAGAGCTTATAGAAAAGGTTTATAGTATACAGAGCATAGCTGCACTGAAACTCATAAGCTCTTTGACCATAAAAACAGTTTATACATTAGCTCTACTATGATAATGAGTTGTTTAATGAACAGTAATAAAACTGTATACTGCCCTCATATCCATGATTTTTTTTTTGGAAGGCAATATCCATGACGGTTGTGGAAACTTAATTTTAAAAGATCATTTTAAACTAGTAATCCACAATTTAGTAATGTTACAATATATATTTTATCATGCCAATAACGAACGGCCGTTAGATAGATAAACAATTAATCAAGTTGATGACAAATAGCTTACTTTTGTTGTGCAACTAAATCGATTTGGACTTCTGGTGGAGCCAGTGCAGGAGATTCTACAAAGTGCAAGTTAGGATCACTGCAAATTGACACAATTTGGACATAATTAGTTGAAATGCATTAAAGTTAAATGTATTCTTCCTGACGGTAGAAATTAGAAAATAGACACCTACCCAGCAAGTTTCCTGGCAAGGTACAGAAAAGGCTTCTCAAAGTTATAGTTGCTCTTAGCTGAAATCTCATAGTACTGCAAATTCTTTTTCCTGTGGAAGGTAACCTGCTTTGCCTTCACTTGTCTGTTCTTCACATCAACCTTATTACCACAAAGAACAATTGGGATGTTTTCACAAACCCTGAAAACAATTGTGCAAAAATTAAAAATCACCATTGTAAGATAAACAGCTTGGTCACAAATATTGAGTGTTTAGCAACAAAACAATTAAAAAAGTTTCAAGGACTTGATTTACATACCGGCAAAGATCACGGTGCCAGGTAGGGACATTCTTGTATGTTAGTCGAGCAGTAACATCAAACATTATAATCGCACACTGCCCATGGATACTGCAAAATTAAAAAGGGGCATGCTTGTTAATAGAAATTACAAAGGGGGGAAATGCAGAGACACAAACAAAAGTGAAGGGAACTTTGTATCATTGCAGACCAAACTCACAAACTATTCTAATAATAAAAAAGAGCATTTCATTACATTTTTTACAGCTAGAATTCCCACTTAATTAGCTAAACCCATTATAAATAAGGACTACTAAAAGGACATGCAAAGCTACAGTTCCCAGTACCAATTAATCCCATGGCATCAAGGCTAAGAAACAGTTTATGAGTCAATGACACGGTATGCTAAAAGAACTAGAATCTCATTATTTTCGAATCTTTACAGGATAGAGGTATCTTAAGCAGCAGCAACCAAACAAACGAGTAGCAGCTCACAACATGCAAGCAGAAGTAAACAGAAATTGATTCTAAGAATTAAAAATATGCATTTTAATCATAAGCTCACAACAACATACGAGACACCGTGAATGTTAATGTTTATATCTCTGTTACTTCAAATCTTCTACTAATTACAGTTACTTATAAAATAGCATAAAAATCAAAGTGCGCAGTATTTAAAATTAAAACTTTGATGTCGAAGAATCGTTTACATTCAAAGAAATGAGAATGATACTTACTAATATCCATCTCTGAGACCACCAAACTTCTCTTGTCCAGCAGTATCCCAACAGTAGAACCTAATCTTGCCACAGTTTGTGAAGAAATCCAATGGATGAACTTCCACACCAATGGTTGCTGTTTTACAATCAAATCAACAAATAAATCACTTAAACGCTTATTAATTAACAAGGAGAACTTAAAACCCTAAGTTAAAGAAAATGAAAAGAGAATCATACGTTCATATTTCTTCTCAAATTCTCCAGTAAGATGCCTCTTCACAAATGTTGTCTTTCCTGCGAATGATCATAATTTTTTTATTAAAACAAAGTTCATTTCCAAATCTATAAGCCAGATCCTAGCTAATCGATGTGTTTATGCTTCAAATTTCTCGGAAATTAACTAGAAAATTAAGAAGAAAGAAGCGATGAAGAAAAACAGACCTGTTCCACCGTCTCCGACGATGACAAGCTTGAAGCTAGGGTAATCAACGGTTTGCTGATTGGGCAAAGCCTAACGAGAGAGAGAGAAAACAAAAACACGATGAATTGTTAATTGAAAAACAGAAAGAAAAGTGAAATCACAGGAATGAGAATGAGAGCATACCATATAGAAAGTAGCGTGGTTTCAAAGAAGAAGAGTGATGTGTGTGTAGGAGAGTGAGGAGTGAATATATAAACGAATTAGGGTTTTTATATTAGAAAGCGTTTGGAGTTTGAAAGCGTGAAACTGACGCGGCTCTTTTGCCTTTCAGTTATGATGAGTCTGTCTAATTGGGCTCCATGACAGGCCACACAGCACAGCTAAAAAGGTAAGCCCATCCACCCAATATGTTCTAAATGGAGATGACAAAATCTTCCTAAATTTTTTAATCTGATGTGTGTCTAAGTTAGAGATTGAATTTATAATCTTAATTAAGATATAAAAGACTCGTGTCATCTTATCTAAACACTCTTAAGCAATCTTCTCAAATCCTTTTCCGCACAATTTCAAACCCTAGAATCAGACCCATAAATTATGTCATTAGGGCATTAGATGTGCTCCAATATTAGTTTGGTAAGTCGCAAACCAATTACCATTCTCGTCTCAAAAAAATCTTGCATAATTAGCCCAATTGCCTCTCTCCACAATCGAACCATCTATATTGCATTTTATCCGGTCATGTGGGGAGGTATCCAACATATACCAACATGAATATACAAATTTCTACTATAAAACTACACCAACTTGTAAGCTGTCTCGAGAAATTGACACTTGAATAAAAGAGTAATCTGATACACATCAAAATTAAAATTATAAAACACCACTAGATTTCTTTCAAACCAAATAGTCAAGATCACAAGCCCAAATAAAGTTGCCGGAGATATTGTCATTAATACATGACCACATTTTTTCAATTCCTTCAGAGAGATATTGTCACTAATAACGATTCTAGTCTTAATATTGACTCCCAAACTTTCATAACTTTGGCACAATTGCGTATAATATGAAGATATGTTTCACGCCATGTGTTGCAGAAAGGACACAAATTTGATGAAGCACAACCTACGTATACTTGTGTGCGCAACTCGATTTTAAATTTTTTTCACATAAAATGTTGCTTTCATGTGTGGCCTTCCCAACGCCAAACCTCTTTTCAAATTGCAGACATGAACATTATGAACACCTCAATATAGTCAAATGTGTAAGCTTATGCAATTTGCCACATTATTCTACAATCATGAATGAAGTGAGTTTGTTCGAATATTCATCCTTTTTATTTTTAGAGATTTTGAATTTGCATTGCATCAATATATTCTATCAATTTAAATGAACTAAAATCATTTTAATAAAAAAAACAAAAATAAATAGATAAATAAAGTTGTGTCTATAAAAAGACCATATTTGTATCAAACAAAAAAAATAAGGCTTATGAAAATTTTGATTTGATTTGTATTATTCAATATTCGTAGTCACTCTTTGTTATCAAATTGTGATGCCCACAAACAAATCTCTCCATATTTTTCGTGTGTGAATGGAGAGACTCATGCCTGCCAAAACACCGATTTATTTTAACAAAGGATATTTTTTTGGGGTTGGTCCTGGCAATCAGGCCCACCAGGACCAATGATTATCATGAGTTAAAATTATCGGGGATTGGATCATCCAAGTGCAGTTCCTTCATTATAGGTCCTAATCCTGACTCACAAACTGGACGTTGTTTTTTTCATATGAAACTCTTGTCATGCAAATAAAATTGAAGAGGTTCGATTTATAGTGGATTTTGAATCTTGTTTTGTTGTTGATCGAGAAGGTCGAAATGGGGGTTGGCTTTGATGTGGAGATAGGGAGATATTTGTGAAATTCAAAACTATTATAGGAATTTCATAAATATTATCGTTAAAAATGTTGATAATAACGATGAGCAGAGGTTAACCGATTTCTATGGTATTCCACAAAGAGGCCAAAGAAGGGAATCTTGAAACATCTTGCGAACATTAGAACAACAATCTAATCTCCCTTGGTGTGTTGTTGGGGATTTTAATTATATCCTCAACATGAATTGTGGTCTCATGATATTCCTCTTCAATGACATGCTTACACACTGGCAAGGAGTTTGAGCTCAATTCATGTTGTGGAGGAAAGACTTGACGGGGCCTTAGTTAATCAACCTTGGAGAGACATGTTTCCACATTGCAGCTCGGTCAATGTGACTACAGGAGCTTCATACCAATCCCTGCTCTTACTCAAAAAACGTCATGGTTTGTCTTATTATGCAGGTTATTTGCTCACCAAAACATCTTCAATTGCAAATCTTCACTTCAGCTTTATTGTTTTGGTTGGTTGGGAAGTGAGTTTTGTTGAACCAAATTATTTGAACCACCGGGATTGTACTTTGTAACTGTTCCAATTATTAGCACATCTTGTGCACTAATTATTGAAATTTATTTTAGATATAGTATGAAGCTTAAAATCCTCTTATATTTGTGTTGTATTTTCATGTCTATTGTATGAAGCTAGAAATTGAATATTACAATTTCATACATGAAGCATAAAACTTTTATTCCAAGTTTAATTTTAAAAAAAATATCCGCTACATAAATAAATAAGGGTTTCCAATAAATAAAACTACCAAAAAAATCTAAATCTCCTTGAGATACAAAAACTACTAGTAATGTCTCAGTTTCAAGTTTATTCTTTATTTAAAAAAACTGTAGTTTTGGCTTCTGAATTTTCCTATTGCATTTACCGCTTTAACAACACTTTTTTTAATCACCAAATTAGACAGATAACAATGACTGAATTGACATTATCAAATGCAAAATAAGTAAAATATAACAGGACTATGATACTAGAATTAATTCCTACGGGAATAGCAATATATAAAATTTTCAATTCAAGTAAAACAGTTCACACTGGTTGAATTCAGATCCTCAAACTCATATCCAAAAATATGAATAGTACAACCTCCCAAACACTCAGTAAGCAAACACACAAGAATTTGGTCCCCATACGCACAAGTTCTACTCAAATGCATCATCATCATCATCATCGGGAAGTGGCTGATTAGCAGCTGCCTCTAGCTCATTCTCATGTCTGCAAAAGCACGAATTCAAGTTAAACAAGTACAATTGAAAGAGTATTACAAACTACTGCAAACAAATAAAAATTTAATGGAAGTTATGGTCTCACTCTCATAGTATACTACTCTCCATGTTCCTAAGTGATGCGGATAAAGGGAAAAGGAAATTATAGTGAAGAGAAGGGAAAGTGATGATGAACGTGAAATATGGTGGCAGCATGAAAAGCTTATTCGAACTTAAAAACATAACCAATGATATATAGCTAATATTATGCCCTCCATAAAGTTATTTTCAACATATTTTCATAAACTCTTCAAAACAGCATATAGAAACGATTTATCCAGAACATGTGCAGCATTTAAACCCATAAGCTCTTTAACCATAAACACAGATTATACATTAGCTCTTGTATGATAAAGATTTGTTTAATGAGCATAAATAAAACTGTATACTGCTTTCATATCCTTGATGGTTGTGACAACTTAATTTTAAAAGATCATTTAAAACTACAAAACCACAATTTGGCAATGTTACAATCTACATATTTTATCATTCCAATGATGAACGTTCGTTGGATAAACAATTAAATAAGTTGACAACATATAGCTTACTTTTGTTGTTCAGCTAAATCAATTTGGACTTCTGGTGGAGCCAAAGCAGGAGATTCTACAAAGTGCAAGTTAGGATCACTGCAAATTGACACAAGTTGGACATAATTAGTTGAAATGCATTAAAGTTAAATGTATTCTTCCTGACGGTAGAAATTAGAAAATAGACACCTACCCAGCAAGTTTCCTGGCAAGGTACAGAAAAGGCTTCTCAAAGTTATAGTTGCTCTTAGCTGAAATCTCATAGTACTGCAAATTCTTTTTCCTGTGGAAGGTGACCTGCTTTGCCTTCACTTGTCTGTTCTTCACATCAACCTTATTACCGCAAAGAACAATTGGGATGTTTTCACAAACCCTGGAAACAATTGTGCAAAAATTAAAAAATCACCATTATAATTGGGTGTTTAGCAACAAAACAATGAAAAAAGTTTCAAGGACTTGATTTACATACCGGCAAAGATCACGGTGCCAGGTAGGGACATTCTTGTATGTTAGTCGGGCAGTAACATCAAACATTATAATCGCACACTGCCCATGGATACTGCAAAATTATAAAGGAGCATGTTAATAGCAATTACAAAGGGTGAAATGCAGAGACACGAATAAAAGTGAAGGGAACCTGTATCATTGCAGACCAAACTCACACAAACAGTTATTATAATAATAAAAAAGTGAAGGGAACTCCCTAAGGCTTTGTTTGCGAGTTTGGAGGGGAGGGGAGGGAATGGTTTTAAAAAAAGGAAGAAACAAGTGGAAGGAATAGAGAAGCTTGGGAGGGAAGGAGTTTGGAGGGTTATTTTTTCTTCATAACACAAAACCCCCCCAATTTAGGGAACTCAAAAATTGTATTGGATGGGGGTTTCGAGGGGGGTTTGGATGGTTTATATGAATTCTTCAAATTTAATTAATGTTGTTATAATGTTCTTAAATTCATAATATATTAATCATAAGTATTTATTTGTCATTCTCTATAAAAAATACTTTCTCAAAAAATGTAAAAGATTTTTCTAATTTTCTCTCTATTTCTCTCCCTCCAAAGCCCTCCCCTTCCTTCCCCTCCAAACTCGCAAACAAAGCCTAAGACTACAAAAAGGCCATGCAAAACTACAGTACTCCCGCGCCATCAAGGTTAAGAAACAGTTTGAGTCAATAACACAGTATGCTAAAAGAACTAGAATCTCATGTTTCAAATCTTTACAGGATACAGGTATCTTAAACAGCAGCAACCAAACAAGTAATACTAGCAAAAATCAAAACTGTAAACAAGTAGCAGCTCACAACATGCAAACAGAAGTGAACAGAAATTGATAGATAATTAGGTGGTAGTTAACTACTATATAATTACTTAGTTAACTACCACCTAATCATCTATCAGAAATTGATTCTAGGAATTAAAAAATATACATTTTAATTATCAGGTCACAGAAACATATATGACACCGTAAATTTCACTTTTAATCTTCTAGTAATTAAAGTCATAATATTTGACATTGAAACTTTGATGTCAAAGAATCATTTACATTCAAACAAATGAGAATGCTACTTACTAATATCCATCTCTGAGACCACCAAACTTCTCTTGTCCAGCAGTATCCCAACAGTAGAACCTAATCTTGCCACAGTTTGTGAAGAAATCCAATGGATGAACTTCCACACCAATGGTTGCTGTTTTACAATCAAATCAACAAATAAATCACTTAAACGCTTATTAATTAACAAGGAGAACTTAAAACCCTAAGTTAAAGAAAATGAAAAGAGAATCATACGTTCATATTTCTTCTCAAATTCTCCAGTAAGATGCCTCTTCACAAATGTTGTCTTTCCTGCGAATGATCATAATTTTTTTATTAAAACAAAGTTCATTTCCAAATCTATAAGCCAGATCCTAGCTAATCGATGTGTTTATGCTTCAAATTTCTCGGAAATTAACTAGAAAATTAAGAAGAAAGAAGCGATGAAGAAAAACAGACCTGTTCCACCGTCTCCGACGATGACAAGCTTGAAGCTAGGGTAATCAACGGTTTGCTGATTGGGCAAAGCCTAACGAGAGAGAGAGAAAACAAAAACACGATGAATTGTTAATTGAAAAACAGAAAGAAAAGTGAAATCACAGGAATGAGAATGAGAGCATACCATATAGAAAGTAGCGTGGTTTCAAAGAAGAAGAGTGATGTGTGTGTAGGAGAGTGAGGAGTGAATATATAAACGAATTAGGGTTTTTATATTAGAAAGCGTTTGGAGTTTGAAAGCGTGAAACTGACGCGGCTCTTTTGCCTTTCAGTTATGATGAGTCTGTCTAATTGGGCTCCATGACAGGCCACACAGCACAGCTAAAAAGGTAAGCCCATCCACCCAATATGTTCTAAATGGAGATGACAAAATCTTCCTAAATTTTTTAATCTGATGTGTGTCTAAGTTAGAGATTGAATTTATAATCTTAATTAAGATATAAAAGACTCGTGTCATCTTATCTAAACACTCTTAAGCAATCTTCTCAAATCCTTTTCCGCACAATTTCAAACCCTAGAATCAGACCCATAAATTATGTCATTAGGGCATTAGATGTGCTCCAATATTAGTTTGGTAAGTCGCAAACCAATTACCATTCTCGTCTCAAAAAAATCTTGCATAATTAGCCCAATTGCCTCTCTCCACAATCGAACCATCTATATTGCATTTTATCCGGTCATGTGGGGAGGTATCCAACATATACCAACATGAATATACAAATTTCTACTATAAAACTACACCAACTTGTAAGCTGTCTCGAGAAATTGACACTTGAATAAAAGAGTAATCTGATACGCATCAAAATTATTTGTAAAATACCACTTGATTTCTTTCAAATCAAACGGCCAGTATCACAAGCCTGGAGAAAGTTGCCTGAAAGATAGTCATTAATAACATGACAACGATTTTCAATTCCTTCTGAGAGATGTTATCATTAATAACAATATTAGTCTTAAAATTAACTTTCAAACTTTCATAACTTCAAACACTATTGTGTATAACATGTAGGGGTGTTCATGGGTACGGGTCAATCCGCGAACCCGCCAACCCAATCCAACCTAACCAATTGTTTATCCGAACCCGTTCACTTGCGGGTAGAACCCGACCAACCCGCCAAACGCACAAGTAATCAGTTCGGGTATTTGATTTGAGTTTTTGAACCCGTGAACCTAACCTGCTCATTAAATGTATATTCGAAAATGTGTTGTCGTACAATACTACACACTTTGCTTTTGTTGAATTTATGTAATTTACTACTAGAACTTATTTAATTTGTTGTTACTACCAATTGAAACTTATGTAATCTGCATTTTGCACTTTGCTTTTGTTGAATCCAACCCAATGAATATTGAACGAATTGGGTAACAACTTAGATCAAATTCGGCCCAACCCAACCTGCGAAAACTATGAAGATTTGTTTCACGCAAGGTGTTGCATAAAGGACACAAATTTGATGAAGCACAACCTACACACACTCTCGTGTGCACAGCTTGATTTCAACGATTTTTCACATAAAATGTTAGTTATCCTCGTGTACCCTTCTCAACGCAAAACCTCTTTTCTAGAATGGATCATCCTCTACACTGTTATATATACTTTTTTCAGTGAGCTATAAGTCAAGCTAGTGGTAAAGCCATCATTCAGTGTACGATTCCAGACGAAGATATCCTAGCGCCAAGCTTATCTCTATGAGGCAGATACTCACCACCTTGCAAAGAAGCCACACCGATATGAACTCCATAAAAGTCATCATGGTCCAAGGGTCCCTCCATCCAAATTCAAAAGGTCTCGTGCAATGTTATGCAAGAGGGTAAACAAAGAGGATAAGAGTAATTAGAAGGGGGGCAATGTAGAGATCTGAGGCCAACACTCAAACCGTTTGTTACGGAAGATTTAAAGCATCTTAAATTTGAGATTCATAAGCAAGATTCCAATGATGTGTGATCTACAAACCGCCCATAAATATCGAGGAACATAATGCATCCCAAGAATAGGATGACTTGGGCAAGCATAATTAGGGATGGCAATGGGTAGGGTATGGGTAGGGTACTACAGTCCTCATCCCCATACCCGCGATTTGAAAAAATACCCGTACCCATCCCCATACCCGCGTGGGTGACACTCTTTGTCCCCGTCCCCATACCCTATGGGTAGAGCTGTCAAATGGGCCAGCCCGGCCCAGCCCGGCGGGCCAGCGCGTATAAGTGGGCTGGGCTGGGCTGGCCCGATTTCTATATGGGCTGCCAAATTCTAGCCCGGCCCAAGCCCTATTGGACCATGCAGCCCGATGGGCTAGCCCGGCCCATATAATTTTTTTAGCGCACGCCAAAAAGGATCAATGACACAACTGACAAAATAATTACCACATAAAACAACCATCAAATCAACATTCATACAAAATATATCTACCAAATAAAGATCCATGCACATGTAAGAGTATTTGTGGCAACATACAAAGTGCATCCTTAGATAATCAAAATCAAAATATATTACAAAATAGTTAACTTCTTGGCCTAAGCCCCTTGAGCACTTGATTCGGCATACAAGTATATCTTCTCTACTTCCGACTGGTACATCTGTAATTCATAAAACTTGATAAGTAAATGACTAAAAAGTTAATATAATAGAAGAATTATTATTAACAACAAATTGAATAAACATAGCAACTAGCACTACAAATAAAAGAACTTGATTATTTAAAACCATGCAACTAATTATGTGTAAGCAATTACCTTATATATTGAAAATATATTATAAAATAGTTAACTTCTTAGGCTAAGTCCCTTGAACACTTGGTTCGGCGTACAACTGTATCTCCTCTACATCCGGCACATCTGTAATTCATAAACATGAGAAGCAAATGACTAAAAGTAAATACAAATTGAAAATATAACTGAAGAATTATTACTAAGTAACAACAAATTACCAGAAGGTCCAACTTCTTTAAAACCATGCAACCAATTACGTGTACATATAAGGGCTTGCACAGTGACTGGGAGTAAACAATTCCTATACATATTCAAGATACGACCTCTGATGCTAAATGTAGATTCAAAGGCCACTGTTGTGATTGGAATGCTTAAAATGTCGCAAGCCATTAGTGTAGTTGGAGCAATGTGAGGCTGTAATTGCAAGGGAAAGTAGAAAAGAGACTTATATACTCTTTTTTGTTTTGCAAACATTAGAAAATAGTAGTGGGCTTACCTTAAAAAAATGGGTTAGCCCAAAATGTTTTTTTTTAACTAAAAACTCTTTTTTTTTAATTTTAAATGGGCCAGCCCAAAGCCCGGTGGGCAAGCCCAGCCCGATCCATTTTTTAATTGGGCTAATTGGGCTGGGCTCAAAAAGGCCCGGATATTTTTTTAACGACTTTTTTATGGTCCGGCCCGACCCAAATCCATGGGCTAATGGCCCAGCCCATTAGCCCGGCCCATTTTGACAGCTCTACCTATGGGTACCTAAATACCCATACCCGTTACCCACATTTTTGCTAAAAATAAATTCATAAATTATAAAATATCATATCAGTTTAATATAATTAAAAAAATTTAAAGATTTTAATGTTGACTCATGAAAATTATGAACAAAATTATTAGTAATATCATACTAAAGTTCATTTATCTATATATTGACATATTTGGATTATGTTATAAATAAACATTTTCATTACAAATGTGTAATAGTATAATAATGTTGTATATTTTAAAATTTATTTATATATATTATTATATAATAATATAATTTAAAAAAATAAATATATACTATGTGGGTATATGGGGTGGGTACTAAGGTACCCGTACCCGCACCCATACCCGTTCAATTTTGTGGGTAATTACCCATACTCATGCCCATACCTAAAATGCGGGTTTTTACCCTACCCGTTATGGGTATTTTTTGTGGGTACCCACTGGGTATGGGTAAATTGCCATCCCTAAGCATAATCTATATTGTAAAAATAGTGATTATCAAAATTCATGAGTCACATCTTAATTGTATTTTAAATTAATTCCTTTAGAATAATATTTTGTTAAATTCATTCTGAAGACTAGGACCCAATTAAATAATTATCCAAAAAAAAAAAGACCCAACTAAATAACTACATCTACGAGACTATGCGCTCCTCAACCTACCTATATCATAACCAAGACTAAAGCGTGATATGAAAAAAAATAAGATAAGCCTCTATTCCAAGAAGGATGGATAGCATAGAGAAACACTAAAATAAATTAATGCAGGTGGCAGCTAACAATATAGCTATAAAGTGAGGCTTTACATTGAAATAAAACATCTCAATCTCAAGATGATTCAATTCATAACACCAAATCCATAACCAAAAATGTCAATAGTACAACCTCAAGCATATAATATAGCATACACAACACAAACTCGAAACAAAGGTCAGTCGCAAGAGTCCTACTCAAATGCGTCATCATCGTCATCAGGAAGGGGTTGATTGGCAGCTTCAATAAGCTCGTTCTCATGCCTGCAAAAGCACCAAAACATAAGGATTTCAAAAGAAACACTTCCAATTCAATGAGAAGAGTAATACTTTTATACAACTGTGGAGCAATCTATAGGATGTTATAGTCTTTCAGTAAATTATTGCATGTTTCTGATTGAGGGAACAAATGATGAATGATTGTTTGATAAACAATTAAACAAGTTGGTGACAGATAGCTTACTTTTGTTGTGCAGCTAAATCAATTTGGACTTCTGGTGGAGCCAATGCAGGAGATTCCACAAAGTGCAGATTGGGATCGCTGCAAATTGACAAAAGTTAGAAATAATTAGTAAACTTCAATGTATTCTTGTCTGTATAGAAACTAGAAAGTAGACACCTACCCTGCAAGTTTCCTGGCAAGGTACAGGAAAGGCTTCTCAAAGTTATAGTTGCTCTTAGCTGATATCTCGTAATACTGCAAATTCTTCTTCCGGTGGAAGGTAACCTGCTTTGCCTTCACTTGCCTGTTCTTCACATCAACCTTGTTACCGCAGAGAACAATTGGGATGTTTTCACAGACCCTGAAAATGAATTGCAAAAGGAAGCAATATAAGGAATATGGAACTGAATTACTACAAAGTGTTAAGAAAGGTCTCAAAGTCTTCATTTACTAACCGGCAAAGATCACGGTGCCAAGTAGGAACATTTTTGTATGTCAGTCGAGCAGTAACATCAAACATTATAATAGCACATTGGCCATGGATACTGCAATATAAATATGACAGGTTAAAAGCAATACATAGCAAGTAAAACAAGCATAAACAAGAGTACGGAGATTTCTATCACAGCATAAAAAAACTACCAAAATGCTAGAGTTCCTACATCTATAGAAAAGACACCCTCGCAGGTATAAAGACTAAAGAAGATAATGATTGAAATGCAATACCTACAATACTGTATCACAACCAACAAACAGCTAAACAGGCTACACTTATTGACATGCAACAAAGTTATTGTAGATAAACAGAGGAAAGTCATTTTTTTGTCAACACAACATGATAAAGAAACTATCTCGAGTGCAAGTCATCATATAATATAGGCATATTATATGATGACCAATTTAATTCATAGTTGAAATGAAATTTAACAGCATGCAAGCAAAAAAAGACTACTCAAAAACTTTAAATTTGTTTTAAGAGTTAAATAAACAACACAAGCTATTTGATTAAACAGGTTACCAACCAAGAAACAGCTACAAAGCCTACGCTTATTGACATGCACAAGTTCTATATTTAACACCCATGCATTGCAGATGATGCTCCGTAGAAATTTATATTATTGTCAGAGCAGTAATATGATAAATAAACTCAGTCTTGTTTAGACGTCATCCTATAAAAAGCAGGCACAGATTACTGATGACCAACATAGTTCATAGTTGACATAAAGGCTCGCAAGCAGAAGACTACTCAAATACTTCAAAATTGATTTAAATGTTAAATAAACCACACGGGCTAAATAACTCATTACATTCTTTACATTTCATAAGTGCATTACCTTCTTTAACACTGGAATTCTCGCTCACCTAAATAACTCATCCCTAGTTCATTACCTTCTTTAACACTGGAGTTCTCACTTACCTAAATAACTCACCCCCATAAGAATAAAAACTATAACAAAAGACGCGCAAAACTACAGTAATCTGAACTGATTAATCGCGGGGATCAAGGCCAAGGAACAGTTTATGAGCCAAGATTACAATATGATAAAAGAACAAAAAATCCCATGTTTCAAATCTTTACAAGATTACAATGAAAGCCGACAACCGCATAAATCAAAACTATACATGCGTAAACAGAAATTGCTTCAATAAACAAACCTTTACGAAATTACTAAAAGATCACACACAAAATTTGAGAGCAAAATAAACAAATGAGAATGATACTTACTAATATCCATCTCTGAGGCCACCAAACTTCTCTTGTCCAGCAGTATCCCAACAGTAGAACCTAATCTTGCCACAGTTTGTGAAGAAATCCAATGGATGAACTTCCACACCAATGGTTGCTGTTTATAATCAAATCAAATCAACAAAATTAAACACCTAAAAACTTATTAATTAACAAGAAGAACTTAAAACCCTAAATTAAATTTAAAATGAATCTCACGTTCATATTTCTTCTCAAATTCTCCAGTAAGATGCCTCTTGACGAATGTTGTCTTTCCTGCAAATGATCCAAAAATCAGATCCTATCGAATCGGTGTTTGTATGAATGTATGTTACAGATTTCTCGCAAAAGAAAAAGAAATAAGCGATGAACGAAAAGTAAAAAAAACAAACCTGTGCCACCATCTCCGACGATGACAAGCTTGAAGCTCGGATAATCAACGGTTTGCTGATTGGGCAAAGCCTACATCGAAAAGAAAAATTAATTTACATCGAATTCTGAAATTATGATAAAAAAGTGAAGAAGTTGAAGACGATGAAGAAAAACGTACCATGGTTTCGTCGCGTTGAGTTGATGAGAGAATGAAGAGTGAAAAAGAGAGAGACAGCGAGGGTTTATATTGTGAGGGTTTTCGAATTTGAGTGAGGCCTCTTCTAGCGTCAGGTTAACGCAGCATTCTCCGCCCTTCGATTAAATAAATCACACGCGTTCAATTACTACGCCGAATCACACACAATAAAAACCTTCTTTTAGTGGTTTTTTTTCTTTTCTTTGTACAAATTTAAAACGAGTCGTTAATTAATTTGCTTATAATAGAAAAGTCATTAATTTGAAAATTAATTTCATAATATAAAGGTAATTGTGAATGTACATAATCTATTTCTATTTTTGTAAAAGATATACGAGAGATTCAATGTACATGGAATTAATAAAAAAGCAAGATGGTTAATCATCACATTGATCGATCAATGTTAGATAGGTGAGATTAAGAAAGTGTAAGAAGAATTGGATTGAAACGTGAAAAAAATATGATGTATGAAAGCAACGACAATTCCGTGGGTGATGATGAGAGAAACATTCTAAACATGATGCAAAATGATAATGGCGATAGTTTTCTTGAGGATCGGCGCAATGTTTTTTTCCCGGATCAGGGCGATAGCCAATACAGCCTCAGCGGTTTTCCCCTCCCTGCCTTCGCCAACGAATTAAGCGCCAGGAGGAATAAACTCCCCAAGTATATTATCTCTCCCCAGAACCGTTATTACAGGTATACTATCAATCACATTCTTTCCCGTTCTTTTTGGTATATCTGCGCCAAACTGCATAGACTATTTTTTTGATACTAACTATTTCGTTAATTTATCAATCACAAAGTGTCGTTGTGTGGAACTATTTCGTTAATTAGTTCTCTATTTTAGGGAGATTAGTTAGTTATTTATTTATTTATTTTGTATGCAGGTTGTGGCAGGTGTTTTTGGCGCTTTTAGTTTTCTACAGTGCATGGATGTCACCATTTGAATTGGGATTCTTGGATGAACCTTCGTTAGCTCTTTCGATTATCGATAATGCTGTGAATTTTTTATTTTCCATTGATATTGTGTTAACCTTCTTTGTTGCGTATTATGACAAACTTACATATTTGCTTGTGGACAAGCAAGGGAAAATTGTGATGAGATATCTGAAATCATGGTTTCTGCTTGATCTCATTTCCACAATTCCTTATGAATTCGTCAGCCAATTGTTGCCTTCTGACGTCAACATTTATGGCTACTTCGGTCTGCTTCGCCTTTGGCGTCTACATAGAGTCAGTGCCTTGTTTGCAAAGTGAGTATGATTAATTAGCATGCTATATTTTTGGTTAACATGGAAATAACTCTCCTTCATTAATATTTCAATGTACAGATTAGAAAAGGACAGACATTATGACTATTTCTGGTTGCGGTGTTTAAAGCTTATGTGTGTGAGTATTCAACATTATAGCACATACTAATTAAGTTTGGGATGGAGCTGGATGATTTTATAATAAGCATTTTCTTGTGTTTAATTTGTAGGTTACTCTATTTGTAACGCATTTTGGTGCCTGCATTTTCTACTTTCTTGCCAACCGTTTTGTCGATGACCGGAGTACAACATGGCTTGGACTTATTTCTGATGTGGATGACAAGGATAACATTACTCTCTACATAACATCGGTATACTGGTCGATGGTCACAATTTCAACACTTGGTTATGGTGATCTACATCCTGTAAATACAAAAGAGAAGATATATTTGATATTCTATGTGCTTGTTAATGTGGCACTTACCTCATACCTCATTGGAAACATGACAAATTTAGTTGTTCATTTCACAAGCAGAACTAGCAAATATGTAAGTACAATCATCTTTAATTCTTCCTAACTTTATGTAATAAATTTTCTTTTCCCAAAGTCAACTTTTTTGGCTCTTGCTTTAAAGTTTCAAATCTGAATACTAGAATGTGAAGTTCATATATACTTGTGTCCATATTCCTTAGCATTATTGCAAGTTCGAGAAAATTATGCACTTAATTGCGGTACTAAGTTCTATATTTGGTGCTTTATTTCTATATAAGAGGTTCATTAATATTTGAAGTTTTTCTTTCTTTTTGGATTTGTGGCATATCAGAGGGACACAGTGAAAGCTGCCACAAAATTTGCTCAACGAAATAATATACCTACACGGTTGGAAGAACAGATGCTTGCTCAGTTGCTTATGAAGTATAGAACTGATTTAGAAGGAGTGCAGCAACAAGATGTTATTGATTCCCTTCCAAAAGCGATTCGATCTAGCGTCTCTTACTGCTTATTCTATCCAATAATGAACAAAGTATACTTGTTTGCGGGAGTGTCAACAGACCTTACTTTTCAATTGGTACTATTTTCTTTTTGCTTCTCCTCTGATTTGTTTCAACAATGCCTAAGATTGTATTTGGTAATCAATAAGTTTCAAGAGAAGCCAAAAAGAAAAAAAGAGAGACATTCTTTCTTCACATGTTTATTTTGTTGTAGGTCTGCTTGTTGTCAGTTTTTTGTCTATTAGATGATGAAGATATCATTTAATGTGCATATATATCCAAATTTGAAGGTTACGGAGATGAAGGCGGAGTATTTTCCTCCAAAGGAAGACGTTGTTTTGGAAAATGAAGCACCAACGGACTTTTATATCTTTGTCACTGGTGGTGCAGTAAGAACTATGCTCCCATTTATTTGTGAAGATATGCTGCTTTATAGATCATTCATTGCTACAACCTCTTGTTGATTGGTTGCCATTTAAAAAATACTTTCGATTTAGTTAAAGTAGTTTCCATATTACTGTCATAGCCTTCACCAACATCAAACTCTACTTCTGAATGCCCTTTCCACAAACAACCATGGAAATAGAAATATTAAGAAGTAAGAACATTCTGTAATGATGACTGGCTATAGGGTTTTAAAACAATAGTTTGAAATTAGCTTATACATTTCAAGTTGGTATGAGTTATGTGAATGAAAAAAGCAGTTGTATGGAGAGTTTTACCAAATCCCCTCGACTCAACTTGAACTAGTCAAAAGTCACAGTTGTATTATATAGTGATTGTTTTTCTGTCTGATTTTCCTTCAACTATATATGCAAATTGTATATCTCAAATGTCCTACACACATGCTCGCGGGGAAAATGTAAACTGAACTTTAATTTTATTCTGACTTACAGGAACTTATCAAACGAGTGAATGGAGTAGAACAGGTAAGTCTAACAACTTAAACATGAAGACCTGTTTTGACCAAAATGATGACTTGTTCTTATGATTAATAACAAAACATTTGTGTTATAATTGCAGGTTGTTGGTAAGATCAATCCAGGAGAGTTAGTTGGCGAAGTAGGAGTTCTAGGTTACATACCGCAGCCATATTCATCCCGAACTACTCGATTGAGCCAAATTTTGCGCCTGGAGCGTACTGTATTTTTGAACCATGTTCGTCAAAGTGTTGGAGATGGGGCAATAATTATGAACAATTTTCTCAATGTAAATATTCCTTTTTGTGCAATTATGATTTGGTTTTCTTCCAAAATTGATTTTCATATCTGAATACGTTTTAGTTCCTTACATATAATATTTTGTTCACAACACCTCACATTTCCTTATTCTTACATTTGATGAAGACCTAAGATACTAAAACTCAACTTAGTGAGTTTTACATTTTTAGGATTAAAATTAAATATTTCCATAACTGTTTTCTTTAGGAACTGTAACTGTATCATTATCATCATCATTGATAAGAAACATTGTCTTTCGGATAAAACAAACTACATACTTACTCGTGGAAGATTTTTGTGTTTTCTACTATTTTGCAGCATTTGGAAACTTCCAGTATTCCAGGGATGGATGCTGTTTTTGCAGAAACAATGGCCATGTTGGCTCGTGGTAAAACAGATCTGCCTATCAGCACATGCTTTGCAGTAAGCAGAAATGACAATGTATTGTTACGTCAGTTGTTGAAGAAGGGATCAGATCCAAATGAAGCAGACAGACGTGGAAGGACAGCGTTGGTTTGTAGATTTTCTTTCCTTGAATTAACAGATACACAAACATACATATAACTATATCTATTTAGAGTCATTAGACACACTACTAAACACTTACAACATTACATTCTAATGTTACAGCATATTGCAGCTTCTAATGGCTATGAGAATTGTGTAACTTCGCTTTTACAGTTTGGTGCTGATCCAAATAGAAAAGGTACCTTCAGTCCTACAAATGACTTAATACATTTTGACAATACCTTACAAACCATAACATAGCCTAATTGTGTTATTTTTTATAAGCAACATAGCCTCATCTACTTTATTCGAACAACCAAAGCGTTTTTTTTCCCAAACAATGTAAATTTTGTGCCATTATTAAAAATGTTACCCTCCTAAATAATAATTCAATTTTATCAAACTCATCCCTCAAAGTTAATAACAACTTTATTCATTCAATGCATTGAATTAATTGTGTAAGTACTTAGAATTGGTTATAATATCCTTACTTAGATGCTTTTATTTGTACAGATTTGGATGGCAATATCCCATTATGGGAAGCAATGAGTGGGGGAAATAAATTTGTCAAGAAACTTCTCATAGACAATGGTGCAAACATATTTTTAACCGATGTAGGGCATTTAGCATGCGTAGCAGCTCGGAAAAATAACACTGAATTGCTCATGGAACTCGTAGAATTTGGTGTGGATGTGACAAAATCTGAAAAAAGTGGAACCACTGCCCTGCATACAGCAGTAAGTGAAGGAAATGTAGAGATAGTGAAGCTACTTGTAGACCTTGGAGCTGAAGTTGATAAGGAAGATAATTGTGGCTGGACTCCAAGGGCTTTGGCAGAACAACAAGGCCATGAAGAAATTAAAAATATATTTCAGAAAATTAAAGAGAACAAACAAAGCACACCTGTTATTCCAATTCCAATACCAGATAATGGTAAGCCTAATGTGCCTTACATAGGAAAGATTCAAAGTGAATCTGTTATGCCTGATATTATTGGATCCCAAGAATGCTTGCTACAACCACATATTCAAGACGAGTTGCCATGTTTAAATGATCAACAAAGACGAAGGGCGAACACCTATCATAATTCAATTTTCGGGATGATCTCTGCTGCTAATCGTAGTAAGTAGTATATCACATTCATTATTCATCTTGAGTTGAGATAATTAATTCAAAAAGAAGAATAAAAAATATGTTAGACAAAGTAAATTTTTTTTTCCTTGGCTATCTGGTTGACCGGTTGTGTTTTGATTTTAACTATGCAGATAAAAAATATCGTGAGGTGTATGAAAGAAACACCGATAATGCTGCGAACATGAATGGATTAGTAGCTAGAGTGACACTTAGTTGTCCTGAAAGAGGTGAACATGGCCGAAAGCTTACTTTTCTGCCCAAGTCCCTTGAAGAACTGCTAGAACTTGGTGCCAAAATGTTTGATATCTCACCCACCAAAATTTTGACCAAAGAAGGAGCTGAAATTGATGATATAGATCTTATAAGAGATGGTGACCACCTTATTATTGCAAATGACTGAAGAGAGAAAGGGAAACAATAATTATTCCTCAAACTTTTCTTTGTCGCGTGTATCCATTTTTGTGCAGTGATGTCTTACATTCTCACTCCTTAAACATTTTCCACATTCTTAGTTAGGAACATACTTGTAAAATGACATAGGTAAGATTAGTGTATGTATAGAGGAAAAATAGAAACACAATAAAAACATAATTCTTTGCATATTTTGTTGTATTTTATTTATAGAAAAGACAGATTGTTTTTACTATAATAATAAATGAATGCTATGTATAGCTTGATCCATCCATGTTACTGAGAGGGGTTTGCGAATTGTGTTTGCATTAACTTTGTTCTTCACGCATAAGAAACTATGTTGTTTTGCGTAAGTTGTTTTGCAATGACATTGCTTAGCATTTAGCAGTAAGTGTGATTAATGCATCCTTAATAGCAAATATGATATGATAGAATTGATGTAAGGAGACTTAAAATAATAGAAGAAGAAGTTTGAGATATTGTTTGCTTTGAGTATAATAAGTTTTTGACGGCTTTGCCCTTTAAGAATTTTTCTCTTCCCACCCCCAAAACTCTTTTTCACCCCCCGGATTTCCATTTTTGCCCTTGAACTAAGGCAAAGTTCGGAATTTAGATCCCGAACTTTTCCTAGTGTAAATTCGGAAAAATTTTCGGAAAACACGTTCCGAAGTTCGTATTCAAGGCAAAAAAAGTTCGAAAAATAGATACCGAACTTTTCAACCAAGGACAAAATTGGAATATTGGGGGGTGAAAAAGAGTCTGGGGGGAAGAGAAAAATTTGTCCTTTAAAGTGTCCGATTGGATTGAAAAGGTGCCTTATTGGGCCATTACTCTTGGGATTGGACTCGCCCAAATCTTGAATATAAATAAATATATTATCAAATACATTTGAGATTCACAAATACGTCTTAGTTGGGGTGTAATATAGATGAGACACGGTGAGAGCATTAAGTTTTTTTAAAATCTTTTTTATATTTTTTTTTTACATTTATTTATTGATTAAATATATTTTTTAATCATTTTGTTTTCCCACATGAAAGAACAAAAACACTCTCTCTACATATCCACAAATAAAGAGAATTTCAGTCCTTTTCTATTTTTCTTATTCCTGATGCTATATTGACAAGACAACGACGTTAAAATATTTAAAATTCGACAAAAACTCAAATTATTGGTTTAACCAAATTATCTCTTATAAATTGATCATTTAATGGCAAATTATTAATGTCTATTTCTTTATAACTTAGTTTATATTTATATATTTTGGGGGAAAAAAAAAGAAGTTTACAATCTATATAAAAACTTAGTAAATTTTATTAACATATTCAAGTTATGTTATATCTTGAAATTTTATTAACATATTTGGTTTAATAATTTATTTTTATATTTGGTTTATAAGTTTACTTTTATCTTGAAATTTTATAAAAGGAAGTTTGCTTTTTAGATTTATTGAGCTTCTAATATATTTGGTTTATATTATAGACTAGATACATTAAAAGTTCAATGAATCTAAATAGCAAACTTTTTCTTATATTAAGGACCGGAGATAGTATTTTAAACTTCGTAACATCTACAATTTTGCACATAATAGAAAAATCCATTAATTTATAAGAATAAAAATAGTTATTTTCTTTACTATAAAATACAGTTGTTAAAAGCACTATTTTAATTATTTTTTTTCGTATTGTTTCTTAATTATTTATTTTGTACAAACAAGCTCATGTAATGCACTACGTACTATCATTAATCTATGTTTAAACTTCAAAATAAGCATAATAGTATATTTTTCACTTTGTCTCATTCCTTGTTCTTTCACTCTCATACTATATATTTCTTTTCCCTCCACACTATTTTTTTTTTTTGTTAACTTCGTAGGCAACTAAGGGGAGTAATTGACCATTGATCTAAATATTTCAATGTAATATTCCTACTAATATTGAAAACCCATTTCAAAGTTCAAATGGTTTTTTTTCTTCCATTTTTGTCATTCTTCTCTTTCATCAATTGAATCCTTTCTTGTTCCAAAGAAGATCATCTTCAAGCTTAACTCATTACAAAAGAATCATGAGAGCAGTCCTTTTCAGAGGATCATACTATTAAATAAAATCAAACCCTTTCTGCATCCTAAAAAAATGTATATCTCCAAGTCAAACCTGTCCAAGTTCAAATGACAAGCATGATAAATACAAATTGTGCATTGTAAAGAGTTAAATATATTGGTAGTCCTTATTAAATTTTAATGGTAATTTTAGTCCTCCATAATAATATTTCAGTTTGTAAGAATAGTCTCTATTATGATATTTTTTTTCTCACAAAAATCGGATATTTTTAGTCCCTCAAATTAGTCCCTATAAAATGCAAATAGGGACTAAAAGCGAATAACTTTTTTTTAGGGAGTAAACTTAAAAACTCGTGATTTTGTAGGGACCAAAAACATATTTAACCTTGTTGTAAATTGAAATGAATCTAAAAACTTATTCAGCAAGTAACTTACTTAAATGTGTCTGTTTTCATTGAAGCTGATACTGTGGTTTTGATCACTGAAGCTGGTACTGGTACTTCGGTTTCGATCACTGAAGCTGGTACTTCGGTTTCGATCATTGGTGCTTACAGTTCTAAGTTTCAACTCTCCTCTGCTGGTTGTCATCTCATCCAATAACTCTGCATCATAGTAATCATTTGAGCTTCCATCGGTATCACCATCAACTGGCCCGTTACCCTGATCAAGCATATTCAGATCATAAGTTAGAAAGCTTGGAATATACTATTACTTAATAAAAAGTACAAAGAAAGAATAAATGCTTATATATATATTTGGTCTCTTTTCTCTGCAACACACTCATAACAAGAAATGAATAGTCAAAATAATCCGTACCAGACGTGGACCGCCGACAATTTCCTCGTACTCAGAAGCATCTAGTTCCTGAAGATGGTCAGGATCGAATAGCTTTGGTAGCAAGTGTTCTCTTAGAACTATGAGAAGGAAGAATGGTAGCGGAAACAGTATTCCACCAACAGGTATCCATGTGACCCCAAAACAGAACAGAAAATATGCCAGCTGTAAGGCTGTAAATCCAGCGATGGTCTTGAATGGTACTGACTCCACGAATGAGGCATGTGAACCTTGCAATATTCTGCCCAACATACAAAGACAATAACAACAATTAGTACTGCATTAGCTTCTACATTGAAAAAAAAAGTTTATGCACAAGGTTGTGTAATTACTTGTAACGGCGGCTTGGGGCGATGAAGAGGAGCAATATCCTTTCCCAGAACTGGTTCCCTGGAAGACTATCAATTGCCATGTACGCAAAATATCCCCATAAAAGTGAAGTTGGAATCTTTTTGATAAGGGAGATGCCTATTATTGATACACCAACGAGGAGGGACTGCAATAAGTTGGACATTCTTTGTTCATTAACCCGAACTGGTAAAGAACCTTCTACGTATTTCTCAGGATCAAAATGTTCCATTGCACGAGCCTTGGTATTAGATCTCATTACAACTTCTCTCAAATTCTCTAATTCTTTATCCTGTTACAATTCAAAAACCAACACAAGATGTATTAGTATCACTCTTGAACATGTCTTGTGTCTGCATGCACAAACACACTAAAACAAAGCCACCAGCCCAACAATACATACAGTAGGGGCTGTATTCATTTCAACGAACACAGCTTGCATTTTTCCATATAATTCAGAGCTGGAACCCTGTTCTTGAATGCATTCCCTGGCGCTTTTCACAACCCTCTTTCGGATTTGCTGTAAATCAATGGGGATAACACAAGGATCGAAGTTGAGTTGAAATTTAAGAAGAAATTAATAACCAAGAGTCTTGATGCAAAATATGCTGATGCTTACCTGCTTCCTAAGAACCGCCAAACTCTTTGTATGCATGGGGGACTGTGGAAGGACTCCATTTGAAGGAGGAAGGCCAAGGAGACCACAAATCAGAGTCTAAAGACTCACCATAGAGATAATTATGTCAAGCAACTTTATCAACAACATGGAATAAAATAAATCCAAATTCTAGGAAGAAAACAAAATAGCATACCATTATTCCAAGTAGCAAAATATCATAATGGTATGCAGATGGCTTTTGAAGGTTGAATTCTTTCTGTTGTGCCATCTTAGAAGCCACACTATGATCGAAAAAGTATAAACCTGCTATCATCAAAGCTGGAATAATTGCCACAAATATATAAACCACGGGTACCTTCGCCATATCCTGCAGTTTGTAGTAACTGTTAGACTTAGGCGGATATTAGAACTTGCCTAAATTAAAATGATGACAGGTTATAGTTCACGGTGTTGAACACAGACACAAGTCGGAACCCTGATTCGCCTTGAATATTAAGTGTCGGCAGTGGCACTACAGAGGTGTACATTACATGGAGAAAATCGACAAAACTATGAATACAATTTCCATTGCTAAGCTTGCTGAGCCAACTATGTATCAAAAGAATGCACGTTGGATGGAAAATTTTGTAATACAAGTATAATAACATACAGTACCTTCATTACTGTCCAGTGATAAAGAGAAGCAGGTTCCCAGGGAAGTGGACAAAACAGCCTTCTGGGAACACTATCTGGAACGTAGGCTGGCATTATATAAGATACTGCAGTCCACAACACTACCATCAATGGAACACCATAATCAGCAATAAAGCCCCGTAGCTTCCCTGAATTGAAATGCAAGAATAAAGATCAATGGAGTGATAAGATAAATCAAGTTTAAACGAGACAAAAAACCATTTGCTTAAGGTCTAATGCGGTATGAGATTTTTGGAATCATTTACTTGTTCCATATTGCCATGATCTTGCTCTTCTGCTTTTAAGTGCACTGACAATTAGTCCAAAGGCGAAAATGACTGCAAGTAATCCATTTGTATACCGCCATTGGGCTTGAAGTTCCTCCGAGGAAGAATTTTCAACCTTGGAAGTGCTGAACTCGCCTATCAGTCCCTGAGGTTCAAACAAATTTTGTCAGTTAGATTACCAAAATCACAATCTATTTTGTGTTTGCTTGAAAGAGGAAACAATCAAACACCTTTATAGCCTCTTGAAAGAAAAGAACAGTGATTAGCATGCCAAACAACTCTTCTGCAACTCTTGTAAATCTAGAAATAACTGTGCAAGCATTAAAAATTGCAAGCATAATTAACATGACTGATGTCCAAACACAAACCCTGCAACACAGAGATGAACATGAAACTTAGATTTACTTGTCAATCAGGAAATGTAAAAACTCCTAGAAACAGAAATTAATATAATGTTGAAATAGCTTACCAACCAGCCCAAGCTAGAAAGAGCTTGGAACCCAATTCAGGTGTATTTTTGCAGAAACTGTAGAGATAAGTGTACATTATAACAGTTGGTTCTGCAACTCCTAAAATCAACAAAGGTTGGCCACCTATAATTGAGTGTATAATTCCACAAATGGCGGTAGATGCTAATGTTTCTACTGTACTCAAGCTTCCATCTGTATCCCTACTAAGTTGCTCTCCAAAAGCAATAACAGGAAGAGCAGAAGCAAAGAATATGTAGAAAGTTGGAGCCAATATGCTGTCATCATTATTAATCAAACAAAAGAAGCATAAATCAATCAGAAACGTTGTCGAATGTTGATGAATTGAACACACAAACAAACAAACAAACATTATATAGTCTTAGACAGTATGAAAATGAACATGAATGAATTACCTAAAGCCGGAATAGATTCCGCCAACCCAATCTTGTTTATAGCATTTAGCTCTTCCTTTGACATCTTGAACTATTCCTTGAAACGGTGCCCCCATGTTAATTTCCTTTTCCTCCCACAGCTGAAGGAGGAATTTGTATATTACACAGAGATTAGATATATCAGTGGAATAATAAATCTCAGAAAATGTAATGTGTAGAGAGAGTAACACTACACTTTTATACTAATAATGAAGTGGATGTGCATGCATAGAATAGCATATACTACTATGTATAAGAAGAAGAACCTAACAAGTAGGGCTGTTCATTGAAAACCATAAACTGAACTGAACTGCCAAACCGAACCGAACCGAACCAAAAATAACCGAACCGAACCATAAATTTATGAACCGAATCATTAATTCTGGACAGTTTATTAACTGTGAACCGAACCATTAATAACCGAACCAAACCATTTGAACCAAACCAAACCATTTGAAAAACTCAAAATTCTCAAAATTCAAAACACTTGTTTTTTTGTTGGTTTTAAGTTCATATTTGTTGTACTTGAATTTAACTTAACTATTGATGTTTATTTAAGTTGTAATGTTTAGTTAATTATGAAATTAAGAAGCCAAAAAAATGTTGTGCTTAACAGTTTGGTTCGGTTAACCGGTTAACCGAACCATAACTACAGTTATTTGTGCTTAACAGTTCGGTTCGGTTAACCATTTAGTTGAACTATTAGTACAGTTCAGTTCGGTTTTACTATTATCCATAACGGTTCAGTTCGGTTTTTCGAACCATTGTTATGGTTCAGTTCGGTTCGGTTCGGTTTTTTGTCCGAACTGAACCATGAACAGTCAACAAGAAAGAACGAAATGAATGAAAACGCGTTGATGAAGTTTGAGTGACAGAAAAAATGTAAAAACAAATCATAAGGGACAAAGATTGACACTATAAAACAGTTGGATGCATGTGATCTTCAAAATGCATTTGATTTGTTGAGTTACTGATGTGTATACAGCCAAGAAGAAACAGTGAAAACTATATTCATTAATATACTATATATTAAAATAATATTTAAATATGTTTTAAATCTTTTTGTTGTTTTTTTTTTTGACAATTTAATCTTTTTTGTTGTTAGTACTTCATTTTCTGTCTTAGTCCATGCAAAATTTGTTCATATTGAAATTGGTCACTATAAAGCTGCGATATTCATTTTAATTTTTTCTTTTTCAAAGAACAATTTCAATTCATATCATTAATCAAAAATTGGTCAATGCAAAGAGGAACTGATTCAAATCTACAGCAACTAGTCCTAGAATAGGCTGTCCTTGCAGAGTGAGTGACCATATTCGTTTGCTGCTTAATAAACTTAACCTCAAAGTTTGAAACTACTAATAACAATGTTTTTATATTAGAAATTATAGAATTAAACTCTCTTGTTGTGGAGATGAAATAGCTTCAATGACATTTGTGAGTCGCTTTCAATAATCACATGAGAGAGAAGTGTCTTTGTATTCATTTTAATTGTTACTTTAAAGGTGGGGCCTACTTTACCACTTCATACTTTACGATATTTATTTAGCCACCAACCAACGAGAATAAGCCATATAAGTGGATTTGTATGTGGTCCCCACAAATTTACTACAAATTAGTCGTGGAGACAACACACAAATGTGGCTTATTCTCATTTGTTAATGGGAAAATATCCCAAATTATGAACGTTAGATTAAAAAATATTTTAAAGGACTAAAATCAAATATTCTAAAAAAATAAAAAATTGCAATATTTGCGGTGACTTAAAAAATAACCAAAAGCAAAACAACAAATTATGTGCTTTTGCAGGAAAGATAAATTAAATCTGGAATACATATACTGGAAATATTGGGAATCAAATTTATGTTTTATTGTAAGAAACAAATCTAGGAAAATGAGGGACCAACCAAGAGACAGATATAGCAATTAAAAAATACAAAAAAGGTGCTTACATTTCAGAGGAATCGGAGAGGCACCAATGTTGAAGGAAAACCCAATAAAGAAGCTTTTCACGCAGCAGCAGAATGCACTTGAAGATGCCAAGATCAAATCATGAGAACTTTATAATATAGAGAAGAAGAAGAAAAAAATAATAATAATAATGTTATTTTATGGTGTAATTGAAATTGAAAAAGAAAAAACGACGTAAATTATAGTGGAATGGTGGGACCACACGGACGGGCGAACCCCTAGAGAGAAGAGAAGGAGGGTCCCCGGAAGATGGCTGAGGGGGATGTTGTTCTCTCTCTCTAGATGTCGGTGAGTGTGTGATAAGAGAGGAGAGATACAAAGAGAAAAGGATCAATGAGAGGGAGGTCCAATAGTTGCATGCTATGATGCATGGGTACTCCATTTTTGGGAGAGTACCGGTACCGGGTACGTACCGGGTACCGGTACGCGTATGGTACTCCTTGGGTACGCACCGATGACGTACCTATTTTTTAATTTTTTATTTTGCAATGGGTACACGCATGGTACTCCTATGGTACGCGCGTGGTACTCCTGTGGTACACGAATCCAAAAAAATACAATTTTTTTTATTTTTTTTTATTCATTTTTTTGTTTATAGGAAGATTTATGTTTTTTATTTGTTTAATATAAAAGTAGCAGCTTTACTGATAAGCAATAATAAAGTAGTAGTTGAATTTATTCACTCGTTTATTGGAAAGAAATAGGCTCAATCGAATTTTATTCATACAAATCTTGATGTTTTGATGTTTTTGAATAATTTGAATTACTTATTTGGTATTTTTTATGTTTAATTATTTGTTTTAACAATATTCTTCTATTATTTTATTTATATAATTATATTAAAAAAAATATTTACAGACGTACCCGTACCTTGATTTTTCTAAAAATGTCGTACCCCGTACCAGTACCGGTACCGGATACCGGTACCGTACCCGTACCTAGGCATCATAGGTTGCATGCAAGATTTAGGAAACAGTACCCGTTATTTGTGGGGTTCATTTCTAAACTTAGGGAGATCCATTTCATTTTCCTAATCTATAGGAACTTAGGAAGGGTAGGTGATTGAGATTGACTTGCTTTAGTATTTTGCACTGATAATCAATTTCGATCGTTGATTTAAGATTGGACAGTTTAGATTTTAATTCAATTTTATAAAGTGAATTATTCTCAACCATTCATTCTGCGTCACACGATTATGACCGAGAATCTAATTTCGAAGGGTATCACAACTCAATGGAAAATGACTCTTGTATTTCTATTTTGGGGAAGGTTAGGTTGTTTTTTATTATTAGGATTTAGGACTAGGTTTTAGAAATTAAGTACATATGACTCAAGGTTTTTTGTTGTTGAGAATTTCTTCTTATAGAAAAAATGAAATCACATAATTGTGGCTTTATTGATAGGTCACAGATTGTACATTGTAACTTGACACATGTCTAAAAATTAGTTTTTGTTGGTTATTGTTCTTATGACATTCATCATTCCACTTTGATAAGATAAAAAAATTTCAAGAACTAATAAACACTTTTATTTTATAGAATAAACTTATTGAGAGGGAGGGAATATTGTCTCAATCTAAGACATGAAGATCTTAAGTAACACATGATAAACTTCTATTTGTGTTTAATGTGCATATTATAACATTATTATTGATTTTTAGTGAAATTTTTTTTAGGACAGTGAAGTGGTGTTGCAATCTAAGATAAAGAAGACCATAAAACTCAGAAAATATTAATAAAGAAATTTACATTTGTGTCACTTTAATGGGACTAACGTGGCTCGAACCTTCAATCAAAGTTGCCTTTGACCAACCCTTGGAGTTGATAACACAACATTGCTTTATTATAGCTTACAGCTTATACTCTCTCGGTCCGTTTTTATAAAAGCTAGTTTGATAAAACACGAATATTAAGATAGTGAGTTTTAATATTAAATTGATTGACAAATTATATTGATTTTACATGTTTACCCTTAAATTAATTGTAGTGTTTTGTATCAAACAAAAGAGAATTTAATGCTATTAAAAAAACTATGCAAAGTAAATAAGAGTAAGTTTGGAAAATAAATAATTAATGTCATTGATAATTGTAAAAGGGTCTTATAAAAAATGATAAATTTTTTGTCAAACTAGCTCTTATAAATAGGAACGGAGTGAATATTTAGTATACATTTATGTCATTGTGTAAATTTGTATCAACCCAAAAATACTTGGATAAAAGAGTAAACAATCTCTTTTAGTATTATAAGAGATTTTGAATTTTGAATTTTGAATTTGAGTTTTCTTTAGGTGATATCGAATTTGAACCAATAACTTTTATAGTAGATATTTTATATAAAAGAAGACTACTTTATTTAAATTTCTAAATAAAACACACATTTTCTCTTAGACGCTAGATAAAAATTTAAAAACTCAAGGATATTCAAATCATGAAAACACCATACCCAAATTGTGTGCAGGGCATACTAGTTTTTGACTCGTATGATAGCATTGAACAACACGATTAATGCACAGTTTTGAGAGTTGAGCTGGTAGAAACAGACAATCATTTAATTTGTTGTATTGCATTTGCATGTGATATGATGAGTCATGAGTGTCACGTGAAAATTTGGAGCTTTTTATATTTTGATTTAATAATCTATTCAAATTAAGAATATCAATAGTATGTCCCATAAATCATAATAATGCAATATGCTTCCGTTTGTAACACCCAGTTCAAATGACAGTATAGATATTGTCATGGCTTCAGTGATCAAGATATTGAGATTCTACTTTAAGCATTCTCTCTTTCTACAGTACCACCAATATATCTCACTAGAATATGTCTTTCTACACATCATGTTCATGTGAGACATTTTTCAATAAAAAAACGAAGTTATATTAGGTGAATATGAAAATAATAAGTAGAAGTAATATAATCACTTGTGTGCTTAGATGAGAAAATATAATCATTGTGTGCCCTCCAAATGCCTCAAATAATTGCATGCCATTGTTAGACTAAGTAACTGTAACACAATATGTTTCTACGAGACTATGGCAACATAAATCATGATTTGTTAGACTATCACAGTTTATATTAACTTTTCTATTTGACACTCATAATTCATTTCTATACAATATATACAAATAATATTAAAATGGCATCCATGATATCTTTTTACATCAGACATGTAAAACAAAACTTTAAAAGATTGCAAAACATGAAGCGTATTCATCACAAACACATAAACGATAGAGCTTCACGGGTACGGCCCAGCAAACTCAATGTTGCTGCAGCAATGTGATGTCCGGTCAACCCTGCTTGGTCAAGCTGTTGATTTGGTGATGCATGTTCAATATAACTGTCTGGCAAGACAATAGGTCGCCACTGGAAGAATCGATGCGGAAAAATGAAACAAAATATCAGAAACTCGTTCACTAGAAAAGCAAAATTTGGTCATGCCTTGCAAGACAAGTTATGTCAATGATTACCAATAACACATTCATAAAACCCAAATATTCTTGAAAGCAAGACACGTGTATAACTTTGCCACATAGCTTAATCTAATTACCTTAATTCTTCCGTCGAGAAGTCCATCAAGAGCAATAAATTGAGCAACATGGGAACCAAACCCTCCAATGGATCCTTCCTCAACGGTAATTAGAAAAGAATGGTGTTTACATAGCTGCCTTAGAAGCTTGATATCAAGGGGCTTGCAGAACCTTGCATCAGCAACAGTCACCTCAACGCCAAGTTTTGCAAGAAGTGAACGGGCCTTTAGACAGTTCTGAACCATTGATCCATATCCCAGTAAGGCAACATCTTTACCTTCAACAAGAATTCTTCCCTTTCCAATCTGTATCAATAAATTACAGACACTCTAAAATTAGAGAAGGAAGATACAGTACTATGACAAATTTTTGGGGAAGGTAAAAACAAAGGCCACTTCCTTAAGTTTGAAATTAGTTTACCTTTTTCAAAGTAATAGGTGGCAGCATAACTCAAAATTATCAAGAAAACAGCATTGCACAATTACCTCAATCGGGATTCCATCATGTATAGTGTGGTCTTCCCCAACCAAGGCACCCCTAGGATACCGAAAACAAACTGGACGGTCATTGATACGAGCAGCAGTAGCCACCATGTGCACAAGTTCAACCTCGTCAGATGGTGCCATGACAATCATGTTTGGTAGGCATGACATGAACGTTATATCAAATGCTCCACACTGGAGGGGACCATCAGAACCCACCAATCCTGCACTTGTAATGACAAAACGCACTGGAATTTTCTGTTGATCAACATCATGAATCACCTAGACATGACACATAACATGTTTGAATTCGTAATTACTTCAACCATTATGTAATGTGCACTGACTATCTATTCTGCATACAAGTAGGTAGGCACATTTCCACCAACTCACATTGAAAATTTAAATAACACGAAATGATTGATATTCGATACCTAATTATTTTCTCATGAAAGCGTCAGATATCCTCAAGTCCCAGACTCCCATAAGGTTTATAAAGTACAATCCTTCATTTTCACTATAAATAGGGTCGGCCCAATACATATCTAGGCCTAATTTAAAAAAAAAACAGTTGTAACAAAAGCTTAACAAAGTGAAGTGAGGGCCTAAAACAAAAGCTTTAGGAGCTTTATGCTACGCTCTGACTCAAGATATGCTGTTCTCTGAGAAATTCTTATTTACAACATAGTGGTTATCATGATAGCTTAAGCTGAAATAAGGTTGTACCTGGTCATAGGCTCTCTGTAGAAAAGAAGACGGTATAATGCAAAACGGCTTCAATCCACCACATGACAAACCAGAAGCAAATGTCACTGCGTGTTGCTCAGCAATTCCCACATTAAAAATCCTATCAGGAAATTTTTCCCGAAACAGTTCAAGTGATGGCTCTATTGTGAATCCTGCATGAACAACCACAATATCTTTGTCTTTCTCAGCTTCGGCAACCAGGGTCTCCACAAAGTAATCACCATATGTTTGAGGCCGACCAGCATTATCTAACAAATCAGAACTGAAAGATTCTGAAAAGTTAACATACAGAACTAATTAGAAATGATTGGCAAATAACATATTATTCAAATTTTAAAAATAATGAGAAAGTTGCGCCATAAAGAAGCTAAGCTATAATTTCTTGGTACTTAAAAGCATGGGTTACACCTACGGGAAATATTATTTATATCCATCAGAATCGAGATAAGAAGCCAAATAAATTCAGTGTGTGTGTTTCAGATCATATTAGGAAAAGGTTAAAAGGCTTGGGAAAAAAATTAGAAGGATAGAGAAAAACCTAAGAAAACATCAGGAGAAACTTTAAAAAATACCTAGTGTAAATGGTTTTACTAAAATTTGATGCTTTATATTGTGCAATATTTATGCCACGCTAAACATTGCAATATACAGAGAGAGGGGTAAATAAATATTTTTGTCCTTTAGGTTATGTGACGTAGTGTTGCCCTTGAGACAAAAAGTTATCCCATAGTTTCTTGCTTTCGTCTCATGACCATTTTAAAGCCAAGTATGTAACAAAAATTCTTGTCTCGTCTAGTTCCTAGTTTTTAAGCAAATCAACAGACTCCTAAATTGTAATCTAGTTTTATTTACAAGATAAGCCATTTTACAACAAGAAATAGCATGCAGTTGAACAAAACTTATGATACACTTGATACAGAATAGCAAAAGCAATACCATCCATCTGCTTGTCTGTTATATAACTTTTTTTATTGTGTTCTTCAACCTGATTTTCATCAGTTACCACATGAACCAAGACGGGACCCATCGAATCCAGGGAAGCTACTTCTTGAAGAACGCTTATTAGATCTTCAATATTGTGTCCATCCACTGGCCCTATGTAATACAACCCAAGCTCTTCAAATAGAGTAGAACCTGGTGGCCCCATCATACCACGAGCATATTCATCAACTTTAGCTGCCAATTCATGCATGCCCATGCCAATACGTTTTGTAACACCCTGTGATAAAACATAAAATATAATTTGAATATGAAGTGTGGAGCATTAAGGTATAGAGACTGGAGGCCAAAGAAGGATAACCATTATTGCATTTTGGACAGATCACTTACTTTGAAAGAGATAACATGGAAACACTAGAGCAAAGATGCAGATAGAACCAAGCATTTTTTTGTGTTAGGCAGGAGAGGGGGATTTCCACATTTATACTCCCTCTAGTCCCAATTATAAGAAAAACCAAAAGGTCATTTTAAATGAGGGTAAACATGTCATTTTAGCAATAAATAAACTTTAAATTAACCTTTTCTTATAAATAGGACTGAAAAATCTTTAAAAATTCTCTTATAATTGATGACCGGAGGGAGTATTTCCTAATGCACACACGGATAGAGTTGAGCAGTCACATTATTAAATTAAAAAGGAAAGCAGTGAATATTTTTGACAGGCCTCAAATCATTTCATAATGCTCGTCGTGAATCCGTTTCGTGGTACATTATTTAGCATGCATACTTTCTTTTTATAGAAAACTCATAAAGTTCAATGATGCGGCATTGTCATATGGGCCCTGCATGCTAGCAACAAACACTTCATGCTAATTGACAGCTATCATGCATTTTTTTCTCCAACGGAAACGAAAAAGATGCATACTGCATACCTTAGCAGCTTCTCTAAACCTCCGGAAAGATTTGCTGGATTGGAGCCTGCTAAGAGTACTAGATAGGGCATTGACAGAGGTTTTCGACCCCTCCTCAATTTTTGGTAGTAAAGAGTGGCGGCTATCGTTCAAAATTACCACCATATTTGAGTCCAAATATCCTGCATTGCTCATTGCCTCATACACCTGACCGGACATAGTTGTCCAATTGCTGATAACTGCAACTACACGTTCTCGTCTCCCTTTAATATCCCGTGCAACTGCCATTCCTGAAATAAAATATACTCTCTATGAGTTTGAGAACATTTGAGATTTCACCTATCGGATTTTCATTAGTTCATTCAATTGGGAAAATGTAGAGTGTCCATATTTATTACAGGAAAAAAAAAGTGTCAACCCACATATATATACTCAGAAGAGTCAGAAGTCAGAACTGTAAATGACAATCAAAATAACATTTGCAAAGCCTTAATAATGCTCCAAGAAACAAATATAAAATGATGAAACAAGGAGGAAAAATATAAACTACCAAGTCCAGCAGATATGCTGTTGCATCCATGACCTGCACCAAATGCGTCATATTCACTCTCAAATCGAGAAGTAAAACCAGAAAGGCCGTTCTTTTGTCTGATTGTCTTCATGAGCGATCTCCTTCCTGTAAGTATCTTATGTGCGTATGTCTGCAGACAATTAACGAATAGTTACATAACCTGAGATAGGTTTTTCATTGAATTCTTAGAAAAAGAACTCATTGGTTTGTTGTAAATTTGGAACCATGTAAACAACTTTCCACTTCAAAGAGGAAAATTTGAAATGAGAAGGGAGCACTGGCATTTTTTATTATAAGTAAAATCTTACTTGATCACCGACATCCCACAATATCTTGTCTACTGGAGCATGAAAAACATGATGTATTGCAACTGTTAGCTCCACCACAGCCATACTTGGATTTAGTGATATTGGTGTACCTGACATAATAGAAGACAAATCTAAACGGATTTCAGCAGCTAGTTGTTTCAACTCCTGCAAAGACAATTACTTAGAGAATGAGATACTCTCCGAGATTGCAAGTTCCAAATGAGGTGAAAGCAAACAGAAAAAAAAAAGATTTACAACTAACCCTCAGAGATAAGTTCTTCAAGCAAAGAGGGCTTTCAACCGTATCAAGAATAGGCGTTGGAACTTTCTCCCAGTAGAAATCATCAATATCAGGTCGAGCACAAACTCGATGAATTAATCCCTACATCCATGATCATGATCTATATTAGATACTACCTAGTACCGACATATCAGCTTCTGTTGAATATAACATTCAACTAGGGTAGTAAATAACATAACATAGTAAAACAAAGATCTATCATGAATCTATGAAGCCATTTCAAATCCTATAAACTCTTATGATATAAATCCATTAAAATTCAAACTACAAAATCTTGATTAGAAAAGACTTTTACAAAAATTTATCGGTCATTAAATTCGTACATTGTCTTTTAAAATCTCATTAAATTCGTACATTGTCTTTTAAAATCTCAATTCAATACACCCCCTTAATGTCTTCTTATCATTACAAAATGTGTCATCGGTTCTTTTTTTATTCTTTTTGTCAAGTAACCTAGTGGTTAAACTCACACACGTTAATTGTAAAAAATGGGAAATTCCAGGTTCAAACTCCGACCCCTGCATTTCATCGTGCAGTTAATAATCAACATATGTGTCTAGCAATCTACATTACTAACTAGTAAAAGGTCTTTAAAATTTTAGGTACTAAACAAGACATAGAAGTATAGGGCATTAAAACTTGCAGTTAATAATCACTTATGTGTCTAAAATTAACCATATTAAGTGAATTACTATGTAAGGTACCTCGGAAGCAGAATATAAAGTGATTCTGGAAAGGTCGAAGTGAAGGGGAAATTGAGAGATTGAACATTCCAATCTGCGATTTAGGGATTGGGAATGGAAAGCGATTCCAAATGGGTATCTAGCAGAAACAGTACCCATCGAGATTGTTACTGAAATCTTCAAACTTCATATAAAAAATATCGTATTATTTTCATCAACACGAAAAAAGATTAAATTTTGATTATGATGATGATTTACGAATTTAAATTGAATTGTTAGAAAACGGAACAAGAGACAAGACAAATTATTTGCCCAGAATCTGATCACTCGTTCTAGCTAAAGTCATCTCTCGTTAACACTGTGTTTGGTTTAGAAGAAAAGGGAATGAGAGAAACTAAAGAGAGAAAAAGATGGTGGAAGAAGGAGAGGAGTTTCTTTTCCATCGTTTGGAACAATGCCAGAAAGTGAAAGGAAATAAGCATAAAACCTACATATTTGACTATATTGAAGTGTTTTGAATATTCATGTAGCGTTGATCACGCCAAAATCATTGATTTGATTTGCACTGCATCGAACTTAATATTTCAACCTAAAACAAATAAACACTGTATCAAGACAATAAATAAAATCCAAAAAAAATAAAATATACTGCACTATGATGAAAAATCAAAACAAACAACATCGCATTATAACATGTCAAAATCACAAAAAATAAGAAAGAAACACTAAAGATATATGGAAACCACGATTACTTAACTAGAATAAAAAAGAAAAACCAATTTGAATGAAGTGATTCTAGGCATAAATTGACCCTAAATCACCCGTCTTTTTTTTTGTGGTTTTCACACCAGTTTAATTTGGTTAGGAGGTCAGTTCTGACATCAAGTGGTTTCAACCCCCTCTCGATCGTATTTGCGGGGGGTCGGACTGTGGTCCTCTCTACCAAGTTCAGCGTCAATCACCAATGAATCAACTAGCAATTGGCTAGATCACATCCTCTCTAATAGATCGGAAAGAAGTGAAAAGTTGCAACAACTATGGTTAGAAGAAGGAGAAAATAAAGTGTAATTTTCTATTCTAATTAAGCCATTTTGGTTATATATAAATATATGGATTGTTTCTCTCCATTATTTCTCATCATTAATTGCTAATGGTAAATTAAAATTAGTAGTTGAGATTGTGTTCACTCTCTATCATATTCCTAAATATAGAATGTTGTATTTATATATTTCTTTTAAATTGGATATCCACTACGCACAATAATATTGTATTTACATGGCTACAACTACAAGTTCTTAGAGATATATTAGTCAAAAGAAAAATTTGAGTAACATTCCTCATCAACAATTTTGTGAATTCGACGATAACTCACACCAATAATAAACTGATGTGTGGGGCAAGCGAAACAAGCAACCAAATATAAAGGACGATAGAGATGATGATGCAATAATTTAAAACAATAACGGCGGAAGATAAAGAACACGATAACAATTTGTTTACCCAGTTCGGTGTTAATGAACCTAATCTGGGGGAGAGAGCACCTCTCCGTTCTACTAGAATCAAATAGTCACCACTTTACAAGAGTTTCCCACAATTGGGTACAAGGAATTAGCAACCCTAATTCTACCCAAAACCCGAATCTCTTCCCGTGGCCAAGAGACTCAATTTGACCTAGTCTACCCAAGGTGATCCCACAAGATGATCCCAAAAGTAGTTTGCCCTAGGATTCAAAACCCTAGCCTTTTGTGGTGGCAAACCCCAACTCTCTACATCTTGTCTCACTCTTTGCTCTCCCCATTTTTCTATAAATAAACAACCTCTATTTATAGAAAAATATATGCCTATTATTTTAAAAGCAATTTTTTAAAATAAAACCAAATCTCCTATTATTTTTAAATATATCTAATATTTAAAAACAAACACAATCTAAGTCAGATATCCTTCAAAACAAATATTTCCAACAGATCAGCAAAGCCAAGCCTTGCCCGCCACGCACCTGCGCCCCGCGCCATATGGCAGAGGCTACAGCCTTAACCAGCACACTCCTGGCGCCCCGCGCCATGTCTTCCGCGCCCGGCGTCAACACGAGATGCTCCACCTGTTTTCTGATTTCTGACTTCATGTAACCGAGATTTCAAGGCATATCCAACATTTCTCCACCTTGCCTTTAAATCGATGGTGATCCAATCAACCACCGTGTGCTCTCTCCATCTTGAATCTTCATCCAAGATCACCGGCCAAGTCCAAGTCCCACTTGAACCTCGACCTCTTCCACTTGCTTCCAACAACCCTTGCTAGAACCACAAGTATTACCTCCTCTTCATCCCTCAGAATGCCTTCCGCCCTCATGAAGATCTTGCATCCCACTACCATAGGATTTTTGGTAGCACCCACAAGATTCACCGCACCCTCTTCAGCCTCCGAACTGGTCAAGTCCGTACCTCCTGAAGAAACGCTTGCTCCCAACTATCATCGGATTTTAGATAGCTAACAAGCTCCACCTTACCCTCTTCAGCCCCCGGATTGTGCCTTTTCCGTCCTCCTGAAGAATTGTTTGCCTCCAATTGTCCTTGGATTTTTAGGACAACCCTACAAGCCTTCACCACCCTTCGACCCCCGGAGTGCCCTCCGTCCTCTCGAAGTATTGCTTGGCTCCAAACCAACCTTGGAATTTTAGGCGGTTCCACAAGCTGCAACATCAAACTCTCATTGTATCCAACTACCTCCAGCAGTCTCACAAGTTACCAAGTCTGATCATTGTTGCTTTCAATTGCCTCCCTGAAGATCTTCCAAGTTTTGCACTTCTTCAGCCACAATTGAAACATAACCCACAAGGTCTTCATAGTCATACCACTTTGGTGCAACAATTCCACTCTTCTCCCTACCTCTCATTAGATAGCCAAGAGCCATTGTTGAATGTTTGTCTTCCTCTAGTCCAACTAGTAACAAACTCCACCTCAATCTGAGATTCCTCCACCAAAGCCACAAACCGGTATTTCCACTATGTTCCCACCTTGTAACCTGCAAAACTGTCAAACTGCTCTGAAACAAACTTCAGGTCATTGTTAGTATTCAACAATTCAAATTTAGTTCCAACACCTAGTAAACCTCGTTTCACTAGTCCAACTAAACCTATGTCACTAACAAGAATCAACCAAAGTTTCACAACTCAACCATATGAGAATCACCACTAGTAACAAATGCATAACCAATAGTAGACCAACTATCCATGCATCAAAGTTTAGGAACATACCTCACATCATGTAAAAGAAAACACATGATTTGTCAAACATCGTAAGACAAACCAAAAACCATACCTCAAACCTTTCAAGCTTTCCCGTCATCAAGATGAAAAAACTCCACCTTCAACTAGCTCTCGGATTTTTCACGGTATTCCTTCTTCAAACACATGTGATAGGAGCATCCAAAGTCGATGACTTAATACTCCACCGCTTCCCAACTTTCACTAGCATCTTCGGATTCTTATAACAAAGTTGTTCTTTCAACAGTCACCCGAGTATTATTCCACCGCCTCTCCAGGCCGTGCTTCTCCCTTCAACGCCTCAACACTTGTTTTGAATTAACACCGCCCTCATCTTCACCTTCCACAACCCGTAGTCGTTACTCCCGGTGAACCTCTCAATATCCTCCTTCAAACCCATGGTACTTGAATCAAACGATCCCCTTGCCCCACGGTGGGCGCCAATTGTTGTGAATTCGACGATAACTCACACCAATAATAAACTGATGTGTGGGGCAAGCGAAACAAGCAACCAAATATAAAGGACGATAGAGATGATGATGCAATAATTTAAAACAATAACGGCGGAAGATAAAGAACACGATAACAATTTGTTTACCCAGTTCGGTGTTAATGAACCTAATCTGGGGGAGAGAGCACCTCTCCGTTCTACTAGAATCAAATAGTCACCACTTTACAAGAGTTTCCCACAATTGGGTACAAGGAATTAGCAACCCTAATTCTACCCAAAACCCGAATCTCTTCCCGTGGCCAAGAGACTCAATTTGACCTAGTCTACCCAAGGTGATCCCACAAGATGATCCCAAAAGTAGTTTGCCCTAGGATTCAAAACCCTAGCCTTTTGTGGTGGCAAACCCCAACTCTCTACATCTTGTCTCACTCTTTGCTCTCCCCATTTTTCTATGAATAAACAACCTCTATTTATAGAAAAATATATGCCTATTATTTTAAAAGCAATCTTTTAAAATAAAACCAAATCTCCTATTATTTTTAAATATATCTAATATTTAAAAACAAACACAATCTAAGTCAGATATCCTTCAAAACAAATATTTCCAACAGATCAGCAAAGCCAAGCCTTGCCCGCCACGCACCTGCGCCCCGCGCCATATGGCAGAGGCTACAGCCTTAACCAGCACACTCCTGGCGCCCCGCGCCATGTCTTCCGCGCCCGGCGTCAACACGAGATGCTCCACCTGTTTTCTGATTTCTGACTTCATGTAACCGAGATTTCAAGGCATATCCAACAAACAATTTTTTTTAAGTTATATACAACTTTGTCTAAAATTACCCATGAAATAAATTGATAATTTTTTTTTTATGAAAGATAAAGTAATGTAATCCACATTTACCAGTTTTTTTAATTATCGTGTTGCATGTACAATTAATTTATTGTCATTTGATTGCGTTAAGTCGTATGTTCCCGCTAAGTGTGTGTAGAGATTTTGAAGTGGTTAGATGTTTCTAGTGCTCTATCAAATGTTGCTATGATCCATGTTCATGATTTTTGTAGGCTACAAGGGTGTAAGTGAAACTAAATGATAACTTTTCAAATAATTTGGCTAGTTTCTATTTGACTGATTTGAAAAGCTCGCAATAACTTTTTTCTTTTGCAACAAAGAGGTCAAGATTGACGAAATTGTTGATTAAAATCAAGATTCATACTTGCTAATTTGGCAAATCCTTTGAAGTGTATTGGTTACCTAGGCATTGTTTCATAGTGTGTCCTTAATTTTTATTTTTATTTTAGTTTTCTTTCATGTTTGTTGTTTTAGCGGTAAATCACTTCATTTATTTATTTTTAAAATTTTATAATTATCCATTTTATGGACGTTTTGTGTCGAATTTGAGACAACATATTGAATATATTCTTTTCGGGCGATTAAAATATCATAGAAATTGCGTAAAAAAAAAAAATTCATAGAAATTGCGTAAAAAATATTATAGAAATATAATTTTTTATTTTAAACTTTATACTTTTTATAATAATCAATTATATATTTTGTTTGAAGCAAACAAGCCCATAAAAATGATGCATCTAATTTTATTTTTATATTTTATAAAACGCATAAAAAAAAGGTGAAATAAACAAATTTTTTATAAGATAAGATACCAATCAATTTTTCAATCAAGCAACTCATCTCGTGTAAGCAAACAAACATAGTATAACCCATTTTACACATCTCTTGCCGTATTGGCAAGACCAAGATTGCATACTTTTATCCTATGAAACACCGACACTTCTCGGATTTGATGTGTCCGTGTTGGACATATATCTGTGTCGGACACGTATTCGTATAAGTTTCTGATACGATACCAACACTCATGATTACATCTAATTATATCATTTTTTAAATTATTATTAATGTTAATGTGTTTGTGTCCGTGCTTCATAGGTTTTGTCCTCTTCCTTTTTGGTACAATTTTTGTTCGTTTTCTATCCCCTTGTAATTTTCAAATAAAAAAGACGTTAATCATATCATAATATAATTTATAAATGATAGAGTATCCTTAAAGGGTAGTGTGCCGTAAAATCCAAATCAATAAATAAATTCACTTTTCAGCTACTTAATCACTTATTGACCAATTGTTATTTATCTGCCAATCGTTGTTAGCTAGAGTACTCATTCTCATTCTTAATTCTCTGCAATTTGAACAACACCACATCAGGTACGTCCATGCTCTTCATCATTCTTCTTAAAAACAAAACTCTAAACTAATTCAATTTATGTCTATTTTTTTTAGGCAACGGTGTGAATAAGTGTGATATTTAAAACATTTGAGTTATTATTATTATTTTATTTTATTTTAATTTTTTTTTGTTCCAGAAGATTTAATTTTATATTGACAACAATTAAGTATTGATTTATTTTTTATAAGATAAGGTTTGAATATATCTCATGTCAAAAAAAGAGGTTTGAATATTTATTAGTATAATTTTAAAATGAAGTAGCTAACTCCTACGTGCTAACCAGTAACCACCAACGGCGGTGGCTGGCATCTGAGACCATAATTTGGATTTTGGACCCGTGCCTGTCTTTTTGTGGTCAGTATTTTTGTTACTGTTACAAAAGAAGACAGTGATTTTGATTCCACCGTGTCTATAACTGACGATGGCATCAAGCAGTTTCCTTGTGGAAATGATCATATGTGTACAATTGACTATTTTGGTGGCAAGTGTGAACAAGATCTTCTTTTTCTATTAAATTAGATATTTTCCGCTTCCAACTGTATAAATTAATCTCTCGTATTTATATGACTCAAATATCTGACAGATCCACTCTACTGTATGTTTAAGTCAAATCTCAAATGCAAAATCTAGGTTCAACTAAGGGAGATTCCTATCATTTCATCTAAATGTTATTAGATGCGAACATTTTTTTTTGTTTTTGTTTTCACCATCAGTTTAATCTAGTTCGGGGGTCAGTTCTGACATCAAATGGTTATAACCCCCTCTGATCGCAGTTGCGGGGGATTGAACCGTAATTCTCCCTATCAATTTCAGCATCAATTACCTCTGAATCAACTAACGATTGATAGGTGCGAACAATATCTTTATATACAAAGACTTATTTATTGATTTGGTGAAACCAAAAGCAAGTTATCATTGAAATGAAAGAATAAATCATTTTAACCAGATGCTAATATAAAATTGAAGGACTAATATTACGGTGGACCAGACCACTTTTATAAATAATGCAAGTAAATGAATTTGATTTTTTAATCAGCTTCTACAATGAGCCCCTATGAAGCCCCGATACTCTAAAATTGGTGAAGTATCGTGTCCGATACGCACCCGATACCGATACTCTTCCGATACGTCCCGATACTCGTATCGGAAGAGTATCGGTTAAATCTTTATTTTTAAATAAAAAAATAATATCCGATACGCGTCCGATACTTCCCGATACTCGTATCGGAAAAGTATCGGTTAAATATTTATTTCTAAATAAAAAAAATAATATCTGATACAATCTGTGTTTCCTAGTAAATGTCAAACTATTATGTTTGTTACACGGGTATAACTATATCTTTTTTTTGGATAGTATTAATGATGCTCTTTTTGTATAATACTTAACTTAAGATGTATAACTTAAAATGTACTGGTGACTATTATTTTTTAGGACAATATTAATGAAACACAAATACTTAACTTAGTATTAATGATTTTAATTTATTATAATTAGTATTTTTCGTCTTTGTCACTGTTCTGAAGTCACTATGATGCCATACTATATAACATGTTGTTAAGTATTTGGGCTTGTCCCAAAATTCCAGTATAAGAATGGATGTTTTATGCTTTTAATTGGTCAGCTGCAGGACTTACATAATTGTCTGATATTGCTACAAGATGGACGAATTGAAGAGGCTTGATGTCATAACTATTATATATTTTTTGAGTTATTATATGTCTTTAGTTAGGACTGTGAAGCCCTTGTATGTTGAACATCAAATTGTTTTGCTTTTGTGCAAGCTAATTGGTTTATGTTTACTCTTTGTACAATGAACTATTGACGTTTATAATAATAATAATTATAATAATTTTTTGTCTTCCAAAAAAAATTATCATTATTAATATTATTGATTTTAGTCATATTTATATATTGTGTATTTATATATATTTAATTTTAAATTAAATTTTTAAATAACGTATCGCGACCGTATCGGATTGTAAATTTTAAAAAATTTCACGTATCGGCGTATCGGATTCGTATCGTATTCGTATCGTGTCCCATATCGGGGCTTCATAGATGAGCCCCCATAAAATACTCGAGAGTCTAGATAGACATGTGTAGAGTTCTTCCCTAGAAATAAAAGCAAGGTTGGCCCAGCAGACCGTAGATATTTCTCCGTTGACTTTGCATAAACATTATGTTAATAAATAAACTAATTTTGCCTAAAGTATCTTCAATTCGTTAATTTGTAATTTATGCAGAAGCAATGATGTCCAAGTCTCAATATCTTTCCTTCCAATTTCTAATCATCATCCTCCTCTCAACACTGTTCATCCACTTCTCTCAAGCTGACGTTGGCACTGCTTCCCATTATAGCCCTCCCTTTTTACGTAAGTGCCCCTCCTCCACCTCAGCAATAACAATTTCCACGTCATCTGCAACTGCTGCACCAGTAGTACGAACCATTAGATTTTAAAGAAAGAATTGCTCTCTCTTAATCTAATTGTCCCCACAATTGATGCAGCAGTTGTGGATGATGCGGGTTTAGATCACTTCAATAGTCGTATGATAGGGTAGCTGTGGGGACCATTCACACAATTGCTGTACGGATCCAAATATATTCATAACTTATGTAGTTCACAAAATGTGACGGTTGATTAATGAAATTGTTATGTTTTATGGAATGTGACAAAACAGCGACGGCGTGTTTCGGGGGAGATGCGTCGCAATTTCCGTCGAGCAACATGTTTGGTTCAGCTGGAGAAGGTATATGGGACAATGGAGCAGCATGTGGGAGGCTGTATGAGGTGAGATGTATAAGTGCAGCTGTTCCTAGAACTTGCATTCCTGGTCAAACAATTCAGATTAAGATTGTTGACAGGGCACAATCCTCTGCTTCTAGGCCTTCATCAAGTGATACTTCTATGGTCCTCTCCACTACTGCCTTTCAAATCATTGCAAATGTTTCTTCATCTTTGATTAACATTGAATTTCAGCAGTAAGTTATCATCCATATGATCAATTAGTAGATTACTTTTAATGACTAATTAATTTAAGTTTACTTTTTCTTATAGATGTATACTACTAATTTATTGCTTATTTTCCGTGTTGGTTTTGTTTTGGTGAGCTATTACTACTAATAAATCAAGTTGGTTAGTTAGTTGTTGAAAATTCAAATGTTTGAATTGAATGGCTGTTGTGACTTTTTTTTTCTTCTGGAAACCAGATATTTTCCGCATATAATTACAGAGACTAATCTCCCAAACTTTGTGGGACTCAAATAAATGACAAATTATGCCTAAGAGTTTTAACACTGTTGCATGATCAAACCAATGATCGAACTCATAACCTTGGTTAAATTAGAAGTGACTCGCGTCATCTTATCTAAGTGTTTTGTGACTTTGTTTGAAAAATAAAATGATGCAAGAATTAGTTGTTTATACTTATGAGTGAAAATGAGAGGGTTGAAAATTAAAAGTTGAGAGTTTAAACCCACTTAGGTGATTGGTGGTGTTGGTTTGGGACGTGGGAGTGTGCTCCTCCAAAGTCTCAGGTTCGATTTTCTCTTGTGTCAATTTCAGTGGGCTAGTCCATACGGAGTGAAAAAAAACTTTGACTTTAAATGGAGCCCCCGCAAGTGGATGGTGGGATTGGTTCGCTCGGATTTGTCGGTCCTTAGGCCAGATATCGAGTTTTTTTTATAAAAAATAAAATAGAGAATTTATGAAACTACAATATTTTTTCTTGTTAGGTACTGAAATATGGTGATTCTTTATATGCAGGGTTTGAAAATTTGAAACAAGGCAAATAGACTTATATGGCATGGCATTTATGCAAAGGGAGGATAAGAATTGGAGCATTGCAAACTTTTGTGGTGATTGGTGCAGAAGAATTTGTATCAGTATTATTTTAATTTTCAATATGTCATGGCATCATATATTTGTATGAATTTTGTTCCCTCTCTTTTCCAGATTAACCGTTATTTTTTTCCTTTGAGTAAACAAAAAAAAAAAAAGATTAGCCATTCTTTTTTTAATTACATTGGCCAAATGACTATGTGCATGTACTAACTGAATACTGTATTGATGTAAGCAAAGTCAATGCAAAATTATGTTTGGATTCATGTTGGAAAACTTATGTTTGGTGGAGTTTTTCAATATTAAACTAAACCTATGCTAACAGATCAATTATTGATTTGAATATCCTAAATCATGATTGATGCTGCTTATTGCGAAATTACGGTGCAAATCCAAATTTTTAAAACAGTACTATCCATCCATAGTCTTTATGTGGATTTTTTTTAATGAAAATATATAAAATTGTTAATTAAAATGAGAATTAATAACCGATAAGAAAGCTGACATCCTACCACAAAAAAAAACTGACAAACAAAATCACATATTAAATTTGATTGAGAAATGCTTCAAGTTACAAAATCACATAGTATTATCCAACAACTGATACAAATTAGTTACATACTTACATGATTAAATTTGCAATTGATATCCACGGTTGACAGTTAAATTAATCATTCCAAAAATGATCAATTTATTACTTGAATTGAATCCTTGTTTGATTCTTAATTAACAAGTTTACGATATCCAATTTCGATTGCATCAGTGTTTATGACATAATTTGTATTCTAAAATGCTTGAAATGTAAAAATGACAATTGCATTGAATGCTCGAAATAGTTTATATGCTACCTATAAAGTTGAGTCGTTCAAATCATCTTAGCTATAATTCAAAAATGCAGATTTTACGTATAACACTCACAAATTAACTTTTATTTTACTTGCAAATATATTTATGTAGCTAATTTTTGTTAGTTATTAAATATAAGAATAATCTAGAAAAAACAAATACTTCAATCGAAGAATTAATTATTTATACTTACGAGTGAAAATGAGAGGGTTGAAATTAAAAGTTGAGAGTTCATGAAAACTACAATATTTTTCTAGCTAAGTGCTGAAATATGTTGATTTCTTATATGCAGGGTTTGAAAATTGAAATGGGTAAATAGCCTTAGATGGCATTATACAGAGGGAGGATAAGAATTAGAGCCTTGCAAATTTATTGCTGAGAAATTGATTTTTGTGGTGATTGGTGCTGAGGAATTTGCATCAGTATTTTAATTTCCAAAATGTCATGGTATCCAATGAATTATGAATATTTGGTATGGATTTTGTTCCTTCTGTTCTCCTGATTAGTCATTTTTTACTTAGTCTTAAAGTTTTCACTTCATTAGCCTATGCTTCAACTCTTCAAAATTATAGGACTAAGCTTTCTTGTCGAGCAAGGAAGTGTGTTTTCTTAGGATATAAACCTGACATGAAGGGAGTTGTGCTTGTGAACATCATTGGAGGGGATCATTACCTAAAGGTGCGGAGTGAAGTCTGCATTTCTTGCTTGCTAGTTCTTCTCCCAGTCTCGGACTCAGCCTTTTAGCCGATTCGCAATACTAAGGAGATTCTAGTGTCTAGTAATGTTACTCATCATGAGAATATCTTCCCTTATTGAACTCAGAACATGTCTAATCCATGGTCTTACTATCCAACAACTAAAACTATATCCTGTTTAACTCCTACACCCAACCATGAGTTTTAGTTTGAGTCTCAAGACATGATTGAGTATGCATGCAGCATTTTAGATTTGGAAGAAAACTATATATTCTTCATTAAAATGAATTTCATTAGTACTCATCTCAACTTCCTGAATGTCACTTGATGATTACTTTAAAAGGAGTAAGGAACCACTTCATATTGCTGCTAATTCAAATTTGAAGGCCCAAATTTCATTAAGCATCAACACAGGATTCATATTGCTTATCTGTTAGTTGATTTTCAGTTACATTATAAATACACACTATATTCAATATTCATTCAACCACATTCAGATTTTTATTTCCACACTCACAGCACTCACTCATCCTCTTCCTTTCTCCATCAATCTTTTCTTTTTCTTGTCTTCAAGAATTCAAATAGAATATTGCATTTGTGTAAAGAGAATAATTACTGAAGATGAGCAAGAAGAAAGAAATGGAGCATTTGGAAAAGAACAGTGGTGACTTTGTTTCCAAGGAAGAAATTAGAGTTTTGATTAAACCTCTTTCCAAACCTCAACTCGTTGATCTTCTCTCTCAACTGTATGTCTCTATTTCATTTTCTTGTTCCTTTTAATATCTCACACTTTCACTCATTCATTACTATCTCTCTCTCTCTCTCTCTCTCTCTCTCTCTATATATATATATATATATATATATATATATATATATATATATTCCAACTTTGTTTTCTTCCAATAATTTCATCAAATAAATTGTAAAGATAGAATCTTTCTCATAAAATTAATGTGTGTGCGTTTGTTTGCTTGCATGTTGACATATATATAAAGAGGGTCAAGATACCCTTCAATTGCAGAAGAAATACAAAGTTTTGTAAATGCTGATCCAAAGGTATAATGATTGTTTCAAAATGAATGTGTGTTTTGTAAATACAAAGTTGTAAATGCATTCAACATTGTGTTTGTGTGTTTAGTGTGTCATCATTGTTTTAATATTGTATTTTTATTGTTCAGCCATTTCAATTGCATGGAGAAATTGATAAAGGGAATCTGATGCTTCATAGAGACACAAGAAAATCGGCTCAGGGTGCAGAGAGACTTCGTAAGTGAAAATTTTAATATTGATGCTTGATGATTATAGATATAATATGGATCCTGTGTTTGTGCCTTTAATTTATTTAATTTAATTTACCGTGTTAGGTATTCAAATTATACTTCATCCGGTCTCATATAAAAAGTTAATTTATAAAAAAAAAAGTTATTTGTAGGGATGGCAAGTAAACCCAAACCCGTGGGGCCCATCCGCACCCGCACCCGAGTCAACGGGTGAAACCCGAGTTGACTGGGTTTGGGTTCGGGTTCGGGTGGCACCCGATATTTCGGGTGCGGGTTTGGGATCACTCAAACCCACACCCGAAACCCGAAATTACACCCGCTTAAATATTAAATTACCTAATTATCCCTATGTATATATAATTGTAATTTAATTTCTTAAAATTATATGTTGAATACTATGTTACCAAACTATATTATTGTTGTATTTTAATGTAATTACTTGTAATTTAACATTACTCAATTTTATTGTTGTATTTTCTCGAAAATTTGAACTATGTTTGTTACCAAACGATGTTGCTATTGTATTTTTTATATGTTCTTGCTACGGGTTCGGGTTTGGGTGAAAAAACCCGAACCCAACGGGTGTGGGTGCGGGTGTTATTTTACCACCCGAATATCTTTTGGGTTCGGGTTCAGGTTCGGGTGGTGATTTCGGGTGCGGGTTTGGGTAGTGTGAAACCCGCACCCGTGGGCACCCGTTGCCATCCCTAGTTATTTGTTTAAGAAAAATGTCTAAATGCATTTAAGTCATACACTTTTCTAATTTTATTCCCATCTTTCGACTTGGAAACCGTTAAACATGGGATTGTGAAAAAAAGTAGAGATATATTTGGAAAAGTGACATTTATTGCAATGATTAGAGGTTATTTTTGCTTATATTTGAGACTTTCAATTTTTTTTGTTTTATTGTTTATATATGAGACCATAGAGAGTACTTATTACTATAGAATAATATTATATTAGGCATTTATTCGAATTATAATTAGACACTTGCAAAAAAAACATTATACCAACTTTGTTTTTGAAACAATCATTTTGAAATCACTTTAATGTTTATTTTTCAATCACACTCACACCAATTAGTACTATATACGAGGGCGTCCAAACAGACTTCAGTCGCGCGTGCATTATTTGTCGTGGCAGGACATTTTTAGATGAAATTCAGGTAGTACCTCTTATTGTATTTGTGGAATGTGACAGGCGGGCACATTCTTCTTGCTTAGATATTGTGGGACTACAAGAAGACTCGGGTTATAAATGGTATTGCACTAGCTTGAATTTCTGGCTTCACTGACTGATGAACAATCCAATACAAATTAATAGAACAGTTGGTGGTAATGATCATCTTACTTGGTCAATTCTTGCGAATAACATGCAGCGAGCAAAGCTTGAAGAAACGATCGAAGTATTAGATACGGCGTTCTCCATAGAAGTGGCCCGTAGGGTGGTTGAAGGCTTGTGACCTTATAGAGGTTTCCACACCGCCGTCGTAGAAAGTAACGAAATGGTGGTTTCAGTAGCAACATTTCGACTACACCGTGATATTGCTGAAATAGCTTTTATTACGACCGTGCAATCGAGACGAAGGGAAGGACTATGTGGATTGTTGTTGCAGGAGTTAGAGAAACATCTTTTACCACTTGGAGTGGATGAGTTAGCTCTATATTCAACTCCCACAGCCATTCGGTCCATAGTTACATAATTCATTACAGTGTCGGCGAATCGCGAATTGGTTTGCGCGTACCAGTTCACGATACTTTAACGTATTGGTTCGTCATAATTCGTGAACCAATTCGCAAAAACACACATACAAAATAATAGAGAAGTGATTCTAAAGATAAAAAAATAAGAAGAAAAAAAGTACAAATTATAAAAAACGAAGATACAAAACATAAAAAAAAATAAAAATAATAAGGTAGTGTTTGGCCTGACTTTTTTAGGTCTTAAAAGCTATCTTAAAACTAAAAGTAAATAGAAGAGCTTTTAGAAAAAAGCTAAAGTTGTTTGGTAATTGTTTTCCAGCTTCAAAAGTTTTTTATCTATGTATTATACTCATAAAAATTAAGCAACTTTTTTCTATCAAGAGCTTCTTGAAAATCTGTTTGGCCTAGCTTCTCCTTTCATTTAGTAAAAAAGTCTAAAATAAATTGGGTCAAACGGTACCTTAGTTGAAGGAAATCTACGCATAAAAATAGAAACCAAATAGAAGAACCTAATAAAAAAAGATGCATGGGAAAAAAGGGAAACATTAGGCCAACTTATATAGAAAAAATGGATAAAACTTAGATGCATTTTTTAGGTGTTTTTCGTATGATTCTTAACATATAGTAATTCATATTTTATTGATATAACAAACTTTGAGAAAATCATGAATTTGATGAATAGTTTTTATGTTAAGAATCATGCAAAAAACATCTAAATAAATGCACTAAGTTTTATCCAGAAAAGAAGATATGTCTATAATAAAAGATTAAAAACAAAAAAATAAAAACAAAAAAATAGAAACAAAAATGCAATATATAAATTTTTATGTTAATATAATGACGAACTTAAATATCGAATAAAAATCAATAGGTCTCGTGGTCTTTAAGCTAATTTGTTTTACAAACTCACTACTCTGATGATGATGTTAATATTTTCCATCATATAATTTATTTTTGTTTTAACTAAATAAGTTTTCTAATTCATAGCTTATCGATTAATATATTAGAACGTATCACGAACCGAAATAGCGTACCGACTATATACACCCCATACGTATCAAATTCTTTCAAGGTTATGTACCGTGTACCCGATCTATACCATGTATCAAAGTGAATTGCGAGCCAGGTAACTATGATTGGGTCCTGGACAACCATTTTTGGGTATGAGAGGTTGCCACTTTCCCATAACTTTGAAGAATTACATGTAGGAGATATATCTTGTGATTTATGTTTTGTCTAATTTACTTATTTTTTTTTGGTACATAGACGAAATGGCAAAGCCATATTATAAACTCACACACACAAGTGAGGGAGCTGGGGTTCGAACCCCGATCATAACATCCGGCCTAACAATTTCGGCAATATTTTGTCTAATTTACTTAGTTGTCTAAACTATGTTAGTATATTTTTTTTAGCTTTTTTAGCTTTTTTAGATTGAATTTAATCTAAAACATTGGTGTGAAAGGAGATATATAGTTCTCCTTTGTGTATTCTTTTTTTAATCAATAAAATTCAGGGACGATTAATAGACTGTGCATTAACTAATACTTCCCCATCTGTTCCTTTTTATTTGTCGTTTTAGGAAAAAAAATTGTTTCAAATTATTTGTCGTTTTTATAATTTAAGGTTATATTTTGTCGATTATACTCATTGGCAATTACTTTTCTCTTTTTTAATAAAACTAATTAATACTATATATTTGGAAAAATTAAGTTTTGCACCAAAAAAAATTTGGAAAACTAAGTTTTTTAAAAAAAAAAATTTGGTGCATAGTATTTTAATTTTTTTTTGTACATAGTATATTAAATTTATTGGAAAGAGAAAGTGTATGCAAAAAAATTGAAATTTATTGATGGATTCAAATCAGGATATAATAGGAAGATAATGTGCAAAAATACATTTTCTTAATTTTATATTATTATTCTAAAAATGAATGAAGGGAGTAGTTTTTTTATAACTAACCAGAAATTAGTTCTTATAAATATAAAAAAAAATACAGGACAAACATATAAATAACTCAACTAACTCAACTTTGAATCTTCTTCAATTGTTATTCCTTTTTCAATATTAAACCGAAACGATGTCGTTTGGATCTTCTCTGTTATCTCCTCCGCCGCACGTTGCTTGCCGTAAACGAAACAGAACCTCTCGCTTCAAGGTCACTGCAAACAACGTTCCCGATTTCCTCTCTGCTGACTGGTCTGTGTGCTCACTTCCTACTATTCTTTTCATCATCATCATCTTAATGATATTTTTTATGATACTTTCTGTAGGTTTGAATCTCGCAAGAAAAAACCAATTGGTCCAAGATTAGATGTAAGCACAATTTGTTTTGCAATCTTAGATTTGTAGTTTCATAATTGGCTAAGTAAATTAAATTAAATTAAATTATTTTTGTTATAGTTCACTGCAGAAGATGCTGTTCATCATCAGCTTGAAGCTTTGAAGTACAATGATCAGCCTCTTCAAGATTATGGAATTGAAGTCATGTACAGAGTAAGCTGATAATCATTTTCTTACTTTTCTCTGTTTTCTTCTTTAACAATTTTGTAATTCCTACTATATCCCTATGCTAATTTCTGCTATCATTATGGTTATAGTTTGCTGGATTTGATCCTTTTGAAAGATCAACATATTTTGGTCCATTCTTTGATCTCGGTCAGGTTAGCATATACTACCATACTAATGATTCATTTTTCATTATAAGTGGTAATTTGAGACACAAATTTAACAATAAGTTATATGGTTGACACAATTATGTAGTTAATTATATTCGGCGAATGATTATTGAACGAATATAACAAAGTGTCCTCGTGAGCATAGGTCAGTTGGTAGAGGGACATTGCATATGATATGCAGGGACCGGGGATCGAACCCTGGTACTCCTAGTTGTTCGGCGAATGATTAATGAATGAATATAACAGTGTGTCACAACTCGTTAATCATTTACTAAATGTAGTTACATGAGGTTTGAACGTCATTAAGCAAAAAAAAAAATATTTAGGTGTTTAAATATGCGCAATATCCATTAACCATGATTTGTGTTTGAATATACACTTGAAAATCACTGTAAATGAAATTTAGGATTGTGGTTAATGGTAATTCATGAATAGTTCATAAGCTGCGAAACCATGTTATATTTATTAATCATCTACTAAATGTTATTAACTATGAATTTGAACTGTGCTAATCATCCAAATTGTTGTCAAATTTTGTGAGAAAGTAACACGAATTGTAATTGATTGGTACTGGATAGTGTATAGTATTTGTTGATGGTAAAAGTAAAAAGTGCAACACTTCATGTGCAGTTTGAAAGATTCAGACGTATTTTTCACCATTCTACATACCGAGTCTTATTGGGTCACAAGGAAAGAAAGATCATGAGCAGTTTGTTCGTGGAAGAGGTAAATAAAATGGACATGTCACCATAACTTTCATTTGAGGACAAAAAGTCACTACCACATATTTGAATTTTAGTATATATGGATATATTTGTTAAGTAGACACTTGGATGTGTGCATTTTCAATACACGAGTTCTTATTCTTTTACATTTCTGGTATTTTTCTGTGGTGCGATGAACTTCAATCAGAACAAATATATGCAGCGGATTTGGGTTCGAGGAAGTCGACCAGAGGAAGAGGAGATATTTCAATTCACAATGGTTCAGGTTTGATGTTATAATCTTGTTAGACATGTAGTGTTTCCATTTAGAATACTTTATTTTGATGTTCCATTTAGAATACTTCATAAAGCAATTAGACTGTCCAATATATGGTTTATATCCCAATCATTTGGGTCTATCTATAATGTGTAGATTGTCTAATGCATTCTCTGTGTGTTTTCAATTTTGATGCATGTTGAGTTGTACTCTTATCAAACTGATGTTAAATGTCAATTGACCAGTGTTGTTAAATAGTATTGCATTGTAGAATCTGAACAAATCGCTATTGTTCCGCAATATGCTTTTTACTACAAATTATTGTGAAATAGCGGCGCTATATTAGTATTGCGTAGCAGAATGTGAATAAACAGCTATTTTCTGCGATCCCAGTTGACAACATTATTGTAGACACACTAGGGTAGTTAGTGGAGTTTGAGCACTTTGGACTGTTAGAGGATTATTTGATGATAATACAAAATTATGAACTATTAGTTTCTTATTAGTTCCCTCTTAATTTCTGATTTATCACTAGTATCCACCTCATGTTGTTTTTGGCAGAGGGTTGGTGGTTGTTGGGATGGTTATTGGCTGACTGAGTCTCTGCTCAATGACAGGGATGCATTTTCTGGTGGGTTAGCATATTGAAAACATTAAGCGATATGCTGTTACTATCCTAATCTGTAAAGTTTGTACATATATATAAGAAATTATGCTGTAATTATGTGTAATAAATGAGGGCTATAATTGGTCTTTGCTGATCCAATGTAAACAAACACTCCTGCGCATTTTGCTCAAATGTTGCAGGAATTGGTAGGCCTTTGGTGCTTATACTCAAATTTGTATACTTGTGCAAGATAAAATAGAATGAAGATAATTACTCTTTTAATTGCAGACATTACATTTTCTTTGCACTGTCATTTTCAATTGTACTGATATTTGATTTAATACTAAGAACGCGAGCCATCTCAATTTCATGGTTTAAATTTTAATAATGATTAGTGGACAAAGTCTGTGCCAAATGGATACGAAGGTGAAACAAGTTTTTGTCTCATAAAGAAGTAAGTAATGAATGAGTAGAAGTTAAATGTACACGTAGTGTTTTGGAGATTTGAATTTGTATGTGCTGAGAAAGCATCAGTTTTACTCTTTTGTTGGTTACAAATTCAGAAATGCTATCTAGTTACACATTTCCATAACTGTCTTCGTCATAAAATTGTGAAACAATTTTCACCACTTCCAACATTATTATCTCAAATTATGTACTGTAATAACTATTTGGAGGTCTGGTCCAAAATATTAAAAATGAACTTTTAATAAATAAAAAATGCAAAAAAGTTAAAAATGTACTAGTTAGAACAATGGTCTAGCTGCTGACATTCTCACATATAAATCAAATGTCTTTGCCATGCAATATTAATTTTAAAACTTTATAAATTTTAACAGTCAATTTTTGGAAGAAAAAAAAAAGTTTGAGTTTTAAATTGATCTTTCAAATTTTATTTGTTGCGAAACTTATTTACGAAACTACTACTTAAGAATGTGTAATCATGTATTTTATTCCTAAGATAAAAGGTTGTTTGAAAAAAAATTGTATGTACTTACCAGTATAAATATTTTATTTTATTTTTCAAATCAAACTTTATTTGTTATCTACTAGTACTATTTATGACATGTAGGAGTATATAATCTCTGGTTTTGATGATGAAATATTGCAGTAAAGTTGAAAATAAGACATATATTTGATGATATAATATATCTGGGAATGGAAATGGATGAGGAAATCACTGTTCCTATATAAAACAGTAAATTTGAAAATAAAAGAAAAAACCCAAAATACTTGCGTTTGCCGGGAGTCGAACCCGGGTCTATTGCTTGGAAGGCAATTATCCTAACCGTTGGACTACAAACGCTTTGTTGTTAACAATCGCAATATATCTATAAATAAATAATAGAGAATGACAAAAAAGGAGAAATAAATAGAAAATAAGATAGTACTAGTATGATAACTTGGACTTACTCTGCCAATGGATTTATTAATTAGGATTACATCATTTTTTGTTTGCATCACAATGGCAGTTAGCATATAAACGAATCACCTATGTTACATTACATATGCATGGAATATACTTAAGTTCCCAATTTCTAATATGTTTACATGACAAGGATGGATCTAACCTAACTAACTAAATTATTCATGAAACTGGAAAAAACGAAGGTAAACCTTCCAAATTTTAATTAGTCTTTAATTATTATTAGTATTAATTAATTGAAAGAACGGCTTATATCAACTTAACTTACGTCCTCCATGCACAACATGTTGGTTTATAGGCTCCATAATTCATTAGTTTAATCTTTAAAAGCATTTTTGTTACTTAAGCAAGAACTAGATTCTCTCCTTTCCAAATTTGTCTTATCTCATCCACTTCTTTAAATAAATGATTTTAGTTCAACTAACTATAGTTAGTTGATATTGTTAATTATAGTTAGCAAAAGAAACTCTATATTTTCTTTCACATGTACAAATTGTAAATAAACTATAGCTTGGTTTTTGTCTTTTTTACCTAATTAAAAAGTACATTTTCGTTTGCATGTTCATGAAAAATTTGTTTCTACCTTAATTGTAATGATTATTATATCCTAATGTAGAGAAAAAAAACTTTTTGCTCCATATCTATTGATGCTCATGTAGCACCGTGTAGCAGTTGTGGGGATCAATTTTAATGAAATAATAATACCAATATTTTATCATATCAAAATAATTAAAAATAATTGAGGAAGAAAGAGTTTAAAAATAGAAACATACTATTTTATGATATCATATTCATATATACTTGCCGGTGGCATGTGCATTTCTATGAAATTCATGTCAAAAATATTTTAGTATCAATTATTTATTGTAATAATTGATTTTTTTTATAAACAAATGTTAGTCGTTAGTTAGTGTTAGTAGTATTTTTCTCCTTCGTCAGAGTTTGAACTCGTCCTTTATTATTATTATTATAATAATTGATTACTTCAAATTTATGTCTCGGCGCATAAATTTGCACCACTATAAGAAGCTGGTGCCTCCACAGAGAGAGTACAGCAGACATACATGGAAGGTGGTGAACTGAGAGTGGCGAGTGGGCGCATAGGGAGCTCAAGCGTATGGAGAAGTGGCGCGGTTGATGTGTTTTCAGGATCATCAAGAAGGGATGATGATGAACAAGAGCTTCAATGGGCTGCTATTGAGAAGCTTCCAACTTATCTACGTATGACTAGAGGCATACTCAACGAAACACAAGGCGAACAACCTGTAGAGATTGATATCAACAAACTAGGACCACTACAGAGGAAGAATTTAGTGGAGAGGCTTGTTAAGATTTCTGAGCAAGATAATGAGAAGTTCTTGTTGAAGTTAAGACAACGAATTGATCGGTATGTATTAATACTAACCTATGTAACACTGACACTTTAGATTAAAGACATGTCCAGTGTCCTGGTGTTGGATACCAATACATGTGTAGATAGGATATTTTCTCAAGTTATTTAATATGTCGTGTCAGTGTCATGTATGGTGTTTGTAAAAGTGTTTCATTGAAGTACTAACTTGAGTTTTTGTTTTGTGTCGTACTGTTGTTCTAGTTTTGTGAAAAATTGATGTTAAATGCAGTTGATGCAACCTCAATCGTGGTCGCATTGTAGTTGCATGGACACCAAAAACCATAATGTCTCTGGCTTGATGTGCTTGTTGCATGTGTAGAGGAATTTACAAATTCATGTAATTATGTTGTTCTCATGTGTGCAGGGTTGGTCTTGATTTTCCGACAATTGAAGTACGATTTGAGCACTTGAATGTTGAAGCGGAAGCTTGTGTAGGAAGCAGGGCATTGCCAACAATCCTCAACTTCTCCATTAATTTGTTTGAGGTAATCATAACAATAGGTTTGAAATTAGATGTTTTGTTATCGCAAACAGTTGTTTTTGAAGCAGAATACACTAACAATTTGGAATGTATATGCATTAATTTGTGCTCTCTTTTTGAAGGGGTTCGTGAATTTTCTTCACCTTATCCCTAATCGAAAGAAGCCATTAACAGTTCTTCATGATGTTAGTGGAATCATCAAGCCTAAAAGGTAAGACTACACTACCTTTTTGAAATTCACATGAAGGAGGATTCTTGGGAAGAATTACGAAAGAATCTATCTATTTCTCAATCAACATTTTGTTCTTCCTTTTGCAGAATGACACTGCTCTTAGGTCCTCCAAGTTCCGGAAAGACTACATTGTTGTTGGCATTGGCTGGAAGACTCGGTAAAGATCTAAAAGTAAGCGCATGTGGTTAATGACGTTAAAAATTGTGGTTAGTTGTGCTCAGTAGATAGTTAATGAGCTGCGCGACACCTTGTTATATTCACTAATCATCCACTGGACGTAGTTAATCACATATTTGAACTTTGACATCGAATTGGTGCGAAAATAACACAGCTCTTAGTTAATGCTCAATTTTGGCAATCATATTTCATGTTTCCTTTGCTGATTAATTGCAGCTTTCGGGGAGAGTTGCATATAATGATCACGGAATGGAAGAATTTGTGCCACAGAGAACATCAGCTTATATAAGTCAAACTGATTTGCACATAGGAGAATTGACAGTCAGAGAAACCTTGGCCTTTTCAGCAAGGTGTCAAGGGATCGGAACTCGTTACGGTCTGTAACATAGCCCTTTCTTGTATTTACCATGAAATATTATGTTTTGTCACTTGCATTTGATTGAACTGTTTTTCGACTTTGTGCAATTGACAGATATGCTGGCAGAATTATCAAGACGGGAGAAGGCTGAAAACATTAAGCCAGATCCTGATCTTGATATTTATATGAAGGTGAGATGAGAGATAAAGATTAACTGTTAATAAACCTCTTTGCAGAAAATTAATAGCTTGGAGATATAACTAAACATTCTTAATTTTCAGGCTGAAGCACTAGAAGGCCAAGAAACCAACATAGTTACCGTTTACCTTGCATTAAAGTGTAATTACCTCTATTTAATATATATTTAAGGAAGAAGCTCTTTTTTTTTTCCTGTTTCTTAAATATTTGGCAGATTTTGGGACTAGATGTTTGTGCTGATACAATGGTAGGGGATGACATGATTCGAGGTATTTCTGGCGGACAAAGAAAACGAGTCACAACTGGTAAATACTAATATGACATGAAGTGTTTTATTTTAATTTCATTTGTGTTTTGTGAAACTCAAGATGTGATAATCAATTACAGGTGAGATGCTAGTTGGACCATCAAGAGCGCTTTTCATGGATGAAATATCGACTGGTTTGGATAGTTCCACCACATTCCAAATGATTAACTCACTAAGACAATCCATCCAAATTCTGAATGGAACAGCTCTCATCTCTCTTCTCCAGCCAACACCTGAAACTTATGAGTTATTCGACGACATAATTCTCCTCTCAGACGGACAAATTGTGTATCAAGGTCCAAGGGAAAACGTCCTCGAATTCTTTGAACACGTTGGTTTCAAATGTCCAGAGAGGAAAGGAGTAGCAGACTTTTTACAAGAAGTACTTTTTTTTGCTTCACTAGATTAAGACTTGTTATTCTTTTCACCTTTAATGAAAGATAATAAACTCAGCCCTTTCAATTCATGTATTTGACAGGTAACATCAAGAAAAGATCAAGAACAGTATTGGGAAAATAAAGATGAACCGTATAACTTTATCACTGTTAGAGAATTTGCTGAAGCATTTCAGTTGTTTCACATTGGTCAAAAACTCGGTGACGAACTTGCTACTCCATTTGATACTTCCAAAGGCCATCCTGCTGTTTTAACCAAAAACAAGTATGGTGTGAGCAAAAAAGAACTCTTAAAAGCTTGTGTTTCAAGAGAACTCTTACTTATGAAAAGGAATTCATTTGTCTATATTTTCAAGATATGGCAGGTAACCACTCACCAAGTCACCATTGAAGAAAAGCCTACTTAATTGTTTCATCAGTGTTATTTCAACTAGAATCATGTTTTGATTTTGTTTGTTTTCAGTTGATTTTCACTGGCATCGTAACGATGACGATGTTTCTACGAACTGAGATGCACCGGAATACAGAAGCAGATGGGGGGATCTATATGGGTGCCATATTCTTCATACTAATTATAATTACGTTTAATGGATACGCTGAGTTATCGATGTTCATCGTGAAACTCCCGGTTTTCTATAAGCAAAGGGACCTTCTTTTTTTCCCTGCTTGGGCATACTCTGTGCCTACATGGATCCTTAAGATTCCTATAAGTTTTGTAGAAGTTGGTATTTGGGTTGTGTTGACTTACTATGTTATAGGATTTGATCCAAGTTTTGAAAGGTGCGAATTTGTTTTGATTTCTTTACTGCATACACTTTATACATAATTTGCTCCAGTTTGCTGAGACACATCCTGTCATTATTGCAGTTTCATCAAACAGTACTTTTTGCTAGTTTGTATCAACCAGATGGCATCTGCACTTTTTCGATTTATTGGCGCAGTTGGGAGGAACGTCATTGTTGCAAACACATTTGGATCATTTGCTTTAATTGTAGTTTTGGTATTGGGTGGATTTATCCTATCTAGAGGTGAAGTGTTACTTGTCAGTGCAGTTTAGTATCAAAGATGCACTTAAAGTCAAAACTGTTTTTATAAAAGCAATAAGCTATTTTCCTAGAGAGATTATGTAAATAAGCTCAAAATAGTAGTATATGGACATGTCATAAGTTGTTTCTATATGATCTCCCAAACTGTCTCAAAAGTGTTTATGCAAGTAGATAAACTCAAATAAATAAATAAGTCAATCCAAACAGATACGTTGTTTGCTTCAAATGTGATGTCAAAAGCTCTGAAAAACTATGTTCTTTTGAATCAGATGATGTGAAAAAGTGGTGGTCATGGGGTTACTGGGTCTCCCCGATGATGTATGGACAGAATGCTATAGCTGTGAATGAATTCCTTGGAAAGAGTTGGGAACATGTAAGCAAGCAATGCAATCCCATGAGTGAAACATCTTACATATACAAGAATATTTATATATGACTAGTGAAGAGTGTTGATCCATGTTTGAAAATATGATTATGCTTTTTTGTTGCAGATTCCACTTAATTCAACAGAACCATTAGGAGTGCAGATCTTGAAGTCGCGCGGACTTTTCCCTGAAGCGTACTGGTATTGGATTGGAGTTGGAGCTTCCATTGGATACATGTTTCTATTCAACTTCCTTTTCCCTTTGGCCTTGCATTATCTTGACGGTAAGTATCAATGGATATAATATGTGCTTTTCAGTTTGTAAAATTGATGTAGTGCTCTAAGTAACAAAATGAAACATTTTACTGCAGCATTTGATAAACCACAAGCTTTAATATCAGAAGAAGCCTTGGCTGAGAGAAATGCTGCCACTTCTGGAAACAAAGAAATTATTGAACTGTCTTCTAAATTAGAATGTTCTTCAGGTGAGTTACAAGTTTGCTTACAAAAATTTCCTATTTTGCTTCACATGTTAATTCAGTGTAATTTCGGTGCAGCCAAAGGAAATGCAAGTCAAAGAAGTTTTTCTTCAACGACGCTATCAGCAAAAGTGGGCAGCATTAGTGCAGCTGATCACAGCAAGAAGCGGGGGATGGTTCTTCCTTTCACACCCCTTTCTATCACTTTTGATGAAATCGGATATGAGGTGGACATGCCACAGGTACAAGAACTAGCTTCAAACTTCAAAGGCACTTTTATGTGGATAATCCACTGTCAAGTCATCAACTTGAAATGTAGTGGCATTTCTGGGAGCATTAGAATAAGAGTCTGTTTGGATTGACTTTATTTGAGCTTATCTACTAGCATAAGCACTTGTGAGACTGTCTGGGAGAGCTTATGGAAACAACTTATGAGATTTCCATAAGTTGTTTTTAGCTTGTTTTCATAAGTTCTCCAAGATAGCTTATCAAATAGCTCATACATAAGCACTTATGTGATAAGGGTTTATGCTAGCGCTTAATTAACTTGTTTATCCAAACAAGGCTCAAGTCATCCTGTCTGCACATAGCATAATATAGTGGTGACATATGAAGCTTACGAAAGTTACCCCTATTCTCTGAATAAAACAAGCATAAAAAAGTGACAGTAATTTAGTCTCTAAGTTCTAATAGTCTCCCTTTATGCTTGCTTGTAGGAAATGAAGGCCAAAGGCATTATTGAAGATCGACTTGAACTTTTGAAGGGTGTTAATGGAGCTTTTAGACCAGGAGTTCTGACAGCTCTAATGGGTATAAGTGGAGCTGGTAAAACAACTCTAATGGATGTGTTGTCTGGAAGGAAAACAACAGGATATATTCAAGGAGAAATAACAATATCTGGGTACCCTAAAAAGCAAGAAACGTTTGCTCGCATATCAGGATATTGTGAACAAACTGATATCCACTCTCCCCATGTTACTGTCTATGAATCTCTTGTTTATTCTGCATGGCTCCGGTTACCCCCTGAGGTTGATTCTGCCACAAGAACGGTAGAATTTGTCAACTTTTTTGTTTTACATTTACTTTATACATAAAATCATAGTATATTAACAAGAAATGTAACACCTACCACTTATTTCAGATGTTCATTGAGGAAGTTATGGAGCTGATAGAGCTGACTTCAATAAGAGAAGCCTTGGTTGGATTGCCTGGTGTGAATGGTCTGTCCACGGAGCAGCGCAAGAGGTTGACAATTGCAGTTGAACTTGTTGCCAATCCATCTATTATATTCATGGATGAACCTACCTCTGGCCTTGATGCCAGAGCTGCTGCTATTGTAATGAGAACAGTGAGGAATACCGTGGACACTGGGCGAACGGTTGTCTGCACAATTCACCAGCCTAGTATTGATATATTTGATGCTTTTGATGAGGTTAAAGACCCTTTTTACTTTTTCTATGTTGCTGAAAAAAAAATAGTGTCACGAGGCTGAACATCTATTTTTGTAAATTACAGCTACTTCTTTTGAAGCGTGGAGGAGAAGAAATATACGTGGGCCCATTAGGCCGACATTGTTCTCATCTGATAAATTACTTTGAGGTCACTATCTTCAAAAAATTTACTAATACTAAATACTTAACATATTATCAATCAGTTTTTGATCAAAGTAAAATACACCTGCTTTGTATAGGGAATTAATGGAGTGCCAAAAATCAAGAATGGTTATAACCCTGCCACTTGGATGTTGGAGGTTACTTCAGAAGCACAAGAAGCAGCTCTTGGAGTTAACTTCTCTGAGCTATACAAGAATTCTGACTTATATAGGTAAGATAGGAAACACATGAAAATTAAACCAAATTCAATATAACATCATTATGTTTGAAAGTAAAAGCTGCTCTTTCGACATATATTAAGCTATTTTGTATAATAACTTTCAGGAGAAACAAGACCTTAATCAAGGAACTAAGTGTCCCTCCAGAGGGTTCTAAAGACTTGTACTTCACAACACAGCACTCGCAGTCTTTCTTAACCCAATGCATGGCTTGCCTTTGGAAGCAGCACCTATCATACTGGCGAAATCCTCCATATAGTGCAGTGAGACTTTTATTCACAACAATCATAGCCTTGTTGTTCGGGACAATATTTTGGGATATTGGCTCTAAAAGGTAACCAAACAATATTCCTAACTCATTTCTGAGTCGCTGTTCATATTGCTGTTCATTATACCTTTATTTACGTATTCTTGTAATGCAGGGGAAGAAGACAAGATCTATTTAACGCGATGGGATCCATGTATGCAGCAGTCCTCTTCATTGGAGTACAAAATGCTACAACAGTGCAACCAGTTGTAGTCATTGAGAGAACAGTTTTCTATAGAGAAAAAGCTGCTGGAATGTACTCCGCATTGCCTTATGCATTTGGACAGGTATGCATAAAGTTTCTGATCATGTAGTGGCCAAGGAATGTTAACTATTATGAATAAACCATCAATTTAGTCCCTAAACTCTCATTTTCTCACCAATTTAGCATGATGCATAAATAATAGTTTATAGTTCATGGACTAAATAGGAGAGAAAATGATAGTTTAGGGACCAAATTAAAGGTTTATTCTAACTATTAGTTAACAGATAAACTGTTTAACTATTGATCACTAATTATATGAAGTTGAGTGAGAATAGAAACTGTTTAGGAAACTTACCACATTTGAAATATTCAGGTTGCTGTTGAGATCCCATACATACTCATACAGGGTCTTGTATATGGGATTATAGTGTATATCATGATTGGTTTTGAAAGGACACCTGCAAAGTTCTTTTGGTATCTCTTCTTCATGTTCTTCACCTTGCTATATTTCACCTTATTTGGAATGATGCTTGCCGGTGCTACACCGGATCACAACGTTGCTGCTATAGTTTCCTTTGGCTTCTACATACTATGGAACCTTTTCTCAGGATTCGTTATTCCCCAAACAGTAAGTTTCAGTGACCCTTATGCGTCACTCTTAATATTATACCATGCAAGTGTAAACAGGAAAGTTAACTCATAAACTCTAAAATGCTTGATATGTAACAGAGAATGCCAATATGGTGGAGATGGTTTTTCTGGATTTGTCCTATCGCTTGGACCCTAAACGGCTTAGTTACTACACAATTTGGCGATGTTAAAGATCGTTTGGATACTGGAGAGACCGTGGAAGAGTTTGTTATGAATTATTTTGGGTATAGAGATGATTTCAAAGGTGTAGCCGCGGCTGTGGTCGTTAGTTTTTCACTAATCTTTGGATCTAGCTTTGCCTATTCAATTAAGGCATTTAATTTCCAAAAAAGATGAGCATCCTTGTACAACTTGTACATTCACATCTTAATTAGCAAAAGAATAAAAGTAGAATGATGTTAATATAAAAGTAAAGTGTGTTTATGAAAATATCTAGTGTTAAACATAAATGTGTTCAACTGATTAAGAACCGGTACCAGTGAATTAAAATGTCAGATGCCGCATATGATACAGTCAGAAAGTTCTCACTCATCCTACTACACCTAACACCTACAGTTACAAATGAATTTTAATTCTCATAACAAATACAGAAAAGAAAATCAAACAAGGAACCAAAAAGACTTGTGCCAACTCATTTTTCCAAACTATCCAAAAAGCTTTGCAACTCCTTCAAACCTTCAGCAGAGAAGCTCCTGTGAACTCTGGAGCGCGGTGCTACCAAATTCGGTGGAGGATGCTGCTGAAAGCAAACCACAACAGCAGCTAAATTGTCTCCACTTTTTCTCTTCAAAGCCTCATCAACCAGATCCTTACTACACACAGCTGGGTCGTTATGCTCCTGAAGCCTGCGCCGAGCAAAATCTACAGCATTTTGGCTTCTAAAAACATCCCAAATCCCATCGCAGCCTATGATGAGAAATTCGTCCTCAGCAGTAAGTTTTGTGGTAATGAGTTCAGGCTCTGCGCTTAGTGGTCCACCATCTTTGCATTTCATTCCTTCCATGTGCCAGTCACCAATAGCTCGAGCAACATTGAGTTGCCCGTTAAGATATCCATCGTAGACATAACCCCCAGATGCCTCGATACGCCTCTGCTCTTTCATGCAAACTGGTTTGTGATCTCTTGACATGTCAATTGCTTTTCCACGACGGCACAACACTGCTCGACAATCTCCAGCATTTGCCACCACCAGCAACCTACAGTCAAAAACTACAATCAACATGCAACTTATCACATAATCACATGTATGTACTTGATGCCATGATAGAGGAAGAGCATGAAAATGGAATTTTTTTTTTTGTGGTAGACCAAAAAGCCACCAACCCTCAATCAGATATATGACTTTTGTACTTGTCCAGAAAAACGCGGAGAAAAAATTAGCACACCTTTAGCGCTAATTCAAAGAAAGAAAAAAAAGAGGATGTATGTCCAGATTATTGAATATCAAAATCCTGACCTTCCTATAATAAGAGTAGCCAATGCAGTGGTGCCAGATGCAAGGGCAGCATCGAGAGAACAAGCGTCAGCAAATGCATTGTCTGTTTGCAGAAAGGCCGAAGCAACAATCCTTTCAATATCAACTGGGAAATCTTTATCCTCGAGAATGAACTTTGGCAAATGATTGCAAGCAAAGTCAGCTGCATGCTTTCCACCATGTCCATCAAACACCTGACCAAGCCATTGGCCATAAAATGTTACTTGACTTTTGCAACCAGTTTACAAACAAATGCAAGCAACATAAATAAACTTATCTATTTTTGTCAACTGTAAAAACTCCAAACCCAGTAAAGGCGCATCTAATATGTGTTTACATGCATTGGTCCACACCATAAGTAAAGCAAGACATTGTTACCAATTACCAAAGAAGATTAACATGTGAACTAAGATTTGTAAAGAACTTCCAAAACATGTCATCAGAATCAGATGTGCAGAACATGAGGATGTCAATGAATAAAAAACCACAAAGAAAAAAACGAAAATTCATTCTCACAACTATCAGTACACCAAATCAAGATAAGCGCAAAGGGGAGAGAGATATATACCCCATAGAAAGCACTCGGTCCATCTATAACATGTTTGTTGACCCCATGATCCTGCATAAAGTTGTCAACGCAAACATACACATCCTCCATACTAGACCGGAACCCAATATCAGCATATCCTCCAGAACGAAGGTTTGGAAGGAAATCGGACTGGCAATCTTCGGTAACATCCTCAGCTGACAACTTCATTTTAGTCTGCTGAATTTTCCATGAAAGTTCAGAGAAAAATAAAAACACATCAAAAAAATGAAAAAATTGTAGAAAGATGAACTTTTTCAGTGTAGAAAAAAGAAACTTAAACACCAGAAACAAACACTAATATCAATGATAAGGTTGCAAACTGAACCAACAAGACAACTAATCATAATGAGATAAACAAATCATGATAAGCAAGTACAGTGTAATTAGTTTCTGACAAGAAGGAACAAAGTACAACCTTTTCCAAATTTTACATGATGATGTTGCCATCTAATTTTCCACTTCCCCAATCTTACCAAACCAACCCATCATCATTATTTCACTTTTCTCTTCCCTAAACAAAATTTCCTTCTATTCTAGTCCTAGATTTTATCTACAATAATAAATTAAATACAAAACCAAAGCTAAAAATACTTGCAGATAAAACTCAACAAGTACATTGTACTACAATTTTCCAATATTCCACTAAATCAAAGTGACAAATGTAAAGAAAAAAAGGAATGATGCTAAAAACGTACAAATAAAGATAAGAATCATTTTAAGAAAAGTAATAAATGCTATAATAAATAACTGTTCCAATACAACAAAAGAAGAAACCAAACAAAAAACTAGTAACATAATTATTATTATGACTATAAAACAAAAAAAATCTTACAAGAGAAGCGTGACGAACAAGGGATTTTCTGCATGGCAAAACGACAGGATCATTGCGTTGACATTGACGAAATGCAGAAGCAATAGATGGATTAGGATGTGGAGGTCGACTCTCACTAGAACAATTAACACCTTCAATTTCTTCCATTTTTCTTCTTAACCATAAGATCCAAACTTCAAAAACAAACAAGTATCAGAGAAAATGGGTTCGACCCAGATTGTGAAAAGCTATTGGGTGGTGAAAAAAAGAGTAAAAATTAGGTCTTTGTTGATGGGTTGTTATATGTCGGCGATTCAAAAGGGAAGGTGGTTTGAGGAATGTAGAGATTCGTTGGAAAGGGTTTGAAGAAAGGAATGTGTGGTTTGGTTGAGAGAAATAATATGAGAAGAGAAAGATGAAGATTCACCGTCGTGAGTGAAGGCGGTGGTCGGTGGGGTTTTAAGTTTAGAAAATGGTGCGGTGGTAGATACGTGACGACGTCGTGTCGCTATGAAAATGTTGTGTTGTGTGTGTTCCTTGTTTTGTACTTTGTCAACGGCACAAGCCTTTTCTTCAGGGGTACTACTTTGTTTTCCATAATAAATTATTAATCCAATTTTTTTATTAGTGGATAAATAATTTTTTTTTGGACAAATGATAAGAAGAAGAAAAAAATGATGGACAAAATTAAATTATAGTAAAGGATAAAAATGGATTTAAGATAAAATCATAAGGGTAAAATGAGAAGAAAAAATGATAAGCTCATAAGCTACTTGAATTAACTTATAAAAAATAAGCTATAAATCAATAAAATAAGCTATAAGTTCTTTCTGAAAAACTGTTACCAAACAGATCTTTTAGCTTATAAACTATAAAACATAAGCTATAAGTCAGTATTTTAGCCTTGCCAAACAGACTCTATATCTCATATTTGTAGAAACATTCACCCCACCAAAACTCAAATTTAGTCGTGTCTTAAAAAAAATAACCAAGTGACTCCTGATCTTTATAGCAAAGTATAGTCTAAAGATTATATCAACTTCAAGATTTTAATTTAGTCCTATTTATATCTCGAATGCTTTGATTTTGATGGCTCATATAACTTGTATTAACTTTACTATAGATTTCTAGTTATTCTTCTATTGGGGTCTAGCCCCTTTTGTTCATAAAAAGCAAGGTTGTTAAAATCGCGATTTAAAACGTAAATAGGTAGCAAAAACGAGTTAAATCGTTGGTAAAATCGTTTTCTGGTAAAATTGTGATCTAGAACGATTTTACACGATTTAACTTGTAGTAAAATCGTGTAAAATCGTAGCGAAATCGTGTAAAATCCTTGGTTTTAACTCTTTGAGACGATTTTACTTTTTTTTTAAAAAAATAAAAAATTGACAATTTCTTTAAAAAAAACCCAATTTTTATGAATATTACGTTTTATTATGGTGATTTAGTATATTTTAGCTTTGAAATTTTAAATTATTAATGCATTATAGTATTATATAAGTATATATACATATTATGTATATAAAATTAATATTATTTTAATATGAGGTAAAATCGACGATTTTACGTTTTAATTTTACCTAGGCAAAAAGAATTAAGATAAAATCTCGATTCTGACAACCTTGATAAAAAGAATTTAAGATTATTATACTTATATTCAGAGACATATAAGTATAGGTGGAATATCTAATTAATCTTGCTTAGACATGCATGATCTAGTGATCTCTACATAGCTTTATTTCCAATAAATGATAGTTGTACGTTCAAATTCATCTATTGGAATGCGTAATTTTCTTTCCTCGCTCTTTCTTTCCTTTCAACCAAACGCACCCGTAGAATTGTAAAAGTTGTACTCCCTCCGTCCCAAAATAAATGACATGTTTGACTACATTTACGTTTACCGATGTACAACTTTGATCGTTAATATCTTTAGTTATTTATTGTTAAAAATTATAAAAATTGTATATTTGAAAAATACTCCTCGAGACAAATCAAACAACATCTCATATGCTAGTATTTGCATGTATATATTGGTAGAAAAATAAGGTCAAAGCAGGTCAAATGAATAGTACACTAAATCAAAAAAAATTATTTAAAATGAGACGGAGGAAGTACTGTTGTAGTAAATCGGTCCTTAGCCACACAGTTCATGCAAGCTGGATTTAATAATATTGTCTAGTATCTGATCTGAATCTGAATAGGGATGATTGATTTTCAAGTTTTAATGATTGAGCTGCATCATCAACAAGAATTGGTTGTTATTCAATCATGAGTCATGACACATTGACATCCCCATTCAGTCAACTCACATCATGTCATATACTATGAGGTGTGTTATTTGTACATCCAAATTTTTGACAACTTTTTGGACAACCAAAACATTGAAGGCAAAGTGGTATCAACACGAAAATCAATGCGATTAAAAAATTATTAAATTAAAATTTAAATGACTTTTATGAAGAGTTGTCTAGAAGTTATCCAAAATTAGTTGTCAAAATATCATTTCTTCTTTTTTTATTCAAATGAAATTTTGTCAAAATACCATCAATGGCACTAAGTACTAAATTTTTCAAAAAAAAACAATTTGGATAAACTTTTCAAAAAATTAATTCCAATAAAAGTTCTACGAACTATCATAGATTTGGGCCTTAGGTACGAAGTCCTTCATAAGAAGCCCAATATGTGAATAATCAAGGTAGGTGGGGGTATAAATAATCGAATATAGTCGATAACTAGCATGTCAATATATGTCAAGTTTGAATTTTCTTAATGCTATTTTTTGTTTGGTCATTCATATATACAAGTCTTTATTCTGATTTAATTAGGTGATCTGTTAATGGAAAGTGAGATTAGTTCTAAATTAGTCTGTCCTTAAAAGTTAAAACATATATTTTGTCAAAATAAAAAAGGTAAAAATATATTGAATTAAATAAATAAACAAATAACTAATTATTCATTTTACCCACTTGGGTTGTTCAATATATAGGTGATGAATCTTAAAACATAAAGTACATAAGTAAAAGAAAAGGCTAATAAGTTGTAGAAAATTGGTACAAATTTCCTTTGGTTGGTGGAATCGTGGTAGGCTGGTAGCTAGTTTGAATGGTTTGGAAATTGAAATTGCAATAACGGGAATTAATATGCTTTCGGTTGTAACTTCTTGTATTCATGCAGTCAATCACATCACATTTATAGTCATTGAATTGAAATCGAACAATATAGATTTTAATATCTCAATTAATCTTTATAAAGAAATCAAAAAACAACTTAACATATAAATTGGCCACCGATATAACTGACTATCTAAACGCAAAATTCTGCATAACGGATGCAAAAGTATTGAGGAAGTTCAAAATTCGATTCCACCAAGTTACAACATATTGACGGTTGTAGGTTTGGCAAACGTCAAGAATGTGACTCCTCCTCTGTCCTCTTCCTTACTTGGGCAAGCAATAGCATTAGCATGAAGCTACTATATTTAGACTCAACCAAACCTCCAATCAAAAATTGCCACCTCACCCATCATTTTCACTCACAATTACCGTGCTCTGACCATAGACATCAATATTCTCTTGTTTCATTACACACGCACCTACCCTATACAATTGATTCAATGCATTTTAGTATTTCCCTACATATTTCAAATTGCCCTATATATACTTTACACAACAATAGTTAATTAATTTCTAGTTGAATACTTAGTTGAACTTCATAAGATAGAGGGATTGAAGGAAGAAAAAAATCTATAGTACTTACTTCCATCATGAGATCAACCAGTTGCTGCCTTCGTCTCTACCCTACAACTATTTCAAAAGCCTCCCTCATCCCTACAAACCCACCTCAACTTAATTCCTTGTAAGTCTTTTTTTTAATTTAATATATATTAATTGCTTCTATATATTCTTAATTACATCGTGTCAATTATACTATAATAAGCTAGTAATTACTAATAATTAATTACTACATTAAAATTGGTGTAGGGAGAAAAATAGAGGAACTTGGAGAAGGCCATGCAGCGTTGTGATAGGAGTGGCATCATGCTTCACTATAATTGGATTACAATTCAATAATTCAATTCAATTGGAACATCAAGTTATGCCTAAGGAAGAGAATATCATGTTGGTGGCCATATCAAATTCAATGGATGATGATCATGATGACCATGTGTCCGTCTTGGTTAGTGGTTCTGCCAAATGGAGCCAGAAAAGGGTGTGTCCATCTTGGCAAGGAAATAATCCACTCGAAACCATTGTGCCGGAGAATCTTCCACGGCCAGCTGCACGTCACAGATATGAGGCTGTTCGCTCTACTTCTAAGACTGCGCCGCCACTATCAATGTCCGTAAAACTTAAATCCAATAGGGACAGTTGTTTTTCGATGTGAAAATTTTATCAATTATAACTGTATATAAGTTATTAATTAATTAATGTTTATTAATCACTTTCCCTTTGTATAAATTAAGTTGGTGATTTGTATATTCATAGTCAATACTCAAATAAAATGTAACATTTGTTTTTTCAACGTAGGAAACTAAGAAATATGTAGTACACTAGTACTCGTTGGATTTATGTACGTTGATCATTGTAGTACGTTATGTGTAGTACACATTTCGATTGCTTTCACGTTTTACACTCCAATCCAATAATGCATTACCCTTACATTACAAGTTACAACTGTACTACATGTTTTATTTGTATTCTTTTTTGTCCTTATTTGTTAATTTTCCTTTTTTTGGTAAAATTTGTTAATTTTCCTAAGTTCACCCAATTTTAAGGCCTTATTCTATTTTCTGTGGGCTAGCCCAGATTTTAGGGCCCATTAGCTACGCCGCCGGCAGAATTTTTCTCTTCCCACTCGATTGGGTTCGAAAAATAGAACATGTACTTGTCGTTTATCACATAGACTATTACCCATTATACTTCACTTCTTCATCTTCGTCAATACCCAAGGTAAAATTCTATCAAAAAAGTTTTTGTTATTTCTTGGAGACGAGGTCTAAAATCAACATTGGAACATTGACAAAGGCTTTGTACACTCCTTAAGGCTCAAATATAAAGTAATATTCAAATGGTGATTTGAAGCCTAACAATTCTCAACGGGAGGTGGTAGTTGTTATACAAGTAGTCAATTTGCGACGGATAAAATATAGAAGGATCAAAGTTACGGGAGGTGGTAATTGATTAAATGGGCCGCGACGAAGCTGCAAAGTTACGATTTACTATTGTAATTGTGAAATCAGACTATGGTTGCGAAAGGGGTGGTGTCTACACACCAACCAAGAAGTCAAAATTTGAAGAGATCGAAACAAAAATATGTGGATGTCCATTTAGGCTCCATGGTTCGAGTTATTTGTGGCTTGTAATGTCTTATTTTTGAAACCTATTTAATAATATATTCTTTAAAATCCATTCAAGCACATGTGATTTATTTTGTGCACAAGTCCTCTGTCCTGTGATTCAAGATGCACATATATACAATGAGCTAGAAGCTTTTTCACAAGTTTGGAGCATCTACAAGCTATATAAGTTAACTTATATATCTTGAAGCATCTACAAGCTATATAAGTTAATTCAAACTATAAGCTATATAAGTTAATGGTGACATCATCACTTGAAGCATCTACAAGCTATATAAGTTAATTCAAACTACTTTTAAATGTGATTCAAGATGTATACATGAGCATGTATACACACAAACACACACATTCATGGAAAATCAATTCCATTACTAATATACTATCTTCCTTTCCTCTCATCAGCCTTCAACTTATAAGAATTATTTTTATCTTAGGTCTTCTATCTGACAACTATAATATGATTCTAGCAGTAGGTGATTCAAGTTCTCCTATTCTTTGGCTCACCATATAAGGCTTTTCTAGACCAATCTCATTATATCCAATGAAGCCAAATTCAATTTACACAAACAACTACACAAATTGTCAACTGGAAGTAATTTATTATAACCAGAGACATCGTGGGAAATAGAAACAAATAAGGATACAAAAATAAAAATTACTAAACCAATCTATCTTTAAAATGTTGTTGAATGTACATTTCACCTTTATAAATATTGTATGATGTCAAACCTTTGCTGAGGGTGAGTTTTGAATCAAAAAGGCCACCACCTTGTCTGAGTTGTCTCGTATAGATGAATTTCGAGGCACTTTTATTTTCAGTGACTTCAAGTGACACAAAACAAAGAATGGCGCTCCAACTTCAATAAATCAGGAACTAAGGAAAGATCCTAAGCAATAAGGAAGTATTAGGATTAGTTTAATGCAATTCATATTTTTTATAAAAATTTATAAATACAATATAAAGAGAAGCATTAGTGATAGAATATAAAGTACCAGAAGAATATTTGAATGGAAAGTCAATGATTCGATATTAGCAAGCTCAATCAGCCAATTGAGTAGAATTGATGAACGCGACCTCACGGTACTATGACAACTTAAATCAATATATTGTACATCTCACCAGAAAGATTAAGAGAAGTTAAAGTGTGACATTTAAAGAAGCAAGACGGGAAATGTTCAATATCACATGTGTAATCGATTAGTAAGTGTTGGACATTGTGTGAAACAGCATATTTTATGATCTTTTGGAGTAGACTACGGCTACACTCTCTGTAACGACGACGGTACAAATTGAGAGTGTGGATGGCGGTCGTGCCATCACGAAGAGACAAAAACTGAGACACAAATACATGGAATTTTCCCTTGATCCTAAAGTGTGAAGAACTTAGTGTAAGAGTGGGAATACTCTTCCAAAGATAGATCCATCTTTTGGACAAAACACAGGTTTGAACTGCCTCTTTTGAGGTAAGAAAGGACAGTATGTGAATGAGAATAGAATCGGTCAAGTCACTAATAATGTCTTTATTATAGTTGTCCTTATGTTGCCTCTTACATGTCCTTCCTCTTGCCATTGTTCTCTCAAAACTAAATAACTCTGCAAGTAATAGCTTATAAGTTACTAGCTTAAATGATCAAGTTATCTAACCTAATTAAAAATCAAATTATCTAACCTAATTTAAAAAAAAAAATAAAACACGAATAATTTGGATGAATACCTTGTGTAATTGTAATCCTAATGCCTCTCGACTTCACAGTAAGAATTAATAACTGACCTCTGTTAGGTTTTTAGCTTGGGGCAATAGTGTCCTCTGCTTTTTTTGTTCATGAACTCCCAAAATTAAGGAATAAACATTAATAAATAAATTTGTGGATGGACTCTACCAAAAATAAATAAATATGGATTGGCTAAATTTGATAATTGTTATGAAATAAAGTAATAGATAAAGAGACTAAAGATAGAGATGAGATGAAGAAGAGAAAAGAAGAGACAACTCTTGTATTTCTTATTCATAAGTGTGTATTTACATTGCAACATAAGCTCTATTTATAGGACAATATATTGGGCCAGTGATATGGGCCAAACCATAATGGACATCTATTAGAATTATTCATAACACTCCCCCTTAGATGTCCATCGAGGATATGCCTCATTAAAACCGTACTAGATAAAACCCATTGGGAAAAAAACCCTAGTGAAGGAAAAAGAGTACATTATCCTTTGTGTGTGAACTGCCTCATTAAAAACCTTACCAGGAAAATCCAGTGGGATAAAACCATGGTGAAGGGAAAAAGAGTGCAGAACATATTTGTGTCTCCCCCTCATAAAGACAATTATATATGTGGTGAAGAAAACTCAAATAATCTTCTATATTAGTTTCTCAAAAGCTTTACTTGAAGTTGTCTTCATAGAAAGATCTATCATATCTTCTTTATCGTACGCTTCTCCAAATTTGCATTTTGTGCGACATTATCTTCATACTAAATTGTTGCAAGAACCCTTTAGAAGAAAAAATTACAAATCTCTTGCATGTGATGAAAATTATCCTTCAATCAAAAAACATTCTTGACTCATCTCTTGGAATACTAAAGTTCTTCATCATTTCATGAGATTGTTGTTGTGATTTGTTTCACAAATTTATAGAGTGATTGTACATCATCATCATGTAAACATATAGGTTGTTTGTGATATATACCATTATGAGGATAAGACAAATAACCTGCAAATATCTAAAATAACAAAATATATATTTGATGATATATTGACAATAAATAATATATCAAAAATTTATTTGTCCTAAATAGAACTAAAATATGGTACTTCTGGACCAATTAGTTCTTCGTCGTTTAACCAATATCTAAAAGGACATTTGTTCACAATTTGTGACCTTACCACAATTAGAGTAATCAACTGCTATGATTTTTCATATAGAATCCTTTGAGGATATTTTCTATATAAGTTTTATGATTCACAAAATATTCTTCAAATACTTATTTTGTAAGAAATGACAATATCTCATAAGCTCTTCAGGAGTCTTGATGATATTTTTATCATCAACATAAACATTAAATATAGCAAAATCATTGTCAAATATTTTCTTAAAAATAAACAAATTATCATTTTCATATTTCTTATTTGAAATACTCAACATGAATATTATACAACATGCATATATTATTGTTCGAGTATATAAGGAGACTAATTCATATTTATTAAGTCGTCTCTTCAATAATCTAATTCATATGTCTCACAAAAATTAAATCCTTCAGGGATTCTCAAATAATCATCATTATCAAGTGAGCCATTCAAATATGTTAAAACAAATCTTTCACATAAAGCGAGTATTTCATATGATACTCTACTTAATTAATTATAAAGAGGTTTTCGAATTCACTTCAGGTGAATATGCCTCTTGAAAATCAATAATAGACATTTATCAATATCCTTGAATAACAAGTCAAACTCTAAATTTTCTTTTCACGTGAAAAATTATTCATATCTAATTATTTTTCATCTTTAGGTGTATGGACTGCTGGTCCAAAAATCTCTCGCTTTGCAAAGCTATTTTAATTTTGTTTGACTTGCGTCTATTTATTTATTTATTCAATCATTTCATTGTCTATAATCCTTAATAGACTTTGATCTATGATCCTCATTATCATCTGTCACATATAGCGCTTTATTTTGTGCAAAAAACATTGTCAACGTTGACTTTATCTCGGTTCAATATTTTATTCATGACATAATTTATGAATATCTTTTATTATAGGTACCTGATAAGTTCTTCTGGAACTGAAAGATCAATTATGTCAAATGTTCTTTTGAGATTTTCATATCCTCACTTGGGTCATCTTTCTTTTTAGCTCCTTTTCTTATTTGAGGAATTTATCATTGAAACCGAATTGTTTACCATGCTTTAAGCGTGGTTAAGACTCATTTGCAATATTCATTTGTCCAACAGGGACATTCATTTTTATTGGAGCATTAGCAGCTGATAGTTGATTTCATAATCTTTGCAAATGAGTTATCTTTTGAACTTCAGGTTCATACTGATTTCTAAGAGGATCAAGATGATATAATAATAATAATTTATTTCAAAGATTTCATTTGAACTTCTAGTTCATATTTTCAGCTGCTTATTATCTCCCCCTAATATTGGGAAAACTAATTCACCAATTGATAATCAGCCTACTAGGCTATAAAAAATCTCTAATTATTGGCTCAAGACAATTTATAATAGTTAGAGATTCATATCAAAATTTATTTTCCCAATATTCTTTTACTATCCATTTAAGTACATTGCATTGAAGCAATTGAGATGTACACAACACATCCAAGAATGCTTATATGGGAAATTTGGTTTATAAACCAAAATTCAAATAAATTAGGGGAAAACTTATTTATATAATAATTGTTGGCATGATGCAATTCAATATTTCAACATTTATGTTTGAATGTTCCCAAAATATAAATTAGAATTTATAACTTCATAAGTATCAGTTATGCAATTAACTTTAGACGTCTAAAGGATGGATCTTCAAGTCCATTTTTTTTTGTTTTTTTGTTTGAACATACAAGATGTTTCATATCAATTTCAATTGGTATGTGATACTTGTCAAATACTTTTTATAAGAATTGTAAAATGAGCTCTTAGTCAAATTAGTAAAAGAAATAATCTCACAAACTTCTGGTTGTGAGTTGATGATAAACATACATGTGACCAATTAGTCGATGCATCAATTTAAATTATAAAAATCTAATTGATCCACATGATCATGATCGGTGTATTCATTTACAAATATCACCGTTTGTATATTCTAAAATAAAAGATGCTCATTTATTTGATTTATCAACTTTCTTTGAAAATTTGTAACATGTAAAAAAAATTAGAGTGAAGGAACATCAGGCTCTTCAATACATATTAATAAAAATTGCATCATAATAAATCCAGGATGACCCAACCGGTCTTGCCAACGATAAATTTAATATAATTTGTAAACTTCTGGTTTACAATAACTTGTGCTTCAATTGCCCTAGTATATTTATAAGTGTAGTATAAATCAGATAAATAAATTGATAACTTTTCACTACACTTATTTTATTCAAAATATGTCTCATAATAAAGAGATATATTCAGCATCGCTTTTATTCCTTGTTTCTACCGAATTGATTTCGTATATCACTATCTGCTAAACACGTATTTGCATTGATAAACAAAAATATAATATACATACAAAAAATCAACCAAACTATTTAATACTATTAAGTATCCAAATGAAAGTGATAAAACCGATTTAGAAGCTCTCATCTTTCTCATTTTTTTAAACCCAAAACCTCGTATATGTATATATTGATTTCGGTTTCCATTTTTTTTTCATGTGTATATATAAGGTGGTGATAATTAGTACTCCATTATAAGTAAAAAATCAAAACCAAATGGTATTAAAAATTATTCTGACCATATAACAAAATGTATTTCTTCAAGAAAAAAAACTTAATTAAATAATAGTATATTTAAATTCACTCATAGAAATAAAAAATATGAAAAGGCAATTAGCATATAGTACAATAATTGATATTGATTTTCAATTAAAGCTAATGTTCAAAAATAGGCCACATAATAATTAAACTATACGTAATTGATGCAAATCATTGATTAAATTATTTTGTATATCAAGTCAAAGAAACTAAACATAGTAACTAATAAATTGGTACTAAAATAATTAAATGTTGCTGAACCATAACAAATAGAGTAATTAAGTTCATTTTTGAGAAATTAAACTATGGTGACTGATAAGCAGTAACGTGGAGTAAAGTCACAAATATAAGTAGAACCATAATTCTGAGATTTATGCTTTCATTAGGTAAAATAATTCTATACATATAAAAAATAACGAGTTTATTCAAAATCCGATGATTAGAAAAAAATTAACAATCTAAAATGAATTTGAAAAAAAATAGAATCCAATGATAAATAAAAGAATAGTGAAACAATAATTAGTCTTTAATTCCAGCCTTAAAAGATATAACTATTGAAATTATTATTATACGTACCTGAAACCTCTCAAGCCAGGGAAAAATTGAAAATTCAGACTATGATGACTTCCTGGAACAAATCGTCGTAGGATTCATGCTCAATATAAATTTATAGATTTCGCCATCCGAGAGGTTGTTTCTCAATATCGAGATATTATAGACTTCAATCATGTTCTAATAGTCTAGTTCTTCAAGAACTCAATAATAATCTTAACAATGATTATGAATCATTCTTTGAACAATCATACAAATACAAATATATGATTATTTTAAGTTTTCCGAGAATTATAAAATAACTTTTATAAACAATTAAGAAAAATTGTTTTCTTTGAACAACCTTCAAGGATGCTTTGAACTTTTATGATTCATAAACTATATCACATGATCTTTATAATGATCAATAACAATTCACCTTTTATGCAATCCTTCAGGGATGCTTGATACTAAACTAATTCATTTTCTTTGAGCAATTCTTCAAAATGCTTCGATATTGATTTTGTTTTTCTTTCTTTTTAATTAGTTTTTCGAGAATTTGAGCAATCATTTAAAATGCTTCAATATTGATTTCTTTTTTCTTTCAGTTCTTCGGGAACTTGAGCAATCCTTTTGAGATGCTTTAATATTAAACTTTTAGTTCTTCAGGAACTATATTACAAATAATGTTCATAATGTTCAAGAGCAATTCATTCATTGCACAATCCTTCAAAGATGCTCTATTTTAAATATATATTACAAATGATCTTCATAGTAAGAGCAATATATTCTTTGTGCAATCCTTCAGGGATGCACAATATATTAACTTTATAGTTCTTTAAGAACTATGTCCAAATATTCAAAATAATGATATAATTCATTCTTTGAGAAATCATTTGCTTCAATATTAACTTTTTCTAATATATATAGTTCTCCAGGAACTATATCACAGTTGATCTTCATAATAAAAAAAGATCAATATATAAGCAATTCTTCGAGAATGCTTTAATGTTAAATTCTTCTAGAATTCATGAAGATTAAATATAATTAACATATGAAAAATACAAATAAAATTAAAATATAAGAAAAAAAACGTGATCATAGATCAGTAATAATAATATGAACAAAAAAAATTCTTGCAAAACTAAAAAAAATAAACACAATTAAATTTTGCCATAAAATTTTCATTATTAACTTTCTCTATTAAATTTCGATATTAAATTTGAAAACAAAATTATAATTGGTAATTGACCATTATCATAATTTCATGAATTAAAATTCATTATTACTAGCGTTTTGACATAAATGTCATATCAATACTTCCTCTTTTCTTTTTCAAATTGTTTCAACGTAAGTTTCGTTTTAGCACATCATTGCGTCTATATTATATTATTCAGAGAAACAATATATAATATTGTAGGTATTGGTAAAAAAGATAAATCTACTCTATAAAATATGGGATCAATCTCAATAAAATTACAAATAGTCAAAACTCAAAAAATATAAGGTTATCCTTCAGGGATACATGTATACTGAATTCTTCTGGAATTCATAAAAAATAGAGTTGAGTTTTTAAGTTTTTCAAGAACATATTTTTATGATATAGTAACAATCATTTGTGCAATCCTTCAGGGATGCATGAGTATTGAATTTTTCTGGAATTCAAAGACAACAAAATTAATACATATAAGATAAACATGAGAAAAAATATAACTTCATTTTAGTTATAGCTATGAATCTTCGGGATTCAATTTACTTATAGCCATGAATCTTCAGGATTCATATTATTCATTTTACTTATACCTATGAATCTTCTGGATTCATATTTTAAAAGATCTACTACGATAGTTATGAATTTTCAGGATTCATATTTCAAAAATCTCACCACGATACTTCTGGATCGTAAGCTATGAATCAATATCAAAAGAAGGATTGAAAATATAGAATTAACAAATATAAAGACTATCGTGCTGATAACGTGTTATGAAATAAAGTAATAGATAAAGAGACTAAAGATAGAGATGAGATGAAGAAGAGAAAAGAAGAGACAACTCTTGTATTTCTTATTCATAAGTGTGTATTTACATTGCAACATAAGCTCTATTTATAGAACAATATATTGGGCCAGTGATATGGGCCAAACCATAATGGACATCTATTAGAATTATTCATAACAATAATTAAATATATTGGACACGTGCAATTCATTTATTTAGTATCTGGGTGTATATTGGATCAGAATTTTAAAAGATTTTTTTTAAAAAAAAAATTTGTGGTATTCAATCAAAATAGTAGCATTTGATTTTCATATTTGGTTATGACATTTTTTATGGAAATTGTTTCAATTGTTCTTAGAGAAATTCTTAGGTGAGTATTCACCTAAATATTAATTATTCGACACAACCAAGTCACGACAACTTATTAATATATTAAATAATTATAAATAGTTAATAGAGTATTGATAAAAACAAATTTAGAAGAAAAAAAAAAGAAAAATTAAACAAAAAAAAAAAAATCATGCAGATATTAACTATGCTTCCCTCCTAATTTGTATGTTTTGTTGGTCGAGAAAATAACATAAGTTAATAATTAATTATTTATTTTTGTTTCAAACGTTTATATTTCTTTTAAGAAAATATATAATATTTTTGTTGAGTCTTATATTTGTCGGAAATTCAAGGATTATTCAAACAATTATGATTCAAATCAATAATGTGTCAAAAAAAAATGATTAAAATCAATAAAAACTAACATGTTGTAAACTAATCTAAATAACAGGAATAATATAGACGAAGAAGTGAGAGAAGAGAGAAAGAATAGTCTGTAATATTCATTACTAGGATTAGGATTTCGTTGCATACATAGGTCTTATATATAGATAAACATAATGGGCCAAATATATGGGTCAATGACCTATATGGACATCCACTTATAATATTCATAACACTCCCCCTTCGATGTCCATCGAGAATATGCCTCATTAAAACCTTTACTAGAAAAAAACCCAGTGGAAAAAATTCTAGTGAAGGAAAAAGAGTACAACATCATTTGTGTTTGGACTGCCTCGTTAAAAACCTTACCAGGAAAACCCAATGGGATAAAACCACGATGAAGGAAAAAAGAGTGCAGAACACAATTATATCTCCCCCTCATAATGACAATTATATACGAGACGAAAAAGCTCAATTAATCTTCAATGTAGTTGATTAGAAGCCTTGGTTGACGATGACTTTGTAGAGAGATCTGAATATACTCTTATTTGCATTAGTCATGAATGCAATACTATCTTCTTCAAAAAATTTGTATGTGTAGAATCACAAACTTCAACATAACCACATTCTGAACTTTCTGGATGTAGTGCTTAAACTTCCACATGATTGGATGATATTGTTGTATATCCAAGATACAAATTATATATTTGACTTTGTTTCATTATCTTGAGTTTATTGATATTGACAAAGATAGAATATCACTACGTGCAAATTTTGCAAAATGCAATGGTGTCCTCAATTTAACTAATTAAAATATGGTACTTCAAGACCAATTCAAGTAACTCATCATTTTCTTAATACATGAAATGAGTTTTGTTCACATCAAGTGACATCATACACAAAACCTCATTGAAATACTAAGTTTGCAATTTCAAACAAACTTTGATCATCCATCATATTTCATTTCAAATTTGTCTTTAATCAACAAATTTCGGAAGCTCTTCAAGAGTTCTAATAATATCATCATCATGAAATCGATTGTAACAAATTCATTTCTAAATCTTTTCTATTAAAAATAGACAAGTGTTGTCATTCTCATGTTCCTCATTTGAGAATACGCACTAAAATATTATACGACATACACCTTGGGTGTATGAATACACAAAGAGACTTATTCATTTTAGTAAGTCATCTCTTTGATAGTTTGACTTATATGTCTCACAAAAACGAAATCCTTCAGGGATTCTCATATAATCATCATTATTAAGTGAGTCATTCAAGTATGCTAAAACACATCTTTCACATAAAGTAAGTATTTCATATGTTACTCAACTTAACTAATTACAAAGAGGTTTTTGAATTCACTTAAGGTGAATACGCCTCTTGAAAATCAATAACAGACATTTATCAATATCCTTGAATAACAAGTCAAACTTTAAATATCATTTTCTTTTTCGCAAGAAGATTGTTTCTTATCTCATCATTTTCACATCTTCAGATGCACGGACGGCAAGTCCAAAAATCTTTCACTTTGCAAAGTGAGTTTAATTACGTATCAATTGCATCTTTTCATTTAGACAATCAATGTCTTGTCTATAATTTTCAATAGACTTTAATTCATGATCTTCGTTGTCATCTATCACATATAGCGCTTTATTAAGTGCAAAAATATTGTCAACGTTGACTTCATCTTAGTTCAATCGTATTTCATTCATGACATAATTCGTCGAGATTTTCAAGTACTTGATAAGTTCTTCTGGAACTGAAAAATCAATTATGTCAAATGTTGTTTTGAGATTTTCATATCCTCACTTAGGTCATATTTCAAATTAGCTCCTTTTCTTATTTGAGGATTTTTATCCTTGAAACCGATTGACCTACCACACTTCAGGGTGGTTAAAACTCATTTGAAATATAAGACTGTCCAACAGGGGCCATTTTGATTGGAGCATTAGCAGCGGATAATTTATTTCATAAACTTTGCAAATGATTTATCTTATGAACTTTTGGTTCATACTGATTTCTAAGAGGATCAAGATGAGATAATAACAATAATTTATATCAAGTGATTCATATGAACTTCTGGTTCACAATTTCAGCTGTTTATTCTCTCCCCCTAATATTGAGAAAATTAATTCATCACTTGATAATCAGCTGTAAATAAGTCTCCAATTTTTTGTTCAAGATACTTTATAATAGATGGAGATTCTTATAAAATACATTTTCCCAATATTCTTTAAGAATTCATCTTAGTGCATTATATTAGAGCAATTGAAACATATCAACACATTCAAAAATGCTTATATGAAAATTTTGGTTTATAAACCAAAATTCAAATAAATTGGTTCACATGATATATCAATAGATATGCTCATTTATTTACTTAATTTATCAACTTCGTCTGGGAACTAGTAATACATAAAAATTACTAGAATGAAGGAACTTATGGCCCTTCAATATCTATAAATTTCTTTTTCGCATCATAATAATCCGGGATGACCCAACCGGTACTGCCAACCATAAATTTAATATGATTTGTAAACTTATGGTTTACAATATTTTGTGCTTCAAATGCACTAATATATTTATAAGTGTAGTATAAACTTCTGGTTTACAACTTTTTCATTACACTTATTTTATCCAAAATATGTTTCGTAATATATAGAGATATTTGACATCTCTTCTTTATTGTTTCAATATTATATTTGTTACGAAACAAACAGATAGATATGAATCTTATTGCTATGAATCTTCAAGATTCATATTTTGGAAGATATTCTACGTACTTCTAAAAACATAGACTTATGAATCTTCATGGTTCATATTTTAAATTTTTATCATGATGCTTTTGGATCGTATATTATGAACTTTCAGGATTCATATTTTAAAAATTTCACTATGGTGCTTCTGGATCGTAAATTGTGAATCAATATTCAATCTCTATCAATTGAGTTCTTCGGGAACTATATAATAAATCGCTATCAATTTACAATCATTAAGGGATGTAGGAATATTGAATTCAACTGGAATTCATAAAAATTGATATTTTTCTAAGTTCTTCAGGAACTAGACAATTTGTTGAATTCTTCGGGAATTCATAAATTAAATTTATTAGTTCTTCAGGAATTAATTTTGTAGTTCTTCAGGAACTTTATAATATAATCAAAATATCTTTTGCAATCCTTTAGGGATGCACAAATATATTTTTCTAAAAATATATATAGAATAAATAAATTACCAAAATAAAAAGAAAAATATAAAAGGTAATATTGATTTGATACTATACTGATTCATATTGATTTGGTTGATTTCATATTTTCTTCTATAATGATACATACACAATACACGTGCAATATATGTATCGTTTCAAATCAGTGTAATATTGATACATAACCATACTAGAATAATACTGAAATTGGTAATCATATGTGCAGTGTATGTATCGTTTCAAATCAGTATGAATCATGAGCAAGATTATGACATAAAATAAATTAAAATGAAAAGAGATTATGTGTTTATACCTTTGCAAATTTTGGTAGAGTTTCGTGCTGATAACGTGTTGTAAAATAATCTAAATAATAGGAATAATATAGACGAAGAAGTGAGAGAAGAGAGAAAGAATAGTCTGTAATATTCATTACTAGGATTAGGGTTTCGTTACATACATAAGTCTTATATATAGACAAACATAATGGGCCAAATATATGGGTCAATGACCTATATTGACATCCACTTATAATATTCATAACATAACAGATAATTTTGATTACTTAGCTTATATAAAGTTGTTCGATTCAATTTGTAGTGTTTTGGTAAAATTAAAAGTTGATTTGATTTATAAATTTGAAATGACATGAAAAAGAAATATATTTAATTAATATTTAATTTTTTTTAAGTAAGAATTTGGGAAAAAAATGATAAGCTATATGTAAATTGAATTAGCTTATCAAAATACATGAACATACCTAGTAAAAAAACTATAAACAAATATTACCAAACAAATCCTATTATATTAACTTATAAGCTATAACTATAAACTCAAAATTTAGCATTGTGAAATAGAGTCTATAGAAATATGTACCACAATATTATCACAACTTAAAATTGACCTATAAAAATTAGTAAAACTCGGTGTACATAACAAATAGTAGAACAATAATATTGTATAGTATAATAAATTAAAATATCCTTCAACTGGTTAAACTTAAAATATATAGGAATAGTGCAAAATAAAATTGTCTTCATCTAATTGTAACTTATAATTAGAATAACTAAATGCAAATGCAAACAAATTTTTTTGTCAAATGTCATTCAAATGTTTTATTTATTTATTTATTTAAACTACCGCGTGAGTTTTTTATTTCCTTATTTTCCAGATTATATCCAAATTTGATTGATTATTACACTATTAATTATTTATAATTATTTATATCATAGAGTTGTCATTACTTGATGTAAGACCCAAGATTTCACTGTGCGGTTTTCCTAAGGAACTTTAGCGTCGGCTAAGTTTTAGGGTTTTTTAGTAGAACGGTTTTGTGAGTATCGTCGCATTAATGGAATTTTTGCTGAAAAGGAGCCTGTTTTGTGCTCGTGCGCTGGAAAGGCACAGACTTTCGGGTCGTGATCCTCTTTTAAGTATGAGGAGATTTCTGTGAAGTCAGAATGACGAGTTTTGGATTATTCTTGTTTTTGGAAAAACGAGTAGGATTTTACCCGCTGATGGAAAATCTTACTGCGTCTGTTTTAAGTGAGGTTTCGGGTGGAAGTTTTATATATCTGCGCGAGTTATGATATGTCCTGAGATTAATTTTCTAAGGTATGGAAGAAAATTACAGTCGCGGAAAAAGATTCGGCGATAAGTTTTGGAATGGAAAAACGATAGACGTTCTTTCCGTAGGTTTTCTGTTTTTGTGTTTTACGTTCGTCGCGACGCGCGAGAGCTGTGAGGCGAGGTGGCTTCTTGAAGCATAGAAAATATCTTGTGAGGATAAGCTTAGAATTGATCCAATGGCTAGATTTGAATCTTAGCAAATTAACACTATTTGATCCAAGGGTGGATTAGGCAACAAGACCATGACTTTTGGTCATTAAAAAGACTTAAGAAAAATCACAATTTCACTCATTTTCCTTCTTGTTTTGCCGTGGCTTTCCACCCTTGTTCTTCATCCAAGAACTTTTCCATTTGCTCACCAAAAGCTTGGATTTTAGGCTTGTTGGATCATAGGACTTGCAAGGAACATCATCTTCTCAAGGTAACTAAGCTTCCTTCCTTTCCTTAGCTAGACAAACTCATAGAATTTGATGAATGGTTAGATTGTGTTCTTGAGAAGAAAATTATTAGAACATGTTTTAATTAGTTGTTGGTTTAATAGAAGTGTTCATGAGAGTTAATTAGTACATATGAGTGAAGTATGAGATGATTTCCATGGTTTATTTAAAGTTTTCACAAATTTTGGGTAAGGTTTTGAAGAAAATTCCTTAAAGTGATCATATCTTTGAGTGTGATGTATGATTTTGGTTTTTGAAGTTAGTTTCAAGCTTTGTGACAAAATGGATTGGTGAATATGAAATTAGTTTCGAAAAATGAGAAAAAAATTATTCTCGTGTTCTTGAGCGACTCGAAGAACACAATTTAGAAAAATTTATTTCGAGTTTCAAAAGGAGTCGGATACACGATCGAATATCAATACGAACTAATGAATGTGGGTTAGGGTTTCAAATGAAAAAAAATGTGTAGGGTTGCCTTTTGCCTCATTTGGCCGTGGCACCCATATAGGGTTCGAGGAATCGAATTTCGAAAATTGTTTAGAGGCAAATAGCTTCCCATGATCATTGTTTAATTGTTTGATGGGTTATGGGATGTTTTGAAAAGAAAAATGATCACTTGCCTTAAGAAAAACCTTATTTGAGATTTCTCGAAATTTGCGATTCGACTCTATAATTTCTAAATCGTTTTAATAAGTGCTAGTTAGGTATTATGGGATATTACCATGCTTTTAGAAGTGAAAAATTTTGTGTGTGAGGGTGTTTTTTCAAAATTTGGCCGTGGCCTTCTTTGTGGGGAGGGAGAAATTCCAAAAAATTTTCTAAGTCCACATTTGTGTGAAAATTTTGTATGTGTTGGATAATCTTAGTTTTGAAGAAAAATGAGTATAGGAAAGGTTGTTAGGAAGAAAAAAGATGGGTGACTTGTAACGCAAGAAAACTCTGATTTTTTTGTTGATTTATTTTTGAAGAGTTTTTGGTTTGTTTTCAAATGTTTTTGTAGAGTGAAAATGGGTTCCTTGAGGTTGAAAACAATAGTGGTTCTCGGTATGCTTTGAGAACAAAATGAATTTCTTGTAGCGAAAAATAATGTCATTAACTTCGTGAATTTTTAAACACTATGAGAATAACCTGAAATCATTGAGGGATGGCTTTAGAAAGTACCTTAGACCCCTCTGGAGCTTTGAGAGCGAGTTTCGTTTCGATAGGATAAACGAGAAGTATTTTATTGATTGTACGCTGCTTATATTTTAGGTAGCGTGAATTGTAGAATTTCGCGAGAAAAGTTATCGGAAGCTTGCCGAGGTAAGGGCTCCACTTTATTTCTGTCTTTAAATGGTTACGACATGCTTGGATTTACTGTGTGTTTGGCATGTATGTGTTATGTATTCTCGTGATGAGAAAGTGTTTATAATACGTGCGTTGTTTTACATATGATTGGAGATGTATGTATGAACATGTGGGTGAATACATATGATTGGAGATGTATGTATGTTTGTTGTGGTTTGTTACATATGATTGGATATGTATGTATGTTGTTGGGATGGTTTACATATGCTAGGGAGGTATGTATTTGTTGCATTAGTATACATGGGGAATCGTATGCTCATGCATTGTTAGTGCGTAGTGGCGGGAGTGGACTACGAGGTGTGGTTGCGGGAGTGGACCCACCTGATTCTTGTAGGGTTTTATTGAGTTCAATACATGGTTGCGGGAGTGGACCATGGGGTGTGATTGCGGGAGTGGATCCACCTTAATCCTTTGTGATTTTGTTGAGTTCGATACATGGTTGCGGGAGTGGACCATGGGGTGTGATTGCGGGAGTGGATCCACCTTAACCTTGTGATTTCGTTGGTGTTTTAGTAGGGGTTGAACCTACAGTTCTGGAACTCATGCATTGTGGTAGCTAGGGTTAGTACCACGCATTGTAGAAGTCTGCATTAGGCTTGGTGTGCATTATATTTATAAATCCGTTGGTGGGAATTGCTTTGGTGTTTAAGAGCTTTCTCTTGTGCTTGTGGAATTATTGTTATGTGTACAATCTTTCACACCGGTTATATATATATATACTTTTATTTTGTGGTGACCCTTTCTTTCATTTGCGGGCTCATCCCACCCCAGATGACGATGTAGGTCGAGAGGATGGTGTTGGCAGTTCTAGGCCATAGTGGGCTCGTGTGAAGCTTAGTATAGTTAGACTATGCGCCGGTGTGTTTTGTGCACCGTGCTTTTTGGTTAGCATAGAGTTTCTAACTTGTTTTGAATACTTAGACTTGGATTGTAATTATTCAGGAATACACTTTGCTTGTCGAAGCACCTTATGGTAATGAGTTCTTTTGTATATTTGAATGCCGGCTCATTAAAAAATGTTTTATGCGTAACTCTGATGTGTACAGAAAAAAAAAAATATAATGTCTTTTCTGGCCTTTGAAAAACGGGTTGTTACACTTGATTAGTTGTGCCTAATAATTAATGCATAGGTAAGTACTCACCTAAGAATTTCTCTAGTTATTATTCATCCTAATTTATGTGAATTTCGGAGGCAGTATGGTTGTCGTGCGATCATTGCGTTATTTAAAAAAAAGACTGTGATAAATTATTTGTTACTTTACCTTTTAGTGTCTTTGATGTTTTAAACACATAAACATGACTTTTAAATTATACACATCGGTCACCAGGTAAATCACCAATCAATTTTATGCATGACATCACCAACCAATTATGAAGTTTAAATTAAAAAATTCAAATTTTAATACTGATAAATCATTCCATCATTCTCATGTATGAAATATGACTTTGAAAGTCATGCATATCAATCATCAAAAACACCCACAACTAATTATTATTACATGCATAACACCAATATATTAGAATTCACTCTTCTTATTATTTTTTTTATGTAATACTATATGTAATTTTTTTTACTTTTCTTTCCTTTCATTTTTTATTTTATTTTTCTCCATTTTTTCCTTTCTTTTGTATTTTTCTGCATTTTTCCTTTCTTTTGTATTTTTCTGCACTCTTTCCTTTCATTTATCCGATTTCCTATTTTTTCATATTTTCTTTTGTATTTTTCCGTGGTTAGGGCTGCCATTGTTTACGATATTTATTTTAAAAATTTATTTTATCTTTATATATCTATTAAGCCATTTGTCTATGTTTATGGTGGATTTTATCAACAGCATACTATCCTTAAATTATATTCATAAGTTTTATATATGTATAATAATGAAATAATTGTTATGTTTATATGTACTCCTTTTGTTAATTCTAAACATACACTTGTTAACACTAAACATAGACGCGGATGAATAACTTAATGGACACAGAGTGAATAACTTAATGAATATCCGCAAATAACTTAAATGTACATTTCAATTATCCGTATTTAATAGACGCGGATGCGGATTTTATACTATTAGCGCCCGCGTATATTCATACCCACTAAATAATTAGTAAAATTACTTAAATATCCCAACTAAAATGCAAATTCTAGTATTTTTATTGTATAAAAAAAGTGTTTTTATATTTAATGTTTTTTTTTTCATATAGAGAAAACTTTTCATATTCCATTTTCATTTTTCGGGGAAACTTCTCATATTTTTTTCAATAATTAGTTTTTCTTTAAAAAAAGTCATCCATGAATATTTAATACCCGTGGATACCTCAATATCCGTGGATTACCCGTTTGGTGGATATCCGCACGGATATGAAGTGGACACGAATATCATATTTGTCTAACGGGTCAAACACATATATCACACTATCCGCGTTTATGGATATCCATTGACATCCCTACTCGTGAGTTCTATTTCAACTTCGACAAATAAAACTTATTCATTATATAAGATTAAGATGATGACGAAAAAGATCAATCAACATGCAACTTTTGCATCATCTTTCAGTTTAACACAATGATGCTTGAGCAGAGGTGTTAACTTTGCATTATTGGAATAATTTTCCATAGGCTGAAAGGAATAAAACTGACAACAGACAAAAGACCTTTGCGGACAGAAACTGGAACGTACTTGAGGCGGAAGGAATCAAAAGTCTCTCCCAGAATAAAGAATAGCTTACGGCTTCCATGAAAGAGCATACGGTTGGTTGAAGCGCAAGATCGACAGTATCCTCGAGTTTCCGGAAACAAAGCTATCCATTTCGAGAAATCATATTAGGGTTTAGGGACAAATTTTCATCGTCAGCACAAATTTCAATTAATGTATACATCAAGTGACTTCAGGCCTAGTATTTCATCTACAACATTTTGAATTGCTTTGAATATCTAATCATTCGTGATTTTGTCAAAATCTTTATCATCATACTCGAATATGGCAAATTCAAAAAGTGTTTCCAATTTCTCCTCCAAAACATCCTTCACAAAACAACACAAAATGAGAATAAAAGAGATAAAAATTCAAAGATTCAACATAAATGAGAATAAAAGAGATATGGACTATTTTTCAATATTAATTCAGATATCATTTATAAGAAAGATATGAATTATTTCTTTGAATTCAGCATAAATGAGAAGAAGAAAGATAAAAACTATTTTTCAATATGAATTAGCATATTAGAAATAAGATTTGAAAAACAAAATTAACTTAATTGAATCATTCAAAGATTCAACAGAAATGCATGAGCAATGAGCATTAGAAAATTCAAAATCATTTAGACTGAAAATTCAAAGATCAAACCCAATTCAAAATTCAAAGAGATTCAAAATCAAACAAAATCAAACCTAATTCATAGATCGAACAAAAATGAGCAAGAGAAAATTCAAAATCATTCGAACACGTGTATACTTATCGAACATTTTTTATCATACAACTATCGAACAACATTGTAAGTCTGTTAAAAAAACAACTTAGTAAGTCAAATTTTACTCCCCTATCTCTCTCTCTCTATATATATATATATATGACTTGTTGCGAGTAAATATCTCTAAATTATGAAAGAGTAGCTTAGAGAAACACATGCTAATTGCTAAACCAGTATTTTTATTGACGTGCCATTCAACCAACTGTCAAGTGCCCAAATATTTAGGACGGACCGCTCTTCCTTTCTCTTCGGGTCCTCCTTGACTTATCTTTCTCCGGTCGTCTCCTCCGATCATGATCTACTTACTCCCCGTGATATAGCTTATGTTCAATAGGATCGAGCCCAAATATAGTACCTGAAGTGAATTTATTTTTATTGGAATTGGAATAAATAAATGAAGGAATTTGTTGTAATAAAATAAATAATAAATACCTAATCGTCAATTGGTTTAGTGGTGATTGTCGTTGATTTTGACAGGGAGAACTACGGTTCGATCCCCGCAACTGCGATTGTAAGGGGGTGGAACTAGGGGTGGGTAATGGGTTGGGTAGGGCGGGTATGGGCCCAAAAATACCACTCATCCCAATCCGCAGTTGCAATAATGAGATCCAATCCGACCCTTTTTAAAAGTTCGGTTTTTGCGGATTCGGTTTGTGCGGATTGACAGTTTCGTGGGTCGGTTAATTCGGTTTTTGAACTGACGAATAAAAAATTATCTAAAAAATAAAATAAAATAATTCAATTGTGTGGTGTGAAGAGAACATGATGCAAGTGAAATAAAATGCAGTATAACGTAAAATAAAATAATATCAATAAATGTATGGTGGTATTAGTATTTGAGTGAGCGAAAGCTAGTGGTTTTCAACTACTAGTTAGTGGTTTCTTCGTTTCCACTTTCCAAGTAAACAAACGATAACAAGTTTTGAGTTTGTGTGTCCGTTGTCCGGAGATATGTCCAGTCACTTCATGATGTTTTATATATTAAATAAAACAAAAGTTTACAATTTATGTAACTCGGGCGGGTTCGGGTACCGTTGGGTTGATTTTAGAAAACCGAACAAACCCATTTTAACCCATCTAAAGCCGAAAATGTGTGACTGACAACCCGACAATCCGCAACAACCCGTCCGCTTAACCATTTTTCGGTTCGGATCGTTCGGTTTGAATCGGTTTGCGGATTTTTACCCACCCCTAGGTGGAACCACTTGCTAAAACTGACCCCGAACCAGATTAAACTGTGGTGAAAAAAAATTTAAAATAAATAATTGCTTCAAAATAAATAAATCATAAATCATCATATCCAAGGACGCAGCTTCTGTTCATCCCTTGGATTTTCTTCTTCTCATTCATTTCTCATTTACTAGTACCTCATTTCCCTCTCTCTCTCTCTCTCGTCTTCATCTTTCCGTCGCAGCTATAGCAAGAAAATCCACTCTTCCGTTACAACACCGACTCATTCAACCACCAACTCAACCCTTTACTCACTCCACAACCATGTCTCAGACTAACTGGGAAGCTGATAAGATGCAAGTTTCAAACTTTTCTTTCTTATTCATCATTTTACCAACATGGCTTTTCTTTTTCATGCTTATCTTTCCTGATTTTTCTTCTGGGTCTTTCTTCTTTTTCGGTTTTTCACCTGTATTTTTTATGTTTTTTTTTTTATCATTGCACACATTCTTTCCTTTTTGAGTTTCTTAGGGTTTATAGTTCTCTTCAAAAATTTGTTATAAAGTTTTAATCTTTTTGCTGTTACATTGTGAAATTTCAGGTTAGATGTTTACATCCATGATTACTTAGTTAAGAGGGATTTGAAGGCTTCTGCTCAAGCTTTTCAAGCTGAGGGAAAAGTATCCTCTGACCCTGTTGGTAAGATTCCTGAAAACTGTGTTTTTATTGAAGAAAATGGTTTAAAGGTTGCATTTTTCTTTGTGTTTTTTACTTCCACTTTTTTATTTGACCATTTTATTGATTTAACTGCTTTATCTGCGTCTTTGGGGCTGTAGCTATTGATGCCCCTGGAGGTTTTCTGTTTGAATGGTGGTCGGTTTTCTGGGACATTTTTATTGCAAGGACTAATGAGAAGCACTCCGAGGTGGCTGCATCGTATATAGAGGTTGGTTGTAAAGAAATCATGGGTTTTATATTAGTTTGAGCATGTGATTATTTGTGTATTTAAATCAATTTGTCTTTCTCATGTTTGTAAAGGACCTTTGTGGGTTAGTTTGCTATCACAGGCCAGGTGGTCCAAAGTTGGTCATTTTGATAAACTTCGGATATTTTAGACTATTGTTTTAGCCGAGCGATGAAGTGATTACAGTTTAGACAGCTGCTTTTTGTTTTTATAACTAATCATGGTACCCTTGTTAAATTGATGGTATACTAGGAGCTACATTTTACACAATTAGAAGAGAATACGAAATTTAGTTATTATCGCTTTAAATTTATGGTATGTGAAATTTCATGTGCAGACTCAATTAACTAAGGCAAGGGAACAACAACAACAGCAACAACAACAACAGCAGCAGCCTCAATCTCAGCAGTCACAGCATGCACAGCAGCAACAACAGATGCAGATTCAACAACTTATGTTGCAGAGGCATGCACAGCAGCAGCAGCAACAACAGCAGAACCAGCAACAGGCACAATCGCAGCAGCAGCCACAACCACAACAACAGCAAAATAGGGATAGGGCTCATCTCTTAAATGGTAGCGCAAATGGGTTAGGTGGAAACCCTGGAACTGCAAATTCAATAGCAACAAAGATGTATGAGGAAAGGTTAAAAGTTCCCCCACAGAGGGATTCTTTGGACGATGCGGCAATGAAGGTAGAGGGATGTTCTGGTTATCGTACTATAAGACGAACGTTGTTTTTGTGATTCATATGTTCATTGGTTTTTTGGTATTCCATACAGCAAAGATTTGGTGAGAACATGGGTCAACTCTTGGACCCAAATCATGCCTCAATATTGAAGTCAGCTGCAGCTAGTGGTCAGCCTTCAGGGTGAGGTTTTTAAAACTGCACTTTTATTGCTTATTATACTGTGAGTTGAAGATCACTTTACTGAAGTTTTGAAACAAAAGACATTATTTTTATCTTATAGTCTTTTGGACGGTCTACTCCTGCTTTTGAAAAATTAATAATCACGTGTTCGTTATTTTAAAAACATTTATTTGGTGTTTAATTTTCTAAACATTCTGCATTCTCTATATCCGTGGGTGTTAACTTTGCTAGCACCAAATTTCTTGATTTCAGGCAAGTTTTGCATGGCACTGCTGGCGGGATGTCTCCACAAGTTCAAGCTCGTAGTCAGCAATTACCAGGGTCTACACCGGTACAGTTCTATTCCCAGAGTTATCCTGTTACTTCCTATATTCCATATTAGCTGTTTTTTGCTGACTTGCCACTTGGAATCAGGATATGAAGAGTGAGATAAATCCTGTTTTAAATCCCAGAGCTGCAGGTCCTGAAGGATCCTTGTTAGGAATTTCTGGTATTTTTCCGTAAAGATTTTTGGGTCTTAATGCAACATTAGTTGTGGTCGTCTATTTTATATTCTTGCCCGTAATATAGTAAACAATGTATTTTCACTTGTGCCAGGATCAAATCAAGGGAACAACAATTTGACTTTGAAAGGGTGGCCACTCACAGTATGTGATCATCATACACATCCTGCAAAAATGTTTTCTTTATTGTTGCAAAAGCACTTCAGTTGTGAACTTTCATTACTAAGCCTTTCTCATCCTTTTATTAGGGTCTGGAGCAACTTCGCTCTGGTTTACTTCAGCAGCAAAAGCCTTATATGCAGGCTCCTCAGCCATTTCATCAACTACAAATGTTGACACCACAGCATCAGCAACAGCTTATGCTTGCACAACAGAGTTTGGCATCACCATCTGTCAGCGAAGAAAGTAGAAGGCTGAGAATGCTTTTGAGTAATAGGAATATTGGCCTAAATAAGGATGGCCTTTCGAACCCTGGGGGTGATGTGTTATCGAATGTTGGATCACCTCTTCACGGCGGTGGCCCTCCTTTTCCTCGTGGAGATACAGATATGCTAATGAAGGTGCTAGTTCTCTTTGAATTAATTACCTTTTTTTTTTTCTTTTTTTTTTTCATTTTAGTTGTTACATAATTAGTTAAACAATTTTGTATATAAGCCTATTATATTTTGCATCATCTGAAAGTATTTTTTGAATTTGTAGTTGAAACTGGCTCAGTTACAGCAGCAGCAACAACAGCAGCAGCATCAACAACAGTCGAGCCTCAATGCACAGCAGCAGCAACTTCAACAGCATGCTCTTTCAAATCAGCAATCTCAGACTTCAAACCATAGCATGCACCAGCAAGATAAGGTAGGGGGAGGTGGTGGCAGTGTCACCATGGATGGTAGCATGTCAAACTCATATAGAGGAAATGATCAGGTCAGTCCTTTTATAGTTGATGTCCCTTTTCTTCTGAATTGTAGAAATATATAATGGCGGGCAGCATTTCGGGATACAGATGAACTACTTATATGTCAATTTGGTGACATTATTATAAATTTAGTGTTCAACTTATGAATTTCAGTTGGAAATTCCTCCTTCATTGCAGTCTACCCCTGGCCGCCTAATTGCGGCATTTGAGTTGCCTTCGTTGCAGCCTCCAACACCTTCATTGTGTTGGGTGTGAAGGGCTGGATTTATCCCACATTTGCCCAGATATATGGCTTGTGTAGTGTTCATAAAACTTGGGCACCCCTCACTTTGCAAGCTGATTTTGTAAGGTTGCGTTAGGCAACACAAATTCTAGGAAGTATGAAATTGTTCCTAACATGGTTCTCTTAATGCGCTTCAGGTTTCAAAAAACCAGATGGGAAGAAAGAGAAAGCAACCTGTATCTTCTTCGGGTCCTGCTAATAGTTCAGGAACGGCAAATACGGCAGGCCCCTCACCAAGTTCAGCACCTTCAACTCCCTCAACTCATACTCCTGGAGATGCTATTTCAATGCCTGCCTTGCCTCATAATAGTAGTTCTTCAAAGCCTCTAATGATGTTCGGCACTGACGGTACCGGAACTCTTACATCATCTTCAAATCAGTTGGTGAGTTGCTTTTATATGCAGTTTAATTGATGGAAGGAGTGATTTCATTCCTTGCATATCGACTCATTGTAATTCCATTTTGGCAGTGGGATGATAAGGATCTTGAATTGCAGGCTGATGTGGATCGCTTTGTGGAGGATGGATCTTTAGATGAAAATGTAGAGTCTTTTTTATCCCAAGATGATACAGACCCTAGAGACCCTGTTGGCCATTGTATGGATGTAAGCAAAGGTGCAGTAAACACCACTTTATATTGATCATAAAATATTCTGACTTCACCTTGCAAAGAGTTTCTCATGTGTATGTATGTCTAATTTTCTCTCACTCCAATACAAAAGTTTGCATTCTTTTCTTTTAGAATTTAAAGGATATACTGTAGATTAGTTTACACTGATATCCAATAAAAATTCATTATTTTGCCACGTCACTCCATTCTTGTAACTACATCTTAAAAGTGGTGATATGACATTGCAAAATAGAAGACTCTATTTAGATGTCAGTGTAAAATGACTTTACACTGGCAATGTATGCCCGTGAAACTTTCTTTTAGTGTGTAACTCTTTGTGGTAATGGTGAATTACAATGAAGTATGAATCTCAAACAACAATCAAAATGATTTTAATAAATTACAATGAAGTATGTCTCTTATATCGTTTTGCCTCAAATATGCTTTATTCATTCATTTTGAAAACATTTACGATTTTTTTTTAATAAATATACATATGTTGTTGGTTATATAATTAAAAAGTGCATGTTCTTTATCTTTTATATGTGAAACACCATAGTCGTTAGTTACTCTTTAATTCCTTGACTTGAGGAAATGACACAGATTCATAAGCTACAGGACTGCTTTTTTTCAGGCTTCACATTTTCTGATGTAAATTCTGTTCGTGCAAGCTCTAGCAAAATTGCTTGTTGCCATTTCTCATCTGATGGAAAGTTACTTGCAAGTGGTGGCCATGACAAAAAGGTTAGGGGAAACATTAATCTTCACACTTTATTTGTTCAACTAACTTTCTGATATCTGTGAACTTGTGCAATTGTCCTGCTTGAAGGAAATTATATTTTCTTTATTCGTTTAGATATGGAATAACATTATATTTTCCTGTAATGCAGGCTGTTATATGGTACACGGATTCACTAAAACAAAAAGCTGTTCTTGAAGAGCACTCATCTTTGATAACTGATGTCCGTTTCAGTCCAAGCATGCCGCGTCTAGCAACATCTTCATTCGACAAAACTGTCAGGGTTTGGGATGTTGACAATGTTAGTAGATTTCTTTCGTGTTTTTCTTTAATCATATATTACCCTTTTAGAGAAATTATTTCTATATATATTGAAGGGTTGTAACTTTTAAGTAACTTGACTATGGCCATCTTTCACCGAAATTATTTTACTTAGTGAGATAACAAAACTTCATAATGTTATATACAAGAAAAACATAAATAAATTCTATAATAATTCTCTCCGCCGAGATTTGAGTTTGAAATTGTTCAAGTGGTAGGATTTAGATGAAGAGTAAAGACAAATTATAGACTTCGAATTACAAATATGATTATGATTTGATACAAGTAGAGTAAACCCACACTAACTCTTATTTGGGATGCTAGCAATTGGAACTTTATAGAGACTGTATTATGTTACACATAGATGCTATTTGTCTGCTAGATTAATGTTTATTACGGAGTTGTAAAAGGCTAAAAAGTTGTCCTATTATTATATTTAGATTCGAGCCTTAGATCTATATATTTGATGGGATGTTGTTAATGATTACAGTCTTGGATAGTTTGTTGCTTCTATAGAATCTATACAGAATGTGAATTGTGTTTCTGTAATGGGTATTTTGCTTTAACTGTATATATATTTTCTATCCAGCCTGGGTATTCCCTCCGCACTTTTACGGGACATTCTGCATCTGTTATGTCACTAGATTTTCACCCAAATAAAGATGATCTTATCTGCTCCTGTGATGGTGATGGTGAGATACGGTATTGGAGCATAAACAATGGCAGTTGTGTTAGAGTCTCTAAGGTAGAATCTTAGTCAATTTATCTTATTTTCTACGTGTTGTAGATGCTTTGCAGCCCTATCTGGCTTTTTCTCTATTTTTTTTTCAAGAAAGGAAGACTATTTTGTAGCTTGTGTATTGAAGTGACAATATATTCATTACAATCTGCTGACAATTTTTTTGTTGATTAGGGTGGCACTACCCAGGTGAGATTTCAACCTCGTCTAGGGAGGTACCTTGCTGCAGCTGCTGAGAACATTGTGTCTATACTTGATGTGGAGACACAAGCATGCCGATATTCATTAAAGGTTGGTTTGCATAACTTCTATACATGTTTTTTCTTTCGAGGTAAAACATTTGCTTTCAATGAGAGGTTTTGGAGTTCTTCTTGAGTCAGGGTTACCGAGTCATACACTACTTATCTTATTATCATCAGAGTTTTAGAAGTGAACTTAAAATATTAATTAATCAACGGTTGTTTTATTGTCGTACTATGATTGAAGGGTCATACAAAGACGATAAATTCTGTATGTTGGGATCCATCTGGAGAGTTGATGGCATCGGCTAGTGAGGACTCCGTTAGGATTTGGACTCTTGGTATGGGAAGTGAAGGAGAATGTGTTCACGAGCTTAGCTGTAATGGCAGTAAGTTTCACTCATGTGTTTTCCATCCAACATTTCCATCACTGCTCTTCATTGGCTGTTATCAGGTAAGTCTACAAGTCTACATTTTTCCCCTTGTTATTGGCGAATTTGGTTTTGTCATTTCTTCTACTCTAATATGCAATTAAGAAACACATGCTTTATCATAAGAGAAATGATTTTTGTACAAACAAATTTAGATAACTTTTGCGACAACTTTTTAATTGGTTAATGCAATTCAAATAGTTGGTTACTTGTGTTTAGCAGATGATTTATGGATGTAGTGTGTCGAAACTGATTAACCACCAACAAAACTTTATTAACCACATATTGTTTATCGTGGTTAACCAAAATTTTCAAGCGTTTACCTACATGTAGATTGAACACCTGAAAATTATGGTTTATCACGATCAATATTGTGGTTAATGAAGTTATGTTGATGACTAATGTACATATGGTATATCCATAATTAACCACTTAAAAAGGATGCACTATTTACATTAAATCAATGGTTCATGTTGTGCAGTCATTGGAGCTATGGAACATGGCTGAGAACAAGACAATGACTTTGTCTGCTCATGATGGTTTAATTACTGCCTTGTCTGTTTCAACTGTAAATGGTTTGATTGCTTCTGCCAGTCATGACAAGTTTATCAAGCTATGGAAGTAACTAACATGAGGTAATTGTGTCTCCAATTGACAATACTTGCGATACACTTAGGTTTTTTTGAACTTTTTAGTCGACCGACCGACTCTACTCCTTTTGGTGGTTTTTTATTTTGTATGTCTTTAGGCTTTAGCTGCTAACCTATGTAATGTAATGTAATGCAATGTTGAAAAATTGTCAACATGTAACAACTAATCCGAGCCTGAGTCGGGTAGACTTATATAAGGAGACAAAGTTATCATAGTCTTTATTTCTTCCATTTACAATATTCATTCTCAATTCTCTACGGCGTCTGGTGTACAAAAGGTTTCTAGGAAAAAGTTTTTGAAAATGATTTTTATCTTTATTTTCTGTTATCTTTGGTGAAGAAGAGTTAAGTTCATGCCTCTTAGACCGACAAGTGTTTTGCGTCTTTGGATTTCCTATACAATTTTTTTAACAAGATTAATGTTAATGTTTTTGCGACTTTTAAAAAAGAAGCGGGAAGAAACTGATGAAATTTAGTTAGTGAATCACAACACATGTAATATCTCTTGGAAAAAAATACATGCAATTTGTATGGTACTATATGTGCTTGTTTTTAAACCGTCGATGTTAATAATTAGTTGTTAGTTTAGTATTTTCACCTTCATTTGATAAGATTTTGAATTCTCCTCCAATTCTTTTAATCTCAAATCAGTTGAGTTTGTCAGCGCTATAGGTGAATTGCATCTTTATTCTTTGTAAATAAATATTTGGAAGGAGGCTAAAATTCAAAGAACCAAGTAATTAAAACAGGATGGGACATTAAACTAGTTTAGGCAAGCGTTCAAGTGAATAATTGTTAGATGTACATAAAAGTTTAGACACTTTTTTTGTCACGCACGCAAAAAAAGAGAAAAATGAAGAAATTGTGAGTATGGTTAAATTCTAGATAAATATTGTTTCCATGTCTAAAAGAAATACATTTTTCTGTGTTTTTTTTGTACATTTATCATTTTGGCCTTTTGGGTAGAGCAAACAATGTTTTTGCCAACAAAATTCAAATTCTCCTTTGGCATTTTGAATACATAAGTCAATACCACAATAATTTTGATTTGGTATGATATTTTTCGGTTGTTGGGTGTGGACCATGTGGTGGTGGTCACCCCTCGAAATTTGTTTGTGCTTCTTGAGGTGTTTAGAAGTTCGGGCAAAAATGCTAAGGTTCGCCGAGGTTTCTTGATGATTTGGCATGCAATTTTATGGTTAATTTGGAAGGCGAGAAATAACACGATTTTTGTGAATGGATCTTTTAATCCTAAAGAGGTGGTGGATGAAATTAAAGTTTTGAGTTGGAAGTGGAGTTTAGTTAAACTCGAGTTGCCGCCTTGCTTGTTTTATGAGTGGTCTTGAGATCTGGGGATTGCCTTTTGCGTTAATTGGGTGGGTTTTTCTTTTCGTTGCTGCTGGTTTTTGCTTTTTTATGTCCAGGGGCTGTTTTTTTTTTTTTTGGTAAGGTGGCTGGGTGCGTGGCTTTGGGGCTGCCCCATGTGTCTGGATTTTATTTTCCTTGTTTATCTTGCTACTCTTGTACTCCTTGTTATAGAGTTAGTTAATAAAATTTGCCATTTTAAAAAATAAAAAAGAATACCACGATAATTTTATACCACAATAAATTTTTGTTGGGGAGAACAAAAGATCAATGCTACGATTAGTTCTCAATGGATATTATAAAAAAAGTAAAATAAGTTTTTGGTCACTATAAATATTTTGAATTTTGTTTTAAGTCCGTATAAATTTTTTTAACAACTTTTGATCACTCAAATTTTCTCTATCACAAGTTTTGGCCTTACTTTTAATCAACTTTTATGTATTTTTTTTATGATTTTGAGTGTTTTTTTGTATTCATGTGTTTATAATATTATAAGAACCTCTTCCACAAAAATTTAGAATTTTTTAACATATCATGAATTATTAATAAATTTTTAAGCGTAAAAACTAAAATATTCATATTTAATTCATCCATTTTTTTAAAAAATTATAATTTTGCAAGATAGATTCTTTTTTTTTCTCCCTTATAATGTGCAAAATATGACCACAAGAAAATAAATTAAAATTTTTGTAGCGGATTATGTCCCTGTTCGCTATTTAAGTAGCGTACGTTATAAAAATGAGAAATTTGATAAAAACACCCTCCGATACACGTCCGCTACACTTGAGTGTTGTTAACTCGTGCCTTAAAAACACACATTAAATAATACAAAAATGGAAAGTTTGTATTTTTTTTTTAAAAAAAACTATTTTTACTTTTAAGAAAATTATATACACACATAGAGGTGTGCATGAGTTGGATAAAACCAATAAAATCAGTTCAGATCAACCCAATTTGATGATTTGAGTTGGGTAAGTGAATACTGATGATTTGTAAAATTACAAAATCAATAATCAGATACGGGCAACGAGTTTATTCATATCCAATCCATATAAACTACTCAACCATTCAAATTTTTCAAAATCAAATCTTTTTTTTTTTGTCTTTATCCTAATATATCTCACACTCCGTAAAAATAGCAATATACTTCACAACTGCATAACTTTGATAACCTTAATTCTCATTTTCATAAATAATCTGCACTTGCCTAACTTTGATGCATTTAGGCTCTTCAACTTTGTTATTTATGAGTCATAATTTTAGTTAATTTAAGGTTTTGCACTTTAATTATTTTGTTTCAATGCTTGCAATTTGCAAGTTTTTTTTGACAAAAAAAATAATTTGGTCATTAAGAATTTTTTATGCTCGCAAAGGTAATTGTAATTTGTAAGTATTTTATGGTGAATTTTATTATTTTAGTAAAAATGTGAAATTAAGTTACCGTATTTTAGAGATAAAGATTAAATAAAATAAGGTTGCATTATTTTTTTTAAAAGAATATAATGCCTCATTGTTTATAAAATTACAATAAAAAATTATTACAAAATAAGAAATATAAAAATGTGGATAATTCATACCTAATCCAACTCAAATATGGTTTAACTCAACCTAGGGGTGGCAAAGTGGGCATGCCCGACCCGTTTAGGCCCGCCCCATTTAAGCCCGCTCAAAAATGGGCATTTAAGCCCGCTCAAAAATGGGCGGAACGGTGCGGCCCAACTTAGGTGTTTGGACTCAAAACTTAAGCCCGCCCGTTTATTGGTGGGGAGGCGGGTTGCCGGGCATGCCCGCCAATTTTTTTTATTTTTTTTTACAATTTGAATTATAACTTCACATTTAAATTTGTCCAACCATATAAATTTTGGACTTCAAACTAAATTTCTCAACAATAATATATACTAAATCTTCTATAATGATATATCAAGCTATTCAAATTAGAAAAGAATTGTAAGTGCATAAGACTTATTTAATTTCGTTTGATGCTTTTGTAACCTAGTTTGTTTTAAAATTGTACTGCGCATGAAACTCTAAAAGAAGCAAACAACACAGACTTATTATAAAGTAGATGAAACTCACATGAAACTCTAAACGACGTTTCTTTTGGTACTGCAAATAGATTTATTATAAGGCACTTCATAGTACAAATAGTACTAAGAGTCCAAAAAAATATACAATATGACAGTCCACATAAGGTACACAACATGCAGTAGCACACACGGCGGGAAAAAGATGCACGTAGTGTCACAGAAAATAAACAAATGGAACCCTAATGTTAAAAAATAAATATAACAAAGCCCGCGGGCATACCCGCCCCCAACCCATTTTTTAAGGGGGCTAGACGGTGCAAACCAACTTAGGATACTGGGCTGAAAACCTCAGCCCGACCCGCCATAAATGGCGGGCCAAACGGGTCGCCCCCGCGGGCTCAACCCGTTTTGCCACCCCTAACTCAACCTAATACTACAACAGACAACTTTTAAAACAAACTTAAATTAGAATTTTTTAGATTTTTGATTATCATTTTTAAGTTAACCCATATACGTTCCTATACACATAGGAGTACTTTTTCCATACACACTATTAGGGGTGAGCATGAACCCGCAACCCGACTCGAAACCGACATAACCGCCAACATATGGAAGCACTCGGTCGGGTGCGGGTCGGGTCTCGGGTCAACAATTGTAAAAAATCGGTCATGAACGGTTGTATACGGGCGGGTGCGGGTCTCTAAAATTTATCTCTTCATAACCGAAACCGACCGAACAATTACTAAAATATAAATTAATTTTTTTTTTCAGTTTTGAGCACCTCTCAATCTCTTATACTCTTCGCTTTGTTAATTTTTCTATCTTTGATAGAGAAGAAAAATGTTATATTTTACAAGTTTATGCTTGTAATAGGTTGATAAAATAGATGTGAAAGATAATATTCTAGATTTATATTAATTTTTACTTCTCATCTACTATCTATTATTGTCGTTGGATTAACAAATTTGAAACAAAATAATTGCATCTCATCATTTTTATTGTATCATTTGTTCCAGTGTGTACGAAATATTAAACTATTTGAAGAATAATATTTTTTTGATCAATGAAATTTTAGATGTAACAACAAAGTTTCAATGTAACCCGTTAAAACCGATCCGCTATACCCGTCATCCGTATGACCCGAACCCGAACAAACCGAAGATGTAGACGGTCGAAATTGGGTCCAAATTAATAGGCCGCGGTTTTTATCGGCTTTACGATTTTCGGCCCGAATCCGACCGAACCCGACCGATGCTCACCCCTACACACTATACACATACTTAAAAATGAGTAAAGGGACATTTAAAATGAAATAAATAGTTAATCCCATTTTAAGTGAAAAAAACACAATAAAAAATTGAAATGAAACATAATTAAATCGAAACGAAAAGGATTTAAATAGGACAAAACTTACGTGCATTGCTATACATGCAGTTTTTACTTTTCCTCTCACAAAGAAATAATTATTTTAATTGAAAAACAGTTTTTATTTTTATTTTTTAAATTAAAAAACACAAAAAACTATTTCTTTGTGAGTGGAACAACAAAAACTACACATAAAGCAATGCACATAAGTTTTGTCCTTTAAATAATTAAAACAAAACTTAAATATTTTTTTTAAAGGGTTTATAAAAAAAATAAAAAAATTAAGGCTTAAACATCATTTCCGTCCCTGTAAGTTTATACTTTTTTGGTTTTAGTCCTTGTATCTTTTTTTGTTGCAAATTAGTTCTTGCATGTGCAAATCATTTTGATTTTAGTCCCTAAAGCTAAAATCCACAGGAAAATCTGCAGGAAAATTCGCTAGTTTCCTGCGGATTTTCCTGCAATTTTGGTTTTAAGGACTAAAACCAAAAGATTTGAACATACATGGACTAATTTGTAACAAAAAAATATACAGGGACTAAAACCAAAAAATTGCGAACTTAGAAGGATGAAAATGATATTTAAGCCAAAAATTAAAGAGTTGTAACTTGCTCGAACTCAGAACCCAAACCCAAAACTCCCTTCGTTGTTCACTCATTCAGTCGTGTTCTCAACCGCGCTCTTTCGCTCATTCGTGCTTCATTCACTGGCTCTACCTCTGCATTCTGTTGCTGGTAATTCTTCTTCTTATCCTTTTTTTCCCACTGACATGGTTTTTAGTTCCGCTAGTTAGGGCGAAATTGCCTTGAATTTCTTTTGCTTACAAAATGTTCGATGAAATGCCTCCTTCCACTCATTGGTTTATTTTGCTTTTAATTTCGTCAAGTTGCTTTATTATTTGTTACATTTGATCTAACTTCGTTATAAATTCACTTGCTTTAGATTGCCTCGTCAGTCATGGCTGCTTTGATCTCCAAAAGAATACTACGTTCTTATGCATCGTTGCATTCACTAGGAAGACGCTGCTTTGATTCACCTAATGCTGGATTTGATTCTTTTCATAAATCACACGGTAACACTTTTTTGTAGTCATCGCATTATCTTTTGCCTTGAAATCTATGCCATTGTTAATAATTTCAGTTTTTATAAATCTCTGTGTTTTTTGCTTAATCAGATATTTACAGCAGCAGGTTATATGGGGAGAGAGTGATTTCTGCACAGCGTCTCTTGGTACATCGCCATTACATTTAATTTTTGTTCTATATTATCTGTAACTTTTTTTAAGAATGAATATTGAATCATTGAAGTTATCTCTTTTGCTGGTTGTTTGGTAATTATTACTGTCTAATAAAGCGGTGTGCTGTATTTAAATGTAGAACGGATCAATGATCCAACGGTTTTCGACTTCTATTTTAACTCCGGGGTCTGATGAAGGTGCATTTCCATCTGACTTATTGTCCAAAACGCCTCTGGCAACATCTGAGCGTGATATAGGTATGAAGGCTAGTTAGAACTATTTTGTAGTACATGAATATGTCGGTGCTCCATCAGTCCATTGTGCTTCATCTCATGTGAAGCTTTCTTTAATGATCGTCGACAATGCATTTCTTTGTATATTACATGTCAACACTTACTGTATGCTTTTTTCTACCTAAATTTTGACATGATTCATGCATTGTGTCCTGTAACTCAGATCTTAATATCTTATGGATTCTTAATTATCTGCTTCTTCCCTGAAATTCAAGGAATTTGTCGCCGGGCCAGGGTTTAACTTTAGGTCTTCCACCACAGTTTATTAATATATATATTGGATTTTTTCTTTTACTCTTTAGTATCCTGTGTTTGTTAGGAAGTGCTTTCTCTAATTCTCGCTGAACGTAGTAGTGCTCCAACCTTTTTTTAGATAATGCATGATGCATCTGTGCTTTTCAAGAACGAGAACAAAGTAGTCATAAATACAAATCAAAGTTATTTCACTACCTTCCATCTATCATGGCAACTCATCTGGTCTTGATCATGGGATGAATTGATTACTGTTTCGATAAGATCTAAGTATTTATTAATGTAGTTCATTATGCTGTAGGGCTTTGTCAGGATCTTTTAATTCCAGTTACCAACTTTCATAACGAAGACAAGGGCTTTATGGTTTTAGCTGGAGATGTTTTTGATTTGCCTATTCGGAAAGATATAATTCATCGTGTTGTTTTGTGGCAGCGTGCAAAACGCCAACAGGTATTGCTCGCATTATGTTTTAGAACCATTGGACTGGGACATGTAATACAGAGGAAATGCTATAAATCACAGTCTATACTAATCCATAATCCATATAGGCCTAACAAATTCGGGTATACTCAAGTGTTGAACGGTGGAAATAAATACTCAATTATTTTCCTTTTTTATCATTTTGAATTGCACCGGCGACTGTTTGAGAGGATGGAGTGGAGTAGCAGGTTGGGATTGTGGACAAAGATTTAGACAATAAATATTAAATAACTAAGGTTTGACATGTCTGATCTGATGTCTAAGGATGGAATGTTTCAACTGATGTTTTATCATTTAAGAAGCTAAATTAGCCCACCCAAATTGGCACCAAAGAGAATCGAACGTGAGACCTTAAAGGAGGAGCACACTCCCAATACCCAAGCCAATACCACCAGACCAACCCAAGTGGGTTTCATTTGTTGAGTTAATTATCTTAATAATATTTATGTTTTCTTGTACTTCATAATTCTGGAATACTTGGACAACAAGAACGAGTATTAGGGATAAAATACATGAAAGAGAAACTCCAACCCCACCCAATGCCTCTCTACACAATTCTACCTACCTTGCGTCTTTTATGCCCTCTGCTTTTGACATTGTCTTTAAATTAATTTGGACTTTCCTCACTCTTCTCTCCCTTGCTGCCACATGTCAAGGATGTTATTACTACAAAATACTGGATACATGTTCAATTTTCCCCTGCCTCACTTCTCTTGCTCATTTGAGTTATTAACCACTTTTTTTCCCCTTTATTATCCTATCAATCATAGCATCTAGTAATAAGAGGCGTGATCAACATATAATGGCATTGGTTATATAATTTATCTTTTCCCATCTCATTGATTTTGCCAACAGGGAACTCACTCAACAAAAACAATCAGTGAAGTCAGTGGGACTGGGAGAAAGCCTTGGAACCAAAAGGGGACTGGTAGAGCAAGGCACGGGTCACTGCGTGGACCTCAGGTACAGTACATTCTTTAAATGAAATCCACCCTATCTTTATTCTGCCTTTCTTCACAGTTTATTCCTCCTCCCATTCACCGGTGGAAATTAATAAATTTAATGAATGACAACAGTTCAGGGGTGGTGAAACGAAGCATGGTCCTAAGCCCCGAAGTCACGCTTTTAAACTCAATAAGAAGGTTCGGAGACTGGGACTAAAGATTGCTCTGTCAGCTCGTGCAGCTGAAGGAAAGGCAAGTCTCTTCCTCTATCCTTGTCCTCGCTTTCTTTCTATAAAATTAAATCACATATCTATATTATTATGTCTGTTGTTTTATTTCATATTTATATTTATAAAAATAACCAATGCAGGCTGTTCTTCCAAAGGGAGCACCTCATTTCTAGAGACAAAATAGACTGCAATGTCTTCACAGAATTGTTGTTGAGTAGTGAGTAGGGAGAATTGAAGTAGGAACAAAATAATTGGATGTTAAAGTATATCATATGGAAGCTGATTGTGAAATTCTAGAACCATTTATACTAGTTTAACTGTACTATACTAAATACTAATTTATACACAAATTACTTGCCCCTCCAGAGCTCTAAAGTATGATCAATAAAGGGTGGCATGCTAGTCACATGACTATTTAATACTGTAAAACCATGTATATAACCCTTGGGAATCAAGAAGAAAAAAAACTCAAAAAACAAAGCAAAAGGTGACGCTCTTGCACTGCATCAGCTGTCCTTTGTTGGCTTTCATTTTGAGTTAAGTGATAATTTTGGGTATCTATAGTTTGCATTTACCAAAATAATGCCTTATTGCAGTTCTGGTATAGTATAAAGCGTTTTTTATTTCTTTCATCCCTTAATTATCCCTTTTATACCTTTTGCGATTCTTTTTTTATGTATTCTTGCATTATATGTTAAATAAGAGTTTGTCTTGTGTACACTGATCTCTGGTGAATTTATTTATACAGCTTCTCGTGTTTGAGGATTTGGAGGTTCCCACACATAAAACCAAGAACTTTTTGAATTATTTCAAACAACTGGAGGACACCAAGAAACTTCTGATTGTAGATGGAGGCCCCATAAATGAAAAGCTAAAGTTAGCTACACAAAATCTGCATTATGTTAATTTACTTCCAGCCATTGTAAGTATCAGTTCTACACATGTTGCTTCTATAATATTTCTCATGGAAGTGATAATTATAACTCCTACCAATAGACATCTTTTAGGGATGTTTGGATGGAGGGTTTTGGAGGGGAGGGCTTACGTTTCTTTTTTAAATTACGGACACTATAAAATGTTCATAAAAATAAATTAAGCGGATTGAATAAGATAAAAAATATTTCAAAATTTCATGATTGCATTATGATGTGATAATCCCACTTTTCACCTTAGAAACATCCCTAAGTAAATCATGTCTTCCTATACTCATATGATATACTGTTTCTTGCTCAAATGTATAAATTGCGTTTGCTCATACAGATTTTATTTAAAATGTGGTTGTAGGGATTAAATGTCTACAGTATTTTGTTGCATGACACTTTGGTGATGTCCAAGGAAGCAGTGAACAGTATTGTTGGGCGTATGCACACTCCAATCTCCCATAAATCCACACCTCAATAAATGGTTGAGGCAGTAACTGTTTCTGTACTTCACTTCATTTGCTTGGAATTAGGAATAGTATCCTGTGTCCCCATTTCTGTAACACAGCGGTCCAATGCGAATATTTTCACGAGGTTTCTGATAAAATTATACAAGCAATGCAAGTTGTAATTTTTAAGGTGTTGAAGATTAGAACTTAGGAATTGGATGGTGGAATTTTAATATACTCAAGTGGTTAAGTTTGTTATGATTTCTAATGGTATTTCATTTTTCAACAAATGCATGGGATCTGTTTACTTTTAAATGATTTTATGTCTTACGTTTCAGAGGTGGAAAGGGGATGGGAAGGAGGGATATGTTTCTCACCTTATTTGGAGTTTACAGTAAATAAGAAAGGAAAACTTTGTTATTTAGGAGATAAAAATAAAAAGTAGAATCTGATTATGAAATTAGATTATATAAAGAACATATGGTTTCAAATTTTAACGGAAAATCATGGATTGAATATGCTCGTTAGTCCTTGAATTTGTACCATCGATCAACTAGGTTATTGAATAATTTGAAATAGGTAAATAATCTCCCAATCTGCTTAACGTAAGTTAGACATATTGACCTTCCACGCATGTTGAGACTTGAGACTATTTTGATTGAAAATTTTAATTGCAATAAAAAATTCAAACAAAAAAATTCATCAATGTTCATATTCTCTTCAGCATCTTTTACGTGGATGAATTCGTTCATAGATCTCATTCTTTTTTGCACTTTACCATGTTATAAGGTTGATTTGGTAGTTAAGGTGAAAGACTTAAAGAGTGAAATGGTAAGAGTAATTTTAAGTTTGACTCTCACCTCCAATATAAAACTAATAAATTAACAATTAACATACTAACATTCTTCATTTTAAAAAATAAAAAGTGGCAGAAAGAGAAAAATAATAATGAGTTAATGATAGTAAGATTATATTAGAAATTGTGTAGTAATATTTGTGTTGTTTTAATAATGCAAATTCATTAAAAATAATCCATGTTTAAAAAAAAAAAAAGGTTTTTAGTGTCCTTATAGCATCTCCAATAAATATATCATAGAGAGTTTCTTAGACTTATGATCCGTACCTTAATTTTTCTTATCATTAGAGTTCCATGGCGTGACATAGAAAATATCAAAATTGATGATACCGTATTTTATTTAAGGTATCGTATCATCAATTTAATATTATATTTTTTTGTATATGAAATTGAATATAAGGTATCACTTTGTAATAATGTATGATATCCACATTAATATTACCATTGAAGCAAAATATGTATGAATTGTATAAATATTACATGATATTATAGGAACCACTTGTTAGTGATATATGATATCCAAAGTGGTATCACCAACAAAGATGCTCTTAGAGTATGATATTTATTAAAGATTAGTCCACTCGTTAACATAATAAGGAAAATATTAACATTATTAAGTTTATTTGTACAAGAAAAAACATTATTAAGTTTAAAAGAAAAAACACATAATTTGTAAAAAAAATAAAATGACAAAGAAAAAATATAGTACTTGACCAAGATACAAAGTTAACAGAAAAAACAAAGATTGCTAAGGAAGACGAACAATATACAGTAGTGTAATTTAGCTTATTTTTGTAGAAGAACTTGATCACTTCACAACAATTTCAGGCAAAGGAAGACCATGGAGAACACACTCGACAAAAACTCAACCGTCAAGCAAATTTTAGATCTACTCTCCACACTCGGTTACGTCGACGCCACTGATTCCGATGCACCGCCGTATCAGAAAATCACCGACGGCCTCTCTTGGATCATCGCCGCCCTCAACCCCAACCTAATGCATGTTATCTGATTTACCTTCGTTCCGATTTCCTCTCTTGATTAGTTTTTGCATCTTTCATCTCTCATTTTCTTTATTCGAATTGCAGACACGATCAAAACAACACGCATTGGATTGAAGAATCTCTAAAATTACTAGAATGTCCTCACTCTCTTCAACAAACTCATATTCAAGATCTTGATATTGATACTCTTTTACCAGTTATTCAGTGGCTTACTTCACGAATGAAATCAACACAAGAACTTTGTATCATCAATGAGGTGTTGAAATTGAACTCTCATTTTTTCAATTTTCAATTTCCAATTCTGAGAATAGTGATTGGATTACCTTATTTGTTTTATGCAGTGCTGATTTTTCCTATCCCATGGAACCCTAGGTTTATCGCCATGAAAATACTATTGAATTTGAACAAGAGGATGACATTAAAACTATTTCGATAAATGGCAATTTGGATGAACTGGTTTGTGAGATGGATTAGATGTTTTTGCTATTTTCATTTCTACATTGATTTATTCGGTTTTCATATTTATAATTCTTTGTATTCTCATTCTGTTGTATTCCAGAATCACCGGAAGATGAATGTCGTGGAGAAGTTGGATGAGTTAAGAGTGAGAATCAATAAGGAAGGTGCTGATTCTGCGGTGCAGAAGTTGTACACTTTGATGAAGTCTTTCAAGGTGAATTTTTATTATTTTCAATTGATTTAATATTCTAATTTTCGAGCTAGCTGTAAAATGTAGGTGATTTAACTGATTTTTTTAGTTGATAATTGCAGTAAAATTGAATATTATGCGTTGCTTATGTCATTCACTTTTAGTTTAGGATCTTGAAAGGAAGGAAAATCAGTTTATATTCAACCGTGATTCTAAGCAGTCAGAACTTCAAACCGAGATTGATGAATTAGAGAGGAAAATAGAAAATGACTGTGATAGCAAGAGTCTTACTGATGGGCTTCAGCATTGTTTTAGTGAATCACTCGAAAGAGTCGATTTGATGAAAAAGGTAAGATAGTTTTAATAAGTAGACTTGCTTTCTATTATTTTTCATTCTCATTTTTTGGTACTTGGTGGTTTAAAATTGTGGTTGCAGTTGGATTGCAATTACCCAAAATGCAGATAAATACAATTGCATAATTCTTTCAAACTGCAATATTGCGGTAACAATTGGGAATTTGGGATTTCAAACCACAATTTAAAACCATGAATCTCCTTTGAATAGTTTTCATCCTTGCTTATTCCATTGTTTCAAATTTTAATTAATATAAGCTTTCCATTTTCACCCTTTCTGTTAGGAACTTGCTGCTAGACTAAGGGATGTAGTGGCAGCAAGACGACAGATTGATGATCTACCGTGCCAATCAGAAATCGACCAGTACGTTTGCTTCTTTCATCTTTCACTCATTTTTTATTTTCCATTGACTTTATAATATGTAAAACTATTTCCTGAATGAGATTCAGTTTGTCCTTTACCTGGTTATAATTAGGTGTAACTAAAAACTTGTCCACAGTATTTTATTTCAAATTTCATTTACACATATTTCCTATGCCCCTACTCTCAACATACTATTTTGAATGTGGTTGAATACATGCAGTACCTGATTCCAACTTTGTGCTATTAGCACTCATTTTCAACTTGAAGTGCAGAAAATAAGAACTAACAAGTAAATATGTCTGAATTTTTTTTCATACTAATATATATATTCTTAATTCATAATTCCCACAATATTAATGTCTCCCAAACTATCTGGGACGGTTTGATTATTGGATAGAAAGAGACCCATAAGCCATAATGATTAAAATGGGTTTGAAATTTAATAGAAAGCATGTCCCTGATCAATTTCTTTTATCTTTCCCTACAAGTCTCTAAAATATTAGTATTCATGTTGGAGTTATCTTCCTGATACAAATGTATCTTTGGATTTGATGAAATAGAATATGTATAGGGATTTTGTTCTTTAAGAATAATTAAAGTGATGGCACATGGATGAGGTGAAAGCAATGACATGCATGTATGCTGGGGAGGGTTTGATAAGAATTTGGAACCTAGTTGTCCGAAATGTATTATTTATTTATGGGATATTTTTCATTCATGCTTGTGCAGGTATGAACACCGGCTCTCAGAACTGTATGCTCAAATCCAGGTTCGTAAAATCTTTTGATAGAAAGTTTTTGTATGGGGCCATGATAATGTTGTTTACTGTTAGATTTATTCAACCATATTCGTTCTTGTTCTAACTATTCTTGAATGTCCTTGGAATTTGCCACTGTACAGGGAAAACATCGACAGACTCGCAAATACTATTCCACTTACAATGCTCTTTTGGAAATAAAAGAATTGATGTTAAAGGAAACATCTTTATTGAATTCGATCATTTCACAGGTATTCATCAGAGAATTGGAGCATGCTGTAAACTTTTCTGACATTAACCTTGTGATTTTGTTATGATATATATTTTTCCTTTCTAAATGTTAAATATGTAAAAAACAATACAGATGATATGCTAGTTATTTCTCTAGATGCTTCTCTTCTCTGCCCTATATGCTCTATCTGTTCAGGGCTGCTGCTATTTAGTGCTGTTTTCCCTTGTATTATTTTTTCCGCCTTCTTTACATACCTGTTCTCCTAGCACCACTTATGCTTAGTATTGCTCTTCAATATTAATATACCATTCCCTTTTTAAAAAAATGTAAGTATCTAGCTTATATATCACTCCGGCTTCTGCTGGTCAAATTACTAATCTTTGCACCTACCCATGTTGCTCTATTTTTCTGAGTTATGCTTTCAGCGATTCCAATCCCCCCAACATTAGCATTATCGAGTTGTTTTTCACGGAATCTGCTTTATATATTTCATATTTTCTTTTTGAAGTGTTCATTTATTGCAAGCTTAATTAGTAGAAAGATGAGTGTAGGAATATCTACAAAGTATCTCATTATGTTATTATATATTTAAATATTCTAAAATAACCTTTACTAAATATTAGAGATTAAATTATAAATCTAATTGAGGAAACAATCTCAGGAGTTATTTCCTATTAATTATGCTTCCTACTTTATTTCCTTATTTGATTAGGATTAGTAGTCTTGGGGCATTATAACCTGGGCATCTACTTGTAATACTGCACTACTACACTAATTTTAGAAATAAAAAAAAAAAAAAAACTCTGGTCAATATTTTGTGCAACATTATGATGTACCCCCACCATATCAATAATCTTATATTTAGTATTCCTTTTTTCTCTCTTCTCTACCTAAACCATGTAATTTTAACAATATGAGTACTTGAACTTGTTAATATCTGTTCTATCCAATATTTTATATTTCAATTCTACTTGAGCAAATTTTCTTGGTTTTTTTGGGTTTCTGAAGTACTAAAAGCTTGGTACATTTATCATGAACCAACTCTACCGAAAGATTGAACTCTTAGATGAAGGCATGTCAGATGAATGATTTTATAACATCTATTAAGATGCCCCTCATGCGAGAGTCTTTTGGGTTTAAAGCATGGATAATGCAGTAACCTATTTTACCATGTGTTGAAGTTTAATTATTTAGAAGAATGCCAGTGGCAAACATAGAATTCCTGACCAATTGATCAGAGTAGAGGGATCCTCTTCAGTTCTCAAAAGAGATGAAAGATTCCATTACTATAGTTTTAGGTGTATAAAGACATACATTAGGAATTTGTGACATAATTAAGGTTTTATACACCCAAAACTATAGTAATAGAGAGGAGCCATACTCAATTTATTACGGAGGTACTGATATCGTGTCATGAATCAACAATCTAAGAAGTTTGAGTTGTTGGTTGAAGACATGAATAAATTTATTACATATGAGATTCTTCTACAGATTCTTTCCGGCATAATGTTTCTCGAAGAGTTAACATTTCATAGTGGCTGAGAAAAAGATTGTTAAGAAAAACTGTTTGATCTAACATTTCATCATCTTATTTGTTGAGAAAAAATTTGTGTTTTCTGAACAAGTTTTAGCTGTTGCTAATGTTTTGTTTCCACTTTATTGCAGTTTCAAGAGGCCTTTAGTAGCACTGATGGCCGTACAAAACTTGTTCATTCCATGGAAGGAATTGTCAAGGGAAGTCAACAGGTAATGCCATTTTTGCATGCAAAATCAATTTGGAAGAGTTAACTGCCGATCTTGACGGGTTGTGTCGATTTAATGTTAAGAGTTCTAAAAAGCATTGAAAAAAGGGACTGGAGATTGTGCTTCTGTAGCATTCAGACATGAATCAATATATATAAGTGTGGGTATTAAATACCGATGATTCAATTCTACTTAAATAGGTATACCATCTTAAATTAGTTTAGAGATAAATGGTCTATCTTTGAACTAAATATGTGATATGATTTTATGGAGTCGATTGATAACTGACTTGGTGGGGAAAAAACATAGTTAAATGCCAGGCTTAAGCTTTTATTAGCAACTTGGGATTATATCTTCCTAACACGATAGTTTTTTTTTAATACAAAATTACAACCAAGCTATCCTTATATTTCGTTGTATCAACTATTAAAAAACCCTTACAAGCAGTTTTAAAAGTGCATACTATGTCAAGCTAAGGGAAACTCATTCCTTTCTTCATTGTCCGGTTAACATAGATTGTCAATAGGTCCTTGTGTTTTGTTTCTGACAGAAACTCCGTATGTATTATTTGAATAATAAGCTCACTATATCCATTTTTGATTTCGTGATGTTTCAGTGAAAAAAAAATTGAGTTTTTTATTATAAAAAAATGCTTATATTTTCATTGCCTATAAAACCATATATTTTCTGTTTGGTGTTGTGGACATTACTATTTTATTAGAAATGTTTGTTATTTTTATTTTTATCATATGTAATATATTCTTTCATCGATGTGCTTTCTGTGATTAAGACTCTTAGCTGCTGGATATATGTACAGAAACTAGAAAAGGTTCAACTAGGGCTTCAAGAAGAAGAGAGAAACCGCAATGACCTTAAGGATAGATATGCTGCAGCAATCGGTGAGCAAAAGCGCTGCTATTCTCTGATGAAAGCTTTTCAGGTATGCTTTTTCCAGTTTATTATATGGCTGCCTTGGTGTTAGAAGATTTTTAGCTTCTTGGTGCCAATTTTTCATAGGTTTAATCTTCGTGGAGACCTTCCCCCACCCCAATTTCATGATTAATAGTTGTGTATCACGGTGCCAATTTCGCATAGCTCTGATCTTCATGACCTTCTCCCTCACTTCATAATTGATAACTGTGTATTTTCTTCTTTGTATGAGATCCTGAAATCATAATAAATTGTATATGATTTCAATTTAATTAATATGACCTAAGTAAACTCAATTAGAAAGATGAGCCACTTATTTTTTTAGTTAAAGACTTTGGGCCTATTTGGATTGACTTATTTAAGCTTATCTACTAGCATAAACACTTTTTTTTTTAATGGCACTAGCATAAAAACTTATGAAACTGTTTGGGAGAGTTTATGGAAACAACATATGATATGTCCATAAGCTGTTTTCGGCTTATTTCCATAAGTTCTCAAGATTAGCTTATAAAAACAGCTTGTAGCTTATATGAAAAAAATATGACTTTGTTTTGTACCTTGTTATAGAAATAGTTTATACATAAGCCCTTGTATGAGAAACACTTATGTTATAAGGACAATTAAGTTGTCTATCCAAATAGCGCCTAAACACCAAATAACTACTCCAAAGCTGCGTGTCTGATACAGCATCAATTGATTTCAGAATGGCATTTCCAACTTGTCAGTTTAGCTGGAAACTTCGTTCGTTCTCTGTAAACATAAGATTGCTGGTTGGTATATTTTTATTGGCTTTAAATATTTTATTTATCTTTTTTAACTCATCAAATAGTTTTCTTTACTGGCCAGGAAAAATGTTCCAAGGAGAGGTTACGTTACGGCGTCTAAGTTCGAGTGCTGACGTCTTTGAGTTGCATGAAATAGTTGTTACATCACAGTCAAAGCAGATGGATGGTCAGACTCACAATACCATGGTTATCGGTTAACAACGAATATCATCTGCATTTTATAAACTGATGTGTGAGCTGCTGTTGTGATGATTTGCATTTTATTTAGTAATTAAATAAAACGTTTTTATGGTTGGGATTTTGTATAGTTTAATATAACCGTTGATCATTCCAATCCGCCAAAGGACGAGACATGCTCCAATTGGTATTTTACTATTTTCAAATGATTGAAAATCCTTATTATTTTTGTAACATAAATTATGATAAATTCATACTTTAGATTAATCACAAAGATTTACACTTTCATACTTGAGATTGTCATGGAGATTGCAAGGTTTTTATTTCTTTTCTTTATGTAGCAAGATAGTAAGAGTTATCAATCTATGATTTGCGTTTAAATTATGGTAAACTTTAAGATTATATCCAAGGTTAATATTGTTTTACTTGGTCACTTTAAAGGGGCTACATTAAAATTAAGTGGCATTCGCCATAGGCTTAATTCAACATTTAGTCCCTTATGTTTATTTAAAATTTCAATTTGATCTCTTATGTTTTAAAAATTTCAATTTGGACCAAATGTTGAATTAAGCCTATGGTGTAACATACTCACACTTGAATCGCATATCCTACATTTATGGTGATAGTTTTTGGGAACCTTTATAGGTTTCTTAAAAGGTGAATACTTTGGTACACGTTTTATTTGGACATGTACAGATATATTGTTAAGGTCTATAATTTTAATGGATCTACAAATAGTTTTTGATATAGAAAAATTAATAAACACTATTTGTGAATCAATCACAATTAACCACATACAACTAAGCACTATAAAATAAAACAATAATTCAAAATTTTAATTTATCAATCATAAAACAAAATATTAGAGTCTTTTCACAAGACTACAAAATTGACTTATAACTTATAAACTCATAAACTCATGCTATAAAAGAAATACTAATGTGTTTAATTTAAAAAATAATTTTTTTGACAAAAACATAAATATAAATTAAGTTTCACTTTACACACTTTAATTTTTTGTTTTTACCGCTAACACTATAAATATAAGTGTTAAACCTATTTTACAAAATAACCCTAGTTGATAACAACACCACATTGAGGTGCCGGCAGAAAGAAAAAAAACACAGTTTAGAATACACGTAGCAAACACTTACTCCATCAAGTATCTCTAGCAAGGTATTTGCACTTAATAGGAGCTAAAATGCGTGGACACGGTGACGATGACGAACAAAAAGAGGTACTATTATCGATAGTGATATATCTCATTCATTTGTTTTCGATGAAATCGCTATTATTTTATAATTTAATTTAAGATCTTCTTAACATGTGCCCTTAAGATATAGGTTAAGAATCTAAAAAATGAACTTTTTTTAAAATTTTGTGTAATTAATTTGTGATCAAGTTTAAAAAGTATCACCTCCGTACCAAAATATAAGTCGCGTTACATCACCGATAAAGTATTTAATATTATTTTTCCTATTATACCCTTAATTATTTATTGCTTTCTTTGTGTAATTAATTTGTGATCAAGTTTAAAAAGTACTTCCTCCGTACCACAATATTAGTCACTTTGGAGAAAAAATGTGTACCAAAATATAAGTCGCTTTACATTACCGATGAAGCATTTAATATTATTTTTCCTGTTATTATATCCTTAATTATTTATTGCTCTTTTTTTTTTTTCAATACTTCAATTTATTGTTTCATTATCATAAATGAAGAACAATTTTGTAAATCAACATGTAATTTCTCTTTTCCATATAATATTAACTACATTTTTGAGTATGCGTAAAAGTGTCAAAATGACATATATTGTGGTACGTAGTTTAAATGTATGAATTATAACAAAATATTTTCTTTATTGAATCACTAATATATGCCCTTAGGACACAATTAGTTCCCTTTAATTTAATTACCTTTCTATGTAGAATTTGTGTTTGCTATATTGTTATGTTAGACTTTTAATTTTAACAAATCTTTCGTCATGACTTAGATGAAGATATAGTTCAAAGGGAAAGTAAAATAGATCTTTTTTTTATGTTTCATACGTTGAAATTTTAAATACAAGATTAGATAAACAATATTAGAGTGTGGTTTAATAGGGGTCAAAGCACCATGTTAGAGTGGTTAGTACCACAATTTATTCGGTTTAAAAGTGGTCAAGGTACATATTAGATTTAGAGTGGTTTCAATACTATATTTAAGGTAGTATTCTAAAACGGATCCTATCTTGCGGTAGAAATATATCTAAGCTGTTTTATTTGAGAAGACGTCGTGATTTATGGTTTGTTTGCACAATTTTGAGCGGTGCTACAAAACGTGTTAAAAAGAGCGGCATTGTTCGTGATTTATTTCTGTAATTTCTTCGGTGGCTTTTTTTTTTAAACGGTTTTTAACTCCGATAACAACGACTCCTGATCATTTTCTTTAATGTAGTACAGAATAAATGGAACCGGCTCAAGTGCAAAAGGATAACAGCAGTCGATGAAAAGGAGAGGAAGAAAATGCTATTATTAAAGGAAGATGATGATGCTTCATCTCTTTATTCTCCCACTACTATTCGGCTCTTAGAATCTTCTCTATCTGGATTGAACAGAAGTATCATTTTACTTCAAGAAATCAGTTCTGAATTGAAAGAAATAAGTACAAAACTCAAGGAGATGGCTGCTCTTACGAAAAAGACCTTTAAATAGTATTTGAGTAAGTTGATATTGATTTTCATATATTGGTTATTCATTTTTGAGTGAACGTTTAACAAATTTGAATCAATGAACTAATTACTAATATATTTGATGTTCCGTTTATATACGGTGTTATTATTTTATAGTTTTTCTTCTTGTTTTTATGTTCTTTTTGTATAGAGACCTGATTATTATTAATTTCACACCCTCTAACACACTCCTTTGAACACACTTTCATTTATTGGGCCACATAATCCTATTTTTTTATTCCTTTACCTGATAACCTGTTTAACCGGTTTGAGAGACTAAACCATTTTTTTTTTTTTGTAAAATACAAAACAGAAAGAGAACTCTTCCATTGAAATTTTATCTGTGTTTTCTGCTCCATATCCAAAAAGTTCTCGTTGTCGCTATCGACAGTCTCTCAATTGCAATCTCTCTTGGTTGTTGTTTCAATATCAAGTTCCGGTGGCCGCAAAAACCTTTCCTTGTTTTGAGGAACGAACCGTAACTGAAAAGTGGGGATTCAACGGCGGATCTGAATAGGATTTTCAAATTTTAGGCAAAGGTTTTCTTTTTGTGATACAGAACAGAGTTCAATTCTACTTCTAAATTTTATTTTTAATTAATCCTATTTCAAGAATTTATTTTTACGATTCAATCTTTTCCCATACAAAATTCCATCAATTTCTTTATTTTCTATCCCAACTCAATTTCTTTCTCATTCTCTGAACTCTACTTTAATTTTCTCACTTGAATACTACCTGTATTTTTCTCACAAAAGGGTTTTGTGTATTTCGTACAACCCAGTATGTGCTTGAACGTTACTGAAACTTGTATTGCTTACAACGGTTGAATGAAGTTATTGCTCGAGAATTTCTGCAGTGCCAGAAGAGAAGAGTCAGATCCCAACAACACAGTCGGTGGTGAGAAAAAGGAAGAAGAGAACACTAAGAGACAAAGTACTAAAAAAAATTGGTACATAAATGGTTAACGTTTTGCAATAAAACCGGTAACTGGTAAACAAATAAAAAAGTGGATGAAATGTCAAATTATTATTGGTGTGTGTTAAAAGAGTGGGTTAGAGGGTGTGACTTTAGCATTACTTTTTTTTTTTTTTATTCCATCTAACATGTTATCTTTGTGGTTGGCATGCATCAGATTCACAAGCAGAGGGAGAATAGTTTAGCTCTTAATATTAAGGCGCCAATTAAGAAGAGTTAAATTTGTTGAGCAATTCGCATTTCTTGCGCCACAACATGTCTTTTGGATTTGCATTTCACTGCTCACAATTATGAAACCTGTTACATTTATTTTTTATTTTGTTTTCCAATTTCCACATAATGGGTGGTGTGCTTATAAATTCTTAACAAATGTTAACTACTACATATTACTCAATTTTAACTCTGAAAATATACCAATCATAATTTAATGCGAAATGACAATTCCGATTTTGGAAGTCATTTAAACTTAGATCGAAGATCTAATTTGATCCTTTACAATTGTTTCTCAGCTAAATTTAATCTTTAACAAAAAAATAAACTCAAAGACTAATTTATCTCCGTATAAATTTGAACTCAACCAAGTAGTTTTCAATCAAGTGAATCCGATGATACAAACTATTACAAAGCCATAGACCGATGCAGAAAAACCAACCCATAGCAATACACCAAATAATGGCCAAAAACCCTCCAAAACTCTCTAAAGCTTAGTAACATAAGAACTGCACCTCTCTAAGAAAAAATTATTTTCGGATTATTACACCAAATTTCAATATGAAATTAACATTTTCGGATTATTAATAAATTTCAATTACAAAATTATTTTTTCTTAAAAAATATTATGAATTCTCATTAAATATCAATGCAAAACTACTAGCACCGACTACAAATCTTTGTTGTTGTTTTTATTTTTTTAGAGTTGAACTTCAATTCCTATTATATTAATATATAATAATAATTACACAATAAAGGACATATTTTGATTATTTTAATATTAACTAGTTTTGGGACCCGTATATAAGTTAAGTCATGGTGTTCTTTTTTTGTAAAATTTATTAAATTAATAAAAAAAATTATTAAAGTAATTGTCCCGTGTATGATTTTTGTGTAATAAATTATAATTAATAATAACAAATATTTATCATTCAATTCCTTTTTTTTATTAAAGTAATTGTCCCGTGTATGGATTTTTTATTCCATTCATTTTATGTATTAGTGATAAATATTTTATCTTGTTTTTTTTGTATTTAATATTGATGAGAGTTCATTCTTCTGTTGTTTAAAAAAAAATATTTGTGAAAGCTCATGTCCATTGATATTTTTTTTATATTTAAGATTGATTTTATACTAAAGTATAAAATTAATTTATAATAAAATATTTAGAAAAATATTATAAAATATTATTAAAATATAAGTAACGTCATTGTGCTCATTCTTGTAAAATTTATTAAATTAATATTTCTTCATTAAAGCAATTGTCCCATGTATAATTTTTGTGTAATAAATTAAAATTAATAAATATTTATTATTCAATTCCTCTTTTTTATTAAATCAATTGTCTCGTGTATAATTAAAAAAAATTATTAAAGTAATTGTCCCGTGTTAATTCGTAAGCTTGTTTGTCGCATGTTAATTCATAAATTTTCACTAACAAAAATTATATCTTTATAAATTTTTTTTATAAACTACTTTATAAAACTTATAATAAGTCAATCCAAATGGGTTCAGTTTGTGTAATAAATTAAAATTAATAAATATTTATTATTCAATTCCGTTTTTTTATTAAATCAATTGTCCCGTGTATGATTAAAATTTTTTATTGTAGCAATTGTCCCGTGTAAATTCGTAAGTTTTTTTTACGCATGTTAATTCATAAGTTTTTACTAACAAAAATTTTATCTTTATAAACTTCTACCTTATAAAACTTATAATAAATCAATCCAAATGAGTTCATTGTATTTTTATTTTTATGTTCTTTTATTTTTAAGCTCATAAATAAGTATTTTCTTTTATTAGGTTCTAATATTTTTATTTTTAATATATAAGTTGTTATATGTTAGATTGAGTTATCATTCATTATTTAAAAAAAAAGTTACTATTTTTTCATTAAAAAAAAAGTTTGCACTATTTTTTATGTTTATTTTTTATATTTATTTTGGTTCCTATTTTTATGCGTAATTTTTTTTTTAATTTTTGTTGTTAAATATATTTGATTAATATATATTTTTAGAGGTGGTTTCCGATGCTATTTTTATGGAAAAATTTATTTATGCTTATCTTTTTTTCTTCCTATTTTTGTTTTGTATCTTTCTTTTTTTTAGTTTAGACTTAAAATTAAATTTAAGGGCATAAACTCTGAAATATTGTTAAACTTGATTGGACAAATTTGGTATTTTAGTAGTAATTCCTTTTAATATATTGTAAGTAGATACAAATATTTGAATAGAGTGAAGGGCAAAAATGGCAATAGAAAAGTTCACGTGAAAGGGGATATTCTCTTTATATATTGGTATAGAGGTATAGATGATTAGTTATTAAGAATTTATTTATCTTTATATAATAAAACGAGAGTAACTAGAGGCACCCTAAACCCTAACCATAATATGAATGGTCTAGATTTTTACATGTGAAAAAAATATTATATCAACGGCTATGATAAAAACTTGAATACTATGTTGCCACATCTTTATATAATAAAACGAGAGTAACTAGAGGCACCTTAAACCCTAACCCTAATATGAATGGTCTAGATTTTTACATGTGAAAAAAATATTATATCAACGGCTATGATAAAAACTTGAATACTATGTTGCCACATCAATTAATGAATGTGACACGTCATGTGTTTAAAAACACAATACATGATGTGTCAATATATGATTGGATGTGTGTATAAAATAATTTTACACAAATCCCTAATTTTGTTACATATTAATCCCTAATTATATGCTTTCATTTGATGATTGGATATACTCTATGTAATCTATTTTATTTATTTATGGCTTTAAATTATGCATCTTCTACGATAAATAGAAACCCTTTTAGTAATATTTAATTTTATTGGTCTAGATTTTGACATTTGAAAAAAACTAATATCAACGGCTACCATAAAAATTTGAATAATTAATTTTTAATAATAATATTTAATATTTAATAAAGATAAAACAATAAAAAAATGGAACTGCGGCTTTGAAGCATCCAAAGGAAAATAGGAAAATAAAAAAACCGCTGCAACTTTGAACTTTGAACTGCGACTACCTCAAAACCTAAACAACCTAAACTGAGATAAACATTAAAAAAAATAAAAATTGAGATCTAATAAAAGAAGATAAACATGAATAAAAAAAAATCCTCATATGCGTTTAAAATGCAAGCAATTAAGTAATACAGTATAATGGAGATAAGCATTAAGTGTAGAATCTAAACATTGAGATAATCATTGGCTCAAAAATTATGTGTAGATTTCACTTAATTGAGATGTATAAATATAAGCACTCTCAAAATATTTTTCTCTCACTATATTTTAGGTTTATAATTTATATATTTGTCTTTATATAGTTTATTTTGTTTCTATATTTTACCGGTTTGTAGATTACTAATTTTGATTTGATTTAAGTTTGTTCAATTTCAATGAGTTAACTTCTCTTCATCTAACTATTCTGTAATTATATTTTGCAAATTGTTTTCATGCATTTGAATTACTTAGATTTGTTCTTATATTATTTTGGAGGTCCACAAAGTTATCGATGAAAGTTATACCATTGTTAAAGATCTATATAGCCAACAAAGATTTTTTTAATGTAACTGTTTATAAAGACAAGCACCCTCAAAGTATATTTCTCTCACTATGTTTTTGTTTGTAATTTATATATTTGTCTTCGCATATTTTGTTTTTGTCACTATATTTTACCGGTTTTCAGTATATTACTTTTGATTTGAGTTTATTCAATTTCAATGAGTTCGTTTCTTTTCACGTAATCATTCTGTAATTATGTTTTGGAAATTGTTTCCATGCATTTGAATTACTTTGATGTGTTCTTATATTACTTTACAGGCTCACAAAGTTGTTGACGAAGGTTATACCACTATTAAATAACAAAGTTTTTTATTTATTTATTTATGTAATTGTTTAGGGTTTTATGTCGTTGGATCAAATATGTAATCTATTTTGAATATATTTGAACCTTCTTTCAAATAAAATAAGTATTATTTGTTGTGGATTAGATGAATAGTAATCATGCATGGTGTATTATAATTAAAGATTAATAATAGATTATATAAATCTAAAAATTGTGAATGTTATTGTTTTTCAATGTGAATAAATTAACTTAGTAGACATGTGTCATGTGTTATGGCACACACTAATATCCATCAATATTATTTTCCTTAATAATAGGATTTAACATTTATTTTAATGACGATATCATAGAGAAATATATGACAACTTAATTTGAGCTTGAACTTTCTTCTTATTCATAGTTGTCGCCACCTAAAAAAAAAGCTATCTTAAAAGTAGTTGCAAGTAGTTATTAACAATATATCTATTTTTTTTAACGATTTACGTTTCTCAATTTTGTATATTCACCGGGAGTGGTTATGATGCATAAGTTTTTTCCTTATGCACCGTGCATAAATAATGAAAATTACTTAATGCACCCCCTAGATTGCTTAGCACACCCCTCATATTACTTAGCGCACCCCCCAAATTTCTAGCGCACCCCCAAATTTCTAATGCACCCCCTAAAAATCTAGGGGGTGCGCTAAGTAATTTGAGGGGTGCACTAGAAATTTAAGGGGTGCGCTAAGTAATTTTGGGTATTTATGCACGGTGCATAAACATGGCTTATGCACCATAACTTATGCCATATTCACCTACTAAATAATTCCATTTGTACCGACTACTTTCAATTTTAATATATTTATATTTTAAATTCTTTTTCTTAACTGAAATTTTAATTATGACAATTTAATTAAATCGTATATTCGACACTCCAAATAACCTGTGCATCGCACAGGTCGGAGTCTAGTTTTTTACTAAAAAAAATTGAGAACCTATTTTTACGTGTAAGTTATTTTTCAACATATACAAATATTGGTATAGATAAAACAAATATAGTTTTTTATTATATTTTTCCGTGCTCACAAAAATGCGGAGTTTAGATATTAGACGGTAAGAAAAACTATTTTAAAACCAAATTGAAACAGCTCAGTTCGGTTCATAATTAACAGTTCGGTTCGGTTCAGTTCGGTTTAATGGTTTAATTTTTTTAGTGAAAAATTAGTTATGGTTTGGTTTAAAACCATAAAAATTCGGTTCAGTTTTAAAGACAAACAGTTCGATTCAGTTTTTATAAATTTTAAAAATCAATTTGGTTCAGTTCGATTCGATTTTCCTTCAAAACCAAAACCATGCGCATCCCTAGTTACATAACCTTTGAGTTTGTATTAGTGTGATACAAAGTCATGGTTTAGGATGTTAACTCATAGAGAGAATATACAATGAAATCATATATCAATCTAAGTTGTACATTGACAACAAACTTACTTGATTTTACAATTATCCAAATAACTTTAATCCAAGCGGATATGACTAAAGCTCGAAGATCATTTTCTTCTTGGCAAATTGACTACTTTTTTTTTTTTTTTTGACAAAGGCAAATTGACTACTTAAGATTAACATTAATGCATTTATAATATTACCTCTGATATCCATCATAAAGTGCCCTTGATATGCCATCATTCTAAGATGCAAGGTATGTATAATTCACACCTGAAAAGCTCAAGTCATAATTCACCCCTCATCAATAGATTAAGAAGAAGAAGAAAAGTTGTGACGGCTAGGGTTGAAAGAGAAGAAGAAACAGGATATTAATAAGTATCTTCTTTTATAAGGTTATTCTATTTTTATTTTTTATATATAAATTTTTATATGTTAGATTGAGTTACTATTTTTTCATTAAAAAAAATTACTATTTTTGAAGCGCATCTTTTATAGTGATTTTTGTTCATATTTTTATATGTAAATTTATTTTAATTAAATTTTTATGGGAAGATTTATTTGATGCTTATCTTCTGCTAATGCTTCAATCAAATTGGATGTCCTTGTTGGACAACCTTATATTGCAAATGAGTTTTGGTACCACCCTAAAGAGTGGTAGGTCAATCGGTTCCAATGATAAAAATCCTCAAATAAGAAAAGGAACTAATATGAAATATGACCCAAGTGAGGATATGAAAATTTTGAAAAGAGTATTTGACATAATTGATTTTTTAGTTCCGGAAGAACTTAGCAAGTACTTGAAAGTTATGAAAATAAAGAGATCTCGACGAATTATGTCATGAATAGAAATTATGTCATGAATGAAATACGATTGAACCGAAAGAAAGTCAACGTTGACAATATTTTTTCACATAATATAGCGCTATATGTGATAAAAATAATGAGGATCATGAACTAAAGTCTATTGAAAATTATAGACAAAACATTGATTGTCTAAAATGAAAAGAAGCAATTGCTACGTTATTAAAGTCACTTTGCAAAGTGAAAGATTTTTGGACCTGCCGTCCGTACATCTGAAGATGTGAAAATGATGAGATAAGAAACAATTTTCTTGTGAAAAGAAAATGATATTTAAATTTTGACTTGTTATTCAAGGATATTGATAAATGTCTATTATTAATTTTCAAGAGGCGTATTCTCCTGAAGTGAATTCAAAAACCTCTTTGTAATTAGTTAAGTTGAGTAACATATGAAATACTCACTTTATGTGAAAGATGTGTTTTAGCATATTTGAATGACTCATTTAATAATGATGATTATACGAGAATCCCTGAAGGATTTCGTTTTTGTGAGACATATAAGTCAAACTATCGAAGAGATGACTTACTAAAATGAATAAGTCACTTTGTGTATTCATACACCCAAAGTGTATGTCGTATAATATTTTAGTGGGTATTCTCAAATGAGGAACATGAGAATGACAACACTTGTCCATTTTTAGAGAAAATATTTGGAAATGAATTTGTTATATCATGATGATATAAATTTGATCAAAACTCCTGAAGAGCTTTTGAAATATGTTGATCAAAGAAAAGTTTGAAATGAAATATGTTTGACACTAACAAATATAATTTGTTGTCACTTGATGTGAACAAAGATCATTTCATGTCTCAAGAAAATGATCAGGTATTTGAATTGGTCCTAAAGTACCATATTTTAGTTTTATGTGATGATATCAATAAACTCAAAGATATTAGAACAAAGTCAAATATATAATTTGTATCTTAGAGATACAACAATACCATCCAATTATATGGAAGTTTTAGCACTACATCAAGAAGTTCAAAATGTGGCTTTGTTTAGATTTGTGATTTTACACATACAAGAAATTTGAAGAAGATAATATCACATCAACGGCTAATACAGAGAAGAATGTATCAAAGTAGAAGAATCAAATATCTACAAAGTCATCGTCAAGCAAAGATTCTAATCAACTATATTGAAGATGAATTGAGATTCTCCGGCTCAGATATAATTGTCTTTATGAGGGGGAGATATAAAATGTGTTATGCACTCTTTTTCCCTTCACCATGGTTTTATCCCATTGGGTTTTCCTGGTAAGGTTTTTAACGAGGCAGATTAAACACAAAGAATGTTGTACTCTTTTTCCTTCTCTAGATTTTTTTCCCAGTGGGTTTTTTCTAGTAAATGTTTTAACGAGGCACATTCTCGATGGACATCCAAGGGGGAGTGTTATGAATATTATTAGTGGATGTCCATATAGGTCATCGGCCCATGTATTTGGCCCAATATGTTTGTCTATATATAAGACTCATGTATCACTCTAGTGGTGAATAATACATATTATTCTTTCTTTTTTCTCTCACTTCTTCTCTATATTATTGTTCTTATTTACATCAGTTTATAACAAAATACATTTTATCCTTTTATAATATTACTAATTATATGGATAAGGATAAATATGTAAAAAATTAAAACATTTTTAGACAAATTATGAGTTTAATAATTATTTTTTAATATATAATTTAGTTGATTTTTGCTATGGTTTTTGGGGGCAAGCAAGGAAGAAAGTGGAGTATGATGATAGAAACAGAAAGATCAGAAATGGAGACAGAACAGAACTAAGAAAACAAAGGATTAGAGGATCTGATCTAATCTAATCTAATCATAGATTAGTAGAAAAGCACACACTGTGATGATGTAATAATAATAATACAATAATAAGTAAGAGTTGAGAAATTCAAATCATTCAAACTCACTCCCATGGAGATTCACCCGCTACTCCTTATGTTGTTGTTCTTCTTCTTCTTTTCGGTAATAATAATAACTTAATTCATTCATTCAATTCAATTTCTAGGGTTTACGCTTTCCCCTTATATTTGCGTTTGCGTTTGCAGGTTTTGTTTTTTCATCATGTTGCAGATTCCACAACCATGTAACTAACTATTCAATCATCTCTTCTTTCTAAATCATTCAAATATTCTTATACTTGTTCAAGATCTTACTTATTTTCTCTATTTCTTTCTGCAGTAGATCTTGTGATCAATGCAAGCAGGAACGAGAAATAACTAAATCTAGAATCCGCAATTATCCTGATGAAAAGGTATTATAATTATTATTATATGATGACATTATTTGTTTATATGTGATAATGATCAAATCATAATCATAATCATCATCAAACAATAATAATTATGATGATGATTTTATGTAGGATGTTGATATAATTGCAACATATAGCGATGCATCCGGTCATATTCGGCTAGCTAGGTTGAAAATGAGGGACTTATCTGATTCTTGGGTTTGGGAAAGTCCTACTAATGCTAACACTGAACATCAAAATAACTCACAGGTACTTCGTCTTCGCTTTTATCTAGAGCTGAAAAATTTGAACCCTGCAATGCAATGTATTTAACTTAGGATTTCAGTTTCTCGTTTCAAGTGTATGAAATTTTCGATTTTAATTCCAATTTGAGCTGCCTTTTTTTTACTTTATTTTGATTTATGTATGACCCTTGACTATTTGGTAATATTTACAATATTGTATAATTTAATTTAAGGGAGGGGTTGATTCATTGCAAACTGATTCAATATTTGAAGACAATCTCAAGCACTCCACAGATGAACGTTATCCTGAAGAAACCTTAGTTCATATTCCGCATTCCTCACCAATTATGACTCCGGTGAAGATCAAGCGCCGGGTAATAATCCAAATTTGTCTTATGCAGCTCGCTAAACATTGAATGATAGGGAAAAGGGAAAGACTTTTATTTTTACTTTTTCTGTTGGTTTGGGCTTTTTTTTAATAGTTTCCTCCTATCCCTTAGATGATGCGGCTTAAAAGAAGGAAAGCTCGTACTGCTGAACTTATTCAGCAAAATAAAGAAATTGACAATCGCATTGTATCAGCAGCAATTGAACGCTCCGAAGGATTTGATACCACTATCAAGGGAAAGTATAGTATATGGAGGAAAGAATATGAAAACCCGAATTCTGATTCAACACTTAAACTCATGCGAGACCAAATAATAATGGCCAAAGCTTATACCAATATTGCAAAGTCTATGAACAAAACTGGTCTTTACAAAGCTCTTGTCAACCACTCCAGAGATAGTCAACTAGCTATTGGAGATGCAAGATCTGATGCCGAGCTTCGCACTGGGTATTTATTTTATAGACTTTGTTTTGTTTCTTAGACTAATTAGGTTGTTTCAATTTACATTTAATAAAGTTTCTACCTACTGCCTTTGCTAGAGCACTTGATTGGGCAAAAGCTATGGGTCACGCTCTTTCTATAGCAAAGGATCGACTTTACGACTGTATTTTAGTGGCAAGGAAGTTAAGGGCGATGCTTCAATCAACCGAAAATAGAGTGAATATACAGAAGAAAAGAAGCGCATTTTTGATTCAGCTAGCTGCGAAAACATTGCCTAGACCATTGCATTGTCTTTCCCTGCAACTCGCAGGGGATTATTACCTAAAGGGATATCATAAGAAAGGAAATCTTCGCAACGAAAAGATTGATAATCCATCTCTTTACCACTATGCTATCTTTTCTGATAATGTACTGGCTGCATCTGTGGTTGTTAATTCTACTGTGCTGAATGCAAACGAGCCTGAGAAGCATGTATTCCATATAGTAACTGACAAATTAAATTTTGCAGCAATGAGAATGTGGTTTATCATCAACCCTCCTTCTAAAGCAACCATTGATGTTCAGAATATTGATGATTTCAAGTGGCTGAATTCCTCATATTGTTCTGTTTTACGTCAACTTGAATCAGCAAGACTCAAGGAGTATTACTTTAAAGCCAGTCATCCTTCCTCCCTCTCTGCTGGTTCCGACAATCTAAAATATAGAAATCCCAAATATTTGTCAATGCTGAATCACTTAAGGTTCTACCTTCCTGAAGTTTATCCAAAATTGGACAAAGTTCTATTCTTGGATGATGACATTGTCGTGCAGAAAGATTTGACACCTCTTTGGTCAATTGATATGAAAGGTATGGTGATCGGTGCAGTGGAGACATGCAAGGAGAGCTTCCATCGGTTTGATAAATACTTAAATTTTAGTAATCCACTGATCTCCAACAATTTCAGTCCCGCTGCATGTGGTTGGGCATTTGGCATGAATATGTTTGACTTGAAGGAGTGGAAAAAACGAAACATCACCGGAATCTATCATCGGTGGCAAGATTTGGTAAAATTCACAAATCTTATTCCTCCCGTTAAATTTGTCAAAATATACCTAATTATTTTAAATTGTTCTGTTTTCTGAATATCATGTAATGAAATTGTTTTCCTGAAGATTCTTATGTGTGTAGCCCTTCATTTTTAGGCATCAAATTCAATTACCATAAAGCCATGTCTTATTTGTGCTTGTTTTCCTATGTGTGCAGAATGAAGATAGAACCCTCTGGAAGCTTGGAACCTTACCCCCAGGATTAATCACCTTTTATAATTTGACTTATCCGCTAGATCGAGGTTGGCATGTTCTGGGACTAGGCTATGATCCGGCTCTGAACCTTACAGAGATAGACAACGCTGCTGTTGTTCACTACAATGGAAACTACAAGCCATGGTTAGATCTGGCTGTTTCTAAGTATAAACCGTATTGGTCAAAATATGTTGTGTTTGACAATCCATATCTTCAAGTTTGCAACCTCAGTGAATAATAAATTTTTGTGTCCATATATTTCCTTCAATTGCATATTGTAACTTTTGAGGATGATAGCACATGTAGTATAGGGTGGATGATTACATCAAATGGTCCACTATGGATAAACCCATCTAAGCAAAAAAAGAGAAAGTCTTCTATTCTTTTAAAATTTAAAAATTATCCCATTACTCTCTAACTATTCCAATATTATCTTGTAATTATCTGTCTTTTTTTAAATGAAAGATTAGAGTGCAAAAGCATCACCAATACACTAGTACTTATCTGTCTTAAACCTACACAAATACACTGGTTCAGTGTTTCCCTCATCCAGACGGGTTTGCAAACTGTGATCCAAACACCATGACATGGTTGTAGCAATTGGTTTTGATCTGTGTCTCGCTACTTTTTTATATGATTTGGTTGGTTTATGTCCTTGGCAATATTGCACTTCTGGATTCTTTTGACATCAGTTAGTATCATATTCGTTGAAAATAAACAAATTGCCATTCATTCTATGTTGTATTCCTGCTTGTGCTGATAATCAGCCATTGAGACTAGTAAATGTCATGCTTTGCTAATTGTCAGTGACCTGTTATTATTATCATTAATTCCTGTAAATAGATTGTCATGTTTGTGCAAACAGCATAGTGTAACGTTGTACTCATAGGCATGGATTATTTTTTTTATCATAGAACACATTCATGTATACCACTATAATAAGACTAGCTTGTTGCTACTCTTGAATCTTAATGGATTGTTGAGTTCTTCAGCCGTTCTGGGTTGAAAAAATGGCAGATATCAACGAAGCTGCTGAGAAAGTACGGTTGTAACTCATACAAAATAATCGCAAAGGGTGGCAACAATGGAGTTATCCTTTCCTTCTTGAATATCTGCTCCGATGCTGCCAGCCATAGGAGTTCCTCGTCTTAGCCGAACAATGCGAGGGGAGCATTAAATTAAAATAAGTAGGGTCTATAAGTAACCGAGCTCTCTATCTTCTCACATGTCTTCTAAGCATATGCTCTTCACATGATTTTCTATTGTCTGTTCTAACCTTATCCTTAGGAAATGCCAAAATACTTTTCGATTCTTCACAGTTTATGGGAGTAATTTGTCCAATTTCTTTTATCAAGAACCATAACAGAATAGGTAAAGCAAAGTTGGTTATCTACAACTATTCATAGTGAAGTTTGGTTATCAGCCATACTATTCGATCCTCCTTAAATCTAGTTTAATCATTCCTGCATTCTTTTGGGAAGATAATATTGTCTGTGTTGGTAGGACTCTTATTTGGATATTTTACCTTATCACAATTTGATAAAGTAGGTCTTACATTACAATTTCACTCTTGTTCAGACCAATGTTAATCACTAAGAATCCTTTCCTATAATAATAATCCTTTAGTGTCTTAGGTGAATTCAAAATCATAGAAAGTTTTATGGAACGTTAATTTTTTTTAAAACATGCTTCAATAATTCGATATGTCTAAAGTAATTATTGACCAAACAATTATCTCGGTTTCAAGTTTCAATAGTTAGGGTTAGTAACCAATCTATTCCTATGAACAATTCATAAGATTGTAATTCATGAATATCGCTAAAGAATAACGACAAGGTTAAAATTGCAATATTAAGATCCTCATAAGTTTACATGCCAAATTGATCCAAAGAGATCATCTAACGAACCTAATCAATAAAGAACTTAGCGTGTGTTTGGTTTAACGTTGGTTAGAATTGAGTTTGATAAAATTGATTTTGAGTAAAAGTGAGTTGAGTATAAAGTAATTTATGTTTGGATATAATAATACAAAAGTGATTCTTATCATTTTATGTTGTTTGGATATGTTGGATTAAAATTGCTTTTAAATGTATAATTACCAAAATGGATTTTAATATATCAAATATTAATTTTATTTCAACACAATTGTGAACCCACATTAATTTATCTGAATAATTAAACTAATTTAAAAAAAAAAAAATCTCTAGAACCTGACTTTTAATTAATCAAAATAAAAATTTTGTCAAAAGAAAAATTAATCAAAAAATAAAATAAAAGTGAAGGACTCCAATTAAAGTATTTCCAATGAAAAGATGAACATGAAAAACTCCATCTTCCTTATTCTCAACTTGTTCTCAGAAATTTCACACCCATGAGTCATACCCTCATTCAGGGACGGACCTGTGTGAGGCTTGGTGTGGCTATAGCCACACCAGCCCGACCATATTTTTTCAAATAATAATAATAATAATTTTATAAATTATTTTAAATTATTTTGTACACATATTTGTACAAATATTAATATAAATATTAATTTAAAGTTTATTATCGATGATTATAAATCTCTCAGTATACATTAGTTTCAGTATTAGTGTAAATATTAGTTTATAGTCTATTATTAATAATTTCAAGTCGTTGGTTATACGTAGTGTATTATTTTAAGTTATATAATTTTAAGTTGGTATTAGTGTATTATTTTAATTTATCGAGACTTTGTCTGTAAAAGAAAAAGTGAATAACTAATTGAATTTGTTGTATTGAGTAAAATTGACTATTGAACGAGCATGTAAATATGAAATGACATAAAACAATAGTTTTAATTTTTTTTTCAAGTAATATGTAAAATTGGAATACAAATTAATAAGATATAAACTAATTGAAATAAACTATAAAATAACATAATTTTGGGTTTTATATATTTTGATCTAAGGTAGAATCTTGTGAAGTATCAAACAATAATATGCATGATTTAACAAATATTCAATAAGTTATAGTCATTTCTTTTTTTCGAATTGAAACTTTGTGGTATTTTGAATAGTTTGTCAGTTTGTTAATTTCTTTTTCTTTTTAATATAAATTTTCTGATTTATTTGTGTTCTTTTTTTGGATATAAATGTTGTATTAGTAGTAATTTCATATATTGTTTCTTGTTTAAATTATTAGGATAAATTTTTCTTTTTCAATGGTGTCTAATTTGTTTAGCCCCGCCAGTATTTTTAGTCCAAGTCCGCGCCTGCCCTCATTCTCAACTTGTGTAATTCTTATATAGCGCCTTGTCGGCTACAACAACAATAGACGCAGCAAAATCCATCGATTACATAATCATTTCTTTCTCCTTATTTTTGTTTAGTTTGCCAAAATTTCTATTGTTTCATGTGTTCTTATTGTTGTTTTAGTTGAAGCTTCTATGGGTGTTTTCCTCACTCTTCCAGTTCCACTTCAATTTTTTTTTCTCCACCAAATCTGCAAAAATAGGGAGAAAACATTCATGAGGAAAAAATTGAAGCTCCAATGAAAATTAACAGTATGGATTCAATTTTGCTTTGACGCAGAAGCTCCAATTTGTGGCTTCCAAGTTACTCGCGTTTGGGACCAGATCTGCGATTTCGGAATTTGATTTTGCAGCTACCCAAACATCCCAGGAATTTGTTGAAATCGCGTTTAAGCTCCTAGACTCACGTTTGAGGGAAAAAAACGCACAACCAAACATTGACTTAGTTACTCATGTTGATAAAAATGAACAACATAAAAAGAAGAAAACAACCGTGAAGCAATTTCTTTGGTATGCTATTTTTTTTTCACCACCAGTTTAATCTGGTTCGGGGGTCGACATCAAGTGGTTTCAGCATCCTCCTAATTTGGATAAGCTAATTTTGTTTCAAGTGTAGATCTTTGTACTTGATTCTTATTGTAAACAGCGACATGCACGATAACGTGATGCTATCCTTTTGTATCCGGAAGAATTCTCTTCCCCATACCCCACCTCCCACCCTCCCCAAGACTTTTTTCTGTAAAAAGACTTTTTTGCCCTTATAAATAAAAGTTCGAAAAATACATTCCAAACTTTATTGAGGGGCAAGAAAGTCTTATTTTATGGTGGGGGGAGAAAGAGTTTAGGGAGGGAAACGGAATTCGTCTTATATTTTGTCAAAACATAAGACAAAATATTTTAGTTCGAGTCACCAAAATAAGCCCAGACCACACTTTCTTCCTTTTGATCAGAAAACGCCTGATTGCGCTAATTTCTGGTAATTTCAGCGCATGCAGCCTAAAGTAGGTAGTATACTCCTTCCGGCCTTATTTATAAACAAAAGTCAACAAAAAAAGTTGGCCTTAAATATAAGCTAAAGTGAACAAAATCAGCTTTAATTAATACTATTTTTTCAAAAATACCCTCATTAATTATTCTATTTTTTTAACATGATTGTAGAGTTTCAATGCAAATTTAATGTATTATAAAGGTTATTTTAGGAATTGTAATAGAAACTTTACATAAAATCAAGACAAAAAAGTAATTTCTTAATAAGTGCAAATGAGTATATTTGCTTAAAAAAGATGCCGGAGGGAGTATATATCAACAATTAATTTTCCTGATATCTTTCACCAATCAGTTATCTACCCGTTTCCATGAAATAGTGTTCGATGAAATCGATGGTATAATTAATGTATACTTTTTTATATCATAATTACTAAACTGTCCTTCATAAAAAGATGTATTGTAGTTAACTTTTCATATTCATGTGTAAAGTAGGGTTATGTTTGGAAAAAAAGTTTTTCTATCATGTGCAAAGTTGCACATGTTAAGAAGTTTAAAATAGTAAATTTGCATCGGAAGTTGTGCATTTTATATTAAATGTATAACTTTTTTAAAAAAAAATATTGTTTTCAATAAAAAGTTACTATTTATAACTACTTTAACATGTGCAATGTTGCACATGTTAGACAAACCCAATTGGGAAGACAGATAAGCTAGCTTATATCTTATAAGCTAAAAACTCTGTTTGGTAATAGTTTTTAAAAAATAGCTTATAGCTTATTTTTCAAACGTTATTGCAAGTAGCTTATGAACTTATAGCTTTTAGTTTATCATCTTTTCTTTCAATTTTACCCAAAAAATTAAATATTAATTAAACATATCTTTAATGTCATTTCATATTATAATCTAGTTCAACCGCGAATTTTATCAAACAGTACAAATTCAATCAGACAGCTTATCAGCTATCCGCTATTTTTTACTAAATAGAACCTTAGTAAAAAAAATTGATGCAAGAAAGAGAATAATGTTATTTGGCAACATTTATATTTTTTTTAATGTGGACAACATTTATAACTTATAATGAATCTCTCTTTTATATGTGGTTAGCCAATTTTTAATTGGTCAAATTCCATAATTTTGTGGAATTTTTTCTTTCTTCTTTCTTGTGTAAATATTTCTTACTAAATACCTTAATTAGTTTAATAGTCTTGTTACCTATTTAAGTGGTTTTTAGACCAATGAAGAGGTTTATGAGCTATTTTTGTGTTATTGTTTTTGACAAAAAGAAACTTAATTCATTTCATGAACCAATAAAAGTTCAATACAACGAGGAGTCAGAGACGGATCTAGGATTTATTTTTGGTGAGGCCAAATTTCCTTCGCATAAAAAATTCAAGCATGAAACATATAGTTTGTTTATCTCAAATTTTAGTCCGATTAGAGTTTCACGTATAGATTAAAAAATATTGATATGCTAAGTTATTTTTACCCTTATTTTTTTATTAAAAAGAGCAAAATTCATTTAATTGATTTTTTAATTTTTGTAAAGGAACAATTGGTAAAACATTTGTACTTTGATTTTTTAAAAGAACAAAAGTTTTAGGACAAAAGTAAAAAGCTAAAAAAACCGAAGATTAGAGACAGAAGGAATAGTAAAAGACAAGTTCAAAGTAATGAAAATCATGACCTAAAAATCAAATTGTTTTAACAGTAAGAACCAAAATTGAGTAAATGATAATTTTCAATAATCTAAAAATTTAATAAAATTAGACTTAATCGTCATTTCTGTCCTGGTAAGTTTGCGATTTGTTTGTTTTAGTTTCTGTATCTTTTTTTGTTGCAAATTAGTCCATGTGTGTTCAAATCTTTTAGTTTTAGTCCCTTAAAATTAAAATCCGCCGGAAACCAGCGAATTTTCGCGCAGATTTTCCTGCGGATTTTAGCTTTAGGGACTAAAATCAAAACGATTTGCACATGCATAGACTAATTTGCAACAAAAAAAGATACATGGACTAAAACAAAAAATTTATGAACTTACAGGGACGAAAATGATGTTTAAACCTAAAAATTAAACTTAAAAAATAATAATTTTATAACACTAAAAATATATTTAACTATATACACATATATATGTATAGCAAAAATTTAAAAAATTTGGTGTGGCCATGGCCACACTTGGTCCCTATTTAGATCCGTCCCTGCGAGGAGTCGACTCGAAAATATAGCGATTAGCTATGGAATAGGCCACCCTTACTAAGTGGTGAGCAACCTTATTTGGTTACTGCTTGACAAATTTGACCCAAAGTTTGGAGATAGCATTACTAAAGACTTAATATGAGCAATTATACTACTAAATTATGACAAACCAGTTTGCCTAGAAGCTAAAGCCTCTGCAACACTTTTTGAATCACTTTCAAAAATAACTTGAGAAAACCCTTTGTTCAAAGCTTTTCCTCAACAACTTCTTTAAGTGCCCTGGCTTCTCCCTCTAAGATGCTTAACCTCCCTTGATTGTAGTTAGTTCCAACTTCCAACAACTATGAAACGGCCGCGGTGGTCCCGTAAGCACCATCCCCATCCTATTGTACCTACTTTTCTTCATCACATTCTCTCTTTTCTTCCCACAAAAGAGGCTGCTGCCACAATGATCCTCTCAAAGAGGTGGAAACCACTACTTTCCATAATCAACTTAGATGACAAACACTTTCCAGACCCTTCCACTTTTCGTCAAATGTTCAACTCCTTCACAACAATCATAGATAAAACTCTTCTACCGATCCACTCATTCCAGCTCATATGTCGCAACCACTACTGCAAAGACGATATCCCTACTTTTGTTCTAACTACCAAATTCTTGTCAGTCCTCAAATTGACGAGGTTACAATTGGACGATTTTCATTATGTTGATCTTCCCTCGCTCAAATTCCTTCGCTTGGAATCTGTCACTTTCGCACTTTATTCATATATGGTCAAAATCCTATCTGCCTGTCCTGTTCTAGAGGAGTTGGAAACAAAAGATTTAACTGTAAACAAAATTTATTTGCGTCCTAATTGTCCAAATTCAGACGTTACAGGGTTATCCAAATTGGCCCGAGCTAACATTTCTGGTGAGAATGTTTTCTACTATTGCCTTAACAATGCGGAGCATCTGCAACTACACGTTGTATGTTTGAATATATTTATTTACTAACGTTCCCTTTTCAACAAGATACCATGTTTCACTATTTAACCCTCCTGCAATTTTATGTCTCTTTTACTCATGCAGACCAACCCCTATGATCTACTAAACATGTTTCACAATTTAACCTACTTGGAGCTTGCATTCGACCTTTTGCCTAGTCAAGGGTTTTTGAAGTGGAGCTGGCTGATGAACCAGCTTCCAAAAACCCCCAAACTTCAAACTCTTATCATTCATGAGGTTTTAATCTTAACTTTTTTTATTGAATACCGTTAATCTTTATGTGTCTCAAAAACATGTCAAACGATTTTAGATTTTTGTAAAACTCAACATAGATGATCTATACGATATAAATTTTCAATCCAACGGTGGATTTTGTAAAAATTGAATTCGTTAAAGCGTTATTGAGCGGTGTAACATTACTCAAATGTTACACCGGTGTAATTTGATCCCTCCCCATATATATATTGTCAGGTTGATACAGTAAACAACTTTGGTGATGAAAAATGGTTTGTCCCAAAATTTGTTCCGGAATGCCTCGTATATCATCTTACAACATGTTCAATTAGAAATTACAGCCGCATAAATTTGGAGCTTCCATTTGTGAAATATATCATGCAGAATTCAAGAGTACTAAGCACCATGACAATTCAGGTTGCCAAATCTGTAGAGTCAGATGCAAAGATTCAAATGTGCAAGGAATTATCTCTGTGCCCAATGAATTCAGCTACATATGAACTTTTATTTATTTGAAATTGATGGACCATGCCTGAAGTAGCAGCCTTAAGCTTGTCACAAACCTTGTAATGACTCCAATACATCTGAGACTCTACTTTATAATTTCATTATGAATCTTGAGATTGCTAGTTTCATTTTTATGATATGTGCTTTTGAAAATTTTAGCTCTCTTTGATTGTTTGTGAAAGTAAATTGAGTTATTTACAACATCTTTTAACTCTATAGTTGTGAAGCCAATGCCATGCAGTTAAATTTGTTTATTTTGCTAATTGCCACTCATGTGCACTGCATAATTAAGTTAAAAAATTATCCACTACCATACATCACTGGATAATATAAGGCACCTGTTAAAAAACTAAAAAAAAAAATAGTATTAAAAAATACAACATTTTAACTTTTCAAAAATTAAATGAAAATTTTTTAAAACAAATATTTCTATATTAAATTTCTTATAAATTTTCCTAAGGGCACATTTAGCATTTGTCCTATTATTATTGAATTTGACCACAAAATAGTGGTGGCTTTTATGATGGACAATGCATGCATATGGTCCATAGGAATTTTGCTGTGCAAACTAGAGTTTCAATAGTTACAACTTGCAATGTCGCTCATAAAGTTATTACTCCAATGATAGTTTTTGGAAGATCATTGAAGTGATTTTTGTTAGATAATAGGACTTTATGTTATTGGGCAGGTTAGTAGTCCATTAAGTATTATTATATATTGTCTTGTAATCCTATTTTGTGAATTTAAGCTATTGGTATTATATGAAACCCTAGCCGTTATTTTGTGTTTCTCTATTTTGCATATCTGAAGTTAACATGGCATCAAGAGCATGGTTCGATCCTCCATGAAAATATTTGTTGATTCCGCTGTTTAATTCCCAAGTGTGGGAATGTATTTGATTATTTATTCTATTTGTTGTGTCTCCGCTGCTACAAAAAATTCGATTTGGTACTGTTTTGTTTGGTGAGTTAAGATAATATTCACAATTTGAATCTGTCTGTGAACGAAAGCTTGGAATCTGAAATTTGTCCGGTGAGCAAAAGCTCGCAATCTGAATCCGGTGAGGGAATACTCACAGTCTGAAAAAATCTGAATCCGGTGAGGGAATACTCACAATCTGAATCTGGTGAGGGAATACTCACAATCTGAAAATCTGAATCCGGTGAGGGAATACTCACAATCTGAATACGGTGAGGGAATATTCACAATCTGAATCCGGTGACTCACAATTTTGTAACAAGTTTAAAGCTTAGTAAGCTTTAGCTTGAGGGGAAGTATTAGAATAAGATATTTTGAATTATTAGAATAAAATGTTTTGAATTTATTTTTTGTTTCTTGCTTGACAAACTCTCGATGATTCATGTTGATGCATCGTGAGTTTGAGGGGAAGTGTTAGATAATAGGACTTTATGTTATTGGACTTTTAGGTTAGTAGTCCATTAAGTATTATTATATATTGTCTTGTAATCCTATTTTGTGAATTTAAGCTATTGGTATTATATGAAACCCTAGCCGTTATTTTGTGTTTCTCTATTTTGCATATGTGAAGTTAACAATTTTAAAGATGAGAAGAGATATAGCATACAATATGAATGACCAATCATCAATGTGCAACTGCTCTTATGAGTTATGATTTACATTTAACTGTACAAGAATACTTGAGAATAATTTTGATGTCCATAGAAATCATTTGTATGACTTTTAAGTTGGATATGATTAACAAACAAACAGTTATCATGAACAACTTTTACACTGTCGGTGCATATGAATGATATCCTTTGAAATATTAACTAAACATTCATACAAAATATAACATTCAAAGCAAGTTAGCTCAAAAATCCATCTTTGTAAACCAGAGTTATATACTTATATTCCTTCCGATGACTTAGATTCTATCGAACTGCATTTGATCGATATAAAGTTGTTGTTCCTAATCATATCAAGAAGCTACTTCACCTTATAAGGTGACTGATTTAGAAACTGTCAAACTGCAAAATAGGATAATTTTTAATGATGAAAACACTTCATAAAAATTTAGCTGATGTATCTGTTAGACCTCTTTAAACAATCATCCTACTCTAGCTCCCCCACATAACCTTTTTTTATATAAATGGACTTGAAAGATTATGAGAAAATTTGATAAAAGAGGATGATACCCCAAAAGTAATTAGAATAAATAAGATAAAGTTCTTTGGACTTCCATTGAATAGGAAGAGAAAAGCAGTTTAGCTTCAAACTCTATTCACTGTGGTCTTTTGTCTTCGGAACTGGGATTAGCTGGTTGAACCGGATTTCTCGTATCTTTGGCAAAAATGCTTCCGTGGTGTGCCCCTACACCTAGATATTTAGCAATCAATCAGCAACAAATTAAACAGTTCAAAAAAATGAAACTTTGACTTAAAGAAGAGATGAATTTTCCTATGGATCATGAAAAGATTTGGAGTTGGTTCAAAATAAGTCTATAGGAAATAATGTGACCAATGGATTTGGAGTAGTAAATGTGTCACAAAGCATCCGATCTCAAATTAACAATCGATATCATTTAAAGCTAAATTTTGTTATTGTGTAACCTAATATGAGCCCATCTGATCTCTGATTAACAGCTGAGATCATTTAGTGTGCGGCATTACTACTACAGACAATTAGGTATTATAAACTATAAAGTAGTCGAACCAAACTATGCAGCATGCTAGATGCTTACCAGCTAGATTAGACACACGATCACCAGGCCCAACGGCACGACTAGAACTGCCAGTAACAGACAGCTTCCCATGAAGCTCTTGCTGGAATGCCATGTTACTCACTAATCCTGTTTCATTTTCTCCACTATGCAAGTTACTATCATTAACCAACTTTGCAGCAGATTTCGGCGAGAATGTTGTTGACCAAGATCCTCCATTTGATCCAGCCAAAGACATTATAACATCTGCCTGCATAAACCAAAGAGCATGCAGAAGTCAAGATAAAATGTGAAACCCTTATTTGTGCATGCATAAAATTTCAAATGACTATTATGAAAACTAGACAAAGGAAGACCTCTAAGGAAAGTAGGTGAACCCTTAAAATGACTCAGCCCTAAATGATTTTACTGAAATTTGGTTTTCGATAAATCCCAAAGGCATTGATTGATCCATCTAGCCGGCATATATATATATATATATGTGTGTGTGTATGTATGTATAGACTCACACACATGACACGTCACATATAATAATTACACTCTGAAACAGTTGACAATCAACACTTTCGGAATCAATCCGTAGTATCAATCAAGACATATTGCATTTCAAATTTTCAAAGGACTTCAAGCAGATTTTTTTCACGTTTTATTGAAATGGCTATCTCACAGATAAAATTATTGATGACCAGTTCATTTTACCCAATCAGAAATCAGAATGAGCACTGCACCTTACTGTCTTGACTATGCATATTGAAAAACTATTTGGTTCTCAATACTACTTTTCACTATAAGAATAGAATTTGGGGATGAATGAGAATCACAGAGGGGCATACTATAATAAGCTGAAAACAGTTTATAGGTACAACATAACATACTTTTATAAAATAAGCTCAAATAAGCAGTGTGTTTTGGAAGATTAACGTCATTTAAATAATTTGAAAACTTCCAAACTTCAGCAAAAAACATTTTGAAAAGATCAATAAAAAAATCCTAGAGAAGATAAGATACAAAACACATCCATAAACTGACTTTATATACTAGTGTTTTAACTATATCCATAAAAACTGTCGCTCAAATACATTCCATAAAAATATATATATATATATATATATATATTCTGAAATTCTCGAAGAAATCCTTAACTCAGTAACTGTTCAAACAAGCAAGAGAAAATACTGTTTTCAAAAGTGACTCCACTAGTGTACCAACGCTTAAGCAAATCTATTATTGGTTACTATGAAGTCACCTCTATAAGATAGTATAGGTTCAGCACATCAACCATATTTTGTGATGACTAGCCAAACAAGTTTTAGAAACTATAATGCAATTGCGGTATGGAAATCAACTCCTAGTATCAACACTGTTTGTCAGCTAAAATCTCATGAGTTTAAATTTAACTATAAAAAGACTTTGAAGAAAATGTTGTCTCCACAATTTGAGTAGTAGATAGAATCATTGCTAAATCAACCATGAGCAAACCACGGAACAAATTTTACGGCACAAATTGCTTCACGTGAATCCGTGATGATCCAAAAATACAAACTAATTTCAGTCCTTATTTCATTATATGCAGTCAACAATATGTCATCTTAAGAATAGTAGGTCATACCTTGTTTGGGTGAACATCATCAAAAACATGAGCTTGACCTCCGTAAAAGATAGTCATCTGGCGGGTGGTAGGTGTTAGCCCATGTTGACTGCTGTCAATACCAAAACGCATAAAGTCAAGCAACTTCGCCTTTTTTCCAAGGTAAAGGGAGTGAAAATGAATAGAATCAAGGTGAATTTGAGCAACTGTATTCATAAGATAGATTTACCTTGGGGGTGTGGAGGATTCTACTATATTAGTTAGAAGCTTTGGCCTGCTTCCACCAACCAACACAGAAGACGAAATTTTCTCAGTAGCAGTAGCACCTGTGTTTATGGAACTTAAAATTCCAGGACCCTTGATTCCAGTTCTTGATCCTTCATCAGCGGCAGACTGAGAGATAAATGAAGGGCCGGCATTGGCATCTCTAATCTTGTTTGAAGCTAATTGGTGTGCAAAAGGAGTCAATTGTCCTCCACGCAGAGGATGCTGTACAGAAGGGCCAGCATTCATGAGAATAGACCTTTCCCATTTATTTGCATCAAACTTAGTGTTGGCGGGAGGATGAAATATCTGAGAACTAGAAGATGGCTTCATTGACTGCATACTAAGCAACACGTCATCATCATTAGGCCTTCTAGACCTTTCTCCTCCAGACGCATTTCGGAGGACCTGTATGAAAACAAGACTTAAACATCAAAGAAAAGAACAAAAAAAAACAAAAGAATTTTTCTTTTTTTGGTTATTGGAGGAGAATAGTTAAGTCAAAGTAACCTTCATAAAATGTGAGTTTTGGAAGGAATCAGGGACCAATTGAAAGGCATCTCTAGAGGAACCCATAAATGAAGAATCAGAATTACTTCTCTTATTCCCCACTAGTCTATTACTTATCTCAGTGCCAGAAAAATCACTTCTTGGACCATAGTATGGAACTCCCTCGAGATGATTCGATACCTGCTTTTCTATCAAATTGATGAAAGGAAAAACATTACACATTACCTTTCAAGATAACATAGAAACTTACCATAAATAATGTGTGTTTTCAATTATAACTTTTCATGGAATACTAAGAAACACATCTAATTGACAACACATAACAAAGCTGTATGTTCCAAAAAATGGTAATTTTCAACATAAGATCATTAAAACAGAAAATCAAACCATAAACTACATAAAAACCCTGACAAAAAAATTAACTCAAAGTAACATAAAAAACACTAGTTAAAAGCCTAATACAATAAAAAAGTTAAGGAAACAAAAAACCAACCAAAAAAGTGATAACCTAATAAATAGTTACTAAAGTGATGAAATTAATGCCCCACTAAGAAAGGGAAATATAGAAGGTAGAGAACATTAGTGGATGAGAATCAATTTACTAAAAAAAAAAAACAGCAATTAACAAAAATAAAAAAAGGGGTTGATGGGAAAGGAGTAATGTACATAAAATGAAAACTTTACAAGTTACCAGAAGCGGTTTCAGAAGTGGAGGAGAAAGGGCCACGAGCACCGGCGGAGGAAGCTGAGGCTGATGCCTCCGGTAACCTAAGGTCGGTGGGAGTATCAGTAGGTTTCATGCCGAGAAAATCACGGAGTACTGGTTTGAGCAAGTGAGTGTTGTTCTCATTGTTGTTGTTGTTGTGAGACTGTGAGTTTGAGTGAACCATTCTCAGCATCGCCATTGAATACCCATCTCACTCTGCTGCTGCATAACTTGATGGAGAGAAGAAGAAGACAAGAAGTAGAAACTGAAGTGTACGATCGAAATATCTTAGTTTGAAAAAGAAAAAGGTAATTTCTTTGTGAGTGTGTTGTGTTGTTGGAAAATGTTGTTTGTGGAGTTTTGTGTGGGAGAGAGGGATGTTTGTCTTTTTTGTCAAAAACTTCTCTCATTACAATTACATCACACACTCTCTCTCTCTCTATATGTTTGTGTTGTGAGTTTATATATGTAAGGAGGGTATAGCTGGAATCAATTGAGACTTTTGTCATCTTTTGTTCTTTGCTTTTTTACTTGCTTTGTATATTCGACCGTTAGATAAATAAGTTCCGATAAAGAATTGTTTTTATTATGAATCAAATTTCGGTTCTCCTAAATTGTTCATTCTGGAGTGATGATCATTAACCAAGCGATATAAATATCTTAGTTTATAGTCGTGAATTTGATTATTATGTGGAGCAAATTTTTATTTAGTTTTATTAATTTTTTATTGAATTTTGAATTGTTAGGATTTCCTCTTTTAATAATTTAAGGGTTAACGCTAAATATGTGTAGATGTCAAATGTTCAAATATGTTATAAATCAATTATAGAAATATGGTTTTGAAAATAATAAATTTTTAACTTTATAGATTTAAATACATCGTATTTCAGAGAGTATTGGTACTTATAGATTATCAATCAATGAGATCTTAACATTGACAGCTAGAGTTTTTTTTTTTTTACACAACATTGACAGCTGGAGTTAAACTCACGTTTTTGTTAGATATGAGTCAGCTTCTTTTTTGATTGAAAAATATTGAGTAAATCATCAAATAAGTTAGTGATTTTGTATGACACCCTCAAATAAGGTTTAATTTTATAAATATTTCAAATAAATTTCAAACTCTGTCAAATTTTATTCTTCAAAAAAACATGTTAAAAACTAAATTGATAATAAATGAATAAAAATTTTAAAGATTAAATTAATAGTGAATTGTTAAATTAGAGATTTTTAAAAAAAAAATTGGAGATTAGATTGATAATATATAATTACATGCGACATTTACATGTCATATGTTTCCACACGAGCAAAGTCACGGAATTTGATGGGACACATCAGCGTCTAATAGATGACTACTACATGGCATACACAAAAAGTAAAATATATATATATATATATATATATATATATATATATATACAGGGGCGGAGCCAGGAATTAAACATAGGGGGGGCTAAGTCTAAAAAACTATAATTTAATCCATTTTACACAAAAGGTAAGACAAATTACACCACATTTTTATGTTACAAGTTAAAATTAAAACCAATACAAAGTCCATTTTAACACTATGAACTAGTTATAGTACTATGAATAAAACAATACGCAAGCTTCATACACCAAAATGGTTAACAAAAACAAGGAACCACACTTACTAACCAAACATAAACACATTAACCCAAGAGCCTCATTTCCAAAAAATGTCTATGACAAAGTTGACTCCAAACATACCTCATGCTTGCACATTATTTTACAATAAAAGATAAAAACTCAATATATATATATATATATATATATATATATATATATATATATATATATATATATATATATATATATATATACACACACACACATATATATCATCAACTTTTATTAACTCAATTAATGTCACTTATAAAAAGAACCGAAGATATTATATTAATTATTAGTAGTATTATAAAAAAAATATCAAAGAGGTGGGGGGGACCATAGCCACCCCCTGTCCCCCCTCTCCCTCCGCCCCTGTATATATATATATATATTAAATTTTAAATTTTAATAATTATAATTATTAGAAAATTGTTAAAATGTGTTCTAAAGCCACATATCAGTCAATGTAAGTGTAGAAACTCTATCTTATAAAGTATGCATTCAATTTTGTAGATCCTTAACATATGTTCTAAAAATAAATGTTAACATGACCCTATATATATTATTCTAAAATAATGAAATTTGCGCCTATTTCATTTTATTTTGTTATCTTACATTTTTCCCACAATTCATTGATAATAAATGGGTAGAGCAGCAATTTACAGGTTCGAACAAATTATGAAAATCATAGTTCACTGATTACAATATTCACACAAATCATTGAACATCTTTGATTTAGAAGTTGAAAAAAAAAAATCACTACAGTATTAAAGATGAGTGTCAAAACTGGAGATTAATGGATATGTTCAGCATGGGCTATACGCCCCCTGGCTGCTGGGCAACTCATTGGAGAAACTACTTCTCACCATCATGATTTGAGTAAAATCAAGAGCATTAATATAATAATATCCCATCCCACCTCCACTAATATTTTATGAGAAAATCTTACTTTTTTACAAATATTTGGAAATTCTATTTAAAGTACACATGCTTTAATTATTTTAGAATTATGTATTATTTAATTTTTGTTTCTATATTTTCTCAGTTATATGTGTATACTTAAATAGAGTGTCCAAATATTTATAAAGAAACGGATACTTTTTCATGTTTTATATATATTTTTATGTGTGTTTCACTTTCTCATTATAAAAGTAAATATTACCTTTAGAAAGTGTCATTTATTCTTCACATTATTCACCCCTCTTCTACAAATTTTTTCTCTCAAACATTCGATTAACATTATGTGATGTGACATGTTGATTTAATTACAAGGTTTATTAATTTTATAAAAAACAATTATATTGCAAAAAAAATTATATCACACATGCTTATAAGTCTACTAATTCAGTTGACCGTCTATCATTTGATTGACAGCTCATAATTAAAATATATACTCACTCCGTCCCTTTTTATAAGAACTAGTTTGACAAAACACGGATATTAAGAAAGTGGCTTTTAATATTAAATTGATTGACAAATTATATTGTTTTTACATGTTTACCCTTACAATTAATTGTAGTGTTTTGTATCTTACAAAACAAAATTTAATGTTATTAAAAAAACTATGCAAAGTAAATAAGGGTAAGTTTGAAAAATAAATAATTAATGTCATTGATAATTGTAAAAGGATCTTATAAAAAGGGACAAACTTTTTGTCAAACTAACTCTTATAAAAAGGGACGGAGGGAATATAAAAATGCAAAACAACAAATATTTATCACCACATCAATGAAAAATCCATAAATAAATACTCTTTCAATCTTATTTATAAACAAAAGTTAATAAATAAATTTGATCTTAAATATAAGTAAAAATTATCAAATTCAATTCTATTAAATGCTATTGTTTCAGAAATATTCCTCATTAATCGTTCCATTTTTTAAAATTATTGTATAGTTTCAATGCAAATTTAATTTATTGTAAATGACAGTTTAGTAAATAAATACTGTACAATAAATTTCTTAATAATCATGAAAGAAATTTTTTTTCTTATAAACAAAGCAGGAAAGAGTATACTTATTTCCATTTATTTTCAACGCGAAAAGAGGAAACAACAAGATTATATATTCCGGGAAATCTCAATAAAAGCTAACTAGTGTCTAGAATACAAAAGAAGCCATTTTTACATTGAAAACAACATTTTTTCACTTTTCAAACAATGACTGCACGTATTTTAATGTATTTTTACTATTTGAAGTATCATTAACTAGTGCTCCACGAGCACTAGTTAGCATTTTCCAAAACTAAATTACATATTAAGGAAGTTAAATTTATAAGGTGACATAATGTCACTAATATAAATTCTCATTGAATTGTGAATAAAACAAGATTTCATATTAGTAATAATAATTCGTCGCAGCAATTATTATTAATCATGAATCTCCCACAAATTAGATGTGCAATTTAATTTAAACATTGTTCTGGATTTGTAGCCATGCTTTCCTTTTTCATTACTTGAAATGGTCAAATGGTGCCAACTGCCAATTTTAGGCTACGATGACAAAGGAAACAAAAATAAATAAGGGCGTAAAATGAAATGTAAAAATTCTTTCATTTACTTTTTATGCAAAATGTCAAAAACTCATTCAAAGCACAATTATTGTTTTTAATTTGGAAATCATTTGCGTGCAATTGTATAAACTAATCATCAAGTCTTGTGAGAAAATTAAAACATTATGCTCAAGCGGTCAACGGATTCCTCTATGACGAATTGTTTGGGAGAACATGAGTTTAATTTCTAATAGAAACAATTTTTTGCCAGACTATATCTACCTCGCGGTCGAACTCTGAATTGCATTAGACATTTCCTTTGATAACAAGAGGATTAATACAAAAAAAATATCACTACAAGAATGAGGTATATAATTTAATGGATGTTTACGGGTAAAATAAATGAATATTTTTCAACTACTCATTATTTACTAAATACAAATGCATATTTAGTGGTATACGTGTCTTTCAACCCCATATGTTATTTAGGACTCTCCCCCTCCTTTAGACCTCACTAATTCACTTCAACAATTTCACCGATCGTGACCATCTCCACAATTATTAATTTTCGATGAATTTGGAATGATTATTATGTGGTAAAAAGGAAAATGAATGTAATGAACTTTATTTTGATAAAAAACGAGATGTGTGAACATTATTACTATGTTTTAGTAAAAAGAAGAAATTAAGGATGCCACAAACTTTTGTTGTTAAAATTTAGAGTGAAATGTATAACTACTAGTGTACATGCCCGTGCACTGCACGGTGCTTTTAATATACCTGCTTATTTTTTTGTAATTAGAATAAATGACCGAGAATATTAATCATTAAGAGGAATAACATTATCAAATTGAGTGAGTTGATATAATATTGCTCAATTAACAAAAATAAGAAAGCTTAATATATCTAAAACACCGCAAACAAATTAAAACATAAGCATTGTTCTTAAACATTAACAATAACAATAAGAATAAATTTACAACACCAGAAATACAAAACGACACCACACAAATACAAAAATAACTTATATATAAATACATTCACTGGTTTAATTTGAAAACATAAGCAAGATTGCTACGATCAGAAGTTGCAAATTTGAAACACAACAAATCACCAACAACAAATTCTCCCGTCACGCAGAAATTGTCCCAGCCAATCCCAATTGAAGTAGTTTTAAAGGGTCTGTCGGTGTGAGCAATATCAAAAGTATCCATTGTACCATTATCACAGCAAACTATAATGTACTTGAAACCATTGCCTCTGATGTATCCTTCAAATGAATCAAAAATATTCTGCAAACAACAATACTGCAATTTATTAAATCACAAACAAATTATATACATTGAGGACCATCATATAATAAAAGGGAGATGCTCACCAAGAAAGGTTTGGTAATATTGTCAGCAGTAACATCAATGTAAAACTCAATGGTATGGCCAAGCTTGATAAAACGACTATGGTACATTGGAATGTGACAATGACATTCAAGAGGTCTGCTGCACATCAAACCAAACACACCATTGCCATAATAAAGAACTTCCATTTCCTGATTAATTGAGAATCCAAAAACATCCTTCATTTCTTTCCAGCCAACAGTAAGAAGAGGGCGAATAGAGCTCATATTATAAGACACAAGATGCATCTTACTCTTGTAATCAGTAAAGCTCCATGTTTGAAGCAACTCAGCAGCATACTCTTTAGCAAAAAAAGGATCAACCTCACCAAAAATCTGTTAACAACACCAAACAAAATAACAATTATAATCCTATGATTTAAAGAAGAAAGTTCATTATATTCAGTTAGAAAAACTAAATTGAATCTCGAAACAGAGCTTCAATAGAAGAAGTATGAATCATATATTAGCAGATATCAGTACTATAGAATTTGAATTTAATTGAATACATCTTTGAATGCGATGAATATGAGAATACCTGATTAGTTAAATAAATAGCAGTGAAAGAAGCTTTAGGAGTTATTTGGAGATATTTGCTATAATCTTCCATGTTGTTCAAAATAGAGTGAAGAAATTGAAGGTAAATGCCTAGGTATATATAACATAAATCGAGTAAAGGAATGCAGTAGAGTAAAGAGTGTAATTGTTTGGACTTTGGAAATTATGAAAGAAATGATTGATGGAAAGAATGAATAGCACATTGCTACACTCTTGAGAAGAACAAATTTATATGAAAGTTTTGTTCTACTATTTGTCCGCACATGCAGCGGAATAGGAAGAAAGAATAGAAGTATTGTAGACATATAACCTGCACTTGCATTTAATTCTTCTCTGCAAAATACCTAGAGCCGAAAGCAATTGGTGAAAGACTGATTGCAATTGAATAAGCCAAATGCCATAAATGAGGAACAGAAGTTCCAATGGCTGGAAAAGTCAAGAAGCATTAAATGCTTCTGTTTTAAGTAATGCCAAACATGTACAAATTGGACTTTAATAGAAATGAACAAACCGAAAATAACAGGGAAGTATAAAAGGGTGTTTGAAGTGAAATTAACAATCACTTCTAGCATTTAATTAAAGTTAGTTGATGGGACAATACATCTATAAATAGTAAATAACCATTCAAATGAAATATAGAAAATTTGACTTCATAAAAAACAAAACTTAACCATAATAAAAAAATTAGGATGGAAACTGAATAATTTATATCATATATGATTTGATTGAAAAATCTAAAAACGAATAATTAAGGGAAAAGTTTAGTAAATAAAACTTTTCTTCATCTTGACTTTCATCATCATCATCATCACTATCAGAATCAGAATTTTCATTCAGAAAATCCTAATAATTAAGGGAAAAGTTTAGTAAATAACCACAACATAATATATATTCAAACATTATATTTACATAACTAAGGACAACTCACCGAATCAAAAGCATCAATAATGGACATATCACTGCATACCCTCTTTACCCTGAAGGAACCATCAAACAATATAGAACCAATCCTAGGACTTTTCTCAACTTTAAACAACAATTTCATCCCTTTGAGCAACTCCAATTCTGGAGGATAATATCCAGCATTCTTTGACTAAAAAACATAAAACTCCCAAACATTAAATTAAAACAATGAAAACAAATTAACTCTATTGAACAAAGTAGAAAAACATTCACATAAGTCATTGTAAATAAACAAACCTTAGGCACAGAAACCAACTCATGGCAATGTTTCTCCAATAGGAAATTTACATCTCCATCAAAAAGAACAAACACAGCTTGACCAGATCCATCACTAACCCTTAACTTCAGCCTAAACCTAAAATATAAACTAACAAAAAATCAATTGTCTAAATTGGAAAACAAAAAAACACAAAATATACAAATAACCAAGACAAACCTTGGAACCATTCTGAAAACATGTTTGACACAATGATGGCAATAGTATGCACCAGAATCAGCAGAAACACTCCTATGGCAACTACACGCAGCATACCACCAATCTTCAGGATCCACCAACCCATCAACAATCCCACCAACAACATAGATACCATCCTTGTTGATGTCAAGTAAATCAGAGATGGAAGTTTTTGGATACTTCAACAAAAAGTCTTCCTCAAGAGAAGGTCTAGCATTAACACTAACAGTGGGTAGAGCAGTAGAAAGAACAATACCAACAATAGAAAGGCTGACAAACGAAATATGTGTCAATAGATAGATGAGATATACAAAACAATACACAAAACCAACAATTATGGAATGCCTACCCTTCCTTGAAAGCATCAGCTTCTGGCATTGAAGGATTAATATAAATCCTAGTAGCATTCAAGACATTTTGAATAGAAACATTTCCTAAAACATTTATAAGTATAAGAAACGAACAAAGTGAATAAAATTCCAAATTATAGTACATTAATAAGAATATAAGTAAAATAAAATGATCAAGCATACTAACCACGAAAATCCTTGATTTTGGCAAACTGAATCACAAGCACAGGCAAACTACCTCCAGCATTTGCAAGCATTCTTTGAAGTTCATCAACGTAAGACCCAAATAAAGCACACTCACAATGACCGCTAGTTGAAAAATTAAAAAATCAAAGTAAGAAACTAATACAAAACAACATTAGTTAACATCAAATTTGTTAACATCACAGCATAGAACAAACCTATTATCAATAATTTGAAGAACAACCATCTTGGTCACCTTCCCATCACGAACATACTCCTTCTCAGGAGAAGTTGAAGTAACCAAAGCAACTACATCTGCATATAATTTGACTTAATTAATTAAAAAAATTAACTCATACACTGCACAATAAACAACAATTACAATACACTAGTGGAAAAGAGCCTTTTTAGGTCGGTTCCTAGACACTTCTTAGGTCGGTTCTGTGTGTGGCTTAAGTTTTCATGACATAACAAGTTTTGACTTGTTAGGACGGGTTGGACCTGACTTAACAAACTACATTTTATGTCAGTTAAACTTTATGTGTCTTAAGAAGTTCAGGTTTTAGCAAGCGCTTGTGGCACGTCTAGCCGACTTAAGAATGTTGTTTTGTAAGTCGGTTATTAGTAACCGACCTAAGAAGTTTTTTTTTCTACAGTTTTTTTTTCTATAATAGCACCTATTTCTCCTGCACAATATATATATATATATACTGCAACATCAATTCATCAATAGAAATATACAGCAATATCGATCATATCATATTCCATTACCATATCTCAAAATAAAAGCGTGGAAGTAAAAATATTTTCATATCAAATTAAAATATCATTGTAATCAAAATAAGTACACAACCACAATAAATATAACTAATCTTATCAAAAAGTTAGCATATACAAAGAGTAACTACCTAGGTGAAATAGCAACTACGTACTTATCAAAATACCATAAAAACTAGAAACCTTAAAGACTACCTAATATCCAACACATAATTACACCTTAAATATAACTAGTCTTATAAAAAAGTTATCATAAACAAAGAATAACTACCTAGGTGAAATAGCAACTACGTAATTATCAAAATACCGTAAAAACTAGAAACCTTAAAGACTAGCCAATATCCAACACATAATTACACCTTAATTCATATCATTGTCCGTACTTGCTTCAATATGTTCCAATGTCATGTTTGCACAGCGTTCTTGAACATTTTTAACTTCATCTTTTTGAAATGGCTTTGAATCCCCAAATATCTGTATAAATAAATGTTGACATAACATTGAATTACTATATCAACATAAAAAATTGTATTTATTAAGTGATACATGCAACTTGTTAACACAATTCTATTACTTACTTTTGTCCATGAACCAACATGAGTCGCAAATACAATGTTCAACATGTGAATCATGCTGAAATAGCCACACTCATTACTAGCTTTTTGCTTTTGATTCTAAAATTTAATATGATCAAATTAATGTGAATGTCACTTAGTCAGTAAATATCATTCAACAACCGTTATATATATATATAACTATTCATTTAAATATAAAGTTGACAACTTACGGTGGAAAATAATCAATCCACTTTCTTCTGCTTTCTCGCACGTTGTAACATATTATAAGCTGCCAAAGTTCTACAATTTTTTTTTAGAATCAGCAAAATTTATTATTAATAGATATTCAAAAGCAAAAGTAATGGTCATGGACTAAAATGGTACAAAACCAAAACTACAAACACAGTGCATGAATAACAAAAATAAAAAATGTCAAACCATAACAGATACAAAGCCTACATCCAGAGACTCTACATGTCACATAGTTTATGTACGGTATATAAATTGAATACTTACGTGTCTAGAATTTCATAGATTTTTTTTATCCGGCCTCTTTCCCAATGAACATAGAAAGACTATTTCAAGCTTCGTTGGATTAAGGATGAGCAATTACAAATGATGACTACAAAGGCAACATACAATTTAATGTGTTAAATTAATTTCTATCAATCATAGGTGATTGACTATAACAAGAAAAAATATTCTTACTTGTTAAAATAAGGAGCAAGGTAACATATTTTTTTATCATCACACATCTTTTGTATGTAGGACTGAACACTACCACACTCATTTTGACTATGAGTGAAATGTGGATCAATAAATCCATAAGCATTATGGTTGCCCAATTCCATACAATGGCGGTATAGATATCTACAACACATTGGAAGTTATTTACATTATAAATATAATTAAGTACATAATAAATTAATAAATTAAAAAATAAAATATACTTACAGGAGCCACACTTGTAAATAGTGATGTCTAATTCTTTTGTACCCATACATAAGTCTATAATATTTTCCCTTGTGAGCTCAATAAAGGCACATGTCCCACCGAATTCATGATTCAACTTCAAAGTTTGATCCAAAGAATTGTCGAATCCCCACACCTCCACCAACACCCCGAACACGACCAGGGTGCTCACCTCGCCCTGTGGCTTCTGTCAAAATATTGCGTCGTCCTTGTGGGACAACGGTCCCTTCTGACACCAGAGAATCCTACAAATATCACCAATTCATAATAAATAGTAAAAAACGGATCAATATGTCAGAAAGACAACATCAGTTCAACACTCATAAAAACAATTCAACAAATAGCATCAGTTCAACATTAGTAATTAATATTGAGATTCTGAATATACTTAACAAGTGTCTCCGGTATATTTTAACATGATCCATTATATATTAGATGTTGGAATTGGATAGTGTGTTACTTGACTTACTTCTTTTGATATTTAGCCTTTTACATTTGTTCTAAAATCAGGACATTGAACCAATCGTTAGTTGGTTCAGTGGTGATTGGTGCTGAATTTGGTAGGGAGGACCACAATTTGATCCCCCGCAACTCTGATCGGGAGGGGGCTGGAACCACTTGATGTGAGAACTGACCCCCGAACCAGATTCAACTGGTGGTGAAAGCAAAAAAAAAAGGACATTGAAAAAATTCAAGACTCGTTTAAACATACTATAACAAAGAATTAATTGAATATCAACCTAATAAAGAAGAAAAACAATACTTGACATTAATTATTTCAATGTTAAGAAACATCTTTCCTGGAATTTCAAAACTAAGGAGTAAATATTTTGTACAAAAGTCATTGACATTGATTCTTCTAATTAACATCTAACTGAAACTAGTACTAATATAATTTACATATTGATAGAATTGCCAGCGGAGTTGAATTATTAAGTATATGGATTTTTTTTAAGAGAATATATGGAACAAGATGTATTGCACAGAGATAATGAGGTATAATGTTAGCTTTGGTCGAGTTGGTTTTCTCGATTCATCAAGTCATGGTAGTATAGTAATAGTAGTATACACACATAGGTTGACCAATAATACATAATGTGAACGGAAAAAAAAAAACATAACAAAAAACTATTATGAAATTAAAATCTAGAAATCCCTCTAGTTTATCCATTGTATGTATACTTATAGAACATTCAATTCATTCATACTTATGAAAATTAAAATTTATATTTGCAGATTACATACCTACTCAAGATTGAGAGTTCGATTTTTGAGATTGAAAACACCAAAAGCTGCAACGGTGAAGAGATTGAAGGGTTCGAAGTTAGGGTTTTCAGTGAAGAAGAAGCTGCGACAGTGAAGATAGTTCAAAGGAATATGCAGTGAAGAATTAGAAGGTTCGTGACGGTGACAAAGAAAATTGTTCCCTGACGATGAAGTTCAGAGGCTAAACTTTATGTTTTTTTTTTTAATAAAGAACGGATCATATAAAAAAAGAAGAAGGATTATACTTATCTTCCCCTGAAATTATTAAAAAACAAATCCGTATTTTACTTTTTATAATAAGATTTGGATTTAGTTAAAAAGATTTGATTTTTTTTTTATCAAAGATTTGATTTTTCTTTTTGTTTTTTTATAAAGGATTTGATTTTTTTTAATCAAAGATTTGATTTTTCTTTAAAAAAATTAGGATTTGTTTTTTTAATAATAAGGGACTGGGTTCGATTCCCGTATGCTGCATATTATAATTTATTTTGTAAAATTAAATTATACTTCTTAGGTCGGGTGAGAGACACCTAACTTAACAAAAAATGTTTCTTATGTCAATCAAGAGACACCTGACTTAATAAAAAAGGTTTCTTAAGCCAAGTGAGTTACACCTGACTTAACAACAAGGTTTTGAATTTTATATTTATCGTTATTAAGTCGGTTGACAGCGGAACTGTCTTAAGAAAGTTAAATTTATTTACGAAACTGCCACCATGCATTTTCTTAAGTCAGGTGGAAGCATTAACTGACTTAAAAACTTTTCTATAAAGGTATTTTTGTACTAGTGATAAATAAACAAAAAGTATACTAACCAACTAAGAAATCATGCCCAGCTCCATAACCTTTAACAGCTCCAATAGTGGACAATGACAGTCCATATTCATCGATTTTCTTACTCTCTGAGAGTTGAACTTTTGTTTTCATCTCAAATATAAGTTTATAAGGATGATCAGTAGTGCGATACAAACCGGATTCTGGTCCAACAGTGAAATGAGACATCTTGTAAACCTTCCCCTCAAAGATTTTATCACGGAACAAATACAACAGCTGACGACGAATGGAAGCATGAATTTTGGAACCCTATACATCAAATTAACAATAAATTAGATTCAGAATCAAAACAAACATTACAAACAAAAAATAGAATCAATTTAAATTTCAACAAAGATACCTTTTCATCAATCAAGACCATCTCAAGGGAATTCACCACATCAGGTTTCAAAAAAGAGTAGGTATTCCATAAACGAAGCACACGAACTTTGAAACGCCATGAATCTTTTCCAGGAGTAACAGCACCAAGCAAATCAAAAGCACTATCCATTTAAAACCAGCCAACACAATAACTTAATCTTTCAATTGGTGGGTGGAAAGTAAGTGATGGAGACTATAACGCTCTTATAACTACTTATAGACGAAAGAAAGTATGAACCCAAAACTAAAAGTTGAAGATCAATTAATGAGTGTTGTTTCTTTGTCATTAATGCCTGATATAAACAGTAGAAAAGATGCACCGAACATCAAGTACTGATGTGATGAATCACAAAAAACAAAATCAAAATATATCTATAATATCCATCACATGTACACATAAGCAGATAAAACAAATCCAAAAAGAAACATTTATAATAAAACAAAATTAGTAAAATAAGAACACACCTTTGGATTAATCGGACGAACCCTAAGCCCCAAATAATCTCTCACGTTTGCAAAACCTAGATCCTCCGAAACTTAGCGAAGAAGGACACTTAGAATCTGCAAAAAAAAAAAGAGATCTAAAGAATTTGTAAACTTAACAAAGACTGTGACCTTCGAATTTACACAGCCGTTGAATTGTTTGAACAGAGACCGTGGCCTTCGATTCAACGATCGCGGATGTGCGTTGAGGAAAAAAGGAACGGCTAATTTACCTTCAAAGCACAAACGTGCACCATGTCCAGCACAGCATAAATCAAAATAGGTTAATTGTGGGCCAGCCCCTACAAAAAACTTTATGATGAATATTAAATTCAAGAAAAATCCTGAGGCATTTGAGCCTCGTTCTCAAACCTTGGCAGGCCACGTAGAGACTTTAACATGTATGAACAGTACTTCTAAGGCCAATTATAAAATCCTCTTATCTAAAGTGTACTGATATAGTCTTTAAAAGACGTTGAAGAAATCTTTTGTAAATACAAAAGAAAAACTTTTTTACAATATTTTTTTAAAATATTATCGATGGATACTTCTAAATCATTCTATTAGTAGATATTTGTTTCAATAATGGCACGAGCACCAATATTATATTTATTTAATAGATGAAAACAAATATCATATTATATGTATTTATGAATACTTATTTATATCTCTAAGTATGAGTGAAAATAAAATGTAGTCTTATATATCATTTCCATTCTCGTATATTTGCGAATTTTTGGTTTTAGTTCTTTAATTTTTTTTTGTTGCAAATAAGTTTCTGAATGCACAAAATTTATTGGTTTTAGTCCCTGTCATATGCTACCGTTACAAAAAACACTAATTTGTCAAACGTTTGCACAAGTGGTCACTATGATGTGTCAAATTAAGTTGATCTGGTCATAAATGAATGACCAAAATCAAACCTTCGTGAAAATTGAAACAAAACGGTGTAAGCATGCATTTCTTTCTATTATAAATGTGATTTTGGTCCTTCATTTCGCAAATATAAAACAAAAAATGATATTTAAATCTACATTTTATTAGTTTATAATTATAATATACTATATAATAAATTTTGTTAATACATGTGTAATAACAATTGAATGCAATGCATGATTCTTACGTCTTCTTTCATCGGTGGCTTAAGATTTTCAAATAACATTTTTCTGACAAAAGATTCAAATAACATTAGTTTATTTATCTAGTGCAATAAAAATAGAGAGATCAATCTCTTCGATGATGCATAGACACTCTTTTTTTTTTAAAAGTCAAAACGAAAATGCCAATGCACAAAAATTCTATAAAAATTGTAAAAAGAAATATTTTATAAAAAACAAAAATCATATAAAAAAGACATTGTACTTGATTATTTAGAAAATAATAAAAGCAAGAAAACTAACATAATTTTTTTTCACTACTTTTCTGGCACTCAAGTCAAAGTCTAAACATCTTTATTCTTGGTACATTTTTTTGGGTACAAGAATGGTATCTGTTTTGGTAAAACAATTAATTAAATTAAATTAAAATTAAAATATTATTATATATGCTCTGCTATTAATAGTATATGAATGCAATGGTTCAAATTTCTTTCTTTCATATATATATATATAAGATACTCCCTCCGGTCATTTTTATAAGAAACAGTTGACTTTTTAGATTCATTCAATAATGAATGTATTTAAACTATAATATAAACCAAATCCATTAATTATTGAATGAATCTAAAAAGTAAACTGTCTCTTATAAAAAAGGATCGGAGTGAGTAATTACACTTTAATAGAAGACAAACGGATAATAAGATGCACCGCTAACCCTTTTATACTGATTCTCTAAAATTCAAAATATAATTAATTCGTTCAGACGATTCTATACGAGTAGACTGTTTGTCATTTCAATGACGCAAAAAATATTATTTTTTTAAAAAAAAACTACTATTAAATAAATATTGTATTTCAATAGACATGTATAAAAAAATTAGAATTATTTACTCAAAAAAAAAAATGAAAAGAATTTAAATACAATTTATGATGTTTCTGGTGTTGAATTTGGTAGTGTAATATGACGTATTTGTATTAAATGAGACATTACAAAAAATGAGGAGTGAAAATAACGTTTTTAGTTTTTTATAATGTTTTTGTTTTTTCAAGTTTTGAACTGTGCTTCTGTCCCGCTCAGTAGCGACGCTCCTCTTCTTCTTCTTCTCATTATTATATAATTCATTCATTCATTCATTCTCTTTTTCAACTCTCTCTCTCTCTCTCTCTGGTTTTTCTGAGGTCGATCTTTACTCTCTCACATCACACTCTCTCTCTCTCTCATTTTCACATTCTATCCAATGTTTTTATTTTCTTGTTTAGATCTGAGATTGAGCTACATTACTTTGTATTTTCAGGATTATGTCTTGTTTTTTGTTTTTTTTAATTTTCTTTTTCATCCTTTCTTTGGTAAAAATGGGTGAAAATTAAACCAACTGGATTTTGGGATTTTTTTGTTTTTGTTTTGAAAAGTCATGAAATGAAAATGCTTGATGATTATTTGTAAAAATTATGATTTTTTAACGTGTTTGGTTGGACTTTGAAGTTGAAAATTTGGGTTTTTTTTATAATTTATAATTTATTTTGATATTCATTGATTGATTGATTATGATGTCGTTCATAAGAGAAGCTTGTTCTTTATTTACCTTATTTGATTTGTTTTGATTTTCAGCTACTCAACAATTTTGTGACTTTTTGTAACTCAAGAAAATCATGACATAATGAATTAATTATTAAAAGAAAATCAAACTTTTTTTTTTGTCTTAATTCTCCTTTTTATGAGGAACAGACCTTGTAATCTGGAGTTCGGCTGCCGGAAGAACGAGGGTTGTTATGACCAGGATTCAAACTCGGATTTTTCTTAAAATCAAGATTTGTTGATTGATTTAAATTAAAATAATAATAATATTGAAAGGTTTATATTTTGAAATGAAAAGGAACACACATTGTTGAAATGAAAAACAATGTTACATTATAGTTTATTTGTTTATTTATTATTGTGCTTGTGTAACTTATGTTAATTTGTTGTTGTTTTCAAATAGGTATGATTGTATGATTTAGATTTGAAATCATATTGAGTTGCTCTTCTTCTTAAAGGCACAACACAAGCTATGAATAAAGCAAAGAGTAGTACTTTGTGTGCCAAAGATGAAGAGCGTCCACTCAGAATCACTAGATCAAGAGCAAGGGTTTTGGAATCCTCATCCAAAAATGTTAACATAGTAGAAAATTCCAAAAAGGTTGTATTATCTGAGAATAAAACATGTGTTGTTGATGTTCCTAATGTTCCTCACCGTAAGAGAAGGGCAGCTTTTACTGATGTAACTAACATCACCACAAAACCACATGATAAACGTGTTAAACATTCTAAACTTCAGGTATAAATTCTCATTTTGTCTCCATCAAATACATGTTTCAAATTATTTCAATGTTGCCATATAATTAGGAATTGAAAATATGTTTTGTGAATTATCATTAGTGTCATGTACTTGTCATAAAGTCTAGCAATTGAGGACCACTGTTCGATCCCCGGGAGGGGGCTGGAACCACTTGATGTAAAAAAGTGTAGCAATTGAACTTAGATGAAACTTTTTCGCTACAAGGCTAAAAAACCATGTAATGTTATATGAGAGATAAAATGCTATCAATTTTATGTAAATAGTAGAATCTTGTGTTAGGTGCTAGAAACACATGTTTGTTGGAAGACTTTTGTTGTTGTTAATGGCAGTTTGTTATCCGTTTCATAGGCCAAAGGAGTTTACCAGAAGAAGAACACTAAGCTAACTTCAGATGTTACCATCGAAGTTTCATCGGCACAAGAGGATGTTAAAGGGAAGTTAAGTGAAGAATTGTCTACCATAAAGATGGTAGAGTCAAATGATACCATTGCTGCAGTAACTTTGGTTCATGAACCAGATGAACAATGTATGTCCAACAACATAACAGAACATGTTATGACGGACACCGCACTTTCAATGCAAGGATCTGTGAATGCTGCTGAACTGTCAATAATCTCTCCTAGTCCAAACAAAGGTTTTCCCTCAATAATCTCATATTTTAAGTTGACAGAAGTTCAATGTTATAAGATTGCCCTTTTGATAGCATAATTTTTTTTTACAAGAAGTAATCAATTCATTCACTAGAAAGATAAAATATCTTCAAAGTTTGGACCCCTTAATTACTGCCATGTTGTCTTGATTGGATTTTGCAGATATAAATATGATTTGTGAGAAGCTAGGAGCCTCAAATTGTCTGACCATTGTGGACATTGATAAAGAGTTAAAGGATTCTGAAGTTTGGAGTGTTTATGCCCCTGATATATACAGCAAAGTTCGAGTCGCCGAGGTTTGTGAGTAATGCTTATTAAACAATTTCATGCTGTACACCTAAAAATTATTATATAACATTATAATAAGGTTCTTTCAGTTTCAGAGTATAGCTTTTAACTAATAGGATAACCAATAGCATATTTCATCTAGCAATGTTTTATATTATTAAAAATTCAGTTTTGCTGCATAAGAGAACATTCCAAAGTAATAATATTTTTGTGCTAAGAATAGAGAAGAATAATTAGGTTCACAGCAAAAAACTTGACGATAAATTTTGGTATAATCTCTCCAGCTTGAAAGGAGACCATCAACCAATTACATGGAGAAGTTGCAGCAAGATATTTCTCCAAGCATGCGCGGAATTCTGATTGATTGGCTTGTGGAGGTTAGTCTCATGGCATTGGCATCATGCACATTTTTCTATTTGAGGACATATTTAGCTTTTCCTTTTTTGTCGCCGTAAGCTTATAAATGGATTCTCTTCTTACTAAAGGTTACATACAAAGTGATGAATATCTGGAAATCCTTATCATGATCCTGCTAAAGGTTTCCTATTTCTTTTTCAGGTTACTGAGGAATATAAGTTGGTTCCAGACACTCTTTACCTTACTGTGAATCTCATCGATCGGTTTCTCTCAACAAAATTGATTCAGAAACACAAGCTCCAGTTGCTTGGTATTACTTGCATGTTCATTGCATCGTAAGTACCATTCTTTGTAATGATCCTGGTTAACATAAGTTCCCTTAGCTCAAAGTTAGATTTCTTGATATTTCTGCTTCTTTTTGAACTATGAATTAGGGACATTAAGGCTTTCAAAATGATAAATCAGATCATGTCAAACAATTTTCTGTGTGAAATTATTGTGGCGATGATAATAAATTTTCAAAATGCTACTTTTGTCTTAAACTTGTATTTGTTGATAATTTCACAGATTTCCCTGAATGGAATTTTGTTCGTAAGAAGCTAGTAATGAAACTAAAGTTTTCAACATCTATAAATGTGTAATAAAATTCTGATTTTATTCACGAATCATTTGATCTGAATGAATTTGGTGATGCTGACAAGTGATTTTCTGTTATCTAACTAAGATATCATGTCTGTTCTTTTCAATATCATTCGGTCTAAGATGCACTTCTTTCCTTTCATGGCTTATAGAAAGTACGAAGAAATTTGTGCTCCTCGAGGGGAAGAATTTTGCTTCATCACAGATAATACATACACAAAACAAGAGGTAGAGTATTTAATACAGTTGCATCCTACATGATGAATGATATATAGAACAAAAACACCTAATCATTGCAAATATGACAGGTAGTGAAAATGGAGAAAGAAGTTCTAAACCTTTTGCGTTTTCAGTTATGTGTTCCTACAACCAAAACATTTCTCAGGTATGTCATGTTACTGTCTTTATCAATTCACATTTTGTTGGAAAATTCCACTTAAAACTTAATCGAACTATGTTGATCTTTTATCGTCTTTCAGGAGATTCATCCAAGCAGCACAATCTTCTTACAAGGTATTATAGTTGTTATCCACTATCTAAGATTTAGCTTACTTAGCGCATGTTTGGTTTCACAGTAGATATAGCCAAAAGTGATTCTAGACGCATAAAATTGATTTTGACATGTTTGATCGATGTCAATTTTAATCGGTTTTGCCTCTAGAATTGATTCTAACTTGAAAGCTATGATTTGTAGTTTTTAACTCTAATCGTATGTGATTTTTACACTCACTTTTATGTAAATGTATCCAAACATAAACCATTTTACATTCAGCTTACTTTTAACTAAAATCAACTTTACATAATCAATTCATTCAAAGGCAAATTTTGTTACCGCAAAATCAACATGTTAACTTTATCTTGTTATCCAGGATCCTCGCGTTGAACTAGAATTCCTGGCAAACTATTTAGCTGAGCTTACTCTTGTCGAATACAGCTTCTTACAGTTTCTACCTTCTCTTGTGGCTGCTTCTGCTGTATTCCTTGCCAGATGGACTCTCAACCACTTAGAACACCCTTGGGTATGAACTGTTGTATACCAATTTACCTTTGTTTAGATGTAAATAAAAATTTAGAGAGTCACATCACTCATATGGAATCTATATTCGCAGACTCCGACACTGGAGCATCATACAAACTACCGAGCTTCAGAGCTAAAAACAGTTGTTCTTGCATTGGAGAATCTGCAACTTAATACCAAAAGCTGTTCTCTCCATGCTATACGCGAGAAATATAAGCAAGAGAAGGTTGGTATAACAAACTTTGTCCTTTTTTCAATTCACCAAAGTTTTAACTCCACCAGTCACACACCAAAACTTATATATATATATATATATATATATATATATATATATATATATATATATATATATATATATAATATATATGAGGAGGAATCATTTGATATTTTATTGAGGTGAATCAAAATTAACATTGCTTAATAACTGTTAATCTTGATGCATCTCAACATTATATCAAATGATTTCATATTTACTTTAAAATTTATAGAGATGATCTATATAATATAAGTTTTTAATCCAACGGTTAATTTTGTATTTTGTAGAATATATAATCGGTAAAAATTTAATAAGCGATGTTTCTCTATTCAAGTGTTATATTAGTGTAATTTGATCCGCAATAGCAAATGTACTCGTTGGTTTCAACGTTCTAAGTTATTGAGTGAAATTCATGTATGTCTCATCACTTTGAAAATAAGTCTCACTTAAAAAGTGATGAAATTCACCTAAAAAGGGAGCCTTAGAGAGTATGTACCAATACTTCTCCACTTGTATTGTGATGTGCCCTTTATAGGAACACCTTTTGCATCTTATGTAAAGTACATAAACCGACAAACTAATATGCCTATCATGTCCTTATCATTCCTGAAATAATGTATGGGCATTATTACATGAAATTGACATTTGCTTCATGTGACAGTTCAATTGTGTAGCAAAACTGTCTCCAAAACCGGTGCAGTCACTGTTCCAAGTTCAAGTGTAATTATGCATTTCTTAAGGACTCAAGCATGACTTCAGAATTTCCAGTATAGAGAGGGTGCTGTTATCATCAATTGTGATATATAGTTTACCCTTTACTCTTTTGTTACATTGTTGTAACATGTAACATGGTATTAATTTTTGGTTAATCTAGATTTCATTGTAACATGTAACAGTGAGTTGAAGTGTACTAAGGTTAGAGTATAATACTTCATTTTGAAGTTGTCATTATTATGTAACAAAGCCATGTGTGTGGCTGCTTTTGGAATTACATACATTTTACTTTTATTTCTTTTTAGTCAGTCATGTACAACATATTCATCTTAATGCAAACTTAACAAGAATTTTTAACTGAGTTGCAAAATATTTGTCATAGGTATTCACATTTGATTTTATTAATATTCTATTCATTTTGGTTGGATAGACCCGGTTTGCGACTTGTGTTCATCTCTAGGTCTTAGGTTCCAACCCTCTGAATATTACTTCATGTGTTAGGTCAGTGCATGCAAATTATTTCTCTGCCTTCATTTGGAAAATAAAAGGTCTTTTGTTACATTGTTGTAAGTGGACAGTGGGATTAGTCCTCCAAATTAGATGGTCCTTTGATCGGATGCGAATTTTTTAAAAAATAAAAGGATATTCTATTTTTTTAATGTTGTTATTTATGATTGCAATTTCAAGGATCTTTAAATGCTTTTTTGAGAATCAGTTTCAGCTACTATGGAACCAAAGTGACACTGACATATCCCTCAAATGAAACATACATCAGAAATTTGAGTAGGAATGCATCAAAGTTATTTTATTTTTTTTTGGAAATATTAATCTTCCAAACACAACCCAGCTAAATTTTTTATTACTGGAAAAAATATTTGGAAAAGCTGAATTGGGTAATAATTCACTTGCCATGTGGTGCTGAGAAACAAAAAAAGAGAGAGTGGATGAAAAGGTATTGTTTTTTTTTTTTTTGATAACAAGATGAAAAGGTATTGTTGTTCCTAAATCTATTCTGCAGGCTATAGATGTTATTCTTTAAGGTAATTAATTTTTTTATAATGATTAAATATTTATATTAATATATAATAATTACACATAAGTGAAAGATACCTTACCAAAAATATGAGTGAAAAGTAAACGGGTAACAACTGAACATATTATTAATATTCTTTAATGAGTAAACTACTATATTTAATGATAATTAATAATATATAATGATATCGTATTTATATTCTTTAATGTAACAAAAAATGAAAAAACTACTATATTAAGCCATAGTTTAGGGTCCACATACAACTGAACATCCCAAAATATGGTTTAATGAGCATATTATTAATTTTGTTTGGTAATTACTCTTCTACCTTCCGTGTTGTTCAAATAGACAAAATAAACTATCGAAAGATATCATCCAGTAAGATATATATTACGAAAAGATATTTTTCAATGGATTGAGGGTATTTTGAACAACGCGGGTAAGAAGAGCAATTGTAATTTTGTTTTCAACAAACATCCTACTTGGGTTTGATTATTTGAACATTTTTCAACTTAAACCACATTTTGGTTCAATTTTCTTCCTAGGTGTAGTTGAAGTGGTTGAGCTAAGACATCCAAAAAAGAGTCAAAAAAGAGATTCCGGATTCAAGCTATAATTACTCTAAGAAATAATTGAAACAACAATTTCCAATTCAAATTTGTTAGGTTCTTGGGGAGCTTGAAACCTACAAAGGTGGCAATATCTAGTGGTGCAGATTCTGTACTCTTTTTCTTTCTTTATACTTTCTTTCCTTTCACTTATTTTTCCTTTTATTTTCTTTTTATATCCAAACATTGTGTTAAGCAACAATATTCTCTTAGTTTAGGTAGATGCCATGCTTTTTCTGTAGCCAAACAAATACTGCATATCATAGAGCCTCTGATTATTTTTTTTCTTCCGAGCTAAAAAGGACATCTATCATCTTGCCCGTCTCCAACCGTTTAGAGACTATTCAATATATTATATGTTTGGTATCACGGTGATATGTCAAAATCACGGTGATTCTGGCATATCCACCGTGATACCAAACATAGACATATTTATATGGTTCAAGAACCAAATTTGAGAGAGGGTGATAATTCAATAACCAAATTGGTGGTTTATTCGTATCATTTCCGTTTTTTATTATACATTTTTTAGAAATCAAGATCAAAGGTAAAAGTACTGGGGAGAAAAGAGAATCATACACAATGCAGATTATGGAAATAAGCTTATACAGAAAAATGGTTTCATTAATCAGCTGCATGGTCCTTCTCATAACTTATCTTGAGGAGGCAAGTTGCTATCATACAGACATCAATAAAAAATATGTTACATGTTACAACATCTGGCTGCCAGAAGCATCAAAGTCATATATGACCCAAAAAATGAAAAGCTACTCCCAGGAACAATCATTTACCGCATTTCTTGCGGTTAAAAATTGATTTTGATTGTATCATATTCATACATACATACATGCATAATTTCCCGTTATCAAATCAGAGACACTAAAACAGCAGTGTTTCCAACTACAGGCTTGAGATTGGCCGCATGTTCTAATTGTTTCCAAGCTTCATTTAGTTTCTCGGAATCCGATTTTAGCTTTGCTTCCTCCTCCTTATACTGAGATTGACAAGAAAGGAAGAAATTCTCATCCATCTCCACGAACATCTTTCTAACATTATGAGTTAAGTTGAGCACTGCCGGGTTCCAGTGGCTTTGAGAATTCCTCTCCAGAGCTGGAAATATGATAGGTAGTATCACCTGATGGTTGTGAGCAATCAAATTGACAATGTGGTCATTGTTCCATAAGTAAAGGGCTCTTTCAGATACCTGAAAAAACAAATCCATGTTGAATTTTAAAAAGGGTATCTTTAGCTATTAACAAGCAACTCAAAGGAAACCATTGATTCTCGAAAGAAATTAGAGAAAATATGTAGCAGATTAGTCATTTATTCAAAAATACCAACAAAAGATATACTTGTAGAAAATATGATCCATAATATTTGTAGAACTGTATGAACTTAGTTCATAACATTATCAATATTTCAAAATGATACATGAAATTGCAAATCAGTAATCAAGTTTGTTCCTCTGTCAGAATCTGTCATCAAAATACATTTTGACATTATACACTTAATGTCAAATTCATCCCCTACATTATCAACTTAAAATATCATTATAGTCTATGCAAATCTCAACAAAGGGACAGACCTGATTAACATTTTGCAATTTCAGAGATTATTTTAGAATGTTGATAATGTAGAGGACTAGGTTGATACAGTCTTACGATTTCAACGACCAAATTGGGTATTCACTCAAACAGAAAATAATACAAACTACTTTCACACTATATCAGCAACATCTAACTTTTATAAAGTCTTAGCTAGTTTGCTTCATAATATAATATAATGCTAAATTAGAATATGACTGTAAAAGCAAATATCGAGCACAAACTTGAAACACCAGTCAACTATAGATTTAGAGCATGGATCAATTTTTCTAATAACAAAACTAACATTAGAATAATAGGACTATCTATCCAAATAATGCGGATTGTTTTTAACCAAATGGTTTCGGTGTAAGATTACCTGAAAGTGTAAACTCCTAATGCAATATCCAATTCGCCAAAACAATGGTACCATGACCTTTTGGAACTCTACCATGTTAATTGTTTCCAAAATTTCTTCCAATTCTCCAAGGAACATTACCTCTTTCTGACTATGTGTTATTGGCCAATATTTCAACAAACCCCTTATCACAACACTAGCCAACTTAGGCTCTTTCTCTATAAACTGTGTAACACAATAAGACAATTGTTGAAAGTAAACCCCCATAGATCTAGGTTTGTGCAAAGGAATCAAAACTCTCCACAAGAAAATTTTGTGTTCCTCTTTCAATGGTAAAGCAAATCCACTTATTATACTCCCAAAAATCTCCAACAACTCAGCAATCCCATTATGTTTCTGAGTCTCAAACACAAACTTATAAAACAAATTGTTAATCGATTTCCGAATAAAAGGTCTATGAACCATGAATTTTCCATAAACCCTATGCAGAATTGTCTTCAAACAATCCCTTTCCCTAGGATCCTCCGAATCAAACAACTCCAACAATGAAGAAATAAACAAATGGTCAAAATACTTTTTTGCAACCTTAGCATCAAGACAAGAAGATGTTATAAATTTAAGCAATAATTCATAAACAAGATGAAGATGAGGCCAAGCTGGATCAAAAGACGGTTCATCATCGTCATTCTCACCGCCACCACCTCGATTATTAGCCCTATAATTTGGCGGGAGAACACGAAAGAGATTAATAGCACACATTCTACACATTGCAAGAATAGCTGGTTCACTAAACCTTGATGAACCAAAAGATGAAACAAAATCAACAAGTTCAACCAAAGTTCTTCTCTTTACATCTTTTTCCACAACGTTCTTAGCAGGATCGGTGAAATCAAACGCCACACAACAAAGACTCAACTTGCTCACAAAAAGGTTCATTTTTTCCGAGCTAGAAACATCCTTAAACGGCACCAACGGTTCAATCAACGACACGGTTCCCGTCGGAAAAACTGCCGCCGAGTTCCTTTTACCGGCGTTGGATTTAACACCGTCGTTTCCGCCATTTGACCTGTTGTTTTTTCCGCCGGCTCGAGGCGAATCGCTCCGGCCAGACGAGTCACCTCGGGGTGACTCGTCCGAGTCGGGTTTTGACGCTTTGAAAGGAAGTTTGCTTAGGAATTGCTTCAACATTGCGACCCAGAAGCTGAAATCGACAAATTTTCAAGCTTTATAGAAAACCCATGAAGGAAAAAAAATCAATTTAACATGAAAACGTTGATTTGTTCTAGAAGAACCGTGAAAGGGAACAATGTGCGAAGAACAGGGTTGAGAAACCCTGTATCTCGGTTATGGAAGAAACACGTGAATTCAAAACAATGTAAGAGAAGCTTTATGAAATTGAGATGGAAAATTTAAATGGGTCGAGGGAAATTTCAGATTTTGTAGCATGCATTGGTGAAAAATCAAATATTGAAAGTTGTAGGTTGCAGCAAAAAAAGGGGAAGAAAAAGGGTATAAAATAATTAAATTAACAGCATTTTGTGAATTTTGGTTGGGAATGAGAAAAGAGAAATGTAAGGAAATTTGTATGAATGAAAAGAGGTAATGTGATGATGATGGAAATGAGGAAGTTTTGATTGAGGTGTGATTTTGGGTAATGAAACTTTATTGAGCTGTTAATTCCTGTCTTTGATGATGAAATGAAATGAAAAATGTGATTCAGTATATAGTCAGAAAGAAATGAAGAAAAGAGAAAAAGTATAATGAGGCAAATGGGTTGGTTCTTAACTTCTTTTTTCCTTAGTTTATGGACAAAAATTAATCAATAATCAAATGGTTTGGATCTTACATTTTTCATAGATAACAGGTTGAGTTTAATAATGGAGTAATAATAAAATTTGTACCAATAACATTTCGGTAAAGAGAATTAGTACAAGTAAACTTACCTCAATTAATAATCCCGTCGTATTTTTGGACTTGTACCGATACACTATTAAGGTGTATTTGCTCCGGTTCTATATATAAGTGAGTTTTAACTTTTTAGATTTATTGAAAAAGTAATGTATCTCATCAATAATATATAGAACCGAAGGGAGTAGAATCTTAATAGGTTCACAAATACGGTGAAACCTATTCTACCTTTTATAATTGGAAAGTATTTACCCATCAACCAATGAGATCAATCCACATAAATAAATTTGTATGTGGTCCCCACAACCAACTTGTAACAAATTTGTGGAAACCATATGCAAATCTACTTATGTGGTTTGTTCTCATTGATTGATGTTCTCATTGATTGATGAATAAATATCTTCAAATTATGAAATGGTAGATTAGAAAATATCAATACTTAATTGGGAAAAATTATAAGGATTATTTGTGGATCTATCACAACTGTCGACATCAACAAATGTATCAGTACATAGAGAAATTACCGGAGGAGAGATGGAAACAACTGGTTAAGAATTTTAGAATAAGAAAATTTGGAAAATGTTAGCATGTATCCTTAAGGCACATGTTAAGAAGATAAATGTGAAAATATTCTCTTAGAAATTGTGTATTTAACTTTCTAAACATTAAATATTTTATATCATTAAATGTTAATTTTTCATATTTAGGTACATATGACACATGTTAACATGACCCTAAGAATTTTTGAAAGAAGAACGATAGAAAATGACATAGGAAAAAGAAGGGGTGTTTTTAGCGAGGGTGGAAGATGAGGATGAGAGTGAACAACGATCTAGAAACTACAGATTACATTTTCCTAGAATGTGAATGGGTTCGCAAAGTTTGGTTTGCCTCACCTCTCACTGTTAACATAGAGAATATTAAAATCAAACATGTCCATGACTGGCTAGATTACATGACTTAGAAAACTAAAGAAGCAGAGCTACAAGTTATATCTACCATTCTCTACAGCATCTGGCAAGCTAGGAACGAAAGAGAGTTCAAAGGAAAATCCATACCTCAAATCGATGTAATGCAACGTGCTATGAAGATCCTCTATGAATTCAAAGCTAATCAGGAAACTAGGGTTTTGTTTGACCCAATTGAAGCTGAGAAAACCCGTCACAACACCTGTTGGCGTCTCCCTCCAAAAGGAACCCTGCAACTGAACGTGGATGCTCACTCCTTGAGTGATGGCCGTTGGGGATTAGGGCTTCTTTTGTGTAGGGATGATGGAAGCACCGTTGGAGCGGTGACTCGCATTCGAACGGGATCAGATGATGCTCTTCTCGCCGAATTTATGGGTCTTCAAGAAGCTCTGGCTCTAATTCATCAATGGAACCTCCCGAAAACCATCACTGAGATGGATGGAAAGACAATTGTTAACGCAGTAAAAAGCAATGCTCAACCTAGAACTGACTGGGGAAACATAGTGAAGTTGTGCATGAAGAAGATGAAAGAGCGAAACAATGTGGAAGTGGTTTGGGTTTCTAGATTAGGCAACATGGTTTGCACATGAATTAGCAAAATGGGCCAAATATGAGCCCAATAAGGAATGACACTCTAATTATCCCACTTGTATTTTTGAACATATCCAAAAAAATACGGGTCCTGTTTCTTTTAATCAATAAAAGGTTTTCTTTTGTCAAAAAAAAAAAGTAAATTTGTATCGACATAAAGAAAGTAAGAAACAAAGTAGATTAAATTAACTGAAATGATACAAATTGGTGTCACACTAATAGATGTCACATCATTTGCTACAAATTCGTGATACATACGCGTATTCGCGATAAGTAGCATTTCTCATCTAAAAAATACTAATTAATATTTTCTAAAACATAAAATAGAAGATGTAAAAAGTAACAAGTTTATAGAGAAAAAAGAATATTCTTATTCATTAAACTTCTTTTGTATTGAATGTTTTTTATTTCAATTATTATATTGGAAATTTCTTTAATCAAATAGTAATTTCCAAGTTTTTTCTAAAATAAAATTAATAAGATTAATTCTATGTACTTATTTCAGAGATGTATGAAAATCGAAATTCAAAACACAATGTAGTGTTATTTTATTGTTATGTTACTTTTCAAAATATATCCATAAATACTTATATGATATGATTTAACTGAATGTGTAAGATATGTATAAATTATATGTTGTATGGTAAACACATGGAAATAATTTTCCTGCCCTCTCTGTCTAATTTTTTTCACAAATCGACCAATCTAATCATAATTTTTAAGTTAGATGTGATGTAAATCAAGCTTTTGTAGTACATATATAGTGATCGATGAATTATGATAGGATGATAGTGTAAAATCTATATACACTTTTGGTGTATGTAAGTTAAAATTATAAATAATCCTTAAAAAAAGGTCAAATTCTAAATAAATATTGGACCAGTAACCAACAATCAATTGATTCAATTGGTAAGTCATTTGAATCTATTAAGTAAATGACCATGGGTTTAATCTTTGACCCATGTGTACTGAAAAATAATAGTTGAGAGGAGAAAATCAATTTTGTGTGCCTCACATTGCTAAACGGCGTGAGAATTTTGTAGCTATAACTAGTATGTTAGTCCGTGCCGTGCACGGGATTATTTTCTTCATTAATATTATTTATATGTTTATTTTGATATATTATTTGATTAATTTGGTTTAAAATTCTAAGGTAAAATTGAGATAGATTTTGCTTGATATAGATTTAACGATGTTACAGAATACAATGGGATTAAGAGTATTATACTTCGCTTCCCATTTTACACTATTATGAGATAGATTCTTTATCTCATCTTTATTCCCGAAACTATATAGTGATCCTATAAATATAAAATAATTATAAACTTCATTCTCAAAGGAAAATATGCTTTGATTTTTCATGGTCTTAAGATTTTTTGGGACCGTACAAATAAAATTAAAATATACCAAGGTTTTTTTTATTTCTCATCTTGAGCCGGCTCTTTATAGGAAATTTACATTAGGGTCATTGTCAAACACGGGATAATTTTTATTTTTTTCAACAATATTTATTTTCATATGTTATTTTTTCTTTTGAATCTCTCCATTCAAATTAATAAATTAAGGTTCTTTAAAAAGTTCGAACGAAGGTTATGGAATATCTAAAAAGTTTGAGCGAAGGTAATGGAAGTTTAAAATAGTATAAACTATAAAAAAAATCAAAATTATATTAATTTATTTTAGATTTTTCATAAATTTCATCAGCCATATGTAATATAATGAAAATGCGATGGACATATAATATGGAAAAATTCCCTTAGTCAAAATTCAAATTTTAATTAGTCACTGTATATTTTTAATAGTGGAGTGTGAAGTGTTACTCGTTTCCTATTATATACCACTGAGATTCTCTCTCTTTCTCTCTCTCCCGTCTCCGTCGCAGGATCTATATAGGGGCTCCATCAACAATAAAATAGTTGCTAATTCTATATTTTTTTAATGAATATCAATAAAATTTTTGTGTTAAGTTATCACTATCTTCTACATACACTTTTCATCATGGAGGATCACTTTTTATCGTGTTAAATAAAATTTTGAATAAATGATCCCCGTGATAAAATATTAAATATGAAAATATGGATAACCCCACAGTCGGAATTCAAATTTGAATTAGTCAATGTGTATATTTAATAGTCGGGTGGAAAGTGCTTCCCGTTTTCTATTCTACACCAGTGTGAGATTTATCTCTCTCTCTCTCTCTATATATATATATATATATATATATATATATTTCTATCTCTCTTCCGTCTCCGTTATATGACTCTATAGAGGCTTCATCAACAAAAAATAGTTGTTTATTCTATATTTTTTTTAGGAATATCAATTACATTTTCGTGTTTAGTTCTCACAATGATATTTTTTTTAAAAAGGACAAAACTTATATACTTTTTCTTAGGTGCAGTTTTTACTGTGTTTCTCACAAAAAGTTAGTTATTTATATTTTTTAATTTAAAAAAATAAAAGGAAAATGTTTTTTTAATAAAAATAACCACCTCCTTGTATCTAGTATAGTAAGAACTGTGTCTAAAGTACTGTACATAAGTTTAGCTCTTTTAAACAAATCTGCAAAATTTTATTAAGGAAGCACTCTATGCACAAGAAGTGCAGAATATGATCTACATACACTTTTCATCATGGGGATCACGTTTCTTCGTGCTATATACAATTTTGAATAAGTTTTCCCCATGATAAAATATAAAATATGAAAATAAGGATAATTCTCGCAGTTGAAATTCAAATTTTAATTTGTCAATGTATATTTTTAATAGTGGGGTGAGAAGTACTTGTTGTTTCTCGTTCTCCAACACTGAGTCTCTCTCTCTCTCTCAAAATCTTCTATTTTGTTTTTGTCTCTAATGAACATAATTTTTTCTTCAAAATAAAATGTTTTTACGTAAAAAAAAAGTTTATAGATATGTCATAAGCTATTTTTTGGGTTCAATTTTTCGAGTGATCTTATCTATGAAAAAAATAGTGTACTTTCTTATTTCAATATGTTTCAAAGTAATCTAAATATAAGTGTTCGTTCATTTAACAAAATTAAAATATTAAAAATGTACCAAGATAGTGTCGCACAAGTTGTAGATACTTGGGCCTCTTAATCATTTGGTCTTGAGATCGATCCTGATCGGTGTATATGGAGAATCATTTTTTAGGAGAGGTCAATCCTTTAAATAGATCTCAGTTAAATCAATAAGATTAATCTCTGCAGTTGCGCACGGATGATACCTTTGGTTTACAAAAAAAAAGTGCATATATATATTTGAGAGTTTCTATAAAAAAATATAATATTTGTGAAAGTTTCTAAAAAAAAAAGAGTTTCTAAAAAAAATATAGTATATAATATTTGAGAGTTTTCACAAAAAAAAATTGAGAGTTTAAAAAACAATATAATATTTGAAAAAGTTTCTACAAAAAGAAAACAAAAAAATATAACATTTGAAAGAGCTTTACAAAAAAAAAATTATAAACATTCAATTATTGTTGTCAATATGATTCGAACAACGTACCTTTGTTAGTAATTATAAGGTAATTTTCTCTACAAAAGGAAGTGTAGTTTTCCATAAAATATTATGAAAATTCAATTATTGTTGCCAGTGGGATTCGAACAACAGACCTTAAACTAAAAACTCTGAATGACACATAAACAAAAGAAGCTCCGATTGAATGCCACATAAGCAATTAATATTGAAAATACACGAGAAAGCTCCGTGGGAATCTCGAAATGTATATAATAGAGATATGTAATACAAGAGAATAAAAAACTGGATTATTAAAATAAATTGTAAAAGACACTAATTTTTTATATGAAAGTTGAATTGTCAAGTAAGTACAATTCAGTTGGTAGCTACAAAGACATTTGATATATTTTGAGGCGCGGGTTCAAATATGTAATTCTTCATATATAAAGTGTGTTATTTTTACCACTAAATTATTTGTCAAAAAAATAAAAATAAAAACTCAACTAATGATTTTCACCAATTTCATATATGTGATTAAAAAAACAAATTGATTAAAGGAAAAATTTGGATACCAACAACATGTGACGTGGGTAAAGATATCTAGATGCCTTAACTATGATTTTGACTGGATCCGTATTGAAAAAAAAAGATTTTGGGATTGAAATTGAATCAGGCACGACCTGCCAAATGCAAATTAAAAATCAGTAAAAAAACAACAAATAAATTAGTGTTGACGGATTTGTTTTATTAAATTTAGGGCATGTGGCGCTGAGTTATTGCCCTGTAACTCTTTTTTTTTTAAGACTAAAGAGGATCTTGTATGAAAATCTCTTAACTAATAAATCGGAAAATTTGTCAAAAATAAAGAATGATTGATTATCCAAAGATAAAAAAAGTGTGTGCATTACGAAATGTGTGGTATGAATATTGTTATGGTTTAAGTTTGACATGCCCATGACTCCATTCATTTCTTGTTTGTCTTTTCCTTCTCATTTTGCATTTGAGAAGAAGAGATAACGGCCCCCACTTCCCTCCTTTTATTTCAATTTAATATTTTTTTCTTCTTCCATTTAGAACAATTAGGATTGTTTGAGTGTTTCACCGTTTTTCAATTTCAGTCACCAAACATCTTTGTCATTCATATTTATATTCCTACAAATAAAACCCAATTACCTAATTAATTAACCTTTTTGAGTTACGCTGATCAATCACCCTTATATTAAGTTTCAGGTACAACCTTTTAATCATGCGTAAAACAAGCTTTCATGTTTAATTAAGATTAATTTCTTTGATAACGTTGAAAACCCGTCGACACGAAAAATAATGGTTACAACAACACTTTGTTGATAATTTCCAATGTTGTTGTTCAACTCCATGATTTCTTTGATGAGATCAAATTAAGGTTATGTCACCTCAATCTGAAGGAGAATTAGGTTTCTATTGTTGATGGCAAATCCTACTCAGCATGTCATCATTGATATAACAACTTCAACTTCGGAAACTACTTCTCATGTTATTAGGGCAGAAGATTTAGGTGGTGGTGGAGGTGGTAGATTGCGTGTTTCTCATCAAACTCCAAATGGGTCAAATTCTAGGTTGAGTAGAGGAGATTCATCGTCACGAGGAGGACGTCGTAGGGGTCTGCTGAATTCGGGGTTTTGGATTTCTTTCCAATTTGTTTTCACATTAAGTCAAATTGTTGCTTCTTTTGTTGTTATTTCTTCGTCAAGACATGAACATCCACAAGCTCCATTGTTTACTTGGATTGTTGGTTATGTTATTGGATGTATTGTTTCTCTCCCTTTGCTCATTTGGCGTTATTATTATACCAGAGAACAATATTTGTCTCAAAGTAATTCTACCATTGATGATCCTTCTGGTACACTTCTTTCAAATTCCACCACAATTCAAGGTGAAGATGATGTTCCTGTTGTTGTCGTGGCTTCCTCCAGAACCAATCAAGTTTCATGGTTGATGAATCGGAGGTATATTTTTATTATTGTTATTTAGTTATGGTTAAATTTCTGCATTTTAGATCCTGATTGGATTGACAACGTACTTAAGTGTGTATATCACATGTTATATCTAAAACAAAAAGATAAAATAAAGAAAACTATTTTCATGTAAGTTATGAGTTGTATTCACAAGCTATATTTTAAAGCTTGTGAAAACCACTTATGAACATGTCAAAAGTTATTTTCATTAAATCTCATAATGTAAATAGTATTATAAGTATTCGTGTAGGTAGATAAACTCAAATAAATCGATCTAAATAGAGTGTTGCTTGTTGTCTACTTTTGTCTAAGAATCACATATTTATCTGTCTTCTAATACTTTGAGCTAGAACCTCCTCCAAGCTTCACTAGACTTAGTTTTATTGTGCTGCAAAAAGTTATTGCGGCAAACAAATACCAAAAAGGATGAATGTTCTAGTTGTAAACTCACATCACAACTTTATATTTGTTTAGCCATATCTTTATTATTGATGTGGTTGACAACTAGGAATTTATTCATGATTAAAACATTTTATTTCATAGGAACTTTTAGCCAATTGTGAACCAAATATTTAGATCGACTAAATATTTACAGTAGTAGATATATTATAATTTGTTCTAGCCATGATATACACAGTATAATACACAAGATCTTTAGGGTGTTGCTTTGCTTCACATCCCTACTTTGTGTATAAATTTTGAAGTTGCACTTTTTGTGATAAGGTTATTCTTTAGAATACATAACGATACTATCACAACTCAAAGAATTCAAGAGGCTTAAGAATTCACCAATTGAGACAGTCTATTGAACTTTCGTATTTATTTATTTTTCTTTTGAAAATTTATTATTCGGTTGTTAATATCTAGAACGACAAAGTTTATAAAGCTGCTAAACTCTTGACTACATTTAATTCACAGACTAAAGATACTCATGGAATACTTAAAAATTGTCGTAGATATATTTTTTGCAATATGGTTTGTTATTGGAAATATATGGATTTTCGGAGGACACTCGTCCGCTAATGAAGCGCCTAACTTGTACCGGTATGTATAACCTTTTAACAACTCTTATATATAAGATTATGATTTTTTAGACCCTTCATAATAAATGGTGCTTCATGTTGCTTGGCAGGTTATGTGTAGTGTTTCTTACTCTTAGTTGTATCGGTTACGCAATGCCCTTCATTCTATGTTTAACAATTTGTTGCTGCCTTCCATGTATAATATCCACTCTTGGAGTCACAGAGGATGTAGCACAGACTCGAGGTGCAACCTCTGAGACTATTAATTCTTTACCAACTCATAAATTCAAAATGATAAAAAGTAAAAACGAAGATGAAAGCAGTCCAACAACCATTGAAGGTGGAATGGTAGCCGAAGGAACTGAAAATGAGCGCATGATATCTGGAGAAGATGCTGTAAGTACAAAATGATATGTGTTTATTTGGGATACTCAAGTAAAACATATGATGTTTGTTTTGTTGTTCATTTTGCGCTTGTGTGCAGGTTTGCTGCATATGCATAGTGAACTATGAAAATGAAGATGAATTGAGAGAGTTGCCATGTACACATCTTTTCCACAAAGAGTGTGTAGACAAGTGGTTGAAGATAAGTGCATTGTGCCCCCTTTGCAAGAGTGAAGTTGGTGGGGATGCAACAAGAATACCCAACGAGGAAAATTCCACCCAACAAAGGGGTGAGAGCAGGGTTGAGAATGGTCTTGCCAATACCTCATTGTAATCTAGTTGCATATATATGGTCATATACAATTTAGTTGCACATATATGGCCATATACATATTACATACTTTGCAATTTTGTAAAACTTTTTCTTATCTGCCCACTCTTTTTTTTGGATTGATGTATGAATCTTAGTGCATATTTGAAATTACGAATACATATGTCACATTTTGTTAAATGTTCAAAGTGTAAATTTTGCTTGCCAAAATCACTGACACATCGTGATTATGTCAAACTAGCTGTAAATTCAAATATACAGTTAGTTTTGTCATTTTCATAGTTGTTGATAAATAATAGAATGATATGGGCCAATGTTACATTGTATTTATAATATTATGAAAAATAAATTTTTGTAACTACAAATATAGTGAATTTTTATTTTTGTCCCTAAAAATAAAAATGAGATGTTTTCATCCAAAAAAATGTTTTGTTTTTAGTCCCAAATGGAATTTTTTTTGGCATTATTTTAATAAAATATAGATTTAACATAATAAATAAATAGACATAACATAGACACACGTTTAACATAAAGTGTTATAAACTTGACACTAAAATGAACATAAATTGGTTATTAAAGACAAAAAACAAAACAAAAAATTTTGGGAGGAAGAAAACATATCATTTTTTTTAGGGACTAAAATTAAAATTCATTATATTTTTAAGGAAAAAAAACATATGTAACCTTTATATTAGTTATACACTTGATCGTTAATGGAGTTAAAAGTGAATAAAATTATACTTGCAGAGGCTTTGAGGGAAGGAAAATACTAATAATAGAGAAAGATATAAATGTTGAAGTTATGTTTTGAGTTTTTTATCCTCTCTTTTACTATACTTAATTATTGACAATACAATACTTAAGAAATACTACCACTAAAGAACTATTAGTTATAATGCGAGCACACACACATACATTTCAAGAGCGTGTGGGCATTCTTCGTTATTCCACAAACAACTTGCAAATGTATGCAATGAAATAATTGTCGATAATTTTTTGAGAAAATCTAACTTCAAAATATACGATTGAAAAAGAGATGAGACATGTATACATGTGTTCCGACCATAAAATTTTATTTTCTAACATTTTGACTATAAAATTGTAGCAAATATTACACACAAATTTGCAAAAAATTAAGAAAGGTCACACTCAAAAAATAATTATGCCCCCCTAATTTGATGTTAGAGTCATATTAATTTCTCAATTGCTTCTATTCTTATTTCACTAATTGCCTTTTTAGAATTTTGCCCTCTCTCCCTCCCTCCCTCCCTCTCTCTCTCTCTCTCTCTCTCTCTCTCTTACATTAACACACCTATATCCTCTACTCGAAGCTCGAACATTAAAGCCAAAAACATCTGCGATGGTTTCTTTTGAAGACCATGTTTAAGAGACTCGCGTCTTTTGGTTCAACCACTAGACACCCCTCGCCCGTTTGGTGTTATTAACCCATTCACTCACATCAATAATATTGCTATTACAATGAAAATGTTTGTTGTTCTTCCCCATTCAATTTCAACGCCCTATATACCCAGCTACCTCAATATGTTATTGATGATATTGGTAATCACCATTAACATTTTCATCCAAACACGAAAGATGCCTATTATGTTACTTGGTCTCGAATTCAACGCTTTTGAATTTCAGAAAAAATTAAGTTTGTCTTATGATTGGCTAATCATGAGTCCATGACCCTATCCCAATTATCACTCTATTGCACCATCGTAGGATGACTTATTCAAACTTGTACCATCATAATATTTCGAAGCCCAACTATAAATTATTTGGGCTATATAAGGCGTAGCCCAAAATATATACCAGCCCGTCAAGTCACACTTGCCCCTAACTGTATAAGCATCGGCGAATATGACATGACACTGGCTAACGACTAATTGGGCGAGTAGCGCACCATGCACATGAATCATGAAAAACCAGGAGTCATCCCAAGAAGTGGGGATGACAGGTACCACGACGAGGGATAATCTCTCGCAACCAGCTAGCCTTATACCTAGGGGCATATATAGTTAAAATTAAGTAGGAGTCATTCTTCTTGACACACCTTATACTAAGACGACTATTTGTTTTTTTTTTTTTTCTCTCTCTCTCTCTCTCTATCTATCTATCTATCTATCTATCTATCTATCTATCTATCTATCTATCTATCTATCTATCTATATATATATATATATATATATATATATATATATATATTTCATTTTGGCTTAAAAAAAATAAAAAGTTATTTAATATGTGTATCGAATAATATATTTTAAAATACACATGTAATATTCATTAAATAATATAATATCATATAATTGAATACATATTCTATCTGTGTAAAATAATGCTCACTAAAAAAATAAAAAATATATACGGTATAATTTTAGATTGATATTGCACTACAATTAAACTATTTTGTTTTTGACTATGTAATATGATTTGTCTACTTAATTATTTAGTTTTAAAAAAAGCTGTATCGTGCAACGCTGCGTTTAGGGGATAAAATCGATAGAAGAATCAAGAACGTGAGAAGCGGCTGATATTTGGCTATGTTATACTACTACTTCTCTCTTTCGTTATCATCTTCTTCTTCTTCTTCTTCCTCCAACGAACCTCTCGTTAGGGTTTTCACTTCTCACTCTCTTCTCACTTTTCACCTCTCTCCATACAATTCTCCAGATCACAATCTTCCATTCCTAAGGTAATGTAATCGATCCATTTCATTCCAATTTCAATTATTAATTTCTTTCGTTCTAATTATCACTTTATCATTTTCGATTAATTACCGCGTCTTATTCATTTTTGCTTTTATTCAATTGATGAATGATTTCTTTAATTTGATTCGTTCGGTGTTCTTCACTCTATGATTTGATTGTTAGAGTAAGCTTTTTGTCTGAATGATAATTTTGTTTTTATTTCGAATTAAAGACTGTTTAAGTGGTTATTTGATTTGTGTTGTGAACTATTTCAGGTGATTTTTGTTTTTCAATTGTGATTGTGTTGTTCTCTATGGTTGATGATTAATGCTAATGGTTGGAATGTCGAATAATTTTGTTTCCGAGTCAGTAACCAACCAGCAGATGGCTCAATTGGAGCCTATTATGAACAAGGTTGATTCGTCGGGACTGGTGCGTCCTGTATCAAGTGATTCTTTGCCACAACATCAGGGAACCTCGAACGGTGAACCTACGTCTCAAGGTTTACCGCTTTCCAATAGGCAGATCAAAATGTTGAATAATTTAGGGTCAAATCATCTATCAGCAGCTCCTAAGAGGAAGGCAACGATTGAACTGCCTTCGGGTAGTTTCATAACACCTAGCAAGCGGGAGAAACCGATGGGAAATAGACCTTGGATGCAGCAAGGATCAAATAAAGGTTCTCAACAGATGCAATCCCCATCAAATGCTTCTAGGATGCAGCATTCGGCATCATTTAGTAAGAGAAAAACACAAACGGATTCTGCCTCCAGCAAACCTGGGACACCTCGGTACTCAAATTCTAAAAATCAGAATGCACAGATGAAAGAATCCTCCAAGGTTCAATCTGAGTCTTCTGAGAGTGTTAGGTCCAAGATGAGAGAATCGTTAGCTTCTGCTCTGGCGTTGGTATCCCAGCAAGATAAACCTTTGGTCTCAAACAATGACAAACCAAATGATGCTGCCAATAGCTCTCAGTGTGCTGGATCAGCATCAGCGTCCGCTGACACTGCTCCAGAGCAAAGGCAGGAAATTTGTCGACCTGTTAACTCCTCTTTAGCTGTGGCTGATTCCATTAACCATGTGATGGGAGAGCACATGAATAGTGCATCCGTTGAAGATTTTTCTGAAAAATCTAAGGACTATGGAGCGGGTTTCACAAACGTGTTAAACACTGAAGATATGCTGAGTTTCGATAAGCAAGATTTCCAGTCTAACTACACTTTGACTACTGATGATGTTCCTTTCAGTGACTTCTTTGTGAAAGATGAACTTTTGCAGGGAAATGGTCTTTCCTGGGTATTATCTGATATGGACCATATGGTGGACATGGATGATCAAAGGGAAATTCAAACTACGATAGAGAAGAAATTGGAACCTGAGGAAACAGGTGGAGTTTGTACGGAGGTGGTCCCTTTACCTGAACTTTTAGCATCAAGGATAGAAGAAGAGCTCTTCAAACTGTTTGGAGGTGTGAATAAGAAATACAAAGAGAAGGGAAGGTCTCTTTTGTTCAACTTGAAAGATCGCAATAATCCTGAACTCAGAGAAAGGGTTATGTTTGGTAAAATTCCTCCAGAACAATTATGTTCCATGACTGCCGAGGAACTTGCTTCAAAGGAACTTTCTGAGTGGCGGATAGCCAAGGCTGAGGAGTTTGATAAAATGGTGGTTTTACCCGATTCAGATGTTGATATTAGACGTCTAGTCAGGAAAACGCATAAAGGTGAGTTTCAAGTGGAAGTTGAACACGAAGACAATGTTCCAGTGGAAGAGGTGTCCGGTGGCAAAACTTCTGTTGTTCGAAGCCGGCCAGTTCAAAAGGGCGTGGAAGCCATTTCTCCTTCCAAACCTGATGGAATCAAAAGCAATGTGAACACTGATAATGAAAAGAGCAACTTACAAACGGATAATAAATTTTCCATCACCATTTCTTCCAATGATGGGACTGATCCAATGCAAGGGCTTATGAGTGATGATAATGCATCGAAGGTCCCTGACTTTCCTGAACAATCTTTTGACGAATTCATGGAAGCCCTTGATTCTGAGCCACCATTTGAAAATTTACCTGTAGAGTCTGGAAAAGGACCTAGCTCAGACAAGGATGTTTCTGGGGTTGGATCAAAATCTTCCGATTTAACTCCAAGTGAGCAAGATGATGTCAATGCTAATAAGTCTGATAAGCTTCAAAGCACAGATGCTGAGGAGGGAAAAAAAGTTAACACCGAAGCAGGGTCCATTTTGTCTGATACAAAATACAGTGAAAGTCGACCTGACACAAAGCCGACTGACGGTCATACCAAGGAAATGTCAACTGATGGCAAAAAGTCAATTTCCAATGATGCTGAGTTAAGAGCTAGTAAGTTTCATGCAGAAGAGAAATATGGCAAGGATAATGTGTTGAAAACTACAGTTCCTATTAAGGGTGAAATCCTCTGGGAGGGAATGCTTCAGCCAAACATCTCAACCACTGATTCAGTCATTAGCATCTTCAAAAGGTACTCTTCTACCAGTTTTTAGTACATCTTTATGATAAACTGTTTCTTTGCTCTGAACTCAATCCAAATATTATGCAACTGATAAATTCTCTTCATCTAGCATGTTAAGCAAAAATTCTAAAACTGTGTACAAAAGAGGTGAAAGATCAATAATGTCATGGAAGTTATTAATTGAACCATATACAAGGGCAGTAATGACTTTGAATGTGATTTTGGAATCTGTAGCTGTCTGTCTATACTTTTCTCATTCTTTTATGCCAGTGACTTTCACATTTTGTTTGGGCACTGACTTGCGATTTTGTTTAAGCATGTACACAATCTTGCATTAAATATGTGGCATCCTACATTTAATGTGGTCCCTTATGGTCAATGAATCAAAATTTCATGTTCTAGTCGAATTCTATGGCAATTGTGTACAAGCATAATTTAATGTCATGAAAAACAAGTTTGATGAGATTTCTCTAGGGCATGGAATGTGTTTTAATTGGTCCCTTTTTGTAATCCACTCCTACATGCCATCCTATGAACACATACATAAGTTGTTTATCGATTATCTAGTTTTTTCACAGGATTCATAATTGACTATGAAAAAACCCCGCAAAATATTGGGGACAATACTATTTTAACAGCTGCTCGTCAATTTTTTTAGCTTCTTCTAGTTTGCAGTTATTATTTTTTAGAGGAATTCACTTTAGAAAATTATTGTTTCTTCCAATTTCTTTCGTGATTGCTATGGTAACTAGGCATGTTTATTTTTTATTTCAGAGTATATATGATTATGTGTTTTTCAATGCCTTCCGTGTTATACGAACAATCCCAAAGGTGGCTTTTAAATACTGTTTTCTGTATATCTTGAAGTAGGTGGAAGATGTTTTTTAAAATTAGATTTTTTTTGTGTGCCCATTTTTGTTTTGAGAGGTCTATATATGGGTTGATGTGTTACACCAAAAACAACTTCAATTTTCTTCTTATTTCGCTGAAAGTTTTATAGTTGTGATATGCACTGTTTGAAGAGGATCAATATTTCTTTTATGTATTTTTCCTTTTTCTGATCTTACATTATATTCTTTGTGAAGTGGTGAGAAAACTTCTACCAAAGACTGGCCTGGATTTCTCGAGATCAAGGGAAGGGTTCGACTGGATGCATTTGAAAAATTTCTGCTAGAGCTTCCACAGTCAAGAACTCGTGCCATCATGGTATCTCAAGTTTTCTTTTGTTGTGCTAGACTTGTGTATCATCTGTTTATCTTACCAGCCATATATAAAACAATGATTAAAAATGAAAAAAGATGTTGCAGCTTGAGGCTAATTTTTTCTTTCCATCACATGATTAAACGATAGCATCATGATACACAGTGTGCTTCCTTGTTTCTTTTTTTGTTGATGAGATGAAGAAGTCAGTAGAGTGGCTGGTAGTTGTATAGTGTATACGACTAATGGCAGTTTTTAAAGCTGTCAGGATGAAACAATGAAAATTTCTTATGGGGGGAGAACGTAAATATTGGGATTTGTATAACTTGTAAAAGCATTTTTCACGGTTAAGTTGGATTATAACTATAAGATTAATATTTTTTCTTTTCATAAATACACTAAAATGTCTAGCAAATTGAGTAAAGCAGTTTTTCGTCTTGTTGCCATGTCTCATGTCATTACAAACACGCGATCGCAGAAACACCAATGTTTTGACATCTAATAAAAATGGAATGGGAAATTTAATAAAGAATTTTAGTTGTGTGGAAAAAACTTCCCAACAGACTCTTATTTTAGGGAAGGTTGGAGGCTATGAAACTGACTCCTTTAAGTTGGTGTGGATGAGATGCATGGCATCATGACGATGTTACAACGTAGAATATAGACGAGTTTAGTTAAGTAGTTTGAATATATTTGCCTGAATGAAGCCACTTGCTTTTTGATTTGAATATTACCATTACTAATAGAGAGTTGATTGTAATATGATGAAAAACTTTCTTTTTGGGCTATGTATATATAGTTGTGAAGTTTCTTTAAGTAAGCAAAAAGTTACAAAGTTTCTTTGTATGGCAGGTTTCGCATTTTATTTCCAAAGGCTCCACCCCTGAGGAGCAAGCAACTCTCCGTGAGGTAATGATAATTATTATTAATAAATTGGTTAATTATCCTCATTTTTTGTTGTGGATTTTTTGTTATAATTAGTTAATATTATATGCAGGTGGCTGACTCGTATATTTTGGACGAGAGAGTGGGATTTGGGGAACCTGTGCATGGAGTTGAACTTTACTTTTGCCCACCACATAAGAAAACAGTTGAAATGCTCAGCAAGATACTTGCAAAGGAACAAATTGAGGCAGTTAATTCTATTGATAATGGTCTAATTGGTGTTATTGTATGGAGAAAAACTAATATAACTACATCTATATCTCCCACCACGCAATCACACAACAAACATAGCTCTAAAAGGCAAAACTTTAGTAGAAGACAGCAAGATACTAATGTGAATGCCAATTCTACCCATAATGCAGTGCCCTCTTCGGGGTTTAAGACAACCGTGAGTGAACCTCCAAGTGGTGATGATGATGATGACGTTCCTCCTGGATTCGGGCCACCGGTTGCCCGAGTCGAGGATGACCTTCCGGAGTATAATTTTTCCGGTAGTTCAAATCCATCATCACACTTGGTTCAAAAACCTATGGGATCAGTTATGGTCCCATCTCACTCGGTTGGCCAAACCCCGTCACGTCCTGCACAACAAATGAGAGAACTTGTACACAAATATGGGCAAAACAAAACAACTGTATCTTCAGTAAACTGGCAGGACAAATTTGGAGGGTCAATTCAGCCCTGGAATGATGACGATGATGATATACCTGAATGGCAACCTCAAATCAACAACCAGAATCAGTTTCCCACTCAACAAACTATGCATAATTTTCATATTAGACCTCATATTGTGAATCAATCATTTGCGGGTTTACCCCAGCAACAAATTATGCCGACACAATATCTGCAACCCCCAATGAATGTAACACATGTACAACGAAACTTTGGCCCTCAGTGGGTTCCTCCAATCCAGGGTAACAATATACAACCAAATGGTGCACCACCCTATGGAACACCTACACAAGGAACTCCATGGTCTCAACATGTTTCTAGAAGTAGAGGACTTTAGTTTCTTTCATTTCAGTTCCCTTTTATTTTACTTCATTTTTTTTTTAAATCTCTTTTATAGTTGTAGACATGTAAACTTATGATAGTGTCAGGCTGTTTTTTTTTCAATTTTTTTTTTGTAACATCAATACCTCGTTGAGATAGTAGAACGGGCAAATGGCTTTTCTTTTCATCTGCTTTAGCTTGCGGTGAATAAATTATGGACGATAGAATATTCGTTGAGTTTTATTTGAGGATAGTTTTAAATTTCATCGTTGCTTTTGTTACGTTGTATGCTTTATATGCAATGCCAACTACTTTATGTGATATTTGTACTTTGGTCTTTAGGAAATATACGTTTATCTATTCTATGAAAGTTGTGCAAGTCTTCTAGTAGAATTAATCATAATCGTAAAAGCATAACATGATATAAATCATCTGAGTTATCCTATAAGATTAGAACCAAAAAACTTTACCATCAGAGAATATATATATGTGTGAAAAGTTCTGCTGATATGTGCAATTTATAGTATATTTACTGTTTACATACTACTGTTTTATCAAAGAATAGATCAATAGAATACAACAATAAGAAGTGCCATGTTATACATCATTGAGAAAATGAGAAATGAAACAGAAGAAAAGAAGCCAAAGAAATTAAGAATCATTGATCAACCTCTCAATGCTCTCTTTAGTCCAGCACGTTGTTCTGGTGTCAATTTTGTAGGGAACTTAACCTCAAATATGATCCTTAAATCACCCCTATGACCAGGTTCCTTTGTTATTGGCATCCCTTCATTAGAAACAACATGCTCATAACCAGGACTCACAATGTTCTTAACTGGAACCGATAAACTACGTTTGTCAAGTGTTCTAATATTTACTGAAGTTCCTCCAATAGCTTCTGCTAGTGTTATCTTTTGATTCACAATTAAGTCATTCCCATCTCTCTTGAATAATTCATGAGGTTTCTCATCAATCACAAATACAAGATCAGCTGGAAGTTGATTTAATTGCTGATTCCCTTTGTCTGGGAATGTAATCTTTGTTCCTTTTTTCCATCCTGGCTTTACTCCAATGCTTAATATCTCAGTTTCTTTAACTTCCCTTCTGCCATCAGAGTAAAAACACACCTTAGAACAATTAATCCATGAACCAAACATCTTGTGACAATAAGCTCAATTAATGATCAATAACTTATGTCCTTATATCTCTAATCTAGGTCCTGTTTGGACAATAAGCTCAATTTAGTGCTTGCTTATAAACTATTTTTATATAAGTTATAAGTTGTTTTCATAAGCTATCCTGAAGAGCTTATGAAAATAGCTTTTATGGACATGTCTTATGCTTATTTCATAATCCTTCTCATGTAGTCTAACAAGTGTTTATGTAATTCAAACGTGCTCCTAAACTAAAACAAAAACAAGGTGTCATTTCTGTACTTATATCTACAAACATCAGAAAATTATCACAAAATAAAGGTCAAAATAAGTTGGATAGTATCATCTGCAGCGGCTGCACTGGCGGTTGCGCTCCAGTGCAGCCGCATTGCAGAGGATCCAATCACAGATAAATAAAACGTACCCACAAGCATCAAATGCTGTCCTTGAGATCTTCATTTTCCGTGTAGAACCGGAATACAACTCCTCCAAACTACAAGGCAATTTGGTCTCCACAGGCGGTGGTTTCTTCGGCGTATTCGGTCTTTCACTATGTTTTCTAAAATTAAAATCTCCACTGAATCCACCAAATGCACCTCCTCCACCACCATCAGATGGAAATCTCTGAGACCTCCCTGGCCCAGATGATCCAAAATTCAAAGGACTACTTCCAAAGAATTCTGCAAAGATATCCTCTGCACTTCTTGGATTATTCCCACTTGATGATTCATTTTCTTGTGGTGGCCTATCATTTAACCCTTGTTCTCCAAGCTGATCATAAACAATTCTTCTCTTAGGATCGCTCAATACCTAAAATTGATAGTCACGTAGTTACTAAACGAGAGAATAATTCGATACATAACTTCTTTCATACGAAATTTATACAGAATAACCGTAACAAATTAACAACTAACATTTGTCTGTATAAAAAAAAAAAAAAACTAAAATTTTGTCGTTCATTTATTATCATTTCAATTTTCTAGCATGAATCAAAATCTAAACCACCAATTTGTCTCATTTTTAGTCCCATGTATTGCACAATCATATCCACATTCCTAACCTAAATAATGAATTTACATTTAATAAGAAAACAAAATAAACATGGCTATAAACAAAAAATGTAACACAAAACAAAGGAAAATTGAAAAAAATAAAATTAAAGATGAGAATGATTTTGTTACCGCATAAGCCTCAGAGATTTGTTTGAAATTGGCTTCAGCTTCTTTTTTGTTGGTAGGGTTCTTGTCAGGGTGCCATTTCATAGCCAATTTTCTATATGCTTTCTTCAAATCATCTTCTGTGGCATTTTTATCTACCTTCAATATATTATAATAATCCACACCCATGTTTTTTTTTCTTCTTTAAAAATCTGAATTAATGTTGTAAAATGTTGCAATACAAGAATCTTGAGATTTAGATTATTTTCATGGATACCCAAATTGTAAAATCAACTATTCTTCTTGCAAAGTTGATAACATTGTGATCAACAAAGCAAATAAAAATTGGTTAATTCAACAATTCAGAAATATGAGAATTGATGAATTTTGCAATGTAACGTTTTTATTACGGGATTTGCATTGAAAAATATTTGAATATTACAGCGCCACGATTTTGTGTGCAGGCATGCATTATTATGATTTTTTATTTTTTTTACAGGACATCATTATTATATTGTTTTTTTTGTTTGGTTAATAAGTAGTTTAGTCGCTGTCTAAGCTTATCTCAGTTGACAGGACATTGCATTATATATGCAGGAGATTGGGATCGGGGCTCGAACCCTGTCATTCTACTTATCCACTTTAAGGGTCCGTTTGGTTCGAAGTTTTTGGAGGGGAGGGGAGGAGAGGTGAGGGAATATTTTAAATTTTTATGTTTGGTTCAATTTTTTAACGAGGGGAGGGAAGGGGAGAAGTAATTTACTTTTTTACTCTTAACCTTATAAACTCAAAATAAGGATTAAATTATAATGGATATATTTCGTCAAAAAAAAAAATCTAATGGATATATAACAAAAAAAAAATCTAATGAGTAGAAAATCTAATTTTTTTTTCTGTTGTAAAAAAATAAAACGTAGAATTTTAGTATTCCAACAAGGATAATTTTGAATTTTAATAAAAAAATGAGGGTAATTTTGTCAACACAATAAATTATGTTTTACCTCGCCTCCCCTCCTTAAAAATCCCTCCCCTCACCTCCCCTCCCCTCCCCTCCTTCTCAGTTGAACCAAACGGACCCTAATGGTGGAATTCCTAGCCACTAGACTACTTGATAGAAAAATGTAGTTTAATCGCTAGAAGTTTCACCCACGATTATCAACCGAGTTAAGTTTACATAGACATTTTTATTATGTTGTAAATTGAAATTAAATAGAGATTATTATTTTTTAGTATTAACCCTAGTTCTGTGTTCGACAAAAATTATCTCCATCAAAAATTAAACTCAGATTCTCCTTAATTCCTAAGAGAATAAACTCCAGTAATTTAAAATTCGGCTGCAATGTTCATAGCAAAAGAAAATAAATAAAATTCGGCTACAAGATATATAAAACCCGATAAAAAATTATTCCCACAAAATATTGAAATATGGTTCTCCTGTCTTATAAATAGGTGATTAACTATAATATCTAAATCAACAAAATGTGGGATATAGAAAATTGTAATAACCAGAAGGTGACGGTAATTGTTTAAAATGATGTAATATAAGCTGATTAACACAAAGCGCCCATGGCCTAATGGATAAGGCGCTTGACTTCTAATCAAGCGATTGTGGGTTCGAGTCCCACTGGGCGTGAAATTGTTTTTTCATTTTAAAAAGTGCAACAATAGCATAACCTTTTCTAGAAAAACTAAAAGTAATCACTCATTTTTCATTTACGGTATTATGTGCACTTAATTGATTAATATTGTTCATAAGAATATAATATAGTTGTTTTTTTTTGTGGAAAAAAGTTTAGATAAATTACATGTTAGTTTCTTTTTAAGGTAAAGTTACATTTAGATGTTGCTTTGGATTATTATCCTTGTGCTCATATTGTCAACCACATTAAAAAAGATTCTTATTATTTTAAAAATATTTCATTTGTAATCAAATGCTTATCTACAACGAAGAAATATCTCTTATATTTTAAGAATTGTACCATTAAAATGAAGTATCTTTAGAACTTATAAAACGTAATATTTTTAGACGAATTCACAATCATGTGTAACTTATATGAATGATTTTGGTTTGCCACAATATTGTCGCGTCATGCAACATTCCACCATATTCAACATGAGACCTTACTTTCAAAACACAATTACAAGCCAACAAAATTCATTCCTAGAAATTACACTAACAAATAGGGAATAATGTATTATTACATTTGCTCAAAGATTACATAAATTAAAGTATAATAATTAAAAGTAATAAGCAATATTTTTGTAGGTTATTAGACGAGGACACTACAGACAAACAAAATTGTCCTCAAGAAAACTTATTCAGAGTTTAAGGAGGAGAAAAACACGACCCTTGAGAGCCAAAGATAAAGGAAAAGATAAACTTCTTGAAATAAGATTAAAATATAAAAGTAAAACAACCGCCACTAGAATCATCGATTCAAACAAAAAATAAATAAAAATTAATCGGTTAATATTTTGTCCTTACAAAATTGATTTAAAATGTTTATTGATATTTATTGATTATCAAACATCAACTTAGATGCAATTTATTTTGCAAGGATTTTTTTTTTTTTTTTAAATTTGTGTTGATTTTACTTATAATAATAATACAGTAATAACAAAAGAGATAAAAGATTTTAGTTTCTTTGAAAAAGGGAGTTTTATAATTTAAGAGTACAAAATATTTACTCATTGCATTATCATTATCAATATTATCATATCATATCGTATCATTGAAATAAGAAAAGCTATAAGCTAAGGTATTGAAAGTGAGATAATGTTATAGGAGAGAGGAGAAGTGATTGTTTTGGAAGCTAACAAACACCAAAGCAATGGTTTTACAGTCTCTGTGTCTATGTCCTTCCAACAATTCTTCTCTTATTCTTCCCAACAACAACCTTATCTTCAGGAACAACAACAACAGTAATAACAGTACAAGGTTAATCCTTAACCAAAACAAATCCGACCAAAAAAGGGACTTTTCAACTTCTTGTTCTTCTTCTATAAAACCCAGAAGGGATTTGCTTCTGTTAGGCCTCACTTCACTATCTCTAACATGCCTTCCATTTTCTGGTATGTATATATATCTCTATTGCATTTTATGGTTCTTGTTGTTCATCTTGAGACAAACTTGCTTTATCATCATAATTCTGTCTTGCAGTAGCTCTTGCTGGAGAAGAGGAGCCAAAAATGGCTTCTTTTTTAGATGAAACCAATGCTTATTCTTATCTCTACCCTGTTGAGCTTCCCTCTAAAAAATTTGTCTTCAAATGGTATGTATAAATGTGGCCAACTACAATACTTTCTTTTGATTATTTTGTGTCTCTTTAGCTTGAAAAAAAGTTTTCTGTTTTTTTCACTTTTAACTGCTAAATTTTTGTATTGTTTATCTGTTTAGAGAAAGATTATTTTTTTGGTCAAGTAATCTAATGACTAGAAATTTCACCCTTAAGGTGAATTAGTGGAGTGTCCAGACCGGGGTTCTAACCCTGACCCCCGCATGTATAATGCGATGTCCCTGCCACTGAGCTAAACTCATAGGAACATTTAGAGAAAGGTTGTTAGTTCATGAAATAGTAAAAACGCATTATCTTTAAAAATAGGAAACATATTGGAAAACAAGGTCATAGGTTTGTAATTGGAAGTGTAAACATAAAACATTTCTTGATATCAAAGAGACCCTTGTTTCTCTATTTATAGTTGTTACTTGTTATGATACCATATGGCTAAAGCAAATTTTACTCTTTACACTGACCCATTCAACAAATACCAATAATAAGTTTAATGAATGTCTTGTTTCGGTTGGTTGAACATTGTGTGTTAATGAAACTATAATTAAATTAACCAAGACATTGAGCTCAAGTGGCTCCTAAGACGAATCATTTGGGAGAAATCGAGTTTGATTCCTAGTGGGAACAATTCTTGGCCGAACTCTGGGTTACCAGGGTCCCCTTCCTTTGGGAACCAGAGAGTTAATACCAAAAAAACTATAATTGAATTAACTGGTTTACAACTGCACTTGTTACCTGCAATTTTTTTTGATTGTTTAAGAAACCTAACTCTTTCCATATATTTAAAGGGTAGAATCCCGAAAGCCTGAACGATATTCATCAGCTGCACCACTTTCTCGTAAGTTTTACTGTCTTCCTTTGCGAGGAAAAAGTTTATCTTATCAGAGAATTTCAGAATTGAGATTGTGTTTTGTGCATAATGATGCTGGATGATTGCTTTGTAGTTCAGTTTCCCTTTTCTAGATAAAAATTGCTGTGTAAATTCCTTGCAGCTAATGCACGGCTACGTATTGTGTCTGAACGTGTTGATATCTTTGATAATCTCATCATTTCCGTCACGGTATTTCCATGACCTCAAACTTGTCGCATAAGTTCTATTTATCCATTCAATGCTTTATCAGTTTTTTTTGTTGCATTAAATTCAGATAGGCCCTCCAAGTGCAGGCCTTATAAACTTGAAGGATAAGAGCAAATGGACTGCAAAAGCTGTTGCTGATTCAGTTTTAGCTGAGAAATCTTCACTGGTAACTTGTCACTCCTTTTTCATAGATTTTGGTGCTAATGCTATTCTTATTGTAAACAAAGTTACACTTATAAGAATCATTTTTAACCCTGAGCAATAGCTACTGTTTCTGCTAGTATTAATTGAAATTCAGATATTTAGTCATAAGCCATAATAAAATGATCACATAAATACTGGATAACAGGTAAAACTTTATAACATAGATGATAAGCTAACATATTGAATTAATATTATCTGTTTCAAGCATTTCGACAGACCACATTGTTAAAATATAGGTGACTTTTGCGGCATAACTTAAACATTGAACTTAGAAGTTTTGACCTAATATTTGAATAGAGGGTTGAACTTAAATTCCTATAACTACTTACATATTAGTCAAGCCTTTTTAGTTTTTGGATGGATATATTTGAAATGTCTTATGTTGTGAGATCAATATGAATTCTAATGGTTTATTTGAGCACTTGAATATATAAGATAACATAGCCTTTTGAAGGTATATTCTTTAGGAAGGAGTGACATCCAAATATGGACGTCACAAAGGTGTTTTGCCTGTGATCTGTAGTAAAAGTCCTTTAATTTCTTTTTTCTGATATTTACAATTTTTTGCAGCGAGTTACCTCAGCTCAGCGCTCAGCTGAGAGTTCAGTTCTCGATGCACATTCTGATGAAGTAAGCTGAACATATAATCATTATTTATTAGCTCCCAAGACACACACACACACACACACACACACACACACACACAAGCATGTAGCATCATATATATACGTGACTTTTTATTAAATGAATTTGATATATTAAGATATCTTCAAATAAGAAAGAAATATTTCTCAAAACATTTTATTTGTTTGTTATGATAATAAAAATATTTCAGATATTTAAAATTGCAACACAGTTACATATTTTAGATCAAGTTTATGCATTGTTGAGCTTATCTATCTCCTCACAGATTGATGGTGTACCTTACTGGTATTATGAATACCTTATTCGTAAATCGCCTAATACAATGGTAAGTATTTCCTCCTGGTGCATTTTCTCTTTTTGCAAAAGTTGTGGTGTATTTGATTATTACTTTACACTTGTGAATGATTGTTGCACAGTCTGAAGAATCAGGAATTTACCGGCATTATCTTGCTTCAACAGCAGAAAGAGATGGTATACTCTCTCAAACTGTTGCTACTATATATCTATGTTATTATGCATTCTGATGAGAGCCATAATTGTGCTAGTATAACATTTTGGAATTTCACATCAGGTATCAGATGTTACTAATTGTGCTTGATTTCAGGTTATCTGTACTCAATCAGCGCTTCAACCCTCAGCCCGCAGTGGAAAAAAGTAATCTCTCTCTCTCTCTCTCTCATGGTGTTTGTGTGTGTGTACTCATATTTACATATTACATTCATCTAAATGATTATATAAGAATATGTAGATTGCAGTTATAACTAATAATTTTTTATGCAGATGGGACCTATATTTGAAAAGACAGTGAGTTCGTTCCGCCTTGTCAGTCCAACAGAAAATTATGTTCCTCCTTTCAAAGATCCCTGGAGATTTTGGTGAAAATTCAAATTTTGGTCTTATTGTATTCATGTAGTAACCTTTGTGGAGTGAAATTCTTGTAACCATATTATGTTCTTTGAAGAGCAAAATTTAAAATAGCATCTTGTTTTGATCGAGTTATTTTAGTATTTTCCAGATCCCTACTCAAATATTTTATATATACTATATTATCTCTAACTTGTCTCTTTAGGTAAAACCCTTTTTAAAGAATGGTGATGGAAAGAATAAAATCTTTAAATACTTAGTCATAGTGATTCAAATCATGTTATCAACAACTCTAAATAAATAACTAAAAGCTTGAACATTAAGGTATATATGAATGTGGAATTTATACTTGTATTCCTTCTCTGTCATTCTATCTAATCTTGCTATACTTTCTTTCATCAATATGCAATACTAAGAATGTTTATGAGTTCAGCATCTATCCTATTAACAAGCTCAATCTGAGCAAAAGAATAGTATGCAACTATCTACATTTTACACAGATCCTTTCATTTGAAACAAAGGTGCAGGTTTTATATACCAAAACTTAAGGTAAGAGTAACAAGCCTAGGTTGTAGCATAGTATTCAAAAAATATGCCTGGTAATGGAGAGGATTGTAGGCGCAGATGCAAGCGACTTGTGAGTTGATAGCTCAAAGACCACTGTGTTGCCATCTCCGACTCCTTCATTTGCCTAATGACTCTGGCCTGTAACAAAAATAATTGCTTTACCAATGAGTCACAGTAATAATAGAACCTTATGTTTCAATATCCAAAGGATTTCAAAACTAATTGGTGCATCTACCTATCATGTGACTCCAACAAGATCATATGTTTAGAAAAGTATTTTCTTAAAAAGGTTTCAGGCCCAGGAATGGTTAATTACTCAACTAATTGAACATGTTTAAACTCGAATGAGTGGCTTATAAGTAACCACTTGTTTATACATCAAAAATTCTGTCTATGGTTTTCCCTCTATTATTTAACCATCATTATCAAAATAGAGTTTCTGTCATTTATTATAGTCTCAATGCTGATACAGTTGATTGACCAGAGAACCCGGTTGACAATATCCATGTAGCACAGAGACTTAAGATTGAAGGTGTGTCTGGTGTTTGATAGGTGTCGGTGTCTGACATCGACACGTTACCGATATGTGTGGTTACATTCAATTATACCATTTTCTCAAATTATTAATAGTGTCGTGCCCGTGTCAATGCATCACAGTTAATAGGATTCGAACCCTGTATTAGGAGGGAAGAAGCAAAACTTTGAAAGATGGACTAGTTTTAGTGTGATCACCTGAAGGCGTTTCCCAAGCTGGACTTCAACATCTGTTCCAAATGTTAGATTACTGGCAAGAAAATCAAAAGAATCTACCGTAGCACCAGCAGATTTCAAACTTGGAACCTGAGGTGAGTATACTACCCTCCACCTAGCCTTGCCAAACTCACCCTTCCTTTCTATACGTGGCATTAATTTTTCAAGAGTAGCCGTTGCAAGCTTTCCAAGGGCAAGTTGACCATTGTCTTTCAAAATGGTTTCTGCTAACTGACTCTCTAATTTTTTGACAGCCTGCATGGGTAGAAAATATTGATCCAGTAGCAAATGGAGATTTTATGTAAATGCAGCACAGTGCATCTTTTAAGATTTTATCAAGTAAGATAGATAATAGATAGCAGTATCTTTTACCTCATTAGGTGAAAGTGTATCCTGTTCCACACTGCCCTGCCAATTGCTAGCCCGTCCTTGAATCCTATATTGGCACTCAGATCCAACCAAGGCTAAATCTAGCATTGGATCAAGTCCATACTCAGGCTCAAACTTTGCAATATTCAAATGTTCCCGTTTTAATCTAACCTGCTTTTGAAATGGATTTTATCAACATGAACAATGAAATAAGAAAGTGACAGGGCAAACAAACATATAACTATAGCCTAGGAGTTTTTTAAAGCAAAAGCACCGCTATAGAAACAGTGATCCGAACTACGTCAGCGCCACTAGCTCTACCAATCATTTGCAACATACCAAATAATAATAAGACAAAAAGAATACAAATAAAACATTGGGGACATAAAACAAACCCATCACACAAACCTGTGTTGCAAGTAGCTCAACTTCACCATTCTCGAATACCAGTATGCCCTTAGGTGTTATACATTTGGGATGGGAGAGACCATTCAACTCAAGCTCTCCGCTAACAGTAAATATAAGAATCAAAGGATAAACTATCTTCAATTCTGGTCCAAGCACAAGCTTCAAATCACTAAGGTGGGTTTCTATACTTGGTTTTATCTTCATTTTCTCCGTGTCCTTCTCAACATGAGTTGATCCATTCACTGTCATGTTTTATTTTTCAGGAGAGATATCATAATATATTTGTAAAACAATAACTCTGAAAATGGGAGAAGATGAAATGCTAAACTGATTAAAATGTGAAGTAGTACCAAAGGTAGAGGATTGAGAAGATTTGGTCGTCGAAGTATATCTTGAAGAAAATGCTTGACTATCACTACCAGCAGAAAGTGCAGATTGATTTGAAGCAAATGCTGGACCATCACCATTTCCCCCATCCTGTGGCAAATATACTTCTCCATGACTAAGTTTAATATTCCCAGAAATGATTGGTTGCAATATCGAACCAGTTATTTGCAACTGGGAGTCAATCTGGCCACTGACAAACGTATGATATATTTTTTAAATAAGCATAACGTGTTAACAAAAATATAAATAAAAAATGTTATATTGCCAAAAGTCAATAGTAATATTTTAGATTTATGGTCATATTTACATGCACCGATGAATAAGAAAGCAACCTTAAAATATTTTTCGCATGCACTTCTAGAACATCACACTTCAACTCAATTTTGTCATCAAGGGTTGCTTCACCAGTTCTGAGAGGAAGGTTCCCTTTTACAAGCAGTTTCCCTTTTCTGCTTAGCCTACTCTCCAGTGAGGTGATGGATAACCTGTTTGATTTCATTTGAACAGTACCACCAAAGTTGGTTAGCGGCTTCCGAAACACCGGTGAAGATATAGACGCCCTATGGAATATTGCATAGCCATTAAGCAATGGTTGGTCAACCGTACCTCGCACCTATTAACTCAATCCATAATTTTTTTTTAGAGAAGTGAGTAAAAATTAAAGAATTATATGAAAAAATTGTATTGACCAACGACCACACCAACCTTAAGCATGGCATCAGCTTTGCCATGAAGCCAATTCGCATAAGGAGATAAAGCTGTTATCAGCATCATTCCCCCATCTTTTATATCGGCATCCACCCTGACTTCATCGACATCTAAAATTTGGGAATATAAACCTTCCAGACTTTTTGCTAACTGAGTGTTCCAAACTTCTTCATTTCTGTCTCTAAAAATGCTATTGTTTCTGGCATCAGCCGTGGTCCCTCTATTTTCCTCCCTCACCCAATCAGGAACCAAAGTAGCCCCACTCTTATCCAATTCTGCATCTTGCTGTAAGATGTTGCTTTGATCAAAAGTAACCGGAATGCTTCCTTGAATTAGTACATGACCATGTTGGATCATAGGTTCAAATTTTGCATTGAAGAGAAAACGACTGGTTGATGTTAGACAAGCAACAACTTCTGCTCGCTCAAGATCAACTCCACCAATGGAACCATCAAGGAGCCTTATTTGGACATCACATTCTGGTTTTATTAAACTTCCTCTAAGATCACCTTCCATGTGCAAGATACCCTTAATAGCTGCTAACGGGGGCCCCAAAGAATGAACAGAACCTGTTGCGGTAGACTCAACAAGCTGTGCAACAGTTGGGAGTAGACTAACAGGAAAGTTTAAGACGGCAAAATGAAGGTTGTTTTTATGCCCTAACATAGTTCCAGCAGCATGAACGGTGGCATTATCATTCTGGATTAGAAAATTCTCCAGGTGCATACCATAATCATTACTGTAAGCACCAACTGCCAAGACGCGCTGAGTTTTGTAGTCTCCCAACTCCCAATCCTCACCATGAAAGTCAAATTTTGACTGAAATTACATCAAAGAAGTAAGTCAATAATTTATGCTAACTCCAAGTAATAGTAATGCAAGCAATAATAAGTTTTTACCAGGGTGTCTCCATTCCCTCCACCACTTGCATCAAGAGAGCCATGCCAGCGACCTTTGAGATCAAATAAATCGGGCAGATTTATATCTTCAGGAACAACATCGTGTGATGGAGCATGGTGCCCCCTTACTAACTGCAATTTGAACACCATTACAGACAAAGGAACTTCAACTTTTGCAGTGAATATCATTGGGATCATTAATATTATGAACATAAAATGAACATTGCATGGACGCTTCAGGTTATGAGCAAAAACTAGATGCATCAAGTATTGTGGATATTGAAAGGAAAATAAAATTATAGCGATCCTGTGATAATACCTCAAGCAGTTGTTGAGAGCTTGTTGAATATAATCCGACCGACTGCAAACTTTGAATAAAAAAATCCTACAAACATGTAACATGGCAATATGCATAATCAATTTCATTTTCTTCAAAATATAAATATACAGGATGAGCAACAGATTTTTGGCAAACAACTCACATACAGAAAAAATATTACTTCAATTAAGTTATTGATTCTTGAGTACTCCAGTTATTTACAATATTAGAGTGTATTGGGTTTTTAAATTTTTTTTCTATTTCCTTTTATTTTTACTAACAACCACAAAAGCATCACATTGTTTTCATTTTATTCGTAGTTTTAGATTTAGGTGATGGGGAAGATAAATTTGAAATTTTTAAAAGAAAAAGTTAATTATGAATATATTTAAAGACATTGTCATTAGTCATGTATCGTAATCAACTGATTACACACCAAAATTTTTATTATGAATATATGAAATCATCCAAGACATAAAACATAGTACCACCTTTGATCTTGAGAGAACAGTAGGATCCGTGCTATGAGAAAAAAGCCTTGCAAGAGGAAGCATCTCAGCAATCTCTGCTCTACATACTTCAAGTTTCATTCTCCACCTACCTGTCGAGGATATAACACTACCAAGATGCCTAGAAATTAGCCTTTTTAAAAAGCCGTCCCCTTTTCCATCAACAGGATTACGATCGCAGGGTCTAGGCAACACATATTCACCTTGAAGTTCATAATGGCTGTTGCTTTGTTCAAAGATAACTTTTTCAATTGTGATCTGAACAATTGCACATTAACAAACATTCAGTATCCTCAAACACAATTCCGAAACAGTTTTACCAATACAATATACGAAAGCACAAGGTCATTATTACGGCTAAACATTGATCTCATATAATGGAAGTCAATATACAATGTGATTACTATAACAAGCTTAAGGTTCATTATAGTGGAAGCTTGGTGGGCCCAAAACCCACAGGTCCCATAATCGAAACCTGGCTCTGATACCAACTTGAATAATTTAGAATGAATGACTTGTATTTCATAATGAGGCTGTACAAATTTATATACAAAAGAGAATCTTAGAGAAATTAAATATTAACGAAACTATATCAACAATAATAAATAGAAAATAATCAACAGGTGTCAATGAACCGCCGGGATAATCAATCGAGCACCTATATTTTTTGTCAAGATTAAAGAGTCATTTCAATGATTCAATTATTAAAAGAATGAGATTCGTAGAATTATCACAACCTAGAGTGATAAATGAAACATAAACAACTACAGAGTTTCTAACATCGTATTCAAGTTCAGCGTCGGTCATGCTAAACATACTTCTATGTTGATTCATAGGATATCAATAAGTTGTAACTTAAATTCAGGTTCAAAAGTAATAGGGACAGTCCTAGTTACTCACAACATCTCCAATCCACCTAGCCGCCACATCTAGGGATTTACCAAGAACACCAATGAATTTTGGCTGAAGTACAGATAGGACTCCATGTCCTTTTCTTTTTTGAAGATTAACCTGGATTTCTGCCTGAAATAAGATACCAGCCCAAAACAACATACATTATTTTCATTACATGACCATTAAATAATGCCCTGACCAAGTCATAATTCAGGCAGAACTGAACAGAAAAATAAACAGTTGAAGAGATAAAAAGCATCAAAGCCGATGGAAAGTCAAAATTCGCACATTATGATGGTGAAAACCTTGTCTAATCTTTCTAAAGGCCGACCTCATTATGATCTAAATGTTCATAGGAGGAGGGTATAGATATGGACAACAATGAAAAAGACACAATGAAGTCCAATGGTTAAATATGATTGCTTACCCTCTGAATAGTTCCCCTGAGAGAAGCAAGCTCCAGCTCATCAAGTGGAAAATTTTGTATCTGCATGTACATTCCATGTAAGAAAAAAATTGTTGAAAGTACTCGATAATTTAGTGTATGTTTATTCCAATGAAACAGGAGAGAGTAAATAAAGACACTCAGGAAATTAAGGAAGAAATTAAGAAAAAACACAATAAATATAAATTAAATAGTATCGAGGCTAATAGTGATTAAATATTTCAAAATAAAAATGGAAAATAATGATTTTCTGTATTTTTCAATGTTAACTTTTGGTTTAGTATGAAGCGATAAATAAATATGGCAGCAGAGAAACACACACTGGACTCAGAATTTGAAAAGGGCTACCTCCAAGCTAGCTGAATGACTTTGTTGGATACTGACATTGGCCCCCAATTTCCCCTTTTGAAGTGAAATAGACAACATTTGTCCACTTTTCAGACCATCTTCATCACTGGACTGCATTGGCCCAATAAACTCCACTTCAAGACTTTCATCAGGCCTACCAGAGGCATCCAACTACATTCCATAAAAAAAAGGAAGTTACAACAACAGCTGTATATATTAAGTAGATCCAGACAATCAGAAATTGCCTTCCATAAAGATGGCTAAAACTTGCAGACATAAAGATGAGTACTTCTCATAAAATAAAGCCAGTTAAATGATCAGTCACTAGTTAAGGGGGATTTTTTTTACTGTACATATGACTTCAGAACACTTAAGAAGATGATTCGCAAGTGAATAACTTGAACTCTCTACATTGATATCAATCATTTTCCTAAATTAACACAAATAATATACAAAACAAGTTCGACATAAATTGGATCCAACTTTGTCCATGATTATATTGCAATAAGTTACTGCCAAGCAGTCTGTTAAATAATTTTATAGCATCTCAAAACGAAACATCTTTTAAGAAGAGAGTTTTATTCCTTACCTTGATAAACTCGGGAGAAATTCTCAACAACCCAGACAGCTGAGGTGCAAGCATCAATTGATTCAGTTTGAGACCAGAGATTGAAACCTCACCAACAAGACAATATGCACTTCCATTCTCCAATATGTGTAGAAGTTCCTCATTCTTATCAAAATTTTGTTCCAACATAGCGCAACTAGGTTCTAAAAGCTTTCCTTGAAACTTTACTCTTCCAGTAACTTTCAGGAGCAAAGGTTTTGGAAAATCCAATGTATAAGTAGTAACCAAGCGAAAGAATTCAAACCCATGCATATTCAGATCAAACTCAATCCCATCAAAAGTAAATGGAGTAGCTTTTGGACAAAACTCTTCTCTTGTAAGAGAAATATCATCAGAACGAGATGTTCGAACTTTTATATACAAATCAAATGCGGCTGAAGCAGAATTAACAGTAATAAAATCATGTGAGATTAAGATATCTCCTCTAGCATCACTAAAAGACCCTTCTGCAGAAGGTGCAGTCCATTTTATATCAAGTGTTCTGCATGAAAAAGTAAAATGAGAAAATAGTTTTGATAAAACAAATCATATTAGAGACGGAAATAAATATTGGATAAGACATCTCGAAGAGATAGCCATAACGAGGAATAGGAGGAATGCAAACGCAGATAATTTAATTATATAATAAGCAAAAATATTGCTGAATCTTTATCAATTAAAGTTAGTTATCAAAACTGAAAGGGACAAACTTACGGCTTTGAAAGAGATCCCGAAATTTTCGTCTCTCCATGTAATACCCCTAGTTTGAGTGGCATCAAACTATGATAATTGGGAATGTAATAAAGCATGATTTTTTCAATGTCTAAACTTCCAGAAAAGTTGACATCTATTGCTGTCTCATCCTCTTCGCCCTGAGAACAAACAAATTGGAAAAGATATTCATATTCTGACGTTCTTTTTAGCCAAATAGATGTCAATAAACAGGTGATAAAAAATGCAAATATTAAGATACACCTTCCTATAAAAGGATCATAAAGTGAGAGTGAATATGGTGTTTCAAAATTACATGAACATGCTAATGCTTCCATGATGCCCTACCCCTCATTCCCAGAAAAAGAAAATAAAAATAGAGGGTCATAAAGTGAACATAAACAATGATGCTTCCATGTATTCTAGAAAACAGGAGGAAAATAATTAAATATTTGCTTCACAAAAGCCTGCCATATCATGACATCAGGACTAAGTATTGAAAAAAAGGCTTTGTAATAGTTTACAGGCCATATACCTCTGGGCATATCCATGCAGTTCCAGCCCCTCGAATTTCACCACCATCCACAAGGCTTGCTCTAATTCCATATATATCGGCAACCTGTGGCATGAAGTGTAAGGCTTAACAAAATATAATACTCTTGAAGAGACTAATAGACTTAGAGGATTTAGTAAATTGCTTGAATGAATTGCATTCAGCGTAATATGGGATTATATGTACACCAAAGAATAGTTTCAAAGGCGTAAATAAGAAGAAGAAAGCATTTCCTAGAATACTAAGGTTTCAGATTTCAATCCTACTTGACACTAGTTACTGATCCAACACAAAGTAAATTCCAATAAACATTATACTTAATAATGAGTCACTACATTCGTCAAAAAAATAATAATGAGTCACTACTCTGAACCACCCTGTGCAAAATTATCACCGCTTTCAACTTACACAGTTATCAGTGTTGAAAGTAAAATTGGCAGATACGTATGAAAATGGCACACGATCAAATGCTGCCAGTGCACCAGCCTCTTTACTATTAGCAAGTGCTTCAGATGCTACAGTTGCAGGAGTGTCAACATGTAAAGAAGATAATGGCCTAGAAACTATTCCAGTTCCCACAAAAATAGGATTATCTAGTGGGCCTTGGCAGTTAAACAGAGCAGTTACTGATCCTGCTAGCTGCAACCAATAAACCTTAATTATAAAATACAGAAATGAAAAACACAATGATTGATATCGGATAGGTAAATATCACACTTCTTTTAGTAAGGATTCTGTAACGAGTATCAAGAAATTATGGCACTTCAAAAATATGAAAGAAATAAAGCAAAATGAAATAATTTTACGGTAATGTAGAAGGTAAGGTTTGCATATCACTGTTTTCAAATTTAACAAATGCAAGATACAGAAAGAAAATAAAATATGAAGATGGAAATGATCGGCTTACAAAACAATAACATACCGGGAAGGAGAAAGATTTGATGTTGAAAGTTCTCATCAAGGCATTCACTTCAACACCAGGAACCTGGAAATTTGATCAACAAAGTATCAGAGGGAAGGTGAAAAAAAATTTAACTATCTTTTGTGAAATTCAGAGGTATGTAATATTTGCAATTAACTGTAAGGAATCTTACTATTTGGACCGAGTGTTAATCACAATCTCTCATTGAACAGTTATATAAGCAATATCAACTTCTGCATTCAATAAACCTCAATGCCATCCATATGATCCATTTTCATCAATATATACATGGCCAAAGGTTTTATGATATTAGGTTCCTTGACATGGCATCTGTTGCGATCCTCAGCCGTGGAGGCTCGGGGATTGTTATGAAACAACTTTTTAGTTGTTCATAAATTGAAGAGATAATTGCTAAAAACTACTAACAAACTATACTAAGCTAAAATAACCAACTCTTTTCATTCATTTTGTTTTGCCTCATTACATTCATTCATGCCTTTATTTATAGGCTTGGTTAATCCTAACAAACTAACCAATGACTCATCTAATTAGATCCTTCTAGATCCTCCATGAAAGCATGAGTAATCACCTAATTATCTAATGCATCTTGGACCTATTAAGTCTACATTAATTCCTTACAGGGATCGTGACAGATACAAAGTATTTCCTCACAAGTGCTCAAGGGATAAATAATTATCAGACAGATATAGATGCAAACATACATAAGATTATAAGTACCTGGCACATAATATGTAATTCTCCTTCCTCGGGGTGAATTCCAAAATCTCCTGATGCTTCTAGAGGAATGCTGCCAAACCAGCCACATGCATTGTGTAAAAATATCCTTTGAACACGAAAACACAAACTTGCTGATATGTTCTGGAAAAACCAAACTATTTGATCACCTTGAAGGCTATTTAAATCATCTTTGGCAATGCTTATTTACTGGTTAACTTCTTGACTAAGGGGAATGAAAATTAACACAGAATGTTTAACTTCATATATAGATTTTCTAATATTTCATATGCATTATTTCTTTATGATAGAAAAGTACCTGATGTATATAAAGCTCACCAGTCATATGTCACTTTTAATATAAAGTATATTTTAGTGAACAATAAAAATATACAGTGCACATGGCCCAGTTTCTTTTCAAGAGAATTACAGATGAAACATATAAAAAGGGGATTGCACAAAGCATTTTAATACGGATGAATGGAAGACTTACGGAGAAACATGATGGAGCATCCAATAGTTGGAAGTTCAATCCGGTCACATCAAGCTGTCCGTGAAGATTTGGGAAAGTTTCATCTTTAGACATGCACAAGTGAACCTGTAACACAAGAAATAATATATCAAACAGATTTAGCAATGTCAATTATCAAGAATAACTAGACAATAGCAGCCTTCTATTGTCATGGTAATTATAAGTTAACACTGTCTGAACTCTGAAGAAGTTGATGTAACATGAGATTTAAAAATTTCCACAGCCAAAGCCAAAAGCTATAGCATTTCCATGTCTATGAGCCAATGAAATGGCTGGGAAAGGAGCTTCTATTGACATATCCAAGCCTAACAAACAGAAGACCTCAACATATGGGGATACGTCTGATCAAAGAATGCTGATAATCGACATTAACATGAAAATTTATAGCATTAAACATAACTCATAGAACTATTTTTTGATCGATAGTCAATTTAGTGATGTATGTAGTTAGTGTTTAGTGGGATATGGTCATGGGTGATTTGGTCTAGTGGGATAAAATATTAGTGCCACATGCAATTATAAAAGACATACAGACCAGTTTGTGCCATATATATATCGACTATTAATGAAGGAATGAGAAAAAAAATATAACAGCCAATTAGTGCCATTGATTACGTCACTTTATTTCTGTGACTCAAATTAACTGTTCCAGTTCAGGCAGCAAATTTTAGGCTTATATAGACCTCTAGAGATCAGTATCAAGTGTTATTTATCAAACATTCTAGAATTCCACAAATAAACTTTCCACAACTGAAACTAAAAACAATATTTACTATGGTTACAAATTGATCATGAAAGTAACAAAACTTAGGTTAAAGAAGCACCTCACCGCTGGCCCGCCCTTTAGACCATGTAATTGGTATTTCTAGGATCCTTTCAAATAGCTGCATAGAAATTAAGCAGGACATAAACTATATAAACATTCATACAAAATAAATGGCAAATAGGAAGATCGCAAAATTTGGAATTTTAAATTACTATATACTTTACCGGAACATCAAGATTGTCAACTTTCAAATTAGTATGCCATTTTTGCTCAGTAATGTCAACAAAAACATTGGCGGACAACCAACCACCATCTTTGCATGTAACGTCTGATCTCCACGATTTACAATTTCCACTCAGCTGTAAATTTATATGGTTGTAGTGATTACGAAACTTCACATGGCCTTTGACGTTCTCCATCTCCCTGAAAGTAAGACAGTACAGATCATCTAAATTCATAAAGAATGTCATTTTTCAAAATAAGACTTCCGGTTCCAATATAGAAGTATCTCTGCAGTATTTATAAGTTACAACAACTACCCGTTCAAAAAAAACAAGTTACAACAACTATTGCTTCATCTACCAGCCTCAAGATTAAACTCAATAATCAAAATGATTCTACTTTAAAAAATCAAATCTCCACCTTTCATCTTACAATGTGAAGATTAGGTACATTAGTACAACTCATACCAAACTAAAAAAATTCTGAATCAGTTCAATGAGTCCAATGTAAGATACAAGATACACAGCCAGATAAAACAGGACATGCCAAACTTCGAAATGCAGCAAAAGCTATGTTCAACTAAAGTAAGATATTTTTGTCAAAAAAAAAAAAACTAAAGTAAGATATTGTCCAGTTAAACAAACATAAATCCTAGCTACATTTGTTATTTCAGAGCTTGAAAAATGAGAACTAAGATACTAAACCACAGTAGTTGAAGTTATAAGGTTTCAGGTAAAAAACAAAGAGAAAGAATAAAGACTGAATAATTATGGTTTCAGACTTCATATTCAAAATGGTTAAGTAATAGGTGATAATAGTTCTCACCTAACTTCACTGTCTCCATATGCAAGTAGCATCACAGTTGCACCTCTGAAATGAACAGCATCCAATGTAACGGGAAGATTCTTGGTGAGGTCTTCAGGCTGCAGAACATCTAGCCCATCTACATGTTCCGCAATAATACATTTATCATCATCACCACTGGCAGCAGATTCTGTAATTTTGTCAACATCATTTTTTACCAAATGTGTATCAGGATTCATAGAATGACTGTGAAAGTATGAACGTGCTGCTGATGCACTGTTTTCGAGAATTCTTCTTTTAATAGCAACACCAGATGCAGAGATGTCACTCCTCTTAGACTTCCTCTTAAATGTGTGCTTCCAATGCCTTTTTATGAGTCTGGACCAAAACTGAAGTCCTGATGAACCAGGAAACTTGACTCTAAAAGGCTTTTCCAAATCTCCATGTTTCATTTCATAATCAACACCCTTGTCTACACAATGGTGACTGTGCTTCCCCTCATTCATGCAGAAAAAGGAATTGGAATCGGTTGTTCCTCTTGAATGAACTCGAGTCTCCTGTAAATCATCGCCTTGGGAGGACTCAGAAACAAAGTAACCCATCTCTGCAGCCTCCCTAGCTGCATCATCTCGTTCCCCCACTGACCGAACCGCAGCTTCCTCTCGTGCAAGCCTCCTTGTTCTAGCTCGATGATCGATCCCTTCTTCTGTAGGCAAGTTCCTTTTTATACCGCCTTCAGTATTCGGTATCCCTAACCAACTATAATCCTTTTTCTGCACAATCAATACACTTGGATTTGACAAAACTGCATCAACCACAACCTTTCCCCTCATCAAACTAGCGAAAGGGTGAAGCCGAAGCTTAACAATAGGAGCCTCGCCACAAGAAAATTCCTCCTTATGAGGCCCAAATGAACATGACTCCAATGTCAAACTCAAAGGAGAGATTCTTCTAACCTTTCCTATGCGAAAATCACGCTGAATTTGCTCACTGATTACTAAACAAACAGAAGGCAATAGTTTGGCTTCAACATAACCCTTAACTTCATTACTTCCAAACCAAACCAACAGACACAAACCAGATATAACAACAGTATAAACACATACCCTAATAAAAAAAATCCCTTCTTTCCACAATGGGGTGAAGAAAGGAGAAGAAAAACGTGGTTCCTTATTAGTACTACATTTCAACCTAAACCCATTTATGGAAACATGGTGTAACCTTAACAAGTTTACATTTTGGCAACAAAAACTAAAATCTTGCCTTATTGGGTTTCCATGTTTGGCAGATACAGTGCACCACCTTTTACTTTTCTGCAATAAGCTACTTCTTTTCAATTTCAAATGATTGCTACTATTGAAAGTGATAGCATTGTAACCTTTGAGAGAAGAATGAAACTTGATTCCGAAGAATGATGTGTTGTTCATTATTAACAACTTCTTCTCTTTCTCAGTTCCTTAAGAAATGAAGATGATGAATTGAGTGTGGTGAGACACTGAGACTGAGACTGAGACAGAAAGAAGTGTCAATTTGAGAATGCATTTTGATGAGTTTGTTTGGAATGATTGAGAGAGAAATGAGAAGTTGTTGGCTGTAGAGAGATTCGAACTTGAATTGTAATACTACGTTATTGTTGTTTTTTTGTTATCAAAGGTGTGAAGAAAAGAACAATACAATAACAAAGTGCATGTCAAAAAAAAAAAGAACAAAGTGAATTATTTTGTTGCTTGTTTTGATCAACCAGAATAACATGCAATATCTAAACGTTGTCGTTTACTTACATGTATACATATAGCTATAGAGTTGAGTTCAAAATTTTTGAATGTTAATTCAATTTAAATTTGTGGTTGATTACGAGGATTCTCTACAGTAGATTGTTACTGATAAATGACAGAGGAAACTCTAATTATTTTTTTGCAAGACTCAATAACAAGTCCAAAGATCGATTAATCTAAATGACATCAATTTCACCGGTGCTCCATTACTTAGTAGGAATACATTACGGGGTACTTTTAGAGGAATATTTGACTGAACTTGGAAGAGGTTCCTTGAAGCGGCATAAAAATTAATTTTAATAATCAAAATTTTGTTACCTTTACTATTAGGTGAATTTAGTGTATTTAAGAGATAGAAGAATAATTTAAATAAATTTAGATGGGGGATTAAATGATGCCTAAAATGTGACATAAAATGTTAAAAACATGTTTCAAAGTTAGAATGTAGAGTTTGAAAAGAGGCTTCAAACAAATACGCAATTAGATAATCTTGTTTAGTTACTTATAATAAATTAATAATTACAAAAAAATTACTGTAAGATCTTGAACAAACTTTTAGCAAAAACAGTTCCATATTCAGTGTAAACACATTAGCCAGATGAGATGGATATAGCAGTTCACTAGTATTAATCTATCTTTACAGTTGATCCCAAAAGAAAAACTGTTAAATAAATGCTGGATCAATTTCACAAAGTAATCATTACTCCATAGCTTAGCAACGCAGCACATTCAAGAGTATAATTCAACTTCTCCAGGTCCAAACTAATATTGATCCGCCAGTACACAAAAAAGTAGTTCATATAATTTTTAAAGCTAAAATTTTCTGTGCCAAAATGTAGTCTATAACGATAAAACAGCACAAATCCAAAAAAGTTTAAGACAATATCTCAGGTCCACTGCAAAACAACTATTAATAGGCACCAAGAACCTAAAGCCAACTGTTTATTCGGCATCATCATATGAACAAGGAATACAAATTCCTGTATTGATGTAAAGGAGAACAAGATTCTTTTACCGCACAGGTTGTTGGTTATAATGGTTCTTCTCCTTTTTCTTTGCAGCAGCGAGTTTTGCGTTCCTTGCAGCAGCCTCTTGAGCAGCAGCTCTAGCAGCAGCATCCATTTCTTTGCTGGATTTCTTCTTCTTCATAGAAGCAACTTTCTTAAGACGCTCTTTCACATCAACAACAGATGACTCCTCCTCTGCATTTTCTGTGCCTGATGCCAAATCAGTTCCATTATTTGCTTCCGAGCTGTTTGGCTGACCGTTGGATTCTTTCACCTCCTTGGAAGCTTTATCCTTCTTTTTCTTCTTCTTGGCATTCTTGGACTCAGCAGTGATTTCTTTCTTTTCTCCATCTACATCCCCTTCACCACCTTTCTTTTCTGCAAATACAATTTTGCAAAATGGAACAAATCAACAGTAAGTTCAATTCAACAATAAGCTTTCCTCGAGTGACTGTATCTAGATATGAAAAATTTTCTTCTCTTAGAAAAATATTAACCTGTCGGCAAAAAAGAAGGTAGATATTTGAGCAAAAGCAAGTAAAGTCCAGATGGAGAAAGACCAATAGTGTAGAACAAATGAATGGGCAACGACCAAACAAAAACCTGAACTTACAAAAATAAACCATAACCCTCAAATAATGTATCATGCAGTACTACCTTGTGATTCTTCTTGAGCTTGACCATCGTTACTTTCTTTTGGTTGGACTCCAAAATCAGCTAAAAGAGCCTCAAGCTCTTCAAGTTCCTTTTTCTTCCTTTCCTTTTTGGAGAGTTGTCGTTCAGTCTCCTTTGGTGCCACAGGAACTTCAGCATGCTTCTTAACCTCGGGTTCAGATTTCACAGTGTGCTCTGATTCTGATTCATGCTCATGCTCCTCCTCAACCTCCTCATCACCTTCATCTAATAAATCCTCCTCACTCTCAGAATCCTGTTAAAAATTGTAAAATATCAAATATGGAACAGCATAAGATTTGTCACACCATATAAATAAATAACCACACTAACAACACCAAGAAAACACATTGTTAAAACAAAAACTGTAAAATATCAAATTTGGAACAGCATGAGATTTGTCGGGCCATATAAACAAATAACCACACCAAGAAAACACATTGTTAAATAATTATACGCTTATATATCACTGACATTTAGCACATAAAAAATCATGTGATAGACAGTCCAAAGTTCCTTATTACTGTTCAAAGTAACTCCAATTTGGCAACATATAGAATAAATCAAAAGGCACACACAAAATAAACCATCTAATCTGCCAAAGACAAAAAACATTATCTTGAATGAACGCAGCATAAGTATCATCAAGACCCAAATTTTCTAATAAGAACAGCCATACAAACAACTACAAGTATGCGCATACGGAACATCTCAGGAAAAAATAAAAGCTGTGCGAAGAGAGTTGATTGAGAATTAGAGTGGGATATAAACATTTTGATAACTTATGTTCATAAACTATCAAAATAGTTACAGAAACAGCTTATACATAACTTGTACAGAATTTCACCTTATTCCTTCTTCAATTTAAACCTCGACTTATGCATTAAACATTATAATAACCCAGCATTGAAACCATAACCCTAAATCTCAATAGACATTGACAACACTAACAACATACTAAGAATATCCTGATTCCACAAGCATAAAGCAATTGAATCCAAACAGAAACATGACATAATCATTACATAAGCACATAAAAAGGGGTTATAACACAATAACAAAAAAGTATCAAGGTAGTATAAATAAACCTCAAAATTTTCTGGTTTGTCCTCACTCTGATGAGAATCAGAAGCAGTCCAAACATTGTGAGGCGGTGCAGTGGTTGCATAATAATCATCATCGTCATCCACATCAGCCCATGAAGTTGCATTCAACGGCGCCGGAGCCCAAAAAACCTGAGATTCGGATTCAGATTCCAATTTGGTGGATTTGGAAGCCTTATTCTTCTTCTTCTTATCCTTATCAGATTTCTTCTTTTTCTTGAGAGTATCAAGCGCAGCAAACACGTTGGTGTTGTTAATCACCAATGAACCATCGTCTCTTCTGCTTCCACCACCAAACATTGTCAACAAAACGATTAACCACCAACAAAAACCGATTTTAGTGATTAATACAGTATTAATCTATAATATGACTCAAAATTCCAACTTTTAACGCTTATGTTTGTGGTTTTAATTATTGTCGGTTCAAATCACTAAAAAAAATTTAAAAAATCAGGCAAAAAAACACCGATGAACGAGTATATCGATATTGAAATTTGAACCTGGTTGAACAATTTAATAAATAAAAAACAAAATAAAATTGAGATCTAGGATTGGGGAAAACGGCAAATTGTAAAATCGGCGATGAATGAGAAAGTGAAACCGAAATTAGGGTTTGAAGAATTGAAGAGGTGGCGTGAATGAATGAATGATAAGAGGGAGAAATGGAGTTAGAGGCAGGGAAATTTGTTCTCTTCCGAAAGAGCTAGGGTTACACAGTCGGAGAAGATAACGAAATGAAAATAAAACACGTAACCAGAGCTTTTATATGGATTTTTTATTGTATTGTAATTTTATTTCTACACGTAACCGGAGCTTTTATAACCAAAATATTTTTGTTTTAAACCAAAAGTTACAGTAGTGGAGAGATTAATTCTCTTGATGTAAAGATGATTTTTTTAAGAAATTGATCTTTTCGACAAATATTTTTTTATATGTATTGGTCGGGAATCAAATTAAAATTAAATGGTTAAGGGGCTAGGTATCTATCACTCGTGCCACACTAGGTTGGTGATGAGGAAATAATTTAACACTGTTAATTAATTAATCACAATCGTGTTTTTTGCCATATCATCCCATTTAACTTCACTTTCTCTATATGATAGGATGAGATGAGTAGCTTAGTTGGTTAAGCTAGTAGGGTTAAGGTTTGTAGGTTACAATAACAATGCGTGTTGTTTAAACTCTATTTTATTTTGAATAAACAACCAAATTAATTCAGGCATGTGTAACTTATGTTAAATGTTTTTCAATACATCTTGATACATATTTTCTAATATAGGTAAATATGTTTAAAACTAATTATTGCAAACATAAAACTTAAATAACCTTTTTTTTTTTTTTTACAGGAGAGGGCCTAAGCCCAAAACTTAAATAACCTTTACCAAAAGGGTAAATCATTTTCACAAAGTAAACGAGATCAACTTTTTTATTTTGTAACGTACATTTAAATAACCTTAGTGTATTTGACTAAAATTAAATAAAAATTGTCCTTATTAACTTAACTCAATTGATAAAAACATTGCATGTTATATACAAGAATTGAAACTCTAAATATTCCATTTATTTATTTTAAAAGTAAAATTTATAGTCATCAAACAAAAAATAATAATTAAAGACTAAAAGTTAGAATAAAATGAGGAACAAATTTAACCATATAAAAATTGTTTGTTAAAAAGAAATGTAAAAAAGATAAAAAAAATCCATATAAATGCTTTGTTACGCATTATAGTTATATCTTCTTCTTCGCCTTGTGATATCATATAACCCTAGCTTGGAACAAAACAACAATTATCTCGCACCTCTCTCTCTCTCTCTCTCTCTCTGCCTCTCACTCGCTCTTTTCATTACATTCATTCAATTCTTCTCTCTTTTTCTTCAAACCCTAATTTCTATTTCACTTTTTCACTCAAACTCAACGCCGATTTTACAATTCGCCGTTTCCCCCAATTCCTAGATCTCAAAATTTCTTTTCTTTTTTATTTATTAAATTGTTAAACCAGGTTAAAATTTTAATCTCAATACAATCGTTCATCGGTTTTTTTTTTGCCTGAATTTTTTAATTTAGAGATAGAAATAAGTCGATTCCGTCACTGTTTTGATTTGAACCGACAAGCATAAGCGTTAAAAGTTGGAATTTTGAGTCATAGTTATAGATTAATAATACTGTATTAATCAGTAAAATCGGTTTTTGTTGACAATGGTTGGTGGTGGAAGCAGAAGGGATGATGGTTCATTGGTGATTAACAACACCAACGTGTTTGCTGCGCTTGATACTCTCAAGAAGAAGAAGAAATCTGATAACGATAAGAAAAAGAATAAGGCTTCCAAATCCAACAAATTGGAATCTGAATCGGAATCTCAGGTTTTTTGGGCTCCCGCACCGTTGAATGCAACTTCATGGGCTGATGTGGATGATGATGATGATTATTATGCAACCACTGCACCGCCTCAGAATGTTTGGACTGCTTCTGATTCTCATCAGAGTGAGGACAAACCAGACAATTTTGAGGTTTGATCAATTTATTATTATTATTGAGTGTTTACTTTATGTGCTTATGCAATGAATATGTCATGTTTTATGTTTGGATTCAATTGCTTAATGTTGGTGGAATCATCTGAAATGATCTTTGTTAGTATTCACAATGTCTATTGAGATTGAGATTAGGGTTATGTTTACAATGCTTAGTTATTATCAAGTGTTTAATGTATAAGCTGTTCTATAACTGAATAAGGAATAAGGTGAAATTTTGTACAAGTTATGTATAAGCTGTTTCTGCAACTATTTTGAGAGTTTATGAACATAACTTCAAAATAACATAAATGTATTTCATAAAAGATATTCCATTACGTGCATACTTGTAGCTGTATGCCTTTTCTTATTAGAAAACTTGGATCTTGATGATACTTGTGTTGTGTTGCTTCAAGATAATGTTTTTTTGTCTTTGGGAAGATTAGATGGTTTGTTTTTTGTGTGCTTTTAAATTTATTCTAGTACTATGTATTTGGAAATTGGAGATAGTAATGATGAACTTTACGCGTTCTATTATATTAGTTTTCTATGTGTTTATCTTAGTGATGTAAGAGTATAGTGATTTACCAATGTGTTTTCTTGGTGTGATTATTTGTTTGTATGGTTTGATAAATCTTATGCTGTTCCATATTTGATATTTTTTATGTGCTATGTCAGTTATATAAAAATATAGTATAGTGATTTACCAATATGTTTTCTTAGCGTGGTTATTTGTTTTTATGGTTTTACAAATCTTATGCTGTTTCATATTTGATATTTTACAATTTTTAACAGGATTCTGAGAGTGAGGAAGATATATTAGATGAAGGCGACGAGGAAGTTGAGGAGGAGCATGAACATGAATCAGAATCAGAGAACACTGTGAAATCTGAACCAGAGGTTAAGAAGCACGCTGAAGTTCCTGTGGCACCAAAGGAGGCTGAACGACAGCTCTCCAAAAAGGAGAGGAAGAAAAAGGAACTTGAAGAGCTTGAGGCCCTTTTAGCTGATTTTGGAGTCCAACCGAAAGAAAGTAATGATGGTCAAGCTCAAGATGAATCACAAGGTAGTTTTTTGTAGAATTGCATGATACATTATTTGTAGGGTTATTGGTTTATTTTTATGAGTTCAGGTTATTGATTGGTTATTTGCTTGTTCATTTGTTCTACACAATTGGTCTTTCACCATCTGGACTTTTCTTGCTTTTGCCCATGGATCTATCTTCTTTTTCCGCTGACAGGTTTTGTGATTCAATGATAAATTGTTTGATTCAAACATTTTTATATATATTTTTCAAAGAGAAGAAATTATTTCATATCTAGATGCAATCACTTAATTCAACATTTTGATATAGTTATTGTTGAACTTACTGTTGATTTGTTCCCATTGCAAAATTGTATTTGCAGGCGCACCTCAGGATAAGAAAGGTGTTGAAGGCGATGTAGATGGCGAAAAGAAAGAAGTCACTGCTGAGTCCAAGACTGCCAAGAAGAAGAAAAAGAAGGATAAAGCTTCCAAGGAGGTGAAAGAATCCAATGGTCAGCCCAACAGCTCAGAAGCAAACAATGGAACTGATTTGGCATCAGGCACAGAAAATGCAGAGGAGGAGTCATCTGTTGTTGATGTGAAAGAGCGTCTTAAGAAAGTTGCTTCTATGAAGAAAAAGAAATCCAGCAAAGAAATGGATGCTGCTGCTAGAGCTGCTGCTCAAGAGGCTGCTGCAAGGAACGCAAAACTCGCTGCTGCAAAGAAAAAGGAGAAGAACCATTATAACCAACAACCTGTGCGGTAAAAGAATCTTGTTCTCCTTTACATCAATACAGGAATTTGTATTCGTTGTTCATATGATGATGCCGAATAAACAGTTGGCTTTAGGTTCTTGGTGCCTATTAATAGTTGTTTTGCAGTGAACCTGAGATATTGTCTTAAACTTTTTTGGATTTGTGCTGTTTTATCGTTATAGACCGACATTTTGGCACAGAAAATTTTAGCTTTAAAAATTATATGAACTACCTTTTTTGTGTACTGGGGTTCTTATTTAGCCTTGTGGGCTGTGGCGGATCAATATTAGTTTAGACCTAGAGAAGTTTAAGTTTACTTGCTGTGTTGCTGCTTATATGGAGTAATGATTGATCCAATTTATTTAACCGTTTTGTGAAATTGATCCAAGTAGTACTCCATATACCCTTTTTTGTGAAATTAAGCATTTCACAAACTTCTCCTTGAGTTGATCCTTACAACATTGATGATAAATGAACACATTTTTAAACAAGTATAATGAGTAACGAGCTCACAGGTTTGACATTGATTTTTCTTTTAACATTTAACCACACAAATTGATAAATTGAAGCAAAAACAAACTGCATTCACCAGGAGAATCGCCATATGGGTTTCATGCATGTGATTTAACTCCTACAAGTGTAGAATACACGTTAGAGAACAAAACACTTGTGAACCATTAGAATTACAAACGAGAAAGTGCTTATCCATAAAGTCACCATTACTTAATCTATTAATAACTTGTTAATCAATGGTTATCCACTCTCACTTTATTACGTTATCAAGTTCACCATTGTAGTAATTTGTGGAGGATGAGGATGCTAAACTTTTATGCAAGCTATTTCTATAGTAAAACAAGCAACAAGCAATTTTCATAAAGCTCAACGGGATGGCATCAGAACTTTACACACAACAACACACTTGGCATACAAAAAGACAACAAACGTATGGTTGATGTACACTAAATAATCAAATCATATCCCACAAATAATCACAACCAGAGTGATGGTTCACTATACAGAATGGAAGCTAATTAAAGTCAAGTCCCAAATTGGGTTGACTTGGTGGTGTTGGCTAGGGACCTTAAAGTGTGCAAAGTTGAAAACAAAGGATGTTCCATGGTATCATATCTTCCATCACACAAATCAATCCCACCAACAAAACTTGTGATTGTTCTCTTATTCCATTGTCCAGAACCAACAACTCTACTGTAAAAAATTGTAGTCTTTTGATGATTAGTGAACATGGTTGAAATTTCAAATCCTTGAATTATGCTTCTTCCATGACTAGGATTATGCGGACACAAAATGCAATGAACATTTGCGTTTCTAAAATACTCTCCAGTTTCTTGATCATGAGTTTCCATCAAACCATCTTTCTTAAAATCAGGAACATAAGTTCTTGAAATTTTAACCTCTTCTAATCTGTATGCAATATGCATTACAAAATGTCTCCCAAGCAAACAATGCCTCCATTTTTGCACTGCTAGCACATTAGTTCCTTCTCAGATATAGTGTACGACTCATGTAAGCAATTGCTATCCTTTCTTTCATTAATTCTTCCCTATCCCTTTGCTGGAAGCATTACTCTCAATAATATAATAAAAGAACAAAAGCTATCTTAAGCCGATCAAAGGCATCTCGACCCCCCCCCCCCCCTTCCTCCCTTGGTTTATTAAAACTGTCCCCCTTAAGTAACTGTGTGAGGCCTAACCAATTTGGTGGTTATTCTGTACAAACTTCTTGTCATAGATTGTTAGCCCTAAGAATCCCCTCAACCACTCCACATTCGAAGGCATAGGCTAGTAATCACATCCTTAACTTAATCTTATTTGGACCCTTTTCTGAAAATTAGATGTCTCAAATATTCTTGTTGCTTTTGACCATAACTGCAATTCTTGTTAACAAATAACTGAGTAGTACCTGAGGTGTTCCTGCTGTCAGCTTGGCTGTAACAAACTTCCTTAAATAAGGTTTTAGGCTCCTATTCATCAGAGGTTGCAAAGGGGATGTGACATTTGTTTAAGCCAATGCCTTGTAATCTGAACAGAACATCAAACCTCTATATTTTTTCCTTACCACAATAACGGTTAGAAGAATGATTAGTTCTGAGCATAATTATCCACATATTGTTTCACTTAATTTTTGAGATTGATGGCATGAGCATGATCATGCTCTCTTCTTGGGGGAAAACTGCGCATAAATTTCTTCAAACAAAAGTTGTTGTCCATTCCATTCCCCTAGCAGCTGTTTGTAATCTTTATAATACCTGTCTGTTTGTACTTTATAATACCCCTTTCCTTCATCTTGCAAGGCCTTCCCTTAATCACGGTTCACGAAGAGGCTTGTGCTTTACTAGGGGAAGCCCTTAGAAACATCTTATGCCTTCCTTTCTCCAATTTAATGGTTAAATGTCAAAATTAGGCTCAATATCTCCTGATATAGCTTACAAATCCTTTCCTAAGACCACCTACCTTGTGCGCCACATACCTTATGTTGTTGTTTTATGACTTTTATCATTCAATGCAATTTTTTTTTGCGTCCAGTGATGTATGTTTGTAAGTATGCATGTCACGCACATACATATAAGCTGACAAGTCACAAAACCTCTTTAACTATATATGTATTAATAGCATGCTTTAGTGTGCTAACAACTTGCAGTATCGATGTATCCTGTACATGTTCTCATGTATCGTTTTTATATTTATGTTTTGAAATTTGTTCATACTAAAATGTACTTTTTCTTCTTTTCCCTTCTGCTATAATAGCTTGCTCAGTTGGAATGGAAAGATTACTTGGCTACTAAGGCAAGTGAAAGTGATGATAACAGTGAGATTGATGATCTCAGCTTGATGAAAAAAGTAGAAAATATGCAATGTATTTTCTGCAGTTCAAGTTGATGTTTTTCATTTCATATAGAAAACTCACTTTTAATTGTGGATGTTATCAGGAGTGCTGCATGTGCATATGCCTGGCAGCAGCTAGCACACAAGCACAAGAAGTGTCAAATGGAATTTTCAGTTCCCAAAGAAATGAAAATGTCTTTTGAAGATTCTGGCAATGGCAACATGATGCAGAAGGATAACAAAGATAAAGATGAGTTCTCATTTCTTGTTAAATCGGTCAAAGATGAAATCAAAGCAAATCCTTGATGGTAAGACAAGTAAAGATGGAAAATCACAATTTGAAGGTGTGGAGAAAAAGAGGCAGCACTAGTTCTCTCAACCTTGTGCTCCAACTCCAATCAAGAATGTTTTCAATCCAAATAATGTTTCTCATTTGTTGCAGAAGATCAAGGGAGTATGTATGTGTGTCAACATCTCAGTATGATGTCCGTGTTTTATAGCCAACAATTCTCCGGTCAATTAGACAATTAAAATGCGGAGTAGTAAATTAATTATTCAACAAAACTATTTAATAAAAATAACTCTAATTTGTCTATAAGAGTAACTCAATTGGTAAGTCTATGATATTATTGAAAGGGTTGGGGTTCGAATCCTATATTCTCCATGTCACTGTCACCATAGTTGTAATGTGTATAGGTCTAATCATTACACAATTGAAGTGTCTTATCCAATCTCTTATTTTTTATTAGATTACACAAAACAATCTAATTTAATGTAGATATCTAACTAGTCGAGTTAATTCACACTAAATTTCTTCAAGAGATATTATTTTGAATAATATTCGTCCAACATGTATTAAATCAATCTTTTAACTTTCTAAATAAAGAAATGTTAAATATTAGATTAATTCCTAAAGAAATGTTAATATAAATAATATTAATGGGATTTATATTTTTTGTCTCTAACTTTCTAAGTTTGGTTCTTATTTTATTTTTTAGTCTTAGTATTTTTATGGACTCGGTTTTTGTCTCTGATATTAAGCCATTATGTATTTTTTAATGGATTTTTTGCATGCATATCTAGAAAATTATTATAAAAGGATCATTCACAAAAAATAAGTTTAAAATTTGATTTCAGATTTTATTTTTGTTAATTTTATCTTGAAGTTTTGACATTTCAAAAAATTGTATTTAATTCATTCCATACATATTAAAAAAATTCTAAATTTTAGTAAATAAATTTTTTATAATATTCTAAGCATGTCTACAAAAACTCATTTAAAAAATTTAAAAGGTTAAGAGTAATTAAACTAACTTATTTTTTTAGCATTAATCCTCTGATTCTCAGAGAAAAGTAACCTTGATAATTCAAATTTCAGCCGCTAATGTCTAACCAAAAACTAATTTGGTTTTGGCACGAGCTAAGATAATACTGCATTTTCACGAGGGTTTTTTCAAACAGTTTGGAGGCTGTGTCCTAATTTTAAAAAAGGATTTAGAAGTTTAAAAAATTTAGAATGAAGTCTCATTTTAGTTTTAAGATATTTTTGACCTGACAATTTAGTCCCTTCTAAAAATAAAATTAAAATTAGGATCCGTCTAGAATAATTATTTTTTGCGCTTAGGCAAAACAATTTGTGCAAATAAATATGTTTTTATATATTATTATAAATTTTTGTGAAGGTAGTTTATGAAAAAATAACTTATAAAAATACAGTTTTTGTTAGTGTAAACTTATAAATTAACATAAAAATTTATTTATTTACATAAGTTGTTTTACATAAACTCAAAAATGAATTATTTCAAACGGACCCTTAATCCCTGACATTTTTATATTGGGGACAAATTAGTACAGATTAATTTGTGTCCGTATGAAAATGTTAGAAACTAATTTTTTTGTTAGAGACTAGATTATTCTATTAAAAATTTGTGAGAAATTAAAATAAATCTTTATTAAAAATTAAATAAAGGGGGAAATAGTACCATCCGCATGGAATGTGGAATGTTGGAAATAGTACCATCCGCTCTGCAACACTACTCACTCACAAAGCCACATTCAGCATTGCTTTGCTCCTCTTACCCATTTATTCATTTTTTCTTTTCAAATACAAATACTCTAGGGTTTTCTTCTTCCCCATTCTTTCTCCTCTGATTTTCTCCAACAACGTTGCTTCTCCCCATTAACATTGTCAAGCACATTCTTCAGCTGCAAGGCAACACTACCATTTCTACTCTTTCATTAATTTTTCTGTATTTATACTCTAAATCTGTTTCATAATTGCATTTTTTCTTTTTAGTATAACTTCAGGGTGGTGATTTTGTCAATCGTGATGTGGTATGTATTTTATCAATATCTATATATTCCATCCCATTATGAGTTTTGCTGTTCATGTTTTGATGGTTGCAATTTGATACAACATTTGTAGTCACTTCCTTTGTGTTTTTAAGCACTTTAAATAGTTAGTTTTTATCAAATTTTTATGAAAGTGTGTGAAGTCAATGCATTGGAAATTTAAATGTTTTAACTTTTTGAATAAATAACTTGTTTAAATAGAATGCTTAAAGAGTGCCCCGGGGGCACTCGTTAGCATTTTCCTTTTATTATTTGATCATTCAGTTTTCTGAGTTGCAAGCCTTGTTCCATTTGCACGTTTCCTGTGACGATGGTAATTTCTTTTCTAAGTCAATTGGGAATATCTATAACACAGTTCCTCTACTTGAACATGAATTGGCCTGTAACTGAGTAGGGGCATTAGACCTTTTTTTATTTGATTTAGAAACTTGGATTAGTTTTGATATTGGTAATATTGATAGTAATACGTCTCTTCAAGATGTTGATTTGTAATCTTTGAGTTCTGTGGTCCATGTTTTTCTAATATTGAAATTATTGCAGCTGATTAAATACCACATCTCTTTGGTGTTTCCTAATATTTAATTTCATGGCTTAAAGTTTAGTTTAGGTTCAAGTTTTGTTTTTTGTTTTTGTTGTTAATTTCTCTGATATGTTGGTTTTTTCCTGTGTCCATTAATTTTTCAACTTATCTATGCACTACATTTTCTATGTTTCCGGGGACTGGTGGAGAAAGCATATATGGTTCAAACTTCCCAGGTAAAAATACTATGTGCTGCACCCAAGAGCATACTATATAGTGTAACTTGTGCTATATCTCAATATTAACGTAGTTTGTATTTTTGCTTTATTTTAGACGAGTCACCTAGGCTAAAGCATGATGCCCCTGGACTTTTGTCGATGGCGATTGCTGACCGTGACACACTTGGTTCTCATTTTATTATCACTTTGAAAGCTGATCATCATCTTGACAGGTTTGCTAATCTGATATTTTTTGGTGTTATTTTACTTCTTACTCGGATGTTATATTTTGTTTGTGAAGGCGTGGTACAATAAATTGCCTAATTGTGCTGTTGTGGTTCGATTCAGGAAGAATGTGGTCTTTGGGAAGCTTGTTGAAGGGCTTCAAGTATTGAAGAGAATTGAAGATGTGGGTGATAACGAAGGCTATCCATCTGTAACTGTTAAAATAATTAATTGTGGTGAATATAACCAGGGTACGCATTGCTTAGCTTATTTCGAATAACATAGGTCTACTCCTAATATGAATGCAAATTAATCAAAAACTCTGTTTCCAACTCTTCAAATACCGTAGTATAGTTTATTTTGTGCTATATTCAATTGAAGGTGCTCTATTCTTGACTCAGATCTGTCTACATCATCAAAGAGCCGTAGCATTACCCCGAAAAGAAGATTGAGCAAAAGTCCCAGTCTTAGTAGAAGCCGTCCTCGTCCACCAAGGAGGAATTTCAGCACGAGTCCTGTTAGAGTAATCGGCAGGAGTCGAAGCAGAAGCATTAGCAGGAGCCCAATAAGGGGCAGGAGGGGGAGAAATGCCAGTAGAAGTCCTGTGATAACTCGTCCTCTCAAAAGTGTCAGCAAGAGCCCTATAAGATCCCACCGGAGGAGTTCTCCCAGAGCATCATCACGAAAAGCAATCAGCAGAAGCCCTGTAAGAGTGTCAAGAAAGAATGTAAGTCGCAGTCCAGTTAGATCACCTGCACGAAGCTTAAGCAAAAGCCCTGTAAGAGTGCCAGGAAAGAATTTAAGCCGCGGTCCAGTTAGATCAACTGCAAGAAGCTTAAGCAGAAGCTCTGGTAGGGTCCCATCAAAGAGAAGCATTAGCCGGAGTCCCGTCAGGGCACCCAGTAGAAGCCATCGCCACAATTATTCCAGGAGTCCAGGCCCTGCACGTAGGAGAAGGTCATACCGGTACAATGGAAGAATTGATCGTGACAGGTAAAGTTATATGCAGTTTCCAATTAGTTGCCTCGCTGCTGGTATTGAGATTTCATAGTTGAATAATACACCGAACATTGCGTGCAGATATTCAAATTACAGAAGGTATTCCCCTAGGCGTTTCAGAAGCCCACCACCACGTGGAAGAACTCCTCCAAGGTTTTTTACCCTCATTTACTACGACGATTGATTTCTATATATTAATTTTATTAGTTAATTTGTTTTGATGCATAACTTATGATCATTGTTAGTTCTTTGTGCCGTATTTGACAATGATAGCGGTAGATACGCATAATTATTTGGGAGTTTATACTTAGGTACCGAAGGAGGAGCAGAACACCCTGTACAAGAAAATGGTTATTTAGTGGCAGCAAAAATCCCTCAAGAAGCACTAAATTCTGCCAAGAAGTGATAATTTACTGGCGGAATCAATCTGCCACTAAATCATATGCCAGTAAATTTATTGGCGGAAATTTCCGCCAATAAATTCGTCCGAAGCATAAAGCTGATTTCTTTCACTTTGTGGCAGAAAATTCTGCCAATAACTTACCGGTCCAGTTTTATTTTTTAATATTATTTTGTGGTGGATATTTCCGCCAGAAAATTATTCAATTTTTTAAAAAAAAAAATATTTTTTTTGTTTTTAAAATGATATTAATTAAATATAGGAATTTAAAAAATGAAAGTCCAGATCTAGCAGTTATGCTTCTATTTTCTATTGTTCATAGAAATCTTTGGAGTGATCTTTCTAGACCGCAATCATAAAAAATACCGATTCATGAATTTTTTAAAAATGATATTAATTAATTAAATAAAGGAATTTAAAAAATGAAAGTCCAGATCTAGTTTTTTTCTTGTAAGCAAGTCCAGATTTTTTTTTAATCAATCAAAATTGACAAGGAAGGACACAAGATTAGTAATATGAACAATCAAAATGAACAAACTAGAAAAGGAGAATCAGAAGAAGAAAAAAACTCAAATCCTTTGCTTGCATGTTGGAGATCGACGCCTAAAGGGGAAAAAATTCAAATCTTAGTTAATACAGAAGAGAAGAAGAGAGTTGAAGAAATTGACAAACTAAATCCAAATACAAACCACCGAAAATAAAATTAGTGTTAACATCTTTTCATTTTCCTCCATTAAACACCTTTGAGAGATTTGTTTCTTCCATCTCAATATACACCTTTGAGAGATTTGTGGGATAAGAGTAAAAAGGAGCTAAATAGTTGGTCTTGCTCTCTAGTTTGTGCTTGTGCTTGTGCAGTTGAAAATTGAAAATAGAATGGAAAAGAGTTGTCAGCGTTGAAGGTTTGAGGGAGAAGAAGAGTTTATGTGGTTTTTTGTATTTTAGAGATAGAAAGGTGTGTGTGGTTTGTGTGAGTAAAGGAATGAAAGGTGTGAGTGGTTGGTTTGTGTTGGAGTAGTAAAGAAGAAAAAATATGAGTTTTACTTTTACGTGATTGTGATTTTGACCGGACAACTTCCGCCACAAACATTTTCCGGTTGTTTTTTTATTTTTTTATTTCTACTTTTATATTTTCTGGTGGATAAATCCGCCAACAAGTATATTATAATTTTTTTTTCATTATATTAATTTTCTGATAATGTTATTGGCGGAGTTTTATTATTTGTGGTGGAATTTTTTGCCAAGAACTTTGTGACGGAATTTTCTGCCAATAAATTATTTTTAATTCTGTTTGTAATTGAAGGTTTTCTTGTAGATCAGGGCACCCAGTAGAAGCAATCGCCACAATTATTCCAGGAGTCCAGGCCCTGCACGTAGGAGAAGGTCATACTGGTACAGTGGAAGAACTGATCGTGACAGGTAAAGTTATATGCAGTTTCCAATTAGTTGCCTCATTGCTGGTATTGAGATTTTATAGTTGAATGATAGACTGAACATTGTGTGCAGATATTCAAATTACAGAAGGTATTCCCCTAGGCGTTTCAGAAGCCCACCATCACGTGGAAGAACTCCTCCAAGGTTTTTTTCCCTCATTTGCAACGACGATTGATTTCTATATATTAATTTTATTAGTTATTTTGTTTTGATGCATAACATATGATCATTGTTGGTTCTTTGTGCTGTATTTGACAATGATAGCAATAGAGTACAATAATTATTTGGGAGTTTATACTTAGGTACCGAAGGAGGAGCAGAACACCATTTGTCTCGCCCAGCCGGCGATATAGCAGCAGCCGCAACCCAGTCCACATTCGTTCCCCAGTTCGGAGTACTTCTCCAGATCGATCTCGTCCCTCTAATCGTGTAGAAAGGCTTTCATCATATTCCCAGAGCAGGATTCCAGCAAACTCAAGGTCTTCTGTAAAATCACTATCTCCACGCCGCAATTATTCTAGGAGTCCAGGCCCTGCACCTTGGAGAAGGTCATACTGGTATAGTGGAAGAACTGATTGTGACAGGTAAAGTTATATGCAGTTTCCAATTAGTTGCATCACCGCTGGTATTGAGATTTTATAGTTGAATGATAGACTGAACATTGTGTGCAGATATTCAAATTACAGAAGGTATTCCCTTAGGCATTTAAGAAGCCCACCACCACGTGGAAGAACTCCTCCAAGGTTTTTTTCCCTCATTTGCTACGACGATTGATTTCTATATATTAACTTTATTAGTTACTGTATTTTGTTTTGATGCATAACATATGATCATTGCTAGTTCTTTGTGCCGTATTTGACAATGATAGCAATAGAGTACAATAATTATTTGGGAGTTTATACTTAGGTACCGAAGGAGGAGTAGAACACCATTTGTCTCGCCCAGCCGGCGATATTGCAGCAGCCGCAGCCCAGTTCACATTCGTTCCCCAGTTCGGAGTACTTCTCCAGATCGATCTCGTCCCTCTAGGTCTTCTATAGAATCACCATCTTTTATAGGTCCAATGTCTTCCTCTTCAAAAAGAGCGGTCCTCGTGGGTCTGAGGTATATCAATGAAAAGGAATTCGTACTAGATTCACCATGGGCTGATGCCGATGGTTTTTATGATGCCCTGACTAGTAAATGTGACTATCCACCCGAGGACATCATACTTATCTATAATATGTAATAAGCAAGAAGGATTTATCTTCTCTCTCCTAGGAATACTCTTCTCTCATTCATTCTCATCTCTCATTCATTTGACATTAAATGCCATTATTATAATAAATTCAAATTCAAATAATTCTAATTCCTTTAATATTCAAATTATTATTATTTCAATTTCAATTGTAAATAATTTTTTATACAAAATTCTTATTATTTTTGTGCATAACTATTTTTTAAATAAAATTATTATTTTTTTAAACAACAAAAATTATTATTTTCGTGCATGACAAATATTTTTAACAAGTTATTCTATTATTTCGATTCAAAAAAAGTTATTCTATTATTTTAAAATATGTATGAATTTGGTTTTTAGTTTATATATAATTACTTAATTTTTATAAAAAATTTATGCAAAGTAAATCAGTTCTATTTGATATAATTAAAAGTCAACAAAAAATGAACTTTTTATTTAATGTGTAAAAGTCAAATACATAATCACCATTAACAAAATCGTGACTTTAATGTTATATAATTTTATTTCTACTTTCAATTTCAAATTCAAAATGCACAATATTTTTTGCTATTGCATGCATAAATTGAGGGGATAATTATTTTGATTACTTGACATATTTCTCTATAAATAGTATTTTTGAGTCTCACACTTTTCACACCAATTTTAAGTCATAGTTCATATTTTCAAAATTCTTCTTTAAACCTTTATTTTCTCTCTTTGGTACTTCGTTATTCCGACGATAGTAGTAAAAAAGATTTTTGAGTAACAAAAATCACAAGTGTTATTTTAAATTGTGACAAAGTTCTTCCAATTGTTACAAGATCTTTTCAAATTGTTATCATATTAAGTTTGATGTTTAATTTGGTGGTTTCGGGATCATGTAAAATGTAGATTATATTCTTTATTTTTGTTATCTATTAAGAAATTCCATCGGAGTGTTAGTTCTATATTGAATAATTATTTTAGTTTGATTATTGTCTTCTTAACTTTATAATTCTATTGTTCACTTTGGTATTTTTTTACTTTATAATCCTATTTTATACAGATTATGTATTTTGCAAGTTTTTTTGTCCAGAGCAAGTTGTTCTATGTATACTCATTACTATGTATTATTATTTGATAAGATCAATCCACGCTTTTATCATAATAATTCTCGCATGTAAAATCAAACAAAAAAATTAGAATGAAGTATATCATGTTGTTACATCTGTATATTGGTTAATCTAATTATATGGACCTGATTTAAAATTGTCATTGAAATGAACAATACAATAAGTTATTACCATTATCCCTGTCAACAAAAATAATAAGTCATTACCGAAAATAATGTCAAAAATAAGTCACTACCAATTAGTGATGTAAAAAATATACATACACGAAAAAAAAACATGTCAATATTTTATTTAGTATATCCATAATTTCTAAATCTCATTTATAAATCATTTATTAACATCTTGCTATCTCATTTGACATATTTAATGTATTTTCTAATCAAAAGAATTAGAGACCTAACAATCATGTTTTAGTCTTCATTGCCAATTAATGCATTTTTGACTTTTATTATTATATTGCTCCTTCTAAAAATGAATCAACACAATTACTTCTTGATCCTGAATATTTTTTATCATTATTACAAATAAAACAATTTATCAATATAGTTGAAATCAATCAATTAGCGATATCAAAAAAATTAAAAATCAATCAATCAATACCAACACACATTCATTTTTTAAAAATCGTTTAAGAACTTCAATCAGGTTAGTCACACCTTTCTTAATAATTTCTTTTAGAAATAACTGGAAAATCCCCAAAAATTCTCTTGTCGTTCTAAGGAGATCGTCTTTGAGAACTCTCAATGACTGTTGAGTGTTAATCCAAAAATGGAGTAGCGATCCTTTTAGACTTATCCAAAAAAGAAGAATAAATTGAAAATGATTTGAGTTATTGTGCCTTATGCGAAAAAAGGATCCAATAAATCGTAGAATGATCATAAGTAATTCTTGAGTTTTCTTTTTTGCAATGCAATTGAACTGCTAAATATAGTAATATATTATATGTAATAAGCGAGAACGATTTTAAAACATCTTTTTATCCACGTGGCATTCTAATAGACCATCTTTCTTCTCCTTGATTTGGCTTTAAATGCTTTAATGATACAAATTATTGATTGATCCATTTATCATGGACCAATATTATTAGCCTTCATTCTACAAAACTTGAAAAAGGAAATTGCAAGTAAATCAAAATGATGATATATGTAACCGTAATCAATTACTACCATTAATCATCCTTTATTATATATATTTTCCTTAAACAAACGGCATGTTTTAAAACAATGTCAAACCTCAAATGCTAATATATATTTTTGTTTCTTTTGGTGCAAATGCTAATAGTTTGATATCTTTATATATCTATTCAACTTTTGGTGCAACTTTTTGTTTGAGTTAAAGTAAATGGCTCTAGACTTCTTGATGTCCAAAAATGAAGGAAGTTAACTTCAAAAGTATCTGACATACATTTTTCAAAGGTCAGATGCCACAAGTCTTATACTACATGTATAATTTTTGGAGATGTATATTTGAATCTGTTCAAGTTATTTTATTTTCAATTAGAGTAACATTAAAATTTTGGAAAGATGGTACATACGAGATATTTCCATTTCAGGGTTGTTATTTTACCACTATGACAATTTGGTGTGTGTGGAAAGGCGATCAATATTCTGTTATTCTAAAGTTGATCAGTTTATGTCTATTATAAGAGTTGAGATACGTTGACAATTTGTGCAATGTCAAAATTAATTTTGAAACTTTATTAATCCATTTGAGTTGATCCAATGGTTAACATTTATTCACCTCATGTGATCTCATTTTTTAACTCTCGCAAGTGATTTTTTTTTGTTTCGCATCCTTTTCTACCATATACTAATACAAGATTTTTTTTTTTTAATTTATACAGGGCCTAGATTTTTACACACACACACACATATATATATATTAATATGGGAACCTATTTTCATTTTTTTTAACATATATTTATTTAAATGATTAACATTTATTAACATGTGTCATTACTTTAACATGTTCCAATGACACATGTTAGCATTTTCTTATCTTTTTTCATAGTTATTTTACTTTAGATATTATGGAATTAAGTTAACTATTTTTGTTTGCTCGAGGGACTTTGTTTTAAGATATTTATACGAGATTTTATACTTTTACTCATATATACATAAATGGACCTATATTAATACGGGAATATATTTTTATTTTGTAATTTATATGAGATTTTTTAATTCATAATTTATATGGGGCATATATTTTTACACGTATATTATTATGGGTCTATACTTATGTGGCGGTCGAACTCTGAATTATCAAGGAATTCTTCCACTGAGAACCAAATGATTAATATTAAAAAATATAATATAAGAACTATATTTTTATTCATATATTAATACAGGGACATTTTTTAAGTAATTTATTTGAGGCTCTATATTTATTCAGGTAATTTCTTTAGGGTATCTTTTGACTAAAAATAAATGATATTCATTCCTTCAAATTATTAGAGTACATCAATGAAATAAAGTTAAAAGTCACTAAAAATAAATAGGATAAATTTGCGAACACACTCATAATAACCATGTTAATAGTATAAAATGACAAATTACACAAACTTACAAATATGACTATATTGAAGTGTCTAGAATAATCATGCATCTGAATATGTAGCGTTGATTATACCAAAATAAAGAATATCTAAATAATATATTAATATTTTTTAAATATGTAAAAATTAGTTAGGCGAATTTCTAACCCGTGCTTGGCACGGGTGTGGACACTAGTAGAAGTTAAAGACCAAGACCATCCTGTTAATTCATTGTTCATTCTATACCAATTGGAGAAGATAGAAAGAGAGTCAAATTTTGGGGATTTAATTTTCATTTTATTCGCTGGCCATTCAAAACCAAATATCCACGGAGAGCTATGTTTCTATACTAGATTTGGTGATTCATTATTGCCAGGTAATTGTTTCATATCAAAAAAGCTGTTATTTGATTTTAGTGTGTTAAATGGCTCACACAATTTTGACCTGAATGTTATGTTCATGAATTAATATAGTGATTTAACTAAAAATCACTCATTTAATTATCTTTCCAAATTTTTTTTGAAAATGATAAATATTAGTTAAGTAAGTGGCATGAATTGTGATAGGTGTGAAAGATATAATATAAAAAGCTAAAACAACAACCACCATTTTAGAATAGAGAGTAGCTAGCAAATACTATACTTCTGGTTATATCAATGTTTTAAATATGTTGTTTTTATAACACAGGTTCGGAGTTGAAAGTAATTTTGACAAGGATGACAAATAAATGCGTAGTAGCTGTGGTTCTTGATATATGCAATGCAAAAGCTTTGCTCGGAGAGCTTCCAAAAATGGAGAGTGATTCTACGGGTCTTATTGTGTTTACAACTTGTACAGAGGTTGAAGAAGCAAGAAATGTATTGGTTCACGGTTCTGATATTTCTTATGGGGTTTTGACATGTCACCTCTTACGGCAGATTTTTATTAATGAACCAATGACCTATGATGAATTATTTACAGCAGCAGAGATTGATGTAAACATGGTTGTTAAAATCGCGTGTTAACACGTAAACTTGTACGAGTTTACGATTTTAGATGTGAAAAATGTCTTAACTCGCATGTGAACTCGTTTTTTGGTAAAATCGCAGGAAAAACGATTTTAACCGAGTTATCTCGTTGTGAAAACGTTAAAATCGGATAAACTCGGGGTAAACTCGAGCGAGTTTACTTATTTTTCCGAGTTTACTTTTTCAAACATTTCTGACCCAATTTCAGTTTTTTTAACCCATTAGACAACTTTCTCTACACGTTTTGAAAAAAAAAAAACATTATGCATTTGTTTAAAATGCATTTGTTTAAAATGCATTTGTTTAAGAGGTAAAATGTTCACACTTTCACTATGTTTTTCTCTAAAATAACTATTCATCTTCTCCAGAGTTTGATGAATACATTGATGAAGATGATGTTGTAGCCTTGTCGGAGAATATAATTAAGTTAGAAATCTATGAATCTTCTTATTTTGAATTGTTATTTGAATGTTTATATGATTTTGTTGGGATAATTATTGTATTTTGATGCAATTTATATGAAGATTTGGTCTATTTTGATGCAATTTATATGATGATTTTGTTAGAAATCTATACGAAGATTTGGTCTGCAAGCTAGTGAGCATGTAAGTTATATAAGTTGAAGTACAATAATTTGGAGTATAAACTGGTTCAATCGATTCTATATCTTGACACATAAATGTTCAAAAACCCACTACAAAACCATTATATCTAAAATGTTTAACATGCAAACTTTCTATGGACTAAATTAGCATGGGTGACCTGAATCCCAATATGCTGGGCACCTCCATACCCCTCCTTCACCATCCTCTGGCATAAGTTGTTTACATCCAATGTTGTCAGAATCGAGTTTTTATCTTAACTCGTTTTGGATAGGTAAACTCGACACGTAAATTCGAATCGTAAACTCGTACGAGTTTACCTAAAATTAAAATAATATTAATATTATTATTTATATGACATATATACTAATATAATACTATAAAAATGTCAATATTTCAAAAAATTAACTTAATTATAAAGTCAAAATAGACCAAATCTTCATATAAATAGCACCATGTTCATAAATTTGCATCAAAATACAATAATTATCCCAACAAAATCATATAAACATTCAAATAACAATTCAAAATAAGAAGATTCATAGATTTCTAACTTAATTATATTCTCCGACAAGGCTACAACATCATCTTCATCAATGTATTCATCCAACTCTGGAGAAGATGAATAGTTATTTTAGAGAAAAACATAGTGAAAGTGTGAACATTTTACCTCTTAAACAAATGCATAATGTTTTTTTTTCAAAACGTGTAGAGAAAGTTGTCTAATGGGTTAAAAAAACTGAAATTGGGTCAGAAAAGTCTGAAAAGGTAAACTCGGAAAAATAAGTAAACTCGCTCGAGTTTACCCCGAGTTTATCCGATTTTAACGTTTTCACAACGAGATAACTCGGTTAAAATCGTTTTTCCTGCGATTTTACCAAAAAACGAGTTCACATGCGAGTTAAGACGTTTTTCACATCTAAAATCGTAAACTCGTACGAGTTTACGTGTTAACACGCGATTTTAACAACCATGGTACAAACAAATTCACTCACTTCTTGTTGCAAAAGATCTTGATGGATTTATTACTGGTGACAAACCATGTCCTCCTGCCACAATCATTTCTGAAGGTAAAGTATGTTAGAATTTCTACAATTTCATAAATGAAATTCTATCTGAAAACAGCGGAAACGAAAATAAAATCAAATAGTTGAATTACCTCCGGTCATTGCTTTCGCTCTCAAATGTTATTGTTCTTCTCGAGGACTCTCTTAACTGAGTATGTTGAGGCTCTTCTAAACCTTCTACAATCTCCCTCTGATGGCGTAAGTTTTTACTGAATACAGATGTCAGGCTTAGGGAACCAAAACAAAATGATTGCCCTCCTTCATATAACTTTTGTCCATCACAAAAGTAATTGGACATGCATCAGATCAACTACCCGCTATCTCTCAGTGGGTGGTTACTAAAATTGAGGGAAAGAATAAAAGACCACTTTAGGCTTAATGAATAATTACCACAATGTGCACTTAGTATGTAATTACCATTATCTAAATAAATAAATGAAAGGAGATCTCCCACTTGGTCGACATATTCTTTCACTCACAATAATAAGAAACAGAGTGCATGGATCATAGCGATAGGTCCTCTATAATATCGAGTATTATCTTCTATGCATCACAATGTAATTTGTCCCTAACCAAATCATATAGCTTAATGAATAAACTCGCAACATCTAGATCTGACAGTAAAGACATGATATCTAGATCCATATCATGATTAGTTAAGGATGACACTTCAATAGTAAAGATCAATATAGTTGGCAATAAACAATGATTAATAATAAATCGCCTTAAATTCCTCCGCGGAGAGGAACCCAAATTTCCAGTTTCATGTAAAGCAAATTCAAACTAATTTCATGTAAACCAAACATTCTGCAAAAAGAAACCTACATGTAAGGTGATGATTGAAAACTAATCACATTAATTGCGTTCAATTATCAACAGTTAGTGTTATGGATTACATTGAATGGTTACTGAAAAACATAAAACCTTACTCTATGTTCTGCATTGAAAAAGAAAGAAAATATTTTTGGAGCACATATTCTACATGAAAGGATCAATCTGAAAATATCAAATATCATAAGATAAAATACTTTTGCTTAAGAACATAGAATTTTCAGACTATAAGTAATCTATGAAAAGTGTCTCCAAAAAACAAAGGAGTGTCAAAAATACCAAAAGCACAAATTGCAAACATCAATAGAAATAATTAATCACTTCCCTTTTCACAAAAGACTATGTAAGCATGAGTATACAAAATTGGATACTTCACAAAACCAAAACGGCTAATCTAATCAAGTGATAAACATATAGTGTGTGGGAACATGGGAATTTAGAACTTTATAAAAGAGAAACAAATTAGTTAAGCTTAAAAATCCAATAAAAAAATCAATTAGCCTACAGAAGCAATTAGCTTCCCATTGTATCTTCCTTTATTGTATAACGAAATATACTTGTTTCTTTAAGTCTTATGGCTAAAATTCATCAATTGGGGAAGTCATACAATTATGATTTTACTATACTTTTAATCCACTACTTTCAGTTCTGTAATGCTTCTTAAACAAACAAAGAGTAAAAGAACCCAACAAAAAGATGTTTTACCCAACAAACAAAGAGTAAAAGAAGAACAAAAAACATGAGAGACGAGTAAAATCATAATAGTAAAAGTATTTGGATCCTCTTCTATTTTTTCTCTTTTGTCCTCTCCTATTTCTTTACGTGTCTTTTTCTCTCGTCATCACTTCTTTATTTTTTATTTCTCTCTTTTCACACTTATAAAACTAATACTGCACTTCTATTGCATTGGAGAGGAAGCACTATTCCCTTTTTATGCTGACATTATAAAATGTGAGAAAATTTTATTTTATTTTATTGTTCTTCAATATTTGATTAATTTGGCTCCATTGAATACTTTTTTTTTAGAATAGTGTTTATTTTACATCTTAGAAAAATTGTTTGATCGAGCAAGATAAATTGATGTCCATTACTTGATATACAATATTGATATAACATTCTATTCTTCAAGTTATCTATGAATGAGACTTACAATTTCTTTTGTTTGTATCGATCGATTCTAATTTTATTTTTTAAAATTGACTCGGTTATGTTTGCTGTTTTGAATTGGCAACTTATTTCTGCCATATGATATATTCAAGGTTTTCTTTGAATATGAATTTACTATCGTCTATTGGAACGCCTTTAATATTATAAAGTGTAAGCAGATTAAAAAAATCCAATTAACCGACAATCTAAAGTAATTCAAACAAACAAAAAAAGACCAATTTTTATAGGTATGATCCAAAACCGAACCAATTAAAAATTGATGTGGTTTGGATCGGTTTTCGGATTCAATTTTTAAGAACCAATAAATGGAACTAATAATTATATTATTAACCATATATTTGTTTATTTAGTTAGGACCACATCTAAAACTGGTCCAACTTATTGTCAAAAAAACAATTTGGTTCAACTTACTAACACTCTCGCATTGCATTTCTTTCAAACCCTAACTTAGAAACAATACCCTTAGACCTTCACTCACACCCGCAACACAACACTCTTAGTCTCATTGACAACCTCAACACAACACTCATCTCGCCAAATTTAATGTCATTTGTTTTTTTTTCTTTCTAAAAAATTAAAATATTTTTTAATATTTAAGATATGATTCGGCCCCGTTTGCCCCGGCTTATTTTCCTCTTTTTTTCTTCTCCTTAAAAATAGTAAAGAAGGAAAAAATTGTGTTTGACTTAATTTTTTTTTATTTTTTACTTCTTTACTTTATTTCTCTAATACTTTTAAGGAGAAATAATGTCAAATATAATTTTATACTTCTTTATTTCATTTAAGCTAAAATAAAAAGTAAAAAATAAGTCAGGCCAAACGGGGCCGAAAGTATGAAATATTTTAATTTAATTAATATAATTTTTTTCCGTGCGACGCACGGGTATACACACTAGTACTGTAAAGGCAATTATTAATTCACTATACATAAAGCATTGGAAATTCCAAAACACTTTTGTCAAAAATAATAATAAATAATTCCAAAACACCATACAAAACAATTAAACATATATATTATAATCATACCTTGGCATCACTAACAGCAAATAGATTTTCTTCAACCTCAACAGCATCCATCATTCACATCCACTGTGAGTGTAAATTCACAACTTTTAAAAGTTTAAAGATGAATAAAACCAAATTATGCAGAAAATTTTCATTACCTTTAATCGCCATTTTCTCATTCATCTTTAAGTGACCGGAAAAGAGTTTGTTCCTTCAGAAAAAGCAGAGCAAATATTTTTCTGCAAAAAATTAAAAACAAAACAAAATAGTTCGAGATTGCCAATAGAGAAAATGAAAGAGAGGTGAGATTATTGCACTCACCTGAGTTTATTGACATCCAAATGTTCAATTTCATGGAAGACTTCAAACATTTAAGGTTAAAATTTAAGGAATTGAAATTTGGGGTTAGGGTTGATGAGGTGAGGACAGGGAGAGAGAGGGAGAGAGAGAGAAAAAAAGAAGGCTACTTATGGTGTGTGTAACATCCCGGATTTTTAATCCGAGACATTAAAACTAATTCTATTATTTAATAGAAAAACTCTTGACTTTTTACTTAAAGTCACAATTAATATTTTCTCTTGAAAATTACACGATAATTAATTATTGGAAAAATTTAAGAAAAACTTATTAAATTCAAATATTACAAGTCATCAACTTTAAAATATGTTAAATTTACAAAGTTATAAAATTGTTCAAAAGCCTTAATTAAATTTACAATTATATACTCATAAAACCCTTTTTTGATTTATCCCCGCGCACGTACAAACAACACATCAACTTCAAAATTCTTTAATTTGGCACCTACAACCAAATTTAATGTAAGGGTCAATTTCTTTATCCAAATTGAAACATGCCGAACGGAAGGTAAATGTCATAAAATAATAATAAAATATTTGGCCATAAAGAAGAAATCAAATAAAATCGATGAAAGAAACTATTTTTAATAACCCCTTATACCAATTAACAATGCATGAAATGCAACTAGCTACAATGATCCGGATATCACCTCTCCGCAGAGCAAAAGTCCCACATGGACAGTGTCCCACCTGGACAAAATACCCCACCTGAGTATTAAGGTTCGGTACCCCACCATTGGATATTATTCCAAACCAACCTATCAAACCGCTATATGACATGCTATGCATATATATATTCTCTTTTAAAACCAACACCATTAACCAATTGAAAGTTTAAACATTTTCTTTCAAACTCCATAAATTCACCATTTAATCGAAGACCTCTCTAAATCCACCGGATTAAGAGACAAGATTAACACCTTAAATTCATCATTGAATCAAACCGATAAAATAACCAAATCCACAATAAACCACACACCAAGAAACACATAATTAAATACACAATCAGCCACGCCTATCACTCAATGTATATTAAAATAGCATAAAACGTAATAAAAATAATTATATCATTCCTTCTATCATCATTCCTCTTTATCGGTTCACAATTCCATTATTAATCTATAACATAAACCCTAAGTGCATGAGTGTATGGGGAAAAAGCCCTTACCTTAGACGTTTTTCTTCCTGGCCAAAGAAACTCTAAGGTCCACGAAATGATACTCACACAAAGGGAGAAAATCAAAGCTTCATTGGAAAAATTATATGATCAGTGACTAACGTATGAAAATCACCTTGGACAGATGGAAGGAAATTACCTTGATGTTACACAAAATTTGAGGGGATTAATAGTCTTGAATAGAAACTAGGCGTGGGTCTTCTAGCATAGCTGCATAGGGAGAGAGAGCTTCTATCTTGTTGATTATGGCAAGGCAATTAACTGAAATGATCTCCTCGTCCTAGTCCTAATCCTAATCAACTAACATAATGGCACTTGAATCACATCATTTTCTTGCTAATATGCACTGGAAGGAAATTGGATGAAAGAGGTAGGCTCTAGAAAAACGGTTCTATACAATTAAAGTAATTGATATGTATGGTTTAATTTTGAATAGAGAGAAATTGGACAAGAAATACGGTCCTCTAGAGGGAGAGTGAAGTAACAATAGAACTTAGGAAACTTGAAACCGGTTAAGAGAATATACTATTGGATGAATTTGACGGTTTATGAAACTAGCTACTCGCAGGTAATAGTAATTCTCATTAGTGCTATACACTCACGTTCACTCCCTATTCTTTAGCAACTATAATCCAAGTACCACCTTCTAACTTATCTTGCTTTACGGTGTGCAGTTGTTATTGAATAAGTCATTGCTTAATTACGTTGCTTATATGTTGTTATATAGATCTACTTATACAATAACTCCTTAATTATCCACTAAAATATTATAACCCTTACATAACATATCCTATATACGTATATATATTTATGTAAATAATATACCAGCTATAATAACAATACTCCACACCCCACTTCATGATTACTTTTATAAGATAACTAAAATTTAAATATGAATAGATCATAAAAATACATCACATGACCAATATAAGAATAATAATTTGTCAAACATTTAATTATAACAAAAAAATTGGTTATTCTATTGTTGTCGGGCCCAGCATCTTCCCAAAGCCCAAGACCATCCCGGTCGGGCGGATTGCCCCCGCCGGGGCACAGGCGGCTAATTGATAAAATAAAATTCGAGAGGGTGGAGGCGGCGGCGGAGAGAAGGAGCGTGAGAGAGAGAGAGCGGAGAAAGAGAGAGAGGGAGTGCGAGAAGGTGAGGGAGAAGGAGCACGAGAGATTGATTTTTTTTTTCTTTCTTTCTTTTGTTTTTTATTTATTTTATTTAGTTTTTGAAGAAAAAAAATTACATAAGTCACTTGTTTATTAGAGCATATGTCAGTTAGTATTTGGCCATCAATTAAATCAGCATGACATCATCGATGATGTATTCTAGCAAGGTTTTTAATAAAGCATTAGGGTAGGGTTCACCCTAATGAATCTTTATAGTATAAACTAGACGCCGACCCGTGCGTTGCACGGGTTCGATGGTATAGCATAGATATATCAATCATGGTTATGATCAATCATGGCTATTGCTTGAAGAATGAAGTTTAATCATAGATAAAACCAAAAGGATTCAAACCAAGATAACATTAACAAAATAACTTATAATAGTGATTTTAAAACTTTTATCATAATCTTGTCAAAACAAAAAAAAACTTTTATCATAATAAGTACAATACAAAAGTGAACCACTTATCAAATTTTATAGTGGAGCATTCAAGGACCCGTGACATGTATAAAATTTAATTTTTATCGTTTTTTCTGCGCAATTAATATGTATAAAAGTTAATTATGAATCGAAATTATTTAAATACAACCAAAATCATAGCTATTATTTGGGTGTTAAGTGATGAGAGCAATCCAAGGAATTGGCTAAATTCAATAGGCGTGTAAGATCTACATGTTTAGTATCTTTCCACACTTGCTCCTAGTTTCTTCATCTTTTAAATGTGACTTCAGTGTTTGGAGCAAAACTGCAGTTTAGTCTATGCAAGTCGTTCTAGAGACCACCCCGGCTCAAATATGCTGGCTGCTGCTACATAATATGCGGACTGGAGATTCTTTTTGCTCAATCCAAATCCCTCTAGTTCTGATTCCAAGTACTATACCTGTAACATAGATGCCATTGCAGAAATTGGAAAGTTCATTAGTTGTTTTCATTGAGTGGAGCATGTAAGATAGTGTACCTTACATAATATCCTTGTGCTTTTACTTTGGAGTCTCTTATTCTTTTGGACAAACCCAGATGAAAATCTTATGCTTCATATAACAAAAATGACAGGGTTGCAGAAACAAAAATCTCTTTGAATTGATCTAACTACTTTGGATAAGCTGTTTGGATTTTTGGAATTGTTGGTTCTATTTTGTGGACTTGTATAAGTTTCTGTTTATATAAAGAAGCATACATCATAATCAAATGTCAAACTGGCCACCAATATACAAAGTAAAAATTGAAAATAAAAAATTGAAAATGTTCTTCAAAATTCACCCCAAGCATATTTACCAAAATCAGAAATTCAAAAGTCACTTAACTTTTTATTTTTAAGTTTGTGTTGGTTGATTCACATTTGATAGCCAACAATGCACACAATTTGAAAACAATTGATGCAGTTCTTATCAGAACACATTTAAATGCCATGTTGTGCTTATGATCTTCAATTTGGCATGAAATCACTAACAAAACTTATTCCAATGTTGTGCAATCTACCTTATACATCTATGAAATTCAAAGTTTATTAGAAAAATAGAAGCATCAAGTGTTGAACTGAATCTTTGTTACATTAAAGACTCTAGTACTTTATCTTAAGCTATGATGTGAAACTGAAATGGTTTTGCAAGCAAATGATCTCAGCCATTGCTGAAGATTGAACAATTAAGATTCTAAGTTTTGTATCTAATATCTTACTCAATGTTTCTCTTCTCTTTTCATCTACTATTCTTTGCTTCACGCTCGGTTCCTCAACCTCTCCTGCACAAAACAAAATCAGCAAAATTTATTTCAACAAAAACCAAATATAACTCAAAACAACAAAGATTTGTTATTCCCACTTTCCAGTGTGACTATCATTGTGGCATATCTGATGAAGTCTGGTGGAATGAGCTTATTTGAAGTTCTGCAACATGTAAAGAATAAAAAACCACAAGCAACTCCAAATTGTGGTTTCATTCGTCAGCTGGAAGAATTTGAGAAATCTCTTCAAGGTGAAAACTGCATTTGTCTTAAATATCGTCAAACATCAATATAAGATATATTTACATCTTAAATTTATTTTCAATTGATACACCTCTGTAGCCATCAAAATACATTTACAATTTACATTTAACACATTACAAAGCTTGTATAGAAATATAATCGTATGAAAACTCCAAAATCATATCATAAAGTTCAAATCTTTAATAATACTAAAAGCTGAACATGCAACTACATATGTATCCAAGAAAACCCAGAAAGCATAGAGAGAATCATTCAACCATAATCATTTATCATTCAAACATTCACATCAACACAATTAAGCAAGAAACCCAACAAACCTGAGTGTGTGAAAAGACCAACAGGTAATGACTTTCACGCCTTCATGGAGAGTGAAACGCCAGACTGAACTTGCTGGAAAAAGCTTCAGGTATATGAAAAAAAGCTTTAGTCAGGAACCAGGTACTGCATGGCTGCTGTATTTGTTGTGTGCTCCCTCATAACTTCATATACTTGCGATAGAATCGAATCTGAAATCAAACTCCTCACTGCAGTGCAAGAAAACTAATTAGAAATCTAAAACAATATCTCAATATGAAAGTGAAACAACACTCCAACTATACTCAAATTACCTCTCTAGTAACATTGAAACCTGTAATGAAATTCAACACAATTAGGCACAATATATACACAAAAGTTTCTGCTCTCAAAATCTATATAAGAAATAAAATTGTCAGAAACTTTTGATTGCTTTCTAGTGTAGAAAATGTATCATTTGTGTGTTTGGCACACAAAATTATTGGCTTCTTTGCATTTGACACACCAATAAGTAAAGAAATTTTTCAAGTCATACATCAATTTAGCCTACCTTTACTTTCTTGGTTCCCTTTAGGATTCTTGCCCACTTGTTTCCTTTGGGGTCTTCTTCCTTTTTCTGTATGAAACACGGTGCACAGAGAAGAACAATCCAACAGACACTCCTAATGCTGCAAGAGTCACACCACCAACAGCTGCACCAGCTATAACCGCATCATGACATAATTACGATACAACAAATGAGATCCTGAATACTGATTTAAACCACATCTGTAAGTTGAATTTAAGCCACAAAACATAGATTCATATTCAAAAAATGCCATAAAAATCAAGTAGATAACAAATGTCATAAAGCTTATATATGGCATTTCAGATAACAACTGAAGTGCCTTCCTCTCTCAGATTTCTAAATGCTAGGGAAATGTTTCATCGTGTTACTCACAAACCATAAAAAAATAGTCACATACTTGAACACTACCAGTATTAATTAGGCTCATACACTTACGGTTTACAAAGCTGCAGCTTTATCAGACCATAAGGAGGGGAAAAAAATCCCATGAGAGACCACTCAACCACAAATGTTGTGAATCTACAATCATCCACACAAAAATGTGGCATAAGCATAAACAATTTCCATTCCACCACACCAATTGGATTCATAGTAAACACAAAAAGAAACTCATTGAAAAAGCACATTTAGTAGTATTATAGTTCAATGCTAATGTGATTATATACTTACATAATAAGCTGTCACAACACCAGCAGAATTACCTCCAACCAATTTCAGCTTCATACTAAACCACCAAAATCTATATATTTGTTTTGTTTGAAATGATCAAATTCTCTGCAAACCTATTCATTGTGCATGTTTAAAATAATATATATCAAATGAAAATGTATGAACAAAGTATTGAAAGAAAAACTATATGATATTTTATATATGTATATATTTGTACCAGCTAGTTTAGGGACTGATATTTGAGCATTTATGATTGATTTGTCTCAAATTCAGTTGGCTAATATAACTTCAGAATACCAAGAAAGAAAAGTGAACAAAAGAATTGTTTTTCATGCTTTCAAACAAAATACCAAATCTCAATTTTTAGGCAAGAAAAACTTCATTAGCCTATAACTCCAAAAAGACTATAAGAATTAAAGCATTCACTTTCTCACTGTTTTGTGTTTCAAGTTGGCTTTTAAGCTTGTCCACCTGCATTTAAAAAATTTTAGACTCCACAAAAGAATAATAATCAACTAAATGCTACTCAACTTGTCTAGTAATTTTTTTTTTCTTTTTCTGCAATTATTTCATCCTTCTTCTTTACTCTTCAAATCAAAATTAAGCACAATAACTTATATTAGCCACACAAAATCAAATTACAAAAACCACCACATGAATATGAAATGAAACCACAAATATATATATTCCTAAAATTCCAAACAAAAAGAAACTAAAAGTAATTAACAATATTAAAAATAAAGGGCCATTCATAATCAAATGTACCTTGAATTCCTAGTTCGGACATAAAAAAAAAAAATCACACATTTGAAACAATAACTTGAAATTAATAATCTTAACATGCAAATGTAAAATTAGATAGTGAATGTGTTAAAGAGTGAACATACCTCAAGAGTGCTTCTAGGATAGTGAATGCAGCCAACTGTACCCTTCACATATCTAACATATCAGAAAAAACATTGGGCAACAATAATTTCAACAAATCAGAGTCAAAAACAATACACAGAGACAGTCCAATAGTATAAAGCTTTTACTAAAATAAATTAAAGGGTTAGAAGAAAAACTGAAACCCCATTACTAAAAATACCTTTCAATTCAATGGTAACAATTAAACCTTCAACATCTTTCAATTTCTGCACTCAAAATTGACTCAGTTTTCCAAAAACCTGAAATTTAGAAAATTGAAAAGTTAAAAGCATGAAATTAAAATTTGAGAAATTGAAATTTGGGGGTTAGGGTTGATGAGGAAGAAGGTGGTTCTGCGAAACAGATCTTATGAGTCATAATTTATGAAGAGGAGCAAAAACGCGTGAGTGAGAAAGAAAGCTAACCGAGAGATAGAGCAGTGGCTTGAGAGAGAGGTTGTGGCGGCGAGTTGCGGTCGGCCGGAGAGAGAAAGATTGGTGAGGGTCGCTTGCGGCAGTGGCTGAGCAGTGGTGGCCGGATTTTCGCGGTGGCCGGTGAGAGAAGGAAGGATATGAATTGGAAAACTGTGGGTGCTAGTGGAGAGGAAAGGGAGATTGGAGGAAGATGATGAGAATTGGAAACAGGATGCATCAATGAGAGAAATCATGGGCCAATGGAAACAAATAGAAATATGTTGGAAATAACACCAAAACAGTAACACAAGACACATGGAAGCATGGAGTTGGAAAAATTGCATGCAACCAATAAAAGAAGAAAAGAAGGAATGATGAAAGTTTGTTAACAGTAAGAAAACAGTAAAAGAGGACACATGGAAGCACACAGGCGAAAAAATAACATGCAACCAATAGGAGAAGAGAAGAAGGAATGATGAAGGATGTTAGAATTCACACGCAGAAGGTTTCTTATAGACAAAAGGAATAGAAGCTGGACTTTGCTGATGTGTAAGCAAACAATTGATTATGGATTGTCCAAAGAAGCAAATTAGATCAACATTGCATCAAGTATGACATAAGCCTCTAGGGTTTCCAAGATGTCATTAGGGTTCATCACTATCTCCCTTTAGTATATTAAGAAGATTAATTTATACTAGAAAACATGCGTTTAGCAACCGATTTAGCAACCAATTAAAATTAGTGGCAAAAATCTTGGTCGCTGATCTGTAATAACCAAATTAGCAACCAATTTTGTAGCGACTGATTAGCAACTGGATTTTGCGACCGAATTAGCGACCAATATCAGCAACCAATTAAGAGACTGAATTGAAAGAACAACTCAGAGACAGAATGTTCGACGCATTATCGACGCTATTAGCAACTGATATAGTGACCACTTTATTTAATTTTAAAACAAATGGGTCACTAATTTGATTGCTAATTTCAATTTTTTTAAAATAAAAAATTGTAGCCCATATATATATATATATATATATATATATATATATATAGACACACACAAATATAACAAAATAGTACATTTGTAAATTATATTCGTATCAAGACTAGTGTCATAACCCGTGCCTGCACGGTTTTTTTATTTTTTCTTTGTTCCACGACGCAGAATTTGTGAAAATATCCAATTACTCAAATGATATAGTAAAATAAATATTAAAAGTTTAAAACATAAAATAAACATACGAAGTAAGGCAAAATCTAATATGTTTTAATATTACAGTAATCCAATAAATATAAAATTAGCAAATAAAAATGAAATGAGAAACATTCAAATTGTCCCAAATTGTTTATATTTTCCAAAACTTGACACGCCAATTCAAATTAACTTGGCCTCCATGACCTCAAATAATTCCTTATCAGTAGAGAATGAGTCAACGAACATTGATCTGAAAGTAGGACTCCATCTACCCTTAGCCACAATTCTAAGCCCCAAAAGACTATCCAGCAATAAAGGGCAAAATCTTGCATCAAACAGAAATGATAAACACAAGAAACATTCCATTTCGTCTGGGAATAATGAACACGATTCTCCCTGTAATTGAAATGATAAACACAAAAGAGTAGATGACTATCAAACAGAAGCATGATTAATAGTAAAATAGAACAGAATATATATGTTGTCCTCTAATTCACCATTGAGTTCAACAAAGGACAGGTTTCCATAGCCAAACACTCCACATCAGAATCAAACAGAGAGAAGATAGCCACTTCTTTGCCATCTCTAACTTTAAGTTTCATTCTGAACCTATTTAAAATTAAGAACAAATGTTAGCAGCACAATATTTAGTTTATAGGATTAAAGAGAAGAAGCTAAAAAAGAAAATGAAAATTTGGATATAATAAGAATGTAGAATAAGAATCAACCTAAGCTTAGACTTAACATTAACATCAGGGAACCAGCAATCTACCCCCTCATCCACTGAAACAAACCAAGCAACAACAGCAAAAACACCACCATCGACACTTGTTAATAATTCCTTAAATTTTCTAACTTTGTTATAACCAATAAAATCTTTCATCTTTTGCAAAGGATTACTCTCATTTGTTTCCATTTGGTAACACTAAGTAAACTTGTATGCAAGTGGATATGTAATAAGGATACCAAGAGAGTTTGAGGTTCATTTATATAGAAAAAGAGCAGGGGCAAAACATAACATCTATTTGAAATTTGGTTTGAGAGGGAAAATTTAAATCAATACTATCAACCAAAGAATTAGCATAACCAAATAATGTATCAAAATAAATTACTAAGGTTTGAGATCACTATATTGAATATACTAATTAAAAACATTATTAATCTTTAAGGTGAATTGTTGAAAGACCTAAATTGCTACTAATCAAAATCGAATACACTTTAAAACACGTATAGCAAAAAAATTGTATAAATTTAGAGTTATTGAATAAGGTTAATTAATCAATAGAATTGTGTTAATATTAATTACAGATAGAACTCAATGACACAATATTTAGTCATGGGGAAAACTGGTTGTACATTTTATCTAATATACCTGATACAATTGTTTAAAAACTTAATAATAATATTTGAACAAATATTAAAGTATATCTTAAAATATTTATACTTTAACATGTAAATCTTGCATATAAAAAACTATTGGATTTAGAGATAGTGAAATCAACAATCTGAGTTATAGTTTTTTCAATTAAATTAGTATGTAAGAAAATGAGTGCACACCTTCAAATTATACAATTACTTTAAAACTAAATACCTTTATTAAGTTCAATGACAAATAGCCGGGCTACAAAAATAAAATTTAGAAGGTGAGGTGTATTATAATAAACTAAGAACAAAAAACACCTTTTGCCTCAATAGGAATGTTCAATTTTTTATTTGACGCAAGGAAAGGTTCAATTGGGAGCACATTTAAGAAGATATTATTCCCTGCACATGGGTGGAATGTCACCAGTACCTAAACAACACTATCAACTCATTCTAAAGAGCCTTAGTCAACTGATAAAATAAAAGGTTTCATTATGACCTCTATTAAAAATTTGTCCACACAAAGACTTTAGATTCCTTATATATAAAAACCCAACAATATTTGGTGGGCACTTGCACACTTTTCAGAGATTGCCAAACAACCTTTAACACAACATATTTAGCGAATAGCAATTATAAGAGACAGCCAAGAAAAGAATCTCAAACAGATTCTAAAAATAGCACAACATAAGTTCAAATATTTAGGCTATTTATTTAATCAGCTGAAAGACATACAAACAACAGAGGTAAACTCTGCAAACAGACATGAACAACAGATGTACATAACCTAGCCAAACTAAATTAAGGTTACATAGCCATTAATTAAGATCGGCCATAAAGGTGGGAATAATACGATACACAGACGGAAATACATATAAAATAACATCAGAACAACATATAGCCTTCACATACACACAGCTCAAGAAACTCCAACTATTCCTTCTCAAGTTTAACCCTAACACGCCTAATTGGTTTCTTTTCTGCAACCTTCGATGCACCATCAAACTGCTCAACCAAGTTCCTCTTAACAGAAGCCAGTATGGGGTCTTCTTTAGCTGGGCTCTTGGCATCAAGAGGAGGTGTAACAATAATGTTCTTCAAGAAGGACATCGGCTGCGAATCTTCGACAACATCGACATCAGCAAGGTCACTGTCTGATTCTATCTCAATTGCCTGAGACATAGGCTACACCAGCAAAGAAAAACATTATCAATATAGGGCACATAGGTTTCAATTGCCTTACACATGAAAACATTTAAGAAAATATAGCAAAGAAACTAATGGAACAAAAAACATCAACATAAAAAGAGATAACCTTAACAGGAGTGATGAAAGGTCCCTCAAGTAGAAATTTTTTAATTATCTGAGAATCACTGCAGACACGTTTGACCCTAAAAGTTCCATCAATAATTTTTGATTGGTTCACGCCATTATCAATGATAAATAACATCTTAGAACCAACCAAAGCATTAAACTCAGCAGGAACTGAACCTTCATTGGGCACCTGTTTAGAATAAATAACAAAAACCTATAAAAGTGATCAAAAGTAGAATACCATAAATCCTACAAACGATATATACCTTTGCTTTCCCCACAAAATGAGCACATGATTTCTCCATGATATAACTCATGTCAGAGTCAAATAGCACGAACACACATGTAGAATCACCATCAGATACCTCAACCTTAACCCTAAACCTGCAATAAACCATATATTTAAATAAAAATTGAAAAAAATTATTAGGTAACAAAAGAACCAAACAACAGGTTCTGAATTTTAAGACTACCTAGGGATACATTGAAACACATGCTTGGAGCATCCATTGCAGTAGTAAGCTCCAGAATCAGGAAGGACAGCCTTATGGCACCTGCAGGCTGGGTACCACCAATCCTCGCCTTGCACTATCCCAGTCAAAACCCCATAAACAGAGAATACACCAACCTCCTCCATATCACTAAGATCAGAAATTTTCTTTTTAGGATGCATACGAAGAAACTCTTCATCCATAGCAGGTTTGGCTCTTCCACCAATAACAGGGACAAATGAATCCACATCAATCCCATGCAAAGCAATACTAAGAAATTATGATAAAAACAAAATGTATCAGGACAAAATATAAACAAAGATAAATTAAACGCAACAAATTAACAACACCACGCACCTATTCTTAAATTCAACCACTTCAGGGATGTCAGGATTTATGAAAATCCTAGTAGTGTTGATTACATTTTGAAGAGATGCTTGATCTTAACAAAAAAAAAAACCAAGGTTAGATAGGATAAGACACCATATAAAATAAGAGAAATAGTTTTCAGATGATGTTACCCCTGAAAATCTTGATTTTTGCAAACTGCACAACAATGACTGGAAGACCTTCACCAGACTTGCCCATTTTCTTGTTTAACTGATCAACATAGTCTCCAAACATAGCACACTCACATTTACCACTAATTTTCACATAAAAAAACATAGCAAATTGATTAAAATGTATTTGTAAATGAAATAAGCTTTGTAATATAGGGAAACAGAGTTAGGGTTGAACAAATACCTAGCATCAGTTAACTCAACGATAACCATCTTGGTTATCTTCCCATCCCTTATATACTCCCTTTCGGCAGAAATTCCAGTCATCAAACCAATGACATCTGCAGGGGAGATAAATATTTCCTTAGTCTCACAACATATATATTAACAGATTTTAAAAAATATACCAGTCAATAACACAAAAGAATACTTACCAACCAAAAATTCGTAATCATGAATATGACTACAAACTTCAGCCAACTTTGTGAGACTCAAACCAAATTTAGATATAGGAGAGTTCTTCACGGGTTGCAGACGAGTCTTGATCTGAAACAGAAGCTTGTACGGATGAAGAGTAGCTCTATAGTAACCCACCTCAGGAGCAACAGCAAAGCAGGACATTTGATACACCTCACCTTCTTCAATCTTAGACTCAAACAAATACAGCAACTGCTTCCTAATAGAAGCATGTATCTTGGCACCCTATATAAAAATAAAATTAACTGTAATGCTGCCTACAAAAACATATCAATTGAATAAACGCAATAGATAAACAATAGACAACACAAACAATAAATAAAGACAGGTTATACCTTTTCATCAATTAAGACCATCTCAATTGAACTGATTTCAGATGGATTTAAGAATGAGGGGATCTTCCAGAGCCTAAGAACACGAACCTTGATTCGAGTAGAACCTTGGTTAGGAAGGATATCAGCAACATCATCAAACTTCTTACAAACCTTAGCCATGGTGGTTAGTTCCTAAAGACAAACAGTATATCCTCTATCAATAAGTAGTGTTACTGAGAAAGGAGTGGAATACAAAAGCAATCACAACTTATTCAATTTATAGCAATAGATTTAATATAAATTAATCAAGGAATTTGAATTTCAAATTATATGCAATTCCTAGACAAATATTTGGGGGGAAAATGGAGTTAAATCCGTAACCCTAAAATAGATAGGAACAGAAAGGAAGAAGGCAGATAACACCTAGACCAGTAAAACCTTTCCCAGATAGGAAACTAACCAGATAATGCCTTTGCCATATAGCGAGAATGAGCGGCGGGTGGTGTGAGCGGCACGCGAAGAACGACAAAACCTGCGAACTTTTATAAGGAGCAGAGAAACGGTTAAGAATCGACGAAAAGTGAGGAAAAAACGAAACCCACTAAATCTATGAAACCTACAGTAGAAAAAAATGGTTCTCTGTTGTCAAGGTTATAGATATGCTTAATCAAAGATTATATGGAAAATAAATCTCCTATAAAAAATAAGTATCGGCTATTACATTAAATTTATACCTAAACTAACTTAGCATAGTATTAAACAAGATAATGAAATTGAAATTGAGAGCAGAAGAGGAAGAAGAAGGGTCTCGATGGAGAAGAATCAAAGCACTTAGATAGGGATAGGGTTCCTCTGAAAATGTCAAAGAAGAAGAAGAAGGCTGATGAGATGGATCTTGAAACGTCATCGGAGAAGCCTAAGAGAAGACCGATGAAGAAGGCTGTGTTGGTTGGATTGAAACCGCCGGCGCAGATGATGATGATGAAGATGAACAGTGTTGATGTGAAAGCGCAGATATTGAGGATGAAAAAGCATCTGATGGAGCGGCGAGGGTTTCCAGAGGATAAAATAATTGTGATAATTGAGGACGAAGAAGAAGACACGAAACCCACTGCGACCAACATACGTGATCAGTTATACAGGCTAGTTGAGTGCTCTGATCCAGGTGACATCCTCTTCATACACCTGATTGCCTATGGATGTTCTGATGGACTTATTGTAACTCCAGATCATAAACACATTGATGATACATATTTTAGGGCACTTATTGTTAGAGCCGTCAGACTCTGTCTTAATCTCACATTTATATCTGATTGCCTAATTCAACCTATACCTCATTGTCCTTGTCCTAAAACACGATCACCTGTCCTAACTCTGGAAGAACGTTTGAAGAAACGTAGAGAGTTCTGGTCTAAACCCGATCCTCTCTCACAAGCCACATTTGTCACTGGCTACTATGGTTTTGTAGCATGCACCAACTTGTCTCATGTAGATCTCCAAGAGGAGTACAAAACTATAACTCAAACTCAAACCACCCCCACCTGCCTTCCTTCGCGTGTAATTCTCTTCACGCCTTTCCCATGTGATCATAACGTCTCACCCCATAACATTAATGATGTATCAGAAGTCGTCTACCCCCCACCAACCGGACACAACCACAGACCATATGGGGCTTTTACCAATTCCATACTCAATGTTATTGAACAGACTCCTGGTCCAGTTACTAACTTGGAGCTTGCTCAAAAGGCTATGATCAAACTCGGAGGAGGACAAACACCGCCTAGGCTCAGTTGCAGCCACCTCAACCACGCTCGTGCTCCTTTTGTGTGCTGATCTTATGTTGGGAGACAGACAAAGATACAATGTTGCTTCTCTAATCCATCTTGTTCTTTTTATTTATCATTATCACCATACTTTGGTTCATGTTTATGAATTATGTCTGACCATTAGCTTTCCTAAATGTCTAATTTGGAGGAATACCATCCATGTCTGATGATTCAATACCATAGATAACAAGTTTTTCTACTGATTTGATGAAAGATGAAGTTGAAATGTTGCCTCTTTTTTGAGTTATATTAAGATATCTAAATAACCAAACAACTGGACTGCAATTTCAGTACGATCTTCTAGAATCTCATGTTTTTAGGCCACAGTCCCACAAAAAAAAAAAAAAAACTCGCCATGTAATTTCCATGGCAAAAATAATTGAAATCTATAAACCATCTAAATTAAATAAACTCTCAGTAAACACAAATCATTCAACATTACCTGGTTGAAGCACCTTTAACAGAACATTTTTCTTTTTGCACTTCATTTATTGCAACTAGCTCTGTCACTAAAGCAGATTTTTCCGTTGCTCACAATTACAATTAAAATTGCAAAATCGCGTTTTTATTTGACTCATAATTTAGCTACATCAAATTCAACATTCTGCAGTTTGGATTTTGGAAATGTCTGGTTCAATGTAAAACTTGGTGCCAGAAAACCTCTACAATGTGTTTCATCGCATGATTCAACTCTAGTCGATATCTAACTACCAAACTAACTACTATGTCTACTATAAAGATAATTCCTAGAAGACAATTGGTACTTATTGGTAGAAGAAGAAACATAATTTACTGCTAAAGATAGAACATGTTGTATATTCTTCTATGTCCTTTTACTACATTATAAAATTACCACAATTTACTTTTGCACAAAAAAGTAACTGCAGTTCAAAAGAGGAGGGAGATGAATGATCAAAATTCATTTCATTGTTACCCAAAGAAAGAAAATCCACATGGTTTTCACTAGAATCAGATTAAGATATTTCTCCTTAAGATACAATTCATATTTTTCTAAAGATCAGACTTGTTTTACATATGCTCTATCTAATATCCATTAATAATCAAATAAATAAAAGTTTGCATGTGGCTGAATTCCTTGGGCACAAAGATAACTCCTTTAACATTTGGAGCTTTGTATTTGTATCTATATGTCTTGCACTCTGAATTGTCAAGGTGCTTAGTACTCTTGAATTTTGTATTATATATTTTGCAAATTGAAACTCGCAATTTATGTGTTTGTAATTTCTAAGTGAGCATGTTGTAAGATTAGATAAAAGGCATTCTGGAACGATTTCTGGATCCTTCCATTCTCTATCACGGAAATTGTGAACTGTATCAACCTAACAATCAAACACAATTAATTTTTTTAAAATATATCGAAATACAACTTAACTTAAAATTAAAAGGGAAATGCTTAATGTTAAAAACCTCATCAATGATCAGAGTTTGTAGCTTGGAGGAATTTTTAAGAAGTTTCATCAGCCAGCTCCACTCGAGCGAGCCATCAGGATAGCGAAAGTCGAATATAACATCAATATGGATTAAATTGTGAAACATGGGGCCATGTAAAAAATAGTTCCACCGCTGCATGAGTTACAAAGACATAATAGGATGTGAAGTTAATTAGTAAAATTATCTGTGAAAGTACTAAGTCCTTGAAATCAAAGAGTCTATCAATTTAGTCTATCAAGTGCGAGAAATAGCAATTTAGTATTTACACATCTCCTCCGGACACTTTTTTTTTTTGAAACGGCTAAATTTTATTTAAAGACAACTCCTCCACAAGAAGTGAAAAGAATTATCGTGGAAACATACAAACAAAAGGTAACGTGATATAACACAATTACCATCACCAAATCAAACACCCCAAACCACCCATACACCAATATTGATTCGCTAAACCCACCAGAGAAAACCCCTACCCGACCCTAGGAGACACCACTAGGCACTAACTTCCGAACTCGAATTAAAATTACTCGGCCCATTAGACCCGGAAAGTAGCCCCGAAAGTCAAAGGTTGAGGGACCCCGGTAGTCAGAAAATCGACAGTCAACACCTGATGCCGTAGAGTTCGACCAGAATCTCCTCCGGACACTGTTATAAGCAAAAAATCATTTTATAGATTCGTATAGATATATATATTATTTTGATACATACCAGTTTTATGCGGAGATGCTGGACGCTATGTAGCCAATTAATGGCAATATTGCCACCGGAAATGTTAGCTCTGACCAAATTGGATATAATTTGACCATCTCTATTTGCACGTAACTCATTAGCACGTTTCATTACAATTAAATCCTTTACTTTCAACTCCTCTAGAATGGGACACGCATATAGAAGTAGTTTTCTCATATGTTTGTGATATGTGAAAGCGACAGATTCCAAGTGAAGAAGTTTTAGAGAAGGAAGATCAAAGCATGGATCATCGTCGTATGAGATTTCAATCAATGCTAGTCTCTTCAATTTGAGGACTGACAAAGTTTTGCTAGATAGAACAAAAGTAGGCAATGTCGTCCTTATGCTGCAGAGATCAATGCTGAGGTTTTGAACTCCTCGTGTAATTGCTGATGAATAAACAAAATTGTAGAAATCAGTGTTGTAGTCATGGCGAGAAATAAGGTGGAATGAGTGGATTGGTAGAGTGTTATCTCGCTTGGTGATGACGGAGTGCAAGAATTGGCGAAAGGCGAAAGGATCTTGGAATGTTTTGTCGTCGAAGTGGAGGTTGAGTTGTGAGCGCCAGAGTGATTTCCATCTCTTTAAGAGGAAGCTTATGGTGACGGCATCTTTGGTCGGAAGATAGGAGATAATGTGTTCCAAAATTTCGTCCGGTAGAGAAGTCAGTCTGTCTTTCCGTCGAATTGAAAGACGTAGCCGCCGTCGTGACATTTTGGTTTGGTGGTGATTTGCAAAGGATGATGTTGCAATTTGGCGTGTTTTTATAAGCATAGGTTCCTCTGTTGTTGAAAACTTAACCGATGTGGGACTAAAAGAATAGCTAGATCTGCTTTGCAAGTTGCAAATTGATAAAAAAATTTAGAAAAAAAAAATTGTTTCAAATTGTTTGTCAATTTTGATAATTTAAAATTATATTTTATATTATATTCTCTTTCCAAATTTTTTTAATGATTGAATTTTATATAATCTTTTTATTGTATTTTTTTTTACTAAATTTCATATAATCTTTTTATCGTATCTTTTTTTTTTTTTTTACTAAATTTCTTCATATAATCCTGATTTGACACGTGGAAAAAAATATATTATATCAATGGCTACGATAAAAATTTAAATAATAAATTTTTAGTACTATTCAATTTTCTTGGTTTAGATTTTGACATTTGAAAAAAAATAAAATCAACGTCTACGATAAAAGAAAAATTAATTAATTAATTTTTGTTTTAGTCCTTTTTCTATGGTGTAAGTGAGAAAGTGCTAGATACCGCATTATTGAGAGGGTAAGCTATAAAGCTTTTAATGATATTCATATCACTTATGGGTGGTATATGATTTGCAGCATACACTTGATGAAATCACCTATATGAGTGTCAAGTGGGGCCGCTTGTATGAGATCTTGGCGAAATCTCTAGAGCACTCAAGAAAGAAACCAGGCACGCGCACGGCCTATTCGCGCAACACAGCGGCAACAGCAAGAACTGTGGGGGTGTAATGCGATTGGTAGACCGCTAACATACGCTAAGTTTCATTGGTTCATATAGCTTGCTACACCAATGTTACTGTGTGTTAAGTACTATCAGTCTAGCACTGGTTCATATAGCTTGCTACACCAGTTTGATGCATTACATCAATGATGTTAATCCAGGAAATGTTTCTATAAGTATTCTTTTAATCTTTAAAATAAATTGTGGGGGATTGTTGGAGATATTTTATAATTTATTTTAAAGTTAATTTAATAATTAATATTATTATAAATGATGGTGGTTTTACTTGGTCAATATACACACGTTATTTTTCTGTTACTATGTTAGTCAACTATTCCTACTTAATAGGATACATGATTTTAATTGAAAATGCTTGGTAACTGATTGTGTAAATAAATACGGTTGTGGCTTAAGAAATATGGAGGAGAAAAATTGGAGAGAGAGTGAAGAAAAAAAGACTATGAGCTCTCAAAAATTATTCCTCCTTCATTTTGTTTTCACGAGATTATTTTACTTCTCATAAAATTGAGTGTTTATCTTACTGGATTACATCACCGGTGTTTATTAATTTCTTGCTAGTTATGTCACCTCGGATATGATTCATATCAGAGAAGGACCTGTTGAATCCTGGAGGATTTGCGCTTATGAGGCGGATAAATCCTTAAGGACAGTGCGATCAGCACGCCTCAGGTATTATATCACGGTTCGGTATTTGCAGGTCATTCATGGTTTGTTTATTACGCGGTAATGCCGACATCAAAAAACTACTGTACTCGCTAAAGATAAGTTCCTATGAACTCTATTTCAATTTATTCTCTACAATATTTATTGAGTTACTTAAACTTATATATGTTGTTTAATATTGTGAATAGGTCCAATTTTTACGACATTACTTGCCCACCATTTGTTTCAAAACAAAATTAAAAGTTGCACATTTGTAGGAGAGGTTTAGGACGATCAATGCATGAAAATTCAACAGTACACTCACAGGAATGTTATCATCACAAAATATTGTCACCAATCCATGACATGCTAATAATAACGCTATCCCCATTACTCAATTTTTTGCAGTTAGGATTTGATTCATAATCCTGAAAAAAGAGCTGTGGCTATACCATTTTTACAACCGTCACCAGACTGCTAATTTTTTTGTTAATTAGATTACTATCCTATGTGGTTTTATCTCAATGGACATAACACTCATATATAGTGTAGCCTTTAATTGGAATTATTCTCCCATAAACTTAACCGTCCGTTACCAATTGATGGTGAATAAATCACAATAAATAAATCTTGTCAAAAAAAAATCACAATAAATAAATAAATAAATATGAGACTTAATTAAATTATATTCTCAAAATGCACACTAATATGCTACAACACACTGGTATCCTCTAGTACTCAATAAGGGACTCAATTTTATTTTCAATTCACACACCTTTGTTCCAATAATAATCAGTTACGAAAATTATGTATAAATTCAACTTAATTGAGGGTTATAAATACAAGCACCCTCAAAGTATTTTTCTCTCACTATATTTTTTTGTTATAATTTATGTATTTGTCTTCATATAATTTATTTTGTTTCTATATTTATTTTGAATTTTGAATTTGTATGTGTCAAATCTAAAGTCGTTTGTCTATGTTTGATTTGCAGATTTTTTTTTGTTGGTTTTGCTAAAGTATTATTGTTAATCTAGAGATTTTGTTACGGTTCTATCATCATGAAGTTGCTATTGTTACACAACCTCTATTACCATGAAGTTGTTATTATCGAGTAAGTTTTAAACTTTATGCAACCTTATTTATTTATTTGTTTATTTATATTTTTTTTGTTTCACTCCTCTACATGATTTATTGTTCTCTTTTTTATATGTTTTAATTTGATTTTTATTTCTCTTTTTGTTTATGTTTTTAGTATAATTATAGTATTCTTTCACTAATTATGCGTTTAATAATCATTCACCTTTTATGATAATTCAGATAGTGGTCAATGCATAGATTTCTTTTAGCTATTTTTTTTCTCTCTCTTATTTTTATGTTTGGTATTTTTTTACATTTACACGTAAAATTGTATTTAAGGGCAGAAGATTTGAAATATTATTAAAATAGATGAGGACAAATTATATTTTTTAGTAGTAGTTTCTTTTAATATATTATTAGTAGATTTATTTTATGTGTGTATTTATCTTTTTTGTAAAAAAATTTATTGGTTTTCGTTTGTTTCTATATTTATCCATAGATTTATATATAATATTTTTTTTTATTCTTTCTATACTTTTCTATATATTTTTTTACTTAAATTACAATGAAGGATACACAATATAGAATATTATCTTATTTTTATGAGTAAATTCAATTATAATCTTTATTTTTATTTTTTTGTTCTTATATGTTATGCATAGATTCATGTATAACTGTTTTATTGTATACTAGCCGCCGTTCCGTGCCCGTTTGTGTGATCGATATTTTTTTTTTGTTGTAATCGATATTCTCTATTGTGCAAATATAAATAACTACTTAATCTCCTTTTTTATTGGACTTAGTTAATTGATAACTACTTAACCTCCTTTTTTGTTGTGGCTACTTATTAAGAAGAAAAAAAAAATATTTTTTTTTACTATACAAAATACTAAAAACCTACTTTTATGTGGAAGTTGTGCTTAGTTTTTTTTTTGTAGTTTTTTTAAGGGTAAAATAGGAATATTGAAAAAGTCATCCCAAAAATTTGTATCCCCTTTATATATTAGTATAGATATCTTATTTTTTCTATAATTTTTTTAGTGAAATTACAAAGATAGATATAAAATTTAGAATATTATCCTATTTTTATGTATAGATTCGTATATATTTTTTGTATTTATCTTATTCTTTCTAAATATTTTCTATAATTTATTTGGTGAATTACAACGAGGATATAAAACTTATAATATTATTAAAATGGATAAGGAAAGAATAGTAAACTTAGTACTCCCTCCGTTCCTTTTTAAGTGTCCAAAAACGTCGAATTTAGTGTTTCTATTTAACTGTCCATTTGGTGTTTTAAGGGTATGATTTGTCAATTATACCCTTGGTCAATTATTCATATCTTTTTCAATAAAACTAATTAGTGCTATATATTTGGAAAACTATATTTTTTTTATTTTTTTTATTTTTTTGGTACATAATATATTAATTTTTTTTGTGTGTGCATAATATATTAAATATATTGGAAAGAGAAAGTGTGTGCAAAAAAATAGGATTTTGTTGGTGAATTAGAATTAGGGTATAATAGGAAAATAAGGTGCAAAAATAAACTTTCTTAATTTGCTGTTACTATTCAAAACGGACACTTAAAAAGGAACGGAGGGAGTAGTAATCAACTTTATTATATTCAATTAAATTAATTAAAGGTATATAAAATCGAATGAATAAAAATAGTTGCCATTTATCGTGACATGCACTAATATCAATCAATATTTTTTTCTCTTAAAAATAGGATTTAACCTGCGTCAAAAAAAAGAAAAGGATTTAACCTTGAGAAATTAAGATATATACTTAAAAAATATATCTTAAAACTCTCACAAAGAGAACTTTTTTTAACAATGCAATAGGGATATACATGAAAAAGACATAACAACTGAATTTGTGTTTATTCTTTTACAAGATATGCGTCCAATAAAAAAAATAAAGGTTGACTTAAAAATAGGTCTAATTTTTTGTTGATTAATAATGATTTATTTTAATTAAAAATAAGTACAAATACGTAGTAATAGATATATATTTCCTTACGAATATGGTTTGAAATTAACAGTACAAATATACTTTTTTTTGGAAGCAATAAGGATATACTTGAAAAATGTATAGCAATTTTTTTACAAGATGTGCGTCGAATAAAATATAATAAGTAAATATTGTCTAAGAAATAGGTATCATTTAAGTTCATATTATCTATTACTATATTACTATATATAAAAAGGATACAAATATTTGGGATGACTTTAACATTATTTCTATTTTACCCTTAAAAAATAACTTCCACATAAAAATAGATTTTCAGTTTTTTTATTAAATAATTTTTTTTCTTAATAACTAAGCACAACTTCCACATAAAAGTAGGTTTTCAGGTTTTTTTTAGTAAAAAAAATATATATTTTTTTCTTCTTAATAACTAGCCACGACAAAAAAGGAGGTTACGTAGTTATCAATTAATTAAGTCCAATAAAAAAGGAGATTAAGTAGTTATTTATATTTGCACAATAGAGAATATCGATAAAAAAAGAATATCGATTACACAAACGGACACAACGGATAGTACTAATATAACTTCCGTTATGATTAATTTTTTCGTAATTTATAATAACTAATATTAACAAAATATATTTATATAATATTTATTGTTTGTATGTTATGTTTAATAAAACTAAAATTATCTTCTTTCTTTTTTATATAGAAACTAAAATTATGATCGGTACTAAAAATGTATTGTAATATTAAAATATTCGTACTCGTGCATCTCACGGGGTCAAAGTCTAGTCTTTATCTTTATATAATAATAATAATAATAATAATAATAATAATAATAATATAATAAAACGAGAGTAACTAGAGGCACCCTAAACACTAACCCTAATATGAATGATCTAGATTTCGACACGTGGAAAAATATATATTATATTAACGGCTACGATAAAAACTTGAATACTACGTTGCCACGTCAATTAATGAATGTGACACGTCATGCGTTTAAAAATACAATACATGGTGTGTCAATATATGATTGAATGTGTGTATAAAATAATTTTACACCAATCCCTAATTTTGTTACCTACTAATCCCTAATTATATGCTTTCATTTGATGATTTCATATAATCTATTTTATTTATAGCCTTAAATTATGCATCTTTTACGATAAATAAAAACCTTTTATTTCTTTCTCCCAAGAGTGTATCTTTCACATTAAATATGACTTTAAATTATGCATCTATTTTCACTTTTTCTCACATATTTACTTTTTTTTTATTTGATGCAGATTTGACTTTGGGGTTCTACAAAGGTATGAATTGCTATTGATATTTTAGGTGTTTAAATTCTGATTATAGTTTGTAGTGTTCCATATTAATTCTCTATTCTTTTTGAATTTGATTTTTATTCCAATAGGTATGGATTCCTAAAGGTATAGAGACAATTTTTATTTTTATTTTTGTAGTGTTTCATATTAATTCTGATTCTTCCATTTAAGAAAAAAATTGGGTTTTATTTTTCTTAAGTTTTATATATTTTCTATTGGATGCGTGTTTTGCTTTCGAGTTCTACAAAGGTATGTACTTCTATGAATATTATTAATTTGGTGTTTGAATTCTGTTGTTTTTTTGTTTGTTTGTTGTGCAATTTGGTTATTATTTCATGTTTTTTCTATTGTTGCTTTCATATTTTCAATTTAATTTCATGGTCAAAATTTAAGATTTATAAGATTTTTTGATATATTTTTCTTTAAGGAATATAAAAGTTAACACGTTTCTTCTTATTTGAGAAGAAAAAGGTTTGAATATATCTAATATAATTTGTTGTGTTTTGTTCTTATTTATCAGTTTAATCTTAATATATTTTTGTCCTTAAATTCGTTGATTCACGAATTTGTTGATTGCAAACATTAAGCATGGTTGCTGAAACCAATATAGAATCCTCGATAACTTTGATTGTCCGGTATTTTTTGTCTTTGCTTTTTATATATGGTATAGGCATTTCAATTTTTTTTATCAAATTTGGTTTTGATGATTTAATTGTTGTGAGTCACATAAATTGTGGTATCTTGCAGGTGCAAAAAACATCAAACATGAATGTAGCTATGAGCAGCAAAGGAAGGTTGGATGTGTTTTCTATTATATAATCAGGATACAGACTAGGAGGGTTGAGGCATTGCTTTGATTCCCCAAAGAGATATAATCATTGCATATTTATAGGCGTGAGTTTTAATAGTATGTGTGATCTTCCCCAAATAGTGTGGTTGCCCAAGAATTTTAGCATGTTAATGTTGATTATCAAATTGCTACTTTTATTTATAAAATTTGACCCTTGGTACTACGTAATTTTTACGGAAGTAAGATTTTATAAATAGAAAGGTTAGTGGGTTTTAATGTGTATGCTCTTTCAATATTTTTATATTTTGATTTTATTTTATTTTTTTAATTGCACATTTAACTATATCAATATCAATTTAAAGTGTATATCTGACACTCCACTAAACCGTGCAAGGCATGGGCCAGAGTCTAGTTATAATAAAACGAGAGTAACTATAGGTACCTCTAAACCCTAACCCTAATATGAAAGGTCTAGATTTTGACACTGAAAAAAAAAAGTATATCAATGGCTACGATAAAAATATAAATAATCAATTTTTAGTACTATTTAATTTTGTTGACTTAGAACGAGAGTAACTAGAGGCACCATAAACCCTAATCCTAATATAAATGGTCTAGATTTTGACACATGGAAAAAAACAATTATATCAACGGCTACGATAAAAACTTAAATAATCAATTTTTAATACTATTTAATTTTGTTGGATAAACTCTAATATTATACTGCTTATGTGACATTCAATTAGAGCTTATCTAATGTTATTTTTTCTGTACAAATAACCACAAAATTCTATTTTGTTCCCATTATAATCATATTACGTTCCATTATACTAATCCCTAATTAAAAGCAAAGTTACTAAAACCACTTAACCCTAATCTTAATTTTGTTATTTATACCAATCCTGATTAAATGTTCTCTTAAATTCCCTACTAAACCTCCACAACACAATTAAGGGGATTAATCTCTCTCGGTATCACTCACTTTCTCTCCCAAAATTTTCCTATTCACGTTTTTATTTTTCTTTCTTTTTTCATCTGTCTTTGTGCATCTTCTTTTCTAATATTTTGCAATTCTTCTTTCACTCTTCACACACGATTTTCTATTTTTACACATCTCCAAGTATTTGTTCCTAGAGAGTTATGATTTGAGGATGATTCTTTTTATTTTGTTGGTCTTTATTTTTTATTTTATCTTTCTCTTCAAAAAAATGCTTTAAAGATATGATGTTGATGATGACTAGGGTTCACAGAGGGACTCTTTAAATTTTCAAGGTAAGAGTAGTTACAATAAGATTTGAGTGTTTCTTAATTTTTACTTTTGTTAACTTCTCTATTTTGGTTTTTAGATTTTTGTTCATCTTTTTTGATATAGAAGGTTACTTTTTATTGGCTATTGATTTGTTCAAAACATGCTACTGCTTATTTGAAAGGTGAGTATAGTTACGATAAGATTTGAATGTTTTTTTTTTATTTCTTACTTTTGTTAACTTCTCTAATTTGGTTTTTGGATTTTTGTTATTTTTTTTTGTATTGAAGGTTACTTCCTATTGGCTACTGATTTGTTCAATCATGCTATTGCTTATTTAAATCAATTTCTTATTAATGGTAATTATTCCTCAACACTTTTTTGCTATTATAGCCATCAAATTGGTTGGATATATTTATTGTCTCTGACATTTTTTTGTTTGTTTGTTTTGGTACCAATTATGATTTGTCATGAACTATAAATTTGATGTTAGACTATTTGATTTAATTTGATATTATATTTTTAGCCATTTTTTAAAGTTAATAAGATGAGAGTTAAGAATACTCCCTCCATTTCTTTTTAACTGTCTGTTTTGAATAGTAACGCCAAATTAAGAATGTGTATTTTTGCACATTATCTTCCTATTATATCCTAATTTTAATTTACCAACAAAATCCTAATTTTTTGCACACACTTTCTCTTTCCAATAAATTTAATATATTATGCACACACAAAAAAACCAAAATTTAATATATTATGTACAAAAAAAAATATAAAAAAGAGATTTAGTTTTCCAAATATATAGTATTAATTAGTTTTATTGAAAAAGATATGAGTAATTGACAAATGGTATAATTTGCAAATCGCACCCTTAAAATACCAAATGGTCAGTTAAATAGAAACGTTAAATTCGATGTTTTTGGACACTTGAAAAGCAACAGAATGAGTATTTTGATGACTTCGAGTCTATATATACCCTTAAATTCGAGTGTTTATCTAATTTTTCTATTTCTATCTATTTCGGTGATTTGAAATATTTATGTTTCAATTAATTTTTTTGTGATCAGCATTGATACTTATAATTGTTTATTTGATTGTGCAGCAACATCTTTCATCATTGCTTGATTCTATTGATTCATGTGGTTGAGACCACCCTTGATACATTGGCTACTTTTTTTGAAGAAAAGAATCGAAAAGTACTCAGTAAGAGACACTTCTTTGAATGTTTATTTATATGTTTTATAATTATGGTGTTTTAAGTTAATTTAGGAGAAGAGATAGATTTGAAAGGGTTTATATTGTTTGTTAATTATTGTTTATTTTTTGCGCTATGCACTTCTTTTATCTATTCCGAGCTTAATGTATATGTTTCTTAAATCTTAAGTCTTTTGATGATTTTTTATTACTTTTATCATTACTTTTATGATTCTAATTATTCATTGTAATCCTATATATATTGCATAATTTTAGTTCCAATTTATCTATATTTTTTTTTAAAAAAATATTTACATTTTTTTATTATGATAAATTAAATTATATATATAATATTTTACACAATAATTCGTGCATCGCACGAGCAGTAGTTTAGTAAAATTATAAAACGAGGGGTGTTGAAAAGTATTTCAAGCATGGATCACGACTAAGATGGCCTGAAGTATTTCTCATTGGATTGTCTTTAAACTCAACATATTTATTTGTAATCTCATAAAAATGTTTGGAATATTTTGGTAAGTATATAAATCTTGGATTTGAAGGTTCCAAATTGTAGTCTAGCCAGTATATTTAGAGAGAGATAAATATAAATACGACTTATAATTTATAGTATTCTATAGGAACCTCTTATTTTTATTTGTCTTTGTGCTAAATTACTTGTTTATTTATAAATAAAAGCCTAAAATAAAAATTTAAGGTGATGATTGAAAAAAGAAAAGAAAAAATTGTTTTTGTTAGTTTTATTGATTTGGGAAGACGTGAAGTCTTTTGCACTACGTACATGTTAAAGATCAAAATCTTGTATTCCAGGGTAAAAAGAGTGAAAATGATTTGTTAATGTTTTTTTAGTTTTTGAAAATATTTTAAAATAAAAGCCAAGTGGCAAAAATGTTTTTTGAATTTGTTTTTGTATTTTTTGAGAAAAAAGTGTTTAGGTATATTTACATGAATTAAAATATTTATTATAAAAAATGCTTTGAAAAAGTCTCTCAACGAAAGTCGAGGTTTTTTATGAAAGAGTTCTTTTTTTTTTTTTGAAAATGGTTTTTGAGCTTTTGGATTTTTGTTTTTATTTTTGTGTTACCTAAAAAAAATTAAACGCGATAAAATAAAACTAAATGCGAAGGATTTCATAATGACGTTGGATCAAAATGAGAATTCTCTTTTCCTTGGAATTACTACGCTATTATTTTTGGTGTTTTCGTTTTTTGACATAAAGCAGAATAAATAAATATGCATACAATGCATGTTTCTCATTTATATTTACATTAATCCTAAATATATTCTAATTCTCAATGAAATAAATAATGATGCAAAAATAAAAAGAAATGCAATAAAAATAACTAAGCCCTAGTAAACAATGGAAGAAAAAATAAGGGGTGCACTAGCAAAAATACAAGGGCCAAGCCCAAGTCCAAACCTGCAAAAAAGATTAGTCTCACAAAAAAACAAAGGGGTGAATCAAGGCAGTCTGATCTATATATGAACTCCAATACTCCCAGTTCTCACACTGCATGAAGATTTGAAAAGAATTGTGGACTTCTCAAAGCAATAGGACTCCTTTCAAAGTCAATCAACAGAGTCTCTCTTACTCTGTTCGATTTCACAAAATATTTGTTTTCATTTTGTTTCCTTTTTCACAAATTTGTACAAATAATATCCACCAACTGTTGATTCACTTCTCAACACTTCTCTATTGTTTTGTTTTGGTCCTAAAATCTCCTCTTCAAATCAAATAGCATATTGAGTAATAGGGTGTCCTCTGAATTCCATGTCTTTTGAGAAGAAAAAAATTAGTGTGTAGTTTACTCGGTCCATAGGGTGTGTTTGGTAAGTTCAATAAGCTAGCTTATAGCTTATTGGATTAGCTTATAAGCTTGTTTGAAAAAAATAGATGTGTTAAGTAAAAAGCTTTTCACATTAGCTTATAACTTTTTTTGAGATGTTATTTCAAGTAGCGTTTGAGCTTATAGCTTTTTATAGTTATTTTCATTTTTAACCTTTAATTTTATTATTTTTTATAAAATAAAAATTATCCATTAATGAGAATAATTACCCACTACATGTCCTTTTATGATTTTAAAAGCTAATTTTACCAAACACTTTAATTTCAATCAGCTAGCTTTTCAGCTATCAGCTATAAGCTAGTTTTTCATCTATCAGCTATAAACTAGCTTATAGCTTAATTTTATAGCTTAATTTTACCAAACAGACGCATGTCCCACTGACGCATGTCCCACTGAGGAGACAGTTACTTAACGGATCCTGATTTTCCTCCACTTTAGCCTACCCTCCCCTCTACCAATAAGATGCTCACTCAGACAATGTCACCAACTCTTTTTTATTTTTTGGCCCTCAATCAATTCTTCATGTCAAATAACTCTTGGCATACTATGTATCCTCTCAAGCCGAAGACTATTTGGCTCTTTTTAGTTATTTTGATTGAATTATGTTAAAAGATTTTAGGCATAAATGCAGTTCAGTTTAGTCCCCCCTATTTTGGCCAAATCGCAATTTTGGTCTTCCAATTCCTAAGTGTGTAATTTTGATGTGGCAATAAATTATGTGACCTATACTTAATGACATGGCTTCCACTTGTCCTCTTTAATGACAGGTCACCTAATTTATTACCATGTCATCAAATTGATTGGTCAAAATGTATGAAATCTACTCTACACTCCATCTAGCCTAAAACTAGTTTATACTACAATAGTAATACTTGCCACTTGATTCTAATTAATATGATAATAGCATTGCATGATTTTTTATTATTTAAATAAAATGGATCTATACAATATTTACATAAATTCAATTGGGATACGCACATTTAAGATCACACAAGACATCCAATCCAAGGGTGTTCAGTTAAGCACCCAAAACAATTTTTCTCCTTAAATAAAATAAAAAAAATAGATTGACATGATGCATGGTGATGTCAATAAAAAAATTTAACCCGCTTAATAAAAATTTCAAGGTGACAAATGAGTTCATCGTATTATGTACAAAGCAACCCATACCAGACATGCATGCCAAGTAACATAGCTTATGGTAAAAATATCAAAGCATGCTTCAGGTCATGTATGCCACATTAAATAATACAGGATAAAACCAGGCTTCAGTCATCACATCCATATTATTATAAGCATCCTGAGCCAATAACGGAACAGCATACCTAAACTTCTTTCTGGAAAAAAAAAACCAGGAGCCAACTTCATGTTATCTACTTTATGACAAAGATAGCCTTTATAAGTGTAGTGCAAACCTCAACTCTCAAGCTAGCTTTTGTGGTTGAGTATAGGCCTCACAAATTCTAATATACTTGTCTGAATCGCCTTTTTGCTGCAGCAGACGATAAAACATTTGTAACTACATAATCCTTTTTTCAATACAAATACAACTTGAAATATTAAGAGGAAGTGCATATATCATTGAAAAGCAAATCGGTATGGGTTTCACAAAAACGGAGCATTTAAGACTAACCAGAAAATGGCAGAAAAAACTCTAGCTAGTAAAATAATAGGCAGGGTTGAATCCTTATAGCATGCACAGGATGGGTGGGTGGTATGTCGGACATTCAAGAATTAATAGGAAAAAACAATTTTCTGGGAGGAAATGACTCATATCCTCAGCCAATGCAGGGATGAACTAACCTGTTTTATAGGTGAATATAACAGCCTAAGAAGACAACAAGAGAGTTAACTGTTTGTATAAAGCCAATTAGACTTTTGTTCTTAATGATTTTATCTCCCGCAATGGATTTATAAAAGTCAAATACAACAGATCGGGATTAACATGGTCTGGTCTTGATTTGGAGAAAAAGCCGACTAGATAGGTCATCATTAACTCCGATGGCTCGTTAAGGACGAGTGGCTCCGGAATTAACTCAGACCACTGCCTGATGCAGGACAGATTGTAGAAAGATAGATAATGAAATAAAAACAAGAACGAAATAAGCTTGGGTTGATTAACCGCAGAAAATCCACCACCCCAAAGATTTGCCAGCCGCAGAAGAGAGAAAGGCCCAATTCAATATTCAAATATATTCCAATAATCAAGTCTAAATATAATATACATCCAATGAAGTCACTGCATTTTGTTCAGATCGAAAAATATATATCCAATAAGCAGCAAAGAAATTAACAACTTGTATATATAAATCATATAAGCAATCATTCACTTAACTATCAAAAAGCAGGATTAATACATATAGAGTTTGGTCGAACTGGTAATACCACTCAAGGGCGGACAGATAGACTACAGGACTATTGCTTGCAGGACAATATAGGATTCTTTAAAGATAATGTGAATAACTATGCAGGACAAACTCACTTAGTTTTGGTAACTGCCCGGGCCTTTCTCTGTGGGTTTCGCCTGGTCGGAACACTAGCCAAAGGTCTCTTCTTTGTTAACTTGCCTTTGTCTGGTGAACCAAGCCTTTGCCTGCTGTAAATTCGCGCGAGGTCTACTTGGGCTTTTTCCAAGTCCCGTGGCTAAAGACATGACATAAATGAATATTTAGAGGAGCTAGCCACTATCAAGAAACAAAATATAGGATTACAAGAAACACAAACCTTCATGTTTTGGAAGAATTTGTCAATATTCATGCGCACACCACGAATAATATCAGTGAGAAACGGACTGTGTGCGCAAGCAATTTTGGCATTACTTACTATTTCACTCGCCATAAATGGGTTAGGAACATAAAGTGAATAACAAGGTTCACCATCCTCCATCGGTGGTGGAAGATGTTGCTCCAGGAACTGTATCAATTTATCGGGCACTCTGTCTACAAACAACATGAGCATTGCTGCTTAAATACAACAATTCATAAAAATAAAAAAATAAAAAATAGATAGTGTGATTACGAGGCTAGCTAGCATATGAGTTACAATATCTCTTGGGATATTACAAAGGGAACTTTAACAATTTTTGAAATGTTTATATCATTAATTAGTGGTCAGTACTCAGTAGGATAAGAAAGATTAGTTCAATTACTTGAGATGTTGAAGATACTAGTGATGTTATTAAAAGTAATCATGGCTGCTATCTAGGAAACTTGTAATTAATATGTCTTGGCCTAAAAAGGGCATACTTTGTGTATTTAAAAAGTATAACCCTAAGAAATTATATCATTTTTTCTACATATTATCAACAAATGCATTCAAGAGCCTCAATGATCTTAAAAGGCATGTGAAAATTTAATAGGTATGACCTGCAACCATGCATTAATTTTTTTTTCTCACTAGTTTTCAATGGCTAAAATTATCAAGTAGGCCTATCAAATGAAAGCTTTGTTGTACAACCTCTTCTTTGATGCCGAAAATTACCAAGTCCAGACTGTCAAAATGAAAGCTTACTTGAGAGGCAGGTCGGCTCATCCTATAGTAGTATTATAATTTTGAAAATTTAATAAATGGTATAAAGAATTTACTTTTATTATTTTTAAAATTCGTATATTATGTCCTGGTAAGTTAAATATTGGGAATGAAATATTTTATCTTAGTTATTCTAGTCGTGTGTTTTTTGTATTTGTTGTCTTAAATCTCCAATTTGTTTAATTTCTATTTGTAACCATAGTACTGCTACTTCTATAAACCTTTTTATTTTAAAATTAGATTTTTTTTTTAAGTAGTATTTGTATATGTTTAGATATAGAAAGGAGTATACGAATAATTTGTAAAAAATTTATGAATTATAAATATTTTCTATTTAAAAAATTAGAAAATTGCTTAAAACAATGCATATATAATATCTACAAGATTAAACATTATTATTACTTAAAAGGGTTATAGATTTTATGTTTGCATCACAAATAGGCAAGATGGGATGATCCTAACAATTTTATAGTCATATTGAGAAACATACCATTGTTGTCGGCGGTGAGGTACATCACAGCTTCATCCCTAGACGCAAAAGTATGACAACCAACGAATTCAAAGGATTTCTCGAAGCTTTTGATATACTTCTCGATTTCTACATAATTTCTCTCAACTTTATATACTTCCTGAGCTCGGAAAAGAACATATCCGCATGACGATTCAAACAACATATATACGGGCCGGTTCTTCAAAAAAAGAAGAGAATCTAATGGTTAAAATTTAGGAAAAAGACAGAAATAATGATGAAGAGACGAAAAATAATAAAGTGAATGAAGTACATAAAATTCAGTTAACCTTTTGTTGTTGATAAAGACAACCAATAGGCCTCCCATCCTCACTACAATAAAAAATTCAAGAAATCAAATAAGCCAAATTTCAGTTAACTCACTTTTCATTTCGAACCAAAAGTTAAATTAGTGAAAAAACGAAGAAAAAAAAAAGGTACCTATATGAAACTTTTGATGTCCAAAACTTGTCGCTCACTAGACAGCGTTGATCAATCTCGGCAATCTGAAGTTGGATTAATAACGATATAAGACTACTTTTATAGAAATGCAATAGACTAAAATATATTCTTAGACTAATTGTTGGCACTATACCAGCCTTGGCAAATTGAGTCACAGATCAAACACTCACCTCCAACGTGCGAAAAACACCACTAACATACGCATGGTCTCTATCAAAAGGTTCCAAAGTGACTCGCTCCATTCGCTTGAACTGAACCTGATGCGTTGCGCACAGGGAACTAAACACACCATCACCTCGGTTTGTTGATTCAATGCAATTGCCCTGTCATTTACACTGGTTTGTAACATGGTTCACAAAAATTTCATGAATAAAATATCATCAAAAGAATACATCAAGATATAATAAGAAAAAAAAAACCTGAACATAAAGCATATAATGTCCTCCAGTTTTAAGAAAACACGTAGCATTCAAAAATGCACTCCGGACCTGACAAATGAAGACAACAACAGATGTAAAAAGGAATCAAACTTTAATGGGTATCAAATGCACTATATATACAGGCAAAAATACAGTAAGACTAGTGAATTGTGTCATATCCTCCGTGTTGTCAATAGTTGGGTTCTATACTTTCTCTTATTATTTGGCTCCAAAATGATTTCTAAAAATTTAAGAGACACGTCTCTTTCATTTTAAGGAGTCTCTCCTCCATCCTTCTTTCAATAAAATTTTAATTTTGCACCAACGTTTCTGTGAGTTTTTCCTCTTTAATTTCAATCAAAGTAAAAAGTCTGAAGATATATTTATAAAAGACCATCGACTACTTTTTAAGGCTAATCATTGACTTGTTTATTATACTGGTAACACATAAAACTGATAGATAATATATATAATTAACTCTAACTTTAAATTAAAATTACATAAACATTCATTCACAATAATTTTAACTTATAGTTTAACTAATAATCAATATTTTATTGACTTGCACTATTTGAATTTGATTCTTTGCGATACTTGGAGCTGGAAATAGGGAACTAGTATACGGAGTATTGTTGGAATTGACAAGGACCCTAGAGTAATAACTTACTAGGAGCCCCTTTCCGATGACTAATACAAGTTAGCCGTTTAGTTCATTAAATAATAGAAGCGAAACAATGCTGCTACGATTCTCTGATTTAAGGAAAAGATGACCAAGACAAAACTTTGTAATGTAGAAAATAAGAATGATCAAGATTCAAAACACAAGATTAAAAGAGAGAGGAAAGTAACCTCTTCTGGACGATCAGGAGCAGCAAACAGTACATCCACAATATTAATAAGCATGCGGTATTGGTATGGACTACCATAAACAATTGGTACAATATTGAACCGTTTGTCTGCCATGTCTAGAAGAGAGTTGCAATTGCAATCGGATTCCTCTACTACATACACCATACCTTGCTGTGGAATACAAGAGATAGAAGAATAATAATAATTGTAGAGGGCATAATCCAGAAAAAATGAAGGGAAATATGTAATATATAGAAATAAAGAAGACTGACAGGGCCAACAATATCAGAGATATGTGATATTGTGATTCCAAAATGTGCATCATCTCGTGAGTGTGAGTAGACTACGAGTACACGTGAACCGGGTTTCTGCAAAACATAAATCACAGAAATGAATAGCAGCGACTCCCTAAAAAGGAAAAACAGTACTGGCAGCAGCAACTGAACTGTGAACTTACAATCCATATATTTTGTGCACCAGAAAGAATAGCAGCAGCCAATCTGGATTTAAATGGATCCCATTCTCTGTACTCTACTGTACCCTCATTCTCATCCTGAACACAATTGCATTATTATTAATATCTATCTATAAAAAAAAAAAAAGTAATTGCATTAACTAATTGATTATTATACCTGAACAGAGAAAACGACGTCTTGGTTAAGAGATTGAACACCTGGTACGAGATTTCTAGTATAAAGGAGGGATGATTCATCATCATCATCGTGATCGCCAGAAACATAAACGCCTGGAAAGCTTGGATGTGGGAGTATGATACAAGGTTGAGGCTTAGAGGGTCTTTGGGGCACGTTGTCAAAAGAGGATGTGGGCGTTGAAGGAGGAGGTGGACGAAGAGCCGCAGCAAGATCATTGATGTAAAGTTGTTCTTCGATTGACTTCGACGAAGACGAAGATGATGACATGATCACTACCGATTAAATGTTCTTCCGCGTCTAGGGTTCCGACCCCTCTTTTCCTCTTATATTTGGGATTGGCCTCGTTTGCCTTTTATTTGACACTGGAGGGCAAAATCATAAACCAAACCAAACTGCTAGACCGAACCGAACCAAACCAAACCAAAAATAATTGATCCAAATTATAAATTTATGAACCGAACCATTAATTGTGGACAATTTATTAACTGTGAACCGAACTATTAATAATCGAACCAATCCATTTGAACCGAACCAAATGATTTGAAAGACTTAAAAATCCTCAAAACTCTTATTTTTTGTTGGTTTTATGAAATTATAAGACCAAAAATATGTTGTGCTTAACAGTTCGGTTTGGTTAACCATTTAGTTGGACCATTGGTACAGTTTAGTTCGGTCTTACCATTATCCATAACGGTTCGGTTCGATTTCTCGAACCATTGTTATGGTTCAGTTCGATTCGGTTCAATTTCTTGTCTGAACTGAACCATGAACAATCCTACTAGAGATAAACGCGTGCAGTTTAGTTCGGTCTTACCATTATCCATAACGGTTCGGTTCGATTTCTCGAACCATTGTTATGGTTCAGTTCGATTCGGTTCAATTTCTTGTCTGAACTGAACCATGAACAATCCTACTAGAGATAAACGCGTGCGATTCGATTAGTTCTATTACAAATATTACATTTTGATTACATTATTTTTAGTTTTTCGATAGTAGATGAATAAATAAAGGTCAAATGTACTATCATATATTCTCTCAAAAAAATTTAATGACAAATTTGTTCAACTTATATGCATATGTATGTATTTTGATTCTCAATTTAGATTTTTTATATATATGTAGTGTTGCCGGTGTTATATATTTTTTTATATTAGCAGTGTCAGACTATCTGTGCCACGGAGTCCGTATCATGGTTTGTGCTACATAGGTTTTCTTTATATGGTTGCAATTGTTTAGTCACGAGTTACATTTATGTTTTATGTATCTCTTATTCTTTTTAATAAAAGTCGGAGGCAAACATATTTAGGTACTGCTTAACCTGTAACCAAAAGGTACTGCTTAACCTAACTTATTTTTCATTTTTTTACTCAATAAAAAAAGAAGTTAGGTCAAACAGATTTTCAAAAAACTCTTGATAAAAAAAAGTTGTTTAACTTTTGCGAGTAAAATATATAATTAAAAAACTTTTGAAATTAAAAAAACAACAATTATCAACGGTTAAAAGTGTGTTTCACCACCTATATAAAAAAAAGTGTATTTAAGCATTATATTTGATCAAATGATTAAATATTTAGCATGCATAAGATTTTAAATTCAAAGTCCCACATAAAAAATTAGGCTTAAATATGAAAACAGTCCATACAAATATGACTCATTTTGATTTTAGCCCCCGTAAAACAAAAGTTTGATTTTAGTCCTTGTAAAATCTCAAAACTTTTAAAATAGTCATTCAGCTAAATTTTTTGATGACATGTCCCATTTTTTATTAGGCTAAACTACACATTTGGTCCCTTACGTTTATTTTATTTTTCAATTTGGTCCCTTACGAAAGTGAATGTTTACAGAACATATATATATTTTTTACTTGTGTTTTTTAACTCAATTATTTACAATTGTTTAAATTATTGTTGAAAGACTTATATTATTCAGAAACTGACTTCATTCATAATAATTTTATGTTTCTCTCGGGTTTTTTTTAACAAGCAAAAATGGAATTTATTTACAATAACAAGAAGTCCTGATCAGCACAAGGTGTGTGAAGCAGAACCACAAAAATATACAATAGTCAATACATCGAGACACATGTTAGTCGATACTCAAACAAACAAAAGGGCTCGACCACCAGATATGATAATTGAGACCTATATTTGCATTATTAGTTTTCATCTACCACAACAGTGTACTTTGACTCTCTCAAACAATTGAAGGACAAATGATTCATTTGCCTTGAAGATCCTATTATTTCGTTCTTGCCACACCACCCAAATACAACAGAGCCAAAGAAGTTGCAGGAAGGAGCGTCGAGCACGTGTGCCCCCTGCTGAATAGACAAACTGAACAAAGTGGTCCTGTAACCGATACGGGTCAGCTGCTGATGTACCAGCCCAACCGTGAATCAAGTGCCATAAAGATGTGAAGACAGGGCAGGACAAGAACATATGATGCGCTGTTTCCACGCCCCCGCAACCGCTCACCCAACGGAACTCCCCCCACCCACGGATCCGACCAAAATAACGTCTCCCTCCAATTGCCCACCCGCATTACGACCCCCTCCTCAAACCACCTCCTTTACGCCGCCTCAAGCACCCCATGTAACATCCTGATTTTCGTAACTTGATACATTTTACTTTACTTAAAATCTTGGTTTTTTATTTCTTTATAATTTGGTCCTTTTTGCCGTATTAAATATATTTTTGGTTTTGAAAGTTTTTCATTTAAACTTTTTAAAGGGCTTAAAAAAGGGTAATTATTTATAAGAAAAATAGTAGTTCTTTTATCTTAAATTTTGAAGAAATATTTACACTATTTTGTGAGATTAATATCTTAATTTAATTGAGCTTTATAAATAACAAATAGTATTTTATTTTATTTGAGCTAATAATTACTTATAATTTCATGATAGTTATTATATGTATAAATATATACACGTGAGTTTTGTGTACATATATCTATATAAGCTAAGTTAATTACATATAGTATAATAATCTATAATCTTGACAAGAAAGAACCTTTATTTGAGTCCTGTAACGGAGATGATATATATATATATATATATGTATAGAGAGAGAGATAGAAAGAGAATCTCTAAATAATGTAGAATAGGAAATATAGAGCATTTCACCCACACTATTAAAATTATACCTTGACTAATTATCTCTAAATTTTGCGAGAATTTTATTGATATTGATTAGAAATAATAAAGAATTAACAACTATTTTTTGTTTATGGAGCAGCTATAGAGTCCTGTAACAGAAACAAAAGACGGGTAGAATGAGAGAGAGATAGAGTCTCAGTGGTGTAGAATGCAAAATCGGGAGCATTCCTCACCCTACTATTAAAAAAACAAATTGAATAGTGAAAATTTGAATTCCAAGTGTGGATCCATATTTTCATATTCTATCATGGGATTGCTTATTCTAAATTTTATCTAGCACAATGAAAGTGATTCTCATGAAGAAAGGTTTATGTATATAATAGTGAAAACTAAGCATGACAATTTTATTAATATTCAATAAAAAATAATATATATTATTGTTGGTGAAATCCATTAAGAGAGAGAGAGAAAAAAAAAAAACTATTAGAGAATGTATAGATAACAGTGAGAACAAAGAGCCATTTACCCAATCCCATCTACCCAGTCGCTAATGAATCAAAAGCCATTTAATGTTTGGATATCAATTTCATTTCGAACCAAAAGTTGAATTAGTGAAAAAACGAAGAAAAAAAAAAGGTACCTATATGAAACTTTTGATGTCCAAAACTTGCTGCTCACTAGACAGCGTTGATCAATCTCGGCAATCTGAAGTTGGATAAATAACGATATAAGACTACTTTTATAGAAATGCAATAGACTAAAATATATTCTTAGACAAATTGTTGGCACTATACCAGCCTTGGCAAATTGAGTCACAGATCAAACACTCACCTCCAACGTGCGAAAAACACCACTAACATACGCATGGTCTCTATCAAAAGGTTCCAAAGTGACTCGCTCCATTCGCTTGAACTGAACCTGATGCGTTGCGCACAGGGAACTAAACACACCATCACCTCGGTTTGTTGATTCAATGCAATTGCCCTGTCATTTACACTGGTTTGTAACATGGTTCACAAAAATTTCATGAATAAAATATCATCAAAAGAATACATCAAGATATAATAAGAAGAAAAAAACCTGGACATAAAGCATATAATGTCCTCCAGTTTTAAGAAAACACTTAGCATTCGAAAATGCACTCCGGACCTGACAAATGAAGACAACAACAGATGTAAAAAGGAATCAAACTTTAATGGGTATCAAATGCACTATATATACAGGCAAAAATACAGTAAGACTAGTGAATTGTGTCATATCCTCCGTGTTGTCAATAGTTGGGTTCTATACTTTCTCTTATTATTTGGCTCCAAAATGATTTCTAAAAATTTAAGAGACACGTCTCTTTCATTTTAAGGAGTCTCTCCTCCATCCTTCTTTCAATAAAATTTTAATTTTGCACCAACGTTTCTGTGAGTTTTTCCTCTTTAATTTCAATCAAAGTAAAAAGTCTGAAGATATATTTATAAAAGACCATCGACTACTTTTTAAGGCTAATCATTGACTTGTTTATTATACTGGTAACACATAAAACTGATAGATAATATATATAATTAACTCTAACTTTAAATTAAAAATTACATAAACATTCATTCACAATAATTTTAACTTATAGTTTAAATAATAATCAATATTTTATTAACTTGCACTATTTGAATTTGATTCTTTGCGATACTTGGAGCTGGAAATAGGGAACTAGTATACGGAGTATTGTTGGAATTGACAAGGACCCTAGAGTAATAACTTACTAGGAGCCCCTTTCAGATGACTAATACAAGTTAGCCGTTTAGTTCATTAAATAATAGAAGCGAAACAGTGCTGCTGCTATTCTCTGATTTAAGGAAAAGATGACCAAGACAAAACTTTGTAATGTAGAAAATAGGAATGATCAAGATTCAAAACAGAAGATTAAAAGAGAGAGGAAAGTAACCTCGCCTGGACGATCAAGAGCAGCAAACAGTACATCCACAATATTGATGAGCATGCGGTATTGGTATGGACTCCTACCATAAACAATTGGTACAATATTGAACCGTTTGTCTGCCATGTCTAGTAGATAGTTGCAATTGGATTCCTCTGCTACATACACCATACCTTGCTGTGGCATACAAGACATAGAATAATAATAATTGTAGAGGGCATAATCCAGAAAAAATGAAGGGAAATATGTAATATATAGAAATAAAGAAGACTGACAGGGCCAACAATATCAGAGATATGTGATATTGTGATTCCAAAATGTGCATCATCTCGTGAGTGTGAGTAGACTACGAGTACACGTGAACCGGGTTTCTGCAAAACATAAATCACAGAAATGAATAGCAGCGACTCCCTAAAAAGGAAAAACAGTACTGGCAGCAGCAACTGAACTGTGAACTTACAATCCATATATTTTGTGCACCAGAAAGAATAGCAGCAGCCAATCTGGATTTAAATGGATCCCATTCTCTGTACTCTACTGTACCCTCATTCTCATCCTGAACACAATTGCATTATTATTAATATCTATCTATAAAAAAAAAAAAGTAATTGCATTAACTAATTGATTATTATACCTGAACAGAGAAAACGACGTCTTGGTTGAGAGATTGAACACCTGGTACGAGATTTCTAGTATAAAGGAGGGATGATTCATCATCATCATCGTGATCGCCAGAAACATAAACGCCTGGAAAGCTTGGATGTGGGAGTATGATACAAGGTTGAGGCTTAGAGGGTCTTTGGGGCACGTTGTCAAAAGAGGATGTGGGCGTTGAAGGAGGAGGTGGAGGAACCGCAACAAAACCACGGTAAGATGATGACATGATCACTGCTGCTTAATGTTCTTCCGCGCTTCCGACCCCTCTTTTCCTTTTATATTTGGGATTGGCCTCCTCGTTGCCTTAACTTAAAAAAAAAAAAAAAAAGAAGAATTTTTGGAAAAAAAATCATTTAATTTCATTAATTTCGTCATTATTACCGTCATTATTAATTTCGTCATTAATTTCCCTTTCTTTTCTTTTTCTTTTTGACAAAGTCTGTAAGTTCTTTTTGTTCATCATAGAGGGGTGATTTTGGGTCATTTTTGGCCCAAAATCATCCCATCTACCCCCTTTTTCATTTTCTTTTAATATAGATATATTAAGTTTTTTCTTTTGTGTTTTTTTTGTGATTTCGTCGTCTAAATGTGGCGCTGTGTTGATCGTCGTCTTTTGCGGTATTATTTGATTTTCCGTATTATTGCGGTGTTCATTTGATTCATATTGAAAGATTATCTTCAGTCAATTACATATTCAATCAATGATTTGTGCATCAACGTTGCAAATCTTAAAACATGTATATTCCGGTGACTTTAATTTTATCAAATTATTCGTAGTGACCATTTTACCGTTGTTTGCTATTAATTTGGATGAATGTATGGTTGTATTTGATGTATTGTATCGATTTAAATGAATTAACATCATTTTGTTTGTGTCAAAAAAACACTAGTAGTTTAAATAATTCATAAAGTAATAGTTTCGTTGCGGTGTTTTTATTATTATTATTATTTTTATTTTCCGTCTTAGTGTGGTATTTATTTGATTTAGGTTGAAAGATTAGTTTTGATAAGTGCATATTTATTCAACTCTTGTCGATATCTGAAACTCCGAATTTAGTACTCTTGAATTCTTCATAATATATATTTTGCAAAGTGAACCTCACAATTGATGCCGATCTGAAATTTCTAATCGAACATGTTAGATGAGATAAAAAGCATTTCGGAATAATTTCTGAAATCATATATATACATAGTTGAAAATAGATATATATGCATGAAAGTAGAATAAAAAAAATATACTTAACATTACAAACCTCATCAATGATAAAACTTTGAAGCTTAATTAATTAGGACAATGTTCAAGCCAACTTTATGAGACACTTAAACTTGAATAGAAAATTTAGAGAGTGGAAGATAAGCTTTATGTTGGTTAATTTGTGAAACATGGAAATGCTGTCAAATGTACAAGGAAACTTCTCCTAGAAAGTAATATATGAAGATATATCAAGTTTAGTGTAAGAGATATATGAATTATGAAGACTCAAACACCTGCACAAACAGAGAAATTTGGTACCTTGGCTTTCAACAATTAGTCCCACCATTCACCAATGAGTTAGGTGGATATACTTGTCTTATATGCATTTTTTTTCCTTTGTGACAATTTATACTTGATTATGAGAGAGTTGGAAATATGTATGATGAAGGGGAAGGCTATGGATAGAACAAGCTAGGGTTGTAGAAGGTTGAGTATATATATATAGGTAAATAAGTGATTTCCCTTTGAAGGAATGCTTAAAATATATAAGGAAAAATTCCAAGTTTTCACTTGTTTGTTGTGATTTCATGTCAGATCAGGTGTCATATTTTAAGGTAGTTGTGATTTATTAAAGAAATATTAAGAGTTTTATAAAAATAATAAATCTAGTAATATTAAGAAGAGTTGCATAATGTATTCTTTTCTCTATTTTGAAATTCCTTGTCTTTTGTAACTTTGCTCTTGAATTCACATGCCTAAATTCTAATCCCTCTTGCCATAGAGGTTTGAACACAAAATTAAACCTTTTTCTTGTTGGTACATCAGTATAATTATAAGAATTAAGTATCTTAAGATGAGAAACATCACTTTATCAAACTATAGTTTTTAATTAACCTATTAATATTTTTGTGTGTCCCTTTCCAACAGATAGTTGACAGATTTGAATTTCTTGTGTTCACATGATCATATGGTCACCCATCGAGGCTGTCGACTTAAACTAAATCTCTTAGCGTTTTAAGAGACAGAGTTTGACTCCACGGCTTAAATGGACATAATCTCTTAACTGACTTGACATATATGACACTTTAAACTCATTTATCTTTGCTTACGTGTTGTAAGTTCAATAACAAAACCTACTAGTGTTTGTCTTGTTGGAAGCTTGGGAGCAACAACTATCTTCTCAATCAAATTTTATATGGATCCTACTAGCTAAAAATAGGCATCAAATTTTTGTACTTGAAAAGTCATTACCTTATATGGTATTTTTCACTCTGCACTCTTCATTTTAAATCCCTCTTATTACTTGAAGAATACATTTAGTAGCTTATATTCAACCATTGGCATAGGCATTCAAACTTTGATACAAGTTGTGCATAACATCAAATATTCATGACAAATACATTATTAAAATCTATAACAAAGATATGTCTTCATAGTATAAATTCAAACATCAAATCTACAAAGAACACCTTGTTTGATTAGGGTTCATAAAATTCATTCAACTTTAAATGCCAACATCAAATAAAAGTTCAAACCTTTGTCTAGGATTTCAACTTCACAAAGAAGTGTAGCCTCTTTGTTCCTTAAACTTTATAGCTTTCTTCTTGTGTATAGTATACCATGATAGAAAAATGAAAAGAAAATCGTTAAGAGTTGTGAAACCTTAAAATGAAAAACACAGTAAAGAAATCAAACATGAAGAAAATGGAGGAGATGGATGGTGAGTACCTTCAGTTGAGAAAACGGAGGGAGGAGAAGTAGTGAGTTGGCGGTGGCGGCTGCGTTTTTCACTCTGCTGCTAGGGAGTAGTATGTTGGGATTGTCCTGACATAAGCACTTGTGAGTCTCTTTGATATAATTTATGAAAATAGCTTATGACATGTTCATAAACTGTTTTTAGATTATTTCTATAAGCTCTTTGAAGATAGTTTGTGAAAATAATTTATAGCTTATACCGAAAGCATTTAACTATTTTATCTTTTGTTATAGAAATTGCTTACACATGAAGCACTTATATGATAAAAAAGATTTAGGATCTGTTTGGATTGATTTATTTTTGAGCATGCTGAACAACTTATGCAAATAAATAAGTTTTCATATATTATTATGGCTTAAATGCATTTTCATGCCCCTATTTTGATTGAATCAGAATTTTACCTCTCCTATTTTAAAATCCGGAATTTTAACCCTCCTATTTCGTAATTCTTTGGATTTTCCCCCTATTTGACTCATATTTGCTTATGACACTTTAGCTAGACTAATCTTATATCATAAGCACCAATATTAGTATAAAATAGCTTCATACATTTGTAACCTGCCAATTTCAATAAGTTTTTTATAATAATTTATAAAGAAAAAATAACTTACAACTTATACAATAACTTATACATAAACACCTATGATAAACAAGTATTCATTACTTAATAACATTCAAGAAGTTTGAGGCATATTTACCATGCAAGTAGTCGAAAGTTACATTATAAATTACATTGTGTACTTAATCTCAATATAAGTTTTGATGATTCCACCAAATAGAGGAAGTAAATTCATTTATTTAGTTTTGATAATAATATTAATGTAATAAACTGCAAGTACAAGTTGTATTAAGGGATAGAATACAATGCTTTTGAATCAAACATAGATGCTACAAAATTCCACACCAATAGCTGATGACACCATAGTACATATAAAGCCAAAAGAATTCTTAATATAAGTTCCATTCTAGCAATAGCAGACGGCTCTGCATTTGATATAGGCAAAATAATATCAGTAAAGCAATCTTGACAAAAACTATAGCAATACATCCTGCTATATAGAACAGAACATCACAGGCCTACAAAATGCATAATGACAAAACGCAAATTGTGAAATTGGCAGTTGATGAACATGTATGAAGCTATTATTGGTGCTTATGATATAAGATTAGTCTAGCTAAAGTGCCATAAGCAAATGTGAGTCAATAGGGGGCAAAATTCAAAGAATTACAAAATGAGAGGGTTAAAATTCGGAATTTTAAAATAGTGGGGGTAAAATTCCAATTCAATCAAAATAGGAGGGTAAAACTGCATTTAAGCCTATTATTATAAGTTTGTCAAAATAGTTTATGAAAAAATAGCTTATAAAAATACAATTTTTGTCAGTGAGAACTTGTGATTTAACATAAAAGCTTATTTATTTGCATAAGCTATTTATAATAAGCTCAAAAATAAGCTTATCCAAACGATTATACTTTAAGCACTTAATTAAATTTTACAAGTTTCTGGTGTGTAGCTATGCAACATGGTGATATGACTCTAATATTAGGCCAACCGTAGATGATGCATATTCGTGCAAACTTAATGGCTTCAAATTTCTAATCCTAGGCAGAAATAGTCCTTGACTCCTTGTTTAAATTTGATATCAACTAGTTACGTAACCAAAGTAAAATTGAAAATGGTTTGTTCAAATCAAACAGGTCGTAGAAGTTTATTGTATTTGAAGTTGAAGTGATATATGCCAAGGAAATGTGGTGAAAGTTGAGACATCGATTTGATTATTTTATCTTCAATATTGGGTTGTTTGGTAAATATTCCAGGCATTGGAAGCATCTTAGGCGTGTCAGTTGCAACTGCATCAACTATAGCTTATGCCATCGATGGTGAGCTGCATATTTGATTGATATTATGTACTTTAGCTTTTTTGTCAATGTTGTTAAATAGCGACTATAGCCGCACCACACTATCGTGGTATTGTGTAGCGAAATTTGAAGAAATCACTATTGCTCTGCGATACACTATTTATTACAAAGTGCTTCTAAATAGCAGATATAGGCTATAGCGCCACTGTAGCACTGAGTAGAGCAGAATCTGAACTAACCGCTATATTCTGTGATCCACAATCACGCAGCAACACTGTTTTCTGTTAATTTTGTTGGTACATGTCCTCCCAACTTGCATTTCTCTTAATAACTCGAGCGCTTTTATTTGCAACAAGTAGCTGAAGATGCTTTGGTGGATGATCGTCGTAGCGATTCACAAGATAACCCTTTTACAATATTGTTCATTAAACATACCTTATTCCTACGCTGCACAAAGCAGAATCCTTTCTCTATATATTTTATTGTTGATCAGGTTAGATACTGCATTAATAATTTGACAAAGTGTTAGTAGTTAATTTGTTAGGGAGGTGAACTTTCGGTGTTCCAATTAGGATGTTGAAATTTTATCCAAAGGGGCAAGAAAAAACACAAAAATATGATATAGCTTGATACTTAAAAAAAAACTATTTATTCAGATTGGAAGAGTGAATATCAACTTTGAAGGATTTGAGAATAACAAATTATGTGATTGAGTTGAAATATAGCTAAGGTAACTGCATGGGAGAAATAGCTAACTTCCATGTTATGCTTTTGTTTTGGAGCCTTGCTTGATTTTTGACCTGCCAAATAACATTAATAATGTTCATGAGAGTTGCTTTAATTATCACTTTGCATTGAGGATACCAATTTCTATCACAAAGATTCCAAATTTAGTAATGTTGAGGATTGTTGTAAACCAGCACCAAATTTGAAATGCATAAGGACATTCAAAGAAGAGATGGAAGGTTGATTTAGCATGAGATGAGCAAATACTTGTTGGGAAGTTCGGGGGCACGGGAGAAACAACGTGTCAAATGCTCAAGGATCACAAGAGAATCCAACATTCTTCTCATTCATAGTCGATGTGAGACTTAACAACCCAACAATCTCCCCCCAAGTGTGAGTTCTCACATCTTATAGTTGATCCAATACCAAGATCTACTCCCGCTCCTCCACCAAGCCGAACCACGGCTCTGATACGGTTAATGGATCACCTCTCTTATAAATCCAAGATTCTTCTCATTCATAATCGATGTGAGACTTAACTACTCACACTTAAAACCCAACAATACTACACATAGAAGGGATATTACAACCTCTAAGCATAAGATTTTCATTAGTGGGGATCTTGTCATGCATCAATCTCCAAATGAGAAGAGATATTGAAGGAGGAATAATTGGGCTCCAAATTGATTTTGCCCAGCTTAAATTTTGACCTTGATGAGCTTTGAATAGATAAGCATATCTTTGAAGGATAACACACCAGAAGTTGATATTTTCCACATGAGCTGATCTTGTCTTTGCTCATTAGGGATAATAACTTGTTGAGCAAGTTATCTCAGAATTGGAAGACCTTGAGACACACTTTTAGAGAATTTCCATTCAAAATTAACAATAAAATCATTGACCTTTCCAGAAAGATTGTTGGGGATATTGAAAAGGCTTTTTTTAAGGAACTGAGATGTGAACCATAAATGGTGCTGATACTAAGAACCCTAACATCTCATAATGAATGAAACTCAAGCTTCTCGAACTAATCTCCAATTATAAGGGAATGAGTTATAGTAAAATAAGTATTAATTTTCAAATTATAAGATTTCAGAAGTGACATTTAGTGTCCAAATTTCACAACTAACTATTCTAACTATTTCTCGCATTGATTGTATACAATTATTAGAGAAGCACAAAACATAAAAAAATATGGTACCTCGGTCTAAGCATTGATTGTAGCACGTAGTACTTCAGTTTTTCTCTTCCTTCTATCATTATAATTTTCTATGGGCTTGGTTAATAAGTGGTTACTATTGCTTCAGTTTTCTTGTTCCTCAGTTTCTTTTGACACTTGAATCTTTTATTACAAATTACCATAGTAGAATGAGAATGGCATTGAGAGAAGAAGAGAAGTATATCACAGTTGTTAATTGCTCTCACTTGGATTGAGTGAAAGAGAAGATGCTTCTGCAACCATTATAACATTAGGACCTAGACACAAGGACAAATAAAATAGAAAATTAATTAAGAATCTCCTTTTAATTTAAGGAGTATCCTCCAATTTATAAGAAGATTTCATCATCTGTGTATTATTCCATTCGATATTTTAGGTCCTAACTTTGCCTCTACAGGTACATTTGAGAAGGTGCAATAAATAATTTAATGGTATTGCATCTTAAAGGTGCAGTATGATTGTCTTGTTTTGTTTTGTTTTGAGGACTAAATTATTTACTGTCCCATTTAGAATGGAGTATCGTTGTCAGATTTTCTAACCGGGGAAATAGCTGGAGGGGTTGCTGCAGGTGCTGCTCTATTACTTGCAGCTCCTGCAATTGCATTTTCATGATGGCGTTGAAAGAAACCACAAGAATTTTTCTTTGATGTGCCTGGTGAGCAATTATTACTTGCAGCTCCTGTTAATTGCTCTAATGGTTTAATTATTATACATATTTCAGGTCACTTATATATAGAGCCGTCATACTGGGTCTTAATCTCACATTTGTTTTTGATTGCCTAATTCAACCTAAAGGTCATTGTCCTTGTCCTAGAGCACCAATACCTGACATGGATAGGCAGGGACTATTGAGTTTCATATCTACTCCCGATCTTGTTTCACAAGCCACACTTGTCATTGGCTACTATGGTATTGTACCATGCACCAACTTGTCTCATGTAGATATCCGAACTAGTCTTCCCTCCACCCGCCTTCCTTCACGTCTCACCTCATAACCTTTATGATCTATCAGAAGTAGTCTTCCCCCCACCAACCGGACACAAGCACAGACCATATGGGGCTTTTACCAATTCCATACTCAATGTTATTGAAGAGACTCGTGGTCCACTTACTAACTTGGAGCTTGCTCAAAAGGCTATGCTCAAACTCGGATATAAAATGTATATAAAATGTTATTTATGTTTGCACTAGAATCTCAAGATATAAAATGTATATATACCTTTAAAAGAACACGTTTCCTTTTGCACTTCATTCTTGGCACTAGCTCTGTTACTAAAGCAGATTTTTCCTTTGATCACAATTACAATTAAAATCGCAAATTCGCATTTTTATTTGACTCATAATTTAGCTACATCAAATTCAACATCCTGCAGTTTGGTAATGTCTGGATCAACATAAAACTTGGTGACAGAAAACCTCTACAATGTGTTTCATCGCATGATTCAACTCTTGTCGATATCTAACTACCAAACTAACCACTATGTCTACCATTAAGATATTTCCTAGAAGAAGAAGAAGAAGAAGACAATTGGTACTTATTGGTAGAAGACGAAACATAATTTACTGCAAAATCTAAACTGAATAGAACATGTTGTATATTCTTTTACTACATTATAAAATTACCACAATTTACTTTGGCACAAATAAGTAACTGCAGTTCAAAAGAGGAGGGAGATGAATGATCAAAATTCATTGCATTGTTATCCAATATCCATTAACAATCAAATAAATAAAAGTTTGCAGGTGGCTGAATTCCTTGGGCACAAAGATAACTCCTTTAACATCTGGAGCTTTGTATTTGTATCTACACGTCTTGCACTCCGAATTGTCACGGTGCTAAGTACTCTTGAATTCTGCATTATATACTTTGCAAATTGAAACTGACAATTTGTGCGTTTGTAACTTCTAAGTGAGCATGTTGTAAGATTAGATAAAAGGCATTCTGGAACGATTTCTGGATCCTTCCATTCTCTATCACCGAAATTGTGATCTGTATCAACCTGACAATCATACACAATTAATTTGTTTTAAAAAATATATCGAAATACAACTTAACTTAAAATTAAAAGGGCAATGCCTAATGTTAAAAACCTCATCAATGATCATAGTTTGTAGCTTGGGGGAATTTTTAAGAAGTTTCATCAGCCAGTTCCAGTTGAATGACCCGTTAGGATAGTGAAATTCGTATATAAGCTCAATATGGATTAAATTGTGAAACATGGCGACAGGTGAAAAATAGCTCTGGCTCTGCATGAGTTACAAAGACATAATAGGATGTGAAGTTAAGTAGTAAAATTATTTGTGAAAGTAGTAAGTCCTTGAAATCAAAGAGTCTATCAATTTAGTCTTTCAAGTGCGAGAAATAGCAATTTAGTATTTTTACACATCTCCTCCGGACACTATTATAAGCAAAAAATCATTTTATAGATTCGTACAGATATACAGATTATCTTGATACATACCAGTTTTATGTGGAGATGGTGGACGTTATGAAGCCAATCAAGGTCAATTTTGCCACCAGAAATGTTAGCTCTGACCAAATTGGATAGACTTGGAACATCTCTATTTATACGTAACTCCATAGCAAGTTTCTTTACAATTAAATCCTTTACTTTCAACTCCTCTAGAATGAGACATGCAGATAGAAGTTTCCTCAAATGTTTATCATATGTGAAAGCCACAGATTCCAAGTGAAGAACTTTGAGAGAAGGAAGATCAAAGCATGGATCATCCTCGTATGAGATTTCATTCAATGCTATTCTTTTCAATTTGAGGACTGACAAAGTTTTGGTAGTTAGAACAAAAGTAGGCAATGTCGTACTTATCCGGCAGAGATCGATGCTGAGGTTTTGAACTCCTCGTGCAATTGCTGCTGCATAAACAAAATTGTAGAAATCAGTGTTGTAGTCATGGCAAGAATTGAGGTGGAATGAGTGGATTGGTAGAGTGTTATCTCGCTTGGTGATGACTGAATGCAAGAATTGGCAAAAGGCGATAGGATCTTGAAAGGTTTTGTCGTCGAAGTGGAGGTTCAGCTGTGAGCGCCAGAGTGATTTCCATCTCTTTGAGAGGAAGCTTGTGGTGACGGCGTCTTTGGTCGGAAGATAGGAGATAATGTGTTCCAAAATTGAATCCGGCAGAAAGCTGATTCTGTCTTTATGTGAAAAGATTGAAAGGCGCAACCGTCATGACATGGCAACTAGCGCCAAAAATCAGTCAAAATGAGTCAAACTTAAGTTTAATTCTGTCGATAAAAAATAACTCAACTCAAAACTCAGTTCGAGTTCGTGACAAACCATCCAAGTTGATTTGCCCCAAAATCAAGAACAGATTTATAAATTAAATTCTATTTAAATTTAAATGAGCTAAATAATAGCTTAAAAACTCTTAACTATCTTAAATGGGCTAAAACTTAAAACGCAGCATTGAATATCACGTAACACAAGTTAATACCGAAAGTTCAATTTGATACTTATTCACGCTATTGTTTTATAGTTAATTTTCCTATATGTAGTAGGAAAAACTTTCGATGTGGGACTTCTATATTTTCACAATTGTTTCAAATGCATTTATTTGGGCTACTATTTTTTTATGAATATATATGATGCTTTTTTTCCTGCATACTCACGCATATGAATCATGATGTATGCATGTGTTACAGTGTTTGTATATATGTAAAATAAACTATCGAACTTACTTATGAACCAAATGAGTCGAACTTATATAGTTCAAGTTCAACTCATTTATTTAACGAGCTTAATTTTCAACTCAAGTTTGACTGGTTTGATTCACGAACTAAATTCAATGAATTTATTACCGAATTGAGTCTCGAACTATTTTTGAGTTGGTTCAGTTTATTGTCGTCCCTAATTACAGCTGTGAAGAGCGAAGCGAGAAAGTTTCGAATTTGGTGTTTTCTTATACACACATATGTGCCATCATAAATTCAAGTTCAAGCCCAATTGTTATACGTACTGATTAGTTGTAACAAAAAATAAAACTAATTTAAAACTAATTCAAACAAACTCACAGGATTCAAGAACACAACTATTCAACATTTCAACATTACCTTAAGCATTTTGAACTAAGCATTTTTCTTTCGCGCTTCATTCATCGCAACGAGCTCAATTACTAAAGCGGATTTTTCCTAGAAGACAGTTGGTAGTAGTAGAAGAAGAAGAAACATAGTTTACTTCAAAATCTAGTCTAACTTGAACACTTGTCTGCTCTTTTAGGTTAGCACTTTATAAATTATCAACAAAACAAAACATTTTTTCAACAAAAAAGTAACTATAATTCTAGAAAGTAAAGAAATTCATAATGCTACTATTTGTAGTCATGAGCTACTTTATAAATAAAAGTTCACATGTGGCTGAACTCCTTGGGCATCGAGTTAATTCCATTAACATTAGGAGCTTTGAATCTGTATCAAGGAATTTGTCACTCTGAATTGTCATGGCACTCAATACTCTTGAGTTCTTCATTATGTATTTTGCAAAATGAAGCTCACAAGGAATGCCTATGTAATTTCTAAGTGAACACGTTGCTAGATGAGATAAAAGGCATTTCGGAACAATTTCTGGCTCCTCCCAATCTTCGTAATTGCCTTTACTTGCTATAATCCTCTGCCAACGTACAAAGTTGAATAAATTCAAAATATATCTATATATACAAGTAGAATTAAAAAAAAAAAAAACAATAAACAATAAACAATGCTTAACCATTACAAACCTCATCAATAATAAGACTTTGAAGCTTGGGACAGTATTCAAGCAACTTTATGAGACACTTAAACTTGAATAGAAAATTTAGAGAGTGAAAGATAAGCTTTATGTTGGTTAATTTGTGAAACATGGAAATGCTGTCAAATGTACAAGGAAACTTCTCCTTGACCTACAAAGACAATATCAATATATATTATACTTAATCACAAATTTCTTTCTAAGAGTACCTCTTTTAATCAAGAGGGTATACACGTCGTATGTTTTTATACAGTTTTCACACAGTTTTACATCACAGCTGGCCGATTTAAAACGTGTCAGCTGAAATTGACCGTTAAATCTATAATCAATGGCCAATATTCAAAACGGTGTGAAAAATTTGACAAAAATTACTGTAGCAAATATGTGCATCCGATATATACATTACACCCTCCAAACTCCAAATATAAGTTATTCGATAAATCTAAAAAGTTTAGTAAAAAATAATTATTTATTTATAATAATAAGGAACAAATACTATATAGTACATACCACCAAAGATGCATGCAAACGCTCCACATTAGGAAACCAATCAAACCAAATAGGAACAAAATCATCATAAATATTTGCTGTGACCAAATTCCACAAACGAGTTTTAATTTGTTTATTCGAAAGAACTCCCCAATAGATGGTTACAATTAAATCCTTAATTCCCAAATCCTGTAGAATGGAGCAACCACATAAAAGCTTGAAGAAATAATCATAATGTATGAATTTGACAGATTCCAAGTGAAGGACTTTGAGCGAGGGAAGAATAACAACAACGTTTGGATCATTATGGAATACAAGGCTCTTCAATTTGAGAACAACTAAGTTTTTGCAACTTAAAATTTCAGAAGGCAATTCCATCATTGTCATGGTGGGTGCAATTTTATTGGTTGTATCAAGGATGAGGTTTTGAATACCAACCTTTAATGCCATGTTAACAATATTGGCAAATTTGTCGGAGTTGTGGCGGTTGAATGAGTATTTGTGATATTTGAGGTTGAATGTGTGGATGGGAAGATTTTTCTTTCGCTTGGCGAGGAAGGATTTGAAGAATTTGTGTAAGGTGGATAGATTTGGAAAGGTTTTGTCATCGAAGTTGAGGATGAATTGTGAGAGACCAAGTGGCTTCCATCTTTTTGAGAGGATTGTTGTGACGGCTGCATCTTTGGTTGGAAGGAAGGAGAGGATGTGATAAAGAAGTGAGTCTGGCAGAGCACTGATTCTGTCTTCGTGTGATAGTTGCTGCCGCGACATTGAAACTGTGAAATTTGGTTATGGTTTTTTGTGAAGAGCCGAGAGGACTTGCAGCGGTTGTTCTTTGAGAAGAGGGTTATGGTTTTTATTTGTTAGTGTTGGAAATATTTTGTTTTTATATAAGCCCTTATAGGCCGATCTGACCTATTTTCAAACCTATACACTTTTGTGTCTTTTAAATTCATATTTAATCCTAAAAAATTGTAACTTTTTTTACTAAAAAACTGTAAAATTTTACCTTATCACATAGAGACAAATTTGTATCAAGATTGCCTCAGAAAAATACATGGGAAAATATTTTTTACTCTTTTAATCACTTCATGAATTCAAAAATATAAGTACAAGTTAAGATCCAGTAATATATTTAACACCATACCATGGGTAAGTCAACGGACTAGCACATAATCTAAACCAAACACCACACCACACCGCCATTATAAACTAGTACGTAATTTATTTTTAATGATCTTTGTCAAAAAATATAATTTATTTTTAATGATCATTACACAGAGAGTTTCTAATTGTCTATTCTCTAGACATAGTGTATTCAATATAATCATCATCACAAATGCAGTGCACACAATACTTAGCTTCGTTATATGCATCAATAAGTACAGGTAAATTTTTTGACAAAGTTGGTCCAAAGTTTAGCTCTGTCATAACAAATATATATTTGGAAAAAGAGAAATAGTAATGCCGCGTATCCTCCTGGTCAATTTCATGTCTCTGAAACGACTATGCCACAAAAAATAAGAAAACCATAAGGAAAAACATCAGTACAAAGAAAATCTTGATCATCAGCCACCTATTAGAAGATATGCTATTCAAATACTTTAACAGAGCCCCTTGTGCCCCCTCTACGTTTGCCAATGTATCATCCATGTTCTCATCAATCCTGCAAATTAAGTACCTCTGTCAACCTCACCAATGTCACAATTGGCCAAATAAAAGACAATTCATCTTATCAGCAATCAAAGTATAACATATGCAACTGTTTGCACCAAATTTTCAATGAGCATCAAGGTTGTCAAAACAAGCAAGTTCAAGCAAACTCCCACTTGAGATCATAGCTGACAATAAGCTGGGAATCTTACCCTATTGTGGGTAATAGATACCCAAGTCAGTGTGAGTATAGGGTCAATCAGCCCAACACACATGTTCAACATAAGGTTATGATTATTATAGCTACCAATAAATTCCATTATCTTAACTTTTAACACTAATCCTAAACATGCAAGCTATCTTATGTATGAGATGGTAAATTACTTATATGTTTACTATTTCAAGTAATATAAACAGTTTAAAATATTCACAACACACAATTATGGAATGGGTGAGACGAGGGGGGGGGGTTCTAAAAGTTTTCTTGCTGGGCATGGGACATGTTCAGATTCTAATCCCTAGACAGTGCCTGCAGCACACATCCCGTGAACTCTGCTGTTGCGGCTGCACCGTTTATTCATTCCACACCTGTAATTACGTCAGGGCCAACAGCCGCCCCAGTGCGACAAGCCACTATTGACTACCTTGCTCTAAATGATCAAATCATCTATCACAATTCACAAATAACCACAAAGCAAAGCGATTGTTCTCTATACATAATGCAAGCTACTTAAAGTCAAATCACTAACACTGGAATAGATTCACTTGTCACAGAATTGCTTATGAACCACGTAAGTTCGTATGTAATAGTAACATACATCATAAATTATCTTGGAATAAAATAATAAAGGGCAATACACAAGTGAGACAAATAGAAAACCTGATGGCAACCTCCCCTTGCTGGGAGACAAGTGTTGCTAGTTGATTGAAGATGTTGCTGAGCTCATGAATAGTGGACTCAACATTTTGAAGAGCTTCAGCTCTGCTTTGCATGTAACTGTCCTGCAATGGAACCATCTGCTGCTCCTGTTGTTGTTGTTGTTGCAGCAACGGTTGACTCTCTCCTTCCACCTGCTTCCTGTGGAATGGGGATGTGAAGACGGTGAAAAAACAAAATAAAAATATATGAAATTAGAGTTGTAGATACAATTCAACCCAACCTGAAACAAACTCAAAATGCCGGTACAACTAATAAAAATGGGAAAATGGACCAGCCTCCTTTTTACATGTATCTTGGACATGTCTGTTAAACAACCAATCTCTTTGGGTGTGAAGTTTTATCAGTGGCACAGTTTTGTTGGGCCAGGCAGGGATAGGCCAACAAAACAAAGTCTGAACTAGCCAGACTGTATGACAGGTCTACTTGTAACTATGTAAGTAATTGAGTTCAATAAATTTAATTAACAAAATTAATTAACTCATTGAAGGCTGTAAACTTATATCTGTGCAAGGTGATATCATCATATTAACATGACAGAAGGATAAAAGCTGTAAGAATATATGAAAATCGAAAACGTCTTAGATATCTTGGAGATAGTCTAACATATTCAAAGATAAAAAAATAAAAATAAAAATAAAAAACTAATCCTATGAGATAATCTAACATACTCCAAAGATAATATCAAGATATCTGAGACTTTTTAGACTATAGCCTTTAAATAAAGAGGGACGAGAAACAATGAAGTCTTTATTTTAACTCTTTCAAGATTAATTTGCATGGGATTTGGAGTCTTGCATTAGTATAAATATGGGTTAGTTATTAGTTTTTATATATAAAAATAAATAAAAATCACACCAAACCATAATAACAAATCAAAGACTTCATTGTATCTCTTCCCTCTTTATCTAAAGGCTAAAGCATTATAACTTCAAACAAAAACAAAGCTCGAGGCATGAGACTAATACTACAAGTACAATGGTTCTGACACGACTTTTGAAAATCGAGCCATACTGCAACAGCCACCCAAGGAGAAAAATAGAAAAAAATGGTATATGACCACACTTTTACTCTATTCTACTTGTTAAACCAGGCTTACTTAGAATCTCCTGTTTCTTGGAACAAAATATATGTACTATAATCTATTCAAGCATGACACAATAAGTTAATTTGACGAAAAATAAAACCGATTCATGTTATCTTATATGCATAACTGAAATCTATAACAGTACAATCAACAGAAGAAAAAGAGCATAACTTACCCACTAGCCCATGGAGGTGCAGGCGCATTAGAAGCACTAGCAGCCGATTTTGTAGCTAATGGACGTTGACGGATGAAAGGATTTGCATTATCCTTAGAAGCATTTGCCGAAAACAATTGTCTTCTATTCTCATGCACTTTCAAGTTCTTCACAAATAAACAAATAAACAATAGTATTAGAACATCATTATCATCAATTACAGTAAAAAAAACATGCACAATCACACAAATACAAATTACAAAAAACAATACCTCAGTTCGCATTGTGAGAACATCTTTAAACTCTTTGGTAGTGCTCATCAATCGAGTCTTTAGATCATCGACAACTGTAGTTGAATGGCTAGTTGTGTCGGTAGAAACATTTCCACTCTCATTTCTAGAATTGCTAATTAATTGAAGATCCACAACCGCAGAGTTAAGTGCAGTAATATCTTGCTTAATAACACTTGTTAATTCTTGAATTTCCATGGTTGGATCATCAAAAACCGAAGTCCTTTTCGCCACTACAAAATTAAAAACACGAATAAAAAAAAATTTAATCAGCATTAACAATACATTAATAATTGAATAGTGTAATGTACGAATTAAATTAAATTGAATTGAAGGGAATGAAATTGATTACATTTGGCGAGCTTGGAAAGTTTCTGAGAGGTTTGATGAATTCCAAAGCCAATCTTGGAAGCTCTTCGATTAAATTCCGATTGAATTGCAACGGCAGATCGGGGATCCTCCGATCTAGAAGATGAAGAAGGGGCAGAGGAAGAAGGATAAGGAGAAGAACTACTGCTTGGTCCATTTGAACCTGATCCTGATGATAGTGATTTCTTCAATCTCTCTGCAACGGTGTGGAATTCATGTGTACGATCTCGAAATGAGGATTGTGTTGATTTGAACTGCATCTTGATGGAGCGATTTGGTGAATAATGAATAAGAATGGAATAGAAACCCTAGATCTAATTGGAAATGGAATTTGGGAATTGTGTATAGGTTAGATCGATTGATGATTGTGAAGGGGGATAAGGAGGAGCGAGCTGTAACGAATTTAGGAATCGGAAGATCCTCCTTTCATGTCGATGGTTAAAACTTAAAATCAGATGTTAATCATTTTTTATTTGGCTTAGACAATTAATGAAATTTTTTTTTTACAAGACTCTTTAGAGTGATTTAAATGTAAATACTCATATTTTTTGGCTTCGACCCAACATCATCTTTTCAACCTAATTTTTTTAGTAAAAAAATAAATAAATTGTAAATTGTCTCGGTAAAAATAATGCAGATGGTAAGAATATTTGCAATATCTAGAATAAAATTATACTTGAATGACTAACCTGAGTTGGAGTTTGGTTTAGTAGATAGAAATAATGTCTCTAAGGATGACAATTGATAGGGTACTATAGTTCTCATCCTCATGGTTTGAAAAAATACATGTACCCGTCCTCATATCCGCGTTGGTGACACTCTTTGTCTCCGTCCATATACTCTATGAGTACCTATGTATTAATACTCGTACCTGTTATCCGTATTTTTGCTACAAATAAATTGATCAATTATAAAATATCATATCATTTTAATATAATAAAAAAAAAATTAACGTTGACTCATGAAAATTATGAACAAAATTATTAGTAATATCATGCTAAAGTTCTTTTATCTATATATTGACATATTTGGAGTATGTTATAAATAAATATTTTCATTAAAAATGTGTAATAGAATAATATTGTTGTATCTTTTAAAATTGATTTACATATATTATTATATAATAATATAATTAAAATAAATAAATAAATATATACTATGTGGGCATATGAGGTGGGTACTAAGGTACCCATACACGCTCATACCCGTTCAATTTTGCGGGTAAATTACTCATACCTATGCCCACATCCAAAATGCGGGTTTTTACCCTATCCGCGGTAAGTATTTTTTGTGGGTACCCATTGCATATGAGTAAATTGTCATCCCTAAATGTCTCGTGACAAATCAAAATTTAAATTCCAAGTTTTCCAACACAAAATCAAGTTTCAATCAAATGTGTAAATGTTAATAGTGTCTCAAATATGATTTTAGGGAACATGTGAAAAAAAAGAAGCTGAAATTAAATTTTGCACGTGTAATCCAACACCGTTTGGATGAAATGGTTTAACATCTGTTTACCCTGTTTTTAACACTAATCAATATACAAACAAAATCCAAAATATAATTGTGTTGATGGATGTGAGATATAAACATCTTACGAAGACTGCATAAGGTTTATAATATATCTTCAATATTAATATTTTGAACAATTTTGTTTAAACTAACTTATGTAGATCTTATGATAATGTTTAAAACTAACTTTTTTTGTTTAAAATAAAATATTGATTTTAATTATAAAAAACTAACTTTTTCATTTAGGTTTGATTTTTGATTTTGTTTGATTTTGAATCTCTTCATTTCTCATTTCTATTGAATTAGGTTTTATTTATGTTTGATTTTGTTTCATTATGAATGATTGATTTATGTATTTTGTTGTTGTTATTTTGTTTAATAGGCCATAGAGCAATAAATTGGAAGCATTTCTTCGATATGCTATATTTGAGAATGGTGAAGATTTTGAGAAAATCATAAGTGATGAGAGATTTGATGTGTTCAGACAGATTGGTTTTACTACTTTTTGGCTTAAAGTAAGCATAAGTTATATTCTTGTTTACAATTTATCCGAAAATATAACTGTTATGATGGATGTTGAAACAGCATTATCAAGCGACATTCCAACTGCATCCAACGTCATTACTCACTTGTATCAGATGGTGAAAGATTCAAAAGCTGGAGATGTTTTGTTATTTCTCCGGTCACGGCGGAAGATTCACCTTTGATGATCCATTTGATAAGCACTCTGACATTGGGGTGTCAAAATTATCCATTTATCAATTATCCATTCAATTTATCCACAAGTAAAAAACTTAGTTAATGAATCGGATCCAATTCATCCACCTTAATTTTAAAATCCAATGAATCATAGATTATATAAATTTTAAATCCAATGGAGATGCAATTTTTTTAAACAAAAATAAAAAGAAACAAACAATTAAAAAAATCAAAAATAAAAACATAAGAAATAAAAAAATCGAACAAATTATTAATAATTTTCATTTATCCTCAAAGTGAACATAATTTTCATGCAAACTTACTATATTAAAATTGGTTTATTTTAAAATCTTTTAAATTATTTAAAAAATGATAATGTTTAAGACTTACTTTTTTTTGTTTAAAATAAATATTGATTTTAATTATAAGAAAGCAGATTTTTAATGAAATGGTGCAAAAAGTAAAACAACCCAAAGACTAAGCCCAACCATTATTTTTGTAAGCCTAAATCTCTTTTTTAAAATAAAAAAACAGTTTCTTTTTTTTTTATTTTAAAACAAAATAATAATTTAAATATTATAATTATTATTAAATTAAAATAAAAAGAGTGGTGGAAGGTGGTGGTCGGCTGCCGGAGCTCCCCATCGACTATCGTACTGGCCGCCGGGGCACCGCCACCCACCGCCGCGGTCGCCGGAAAACATGGGTCCGCCACCGTGGACCGTTGTGCCGGCGTCGAAGGTCCGGCGTCGACCCTCCGTTGACCGGTGGCCACCACCACCCTTATTTATTATCTACTTACAATATATTAAAAGAAACTACTACTAATATACAAAATTTATCCAATCAAGTTTAATAATATTTCAGAATTTATGCCCTTAAATGTAATTTTAACTCTAAACTAAAAAAAGATACAAAACAAAAATAGGAAGAATAAAAAAAGGTAAGCATAAAAGAAAAATCTCCACTTAAAAATAGCATCTGAAACTACCTCTAAAAAAATATATTAATCCAATATATTTAACAAAAAAAAGAGCTAATTAAAAAAATTTACGCATAAAAATAGGAACAAAAATAAATATAAAAGATACGCATAAAAAATAGTACTAACTTTTTTTTGAATGAAAAAATAGTAGCTTAAAAATAAAAGAACATTAAAATAGAAACAAAAACATAGTGAGTCCGTTTGGATTGACTTATTATAAGTTTTATAAGGTAGTTTATGAAGATATAATTTTTGTAAGTGAAAACTTATGAATTAACATGTATAAAGAAAAAAACTTACGAATTAACACGGGACAATTGCTTTAATCAAATAATATAATCATACATGAGACAATTACTTTAATCAAAAAATTATTAATTTAATAAATTTTACAAAAAATAAAACAATGACGTCATTTTTATTTTAACAATATTTTATAAATAAAATTCAATAGACCCGTGCGAATGCACGGGTCTCAAAGAAAAAGAGGTTTGGGCTTGGTAAAGAAAAAGAGGTTTGGGCTTATTGAAAAAAAAAGAGATTTGTGCTGTTTTATTTTACACACCATTTCATTAAAGAAAAGTAAAATAAAAATAAAAATTTAAATTAGAAATAATCTATTTAAAAAATTAATAAATAAACATTCTTTTAAAAATAAAAAAAATAATAGTTGTTTTTTAAATGGATTGGACGAATATCCATCCATTTAAAATATCATAATGGATGGATTGAATGGATTTGATTGGATAATTTTAATAAAATTTTGATGAATTGTTAATGGATTAATAGATTACTTTCATCCATCAATTATCAATTCAATCCAAATCCATCCAATCCATCCATTTTGACACTCCTATCTGGCACTTTGGAAATTCTCCCTTAAAAGCTAGTTGTCAAGGGAGAAGAACCAAACCACTTATATACTTCACCAAACATCTCGTGTTACTCGATGTGAAACTTAGCACCCCATAATACTCAAGTACCTGTCAACCAAATTCTTATGCAAGTAAATTATCTGTTTAGTGAGCGATAAAATAAACCATTCAAACAGCAGTGCATCATAACCTTAGAGTCAACATGTAGTAAACAACTTAGTCATGAAGGCCCAATTTGGAAAACGTACATCAGATGAGCCAGGATTAAAGTGGTCCAGCCCCTGTTAGTCAGGCATTGTTAATTGGGAGTAAGCCTACTTATGAAAGATGTTAGAGTGGTTAATTAGGTTGGATTTTATAAATAGAGGCACATAATGTAAGGGAAAGCAGTTAATTAGCTTGGATTTTATACTAATATTATTGACTTAAAGAAAAGATGTTTGTATATATAAATGAAGTGATAAATATCTCCTAAAACTCACATAAATAATTGATAGATTTTGAGTTTGAATTCAGATGAAGATACTTAATCTAACAATATTGGTATTGTCAATTGAACTAATTAAACTTTATAAATCATAGGTCTCATTCTCTATAGTTAGATATTCACACATTACACACATTGATGCACTATTTAACGAAAGATTGGGCGACTTCTATTTTGATTTTATAAAATTGAGTCCAAAATATTAAATTGAAATATATGTAGTGTGATATTGATATGATAATTCAAATAAGCAGTAACATAATTGTACAAATATATGCATGAAATCCATACTCATGATTGAGCTAGTTTTCTAATAAAATTTGGATTTGAAGCTGACCTGCAAAAAATAGTCTAAAAAGCAAAAAAAAAAAAAAAAAAAACTTAAACTTCAACTGATTAATAAAAAAAAATTGAAAATTTTAATTTGATCCACCAAATTTTTTGGATTAAATGGACCATCCCGATTAAATCTACCCATTTTGCCACTCTAATTATAGTGGAGTCAAGAATGTAGTGGCTTGAAACTCAAGGCACATAGATCATTTGGGTGATTATTGTGAAGAAAGAAAATATGCCTCAGTGCTACAACTTTAAGTTTATACTTTGCAAGTGTTTCTAGGAATTCAACTATTTTTCAACCATGCCTAAAAGAAAGAGTATTTAAGACCCTAAAAGAAACAAATGTGTAATATCTAATACATCACTCTGTTCATTTTTGGAGTGTCCAGTTTTGGTGTTTGTTTTTCTGTAGTGGTTTGAACAGTCTACTGTGGTGTTAGTTGTCTTTCTCAGGAAGATGATCAACGACGGATTTGGGTTCGGAAGTGGTGTGGTTCGATTCTGTTTCAGTCGCCTCTCTTGCGGTGGTGGTCGGCGGCTCATGTGGTGGTTATGAGATTTGGGTGAGAGAGTGTCCACCAACTCTCGGCTCAAGGAGCTGCTTTTGGATTCTGATGGGCCGAACACTTTTGATTCGAGTTCGGAAGTTGGTGTCTAGTGGCATATCTACGGGTTGGGTTGGTGTATTCTCTGATGGTCATTGGTGAATTTCAAGTGATGTATTGTAAGGGGTTAATTGATTAAAGTGTTTTTATCACTTTATGTCTCGTTGTATGATCCAACAATTTCTATTACTTATTGTTTACGGAATTGTCTATTAATAAAATTTTGCCGATTAAGAAAAACTTTTTTCATTTACATTTTCAGTTCACTTATCAAGTGTGTGTTTTCAAAATTTTGCTCTTTTTAGTACCTTTATCTTTGCCCAAAAAGTGGATGAACATTACTCAAGGGGTAATATTCTAACGAAGTGGGAATGGAATTTTTTTTTAAACGAGTATGACATGTGAAGTTGTTAATATTTCATTTTTATTCTCTGTCAAAGCATAGTACTATAAGGTAACTAATTAATCTTTATATCACCAATTATATTTCACCTTGCTAGAGCCTAGAGGGCATCATTTAGTTAGGGAAAATGGTGAAAGCAAAAAGAGTTACTTTTGTTGGCCATTGACATCCAATATACTATCAAATGAATTTTTTAAAATTATCATCATTGACAAAATAGTTAAGAGATAACAAAAAATAATATTAATTGAAAAATAGCTAGGCTAGAAAGGAATTAACACTGTTAATAATGGTAATTTTTGTTTAATTTGTTGGGCGAATCACGAATATGTTGGAATGGCGTCACTTGGATTTAAAGGACAAGCCATTGTCAAAACAATCATTCAGCATAAAATCTCCAACTTTTATTCAAGATTATTTCATTATAGCTTGGAATGGGAAATATATTCTTAGGCGATTAATCCATAGACCAATAAATTAATACATGACACATTTATTACCAATGAATTGGTTCAAGTGATAAGAATTATTATCTTATGCGTACTGGAACAATTTAGTTAGGAGGAGAGAACTCACTTTATGTGTCTTACAAATTTTCTAATGAAATCTAGTTATCGCTAATAACAGTAGAAACTTAAAAAATACAAGATCCAGTTAATTGTCAATGTAGAACATGCAACTTCTTTGTATAGATAGTGTGTAAGCACTACATAATACCGTAGTTAATTGTTCTCATTTCCATTCTTGACAGGGGCGGAGGGAGAGGGGGGACAGGGGCGGAGGGAGAGGGGGGACAGGGGGTGGCTATGGTCCCCCCCCACCTCTTTGATATTTTTTTTTATAATACTACTAATAATTAATATAATATCTTCGGTTCTTTTTATAACTGACATTAATTGAGTTAATAAAAGTTGATGATATATATATGTGTGTGTGTATATATATATATATATATATATATTGAGTTTTTATCTTTTATTGTAAAAAAATGTGCAAGCATGAGGTATGTTTGGAGTCAAATTTGCCATAGACATTTTTTGGAAATGAGGCTCTTGGGTTAATGTGTTTATGTTTGGTTAGTAAGTGTGATTCCTTGTTTTTGTTAACCATTTTGGTGTGTGAAGCTTGCGTATTGTTTTATTCATAGTGTTAAAATGGACTTTGTATTGGTTTTAATTTTAACTTGTAACATAAAAATGTGGTGTAATTTGCCTTACCTTTTGTGTAAAATGGACTAAATTATAGTTTTTTAGACTTAGTCCCTCCTATGTTTAATTTCTGGCTCCGCCCCTGATTCTTGAGGTTGATGTTTTGAGGAATGCCTACTTTTCAGAGGGTAGTTTTTTCTTGTTTTTCTTTTGCTTTCTTTTTCCATTGTATCAAGAACAAAAATCACATATCAACATCATAATCAATGACTAGATAAAAGCACGATTAAGCATATAAACAATGCAAAAATAATAGTAGAAGCCAACTTCTAGCCAGTGTGTCAAACCATAATCATTCAAGCACCAAATCTTCATTTACTTTTGGAATGCTGATTATCATTACTTTGCTAATAATGAAAATTAAAGGCATCGTTTCTCTTGTTATTTTTTGTCATTAACAGTAGACGACATTATCGACACAAACGCGTTTAATTCAATATAAGCAGGTTTCAATTCCTTATACTTTTTAAAATTTGATTACAAAATATTGTGATTTTCATTTTTGATCGACTTGTAATACAATATTTTTAAAAGTTTTGTATGGCAATTCTTTTTGAAATAATTATATTTCTTGCAAAAAAATTCACATGACCAAGACAATTCAATATTGTATAAGACGGTGCAATGTCAATGCGAGTCTCCACGGTAGTGCAGGTATAACGAGTGCGGATTGTTGCATTTGTGAGAGTAACGGTGAGTTCGCGTGACACAAACAAGCCGGAGATTTGCGAGGATGTCAGCAGTTATCAGTGGTGAGTGAGGCTACTGCACTACTTGAAGCAATCCAACTTTTAAGCTATATGCGAGATTTTTTTAGTCGAAACCAAAATGGCTTTTTTAATTAAATTGTATCAAACTATTATTAACCTAGAATTAGGACTATGATTCTGTGAAAAATAATGAAAGACCAAACCAAATCCAATATTAAGATCACTTTAAAAAATAAAAACCGAATTGCTAAACCGAGTTGCACCGATAATTCACGAAATGACCGGAATTGGTTCAACTTGCAAACTATAAGTCACATTTCAATTTTTTAGTGCAGTTCGGAATGGTTCAATATTTTCCCCCACCAATCCTAATTTAAAGTAGTGACAGGTGATCACTTATCTAGAAATAAAGTCACGAGTTTAAATGATAAATGAGACACTCATGACACCATTCTTATAAGCTATACATGCGTGCGTGCAAAGAAACTAGAATTGAAGAGTAAATTTCAAGAAGAAAAACTAAATTGAAAAAAAATTACATTATTTATTTTTTTGTCAATTAGACTAGTAGTCAGAATAACCCCGACCTCGATATATCACATTGTCCCTACCGACTAAATTATTATACTTAGGAGGAAACACGTAATTACATTATTAAGAAATACCACGTATTATTGTAAACCATGCATTGATCTCTCTCTTTTTTTCAAACTTGCTCGTGTCCTTCATGCTTCCAAATACTAGAAAGTGATTTAACACTTGTTAAATTCCTTACCTTAAGAACTCCAAAAACAACCATCCCACATAAAAAACCAAGAGCAGCACTAGATCCCACAAGTGAAACAGCAGTACAAAGAAGCATAACAAAAGAATCTTCTTTGTTATTCATATCCCTACAAGTCATAGCTAATTCAATCCCAGCAAATAACAACAAAACTCCTAAAATTCCCACTGGAAACTGTTGAAAAAAATGAGACAAAGAACTTCCCAAAACAAAACCCAAAACCAATTTTGCTGCACCAAGAATTGCAACACACCCTCCACTTCTTCCACCAAATTTATACTGTCCTGCTAATCCACCGGCACCGTGACAACATGGCATAGCACCAAACCAACCACCCACAAGATTCATTAACCCAACTGTTACTGAAAGTGAAGTTACTGAAAAGTCCTTGGTAGGAAATAAATCAGAAGATAGTTTACAAACAGCTATCACTGAGTTCAAAATTGATAATGGTAGTTGTGGAATTGTACCCTTTATAAAACCTTGTTTCCATGCATGTTTAGAAATTTTCACAAACACCATATTAGAAGGTCCAAATTTAATTTCATGTATCACATTAGGCCTTCTTATAAAACCCAAAATCACACCCAAAACAAATACTATAAAAGCAGAAGGTAGTGAAAAAACAATCTTTTTAAATGATTTACCACTCTTTTTTCTCTCATTCCCTTCAATTGAATCACCCAATTCTTCCTCAATCTCATCAAATTCATGTTCCTTTTCACCAGCACCATTGACAACAACAACAAAGAAAACACAAACAATAGCTATAACCAACCCATCAAACCCAAACCAATCCCTATAATTTAAAGATTTAGACTTTGGTAAGTCTTGAACTTTTCTAACATATTTAATAGCAGTTAAAGCAAAAGACAAACCCTGTGCAAGCTGAATCCCTCTAACAACACATAAAGGTATAAGTTTGTAAGCTAATTTCATCAAACCAGTAAAACCCAAAACCAATAAAATCCCTCCGGTTAAGATACCAGAAGCCATGATTTCCGGGATATCGAAAGAGGGGTCGGATAGTGCAACGGCTGCTATTGATTTCATAGGCTGAACTGGCATAGGAACACCATACATGGCACCAGTGAGAAAGTTATAGAAGCCAGTGAAAATCAAAGTGGTGCCAAGGTTGAGGTTTTTGGAAAGGGTGAGAGAAAGTACTATTGGTATGTATGTGCCAAGGTCACCCATGGCTCCATTGAGTTCAGATAATGTTGAATGGAAAAGTAAATTGCTCTTTACTTTTTGTATGGTGGTGAGTCTTGTGGGAGTGGTTGTGATGGTGGGAAGCATTTGGGGAGGTTGGGGGTTTGTTGATGCCATGAAATGAAATAGAATGGAAGAGAGAGTGAGGTTGTTTGAGCTTAGTTTTTGTTAACACAATGCATGAAAAGAGATTGATTGGGATTCTCTATTTATAGGAGAGGTGAGGATCTCTGTAGCAAGGTTCTCTATGGTTGTTTTTAAATTTAATATTTCATTCTTGTAGTGTTTTTGAAAATTTACTAAAGCAAGACAATTGGGTTGACAAATGACAATTGGGTTGACAAATGACATGTATGGATGGTCTCATAGTATTTTGATAGTTGTTATAATCCTTTTTTTTTGGTTTACACCACCAGTTTAGTCTGCTTCGGGGGTCAGTTCTGACATCAAGTGGTTCCAGCCCCCTCCCGATCGCAGTTGCGGGGGATCGAACCGTGGTCCTCCCTACCAAATTCAGCACCAATCACCACTGAACCAACTAACGATTGGTATAGTTGTTACAATCTTTAATGTGTCTCTTATAATATAGATTTTTATTTATGTAGTAAATTATAAAAGGAAATGTTCTATAAGCATCTAATTGCAGAGCATATTAACAGATGATTTGAATTTTTGCAGCAGAGCAACTTATAGACACATCAACCTATCAACACTAATTCGATGGTAGACATTTCTTCTTCGATAACTTCACTCATCTATCATTATTCAACCATTTTTGTCGCACAACTCTTGATAAAAACATAACCTAAAACATATCATCTCTTTATAGATCATCTAAACTCTTGCAAAACTCTTTCAGGTGTAGATGGTCATGAATGATGAATTTCATCTAAACCATATTATCTCAATATTGATCATTTACAACCGTTGCACGGTGCATCGACTTATAGAACTATCATATCTAGATTTCTCTCTCTAGATGTTATGATTCTACCGAGCACTGCATCATGTAGCGGCTCTAGAGGAACCAATCTTGTCAAAAACCAATGTAATTTTTGTCATAAATCGATTGCACTCAAGTTTAGTGATCCAAGACATGCTACCTGGATGTCCTTTTTATCCTCACATTAGTTGTTACAGCAGTTAATTTTTTTATTCTAATTTGTAATTAAAGATGATTATTTGTTCATAGGAGTGGAATAAATGCATTTACATTTCCACAAAATAAGCTAGTGAACATATGATCAAGTATTTGTATAAGTTCTTTTCGACATGTTATCACTTATCCCTTTAGAATACATTCTGAATACTTGGAATATAAAAAAGTAAAATACATAGCCAATAACATCTCAAATTTCCACATCAATCTTAATGTCACCAACCAAACCACACACACCATTGTCTACTGTTCAACAGCATTCCAAGCAATATTGCCCTCAGTTCTAATGGACCAATGCATTAGTGTCCAATCAAAGCAAAAAATGTTGCTTATTTCCACTGTAATGACCAGTAATCTCTTCTCATCATCAATTAATTTATTCACAATTAAACTAAACAATCACTTCCCTTTTTGACCTATTTGTCACATCTATCTCAAGGGCACCACCACCTTCGGGTGAGTAGCATAAATAGCTAGCATATAATAATTTATAAAGGTTAAACAGTCATTTTGATAATTTAATGCGAGTCACTATCACAATAGTCATTGAATATATCAAAACTATGAAAGTATACTTAAATGTGTCTTTTGTCCCTCGTTTTGGTCTCTGAATGTATCTTTGTTAGTCAATTTGATTTATAAAATCACTAACAAAAAAGACATTTGAGATGTGTTGGTAATTTTGATATATTCAAGAACTATTGACAATGCCCCGCACATTTGGGAACCAAAATAACTGTTTACTCTTGTTATAAAACATCAAAATGATAATTCTGACAATAATTCAGGATATATATTTTACATACTGCACATAGTATTTCAGGGTTGTACTAAATTTATGCCCAAACAAGGTCTATGTACTAGAAACCATGACTACACCCCAAAGGCATGAACTACAAAAAAGAGGGAAGAAGCTGGAACCTCTGAATGTTCTTCAACCAATGCATCGAAATTCAAAATGATCTTCCATCAATACCATCAAAAGCTGCAATCATAACCATTATTATTAGTTAGCAACAAAATTAGATTCATATAACTACTCCAACAATTTTACAAGAAATCAGGTTTCTACACAACAAATAGTCAAATAAATACAGGTCCATATGAGACAAATACCTTGTACTCTAATTGGAAGGAACTACTGAGGTTGAACACCATTTCCACCTAGAACATGAATATTAAAAAGTCAACACAAATAACAAGTGACTTATATAAAATAAAATGTCATTTTTACACCTTAAATAAAACTTACTTGTTTGACCATTATTTTTCATGGCTTCTGGTAGCAATCCCATTTGAGGTGTGTCACTATTACTAACCGGCACTCTATAATAATACTGAAACAATATATTTTAAAGCTTAACATACAAATGAAACAAAGAAAATGATGTCAAAATTAAATTCTAACAAGCAAATTGGCAACCTGGGGGGGGGGGGGTACTTGTGGTAAAATAGGAACTCCACTATAGTTGGGCAAGTTCCACCATCCATGGCTCGGAGTGACATAACCGTATGGTGAGGATTGCATTTTAGGTAATATAAACTGCATTTTGGAATTAACATGGTGAACTCCACTAGAATAACCAGCCTGTAAAATTGTCTAATAAAAGACATACCCAAGTAATTACATTATAATATGGACAATCACTTATTAATTATTCAATTAAATAAAAATATTACACATTGTCAAGCTATACATAACCATTACTCAACCTGCAGATAGGGACAATTATGTACTTACACTGTCATTCTTTGATTTTTGTGTCAACTCTTTTGCTTTCTTTTGCTTCTGATTACAACATTCACTAAGTTTATCGTTCTGAAATATATAGGAAAAGCTATTACTTCAAAGTAAATACCAAAATAAAAAAACTTGTTTACTTTGTCACTATAAATTTCAAGGTTAGTTGATCTTACAATGTCACAACCATTGTTTACATCAGATGCCAATATTTCTTTATCCTGCAAGTTTACATCAGATGCCAACATTTCTTTATCCTGCAAAATAAAATAAAAACATTTCAAATCATACACAATAAAAAAAAAAAAATTTAAAATAAAATTACCATTATCATTTAAAAGAAACTTACACTATCAGTTGTCGTGCTGAATTTAGAAGACTCTGGATGAGAAAAATGATCATCATTCAAACTATTACCATTTAAACAAACATGCATTGGACATGTTTTAACATTGTCTTTTGTGCTATTACGATTTAAACTATGACTTGCCCTCTTCGTGCCAAACTTTTTATTCTTGGGAGTACCTTTGGTCTTATCTATGTTGGGATCACCAATGTGCTCTGATGACGAGCTTTGTGTGTCAACGAGAGTGTTCATCTTCCTATACTTGTTAGTAAGATTCAATATGTCATCCATGATCTCATTGTAGTGTTCCTTGTTTTTTAAGGCTACCTGCCACAACCTAGTAAAAGCAGCATCGGCCGCAAACTGAGAAAACTCCATCACATCATAATCTATTCCATCCACCGAATTCGATGACAGTAAGGCAATCTTAGCATTCTTAGTCCACCGTGTCAAAATCAAACTGCTTGGAATATGGTCCACATGCTCAAATATCATGGCACGAAAAATATGCGAACACGGAATGCCACGAGCCTCAAAATGTCTACACACACAATAAAATGCTGACTTTGAAGTATCATAAACAACTTTTGTTTCAATACCGGGATGACCATACTTGGTTATCTTAAAGATAACCTTCTCCCCATTTACCATTCGCTTAATAACATTTAACGCACCAGCCAATACAATCTGCTCTTTAACTTCTTTAAAAAGCTCTGCTGTGTAAATTTTTGCAGCATCTTTCTCAAATTCTGGAAGAGGCGTGGTCAACACAGGTTCTGAAAATAAAGACTTATTATCAGCCATCAGTTCATCGTTTCTATATTTTCTCAAAGTCTCCTCAAAATCATGCATAAACTCGAAAACACTACTTTTCTTCCTTATATATTTCTTGATGATTGAGTCAATAGTTTCACGATGACATGTAGTCTGTATACGACCAAAAAGCTTATCATGGAGGTATGCAGTGGCCCACAATGACCTATTCTCATAGGTTTTAGAAACCCACTCATTCCCCACAATTCTGTGCCCTACAACCATCTTTATCCAAAAATCTTCAAATTCTATTGGAGTGAAATTTGAGTAAATTGCCTTTTTGAAATCCACCGGAAATGAAGAACTCTCGACATTTTTACATGCATTCTTGTGCAAGTTCCAAACACATAGTCGATGACACGAATCTGGAAAAGCATGCTTTATAGCCTCCATCATAACCTCATCCCCATTTGTCACAACAACTTTGGGATGTTTGTTTCGCATTGCTTCTGAAAAAGATTTTAAGACCCACTTATATGTCTCAATTGTTTCATCCGACACCAAAGCACAACCAAATATAATTGTTTGAGAATGATGATTGCACCCGGAGAAAATTACCAAAGGACAATTGTATCCATTCTTCTCGTGTGTCATGTCAACTGCAAGAACATCGTTGAAACATAGAAAATCAGATATGCTACATCCATCTACCCAAAAAATCTGCTTCAATCTACCATCACCGGTAGTTGTAAATTTTGAATATAGCATAGGATCATTGCTTGCCTTCCCACTAAGATAACTTAAGGCAGCAACAACATCTCCATCTTTAATCTTGCCACGTATTTTGCTATCAAAACCGTTGTATAGATTTTTCTTTGAAAAACGAAAACCAACAGATGCACCCTTTTGAGCCACCATGTACCCCATTATATAACCAGTTCTAACATCATTCAAACTATCAGCCTGAGCTTTATCCGCGTCCTTCATTCCACGGCAAGCTACCAAGTTTGTATATCTTGAAGGGGCTAGTTCATGGTTATGAACCTCTTCAAAACACTTCACTTTCCATTTTGATGCTTTCAAACTGTAGCGTACACGAAGCCTAGCTTGACAATTAGTTCGACCATTAGGTCTTGTTAATTTTTTTTGCTACTAAACCCTTCTCTATTGCATACAAACTGACGCATTATTACTTTCCCATCATCATCACGAGTAACCTCATCTTTCCTAACAACAAAACCATGCCATCTTGCATATTCACAATAAAAGTCATAAGCTTCTTGTTCACTATCAAACTCTAGACCTAGTATTTCATCAGTTGTTAAGCTAGTAATCTTTTTATATTTACCGTCGTCAACACCCAAATTCATTTTTACACTTTCATTCTGATCACACAAATCATTAAAATCTCTATCATCTTCCGAATTAACCGCTGACAAATCGTCTAAATTATCCATCTGTACAAAAACCATCACATTAACTTCAATTATTTCTTTGCAAAATTTACAAAAAATAAAATAAAATAAAATAAAATTGAATTCCCTCAAAAAATTAGATTACCTCACAATCCCTCATTCAAACACAGTCTTAATAGATTCGGTTGGTTTAGTTGACTACTACTTGACGAGAGAAAATTTAAATGATTAATTAATTTAAACAAACAAATATCTAAGAAAAACAAGTAGTATCTATTTTGCTACTACATGGAAATGATAGTGTTACTATGTTAGAATAGAAAAATATTTATTAAGATATGCATAAGTTTTATTATATTTGTTGAGAAAATATCTCATTAGGTTAGTTTATTCTAAGCCATATAATTTAGGGATTTAGTTTATTTTTAAATATATTCGCTTGGTTATAAATATCAAGTCATTATCATACTATTTCACATGTAAATATTATGTAAATATTTTATTTAGTTCATTCATCAATAATATTTCTATTTATTATTATTTTCTCCTATTCTTCCCCCTAAATACCCCAAATTCAACATGGTATCAGAGCTCCCGATTTTTGGGACACGCTTCCGCATAAACCCTAACCGCCATTAGGATTTCCTTTTATTTTGTTCCATCATTATGGTTTTGTTTCTTTGCTTTCTATTCTAACCTTATTTTATGTTACCCTGACACCTTCAGTCTACGTGCCACTTTTACATGAATCTTTTAACTTTACCCACCGTTCAAGATTGATCGTTAGTCTCTCTTGTTCTTTGTTTTGGTGGTCTTAATTTCCCGTTTGTGATACTTTAATCCGCGGTTCCCGTTTGTGATGCTTTAATCCGCGGGTACCGTTTGTGATGCTTTAATCCGCGGGCTTCCTGTTTGTGATGCTTTAATCCGCGGGCTTCCCGTTTGTGATGCTTTTATCCGCGGGCTTCCCGTTTGTGATGCTTTAATCCGCAGGTTCCCGTTTGTGATGCTTTAATCCGCGGGTATTTTTTCATAATTTGATACGGATTCATTACTTCGGCCGTTGCTCTACTACTTCTTTGGTTGCTGCTCTTCATTGGATATGCTATCAAAGGATTTAATTTATTTTCAGGGTTAATTTTGTAACAAGCTTAAAGCTTAGTAAGCTTTAGCTTGAGGGGGAGTGTTAGAATAGAAAAATATTTATTAAGATATGCATAAGTTTTATTATATTTGTTGAGAAAATATCTCATTAGGTTAGTTTATTCTAAGCCATATAATTTAGGGATTTAGTTTATTTTTAAATATATTCGCTTGGTTATAAATATCAAGTCATTATCATACTATTTCACATGTAAATATTATGTAAATATTTTATTTAGTTCATTCATCAATAATATTTCTATTTATTATTATTTTCTCCTATTCTTCCCCCTAAATACCCCAAATTCAACATACTATAATTCTAGAAATTACTAGAAGTGGAAATAGCAACAACATTGTGCATAGAAGGAAAATAGAAAGATAAAAAAATTAGGAATTTGTAACGGGAACTTACCGGTGGTTAAGGAAAATGGTGATTGAAGCGCAAAACTTCCAACACAAGTTTGTATGTACTCTACTGTGTGTGCTCGATCGGATATATGAATGAATTAAGGAAGATGGAGCGATAGTTATATTTCATTTTTTTTTTTAATAATGTAATAAAATGGAAAAAAGATGCATTTTATAAGTGCTTTTTTATATGGATTTAATTGGTATGCATTGACAGTGTAAAATAATTTTACACTATAAACTAATAACAATTATGTATTCCGTCACATTATCCCATTTCACCCCACTATATTTATATGATACGGAAGTTTAAATCACTTCTATTGATCGCATGTGTAAAATAACTTTACACCGACAGTGCATAACAATGATCCTTGCATATAATACTCATAACTACCTCCACTTTTTGTTATACCCACTCAATGTCAATTTTATGTGAATAACCGTATAAAAAGAACTTAAAGAAAATGCATCTAATTTTTATTCTTTTAACATAAAAATTATGTTTATTTTTTCTTACATTTTGTTATTAGGATGACCTTTAATAAATAAATAAAAAGTTTAAACTTTTTTATCTATAATTCACGGTAAGGTTATGAATCTAAATTTGGAATAAGATCTTTAACTTGACACAAGTTATGGTGTATAAGCCATGTGTATAAGCCATGTTTATACACCTTACATAAATATCCAAAATTGTTTAACGTACGTTTTAGATTTCTAGCGCACCCCCAAATTATCATATTTAACAATCGAGAAAATTATCATATTTAACTAAGAACAATTCCGAAAGTAATTTTGGACACAACATTTTTATCCAAAATTTTAAGTCATTAAATACATGAGTTTTTTCAACTCTACTATTCAATTAAATGAGTTTTTTGATTCAAATTTGACACATCAACATTTTTTTTTCCTTAGGTGTGAGACACTTCACATCCGACTAATAAGTAATAATCACACTCTCAGACTCTCCCTCCCATATCAAGTTGATTTAGACTCTAGTATGAATTATAAAAGTTTTAGATGAACCTTAATCACTAACATAGATCTTCACATCCGACTACAATCAAACAAAAAAATAAATTTGAAACTTATACTTGCACTTTTTAAAGTGGGGGTAGGAGGTCTAACTTTGGGGGTTACATATAAGCAAATTAACAAATTGAAGCCCAAACAGTTGATGGGCCCATTAAGATTGTCCCTGGTCAACGTGGAGCTGACACTGACAACATGGTACGGTGTCTCATGTCTGTTTCTGCAAACAATGCTTCATCCACTCTCACAATTCACAAACACGTAACAGACCCATTTCACGTTGAAACAATCTCTTCTTGTTGTTGAAACAATTAAGTTGAATGCAACCAAGGTAATCTTTAACAAATGTTTCACTGTTACACAAGTTCACAAAGTTCAATCTTTAAGAATGATACCAAAAAAAAAATGTGAATTATAAATAAAAATGATAGCTACTAACTACTGGGTATTGTTTTGTTTTGATTTTTGAATATTTTAAATATAGTGTACTATGAAGTTGTTGATGAGAAAATGCTTGTGTGTGTGTGAATTTGTAGATGCCAAGAATGGAAGAGATACTAAACCTTCCAATGCAAGAGCTTCCTTGTTCTGAGTTTTCAGCTGAAAATATAAATTGGGTAAAATTGGAAGGTGGTCATCAAGGTGGTGATGATATTGCTTTGATTCCTTTTGCTAGAGTTGATGATTTTGTAAAAGGGGAATCTACCAATCCAGCATGTCCTGCTAGCTTTCGTGTTGAATCGAGACGAAAGAGGCATATGGGGAGTGTTACCAAACCAAGGGTTGATGGATATCTTGAATATACATTGTATGTTATCTCTTAATTCTATATTGTTTGATACTTGGTACTTTGTGGTTTAGGCATTGTTTGGATAAACAACTTAATTAAGCACTTAATAGCATAAATACTTATAAAATAAAGTTAAACTATTTTCTTGAAAGCTGGTTTCATAAGCTATCCTGGAGAGCTTATAGAAAGATAAGTTGAAAATAGTATATGGAGATGTCATAAGTTGTTTCCATAAACTCTCATAAGCAATTATATCAGTAGATAAGCTCAAATAAGTCAATTCAAACAGACCCTTAGTCAGTTGTACTTAAATCTAGTGTTTCAATCTTTAATTTTGTGGGTTTTTTAATTTCTTGTTAGAATTTATGTGGATTTCATGCTGAATTGTGATTAAACTTTGAGAGAAGATAATTTATATAAATGTAAGGTTATAGGAAAAGGTTGATTTATCTGACTTATATGGAATTACAATTTGATATTTAGATATTGGTGTTCTTATGGACCTGAAGACTATCGACAGAGTGGATCGGGTATAGTGGATGCCACAAGTGCCAAACCTGCTTCAGGGAAGGGTAGCAGGCCAGGGAGGCGTCACATGATGAGAGGCTGCCTTTGCCATTTCACTGTTAAAAGACTATACACCCGACCCTACCTTGCCCTAATAATATACAACCAGAGAAGGCATGTAGATAAATCAGGGGCGCCGTGTCATGGAATATTTGACATAGATGCGGTAGGGACAAGAGCTATGTATGCTCCGCGAATTTCAGATGAGTTACGCCATAGAGTGATGTCTATGCTTTATGTTGGAATATCTTTGGACAATATATTACAGCACCATGCAGAGGTGATGCAGAAACAAGGTGGACCCTTAAACCGTGATGATTTTCTCACTCGAAATGATGTGCGCAACATGGAAAGGACTATTCATAATTCTTCACTTGAGCTACTGGGAAATGACGAGTGCAGTGTAAAGATATGGATTCAGCGTCATCCGAAGGATGTTTTCTATTTCCAAGATAATTCAAGCTCAGAATCTTTTATTTTGGGTATACAGACAGATTGGCAGCTGCAACAAATGCTTCGTTATGGAAATAATAGTTTCATTTCGTTTCATTCAACATTTGGCTTGAAGAAGCTTAAGGTATTATACTTTCATCTTTTCAAACAAGAAAATATGTGTTTATCATTTAGTCGCATTTGAAGTCCATATTGACCAAAGGGCTTCTACATCTAGAAGCTGTCTAAATCATTAGCAATTATCCAGCTTTATCAACATAATCGTGAATAAAATACAAGCTTCTTTATGTTAAAAAAAAGATTAATTATTTAGCAGAATGTTGAAGGAGTGTAGAATGTCTCATTTATTTTCTTCTTGTCCACTGGCAGTATCCGGTATGTTCTTTACTTGTTTTCGATTCATCTCAAAATGCAATTCCAGTTGCTTGGATCATCACCTCATCTTTTGTTGGTAAAGATATTCATAAATGGATTGTATTGCTATCTGAAAGATTACGAACCAAGGATCCCAGATGGAGACCTAGTGCTATTTTTTTGGATGATCCATCTTTTAACTGTTCTATCATAAGGTAAAGCGATTAGTGTGGTTACGTTTTTTCATTAAGCTTTTGTTTACTTTTTTTTTTTAGGAGAATCCCACTAAATAGGAAATGGAGTAAGATCTTGCTTATTGCAGAGAGGCATTCCAGTGTCGCATCCTATTATGCACCTGGCATATTCGCCGTACTTGGATAAAAAAGCTTTTCAAGAAATGCTGCAACTTTGAGGTGCAGTGCGAGATGTTTAGGCAATTGGGGTGGATTCTGTACTCTACAAGATGCGGACCAAATGCTATGGATGCAATTGAAGAGCTTATGCAAATTTTTGTTGACCAGTGTGCCTTCATTGATTACTTCAAGAGTCACACTCTAGCCATTATAGGTATTTTTCAACTGATGGTTAATTTGGCATCCATTTCAAGTAACATCCTCACAATAATAGTATTATTGTGTTTCCTTGTGCAGATGTATGGATTAATGGCATAAAATCGCTCCCTGTGACAACTCCCGAGCCACATGCTGCAATGGAATCCTATCACTTAAAACTGAAATCCACTCTTTTGAAGGAGAAGTATGCTAATTTACGGTCTAGAGTTGACTGGTTAATCCATACTTTAACTACTGAATTTCACTCACTATACTGGCTAGACCAATACAGTTTAGAAACCGGGTATTTTGAAAATCTGCGGGACAATTCTTTCTCCACTAATGCTTGGTATCATGCTCTTCATATTCCAGATGTTGATGTCGTACTGGACGAGCAAAACCTCCGTCTTGCCAAAGTATTATCTCAGACTGACAGAAACTTGGTGTATACAATTTGGAATCCTGGTTCAGAATTTTCGCTTTGTGATTGTTCTTGTTCAAGACTGGGAAACATCTGTAAACATGTCATCAAGGTGGCAACTTTCTGTAGAAGTCGGCAGGTTGCAAGACCGTTATTGTCTGCTCAAATATATAAACAGAATCTGCTAACCCTTCTCAATAATCCTCCTGACGATCCTTTAGTTCTTGATCATGCCATTCTACATGTGGCCCGTTTGCAACAAGACATTAAGTCCCTGGAAGACTTGTCGAATGGTGGATTACTAAACCCTATAGCCCCTGATTGAAGTTCTCAAATAGCTGAAAATCCTCTGCTTTTTCAACGTCTCCAGTGAGCAATCAATTTGGAAGAACGAAAGAGGATTTAAGAAGGTTCCACGACTACACTTCCCGGAAAAGTAATTTTCTTGAAGTGCAACTATACTTTTTTATCCGAAGCTTATCTTGAACAGTGGCCGGTGATCACAAAGCGCAGTGGAGGATGGCGATGAGCGTTCTTTGGTGGGAGGTTGTGTACCTGCAAGCACTCAGAAGCTCAATTCAGTGAGAGATTGAGGCGAGTGTGAGGTAGTGAGAATGGTGTGTACCTTGCTTTTGAGTGAAGGAGGTCCATATATAATCGAGTCATTCAGGAGAAATGGCGGAAAAGTCTATTGAGCATTCACATGAACGTCGCCTTGATAGGCAGATGAGATCGACATTTGATCAGGATCACATGAGGGAGGGATGTTACGTGTGTGATCTGACCATATAGCGTGCAAGTTCAACCCAAATGGGTCTGGGCCCCGTCCAGGAACTTCTATATGTCCTTGGTTGTGGCTGTTTTGGAGTTGAAATTCATCCCAATGCTTTGCCTTATATAAAAAGGTGTAAATAAATGTTACTAATACTAATAAAGACTTGTCTGTAATCCAACCTTCCTTGTTCAACAAGATTATCATTAGAAGAGCTATTACTATCTTGTAAATTAAAGAGCTTTACTAGCTTACTCCTATACTCTATAATTGTATTTATTCTGGGGTGTTCTTATATAAATTTAATGTAAAAAAAATAACTAATTTCCTTATTTTTATTTTTAAAATTTGCCTCATTAATTTAGATTCTGATATTAATAGGCCTTACTAACTCCTGGGAGCTTTTCAGCTGAGATGAGAATTTAATTACTAATTTGTGAAGAAGTCTTTACATGTTTATAGCTATCATAATCTAGCAGGACCTATCTAGAGATTATAAACAATTAAGACTCATTTGAAAATCTAGTACTAAAACTATAGGGAACAATAGTGTAATTAATCTTTAAATATTTGTTTTTGGAAGTTTCAGTTGTTGAAGGAGGCAATGCAGAACTGCCGAGTAAAGCAGTAAAATAAAATAACTATATTTTCATTATTTGGAATGCATTTGGTTGAGTACTTTATTGCTTTTAACATAGGTTGAAGCGTCTATTGGCCGGCTCGGCTCCAGTATTGATTCGGTCCCAAGTGTTCTTCAAGAAATCAAGTGATTATTCAATGTTATTGCTATCTTGTTCTGTTACAGAATAGCATCAGCAATTCAGCATTGATCAGTAGCACAGACACGAATTCCCCGCCATCAAGTCAAACAAAATTCAATTAAGCAGTGAAAATTCAATTAAGTGTAGAATGTACTATGAAGAGAAAATTTATGCAGTGAATTAGGAGTTTACAAAAGCTATTACAGTGTCAAATTAGTAAGTCCCTGACTAAAAATACAAAGATTCAGAACCTTTGCAAATACAAGAACCAGAGTAGTTGCCCATATATGAAGTTACCATTACAAGTTATTTCAGCCAAGGAAGGACCAAACTCATATCACAGTCCATCATGCAACTGGCTTTGGCTCATTTGATAACAGGATTACTGGCAAACTATAGTGTACTAGTGAGAAAAATCTTTCCTTATGCACAAACTTGTTTTCGTCATTGAATCTATAAGTCTAACTAGATCAAATAAGATATAATGTGACATGTTGATCCAATTGTGAGAATTATTAATTCAACAGTAGTGAAAACAAACTTGTGCACAAAAAAAAAAAAAAAGACTTTTCTCACTTATGCATATTATAGACAAAACCTTTAACGAAAATTTGTTTTTGTATTAAATTGATTGACAAATTATATTGATTTTCCATGTTTACCCTTAGTAATTACGTTCCTATAATTGATCCATTTACAAAAAAGAATTAAATGCTATTTAAAAAATTATGTAAAGTAAATATGAGTAGTTTTGGAAAAAAAGAATCAATATCATTGATAATTGCAAAATAGTCTTATAAAAAGGACAAATTTTTTATCAAACTAACTCTTTTGGATGAATCTTGCAATAATTGCTAGTACTTTTATTTCGATTATAAAAGCCATCTTTGTCGTAGGAAAACTTTCCACTTGGCATATAGACACATGCATTCGTTTCCCAATTCATAAAGCTAGAAAGGTTAAAGAAGTAAAGCTACAGCTGGATTGCTATTGCCTGACTTTATTGAGGGAAAGTCAGGTAACTTTCTCTCTTTTATGACCATCCGATCAATCAAACAACCATTAATATGCCACGTGTTTGTACACTGTTCATCTTCTTCTTTAAATTTGATTACATGAAAAATAAAACTGAAACAAAGCATTACATTTGCCGGCTGCAGCAATGCTTTGCTGCAAACACTCTTTGGTTGTGTTGTTACATCACTGTCGTTTCGACCGCCGTTACGACCGCCGTGTGAAGTTGGATGTTCATTTTTATAATAAGTTGCAGCAAGCTCGCACCCCCTTAGCTTCCTTCTTTGACCACAACATTATCTCAACAAAAGTCCAATCTTCAGCTCGAATTGTAACCCCGGCGACGGCAGCAAAGAAACGACAGCCGACGTCGGACAGGAATCGATGGTCGGAGGCAACACGGACGAAGGTGCTTTTCTTTTGTGTTCAGATGTTTTCTTTTACATTTAATACAGGACACGTGGCAAGTTGTGGGATATATAGGATTGATTAAACGCATGAAAATGGCCTAAAGTCACCGTGACTTTCCCGCAATAAAGTCAGAGAGTAGTGATCCAGCTACAGCTCAATTTGATTTCTTTAAGCTAATCATTGAATGAATTAAATAGTTAATTATTATTATGCATTGGTGAGATTTAAATTCCAAAAGAATGGTTGAATTGTTATAAGGTTTAAACTTGAAGTTCAAATAGGTGGATGAGAGAGGGGGTGAATTTTTTCAACCCGTTGAAAGCAAAAAAGTGGGAAAGAGTGTGACACGTGGCACAATTTGATTTGGTTTGTTTTTTTTTTTACAATAGATTTATTTTGTTGTTTTCTCTTTTATTTTTTATTTAAATGCATATATGTATCTATCATATTTTAATTGGATATGTAGATTTTTATTTTTCATAATCTTTTTAGGGCAATTATTGGATAGCATATATTATTTTTTTTAATACCAAAATTCATAATTTTTAAAACTCTATAAATAGAGGGTATGGTTTGATATACTTTCAACATAAAAAAAAAATTCATTTTAAACTTCCTTCTCTTTTGTAGAGACTAAAAATATTCATTATTTAAAAAAAATGTAAATAATACTAATAATTATTATACAAAAATAAATAATATAAATAAAGAATAAAGAATGTTGGATATATGAAAGTGAGTTGGAAGAGAGTTTTTTTTTTTTTTGCATAGAGGAAGATAGAGTATTTGGTTTAAACTAACTATTGTAGGAGTAAAAATTAAATAATAGTTTAATGGTCATGCTAACTAGTGCTCCCAATGCACTAGTTAATGAAGCAAAAGAGGAAAAATTTGCATTGAATAATATTAACATGACTCTTATTTTTTTTAATCAATAAAGAAAGTGCAAAATCACAATTTTGATTCTATAAAACCAAGGATAAAAATTAAGGGGTTTATCATTGTTGGACATATCGTCGTTGAATTTTGACTTATATTATTACTATTTTTATTTTGAAACTCGAGTAGTTCAATTAATTTCAATTAAGAATTTAAAAGTTAAAGATAGGCAAAAAATGGAAGAAAAAAAATGTTACTCTTATAATAAGTGTTCATTTTATAATTTTTTTGTCTAATTGCTTAGTGATAATTTAAGTAAAAAAAAATGAAAATTTTAGATTTTAAATTCTGACCACTTTAATAATATCTTTAATTACTACCAATCAAACTGAAAAACTTCCATTTTATAATATATTTATAAGTGTCAATAATAACTAACACAAAAAAAATGTTAGTGCTACACTATTTTCCAAAATAAAAATATCTAGTGGTTTGTTTGTTTATGTCGCGGGAAAGACAAACCGACCATAGGGCGCGCATTAGATTGTTATTGACGTTAGATGAGGTTAGTGACACTAACACGCAAGCACTTAACCTGCAACGTGGATGTTTTGAAACACATGTGAGGAGCAATTTTCGAAGTATGCAATCAATTAAGTGGAATTTTTTGTACCAATGAGTTCATTTATTAAGTTTTAAATTTATCAGAATTAGTCCCGTAAACTTAGCTAAGTTGATAGAACAATACATTATAGGGTAAATTTTAATATGGACCACTTCTTCAAGTGGTTCATGGTGGACCAGTTGTGAATAACGCTATAACGAATACGAATTTTACAAAATCGACCGTTGGATTGAAAGTTTATATCATATAGATCATCTATAAAAAAATTTAGAAAAATTCAAAATCATTTGATATGTTATTGAGGTTCATCAAAATTAACGGTTTATTAAATACTGTAAATCTTGATAAATTCCAATAAAATATCAAATGATTTTCAATTTTTCTAAATTTTTTTATGAATGATCTATATGATATAAACTTTTAATCTACCAGTAAATTTTGTATTCAGTAGATCATTTGTCCACGGTGAACCACTTGTGAAGGTGGTCCACCGTAGCATTTGCCTATTATAGTATATATAGGGACTATAGGGACTGAAGTTCGGGTGGAATTTCTAGTTACAAGACTATTTAAACAAAAAAAATTATCAAAATTATTATCGACTATATTCAAATAAAATAAAATGTGTACCAAAACTTCCAATCAATTAAAGCAACAACTTTGGTTTTTTTTTTTGTCAGTATCCTGGTGGCTTGAAATTTCATCATTAAGGTGAATAAGTTGGATGATCGAGATTCGAACTCCGATCCTCTGCATATATAATGCGATGTCCAACCGATTGAGCTAAGTTCACGGGACAACTTTGGTTTTTACTTGATGCAAAGGCAGGGAGGGGAGAGCTATAAATTCCAATTGAATTGATGTTCCCATTCCTCTTTGTCTGCCGGGTCAAGGGAGCTTTAATCGGAGCTCCGAAGAATATAAGACCCGCGGGTCGCCGTGGTAATATCAACTCCAAGGTTTGTTCTTCCTTCTGCCATATGTATTTGTTTTGTTCTGAGCCTTGCTTATTTTACTTTACACATACATGTTCAGTTTTGTTTGATTCTTGTAGCTACCATCAATTATTGGGTCTTAAACACATAAGTTCATACTATTAAAATTCTTTTAACCAAGCAAAATATAAAACAATCATGAGGATTAATTTATTACTATATAAACTTAATTTTCTTATCTTTTTGAAGCACAATTGTCGATTCACATATCACAGGAAAAAGAAGATTGAGACAGCGTGCAAATTGTGATCCAAAGTCCACTGCTATTATTAAGGTCAAATTTGACATTGTTATTGCTAGCTTATCATGATAATAGTTGATTTTAAGTCTAGGAAATAACAAAGAACACAACTTCATAAGTAAAATGTTAGTTCTTTTAATATTTGTTTGACAATATTAACTTTGGAGATATCTATAATTTCTTGTATATGTTGTACATTTATTTATTTTTTATTAAATTATATTTTTAAATTTCTGTCCGGTAAATTTAATTCCTCGCTCCGTTCCTGTATATAAATATACATGTCGTCTGTAAATAAATGTATATGTAGCATGTATAAGTATATACTTTATAAAACAAATTAGAAATTATTGATGCATGTATTGTTTTATACTTATGAAATAAACTCGTACGAGTCGAAAACAAGTTTGCTTAAACTCTCAATTTTGATAATCTTGTTTCGAGATTGTTAGACTGAATATTTTATGTGGTTACGTGCATGGGATCTCCCTTTTGTGCGTGAGTTTTTATATGGTGTTTGTCGCTCCTTCTACGAACCAAAAAAAAAGTTAGATCATTTTCTAAAAGAACATGTAGGCATCAATAGTATAAGTATCCTTTAAATATTTGTTTTTGGAAAGTTTCAGTTGTTAGAGGAGGCAATGCTGAACTGCCAAGTAAAGCAGGCTTGTCCTTCATGGACAATAAAATCAACTCTATTTTCATTATTTGGAAAGCTTTTGTATGAGTATTTTATAGCTTTTAGAATAGGTTGAAGTTTCTATTGGCCGGCTCCGGCTCCAGTATAGTTGGATTCGGTTCCAGGTGTTCTTCAAGAAATCAAGTGATTATTCAATGCTATTTCTTTCTATATACTGCTAGAGGCTGCCAAGTTCCCCAATGCATGTTTGTAGTTTTATGTGGAATTACTGTATATGAACTTGTTTTGATATTTTGCTGATTTCAGCCGACCAACCTTAATTCTGTTAAGTGTAATTCATTCTCTACCAATCCTATTACTTGTTGTCCAAGCTAACTGTCTAACTAACCCAAGTCAAGTTAGTTAGAGTTTTGTTTGTACTATGTTTCTGTTTTAATTTCAGTTACAGTTAGGAGAGAAAGAGGTAGTTAGTTAGTTGAGTTAGTTGTGCTTACTTGGTGTGCAAGTTAAGCTAGTATATAAAGTGTAATTGTGAAACAGTTTGGTTACTTGGTGCTTTAATAAAATTTGCTCTCTTTCTCTCATTCTCTCTAGCAATTTTCTTTCAAAATAGTGTGTGTGTGTGTGTGTGTGCATTCCAATTGTTCATAATCCTTGTGATTCAATAGAGTGAATCTGCTTGCTGTAATGCAAGTCAGAGCTGCTATAGTGATAGCAGCATAGCAGAATTGTGTTTTCTGCTCCAACAAATTCGATTCTGGTGATGTTTTCAATTCTTTTCAATTGATCTGCGGAAATGTAGAAGAAAGCAACATTGCATTCGGCATTTGCCTGGTCTTATTGACTAACTAAAATGGCTTAGAAGTTTCTGGTTTGTTTCTAAATATGTTCATACATGCAGGTCACTAGGCCTATCTGAAGATAGCTAGCTAGCATCATGGGTGAGGTCGCAGTATTGCACTCTGAGCCTCTGCAGTTTGAGTGCAATGACATGAAGTTTATGACGGAGAAAGACGTGTATAATTTACCATCGAATGAGCACGTGCATGAAGAAAAATCCAGCCAATCATCAGACCACAAAAAGATCGATGACTTGCGAGAGAGAGGATATATGGAATATGGGTATAGTTCATATTCCTACCCTAATTGCTATTTAATTTTTTTGCCTCCCTTTGCTATTGTAAAAAAGACAGACTTTTCCTACAGATGTCAACATTATCGGAGAAGGTGTCGTATTAGGGCCCCCTGTTGCAATGAGATATTTGATTGCCGCCATTGTCACAATGAGGCAAAAGTGAGTAAATTTCACTGTCTAGTATTTCATGATGGTTGTTTTCTATTCAGATACTTCATATATGGTGGCTATTTTATTGTCAAATGATAATGTTTAATCTTATTTCAAAGACAATCTTAGAAAACATAGACAATATGCATAGATTCATCAAAAGAATTCTGATTTTTTAATTTTAAATGATTTCTATTTTTGTTCGCCGTCTATTTTAGTGTCATCTTGTGGTCCTGCCTATATGAGTTGTTAGGGTGAAATGATAATATCAGTCAATTCAACCAACTGCTTTTATGTCTTGCATGAAATGTCCTTCTTTAACATGGCCGAGTGCTACTATATCAAGCAGGATCGTGTTACCTATGACTTAGAATGAAATGGTGTCATCATCTATAATTCTTATACTGTACCATCACTGCGGAACTTACTCTTTTTATCTTATTCTTTTGCAGAATAGCATCAACGTTGATCAGAAGCACAGACACGACATTCCCCGCCATCAAGTCAAACAGGTATGCTCATTTGTTTTAACAACTCCTGTTTGAATATCCGTAATTTTGTGATCCTTTTCTTGTTGCTATCTTTCTGAGGCAATGCTAATGAATCTAATTTTTCAGGTGATATGTTCACTTTGTGAAACTGAACAAGAGGTTAGTTTAGATTTTCTTAACTACCTTGGTATAGTTTCAAAGTTTATTGCGTAATCCGTAATTATAAAGGTTCTTGTAGTTTTATTTTCAGAACTCCAAACAATTACTAATTTTGTGACATTTCTTCCAAGATATTGACTAGTTCATTTGTGTCAAGTCATCCATTAAATTATATCATATTTAGAATCGGCCTTGAAAACTTCGCATTTATCTTGTGTTGATATATGCTACTTCCAGGTTCAGCAGAATTGTGTCAATTGTGGTGTGTGCATGGGAAAGTACTTCTGCGAGACGTGTAAGCTCTTCGATGATGATGTAAGTAATTAACCCTGGAACTGCAGATACACCCCCTTCACTAAATTGCTACACATAATGTGTTGGATGATAATATCATCTTATTACTATTTTATATATGCTACAGGTATCTAAGCAGCAGTACCATTGCAGTGGTTGTGGAATTTGCAGGTATGAACCGATAATATGCTAACTAATAGAGTTATGTTATCTGAAATTCCTTGTGACTTTTTCTGTTTTGGCCTTCAGTTCCAATATCAATTTTTTATGAAGTATATTTTTGACACTTTAGTGAACTTTTCTTTGTTGAAAATTGTGCTTCATATCGAATTTCAGACTGATTGATTCTTATATGTATAAACAGAACCGGAGGATGTGAGAATTTCTTCCACTGCTACAAATGTGGTAATTAATACTCTTTTTCCCTAATCTTCTTAGTAATAACAACAGAGATTTTGTAATGCTTAACCTGCTTTATAATTGTATTTTTTTCGTGATTTCTTCACGCAGGTTGTTGCTTCTCAACTCTGTTGAAAAACGGTCACCCTTGCGTGGAAGGAGCAATGCATCACGATTGTCCTATTTGCTTTGAGGTAACACTATACAACTTGTTTACTTTTAGCACTTTGACTCCTATCAATTTGTTAAATGGCCACATAACTGCACAACCAAAACTCGTGATCACAGTATTTGTTTGATTCTGTTAACGATGTCAGCGTGTTGCATTGCGGACATACAATCCATAAGAGCTGTTTGAATGAAATGAGGGAACATTTTCAGTGAGTATCACAAAAGCTATTCTTGTTGCCGCCTCGCTTATCCATTTCTATTGTAGTGTTTGTTCTAAACTTTGTATTCGATTTTGTGTCAGGTATGCATGCCCTTTGTGCTCAAAGTCAGTTTGTGATATGTCGAAGGTTTGGGAAAAAATTGACTTGGAAATTGCTGCTACACCAATGCCTGAACCATATCTTAATAAAATGGTAAGGGTTAATTACTGTAAGAAGTATCGGGCGTGCCTTTTCATTGATTTGATGAGTGCTATATATACATCAAACATATCCCTAATGATTCGCACAAAATAATGTGCAATTATTCACAATAAATACATATATTCTTTCTTTATTTCATAGTCGAATACACCCCCTAGTCGAAACAGGAGGTGAACGCATGTTGAGAATATCCTGAAAGTCACCAAAGAGTTGCAACAGAAGTCCCTTTGTGAAGATATCATCAACTTCATAACGAGAGGGAACATGTAATACGCGCACTTGACCACGAGCAACTTTTTCATTACATAGTCTAATAATTACTAATTATTCCAAGAATGTATGCAATTGCATTTGCATTTTCATTGCAACTAACATAATAATCTTTTGGCAGGTTTGGATCCTTTGCAATGATTGTGGTGAAAATTCTCACACCCAATTCCATCTTGTTGCACAGAAGTGTTTGAATTGCAAATCTTACAACACAAGACAAACAAGAGGCTGCTGAACAAGTGATTATTATGGTTATCAATTGATATCATTAAGTGATTTTTTACTTCATTCTTGTGAAAATAGCGGCAACCCATTCGTCGTGTTGACAGTGTAATGTTTGCTTGGAACTATTTCAAGTTTTGAATTAGCTTTGTTACTTTGTTGAACACATAGCCCCTTAATAGTATTTCAAAATTGAGCTGTAATAAACATGTGGACCACACAATTCTTTTTATAAACTCATTGACAGATTTTTAGAAAAATACACTGAAAGATAATGAAAACCTTTATCTTGCAGTAATCAGAGAAGTATTATGCAAGACATGATAAGGGAAGCTGAATTTCAAAAGAGTAGGGAACCTATTAACGAGATAAGTTTCTGTAGTGAAACTATGATCCCAAATACATTAACAGTGTCTTTGGATGAATTTTTTTTGAGATAAAATAATATTTCGAGGGAATTCAAATTTTTTATCTACATTCTTTTGTTTTGATGATTAATTCGGAAATTTGTTAAAATGGTGACAATTTATGAAATATTTTGTGCTTAAGAAGGAATTTCAAATGACACCATAAAGCTATGAATTTGAAATTCGTTTCTTCCATATGTTTCAAATTTTTCAAAAATTGCAAATTGGTCCGATTTTTTTTTCAAAATGGTCCTTTAAATTTTTAAAAATTGCAAATTGGTCTCTATTTTTGAAATTTTAAATTTGACTCAAAACTTTTCAAATTTGTAAAAGTGGCCCAAAATGTTCCCTATGAAATTTTCTATTACTCTATCTAAATACACATATTAATGAATGTTATTCAAAAAAACTATCATTTGAATTGCTTAGAATGTTATTCAAATAAACAATCATTCGATTCATAAGCTCTTATCTATGGAACTGCATTCAAAGCGGTGATCAAGGTTTTAAATAAAGGTTCACGACCGCAAAAATGGCTGCGATAAAACAGTTTTGGCAGATACCGATATAGTTACCGTTTTCTATATTAAAGAACAAATTGTGATTAATTCACACCGTGAGAACCGCAATTAGTGTCGTAACACATGTACCGACCGAAATCGCAAAAATCTTTATGTAACCAAGACGTAACCGCGACTCTTTTTTAAAACCTTGGTGGTGATATTAGACATATATGATAAACCGTCCTTCCAAAAAAAAAAACCATGTTAAAGGGCAACATCCAAAACTACTGATTTCCTCTCAAATTAGTAGTTTCTTCTCGTCCCTCAAATTTTCTCTCTCAAATCTTCAAAACCCGATCAACACCAAAATCATCATTGGCAGTGTCATTTCGCTGTCTCTTTACACGCGCGCGACATCTCTCTTTCTCCGCCTTTCTTGCTTTGCAAGGTATTTTCATTCTTCCTCTTTTTCAATTCTATTTACAGTGTTGATAATGTTTCTTGCCTTTTAATCTGTTTTACGCAATGGCTGCACCGGTTTGGGGGTTAGGGTTTCAAAACTTTTAAATTGGAGCTTTTTAGGCTACAAGAGAGATTTTGAGAAATTGAGCGTATTGTGATGGACGGAATTAAACCCTAGACACTAACATCTTTGTAAATTCTATTTCCTTGCTGTACTTGATTCACTAACATCAATAATCAAAACTGTTATTAGATATGTAACTGATGATTGCTGCTTATAAGAATTTTGTTCTTTCGTATTAGTTGTGCCCTGTTGGAATTTCGAGGAACGGTGCCAGAAGCCGACTTTCCCTAATTGTCACCATCTCACAAGAACAAATGGGTGGTTCAAATCATCCATTTTTTTATTTTATCAACCAATTCTATGTATATTTTTAATTCTTTATTATAGTCTTTGTTTAAGATTAGGCAGCTGAAAGTGAAACTAAGTTTGCTCAATGTTTTAATGTTGAACTGTTAATATGTTCTCTACAGTTGAATTAATTTTGGTTAACATGCACTTCGTCCATCTGTCATGACTCGGGATTATTTAGACATTGATTTTAGAACCATTTGAACATGCATTTCTTTTTTCATTCATGTGTTTATCAAAATGCACGCTCTTCAGTGTTGATGCACATAAGTTGGTTATGTTTTGGTTGGGATTGTTTCTAAACTTTAGTCCATGTTGCTATTCCTCCAGGATCCACAGAAAAAAATTATCGACGTTTCTTAACCGACTTGCCACGCCCTCTTGGACTAGGTCCACCCTTTTCAGGTCAGTGCAATCTTTATGCTCAAAACCCCAATTCTAATGAACTGCCATTCTAACACTTCTCGGGGGATTCCATTCTCAACTATTATTATCTGAGAAAAGAAGATAACGACTATTTAGCCCAATTCATTCATAATTATTTTAGCCCATTTCATTCATAATTATTTTACTCATTCAGCTCAACTATTATTATATATTTAAAAAGTTCTCCGGTGGAGGATTTTGTTTATTTTATTATTATATGGGTATGGCGGTCGAGGAGTTTTGAATTTGGCCTAGCAGTAAAGATAATGACTATTTCTAGTTTATGTTACAACTAACTCATTTTGTCAAAGAAGTATTTTTTGACGTTTTGTATGTCTTCTCCTTAGTTTGTGGCTGTTTGATGTATGCATTTGGTTGTTGTGCCTTGTTTTTTCTTTCTTTTTTTTAACTATCAGCCCTCTTAAATTAAGCTCACCCTTTGGTTTCTTATTTGATCAAAACAATAAATAAGCAGAAGTTTGTAAGAAGCTCCTGTTTGGATTCGCACTCAAACTCAATCTAGTTGACTGTGTGTTTGGTCGGCCATTTGTATTACGAGACTTGCGGTTTCATCTTCCTTTTTATTGGATTGGCTATTCGGTTTCTTAATCGGCTGACAGCTTATGTGTTCAAGAAACCAAGGCAAGTATTTCTGCAAATGTTAACAAAGTTTAGGGGGGCCTTTAGCAATGCTTTTGGTTCAAGTTTCACAATTTTAGTTTCTTTATGCATATTTTAATTCTTTAACATCAATTGCTATACCAGCCGATGGCCTGGAGAAAGGCTTTGTTGCCTTTACTGGCTAAACTTGAGGAGGAGGAGAAGGACAAGGTGGCTAAACTTGAGGAGGAGAAGGTCAACGTGACTGAACATGAGAAGTTGAAGGTCAAAGTACCTCGATCCATAAAGGAACTCATTCTAGTTCTCTATATGTATCGGATTATGGTCAGCATCCGTTGTTCCAAAATGTCTGATCTTGCCATTCGTCGTCGTTACATATCTGATGAGGCCTACAATAGTGAAGGAGGCAAGGCAAGTTTTTCTGAAAATCTTAACAAAGTTTATGGGGCCTTTGACAATGCTTTTGATTCAAGTTTTAAAAAAAATTAGTTTCTTTGTGCATATATGAATTCTTTCATATCAATCTCTAAACCTGCAGGTGGCCTTCGGAAAAGCAATCATCGCTGAACAAATGGCATTGGCTGCTGGAGCTGCTAAGAAGTATAGGGAGAAGAAAGAGGTGAAGGGAAAGTTGAAGCGAGGGTTGGAGGAGGTGGTTGAGGTCACAGATGACAAAATACCCAATTGATGGGTGCTTTGCCGATGCGCTTTACACTGTAGACTCGTCTGCGCTTAATTCGCTTTTAGATGTCCCATTTATAGGACTGTAGATACAATGCTTTGTTTAGCATGCATACAGTTTGTTTGTGTGCAAATCCAGTTGGCTCTAAGTGGTTATGGTTGGTGGTCTTTTTGACTCAGTTGATTGCTTGTAGAAATGTTATGGAGTTTAGTTTGGGACTACTTTAGCTTCAGATTTGATTTTAATGCTAACCTATTATTAGTATATGATAAACTAAGCCTATCATCATCATGCTTTGTCTAGAAATGTCTTTTTTATTCTTTATCAAAGCAAGTTAGTGTCTTTAATTTTCTGTTGTTCGTTACAAGTGTGTTTGGTTATGATACAGTAATAACAATTTATCTCTTAATAATAATAACAACAAATGATTTATTTTTTACTTTTGGGTCATGTTAACAGGTGCCCCCAGAATACTGGTTAAGAAAACCAAAAAAATAAACTTTTAAGTTGAATATATCACTTTTTAAACCTTTGAGAAATTGACTTCACACACTTCAATTTTGAATTATTATATATATTTACTTTCTTAAATATTACACGGGTACTGTTTAACATTTTCGTTTACTTTTAACAGCGCCTAAGGAAAAGTAGGGAAGTTTTGTCCTTTCATAATGTGTGCATGTTTAAATCATTTGTTAACTTTGAAATATCCTTAGAGTCATACCATGCTTATATATGAATGGGGGAATGAATGATTATATATCCTCTAATTTCATTTCACCACATTATGTGATGTGTTAATGCGAGATCAAGAAAACACAATCTATTGTCAGCACCTTCTTAATTTCAATCTAATTGTAACATTTGCATCTAAGAGCACTCAAGGCATCCAAGTGTTTCACAATTCGTTCCATAAACTCTTTCCCTTCAGCATCTGGCTTTAGCAATTGCATGGCACATCTTAATGCCATGAAGAATAATCTTGAATTTCAATTTGATAGCCATAAACACCCTGAAATCATAAATTATAAAACAAAATATGAAGTATGTAAGAAATAGTCAAGTCATAGTATATCCCCTGCCATTGCCTATTCTCGAAGTTGTGGCTGCCATCCACAACTTTGTTTGAAAGCCGGAAAAGAACATGGAAGTGGACAAGTGGTAGTAAGTCGTCAATGGGAGTGACTACTTACAATGTTATACCCGTTATACCCTTTTGGTGAATAATTTGAAAAGTATACATGGTAGTAAATCTTTGAAGCACCGACTCTGACACGCATACCGCGACACGACACGGACACTCCGACACCGATAATGTAAAAAACATAGGACACTGACACCGCTATATATATGATAAAATTTTATTTTATTTATCAATTTATTATTAAAAAAAGTAAAAATATTCTAATCAAAATTAATATCTTTAATTTTTCATTGATAACATTGTTTCAATACATGTTTAACTTTTAGAGTGTCAAAACAAAAAAAAAGAAATTATTTTTTTGATGAAACTTATTTGACTATTCCGACAGATGTCGTACGGGTGTCATACAAGTGTCGGACACCGCGACACGCCACTTGCTAGAGGTGTCTGTGCTTCATAGGTAGTAATAAACTCTAAAAACTATATTGTTTGGGTAAAAAAAAAATCTCTTTTATTGTCGACATAATTGTTTTAAAGTTGTTATATGTTAGATTGAATTTCTATATTTATGCGTATTTTTATATCTTTAAAGGTAAAATCATATATTTAAGAATAGGAGATTTAAAATATTACTCCCTCTCGTCCCATATATAAGAAAAAATTTACCTTTTAGATTCAAAGATACATCAATTTTACAATTAATCTAAAAATAAATTTTTTCTTATAAATAGAATCATAATTTTGTTCCTATTTTTCTTTTTTGTCAAGTACCTTGTTGGCTAGACTCACACATTTAAACGAGGAGAAATGTGAATCCGGGACTCGAACCCCGACCACTCTAATAATATCCCGTAGTATTTATTTTATTTTATTTTGTCTTAAATGAAGTGGTAATCCACCGAAATTAAACTCACATAATTGACTTATGAGATATCTCAGACTCAAACCCGGGTCACGATGTTCAGCCTAACTATTTCGGCATATTTTGCCAGTTGAGCTAGAACTTATGAGACGAGTTCATTTTTTTTATTCCATGTATTAATTTTTTTTTTATTACAATGTATTAATTGTTTTAATTGGGGTTCTTAATAACTCGTTGGTGAATCAATGACAACATTTTAATTCATATGATAATAATAAATAGTAAATCGTTGACAAATGATTGGCATATCTATGTATCTCACACATATACCCAAAAAAAAAAATTAATTTTACAAATTAATTAATTGAGTAGTAAGTATCTCACACATACCAAAAGAACACTTATTTTATTTTATTCCTAAAATAACACTTAATTTATTAAACAAAAAAAAAAACACTTACAAAACCCACTGGGCCTAAAAAATGATTCACAAAGCACACAAAACCCTAATATATATATTCTTCATGGTTCCTCACATTTCTCCATTTCCATCGAACCCTTCCTTCCAAAAAAAGTAGGTTAAAGAGACGGCACGTTAATCATCAATGGCAGTGAAACCTACCAAAGCTGAGAAGAAGCAGAATTACGATGCTAAACTCTGCAAACTTCTCGATGAATTCACCCAAATCCTTGTTGTTAATGCTGACAATGTTGGATCAAATCAGTTACAGAGTATTCGTAGAGGTTTACGTGGTCACTCAATTGTTCTCATGGGGAAGAATACCATGATGAAACGTTCTGTTCGTATTCATGCTGAGAATACCGGAAACAATGCTTTTCTTAACCTCATTCCTCTTCTTGTCGTGAGTTTTTTTCCTTCATTTTAGATTTCATTGTTTTATTTTGATCCATGCATGATGAATTTTGATTCAGTAATTGTACTATTTGTGTATGTATCATTGTTTTATTGATCCATGCATGCATGAATTTTCATTGAATAATGAGTTATTTTTGCGAGAAAATTGGTTATTTGTGTTTCATTTTTCATTTGTCACGTATAAGCATTAATTATTTATTAATTATTATTGATCCATGAATCAATTTTGATTGAATAATTAATGGGTAGTTTTGTGTTACTTTTTTTGTAAGATAAAGATTGGAAATTTTGTTATTTCGTTTTTGTTTTTTTTTTCTTTTTTGTGTTACATATAGGATTGTTTCGATTGAATTATTTGACATAAGCACTTATGAAACTATTTGAGACGTTATCTAAACAACTTATGACATGCTAATATGCTATTTTTTTGTTTATTTTCATAAGCTCTTTAGGACAGTTTATAGAAACAAACAACATATAGCTTTTATGACTATTTATCTTGTGTTGTAGAAATAGCTTATACATAAGCACTTATATGATAAGTTCTTATGTTATAAGCAACTTCATTAAGTTGTTTATCCAAATAGAGTAATATTCATGACAATAAGTGCTCTTTTTTATAATCATAATTGAATTTTGATGTTTTAGTTACTAAATTATGAGGATTTGTGGTTACTATTCTTAACTCTTCTTTTAAGGATATATGTATAATGTTTTGTTTGTTGAACCAGGGAAATGTAGGTTTGATTTTCACAAAAGGTGACTTGAAGGAAGTTAGTGAAGAGGTTTCTAAGTACAAGGTGAAGTGGTCTTTCCATAATTATCATATTTCATGTTTTATAGTGTTTATATACAATGTTTTTGTAATGTTGTTCTGTTTCTAAAGAATTTTTTGGCTATTAAATGGTTCTTTTGAAGGATGGACTGTTTCCTGATGTTGTTCCTAAATTTGATTTTTGTACATTATTTTGTGAACTCTTGATTTTGCATTTTTTGGTGTTCATTTAATTAGATACTATCTTTACAATTTGTTTGTTATCATTGATTGTAAAAACTGTTTGATCATGGAAATTGCAGCAATGTGGTTGAATGTGCTCATTAATCCTGTTGAATGTTGTTCAAATAATTAACTGTCTTAAATTTGAATAGGTTGGAGCTCCTGCTCGTGTTGGTTTGGTTGCTCCAATTGATGTCATTGTTCAACCAGGCAACACAGGACTAGACCCCTCTCAGACCTCTTTTTTCCAGGTTTGTAATCTTATTTTGAACATTGAGATTTATCGTTGGGATGCAGATGCCAAACTTATGTTTATTTTTCATTCTAGGTGCTCAACATCCCAACCAAGATTAACAAGGGTACTGTGGAAATCATTACCCCTGTGGAACTTATCAAGAAAGGAGACAAGGTTGGATCTTCTGAAGCTGCCTTGCTTTCCAAGTTAGCCATTAGGCCCTTTTCATATGGGCTCGTCGTCCTCTCTGTCTATGATAATGGTTCAGTGTTTAGCCCCGAGGTTCTTGACCTTACTGACGATGACCTTGTTGCGAAGTTTGCTAATGGTGTGTCAATGGTTGCTTCACTTTCATTGGCCATCTCCTACCCAACACTTGCAGCTGCCCCCCATATGTTTGTCAATGCATACAAGAATGTTCTTGCACTTGCTGTTGTTACAGAATATTCTTTCCCTGAGGCAGACAAGGTTAAGGAGTACCTAAAGGTATTGGCTTCTACATATTAATGATCTAATACTAAAACTGCAGTCCAATATTTCCATATTTCTTATTCGTTGAATTTGTTCAACGCAGGATCCGAGTAAATTTGCCGTAGCTGCAGTTGCTGCCCCAGCTGCTGCTGCTTCTGGTGGTGCCCCTGCTGCTGCCAAGGAGGAGGCAAAGAAGGAAGAGCCCGAAGAAGAGTCCGATGACGACATTGGTATGGGTCTGTTTGGTGATGATTAGATCCTTCGATTTTGCTATAATTGGAGTTCTGTTTTGCATTATTAGATTTTTTAGTTTGTTGTTTTTCCTTTTCGTATTGTATTTCGACTCTATCAAAATTCCTAGTTATATTTTTTTTATGGATTAGCAAGTACTAAATGTCTTTCATGGTTTTCAACTTCATTCGGAAAGCAAATTGCTCACATTGTACGATAACCATTAGTTAGCGCTGAAAATAATAACTTGCAGATTTTGCAAGAAAATATACAACATTGGTAAATGATTCTATTGAGAAATGCATTTTTGCACAGAAAAACAGCTGGAAAATGTCATAAACTATTACGGTTTAGTGTTGGATCACCAATTATAATTATATTATGGAAGTCATGGTTGAAAAATCAGCACGGTTTCGCTTGGTCAGAAGATAGAACTTGTAGGATTAGTTAGAGGAGAAACTATAACGCGCATGGTTTGTTTAACATAAGATGTTAGAACTTTAGAAGCAATTTGAAGTTCCAAATAATTCCCTGTAAAATATGGCATGAGTTTATTTTTTGTTTGGCCTCATGTTTTTTTTTTCTTTTTCTTTTTTAGTGACTTACTATCACTTTGAATCAAATAATTCAATAAGCAGCACTGTTGATGATTCTACACTTATTTCATAACATTTGAGTTTGTCTGATATGGACTCTGCCTCAAACTGTAGATTATAGCCTGAACACTGGTAAAGCATTGCAATTTCTTCCAATAAAACTTCAATACTTAGCATTGGGACTCTTGAGAGTAATGTTTATTTCTTAAAAATATTTTCTATATCTATTTCCATCAGTGACATTTATTTTATTTCCATCACAGTAACTCACTTTAGATGTCTTTTTTTCCTTCATGTTTATAAGTAAAATTAACACAATTTTTAAAAATTGTAAAATGGTTTAACAAATCAAACACCAATATTTTCTTCTGCCTAGAACTGTTGGCTTAGAAACAATCATGATTTTTACTCATTCTTCTGTATCAATAGTAATGGACGATTCATCTTCGTCTATTCATGAAGAATAAAGAGGCTACAGTTTAAACAAGGTTAAATTTTGTTGCTGTTCTTTTATAGGATATAGTTTGATTAAGGTCTGTGTATATAAGGTGTTGTAATTTTGCTTTAATATGTTGAAAAGAATGGACTTGTGTATTCCTGAAGAATAGAGAGGCTACGGTTTAAACAAGGTTAAATTTTGTTGCTGTTCTTTTATAGGATATAGTTTGATTAAGGTCTGTGTATATAAGGTGTTGTAATTTTGCTTTAATATGTTGAAAAGAATGGACTTGTGTATTCCTGAAGAATAGAGAGGCTACGGTTTAAACAAGGTTAAATTTTGTTGCTGTTCTTTTATAGGATATAGTTTGATTAAGGTCTGTGTATATAAGGTGTTGTAATTTTGCTTTAATATGTTGAAAAGAATGGACTTGATAATTTTTACTTGGTGATTTCTCATTTATTGATTGTTTGATTTGATTCAAAGAGTAGCAGTTTTAACGGTGCGCTAGCCACTCATATAGCGTATAATGTTAGTTCATCAAGAGATTATGGGAACCTTTGAGGTTAATACACTTTGGAGATGTAATGAAACTCCAATATTGACCTGATATAAAGATATGAGAAGACTTGGAAGAGACATTACACAGCATTTTTAATATATTGCACAAAAATGCATTTTCTTGAACTCTATACTCTACAATAGATTCTTTTGCCAAAATAGTAACCATAGGATTCGTCTAAATAAAGCATATTCCATCAAAGTTGATAACTGGTGAAATGAAACTGTAAAAAGGAATCAACACTCTGCTAAATGTCTTGATTATCAGTCCAGAAATTTGTAGGACCATAAACTATAGTATTATACTAATAATATCATTAAAGTCAAAAACTTTGTTGGCTTGTGAGCATTAACATTTAACATAGTATTGATATAGAGATAATAATGCAAGAAAATTTCAAAAGGGAGTAGCCATAAAAATAGGCTTCAACCCTTTAATTTCTACAAGCTATCAATAGTTTGATAACATTTTATATCTCTCTATATTATAGAAAAACAAAACTAGCTTCATATGAGAGCTATAAATTAAAATAATAATCCATCAAAAACCATAAATTATTATAGTCAAGGCAAACACAATGATGTACAAAACGATCATCCAATGGCTGCTAACTGATGCACATAAAACAGCTCAATTGTTGTGAACAGATGATCAATTGCGTCTACCCTTTCTCACCGATAAGTAAGCCTCTTATGGGGTTGTTGGAATGCCTCTTTCAAAAATTTGCTCACCAAGTTTTGGTTTTGGAGAGTTTTCAGAAGGAGGGTTGGATTCCTCAAGCTCCTCATCAATCATAATCTCCATTTCGCGGCAAGTTAAGCTGCAAAATGCTTTTTCACCTCTGCATAATATCAAAGAAAACCAGTCTCAGATCCATCAAAGTAAATGTATAACAGATAAAGGTTTTAAAAAAGTTCTGCAGCCACAATTAAGGCTGCATTTGACCGCAATTCTTATCAAGAATTGTTACACGAGACGTGTAACACGGCCACAATTCAAAACATTGGAAGATATGCATTAGTGCTAACTCACCTATAGATATAAATATCTTTCCCCTCCTCCAATTTCTTGTTGCAATGGTCACAGAAACTTAGGAAGGCACCGGAGGGATATTGGTTTGGAGTCTGTAAACCAATCAGAGTCATTCCTTTCTCCTTCGCATTCTCTTCATTCATAAAATGGTTTTTAATTAATAAATCAGGATGAGTTTCCAAGATACAATCACCAAAAATATGAGTTGTTTTGGGATTAGGACCATGGGAAATCACACATGTATAATCCTCAGAAAGCTCAATCTCACTAGCTGATAGAGACTTCAAACTTTCATTGGAAATAGGAAGAGTGTTTGATTTCGACTCTGCCAGTGCAAAGGGATTTGAGTTCTGGCTTCCTCCAATAAAATGAGGAGAAGAACTAACTTGAATTGTTGCATCTTTCATAGCAAAATCATCAACATCTGAATCAGTTTTGGAATTAGCTAATCCAAAATCAACTTTCAACGATTTGCATGAATCCAATGAACTAGACCTAGTTCTCCCAAATGGTTCATCAAGCTCAAAGCTAGTTTCTCCAATCTCAAAAAGGACATTGGATTCACTTTCACCCTTTTGGATAACAGATCCATTTTCGGTACAAAAATCTTTAGGCAAAGACTCAGATGACTCAAAAGAATCCATACAAGTTTGACAAATTGGAGTTTTGATCATCCTTTGAGGACTTAGACAAAACCTAGAACAGTTACTACAATCTTCCAAAGATTCAACAATACTTAGACCAACTTTGCAACAATCCCAACTCCTTTGGTGGTTCCCCTCAAGAAGCGACGATTTTTGGTTCCTAACAGCGTTATTACCTAAATTTGAAAGAACTTTAGTATCCAAAGGTGAAGTTGGGCTTCTAACTGAATCAGAATCCAACAACCCTTTAGGACCCAAACCCACAAACAAACAAGGAACATTGAAAATTGAGTTGCCTTTGATATTTCTCCCAAAAGCATGAGATTGAGAATAGTGATCAGCATTAGCATCAGAATTAGCATCAGAACGACCCATTTTGTGTTGATCTTTCTGGATTGATCTACTTCTCTTCCTCAGCATTATCTCAACACACCTGTTCATCAAAAACCCATTTTTTTAACATAAATCAAATTGATTCTTAGATTCATCACATCTAAGAAAAAAAATTGAAACTTTAACCCAGAAAATCATAGGTTACTTATTGCATGATTCAATATAGACCCAGAAAACAAAATGTATAAATAATGAATCAAACAACCAAAGTACCCAAACACACATTAAAAATGAACAATAAATTGATTCTGAAAATCAACAAACAATGCTACATAAATAGTTTCATCACATCTATGAAAATAAAAATGAAAACTTTAACCCCAGAAAAATCAATGGTCACTGATTGCATGATTCTAGAGACCCAGAAAACTAAATGTACAAATATTGAAGCTAAAATCAAAACCCATCTAACCCCAAATGCATAAAGTTAGGGGAAACAAAAAAAAAGAAGCTTTTTTTACCCAATAATTGATTAACCCCAAATGCAACAAGCACAGAGAAGTTGAAAACCAAAATGAAAATAGATACAGCACAAAGCATAATCAGCTATGTGGAATGAAAAACCAAAGAGTGAAACAAAATCAGAGGAAAAAAAAACCACCTGGGTTGTTGTTGTTGTTGTTGTTGTTGTTGTTTTTTCTCGTGGTCTAGAAACTTCACAGAGATGGTTTGATTTTGAAGAGAAGAGAGAGACCCAAAAGCAGTAAAAAAGGAAAAGACTAGATGTGTGAAACTTGAGTAGTACGACACTTCTCTCTCTTACATATGCCTCAAAATCAGCGAAACAGTGAGCTTCTGAAATACTACTCTCTCTTTCTCTCTCTAGAAATTTACTGTACAATTTTTTTTGGATGTATCTGCCCATGAAATTGTTTGTGATTGTACTTTACCCGTTTTTGCATAATGGTTCATTGCAAAACGGTGATAACTTTTGTTGAAAAGTTAACACTGAATTTAGTAATGTTGATTCATGCATTAGATTAGATGAAGGGTTAATTTCTTAATTACTTCTACAACAACAAAAAATAATCTTAGTTAATTAATTTTTTTCACCGCCAGTATTTGGTTTACTAGACTGCTTAATTTGATTCTGGAGTCAGTTCTAACTTCAAATAATTTTTGACCCTCCGAATTGCAATTGTCGAGATCAAACTGTGGTCTTTTATATTAAATTTAGCTTCAATCACTGCTAATCTACTAACTATTGATTATTTTAATTAAATTTAATGCAATAGTTTTAAGACAACTATTTGTACACTGTTTGCACAACAATTATTTCTTTGCTAAATTTATTGGTTGTGCCTGAATCATTCATTAATTGCTCTACATATACTGCGTACATGTAGTTAATGCATTCGTTTATAATGTTGCCATTTCAGTTTTAGTTTGGATATAATACTGGTATAATATAGGACTTTGATCCACTAAATACAAATTGTAAGAGATTTGAACGATTTAAAGTAAATGTAGAAGAATTCATTTTGTGTGAATCAAGTGTTCAAATAGTATTAGTTATACATTATTTAGTCTCGAAATAAATATGTGGTTTAATTGATTATATAAATTACACAGAAAAGAAAAAAAGGATTGCTGGTGATTTTAGTATATTACTCCAAAAAAAGGAGTACATTTTCTTTTTCTAAACTTATTATATTATTTGTTGATTAAAATTTTTTTCTATAAAAAAACTGTAGATAATATTACAATTGTACTAGCTACTTGTTAGTTTTATTGTCTTTTTAAGTTGATTTTTAATTAATCTATCAAAAAAAAAAGTTTACCGTTTGTAAGATATAATCTAGTATAGTATTTATTTAATTTTCTTACTAATATTATTTATTGCTAATTATAAATTTGTAATAATTAAAAATGTTGGGGTAAAAAGTAATAAAGCAAATTCTCTTTGTTTCTTTTTTATATATATTACCGTGTTATTGGTACAAGATTTTCAATGATCCATAAAGCGACAACTTGTTTAAGAGTTCAATTTTCTTACCGCATCAATTCATTGTTCATAAAAAGTTACTATATTTAAGGAGAACAATTTCCATTCATGCATATTTAAGTAGAATCAATTTGTGTTTGTTGTGAAGCGTGAGGAATTAGGTTGCGTTTGTTGTGAAACGTGTGGAACTATATTAGTAAGCCAAATTGCTTAATGTTGTAATTGTAACGAAGCAAAATATTGTTTGTGATGAAGTAATGATTTGTTGGTTCCCAACGCTGGAGGTTGGGTTGGGTTAAGCTTAATACGAACGAAGCTGCGAAAGCGGGGACTACATCTGGTTGTGTGGATGTGATTCGAGACAGCCATGGTGAATGGATATTTGGCGGTTTTGCCAAGTATCTTGGTGTGTGTAGCACATATGTTGCAAAATTATAGAGAGTTTTGGAAAGATTGACTTTTGCTAGATAAAGGGGATTTTCTAAGATAGAGTTAAATGTGGACTCTAGTGTGGTGGATCGTGTCATTCGTTCGCAATGGAAAGGAAGTTCGGTAGGTGGAGCTTTAATTGGCCAAATTCACAGGATATTAATTTTAGAATGGGAGGTTATGGTCAAGCATTGGCACTATATAACTAATAAATGTGTACGGGTGAGTTAACTAACATAAGATGTACGTTTGATTCTACTATAGTTTACTATCACTCCTGCCTTATAGAATGTAGCTATGTCATGAAGCATATGTTATGGGAATAGAAACCCTTCATTGCATTAATATGTAATTTTCTTCTTTTGAGCTTCATTCCTCATTTTCATAAAAAAAAAAAAAAAAAAAATTAAAGTTGAAAGGTAGTGTAAAATTTTTCCTCAACACAAATAGTGTGACATAATGTAAAAAAAAATTAAAGTAGAAAGGTAGTGTAAAAATTAAAGTAGAAGTTTATGTGGAAACTATTGTTTTCTACGTAATATTTAAGTCATCTATAATATAAAAGTTAAATGAATTTATTTCCATTTAAAGATATTAACTGAACTTGAATCTTAGTGTGACATAATAATGTAACTAAAATAAAAAGACAATCTAAGCCATTAAATTTAATTTAGTGGTAAGAAATTTAAATAATATACATAAAATCTCGTTATCAATTTTCTGCTTCATTGTAAACAAAAAAATTAAAGATAATCCTAATTAAAATCAAGATCGAAGACCCATATCGAATTTAGAAAATAATATCACCCTTATAATTTAAATTAAGGAATATTTTAATACAAATCTCTAAAAATAGTTCAAATGTGAACCTTTGTCATTTTTAATATGAGTCTGGTTGTGCAAATGTGAACCTAATAGTAATTTTTTTAGACTAAAAGAATGATGACAGTGATAAAAAATTTTAAAAAAATAAAAATTGGATTGTAAATTTTCATAAAAAAATGCCAACAGTGTCGTAAAAGCACACTTGTAAGTTCGAATAGAAATATTTCTTTGAAATACATTATAAATTTTTTAAAAAATTTAAATGATTTAATTTGTATAACTCTTTTTTTTAAAAAGCTTAAATATCATTTTCGTTCCTCTATGTTTGTAAATTTTTTGTTTTTAGTCCTTGTATTTCATTTTGTTGCAAATAAGTTCTATATAAAATTTGTTGGTTTTAGTCCCTAATGTCAAAATCCACAGGAAAATCTGCAGTTTTTGTGCAGATTTTTCTTCAAATTTTCCTGCGATTTTGACTTAAACCAACCAATTTTATACATTCAAAAACTTATTTATAGCAAAATAATATACAAAAACTAAAATAAAAAATTCACAAATAGACCAAAAAAATAATTTAAGCCTTTAAATTATTAAGCATTAGCATACAGTACCTTTTTCTAAGTAGTACCGGTAAAAAGGAAGATGTCATGAGCATGTGTGAGATTTGTGGCAAGGAAAGGAGAAAGCATTGAAGGGAAAATGGGAAAGTAAAAAAACGGGGGAGAGAGAGAGAGCAGAGTGAGTGATCATAAAACGACGAAACAGAGCTGTGATGATTGAATTAGAACTGACAAATGGGTCACGGTCCTGCTCAGTTGACTCAGCTGACAGGGCCCACACAACTCCTACACGCAATAGAAGATATGCTCCAAAATAGAAATTAAACTCTCTCACTGCTGCACCATTAAAATTCCGTGTAAGAAACCTGCAAAAATAAAACCCTTAATTTTTTATTTTTTTTTTTGTTAATATTTGTAGGTTGTTTTTTTAAAAAATGTTTCTCAATTAATTGAAATTGTCTATACGGGATTTGGGTTTGGGGAATGAAGTTTTTTGGTTCTTGAATATTGTTGTTTCCTCTTATTTATTTTGCCATTGCTATGTTATGTATGTATAAGTTTATGAAAGAAGATAGTAAATATTTGAGGGGTATTCTTAATTAGTGTTTCCAAATATTAGTTAATAAATTAAAAAGAGAGCTAAGAAAATATATGTACTAAAAAAATATCAAAGTCTACTCTTTTAAGGTGTTTGATTATATAAGGTTTAAGAAAAAAAATTAAAATTTTACTTTTAATTGGTGTTTTAGGGCACTAATTAGTATTTGTCATATTCGATTTTATGACCATCTAATTCGACCAATGACTTGTTATCATGATCTAGTAAATTGGATATCTTGTGTGTGCAACTGCAAAGATTAATTTTTTCAGTCTTATGAAATTCAAATGGACCGCAAATTATACCTAAAAAGTTTAATGTTGTTGCCTTCTCAAGTTAGTGATCAAATTTAGAACTTTGATTAAACTAGAAAAAACTCACGTCATCTTATGTGAACGTTTTTGGGTTAGTTGACTCAAGTTATAAAACAAAGATGTTCTCTTTTTGGTAAAGTAAATAATCTTAATAAAATTTTACAACAAATCAAGCGATTATTTTTAAGGGTCGTGCTAACAAGTATTTTGGAACACTTGTTAAGAAGGCAACTAAATAAATAAAACTTGTGTTTTTTTGATATTTTTAGGTATGCAGGAAATTTTGTGAAGAAAAATGCGTCTGTAAACTTATTGCCTGATCAATTAGAAGGGTGATCGATATTTCGCTCAGCAGATTTATGGTATGTGGGTGGGTAGGAGAAAAATGTACTTGTCTATATGTGATTGAAGTTTCCCCACTTGCACTACAAGAAAATGATGATTTATTGACGGCCAAAAGCCCTCAAAAAGTGGTCAAAACCGTCAATAAATAATAAAAATGACGAATTTATTGACGGCCACAATCTGTCAGTAAAATAGTCGCCGGTAAATTTATTGGCGGCCAAAACCGTCAGAAAGTAGTGGGACGAAATTTACTGACGACCTCGACCCTCACTAAATTTTGCTGACTCTTACTGCAATGTTGTGTAGGTTTGACCAGTTTGTGATGGCTTGAGCCGTCAGTAAATTTCTATATTATTTAAAAAAAAAAATTGAATCTCAGGAAGCAATATTGAATCTCACGAAGCCAAATCTCTATGTTGAATCTCAGGAAGGCAAGATTAAATCTCAGGAAGTCAAATACATTAGAAACCAAAATTATCCTTCTAGAGTAGTAAGAAAGAAAGGAATCAAACCTCAACAGTCAACAACACAAAGAAAAACACAATCAATTGGGTATATACAAAACAACAACAAGTATGAATAAAGGTTAGAAAATTATAGGATATGAATGAAATGAAACGCACAACAGATGAAGAAAAGTGAAGCTGACATAATCACAATGATTGTTGTTGTGAGAAGATGAAAGTTGGCATAGTGGAGACAAAGAAGAAAGTGTAAAATGTAGAAGCAAAAAAGGAGAGACCCACAAAAGGATGTGATTTGATTTTAATTTTGGGTTGTTTGAGATGTTCATGAAGAGGCTTTGCCTATAAGGAGGTGAAAGAGGCTTTGATCTAGAGAGAGATGAAATGGAACGACAAGGGGGAGAGAGAATGAAGAGCCTCTGCCCAAGACTGAACAAATCTTTTTTTTTTTAATTTGTCATAAGTTTGTGACGACCTCAGCGGTTGGTAACTTCGTTTCAACTTTCTGGCGACTTCAGCCGTCAGCAGTTGATTAGTTTATGACGGATGTGTCCGCCAGTAAAAGTATGATGGATTTTCCTTCAAATTATATTATTTGTTTAATTTTGTGGCGGAATTGTATCACTTATTGACGGATCTGGCCGCCACTAATTTACTGAAGGCTCAATCCGTCAGTACCTATAAATTAATTTCGTCAGTAAAATTGTGTTTTCTTGTAGTGTTGTGAGACCGATGGTTGAGATTTTTATTGTGGGACGATCGGGCTTCAAAGTTTTTCAAGCAAAAATGGTCAATCATGAGTTTTATAGCATATCTAATTAAATGGAATAATGTATGGAATAATGTATCGTTCATTCCACATGACCCAAACGCAAGCTAGCCAAATGAGTTGCAAGAAAGACCGGCGAGCACGAAGACCTCCAATTGAGTATGTGAACTGGACAAAATGAGTAGGGAGAGTGTGCACATCGACCGCCGAGAAACCAATCCAAGAACGAGCTAGTGCCCACAGGGAGCCAAAGGTGCTACAAGCAGAAAAAAGATGCTGAGCTGATTCGACGCCACCACACCCGGACACACATAACTGATCCTCTGGAGAGATAATGTTGTGAGCTACTCCCTCCGGTTCTATATATAAGAAAAAATTGACTTTTTAGATTCATTATAAGATTGATGTATCTAGACAATATTATAGTCCAAATACATCTATTTTACAATGTATCTAAAAAGTGAAATGTTTCTTATATATAGGACCAGAGGGAGTACCAAGTTTGACTTTGTTGGTAGCCTATCGGGCAGGAGACGCCATGCAATTCAGAGGAACCTGTTTGTGCCATACAAGATCTTCAGCCGCACCCAATGTAAATGAATCCTGGGAAGTCAGAAGTTGATAAGCGTCACGAACAGAATAACCTGTATCAGGGTCAGGCTGCCACCGCCACACATCAGGGAACTGCGCCTTCACAGTAATAGAAAGAAGTAAAGACTGACACTCTCCCGACATCTCCTCCTCCCACACCCACAACTGCCTCTGCCACACCCACGCCTCCCCGCCAACCTCCCACCTAGCAGAGAACATCTCAGCTACAGTGGACGATTTGTACTCTGCTAAGTCGAACAACCGCCCAAACCTCTCGCACAAGGGAACCCCTCCCAACCAGAGATCAGTTCAGAAAAAAGTATCTGACCTATCCCCACCTTTTTCGCTACACACTCTTTGAACCACCCTCACCCAATCCCTCCTACTCCGTCCTGAATACTCACGATCTCCCTCAACCACGAGGATCCTCTCCGCTCTCCATCTCTCAGTCTGCCTCTTTCCACCCGTAACGAGCAGCCAACATTAACTTTATGTTTTATTTCTTTGTTGTATGCTTAACAAATGTTTGAGGTATTGTTTAATATGACCCGTTTTAAAAAATATTTACTTTCTTGATACATTAAAAGTATATCCACTACAAGAAATATGATTTTTTGCAACAACTTTTTTTGTTAAAAGTTGTTACAAGTCGTTGGCAAAACTACCCAAGATAGTTTTGCCAGCGACCTATAACAAAAAAAGTTGTTGCCAAAAATCATATTTCTTGTAATGATCTAGTCTAAATTATTGAATAAAAATACTCAAAAGTAAATTTTCATTGTATTTAAAAAATAATTTTTTTCTTAAATTTAAAATTAGAGGAGTATTTTATTGGCATGGGCCATGGGATTGTGAATAAGCGTGTGTAAAGTGTTTTGCCATCGAGTGATTACTGATCAGTGATCAGGAGTTATTGGTTTTTATGGCCTTTTTTGTAACTTTAAGATGCTCTGTTCTGATAGTACTCCTTGTCGTTTTGCGTGACTCTGCTTTTCATAATCTTTACTCCACCACTGTATTTTTTTTAGTCATGCTAACCGGTGCCCCCGGGGCACTGGTTAAGGAAACTAAAAAAATAAAATTTTGTATAGAAAATAACACTTTTTACACTTTTGAGAAGTTGATTACACAAGTTCCAATAAAACTTTACTATATTTGGTTCCTTAACCATTGCCCCAGGAGCACTATTTAGCATTTTCCTTTTTTTTATGAATGCATTCTTGATTTTCTAGTACTCCTCCTTCAAAGAAAGAGACAGAGCAAAAACTGAATAGAAATATGGCACGTGTGCGCCTTATCGCCCATCTCCGTGCAATCCAACGCTCCTCCTTTCAAGATTCCTTTTACAATGATGTACTGTAACGTTTCCTTTACCTTTCGTTATTTTAACTTTTACGGTATTACTCATTCTATCTCAAAATAAATGAGTTAGTAATATTGACTTTATATCCTACATTCGTCCCAAAATAAAATAATTAGTTTAACTGTTACACGTATGCCAAAGCACGATTTTGACCACTAATATTTTTAATTTTTTATTAGTAAAAATTATAAAAATTAGATATTTTAAAATACTATCAAAACAAATCAAACAAAATTTTATATGCTTATATTTATATTTATATATTATTAAGAAATTATAGTCAAAATATGATATGTGAATATTGTCATTTAATCAAAAGAGGTCTAATAAAATGGGACAAATGTAATATTATTTATATGATTTATTTTACCATATTTTTTGATTAACATACATATACAAATATTTGTATGTGAGATGTTTGATTTGTTTTAATGAATATTTTTAAATATATAATTTTTAATAATAAATAACTAAAATTATTAATGACTAAAATTTTACATTACTTCGTAAATGTAATCAAATAAATTATTTATTTTTGGAGAGAAAGGGTACATTTCGGAGAGAATGAGCTACACACTTGAAGAGGTATAAGTTATGGTGCATAAGTCATGTTTATGCACCGTGCATAAATACCTAAAATTCCTTAGTGCACCCCTCAAATTTCTAGTGCACCCCCCAAATTACTTAGCGCACCCCCTAGATTTTTAAGGGGTGCATTAGAAATTTGGGGGGTGCGCTAGAAATTTGGGGGGTGCGCTAAGTAATCTGAGGGGTGTGCTAAGCAATCTGGAGGGTACATTAAGTAATTTTCATTATTTATGCACGGTGCATAAGGAAAAAGCTTATGCACCATAACCACTCCCACTTGAAGACTACAAATGGTCATTTGCCAATGACACATTTTTCTCCTCTCTGTTCCTTGTTATAAAAATTTCATACTAAAATTACGGACATTAAAACAGTTGTTTGAGTGATAAATTTATAAAAAATATATATGAGTATTATTATTATATTTCCATCTGGGTTAAGTGTATAAAATATTACTGTATTTTTTTTTTATATTTCAACGTTTGATTAATAATGGATATAATTAAAGGAATACTTAGTGCATGGGAGTATCAAAATTTCTAGATGTTCTATTAGTTCTATAGTATTATAAGAGCATATCTTTACAAAAAAATAACCATTACTTTTATCTAGTAGAGTTATCTAGTTACTTTATTTTTTAAAAAAAATAAATTAAAAGCTGAAAAATTGTATTTTCATATTTGGAAAATGGAGAGGCCAAATATGAATTTAAACCTACAAGTTATTGTTATCGTCGAAAGTGAAATTTTAAGGTCAATTCTAGCTCATCCCATCATGTGTACAAATATTTAAGCTAGATCTAAAATGTGTGATTTCTAATACAGACGTTCACCCTTTTAAAAAATAAATAATTTATTTTCACCCTTTCAGAAAAATATAATTAAATAATTTCAATTTTAAATTTTTTAATTAAACGTTTAGCCACTCAACTCGAATTCTTACCTGCTGCTGCAGTTTCTATATTGACCATCGTAGTATACATTCTGTTCATCTTAATTAAAATATAATATGAGTATTGGTAAGTCCATCTTAATTAAAAAATATTCAAGTGTTGGGCATTTACCAGACACACTTTCGGTGGAGGCACAAAATAAATACTAATAATCTATTATCGACCACTTTATCAATTAATTAAAAAATGCAAAGGTTACTTAGGAGTTGTTTGATTAATAATCTTGAAAACAATTTTCTGTCGTCATCATAACTTTTTATTAACAAATCTCTTGATGGTATCATTATCCATTATCCCCAACGTCTTTTTGAGGCTTCATATGTTCCCAGGAATCAAAAAATTCTTGCAGGGGGATTACGAGACGCAGTATTATTTTAAGCTATTTTGTATTTTTTAGGAAGCACTGCCGTCGGTTTGGTGAATATTACACGTGAACATTAAAATATATGCTACTCAATACTCAAGTACTTAAAAGCGTAATTAAAGTTTTTCAAATTAAACATCAATGATCTAAGGTTGCGTGGTATACCGAAAGAAAAAAGGTTTAAACTAATAGTTGGTTTGATGGTAATTAACGCTGAATTTAGTAAGAGAGGATCACGTTTCAAATCCTCGCGATTACGATCGAAAATGGGCTAAAATCACTTGATATCAGAACTAACCTCCGAACTAGACTCAACTGGTGATAAAAACTAATTAAGAAAGAAAAAAGATTTGTGCTTTTGTGATTTTTTGTTTTACCGTTTTTAGTGGAATAAATTAAAGGTATATAAAATTTATGCACAAACTAAAAATATATGCTAAAACTTTACTTTACAACCCAGTTTTTCCTAGTTTTTGAGATTTACTAGACACAAAACAAAATCCTATGTCATCTTTTGTTTGAACCTGTCCACCAAACGTACTTAAAAACAAAATGAGTTGAATGATGTACGCGGTTTTGGCTGTTGCTAATTACTAGCAATGAGAGAAAAGTGTCATGGATTGTAACCAATGTGGTCTTATTGGCCTTGATCAGAGGAAGCAATTTGAGATAGAAGGCAGCACGATTAAGGTGTTCTTAGAAGAGATATCTTGGAGCTTATTTGGTCATATGTCCTAGCATTATGCTTTTGAAAGAAAAAAAAAACCTCGAGTTCTATGTAAAGTGAGAACACTGTCTGAAATGAGTTTTTAAAGAATACATATTCATCATACAAATTAATGATTCAAGTCAAATATTAAAACCTAATATATACACTTGAGAGAAATACTTATAATATGTCAATGGACATGTTTAATTTATTTTTAAAAAATAAATTAATTTGCCACACGATAAAGAATACACCATTGACATAACATCGTTTTCATCGCATTGCATCTCTTTTCTTTATTGTCAAGGAGGTTTCGAGTTTGTATTCTAGATAAATAAGGCCAAGTCAGCGGCCATATTGTTGTAAAAAGAACGAAAATTGCTCTTCTCTTTTTGTGCTGTTCAAAATCCTCTCAATTTCACCTAAAGATATATTATTCTTCTGGAAAGTGCGCCAAATGGTTTATTAATTCTGAAAAATATTTAGTACCGAAAATATTTTGTGCGGATGAATTCTATTGGTGAAAAGCATAATCGAAATTTTTTATGATTTGTAGGGTGTGATGGTATAAATATAGGAGTGCAGTTAAATATTTTGCAATGATTCACATTGGGCCTGAATAAAACGAAGCCCAATCATCGGAAATAAGATCCTGTCAAATTAATCAGCATTGTAATCTGATATAAATTGAAAAAAAAATTAGGCAAAGTGCGCAAAACGGTTATTTTCCCTCCGAATCAAAAGATTGAAATCGATGGCGGGTTCAGAGTTAGCACCACCAGCAGAACCAGAAACCGAAAACCACCTCTCTTCTCTCATCTACGGTGCGTATAAACAACTCAAATCGCTGCTATTGATTAACCTAATTGCAAATTCGTATTATATGCGATGCGATCTTCCATTCGAATCAAATTAACCGCGTTTGTGTAATGTAGATTATGTAATACATAGTTCGAATTTCTAAACAAATCACGATTTAATTGATTATAGAATTTTCTCTTTGAATTCTGATTGTTTTGCTTAATCGTGCAGATATATCAAATGAAGCTCAAACTATAATGGAGAACATGCTTAAGATGATCGCGTTAGTGACTTAATCATCATTATTTATTCATTTTCCAGAAAATTACTATTTATTTGTTATTTTATAATTATAAGGTAAAAATTGAGTGATTATTTTGTGATTTTCAGATCTAACTGTTTTTCGTACTGATTTTGTAGTGAGATTAATCAAAATTCTGCAGTGATTGAGGAGGAAATAGAGAAATGTAAAGGTTCTGCTATGGAGAGGAAAACAGCATTAGAGGAAGAGAAAGATCATGTTCAAAAAGCTGCTTATGCTGTTCTCGACATGCTAACCAGAGATTAAAAAGTCATAGGGTAATTCTTCCAACCTATATTTAATTTTAGTAATATACAAGAATTTTATTTCTGCATATTTCAAAATTCGATGCATGTTTGCTTACAATTACATTTATACATTTGCAATCCTATCTTGTTTGGATAAAATGTTTTTCATTATATGTGCTTGAGGCGATGATTAGATGATATATAACTCGTCATTCTCTCGTAAGGCGCTTAGATCTTCTACTTCCGAGCCATCAGCCATAAGAATTTTGCTTCCTCTTTCTCCAAACTTTTTCTCTGCATACAGAAACCACAAATCAACCTAGTCGTCTTTTATTGTAATTTGTTGTTGCCTCAATATGTTCAATGCTAAGAATTGAAGAATAAAATCATAATGTTACGAGTAATTGGTATTTATTATGAAGAATTGTGCGTGGAATGAAATAAATGAAGGTGATGAGTGCCGGTTTTTTTTTCTCTCTTCCTATTTTTGGATTATAATTGTCTACTTTACAATATCATTAAATCTTGAAATCACTAAGAATTATTTTTAGGCATGCATGCATTTTGAATGTAGCTAGTTTACTAGTTATACTCATACCTGCTACGCTGAAAAGATCTTTGACTGAATCTGGTAGATTAATTAGCTTTGGTGTTGTTCCATTTTCAATTTTTTCATTGGGATGATGTCCATAGATTTTGACTCTAATGGGAACTAGGCTTGATAGTGAACTGAAATCTTCTGTTTGTCCTGCACTAATTAGCACGAGGCTGAGTTAATATAGGTAAGCAGGTAAATAATATCATTTATCTCGGAAAATCATAATGAATTCTTTTGATGAATTCGACAGACTTATCATTATCATTTTGGAACACTATGATTAAGAAAATAAATTGAAGAAAGCAACCTAGGCTGCCTTTCCATATCAATATATTTCTGCCATTTAGAGTTTGACACAACAAGCTGATATAGTTTGCAATCAAGGAATCAAGCTGGTATATTTTTTTTCGTAAAGGATATTTTTAAGCTCGGCACAACAAGGAATGCTTCTTTCATTAATGACCCTGGATTGGTATTGTGCCTCTTTACAAAGGGGCGATCTTGTGTCACACCCCAAGTGACGTATCTTGCTTCAGTTATTGATTGGGATATGATCAAACGGAAGTAGGTGTCAAACCTTAACACTTGTACTATTTAACAATATCACATGATTACATGATCAGATTGGTTAAATACGTATATACAGAAAGTTATCAAGTGTTGTATGTGTTAAATATTTATACAAGTTGTTGTAAGTTGATGGATAAGCACATAGTTTGCCTTTGAATTTTTTTCTTTCATGCACACTCTCATAATGATGCATGTAAATGTTTCTGGGGTGCTTTGTTTTAAAGAAACCTTGAATGTCAATTGATTGTTGTTTTAATGCTCCTAACAATGTAATGCTACCCAGTATCCACTTATATACTGTTATCATCTCTTACTGTTTGTACTAGACATAGGATTAAGGTTACCTTCATCATATGGATCTTCTTCACGATAATTTGAATCTTCATTGTTTGTGCCCTCATTTTGTGTCCGCTGCTGCAAGAAGCAAACAATGTTCATCATATATGACAGGATTTGTACATATGTAAATATGTTGCCAAAATTATAATAGATCTGTTTGCTACTCTTTATTTTCTGAAGGGATGTTATCCACTGTAAAGCATCTCAAATTTTGTTGTTGTTATTGTATATTTAGTTTTGCCAATCCATGTATAACTAGTGCCCCGATGGAAGCCAAAAGAGGTAAATTTTGTATTTGAAAATAACATTTTTTATATTTCGAAAAGATGAAATACTCAAGTTCCAAGACCATTTTACTATATTGGGCCACTAGTTAGCATTTTCCTAAATAAAAAATTTGTGATCCTCAATAGCAGTTAAGAATTTTAGTGATTGAAATTCAAAGGAAAAGATGTAACCTCGTCTTGCAGGTCACTCAGGAAATCTGTGACATCTGGTATTTCTTCCAGCGTCCCGCCTCTTAGCCCCTTCAAAAACTGAGTTCAACAGAAGAACCAACATTAACATAAAAATACATGGACTTGTTGACATGAAGTTTGTATGAAGAGAATTTGGATATATTTTTGCAGCTTTGTGGCCTGCAATGATATTTGATCTAAAAATTTGATATCCTTCTATATTTAGAAATTCCAGGAAAAAATATGGGGATTTGGGTTATTAATTGCTCTCAAATTTGAAGAATTTAAATTAAGTAGCCAACTTTCAAATGGAAGTATTTGTCCAAGTCTTTGGTTTGCTATTTGTGTATTGTTCATGTATGGATGAATCTGCAAACCTGAGTAAAGTTGCTCATGATTGCCTTCCCATCTTGACTATATGGTTTCACCATCTGCTTGAAATGATGTTGGTTGATCCGTATAACCTGGGAGAGTCTTCTACTTCTCACTGTATAAGGTTGTGGGATATTAAACATCACACCTATTTCTCCTGTCATGCTTCCAGGGTCTAGTTTGAACAAAAACTGAAAAAAATTTGTGATCTCAATGAGAGAATTGTCATTAGCTAAAAAACACAAATACTTCATTTAAATCATTGGTATTTATTTCTCTACTTTTAACCCTCTAAATGTGTTGTTGCTATGCACACTTGTATCTCTTACTGCCGAGCTCAACCATCTGTTCCATTTACATGTTTGATGAAGATGTTCTCTGGACACAGCTCAAAGAGTTTAACTTAGTTTGATGTATTTGCTTCAGCAGGTTGCTTGGAAGTGCTCGATGATAATCAGCTCTTCACTCTCTAAAGTAAAGACGACCTTCCCAAATGACTTCCACCTCAGGTTGATGCAATATGTTTTGTTGTTGTTATGCATGTCTATGAGATACTTTCCAATCTCCATAGTACAGAAGTTATAATAAGTACAAGATTTCTATTATTTTAGTTCCTTTTGTTTAAGTGCGGTGAATTTTTGGTTGTCTTTATTTCTTCTTGAATCATTTCTAAGTCACTGACTCACTAGATGTCAGCAGTTATTGCTTATTTTACTCTAGACATGCTACTTACACTCTAAAATCAATTGTCTGTTAGGATTCCATCTTACCTGTTCAGATCCATTCTTGTATATCAACACATCCTGCAATTAGAAATAGTTCAAGTCTAAAGTTAACTAGTTATGGTCGGTACTAGAGTAGGATTTGATTAAGATAGAGATGTTTTACCACCGATCCAGATACCAAAATGTAGAAATATGCTGGCATCTCATTTTGCAAGATAATGTCAACCTTTGATGGGTAGTATTCTGCTTTCATATCTGATACCTGTGTAGTGTCTGAGTCATGTTTAGCAGCTGTTGAGATGTTTAGAACCTACTATTCTATTTTTCAATTGTTAAGAGATAAAAAAGAAGCATTACCAGCTGGGATATAAAATCATCTGAGACTCCTTTGAATAAATATGATTTTTCAACCACGTCGTGGAAAAGATGCTGAGCAATGCCAGCTCTAATTGCTTTAGGTAGGTCCTGTAGAACTTCTTCTTGCTGTAACTCCGCTGTCTTGAACTTCAGCTGTGTATGTGCCAACATTTGATCCTTCAAACCTTGCGGGAGTCCATTTTTGCTCGCATATTGTAATACTTTGTTGAAGGCATCCCTCTGTGAAGCAAGGTGGTGAATCATATAAGTATTTGTTATTGCATGAATTTTTAACTTATTTTGAATTCTTCTAGTGTAGGTTATGCGCGATTTTATTCCTTGATTTTTTATAGATACTTAAGTTTCTATTTTGAAACTTAACGTTATTATGTATTTTCTTCCTTTAACTCCCACTAGGAAGACATAAAACCATATTAGTGTTATCAAGTATAACAAAGTTAAGGGTTAAACTACCATGTATAACAAAGTTAAGGGTTAAACTACCATGTAAATATTCATAAAATTTACCATGGCAAAGGTTCGGACAGAGCTATGAACCACCAGATTTGTCATGTTTCCAATAATATATGCGGCAAGGCCGATGTTAAACAACATATAAAAAATATTGAAAACCTTCTCTGTTGTATTTTCTGCATGTAAATCTCCATAACCAACAGTGCTAAGGGTTACAATAGACCAGTACATGGAGTAAGTGTAACCCAACCCGACGCCCCTATGCTTAAAATCATTTATCTGCTTCCCGATCCATGTGTTTTCAGGTGATTCGTGATGGAAAGCTAACCAAAAGTACACGCAGCCTGTGAAATGCACTGCGAATAGCGTAACCTGTGGTAAACCAACAAAAGTGAAGCATGAAATTAAGAATATAAATTAGACAATTTGATAGTTATGTCTTATTTGGATAAATACTCAAAGAGAGACTTTAGTGAATTACTTACGCATAAAAGTTTACAGACTCTTGTTACCGAGTAGCTAACCCTTATGTCTTTCTCTAGCCTGTAAAACAGTTAGCAGCTTTAGTAACAACTTACAAAACATGTAGAAAATTTTGTATTAAGTTCATTTCATGCCCTGTTACATTTTTCTCTTCTCTGCCCATTATTCACATTTACATGGGTGTAGTAATACTCCCTATAATTACTCACAAAAATAAAATAAAACTACTCCTTGTATTTTTCGAGGAATCACGGAAAGTGGCATGAGTGTTTGCTGTTTGGTAAATGGACTTTTACTTCTTGAAGTACTATTTATAACTCTGTTTTATAATTAATTTATTCGAAAAAGGGGTATATGAATTTAGAATTTAATATCTTATTAGTTTGAACTTTTCAGATAAGAGTGACAACTTTAAATTTTACAAATTTCATTTTCAAATATTTTGTAAATAGTTTTTAATCTTTTTTATTTTGAAGATGCAGGCAATTTTATTTTCATTTGTTTCTTTTGCTTTAGTTCTTCCAAGTCAACTATTGTAAATATATATACCTTGAGAAGAGCTCGCTAACACGCCTCAATCGCCAGAGTCTAAGCATGTTTAGAAAACCAAAGACATCCCCTCTATCGTGTGATTTTCCTGCTAGAAGTCGGTATATCTGCTGAAATGGAAGAGTGGAAGCTAGATCCATGGGAAAGTGTAAATGTTTGACATACCTTTTGTGAAAACGCAATAATTAATCATGAGAAAATATTAGATCAAAATACACGTAGGAGAGCAAAAATCAAGACGAAGAATGAGTCAAGCAGCTGTTAGGCGTCAAAATAAAATAGGGTAGACAACAAAAGTGTTTTACCACCAGCAGCAGGTTTCATATTCAATTTGCTCCAAAATGAAGACATACAAACTAATGACAACAACGGATATTAATCTAACAAACTAACAATTAACATTGACCGTTTCAAAACAAACAACAACAATGAATAACTAAATTAACTAAATTTAATTATAACTAAGGGTAACACAACAACTATTAACTAATCCACCAGTAGTGGTAAAATTTTTCGTGTAAAATCGATGTTCCATGCTGAATCAATGATTAGTCCCATAGCAAGTCCAAAGTGCCTAAATTATGGGAATACTTTGAGACACCTATACCTATTGAGGCTCAAAAACTAATTACAGTGGATTAACAATTTATTTATTTGGATGTGGAAAGTATGGCATACTCACCTGATAGCAATCTTCTTATGGTCATCAATGAGGTAATAAGTTGATGTATCTAAGTAAGCAACAAAGAAAGTTAGGATTATATCAAATGCAAAGAAGACATCTACAAAGAGATCAGCAACCAACAGAGACCCAATTGACATCTCTCTGAAAGCTAACTCGAATAGAGAAGCCCATGCTGAGTACATCACCAATGCCACTAGGAACGTTTGCCACAATCTACATCACAATTTTGTCATTCAATTCCACAACACATTAATTATATAAATAAATTCAAAATTGTGTTAAGGTAAATTAAATATGTGTATATGTACCGATATCTACGATCATAGGGAGCAATGGTATATTTTTTTAGGTTGAAGTAACCTTCATCAGGGCTAGTGCCAAATGCTGGTAAGAGACTGCTAGAAATTGAGGCCAAGTTCCTTATTTCCCCACTTGAACGTCTTCTAACTAGAGATGGCAAAGACATTCTTAGAGCCACCAAATGGTTTTCTTCACAGAGAGAGAGAGAGAGAGAGAGAGAGAGAGAGAGAGAGCAGTTCTTGTTATCAACGTTGTTATATACTAGTGGAATATTAATATATACACATAGCATACGGCAATGCTATGTCTACTTATTTAATTACCAATAATTATCTGTTTACTTATTCAATTAAGTATCAATAATTCAACTTGTTGCGTGAATTTCCCTGAACATTTAAGTTATTCAAATATTAAAAGTCAACTTTGTGTTCGTGAATCTCCATGAACCTAATAAAAATATGAGAAGGGTGGCAAGGAGCTTTCGTCACATATACTCTTAATTATAGCATAATTATGCATAGGGATAACTTAATATATGTTGGATGATATAGATGTGGGTGATCCAGGGTTTTGTCAGCATGGAAAATGAAATTGAAACACAAAAATAATGTTTTCTTATTTATATTAAGAATTCATGTAGGTGATCCAGGGTTTTCTTATTAAAAATTAATGGAACCAATTGAGACGAAAACGCAATATTTTGTATGTGTTTATCTCCACTAATTTTTTTCATCTATTTTATGTTTTTTTTTTAATGTGTCCTTAAGACACTTACTAGTGAGACTCAAAATAAGGAGTGATGTATTTTTACATATGGATCCCTTTCTTATTGATTATAAAAATAGTGATTTCGACAATAATTTTAGAAATTAATTTTTAGAGATTTTACAAAATAAATAGAATTTATTTTGTGTTTGTTTGGTGTAATAAAAATCACTATTTTTAATGAAATGATATTTATTTTGTCTGGATACAACATATAAAAGTGATTTTTTTTAACTACAAAATAACGTTCATCTTTTAACACTTGTTTTCTCTATCCGCTTTTTATTTGAAACTGTTTTATGATTATTTTTAGATTATAATTTTTTAAAAAATTTATAACAAACGTATGTAATATTTTTAAAAGTATTTTTAAAAGCTGTAACAAACAGTCTCATAATAAATTACAAATGCATTTAATATCAACTACTACTATTTATTTTATTTTCAACAATTGAAATGATTTCTCCAAATTCTTTTATAAAAAAAAAACCGATAATTTGTTCCTAAATGAATCCGTATATAAAAGATGAACCTTATATCAACTATTGCCATTTATGGACCTCTCAAAAATGGTACAAAGTGGACTCTTATAATTTTTAGTAAAAAATAAGTTTTTTAATAATAAAAAATGACAATAAATTTAATATTTTATTAAAATTTACCAAAAATAGTAAAGGCCATATATAGATGAAGTCCATATTAGACGCCCTCTCAAAATGTTGACATATTCATTTTTTTTACCCAATCATATTCATTTTATATATTAAGGATGAATTAAAATAATGATAAGGCAAAAGACTATTTTGTTGACTTATTGCATTTTAAAGCATTAATTTAGCATTTTGATTGATATATAATATTAGTGCAAAAATAAACTCTACATTCATTCAATTATTCTATTCTAATGCATATTGCAAAGCCTTTAACAACTTAATTATGTTCACAAGGACCATTATATACACAATTTATCTTTAAATTGTATGAATTAAATAATGAATTTTCTTCTTTTCTAATGTATACACGATAATTTACTTATTTTCCTGATAATATTATTACTTATAAAATATTCAATCTCCTTATAGGATATTTTTACTTTATAACTTGTGAAATATGGAGTGTAAAATCATATTTCAATTAAAATAGAGATAAAAAATTATTTAACTAATTTGTCAAAAAAAAATTATTTACCTAATAAAGTTATAGGGGCCATAAGATACTCTATTCTCTCTAGTAACCGGAGGATCTATTGAAATTTTAATCATTATTGGTGTAAATTCTCCCACTAAAGAAAAATAAGAATTTCACTTTGAACATATTCACAAAATACATCTAACTTGACTAAAAGTAGCGATATTATTAAATTGAACATCTTTATTCAGTTAGAGATGTAAATAAAATAAAAGCTTACCAACATTTCTAATTTGCTACTGAAACTTAATTGAATATAATTCACAATATGATGAAATTCAATAGTAATAAAAAGACATGACATAAATTCAGATTCAGGAGGTTCCAAATTCAAGCCCCCTAATGCTTTTAGAGGAAGGTAAATGTAACTACCTTTATAAGTGCTCTAAAATTTTTCCTTCCTTGAATCGAGACATAATTCCGTCACTCTAAATTTTATATAACCAAAAAAATCCAGCTCTTCAAATTATACGTTCACTTGAGTAAAAAAAAAAAGTAATATGTTCCCGACTGTGTATCCAAGCATCAAAGGAACTCTTAACAGATTTAGATTAATTTGGATTCTTAAAATTTAAATTCTTTAAATTCTCTTATATTTATGCAAAAGTTTAATTACATGGCAAGTGTATTTATATATGTTGTAAAAACAAAAAATACCCTAAAATTTTACCTGTAAGAAAATTTGACTTTAGAGAATTTAAATCCAATTAGATAATGAAAATTTTCATCCACACATGATTTAGTACCGCTGAGAAAGAGTGTAAAACTCAATCAAGCTGTTGACAAAATAAATTCAATTTAACGTCATCTTTACAACAACATTCCATGTACAAATATTCTACACCATAAAACTTCCATACCATGTTTTGTCAAAAAAAAAAAAAATCCATATTATGCTTTACAATATACATTTCTCCTTTCCAAAGCAATATCATAGAGAAATAAATTGAGCTAGCTGAAAAACCTTCTTCAGGCATTATCGTTGTTGGCATCCAGGTGGTCCCAAATCCAGTACTTGAATAAGATGAGGAACAAAAACACATCAATTTTTGCTTAAGCCGGATAGGATTTTTCTTTATGATCCTCCAACTATAGCTACGTAGCAGTACCACACATATGTTGGACCAACTTGGATGATTATATATACACATCACAGAAACCGGCTTCAACAAATCTAGAAGCTTTGAAATCAATGAAACAAAAGGAGGTCTCTTGATTAATACTTGATTCTCATTGCTTTGGTTTTATCGACTTTTCTTGATTAATGGAATGATCTAGCTCCTGCTTTATAGACATCCGGCGTATCAATAAACCAAAAAATCCACATTGGATAGCTCACAGATTCTGCCAACAATAGATTACACATTGCACTGTGCCAACCATTGCTTACACATATCAAGCACGGGAAGTGCATTTGCATGCAGTGCCTGCAACAACATTGATATAAAGGTAAGAAAAGTTGAACACTTCATTAAAAATAAATGTTTCGAGGCCATGAGAATATTAAGAAACAGTAAAACCCTAATATGCTATGTTAGAGTAACATTGATAACTCAAGGGCAAGTAGGACCCACACAAACTAACCGTGTGCTTGGTTGTGAAGAGAAAGTGAGAAGAGAAAAAAAGGTGAGAGAGTTTGAGAAGAGAGAAAGAGATGAAAAATAGAGTAGATTTAATGGATTGTTTGGTATAAGAGAAAGATAAGAGAAATAGAGAAGAGAGAAATGCTATTATTTTAAAAGTACAAAAATACCCCTGAAATAAAAAAAAATGCATAAGATGATTTAATTAAAAAAAATAATTCTTGAATACCAAAAAAAAAAATTAATTCTTAAAAATATAATCTCTTCTTCTTCCCTACCAACCGACCCAAATCCAATTTATTTCTCTGCATCTTAACCCACTATGCATCTAAGACCTTGCCTTCATTTATCTAGCAACAGATCCATTATTTCTATACATAAACTTCACTGAAAAACTAATGGAAATGAGTGATTTTTCATGATCTATACCATAAGACTACAACAAAATGGTTATGGCTTCCATTCTGCATGGCATGTTCAGCATAGGGGTTACTTACTCCATCATATCTTTGCACTCAACCTTCAAAAGAAACCTCAAATCTGTTTTTTTATTTTTTTTTTAGAAAATGAATTTTGCAAGTTAACAATTGGTGTTGGTCTACCGTTTCTTACACAGACAAGTTGTGTTTAATAAATTGAGGCAAAAGTGAAAAGGGAAGGGGCAATATAGGAACACAACAAAATTCTGAAATCTCTCTTGTCTTTCTTCGCAGTTGGGCGAAGAAATAGAAAAGCATGGGTCCCACACCATATTAGTCTCTCTCGCCTCTTTCTCTTTAGTTCCAAGCAGAAGAAATAGGCTCTCTCTGCTGACTTTCTCTCTTGTCTCTCTCTCTCTCTCGTCTCTTTTTCTACTAAAACAAGCAGACCTAAGAACATGATAATATATCTCAAAAAGTTTCATTGATATACACTGTGGGAACTAAAGGATATGTCATGTCTTTTAGTTAAGTCATCTACAACTTTCTTGTTTGTAATTAAGTCCAAAGACCTAAAGAAGGGATGAGACGTAGGAATTTTTCCTATGGTCATTACCAATTTGAAAGTATAGCCGTAAATAACTAAATTTACGAGAAAGGCCTTGAATTGTTATTTCAGTAACAGTAAAATACGATCCTCTATTTCTAAAGGTGGAGTGAGGGAGGGGGTTGATGTGGTCTGTATAATGGAATGCACTAACTTGATGATTTTAGGCTTCCTATATACTAGTTAAACTAATAATCAGGTGCAGCCGAGAGGGGCCTGGCCCCAAAGATATACATATAGACAGTTTCTCAATCCGCCCCCTCTCTAAGCTCAAATCTGTCAAAATACATTGGTGGTGCCTTTTAGACAAAATACACTACCGTGCTTCCGGTAAACCCCCGTGCCTTTGGGGGACGTATTGAGAAACTGTCATAATATAACACATTCTGTCTAGCAATTGATGTAGAACTAATTGGCTCGAAAGAGTCAGATGCGGTTTGTTGCAGGCAATGTAGTCAGGGTCGAGTTTCTACGTAGGGTCGTTAGGCTGGTGACAGATCGTAAGCATGAGGTCGTAGCACGGTTCGTAAGACCCTACTCAAGGGCAAAATTGTAACTTCACATATATACATATACACACGAAAACAAAACAAAAATAATACATGAACAAAATAAACTTATTATTAAAAAAATTTATTATTGTTATTATTATTATTATTATTATTATTATTATCATCATCAGAGGAAAATGGTATATCATTGTTGGACTATGTTAGCTATGAATAACAATTGCCATAAACAATTGGTGACACTTGTCATACTAGGAATAGGAAACAGAGACGGGTTCGATAATCCAGTGACACTGTCAGAATCATCAAGCTGAAGCCCCAGCCTCGAAACGGCAGGATAAGTTATCCATAATCTCTAACAACTAGATTTCCTAGAAGATGCACCAAATCTCGGATACCTTATTTATTATTATCGCTAGAAAGCATACGATCCCCCTTAGTTTCCTGAAGTTGGTTAATAATACATAAAAATTTCAACCCTATGCTGTTACACATTTGTAGGTTAGGATTCATAGTAAACTAAGGCAATTACGTAGGATAAAGTTGGTTAGTTAATTCCGCTTAAAAGCTTATAAAATCCAAAAGAGGATGCTAAAATTGATCAAAACTTCACCTGATGAGCAACATATTGAACATCAGCCACACTTCCACTTCGCGAAGCAATTTGAAATGCACTTTTTAAACGACCACAAACTACACAAGCAAGAACTTTCCTGCATGTCCAATTCAAAAATATGAAAATGTCATCATAGTTATTGTATTACTACAGATTGTGTAATTTCTCTTTCGAACAATAACAAAAAAATAACAATAGATATTCAACAAAAAAATAATAGTGAATGAATAATGATTGATAACGTCACTACCAAAATCCTTTCCCCCTATTTGAATAATCAGAATGATTATATTATTATTTTGGAATGAATGTGTATAACTAAATATACAAGGAAGAGAGTACAAGGACTGGAATCCCTCAAGTTTAGGAGCAAAATTTGCAACAGCTAAATTGTTTATGAAAACCAAATAAAATAATAAAGGAGCGGAAAGGATGTATGAAAATTAATTATAATTAGTGAAGTCTACACGAATTACCTAATGCCTGTGTTCTAATGATTTATAAAAATATAAAAAAGTTCTACGTAAAACTCCCAAATAACAACATAATTGAAAATGCTAGACGACAATTTTTTTAAAAAAAAAATAAAAAATCACCTGTGGCTGCTAGTTAGCATGTCTATCAGACGGTCTGTGCGTTCTTTATGCTTATTGGCATATATATTTATCGCAACACCCAAGACCTACACCAATAAAATCGTTGAAGCTGGTAAAAATTTCTTAAAATATGTTCACTTGTTCTAACATAGACATTATTTTTTATCCTGTACCAGGATAGAGAATCATTAAAATTAGTGGTTAGAATGGAACATCTTAGAATTTGTTTGGTTTGAGAAGCATTTTATATTTTCATTTCATATTTAAACTTATAATTGCAAAACTAACCTCCCGTTTTCAAATAATTTGTATTTGTACAAGAAACTATAAAAACCACAAAAAATTGTTTTCACTGTTCCTGATACAAATATTTGAAGACAGCAACAGGTGTGAAACAAAGGGGTGATTTTGCAATTAAAAGTTCAAACAAAAAATGAAAGGAGAAAATTTTGCTCAAACCAAAAAGATCCTTCTAAACTTCAAATTGCTTTCTCAATTTATTTTGACCGACTTCAGCATTAAGCTATTGGCAGTTAAGGTTCCCATGTACATAGATTGCAGATTGCAACCATTGGTCATCTCAGATATTCATTAAAGCTTATACCAACCAAAACATTCTAAAGGAGTTCTAGTTATTTACAAGTCATATTAAATGATTAGGTAGAAAACAAAACCTCTACTTCAAGTAGAAGAGAAAACGTAAATGCAAATAGATTACCTGATCCCAGTCATCGTCATCTACTGTGCCCTTGATGCTTTTAAAGATTTCTGACAATTCGCGTCCTTTTTTATTCTCAGCAAGAGATGTAGCAACGGCAGCATATATATCAACAGCTGCTTAATACAATTAAATGATCTAGCTAAGTATGCTGATAACACTTTGTGTAGTTAAAACAAGAAGACAGCAAAACAAGATTGTAGAGAATAAATTATCAATGTTACCGGAAAGATTGAATTCATAGATCACTTGGAATGCCAAATCAAAATTATTCTCAACAAGATACTCTGCAATTTCACACCTCCGTCTAAAATTTTAAAAACATAAGGTGCATTAGTAATAACTATTAGTACATAAAAAATCAGAATTTTTTTGAATGCATGCAATAGGGGCGGTGGAGAAATCGGAATGAAGCTTTAATAGTCATTAAGAAGACTATAAGAACAATTAGCACCAAAATTATCAAATATATAAAATTACATTCTTAGAATTTGAGTTGGACCAAACTAATCTCTTACAAAACCGGCTCATAAGGTGAGGAGGACTACCCCCACATTTAAATACATTTTCAGGCCTTGTCTAATGTGGGACTCTTAAGTCTTAACATACCCCTCTCACGCCCAGGATTTGACATATGGAGTGTGACTTGATTGGCACGATAGCAGTGACCTGACAACAAATGGCTCAGCGGATCTTGGATAGGCTCTGATACCATCTAAGAATTTCGGTTGGACCTAATTCAACCGTTACAAAACCGGCTTATAAGGTGAGGACTACCTCCACTTATAAACGCATTTTCAGGAGGCTTTATCTCATCTAATGTGGAACTCTTAACATACATCATAAGAAAAAACTTAAGTTGACATAACTTCTAAGTTGTGTGCAAATGCTTTCACCAAACAGCTTATACTAGAGAGAACTGTTTCACGATAGAGTAGAAAAGCCACTATGACCTCAATATAAATTGGGTTGACGAATTCATGATGAAGATTATTCAAAAAATTGTAAAAAATGCATCCACAAAATTGAAGAAATAGCAAACCAACTACAAGGAAGAGAAATGGATGGTCAAAGTTACCAAGTAATTAGTCTTTAACAATTATACAAACCTAAAAGTGTCTGGATCATTGGGATTCCCGAAAAGCGAATATTTCCATTGTGGTCCTTCTGAGTCTTTATAAGATTTAACAACTTCAACCTACAAAACACAATAAACTGACAGCAATTGTGAGGAGTAAACACACGATATCATTAACAAAACTCATGAGAATATATCGAACAGCAGAGCATTTAAAATAAGTGGTTTTCAAAAGATTGACTACGACTAAGAAGCCAGGAATATTTCCTTGAATTTCTAAAATAAGAGATGATGCCATGTGAAGTCAAAACTTTCCAACACAAACATGTTTACAACTTGGAACTCACGAATATTTGCATGTTTTTCAAAGATGTGATACTGTCCATATAGCAGAGGTAAATCTTCCGTTAATTTGAAATTCCAAAAATGGAATTAATCATCAAAGCACTGTCATTCCAGTGTTGGGTTTGAGTATATCCAATTACCTGAATTGATACCCGAGTAGAAAATTTGACAAGACCTTCTTCACTAAGCTTTTCAGATGCACTTTTTCCCCTAAGACCTTTTGTGACAAGTTTGGTAGATTCTCCACCTTTGTGCCTTGCAGATAGCCCTTCATCAAAATGCATCTATAAAAACAGGCATAAAAACATAGAATTACTAACAAAAAATAGAGCCAAGGAAACAAGCTTATAGAAATTGATATACAGTTAGAGAATTAAAATGTGTAATTTAGTTTTTATTTTTTAATATGTACATGTACAAGATCCAAAGATGGCAGTTGAAGGCTTCTTTTAATTTTGAAAGAAAATCAAGAAGGTTGTTACAGAAAGTAAACCATGGCATCTAGTCTCCCAAATTACAAATCTCTTACAGATGCTTAGTGAATCGATATTGGTATGGATGACATACAGTATGAGAAGAAATCTGAATTATTCTCATAGACTTTGAATTGATAGTACATAGCATTATACACTGTCTTAAAACGTAACTTCCTAATCAAATCCCTTAATTTTGGGAATTTCAAAACCATTTTCTTACTCTATATACAGCTTAACAGTATATCAATTCATCCCATATTCATGTTAGCTCAATTGTTATATAAAAAAAAAACTGGTTGGATCAGCTAACAGGATTCTCACCCAGGAATTAGTCTTCAATAAACCAACATGACAAAGTGAATCTCATAGCTATACCTTTGTAAATATTAATTACTTTGACACATATCAGCTTAAGGGACGTTTAGAAGAGCTTATTTGAACTTATCTCATGCCACTTATGCTCCTTTAAATTCTATACTTTATAGCAACAATGTGCTTAAAAGAATAGACAGAGAAAACATAGTACTCTCTCTAGTCTAAGATATAGTCTAGATACATCAATTTTTCAATGTATCTAAAAAATAAAATTTTTCTTATATTAAGGACCGGAGGAAGTATTTAATCCAAAACTATCGGAATTTGAAATAAATATAGGTGTCCTATGCAAGCTAAAATGTTACCACCCCAGCTTTCCATTCTAACAATTATTGGCATACCTTAGCATTTTCCAAATGTCTAATGGCTTCCTCTTGTGAAGAAGAATTCATAAACAACTGAATACAACAGAGTCCAGCTGCAACATGGTCCTTTTTAATCACCTGAACAGACGATTATAAAACCAAATCCCACAAATGAGAGAGAAAGTTATAGAACACTATATTGAAGAGCATGAGTTATGGGTATTGTAAAAACTGAATAATATATTTCAAGTTATGAAGAAAAATGTACAACCACTAATGTGTTTATATAGCCTACTCTAACCTGCCTTACAATGCCATAGTTTCCCTACCATTGTGTGTGTGTGTGGGGGGGGTGGGGGGTTGTTGTAAATGGTATATTTTTAATATTGTGCGAGACCGTGTTAGTAGGCCCCTTGTGGTGAGTTTTTGGTGGCTAATCAGTGTTGAGAATGTGACCATGATGCTGGTGCCGATTGCTAAAAAGGCCGTCAGAAAGCGGGGAAACAAATGGCGGCAGAGGCAACAACAGTCGCTGGTAGTGACAGCAGCCGGAAAAGGGGAAACTATTAATACATTCCCAAACTTTTTTGGGAATGCGACGAAACGGATAACAAAGGGTTGAACCAAGCTCTAGATACAATGTTGAAGTTGTGGATTTTAGATAAAATGAGTAGAGAGAATAATAATAATAATAATAATAATAATAATAATAATAATAATAATAATAAAAATATGAGATATGGAAATTAATCCTACGAAATAATCTACGATACACTAAGATTGAAAATTGGTTGCCAAAGATATTCTAGAATAAGATAAAGATATTATTTTATTTTCTAATAGCCTTTTGGAGAATATCAAGTTAAGGTATGGCTGTGTATATAAGGAGGAAACAACCTCTCTTCATTTCAGGATCCAAGAACTTCTTGAAAATACCACAAAGTATGAGACTCATTTCTGATTGTATTCCAACAAAAGTTTATCCCCTTGTAAATATTTAGCCCTGATTTCAATTTACAATTACCCACATCCTGTTATTACACAATTAATTACATACTTAAGTGGAAAAATTTACCTGAAAGCTGTGTAAATAATTGAAATGTTTGTGAGTTTCACAATAGAGGCAAATACGAGCAAGAGCTGTAGCAGTATATTGATTCACTCCTGCATCATGGGATGTAGTTGATGACATTCTAGTTGAAATGACTTCCTCCAAAATAGGCATAGCACCATAACCAATGCACGATTCACATAGATCATCGATTGTCCCATAGTCAGTTGCCAAAGAATCTAGTCTTTGGGGTGATGAAGAAGACACTCCACTGATGTTTGATGGCTGTGGTGGTGGTGGGACAGCATCAAGAGGGAAAAACAAGTAGCAAGCATCATGGTAGTGACCATGCTTAAACATAAAACGGAGCAAATGCTGACGACCATACTGTAAAATTTAAAAGAAAAATTAGGAAAATGAATTTAGAAGCAAATTGAAAAATAGAAGACACATTCTAAATATACTTCAAAACATACAAAGAAACTTACAACTGTAAAATAATCTGTTTTTAAGAAATAATATAAAGCAGAAAAACACACTAAAACTTTATAGAAATGCACATAACAGTATGGTGTGTGTGTGTGTGTGTGTGTGTATATATATATATAACATTGGTGGATCAATTATTTGCAGATGAAGGAGAGTTACACTTACATCTTGCAAGTAATTAACACATTCAGTGTATCTAACATTATCCAGGTTACTCCGAGGACCATCTTCAAAATCTCGATGATATGTAGAATTATTTGCAGATACTTGAGATCGTCTAGACCTTTCTGAACGGGGGAACGTTGATGGCATGTATAAGATGTTAAGATATGAATCAGCAGAGAGAGAATCATCCAGGATTGTGGGTGCACTTTTAGCCAGATGCTCATACCTGAAGAAAAATATAATTAGAGGTTATTTCTGGGCAATGACCAATACAGGTTTTTTCATTCCCTATTTTCCCCCCTTAGTTTACTTACTTAGCTCATTATTCCAGAAAAAAATTGCAAGCAATACTTACAAAAAATTTAACAAGCTTGATTGGTCAGAAGTCAAACCATAAACATATTTAGGTTTCTAGTAGAGTACAGGAAAGTATGTGATAATACATTAGATAGCCTTTTGGTCAGATATCTAACCTGGACAACTACACACACATACAGATGCACACAAACATATGAGAAATAATGTAATTATTCAATACAAATATTACAGATGTTATTGACTCTTGAACACAATCAGCCCAAGCTTGAAAACTCAAATAATTATTCAATACTTACTTACAGATGTTACATATGAGAAATAATGGCCTACTAACATAAAATTGAAAACTCAAATAATACCTCCGGTCCTTTTTATACGAGACAAATGGTTCATCAAAAGTTAATGTATTTAGCTCATAATAACGACTAAATACATCAATTTTTGCTGACCAAGTTGTCTCTTATAAAAAGGACCGGAGGGAGTAGATAATAACGATAAAACTAGCAGAAGTGCATAACATCTTACATAGAACGAACGGCTGAAACATCAACCGGTGGGCCACCTTCAATTGTATTAATAATCTCTAAAACCACAGGTCCAGGATCACCCTTGTACAACTGAAGAGCTTGCCTGAAATGAAATAGATATACAATATTTGACCGATCTTAAGTCCCTGTTTACGCTAGTAATTCGAACTTCAAGCTTTTAAAATGACCGAACAGAATTATTGTTGCCAAAAATAAACATTAACATACTTAAACTTCACACGGGCATGTCCGTAACGCTCCATCCGAATTAATGCATGACCCCATGCATTCCACACTGGGAACACATCAATCTAAAAAAGACAATATTGTTATTAAAACACAAAATAACTGAAATGTAGCAGTTCTAGTAAATCAAAGAGTGCAGGTCATCGGTCTACCTTACACTTTTTGCAGGTATACACTGCCATGCTATACCGTTCTTCCACAACCAACCTGTCACGGAGACGGGCAGATGATTCTCCATCAGCAATATCATCAAGAGACACAGCAATCCCAGATCCCAAAAGGCTTTGGAGCAGTTCCGCACGTCCCAACCAAACATCTGCCTGTGACAAGATTTCAGATAGCTCATCTGTTGATTGACTGCCCACACTAGAGCTACCAGCATTAGATGACGTGTCATCAGCATCTCTGTTTTTTTCCCAATTACTTGAAAACTCACCACCACCTGTGAGCTTTCTCAGCAAGGACTTGGCATAAAGTAGACCCTGCATATTCAACACATCAGAATGATTGTATTTCTCATTGCAAGCAAAAAGTCAGCGATGCAAATTGACAGTGATGCTGTTGTCTTTCCAGTACAAGTAAAACAAATAAACATATTACTTAAGACCTATCATTATTAACCACTAACATAAACTGTAACCAATACTTTAATCTGTTCCTATTATACCTGGACAAATGTTTCTGTGGCATGATATGCTCGCCCAATTGTTTCCATAGATGCATTCTCAGGCATCTGCTGAGAACTCAAGACATTCTTCATTTGATTAATGCATAAGTCAAGGGCAATCCTGGCGGAGACTGATTCATCAGAACACAGAGCAAGCAATGCCTACAAAGGGCACAACGAAGCATTCAGTAGAGATAATGAGATTAATAAAAACAGTACAAACTACATATATATATATATATATATATATATATTCTTTTAAGCCACCAAGTAATTACAATGACTTCAATTATCAGCACCCAGCGACTCCCAACCATGATGGCTCCAATTAAATACAAACTTGAAAATTAGAAATGTAGAAAAAGTCTATGAAATGCCAAATCAACATCCCTAAACTCTGAATATGATATCAACCAAATTATGAAACATGGGCTTCCAAGCTCCAACACAATATTAAATATGAAGATCAACTCATTACTACACCTTGAACAGTGTAATGTCAGGGGCACTTTCATATCTGTGAGATGAGCGGATGTTTTCGTCTTTTAGTGGGTCACTGGTAAGCATCCATTCCTCGGAAATTGAAACGGAAGGGAGCCGTTCTTGTCCATCTGCTGAAAAAGATGAAATACGGTCCTCTTGAATTCCGGTCATTGTTTCCCAAGCAACCCTGTCAGATGGAGACAGTCCAGAAATTTTTCTTTTCCTATAAACATCTTTTGGAGCATTTTTTTCCACAGCATTTTTTGGAGCCCATGAAAATGCTCTCCGGGCCTCTTTCTGCAAGTTACTTAGACTGCTTGTAAAAGACAACTTTGGCGGAGCACCTCTAGCCTTCTGCTTTGGTCTGGAACCTGAGACAGTTACGCGATGTTCCCTAGGAGGCGAGCTTATACTTACAGCAATAGCCTTAGTTGCATATGTAGTAACTACACAGTTGTCTCGTAACGAAGAAAATTCCTTTAATATCTACAAAATTGCAGGAAAACATTACATTGAATAAAAGAAAAGCAATCAAGAATGATGAAGAAAACAAGTAAAAATGAAAGACAAAAACTATCCATATATGAGATAAGGGTATCCCCTAATGCTTTGCTATTGGAACTTCAAAATAAATTAGCAAGGAAAAAATACTTTACCAGTGCAGCAGATTGCAATTGTTTCCTCATCAGTAGCACTTCCAAAATCAGATGAGGATGTTCATGTAGGGAAGAGCACCTTTGCTGCCATGGCACTGGCAAGACAGACAGCACACGAAGCCCTAAAGCCCATGAATTAAGCCGAGAAATCTCATCATCAGACAGATTCCCTTCTCTTCGCTTCAGGAAGAAGTGAACCTTAAACAGTACACAAAGAAATGATCATCGAAATGATGATGTAATTTCAAAAATCCAAAAAGTTCAGTTTACAGAAACTTAGATCATTTAACAAGGAAAACATTATGCTAGATAAATGTCTGATTACAAGAAGTTGCTTAGACCGCAAATTGGGCAAAAGCTGCATTGCACCCATAGCAACTGGCAAAGCATCATCTGTATCCCGTAATGAAGAAAGAAAGCGTGAAGCTTCAGCTGGTCCTCCACCATTAAGAGGATCCGCTGTTAAAAGCTTCACAAGCTGTCGCCCTTGCAACTCTCTCCTTAAATCAATTGATAATCCAGCACTTTCTGCCACTTCTAGTGCAGCAGAAACAGCTCCTTTTCCAGCTAATCTAAGTGCCAGCCCCTCTGGATCTTCCTTGCAATCTGCTTCAACCTGAAATGCAATGATTTGTTATTGAGTTTCCATGAGAAAAAGGAAAGTATAGAAAGTGATAATTTACAGGAAGTTTTATTTAAGCTCGTATACACAGACAATATAAACTTCTAGAGAAGGAAAAAAAAAGATGAATCTGGCATAGCTTTTGAACATTAGACATGTAACAGTTCAAGGATGGGATCACAACCTCTTGCCAACTCGTATAGTGATCATCTGCACTTAGTATGTGGCTGTACCTCTGCAAAGCTTGTTTCATTTTCAAAACCTAAGCATTACAATGAATGATGTCATTTAAGATTAAAAATAGTATGTAAACCGGTACAAGTACTTCTACTGTTACAACTTACTTTTTTTGACAAACTGTTACAACTTACTTATTAAGTAGAAACATTAAAAATTATATTTCTAAAAAATTTAAACAACGGGACGGGCATGAGAGTGTATTAAGGAAAAATATAATACCAAAAACAAGATAGTAAAGTCAAAATATTTCTAATTCCAGGTTTTCACAAACTCCCTAAATATATGTAGTATGGCCCTAAATACATGTGAGTGAACATAATTAACAACATCTTTGAAATATGTTAACCAATTAATTTGCTGTCAAGATTTGATATCACATTTGTGTTTCAAAATAACACAACTCTCATTGGGTAATAGGTACATAATATGTATGCATACAGCAACTATTTAAGAATAGACATGCATCATGCAAGAAAATATGTAACAATACAGTATTAAAAGAAAAATAACTGTAACTTCAGCACCTCTTCCCTAATAGAATCATTCTGGGGTAGATGGCAGCTGCACATTGTGAGAACGTCCAACGCAGCATCTAGTTCCCATGTGTGAACATATCTATTATGAAATTAAGAAATTTAGACGAGACATCACAGGCTGATACAAATACTGGACTACACGATTTAATAATGATGATAAATTCATAATTATAAGCATGCAACAAAACATAGAGATATATTCACACTTAACAGCCTAAAATCTTAAGTAGTGAGGCGGATGTCCATGAATAGTTTTATATCTCAACATACCCAGGAGTGAATCATCTAATTTAGAAATTTGATATCACCTTGTTAAGTAAAAGTTCTCTATCCCCAAATAAAGATTCACTTTTGAAAGTCTTATTTAATATATATCAAAAAAGAGATACAAGCAAATTTCAAACATGACAGTATTGTGTGAAATTTCAATATGAAAATATAGATTCCCACATGTTCCCTTCATGCAAAACCACTTGAGATTGAAGCATGAACAATGCACAAACCCACATTTGTAGAAATTTAATTTAGTTACGGAAATTGGGGAAGCATGGATTGAATTTTTACCAAATATGTCCATTCACATTTGCCAAAATCAAGAACATGAAATTATTAGTTCACCTCAGAGCAAACCGTTTGACAGTCAGAAGAAAAACCCCATTTTACATAGATATGATCAAGTGATTTGATTTACACACCTTAGGGCAAGTCTAGCTGCCAGATGTTTATCCTTCAACCTTAAGCAATACTGCCAACTATTGCTCCAAATATTACGTCCTCCATATCCTTGACGCTGTGCATAATTTGAATGAATCTCTTCTGCTTGCTCAATGATCAGCTGAAGAAGCTGATCAGCAGCCCCATTACGTAGAAAACGATCAGAAAGTGCAAGAGCATCCATTAGCTTTCCTTCGCCGATTAGTCTATAACAGAAGAACACTCTGTCACATCACATGTACATTGCTAAAGAAAGATAACTCGTAATTATTTAGGGCCCTAAACCTATTGAACCAACAAAAAAATGAAAACATTCAGAAACTTAGTACAGACAATGATCGTGATTGAGAAAGTATGGGTGTTTTCTATTATTCCCCATTGTCAATCTCAAACAACATCACATAATAATCAGGTTTGACAATGATAATCTGATTTGAAGTTGACAAAACTGAATCAGGAAAAAAGTCAATGTTTAAATAATGCAAAAGTCCAGATATCCAAGAATAAAGCAAAATTACAATTAGAAAATAACCATTGATAACAAATATGGAGTAAATTGACTAAATAGGGTATGACATGACTGCACCAAGTTTGCAACATTCTAATGCTAGTGCAATGAAACTTGACAAGGGAAAAAACACTATTTAAAAAAAATATATTCTCCCTCCCCTATTTTAAAAAAATGAAGGGAAAAAAATTTGTTTGATCAACTATTAAGTATAATACCGTTCCACTGCCTTCTGATATGGTTCTTCATTATCCCAGTCAAAAGAAAGGAAAACGGTTGTGTCAAGTTGAGAAGCTTCATATTTTGAGGAATCATGCCAGAAGTCTGCAGCTTCAACCCCTTGGCTATTTAGGTCTGTCAGAGCTACAGGGATTGTACTGCTATTAATGTCATCAGCATCTGACTCTGTCTCAGTGTCATGTTCACGAACTCTCTTAACAGAAGATCTTGCTTCAAGGTTGCTATCATCCGCTGTTTGATTAGCAGTTACAGCAAATTCTGAAACTCGGTGAAGATTTGTCTGCATTTGTATCCATCTATTCAAAGTTGGGAACCTGTACATCAGAAGAAAAGGCTGAACACAATATTGAATAATACTGACAGAAAGTATGCACCCCCAAAAAAGGCAAATATCATTTGCAGATAAGCTAAATATCATTTGCAGATAAGCTAACATGAGATTGAGATGTGAACAAAGAAACGTGTGCTAAACGCTCCATTGGCAAGTACCAAAACCACACAAGGATGGCATGTTAGCAAAAAAACTTAAAAAAATTCTTTTATAACAGAAGCATGAATATGAATGGGAGAAAAGTGGCTTAAAGAGGCTGAAAAACCACATCACTCGAGGGGGAAAATTCAGAAATGCAAATTCCTTTCTACCATCCAGCTTAATGTTTTATTTTTTAAAGTTTTAATCTTTAGGTAATTTTATGTAAGGGCTCTCTTGAAAAGCTTCATAAAAACAACCGGGGTGGAGTCTCTCTCTATAACCGTGAGAGAGAGGGAGAGGGAGAGAGAGAGAGAGAGAGAGATGTAAACACGTCAATTAAGGCGAATGAAATTGAGGTATGCGTCGAACATGATTTGTGACAAAAGTACCTCTAAGCATAAAGGAAAATTTTATTCCATAGCTATGAGACATGCAAAGTGAATGTTGACAGTTAAAATGTGTTAGAGAGATGTACATAAGTAGTCATGGTTCGATAGCGACATGCAAATACGTAAACAGGGTTAAAAGTTAAGACTTGTATTTAATTTCTCACCAGCATATATATAACATAGCTTCTGTGTATAAGACACACATTCTCTCATATGTAGTATGCAAGCTCATTTTTTCTTTTTCTCAACATGGTAGACAGGCCTAATGAGAGGAAACCCTAATCCATACTAACCCGAAGAACCCATATGATCCCCACTTTTTCTGGCCGTCATACTGTTGTTTTCTCCATCCTGCTAGATCCCTGCTTTTACACGACCCTACTGCTCCCACTGCTGTGTAACACTGATTCTCTCATGCTTTCTCATTTTCTCTTTCTCGACAAAATCCAACAAGCTCAAGGTTGCAAAGAGGAGAATATTATAATGGATGTGTGACTATACAAGATAAGATAGGGACAAATACAATCATCAAAATAAAATTGCAGTATCTACATTAATGTAACAAGGGAATGTGTGGATAAGACCAGTAGAAGTACCAATTATGAGGGTAGGGAAGATGGAGGATAGCCAAATCGTTAGAGGTAGAGAGACATAAATCCAAACGGTTATAAGAGATTTAGAGGTAAATGGTCTATCTTTAAATTTAATATACGATAGAGCTTTATAAAACAAGGTTCTACATCAATAAAATATGGTGATGAAAAATCTATAGATGAAAGAAAATATTTTAACAGTATCAAAATGAAATAGAAGTTTTATATTAATGATCAAGTATCTGAACTAATATGAACCAAACATCATGTGCTTTTAAAATAGCTAAAATATGTACTCCCTCCGGTCACATTTATAAGCAAAAAAACACTTCAAATTTTGGTCACTATTATAAGCAAAAGTTAACTACTTTTAAACTAATTAATACTATTATTCCTAATATACCCTTATTTAATTCTACTGTTTTTTGGGCATAGAGATGACAATGAGTAATTAATTTTGTCATAAGTGAATTAAAGTTGGACTATTTTTTTCCTTCTCTTATGAGTGCATTGGTACAAGGGGATGCACTTCAAAAGTGATGCAACTTTAATGGAATTACTGCTCAATTAATTCTAACGAAATTCATGTTTTGCAATTTAAGAAGGACAATATAGTAAACTTCCCTAATGTCTTCACCAAATCAAGAAAATTAACTACACTTAACTGAATTTCTTAAACACCGCATAAATAGTTTGTTTTGCTTATAAATGTAACCGGAGGGAGTATGAAACTGACAACCAATGCACACAAATAGGGTACACTACCTTTCAGATTGATCAAGAGCAAACTCATAAAACAAACGATCAGCATCCGGAGTCTGCAGTAATCCATCACTCAAGGAGCTTGAAATTGAGGAGCTACTACTGTCATACAGTATACAACTCCCAAATACACATGCCAAGACAGACCTCACTGGGGATATTTTTGCCAAATGTTTCACTACATCTAACTCGAGAGGATATAGTGAGACTCCGGGAGTTGCTGAAGAACGGGAATAGCAATTAGGCTTTGCATCTTTAGATGAAGGAGAAAGTACTTTATTTTCAGAGCTGCTCTTAGGGAAGGAAGGAACAACTGGAATGCATGCCCATCCATGTCCAGATCGTGGAGGATAAACTGGAGGTACACATGCAGAAATCACCTCATGTACAAAATCAGCACACATGATTTCAGCTGCCTTCCCTGCTGCATCAGTACTGCCTCTTTCAAAAACAAGACGAGTCAAAAGCTGCAAGATGGAACAGTAAACGTGGTTAAAGGAAAGCAAGACATCCTAATCATATAAAATATTAAATTTTCATAAATATTTCTAAATGGCTCCATAAAAGGAGACCTGGTGCATAAGGCTCTGTCCTTGCTGTGTATAGGAAGAGTCAAATGTATGCAGCCTGAACTCTATTAATAGAATAAACCCAAGTTTCTTCCCCACCTTACAAGCTGGTTTTGTGGGGTTGCATTATGCACAAAACTTTCAGATAGTATTAAAGTCTATCCTAGAACCATCATTGAACCACTAGTATTATCCATACACCAGGCTTGATTGGCATGGCATGAGGGGTTATTTCGAAAAACCCAAATCTCCTTTTGATTGGAGATAAGCCCTAAACAGAGCTTATAAAACTTCGGCAATCCTCACCTTACAAGCCGGTGTTGTGAGGTTGAGTTTGGCCTAAGAACCTAAGACCACATGATTGGAAGGCTATTTTAGCAAGTAGAATCAATGACCCTCAGAAAGCCAAAAAAAAGACCCTCAGATCTCAAGGAAGCAACCTCATCACTGCACCAAATATTACCCTCCATTTCCAGAACCCTAACTATATTTTGTTAAAATAAATACATAAACATGTGCCGTTTAAAGATGGCAGACTTAGTTAAGTATGAGTATATTGCGATAGTTGCACAAATAAGTTAAGTTGAATATTGTTATTGTTGAGCATGTAATCAAAGAAACATGATTTTCACTTGATTAAAATATGATAACATTGATACTTCTCCCAAAATTTTAAAAAATTCATGTGTTTGATTGCAATGTGGAGGGGTAAGAGAGATATATGATTAACTTCTGATAATAAAAATAAAGGCTTAGACACTCATAAACATGGTGGTAGTTGCACCAAAAATCAAACACTGTCAAATAGTTTCAATATTTTAAAAGCCTTACATCCTTAGGCCACTCGTAAACGACGGAGAAAAAGTTGAAATCATGAGTAGTATCAGTCCCGTCAACTATGTCGCCAATTGCAGCAACATGAAGAATGAATTGTGATAAATATGTCATAGGTTTGGCACTCAAGGGAGAAAATATTCTCTTCCCAGAGTCTTTAATGTCAAAACCAGAAGACTGCAGGCCAGTTTCTCCTCCAGCTGAACTTAAAGGTATTGGTTTAACAACTCTTAAGCCGAGCCCAAGTATAATTTCCTTGTCACCATTGGAAATAACACTCCTCTCAGAATACAATCCTTCACCTCTAGTAGTACTTGGTTCAGTTTCTTCATCGGTGACAGCTCTTGCAAGGTTATGCAGCTTACCTGATTTTAGGATAAAAACATGTTATAACCATTGAAGTTGCACTTGATGGACACAGAATTCAACCATCTTGATTTTACAACAAAAGTAATTATAAAATGCCAATAGATATCAGTACCACTCAGAAACTGCCGCTTGCCCATATGAGCATCTTCAATCATCTGATGTAGCAAAGCCAGAGCACGCTCCCTCTGCTCCTGCCGGTACGACTCTTTTGAAGATGTGATGACATTTTCCCCGGACAGGATTGCCTGCAGTGTTGGAGGGTTGTCCTGGAGGAATAAATCATATAAACATCATTAGCAAGATCACAGCCTTATACAGCATTTGCATGTACGTTTTTTGTGGTATGGCATTGTATTGTACTCTAATAAGACCACGAAAGTAAAGGATAACGTCGGAATCTCCATAAAAAAATAAAAGAGATGGGGGGAAATCACAAAAGAAAAAAAATTGTGAAAGACCAAATCTACTTAAAAAACCAAATCACATAAGGGAAAGGGAAGACGATATGCAAAGTATTATAAATAAGGGGAAGGAGAAGGCAATATGCAAAGTATTATTCAGTGAAGCTTGCAATCAAGTTTGCCTCATGGTATGGAGAAACTTCTTTTGCTTAAGTTCAGGGGGTTTGCAATTCTTGTCTTTGGTTTTGACATATTAGATTTAGTATTGTGTTGCATTTTTCTAATATCCTCAACAAAAAGAAACGGTATTAGATCAATCGAAACTAGGGTTCCACAATTTTTGTGTCTTCTCATATTTTATTTAATATGATAGGAAAGGAAAGTATTTTTTGGCCGTGTGATAATTGTGTGGTTCTTTGGTGGATTTGACTACGGCAAAACACTGGTAGTTGTGTTAAAAAATAGCTGTCCTTACACTATTAGAGAGTGGGATTGTATTTGTGACCTCTATTCATTCTGCAAAGTGACGTTAAGGATGTAAAATGAAAAGCTATTGATGCAAGAGCACCATCTTGTGCTTTACCAAGCAAGATATTATTGAACGCTAAATTAGTTGCTCAATAAAGCTATGATAACATGTCAATAAACTCATACATTGAAAACATGGACTGTTTAAGGCCCAGAAAAGAATTTTATATCTACATATCAAACAAACTTAATGGTAATAACAGATGCTGACATAGGAATATTGTTGGCTTATGCCAATGCTCAAAATCAGAAAAGGAAATTAATTATTGCATGGGGCATACTGCAACTGGTTTTCTTGAAAAGGATTCTTACAAATAATATTCAAGCCTTACCTGCTCCAAGAACTCCTGTAAGCGCTTTAGAAGACGCCGTGACGCAGAGATGACTCCCACTTCAAGGATCTGGTCCCAATAAGTAAAGCCAGCTTTGGGAGATCCTCCTGGATATATCTCAGATAACATAATTTGGGCCTACACATTGAATAATAAAAACAACTATCTAGTCATGAGGACAAAGCTTTTAAGAATAAAGAAGGACAAGAGATCAAGGGTATATTGAATAGCATTTCACAAAAAGAAAATATGCCTAAATGGATGACATTCTTGGTGAACAATAATAATGGAACAATGAATGTGCACACAAACCTTAGTTCCTAATTATATCATAAATGACAAAGTTTAATTCTTTGTTCTTGCATAAACATCCACACAAACCTTGTATAATTTCTTACATCTAATGAAATATTGGTTTCACCCGATTAATGTTAATTGTTAACTATATGCTAACAAGGAATATGAAGTGAGAACGAATAATAACATAGATTCTACAACTAGCAAACAAGTTTTCTATAAACCTATAATTTGTAAAATCAACAATGTTAAAATAAAGCCCTTAAATAGGTGTCATGACAATATCTTTTACACCTGCTTGATTTCTCTTAGAATTTGGGTGTTTAACTAAACCATCAAAGTTAGCCCAAGGAGTGAGGATTTCCCAATAACTACATTAATCATATATTTTTAATCACTCTGAGATTTCAACACACCTCCTTGCATCTAGAACTAGACATCTAGTATGTGGACAAATGCAGCTGGCCAAAATAACATATTTAGGATAGGCTCCGACACCACATTAGAATGCACACTATACCTATCTCAGCTAAAAATTTAACTCAAAGGGTGAGAACTACTCAAGCATTTTAGGAACTATTTTGGCTATATCTCTTGTCAATTTAGGATCTTAACAATTCGATTATTGGACTACTGATTTCTTTGATAAGCATGTTATCTACACCCTCTTGTTTTAACTCACTTCAAACAGAATGAAAAGCTCCATGATCATCCAGTTTGGAAATTGAAATCTCCATGGACAAGTCTCTCATTTGGACAGTGGTGCCCACAGGGTATAGTATGAATTGTATATAGATATTTGAAAATTACAAAATATTGTTTCCCTTATCTCAGCATCATGTGTGGCTCTAGCTCCCAGATGGTTCCTCATTTGTTTTTACACAACTAAGCAGTTCTTCCAACATAGGTTTTTTGGAGATTTTTATGAAATTTGAATGGTTAGAGTTATTTAGTTTCAAAACCTTTTAAAAGATTAAGGAGGCCAGAGCTTCGTGGAAGTGATCAACTCACTGTTATTAGGTGTATTTAGCATAACTGCAGAGTAGAGTGCCCATACTTTTAAGATTACGGTTCTGAGGCCCTGCTATGAAATCGGATTGGTTTTTCTGGTCTGTCTCTTTAACGGCATCTTGGTTGCAATGTATTAGAAAGAACTGGGAAAACTAAAAGATTGACTTTCCTAATAGCTAAACAGTAAAGTATAGGCCGGAGAATGGTATTCATACGTCTCTCTAACATTTGCATCCAAGTTTCAATTGTTATCATGAGCATGTTCTTTTCTGGACGTGATTTATTTGTCATCTGTGAAAAGAAAAAATATTTTGGCTACTATTGTTTTGCTCTTTCTCCCTCCCTTCTCCACAGTCTAATTTCTTTTATGTGGAGGGGGGGGGTCAGCTGACTGGAATCAATCAAGGAAATGATTGTGGCACCTGATTCAGCAGTTGTTGAGACATCCCTGCAGACTTTGCAGAAGTGGCAGCAACATCAATGCAAAGAAGAATCTGGCAAGAAATGCACATTCTCAGAACCAGATATACACAAAGCATTATATTCCCCATCAGTTGAAATGACAAAATCTAAATTGCTTTCTTAGCATTTTAGCAACTTACTGTAGACAAGGGTCCCAATTGGGAGCGTAAAGAGGAAAAATCTAGATCCTGTACACGGGACACCACATCATCTACCTGCATTTATAAAATGATTAACATTCATGACAAGCAACTAGAAATAATCAAGAAAATGCTAAAAAGGAACCCATACAAAAGTTGCAACCACAACAACTCAACTTGGCGTGCTATACTGATAAAAGAAGAAAAGTAAATTTGTCATAGAACATAAGGAACTGGTAATTTGAAAATTGATAACAGCATCTACAACTCTAAGGATATAGTGCAAAACCCATAAGAATCACACTCATTTATATGTCCCGTACATCATGAAAAAGAAGGAAAAAGATGGAGGTAGGGAAACAAATCATTCAGGCCAATGGTCTCAGAGGGGCCTGTCATCTCAGAGGGGTTTTCCTGCCGATCAACCTCACAAATTACAACCAATTTAAGTTTCCAACAACCTACAGAATAATATCAGTCATCTTCTCTTTCACCTTAAGTTGTTAGTTTTGAAAATTGAAACAGCACAATACTTCTTTGGTGTTGCAGACAACCTTTTTGGAACAATCTCTTTGCTATTCTTTTAAGCATAGCACGTAACTTCCTACCTTGGAGAAAATTTTGCTGGTTGATTACAAAGGTTTTGGAAGAAATTTTGAGGCTAAAACTCACTGGCAATCAAATATAAAATTTTGCATGACCAAAAACTTGGTTCTGCACTCATGTCAATAATGCATTGAAATGAAAGGGAAAATCTGTCAAAACCATAAGTTCAACAGATCGGGGAAATTTCAACCAAATAAAAGTACATACAGATGATTTTTTGCAGGCACTATCTACCCATTCAGCTAACTCAAGGGTTGCTTTGTCTTCGGCAGATAATGAAAACCGATGAACGGCTTCTTCTCCTATATCAAACTTTGCTTTCTGCATGCAACTGCAGAAGGGGGGAGGGGGGGAATATATCAGATTTTTTGGAAAAAAAAAACATTTAACACATAAAAGTGCATAGAAGGAAGACTTTTTTTTCCCTAAAACAGATGAAACATCAAAATAAAGGAAACTTGTGGTAGAACATTAGCCCAAAGAGTTATCTAATACTCAGGAAATTCACTACAGAAGAACCAAAGACCAAGAAATGAAAATATAGCAAAAAACACAAAATACTATATATATCAACAACTGAAAAGAGTAAACCAAACTGTCTGCAAATGCTTGTCTTAGAAGTTTCAATCAATTTGTCTATTGTCCTTCCAACTCGTGGCTTTTATTTCATAAACAGTCTAGCCAGGACTTCTGTCCAAAATTCAGACCCTGCCCTCATCTTTTTATCTTAAATGTGATTTGACCTCCCCAACATCAAATCTCAACTTCTATTATTTGGCTTCTTTTTCTAAAGGGTACATTTCCAAAAAGCTTAGCTAAAGCTTTTGACGAAGAAGAGTTAGAATATACAAAAATATCTTGTCTTTATCGTATCTTCAAAGTAACAAGAGTATTTTAGATAATATCTTAGAACTAGTTTCTACTATATCATCGTTTGCTTCCTTATTCGATTAACATTAGAAGTCAGTATTAATGTAAATATAGATTAGTGTTTTGCCTTCTAGAATAACATGCAATACATTTTTCACATCAATTTTATCATAATTTTACTATTGTAAGTATTCCTGTTTCTCCCTCTTTATCTGAAGAACTAAACCCAATAACTTCAACAATATGCATTATAAGGAGGGAAACACTCACAGGTTAAGTAGCTTGGAGGGAGCTGCACGTAACACTGTCAATGCCTCTTTCCATCTCCATTGGCGTTCAGATAATGGAAGAAGATGCTGCAAAATTGATAAACGCCATTCCCATTCTTCAATGAAACGAGTTGCGGTTGACATTCGCCACTCGAGAGCCTGTCTGCTGGTTTTGCTTACGCCACCATCTAATGTGTTTTCTAATTCAACCACAGATGATGGAATGTTTTGACGCAATATGTCAAGTAACAAACTCGTGAAAGATATAACCATTTTATTTCCCGCTTCACTTCTAGTTGAGCAATTATTTCCAGAAGAGGATTCATCAGATGATTTAGAATCACTCCCTCGTGATCCACAATGCATCAAGTTGGCAGAGATATTATCCATATGCAGTAGTGAAATTATGGCATTCACCATAAAAATCTGCATCGTTGAAAAAATCAGGGTTTGGCAAGCAAGTATCATAACTGGAAGAGGAATTTTAGAGTCTTCGAACAATTTTAGAGTCTTATGAAAATCAATCAACAGAAGGATCCAAATAGAATGTATATTTTTTTTAATTTTAAATAAATGAAATGACAGTATTATTGGAAAAAGCAATTAACAAAATATCCAAATACAACAGTATATAGAACTTGTCACCAGAGAGGTATTTCAACTTTATTCGAAGTCGGGTAAAAAAAGAAAAATATTGATCATACAATCTTTTAACAATTGATGCCAACACTTAAAATATAAAAAAAAAAATTAAAAAACATCACAGAAAATGCACTTTTATAACTGCTAGTCACTGAAACATGACATGACATGTTACATCATACATGAACGGTTTCCCTTCAATTTATATTGTGAGAAACAATTAATGAAAGTATTTGACAAAATATCCAAATACAAAACATAGCACTTGTCACAGGTCAGATGTTCCATGTAGTTCGGGTGGGAGAAATTTGTTTCAAAAAACGATCAGAGAGAAAAGAATGAAATTGCATGTCTGGACTCGGGAGTATAAGATTACAAGAAAATCCTAGTTATATCCAACTACATAAAGAAAACTGCTTCTGCCTCGCAAAGATTAACATTCTGAGAAGGAAGAAATTGGAATAAAAAAATACTATAAAATCTTTGAAAAGGAAATAACCTTGCGTGGAAGACTACTAATACCATCCAAATGGCTCCGCAAGTCCTTCAAATGAACTAGTGGCACATTTTGATGAGTTTCTATTTCACCGGACATAGTCCTTTCCATTGCTCCTAAAGCAAGAACACTTGATTCTAGAGCATAACGCATATGCATGAGTTCTACATCTTGCTTCCTATGTCAAATGAAGGAAAATCAGCAAAAAGAAGGCCCAAGGAAAGAAATAGACATCACAGTAAGTATGAGACATTAAGCATTTTAACATTTTATGTCAAGAAAATATTGCCATGCAATTTGTGGCTTTCATCCAGTCAAGCACCATAAAATTACATGTTCTTACGTGCAAAATTGTCTTGATGTAAAGAAGAATAATACAAAGGCAAATTGAATGGTGTAGAAAAGAGAAGAGGTGTGTGGCTAGCATTACTGTAATATAGTATATACGAACATAATGTAATGCAAGTACAATATACACATATCAGGACCAAAATATATAGATTGATTATAGGAAGGGTAAGCAAGGTCTTCAAGGTGTGTTGATGGTTTGGCATGCGGTGTTATGGGTGCTATGGCATTCACGAAACGAAAGGATTTTCGAGGCAAAGGCTAGAGAACCAGAGGAGATTTTTGAAAAGATACAAATTGTTTCGTGGAAATGGCTTCTATCAAAAAAGGTTAAATCACCGTGCTTATTTTATGAATGGTGTGTTTTGCCGTTTGACTGTATAGTGTGATAGGGCTATTGGGGTGGGTATAGCAACTGTTAGTTTGTGGATTATTCCTTGTATTGATTGGGTGGAGTATGTCATGTACATATTGTACGATTGTGATGTAAGTACCTCTTGTACTGATTCCAATTATATATAAATATACTTTTCAATGTTCAAAATATATATATATATATATAGATCGATTATTTTTTCAGTAGTGGTTGAGTGAGTTCCAAAAATGAAAATTTTGTATGAAGAATACCGTGTAATTTTTTCAGGAAAAAAAAAAGTAGCCCTAATAATGAAGTGCGTCTGTTTTCTTATACAATAATTAAATAACAAACAAACTCAGTAAAACCATCCACTTAGAGTTCCTATCTGTCCTAAGCAAACAATAATGACGCTGCTACCATAACATTTTTTGGCAAAAGCTGATGACCATTACTAAAAGAGAAAGGAGAATCATAAACATACATCTTCCAGGCTTCCAGAGTAGAAGCAATTGGTTGCATAGTGATCAATTCTATGGCTTCCCGGAATATTATGCCTGGGACAACATCAAATAGTACCTACAGAAGATTCTCCAGTCATGATAGGACAACAGAACATGGTGTTATCATATTTAACGTTCAAACTTAAAGTACAATGAATCTCAAATGAATTCTGATAGATTTTGTTAAAATTTAAAAAAACCATACAGTATCAACTTGTGATATATTTTCATTTGAAAAATAAAGGCTTCAATTTTGTAGTGACTACGGATAATTTAAGAAGGGAGGGTAACTATTGCAAAAACCAAGTCCCACCTTACAAGCCGGTTTTGTAAGGATGAGTCCCAGTATAAAAATCTAATAGTAACTTCCCTTCATGATTTTACACATCAACAAACATATTATTTTGCATTCAAATCTGTTTTCATCATCAAACATATGCCCACTATGTGTGGAATGTCATCAAAGGCTGTTATGAACATAAAAGAGGAATCCTACCATTTAAGATCATAACATCACAGTCTGCAAAAATTACATATATTTGAAGTCAATCACATCAATAATTACTGATATGCAATTATAACCCTTCCAAAGATAGGAATGAATTCCAAGAACACCAGCTACAATGCTGTACATTTGACATAAAGTATTACCCGGATAGGAGTTTGGACAGAAAGACGTTCCAAGACAAAGTTCTCAACAAAATGATCAGAATATGTGTCCTCATCACTAAATGCCGCTTGTTCTTTTCCAGAAAGCACTAATGAGAATTTTGAATTCCAAGACTGGCCAGAATTCACACAGGCAACAAAAGAGGCAAGATCGAGCTGATAGCATAAAGTATCACATAGATGCTCCACACAGGACATCTGTCAGAATATCAAATCAAATTAGCAAGGTACCACCGATTCATTTTTTTAATTTTACTACCCACAAATCACATTTGAAACCATGAAAGAGGAAAAATACCTCATCGGATTTATTACCGTAAAGAGAAGATTCTTCAAGCCGAATTACTTGTGACTTACTTGTCCAGAGAAGTTGCATTAATTTTCTCCTTGCTTTTATTTTACCAGCCAATAAATCCCAACCCATGGCAGCTACTAAAGGCTGAAGTTGTGGAAACAATTGGAGGACCTGCAACAAACAAGTACATAAGTTTATATTTGAAAGTACATCGGTGTAGGGAGTGGGGAGAGTTAAATGACACGACACAATATAATAATTGATACAGCAGCAAATATTTATTCATAAGCGTAAAACAAAAATTGGTACATACATTGCTAGCTTCTTCCAGCTGCTCCCTTTTCACAGCAGACAGGGCAGTATCCATAACACATTCAAGAACATGTAGTCCAGAAACACGAGCATAATGATACATCTCTGTCTTGCATGATCTGATCACCTCATTCAGTGATAATGTCTTATCATCTACATTCTTACAAGGCTTCAGTTCTGCCAGATAGTTTTGAAGACGTACAAGAGGTCGTGGAGTGAAATTGTCAGTTTGAACTCTATCCATTTCGACCTCTTCAGACAAAACCTCGTCATGAATGCTCTAAACAGAAGCGTTGATATTTGATATAGTTAAAAAAAATCCTTTTACATATAATGGCTAAGGAAAAAACTCTATGCTGTAAAGTGTTAACTCAATACTTATCTAGCAATTATTAGAAATAATTTTAAATAAAGGAAAATGATAATACCAAGACAAAATGACCAATCTACATTAGTATGGGTTGAGTAATAGTGAAACCATTTTCTCCGAGTCGATTAAATACATGGAAAAAGTGGGAGACACAGGAAATGCATTAATAGTTTTTTGTAAAGACCTTACTGATCAGAAGCCAGAATGCTTTGTAAGATGGTTTGCAATCCGACCTGTTACACTCCTACTTACCAAAGACTTTGTAAGATGGATTGCAACTCTCAAGACATTTCTAGGTAAGAAAAACAGTTTGAATCACATTTTTAGCAGTAACTCTTGTGAACTCGTGCAATCTCGCTCAAAATTGTGATTAGAGCCTGATTCAGTAAGTCTGATAATACAATGCATGCAGAAATGGAAGTGTGCTACTTATTGAAGGCTCTGTAGGATGGCTGTCAGACTCACATTTTAACTTGGATGGCTCTGTTGTGTCAAAATTACCAGTTGACTCCTAAACTCGTTGGAGATGTTAATATTTCTAGGTAGTAAAATCATTTTGAATCACATACAAACTCAGTTTTAGCAAACTCATTTGGACACGTGCAAACTCACTCAAAATTGTGGTTAGAACTAGATTTTGCTAGTCTATGAAACCTATAAATTAGGGCCAAAAACATGCAAAACAATGGTGTTTAATCATAACTTCAGAAGACTTTGCATTTTTGCTCACTCACAGTCAAACCAAGCGGTCCTCTCACAGCCTCCGATCCTTTCAACAAAAACTCTCATTCCCTTCTGGGAATCCCCTTGCAGCGCTTAGTTCAAAGAATACCCACGGTCTGGTGAGCATCCCATACTACAAACCCATCCTTATGTTGTTTCATTAGACGACCCCTCTCCAAAATTCTTCCGCGTCCCATAGCATGAATGTGCTCATGCTTTATGCTCTCTAATCGAAACAAGCCAATCCCAGCTCTATTACTGGACTAATTTTATTGTCTATGTAACCGTTCATACAGTACTCTTCTGTTATTGTTGTGCGTGACTATCAATTTTTTGTTTAACCCACGTGTTATGTGCTTTATCCATTCATCATTTTCTCAGTCTTACAGTTTTGAATTTGTCCACAGCTACAAGACTAGTAATGTTGAAGATCGTGAATAAGACTTGTACTATAACATTTAATTATTATGCCTTGCTTTATGATGGAACTGCCTTGCTTTTTTAATATTATTTTTACATTAGGTTAAATGTTCAATATTAGAAGTTGAAAATTTACGAGTCTAGCCCACGTAAGCTCCAGAAGTTTACATAACACTTGAGTTGGATAACCTTCAAAGATCATAGGAAGAATTATATAAATCAATAAAACCTTTGGCAGTAAGTAGGGACCGTATACCTGCATCATTTGAACAATATCTCTGCAATTCGATGAAAGAGCTTCACTGTATATCTTTAGCATTTGGCTACGCATGATAAGCCAAGATTCCCCAAAGTCCTCGCTTCTTGATAAAATGGCCTTCAAGAGATCTTTCAAAACTATGCTACAAAAGAATTGGGAACATGCAGGTATGAACTACTAGGACTGAAAAATATTTCAAGAAAGCAAACAAAAAAAATGAAATAAATCCACAAAGATAACAAATGATAAGAAAGTTCCGCAACAACTTCCATAACAGATAAAAGACGTTGCATGATTTATCATTCGTTTGAACTTGCAGGTAGCACAGATACCAATCATATCATGAAAAGTTGAGGAAAAACACAAAAAAAATACAGGAATGTTGTAAGCTCAGGCAATGGAATAGCAATGAAATCTGTCTGTGTCCTTTAATTTGGAGAATATGGTCTGGAATTTGGATTTTTTATTCTTAATGGTGCTACTCAATACTGTTTTACATGAATTCAAATTACAAATGTTCAAAGAAATTGGTAGCCTTAGAGTTCTTTGAGCCAATTTTCTCCGTTGTTTTCTTTTCCTTTTTCTCTTTGGTATGGCTTCTTATCCTCCACACCTCCCGAATGTACATTAAACGTTTTCAACCTTCCATTCTATTACCTATCATACAATAACCAAGCTTTTTTCCCACTCAGTTACATAAGATTAATCAGCATCACAATACCATGCCATGTATTAAGTTCATATTTAGATAATTTACCAGTATCTCTACTCTAACTATTGGACTGCCCCCCCTATCAGACTAACCCTCCCTCTGTTTTTCTGGGGTCTTCACGCATAATCAAAAATTCTAAGACCAGACCCTACCATTTTTTCTACAATAAGGGCTACCTTAGTTTTCTGTATGGTGATGCATTCCTATGTTAAACTTGTATTTTGTAACAGTGTAAGGACTCATGCATTTTAATAATATCATCTCTTCTTCTTTTTTGATGATACAATTTTATCATCTCTGCAACTGCAGCACTGGGCTTGCTTTCATTGTATTTTAAAATTCCATAGTTCAAATAAAACCTAGAAACAAAACCTTTATAGGTTTCCACGACAGATTTACAGCTTTGTTGAGGTTTGATAAAACATTATTAAGTCTCTACATATGTGAACCAAACAAGTTATCCTTCCAACCTCCATTCATTTAATATATTGGATGTCAAAAGGGGAACCTAAATTCTAAGTTCAAGAATCAAAATAAGTTGAATTCCCTACGCAAATACATGCATCGACATGTAGATAGATCATGAGAGAAAACTCACTACTCATATATAATTCTAAAAGCAATCCTCATAACACAATACAAATTACTTCAATTTGAATAGGGGAATTAAAATGAAGCATACCGGTACTTAGATTGATCGAGTCCATAATCAAAATGGAGAAAACGTAAATGAGAAATTGCCCCTTCTACATCACCACCTTCAATACTCTCCCTGATAACATCCAAATGAACAACCTGAGTCATCTTCTGTATACCAAAAAGCACCTTTACAGTAACATCCTCCTCCAAATCATCATCACCACTTTTTACCGCTAAACCAGAATCCTCACACTCCCGCCGTCCAATTTGCTTCTCTATATTCCCATTGAGTGCATCAAAAACATCAGCATGATTCAAAACCAACTTCCTCAGACTCATCAACTCACTTTCTTCAACAAAACTCTCACTATTTTCAATTACGCCGTCCTCGTCCTCGTCATCAACTCTCAACCTCTTTACACCTATCTCCAAAACCCTATCCAAAACTTTCCTACACATTTCCATCTCATTACCACCATTTTCCTCCTCTAACACCAAATCAATCAAATGCTGAACTAACAACAGAAACTCCGCACGTAAACGCAGCGTTTCGGAATCGAAATTCCAAACCGACGAAGCATCGTCCAATTGAAGCAATTCGAGAGTCGATAAGTAGGTGAGAAGAGCGGGAGATGAACAAGATGGAGACCAAGCGATGTTAGGGAAACGACCGGATCTAGCGACAATGGATTGAAGAATATGGCGAGCTAGGTCACGGTTTCGGGTTCGGAGAGCGAGGAGAACACCGCGTAAGGGTTCGAATTGAGCAAGGTGGAGATGGTTCGCGATGAGACGACAGAGGATTTCGGTTTCTTTGCCCATCGCATCGCGGCGGGGCTGCTGCATCGGAGTAACGATTGTGTTTGTTTTAGTCGATTGTGTGGAAGGTGGATGTGGAATTTTGTAGTGTCATGTGATTCTCTGTTTGGAACTTGAAGCCAGAAATGATAGATGATTGTAGATACTGTTTGTAAAATGGAGTTTAATATGAATGAAACACTACCTCGGCGTGGCGTCAGAAACCATGTGTAGAAATTAGAGGCAAATTAATTTTGATTAGATTAATTTTTTCTGATATGAAAATATCAAGACTAATTTGACTTTCATTTTTAGTACTAGCCCGCAATTATCCATTTCAAATTTTATTTTTGTCTAATTTAGTGGTGAATATTATTAAAAATAAATAAATTAAATTAATCTTTAATATTTTTATTTTGGGACAAAAATTAATTATTAATCTCTTATTATAATGGAGAGATTAATTTGTTCCGTATAAATATATCAAATATTAATATGAGTTTTATTACACGTTATTTAAATAAAAATGACACACTATGTTCATAAATGCTTACTCGACCGGCAAAAATGATGAAATTGTTAGGTTTGACATTATAGCCGGAGTTCTAATATCAAGTGAGAGTTTATAATGATTTTGTTATTTCATCTATTTGTCCAAAAAGATACACACTACATGGATATACACATTATTTTATGTTGCGATCAAGTGTTTTGATATATGTCCAAACAAGTATTGTTTTATTGTTACACCGTAAAATTTCTTCTTCTTTTTACATGTTTACCATCGAGATAACTTAATTGAGTTGATCTCTCATGATAAGTGTTTTTTCATATCCACTTATGAGAAATTGAATCATTAATCAAATAATTAAGAGACTCGAGTATTTACCTTTTGTATCACATTGTTGGTAATTGGTAAATTTATGTCATTCATGTTAATAAGATCCATAATAAAAGTTGGATTGTAATAAAAATAGCACGAGTCTTGTTAACAAGTGTCCCTTTAACACTCTTTAATGCTTTTAATAAATGCAAGTCATCAAAGTTAGCACGAGCCTCGTTAACACTCTTTAATACTTTTAATTAAATTGTTTATTCACAAAGTTAAACATTTCAATTTCAATGAATTTAATTCAAATATTTTCATAAAAACTTACTATTTAAGGTCTATTATGATAACAATAGTTAGAGAAAAAGCCAAGTCATCAAAGTGGAATTAAGCAATTGATTGGTGATAAGGGATGCATGTCAGTTAATAGGGAAGGCAATTTACTCATATTCAGTGGGTACCCATAAAAAATACCCATAATGGGTAGGGTAAAAACCCGCATTTTGGGTATGGGTAATTACCCACAAAATTGAACGAGTATGGGTGCGGATACGGGTACCTTAGTACCCACCCCATATACCCATATGATATATATTTATTTATTTTAATTATATTATTATATAATAATATATGTAGACCAATTTTAAAAAATATAACATTATTATACTATTACACATTTTTAATAAAAATATATTTATTTATAATATAAAGCAAATATATCAACAGAAAAATAAACTTTAGCATGATATTACTAATAATTTTGTTTATGATTTTCATGAGTCAACATTAAAACCTTTGAGTTTTTTTAATTATATTAAAATAATATGATATTTTATAATTGATCAACTTATTTTTAGCAAAAATGCGGGTAACGGGTACGGGTATGGGTACTTAGGTACCCATATGGTATGGGGACGGGGACAAAGATTGTCACCCACACGGGTATGGGGATGGGTACGGGTAATTTTTTAAAGTGCGGGTATGGGGATGGGGACTACAGTACCCTACCCATACCCTACCCATTGCCATCCCTGTCAGTTAATCTAATGATTAAGCTAATTTGCCAACAAAATAAAGGACTAAAAGTGCATTTAAGCTTTTTTTCTTCAAGTTGTTAGTATTACCATTTATTGTGTTTCAATCTTTTTATTTGTGTTATTTATTTTTATTGTTATTATAATTATTTCTATTTTATTTTGCACAAAAAATGTTAAAGGTCCGAAGATTTTCAAAACAAAATCATACAACAAATGTCCGAAAAAGAAATAAAAAGGGTCCAAAAATTTTCAAAACAAAATCAAACAAAAAATAAGCAAATCAAAACCAAATGAATCGTTGCCTATAAATACACAGAATTTCCACACAAAGCACAAACCAACGTTCCACCAAAATTACACACACATACAGACACTCACTCAGAGCACAACAAAAGTTCTACACTAACAAAAAAACCCTAAAAATTAGTATCATACACTCCCAGCTCCATTATTCATAGCAGCAGCCTCTACCAAAGAAAAATAAAGAAGTCAGAGAAGGGAAAATGCAAAAGATCATAAAAAAGGCACAAAGAAAGGTAGAGAAAAAAATTACGTATTAATCATTACTCATTAGTTATATAAAGTATCCATGTTGAAAATAATTTAAAAAACATCACCATTTCATTAAAAATCCATAAATAAATAGTGGGTTCAATAGATATATAACTTGGATTCAACATTTTTAAACATATTTTGTTGAACATCAATTAATTTGTGTTGAAAAAATACATTAACTACTTTTGTTAACAATGTGTATAATTCAACAAGAGGAAGATTTGTGTATTCTAAAAAAACTAGCTCTAAACAATAAAATCATTCATCACACATAATATGTTATCTTATATATTTATATTATAGAAAAAACCAAAAAGAGTCCTTTCGATATATAATCTATTATTTTCCCTAAATATTTTCTTACGTGATGTTTACTACTCTAATTATTACTCTACAAGATTATATGTACACATTTTGTCGCAAAGCATTTTGATATGAAACTTAGGTAGTGATCACTTTCACGCTCAAACAAATGGGCTATAAATGAGATGATCATAATATTTTATATAATCACATTGAGAAACATAATCAAATAGGCTATACGGGATATCCTTAACATTTTTACAATCATAAGGCAGGTCGGCTCATCCTATAGTAGTATTATAATTTTGAAAATTTAATAAATGGTATAAAGAATTTACTTTTATTATTTTTAAAATCTTATATTATGTCCTTATAAGTTAAATATTGGGAATGAAATATTTTATCTTAGTTATTCTAGTCGTGTGTTTTTTGTATTTGTTGTCTTAAATCTTCAATTTGTTTAATTTCTATTTATAACCATAGTACTGCTACTTCTATAAACCTTTTTATTTTAACATTAGATATTTTTTTTAAGTAGTATTTGTATATGTTTAGATATAGAGAGGAGTATACGAATAATTTGTAAAAAAATATATGAATTATAAATATTTTCTATTTGAAAAATTAGAAATTTGCTTAAAACAATGCATATATAATATTAATGCTATATATTTTATCAAAATATAATATCTATAAGATTAAACATTATTATTACTTTCATTAGTTAAAAGGGTTATAGATTTTATGTTTGCATCACAAATAATCTAGATGGGATGATCCTAACAATTTTATAATCATATTGAGAAACATACCATTGCCGTCAGCGGTGAGGTACATCATAGCTTCATCCCTAGACGCAAAAGTATGACAACCAACGGATTCAAAGGTTTTCTCGAAGCTTTTGATATACTTCTCGATTTCTACATAATTTCTCTCAACTTTATATACGTCATGAGCTCGGAAGAGAACATATCATCATGACGATTCAAACAACATATATACGGGCCGGTTCTTCAAAAAAGAAGAGAATCTAATGGGTTAACATTTAGGAAAAAGACAGAAACCCGAACATTTAGTATCAAACCCACACCTGAAACCCGAACACCCACCCGCTTATATATTAAATTACCTAATTTCTCTTAAGTATATATAAGTGTAAAAATAGAAACCCTAACCCATACTCAAATTGAAATGCTTATGTTTTGATATTTTTGGAAGACCTTAATTTTAATTGTAGTTTAATTTCTTAAAAGTTTTGAAGACTATGTTATGATATTGTTGTTTGAAAGTTGTAATTTTAATTGTAATGCTACCATGTTTAAATATTGTTGGAATACTTGTGTTTCAATTGTAGACCTTAATTTTAATTTAATTGAGAGACCTTAATGAAATTTCAATGTTTTTTTTTTTTGTTTTTTGTTTTTACGGGTTCGGGTGGAAAAACCCTAACCCCAATGAATGGCGCGTGAGTGTTAATTTGAAACTCAAATAGACTTTGACTTCGGGTGACATTTGATAATTTAGATGTGGGTGGGTACTGTGAATCCCGCAATTCACTGCGGGAGTGAGCAGTAAAGAGTGAGAAAGACAAAAAGCAATGAAACGCTGCGTTTTATAGTAAAGAGGGAAGGGGAAAAACGGAAGTGGAAAAGGCGCGATCCTGAAATTATTAACCCTAGAAACTAGAGATCCTAAAAAAAATTAAGAAACAAAACAATTCTCAACTCAACTTGTTAAAAACTAATCATCCTCTTCTTGGGCGGGAAAGTTCATCCCATTAACCACATCACATAACCACATAATAACTAATTAATATTTCTCTCTAATTAATCTCTCACTCGTTCGTTCCTTCGTTCACCGTGAAACCATTCAGTTACGGTTACGACGAAAGACGAACAATAACAATGCACGCCGTAGAAGAAGGTGGTGGTAGCGAAGACCCAAACGAACGCGTTCACGAAGATATTTTGAACCTACGTCGACGCTGGGAACTCGCTTCCGTTCTCGATTTCATTCATGTAAGATATTCGATTTTTATTTTATTTTTTTCGGTTATAGTTTCGTATAGCGCGATATTTTGTTTCTAATTAGGTTACGATTCGTAATCATGTTATTGATTGATTTTGTAATGATGTGATTTAGGTGTTTAGCTCATTGCTTGGTAAGGATTTGAAGGTGTCAGCTGAAGAAATTGAGATCGGTCTTGTTAAGCCTAATGCTTCACTTGCCAAGCTTCATATTCAACTTTTGAAGGTACTTTCTTCGAATGAGTATTTATTCACGTGTTTTTTGCTTCGTTTTGTTTGGTTAGGGTTACTTTATTACTCTTGTTGGCTATTATTGATTGATTGATATTCAAATATTTGCCTGATGTGGATTGAGCTTTAAAACTGTGTAAATGCAATGCCAAAAATGAAATATTTTCTGTGTACAATTTTTTTTACTTGTTGTAAAACGTTGTTGATTGAGATTTAGGTGAGTGTGATATGATTAAAGTCTATTAGAAGATGTACAGTATATGTTTTATTATTGCTCTGTCTGTAATATATGGCATGTGAAGAAACGCTCGAGGGTAAAAATCACTATGTTGATCTAATTGTTTCTAGGGAATGTTTTGTTCAATTTATAACATTTTTATAGAAAATGAGAATGAGGAATGTTATCAAAACTCACTTTTTTAATAGGTGGAAATTCATGTGAGTCCCACCATTTCGTAAATAGCTCACATAAAATGGTGAAATACGCATGAATTTCACATAATAAGAGAATGGGCGTTAGAAAGAAAGTGTTGCAGTGAGTGTCACTAGCACCACATATAGACAGTTTATAACTACTACAGTGGCAGTAGCACTATTCTAATGACTTTGTTTTCACATCCTATTTGGAAGAAACACAGTTTAGTTGTATGTTAAAACTGTCATGGACTGCATTGTTTGATTCTTAACATTGAATTCCCCATAGTGCATATCATCTCACTGTAGAGGAGGAATTATTTTTCTTTTGTACTTAAAGTTATTAAGAAAGCCCTAAATATGTAAAGCAGATGCAATTTTAGCCTGGAGGTTGAATACACTGATCCTGTAAATTGGCTAACTTCATCAAATAAAACTAAACATCATCTTCATTCATATATTTTGTATTTTTTTGTTGATGGCTTCATATCCATTATTGTTTAGATACTGGTCTATCCTTAGTTTCTTAGTAAATTTAAGTTTAACTTTTATTCCTACCAGGGAATACCACCTGTGAGTAGAACACTGGACGATTCTGATAAATGGGTGACTGCTCTTTCTAAGAAACTGACTACGTGGTGGCCATGGGTGAGTCACCATTTTTTTTATTGCTTAAGTTTGGTTTTTTTTCTTCTTCCCGCTGCTGATAGCCGTTGTTCTGTTGGTTGGATCTTTGCTTTAGGTTGCCGAGGGGAAGAATCCACTTGTACCATCTAAAGGGTACCAAGATGAGCTGATCATGTTTTACCAATAACTATTGTTATGATATTTAAGGAACTGATGTCATTATTGCTGATGCAGAGAGGAGATATCGAAGTACAAGGAGCTTGATCCATTGGATCGTTTACTACTGCTAAAAGCCCTCTGTGAAGTTAGAGCTGATGTATTATGACCTCCTGTTTAGTTCATTTGAATTTTGGTTTCTTAAATATATGCAATAGTATAGTGCTGCTCGACATTCTCTTTATCTACGAAGCACGAACACTCTTCGAGACGTCCGTAATGTGTCCGGTGTCTGGGCTTCATAGCTCTTGACTAGATAATTCTCCCAGAGCATTATTGGTGTTCCTTCCCTTTTATTTAATCCCTTTCGAGTTTTGATGTTTCAGTTTTGAATGATGGGATTATTTTGATGATTTGTTTGTTTGTTTGTTTATTTATGTTCAGCAACATGATGTGGTATCGTATATTAATGATGCTCTAAAAGAAGGAACTGAGATATCTTCTTTCCGTAAAGATGCCTTTGGAAGAGATGGAACTGGCACATCCTATTGGTGATTTTTCAAATATGTTACAGTCTCCTAATGATTATCATAACCATACATGGTAAAATACTCATTATTAATCTGTGTGACTATATCTATTGTAGGTACGATGCAAACACAAAAGCACAGAGTCACAGATTCTACAAGGAAACAATCACAACAGTCTCAACTCCAAACCGCAAGGGCAGACGTTCATCACTTCCCATTGTCAACTTTCAATGGGAAACACTTGCCTCAAATCTTGAAGAATTTTCAGAAGTAGCTGTAAGAACAAGCTAACTGTCTCTTGTCTTCCTCTATTAACTGGTATTTGAAACCTCAATTAATCGTCGTTGAATGTTATTTGCAGGAAAAGTTATCATCTAGCAAGTCTCCTGTGGAAGCTTTTATTGGCAACAGGCTTCAAAGTGATGCTATTCCTGTTCTTGAGAAACTTCAAAAGGTACATACATCCTTTTGTTTAATTTCCATTGGATGTCTATGTTAGGGAACATCCTTTATTTGTTTTTATATTAATATAATGAAATATTACTTTCAAATTATGCAGAAGAAAGAAAGAGCATTGAAACAAAAACAGAGACAGGATAAGCTCTTGAAAGATTTCCAGAACTCTCAGTCTTCTGGAAATACACGCTCTTGTCGCACTCGAAGGCCTATTAATTACAGTTTCGGTAAGATGTGTGCTTGATGTTCAATTTTGTAGCATATTCCTATTGTATTCCAACACCTTCAAATTCCAATGCACAGGACAATGTTCTCTTTCTTTTCTTTACTAAAGGACAATGTTCTCTTGTGTATTAATGGATTTGAATTTACTGTGCTTTGTTCTTTGTCGATTGTGTATTAATGCATTGTTTTTTTTTCAACAGTCAAAGTCAATAATTAGTTGTTAATGTTAGTATTTTTCTCTTTCATCGGAACATGAACCCAAGACCTTCTACACCTTAACCCTTAGCTCAAACTAGTTGAGCTACCCCCACCCGTATTACTTGCATTGTTAGGATCGTGGGTCATATAAATTGAGCTGATGCAGATGTTTGTGCCTTTGTGAGGTTCCTTTAATTTGGCATTATGATGCATAGGGATTGAATTGTGATTAGATATTTCCTTCTTTTGAATTAATCAGTATTACTTTGTCTGCATTTTATCTGATAAAATAAATTCATTTCTAGTTCTCAACCCAATTAACCCAATCACCCTCCCTTTGCCACAACATCCCTGTCCGTATTTATTACAATTCATAAAACACACAACTGTCAAGATATAAATAATAAAAACTACGCACATTACTGTCATTACACATAATAAAAACTGCACAAATAACAACACAACTGTCACAAAACTGAATTTACAATTCTGAATGAAAGATCTAGCAGTGTAAAATTAGATTGAGTAAATTAACATTGACTAGACACATCACATGTATGTAACTACATTTTGCTTGATGCTTCTCACAAATAATCACTTGAACATGAACTGTTTTGATTTCATTTTTCTTTCTGCCTCTTTATGGCTTCAGTTGGATTTTGTCATTAACCAAGTTTTTTTTGGGAAATATTGCAGAAGCTTATGATCGAACAATTAAGGAGGCTATACAGTTGACGAAGTATGTTTTACTTGATATTCTATCTCATTGCTTCATGTTCTCTATTTGCCTTGCCATGTTTTATTATCATTGTAGAAAATGTTGATAGTTTTGTTATTATCAAATGGTGTTGAATCTCCCCAATCAGAGCAAGTAAAACTTTTAAGCCTATAATACTTTGCTTCTTTTCACCATTGCTCTGGGATACTGATACACACAGAATCTGAGATGAAAGTGGACGTTACTTAGAATAATAATGTTTGATTATTTTTTACAATGGTGGTTACCCTAACAATATCCATGAGTATAACATGCCAATGTTAATAATTTCTATTCTCTGATACATGTTTTGGATTTTGAGTCTGACTTAACTTTTACTATCTCTGCTATCCATCATTGAACTAGCAAAAGAAAAAAGTACACTCCTTCTGACCAAGATAAAAACGGAGGATCAGAAGATGACTCCAACGTAGATGTTTCCTCAGACAGTGATGATTCTAAAAGGGATGTGCAACCTATATCTGAGAGTGATGATACTGGTTATGAAAATGAGAATCACAGTAGCAGTGAGGAGAATGATGAACGTGAGAGTCAGATGGATAATTCAGAAGAACACTCAATCCATGCGGTTTCTTACCCCAAGGGGGTTCGCTGTAGTAAGCGGTTAGCCGGAGTCCCTGGCCATACTGTTCCAGAAAGCATGGGCTTGGTTGCAAAGCAAAGAGTGAGACAGAGACCAACTCGAAATACTGCCATAGAATCTACTGTTGTACCTGATTCAGAGGATGAGGAATTTGACGGAAAGACAGATCATTCCGAGTCTACTGTTGTACCTGATTCAGAGGATGAGGAAAATGAAGGAAAAACAGATCATTCCAAGTCTAGTTAGGCCTAGTATTTAACTTACATTTTGGGAAAGTATCTATCAGTGGTGTAGAATGTTTGTCAGCAAAATTTGGGGTTATTAGGAAACATCCCTCATTCTAGGCTTATACATATTTTTTTGGTTTTATTTAATGTCTTGAAATTCATGAACCTACCTGTCTAAGGTGTTATGATCCGAGAAGTTTTTGAAATACTCGAGTATATATTATATGGCTAATGATTGTATGTCCTTTGCTTGCTGCATCAGCTCTGTTCAGACATCTCTCATGGTGCACTTAACCAATTATCTTGGGAACCCAACAAACGCGTTAAAACTTGAAGGTAAAGAGATTGAAAGGAAATGTGGAATATGCAAATGTAAAATCATAATCAGTGTAAATATAATGTCAAACTAAACTTTTACTTGCGAGGAATTATTACAATCACTTTGAAAGTTGCACATATTAGAGCCACATATCACCAAGTATTCAACATATGTTTTGGATTGATGGTGAGGTATCTTATCTTAATTTTGACAAAAGTTATACTTTAGAGTTTGAATGAAATCATGTTAAAATTCATTTTGTCAAACTTGTGTTTAATAAATAGATAATTGTTGGGGAAAAAAAGTACATAGACCATTTTTTACATACTAAGTCTGAGTTCTATGTTAACCCAAGTTTGATTTTCTGTGATTTTTTGCCAAACTTTGTTTATTTTTTGAGTGAATTTTGAATTATCGGGAGGCTTTTCCCTTAAAATCATAGGATTAATGTCAACTTTTTGAATATTATGTAACTAGTGAATTATGATTTTTTGTGCGACAGGTGTGTTTGATCTGCTAAAAAATAAGGGATTGGACAAGACAACTTCAGTTGTACTGTGTTTGATTTCAAATTTGTTTCTGAAATTGGACAAACTGGGTGCCAAGGAACTGGACAAAAACCTAAATTTTTGTGCCCCACTGAACCACGGGGCAATTTTTTGTCCTCCGCACAAGTTGTCTAAAATACCAAAATAACCTTTTATCCAGCAAATATTATACAAAAACAAAATTTGTTCAACATCTTAAACTTTGTTATTGTTGTTCTGTCTTGTACTGTCATCTACTATTTTGTCAAGTACTTATAGTTTGCAGATCAAACGGATAATTCAAACAAATTTTATCTATGGAATCAACCATGTATTCTATGTCCACTATTCAATAGTTTTTTCATACTAAGTTGTGACTCTGATATTCAGCTATGGAGGTTTGGGCATCAGTGGGATTCAAACAAAAAAATTACCAAACCGATTAAAATTGCAAATTTGCAACCATTTAATTTATGTTCAATTTCGACCGCCTATATTTTTGGTTTGTTCGGGTGCTAGGTCGTACGGACGGCGGATATAACGGGTCGGTTATTATTGATTGGGTTGAAATTTTGTGTACATCTAAAACTTCATTATTAAAAAATTTCTAATTTTCAAATAGTTCGATATCTTGTACACAATGCAACAAAAGGTAGAAGAACTAAATGAAAAAACAAAGAGATCTAAAAACAATAATATAATAGAAAGTAAAAGAGAAGGGAAGTGATGTTAAAAATAAAAACATCAAGTAAAAGGAAAGTAGAAATTAAAATAGATCTTATAATATTTATTAGAATATTTTCACACCTCCTTCATTAAGATATTATAAAATTGTAAAATAAAATATCTATCTCCTATATAAAAAACGGATAAAAATAATAAAACCAAGAGTATATGAAATTGAGAGGGAGAGAAGAAAAAAAATTGCATATTAATAGTTGCTCATTCGGTTTGGAAGAGATAGGAATTTTAAAAAACTTGCACAAGCTCTCATACAACCACTCATGTTTAATTTTTTGCAAGTTAACCCGAACCCAACCGAATGCTTCAATATATTATCGGTTATATCAGTTTCAAGTTGGAGTTCAAATCCGTGTGATAGTTGCTCCAATAGTAAAAGCGTTTAGATTTACTATTTATTTATTTATTTATCTATCGTTTATTTATTGTTCATTGAGAGAAATAAATTCAAACAACACCTATCATCTTTGTTTGTTATATTGATTGATATGAAGTAAAATCACATTTAAATTAATCCTATAAGAAAGAAAGAGCAGTGACACAAGATGTCAAATAAACTCTTAAAAAGAAATTATAGAACTCTTATTGCTGTACCCTAAAAGAAATACTCCAGTACACTGTTTTGGTAAACTACATGGTCTATCACAACAAGTAGTCGAGTACTACATATTCAATTTTTGGCTTTCAGGTTCTACTATCTAAACGTTGACAATAATTTAGATCAAAATCCCCAAATTCTAACAACAACAAATAAACCAAGTGTTACAACTTATAGGTACAATCAACATTGGGAAGAAACTCACAACTTGAATTTATAAATAAACAAAAAAAAGAATCAAAACATGATTAGAGATTAAATTAACCAGTAATCATGGTTCCAGCACCTTCATCAGTTAAAATCTCAAGCAACAAAGAATGTGGAACCCTACCATCAATAATGCTTGCAGTTTTAACCCCTTGTGCTAGTGATCGAATGCAACAATTAACCTTCGGAATCATTCCGCCACCAACTTTTCCATCTTCCATCATCTTCGTTACTCCTTTTATATCAATTTTCTTCACCAAACTCTCTGGATCATTTCGATCTTCTAATATTCCCGCTACATCGGTTAACAGTATCAATTTCTCTGCTCCTAACGCCGCCGCTAATTCTCCGGCAACTGTGTCAGCATTGATGTTGTACGGCTGTCCAGATTCATCAGCCGCAACAGATGTAACAACCGGAATATGTCCACTGTCGACGAGAGATCTGATAACTGTTGGATCTACTCTCGTGACTTCGCCGACGAAACCTAGGTCGGAGGATTTCGGACTTGCGGTGAGGAGTTTTCCGTCCATACCAGAGAGACCGACGGCGGTTGCGCCAGCTTTGTTGATGAGAGAGACGAGAGTTTTGTTAACCTTACCAACGAGAACCATGGAGACGATCTCCATGGTTTCAGCGTCCGTTACACGGAGGCCGTCACGGAAAACGGCCTGAATATTGAGACGGCCGAGCCAGTGATTGATTTCAGGACCTCCGCCGTGAACCATGACGGGACGGAGACCGACGCATGAGAGGAGGACAAGATCGTTAATGACAGAGGCTTGAAGCTCCGGTGACTTCATGGCGGCGCCACCGTATTTGACAACGATGGTTTTGCCTCGGAATTTTTGGATGAAGGGGAGCGATTCGGAGAGGATGTCGACTCGGAATTGACCCGGAGATACTGACTCGGTGATGGGAAGCTGTAACGAGGCTGAAGTGGTGGCGCAACGACAGCCATTGATTGGGAATGAGAGATTAGTTGGTAGCTGTTTGATTTTGGATTCGGTTGTTGTTGTTGTTGAGATGAATGGGAAATGAGCTCCGAAGCAATTTGCGAAGGTTTTTGCTGCCCCTCCCAACATTGCGTTCAACCTACACAATTCACATCAACAAAATGACCCTTTTGAAATTAATCAAAGATAAAACCTTAAAAGGTTTAAATTTCAAACCTTTATCAAAGTGGTTTGTTCTGCTTGAACTATTACCAATAGTAACTCTGCAACAATAACAAAAACATGAAATTCAAATCAGTTTCATAACTCAAATTTTCTAACTCAACACCATATTTTCTATTCTAACTTAAGGTTAACAACACCAACAAATTTTAACTCAACATACAACATCATCAATCAAAATTTGACAATTGACAACACCATAAGAAGAATTGAGTGTGTATCAAACACAGCTTAACAAATTTAAAATTCAAAACAGCTTATTTATATAATCACTTAACAATCAAAACAGCTTAACAAAAACAAAAACATAAAATAGAGTTTGTATCAAACAAATATTCTAGATTATAGAAACAGAAATATAAAATAGAGTTTGCTTATCTTACCTCAAAATCTCAAATCAAATCTGTGAGAGGGAGAGAGAGAGTGAGAGGCTGAGACTGAGAGCGGTGGTGACTGACTGGTGCGGTGGTGCGGTGCGGCGGAACGGCTGAGAGCGGTGGAGAGGCTGAGAGCGGCGAGGGAGAGAGAGATGGAGAGCTGCGACTGCGTTGAGAGAAAAACCGAACGACAGAGAAAGGGAACGAGAGAGAGAAAGCGAACGACCCTTTTCTTTGAAGTGAGGAACTCAGAATCAAAGAAAAGGGTTTACGGGAATATAATATAAATACTTTTTAACTCATTTTTTCACATTTCTGTCAAAAAAATAAAACTCATTTTTCGACGTGCCATCATGTTTTTGTTTTTAATTAAAAAAAATCAGAAATGTTAAATTTTTTTTTATAAACCAGATATATATTATGGAAAATGCTATTTAGTAAAAAAAATTACGGAGTAGAATTGCAAGAATAAATCTCTACCCTTGTTTATATCAACTACCCCATGATCCACTAAAAGAGGAGATTAAAATTACACTATCCTATAAGATAATTACATGTGTTATTCTTGCATTTCTTCTCTAAAATAATTTTTACTAAATAAAAAAACCAAATAAGAAAAGTGGATTACAAAAAAGAGGGGGGCAAAACCAAACCCTCCAAAAAACTAATAAAATCTAAAATATGGGAGACCATCTCTATTTCTAGCGAGATCAGAAATGTTAATTAACACCAGACTCTAGATTATTTTTTTGGGGACATGTTAAGACTTAAGAGTATAATGTAAAAATATTTTTTGTTAACAGTATCAATTTCTCTGCTCCTAACGCCGCCGCTAATTCTCCGGCAACTGTGTCAGTATTGATGTTGTACGGTTGTCCAGATTCATCAGCCGCAACAGATGTAACAACCGGAATATGTCCACTGTCGACGAGAGATCTGATAACTGTTGGATCTACTCTCGCGACTTCGCCGACGAAACTTAGGTCGGAGGATTTCGGACTTGCGGTGAGGAGTTTTCCGTCCATACCGGAGAGACCGATGGCGGTTGCGCCAACTTTGTTGATGAGAGAGACGAGAGTTTTGTTAACCTTACCAACGAGAACCATGGAGACGATCTCCATGGTTTCAGCGTCCGTTACACGGAGGCCGTCACGGAAAACGGCCTGAATATTGAGACGGCCGAGCCAGTGATTGATTTCAGGACCTCCGCCGTGAACAATGACGAGACGGAGACCGACGCATGAGAGGAGGACAAGATCGTTAATGACGGAGGCTTGAAGCTCCGGTGACTTCATGGGGGCGCCACCGTATTTGACGACGATGGTTTTGCCTCGGAATTTTTGGATGAAGGGGAGCGATTCAGAGAGGATTTCGACTCGGAATTGACCCGGAGATACTGACTCGGTGATGGGAAGCTGTAACGAGGCTGAAGTGGTGGCGCAACGACAACCATTGGATGGGAATGAGAAATTAGTTGGTAGCCGTTTGATTTTGGATTCAGTTGTTGTTGTTGAGATGAATGGGAAATGAGCTCTGAAGTAATTTGCGAAGGTTTTTGCTGCCCCTCCCAACATTGCGTTACAGTTGCTCAGTACCAAGTTGAAGTGAGGAACTCAGAATCAAAGAGAAGGGTTTACGGGGATACTCCTATAAATATAAAAATTCTTTTTAACTCATTTTTCCACATTTCTGTCAAAAAATAAAGGCTTAATTAGTATGTAGATCCCTTACAGACATTTTTGTTTCACTTTGATCCCTTAAAGAAAATAAGTTTCACTTTGATTCTTATTGATATCTCTATCAGTCAATATGGTCATTTCCTTCCATTTTTTTCAAAAACCGTTAACTTCAGTACAAGTGCCACGTAATAACTTATTTTGCCACCTGCACTGAAGTTAACAGTTTCTGGGAAAAAATGGACGAAAAGGACCATATTGACTGCCAGAGATATCAATAAGGGACTAAAGTGGGACTTATTTTCTTTAAGGGACCAAAGTGAAACAAAAAAAAACTATAAAGAACCTGCAGACTAATTAAACTCATTTTCTTTAAGGGACTTATTTTTTTTAATAACTTGTTTTTAGTTATAAAAAATAGACATCTTAATTCTTAATTAACACCCGAGTCTAGATTATGTTTTAGAGTACTCTTTTCGATTTTAATTATAAACAAATAACATATTTTAAATATATTAGTTCACTTTTTAGATTAGATAGACTAATTACTCAATATATTAAAAAATTGACATTTGTTTATAATTAAAGTCGAATGAAGTACATGTTAAGAGTAATGTAAAAATACTTTTTTGTTATTTGTATAATCAATTTCTACAATTTTTTATTAATATATCATTTAATGTTAAATTTCTTTATTTCAATAGTTTAACTTTAGTACACATGTAAATATGTTCTTTTTTTTTCGAAAGAAAAAACAATGGATTACTCAATTTTTTTTGGCAAGACTCCTTCAATTTCTTATTATAATTTTTTTTTTAATTTATTGTATAACTGATGTATTTAATTTATATTATTGATCGAATGCATTTATTATCACATTATACAATAAATTCAAAAATAAACTTTTTGCTTATAGAAAAACTTGAAAGAGTTTAGTAAAAAAAAAAACTTGAAAGAGTATTACTTATTATTTTTCTCACTAGATTATCAATTATTGTATTTACTAACCTCTTTTTAGGTTTTTCTTCTTTTTCTCATGGAATGTAACTTATATCATCATGTATTTGAATGAAAAGAGAATCTAAATTACAACTAAAATTTTAATATTCCTTTGAATCTTTTGACAATGAGTTTACTTTTTAAAGATATTCTTGGGGTTTACACATTTAAGAATATTTGTGCAACGATGTAATTTTTTTTGAGAGGTTTAGAACGGGGGAGGCTTTACCCTCATTTACAAAATAAAAATTCAATATTAGCTACAACTAGATAAAAATACAAGATTTTGAGTTAAAATGATTAATAAACTTCACTAAAGGATGACTACATTTGCAATCGCATAATAAATTCAACTACAATGTTTAATGACATAGATTAAAAACTTGTACACTCTATCAAGGTTGCGAGTCTAATCATTATTCATGGTCGTGATTTTAATCTTGTAAATCTACTAGAGTTGAATATTTATGAAAAGTCTTGACCATCCTTGTGAGGAATTGCCTTGAAAACTCAGAAACAGGAAAACAGGTACAAGCAGAAGTGCTGAGCGGGGCTCAGGAACCCCTGAGCGGGGCGCAGGAGAGGCTTGACCTCCTGCCTGCTGCGCGGGGCGCAGATGTAGCTGAGCGGGGCGCAGGCCCGTGATCAGCATGCAGATTTTGTGGAATTCTTTGTTTCGGAGTGTATCTGTTTTGGATTCTGTTTTATTTTATAAGATAGATTTGTTTCTGATTTTTAGGCATGTATTTTTCTATAAATAGGGAACTCTTTATTCATAGAAAAAATAAGGTTGAAAGCAATTAGGATTAGGGTTTGCCACACTAGAGTTTTAGAGGATTATTCTTGGTATAATTCTAGGGGTTTGGGCGAATCATCCTTGGTTCACCTTGGGTAGCTAGGTCAAATTGAGTCTCTTCATCACGGAAGAAGGGATTCGGGATTTGGGTAGAATTAGGATTAATTCTTGTAACCCAATTTGGGATTTCCTTGTGTAAAGTTTCTCATTGATCATAGTGGAACGGTAGGGTTGCTCCCTCCCCCAGACGTAGGTCTTTATTTGGCCGAACTGGGTAAACAATATTCTTGTGTTCTTTCTCTTGGATTATTTATTCTTCATCATCTCTATCAACTATTTGGTTACTTGATTAATTTGCTCCACACACTAAAATTCATTGGTGTGACTTTTTCAAGCGAATTCACAACAATTGGCGCCCACCGTGGGGCAAGGATCAAATCTACAATCAGGTACCATGGGTTCTAAGTTCGATATTGAGAAGTTTACCGGTAGCAACGATTTCGGGTTGTGGAAGGTAAAGATGAAGGCGGTGTTAGTCCATAACAATTGTGCAGAGGCTTTGAAGGGTGCAGCGATGCCGGCGAGTCTTTCCGATGCGGAGAAGGCTGTTCTAAATGAAAAGGCAGTCAGTTGTATTACCTTGTGCCTCGGAGACAAGGTGTTGAGAGAAGTAGCAAGGGAGACCAACGCTGCAGGTATGTGGGCCAAGCTTGAATCATTGTACATGACCAAGTCGGTGGCACATAAGCAGTTTCTGAAACAAAAACTCTACTTTTATCGAATGGTGGAGTCGAAATCCATAACGGAGCAACTGGCGGAATTCAACAAAATTATTGATGATTTGGCCAACATTGATGTGAAACTAGAAGATGAAGACAAAGCCTTACATCTACTTTGTACGTTACCTAAGTCCTATGAAAGTTTCAAGGATACCATGCTCTACGGCAAGGATACACCAGTTACCTTGGAGGAAGTTCAATCGGCCTTACGGACGAAAGAACTTACTAAGTTTAAAGACTTGAAGGTGGAGGACGGTTCTAATGCTTTAAATGTTTCAGGTGGAAAAGGTGGAAGTAGAGGTAAGAAGGCTAAGGTTAAAAGTGTTGACAAGTGGACTTGTTTCCATTGTCAAAAGAAAGGTCACTTCAAGAGGGATTGTCCGGATTTGAAGGACAAGGGGGGTTCCGTGCATGTTGTGGATGGTTCATCCGGTGATGAGAATTATGAAACAGCGGAGGCACTTGTGGTGTCGAGTTGGGAGTCGGAGGAGTGTGAGACTCTAGATTCTGGTGGTTCTCATGATGTTCTGGAGTTGTGGGATGTCGGGGTTGTTTCAGATCAGGTGGAGTGGTTTTGCAAATTGCAAGGTGGGGTTCATAGGGGAAGTACCGAGTTCGAGACTTTGGTGGAGGAGTTTCATCTTAAGGTGGAGGATTTTCAACTTGAGGTGGAGGCTTCCGATAGTGATACTAGAGGAGGAGAAACAACACTAACTCTTGGCTATCAAGAAGGAGATAGGGTGGAGAGTGGTAGTGGTGCATCAAAGTGGTACGACTGTGAAGACCTTGTGGGGTATGTTCCAATTGAGGCTGAAGAAGTGCAAAACCTATTAAAGAACTTCAGGGAAGCAATTGGGAACACCGACAGTAGAACTTGGGAACTTGTAGGGCTACTTGAGGTAGTGGGGCACAAGGAGAGTTCATTGTTGGAGCTTGAACAACAACCTAAAATTCCAAGGTTGGTTGAGGACAAGCAAGTCTTCGAGAGTACGGAAGGCATTCCGGGGTTCGAAGAGGGGGTGGTGGAGCTTGTAGGACTATCCAAAAGGCCGCTGATAGTTGGATGCAAGCGTATCTTCATGAGGACGGGTTTGATCACTCCGGGGTTTGAAGAGGTTGCGGTGAGTCTTGTGGGTGCTACCAAAAATCCTATGGTAGTGGGAGGCAAGACCTTCATGAGGGCGGAAGGCATTCCGAGGGATGAAGAGGTAGAGGTACAGCTTGTGATTCTAGCAAGAGTTGTTGGAAGCAAGTGGAAGAGGTCAAGGTTCAAGTGGGACTTGGACTTGGCCAATGATCTTGAATAGTAGTTCAAGATGGAGGGAGCAACACGGTGGTTGATTGGATCACCATCGTTTTAAAGGCAAGGTGGAGAATTGTGAGGAATTGCCTTGAAAACTCAGAAACAGGAAAACAGGTACAAGCAGAAGTGCTGAGCGGGGCTCAGGAACCCCTGAGCGGGGCGCAGGAGAGGCTTGACCTCCTGCCTGCTGCGCGGGGCGCAGATGTAGCTGAGCGGGGCGCAGGCCCGTGATCAGCATGCAGATTTTGTGGAATTCTTTGTTTCGGAGTGTATCTGTTTTGGATTCTGTTTTATTTTATAAGATAGATTTGTTTCTGATTTTTAGGCATGTATTTTTCTATAAATAGGGAACTCTTTATTCATAGAAAAAATAAGGTTGAAAGCAATTAGGATTAGGGTTTGCCACACTAGAGTTTTAGAGGATTATTCTTGGTATAATTCTAGGGGTTTGGGCGAATCATCCTTGGTTCACCTTGGGTAGCTAGGTCAAATTGAGTCTCTTCATCACGGAAGAAGGGATTCGGGATTTGGGTAGAATTAGGATTAATTCTTGTAACCCAATTTGGGATTTCCTTGTGTAAAGTTTCTCATTGATCATAGTGGAACGGTAGGGTTGCTCCCTCCCCCAGACGTAGGTCTTTATTTGGCCGAACTGGGTAAACAATATTCTTGTGTTCTTTCTCTTGGATTATTTATTCTTCATCATCTCTATCAACTATTTGGTTACTTGATTAATTTGCTCCACACACTAAAATTCATTGGTGTGACTTTTTCAAGCGAATTCACAACAATCCTTACTTGCATCATATTCAGTCCCATGGCTAAATCTTCTTATAAATTTATTAAAGTTGAATATGGCAAAGCCATGTGGCTATATTATTACATTTATCTTAAATTTATTTTTTTAGTTCCTATAAAAAATGTTAGTTGTTATTATATTGTGTTTTTCTTTTGCGATCGTATTTAGTACATTATATTTCATCATATTTTATTTGATCTAACGATGAAACTTATAATAGTATTTACGACTTAAAAACGACAATTTAAATTAATACTCCGTACTTTGTTTCAAAAAAGTAGTACAATGAGATATATTAATATGCATGTCTATTTTTTTTTTTTAATAATTTGTACGCTGATCTATATTTCTACTCATATATTAATACATGCATGTCTATTTTTTTTTTATAATATCTTATACAAATCTATATTTGTCTTTATTGTTCTTTCAAAGGAATCGTATAAAAAGGAATAAAAAAAATTACAATAAAGTCTTATATTATTAATATACTCATATATATATATATATAACCTTGACACATAGGAAAGGGTTTTTGGCCACTGTAGATTGCTAATACTTGTGCCACATCATCTAAGTTTGGATTTAATTTTAAATTAATTTTAATTGTTTTTTATTTGGTGGCTTTTATTATTGTTTTGGATTTTGGTGTATGTTCTTTTTTTCCCTTCTTCCATAGCCATTACCCTGCGCCGTTTTCCTCTACCTAGGTCACGAGGCCGTTGTTCTTTGTATCCGGTCTGGTTCTCGATTTCAATACGCCTTCACCATATAACACCTTCTCCTGTTCAGTGCCGTTCCCAGATAAACCTTTCGAGATGGTGCTTTTCTGGTGGAGGCTTAACTGGCCCGGTAAGTATTTTCCCTCCCACCTCAATCTACCCTAATTTGAATTTTGAATTGGGGTTGAGGATCTATAAATTGGGGATAATGGTTGATTATCAATCATTATCAAATTCTCTTCTCCCAAATTCTTCCCGTGTATGCTATGGTGCCATAATAATACAATTGGATTCCATTTTGGAAGGTTCGTTTGTGAATGTGTAGTTTGGTTTTTTTTTTTTTTTATGCCCACAAATTTTAGTGTTACATTCAATATTGATATTAATTATACTCAATCTTTCTATGATTGCAAAATGGTGTTTATAAAGAAAATGGAGGAATTAATAAAAAAAATTATATTGACATATTAGTTTTTAATTGACATATTAAATTATAAATGGTAGAGTTCAAAATCTTTTACTATGAGTTTTGGATAATAAGGTCCCATGTTCTTAAACATTTGAAGGGTTAAGACAAAAAAATGTTGGAGTTTCTCACTACTGTTGAATATTTTTTGTTGAACTTGAAGATTGAACTTTTAATTTTATTATGTTCACAAATGCTTTTGGCCATAAATTCGTATCACGTGTTCAAAGACTAATGTAAACAACAAATGTATTTTAATCACATTTTTTTGACCAAATTTTAATTACTTATACAATGAGAGATGAATTGGTTTTGGCAGGCATGAGATTTGTGTGAAAGTACTGCTGAGACCGAGACTAGGATTGAGAGCAAAAATTGTAGCATTAGTAGAGAAAGTGAAGATGAGAATGAATTGGAAGGTGAGATAGTAGATTCTGATGTGAGTGTTAATGATGACAGTGAAGATGATTCTTAAGATATTACCAACTGGGCCATTCATGATGATGAATCTCGACGAAGATCTGATAGGTCAAGAAACAACCTTGAGGTATTGCTTTTTTTTATTCATTGTAAATTAAAATGTTTGTGTATTTGACAATACCATGTTGGAAATTTACATGATTGATTTCTTCTGAATTGTAATGCAGATGACATGAAAACCTTTGTGATTTGTGTTGGGGAGATTAATATGAGGTTTTGTATTTTTTTCCCCATTTTTGAGACATGAACTGGTTGATTTGAATGCTAATGATGTTTTGCATATATTCAGTTAATAAAAACATGCGCTTGGTGGATTTGAAACCTGTGGTTCGAATCCCGCTATGATAGACTCAAAGAGGTGAATCATCAGTTCGGATTTTGGACCATCAATATGATTTTGGATTGCAAGAGTGATTAAGTGGTTGGATGAAGATTATGGTGTCTTGCTGTTGGTGAAGAATAATGGATATTGTTCTCTGTGTTTGAGTTGGTTAACTATCACCAGGTGTTATGTTTGGTAAGTTAATTGTGTCAATGTGTGTATCTCTATTTGTTTTCATTGAAAAGGCTACTAAGCAATCAATTAAGTCTGATGGATCATTTAGGCTGAGGAGGGTTTGCTTGGATTCAAAGAATATTGAAACTTTTCTTGCTCATGGATCATATAGGAATGAATTAAATTTCATGGTTCCATTTATGTCTTAATTAAGCGTTTGTGCCCTTGATGTTAAGTTTAGTACTCTGTTTTATTTGGCTAACTGTAGTTGAGCCTTAAATAAGATATGTTTCTTCATCTTAGTTGTTTTGATGTGTGTGTATTAATGTTGTCTCCTGATATGGAGTGTAGTTTATTTTGGCTCTTGTGTTGCTTTAATGTGCATGTAGTTAGGTTCAATTATAACCTATGCTAATAAAATTACTAAGTTGTTAATGAATTTAATTTCTCTCATGTGTTGCTTTTCTGCATAATGAATTTAATTATTTGAACTGGTGTATTTGCATAGAAGCATTCCATTGATCTGCTTAATGTGTCAATTGAATCCCAAGAAATGGGTTTTTGTTTGAAACAATGATATCCTATTTGTCATGTCTGCATAGTTTGTAATACATGTTACCTTTATGTATCAAAATTGAGGATCTTGAAATATTAATGTAGTTGACTTAAATCAATTAATGCTGCAGTTTGAATTAATCTGGTTCAATTCTTACATATTAATGCTTAATAGATAGGAGTAGATATTTGATACCATTGAAATTAAAATCATATTATGAAATGTATACTGTAAGATGAATTTTGTTGCTCCATTTCGTTTAGTTATCTACTTGTGTCATGTTATTATTTTTATCTTTTTATTTTCCAATTTTCATATTTCTTTGTCTCGTGAATTTGTACCTTTTTGATGGTATAGTGTATGGATGTCTTGATCCCATATTGTATTTGATTTTGCCTTTGATATCATAGGGTGGGAAGATCCATGCTTCCATAAGAAAGCAGTTGATGTATATGTATGAATCGAAGCTCAAAGAGGTTGTCTATATTTCGCGGATGAGACTCTTGCCTTCGGATGCTAATGTTGCAATTAGTTTTCAAATGCGTCAATTTCCTTTGTGTGTTTGTTTTGATATGTCCATTAATAAGAGTTCGGGCCAAACATTAGCTCATGTAGGACTTTCTCTTCCTAGGCCATTTTTCACCCATGGACAACTTTATGTTGGTGCATCAAGAGTTAGAACTAGAGCTGGATTAAAAATACTTATTGTAGATGACAATGAGAAACCAACCACGTCTACCGTGAATGTTGTATATCCTGAAGTGTTTAAAAAAAAAAAAAATAATATTATATTAATGTTCTAATTATTAAACATAGTTTATCAAATTGGTGTAGCATGTATTTTCTTTTAGTCATGGTAGCGCGTGTTTTTTTAATACTTTCGAATTGGTCATGCGTTATGTTAACCGGAGCTTATTATCTTTCTAAACTGGGCTAAAATCTTTTTCCAATGTTGAGATCAATTGATTGGTGTTTTTAGTTATTATAAGTGGGATTCAATTTTAAGATGTTTATTATTAACAACAGATTATATGATTCAATATCCAGATTAGTGGACCGTGCGTACGTACGCACGGGATAAAAAACTAGTATATATATATTTTTGGTAACTCGAACCCAAATACCAACTAATTCAAGGTGACCAATCCCAAATTTCCCTCATTTATTAATTAACATAAGTGACTAATTTCTATATTTTCAACGGAAATCTATGTTTTTTCTCATATACTAATATATGTGTATTTTATTTTTATAATTTCAACGAACATCTATATATATATATATATATTGACAGTAGAAACTTATAGCATTTTATTAATAATCAAATTTTGAATACATGTATGACGTAGGAATATCAGTAAAGATGTATAAGCTAGCCAAGCATGAGGCTGCCTTTGATAAACAGTGAGCAACCTCATTTGCTTGCCTCCTAATAAACTCAACACGAGAGTTTGCGAAATAAGAATAAAAAACATTTTTACAATCTTTGATAATGTCTTCGAACACAGATTCATCTCTTCGATTGTGTTTGAAGTTGTCCAGCATACGTTTAGAGTCTAACTCAAAAACAACGTTATTGAGATGCAGGCCTCTCATCCATTTCATCGCACTAAGTAGGCCTAGAGCCTCTTCGGTGTCAACATCAAAGACAGGTCAATGCTATTATGTTTTTGCCAGTACGAACATCTATATTTATAATCATATAATAATGGTTTTGCGTAAAAAAAAAACATATAATAATACACGTGACCGTTATTTTAATAATTTCTATACCGAGACTAAAGTTTGTTTGGCAGAGGATAATAGAGTGATTACAAGTGTCTATTGTTATTTCTTACTTTTTGTTGAGGATAATACTAGTACTGCCGGTGATTCAAAGCGACGACTTGCTAATTTCCTACAGTTGACTTGCTTTGCTCACTATTGGTCCTTTCCCTTGGTCTATAGATCTGCTTTTCCTACATACTACTCCAAGATATTATTAATCAGTCTTCCTGTTAATCCCTCTCAAACTCTGCAAATTTTTCAATCCTCCTGCTCTGCATGCCTTGTGTTCTGTTTTTGAAGAATGGCTGAACAAATTCCATACGGTGTTGCAACAAGCTTGATTAACAGGTGACTTCATTTTCAACCTTTTTTTCATCTATTTTTTTCTTCCATTAAAATTGTCACACTCACTAGTCACCACCATAATATCATACATGGTTGTTTATATTAGTATTTTTATTATTATTATTATTATTATTTATAGAGGAAGGGAAGTATCAAAATAAAAACATTTATAGTTGTTATACTGAAAATTTTATTTTCACAGGCTGGCTTCTGCAGCCTTTCGTGAATTTGGACGAATTTATGGTGTTATGGATGAGTTGGAAAGGCTTAAGAATACAGTTGAATCCGTCAGAGCTGTGCTCCTTGATGCCGAGGAGAAACAACAACAAAATCATGCCGTGCAAAACTGGATAAGAAGGCTCAAAGATGATGTGCTTCATCCTGCTGATGATTTGCTAGATGAATTTGTTATTGAAGATACCAGACACAAAAGAGATGAAGCTCGTCAAGACAAAGTAACAAAGATACTTCATTCCTTATCTCCAAACAGAATAGCTTTTCGGCGTAAAATGGCTCATGACATTGAAAAAGTTCAAAAAAAGTTTAATGATGTGGTGAAAGATATGTCTGGGTTGAATCTAAACCCAAATGTTGTGGTGGTTGATCAAATTAACAATGTCAGGAGGGAAACTTGTTCTTATGTGTTACAATCAGATATCATTGGAAGAGAAGATGATAAAAAGAAGATTATAAGCTTGTTGAAACAACCACATGAAATCCAGAATGTCTCTTTGATTGGTATTGTTGGAATTGGTGGTATAGGAAAGACAACTCTTGCTCAATTGGTATACAATGATGAGGAAGTGGAAAACTTGTTTGAAAACAGTATGTGGGTATGTGTCTCTGATAACTTTGAACTCAAGGCTATTATGAAGAAAATGTTAGAGTCATTAACCAAGAACAAAATTGATGACACATTTTCATTGGACAACTTGCAAAATATGTTCCGTAACAATTTAACTGGTAAGAGATACTTGTTAGTTCTTGATGACATTTGGAATGAGAGTTTTGAAAAATGGGCTCATTTGAGGACTTTCTTGATGTGTGGTGCTAAAGGCAGTAAGATTTTAGTGACTACTCGTAGTAAAACCGTGGCACAAACAATGGGTATAAGTGACCCCTATGTTTTGAATGGTTTGTCTCCAGATGAATCTTGGGGTTTGTTAAAGAAGATTACATTTGGGGACGGTACCATTGGAGTGAAACAAACCCTTGAATCAATTGGTAAAAAGATAGCGAAAAAGTGTAGAGGAGTTGCATTGGCAATTAGATCATTGGGAGGCATATTACAGAGAAAAAGTGAAGAAAGGGAATGGATTGATGTCCTACGAGGCGACTTTTGGAAATTATGTGAGGATAAAGACAGTATCTTGCCGGTCCTCAAATTGAGTTACCAAAACTTGTTGCCTCAACAGAGACAATGCTTTGCATATTGCTCTTTATATCCTAAGGATTGTGAAATTATGAAGGACGAGTTAATTCAAATGTGGATGGCACAAGGTTATCTAGAATGTTCAGTTGAAGAGCAATGCATGGAAGAGGTTGGTGAACAATTTGTGAATATTTTTTTGATGAAATCAATCTTCCAAGATGCAAAATTGAATGAAGATGGCAATATAGATCATTTTAAAATGCACGATTTAATGCACGATCTTGCAACACAAGTAGCTGGGAATGATTGTTGTTACCTGGATAGTAAGGCAAAAATATGTATAGGGAGACCTGTGCATGTATCGGTGAAATTTGATGCCCTTTGTCTGTTGAAATTGTTGGATGCAAGTAGGCTGCGAACATTGATTATGTTGTCCTCCCGTGGCAATGCATTATTGGATATTATTTCAACATTCAAATACTTGCGTGTCTTGAAGCTAAGGTATTCTTATTTGAGCAAGCTACATGGTTCCATTGAGAAATTGAAGCATTTAAGATATCTTAACTTGTTGGAGTGCAGAGGACTAGAAAGTATTTCCAAATCTATAGGTAATCTTGTTTGTTTACAAACAATAGAAGTTACATCTGGAATATTGGATGAAAAATTTTCACTTCCTACAAAACTTGTCTCAAAATTAATCAATTTGAGACACCTTGTGATATATAATTTGACCTCTTGTGACAAGACACCAATTGGGTTTCAAAAATTGAGCGTACAACAAAACGAGGGTGTGATATTTTCCAAATGGCTTTCTCCACTCACCAATATTATTGAAATATCTCTTAATGGTTGCCAAGGTTTACAAAATCTCCCACCGTTGGAACGCCTTCCGTTTCTTAAGTCGCTTGAGATGATTTCCCTTTACAATTTGGAGTACATATATTACGAAGAGCCTATTGTTCATGAATCATTCTTCTCATCTTTGGAAAGCCTAAAATTTATTAGTTGTCGTATTCTGAGGGGATGGAGGAAGATGGGAGATGATTTCAATGATATTAACTCTTCACATAATCTCTTATTGTCTCATTTTCCTCGTCTATCTATATTGGAAATTGGTGGGTGCTGGATGTTGACCTGCATGCCTATTTTTCCAAACATTGAGAAGAGATTATCATTGACAGAGTGCAATGTGCAGGTAATGGAAGCAACACTAAATATAGCAATGTCACAATATTCGATTGGCTTTCGTCCTCTTTCCATGCTCAAATCTATGGAAATTGGCGAAGTTAGTTCGGATGTGAAAAAATTCCCAAAGGATTGGTTGCAAAATCTCACTTCGCTTGAGAATCTTGATTTTTACTCTCTTTCAAGTGAACAATTTCAAGTAATTGAAATATGGTTTAAAGATGAACTCAATTGTCTTCCTTCTCTCCAAACAATCACCTTTAAAGGTTGTTCTCACCTAAATACATTGCCAGATTGGATATGCAACCTCTCATCACTTCAGCACATCAAAATGATCGATTGCGGAAATTTGGAATTGTTGCCCGAAGGAATGCCTCGTCTTACCAACTTATGTACCTTTGAAATCTTCGGATGTCCATTCTTAGGTGAAGAATGCCAGATAAAAGTTTGTTGTCCATCGTTTGAACCGTGACTTGACGCACTTTTAAATTAGAAAGGTACTCACATCTTCTTACAATAACAACTAGTTTAAACACTTTTTATTTTTTTAATTTTTATTTCTGCACTAATTTGTACATGCACTTTCTTTTCTTCACTTATTTAGGCTTTATCATCTATATTCTATAGTTGTAAACTTTAGGTAAATTTTTATGCTGTTATTTTAGCATGGGAAAACTAATTTTTTTTGCATTTGGGTGAATATGAAAGGAAAAAAGAAATAACTTTTCTTTTGGCCGAAGAAAATGGGTAGAACCACACTTATGTGTTTCTTGAGTTTTCTTCCATTGTTACTATCCTCATTCCAAATAATACTGAGATACCAGAGTTTTTTTTAATATGGCCTAATTTTCGAGTGTTGTTCGCCACTTATTTTGATAGTAACTATAAATACTATCGATATAGATTTAAAAATGCAAAAATCAATACAATAATGAGCTTCAGTTAAGGACGAATCGATCTGAAGTGGTTGGCTTTGATTCCTAACTGAAACAATCATCGGTGTCACCTTTCTATCAAACTTTGAATTATCAAGATCTATTTTCCCTAATATCTGCTTTCAACAAATCATGTGTTGATATAAATCATATGATTAATCATTGAATTTTATAATAATGTACAAAAAGAGAGATCATTAATTTAGTTATTTATTTTCACCTTTCTACTTATATTGCCAATAGTGCTATATGCATGCTTTTAATTTTCTTCTTAAACTCTTTGGAAATCATCTATTCCAAGATTTATGGATTATCATACTGATTTATGTTCTTTTGTCGATGTAGAAGAGTTATTATACTGAATAAAAGAAATGGAAAGCCTGGAGGAGATGCATGAAGAAGGATGTTTGATGATTTGCTTTAGTCTTGTTTTATGATCACCAAAGTTATTAAAGCTTTTGATTTTCTGAATGAGTTATTAGTGAATTTTCTTGATATAGAAAATAAATCACTAAACAAATACTCAAAACAACACAAAGTTCTATAGCTTAGCTTCCACTCTTAACCACGTTCCGACTGCAGAGTGCAGAATGCAGTCATGTGGGCAAGGGAGGATGCTTGTATCCAATTTGTTTTTCTTTTTGTTATACGGAGTATATCGTTTTTAAAACAACACCACGTAATGATTCCCATATATCATTTTTACAAATGTTGATTCAAAATATCAAATACAAGGTACATCCTTTAAGTTGGAAAATGATGGGTACTGCGTTTAAATTTGTTTTAAAGAATAGAAGATTTAAAAAATGCTGTTACTCAATTAAGGTAGTTTTGTCCCCCTTTTTTCAGTGTGACATTATTATTGTGTCCATTGAGACATCTCTACTTCAACTAGAAAGATGTCAAGTCATAAACATACATCAGCCCTATTGCAGCACCCCAGTAAAAATGCAGTTTCCTAAAATTATACAATTATGCTTCTCGACTTTATACCACTGACAAGTAGGAAGAGTTAAATGTGAAAGACTACAGCAAAATTTTACGACAAAAAGACCTTTCGCCCAAAAATGAATATAATGAAGAGATTATAATTACAGCCTCTCACATATTATAAAAGTCATCATCGTCGCTACTACCGGATTCAAGTCCTTGACTATCATCATCATCGGTCAAAATACCCATCATGCCGTTTCCATCAAAGTCACCATTCATCATGAAACCTCCATCGTCGTCATCATCATCATCATCATCATCGGGATCACTTATACTATCATCGTCGTTGCTCATGTCATCAGCATCACTGTCGCTTTCCCCACCAAAACCAGGGCCTAAAAGAGGATCTTCATCATCATCGTCGTCGTCATCTTCATCTTCCTCCTCGCTTTCAGCATCATCAGGATCAGAATCATCATCAGTTGGCCTCCGACGACCAATTTCATATGATCTAGCTGAAGAATACATCTCCCCCTGATCATCCATGGTAATCAAACCAACAAATGAATCTGTTGGCTCGGTTGCAAAATCAAGAACACAACGATCCACAGGGATAGTAGCAATGTCAGAATAATTTATTGCATCCACAGTGCGAAAAGCTGAATAAAGTGGATGCTTAACGCGGCGTGCATGCATGGCCGACATTACATCCTCAAGATTTCTTCTTAAGATTGCATACATAACATCACCACGAGCATTGAATGTTATTGCTGTTTGATCTAATGATGCTACACTACGTAGAAGCCTGAACTTGCGCAGATCCCAGACTTCGGAGTTTATAATAACCTGGGAAAACAAAAACAAAGGTTAGAAATATGCAAATTTTGTAATTTAAAAACGCATAATAACTACACATTGACATTGTAAACAAAAATTACAAAAATATGCAATCATATTTCACCATATTAATACATCAAATTATTACTTCAAACATTTTTAATATTCAATGTAAAACCTACTTAACAATTAGGGTATAATTATTGCACCATTAAATTAAACAATATGAGCAAACTATACTTGATGTCTTTGCACCAAAAAAAACTATACTGATGTCTTGGTGTCAGACTCAACAATCATGGAATTTTGGGCATAAATCACAACCCTTCCACAATCTCAAAGTCAGCCACTTTATGGGTGCACAAGAAATACTCTTTATAATGAATTCAATATTTGAACCTCAGAACATCGTCTCACTTCAATTAGACTTGCCAAGTAATGTATAGTAATATCTATAAATCTATACTGTGGAAGTTAATTCAATTCAATGTAAGATCTATCTATTAAATAATTATAATGTTCAGACAAATGCAGGATTTCAAATACCTCATTTCCAGCAGGATGAAAGCCTCCACCTCCATAATCAGTAAACTGATCAAAACGATAAACAGGCTCAGGCCTTCGTGGGTCCCACAAGACACCATTCCAAAGCAGCCTTTCATCATCAGGGCTAAAGTGGATTAAAGAATAAGCATGACCCCGCCCTGTAGAAGTAGCGAGTGTATCTGACAATGTTCTTTCTAACTTGCCTTCTTGGATATCATATAAAAGGATTTCCCGTCCTGCAGATTCTGATGATAAGGCAGCAAATGATTTTCCGGAATTACTAAACCTGGCAGCCTTGCACCCTTCAAATGAACGGGTGGGACCACCTAATATTGATGTTGCATCCCAGAGCTTAACATCTTTAGAGCATGAAGAAAGCAACAATTGGGTCTCGCCAGAAACAAAAGACTGAACTAGGGTCAGAGGAGCCTCATGACCTATGAAGCTCTCCACCACATTATTGTTGTTGGAATCAAAAAATTTGAGTTCTCCGGTGTGGCTACCGACAGCAATATGGGAAGAGTCTCCAACAAATGTAATGCACGTTAATAATGCCCCCGCATCGTCCCGATATGTGCGCCACGGCCTAAACCGACTAAAAACAAATTGACGATCCTTGCGATTACCATGTACTCCACCATACATAAACTTAAATTCACGGGTACCTAGCCGAGCAGTCACATTAGAGGGGGCATCAAGGCTTCGCTTAGGTTCAGGACAAACATGTGGGTGTAGAAGAGATATTGGAGGGAGGGTGGTAATGGGGGCTGGACATTGGCGATGCTGATGCTTAAGATACTGAACAACTAGAGAATCTAGTGTCACGCGCTCAGCGTTATTGGGCTGAAGGTCATTCACTACTTGGGTGGATGGTGTCATGTGACCTAGATTTGAGATGCAGTACTGATTCTCATCCACATAGTCGGCTGTGCAACGTCCTTGTTGACTCCTCAGATTACTTGGTGTGAAAAGCCCAGTAGCATCAGCAAGAAGGCTGCTTTTACGAACTGCACTTGAGCAAATAGGAGAGCGAATTCCCTGATCCCCAACATTTAGTCGCTTTGCAGATGATGAAAACATTGATATATCCTTTAAATCCGATAACTTTCGTTTGGACGGCAATGTGATTGGAGTCTTGAACTGAGAACCAGTTTCAGCGTTATGTTGCACTGAAGATTCAGATGGATCCTCTATCATACTAGTGTCTGAAGACTCTTTCCCAGTACGTAACCATTTTTTGGCTGATGACTGCCGAGAGTCAACGACTTGGTGTCTTGTATTGGAACCAAAAGACGATGAAAAAGTTAGTGACTTTTTCTTTGCAGAGACAGCATCACTTTTCCAGCAAGCATCCTCGTTCTTTGAATTAGATTTTAATTTGCTAGTGAGGAATCCACTAGGAGTACGACCAAAAGGCCACTGAATTTGTGTTGAAGAAGCTTCCTGTGTTGTGGGTTGCTGTGCAAGAGAAGATGGAGCAAGTAAAGATGGTAAAGGAGTTAACTGGGCCTCTTTAAGCAATAAAGAAGCGGTTTGTCCCAATCCAGATGCCTGTAAGTGCTCATGGATTAAGAGCAAGAGTTCTCTGCATAAGACAAACAGCAAATAAAAAGCCATCAGAAGGGATACCACAGTGAAGATTGGTGTTTGGTGGAAGAACTGAAAATGTATACAAAAAAAGACTGTATACCGTGAAGGGTAAGTAATAGGAGTGGCAGCAGCTATAGCAGCCCTTTCTATGCGCCTTAATGTAGGAGTAGCTGCATCACTAGCAACTAATGTACTTGCACGCCCTAAATTAGCCACAATCTACAAAGAAATTACAACATAAGTATCAATAGTAGCCTATATCGAGCATATATATGTACCTCAGGTTTAATTTAGGCGAGATCACTGATTATTGAACAGTACAATTGATACCGATTTTTAGTGCTTTAGCCACAGATTACTACACTGTTTTTGCTGTGGCTTCTTTATCAAAGCTTTATTTACAGTGTAAACAATTTAATACTTAAAAGTTTGTTTTTGTTTAAAGTTAAAAATAATAAATTTCTAAGAAAAACTCAACTTTTTTTAAGCTCAAATAAATAGGTTCTAAATGAGCCAACATAGAATTCAATACATATTGAGAATGCATATTCACTAATCTTCTAAATCATAATACAGACAAAATTGACAAGGAAAAAGAAAATACAAAAAAAAAACTCATTATATGATATTATTATAGCTAGCATATAACTGTATAGAATAATAAAATATGCATATGGCAACAAAAAACATTAATACCATTCAATTCCATCCTGGGTTTTGTTCCATGCATATATAGTAAAATTTCTAGCGAATAAACTTAAGCCTCAATTTTATGGTATTTTTTTAACGCAGGTAGTGAAGACTCAGACACAAAACAGGCACACAGCATTAGTCCATAACAAGTTCACTCAAACCAACAATATGCACTGAAATACAAACTTCAGCGTCACCAAAGAGTGGAGGTGCTCACCCCAATTAGCTCAATTGCAGCCTGGGATAGTTCAGCTTGCCACCTACCCTGTTCTGTTCCAAGTGTCGTACTGCCTGTATCCCGAATTAGTTCTGACAGTCTTTTCCCGACCTAGAACACAGACAACATCAGGAAATTAGATTACAATGACAATAGAAAATGCTTGTGTTTCAAGACTCATCATCATCAATAACAGTATTCAGACTGATATACAACTAAATAGTTGTTAGGCAACCCCCTTAGCTAGTCGAAATAATTGTTAGGTGTCATATATCTATTGGTACTAAATTTCTGCTAGTAAATAAGTTATTTTTAGGCTGTAATTGTTGGAGATATAAGGCACATTGCGTATAAATAAAAGGAGATGAGAGGGACATTGTCATTATGAGATAAATGGGGCCTTTGAATATTGAGGTGCAGACTCTCAAATGTCTTTGACATTTCTACAATTGGAAAGTTTATCCCTGCACCTTGGATTAACATACAAGGTTCATTATCAAGGATGGAGACCAGTTTGAGTATGACCACGTTCAATAAAGAGAGTTAAAGCTGTTCACCTGAAGTTTTGTCAATATATGTGCAATAGTATCATCTCTGGCCAATCCAAGCAGGACGCGACAAGCTAGAGCACGAAGACAGTCCAGAGCAGCAGGAGGTGAATATATACGCGGTTGGAGGAGATGCAGAAGAACCTTTATACCATTATTATTACGAACAGCCTCTCTTGCTTGATGATATCCTTGTTCCATCTGTGTAGCAAGACCGGCACAGCGTGCTCCTGCACCTAGAGAAATTCTTCGGTCACCAACTAAGCCTGAACTTGCAGAGGGAACGGGAGTCTGGGGAGTAGCATTCACAGATTGGGTTACAAGTGCAGCAGCACTTGACTCTCCATTCCTCTCCCTAGGATCAATATGGCCGGAGACTTGAGCAGACCGATCTGTAATATTACGTTCAGCATTTCTATCTCTAGTCTCCGAGAGAGCACCATTAGAGATTTGCTGGCCTTGTGACACTACAGGTGGTTTATTGCTGATAGAGGGAGGAGGGCAGACAAGGTTTACTAAAACATTTAATGCTGGTTGAATTATCTGAAATGCAGAATACCATATATCAGCATGTCAAAAATGTAAAGGACTTCCTTAAACAACAGAAGTTTCGGAAGCACTATAATTGCTACCATGAGACACTTACCTCAGGGTCCACGTGACTACTGACAATATTTGCTGCATCCAAAATTACAGCAATACCAGCACGATTGGTGCTTAATGTTGCATTTACAATCATCTTACGACTGTTAGGGACCAATGTAACAATTTGCAAAACACCCAATGCATACTGAAGCAAATCATGTAGATATCGCTCAACAGGTGGGGCCTACAAAACAACAAGATGAACTAAATAAATAAATAAAGTACAATACAAATGGAACACAAACTGTTAACTAAATATGCCATACCTGACATAATTCCAACATAGTAATATGTCCGTTAGATGCCAAGAAATCCTCAACTTCACGCCAACCTGTTCTTACAAATGCAGGACCTAGCTTTCTATCTTTTTGTAATTGTAGGAATACTGCATCCATTGCCTCGTTACTAATATCTAGTGGCTTGTAAGCAGCCCTTGTACTTGGAATATTTCTAGCAGCACTACGATTGCTTTTGTTTGGACGAATAGAATCTATTAATAATAGGAGGTGTGCTCTGAAATATTGCCGCAGAGCAACACAAGTGTGATAGGCGACCTGCTTCTCAGATGATGTCAGCCCTTCTGCAGATGACGTTCTATCATTTCGAAGCGACCCCGAGTTAGATGAGCCCAAAGCTCCAGAAGTTACTCCTGATCTTATGGAAGCAGCGTCATTGAGAAGGCCCAGTAATTTCTGTAACCCATTCTGAGAGTCAAAAGCATCAAGAACTGCTCTGAAAACAAATGCGGCAGCAAAAAACAAAGCTGCATTCTTCCGGGCTAGGTCCTGATTGCACTCAATGAGTTGGAGAGCCAACTCAACCACATGATAAATGACATCGGACGGAAGCGCACAAACCCGTTCCATTATACCCTGAAATAATCATCTAGAGTCAAAATAATGTAATACTCCCTCCGGTCTCATATATAAGAAACAAAACAAAAAAATTTAAAGTCTTAAATATAAGCAAAAGTCTACTTCAATTATTAAGTTTTATGACATTATTCCAATTTCAACCAATAAATGCAATGTTTTACATTTTCCAAGAAGGTATAATGTGTTTTTTCTCCTCGGTTAATGTATTTTAACTACTTTCTTAAAGGAAGAGTTTTTTTGAAACTTTTCTTATATACAAGACTAGAGGGAGTAGCATTGTAGGAAGATTAATAACAAGGAAGATGACGGTTAATCACTATTCCATATCTCACATCACAATTATGACAGTTAAACACCATGAATACCTGTAGGGAACCAATAGTAAACAGACAAGAAGAAAGGCCAAAGAATGTTTGAGCCATTCTAGGTACAGCAAGCAGCTTTTGCATTCCCCCGCGGTCCACAAATAGTGCAGCAAATTTCCTATGGGCAGCCAAAGCACATATCAGCTTCATGACATCGGGCAACACAAAAGCAACCTTGGATGGCTCCTGATGTTTAGAATTTTGCTGCAGAAGTCCAAGACATACATCAACCCCCTTCTCATGCAATACAGGTCCAAGAACTTCAACATATTCTCCAAGTAACGAAAGACACTGAATGCAATATTTTTCCCTCAATTGTGTAAGTGTCGGAGTGTCTGGGATGAAATAATCTTCAACATCCTCACTAGATTCTGTTTCTCTGCCACTAACATTCTCTGTCTCAGTATTGATGCAGACAGAGCTCCTGGCGACCAACCAAATAAGAACATTGTCAACAGGACTAAAAAACCCTATCTGGCAATTGTTTGTCTAAGCACTCAAATTGTTCGTAATTATATTCTTACGTACCTCGACACTTCAACAGCAGATGCAGCGTCGATAACAGTTGATGCAGCTCTCGAAGCAGCCAAAACAGCTGCTTCTTCATCATTGGTGGATTTATATTCCTGAATATATACATGAAATAAAATATTTTATTATTTGAGTTTTGATTATAAGTTTAGCAGTCCTGAGTCCTGACACACGCACACGTATATTTGCACAAAGTATAATTCTTTATATTGGGAAAAAGTAAATGAGCTTCAGCAAACCTCTGAAGCTGCAGTTTTAACAAGGTCGGCAGCAGCATCGCCAGCTGCTTTGACAGCTTCTTCAGGTGCATTGGCTGATCTAGCTTCAGCTTCAGCGGCTTTGACTGCTTTCCGAACAAGATCGGAGATATCTTTATTTCCAATACGGCACTCTTGGAAACAATCATCATTGTACTCTCTTTCGGAAATCAAAGCCTCAGAAATGGTACCGGTAAGAGTCTTCTTAGAATCAGGTACCCGCTTAACTTCAGCATTCCTTGACGAGCTCCTATCTCTAACACTCCGCCCCTGTCCTAATCGATTGGCAGAACCAGCAGATGACAAAACGGGTTCACCTTCTACTGGCCCTTCATTGACCCTTCCTTTCCCCCTAGATCTTCCCCATCCACGGTTAGTGCGCCGCCTTGAAGATTCGTCTCTAGCATTGTCTTCATGCTCACCATATTTTATTCTTCCATCACGAATATCTCTACAGTGCCATCTATCCTCCCCATCAGAATCAACCTCACAGACATCAGCACCCTCACTGAGTCCATCAGGTGGCTCACCATCTACCCAAGGATCTTTTTGGCAAGCTTGCCCACTAACACTTCTATCCTGACCCCGATCAGGAGCTTGGTCATCTAAAGATCCATCTTCAGTCATCCTTGTATCATCGAAATGACTTGATTCCAGGAGCTGGCGAAACCTTCCACGACCATCGTCTCTACCTCTCACTGAAGTATTCCCAGATGAATGTTTGTTCTCTGATAAATGACTAATATCTTTCTGGCTGCCACTTGTCTCGCCCAGCACACGCAAACGAAGATAACGCATGAGCTTAGCTGACAAGCCAGATGTCAATACATCTTCCACTATCTGACCTCCTCTGAAATCATTCCAAATTTAATAAGAAAAATAAAGAAGAAAAAAAAAAGTCAAACAAATTGGATAAGCAATATCATCAAATTTGTCTACAAGAAGCAAAAATAAAGATTCAAAATAAAGCAAAAACCATATGCACCCGACATCTAATACAGATAACAGTTTATCAATGGAGCAGCATAGCATACCCGATCAAACACACGGCAAGTAGTCCAGTAGAATATGCTTTCAACATTTCCGATTCTGAGGGACCGTGCTCCTCAGAAGAAAACCTAGTATTATCATCCGTCGCCCAATTTCTCAAGTTCTCAAGGACTGGTTCTTCAAAAACATGAGGATACTGTCCAATTAAAATTAATCAAATTCATGAAACACTAATAATACCCAATGAATGAACAAAATGATTAAAAATAAAATCAAATAGCTAACCAAAAAAGTGGGAATAATAAACTTACAATCCAAGTTAGAGAACAGCACAAGAGAAGTCTAACAGCAGCAGCTCGAACCGAAGTTGAGTATCCACTTTCTGACAGAAACTTCAAAGATATTAACTCAAAGAAATCATCGTTCTCCTGTATAAAATGTAACAAGAGCCAAATTACTACCTCAATAATTTAATAATCTTTAAAAAAAAACTACACCCAAAAATAAAGAAACAGCATATATTAATACCCGAAGTATACTCCCGAGGCGACCGATGTTATGGGCAGCTCGGGCATTAGTAGAAGAAGAATGAGCATTCTCATCCATGTATCTACATTTCAAAAATTAAATTATCATTAAAAAAAAACACAAAAAATTGAAGTACAGTATTCAATATTCAAACTCTAAATACAATTCATACGATATAATACAATGCAAATATAAAAATTCATAACACATACATATATCAACGGCTAAGAAATTAATTAAAAAATTTAAAAAAAAAAAATGGAGAGAACATACTTTGATTCTTGAGTTTCGAGAATGGATGCAAGAGCATGAAGAACATTAGGTTTAGGGTTATCGGGAGAAGAAGTGATTTTATCCATGAGCTTGTTAACCTTTGAAATCAACTCTTCATCTTCCATCTTTGAAGAATCATCTTCATCTTCTTCGTCACGTGGCGGTTGAACTTGATTTTGAATCGGTTGATTATCCATTGAATATGAGAGTATCGTATCGGCGGCGAAACAGAGATTACGATTACTCACAATAACAACCGTGTAATTAATTAATTTAATTAATAATAACAATAATGATGATGGAATTTTGATTATTGTTGATTTTTTTTATATGAATATATGTGTTTTTTTTTGTATCTAGCTATTGAATTTTTTTTTTGGTAATGATGTGAAGAACGTATATAGGGATTGTGTTGCAGAGAAGGTGGGAGAGAGAGGGAGAAGAAGAAATAGAGTTAGAAAAGAAGGGTGCATACAACACAATACAATACCGTATGAGAATGGATCAGAAGGTTCGGGAAATATTCGACCCGGTTACGTGCTTAACCCTAACAGTACTTTCCAGTTTCTCACTTTCAAGCCCTAATAACAAATCCAACAGTAACCAGCCCGAATAAAACTTCCCTACTATATACTCTATTGATTTTTTTTTGCCAATTATATTTATTATTTAATTTTTTTTGACTAATTGATTCTTTAAAGTTTTTCTTTTTATGATAATCAAAGTCAATTGATACTACCTCCGGTCTTATATTGAAAAAGTTTACATTTTAGATTTATTATAAAATTAATATATCTGAACAATATTATAGCTGAGATACATCAAATTTAGAATAAATTTAAAAAGTAAATATTTTTTTATATATAGAACTAGATGGAGTAATTTTTATTTTTTTATATAGAGGCAATTAATTATTTAAAGTTTATATATATATATATATATATATATATATATATATGTGTGTGTGTGTATGTTATGTATTATTTTTTATTTCAATCAATCCAATAATTTGATTTTATCAAAAAATTAGCAATTGTAGGTCATTAGAAATGTTTGGTTTTGTATGGATTTAGGAATGAGATGTGTTATATGGACAACTATTTTGGGGACAACTAAAAAATAGTAAGGTAATGTGAATCTTGACACACAAATCAAGATAAATAAAAAAATTATTTAAAAATACTAAAATGACTTTGTGTGAAGAGTTGTCCAAAATTGTCGCAAATTAGATATCAAAATTGTCGCAAAATATCATTTATCTTTAGGTGTATCTTGATATTCAAAGTCGAGGATGGGCAAAAAAAGGGCGTTGATATTTGTCTCGCACTTACTCTGTTAGTAATATTTTTTAAAGTTATCTACATATACTTATTCCCTAAAAAATGTATATGAACCGGAAGTGAAAAAAAAATGTATATGAAAATAACAAATAATGTTTAAAAATAAGAATATCAATTTGATCTGTAAATCTAAATATCCGCGAGGATTGCTCTGTTTGAGGATTTGAAGGTGATGGAGACTAGGGGAAAAGTCCCCCTGAGATAAGGAAGAAATTTTATTCCCCTCTCTAAGGAAACTATTTTTTTATTAAAATAACATTTATACATACTAGCCGTCGTGCCTGTTTGTGTGATCAATATTTTTTATTTTTTTATTTGTTGTTGTCGAAATTCTCTATTGTGCAAATATAAATAACTATTTAATCTCCTTTTTTATTGGACTTAGTTAATTGATAACTACTTAACATATTTTTTTTTTTTGCTAGTTATTAAGAAGAAAAAATATATATATATTTTTTTTACTATAAAAACACTGAAAACATACTTTTTTGTGGAAGTTGTGCTTAGTTATTAAGATAAACAAAAAATTATTTACTAAAAAAAATACTGAAAATCTATTTTTATGTGGAAGTTAGTTATTTATTTATTTTTTTGATAGAGGATGTGGAAGTTATTTTTCAACATATACAAATATTTAGTTTTTTTTTGGTAATTTTTTTAAGGGTAAAATAGGTATAATGAAAAAGCCATCCCAAAAATTTGTATTCTCTTTATCTATTACTATACTGTTTAATATTTTTAAGTATTTAAGTATTTTACATACTGTTTAATATTTTTTTATAATAATATGTGTACCAATTTCTTTCAATGTCCTGAATTGCAATGTCCAACTTCCAAATTAATAGTAATGAAGTCCAGTCCTGCACCCCCCAAACTCATGCAATCAACATTTTGACATAGGCCACACACACTTGTCACTTAGTGTCATTAGAACACTCACTGTTAAGGTTTGTTGGTCTTCCATCCAAGTAAAACAACCCCTATTGACATTCAAACTTAAATCCATACCAGTTCTTGATTTTACAATAAGTGAATTATCATTCAAACTAGCAGCAGAATAAAAGGAATAACATTGCAAAGTAGTAATAGATAACCACAAGTACTCTTAACCACTTTCAAGCTTCTTTGATCTGCCAAGAGTGTTTTTATACACCAGCTAAACTCTTACATACTGAGAATTTGTAATACACATAATAAGTCATCCAAAAATAATAAATTGAAAAAGAAGCAAGATCAAAGTGAAACATTACACAACAGTAAAAAAACCAAAGCAAGAGACAAAGTTGTTGTTAACCAAACCATACTATTCATCTCAGCGGAATCTGTCTGTATCATGATTCTGAATTTGCAAGTTCCAAACGAAGGATCTTTATCGGTAATCATGGAAAGTCCAGGGAATTTGCATGCACTGTCCGCCTGGTCGTTAACTTGGTAATAACTATTAAATGCATAAGAGATGTTTCCTTTCACATCCAAATTACCGCATGAAGTTCCATATCCGAGACTAGTACAATCGGCATTTTGACAAGCATAAGCAACACTGGGTGCTACTTGATCACTATTAAGGTTTGCTGAAGGCTTCAAAACACACCATTTTTTCTCCAGATGATCGACGCCACTGGCTGCTATCAATCCGTTGGCCCGACCGGTTCCGAGATTAAGTTGGTATTTGGGCTGTCCGTCTATGTAAAACAACCCCCAATGACGTTCAAAGTTCCCGGGCTGAATGCTCTTATTATCTTCATCAATGAAACTAAACAAGTATGCGTCTAAAGGAGTTGGCCTCATTGGTGTCCCCTTTCCGGAAACATACCTCGCCATAAAACCTTGGTTGAATCGTTGCGCATTTTGAAGATTTGCATTTCTGTCTCCATCGGTGGGCCAACCGATTTCCCCAACAATTATAGGCAAGTTTCCAAAACCGTGTTTCTGCAGTGCCCATACTAGAGTATCGTGGTTAGCATCTAACACGTTGTCGTAGGTCTTTCCATTGTCAACTATGGCAGACTGATAGCCGTTGAAAAAGGCGTATTCGGTGGGGAAACTGGGATCCGAGTAGAGGCTGATAAAAGGATAGATGTTGACGGTAAATGGAGCTCCATTGTCGCTCAAGAACTTAACTATCTCCAGCATGACGTTGGTGATATCCGGCCTGAAATCACCGTCGGATGGCTTCGATGATGAGCTTAGATATACATCGGCATTTAAAGGGACAGTGACTTTGACCCGGCTGCTCAGACCAGCTTTTGTGAGAGCTGCTTGGATGTTTCGAAGAGCAGGAAGTGTTGTTGCTTCAAAGGTTCCATTGTATGTTGACAGGAATGGTTCATTCCCCACTGCAACATACCTAGTAAAAACCACAAGAAATAAATGTGTATGAAAAATAGAATATAGAAATGGCAAAATGTAGAATGTAGTGGTTGATTTTATAATCAGTGGACTTGTCAAACATTTTAGCAAAAAAAAAAAAGGAGTTACAGTTAAATCCTCTGACAGAAAGTTGGCAGAACAACTTGTGGTAAACACTATATATACTAAATTTGAAATCTTGCATCTCAAGTTTGTTCTTCTCTTTTGCCATTATCAGGCTAAATATGAAATAATTAAAGAGCCAATAATCATAAGTGAATCATTAAACAGCAGAAAATAGCAACAAAACTATTTCTAACATTTCCCAGTTCACATATCTTCATATTAGATATGTTACATAAAGGTATGTTACATAAAGCTAATATAAATTTAGAAATTTGGATTTTCTGAGTTCTAATCTTCTGCACTATAAAACCAAAGTAATTGCGATCTAATTGAATATTACTAAGTGTTCTCAAGTAAACCTTATTTCAAGTCCATAGGGTTGACTGCTATGATATTATTCATTCATATTTCGAAAGAAAATCTTTGGTTTATGCACATTAGTTTCATCAATTAACCGCGAGACAAAAAAAGTAACATATAGTGATAGTAATAATAGGTACATCAAGCTGCAATCTACTAAACATGTTCAGGTACATAAAAAAGTCTCACATTATTTAGGAATCGAGGGTAGTTTATAAACACAACAGTTGTCAACAACCCACTGTTGTGTCTCTTAACTAAGGACAAAACTGTGAAGGCTTAAACTAGACCTAAAGCCGACAATACATCGTAAAATCAGAGCAACGGCTTTGAGGTCGAACATTAACGCTATTTAGCCCCCTTAGCTTCGATTGGGGCTACAGTTTGTCCCACATTGCTTTCGAAAACAATACTAAAAGGAATCTATAAACACTCACACTCCTCAACCCACTAAGGCGCCTTTTAACTAAGAATAAGAACAAAATCATAAGTGCTTACACAAAACTTAAATCAGACAATACCACAAAAACAATGCAACATACTAACCCTAGAAATTCAAATAGATGAAAAAAAAGGGTATACCTTATATCCACACCTCCAGAAGAAACATGAGCAGAAACATTCTTAGAAACCCATTTTTCTGCAGCTGGAAGACTATTAGCAAGTGTATAAAGCATGTCATTTGGAATCCCTACCATGACTTGAATACCAGATTTTTTAAGAGCATCTAAGATATTTGGGTCAGCATCAAATAGCTTAACCTTTTGAATCCCATTATCTTTCAACATTTTCACCACTGTATTTGGTGACAAAAGATGTGTACACTGTGTACCCCAGTTAACACCAATTCCACTCACAGAACACACTAAAAACACATTAAAGAACATAATAACAACAACAATAACACGCATACTAAAGTTTTCACTTCCCATAAACATCTCCATGGGATTAAAAAAAGAGTGTTGGTTGGTTTAATATAATTAGTTTATGCTAAATCTGAAGCTCAATAACTTAGGCTCAAAACCAAATAAGAAACAAAAAGCTGAGAGTAAAGTGAAAGAGTTGAAGAGAGTAAAGTAAGTGAACCAAGTAGCCCTAAGATTGAAAGTGGAAGTACATACAGAGAAACCTTGAAGCAGGTTTTGGTCTTTTGGAGTTAAACTAGTTTTTGCATTTAAGCACGGACAATGAAATGGGAGTGATGAGTAGGTGAGAGAATGAGAAACAGAACAGGTTATGTAGTGGAGAATCTTTGCTTTTTTTTCTTTGGTAATAGTATACTACTATTACTCGGCAAGCATACTCAACACTTTTTACAAAAAGAACTGAAATAAAAATTATGGACCTGGATTTGCTTCGGTTGGCAAATAATTTTGATCAAAAGTTTAGATTTAATATTGGTATTTTTGGAAAGGTTGAAATATAATTTTAATTCTTGCGAATATAGTGTTTTTTTATTTGGTGAATTCTTCGATAAATTTAAACTTTTTATTTTAGTCTCTGTAATATTTTTTTTGTTTGATTTTAGTATCACCAAATCTAAAAATTGATGGTTTTAGCCTTTCATCTCTAATGACATTTGTACTCTAATATAATTATGACCATGTGGCACGGCGTGATCTAATATGGTGACTTCATGAACTAAAAGGAATTGTTTTTCAATTTACAATGATCACATCCAAACAAAAAAATAATTAAGAACTAAAATTAATAAACGTTATAATTGTATAGACTATTTTTTTTTTGTTATAAGGCTAATAAAAAACAACAAAGACCGACTAATATTATATTTAAACCTTTTTAAAAAGATTAAATATTTTTTAATTTTCCAGTCAAATGAACATCATAATTGCGTGAATGTGGTGAAAAGGTGACGGCACCAAATCCAACTTTGAAATTTTTTTGGTTATTATTTAGTGTGTTAGATTTAATTTTGAATGAATCAATTTTGTAAATTTAATTTTGCTTAAAAGTGAGTTAGTTAGACACAAAATGATCTATGTTTTGAATAGATTTTTACAAAAATGAGTTTAATAGTAAACTTTAAGTGCAATGACCGTTGTTTCAATTCAAAAGCTATAAATCATAACTTTAAATTAGAACCAATTGAGACAAAATCAATTATTCTTTTTTTTTTAACCAAATAAAATCAATTATTCTTAAAAATATAAAACATGTCAACTCATTTCTACATCTTTAAGATTAGCCTTTATTCATGGAGAAGTAGAATCAAACATACTCTTCTGCTTAAATCAATTGTATGCATGTAATTTAGTAATTTCCACAAAACTATCTTAATATCAAACATACATTATATATGTTGTGTTTAGACAATGAGGGTGAAATAGAATTACTTTTTTGTTTCAAATATGTAGATTTAAAAATAATATCAAATCAAGGAAAAGAAAAATAGAAATTAAAACAAATCTAGTTAGAATATATATTAGAACATTTTTCGCATCTCCTTCATCAACGTATTATAAACTTGTAAAATATAACATTTATCTCATATATTAAAGATGAATAAAAACAACAAATTTTAGAGGCCCACACCTGTGTCCGTATGCAACCGTTTATGTCCGATTTTTCATAATTTTTTATCTGAGACCAGACTCGCACCCAACCACATGGTTCAATATATAGTCCATTATATCAATTCGAGTTGGGTTGTGGATCCGTGTTCAGCTCTACTCAAAACAAATAAAACAAGATATAAAAAACTTTTAATATTTCTATAATATCTCTCTTATACTCCTCAAATAATATTCAAACCTATTGTGCTCTTCTTTGCATTTTTTTTTTCTTTTCTCACGCTCTTTTTCCAGTATAATAAACAAAATCTTTATATACTAATATTTACATTTATATATTATTAAAAAAATACAGTCAAAACAAGATAAATTAATAATACATTTAGTCAAAACAAGTCTTATATACTAAGACGGAGGGAGTATCACATTAGTAAACACAAATCACAAAACTGTTATACAAAATCAAAATTACACAATTCATAAAATAAATAAATTAAAAAAAGAGGTGACAAGCTAAAAAAAAGCTTTCGAGTAATGAAAGACCTATACTGCCTAGTGGTTCAGGCTACACTATACAGGAGGTACCTAAGAAGACTAATATTTTGTTTTAATTAAAAAAGAAAATAAACAAAAGATGATCGTTTTTGTTGTGATATTCTGCATACAGTGTGGGAAGAACATCCATGCTCTCTAGACTGAAATTTGGAACTAGAGCCGATGGACAAAATGCATCTTTCGAAGTGAGATTGTAACCAGAAAAAGTCCCACATCGGCTACATTCGCGAACATTTCAGGCTTTATATAACGCTACACCACATCATAGCTTGTCCCTTCGGGGACATCCGATAAAATTGGAACGATACAGAGAAGATTAGCATGGCCCCTGCGAAAGGATGACACGCACAAATCGAGAAATGGTCCAAGTTTTTTTGACATTTATTTCTTTCGATTTCTTCTTCTCTGTTTCGTCTTCTACATTTACTCTGCTATATTTCTACATTTATTCTGGTAATTTTCAATTTAAGTGATTTTTTGCTAAAGTGGTAACTTAACACAAATTGTGAGTTTGAATGAATAAGATTATATATGTTTCAAAGTTTTTTATTCACATAGATCTAATAGATCTATGCATTTGTTTGATTTTGTTTTGTCTACTTGATTTCAATTTGCAGTAGGTTTAGGTGAGGATTTGATGCAATTTTGTCTCAGACTCACTAGTGAGATCATACCTAAGGTCTAAATTACTCCTTTCTTTTTTGTTTGTTTTAGCGGTTACCAATTGTTGAATTCTGTTTTTGATTAATTTATCAGGAAATTCTGTTTACACGTTATTTGTTGAATTAATCTGAGAATTCAATTCCATCAATTTCTACAGCTTCCTCATTACTTACATTTTTCCTCTTTGATTGTTTCCTAGATAGTAGGTGTAGGACTATCTATCTTAGATGGTGTTTCAGACAACTACAAGATACTGTGTTTTTATATTACAAAATGAATTTTTATGGACTGACATAATTGAGGTTGTTTTCAGAATTTTTATCTGCCTTTCATGACATTCATCGGGTTCGGAAATGATTACTAGCTTGCGTTTTACCAGGACAAACTGAAGTTAACGCTTATCCAGGTGATCAGCTGCATCCTAAGAAACATTTATATATAGCTGAGTGAGTCTTATTTATGGGCTCCTTAAATCGTTTGTCAATCTAATGATTCTCTGCTGTAGAACATATGTCGATGGGGTTATTTCAACGATATAAAACATCGATAAAGCATTACAAAAAAGTACCGATATACTATAATGTCCTTGTTTATTTTTCGTTTTTGATGCTCATGTCTTGCATGATTCTTGCAGTCTCATTGTTCTTCTGAATTCAACAACTTTTTAAGCTAGAGCAAGATTGAAATTAAGTGTGTAAAGTAGGATTTGTAGGGTGGAGGGGATAGAAAAATAGGGTGTATGTCATCATTACATGTCCTGCATTCTAATACCACATTGCAGGGAAGACATTCTCTTATATAACATCTATGAAGAATATTGTTAGCATTAATTGGAGGTTAAGGGCCAATTCTAAGCATTTTATCTTCATCACCAAAATACAGAAAAACCTAAGTGTTTTATATCCTTCAAGATAAGAATGGTTACCTGACTCCAACCATGTCTGGCTCAGTTCATGACTAGCCTGTACTGTCTCAAAAAAAAAATTGGTTCCACTTCTGTCTTCTTTTGTCCGCATTTCTCCGTCTCCTTTTTTAATCGTTCCTTCATCTCTCATTAACCACCAAAGATCGTTCCATTTTAATGTTCAATTGTTCTCGCTTTTTTCCCTTCTTTAGTTGAATGATTGGTAAACCATTTCTATGTATATATCAATTCATTAATTTTAAATTGTAATGGCTGTGTTGTGTGTTAATAGACTTAGTTGCCTATGTGCTGAATGCTGATGCAATTTTGTTATCTTCTATTAGCTTTAGGTCGTTACTTTTTGTCACAGCACACTTGCTTGATTAATAAAGGGATTTTATGTTGTAGATTACTTGATACTAAATTTTTCTTTTTGATAGTTGATGCTGAATTATCAATTTCAACTCTTTTCCATTTGTAAAAAGATCATTTCTCTTTGCCTCAATTGTGTTTCATGTAATAAGATCTATTCTGAATGTTTGTATGTTAAAAAATAGTTCTTGCCTTCGATGCAAAATAAGATAAGCTTTTACAGATATTTGTTTGATAATCTGGATCTCTTTGACTATATATTCTCTTGGTCACAGTGATTCAAATGTATAACTAAGAAGTCATTCACACAAAGCTGAAAAGCATTCTTTGACTATATATTATTTTCAATCCCCTTTCTATTTGCTGTTGTGTCTTTTAACTTTTTATATAACAGATTGAAGAAGTTATTTTGTTCACTACTAATGACATTAGCCTTTCAATTGCACTCTCACTGTACTCTTGATTACATACCCTGAAAACCATCTTCTGCATCACACGATTCACAACGACTTTTAAAGTCATGAAGTTTATGATCTCATAATTTTGGTATGCTGTTCATGACTTGCCATCAGGGATTCAGGTACTGTACAAAAACTATTATTGGTTACTTATGACATCTATCAGGTTTGGAAGCAATTATTGGCTACTCATGCCTCAATCTGGATCATGAGGTGATTGAGCTAGTGTTATTATACATAGGATGGTGGTTGGCTTCATTCTTAACAATCATGTACTCATTCAACCAATTTCTTTTTTGGGTAGAGCAACCAATTTCTATCTAGGCCTTGTGAGCTCCTTAGTTTATTTGCAATTCTAATGATTTCTCTGCAATAGAAAATATTTCCTTATTAAGATATCAAACAAAGAAAAAAAAGACAAAAATGTATTGATAAATCAACATTGTGTTGTATTCCCTGCATGCAGTGTATACCAGACCCTTCCTTGTTTAACTTTTCCATTCTCCACCAAAAGGTTTGAGTCTCCTCATAGTGAAATTGTACATAAGTCATGATTTTTTTTTATCTTCTGCTTCTCATCATAAGGAAAGACGCCCTAGAGTTTGATCCTAAGATAAGTAAAGTTTGGCAAAAAAATTGTTTACACTAAGAATGAAACTTGAGTTCTCCCGAACGATTCGTCATATGGGGGCTCGCTAGCTACTAGAGTTCAATGTATTGATTAGTTATGAATTGCTTTGTGTTCGTTATGAATTATGATCATTCATCTTAATAAATGTTGAAATTCCTGGCACGCTATGCACGATGCTCTACTCGATGCTCTAGCAATCTATCCGGCCTCGCGCGTAACAGAATAAAACAAGCAAATGAACAAATAAAGAACACAGGATATTTGTTAACCCAGTTCGGCGAACCTACGTCTGGGGGATACCAATCCAGGAAGGAATATCACTATAATAGTCCTAGTCCTAAGTCTCCAGCAAACTATCCGTTTACAACTTAAGACCTAGGCCCTACCAATGACTCTTCTACCTAGGAACTCCTAGATATGAGATCCCATCTCACTCCCTTACAACCTTACCTACAATAAGGATTTCAATAAAACTCAAGACAAAAACAGTTTTGGAGACACACTCCTAAAACTACACACTCGTACCTAAAGGCTTGGAGTGTTACACACACAAAAGTCCTAACTCCTTGCTTCAAAGCTTGGGAGAAAGAACACACAATTACAACACAAAGGACACGTCCTAAGCTTGCATCAAGGTGACACAAGAAAGGCTCACAATCATCAAACACACGCAAAACCTAATACTGAAATACTAGCACAATAACGGCGTGAACAACTAACTAGGATTAGGGTTTTGGAACTCTTTAAATACTTCAGAAAGTAGCACATGCATAGGCTTTTTTTTTCTTTGACCCAAGCATTAACTCCACATAAATAAAATGAGATTTTTTAGCAAATATATTCTTCAAAGAGATTCTTCTCAGAATTATTCTTGAACTGAATCTGAAGCATTAACAACCTTCCTTACATAAAAACATATCAAACGCGCCATGCAAAATTCATGAAAGAGAAACGGAACATTCCATAAATAGCATTTGCCATGAGCGCTCCTCCTGAGCATTATTCAATGCTCTACACAATGCCAGAGCATCGGATCGCACATCTTGCACAAAGTTTATTTCCAAAAATGCAGCCAATTATCAAAGACTCAACAAACTCCCCCTTTGGCAAATTTTTGGCTAAAACAAATTATGACCATACAGATAGTACTTAAACAGATACAACAACTACATTTCTTTTTCTCAACATAAACACACAAGCATAAAGATCTGTAGAGGCTATTCTTCAAAACATTACCATACTACTCCTTCATGGGAAACAGTAGAAAAGAATAATTGTATCTTTTAAGAATATCAGAGAGGCATGCAACAGCGGAACACATAACAACTACTTCGCCTAAAATGGTCAGGAAAATAAACTTGATGGGATGTGGGATAGAATGCTTCAGCATTGCCACAGTTCTACTCCCCCTGCACATATGCATGGGATGTTGGAGCCTTGCGTCCAACATCTCCTCCTACATCATACAATCACAACTCCCCCTTAACACCTGCACATCAGATCACACCACAAACATACATATCAGCTACATACTTCAATCAGGCTACACTACACTACACTATAGTCACATCATAACCAGAACCAGATATAACATCAATAACCAGAGTAGTGCAGATCAGAATTAATCAAACCAGAACAAGAACAAACCAAGTTTTTACTCCCCCTTTTTGCCACAAATTTGACAAATGATAAAGGTGCAGAGAAGTTATGGCTACATAGCCTTAGTACAAACCAGCAGAAACAAAAGAACATGCCCATTACAGATTAATCAAAGAATAACAGAGACAGGGCAACAAACACAATATAATAATTAAAGAGAAGCACTGGAGTCAGACACTTCCAGCTCCTCAGTGTCACCTCCTTCATCATCAACATTAGTTCCAGCTGCATCACCAACAGCATCATCAGTACCATCACCTGCAACATCATCACCTGCATTCTCAGCCATTAACCCTTCTTCCTCAGCTTCCTCCTTTATCAAAGCAGCAATGACCTTTTCAAGCTCAGATTTCTGCTCATCCAAGGCTCTCACAGTAGCTTCCATGGTTAGGATCATAGTCTTTCTAGTCATGGAGGTGGAGGCTACATTTTCAGCAGGGGTGGCTTTCTTTGTGGGCACAGTAATGTCAGCAGCATGCTTGCCCTCAAAGAGCTTGTAGGACAGGGTCATGGGTGATTCCCTCTTACAAGGCACATCCTCTGGAACCAAAATGTTGGGGTGTTGGTCCAGTATGATCTCACAAATAAGGGTTGGGAAAGAAACAGCCAGTTTGATTGCCCAAGACTTGCCATGTTCAACAATTTGATCAAAAATTAAGGACCCATAATCTACATTGGCACCAGTCCCTATGGCATAGATAAATTTGGCTAATCCAGTTGCTATGGTGGAAGTGTGAGAGGTTGGAACCCAATTAACTGCACCTATCCTATTTAATATAGCATACTTGATAGATAGCATTACAGAAGGTACCTTACCTTTGAGAGGCCACACCTTGACCTGGTTGGCAGTGATAGTCTTGCATACCTGGTTGTTAGTTGGCTCAAAACCAGGATACCCATACTCTCTTCTTCCAAGATAGGCATTGATCACAGCTGGGGAAAATTGGACACACTTGCCTCTAACAAACACTTGGTGATACTCTTTGCTGAGTTTGTTGTCACAGTCTTCACCAATGTTGACAATGAACTCCTTTACCAGCTTCTCATAACATCTTCCAATCCCAAAAACTGTCTTCATCAGTCCAGCTTGAAGAATCAAATCCATCACCTCCTTGCACTCTAAGGCTTCATCTGACAGTTCTCTCTCTAGAGCTAGTCTTCTGTGATAGACAAACTTCCACTTAGCAGCACTATTACTGAAATGGAATGACACATTGTCCATGGGCACATCAGGGATGTTTTGTGGAATTGATCTCCCTGCTTTCTTTTTCTGGGTGGACAGAATGCCTGGGGCCTTGGCCACGGCATCCTCAGCACTGACAGTGGCAGCTATTTTCATCTTCTTTGGAGTCTTTTGTTTGGAAGCTGTAGAGATTGCTGGAGCATTCTCCTCAGCATCAGACTCTGAGTCACTAAGATTGATGGTTTTTCTTTTTGATCCTTGTTGTTTCTGTTTAGCAGGTATCTCAATTCTGCTTGATCTCCTCAAAGGACCATACATCTTCTTCTTCTTTGTGGAAGTGGTAGCCTCAGCTGCTACCTTCTTTTTCTTTGGAGATTTTGTTGCTTCAGCTGCAACATTTTTCTTCTTCTTTGTGGACTTTGGTGCTTCTGCCACAATCTCTGGCTCTTTGTCTTTTCTTGCCCTGAGCCTACTACCCACACCAGTCCTCCCAGCCTTTCTTCTAGATTCACCAACAATCTTCATGATTGTTAAATCATCCTCAGTGCTATCATCATTGTTAGCACCTTCATCTTCATCAACATTCATATCAACCACATTTTCTGACATAACATTGTCAGTCTGTATCTCACCAGTCACAGTTGTCTTTTGTTGTGTGGGTGTTTCAGCAACAGTATCATCTGGTTGAGCAGCATGATCTCCAGCCACATTAACATTAGCATCTACATCTTGCTGTACATTAGGACCAACAACCACATCATCAGCAGTTTCTTGTGGTTGATCTTGTGCCAAGGATGCTGAAGCATCCGGCACAATCTTAGCACAAGAAATTGACTCCACGAGGGAGTTGAGAGCTTCTTGAGCGATTTGAATCTTCTGGGCATCATCATCATCTCCTTCATCACTAGGAGTGTTCGGAACAACATGTTCATCAACAACAGTACTTTCCCCCTTTTTAGGACTTAGGGTTTGAGTACTTTTCTTCGTATTTTCTTCAATCAGAGTGCTAGAAACAGGTGCTGCGACATCAGAAGCAGCATTAGGGTTCGTGTTACCAAGGTTGGTGAGATATAACTCCTGCATGTTGAAATCTGAGGAGTATCGAGACTTGGATTTTTGGGGTTTTGGTTTTCTGGTGGTTGTGGATTTTGTTCTCTTTTTGGTTTTCGATTTGGGTGAAGATGAAGGGTTAGATGGTGTGGGATTCATGATCGAGTCGAATGAGGGGTGGATCATGGTGAGTGGTGTGGCTTCGGTGATGACATTTGATGGTTGAGGTAAGGGATCAGAAGGTTTGTCTGTGGTGTTTGGAGCGGTGGTCGTTGGTTTCGATGGTGATGGTTTTTGTGGTGAGGTTTTGGTGGGAGAGGTTTGATGAGAAGATTGAGACATTATGGTGAATTTGAGAAAATAGGATTCACGAATGCAGAGAGATTTTGGTTTGATGATGGAGTTTGGAGAAGAAGTTAGGGAGTTGTAGGTATAGGAATTTAAATTTGGAAAGAAAATATTTGGTAAAGATTTGAACTTGGAATAACCAACAATTGATGGTGGCGTGCTGATATAACGGTTGTGGCCATGATTACCTTGATCAGCGTGTTTAACTTGATTAGGAGAGATAAAAACAACTGCCACACGCCACTCCACACATAACGGTAATTGCTATGCTTCTTCATGGAGGCAAATTCCTAACTTGCCCCTTAACTTCTCAAACTGTACAGCATCAAGAGCCTTGGTGAAAATATCTGCAATTTGTTCCTTTGTACCCACATGTTCCAGAATCACAATTTTGTTCTCAACCAAATCCCTTATATAGTGATGACGAATGTCAATATGCTTTGTCTTGCTATGTTGAACTGGGTTCTTTGAGATGTTTATGGCACTCATGTTGTCACAGTACAATGTTAGAGCATCCTGTTCAACATCGTACTCCTTCAGCATTTGTTTCATCCACACCAACTGAGAGCAACTACTTCCAGCTGCCACGTATTCAGCCTCAGCTGTGGATAGGGCCACACAGTTCTGTTTTTTACTAAACCAAGATATCAAGTTAGTGCCTAAGAAGAAACATCCTCCTGAAGTGCTTTTTCTATCATCTGCACTTCCAGCCCAATCAGCATCACAATAACCATATAAGGTAGAATTTTCACAATGGGAATACATTATCCCATAATCACTGGTTCCATTCACATACTTCAAGATCCTCTTAACTTGAGTTAAGTGACTTACTTTAGGATCTGCTTGGTATCTAGCGCACACTCCCACAGCATAAGTGATGTCTGGTCTACTTGCAGTCAAATACAACAAGCTCCCAATCATGCTCCTGTAAAGACTTTGATCTACACTTATTCTCTTCTCATCTTTGGTGAGTTTTAAATGAGTAGGTGCTGGTGTTCTCTTGTGTGCAGCACTGTCCATTCCAAACTTTTTGATGATGTTTCTAGCATACTTGCTCTGTGATATGAAGATGGTGTCTTCCATTTGTTTGATTTGAAGGCCAAGAAAGTAAGTCAATTCTCCGACAAGACTCATCTCAAACTCTGACTGCATTTGCCGAACAAAATGCTGGACCATTGTGTTCGACATTCCACCAAACACAATGTCGTCAACATAGATTTGAGCTATTATAAATTTCCCTTTTTCCTCCTTTACAAACAGTGTCTTGTCTGATCCTCCTTTTCTGTATCCTTGCTCTTCCAAGAATTGAGTCAACCTTTCATACCATGCCCTAGGAGCCTGTTTTAGACCGTACAAGGCTTTCTTTAATTTGTAGACATAGTTGGGGTGTTCTGGGTCCACAAACCCTTTTGGTTGCTCAACATACACCTCTTCCTGTAGGTATCCATTCAAGAATGCACTCTTCACGTCCATTTGGTATAGTTTGAACTTGAGTATGCAAGCCACACCTAGGAGTAATCTGATGGATTCTAGTCTGGCCACAGGTGCAAAAGTTTCATCAAAGTCAAGTCCTTCAATTTGGGTATATCCTTGAGCTACAAGCCTTGCTTTATTTCTGGTAACTGTTCCATTCTCATCTGACTTGTTCTTATACACCCATTTGGTTCCAATAACATTCGCATCTTCAGGTCTAGGTACCAAATCCCATACTTCACTTCTTTCAAACTGATTTAGTTCTTCCTGCATAGCCTCTATCCAGGCTTCATCAGTCAAAGCTTCTTTTACATTCTTTGGTTCAAATAGAGACACAAAGCAAGAATTTGCTACCACATCATTTGTTCTTCTAGTAGTTATTCCCTGTTCAGGATTCCCTATCACCAACTCTAAGGGATGATTTTTCTGAACACGAACAGAAGGACCTTTACTTGTAGTTTGAGGTCTTGCACTTTCACCACCATCTTCTTCAACAGTCCCTTCATCAGACTTGTCCATAGATGCTGGTACGGATGCTTCAACATCGAGTTCAGCATTCTCACTGACAGGAGTACCTTGATCTACTCCTTCATTTTCTTTGTCAGAACTATCCTTTACAACAACATTTACAGATTCCATCACAACTTGAGTCTTTGTGTTATAGACTCTATAAGCTCTGCTATTTGTTGAGTACCCCAGGAAAAATCCTTTATCACTTTTAGGGTCAAGTTTCCTTCTAGGTTCTCTATCAGCTAGGATAAAGCATTCACTCCCAAAGATGTGAAAGTGTTTGACTGTTGGTTTTCTGTTTTTCCACAGTTCATATAGAGTGGAGGTAGTTCCCTTTCTCAAGGTGACTCGGTTGTGAACATAGCAAGCAGTGTTCATGGCTTCAGCCCAAAAATGGTAAGGAATATTTTTGGCATGAAGCATGACTCTAGCTGACTCTTGAATCGTTCTATTTTTCCTTTCTACTATTCCATTCCGTTGAGGAGTTATTGGAGAGGAATACTCATGTTTAATTCCTTCAGCAGCACAGAATTCATCAAACTTAGAGTTCTCAAACTCTCTCCCATGATCACTTCTTATTCTAACCACATTGCTACCTTTTTCCCTTTGAATCTGTATACAAAGTTCTTTGAAGACTTCAAAGGCGTCTGAGTTTTCTCTAATGAAATTCACCCACGTGTATCTCGAGTAATCATCCACCACAACAAGAACATACCTTTTTCCTCCCAAGCTTTCAACCTGCATGGGTCCCATGAGATCCATGTGCAGCAATTCTAGAATCTTGGAGGTTGTCTGATGCTCCAGCATTGGGTGTGACATCCTGACTTGCTTTCCAATCTGACATTCACCACACACTTTCCCTTCAACAATTTTGAGCTTTGGAATACCTCTAATTGCTTCAAGAGATATTACCTTTTTCATTCCTTTCAGATTGAGATGTCCCATCTTCTGGTGCCACAGTTGAACCTCATCTTCAGTGGTGACAAGACAAGTAGATGTGAGCGCTTCTTCCTGAGGCATCCATAGGTAGCAATTGTCTTTAGATCTAGTACCTCTTAGCACCAGTTGTCCTTCTTCATTGTTGACCAGGCATTCAGATTTTGTGAAGTTAACCTTCATGCCTTGATCACACAGCTGGCTAATGCTTATCAGATTTGCAGTAAGACCTTTGACTAAAAGTACATTCTCTAGGTTAGGTTGTCCATGATTGATCAGGTCCCCAATTCCTACAATTTCTCCTTTTGCACCATCTCCAAAGGTTACAAAGCTCGCCTTGTATGATCTAACATTCATGAGATATTTTTCTTCACCAGTCATATGTCTAGAGCATCCACTATCAAAATACCAGTCTTCCCTTGAAGAAGCCCTTAGGGATGTGTGAGCAATTAACCCTACATTTTCCTCCTTGGGTAATTCAGCACTCTCTTCTTTAGGCCTCCATTCCTTTTTGACGGTAATCTTCTCATGTATCTCATCTTGTTTAGGTTCCTGATTGGGGTATCCATGTAGCTTGTAGCAGAATGGTCTAATGTGTCCTCTTTTTCCACAGTGATGACAAACCCACCTACGATATCTCCTTTGACTATTTGGCCTTTGATGAACAAAAGGTCTTGGTCTTTGATTGACAGAGGGTTTGGGATACAGAGCAAACTTGGGAACAGGAAAGGCTTTAGAATGTCGAGGCCGATGCTCCAGCATCACTTTTCCAGTGCAGGGATCAATCATACTTTCTCCTGATGAAAACTTAGTTTCAGGGTCCTGTTGATACTGATTCAAACTGGAGTAGTTGTATCCAACAGACCTAAGCTTCCCACTTGGCACATTTTCTAGTATCTCTTCAAGAAGATCCGCTCCTGAATTCAGCTGACTAACTCTTTTCCTCAAGTCATCCATTTGAGCATTAACTTGAATGACTTTTTCTTCAGCTTGAGTAGCCTTTTGAACCTGAGTATTAACTTCTGTTTGAAGTTTGTTGATGGTCTTCTTCTGCTTCTCAAGAATCCTGCACATCTCTTCATATCTTGTCAGCAGGTCTTTGTAGGTACTAGCTAGTTCTTCATAGGAAACATCTCCATCTTCATCAGAGTCCCAATCCTCAACCTCAACACATGTTCCAGTAAAGGCAGTCACATGTCTTGCTGACTCACCTTCTTCATCAGTATCTTCATCTGACCATGAGACAATCAACCCTTTCTTTTGTCTTTTCTGATAGGTACCACATTCTGACCTTATGTGCCCATATCCTTCACACTCATGACACTGAACTCCTTTGCCTTGATTATTCTTTTCATCAGGTTTGGATTTTTTGTTTTGTTGCTTGTTGATGTCGAACCGAATGCTTTGCCCATTCTGTCTGTTCCTACGATCAACTCTTTTCAGCACTTTGTTGAATTGTCTGCCCAGCATGGCAATAGCATCAGCTAAGCTATCTTCCTCTCCATCTTCAATCTGATCATCTTCCTCCTCAGTGTTTGAAACAAAAGCAATGCTCTTGTTCTTCTTGTCTCCACGTTCATCCAGCACACTTTCAAAAGTCTGGAGAGATCCAACAAGTTCATCCATTTTCATAGTGGAAATATCATGTGCCTCCTCAATAGCCGTTACCTTCATGTCAAATCTTTTGGGAAGAGATCTAAGAAGTTTTCTTGATAGTTTCTCATCAGACATCTTTTCACCCAGAGCTTCAAAAGAGTTTCCAATGTCTAACAAACTCAAGTGAAAGTCCTGAATGTTCTCATCATCTTTCATTCTCAGGGCTTCAAATTTTGAGGTAAGATGTTGAATCTTTGACTGTTTCACTTTGGTGGTGCCCTCATAGCACTTTTGCAACACCTCCCATGCCTCTTTGGCTGACACACAGTTTTTTATAAGTTTGAAGACACTAGTGTCAACTCCATTGAATAAGGCATAAATAGCCTTATGATTCTGATTGGCTACAGCTTCCTCTTCTGTCGTCCATTCTACTTCAGGTTTCACTATCCCCGTTGAGGTACCTTCCTTGCTTGCATACGTGGGTTGTTCCCATCCGGTCAAAACAACCTTCCAAACCTTGCTATCAATGGATCTCAGAAAGGCCATCATCTTTGATTTCCAAGAATCATAGTTTGCGGATCCAGTAAGCAAGGGTGGCCTGTTCATGTATCCTCCTTCTTTCTCCATAGTGCCAGACATTTCAGGTCCTGAATCTCACCCAAACAGGCAGGGTGCCTGCTCTGATGCCAATTGAAATTCCTGGCACGCTATGCACGATGCTCTACTCGATGCTCTAGCAATCTATCCGGCCTCGCGCGTAACAGAATAAAACAAGCAAATGAACAAATAAAGAACACAGGATATTTGTTAACCCAGTTCGGCGAACCTACGTCTGGGGGATACCAATCCAGGAAGGAATATCACTATAATAGTCCTAGTCCTAAGTCTCCAGCAAACTACCCGTTTACAACTTAAGACCTAGGCCCTACCAATGACTCTTCTACCTAGGAACTCCTAGATATGAGATCCCATCTCACTCCCTTACAACCTTACCTACAATAAGGATTTCAATAAAACTCAAGACAAAAACAGTTTTGGAGACACACTCCTAAAACTACACACTCGTACCTAAAGGCTTGGAGTGTTACACACACAAAAGTCCTAACTCCGTGCTTCAAAGCTTGGGAGAAAGAACACACAATTACAACACAAAGGACACGTCCTAAGCTTGCATCAAGGTGACACAAGAAAGGCTCACAATCATCAAACACACGCAAAACCTAATACTGAAATACTAGCACAATAACGGCGTGAACAACTAACTAGGATTAGGGTTTTGGAACTCTTTAAATACTTCAGAAAGTAGCACATGCATGGGCTTTTTTTTCTTTGACCCAAGCATTAACTCCACATAAATAAAATGAGATTCTTTAGCAAATATATTCTTCAAAGAGATTCTTCTCAGAATTATTCTTGAACTGAATCTGAAGCATTAACAACCTTCCTTACATAAAAACATATCAAACGCGCCATGCAAGATTCATGAAAGAGAAACGGAACATTCCATAAATAGCATTTGCCATGAGCGCTCCTCCTGAGCATTATTCAATGCTCTACACAATGCCAGAGCATCGGATCGCACATCTTGCACAAAGTTTATTTCCAAAAATGCAGCCAATTATCAAAGACTCAACAAATGTGAACATAAATATTTTTGTCTTGAAATATTCTCAATTTCGCAAAATAAATGGATGATTCAGTTTATGAGAATGAGCGATAAACATAAATAGATAATAATAATAATAAGACTAACCGTTATAATTACTTTATAAAGAGTTTAATGATCATTTTATCGCTATATTTATCAGTATACTTTTCGTGTAAAAATTTTACAACGACATTTAATAAGACCACCATATTTCTCTATGAAATTATCATTTTCAAAATAAACAAACAAAAATGGGGTGATGCAGCAAAGTAGCAAATTTTATTGGATGTTGGTGTAAAATTGTTTCACTTTTTATGTTCTACCGAGCCTTAGGGTGTGTTTGGTTCTAGGTAAGGAAGAAATGAAAATACGGAAACCTATGGCTAAATTTTCATATATTGGTTTCTGTGTTTTTCTTGCTTCCTCAATTGATTCTCTCAAACCAAACACACCATAAGAGCAAAACTCACGAACTAAACGCTGAAAATGAAGGAATATGGTATCCTATCATTTTTTTTTGGCGGAAACCGAATATTCTCCGCATGCAATTGCAAAGACTAATCTCTCAAAACTTATGAAATCCAAATGGATGACAAACTCTCACTAAATTTTTTAACATTGTTAAACTGCATTTTTTTTAATAAAATAAAATTATGGCTCAAAGACAGAGAATATCTTAGGGCTCAAAGAGCACTAACAAAGTTAATTACATTTGTCCCATAAGTCCTAGCTCAACTGGCAAAATATGCTGAAATTGTTAGGCCGGACGTCGTGACCCGGGTTCGAACCCGGGATCTCACAATTATGTGAGTTTAATTTTCAGTGGATTACCACTTCAACTAAGACCAAAAAAAAAGTTAATTACATTTACCTCCCTCCAAAGACACTAACGGGGCTCGAATCCAGGACCCCTCAAATTCGAGACCTATCATTTTACCACTAGACATGAGAGTAAACTGCATTTTTTTATTAATACCATATTCATAGGATGTACATACTACCTTCTAATTCATTATATAAAATATATCTCCAATATTTTGTGTCAATTTTCTTTAATAGATAAACCCTATTTCTTTTCTTTTTTTATTATAAAAAATTCAAGGATGAAATACTTGGTAAGTTTAAATTAGCTTATCTTTCAGGTTATGCAAAATAACTTATACAAATTAATAAAATTTTATGTTAATTAATGAGTTTCCACTAACAAAAATTATATTTTTATAGATTAGTTTATCATGTACTACTTTGACAAACTTATAATAATATATAAAAAATTATTTATTTACATAAGTTATTTTTGTATAAACACAAAAATAAAGAAATATAAACGGGCCATAAATAAATACCGAAAAAGTGAGTAATCCAATTATATTATGGATTTAATTTGTATGCACTGACAGTGTAAAATTATTTTACATTGTCAACCAATAACAACCATGTATTCCGCCACATCATCTCACTTCACCCCACTATCTTTATATATCATGGAAGTTTAAATCATTCTTATTAGTTGCATGTGTAAAATAACTTTACACTAAGAGTGCACGACAATTGTTAATCAAATTCAAATGGTTGAAATATAGTTACGCATGAAGTTTGACTAGTACATTGTAGTATGTATGCGCACAATATAGTCTCTCGTTATTTAAGTACTAATAAAGAGCGTTATTCCGTCCACATGCAGTGATTTAATGTGTTTATTTACTATCTAGTCTGAATATAGAAAATGTAGTTGATACTACTGTATATGCTGATCTGTCATCGTAGAGATTCCACCGCTAGAAACGGTAATTCGGATTACTCTTTAAGTCGTTGACGAATCAAGTGGCGTGGCATTCATATTCATTCATACTTAGGCCCCGTTTGGCCCGGCTTATTTTTTACTTTTTATTTTAGCTTAAACGAAATAAAGAAGTATAAAATTATATTTGACACTATTTCTCCTTAAAAGTATTTGAGAAATAAAGTAAAGAAGTAAAAAATAAAAAAAAATTAAGTCAAACACAATTTTTTCCTTCTTTACTATTTTTAAGGAGAAGAAAAAAAGAGGAAAATAAGCCGGGCCAAACGGGGCCTTAGTACATAACGCAATCTTTTTAATTAATTAATTCGGATTTGTCTGTCACGCAATTCTCCTCCTACTCCGTCAATCCAATTTCAATTCTCCTCTCTCTCTAAGGTCATTCATTCATCACTCTCAATCTCATCATTCTCAATTCTTCAAATCATTGTTTTCATTTTTAATTAACAATAAAATTCTGCGATTAATTGTTTTTTCTTCCTTCCGTTACTCCCTTCACTCTCTCTCGCAGTGAGTTCTCATGGCTGCCACCATCAAACAGATGGCTCTCCTTGTTTCGCTATTTGGTTGCATCTCTTTCATACTTGGTGTTATAGCAGAAAACAAGAAGGTATAAATAATTATCCCAATTTTTTACTTTTTCATCATAAATCAAATACATACTCATGAATCCTACCCCACACCCCCAATTATTCTATTCTATCTTCCAAATTCACTTTTTAGGATATCCAAATCCAATTCCTTTATCAACTTTTTACTAGTACTTTATTTTATCAAATTCATATTTCAATATATCCAATTTTAACTGCTACTCTTAAACTTTTGACTTTTATACTACACAGGCGTAATCTAATTCAGTTGGTAAGGACATTTAACTATTAACTATTTCTGCAGATATCGGAGTTCGAATCTATAATTTTTTCACTTATTCATCTTAATGGATGAATGCGATGAATTTCTAGCCACTAAACTGAATTGACAAAAAAATAAAATCTAAACATGTATTTTTTGTGTGAATAAATTGTAGCCTGCTGCTGGCACACCAGTAACTGTGAAGAATGGTGTGACGTGCAAGTTTCCGGCTGATCCAACGGTTGCACTGGGTTATCTTTCTCTTGTATTTCTCATTGCATCAAGTGTGGTTGGATATCTTTCTCTGTTTTACCCTTACAAAGGAAAGTCTGTTCCACAAGGGGTTCTCTTTAAAAACATTAGTTTCACTGTTTTCTTCAATATTGCATTGTAAGTACTTCTTCTTTATCACTTGTTTTATGATTTAACCTTCAATTATCTAATTTTCTTTTCCTAATTCATAAAAATAAAATTTTATTATGATCATCTGAGGTTGATTTGTTGAATTTGGCATTCCTTTTACAACTGTAATGGTTACTACTTACTGCTACAGCCTGCAGTTTTAATACTAGGAAAAAAATATTTGGAACAAAGGGGGCCTAAGCCCCCTAAAATGAACAATACTAGTAGAAACCACACACAAAAACAATGAAACATGTATATCCGCTACAAGCGGAATTACAATGAAGTCGCAGGCAAATTTAGAGTATTTGCAAGGTCCGAGAACCTTGCAAGCTACTCTTCACTGGCGAATCAACTACTTGATTAGCTTTTCCGCAGAATATGCATATTCTTTGTTGGCACAATAAAATAAGTAGTACTTATCTGATGATCATTAGTATAGATTTGAATTCCTTACAGTTGAGAGATCCGAAGTCAAACTTTTTTGGTTTGTCTGATTATATGCAGATTTTGAATTTATTTTTAGATTTGACTTTTCTGTGCTTAAAATTTGAGCCGTCCAATCTTGACCAAACGGTTCCAACTTGCATGACTGCGTGATTGCACGGATCTATGCTGTAAATCTATAGTATACACCTTACAACAAGGACTTGGCAGCTTTGATATAAAATAGCATGTACTAGATTGACTGGCATTTTTCTATTCATTAAGTCCACTGTTAGGTCTTCAACCGGTTTTACTTGCTTATATCTCCATCTTCTTGTTTCCGCTGAATGAATATTTTTACGGATATTGGTGTTCTTACTTAGGTTTTCATCTGGACTGGCTGCAACTCTACTGTTATGGCCAGTAATAACGGAACAGATTCACCTATCGCACAAAGTACATCTTGATGCCGATTATGCTTGCCCTACAGCTAAAACTGGTCTCCTCGGAGGTGGTGCCTTTTTATCCCTTGATTCTTGCCTCTTCTGGTTGGTCGCCCTTATGCTAGCTGACAATGCTCGGGAGGATCATTTTGATGAAGATAAGGCTGAACTAAACCCTTATGATGCAAGTATCGCCATATAGGAACATAAATGAACGGAAGTGCTAAAGCCTGTTCATAAATTTCAAAGTAGAAACATGAAATATCATTGTTATCCTGTCATTGTTTTTATTTTATGCTGTGGATTTAAATACTTAATGTGGCTGTTCTCTTTTATGAATTTTCAATGTGGTTGAAGCAGCAACAAATTGCTGCTCATTATCAAGGACAAGGCAATATTGTGTCACTTTGGCTGGTCTCTTCTGAATGTGTACATTACTTGGTAGGCCAATCGCGAGGCAGTCAATTTTTACTGAACAATTTTTTTAATCAACGATTGTTATGCTGAAGTTAGCTTTTAAAAAATGAGATAGCTGTCGTGGTTTACAATCAAATTGTTAGTTGCCGTTGCAATATTAATTAATCGTATAGGCCGTAAAAACTATGTTTTATCAATAGGGGTTGGGTCTAACGGAAGGACAGTTGTACGCTTTGAGGATTAGCTTTAGTTCTTCTTCCCCTCGGTAGTCTCGCTTCTAGTTCTTCTTTTGTTAAAAAAGAAAACGCTTTAGAAAAAAATGCTTTGAATAAGATTATCTCTAGTGGAAGGAAACTATGTGGACATATTTGTGAGAAATCAACCAAATCTGTCATTAAAGTCATGCAATTGTAATTTCAGATCATTAAACATGTTTGATGATGATCATAACCTTTTTAAAAACACACAATTGATTGTTATCGGTTACTAGTGTCAAAAGTTTTGCAGTGACAATGCATTTGTTTGATGAACAATTTGGACTTTAGAGTTTTTTTTGTTTTGTTTGAATCGTAGACTTTAGAGTTTAGTTTTGATACAAATGTAATACATGATCATAACTTTTTTAAAAGTTAAAAAGGATTTATTGTTATCCGTTAATAATATCAAAAGATGTAATTGTTTTTTACATTGTTAATAGAGTACAATCAATTATATGCGCGATTTTAGAAATAGATAGAATGAAAATCAAACATTTTTAAGTAATTTGATGATTATGATGGATCGCAATCTATTTTTGGTTGACTCGATCACAAATTCATGAATTAAATCCACCAATTTTATTTTTTTACGCATAAATCCAACAATTAAAGATAAAGAAAGTATGCACTTATGTGAGGCCGAACAACATCACATAAGTTGAAATCATATCTCATAATTGTGTGTAAGTTTAGATTGTAGTTACCACTTCGTTTAAGACTAGAAAGGTATAGAAAAATTAAATAAGAAATTTCCTTTTGTCATCCTACCGATTCCTCGCGCGCTCTATGCGTTTCCTATTTTATCCTTTCAGACTTTATAAAAATGAGAAGTGTTTGGATCCGCTACTTAAGTAACATATGGTAAAGTATTTTTGAGTGTATCCGCTACCTAAGTAACAGACAGAGATATTTTGGTAAAATCATCGGGCCCGCGATAAAATAGGTAGGGTGACAAAATGAGAACTCATTCGGTCATGCCTTGCTCAAAAACTCATCCCACCCCCCATGGTTCTTTTTCCCCCCCCAGGTTTCCCTTTTTACCCTTACAAAAAACTAGTTCGGGCTCTACGTTCCGAAATAGTTTAAAACCTTGAAACTGGTTCGGGACACCTTTTCCGAACCTTATTTCGGGGACTAGAGCCCGAAACAAGACGTTATATTTCAGAAAATCAGCTCACTTCCTCTCATTCATGTCAAACACTCAATCTCAAGTTCTCTTTGGTTCCAAAATCGTTTTTCTCCATTGTTGGCTCAATCTCAAGGTTTGGAGGCTATCTAACGGAATCAACACTCACTGATACATCAACATAAGGTAAATTGCGTTTCTAACCGATTAGATTTTGTATATTTTAGCTTTGAATTGACTGATGCACCTAGGTTTCCGAAATTTCTGACATGGTGTCGTTCGGGGAATGTTTTCCGAAAAAAGGGACAAACTATTTCGGAAAATACGGCCCGAACTTATACTTAGAAAAAATTTTATGTTTTCCTTCTGCACCTGCTACTGCCAAAATTTTTTTTTTTTTCAATTTTAGGAATTAAATGTTTTGATTTGCTTAATGGTTATTATCAATGATATGTTTAATGATTATAGCTTAGATATTTGAGTTTAAGTTCCATATGTTATTTGATATGAATTGTATTTGATATTGATTTTTTTTTGTTGTAGTTATGGTGGATCATAAATGTAGACAAGTTGTGCTTGGTATAGGTGTCCACGAAGTTGTGGGCGATGTTAAGCCTGTCAATTTTCATCAACCGCAAGAAGCACCTCTTGCTCTTCCTGCTCCTCCTGTTCCTGCTCCTCCTCCTGCTCCTGCTGCTCCTCCTGAAAGTGGTCCTCCGGCAATACATTTTGATTGTAGCGCAAGTTTTTTTAGGAAGGAAGCTTTCAAGACTCGCGATGATTTACTGAAGTGGGTTCGCGAGGTAGGTGCTGGTTTAAAGTTTGCAATTGTTATTGTAAACTCTGATTATGGCGATGGAAAGAGGAAGCAAAAGCTGGTTTTGGGTTGTGAAAGGGGAGGTGCCTACAAACGAACTAGCAAGAAGCCAAAGTTCGAAGAAACGGGAACTAGGAAGTGCGGATGCCCGTTTAGGCTCCGTGGTTATTTTCATAACACAAGCAAGGATTGGCATCTAAGTGTTGTGAACGGCGTACACAACCATGAGTTTGATAAAGGGTTAGATGGCCATCTAGTTGAGGGAAGGTTGAATGCGGAAGAGAAGGCTTTGGTTGCTGAAATGACTAGAAACTTGGTTCCGCCTAGGAATATTTTATGTACAATGAAGAATAGAGATCCCAAAAATGTCAGCCACAAGAAGATGGTTTACAATGCACGCCATCGAATGAGACAAGAAGATAGGGGGCCGAGGAATGAAATTCAACATTTCTTTCATTGTTTGGAGGAAAAGCAATATGTGTTCAAGTATAGGCCGGATGATCTTGATGAAAATTCCACTGAGGTGAAGGACATATTCTTTGCGCATCCTACCTCTGTTGCGTTGTTCAACACTTTCCCTAGTGTTTTATTGATGGACTCGACGTACAAGACAAACCGGTATGGTAGGCCGTTGTTTGAGATGGTGGGATCGACGTCGACCGGGAGGACTTTCAATGTTGCATTTGCCTTTCTTACTAATGAGAAAGAGGAGAATTTTACATGGGCACTACAACATTGTCGGAGCCTATTGAGGAGTGAGGCCGTTGGACCGAAGGTAACGGTGACGGATAGGGATACCGGTCTTATGAATGCGGTTGGTAAGGTCTTTCCAGATGCAACACCGTTGGTTTGTCGCTATCATGTTATGAAAAATGTGAACGCAAAAGCAAAGACCATGTGTAAACAAACAGATGGAGATGAAACGACTCATGCACAAGTCGTTAACACGGCGACAAATAGCTTTATCGCTATATTGGACGCGCAAACCGAAGACGAGTATACTGAGGCTGTTGTGGAATTTAGGAATGTTCATAAAAAATGGCCACTTTTTGTTTCCTATGTTGAAAAAACCATTCTTGACACCGACAAAGAAAAAGTGGTAAATTTGTGGACAAATGAGATTATGCATTTTGGGAATACAACAACCAACAGGGCTGAGTCGGCGCATGGATTGTTAAAAAAATATTTGCCGGATTGTAATGGTGATTTTGTGAAGGTTTGGGAGGCGTGTGAACAAATGTTGTTGATAAAGTTCAGTGACATAAAAACAAGTTTTGGTCAAAGCTTGTCGGTTAAAGAACATAGGTATGGCGAGGAACATGCTTTTTTGTACCCCTTGTTGTTGTTTAAAATATCTCGCAAAGCGTTGGACTATATTTTCCATGAGGCAAAAAGAGTAGTGGAATGTGGTTCGGATCCGAAAAAGTGTGGGTGCATTATTAGGAAATCATATGGTTTGCCTTGTGCTTGTGTAATTGCCAAGAAGATTCGCAACAGGCTTCCGATTAGACTTGATGAGATCAATTCGCATTGGAAGAAGTTGACGATCGAGTTTGGTAATTTTGAAGATGATGCTGACGAAGAAGTTGAAGATGATTACGCGTGCACCGCTGAGTTTGAAGCAATTAAGGTTTGTTTTTTAATATTTTATGCAATGTTGTTTAATATTTTAATTTGTCGTTGAATTTTGTTGAATACTAATAATGTGTATTTTTTTTATTCATTAGGAACGATTGAAGGTGGTTGATGTGAGCATGAAAGCGGAAATAAGAAACAAGCTTCGACAACTTGCTTTTCCGGAAACAACGACTTTGACAAGTCCTCCCGTTGTTAAAAAAGCAAGTGTCGTTACAAGAAGTAAAAGTGGGGTTGAAAATTCGACGGCACGGGAGAAGTCATATTGGGAGCATGTTGATGCGCAATTTCCCGATTGTCGAAATTCACAAACCACTGCTGCAAGTTCTTCTTGGAAGGGAGCGAGAATTGGTAAATGGACTCCAAGCCAAAGCTCACAAGTTAGTAGTCCATTTTTCAAGCATATGCCTCAGTTCATGCAACCATATATTGAAGATTTTGTCGATGTGTTGGGTGACGGCTATTGCGGTTATCGTGTGGTTTCATTGCATGAAAATGGAAATGAGGATGATTATGAGCTAGTTAAGCTTAACATGATAAGGGAGATTAAAAACCATAGGAAATTGTATGAGAACGTGTTTGGTGGCAAGGGTCGTGTTGAGGTCATTATAGAAGCTTTGCACTCGAGTCCAAAAAGTACACGTCGTTCTGTAGCTCCTAAGGAAAAGTGGCTATCATTTCCGGATATGGGTCATGTGATTGCGAGTTACTATAACAGGATTGTAGTGGAGTTGACATCACCCGTTATCGGAGTTAGTGAGACTTTTTTCCCGCTTCGATCAAAACCACCAAGTAATCCGGAATCACGGATTTTGTGCTTAGGTTTGATTCCGGATCACTTTGTCCAAGTTAAGTTGAAGCCCGGTGCTATTTTACCCAAGGCGTCGTCGGAATGGAGGCGATATTGTAATGATGACGCTATGGCCTGGGAGTATCCTTTCATGGATAGAATGTTGGTGTTCGAAGATTTGATCGAGATTGAAAGAAAGGATTTAATCAAAAAGAGGAAGATTAAAGTTAAAAAAATTGTTGGCATTGGTTCTAGCAAGGACAATCCACTGACATGCTCTGACAGTGAGTGATTGTTTGGTTGTTGCAACATGCTCGCTTCTTTTGTATTCATGACTTGTAATTTTTTTGGCAATATAGTTGTGAACTATGATGTAATTGCAAAGCGGCATGTTTTTTGTAATATTTTATGTAATGAAAGTTATGTAATCGAATTATATCATGTAATCGAATTTACATATTTTATATTTATGGTAAAGAATTTTAAGTATTTCGTTTGAATGTCTGGCTGGTTTTCCTTTTTATAGGTACATTTGAAACTGTAAAATTATTACAGGTCCTGACTGTTTTGAGCTGTTCAGAACTTCTGCAAACTGTTATTTCGGGTTCTATAGCCCGAACTATGGTTCGGCAAACGTTCCCCGAAATATTTAAAAAAATAAATTAAAAGGTCTGGGGCGAGGGGGATTCGAACCCCAGACCTTAAGTACACGCTTTCAAATACATAAACCAGTGTCTTAACCACTGGGGCGCAATGCCAATTCATTAATAATGTACACTTTTAAATAGATATAGCTTATGTGAAACGTGATTATTATTATTTGTTGTAACTTGTTATTTATTTTGTTATTATAACTTGTTATTATTAATTTTGTCATTACTATTATTATAATTTATATTAATTTTTTTTTAATAACAAGTTATAATAACAAAATAAATAATAAGTTATAAAAAATAATATTAATCACGTTTCACATAAGCTATATCTATTTAAAAGTGTACATTATTAATGAATTGGCATTGCGCCCCAGTGGTTAAGACACTGGTTTATGTATTTGAAAGCGTGTACTTAAGGTCTGGGGTTCGAATCCCCCTCGCCCCAGACCTTTTAATTTATTTTTTTAAATATTTCGGGGAACGTTTGCCGAACCATAGTTCGGGCTATAGAACCCGAAATAACAGTTTGCAGAAGTTTTGAACACAAGCATAGAAATGATAACATTGAAATATTTAGATGGAAACAAACACTAGCATAGTTTATTTAATTAAGAGGTTCAAAGGATTACAGAGACGCGTTAGCCATGTACATAACACAAATGGCTACGATTGTTCACCGGAATTCATTAAAAACAAGTAAAACAAACATTAAAAACATTAAATTCTACGAGATGGTTTGAAGACATGGCAACGAGGGCTAGCTGTAAATTCATCAATCAGCTCAAATTTGAAAGTAACTAAGTCCCCTTCTTTGAATTGTTGGCTCTTTGAAAATTCACCCCAATTGTAGGCTAGTTTTGTGCGAAGCATGTCACCCAAGTTCAAAACACAGAGAGTCATTGTCACCCCATTATCACCACAGAGGTTAATGTATTCCAAATTGTAGCTTCGAAGAAACTGCGCAAAATCCGAATGTAGTACCTGGATGAACAAAAACAAAAAATTAGGCAAGATAGTATGGTAAAGGGTTAGAAGCTATACAAATTGAAATGACTTACTAGCTTAGGATTATCAACTCGCATGTTAGTGAGTTCGAACTGAAAAAAGTCAGTTTTCTTTGGTACCAAACTGCGGCTATGAAACGGTGGAATTGAAGCGGCACCGGCCAATTTTTTGAAGGATTTGACTCCAAAGAGATCATGACCAAAATATTGTAAAACAACTTCAACATCATCCGGTAAATTGTGGAATTTTTTGAAACTCTCCCATCCTTCGTTCAATATAAGAGGATTCTCATAGTTCTTGTTCCACTTGAGCTTGTGGTGATGTTTGTCATTCTTAATCACTTTCCATGTCTTGCCAAGATAAGACCTATGCCTTCTTGCAAATGCAGTCTCAATCTCAGCATGTCCCTAAACAAATTACCAAAAAAAATGGGATGTTAGGAACAACAACAATTGGGATGTAAAGAAAACTACTTTATGTTATATTGAAACTTACTTGATGAGATAAACGAACAATAGAAACAGTTTCAATGTTTTCATCAGGTGCTACAACAAGGGTTGTGGAAGAGGAGGCCATACCTAAACAATAACTAAAACCTTTGTGTTTGTGTTAACTTAAGAATTTTGTGGCACTTGAAGGAGATGCAAATATATATAACCTAAGTGTTAACCTAGACATGTCATCAATAAAATTTTATATAAATATATAGGCATGGGAATATGTTGTGAAAACCAAATCAATGACATAGACATGTGATAAAGAGGCATGGGAATATGTTGTCAAGAGGCATGACAATATGTTGAATATTGCCAAATGAATATTAGTAGGTGTGAGAATCTTGTGCTTTATCACATGGGGTTGCAGAGACATGAGAATATAGTGGAACATGGGGAACATGGGGTTGCAGTGGCATGCACAATATCTGTGCAAAAGCAAAGCATACTCCTGTCTACGTTTCAGCTTTTACTGCATATAAGTTGACTCATATTTCGGGCTCTATTCCCCGAAATATGGTTTTCGGAAAACGCGTGCCGAAATAATCAAAAACAAAAATTAAAAGGTCTGAAAATTAAAAGGTCTGGGGCGAGGGGGATTCGAACCCCAGACCTTAAGTACACGCTTGCAAATAGATAAACCAGTGTCTTAACCACTGGGGCGCAATGCCAATTCGATTATTATTTACGTTATCAAATAGATATAGCATTAAAAAAGTATTTTTTTTAATAAAAACGATTACATTATAAAGATAAACCTTACACTTTTTAATAAAAACAATTACATGAAAAATAAAAACCTTACACAAAATATAAAAACAATTACATGAAAAATAAAAACCTTACACAAAATATAAAAACAATTACATGAAAAATAAAAACGTTACACGAAATATAAAAACGATTACATGAAAAATAAAAACGTTACACGAAATATAAAAACGATTACATGAAAAATAAAAACGTTACACGGTAAATAAAGACGAGTAAATAACACTATGGATCCGCTAAATTAAATGAGCATTCTCCATCTTCTGGCCGTTTACACCTTGCAAGTATGACATCAACAGATCTGGTCAGTTTGGCATCTAACTCGATAGGTCCCTTTGTGCTGTATTGGGAGTAAACTGAAAACATAGTACGGATATCCTCGTTTGTTTCAAGCTTCATGTTGGTGAAGGTAAGACTCCCATCAGACCCCATTGATGGCTTTCGATACTCGACGTTCGTGACTGTTCTGTCATCGTTCGGATTAATGCAACAGCGATTAATTTCATCAAGTTGTTGTTTGAGATCAACCAAAGTTGCATCGACGAAGATCCGAAACATGTTTGGTTTTCCACCGTCGAAGTAAACTGCAGCAAGGTGAGTGTCTCTCCGGTAACTTAGTGAGATATCCATTTTACAATTATTGTGGTATGAAACTAAATTGAAGCATGTCTATTTATAGAGGTTTGAAAGTGCCATCCTAACCGTTGAAATTTTCGGAAACGTTTAATAATAATAATACAATTAGTAATAACTTATAATAATGAAAATACAATTAATAATAACTTATAATAACGTTTTTTATTTATTTTTATTTCGTGTAACGTTTTTTTTTTAATGTAATCGTTTTTGTGTAACTTTTTTTTTTTAGATCGCACCGACACTTTGAACGGCTAGGATCGAACCGACACTTTGAACGGCTAGGAACAAACCGAAACTTTGCATGGTTGCAAATGCACCGACAGTTTGCATGGTTACAATTGCACCGACACTTTGAACGACTCAGATCGCACCGACACTTTGAACGGCTCGGATTTAATTGAAACTTTGAATGCCTATAAATACGGGTTTGTTTCATCAACCATAAATTCATGTATTTGACAAATTTATAAAGATGAATAACAATAATATGAGTGCTTCCGATCGTTATGTTGCAGAATATTTAGCTAAACGTTATGATTTCAGTATCAAGTTTCAAGGTATAGAAAGACCACTGAACGTCGAGCTAAAGAGTACGCTTACAACTCTACAAGACCTAAAAGATAGAATTGAATTCTTGTATGCATTTAAATATGCGAAGGAGCTAAGGATCCACAAAATTGCATTTTACGAATCTTACATTGATATTACAGAGGATAATGCTGGTTGGTTTGACGATCATATCAAGAAATATCATTGGGTAATTTTAGAAAATGACGACGATGTGCGTTTCATGTTTAACACCATCGAAGGTGATCCATCTCCATACCGTTTGAAATGCTCTTTAGAATGATTTTCTTCTTGTAAACCTTGTTGTTGTTGTTGTTCTTATTTTCGTCTTTTTATTTTTCTTGTAGTCGTCTTTATTTACCGTGTAAGGTTTTTATTTTTCATTTAATCGTTTTTATATTTCGTGTAACGTTTTTATTTTTCATGTAATTGTTTTTATATTTTGTGTAAGTTTTTTTTTTTTGTTAAATGTAATTGTTTTTATATTTTGTGTAAGTTTTTTTTTGTTAAATGTAATTGTTTTTATATTTTGTGTAAGGTTTATCTTTATAATGTAATCGTTTTTATTAAAAAAAATACTTTATTAATCCTATATCTATTTGATAACGTAAACAATAAACGAATTGGCATTGCGCCCCAGTGGTTAAGACACTGGTTTATCTATTTGCAAGCGTGTACCTAAGGTCTGGGGTTCGAATCCCCCTCGCCCCAGACCTTTTTATTTTAATTTAATAGAGTTCGGAAGACAGAACCCGAAATATGGTTCGGAATGTACAATCAGAACCATATTTCTGAATGTACATTCCGAAATACTGGGATATTACACAAATGCTGCAAATGCAACATCAAAAGTCAGAACAAGCATGTTCTCAAACCTGCAATTGCAATATCAAGAGCCAGAACAAGCAATGCTGCCAACACACATTTAAATGCGCGCACAAATTAATTTACGCAAATTTTTATAATTGAACATACGTAAATTAAAAGTTTAAAAGCGAATAGCCATAAATGTCATTACAAAAAGTTTAAAAGCACGTTAATTTACACCATAATTGTCAATTATACAAACACCATAATTGTCATTACATTCATCAAAGTTTAAAAGCAAAAAATCATAAATGTCATTACAAAAACCATCAAAGTTCATAAACACTAGTTAACATCTACTGCGTAGCTGATCGAGGAGGGGGACGGCGGTAAGGGTATTGAGGTGCACCCGGAGGTCTGCGCCTTCTTGAATAAACAACAGATGGGGCAACCATAGCAAGACAACGCTGCACAGTCTCGTATATCGGAGTCCCGGGCAACGCCTCACCATCGCTAACCGCCCGCTCAAGCTCAAGCCTTACGTTCTGACAGATAGCAAAATGATCCCTCACACATTGGCTTGCTTGCTGCTCAACCAACACCTCCAAATGCGGTGGTTCAGGAGGCTTAGAATGTGCCTCTAATCGGAGCATCTTCGGATGTGAGACTTTATAATACCATGCTATGTACCCAGGCTGATGGTCCCACGGGTTTTCCACTGCTGCACCCCGCATTTCCTCATCAATCAATCTCTCCTCCATCTCTTCCATAAACACCTGGTCAATCTTGTCTACCGTCAGGCCGGAAGGAGCCGCTGCAGCAGGAGGTCTTGGAATGGTCTGAACATATCCAAATTGCCTCAGCACACGTTCAGGCAAATGTGTGCTTGTGTCGCCTCCGCACCTTAACCACCCAGAAAACCAACATTCGTCAATCAAAGGCTTCACTTGGCGGTGTGCAGTATAGGGAGTGTACACAAAGTCTGACATCTGCATGTTATCCAGATGCTCCCTATAAGCTGCCTGATCCCTATGTCCTTGCCCAGGCTCATACCTCGCATTACATGGAAGGCTTTCTTTCCAATTGGTAGCCAATTTCCACACACTCATCCTCGGCATGTGAGATATGACCCATCCCTGAAACAAACAATCAAACGACATTTATTAAGCACAGCAAACTAAATTTTTGTAATTAATAACTAAACTATCCGAGCATAAATTACTAACATAAATTAGTAACCGTACCTGAAGTAATGACATGTATCCTGCCATTAGACCAATACGCTTCCCCAACTTCTTACAAGATTTAGCCATGTACGCCTGAAGATACACGAGGGCAGCAGCACCCCAGTTCCAGTTACCAACCTCCGCCAGGTCCTCAAAATACTGCAAATACACAACATCACAGTAATTTTGGCTCTTGTTGCTGAAAATGGTGCAGCACACCAAATACAACAAAAAGGCCTTGATACACCTTTCCCTGTAGAAAACAATCTCCTCCATAGGCTTCTTTTCTTTCTCCGCCTTCAAAGCCGCATCCTTGTTTTGCACGTAAACAGCTTGCAACTGATTGTACTTAATATGACATCCTTTTGTTTTTTTAAAATTCAGCAAAATAACTTCCTCCTCAACTCCCAAATGCCTCTTCAACAGATCCATCGCTTCGTCTTTCCTCATCCGCGAGTGGTGCAAGAAACGCCCACTAATAGGAAGATGCAGCAAACATTGGATATCATCCAATGTGATGGCCACTTCACCTATTGGAAGGTGGAAAGTGTTTGTCTCTGGATGCCATCTCTCCGCAAATGCCGTCATCAACCCGTGGTCGATTATGCTGTAACTCGTCCTCGTTAAACCCTCTAAACCCGTTGCCTCGATAGCATTCCAAAACCAGTCGTGAGCTCTAGTCCGCGGAAGCTTCGGAAGATTAATCACCTTCTTCCCGTTTGCTACAGAGCGCATCACTTTCTTCAAAATCTACAATACATACAAACAATTTATTAGCAACTAATATTAAATCGCACAAACATATTTATTAACAAATTATTAAGACAATATTTACCGGCGCTTCACTGCTCGTCGCTTCCCATATTTGATTTGCTCTATGCTTATGGTACTCATGCAATAGAGACAAATCGCTCGGACCCCCTCCATAACCGCCTTCAGGAACCACAGCTGCCTGTCCATCATCATCACCATCTTCATCTTCAGCGACATCTTCAGCAACATCTTCAGCAACATTTTCCTCGTCAACCGGAGGATCTTCAGCAACATTATCGTCATCTCTGTCAACCGGAGGATTTTCGTCGTCTACACCTTGGGCACCATGATCTACACCTTCAGCAGCATGACCAACTTCGCCCTCAGGCCGTTGTGAAGGCATTGAACCACCCGCTGACGAACCTCCCGCTTCATAATCACTTCCTTGAAACGGCACCGGCGATTGCCTACGGGTCCGTGCTTTTTTCGGGCGAGGGACAACAGCTTCACGCGCAGAAGCATGTGCGCGTGTCTCCCTGCCTAGCCTTGTTCTTCCAACGTCCTCTTCCATGTCTACAACAAAATTCAAATACAAACTATGTCATTCACACATTTTTACAAACACTTGGAGTGCAAAAATGATACAAACTAAATCAAAAACCAAATTCAATTTCTAACCAACATGCATTGATGCATACATCAACCCAATGCCACAAACAACACATAATCAACATAATAAACAACATCAACAACATTTACATGAACACATAATTTGAAAAAATCCAAGAGAAAATGGAAAAATTTGATAGAAAATGAATTAAAGATGAATGAACAATCTAAGATGCATTGAAGTTACTTACTTGTCAAATTAGAGTGCTTGAATTAGTTGAAGTGTTGATCAAATGGGAGTTGTCACGTTTTCTACCCTTTTCCCACCCAACCCTATTTTCAAAACGAAAAAATACAAACTGACAGAAACTAGCGCATTTCTGTTACTATATTCAATTATTTCGGGCTCTAATCCCCGAAATACGGTTCGGGGAATACGTTCCGAACTAAAAAATTACTTTTACACCTTTTCGGATTCTACGTTCCGAACTAGACTTTTCAGGGGCAAAATTGGGTTTCCGGGGGGTTAAAAAGAGTGTTGGGGGGTGGGATGAGAAAAATTCCATGCCTTGGCTCTTCAGTTTTGGGCTTGTTAGGTGGAGTTCAAACATGAACAGTTAATTCGAAAAGCCCAAACACATTTTGAAAGCTGTAAAACCCTAGTAGAGAGAGTAGAGCTGTTTCCAGCTTCCTCTACAAAAACCCTCAGCTACCACTCCATTTTTCATTTATGTCCGTCGAACGCGGTGCATCAAAGCCTCTCATCTCACTATAAATAGCATTTATCACCGTCCTCCGTCCACATTCCACGAAGCTCGCATAACAGTTGAAGTGAAAAATGCCTCTAGGTGACAGAGGTGGCGATAAGAGCGAAGCTCGATTTTGCGGTGTAGAAACTGACTTCAGCGATGACATGCCTCACGTCATTACTTTCAATCTCTCCACTGGAAAATTCGATTTCGTTGTTGCTCCTCTGGTTCGTCTCTTCCATTTGCATTCCAATTCATTTTAGCGTCTTCTATATCATATTCAAATGTAATAATTGAACTCGTTTATGGTGACTAATTAGCCATTCACACTGCAACTTCATTGCTGCTACTTTGTGTGTGTGGTCAGTAAGTTCACCTAGATTGAAACTGTTCGATGAGTTTTTTCCAGTGAAGCTGTTCCACTGTGAGCGTTTGAGGATTCACTGCTATGCTCTATTGAATTACATTTTCACTACTGTAGGAACAGTTTTATGAGGTTCATTTTTGTGATTAGTTCTGTTTCTGGATGCGTTTCTGTGATTTTTGTGTATTAGTGTAATCAATAATGTTCTAAGGTCTGTTATATTGCTGTTAGAGCAGTTAAATTTTTTATGTTCATTTAGCGTGTTATATATATCATATAAATTGATAATTTAAGTTTTTTTTTTTTTTAATTGTACCGGATAGTTTATGGTGACTAATTAGCCATTCACACCGCAACTTCATTGCTGCTACTTTTTGTGTGTGTGGTCAGTAAGCTCACCTAGATTGAAACTGTTCGACGAACCTTTTCCAATGAAGCTGTTCCATTGCGAGCATTTCTGTATTCACTGGATCGCTCTATTGAACTACATTTCATTACATTAGGAACAGTTTTATGAGATTCATTTTTGTTATTAGTTCTGTTTCTGCACGCTATTCTGTATTTTTATGTATTTTAGTGTAATCTAGAAAGTTCTATGATCTGCTAGGTTGCTTTTAGAGAAGTTACGTTTTTTTGTTCATTTTAGCATATTCTATATCATATGGTAAATTGATAGTTTAAGTTTTATATTGTATTGGATAGCTTATGGTGACTAATTAGCCATTCACACTGCAACTTCATTGCTGCTACTTTTTGTGTGTGTGGTCAGTAAGCTCACCTAGATTGAAACAGTTCGATGAGCCTTTTTCCAATGAAGCCGCTCTATTACGAGCATTTGAGGATTCACTGGGTCTCTCTATCGTACTACATTTCACTATATTAGGAGCAGTTTTATGAGATTCCTAATTATCATTAGTTCCCTTTTTGCATGCAATTCTGTAATTTTTGTATTTTCATGTAATGTAATCTAGTAAATTCTATGATCTGTTACATTTCTGTTAGAGTGGTATGCTCATTTTTGTGCATTTTATATTATATGGTCAAGGTAGTTAAAATTGAGATTTTACACACAATCGAGAAGGGGAATTAATATCGTAAATCTTGGAATCATAACACCAATCGTAAGATTATATAAAATTCATTAAACTCATAATATATGCATATAGAATAGCATTAGTAAGACAAAGAAAACCTTAAATCACTAGAAATACTTGTGTAAATTTAACTTCTCATGCATAGCTAACAAGTAAGATAACTGATAACCAAAACCTTAAATCATATTTCAAATGCTTCTATAAATTTAAATTCATTCATAAGCATAATAGGGGCGATTCCACCCGATTCCACCAAAATTGGATTATGTGCTTACTCTTAATCGCTGAGGGCAATCATAATTGCAAAATCGTGGGATTTTATGATTCAAATCAGGATTTTAACTAACACACATATGGTAAATTGATAATTGAAGTTTTTTATTGTATTGGATAGTTTATGGTGACTAATTAGCCATTCACACTGCAACTTCATTGTTGCTCCTTTTTGTGTGTGTGTGGTCAGTAAGCTCACCTAAATTGAAACCGTTCAATGAGCTTTTTCCAGTGAAGCTGCTCGCTCCACTGCGAGCATTTGAGGATTCACTGGATCACTCTATTGGTCTACATTTCATAACACTACAAACAGTTTTATGAGATTCATTTTTGTGATTAGTTCTGTTTCCGCACCAACTCTGAAATTTTTGTGTATAAGTGTAATCTAGAATGTTCTAAGATCTTTTAAGTTTTTGTTAGAGAAGTTAAATATATGCTAATTTGGTAAATCCTGATTAATTAGCTAATGCCTTGATAATAATCTGAAGACTCTTCATTATGTAACCCAAAACTCAGTTTCTTTATCTCTTAGTAGCCAATTAGCCAGTCGTGCTGCAGCTTGCTGCTGTCATTTCATATGTGATTGGTCAGTAGGCTTACTCAAAGTAACATTGTCTTGTGCTTTATCTGTGAAGCTGTCTAAATGTGGTTTCACTCTAAGTGCTTAATAGACTGCATTATTAAAACAATGCATGGACACCCAATGCAGCACGCAGCTAATTTTTGAGTGCCTGCCAAGTGGATTAATTCTGATATTTTATCTTCCAAATGGATTAGTTCATTTCGTGCATTCATAATTTCTTTAGCTTTTGTAGTTTATCTTGCTACCAGTATTTCTTTTGTTTTTTTGAAAATTATTGGACTATAACTTACGATGCTGTTAAATTATGTGATCCTTCAACATATGTAATTCTTACTGCCCATTCAGCTTACATGATTTTGTGGTACAATTCAGACGGATCCTTCCTACAGGCCAAGCTTAGTGCAAAAGGATTGTTTGGGATCTGCTTCCCCGCCATTTGCTGGGTCAGACCTGGTCTTAAGCCCATCCCAGTGGAGTAGTCATGTAGTTGGTATGAGTTCCATATCATTCTTACTGTTAGTATGCATGTTTTTTAATTTATATTATGATTTCTTGCGCATTTCATTATAAATCCTCCTTTCGATTTTCTACCTCATCAATTTTGTGTTCTTAGATCGGAAGAATATTGATTTTATTATGAAATCTGTCAGACTCTTTCATTTGAAATTTTTTTATGACCCGAAACGATTTTTTCAATACAGCTATTACATACTTTTAATTTTATGTTTCCTCCATATATTGCAAATGTTTTTATGTTAGCTTGTCATGATCATATGGTTACTTTTTTCCTAAAATTATATGATTTTCTTTGTCTTAAAAAATTGTTATTTAAGAATCCATTTATTTGTTTTTTCAATAATGTGTTTCATAGATGTTGATATTGTTGAGCATTCAATGAGCCTACTTTTCTTTTCTGTGTGTTTAATTTTTTTATCCTTTTCATAGTTGGTTTTCTATTCATCATTAAAAGTTTTGTTATTCACAGCTGCTTGAAAGTTCTAAGACAAATTATTGCATTTTACTCAGGAAAAATTAGCTCATGGATTGATTTGGACTCGGAAGATGAGACCGTCAGATTAGATTCTGAAACCACTCTTAGACAAGAATTAGCCTGGGCTTCCCACCTCTCATTACAGGTGTTCTTTTGTATAACCCAGTTGAAGGAACTTTCAATTTTTTTTATGTTGCTTTATCATTATTCTTAAGTGCAGCTAGGAAATTTACTCATATTGATAAGTTTAATATTTCTTATTCCATAATGTTTATAATGATCTAGTAGTAGTTGAACCATGTCTGAATTGATAATATGAAATTATTTTTTATATATAATTTTAATGTTATATTTTAAGCTAACCTAAATATATTAATAAAGTAATGAAAATTAAATTTTAAAAGTAATGAAAATTAAATTTTAAATGAAGTTAACGTTTATCAATTGAATGGCATTTATTGTTATCAAATTTCTGCCATAGCAGCACCATCGCAGCATGTCATGGCAGATTTTGTGCCAGCCGCCATTGGCCACACCGCCTTTTATCTCCACCCTGTTTCTGCCATAGGTTTTAAAGTGACATTTTATAACACTGCTTTGTTTTTCCTAATTTCTTTAATATACTGTAGGCTTGCCTGCTTCCTACCCCTAAAGGAACCTCTTGTGCTAATTATGCACGGTGTGTGAATCAAATCTTACAAGACCTGAGTAATATGCAGGTGCTATTCTGAGATCAAACTTTGTGATTAGTCATATGTCTTCTCCTCATAAGTGTCATTATTTCATTCTTATGTTTATTCTTTTATTTTTTAAACAGCTGTGGCTTAGGATTTCCTTGGTTGTGCCTGATGATGACTCTATGGATGCAAACTCTGCCACTCTGGTGAGTAAATATGCTAGAAACATGCCGTGAAGGTCATTTCTTCAACATTCTGTATCTTGGCTGGGTTCATGTAATGTACCATTGTGCTGTTCTTTTCTCTGCATGAGCAAAGCATGCACCTTTCCTTCCAAATGTAGAATTCTTAGGTCTTATTTTGGTTAAAGAAAATGTTTCATTTTTTTCATTAATAACTAAAAATATGCCTTTTGTTTTCATTGTAATTCTTGTTTTCCAATAATTTGTATGGGAGACAAGAAATTTGATGTATTGTGTTTCTCAAACCAGACAAGCTCTTAGTTGGCAAATTCTCAAGTTAACTTGTGGTATATTGTGTTTGTGTGTGCATGAAATGCAAATTTTGATTGATTTTCTATGGTACTTGGGGGTTTAGGATGCTATGTTTCACAATGTGTTAGGTTTGAAGTTATTATTGTTATTTAGGTTTGATGTCCCCGGTATTAAATTGATTTTGGGCAAAGTATTGATTCGTTTAACTGTTTTTTTACTTTGATTTTTGGGTACTGCTGTATTTATTGATACTATTTTTGATGTGAAAATTAAAGAGTTCTTCATTTTTATAAGATTCCTCTTTTTTTGGTTGAAATTTTAGGAATGACAACTTAATAGCAATTAATTTTTGTTCTAACTGAAATTATCTTGCTTTTAAAAAAATCAATTTTATTCTGAATAGAATTGCAGATACCTATCATAAATTTAATGTCAAAGCTGCTGAATTGTATTCATCAAAACCTGACACTGGAATGACTTGCATACCTTTTTTTTTGTATATTGTATCTTTGCCGGTGGTCAAATTATTTGAGTGTAGAATGTTCGGTAACAAAAATTTAGTCTTGTTGCAGACAGTAAAGAATTAGGATGTTATGCTTTTTGTGTTTTTTTACGACATTCAATTCTGATTTTTAGGTTGACTCCTGGGAAACATGGAATTCATTTCGTCTGCTTTGCGAGCATCACAGTCAACTGTCAGTTGCACTTGATATTCTGTGAGTATTTTGCACTTTAGTTCATTAACTTGTTTTTTAAATGCATTAGTTCAGTATTGGTTTCGTAAGCTGAGGGTTGTTATTGTAATCTTATTCATTAGGAGTACTCTGCCTTCAGCAAATTCATTAGGACGGTGGTTTGGGGAGTCTGTTAGAGCAGCTATAGTAAATACTGATGTAAGGACATCTTGTGGCTATAAGGAATTTTTCAAATATAAGGTTTCATAGTTCTGATTGTTATCTAAATTTATAAAGGTTTTGATTGAAATTTTGCCAGTCCTTTTTAACTAATGGTCGTGGATATCCGTGTCTCTCCAAGCGCCATCAGATGTTGATTACTCGGTTTTTTAACCATAATATACAGGTAAATCTTTCTTTGAATTTTAAGGCGATAGGGTATTCATACGCAAAATAACCTGAGCAGTTATTGGTATTGTATACAACCTTGATGCCCTACAGTTCTGTATTTCGTTTTTCTTTTCATTGAGGTTGATTGACTTAAATGGAATTTTAAGTTCAAGTAGCATTGTTTTCCTTCAAAAGGTATTGAGCGAGTTTGAAACATCTATGTAGATAATTATATCTGGAAATTCTGGTACTCCTAAAGCAAATGTGGGTGCAAATGATTTTCATAATCATTCTGTTGCGGGTAAGTGCCTGTTATTGGTTCCTGAGTCTGTTCTCTGTTTTTAAAGATCATAATTAATGAAATTAAGGGTCTGTATACTTGCCATATTTCATGTTTTCATCTTCACTTTCCTCACCATTTTCTTTTAAATGTTTTGAAAATAGATCTAGCATTCCAGAAGTTTTGATAATGGCAAAACACTATCCATTGTTTCTAAAAATGCATTCTTTCTAGTTTCCCTTCTATCTTTTCTCTATCACAAATGTTCACTATGTGAGTCTCGAGTCTACTTGTTAACAATTTAAAAGGAACCTAAATTTTAGAAAAAGGAAACTGAATTTTTTTAATCAAAGTACATGGGGGCCTAAAATACTTATTCTTCCTTTTAATTTTTGTTTGTAAATATTTTTCTATTTATACACACTACTATTTGGCCTGAATTGAAGCTGCAAAACCTCTCTTCTTTTTGTAATAATAGTTATATTTATTTAAGTATCCTCTTCACTTCTTTACTTTGTATATCCCCATGTGTGCGTGTGTGCATGTTTGTGCTTTGCATATTGTATTTTTTATAGTTGCTGTGATTTGGTATTCCACTGTTTCTTCAACTAGTTTACCCTTGTATTTTGTGCTTGGCCAAAACCTTCTGTTTATAGTGACATGTTTTGCACCTTAGATTCACAAAGACATCCCTTGCGTCTATATCTGGATTATGTTGGACATCTGTACCAGAAAATGGATCCTCTTCCTGAGCAAGAACGTTTTGAGGTACTTGTCTTGACATATGCTTGTAATATATGCATGGCATGATTGCTATTATCTTTTCTTGACTTCAAGTTTTTTATGCCAGCTTGGATACAGGGATTATTTACAGTCACCTTTGCAAGTAAGCATTATTTCATGCTGTTTTCTATTCATTTATTGGCTTTTATTCCTCTGCACATTCAGATATGTAATCTTGAAATATTCGCAAATTTTGTGCAGCCTTTGATGGATAATTTGGAGGCTCGTACTTATGAGACTTTTGAGAAAGATGCTATGAAATACATTCAGGTATTGCAATGCATGAATTATATTCTCAACTTCACCCATTTTATTTATGTTTTCTCTCTTACCTTGAAGTCCAGTAGTTATAATTTGTACTTCTACTACAAACATGGTGAACTTTTTTATTTAGTGACCACCCCCTTTCCATGTTATTCAACTGTTGTCCAATGTCTGATATCTATTTTAGTTTGTTTAGGTAATTTAAATGATATTTTACTTTATATTGTCTGCTGTTGAATGTGATCATACGTCAGTATTGTCAGGTCTCTTTTGTTACTCATATTTTGGTTTTGACTTGGGTTCTAAGTTGTGTACTTGCAGTCTAATCATTAGCTTTCCTATTTACAGTCTAATCATTAGCTTTTCTATTTACAGTACCAAAGAGCAGTAAGTAAAGCAATGCTGGACATGATTCCTGATGAAGAGGCATCTACTAAAACCATTGTAAGATTTTTTTCTCATGTTTGATTTTTAAATGCATTTTTCGTATTGGGAGAAATTGCACTCACACCCCTGTCTGTTTTTTCAACAAACACTAACCACCCTTATGACTTTGTAAAATTGCTTCACTTCCCCTCAGTTATGCATAAATGAAACCCACTCTATTCTATGTAATAGAAAAGGGAGATGTGTGTAATTGAGGGAGGTCAATGTATTGTAAATGACACCCACCCTGTCTGTGTTGTTTAAGGACCCCTGAAGGGAGTTGAGTGTACTTTCCCATTATTTTTAATTGCTATTTGTGTTTGATAAACAGCACTTTAGATGCCTGTGCAAAATAGTACAGAGGTGGAGTTTAATTGTTTGTACTCATTGCTAGGTACTGATGGTTGTTGGAGCTGGGCGTGGACCTCTTGTGCGGGCATCATTACAGGTGTGATATTTTACCTTATTGTTTACAATAAATGACTCTGTTATATGCAGATTGGATATGTATTCTTTTGACCAATTGTTTGCTCATTCATTTGTAGGCTTCGGAAGAAACTGGACAGAAGCTAAAAGTTTATGCTGTTGAAAAGAATCCAAATGCAGTTGTTACCCTTCATGTTAGTTGTGGAACTTTTACTTTGTAGTGCTTCCATGAAATTATGTTACAATATTATGTTATTTGTTTATTGCTAAAGTACAAAAACTCATTTATTGCCTAGACATCCTCAAATATCGTTTTCAGTGAAGTGTTTTAAATGTTTGAGTATATGGCTGCGAGCCGTGTTCTTTTCTTTTGCTAAATTTTGTTTTTGAATTTTTAGCACCTGTATGCAAACATGGTAGGTAACACAAGTATGTAGTGCCTTCAATGTTTGGTCACTGTGACATTTTTTATCTCTTGTTCATGAGAGTGTTTTAAATTCCTTGATTTTTTGTTTTCTCTGATCGTTTCCTATATCGTGTTAGCACAAGATATATATTATTTTACTTATTATTCCCATTGTTTGAGATTATCCTTCAATCAATTTAGACATGAGTTATTTGTTGGAACAGGCATTAGTTAAATTAGAAGGATGGGAGGATATTGTTACTATAGTCTCAAGTGACATGCGCTATTGGAATGCCCCTGAAAAAGCCGATATATTGGTAAATTCCTATGCTCACTTTGTTAATTGTTTGATATTTGTTGTGTATGCTCTAGTGTCTGATTGCTGTTGGTTTGAATTTAGGTTAGTGAATTGCTAGGTTCTTTTGGTGACAATGAACTGTCTCCCGAGTGCCTTGATGGAGCTCAGAGATTTTTGAAGCCGGAAGGAATTTCAATACCATCTTCGTATGTAAATTCCTTTTATTTCATACACTGGTTCATCTTTTGGGATTTTCTTTTCTTTTTTATGGCGGTATGACCACTAATGTGAAAACTAGAAAACAATAACCATAAATGCCAATAGTTTATATACATACATACATACATACATACATACATACTAAAGTTCATTAAAAAAAATGAAAAATACAAAACATTGCCTGTGTCAATTGTCACTAAGATACCCAATATAACTTTGGCCACTAATTTAAGTTTTGAAATTATTCAAACTAATTATTCATTAAATAGAATTACTATGAGCCACCAAGGGTTGAAACAGATGGTTGGACCATCCACTCGCACCAGCTGCGGCTTGGGTTTAAGTTAGTCTGATATTACCCTATTGGTAAGGTATACAAAATAAGTAAGTTCTGTGTAATTTTTCACTGAGGCTGATGTTTTGGGCCTTGCACAATGTTTTGGGTTTAAGTTAGTCTGATATTCGACTTTGAAGTTCTTAAACTTACTCATTCTCTTTTCTTGGCTGTGATAGCCGCCCTGATAAAATGCAACACTCGAGAAATCCCTTCAGCAAGGCTTTTTACCGCACAGTGATTCTGTGATCGTGCACGATAGTGGCATGATTGAATACATAAATTTTATGTTTCACTAATTGAAAACAAATAAGTTATACACGTAGAGTTTTGCATTTGGATTCCTGGATATTTTGCTCTACTTGAATATTGAGTGGTAAACATTGTATAAATTCTGCGACCCCTGGTTTTGCTCAGACTTGCACATGTTTTATCTCAGTTATGTATTATTTCAGTTGCTGGCCAATCCATATCGTTATTGGCATGTTTACGTCAGCATAATATAGAAAGCATAAAAAACTTCATATTCTAATAAGATTATGAGTCTATAACCACAATTTCACAAGTGTTCTAGGGACGCAATAATGATATCAGTCACCCTCACCACCAATCTTTATTGCACTAGGAGATGTCATAGTGCTGAGTGTTTCTAGGGACCAACCAGTTAATGATTTAATATGTTATCTATAAATTTAATTTCTTGTTTTGTTATTTCAGTTCATCTGCATGTCAATTTATTTTTATGTATTACCTACTTTCAGGTACACAAGTTTCATCCAACCAGTGACAGCTTCAAAGCTATACAATGATGTATATCTCCTGTACTTCCCATGTCAATTTACATTATTAAATTTATTACTTAATTAATACACTTACTTGTGGTTGTTTTTCAGGTTAAGGCACATAAAGATGTTTCACACTTCGAAACTGCATATGTTGTGAAAATACACAATGCAGCTCGACTTGCACCATCTCAATCCGTGCGTTTCTTACTGTGCAGTTTATTATTTATTTATTTGATTTTATGATTTGTCTCGTTATTGTTAATAATTTAACTTCTTTTCTTTCTGTTGGCTTTGTCTTTGCATAGGTTTTTACATTTACTCATCCAAAACCCGTTGATAGAGAAAGCAATCAACGCTATAAGAAGTTGCATTTTACAATACCAAATGACACTGGGTCTGCAATGGTACATGGTAAGTGGTGCTTTTCTCTTTCTATTCTTATAGACTAAGTAGGCTTTATTGGAAATGATTGATCTAAGATTTTCAATTGTTTACTTTCGCTGTCTCGCAGATTTACAGAATCCAACATTGATTAAAATTTAAAACATAGTCGTAGTAATGTTGTTAGGAAATAATAAAATTATCTGGACATGGTTGCTAAATGGTTTAGATATTTGAAAGTTTTAGAAAGCGTTTTACACCAAACGGACCCTCAATGTGTAATCTAATCTTGTCTCAGATCAAGTATTGTGCTAATGAACCCCCTCTCATTGCAGATGTTGTATTTATCTTTCGGATACTGACATTGTGTACTCCATGTTCATAGGATTTGCTGGCTACTTTGACGCTGTTCTTTACAAGGATGTGCATCTCGGGATTGAACCTTCAACAGCTACACCAAACATGTTCAGCTGGTATTGATATTTGTTACCTGTTTATTTTTATGCACTTGCAGTAATATTTTATGGTACAAAATTCAACTGAAATTTTATGATTTGTTCTCTTCTATTTGCAGGTTTTCAATATTTTTCCCTCTAAGGACACCTATTTGCGTGAAACCAGGTTCTACCCTCGAAGTAAATTTCTGGCGCTGTTGTGGTCCTAAAAAGGTTGATTTTATCTCACTAGCATAAGCTTTGATATTTCATTTAATCATATATTAGTCTTCATCCTGTTATCTATGTTTCTTTATAGTAATATATTGACTTGTTTGTGGAATCTGAAACAGGTTTGGTATGAATGGTGTGTTACATCTCCCTCTGAGTCTCCAATCCACAACAGTAATGGACGTTCATACTGGGTTGGCCTTTAATTTTATTTCAAAAATGTGTATCAAGTACAGCTGAATACATACAAGCTGTTTTTTGGTGCTTGCCTTCATTACAATTAATTCTAGGAAATATGTTGTATTATAAGATCTTAATTTTAATCAATAACGTTCATGTGTATCTTTAATAGTTATTGGTTTGTTTTTGTTTCGGTTAATATTGAGTCTTACATTATCTCTAAAAGATTTAAACTTTTTTATGCAGTTTACTATTTATGAATTTTAAAACTTTGTTATGTTTTGAAAATTCATCAATGTAGTTAAATAATTTCATGTATCCACTTAATACATTGTATATATGTCATATAATTACACTTGAATAAAATAGAAACAGACAACAAACTGTGTTGTTAATGTTTTTTTATGTCAAAATCAATCCTCCTGCATACTACATCTAGAGACTTGAGACAAGTAGAATGTCCATTTTAAAAACCTTTCATGAATTTAATTTATACTAAGATAAAATTAACCTATCATTTTATAAATATAAAACAAATACTATGATATCTAACTATATATGCACAACTACTATTACTACTATCAAATATTATAGAGGTAAATTCTACTATACTAAAACCTCTGTAAATTAATCCACCAACTATTACTACTATCAGAGGTAAATTCTACTATACTAAAACCTCTGTAAATTAATCCACCAAATTAATTTATCGAGGTTTAATATACACTAGACTACTGCCCGTGCGATGCACGGATTATGTAGAATATTATATGTATAGTTTAATTTCTTGTAGTAAAAAATTTAAGAAAATATAGATAAATTTGAACTGAAATTATGCAGCACATATAGAACAACAATGAATAATTAAAATCATAAAAATAATGATAAAATTACATTAAAAAACAGATAAAGTGATCTTTATAATAATTCACCGTTAACTACTGAATATTATGAAACACGTCTTTGTAAACCACATTTTCAGTTGTATTTGAATCTTCACCTTCATTGTCGGTATTACTACCTTTAACTCTTTTCTTGGTGTAACCCTTGATAATGCAACATATAATTCTCAAGCTTGAACCCATAATTTTTTACAAAACATCTCGACAATTTTTCTTTGGGTTGCATATCAAAGAAAGAAGTATGATTTACAATTTAAAATTCAAAGAGCATAAATTCATCTTATTTCTTTTCTTTTTTATCACATAATAAACTACATCTTATTTCCTTTTTCTTAAAATTGTTATGTGTTTTAGGTAATTGCTATGTATATACTGCCTTAGTGTAGCTTTAGTTGATTGCAATGCACATAAAAAATACTAAAATGATTATCCAAACAAAAAATACTAAAACGTACATATATTATGGTCAATCAATAAAATTAGGTGAAATAAAATTATGGTCAATGGATAACCTTAATTTTCAAATTCCAACTTGATTTGTTTAGAAGATATTCAATTAATAGATGAAAACTCAAGAACATTTGCCAACCAAAACACTTAAAGATTTTTAGAAAGTTAAGTAGAAATAAAATTTGTGAAAATATTAGGTGAAATAAAATCAATAAAATTATGGTCAATCAATGGTTTAAAAAGATAAATTTGTTTAAAAACTGAAAAATTGAGTAAGAATAAAACATAAGTTGTTTCACACTCTCTACCTTTGTATATGGTTGGGTTCAACAAATTGAATAAAACATTCTATTTAACTTTAAAACTATCGAGGATTCTATATTGGTTTCAGCAACCATACTTAATGTCTGCAATCAACGAATTCATGAATCAACGAATTTATGGACAAAAATATATTAAAATTAAACTGATAAATATTTTTTTTTTTTTTTTTTTTTTTTTTTTTAATTTTTTTTTTTGGCAAAAGGAACAAATATATATAAAATAAAAGTAAAAGATACAGAGACCGGGGGGACATTAAAACCTGACCCGGCTAAAACCAAAAGGAATACATCGTGATAAAACAAAACCAGGTACAACTGATAAATAAGAACAAAACACAACAAATTATATTAGATAACCCATATATATGAAGTATGAGGTGCTAGCATGTAACTTTTTTATGCAGTTTACTATTTATGAATTTTAAAACTTTGTTATGTTTTGAAAATCCGAATTTGACCTCATCTATTTTAATAATATTTTAAATCTTCTGCCCTTAAATATAATTTTACCTGTAAATGTAAAAAAATACCAAACATAAAAATAAGAGAGACAAAAAAATTTGTTAGAGGAAATCTATGCATTGACCACTATCTGAATTAGCATAAAAAGTGAATGATTATTAAACACATAATTAGTGATAGAATAGTATAATTACACTAAAAACATAAACAAAAAGAGAAATAAAAATCAAAACATATAAAAAAGAGAACAATAAATTATTAAGTAGAGAAGTGAAACAAAAAAAAAATTAAACAAATAAATAAATAAGGTTGCATAAAGTTTAAAACTTACTCGATAATAACAACTTCATGATAATAGATGTTGTGTAACAATAGCAACTTCATGTTGATAGAACCGTAACAAAATCTCTAGATTAGCAATAATACTATAACAAAACGAACAAAAAAAAACTTCAAATCAAACATAGACAAACAGTTTAGATTTGACACATACAAAATAGAAATTCAAAATAAATATAGAAACAAAATAAACTATATGAAGACAAATATATAAATTATAACAAAGAAATATAGTGAGAGAAAAATACTCTGAGGATGCTTGTATTTATAACCCTCAATTAAGTTGAATCTATACATATTTTCATAACTGATTATTAGTTTTTTTTTTGTTTTATTAATGTTTATCCTTTTTCTCTTTTTTTTTGTGCATATCGGATCTATACATAATTTTCGTAACTGATTATTAGTTTTTTTTGTTTTATTAATGTTTATCCATTTTCTCTTTTTTTTATAGATCTCAAATTTTTTTTGTTTGTTTTAAACACATGACGTGTCACATTCATTAATTGATGTGGCAACATAATATTGGTTTAAAAATTGATTATTTAAGTTTTTATCATAGCCGTTGATATAATTGTTTTTCCAAGTGTCAAAATCTAGACCATTCATATTAGGGTTAGGGTTTAGAGTGCCTCTTGTTACTCTCGTTTTATTATATAAAGATCTAGGGATATATATTTGATGCTTACAAATTAGAATTAATATAAAACACTACAAACGACAAAAAAAAAAGATGGAAATATATATATTTTTCAAGTATATCCTTATTGCTTCCATAAAAAAAAGTATATTTATACTACTGATTTTCAAACCATATTCGTAAGGAAATATATATATCTATTACTACGTATTTGTACTTATTTTTAATTAAAATAAATCATTATTAATTTAATCGACAAAAAATTAGACCTATTCTTGAGTCAACATATTTTTTTTATTGGACGCATATCTTGTAAAAAAAACAACACAAATTCAATTGTTATGTCTTTTTAATTTCTCAATATTAAATTCTATTTTTAAGGGAAAAAATATTGATTGGTATTAGTGTATGTCACGATAAATGACAACTATTTTTATTCATTCGATTTTATATAATTTTAATTTATTTATTTCAATATAATAAAATTGTTTACTATTAAGTTTACTATTTTTTCCTTTACCATTTTAATAATATTATAAGTTTTATATCCTTCGTTGTAATTCACCAAATAAATTATAGAAAATATTTATAATGAATAAGATAAATAAAAAAAAAAAAACAATTGTATACATAAAAATAAGATAATATTCTAAATTTTATATTTATCTTTGTAATTTCACTAAAAAAAATTATAGGAAAAATAAGATATATACAATAAAACAATTATACATGAATCTATGCATAACATATAAGAACAAAAAAAATAAAAATAAAGATTATAGTTGAATTTATTCATAAAAATAGGATAATATTCTAAATTGTGTATCCTTCATTGTAATACAAATCTATGCATAAATATAGAAACAAAAGAAAACCAATAAATTTTTTTAGAAAAAAGATAAATACACACATATAATAAATCTACTAATCTACTAATAATATATAAAAAGAAACTACTACTAAAAATCCTAATTTGACCTCATCTATTTTAATAATATTTTAAATCTTCTGCCCTTAAATATAATTTTACCCGTAAATGTAAAAAAATACCAAACATAAAAATAAGAGAGACAAAAAAATTTGTTAGAGGAAATCTATGCATTGACCACTATCTGAATTAGCATAAAAAGTGAATGATTATTAAACACATAATTAGTGATAGAATATTATAATTACACTAAAAACATAAACAAAAAGAGAAATAAAAATCAAAACATATAAAAAAGAGAACAATAAATTATTAAGTAGAGAAGTGAAACAAAAAAAAAATTAAACAAATAAATAAATAAGGTTGCATAAAGTTTAAAACTTACTCGATAATAACAACTTCATGATAATAGATGTTGTGTAACAATAGCAACTTCATGTTGATAGAACCGTAACAAAATCTCTAGATTAGCAATAATACTATAACAAAACGAACAAAAAAAAACTTCAAATCAAACATAGACAAACAGTTTAGATTTGACACATACAAAATAGAAATTCAAAATAAATATAGAAACAAAATAAACTATATGAAGACAAATATATAAATTATAACAAAGAAATATAGTGAGAGAAAAATACTCTGAGGATGCTTGTATTTATAACCCCCAATTAAGTTGAATCTATACATATTTTCATAACTGATTATTAGTTTTTTTTTTGTTTTATTAATGTTTATCCTTTTTCTCTTTTTTTTTGTGCATATCGGATCTATACATAATTTTCGTAACTGATTATTAGTTTTTTTTGTTTTATTAATGTTTATCCATTTTCTCTTTTTTTTTATAGATCTCAAATTTTTTTTGTTTGTTTTAAACACATGACGTGTCACATTCATTAATTGATGTGGCAACATAATATTGGTTTAAAAATTGATTATTTAAGTTTTTATCATAGCCGTTGATATAATTGTTTTTCCAAGTGTCAAAATCTAGACCATTCATATTAGGGTTAGGGTTTAGAGTGCCTCTTGTTACTCTCGTTTTATTATATAAAGATCTAGGGATATATATTTGATGCTTACAAATTAGAATTAATATAAAACACTACAAACGACAAAAAAAAAAGATGGAAATATATATATTTTTCAAGTATATCCTTATTGCTTCCATAAAAAAAAGTATATTTATACCACTGATTTTCAAACCATATTCGTAAGGAAATATATATATCTATTACTACGTATTTGTACTTATTTTTAATTAAAATAAATCATTATTAATTTAATCGACAAAAAATTAGACCTATTCTTGAGTCAACATATTTTTTTTATTGGACGCATATCTTGTAAAAAAAACAACACAAATTCAATTGTTATGTCTTTTTAATTTCTCAATATTAAATTCTATTTTTAAGGGAAAAAATATTGATTGGTATTAGTGTATGTCACGATAAATGACAACTATTTTTATTCATTCGATTTTATATAATTTTAATTTATTTATTTCAATATAATAAAATTGTTTACTATTAAGTTTACTATTTTTTCCTTTACCATTTTAATAATATTATAAGTTTTATATCCTTCGTTGTAATTCACCAAATAAATTATAGAAAATATTTATAATGAATAAGATAAATAAATAAAAAAAAACAATTGTATACATAAAAATAAGATAATATTCTAAATTTTATATTTATCTTTGTAATTTCACTAAAAAAAATTATAGGAAAAATAAGATATATACAATAAAACAATTATACATGAATCTATGCATAACATATAAGAACAAAAAAAATAAAAATAAAGATTATAGTTGAATTTATTCATAAAAATAGGATAATATTCTAAATTGTGTATCCTTCATTGTAATACAAATCTATGCATAAATATAGAAACAAAAGAAAACCAATAAATTTTTTTAGAAAAAAGATAAATACACACATATAATAAATCTACTAATCTACTAATAATATATAAAAAGAAACTACTACTAAAAATCCTAATTTGACCTCATCTATTTTAATAATATTTTAAATCTTCTGCCCTTAAATATAATTTTACCTGTAAATGTAAAAAAATACCAAACATAAAAATAAGAGAGACAAAAAAATTTGTTAGAGGAAATCTATGCATTGACCACTATCTGAATTAGCATAAAAAGTGAATGGTTATTAAACACATAATTAGTGATAGAATAGTATAATTACACTAAAAACATAAACAAATCTAAATTGATTTTCGGTCGGTTGTTGCGTTTCTGGGTTGTCCGCTGTGGTCCTCTAGGCTCTCTACAGTTTCGACTGCTCCAGTTTTACAACCACTGCGTCGGAGGTTTTTGGGTTTCTTTTTTTCTTGTTCTGGTTCGTTGTTTGTTTTCTTCCTTTTTCTTGTTCTCGTTCGTGGTCTCTGCTGGATCAGATTGGGGTTCTTCTTGTTCCGTTCAAGTCACCTCCATCTCTTTTAGTGGGTTCTGTTCTGTTTCAGCCACCACCGCCTCCCTTGCGGTGGTGGTCGTGGCTTTTTGTGGTGGTTTTATGTTTGTTCTGTTTATGTTTATTTTGTATTGTTTTGTTTCATTGTATTTTTTCAGGTTTTATCAGAGATTGGGTGGTAGCATTTGGATTCGTAAACCCGATAGGGTCTGGTTCTATTAAGCCGTGAGGGCTGTTTGGTTTTTAACGCGTTGGACTCATCCCACGATCTGGGTTCAATCGCGTCTGTTCTTGTGTAACTGTTTGTGATGGTATTCCTGCGTTCTTTGATTCTCTGTTGTTCCAGGTCTGTTGAGATCTGCAGGTATTAAAGACGTTAGGTCCGACTCTACTCCAGTACTGCTTTGCTCGAAAGAGCTTGTTTGCCTGCTGCTTTGTTCAGGGGGCTGTTGGCACGTGGATCATGTTCCGTGTTGGCGGAGGTTCCATTCGCTAAATTTAAACCTTTTTGATCTTGATGACGCTCGCATTCCTCATCTTTTTTTTTGTAACTTGGTTTCGTGCCCGTGCGCGGGTTCGCTGGGTTATGCTTGTGTTGAGTGCGTGTATGTTAGGATTAATTAGGGTTGTTTTTCTCCTAGTTTGTTTCTTCACGATGTATGCTCGTTAGAGTCGTAACTGGGTCAGGTTTAATGTCCCCCCAGTCTCTGTATCTTTTTATTTTTATTTAATATATTCTCGTTTGCTTAAAAAAAAAAAATAAATAAATAAACAAAAAGAGAAATAAAAATCAAAACATATAAAAAAGAGAACAATAAATTATTAAGTAGAGAAGTGAAACAAAAAAAAATTAAACAAATAAATAAATAAGGTTGCATAAAGTTTAAAACTTACTCGATAATAACAACTTCATGATAATAGATGTTGTGTAACAATAGCAACTTCATGTTGATAGAACCGTAACAAAATCTCTAGATTAGCAATAATACTATAACAAAACGAACAAAAAAAAACTTCAAATCAAACATAGACAAACAATTTAGATTTGACACATACAAAATAGAAATTCAAAATAAATATAGAAACAAAATAAACTATATGAAGACAAATATATAAATTATAACAAAGAAATATAGTGAGAGAAAAATACTCTGAGGATGCTTGTATTTATAACCCTCAATTAAGTTGAATCTATACATATTTTCATAACTGATTATTAGTTTTTTTTTGTTTTATTAATGTTTATCCTTTTTCTCTTTTTTTTTTGTGCATATCGGATCTATACATAATTTTCGTAACTGATTATTAGTTTTTTTTGTTTTATTAATGTTTATCCATTTTCTTTTTTTTTTATAGATCTCAAATTTTTTTTGTTTGTTTTAAACACATGACGTGTCACATTCATTAATTGATGTGGCAACATAATATTGGTTTAAAAATTGATTATTTAAGTTTTTATCATAGCCGTTGATATAATTGTTTTTCCAAGTGTCAAAATCTAGACCATTCATATTAGGGTTAGGGTTTAGAGTGCCTATTGTTACTCTCGTTTTATTATATAAAGATAAAGATTCATTTGGCTATAAATACCAAGTACTATCATACTATTTCTTTTTGGTTTACACCACCAGTTTAGTCTGGTTCGGGGTCAGTTTTGGCATCAAGTGGTTCCAGCCCCCTCCCGATCGCAGTTGCGGGGATCGAACCGTGGTCCTCCCTACCAAGTTCAACGCCAATCACCACTGAACCAACTAACGATTGGTTACTATCATACTATTTCGAATGTAAATATTTCATATGTAAATATTCAACATAAATATTATATGTAAATATTCTATTTAGTTCATTATCAATAATATTTATATTTTCTTCTTATTTTCTCTTATTCTTCCCCCTAAATACCCCAAATTCAACATGGTATCATGAGCTCCCGATTTTTGGGACACGCTTCCGCATAAACCCTAGCTACCATAGTTGCAATTTTTTTTTTCAATTCTTTTTCTTCTGCAACTTTTTCCGAGAAAAATTAAGTCTTGGTTATTCTTCGCTTTACCTTTTTTTCTTCATATAAATCCTAGCCGTCATTAGGATTTCTTTTTTATTTGTTTCACATTCTTGTTTACTGTCTTTGCTTTCTATTCTAACCTTATTCATATGTTAATATATGCAGCCCACATGCCACTTTTCCATGAATCTTTTACCTTTATATTTACCCACCGTTTTATCCAGATTGATCAATAGTCTCTCTTTCTATTCTAACCTTATTCACTAGTCTTACTGCATTTGATACCCATTAAAGTTTGATTCCTTTTTGCATCTGTTGTTGTCTTCATTTGTCAGGTCCAGAATGCATTTTTGAATGCTATGTATTTTCTGAAAACTGGAGGATATTATATGCTTTATGTCCAGGTTTTTTTTTTCTTATTATATATTGATATATTCTTTTGATGATATTTTATTCATGAACTTTTTGTGAACCATGTTACAAACCAGTGTAAATGACAGGGCAATTGCATTGAATCAACAAACCGAGGTGATGGTGTGTTTAGTTACCCGTGCCAAAGGCAACAGGTTCAGTTCAAGCGAATGGAGCGAGTCACTTTGGAACCTTTTGATAGAGACCATGCGTATGTTAGTGGTATTTTTCGCACGTTGGAGGTGAGTGTTTGATCTGTGACTCAATTTGCCAAGGCTGGTTTAGTGCCAACAATTAGTCTAAGAATATATTTTAGTCTATTGCATTTCTATGGCCAAACTTTAAAAAAGTGGTTGAAGTTTTAAACTTTCATATCAGTGGTCATACTTCTATTTTAAGTCGCGATGTAGTGTTTATCTTGTTAATCTGAGTAACGGGGGAAGCAGGCATATTTTATAAGAAATATGCACACCAACTACCATCGTTTTTTAGGTACATATATGATATACATACCATTGTTTCCCTAAATCGTCGAAATTGAATGGCCCTAACCCTAATTTTTTTGTAAGTTGAATTGTCTTCTAAAGATAAGTTCCTGCTACTACATCGATGTTTTTGAGGAAAGTGCGTATACAACTGTTTGATAGAGATCGATTTTATGTTGTTCTAGTCAACTAATTATGTGTAGTTCAATGGTTGAGCAATGAGAACATTTTGTTGTTTGGTAGGAAGAGAACTTGAACTGATTTGATTGTTAAGAAATGAGTGGTTCTCCAAACCCTTTGTCCAATTTCACCTTTGTTGAATCATTATTGAAATAAAAGTAGGCTTATATGGTTATTTATTCAACTTCAGACTGCTGAGATTGATCCAAGGTGTCTAGTGGCCGGGCAACAAGTTCTGGACATCAGAAGATTCACATAGGTACCTTTTTTTTCTTCGTTTTTTTTGCTTATCCAACTTTTGGTTCTTAATGAAAAGTGAGTTAACTGAAATTTGACTTATTTGATTTCTTGAATTATGATTGTAGGGATGATGGAAGGCCTATTGGTCTTTATGAAAAGCAAAAGGTTAACTGAATTTTATGTACTTCATTCACTTCATAATTTTTCGTCTCTTCATCGTTATTTTTGTGTTTTTCCTAGATTTTAACCATTTGATTCTATTCTTTTTTGAAGAAACTTCCACTATATATTTTGTTTGAATTGTCACGCGGATACGTTCTCTTCCGAGCTCATGACGTATATAAAGTTGAGAGAACTTATGTAGACACTGAGAAGTATATCGAAAGCTTCGATAAAAACTTTGAATTAGTTGCTTGTCATGCTTTTGCATCTAGTAACGAAGCTCTGATGTACCTCACCGCTGACGGCAATGGTATGTTTAGTGATCAATCCTTTGAATCAGTTGCTTTCTACTCCGTATATCTAAACATATACAAATACTAGTACTTAACAAAAAATATATCTAATGTTAAAATAAAAAGGTTTATAGAAGTAGTAGTATTATATGGTTACAGATAGAAATTATACAAATTTTTTGTAAGTTGAATTGTCTTGGTAATTTTCGGCATCAAAGAAGAGCTTGTACAACAAAGCTTTCATTTGATAGGCCTACTTGGTTGTTTTCGCCATTGAAAACTAGAGAGAGAAAAATTAATGCATGGTTGCAGGTCTTACCTATTAAATTTTCACATGCCTTTTAAGATCATTGAGGCTCTTGAAAGCATTTGTTGATTTTCGTAGATGAAAGAAAGTATATAAAATAATATGCAGAAAAAATGATATAATTTCTTAGGGTTATACTTTTTAAATACACAAGTATATGCCCTTTTTAGGCCAAGACATATTAACTACAAGTTTCCTAGATAGCAGCCATGATGACTTTTAATAACATCACTTGTATCTTCAACATCCCAAGTAATTGAACTAATCTTTCTTATCCTACTGACCGCTAATTAATGATATAAATATTTCAAAAATTGTTGAAGTTACCTGTGTAATATCGCAAGAGATTATTGTAATTCATATGCTAGCTAGCCTCGTAATCACAGTGTCTATTTTTATTTTATTTTATGAATTGATGTATTTAAGCAGCAATGCTTATGTTGTTTGTAGACACAGTGCCCGAGAAATTGATACAGTTCCTGTTGCAACATCTTCCACCAGCGATGAAGGGTGGTGAACATTGTTATAGACTTGCAATTCCTAACCCATGTACGGCGGGTGAAATAATAAGTAATACCAAAATTGCTTGCACAGGAGATACGCTTCATATTGACATTCTTCGTGGTGTGCGGATGAATATTGACAAATTCTTCAAAAACGTGAAGGTTTGTGTTTCTTGTAATCCTATATTTTGTTTCTTGATAGTGGCTAGCTCCTCTAAATATTCATTTATGTCATGTCTTTAGCCAGGGGACTTGGAAAAAGCCCAAGTAGATCTCGCGCGAATTTACAGCAGGCAAAGGCTTGATTCACCAGACAAAGGCAAGTTACCAAAGAAGAGACCTTTGGCTAGTGTTCCGACCAGGCGAAACCCACAGAGAAAGGCCCGGGCAGTTACCAAAACTAAGTGAGTTTGTCCTGCATAGTTATTCACATTATCTTTAAGAATCCTATATTGTCCTGCAAGCAATAGTCCTGTAGTCTATCTGTCCGCCCTTGAGTGGTATCTTTAGACTTGTTTATTGGAATATATTTGAATATTGAATTGGGCCTTTCTCTCTTCTGCGGCTGGCAAATCTTTGGGGTGGTGGATTTTCTGCGGTTAATCAACCCAAGCTTATTTCGTTCTTGTTTTTATTTCATTATCTATCTTTCTACAATCTGTCCTGATGCAGTGGTCTGAGTTAATTCCGGAGCCACTCGTCCTTAACGAGCCATCGGAGTTAATGATGACCTATCTGGTCGGTTTTTCTCCAAATCAAGACCAAACCATGTTAATCCCGATCTGTTGTATTTGACTTTTATAAATCCATTGCTGGAGATAAAATCATAAAGAACAAAAGTCAATTGCTTTATACAAACAGTTAACTCTCTTGTTGTCTTCTTAGGCTGTTATATTCACCTATAAAACAGGTTAGTTCACCATGCATCATGTCAATCTATTTTTTTTTTTTTATTTAAGGAGAAAAATTGTTTTGGGTGCTTAACTGAACACCCTTGGATTGGATGCCTTGTGTGATCTTAAATGTGCGTATCCCACTTTTACGAAACACATGTCTTATAACAAAGACTGGGGATCTAATTCGCTAAATTGTATGATTGAAAAAAACTTCTTTTAGCTACCTGATGCCTCTTGCAATATTAACAATATGTTCGAATTCCACCTTTTGCAACCTTATGGTCTGACACTCTGCAATGGTTAACATTCCTTCTGTGCTGTTATCATATGCTGTAGAGTTGAAAAATCCCTGACATGTAATACTGATGTTTTTGAAGACGAGGTGTAATTAAATGCAGTTAATGTGTCTAGGCTATGTCCATTTATGTGTGTTTGAATTTATGTAAATATTGTATAGATCCATTTTAGGAATTAGGAATTGGAAGACCAAAATTGCGATTTGGCCAAAATAGGGGGGGACTAAACTGAACTGCATTTATGCCTAAAATCTTTTAACATAATTCAATCAAAATAACTAAAAAGAGCCAAATAGTCTTCGGCTTGAGAGGATACATAGTATGCCAAGAGTTATTTGACATGAAGAATTGATTGAGGGCCAAAAAATAGAAGAGTTGGTGACATTCTCTGAGCGAGCATCTTATTGGTAGAGGGGAGGGTAGGCTAAAGTGGAGGAAAATCAGGATCCGTTAAGTAACTGTCTCCCCAGTGGGACATAGTGGACCGAGTACACTACACACTAATTTTTTTCTTCTCAAAAGACATGGAATTCTGAGGACACCCTATTACTCAATATGCTATTTGATTTGAAGAGGAGATTTTAGGACCAAAACAAAAACAATAGAGAAGTGAATCAACAGTTGGTGGATATTATTCAAAAGAGAAACAATAGAGAATTGATTTTAGGACACCCTATTACTCAAAATGAAAACAAATATTTTGTGAAATCGAACAGAGTAAGAGAGACTCTTAGTTGATTGACTTTGAAAGGAGTCCTATTGCTTTGAGAAGTCCACCATTCTTTTCAAATCTTCATGCAGTGTGAGAACTGGGAGTATTGGAGTTCATATATATATTTCTGATAGTGTCATAAATAGAATTATGAAGTAATGAAAGTGCCGGTGTTGGAAGATGTGTTTCAAGGAACTATCTTGCATTCTTGGAAGTGGTTGTGTGCAAAAAAGAAGGGTGTTGGGTGCTCTTTTTACGAATGGACAACATGTCCAATGGATTGTATATTAAGATAGAAGTTGTATCGGTTTTGGGTGTTTAGCTAGTTTTTTTGTGCATCATTTTGTCTCTAGCTTTTGGGTCAAGTACCCCTTGTACTTAATCCCGATTTGTGGGTATAGTACTACTTGTACTTCTATCCAATTTTATTAATATATATAGATCCTCTTTTTCGCCGTTCAAAAAAAAGAATTATGAAGTAATGAAATTATGAATTGACTTATGCAATGTAGCTTTTCTTTTCTAAGTCAGCTTTCTATGTGTTTTTTTGTTTTTCGGTTTTACTCTTTGTTGGAACTTCATGTTTTCCCTTTTCCCATTTGGTTATTATTCAAGTTTGCTGAATCGTTCTCTAAAAATTGCTTAATGATTCTGATTGGCACACAAACTGCTTAATGTTTTACCTTTAAGGCATTCCTGTTGATGGCAACACCTTTGTTCCATTCAATCTGTTATCTGTGGTTCTTGGATAACATTTTGATTACTACGAATCTGGCAGTTCATGTAGTCTGGTGCTAAAATGTAACTATTGTTTAACAATTTTTTTTCTTCCTTTTATGAAACTGAAATGTGTTTTGGGTAGTTTATCACTTCATTTGCATTAATTAGCATTCACATTTGTATGTCCTTTGGTTAGAAGACGTACATTCTTTATTTGGGGGATAATAATTAGCTTTGCACTATGGCGATTTAATTAAGTACCAAATAAGAAGGAAACATCAGTAAGACGCAGATAATAATCGGAAAATAATGAGGGGTAGGGTGAACAACAACTTTAAAATAATCTATACCAACAACAAAAGGATATTGAATATCTGATTAGAAAATAAATAAGCAAGATAATTTTGATACAAGAACCATAAAACTCTAATCATGGTTTCTTTTTGGATCAAAAAGACAACAGTAGAAGAAATATTGTAGTAACTAACTTGCAATGAACAATAGTGGTACTAGTGAACAATAAAAAGTTTACAGCAGATCTCAACTCTGACTAAAATCACAAAGAAGAAACTATAAGCTGATAATGTCTAATAGAAATGAACATCTATATGCTACAACCAAAGATCCGGAATCAATGAAGACACCATGTTATAGCCACCAATCATGCTTCTTGACCTTTTAAAATTGTAAAAGCATTTTTTTTTACTACCAAATTAATACCCTCAATTGGATTTTGCATCTAAGGATCACTAAACCTCCCAGCTCCACAAGTCAATAATTGTTTCACTGTTGCAATAGAGGATTGGAATGGTCACTGATGTATTTCCATGCACACCAATCTTTGAACTTTGAACTTCCAATTAAAGCTCAATTCAAAATCAATGAAAGTTGCATTGTTGCAATAAGGGATGAGAGTAATCAATATGTTTTTCCCATATGGGCTTGTATTTTTCAATTCCAATCTTCAACCAAGGTTTGGAGTTTCCATTGAAATGCAGTACAGCTCCTCTCTCTATCAATTGAGGATCAACATTTGTGTAGCCAAAACCTAGTACATGCCATGATGGATCCAAGGGCTCGGTTAATCCATAAAATGTCAACAGTCCAGGTGGCAAGGTACCGAGTTTCCACAGTGTCCGATCTACATTCTTTTCTTGCCAATAGTGGTAGATACCTGTTACATTCTTTTTCCTCCATTCAACCAAATCAAACACATTCATCCCAAATGCCCATCCGCATGCATCGGGATCAAAATGTGCTCTTATAAGAGGATGAGAATAGTTCAAGTATTTATGGTATCTATGGAATGTTTCCATGCATGTCTCAACAGCTCCATTAACATTCCCATTCAAATCAATTGAAAAAAGATCAGAAAGGTCCTTCTGAACAACAACATCATCGTCCAGGAACACGATCTTCTTCAGTGAAGGAAAAACTTCAGGGATATAGAACCTCAGGTGGTTAAGCATGGAAAGATATTTAGGGTTACGAAACTTGATAGGTGTCTTTCCATCATCACTGTTTCCAGAAAAATAGTAGCTTTGTATTTCAGAGTCTTGAAGTTGCTTAAGCACAGGAACATATGAAGCATTTAACCAAGTAAAGTCTTCATACTTCTGAACTTCCACAGTCACCCCACGGAAATCATTCATGGCAAACCACGCCTTCATCGCAGCATAATTTATTTCATCAGTGACAAGGTGAAAAACAACCATATTGGGATTTTTGGAATTTTTTGCAGTTGAATTGACCACAACTGAAGTTGCAATAATATTATCAGAGAACACACAAAAGTGGTAAAGATTTTTATCCTTAATCTTCATCTCCACTTGCCTTTTGTCCTTTAATTTCTTTTGCAAAGAAAGGTTTTTGAACCATTCTGTTGTTAACCGGACACCAAGACAGTATAAGCTTTTTGGGACTTCTTCAGCAGCTATTTGTCCATATTTTGAACTCTTTTCGTTTACAGAATTCACCTGTTCTTCAAGAGCTTGAATTTTTGCTTTGAATCTCATGATCATGGTTGCACTGTCATAATGGAGCTGTTGGGCCTGGTATAACAATAACGCCATATCACGGATAGCACTGTCTGATTCTCTGGTTGTTAAAGGAGAACGCCTAGTGGCAGCATTTGAGAGGAGAATCTGCGAATTGCGGATCTGAGCACTAAGTTCCCAAGCAAATTGTAGATTGTTACTTTCTTTTGCAATTACAACAAAAGCTTTTGCTAGGGATATCTGATCATTAAGTTGTCTGGTTATCGAGTCCGAACTTAACATCTCTTCAGTAATATTGAGGCCTTCCATAATCCTATCATTCTTGTAAGTCCTCTGCACAACAAGATACAAGTTATTCGCTAAACAAGGACCCCAAACCCACCCTCCCCCACCTCCAGCCCCCCAAAATAATAAAGATATGTAGTATTCTAGCTTTGACATAAGAAGTCAAGTGTGCCTTGAAAGCTATGTTCCAATAACTTGATCAAGTTTCAGTACTTTTTCGTATGATCTACGCATTACCCTTTAATTATTCTATATCACAGTTCCAATATTATAAATGAAAATATATTTACGGAAAATTAATTTTTTTCCTAGTGAGGAAATGAAGTGTATATTAACCTAACGACAAGAGCAACAACATATGAAAAATATCACTATTCTGCCTATTGCAAAACATTTACCAATAAACTCCCCATATAATGGTAGCAATTTTAATCAAATTATAACAATGTGAGCATAAAGTAGCAGCATGGTACAGACTCAAATCCAAACATTGTGTGAATTTTTCTTCGTTACTATATGTTGACGGCTACCATGTTTTGAAAGATGTATTACAAACTTACAAAAGTAATGTCATCAGCCATGCTAGATTAGCAATTAGTAAAATAAATTAAGCTAGCAGTGATGTCACAGTAAAATCAGCAATTTAAAACATCTGATCTGGCATAACACTGCTATTCAAAATTATTAGGCTTTAAAAAACTGATTGATGTAATAAATGGGTGAGGTGTATATACCTTATGGAAATACTCTAACTTTTATGCTCACATTAACCATTCTGCTACTTTAAGCTGGAAATACTATAATTTTTATGCTCACATTAACCATTATGCTACTTTAAGCTGGAAATACTCTAATTTTTATTCACCCATTAACCATTCTTTCCATCTAAAGAAAGAAATTTAAAAGGAATAAGATACACAAACGGAACAAGAGTCAACGTTTTTCAATCTCACATAAATCCAGTTGTTTCTCTCGAATGCAGGTTATAATAGGAATGCATCAAACGCATGAGCCCAAAACAACAGCTGACAACTAATCATATGAACGAACCCCTTTACACACCCCAAAAAAAATGAAAAATGAAAAGGCATGTAAAGAAAACTAGCACAAAATCCGGATAACACAATCTCACAAAGACACGTGGTACATAATTCTGAAAACACACCGCATTTCCAACATCATCACATCAGAAGAATTGAAAGATTTTTTTTAAAGCTAATTTAGATTTATTGGGTGAGACAATTACATGCACCACAGTCTTTACATGAGGTAATAAACTTTTTTCAGCTGATTATAAGCTCTACAAATAGCTCACAGGTTTTCACATCCACCTAAATGTTGAGATAGTAAATAGTAGCTTTTTAATGTCTATGTTCAAATAGAAATATCTTATCTTATTGAGTTGAAGAGACATAGTTTAGCCGATTAGTCAATTTTCCCATACAAAATAAGGTACAACAATAGCACCTTGTTTAAAGAAACCATATCATATTAACTTAACAGAAAATGAAGCTTCCACAACCTAGACTATGATCCAAAAAGAAATTAGCTGAGTTTTGACACAAATTTTTCACCAACAAGAACAGAAATTTATGTAACCAAGCAGACAAAAAAGCAATACCTTGGGCAAAGACGGTCTAGACTCAATCTGAGTTCCTTTTGTCAGAATATAGATAAAGAGAAGAACCACTGCACAGCACAATGCCCACCACAACGCATCAGGAACCCTTCTCCGCACTGGCCTTCGAAAATCTGTTGGTCTTCGCCTCATTTTTCAAACTTGTTCAAAACCTCAATTTCCCCTGCTAAAATTCAGGGGAAAACAGAACAAGAGAAAAAAGAGGGAGTGGCAAATCACGTGGTATTTCTGAGATCAACACGAATTGCCGTTTTAGATTCGTCGGATATTTAGGTTAAGAAGACTCAAACTTTGGAGAAATATATTGTTTTGGTTTTGTGGGCATGAGCTAGGGAAGAGCTTCGTGATCACTACAATGAGCAATAAATAAAATACCATATAAGATAATCAAACAAGGTACGACACTACATATTAGTTACCAATAAACCCAATAGTTAAATACAACTCAAACCCAACCAAAGGTTATGGAAATGACAACCTTAATGAATCTTTCCTTTATCAACTTCAGAACGGGCTTCTCTTCACCTAGTTTATTTCTCTTTGCCTGCGCCATGGGAGAAAAACAATTATATATTTTAGACTCAATTATAAGGAATAAGATCAAAGTAGCATACACCAAAAATAGGACAACCATTCATTAAAAAAGGAAATCAATGAGCCAGTATCAAACATTCATGATTCAAATTAAAAATAATTCCCCAGCTTAAAGGGGATTGCAAAACCCAAAAGAAAGAGAATCATTCTAGTAAAAATAAGAACCACCTAGTTGTGATTAATATTCCTAATTAACATACAAAATAACATGCATACACACTGAACTATGGCAAAGAGTAAGAGTACGACGTGTTAAGTATTTATAAAGTTTGATTTTAGCATTGTGCTTAAAATAACATAACAATATTTGAAATTTTGAACAAGAGTATAATAATGTGCGAAGTATACTTACAATAAGTAAAAAATTGAAAAGTTTGTATTAAAGAAAAGAAAGACAGAAATCACAAAGAAATTACGATAAGATGGATTATGGTATCTAGCTTGAAAGTTGAAACCCGAAAAGTGTTACAATCCAGCATTAGTTTTAGCCTTTAGGTACCCAACAAAAAATTGAAAATATAGCGCAGTGGTTTCTACTAAGTGCATGAATATAATAATAATTTCATATGAGGCAAAAGAGAAAAACCTTGCAAACCATGTACAAAGAAGAGAATCAACTATGATATAAATAACTAAAAACACTACTGGTTCTACTAAAAAAAAATATTGGTCTTTTAGTTCTCAACACAAGATTAGTTACAACACTCTTCTCTTCCTTTTCCACTTCATATATAATTTATATACATGTATGCTTCATGCTGTGTTGTCGAATATCGGCCCTGCCAGATATCAGAGACAGGATTCAACTGATCGCCATACCAAGGTAGAAGTGTTGTGGTTTTCGTATGGCAGAGACATGTGATCTTTTTCTGTTTATCAAATTATCTTTTTATGATTGAGACAATTTTTATTATCAATCAAGTACATGGTCTTTTACATATGTTAACAGTCTTTTGTTTTATTTATTCCGTTTTTCGTGTGTATATATATATATATATGTTAAGTTTTTTAATTTGCCCGCCATTCTTCCGCCAATTTCCGTTACAGCATCTGCCATATGTTTAAGACAGAGATTTTGCTCGTTGCCATGATCTGATATCCGCCATCATGGACATAACGTGAAGAGCGAAGGTAATCATGAATCTCACCCACCCTCAAGTAAATGGTAATACTAAAAATGATAAAAAAGATAATAGCAACAAAAGAGTAAATGAAAGTAAATAAGCAACAAGAAAAAGCATGGACTATTTTCTCCTTGCTGCGAATCATCAACTACAATAAAAAGTTTCAATTTTAGCATAAATTAAATATATTGACCAAGAAATTAGATGTAGAACATATAAAGATTTGTTAATTCGAACTAATAATAAATTGAGTAATTAAGAATTTGTTGAAGAACATTCAGATTTAAGTATGAAACAAAAATGAGTTAAAAACAGAAATAATAATATTAATCTGACATTTATGGCTATAAATAAAAGTTCCAGGAAAAGTGAGATTCAAAATGACATGAAATTGAAAAACTAAGCTGAGATTTTGGCTTAATTGAATGAATGAATGAATTATTATACCTGCGTTGAGATCAGAGTTACAAGATTTGAGTGAGCTGGTGAGTTTATTTGATTGACGCACAGTCGCAGCAACTGGGAATGAATGAGAATGATTCAGAAATAGCTTATGAAGGAATCGCGGTGAAGAAAAGCTCGTTAGGGTCTACTCTTGGGGATTCTGATTTCCAAAATTTATTCAGAGTTTCTGCACTTCAGGATACGCAAAATGAAAGACCATATATTGTTGTTGTTTTTTTTTTTTTAATAAGAAAATACCATACATTGTTTTTGTAATATGTCCATTTTAATAATAAATATGCTTTGTTCTTAAATAATAAATATAGATGAAAATTTAAAGAAAAGGGTTTATAAAAAATGACTTTTTTAAAAAAGAGTTTTATATTTAAAAACGGAATGTAACATGTTCATTTTATGTATAAATTTCTATTTCTTCTAAAATATATCACCACATCTTATTCCTCCTATCGGATTAAATTATACTATATTTTAGACAAAATTCTTTACAATATCAATGTTAAATTAATTGTGTTGATTGTAAACTTTCACCGTCATTTTTTAATCGAAAGGAATTTCTCTTTAATTGAAGTTCAAATTCCGACTTTTCATCACTATATACTTAAAAGATTGTGCCAATTAGTGTTTTTAAGCATTAATTAAAGAAGATAAAAGAAGTAATTTTTACATTGAAACAAACATTAACTATACTTAAAAAAAAATACACAAATTTCAAAATTTATTTACTATATTTAGTTTCTTAATTGGTGTCTCAAAAATACTACAGGAGCAGTTAACATTTTCCATATTTTAAATGTGTAAAACTAGTCACCAAGCAAAAAAAAAATTTGTAAAAAAAACTCTCCTTTCTTTACCAACTTTTTTCTACAAGTCCAATTTTAAGTTGTTAGCACCGACAAAAATCATCTTTTGAGAGTGGCTTTACATTTTTGAAAGAAAAAAAAAATACTGTATTTTTCTTACAAAAGAAATGCTATTTTATAAATAAACAAATAAAAGATTATTGTATTGTGGTTAAGTATGCTGTCTGAAGTTCGAACTTCGATATATATACAATGTGATATCCTTATCAACTAAGTTAAACTCACGAGAATATGCAAAATAACTTTAGGGTTTGTCTAACATATGTTAAAGTAACCAAAAGTGGTAACTTTTTTTTTTGAAAAACAATAATTTTTTATAAAAAATTTATTCATTTAATGTAAAATACACAAGTTCCAATATAACTTTATTATTTTAAACTTCTTAACATGTACAAATTTACACATGATAGAAAAACTCATAACTTTATTGTACTCCCGCCGGTCTTATATATAATCAACAATTTTTTTTTTTGAAAATCTCAAATATAAGCAAAACTTAACCTTTAATCATTATAATAAATGTCAATTTTCCAAATATATCCCTATTTTTTCCACATTTCCATGTTTTTAACGGTTTCCAAGTCAAAAAATATGAGTAAAATTAAAAAAGTGTATGACTTAAATGCATTTAGACACTTTTTCTAAAGAAAGAGTTTTTTTGTAAATTTGAGACGGAGGAATATTAGTTATTTTCATTGCTTGTACATAACTACATTAATTGGGCAATTAATTGTCCAACAATCTACACACTCATGTGAATATGTGAGTTGTAAAAGGTTCGAGTTTAACACTCAACGTTGACAAGGGTTCTGTTTCCATATCCACAATATCCATAGATGGAGCACACCAACAACCTACACTTTTTCATTTGACAAAAAGAAATTTTCTATTTCAAACAATAGAGAATAAGGGTAGCAATTGATTATTCAGTTTCGTGTATATATTGTTGAAAGTGAGATATAATTGCCATGATAACACAATCTTATTTAAGAAAATAATAAATTACATCTCACCATCTCACAGTATTTTCTTCATATATATGACTTTGTCCAATAATCTTTCATGTGTAAAATACATATATCTTGGTATATTGATTTTCTCAAGACTGATGTATTCAAGTTGCACATAAGAAATTGTAGGACCCTGCTTATTGTCATCTCTAAGCTAAAATTATAATTCTTGGTTGATTTATCTTACCCCAAAATTTACATTATTTTAATGTATATATATATTTCCTCTTCTTGGCTAAAATTAAATAAATTTTATGAAATTGATATTTAATTTATAGATATTATTATAGAATAAGAAGAGCTGTCAGTTACAAAAGATACTTAGAGATCATCCACTAAAGCATTGCGACAGCGGGAGTTGAACTCAGCTCTTGTGAAATATGAGTTCAACTTCTTATTAATTTAATCAACCTATATTGATAATTTTTTTTCTAAAATAAAAAAACAAAATATTATTACTGTAATAAAAAAAAATTAAACTATTATTATGTGGATATAATCCCAAATCAACAGTTTGGGAGCTCATTTCATATTTGGATGTTCAGCTGATTTGAAAGCAAGATACAGCCAACTAAGACAAAACAGGGCAACTATTTCAACATTAACAAGAAGTCCTACAATCAATCAAACTTATGTGATAAAAATTCTATTAAGTGTACGTTTGGTTTAGCTTTTACTTAACTCAAATCACTTCTCAAATCAATTTTTACACTGATTTATAAAAGCTGTGAATTGTAGTTTATACTTAAATGAGTTTGATCTCCAACCCACCATGAAAAAATACCCTAGAAAATTACAAGTTTCCATTAAATTCTAAGCTCCCATCTATTTCAAATTTATTATGATAATATTACTTTCGATTTTTTTTATATGATTTTTGGTTTTGAAAGAAAAAAAAAGTTGACGTGTTACAAAAAAGATGAGGAAAAATATATAAATAATTGTGTTGCAGTTTTTTATTTATAGGTTCCTTTTGCTAGATTCAACCATGTTAATTTGTGTTTATATAACTATTTTTCACTGTTATTAGAGCACAAAACCAAACAAATTTAGCGAGTAAATAAGTAAATTTATCCTCGAATTTGTACCCATCAAATTCTAATTAGTAACTACTAACAAGTAACATTTGCTTGTAAGAAAATCTAAAGCAAAACAATATTTATTTTTTCTTCACAATGTTCCCTTCATAGTACAAAAATGAGTGGGAATGTATTTTGTATTTAACTACTCTTTTAAAAACCATATATGCGTGTTACACAAGTAACTAAGTAGCAAAATACATTCCAAACTTGCCTTTATCTATCTCTTGGCTTTAGGAAGACAAGTGGTGCTCAACAGTAGGAAAAGCACCAGGAATATCGATTTACATGGTTGTATTGTACACAACTATTTCTTTCTTCATTCAACTAATTTCTCGTAAAATATATATATACACCAATAGAAAGATGTCAGATTTGTATCATCGCCTACTGAAAGCGCATTTCTTAAACAACCTGGGATGAAATGTTTGTTGTAAGAAGTGTTCCACGGAAACCTTCCTCGGTATGCTGCAGATCCATCTTATCACTGCAGAGTTCATCTGCAAAAGGCGAATACAATTCATTTCTGACTTAATGAATCGAAAGTAATTACTTGGGGAGGATATAAAAGATTGCATGTACTATACTTCATATTCCCTGTGACTGTAAAAATAAAGTGATTGCATCACCATTATGGCGCTATCAAATAGCTTACCGGCAATATCTCGATTCTCATGGATCTCAGAATCCCTCACTATAATCTGATCTCCAGCAAATATGTTTGCATCCGCAAGGGTAGCACTTTCATCATCATTGTCAATTATTCTATCACCTTTATGTAGTACCTGGTTTTCCTTGACAACCTTGGAGGACAATTATCATTGATAAGATTCATGAAAAGAGATTTAAACATTATGATGCTTTGCACTCTAGCATAGCAATTCATCTGACTAGCCACTATCAACGAAAAAAATTCATCTCATAGAAGTGAAAGTAAACCTGCCTATGAAGTGTCAATTCATGCAAAAATTAGTATAACTTGTGAAGATAACACACTTGGGTAACTGATGTTTTCTTATTTGTTGTCCATCTTATCTTATAGTATACCTTGAAATGCTTAATTGAAAGGAAAATTTAGAACCAAAATTACTTCACACTTGATTAACAAAACAAAAATGTTGTGGTAAAGCGCAACTCATTTATACTCCACCCCACAAATTTGAAAGTGGAATGTAAAATGCTACATATAATATGTATGAGATCAATATTGACCTGGAAAAAGACACAGTTTCAATGATCTGCTATCCTAAAGTTCTCAGAGCAGAGGATTCTTTTTATAGAATAAAAAAGCACTTTCAAGATTTAAACTTAATTTAGCATGCCACTATTCCTGACGTGAATCAATAAATCCATTGAAGTCAGTTTTTTTATTCACATTGAAAGAAGATGCTTTCATTTTCACACAAACAGATAAGATGAGAGGATCTAGCTTAATTAAATATGACTCCAGTTTCAACTACCATAGATAGAAGAAACAACCAAAGAATAGAATTAAAATATATTATTGAAACTGGGAAAATGGATAATAGAATTCTCCCTATTCTTCAAATTATTTCTCCTTTCACTTACCATACAAGTGATACAACTATCACACACCGATTGATACCTCACCATTCTGATTTCCCCAATTAATCTAACTAACTGTTATCTAATCTAATGAATGTAGTAATTGACTGTCTGGTGTCTTAATTCGACCATAGAAAATACATCACAGCAGAAACTTGATACAAAACAGAACTGAAACTTCAATAAGAATTAAGGCTTTGGTCGCTTGAACTTAAGGTAAAATAAAAGGCCAAAAATGCTGTTTAATGCATTTGTATCATTTTTTCCAATAGGTGTAATAATATGCATATACCCAAACTGTTAAGAATTTATTTAGCCATTTTTAATGTGTTCTTGTTCGGACAACATTAAACTGAACTAAAGCATATATGCATCATAGAGTTTACTTACCCCAAAGGATTCCCATATCATCATTTTCAACTGGTATAGTGATGTTGAAGCAGAAACTTTTAGACTAACTGAACTCCCATTTTTAGTTTTCCGGGAGCGCTTGGAAACCCGCCGATCTGTTTCAATTAATCCTTTTGAGGCCTCCAAGATCGATTTAGGTACCTCCTTACCACGTACAAGAATTACACATATGTCCTCATTGCAATAGTTAAGTTTATGCATCAAGTCACAGCTTTCTTTTTCTCCAATGCAACTTTCACAAACCTGGACATTGAGATGAAAATAAATAATAGTTAAATTGAAAGTTAGTATATATAATTCAATAAATGAAAATTGACGAGATGAAAATATTTAGTCAGTTGAATAAAAAGCCGATGACTTTCAAACTTCAGTTAGTTACATAGTTACATTATTCTCCCGAGATCAATAATTTGTCAGTCAAGTTAGGTCCAGAGACTGAGAATCACCGTTTTCAACATGTCATTGCATTCATTAAGCAACATTAACAATAGAACCAAAATTTGTACTATGCATGAGAATGAAAAACAGGAAAGCCAATGACATGGCTTTCAAAACTAAGTGCAATTTGTATGCAATACTGTAAGATTTAATATGTAAAAGAACAGTGCAAAAAAATAGGATGGGGCCAGTAACATAACAGAGTTTTGGATCACCTCAGGACAAGTCTTGATCAAAATTTGTCCAGTTCCATTTTCATTATTCATTTTATCCCCCATGTGTAACTGATCCTCACATATCAGCATCTTGTCATCAGATCCAGTCAAAAAGTTATTTGAATCATTAACGTGATAAATTGTTGCAGATATCCCTTTGGTAACAGTACCACCCCATTCTTCACAAAAGCATATCCAATCATTCTCAGATATGATAGTTAAACCACCTGCCTATAATCCACAAAAAGGAAATGGAAATTTGAGAGTCAACAAATTAACAAAGAAGAACTAAAACTACACCCAACAACATGTGAAAATGAAGGAGGAAGAAACAGAGTGAAAGAGCAAATGATATCAAGAATTCCTAATTTACTTGTTTAAATTTTTAAAGGGATTTTAAGCATACTAAAACAGGTGAACTAGTTTGCCATAAAGAAATTGACATGTGATTGCATGCATTTTCATAAATATCATGAGTATAAAAAACAATTTCTTTTTGTTTCTTTTCCTAACCAACTTACAGAAGATTCTCTCTGGTTTATAGCACCGCGTTTGAAAACCAGTTGAGGAGGTCTTTCAACAAGTTGTGAGTGCTGATACAACAGATACAAAATTCATCAAGAAAATTTGCAAGGGATTAAATTATAAAGAAAGAATGGAAATGCTATATAGATATGCACACACAATCACATGTTTAGTTGATTAGTGAGCTCTGCTGCTTAAGTCACTAACACGTGTGGGATAAGCATGTTTGGTGGTTAAAATAGGATAAAGACAGAGAGAATTAAAGTAGAATAGGATATTGATGAGACTCAAACCCAATAAACCACCTATGTTTATTTGGTAGTTTGGACAGGATTAATTCTCTGTAAGAATATCATAATGTTGGGATAGCATCCTTAGTGTAGTTTATGTAAAATTTTGCGTATAATAATTCTCTTTAAGAATTTCCATGTTATTTGTTAACAAGTGAGCAAGATAGATAAAGTTAATAGGATAAGCTTATCCTATCGTATAGTCACCCCATACTATGGATCAAAATTTGTATCCTATCTCCTCTTCATGATATACCTTTTACTAAAGTTAATAGGATAAGCTTATCCTATCGTATAGTCACCCCATACTATGGATCAAAATTTGTATCCTATCTCCTCTTCATGATATACCTTTTACTAACAGTAGAATACAAAAATTTCACTTTAATTTTGCCAAACAGCAATCACAATCATTTTGTGTAGTAACTAAAGCAAATTAAACATGTAGCATCATCGACTACAATGCAAAACACGGCCATATTCCAGATGAAAATAACAAATGTACCTTTTCACACATCAGTGAATCAATTACCCCATCTAAAGTTTCTGGTTTATCTGGATTCTTGAATGTTGGACTAATGTAATTTCTCCATTTTAATATCCATGAAGAAGGCAGCAAGAAATATTTGCAATCTACAGAAAGTGGCATACTTTTAGCCTGGAATAGTTTCTCATGATTCTGACGCTGCTTTTGCTTAACTAATCTGCAACAAAAATGCAGAAGTTATCTTATAAGGTGTCTATATTAGTGTTCTATATTAATGGCAATTACAAATGAAATAACCTCAAGGAGTCCTCCAAGCATGCTGCTTCAGATAATTCATTAATGCATTGGGAACACTCTATGGAACTTGAAGGAAGAGTTGGGCCACCTAAAGGATCATCAGGTTTTACAGAAATAGCATCTTCATATAAGAAGAGCCAAAAAGTCTCCGGAATAAGCACCCGCTTAGCACCAGGAGCTTGCTCAGGCATCAATAGACCGTGTGGACAACTAATTGCTGCTGTTAGTCCAGCATCAGCTTCAGATGGAGCATCAAGGACTTTCCTTTTCCACCACTGCAGCAACCTTCAAAACATAAGACATTGAAGCTAATCAGAACAGGTCACATATTTATCTATAACAGGTCAGTTGATCAAGATATTTAACTGTTCCCAAATACAGGAAATAGAACACCTGTCCCATTCATTATCAGTGGAAGCATGAAGGCCGTGAGAGAAGATTTGTTATCATACCATGGTCTGGATATGAAATACTTTCCATCTAGACAGTTCCCGTCAAGAATATCACGTGCAAGTGGCTTCAATGATTCTCTTCTACCTCGATAGGTGTTAGCTGATACCACTGTCTGAGCCCCGTGTATCAGACAATCCCGACAATGGTCATCATGAGAGAGTGTTGGCATCCCACCATACTGAATTTTGCAACCCAATAAAGGGAACGCGTCATGGATTTTGTGTCAGTACAATGCAATGGAATAGATGAAATAGCAATAGAGGAACACAAATTTGGAGGAGATATACAAATAAAATAATCCATAAGAAAACACCAGTGTCAGTCCTCTTTGTTAGATACTGAATTACTAATTTATTCAGACTAGTGCACTGCTTTCTCCTCACGCAAACAAAATATTTTACAAAGAAAAGTTCTCTTACATCAGGCTCCTATATGACTCCAATTTTCCTATTGACAATCACCACGAAGAAAAAGGCAGTACTTCATGATCAAAATAAATTACTCCCTCAACTTCTAAGTTCTAACTTCTAAGGTACTCTAACCTATAGACCACTAAATTTGAAACAGCTCCATCTGATAAGTTTTCACTCTACCTTTCCTATCAGTATTGTCTAACAAAACATGTAAAAATATACTGAAAGATAAATACATTCCCATGATACCTTGCGCTAACTTTAGTTAAAACCGTCAAGTATAAATACATTAATAGAAATCCACAAAGAATGACATGATATCACAAGAAGACAATCAATAATCCAAACATATAGAGCAAACAAACAAAAGTTACCTTGGAGAACAACTTATCCCAGGCTTTGGCAGACAGTCGCTTTATTGAGGTAACCTTTGAAACTGGGACTTTCCCATGTGAACATTGGATGAATGTGTTGTCGATCGAACTGCATGTACATTGCAAAGTAAAAACCCTATAAATAACATCAATTTCCCTTACACAAATAATTGACAAAAAGGAACCCTAAGGTTACGACAAGAAAATGGTCTAGTTACACCGTACTTAAAAAGACATTGAAGTCTTCATGACCAATATAATATTGTACAAAAATATGCACTAACGTTGGAATAATGTTGTCAGCCCACTGACGAAGCCAGTCACTAGAAATCCAATAGAATGGTCGCTCCAATGGTGGAACAGGAGCTTCAGCTAAAACAGATCGAACTTCCTTTCTCCTATCAGTAATACGACTCAACTCTAACTCTTTCCTATGACTGTATTGTTGACAAGCATCAAGATATGAGGCGTTGAAATTTTGAATCTCATCATAAAGATGAGAAGGAAGAGAAGTACCATCTCTTGCAGTAGCTACAACACCCTCTATTTCTTTATGATTAGCTCCACAAACTATGCCCCCATTTTCACTTATATTTTTTGCATGCTTAAGATGGTACATCAACATGTATGCATCACAAGAAGAAAATATCTCTATAGGCGAAGATTGTGAATGAGTTTTGTTTCCATTACTTTCAGCTATCCTTACTTCAGATTGAATTGCATCAGTTGCAATGGATTTAATAGTAGAATTAGAAGGTCCTTCACCAAATGGATGGTTACCCAAATTAGTAACATGTTCATCATCAAACTCCCACCACTGCCCCGTGTTTTTGTCCTTGATGTGAGCGATGTAATGGCCGCTATTAACACCACCTCCCTTGTGAATCAGTACAGCTGACAAGTCATATACCAAATCAAACTGAGACAACTCGGACAATCTATGCCGCATATCAAGTTGTGCAGGAAAAGAAAATGCAGAGGTAATTTTCTTCTTTGTAGTGGTCTGCAAACACAAATAAATAAATAGAGAAGCACACTTATAAAGATACAACTAGTGGTCCATGAAATCAAACTTCACGCCATATAAGAATAACCACCCTGAAGCAATTATGAAGGTGATGGTAAATGCACCATCGTTCTTGATGTAATACTTATTTATTTCTTTCTTATGATGAGTATGTCTCTTATATATCCATAAATCAGAAACTAAAACTATGTAAAACAAAGTAAAAAATGAAGAGAAAAAAAATGCCACTTAGTAGAAGTGTAGTACCGAGCTCGTTATAGCTATAACAAAATATGGAAATTAATTACGAAGTCAAACGGTAATGTAATTAATTACCTTTGGAAGAAAGACACAACGTTTAAGTTGAAAATTAAGTACATCAGGTAATGTACACAACTTGATGCTGCGAGTAGCATCAACTCTTGTGTTGCATGACTCACAAAAATATTGATTGTCTCCATGAAGCTCTTCAACAGTTAGGTAATCATCTAGGCTCTCATCTAAACTTTTCAATCCCTTGACATTCAACTCCAATTCATAGAAATCTTCCGTTTTGAAAGAAGCTTCAGAGTCTCTTCCACATTGTGAGCACCTGCATAGTACGTCGTATAATTAGAAGATATGTGCATTTGTCATATACATAGATACTGCTGGTCACACATAAATCTAATATGAAGGATAGATTGTACAATCAAAAAATAATTGAGATCATTTTGACATAAATTACCATAGTTGCTCTTGAGTTCAGACCAGTTATGAAAAAAAAAAAAAACCTAGTTCCATTAATTATATTACAAAAATAAACAGTACTCAACAAAGAATTGAAGCATTTAATATCTTTGTTATCATAGAAGATAATCAAAATCAATATTTGGGAATATGAAAAATAATCCTTCTGAAAAACATACTCATGCACGTTTTGTGGGGAGATCTGACAACAGTAACCAAACAATTGCATTACATGACAGCAGTAACTCTGCATTATTGGTAATTGTTCTTTAGACCTGTTGTTGAATTCTTTTGTGGCAGTAGTGGTAAGCGGGGTCAAATGTAAAATAGAAAACTATCGGATATTTAAAAAATCTATAACAGGCTATAAAAAATATTATATGGAAAAAATAATTGTTTATTAGCTAACAAATTGCTTAGATTCAATGATTCATACGTTGTCACATGAGACACACTTCCACGGAAAAGATCTTGAACTATTGTTCTTGCCTTGGAAACTTTGGAATGACTCAGACAACGCTCAAGCAATGACAGAAGCAATGTCAAGAACTCATGGCTATCCTGCTGAACACCATTATCTAACTCCAGTGTTTTCACAAAGGGAGAAGAATCAATGAAAGCCAATTTACTAGCTTGCAACTGCGCAAAAAGTTTAGCTAGTTGATCTAATACAGGTTGTTGCCTTAAAACATCTGGTTCTGCAGAAAATATGCCTTCTCGGAATAACTTGTTCATGTACAAGCATTGAAGTATTCCGTTTGCATAACATGTTGCCCCAAGATTTGTTAGACCTGCAGGAGAATCGGCAGAAGCACGAAGATCCTTGTTTGGATCAGGACCAAGACTTTCAACAAAATCTGACATCTTCTCCCATAAGCCAGATTTTCTGGCTCCATTTGGAGGTGGAACCAATGCACAAAAGCAATTTGGATTATCTTTCGTATTCACACGACAGCCTGAACAAACCGGTTTCCAAATCATATACAATTGATTAATATCATCCCCGGTCACCACACCTGTTTCGTGAATTCTCCTACATGAATTGAAGAACATACATAACACAACATTACTAAAAAAACAAGTAATAAATCTCATTTCATTTCACAAACTAAAAACAACCGAAAGTACCTCCATATTTCATTAGAATAGACACCTTCATCCCCTTGTTTTTGTCTTTTATTTTTACTCCGGGTCGTCGGTCTACTCATTCTATAATACAGATACAAGCTAGCCCCTGAAAATATCAATAACAATTTCCTCATTTCCATTATAAAACTTCAAAAGTGTAAAAAAAAACACATGAACATCATAGTATATTCCCTCATTTCCTTCTGGGCAAATGGCAATGATCATTGATCACCGAGACAAACATAATAAAGCTATAATTTTTTTTGAAGTAGTTACTATAATCTATCATATCATGGTGCAATATTAGTCGAAATTAAAGGCTAAAGTAAAATACTATGGTTGCAGAAAATGCATTGAAAAAACAATGAACAGGGCAAGATCAGTTTCAGAAAATTTCCTATTTTTCAATTGGCTACGCAGAGATAATACCTTAATTTAGGCTTTGAAGATCATTGTAGTGTATAAAAAAGCAGGAACGAAATTAGATAAATCAAGGGAAGGTTAATAGAAGAACCCTAGAATTTTGAAGCTGAAAAGATTCCGAAAAAATAAATTGAAGAAGAAATGATAAAAATGAGAAAGACGAGAATATTTGAAGAAAATCGAAAAACATTACCTTAAGATGATTAAAGGAATGAAAGTGAAACAGATGAATTAATTGTTGTTGTGGTGTTTGTTTAGGGGGGAAATTGAAGCTGCTTTCAGCTTGCAGGATAGAAAAGTGCTTCGGATTCTGGAGAGAAAATAGAAAGCACCAAAGAACATATTTTTTTTTTTTGTCAACAAAATAAATAAATTGTTAAAAATACAAAATAAATACTAATTTTTTAAAAATTATTATTATTTTTGTGCTAACCTCCTGTTTTTTTTTTCTTTTTGGGTAACAATAGAGAAAAGCAAGACAAAAGAACAAACAAAAAAAAGACTATGCGAGAAGAGGTAAGGAGAGATCACTTGGAGGTGTAGAAAATTTCACTAAAGGTTCGGTAGAGAGCTTCCATCTTTGCCAACACGTCCGCACACGCACTAACATTGCCTTCCCCAAGCATGTGGTTAACCACAACATCCCACTCTCTAGCAAGGAGTTGACGAATATTAAAAACTTCATTAACAAATCGGTGGTGCGCAGAGACACCATCCCAATTAAATTAACCGTTTGAAGCGAGTCTGAATAACATAAAATTCGCCTGAATCCATTCTCCCAACAGAGTTGTAAACCATGCAACACAACCATAAGCTCAACAAACAAAATACTTTGGATAATTTGTAATTTAATAAAAAGGTAAATAAAGTTTGATATACTAGTAAAAAAATTCACTTAAAAATAAAATTTTGTTTCTTTCAAATAATTTGTGAACTTCTAATTTTATGTTATATCTTATCTCATGCTCCCGAATCATTTATTATAACTCCTAAAAATATTATTATTAACGGCCAAAAAAAAGAAAAAATTATTATTTTATTATTTTTTAAATTATTATCATTATTGATTATTGATACTATCCATAATTAATTAATGGAGTGAATTAGTATTAGATAAGGGTTTTTCTATTATGTGCAAACTTGCACATGTTAATAAGTTTAAAAAAGTAAGTTTGTATGGGAACTTGTACATTTTTTATTAAATGTGTAACTTTTAAATAAATAATTGGTGTTTTTCAATAAATAGTTATTATTTTTGGTTACTTTAACATGTGGAATCTTGCGCATGTTACACAAACTCTTAGTATAATAATAAAGTAAAGAGTTAATTAGGAGGAAGAAAAGAAAGAAAAAAAAATGACCGTAAGAAAGTGTTGGAGTGAGTGAGACACAAATGGACAATAGACAAAGTTTTGTTTGATTGGGATGGGGATTATTACGGAAAGTCATGTTATAATAGAGATGGATGGGTCAAGTTTTGAGGCAGATAGCCACAGACACGGCTCTTGTGCCAGATGTTGTACGTGCATTAATTAATGGAAAATGAAGATGGCTCTTTCTTATCATGGCATGATGATGGCATTGGGATAGTATTCCATCAATCCCAAATTATACAGTGTATATACTAATAAACAAAAAACAAAAATCATTTTTCTCTCAAATTATAAAAGGAAAAACATTTATTAAAATAAATTGCATTAAAATAAAAAATTCTAAGTTAAAAAATGAAGACGACTCTTAGAATTAATGGAAAAAGAAGATGGTTAGTCTAATATCATAGTCTATTTCTTTTTCTTAAAAGAAGAAAGAAATAGATATCTCAAATATTAATATTTTGAGCGTATAAAAGTTCAATTATATAAATTATAAATCGTGTAACAACTTAAAATATATGCTTTTACACACCAAAAATCTTAATAATAGAGCCCACAAATTCTTTTGAAAAATAGAGATATCCCTACTCATAGCTGGAATGCAATGCATAATCTTTATTATATACATTACGAGATTCTCACGGAGCTTTCTCGTGCAATCTCCATAGTAATTGCTTATGTGGCATTCAATTAGAGCTTCTCTTGCTTAGGTGTCATTCAGAGTTTTTAGCTTAAGGTATGTTGTTCGAATCCCACTGGCAACAATAATTGAATTTTATAATATTTTAAGGAAAACTACCTCTTTTTTTTTAGAGAAAATTACTACCGGATAATTACTAACAAAGGTATATTGTTCGAATCTCATGGATAACAATAATTGAATTTTTATAATATTTTTTTATAAAAACTCTTTCAAATATTATATTTTTTTGTTTTCTTTTTGTAGAAACTTTTTCAATTTTTTTTTTAACTCTAATTTTTTTTTTTGTGAAATCTCTCTCAAATATTATATCTTATTCTGATAATCTCAATCAAACTCAAAATATGATTTATATAATCCCAATCAAACTCAAAATATGAAGAAGGGAGAATTGAAGCATGGCCATAAGCCTCAAAATCAAAACAATCACCACCGGTGCAATAAAGATAGCTGCAGAAGATTTGGCTGCCGAGGATCCGGATCGTTTTTCTTACAATTTGTAGATTATTCTGATAATTATTGAGATTTGATTTTGATATATGTTGTTCGCTCCTATTTCTAGAAATATGTGTCGACGAAGCAATGGTATATGGATCTACCATATTGTTGTTCCTACCTTCATTGCTTATTTACCCAAATTGAAAATATTGAACCATCGTTAACTTGAAGCAAGAATTGGTATTTTGTAGAATATGTAGATGTCTTGTGTTGTTGCTATACCAACTGAGAAATCAGTTTGATTGTTTAAACTAACGACAATGAGAAGAAAATTTGAAAGTTGAGATGAACAATAGGGAAAGCAAGAAAAACAATGTAAGTAATTATCCAAACTACTCCACAAATTCCCTTCATTTTTAAAATTCTCCAAATTAATTATCCAAACAAGAAATTTGGATCAAAGCATTTGAATTCCCTCAAAAAATTACATTACCTCAAAACATTCCCTTATCCAAACATACTCTAAGGGTCTTTTACACTTTTTATCTCAACCATCAAATTAATCAAAGGGGTGGGAATAATGCAGCAGAGGGTGCAGCTGTTGAGGATCCAATTTGAGGTTCCTAATGTCAAAAAAACAAAAAATAGCATAATCTTCTTTGATTTTTTTTTTTTTTTTTTTTAATTTTTATATATAGAAAAACTTAATTGATGTTATTAGATTTCGTTTCTATTTTTATGTTTATTATTGTTAAGGGTATAAGATTTGAAATCTCTATTATATACATTACGAGATTTCTACGGAGCTCTCTTGTGCATTCTCAAGAAAATAATTCTACGTGTCATTATTATAGAGCTTATACTTATGCGGAGCTTTTAGCACAAGGTCTTTGGTTCGAATCTCATTGACAACAAAAATTCAATTTTTATAATATTATATGAAATTCTACCTTTTTTTTTGTTGAGAAAATTAGCTTATTATTTGTATAAGGTCTGTTGTTCGAATCTCACTGACAACAATAATATAATTTTTATAGTATTTTAATTTTATATAAAGCTACTGTCCTTTTTTTAGAAAAAACAACCGTATTTTTTTATAATAAAACTACTTTATTATTACTTCAATCAACAATCAAAAAGTTTATACTATTTTTATCAACCTAAAGAGTTTTTTTTATGTAATTTTTTTTTGAAGAAGCACTCATTTAGAGTTTCTTTAATATTATATTATTTTTTTTAGAAACTCTGATATTATATAAATTGATAGTATGAAATCTTTCAATGGTGTAGAAACGGAAAACAGAAAACACTTCTCTAATTTCATATAAATTGATAATATGAAATCTTAAATTGATAATATGAAATATATTTTGACCAATTAAAATTTGAATTTTGACACTGAAAGTAGTCATATTTTGTGTTCATCACTTCATCATGCTTTCATTATTGTAATTACCTCCAATTGATGAAATCTATGGAAACCCTAAAATAAATTACTATAACTTTTTATTTTAATCTATGGAATTTTGAATAATTTAAGCTTTAAACTTTCTATAAACTTTCGTTCAAAGTTTGTTAATATTCATTTGAAAAATAGTATAGAATTTACAATTATTTTTTATTGATAGAGTCGCTACAGAGTCTTGGGAGACGGGGAGAGAGAGAGAGAGAGAGGGAAAGAGAGAGAGAGATAATCTCTTAGTGTTTTTGAACGAGAAACAGGGAATGGGGGCGTACTTCCTGTAACATCCTTAAACATATATCATATTTTCATACTAAAGTAAATTAAATAAAATCAATTTCATTAACAATTGAAAGAAAAATATAGACAACATTCAAAATAATATAATGACATAGACAACCTTCAAAAGAAAAAGAAACACAAGCAAATAAATATTACTACAAAATGAAAATTATCGTGGGAATTTTTTTATAATTTAATATATTTGACGCTCACGCTTGAAGATTGCTTCTTTGTGTTACGGTGACAAGAAAATTGTAAGAATAAGATAAAAGGTCAAAGTATGTTAATATTGATTTGAAAAATAATATATAATTTACAATTATTTTATGTTGATGGAGTCCCTACCGAGTTTTGGGAGATGTAGAGAGAATCTATCAACATTGTTAACGGGGAACGAGGGAGTACTTCACATCCCACTATGCTCATCTAACATTATGAAACATACATTGTATTTTCATACCCAAATAAAGTAAATAAAATTAATCTCATGGACATTTGCAAAAAAATATATACAACCTTTTAAATAATATAAAATGAAAAAAGGACATAGACAACATTTAAAAGAAAAAAAAGAGTCGATTGTAGATGATTTAGCACACAACCATTCTTGAAGGAATTTATCGCAATCAAAGAATCTTGGTATATTTTAATTTTATAAAAAACTATGCTGCTAAAAAGTCTTGAGGCCATGAAATTTATAATTATTTTATATTTATAGAGTCCCTATATAGTCCCGGGGATGAAGATGAAAGAAAAAATCCTCCTAATAGTGTAGAACGGGAAGTGAATAAATAGTCTTCATCTCGCTCTTTGGTGTAACATCCTTAAACCTATATAATTTAAAAACTAACTAAATTTTATCATAGAATTTTAAACCAAATTACTCAAATAATATTTCAAAACAAATACATAAATAATATTAAAAAAGAAAATTATCCCGTGCCCATAATAGTATGGATGTATATTCATTCAGTTTTCAAAATTTCTCTCAGGTCGATCCGGGTTTTTAACTAGAACACCGAAGCAATATATAAATACCAACAAAGACAGATGAAAAAGCACGCCAAAATTGCCTTATCTCACAAGCAATCCATCTAATCTATGTATAACAAATCACAATATGTATCCAAGTATTTCAGCTTTTCGTGCAGCAAAACCAACAAATGAAACCAATTGCACAGTTCCTCCCCTTATAGTCAGTTCCTTCCATGGAACAAGGGGGCAAGACATGTGTATCCCAACAGCCAAATCACCAAAAGAAGGCTGTGCCCTTTCAATCAATTTTCTCCTCTAAACTTGCCCTTTCTGATACCTCTTCAATCTCAGGGATAGCATTTACGGGACTATCACTTGTGATTATGCTCTCTGCAGCAGAAGTGCTAGCATTTAAAACTGCCTCACCATCGCCTGTTTTTGGAGACCTCGCCTTAGGGGAAGGAAGACCCAGGATACCCTCATCCATTTGCGCAGACCCCGCCTTAGGGGAAGGAAGACTGGAGATACTCCCATCCAATTGCTTTGGTTTGTTCAGTGCATGGCAATGTGGGCAGTAGTAAGTGATAAATGGGAAATCCTCCTTCCGAGCAAGACCTGAACATAAATAAATAAGTAGATAAAAATATGCTTTTCCTGTTATTTTTTTTTTATAATTCTAAAAAAACTAGCACTAATACAGTCATCTTTTTTCCTGCAATAAATGCAAAAGGACAAAACCATAAACGATAAAATTCAACCCCTTACCGTTATGCATGTGGCAGTTACCGCATATGAGAGCATAAGACTGCGTTGGATCCTCACCCACAAGTAACGCTGCAATTCTTGCAATCCATCCTCCATCTTGTGGGGTTGAATTTTGAGGTTGATGTTCAACAACAACAGGTTGATCATACTCAGAGGTCTGGGTCTGATCAAATTCCCCCGAACCTACTAACTGTTGATCAGCAAAATTTTGTGCGGTTGTCCTTGGACTAGTGGATCTACTTTGAACTTGTTTCCTATTTCGAAGTCCAGAGGATTGCACAAGTTCAACATCATTGCTCTTCCCTGTTGAAGCACCACCGAGATGGGATTCATCACCCATGTACAATTTCAAACCAGAATCTGAACCCAATTTAGATGCCAAAACAGTTGCAGCAGCCGCCTTTGCAGCTGGGTCTGGGTCATATCTCTATATGTACATCATCACAGGTATAATAGTTAATACTCTTAAAGCAGTGGTTAACATATACCATCAAAAGCTGCTCTCTAGTAATGAAATTTAAAGCACAGACACGAGCATAACTCATAATGAATAAGGAACTTTGTTTCCATTAGTCATGTCGTACGTTCACATTATTGATTCTTCCAAAAAATAAAGCACTCAAACTACTGTCATCATAAAAAACTCCCAACTGTCATCATAAAATTTAAATAATGTGTTGTATCTATCAACTTAGATTTTAACATCACTGAACCTTAATATGTGGTCACCACAATCTCAAATTTATTTTGTCTGCTCCAAACAGTATGAAAAGCAAAAAAGAAAAAAAAGTGATATTGAAAACCATGTAAGAAGCCATGTTCCTTGTTTCAATTCTTCAAACAATCATCCATTTCAAAAAAAAAAAAAACTTCAAACAATCACCTGAATAAGCTGTTGTGTAGTGTAATAATTTGTCTTTTCTTTGAGCTCATCAATTTTTGCTTGCCTTTCAGCTCGAAGCTTTTCAAGAATATTCTGGTCCCTGTGATCACCTGCATCATCACACATTATGAATCAAAACTTAAACAAATTAGGAAATTTTATTTTTCACTTCTCGATGGTCAAATCACTACAGCCTTCATAACTTATTATTGATGGCAACAAATTTCTTTAACAAATCAAATGCCACTCCTTCAAGCAATTTCCTATACACGCAAGTTTCATAAGCTATTTGTAAATGATTGAATGAACTTTAGGACCTTCTAATGAATTATAAAACCTGCTATGACCAACTAATTTTATCAGCATTTACTGAGTACCCTAGAGCCATCGATTTGATAGCATGAGGAAATTATTTCATCAAAAGCATTCATTTCAGTAATTACTGAACTGCAGACTTGTCCACTGGCTCTAACAATTATGAAGGCATTTTCATAGAGATAAGAAAAATGGCAGATATTGTAATGGGTGATGAATTTATAGCTCCTTCCGATTGTAAACTGTTAATTTGTATCATAAATAGGATCACTAGGTGACGTCAAATTTGAGAATTAACAATGAAATCTTAATTTCATCGACATATACTCTGTACATCTGAAGTCCTGATTGTTAAAGAAGAAATACACACCTAGACTACCTTCTGTATGATATGCATGTCTAAAGCTTCCGACACTTACACATTCTTGTGAAGCTGATAAATGCTGAATAAGTAGCAGCTGATAGTGCAGGCAAAAGAAACATCGGCAAGACCCGGATTGCCCTCATTTTCCAATCTATACCCACTGATCTTGTTGTCATAATAGCATAACCTACAGCAATGACCTGAAAGTTGAAACTTTTCTCAGCAAAATTCTATTTTTATTACAATGAAAAAAAGGGGTGTACAGTTTAGGACCATGGCAGCAAGTCATCAACTTACTGATCGAGACCAAATAACCACTTAATTAGCTATTCAATCAAAATGGATAACTAAAACTTGAACCGAATAACGAGACCAAATAACCACTTAACCACTTAATTAGCTATTCAATCAAAACGGATGACTAAAACTTGAACCGAATAACCACTGCCGTCTATTATTTGGTCCCTACATATGCGGTAAACTATAAATAAGGTAATGTTTGTACACAGATTAGAAAATAGCATATACGTTTTGTTTTGTATTTGATGCATTTTAAAGTAGAACTTATCATGCTGGTAGATAAGTTAAAAGGAACAACCAAAAGTTTCTAATGATTAAAAAAGCGACTAAAATAACATGTTCAATGGAGATAACACGAAAAACTGAATATGCAATATTACAACGAAATGTAAAAAGGCATACAAATTATATATAATCAACCATTAACCATATTAAGAAAACATAGCATAGCATAGCATACCTCAAATATAACAGAAAATACAATAAGATTCCGGGACACATGCCTCCTGGATCGCGATCTCCTAGTCATTCTAGCGATAACCGTAGCTTCCTCTTTCGAAATATATTGAAGCCGTTTCTCAAAATCATCGCCGTGTAACCTACAAATTCCATTCCAAATTCGAGAAATGAATCCTCTACTCTTCTTCTTTTCATTCCCAGCAGCAGTAGAACTTGTTTTAGTCTCCTTCTTTTCACCTTCCCCAACTACTTTATCATCAGCCATTATTATTCCCTTTTGTTTCCTAAAAACAATAAAAATTCTAACAAATCAACAATCACACTCACAACAACACAAAATCGTTAATCGATCCACTAAAAACTAATTTAGTTACTAATCAATTCACTTAAATAGTAATAATATTTTAACCTTAATTAATTGAATAATCACACAATTCATAAAAGATGAGTAAAATTGAAAAAGAAATCGAGAAATTAACCTCCTCGTATGGTTGATGATTGATTCGATTGTTCGGATCTGGCGATTGAATGTGTAAATTAATAATTATGGGAGGATTCGATTAACGGAGGAGGAAGCAATTTGGGGGAATTTGTGTTTGTTTGTTTGTGTTTTTTGGAGTTACGAAACACGTATCGTCGTGAACACGTAGCACGAGGGTCGTAATCTAGAAACAAAGACTTGAATGGCACTCAATGGAAAACTATATGCCAGGTGAAAAGGAAGAAAGGAAAACCCATGCACGATAATATAAAGTATTAATTAATCATTGAAATGTAATTATGATCTTTCTTCAATGTTAATTAATCTACCATTTTGTAAATCAACTTTGGCTTCCGTTTCTAAAAATTTCACTTTTTTATGTCTGTTCTTTCTTACAAATTTTAATTATACTAATCTCTTTGTGTGAGAAAAAAAAAAATGTATAACAAATATTGTGATAATTAAATCATTTTTTTAAAATAAAAAATTAGGAGTATAGTTTTTTCTTAAATCAAACATATATAATCCTTTCACAAAAATCTTTAAAAGTAAACAAGAAAAATAATAAATAACAAATTTTATATCCAAGCATATATTATAAATAGAGTGGACCAACGGACGTTATGATACTCAAATCATAGCTCTAAGAAATGCATACGTTTAACATCCAATATTATTTTGAATAAGATTATTTTCAGTAAAGAAATATACGATGATAAAAAAGAGAGTAAATTAAGAGTAGCCCGTGAAATCGAAGAAAATGACATGTAACTTAACTTACATTATATAAATTTATAATACAATCTAAAAAATATGTGGCTTTTTCTAAAAAGAAAAATCCTCTGGCCAAAGAATTTTTTTCTGCAATACAATAAAATAAAATAAAAATTTACTCATAAATATTTATCATCTACGTAACTTTGGTGTATAAGATTATTTGGTGATAAATTTAGGCAAATTACAATGTTTGTACAGGTCTCTTTGCATTGTTGTTATTAATCAGATTGTAACAATGCTGATAAAATTTATTCCCATAAAAATGATATCTCTTAGCTAGGAGTTCTTAATTATTGGTGACATGTATTCATGTTCTTATCTTCTTTACCTTTCACTCTAATGAAGTTGCTCATTATCTTCTAGTTCACAATATGCCCAGTAGTTCCTTGAATGTTGAATGAGTATCATCTTGTACTTATTCCTTTTTCTTTCTTTCAATCTTGTATTGATTCTTTTTTATTCATCCAATTATATGACTTTGAGTCCGAGTAGTGCTAGCAACACTCACTCTAACATTGTTTTTTTTTAAAATGGTAGGCTCTAAAATGGTGGAATTGCATGCATTTCGTCCGATAAAAGAATGATTCAAAACAGAATGATAGAGTGAATGTAACAAAAAATGACGATACTCAAAGTTACCATATATAAAAATTCTATACCAAATACAAATGGATTAGCTCAACTTCAATGAGGGTAAACTATATTGGTAGGCAAATCCTATGCTATCAAACGTTTAGAAGATTTCCAGTGTCCACATCCCAGTGAGGATGGAATGCATAGAAGTGGAAGATACACTAACATTAATTATACAGGAGGCGGCCATGTTTCTTCTTCCCTAAACTTATCTCCTGTTCCATCTTCGTTCATTACCTCTTCTTGCACCAGGCGACTTGTCCTCCTTATTGTGTCTACTAGTTGTTCCAAACTTGAGAGGCACAATTTGACGAATGTATAAATTACCAGGAAAATTCCTTTTATCTTTTGAGATTGCTCGTAACTGTGGTAACCAGTATGCAACATATTCTCCTTCTGGGTCATATGTTTGTGCCTGACCAAAAGTATATAACAGTGTCACATCAGAACCAAATTAAAGAATTTACTGCATATTATTTCTGTTTCAAATCCATATTTCAAAGTAAATTGTGAAGCTTCTCGTAGCCACTTACTTGTTTTGGTATGCTGAAATAACGGTCTTCCCTTGGATCATTCCCAACTCCTGAACAGGAAGAAGAAAGATTAAGAGAGAATATGGATTATAATTTTCATTGCTCAAGAATTTATGGACTTGATAATAATGTTGGCATATTTAAGAAATCTGCACAGGTTTTTACTATGGAAGGTGTTACATATACTGATCCAAATATTTACCTGATCCATAAGTCCAGTTTCCATAATTAGAACATGGATCGTAATCCAAAAGACATGTCTCAAACCATTCTGCTCCCATGCGCCAATCTATGCCCATGTCACGAACTAGAAACGAACACACAATCTGTCAAAAAGGTAATCATAGTTCACATTTCAGTTATAAAAATGTGTGCAAATTCCCATTAGCTCAGTGTATCAATTCCTAGCAATTATTAGTCTACTGTAGAAATACATTAGTGTATTTCGGTTTACCTGCCGCCCTCGGTTTGACATGAAACCTGTAGTTGATAATTCTTTCATGTTGGCGTCTATTAGAGGATACCTGAAGTTATATATATGTAGTGAAGAAAATGTCAGCTACAGGTTTCAGTTCCAGTATCAAAAAATACAATACTATTTCAGAAATGGTATTGTATTGAAGTAAATAAGAAAATCATGTAATAATTATGTGACAGAAACTGTACCCTGTACAACCATCTCTCCATGATTCAAATAATTTCATGTCTTGGCTCCAATTATGCTGAACATTTCTAGGTCCACCTACAAAGAAAAACAGAATATACATAAGCAATATGAATAAATTAAAGACTTCGATATAAAACACCGCGATATAAAACAAGAAACTTTTAGTTTAAATCCATGACTAATAAAATACCAGAGGCATCAAAGACTTTGAACTATCCATACCTTTATGGAAAATAGAATTTCCACATTTGACTGATAGAAACCTAAAGTAATCCCTCCATATCAACTCGAACAAAACCCTGTAAATATAAAGACGTGTTCGGAAAAAGAATGAATTACAAGAAGACGGAGGATGTCAAACGTGTAATAATTTAACTGTCTACTATTACTAAACTTTATTGAAGAATTAAAGAATGAAAAACTTGGTTTTTATCCTTCTATTTTTTCTTTCCTTAAGCATTATTTCTTTGTGACTAAATTCGTCCAAGTGTTTTTATAGATGGAGTTAAAGCAAGAGTTTGCAAAACGCAACAAGACAGACAAGTGAATTCTTTGGGAATAATTTTAAAAAGTGGAAGTAAGAGAATTACATAAAGAAATATGATGTAGATATATAATAATGAGAAAATGCAGTGTTACCAGTAGGTAGAACTGTTTGCTTGTCTTTCATTCTCATATCTCTTTACCTATGATGAACAGAACAAACTTTGTCAAAACAGTCTAGTTTTTCAATATCGGGTAATGCACAAACCAGAGACTGTTGTCAACTTTAACCTCTTCGTGTATGAGACGAGGAGACAAGCTTCCGGATGCAAGCCATGGCGAGAATTTAGTAGAATAATCAGGCCCTAACATCCCATTTCGGGTCTCTTTATATACCTTCAGTAAATCCTACGCATGCAATCTCGAGAGTGAGTTAAATAACCAAACAAAGGATTGAAGGTTCCATCCCTACTCCCAGCATAACTAACATTAATTCTAACATAACATTTTGACTTAAAAAAAAAAACAAATACAAGTATAACCTCTGACCGACCTTCTTCCAAAAGTATTCATATATTCTGCTCAGTCCAGCAGTTTCACCCCCGACAAATTTCATCCCCTTGCTAACCTACATCAAGAGGAAGCAAATAGAAAGAGCAAAACTCATAATTTTTTCATTGTTGATCAAAAGACTAGAGTCTCTTGCAGGAATTTCCACAAATATGTATGGCAAAACCCACATTCTGTGAAGAAAGTCCCAGCTGCTCCAATGAAGGAAGACATCCCCAATCCTCAATTGGGGGAGGCGGTCCAAGTGAAGTTGGCAGTTTGATGCATGAGTGCACGACACATTTGGCTTCAACAGTCTACGAGTTCAGTAGCAGCACAAATAGTGTTAGAACAGCAAATCCGGTTCTAAAGAAAACAGTTAATAAACACACACAAAACAAATACATACTCAACAAGTAGCAACAAAAGCCATTTCCAATCAAATAAACAAATCTACACACACATGTCAATAATAGAAGTACCATGCCTTACGGAATTGAGTATAAACATCCGGCAAACAAGTTACATCAAAAGGAAGATCATCACGGTGGTACATGGTGGTTCCCCAAACAAACTGTAACTTAGGATGGCTGTTTGAAGATGTTGATGCCGCAGCGGATTCTTCAGATGGTAGCACCACTTGCTGAAGACATCTGCTGACAGACTTTTCAACATTTAGCTCCTCACTGCAAGTTTCTTTCTGTGCATATACCTGACAGTTTTACATTCACTAATGAACCAACCAAAGCTATAGCTTCTTCAAATATCTGAAAATTCCATCAATCTAACCTAGCCTATTAAACTTATTTTTAAAAAAACAATACAAACTCAAATACTAACTGTATGAGCTCCAAAAGCTTTAGCTAGAGAAGGAATAATATCTTCAGGTTTCCCATGTTGAATAAGCAAATTAAGTCCTCGTTTCATTAGATTCTTCTTCAAGTCAGCCAAAGATTCAAGGAGAAATTGTGCTCTCAATGCTGCACAAGGTCATGGTCATATAGATTATGCTTTATATTGCTAGTGCTACCACATTAATCAAATTCAAATCCATAACCATAGCACCAACAAAACAAACAAAGAAGCTAAGAAAATCTATGAAGCACTGAATCTTTATAGTGAAGACTTGTCCAATGTCCTACGCGTGTTGGTGTCAGGTTTAGGGTTTAGGATTGACGTCTGACACATCAACCATGTTATATTCAATTGCTTTCATTTTCTCAAATTACTAACAGTGCCTATTAGAGATTAATTAGTTAGTTGGTAGTAAATAATATGTAAACCTTTGATGTAATAACATTCTCATTATTAATACAATTTCTATTTTACTTGAGTTCAATGGACATACATTGTCGGTGTAAAATATTTTTACACTGACATCCAATAAGAAACGGCCATTTTTCCATGTCATACAAGTAGTTTCAAAATAACCATACAATAGTGGGATGATGTGGCAAATTGGTGGATTTTCATTGAATGTCGGTCTTAAACTATTTTAAATTGACCGTGCATATTCTTTAGATCCTTTTACTTTTTACACTTCATTTCTTTCCCGCGAAATTTTTTTAGTGAACCTTAGTTTACTTTTTCTTTGTTCTTCACCGTCTATTTATATCCACGCACCAATATCCAATAGTGTCATATTAAATAGAGATATGACTGAAATTAGTTTATAAAGAACATTTCTCGACTTATAAGCTCGATATAAAAGTCTAATACTATAATAGTGTTGACATGTCAGTGTCGTGTGTGGTATCAATAACAACATAGTAGAATGTAAGCAAGAAACAATGTACCTCCGGTTTTCGGAAATCCGAAATAGTGAGTAGTGGCAAAGAGTCGAGGATCAATACAATAAACAGGCAATAGAGTTTGTGAGGAAATCCAAGCCTTGTAGAGAGCTTCATTATCCAAAACTCTGAGATCGTTCCTGAACCACACGATTGCTGTACCTTTTCCACTTCTTTTAGTGTTGTTAGATGAGTACCTTTGGAATGTTTGGTTGAAAATAAGTTCCATTTCATTAGAATCTTGCTCTGGCACGTGGTGCATTGAGGAAGAAGATGCTGAGGAGGTGGTTACTGGTTCGGATTTGGTGGTGCAGAGGTTCATGGTGATGGTTGAGAATTGATATCGTGTTGTTGGAATTGTGAGAATTGATGTTAGTGTTGATTTGGATGAATTGAGGGTGAGATATTGAAGTGTAGTGCATAGGGAAATGGCCATGTGCAGTGCGACTGCGAACAACGTCGTTTTTCGTTTTGCAGAGGAAGAAGCTTTTGACTTTTGAGGAAGAAAGACACGTCAAACAGTTTAAATTGTGACACGTGTAAACTATTGATAGGTGTGATGTGGCCATATGCTGACCTATTGTTGTACTTACTTACCTACCCCGGGCATTAGAGCTGTTAAAATGGACTATCCGGCCCATTTCGGGCTGGCTTATTCAGGTTTCGAACTTCGTCAGATTGGGCTAAAAAGTCCTCTTAAAATATGGGCGGTAAAAATAGTGTTCAAGCCTGGCCCGGTATGGGCTAGCCAATTTTATTTTATTTTTTAAAAAAAATTTGTTAATGCTCAATTGAACAACTTATTTTTATGATAATCATCAAACAAACTAACCGATTGAAATGGACACACTATGAAACAACCTAATAAAAACCAAACAACCTAGTTTATCCGAACAATTAGCTTACTTTACTGAATCAAACTAGGTTGTTTGAACTTTGAATCAAACATATATATTTGAATTTTATTATAGTTCTAATCAATAAATTAATGGAAATCAAACAACCAAAATAAACTTTGTCTGACACAATAGTATTAATAATACAAAATAAAGTAAATTTTGCAGAGATGTCCTTGTCCAACCTAATAAGACTTGAGATCTCTCAGTCGTACAACTTAGAGTGGATAATATAAATTTGATTCATGTACTATGTCAATTCCTACTCTATAAATTGCATGTTAGATATGTACAGAGGAGATGTTGAAGAATAACTTACTAATATATTAACATAGTGATATATCTACAGAGAAGATTTTAAGATATGTACATATGAGATTTAAGAAAGAATACATTAATTTATTTGGGCTGGAATTTTAAGGCCCAAGCTCGAAGATAATTTGGGCTTTTCAGACCGGCCCATTCGAACTAGCTCATTTTGACAACTCTACCCGGCATCAAGGCAGTGAGTGATTTGGTTGCTCCATTTTCCTTAGCTCCATTTATACCTTGTTCACTTTTGGATGAATGACATGTGGGTAAAAACAATCAAAGGGTTGAGGTTTAAAAGATATATTTGTTTGTTTTTCTGATAGTACATCATAACCTTCCATCTTCCTCATCCCTACCGCCTCTCCTACTTCATCCCACAGTCGTCGTCCCTTGCTGTCTGTCATACCGACGACGACATTTCTCCCTTCGTTTCAAAACAGCACCACACACCGCCCGCAATGGTGGTTATCACTTCTTATTTCTATTTTTTATTAATAGATTTTAGGTTTGTTTACAACATAATTTCTCTCAATGAAATGCTTGATGACTATGACGGTTGAACTCTTCATTTCAAAACAACACCACAAACTGCCACAGTGACCGCAAGATGCACTGTCATGGAAATACACCAATACGGCAAGTCGTAGAGAATAAAGAATGTTGCCGCTGTCATTGACGGAAAGGGGCGCTTGGTGTGGCGAGATGAAAAGAGAGACGATGGCGAGATGAATCGGTTGATATAATAAAATCATGCATGTAATTTCAAAACAGTTGTTTTGAAAAGAAGGGTTCAACCGAAGAGGCATAGATAATCAATTGTATTTGCTTTTTAGTATTGAAATCCTAAATCAGTTGATACAATAGAATCCTTTTATTCTAACATTGAAGAGGCATAAATAAAATTAGCTTCAAAGAGAGCATAAATATCAAGTTTAAACACAATTATTCTTTGATGAAATGAATTAATTTACTTTTGATTTTAAAAAAATAAAATAGTCACTTATAATTTTATTTTCAAAGATGTCACTTATTATTTGAAATGAATGTAATATAATTTTTTAGGAAACAAACACGAGTATAGTCTCTCTATTGAGAAATACTAACCAATAACAACTTTATTTGACTCACATAAAACATGTCTTCGGTTTAAAATAAAGATGATAAATCTTCAACAACTTAATTTGCATTTTATAAAGAAAAAAGAGAATATGTACATATTGTGTCAAATAATTTTATACCATCAATCAATCACAATCATGTTTTTCGCCACATCACCTCACTTAACCCCCACTTTTTGGATATGACATGGAAGTTCAAATGTTCTTATTAGTTACTCTATCAGTGTAAAGTTGATTTACATCGTTGATGTCTTTTAAACTCTTTTATAAAACTTGTCTTAGTTTACTTTCACTCATTGCAAGAGCAAAACTAATTCGCCTCATGATAATATTTGAGAGATAAAATACTCTAATTTGCCTCACTATTGCAAACAATTTTTTTTTAATTTATTAAATTATTGAGTCTTAAGATTTTTTATATCTTTCCATAAAAAAAAATTATGTCTTATACCGAAACATTGTCCTCTCACACACTATATTGTTCTCATAAAAAAAATAGTTTTTCTTTCATGAAAAAAAATTAACTTGTTATAATTTGTGTTCACAAGCTCTATTAAACTGTGGCATAACTAATTTTAGATAGTATTATATAAATCAATCTCGGGAATTAACTTAGTTGTTAGAACGGTTAGAATCAGAGATGCAAAATAAAGAAACACAAAGTGACGGCTAGGTTTCAATAATATCAGAATTGTATTACTTAACAAAATAAGGATTACAAAGACAATTTATAATAATACATAATGGACTACTAGACTATTGACGCATAAAGCCCAATACTTAAATTCTAATATATCTAACATTTCCCCTCAAACTCATAATGCATCAACAAGAAACATTATGAGTTTGTCAAACAAAATACGAAAAACATATATCAAATAAAATAAACTTCTAATACTACCCCTCAAGCTAAAGCTTACTAAGCTTTGAGCTTGTCACAAAATTAACCCTAAAAATAAACTAATATCAGATTCAGCTTCAGATTTCAGACTTCGGATTGTGAGTATTGCCTCACCGGATTCAGATTTTCATATTGTGAGTATTTCCTCGGATTCAGATTTTCAGATTGTGAGTATTTTCTTGACTCACCGGACATATTACTAAACGAAACAGAACCAAACCAACCGATAGAACAAACCAAATTAGATCAAACATAATCAAACGAAATCAACCCAATTTTGCTTTCACGCACCCACCTTAATACACAAATTAGTTTGTGTAAAATCAAAAAAGACCAACAATATCAAACGGTGCAATTAATTAATTACCAGGATTCCAGGACGGTAACACAGCAACAACACTTATTCTCCTTATTCTTTTTCTTTCAATATGACCAAGCAAGCATCCAAAGTAGTAGATCACCAAAACGCACGGTGGCCAGCGAAACAAAAAATTCAATCAATCATTCAAAAAAAAAAAACAAAGCAAACAAATTCTTTTACATCAGATTTTCGGCAACATATATATTCCCAATTTATTTTGGGAACTCGACAGCAAAAACGACAAATGGTTCAAGGCGGATCAAACCATGCTCTCGATACCATGTTAGAATCAGAGATGCAAAATAAAGAAACATAAAGTGACGGCTAGGTTTCAATAATATCAGAATTGCATTACTTAACAAAATAAGGATTACAAAGACAATTTATAATAATATCTAATGGACTACTAGACTACTGACGCATAAAGCCCAATACTTAAATTCTAATATATCTAACAAGAACATTATATTATATGCAGAGGTTGAGATTAACTAATTTATTGTCAATATTAATTTATTAGCGGTATTTAAAATGCTCAAAATATTTATCACTCATCTAAAAGGCTCAAAATATTTATCATTTGAACTAAATTATTGTCTGTATTTATTATTTAAATAAAATAATTTAATAAGAAATTGATTGAATTCTGCTCAAAAAAAAGAAATTGATTGAATTTGCTTTTTATTTTTTCTTCAATATTTGAGACTTGAAGGGGGAAAAAAATAAACATACCACATATGATATCCAAAAAGCTATCCCGGAGAGTCGTTGGTCAGTTGTTTCTAGAAAATTCGCCAACTTTCCTACCTTCCGGTATTTAACAAATTATCACTGCGAAATCAGCATCTGTTTTCAATCACCGATTCAATCCCTTAATATTTCTACTTCGCATAAGATTATTAATCACATGTCTCCGTACGACGGCGTCGTCATCGGAAAATTGAAACTCAAGGGAAAACCGTTGAATGTCAAAGACGGTGGAATCAAAAAGAAGAACAAGCAACACAACAAGAGTTATAACTACTTCTCAGAGTTTAATTCAGGTGAATATTATGCTGTGTGCATTTTCTTGTTTCTAATGCATTTAACTGATTCTAATTCATTTTTATAATTTCGCTCAATAACGCTAAGAAATTTTCATTTCATTGACAAAATTAAGGAAAAAACCACCAATAATTTGATAAATGCTATTTCGATTGATTCGCTTGAATAGATGAATTTTGGTTATTGAAAATTTGTTATTGTATCATCAGGATGGAGTAATGCAGATTGCTAAAGATTCAGGAAAATATATACTCAATCAAAGGGCAAAGATACATTGAAATACGGTTAATATTTGATTCAATGCCCTAATATCTGAAAACTTGCAATTGATTGTAGCATGTTTGAGGATCTTGATTATAATTGATTCTGCCTGTAGAATTGATTCTAACCTTTGTAGTGTTTGTTACAATCAAATGTTTTGTTCAATTCTCTTTCATGTGAACGTTCTCAAACATAAATTATTTTATCTTAAATTCGCCTTTAACTAAAATCAATTTTACATATTAAAATTTGATTTCGGGAATACTTTGTTGGTTCCGTACGTTTGACAATTTTGATTACTTTTGCATTTATGTTTTTTGTGGTTAGGCTTAGAATTTGGAGTTCTTTATCTGGTTAATATTGCTCTAGAGACTATCAAAATTAGGCATGCATTAGTTTCTTTGGCAAACTTGTTTTGGGTTATCTTTAAGAGTCTTCTAAGATGTTTTTTCATGCAGAGCATATGAATGAATGAATTCGTCGTGCTATGTAAATGGGCAATGCAATAATAGCTTGTAGGAAGAATTTAGATGATTTCATTGAGAAACTAGATAATTGTGTGTTGTTCCTTTCATATTGATTTAATGATTTATTGTGAATTTGTAATGTAATGAACACTTTGTTAGAGATGGATTGCTTTAAGTAATGCTCCTCCGTGTTTCAGATACATAGATGTTAGACACGACATTGACATTAACATGTAGGTTGTAGGCACTAGTGATAATTTAAGTAAACAAAAATGATTGAATGTGGATCACAATATCACATGTGTCATTGCTGTGATGCGTTGAACATAGTATACATCTTTGATTTCAATTTTGGTGCTATCTAGTCTAGGTTAATGGTTCTTCACTTTGGAGTTGGAGATGATATCTGAAAAAATGTTGTGAACAGGTAACCATGAAGGTAGCGTGGCTGAGGCTGACAAGTATGAGGGTAAAGGTAAAGGAAATGGCGCATCTTGTGATGATCACCTAACTCCAGCTGAGAAGAGATTTCTCCAACAGACAGAGAAGCTTGAACGTCAAAGGCTAGCAAAGATGGCGAACCGATCTCATCGAGATAGGATTCAGCAGTTCAATCAATATCTGGCTAATCTTAGTGAGCATTATGATATCCCAAAAGTAGGACCTGGCTAACACAAGCACTTGGATTCATGTGTGTTGGACAACACCTTTATCCATTTGTTCACTTTTTGAAAGTTTCAATGTTACAGGTTGATTGTAATTTGTAGTAGCCAGTATCTGGGTTGGTTTCCCCTTTTGATATGGTTGTAAAAGCAATGTTACTCCAGTTGCATTATTAATCTTGAAAAGAAAAAAAAAACTCTGGGGAGCAACATAATGTTATTGACTTTATCAAAGAGAGAAACAGAATTGTTCATTTTCTGTTGTAACTGAATTGTTCTATTCATTCATTGTGTACAAAGATGAGTCACCACATTACATATATTGAACTCTTGTGGTGACCGGCTATAGCCTGTAAAATCTATTGCTCACTGACACGTGGCAGTCATAGTCCAGCTGGCGTAACTAACTTTACATTCAGTTATGAATACAATTATAGACTAATCTTCTATACAAATTGTGTTTTCTAGAATATATCTCTAATACCCCCCCCCCCCCCCCCCCCCCCACAAACTCAAGGAGGCTTAAGAGAGGTGACTTGGAGTTTGGGCTTAAGAGCAAGAAACTTGGCAGTGGGCAGGGGCTTGGTGAGTATATCAGCCCACTGATCAGTGCCCGGAATGTGAACCACGGAGAGCTGCTTGGAGATAACACGTTCGCGGACAAAAAAGAGATCAATCTCCATGTGCTTAGTGCGGGAATGCATGATAGGATTATGAGCAAGCATAACAGCAGATTGATTGTCACACAACACAACAGGAGCAGCATAAGGGATATGTAATTCAGTAAGAAGAGTCTGAATCCAAAGGAGTTCGGCAGTAGCGTGAGCGAGGCTTCGATATTCAGCCTCAGTACTGGAACGCGCCACAACGGGCTGCTTTTTGGACCACCAAGACACAAGATTAGGCCCAAAATAAATGGCAGCACCAGAAGTACTGCGTCTGTCATCAGGGTCCGATGCCCAATCGGCGTCACAGAAGGCCCGTAGAGGAGGTGCCTGGTGAGAAGGAGCAGGAGACAGCAGTAAACCATGATCAAGGGTACCTTTGAGATACCGAAGAATGCGTTTAACAGCAACCCAATGAGTCTCAAGAGGATGGGACATAAACTGACAAGCTTTGTTGACAGAGTAGGAGATTTCTGGTCTTGTAATGGTGGCATATTGAAGGGCACCAACAACTGACCTGTACATAAAAGGGTCATCAAGAGCAGAGGAACCCAATTTTGATAACTTGCAAGTGGACTGCATGAGAGTAGAAACCGGAGAACACTCAAGCATATTTGTCCGGTTGAGTAAGTCCCTGAGATATTTGGACTGAGTAAGAAGCAAAGATCCATTGGAAAGATGATGCACTTCAATGCCCAAAAAATAGTCCAAAGAACCAAGCCGTTTGAGAGAGAAAGCAGTGTTGAGCTTGGAAATTATAAGCTGTAGGAGAGAAGAGTTGTTACCGGTAATAATGATATCATCTACATAAACCAACAAATAGATGGTGTCAGCCTTGGAGCGAAAGACAAATAGGGAAGGGTCACATTTGCTAGGTGTAAACCCAAGAAGAAGAAGGGTAGCTTGCAGGCGTTCAAACCACTGCCTGGGGGCCTGTTTGAGGCCATAGAGGGCCTTGTGAAGCCTACAAACCAGAGAAGCATCCTTAGATTCGAACCCTTGAGGCTGCTGCATGTAAACCTCTTCGTCAAGAATGCCATTGAGAAACGCATTGTTAACATCTAGCTGCTGAATAGACCAATGATTAGTGATGGCAATAGTTAAAATAATGCGAATGGTTACCGGTTTAACAACTGGGGAAAAAGTCTCCAAAAAATCAAAGCCTTGGCGTTGATGAAACCCTTTAGCCACTAACCGAGCCTTGTACCTGTTAACAGACCCATCGGGATTTTCTTTGACTCGAAACACCCATTTGCAACCAATGGCCTGCCTATTTGGAGGAAGAGATACCAAAGACCAGGTTTTGTTCTGAATAAGGGCATCATATTCTGCTTGCATAGCTGCGTGCCAAGGAGGATCAAGTAAAGCTTGCTTCACATTTTTGGGCTCAGAGTGAGCTAACAGTAAGCGAATTTTGGGTTGAATAAAACCAGATTTAGCCCGTGTCTGCATAGTATGATCATTAACGGGTTTAATAGGCACTGGGAGTGCGTTGGGAGGAATAGTAATTGGTGGTGAAGGAGGTGAGGCAGTCCCATTAGATATAGAGGAGGGAGATGTATGTGAAGAGGTAGGAGAGGGACTGGAGACCATTGAAGACCGGTCATGAGAAGGACTGTGTAATGGGTTATGTATAGAGGGTACAAGGGAAGGAGCTGGTGAAGTAGACATGGTAGGTGGGGCTTGATGTGACAAGTCAGAAGAGTCTATGACAGGGGCAGTAGGTAGGGGAGAAAGCTTTATGGCAGTAGGAGAGAGAGAGCTAGAGGGCCCAGTGGTTTTAGAGAACAAGTCAAGATAAGGGAACCTGTGCTCATTGAAAATAACATCCTTAGACACAAACAGTCTACCACTAGGAGACAAACACCTATACCCTTTGTGAGATGGAGAATAACCAAGAAATATACACTCATGAGACCAAAATTCAAGTTTGTGAGTGTTATACGGTCTCAACAAAGGAAAACATACACAACCAAAAACTTTGAGAAATTGATAATCAGGATGTTGATTAAACAAAAGAGAATATGGTGTTTGAAAATTGATAGAGGATGAGGGAAGTCTATTGATAAGGTAGACAGCAGTGGGAAAAGCATAGTCCCAAAAAATTAGGGGAAGGGCAGCTTGACTAAGGAGAGTGAGGCCTAAGTCCACAATGTGCCTATGTTTCCTCTCAATCACACCATTTTGATGATGGGTGTGAGGGCAAATGAGTCTGTGAATGACACCAAGGTCATTCAAAAAGTTTGTAAATGGTCGAAATTCACCCCCCCAATCTGTTTGAAGAATCTTTAAAGGATGACCAAATTGAAGTTCAACCATGGATTTAAATTGCTTAAAAATTAAGAGAGCATCAGATTTAGATTTTAAAAGATAAATCCAAGTGAACCTAGAGTAAGCATCTACAAAGGAGATGTAATAGTGATACCCCTGTTTAGAAGGACTAGGGGAGGGTCCCCACAAGTCACTATAGACTAACTCAAGAGGAGTGCTATAAGTTGTCTGTGAGCTAGGAGAGTGAAGTCTATGAGCTTTACCCATACAACAAGCAGCACAAAAGGTGGAAACATCTTTATTATTAACAGAAAAGTTGCAATGTTGCATTACAAGTTTGTAAGAATGATGATTAGGATGGCCTAACCTGAGATGCCATAAGTAGTGACTACTAGGGGCTATGCTAGAAAGCTTATTACAATGAGAAACACTATTAGCAGATGGTAAAGAAGAAACTACAGGAGAAGCTTTATCAAGAGACATAGCTGGAAACTCATATAAGCCATCACTCCCAACTTGACCCTTAAGAAGGACAGCATCACTAGCCTGAGATTTAACAACACAGGAATTAGCAGAGAAAATAAAATAGACATTATTATCTTTGCAAAATTGACTAACATTGAGAAGATTTTTGGTTATGGAAGGAACTAAGAGGAGATTGTGAAGTGTAAGAGAGTGTTGAGGATAAAGTGGTGATTGAAAAGTACTAGAACCAGCAGATGAGATAGGCAAACCTTGACCGTTTCCAATGAAAATCTGGTCATGACCTTCAAAAGGTGTCAGCTGCTGAAGATTACGAGCATCGTTAGTGACATGAAACGAAGCGCCAGAGTCTGGATACCACGAAGCAGAAGCAGAAGAGCTAGCATATGATGGAGAAGCAGAATTGGTGAAGAAAGCACTGGGAGGATTAGCAGGTACTGATGAGGGACGGGGATTATACGGAGGTCGCATCCACACATTAGAAGGAGCAGCAAAGCCATAGGGATTACCATAAGCAGGTGGAGGATAACCAAAGGAAGGAGCATTGCCATGTGCTGGAGGAGCATGATGAGGGGCATTAGGAGCCATACCAGCATTAGGTTGAAACTGCTGATTGAAACGGTGCCAACAACCAAAGGCACTATGTCCCCACTTCCAGCATACTTGACACTGAACGCCAGCATTACGACCACCGCGGCCTCTGCCGCCACGTCCACCACGACCACCACGTTTACCACCACGGAACGAGTTATAATCTGGCTCCGTTGAGGGTGAAGAAGCAGGTTCAGCAGTAGATGAACTTCCAGATTCAGGCACGGAGTTAACAACCGGAGATGGAGCATGAGTAAGGTTCAGAGAAGCAGCATCAGATATTGTTAGCTTCTTAAACTTGTTCAAACGAAGCTCATGTGCAAGTAGAAGAACCTCAACCTCATCAAGATCCAGAACATCAAACTTACTTTCAATAACGGACACTACCGGTGCGTATTCAGATGGCAATCCTTCAAGAATCACATCAATGTGATGAGGAATAGGAAGCGGATCTCCAATCGATGCTAATTCATCCACACATTCTCGAGCGTAATCGCACGTAATTCAACACGGAGATGACGTGCACGAGCGCGAGTCTGTTTGTGAAAATAGTTGAATAATCGATCCCAAAGCTCATGAGCGTGAGCACAGCCAAGCATACGAGAGAGGATTTCAGCGGTTAAAGTCGATTGGAGCCACGAGAGAAGCATTTGATCGCGATATCGCCATTTCGTGTACGCCGGATTCACAGTACTGGTGCGACGAGCTGCATCGTCCAGAAATTGCGGTGGAACACGCGCACAAATCACATAATCGGTGAGATTGTGAGCATTGATAAACGGCTCAACCTGTTGCCGCCATATGTGAAAGTTTTTCTCACCAAGCTTTTCTGAGATCTTGATGGAAAACTGAAGCGGCGAGCGAACCTCATCTTGGAGTACGATCTGAGAAGACGGAGGAGGAATGGAGCTTTCGGCGGAAGGAGAAGGTACATGCGGTGGTGGATCGAGATCTGCCATGGATCGGTGCAGAGCTTAATCTGATACCATATCAAAGAGAGAAACGGAACTGTTCATTTTCTGTTGTAACTGAATTGTTCTATTCATTCATTGTGTACAAAGATGAGTCACCACATTACATATATTGAACTCTTGTGGTGACCGGCTATAGCCTGTAAAATCTATTGCTCACTGACACGTGGCAGTCATAGTCCAGCTGGCGTAACTAACTTTACATTCAGTTATGAATACAATTATAGACTAATCTTCTATACAAATTGTGTATTCTAGAATATATCTCTAATAGACTTTTAAATGATTACTACCTCCGGTCCTATATATAAGAAAAACTTTAATTTCTAGATTCATTATAGAATTGATGTATCTAGATTATAATATAGTCTAAGTACATTAATTTTACAATGAACTTAAGAAGTAAAAATTTTCTTATATATATAACGCACATAATGAAACAGTATTCTACTAGTAGTAACTGCTAATACATGCAGTATCATCTTTGTTTTCTCGATGCTCATTGTTCTGGTGAGTATAATTCCTAATGATAAAGCTAATTGTTTAAAGCTAAACTATAAACAAATGGACAAATAAAAATATAATGTGTTAAAGGACAGCTATCAGTTGTATAAAGAACAAATTTCTGAAGATAAAATTATGATTTAATGATCAATTGTGGAAAGAATAAGATTTTTGGAAACAAAATTATGTTTCATTATTTTATTTTATTGATATGTTTTAATAAAGATTTTTTTAAAGGATGTTTTAATTACAATAATATTTTTACTATTTTTGAGTATATTATTATACAAAAGTTAAGTATAAACTAGCTGTCAAAAAATATATATTAGCCACGACCATTAGGAAAAAAAATGCTTTATCTACTTAACAAAAAGATAAATAAAATTTGTTTCATTAATAATTGAATGTGGATTTTCTCGAACGATTTATCCTCTTTATTTAATTGTTTGAGTCTTAAAAATAATTTCATACTAAACACTTATGAAAATATACTGTATTTGGTTATGATAAAAAAAACAAAGAAATTTATTATATTTCTATTGAAGAGTGAAGACAGTTGGGCGTGTGAGGTGGCAAAAAGTCCGTAGTTTGTTTAAATCTTAAAAGTTCCATTGGCTACCAAAACAAAAGACACAACACAAGCCTATGATCAGTTATGAGTTTTTTGTTTTGTTACAAAGATCAGTTATTATTATTATTACTCACACTATAGTTGCATTTGCATGGTTTTATTGTCCATAAATTATGGTTTAAGAAATTAATCATCCTATGATGATGATAGGATTAAGAAAACACACATTAAGGAGTCCTACGTTGATAATTGCATTGGCTTCTGTTGTGTGTTTTGTTATGATTCTTACAGTTTATGTTTATAAACCAACAAGAACAAGTCCAGATAAATGTAACTTTTATTCATCTGAAGGTTGTCGTACACATGATCTATTTCCAAATGCTTATTTTTCTCGTGAATTAACTGATCTTGAGATTGAATCTCGTGTTGTTGTTAAAGATTTACTCAACTTTGTTCCTCTTCAAACTAAAACACCTAAAGTTGCATTTTTGTTTTTGACTCCTGGTACATTGCCTTTCGAGAAACTCTGGCACCTGTTTTTTCAAGTAAGTCATTCTCTTCTATATTCTCATAAAATTTCATTCTCTCTCTTATTTTTCTATATGCAATGATATCAATTATCGAGACAGACACGACACTGATACATAGACACAATAATAATTTAAAGAAAATGAAAGTGATTAAATTAAATGTAATGACTTATGTGGATGTCATGTTGGTGTCGGCAACACCAAACACGTCTTCAATCTAAAGTCTCGGTTTAGCATATTTCTATCTTTTCCCCTCTAGATTTAATTATAACTAGCCTGCAGACGGGTATCTGTCTGTCTGTCGTCTTTTTCATTGCGCTTAATGTTAGCGTATTTTGCTGTGTAACATATTCCATATTAGCCATTGCTTATTTCACATTTGTTATGTATAGTACAGTGTCCATGTTGCATTCTAAAGTGATTGCAAATTACTACTCTTGTATCAATCATGTTCCAATTTAAATATCTTGTGTAATTCTAATTCTTTAACAGTTTTGCAGTAAAATGAGAACTTTAATGCACTTGTATATTGCATAGTTGTAAGTCTTTCAATTGCTGTATAGGACTGAGAGTTAAGAGTGCCAATAAGAAGTGAGGCCAATATCCTAGGGATTAGAATGTTACTATGGATGATTGGTTATAGAAGACAAAATATGATTAGGAAAAAAACCGGTTGAGAGAAAAGTCGAAGGTCTCTGTATCTCCTATTATAAAAAAGGCGATAGAATCTCTTCTTATGTAATTTGGGCGTTTGTGAAGAAAATGTATATAAGTACTGGTTAGGAGAGGTGGATTGGTTGGAGGATAGTTCAGTGACCGCATGTAGAGGGGGACCAAGAAAAATGATAGTCGTCGTTAAGAGAGATTTAAAGTAAAATCGTCTATCATTAAACTTAATTCATGTTAGGGAGTTGTCAAGATTTTTGAACCATGTAGCAACTTTGCCTAGTGAGAAAATACTTGTGATGTTATAGTACTAGACTACTAGCAGTTAGCACATATATATATATATATATTTATATATATATATAGTCGTAGATCATGGCAATCAAAATGCGAGCTAAGTGTCACTAACAAAATTTGGAGAATTTAGGTTAGGGGACTTGCCTATCTATGCAGAAAACAATCTTTGGTTCTAACCAAAAAAGGGAGAAACCAAAATGTATAATTTTTCCTAACTTTGTATTGTACTATTCTACTTCTATTATGCATCAAACATAAAAACCAAAACTCATGCCTTTTGTCCTGTCCTTTTCTAAGCTACCATTTACAAGAATGAAGTAAGCATTGATCTGCTAGTACTTTTCTCTTCTGTTTAATATGATTTCTATCTTAACCAAACATACAAGTCACATTTTTTTCTGATTTGAACTAATCCATTTGATTATTAGGACATTTAGCATGAAACATTTGATTATGTTCTCTATATTGTCCTTTTCAAATATCTATCATTTGCGCTCTTTTTGCGTGGATGTTCTTACCCTTTGGATACATTTTTTACTAACATTACTGTCGTCTAGCGACTAGTGTCTATATAAAGTTTTGAGAAACTTAAGTTGTCCAAACTGTTTCAATATATAGAAGGAAAAAGAAATCCTGTTATGTCTCCCTTATCATCATATAGAGCAAGTTTTCCGGTATTTAACATCAAATAATGGAACCTATTTACAAGACATACTTTTTTCTGCAAGGGAAGAAAGATTGTATGAAAAAATATATGTGACAAAGAATGCTTTGAATACTTGTGAATTTATTTTGAGTAATTTATGTAATAAAGATTTAATTGCTTCGTATTTGATCTTTACTTATTACAAAATTCAGGGGCATGAGGGGAAATTTTCAATTTATATACATGCATCCAAAGAAAAACCAGTACATGCCAGCAGATATTTTGTTGGTCGAGAAATTCACAGCGAACCGGTAAGTATGGCACATATGATGTTTTTAGGCATGCCGTATTTGTTAATGTAATATTAACTGGTCTAAATTTTCATAAAGGTGGGTTGGGGAAGTTTTGCAATGATTGAGGCAGAAAGAAGACTTTTGGCAAACGCGCTTTTAGACCCTGATAACCAACATTTTGTTTTGCTATCTGATAGGTCATTTTTCTTATCTGGTTTCTTTGGTATAAACTCATGCTTGGTTTGAAGATTTGATCTATTCAATGATGCGTTACTTTTTTCAGTTGTATACCTATACGTCGCTTTGAATTTGTGTACAACTACTTACTGTTTACTAATGTCAGCTTCATCGAATGGTAAGATATTAAACCTTTTTCCTTGCTCCGTATTTCTTACATGGAAATTCTGACTAAATATTTTTCTTCCACTTTTCCTACCTTAAAAAAAAGCTATATTGATCCTGGTCCTCATGGTAACGGCCGATATGTAGAGCATATGTTGCCTGAAGTAGAAATGAAGGATTTTCGAAAGGGTTCACAGGTATGATTTATGTAGGAGTAGAATTTTTTAGTGTGATCTCAATTGAGACCAGGTATAGACAAACTTCAACTGTTCAACAGAAATACTTATAATGATGTAGAAATTTAGGAGTCAATTGAAACTTTTATGGCGTGGAGTTAATTTGAATTTGTATCATGTTTGTGCTGCAGTGGTTCTCAATGAAGCGGCAACATGCTATTATAGTTATCGCAGATAGTCTCTATTTCACAAAATTCAAGTATCACTGCAGGGTACTTCTATGTTACTTATAAGCTCTTTATTGATGCATTTTCTAATTTGACGAATTAACAGATTTATGGGGTTGCTTGTCGACCAAGTTACAAAAGCAAAACTTAACAATAGTTAATTCCTTTCATTCTAACCACACATTTTATATTGTATCTACTTGCTTTTCTATTAATTCTAATGTTTGTTTTAGAAGTTGTTGACAAATATTGTGTTGTTTGTTCTTGCTTTTAACTTCCACAGCCAAATATGGAGGGAGGACGCAACTGTTATTCAGATGAGCATTACTTACCAACGTTTTTTAATGTCAGTCTTCAATGTTCACCAATTTGTGATCTTCTAAATGACAATGACATTTGTCTCTTTCGTTGCTAATTTATTCGTTGTATGTTTAGATGCTTGATCCGGGTGGAATTTCGAATTGGTCGGTAACATATGTTGATTGGTCTGAAGGAAAATGGCACCCTAGATCATTCCGTGGTCAAGATATTACGTTTCGTCTCCTTAAAGCCTTATCAGTATGTCATAAAACTATGCATTCTTTATCAGTTCTCTTTTTTATTGACTTGTTTAAGCTTATTTACTGACAACAACACTTGTCAGACTGTTTGAGAGAGCTTGTGAAAAATGCTTATGACATGTAAAAAGCTGTTTTTAGCTTATCTTTATAAGCTCTCCTGGATAGCTTATCAAAACAGCTTATAGCTTATAGCTTATATTAAAAAACAAAATATTTGTGACTCCTTGTTTACTTGACTAGTGTTATTCCTTTAGAACAAAGTTGTATTCTCTATTTTGATCCTTATTACATCACATGATTCTGAGGCAACATTTTTTTCTACTAAATCTTAATGACATAATTTGTTGTAATGCAGTCCATTAATGGAAGTCCACACATTACAAGCGATCCAAAGGTATAAATGATTGAAAAAAGTCTTCAATATTGTGATACTACTTAATTATTTATTTATTTTTATCAAAGGAATAAATTATTTTTGGCTTAATTGCAGTTTTGGTCCCCCTATTTTCAACTTTTTGCAGTTTTGGTCCCCCTATTTTAAAATTCGACGGTTTTGGTCCCCCTATCATAATTTTTAACTATAAATTGACGATATGATATAATTTAAACAGCGTGGTATATGATTCGATGATGAAAAAATACCAACATCGATGTAATTGTAAGAAAAATCTTTCATAAAATTGATTAAAAACATGTTGTATCATCATATTTTAGACAAAATATGTGTTAGGGGGATCAAAACTGTCGAATTTTAAAATAGGGGGACCAAAACTGCAAAAAGTTGAAAATAGGGGGACAAAAACTGCAATTAAGCCATTATTTTTTATTTTGAATTTCATATGCTTTGCAGAGAACAATATTGATGACACCTTGCATGTGGAACGGTTCGAAACGGCCTTGTTATTTATTTGCCAGAAAGTTTTATCCAGATGCCTTGGATAAATTGATGTACCTTTTCTCAAATACTACTGCTTTCTAAAGTATTTTCAATTCATCATCATGATAATTGATTATGATCCTTATAGCCCAACATTGGCTTTTGCACATAACATTTTTGGTTTTGCCAAGTTCCACAATCTAGAGGCAATTTGATAGAATTCTATGGGGAGACAAAGGAAGTGATTCAATCAAACATTTCAATTGGCTGAGCTTTGACAAAGTTGTTCTGCTAGCTTTTCTAGATAGTTTGAAGTTCTTATTTTACATTTTTTTGTGATTATTTGTTTAGCAACACTTTGGATTTCTTGTTGACCAAGTTATAAAAGCAAAACTTAACTATAGTTAATTTCTTTCGGTCTTACCACTGTCAAACTTAACGATAGTTAAATATTCATTGGTTATGGCCAATGTTTGTGTTGAATCGTTGATGCTAGCTTCACTAAATTGGATCGGCATCAGGCCCGGCCCTGAGGGTAGGCAATGGGTGCAATGGCCTAAGGCCCATTATTTTTAGGGGCCCAAAATATTTTGTTATACCTACCTATTATTATTGAAAATAAAAAATCAATTATATTTAAAGAAAGAAAATATACTATTATATAAAAATCAATTATATTTAAGGAAAGAAAATATAATTAAGCCTAAGAAATATGTGTTATTTAAAATGTGATTGAGGTCGATCCCCCGCAACTGCGATCGGGAGGGGGCTGAAACCGCTTGATGCCAGAACTGACCCCCGAACCAGATTAAACTGGTGGTGTAAACCAAAAAAAAAAAAAAAATGTGATTGAGGTCCAATTTTTTTTATGCCTAATAAATAGTTAGGCTTGATAGGATTAAAATAGAACCCTGCAGAACAACAAAAAGACGGCACCACTTGTCTTTGTTCCTAATTCCTATTGAGTTTGTTTTATTTTTTGCTTTCTAATTCTTGCAATGTATGTAAGAATGTTAAATGTTATAGGTTTTTCTTGTTTAGGTTTTGGCGTTGTTTTATTCTTTGTGTTCCTGATTTTATTAACAAGTTATTTAATTTATTTTCTACAAATTGTTAATACTTAACATGTTATTTTTTGCATCCAATTTCAACCATTTGGATCTTACGAATTTTCAATTGTTCTTCGAAGTCAGCATTCTACTTCCATGTGCTATTGTTTTCTACTTGAGCTTTTTTTTTTTTCTATTTGAAGGTTAGAAGATGTTGCCTAAGAAACATTTATGTGGTGATGAAAAAGGAAAAAAAATGAAAGGAAGAGCTACTAAAATCACAGCAAGAGAGGGAAAAGTTATTATGCATAAGGATTTTCCTTATGCATGATGCATAAACAAATCTCCACCATTTGTACTCCAAAACTATTAGATGTACTTAATCATGCTAATGCTATTTTAGAATACAAATGGTGGAGATTTGTTTATGCACCATGCATATGGAAAATCCTTATGCACCATAACTCTTCCCAGCAAGGGGAAAAGTTATTATGCATAATTGTTTCCAAAAAGGTAGAAATCCAATAAATATGCATTAATGCCATTATATTAAATGAAATAAGTTTTTATTTTTGGCCTAAGGCCCATAAAATGTCAGCACTGATCGGCATATTAAGCTTTGAGCAACTATATAAGTGACTTTCACACAACACTTTCACTTAAAATGACAATACATTGATGCATCTTATGACTTGTATGCCGCTCAATATTTACTCCTCCAATCGATGTAAAATTTAACTCATGCTTGATATATCTCGTTAATATCTTCTTCTGTCTCCACTTCCTTTCCCTAGCCTCAAATCATTAGAAGAAAAATTTAATCGTACCGAAAAATAAAATAAAAAAACTATTAAGAGCAACATAAACATTTTGAGGAACCAAAATCCATATAAATAAAAAAACAGTGAAATAAATATAAGTTTAGTTGTACTTTTTTTGACAATAAGTTTAATGAGGAAAAATCAAATTATACCGGTATAACATTTGAGTAATGTTACACCGCTCAATAATGTTTTAACGAATACAATTTTTACAAAATTTACCTTTAGATTGAAAGTTTATATCATATAGATCATCTATGTTGAGTTTTATAAAAATCTAAAATAATTTGATACATTATTGAGACACATCAAGATTAACAATTTATGCATTTTTCTTAAATACCGTTATAATTTGAATCAATCACACCCTGAACCATATTCTCAATCTATAGTCTGATTTCTGCCGCACCTAATTTAATTTGCATATACAAAAAACCCTCAAAAAGTATCATGATATATTAACATGCTGAGAGCCATTATTATAAACGATGAATATTTAAATAATCGGCAATAACCAAAAATAACTTAAACAACGGCTTCTCGGATAAGTAAAAATTTAAACAACGGCTTCTCAAATAAGTTAAAAATTAGCTTCTGCATCTCAATTTTTTCCAAAGTTCTCTCATTTATTTGAGAAGCACCCGTCAACTAAGCATCTGTTTATAACTGCGGGGGATTTGCCATTAAGAGATTTTGGCCCCACATTAAGAGATTTTGATGCGAGATCAAACACACACTAAGAGCTAATCCAAGCGAGCCTTAATAATAACATGTGAGTATAGCATGTCAAACACACAGTATGGCACTAAGGCCGTATTCTATATCGAATCCTTTCTTTCAAACCCTTATAGTCATGAGTGACACTTCAGATTAAAGACATGTTTGGTGGCAGTGTTTATGCCACCGACAAGACACCAATCGTGTGATTGTATATTTATATTCAATCACTTATATTTTCTCAAACAAAATTATTACCATGTGTCTACGCGTGTATCGTGCACCGTGTATTGTTTCATAGTTCCATAAAAATTGTATAGGGTTAATTACATGATCAAAAATAGTTAATGTTACACCATAGTCGCCTGGTTCGCAATTCACTTTTGTACGTGGTACGGGTTTGAGTACGCGGTATGTAACCTTGGAAGAATTCGGTACGTATGGAGTATACATAGTCGGTACGCTATTTCGGTTCGTAGTACATTCTAATATATTAATCAATAAGCTATGAATTAAAAAACTTATTTAGTTAAAAACAAATTATATGATGGAAAATATTAACATCATCAGAGTAGTGAGTTTGTGAAACTAATTAGTTTAAAGACCACGAGATCTATTGATTTTTATTCGATATATATTTAAGTTCATCATTATATTGACATAAAAATTTATATAATGCATTTTTGTTTCTAGTTTTTTGTTTTTAATATTATATTGTAGACATGATATTTTTTCTGGATAAAACTTAATGCATTTCTTTAAATGCTTTTTGCATGATTCTTAACATAAAAACTATAAATTCCTCAAATTCATGATTTTCTCGAAGTTTGTTATATCAATAAAATAGGAATTTTATGTTAAGAATCATATGAAAAGCACCTAAAGAAATGCACATAAGTTTTGTCTATATTTTTTTATATAAGTTGGCCTAATCTTTTTCTTTTTTTCCCACGTATCTTCTTTTATTTTTTTAAGTTGTAACTTCCTTTTTTATTTTTTATAAGTTGTTATATGATAGATTGAGTTACTATTTTGTATGCTTATCTTTTATCATGATTTCTATTTTACACACATTGATACCACTCAGCTTGTTTGCCTTCAGTAACAAGAAGGTAGACACATTCAGCTGCCAGATATTGGCAGCGCACTTTTCACAAACACCACAAACATAATACAATAAAATAAATTACAGTCAATAATGTCATCCACTTCCAACATTTTACTGGCATAAAAAAAACAAAATATCAGGATGACTATAAAAAATAAAGGGTCTTATTAGGGCAATATTATTTTTGCATTGAAAAAAAAAAATATTGTCTTCAAAAAGTAGAATGCACTAACTTCAAAAACAATATTTTTATATTGAGTTCTTAAGGGCAGAAGTTAGCATTTGCCTAAAAAAAACCATGGTGTATGTATGCAATTATTATCACCAATTCACCATCACATTACATAAGTGACTTTAAAATTATAATTTTGTCTTTAAAATAGTGAAATCGAAGTTAGTCCCTTACATTTTCAACAACATCCATGTCGAAACAAATGTTATTGTATTGCCGTTGGGTATAAAAAATTTGACGGCATTTAATAATGCCCTTTTATGCAAATGGGGTTGGAAAACCAATTCAGAAAATGAAGGGTTGTGGTACAGAGCCTTAGTTAATAGATATGGTGTGAGCGAGGGAGTTATTAGCTGCGGGGATAGTAACAGCTCCATATGGTGGAAAGACATAAGTTCTTTAGATACAGGAGTAGGCGAGGATGTGAGTACATTTTCAGTTAAGGAAGCGTACAAGAAAATTATGTCAGAGAGGGAGAGTATGGCTGAACCAGTTTTGGCAAAGGCTTGGCAAAAGTCAATACCGACAAAAGTGTCATGTCTTGTATGGCAAATATTTCAAAATAGGGTAGCTACAAAAGTGAATCTGTATAGGAGAGGAGTAATCGATAAAAGGTCTATCCGCTGTGTAGGGGAGTGTGGGGCGGAAGAAACAACTTCTCACCTCTTTTTTGAGTGCCCTGTGTTTGCAGGTATTTGGAGCAAGATTAGTAGATGGCTTGGAATCTCTACAGTATTTCAAAATGAAGGATTGTCTCACCTTGATTTGAAGGATTATTGGGTGGAGGGAGAGTTTTCGCTAGTAGACTCAAAACAATTTAGGCTGCGGGGATTTGGAGCATATGGAAGGCACGAAATGACAAGATATTCAACAACAAGGAAGTCAATGTAGACCATGTAGTCGAAAATTTGAAAAGAATGTCTTGGAACTGGGTGAGATTTAAAACAAACAGATTGGATTACAGTATTAACCAATGGTTCTCAAATCTTAGGGCCTGCCTTGAGTGTGTGGATCGGTGAAGTTCGCTGCGGTGGTGGAGATTTTTTTTTTGTTTTTGGAATGGTTTTTATTGCTTGCTTGATCAGCAATGACTGTTATACCAGGATTGCTTGCATGTGGGGTGAAATTCTCTTTTTAGTATTGGTTGGGATCACATTCATCGTATAGGTCTGGTGCTTAAATTTGGAGGATAAGGACTTATTTTTATTTAAGTCAGGTTGTTGAATATATCTGGTAGCTAGCAGTCATTTATGGTAATTGTGGTTGCTTGGTTGATCTCAAATTTCATGTTCGTTTGGCTTTGGATTCGAAGAATTGGTGTGACAATATTTGTTTCTTCTTGAGTCATTAGCAGTTAGTGGCATGGACTGAAATCCCAAGTAGCCCAATTATTTCAATTTGAGTGTCTAGAATTAGTGTTTATCCTATGGTTTCATACTAGGTGAGGAGTGTGGCAGGGTGATAGGTGGTCATTTGCTGAATTGTAGGTAGTTGGCATATTTAAATTCTTAGCATTTGGCTTGTATCCTGCATATCAATTTGTATTCATACAGTTATTATGACAGGGTAAGATTAAGAGCTTAAAGTGCTTGTGTATAGGTGTCTTGTAAGTGGCTCCCTGAGATAATTTATGGCTTTGTGTTCTGGTTGTATTTATGAAAGTATGTTTTATGCTTAGAGTTTAATTTATTGTTTCTTTGCCTTAAAAAAAAGATTTAGGCCCCGTTTGATCCAGCTTATTTTTTACTTTTTATTTTAGCTTAAACAAAATAGAGAAGTATAAAATTATATTTGACATTATTTTTCTTTAAAAGTATTAGAGAAATAAAATAAAGAAGTAAAAAATAAAAAAAAATGAAGTCAAACACAATTTTTTTCTTCTTTACTATTTTTAAGGAGAAGAAAAAAAAGTAGAAAATAAGCCGGACCAAACGGGACCATATAAAAACCATTGGAATCTTCGATTGCCATGTGGCAGAAATCTGGTAAATAAATTGGATTAACCGGAGGTTAAGGAAACGGAGGTGATCTGAACCCCCATAAGAATTTTGGAAGATTTGTTTCTAAAATTGTGGAATTTGCAAAACTAAAAAAAAATAAAAAATTATAAATATGTTTGGTACATTTTTTCACCCTCGCTATGAAAAGTTTCCGCCATTGTGTGCGTCTCTCACAAATCAAAGCATCACATTCACAGCACCGCTGCCGTCATACCTCAACCGCCGTCATCCCTCCTCCCTCCGCATTCTCCCTCTCTTCCTACGTGCACCGTTCCACCTCACTCCTTCTTCACTTCAGTAACCGTTCCTGCTCCTCTTCCTCCGTCACCGCCGCAATGTCTGATCACATAAAGGAAGAAAATAGAGACAGTTCACAAAAAGTTGATGCCAATAGCATATCTCGTTCTGATCAGAAGAGTTCAAATGTGATACGTTATTTCTTCACTCATACATATTTTTTAAATACTTTATAATTTTGACAATATTCATAATAGTCTCAACATTTTTAATAATACATAAGAAAATAGGGTTTCATTGATGGAACCATTAAGCAACATGAAGAAGGATCGCATGAAATTGAAAATTGGTGTACTCTTCAGTTCATGCTGGTGTCATGGATTTTGAATATGACTGAGTCGAACCTCCGTTCGACGATTTTGTATTTTGAAAGCACAGAAAAGTTTGCTTGTTCAAACATTGGGATTAACAATTGCTAAGTAATGGTGTGCTCATTGTTCTTCAGAGCGAAACTGACGATTTTTATTGTCTGGGTCTTGCTAACTTGTGCCCTAAGACACTTGTTAAAAATAGGTTAAGGAAACTAAAAATAGAAAGTTTGTATTGAAAAGTAATATTTAAATTTTAAGGAATTGAATACACGACTTTTAAAACAGTGTTTTTATATTTAGTTCGGAGAAAGTGTTAGCATTTGTTTTTCTTTATTGTGTTTAATGAATATTTGTGGTTAAGTTGTAGGATTGTGTTCATGCCATATGGTGTATTATGAATGTATTATCATTTGATTATGTTTCTTTCTTTTACTCCCCTTATTTCAGGAACATTTGCTTGAAGAGGCTAAACAGTATGATCACCGGATTTTGGGAGCGAAACAGGAGCTTTTTTTTTCTCATGAGTGGAGGTATAGTGGATTTATTCTTGTCTGATTATTGCAGAATTCAGTAAGCTTTTCTTACTGTTATTTCTTGGTCTGTCCTGTTTATGTTAGCCCTGGAAGCTGGTTTTTTCTTCCACATGGTACTCGAATCTACAACAAACTCGTGGATTTCATTCGAAATCAATACAAAGACAGGGGCTATCAAGAGGTAAAGTTTCAGTATATAAGTTTCTTGATATGACTACAAGCAATCTTTTCCAAGTGCTTAGTACAACTTGCTTTAAATCATCAGGTTATATCCCCGAATGTCTTCAAGAAGGACCTGTGGGATAAAGCAGAAAATTATAATAAGGAGGATATGTATGTCTTAGAGGTATTTTTTTTGTTTGCATGTGGTTTTCTGGGAAATATTTCAGCTGATTTGTTAGTTTTAGTGTTTTACTGTCTTTTTTCATCATCTTTTCACAACTGTGGCCTTGTAGATCTTGTGCATCAATTTGAAGATAATGTTTAATAGCGAAATTGTGAATTAATAATTTGATCAAACTTCTTAAGAAAACATTTACAAGACCTTTTGAATAGGTTTTTATTTTGAACACAGTCAAGTTACCTAACCAAATTATATATTTTTTGTATGTTTTAGATTGACAAACAGGAGTTTGGATTGAAACCAATGAATAGCGAAGGGCATTGCTTGATGTTTGAGCACAGGGTTCGCTCGTACAGAGGTAATGTTCATTTGCATAGACATATGTGTTCATATGGTATCTTTTGTATTCGTAATTGGGGTGCCTGAGTTAGTCCACAGTTTATTATTGAAAATGGGATAATGCACCTGTTTGAGCTTCTTGGTTATTGGATTGACAATTAATTGATTTTGCCTACATTAAAAAATACATGTCTAGTGTGATTTTATATGGCTTCACACTTCATCTTGCTTACATATTAACACATAGCTCAAGGGGGTGCTTTATTTATAAGTTATACCTTCTTGCTTACATATCCTCACATTCGGGTGACAGGTTCGCATAATATCATTTTGGCATATAGAGCTCAATCATATATGTCCCAAACTGAACTAGAATGGACTAGAAGGTATAACTGTGCAATGGTGTTAGGATACAACATAGGGAGGAGAATTAGTTAGGAAGTTAGTTTGTTATTTGCTTAGTTGGAAAGTATTTGTATATATAGGGGAATACAATGATCGAGAGGGGCATGATCAAATATTGTAAACATTTGTGAATAGAGTAGTGACTCTATTGTGAAGTAGAAACTTTTGGAGAAGCGGTTTCTCTCCTATTCTCTTTTATCCTTTCTCAATTTTTCAGTAAAATTGTTCGTTATTTTCAATTCAATTATGGGGTTCTTAAAAAATAGGTGGTAGTGATAATTTACTTTCCATTTTGTAAGTGAGTGTATAGTTTGAAGAAATATCAGTAGAAGGGATATTTTCATTTGAAATGTTATCTCACACCATTTTTATTGTTTTGTAGAACTTCCTCTCCGTTTCGCTGATTTTGGGGTTTTGCATCGGAATGTGGCCAGTGATGCCCTGAGTGGATTAACACATGTTAGGAGATTTCAGCAGGTAAACCTTTCTCCTGTGCTATATATAGAACAGAACATTAAAAGTTTTGGTGGAATTGTTTTGGGGAAATGACATGCAACTTGGTTACCAGGGTTATTTGTTAGAAGTTCTGTATTATTTATATCCTTTGCTTTGTCTGTTGGTCAGGATGATGCGCATATTTTCTGCATGGAGTCCCAGGTGTGCTGGAACATAAATTTATGCAATATAAATCTTGAAATGTCTTTTGAGCTTGAGCTGAAATTATTGTTTCAATTCATTTTACAGATAAAAGATGAAGTCATAAAAGCCTTGAACTTCATAGATTATGTCTATCAAATATTTGGTTTCACATATGAACTGAAACTTTCAACGGTATGCTTTTGCTCTTTATTATTCTCAATGCGCATCACTTAGCACTGATGCTCATATGATATAAAGAAGGAAACTAATTTTTCCTTCCTTATCTTGGCTTCCAGCTAAGGAAAAGGTGATTTGGCCAATCTATGGTCGTATTTCTCTTTCAAGAACCCTGATTTTACCTTAGGCGGGAAATGAGTGTGAGGAATGGGTAGTTGCAGAGAAATAAGAGATGTTTGTTATATAGGAAAGTGATAATCAAATAGTTTCGGGGCTATAGGTCATTCACATTTGGGAGCTTGTGCTCTTTTGATCAATAATACAAACATGCATATTTGCCAACAGTGATTGCTATCAATTGAAGCTTTTATTGAAAGTATATGCACACAAGGATGACATTGACCTTGCAACAATCGAGGACAATTAAATTCAAAGGGTTATTGGATTTCTACCAAATTTCACTTTCGTTTGATAGTGAATCAATTCACAACTTTATAGCAAGGGAGTTTTTGGTGTATTTGGGAAATGGAAGTAGGTGCAAATCCCAAAGCTTTTGTCTGGCTATCAATTTAAGATTGGGTGTAATGTTGGTATGATTGCTAGTATACCGTGGGATCCTGCGATCCAAACACCCCTGCTCGTGCTGCGATGATGGCTGAAGACCGCGGTGAAATTGCGATTTCATTGAAACTCTTGTGATTGCGAGTTTGACGCGGGTGGATTTTCACGAGCCCCGGGTCAGTTTTGCTGCAATCCTATGTCCCCTAAACCTCTTCAGGCTTACACCCAAAGCTCCAAGAATAACCAGGCCCTAATTTTACCTTGAGAGCAATAAGAGATGTCTGTTATATTGGGTGGGTGGGTGGGTCGAAGTATTGAATAGTCTAGGGAATATTAATCATCATCTAAGCTTGGTAGCTTCTGCTCTTTTTTTTCTTTCTTTCTCTTTTGATGCATGATACAGAAATACATAATGCTGATAGTAATTGCTATTATCTATTTAATGACTCGGTTATTTATTTTCCATTGCTTGTGTTAAATACTTGAACAGAGGCCAGAGGAATACCTTCTAGATTTTGAAACATATGAGAAGGCTGAAAATGCTCTCAGGGAAGCTTTGAATGAGTTTGGCAAGCCATGGAAGGTATTCTATAGGTCTTTAATATGGCAGCCATGAGATGTTGCTTCAAACGTATGGTTTTAATTATGACCGAAACTAATTCAGTTTAGGCATCTAAAAGTGGAGTATGCTCATCATTTTGAATTCAATTATAGATTTACTTGATACCATTTTTTTATACTCATAATTTTAAAAAAATAAAATAAAATTGTATCTCTATTTTATTATTTCCTGTGAAACACAACATTTGTTAGCTTCAATTTTGTGCTTATATTCTGAGTAAAACTCCACAGTTGAATGGAGGGGGCGGCGCATCCTATAGACCAAAGATTGACATCAGTGTATCTGATGCATTCAGTAGGAAATTCCAGTGTGCAACTCTACAGGTTTACACTGTTTCAGTTTACTTGCATTCACATGATTCAGTTGTTAATATTTTTTCTGATAATTAGATAAACTGACTGCAGCTGGACTTCAAGCTTCCTGAAAAATTTAAGTTGGAATTCTCAGCTGAGAATGAAGGCAAAATTGAAAGACCTGTTATGATACGCAGAGCCATTCTAGGATCTGTTGAACACATGCTTGCCGTGCTTTTGGAGCACTACAAGGGTAAATGGCCCTTCTGGCTTAGTCCTCGTCAAGTAATTGTGTGCCCTGTGTCCGAGAAATCACAAGCTTATGCCCTGCAGGTACATAGCTCTTGATTCCTGACTCTGTTCTGTTGTATATTTGTCTAAGTCATAACACTTAAACGGGGCTGATGATGTATACTCCATATCACTGGATAACATTTTTAATCTCCTTGGATGATAAACTTTGTGGCATCCTATCCATTTTTAATGCTTTTCAAATTGCAGCTGACTCCACGAGCTCAGACAACGGCTTAGGTTGTCTGCATTGTCAAATTGTTGAACCAATTTGTATATTTTGAGTCTGCTACATGTGTTTTAATATAAAGTTTGTCTGTGGTAACTTCCTCGTGAAGCTTGAGCAGTCTTCCTTGAATAGTTTTATGGCCTAACTTTTGTCACTGTTCTAATTCTATTGATGTTGGGATACTTGTACTATATTTTGTGTGAAAAGCAAAGTGCTTATCAATTTTATAACTTATTTTTGTTATGCAATTTTCTAGGTACGTAATCGGATCCATCAAGCAGGGTATCACGTAGATGCTGATACAACTGATATGAATATTCAGAAGAAGGTATCACAAACCTTTTAGAACCAGTAATATTTTATTTTTTTTTAATCAAGAACCAATAAATTTTTATTTACTACTTGAGGGGAAAATAGTGCTGTCATGGTTTTGCTCTACTGCCTATTGAAAATTGACAGTTAATATGTTTGAAATTTCGAATATTGAGAAACCCAGTTCTCCTAGTGATAATACAGTGTATTGGTTTCTGCAAGTGTTCAAAAAGTACTTGGCTGATTGCTAAAGTGAATTCTATGTTAAGTAGTGTTTTGGTCATGAAGTTACATCTCTATTTTGAATTTGTAAACGGCCATTCAAGTGCCAATATAAAAGTTATATTTTATTTTAGTATGCTTTGATTATAAAAATCTAAGGTTTAATAAAAAGTTGTATTAACAAGTTGTGTCATTCTGTAGGTACAAGAAGCTCAGTTAGCACAGTACAACTACATCTTGGTTGTTGGAGAAGAGGAAGCTAATACCGGACAGGTTCTTCCTATTTCCACTATCTGATAAATAAATAGTTTCATTTTTAACTCCACTAGTTTTGTTACCAAAACCTCCAATCAGCCTCTACCCTTTCTTTGCTTTAATAACATGTCTTTATGTTTGTGTTTTACCTAGGGATTGTAGTAAGTCACAATTTATAATGAGCCTTTCGAACACTGCCCATTTAATTGTGAATAGCTCATTGACAATGTTTTAACGCATAACATTATATAATTATGCAATGTGCAAAGCACATAACATCATTCAAGTTCAAAATATGAAATGGAGTTCGAGATTGATACAAGGCTATATATCCTTGACCTATTTCCTAGGCGAAGCTCTGACTAATGAGAGTTGCGATCCTCTCCATTTATGAGAGAGATAGACACACGTGTAAGATTATTGGGGCCCATTATTAGGACCCACATACTAAAATGGGTCCTACTAATGCCTCATTTGTATTTGTCTTAATGACTAAATTTACACCCTTAACAGGGAAGTATATCATCTATGAGGCTTTTTATCCAAATCATTAGAGGTGGAAGTAGTTTCTGATCTGTTTGAAGAAGTTAACAATATTAAGCCTTGTTTAATATTGTTGCTGTCTTTTGATGAGTTTTTTTATTCCCAAAAAAGCTAAGAGTTTTTCATTGTTCCAGGTGAGTGTATATGTCAGGGATAAGGCAGACCATAGTGTTATGAGTATTGAGAACCTGCTAAAACACTTCAGAGACGAAGTTGCAGCTTTCCACTGATAATTTGTTTTTGAAAATTATTAAAGCAAGTTTACACACCAAGAACTTTCTAGTCAACACATTTGTGTGCTTTATTTGCATTTCAACTTGACAATATAGTCCAATTTCAGACATGATTTTGAAGTTTAATGTATTTTTCATTACTGTCATGATTTATGTTCTTGGTTATACCTCGAGCGCAATCATGTAGATTCATATACTGTCTGTTCACTCTGTCGAGACAACATGTCATCTTTATTCAATGAACAAGAGATGAGTAATGTTAGTGATATACTATTTTTGAGACATCTTTGTTAACTTATTTTTGAAAAAATCAAATTACACTATCCTCCCCTAAAGAAAGTGATAGCTAGGCGTAATGTTAGACTATTTTTGAGGTACCATTATGTTTTCTTTCTCTTCTTGTACAAGGGTTGAACCCAATCCTTCAATTTGTGCGGAATTTTGATGGGATCCAATATATTTGTGCTAAAATGATCACACGAAAATAATAAAATGTATTACTATTAAATCCAATATTTCAAAATGCAACGAGAAAAGGATGAATGAAATCATATACTAATGTTAACAAACATTATCAATATCTTGAAACACAATCAAGAATTCAAGGATGAAATCAACGCTTGAATTTAGATAAAGCAAAACTCCTACTAATTTTAGAGAAAGTAGACCATTCCTTATATCACCAATCATCATCAATTAATCAAAGATATCCCAAAAATACACATTGTCTATGTGTACACAAATTAAGCCACACAATTAGTCAAAAAAATATAATTAAGCCACAAAAATCATGCTCAACCCACCAAAATGTTTCCCTCTTTAGACCAACGATCACAAATTCAGTTACAATTTTAACTCACCTAATTAAAAATTGACCTCTAGTTTCACACACCACACATGTATAACACAAACGTATATATACACACATACATACACATAAACCCAGCAACTTCATATACCAACTTGGTTTCGGATATCCACAGAGAAAAACAAAAAATAAAAAAATAAAAACAAGTTTGAAAAAGATGGGTTTGAGAAACTCTTCTGTTCTGTGCTTGGCACTTATGTTGTCTTTCTCTTCAGCCATTCATTGTTTGGACATAACCAAAACTTTGGGACAATACCCAGAATTCGCCACCTTTACCAAATACCTAACCGAAACCAAGTTGGTTGAACAAATTAACAGTGCTAAAGCCGTTACGATTCTCGCCCTTGAAGACAAGGCCTTGGCTTCTCTCTCCGGTAAACCAATTGACGCCATTAAAACCGTCATTGGGACCCAAGTTATAACTGAATTTTACAACGAGAAAAGACTTTTTGAAGCCATTGGAAGCCATGAACAATTGCCTACACTTTCACCCGCTGCAGGTTTAGCTGCCAAAATCTACGTCAATCTTATTAACGAGGGTGAGGTGGCATTTAGTTCCGCTGTTGAAGGCTCAAAGGCCGATACTATGCTTGTTAGATCCGTTACAACTGAACCCGACGTTGTTTCTGTTCTTCAGGTTACTAAACCAATTGTTATGGTTGATGCTTCAACTCCATCAACAACAACTCCTTCAACATCAACACCAGTTCCAGCTTCTGGTACAACCCCAACAGCATCACCTTCTGGTGCAACCCCAACAGCATCACCTTCTGTGGGTTCTGAGTCACCTAAGAGCGGTGTTGCTGATGCACCTGCTCCTAGTGCCTCTTCTCGTACCACATTCGGATTCATTGGTGCTGCTATGGCATTTGCTTCCATTTTTGTCTCTTTGTAAGCATAATATAATATATGCTTAGAGAGGAAATGGTTCAGTATTAATTGAAAGGGATAATTAAGTTAATTTGTTGTTACTGAAAGAAAAAAAAAATCAATGTAACACTGTTGATTTGTATTTATGTGATTCATCTGTGCAGATTGAAGATATCTCATACTCTCCCTTTTTTCTCTCTCACTTTTTTCTTTTTATAATCAATGTTGTTCATTTGATCTGTTCTGTATTTAAAAATAGTGACAAAGTATACAATTGATAATATCATTGTGATTACATACAATTGTTGATTTATTTATCAATAGCTACTGTACAATCCAAAATAATATAATTCAACATACATATATGCAATCATAGATTTTTTTTATTGAAAAGTCAAGGGATATCCCTGTTAATTTCTTAAAAATAAAAAAGAATACAGACTCATGCATCAACCATATCTTCTAACAAGTGTTCAGAAATTTACATTGTATGATCAACAAAACATATGGTTTTGCTTATAGTACTCTGGATGATTTTGTATTGTTTGGGAAGTTAGCATTATTAGTTAAGAGTAGTTATGTTTTGCCAGTTAAAAGGTAGCAAAGTGGCTTAAGTACAAGATGAGAAATGGAGGCATTCAGATTTGTTAGCATTTGGGAAGTTAGCATTATTAACTCTATTGTGGAAAAGAAAATCCTTTATGAAGAAGAAATTATGGATGGGACATATAATTTCCAATGTCTCTGTTTGTAAAACATTTTTGTTTCACATCTCTCTGAAAACTCAGAATCTGTTGCTGAGTTCCCGAGAGTTTAGCTGCTTAACTTGCTTTATCAGATTGCATGATGATCATTAGTTGAATAAACTTGTCCTATCCTAACAATTCCTACCATTCCTTTTAATCAATCACTTCAACCATAAAGTCATTGTTCAGATAATCCAAGTTCATGTTACAGAATCATAGTCTCAAAGTATAGCAGTTACAGTTTACGAATACGATGACATACAAGTAGGTGTGTTAACCGATAGTTTAGTGATTGTTACACACTTAATAAAGGGTGAACCAAATGAGGTAGGTTTTGTATGAGAATGAAAATAGTTCAAATTACACATATCACAGTAGAGATTGATATATATACTAATAACGGTACTTGGTGGAGTAATCTTTGGGAGCAATGACAAGACCACGGCCCTTCCTTGCACCTCTGTAGACAGTCTCAATGATGTCAATGAACTCCTGTTTGTCCTTCATGGCCCAGTTGATCTTGTTGTTGTTTCCAGTGCCAAGATCTATCATGATGTGCTTGTTCCTAAAGAAAAACATGACTGTGGAAGGGTCATACAGCTCATACATAGTGTTAAAATCAGGAACCTCTGTGATGTCCACAAGGTATATCACGGCAAAGTTCTTTATTGTCTCTGCAACCGATGCCAACACCTCGTCCATCTTCACACATAACAAAGAAAAAACAAATCAAACAGCAGTACTAACCTAATTAATGCAAATTTACTCAGTATAAGTCATATGAATCTAAAATCAAGAATTGGCATATGATGATGCTGAAAGAAACAAACATTATTTATGAGTTATGACATGATAATATCAATCCAGGCTTAAATATCTTGGTGGAGTTTGTGGTTTCATCTCATCACATCCTTGAAAATTGTGACAATAACAGATAAAAATGTAATTGTTACTGTAGTAACAATGTGGTTGAAGATACCTCTATGATTCAATTTGAATTAGCTTTATGATTCTTGACTTGTGATAAAAAATTCTATAAGCATATATTGAGGGTGTTAACAGATAATCCAAATGAGGGAGCATCAAAAGAAGTTGAAATGTAGAAACTATATTGGGGAAAAACTTGTTACAAAAGCAAATAACACGAATTAGCCCGAAACAGTTTTGCATCTTATGTATTAATCTTGTACTCCCTAAATTCATTTATCTCTCTTATCTCCTTTTTGGCTGTTTTCTGTTTAGTATTGTTATCATGCGAGAAAGATTTGTTCTATATAGCACTGTTCAACTAAATTATACAGAAAATTGGCTGTTTAAAATTGATTTTCTCAAAAGCACTTGTTCTTAGTGAGAGTTTGTTTATCAAAACTGTCTCTGAAATCTTGATATTATTATTTGCATCGCCAAATTTATTAGTGGTTTTCATCCTTCCTCGGTTGAATCACCTGCTGTAAACAATTCCAACAAGTCCATATTCAACATAGTTTGTTTCATCAATGGGTAACATTTTAACTCCTTTTGAGTTTGTTTTCACTTCACCAGACACAAAATAAAAAGCAGTGTGTCGATAGAAGAAAGAAAAGCTTCCTTTCATAACCGTTTATTGGGTATGATTCCTCTGTAAAACATGTAGTATATATACTCCTATTCATTTTTTTCTTGATTATAAGTTAATTCAATCAATCTGCATTTTCTTTTTCCTTCTTATGTCAGAAAAGAGACTTAAAAGTTTAACTATTCAAGGTGAATAATATATTTGAAGAATATCCTATTCAGGTTTTCTGATGATATAACCCCATATGACCCATTTAGTATTCATAATACAAACATGATAAACTGTGTTAATCTCCTCCTCCCCGACTAAGGAAAGGGTCTGTTTGGATTGGCTTATCTGAGCTTATCTACTGACATAAGTTTTGTGAGACTGTTTGGGGAAACTTATGAAAACATATAAAAATATTTTATCTTTTGCTATAAAAATAGCTTATGTATACTTATCATGATAAACTGCTTATCTTATAAGTTGCAAATAAGATGTTCATCCAAACAGGCTCTAAATTCATTAGATTATCTTTCTTATCTCCGTTTTGATTGGCTTTTTAAAGTTTGGGACTGTTTTCATGTTCATACTATATAACACTGCTCAACTAATTCAACAAATTTCAACTTATATACAAGAAATTGTTGGTTAAAAAGTAAAATTGATTTTCTGAAAAGTGATTGTTGGTGACTGCAATTAACCATGAAAAAAAGAAGAAGAACAAATTGAAATAACAAAAAGTATGATTGATGAATGAATGAATACCTGCATGCAAGTTTCATCCCAATCGTGACCGAAACGGATGACAACGAGACGTTCTTCTTCGGCGAGAATTGCTTGATCAACAGCCCATCCAGAATGCAAGTGAGGTAACATGTAAGACATCTTGATCAGCTTTGATCGCTACTCCGATTTCTCTACGCAAATTCCCCTTTTCGTTCGTAATTAGGGTTTTCGCATTCAACAATAACACGGGTGTGTGTGTGAATACTTCACTCAATTTTATCCTTTTTTTTTTTTGTTAAGTCTCAATTTTATCCTTTAGAAATAAATAAAAGTTTTTTTTTTAACTGGAAAAATAAAAGGGTTAAATATATTATTTTTCTTTTAATTAAATATACTAAATTTCATTTTAAATCTCTTCACATATCATAATTTTCAAATAATTTTTTATGAAAATATATCATTATTTAAACTTCAAATTAAAATACTATTACTTTTATAATTTAACGATTTAAATTTTAAACATTGATATCTATTAGGTATCATCAAAGATAATAATTCGACTCATATCTCCACAATACATAAAATACTATGAGCATGGGTTCGAATAATCATCCACAAAATTAAGCGGGCATGAATGTGGTTACTCTAGTACCCTCCTCGTCTCGCACTTGCATGGTATCTATAACTATTAGCCGCCACCGTGCCCGTTTGTGTGATCATATTTTTTTTTTTTGTTGATGTGATCAATATTTTTTATTGTGCAAATATAAATAACTACTTAATCTCCTTTTTTATTGGACTTATTTAATTATAACTACTTAACCTCCTTTTTTGTTGTGGCTAGTTATTAAGAAGAAAAAAATATATTTTTTTTTACTATAAAAAAAACTGAAAACCTACTTTTATGTGGAAGTTGTGGTTTGTTTTTTTTTTTTTAGTTTTTTTTAAGGGTAAAATAGGAATAATGAAAAAGCCATCCCAAAAAATTGTATCCCCTTTATATATTAGTATAGATATATAAAAATGAAAAATGATACAAATTTTTGGGATGACTTTTTCATTATTCCTATTTTACCCTAAAAAAAAACTACCAACAAAAAAAGTAACCAACTACATATTAAAAAGATACAAATTCTTTTTACCAAAAAAAAATATATACAAATTTTTGGGATGACTTTTTCATTATTCTTATTTTACCCTTGAAAAAAACTACTATATATAAAAAAAATACAAATTTTTGGGATGACTTTTTCATTATTCCTATTTTACCCTTAAAAAAAACTACCAACAAAAAAAGTAGCCATCAATTATGGTATACTCTTTTTTTAAAAAGTAACCACAAATTAAATCATGGAACTTTTAATACATTTCTATACCATAATACTATTATCATTATGTATACATTAATAAGCTTCTATTATACATAACATTTTAAGTTGAATACTATTAAAATATAGTAATACCCAAATTGGAATTATGAATGATAACAACATGGATTAGTTTAGGCCAAAAGAACGATTCTATAATAACAACATGAATTATGTAAGTTTGCTAATAGAAGTAAACTAAACAGAACAAAAAAATTTACTTATCATAAGTTTGCTAAATTCAATTATGATTTGAATTATTAGTTTTTTTTTAAAGAAGAATTGAATTATTAGATGAGCCCACATGAAAGACTTAAAAAATAGGAAAACTAAAGATACACACATTAATTTATAATAAATCACGATTTACAATTTATATACTTCAGTAGAATAGAAAACGCGAATCACACAAACGGGCACGGGGCCGCTAGTGAATATAAATTTATTTAAGACAAAATTACACTGTATATAACACTTTGTTCCTTTATCTTTTATTTATAACATTTTGGTCATTTATCTTTTATAACATTCACATGTAAACCCTTTTTCTCATTTTTTCTTATTAAAAAAATGTTGCATTTTATTTTTTAAGATACCTTTTTATTAAAATTAAATAAAACTCATAATTTTGATTAAAATGTTCATTATCTTCATCAATTCTTTCATATATTCATCTTCTTTAAATGATCAAAGTGTTACAGATAAAAAAATGGAGGACCAGAATGTTACAAAAAGATAAGATAAATGACCGAAATGTTACAAATAAAAAATAAAGGACCAAAGTGTTACAGAAAAATAAAATAAAGGATCTGCAGTATAATTTTGTCTTTATTTAATTATACATAAGTTTTTAAATATTAAATTAAGCCAACTTTTTTTGTATTAATAGATTAATTTATTCATAATCACATTATCAAACTTCCACTCAGTATCATCTAAGAATATCATAGCATGTGGTCAATAAAACGTAAAAATAATAAAATAGAACATTGTCTAATATTATTTGAGTTAAGATATTGTTTTGGTTTGTATCCGACATATTAATTTGTTTTAACGGAATTTGAAAAACATTATGCATCTTTCATAACATAAATCACCTAAATAGAAATAAAATGTATAAATTATTATTAAAAATCAGATAAAGTTTCACATGTAACAAAAATCACATTTAAAGTACGAGTAATGAGTACGAGTGTGAGAATTTCGATACCCACATATAGGTAAGGGTTTAAGTACGGGTAAATTTTCAAACTATAAATATGAAAATGAGTATCTTAGTACCCTATTTATTATCATCCTTAAATCATCGATATGAAAAGAGAAGAAAAATTGAGTATTACCACTTCTACCACTAAAGAGTAAAAACTACAATTATTATTATTATTATTATTATTATTTTGAGTTTTTGCTTTATTAATTAGTCCATAAAAAATGTTGGGGTAGAAAAAAAAATTTCCTCAAAATTGACATAAGAAAAAATTAAAGATGAAATCTTAAAAGAAACACTCAAAAGTTTTAATACCACAAGACCAATACAAGTGAATTTAAGATAAGAAATTTTCTAGTCACATCCCAATAAAACCTAGTTACACCCAATTTTCATTAAAATTTAATCATAATACAAAAATATCCTTCTTTATATAATTTTTTAAAAATTGTTTTTCATCTTTTTATGTTACTGCTTCACGTTTCTCTCTTACAAACCCCACTAATGTGTTTTACTGCTTTAATTCTATTACCGGTATATACTAATGCAAGAAAACAAAAAATAGAGATTCTTCCGGGCACACAAACAATGTAATTATCCGTAAATAAATAAAACTCAATGAATAAACTGAAGATAACCGCTAGAACAATAAAAACACTTGTCTGTTTCTTCTAAGTGAGGTTTTAAAAGCGAAAGAGAAGAAAACTAGTAGTAGAATTAAAGCAGAGGAAGATTCGACACTTCAATTCCCACGTGTATTCCGCGCGTGTGCTTCGTTCCCATCTCCATGGCTTCCATTTCCGGATCTCAATCGGGAGGCAAAATGGTTCGCCTCCGTCGTACCGCCGTTGCTAGAAACCGTACTCCATACTCCCGACCCGCTCCACCACAGCCTCAGCCTCAGCCTCAAAGTCCTAATTGGCTTTCACGTTTCGTTATCTCTCCCACTCGTTTCATTGCTTCTGGTGCCGGAAAGATTTTGTCCACTGTTTTGGATCTCGAATCTTCTCCATCTTCTTCTTCTTCGGCTACCTCTTCCTCTTCTTCTTATGCTGATTCGGTTGCCGGTAATTCACACAATTCAATTTTTTGTGCAATTTCGTTACTTTGACATTTTTGTACTTGCAATTGCAATACTAGGGTTTATTTTTCCCTATTTTATGAACTTCTAGTGATTAATTCAGAAATTATTTTTACTATTTTGTATTTTGACTATTTGTACTTAAGTGTACCGAAAATTCTGTATTTTTACATTAATTGTAGTTTCTGTAGATCTATTAGTTGAGGTATACTTGTGTTGCCATTGTGGATTTTTTGAAGTGCTTAATTGGATTTGAAAAATATGCTAACTATAAGAATATATTAAGTATTAAGTATTTAATTAAAAATTTGAGTACACGCCATGGTCACAATTTGTTCAATATTTTAAAAAATATGCAATTTTAAGTACATGTCTTTTGATATTGGATAGAGCCATGCAATTACCTCCTTAAAAACCGGTTTGCTGTTCAATTTTGCAGAGGAAGTTGGTGATCTTGATGATGTAAGTTACAACCCTTTTGAAGGTGAAGTTGCATTAAACCAGGTGGGTTATGTCATGCTTTAGATGCAAAATGCTTGTTTTTTTATTTTTAGGAAGTAGAAACTGGTAATTTTCAATAGTTATTTTTTGGTGTTTTTGGTATTTTTGTTTTGCCTTGTTCTTTGCTGAGGATGTTGAAGTGTTTTCCCTTATTTTATATTATGTGCATGTTGATAACCTGAAACATGACAAAGTTCTTTAGTTTTCATTATAAGACACCTTGTTGTTCCACTTATTAACGCGCCTTTGGTAATTTTATAATATTTAACTTTTCCGACCTATTCTTCAAAATAGCAGACGAATCTGAATCATTAAATTGTAATTTTTGGAAATGTATTGGCTTGTGAGTTGCGATAGTACTTTAGATTATGTTTCCATTCAATTAGAGGCAGTCTTGATCGGTTGTTTTTCTGTCGTTGTGGATCCCTTGTTCCATCTATGTTGTACTGACATTGGTATCTGTGTTGAAAGGCTGGAACATCAGAACCTATCAATTTATCCGTGAAGGAGCTCCAGCCATTGGTTGCAAACAGTAAAAGCATGAATACCATTGAGCAGCTACTAATGCAAGAGACATTCTCAAGGTACCGAAGAATTTATATTGATTCTAAAGTTAACATTGAATTTTCTCGTTTCTGTTTCTTACTTTTTGCTGAAAGTTTGCTATATCTGCCTCTTTTGTAAACACTGTAATTTCATCAACACTAACCAACAGTTGGATAAAAATCACAACATCCTGGTTTTAGGTCTTGCTAATATTCTTTGTAGTGTTGAATTTAAAATTAGCACTATTGTTTATTAGGCTTGACCAATCCACGTCTCTTGAGCTAGCTCTTAAGGTCGAGTTAGGCCTAGGTCAATTCTAAGATTGTATTAGAGCTTATCATGTATTTGTTATCAGGTATGTCATTGTGGGATATGGCGCCACCATGGCAGGCCTCCTTTCACAAATTGCATATGGTGGTTGACATAAAATTCTCCAAATCATTCCACTATGGCCCCCATTTAACAACAATGTTATTGGGCCATTCGTATTTGTTCACACACACTCTAGATTTCTAGTCCTAGGCGGGAGGGGTTGTGTTGAGATCATTTTTACTGAGCCATCCACATTTTGCCCCTGCTTCAGATATGTAGTCCTAAACTTCAACAATTTCCTCCAACCATGTACTGCTCTGGTCATTTCAACTTTCAAATATTGGGAGCCTTAAAAAAAACAAGCATTAACCCAGGTTAGGCAAGGAATGTATTCATGTAAATTTACAGTGCAGCAGATATCGTGGTCTATACTGAATTTGCAGACCTTGAGCAATGTTTTTTTTTGTGTGAATTATAGGGAGTAGAAATGCATTTATAATGTGCTTCACACTGTAGTGGTTGCATGAACTGTATCCCCATGTTGTTCTAAATAAGATTCTCAAACAGCTTAATATTTGTTCAGGGAAGAAGGTGATAGGTTGATAAAAATAATAAGATCAAGAGTTGTGGATTCTCCTGCAAATGATGGCAGGGTTACCAGGCCAAGGGATATATCCAACACGACTCTTGCAACTGGTATATATTCTCTATATTCAAATTTTAAAACACAATTTTAACTGCATACTTTTACCTGACCATGGATTTTCAATTATTTCTTGGTTACAGCCTCTCCTGAGCTCTGTAGTGCTGCTGTTATGGAGGCAAAGAAATGGCAGCTGGAGAAGAAATCTGGATTAGATTCAAATTCTGATTTAGGTTATGGAAGTCATAGTTTGAATTTGATTGCATTACCACATGTTAGTGACTCTCTCTCTCTCTCCCTCTCTCTCTCTGAGTTTATGTGGAAATATATAGTGATGTTTCCCCTTTTCCTCCTTCACGTAGTATATATCTTGGGAATATAAATTGATGTTAATTGTTTGTTTTTGCCTGTATACCTGGCTGTCATCCAGGCTACCAAAGATGAAGGATCACCTGTGGATGTGGCTAAGTCGTATATGCGTTCACGTCCTCCATGGTCTTCTCCTTCTGTGGACCATACTAAGCCTCCAACACTGGCCGGAATTCAGCTCTTTAAAGAAGAAACACCACATCTATTTGGTGGCAGTTCTACGTCATCCTTGAAGGTGTCATTCGATGTGTTTTCATATTCCCTTTTTGCTTGATGATCTGTTTCCTTATTTAATTAGGATTAGAGGTCTAGTGTCAATAGCACTTCGTCTTTTTTATCTAACCATAATCGTCCAACAAGGTACTAAATGAGCTCCTAAAGGTGCGCACCCGAATGATACAATTAACAGATCAAATGGTATTGAAAATAAGAAAGAAAAATAATTTCTATTGGTCTCAGTGAAGCTCAATGTGAGCTTTAAGAAGTCAACAGTACATTAGGGAAAGTTTGGAGTCCCTATCTCTCACAGCAAATACCTTTTTCGCCATCCCTGTCTTCCTAATGTACACTTTCTTTAATATAGAGTGCCTATCAAATAAACTTTGAAAAGTATTGTCTAGAAATTCACATGCTTCAACTTTAGAAAACAACATAGCTCGGTTGTAAAAGGTAAATTACACAATGTCTCTAAGTAGAGTTTCTCATGTTCTGGAATATCGTTTGTCAAGAAAGTTACATCACTGCTCCTGTCAACCATAGCTCAGTTGTCATTAGGGTTGATTGAGTTACAGTAGTCAGTTTTTATTATTTGTTTCATATATGTTGATACTCAAATGCAGTTTAAAAGGGATTCTTCTGCCACCGGGTCATGGAGTATTCAGGATGAGATAAGAAGAGTTAGATCCAGGGCAACAGAGGAGATGCTTAGAACAGTTCCCTCCTCTAAAATTGATTGGTCTGCATTTGCTATGGAGCATAAAAATAATGTCAACTCATCTGCAATTGAAAATATTGGAGCTAGTTCGAGAGAAAAAGTACATAATTTTACAAATTTAGTAGATACATCTGTAAACTTGGCCAGTGGATTGGGTTTTGAGGCCACTCCAGGTATGATTCAACTACCGTAGGAGCCCTTTTGGTTTATTTGGATAGTCCATCCTTTAAATATAAGGAGCTATTCATTTATTCTTATTACATACATAACGTCTTGTCGTCTTGAATGTTTCACACCGACTTATATTTTCCTGCCTATTTATTTATTTTAAAAACACATAGCCTCTTGGATGTATAACAATTTTCTTTTGGCTTACCTTTCAGATTTGCAGAGTAAACTGGATGGGAACCAACCTGAACCTGTGCTGCCTGATGCAGCTAATATTATTTCTGAACAGAATCAGGTGCTCAAGTGGAGCTTATATACATTTAGGCTTGTTTGAGATTAACCTATTTTGTGTTTTAACGTGTTTTTTTTCTTTCCTTTTGTTAAGGGCTTTGTAGCTGTTCAGAAAACCAAAGGTAATACTTTTGCTAATTGGCACTTAATTAATTACTCGCAACTGCGCTGAAACACTCCTCAAGAAATTTTAAGGCCCTGTATTGTCTTCAAGTATTAGAATTGCTTAGTTTGTTGGTCAAATATATTTTAGAAGCAAAACCATTTTGTTAATTATCAATGCTTAGCTTATGTAATACTCAGAACAACCATAATTGGGCAATTTAACTCGGACGCCGATTGTTATTATTTAAAAGCTGAGAAATACTCCCTCCGTCCCAAAATATAAGCAAAAAATGGTCAACAAAAGTTAATGTATTTGGTGCAAAATTTAGTCCAGATACATTAACTTTTGTTGACCCATTTTTGCTTATATTTTGGGACGGAGGGAGTACTCCATGATTTAACGCATGCATAGATCCATTGTTCTTTCTGTTGGCACAATCTGACTAACAGATAGAATGCTTGTTTCTTCAAGAAATTTATTCCCTTGTCTCTCGGTAGAAGTCTTGGCTTATGAAAAACCATGTAACATAGGTACCCAAGATGACTGTAGAGAAATAACTACTTCAGTACTAAGAGACGGGTCCTCAGATAATTTGCACAGGTTAGAGTACATCATTTTGACATTTATCTGTAATATACTGTGATATTACCTTCTTCTCCATTCCTACAATTCCACCATAACTTCACATTTTCTTTTTTCTTGTCTGATTGATGGAGTACCAATACGGTGCATTACCCTATAATTTAACTCATTAATCACGTTTTGACAATTTCTTTAGGTTGATGAGAGCATTTTTTAGTTAACACCACAAACATTTCATTTGGATTTTCTTTGCCTGACAAACAGAAAAATCGCAAGACTAAATGACTGATACAAATTACAGTAACAGTTAAACATTATGTTGAGTGTATTTCTTTGTCAGTATTTATGGTTACCAAACCACCCGTGTACATAGGTCTGGTCAGGCTATTGTAGGGATATCTGTCCCTATTTGGTTATATAATTTGTCTTCTAATTTTTGCATTTTCCTTAATTTAATAGGAATGGTGATCTTGTTAAAGTCAATGGCAGCGATGACACAAATGAGCCTAAGCACCAGCAAGACCTAGTTGAAGAAACTAGGGAAGGTAAGAGTTCCATTGGCTCCCTTATGATTACGTAATGCACCCAGTTGATGTTATGAGCTATTTGCAAATTTATGTAATCATGGTTGTTTGTTATATTTTGAATTTGTGAGAAGTTAAACTGTTTGGTGGTGCACTATGGACCACTGCACTTTGCTAAGTGTTTAGTTTCATGGCCCAGTAAATCGGTGGTATCTTCTCCAGTAACAGTAATAGTAATAGCATTTCCTAGTAAAACTGAAGCGGAATTAAAATCACACTCTCTATGTAGCTTTTGTGATGGTTCTAGTTGATTATCTAGTAAAAAGAAACCTTGAACTGCCGTGAACTTTTGCATCACCCCCTGCTTTTAGATTCACTGAGGGTTATAGTCCTGCATTCAGGAAAAAAGTAACTTCACTCAATGTTTTGTAATACATAATGCATGCAAGGGAGCTTCAGCTTTTTAATTTCTATAGTTTGAGAATTCAGGATTTATGTTTGGTCAAACAGAATAACCTCCAAATGGTGTCAGCTATTGGTAGGCCATTTCTGCAGGGAGCTTTAGCTAGTATGCATCCTCACATTTTATGATGAGTATGATTGGATTCAATTTCTATTTCTGTTAAATATGTTATGCATTTTCTTAAGGGCATGTTTGCAAAGATCGGGTTAATTATGTAGATAGATCTGGTATGTTGCTGTCATAGGGTCATGATAATTTATCTTTCTGTGCCTCCTTATTATATCCAATATTTTCAAATATTAGTTTGCTTCTTAGATGATTCTTCCTTCGAATGCAGTTTCAAATTCTAGATTACAAGATGGAAATCTCTTAGAATTCAAAGAGAAGGTTGGAACAGAAGATTCACCGGAAAATGGATTCCCCTCTTCAAGGCCCAGGTAATCATGGTTCACTTTTCTTGTTTACTTTTTTTGGTCGATTGTTCTGTATGCAAAACCTTATATTTTAGGTAATGTTGGCAACATATTTTATATTATTGGGTGAAGTTAATGTGGATTCTAGCAAATAAGAAATGGCTCTGAGCCTCTGACCATATAGGGATTAGGGAGTGGGAGAGAGCCACATAATTTAGTAAGATCCATGTGAATTTTACTTTTAAAACGTGTGTTGCCTGGGAGGTAAATAGTAAATACTTTTTCGAATTGAGGTTAGTTTTAGTTAACCAATGGAATGTAAACTTGTGATATACGTTTTTTTGTTGCCTTCATAGTATTTGGTCTCGTCAGCTACAGATTCTCTTTTGGAAGAAGTATTACCTCCTCAACTATTAAATTTGGAATCAACAACTTTTGATTGACTTCAAATGTCATAGTGGGAATGGGAAAATCTTCGTGTAATATCCCACTTATCAAAATACTAAATTAGTTCTGCCATTTTTCTGTTTGCCAGTGTTTATGCAGGGAAGGTGGCTGAACAGAACTCAAAAGCATTGAATAACGAATCGCTTACAGTCAATTCAAGTCAGGAGAGGATAGCTCAGGGTGTTCCTGAGCAAGAAACTTGCAAAATGTCTCATGAATCTACTGAGGTGCCTGATGTGAGTGCAGATGGTATTGCCACCGGGTCACAGAACAGCTCCAGTGTACAGTACGAGGTTCAACAGGTCAGTTCTCAGCCAGATTCAGAATCGGGTTTGGTAGCCACAGCAACTAGTAGTATTGCTAAGCAAAAGGGTAAAAGATTGACCAGATACAACAGAAGGGGTAGCAAGGGTGTCAAATGATGTGGGTTGTATTTTGTATGTTAAATTATAAGTTACAGTTAGCTTGAAAATAGGGATTATGCAGGCCATTTGTTGAGGTTAATAATGTTCACAAATGAGTCTACATCAACTTAGGCAGTATTTTTTGATTCACTTGCTTGTTGTTCTTCATCATTTGTTGATCATGTCCACGAAAATCAGGCTCGGGAAATTGAATGTATTATCTGTAAAAATGGTTAAATTAGCGACATGGAATTTTTTCTTTTCCTAGTTAACTAATTGACATGGATTTACATGCACAACCTGAATGGTTAAACTGGTCCTTGACAGTTAGGCTCCTCCATCCCCAGCCAACAGAGATGTGGGCGTGAGTAGTGGTCAGTACATGAACCTTTATTGTGCAACAGAAGGTATAGACCATAATATGTAAGAATGCTTGTTTATGTGCATGATGGTAATAACGTGTATGGATCATGGATGTATGTTTTTGACTTTGTGTATTTATGGAGAATGTTCTCTTGATTTATTATTATTATTATTATTATTATTATTATTATTACCACTAGACCAAGCCTTTGGAGTTTTGTAATGTTTATATTTATATCAATTTAAGTTCATCATTACATTGAATTATAGGAAAATTCTAATATGGACAAGTTTGATAAGTAGTCCATCGTAGACTAGTACTGTATTTAAAATTTTATCGAAGATATATGTTATTGTTCAGAAATATAATTTAATGGTCATTTTTATTTTTACGATTAAAATAATGATTTAATTAATACCGGTTTGATTAAAATAGTAGATAATAAAGATGTAACTCGTATTGAAATAACGTCCTTTTTTATATAAATTAGCCTAATCTTTTTTTTCCCCCACATATCTTTTGTTACGAGGTTCTTCTATTTGTTTTTTTAAGTTGTTTTTTTGACATATTTAGGCCCCGTTTGGCCCGGCTTATTTTTTACTTTTTATTTTAGCTTAAACGAAATAAAGAAGTATAAAATTATATTTGACACTATTTCTCCTTAAAAGTATTAGAGAAATAAAGTAAAGAAGTAAAAAATAAAAAAAAATTAAGTCAAACACAATTTTTTCCTTCTTTACTATTTTTAAGGAGAAGAAAAAAAGAGGAAAATAAGCCGGGCCAAACGGGGCCTTATTATAAGTTGTTATACGTTAGATTGAGTTACTACTTTTTATGTTTATCTTTTATCATGGTTCATGTTCCTATTTTATGGGTAGATTTGTTTTAACTATTTTTTTTTGTTCCTATTATCTATTACTATATATAAAAAAGATACAATTTTTGGGATGACTTTTTTATTATACCTATTTTACCCTTAAAAAAAACTATAAAAAAAAAAACTAAATATTTGTATATGTTGAAAAATAACTTCCACATAAAAATAGATTTTCAGTTTTTTTTAGCAAATAATTTTTTTTCCTCTTAATAACTAAGCACAACTTCCACATAAAAGTATGTTTTTAGTTTTTTTATAGTAATTTTTTTTTCTTCTTAATAACTAGCCACAACAAAAAAGGATGTTAAGTAGTTATCAATTAACTAAGTCCAATAAAAAAGGAGATTAAGTAGTTATTTATATTTGCACAATAGAGAATTTCGATCACAGCAAATAAAAGAAAAAAGAGAATATCGATCACACAAACGGGCACGGAAGGCGGCTAGTAAATTATAATTAATATGTTCTAATTATTCAAATTTCTATTTAGAAGATGTTAAAAAGTTGGTAATAAATTTAGCTTACCGGTTTATGACAAACATATGGCCCGTATATGATTTTTTATAATAAATATTTGTCCAATTTCTTCTATGTAACAATGACGAATATTTTCATATATTTTTTAATTTATCATCGATGAGAACTAATTCTTCTGTTATTTAATGAAATTATTTGTAAATGTACATGCTCATTGATTTTTTCTTGATATTTAAGTTTGATATTTTACTAAAGTAAACAAAATTCATTTAGAATAAAATATTTATGAATTTATTGTAAAATGTTTTTATAGAATAAACAATCAATTTTGTCCCTAAACTATCAATCTCTCTTAAATTTAGTCCCTAAACTAACAAAATATACCAAATAGTCCTTAAACTATCATTAATATATCAATTTAGTCCCTCAACATTTTTAAAAGCATGAAAGAAAATAATAGTTCAGGGACCAAATTGATGGATTATTAACAATTTAGGGACCATTTAGTGTATTTCTATAGTTTATGGACCAAATTGGAGAGAGGTTGATAGTTCAGGGACTAAATTGAAGATTTATTCATTTTTATAATATAACTGAAACCATTGTGTAGTTTCTCCTAAAATTTATTAAATGAATAAAGTTATTTTATTAAAGGTATTGTCTCATTTATATTGTTAGGGTTTTTCTATCATTATATTAAGGTATAAAATTTATTTAGAATATAATATTTAAAATTTAGTTATAAAATATTGTTAAAATATAAGTGAACCCATTGTGCTCTTTCTTGTAAAAGTTATTAATTATTTTTTTTTAACATTAAAGCTATTGTCCCGTATATGATTTTTGTAATAAATTATAATTATCAACAACACATATTTATTCAATTTCTTTTATGTATCAGTGATAAATATTTTGTCTCGTGTATATTTTAATAATAAATTATTAATTACCAGTGACAAAAATTTATCCAATATTTTTATGTATGAGTGAAAAATATTTGCCCATATTTTTTTATATTTATTGATAAGAACTAATTGTCTTATTTAAAAAACTTTTAGTTAATTTTTTATGTATCACTGATTAACACTTGTCCTGTGACGTTTTAAGTATAAATGACAAATATTAATCCCTTAATTATTATAGTATATATTCACCAATAATATGTTTCATATAAGAGTAGAAAAAATTAGAGTAGTTTTTTGTATAATAAAAATATAGTAGAATCAGACTATTATATAAAAAAATAAAGTAAATTGAAAAATATAAGAATGTCTTTTCTTTTACGAAATAAAAAAATTACATTTAAAGGTAGAAGATTTGAAATATTATTAAAAACTGATGAAGATAAGTTAATAGGGGTGGACGTCGGTCGGTTATGGGTGGGTTCAGGTCCAAAATGTCAAACCCAAACCAATCCGTGGGTGAGAAACTAAAGACCAATTTCACCCAATTAAACTAACGGTTTGTGCGGGTTTCGGTTAAACGGTTTAGCCGGATAAAATGGTTGGGTTTGTTCGGTTTGGACCATCAATGGGCCAACACTGGATTTTTGACCCATCAACTTTTTCAATTTTGTTAATAAACAAAAAATCTGGGAATAAAAGGGATATTTACTCCCTAAAACCTAAATATATAAACCATTCATGATTCATACATGTACTCAAGTTGGCTTATAGCCTAAATACTCATTTGATCATTCTGTTTTTGTACAACTTCATCATCAGACTAGACATTAATATGTTACAATTCCTTGTCTTAATATAAAAGTACAAAGGTGCCGTGCTTCAAGTATTTAAAGTATCATAATAAGAATCTACTTCAAATAATATATTACAAATCCAATTGACAATTGGGAGATAATCTAATCCACAACAAGCTCAAGAGCACAAACATCATCACCAGCAGACTTGTAATGCTCTCCATGCATCACCAATAATTCATCACCACATCATAAGATCAAAGTGATCTACATATATTAATGGACAAAATTAGAGACAAAAATATGACACTATTTTAAAAAGTATAATAGATATTAGATGATCACCTCATCACAACCAGTCTTAAGCCTTCAAATTCCAGCCTTCCACTTCACATGAACCACCCCCACTAGACTTTTACTTATCCTTCAAATAGATCAACATTAATCAAAAACAGTTGCTAGAATCTATAACTAAAAAATATCAAAAAATGAGTATGTTAAAATTTATCCTAAAACTCTACATATTCTTGATTCACTAAATAGATTAACATTAATCAAAAGAAGAGTTGCTAGAATATATTATGACTAGAAATCTCAAAAAATGATTGTGTTAAAATTTAGCCAAAACTCTCCATATGATTGATTCACTAGACTCCATTCCAAAGAGTGAGTTGATTTGATCCAAAAAATGAGTTGTTGTGGATACTGGAAAAGCAATATTGGATTCCAAAATGAAGTAGATTCTCTAGCAGTTGCACAAAGCAACCAACTGAAAAATTAAAAAAAGCAGTTAATAAATTACAAGCAAATAATTTTAATAGGTGAAACACAATTAATAAATTACAAGCTAATATACAAGTCACTAACCCAAAACATAAGGTCATTATCATTAATGACTCCAAAAAACATTAGCCTGAAAGAAAAACAATACCAGATCCAAAAAACATAAACAATTAGTAATACAATCAATCAACAATTAGTGTTTTTTTATTACAAGAGTCGGCATATTAAATGAATAAATAATCACTAACACTATTTTTTTTCAATCACAGCTCATTGGTTGTGACTGAGAAGATGATGCTTCTCCTGATATAGCAGCTGCTCTAGTAGGTGTTGCTCCACTAGCAGATAGTCCTTCAAATTCTGTATATGATTAAAATAAAATTAAAAATAATGCCATATAAAACACAATTGAAGCAAAACAATAATGCAATTTAAAAGGTAAAATAAACAATTTCATATACCTGATACAATAGTGGCAGGCAACTCAAACTCATCATTGATATTCAAGTCTTTGAACTGACTTATGGTGGGCTTCAACCAGTTCTGACCACAGATTAGTGCTTCAGCCATTTGTGGGTTCAATGAGCTTCTATAGGTGTCTAAAACTCTACCTCCAGTACTGAAGGCACTTTCTGAGGCCACAGTTGAAACTGGTGAAGCTAAAACATCCCTCACCATTGTTGACAATACAGGATAGCGACAAGAGTTATGTTTCCACCAAATAAGGATGTCAAAGTTGACATCATCAACATCAACACGTTCCTCATCTAGATACTTTTCAAGCTCATTTCAAGCTCATTTTTTTTAATTGTGGAACTTTGTTTTTTAAGATGCTTTTTATAAGCTTCAGCCCTTGCCAAATGAGATGGAACTTCAGTTGAGACCACATTTTCACTAACTGAAATAGCCTCAGATGGACTTGTAGATGGTTGTCCAAAATGTTGTTGGTTATGGGCATCTTTGTACCAATTGAACAGTTTAAACAACTGAGTATGGATCACAACAATCAGATCGGTAAAAAATGTAGGTTGGTTTCCATACATGTCATTAAAACACCACTCGACATAGCTTAGTTTGAAACGAGGGTCAAGAATTACACCAAAGTAAAGAAGCTTGTTGATATTTTCAATTTTACCCCAATACTTGTCATATTTCTGCTTCATATCAAAACCCATTGAGGCCAAAACCGTGTTAAAGTTTCTGGTTGTTCTGTTCAACTCACAATGAACAACAGCTAGTTGGTGGAAAGCCTTGTGCAAGGATACTTCTTGTGACGAGGAAAACTCCTTAGTAGCATCATAGAAATTTTTTAAAATTTTTACAAAACACCTAACATCTTCCCAATCTCTAACACTAGGTGGACCAACTTCCCCAAAATAGTCCAAATAGCTTGAATCCTCACCCTCCAACTTCTCAAAGGCAACTTGGAACTTTTCAGCAGCCTCTAGCATAAGATATGCCGAGTTCCACCTTGTTTGAACATCAAGACATAGTAGCTTCTTGCAACCAATTTTAGCAAATTCAATACATTCTTTGAACTTTGCTGATCTTGGGGCTGAGGACCTAACAAACCTAACAACATTTCTAACAGAGGAAATAGAGAGCTCATTTTGTTTTAAACCATCACCCACAACAAGGTTCAAAATGTGAGCACAACAACGAAGATGAAAGAAAGATCCATCACCCATTAACCCACCCATATTGCTAATTCTTTTCTTCAAATAAGCAACTGCTACATCATTAGACGATGCATTGTCTACCGTTATTGTAGACACGTTCCTAATTCCCCACTCTCTTAAAATCTCTTCGACTTTCCTACCAATTGTGTCACCCTTATATTTTGGTTAGTATATTTTCAAAGGGATTCATTTTGATCATGAAAATGCAGTGAGTTGTTACTGACATTAAAAGGTCACAAATAAATAGTCATAGCAAAACATAGCACATTAGGACACAATCAAGACATTAAGAGGTCACAGACAAGTAGACATAACATATATCAAAGTACATTCATACATTAATCAATAAAATAAGAGGTCACAAGCAAATAGACATAGCATATTAAAGCATTTAGACATTAAAAGATCATAAACAAGTAGATATAGTACATTAAAACACGTACACATACATATCAAAATCATTTATTTTGTAAACCTAAATCAAATAACAAACTGAAAATCTTTAAGTATAATCTTAAATTGCAGTAATAACCTTTCAAGTAGTAACCTTGAAAAGAAAAAAGAAAAAAAGCTAATGTTAGTGAAAAAATTATGGTAGACATTAATCAAGACATTCATAGGTCACAAGCAAGTAGACATAGCATATAAGAGAACATTCAGAGGGAGAGTTAAAATTAAACTAGAAATCTATACTTTCAAGCTTGTTTATAACAAACTAAAGGTCACAAACAATATCAACACATGCTGTCTTGTAACAACCAATATCAATACTTTAAGAAAATGTACAATTAAAAACAATTTCACAGTTCAATTATACATACATTTGTAGTTGTACATTCATAAACAATAAACAAGAGTGTCTCTTAAACACATTCTTCCAAACAATTGCTAAAAAATGACCCAAAATATAAATAGTACAACATAGACATAGTAAATAAATTTAGCATGTCATCACAGTATCCAAACTAACACTTATATAAAACCACTTCAATTTTCACAAAAAAAACCTAACCAAAATAATATCTTCTTTAAAATCAACTATTTTCTCTTCTTAATTAAGAGAACAAATAAAAACATATAAAGCAAAAAAAAATTTAAAAATTAAAACTCTATAAGAAAAAAAGTTAAAAACCCAAACTTAAATAGTGAACACATACCTTCTTTTAAATCGATCTCCTTTGTCTTCTTTAGAGCACAAAATATGAACACACAAAGTAAAATAAACAAAATTAGTTAAAACTTTATGAGGAAAAAACTAAAACCCTAGCAAAAATAGAGAATACAAACACATACCTTCCTTTGAATCAATAGCAAAAGTTTGTCAAACCTAACTCACAAAATGAAACAAATCAGAGGAATGAACATGGATGTCAAGGTTTCAGACAAGAAATGGTGAAAAAAAATAAATGGAAATACTTACAAAGCTTTGAGACAAGCCTTCTTTTATGAGTTTGAAAACGAAAGAGAACGAGAGAGATGAGGTGGTCGGTGGAGAAGGATAGCAGCGACGGTGAGATGAGGGTTCAGGTCGTCATTTAATTTCTCTCTTTCTCTCAATCTTCTCAAATGTTTTCTACTGATTGGGAATGAAAGTGAAATGGTAATAAATATGTTGTGAATTGGGCTTTTACTTTAACCATAGCAATAGGCCCAATAAGCACTAACAGTAACACAAAGTCTCAACTTTAGGAGGGAAAAATACATGTTGACCAAAAATTTAGGAGGGAAAATATATGTTGACCAAAAAATTAGGAGGCAAAGTATACACGTCATTGTCCTTGGATAGAAAATAATAATAATGAAGATAGTGGTATTATTATGGGCGGTCGGTAATGGATTCCTATGGGTCCAAAAATTAAATCCGAGCCCGTCCGTTTTAATCCATTAAAACCCAATTTTTTCATCCGATTAACCCGTGACCCGACCCGCAACCACCCAATATTCAATTTTTTAAATCGGTTTTATCGGATTCAGGTCAGTTCGGTAAATCTTGTCCACCCCTATAAGTTAAGTGTTTTAGTAGTAATTCCTTTTAGTATATTGTACTTTTGTTTCTATTTTTCAGTTCTTAATCTTTTATTGTAGACATGATCTTCTCTATTTATATAAAAGTTGGCATAATATTTTCTTTTTGGTCGATTGAGTTACTATCTTTGAGGCGTATCTTTTATCGTGATTTTTGTTTTTATTTTTATGCGTAGATTTATTTTGGCTAAAATATTTTTTGTTTCTATTTCTATGATTTGTTTTTTTTTTCCCTTCCTAATTTTATGTTTTGTATTTTTTTTTATCTTGTAAAATTACATTTAAAGGTAGAAGATTTGAAATATTGTTAAAATTGTTGAGGACAAATTAGGTTTTTTTAGTAGTAGTTCATTTTAGTATGTAATATATTGTTAGTAGATTTTTTTTTTAGATTTAGATTGGACTAGTACTTTTATGTTTTTCTTTAGAGGTAATTTCTGTTGCTATACTCCCTCCGTTCTTTTTTGTTTGTTGTTTTAGAAAACAAAATTTGTTTCAAATTATTTGTTGTTTTGATAATTTAAAGTTATATTTTGTCTATTATACCCTCCTTCCTAATTTTTTTATTGACTAAATTTTATATAATCTTTTTATTGTATTTTTTATTTACTAAACTTCTTCATATAATCTTTTTATTGTATCTTTTTTTTTTTTTTGGTTTGTTATGATTCGCCTTTAATTTTTTTTTGTGGTTTTAATTTTTTGGAAAGATAAAGTGTGTGCAAAAAAATAGGAATTTTTTGGTGGATTAAAATTAGAGTATAATATATTCCAAAAAAAAAAAGAATTTAATAGGAAAATAAAGTGCAAAAATACATTTTCTTAATTTGACATTTTTTTTCTCAAACAACAAACAAAAATGAACGGAGGGAGTATTTTTTTTTTTTTTTGAATCAAGAAAATATTATTCCATTCAAAAAACAAGTCTGTACAAGGTGATCAACAGATCCAACCAACCAAAGGACAAACTAAGACAAACAGGAAGCAAGCTATAACATCAACTGAGCCAGAGGCTCTCTAAACTTAGCAACCATCCAACCTCTATATACTATAGTGTTAACCATGACTTCATCTATGTTTGTATAATGTACTCTATTGCCAAAACAAATATCATTCCTATAGTTCCAGAGAGTGTAAACAGCTTCAGCAACAACACTCTTAAAAAACTTTGCCTTCCAACCCTTGCCTTTACTGTGTTTAGTGATCCAGCAAAGTTCATCACCCCACTCCAAAGGTACATGGTCGATTTGTAACCAGTTGAGAACCTTGCACCAAATGTTTCTCATGCCAACACATCCAAAGAAGAGGTGATTGAGAGATTCTTCTATGGGACAGAAACAACATTTAGCATCAACAGTTATCCCAAATCTATTAAGCCTATCTTTGGTTGCCAACCTACCATGGCAGGCCAGCCAAAAAGTAAAGATAGCACGAAGTCTAGCAATATTCCCATACATATTCACCCTCCAATCCACAACAGGGTACTCAAATCTAAGTAAACTATAAACCTGTCTTGTGATGCACTTATTTTTCATGTGATGCCAATTCTGAAGCTGGAGAAGATTATTTCTCTTGTGTAAAATAGCTTTTAGAATCCAAGAGCAAGATTGCCTCACTGCATTGTCATAATTTGCTCTTGTTTGACTTAGTAGCTATGAATCCATTTGATCCATAGGCTGTCAGCTTTACTACGGAGGGAGTATTTTCATGTGTATATTTGTTTTATACTTACTAGCCGCCGTGTGATCGATATTTTTTTTTTGTTTGTTTGTTGTGATCGATATTCTCTATTGTGCAAATATAAATAACTATGTAATCTCCTTTTTTATTGGACTTAGTTAATTGATAACTATGTAACCTCCTTTTTTGTTGTGGCTAGTTATTAAGAAGAAATTTTATTTTATTTTTTTACTATAAAAAAACTGAAAACCTACTTTTATGTGGAAGTTGTGTTTAGTTATTAAGAAAAAAAAAATTTACTAAAAAAAACTGAAAATCTATTTTTATGTGGAAATTATTTTTCAACATTTACAAATATTGTTTTTTTTTTGGTAATTTTTTTTAAGGGTAATATAGGACTAATGAAAAAGCCATCCCAAAAATTTGTATCCTTTTTATCTATAACTAGCCGCCAAACGTTTGTGTGATCGATATTTTTTTTTGTTTGTTGTGATCGATATTCTCTATTGTGCAAATATAAATAACTACTTAATCTCCTTTTTTATTGGACTTAGTTAATTGATAACTATTTAACCTCCTTTTTTGTTGTGGCTACTTATTAAGAAAAAAAATATATATTTTTTTTTTACTATAAAAAAACTGAAAACCTACTTTTACGTGGAAGTTGTGCTTAGTTTTTTTTTTTGTAGTTTTTTTAAGGGTAAAATAGGAATATTGAAAAAGTCATCCCAAAAATTTGTATCCCCTTTATATATTAGTATAGATAATAGAAGTAATAGATATATAGTAATAGATACTTATTTTAATTTTTTTTTGTTTAGTTTTTTTATTAGTTTATAAGTTAAAATTACATTTAAGGGCAGAAATAATGTTTGTTTTTTTTTTTTTTTATGTTTGGTAATATGTTGAAAATATATTGAATGTTATAAACTGATCTAAATAATAGGAATAATATAGATGAACAAGAGAGAAATGAGAGAAAGAATAGTTTGTATTATTGATCACTAGGATTAGGGTTACATTACAAGGATACACAGGTCCTATTTATAGATAAACATAATGGGCCAATTACATGGGCCAATGACCTATATGGACATCCACTAATAATATTCATAACACTCCCCCTTGGATGTCCATCGAGAATGTGCCTCGTTAAAACCTTTACTAGAAAAAACCCAGTGGGAAAAAAATTCTAGCGAAGGAAAAAGAGTACAACATCCTTTGTGTTTAAACTGCCTCGTTAAAAACCTTACCAGGAAAATCCAATGGGATAAAACCATGGTTAAGGGAAAAATAGTGCATAACACAATTATTTCTCCCCCTCATAAGGACATTTATATCTGAGACGAAGAACCTCAATTAATCTTCAATGTAGTTGATAAATAGCTTTACTTGACGATGACTGATTTGTAGAAAGATCTGATTCTTCTCCTTTAATATACTCTTCTCTGAATTAGCCGTGGATGCAATATTATCTTCTTCAAGTTTCTTGTATGTGTAGAATCACAAACCTCAATAAAACCATATTCTGAACTTGTTGGATGTAGTGTTAAAACTTCCACATAATTGAAGGATATTGTTGTATCTCCAAGATACAAATTATATACTTGACTTTGTTCAAATATATTTGAGTTTATTGATATCATTACATACATAATTAGAAAATAGCAATAATGTTCTCAATGGAACGAAAATATGGTACTCCAAGACCAATTCAAGCAATTGATCATTTTATCGAGACATGAAATGATCTTTGTTCATATCAAGTGACATTGCAATCAACAAATTATATTTGTCCATATCAAACTGATTTAGTACATTTTTTTTTTTTAGGCAAAAGGAACAAAAATATATAAAATAAAAGTAAAAGATACAGAGACCGGGGGGACATTAAAACCTGACCCGGCTAAAACCAAAAAGAATACAACGTGATCAAACAAAACCAGGTACAACAGCCCTAATTAATTTTATCGATACAAACACTCAACACAGGCGCAACCCAGCGAACCCGCGTACGGGCGCGAAACCAAGTTACAAAAAAAAAAGTGAAAAGTGAGAGCACCAAACATTTGATATATAAGTTTCTCGATGCACAAAATTTTGTTGAAATACCAAGTTTGTAATTCCAAACAAACTTTTATCATCAAATCATTTCAAACTTTTCTTTGATCAACATATTTCAAAAGCTCTTCAGGAGTTTTGATCAAACTTTTACCATTATGCTTGAATAACAAGTCAAACTTGATTCTTATCAATATTGTTTTCCTTTTCGTAAGAAAATTGATTCTTATAATCTCATCATTTTCACATCTTTAGATGTACGGACTGCAGGTCCAAAAATCTTTCACTTTGCAAAGTGACTTTAATTACGTAGCAATTGCATCATTTCATTTAGACAATCAATGTCTTGTCTATAATCTTGAATATACTTTAGTTCATGATCCTCATTATTTCTTATCACATATAGCGCTATATTATGTGAAAAAATATTGTCAACGTTGACTTCCTTTCGGTTCAATCGTATTTCATTCATGACATAATTTCCATCCATGACATAATTCGTTGAGATCTCTTTATTGTCATAACTTTCAAGTACTTGATAAGTTCTTTCGGAACTAAAACATCAATTATGTCAAATACTCTTTTCATATCCTCACTTGGGTCATATTTCATATTAGCTCCTTTTCTTATTTGAGGATTTTTATCCTTGGAACCGATTGACCTACCACACTTCAGGGTGGTTAAGACTCATTTGCAATATAAGATTGTCCAACAGGGACATCCATTTTGATTGGAGCATTAGCAACAGGTAGTTTATTTCATAAACTTTGCAAATGATTTATCTTATGAACTTCCGGTTCATACTGATTTCTAAGAGGATCAAGATGAGATAATAACAATAATTTATATCAAGTGATTCATATGAACTTATGATTCACAATTTCAGCTGCTTATTCTCTCCCCCTAATATTGGGAAAATTGGTTCATCACTTGATAATTAGCCTTCTGGGCTATAAATCTAATTTCCCAATATTCTTTAACAATTTATCTTAATGCATTATATTGGAGCAACTGGAACATACCAACACATCCAAAAATGCTTATATGAAAAATATTAGGTTATAAACCTAAATTTAATTGCAAATTAAGGGGAGGACTATCATATTATAACTTATTGGCATTGATGCGAAACAATATCTCAACATAGTCGTTTGAGTGTTCCCATAATAAAAATTAGAAGCTTTGATTTCATAAGTATCGTTCATTTAATTAACTTTAGACGTCTAAAGAATGGATCTTCAGGTCCATTTTTTATGAACATTCAACATATACTTCAAGATGTTCAATATCAATTTTGATTGACATACGATACTTATCAAATAATTTATATAAAATGAGCTTTTAATCAAATCAGTACCTCACAAACTTCTGGTTGTGAGTTGACAACAAACGTAAATGTGACCATTTAGTTGATGCATCAATTAAAAATATAAGGTTCACATGATATATCGATAAAATGTGCTCATTTATTATAATGAAGGAACTTCAGGCCCTTCAATACATATCTATAGAATTTCTTTTTCGCATCATAATAATCCGGTATGACCCAACCGGTATTGCCAACGATAAATTTAATATGATTTGTAAACTTCTGGTTTACAATATTTTGTGCTTCAATTGCACTAGTATATTTATAAGTGTCGTATAAACTTCTGGTTTATAACTTTTTCATTACACTTATTTTATTTATAGCTATGAATCTTCAGGATTCATATTTTAAAAGACATTCTACGATATTTCTAAAAGTGCAGGCTTATGAATCTTCATGATTCATATTTAAAAATCTACTACGTTACTTTTAGACACGTAGGCTATGAATCTTCAGGATTCAAAATTTTCATCACGATGCTTCTGGATCGTATCCTATGAATCTTCAGGATTCATATTTTAAAATTTTACTACGATGCTTCTGGACCGTAGGCTTATGATTCTTCAGAATTCATATTTCAAAAATTTCACTATGGTGCTTCTGGACCATAATTTGTGAATTAATATTCAATTTCTATCAATTGAGTTCTTCAGGAACTACAATATTAGTGAATTCTTCCGGAATTCATGATGGGAAAACTGAGTTTTCTAAGTTCTTCAGGAATTAAAATTGTTGAATTCTTCAGGAATTCATAAATTAAATTTCTTAAGTTCTTCAGGAATTAAGATTATTGAATTCTTCGGGAATTCTTAAATAAAATTTTCAAGTTCTTCAGGAACTGAAATTGTTGAATTCTTCTGGAATTCATAAATAAAATTTTCAAGTTCTTCAGGAACTGAAATTGTTGAATTCTTCTGGAATTCATAAATTAAATTTATTAGTTCTTCAGGAACTAATTTTGTTTGTAGTTCTTCAGGAACTTTATAATATAATCAAAATATCTTTTGCAATCCTTTAAGGATGTACAAATATATTTTTTCTAAAAATATATATAGAATAAATAAATTACCAAAATAAAAAAACATAAAAGGTAATATTGATTTGATACTATATTGATTCATATTGATTTGGTTGATTTCTTATTTTCTTATATAATGATACATACTCAATACACGTGCCGTATTTGTATCGTTTCAAATCAGTATAATATTAATACATAACTATAGTAGAATAATACTGAAATTGGTAATCATATGTGCAGTGTATGTCTCGTTTCAAATCAGTATGAATCATGAGCAAGATTATGACATAAAATAAATTGAAATGAAAAGAGATTATGTGTTCTTACCTTTGCAAATTTTGGTAGAGTGTCGTGCTGATAACGTGTTATAAACTGATCTAAATAATAGGAATAATATAGATGAACAAGAGAGAAATGAGAGAAAGAATAGTCTGTATTATTGATCACTAGGATTAGGGTTACATTACAAGGATACACAAGTCTATTTATAGATAAACATAATGGGCCAATTACATAGGCCAATGACCTATATGGACATCCACTAATAATATTCATAACATGTTTTAAATTGGGTTTATAAAATAGAAAGCTGTGAAGAACGTTTTTATTTTATTTTCTCTTTTCATTTAGATTGTCACTTCACTACTCCTCTCTCTCTCTCTCGCTCTGGAGTAGAGTGTCTTCCTTCCCAGTTCCCACTCACTCACCGGAGCACCGGAACGATCGACGGCGGAACAATGGAAGCATCTTCTTCATCGGCGATAGCACAACAAACATGGGAATTAGAAAACAACATAATCCCAATGGAAACTCCCGCAGACGATTCAATCTTCCATTACGACGAAGCTGGCCAAACCCAATTCCAACGCGATAAACCATGGGCAAACGATCCTCACTATTTCAAACGCGTTAAGATCTCTGCACTCGCTCTTCTTAAGATGGTTGTTCACGCTCGTTCTGGTGGAACAATCGAGGTTATGGGTCTTATGCAAGGTAAAACCGATGCTGATTCTATCATCGTTATGGATGCTTTCGCTTTGCCTGTTGAAGGCACTGAAACTCGTGTCAATGCTCAAGCTGATGCTTATGAATACATGGTTGATTATTCTCAGACCAACAAACAGGTTCCGTTTTTATTTTTATTCATTATTTTCAAACCCTAACCCTAATTACAATTTTGTTTTTCGTTTTCCTTTAAAACCTAAACCTAATTATATTTTTGTTTTCTGCTTTAAATAATTAACCCTAATTGCAGTTTTGATTTTTCTTCCCCTTAAACCCTGACCCTGATTATAGTTGTGATTTTCCCCTTAAACCCTAACCCTGATTAGGATTGTGATTTTGTCATAACTTGATAATTTTGTGTGTGTAGGCTGGGAGGTTGGAGAATGTTGTGGGATGGTATCATTCTCATCCTGGTTATGGTTGTTGGCTTTCGGGGATTGATGTTTCGACGCAGATGTTGAATCAGCAATTTCAGGAGCCATTTTTGGCGGTTGTGATTGATCCGACGAGGACTGTTTCTGCTGGAAAAGTTGAGATTGGGGCTTTCAGGACTTACCCTGAAGGTTATAAGCCTCCGGATGATCCTATTTCTGAGTATCAAACTATTCCTCTTAATAAGATTGAAGATTTTGGTGTTCATTGCAAGCAGGTTTCTCTTCTTTCTTAGCTCCCATGAATTCCATCTCAAACCCTAAAATATTGTTGTTTTTGTGTATTTTTGTCTCATACATTTGTGTGTTTTTTCAGTATTATTCCTTGGATATCACTTACTTCAAGTCTTCTCTTGATTCACACCTTTTGGATCTTCTGTGGAACAAATACTGGGTGAATACATTGTCATCTTCTCCTTTATTGGGCAATGGAGACTATGTAGCTGGACAAATCTCGGATTTAGGTATTCTTCAGTGTTATTCTTTTTGCTGCGATAATTTGTTTTTGTTGTGTTGGTTTTCTATTTCTCTTAATAAACATCCCGTCATTATTATTGTTATATTCTGAATTTATGAATAACTCAATTGGGAACTTTTCTTTGTTGTAGCTGAAAAGCTGGAACAAGCAGAGAATCAATTGGCACACTCACGTTTCGGGCCACTAGTAGCACCTTCACCTAGAAAGAAAGAAGTGAGTGATTGTTTCTCTATATATCTTCTGCAATGTACTTTGTCTAATTATGGAATTTCTGTATTCAGAGTTTCAGCTGGTTTATTGTTTCACTTATTCATTTGACCAATAATTTTTTATGATCAAAACGGTTCTGGGTGTTTTGTTATTATAGCATTCATTCATTCTCTAGGCATATATTTAGATATCCATATGTAGTGATTGAGGTTTTGAGAAGTTTATATTAGTCAGCCATGAGTCTCCATGATTACTAGACCACATTATACATTTGTTTATCCGTAATTTGCATATTTGGTAATTATATTCTATTTTCGGCCAACATTTTTATGCTAAGGGACTGTGAAAGAAGGATGGATTGCATATTTGCATCTAGTCTGCATCCATATATTTTGTAACATCAATTCACAATTTACATCAATATATTTGTTTAGAATTACTTTTTTCCTTCCATGTTTCCTTTTTAACCTCTTTACTTTGGTTCTGTTGGCTTTTCATGATATGATTTAGTGTTTGTGTTAGATTTTTATTATCAGTAAGAATCAAACTCTACCTTAGGGTTTAAAAAACACACACACACACACACTGCGCACCAACCACTTGAGCTAGACCCCACCCCAGTGAATGTTGTGTAAGATACGTATGTCTGTAAACCATTGTTGAAATGGCACTCGTCTATCACTATGAAATTTAAGATTCACTCAGTAAGTGCTAAGCAGTTTTTTCTTTCTTTCTTTCTTTCTAGTTGCTAGATACCAATATTTATTTAGCAGGTTCCTCTTGCTTTGTCATTGTCAACCCAGAAACCAATAATTTAGAACATCTAGAATCACCGTCTCAAAACAAAAGTGAATTCATTTGACTTTTCTTATGGGAGAATGAGATTTAAAGTGATATACATGTGTGCATCTAGTTGCTAGGTTCACGAGTGCTCCAACTGGATGTTGGACATTTGCCAACTCAGCCAGTAAATAGCATGCCTGGATTTGCATTCAGACCTTTAAAAATGGCCTTCAATCCATTCTACGGTGATTTTGGAAAAAATTTAGATATTTGATTACTTTGAAACAATTAATTTTTCCTCCAAACCTCAGTTTGACTAAAGAGATATAGAGTAGCTTTTGCATTAAGTTGTAAAATTTAACTCTACTTTTATCTAATCAATTTACAAAAACAAGTTTGTTCAATGACAAAAAAGTTGTTTGCTGCTGTCTTTCATCAATCACATCAGACATCTGATTAGGATCTGGACGTTAGACACGTGGATGTTTGGGATTGTAGTTGGCGGCCTAACTGTTGCTTTTGTGCCTACGGATTTTTGTTCCTTACATTTTGTGTTTTTGTTTATAAGGGAACTTTCTTTGTTTTGCTCTAATTTCCACATTTCCCTTCAAACATGTTCTTAAAAGGATTTTGGGAAATATTGCTTATATTGTCTTTGATTTGCTTTCTGAATAAGGTTGCATCTGTGCCCCTAAGTCATTTAATTGTTTATATGTCAAATACTGAAGAGTGGAGACGTATTTAATTGTTTATGGTGCTTGATTAGTTCTGTCTATATTTCTACTTGTTTAATTTCTACAAGTTTTCCTCATGGCATCTTAGATTTACTTTGTCAATTTTCTGTTTTATTACATTCATCCCTCACCATTATATTATTTCATCAAAGTAGAACCTGTTTGTGTGCACTGACCATATAATGTAGTGGCCTCGTCATTTTAAATTTAATATTATGGACATGTAATGTAATCCACATATGCAAATGATTATTGTAGAGCAAATCTTCTGCAATGTGCTTAATATTTCAGTGGATCCTGTCCTTATATGGTGATGGGTACTATACTATGCCTTGGCATAGAACTGATCTTGAACCATACAAATGCATAATATACTTTTTACCTATTTGATGTTAATTTTCATTATCAAATTTCTGAGCCATCATCCGTGAATATGACACAATATTGATGTTAACAGTCTCTTCCTACTACACCCCCTCAGTTTTACCTCCTTGCATACTTAATGCTGACATCAAATTCTCAATGATCTGCAGGAAGAGTCTCCACTTGCTAAGATCACTCGAGATAGTGCAAAGATAACAGTGGAGCAAGTACATGGTTTAATGTCACAGGTGAGATCGCCAACACCACCCTCCAAAAAATAATAAAAAAGTATTACTAGACGGCTAAAATATTATGATGAATTTGTTTGGTGCAGGTAATCAAGGATACCTTGTTCAACTCTGTTCATCAAGCTAACAAGTCTCGTACAGAAACATCTGACCCTGAACCAATGATTGAAAGCTGATTATGGACGAGCAATTTTATTTTCTCATTTTAAAACTTTAGATGTTAGAAATTTAATGACAAAATGCGAAGAATGCAGTCTGTTTATTGGCTATGTCCACTACCCTTGTGTATTTTGTCAAATACCAACTAAAAATTTTGTTGACTTTTTAAAAAATTAACGTTCTATGTTTTGCTTATCATTAGTTTGTAAAAAAAATAGCACCTCTTTTAAAAAATGCAACTAAAAATATAGTAGTATTTTTGTAAGGGAGGAAACTCATTTTGTTTGCAGAGGAAACTCATTCTTTTCGTTTGCAGTCTCTTGGAAGTTTGCAATTCAATTTGTAAAATTGAGGTCTTAACAGTAGTTTGTAAAAAATAGCTTTCTCTTGGAAGGGAAAAAATTAACTTATAACTTGAGACCAAGGGGAATGAATGTCCATCTTGTACTATGGATGGTGATTTATTTTTTAAGGGGATGATTTTAGAGTGCCTTAAAATATAATTAAGTATTTTTTTTTTCCTCTTCTATGTTAACTTGCTCGTACCGATTCTTAACAAAAATAACCCTAATAATCTGGAACTTGAAGCAAAAAAAAAAGCTTCATTTTGCTATTCTATGTTAAAAAAAAATGTAAAAGGTCAAAAACTTCATCTTTTCAACGTTTGATTTTTAAAAACAAAAAATAAATAGATGAAACAAATGATTTAATACTCTTTTTAAAAACAAGATAAATAAAAATTGGTTAAAAATTGTTTCATTAAATAATTAAATTTGAATGTCTTTTCCAAACAATTCATCTTTAAGTGAAATTTATTAGAGTTTAAAGGACATTACAACCAATAAGAATGATTCAATGTTCCATGTAATATCATGAAAATGGAGTTAAATGGAGTGATGTGGCGGAAAACATGGTTGTGATTGGTTGACAATGTAAAATTATTTTACACTATCGGTGCATATTCATTTTTCTCAATTTATTAACCACTTAAGCGTTTTGGTGTTAAATATTTTTTTTTCTTGTTACAATAGTTCCAAAACAAACAAATAATTATTATTTATAAGCTTTTTTCTCTTCCCTTCGTTTTAAAAGTACTGTCCAAATAAATACCTTGTAGCAAAATAACAAGAAAGAAATTAACATTTCACAAATATGACCACAGTGGTGAAATTGGATACGTATCATGTGCTATGTAAGAATGAATGGATGGTTAGTATGGTAGGTCCTAGAATAGTACAACGTTTATGGTTGCACATGAATGTACAAAGAAACTATAATTTTGTAAGTCATTTTCATATGTACGGTAATTTCAGACTATAATCAATTAGATGCCCAATAAAAGAGGTCTCTATAAAAACGTACTAGTATTACTCTTCACCTTTCATCCCCACCACTATCAAGAGCAAAAGTCCAATTCAAATAGAACTCCCTATTAATTTTAGTCGTATTTCAACCTCTTTTCTTTTCTATGAATTGCCAAATAAATCATGCTTTCCATACAAACATTTAATTTAAATCAATACTACCAAGCTCAACTGACAAAAATATGTCAAAATTGATAGATCGGACGTTATGGTTGAAGTTCGAACTCTGATTCCCTCATTTGTATGTGTCTGAATTTATAATGATTTTGTCATTTCGTCTATGCACAAAAAAAGAAAATAGTATCAATACGATGTCACACATTTAGAAGATAAATGTGTCCCTTAAATATGTGGGTGCAAGTTCCATCTTTGGGTGTAGCGTATAAAAGAAAATCTGTTGAGAGATGTAAAATCTTTAAATGAATCTCTATATCCCGAAAGATTAGTCTCTAACTTCTGCTTGATGGCAATCCATAAAATATTAAATTAATAGTAGTTAGTAGTATGCATAGAATTATAAAGCCAAATTATAAATGCATATTTTTTTTCTCAACAATTTTTTAGATATATTTATTGTTGATTTACATTTTTAAAAAAAATAATATTTATACGCTTTGAGTTTTTTGTGCCTAAGAATGTTTCTTCCCACTCTTTCTGTCTCTTTCATTGTCACACCAACATGCATTTGATAAGATTCTTATGGGATAGCATATAACAAAAAGCAATGTCTTCATTCACAAGCAAATGGTCCTTTGAATTCTCTTTATGATGCTAGGGCAATTTTTGTATACAACTCTCACATGGGCACCTAAACCACACACATACACGAGACTCCTCTCAATTTAATTTCTTTTTCTAGAATTTTTTTAGGCATGCAAATAGAAGGCTAGCAACTTCGAGGGGCAACTTAATTTCATAATCCAACAACAAACATATCATTTTTTTCTTTCCTTTTCAATTTGTCAAATTTTAAGTATTTGGACTCTCTTGAGCTAACTTGTCTTGTGACCACTATCTCACTCACGAACTTCATCATCTAAATTGTCTTTTGGGTTTTAAAGGGACATGTCATACCACTATTTTCTTGTGAGAAATCTAACCATCCAAGTATCCAACTTCGTGTTATTAAAGCTAACCACAAAAATGTTGTGTTTTTTGAAAGGTAAATAATTTTTTTAAAATGTGATTAATTTTTATATTAAGTTTTTCCTCCGTCCACAAAATGATGATTCACTTGACAAATTTTAATAAGATTAAGAAAAATGTATAAATTATTGGAGTCAACTGAAATCGAAGTCTCTTGAAAAATGTCTCACATTATCAATTTTAAGTTCGTATTTGATTTTTTTTATTTATTTTTTTGTCTAGTGATTAATGTATTTGTTTTGGAAAGCATTGGTGTAACGAGATTTGAGAGTTGTAAAATTTTTCATTTAGTTTTATTTTATTCAATAGTTGTCATTTGACAACCACCACGATTTTTCTTCAATTTTAAAATTTTTCATACTATATTCTTATATTGTGATTGTGTTTTTTAATTTATCTAATGATATACTTTCCAACATAAATAAATGAAATAAACAGGACACTACTTCTTCTAAATTACCCTCATAAAAAATATTTTTAATTACTATTTGTGTATTCACCACTGTCGTAAATACAAATTCAAATGTATTAATTTGTGAGTGATGCAAGTATTATTAATTAATCAGAAGATTATTTTTTTTTAAAGGAAAAAGGAATAGTAGGTCTTCCATATTTGAAAACCACGAGAGTTTTCATAAAGTGCAAGCAATTACATGCAAATAAACCTAATTTATTTGGACAAACAAGAGGCAAAAATGTGAAGATAAAAAAGTGGAATGGTTGATTTGTTACTTTATTCTAGTTTGAGTGGTGGAATATGACAATACTGATAGATAGCATCACAACAGTAGCAAAATAGCGAGGTAAAGAAAGAAGAAAAAAGAACTTTTAGATATGGTTGGTTAAGAGAAGTTTCGTCAAATCCATGATTCCCATCAAAATTGATGGTAATTAGAAAGAGTGAATCACATAAAATCAAAGAAAAAGAAAAAGAAGAGTGAATCACATTAATCTTTGAAATTTTAGAGGTTGAAAAATATATTCTTTAATTCATAAAATAAAATATTAATCTCTAAAATTAAAGACGAGTAATCAATTTAATTCTTGTCAAATAGTTCTAATAATTATGAATTGTAAATTAAAAAACAATCACCGTTTAATCTGCAAAATGTAAATACCGAACAAAACAGTCCAAAACAAAATAACACATAATAAAATTTAAAGTATTGAACAAATGTTATCTTGTAATTGTAGATGTTTGATGGAAACAATATTATTTTGGTAATTTAGACAATTTGTGCATAAGATAAATAGTTGTCCAATGGTGACAAGAATTTCAAGTTTTGTCCAGTCTTTTGGCTGCTTGTTTGTCTAGTCCAACAGATTTAAAATCAAACACTGTACAACTAAAGTTGTCATGTCTAGTCCTTTATTTTTAGCAGATCAACACACCATAAAGAGATTAGATTGATTGACAAATTAACTTTTTTTTTTGTTCAAATTGACAAATTAACTTTATGGACCAAAATTATTATTCACTAGTAATTAAAAAAAGTTATCAACAAAATGCAAAATGCCCTTGCCACTTGAGGTTAGAAAGTCTATATACTCCTCAATATTATGTTCTATTTATGTGTTTCTCAATCAAATAAATCAACTATGTGGTGATTTTAGATGCCAAATGCTTGGAAAAGAAACATTTCTCTAAATCATTCCTTGCCTTTGAGAGTGAAAGGTGGTGCATTTCCACTATTCACTTGGGATACATACATTCCTCCTCACCCGGATATCAATGGTATTGCAAACCCAATCCATACCATATATGCCTTATGTAAGGCTTTTATGAAGAATCTTTGCTCCACTTGGTTCTAATCACTAGAAAATAAATCAAGACATTTGATTTTTGGTTAGTGTGCCTAAAAACATGGGAGAATTCCTATAAGCCCAATCAACTTTTTGGTAGCAATAATTAAAATTATTCTAATGGCATCTCTTATCTTAGCCTTTCTTTCCAATTTCTTTTTCTATTCAACTTTATACTCATGGTGTGTCTATTGCCTATCTATTTGTTTTGGTGGGTCAAAAAAGAGAGAGTAATATTTAATTCATAAAATAATTTAAATTAGTATTCATATTTTTGTAATTTTTAATTATTGTAACTTCAATAAATTAATTATTAAAAACTTTATATTTTTACAATTTTTTTATTTAATATCAAATTCTTTTCTTTCAGAATTTATTTTTTATTTATGTGTTTTATTATATTTTCTTATCATATTTAGCTGGTTTCTAACCCAACTTATATTCATCATAATTTTTCTTAACTAAAAGGACAAAATAAGACAATTTTCAAAATTAACCGATCATATTTTGGTGTATCGTCAAATACTAAATTTAAATAGAGAAATTATTATAATTGAATAAAACAAAATATTATATTGGTCTTATCATGTTTCTTTATCCTAACTACCGAACGAGATCCAAAAATATTGAGATATGCAATTTTTGTTCAATGTTTAGTTAACCCTTGCTAGTTTGAGGGATTTGGTTCGATCCTCTGCTTCATTGTAAATTTTTTTAGCACTCTGTTCTATTTTCAGAGGAACCATATCTTTTTCTTTTGAAGCATAAATAAATGATTATTTATATTTCCAATTTTCCATGAGGCAATGGTGCATGGAAGATATAGACACAGTGAATTAAGCCAAAGGGAAATGAAAGCTTCCCAGTGACAATTTAATTTGGAATCATGCAACTACTTTAATTTGGGTCAACACATTATGTATCCAAACCGAATCAATTTTTATTTTTTTTGGTAAATATCTTTTTTCTTTATTTTTAATCTTTTAAAAGTTCTTAATTCCCAAAGTATATAATTTCCTCAATGGTTCAAATATACTAGTAATACTTTCTTTTTTTTTAAATAAGCAAACATACTAGTAGTACTATATACTCCTATCTAACTAGTTCCCGTAGTACCTAACCAGTTCCACACAATGTGGTGATACTTCAGCTAATCTAACACTATTTTTCTAGTTTATTTAGATATAAAGTTTCAAAAAAATTGAATTTAGTTTTAAATATCCTTCTCACATACCAATATTGTGTGATACAAGTAGTAGATATTTGAACTTCTTAATTACTAATATTTAATCTTAGGTCCGATCCTCGGTCAGTACATGTGAAAAAATATTTGTTGGCAAAAGTTAACCTCTTAAATATATCTAGTTATCTCAAGGGAATTAATCTTTATAGCTTGCGTGTGGAGGATATATTTTTGGTACAAAAGAAAAAAAATTCCACTTCTTGCATTTCTTGTACACTTGTGCGGATCAATTGATACCAAATTCTAAAAGGTTTTTTAAGCCTCGATCGGCTTAAAAACGATTAATCAGAAGGCACCAATCCTATTTTCTACTGGTTATGGACCAACTCAATTTAGCACCGTAATAATTCAAACATGAGATCATAAGATAAATACACTCTAAAGTCTTAAAAGGACTTGTTTTTGGTAGAGAAATTCTAAAAGGATTTATTTGTTGGTATTGTAAGCGTAAGAATGTTTAGTATGCATTTAATCAGAACTCACACTACAAGAATATGGCTTGTTATTGAATTCATCTCATGAGTTGTTATCAAATTTTCTAATAAATTATAATCCTAAATTCCTCAGTTAAAAGAATCTTCAAATTCAATCCAAATTAAATATTCTTAGTTCATTAGTGAACCTAAATTAAGATTTAAATAAACATTAAGTATAGAAATTTCCCTATGATTTCATGCATCAATGTACTATTTCTAGATACAAGAATTCATAATCTCAAGTATTCACAAAAAATTTCAGTTTCAAACTATATATATATGAACCATAAATCATTCAATCGGTGATGAATAGATAAAAATCATCACAATGAGAGATAAAAAACACATCATTTTGGAAAATTTAAATTTTTCAAAAGATAAATGTTTTCCACAAACTAATTAGAATCTCTAATACTAGAAGATAGTACTTGAGTTTTGAAATAATTATTGGTCAACATTTTAATTAGTAATTCCATTTTTTGACTTTCACTTTTTCTACCCATCATCAACTTGTACCTCTCTTCTATTCTTTCCTTAGTTTCCGTAAGGATCTTTAACATATACGGAGTACTAGTATACATACAACTATATATTCATTTTTTTGTCACGTTCTTCCAATTTAAAGGTAACATGAAATGTCACCATCATTTTGCTGCCTATATTCTAGAGCCATGCATTATTATAATGAAGGAAGCAAATTGATGATTGTGGACACAACATTTTACTTGTGTTTTTTTTTTTACGAGGAAATTGAATAGAAGAAGAAAAGCATATATATAATGGTCCAAAATTTGTTTTTTGCTTCAATAACACAAGAAGAATCAAAGTCTAGGAAATATATAATGCAGTTTGGGATTGTATATATAAAGCCAAATCGAATATTCATAATCATCAATTTTATATACATTAATTAATTGATAATTTATAATAACCTTCCTCAGAAGAACTACTTATGCATATATTATGAAGCTCAAAAATAGCACAAACAATGCAAAGAGGAATCACAACAAGCTGTTATATTCCACTTTTATGACTCCCCAAACTTGTTACATTGAAATAGTATTTTTGCACCTTGCATATATGTATCTCCAGCGCAAAATGTATGTGCCAATTTGGGAATATTAGGACCCGTGATTACTATCTTCATATATAGCTTTTATTATTTATTTTTTTTTCTTTTTCATTTATAAGTATAAAATATTTAATTAGTAGCATCTCAATTGAGAAGAAATTTCAATTTCTTTGTGTTAGCTATATTAAGAGAAGTGATATATAGCACGATACATTAACCTACAAAGTTCAACAACACATAAATCGTGATTCTTGACTTTTTGTATCAATTAGTTTTGATGACGCTCCAATAGATTGTTGAATTTTGTGGATTAAAGCTCCAATTAGTTTTGATCACGCTCCAAAAAAATCATGATCCTTATTTTACGACTTGAGTTCCAATGTCAGACTATTAAGCATTTAGGTCTAATTTGGTGCGCTGTATAAGGAGACAAGATAATATAAAATTAACCTATCATGTTTAAATTATTTGTTTGGTGCACCAATAGGAAAATATAAACTAAGCATATTATGAACAACCTTAGGTTCCGCTGATTTTGTTAACACAATTTTTATTATTAGTCTTTGAAATTTGTGGTGATTTTAGTTGTTATCAATGAGGTAGTAATTGTAAAAAATAAAAACAATGAGGTAATAGACTATTTTTTTTGGCACAAGGTAATAGACTATTAATTAAAATGAACAATTATGCGCATTTTTTAGAAACAATGAAAAATTTAAAAGAAATAATTTTAGAAAAATATCATCCCTAAGACCCTAACTAACATTTTTAATTCTCTCCATTACAATGGTCCATCAATTTCAAGAATCTCAGATGTTATTAACAAGTTAAAATGAACACATATTTTTAAAAAATGAACATTACAAAATGTTTTCGAAATTAAACAAAACTTTCTTTAAAAAAGAAAAGAAATTAAACAAAACCTTAATTTGTGGCATCTATTCTCACAATCTCTATCTCTCTAGTCTCTACTCAACTAGAGATAATATATATCTTTAATCTCTTTGGGTTTACTTTTATTGACTATGGTTGTTTGATTAGAGTTGTTACTACTAATAACGAAATCATCAGAAAATTGTATAAAAAAACAAAATACGTGTGGATTAATGTGGCTATACTTTTTTACTCTATAATCTATGCTAATATATACTAATAAAATCCTTTAATTGTATTATTATCTTAACAATGCATGGGCAAAGATAGTAATAGTAAGAAAAGTATAATAATTTGGTACGTAAGAAAGATTATTGGAAAGGAAAGTAAAATAATAAAAAGTGGGTCAAATTAAATAATAAAAATGAACGTGATATGTAAAAAGAAAAATTTAAGTTGTACAAGTAGAAAACAAAAGAGGAAAGGCAGAAAGGAGACGCATTAGAAGAGAATCCTAACCTTAATAATATGATAACATTATCATCTCATAACCCATAGGCATCACCATTAGGCATTGGTATTTTGCAACCATATCGTCTACCATTAAAAATATATAAAAAATAGATATTTAAAATTTATACATTTGATCCAATAGTAACCGATATAGTTGAATGTAAAACAAATTTTCTGCAGTTACCGTAGGATACTATATAATCAATTTCAATCGTCCGATCTTATCAATCTGATCTAATACCAATAGTTTAGATTGAAAATTGCGTGAAGTAATTACAGTAAGGAATCCGAGTCAGTTAAATGTGTTAATGAAGGAACTGTGGCACAACATGGAATTCGATCAATAATAGTGTGTGAAAGAACAAATTGTTAGAAAAAGTGTTGGGTATGTGTCTATGTGGAACCCCACCATATTCAAAAACGGAGAAAGTCTTAGTTAGACACAACTCCAACATTTGTCATTTGGGCACACTCACATCAAAAAGAAAAATTTAAAAATAAATAATTAAGTCACATCAACTATCATTAATCATTTCTTTTATATTTAATTTTTAAAAAAATATGTAAGTGTGCCAAAATGACAAGTGTTGGGGTTGTGCCCAACTAAGACTTCCTCTCAAAAACGAAACGCATAAGCCATACACCTCATCGATTCTCACCTACAAAATTTAGGTACCTTACCTGGACCGGTTATTACTTTATTATATTAATATTGTCACACTCACACATAATCATATGATATATATGATATAACATGTACATGCATACATTGCATAGCATATAATAATTTGCATTGCATACATGTAAGATTTTGGGAGTATATATACACCAGCTTATAACTCAAAACAACCGCTGCATCACCCTTTCTTGAATTCAATTCAATTTTCATATTAAACCAAAAACTCTATATATATATGACTCTGTATCATCACCCTTCATCACTTCATAATTAATTAGTATATTGACTCATTCTGTTTCATAATTTGAGTACGGTAGTTAGCTACAGTAATTGTTCAACATGGGAGGTATCAGCCTCGAGGAGATCAAGAATGAAAACGTTGATCTGGTATATGTTACCTTTAATTTCTTCATCATTTTCTTTTTCTATGTTAATTTGGCTTCTGCAAATGTAACTCATGATCACTAATTTGTGTTTGAATATGATTAATATTCATTTCGTTTGAATGAACATGTTAAATATTTATTACCATCATAAAGTCCCCTAATCTAAATTACATTACATAACAAAATTTTGATGAGAAGAATATGTTGACAAGATAAAGGGGGTGGTGTAAACAGAAATTCCTTTTAAGTTACAACAACAACAACGCTAACTAACTTTTTCTTGCATTCACCAATTCTACTTATTAGCCACTCATGATGTGACACTATATCTATATATATTTTTATTAGACTTTTAGTGACTAAATTCAGATATTATAAATGTGCGGAGAAATGAGAAATATAAAGTTAAAAGTCTGACCTTCAATAATATTTCTGATAGCTAACTACTAATTGAACTATCTTAATAAAACTTTTTTTTTCTTTTATGATTGATATTTTATTTATTGATTTCCATTATTTTCAATTTATCGTACATTTTATTGTCAAAATTTACAATATAACATATTTTCTCTACAGAAAATTATTTCCTTCGTCTCATAAAATCTCATAACTTGTTTGTCTCCAAATTATTCACTTTAAGATAAGACAGTCGAATGGTCGGATATATATAATGAAATTTTAGTAATTCATTCAACAATTAGCTTAAATCATCCAACGCGGAATATCACATATTTTGATCAAATAACATAATTCATCTTTTTTGTTTCAAAATAAAAAAAAACATAATTCATCTTTTTTGTTGATAGTGATTATTAAATTTGTATTGTATCGATATATTATATTATATTATATTAATTTGTTTTTATTTTTAAACAAAAAACACAACAATTATAAATCAAGTACATAGAAGCAAAATTTTAAAAAATGGACCAAATTCATCTAAAATTTGATCAATTTATCGATTGGTTTAATCATGATTATTATATTGTAGTCTAATTGAAGAGGAACTTAACTTACCCAGGTTAAATTATCTATTGATTTAATCACACATATTAACGTTATATATTTATTTGTCATCTAGTTCAAAGTTGAACTGATTCATATTCTTCACAACTTAGTAACAAAAAAAACATTGAATTAACGTTTTCAGGAACGAATTCCAGTAGAAGAAGTGTTTGAGCAGCTAAAATGTTCAAAAGATGGTTTATCCTCCGACGAAGGAGCCAACAGGCTTCAAGTTTTTGGTCCAAACAAATTGGAAGAGAAAAGAGAGAGCAAATTTCTGAAATTTTTAGGATTTATGTGGAACCCATTATCATGGGTTATGGAAGCTGCTGCTATTATGGCCATTGCTTTGGCTAATGGCAGTGGTAGACCTCCTGATTGGCAGGATTTTGTTGGTATTATTTCTCTCTTGGTTATCAATTCTACTATCAGTTTCATTGAAGAAAATAATGCTGGTAATGCTGCTGCTGCTCTTATGGCTGGTTTAGCTCCCAAAACAAGGGTATGTATATATCTACTAAAATCTATTAGTATTACTATTTCATGTTTTTTAGTGAATATATATTTAGGGTCCGTTTGTATTTGACTTATTTTTGAGCTTATGAAAATAGCTTATGCAAATAAATAATTTCTTATGTTAATTCTTAAGTATTTATTGACAAAAATTGTATTTTTATAAGTTGTTTTTTCATAAACTACCTCGAAAAGCTTATATTAATATATAAAAACTTATTTATTTGCATAAGTTGGTTTCGCATAAGCTCAAAAATAAGTCGATCCAAACACGGCCTTAACCCGCATGAGATGACCTAATGGTGAAGGCTTGAGATTCAAGGTCTCTGGTTCGAATCCTCCTGGTGTCATTTCCTATGCTGGGCTAGTCCATGCGGAGCAAAAACTCTGAATTTAAATGGGCCCTCTACTAGTGGACGGTGATATTGGTTTAGTGTTGAAATTATAAAGATAGGTTAATTTAGTCATTTTCTTAAATTTTGCAACACAATTTTGTAGGTTATATAAGCTTGTTTTGATGCTGAAAAGACTATTTTAGTTTATATGTGTGTCGATTATTGGTTTTGATGGATGTTTACTAGAGAAATATTTTGATGAAGGGAGTTGGTTGATTGATGATTTTTAATTTAAGGGACTAATTTGATATTTTGCAAATTTGTGGGACTAAATTGACCGACCCTTATAATTTCAAAGACTATAAAGCCTATTTACTCTTAAGTTTTGTTTGCATGCGCTTTTTGGGGAGTTAATACATAAATTGGTCAATGAAATTGTAAGAATAAGAATGGATCAATCTAGTCCTTCATGTTGTTGATATTCCAAAATGAACTCTGGAATTGTAAAATTTTAATCAAATGTCTCACTGTTGATATTTGTAGGGACTAGAATGATATTAAGTTGATAATATCTGATGGATGAATTTGAAATTAAGTGAGTAATGTTAAGTATGCATTTGATAATAGATCAAGAGGCACATATTTTATTAACATTTTGCAACTCTAGGATCATTTTAAAATATTAATAACATGGGAAACTAGATTGATACAACCCTACAGTTTTAAGGACCAGCCTGGAATTTACTGATTGTTTAGGGCTCTATATCTTTCTCTTTTTTTATTATTAATTGATGTTAATTCACCTTTCTTGTTATAAAACTTGTAGGTTCTCAGAGACGGTCGATGGAGTGAAGAAGATGCTGCAATTTTGGTCCCAGGTGACATAATTAGCATTAAATTGGGAGATATCATTCCTGCTGATGCTCGTCTCCTCGAGGGTGATGCTTTGAGTGTTGATCAATCTGCTTTAACCGGAGAATCTCTTCCGGCGACAAAGAATCCCTCAGATGAAGTGTTTTCTGGTTCAACTGTTAAGAAAGGTGAGATTGAAGCAGTTGTTATTGCTACTGGAGTGCACACATTTTTCGGTAAAGCTGCTCACCTTGTTGACAGCACCAACCAAGTTGGTCACTTTCAGAAAGTCCTTACAGCAATTGGTAACTTCTGCATTTGCTCAATTGCTGTTGGAATATTGATCGAGCTCGTTGTCATGTATCCCATACAACACCGAAAGTATAGAGATGGAATTGACAATCTTTTGGTTCTATTGATTGGAGGAATTCCGATTGCTATGCCAACGGTTTTGTCTGTTACTATGGCTATCGGTTCTCATAGGCTTTCTCAGCAAGGTGCAATTACAAAGAGAATGACAGCTATTGAGGAAATGGCAGGCATGGATGTTCTCTGCAGTGACAAAACCGGGACTCTGACCTTAAATAAGTTGTCTGTTGATAAAAACTTGATCGAGGTTTTTGCTAAGGGTGTAGAGAAGGATTATGTTATCCTTCTTGCAGCAAGGGCTTCTAGGACTGAGAATCAAGATGCCATAGATGCTGCAATTGTTGGGATGCTTGCTGATCCAAAAGAGGTAATTAAAAATATACCTAAATGCTCTATTGTTGTGGTAGTTTTTATTTTTTTATCAGATGGAATTGAACTCGATACCTCGAGGTTTACAACACTCCCACACTGCGAATCAACCACTTGCGATAGACATCGGTGGTCTATCTTTCTAACAATGAATTTTAGGATTAAGATACAAAAATTCTAACTTCTAGTTTACCTTTGAACTGCACAGGCACGAGCTGGTGTCAGGGAGGTTCATTTTCTCCCATTCAATCCTGTAGACAAGAGAACCGCTTTAACTTACATTGACTCTGATGGGAATTGGCATCGATCTAGCAAAGGTGCTCCTGAACAGGTAAGATATGTTTTATATTGGCAGTGGCACCACCATATGGTTATGTTCATGAAGAGACTAATTGATATGTTTTTCCTGGTTTAGATATTGAACCTCTGCAACTGCAAAGAGGATGTTAGGAAAAAAGCTCATTCAGTAATTGACAAGTTTGCCGAGCGTGGACTCCGTTCTTTGGGTGTTGCTAGACAGGTCTAGAAATTTGATATCAATGTTAGAATTTCTAGTTTATTAGACTTATTTGAACACCATTTGTTGATGCTATTGAATGGTTTGTTTATAACAGGAAATACCTGAGAAAAACAAAGATAGCCCTGGTGCACCATGGCAGTTTGTTGGTCTGTTGCCGCTATTTGATCCTCCTAGGCATGATAGTGCTGAAACCATCACAAGAGCTCTGAACCTTGGTGTGAATGTTAAGATGATTACTGGTAAGATTTGAGGTTCTTCGTTTTTGTAGTTCATATTTCATATCATAAATGAAATCATGCAGCTTAAACATTGTGGATTCCTCATTCTCTAGGTGATCAGCTTGCCATTGCCAAGGAAACTGGTCGAAGGCTTGGAATGGGAACAAACATGTATCCATCTTCTTCATTGCTCGGTCAAAGCAAGGATGCTGCTGTTTCAGCTCTTCCAGTTGATGAGTTGATTGAGAAGGCTGATGGATTTGCTGGAGTGTTTCCTGGTAGGTCCTTCATAATGGTTATGATTATGACGATAACATCATCAATTTTATTTTGTTTTCAATTATTTCAAACATGTTAATGATTTTTTTCTCGTTCTATGACATGGTAGAACACAAATATGAGATCGTAAAGAAGCTACAAGATAGGAAACATATATGTGGAATGACTGGTGATGGTGTCAATGACGCTCCTGCATTAAAGAGAGCAGATATTGGAATTGCTGTTGCTGATGCTACAGATGCTGCTAGAGGTGCTTCTGATATTGTCCTTACTGAGCCTGGTCTGAGTGTCATTATTAGTGCAGTGCTCACCAGCAGGGCAATTTTCCAAAGGATGAAGAACTATACTGTTAGTTTCCATGCTTGCTTGATTTAATTGCTTGACTTCATTTCAAAATCTTTAGCATTCTAAATGCAGAATATTTATTGTTGCAGATCTATGCCGTGTCAATTACCATTCGTATTGTGGTAAGTGCAAAATAAGGTTATTTCATAAGAACATGTTAACTTCTTATCCAAACTTATATAATGGTTCATGCAATTCATTTGATCTATTCTTCATTTTGCCAGTTTGGTTTCATGTTCATTGCCTTGATCTGGAAGTTTGATTTTGCACCCTTCATGGTGTTGATTATTGCCATACTAAACGATGGTGAGATAATGTCTGATTGATCTTCATATTGTTTACTTCAAATATTGTGTGAAAATTTCAATTTAACTTCCTTCACCCTTATGCTACTAGGTACCATTATGACAATATCGAAGGATAGAGTGAAACCATCTCCACAACCAGACAGTTGGAAACTGAGAGAGATATTTGCAACTGGTGTTGTACTAGGTAGCTACATGGCACTGATGACAGTAGTGTTTTTCTGGCTCATGAAGGATACCGATTTCTTCTCGGTAATAATTTATATTCTATAGTTCCCTTAAAACTATCACCTAGTAGAAGAAAAAAAATTAAGATCTATGAACACTACTTCTATTATTGCAGGACAAGTTTGGTGTGCGGTCTATTAGACACAGTCCTGATGAAATGATGGCAGCCCTGTACCTACAAGTCAGTATTATAAGCCAGGCACTAATTTTTGTCACCAGGTCTCGTAGCTGGTCCTTTGTTGAAAGACCCGGTCTTCTCCTATTGGGTGCTTTTATGATTGCTCAGCTGGTAATCCTCAACCTCTTACTTTCCTATCATTAAATGGTGTATGTAAATTTGCTTCTAGCTCTTATGATTTTAAGATCAAAACAGTGTCTTTGTTTTATCAATACTAAGTGTCAATGATCATATGCATTTGTCCCTCACTCTTGATGATCATACACTTGTTCCTCATTTTCTCTCCACAACCACCACTAAAAAAAATGTACACTGCATCTCTAACTAGTAACTAAACTAAGATTTGGACACACAATTTTGGAAATGGAACTCAGATACTTATGTTGCCTTAGGAAAAAATAGTTATTGGCATAATACAAGGGCAAGTGAGTATAAATTAGAATCTAGGAGCTGTTTTATCAGCTGGTAACACAAATTATTGATTAATCATAATAACTTGTTGCACAATTTACAGGTGGCAACTTTTATAGCAGTATATGCTAATTGGAGCTTCGCAAGAATTAAGGGAATGGGATGGGGTTGGGCTGGTGTAATATGGGTATACAGTATAGTGACATATATCCCTCTTGACATACTCAAATTCGTAATCCGCTATGTTCTAAGTGGCAAAGCTTGGGATAATCTTTTGGAGAACAAGGTAATTGCTCCTTCTTTCTTGCTACCTCTGCCTCTTTCCCAATATAACCCTGATTATAATACATCTTTTTCTACAACCTGTAATAAATACTATGATGAAAACATAAACTAATTCTCTCTATTCTCTCTCCTAAAAAGTAAACTTGTATTACTATTAGTTGCATTGTTGATCTTAATCCAGAAATTTCATGATTCAAAATCTATTTTATCCTTTCTAACTACAGACTGCCTTCACAACAAAGAAAGACTATGGCAAAGAAGAGAGAGAAGCACAGTGGGCAACTGCTCAGAGGACTCTTCATGGTCTTCAGTCACCTGAAACAACCAACCTTTTCAATGACAAGAATAGCTACAGAGAGCTTTCTGAGATTGCTGAGCAAGCCAAGAGACGCGCTGAAGTTGCACGGTAAGTCATCGAGTCTGTGTCTGAAAGGATTCAAAAAGCAGTATATATAATGTTGATGATAATAGAATCAATTTTATATATATCCTAGTGTCTAAGAATTTTTTAAATTTTGTTCACAGCCTTAGGGAGCTTCATACTCTAAAGGGTCACGTTGAATCAGTCGTGAAGCTTAAGGGACTCGACATTGACACCATGCAACAACATTATACTGTTTAAGGAGCTTGAAAAACCTTCAAGAAGAACAGGGAGGGTTATGTAAGTGCTTGTCCAAGAAGCAAAAACAACAAATGCAATGGTGAAGACTTAAGTTAATCATGTGTCTTTAGATTAGGCTGAAGGGTCCTTTTGTGAAAAATTGAATGGTTACTCCTCTATGCCAGTAGCTAGAGGAGATATACTATTCTCTTAGGTACCAAATAACCATGGTTGATAGGATTTACTTGCGTCTTATTTTTGGGAATGTTAGTGATGTAAAGGTCACGTAAAAGCTTTATATAATTTTTAGCTGAACAAAAGTCAATATTTTGACCTTGACTACTAATGTCGTTCGATAATGAATGAATGCAATCTTTAGGTCTCTTTTACCTGCCTTCATGTCCAACTTAAATAGAGTGAGATGGTAAGAAATGTGTTTAGTTACTGCAATCAGAGTTTTAAATAAAGAGTTTTAAATAAAGGTATGCGACTGCAATATGGGTTGTAACATTAATTTGAAACTCATGTTAGAAGAATTAAGAAATATAGAGTGAGATGGAACACACAAATAAGAAATTAAGAAATAATAAATTTAGAGGAATTAAAATTTTGGAAAAAAAAAACAAAAAGTTAAATGGACCAAAGATTAAGTAGGTAGGGAGTATAAAACTACACATAAAAATAAGAAGATATTTAAGCATTAAAAAAGATATTCAAATTAATGCTCTCTTTAAATAGTAAATTTTTATTTAGAGGTAATGCATTAAAAATTAAAATATTCAAATTTTTGAATAAATAAATTTTTTTAAATTGAATATTTCAAAGAGTATTCTGAAACATTTATTAACAAGACTCGAAAATAAAAGTGCACACTATGGAATTATGAAGTTTGGTTTGGCATAGATATTTTGTCCAAAACATTTATTAGTGTCAGGTTTGACGTCAACAAATTAATGGTACAATTAGATCTTATAAGACACATAAGTTGAAGGAGATTAACGATTAACTGAAAGAGTAACAATGCAACAATTTTTTGGAAGGAATATTAATTGAAAATGTAACAATGCAACAACCCGATGAAATCGAACTCGGATTTTTTAGAACAATCCGTCATAAGGGGAATTCATTAACCACTTAAGCCCAATGTCTTGATTAACAAGTTAAACATTTAAAAGACTTATTTATTACCTAAAAAAAGTATTAAACACTTAATAATTGTTACAAAATGTGAAACACACTTAGATGTATTTGACCTAAAATATAATATTATGTTATTTTTTTATTTTACATTAATTAATTAATTTTAAAATGAAAGTTAAGTTTTAAATGACCAAACAACATTTACCAAAAACAAAATACACTCTCAAAAAAGGTAATAAGAAATGATTTGAAAAACTTGAAAAATAAAAATGATTTGAAAAACAAAATCAATCGAGTGTTTCTCTTGCTTGTGTTGTGTAGGTCGGCTTATGAAGTTTTTAATATTGTTGGCGGTGCTGGCGGTGGCGACGGAGGTAATGGTGATGCTGTTGGTGACAATGACGTTGACGATGTTGATGATGATCATGAGGTGGAGGAGGAGGAGGAGGAAGAGCAATTTGATTCACTGGATCAATTACTTTTCAAGAATATTAACATTGGTGATGAATTAACTTAACTTGGAGTGTAATTCAAAGGAAAAATGATGTTCAAGACGCTATGTTGCAAGATGCACGGTATATATATATATATGTTGCAAGATATGATAAGGAATACTGTATTTGGTTGAAGGATTTTATACTTGTGTGGTGGAAAAGGAAGGAAAAGTGGTGTGTGCGGCAAGGCAACTTTTCGACCCCATGAAAGTTTAATGGATGGATGGATGGATGGATGGACATTGGCAAATGTAGAGGGGGCACAAGGGGCTTTGTTGAAGTATTTGAATAGCATATCTTCTAATAGGCGGCCGATGATCAAGATTTTCTTAGTATTGATGTTTTTCCTTTTCGTTTTCTTATTTTCTGTGGCATATATAGTTTCATAGACAGGAAATTGACCAGAGGATAGTGGTGATGTGATGACCATTATACTATTTCCTTATGACAAAGTTGGTTTATTTGTATTACATGTTGCTGAGGAATCCTAGAGTATCCTTAGCTATGGTTATCTAGGCTTGTCTATAATTACTAGTATTACATATAGTATCACTGTCTGTTATGTGTTAGAAGAGGCCTAAACTCTTGGTTTGACAATTTTTAGTTCTGATCTGCAAACTGTCATTCATATTATTAGATCTAATGAATATGCATATTTGACCCGTAATATTGGGGATGTTCCTTCGGCTGACTTGAAATAAGACACTAATTGAAAAGTAATGACAAGAAAACTAATTGAACTTAGTTATTTACTGACAAAGTTTTTGTCCTGTTCACCCTAAAAGAGAACATGTTCTTTTTAACCTTTTGACGAAATTAGTTTGCCTAACAGTAACTGTTTACTCATGATGTGAGAGGTATTGGCACTTGGTTTTTTGTTCTGATTACAGCTGATATATTGTCTGTGATGGAACTTGCAGGTGGATAAGTGACCGTCGTGAGTCGTGACGAGTACACTAAGGAGAGATATATTGTAATCCCAATGATACATTTAGGATCCATTAAATTCATTCATTTTTTTTTTATATTGTAATAAGTAGAAGCTACTGAACTCTTAGACTGTTGAAGCCAAATGTGTCGTGCGATCATGCATCAAACTGCCAACTTCACTTGGACTGCCTCCCCCAGCTGGGACTTTCTTCACATAAGTATTTGTGGAAATCCCTGAAAGAGACTCTAGTCTTTTGATCAACAATGAAAAAATAATGAGTTTTGCTCTTTCTATTTGCTTCCTCTTGATGTAGGTTTGTAAGGGGATGGAATTTGTGGGTGGTGAAACAGCCAGATTGAGCAGAATAAATGAGTACTTTTGGAAGAAGGTCAGTGGTCATACGTATTAAGAAAATGCTATAGTAACTTTTACCAAATGATCCTTATCAAGTATTGTTGTGTTCTTATATAGTAATAACTAAGTTGGTGTCATGGGTTTGCAATAAGTTTGCATATAGAATACAAGGAGCTATTAAATTTGTTATGTGGCACAAAATAGGAAAAAGGGTCAAACTGAAAATATGTTCATTAATTTCATGACTCAAGACCTAAAAATATAGTTTGTGCGAAACATTAATGTTAGCCTTTGTTTGGTTATCTAATATTCTTGAGATTGCATATGTGTAGGATTTACTAAAAGAGACCCGAAATGGGATGTTAGGGCCTGATTATTCTACTAAATTCTCTCCATGGCTTGCATCCAGAAGCTTGTCTCCTCGTCTCATACACTTGGGTGAACAAATTTTTTTAATAATAACTAAATGCGAACATTAATTAATTAGGTGAAGAATAATTGTTCATTCATAATGAGTGTTAAAGATGAATAATTGTTCATTCATAATGAGTGTTAAAGTTGCAGGACCGGTATTGATAGAGGTAGGATTGTGTGTAGTCAATTTTTATTTTTTTTCATTATGTTGTTTTATAAAATCAGCGTTTCACTTTCATGCCACTAACACTACAGTACACTATGCACTATTTTAGTCACAAAAAATAAAAGTGCATAGTGTTGTGTTTTTATTTTTTAGAAGAGATGTGTATTCAATCCCATGACATTCAACTCCAATTCATAGGGGCTCTCATCTATTCAATCCCTTGACATTCAACTCCAATTCATAGAAATCTTCCGTTTTGGAAGAAGCTTCAGAGTCGCTTCCATACTGCGAGCACCTGCATAATACATCGTATAATTAGAAGAGATGTGTATTTGTCATATACATAGATACTGCTGGTCACACATACATCTAATATGAAAGATAGATTGCACAATCGAAAGATAGTTGAGATCATTTTGACATAAATTACCATTAGTTGCTTTTGAGTTCTGACCAGTTATGGAAAAAAAAAAAGAAGCCTAGTTCACTCCATAAATTATATTACAAAAATAAACAGTACTCAACAAAGAATTGAAGCATTCAATATCTTTGTTGTCATAGAAGATAATCAAAATCAATATTTGGGAATATGAATCACAAACTCGTGCACGTTTGTGGGGAGATCTGACAACAGTAACCAAACAATCGCATTACATGACAGGCTGACAGCAGTAACTTTGCATTATTGGTAATTGTTTATTAGACCTGTTGTTGCATTCTTTTGTGATAGTAGTAGTAAGAGGGGTCAAATTTAAAATAGAAAGCTATGCCATGTCGGAATAACTTGTTCATGCACAAGCATTGGAGTATTCCGTTTGCATAACATGTTGCCCCAAGATTTGTTAGCCCTGCAGGAGAATCGGCAGAAGCAAGAAGATCCTTGTTTGGATCAGGGCCAAGACTTTCAACAAAATCTGATATTATTTCCCATAAGCCAGACTTTCTAGCTCCATTTGGCGGTGGAACCAATGCACAAAAGCAATTCGGATTATCTTTCGTATTCACACGGCAGCCTGAACAAACCAGTTTCCAAATCATATACAATTGATTAATATCATCCCCGGTCACCATACATAATTGAAGAACATACATAACACAACATTGCTAAAAAAACAAGTAAAAATCTCATTTCATTTCACAAACTAAAAACAACCGAAAGTACCTCCATATTTCATTAGAACAGACACCTTCATCCAGGGTTTTGGTCTAATCATTCTCTAATACAAATACAACCTAGCCCCTGGAAATAGCAATAACAATTTCCTCATTTCCATTATAAAGCTTCAAAAGTGTTGGAAAAAAAAAATACATGAATATCATAGTATATTTCCTCATTTCCTTCTGGGAAAATGGCAAATGATCACTGAAACAAACATAATAAAGCTATAATTTTTTTGTAGTTGCTATCATTTATCATATCATGGTGCAATATACGTCGAAATTAAAGGCTAAAGGACATATACCTAGTTGCACACATAATCACATGCAGTCAAGAACTGTTGGCGACAAAAAGCCAAAAATAAGACATTATTCTCATATAATTTAACTAAGTAATATAGTTTTCACCTTCTGGTAGACTCATGGTCCGTAAGGCCTCTTCTGCATAGGGTCATCGAACTGGAGCAGGATGATTTCCTAGATTCCATCTTCCATCCAGTTCAAAGTTACAGTGGAATTTTTCTTTGACATTGGCCAGGCTAGCACGGGTAATTCAAGTTGGAAGCACCGAAATGAGATCTGTGTATCAAAGGCTGGCTGTCACTTTGGTGGAAAAATCTGACTTCTTGATCAATATTACAAAGTGAGAAAACAAGATAAAATATAGGAAAGTGGAAGAAAATCAAAGGAGAGAAAAGAGAGCCAAGAGAACCAGAAAGTGTTGCACCGACCGATGATTTTTCTTTGTCCCTTTTTAAAAGACCCTTTTCAAATTTTTAAGGGTATTAATTATTTTTTACCAACATACCCTTAATTAAAGTGCATCTTTTTCTACAATATGTAATAAGTACTTTAGAAAAACAAAAACTCATTCTCTTTCTTTAAGGATAAAATTGTAAAAACAATATCAATTGTCAACAAATTTAATACCAAAACCCACTTTCTTAATCTCCGCAATTTTCTCAATAGGGTCTTATAATTAGGGACGGAGGAGGTAGTATTTAACAGGTAAACCGTAAACTAGCTATAAGCTTGTAACCTCGTGTTTAATAGATAGAGATTGTGGATATTTAATCTCAACAGTAGAGAGGCAGGAGATGAAATCAATAAATAAAATAATATATAAATATTTTAATTAGAAAAGAAAGACGAACACGGTAAAGTTCTTATGAATGCCCCAACCTTTAACATATAATACATTTTTAGGCTTTGTTTGGGAGTTAGGAGGAGGGTAAGGAAAGGTTTGCCAAAACAAAGAAACATAATCAAAATGATTGTACCATTTATTAGTATACATACTCTTAGAAATTAACACATACCAAAAAAACTAACAAACCTAGTTCAATATCTTCCACAATCAGGGTTCTTAGATGGCATTGTCAGATAACTGCAACCCAGAATACATATTTTGACAATTGTCCAGAAAAAAGGGAAGAAAATGTATGAACGATATACCCAACGAATCAGTCAATAGTGTTCTAAGAATCTAAATTAACAAGGACATGAGATGTAGTAACAGTGAAAATATTGCAAATCTATTTCACTAAATAATATTGTTTTCTGGAAATATGGATACAGGTAAACTAGTCCAAAGGTACTAGGCTACTAGCTTTAAAGTGTTCTAACATTATTTGTTGGTTGGTACATTTAGGTTATTACTTAGAACAATTATGCATGCATGATTATTTAAGTGTAAACTTTTGCTCCATGTGCAACATACATGTCCATAAGGATAATGACAACATAATGTTGTTATTCCGAAAAATAAACATTTCAATTATTACATACACGGGGAGTCTATCTGTTCCCTTCTATCCACATATGCCTGCAATGCAACAGATCTCCAACATGATCTATGAATTTCTGAATGAAAACCAATAGAAACGATGCTTAGAAAAGGTTCAAATAAACATGGTCCATGGCAACATCAGAAACAAAGGCTCAAGAATTGCATAAATCTGAAATCCTCATGAATTGCGGAGAAAGAAAACTTCATACATTTCAACAACAGTTATCGGTGACGCAAACATCTCCACCGGTGACGCCATCAAATCTCAACAGAGCACGAAAATCAAACACAAAAATGAGGAATCAATACATTGAAATTGGAATCGCAAAACCTAAATTTTTGATGAAACCAAATTAGTAACGAACTAGGAAATCAGAAGACGCAGTGAGAAGCACGAATTTTGTTCTCGCATCAAATTACAATAAAGTGGATTTAGATATTGAAATCCAAAATTTAAACTCAAGTTGAGATCAGAAGGAATAACTGAAATTACATCAAGCAAGGGAAAAAGAAAACAACAGAGAAAATGTTTGGATCCGAGTAAAAACAAAAGAAAATTGGCAACCAAGGATTGAATTTTCTCAGGTAAATTGCAGCGGAATTAGAATTCGAGGAGGAAACCATGGCTCTGATACCGTATTAAGAACCATGATATATCAGAGAAAATGAGAGAAAAGCTTAAAAGATTTGTATTGAAGTTATAGTAGAAAATACTACAAATGAATGATTAAAATGTTACAAATGAGTATCATCTACCTTATATAGTAACTAATTAAAAGACTCTTACTACCTATATTTCAGCACAAGTAAAACAAACTGACAAACACATATTGCTTAAGACATATGGTCATTAACCATTAACATAAACCCCAATCAACAAGTTGCTTTATTCCCATTATATACCTGGACAAATGTTTCTGTGCCGTGACATGCTCGCCCAACTGGCCTATTGTTTCCAGATGCATTATCAAGCCTCTGTTGAGAATTCAAGACATTCATAACTTGATTAATGGATAAATCAAGGGAAACCTTAGAGGAGATTGATTCATCAAAAGTCGGAAGACGAAGCAAGTAATGCCTACAAAAGGCACAGCCAAACATTAAGCAGATACGATGAGAATAACAAAAACATTATTGAGAATTCAAGGCATTCATCACTTGATTAATGGATAAATCAAGGGAAACCTTAGAGGAGACTGATTCATCAGAAGTCGGAACACGAAGCAAGTAATGCCTACAAAAGGCACAGCCAAACATTAAGCAGATACAATGAGAATAACAAAAACATTACAGAATACATATATATTCTTTTACGCCAGAGTGCCAATGCAACAACTGCAAATTCTGAATATGATAATACGGATGCATACTAAACCTTGAACAGTGTAAAGACTTCCATATGTGTGAGATATACGGATGCTTTAGTCTTTTAGAGGGTCACCTACTCACCTGTAAGCATCCATTCCACGGCCATTGAAACAGACAGGAGTTGTTCTAGCCCATCAGCAGAAAAAGATGAAAGATAGTTCTCTCGAATTTGAGTCATTGTTTCTCAAGCAACTCTATCAAAGGGAGACAGTCCAGAACTTTTTCTTTTCCTATAAACATCTTTTGGGCCAGTTTCATCAACGGCCATTTTTAGGAGTCTATGACAAACCTCTTTGAGCCTCTTTCTGCAAGTAACTTAGACTGCTCATACAAGACAACCTTGGCATAGCACCTGATCTTACCTTCTGCTTTGGTCTGGATTTTGAGACAGATAAGCGATGTTCCCTGCGAGGCGAGCTGATACAGCAATAGTGTTGGTTCCATATGTAGTAATATCTACGGAAATACAAATGCATTCCTTCCAGACTAATTTACATGACTAGATTCTCTCCCCCAACTGCCTTTTACATCTTCATAAACAAAATTAAGCATAGCCTGCAATTCTTTTACCTTAGTCCAACAAAACAAAAGGACAAGTCAATCTAATACACTCTGGAATTATATGTTACCCCAAGGAACATGTCTTGTAAGTATAATTGTTATTCTAGAGCATAAATACATCTTTGTACATACATTCTCTACTATTAACCTTATATGCAACTTCCTCAACATATCCTATACACCTACAATCACACTTCATTGCCTGCAAATTATAACATGATTTTGTATATATCATCAAAATTAAAGGATAAGTTATTGTACACAAACAAATATTCTCAAGATTGAGAAATAATTTATAAATAACCGTTATGGAGTTATTACAAAGTCTGTGACAAGCTTAAGGCTGCTATTGCACGCATGCTCTAACCATTATCATTCAAATAAATAAAAGTTTACATGTGGCTGAAATTCTTGGACACAAAGACAACTCCTTTAATATTTGGAGCTTTGTATCTGTTTCTACAGATTTGGCACTCTGAATTGTCATGGTGCTTAGTACTCTTGAGTTCTGCATTATATATTTTGCAAATTGAAGCTCGCAATTTATGCGGCTGTAATTTCTAAGTGAGCATGTTGTAAGATGAGATAAAAGGCATTCTGGAACAACGTCCGGATCCTTCCATTTTCTATCACCGTAATCGTGAACTGTATCAACCTGACAATTATACACAAATTAAAATTTTCTAAAATATATCGAAGTACAACTTAACTTAAAATTAAAAAAAGGCAATGCCACATGTTAAAAACCTCATCAATGATAAGAGTTTGTAGCTTGGGGAAACTTTGAAGAAGTTTTATCAGCCACGGCCACTTGAACAACCCATCAGGATATCGAAAGTTGAATATAAGTTCCATATGGGTTAAATTGTGAAACATTCCAGGTAAACAATCGCACCCCTGCTGCATGAATTACAAGGACATAATAGGATAATGTGAAAAATAGCAATTTACACATCTCATGACACACTATTATAAGCAAAAATCATTTTGTAGATAGATAGATAGCTATGAAGCACAAACACCGACACGGGACACGACACGGACAAAGGCGACACCGATAATAATTTGGAAAAATGACATAATTCAGTGTAATCATAAGTGTCGTGTGGCACGCCTAATCCGAGAAGTGTTTGTGCTTCATAGATAGATAGATACCGGTTTTATGCGGAGATGGTGGACGTTATGAATCCAATCAAGATCAATAAGACCATTGGAAATGTTAGCTCTGACCAAATTGGACATGCTTAGACCATCTCTACCTATACGTAACCCCCGAGTAAGAATGTTTACAGTTGTATCCTTTACTTTCAACTCCTCTAGAATGGGACATGCAGATAGAAGTTCAATGAAATGTTTATAATATGTGAAAGCGACGGATTCCAAGTGAAGAACTTTGAGAGAAGGAAGATCAAAGCATGGATCCTCGTTTAATGTTACCCTCTTCAATCTCAGGACTGACAAAGTTTTGCTAGTTAGAACGATAGTAGGGAAATCGGTCATGTAGTAGTGGCGGCGGCAATTAAGGTGAAATGAGAGGATTGGTAGAGTGTTATCTCGCTTGGTGATGACGGAGTACAAGAATTCGCGAAAGGAGAAAGGATCTCGAAAGGTTTTGTCGTCGAAGCGGAGGTTCAGCTGTGAGCGCCACCACAGTGATGATTTCCATCTCTTTGAGAGGAAGGTTGTGGCGACGGCGTCCTTGGTCGGAAGATAGGAGATAATGTGCTCCAGAACTTCGTCCGGCAGAGAACTCAGTCTGTCTTTCCGTCGAAATGAAAGCCGTAGACGCCGTGTCATTGCCAATTGCAAATCTAACCAACCAAAGTTAACTCGCGATTTTGCAAACCTAATCGCATGCGCTCAGTTTTCTTTTATAGGCAAAAGAGGTTTCCTTGGGACTCAAAAAACTTTTTCAGTTTTTTTTTTTTAAATAAATAAATTGATTTTTTAGATTTTTAATCCCAACCGTTGAATTTTTATTTGTCATAATCTCATACATTTGTTAAGCTAATAACTAGGAAATTGGACATACATTGGAAATATGTATGTAGATTGGGGAGGAGAGACTAATTTGCATGACTAGAAAACTACCCAACTCAAAGTTCAAAATCTTTCTCTCCCAGTCCCCCAACTGCCTTTTACTAAAAGTTATTGGAGTAATTACAAGGTTTGTGATAATCTTAAAGCTGCTATTGCAGCATAGTCTAACCATTATCATTCAACTAAATAAAAGTTTACATGTGGCTGGAATAATTGGGCACAAACATAATTCCTTTAACATTTGGATCTTTGCATCTGTCTCTAAGGATTTCGAACTCTGAATTGTCATAGTCCTTAGTACTCTTGAATTCTGCATTATATATTTTGCAAATTCAAACCCGCAGTTGAAGCGGCTATAATTTCTAATTGTGCATGTTGTAAGATGAGACGAAAGGCATTCCGGAACGGTTGTTGGGTCACTCCATTCTCCAGTAGTTCCACCATTGGTACAGCAAAATATATCAACCTGACAATGATGTACAGTTGAATTCTTTTTAAAATATATACAAGTACAAGAACTTTAAAAAAGGGAAAAAGAAAGTGGACAATGCCTAACATCAATGTCATCAATGATAAGAGTTTGTAGCTTGGGCGAATTTTGAAGAAGTTTTGTCATCCAGTTCCACTTCGACAACCCCCGTAGATAGGGGACGAATTTGAATGTCACCTCCATACAAGTTAAGTTGTGAAACATGCGATCTAAACGATAGGTCCTCGACTGCATGAGTTACAAAGACTTAATTAATATGGATGCGAAGTTAATTTACACTTTCAAAACATTGAATGCACAATTTCCAACAGAAAATTTCCATAATAATTTGCTTAACTAATGCATCGGGTGCACTGTTTAGCGTTTTCCTTAGAGAAATTATTTGTGAAAGTAACAAGTCCTTGAAATTTGAAGAGTCTAGCAATTTAATCTTTTAAATTGAACAATGTCACTCAATTTGATCATATATATATATACACACACATACATACCGGTTGTATGCGGAGATGGTGAGCGTTATGAAGCCAATCAAGCTCGATACGAGCAGAGGAAACGTTAGCTCTAACCAAATTGGATAGGCTTAGAACATCTCTACCAATAGGAAGCGAATGATTTAATCGTAAGAATTTTTTTAGGATTAATTGCTTTGCTTTGAACTCCTCTAGAATTGGACAGCCAGAAAGAAGTCTGATGATATATTGAGAATATGTGAAATAGACATATTTCAAGTGAAGGAGTTTGAGAGAGGGAAGATCAACAACAACATTTTCATTCAATGTTAGTTTTACTCTCTTCAATTTGAGGACTGATAATGTTTTGGTAGTTAGAACGAAAGTAGGCAATGACATTATGCCGTGGTGGTGGTGACGGACATCGACGGTGAGATTTTGTACTCCGCGTGTAATTGCGGCATAAAGGACGTTGGAGAAATCAATTTCGTAGTAGAAGCCGTGGTGAAGACAGTTAAGGTGGAGTGAGAGGATCGGTAGAGTGTTATCTCGCAGGGTGATGACGGAGTATAGGAATTGGCGGAAGGCGAAAGCGTCTGGAAATTGTTTATCGTTGTCGTCAAAGTGAAGGTGGAGCTGTGAGAACCATAGTGGTTTCCACCGTTTTGAGAGGACGCTTGTGGCGGCGGAGTCTTTCGTTGGAAGAAAGGAGAGAATGTGATAAAGAACGGAGTCTGGGAGAGAACTGATTCTATCCTTCCGTGACAAGAGACGCAACCGCTGTGTCATTGTAGTGATGAGGAAATGATGACGACAATACCAATTGCAATTCTAAGAGAGCTACAAACTAACAAACATAAAGAAAGCACTAAATAAAAAATAAAATAAACATTAATTTCGTTTATTGATTCTAAATGTGACCGGTATATATAATGGATCATAATCTAAATGGGCCTAAAAACCATAAAATCCAATTTAAATAACATAATATAATCAATATTCAAAATAATAATAATGTAAATTCTACTTCTAAATTATTATTATTTTTGGTCAAATACTCCTACATTATTTAATTAACTATTATATAATTACTTAGTTAACTACCATATAATCCTTTATCATTGTCCCTCACTCGTCTACCACATTTTCTAATATTTTGTATCATTTTTACTATAAACATAATATACAAATATGAAATTCTTCACTACAATCTTCTTGTTAACATCCCATGAGGCATGAGCTTCAATTGCTTTGTTATTTTAGTTCACTATTTCAATAGTTTTGTACATCTAATATTTTGTGATTAAGAAGTTAATGTGACAATGGGACATATATTTTAAATCTAGATTTAGATATGTTTGAGATTTAAAATAATATATCATTATCTACTAAACAATGATTTTTATCTATATATTCATTCATTTTCTTTCAAAAGAGTATGCCATCAAACTTAATTGGTTTCACGCTCAAAACTCGGAGCTTGGGAGGTGAGGTTTTCCGGAACGTGTATTTTTATTAATTTATTTTTTTTAGAAAAAAAGATATTGATTTTTCAAATTTTTAATCCCAACCTTGAATTTGTATTTGTCACATCTCAACATCTCATACATCTGTTGAGCTAACTAGGAAACTGGACAGACGTGGAAATGCAGCAGATCCATACTCAAATTACATGTATATAGATTGGGGAGGAGAGATGAATTATGTCTCAATAGTCAATGAAAGTCAACCTAGCGCCCTGTTGTACAACAAATGATACAGCCCGCCCACCACCAGAGGGTATTGAAGGAATAACAATGTATGTCATATGACAAGTACAGGAAAATGAATCCTCAACCTAAAACCAATTTACAAGAGAATCTCTGAGACTGCTGAAAGGGTGCAGCTCTAAGTTCTTTAATAGTACATCTGCCGAAGCGCTTGTGGAAGATTTAACACAATCTCTGCATAAGCTGTTATAGAAAACAAAATTTAAAATCAGTAGAGAGCTAGATAACGTTAAAGTAGAGCAATAGCGAAACATATCAGAATTAAGTGAACGTTGAAGCAGGCTCGTATAATATCCACATATGCCTGCAATAGATCTCCAACATGAATCCTCAACCTATAACCAGAATATAAAAGATTTATTTACGACATTTAATGCATTTCTAACATTAAATGTTATACTTTACAATAAAAATTTCCATGCTTGGTTCCTTATACCCAATATTCTAAAGAGACTTGTTAGCATTGTGCCAAAAAGTAAAACGCATGCTAATTCCAGATTCTAATTTCATTAAAGTACTGTAGGACTCCCCTAGTTGCACACATAATCACATGCAGTCAAGAACTGTGGGCGACAAAAAGCCAAAAATAAGACATTATTCTCTTATAATTTAACCAAGTAATATAGTTTTCACCTCCTGGTAGACTCATGGTCCGTAAGGCCTCTTCTGCATAGGGTAATCGAACTGGAGCAGGATGATTTCCTGAGATTCCATCTTCCATCCGGTTCAAAGTTACAGTGGAAATTTTCTTTGACATTGGCCAGGCTAGCACTGTAATTCGAGTTGGAAGCACCGAAATGAGATCGGTGTATCGAAGGCTGACTGTCACTTTGCTGGAAAAATATGATTTCTTGATCAATATCACAAAGTGAGAAAAAAATATCAAATTTAGGAAAGTGGAAGAAAATCAAAGGAGAGAAAAGAGAGCCAAGAGAATCATAAAGTGTATATTGCACTGATGATGATTTCACCGTACTAATAGTTGAAATGGGGGGAAGAAAAATTTAAAAGCTTACAAATACAATTACAAAATTGAAGAGAAAATTATATCACTTTCATGCACTAACCAATCAAAATCATCCAATACAAACTCGATCATGTGATAAGGAAGGCTATGATACAGCTCTCCAATTTGATTTCCATAAAGTTCCTTTATAAGTCTGACCTGCATGTCATTTGAAAGAGGCAAAAGGTTAAATGTTAGTAGTTTGTAACAGAAAAATATAGACATGTTTGATATTTTACAAATACATGGTTCTTTACCATCAAAACTTTTCTCGAGAATTTCCAAATACTCAATTGATAAATTTATATTTAACAGGTAAACTGTAAACTGGCTATAAGCTTGTAACCTCATGTTTTATAGATAGAGATTGTGGATATTTAATCTCTAAAGTAGAGGAACAGGAGATGAAATCAATAAATAAATAAATAAACAAAAATATATAAATATTTTAATTAGATAAGAAAAAGGAACACGGTAAAGTTCTTACGAATGCCCCAACCTTTAACATATAATAGATTTTTAGGCTTTGTTTGGGAGTTAGGAGGGTAAGGGAAGGTTTGCCAAAACAAAGAAACATAATCAAAATGATTGTACCGTTTATTAGTTTACATACCAAAAAAACTAACACACCTAGTTTAATATCTTCCACAATCAGGGTTCTTAGATGGCATTGTCAGATAACAGCAACCCAGAATACATATTTTGACAATTGTCCAGAAAACAGGGAAAGAAAGTGAATGAACGATAGACCCAACTTATTAGTCAATAGTGTCCTAAGAATCTAAATTAACGAGGACATGAGATGTAGTAACAGTGAAAAATATTGCATGATACAAATATGCAAATCTATTTCACAAAATAATATTGTTTTCTGGAAATATGAATATAGGTAAACCAGTCCAAAGGTACTAGCTTTAAAGTGTTCTAACATTATTCGTTGGTTGGCACATTTAGGTTATTCCTTGGAAGAATTATGCATGCATAATTACGACATAATGTTGTTATTCCCAAAAATAAACATGTCAATTATTACATATATGGGTAGTCTACCTGTTCCCTTCTATCCACGTATGCCTGCAATAGATCTCCAACATGATCTATGAATTTCTGAAAGAAAACCAATAGATACAATTCTTAGAGAAGGTTCAAATGAAATAAGCATGGTCCATGGCAACGTATATAACTGATTTTACCATTGCATTGAATGAAAGGAGATCATTTTCTGTTTCGCGTATTGGCAAGAAAAATGGCACTGTGTGCTCAAGGACAGTCATCCTTTGAAGAAATGACTTGCTCTCCAGCACACAGTGGTAAAACTCACAATGTTCACCTGGCAATAAATGAAAAGATATTATTATCAACAAATGGGAAATGGAAGAAACGTGTAGAGAAAGATCCTGCCTCCATATTCATAATGTCGCCTCATGAATTAGCTAAGTCATGAACAAATTAGTTCCAAATTACCAGCAAAAGATGTCTCATACTGTATGCCAATTCTTGCCCCTTCCAAACAGCAAATTACCTGCTCCCAAACACAACCAATATTAAAAAGATTATTTGATCGTGAAGTTAATACTTGATACCTATGTTGCATAGGTACGGGGAATACAGCAATTTTAAAATATTAACATATGGGTACATCAATAGAAAACACAAATTTTGTTATAAAATATAACATGAAAGAGCTAAATTCTTTAAATCACGGCAAAAGCATCACAATAAAAGTTTAAAATGTCAAACACTGTTTGGTTATAACAACAGAAACTAAGATACACAAATATTATATTATTATATTAATACACGAGACAGCCACAGTCTCACTCACTCGCAACAAAATAATTAAGAAAAACAGAGTACCACACAAGTACCATACGCATAGTACCGGTACCAGAAACGTAACCGGTACGGGTACTTCACCGTTTTACAAGTACACATGCTTCAGAGGTTAATTCAAAAATTAACAAATAATCCAATTATAGCATTGAACACCTAGACAGACCATTGATTTGTATGCTTCTTGCTAAATCAGCATTTTATCAACTCTAACTATTTACTCCTACAGTTCTACTTAGGTGGAAGTCGCCAATGATTTGAGTGAAACTGTGGCTATCTTTTCTTCTTAAGCTGCTGTCTATAATCCTTGAAATATCTGCAACTTAATTACAAGTATAATCTGCTACCATGAGAAGTTTTTCGGGGACGTAATATCATATAATATTTACCTTGTTTCCAGTTTTGTAAGTAATTTTTTCCTGAGGTCCTGCTGATATATCAGCATCCCCAGACATCGCTTTTCTGTCTGCCTCCATATGCACCTGACAAGAACATGTTCAAAAGGATCAATTCAAACATTATCATGAACATCAACAGTGAAACTCAAACAAGTGATTACTACGGAGAGCATCGAGGACAAATACCAGAACACGAGTGAGAAAAAATGAAGGTATAACAATCACATAATCATACCTGCTCTCTAATTGTAGCTAGTAGACCATCATTCCATTGTTCCCCATCTAAATATATCTCTACACAAAAAAAAAAAGGAGGTTAAGAAGAAACTTTCTGGATATCTCTAAGGAAATTAATGAACAGTAAAAGTTGGTCAGTTTTTAAAAGGTTACAAAAGTATTATCTCATACAAAATGCTCTGGATTTACATCTTAAGAATCCTGCTCTGTTAAAATGTTCTAGATTATACAATGCTTCTTCTCTGCTCAACTCTCTTTTGTCATTCTACGCAAAAAAAAAAAGACTGATATTTATTCTACATGATCCAGTTAAATTATTGTCGATGTAAAAATAGTGTAATATTCCGGCTTTTAAACAGTATCATTTCAACCAACAGATGATTTAACACCCTAACATCAATATGCAAGCCAGGCTACACCAGATAGCATAAGGCGCCGAATAATACTATTTGCTAGATATTTTCAATGATTTATTGATTACTCTATATTGGTAAGCACTCATTTAAGTCCCCAAATGATAAAGGTAACACCACTCAGATCCTCCAATGAAAGTTGATATTAGCATACTTACTCAATAAAGAAAAGTAACATTGAAGTCGACCTTGTGCACAGACAACATTAATGGAGCTTCAAATTTAGGAACTAAATTGATACCCACAATCTGATAAACGGACTAAATTGATGTCAATTTTTACGATAGAAGGCCTAATTTGGTGGCAATTTTATTTGGAGGGTGAAACGGATATCACTTTCTATGGATAGAGATGGATTCACGCATAACAGAGGATAAAAGTTGAAGTTCTTATTATCAGCTAGACTAAAATATGATGGGATATAAATGGGCAAGTAACAGGAATCAAGGCAGTGCCAGATACTCTCCATTATTAATAGGAATTTACCAACATCACAGATTCACAAGCAAAAAAAAAAGCTACCTTCGGTTTGAGAAGCTCGTGCAGCTTCAAATTCTTTCTGTAGACGCTCAAGTATTATCTTGTCTGAATCCCTATTAACCCAGTGAATATTTAAAAAAATGTTAATATGTTACTGCAGCATATATCAATTAATGGACATTCTAAAACAATAATCTTCGACTTAGGCATCCATATAAGCAAGGAATTCAGCATTATGTTAAGATATTCATCAAGTAAAAGAGAAGAAAACCAAACACATTAAAACAAGCAGGTAAACCTTAATTGTGTATAAAGCAGTTTCAAAAACATATTAGAAATTGCATATAAGCACAGCCAATAATGTGTAGTTTGAGAATTTCAACATGTGTCGATATCACAGTGCAAGAAAAGCTGACTTTGTGAGTTGACTCCTGACCTGCCTTTTGTGAAATAAAAGAAAAAGGGGTACAGTCTTAACTCCATAAGCGCAGAGGCTGTATCTATGGCTACAACCCATGACCACAAGATTTCAAGGCAGTGAGAGAAGTACAAAAGGAGGGGAGATCAGATATCGACATAATTCAGAAAAGTAAGCAAATAATTAAATAAATAGCATACAAGGGACAGCAAAGAAAGTGGAACATCCCTTGCGATGGGAAAAAACACCATAAAATAAAAGCGCAACTTCATTGTCCATGGATAGTTATCAGTTTACACTCACATGTGTGGAGTAAAATGTCATATGGTACCTATTCATTATTTTTGGTTCCTCTTTCATTAGCTGTGATAAGCAAGACGGACTTTATTTAGAATTCAGGAATTTAACTCCATTTACTAATTTCTCTCGTATTTAAGTACCGTCAAAGACTGGCTTCATTGATGCCAAAAACCAATATCATACCAATATAATGTAAAATGTGAACTTGAATAGTTTTCTCAATGAATACTAGAAATATATTCTCTAATCCTCACCCACCCCACAGGTAGACCAGAAAAGTCAAAATAAGCATAGTATACAAAGTTAAGCATGTACAAGTTTATACAATTCTGTACATATTAATTTTCAATTTTATACAAAGTTAAGCACATTGATCACTTTTCAGTGAGAGATTCAACCAAGGAAAGAAGCCTTATGCTGCATCAAGGACGTTTTACCTAGAAATACGCTCTGCCAAATTTCCATGCCTTTTAAGCAAACTTCCAACTGTCAAGAAAATATAGAATTATTTCTTGTATATTATCTAGAAAAGAGAAGAAACACTGATAAGATTATAGACTTACATCTTGCTCGTGTAATCTCCAACCGACTATCATCCTGCATAAAATTCTGAGAAAAAGGGAATACCAATATGATCTCAGTGAACACAAATTATTAAGAAATCATATCAAGAGGTAAAAATAAATCTATGTGACATGAGTCAATTGATCCATTTATTCACGATCAGACTATATTTGTTTGATACACTCGAGAAAACAAACAAATAAAAAAATTCAGCAATATTGGACAGAGTAAGACCAAAACAATAGTAATATTGGACGAGGACCCATCCAAAGAGCACATTACTTGCGCACAATAAATGTGAAGACACATTTTTTGAAAAAAGAGTATCTTTACACTTCTAGCTAATGATCAACACTAAATAAATGCATTCACTACACATTCCATATACATCTTGCTGCATTTCTACAAAGCATCCAACCTACTTACTTGTCAATGCAAAAAGTTATGGCTATTTAAATCGAATTATGGCCAAGTTCAAGAAAATGAATTAAAATGCATTGAAGAGTATTTGATTGTGTTGCAACATTCAAATAATCTCTTCGTGTCATTTCTGTTACAAGAATATTTGATTATGCTACAAATAAGTTATTGTTACGAGAAATCCATTCACAATTAGCAACGAAACAATATAAACACATATCAGGCAAACAAGCCCTTTCAAAGTTGCAAAATCCAACAAACACTGAACTTCAGAACCGTGACGAAAACACACACTCGTGACTCATCACAAAATCCAACAAACACCGAGCTTCAGAATCAGGAGTCATCGTATGTTCAGTGATGTGGTAATCAAATTGAACAACACTGAACTTCAAAATACTGAAAGAAAACTGAGATCTAAGTGAAGAAAAAGAACATGGCAATCGAATTAACAAAAACTAAGATCTAAGTGAAGAAGAACATTAAAATCAAAATGAATGAAAACTAAAATCTATGTCAAGAAGAACATCGAAATTGAAAATGAGGAACACTGAAACTAAATGAAAATTAAAGTGTGATCAAACTCAATCGCCAACGAAATCAAATGGAAATAGTGAATCTAGAGAGTGAAGGTACCGAGCAAACAATAGAGTTGGAATTTTTTTTTGGGGGGGGGGGGGGGGGATATCCATGTCTGATTTAGGGTTCGTCAATTTGGGATTTTAAGAAAATAAGATAAAATGCAGAGGAAATGAATGCGGGCAGGACTTCGGTTTTGCTTTTGGTTATGGGTATCCAATAATTTGGATATGGCTATCCAAGATACGGGTCAGTTAGAAAACCAACATATTTAATCCGGGTTTTTTATAACCGGATATAGCTATAGTTTTATATTTAACTTACTTATTCTGTTAAAATGAAGACTCGGTAATTACCATATGAGAACTGCTATTTAGTTTGAGACAACTGCATACGAAAACCAGTTTTATTCAAGTAAGTATTTAATCAGTGGGTAATTAATTGGCAGAAAACACAGAGGATCAAAGTTTACTTTGTGATCTCTCACTTGCACTATGTATCATTTCCCTTTTCCCTTACCATATATATCCATACAGCAATTTGAATATAAAATGTAAAAATGGAAGATTGAAATTGCAGGAATCATTATATCTATGTTTATTCCCATATGCATGCTCAAAAATCCCTTATCACAAAGGATGATAATGAGTTAATGACTATTGTTGTGAGAAATGGAAGAAAATAAATAATGAAATAGTGTTTAACATATCCATCCAAATAATCAGCATATTGTTCAAACTGATGCATGATTCCACAATCATCAGCAACAACAACAACAATAATAATAATAAAATATAATTCCATGAAAAATCTCATAGTAAGATGAATTAATCAATCAAAGAAAGAAACAAACAAACAGTGAGGTAGTGAAATTGATATGAATTAGGGTTTTTACAAAAGGAATTAGATTTGAATTATTGTTACGGTGATAATAGCAATGAGACATAAATAAAGGAAAAGAGATGAACCTTGCGAGAAGAGTAATCGGCGGAAAAAGGGTTTTTTCTGAGTCTCTTTCGCATAGATTCTTCCATATCGCTATCCATTTAAACGAATCACTGAAACTTTCAACTCTCAACCTGCTGCTGCTGCTGCTGCTGCAGTTGCAGTTATTATATGTTATGCGAGTGAGTGATGATTGAATGCTGCTGCTGCTGGTGAGTTCTCTCTCGTATGTTCGCGCTTTAACAATCTACCAGGCCTGGGCTAGGTGGGCCTCATCACGGGCTCGCCCCGGTTCATATGGCCCGGTTGTATTATTTAATATTTATTTATTTATTCAAAAAGTTACTACTATTATTATAAAAATAAAAACGGCTATAGTTGAATTTGAAATCCATATAGACTTCTTTGAGGTGTTCCTCCAAGAGAATTTTGGTAAACTTTTCATTTTCAAGACCCACAAATTGAAAAAGTGTTTTTTTTCTCTTTCGTAGAGAAAGTCTGAGGTAATTAATAGATTTAGATACGTCCTTATTTTTTGTTATTTTAAGCGAATCATTTAGACACGCAAGAAAGAGAGGAAAATAGGGTAAAAAATAAATGATGTATATTTTTTATGTGTTTGCCAAAATAATTTTTATTTAAAATTAATCCACGTGTGATGCACAACTTTTGCACATAATGGTTTGATAGGCAAAATTTCGTACTTTGTAATTATGTATTTTGGATATATTATTTCGGTCTCAAATATAAGTAAAAATTTATCAAAAAAATTGATGTATTTGATTCAGAATTCAGATCAAATGTATCAACTTTTATCGACTAATTTTTTACTTATATTTAACGGCTAACATGAACCACTTTTGTAGATAGTTCACAGCACAAAATCAACTACCTAAGGACATAAGATCGAAATATTGCACCAGCAGCCTAACAAGAAGTTTAAGTCTATCACAAGCCACTGGCTTGTATTATTTGATATAATGGGTATGAAGATATTGGTTATGTACAAAAGACCAATAAGAAGAGGTAAAGAGAATATATTTTGTACAAGTGATTATCAAAATGAAAAAGAAAGAAGGGGTGGTAGAAACAAATCAATCTCCATTGTCTGGTCTAACAATGTAATTAGTTGGACGACGATGAACTTGACTGTGCCACTGATGCTTTGCAAATAGGGCACCAGTTCTTGAGTCGTAGCCATTGCTGTATGCAAACAGCGTGATACTTGTGTTCGCATAGTAGACTCCCCACTTCATCCTCCGCCACATATTCCTCCTACAAATCAAGTCAACTTATCTAAATCAGATCCAGTAGCAATAACTTCGAAAGTGTTTATTTATGGCAGCGGCTACACCGTGTCATAATATAAGAATTGGGAAGAAAAAGAAATACCTGGCAGATGCTGCATTTGATATCATCCTTATTCTCATTGCAACACTTAGATGCATTTTCTGAGGGTGAGGATTGAAAGGAACTTCTCTTTAGGCATTCTGATAGATCTTCCTCGGTTACAGCTGTGCTCACAGTACCCATCCTCTCTTCAAGAGCCAATAGTTCCTGTAATTTTTTAAGATATTTTTATTACTTCCAATAAATAGCACTTACAATTATGTTATAATCCTCATATTTTCATTAGTTACATCACTTACATGCATTCTTAAAAATATTTTCATCTAAATCTTATGTTAACACAGAACCTTCAAACAATAGTCGATATTGCCAGAAAGATAATTGTGTGAAATTAAACACACAATGACACAAAATAACAAAATGAATTGTAGCACCTAGCAAGATTAACAAACCTCATATGACATATTATCAATGTCCAACCGCATTTCTCTGTGCTGATCGTAGAAGTTTAATCCAGTAAGGAACAAGTTGGATTCCAGCAAAAGAATTTGCTGTTAAGACACAAAAAAATGCATCAAATAACTGACTGATATCTTAAATCAACAAATTCTCAGCCTGCGTAAAATTCTGAGAAAAAGGGAGTACGAAACATGCATAAACTCTCAAATCTTTTAACTAAAATATGGGACACGTGAAAATGCACACTGAAGACCGACGTGAAAATGCACATAAAAAAATGCATCAAATAACTGATATCTTAAATCAAGTAACTTTTCAATCAAGAAATACCTCGTGTGTTAGCTCGACATCTTGTTCAATCCTCTCAAGTGCCAACAATACCTGAATAAAATTTAGAAAACGGTAAGGTAAGTCAGTTGCGAAATTTCACATTAATGACCATGATATTAACATATATATAATATGTAGTTCCTATGTTTAAACGAAAATTACCTCTGCAATACCATCCATGTTGTAGCGTCGTCGAAAGTTATCCCGATTTATTAGAGAATTAGTGAGGCCATATTCTGCAGGTGACCCTGGCATAACACCGTATAACTCCTCACTGCTAGTACCTGCTCCACTGTAAGAGCTTGGACTTGAAGGGGTCTCCAGAGAATTATGATGTTGTGCACCAGGAGCATTAAGATTGCCAGAATGAGAAAAAGAAGGCACCATGATAAGGGACTGATTTGATGCCACAGGATTAGCATTTCCTTGGCCAGAAAGCCTTCCCCTAGCATGACCACCAATTGATCTTCGTGTTCTAACAGACGTTATGTTGCTGTCTGTTCTGTCTCTATTAGAGGTATTTCTTGATATTCTTGTATCAGAGATAGATATGCCATTTCTGGAAACAGAATTCCGTCCTTCTACCGAGGGCCCGTTTATTTTTTTCCCTTTGGCTGTAGAACTACTTTCGCCTTCACAATTTCTTTTTTTTATCGCATCCTTCCTTTTGTTAAGGTTTGAATCTGATGGTGTACAGCCGGCCGGAATGACATCAGAAATGGAGTTGCATTTGAGGTTCCTTAATCCATACCTACTGGTACCAGCACGTGTCCCTGGACCGGTGCTTTGAATTTCTTGACTACGTAATCCAGGTTTTGGATGAAAATTCCTCCTTGATCTTGTATTAGATGCTAAACTAGAACTCCCTACTTCCGTCTGCATGCCATTACCAGACTCTGTGTGTTCCCCTTCAGCTTGACGTCCCTTCTGATTTTTTTCTGGTACGAGCTTTGGAACTTCTGGTTCATCTTGTACACTACTAGTTTCAGACAAATCTGTCTCTACATGAGATGATAATGTTTTCTGAGGCTTTCTATGAGGTTTTCCTGGGTTACTACTCCCGGAGAAATTTTTAGAGGAGCTTCCAATTGTTTCCTTACCATTTGATGAGAACCGAAATGAAGGCCTCAACGATTTACCCTTTTCGGAGGAACCAATTTGAGAGCCTTTAGAAGAGTTAACTTTGCTGCTGCAACCAAGACGGCTACATACTTGACCATTTCGATCTCGAGTATTGGCAGTATCTTTTAACATGCTGCCCATCCCCTTTCTAGGGACTAGCACCCCATCAACGGCTCTTTTACCAGAATATTCATCCATCAATATTCAACAGTTTATTCCTTTCAAATCTGTAACATTGGCATTAGGTAAATGATCAAAAACTCATACAAGCTACATGATTGTCAGAAGCATTACATTTAAACAGCCTACGACACAAAATGAACATGTTTCATCATAGCAATGACTTATACGCAAAACTCGTGCTGAAACATGAAATCAGGTTTCTCACTTCAAACATGAAAACTCGGTTTGCAATTGCATACCATCAATTACGGGAACTTTCTCACTTCAAAACTATATATCTAGAAACTGCTACAAACTTGTTGCATATATCAAAGCTAGATTTAATCACAGAAGTGTGTTCTATATAATCTGCAGTAATAAATTTTATGCACTGATAAGAAACAAATTATTATTATATATTAGTATTTTATTTAATGAATCCGAATAATTTTACCATTTGGATTCTCTTAAAAAGGGGCTTCAGATGAATTTGGACAAGCATATACAGCGTCGAATTCAATTGAAAGAGGACAAAAACATATTTTGCATAAGATAAGGATAAGGAACCATAAATAAGACATCAATCATTGTTAACACACTCAATTTATATCAAGAAGACAAAGCAGCTTATCTAAGTGATTATTTAGAAATTCTTTTGACAATCAATTCAATCAAAGCAAAACAATGTTGTAACAATTAACCAATAAGTCAATATAATTCATAAGTCTCATGCCAAGTTTCTAAAACAGCTTGATACAAAATTACAAATCATACAGAAAGTTTGTTTCCATGGTTGCATGCATAATCTGCCTTATTGAAAAACACTTGAATTCTCACCAAGTATTGAATAGAAAGCAACATTTTTATGAAAAAACATAGAAACCCTTTTGGTGAAAATCAATAAATTTTGGTTTTTGTTAGAGTGAAATAATAACAATAAGTGAATGAAAAAAGTAACCACATAGCCATGATTGATTATCAGAAAAAGTTGGAGGTCGGTTGGTTTTTGAAAGGACCAAGATTTTCATGAAATATTCTCCACACAAATCACAAAGACTTCTTCTCCGTTATTTCAGCGCTCAAATTCACCTCAACACTAACCATAATACTCAACAAAAAAAAAAACCAAAATTAATTAAAAAAAAATAGAAAAACAAAAACAACAATTTCTACCAAACATAAACATGTTCCTTACGCAACCAACCAAACACTTCTTCTTCCCTTTTATTAATTTCAACGAAACCAAAATTTATTTCATCATAAAAAATATAAAAATAAAAACATCAAAAATAAAATTCAATCGATATGGTCTTAAAAAGAATATGTATTATTAGTTTTATTTTGTTTTATTATAATTGGATTCATGTTATATATAGAGATTGACGTGGAAGAAAGGCGATAAAATTGGTCGAGTTTTTGAATTGAGGTGAATAGAAAAGGAGGTGAAGAAAAATAGTGTTTAGAATTTGAATAGAAAGAGTTGAGCGGAGAAATTTGAATTTGATAGCTACCTGTGATTCTTTTTCTTGTTGTTGTTGTTGTTGTTCTTCGTTTGAAGAGTTTAGAAGACAGAGAAGAGAGAGAAAGAATTTGCATAGAAAAGTTGTTAAGGAGAGAGAAGCAAAGTACCATAAGTAACGAATGAAGGTGTTTTAAGTTTCATTAATAATAATAATTTTTTTATTTTTTATTTTCTATATTTTTGTTTGTTAAGGAAGAGGAACTAAAAAATAAGAAAAATGTTAAATAGTGCTCCGATTTGATGGTAATTAAGATGGCAAATTCTAAAGTATCTAAAAAAAAAAAAGATGGCAAATTCTAAAATGGACCACTTCATCAAGTTGTCTATGGTGTACCACTTTTGAATAACCCTATAACGAATACGAATTTTACAAAATCGACCGTTAGATTGAACGTTTGTTTCATATAGATTATCCATACAAATTTTTAGAAAAATTTAAAATCATTTGATATGTTATTGAGACCCATTAAGATTAACGGTTTATGAGTTTTTATTTAATACCGTTAAAATTGATAGATTTCAATAACACATCAAATGATTTCTAATTTTTCTAAAAATTTGTATGGATGATCCATATGATACAAACTTTCAATCCAACAGTGAATTTTGTAAAATTTATATTCGTTATAGTAGTAATGATCACTTCACCACGGTAAACCACTTGTGAGGTGGTGCACCGTAGCATTAACCAATTAAGAAAGTTAAGTATGATAAACTTCTTTTGAAACTTGTGCAATTAACTTTTTAAAAGTATAAAATATAATATTTTCAATGCAAAACTTTCTTTTTTTAGTTTTTTAATTAATGTTGCGGGAATACTAATGAACATCAAAGAATAATAAACCACCAAATTAATCAGTCACGGCTGGGACGCCGGTTATTTGATTAAGGACTCAATATTTCAATTCAGGGGCGAAGCTATGTACATGCATGGGGTAGCTTTGGCTACCCCAAAAAATATTGTTTTCTTTATATAAGTTAGTATATGTAATATTTAGCTACCTCAAAAATTTATAATTAGCTACCTCAAATAAATTTAATTGTCAAAAGTTAGGAGAAACAAGTGTATCAAAAAATTATTACTTGTTTCGTAAATTTATTTAATCTTATTTTATCATTTTCAGTCTCTTTAACAATTATAAAGAGAGTTTTATCGGCAAATGTATTAATTGCTTATATAAAAAAAGACAATATAAGTCAATTTGACTCTTTGAAGTGTCATTAAACTCAAAATTTTATGTTATTAAAAATATTGTGAATTTTTTGTTTATAAATTAAATTTAACATATTAGTTTTAGAAAATATTTTATTTGTATATATATTTGGCCCCCTCATAAATAATGTGCTAGCTTCGCCACTGTTTCAATTCATCATATTTTTTGGAAAACAAATTGCGGGATTATGTTTTGCTAAAATTGTAAAGAAGTGTTAATTTAAGAAAATTTTAGGTAAAAACACATCTAACAATTCACATTTAAATCAATCAATTAAAAATTTATATATAATAGTTAAAAAAATAAAAAAGTGAAGCAATTAATATATAAGAAATTACTTGAACAAAAAAAAAAACATATTTTTGATTTTTTTTGTCGAATGATTTCTTGTATATTAATTATTTTATTTTTGTACTTTTTAATTATGCGTAAATCTTTAATTAATTAATTTAAATGTAAATTGTTAGGTGTACTTTCACCTTTTGTCAAAAAAAAAGAGGTGCACTTTCACCTAAAATTTAAACAAATCGATCTCTAAGTATAAATTGGGTCTCTAAATTTATCAATTTTTTACAATTTGGTTCTTAATATATTTTTTAAATAACTAATCTTACAACAAAAAAAATTGAACTAAAAAAATTACAAAATTGAATCCTTTTTAAAATATTCACAAAACATGAGACTAGTTTAAATTAAAAGTGTATTGGAAGTATCCTACCAAAAAAAATGTATTGGAAGTGTCAATAAATAAAATATTCATAAAACATGAGATTGTCCGCAATCTTCTTAGAGAATGATGCAACGGGAACCTTCTTTCTTTTAGCTTTTTTTCTTTCTTTCTTTCGCTTCCTTACAAATAAAAAATGATGCACGGGTACTCCATTTAAAGGAGAGTACGGGTACCAGGTATATAGCCGTATCAGTACCAGATATATATTTGTACCTTAATTTATGCTCATATACATACAATAGTTTTTTAAAAATACCGTACCCTATACCGATATCAGTATCGGGTATTAGTACCATATCCGCACCTAGACATCATTGTTTAAAAGTGTATTAAAAAGTGTCTATAAATTTTAATTTATCACAAATACCAGAATTATTAGTTAAATGTTGTGACAAAGTTTCAAACCATCTCTTCAATATATTACCCTCTGAATCTCTTTTTTATAAGAACTAATTTAACAAAAAAAATTTATCTCTTTTGATAAGAGCATTTTATAATTATCGATAACATTGATTATTTTTTATCAAAGTTACTCTTATTTATTTTATTGTATGCGTGTACTCTAGGAAAGTCATTAATAAGGACAAATATGAAAAATCAATATAATTTGTCAACTAATTTAATACAAAAACTAACTTTCTTATAATTTATATTTTGTCAAACTAGCTTTTATAAATAAGGACGGAAGAACTATTTGATAAGTTTATAATAATGATTGTTCGTTTTTATTAAAAAAATGAAGAGAGAGTTGACGATTTACTAAAGAAAATATAGTTAGCAAAAGAAGAGGGGCCAAAAAAGGAAACAGAAAATCGAAAAGGGTCATAGTGGCGGCGGCGGCCTAATTGAAAAGCAAGGGAAAAGAGATCAAGACCGTTGATTGGACAATTTGGAGGGTTTGGATTGAGTGTGATGTCACAAACTCAAAGAACCTCGTTAACATGAAAAACCAACAACGTGGTTCATTCCGCCGGCACACGAATGGAATACTATTGAATGAATGTGGCAAATGAATAATGAATGAATCACAGTTTTCATGTACTATTTCATATGGTAAACATTAAACATCTTGAATATGCATCACTATTGAGGTGGATTTTTGTAATAGGTCTAAAAAATGAATAAATATTATTTATAAATCTATTAAATTATTAATTTTAACAATATATTAATATATATTTAAATAAAATTATACCAAAAAATTTACCTACATAGATTCGTAGAACTAACCTAAACTAAGGAGCCAAATCAAGCACTTAAATGCATTAATTAATTTTAATAATCAAGTTGAGATCAGATTCATATTAAATCATCTTTAAATAGTCTTATTGATTTTGATCGAATCCCAGACACTCCATTTATTCATCTTTAAGGTGGAATTTCAAGTCACTAAACTATTAAATCAAAAAAAAAATTAGTCTTATTGATTTTGATCGTCACTAACATCAATTAATATAGTAATTGCATCAAACATTTATGCGTCTGGATCCAATATTTGCTTTCTTAATGCAATTGATAGATTAGAAAGTGTCTTGAGTGGGGATGATAATAGAATCTATACATTCATATAGCTTAATGGACACTGGCGTCATGTACATTCAGATAGCTTAGTGGACACTAGACTAGAGTAAGGCCCCGTTTGGCCCAGCTTATTTTTTACTTTTAATTTTAGCTTAAACGAAATAAAGAAGTATAAAATTATATTTGACACTATTTCTCCTTAAAAGTATTTGAGAAATAAAGTAAAGAAGTAAAAAATAAAACAAAATTAAGTCAAACACAGTTTTTTCCTTCTTTACTATTTTTAAGGAGAAGAAAAAAAGAGGAAAATAAGCCGGGCCAAACGGGGCCTAAGTCTCTATCACAGCGCAACGTTAGTATTAATATATTTTAGAAAATTTGTGAGGCATATAAGCGATGATTTATCTCAATTAAATTTGTTCACATCTTAGATTTATAGATTGTGTTTACTTGTTTATAAGAGTCTTTTAACATTTGGATCAATTTATTATTAATTCTTACTAATTAGTTAGTTATAATGAATATAAAGACGGTCAGTTATAGTTGTACCTGCGAATATCAATACCCGTTAGGAAAAATTTTAAGTCATATTAAATGTTTTCACAGGCCCATCCATTACTAGGTGTCATGTGCGATGCCAGAGTTTCCAAATTTTAAGGGAATTTTGGAATTTTGAAATTTTGAGTCCTACAATAATTATATATTATTAATCTTGCTTAAATATCATATTCATATGTAAATATTAACAGTAAATTATGATTATTGTGTGTATAAGATCTTTTGTTTAAATTTAACATTGTCATTTTTTTTTTCACAATTTTAATTTTAGTCATTCTAAATTAAAACGGCTAGATTCAATCTTTACAATAAATTTAATTAAATTTTTCTCTACGATATGTCTTTTGATGTTATTTTTAATGATAATTATTCTTTATGTATCTTTTATATTATTCATCATTTAAAAGAAGATACTTCTTTTTAAAATAATTTATACTTTTTATTATAAGTCTAATTTTAATATTTGTCTCTAAATAATAATCATGATTGACCTGTATCTTCAACACACCCAAACAATAAAATAAAACTAACCCCTTTACTCAATAAATTATGAAATCCAAATAAGTCAAAAAAAAAAAAAATTAGTAATTAAGTACACATAAGCTTAAATTAGACTGGTTGCATGTAAGCCAATAAGCCAAGTGTAGTACACAAGGAAGGAGGGGACTGCGCATGAACATCTCATCTTAACCATACCACTTAGTGATGTAACCCTTTGTTAGCAATATAATGTTTTTATTATTGATATTGTATTGTTTGTTAGCTAAATATTTAGATAAGCTTAAACTTCTCTGGCGTCATAAGCAAATCAAATGACAAACTCTGAAAAGAAACCTTAGAAATGGAATGGGTGGGGTTGGCAGTAGACAATTCCATCCATTCAATATTCAACAATATGTTTCAAAAGCATATAAAATAATAATGAACACATTGGCTTTGTCCACTATGGTTGGACTTGGCTAAATGTGTAAACGATCAAGTCTCTTTACTAATTGAATTTTAGAGAAGAAAAAAACAAAAAATTGCCAGTTTGATTTGGTTTAATTTTTGAATATTTTATTATGAAATAATTAAATCAATCATGAATGATTTTATTGGTTTGATTTGGTTTGGGCTCAAACAAAATAATAAACCAAATCATTTAATTGATATGGATTAGATGGATATTCAGATAATAAAATCTTTAGTTTAATAATTCATATAAACATAAATTTTTGGTAGGAGGAACAGGCAGGTGTATGTGTGTGGCTTTAAGGTTAATATAGTATTCTCGTCCACCGGTGGGTTTAGTTTAACTAATTTACAGGTCAAATGGTCCATTTACCAACAAAACCATTGCTTCAAGGCCAACCGGATTAATGATCAGTTGCCAACATGTTTGGTCGTGGTTGGTGGTGCTCCACACGAACTCAACAATTAAACCGGACCCAATTAATCCACCCATATAATTGACACTTTTCTGTAGTACTCCATAGAATAAATTAAAGGATAATGTTAAATGGTGTACCTAACCAAGTTGATTGGGCTCAAGTGGCAAGGAGCTCCTTTCAAGGACGTATCTGGGGAATACCGGGTTCGATTCCCAGGGGGAACAACGCTTGGCCAGTGTGCATGCCTCTACGCACGAGCCGGATTAGTCGCCCACCTTTGGTGGGTCGGAACCGGTGCGAAAGCAAAAAAAAAAATGTTAAATGGTGTACCTGATATGCACATGTTAAGCATATAAAAAATGGAAATCAAATATAAAGTTAATGTCGATAAATATAACTTTTTATATTTTTAATGTATTGAATACACAAATTTCAATATAGAATTTCTTTATTTATTTGCTTAACTAGTGTATCCACCGGGTGCACTATTTAATATTTTCCAAAATTAAAATGGAGTTCCATATTACATATAGAGGAGGGATCCGTTGACTCCAGAAGTAAGTCTTCCATTGACTTACTCCGCTCAATAATTTGATATCGGCATTATATTTCTTCAATGCAACCGTTAAATTCAAAGATTTCATTGAGTAGATCAACTCCACAAATTTTTATAAAAATTTAAAAAATGTAGTTATGTATTTTAAACTATTGAAATTCAACGGTTTTTTCTGAAAGTTTTTCGTACGTTCAATTGAAGTGCTCATAAAAAGTATCAAACTATTTTGGATCCTATGTTGTTAGTGACACCATATTATTTTGTAACATATTAATATTATACTACATCCGTTTCTTTTTACTTGTGTTTTTAGAATAGTAACATTAAATTAAGAAAATGTATTTTTACAGTTTATCTTCCTATTATACTCTCGTTTTAATCCACCAATAAATTCCTATTTTTTTGCACACACTTTCTCTTTTCAATAAATTTAATATAATATGTAAAAAAAAAAATTAATATGTTATGTACCAAAAACAATTAGAAAAAAAAACGATTTAGTTTTTTCCAAATATATAGCATTAATTGGTTTTATTGAAAAAGATAAAAGCAATCGACAAAGAGTATAATTGACAAATCATACCCGTAAAATACAAAATGGACAATTAAATAGAAACGCTAAATCTGACAATAAAAGACAAGTAAAAAGAAACGAAGGAAGTAATATTTATCAGTGACTAAGAGAAAAACTGAAAATCTATTTTCATGTGGAAGTTATTTTTCAACATATACAAATATTTAGTATTTTTTGGATAGTTTTTTTTAAGGGTAAAATAGGAATAATGGAAAAGTCATCCCAAAAATTTATATCCTTTTTATATATAGTAATAGATAAAGAAATTAAACATGTCTCAATCAAACTATAAATTTTTATTTGTCTTCAAATAAAGTGTATTTTTCACGAGTAAGAGAGTGAATATTCTCAGATATTAAAGAATGAAGGACAATGACTTTTCTCACAGTGTATATATAAATGACAAAATTTAATTAATGGAAAAAACTGTACAATTCGATATCATCAATATTTATAGGATGCTTCTGCCAAATGCGCCACCTCGCAACTCCCGGCTTTACAAGCTAAACCGGCCAGTGGCCACATTACAATATCTCCAGATGGGCCAGGTCGGCCCAATTTAGACGTATTTGTTAATTGGTTTAGTTCCTAATGTTGACGTTAGTAACAACGAAGATTTCTCTTTGACAAAAATAATATAATAGGAGAATGTTAACATGTGTCCTAATGTGCCCTAATATGCTCTTAGGGCACATGTTAACATGATAAATGTAGAAATAATTTATTGGACTTGTGGTGTATTCAATTCTTTAAACATTAAATTCTTTGTATCATTAAATGCTATATTTCTATTTTTGGGTACCTTAACATGTATCGTTAGGGCACAAGTTAAAATGATCCATAATAATAACTACAAGATGAGCATTGAAGTAATGTTTTGTCATCATTAGAAAATTTGAATTAGAATATGGTGCCGTAAGTGCATCTCAATTCTCAATTGATAGTTATCACAAACATTATTAGAGAGGTTAGGGTTTAAATTCTAAATTTTTTACTTTTTTACATTTATAACTTACTAGACTACTACCCGTGCGATGCACGGATTATGTAGAATATAACGTGTATAATTTAATTTCTTATAGTAAAAAATTGCAAATAAAAAATTTAAGAAAATATAGATAAATTGAAACTTAAATTATGCAAGAGATATAGAACAACAATGAATAATTAAAATCATAAAAGTAATGATAAAATGACATAAAAAAATAAAGTGATATTTATAATGATTCATTGTTAACTACAAAATATTATGGAACATGTATTTGAATCATCGCCTTCATCGCCAATTATTACTACTTTAACCATTTTCTTGATGTAACCCTTGATAATGCAACATATAATTCTCAAGCTTCAACCCGTAATTGTTGACAAAATATCCTGAAAAATTTTCTTTGGGCTGCATATCAAAGAAAGAAGTATGATTTACAATTTAAAATAAATAGAATACATATCAAAGAATGAAATTTACTACAAACGACCTGTGAAATATAATGTCAAAAATATCTGTATTGACATTTATAACAAAACACAGATATCGGTCCACAAAAGTCTACAGAAATAATTAGGAAGTAATAGAAAAATAATATTGAAGCTTTAAGCAATATTTTATAGTACCTGTTTTTTTTACAAATCATCTTATAATACCTAAAAATAGATAGTCATGACAAAAACTCTAGAACACATAAATTAAGAAAACTTGTATACATGAGAAACAACACCGGATAAAAACAAATAGAATACATATCAAAGAATTAAATTTACCGCAAAACTTTGAAATATAATGTCAAAAATACTTGTATTGACATTTAGAAAAAGACAAATATCAGTCCAGAAAAGTCTAGAGAAATAAGCAACATCTTATAGTACCTTTTTTTTTTACAAATCATCTTATAATACCTGAACATAGATAGTTATGACAAAAACTCTAGAACACAAATAAATTAAGAAAACTTGTCGTAGACATGAGAAACAACACCAGATAAAAATAAATGGAATACGTATCAAAGAATGAAATTTACTGCAAACCTGTGAATATAATTTCTAAAATACCTGTATTGACTTTTATAAAAACACAAATATCAAGCCACAAAAGTCTAGGGAAATAATTAGGAAGTAGTAGAAAAATAATATTGAAGCTTTAAGCAACATCTTATAGTACCTAAACATAGATAGTAATGCATACAATGTTAAACTTGACATTAAATCAATCTTCATAGAAATTCCCTGCAAAACCATGCTAAATTCAGAGAAAAAAGTTGAGAGAAAAAATAAATTCAGAACCGAGAGAGTGAAAGATGAAAGAGAGCAACAAAATTTAGGTAAAAAAAATATCATAAATCCTATTAAAACAAACCATAAATTTAGATAAAAACAAACCATAAGTGGGATAATTAAGAGGTTTTATAGAGAATTAAGGAAAACAATTAATTAGGTATTTTTAAGCAACATCTTATAGTACATTTTTTTTTGACAAATCATCTTATAATACCTGAACATAGATGGTTATAACAAAAACTCTAGAACACAAATAAATTAAAAAAACTTGTTGTATACATGAGAAACAACACCAGATAAAAAGAAATAGAATACATATCAAATAATGAAATTTACTGCAAACCTGTGAATATAATTTCTAAAATATCTGTATTGACATTTATAAAAATACAAATATCAGTCCACAAAAGTCTAGGGAAATAATTAGGAAGTAGTAGAAAAACAATATTGAAGCTTTAAACAACATCTTATAGTACCTGAACATAGATAGAAAATGCATACGATGTTAAACTTGACATTAAATCAATCTTCATAGAAATTCCTTGCAAAACTATGCTAAATTCAGAGAAAAAGGTTGAGAGAAAAAATAAAGAGAAAGAAAAATAAATTCAAAACCGAGAGAGTGGGATATGAAAGAGAGCACAAAATTTAGGTAAAAACAAATCATAAATCATATTAAAACAAACCATAAATTTAGATAAAAACAAACCATACGATGTTAAACTTGACGTTAAATTAATCTTCATAGAAATTCCCTGCAAAACCATGCTAAAATTCAGAGAAAAAGGTTGAGAGAAAAAATAAAGAGAAAGAAAATTTAGGTAAAAACAAATCATAAATCCTATTAAAACAAACCATAAATTTAGATAAAAACAAACCATACGATGTTAAACTTGACGTTAAATCAATCTTCATAGAAATTCCCTGCAAAACCATGCTAAATTCAGAGAAAATGGTTGAGAGAAAAAATAAAGAGAAAAAAAAAATAAATTCAGAACTGAGAGAGGGAGAGATGAAAGAGAGCAACAAAATTTAGGTAAAAACAAATCATAAATCCTATTAAAACAAATCATACGATGTTACAATTGAAATTAAATCAATCTTCATAGAAATTCCCTGCAAAACCATGCTAAATTCAGAGAAAAAGGTTGAGAGAAAAAATAAAGAGAAAGAAAAAATAAATTCAGAACTGAGAGAGGGAGAGATGAAAGAGAACAACAAAATTTAGGTAAAAACAAATCATAAATCCTATTAAAACAAACCATACGATGTTACACTTGAAATTAAATCAATCTTCATAGAAATTCCCTGCAAAACCATGCTAAATTCAGAGAAAAAGGTTGAGAGAAAAAATAAAAAGAAAGAAAAAATAAATTCAGAACTGAGAGAGGGAGAGATGAAAGAGAGCAACAAAATTTAGGTAAAAACAAATCATAAATCCTATTAAAACAAACCATACGATGTTACACTTGAAATTAAATCAATCTTCATAGAAATTCCCTGCAAAACCATGCTAAATTCAGAGAAAAAGGTTGAGAGAAAAAATAAAGAGAAAGAAAAAATAAATTCAGAACTAAGAGAGGGAGAGATGAAAGAGAGCAACAAAATTTAGGTAAAAACAAATCATAAATCCTATTAAAACAAACCATACGATGTTACACTTGAAATTAAATCAATCTTCATAGAAATTTCCTGCAAAACCATGCTAAATTCAGAGAAAAAGATTGAGAGAAAAAATAAAGAGAAAAAAAAAAAAATCAAAACCGAGGGAGTGAGAGATGAAAGAGAGCAACAAAATTTAAGTAAAAACAAATCATAAATCCTATTAAAACAAACCATACGATGTTACACTTGAAATTAAATCAATCTTCATAGAAATTCCCTGCAAAATCATGCTAAATTGAGAGAAAAAGGTTGAGAGAAGAAATAAAGAGAAAAAAAAATCAAAACCGAGGGAGTGAGAGATGAAAGAGAACAACAAAATTTAAGTAAAAACAAATCATAAATCCTATTAAAACAAACCATAAATTAATTTAGATAAAAAAAAACCCTAAGTGGGATAATTAAGAGGTTTTATAGGGAATTTAGGAAAACAATAAATTAGGGATTTGTAGTTATAAAAATATAGATTTAATTATTCAAGTTTTTATCATAGCCGTTGATATAATATATTTTTTCCACGTGTCAAAATCTAGACCATTCATATTATGATTAGGGTTTAGGGTGCCTATAGTTACTCTCGTTTTATTATAACTAGACTTTTTACCCGTGCTCGCACGGGTTCAATCATTCAATTCAATTATACAATAGAAATGTTGATAATGTGTGATTATTTATAGTAGTTTGCATTTAGGGCCCGTTTGGATAAATAGCTTATACAGGTGCTTATAGCATTAGAGTTTATAGTATGAGACCTTACATAAGCTCTTATACTCAATAAGCCTTTTGTGTTTGGATATGTACACTAAAAAATAGGCTAAACTGTTCATTTGGTCCCTTAAGTTTATTTTAGGTTTGAATCAGGTCCCTTACGTTTTAAAAGTTTGAATTTGATCCCCCACGTTATCAACATTTGTATTATTTAGTCCCTTCCGTCAAATTTTTTACTAACTTTGTTTGATCCTTACACATGGCTAACAGTTTACACATGTGGAAGTGATTTTGGACACGTGGAATGTCATATAATAAACAAAACCTTCGGAAATAGAAAAAAATACGACAAAGACCTTTGCAAACACTAACTCTTTTTTTTCTATTTGTGAAGGTTATGTTTATTATATGACTGTCAACGTGTCCAAAACCACTTCCACCTATCCAAACCGTCAGCCACGTGTAAGGATCAAACGAAATTAGTGAAAAATTTGACGGAAGGGACTAACTAATGCAAACGTTGATAACGTGAGGGACCAAATTCAAACTTTTAAAACGTAAGGGACTTGATTCAAACCTAAAATAAACGTAAGGGACCAAATGAACAGTTTAGCCCTAAAAAATACTTATATAGAATGTTAATATGATTTTAATTTCAAAAAACAAAATTAAAAAATCAAACCATGATTAAAAATATAATAATTATATATATATAAATATATAAAGTAAAAAAAAATCCATTAAGCTATGTTACAAAAAAAACAAAAAAAATGATAACTTTAATAAAAAATAGAAAGTTTCCGTCAAAAAAGAAAAACAAAAACAAAAGTGTGTAGATAAGATGCATAAACATAAAAAGACAAAGATAAAATAAAGATTAGTTAAAATAAAAGTTTGACAACCATTATCTTCAGGTGGTGTGTAATAGAGATCATTTGACATGGATAACACTTCAATTCCATTGATGAAAGCATAGTTATTAGAATTTCCATTACTTGGAATGAAACTCAAATAAAGCCTTTGATCCTCACCAACGTTAATAACATATTCTTTCAATAAAGTATCAACATCAGCGTTTAATGAAGCATTAAAATCCTTAAGAAGTGTGAATCCGTTGGAAATAACAGTGAAAGAAGCGTCGTGACGGTTAAAACCGTTGGTATAAGTAGAAGGGTAGAAAACAATACGGAGGAATTTAGGACCTGTAGTGACGGGAAAAGAGTAGTTGAATATTGTGTATGATAAACGTGCCGATGAATAAAGAATTTTACATCTATACATAATTTTCGTAACTGATTATTAGTTTTTTTGTTTAATTAATGTTTATCTGTTTTCTCTTTTTTTAACAGATCTCAATTTTTTTTGGTTTTAAACACATGACGTGTCACATTCATTAATTGATGTGGCAACATAATACTGGTTTAAAAATTGATTATTTAAGTTTTTATCATAGCCGTTGATATAATTTTTTTTCCCAAGTGTCAAAATCTAGACCATTCATATTAGGGTTAGGGTTTAGGGTGCCTCTAGTTACTCTCGTTTTATTATATAAAGATTCATATTAGGGTTAGGGTTTAGGGTGCCTCTAATTACTCTCGTTTTATTATATAAAGATAAAGATAAAGATAAGCGGGTCTTTCCTTTTGTTTATAGAAAAAGTGTGTGAGTTACTAGATAGTTTGACAAAAATAAAAATAGAATTATATTCTATAATCAATAAGTTATTTTTGTAAATAAAAAAAATGAAAAATTATCTCATAAGTTTAGCTCAATTGGTAGAATATGCCGGAAACTAGAGTTCGAATATCGATCATCTTACTAATCCAACTTAAGAGTTGAAATTTTTAGCTACTAGATTATTTCACAAAAATAAAAATTCTAAGGTGAATAAAAATAGTGTAGTATCATAATTTAAATCTGATTTCTATATATAATACTGTATGTAATTTCTCTGTCAACTAAATTATATCCATGAAACAAAATATAGTTGATTTTACATGAAAAAAATTACGAGTGATTTACAATTTTTTTTTGTTGTCAGATTTTACAATTATTTTATCTTTCTCTTCTACAAGTATTTCCTATTTTATGTTGCGTTGAATTATAAATGAAAAGGTCAACATGTTCATTCCACATGTTTCGGTTATTCACAGCTTTGTTTTGTTTACGCAAAACAATGTTATTGTTTTAATTTAATGGCCTCTAATGCAAACACCTCACTGCATTTTTTTTTTTGCTTAATTTACACATCATTTTTTTATATTTTTAACCTTCTCTCAAAACCCTTTATCCAATTTTTATCTTCCAGCTAATGTTTTCTTCTTTTCGTTTTGCATCTTTTTTTCATATAATTCCCATCCCATTTTTCAAAGCAATTTCATTTGGTTTTATGCCCACAAATTGACTCTTCCACAAACTTTCTTTTAACAAGGTACGTTTTCTAAACATGAACAATATTCTATGCTTTGATTGTTGTAAATTCACTCTTCCTTTTTCTTTTTTGGTTGCTTGTATCGATATTGAGTTGAATTTTTAAATTTTCACAAGTTCTTGAATTTTGGTTGCTTCTCTTAATATCAAAAAGATGTGTGTTGCATAAATCATTGTGTGTCACATGTGAATAGTTGCTTTTCTTCTCCTTTTAGAATATCAAAGGAACATGAATTTTGTAATATAAGTATCTAGAAAATCTTTTAGAATGTCAAAGGAACATGAATTTTGTAATAAGTATCCAGAAAAGAGGAGTATTAATTAATGATCACGGTCATTTAACTAATGTTTTATTATGTATCTTCAGAATTTTGTAGAAGAAAATGATTTTAATTTCAGACAAATAACATGCAAAAAGAGAGATATATACATACTATAAAAATTGTGACATTGTCCAACCCAAAGATGTTCCTGATTTTATGTGTAAGGACTAAGGAGGGTTTCATGAATCTAGTGTGTGGGCTTACATAAGATTAGACAAATCTCGCATTTGAAGCATGGTTTTCAGAAGAAGTTAGGTTTAATCCGTATAAAAAAGATAAATATTTTCTTTTTCTTTTAAGATTGTTGGATTGGGCCCTATTTTATCTCATGTGAAAATAAGGAGTATCCAATTGATTAAAAAAACTTGAAATTTGAGCCATCCAATTTTGGTCAATCACGACTAATTGATTACAACGTGCTTTCATCGAATCAAATCTAAACCCCTTGATGGTATGACCAGGTTTAATGGTCTAAGCCTTCACAAGCAAATATCACAAACAACAAAGATTTAGCAAAATACTCATGTGTGTGTCCAAATAGAGAGACTAAATCATTGTGATCACCTAAGACTTTCTGCATTCACACACACTTGTACGTAATTAGATAGACATCTCTTATATCTCATTTAACATTGATTATTTTTTGCTTATATGCAGAATCCTTTTCAAATAAATAAACTACTATCAAAGACATCAAAATCAAAATAATATACATGGCTACAAAACCAAAAGATAGTAATAGTAAAAGTGTTGTGGGGAATAAGGAGAAGAAAACACTATCTTCTAATTCTCCAATCACAACCACAAAAAGGACCACAAGACCATCAAGTGCAAGTGCTGTAGAGAATTCCACCACCTCATCAGAAAAACAAATTCCAAACTACCTTAAACCAACACTTAGCTCACAACCAAGATCACAATCCTTCAAACTCACAAGAAATGATAATGCTCCAAACATTAAACCTCATCTAAATAGAAGAAGATCTTTTGATAAACCACCTTCACCTTCTAAATTACCAAAACAAATTCAACAATCTCCTTCAAAACTACAAAACAAAGTATTTGTTAGAAGCAGAAGTACTATACCTTCTTCTAAACCCAATTTAGAGAGAGTTTCACCAAAGACAACAAAACAAAGTGCTAGTATTAAGAAGATTAATCCTAAGAAAGATGTTGCAAAGAATAGTACTAATGATGAAACAACAGAAGGAAAGAATGTTGTTGAAAATGAACCAGAACCAGAACCAGAAGTTAAAGAAACTATAACAAATGAAGAGAATGTTGGAGAAGTAGAAAAAGTTGAGAATATTCAAGAACATGATGATAAGGTTGAAAATGTGACTGAGATTAATCAACCTCAAGATCAAGTTGAATCTGAACTTGAACAGAATCAAGGGAATGATCAAAATGATCAAAATCTTGTACATGAAGAGAATGTGAAAGAGGTAATTCCTATAGTGTCAGAAGAAGAAGCAAAAGAAGATCAAACCAAAGATGAACAAGAAGAGAATAAGAATGAGAATGAGGTGACAAATACAAAACAAGAAGAGTCAACTATTAATGAAAGTGATGAACAAGAAATAAATCATTCAACAAATGAAGAAGAAGTTGTTGAGGTTGTAAAAGAAAAAGAAGAACAAGATCAAAAAGAAGAAGTTGTTGAGTTGGAGAAAGAAGAAGTTGAAGGAGGAACAAGTGAAGTAATAGAAGAAAATGAAAAAGTGGAGAATGAGGTTGAAGAAACCAAGGTGGAATCAACAGAGGAAAAACAAGAAGAAGAAAGTGGTGTGATTCAAGGGAAAAGAGAGTCTTCACAAGTTTCCAATGATAAGATTGAAGAGACTGCAAGCAGGTTAATAGAAGAGAGAAAGAATAAGGTGAGAGCATTGGCTGGTGCATTTCAAACTGTCATTGATCATCAAAAGAAATGAAAATGCAAAAATTTTCATTTTGTTTCATGCGAGAAAGTGAGAGGTTGCAGAGGACAATGATGTGGATTTTCTCAGCTAGATGAGTACATAAACATGTGTAATTAATACCATTATTGTAATTGTAATTAACTTATGTATGTATATATATTGTGGTTAACTTAACACATGATTCATGATAAAATACATGTATTTTAAGCTTTTTGTAATTATATATGTCAAAAATATTTCTTTTGTTATTATACATACTATTAATACTGTTATAGGTATGTTTGGAAAATGTTAAACATCAAGAAGGATTGATATCACAAAGCTCCATGATAAAATTTTGTCTGCAGTTTATGCATCTCTTGCAACATGATCAATATATTTCGAAAGACTTGTCTTAGTCCTTAGCGTACCAAAAATTGAATACGAGTTTTTTTTTTTTGGTTGAAAAAAAATTGAATACGAGTTGAATATGTTTTTTGTCACTACGAAATTACCAAATAGAGGGTCTTGTTGTGGTGGGAGTGAGATTAGAGTGAAATAAGAGGGAGGAGGTACATGAGTAATAAGTATGGTGCAACTAGAAATTCCCTTATGTTATGACTTATGAGTATATATTTTAGCCCAATAACATTCATCATGGATTATAAAGGGATTTCCTTCTCTAACAACCCCAATATTCAAGCGCATATGATTTCATTAGTTTTGATTATGTTGTAAAGATGCTATCAAATTAAAGTGGCTGCTATATATTTACAATTTTTTTGTAATAATTTGTTTTTAAAAGTATTTGATTTTTTTAATATCAAATTACACCTATAAAATTGAAACACTTCACATTTTGATTATGTCTTGTGATCATGCCTAGTAACACATGGAAGATTATATGTTGGGCAGCAAGTGTGAGGTTATAAGTCTCATATTATTTATAAAAGTGAAGTTTGAATACTTTATAAGTTTGACGATTTATAAATTTAATGTCTTAAGATTTTAAGTAAACATATAACATTCAATTCACTTGTATGATTACTCTTAAGTCCAATATAGATAACCCTGAATTCCTTTCATGATCCAACATTATACAACTCAATTTTAATAGAGTTACACCTATAATCATAAAACCATACAACGTTCATATAAGTTCACGCGCACACACACTAAAATGCCTACTTTAATTTTTTAAGAAAAAAAGACATGTTACTTTTGTTAAATTGTCTAGTCTAGTAGTTAAACTAGACTCATACATCTTATAGAAAAATAAAAATCTAATGTTCGAACAAAGTTACCAACTTAGTTGTAGTTGCGCCACAACACAACATGTTACTACTACTCCTATAATACAATCTTAGTTCACATAAACCTTAATTACTTCAAACAAAATCCAACACACTAATTAGGATACATTACAAACATAGGAAACTTGCGAAATAATAACTATAACTATTGAATCTCAAGCAAAAATTCTTCTTTCTATACTTAGTTGACGCCGAAAATTAGCAATAAAAATCTCAGCTCTTTTATCAATATCATCATCTTCCGAATCATAAATTATTGTTCTTCTATTTTGTAGTATCATGTTATCATCTCTATTTATTTTTTCATCATCTTGGAACCTTGGCAAGCTCATTTGATTACAAAACAACCTACGCCACCTTTGTTTTACATTTTTTGATACAATATTTGAATGCACTCGAAATAGATAATTCAGTTTCTTCACAGCCCTTTGTAATTGTAGAATTAGTGGTGAAGATTTTTGCTTATACATATTTTTTTGAAAAATTGATGACCACATGATATATAATTTTATTATGGTTACTAATTGCTTATATATAGAAAAATCAAAAGAAGCTTCTTACATAAGCTTTTAGCTTTATCATCATGTATTGGAACTTTACTGAAAATTATGTTGCAAGATTGAAAATTGAAATGATTGGAATAATAAGAACAAGGGAAGGTTTTCAATAATTCAGGTACTAATTAATTGCGTGGTGGGTTCGAAGAAATTTAGAGCAGTTTTGTTCATGAAATTGAAGGAAGGATCCAAGAATAAAATGTGGACTATATTATATATATTGGATTCATTCTTGGAAGGGGTTTATATATTTCTCTGTTTTGTTAAATATGAAAAGGATTTGGCGCTTTCTATTTTCAACAGTTGCGGTGCCCAAAATACGAAGGTGATCACCATGTACTCCTCCGGTCCATTTGATAATAATAAATACTTTTAAAAAATCTCACAGACTAAGAAAGGTAATTTTTGTCGTTACTCATTAGTGATTCTAAAATTTTATGTTTTATTCCAAAACTAATCTTGTACTACCGTGAAATATTTATCTCTCTAATTAATGTATTAGCATTGAAATAAATTATTTAATTTTATTTAATAAGGGTACAAATAAAATTGTACATTTAATAAAGAATAAATTTAAAGAATGTTTCTTATAAAAAGATCAATTTTTTTTAAAAGTATTCTTTTATAAAAAGGATCGAAGAAAGTATAATTATTTTGTTTTAAAAATACAAAATAACATCTCTATTTTCATCATTTTTATATGGACCACCCATATGTATAATTAAGATCCCTTGTATTCATTGTAATTAAATCATCAAGAAGATTAGAAATTAAAACGATGGAACAGGTTGTTCCATGAGCTGGAACATTATGAAAAAGATTAGAGATTTATGGAAGTATAATTTGGAGGTTCGAATTAGACAGACATATCTTTTAAGAAGGAAATAAGTGTACATATGTTTTGACAAAAATGGGATGCAATCAGGATGTTGCATAGATGACATATCAAGAAGCTCCTTCTGAGTTATTGTAAGTCTTATCTTGACGATTTTAGGGGTATTTCTTTTCTCTAGGGTTGGCAATGACCTGAGCCAATTCATGAATAGTTTGAAGCTCGATTCGATATTTGATTCGTGAACTTGGTTCATGAACCAAATGAGCTGAACTTGAGTTAAAAATTCAGTTCGTTAAATAAATGAGTTGAATATAAACTATATATATATATATATATATATATATATATATATATATATATATATATATATATATATATTTAACTGATGCAATTTTATCTTGAATGAGAGAACTATTGGAGTTTTGAAATGGAATAATATTTTGAGAATAATTGTGGAATTTTGTTGGTTTTTGCTTTGTAACTTTGTTACTTGTATCGATTTATGCCGATTTGAATTTTGTACGTGTTTATCCATTATACACTTGGGATGACATTTATTTTAATTTAATATTTTCTTTTTCTTTTTAAAAAATAGTTTAAAAGAGTAAAGATCAAATTTTGACAAAAAAATTAACTTTAAAATGATGTAATTTAACTTAACGAGTTGAACCTAACGAATCGAACCAAACTATTCGTGAACTTTAAACAAGCCGAACTTGAGCTGAAAAAAGAGTTCGTATCACAATTGAGCCGAATTTCGAGCTGAACCAATTCCTAACGAGTCGAGCTCAGACGAGTTCGACTCAGCTCGACTCATTTCCAGCCCCCTGATTTGTTAGTGTTTAGTGAGTTTTACTTTTACCGCTCTATCAATTTCTCGCGTGCCTTATGTGTTTTCTATTTTACCATTCTGTTACTTAAGTATCGGACGTTATAAGAATGAGTAATTTTTGAAAAAAATATCATACAGGAAATTTCTATCTACTACTTAAGTAGCGGACATTATAAAAATACGAAATTTTGAGAAGAAAAAAAAACACCCTACATGGAATTTTTTTCATTTTTATAACATCTGATACTTACTTAAGTAGCAGACATAATCCGCTATTTAAGTAGCAGATATTATAAAAATGATAATTTTGAAATAAAAAAAAAAAATCCTCCTAACATGAATTTTTTTTAAAATTTTAAACATAAAATCTGCTACTTAAATAGCAGACAGATGTATTTTGATAATTTTGTAGGGCGTGTAATAAATGAGATAGGGATATTCAAAAAAACAAATTGATCAAATCATCAATAATATTTGTTCATTTAGTTAATTTTCTTAAAATTTTCTATCATTTCTGAATTTTATAAAAAATGGCACTAATATATATATATATATATACTTTAGAAAAACAATTTTTTGTTATTTTTTTTTAAGAATAAAATTATAAAAACTATAATAATTGTCAAGGTTCATGATCGTGATCCCAATTCTATCAAACATCCCTTATCTCAATATATATTAGCTCAAACTTGACTCTGATATCAAAGTACTGTAATATATTATTCAGAAACTATTCACTTATTTAAATTAATATATTGACACCAAAGAAAAATTCTAGCAACTTAAATTTCATATTTTGAAGATTTAATTTTTAAGATTGAGAAACAGTAAACTACTATTTTACATTATTTGGGGGTATGTTTGGATTAACTTATTTTTGAGTTCATGCAAATAACTTATACAATTTTTATGTATTATTATAAGTTTGTCAAAGTAGTTTATGATAAAATAATTTATAAAAATACAATTCTCATTAGTGTGAACTTATAAAATAGCATAAAACCTAATTTATATTCCATAAGCTGTTTGCATAAGTTCAAAAATAAGCTAATCCATACGGGCCCTTGGACCAATAAAAGTTAAGTCGGTTAATAGAAAAAGCATCCCCGATAAGCTTTTCAGTATGTTTGCAAATATCTGCTCTGTGGTGATTGGCGCTGAACTTGGTAGGGAGGACCACGGTTCGATCCCCCGCAACTGCGATCGGGAGGGGGCTGTAACCACTTGATGTCAGAACTGACCCCCGAATCAGATTAAACTGGTGGTGAAAACAAAACAAAAAATATCTGCTCTTCTTCAGCATCAGAGAACCCTCATGTTACAATTTTGCAATTTTCTTCAAAAACACGCGCACACAAAAATATTTATTTTTGCGGATAATTACTCATACACAGAGTTGTTCCCGGAATTTTTAGTTCCCTGTTCGAATTATGAATTGGGTGTCCATTTTTTTATAACTCATAATTTCACTTGTTTTTTACGAACTTATATGTGAGCAATTCTTAGATGGACACAAACCCAAATAAATACATTTGGACAAACATATAAAATTGAAAAAAAAGTAAAAGTTAAGTAAATAGTGACATCAATTACTATTAATTATTTCTTTTATCTTTTAATTTTTTGAAATTATGTGAGTGTGCCTAAATAAAAAAATTTGTGGTTGTGCTTAACTGCCTATATAAATATTTGCCCTTATATGTGTATGTATATAATAGTAAAAAAAAATTTTAAAAGATTACATCGATCATCAAAATTTACACAATACCAAAAACACAATAGACTCATCACAAAATTAGTTATATATGTATATATCAATCTAAATATGGATCAACAGCATCTCACACCAGCTACAACCACACGTCCACACCTACTAAACTGAGTTTTTTATGTTAGTGCAAACATAGCTAATTTTATTTTAGAGTTTATGTTTATCCTAAAAATATATTTATATTATATATATTTTTTATTTTAACGTATATATACATTAAAAATAATAATTTTGGTGCCCCTAAATGTTTGGAGCCATGTGCAACCCCTCCTTTGAACACCCTCCGGAGCCCTGCCCATCCTTAAACTACACAACCATGACTAAGCTAATAGCAAAAAATTACAGGTGTCACAATATGAAGCATACCATTTCAAAGATCTATGTGTCAATACTTCCAAAAATTTATCTTCTTATAGCATTCATTTTGAAAACAGCCAATCATATTCATTCCTTTCATGAAATAGCCAATGAAATTCATTTGTTTGGTGACTGAGTGTTGACGGACCAAGTTGTATTCGGCCCAATTGTTTAAGCCCAACCCGTTTTATTATCAGCTCTGCAGAGAGAAGGAAGAAGGCTGGTGTTATGTCGCTATCGTTGCTGCTATACTCTTTCCTTTTTCCGGTTAAGAAATTTGAAAAACTATTTTCAAATTCTGCTACACACCACCAATCTATGCAAGTTCTCTCTTTTCCTCAGACTCATGGGTAAGAGAAATAAACTTAACCCTTCCACCTCTTCCAATATTTTCTCTATTTTTTGATAAATTTTGTTTTGTCTTTCATGAACCATTCTCCAATTTTCAAAACTTACCATTTTAATGATATATATTGGGAGAGTCAAATTTCTGATGATTTTTTCACCAGGCTTCAAGTATTCCCTCCATCAAATTGAAATTTCAATTCAAAACCCTTAGGTCAAATTGTATTTCGTGTTCTCACTCCATTTTTCTTTTATATTCTCTCTTCAACTATTTTCCATCTTTCGGTTGCCTTCAATCTTTCTCACCTTTGCAGAGGCACTGATTTGTTTATAGGTGTAATGTTCTTTGCACACAAATTTTTGGATTCCTTTATTTCTCCCTCTCTTTTCACAACCCAGCGACGGGAAAGAACAAAGAAGCAGAGCACACGACTGCAGCGACGGTAAACACTTCAGATCCATTTTTGTTTTTGGATTCTAGATTCATTTTCGGATTCCATATCTGTTCTGTTTTTGTTCCTTCAATTTATGGTGATGTTTGCTTCTTGTTCTACTCACAAGTGTTTTTTTTTTCATGTGTAATCAGACATTGTTGATCATGTATTTGAGGAAAAACAGGTATGTCTTTCTTCTTTGAAATCCCTAATTTTCTTCATTCCTCATGTTACGATTAAAATTAATTTGTTGTTGTTTCTATCTTTTAGCTAATAATCCCTACTTTTTAGGAGTTGTTAGTGGGATTTAGATGATTTTCTCAACTGCAATATGATTTGTTTTTGTTAAATCTTCTCGCGAATGTTCAAAATCAGTATGAATCTTCACCCAATTCCTAATTAATTTTAACTTCCTTATTTATTCTTTTTAAATTGAAATTAATCCTTCGAATGAAGAATTTAATTCTTAGAAAACTAATCATGATATATTCTAAAAAAAAATTGCTAGATAATTGCAGTAATGTTGTGTTGAAGCAAGTCAGCAACACATTGGAGATGTCTTTTGGTGAAGCACCTGCTACTGCTAGAAGAGTCAAATTGTCTATTTCTTTTGTTTCTCAACCAACTTTGAAACTTTAATTCACTTCATTCAGCAGCATGTATCCCTTTGTTGTAATGGATTAGTAATTAGTAATATAAATATGTGTGGTGCGTGTAATAGATTCATCATATCAATGTGAAAGTACGGTGATAAAACTGTTTCTCACCATTGTAGAAATCTTCCTAATTTCTTTTGTGTCTTGCCTTTGTTGGTAGTAGTTAATCAATTATGATTGTTTTTTATTCATGATATACTCTTATGCATTATGATGTTGCAAGTTGTGGCATTTGACCAAATTATTATATTATAAGTCAAGCTCTTGAGCTCACAATAATATAGAGCTCAAATTTGTATGATTAAGAGTTAACTAAACTTTTTCTTATGTTCTTTTTATTTAATTGGGTTAAAATTGTGTGTGTTATATCAATTTTTCATGTATTTGAAACATACATTGTTATTTGACCTCTTAATTATGTGTCTTGAAGGTGTATTTGAAGGCATTAAAGTGCAAAATCAATATCGTTTATTTTACTGAAGAAGATTTTTAACTATTATGGGTTCATGTTAATCTGAAGTAGTGAGTTGCAAGAAAATGTAAGGAGTCTACTGTTTTTCCTCTTTGAAAGTTAAAGTTTAGAATACATTTTATTTTTAAGATAGAAAAAGTTTAGTATAAAATTTCTAAACCATCATTTGAAGTACTCACATCGTTGCTTTTTTTCTTATGCATGTACAATCAGAGAGTGTTGCTGCTCACGAATTTGAGGAAAAAGGTATGCTTGATTTTTAAAGCCTTTCAATTCCTTAAGATTCATGAAAACTCTTTATTTTGGATATGCATACTGACTTGAACCTTTATTTGTTTTCTTAGGAGCATTCTATGCCTTGGAATTTCTTTTGAGTAGATCACTTTACTTCCTTTGGTTTTTATTTTATTTTGATAAATTTGATTAAACGTAGTCATATCTTTTGAATGTTTAACAAGTGCTCAACAAGTTGTAACTTTTAATTAAGGAAGCCTATATTTTCTTTGGTGGCAGGTGGTTTATGGTTTATGGTCGCTAGGGAAAAAAAGGGGTGGAAATTTGAAGAACGGATCAGTGGGATATAGAGAAGAACTAACTTGCATATGGTAGACTATAGTCCTTTGAGAAAACATTTGGAAGCTGAGGCTTCCCTTTTTTCAATGTTCATTTTCATATTTCACTTTTCTCTTCAATTTTTGTTGTTGTGGATGGTGTTTTTGTGATGCCTCTATCACAATATAAGTGGATAACTTATAGTTTGATGCTTTTACATAACAGCAGAATACTTTTGGTAACAGGAGCTGGAGACGAAGAGAAAAGAGTTATTTGAAAGAGTTATTATAACTATATGATAAAGAGCATAATACTTGCTTATTAGGTATTTTAGTTTTGCTTATTTTCTTTATGACTATTGAATTTTTGCTTTACTTCAAATCTAGCTTTTGTTGTTATCTAACATTATTTGATGAATGTCATTTCTAATTTCAACATGTTCATTTCATATTTTCATAGTATTTTTTATAGTATTTTTTTATGGATTGCCTTTAAACTTTATATGCATATGACTACATTTGGTAAATGTATTGTTCTATAAAGTATCTATGCACTTCACTGTGTTGGTATCTTCATGTTAGTATCTATTTTCTTCTGTGTGTGTTATTTGCTGCTAATCAAATTCATTTGCTATACAAGTATTGTTTTCCCTGCTTTTATAAATAGTTGATACAGTCCTTACTCTCTTTTTCTTTAGTTAATTTTTGGTTCTTAATATCATCAATGGTTCTTTATACTATCTTTGTCGGGCATGCAAAAGCTATCTGTTTGATGAATTCCTCTAAATTTCAATTAGGGTCAGTTTTCATACGTTTATGTAATTTTAAGACATAAAATCACCATTAAATACTCTTTTGCAGTGTGCTTTTTCCCCTCTTTTTGCAACCATGGTTGATCCTTAAACTACATGGTTGAAGGATGTAGATGCAGTGCAGTTAAGTAAGATCCATCTTCTGTTTTGGTTTACTACTTCGAATTTGTTATTAATTGATTCCGGATCATACTAATTTTTTGAATGTTGAAATTAGGGTTCAAAAAGGGATATGATACCATCATGCTGAACAAGATAGCCAAATTAAAGGGTTTAAGTATGACAGATAGAGAAGATAACGATTCTGATGCCCCTGAGGAATTCAAAGCATGATAGTCTAATTAACATATCATAGCTGTGAGTGTCCCTATTCCACCCTCACCTAATCCATTTTATTTAGAATGATGGCTATTATAGTGTTATGAATATTGAATATGGTTTAAATTCTGAATTATGCTTCTGATTTCTATTGACTTTAAAGACAAATTATGTTCCTATAATAGGTTTTTTAGAAGCACCATGTTTGGTCGTCGTCAACAATGTTATGTGTCGCTTCGAATTGCTAGAGTAATTTTCCAGCATGTGCATCTTCCATTGTTGCAGAAAAGGTAAAAACAAATCCTGATCCCCAGCTGTTTTATACTGTGAAAGGTTAATTGTCAAGATTTGACCGAAGTTCGGAAACCATTAACTATATATGAAATGTTGATTGATGCAGAAACCAATTCTTATGTTAGTTTTGACATCACTGATATTATATTCATGATTCATGGTATTTGTAGTTACTGCCCTCATGGTATTTGTAGTTGCAGTATTTTATTCGGTAGATTAAATATATGATTCATGGGTATTTCATTTGTAGTTACTGCTCTCATGTTTAGTTTAGATACATGATTGTATTTCATGCTATTAGGTGAGTGAAGATCCATTCCTCTTGCTTCTTGCAAATGTGTTTTTGTGATACTTTTACTTTTAGTTTGATTTCGATAGAAAGAATTATGCCATTTTTTGAATTCCTTACTTAAGTGAGAGTTGATGAGGTACATAGCTTTGATTGTATTTGAAAAATCTCATTTGATTGAGAAAGTGAGCACTCAAAGTGTTTGAAGAAATTTCTCGATATGAAAAATTGATGGCTTTGTGGTCTTATTTTGTGTACTTTTTTAAACCATCAAAGATATGCAATTAGTGAAAGAATTAGTTTAAACTGATAATTTGTTAGCTTCTACACCACCAACTTTCATGTATTTATATAAATGGTGTCTTTTTCATCATATTTTAATGATTTATTTAAATTTTTGCAGGAACTTTCATCACCAACTTTTGTCTTCTTATAACTTTTGTGACTCATGGGAGTTGTGATATAATTTATGTCATACCTTATCAGTTACTACATGTACTAATGTGTCACTAAATTCTTTACTACCAGGTGTATCTTTATCTTCTTGGATGTTGGATGTACCATCTACACCCCCTTTGATTGTGTAGATTGCAACTGATCATTGCACACCCTGTTTCTCCCAATCCAATAGTTGTCCTCATCAAAAGGTACATTATTCGATATTATAACATTTTGAGTCTTCACATTTTGATTTCAGATATATCTTCATACTACTGGCTTAAGAAAGTATCATACACTTTAAAATACTATTGTGTTTAGCTGATTTATTATTACCACACCAGGCTTCTATTTGCATCTTATGAAAGACAACTAGCTTCTATTGGCATTCTATCCCTGTTGTTGAAAATAAATTTAATTTTTATTCACAGAATAGTCAATATGCCTTTACCTTTTGAAATGACAAAGAATCTCTGCATATTCTCTTTTATATACTCTCTTTGTCAGTTTAGGTTCTGATTCTATTCCTTAGATTCAAATTTAAAAATTACTTTAATGGTGATTGAATCATCTCAAAATAAATGTGTGAATACATCACTCATCAGAATATAGTTATTGTTTATGATTTTTAAGAAGATACTAAGATTATCATTAAGAGAGACAGGTTATATTTCAATTTTTGTACTGGGCAGATAAAATTGAAGAACATCAGCAGCATCAGAATTTTCCTGATGAGTCAACAATTGAATCTACTTCTAACCTAGAGATTGGCAAGAATCTCATAGTTGAAGATGATTTGAAATCACCGTCTGTTGTAGGATTGATAAGTATGTTTATTAACTTATGATCTCTTTATATTTAAAGATATTTTGCCTTTTATAACTTGGAGAAGCATATATTAATATTCATTGGTCTGTAGAATAAAAATTGTCTATATATATGTTTGAATGAAATATAGAGCATATGCATATGTGCAAGAAGCATATATTAAGGTTCATTGGTCTGTAGAATAAAATTTGTCTACATGATTGAATGAAATATAGAGCATATAAGTGGAAGTTATCTATTCTTTTCATTCTGTTAGTATTCTTTTCATTCTATTCGTTATATATATATATATATATATATATATATATATAGTTATCTATTGTGTTATAAAATTTTGATTCTCTTTTGTTTCTTAGAGATGTGTTTTGTAAATAAGCAACAATCTCATTATACATGTGTTAGACTTTGAAGTTAACATTTTTTTAAGTCATTTATAGCTTTTTGATGAATGTAGTTTATGCGATAGTAAGAATTTTGATCATTTTTGTAATGTTCCTTCCAACTGAGCTATATTCACGGGGACAAACGGCAATTGTAATTTATCCAAACTTTTATATATTTGGAAATATTTTTTCTTACTATAAATATATCACGGGGACAAACGGCAATTGTAATTTATCCAACCTTTTATATATTTTGAAATATTTTTTGTTACTATAAATATATCACGGGGACAAACGACAATTGTAATTTATCTAACCTTTTATATATTTTGAAATACTTTTTGTTACTATAAATATATCACAGGGACAAAGAGCAATTGTAATTTATCGAAGTTTTTATATATTTTGAGATTTTTTTGTTACTATGAATATATACATTGCTCATTCTGTCGCTAATTATAAAATTTTTTCTATTTTTTTTGTCACTTAATGTAACATTATTTTAAAAAATCAAACATCCATTAATAATTTATTTACAAAAAAATCTCTATATTTAAATATAATTGAAAAACGTAAATCGTATTTCTCATTTTAAAATTCAACATACATTGTCTAGTGGTGAGGGATTTGGGTAGTATTCATGAGGTTCTAGGTTCAATCCTTATTGGCAACATTGTAAACCAAAAAATAAAAAAAAAAAAAAATTAACATACATTAATGATTTTTTTACAAAAATACCTCTATGTTTTGACAAGTTTGTTACTGAAATATTTATCTTGATACACGTAAATTTTCCATAGAGAATATTTTTTAGCCCTCACTAAAGATATTTTTTGGATCCGTCATTGTTGTTTAATTGTCTTCAAAGTAGATGGAATAATACATCCCTGTGTTACAATCAATAGTATTCATGTTCTTTAGAATTTGGTTTACAATTATTTACTTCATTATTTGTGTCTTTAAGTTATTTGTTCATATTTTAATATGATTACAATTTTAGAAATTTTTCATGTTCAAATTTTCTGTAGCAAATATATATATATATATATATATATATATATATATATATATATATATATATATAATTACCATTCAATTTGTTCCTTAGATGAATTTCAATGTTGAAGAAGATAATCAACCACAACGGTTTTGGGAGTTGCAAATTTTGAATCGTCATTTAGCAAACAATTCGGTTTTGGTAATTTTCACACATGATATGTTTTATTTACATTTAATTTTAAAAATATATTTTCCAAATTTCACATTCAAACATGTAATTGATTTGTAAATTGTTCATTATATATGCAGCATTTTTCCCATAGAATAACAAGTAATTTTTTACAACATGATCAAAACCAAATTAATTTGGTTCTACACAACACAAACATTGCAGTCAATTGCAACATCAAAACAGACCCAAAGAATGGAGTTCAAAAGTTTATAACAATAGGATGGTTTCAATTTCTTATGAATGCTAACATAGAAGCTGGCTCCAGAGTTAGGTTGACTCTTTCGGATCCGCCTGAAAACTTGATTATTGCCATAATAGATCCATAGCGATCAATCTATATTTCAAAATTGCTTTCATGTAACTTAAATTGTACTTCAAACTTTAATGTATGTTAAGTTATTCTTTCTAATTTATATCAGTAGTAATTGTATTACTTTAATATTGGTTATCACATTATCTGTATAATTTTATGACAAAGTTCGCATTCAATTAATTTTGTGTCTACTGTTATTCATTATATTAGTTTTTTTTAATAATAATCTTGAAGCAATATTCCTATAATTTATGAGCATAAGCAAATTCTTCCCCGTGCGTTGCACGGGTGTGAATACTAGTACAAATACATATACCTGTATTTATAATGCAGATTTTTACCTTATTTGTTGTTGATATTTTTTGCACTTTCTTAGTTGGTGGGAAATTTATAACAGCACATTGTCCTTTATTATACCATTGTTTCAAACTACAATTGATCAATTTTATCCCTTGCCAAATTGAAATTAATTCTACACCTTTAACACATTGATCATGTCATTGTGGTTCTGTTCTGTAACACATTGAGATGTCTCCCTTAGCTAACATTTTATTTTCAGCAAAAGAAAACATAAAACAGAACATGTTACTAGTTCAAGCAAACTTCAATTACTTCAAAACAATGATCTCAAGCATAAATACCTATAAATTGATCCACATGATGTGTGAGTCTTGTAAACCTCAAAATATACGTTTAAGGACTATAACCGTTACTGATATACATGTAGTTGATGCACATGATGTGTGAGTGTTGTAAACCTCAAAATACCGAATTATATTCACACTCATGATCAAAATAAGAGCTAGTACCATCACTCAAAAGAGTTGGTTGTTATTGTGTTCATACTTGATGGTAAAGCTAGGTGTGGGAACGGATCAGGTGTATATGTTATGCAGTATATATTCAATTTTAAAGTTGATAATTTTAGTTTTGAAAAATAAAATCAAAATATATTTTTTATTTTGAGTCATCTAATTTTGATTAGGCGTTTAAGGATCGCCCACATTCTACGAGCAACAATTCTTAGTTAAAGATCCAAATTCTGTGCGATATAAGAATTATATAGTTACACACTTACAAGCTATATGCAGTTTTGATCGTTAATTTAAGACTGAAAGGTTTAAATCATGAAATCGATTTTAAACAATTTTACCAATTGATTGAGATCGGATGGTCAAAAACATTACATGCGTCAAGGGATCTATTTCTTTTTATTTTGTTTACAATAGAGCTTAATTACGATCGAACTCAAACCTCTAACATACTACTTAAACTCCTCGCTATAGACCAAATCTACTGACTTAATGATATATTTCATTAGTTAAGGTGGTCTCATCGGTTGGTGTCATGTATATTTATGATGAAAACAACCGACGGCTCATTGCACACTACACATTAAGTTCATACGGAGAAGCAAACACTCCTCTCCAAGTAAAGTAACCCCACCCATGATCCATCATTATTCATTCAAATGTCAATAGTATGTATCCAAGAAACTCTTGTGGGTCACAAGAGTTTAAACACAAGATTTGGAGACTCTTTTAAAAAAGAGAAAATATAGAAATACAAAAAATTAAATAATATTTTTTTAGTTATTTTTATAAAAGATAATTAGGTCAATAAAAATTAATGTATATTATATTATGAATAATTAAATACATTGACATTTTTTGATTCGTTGGTTTCTTATAAAAAGAACTATGGTATATTTTTCATATAATAAATTTAGATTAAATACATCAAATTTTTTGTTCATGTAGTATAATAATTTGATCCACATATTCTTTAAATATTGAGAAACGTAAAATTTGAAGTTTGAACTACAACTACTCGGATAATTTCCTTGATAGATAAATCAATTGTTGACCTAATTTTATTCATATTTAAAACTCAAAAACAATATTATTCTTTTTTTAATAGAACTGTGTTCGAATATTATGTCCAAAATATTGTGTCTGACATAAGTATTTTTCTGTATGAATGAATTAGAGATAACTATTATGGATTACAAATCGAAATTGGATTTTCAATCTAACTATATTGATGCAGTTATTGCTCTTAATTATTCGATTTAAACAAACGGTTGAAATTTTTAAATAATATTAAAAATGATATAGAATCTGAATTGTCCGATTACAAATCAACAATTGTAATAAATTATTTTGTATAATTGTGTTTTTGCTGGAGAAGCACATCTCTATCACTACAAATCTAATCTTGGATCAAAACTACCCCACATCACATATTCATATTCACATATATACATGCGGCTACAAAGCAATCACACCAAAGTAGACCCATCCCCCGTCCCCATCTCTTTGGGGGTATCCCTTCCCTCACACCCACAACAAAGTACAACTAAGTAATCACCATTTGCCATAAAAAAATAAATAATGGAATAAAAAAAAGTCCATCTGGATGGTTCATCTTAAGACAAAAATGATTAACACTTTTGTGGGTTGGCGATAATCAGCGCCCAACCTCTTCTTGTGTTGTCTACACTCGTATTATTTCCTTACTTTCATTCTTTAATAATCAAATCATTGAACCTCTTCTTAATTTCCTTCTACTTTTCTCAAAAAATAATAAAACATCTCCCAAATTCTTCTTCCCTAGCCGGAAATTAAGACAAAGTAACCAAACCAAACAACCTTAACATCTCTTTTTCTCTTCTAGCCGCTACCTCCACTGTTTCCTTGTTCAATTACGTCACTCTAACCATTTTCTTTTCCCTTTATTCTTTAATCAAATGATGTGTTTATACAAAAGATAAATATTCGACATAACAATATATGATAGAATAACACCCGACAAATAAATATGTAAAATATTCATGTACAATAGATAAAATATTGTATTTTGATATTTTAAACATTTCGTACTTAAGATGAAAAATTGTCTAATAGTTTAACCGGGGCAACAATTTTAGTTTTTGTCGATTTCTTACCTCCCATTTGCCCATAAGAAAATTTGAAATGAAACACATTGCAACTAAAATTGTTGTCTTATTTTTTAATTTTTTTAGCTTTAATCACCAGTTTAATCTAATTCAGGTCGAATGGTTCCATTCCAACCCCCTCTCGATCTTAATTGTGGGGTTCAAATCTTTATCTTTCCTACCAAGTTCAACATCAATTATCCCTAAAACAACTATCAATTTGTGTCTTTTTAAAAAAAAAAATTAGGATCAAACACACTGTCTTTGTTACTAACACGGATTATCAGGAAATATTAATTATACTCTGTCCTGTCCCTTTATACTTCACTAAACTCCAACTACCACCAAATTTATTATACTAATCACTAAAACCTAATCTCTTTTTCACTTTTCCCTCCATAAAACCCGTGTCGTTTCATACAAAACATCTCTTTCATCTTTTCTCTCTTTACATACATAAACACCCATTCAAATTCAATTCTGAAAAATAACAACAAAATGGCAACTGTAGAAGATGTGAAAGAATTCAAAAAGGAGCACAAAGAACTTATTCCAGGATTACCAAACGAAATAGCAGAAATTTGTCTTCTTAATGTTCCTTTTCCATATCAACCTCTAGTACGCTCTGTTTCTTCTTCATGGAACAGAGCAATTACGAATCCATCTTTTCTACTCTCCAAAAAAAGCCTCTCAAATCCACACCTCTTTGTCTTAGCCTTCCACACAGTAACCTCCAAAATTCAATGGAAATCGCTAGATCTTTCTTCTAAACGTTGGTTTATACTACCTCCTATGCCGCTTCCAAACGACGCCGTTTGTCCAACCTCATTTGCCGCGGCTTCGTTGCCATGTCAGGGTAAGATATTCATTATGCGAGGTACGTGTTCTGAAATGGAGACATTCGTTTACCGTACCGCCGTTAATAAATGGTCGAAAGCGTCGGAAATTGTCACCGGGAGAAAATCGTTCTTCGCGGCGGAGGAAGTGAACGGAAGAATCGTTACGGTTGGTGAGAGTGGGACAGATATCTACGATCCAGAGAGTGACACGTGGAAGAGAGGTTCGAAATTTACTGGCGAATTGGATAGGTATGAGACGGTGGTTAACGGAGGGAAGTTGTACGTAACGGAAGGATGGTGGTGGCCGTTTGCGGTTAGACCAAGAGGTTGGGTTTACGAATTGGAAAGTGACACGTGGCGTGAGATGGGTGAAGGAATGAAAGACGGTTGGACAGGGGCGAGTGTTTCGGTGTGTGGGAGAGTGTTTATGATACCAGACGTTGATTTAGCGATGAAGGTTTATGATGAAAAGACTGACACGTGGCGGTGTGTGGGTGGTGAGAGATTACCTAGAGAAAAAATGAAGAAACCGTTTGTTGTAAGAGGTTTAGGTGATAGAATCTATGTGGTGTCACTTGGTTTGAAAGTGGCTATTGGTAGTGTTGTTGTTGATGATTATGATGATGTGTGTGGTGTGAAGGTGACGTGGCAGATTGTGGAGGGATCAGAAGCTTTTAGAGAATTTGCACCTTCTAGTTGCCAGGTGCTGTATGCTTGAACAATCTATAAAATACGAACACAGACATGACATCGGATGCAATATGGATACTGACATATCAATATTGGTGACGTGGTAGGTTTTGGGGGGAGTTGAAGCTTTTGGTGAATTTGCACCTTTTAGTTGTCAGGTGCTGTATGCTTGAACAACTACAAACAGTAACTGATTTGTAATGGTGGCCAGGGTGGACATGTTTTTGTTTTGTATTATGTTTGGTGTTTAATAATATTAATCAATCTTTCAAGTTCCAACATGTTTTCCCAATGCTTCCGCTTGGTTTTAGATTGTGGATGTTTTTTAATTTCAATTTGAGTGAGGGTGAAATGAATCTGATAGTTCAATGCAAATAGAAATGGGATCTAACTTCTAAGTACAGACAATATGTGTTGTGTAGCATGATAGACATGAGTATGCGCTATTTGCTCTTTCTTTTTACGAGCCAATGCATCTTAGTGGATTTCAAATTTTGTAGAATCGTGGAATGCATGTTCTTAGCCTTAATAACAATACTCCTATTGGGGTTTAAATCAATTATTAGAATAATAATATTTTAGTACTAGTAAGTAGTAAGTAGATAAAATTAAAGTGATAAATATCATCTAAAACTCACATACAAATATACAATTGTTTTTCTTAATTTCATTCTTTAATCGAATCATTAACCACACCTTCAAGTTCCAAGATGTTTTCCATTGCTACCGCTTTGTTTTAGCTCGGGGTGAATGGAATTTGGACTTGTTAAAAATTGAATCTGATTTGCGGGCTTGCCATGTCCGACAAATGCAATTACAAATAGGGGTGGGTCTAAGTATATATAAAAAAATTCTAGTCCCTAAATTTTTAATTATTGCCACTTTATATTGAGAATATTATTATAAATAAATGTACTAAGTTTACTTTTGTAAAAAAAAGTACATACAATTACATAAAAAAAAAGAAGCCTAAAGCCCAACATAAAATGATAAATGATTGTACATACAATATTATTATAAATGATTGTTTCTATTTAAAAAGAAATAACTTGTTAACTGAAATTAGGGCCGGCCCAACATAAAATGAAGCCTAAAGCGCACATTAATATGAGGTCTAATATGATTTTTCGCCGAACATAAAGTCCACCGTATTGCAAGAAATATATTTTTAGTAAAATACGTATAGTGCAAGAAAAAAAACGTAAAATTTATATTTACAAACAGTTAAATAATTTGTTTTTGGTAGAATGTATCAAATTATATTTGTAATAAAATTAAAATTTATTACTCGTAGAAAATAAAATATACTATTAGAAAAACTTCCATTTATTTTTGGTGATTAAAAATAACTGCTATAATATGAACAAAATAAATAAATAAATAAATAAATATTTTTATTCTATAATTTTTTTTTAGAATTTCATTAATATTGATTTTTTTCATCATTATATTATATATAATGTCGTTTAAAATATATTATATCGCCAATTTTTAGTTTAAAAAAATATATAATAGAGAATCAAAAGTCCAAAACTATTAAATTTTAAAACAGTGAGACAAATTACACAATGATAAAAATATGGGAACCAAAACTACAATTAAATCTTTAATTTATTTGTTTCATTTTTTTATTTTGACAAATTATTTGTTTCATTTTCATAATTTTTAATTAACTATTTCAATTTATTTAAATTTCAGCTTTAATATTTCGATGGTGTAAAAATTTTAAAAAATATTGTTAAGAACAAATTATTCAAAAATGAAAATCCAACTAAAATTTTTGGTTAAATTTTGTATTCCCTTTTTTATATTTTGGTATAGGCTGTTGGAACAAAGTGGGTCTGACATGAACCTCTAATGTTTTAAGTGGTTTTGATGATAACAATGTATTAAAATTACAATTGGTATTACTAATGATTATTCTAGTGTGCAGAATTACAAGTTAAAATTCATTCAGAAGCACTATGAATAGTAGCAGAGAAGCCAGTCAAAACAAGCTCTGAAAGCACGACACGGTTCGTCAGAAGCTTGAATTTTGAATGTTGAAGAAAGTGACTCTGAGGATAAAACAAGGCTCTGAAGGACTCAGAAGCTAAAAGACCTCAAGAAGCTATGGCAACAGCATCAGAAGCAAAAAGAATTTACATCACTCAAGAACTGACAGAATCAGATTCAATGATTGAAGAACCACCTATTTCAAGGCTCTGTCACATCCACAGGAAGGAATATTCGTTGGTACAACGTTAACCTTATCCATAAGTGGAGCGTATTTGAGGATTGTACAATTGTACTATTATTACTCAAAATGGATGAGTGATAAATTGAATAGCTAGGTAGTGGAATTGGAATTCCTTACCAAAGAAGGCAATATACAGCTATCAATTGTACGAGTAAATTCCAGCTGGCACAAAGCTCTCTGCAACGGTCATCATCTTCTTCCAAGTATAAATAGAAGACTCAAATGGAAGAAATGACTACTGTTCTATTACCACGTTTAAGACTCTGAAGCATTCTGACACTATCGTTTTATCTGTCATTCAACGTCTTTAAAAAAATTGAGTTGTATTTTGTAAACACCTCTGATAGTATATCAAGTGTTCCTTAACATTCATTCTTATTATTAAGTTTGTTTGAGAAGTCTCTTGTTAGGTATTAACTTGAGCATTTGAGAAGTCTCTTGTTTAGTGAAACTTGAGCATCTGAGAAGTCTCTTGCAAGTGTGCTTGAGCAGTTTGTAATCTTAAGTAGATTATAGTGAAAATCTCTTGTTAGTAACAAGGGGACTGGAGTACTCTCGATTTGTGAGAGGAACCAGGATAAATTTCGTGTCTTTCTCTCTTTCTCTCAGCATCTCTTTTAGTTTTGTGTTTATATCCGCTGCAAACTTAGGTTCTATTAGGTAAAAAAGTTTTATTTTTTAAAACACAATTCAACCCCCCCTTCTTGTGTTTTTCCACCTTCAATTGGTATCAGGAGCTGGGCTGTTGCCTAACTCTCACCTATCAGTGAAACAGTTAAGATTCAGGGAGGAAAAACATGTCTGCTGAGAAGAATCTCAATGAAGTTCCGTTTGACTATGATTCTAATTCTAAAGACAGAAGGTCTTCTGACAAAATTCCCTTTTTCAATGGAACTGAGACTGGTTATCCATTCTGGAAAACCAAGATGTACAGTCACATCATGGCGATTGATTGTGATCTGTGGGACTTGGTAGAAGATGGAGTGAATTTTGAAAATATGGACTTAGAAGGCGTTGTTAGCTCTAAAGACAGAAAGGCTTTTACACCTACTCAAAAGCTGGAATATAAGAAGCATCACAGTGTAAAAGGGATGATGACAAATGCCATCTCTCATGATGAGTACTTGAAAATTGGAGATAAGAGAACGGCTAAGTCTATCTGGGATTCTCTTAAATCCAAGTATGAAGGAAATAAACAAGTTAAGGAGGCTAAGGCCAACTTGTTAGTACATCAGTATGAATTATTTAAAATGAAGGATGGAGAGGACATTGAGACAATGTTCTCTAGGTTTCAAATTCTTGTTTCTGGACTTCAAGTTTTAGATAAGAGCTATACTGAGGCTGATCATGTAAGGAAAGTACTCAGAAGCTTGCCGCCAAAGTGGAGACCAAAAGTGACAGCGTTTCAGGAATCTAAGGATTTAGATACTGTGTCTCTTGAAAGCTTGGTTAGTTCTCTAAAGAGTCATGAGATGGAACTAATGACTGATGAATCAACCAAGAAGATGAAAGGGATAGCCTTAAGCTCCAAAAGTTCATCAAAGGCTCTGAAAGCTAAAATTGTGGAATCTGAAGATGAGGCTTCTGAAGAGGGTCAAGAAGATGAGTCTGATGATGAAGAAGAGATGGTGCTGATGGCTGCTAAGGTTTCACAATGGGCAAAACGAAGCAAGAAATATGCAGGCAAGTTCGGAGGATCTTCCAAGAGACTCAGTACTGCTAAAGACAAGAAGGAAGATCAAAACAAGTGTTTCAAATGCAACAAGCCTGGTCATTTCATTGCTGATTGTCCAGAAAACAAAAGTAGATCATCAAAGCAAAGCTCTAGCAAGGAAAGGTATAAGAGTAAAGTCAAGAAGAGCCTTCTGGCAACATGGGAAGATCTTGACAAAGACTCAGACTCAGAGGGTGATGAGGAAGCAAATCTAGCACTGATGGCAACTACCTCTGACAGAGAAGACTCTGAAGCAGGTTCAGACTCTGAAGATGAGGAAGAGGTAATTGCTAAACTATCTAGAACTGAATTAGTAGATTCTCTTAAAGATGCCTTAAAAATGCTCACTAAAAAGGCAGGTGAATGTAAGGTCTTGAAAAAGGCTTACAATAACCTAACTGAGAAAATGAACATAATAGTTGAAGAAAATGAGTCTCTAAGTAGTAGAAACTCATTTATGGAAACTCACTATGTTTATGATGATAAGGTTCCTCCAGAGCATGAATTTGCTCTGCAAGAATTTCTTATCAATGGCATGAAGAGAAGTAAGATAGCATCTTTAATATACCATGTTAGTAGAAACAGAGGTGAAGGTCTTGGATTCTCACGTTTTAAAGATAATCCATTATTTTCTAAACCCTCTAAAAGCGATAATTCAAAACCTAAGGCTGTATTTGTTAAAAGCCAATCAGAAGCAATAGGTATACCAGAACCGGAAAAAATAATTGTGTCAGAGCCAAGAAGCCTCAGACTCTGAAACCCTCAGAGCCTAAGGTCTCCAAACCTCAGACCAATGTCAAAATAAATAAAACTCTGGTATACTTTAAAGCTAAGCATAAGAGTTATACAAAGCCTAAAAGTTTTTCAAAATGCTTCAATAACTCTAGAGCTCCTGATAGGCCTTATAAACAAAAACAATCTAAGGTAATGAGAACTAACTCTAAAGGACCCATAAAAGTATGGGTACCAAAGTCTGAGATTGTATTTGCAGCAGATCTGCACTCAAAGAAGGCCAGAGCAGCATTCTTGGTACCTGGACAGTGGCTGCTCGCGTCATATGACAGGAGACAAGCATATGTTCCAAACCCTGACTCTGAAAGAGGGAGGAACTGTGGGATTTGGAGGAAACCAAAAAGGGAAGATCACTGGTACTGGTACAGTTGGTAATTCTTCTCTTTCTATTAAAGATGTTTGGTTAGTTGATGGCCTCAAACATAATCTACTAAGCATTAGCCAATTTTGTGATAGTGGATTTGTTGTTAAGTTTAATAAAGATGCGTGTACTGTAATCAAAGAGTCTGATGAGTCTATAGTATTCAGAGGCTTAAGGAAAGGCAATGTTTATAAAATCAATCTGTCAGAACTCTCAGAGCAAAAGATAGTGTGTCTTCTATCTTTGAATGATGAGAAATGGGTCTGGCACCAACGCTTAGGACATGCTAACTGGAGATTAATCTCTAAGCTCAGCAAACTAAGCTTGGTTAAAGGTCTACCCAACCTTAATTATCATTCAAATGCTCTGTGTGGTCCTTGTCAGATTGGAAAGATTTCAAAAACTTCATTTAAACCTAAAAACATTGTCTCTACCTCAAGACCTCTTGAATTGCTTCACATTGATTTGTTTGGTCCTGTTAGTACAGCCTCAATCAATGGAAAGAAATATGGACTTGTTATTGTTGATGATTACAGTAGATGGACTTGGGTTAAATTTCTTAGAGTAAAGGATGATGCATATGATGTGTTTACCATCTTCTGCACACAAGTACAAAATGAGAAAAGTCTCAAGATCTTAAAGATCAGAAGTGATCATGGGGGTGAGTTTGAAAACGAACCCTTTGCAACATATTGTGAAGACCATGGAATTATTCATGAGTTCTCAGCTCCTAGAACACCACAGCAAAATGGTGTTGTAGAGAGAAAGAACAGGTCTTTACAAGAGATGGCAAGAACCATGATGCATGAGACAAAACTTGCTAAGTACTTTTGGGCAGAAGCTGTGAACACAGCTTGTTATATTCAAAATAGGATCTATATCAGACCTATATTGAATAAAACTACATATGAACTTTTTAAAGGAAGAAAGCCCAACATCTCTTATTTTCATCAGTTTGGATGTACCTGTTACATTTTGAACAATAAGGCCTACAAAAGAAAATTTGATGCCAAAGCTTGTAAGGGAATCTTTATAGGTTACTCTGAACGCTCAAAGGCATACAGAGTGTATAATTCTGAAACCAATACAGTGGAAGAATCTATACATGTGAGGTTTGATGACAAAGAGCCTGACAATAAAATGTCAGAGCAAGATAATAGTTATGCAGGTATTCCATATCTATATAACAATTCAGAATCTGAGAAAGCATCAGAGACAAATGAAACTTCAGACGCAGTATTGGAAGAAGCTTCTGAAGAAGAACCTCCAACAGAAGCATCTGAAGAACATGATGATATCTTAGAAGATAATACCCAAACAAATGCTGAAACTAATGAAGCTCCAAAGAGAAAATTCAAATACAGATCATCACATCCAGAAGATCTTATTCTTGGAAACAAAGAGAGTCCAAGAAAAACAAGATCAGATTATCAACAACATGATTCACTTCTAGGACTCATATCCATGATAGAACCTAAAAATGTTGATGAAGCTCTTTCTGATGATGGATGGATTGTAGCAATGCAAGATGAGCTCAATCAGTTTCAAAGAAATGATGTGTGGGATTTAGTACCAAGACCAACACACAAGAACATCATTGGAACCAAGTGGGTATTCAGGAACAAACTGAATGAACAAGGTGAAGTGGTAAGAAACAAAGCTAGACTAGTAGCACAAGGCTACAGTCAGCAAGAAGGGATTGACTTTACTGAAACATTTGCTCCAGTGGCAAGACTGGAAGCAATCAGGTTATTATTATCATATGCAGTTAACAATGGAATAACCTTATACCAAATGGATGTTAAGAGTGCCTTTCTAAATGGTGTTATTTCTGAAGAAGTATATGTCAAACAACCTCCAGGTTTTGAGGATTTAAAAAACCCTGATTATGTTTATAAACTTAAGAAATCACTCTATGGTCTCAAACAAGCTCCAAGAGCTTGGTATGAAAGACTGAGTAATTTTCTTTTAGAAAATGGTTTTCAAAAAGGCCAAATTGACAATACACTATTCAGAAAGACAAATAAGAAAGACATCTTAATTATTCAAATTTATGTAGATGATATAATTTTTGGTTCAACTAATGCTTCTCTTTGCAAGAATTTTTCTAAGCTTATGCAGGATGAATTTGAAATGAGTATGATGGGTGAGCTAAAATTCTTTCTTGGAATTCAAATCAACCAAGGAAAAGATGGCACTTACATACATCAAAGCAAATATACAAAAGAGCTTCTGAAGAAGTTTAATCTTGAAGACTGTAAGATAATGTCAACACCCATGCATCCTTCAAGCAGCCTAAGCAAGGAAGAAATTGGAAGCAAAGTGGATCAGAAGCTATATAGAGGTATGATTGGTTCATTACTCTATCTAACAGCTTCTAGACCTGATATTTTATATAGTGTATGCTTGTGTGCAAGATTCCAGTCAGATCCTAGAGAACCTCACTTAACTGCAGTTAAGAGGATCTTTAGATATCTGAAAGGAACTACTAATCTAGGACTCCTTTATAAAAAATCCCTAGATAGTAAGCTAGTTGGATTCTGTGATGCTGACTATGCTGGAGACAAGATAGAGAGAAAATCCACTAGTGGAAACTGCCAATTTATTGGTGAGAATCTCATATCTTAGGCCAGCAAAAGACAAACAACTATTGCTTTGTCTACAGCAGAAGCAGAATACATTTCAGCTGCTAAATGTTGCACACAGCTTCTCTGGATGAAATATCAGTTAGAGGATTATAATATAGCTGAGAGTAGTATTCCACTATATTGTGACAATACTGCTGCTATTCATTTATCTAAGAACCCAATTTTGCATTCCCGAGCTAAACATATTGAAATAAAACATCATTTTATAAGAGATCATGTTCAAAAAGGCACAATAGATATTCAATTCATTGATACTGAACATCAATGGGCTGATATATTTACTAAGCCTTTAGCTATTGAAAGATTTGATTTTATTAAAAAGAATTTGAACATGCACTATATCTCTGAAGAAAATTAGCTCTGAGATGTAAATTAGATTTAGCATCTGAAGCTCCTTCAGAACCTCTGGTAATTTAGAGTCTCCTTTGGGAAGCTCTGAATAAAACGGGTTCTGAAAAGTAACAGATTCTGATGAGGTGAAAGATACAAATGAGTTTGGCTCTGAACTAAACGGAAATGAAACGTTTAGTACTAGTTAGTGTACAACAGTTGTTTGTACACGTGTCAGCTTGATTAAGCCTCTCCTGCACGTGTCTAGATCCTGATGGGTAGAGAACAGTTAATGATGAAAATGCAGTTATGCAATTTAAAATTAATTTTAAAACTACTCACGCTCCCTCCCAATGTTTGCTTTCTTTGTGTATGTGTGCTAGTTACTATTTATAAGTCACTTCACTCACTTTGCACAACTTTTACACATAATCACTTCCCACACAAACCTAAAACTCAGAATTTCCCAAATTGCTTTGCGTTGAAATCATGGCTGCTAGATCGTCAAACGAAATCGTTCAACGTCCGTTCAACCCGGTCTTACCACCCGTTATTGATCTCAAGTCTCAAGAAAAACTTGTATTCAAAGATAACGAAACCGTCGCTGGTCCAGAATCCTTTGAGTTTATAACGGAAAAGTTTGTTGATTTTGAGAGTTTGAAGGTGAATGGAATCGACATTCAGAGTTTATTCTACGATCAACAATGGAAGAATTATTTCGAGATGCTGAATGGATTTGTCTATTATGACATTGTGAAATACTTCTGGCAGAAAGCTACCATCTTTGACAAGTTCAATGCTGATGAAGAGGTTAAAAAGATGGTAGAGAAGGATGGTTCTCTTAAAGGTAAATCTAGAACTCAACTTGGCTTAAGACCCTTTAGAGGAAAGGAGATAAGATCAAATATCATGGGTATCAATGTTCTTATCTCTCAAGAACATATTGCCAAAATTCTGGGTCTGGACAATGAAGGTGAGAATGTGGATGAATATGGTGAGAAGAGCAAACACATTGAATCCATTAAGAAGGATTTATTCCTGCCTGGCTGTGCCAACAATGACTTTGGAAAAGCTAAATTCATGAAGCAAAACTTCAGTTTTGCCTTCAAAGTGTTTCTGGCCTCCATCATCACTAGAGAAGGAGGATATGATACTATTTCTCTACCACATCGTCACTTCATCTGGTTTCTGTACAAGAAGGTGAAGATAAATTTGGCAAAGCTTCTGTTTGATCACCTATGCTTTACTATATCCAAAAGCAGATCCAAATCACCTTCAATGATTCATCATCCAAGGTTGATTTCTGAAATCATTCGACAGACGAAGCTTACTCAAATTATCAGTACCAAAGAAAAACTAAGGGTTTTCAACACGGCTAAGTATGATGCAAGTGTTTTGGTAAACATGCATCTGAAGACAAAAGAGGAGCTGAAGTCAGCCAAGAGCCCTCTGGAGCAAGTTTATGAGAAGTACTTCTGGTGTGACGGTTTCCCAACCATATCAGAATTTGATAATGATGAGGTTATCAAGAACTTCTTGGAGTTGGTTAGATTGGACTCTGGTGTAAGTGTGCCCAGGAGTATGGTGGTTGGTGTACCAAACTGGGACATCTTCAAAGGACCCAAGCAAATCACAAGGTCTAAAAGAAAACCTCAACCAATTGAACAAGATATTGTTGAGGAAGAACAATCTGAAGAAAGGGTTGATGGTGCTGAAAGGATAACCACTGAAGAAACAGAAGAAGTCAGTAAGGAGCAAGTAGCTAAGATTGCTCAGAGAAAGGCTGCTCAGAAAGAAAGAAGAACAAAGAAAAGGCAGGATAGGCCTGCAGATGCTGAGGAGGAACAACCTGTCAGAGCCACAAAAAGAAAGAAGTCAGTTGTATCCAAACAAAAGGCTGCTGATTCAGGTAAACATTCTATGCCTAATATTGATAGTACTGCAAGTGCTCATCCCTCTACCCAATCACCTCCCATAGACTATACACAGCCTATTCGAATGATCCAACCTTCCCCTAAATCATCATCATCTGAAGAAACTCTTTCTGACTCCAGCATTGACTCTACTGAGTTAATTGCTGCACTTGACAAATTAGAGAAAGAGAAACCTGTACATAAACCTACCAAAAGAATCACAAAAAAACCCATCCTCATCGTTTCTGATGAAGAATCCCCCACTATCATTGATACTTCCATCCTTGACCAACCTACCAACACAACAACAATAAAATCACCAACCATCCTTGATCATCTGTCCACTCACCTATCTGGTGATGCCTTCACTCACTCCAACACAGCATCACCTGACCATTTTCACTTTGTAAATACTACTTTTAATTTACCTAGTGATTCACCTCTTCCAGAACCACAAATTCAATCTCCACCCTCCTCTCTTGCTGACATAGAACAAGAAGATCCACCCACATTCACACCAGCCCAGGATGAAGTCATAACTCATTCTGATCATATTACTAAACCACCCACACCACAACCTGAACTTTCCACTCCTGAACCAACACCAGAACCACAAACAACTTCATCAGAACCCATCTATGACCCAGTTTACAAACCCTTAACCATAGAAGAACTCTGTCTACCCATTGACTTTGCCCTACCAATTCTGGAGGATCTGCTAAAAGCAGAAATTAATGTTGATGATGATATCATAACCATTGATCCCTTTGACAAAATCAAAAGAATCAAAATAATTCCCCTCAAAAGAAAAAGGCCTGAACCCACCATTCCTTTCAATAGAAACCAACCCTTCTTCAACTACAACTCTGAACCAAACCTTGAGCTTCTAGAAAGTGCTATTAATATTAGTCTAAGGAATTTTAAAAGCATGGAAGAAGAAGTACTGATATTTCCCTCAGATATTGATGCTAAGATCAGGGAATTAGAGGAGAAGTTCAGTCAGTCTCTGAGGTTGTTGGGAGGCTATGTAAAAAGAAGGATTGAGGGAAGAGGAATGGAAGCTCTGTCTCAGATTATGAATGCTGCTGAACGCTCTCATGCTCTGAGACTTACTTTTTTCAACCATGAAGAAGAATGTCAGAGGTTAGCATTTTTAGCTGCTGTAAATGAAAGTATGAAAAGATCTCTGGATGAAGAGCAGGCTAAGATAGCTGCTGAAATGGAACGTCAGAGGCTTGCTGAACAAGAAGCCTTCAAGTTACTGGTTGATAGAGCTGTTCACATTGCTGTCATTGAGACTAATAAGATTATTGAGAATCAAGGAGCTGCAGAAGATTTTGTTATGAATGATCAGAATCTTAGTGAACCAGATTCTGATAAAGGTAAAGCTCCCATTGTTGCTTCATCTCCTCCTAGATCTCCACCTGTACTTGTCCAAGGCTCTTCTTCATCTGCTATACCTTCTGTTATGCAAGAAGCTCTGGATGTAATCAAGAATGACTTAAGAGATGGACTAAGAAATGAAATGGATGAGTTCAGGGCCGATATAAGAGAAGACATGAACAGATCTGGTGAAGCTACTAACAAGAAGATAGATGCAATGATGGAACTTCTTCTAAAGCTTACTCAACAGCAACCCAAACCTTAACCCTTATGTCTGAGCACTTATTTGTTATTAGTTCTTGTGTAATTTTTGGATAATTTTTTTTTAATTCATATCTATATTATCCATATTTGTGTGTTTGTTATTTGCTTATATGTTTGTTTTATATTTGTTTTTCAAAATTTAACTTTTCTATATACCATGATATTGTCTGGTACTCTTGAGAATTCTGACTCTAGTGAAAGATGCTGGAGAGCATCTTAGTTTTTAAACTAATAAGCCTAGGATTTTCAAAACCTAAGAGTCCCTCTCATCAGTACTCCTGTTTACTCATGAAATAGCTTCTTAGTATTAAAGCCTGTTTAACAACGGGGCACCAATATCGAATGAGGCGTGTCTGGTAACTAGTTTTCTGACAATAGGAATGAGGTATATATATATAAGAAACTTGCTCAAAACAAAGGGAATTAATAGCATAAACTCCTTTATTAATATTATTGAAGAATTTCTATTACATAGACTGATAAGACTCTACTTAGAGCTAGGCTTAACTTCAGAAGACTCTGCATCTTGCTTCTTATGTTTCTCCTTAATGTAAGCAAGCAAGTTGGCAGTGGCTTTTTGCACTAGTTCTTCAGTGTTCTTCTGAACAGCAGCTTCGTACTCTTCGTATGGAGTATCATCATTGTATGTCCATAAAAATTCTTCCAGATCAGAGCCCATTTCCTCCTCCTCTGACTCTGTCAAAATCAGTTCTTGCTTGTTCCTTTCGTAGCGAAGCTTGTTTTCTTCGCAGCGCCAGGGCTCTGCTCCCTTCTTGCTCTCTCCTTTTGAGCCTGAAGCATCCTTGGTAACCTGCCTTTCCATTGTTTGTTTTTCTTTTGATGTTACTTGATTACTCTGGATGAGTAAAATGAGAGGAATCATCCCTTTTTATAGTGTCATCAAGCTCTCCTGTCAGGTCGTTATTCAACACAATTCATTAAATGAATTAGTTGTAACCACCTTTTTGACTTGACTGCCTTGTTATGACGAGTTTGACTGCTTGGTTTTCTGTGTCTTTTTGACTGATGCCAAAAGGGGGAGTAAGAGTAGCGTTAAAATTAATGTTGATTCATTCATATACTGCTCAATCTGAAACTGTAATGTTAAAAGCATTATGAATCAATATTTATCTCTTATGATTCTTTCTCATTCTGAACGATTATTGAAAGGGGAGAAAATTTAAGAACCTAAAATAAAATTCATAGACAATGTCAGAAGAGCTTGCAAACCGCTTCTGAGCATTATCAAACTCTAAGAAGCAAAGCTTGCAAAACTATGCTTCTGAGAGTTAAATATGAAAATTTATTTTAAGTTAATAAATCGACTCTTAAACTGTTTTAATTAATTATGGACAAAACTTAGGGGGAGCTTACAAACCTACCCTTATGGATTATCAGACTCAGGGGGAGATTGCAAACCTTTGAAACCTGAAGTCATCATAATTAAATTAAATCAACAACAATTGAATTTTAATGCTTTGGTTTGTCATCATCAAAAAGGGGGAGATTGTTGGAACAAAGTGGGTCTGACATGAACCTCTAATGTTTTAAGTGGTTTTGATGATAACAATGTATTAAAATTACAATTGGTATTACTAATGATTATTCTAGTGTGCAGAATTACAAGTTAAAATTCATTCAGAAGCACTATGAATAGTAGCAGAGAAGCCAGTCAAAACAAGCTCTGAAAGCACGACACGGTTCGTCAGAAGCTTGAATTTTGAATGTTGAAGAAAGTGACTCTGAGGATAAAACAAGGCTCTGAAGGACTCAGAAGCTAAAAGACCTCAAGAAGCTATGGCAACAGCATCAGAAGCAAAAAGAATTTACATCACTCAAGAACTGACAGAATCAGATTCAATGATTGAAGAACCACCTATTTCAAGGCTCTGTCACATCCACAGGAAGGAATATTCGTTGGTACAACGTTAACCTTATCCATAAGTGGAGCGTATTTGAGGATTGTACAATTGGTCTATTATTACTCAAAATGGATGAGTGATAAATTGAATAGCTAGGTAGTGGAATTGGAATTCCTTACCAAAGAAGGCAATATACAGCTATCAATTGTACGAGTAAATTCCAGCTGGCACAAAGCTCTCTGCAACGGTCATCATCTTCTTCCAAGTATAAATAGAAGACTCAAATGGAAGAAATGACTACTGTTCTATTACCACGTTTAAGACTCTGAAGCATTCTGACACTATCGTTTTATCTGTCATTCAAAGTCTTTAAAAAAATTGAGTTGTATTTTGTAAACACCTCTGATAGTATATCAAGTGTTCCTTAACATTCATTCTTATTATTAAGTTTGTTTGAGAAGTCTCTTGTTAGGTATTAACTTGAGCATTTGAGAAGTCTCTTGTTTAGTGAAACTTGAGCATCTGAGAAGTCTCTTGCAAGTGTGCTTGAGCAGTTTGTAATCTTAAGTAGATTATAGTGAAAATCTCTTGTTAGTAACAAGGGGATTGGAGTACTCTCGATTTGTGAGAGGAACCAGGATAAATTTCGTGTCTTTCTCTCTTTCTCTCAGCATCTCTTTTAGTTTTGTGTTTATATCCGCTGCAAACTTAGGTTCTATTAGGTAAAAAAGTTTTATTTTTTAAAACACAATTCAACCCCCCCCTTCTTGTGTTTTTCCACCTTCATAGGCTAATAATTTTTGTTTGAAATAAATAATATTCTCTAAACAATTTATCTTTTTGAATAATTATTATTTAACAATTAGAAGTTTATGAAAAATAAGTGAAAAAAACCAATAAATGGAAGAAAACAAGACTTCCAGAAGTCGAACTTGCATCCTCCTTTTTACAAAGGTAGCGCGCGACCAACTAGACCAGAAGGTGCATTGTGTTTAAAACGGAGGGACCATTGTGTTCAAAATTGTGAAAATAAAAATAGATGGACTATAATTACGAATTTAGTAAAATAGAGGGACCAAAATTGCATTTAAGCTTTTTAAAATGTCACCGCAACTAATTATCTAATAACAATTTGTCCTTCCCATTTTTTTAAAAATATATATGGTGATTAGCCATATTTGCTATATTTTATTTTGAAATCAAACATTAATATTGATACTATAAATACAATTTCTCATTCTATTTAATTTTTTTTGGGTAAATATCTCATTCTGTAAAAAAATCGAGAGAAAAAAAGTTTAGTCAAATAAACAAAAGCTAATTAAAACATCGTATAAGGAATATTGATTAATTACTTCATATTTATATCGTGTAAAAAAATCACATGAAATTCTTATATATATGTTGTTTTGTCGTATTAATTAAATTGTAAATTGGAGAGATGGAAATTACTAAGGTTTATTTAGTTTTTATCATATCTTTCTTATTTTTATCTCTTGTTGTGGCTGATCTTGATGTTTATCACAACATTAACATCAAAGGATCAATTCGGTATCCATCAATGCCTCCCAAAAATTTGAAATTCAGAGTGTTGACAAAAGGTATTCATATTCCGCCATCGGGTGCTAACACAAAAACCTCTGATTCTTCACCACCTCCATTACATTCCACAAATTTGAATTTTGGAATGTTCCCAAGAGGACCTTCTCGGCCATCAGTACCCGATCCTCGTCATCCATTAGTACCTCCACCATGTTGTCTTTAAAAACTTAAAATTTTAGTATATTTTAGGAAATGGTGTGTCCATTTCTTCATCTTCAAATTTTGATAATTTGCCTTCAAATTATGGAAATTATGAGAAATAAAGATTGTAGAATGTTTTATACTTGTTCCTTTTTTTATGACTAAATCTACTTATTTCTTATGGTTTGGTTCATTGCACACCAAATTTGAGTAAGCAATATTTTATCAAATATTTTGAATCTTTTGATTCAGCTTAGGGAGAGATTTTGTTTTGGTATCTAGAAGTGAAAGGTATGTCAAGAATAGCGTAATATAATTTTGGGGGAAAAAATAATTAGGATTCTATTTCAATTTTATTTAAAAAATCCTTTACAAAATTATGGTTAAGTTTTATTTCAAAAAAAATAGTACTAAATATGACATGGTTGTCAAATAATCAAGGTGCATAATGACATGCCGTTTAACAAAATTTTATGTCGTCAAAATTGAATATAATACTCCCTCCGTTCCTTTTTATTTGTTGTTTGAGAAAAAATAGGTGAAATTAAGAAAGTGTATTTTTGTATTTTATTTTCCTATTATACCCTTTTTTGGGATATATTATACTCTAATTTTAATCCACCAAAAAATTCCTATTTTTTTGCAAACACTTTCTCTTTCCAAAAAATTAAAACCACCAAAAAAAATTATATGAAGAAGTTTAGTAAAAAAAAAAGATACAATAAAAAGATTATATGAAAAAAAAATTATATAAAATCTACTCAATAAAAAAAAATTAGAAAGGAGGGTATAATAGACAACACATAACCTCAAATTATCAAAACAACAAATAATTTGAAACAAATTTGCTTTTCTAAAACAACAAATAAAAAGGAACGGAGGGAGTATAAATTAGGGATCAAATATCTCAATTTGTGAAAATGAGGGGATCAAAATTGTGGAAATAATAATAGGGGTTAAAATTGCATTTAAGCCTTTTTAAAATGTCACCGCAACTAGTTATTTAACTAATAAAAATCTGTCCTTCCCATTTTGTTTAAAATATATATAGTATCCATATTTGCTATATTTTATTTTGAAATAAAATATTAATATTGATACTATAAATTCAATTCCTCGTTCTGTTTAATATTTTTTTGGTAAATATCTCATTTTGTTATATATATATATATGGTAAAATCAAGAGAAAAGAAATTTTGTCAAATAAACAAAAGCTAAAAGGTCGTAGTAGGAATATTAATTACATGTCAGAATTAAATGACACCAAATAGTTTGACATTAAATGTTACACCGCTAGCTTAATAATGTTTTAACGAATTCTAGTTTTACAAAATTCACCCTTATATTGGAAGATTATATCATATAGATCATCTACATTAAGTTTTATAAAAATTTAAAATCATTTGATATGTTATTGAGACTCGTCAAGATTAACGGTTTATGAGTTTGTATTGAATATCGTTAATCTTGACGAGTCTCAATAACATATTAAACGGTTTTAGATTTTTATAAAATTTAACATGGATGGTCTATATGACATAATCTTCCAATCTAACGGTGAATTTTGTAAAATTTGAATTTATTAAAACGTTATTGAGGGCTCGTATATATATATATATATATATATATATATATATATATATATATATATATATATATATATATATATATATATATATGGGGTTTGCTAATTTAGACCCACTTAAAAACATGTGGGTCTAAATTAGCAATGTGCACATTTTCACTTTGGACAACAATACCCTTCTTTCACTATTTTAAGTAAGTTTAATATAAAGGGTAATTTTGTAGTTTTATAAGTTTGGATTGTATATATGTTTTTTTAAGTTGTCCTTTTTTTGATTTCCTAGGTTGTTTATTTAGGTTGCATATATTTATAATTAAGTGGGTCTAAATTAGCAAAGTGGGTGCATACTATTTAATAAAATTTACCTAACTAACCCTCAACTTCCTAGTGTAAAATAACTAAATGCAAGGTTTTTTTATCCAAAGTGAAAAGGTGTACATTACTAATTTAGACCCACATGTTTTTAAGTGGGTCTAAATTAGCAAACCCCTATATATATATATATATATATATATATATATATATATAATATTGTTTTGCCGTACTAAATTCTAAGTTTGGAGAGATGGAAATTACAAAGTTTTATTTAGTTGTTATTATATCTTTCTTATTTTTATCTTTTGTTGTGGGTGATCTTCATGATTATCACAATATCAAATGGTCAATTCGGCCGATAGAAAACAAAAACTAACTACAAAATAAACTAAAACTAAAATGTAAGAAAGCGAAAAAAAGAACTGAAATTATGAGAATGAGGGAGGAGAAGAAAATGGTGAAAAAAACTAAACATATGGTGTCTATTTATAGAATTTTTGATGAATTCTGTTTGGCTGGTGCTTTGTCACTGCCACGCACGTGACCAATCACATTTGGCCACGTGTCATCTACTTTTGACTGTCTGGGAGGCTGATTTTTTTTTTATTACCGACTATTTCGCTCTGTAGAAAGAAAACGTGCCGTTCAAATTTCGCTACGTAGCCGCTGGCGAACGGTATTTTCCCAAATTTGACCATTTTACACACGTGCAGGCAAAGTAGCAAAGGGGGTAAAAAAGGAATACCGAAGGGTGTTCAAGAGTGACAGGGGTGCAAAAAGTAAATCTCCTTATAGAATCCACAACTTCCTTTGAGGAAAGAAACTACTTCCGTCCCAATTGTAAGAAGGACCCATAAAAAAAAAAGCAGAGGACACTTTAGTGAGAAAAAAAAATCAGGTTTAGATTGTTAAGGTGGACAACAATATGTCTTAAGGACAATCCATAGAGGAAAAGTCACTTACGTGTCAAACAAGTTTGCTAGTGATAGTTATTTATAACTAATTAATTTGTTTAGAGTTTTTTAGATTACAATTAGTAGAGTTCATAGTGTTTTGTATCATCTATATAAGAATTAGGGATGGCAACGGGTGCCCACGGGTGCGGGCACGGGTGCGGGTTTCACACTACCCAAACCCGCACCCGAAATCACCACCCGAACCCAAAGGATATTCGGGTGGTAAAATAACACCCGCACCCACACCCGTTGGGTTCGGGTTTTTTCACCCAAACCCGAACCCGTAGCAAGAACATATAAAAATACAATAGCAACATCGTTTGGTAACAAACATAGTTCAAATTTTCGAGAAAATACAACAATAAAATTGAGTAATGTTAAATTACAAGTAATTACATTAAAATACAACAATAACATAGTTTGGTAACATAGTATTCAACATTTAATTTTAAGAAATTAAATTACAATTATATATACATAGGGATAATTAGTAATTTAATATTTAAGCGGGTGTAATTTCGGGTTTCGGGTGCGGGTTTGAGTGATCCCAAACCCGCACCCGAAATATCGGGCGCCACCCGAACCCAAACCCAGTCAACTCGGGTTTCACCCGTTGACTCGGGTGCGGGTGCGGGTGGGCCCCACTGGCTTGGGTATAGTTGCCATCCCTAATAAGAATGTGTAATGGACTTTTAACACTTAGATTTGTGATCAATAAAATTTCCTCTTTCACTGTTCCTATTATGAACTTGTTACTTGTTTTTTGTGTCTGGCGTGCTCATTTTCTGCCTTCATCGTCAAGCTTAGTTTAAGCTTTCACAATATGTACCAAAAAAAGATAAATGTAAACAACAAAGCTGATGTAAAATGGCACAAATCCATAGCAAACGCAGATAAGTCACAAATGTTGAAGCACAAAACTTGAAATCCTAGAAGAAGGTTCACCATGTACCGCATAGAAATACAATGCTGAGTGCTGACACCCAATCGAAGTTTCGAAAATGAAAAATTTCATTGAATTGGTGAAGGTGCTAGTTTGCAATTCTAGTCCAACCATGATTGAGCCATGGGGTATGTTTGGCAAGACAAAAAAATTCACTTATAGCTTATGTCTTATAGCTTATAAGTTAAAAGATCTATTTGGTAATGATCTTTTAGAAAGAGCTTATAGCTTATTTTATTAGCTTAAACTACAATAAAACACCAATTTCTTGGGGATCAAAAACTCTCAAGAAGTGAAAATTTATTGACGGCCAAAATCCGTCAACAAATAGCTCATCGTTAAATTTCTTGACAGCCAAAACCGCCAACAAGTTGTAAACATAGTCAACGACAACTTCTTAGGCAGCCAAAACCGCCAGCAATTTTCTAGCAGAGGTGTATCACTTCCTGGCTGCCAAAACCGCCAACAATTTTCTAACAGAGGTGTATCACTTCCTGGCTGCCAAAACCGCCAACAAAGGGAGCCAAGCTTCCTAGCGGCTTCGACCGCCAACAAATCAGTTTGTTTCGTGCATTTTCTAGCGGCTTTGACTGCCAACAACTTCCATACCATGCACTTTTTTTTTAGAATTATATTACTATCTTCGTCTCTAAATATAAGATCTTTTTGAGAATTTTCTTTGTCCCTTCCTATAAGACCCTTTTCAATTTTTCAAGAGCATTACTTACTTTTTTACCAACATGCCCTTAATTCTAGGGTATATTTTTCTACAATCTATAATAAATACTTAAAAAAAATATTAGCTCATTCTCTCTTTTGAAGGATAAAATTGTAAAACAATCCTAATTATCCACAAATTTAATATCATAATCTCTTAATCTTCGTAATTTTCTCAAAAGTATCTTATATTTAGGGAGTAGGTAGTACTATTTATAGATTTTAAACTAGACATGTATAATTATTTAGAAGTATTTAAAAAACAGAAAAATTTCTTTATCCGAAAATGAAAAAGAAAAAACTTAAATCATTCAACATGCATATAATTAATCTAAATAAGAATTACCAATTTATAGAAGAAAAAAAACTTATATATAAATAAGAATTTTTCAAAATAAAGTTGATATATTTAATCTAAATACTAAACCAAATGCATAAAAATTACCAATTTTTAATTATATTTGAAAGAGAGGGAGATATTGCCGAGTAAATAATTATATAGGAATAGATTTTTTTTTTAGTTTTTTTTTCTCTTTTCTATTTAGCTTCCCAACAAAAAAAATGTAATTTAGTCGTTATAGGAAATTATCGTTATAGGAAATTACAAGGATGATGTCGTGAAAAAAGATGGAGGGTAACTAAGGACAGTAGAGTGGAATTTTCTAAGATACGCGGTAGCGTTTGTTTGTGGAGTATAGTATATTCTCTCTTCTTCTAGAAAATAACCTTTGACTTGTATTTCTTCTCCATGTTGATCTGTATCATCTTTCTTAGACGCTATATATATACATAGTTTTGGTCATACAAGTTGCTTCCAACATCCGATCAAGATTCAAGAACAGTTAGACAAGACATAACAAGCTTTTATTATCACCATACATACATACCAAGTAAGTACCAACCGATAGACACAAAGAAGGGTAGAAGAGGAAGAAGATGTGTTTAGTGTTTGTGTGTGGACAGGATGAAAGAGTGGTTTCAAGGCAACCTGCACCAGGGTCGTGTCCTTATTGTGGAGGGATGATACAAGCTGTGGACGTAGATAGCCAGTGGAATTTCTGTTTCCTACCCTTGTACCACAAGACCAAACGTAGGCACTATTGCACCATGTGTTCCAAAAAACTCGTGGTCAAGTAGTTCTAGTCTATCATTCATCATCACATCCACCATGTAGGATCACCCTTTTTTCCAGTTTTCATTTTCTACTTTCCATGTACAACGAGTTGTAAATAGATATCATATAGTATTGAGTTTGTTTAGCTACTGAGATTAGACCTACTTAGATTTACATATCACTTCTTTTCAAGAATTTATATTTCTATTGTTAACTGATAATTCTTGAGATGAACAGCTTATCTGCTTGAACTTAACTAGATGCAAACACAAGTATAACAATAATTGACTTGTCCAAATACACCAAGGCAAGATAGATGTTAAGGTTTCTACAGCACAACATCATGAGCCTCAAAAGGAATTAAATAATCTGCAAGTTCCTGTTAAAAGTATAACAGAAATACCACCTTCTCAATTGAAAGAGGACCCATGAAAAAGGCACGGGACACTTTAGTAAAAAAAATGATATCAGATTTAGATTGTTAATGTCTTCCTCACAAATGACTGGCTCAGTTTTGTGCATTTTAGGAGATAAGGCAAAGAATAAGAAATCCGAAACAGCCATAGTTCAGGAAGGAAAGAGTAAGGAAATACTGTACTATCAAATATGAGATCACTTGCAGAGTTTCAACTTCTTAAAATACGAAGATACAATTGACTTAGGGTAAGGTTTTGTGGCAAGGCAGGTAGGTATGTTTTCAGGTTGCTCAATCCACAGTTTGTGAATGATCCCACCAGATGTTAGCTTCTCAGACAAGTTTTTGATCTGAGGTTCTCCCTTCACTTCTAGTGTGACCTAAAGTTCAAGTTCAGTAAGCTAGTTAATTCATAAACCAGATGTTATGCTGCAATAAACTGAATTACATGTATATATAGTCTTTGAATAGAAACTACATATGCATTTGTGCACAGCCAGACACTACACAACATAGAATCATAGATATAACTAGATAAATGTATACAATAACTACAACATAGAATTATAGATAACTAAATAAATGTAAACAACAACGCTGATGTCAAATGGCACAGTCCATAGCAACAGCAGATAAGTTACAAATGTTGAAACACAAAACATGGAATCCTAGAAGGTTCACCATGTACCACATAGTAAATATTTGGCAATCCTTAAGTACAAACAACTGATGTTAACCAATCCCCTCGAACATGGTTTGGGGGATTCAGTCGTGTTGTAAAACAGTATGACATTATTAGGAGTGAAGCTGATCATTCTGTATTTTATGAATACTGCTCTAACAAATATATCTATGTTAGGTAGGACTAAACTTCAAATCCAACACTTTCAGGTTAAAGATCAAGGTTGGTTGCATAATTTTCCGGATAAAGTATGCACTGGATATCTTAGAGGAAACCGGTATGCTCGATTGCAAGCTGATTGAGGCTCTTATAAATCCAACTATCAAACTACTACCTAATCTAATGGGGCCCTTTCCAGACCCAGGAAAGTGCAAAACAGCAAAAGGTTAGCTGGGAAACTTTTCAGCACCAAAATCTTATTCTCAAGTGATATCACAGCTCACTAATCTCCAATAAGAAACAAGCCATTGTCAATTCCAAAAATCAAATGTTTTTCATATTCTAATCAAATGTTGTTCTAGACTGGGCCTAAGCGCAACTCGGCATCGAGCACGGCCCACTTAGACGTCGAGCTCGGCCCAATAGCACGCTGGCCTAAGGCCGCACATTCGTGGTCAGCCGCCGCAGAAGCTGACATTTCCGTAACGGCCGACATCGGAATTACTGACATTTACTGTCAATCATGACTTGCCAGACGCGAGATTTGCCTTCATATTGATGGCTTTGGCTCCGCGCTGAAGGCTACATATATCCTTCTCATGCAGAAGGATCAGGGTATCTTATTTCTTATCCTCTAACCTCTCACTTTGTAAGGGCATTACTGGTGTATGTATTCCTAGCTGTATTTTTGCTTAAAACATTTTAAGTTTCTTCTATCATATGCGACACAACCTTTGTATCATTGTGCCTATTCTTTGCACATTTTGTGCTTAGGTTAGTTTTTTACTCCCATTACTATTACTATTACTATTACATACTAGTATGTTAAGCTAGAAAATCTAAATTAAACAGATTTTACAACCTAGAAAATCCACATTGCAAAAGAAGAGAAGAAGAAAAAAGGGGAAAAAAGCTTACTTTGTGCATAGAATCGATTTTATCGGGGCTGCAATAATCAATGGTGATAGGATCGTCTTTGTTGGACCAAACGGCGGAAACAGAAGCGTGGCAACCTTGAGTAACCACACTGCCTAATGGCCAACTATCAATCAGATCGCGCCGGAGCACCACGTACTGAACCACAACATCGGCGTTTTCTGACGGTGACGGAGCGTCATTAGATGTCGAGAGAGTGCTGGAATCGGTGGTGGCGGGTTGACTCATTGAGTTAGATGTGAGTCGACTCGTCCGGTTGGAGAAAGAGGCCGCGTGTAAAGTGACAGTAAACTTGGTTGTTGAGAAGGCGAAGTTCGAACCGGAAGGGTTGAAGAGACGAAGCGATGGAATGGTGTAAGCCATTGATAAACTGACACGTAGTTGGTGTACTTCTTCATAAAGTTAAGGCTTAAATATATAAAAGGTCCCTGCACTTAGGGGTCGTTTGAGTTTTAGTCCCTGCATTTCAAAAAATTTTCAAAGTTTCCTTGCACTTTCAGTCAACTTTAAAAAAGATCCCTAAATTGACTTTTTTGATGATGTGTCATACTTTTCGCACAGGTGGCACTGATGATTGTACTTTAAACATGCTGACTCATAAAAAACATTATAAAGGGCGAAAATGTCCTTAATGGCCATTGGAACTAACAAAATGTCACTTTTGCCCTCATCCCTTCAAAACACAAAACGCAGCAAGAGCAATTTCACAAGGGATGGAATGGAAAGGGGGGTTTAGGGTTTCAGAAACCCAAGCAATTTCACAGACCAAGTATCCCCAAATCTTCTTCGATCTCTTCTTCTCCTCCAGATGTCTTCTTCAATCAAAGCAATTTCACGAAGAATTGGATTTGGACGATAAACGCATGTTGGCGACGACGAACACAGGTTGAAGACGACGACGAACGCATGTTGAAGACGATGAAGAACACATGTTGAAGACAACGATGAAGGCATAAATCGAATTGGGATGGTGACACACTAGGTTTGCAAAATTTGAAGGTCAAAGATGGACTTGAACTCGTGAATTTGAAGAACAATTTTCCTTTGAGAGAGATTTGAGTTCTTAGAAGGAAAACACCATTGCACACATCTTTGATTTTCCTTTGTTTTTGGGTTTGAAGAAAAACACCATCAAACACATCCTCTTCTTCTCCCCCCTCTTTTTTAGCATGAGATTACTACTGTTGTTGGCTTGGTGATGCTTTGAAGTATTTCCATCAAAAGATGTTTGGAAAATAATTATTGTTGATTATTTGGTGTTCTTATTGATTGTTTGAATATTCTGGATTTTTAAGTGAAGACAAACACTATTATGGTTGCTTTGAATATTCTATCATAGATTATTGCTTTGAACTGATTCACGAGATTTTGCGAACACGAATTTGGAAATAAGGGTGTTGCACCATGAACCTTATCACCACTCTGTGTTGCTTTGATTGATTAAAGTTTTGATCTGGATTTGTTGTTAAAGAAAAGGATGAAGATAAAAGGTTTTATTTGGGTTTGAAGGTTTATTAAAGGAATGAGGGCAAAAGTGACATTTTGTTAGTTCCAATGGCCATTAAGGACATTTTCGTCCTTTTATAATGTTTTTTATGAGTCAGCATGTTTAAAGTACAATCATCAGTGCCACCTGTGCGAAAAGCATGACACATCATCAAAAAAGTCAACTCAGGGACCTTTTTTAAAATTGACTGAAAGTGCAGGGAAAATTTGAAAGTTTTTTGAAATGCAGAGACTAAAATTTAAACGACCCCTAAGTGCAGGGACTTTTTGCATATTTAAGCCTAAAGTTAATGTCAAAGACAAATATGGTGTTTTTTTTAATTTTTATTTGTAATTTTGTATACTTTTGAAAAACCTAAAATGTTACTATGACTTCAAAGGGTTGGACTTCCTCCATAGGTCAACAATGGCTAAAGAGAATAAGCGTTCTAAAAGGCGAACAAGATTTTTTATTGTCAAAAATCACACCGTTTTTATATTGTTTTGCATCATAATCGTCTGATTGAAAATGTATGCCGAGATCAATTAGAGCAATTTTTTAACTGCATTAATTTTAACCATCCGATCTATGATTAACGACTGGGAATTAAAATTGTAGAAAAATTGTGTGCTTTTGTAATATAGTAAAGCGCAATCCCCAAAAAGGTAGAGTAACATTAAGCTATCTTCAGGTATTTACAATTTGCCCCATAAAAGATTGACTCCTCAGTCCCATTGTAAATACCTCTTAAGATAGAAGGAAACGTACACAATTTCTATATCTCAACCCTCTATTTTCTATTTCATTCATTTACTTAAACGACGTCAAAGTGTTTGCATGTATTATCTTCCATAAACACATAAAATGCTGCCCACCCATTGTAAACAGTTTACAGAACCAACTTCTCAATCTAATTTAGATCTGTTGAATTTGTGGTGTTTAGGGGAAAGAATATGGGAAAATAATAAGAAAATATAAATATTATTGATAATGAACTAAATAGAATATTAATTACATTGAATATTTACATCCGAAATAGTATGATAGTACTTGTTATTTATAGCCAAGTGAATATATTTAAATCTAACTAAATCCCTAGAATAGAGCTTAGAATAAACAAACCTAATCATTGAGATATTTTCTCAACAAACTATAACATAAAACTTAACCATAACTTATATATTTTCTATTCCAACATTCCCCCTCAAGCTAAAGCTTGTTAAGCTTTAAGCTTGTTACAAAATTAACCCTGAAAATAAATTAAATCCTTTGATAGCATATCCAACGAAGAGCAGCAACCAAAGAAGTAGTAGAGCAGCGGCCGAAGTAATGAATTCGTATTAAATTATGTAAAAATACCCGCGGATAAAGTATCACAAACGGAGCCCGCAGATTAAAGCATCACAAACGGGAAGCCCGCGGATTAAATCATCACAAATGGGAAGCCCGCGGATTAAAGCATCACAAACGGGAAGCCCGCGGATTAAATCATCACAAACGGGAAGCCCGCGGATTAAATCATCACAAACGGGAAGCCCGCGGATTAAATCATCACAAACGGGAAGCCCGCGGATTAAAGCATCGCAAACGGAAACCGCGGATTAAGGTATCACAAACGGGAAATTAGGACCACCAAAACGACCAAGAGAGACTAACAATCAATCTGGAAAAACGGTGGCTAAAAGTAAAGGATTCATGGAAAAGTGGTATGTGGGCTTCATATATCAGGGTAACATATGAATAAGGTTAGAAATAGAAAGCAAAGACAATAAACAAGAATCATAAAGTTGAAACAAAAAAAAAAAATCCTAATGACGGCTAGAGTTTATATGAAGAAAAGAAAGTAAAGCTAATAATAACCGAGTTAATTTTTCTCGGAAAAAGTTGCAGCGGAATTGTAATTCAAGGTGAATACCATGACTCTGATACCATGTTGAATTTGTGGTGTTTAGGGGAAAGAATATGGGAAAATAATAAGAAAATATAAATATTATTGATAATGAACTAAATAGAATATTTACATTGAATATTTATATCCGAAATAGTATGATAGTACTTGTTATTTATAGTCAAGTGAATATATTTAAATCTAACTAAATCCCTAGAATAGAGCTTAGAATAAACAAACCTAATCATTGAGATATTTTCACATCGTAAACAGTTTACATAACCAACTTCTCAATCTAATTTAGATCAATGTGTTATTCTCCAATTAGATGAAATATTTCATCGAAAATTCAAGTTATAGTTTGAAAACTTCTCTATGAAAGACTAGCAACTAGAGAAGAGTTGACCAAAATAAGGGTTATAACCAGTTCCATTAATATGACATGTACTTTTTGCTTGCATGACATTCAAACTACTAATCAACTTTCAACTCTTCTTTTTTTTGTCATTTTTCACAAATATTTTGTCTGCCATTAGTAATTAATTGGTTGGACTTGCAAGGGGTATACAATAATATGAGGGGGTGCATCATTTCTTTATGCATGACAGTTTGTTGGTTGGAAAGCAATTAAAAAGAACTATTTTTTTTACCTGGACGGCGGTTGTGTGGTGTTTATGGATGACTTGAAATAGAATCATTCCGAGAAGGGTTGCGGATTACAATTCGTTAATTAATCAAATTAAGGTGGTTTCTTGGAGCTGGTTTATTAAAATAACGGGTACAAAATTTAATGTTGATTACCTTGATTGGCTTAAATGTGCTTTGGATAGTCTATCCAATGTTAATTTATTTTTTATTGAGCATTTCATGTGCAAACTATGCATACTAGACTATTCCTCTTAATGGTGTGGCGTTCAAGTTGTTGTGGACTTGTGGTGTGGTTTTGGTATTGTTCTCTGGTGGACTATTGTTATGGTGGTGGAGTAAATATGGTGCATTTTTCATTGTTAAAGATTTGCCAAGAGGTTGGGGTGGTACCACGGTACCTAGTAGGTTGTGTTATTATTTACTATAAGCTTAGTTTGTATTTTTGAGGCAACTGTCAAGCTAATTTTGTTTGTATTAGTTGGATATTTTTGTATTGAATTTTATCCAATTTTTTAGCGTATGATTTAGCGGATCTTCTGCAATTTTTTATTAAGGTAGATAGTTGATTCTTGCTATGGTGTTGGCCGGTTTAGAATATCCTTCTAGTCACATCATAAAAACATTTGTTTATAAAAAAATTTAAATATTCAAATTGACTCCATTAAATTTATACGAAGTTTTACACCATTTAGTGGGATAGTTAATTTAATTTTAGTTTTTAGATTCTTAATTAAGACTTGCACATCACCAAAATGGATTAAAGTATTGAGGATACTTTGATGTTATTGACTATTCTTTTAGGCTTTTTTTTTGACAAAATTCTTTTATAGGCTTATATGGAATATTATTGGCTACTAATCTTTTGCTTCTTCATATTATTCCATTTTTTGATAGAAAACTCACAAAAGTATTTTTATTAATAGTTATGCTAGTGTCTATATATAGCCATTTGTAAAATAACTTAAAATTAGTAAATTTTATATTGATAAAAACATATTTTATATTTTTAAAAAATTTACTACGTAAATTCTATAACAATTTTACAATTTTTGTTTTATTAACTAGTGTTCCGAAATATTAGTTAGCATTTTTCTTTTTTTAATTGATTTCCTATTAGCATTTTTCACCTCAAATGAATGAAAATATCTATTATTTTTTTAATATTATCTTTCTTTCTTTTTTTGGTAGAGAAAGAGGGCTAACGCCCATAATATTATCTTTCATTTGCACCAAAACAAATAAATATTATAAAGAAAAAAAATTAATAAGAATAATTGACGTCCATTATAATTTATAAATACGGGAAAATAAAATATCTCAGAACCAAAAGAAGTACAAAGTACAACCAATTGTTGGGTGGGAGTGAGAAATCAAATTCCAGGCTGCAGTGTCCAGGTCCGCTGGGCTAACAAACAGGATGCAGCCCCCTCCACCCAAAATCATGTCATGTCTTATCCACTCAACAAAATGGGAATCTGAATACAGAAACTTGGTTCTATGTTTTTTTTTTTTTTTTTTGTCTTTTCTCGTTTTCAATTTAAATGCTTAAGTTTTGGATTTTGGATTTTGGAATCAATGTTATTTTGAACTTAACCCATGTGGTTTGATTGGGAGGGAGGTTAGGTTAATGTAAGAATGAAGGTTAAACAAAAACAAAATACCGATTCAAATTGTCGAACTGAATCAAAAGAATCAAACTGTGAATAACAGTTTACCAACTAAACCAATTCGACTCAGTTTAACAATTGAATTATCAGTTCAGTTAGGTTTAACAATTTAATTTTTTGTTTTTAAAATAATTATAATATTCAATTTGGTTTTGTTTTTAATAATGGTTCGCTTCGGTTCTTCTGAACCATGTCAATAGTTCAGTTTGATTTTTGCTCTGAATAGAACCATAATCACCGGTAGTTTTAGGTCTGGATCACCCTAGTATCATTTTGTATTATACAATTCCATGCAGAGCAAACCTCTGAATTTAAATTAAACCCTCTACTTGACTTCACAATATTACGTAGCAAGCTTTTGGAGGAATACTCTGAGACAAATTGGGTATCTGAATTTAGGGTTTGGCTCAAAATTTAAAGCCTATTTCGGTGATTATGGTTAAACTTTGAAGCATTTTTAATATTCTTTAAGTAGCTTGGAATAAAGGTTACCATTTTACCTCTCACCTCTCTTCATCCCTATGCATCTATTGTGGCTCTCATTAATAGTTGTGTAATGAAGGAGTGAGAGGTTACAATTTTCCATATTTATAAAACTAGGTAGGTGACCAAATTTTATAATCCCTCTCTACCAATAAGTTTTCATCTTCTTCATCCTCGAGTTAACCTTTTATCTCGTCGTGTTTGTGTTGACCTTTTATGACATAACGTTACCAACATTTATTTAAAATATTGTCGTGTTTCAGCCGAATTTAAATACAGAATCATCTCCTCCAAAATTCTCGGGCATATGCCAAACGTGGATATCCCCTAACACAACAAGCATAACACCCGATAAAAAAACTCAATCCCGAGTTAAAAAAAATACCGCGAAAAGTTTTGTAATTCCTCTAAAAAGGAAAATAAAATAAAGAAGTAGAAGAGGTCCACCCTCACTCCATATCTAATGTGGCTTGTGGGAATACAAATGGATCTTATAGAGATAGGTTGAAAAGTCAGCATGATCCATGTTATCCGCTAAGCCAAATAGTCAAATTATTATAGCTCAATAGTTAATCCTCCTACCAAACTAGCAACCCAAATGGCAAATACCTACTACCAAATTAGATTAACACTAACAAACTTCAAATCCTATTCTAATAATCCAACTTCAATTTTGAGTACATACAATGGGACCACAACTTGCCATATAATAATAGAACCTTAATAAATACGTAAATAAAAGTCTTCCTTTTTCTAGCATCTGTATCAATAGTCTAAACAAAAGATAAGATAAGATTTGTTCAAGATACGTTCTAAATACTGATCACAATTAATTAACAACCATAGTCTCATAAATCAATCCACACCTATCTCATCAACAACCCTTTACCCATAGTCACGACACAACCAATTTTTTGTTGTTTATATTTCCATGTCATTAATGTAATTCCAATAACATCATATCCACTTTTGAGAAAAACAAAGAAACAAGCATCATCAAAAAAAGAAACAAAAATTGTCGATTATTATTATTATGAAGCTTTCATTACTTTGGTAGACCCACAATATAAGATATGAATATTCATTACTAGTAGCAAATTTCATTTTTAAGTCTTAGCAGAAAAATACAAGTTATTCAATTCAGTAGTAACTTTAGTACTGAATAGTGATGATACTATAAATTTTATTTAACAACAAAAGAATAAAAGAAAAAACTTTATGTTAATGTTAATTAATTAATTAATAATTAATCATCCTCATCATCTTCCTCATCATCATGTTCTTGTAGATCTGCAAGAGAAAAACTCCTTGACTTAAAACTTCTCAATCTAAGCCTCATTTCAGCAGCATATGATTCATGCATTCTACCATGATCTTCTTGTTTCTTATCCTCAACCAAGGAATTAGAGGAAGATGAAGATGATGAAGTAGAAGGCAATTTTCTAGTCTTTTCCTCTCCTTCATAATCTTCATAATCATTGTCACCATAATCATAATAATCATCATTATGATCCTCATTAACAGGCAAAAGTGGCATGGATTTAGGATTAGACCATGAATAAAAAGTTGATTTTCTTGTAAATTTAGATGCAATTAGAACCCTTCTTCTTTTGTTGAATGGACTCTCTTGCTTTTGCAATTCCTTTAAATTGTTCACTTGTGATAGATCTGTAAATGACTTTGATTTTCCTTCAAAATGACTTGATAATCCCCTCCTAATACCAAAATTAATCAAAAGTTAATAAATTAATCAAGAACATGAAAACAAATTAAAAAACTTAACACACCAAAAAACCAACTTAAATTTTTTTTAAAAAAAATTGATTTTTTTTTAGCGACCCAAAATAGAAAGAATGAAGAATGAAAAGGGGTTATAGAGAAAGAAACAAACTTGATAGGAAGAGAGTCTTCTAAAGAATCCAACGAACCCAACCCATTTCTTCCTTTCAACTCACTCTGCACTTCTTCATCGTTGTCACTGTCATCAGGAGTTCCAATCGACGATGAACTTTCCGGCGAACCTCCGGTGAAAAACTTTGGTGGTCCCGAGATCCGAAACGCCGTCGGTAAATCCTCTCCGGTCTGGTCCGGAACGTTGATTGTGAAAGTGGGTCCCACAAAAACCTCCATTTTTAACCAAAAAAAGGAAAATAAAAAATAATTTTTTATTTTTTCTAAGCCCTGAGAATGAGAAGGGGTGATCGTTGATTTGATTACCCTTGTCCTGTTCGTCTTCTCTTGGTTTTGAGCTTCCAGGTAAAAGGGGTGTTTGTCATCAATCTTCAGAACCAAACAGTAACAGTAACAATCTATGTATGAATCAGATTTTTTGTGTAATAACGATGTTGTTTGTTATGCTTATGTTATTGTTCATCAATATGTGTAAGTGAGAGAGAAAGAGAGAGAGAGATGTGGAAAAAAAAGAAAGAAAAGAAGGGAATGAATGAATGAAGTGTAGTGAAACAAAAATGAATATATAAATTTGTGATATTTATGATTTATGAATTAAAAAATGTATATATAGATAAATACTAAAAAAAAATTATATAAGTGATGAGATTGGAAAGAGATAGAGAGAGAAGAGTGGTTTGACACGTTTGGAATGACGTGGCAAAAAACTAGACAAGATAAAATCTGTTTTACAATGTTGATGATGATGATGATCATTATGGGTTGGTTGGGTGTAGGGTGTCTTACTCTCATCTCATTCTTATCCATCTTCTTCATGCATGTTTCCTTTTATTATGTCAGATTAAGTGCATGCTTCTAATTTACTAGATTTATTTTAGGATATTTCACTTGTTTCTTCTTCTTTTTTGGTAAAGATGTTTCATTTAGTTGTACTAAGATGGTTTTATTTTTTATGAGATGTACCAAAAAGATGTTTCATTGAATTGATTAACTACATATCGATGTGGATTGCCTCGCGAAATAGTAATAGATTCAGTGATAACAATTGTGATAAATGCTTTATACATTGTTGTAATTTTAAATTCAGCAGTATGCTATGAAAACTAATAGTTTCTTATAGATAATTGTGTAAAATAATTTTATATTTTGTTTTATTAAACTTGTTAATATTTTTCTTAATAGCACGTATTAAAATGATAAAATAAATTATCTGTTAAGAGCAAGATTGTCAGAATCGAGTTTTTACCTTAACTCGTTTTGCATAGGTAAACTCGACACGTAAACTCGTGCGAGTTTACCTAAAATTAAAATTATTATGTATATGACATATATACTAATATAATACAATAAAAATGTTAATATTTTAAAAAATTAACTTGATTATAAAGCCAAAATAGATCAAATATTCATATAAATAGCATCATGTCCATAAACTTGCATCAAAATAAGAAGATTAATAGATTTCTAACTTAATTATATTCTCCTAAAATGCTACAACATCATCTTCATCACTATAGACTTCAACATCATCAAATTCTTCTCCGGATGATAAAGGATCTTCAATATTAGGACCACAATCCAAATTAATTAAAGATGGAGTTAGAGGATTGCTTGAAAGAACATTTCAGCTTCTAAACAAATTCTTAGTGGATTTTCTTTTCAAAATGTATAGGGAAATGTGTCTAATGGGCCGAAAAATTGAAATTGAGCCAGAAAATTTTGAAAAGGTAAACTCGGGAAAACAAGTAAACTCGCCCGAGTTCACCCGATTTTAACGTTTTCACACCGAGTTAACTCGGTTAAGCTCGTTTTTTTCACGAGTTTAAAAAAATCGAGTTTACATACGAGTTAACCCATTTTCATACCTAGAAACGTAAACTCGGACGAGTTTACGTGTTAACACGCGATTTTGACAAACATGGTTAAGAGGTTACTAATTTGTTCTAATATTTTTTGTAATAGCACGTATTTTTCTTCATAGTTTCCTCTTTTCCACATCCAACTGAGCAAAAAAGAGACTTACTAGATTGTTCTTGGTATGAATTCTATTATTTAAGAGCCTTTGCACAAAAATTTGATTATTCAAAGAAGCAGATTTGTGCAAAATCACCTCTAATGTCCCCGAAGGTTCATCATACGTTAATTGAGATAACATATCATAAATCCACTTCATAAAATAACCTTAACGAAATTAAAAAGAAAAAAAAATCAATCTCATTTGTCATGAACATTAACCCGTAAAAAAAATATTATCCAATAAAGAAGAACACACCCCCTTCAAAAAACACTCCTCCCACGCAAAAAGCATTCTACACCACCTCCAACCATCCCCTCTACTTGTTTTTTTTTTTGAAATGGCAAAATATATTAATAACTAAGTCTCTGCACGAGAAGAACAGAGACCCGTAAAAATAACTACATAACATAGGTGCCGTATACAAGCGGAACACCTAAAGAAAAAAGCCCCTAAACAAACACCACATAATCAAAAATCAACTCCTAATTCCAAATCAGAAAGGCGCCCCACAGATTCTAGACAACCAGAGCAGTCATTAATCCGACCCAGAAAGTTGCCACAACTAGACGCTAACTCCCGAACTCGAAGCAAAAGCGCTCGGCCCATCAGAATCCAGAACCAACTTCATCAGGCGAACCGTTAACCAAACAAAGGTAGAATACGAACCCAAGCAGTCAAGTCTCGGCAACAACAGAGGCACCACCATGAGGCCAATAGTGGCGAAAAAGACACCAAAGAAATAAAACACCACCGAGGATAAAATAGCCGACGCCGACGCGGAAGAGGTCAACCTAGATATATAGAGACCTGCAAATCTCAACAGATTTGAAAACCATCAGCAACTCAAAAAGAGTGCTGCAAATCTCAACAGATTTGAAAAGTGGTCAGAGAATCTAAAATCACAGAAAACCAATCTCGCGACATCAACCGCAACCTCATCACCACCAACCACCACCACCTCACCACAGCGCCAACAATCATCACTGAAACCAAACCCCGACGACACCAAATTCGAACTCCGCCAACACCACCTCAACTCAATCAGGTATCTGGACGAACCACACACCTCACCACATCACCACATCACCATCTCATCACCTTCACCCAACTCCACCTCAGCACCAAACCCATCAAACTGTCACCGGCAACTCCGCCATCTTCTCCGCAAAAACACTCCATCACCAAAACACATATTACAGAACCTCACCATAGCAGTCGTTTTACTCGGATCAACCGGCGGCCAAACAGAACCACCACCACCATATCACCACCTCAGCACCTTCAAACACCACATCACCACCTCTAAATACCACAACTAGATCCACAAACAACTTAACACACACACAAAACATGAAATATAGTACACACACCAAAATGAAACGCACACACAAAAAGTAAACACACAACACCAGATCCACAAACAACTGGATGGTACAACACCAAATCCACACGGAACATAACACAGAAAAAGCAACTGGAACGCCGTCTCCCTCATCACCGAGCACAACCCACAGAAACACACAGCACAAACCCACAGAAACACAAACGCACAGCACAAACCCACAGAAACACAAAACGGAAACACATAACACAACTGGAACGCCGGCGAAAAACGAATCCGAGAGACAGAGAGAGAAAAAGCTCCGAGCACAACCACCGGAACCACCGAGAATGCTCTTTCGCCGGCGGGAGAAGGTGGTGACGTGAAGCCATGGCCTCAAACGCACCACCAAACGTCAAGGCTACATCGTGATGAACGATTTGGATGAAGAGGGATGGAGGCGGTAGATCTGTTTGCTAGAGAGAAGTCTAAGAAAAAAGGACGATCTTTGGCATGCTACCTCCATCCCCTCTACTTGTTACTTAATGGTAAACAACTAGTTCAAACTTCAAAGACTCGTCTACATTTAATACAAAGAGAGCCTCCTTCCAACCATGAATCAATCCATAACAACCATGAATCAATCCATAAATCTCACCAAGTTATCCTATGTTAGCAGAAATTTTATCCATTATTAAAAAGGCTTCTAAGACACTAGTTAAACATATAAATAAAAATTTATATTTTTAAATTTGTGTATTCAATACATTAAAAATGTAAAGAGTTATTTTATCAACATTAATTTTATCTTTTATTTATATTTTTAATATGTTTAACAAGTGGATCCCCAGAAACATAGTTTAACATGACCATATTAAAAAGGGAAAAGCTTTTTAGTAAGAAAATTTAAGGTGAAGAATTGCAAAAATAGATCTCCACTCTTGTTTACATCCATAACCACCCATGATTTCCACAAAAGAAGGAGATTAAATGACATCAACCTTTAAGATTTTGCCATATATTGATTCTTGCATTTCTTGTGCAAAAAATTCTTACTAAATAGCAACGCTCTATTAAAAATTGTTTACTTTTCTTGGATGCTATTCCTTCAGAGATGAAATTATTTTACCCTTTTGTATTCAATGCACTACATTTTTTCTTCATAATAATAATAATGCAAGTATGCATGGAAAATATTCAATTAAGTGGAGAAAATTCATTTTGTGTATTCTATATTTCTTTGACAAAAATTAGATATATGACAATCAAAAATCTTCATATCTCTTACATGGTAAGTAGGATACATGTATTAAATAAGAATCTCAATATAAATGAAATCTCTTTCAACAAGCTTCTAAGACTTAGTTTAGAAAAATAATCTCATCTTGTGATAATGCCCGTCAAACTTCTAAAGTAACACATAACTTATTTTGTACCTCATAAAATACAACTTATTATAAAAAAGATACTCAGAGAATTTTGATAACTTAAATATACTACTAATATTCTAAAGCACTTGTTAGCATCTTTATAGATAAAGCATGCTAATTTTATTTGCTACAGTTTATTTTAACACAGTTATATATCATAGTTATCCGATCAACAATATATAGCTGAGATCATTTCAAATAATTTTATAACCGTATTAATTTGGACTTTTAATATATAATCAACGGTCTATATTCAAAAGAAAACTTTGTTAAAACAAAAGATAGTAAATCTGCATCCATAAAACATGTGTGGGGATAGAAGGAGTATAATTTTTGCTAATAGACAATTAAATATAGGGTCATGTTAACAAGTGCTCTAAGTGCACATGATAAGCTATCTAAATAAAGAAACTTAGCATTAAATAATCTAAAATGATTAATGTCAAAAAGGTATATTCCACAAGTATCAAGATAAAATTTCTATATTAAACTCCTTAACATGTGTCTTAAGTGCACAAGTTAATATTTTCGTTAAATATATTTTGGATATGTGATAAAATTGAGAACTTATGTGATAAAATTACGTCTTATATTTTGGATAGTATTATTATATATGGTAAAAATAAAGTGAAGGACTAGAATGTCACCATAATAGTTTAAGTGAAAAGTTCACAAGAGATAATTTCTATTTGAAAGAGAGAACTAATAACTAACGAGCCTTTAATATATTCTTGCAGCTTTTATATAAATATATAATTTGATTTGGTGGACTTTGTCAAATTGGCAGACAGATATTCCAAATTAAGGAAATTTAATTATTAACTAATAAAATGGTTAGAATATTAGTAGTAGCTAGGATGAAAGAATATGATCTAAGAAAATTGGGTCAATATGAAGTGACCAGTGATTGTTGTTGTTGTTGTTGCACTAAGCTATTTGCTGATTGCAATTATAGACCAACCTGTAGCGGGCTGGAAAATCACTTCCATTTTTCTTACAATGAAGTCGCCATTGACGTTTATTTATCCCGTGAGGGGAAAGGAAAATATCACGAAAACCTTTGGTTTTGGTTCGGGAGTTGGTTATGCGAGAGGAAGGTATTAGCACCCCTCGCATCCATCGTACTCGATGGGAACTGTTTAGGTGATTTGGGGTTTGTTTGCGTAGGTTTGAATTAAATTGCCTTTTATCTCTTATCTAATCTCTACTTCGTTTCCAAATAAATTAAAAAAGGTTTTTATTAGTTGAGTTTGACGGTTGTAGGAGCCCGCTCCTACGTATTCCCCGGTGCAATGGGAAACTCAAAACTCACGTAGTTCTGGTAAAAATGTTGTGTGGTTGGTTGATTTTAGTGGATAACGCTTATTTCGTATTCCGCTGACACAACGACGCTTGTATGCTCTATCTAATCAGAGGCTTAAGCTGTGTATGTGTCAGAGGAGTAGATAAAACGTGTATCCATTGAAAAAAGAATGTTGAATAACGGATGTTGCTTATTTCGCATTCCGCTGATACAACGACGCTTGTATGCTCTATCTAATCAGAGGCTTAAGCTGTGTATGTGTCAGAGGAATGGATAAAGCGTATATCCATGTTTTTTCTGAAAAGAAGTTTGAGTGAGTGGAGGTTAGTTTTAACGTTTGATTAGGATGAGGATGGTCCCAAGATCACGAGTCATACGTCAGGGATAAGAACCATCCGGGGTGTGAAAAGTCATACGTCAGATCAACTCCTTTTCATCCTTGTTTATTATGAAAATCTTAATTTAATTTGATTAAGAAAGTATTTCAAAAGGAAAAAGTCGAATGTTGGTTAATTTTAACGTTTTAGGATGAGGATAGTCCCAAGATCACGAGTCATACGTCAGGGATAAGAACCATCCGGGGTGTGAAAAGTCATACGTCAGATCAACCCCTTTTCATCCTTGTTTATTATAAAAATCTTAATTTAATCAATAGTGAGGATAATCCCAAGATCACGAGTCATACGTCAGGGATAGGGATTATCCGGGTGTGAAAAGTCATACGTCAGATCAACCCTTTTTCACTATGTTTATTATGAAAGCAAGCCTCAAATTCAAACCAGACAGTTCAAGAATAGAAGAAAGATGAGAAGTATAGAAGTTCAAGATGATAGTAACCAAATAATGACAAAATGCATGAAACATTAAATAATGAATGCAAATACATGAACAAGAATGAGATACGATGCATAATTAAATAAAAATGCATAAACTAAAGTAGCGTACGATGAATTAAATAACATAAACATGCTAAATTAAATCAAAGTATATGAGATGAGTTAGAATGAATTGAAATAAAGCTAAAGAGTTGAAGACAAGCATAAGAAATAAAAATAAGCAATTAATCATGATTAAGCACTTAAGTAAATAAGCTAAAAAGCTAAAAAAGGTGATTAAACAACAAGCTAAGGGAAGCATGAACATAATCTGAAATCAAACATGATTTAAGCAAAGAAAAATGGTCCAGTAAGCTAAAACAGCTTAAATACCAAATAAGTGCTTATGAAAATAAGCTAAAAAGTGATTAAATAAGCTAAGAAGCTAAACAATAAGCTAAAAAGCTAAAATAAACAACTCAAACATGGAGAGAAAAATTTAAGCATAGCAAAGTGACTAAAATAGCTTAAATAAGCTATTAGTCACTTAAGTGCTTTTGGAAATAAGCTAAAAATCAATTAAAATTAATTTAAGCTGAGGGGGTGCAAACAGTAAAGGGAGTGGGGTGCAAAAAGCAAGTCTGGGCCTGAAGGCCCAGTCCACGCATCAGTTAACAACAAAAAAGGTCAACACAAAAAAAAAACCAGGTGCAGCCGTTGACACGCAGCGCAGCGTACGCGCGCGTGATCTGGGCTGTTTGATCAAAATCGAACGGCCAAGGCTCACTGATCCAGATCAAGGATCTGGTGTGGCGCTGCATCAAGCCAAACATACGCCAAAGTCATCATCACCGTCAGATCGCATTTAAATGAGATCTGACGGCTCCGTTTTAATCAAGAGATCAACGAACGCGATAAAATCAAAGGATCCAACGGCCGAGGTTTAAACTCAGCGAAGAAGATGGACCATGGCTGGGTCGTCTTCTCCGGCGAGCCTCGCCGTCTCCGGTGACAACTCCGGTCACCGGAGTTTTCAAAACTCTACCAAATCACACGATTTTTACACAGTTTTGTTCGTGTTCTTACAAGGATTCCAAAAGTACAAATAGTTTTTAACAAATCGTTGTAAAACACGAAAAACGAAGAGAAAACGATTTTGAAATCAAAACTCAAACACACGATTCAAGCCAAATTTACACAAACCAGCTAAGCAGTAAGCATCAGAGTACAAAAAGGAGACGAAAGGTGCAAGAATCTACCTGAATAGACCTCTGAATCGTCCGGTTCGAACTTGATTTTTTCCTTGGTGCCGTGGTGTTCTCTGCTTCAATTCCTTCGCCTTTTTGCTTGAGAAATGAGTGTTTCTTGCTTCTGGGACTTAGATGAAGATGTTTAAGTACAGAAGTAATGGACTTGAGTGATAATTTTATGATTTGGAAAATTTGTGAAATGAAGAAAAATGGAGTGTTTTCTCTTGGTTCTGCAGCGCCGTTTTTGAGTAATCTTGGCTAACCTAGGGCTCTGAAAACAATGCTTCTATTTATAGGGTGGAATTAGGTTAGAAAAGTAGTGATTTGTGAGAGTTAGTGAGGGCAAATTGGAGATTGTTTCTTGGGATTTTTTGTACTATGGTTTTGGGATTTTTGTACAAATGGTGAGGTGTCTAGTAAGAAGGAATAGAACCTTCTATTCCCTTGATGAGGTTTAAAAATGATTGGGACAATTTTTGTTCTTCTTTTGATTTTTTTGGAATAAAACAAATTAAAATAATATATGAAAATAAAATAAATATGTCAAGAAATAAAAATATGCATGATGAAATGTGATTATGTAATAGGTTTATGGATTAGAAATGAAAGAAAAAGAATTGAAATTTGATGCTTAAAAAAGTTTCTTGAAATGCAAGTAACTAATTAAAAAAATAAATAAATAAAGAAAATGTGAGGGCAAAATGGTAAAATTTTATCTCTTATGATAATGCTAAGCCATAATCATGCAAGAAGAAATAGTTCCATGTGTTTCGTGTCAACATTGATTTTTTTTAAATTGAAAAAAAAGGTTTTGTTGACTTATTTAGTCAAAGTGTTGACTTTTAGTCAAACTGTTGACTTTTTGATCAAAATGTTGACTTTCTTGACTTATGCAAAAATGAGAGAGGTTATGGGTCAAAATTGGAACAAAAATGCATGAGGGGCAAAAATGGAAATAAAAAAAGTGTGGGGCAAAATTAGGGTATGACAGCTGCCCCTATTTAATTAGCTTGGACCGTAAGAATGCGAATAACCTCGGTATTCGTATTCTTTCGGTAAAAGATAATTAAATACAGAATGCCCTAATTTTGCGGCATGAATGATGATAGGAGAGAATAAACCTGCCCGGTATCTTCGATATCCTTATCTCCGGATTCTGTACCTGAAGGAACTAACGCCTAAACCAGGAGTTGTACGTCCTTGAGACAAACAAATGTAACACCTCGGTGTTGCACTTTGAAGAGAAATCACCACCCTCGGGCCTACGGATTCCACTGAATACCCTTCTCTCAGGATTCTGTATCTGAAGGAACTAACGCCTAAACCAGGAGTTGTACGTCCTTGAGACAAACAAATGTAACACCTCGGTGTTGCACTTTGAAGAGAAATCACCACCCTCGGGCCTACGGATTCCACTGAATACCCTTCTCTCAGGATTCTGTATCTGAAGGAACTAACGCCTAAACCAGGAGTTGTACGTCCTTGAGACAAACAAATGTAACACCTCGGTGTTGCACTTTGAAGAGAAATCACCACCCTCGGGCCTACGGATTCCACTGAATACCCTTCTCTCAGGGTTCTGTATCTGAAGGAACTAACGCCTAAACCAGGAGTTGTACGTCCTTGAGACAAACAAATGTAACACCTCGGTGTTGCACTTTGAAGAGAAATCACCACCCTCGGGCCTACGGATTCCACTGAATACCCTTCTCTCAGGATTCTGTATCTGAAGGAAACTAACGCCTAAACCAGGAGTTGTATGTCCTTGAGACAAACAAATGTAACACCTCGGTGTTGCACTTTGAAGAGAAATCACCACCCTCGGGCCTACGGATTCCACTGAATACCCTTCTCTCAGGGTTCTGTATCTGAAGGAACTAACGCCTAAACCAGGAGTTGTACGTCCTTGAGACAAACAAATGTAACACCTCGGTGTTGCACTTTGAAGAGAAATCACCACCCTCGGGCCTACGGATTCCACTGAATACCCTTCTCTCAGGATTCTGTATCTGAAGGAACTAACGCCTAAACCAGGAGTTGTACGTCCTTGAGACAAACAAATGTAACACCTCGGTGTTGCACTTTGAAGAGAAATCACCACCCTCGGGCCTACGGATTCCACTGAATACCCTTCTCTCAGGATTCTGTATCTGAAGGAACTAACGCCTAAACCAGGAGTTGTACGTCCTTGAGACAAACAAATGTAACACCTCGGTGTTGCACTTTGAAGAGAAATCACCACCCTCGGGCCTACGGATTCCACTGAATACCCTTCTCTCAGGATTCTGTATCTGAAGGAACTAACGCCTAAACCAGGAGTTGTACGTCCTTGAGACAAACAAATGTAACACCTCGGTGTTGCACTTTGAAGAGAAATCACCACCCTCGGGCCTACGGATTCCACTGAATACCCTTCTCTCAGGATTCTGTATCTGAAGGAACTAACGCCTAAACCAGGAGTTGTACGTCCTTGAGACAAACAAATGTAACACCTCGGTGTTGCACTTTGAAGAGAAATCACCACCCTCGGGCCTACGGATTCCACTGAATACCCTTCTCTCAGGATTCTGTATCTGAAGGAACTAACGCCTAAACCAAGAGTTGTACGTCCTTGAGACAAACAAATGTAACACCTCGGTGTTGCACTTTGAAGAGAAATCACCACCCTCGGGCCTACGGATTCCACTGAATACCCTTCTCTCAGGATTCTGTATCTGAAGGAACTAACGCCTAAACCAGGAGTTGTACGTCCTTGAGACAAACAAATGTAACACCTCGGTGTTGCACTTTGAAGAGAAATCACCACCCTCGGGCCTACGGATTCCACTGAATACCCTTCTCTCAGGATTCTGTAGGATTGCCTTTCCTATTGGGGATGGGCAAACTGTTGTGATCATTTTGTAACAGAATTCCTCCAGAGTTTGCAATTCACTGGGGAGGAGACTTTTAGTTGATCTGCTGGATGAATAATGTACCCACCACTTTGTTGGAGAAAAATCAAACTGCCTCTTTCGATAACTGAGTGACCAAACCCTGCTACTCCTTGAATAGGAATATTTAAATCTGCTTTTGCCTATGCATGTTTGCAATGAATGCTTGTCAATTACCTAAAAATGCAAGACTAATGCAGTGTTTAATTATGCTCATGATTTGACATACGGTTTTTGAATGTTTATTTATGAATGCATGGTGATGCATGAATGTATATGCATGGATGCATGAAGACGCATGGAATGGGGTTCCATCTCAACATCGAGACATCAGATGTTCCTTCCTTGGAGAGAGGGATCCCAGTTGGGTGTTGTACACCAACATTCTTCATTTGTGTGGGCGAGGCCACTTGCCTAATCAACTCAGAACGCTGGGTCAGTCTGTTGCATGTTATCAAGGTGAGCACCTTACTGTATGCTGTTGATTTTCTTTAATCTTTCTTATTTCAAAATATTTTTGCTTGATTTTCAAAAATGCTTTTTCTTTTTACTACTTTTTTTTTCAAAGTTTTAACATTTGTTTATCAGAAAAATAAAAGTATGAAATGTGCAAGAAGATAAAGAGAGACACAATGAGTAAAAAATGAGAATTTTATTGATAGCACAAAACGTGCGGAGTTTCTACAACGGAAGCAAATCCCTCAAAGAGGTGACCGCATAATTGAGCTAAGATAAATGGCAATGAAAATAAACGAATTCTATGGAAACATAACAATGCCATCCTTCTCCATGATTTCAATCTTCAAATCATCTTGTTGTTGAGTGCGAAGTCTCAGATCTTTCTGAAATTTGCCCCGTGCTCACTTTGCTTTCGCAGTCTCATGCCTTCTTTTATTTGCTTCCCTAACTTTTGCCTGGATTGTTCAGTGTGAGCTACTGATCCACCGGGATACCCATTTTTGCCTAAGCCGCCCTTTCGGGTTTTCAACTTAGCGGGTGCTATTTTCCTTTTTTGATGTCCCTAATTTTTGCCTGGACCGCCTTTTCAGGTTTTCAGTCCACCGGGACGCTCTCTATTGCCTAAGCCGCCCTTTCGGGTTTTCAACTTAGCGAGCTTTTATTTGTTTTTCTCTTCTTTAGGCATAGTATTTTTTGACTGCATCTGAGTTCACGGGGAGTGGAAACTCTTCACCATCCATTGTAGCTAGTATCAAGGCTCCACCTGAGAAGGCCTTCTTCACTACATATGGTCCTTCATAATTGGGAGTCCACTTTCCACGGACGTCTTTGTGAATTGGCAATATAGCCTTTAACACCAAGTCCCCTTCCTTGAATTGTCTTGGGCGAACTTTCTTATCAAATGCTCTCTTGAGCCTTTGCTGATACAACTGTCCGTGACACAAGGCTGTCATCCTTTTTTCCTCAATGAGATTGAGCTGATCAAACCGGGATCGGACCCATTCCGCTTCTTCTAGCTTAGTTTCCATCAGAACTCTTAATGAGGGGATCTCCACCTCCACCGGTAGCACTGCTTCCATACCATATACAAGAGAGAAAGGGGTTGCCCCAGTCGAGGTGCGAACTGCCGTCCTGTATCCGTGGAGTGCAAATGGGAGCATCTCATGCCAATCCTTGTATGTTTTCACCATTTTCTGTAGAATCTTTTTGATGTTTTTATTTGCTGCTTCTACAGCGCCATTCATCTTGGGTCTATATGGTGAGGAGTTATGGTGCTCAATCTTGAAATTTTTGCACAATTCCCTCATGGTCTGATTGTTCAAGTTGCTACCATTATCAGTGATGATCTTGTTGGGGACCCCATAACGGCAGATTATTTCTTTCTTGATGAACTGAGCCACCACTTGTCTTGTGACGTTGGCGTATGATGCCGCTTCGACCCACTTGGTGAAGTAATCAATAGCCACTAAGATGAAACGATGTCCATTGGATGCTTTTGGTTCAATCATACCAATCATGTCTATGCCCCACATGGAGAATGGCCACGGTGATGTTAAAACATTCAGAGGGGTGGGAGAGACATGTATCCTGTCAGCATAAATCTGGCATTTATGGCATTTCCTGACATGGTTCAAACAGTCTGTTTCCATGGTCAGCCAATAGTACCCGGCCCGAAGAATCTTTCTTGCCAAAGCGTGTCCATTCATGTGCGTGCCAAAGGACCCTTCATGGATTTCTTCAATGAGTGTATCAGCCTCTTTTCTATCCACACAGCGGAGGAGAACCAAATCATGGTTTCTTTTGTACAACAACTCCCCATCTAAGAAGAAACCAGATGCTAGCCTTCTAAGAGTTTTCTTGTCTCCATTAGATGCCCCCAAGGGATATTCTTGCCTTTGGAGAAAGTTCTTGATATCATAATACCATGGTTTCTCATCCTGCCCCACTTCGGTAGCCAAGCAATATGCCGGTGCCTCACGACGGTTGATTTCAATCAAAGGCACGTGATTGGGCCAAGTGACCTTGTGCATGGATGAGAGAGTGGCCAGAGCATCAGCCAACTGATTTTCTTCTCTTGGGATGTGATGGAAAGTGATCTCATCAAAGTACTCTGCCAAATTCAAGACATGATCCTTGTACGGGATTAAGTTGGGATGACGAGTCTCCCACTCTCCTCGGACTTGACAAATGACGAGTGCAGAATCTCCATACACTTCTAGGATTTTGATTCTCAAATTGATTGCTCCTTCTAGACCCATGATACATGCCTCGTACTCTGCGATATTGTTGGTGCAGTCAAACAAAAGTCTTGCCGTAAGAGGTGTGTAGGTATCTTTAGGAGATATGATAACTGCTCCTACACCATGCCCCAAAGCATTTGAAGCACCATCAAACACAAGCTTCCATCGGGATCCCGGCTCGGGTCCTTCATTCTCATCCATGGGAGGTTTCTCACTCACAGCCATGATGTCCTCATCTGGGAAGTCAAAGCGCACAGGCTGATAGTCTTCTAAAGGCTGGTGTGCCAAGTGTTCTGCTAACACACTACCTTTGATGGCCTTTTGAGATACATACTGAATGTCATATTCGGACAACAACATCTGCCAACGGGCAATTCTTCCACTCAAAGCAGGCTTCTCAAAGATATACTTGATGGGGTCCATTTTGGAAATCAGCATGGTAGTGTGACAAATCATGTATTGTCTCAACCGACGGGCCGCCCAAGTCAAAGCACAACAAGTTTTCTCGAGGAGTGAGTATCTGGTTTCACAGCTGGTAAACTTCTTGCTCAAGTAGTACACTGCGTGTTCTTTTCTACCAGTTTCATCCTGCTGACCCAATACGCAGCCCATGGATTCCTCAAGCACATGTAGGTATAGGATAAGAGGCCTTCCCGCAACTGGGGGTATTAAAATTGGTGGCTCTTGCAAGTACTGCTTGATCTTATCAAATGCCCCTTGGCAATCTTCATTCCATTCAATGGCTTGATCCTTCCTTAATAGTTTGAAGATTGGTTCACAAGTTGCCGTAAGATGAGAGATGAACCTGGAAATGTAGTTCAGCCTGCCTAGAAACCCTCGCACTTCTTTTTCTGTCTTTGGTGCGGGCATGTTCTGGATTGCTTTGACTTTATCTGGGTCCACTTCAATTCCCTTCTGGCTAACAATGAAACCTAGCAGCTTCCCCGACTTGACGCCAAAGGTGCATTTGTTTGGATTCAAACGCAGTTGATACTTCCTCAATCTCTCAAACAATTTCTGGAGATGTACGAGGTGCTCTTCTTCAGATGAGGACTTGGCGATCATGTCATCCACATACACTTCAATTTCCTTGTGAATCATGTCATGGAACAAAGTGACCATAGCCCGCTGATATGTTGCCCCGGCATTTTTCAATCCGAAAGGCATTACTTTGTAGCAGAAAGTGCCCCATGGTGTTATGAAGGTTGTTTTCTCCATGTCTTCGGGCGTCATTTTAATCTGATTATAACCTGAGAATCCATCCATGAAGGAGAAGACTGGGAATCGAGCAGTATTATCCACTAACACGTCAATGTGAGGAAGTGGAAAATCATCTTTTGGGCTTGCTCTATTCAAATCCCGGTAGTCTACACACATTCGGACCTTTCCATCCTTCTTTGGCACTGGCACGATGTTAGCAATCCACTCGGGGTACTTGGCCACTGCGAGGAATCCTGCATCAAACTGCTTCTTAACTTCCTCTTGTATCTTGAGGGCCATGTCCGGTCTAGTTCTTCTCAACTTTTGTTTGACAGGTGCACATTCGGGTTTGAGAGGAAGCTTGTGTTCAACTATGCTTGTGTCTAACCCCGGCATATCCTGATATGACCATGCAAAGACGTCCACATACTCTCTGAGCAGCTTGACCAATCCCTCTTTCACCTCTGACTGCAGGGTTGTACCTATCTTGACTTCCCTTTTGTCCTCTTCAGTCCCCAGATTGATCACATCCACTGGTTCCTGATGAGGTTGAATCATTTTCTGTTCTTGATCCAATAGCCGTGCCAACTCTGCTGGGAGTTCATAATCTTCCTCTTCATCCTCTTCAGCAAGATTGATTGGGAGTTCGGAATCATGAAGATTTACGGCATTGTTATGGTCCAGAGATTCATTTTTTGAAATAATAAAAACTTTGGGAATCTCAACAGCCTTCCAGTTTGATAGAACAGTGCTTGCAGGGCATTGATTCACCCAATTGTAGCTTCCTTGACTGGCCTTTTCCTCATTCTTTAGCATGTTGATTTGCTCAGCTGACCTGAGCCCAGCGCTCACAAAGACCTCTTCAAGGGGAGTAGTATAGTCGAAAATCTTCTGCTTTCCCTTTGATGGCTGATAACCCACACCTAGAAAATCCTTCTTCTCATGGGGATACACCAGCTGTCCCCATCCTTTAAGAGCACCTTCCTCCATGGCCTTCTTCAAACCCTTCCAAGATGCGATGGAGGCCCTCGGTTTCTGATTTGCTTGAGAAGTAGTAGCAATCTTTATTGTTTTAAACTGTGCGGCTAGCATGTCTTCTTCTTCTTCGTTTACCATGGTAACAGTGGCAATTTCCAGAGCTTGGAATTGGGTTTCAAGTACCCCTTCTTCTGTTTCAATATACTTGAAAGATGACAAGTGACTTACTAAAGCATCTTCCTCCCCAGAGACAATTACCAATTTATCATCAACTATGAACTTGAGCTTTTGGTGTAGGGTTGATGTTACAGCACCGGCGGCGTGAATCCACGGACGCCCCAACAGGCAACTGTAGGAAGGATTTATATCCATGACCTGGAAAGAGATGTTGAATAAGTGCGGCCCGATCACCATCGGCAATTCAATTTCCCCAATAACCTCCCTTTGCGATCCATCAAAGGCTTTGACGATCATGCTGCTTGGTTTAAGAACGGGTCCAATAAGAGATAACTTCAGCAAAGTTGACTTGGGCATGACGTTGAGGGAAGATCCTGTGTCCACTAGTACTCTCGCGATAGTGTTGTCTTGACACTTCATGGAGATGTGGAGAGCTTTGTTGTGTGCATGTCCCTCGACTGGCAATTCTGCGTCTAAAAACCCCAAACAACGGCTTTCGGTTATGTTATTGCACACCCCATCAAACTGTGCAACCGTAATATCCTGATTCACATGGGCCTTTTGCAGAAGTTTCAATAAAGCATTTCTATGTGCCTCCGAACTCATCAATAAGGAGAGCATAGAAATTTTTGACGGAGTTTGACCAAGCTGATCTACCACTCGATAGTCGCTTCTTTTGATTATCTTGAGGAACTCATCGGAATCACTCTGAGGGGTTGTTTCTTTGGGTGCTCCCCCCTCAAGAGTCTTGCTTAAGACATTCTCATTGACCGTTGAAACTGGTTCTCTTGCACTGTCCTGCACTGGTTTCTGAGCAAACACCCTGCCACTCCGAGTCATACCCCCGGTCCCATCAATGCTAACTACTACCGGTTCTGGCAGAGTCACAGGCTTCCCTTGTATTGAAGCTGATGTATTGTATATCCAAGGTGTAGTTTTAGTACTGGCAAAAGGAAATGGTGCTGGCGTCTGAATCACCAATGGCTGCAACTTTCCCTCGGCTCTTTGATAGATTATCTCTATTGGCTTCATGAACTTCTCATGCTCATGTGGTTCCATCATAGCCACCATACCCTTTCTTTGGGAATAACCAATTTGTACCAACCCTTGGTCCATTAACTCCTGAAGACATTCCTTCATCCTTGCGCAATGATTTGGATTCTCTTCACATTCTATGCAATCTGCATGCATGCTTGAGAATTGGTCAAAGCTGAGCAAAACCTCCTTTACTACTCTCAAAGGGGTTCGTATATTCGACACATCCTTAATCAAACCTTCGGCGCCCTCAATCATGTTGACTCCTCCCCCTGAGTGGTTGGGCAGAGGGTTTCCCTTGACATTGGGACCCGCTTCCTTGAATGACAACAACTTCTGATCGATCAATCTTTGTACCTCATACTTGAAAGCTTTACAACTTTCAATAGTATGACCCTCCGCCCCAGAGTGGTATTCACAGGTGGCGCCTTGTTTGTACCATGCAGGGAAAGGTGGGGTTATCTGTTTCAAGGTTTTGAGCGTCACCATTTTACTGTGGACAAGATATGGCAGCAACTCTTTGTATGATACCGGAATGGGATCAAACACTTTTCTTGCTTGTTGTTGAGGTGGAGAAGCTTGTTGTGGCTGTGGTTGATACGGATAACCTTGCGGTGGTGGTGTATACTGGGGCATCTGATATTGTTGCTGTTGTTGCTGAGCCGGAGCTGCATAAGGAACATATTGAACTGGCATCACCGACTGGCGGTGAGCCACAGCGTTGGTATTCCCTTCCTTCTTCTTCACAAAGTTATTGACTGGCTTCTTTGCATTATTTGGTGAGCTAGTGCCGGCTTGGATCTTGCCGGTCCTGACACCGCTTTCAATCCTTTCACCGATTCTGACCAGATCAGAGAAACCTGAGGACACACTGCCAATCATCCTTTCGAAATAAACCCCTTGTAAAGTGTTGGTAAACATATCCACCAATTCCGTCTCTAAAAGTGGCGGACGAACCTGCGATGCTAACTCTCTCCACCTTTGGGCATAAACTTTGAACGACTCTCCTTCCTTCTGAGTCATGTTTTGTAACTGGGTACGATTAGGAGCCATATCCAAGTTATACTGATACTGTTTGATGAAAGCATTAGCCAAATCCTTCCACGATCGGATGTGATTACCCTCTAGCTGCATGTACCAGCTTAAAGATGCCCCTGCCAAACTGTCTTGAAAGCAATGTATCATCAGTTTGTCATTGTTGGCATAAGACGCCATCTTTCTGCTATACATCACGAGATGATTCCTAGGGCAGCTCAAACCTTTATATTTCTCAAATTCCGGCACCTTGAACTTAGCCGGGATTACCAAATCAGGTACAAGACACATATCGGAAAAGTCCAAGGAGTCACTCCCTCCTTCCATCGTCTTCAAACGATCCTCAATAGCCTTGAACTTCAGTTTTGCTTCCTCCAACTGAGGAATAGTTCCATCAAACTTTGACCCACTGTTCTGAGTATCTGAGCTATGGTACACATCATGAGGATCCTCCTGAACCTGCTGAACAATGGTAGGTTGGGGCTGAGTTGGGGTGGCCCCGACTGGAATTCCTGAGTTGTTGATAGGAGGAGGAACTGAAGTAGCCCCGTCCCCAAGAGGTACATACCCCGGTGGGGTATAACCCGGAGGTAAACCGTACACAGGCCACACCATGCTGGCCGGTTCATTCGTTGCTGTCTCTGCGTTCACTGCTGGGGCTGACGGCTGATTCTGTGCGGCCAACATTTCCAACACACGATCCATTTTCGCTGCCAACTGGGAAACCTCCCCCTTTAGTTCACCGTGTTGTTCTTGCCAATTCTCCATTACCAGACTGGAAGCACTTCTTGTCCAATGTAAGTGTCGAGGATAACGCTGTTGAGATGGGAGAACGGTAATGAGATGATGTCCTTTTTTTATTATGTATGTGAATGCAAATGCATGTAAAGTTTATACTTTCATTTTTATTTGTTATATTTGGTTTTCAGGGAATCACAAATGTGCAATTAATGTAAACAATGCGGGATATAATCAAAAGATTCAACACTTCATTCAAATTTTAAAACCAATTCATTACATAATTACTGAAAAAAGCAAAGTTACAAAGATTCAAGATCCCAAAGGTTCATTACATAAAATCCTAGATACCAACTAAAGTCCCTTTTTGGCTTTCTTGACAACATTCTTGTACGCCGTTACCACTGCTCGGCAATAACACACGAACTCTTTGACCGCTCCTGAGACATTAAGAAAGGGGACCTCCGCCTCGGCCATCCTCAACATCCTAGGCATCTCATCCAACACTGAAGTAGACACCAATAGCATCTTGCGGAAAGCTTCCTTCCATCTGGCCATCTCCTGTAGGGACATTTCAATAACCGTCTTGTGGTACTTCAAATTCTTCTCTAGATGCTCGATTTGCTCCGCCACTTGGGTCATTTGGTCCTCGTGAGCTCTCATGATTTGAGCTAGACTCTCTTCATATCTTTGCATGGACTCTTTATCCTTCCGCCTCTCTTGAGAATGAAGTTTTTCTTTCTTTTGTAGCTCCAACTCTTTCTCTTGTTGAAGCTTCTTGAACTCTTGTTGGACTTTCTTCAACTCTTGAGTCTTCTCCTCAAACTTTTTCTTCCAATCCCCCTGGGCGATCATGGCCTTGTTCCCTGTGGCATACATTTCATCATTGGAACGCTTCAAGCTCTTGATATCCTCTTTCAATGCCTTGATGCTCAAGTTGGAACTTGCAAGACCATCCTTGTACTTCTCTTCCCTTTCTTGGGCTTCTTTTACTTTCTTTTTGCACCCTTGCATCTCTTCATCCTTCGCATCCCTTTCTCTTTTGAAACTCTTCGCTTCTCCTTGGATGTTAAAGCACTTGAATTGCAACTCTTCATTCTCTTTCTTAAGTTGTGCAATTTGGTTCCTCAAAGCATCCGCTTCTTCCTTTGAGATAGTGATGATGGGCTCAGGCTCTTCAACTACCTCAGGGACCACAGAACTGAAAGGGAGTTGGATGCGGAGGATACGATCCTTCACCCATTGGGTATAGGCTTCTTTAGCCAAGCAGTTCTTTCTTTTTACCACAGACTTCTCAACCTTGAGCCAAGCCTTCTTGATCCTACCCCAAAGCTCTAAGTCTACCATATCCTTCTTGAGGACGAAAGGTGTCAAAGTGATTTCAGAAGGAGCATCCACCATGGGGTAACCTAACTGGCGAAGAGAAAGGACAGGGTTATAGTTAATACACCCTTGAGTTCCAACCAGGGGTACATTTGGGAAGTCCCCACACTTGAGGAGTACCTTGGAAGATTCTACATGAGGAGAGTACCATCGGATATCCTTCTCGGTAAGGGAATTCAATCTTTCTGACCACTTAAGACTTTCATTATCGACCAAAGGCCCCTTGTCGGGCAAATGAGACATCAACCATTTTTGGACCAAAGGAGCACAACATGAGATTTGTCCTCCTCTTCTTGTGCCGTTCCGATCATGAAGGGAGTAGAGGAAATCACCCAAAAGCGTAGGAGCAGGATTCTTAGTCAAGAACACCCCAATAGCAGTGATATCAATGAAGTCCTTCACATTAGGAAAAAGTACCAAACCATAGATCAACAAGGCGAGAATAGCGTTGTAGGCTTTCCAATTTCCCTTTTCCAACACAAACTGAGCTTTGTCCTCTAAAGCCTTCCTTGCAAACCCTTGAACACCCGTCTTGAGAACTTGGAAAGACATAGAATCTTGGTCTTCAAGTTGTAGAGCTAAAGCTACGTCCTCCGGAGTCGGAATCTCTCTCAAATAACACGGCCCCTTATCCTTCTTAAGACCCAAAATACTATCAAACTCCTCTATAGTGGGGAAGAGCTGGAAGTCACGGAAAGTGAAGCAACGAAGTGGAGGATCATAAAACTGAGCCAAGGTACCCAAAGCCGTAGTATCAAGCTGGACGTGTAGAAGATCAATGATGGCACCATAGTTAGACTGGAAGTTGCTTCTACGAATGGATGTCAATCTAGATTCCATAGCTATAAGTCTGTCAACCTTTGGGATCTTGAAACTGTAACTGTAAGTACCTCTTGTTTCCATATCCCTCATGTTTACAAAACAAAGTTTTCTTGATTCCCTGAAAACCAGATATGTATTTTTTGTATGAGTTTTTGTAAATGAATGCATGAATGCATGGATGCATGTATGCATGATACTTTGCAGCATAGTCTATCTCATCGAAGCAAAGGTTTAATTTATTTCTGAGGTCAAAAGGCTCAAAGTTACCTGCAACCCATCCCTCTCACATGTTGTTCTAGGTTTAACATGGTTGAATCACAGATCACCTCTTTGGAAACGATGCCGTTATTGCACGGCAAACGCGTCCAAAGAGGAATCTTTCGGGTTCTAAACAGAGGTCCCTAATAACAAGGTTTGGTTCTAGACCGGTTTACAAAAGGTCCCTAGGGTCACGGACTCTCCAAGAAAACACTGGCGCTAGCGAGACATACGTCAGGACGGCCAACATTTTCAAAAGAATCTACCCTAGGCGAGGTGATTATGCCAGCGCTCACGAGTCATACGTCAGGGAGGCCAGCATAAATACCCCTAGCTTAACTTAAGTTTTCCTCAAGCTCGGGTATAGAGCTTCACACAGTATCCACGCCACAAGGGCAAAAAGAAAAATAAAAGAAGGAGTAGAAGAAGAGAAACAGCCAATCCAAGCAGATATAATTGACAGAAAAATAAAAGATAAAGGCAAGATATTGCAAACCTGGCAAAGCAAACAACAAACAAACCAACTAAACTGGGCTTAACTCTCTATAGTCCCCAGTGGAGTCGCCAGCTGTAGCGGGCTGGAAAATCACTTCCATTTTTCTTACAATGAAGTCGCCATTGACGTTTATTTATCCCGTGAGGGGAAAGGAAAATATCACGAAAACCTTTGGTTTTGGTTCGGGAGTTGGTTATGCGAGAGGAAGGTATTAGCACCCCTCGCATCCATCGTACTCGATGGGAACCGTTTAGGTGATTTGGGGTTTGTTTGCGTAGGTTTGAATTAAATTGCCTTTTATCTCTTATCTAATCTCTACTTCGTTTCCAAATAAATTAAAAAAGGTTTTTATTAGTTGAGTTTGACGGTTGTAGGAGCCCGCTCCTACGTATTCCCCGGTGCAATGGGAAACTCAAAACTCACGTAGTTCTGGTAAAAATGTTGTGTGGTTGGTTGATTTTAGTGGATAACGCTTATTTCGTATTCCGCTGACACAACGACGCTTGTATGCTCTATCTAATCAGAGGCTTAAGCTGTGTATGTGTCAGAGGAGTAGATAAAACGTGTATCCATTGAAAAAAGAATGTTGAATAACGGATGTTGCTTATTTCGCATTCCGCTGATACAACGACGCTTGTATGCTCTATCTAATCAGAGGCTTAAGCTGTGTATGTGTCAGAGGAATGGATAAAGCGTATATCCATGTTTTTTCTGAAAAGAAGTTTGAGTGAGTGGAGGTTAGTTTTAACGTTTGATTAGGATGAGGATGGTCCCAAGATCACGAGTCATACGTCAGGGATAAGAACCATCCGGGGTGTGAAAAGTCATACGTCAGATCAACTCCTTTTCATCCTTGTTTATTATGAAAATCTTAATTTAATTTGATTAAGAAAGTATTTCAAAAGGAAAAAGTCGAATGTTGGTTAATTTTAACGTTTTAGGATGAGGATAGTCCCAAGATCACGAGTCATACGTCAGGGATAAGAACCATCCGGGGTGTGAAAAGTCATACGTCAGATCAACCCCTTTTCATCCTTGTTTATTATAAAAATCTTAATTTAATCAATAGTGAGGATAATCCCAAGATCACGAGTCATACGTCAGGGATAGGGATTATCCGGGTGTGAAAAGTCATACGTCAGATCAACCCTTTTTCACTATGTTTATTATGAAAGCAAGCCTCAAATTCAAACCAGACAGTTCAAGAATAGAAGAAAGATGAGAAGTATAGAAGTTCAAGATGATAGTAACCAAATAATGACAAAATGCATGAAACATTAAATAATGAATGCAAATACATGAACAAGAATGAGATACGATGCATAATTAAATAAAAATGCATAAACTAAAGTAGCGTACGATGAATTAAATAACATAAACATGCTAAATTAAATCAAAGTATATGAGATGAGTTAGAATGAATTGAAATAAAGCTAAAGAGTTGAAGACAAGCATAAGAAATAAAAATAAGCAATTAATCATGATTAAGCACTTAAGTAAATAAGCTAAAAAGCTAAAAAAGGTGATTAAACAACAAGCTAAGGGAAGCATGAACATAATCTGAAATCAAACATGATTTAAGCAAAGAAAAATGGTCCAGTAAGCTAAAACAGCTTAAATACCAAATAAGTGCTTATGAAAATAAGCTAAAAAGTTATTAAATAAGCTAAGAAGCTAAACAATAAGCTAAAAAGCTAAAATAAACAACTCAAACATGGAGAGAAAAATTTAAGCATAGCAAAGTGACTAAAATAGCTTAAATAAGCTATTAGTCACTTAAGTGCTTTTGGAAATAAGCTAAAAATCAATTAAAATTAATTTAAGCTGAGGGGGTGCAAACAGTAAAGGGAGTGGGGTGCAAAAAGCAAGTCTGGGCCTGAAGGCCCAGTCCACGCATCAGTTAACAACAAAAAAGGTCAACACAAAAAAAAAACCAGGTGCAGCCGTTGACACGCAGCGCAGCGTACGCGCGCGTGATCTGGGCTGTTTGATCAAAATCGAACGGCCAAGGCTCACTGATCCAGATCAAGGATCTGGTGTGGCGCTGCATCAAGCCAAACATACGCCAAAGTCATCATCACCGTCAGATCGCATTTAAATGAGATCTGACGGCTCCGTTTTAATCAAGAGATCAACGAACGCGATAAAATCAAAGGATCCAACGGCCGAGGTTTAAACTCAGCGAAGAAGATGGACCATGGCTGGGTCGTCTTCTCCGGCGAGCCTCGCCGTCTCCGGTGACAACTCCGGTCACCGGAGTTTTCAAAACTCTACCAAATCACACGATTTTTACACAGTTTTGTTCGTGTTCTTACAAGGATTCCAAAAGTACAAATAGTTTTTAACAAATCGTTGTAAAACACGAAAAACGAAGAGAAAACGATTTTGAAATCAAAACTCAAACACACGATTCAAGCCAAATTTACACAAACCAGCTAAGCAGTAAGCATCAGAGTACAAAAAGGAGACGAAAGGTGCAAGAATCTACCTGAATAGACCTCTGAATCGTCCGGTTCGAACTTGATTTTTTCCTTGGTGCCGTGGTGTTCTCTGCTTCAATTCCTTCGCCTTTTTGCTTGAGAAATGAGTGTTTCTTGCTTCTGGGACTTAGATGAAGATGTTTAAGTACAGAAGTAATGGACTTGAGTGATAATTTTATGATTTGGAAAATTTGTGAAATGAAGAAAAATGGAGTGTTTTCTCTTGGTTCTGCAGCGCCGTTTTTGAGTAATCTTGGCTAACCTAGGGCTCTGAAAACAATGCTTCTATTTATAGGGTGGAATTAGGTTAGAAAAGTAGTGATTTGTGAGAGTTAGTGAGGGCAAATTGGAGATTGTTTCTTGGGATTTTTTGTACTATGGTTTTGGGATTTTTGTACAAATGGTGAGGTGTCTAGTAAGAAGGAATAGAACCTTCTATTCCCTTGATGAGGTTTAAAAATGATTGGGACAATTTTTGTTCTTCTTTTGATTTTTTTGGAATAAAACAAATTAAAATAATATATGAAAATAAAATAAATATGTCAAGAAATAAAAATATGCATGATGAAATGTGATTATGTAATAGGTTTATGGATTAGAAATGAAAGAAAAAGAATTGAAATTTGATGCTTAAAAAAGTTTCTTGAAATGCAAGTAACTAATTAAAAAAATAAATAAATAAAGAAAATGTGAGGGCAAAATGGTAAAATTTTATCTCTTATGATAATGCTAAGCCATAATCATGCAAGAAGAAATAGTTCCATGTGTTTCGTGTCAACATTGATTTTTTTTAAATTGAAAAAAAAGGTTTTGTTGACTTATTTAGTCAAAGTGTTGACTTTTAGTCAAACTGTTGACTTTTTGATCAAAATGTTGACTTTCTTGACTTATGCAAAAATGAGAGAGGTTATGGGTCAAAATTGGAACAAAAATGCATGAGGGGCAAAAATGGAAATAAAAAAAGTGTGGGGCAAAATTAGGGTATGACACAACCTTATCTCATTGGATAAAGTTCATTAATTTAATCAAATCATTAACACCAGATTTGGTGCTCGAGTCGGGTGTTCCCATCTACATAAATAAAGCCACTTGCTTAGAGAGACAACTAGTAATTGTAAAGCATGACTAAAGGAATGATGTAGACAAATCAAATTCAAAATTATTTCATCCATCCAAAAATATAAGTAAAATAACGTAATATATTTAATTAAAAATTTAAATTAAATACATTTATTTTTATTGACAAATTTTAGTTTATATACTGAGACAGAGGGATATAACATGTTTAACTAAGAAATTATGTTGTGTCAAAAAAAAACTAAGAAACTACTTTGTTCTTAAAAAATATCACAAAGTTGTAGATTTTCAAAAATATATCATAAAGTTGTGATAAGCTATGCTCCGTAACTATAAGTACAGTAATAGTTGTAAGACCTAATTTGAATATGTAATTTTTAACTTCTCCCTATTTAATGAATGTGAGTATCATTACTAAACTATTTAAAACAAAAATAATAGAAAATTACCAATCGTTAGTTGGTTCAGTGGTGATTGGCGCTGAATTTGGTTGGGAGGACCACGGTTCGATCCCCGCAACTGCGATCGGGAGGGGGCTGGAACCACTTGATGTCATAACTGACCCCCGAACCAGATTAAACTGGTGGTGAAAACAAAAAAAATAAAAAATAAATAAAGTACACCCTCTATTCAATAATAATGGAACACACATTTTTTTAACAAAATAAAAATATACACGTTATTATACAAGTGTTTGCAGCGATCTTTTAAGGATCTTGGAATCCAATGAACAATACAATATATCAGTTTGTCAAAAATACAATATTCATTTGCTTAAGCACAAAAATAGTTTATTTTTAAGTTTATGCAAAATAGTATACGCAAATAAATAAGTTTTTATGTATTTTTATAAGTTTGTCAAGTTAGTTTATGAAAAAATAACTTATAAATTACAGTTTTCGCTAATAAAGCGAAAACTTATAAATTAACATAAAAACTTATTTATTTGTATAAACTGTTTTGCATAAGCTTAACAATAAACTATTTTAAACGGACCCTTAAACTAATTTATGATGTGAGAGCAAAAAAAAAAGAATTACTTTTCGCACCCCGGGAGTTCACATTCACCCCTTGAAATGACCTTAGTACTCTTTTGAGTTCGCTCTCTAAGTAGCGAACTATGTTTTAGTCCGCACTTTAAGTAGCGAGTGACAATATTTTATACTCAAACTGGACGCCGGCAATTCCCATGGATGAAAAAATCATGAAGAGTGTTCGTATATTACAAAAAAATTATGAGCATGATCTCTTGATTTGCTCCATAATTATTACAAAAAAATTGATTTTTATAAAGTTCGCTAAGTAGGAAGTAAACTGTGGTGTTCGTATATTTTGCACTTTACACATTGGAACGTCAGGGGGTGAAAAAGAGTGCTGGGGGTGCGAAAAGAAATACTCAAAAAAAATTATATTCAATATTTTGTACCTGGCCACTATTATAGTTCTGGGCTTTATTTTCACGTGGAATACATTTAGTTTTGTAGTTTTACTTTTCACTTTCACATCCCCCAGATTTCCTTCATCATCGTTTGAAATGATCATAGTACCCCTCGTCATCTAGAGTGCGAAGTAAATTTTGCTTTCTAAGTAGCGAGTGACAATATTTTATACTTAGACTGAATGTTCACGCTATCTAGAATGTGAACTCTTTTTTTTCATGATTTTTCGTTTGTGGGGTGCCGATGTTCAGTTTGAGAATAAAATATTGTCACTCGTTGCGAACTGAAACGAAGTTCGCTACAGAGAGAGCAAACGGAAACACAGTTTGCTACGTATAATACATAAATGTTTATTAGGTCATGCTACGGTGGACCACCTTCACAAGTGGTTCACTGTGGACAAGTCATCAATATTATTATAACGAATACGAATTTTACAAAATTCATCGTTGAATTGAAAATTTATATTATATAGATCATCCTAAAAAAATTTAGAAAAATTGAAAATAATTTGATATGTTGTTGAGACCTATCAAGATTAACGGTATTTATTTAATAAAAATCCATAAACCATTGATCTTAATGGGTCTCAATAATTTTCAATTTTTCTAAATTTTTTTTATGGATGATTCATGTGATAAAATATAGGGTAAATAGGTTGATACTCCATGTAATGTGTGCGAGTTTTGTTTTTCCCCCTTGTAATTTTTTTTATTCGCCCCTTTAAACCGGTTGAACAGATTAACCGTTTTACAAAACAACACTTTTTAAATCGGTTTGAACAAAATAACCGATTTAAAAGTGTACCCAAGGGGCGAGTCCAAAAAATTCAACATTGCAAGGGGCGAGTCAAAAGAAAAAAAGATTACAGGGGAAAAACAAAACTCGTCCATATTACAGGGGTATCAACCTATTTACCCTAAAAAATAATATGGACCAGATTCATATGATATAAACTTCCACTCAGATTTTGTGAAATTTATATTCATTATAATATTAATACTATAATAAAATATAATAATACTATAATTATCTTAAATTGGACTGGATTTCTTAAAATAAAAAAAAAAAAATTGGACCAGATTTACATTGCAATTAACCAAAATAAACCACCACCAGAATTATTATTATTTTTTGTCAAGTAGCCTAATAGCTTGAAATTCCACCCTTAAGGTGAATAAGTTGGATGACCGGTGTTCGAACCCTAATCCCCTGGATAATAATACAAATATCCACCAATTGAGCTAAGCTCCTGAGACCCATCACCAGAATTCCTAGGATCATCCTTTGCCCTCTCCACCTTTTTTTTAGCTGGACACTCTTTCATTGTAGTGCACTTATAATATCCCCTGATACAAACAAACATAATCAACGGTCATTAAACATTCTTCCTTACAACGGCCACAAATCATCATTCACCCACCTTGGATACGGTGATCCTTTTATCGATTTTTGACCATACTTCCTCCAAAAATACTCATCCTTTGGTATATCGGCAATTTTATCACTTATTGCCGCTACTCTCACCGTTCTCTTCATCTTACTTTTCCTGAAAATAAAATTAAAACAAAAAACAAAACCTCATGATGCACTTCCATTGCTAAAATACACCTTATAACTAAATGGAAAATAAAAGATATGAAACGACAGTGACAATATTTCTAAAAATTCGTTTGTTGAAAATCAACTATTGACAAAAGATTCGTTACATCAGACGAGTCACTCGCTATTGATGCAAAAATTAATTAAAAATATATAAAACAACAATCGTGATTATTATATGGTGTGATGTAGTGTGGGTGTACCTTTTGTTTGTGCAATGACATTTGTTAGAATGAGAGCCTTTTCCGCCGTCAGAGTAGTTGTGACACTTATTCTTCGATGACGACGATGAAAGAGGCGGTTTACCACCGGAGATCGCTGGTGTTAAGAGATATGAACCTTGTCTGCCGTTGGAAATGTCGTCGTCTCCGATAATGGCGGATGACATGAAGGATGAGTTAGATGAAACGTTAAACGTTTCTTTGGGGAATTCAAGATCTAATGATAAGGGTTTAGGATTACATCACAAGATGTTAGGTTTAGTGAAATCTAGAGTTAAAGATTGGTGTTGAGGTTGAATATGAAGTGGTGGTTGTGGCATAGAGGGAAATGAAGTTTGTAGCGGTTGAGGTAATGGAACCACTGGAGCGCGACGAAAACGGGCATGGCCAGTGCGGCTGGGCAAGGAGGAGGAGAGTTTATTGAAGTTGGCAACGGTGGTATTTGTGACATTAGAGTTAGAATGAGAGGGTTGGTGAGTAAGAACACTGATAAGGTTTTGAAGTGACTTCGAACTCTCAGAAGCGATTTCTAGTATTGTATCTTTGTTTGGGAATTCCATCAATTCTAAACTCAAGTTTTACTATATGGAGATAAGAATAAGAATAAGTGAGTTTACCTTGGATAAGATAGGAAAAATAACTAAGAGGAGATGAAGTAGATGGGTAAGATTTATTATATATATATATATAGAGAGAGAGAGAGAGAGAGAGAGAGAGAGAGAGGAAATCAAGAATGTTACAACAATGGTTTTTCTCTTTTGACTAAAATTGAAGTTTTGTCCCAAAAAAACAAAAGAAGAAAAAGAAAAAGCTGGTTAGTCAATGAGTTATTTTCTTTTTAATTCTGTTTGACTAAAGGGTTGAGATTAGTTCTTGACCAAAAATAAAGGCTTGAGATTAGTTTGACGATTTATATTGAATGTCAATAAAGGATCATTACATAGAAAATCAGTTAGTTGTATGATATGATATTGTCAAAAAAAAAGAAATGTGTGATTCTCAACACGTCAATTTAATATGTGTAATATCTTTTTTAAAGATTTTCATTTTTTTTTTTTTTTGGTTTTCACAACCAGTTGAATCTGGTTCGGAGGTCAGTTATAGCATCAAGTGGTTTTAGCCTCCTCCCGATCGCAGTTGCGGGGATCGAACCGTGGTCCTCCCTACCAAGTTCAGCGCCAATCACCACCGAACCAACTAACAATTGTTAAAGATTTTCATTTTAATTCATGAAAAAAAAAGCACAAATTGCGTAATACCTTGGATTTCCATTTTAATGCGAAAGGGAGTATGCATAAAAAAAAAATAATAAAATGATTGAGTTTGATTTTATTGAGATTTTTTCTCTCTATGATTTGGTAATGCTAATTTTTTAGTATTGTTGCGTGCTAAATTTTAATATCCCTATTTAAAATTCAAATTATGTAAAAAAAAAGTAAATAAAATTATTATAATTAGGCATATTTTACTATTTTAGATACGACTCTTTTTTCCTTAAAAAAAAGATAATAATCTTTTCCGTTTGACTCAACCTGCACTGATTTATTGTTAATTGAATTTTTGATTAGTCATAGTACTTTTGTAGAAGGAAAAGATTGTGCTCCAGTCTTTTAACCTCAAAATCCTAAAATTTAAGTCTTGTCGTTTTTTGTTAGATAAAAAAAAAAATTGTCAAATAGTCTAGTGACTATAAATCAGGGCCGGCCCAATGTATGTTGAGGCCTAAAGCGAAAAGTTAAATGAGGCACTTTTTTTAAAAAAATAAACAGCGTTTTACGACTTAACCTGCATTATGTCCAAATTCTCTTTATTTCATTTATTTTCTTCTCTTAATATGTATAAGTATAAAATATTAAATCAAAACAATTAAATAGATGATGTTGCTCATATCAAAGTTATAGATAATTTTGTAGATAAATTGTTTGAAATAATTTAAACATTTTATGATAAATTATGTTAAAAATTACAATTAATCTTGATGTCAAAAAATAATCATTGTTATTGATAAGCAGTGGTGCTGTTTAGAGATTTTATAAATACAAGCCGCCAAACGGGCACATTCCGTGCCCGTTTGTGTAATCGATATTCTTTTTTTTTTCTTCGTGTGCGATCGATATTCTGTATTGTGCAAATATAAATAACTACTTAATCTCCTTTTTTATTGAACTTTGTTAATTGATAACTACGTAACCTCCTTTTTTTGTTGTAGTTAGTTATTAAGAAGATTGTTTTTTTTTTTTTACTATAAAAAAACTGAAAACATACTTTTATGTGGAAGTTGTGCTTAGTTATTAAGAAGAAGAAAAAATTATTTACTAAAAAAACTGAAAATCTATTTTTATGTGGAAGTTATTTTTTAAGGGTAAAATTGGAATAACAAAAAAGCCATCCCAAAAATTTGTATCCCCTTTATATATTAGTATAGATAGAAGTCATACACCTAAAGTATTCATTCATAAACTGAGCCGAAAATGCCATAAATTTGATTGGGAAAAAAATGCAATACTTGGGTTTTGATCCCAAGACCTTTATCCATGAATATTGAATTAAGTTTACATGAACATTGTTAGAGAAATTCTTTTCTTTTTTTGTACAAAAGAGGACCGAAAGCCCAATTGTTAGAGAAATTCTAATCGAGCTTAAATTGTAGAATACAATTCACCATAAACTTGATAAAAAAAAGGGCATAAAAAGTAGTATGACTTTGGGGGTAGTTTTGACTACCTCTTTTTTATTTTAATTTTTTTTTAATAAATTGGTGAATTTTTATATTTAACTAATGTAATAATGTAGACATAATTATTTTAAATAAGTCTATTTATCAAAAAATATTAAAAATAAAAGGTAAAAATTATTATTTGATAAATAAAACTATTGTTCGTTTTGAAATTTTTCAGTTTCTATAATAACTACTCAAAACTTTGACAACAACAAAAAATTGTCAAGATATAATTCATAGAATATATTTTATTGTTTCTTCGTATTGGACACTCTTAAAATTTTGGCCCCATATTTTTATAATGAATTGAATTCGTGATTTACACAATGAGAAATATTATTTTCACACAATATTTGAACACATTACATACACAATATTGAACACTGTTGTGTTTGTTCTACTTCCTATTTCTGCTTCAATTTCGTTTTTGTTCTTCTTTTTCCTTTTTGGTCTGTTCGATGGTGGTGGCTTGTGTGGTGGCTGTTGGTGGATTAAAGGTGGTGATGCTATTGGGTAGTGATGGTTATTGAGACTCTTCTTCTTTCTGCTTTTGTTTTTGTGTTTTGATTTTGGATGGTGATTTGTGGAGATTGAATAATGAAAGTGGTTGTTTTGTGATTTTGGGATGAGTTTCTATTATGTGCTTTTATGTTCTTTTGGGTATTTTTGGTTATAGGATATGGTAACTTGTGGTGGTTTAATGTGGAGAAGATGATGGTTTTTGGTTATGGGTGGTTGAAGGGAGAAGTGTTGTTTTTTTTTATCTTTTTGGATGTGGGTTGAGATTGATGTTGGCCATGGTGTTTTGATGAGATGAAAATATATGATGATGGTGAAAGGTTAATGGAGATGAAGATGATGTTGTTGAAGACGAAGTAATGGATAAAGAAGGTAGCCAGGTAGCACCTGCGTGCTACTGTAAAAAGCGAAAAAATTATTTTTTTCAATGGAGTACCGCCACCTCATGTGGCTAGAATGGAAAAAAAAATCATATGCAATGGAGTACCACCATATCAGGTGGAGGGAACAAAAATGGAAAAAGTGAAAGTGTGGTATTTTGGTATTTAATTTTCAATGTGTGGCAGTTTGGTATTTTTTGATTCAAAAGGTGGCAATTGAAAAAAAAAAAAAAAGCCTCACAAGTTTACTCATAATAGGGGTGTACCGATAAAGATCAAAGCATATTAGATCAGAATGAATAGCATTGATCTCTCTGTTTGGTCCGACTAATCAATGTAAAAATGATTGCATCGATCAGTGAAAGCACATTAACACGCTAACACTATACTCTATGCTAGAAATAGATCTTGTTGTTCATCAACTCTTCATAGAGCCGCCAAACATTTGTAGCAATAACATCATCCTCAAATTTTCAAGAACCGAATTCCACAAACCATGAATCTATTTCTTCCATTTTTTATGCGTTTCAGGGTGGTGGTGGTCGGTGGTGACTAATGATGGGTGGTGACTGGTTTGGATGGAGGGGGAGGAGGATTGATTGGGTACTATGGGTAGAGGTGGTGACTGGTTTGGATGGAGGGGGAGGGGGATTGATTGGGTACTATGGGTAGAAAGAGTGAGGGACGCAAAAGAAAGGGATGTCTGCATGTGAGAGGGATGGACGGCGGTTGGCCGTCGTCTGTGGAAGAGAGAGAGATAATAAAGGGAAAGAAAAAAATGGAAAAAAAAAAATTATGTATGAACAATGTTATATGTGTACATGTTGTATCTGTGTAGCAAAAACCATGTCCCAATAACACAACTATTACACAATACACATCATAGACGTAAAGACACCCACAATTATGAGATATAGTACTCTCGATTTCAAAAGAGAACAACAACAAAAGAAGTTGATCAAAATATTGCGGTATATGAGTTACTAATTTTATGATCATAAATAAATGTTATCCCTACAACTATTTCCACACAACAATACTACAACCAGAGGTAGTTTTGTCATTGCCCTCTCATAAAAAAAACAGAACCTTTCTCTCAGTCTCACACGAGTAGTAGAACCTCTCACTCTTTCATCTTCCTCCTTTAGTTTCTCTCTACTCCCCCACTACCAACAAACTGACATTCCTTCTCCTCACTAAAACTCTACTAAGAAGAACAGTAAGATCTTCCATTCAGGATTGAAACCCAGATTTCGTGGATGAAAAAATTGACAAACAAAGTCCCAAATTCTCTTCTTCATTCAAAATGCAAATCCATTTTTTTATTTTTTTTACAAACTCAACATCAAATTCACAAACTCAGTCCCAAAATCAATATGTTTGAAGCGAACAGATCTAGCTTCTTCTTCATCACATCTTCTTTTTCATTGCCTTTTTTGAATAAAGATCGAGCCATTGATTGAAGAGAACAATTTTTTTTTTTTGGGTGTGTTCTTTGTTGTTGTTGTTGTTTGGGTGTATTGTGGTCTCTGTGAGTGAAGAGTAGAAAACAAGATAATAGGAACAAGAGGGAAAAGAACATAATATGGTGTATTGTGTTTTTTTTTCAACATAAAGGAACAAGAGGGAAGAAAATTGTTTATGAATTCTATATTTGAAGTTACAGGTGGCTTAGGCTGCCACTAAGTTCTAGAGGGCTTAGGCCACCACGAAGTTACAGGCTGGCACACGTTACAGACGGCTTTAACCGCCAGTAAATTATTGACAACTTTTTTCTCACTTACTAAGGGCTTAAGCCCTCAATAAGCATTATTTAAATCTGCCAGTAAATTGAGGTAATATTCTTCTAGTGTGGTACATCGAAGAAGAGAGGGTAATGGAAAGATAAAAGAAAAGGAAAAATAAAAATGTATGTATATATGAATAATGACAGTTGTTGTAGTATTTTTGTAAAATAAGTTGTATATATAACATTTATGTTTTATGATTCATAAATAAGACAATTTTTTGTAATAAAAAAGAGATAAATCTTACATTATGTATAAATAAATCAAATGAGATTTATTGATTCAATTGTAAAAAAAAAATAAACTTGTGTATCTTGAAAGACCTATCTTTTACTTGTATACAATATTATATAAAACATGTATAAAGGGAGATCACTTATAAAATAATTATATTAGCCTTTTTCAAAAAAACATTTACAAAACTCAGACGTAGGACCTCTCAAATTCAAGATATGTTTCCTACCATTAAACCAAACTTTTAGAAGGAGTGTATCAAAAACATAATATAATAAAATCATAAGGAAATGTTGAACAATATATTAGTTAAACATATTAATAAATAAATTTCGTCTAAAAATTTGTATATTCAATTCAATATCTTAAAAATGTAAAAAGTTGCATTTCCAACATTAATTTTGTCTTTAACTTTGGTAGGCTTATAATGTTACTTTTTTTTTTAAAACAACTAACGTTAGTAGTTAGTAATTAATATTGTTAATTTTTGCGAAGGGTGGAAATCGAACCTTTGACCTCTTCACCTCCACTCATTAACACATTCATCCTCAGTCACCAACTCATCCTTATAACTCCCTTTATCATTATTTTTGTTTACAAGCTAAGGAGTAAGGATCGAACTTAAGACATTTAGCATACTACTCAAACGGTCAAACTTCACATCACTATACCAATTTTTTGGGTTTACAATTGAACTGATAATTGAATAAATGACCTCTAACATACTACTCAAATTCCTTACCACCAAACAAAACGTGCCACCTTTTCCCATTATCATGTTTGTTACTAATATACATCAAACACATAAGATAATTATTGTATTTATATCATCATATCCAGTGGCAGAGCTACGCTTAAATATTGAGGTGGGCCGTGATATTTTTTTCCATATATATACTCGTTAAAACGTAACTGATGTAATTTATAATATTCTAATATGAGTGTATGTATATCTATATATATTTTGATTTTGATGGCACCTTTTAAAAAAATTGACCACTATATTTTTGTTGTGTAGCCTCTAATCAAAACACTTGTGGTGTAGGCTGTAGTTAAAAAAAATTCAAGTACAAAATTGTCAACAACAATGATTGAACACTTGACCTACAGATTCCAAAAGCGCCTCCTAACAACTAAGCTATGATATATTTCATGTCATACATACGGTTATACAAGTATATATACATAACATACTATTTAATAAAATATGTATGCCAATTAAAAATAAAAATTTTGGGGTGAGCCGCGGCCCTCCCGAGCACTCAAGTAGCTCCGCCCCTATCGTATCACATCTTGGAGATCAAAAATACTTTCATAGTTGAACTCACAAGTGAAGCATGCAATTAGATATTTATTTAATAATAAAGTTGATGGCAGTGTATTTAATTTTTTACCAACCAAACAAATTTATTTCATAATTTCCTTGGAGCAGCCAAGTCAAGACTCACACAACAATAAAAATAAAAGTTTAATTTCAAACACAGCACATGGATAACGATATGCATACCTAAATCTTAGATGTCATTTGGAATCTTCCAATCCTAAAATGTTTCAAGTCAACCTCATTAGTTTCCCCATCCACTACAAGTTCACTCAATATCTTACCAATAACCGGAGCCATCTTAAACCCATGACCCGAAAACCCAACACCCAAAACCACATTTTTCCCAAACTCACCACCCAAAAAATCAATAACAAAATCCTCATCAGGAGTCATAGAATACATGCAAGATTGTTTCACAACAGGTTCACTTGAATCAACCAACCCACCAAATCTCCCTTCAATCCACTCTTTCAATTCATTCATCATCACAACGGAGCCCCATGGTCTCTTATCCGGGTCACAAACCCGACCACCGTGAACCGCTACTTTAATCAAACCCGGAAACTCCAACGTTGGTGTTCCGTAAACATAAGCCTTTCCAAAACTAGCAAATGTTGGAAAATCGCCACCAATTACGAATTTACCTTCATGCCCTTGTTTTATTCTCCAGTAACAAACATGAGTTTCGATGGGCTGTATCGGAATTTCAACTCCACTAATCCTCTTAACTAACTTATTCGCCCACGCGCCAACAGTTACCACGCATTTCTTACCGCGAAATTGTTCACCGCTCGCGGTTAAAACGACAACGCCGTTATCGTTACCGTTTTTGATATCTGTTACTTTTGTGTTGTCTTTCAAAACGGCGCCGTTTTTGTAAGCAAGTGTTTGAAACATAGCAACGGCTTTTGTGGGCTTTATTATACCACCGTGTTCTGTGGACAGGCCCACCCAATTTTCCGGTAAGTTTAATTTTCCGGCGAATTTCTCGGCGACTTGCTGGTGGTTGAGGAGCTGGTGGGGCATGTTGTGTTCATGGCAGTTTTCGATGATGGCGCGGATTGTTGGGTCGTTGAATTGGCCCATGTCTAAGTGTTGGGCTTTGAAGTAAACGTCGTAGCCCACTTGGGCTTGGGCTTCTAACCAGAGTTTGTAGGATTGGATAACCAAAGGGTAGTAATGGGGTTGAAGATAGGTGGCGCGAATTGTGCGGGATTCACCGTGGGAGGAGCCACGGTGGTGGAGGAAATCAAATTGTTCGAGTAAAAGTGTTTTGAGGCCACGTTTGGCAGCTTGGTAGGCGGTGGAACTTCCCATGACGCCGGCTCCGATGATAATCACGTCGAACTGAGAATCCTCCATTGATTGTTGACAGGGGAAATTAAGGAGTGATTGTGATGTGTGATGAAGGCTGATGTGTGTATGAGTTGTACTTGTTTAATGATGATGTCTCTATCTCAATATATAGACAACAATTGCTGCGCATGCATGTTGTACAGTGTACACGACACACATGTGTTGTTTTTTTGTGCTGTTTACTTTAATAGAAGCCATGCATCATTACTCGTTCATTATGTTCATGTTGCACAAAATATGCCAACATGGATTAAGTAAGTAGTGCTTAATTATATCTAAAGTGGATTATAAATGAGAAAATGTTGAGAATCTTTTATCCAATCTCTTATATTTTAACCTATGGGTTACGGGGATTGGAAGTTATCTAGTTGTTTTGTCCTACCTGTGGTTAATCTCTGTCTCTCTCTTTCTGTCAGTTATTCTTCTTCTTGTGGTGATCGATATCTATGAAGGGTTCTAATTTTTGGTAGTGTACCTCCTTGTTTCCTAATGTTTTATTTTGCTTTCTTGTCTTACTTTAGAGCTTTATGGGTTATGGCGAAGTGTATTTTTTGTATCTTCTTGATTTACAGAACATTCTTTTATATTTTTTTCGCTTTATATTTTTATATATAATATATTTGCCATTTAAAAAAATGCACCATTAGTCTCTATCTAAGATTTTAAATGAAAGAGTAAGAGAAAATAATAAGAAACCTGAATATTATTATGGCTTATATACGAAAATAGTCCTACAAATATGAACAATTTTTATTTTAGCTTTTAAAAATATTTTTTGGTTTTAATTTTTGCAAATATATAATATTTTACTTTTTTTACCTCAAAAAAAAAAATATTTTACTTTTGGTCTTTGATGATTTGTTTTAGACTTTTTTTTTTTTTTTGAAAGTGATGATTTGTTTTAGACTTAGTCCGTACAAAATAATGAAAATATGTTAATGTTAACTTTAATCCTTTTAATATTTATTTTAGTTCATAATTAAAGAACTAAAATATAATATTTTATAGGGTAAAATAACTGATACCCCCTGTAATGTGGGCGTGTTTTGCTTTTCCCCCCTATAAAAAGTTTCCTTGCAACTCGCCCCTTACCAAATATTGACTCTTTGCATTTGCCCCCTATTACCAAAATCTGGCAGCTGACTGGGCGTTTTCGCCACGTGCCAAATCCACGTGTATTTATTTTATTTTTTATTTAAATTTAATGAGACACGTGTCAGTGACACGTGTCAAACTAATTATTAATTATTTTTTTATAAATAAACTAAATTTAAAAGAACAGAAAAATGGTGGAATTGTCTCCACGGGACGCGCCCTCCTCCATCCAAGGCTCGCCTCTCAGCCAAATGAGCTGCACGCGCGCTTGTGATATGAAAACACCTTAAAATATATTTGAATCAATCAAACAGCTTAAAATAAATATTGTGTTAACTAAAACAATTTAATTACAGGAGTATAATTTATTAATCATAAAATAATAATATAACATTATTTCCTTATTAAAAAATGTATTCTTTCATTATCTAAAAAAAATGTATTCTTTTGTTATTTTTTTGTTACACTATTTTATTTTTGACTAATATTCAATGTATTTAATTTTGACAAAATAATAAAAATCATTTTTAAATATTAGAGAAAAAAAGAAGTGAAGATGAAATTTGTGTCTTGTGAATTTGTTAAGCAGTCCACGGGTTCGAGCTCCCGTGGAGACAATTCTACCATTTTTCTGTTCTTTTAAATTTAGTTTATTTAAAAAAAAAATTAATAATTAGTTTGACACGTGGATTTGCCACGTGGCGAAAACGCTCAGTCAGCTGCCAGATTTTGGTAATAGAGGGCAAATGCAAAGAGTCAGTTATTTTACCCTATTTTATATATCACAAGAAGCAATTCCAATATGAATCAATTTTGTAAAGAGTAAAACAAAATAACACGGACCAAAAACAAAATACTATATATTTAAAAGTGATGAAATAAACAAATATTTTTATGAAGACTAAAATAAAAACTCTTTATATGGACTATTTTCATATATTATTAAGCCTATTATTATCATTATTATTATTATTGATAATGACTTGATAGTGGCTTGATATTCACTTAATGTTTATAAGCAAGTTGATTACCAACGAACCTAATCTATATAGAGATATTTTATCAACAGAAAATAATTTAAATCTTATACATGTAACATGTCTTATCTTTTTCTATATTTACACATGTCTTATTGGATATTACTCACTTTGTCTTTTTTATAAGGAATAATTTAGAAAAAACACACGGATCAAAGAACTTTATTTTTTATTAAAAATTCTAAAATTTTATAATATATTCCAAAACTAACGTTGATGTAATTAATTCATAGAGAATATGTTACTGTAATTAATGTATAACATTGAAATGGATAAATGGTAGAAATAAAATTGTTTAATTAATAAAGCATAAATTTAATCATTGTTTCTTATAAAAATGACCAATTTGTTTTTTTAAAATTGTTTCTCCATTATTCATGTTGCACAAAATATGACAACATGGATTAAGTAAGTCGTGGTTATATCTAAAGTGGATTATAAATGAGAATAATGTTGAAATTGTTTTATCCAATCTCTTATATTTTAGCCGATGGGTCATGGGGATTGGAAGTTATTTAGTTGTTTTGTCCTACCTGTGGTTGATCTCTGTCTCTTTCTTTTTGTCAGTTATTCTTCTTCTTGTGGTGATACCTATGAGGGGTTTCTAATTTTTGGTAGTGTGCCTCCTTGTTTCCTAATGTTTTATTTTGCTTTCTTGTCTTACTTTATAGATTTATGGGTTATGGCGAAGTGTATTTTTTGTAGCTTCTTGATTTACGGAACATTCTCTTGTATTATGTTACTGTAATTAATGTATAACATTGGAATGAATAAATGGTAGAAATGAAATTGCTTAATTAATAAAGCATAAATTTATTGATTTTTCTTATAAAAAAGACCAATTTTTTTTTAAATTGTTCCTTATAAAAATGACCGGATAAAATAATATATAATATATTTTCTATAATTGAAGTTTACGTCTGAGAGGAGGTTAGCGTTTTCAATGGTGGGAGGGACACTACACAGGACACTTTATTGTCCTTACAATGTGTTGTTATCTTGATGAGAGAATTTGAGGGGAGAGTAACATGGTTTTCATGTGCCAAATGAAAGGTAAAGTCACCATCAACCTTAATTTAAAGAGTATATATGTATCTTTTGGGACCTTGGGTACGTTATGAGTTGCTCTTCTTGTTTGAAAGGTAAAGTCACCATCAACTTAATTTAAAGAGTATGTAACTTGGGTTGAGTTACTCAATCTTCTTCTTAGCACATGTGATATGCTTGTCGTAATAAAAATATTATCGAATCTACGTGAACTAATGAAAGACAGGGTAGAATTTTACTCGAAGGATATATTATGATTATATGATGAGATGATTAGATAAATGATTATAAATTTTTTTTTGTGATTTTATGGTGATCAAACAAGCAAGCAACAAAAATTAATTAACTTATAATATAAATAAAATACCCAAAGGTTATGAATTTCATCGATGACACAAATCCCCAATCCTTTCCAAACATACATTTGCCATGTGAAAACCTTATTTTTATAAACAAGTTATTTATCCAAAAAAAAAAAAAAAAAGAAGCGAGTTATAGGTGCGCAAGACTTGAGGCCATAGCCACACTTCTCACAACAGTCGTCAATTACCGTAGATGACTACAACACCAACCATCCATATTACCTCAAACGTACGGTGAGCACAATATGTCAGCCATAAACTATAGAGGGTCGAGATACCAGATACCAGTTTCACCACTCGGTACTTACCCGATACCTTGAGATAAACAATAAGAACAACTACAATTTATGATATACTCGCCAGTAATCACAATCAACATTGGTACAAGAGAAGAAAAAAAATCAAGAATCTATCCTAATGATTACTCTCCATAACCTCAAGGTATGGGTGAACTACTCGATCACACCTTGGCATCATCAGCAGCACAAAAACATAAAATGAATAGAGAAAGTTTTATTGAATTATGCAAAAGTGTTACAAGAGAGAAATGCATTTATATAGACTACAAAAGCTGAGTAATTCGTAGGGAATAGATAGGTACATAGTTAAGCTGAGTAAAAAAAATTCCTCTATGGCCTTTTCTTATTCTATTGAAGCTTGTATTGTATGAATTAAATTTTGCTTACATTTTCATATTATTGTTACAGTTATCTCTTCAATTTCCACACGTTATATTTGGATCTATATATTGATAACCATATATTCCAAAATTAACATTTAGCACTTCATATTTAAGCATATAAAAAAATTATAAAGAGATTGGAGTATATTTAAGATAAATGTAGAGAGAATTGAGTATGCCTCTAAAGAAAAATATAGAGAAGAGTTAAAAGACATAATCCAAATTATACATTTTCAGTAGTTTGTTTAGGAAAAACACTAAATGAATTTATGCAATGAAATTTAAAATTTATTTTAAATGAAGGCTAAGACAATCCAATAAGAAAAAAATTCAACAATAATAAATTTAAACCATTAACTACGATCTAAATAAATTGGGCAATCAACAGCTAGCGTCGATAAAAACTCATTAGAAACATATGTGTTTGAACTCCATTAATCAACTTTAAACAGAACACATATGTTTCTATTGAGTTTTCAAAATGGACGTTGTTGATTGCACATCTCGCATGCGGTGGCAGATCTGACATTTGCAAAGGTACATTGCTCACAAAACCAATGCTGATAAGTTATTCCACTGCTATCCACATCACATAAACCATTCTCTAATGCCCTAACCAAATTCTCAAAGTAGTTTCCAGTGACAGTGGTCAATTCAACTAGTCTTTTACGAAAATCATCGAATTCTTTAGACGCGGCATCCAAGCCGAGGAATACTTGGAGTTCCTTTTCAGTACATTGATGAAGTCTCTCCAAACCTGATTCTGCCTCACCTTGTAAGTACTCAAAGAACTGCTTTTTAGCATGCTCAAATTCGGGTAAATAGTAACCATATGCATATGTCCACTTCAATATCAGCCTGCACTCAACTATCTGTAACCAAGCCTCAGTTATGAACTTAAGCTGCGCCGCAGGTTGGCGCTTTGTTTCACTAAGGCTCTCAACAACAGTTTGCATCTTTTGTAGATCAGCAACAGCTTTTTGCCTTGAAGATTCGTTGCTAGCCCATCGCTCGTAATAATGTGTGTACCTCTCCAGTGATTTCTTTGCCATTTCTCTTCTTTTTTCAGTTTCATCTAGTTTAGCCACTTCATAACGATTGCAAGAACCCGTATGTTCTCTGTAAGAACCAAGACATAGCCAGCAAAATTCAAATCCACAAGGTGGGCGACATCTCATATGCGAGCACCCTTGGTTTTTTTCGATCGGTTTCTTGCACTTGGGACATGGCTTTGTGTAAGCAAGTATCCAGTTTGTGTTTTCGGATTCTGCATTGTTTTTTATAATCCACTTTGACACGGTGTCACAATCCACCGGACGGTGAGCCTCTTCGGTGCAATTCCAACAAAAGCTATATGAACAGAGGCAAGATACATCATAATTTTTTCGGGTTCCAGCGTCAAAATTAACAGCATATTCACAACCAGGAGCAGGACACCACTTGGTTTTCTTATTATCTTCAATGTAAGATCTGAGAAGGTAACGATCATACTTGTCGTTATCTTCATCAGATGCTAAAAGATTAATCATATCTCGATCAACAGCGGCACCACAACCGGGATCAGGACATCTCAGCATCAAGCAACCCGGACCATCTCGAATTGAATTACCAATATATCCTCCCCAGCATGAAAAACAGAATGGATGACCGCAAGAAGCTGTTTCAATTTTAGAAAGAGGGTAATCTTCAAAACAGATGCCGCAAGTAATAATCTTAGAGTGATTCTCGTAAACTGGCTTCTCCAACAAACCAACAGTTCTTCGAACTTTACTTTCGTCGGCGAACCAAGCATCGTTAACGCTACTGACTCTCCAATTATAATGACAGAGTAAGATGGTTGCAGCAACCTGTGGTATGGAAAGAACAGCTGATACTCTACTGATATCATCTTTCTGCTGTTGCCGTATATCTGATTCTTTCAATATGGTAAAACTTTGATCGGTTCGACGAGGCTCACCAAAGTCATCAGCATCATCATCTTCATAGTCGCTGCAGTTATCCATGGGATCATCTTCTTCTGTTTCACCACCGTAATCGTCGACATTGAGAGACTCAATATCGTTGGCACCGTGCATATCATCTTCGGAATCCATAGAAGAATCCTAGAGGGAGAGAGAAGATCGAACTGAGTGAAAAAGCGGTGGACAAAATCTAGGGCACAGAATTAGGATTTGGAATGGGAAGCAGAAAGAAAGAAAAAAGTGTTTAGGTTTGTGGTGTGTTTTTTTTTTCTTCAATTGAGAGATGGCTTCATGTATACTCATATATTTCTACCCTAATATTTATATGTTCCAATTTTGTTTTATTTATTTACTATACCTACATTTATCTATACTAATATATAAAGGGGATACAATTTTTTGGGATGGCTTTTTTGTAATTCCTATTTTACCCTTAAAAAATAACTTCCACATAAAAATAGATTTTCAGTTTTTTTTAGTAAATAATATATTTTTTTTCTTAACAACTAAGCACAACTTCCACATAAAAATAGATTTTCAGTTTTTTTATAGTAACAAAAATATAATTTTTTCTTCTCAATAACTAAAAAAAAAAAAAAAGAGGTTACATAGTTATCAATTAAGTCCAATAAAAAAGAATATTAAATAGTTATTTATATTTGCACAGTAGAGAGTATCGATCACAAAAAAAAATAATATCGATCACACAAACGGGCACGGAACGTGCCCGTTTGTGCTAGTTAATATAATGTACTTAATAACATAATGAAAAATATTATTTACATAAAAATATAATTCATCAACGATATATATTAACGAAAATAATACAATATAAATTATCAAACTAACTTAATTTAATAAACCGCCGACGTATAAGTAAAAGATGAGACAATTTACTTAAAACAACTCAACTAAACATAGGTTTACTTTTTTTTTTTCACTAAACAAACAAATTTAAATTTCTCCAATTTTTTCAACATACAACAACATTTTTTTTATTCCATAAAAAAACATTTTAAAATCTTTTTTTATATAATAGTTCAATTCTAGTCTATTTTTGTTTACTCTTATATGAAAAATACATCGAAAGTGTATTGATAAATATATTAAAATAATTAGGAAATAAATATTTGTCGTTGATACTTAAAACGTCACATGATCGTCTATTCCCTGTCATCTATACATTTTACAAAGTTGGTGGAAGTTAATATACAACCTAATTTTATGTGGGAGAATGTTAATAAGCACCCTAAAAGTACATGTTATAAAGATAAATGTGATAAAAAAATTGGAATTCGTGCATTTAACTTTTTAAACGACTAAACATTAAATATTTTATACCACTAAATACTAAATTATTACTCCCTCTGTCCCAAAATATAAGAATTCATTGACTATTGCACGTATGCCAATGCATAATTTTAATCGTCTATTAGTAAAAATTATAAAAATTTGATATTTTGAAAATATTCATTGAAACAAATCAAACAAAATCTTATATGATAGTAGTAATATTTACATTTATATATATTTTTGAAAATACGGTCGGAACAAAGAGATATAAATATCATAATATTTAATTAAAGTATATCTTATAAAATAAGACGAAGATAGTACATTTAAGTGGCTTAACATATAACCCTTTTATATGTGCTTTTTTTGTTGTTACATTATGTGTGCTTTCTATATAGCGCCTAATAGCCAATTTATTTATGAGCATATACAAGTGTATGACTCTTCTTTAAATGAATGTGCAAATCAGAGGTAACTAATTTGGAACCATAACAATCATATGACGCGTAACGAAAAATTCCGCACATCCAGCCGGTCAAACTAAACCAAAAATTTTCATATGATGCGTAACCAATTTTTTTTTGACATATAAAAAATTCTCATTAATCTTTACTAATATCTAAAATATTTCATATTTTTGTTGCTCTTTATTATAATATTGTATTTCTCGTTTTCGAGAAAAGGTCAAGATTTGTATGAATAAAAACTAAATCTTTAACTCCTTTTGGATTGTGACTATTCATTTTTAATGAATGAGTGAATAAATTTAGTGGTTACTTTGTTATTGTTTTTATCAGTAGCTGCTATTTTTATATTATAAACAAAAAAAAACTTAAATCTTTCTATAAAAAACAAATAAAAGAAAAGGGAAAAAAAAGCATTTTTATTGGATTCGTGTACCACGTACCACGGGTGTACAGTACGCGTATCGATACTCTTCCTCAAATTGCGTCTGAACTTTCGGGAAAAAAAAAACTTATTAGGATTTTGGTTAGAGGAGCCCCAAAACCAAGGGATCCAAAGTGTCATTAAAACAGCGAAAAGTATCTATGCTGCATTAAAACAAAGAAAAGTATTTCAAACGTGATTAATTACAATCTATTGTCAAGCTTACAAATGGACACTTTCTTCTCCTACCTCCATTAAAATTAACTGTAGTAGGGCACTAAGGCTAAAGATTTATCAAATTCAGTAAGTGTAAGTTTTATGGTATGAGTTTCTATCATACTTAGGGCTTATGGCCTAGCACTCATAATGAAGTTCATGAAAAAATTTCCAAATTTCCACTGACTCATACAAGCATTCACCAACTTGTGGAACAAGCAACAGTATAAATAATTTCAATGATGGTTTTCCTTATACCTCAAGTACCAAGGAGTTTTACAGAAAACTCGGTCGTATACTCCTTAAAATTTTGAAACCTAGAACTCAAAGTAAAGAAGCAAGAAACAAGGTTGAAGTTCCTTCGAGATATTGGGGTTAGAGAACCCCCAAAATTTCTCCTAAAAATTTCCGTCCTAAAAAATTATCTTGAATGAGAGTCGAACCATTGGAGATATAATTATGGTATTGATCCTCTAACTGAAGTGATGTTTTCCTTTTTCTGGTTCATATCTTATTCAAGAAGCCAATGTTAGATGCATAATGGATATTCAACACAGATTTTCCTCAACTATTACAAAAGTATAACCAAAAATCAAAGACAAAGAAGTTACCTAATGCTTAGAGGTGGTGTTATTAAATCTTCCAATACTAAAGTGTTTCAAATCAACCTCATTTGTTTCACCATCCACCACAAGCTCAGTCAATATCTTCCCAATAACAGGAGCCATCTTAAACCCATGACCCATTATTTGTGTCAAAAGTTTGAAAATATTTATTAAAAAGTTATAAATCACATTATTTCAAAGAGTTATAAATCAAACTAAAAAGAAGGATAAAATAAGTTTTTATTATAATCTACAGATAATGACACATTATTTGTGTAAAAAGTTTGAAAATATTTTAATAGTCGATTTTAAGAATAATATATCTAACAAAATTGTTATTTCTAATAATTTTTTTAAAAAAACCATTCTAATCAAAACCCGTGCAATTCTAGTTTATTGTAAATGAAGGTTAAGACAATTCAATAAGAAAAAAATTCAATAATAATAAATTTAAACCACTAACTACAATCTAAATAAAGGGGGCAATCAACAGCTATAGCGTCCATGAGAACTCATTAGAAACATGTGTTTTAACTCCATTAATCAGCTTTAAACAGAACACATGTTTCTATTGAGTTTTCAAAATGGACGTAGTTGATTGCACATCTGACATGCGATGGCACATCTGACATTTGCAAAGGTACATTGCTCACAAAACCAATGATGATCGGTTATTCCATCGCCATCCACCTCACATAAACCATTCTCTAATGCCCTAACCAAATTCTCAAAGTAGTTTCTAGTCACAGCGGTCAATCCAGTTAGTTTTCTACTAAAATCATTGAATTCTTCAGACGGTGCTTCGAGGAATACTTGGAGTTCCTTTTCCGCACATTGATGAAGTCTTTCCAAACCTGATTCAGCCTCACCTTGTAAGTACTCAAAGAACTGCTTTTTAGCATGTTCGTTATCTGGTAAATAGTATCCATATGCATATGTCCACTTCAATACCCGCCTGCACTCAACTATCTGTAACCAGGCCTCAGTTATGAACTTAAGCTGTGTCTCAGGTATGCTCAGTGTGTCACTAAGCATCTTAATATGAAGAGTTTGCATCTTTTGTAGATCAGCAACAGCTTTTTCCCTTGAAGAATGGTTGCTAGCCCATCGCTCATAATAATGTGTGTACTTCTCCACTGATTTCTTTACCATTTCTCTTCTTTTTTCAATATCATCTCTTTCAGCCGCTTCATAACGATTGCAAGGACCCCCATGTTCTCTCCATGCACCAAGACATAGCCAGCAAAATTCAAATCTACAAGGTGAAGAACATGTCATATGCGAGCACCCTTGGTTTTTTTCGATCGGTCTCTTGCACTTGGGACATGGCTTTGAGTAAGCAAATATCCAGTTTGTATTTTCAGATTCTGAACTGTTTTTTATAATCCACTTTGACACGGTGTCACAATCCACCGGACGGTGAGCCTCTTCGGTGCAATTCCAACAAAATCTATTTGAACAAACACAAGATACATCATAATTTTTTCCGGTTCCACCGTCAAAATTAACAGCATGTTCACAACCAGGAGCAGGACACCACTTGGTCTTCTTATTGTATTCAATGTAAGATCTGAGAAGGTAACGATCATACTTGTAGTTATCTTCATCAGATGCTAAAAGATTAATCATATCTGGATCAACAGCGGCACCACAACCGGTATCAGGACATCTCAGCATCAAGCAACCCGGACCATCTCTAATTGAAGTCCCAATAAATCCTGCCCAGCATGAAAAACAGAATGGATGACCACAAGAAGCCGTTTCAATCTCAGAAGGAGGGTAAGATTCAAAACAAATGCCGCAAGTAATAACATTCTCTTTGACATCAGCAGAAGGATTCTCATAAACCGGCTTCTCCAACAAACCAACAGTTCTTCGAACTTTACCTTCGTCTGCAAACCAAGCATCGTTAACACTACTGACTCTCCAATTATAATGACAGAGTAAGATGGTTGCAGCAACCTGTGGTATGGAAAGAACAGCTGATACTCTACTGATATCATCTTTCTGCTGTTGCCGTATATCTGATTCTTTCAATATGGTAAAACTTTGATCGGTTCGAGGAAACGCAGCAAAGTAATCATCAACTGCATAGTCGTTGTGGTTATCCATGGCAACATCTTCGGTTTCACTACGGTAGTAATCGTCATCGAGAGACTTAATATCGTTGGCATCGTGCATATCATCTTCGGAATCCATGGAAGAACCCTAGAGGGAGAGGGAATATCAATTGATTGAAAAATCGGTGGAGAAAAGCACAGAATTAGGACTAGGAACCGTAACAAGGAAGAAAGAAAACACTCAGTTATATGGTGTTTTTTTTTTCTTCTTTTTTTTTTCAATTGAGAGATATGCTAAACATGTACTCCATATGGAGTATTTATAAGTGAGAGCGATCAGAGTTAGATCCTCTCCATTTTTTATTATATCTATTTCTTTCATTATTATTATTTTTTGACAAAATTTCTTTCATTATTATTATGTAGTTTTGAAAATATAAATGCAAAAGTGTGATATTAAGTGAGTCAAAATCTTTTTTATACATCGCAAAATATTTAAAAACTTCGGTAATAGAAAAAATGAAAAAAATAGAAAATTGAGAGGATCTCAACTTGAGCAACCAGTAGGGTTTAATTAAACTTAATTAACACTTAATTTTAAGATGATATTAGATTTTATTCCACGATACGTTGGGCTATCTACAATCAGATTTCTGATCATATCATCTACTATTTATGTTTGCATCCCAAGTCTAATAGAATTGATCATGGAAGTGTGGTAAAAAGTCTCGCATTAGTTGCGAGAGATTATGAACCATGATTAACTACTATACACCCTATAAACTTTACGAACCATGATTGTCCAGGTGTTTATGCACCCTAAAAATAATTATTATTGGACAAAATATTAGTAAAATAAAACACATTATGTCTAATGTCTAAAGCAAATGTACAAAAGTGTTTAACTTCTACCATCCCAACGCAAACAATGATAATAAATTAAGAATAATGTTATTGGAACATTTTTTTTCAACAAAAATACCACAAGTATATTATTGTTACTTTATACCACTATTTTTAAATTGTTTTTCTTCTCTTTCTTCACTTGCTACACACCTCTCTCTATCACCTCTCTCTCTCTCTCTCCCTCTGTAGACTGTAGCTCTCTCACCTGAGTTATCTCTCAATGACAACCACCCACGACCAGCTACCACAGTGATGGGTTCAGAAATTTTCTTTGGTGGGGGTTAAAAAATACTACAAATAATACTTTTATTAAGAAATTGCTTAATTCTACAAATTTTCAACTGTTCAAGATGAGATAAAAAAAATTATTTACGTTAAAAATTATAATACATTGATTGTGAGGGAATACATATGTAGATAAAAATTAATTGATGTTGAAGTAAAAATTTAAACTTTAGATATTGAAGGGAAATAATAACAAAGAAGAAGAGACATAAAAAATAATAGTTTATGTTGCTCTATTGAGAGAAGAGATAGTATACAACAAAAGGAGATTAAAGTTAAAATAGAAGGAGAAGGTGTCCGAAGAATTTGATTGGAGAATAAGAGGATCTATGCATACATTTTATTCATTGTTCAAAAAGATTAGAAATATATCAATATGCAATGATGCATACATTATACATAACAGTTTTCAAGTGAACAGAATCAGGAAAAATATCAGCATCATAGAGCTTAATCAAAGAAAACAAATAAAGCATATGTCTATTAGTGAAAGCATGTCTCCATTATTGTGTGGAATGAACCATAATCCAATTTGCAGAATGATGAGAGAAAACAGCTTAACTGCACACTAGTTCTTCACTTTTTACAGTCATCTATACATTTTACAAAGTTGGTGGAAGCTAATATCCAACCTAATTTTATGTGTGTTTTCTAAATAGCGCCTAATAGCCAATTTATGAGCATGTACAAGTCTATGACTCATCTTTAAACAAATGCACATTCAGAGATAACCAATTTGGACCATCACAATCATATGATGCGTAACCAAAAATTCCGCACATTCAGCCGGTCAAACAAAACCCGTCGTGAACACTTCATCAAACAGCAAGAAAAGAAAAAGGTAAGAACATAGTTCAGTTTACAGTCACTGCTTGCAGTCTGAACTTTCATGGTGGAAAAAAAACTCATCAGGATTTTGGTTAGGTGAGCCCCAACAAGCAAGGGGTCCAAGGCGTCATATGGCTCATGTCTGCCTAAGGGTATCTATGCTGCATTAGAACAGAGAAAAGTATTTCAAACGTGATTACAATATATTGTCGAGCTTACAAATGGACACTTTCTTCTCCTACCTGCATTAAAATTAACTATAGTAGGGCACTAAGGCTAAAGATTTATCAAATTCAGTAAGTGTAAGTTTTATGGTATGAGTTTCTATCATACTTAGGGCTTATGGCCTAGCACTCATAATGAAGTTCATGAAAAAAAATTCCAAATTTCCAGACTCATACAAGCATTCACCAACTTGGAACAAGCAACAGTCTAAATAATTTCATTAGGGTTTTCCACATACCTCAAGTAGCAAGGAGTTTTGCAGATAACTCGGTCGTATACTCCTTAAAATTTTGAAACCTAGAACTCAAAGTAAAGAAGCAAGAAACAAGGTTGAAGTTTTTTCTAGTTCTTTCGAAATATTGGGGTTAGAGAACCTCTAATTTTTCTCGTAAAAATTTCCGTCCAAAAAAATTATCTTGAGTGAGAGTCGAACCATTACAGATATAATTATGGTCTTGCATCCTCTACCTGAAGTGATGTTTTGTTTTCCTTTTTCTGGTTCATATCTTATTCAAGCAGCCAATGAGAGAGTTGTTGATTTTAGTAGTCATAAATAACACAATCCTTTGAACTCAACACTCCAACTTCTAAAGAATAGTCATGTTGTACTATTCTGCAGTAGTGTGAACTGTGAAGACCACATAAAGCTATCCATGAACTTAATAATATCTCAAACTTTGAAATTTGATTACTACCAGCACAATTTCAAGAGAGCAATACAACATCAACAATTGCAATCAACTTCAACAACGACAATTTCATACAAACAAACAATCATACATAATCATAATAGATGCATAATGGATATTCAACACAGATTTTCCTCAACTATTACAAAAGTATAACCAAAAATCAAAGACAAAGAAGTTACCTAATGCTTGGAGGTGTTATTAAATCTTCCAATACTAAAGTGTTTCAAATCAACCTCATTTGTTTCACCATCCACCACAAGCTCAGTCAATATCTTCCCAATAACAGGAGCCATCTTAAACCCATGACCCGAAAACCCGGCACCCAAAACAACCTTTTCACCAAACTCACCACCCAAAAAATCAATCACAAAATCCTCATCAGGAGTCATAGAATACATACAAGATAGTTTCACAACAGGCTCACTTGAATCAACCAACCCACCAAATCTCCCTTCAATCCACTCTTTCATCTCATTCATCATCACACCTGACCCCCATGGTCTCTTATCCGGGTCACACGGGTTACCGTCGTGAACTGCAACTTTAATCAAACCCGGAAACTCCAAACTTGGTGATCCATATAATAAAACCTTACCAAAGCTACAAAACGTCGGAAAATCGCCGCTAATTGAGAATTTACCTTCATGTCCTTCCTTTATTCTCCAGTAACAAAGAAGAGTTTCCAATGGTTGAATCGGAAGTTCAATTCCACTAATCTTCTTCACTAATTTGTTCACCCATGCTCCTACTGTAACCACACATTTTTTACCGCGAAAATTTTCACCGTTCGCGGTTGAAACGACAACGCCGGCACCGTCGTTTTTTATATCTGTTACTTCTACGTTGTCCTTTAAAACTGCACTGTGGTTGCGTGCCAGTGTCTGAAACATTGTAACAGCTTTTGTGGCTTTGATTATTCCGCCGTACTCCGTTGACAGACCAACCCAGTCGTCTGGGATATCGACCCGGCCGGAGAATTTCTCGGCGACTTGTTCACGGCGGAGGAGTTGATAGGGGAGGTTATTCTCGCGGAAGTTTTCGACGGTGGAAAGAATGGTGGGATCGTTTGATGGGCCCATATCAAGGTGATGGGCTTTATAATAGACGTTGAAGCCCGCTTGGGTTTGGGCTTGTTCCCAGAGTTGGTAGGATTTGATGACTAAAGAGGAGTAATAGTGTTGCGGGTAAGCGGCACGGATATTGCGAGATTCGCCGTGAGAGGAGCCACGGTGATGGAGGAAGTCGAATTGTTCAAGTAAAAGGGTTTTGAGGCCTCTTTTGGATGCTTGATATGCGGTTGAACTGCCCATGACTCCGGCGCCGATGATAATGACGTCGTAGTCGGAATCCATTTTTCTTTCAATTTCGTCTGTAATTTGGATTCGGATTGATTGATTACTGAATGGTGCGAATGTTTTTGGTTACTGAGGTGAGGGGGCAGGGCACCATCATACTGTGTGTGTTTTTTTTATTTTATTTTTATGTGACAACTGACAACTTCCTGTTAGATAGATTTGTTAATCAGTACAAAAGGCAAGTAAAATCAGAGGTAATTAGGATATACTTTTTTTTTTTTTAACTAAAGGGTCTATTTGTTGAATGAGTGAAAATTGGAGAAATAAAATTGTATTTAAGCCTACTAAAATAAAGATTTAACTCTAGTAAAGTTCGAACTTGTTCAATAATCTTTAATTTAATCTTGGCTATAATTGTTTTGTCGCGAACAGAATAAGATAATTTTGATGGCGAGATTTGATATAGTTATGGTGGAGATGAAGTTCAAGTACAATGGATTACGGGGGAAAATACTTGCAAAACACATTAGTACTCTAACGCATAAGTTAGTATGTGAACGAAAAAAGTAAAGGGAAAAGTGATTGAAATTATGTACATTGACGCAAAAGCTTGCTTTTATATAGGGAATAGACAGTTATAACCATTAACAGTTGGCAACAACTGCCACTTGAAATGATGAGGGCTGTTGAGATGGATCCAACGGTCCCGTAAGCGTATAATGAACGTATTCGTTAAAGGTAGTGTGTAATAACTATCATGTCTATTGTCACCGGCCGTATAAACGAAACTTCCACGAGAGAGTTATATTGAGTTGGATCACAAGTACTTATGTTGCGTATATTGAGCTTTGTCCCAGTCCGCTATCATCTATTTTTCAAATATAAATAACCCTTGATATCATTTGTTGTAGTATTATACTGTATTACCTATCGCACTATCAAATTTTTAAGTAGAATTTCACAAAATATCATGTGGCAAATGAGGATCAAAATATAAATCACCCTTAATATCATTCATTGTTAAAAGTTGGGTAAAATGGTATTTACCCCCCTGCAAAGTAGGCGACTTCTGCATTACCCCCCTGAAAAAAATTTCGTTTAGATTCCCCCCTTACAAAATTTGGTTTTCTAGATTCCCCCCTCAAAGTCAATACGTGGCAGCTGACTGTAACAGAATCTCCACGTGGCAGAGGGAATCTCCACGTGGTGCTGCCACGTAGGAAATTTTCAATTAAAAAAAATAAAAAATGCCACGTAATTCAATGAATTTTTTTTTACTGAAATTTATTAATTATATTCTTTTAATTAAAAAATACAAAATAACCTATATTCTTCCGTTCGTTGTTGTTTCTTGCTTTCCCATGTTTCCTATATTTTGCTGCATCTATACTAACCTTATGCAACCTCATAAAAATCACAAACAAGTGATTGCAGTCACAAACAACAAGCTTTTTTTTTTATTTCTTGATCATACAAAAAACTCATGACATAGTCAAAGGCAACCAAACAAATCAGGCTCCTAGACCATACAAAAAGCAAAACGAAAAAAGTGCCCAGAAGATAGCACTTTTAGTTACAAACTGAAACACAAATAAAACTACAGAAAATAAAACCAGAGACTATTTCTTGATCATACAGAAACTAAAAATTCCCAATCATTAACCTCTGAAACTAAAAGTTGAAACTAAATTTGTTAACTCCATCTGCAAAATCAAGTTTCATCTAAGATTTCATTCATTTATTCATCCTCAGCAGCAGCCTTAGAGGAAGAACCAGCTTTCTTTGGAACCAGCTTGCTCAATTCTTCATCATTCCTAACAGCCAATTGAATGTGTCTTGGCACAATTCTTGTTTTCTTGTTGTCCCTTGCAGCATTTCCAGCCAACTCCAAAACCTAATTACAAAAACAAAAATCACACAAATTGAAATCAAAACCCTAATCAACTCAAATTAAACCAAAACAAATTCAAACGAAATCCATGTGAATTAATTCGGATTTATTCAAGAACGATTAATTTGATATAAATTTGGGGGAAAAAGGAAAACTAATTGAATTACAAACCCTAGATCTCGATTAATCATACATGTATATGAAATTGAACCGAAATTACCTCAGCAGCGAGATATTCAAGGACGGCGGCGAGGTAAACAGGAGCACCGGCACCGACACATTCAGCGTACTTTCCGGCCTTGAGAAAACGAGCGATACGGCCAACGGGAAAGCAAGAAACAACAACGACGGGATAGCAAGAAACAACAACGACAAGAATAGATGAAGTGGAAGGAGAGATCGAAATGGAAGAATTGATGGAGTTGAACAAATTTGATGTTTGGTGCGATGGAGAAGAAGAGAGCGTGTTCTGGTTTTATACAAAACCAACTTTATTTTGTATTTTTTAATTAAAAAACATAATTAATAAAATTTCAGAAGAAAAAAAATCATTAAATGACGTGACATTTTTTATTTTTTTTAATTGAAAATTTCCTACGTGGCAGTACCACGTGGAGATTCCCTCTGCCACGTGGAGATTCTGTCACAGTCAGCTGCCACGTATTGACTTTGATGGGGGAATCCAGAAAATCATAATTTGTAAGGGGGGAATCTAAACGAAATTTTTTCCAGGGGGGTTATCCAGAAGTCGCATACTTTGCAGGGGGTAAACACCATTTTACCCTTAAAAGTTTACATCAAAATAATCAAGATATTATACTCAAGCGGTTAATGACGCATTTGAAAATGAATTGTTTAAAAGAACTTGAGTTTAATTACCGATAAAAATAATTCTTAGACAAATTTTAATCACTTTGTGACTAGACAATGAATTACCAGATTATCTTCTTCTGAAAAAAGATCGTTAATAAAAAAAGGGTTAATAGGTCGTTACTCCCTGCTAAGTGGGTGTGTTTTGCATTACCCCCTACTAAAAATTTCTTTAAGATTTCCCCTTGCAAAGTCAATTTTTTTGGATCCCTCTTGGATGCACTTTATAAATCGGTTATTTTGTTCCACCGATTTAAAAAGTGCAATTCCTTGCACCAAGGATGAAAACAAAAAAAATTTACTTTGCAAGGGAGAATCTTAAAGGAATTTTTAGTAGGGGTAATGCAAAACACGTCCACTTAGCAGGGGCTAACGACCTATTAACCCTAAAAGAAAATCAACACAAAAATAACAAGTTTATAAATGCCAATGGGGATCAAAATCCCAAATTAGGTAAAATAAGTGGACTAAAGTTGCAATTAGACCAAAATATTGGGGGCGAAAAAACACAAAAAATGTATGAAGAGAGTGTGCAATAAAGTCAAATATGTGGATGCGGTTTCAAATTTGTGTACGTTAGTCGTTCAACTCAATAAACAAACAAACACTGAACAAACGAAGCTGCCGCTGCTGCAGCTACGGTTTTTCAATCTTCAGGTTCAATTTTCTCTTCACAAAATCCTTTAATTCCTCATTCAATTTCAAACCCGTGTGGTTCAAATTCTTGAAACCCTTTGTTCATTTCTTGATGTTTTCTTTTATTTTCTCATTCCCGAATTTGTGATTTTTGTTACAGTTAGGTTTTTCGTTGGCTCAAACGATGACTCGCGTCTATATTGGAAATCTTGATTCACGAATTTCTGAAAGGGATCTTGAAGATGATTTTCATGTTTTTGGAGTTATACGAAGGTAACCCATTATTAGGTCACCGAATAGTATCGTATTTGTTAATTGGATTTTAGAATTGAAAATTTTGAGTTTAAATCAGTGGGATCTTTCTGTTATACTATGATTTATACTTTATAGTTCATAGTAGTTTTGATTAGGTCAGAATTTAACTCTGTAAATGTTGTCTGTGTAGTGTTTGGGTTGCAAGGAGGCCACCTGGTTATGCTTTCATTGATTTTGATGACCGCAGAGATGCACTCGATGCTATCCGCGAATTAGATGGTATGTTGAGAAGCATTTTTCAGTTATTATATTTTGTCAGTTTTGCTTTTGCACAAATTTTAAGTATTTTACCGTTTTTTATTTATTTGTCTTCCATGGAACAGGTAAAAATGGTTGGAGGGTAGAGCTTTCTCACAACTCTAAAAGTGGGAGTGGAGGGGGAGGCAGAGGTGGTGGTGGTGGCGGTGGTCGTGGTCGGTCTGGTGGGGGTGGTTCTGATTTGAAATGTTATGAGTGTGGTGAACCTGGTCATTTTGCCCGGGAATGTCATTCTTCTCGTGGTGGTTCTGGAAGACGTCGGAGCCGTAGTCCACCTCGATTGCGCAGGAGCCCAAGTTATGGGCGAAGGTGAGATTGCTTTATTATGATGCTATTGGGACTTCTGTACATGGTTGTATTGTGATGAAAATAAAATACATTCCCGAGTTCACACAAAAATGACATTGTTCCTTCTTTTTTCTTTCTGCTTGGACTCAATTTGTTAATTGAGTGAAAAACTTCCCTTTTACACCTTTAATTGATATGCACCAGGAGTTACAGTCCCCGTGAGCGGTCCCCTAGACGGCGCAGCCCTTCTCCTCGTCGACGCAGTCCTTCACCTCGTCGCCGCAGCTATAGCAGGTCACCTCCTCCTTACCGTGGCCGTGAGGCGGTAACACAAGCTAACGGGTTAGGTTCCATCTCTCTGTCTGGGTTTATCTTGGTATCACTTGATGGTTGCCTGTTTTGAACTGTTTTTTCTTTCAATTACTGATTGAAATCTTGATTTTTCTATCTTGATGTCTTCTTATTTATGTTATATTTAATGATTTTAGTGAGCCTTGTTTTGTAATAGTGTTTTAAATTTTGTGTTTGATAGGTGTGTTCATATGCTATATGATATTTTTCTTGAGCTTTATTCCAAAATGTTACATTTCTCAAGTCTAATTTGTGTTGAAGTGTTCTTAGGTTATAAAGAGTATTTCATGCTCTGGCACTTTTCCCTCCCAACTATTCTACTTTTTTACAAAAATCTCGTGTTTGCTCAAAATTTATGGCATCTTGTCTCTATATTGTCTCATAGCAGCGCATATGAACAAAAATTAAATCTGATGCCCATAGTAGGACCTGGAATATATGCTTTTTTGATTATTTGTATGCAATCTTAAGGTGCATAAGTCGTGTCGTGACAACTTTTTGTAACCTGCGAATAAGTATTGGTGAATTTTAGTATGCAAGCTTAAGGTGGTGCATACGTATTCTACCTGAGTTTCTGAATTTTTTATTCTGCAATAAGTGGTTGCTACAATGCATTTGTGCTGACATACGATGATGTCCATATTGTGCAGAAATGGGATAAGGGATGCACATCGAAGCAGAAGTTGATTTTATGAGTTGGTACCTGCGACTGTTCAGGAGATATTGAGAACTTGTTAATCTAGTTTTTTTAAAAGTGCAGTACACATCTGTTTTGTTGGGAAATGCCCTGAGCTTCTACCCTAATCGGTTAATTTACTTTCTTGATTTATTGCCTTGTGTTCTTTTATCTACACCGAATTCTTCTAGTTTTGTTGCAGGTAAAACAGTCTTTAAGGTAGTTGCTACTAGTTTGTTAAAAAGTGTTGCGGATCTTGCTAAAATATATGTTTTTCTTCTGGTACTGCCGCCTTGGTATTATGCTTCTACGTTCACCGGGATATATCTTCCCTGGCTTCCCTTCTATGTGATTTTGAATGGTTGTTATTCCAGGCTGCTACAAGCTTTATGTTTCATTGCATCTCGTCACTTGTGCATACCTCAAACTCTAACGGAATGCTTTTTAATTAAATTATAAGTTATTGACGACATCAAATACTTCTAGCAGGTAAATTATATATATTCTACAGAAGTTGGGCTTGTGGGTGTTTCCTAGACGCGTGATATGAAAATATAGATCATTGATAAAACACCAGAAATTATACTTAATACGACAATACATATCCTGCAATCACATACTTTCAAGAAATGGATATTTTGAGAGTAATGGATCAGCCTCTTAGATCCCCTTACCCTCAACCATGGGCTTAATGTAGGAAATTGTCTCTTCAAGTTATGCTTATTCCCATGTTGCATTGATGGCTGCTTTCTATTGCACCAGAACTGTTTGACTGTTGTACTTCAATGCTGGCTATCTAGAATTATGTTTGGTTGCACGTCATCTGGTTGAAGCCAAAGATTTGCAGAAAACCCAGGATCTGCGGTATAAGATCTAATGTCCTTCTAAAAGTAAAGACATGAAAATTTTGATGTAGGTGGTCAATGCAACTTGTGGTAACCGGTTCTTATTTTTCTATAATTTTGGAATACCATGACGGCGAGCCAATTTTTGTTAAATGGGCTTAGCAATAGATTGTTCTTTGGCAGCTACTTTTATCTCCGGATTTCTAAAAAACTGTATCCGTCAAAACACATTTTTTCCCCTGAACGGATGGGGTTTTTAAGAATCACGTGAGATAAAAGCATAGCTCTCTTGGTCTTTATGCGGTTTCAACTTTATGAAATCTTATCTTGTACAAAAATTGGTGATCACTAATTTTCTTAGGCGTGAATGTTTTCATATATGCTCATGGGTATGGTTAAATAGATTGAGCGAGAGTCTCATCTCTACCCGTTAAGGGTTTGTTTGAGGGTATAAGATAAGAGGAGGGAGTGAATGTTTTTTTTTTTTTTTCTTTCATAATACAGTACATAATAATTCCTCAAAGTGGAAGAATTCAATTTGTATTGGAAAATGATTTTGTAGAGTTTATATTTTTTATTTAAAATGATTTTGGAGGGTTTGGATAATTTTTTAAAATTCAGTAATAATAATTTTCTCTATTTTCCTTCTCTTAACTGCTCCCTGTTTCCAACGAAAGAAACCCTTCAAATAATAGTGTAAGAAATTGGCTCAGTATTATGAAAAACATGATATTGATAGTTATTCATTCCCCTAGTATTGATACCATGTTTATGTTCAATAGTTTCTTATACACCAATGCGTCAAAGCTGGCACAATTGATCACATTCTTCCCGTTGATTGAGGCTCAGATCTAGCTGAGTGGATGGTGAGATTATTATGGACACACTCAACTGTATATGATTATTTTATCACTTCCTGATGTTTTAATCAGGAAGAGAAATTATTGTCAGCTCAAGTTAGTGGCATAATAATGGCCTCTTGTTCATAAAAAAAAAATCCCAAGAGAAATTTATAGATAAAGAGCATTTTCTAATTTCTATCTAGTAATTACTACTACATAAAAATATAAGTGTTAAATTGTTTGTTACATTAGAAACACACATCAATCTTTAACAAATGTAATATATATACGTGTCAACGATTTTCTCAATCATTATGAAATGGTTAGTATTTTATATGATCCGTCAACGTTTGCCTCTTGTGCATGTCACAAATTTATAAGGCCTGCTTTAGTTTCTTTTCTTCTAAAGCAACCATTAGTCTTCATCACAAAAAGAAAAGGAAAAAAAATGGAAATGTTTCTCAATTTTTTTAAATAATTGATTTGAATGACCTTTTTTTAGCAGTAAATTTTTTAGACAAAACTTAGGTGTTGTTGTAAATTGTAATGGTAATATTCTCCTAATCTCCTATCACCTTAGTTAATATATGTAGAATTTTTATTTAGTTATAGGGGTTAAAATATAACACACCAAAATGAACTCTCCTTCCATATTTAGTAAGAACAACTCGATCATATTTTTTAAAACATTGATTAATGATAATATAGAAATTTGAATCTATGACTATATCATAGTTGCCTATAAAGAAGTAAAACAATCTATAGATGGATATGATTTTGCAACTACTTCTACTTTGCCTTGTTAACAAACAACTACTATATATGTATATATGTATTTAAATAAGCCGTTTATGATGGTATGCACGTTGCTGATACATTTGTATTGTATTGTTTCATTATAATATATACATAGCTTTGACTATTTTGAGCTATGTTAGTGGGAGGCAGTTTTGTTGGTTACTACTACTCTTTTAACTTTGCAAGTCAAACAGATCCATCTTGTCTAAATCCTCAAAAGCTACATCTTAATTTCAGTGTTGATTCATACTTTATATCATTTCTCTCTCACTTTTTTTCCTTTACTTTGGTTTCATTGGAAGAAGTTCATTACACGTTTTTGTTGAAGAGTTGACTCAATTAGAGTTTGCTTTTCTTCATTACATTGTTGCAACAATGCATTATGTGTTAGAACATTTCAACAACAATACTTCATCTTAAGAATTCATGGAGCTCAAAAATGAAAAACTAGCCAGGTAAATTAAGTCTCTAGTATAATATTCTTTGATTTTTTTCTTCCAATTCTCAATGCAACTTTGCATTGATTTTGATTAGTTGTTTTAAAAACTCACAGGTTCTCCAACGATGGAAAGTTTAATCTTGAGAAGCCAATGCAAGTTTATAAGATTCCAAAAATTCTTTTTCCGGATGGGAAAATAAGTATTGGTGATACCGATAATGATAAGAATAGAATGAATATAAAATTTCCAAGAAATCATGAACAATGGAAGAAGAGAATTCTTGATCCAGGAAGTGATATCTTTCTGGAATGGAAAAGGGCTTTCTTATTTTCTTCCATACTATCACTTTTCGTTGATCCATTGTTTTTCTATCTTCCGTCGGTAGCAATAGCAACTGATAAGAGTTCATCATGCATGGTTACTGATTTGAATTTAGGAATTGTTGTCACATGTTTTCGGACATTTGCCGATGTTTTCTATTTGCTTAACATGATCATAAAGTTTAGGACAGCCTTTGTGTCACCAAGTTCTAGGGTTTTTGGGAGAGGTGAACTTGTCATGGATCTGGGGTTGATTGCGAGACGGTATTTGAGATCTGAGTTTTTCTTAGATCTTTTTGCTGCACTGCCTCTTCCTCAGGTACCATATCTGCAATTGAAGATACTGATTTTGTTTATATTTTGTACCTAAATTGATGTTATATAATGTTAGCATTTCTTTGTTGACAGATCGTGATTTGGTTTATAATGCCAGCAATTAGAAGCTCGCATGCTGATCATACGAACAATGCTCTTGTACTGATTGTTCTGATTCAATATGTTCCCAGATTGTATATGATTTTTCCATTAAGTTCTCAGATTGTTAAAGCTACCGGTGTTGTCACAAAGACGGCTTGGGCAGGAGCTGCTTACAATCTTTTACTTTACTTGTTAGCTAGTCATGTATGTTGAGTTATCTTCAATCACAGATTGCATTTCATAATTTTCTAGATATTTTGGATTATTATGAAACAATTCTTATACTTGTAGGTGTTGGGGGCTTCATGGTATTTGTTATCAATTGAAAGGCATGCTACTTGCTGGAAATCTGAATGCAGAAATGAAAACTTACCTGTGAAATGTGTTCTTAAATACTTGGATTGCAGTACTATAAACGATGATGATCGCACAAAGTGGGCGAATACTACTTCTTTGTTTGGTAACTGCACTCCTGAAAGTAGCACAAGTTTCAAGTATGGAATTTTTGGAATTGCAGTGGAAAATAATGTTCTCTCCTCTGTGTTTATTGAGAAGTACCTCTATTGTTTGTGGTGGGGATTGCAGAATTTGAGGTTTGATTCTAGGATTTGTTATTTTTCACTTTGTTCCATGTTGTATTTTCTATTAATTATCTTTCTTTACTGATGAATACTTGACATGAAATTTAGTTATTTATTCACATTCAAATTTGATTAATCTATTCCTTTTTGTATTTTCAGTTCCTATGGTCAGGGTTTGACTACAAGTACGTTTGTTTGGGAAACTGCATTTGCGATACTTATATCTATCGTAGGTCTAGTTTTGTTTGCTCACTTAATCGGTAACATGCAGGTAATTAGCTTTTCAGTCTCTGCGATTCCATCTAAGCTAGTGACATTGTAACATTTCAATCTTTTGAACTGTTGTATCTGTGTATAAGCATGCTCAACTCAATGCAGACATATTTGCAATCTATTACTGTGAGGCTTGAAGAGTGGAGGCTCAAGCGACGTGACACAGAAGAGTGGATGAAACATCGCCAACTCCCACAGTTTCTTAGAGAGCGTGTCCGGAGATTTGTTCAGTACAAATGGCTTGCAACTCGAGGTGTTGATGAAGAAACAATCCTAAGAGGCCTCCCTACAGACCTTCGTAGAGATATCCAACGCCATCTTTGCTTAGACCTTGTTCGACGTGTATGTTCCTCCCACAATTAGTATTTGCTCAGTTGATTTGTCGTTTGTTCTGCTATTAATGGCTTTGTCCACCAATTACAGGTTCCCTTTTTCTCACAAATGGATGATCAGCTACTTGACGCAATATGTGAGCGGTTGGTATCATCCTTGAGCACTCAAGGCACATACATTGTCAGAGAAGGAGATCCAGTTACCGAGATGCTTTTTATCATCAGAGGGAGGCTTGAAAGTTCAACCACAAATGGTGGAAGAACCGGTTTCTTTAACTCTATAACCTTGAGGCCTGGTGATTTCTGTGGAGAAGAGTTACTTGCTTGGGCATTGCTTCCGAAATCTACTCTCAACTTGCCTTCTTCTACAAGAACAGTTAAAGCCCTTGTTGAAGTTGAAGCCTTTGAACTTAGAGCAGAAGATCTTAAATTTGTTGCGAATCAGTTTAGACGTCTCCACAGCAAAAAGTTACAGCATACGTTCCGTTTCTACTCTTACCATTGGAGGACATGGGCTGCTTGTTTCATCCAGGCTGCTTGGCGCCGGTTCAAAAAGAGAGTATTAGCAAATAGCCTTAGCTTGAGGGAATACAAGTCCTTCATTGATGAACAAGTAAGAGATCAAATGGAACGTGAGGAAGAAGAGCACAGTTCTGTGACTTCAAACACTGCACAAGTAAAACAGAATCTCGGTGTCACTATACTGGCTTCAAGATTTGCTGCGAACACAAGGAAAGGTGTTCAGAAGATCAAAGATGTAGAGATGCTCAAGTTGCAAAAGCCTGAAGAGCCAGATTTCTCAGTAGAGCCTGAAGATGATTAAGCTCAATACTGCAATTAACTGATACAACTGCAAATGCAAGGGCCAACACCTCGAGTTCCATATAATCTTCCAAGAGTTAAAAGTATCGTTACTCGTTTGAATAAGAATGGTCATATATCTATAACATGTGTGCATCGGTTGATTGTTGGTGGGAAACCTTTCAAGTTGCTTTTGTTCGTGTCGTCAACTTGTACATCTTCACAAAATTGTTTATCCTCTTGTATATTAAAATTTCTTGATACACCATACCATACCATACCATTTGTATATTACACTGCATTATTGTTAGTATATGTATCCTTTTTGTTCCTGTCTTGAGACAGTGTTTTGTTTATTTTTATGTTTGTCTGGTAATTTTAACTTTTGGTGGCATTTTGAAGAATACTTGATTTGATGGCTTTAAAACATTATCCTGAACTTTTTGTTGTTATATTCAGATTAAAGCCTTACACTGTTATTTGTAAACTACTATTTCTTTTTTAGGTGTGTGTGATTTGGTAAACTATATTATCATGACAGACATATCTGTCCAAAGAAATGGACCAAGCTCGTCTTTAATCATAATAGTGAGTGGTAAGCTTTGTCGTCAATAGATTCAATACCATAAAAGCATATTGGGTCAGTTATGAAAACATCATTGGCTAATGACAATAAATCAATTTTTAAGCACATGAATTGGTTTTTTGTTTTTGCAAAGGCAGCACATGAATTGGTTACTGGGGCCACATGAGTACTATTTGATCAAAGCCACTTAAACTTTTCTCTACTATTTTCTGCCGACACTATTTATATACATAACTAATGTTCACACAATTTAAACATAAATTGAATTGCCTAGTAATAATAAATAAATAAAATACAAATGGGTGAAACAGAAATGAAGGAATAAAAGTTATTGTTTATATTAGATACTAATGAATGTACAGAAAGATGCACTCCGCTTAGACATTTGGAATGGTAAAACAGAATACTACCATCAGAACTCGAGTCCCAAATGCAATCAAAGAACAAAATGAAGAAAACTGAAGATTTTATACACCTAACTGTAACAGATTAACAAGAATTCAATATCTGTAAGAGTACAATGACCAGAGTGTCTATATGGAATACTTATGTGACGAATCGTGTGAACGAATGAAAAATGGATAGAGTTGAATAACAGAGAAGCCTTGTTTCGGTACTTAGAATCAAATATGTTTACTAGACCTGTATTGAGAGTTTCAGAAAGGAAAAAAGAGGACCGGACTTTGTTGCTCATTGAAACACAGACACAAACATGACACTGAAATGTCGACACAGATAAAAATTTGAGAAAATAAAATAATTGAATGTAACCATATGTGTTGGTGTCGTGTCGGTGTCGGACACCGACTTGTGTCAGGCACCTTGAATGTGAAGTATCAGTGCTACGTAGAGTCTGCAACTTAGATGATAAATTGGTAGTAGATGTGGTGTTTCCCATTTCTCTGCATCTTTTTTACTGTTCTGAATGAAAATTAACTAGGTCATCTGCTCTCCAATCAAATCAAGGCCTACAAGGAGGAATGTCACCCCTTGAAAAAGCAGAAAGTAGAAGTGAACTCCTTGTGCAGATAACAGACTTCTGACAGAAGCTGTGAGAAGAAGGAATGCCAAAGTTAGTTCTTTCTTATATATCTTATTAGCTTTCTTAACAGGTGTTGTAGCTTCTGCTTTGTGTTCCTTCAATTGTTGTAACTCAACAAGTTCACTCTCAGAAGCTCCTCTATGGATCTTTTGTTGTTCAATCGACTTAGTTTCTCTTTCTGCAGCAGCAAGTAAATCAGACTCTGATGACCTTCCAGCTTTCTTTGTGACAATCCATTCATAAGAGCTTCCCAATTGGAAGAGTCCAGATACCATTGCATTGAATTTAGTCACAGACATGGTGTTTTCAAAAAGGAGGTAGGGAACAATGAAAGGAAAAGACTTAGGTGCAGGAAGAATGTTAAGGATTGACATGAATACAGGAACATAGCAAATCAACCATAAAGGAAGTTCTGCCTCTGGAACAAACATTGTTAAGGGAAGGATTATGCAAAACAAAGTGAAGGAGTAAAAGGGAAGGATTAATTTCCTTAGGAGAAAAAATAGCAGAATTAAGTTTGCTTTTTTCCATGGTGACACCTGCAGTTAAAGAGAATTTAAGAACCTTTAGGCAGTGCATATTATAAGCAATACTTGCAAATACTCGGTACTGGTTTGTTTTCAGCACTGTGATATTTACTTCAGGATGTGTATCAGATATACCTTAGATTTCAAAATTGCTGGAAGACACAGCCTAAAAAGTTGCATAGGCCCTGAATGCCAGCGGTGTTGCTGCTTCCTATAAGCTTCATATGACTCAGGAACTTCACAAAGTACCTGAATTTTAAACAAATTAATGTTTAAGAGAGTATTTAGGGATCTCAGGTGAACACAGAAATTCAATTTTATGATAGCGGCATAAAACGTTTATCATATAAGTGTTTATATATAAATATTTTTATAACCAAAGATAAAATAAAGTCAATTGTTTTCACATAAGGTATAAGCTGTTTTAAAAAACTATCTTGGGAGAGCTTATGAAAATAAGTTGAGAAACAACTTATGGACATACCACAAGTTGTTTTCATAAGCACCACCAAAGAGTCTCACAAGTGTTTATGCTAGTAGATAGGCTAAAATAAGTCAATCCTAATAGACTCTAAAAAAAAGATGCCAGATATGGATTGAAAAGAAACTGCCATTTATGATCACCTTGACATCATTTAGGAAGATAAATTTCCAACCATTGAGATGAGCTCGGACGGCAATGTCCATATCTTCTACAGTTGTCCTCTCCAACCAGCCCCCGGACTCTTCTAGTGCTTTGATTCTCCAAACACCAGCAGTTCCATTGAAACCAAAAAAATTAAGAAACACTCCATTGACTTGCTGTTCTACTTCAAAATGGAAGCATAAATTTATGTTTTGAAGGCGAGTCAACAAATTCTCATCCTTGTTCACATAAGACCATCTAGCTTGGACCAAACCTAGCTCGGGATTGTCCTGTAATAAAAATTCATGCACGGATCTTAAAATATGTTAAACACTTACCAATAATATTTTATGAATATAATGATATTCATTTTACCTTGAAATGTGGCACAGTTTGCTTAAGAAAATCAGGATTGGGTTGAAAGTCTGCATCAAATATTGCAACAAATTCATAGTCTTTCACATAGTCACAGCTCATAGCAGAATTAAGATTTCCAGCTTTATATCCAGTCCTGATCAGGCGATGCCGATAGATAATGTTGATTCCCTTTTGGTTCCACTTAGAGACCTCAGCCTTAATTAACCACTGTATGCTCTCATCATCAGAATCGTCAAGTACTTGAATCAGTAAGCGATCTCTCGGCCAATCAATTTGGCAGACTGCAGAAATAGATTGCTCGTATACCTGCATAAAGTGGTATGTGCAAAGTGAATAAAAGACAAATTCTGTATGTTGTCAATGTCACTGATTTCTTGTAATTATTAAAAAGTCCTAATACAACCAACAACATCGTATTGGAAACTTACCTTCTTTAATTAGTATTACACAAAACAAAAGTAATGATATCAATACTCTACGATAGTACAATGTCGATTCAGGCTTAAATTCAAGGAAAGTATTTGTGTTTCTGAGTTTAGAAAGTTGCAGATATTTCCCAAGGGAGTTAAAAAAAAAACTTGAAAATATAATGTGTCGTATATCAAACTCGATGTGACTCCTTTATCTTATTATGACATTTGCAAAATCTACTTTCCACTTAAAAACATAGTTAACACTATTACATTAAAACTTTCCAGGTAGCTCAGACATCAGATACAAAAAACCTCTTTTAGAAAAAATAGAATGCAGAAGTTTGGTGTCATACCTCTCTCTCGTTGCACATTGGAATTTGAACCAAAACCATTGGATAATTGCATACAGATTGTTCAACATCATCAACCTTGAAAGGGTCTCCATTAATTCTTGGCTTAACCTTCCTGAATTTGATCCAAAAGCACCCAAAACAAAGAAGCATACGGTCCACGGATTGGATAAGAAACAAAACAATACAAAACTTTGAAAGAGCCTTAATTGGTGGAGCAATGTACTCAGCACGAAACGTCAACCAAGCAACATAAGCCATGTGGAACAACCTTTCAAAATCAGAAGTATGAGGAATGTGCAAATTGGGATTCCCAAAATGCCAACCTTGAAAATAAGCAACAACCTCAAAAGCCAAAACAGCCAAAGAAATCACTAAAAACAAACTAATGATTCTAAACAACAATTTCCCTTTTTCAGCAGCCACACCTTGTCTTTGAACCAACCTTTTCTTAATAGCTCCAAGCAAATCCCAAAGAACAGTAGCTAACCAAGCAACACAACCAACAGCACGATGAGCTTTAAGAAGCAAAACCCATGTAACTTGTTTAGCATTCTTACCACGGTTTTTCTCTACTGGCCTAAATGCAGCATCTGCACCATTAATCTCCACAACTGAGAAACTGGGGTTCTCCATTTTCACCACCACTGGTGTTCCTTTCTGTGTATCCTTCACCCACCAACTTGAAAAATCCAATCTTGGAGCCATTGGATAATAATGGATATAGATCACAGTTTCACTGAGACAAATAAACAAACACTTTGTGTGTATAGTAAAAATATATTACTCAAGACACTAACTTGATGAATCTTTTCAAGTACATATCATGGTAAAGTAAAGACACTAAAGAGTAAAGACATGGATCTGAAAAAACACAACCTTAGATTGGAACACTCTTGAAGAAAAGACATAGAATTTAAACATAAAAAGTGAAATGAGTGAGGGTGTTTTTGAACTCTAGAAGACACCTAACATTGGAAAAGCCACATTATGAGGGAAGCAAAGTATCTAATAATCTTATATATTCTGTAGCTGTAAGAAGAATAATAAGACACTAATTTTCAAGTGGGTTTCTTTCACCTTATAAATCCACGTTGCCCTTGTTCATCATCCATTTGACTCATAGGAAGAAAACAAATTAGTACTTGTAATTACTAGTGTATCATCATTGAGCCTATGTCTCGTATGACATGTTACGATGTCAGAATTTCAGTGACTCACCGTGATTATATAGAAGTTACATTTTATAGCTTTAATAAAATCACGATGACGTGATTATGACATTTCACCGTGATATCAAACATGCACTGCTGCTAAGATAATTATACATAGATTATTTGGTTTGGGGAGTAGTATTAGTGACACTTAATTGGAATACTAAGAACAAAATGCACCTGAAAATAACAGTGTAATGGTTGACTTAAATTATATAAGTGGAAGTATTAAAGCATAGTATAATTTTATGATTGATGGTTAAAAACTATTTTATATAAAAAAAATGGTTCAAAATTATTAATTTATATTATTTTTTTTCGGTTATGACCTTAAATTTCGGTTATGATTTTTAAAGATATATTTCCATGTTAGTAGATAACAAAAAAATTATTATAGGTGTACCCACCCACTTGTTAGAACGAATTGAGATTCGGACAATAACGTGAGTCATATGAACTTATAGCTAACATTACAATAATCTTCATTTAGTCGATAGTCAGAGCATGGAAGAAAAGCATGTGAAAAAAAAAAGGCAGTCTTTAGATTTAAGATATATCAATTTTTAAACTGTTTGTATAACCTATGCAATATTGCATCATGTTAAAACAATTAATAGTATTAACTTTAATTGAAAAAAAACTTATACATTTAATATAAATTACACAAATTTAAACATATATTTACTATTTTCAACTTCCTAATACATATTTGCAAACATTCATTTTTTTAAATTCGATACAAAGTATGATTGGTTTTAGGTCAAATTTGAGTGAATTGTTTGTTTTTAATAATAATTGAATTGATGGTAAAATAATTTATGAGTAAATACATAATATAAAAATGAGTTGAATAATAAATTTAAACACAACATAGTCAAGATAGAGTTTAAATCTTTGTAGAATTTGTTTGGATTGAGAGAAAATTCAGACTTATGTCGATAACATTTGAATTATTTGGTTTAGAATATTATAAAATAAAAAACATGAAAATAGTGAATGACTAACCTAGCAAAATTCAGTTGCTTAGATGTCAAATTTAATATTGAAATTATAAAATTTGTATAATAGATCGAGTTGCATATCAGTAGAGTTAAGACAATAATTCTCTTTCTTTTTTTGGTACATAAGTTAAGAGTTAAGACAATAATTCTAATAACTACATAACTCTACTGATTAAAGACAATAAAATTTGTATATAGTATTCTACCTCGAAAATAGGCGTCGCATCACATGTCATGATGTTTGATGGATAAAAAATTATTTTGTGTTTTTTAACAATTTGTGTAGATGATCAAAAATTGTTTTGTAATTTAGTAGGGGATAAGAATTTCAATTTTTTTTAGTCCCTTGGCCCCCAACGCACCCTATATGAGAATTCCATAATCAAGTTTGATTGACTTAGAGCAATTTTAGTATGGGTAGAAATATGTGTAAGTGAAGAGAAAACAAGTTAAAAAGACTATTGTTAGTTTGTTAAGGACAATCAACAATACTTAAATTTCAAATGAAAAATATGTATATTTAATGTCTAACGTCTCGAATAATTGATTAAATTCATTGAGTGTGACTCTTTTGTTGGATTCCATTTTTTGCATACTTCATCAATTGAATAATTAGATTTAAAAAGAAATGCAAATCGAATCAAACAAATTATTAAAATCAATATTATTGTGAAAAAATAAATAACTCAATCCATTATGTTAATGTTAGATTGGTAGATTATTGAATTAACCTACACTACAAGAAATATGACTTTTTTGCAGCGACATTCAAATTGTTGACAAAAACATATATATGGCGGCAACTTATTTAAGTTGTTGTTATAAGTTAGTTTTTTCGCAACAATTACGTTATCGCTAGGAAAAATTATTTATCCCAACAATAATTATTTTTGCCACTAATCGTATAGCTTTTTTGCAACAAACCTTATAAAATCGCTGGGAAACCAACTGTTACTATTTTTTTTATGCGTATCTTTTATTGTGGTTTTTGTTCCTATATTTATGTGTAGATTTCTTTTAACATAAAATTATTATCTTTTTTGTTTTTTCATCCTATTTTTATGTTTCTATCTTTTTTTGATATCTTTAATTTTTTAATTTTGTTTATAATAACAACTTTTTTTTTTACAACAATAAATAATAACTAATTTTATTTGTTTAATTAATAATAATTTTTTTAATTAAAAAGAAGTGAACACGTATTTTCCTGCAAAATTAACTCCCTTTGACAATAGCATGAGATGATGGGGATTCAAAAACTCATTGTTACATTTTACAAATTGAATGAGAGTATTTGTTCATAGCAGGAAACAAGATTACATGGAGCAGCTTTTTGAGTCGCGATATATATGATTAATAATTTTAACAAGAAAACAAACTTTTTAAAAAAAAAAAAAACATTTAACTCTCAAATAGATAAGAAACAAAACTCTAGTTTTTTTTTTGCCAAAAAATTAAAAAAAACAAAACTCTAATTAAAATAGGAAATTAAGTAGATTCTATATAGAAAAGAAAAAAAAGTGATAAGGTAGAAATAACTCAACAAATAACATCCAATAAAAAAGTTTAATGGCAACTCAAACAACACTGACCTTGATTTTAGGAAAACAAATAAATAGATAAGATTAAACCTTAAATAAAAAAATAAAAAAATTGTTTTTTCATCTCTCCCACTTTAAATCTTTAACCCGTCTCTCTCACTTTAAATCTTTAACTCTCTTGTAAATCGCCTATGATCAAAGATTACAGGTTAAATCACAAATTGTTCTATAATACTTCATTGAACAAGTAAGTGGATTTCTATATTTTCTAAATAAGTTCTATGTTTTCAATTTTTTTATGGGTTCTAGATTTCTAGGAATCATACGTAAACTAAATTCACAAGGTTAGAGTTTATGTTACGAATAATTTCTTAAATCAAATCTCATCGATAACTAACAAATCATTCTCTTTGGATAGTTGCCGTGCCTATAGTTACATAGATGGTACTTTGTTGATGTCATTGTTTTTCTTTTTGTAACCGGTTTTTTTTAAAAGAAATAACAAAAAATTCTCTTTCAATGGATAATTTTAAATAGGTGGAGCAATCAAGTTAAAATATATAATCTCTAATATGGAAATTGAATCCATCTCAATCACGAACTTTTCTAGTTGTATATGTGTGTTTCTTACTTCTTAGTCAATTTCAATGCTTGAGGTCATCGACGTAATATAACAAACAATTATAAATTTAATGATCTGTAGTTGTGGCTTGGTCGAAGCATAGAAGCATTTGCCAGGACCTTTTCATTTAATCACTGTATTTGGATACAAGCATAATGTTAATTTTTATTTCAATAACTGTTGATTTTTATTTCTTTAAGTTGCTAGTTCTAATTGATTTTTCTTATGGATAGAAGAAGTAGACTGGATTCAGTGTGATAATAACCAACGGTACCATGAGTTGATTTTTTATTTTTGAATAGAAATATTTTCTCATCTCCTCTTCTATATTTGATTCTTTTTCTTTCTCTTTTTATTTTATTTTGACAAAGCTCTTTTTTCGAACATACTTCAACTCAATGCTAGTACCTCTTTTTTCTAACATACTTCTTTTATATATTTTTTTCTTTTAATAGTTATGGCAGCATCAAATCATAGTCCAAGTTTACAACTTTCAAATTCTTCAAATACTATAAAGCAACAACAAGAAGGTACTTATTTGATTCACTTAACTTTAATTTTTCTTACTCATATACTATTTGTTCTTATATTTTCATCTTAATATTTCACTTTATATATAATTCTCACAAATTTCTCATTTAGGTCAAAATGCAAAATAATGTACAAATACAAGGAAAAAAGGAAGAGGAAGAACTATTGACTTAGGTGTTGCAAAAAAGAAAAAGAAGAGTGCTACCGGAAAATTGCATGTTGATATTCCAATCAATAAAATTGTAGCTGTTGGACCAGGAGCTGCAAATTTTGTGTTTATAATAATTTGTGTTTGTGTTTCTTGATTAAAACATTACAATGTAAAAGAATTTATTTATGTATAGTTATGACAATTGAAATTCAGTGATTGATGCTAATTTCTGATAAAAATAATAATAAAACTATATAATGATATTTATAGTTGGGAAATTTAATTTATTCCAACAACTTTTGTTGTTGATGTATAAAAGATATAACAACAATTTATATCGTTGACAAAAATAATTTTTTTGCTGCGAAAAACACTATTTATGCCAGCGACATTAATTGTTGCTGCAAAATATTAGTTATGACAGCGACATTAATTGTCCTTGTAAAACTTTTCGCAACGGCACTTATGCCAACGGTATGCAGCGGAAAAAAAATTGCTGCGAAAAACACATTTTTTGCCAGCGACAATAACAGTTGTCGCAAAAAATACTAGTTATGACAGCGACAATAGTTGTTGCTAAAAAACACTAGTTATGGCAGCGACATTAATTGTTGCTGCAAAATACTAGTTATGGCAGCGACATTAATTGTCCTTGCAAAACTTTTCGCAACGGCACTTATGGCAGCGACATGCAGCAACAATTTTTTTGCTGCAAAAAATACTTTTTGCAGCAACTTTGCGTTTTTGGCAGCGACATTTGTCGCTGCAAAAAATGATATTTCTTGTAGTGCTAGATTAAAAATTTAAAAAGGAGAACGATAAAAGAAGAAAAATAATATATCAACCCACATATATAACCCTGTAAAGCATTGTTTAAATAAAGATAGAGAACTTGACAAAAAAAAATAATAATAATAATAAAGAAACCTAGCTTTATAGATGACAGATGAGTAGATAGAGGTCCCAATCGATTATAATGTGCATTGTTATATAAATACATCAATGTGGGAAAAAAATTTCTTTATAGCAATATCAATATGGAACTTTATTTAATGAGAAATGGCAACTTCTTGGAGAATATTCCTTTATCCTTTTTTTACAATAATGCCAACAGATCAACCAAGGTCCTTAAAAAAATAATACATAAGTCAAGGTAAAATGTATTTAGTCTAATATTATAAATCAGATATATTAACTATTTAATAAATTTAAAAAATGACTTTTGCTTATAATTAAAATCAGAGAAAGAAATTTTGTTGCATGTCCCAAAAATTCGTGGTCAATTCAGATTTTTTTCTATTACATAATTTTTTTTCTCTACCATACCTAAAAAAAATAATAATAATAATAATTGGTGTCCCACATGCTCATGACAGCCACTAAGTTATATTTTTGTCCAACTCAATTTTTTATTTTTTTACTTTTGTACCGGTTTCCGACCCATCAAAGATGAGCGACTAATTCGGCTCGTATGTAAAGGCATGCGCACTGGTCAAACGTTATTTCCCCTGATAATCGAACCCAATATTTTCTGGATATGTCCTTGAAAGAGGCTCCTTACCACTGGAGCACAAACAATTTGGTTGTCCAACTCAACTTTGTGATCATCCTATATATCATTCTAATTCTAACTTAATTAACCATAGAACAGAGGATTAATTAATAACAACCAACTCTATATTTGTAGTTAGAAGTAGAAGTTATAGAAACAGAAGGAAGGACAGTGTTGTTGTCAATATATAGTTTTGGAGATGATGGATCTGCATTTGTGCATGCACTCTCTCTCTCTCTCTCTACGTCCGTGCATGTGACATTAGATTGTCTCCGACAAGTACAACCTCAAATCTTGACAGAAGACAGACACTATCTCATCTCATTCCCAGCTGGATTAATTTCAAATGAAAGGTGCACGTGCGTGCGGTACGTGAGAGTGAGTGTCACTGTTTCTAATTAGATTCAAGTTTTATTTTCATCACTTCATTTTATTTTATTTTTGGTACATAGATAAAATGACAAAGTCATTATAAACTCACACACACAAAATAGAGTGACTAGGGATCAAACTCCGATCATGGATGTCCGACCTAACAATTTCGGCATTTTCTACCAATTGAGTTGGGAGGACTCCTGGACTCATTACTTCTTTCTTACAACAACAATAAGCACCACATGTTACTACTTCGTCTCACTCTGACTTATGTAGCAACTTTTTTACGTCAAAAAATTATTAAATTCAACTTTATTTTGGTATTATTATTTTATAAATATCCCTCACTAATTATCTTTTCTAAGATAAGTATATAGTCTCAAATCTCAATGCAAAGTCAATGTGATAATTATTGTACACTAAAAGATATTTAGTAAGTGTAAATTCCTTTTATATATATACAGATATCGTTTACAATTGAGAAGGATATGTTTAAAAAATTATATAATGTAGTTGTAAATAATTTTGCATCTTCAAAGGAGCGAAAAAAAAATCACTTCTGATGATTATAAAATTGTTATGTATTTCTATAAAAAAAAAATTTGTTATGCATTAAAATGTATTATATTAAAATGAAATAAATTATTTTTCTCAAATTTTACTTAGAGCTCATAAAATATCGGAAACATATTAGATATATGGCTTCTAAATAGGAAATGGGGTAGAACATAAAGTATATCATTCTGCAGAGCTAAGGAATGTAAGGAACAACAATTAATTACTTTTCCCCTCCACGAGTATATAGGTAGTATATGACACTTTGATAATTCTTATCTTGAGATAAGAGGAAAACCCGTTATGATGAATTTTTGCTCGAACCCTTCTTCTTCACTAAAAGTGAAATGAATAGGAAAAAGAAAAGTAGAAAAATTCCATGCATCAGTACCACATACGCCAAAGCTTATTATTATTATTATTATTATTATTATTATTATTATTATGGCCAGATGATCTATATGGATTTGGTCACAAAAAAAAAATAAATCTATATGAATCAACCATTACGTACTAGGATCATTAATTAAAAAAACAGGACCGCACCCCACTTGAGATTTTGGATGTTACGTTCCAAATTAGAAAATGTCATTGCTCTAGTTATTTAAATACACATATTTAAATTGTAATCTTCATCCTCTTTATTTTAATTTATTGAAATTTTAGTCTTTTTATTTTAAAAAAAAGTTAATTGGTTTCTCTATTTTAATTTTTTTTTAACTTTTAGTCCCTCATCCTATTTTGAGTCCATTTTAATAATATGACAAAATTAACAGTGATATGTCATATGCCACATGTCAAAAAATTGCATTTTTTTATTGCAAATTAAAATCATCAATAATTTTCGATAAAAATAATTTTTGTGTTAATATTCTCAAAATTGGCAATTGGTTAAGACCAACTCACATCCAATAAAGATTTGATACTATTTATGAATTAAGAATTTGACATAATTCAATTCTACAAAACTAATTTGTACGGTGAGAATTATCTTATTACTATAAACTCTTGTTTAGACCAATTTATTACTTACATCCGATGTTCATGACAAATATAATAAATATTAAAAAAAATAAAAACAAAAACAAATAGAGACAGCAGATATATAAGCAGCATTTGTTTTCTAGAGAACCGCAGACAGTACACGTAAAAGAGAGAGTATAGATGGCATGGCTGAAGTGGTGAACCTTAATCACATGTAATGTTATGTTTTCTTTTTTTGAATCAATCTCATGTGTTCATTAATTGCTACATTGTGCTTAGTCCTTCTCTGTAGTCATTGCATCCTTGGCATCACGGGAGATGTCCCTCTCTCCCTCCCAAGTCCCAATCCCTTTCATATTATTTTTGTAGTAATAATAAAATATAAATAATAATAATATGAAGGGTGACCTACTTAATTAACCACTAGTATTTATTTAATAAATAAACGTGTCAATCACATTGGACCGTAAACGACAGGACTTACTCCGTTTGGCCCAATGCCTTATATATCCTCAGGTCATTGCTTGCGACCAAAGGTGTTGACTGCAGGACCATGCAAGACCTTGCAATTGCATTTAATTCCTTTTAAGTTTTAGTGTTTGAAAAATTCGTGTGTTTGATAGTATTTAGTTGAAATATTATATATGTAAATGGTTTTCAAGGAGCTAATTCGTTCAGAACTCAGTTGACTTTTTAAATTAGTAATCGGAGTAAATGAGTAATTGATAAACATAAAAGATTATAAAATGACGTGTTTGTTTTTTGTATAAATTATAGGAGTACTTTCTAAAAATTACAATTACAATGTTATAGGTAACGAGTTTCCATCCCGGTTTAGCGGCGGCTAATCACTTAGGACTTGTTTGGTTCAACCGAGGGGGAAGGGAGGGGAGGGGAGGTGAGGGGAGGGATTTTTAAAGAGGGGAGGTGAGGGGAGGGATTTTTAAAGAGGGGAGACGAGATAAAATATAATTTATTATGTTGACAAAATTACCCTCACTTTTTTATTAAAATTCTAAATTATCCTTATTGGAATATTAAAATTTTAGGTTATATTTTTTTTACAACAAAAAAAATTTAAGTTTTCTACTCATTGAATTTTTTTTTGGATATATATCCATTAGATTTTTTTTGACGTAATATATCCATTATAATTTAATCCTTATTTTGAGTTTATAAGGTTAAGGCTAAAAAAATAAATTACTTCTCTCATTCCCTCCCCTCGTTAAAAAGTTGAACCAAACATAAAAATTTAAAATATTACCTCCCCTCCCCTCACCTCCCCTCTAAAACCTCCGAACCAAACAGACCGTTAAGAGTTGCAAGTCGCTTATTTATTGTTAGTAATTATAGTACTTTTTATACCAAAAAAAAAAGTATGTATAGGTAATCATAATTTTGAATGTTTAGTTAATTATTACTCCTTCCGTTCCAAAATATGAGGGAAAAAATTAGCAAAAAAAATGATATATTTTGTTCAAATTTTCAACCCCTCATATACATTTGAACCAATTAACCCCTCTTTTTTTTTGCTGTCAAACTAATCCATCCCTTTGTAGTGATCGACTCAAAACATGTATAATATCTCTCCAACATATTCAGATTGTATAAAAGGATTGCTCTTATGATGCAAAAGTACCTTTAATGACACAACTATACTATTTCGGGCGGGGGTTGTAGGCATATTGTTTATTTCTGGGATCAAACTAATCTTAGGGAGCATTTGATTTACGGTTGCGAATTTCATTGCCAGAAATAACTTTTTCAGAAAACTATAATGGATATTTATTCCTATGTATTTTAAAGAAAATGTGTTTGGTTAATAAAAGCCATGATCTTTAGAGTTATTTGTAAGAGTGAATATGTGAGTAGTTATTTTAATTTTATTCCCATCTTCATAGAACTTTTTATGCCCACCTATTTTCTTGGTATTAAAATCATAGAACTATTTTCTTGGTAACAAACATAAGAATTTATATTTGTAACTTCTACATTCCTGGGAATAATTTTTTCAACCACGAAACAAACACCCCCTTATGAACAAGAACAACCTTGATGAAGGTGATAATTTTGTCTAAACAAGTTTTGTAGTATATGAGTGTTCAACACTTTTATAACACTTCCAAAGAATAACACAACCCGTAATCACCAGTGTAAAAAATCAAGACCAAGCTATACTGATGACATGACATCAAACGTTTAGCTATCACTTTTGGTATTGAAGTACTTGCACTTCTATGCGCGCGCACACACACAGTACCACCAAAATACGTCAAGATATAATTGTCATGTAGTTGAGCAGGTGTAATGTTCTGGAACATTTTTTTAACACATTTCAATTATAGTGAAATTCTTGTAGGTTTCACCATTCTCAAAAATAAGTCTCATGAAATGATGGAACCCACATGAAATTAATTTACTAAATGGGAGTGATTGCTAAGGGTTCCCATGTATCAGAATAAGCATTAAAAATCACAAACTGAAAAACACTAATAATTGTCAAAATTGAAATGGGAGGGGCGATGTAGGGTGATCAGTGATCACATATTTACAACTACAGGGATGCCAATTTGAATAAAGACGCATTCTTGTTAGTTGTTGGTACCATGTTTTACCACAAATCATTGATCATTGAACAATTCAACTTCCGGCAACAAGATAACAGCGCTAATAAAAAAGAAACCAACCCATAATGTCCCAATCTGATATTCTGCTGTATTTTCACACCAGAAGTACAATCATTTTTATTGAATTCTGAACACCGTGTCAGTATTACTACCTCTGGGGCTCCAACTATGTGATTCTGTGATTACTGTAAAATGATGAGAGAGATAGAGAGAGAGAGCTACAAATACAATCATACAACTAGTAAATCAAATTAAAGAAAAAGAAACATTTATGCAACTGTAAGTTTTCACTGTAAGTCATCAATACCATTTCTATTTACGATGAGCCTCCACATCTGTAACTAGTTTCACTGTCTTGCTTTTTTTCTGCTGATATTTAGCATATGAATACCACACACCACCTGCTGTATTGATAACCAAGCCGGTCACATTCAAAGCATGGACTTGAACACCGCCAAGTAAGAAGAAACCGAAGGTCTGAAGAAACAATAAGAAACAGATTTAGTGTTTGAATTTAATGTAATGTAACATAAAATACAACAAAAGATGGATAATGGCTATGTATCAATATTACGTGCCAGGACAACTATTCCAAATTCGAGTTTTGTTTTGTTGCTTTGACAAAAAATTGTATGGCAAAAACAAGATCACTCCTAGCTTACCGTGGAACCAACTCCTTTGAGAACGCCCACAATAGTTGTAGTTAAAGCAGAATTAACAATAGTGCACAAGAACATGGTGAAGTTGAGAACAATGCCCATCACCAACGAAAGAATAAGGATCACCAAAAATGAAAAAGAATAACTCTGCGAAGGAAAAAAAATTAAGTCAGATATTAGCTTCACGTCAACATATAACTAAAATAATAAATGACACAACCATGTCACATTATCAGATATATACAAACTTTTAGTCTTTCCAAATGTCAACCATCACTTGAGAAATATACTTTGCCAAGGATTTAATTTAAAACTGAATAAACTGTCCATTGATCTGACAATTAATTTATAATTATAGAGCATCTAATTTATCATGGACTATAGACAATATGTGCTCTATTACTGGAAAAGACCCGTCTTATCATGCCAAAAAAAAAAATTACTCACATCAAGTGATTTCACAGTTCACACCCTTATCTTTATTTTTCTTTCACCAAGCTTTGTGTTTCATGCTTAATCCCTAGTTCCCACAAACTTGAATTCACTCCAAACCTCAACCCCCCTCCTCCCCCAACAGGTAGGCATTATTTTGATAATATATCCAAGAGTGAACAAATAAGTAGAAAGCTAGCATAAAACTTCTAATGGGCATTATCAGACTGAGGAGGGAAGGACTGGTGCTGACATAATTGATGTTTCCCCTTGAATTGTCCAACTCAGAAAGACGGTCACAAGGAAACGAATAAGCAATAAACATTTACTGTTGGGGATAACTAAATCAAAAGCATACTATGATCGAGACTTTTAGCAGTTCCTTTTGAAAGCATTATATTTATTGGATTGTCTAGATTAAAAGATAGACTTTTAGCAGTTCCTTTTGAAAGCGTTGTATTTATCAGATTATATAGATCAAAAGACAGAAAATGCCAAAATTCAAACAATGGTAGCTACAAATCAATTTTAATACCAAGAAACAGGTTAAGAGTATGACCTTTGCAAATAATACAGATAAAGAATCTGGGAATTCCCCTGTGGCTATAATAAGAAACATCAAAAATGGAAGAGATAAAAAACTGTTGTAGAACATGATTTCCACTGATGAAAGTCCGTTCTCAGCACCAGATTTTTCCACCAGCACAAGGTACATGGTCTGCATAGGAGAGTAGATAACACTGTGAGAAAAGCATGTACAATTACAGCACCCATCACTCAATTTAAAGGATTATGAAGAACAAAACATCAGTGTATACCTGGAAAAAAACAGAAATGAAAGCCATGCTATACCCAAAAAGGTCAAAGGAAAAATCTCCAAGGGCCGCTATGAGAACTCCAGCAGCAGTCAATATCACTGAGAGAGTCACCTGATATTTGACATAAAGAAACATCATTTCTATTGAGTGTAAACTCTACTAAAATTGGTAGTGAAATCAAAACTATAGCCTACTAAATAAATATAATTGTAGGTAGTTTAGATTGAGATTTGTAAAGGCTGTTCTACCAAAAATTCATAAAGATAACAGCAAATAACAACAAAACTAACATCAAAAGCTTTTTCGCCAGCTTAAGAGAGGGAAGTAATCAAAATCCCCAATCGTCTTGGTAGGCACTAGGCACCCAATCAAATTAACATAACATTTTGATACTGGTCACTGTTGTTGTATAAGGGCTCCATCCCTTCTCCAAATTTTAGAATCTATTTGGGATTAATGTTTCCACGCGAAGATCAAAGTTATGTCACTAGCTTAAATACCACTTCATAACCTCAGGAAAACCCCGTTACCAATGGTTATTCGTCTTCTGCCTCTTTAAAACCTACAAATACTTTTTTCTAATAACCCTCTTTGATCTTTGTTGGCCACAGCCTAACCAAGAGATTTAGATGTTTATTGTTCATAAACTAGGTTAAAATGGTGACAGAACAAACACAAACCATTAACAAACTAAAAATTAAGAAAATGATAGCAATTATTACCTGAATTGTAGGTCTCCCCTTTCCCAAGAAAGATCCAGCGATAAGTACAGCAAGTGGTGTAAGCCTCTTTATTGCAATATACATTGGGATATTCACTCCTTTCAAACTAGCCAAAGCAAATGCGACATTGGCATTATAGAAAAATGAAACCGGAAACAGTTGCTTGGCTGTTGCCATATCCACTCCTCTCGCTCTTGTGTATCCCATTTTTCGACTAAAGTGTATAAGCAAGGTGGTAACCAATTGCTAAGAAAGACAAAAACAGCAATAAACGAATGTTATATAAATCAATATCATATCGAACAGACTGACGCTAAATTTAGTAATTTACTCCTGCTTTAAACAAAAAAGCGGAGAAAGTACATTTATTACTACCTCTACCACTGAATATAAGCATTTTCGAAAGGTAAAAGTTTGTTCCGAGATACAAAAAAACACGTTTTGAATTACTAGATACATTTATTATTTTTTCTAAATATACTCATAATTAATACCACTATGTCAGAATCGAACACATGCAATAGCTTACCTGCAAAGTAAGAAGAGTCATTGAATGCGCATACTGCATAAGAACAGCTTTATTGATAAAAACCATTGCCATTGAAGCAATTCCATATGACACTGCCGCGATCAAACTGCATCATAACAATATCATTATGATCGGTTACATGCATACAACATCAACATCAAAATTAAGCAATTAGTTTAACTGTTAATAATTACAAATTCTACCGAATCAAACAAATGTAAAGTAAATAATTAAGAAATAATGAAACCTCGAAGAAAATGAAGTAGTTTCTGCTGCTGCTGCATCGGCACGGATCTCCATGGCCGATTAATGCGGAAAAATAGATCGATTGAATCCAATTAACACCGTTTGAATTAGGATTTAATTATAAAACCCAAAATGAAACCCTGAAAATGAAAATTGAATCAAAAAATGAATCTGTGAAACAAAAATAGTAAAGTTTAACCGAATCAAGTAATCGAATCCATGGAAATGAAGGTAATACCGGTAAAGGTTCGTTTACATGCTTGAAGAGAAATTTAAAAAATAAAAAATAAGAAAGAGGTGGAAGTAATATATATAATGGGAAAGTGGTGAGGGTGAAATTGAAAACTGGGGAAAAAAGGGATAGATAATTAAAGAGGAAGTGTAGTGTAGTATAGTAGTAAAATAATGATGAGAAAAAATGTACGTATATAATAAAAAACAAAAAAACAAAAGAGAGGGTAAAAAGAGTGGTGTATGAAACAGGTGGCGTAAAAGAATCGGCATCGCAAGGTAAGGTTTGGTGGTTCCCTAAAATCGGAGCAAGATGGAGACTCCAGTCCCGTGCTTCACTGCGGGCTGGCATTGAAATTTTCTCATCCCAAACGCCATGACTCTTTTTAACCCCTCAATATTCCAATTTTACCCCTGTACAAAAACTTCGGAACGTGTTTTTCGAAGTTTTTCTAGTTCAAATTTATCAAAATTTCGGAAAATACATTCCGAAGTTCATTTTCAAGGCAAAAAAAACTTCGAAAAACACGTTCCGAAGTTTAAAATTAGGGGCAAAAATAAAAATCCGGGGGGGGAAAAAAAGAGTCACGGGGGGTGGGAAGAGAAAATTTCGCTGGCATTGCCCTCTATACATTGGACTTTTTTAACAAAGCACTTAATTTATGTATGGGTTATGCTAAACGATGTATCCGGTGCACTTGTTAAGCATGCTAAACAGAAAATAAAAGACAAAAATAATAGTACTGTAATAAGATAACTTTTTACAAACATTGAATGCACAATTTCTAAGTCAAAATTTTCATAATAATTTGCTTAACTAATACACCGGGTGCATTGTTTAGCATTTTCCTTTATGTATCCACCCAGTTTTTTTTTTATGACTAAATATCCACCAAGTTATAATCTACTCTCTCCAATTTCATATACAGCAAATTTTCATTTTTAAAATTAGGTGAATTATTTGGTACACATTTTATATGTTAATTATGATATAATATTTTATTAGATATATTAATAATTTAATGAATTTTAAAATTAAAATTTACTTTTATATATATATATATATATAAAGAATAGAGGGAATATTTTATAGAGAATCATAAACCATACATACATATTGCCTTTCAAAAAAAAAACTATACATACAATTGTTAGATCGAGTTTAATATGAACGAATGTGTTTAATTTAACAATATTTATATTTGTTAGTTGAATTGGATCTTAGAGATGGATATAACATTTTGATGTACTCATTTCTAAAATTAAAAAAAAGTTAATTCAATGACAAAAGAAATTTTTACTCCTTAGAAAAAATGGGGACAATTTATTATAAATGTTTGTTAGTATTGGACTATTGAAACATACAATAGCTTACATTGTTAATGTTTATTATTACTTCTTAAGTGAAGTTTTATACAAAAAGATGCACTCTACAGCCAAAGAATAAAATGAAGAAAAATAAAGTTCTATACACCCGAGTGTAACAGCGGGCACACCATTTCCTAGACAAATCACACAAACCAAAACAAGTAGAGGCAATGGAAAATTAAAAACCAAAGAGTTGATTCATCTTTAAATCGCGTCTCGGTGTTCATTTTAGAAGCAAATTTTGTCTTGGCATCATCATCTTCATATGCCAAAAAAATACAACATGTTATCTCATCTTTAGCATAATGAAGTTATGTTGTGTCCATTTATGCCGTTTTTGTCCTGTTTGTGTGGAGGGGTAGCTGCTCTGCTGTTACTTTGATGCCTTCTGTTTTTAGTTTTGTTGTAGTGTTTTTTATGCTAGCCTTGTATTGTTGTCCTTCTGTTTGTTGCGGTTTGGTTTCTATTCCTCTGCTGGTGTTGTTTTGTTTTCAACTGCTGCTGGTGTTGCTTTGTTTATGTTCTTGTGGCTTTCTTTTGTATGTTGCTTTCCCTCCTTTGGTATGCCTTATACCTTGGGTTGTGGTTTAATAAAATTTTCTATTTCAAAAAAAAAAATGTATCCCTATATGCCTTTGTAAGACGTTTACTAGGTCTGTTGCCAAATAATTCCCGAAACCGGACCATAAATTGCCTATAAAGATTTGGATTAGGATTTACATATGAGAATGACTCCAAGGAAGAAGTCTCTCTGGATCTCTTACTGAAACTGTCTAGCATACCGGATCCGGATCTCTTTTTGGAGACATCTTTGAAATATTTATTCCACAAAAAATGGAAAAATGGCTTTGAGGCTGTTAAATTTAAAATGGCGTCCATGTGACTACTTTGAATGTTCGCTTGTTTTTCCTGTATATTTACGACATTGAAAAATAACAATAAAAGTCTCACAATTACAATTAACATCAAGTTCAAACCCACCCAAATTGGTACCACATAGGTATCCATTTTTGCATATAGATAGTCACAAATTATAATAATGTTTGACTTATCATATGCATAATATTCGATAGTCCTTGCAAATGGTGAATTCAAACAATTTTTGTATTACAGGATAATTTATCCCTGTGATATGCAAAATCTATCTAAACAATGTCCTTGGTTTTTTTTATCACGTTCCAACATGTAATTGAGTTCGTAAGGTGACGACAAATTTCTATTACCTTACAACAGTTTCGGTACATTCCCCCTAGACAATGACAAATTTTATGGTTTGCACTTTGCGGTGATGTGGACCATATGGTGAAGCCGTAATTTTTGGATTTCGAGTCTATGCCTCAATCAGTTAATGAGATGTTAGAGGCAGTCAAAAACATTGATTTTATATGTAGCATAAACATTGATTTTAAAAATTGTTTAAAATTATTTGTTAATTCTTTATCCTTTAACGCATAGTTTTTTTTGCTAAACAATTACTCACATCGTTTAATGCATATTGTTTAAAATTATTTGTTACTTCTAGAAAATAGAAACGACTAGAAAAGTTTCACTAGCATCAGCTAGTAGGAGAAGGTTCATTCCAACAGGCGGAACGACTAGAGAAGTATAAGCTTCAAGGCTGCGAGCTCCAACTTTGGCCAAGTAATATGCACAGGCATTGCGTCCACGATAGGTGTGAACCCCTCTAACTGTCCAGTCCCTAGCGAGGAGATCCTTAATATTGTGAATGATGGCCGCATAATGATTCCAGACATTAACATGGCCTGATAACAACTTGAAGACAGTCTTAGAGTCAGAGTAGCACAGAAGCTCTTTAATTTCCAACCCCCAAGCCAGAACTAAACCATGGTAAACTTCCAACAATTCCGCATGAAGAATGTTTGAAAATCCTATATTCCCAACAAAACTGTGGACCCACGCGCCAACCGAGTTCCGAATCAAACCTCCAAAATCGGAGACTCCAGGATTACCCAAGCTACTCCCATCAACATTCAGGATCATTCCAATACCACTTTAAGCATTCCATCGAACAATTCTAGTGGTCAGGCTCTCATGACTATTTAGAAGGCACTTTTTAAGCAGGCGGGTGAGGTTATCAGTGTTCATCCTAAGGGTAAAGTAGGAAATTGCCTCATTATTCATGCACAGCTGATTTCTAGCTCGCCAAATCCACCAAATTGCTGCCTGAAACGAAAAGACAAGGGATCCATATGTGCTAAGCCGCAACTAGGTATATAAGTTCTCTACTTGGAAGAAAGTCTGGTTCGTGAAGCCAATCGATTTCCATAAGAATTTCACAAACTTACAGTCTCGTAAACAATGCAGAATTGTCTCGTCATCAATGTTGCATCTAGGGCAGGAGGCGTTTTGTAGCATCCCACGATGAGAAAGCATTGATTTGGTTGGAAGGGTATCATGGATATCTGTCCAAAGAAAAAACTTAATCTTTTTCGGTGTCGGGATATGCCACAACCAATTCCAAGAGACGTCCTCTACAGAGTTGGTAAATTCGTTACGGTTAAGCCAATAATAACCATCTTGAGCTGTGTAGAAGCCATTTAGATTTCCTCTCCAGGAGTAACAGTCAGACACGTTGGAGTTTAGACAAACAAGGAGAGATTTCAGACGGTTAGAGACCTCTTCCGGAATATTAGTGTAGAACAAATTAGTATTCCATTTTCCATCAACATAGGCATCCTTCACACTCATTTGTAAGTCATGAATGTCGATATACAACACTTAATTCTCTAGTTTGCCTATACCTGACCAATTAATGAACCAGAAAGATGAGTTGCCATCGCCCAGTCGAAATTGAAACCCATCTTTGAGAGCTGATAATGCTTTCATGATAGCATTCCAAGTGACTGAGCCCAGTTTTTTGGGAATAGAAAGAAACAATTCATTTTTTATATATTTATGTTTCAAAACTTGGACCCATAAAGCATCACAATTCTGATGAATACTCCAAACCAACTTGCCCAAAAGTGATGCGTTGGCATCTCTAGCCTTCCGAATACCCAAGCCTCCAAACTTCTTTTTATAGTTTTTGTTATATCTTAACTATAAAACCTAATTTTTTAATTGCTTAAATTATTTGTTACTTTTTATCTTTTAGCGTAATATTTCAATTCAAAGTTTAACTATAAATTAAAGGATAAATAAGTCTTTACCCCCCTGAAAAAATACAAAAAAATTATTAATTTTATTTTAATGAATTTTTTTTCAATTTCAATTGTTTCAAAAAAACAATTTTTTTTTCAATGTTTTTAAAAAACTACAAAAAAATTATATGCATGTCATGTCATCAAAAATGAAGATTCTATGTCTAGTTGACCATTCAGGAGGTAATTGAAGGAATCTTCACATTACGAGGGGGAATCACAATTTTTTTACAGGGGTAAAATAAAATTCGTCTATTTTGCAGGGGAGTAAAAACCCATTTATCCATTATACTACTAGTTAGTTACATGATAAATATCATGTTCAACCATATTTGTAAACACTTGAACAAGATGAATAACAACATCAAAATTAGTCATGTTCCTTGGCACTATGAAAAATGTATTTCAAGGTGAAATATAACTTCTCTATAAATACATGAGGATCTCCTTGAGTCGCCATTGTTCCAAACACCTAGGATCAAATAGAGAATCAGAGATCAATCAATAAGAACATCAAAATTAGGATTAATGGTATGCATTGACGAATCCGCCGATTCTAATGGGTAAGAGTGTGTTAGTTAGTTAGTCAATTAGTTACGTTTTTTTTATAGGCGTGTTGTTGTCGTGCTAGGTTTGTGACTGTGTTGCCTTCCATGTGAACAACATGAAGAATAAGACTATACATAGCCATGAGTGAGTCGTGTTGGGTAAGTCTCATACATTTCCTATTTTATTTGTAAAAAATGTCTGAGTATGAATATTCATACCGGAATACTCACACAAAGTGTTTAGGTATGAATATTCACACCTAAGCATTCATCAAATCTGTTTTGGTATATATATTTTTTTAATTTATTTATTTATCAGTGACGATCTATAAAATAAATGAATATATATATATATATATATATATATATATATATATAATTTACGAGTTTGTTTAATAAATTTGTAATTTATGAGAGATAGAGTTTGGTGTGGGCATCAATGTCCCATACATTATCCATCATGTCCTATTTTTTTTGAAATATGAGAAAATTCAAACGAGTATCTATTCAATTCATATTTTCCCGTCAAAGTTGTTATGAGTTTTGGCGTACCCACAGGTACAAATTGTATTGGTATGTCTAGAAAAATTCGCATTATTTAAGCTAAAAACATTTTTTTGAATAAATAACTGTATGAGTTATGTTGGGAACTAAACAACTGTGATAATTAAGCGATATTTAATTTTAAAATAAGTGACCGTGATAAAATAAGTTGATAAATCCACAATTTATAATTAAATTGACAAATACCAATAGTGTTAAATTAAACATATTAGTGAGAATGAATTCTCTCCATTTATTTTTTCTCATGTTCCTCAATTTTTTCAATCTCCACCTTTCAATTCACCTTTTTTGTCTTTTTCTTTTCTCTCTCTACCTAAATCAATGGCTCAAAACAACTCTCCTCAACCTGTTGTCTCTGAACTCTCTCTAAACAGAAAACGCGTTTCTCACCCCCTACCCATCCAAACATTAATTTTCGATGTAGCCAAACATGGTGGTGGTGCGATGAGCGGCGCTAGCCCTCCGCACCACCGTTGTCGGAATCGGCGTCGGTGATTCTGTGGTGGTCCTCTCTGCCTCCTTCAGATCGGCACCGACGTTCTCCTTTCCGATCAGTTCTGTTTGCTTCTGTTCGTGGCGGTGCTTCTAGTCCTTTTCCGGTCAGTCAGTTTCTGTTTGTGTTGGTGGTTGTGGTGCGTCGGAGTTCTTGCCGGTGAGGTGTTTCAGAACGATTCCGGTGTCGGTGAGGTGTTTTAGAATGATTCTGGTGCCGGTGAGGTGTTTCAGCCCTCTACGTTTTGGATCCGTTGCCGGATCTGGTGGTCGTTCATCTCTGATTTCGGATGTGTTTTGTTCCGTTTTGGTGTGTTGGAGCGGATCTGGAAGTTGGCTCTAGTTTTCAGAGCTCCGGTGATGGCTTTGGTGTGTTCCGTGTGTTTCGGGTGTGTTTTTCGCTATTTTCTGTCAGCGGATCTGACGACGCACCGGGTGTTTTCCGGCGGATTTCATTGTGGTGGAGGTGCTGAGGAGGTGATGTGGTGGTGGGTGTTTAGATGTTAATGCGGTGGTCTTGAGATTTGGGTGTTAGAGGTGATGTGGTGGTGGTCGATGCCGTGTACGATTGGTCTTCTTTGATACAAATTCTCTGACCGTTCTCCAAATCTGCTGAGATTTGCAGTACTCTTTTTTTGAGCTTCTGTTGGTTTTCAAATCTGTTGAGATTTGTAGGTTTATGTATTTGGTTGAACTATATCATGTCGGTGTCGACTGCTTAAACTCACCTGCTTAGGTTTTCGTTGTACTGATTTGGTGATGATGGCTGGGTTGTTGCAATTATTGAAGTGTTTCCCTCCGTCAAATCTTTGTTGTTGCTATCTTTTCCGAAGTCTTTGCCGACACTCATGCAATCAGATCGCAAATGTAGACCTTTTGCTTATACTAGAAGCTTTTGGCGGTCTCCACCGAGCTGAATGTTTTGGTGGGTTGCAATTTGCTCAGATCTATGTGGAGTGTGTTTGTTGTCGGCGTTGTTGTTTGGAAGGGACGAGTTTTGGCAAGGGCATGAGAGAATCCACTCTAATTATTGGAGTATGAACTTCAAACCTCACCATTCTTTGTATGAATTTCAATGATGATTGTACTGCGTTGGCTAAAGCAAAAATTAAAATAAAATAAGACAACAAAAAACAAAAAGAGAGAGAGAAAAGAATGGAACCTGGGTTACCCGGACCCGAATAAAAGTGGTCCGAACCGATCCGTGTTGAGTTAGAGTGGGAGTGGATGGAGATAGATTGAGAGGAGAGAGAAAGAGAGAGACATTGGAAAATGGGGATTAAGGCGTGAGACTATACGAGAAGAGAGGAGAGAGTGCAAATTTCCAAACAAAATCCACCATACCATTTTCTGAACCCACCACCAATCACCAACCACCACTTCAATCTTCTCTCCCAAATCATCAGGTTACAATTTTCCCCTTTCCTTTTTCTCCAGATTTCAATCTCCGATTCGCGATTCTCATTTTCACGATTTCTCTTTTAATTTCACCATAATTACACGCGTTTTTATTCGATTTCTCTTTCTTTATCGTTAGAAATCAATTCATCTCTCTCTCTCTCTCTCTCAATCGCGCGAAGGATTGAGATTAGGATTAGAAGAAGAAGAAGAAGAGAGGAATATGCAACAGAGACTCAAGCTGCAGCAACAGCAACAACAAGCACTCATGCAGCAAGCTTTGCTTCAGCAACAGCAGATGTACCATCACCCTGGCATGCTTGCCGCTGCCGCTATGACTCAGGTAGGTCATTTCCTTCATTCCCCTTTTCGCTTTCTCCATTTTTCCTTTTTCCATTTCCATCAGTTTTTATGTAAAGGCGCATACGAACGCAGAATATATAGAGTTATAGATAGATAATTTCCATTCTTAGCTCTATCTATGATTTTATTTTGAATTTCGGAGTATTTTTTTTATTGAATAATTGATATTAGTGACGAGTGCTAGCTATTATATATACATATATTGACTTTTGTGTTTGTATGTTCATATAGTTTTCTTCATTGAAGAAATTGCTACTTGAGTAGTCTTTTGTTTATTATTTGGAGTAATTTTGATGGTTGCTCAAATGGTTTTAGCTTAGGGTTAAAGGAATGGGAGGACCTAGGTTCAAAGTCATTTGTTTGGATAAACAACTTATAGCACAAGTGCTTATCATGATAGTTGTTATATATGCTACGAGCTATTTTCGTAAGTTATATTGGTGAACTTATGAAAATAAGTTGAAAAAAAAATTAGTTTTCATTAGTTCTTCCAAACAGTTTCACAAAATTTATGTCAATGTCAGTAGATAAGCTCAAATAAGCCAATAAAAACAGACCCTGTATTCCTTTTAGCTAGTATCTCCCTATTTCTTTATATTCCTGCAAGTTGGCCAATATTCCGATGTCCACTTTCATATAATTTTGTCTATATTACTGACCTGTCACTAGCATTCTATGCATTTGTTGGGTATGTATCCCCTATAAAAGTGAGGGATGGACTTTGGAAGAACACATGGAGTCATAACCTTTTATTTAAAAATCAAGAGTAGATTTTGGCAGCCTCATAGTTGCAATACTCATTTGTGCTTTATTTAACACAATAATAAATCATTGCACATAGTTTTCTACAACTTTCCAATTAGAAAGAAAACATAACTTTCCAACACTTTTAGGTCTTCAAATTTCAATATGCCAATAGAGACAGCACAAGACTTGCCAAAAGTTTCCTACTCTGTTGGAATCTAAATAGTTAACCTATGGTCACACAATGCACGTAAATGGTTATCTCACGATGGATGAACTGTTAAAGAATTATTTTCTTTAGTTATTATATGCTAAACTGAAATCGTTTTACGCAATTGATGGGTTACCATTTGTATTATTAGTCTGACAAATTGGTTTATTAGAGGCATGCGAGAAATAGTCCTACTGTTTTACCATCAATGAAAGATTGAAATTTATTCTTTTTCCTTTTCCTTCTATGAGTCTATTCTGGGTATCTTCCTATTGTTGGCAGGATCTTATCTTTTTCCTTTTTTTAATACGTCTTGTTTTGGAAATTTTGCAGATGGAGCCTGTACCAAGTGGAAATCTGCCTCCTGGTTTTGATGCTTCTGCATGCCGTAGCGTGTAAGTGTTGGATTTCTTTCTGCTTTTATATGTTTTTTGTCCTCAGTTTTGTTGTGTTTGTTTCCAAGTATGGGAGTTTTCCTTTTGGTACATAATTTCTAACTATAGACACAAATTTCTTTTACATAATGGTACTTTTAATTAATTGATCTGAATTTGTGAGAGATAAATTTGATGCTATTGATTGTCAGAAGTATTGTAGTTTTCCACTTTGATACCTAATTAATTTGATGTTTTGTGCTTTCAGTTATGTAGGAAATATTCATGTAAATGTCACTGATAAACTTCTTGCGGAAGTTTTTCAGAGTGCTGGCCCTCTTGCCGGGTGCAAGCTCATAAGAAAAGAAAAGGTTTGATTTATAATTCAATTCAATGTTCTTTGCTGTTGAATGATGATCATATATTATTACTATTTTTAGCTCATTAATATCCTGTTTTTAATTAGCCTTGTCTTTTAACAACTATAAGGACCCGAATATTTTTCACAAAACATAGTTATCAGTAATGATGGCTAAGTATTTTGATTTTTTTTAAATGTCTATTTTGGGCACTTCACTCACATTTTCTTTTTGGAGACTTTCCTTGTATTAGGTTTTTGGTTTGGATTGGGCCCAACTCCCGGTGCTTAGAATTTTTAATCAAACACGTCTCATGAGCCCTTTCCCTACACTTGCTTCTACCTTTTCTCAAGAGCCCTTTCCTTATGCCAGCCAGTTGTTTCACAAAACACTTTATAAACTATTTTCAGACCTTAACTCTTTTCAATGTAGGACTTGGGTAATTGACATGGCAGTTAATCCCGGATCGCGGAGTGGCCAGCCCCAAAACTGGGATAGCGGCATCCCGGGAAGCGGGATGGCCGGGATGCCGCTATTTTGTTTTTAATTACATAAATAATACTATAAACATAATTAATGTAAAATTTAACAAACATCTCAAAATCTATAAAACATTCATAAATCAAAAATTCAAAACACAAATCTCAAGTCTTAAACATTACATCCAAATTACCAACAAAAGTCAAGCAAAATAAAGAAGCAAAATTAGACTGAACAGTTTCCGAGTTTGATGTTGGTATTGCAGATGGTGATGCCATAGTTCACAAATTCTAAAACAGAATAAAAAGAGAATTTGATTCTAGACAAAAAAAGAAAAAAAAGAAACAGAGCTTTTTTCATAACAGAATAACATGAAGCTTGGAGAATCTAAAAAAAATATGAAGCAACAGAAAAACATGAAGAAACAGAAAAGAAACAAGCACAAAACAGAGAAGAAACTAGAAGAACATGAAGCAACAAAAAAACAGAGACAAAACTAGAAGAAACAGAATAACATAAAGGCTGAAGCTTGGAGAATCTAAAAAAAACAGAGAAGAAACTAGAAGAATAGAACGAATCTGGACTGAAAAACAAACCTTAGCTGCTCTGCTCCCACCCTACCCGTAGCGGTCCGGCTCCGCTCCGGGCCGCGACACCGGGATCCCGCCGGGATCGCGCGCGATCGACTACACTGGGTAATTCCCAATACACGCTCTCACGCTTAGTATACTATCGGGCTTGGTGCATGGATAATATGGAAGATGGCCCAATCAATAGGCTCTAGATCTTTGGACTAAGCATAACTCATCCTTACAAAATCGACATGTAAGGTGAGGGTTGGGGGATGTCCTTCTTTATAAACTTTTTTTAGACCTTATCTCTCTTTTCATTGCGAGACGTGTGTTTTTCCAAATACCTTGAAAAATCCTGTTGAGGTGATATGTTGTTAAGGAATTCTAAAAGGACATGCATCATATTCCAATAAAGAAAAGGATGTCAGAACTCGGTACAAAAGTGTTTGGTGTAGGTGGCCTGGCCTTTGCCAACTAAGAGTTTTTGCTGTCTCCCTTCTAGAGAACTCCCTACTACTTGATGAATGGGGTGGTAGTGCCCTGTCCTGTCTTTGCTGTTTAAATTAGTGACCACTTATCTGTATCAACCCTGATAGTGTAAATCTGTAAGATAGGCTTCTTTAACTTGGAATTATGTGTTGAAAGCTGAGAGCTTGAGAGAGAGAGAAAATGCAGCTGCTAAGAAGGTTATATACTACTTAGATCTTGCCTGTGTGTTCTAGCTTATAAGTTAATTGTCATAGTTATAATCCTTGCTGTGGGGTGCACAGTAAAATGCTCCTAACAGTTGCTCTTAGTCCAGCATCTACGTGTACTGTATTGTTTTTCTAGTCATTATTTCTATATCCCTGTTCCTTATTTTTTGGTTTCTGCTTATTTGTTCGTCTTTTTTTGGGTTAAATTACTGTTACAGTCCTCTTATGGTTTTGTGGACTACCATGATCGAGCATCCGCAGCGCTTGCAATAATGACATTGCATGGAAGACAACTGTAAGCATTATGTTCAATTCATTTTATTCTGGTTTGTGCTATATATAGCAACATTACAATAGTTTACTCTTTTGTTATTTCCATTTGCAGATATGGTCAAGCACTCAAGGTGAATTGGGCATATGCCAATAGCAGTAGGGAGGATACCTCAGGTTATCTTTAAATGCAACCCATCTATTGTTGGTTTTGATTATTTTGCTTCTCGGGGACTTCCTTTTTCTTCATTTTTAGTTGTATATTCCTTTAATTTTTAGTCCAAATCATCAGGGCACTTCAATGTATTTGTTGGTGATTTGAGTCCAGAGGTTACTGATGCAACTTTATTTGCATGCTTCTCAGTCTATACTACTTGTTCGTGAGTTCCTCGTTGCTTTTTTCCCCCTTTATTACATTTTTTTTTTGGGTCACTGGAATAGGTATATTATTTTTAATGGTGAATTTTGTAGTCCTTGTTAGTGGTGAGAAGTTGAAGAAAGATAGATGATATGGGGGAGTTAATTTCAGTACGAGTTACTTGGTCTTGCAAGACATATTGGTTTTTGGAACTTACTTTTCCATCTTCTCTCTTATTATTTGCAGTGATGCTAGGGTTATGTGGGATCACAAAACTGGCCGCTCAAAAGGATATGGTTTTGTTTCTTTCCGTGATCATCAGGTATTGCTTATTCTGTATGCTGGAATATACTGGAGAGATCAACCAATGAACCATACTGATATATTTTCTTTAAAGATCATTATCATTGCTTTCAATTTATTTTCCCTGTTTAGCTAGATGAATTAGTACAGAATAAACTTATTCCGATAAATCATTGAAATGCTCATTTTCCAATACTAACTATTAATAATTTGTCTTTATGCAATTAATATGCAGGATGCCCAAAGTGCCATCAATGATATGACGGGTTAGACATTTTATTATTCACTCTCATTCTGTTTACACGCATCTGTTGTTATTATTTGGCACTATCCCTTCCAACTTGTTGTGTTTCATGCATCATGTAGGTAAATGGCTGGGAAATAGGCAAATAAGATGCAATTGGGCAACTAAAGGAGCTGGTGGTAGCTCAAATGAAGAGAAAATTAATGACAGCCAAAATGCTGTTGTGCTTACAAATGGATCTTCAGGTATGACACACCTTTCTATAAATTAACTGTGCTGAATGATGCCATACTAATCAAAATGTGTGAAGGATATCACACGTAATTTGGTTCTTCGTATTTGTTATGCACAAACCCACGTATTAAGAAAGGTAGTTAGATCAAATTTAATCTTTGCAATACCAATAAAAAATTATTCTGTTGCCTAAATTACCCTCCACGATTAATAAATTGGGTCATTGGAAATATAACATAGTTAAATTAAATTAGGGGTAATTTAGAGATACTATCATTAAATATGGGAGAAGTTGTTAACTTCTGCTTAGATTTAAAAAAATATGAGCTATTTTTGCTTATATTTCATTCTAGAGGGAGTACTTGTTTAGCATATTGTGCCTTCGGTTTAAGTATTATGCACTTCTGCCAGTGTGTTTAAAGGGCATGTGTAGAGCTAGCCAAATAGTTGATATAAATAACAAAAATTTAGTTTGAGTGAGACTTTGGTAATCTTGTTTGTTTACATGCCGAGTATTCTAAATTTCTAATATTATTTGTATTTGGCAATATGTGTGTTGTCCATTACTTCTTTTGGATATTGTTTCTTTAGCTAAGTTTATAGAGTTATTGAAAAATTACAGGCTGGGAATTTTGGGGTTGCTGAGAGATAAGTATAGTTATTTTGTTATGTGTTTTACAGATGGAGGTCAAGATAATGGCAACGAGGATGCTCCTGAAAACAATCCTTCATACACAACAGTTTATGTTGGCAACCTTCCCCATGATGTAAGTTATATGAATTGATTGATGAGATATTATGGTTATTGTTTGTGTTAGATATGTAGGTTTTTATAATTTCAGCTTGTATTTGCATAGAAACAAGAATGGTCTGTGCGCCTGTGCCCTTATTATGTTTGGGGCCCCAAGGCCATTATTTTCTGTTGTAACAAGATTACTACAGCTAAACTGCAGATAAAACCAAACCCACCTTTGTCTTCACTTCTTAGGTCTCTTGTAACTGAAAGAATAAGCCGTTTTATGCTCTGATGAATAACAGTCTTTCCATTTCGCAAATTATGAATTGTTTGGTTCACAATCTTCTTGATATGTAATTTACAATTGTGCTTTGAGGTCACAGGTAACACAAGCTGAACTCCACTGTCAATTCCATGCATTGGGGGCTGGGGTACTTGAGGAGGTCCGAATTCAGAGGGATAAGGGTTTTGGATTTGTCAGATACAACACTCACGAGGAAGCAGCATTGGCCATTCAGATGGCTAATGGGAGACCAGTTCGCGGGAAGACTATGAAGGTGAGAATTCTCACTTGTTGCTTGTCTTGTCAGTTAATTACTTCCCGTTTCAGTATTGGGGCTAGTGTTTGCCCTATGTAATATTCCCTCCATACCAAAATATAAGTCGTTTTGACCATACTACACAAATTAACAAATGTAATTAATGTTGTATGGAAAAGAGAAATTATAAGCTAGTTTACAAAATCGTCCTTCATTAATTGTATGGGAAAGATAAATTGAAGAATTGAAAGAAGAGAAATAAATAGTTAAGGGTATAATAGGAAAAAGAGCAATAAATGCTTTATTGGTAATGTAAAACGACTTATAATTTAGTACAAATATTTTTCTCAAAACGACTTATATTTTGGTACGGAGGTAGTAGTGACTAGTAAAGTCCTTTTTAAAGAATAGGAATGTAAATCTTTTCTTCCTATTGCCCATAGCCATATAATCTTACTCATGTGTGATACAAACATGCTTGCTTGCACCTACCCATACACCCATACGTTGCCCCAACTTGAAATAAGTAAATGAGTTCCCGTGTTGTCCAATAGTGGCTAGTGGCTACAACGTATTTGTTCTACGATACGCTATATAGTACAAAATAGCAGCTATAGTGGTGTGATAGCATTGTAGCATAGCAGGATTTGTACAAACCTCTATTTTCCTCGATTCACGATTGACAACATTGGTAATGACACAATTACAGGGTCACCCTTTCCTCTATGTTTATTTTCTAAAGGCTGGCAGAATGTTTTCATGTGAGTCAGTGAATATTATTTATTTGACTTGATTTGTGCAGTGTTCATGGGGTAGCAAACCAACTCCTCCTGGGACAGCGTCAAATCCATTACCTCCTCCTGCTGCACAACCATATCAAATACTTCCTACTGCAGGGATGAACCAAGGCTATTCTTCGCCCGCTGAGTTGTTGGCTTATCAGCGCCAGTTAGCCTTGAGTCAGGCCGCAGTATCTGGCCTTTCAGGACAAGCTCTTCTCCAAATGTCTGGACAGCATGGCCTAGCTCCTGCTTCAATGGGTATAAACTCTGCAGCATCTCAAGCCATGTATGACGGATATACTGGTAATTCGTCAAGACAGCAGCTTATGTACTATCGTTGAGGCGTTGGCTTGACCAGTTGCGTTGTTGCCTTCTGTGGGCATTGATGTGCATCGTGTTCCACTTTGCTTCCCTGCACGTCCTTTTCAAACTGGGCCTTTTTTTTATTGTGGTATTGTGGCTTGATTTTTACTTAATTTATACTTATGTGTTGTAATTTATATTGTTTGATCTTATGAGGGTTTAAGAACTCTATAAAAGGGATCTATGTTTTGCTAGGAAGAGCTGCGAGTTTTATGTTTGGGTAGTTTTTATTATTGTTACTGTATCTTTTTTATTATTGTTACTGTATATTTATAAAGTATTGACTTGAGTTCATGTAATTTAGTTTGATACTTTTCCTGTCACAGCATGTTGCAGATTTGCACAGGCCTTCAACCATTTAGATTTACACCGACTTATCACTTGGCTTTATGTGATTGTCTAGATAATTATTGTTTGGAAATTGGAATTCAATAATCTATGACTAAGATCAAATGTATCTTATTTATGATGATTTTTAGTAAAGTAGAATTTAATGAGTTCTATTAAACTTAAAAATGACAAGTTTTTCTTACAGCTGGTCGAATTCCGATGAAGGGTCTTCCTGCCATCTTATCGTCTATCAGTTTATGCAATGAAACCGGATTGTTTGCATTTCGTTTTTCTTATCAAGTTCTTGTATGCCTTAAGCTGGATTGTTTGCATTGTTATGGATCGGCTCTTGTCTATCGGTTTATATTAGTATGTGTAACTGAAAATTGATTTAATTTATGACTTTCTTCATGTTAGATATGAATCAATACGATGTCTGGTAAAAATCCTAACACATGATTCATGAATGCTTTTATTTATTATTTTTTTTTAAACGGTCAAAATTAGTAATTAATTGTTAATATTAGTACTTTTCTCTTTTACTGGAATTTGAATCATAGTCCTTTTACACCTTAACTTTTTTAACCTCCGGCTCAAGCCCGTTGAGCTACTCAATCCACCCTACTTTTATTTACTATTACATTTCACATTAGTGAGTTATTAGCGCTTATATTTACCATTGATTGCAATTTTATCTGTCAAAAATGTATCGATTAACTTTTCTTATTGTAAAAAGAAATGGCTTGACTATACATGTGTATAAGTGTACCGTAAAAATATATACATTGTATAGCACTTTCTTTCCAAATTACATTGTTTTTTAACTGAAATTGCATTGTGACTGAATTTGAATTCTGAAATTCTACCTTAAAAAAGGCTAAGCTTTTGATGGAGACTATATATATATATATATATATTAACACAAGTAAAAAAAACAGAAAGAATCAAATATTCTACCACATAAATATACTTAAGCGTAACCAATCGTTAGTTGATTCAGTAGTGATTGACGCTAAACTTGGTAGGGAGGACCACGGTTCGATCCCCCGCAATTGCGATCGGAAGGGGGCAGGAACTACTTGATGCCAGAACTGACCCACGAACCAGATTCAACTGGTGGTGAAAAAATAAAATAAAATACACCTAAGTGTTATAATAATCCTAAATAATATGAAAGACAATGTTACTATTAATGTTGAAATATCTATCCAAAATTTCAACTTAATGTTGATTATCAATCTAAATGTCAACTTACAATTGTAAATGTAAATTATTTTATTCACAATTTTTTTATATGGTTTTCACTTTTATTCACAATTTTAGTAGTATAAATATCACTTTTTACTTCATGTAAAATACACGCTTTAAAAGTAACAAAATCTGATCCAAATTTCTCCATTCTTTTCAAATTTCCGATTTTCTCAAGGCTAAGTAATTTACATTTAACTTTGTAAATTAATCCATTGAACAAATTTTCTCAATGTGATTTTGTTTTGAGGTGTATCCCTTCTCATTCTCATAACAGGTAGTGAGTAGTGACACTTCCAAGCACTGTTTACTCAACTTCTCATCTAACAACCTTCCACCGCCTACGTACATCACTGCTGCAACTTTAATTTCTTCTTATCTTCTCCTTTGTGTGTTTAATTTTCATCATCATCTTCAATCAATCCCAAACAAAGTCTCATATTGTGACTTGTGGTCGTTGTAATTGATTTTTAGTTTTGATTATTATTAGGTTACATGGAAGATTCAGAGCAAAGAAAAAAACGGTTGAAAGAAATGCGATTGGAAGCTGATCTCGCTGAAGATTCTGGTCTTGTAGGTTCCGGTGTTCCTGTTTTTCTTTCAAATCCATTGGCTGAACCTCCTTCAACTGTTTTATCAACTGATGCTGCTCCAAGATTTAACTATTATACAGATCCAATGAATGCATTCTCTTCTGATAAGAGAACTAGTGTTAATGTCCGGCCTGCGCCCGACGAGTATTTGCCTCCTCCTCCTCCGAGTTTTAGTCGACCATCTATGGTGCAATTTTCTTCGCCATATCCAGGTATCATTTGATGTGATGATGAATTAATATTAAGCATTGATATAGATACGGATACCAGACACAACACTGACACGTAGACACTGGTTATAATTTTAGAAAATGGAAGTGATTGAATATTATCACTTGTTTTAGTGTCTGACATTGACATTGTAGGGCTGAATTAACTTAATACCCGCCTATTAGGCATTGATATGGACACCGATAACAGACACAACCCTGACACTGGTTATAATTTTAGAAAATGGAAGTGATTGAATATTATCACTTGTTTTAGTGTCTGACATTGACATTGTAGGACTGAATTAACTTAATACCCGCCTATTAGGCATTGATATGGACACGGATAACAGACACAACACTGACACGTAGACACTGGTTAAAATTTAAGAAAATGGAAGTGATTGAATGTAACCTCTTGTGTTAGTGTCTTGGTGGTGTCTGACATTGACATTTGTTGGACACCAAAGACGCCTTTGATCTGAAACGGTGCTTGAAATCGTAAAATGTTAATCAAGTTCGTTGAATTTGTAACTAAGTGAATAATGTTAGGGATGCATTTGATAACAAATACAGACAGAAAGATGAAAGTGATTAATATTTTGCAAATGTGGTGATTATTTTAATACAGGCTTACAATATCATATAGTAACTTGAGTATTTACTCAACATTAAACTTCTAAACCTAATTTATGCTGAAATTGTTCATATTATGTCAATGCAGACAGGAATAATGACTTCACAACCCTGCTTCCATTCTGTTTAGGGTACCCCTTCAAATATTTAGTTTGCTGAATAATATTTCCATTCCACATCAATAGACTACGAACTGCACTATTTTGTAATTTGAATCAACCAAGGAGGAAGTCTAGTCTAATAATCTTCCAATGATTTTAATATAACACCAGAGACTTCATTGAATCAAAGTTTGAATATTAATCTATTAAATAACTTTTTAAGGATTTAATTTGTGTGATCCCAACCTTGCACGGAACAAAAATACCTGCTTACTCTTTAACGTATGAGAATTTTTTTTCTGTAAAAAATGGTTGAATTGAGGTCTGAATTGTTGCTTTTATGAGTTATTATTGTCTGGTTATGATCATTTGTATCTGGTGTTTCTCATAGGTACACTCTGACCACTATACAGATTTACATTTACTTTTTTTCTCTTTGACAATTTACATTGATTGATTTGAAATAACAGAATCAACAAATCCACAGATGTCTCCCTTTCCCACACAAGCATTGCCAACAGCCTATAGAAACCCGGTTTGGAATGGACCTCGAGGCACTAACTTTCCATTCCATCCATCAGGGGGTGGTGCTTATCCCAATCCTAGGTTTGAATCACCAGGGGGTCCGTCATACAACTCTGCACCAGGCATGAATCAATGGCGCAACCATAGTCCATATCCTTGTTCAGAATATAATCCAAATCATTCTCCAGCATTCAGAAACAGTCCGAACTCTAGTCAAGGGCGGGGAAGGGGTTTCTGGAACAACAGTAGAAGTCCAGTACCAGGACGAAGTAGAGGACGAGGATCAAGTTCTCATGGTCGCGGGTACACTGAAGACACAGATTTTGGTCCAGAACAACTTTACAAGATGTCCATGGTTGAAGATCCGTGGAAGTCTTTGAAACCTATTATATGGTATTCAACGTATACACGTGAGAATTCGAAACCCTGGAATCCTTCAAAATCAACAAGTACAAAAAGGGAGGGACCTCCTGCTGTTTTTACCAAGTCCAGTTCTTCTGGCCCAAGCCTTGCTGAATACTTGGCTTCGGCGTTCAATGAAGCTGCCAACACCGAAGAAAATGTATGATGATTGCTTTCAATGACTTGAACTCAGTTATGAATGATTTTTACGAATGGGTTCAGGTTACTAACATAGATGATTAGTGCACATACAAGGTTAGAAACTGTTAAAACTGCGTAACCCCATTTTGAGTGCTGTGGTTAATTAATTTTTAAATGCTGTGGCTTAAGCGCCGTACTGAACGTGAGAGACAGTAAGCATATGATGCACTCGATTGAGGTTCAAGGCTGGAAAATTGAATGGTTTTATGTATATTTTATTATAGAACTGTAATTGTTAAAATCAAACTGATGTTTTTAATTGAATTGAATTGTATTTTTTTAGACAGCATACTTAAAAAAAAATTATACCTCAAAGATTTACTAATCTAGATTAAAAAACAAAAAAATTGCTCACGTCTGAAATACAAACTGATTTTTCCTCTTGGATGGATAAATCTAGACAAAAGTGGTTTTTAAAAACTAGGGGAGGTTGAAAAAGAAACTCTCAATTTAGAAAATTGTAAAAATCCGTCTCAATCGAGTTATTAATATGTTAATTTCTTCATATTAGGTATGAATCAATATGATGGCCGATAAAAATCCTAACACTTCGATATGATTCATGAATGTTTTTATTTACTATTTTTTAAAAAAAGCAAATTTACTAATTAGTTGTTAATGTTAGTACTTTTCTCCTTCATCGGAACTTGAACTAGGGTCCTTTTACATCTTAATTCTTTTAACCCTTAGTTCAAACCAGTTGAGCTACCCAACCTACACTACATTTATTTACTATTACATTTCACATTAGTGAGTTATTACCGCTTGTATTACAATTGCAATTTTATCTTACAAAAAGTATAGATTAACTTCTCTTATTGTAAAAAGAAATGGTTTGACTATATATGTGTATAAGTGTACTGTAAAAATATATACATTTATAGCACTTTCTTTCCAAATTACATTGTTTTTTAACTCAAACTCAAATTGCTGAATTACATTGTGAGTTGTGACACTGAATTTGAATTCTGAAATTCTACCTTCAAAAAGGCTAAGCTTTTGATGCAGACTATATATATTAACATAAGTAAAAAAAACAGAAAAAAACAAACATTCTACTACATCAATACACCTAAGTAATTTACATTTAACTCTGTAGATCAATCCATTGAACAAATTTTCTCAATGTGATCTTTGTTTTAAGGTGTCAGACACCAACTGTTGTGTTTCTTCTAATCTCCCCTGAATGAGGAAATGGAGGACAGCTTTCATCCTGCAAAAAGTGTCAACATACCATAAGCTCATTATACCAATTAAAAACAAGATCCAATTTGCATCAATCTTTTATTTCATTGTAATTTTAAGATTGTTGCAACTTATCTACTGCTATATTGCTATAAGTGTTTATTGAAAATTTTATCAGAAAATAGAAAAAAAGTGTAGAGACTTACCAGCGGCAATGAAACTTGTCTCTCATGGGACATATTTATAGGGCTACTACTATCATTTGTCGAATTTTGGTCACTATTTTCAGCAAGTTCTTTCAATCTTTCAAGTTCAGGTAGTACAACATTACCAAGATCAGGTCTATCTTTCCGCCTTAACTCAGCACACTGAACCGCAATCTTTGCTAAAATCATAACATCCTCCATTGGCCAATCAGTCACTAAAGGATCCAGCATCTCAGTAAAAGTTCCTTTCTCAATGGCTTTTTGAGCATTATGTGCCAAACCCATTGGTGGTCTTGCTGTCAAAATTTGAAGGTAAATAATCCCAAGAGAATATATATCTGATTTCACACCTAACATTCCTGTTTGTTGATACTCGGGATCGATATAACAGAAAGTTCCTGCTGTTTCTGTCATGCGGTATTGTGTCACACTGTCGGCTACAGACGGTGGAACTAGTCTTGCTAAACCTACATCACTGATTTTGGCTACATAGTTTCTGTCTAGTAAGATGTTTCCTGGTTTTAAATCTCTGTGCACTATAGGTTCTGGTTTTGCTTGGTGAAGGAACAACAAGCCGGTGCCAATTTCGGCTGCAATTTTGAACCTTAGCTGCCAAGAAAGTGGAGGACTGTTTCCTCGACAAAATAGGCAATCATCTAAACTTCCATTTGACATGTACTCATACACTAGGCATCCGTATTCAGGACAAGCTCCTAAGAGGAGAACCATGTTTGGATGTCGTATGCAGCTCAGTACCTCAACCTGTATTTGAATGAACAACTTATTAAATATGTGAATTGCACACTCACTTCAAGCATATTGATCAGTAATAGTTTACAAAATAAAATTCCCTCAATTATCTGTTGCGTGTAGCGTTTTGTTTGTATGCTAACCTCTCTTTGAAACTGTGACCTTCCTTGTGCTGCATCAGGACGTAGAACCTTAACTGCAACAGGTGTATGGTCCAGAAGACACTTGAAAACTGGACCATATCCTCCTTCTCCGATCTTGAGTGACTTCGAAAAAAATTCTGTTGCAGCTTCAATCTCCTCAATTGTATACTTTCTATACCTGACATCTACATTTACCAACGCATCCATTACTTTTCTTTTTTCTTCTGCTTCTTTAAGTGCTTTCATTTCTGCTTGAAGTCTCTTCTGTGATTCCAATTCTGCTATTCTCTTTTGTGCTTCAGCAGCCTCAATGGCTGCTTTAGATTTTTCTTTCTCCTTTTCTGCAATTGCCAATGCCACTTCCTCGGCTAGCCTTGCTTCTTCTAATCTCTTTTCTTCTTCCATTTTCCATTTTTGAAGTGCTATTGCCTGTCATGAAAATTGCAAAACATGTCTCAGATTTATATACTATTTAGCTCTTCCAGAGATAAATCCAGATATACCCTCGAGGTCTAGCGCAAGTGGTTGGTGCGCAGGGTGTGTGAGTGTTGTAAACTCCAAAGTGCCAAGTTTGATTCCTATCAATAAGAAAGAGATAATCCAGATATTAATTCATATACCTTCTGCTGTGCTGTGAGTGCTTCTTTACAAGCTGTGTTGTACATTTCCATTGTTTGCTTGAGCTCCAACTTTAATCTTCTCATTTCAGCCTCCATTTCATCCTATAATTGCAGCACAAGATTATATTATCAAAATGGTAATAGAAATTTTGAATTTAAAATTTTCCCATGAAATAGGGAAACTAGAACTAACTGAAGTTTACGAGGCATCAGCTCAGTATCAAGAGCTTGACCTTATAACCTCAAGTGACATAATTCAAATCCACTCGGAGACAGTTGTAAAATGACCATTAGTAATAATACATGCACAGGTAATGCAAAATATATAAATGTGCAGTGGCATGTTTATTCACTTACCACGGCTTGTGATGTAGAAGATGAAAGCCTTTCGCTATCGAATGAGAGGGATGTAAATTCAGGAGGAAGGAAGGACTCCGTGGACTTCCTTCCTTGAAAGATAGATTCAAAGCTGCTGCTTTCATCTGGATCTGAGCCGCATGATGTCCTAGGGCCCGTCTCTGAGTTGTTATACAATGGAGGCAACATTCGTTCGATACTTTGCCTTCCGGTACTTACAAATGATATATCACCATCTGCCTTATTTTCTAAATATTGTTTTGTATTGTAACCTTTCCTAGTGAGTGGTGATCTGCATCCAATAATTATTATTTTTTTGCTTTAGATGACAATTTAACCATTCAAAAAATCACTAATTAGTGCTTCAAGATTAAAACACTTGCTAAGTAATGTTACTTACCTGAATAAATCTATTTCATCATACGAATGACGTGGCGCAGCTTCAAAAGAATGCCTTTCTTGTTCTAAAAGAAACCATATTTCTTAGTGAGCAAGCAAATACTGATATTACACATAATTGAACTAGATTGTGAAGGTGTACGAATCTTAACCTTTTACATTTTGTTCCAACACTACATTTGTGTCTGATTGGTCTGGTTTGATAGTAGTATGATTGACTTGTAGAGGCGAAATCGCTGGAGCAGGACGAGATGCAGATCGCATCGATTGAATCTTTCCTTTGCCAATAATATAGACTGTACAGAAATCCGGTGCGCCTTTTGACACTGCTCCAGGAATATCTGATACCTTGAATCTTCTGATAAGCGAAAGAAAAATTCCTTTAGAAATTGAATACACACCGATATTATATCCATTATTCAAGCACATCTCATATTATATAGGCATCTTCAATTTACATATTGACTATTTATTCTGTTAATTATATGAATTGATGGTAGAAAAACTAGAAGCTAGAAGTAAATTTTCAAAATGTGTTGCCACTTAGAAAGATGGATTCATACTTGAGCAAACTAGTTTTTGCTGAAGAGCCAAGAATCAGATGCTCAATTCCTGCCTGAGAAGCATAGTCAATCAATGCTTTGGATACATCTGTATCTTCTAGCAGTACATCCTTGCATTGTATCTACGCCACCGAAAGCAACACAAAAACAAAGAGATGATAAGATTCTATATAATACATGGAACTCTAAATTTTGTTGTTTCATTTCCACAATCATTTTTGGCATACTATAATTATTTTTTTTCTTGAAAAAAGAAAAGAAACTTACATCTTTGCGTGTACAGAAGACGCGATATGGTAGGAAAATGTTTTTTTGAGCTTCTGGTGGTAAACTGTCATGACCATTAAGATTGATCCCTGCTGCCTCTATAATCAAGCAAGTGAGGTATCAATTTTTTCGCAGTTGTAAATAACATATATTTGTAATAATTGTATTCGACTCTTTAATCAGATATTTTAGGTTTATAATAGTATATTTAAACGAATTAGTGCTTATATCCTATTTACAACTTTGAAATATATCAGAATTTTTTTCGACCGTAGCAACTCAACAGGTTTTGCATAGTATTTCTACGAAAATGCTGCAAGGAGGCAAACAAACGCAGTAAAATTCTAAACACGTTAACACAATAAACAAAACTGACAGACGTATCTGCGCGCATTCTAGTATTAATAATGCAAGTTTCATGCATATGGTAGAGAGAGCATAATAATCAAAAATATGTATCAGTACTTACTTAGGGCGAAAATAGAAGGTGATAAAGAAAGAGAAGGAGCCAAAATCTTGACATGGATGAGAATTACAGTTGCACTTCTTGAGAGGAGATTGTCAATAGCCCATTTGAGTGCATTTTGGCTCCCCTTTTCTTTATCTATTGCCACTGCTATTAATCCATTTACACCATCCTTCTTCTCTGAATTCTTTGGCAACCACATTCCTCTCTTTCTACCAAAACTCTTGGTGTTCTTTCAATGAACACAAACCAAACTATATCTCCTTTCTTCCTTTGCAAGAAACCATTCAAAGTTTCTTGTTTTTTGCATTCAAAAAAATAAATTAATAAAAGGATAACATAACCTGTTTGGTTTTTTATTTGAATCTTGTGTCCCTCTAAGGATTTTTTTGGCATGTGTTTGATTTGTTTACTTTGTTGCAGATTCTTTTGATGTTCAAAACAAAATAATAGTAAATATTCAATGTTCCTCATAGAACAAGTAGTAACCATTTTTGGGTTTATTTTATTTACTATTTTGAGCAATTTTCAAGAATGTGATAACCACAAAGATTATTCCATTTAATCTTAGAATAACCAAACTTTGCGGGTTATCTATGACTTCGTCCTTCTTGGAGTGAATTACAATCTAGTGACCCAATAAGACCGGATTGCTATATTTTAATCAAATGTCAAAAAATAAAATGGCTACTCTTTTCTGTATATATTTATTTTAAGGTTAAAAAAATTTTGTTATATTTTTTAAATTGTTTTAACACAGAATGTATGAGTTTGTCTTTGTATGATCAGGTGGGGCATTATACTTATATTGTGTCATTAGTCGAACTGCATGACCGAATCAGATTGAACCAAATGTCCATAGACTGGTTCGCGCCAGTTCCATAGCATAGCCAATCGAACTATTTTTATTTTTTTTTTAACGGCAAAAATAATATTATTAGTAACCAATCTCTGCACAAGATGAACATAGGTCGGGAAAAACGGAACAACAAAACAGAGGCGGCGCCGTATATAACGAACTATTCAATCTGGACATATCATTGGTTCTCAGTTGGACCGATCCGACCAAGCGGTTCGCTGTTCGCAGCAGTTTTCAAAACTATAGCTATTTCAGAGGAGGTGATATAACATAATAACTTGAAAAATTAGGCAGCAAATACTACAAGGAACATATAGGCAATATATAAGTTGTCCAACATAAGAAATAAAAGAAAGCTGATTTATAGCAGAGCAATTATTTCTCCAAAGATGCCTAGAGAAAAGAAACCTTAGTAATTCGAAGTTCGGCAAAGAAAAAAGTAAGTATCGCCGAAAATTGTTCCACTCGGGATTCAAAATCACAAGAGATATTATTTACACAGAAAAATCTAAGAAATATATTGCCATTAAAATAATTATATAAGCATGCTCTATATGTATGCCATATACCTTTTAAAGGAAGGGCTTTACCTAAACTTTCTTTAACTAATAGAGTATCCTACCAATATCTTTACCTTACAAAAGTAGAAAAACTTACCCTTCAAATAAAGGTTTTAACAACATACTGATAAGAAGATATGTAGTGTATAAAGATCTTATGTTTGACATTATAAGTTCATTAGTACAAAAGTAGCTTGTCAATATAAGTAGTTGCAATTTTGTATGATTCTTTCTATTCTCTACCAACTTTGATCATTGTTGACCTTCTCTAGACAACTTGGATGAAGATCATAGTCACAGACATCACAAGAGAATGCCCAGAACTTGCCTTGTTTCTTACAAGAATCACATACATATGCTTTGGCCATATCCAATTTAAGTACATGTTCATGCTTGACATCCTCAACCTGTTGAGGCAAAGCATCTCCTTCCTTTCTCAGAGCCGCTTCTAAATCTCTAATCCTCGATTCTGTAAATGGAAAAGCTTCTGCGCCGTATGAGGAGACCATAAATTTTCCATCCAAACTAATGACTTTGCCATCTGGTCCAATGAAAACCAAAGCTGGAATTTTCTTTACATCAAAGATTCTACACAGGTCATGCCTTGTTCTGTCCTCATATGGGATAGCAAGCCAAGGCATGCTAGTTCTGTTGACATTGAATTCTTGGAGATCCTTATCTGTTGAAACTAAAACAATCTCAAAGCAGTGTCCTTTTGTATCCTTGAGATTGTTGTATACATCTGCAAGTTGAGCGGTGAAGGCACGACACGGAGGAGACCAGTATGCACCGAAAAATAGGCCTACTGTTTTCCCGGCTAGTTCAGATACAAGCACCTGCAATGCAACAATGAAACAAGTCACTTTTTTATTATAGAAAGTTTCCACAAATGCACCTACGACTTGAAATCAATTTTTTTAGTCTTCGCAATGACAATGCAACTGCGATGAGGCTGTATTAATCAAAGCCACATCTGGCCGGGATTCTCTAAAATAACTAGGATTGTGACTGCAACTGTAATTTTAAAACCTTGATGACTACTACAAAGTAAACAAAAAACTTCAAGCGGCTTTAGGATACCTTTTTATCATCTCCGGAAATGAGAAAGTTGCGCCCTTCATGTGTCAATAATTCTTCTATATTTACTTCTTCGCGTTTACTTTTATCTATGGCTTTCAGTTCCTCACGTCTCTTCCTTGTGAAAGGAAATGCATCAGCACCATAGTCCTCAATCCACTCAATCATGTTTTCATCGACAGTTAAGGCATCCGAACAAAATGGAATGAATGACGGGATTCGATCAACCCGATATCTATCAATCAGTCTTCTATGCAAATTTGCATCAAATGGGACGGCTAGCCACGGCATACTCTTGATGTGTTCTTTAAATCCATCCTCGTCACGGTCAAAGGAGATAAATATGATCTCTATATTTATCCCCCTCTTCCTCAGTGTTTCATAAAGATCAACCAGATGAGGAATGAAAAGTCTGCAAGGCCTACACCAGTTGGCAGAGAAAAATAGGCAGATAATTTTCCCATTGCAGTCAGATAATGGTACCTAATCTCATGATTCAAAGATGGAAAACATTAGCTAGTTTAACCAATATCACAAACTAAACAAATAATGGAATATCTTTTTTAATTCAGATTTTATCTTTATTTATTTGTGTCGCGACGCAACAGCGGTTGCCGTGGGAGGAGGCAAACCAAAAAATAAAAGAGTTTGAAACATAGAGTCGCCCTAGAACGAATCATTAGGGAGAACCCGAGTTCGATTCTTGGTGGGACCAATTCTTGGGCAGACTTTACTTACCTCGCGGCCAAACTCTGGATTATCGGGGTCCCCTTCCCGTGGGAACAAGAGGCTTAATAACAAAATAAAATAAAATAATCCTACACATAACCGACTCCCGAACGAGGAGTCGTCTGCTGTCGCAACAGGGTCGTGTCAAATAGAGAGAGAGAGAGAGAGAGAGAGAGAGAGAGAGAGAGAGAGAGAGAGAGAGAGAGAGAGAGAGAGAGAGAGAGAGAAATCATTCTCAGGATAACGTAGAAGTTAAACCAATGAAATCTCAACCCTCAAGTTGATTCAGTTAACATACCTATCTTTTTTTTCTTTGGTAACAAAACACAAACATAATACAGAAGTAGAATACTCAAGAAACTAAGCTATATATATATACCTTGCCTTCAGAAGATAAAAGGAACTCAACACCTTCAGCTGCAAAAACCTTCAGAAGATCAAAGCTATCAACATATTCAGCTTCAAAATTCAACCCAGCCATATGAACCTCTCAGAAAAAAGATGCAGTCTTCTCTTCTTTACAAGCTTTCTTGAAACCTATTGATCAAAATATGAGTTTTAAAAAAAACACCTAAAATTGATTATATAACCTTATCATCAATAAAAAGTTTAACCTTCACACTTGTTGAATACTTTTGCAAGAGAAGATAGACTTGGAAACAAAAACAGTTCAGAATCTTGCAAGGAAATCTTTCACTTTTTTCAAAAAAATCTGAGGCAATTACAAAATGTGAATAAAAGAATATAAAGAGACGTAATAATGGGAGGATATTCCTATGTACTATGTAGGATGCTTCTTCAGCAAAAGTTTTGCTTAGAAGTATTTCTATTTCCTAATAGAACAACAAAACAAAATATCTAAACCACATAATTTTTTTAATGAAATTTTTCAATGGATTAATTAATTAATATCTTAGGAAAATATGGTTGATACATCATGTTATGGTATGATGATGATGTCTTAATAAGGTGATAGAAATATAATACATATGCATGTGTAAAAAAGATTAGGTGGGACCAAAGTGTAATTACATGATTGTAATGTGTATGTATAGCATAACTCAATCAATCCAAAGCAAATCACTTGAACAGCATATTGGTGCTAAATTAGTGCTACAATTTTAGAAGTTGACATAATAGGTGCTGCAAATTAGTAGTGCTAGAATTTTTGAAGTGAATAAATTAGTAATTACCTTGAAGTTGCAGAGAAAGAGAAGAAGTTGAGTCTTGTCTTGAAGAGTAGAAGACTAATGAGGATGATGTTAGAAGAAGAATAGAACGGTGGTGGGACAATCAACGCTTTTGATGTTATATGACGTGGTAGGGTAGGAACACTTTGTTCGTTATCCATTAAAATTAACTTTTCTATTTTTTTATTTATTTATTTTAAATATAGCATTTTCCTTTATTTATGAGTTGTAACCAACCTAATATATAATATATATAGTAGATATTTAAAATTAAGAAAAAAATATATAGTAGATATTCGAGTCTTTTAACTACTATTTAGTTTAAAGTTGCACAAAAAAGTATATATATTTAATTTAAAATTTAATTTTTAAGTAGTTCAACTTCTATGTATGAAAAATATTTATCGAAAAAAATAATTTTTTCAATAAATCACGTTTAAAAGAATTAATTTTTGCACTTAGTCGTTATTTTTTTTAAGGCTTAATCATCATTTTCGTCCCTGTAAGTTCGCGATTTTTTGGTTTTAATCCCTGTATCTTTTTTTGTTGCAAATTAGTCCATGTATATTCAAATTTTTTGGTTTTAGTCCTTTAAAACTAAAATCCGCAGGAAAATCCGTAGGAAACCAGCGAATTTTCCTGCATATTTTCCTGCGGATTTTAGCTTTAGGGACTAAAATAAAAAAGATTTGCATATGTAGGGACTAATTTGCAACAAAAAGAGATATAGGGACTAAAACCAAAAATTTATGAACTTACAGGGACGAAAATGATGTTTAAACCTTTTTTTAATAAAGAAATATATAAGGTGCACAATATGAAATTAATTATTTGTTTTGACAAAATATCTATCCTAAGACAGAACAAAACATACGTATATTGTGGTTTGTTTGTAAGGCTCGTCATCCCATTTCTTTATTTCATTGTTTGGCTTGTTCTGCTATTTATGGATTTTCTTCTTGAAATTTAAATTAAATATCTGTCTGTAGTAGTAAACATTAAAATAGTTTGGGGTATATATATGCTTTTTGTATATGCTGACAGTATTTGGACAGCTGCAGTGTGCAAGTACGCGTACATCTACTACACTACTAATAAACTCTCCTTCATTCACAAAATCTAAGATATGAGTCAAGTCAACATAAACCCACCGCCTTCAACCTAGGAGGACATGTACTTTTGCGACACACGTCCTACGAAATCACCAAAATATCCATGTCCATTACTTAAGTAGCGGACACGCCAAAAACACCCTACAATTATAATATCTGCTACTTAAAATTTTTAAAATTTCTCATTTTTTCTACATCCGTAACTTAAGCCACGGATGAGTATAGGGCATTCGAATAATCCATAGGGTGGCAAAAATAATTTTCACCTAGGAGATACATCCTTTAATTTGAGTAAAAAAACTTAATGATGCAGTTGAAATAGGAATTGATGATAAAATCTGGAATTAACACAAAAAAATGGACGGTACAAACTACAGACCAGGATCTGACTCAGTGCTTATCCACTGAGTGTTTAGAAAATGATGATACAAAATGAAAATGACCCATTTCCAATTTTTTACCAAAAAAATGGTTTACTTTTTCCTTCGGGAGGCCCTTGAAAACATGTCTTTGATGTTATGTGACTCTGTCTCCAGTTTTATCTTCTTTGCTTGTCTACCCTTCTTCACAATTGTACCCTTCTTATCATCACTCTGTTCCTGATTACATTGCCAGTTATTAAGCAAATAATGCACAATACAAATTCCAAAATAGCAAATTTCAAACTCATTCTTCTAGTGTTCAGTAAATACCTGTGGTACATTATACAGACCCGGATTACTTTCCTCAGCATTTGCTTGTGCTTTTCCTGTAACCTCAAGTATATTTAACCTGCAAAAGCAAAATCTACTTAATTCCAACCCACCATGGTTTTTCTTATAAATATGATGAATATATATATATATATATATATATATGTAAGTTAAATGATCATAGAAGACATTATTCTCAAAGGGCATACTTAAGATGGTTACACAAAGGCTGCAACCAGTGCTCTTCATTTAAATACTCTCCTAATATAGAAACTGCATCAACCACTGCATCAGTAACATAACATCAGTCAATGTTTACGATCAAAGAATTGGGGAATAGTACAAAGAAAATATAGGTGCTTCAAGTATTTTAGCTATCAATAAATAAGATAAATTCAGCTATTCTATTTTCATTTTCAATATTTAACTACCAATGTAACATAGTTATTTGTTTCAGTGCAATATATGAGTAATATATTAGTCACTATACAACAAGTCAACACGAGAATTTTAGCCTGCATTTACACAAAATGCAGACATCATTTTCACCGAGTTGCCAATGAGCCTCTCATCATTATTGTGCATGTATACAGAGTATAGCAAAAGGCATTAATCTGAGATCACATGCAAAAAAGCACACACTTCAAGGAATCCCTTTATCACTCTTTTCCTTTTCCTTATACTACAAAATAGTATTTTCTCAATTTAACCTCAAACAGAATAAAATTATCCAAAGGCTAGCTGAACAGAATGGTAATAGAAAATTTACAAGTGTCTTTCTCTGATTGAACAGCATAGTTTTTGTCCAACTTGGGTAGTGTCTGTTTTAGCTGACAAACCTAAATACAAGAAATTATAACAAAAACTTAATACCAGTGAGAAATAGATGGGCCAAGCATATGCCAGAAGACAAAAAGTAAGCTACAAAGTGAACTCTATAATGCAAGCCAAGTATTGCTTGGGATACCTAATACCTATATCAGCAACCAACTCTGATCATGATTCATGATGACAAGCTATATGACACTAATGATGCGAGTTTTGAAATAGATTAGTCATGTAATCATGTTTTAGTCTTTCACATTTAACATGAAAAACATAACGAAATTCAGACATCCAGCTGCTAATATAGACCAAATATTATGCCTCCATTATACACATGGATGATGGAATTATTATGCAGCTACACTGTGCATGCTAATTTTTGGGTGGGGATTGAGAGTTATGCAAACGAAATAATAGTAGAGGAAGTATAAGGAGAAATAGACAAACCTTATAGCACAGCCAACGCAGAACCTTTGTGTCATCGAGTCTAAAGAACTTTATGGATCCAACTTCTGCATATGCACAAGGATAGAAGAGGACAGATTTAAAATCCACACACAACATTCGATTTCTATAACTACAACAACTATTCAATTTCCATAATTTATAATAAAATATTATCTCATTATGGTTTGAGTCATATCTCTCATTTGTATGCATCACATCAGACAGCCATACTTCACAGATAGTATTATTGCAACATTGCAGAGGGAATCTATCCTATCACCTAGCATTGAACTACTGATACACAAAATTGGGCGAATGAAGAAAATATTAACAATGAGGTCACCAGGACCATACTTGACACTCAACCAGTATAAAAGACATAGAACCACACTTCTCATTTTATTTCATCAATATATTCTCATTAAATTACTTAAATCGTAAGCATGGCCAAATACCAAACTGAAGTTGTAAGTAGAAGGTATACGAGAACACTACCTTTGACTTCACAAACTACTTGCATACAGTTCTCTACAAGGGACGTTAACTGCTGATATCCTGGATACCCATCAATAAACAAGATCTCATCCAATTGCCTGAACTTGCCCAAATCATCACCTTTCTGCATGCATTTTAAAGAATCAGTGATATGCAAATATGCATGATACAATTTAGACCTAATTAATCTTTTCACAATATAGTATACACATAAAGTGTCAGGTGTGCGACTAAAACTTTATTTTACTTCATCAGCTACAGTTGACCGATGATTAGTTCAAATGATAAAGAACAAGGAAAATAAATGCCATCTGTCTTTCAATTTCCATGGTTGAAAATAAACAGAAAATTACCTTCATTCTAGCTTCCTCAAATATGGGCAACATAATGAAAACTGGGTCAACGGGTGTGGATAAATATAGTCGACCATCTGTTGAAGAATAAAATGAAGTAGTGATTAAAATTAGAAGAATGTCTACAAAATTAATTGCTTCACTATAGTTTCTTTGTGAGTGAAAGACCTAGAGACCATGAACTTAACAAGAGGAATCATTATACTTTCATCCAGACAAAGATAAGAAAACGAGGTTTTTTGCTTTTCAAATTATTGGTTATACAAGAAAAAAGGATAAGCCGGGCCAGAACAAAGACATTACTTAAAAAAAACACAAGTAAATGATTTCATCAAAAAAGAGGTTGACGAGAGAAAATAATGTCCCTCAGTACAATAAAAACATGAAGAAGAATTTAAAATGCATGCATCGTAGATAATCAAACATCTACCTTCACTTGTATAATCTCCCAAAAACCAAGACCCGTACAAGTTCTTAAACCACTGAAATTCTTGAAGCATCCCATTTACAAAGAGATATTGTGTTGCATTTCCTGCCAAACAAAATAAAAACACGTGTTAAGTCTCTAAAAGAAGAAAAAGTTGGATAACGGTCAAAAAGCTTAATAAGGACCAATTCCACAAGAAAAATGAATAGCAAAGTAGTACAACATTGTTAACAGAATAGTGTCAAATTTAAACGGACACGTTAAGATATGAAGATAAACATTAGAATAAGGGTCTGTTTGGATTGACTTATTTGATTTTATCTATTGGCATGAACACTTATGAAATTATTTAGATATGGAAACAGCTTATGAAATGTCAATAAGTTGTTTTCCATAAGCTTGCCAAGATAGCTTATGAAAATAGCTTATAGCTTATATGATTAACTTTACTTTCTTTTGTTATATAGATATTTTATACATAAGCACTTATATGATAAAAGTTGTTTATGTCATAATTAAGTTTTTTATCCAAACAGACGTAAATAATCAGTGTGTGTGACAAAAATATGATAAGTTGAAATGATTGGTGGGTTATTGTTTGAGTTACCAGATTTGGGATGACGGAGCAATATCATACGTCCCAAACCATTTCCATTTGTACCAGGATCTGCACTTGCAACAAGAATAAAAAATTTGAAAATTAACAACAGCATACATTATTGCAAAATTTATTAAACAAAAACCAGAAAATAAAATGTTAAACAAAATAAAAGAGTGGTAAGAGCATTATTACCTGGGGCAACGAGAACCCGGGATTCTTGAACACCTTCCCACCAACTCATAGATAGGTTTATCAGTCACTGTTCCTTCTCCTTCTCACCTGTAACTGTAACCGGTGGCGGATCTAGGATCCTAGGTCGAGGTGCAAACTATTAACCTTCAATTAATAACTATAATCATACTCTATTTTGCAGAAACAAAAATGAGATTTATATTATTAATTACTTAAAGGCACAAAGCAAGTCCATAGAAATTTTTTACACCAAGACATCACTTCTCACATTGTCAAATGATCTACACATCAATTTACTCAATACAAAAAACCAAAGACATATTGATAAAAAAGAAAACCCAGGGACTAAGCCAATTACAACATCTAATCCATGACAGTAACACTTGACAACTTTTTCCCAGAAGCCCAATATGCTCTTGAAATTTGAGGGCAACCATAAGTTACCTATACCATGCTATTGTTTCCAAAAGATTTTGGTTCTTATCCATATCAAATAGTTTTCACAATAAGGCAGATAACTTAATGAAAATTTTGAAGAATCAATATTTTCTACTTTCCTATATCTGTCATATGCCAACAGAACACTAAAATTTCAGTGGAAGCATATCAATGCAACTAACAGCAATTAACAAGGAAGGAAAGTGATAATAACAAGTCCGCTACTGTTGCAGAAAGTGAATTATGCAGTAATATTTCCATTAAATTGAGAAGAATCTAATTTTAAGAGAAAACCACAGAGAGAAAAAAATCAATCAATTGAGCAACAACATTAACTACAGAAAATGCATAGGTTGATTTCACAACACAAAAACCGCGAATTTTGAATCTATCAAAAACCCTAAAAGTGACAAAAATATTACTAATAGTAATAGTCCCAATTACATAATGAATTGGTCATTCTATCACAAATTAAAAATATCCTAAATCAGAAAAACTAGCAATGGAAATTTTGATGTTTACCTTGCTACACTACGGTGGATGGTGGAAGGAAAAGGTGGCAACGGAAGCAGTATCGCGGCGGAGAAAAGTGTGAAACAGAAAACTGTAACTGTAAAGAAAAAAAGTGACGAAAAAGAAGCGCGAATATAGAAATGGAGTGGAGGGAGGTGGAAATTCCATAACGCGGGAGATCCAATTCCACTTCCCCCCAACCGGCCCAAGCCCAAAGGTTTTTAGGGTCACTTCAAACATTATTGATTCCTTCTTTTCGCGCCGCTTGAGTATATGCACACCCCCCGACCTTTCAATTATACTCTTTCTGATGTAGGATGCGAGTGTGGAAATAGCTAAAATTGGCAAAAAATAGTTCGCATATCATAGAATGCGAACCTTATAAAATCTAATATTTTACAATGTTCACATTCTATAATATGAACTCAATTTGCATCCTAAGATGGGAATTTCTTTTTTTTTTTCTTCTAGATTTTGTGCCCCCAGAGTTCGCTACTTAAGTAGCAAGGGGGTATTTTTTAAATTTTCGGGGGCGAACGAGACTTCCAAGGGACACGAAAAGTAGAAGTCAACGTTAATTTGTAACATCCATTCACATTTTCCATTTTGATTTTTGGGTGTGCTAAAATTTTGAGTGGGGAGAGGGTTGCCTTGATTTAAAATGTGAAAGGTTTTCGGGTTCCAAAAAAATTTATAAAAGTATGTATATTTACATCTCTCTAAAGGCCAAGGGGTGCTCGAACCAGGATCAACGTTTCCATTTTTATTCGTAAAGAAAGTTTTTTTGTTACATAAGTTGATTCAAATGATATCTATCAGAGATATTATAGAAGGGGCTGAGGTTCCAACCTCAAATTCTTCATTTCTCCACACTTAGAGTAAGTTATTATGCCAAAAAAAGTTGTACTTCTTTATTTATTCTATAAAAGAAATTTATGGTGAGGGGTGATCCCCAATTAAAAAAGAAAGGAGAGCCTACAAAACACCTTTGCGCTTAAAAAATACTTAAAAAAAAATTTACATTTATAATTTATCTTCTTCTAAAGGCACTAGTGGACATTAAATTTAAATCATCCGAATTCAATGTATGTTTTTTACTTTACATCTATGTATGTTTTCTTATAAATGTAAGAAATGTGCGTCTGTGTGAATATATTGTCAACAAAAACCAAAATGAGTTGGACTTAAGAGTTTTAAAAGTTAAGAATTTCTCTATATTTATTAAATGTATTTATTGATTAATGTATTTAGTTTATGATATAGACTATATACATCAAACATTCAATAGATCTTAAAAATTAACTTTTTTATATAATAAAGATTAGATGGAGTATTATTTATAATTTTTCTTTATAGGTATACACCAAGTACTTTATTTCTTTGTGAAAAAAATATAGTATCCTCATAATATCACTATAAAATTTAAAAGGTGAATGAAAAAAAAATGGAAAGAATCTTTCCCTTCCCTTTCTATGTTGATGTTGTCTTTCTTTCTCTCATCTTCAACAAAAACTTCCATTTTGATGAAAAACTAAAAGTGTTCTCAGCAAGCTTTGACTAATTTAATGATGCTTTCAAATTTCAAAAACAACTTTTATCATGATGATTGATGATTATCTCAACATTATGAATTATTTCTATTTCTATATATGTGGATATTAGTTGCTAAACTTTTAAGACTCAAAAATCTAATCTTTTTAATTTCTTCAAGTGTTTTTTGCAAAGGGGAAAAAAAGAAAAATCAAATTTGGAGCAAATTGGTTTTATTTTCTTTGTTTAATTGGTGATTTGATTAGATGTGGTTTAATGTCTTCAAGGTTTTCTTTTAACCTTTTCCATTGATTTTTGCAGGTGTTCTTTGTTGTAAGATATTTGGTTGTCAAGTGTGAAAATTTGAGAAAAGATGAATCATTGCGGTTACCATCAGAAGAACGCCATGAGAAGTTGTGAAGAGATGAGGATAGAATCTGTGGCTTGCCCTAAACCTGGCAGATTTGGTTAGATGAACAACCACAAAAAGACTGTTTTAAAAATATAGGATATAGTTTTGAAAAATAGTAGATATAGTTTTGAAAAGAGTTTAATTGTTATGCACTGTCAGTGTAAAGTTATTTTACACATGCAACCAATAAGAATGATTTAAACTTCCATGTCATATAAAGATAGTGGGGTAAAGTTGGGTGATGTGGCGGAATACATGGTTGTTATTGGTTGACAGTGTAAAATTAGTGCATATAAATTAAATCCTTTTGAAAAAGAGTTTAATTGTTATGCACTGTCAGTGTAAAGTTATTTTATACATGTAACCAATAAGAATGATTTAAACTTCCACGTCATATAAAGTATAAACAACATATGGGAAGCTATAGTATAGACTATTGTTTCATGATTCTTCTCTTTTTATATGCTCTTTTAGCCGAATGAAATTTTGTCACTCTATTATTCAATTCTTATAACACGGGAAGCTATAGTATAGACTATTGTTCAATTTTTGTCACTATTTATTGTTCAATTCTTATAACACTTTTTTCTTAATAATTTTATTAAAAAAAAATATATATAATTGAATTGTATAAATAAATTGTTCCCCGTACGTTGCACGGGTGTGAATACTAGTAAATAAACAAAGGATGCTAACTGGAGTAGTAATGTCATGGTTAATCACGACAAAATCACTTAATGATGCCATTTTTTAGATTAATTTCATAGTTATTTGTCATAATTTAATTGGATGTGTCTCCAATTTTACACTATTAGTATATACAAGTATTTTTTGGGTTGTTGAATAAATTAGTACAAATTGATTCAAAAAAAAAATTAGTACATATAAGTTAATCTCTTTCTATTTAATTCAACTAGAAGCCCAGAGCTTTCGATACTCCTGTTTGTTTGATTTTTTACGTATTCAATCTTCCTAGTTTTCTTGCTTAAAGTCGAACATGGAAATGACAATTAAATTCCAAAAAATGTGACGAGCCTTCTCTTTTTTTTCTTTTTTTTTGAAACGGCTAAATTTTATTAATAACGAAACTGAGCTCAAGACGAGCACAGTCCGCAAAGCAACTCATACATAATTCTTCACAAAGGAAGAATTCCATCAACACCAATGGCAAGTCCTAAAAATCCATACAATCACATAAACGTGAACACCTAATTCAGCAAGCTAGAACAATGACAAAAAAACACCCCAAATTTCAAATAAAGGTAGTTATACAAACTACCATCCCCGCCCATCCTACACTCCATCGGAACCAAAACAACGGCTCTAATGCAAAGAAGCAACCATTCATATTCAGATATCAAACCAAACCTATAAAAAAGAACCTCCATCCCACGGTGTCACAAATCTCATCCCGAAACCAAAGCGCAAATACCACCATGCAATCACAACGGACCAAGATTAAACAAGACACAGAGACAGACATCAACCTCTCAAATCCAAAACTAACAACACAAAAGCGGCGGCGTAAAGGGCTAAAACCGTGCCTATGGAAAGCTTTGGGGAAAGGTAATGACGCTCCACGGTGGTTCAATTGAAACAAAATTTGAAGATATGCCCAACACAAACAGCTCTGACACCGATGTCGAGACCGCCAAAATCACAACCCCTAGACCCACCTCCTCACCTCCAACACACCTTGAACAGTAAATCACCTCGCCATCTCCACCATGACAAATACCACCGGATCCAAGTCGGCAGCTCTGCCACCTCCAATCCCACCAACAACCGCCGCCAGAATCTGCAGCCCCACGACCACCACCTCAACACCAATAACCCACCTCCATGTCAGCACCTCCAGCCACCATAGGGCAGCAACGCCGTCACCACCACGAAGATGCTTCTCCAAGAACAGGGAGATCCCAACCACCAAACTGTCGCTGGAGCAACAAAAACACCACATCAAACACCACAAAGAGGCTAGATCCAACACCTCCACCGCCACCACCACCGTCAAAACAACGCTGACCCCATGGAAACCAACACCTAAATCCAACACCAAAATCCCAAAAATCCAACGCTTCCAACGCCAACACATCTCATCACCTCCACCCACAACCACCACCTCAACTCCAGCACCACCGGACCATCGCCTGAGCAACAAATCACACCAATAACATTGTCGGAACAACGACCACCTCCATTAAATCTCACCACTGCAGCACCAAAACCGCCGAAAAACAGCATGGCCGGCGCTACCACTACCACTACCACAAGGAATACGAATCGGCGCCGGAAAAGAAGAAGCAGTGTCGCCGGCGAAACCACCAACAAAACCGCCAGACAGCCAACACCCAAGAAGCAGAGAAGAACACAAATAGAAGGACGGAGAAAAACAGAAACGAAATCAGCGCCGGAAAAACAGAGAACGGCAAACATGGGAAAAAGGGTAAAAACACGATATGAAGAAGAGGAACGAAAACGGCGGCCGATCGGACACGGTGGTGCGGAGTGCTGGCCTTCTCCTCATCGCACCACCACCACTGCCATGACTACATGGTGAATATGGAAGTTTGGATTTGAGGGAGTTGGAATGAAAAGAAGATCTGGTTTGTAGAAGATCTGGTTGTAGAGAGAGGTTGGAGAGAAAAATTTTAGAGAGATAGCCGTGATACCGTAGTATTCTTTGAGTATGTGATGAGCCTTCTTCTAATTTTTTTAATGCTGAATAGTGTGGACTTCTTTAGCTACCGATTAGTAGAGACATCAAAATGGATTATCCTCACCATCTAAAGTTTTTCTTTTCAAATACTCTTTGTTTTCGCATGCGTCCGACTAATTTATTAAAATATTTTGTTCACATTCCAGAATGCAAACAAGTTTTGCACCTTAAAAAGCAAACGTTGATTAAAAGAAGACATTCTCTTGAACCTGTTATGCCCTCATATGAAACTATTTTGACATAATAATACACGTTCTCGCATTATAGAATTTATACACTTACAAACAATTTGCATTTTAACAGGGTGGTCGGTTTTGAGTATTGTTGTGTGTTAGGTTCACCACTATGAAACTTCAAAACGACGATGATGCAAAAACTATATTCTCTTTTTTCTCCCATTATAGTACCAAGGGCCTGATCGAGTTAGATTCGTTGAGATATGTTCAAGCTTGATTTGTCCGATAACTTTTGATGAAATCGCACCATACATGGTTGAACCCAAAGAAGATGGAGTAATTAATTGGTATTTTTAATTTATGTTTAGGTTGTTGATCTTATTTTTAATGTACTATGTTGTTGTTATTGAAAAGTTCATATATTTTGCACGAACTTTAGTGTGTGAACATTGTTTTTCATAAATTTTGTTTTCAACACACTCGCACCCTATAAAGTGAGGGGACATTTATAGAAACTCGGGAGGCACATGAGAAGGGTGGAGGCGTGCAAAGAAATTCACAAAATTACGACCCTAGTTATTTTGGCTAACCCTCCGGACTAGCTAAGCTACAAATTGGCCTATCAAAATACTAAAATCAAAATGATTCTATCAAACCTTTTCAAAATAAATACATTATATTTGAGCTTAATCTGAATAGTTTTAGCATGTCTAGTTTAATGAACACCGTCGAAAAAAGATAGAAAATATTCAAATTATTATAAGCCTAAGTTTAAAATTACTTGGATGAAAATTGTTTAATAGATGTAGATATTCTTCAATACTAAAAGTTAACCTATGTTTGATTTTATTCGCTCTAATGTCATGCTCTGTGATTTATCATCCGCATATACTCTTTAGTTTTGCATGTAATTTTTTGTGGTATTTATCATTTTTTGATGTTAATTTGATGAATGTTTTAAATATCATATAACCAAGTTTTTGAAAATATGACACGCGACTTATTTGATGGATAATAATTCATACCACATGTATAAGAGAACAAATAGGAAAAGATCCAAATACAACTTTATTCTTCATCCCACGCGCCACTCATAAGTGTGCGTCACCTTAACACCATAAAAAATGAACAACACAGAAAAAACATAAGTTATACAAAAACATTATCAATATCACTCAAACACAAGACAACAATGTCAACACCGTCCACAAGCTTTTAAAGTTTAATAACAAAACATATGATTAAATTAATTTTTGCCTAGTGCTCTGTTAGACTTGGTTTTTCTTCTCTTATTGAGAAGTTTGCTTTCTCTTTTGTTTTTCACCATTTTCAATCACCTTACAAAAAATTACAAAACTTTCGCATATCTATCGTCGAGTGTACTACTACTATGAAACATCCTAATCTTGAAGTTTTTCTTTTCAAATCCTCTTTGTTTTCGCATGCGTCCGACTAATTTATTAAAATATTTTGTTCGCATAAAACAAGTTTTGCACCTTAAAAAGCAAACATTGATTAAAAAAATGACGTTCTCTTGAACTCGTTACACTCTCTTCTGAAACTATTTTGACATAATACACATTCTCACATTATAGAATTTAAACAATTACAAACAATATGCATTTTAATAGGGTGGTCAATTTGAAGTATTGTTGTCCGTCAAATTGACGTGTTAGGTTATCACTATGAAACTTCGAAACGATGATGGTGCAAAAACTATGTTCTCTATTTTCTCTCATTATAGTACCAAGGGACCGGTCGAGTTAGATTTGACTTTGTTGAGATATGTTCAAGCTTGATTTGGCTAGGAACTTTTGATGAAATCATACCATACATGATTGAAACCAAAGAAGATGGAGTAATTAATTGGTATTTCTAATTTATGTTTAGGTTGTTGATCTTAATTTTAATGTACTATGTTGTTGTTATTGAAAAGTTCATATTTTCTACACTAGTTCTTGTATCAGGTTCAAACCCTATAATGCGAATATGGTTTGAACTTGTGTGAACATTGTTTTTCATAAATTTTGTTTTCAACATACTCGCACCCTATAAAATGAGGGGACATTTATAGAATCTCAGGAGGCACATGAGAAGGGTGGGGTCGTGCAAATAAATTCACAAATTTACGACTCTAGTTTTTTTGGCTAACCCTCCGGACTGACTAGCCAAGCTACAAATTGGCCTATTAAAATACTAAATTAAAAATTATTCTATCAAACATTTTCAAAATAAATAAATTATATTTGAGCTTAATTTTTAATAGTTTTAGCATGTCTAATTTAATGAACACCGTCGAAAAAAGATACAAATATTTCAAATGATTACAAGCATATGCTTAAAATTACTTGGATGAAAATTGTTTAATATATGATGTATGACATGAGGCTTATTTGATGGATTTCATGCGATACGTAGATTCATTGTCTATTGCATCCCTTAAAAAAAGTATCAAAATACGGGTGGGATTGAGCCATCAAATTACATAATTCATTGCTAATTGAGTCGAACTTAATTTTGGCAGCCTGTGAAGCAAGTAGGCTGCCACACTCAAACTCATTTATATGTGATTGTCCATCGGGCCGAACTGGCCCATTTGATAGCTTGAGGCAAAAATAGATTAAGTCGAGCTAAATTTTGTAAGGCCTAAGTTTAACATGTTAAAAATTTTAAAGTTTAAGCTGGATCACCGTGGGCGTGTTTTGCGTTATCCCCCTGCTAAAAATTTCTTGAAGATTGCCCCCTTGCAAAGTTTTTTTTTTTGGTTTCCCCCCTTGAGTGCACTTTTTACATCGGTTATTTTGTTCAACCGATTTAAAAAATTATGTTTTTTAAATCGGTTATTTTGTTCAACCGATTTAAAAAGTTAAAATTTCTTGCATCCAAGAGAGGAAAAGGGGGGAAACCAAAAAAAAAAACTTTGCAAGGGGGCAATCTTCAAGAAATTTTTAGCAGGGGGTAACGCAAAACACGCCCACTTAGCAGGGGGTAAAGACCTATTAACCCTTAAACTTATTATGATCTAATGTGCATTTATGTATGCATGAACGTGCACCCTTGAAGGAGTGAAGCAGGTCTCCCAAACGACCTTTATAATATTTAAATATCTAAGTCTTTATAGAGTGATTTATAAATCTATAATTCTTTAAATATTTGATACCATCGATCGTTCAAACAAGTGGTGCGTTTGATTTTGAATGGTACAACAAATGTACAGTTTCGTTGTACGAGGGAAAATTAATTAAACAGCATGTTAGGGGCCGGGATTTTCGTTGGAAACAAAATAAGCTGGTAGTTACACCACTCAATCTAATATTAAATATATGCTTAGTAATTGATTATTTAATTAATCACATACTTAATTTCATGACCTAGTCACCCTTATTTTAAATTAATCAAAACAATGGATTTAACTTTCAAAACAAAGAATGATGAAAGAGAGAGAAAGCTCTGACTTGCACTAATCACTCACATGTGAAGCCTCTAAGGCACAGCTTGACGTCCAACTCCCCTAACTTGGACAACATTTTTTTGTTGCTTTTCTATTCCCATGCATGTGACATATATAGGAAAACAAAATACTTAGATTATATTATTCATGAATTCAACATTTTAAAACTGTTGCATTGCATCATGATGGTAGTCTAATAAAGCATTGGCTATAGGAGGGGACTCCTTAGTTAGGGTTACATCATGCAAGTCTTCCTTTTGTCTTCAGATACAAGAGAACCGTTGAGAGTTCGGGGGAGCGCGGAAGAAACGACAGATCAATAATGTTTAAAGACCATAAGAGAGCGAGACGTCTCATCTTCATCCAAAACCTAAGTATATATGAGTTACCTCTCTTATATATTTAACATTCTTCTCATTCATATTCGACGTGAAACTTAACTACTCACACTTAAAACCCAACAATCACCTTTAGTCAAACTATCGGGTCTGATAACATTGTTGGATTAAGAGAGGAGTTTAAATCATTGAGTGATCATCACGTTAGACTATGAGTAATTGCATAAGTGATTTAAATATCATGTTTTCACGGCTTCACCCAAAACTTTGAGTTATTGGGCGTATGGATCACCTCCATTATATATCATTCAATTAGTCTATTCATAATTGATATGAGACTAAGTCCCCACATATAGCCAATTCACTCACACGTAAACTTCAACAAAAAACTTAGTTCATTCTGCTCGTTGGATGATAATATATAAATATATTTGTAAGTACTTTATGAGCCTTGAGTTTTCTCGACTATAATAAACTCCTCGTAATTCAACACATATGATTTTTTATTATTATAATATCAATAAAAGAGTTGAGCCTTTTAATATTGAGATTCTCAAGGCAACAATTCTTCTATAAATTGGAGGCATTGCTTCAACTCATATAGCCAGGCCCAAAAATGAAGAGGGAACTAAGTTCAAATAATCCAATTCCCTCATCTAACTTCATACTCTCCAAAACCTCATAAACAGAGGCATCACATATCCATATATATTAATATGGATCAACCAAAGAAACCTAACAAGATCAGAGACATCGTTAGACTTCAACAGATCCTAAAGAAATGGAGAAGAGCAGCCAATGATTCAAAAACAAACAGCAGCAGCAACAGCAGCAGTACTACTAGTAAAAGCATAAAATTTCTGAAAAGAACACTTTCAATGTCCGAACACGAAGGAGGAGGATCAAGTAACGCGGTTCCGAAAGGCTACCTAGCTGTTTGTGTTGGTGTAGACCTTAACAGGTTTGTTATACCAACCGAGTATTTGACACATCAAGCCTTTCATATATTACTCAGAGAAGCTGAAGAAGAATTCGGGTTTGAACAAACTGGTGTTCTGAGAATTCCTTGTGAAGTATCTGTGTTTGAGAGTATCTTGAAAATGGTGGAAGGAAAAGGTAGATTTTCTATTCAGAAATGTAGTTTGGGTATTGAAAAAATGATGGGATACTGTTCCTCAAACCAGCTTGGTTATCATCATCATCCTCAAAGTCCTATGTGCAGATAGTTCTGTCATGACAATTTTAACCATTTTTTTTTACTTTTTTTATCTTATCTTTTACTAGTTCTTTATGAAATTGGAAGCCAATCTATATATGTATTAATTATATATGAGAAGAATACAACTTTTATTGTCTAAATTTTGTATTATAGAGCTTAATTGGTTGCAAACAGTACTGCTAGTGCTTGTCTTTTTCTTAATGGAACCAGCCTAGCAATTTTGATGAAGAGTGATACTAATTTGGTCAATTAAACATTTAATTGACAAATTTATGTAATTTGGATACTACACTATGCAATCTAATCTATTATTATTCTAGAACTGAAAAGTTTTGATGTATTACAGTTCAAATCATAACTCAAAGACATCTCTCACTATAGTTTACATCTGGTAGGAAACCAGTGATAATTCACATGCAGCATTATATAGAAGTTCTTTATAAACCTTATTTCCAAACTGTTCATTGAATCAATTAAAGCATTTAACTGAAAACTGAAAAGCTTCAAAGGGAATTATTGGACCGATGTCAATTAAACGCCAAAAGAAGAGTAGTTGCAAATAGAAATAGGTAAAAGGACTCTACCAAAAAAAAAAAGAAATAGGTAAAAGATCGGATTTGGTGCAGTACTTATATCAGACAATTTTTAATCTCAACCTTTTGATATCAAATTACTAAAAACTTTTGAAATTAATGTTGTTATTGTGTAATTTGAGTCGTTCGATCTCATATTAACGACTTGGATAATTTACTGCGTATAAACACATGTTTTTTCTGCAATAGGGAATTTAAATCCGGATTAATGATTGATAAGTAACTTGACAAGTGGATGGTATATGCTAGCAGCTTCCTTATAGTTGACAATTATTTCTTGGAAGGTGAATTTTTATTACTTATTATTAGCTTTCATGATCTGATTAATCTATGAGAAAATAGAAGTAATCGTCCAAGTGTGAATTTAAATAAGGGGGGTATTAATTAGAATGCAGACAAATGAAATCTCCAAAATAATAACAGGATACTAAGGATAGTAACATTACTGATACTACAATCTACTGATTTGTCTCATCTTAGAATTCATGTTATTGTTTCCCTTTGATTGGGTTCTAATCCCATTAGCATTTCTCTTTTAAAATAGTACTTAAAGATTATGGGCTGCAATGTGAGTGGGCAATAACATATGTTTTCCACATTCAATAATGCAATTGTACTTTTTTATGTGCAAAATATATCAATACATATATGACTTAACATCAAAACAAAATTACAAGTAGTGCATTTGTACTTTAATATAATGATAATACTAATAAATTATAGTCACTTGCCTTCAAGTCTGTGATATGATATATATAATATACTCTAAATTATCATTTGACAATTTGTATTTTGTTGTCAAATTATATAATGAATGCATGTAAGAACTAAGGACACATCACTTTTTATACTTTATGAGTAAACAAATTAAATTTTATCCTCAAGATCTTCAAATAGATTAAATTATAAGTACTAGTAGTACTTACGGATTAAATTAAAGGCTAAATTCGACTTTTAGTCCCTTAACTTATTTGTTGGTTTCATTTTGATCCCTTAATTAATTATTGTTTCATTTTGGTCCCTTAACTATATTTCTTTCAGCCAAATAAGTCCTTTTCCTTTAATTTTATGAAAAAACGTTAATCTTCATCTTCATAATCATCATCTTCATTACCAAACCCAGAAATTTGGAAAAATTCATCATAATCTTCATCACTAAACCCGAAAAAGTAAAAATCTCAATAATCCAATTTACATTTCAATGTTCAATTTTCCTCCAAAATCAAAACTCTATCTTCTAAATTCATGGTTAAATTGATGAACATTATGAATTTTTTGGGTTTTGTGATGAAGCCGATGATAGTGATAACGTTTTTTTATAAAATTTAACGGAAAGGATTTATTTGGCAGACAGAAATATAGTTAAAGGACCCAAATGAAACAATAATTAGTTAAGGGATCAAAATGAAACCAACAAATAAGTTAAGGGACCAAAAGTCTAATTTAGCCTAAAATTTATTACAGTATGAATCATCTATTATGCAGCTGACATCTCACATGGTAGCATTCATTTCTGCAGGTAAAAACACATGAAAACAGTGAAACTTAAGAAATATGCCCTCGTTATTAGTGGTAAATCAGAAGTAAAGACTTAAGCTGCAAGCTACTGCATGCAACACATGGAATTTTCTGTTAAGTTCAAGAAATCAAGAAGACTTCTGTTAATCAAATAGTGGCACATGGCTTAATAATCGGTGAGGCATAATTATAATATTTATATTGCACTCATTAATATAGCTGCAAACACATTATTTAGAGGTTACCAGAGTTTTTGTTTGTTATGAGTCATGATACCTGTATAATATAGAAATCAAATTAATGTAGTATATGTTGGCATTTAACATGCAACAGATTCCATTCAAACAAGGTACAATTGTAGAGAAGTCAAAGAGCTATCTTCAGATCCAAAGTCTTGGCTCTATATGTAATCAGTTGGGAAAAATCCAAAGTATTTCTACTTGGAAGTTACAGTAGTAAGATTACAAAAGTATATCACGTGTTCCCACCATTATAATATATCTGACTAATTGCAATTTATGAGTCAACAAAAGTAAGAGTAAGTATTACCCTTGTTCATCACATTGTATGAAACCCAATTTAGTTCTCTTGGTTTTAGTCTTTTAGAAACTTCTATATTTTCAAACAGTTTTTTTGGCCAAGGTTTCCCTTGTGATTACATTTACAATGATCAAGTGCTCTATACTACAGCACAACTACTCTTTTTAAGCTAGCAAATTCTAACTCATCATAGTCTTAACTAGGAAGTTACAACACAGAATTTCGATACAAAGATCTAAGCAAGACGCACAAACAAAACCAATAAGCTCTTTGTTAACAATAGAGATACCAGAGAAGACGGCTAGGGTTCCCAATAATATCTTAATAACATTGCTTGATAAAATAAGGATTACACAGAGAATATATATCAAACCTAAACTGACTTAACTACTAACTTAGAAACATAAGCCCAATATCTTAAGCCTGCTAATATTATTATCTAACAATCTTAACTGTACTTGTGAACTGATAAGCACTAAGCAACACATTCAAGCTTCTATTTTGAAAAAGTAATTAATATACAAGTTAGATAATAGGCTAAACTTGAAAAAGTTTGGTTTCTTTAGAAGATGGTCTTTAGTAGTCAACTTAAAGTGTTATAGATTGCTCGCAGTCACACGCTCACATTGTTGTGAATATAAAGTTCAATCAAAATCAGACGGTCTATGGTATGACTTTTTAGAAAATTGAGATCGCATCACAGTCCATATTGCAGCCACATCAATGAATCTAGGGGAGACATTCGGAGAGAGTATTGTATTGTTTACTTATTAGTGATTCACTCCTCTTAGCTCTATTCTCATTCCAATATGATTATTAGTCAAAACAAGTAATAATATACTTAAAAATGTGACAAACAAGAACCGTAACTCTCAATCTAGAACGAATATATAAATAGAAACAAACTACTAAAGATATACTAGTATATATTAGTATAAAAGAAAAAGTACTCTGAATGTGTATGAAGAATGCATTGAATTTGAAATTTACAATTTACAATTTCTAGAATCACATGAGTGAATAGTATACAACAATGAAGCACAAACCAATACACTAGACACGACATTGACATGTTAATATCAGTAATAATTTTAAGAAAAAAAATGATATAATTGAATTCATTCAAACGTGTCGGTGATATGTGTGGACACAAGAGACGCCTTCAATTAGAAGTGTGAGTGCCATTGTACACGCATGTGTGGAGATAATAAGTAAATAATATGAAAGCACACCTCGGTTGAATGAATTAATGAGTAATTTGAGAATCATCGAAATCAGGAAAAGTGACACATTTGAAGACTTTACACTTGGAACAAAGAACATATCCAACCTGCAACAATTAGTAAATAAATAAGTTTAGTGCTTTAATCAATTAATTAATTAATTAATTAAATGAGCAGCAGCAGTAGTAGTAGCAATAACGTACGGCTTTGCAGGATGGACAACGACGGTAGATACGGTTGTTTTGGGCTTTGACGTTAGTCTTTTGGCCTTGACAAAAGTCACATATTAACCATCCATTTCCATTGCAAGGTTCACACATGATAGTTGCTGATTCTGTGTCTGCTGCATCTATCTTCACACACTTTGATGTGATTATGCGAATGCGATGATGGATACTATTATTATAAGGAGCAGGCATAAGGCTACTACGAGTATGGATAATTGAAGGGAGGCTGAGATGAAACGGTGTTAATGTAATGCCCATTCCGAGTGACTAAGATTGGATTGAAGGGATGGAGGGAGGGAGATGTTCTTCCTCATCTCTTCTCCTTATCATTTATCAACTAGTACTTCAGCCTTACTTTTCCCAAAAATAACAACCTTGCCATTCCCATCTTCTATTTTCTTGTAGATTAGTATCATTGAATAGACTAATTCTCAAATTTTGTACGACTAATAGTTTTAACCGAACATGTTCAAGATAGTAATCAAACTTATGATATTGGTTAACTTAGACTCACTCTATCTCGTTTAAGCATTTTTGGATTATTCCGTTTATTTTAATTATTGTAAGCAAATACATCATTTTTTTGTAATTTTAACCAAAAATTTTTTTTTTTTTGGTTACATGAGAGAAAAACAAAGGGACTATTCCCTAACAAAAACTACTCCCCAAGCATCTGCGTGAAGAGCACTGGACAACTGAGACGGTGATTCTTCTAGGATTACTAGGGGTGAGTCCGCCGCCGCTCCCATCTTGGCCAACACATTAGCGCACACATTTCCCTCCCGAAACGTGTGTTCAATAACCACAATCCACTCTTTACTCAATAGATGTCAAACTCGTTGAATCTCATTTGCAAATTGATGATACGGCAAAACGCCATTTTTGATATAAAAATTGGATAAAATACATCAATTTTTTTTAATCAACTTATAATTAAGGTCTGAGAGTTTTATTATTTAGTAAAATATACACTACTTCTTAAAAATTTGAAGGTATTTATCTAGCAACTAATAAGAAACAAAACACATAAATTAATTTGAATGTTCATGAGCATTTATATTAACAAATTGTGGGTCAATTTCCCTTAGACTTAAAATGCAAAACATATATTAATTATAATCTTTCTTAAATATAACAAAAATCATAGAAATAAAAATGAGTAACTTTCAACAATTCTTTCCCAATATTATTCACTCCATCCATGTTGATGAAAATTTTCTTCCCACACTTTATGAAAAACAAATATTACTCAACATTCGCTGCTACTACGGAAATTGTTTTTGCTATTTTTCCCTTCGGCTACTAGGAAGTCGTGACAACAGTTCAAAAGATTAACCTATTTGAAAATTCTCAAATCTATACTTATTGTCAGCTCCCTGAAGCATTTTGTCACTTACGCCCTATGAAGCCCTGATACGCGACACGATACGGATACGATACGATACCGATACGCCGATACGTGAAAATTTTAAAAAATTCATATCTGATACTGGCGCGATACGTTATTTAAAAATTAATTTTAAAATTAAATATATAAATACACAATATATAAACATGACTAAAATCAATAATATTAATAATGATAATTGTTTTTTGAAAGACAAAAAATTATTATTATTATTATTATTATAAACATCAATAATTCATTGTACAAGGAGTACAAACAAGCCAATAAGCTTGCACAAGAGCAAAACAGTTTAAGGTTCAACATACAAGGGTTCATCAGTCCTAAATAAATACATATAATAGCTCAAAAAACATATAATAGTCATGACATCAAGCCTCTTTAATAAGCTCATCTTGTAGCAATAGCAGACAATTATATAGGTCTTGCAGCTGACCAATTAAAAACATAAAGCATCCATTCTTATACTAGAATTTTGGGACAAATCCAAATACTTAACAACCTATTATATAGTAGGACATCATAGTGACTTCAGAATAGTGACAAAAACAAAAAATACTAATTATAATAAATTAACATCATTAATACTAAGTTAAGTATTTGTGTCTCATTGATATTGTCCTAAAAACTAATGATCATCAGTCCATTTTAAGTTATACATCTTAAGTTAAGTATTATACAAAAAGAATATCATTAATACTATCCCAAAAAACATCACCAGTACTATCCAGAAAAAGACATAGTTAGTTATCCGTGTAACAACATAATAGTTTGACATTCACTGGGAAACACAGATTGTATCAGATATTATTCGTTATTTAAAATTAAAGATTTTACCGATACTTTTCCGATACGAGTATAGGGAAGTATCGGACGCGTATCGGATATTATTTTTTTATTTAAAAATAAAGATTTAACCGATACTTTTCCGATACGAGTATCGGGACGTATCGAACGAGTATCGGTATCGAAGACGTATCAGACACGATACTTCACTATTTTTAGAGTATCGGGGCTTCTACACCCTTCTTTGTCTCTAGGTGCCTAGATATCCATTATAAGCCTTTTCTCATTTGAACCTCACCCTTAACTTGAAGTCTGTATCATCCTAAGGTGCTGCTAGATTGAAGGATCTTATTAGCGTTCAAAAATGATGAATCATATCATAACTTAAACCAATGTCAAAGTCCATTTTTACAACATTATATTTTATAGTTGAATCGATAATTTTCAATTTCAAAAGTGTATTATACTACTATGATTAATTAATATCTTCATATAACTATCTGAGTGGTGCTATATACTATAATTTACAAGTTATGATATTTGTACAACTAATGTATGACAATATTTTGGACTAAAACAATAAAATGACAAAGAAGAAGAGAGAGTAAGAACATATCTGAGTATGAGATAGAGTTGTCAAAAAATTGTCTCAAATTAATTGTACAAATGTGTTTCTTATAATTTATATAATTTTTTTTTGACTGAATAATTTATATAATTTAAAGTAAACAATCCAAAATTACAACTAAAAAAATTTAATTTTAATTTAATTAAATACTGTATAATTGAACACACAATGAAAGGCGCGAAATAAAGGGGCAAATTGTCTTTGACGAAAAATACGACAAATTGTCTTGCAAGTTGCAACGGTTTTGAGTGAATCCGATGTCCGAACCAATGAATCTTCGATTGGTTCGGTTTGGTTCGGTTTTTAATGTTTTTCAAAAATGAATCCGAACCAAACTCATTGGTTTGGTTCGGTTTGGTTCGGATACTTTAATCGGTTTTTTCCGATATATTCCATACTATATTTTTTTTCCGATATTTTCTTTTCCCATAAGTTCATCAAATACAAAATACAATTCTTTTCCCATAAGTTAATCAAATACATATACATAATACAACCATATTGGAAACAAATACAAAATACAATTATTTTTGATTAAGTTCATCAAATAAGTTCATCATATACATAATATAACCATATTAAAATTAAGTTCATAAATTCATCAAATACAAAATACAACCATATTGAAATTAAGTTCATAAATTCATCAAATAATAAAGTGCAATAAAAATAAACTTCAAGTCACTACCCACTTAAATCGGAAAAAAAATAAAACAACGCTTGAGAAGTTATCGTTCTGTGGGTTTGAGATGAGAGCAGTAGCGTGACGTGAGAGTGTTGTTTGCGTAATGTTGAGATCAGCTTGAGGATGATGGTGAGGTGAGATGAGAGCAGCGTTTCTGAGTTTGCGTTTGCGGCTGTGAGTATTTCTAAGTTTGCGCTTTTAAATTAGAGTTTCTAAGTGAGACAGATTTTATTTTATTTTTTAGAAGTAGTTGAGCCAGTTGTAGTTTTTGATGGATATAGGCTACCTAAAAAAATAATTTAACATATATACTATATATTGGTTTGGTTCGTTTTGTCCATTGGATATGAAAACTGGAACCGAGAACCGAACCAAACCACTTCGGTTTTCTATTGGTTCGGTTCGGTTTTTGATCCGAACCATAAACATCGGTTTTTTCCGGTTTGGATTGGTTTGGATCATCGGTTCAATTGTATTTTTCTGATCCGCTTACACCCCTATAGATATCCATTATAAGCCTTTTCTCATTTGAACCTCACCCTTAATTTGAAGTCTATATCATCCTAAGGTGCTGCTAGATTGAAGGATCTTATTAGCGTTCAAAAATGATGAATCATATCATAACTTAAACCAATGTCAAAGTCCATTTTTACAACATTATATTTTATAGTTGAATCGATAATTTTCAATTTCAAAAGTGTATTATACTACTATGATTAATTAATATCTTCATATAACTACCTGGGTGGTGCTATATACTATAATTTACAAGTTATGATATTTGTACAACTAATGTATGACAATATTTTGGACTAAAACAATAAAATGACAAAGAAGAAGAGAGAGTAAGAACATATGTGAGTATGAGATAGAGTTGTCAAAAAATTGTCTCAAATTAATTGTACAAATGTGTTTCTTATAATTTATATAATTTTTTTTTTGACTGAATAATTTATATAATTTAAAGTAAACAATCCAAAATTACAACTAAAAAAATTTAATTTTAATTTAATTAAATACTGTATAATTGAACACACAATGAAAGGCGCGAAATAAAGGGGCAAATTGTCTTTGACGAAAAATATGACAAATTGTCTTGCAAGAGCGGTGAAATAAAGGACCAAACTGTAATTAATCCACGTATTTATTTATCACGATTTTAATTTTGCAGAAACCCCTGAAACCAAACCCCCAACGTCACCACCACCACCAACACCACCACCACGACGAACTTGGAATGATTTGCAAAGTACCAAATTGTGAGCATAGATTTATTTGAATTCGATCGAGAGAACTCAACAATGAAGAAGAAGCGCAAAGATGATGATGATTCAGAGTACCTTCACTCTTCCCCTCCTACAAAATCCAGAAGACTACTCGACTCTGAGATAACAATGGAGATCGATGAAGATACTCATGCAAATGTATTGCCGCAGAAGCAATCGAACGAAGAAAGATCACTGGTGCTATATCATCCCTCCAACTCCAATTCCAATAATACCCCTCTTATCAAGTCACCTCCCTTCACAATTGTTGTCAACACTCACTTGATTCCTGGTTTAAATGGTAATTTCTTATTCTTTTATATCATTTTATTTGTTTGCATTGAAATTTGAGGCATGTTTGTGACTTCCTTCAGTAATTGGATTGGATTGAATTGAATTGTTGTTTACCGGTACTAATCATATATTGGAATGTGGATGGTTGATTCAATTGGTTGTGTGTTTATTGTTTTGCTCGAATTCAATCGAACTATAGTAAGTTAGTGGTTAAGTTAGTTTCTAGAGATCGAACCCTGCACCTCCTCCTTTAGCTCGCCAACCGAGCTACATACATTAATGTAGTGATTACCGAGTGTTAAGAAGAGTGTATGACTATCAACTATCAATGATTGTGTTGCTAGTATTTTTCTAATATACAAATTTAGAAATAAAATGGAGCGAGTACCGAGTGTTAAGAAGAGTGTATCAACTTACAGTTTTGTCCACTCTATCACCAATTAATCGGAGCACTTTAGCATCATAGTACTCTATGGGCAAACCGGAAATCCTCACCCACACTGCCACCTTCTCAATAGTGTCCCTTGCCGGATGAAAATTTGGGCTCCCGCCCTCACTGTTAAATAGTGTTCATAGATGAACCAAGATCCATCCATTAGTGTCACATACTGGTCCTCGTGTTTAAAAGGCAACAAGAAAATAGTCATTGCTCAAATCAATGATATTGATGGTACTTTTCCTCACCCACATTTGCTTCAAACGAGTCTCCAAAGCTTTATATCCTATCCTCGTAAGCCATTTTATGCGACCTCAAATTTGTAAGAGTCCTGTTAACTTTTCTCTTGCAGAGGTCTATAAGAGTACAAGTTCATTTTCTTTCTTGATTTGCATATTGGATACCAAGTAAACTTGATATCTTATGCATTCTTGCAGAAAAGGAGTATGTAGGTGTAAATACATGGAGATGGAGGGAACAATGTCAATTATGCATTCTATATAACTTGCTAATTTAGACACATCAAAGATTTCTATATAATTTTCAAAGATCTAATAATTGAGTTAATTATTTTACACAAATGTGATATAATGCGCTCACCGTCAACTCAGCTTAGGCCGAAAGTAGAAATATGTTTGATAGAATGATAGGTTAGAATGGGATAAATACTGCTCTCATCTTTTTATTATGTTGGAATTTTTTTTAACTTGATCATTTGAAACTTTGAAGAACAATCAAATCCTGATATTTTATCTATTCCTGAAATCTGTATTTACAAACTATATCAGATTGATGAAGGGCAATGGTTATTTTCAGAACCGAAGATAAAACCAAGGAAAATGATGTAAAGAACTGTTGGAATATGAGTTCGCCTAGATGTTGTATGTATATAAATGTTTCGTCGAGCTTTTTACATCATGACTTCATGAATTTTATCTAGGAATCTGCTACCATTAAGAAAAATAGGTTTTTACAAACTAAATGATTTACACATGAAGTGATTCTTACTCTCCCAATCATAAAATTTGATTTCTTAGATGTACTGATGGTTTGGTACAATGTTGAATGCCAGTGGCATGATAGGTCCGTTAAATTTATAAGGCATGTTGTGTACAAATAAGAAGGGTGGGTTGAGAGGGAGTGCAATCATTTCTTCAGAAGTATAATTGGATCTAGGGAGAATCTTAGATCTCTCTAATATATAGGGAATTTACATACTTTCTGCATATTCTTTTGTACATTCAAATAGAAATTGAATATGATTGATAATCATTTTCCACAAAAACAACTATCTATCATCTTGTTCTTATGCCTAACCAATTGTTCAGCTAGGCTGGAAGATATTACATTTCCAATTTTCTTTTTTTTGTGGGATAGGTGGAGTTGGTTAAAATAATCATTTTCCTATTTTTACATTTGAAGTTAAGAACCATATGTTATTTGGGCATATCAATAATTTTTTTTTGAGGTTATTGATCTGACTGGATATCTTATGAAATTTTTTTGCCATCTTTTGCAGATTATCTTTTGTCACGGGCACGGGATACTACAAAGCTAGAGAAACTGGAGGAAGATGAAATGAAGAGGGAGAAGAGATCCGAAGTTTCAAAAGAGTGTTTGGCTGTTATCCCATGGGTTCCTAATCCTACTATGGCATGGAAAGAAATAGTAGCAGAAACAAGTCAAACTTTAGAGGCAGAAGATAGTGAAATGATGGAGATGGATGAACCATATGCCAATAACAACAATGATAAGTTGGAGGCATGTGGAGTATCATCACCATGGCAACAACAACAACAATGTATGATGCCTAATCTGTTACAACCTCAGTTTGGTACGTATTTCTGGTAGGTCCATAACATAACCTCTCTAGTGACATTTTGTACATAGTGGGAGCATGTTTAGGAGAATAACTGCTCAAGTTTCACAGTAGTGAATGTCAGAGCTTGTGTCAAGTTTATAAAACCGGTACAAACATATATACTATGTTTTAGTTGTGTTGTTTCGACACACAAATTTGATATTAAAATTTGACAACAACTTAGATGATCAACAGAGTTCAAACATTCATTAACTGATTAATGAATATAATAAGATGTAGCAACTCACTAATCTTCCACTGGACAAAATTAATCACGATTTTATGAATATCATTAACCATGACTTTCAAGTGTTTATTAACCAACCAAATTGTGTTCAATAAATATACATTATTTTTAGGTGTTCAAATTCAAATATACATGATATTTTTAGTAAAAATAATAATATATAGATGATATTTATTGACCACAATTTTGTATTCAAATATACACAAAAACATGTGGTTAATTGTGTTGAATTGATGGTTAATGAGTTGCAACTTCTTGTTATATTCATTAATGATCCATCGAACATAATTAACCAAATATGTAGATTGTGTTCACCGTCTGAATTGTTTTCGAATTTTGATGTCAAATGTGTCAAAAATGAAGATGGGTATAAAAAATGATACGATTTTTTTTTTAAAACCTGAGTTTCTTAAAAATGGTTTGTGTTTGTTTTTGAGAGAGTAGAAGATGGAGATTCAAATGCTTAAACTTTTTTGGGTTTAAAGATGGAGATGAAAATTTTCGTGCTGGATTTTTCTGGGTTTCAAAATGAAGATGTAACTATGAATCCCTTTAGTTTTTTATTTTTAATAAAAATTTAAAAATATCTAAAAAATAATATTTCGGCTGATTTGGACTCGCCATGTCGTTGTTTTACGTCCATGTAATGTAAGCACCCTTTAATAAAGTTGGACGAAAAAAGGTAATCGTGCAAACGTTGAATGATTTAAAGGACTTTTTTTTTTGTACCAACTTAAAGGGCCTTTTTATTCATTATACTTAAAAGATTTAGAAAACTACTAATTTATTACAAGTAAAAAATTTTCTGTTGGGTATTATACAAACGTAAAATTTAAATGACTATTTGATTATTTTTATTAAAAGAAAAAAATAGTTATTTTATTCATGTGAAAATTTTAGTTCGTTAACTGTGCTATGGTAAATAGAAATTGGAATTAGAACAATTGCTTTTCTTTTCTTCTTTTGTTGACGAGAAGGTTTTGATTCCCGTAGGGCTATGACGTTATACCATAGTCCATATACCTAAAGTTTGTATTTTGTTGTTTCCATTTTGTCAGAAATTTTTTGTATTTCATTGTTGTTGTAGTATTTTCTAGACATATTCCAGTGTAAAGATAAATTTATAAATCAACTTGCATTATTATTGTATTTGTGGTTCTCCTGGCAATATTTGCCTCCGACAAATAGTAAATTTTTTTACAATAAAAAAAACTAATAATCGGCTGGATTGATAATGAAATCTCAAGATTTTTGGGAAAATAAAACATTAGACAAACAACTCTTACTATATTATCAATTCTAGTTAGTAGTAAATTCTTTTTTTTCTTTTAGTATAGACAAAATGAAAAATTTATCATAAATTCACTTACATAAATGAGAGTAGAAGTTTGAATTTCGATCATGTCATTTGATCTAATAATTTTGACAAATTTTTGTCAATTGAACTAGATCAATTCTAATTAGTAGCAAATTCTAATTTTAAAGGTTTTCTTTTAGTAAAAATACAGACATTAGATTTAATACAGACATTAGATTTTGAATCGTGTTAGTGTCTTTAAATAGATTTAAAATGTATACATTTGTAAACTCTTTTGGAATCGTAAGATACTTCATATTGTGGACTGCTGTATCATCTCATATTTTTTTAATACCACAAGACAGGTGAACTGTTCAATCTAACTTCTAAAGTGTTACCCGGCTTCTGGAGTGGCCACCGGGGCCACACACCGTGTAGCTGCCGTTATTGACAACATAAGTTTTTACATGAGTTTTTTTCTTTCATTAGTTCTCTAGTTTTTATAGAAAGGAGTTACAGTAATCAAGAGTTCGGCTGTGAGATTAGGAGAATCGAACTCGAATTCTTTCGAATAATTTATCTTAAGAAAAATTTATTAACCATTTGAGATCAATATCTTAATTTACATGAGTTGTATTTTCAATTACAGTGGATAGTGAGACCGTCATTGTGGGTGGCCAACAATTATTTTCAATCTAAAGTTTTTATTCTATTTTATATGTTTAGTACATTAAAAAAAATATTTTTGACAAAAAATTAGAATTTTTTAATAATGGTTGAATTAAATAGAAAATATTCAGTTTTTAGCATTTAAAAACTCACATTGAATTTTATTTATTTTTGAAAAAAAAATCTAAAAATTGTAAATAGAAAAATTTCTTATAATATTCTAAATATACTACGAAAATTCATTCGAAGTGTAACTTAAAAATCGGGACTTATCGAGCTCATAAAAAATATTTTTTTTATGGTCTCTCATAAAAAATATTTGAATGATAAAATTTCAGATAAATTAAAAATAAAAAAAACAAAATAATATATTTATTTATAGGAACAAAAACTTTATTTAACCCCTAACGTCATGACATCATAATTAACTGAAATCGAACATTTGACCAGCATTCATGGCACACAGTAATTATGGTAATAAAATCATGCAATATAATCATCATCTAAACATATATCTCCCCTGGTTTCATCGTTACATAGTGATGCTATTTTGTTTGAGTAGTGTTAGCAGAGACACTAGTCATTTAAGGGGACAGGTGTTGCTTCTTGTACTACACAGTTTCATGCAATTTAGCCACGACATGCAATGCTTCTTCATCTCTTGCCAAGTAATCTGTCACCGGTTCCCCTTATAATAATGCTATATACCAACACTTCTCCTTCACACAAACAATTCTACCTTCATATCTCAAAACTCATCACAAACTATTGTTATTTTTCTTTTTAATTTGTCATACCACCATGACTGATCAAGGAAGAACAACAGGATCCTACTCATCATATGGAGGATCCTATGGAAATTCACCCTATGACACCAACACCAACACCAACAACCAACCCTCACGCCAAACTGTGAAGTTCTTAACAGCTGCTACAATTGGTGTTTCACTGTTGTTCTTGTCTGGACTAATCCTTGTTGGTACTGTCATAGGATTAATCATTGCAACACCTCTTCTTGTTCTCTTCAGTCCTATCCTAGTTCCAGCTGCTATAGTCCTATCACTCATTGCTGGTGGATTTGTGTTCTCCGGTGGTTGTGGTGTTGCTGCTATAGCTGCATTGTCATGGATATACAATTATGTTTCTGGTAACCGTCCTGCTGGTACTGATACTCTTGATTATGCTAAAGGGTTGATTACTGATAAGGCTAGGGATGTGAAGGACAGAGCCAAGGAATATGGAAATTATGCTCAGGGTAGAGCTCAAGAGGCTACACAAGGCTATTAATAATGGTGGATTATTTCCACATTTCTCCATTTGCATGTTCACTTCACTCATTATCACCTCTTCTGTTTGTATCTTGTTAATGTGTTGTGTTCTGTGTTGTTCTACTGCTTTTTAGTATTTCCTTTGTTTTTGGAGTTAAATATTTCGCCTTATTTGTGTAAGCATTATGTTAGTTAATAAATCTCTTTTGTAGCTACAATGTATCTTGTTTATGATATGTGAATGTGATGGATTAAAGTTTCCTTGCCTAATGGTGGTGTTGTTTTTGTGTCCCTTTTTCTAAATTACTTGCCAAAATAAATAAGTAAATAAAAGCATTATGAATATCATTATAAACAAGGAATTGAGACAACCAAACCTGAGATTCTCTTTGCATGTACAGAAGAGGAATTGGACTACTTGCAAAATTAGTAGTTAAGCAAATTTTTAGCTTAATTACACATAAATATTAGTAATTTGTCAACCCATAAATTTGCAATATTAGTAATTACACATAAATTTTTAGCTTAATTACACATAAATATTAGTAATTTGCAATATTAGTAATTACACATAAATTTTTAGCTTAATTTCTTTTTGATTTGATTGCATATTAGCTAAGGCTACCCTGTTTGGCCCGACTTATTTTTTACTTTTTATTTTAGCTTAAATGAAATAGAGAAGTATAAAATTATATTTGACACTATTTCTCCTTAAAAGTATTAGAGAAATAAAGTAAAGAAGTAAAAAAAAAAGAAAAATGAAGTCAGACACAATTTTTTCCTTCTTTACTATTTTTAAGGAGAAGAAAAAAAGTAGAAAAGTATCAAGACTTTCACATTAAAATGAAAATGTTTGTTTGAGTACTCTTCACTATACAATTTGATTCTAGATGAATTGAATTATGTCTAATACAAATTTTAAGATGGTAATTTTTAAAGGATTGAATTTGGTTCAAATCAAATTTTAAGATTTTCATCAGAGTTTATTAGGCCATATCTGGGGAAATATGTAGCAAATTTTAAGATTGTATCTGGGTAGGGTAAATATGTAGCAAATACCAAGATTGTATCTGGGGGTGATAGATACATGGAATGAAGTAAGGCTTAAGGTGGATAGATTATGAGACAGTTTTGTAATAGTTGTCAACCCAAATTTTAAGACTAGAGTATCACCTGTTACATTTATGTGAGAATGTTTTGTCATCAGAATTTTTCATCCAAGTACTAATTAATAATGTTTAAGACTATAGACAATTTTGTAATAGTTGTCAACCCAAATTTTATGACTAGAGAGTATTACCTGTTACATGTTCAAATACAAGTTCATAAATTAAGTTCATTCATGATGTTAGTTAGGTTGTCAGCATTTGATTCACTTGTATGAAATTTGTGACAGATATCTATTCTTTACTACTTCTGTGAACATTCTAAGAACTTATTAATAAGTAGCTACATATTAAATGTATTTCCTGCCCACTCACTTCTCCTACACATAAGGATTACTTTGATAAATAAATAAAAACGAATGGCTGGTTTAATGATGGAAACAGAGAGGATGAAGTATGGAAATAAAATATACGGAATGCAGAAGACATATATGCCTGAAGCTTGAGAGCTTGGAAATAAGAGAAAATTCGCAAAAAGAATCATATTGAAAGTATGTAAAATGTATAGAAGTGCTCTATATATAGATTATATTGAGAATTAATCAATTAACTAACTACAAACTCTAAATAACTATCAACAAACTCTAACTAACTAATAAGAATTATTAGTCTTAATACTAAGGACTAGTCTGAATTTTATCATAAATATATCACTACCTTGTCATTGTAAAAAGCATTAATATTAGTAATATACTTATTAAATCATCAGATGTATGATTCAAAGAGAAACTGATAATTATTAAGAAAAATAGTATGATTCTTAGTGAAATCATACAATACTGAACAGTAAACATAATACAGAATTTTTACAAGCTATAAGTATCAAGGGTCGAGTGGCCTATCGTTCTCTTGCTTATAGAAGGTTTCATAAGCCTGAACTCTTGGCTTTGATTCTGGCAATTCCAACTGTTCCATGAAGCTACTAGTCATCTTGACAAAATCATCCATGTGAACTTTTTTCCATTCCTTCAAGGTCAAAACATCATGAAGAGAATTAGAACTTTCTTCTTGAATATGGATGGATGCATGTCAAGATATTTAAATTTAAATCTAGAATTTGAAATTAACAAATTAAAGAAGAATGTACTCAATATGCAATGGAACACAAAAATAAATAGAAGTTATAGAAGTTATGTCACATTTTTATGTAATAGGAATACATATGCAAATTATTGAAAATTGGAGGTCAGAAAGTTAATTGGTTAGGATTGGGATTTGGGAGGTAGAGACCTGGCTCTGTAATTCTTGGAGGGAAGATTCTCTGGCAATTTTGTGTCTATTATTCTGAATGAACTACTATTCCTCTGATTTGAGACAAATCTCAAGAGCTTAATTCAATAAAGTCCTCTGTTATTCCTTTTAAAATTCATCAAATAGATACCAATTTCCATCAGAGTCCTATAAGATTTAACTCTTAGAGGCTTGAGAAACAGGACAGAGACTCTCTTTCAATGGATAGAAGTTTAAGGGATTTATATAGTCAAAACTTACAATGCCATCCACCTTTTAGTTTGTGTTCAGAAGAAAAATCACATAGGGTGTTTATCAAAGAATTTAAATGATTATTTATTGTTGATTACTAACATGTTAATTTTTAGGCAAAAAAGAATTACATCTGCTATGGAAAATCTCTATGCAAGGTTTCTCAGTCACCAATTATATATTCTGCTGTATAACTCAACCCCTTTCCCTTTATCAAAACAAAGTTTTTTCTCAATAATGCAACATTACATTACAATCATCAACATTTACAACAACAAAGAGAGGCTTAAGTAATAATCAACAACAGGCAAATTATGAAGTGATTGTCTCAACATATGAAGAAAATAACACAGGAATAAATATATATGTTTGGAAGATACCTCAAAATCCCACTCAGCATATAAATCAGGATCATTTGGATTGCTCCATACATAAGCATAAGCTCGCAAGTTTTCAGACTTCTCCTGTACAAACAATTTGTTACTAAAATTATTATTCTAAAAGCACAAAATCTTCAAAATCATAATCCATTTAACATACATGTGATGATACAGGAATCAATTATTCATGAAATTAACATTGAATTGAACATAAAAATGAGATGAATTTGAATACATAAAAGCTAGTTACCGTAAAGAAAACATCAACTTCAGTTCTAGTGTATTCAACATCTTCAAACTCATCTAAAATATGGAGTTCAACTCCTGAGATTCCAAGAAGAACCTGAGCAAGGAGAAATCATTGATGAATTAATTAATTAACTAACTTCAAATGTTGAATTTAATTATTGAGTATGGATTAATTGTTATGATGAAGTGATTTAGTTACTCTTCCGGTGACTTTTTTACTCTGGACGGGAAGAATAGCGGGATAAACGCGACCTTTGATCTTGAATCTATGGCTGCATTCAAAATTCACAATAATGAAATCAAATGATTGAGATTAATTGATTGATTTGTGTATGAATAATGAATGAAAGAAGAGAGAGTAATTAAGTAACAAACTAATCGGAGAGGGTTGCAGGTGAGGATGGAGGGACGCGGTTCAAGAGAGCACGGACAACCTCATCGGCGAGGAGACTTCCATAAACAAAAACGTTATGATTCTGATTCTGAGTACTCACTCCAACTCCAACTCCAACTACACTGTTCACAGCCACGCTCATCTTTCTACTCTACACACACTCTTCAAAACGAATCAAACTGCGATTCTGCGTTACTCTCGTCTCGTGCTAACTACGGAGTTTGGTTTTCACTTTTCTCCAACCAAATCGGGGAACGTGTATCAGGAGGAGGATGCATGACACCATTTTTTTTTTTTTTTTACAAATGATAAAATAGATACTTACCAAAAAAAAAATGATAAAATAGATACCTGTACAATTTTATTTTTGACAAAAGATTAAAGATAATAGTACAATTAAGAACCTTAAAGTATTTCAAGTTACAATGCCACTTAGCCATATAATTTCATTCAAACAATTTCTTACTTTAATCTTTAAAGTTTTTTTTTTAAAAATTATTGATGTTCACTCATATCAATTATAAATAGTAATTTTTTACATGATCAATTTAATCATAAGTTGCCAAATTATTTGTGAGACTGAAAATATGTTGAACTTAGTAATAGTTGAGACTGATATAAATTGCACAATTTTTATAATAAAAAAAAGAAAGAGTAGATATCCTCAATTTTTCGAGATATAACTTATAAGTAACTTTATAATATAATTTTCTGTTTGGCATATAAATGTTTCTTTGGTCTTGATTCCTTTATGTTAGTGTGTGCTCAACACAAAACATGAGAAAATCATTTCTGAAAAAGCTTTTTTAAATAATTGAAATCTGAAACATGGTTACAATAAAGTTATTCGACTACTTTCTCAACGCATGTTTAGAATCACGGCGAGATTTTCTTCCAACGGGCTGCTACCAAAGATTATATTTGTAGCTTCATGTTTTTCACTGAAAATAACATGGAGAGCGAGAATTAAGATATACATAAACAAATCCAAACACACATTTACTCTAATTAAGATTATGAGATGAGAGAAAATATTCAGTGATAATTTTTAAAAGTGATTTTTTTCATGCAATTAATCCTTTTCGTTTTTGTAATAAATAAATACTACTACCAATGACAAAAAGTAACCAACAATGTCTAACCAAACTGTAATTAATTTGAGCCCATGTCATGAAATAAGCTATCCATAGTACACAGCATGAGGATATATAGTAACCAACAACATCTAAACAAACTGTAATCCGATTACACAATTTTGATAAAGTAGTTCAGTGAAAAGGTTGATAGCAGGATATATAATCTAGCCGCACGAGATTCTTCAATCCCAGCAACTTCTTCATATGTTCATTGGCTCTGGGGCGCCAAGAATGTCTAGCAATGAGTCATGAGCCTCAATTTCGTCGTGCCATATTGGAAGTTGATCGCCTGGGTAGAAATTCCTGGTCACTCCCTCTGAGTTTATCTACAAGGCATTCAAAATCAAGCAGTGTCAACTCATTGTGCAATGCATATTTAACTTGTGAACCTTGTCTTTAGAACATAAACTATTGAAAATGATGTCTTACGATGACTGTTCGGACAACTCCACCACTAGCACCATCACGAGCAATGGCAAGGGAAACTGCCTTTTTCACTAGGGCCTGCCATACAAAATCAAATACAATGTCAGCACTCAGCACTAAGGATTGAGATAGAAATATCATTCATGCATCTTCACCTAACAGTTTTTGGGAAAAATGAACCCTCCTTTAGAAAAATATAAAATGATCATCCATGTATCAGTCTCTATGTCATGTGATGCCTTTGCACTCTAACTTTAGCTAAAAAAAAAAATGAACAAGTCTGTATGTCCAAATAGTCTGGAGTTCCAATCCTTACTACAACTATTCATTTACTGTAATAAAAAGTTGAGCTTAAAAAACAATGCAAGTGAAGTGGGTCTGTGCACTGCCCAAACATCAAGCCCAATGCCTCTTTTCTATGTGAGAATGTTAGAAATATAGTATAGAATATAAAAGCAATTATTGTGTCTTCAATCTTCACCTAACAACTCAAGCTTCAGGGTTACACAAATGCACACTTAAAGAATTTCAACAATTTGCAACCTCCCTGCCAAGGATCCCAGCCTTTACTTAAATGACTATATATACATATCTTCATCTCAACCCCCTACTTATGACTTATTTTTTTCCTATCCATCTCAGGCAACATAACTAACTTTCCCATTGAAAGTAACCAACAGATGCCTCACTTTGAAATTAAGACCCATACCTCAGCTTCGTCCTGGGTCATTCCTTCTTTCCAAGCCTGGTCAAAAAATCCATACAAGTAACTGGAGCCAGATCCTGCAAAAGACAACTCACATAAATCATAGCTTTATAAAAGAAAGCAATGCATCCCATTCCCGAGGATAAAGTTAATGAGGGGTGGCAATGAAAGTTTAAAAAGAAAAAGATGTTTAACAACAAAATTTATATAAAAATTTGCATGGATCAGTGATCTAGGCTATTCCAAATTGACCAACGAGACCAGCAGATGACGAAAGCAAATCACCAAAGCCTTAACAAATTCACATTCAACCTTCCCAATGGAAGAACCAACCATTCTACAAGCATCACAACAACTATAGCCGTTTCTTATGAAGTTGAGCCAGCTACATAGATAAATGGAAAAGCTTGACCTTTCATGCAAACCTTTAGTGATAGATAGACCAGTTGTATCCTCACAGCTCAGCTCACATCTCACATTGTACTCTCACGCTAGTCGTGATCCCCTTGTATTTACTATCTTAAACTGGTTAGATATAAGCAATCTAAAGTTCTGAAATCCTTTCTAGGCTTTCTTCATTAATGGTATGTTTGTTATGAGAGAAACTGAGACGAACAAGAGAGAGTGAAGTAGACTTTCTGCTGATTGAAACAGACAGGCGATAAGTTGCAGCGAGCGAAACAAAGTATGGCTGTGTTTCACTTTTTTAATCATTGCATAGATATGAAGAAAGAGGAGCGAAGCAGTTCTACATATTGGCTATTACCTCCATGACCTTATTACCATTACCATCATTGAGAAAAAAGGGAACTCGTGTATGAATGTTTTTTTGTCACTAGTGTTACTTCATTTTAGTGTAGTATCACTTGTATTTCCAATCGTTTGATTTTTCCTCTTTCTTTTCATCCACGTAAGATCGAAGAAGAAAGCAGCCTATCATCAAATGATTGAGTTTTATTTAATCTTCCATCTTTTATTTGTACAAGTTTCTAAAGTCTATTAACGATTTAAATCAGTTAGTTTAGCAAAAGGTTTTCCCAACATCCCATGATTCTTGGTGTGTGTGTGTGTGTTGGTGTGGGGGTGGGGTGGGAGATCTATCAGATGCCAAGTCTTGATATCAAGGCATTGTATTAGCAAGTCTATTAACGATCTAAATCAACTTTAGTTTAGCACAAAGTTTTCTCAACATCACTTCTTATTCTTAGGGGGGAAAAAATCAGATGTCAAATCTTGATATCAAGGTGTTTCATTAGCAAGTAACACGAGCAATATATGTATGCAGGACACACACAAATCTATAGCTGAACATGAATACAGAAATCACAATGGACATTGTACTCAAAAACATATTTTAACATTCAAATACCTCCAATAGCAAAAGGTTGCTGTAGAATTGTTCCACCTAGAGGAACTCCATAAATCTGCCCACCTTCGTACTTGTCCCAACCACCAACAATTAAACCGGTTTGTAGATTATTCTGCCAATCAGAAATCAGAATAGGTCACATCAAAGCCAAATACTTACATTTAAATTGCTAGCAGTAGAAGTATCCATCAGGATCAGGCAAAATATCACCTATTAATTTTTTATTAATTCCAAGTGTACCTACTACCTAATCTCATTGCTTTGCAACTCAAACTCAAGCCAATGAAATATTAAAAATTAAAAGCAAAAATTGACTTAAAAATCAATTTTTAACGTTCAAACCATCAGCATGCATGAATTCAACACAACTCAAATTTATCAGTTCTCAACTCAGTTGTAAGGAAGACAGGAGAACACAATTTTGAAACAAATCACTGGAAAAGGAAAGATACAGGATACAGCATTCTTGCTTTCTGCTTTATAAAATTCATTTCGAGATTTCAGAGGAACACAATATAATCTAAACAAGTAGCATCTACTATCTACATACAATTGAAATTTGAAGGAAACTCAAGAATACCACTCTAATTAACAAAAAAAAGAACATCAAAGTCAAACCTTGTTGTTATATGCGAGAAGCCGAACAAGGTTTGCAGCAACCTTAACTGTTGCGGGTTGTCCAAGCTGAATCCTACATAAAATGAAAACTAATATAGTCATTTGAACATCATCATTATCATAAATACACAAACAAAAATCATCATAGTCTAAAACATGATATTACAAAAGAAAATTTTCTATTACAGTATATACACAATTGAGTAAGCCACTTACGTGTGTTGATGGAGGAAGTAGCGCACATAGTCAGAAACAACCTGAGAATCTGCAGCCTGCAAAAAGAACACAGTATCATGATTAGAACAACCAAAAAAGAATTACAATAACAGAACAAACAACCAAAATCTCAATTCTCAACCATGTTTCAGTTAACAAATGCTTCCTTTAAAAACAATAATTAAAAACCCTTTTGCGAGAAGAAGAAATGAGCTAACTAAATTGTAAGAACTGAGACATGAACTGTATAACTCCATCAAATAAAGCAGATAAAGATTCAAAATAGCAGAACCAGGAAATTGAATTCATGATAGTAATGATAACCACATAATGAGTAATTGTTGACACAAGGGAGTGGTATGAGTCTATGAGAGATGGAGGAAGAAAAATACCGATCCAGATCGACAGACGTATACATTGTCGGTGAGCTTTGTGATTTTGTCGGATGCACGATTAGCAACATATACACCTGAAAGTATGCGAGATCAAATCCAACATCATTCCAAAGAACATCAAAAACATCATAATTCTCTACTTAGAGATAGTAGCTGAAAAATTCTCAACCAAATATTTTCTCGTGTTTTTATTTGTGTTGCCATAAAATGAACTTATAACTGTATATATTATTATAAAAATTATTCATGGCATTCAATTACTCCGCAAGGCTACAGTGAAAACAAGATTGATGAAATTAAATTAAAATGTGCGTAACCCTAATCCCAATCTATATGAGAACTTAGCTAAGCACAAAACACTCATGATGTAAATTATGCTCCGCAAAACAACTTAATCCGATTCAGATTAATTATTATTCAAAAACAAGGTCAAATCAATCACAAAAATCATAGAAAAAAAAAAAGACCGATCTTAAATTGTATGAATGTAATAAATTGATTTTGATTAGGGTTTGTGAATGAGTGTACCTGTGCTGGTTCGAGAATCGGCTCCAAGAACGACACCGCCGTCGTAGGTAACGCCGATAATAGTTGTTCCCATGGAATGAGGAGCATTGAAATCGACTTGATCCATGGCTTCTGGTAGATTCACAGCTAAAGAAGATGAAGAAAGAGGATGAGTGTTTCGATGCCCTAGCAGGGTTTAAATTGAATCGTAAAGGATTACAAACTCTAAACAATTTTGGTTATTTCATTTTTAAAATATAAAATATAGAATTAAATTAATACATGTTTGATTTACTTGCCACATACTTTTCTTTGGGAAGAAGCCAGACGTTTTTATTTTTTATTTTTAATGAAAAAAAGGCATAGTACATTCATAAAACTATTGTGAAAATATTTATATTTATATTTGACAAAAAAAATTATGATTATAAAAAAATTAATGGGTTTACATTAAAAAATATGTATTTTTTATTTTTTACTTAGTTTTTATCTATATTTTTTGTTTACGGGGTATTGGTCAATAGACTTCTCATAAATGATAACTGGTTATCAAGAGGAATTTAGCAGCCCGATCAATGGTTGAGTTTTTTTTTTTTTTTAAAACCAAAGGTATTCTTCGCGCGCAATTGCAAAGACTAATCCCCTCGAGGTAACTAAGATTCATTTAAGAGGTTGACATCTCCCAACAAATGCTTCTCCATATACACCGGTCGGGGATCAAACCCAAGATTGGTTGAGCTTTAATAAATCCGGCAGTTTTCACAAAAGAATATTCAAACACATCCAAAAATACTCGGTTTTTATTTTTTTAGATTGATTTGTGGTTTTTATTTGGATTTAAACGTCCATAATTGTAGCCACCCCATCAACATATTTTTTTCTAAAAAAATTATATGGTACTTTTAGAATAAAGTTCAATTTACTTAGAATTTCATGGGAATAATAAAAATGAGAGTATTAAAAATGATCGAGTAATTATATTTGAACACATTTGTATATTTATTGAAGAATATGTGGTTGATGGGTTTGAGCTTCATTCATATGGGGAGAAAAGTCCAAATTTATTAGCTCATTATATCTCACTTATATAAGTGGAGAGTGATTATAGTACTAGGTTGTAATGAGAGTGAATTTTGTGAGAAAGGTGGGAGAAAAATAAAAACACGGAAACCAATGCATGCATTATGCATTGGTTTCCGTGTTTTATGCATTGATTTTCGTGTTTTTATTTCTCTCTTCTCTATTTCTCTCCTACCAAGCACTCCATTAAAGAGATGAGAGAAAAGAGAAACCGATTTCCGTACTCTCAAATCAGTCCAAAAAAAAATGTCGATTTCCGATTCTTTAACCGTTGGATTTCGGTCAAATTTTGAGGGCAAGTTCACAACACCCGAGACCACTTTTCACCGTTTGAATCATCAAAACAATGTATAATGCATCAAGTTTTTGAGGAGTTTTCAACTTCTTGTTCTAGTTTTGCAACCTTTTGTGTGTTGTTGTTTGGTTGGTTGTTATCATTAGTTTGTGTCTCACTTGGAGACTCTCTTGTACCCTTATTTGATTATAGTAGATCTATTTTTTTGGTCTGGACGATCCGTGGGTTTTTACTCTCACATCGAGTGTTTTTCACGTTAAAATTTATGGTGTTCTTTTGTGTCTTTTATTTTGTTCTATTGATTGCCATATATTTGTTAATCTTCATAGGTTCTTACAAATTTGAGAAATTTTATTTCCGCTGCATATTGCTTTGTTATTGTTGTTGTGTGTTAATTCTCCGTCAACTGTCATATTGTCAAGGAGAGGGAACTTGTAGGATGTCCTCGCATAATTCCTTCTGGGAAATTTTCTCCTTCGTTATCATCCACATATAGGAAAATTCCCTCAAGTGATCCCAAATGGAGGAATTTATGTGAGATTCCTATTCATCGTGGAAAATTGACATTTGAATATAGAACTATGTCCGGTCCATGGCAATTTCGAATTTGATACATGGTTAAAAGACATTTTAAGATTTGCAAAACAAAATAATAAGGGAATAAATTAGCAGAAGTTAGATATGTTTGGATTGAGCAATTAATTGTTATGTCAACTAATAAGGGAATAAGATGATATTGTCAAAAAAAGAGGATTAGATACGGAAGATCAACTTACAATTGAAGATATGTACCCAAAAAAAACTTACAATTGAAGAGTCTAACATGGAAAATCAAGGAGCTGAATTTAAAAATGTTAATGAGTCAAGGCATACGTTGGAAAGAACATGAAAATATTTTAAAAACTATTGAAACTACATGGAAGTGGGATAGTTATTAGTGACTTATAATTCTTAGTTGAAAGTTGAAACTTTTAGTTGTCTTTTTTGTGTTACTATTATACAGTTACAAAATTTTTACACAATGTTAATAGTGAGTTCTTCTATCAGGATGAATTCTTACTTCCCAACTAAATTTTGTGCACATGCAAAGCCAACGACAGAACACTTAATCATCTACTTAAAAGACTCAAATACCTTATCAATTCATCCAATTTATTGATGGTGAGATAACTCATTTTGTTTTGAAGGTGTAACTAATAGTTGATGACATTTTTTTTTTGACAAAATACTGTAGTTGATAACATTTGTTCACACTGTATTTTGTATTTATTTCCATTCATCATTAAGTGAATGGAAAACTTTCATTTTTGTTTGGGTTGCATTTGTAATTGTTTATTACATACGGAGTGAATCACTTTCTTAGCATTGTGTAGTATAGAAACGATTGTTGCAAGTTAAATTCACCGTTGCATACGGCTAATGTAAATTTAACGGTACACCAAATCAAACTTGCGCCAAAACAGAAGAATTCATTTCAGTCATACAGGATTGACTTTGGATAAATAGAACATTATCCTTTTTAATTACTGTAGGTGTACAATTTCCAAGCACATTCCAATTCAGAACATTTTGTGTCTCGTCGCATAATCTAAAGCAACATCTCAAGGGAATGGGAGAAAAGGCAGCTAAAACTAGAAGAAGTGAACAACTATATGATATTATTTAAAAAATTGATTGATGGTTAGCAGGGTCCACAGTAAATCAGTTTGGATGATTAACTCAGCATCAAATTTTAGTAATCCCCAGCTCCTTAACTATCCAAAGCAATAGGTTCTGGCAGTGGGTGCAACTGAAGGGTTGGAATGGGTGCATGGGGTGAGTGTTGAAGTTGTGCTGGTCCAACCGATTTCTTGTCGCTCGGCACTACATTCACCACTCCAAGTACTTTCCTCACCTCATTAGCAAGTTCTATCACATAGTCGTCCTCATGACCTGTGTACAAAAGCTCTCAAGTCAACATTTCATAAAATAAAAGAGTATACAAACAACAAGAAAGTGCTTGCAAAGTTTAATGTGATCATTTCAAGTAGCATTAAAATGTGATCATCCTCGTACCAAGATTATGCATAGCCTTTTCTAGAAGAAAAAGATAGTCCCTGTTGTTTCCACAAGGTCCATTAGCAGTAGCTATTTGCCTGAATTAATAAGCAAAGTAAGCGGAAACAAAGGTTAGGCCAATACTTCCACATGGAAAATGAGGAAAGGAAGTGTACAATAAATAACACACCTAGCCATGTCCTCCACCGGAGCAGGTCCCAGATAGTATATATTGTTTTCTTTGTCCGGAGTAGACGTGAATCTGTACACATACATAAACGAGTTCAATCAGCAAACTTGTCCCATCGGGTATGAACAAACCATTCATGAAAAATGCGGATAAATAAGCTAAATAAAATAAAATCAAATACATTGTCCAGTAACTTACACAATAACTCCGGTAAGAGCAGGATGCAGTGAATCTCCTTCCTTGTAGAAATTTACAAGAGTCTTTTGATCATACTCACATTCTCGCCGCTCCAAATACTACACAGCAAAACAATAAAATTATTTTAGCCAGAAAGTATTTAAATAATTTACGAAGATTTAAAAAAGTAACCTAGGTCATAATTTTTCTAAAATAAAAAATGTAATGCTATAACCTAGGAAGTCCATTTACTAAGAAACTAGTACAAAAATGGAATTATGTTACATAAATATTGGATCAATCAGAATAGCAAGACCCCAGGAATTTGGATCCTATCCTTCATATGACCATGGAAATAATTTTACCTGCATAGCAAGTTTTTCCTTTTCGGGGCCTCCTCGAACACAATAGGCAGCTCCCCACTAGAAAAAAAAAGAACAATAAATTGTGAGAAATCAAATGTTATAATAAACACTTTAAGACAAGATAAAGCACCACAGAAGATGAAGGCATCAGCAATAAAAATCCCAACATAACAAAAATGGGAAAAACCCAATTTTCATTCACCAATGATTTTTACTTTGTTTAGTAACACATTCAACAGAGATCAAATGTTGACTTACGCAAATTGACCCATCTTTCTCCTCCAAAGTGCAAGTTCTTGCAGGGTTTTCAGGTGTTCCTCGATGATCAATACAAGCTAAATCAAACACACGTCTATAGTCCTTGATGAAACCAATGATTTTTTCATCATAATCAAATCCTGGGTTCCATACAAGTGAACCATAACCAAAAACCCAGAAAACCATGGCTGAATGATTTCTGAAGAAAAACAAAAAACACAAAGATCTAGTATCAGTTAATTTCCATAACAAATTTATGAAGTGAATCACAATAACTTCAAATCAAAACCATATTCATATTATTATAGCATAAAAACAGCTCACACAAAAATTGAGCCAAATCCATTGATTATATAAACAAACATATTAGGATCTTACATTTGGATTTGTTAAGTAGAAAAAATGAGAATGGAGAAAAAAGGAAGAAGAGATTCTTACATTTGGATCTGGAAAGCTTGGAGAGAAAAATTGAGAAAGAATTTAGAGAGGAATGCTGAAACGGTTAGGGTTTAGCAATGAAATTAGGGTTGCAGAAATTCCCCTCTTTTTCTCTGGAATCGATTTTCTTTCTAATTTCTCTCGTGGGGCTTTTCCGTTGAAGAAAAGGTTGCTATTTATTGAGTGAAAAGCTACGCGAATTTAACGGCTTCGCCGCTACCAACTTGTCTGTCATGTGCCTTTCATCCTTGCGTGTTAGATTATTTATTTATTGCGTAATTAATATATGTAGTTTACCCCTTGATCTCAAAATTTTATTTTTCATATTTATTACTACTTATTTACTGTCAAAAAAAAACTACTTATTCAATAAATTTAAAAAGGTCGTGTTAATATGTGCCATTAGTGCACATCTTAAAATATTTAAATATGGAAATTTTGTAATTAATAATATAAATACGAATTTAATATTTATAATGTTGAATATACATTTTCCTACATAATATTTTCACATTTATTTTCTTAACATGTTAGGGCACATGTTAATATTTTTCATTAAAAAAAATGAAATTTTACTTATGATTCTAGGAAAATGTTAAGCGGTGCTTCGTAGACCCTAGTTAAGTATTATTAATATAGAATATTTTTTGATATTTATATTTATTTTTTGACAAAGTATATTTAATATGTTAAAGATGTAAAAAATTATTATCTCTCTAATATTAATTTTATCTTCTTTTTTTTTTCTTTTTGAGTATGCTTAACGAATGTCCCGCGAGCATGACCTATAATTAAAAATGGAGAAGTATAATAGTAGTATAGATAATATACATTACTATTTAAAGATTTTTTGTGATTTTTTTCCTTATAGGACTCCTTGGTCCTTAAAGTCTAAAAAAAAATTACTTTTTAGATTTATAAAATGATTGATGTATTTAATCTTAAAAATAGTTTAGATTCATCAATTATTTTATGAATCTAAAAATTAAAAAATTTCTTATATGATCAGAAATTATCCATTTTTATTTTTAATGAAAAAATTATGATACTAGTATTATTCTCTACATAAAGAGATTGATTAGTGGTTTGATGAATCTTTCCTAAAAATCTGACAAGATATTGGATATCCGTATTTGTTGAAGAATAAATCTAAAAATGCTAGTATTTTGTGTATTTGGAGAAAATACATTGAACCTAGACGGTTTTTAATTAGAATGGAGTATCATTAAGTTAAGACACTTGTGCAAGATGGTTGTTGGCTCAATTCAAGCGTGTAATTGAAGGGAAATAGATAAAATAGTTTCAAAGATAGAAAAAATTGAGTTCAATGAACCTAGACATAAAATGAGGCGTTATACCACCACGAATTCTGGAGAATTTAATGGCTAGCGCTTGTTTCGTTTGGGGTGTGTTAGTTGTTAGCTTGTTTTTGACGGAGTGGGTAAGGAATTAGGTAGGGTCCACCTCGTCTTGCCTATAGTCTCTACCACTTTTGGAATTTTCAAAATTGAAATGGTCCATCTTGTGCTTTGTTGAATTAAGTTTATTTTATTCTGCTTCTGCGGTGCCAAAAATTAGTTTTAAGTAAATTGACTTAAATGTAAAGTGGTTTATATTTATGTAAAAATGAGTTTGAATAAAAAAAATTGGTGTTCAAATTAATTTTAAAAAATCAAATAGTGTATGTTTGGTTCCATTTCTGGAGCAGCCAGAATTAATTCTGAACGTGTAGAATTGATTCTGACTTGTTTGGTTTCTCAAAAGTAGAATTGATTTTGCCTCCATAATTGATTCTAGTTGAAGCTAGAAATCGTAGCTTCTGATTCTAGAATTGATTTTTACACTCAAAATTTTTGTTCAACTCACTTTTACATGAATATATCAAAACATAAACCACTTTAACTTAAAATCAATTTTGACCAGAATCAATTTTACATAATCAATTTTATCAAAATCAATTCTCGTCACCGCAGAACCAAACATACACTAAGATAAAATTAATTTTATATCTCTAGAATTAAGTTCGACTCCTCTAAAAGTAAAATCAAATGAACAGTAAATAGTTTGCATTTTAGAATAAGAACTTAGTTTGCATCCTATAATGCGAACTATTTTTTTCATGATATTTTTCTTTACGGGGGCGCAAACGTTGGACTTGCATCCTAGTATCAGTTTGCATCCTTCATGAATTTTTTTTCTTTGCTTCGTTACTCTAAATCAGTGTCAAACAATATATTCAAACAAGTATTTCAAAAGGAATTTGTATTTTTCTATGGTCAACATTCCTTATACATTTATTGTTAAATCTGAGACACATCTAAAAAAATTAAATGTGTATTGAAACAATGTCATCAATGAAGAATTAAAGACATTAATTTTGATTAGAATATTTTTAATAACGAATCAATAAATAAAATTTGAATTTTATCATATATGTAATGATGTCGGTGTCCTAAGGTTTTGACATTATCGGTGTCAGAGTTAGGGTTGGGAATAGGCCAGGCGGCCTCCAGGGGCCTTCGGCCTGGCCTGTTTTAGGCCTGGCCTGTTTATAAAAATGTCAGGCTTAGGCTTTGAAAAAAGTCTGTTTACATAAATATGTCAGGCTTAGACTTTTAAAAAAGCCTGCGAGGCCTGATAGGCCGGCCTGGCCTGTTTATATTTTATAATTATTATTTATATGATATTTTCAAGTTTCCCAAACCCTTCTACTTCTTTTGTGATTTAATGAAAGCATTGTTTGGGTCCTTTATGTAACAAGCTTTTTTTTTTTTTTGAAAATAGCTAAAATTTTATTAATGATAGAATTGAAATAGGGAACTAGCATAAGGAATGCTAGGCCACTACAGTACAGATGAAGCCAAGGCCAAAGGAAAGAAAAACTATACAACAGGAGCCTAAAAACTATACAACAGGAGCCTAAAAAAACAGGTGCTGCCAAGCCAAAACCAAAGACCAGCACAGCAGACCCAAAAAACCAGAGGCAACCCAAACAAAAACCAATACACACTACCCGATTATCTCGCCATACACAAGATCGGCTCCATTTGCCATTCATAAAGTAAAGAGTTCGACACCATGCTTTATGTAACAGGCTTTTAAATAGGCTACAAGGCCAGGCCAGGCTTTAAACAGGCACAGGCCAGGCCGAAAAAAATAGCACATTATAGGCCGTAGGCCAGACTTAGGCCTAAAAAAAATTCGTAGGCCAGGCGCAGGCCTGTCAAAGCCTGGCCTGGCCTGGCCTGTTCCCAACCATAGTCAGAGTGTCCGTGTCGTGTCGTGTCGCGATGTTCGTGTCAGAGTCTGTGCTTCATAGCACATACCGTACAATTTTATAAATTGAAACCTCTTTTTTTTTAATCACTCGTTATCCATTGTTTCTTTCAAATTATTTTATTCGGGATGAATGAACGGTTTAAACTTTAACTTGCAAATTGTGTTTCGATCAAAATTATTTCATGGAAGATGAGAGAAGGGTGAAGAGAACAAAATCATTCGATTTTTATAAGGTGCACATCATAGAATGCAAACTTTTATTTTGTTGCTATTTACACATTCGCTTTCTACGTTGCGAGAAGTGTAAAAATGAAACGTTAAAGAGTGCGTGTGAGACTCCAAGAACGCGAAAATGACTCAATAAAAAAAGTTAAAAACCACCAAACTCACAACACACGGCCACAAGCAGCCCATGGGCCAAATTGTCTTTATCAAGACATTAGAAAGATTCTCTTCTCCCCCCACACCTCTTTTTCCCCTTCGAATTTCCTTTTTTGCCCTCATTATAAAATTCGGAACGCGTTTTCCGATTTTTTTTTTCCTTGAATGCGAACTTCGGAATGTATTTCCCGAAATTTTTGACGAATTTGAATTAGAAAAACTTCGGAAAACATGTTCCGAAGTTTTTGTATAAGGGTAAAATCGAAATATTGGGGGGATAAAAAGAGTCATGGGGGAAGAAGAGAATCTTTCAAGACATTGGCCCTCATAATTTTGAGTTAAAAAATAGTTCAAAAAATTTAATTGAGTTTTTTTTTTTTTACAAATAAGGACTTAAAACATTTCATTAATAAAAATATGTTCAATACGATATGGTATGTTCGATAAAATATGTTCAATAAAATTTAGGCTTAAATGCAGTTTTACCCCTCCTATTTTGAATGAATCGGAATTTTACCCCCTATTTTAAAATCAGCAATTTTACCCCCTCTATTTTATAATTCTTTGGATTTTACCCCCGTATATACTACAAGAAAATATGGGATTAGCTACAACCGCGTTTGTAGTTAATTGATAGCTATTTTCTAGTAAAACAGTAAAATTTTTGATTCTTGTAACTTGTGTTAAGTGTGACATGTTCATAACTGGACGCAATATGATTCCTATACAGTTCTGCTTTATAAGAATGGCATGGTTTTTTCATTTGTGAAGCTATGATAGTATTTGTTATATACTTTTTGTGGCACAAATGTATTTGGATCAAGTTTCTCAACAAATAGAAGTATCCCTTGTAAAAAATATTTATTTCAAACATATTCTGGCCATTTGAATCATGTGGACTGATATAGTCATATTGTGATATGTATTATAAATAGTATTGGTTATATTAGTTTCAAATTAGTTCCCTCGCTTACTACCTAACTATGTTTTAATAGAAAATAGCTACCAATTAGCTATAAATGCGGTCGTAACTAATTCCATATTTTTTTGTAGTGTATATAGGGAGTAAAATCCAAAAAATTATAAAATAAGGGAGGGGGGGGGGGGGGGGGGGTTAAAATTCCGGATTTTAAAATAAAAGGGGTAAAATTTTGATTTATTCAAAATAGGAGGGTAAAACTGCATTTAAGCCTTTAAATTTAATTGATCAGTTATAAACCCGTGATATGAAAAATAGTTAGTATAGATTTTCAACTAAATTAGTTGGTCATATGATGATGATCTCATTTCCACCTTTAATTTGCCAAAATTAAGTATTTTTTCTCTTTGTAATAGGCTTCATTATGAAAAATGTGTTCTATGCCTCTATAGACCGATCATGCAGATGCAGCTGCCTTGAAGTTGAATGGGAGGGGAAATTTAGACTGCCCGAAAATTTTGACCACGAGTAGTTTTACAACGAGGCAAATCCGTTTGCTAATTGCAAGTAGGTTGAGATTTGAGAACAACCTAATCCAATAGTACTACATCGAATGTTTTTTTTTTTTTAGAAAAAAAGTACACTAGCAAACATCCTAATTAGTCCTAACTAATTTCAAACTAGTAAAATACTACAATAGTATATTTTAGGAAATTTTCAAATAATACCCAAATATCTTATACAATACATTCAAACATCTTATACGGAAACCTGCGTCTAATGGCCGTATCAAATGAGAACACTATTTATAACAAGGGATAATGAGGTCAAATCATAACCCTTGGATAATCTTTTCATCTCCTTCATTCCCCTTATGCCTGCCTCTTTTCTTGCCTAGTCAAGTCACGTATCCCCTTAAACATGAATCACCAAATCCAACTTGGGACCTAATTTACTTTCAGTTTAAAAAGGGAAAAGAAAAATCTAGTTTTTCCTAAATCTTCATGGATAAATCGAATTTTTCAACTGGCTAAAATTTGTCAAACATTTACTCTCATTATTTTTACTGAACCATACAAATTACTTTAACTATTAAAAATTGTGATATCTAAGACATAACCAAATGTATATTTATTTGGCTGTCTCCTGAGTGGTCACTTGGTTGAGGATTTGTTCCTCAACATCGAGAAACTCGGTTCGAGACCCGGCACAGAGAAGAACCAAGTGTATATATATAGTGATAAAACTCATAGTGATTTTCACAAACTGTAATACCAAATATGCAACAAATTCACATATAAATTATACATGTGCATAATATAATTTGGCTAGAGAGATACATGGGAGGGCAATAATATGTAAAAAAGTTTATATATGCCTCCCTTAGATGCGATATATATAAAGCATATGGGACACATGTTTGTTTTCTTCACAAACATACAAATAATGGGAACTTCTAGATTCAATATTCAATATTAAAAAACCTTTGTACCCAAAAACCAAAACAATTAGGAGGGAAAGTGATGTGATACCTACTTTGTGCTCGTGTCCTATTTTCCATCACTTTAATCCCCATTTTTTTTTTAAATCACATATCACATGTGTTAGCATAAGTTACAACTTACAAGTTACACATTAGTTGTAAATGTTTAGTATTTTTGGACTAATGTATTCTACTAATTATTATCATTTTAATATAGAAGATACAATTCATTCCACATACTGATGTTTGTTTCAATTAAATCCACCACCCTCAAATCCTCTAATCCTTGATGCACAGAGTAACATAATTAGCAAGTTGGTCTCTAACCATAGGATTTTGCCACAATCTTATTATTGACTCATGGCCTATTTGTCATCTTTGACCTCTGAAGCACGAATACTATGTAAAATAAAACATTTTTTTTGCTTCTTTAACAGTGACACTTGTTAGCATGACCATATTTTTTCTAATAGGCTTCATCATATTTAGATTGCCAGAAAAATTTGTTTGCTAATTGCTACTAATTTTTTGAAAAATTTCACTAGTGCTCCTAACCAATTTCAAACTAGTAAAATACAGTATACACTATTTTAGTAAATTTTAACATTATGAAGAGGCTTAAGTTTTGCATATCCGCAATAGTTTTAAAGTAAATATATGGTATTAGTATATAGTATTCACCAAAAGCTTGTTTGGTTTGGAAAGGTGGTTGTGAAGTTACTGATGCATCAATGAGGAATCAAAATCACAGTGATTAAGTCTCACATTTAACACCTGCTCCAACTCAGCAGAAGAAGTGGTCACCACCATGTGCCATCTTGTGGCAATTGAGAGTAGTATCCCTTGACAGTTATATGTAAAGGTTTGATATTTTTGGATAATGGTACTCAAACTTTCCATGAAATGCAACAAAGAACATACACACATACAATCAACATCATCACAGCCTTAAATTGCATTCTTAGTGAATATCTTCTTTAACTCTTCAATGATATCTTCTACATTTTCAAACAAAATTTGACCTTCTAGCTAGCCCTTTTATCTTGATCAATCTTTTGAAAGATCTGTCTCCTTGTTTGAGACTTTGATTACCATAATAGAGAGTACCAAGTGATCAGAGCACATGACAAACAAAGGAATTGTTTGGATCTTTGCACTTGAATTAGGATCATTTATATCGAAGCTCTATTGTCGCATTTTATTTGTCCCATTTCTCGCATCCCAATTCTGTGTGATGGTGAATTTCTAAAGCCGCAATTTCCAGCTTTGCTTAGATCGTGCGTTTACTGGCCTATTCAACGTGCTTAAATCGTTCGCTTTCCAGATTCGCTTAATTCGTGATATTCTAGTACATGCACATTTCATACATACAACATGAAACTCCCAATGTAACATTCATGCTCCAATCATGGAAGCAAGTGAAAGATAAAAAATAGTCAAAACGATGCATATAAAAAGCAAAGATCTGGTACAAAGGTTATTCATTCAAATCAAGTTTTCCAGTTCATCAACCAATACAGATGTCAAACTTTATTATCGAAACGGAAACAGTTGTTGAAAGAGTGCAAATTTCCAAAGACGACGAATGCATAAAATTAACTGTGAACATCTTATATAGGCTTGATCTTGAAGTGAAGTGAAATAAGATGGAGGACAAAGACCCTCAAATCCTGCAAAAGTAGTATTTATAATTAATAGGAATACACAACGACATTACCATAAGTTTTAGGAATAAACAAATAAAACATTGAACAGAAGATCCTACGAATAAATTCATCGAAACAATCAACGAGCGCAATCACCTGAACAAGCCAGTGAAAGTTCAGAAGCCCTTCAGGATCTGCACAGTTCTTAACTTCTGCAACAGCCCCAATCTTGGTTGTGACAAAGGAGATATGCTCATTCCCCATGTTAATCTCAAGCTCCTGACGCCCTACCCGATCGGGTTCTGGCCAATTGCAATCATCTTCCTGCATAATCTGAACAAAAAAGCCAACACCAACCAATTAAAAATCAACATCAACAACAAAGGATTAATAAAAGGTAGGAAGTTAGGATTTGTAACCTCACTATCCAAAACCATACGACGACACTCGCGAATAACAGCAGGAGAGACATAAACCTGCTTGCGAATCATGGTATCATTTTTGTAATTGGAGTTGTTCGCATATCGAAGCTTGCCATCACGCGTGAACTCAAACTCGAAGAATTCATGACCGTGTTTACCGATATGTCCAACATGGTATCTCAAGTAGAACTCTCCATTCTCTTCTTGGCTTCCCATTTCTCAAACAAAAACTGCCACAAACAAAATCAGTGTTTTAAAAACCGGTTGATCATCGACTCATCTAGTCACAGGGTTATGCTGAACTAGTCAAACCACAGATTCACCGGTTGAACCACTACGATTAAACTAGATTACTCGGTCGTATAACTATGTCTTTAAAAAATGGCATATCATCGACTTGCCTAGTCACAGGGTTATGCTGAACTAGTCAAATCATGGATCCATTGATTGAACCACTACAATTAAACTAAATGACTCGATCGTATAACAATGTCATAGTCTCCATAACATAACAAAACTATATAGATACTGAACCGGATGACTCAGTCTCTAAAAATTTAATAGAAAAACTCATGATACCTAAAAAATGTCAAAAATAGTACTATAATAGAATCAAATTAAGAAACTTGTTTGTAAAATCATCATTAACAAGCTTTCAAATATGATCTCTAATCACAAGGCATTATTGGTCTAAGAAAATCTCTTAAAATCCATTGATACAATGATACCTGTAGATCGATTTAGATACCGACGTGTGTGGCAAGCATTGACATAAACTGATCTACCAAAAACCACATGATTTGGCAGTGAGACAAGTCAAAATGTTCAAAGACACGTACATTGTTTTGGTTATGGATGAGACAAAGAGAATGAACACCATTTTCATGGAACACAACCAAAACAAAAAACCATTACCTGTGATTCTGGGAACAGAGAACGAGGGTGGCACGGCAGCGTGAGAGTAGGGTTAGAATTTCTATGCTCTCATTTTTGTTTCCTTTTATAGTAGTACGGAGTATTTTTTTTTTTTCCTTTCTTTTTTTGGTCAAATTTTTCAGTTTATTCTAAACAACAAGACAAAAACAAAACTTTTGTCTGGATTATGATAAAGAAGTCAACGAAATGGGTGAGGTTGGTGGGCCCAAAAGCCCTTGTAAAATAACCGATTATCCCAAAAGCTTTTAGAAATGGCTACTTGGGCTTGAAGCGTGGATAATGCATAAGTTCATCTACCATATGTTTATGCTCTGATACCATGTCAAATAACAGATTATTCCAAAAGCTTAAACTTTTAGAAAAGGTTACATCAATGATTTTATATTATTTCTAACAGCCCTGAGCCCATAATTTTTTTTTTAAACGACCAAAGGCTACATCAATGGTTTTATATTATTTCTAACAGCCTTAAGCCCATAATTTTTTTTTAAACGACCAAAGTCAGTAATTACCGTAATTGATAAGAATTTTTCACATTCTCCAAGAACCCTAAACTTTTACTTAATTTCTTTCGACCTTAATTCAAACCAGTTGAGCTATACACCAGACCTAAATTGTGTTTCTTGTTAACAATTACTTTTCCTTTTTGTTTTCATCTTCACTACTTCAGCGCTACTCTCTCGGATGAGTTTCATACCCGAAGAACTCATTGAAGAAATTCTATCTTACCTCGACGTGAAAACCGTGCTGCGACTCAAATGTGTGAGCAAGTCATGGAACACTCTCAGTCTCATCTCCAATCCAACCTTCGTCGAAAAACACCTTATCAAGTCCTCACAAAACCCATATCTCACACTAATGTATACGCGGCCACATGACCATTACGGTTTCAGTTTAGTACCCTTTTCTGTGCGTCGTTTACTCGAAAATCCATCCATCACCGTTCAAACGACACTTTGCACCAATTGAATATCTGTTTCCAGGTCGCTGGTTCCTGTAACGGATTGATTTGCCTCTTTTCAAATTATTATCAGCGTCAGTACCGGTGCAGTTTTTGGAACCCTTCCACTGGATCAAGATATCATGATTTAGTAGTGTTGTGTTATGACCATCGCGATTCATGCAGGTTTATGTTCACATTTGGTTATGATGATTCAACGAGTACTTATAAAGTTGTAACGTATCGTATTGAAGTTGAAGAAGAGAACAAAAGTGTGGGTGATGGTTATAATTGTTGGAGAAATATTCAAAGCTTTCCTGTCATTCCTCTTGGCTGGCAGGATAATGGCCGTATTCGTGCTAATCATTTGAATGGCACTATCAATTGGTTGGCTATTAACAAGTATTTCTATTCTTTCTATGAATACAAGTCAATTACTCATGTTGAGCAATTTGTGATAGTTTCACTTGATCTTTCGACTGAGACATACAAGCAATTGCTGCTACCTCAAGGTTTTGATGAGGTTCCATTTATTCAACCAAATCTTAATGTTTTGATGGGATGTCTTTGTTTTTCTCATGATTCCATGAAAACGGAATTTGTCTTATGGCAGATGAAGGAGTATGGAGTTCAAGAGTCTTGGACTCGGTTATTTAAGATTAGAAACCAGAATCTTCGAATGCATTTCCCTCCCTATGATTCTGAATTGGTTTGCCTTTATATAAATGGTGATACAGTGATATTTGCTAATAATTGCAGTTACAGGGCAGTAATTTATAATTTGAGAGATCAAAGAGGAGAGACAACTAAAATTACCAACAACATACATTGGTTCTCTCAAGCAATGAATTATGTAGAAAGCTTGGTTTCGGTTCCTTGGTAAGTAAGTTATTAATTCATTTTTTCAATATCCTAGTCATTTTGTACTAATAGATACTGATAGTGTGAAGCAATATGAATTCATGGCATCACACAATTATAAATCCACACAACTGACAAACATAGCTCACACAATTAACAGATTCATGGCATCATGGTTGTAATCTATTTTGGTTTTAGTTATTTCACTTCTAGTCTAATGGATATATATTTCTTGAATATTAGATTTGCAACCGGATCTCCAATAAGCGCAATTATTGATGGTACATGGAAGTATAGTAGGTCGATTATCAAAGGAAGGACGAGGAATGAGGATAAACCATAAGCTGCAATGTCTTAAGGATGATGGATGAGACTACCAGTTTGATTAATTACTTACTAGGATATAAGAATAGGAAGTAGGAAATAGTAATCTATGTTTTTCATTTTCTTAAATGTTATTTTGAGGGGGCTAAGTATCTCATCTTTGTGCAAGAAGCCACTGTTTTTGTCATTTAGTTTTTATGACTTGATTTTTTAGTTACTTTATGTTCATATATGATATATCAGTTATATATAATATATCAGTTTATGCAAATATTTGTTCACTTGCTTGACTTAAAAAGTGTTGATCTCTTCATGTTTTAGAATTTTCTTGTGTAACATTAACTATTTTCTTGTGTATATTTAGTTTTATAACATCTGATTTTTGTATGTTCTTCAAGAAAAAAGAAAAGAAAAAAGAGAAGTATTGATATTTAAGGTAGACTTTGAAAAAACATACGACTCAGTGGATTGGAGATACTTAGATTATGTGATGTGAAGAATGAGATTCAATAACAAATGGAGAGGCTGGATAGCGGAAATCTCTTAAATCAACACGAATGTCGGTACTAGTAAATGGAAGTCTGACGAAGGAGTTTCCCATGGGGAGGCCGGGGGCTGAGACAAGGCAACCCTTTTCCGTCTTTCTTATTTTTGTTAGCAGCAGAAGGCTTCAATGTCATGATGTCACAAGCAGTGCAATTGAACCTTTTTTAGGGGAACCAGGTCGGAAGAGATGGTGTCAAGGTTTCTCACCTACAATATGTGGATGACACCTTAATTATATGTGAGAAGAGTTAGAAAAAGCAAAGATCAGATACATTGGTTATCCATTTAAATCAAATTTCCGGTTCGTCAACCAATACAAATGTCAAACTTCATTAGCAAAACGGAAAAAGTTGTTGAAAGAGTGCAAATTTCCAAAGACGACGAATGCATAAAATTAACCGTGAACATCTTATATAGGCTTGATCTTGAAGTGAAGTGAAATAAGATGGAGGACAAAGACCCTCAAATCCTGCAAAAGTAGTATTTATTTATAATTAATAGGAATACACAACGACATTATCATTAACGGGTTAAGAAAGTCAAAATAGAAAATGTTTTCACAAAGTAAACAAGGCCTCATATCGATAATATATCAGTTATCAGTTATATATAATATTATCAGTTTATGCAAGTATTTTTGCTAACTTGCTTAACTTAAAAAGTGTTTATCTCTTCATGTTTTAGAAGTTTCTTGTGTAAACATTAGGTATTTACTATTTTGATCATGTGTGTTAATATTAATGATAAATCTGATTTATGACTCTGAGAATATTACTACTTATAATGTATCACTGACACTAATCATATATTTTCATTGTGCATGAGCAAGTTGAGGAACCTTAATCACAATTGGTTCCAACTTTTGATTATGCTCCGTATTTGTGTTCTTCTTCTTTCTCGTTGCATTGCTTCCATTCCATTTCCATCTCAACATTCACAATTTCACACTTTTGTTCCTTATTGCTTGAATGCTTTTTGATTTAGCATTTTGTAGAATATGTATTTTCTCTGTCGTTAATTGTTATAAGTTATATAATTTTGATGTCGGCTATTACGAAAGGCTGACTTCCATGACTGTTGGACAAGAGAGGGCAGCCTTGGAATTGTGTCTAATTGGGCCAACTTCAGTGCATGATAGGACGATTTCCTCATGTGTTGGACTTAAGGTCCGGTCCAGAACAAATTCATATAATTTGTTGCACTTTGTTGTAGCGTATTTCTAAATCTATTCAACTTGGTTCAAATTACGTCAATTTTCATTATTCAAACTCAATCTTCGATGGAATTTTTTTTCTTAAATATAATGGACCGAGTGATTTGACTTAAAAGATGATAAACTCAATCAGAGACGAATTGTTTAGATGAATCTGATTTTAATTTATGAGTAAAACAATTATCTTAAGATGCTAATATATAATTTTTGAATGATTATGACAAGCTAAATTGATGACTTCCTTTACTCTTTAATTTGCTTTCTCTTTTGACCAACTTTTTAAAGTAGGACATTATTTCGAAGCTAAGGAAATCTCTAAATCATTGAGCCTAAAGTTTGATAAGCAATAATAATGCCATCTTTTTAAATTTTTCAATCATTTATCTTTAAGTTCTTTTTCGTCACTTTAATTTTTTAACATTTTTTCTAGCTAGCTTTAATGACAATATTGTTTATTTTATTTTTGGTTTGTAGGCAAGGTGACAATTAGGACACAATATTTTGTATTTTTTATATATAATATAATGATTTTCATGGACTGAATATGATAATGTTATTTTTTGCTTTTTTTGTTGTTGTTGCATCTTTTGGATTTCTCAATTATTTATCTTCAACTTCTTTTTCATTGCTTTAATTTCCTAACTTTAATTAATTGAAACCGAAAATGTTATTCTTTTTAGTTATCTTTAATCACAATTTTTTAAATATATATATATATATATTTCTACTATATATTTTTAACAAAACCTAGTTTTTTTAGTGTAGAAAATGAATCTTATAGTAATAGTAATAAAAAAAACAGAGAATATAAGCACACACCGAAGAGGAAAAAAATATGGTGACTCGAATTCAAATTCAAGACTCCACAAAATATTTTCACAATAAAATCATTAGGTTGTAACAACGAACACAATAAAAAATATTACTATATGATATTAAGATGTGCCTACTTCCATAACTTTTTTATAACGGCAAATATATTATGAAAATTAAATCAGTGCATAAGATGAATAGAGACTGATAAAAGAGGAACACCCACTTCCATAACTCTTTTGTTAACAAAACACAATATTTTAATTGACCATGTTTTATTTATTTTGCGGTCGAACTTCAGATTATTAGATCGAGTCCCTTCCTCTAAGAATCCGAAGGATTAAAAAGAAAAGAAAAAAAGACAATACTTTAGCTAATTTTAGAAACCCAAGAAATTTGGAGGGTTTTCTTTTCACTCTTGGTTAGCCTTTTTAAGTGGAGAATCACTTAATTAATTTCATATCACATGGTAACCTTAGCTATTTTTTTTTTCTACTCGAGAAAAAAAAATGGTAAAGTTAAAGGCTCATTAATCCATGGTCCTTATTTAGTTTTCTATAACAATTTTTGGTATAAAACATTTTTCACACACAATTATATTTCAAATATGATCCTCTTTAAACGAATTTCGTTTTCCATCATCAAACACCTAAGTTAAAATCTACTTCATCCTCCATTTTAAGTGGGTTAATTATCAAAGTTGTCAGAATGAAGTTTTTATCTTAAGTCGTTTTGTATAGATAAATTCGACACGTAAATTCGAATCGTAAACTCGTGCGAGTTTATCTAAATTAAAATAATATTAAAATTATTATGTATATGACATATATACTAATATAATACTATACAAATGTCAATATTTCAAAAAATTAACTTAATTATAAAGTCAAAATGACCCAATCTTCATATAAATAGCATATGTCCATAAACTTGCATCAAAATACAATAATTATCCCAACAAAATCATGTAAACATCCAAATAACAATCCAAAATAAAACTCACTATGTAGTATATGCATGTTTATAAACATGTACATAAGCGTTTCAACTTCTATAAACATGCATATACTACATATATAGTGGGTTTTTTTTTTTTATTTTTGTGAAAGTTGTTTGATGGGCCAAAAAACTGAAATTGGGCCATAAAAATTTGAAAAAGGTAAACTCGGAAAATCAAGTAAACTCGTCCGAGTTCACCCGATTTTACCGTTTTTACACCGAGTTAACTCGTTTAAGCTCGTTTTTTTCGCGAGTTTACATAAAAACGAGTTTACATACGAGTTAACAAGTTTTTAATACCTAAAAACGTAAACCCATACGAGTTTACGAGTTAACGCGCGAGTTTAACAACCATGGGGTTAATTGTGGGGCGGCGCCATGACACTAGCATTTATAGATACAATATTATTATTGGACAACATTTACAACATGCATGAAAAGAAGAAAGAAGTTGTGAATCAAACGCCTCTCCTAAGGTAGTAATTGGCAAATTAAAAAATTATGAGACAGTGGTTTTGAAGAGTGAACGCACTTTGCCATATTCATTCATTCATGTGGTTGTGGACATGACATGAGTGAGGCAAGACAATGCAATGAGACGACTCTATGACAAGTTGTGTGCAAGCTGGTGTTGGCTATGGGACCCTTTCCCTTATCTTCATATTTTTCTTCTCACAAGTATTACTACTATTAGTATTTAGTAGTAGATATAGATATAGATATATCATATTACAATGCGCCTTGTCACGATCGCACTACTCATCTAGTCATTACCTTAATTTAGTTTAATATATTTCTACATCTACTTGCGCGGTGATCATGAATTTGATCTCTCATATGCATACTATAAAACACCAATTGAAAGAGGATAAATTAACTTTACAATGAATTTCTATAATTTAGGATTTTTTTTGTTGCAGTAGGACACTGTAATAGATTAGGATTGTCTGATTTTTAATCGACAGCCAATATTTTTTTATTTGATTTTTTTATATGTAATTTGAACTATTTAATTTTAAATCAACTACCGAGATCTTTCGAGTTTCTATATATTTGAATGATTAGTCTCTAACTTATGATTAGAAGAGAGTACATTCAAAATAATAGAATTTTTATTTTACAAATAAAATATTTTAGATCTTAAATTTACCATAAAAAAAGAAAATAAACTAAACAAACTTCATCCGGCTAAAAGCATTTCATTTAACTCTTACTCGACTTGAAAAATAAGGGATATAGAGTTTGTTTGAAAAATAGAAAGGATATAAATATTTGGGTTCAACCTCAATTTTTATATGATAACTAAAAATATTTTTCTTAGATTACAAGGATTTGAGAATGGAGCAAAAAAGGGAAAAAATGAACTCTCTTCTAAAAAGACATGCCGCTAGGTTGAAGAGACAATTATCTCATTTGGAAAGATATTTGGATGGCATAAAATATATGACAAGGTTACCTAATATTGTAATAATCGTTGATCAGCAAAAAGAATATACGACTTTTAGAGAATGTATCATTTTGGGAATTCCAATAATTTCTTTAATCGATACAAATTTTGACCCAAATCTCGCAGATTTTTCAATTCCGGCTAATGATGATTCTATAACTTCATTCTTAACAAATTAATTTTTGCAATTTGTGAGAATCGTTCTAACTCGATACGAATTTTTTATTAATAATAAGATAAATAAAGTTTTAGTTTTGGTTACATATGATAAATTGTGGGCAATCTATGAACCAAAAAAATATTACAAATGTGACTAGTTTTTATTAAATTAGTTTTCGTAATATTATTGATGTCTCATTCTCCTCCTTCATAGGTAGTTTTTGTTTGTTTTTTTTTTATATAGATGAAATGTCAAAGCCACCATAAACTCACACACACAGAGTGGAGTGTCTAGGGAACGAATTCCAGTCATAGATGTCCAGCATAACAATTTTTGCATTTTCTACCTGTTGAGCTAGAACTTCTTAGCCTTTTTGTTTTTCTTTTACTTTGGCTCTTTTATAACCAATTTTTTTTACTATTTATTTATATTATAAATAGACACTAATTAATAAAATAGAAAGAATCCAAAATGATCTATGCATGGCTCGACGACACTTTAAAATAACGATTCAGTCACATGCATTATTCTAATCCAGATTCGAATGACAGTTACTATTTTACTATTACTACTTAGATTCTCACTAATTTGTTATTCCAAGATTCTCCTTTTTATTGATAATTTTATTCCAAGATTCCCAATAATTTATTAAGGAATAAAAAGATATAAATTTCGGTTTGCTTAAGATCCTCTTTTAAAAGTTGTCAGATTGTGTAAAAATAACAGTTTCATTTTTACTAAAAAAAAAAGGAGTTACAACAATGATTTTTTTAATCAAATTACAATTTACAACAATGATTTTAGCATTTATAAAAAAAGTTATATTAGCAATCTCATAATAGTGCAACTAATTCAACACAACATTTATCTCTATCTCACTCTTTCTATTATTTTATTACATCACTCATTTATTAGATCATTATTTTTATCTCTTTTTAAATGTATACACATGTGCCACCAAATAGTTTCGAAAAAAATTATGATAGATACAATATATAAAGTAATTCATGACGGATGTTTCAAAAAAAAAAGTAATTCAATATGTATTATTATCAATTGATTATCTTCAAAAGAAAAACTTCATTTTTTCAGCATTTAAAATATTAATAAATATAGAATAATTACATACGAATGAAAGATAAATGGATAATAAGCTGAACTACTAACTCTTTTTGAATGGTAAAATTAATTCTCTTAAAAATAACATTCATAGTTCTAGGGGACACAACACTGTTATTCATAACCTTTTGAATTTTTTGCAGAAGACTCACAACTTATGATGCTAGGAAGTTAAAAGGGTCAAATGTGAATGATATGAAAACATGTTGATTGTCAGAATATATTTTCTCATGTTTGACCACTTTACTTGAAGCAGTTTTGAGGGCTGCTTGTCCTACAATAGAAGTCTGAACCCTCAATCCAACAAGTGGTGAAACTTCAGTAAAAAAAATTATACTTCATGATATGTCACTTTCTATAAATCCGTTTGATATTTCTCATATATTAAAAAAAGTTATTAATGAGTTCGACACATCAGCAAAAAATTAGCCGAACTGAGATGGGGACCAAAATTCTAAAAAAACTAAAATAGAAAATCAAAAAGCTGACTTTTAAAATAGAAGGATCGAAAGTTCAAATTTTTTAAAATAGATGACTAAAACTACATTAAAACCAAAATATAAAAAACACTAAGAGGAATATGGACAAAAGTGGCCCCACGTGCAGTATTATAAGCTTATATATAAATCAAGTTTATAATTTACCCAAAAAAGTAAGGATTTACTTTTTGATGTTTGATATATGACTGAATCGAGATTTGAAACAAGTCCACATTCATTCTTTCTTGATGTGTATATAAACCAAGCATGGCACCACCAAATTATTGGAATATCAAACCTCTCCACTGAGATTGCTTACTACAGTGTAAGCATAATAATATTATTTATACCTTAAGATAAGAGATTTGATCTCACACGTACGTTAAGATGGAATGGAAGAAGTGTTATTTGGATGTGATATTGGTGCCATTAGCAATTCTTTTAACCATTAGTTACCATGTTTGGCTTTGGTATAATGTTAGAACTCAACCACATACAACTATCATTGCCATCAATGCCAGTGGTAGACGGAATTGGGTTGCTGCCATGATGAAGGTATTTAGTATTTACATATGTATATAAGTTTTTAGTAGAATTTAATTTAATAAAATATTATGTTTATTTCTATTTTCTGTTATTATATAAAAATTTAATTTTTTTAATTAAAAATAGTTAGAGCCAATTTTTAGATAAAGATATTTTTGAAGTTATACTTTTAAACAATAACGTAATTAATCATTGAAATTTTAATCATTTTTAAGAATATTTACGATAGACCACTTATAAATTAACTATGTGAATATTTTTTCACCAATAGAAACATGACTTCTTTGAAGTTCAGTTAATAACTGCATTTTATAAGTCTAATTTACTGCAAAAGATATTGAAATGGGCATATGTAATTTTAACCTTAAAAAATTGTATGAATGCTATACATGCATAGATAGACTATAGTGTAGATTTTCCACACGTATGTACGTGTAAGAATGTCAATGGAGCGGTGATTTTTCCTTTTCTTTTTAGCAACTTTATCGAAAAAAAAGAAAAATATTTTTTCACTTGTGCTTTTACTATCTAAAATATTTTTCATCTCCATTTACATTTTCTACTTTGGGAAGTATCTTTCATCCACATCCTCATGGATTCCCCCTATTTTCACGAGAATTTATCAATATTAAAAAAAAACTATTATTTTCAATTAAATTTTTCATAAAAAGTATTAAACTTTAATCATAAAATAAATAAAAATTTATGACAATGTTGTGAATATTGTGACAACAATAAATATCACATAAACAAAATTTATACACATATTTTATGAAAATATAAATAAATATAATATATAAAGTACATGTATAAATGTTATTTTATTAATATATTTCGGGACGAAGTATCCACATACGCGGGAATAAAATATTATTCTCATGCCAAACCTCTCTCAAAGGACTTTCTTCTCCATCTTTATTGTCATGAAGGAAAAAAAAATCCATCTTTGAATCATACAATCGGGCAATCCCATCCCCACTTACAAATACAATTCACATCCCTAATTTTAAGTGATGAAAACTTTGACACTTTGTACTCAGATACGGATTTCTTGATGTAGAAATTATATTGTTTCATGCTGTTTTAAATCTCAGCCATTAGTTCTCAGATCAGAACCATTCATTTACAAAATTACTAAAAAACGATTTTAATCACACAATTATAATTGGACGGTTCTTAACTTGCAAGATTGTCCACCGCATGAAATCTATTTTCCTTTGTACTCCATTAGGATTGTCACCTAACTGTTTATTAAAGATAGATTTACAGCACCCTTGACTATTTACAGATTTATCAGATTTTTTTGTTGACTAAAAAATTTATCAGATCTTCTGTACCCAAACATTAAACTATCATATCCTGAACAGGAATTTTCAACATAAGTATATGCAAATATGGTCCTATGGTCGACCAGACGGACCTTACCTTATATTCCACAAAGATTGGGGTGGTAAAAAGGAGACAAGCTGCCTACTCCAACCTTCCTCATCAATCCGTCTAGGTGAATTAATAGAACTTGTTGAATTACTAAAGTGGATAAAACCACCCAAAAAATTATTAAAAAAATACGGAGAAATAGTATTATATAATGTGTTGATGTTAGATGAATCAGCAGGATAATCTGCAAGATTAAAAAAAATAAAATATTATTTTTTTAAGAAAAAAGTAATTGAAATTTATATTAAAAAAGTTAAGCATACGATGTGTCTAACTAAAAATGTTCACAATACATAAAATAAATTTAAAAGCACCTCAAACAAATAATTATCCATTGCTAATCCCTAAACATAACGAAGCATTAGTCAACTAAATATGTAATAGATAATTAAATTTCTTCTTCTTCGACTTTAGGCATCACCAAAATAATATTTTCACTCTATCATTTAGCACATTTGGAGAGGTGTATATATTTTTTTTAACAATTATCATATTATTATTATTATTATTATTTTCCAGAATTAATAACAACCAACTAACCAAATTGTTTGAAACCCCCTAAGCTTGAGTCTGGCTTATTAGAAAATCGAAGACCTGAGCCTGACCTGTGACCTATCGTATGCTTATCTTTTAGGTCCAAGTTTGGGCTTTTGAAAGTCTAATGTGACCTCTTAGCCTATTTAAAAGTCTATTTCATATGAACATATTTAAATAAAATAATAAACCAACGTCCTTTTGATATTTAACATGATATTTTAGAGAATTTGACTATATATATCATCATATTTCAATTATAGTTTATAATAATACACTTATATATGTGAAAAACTAATCTAGATTAATAAACTTAAACTACTGAAAAAGTTAATAAATTTATAATTTAATCAAAGTACAAATTTTAATATATAAATAATAATAGTATATATTAAAAATATTATTCATATTAACGTAAACTAGACCTAATAGGCTAATAGACTTTTTTAATAGTCTGCAGCCTGTCTATTTAACTAAATAAGCTTATAAAAAAACTTTGACATACTCTATTTAAAGAAATAAATTAATCTGACCTGAATCTATATATATATAGGCTAAGCCATAAACTCCCGTAAGTCGGTCCGACCTATTTTCACCTCTATGTACCCACATCCAATCCACCTCTTTATCGAACATATAAAACTCATCTTATCAATTAAATAAAAAAAATCTGGCAGACCAATGTATTCAACCTGCTCCAACTAATTAGCTATAAAAGAATTAATTAACTTGATGGTTTTCTTCTATTTTGTCAACCATAAATTTGATGAGACATACATTATCTTTTGAAAAGGTTAAGATAATTTATCCAACAATCAGTAAAAATTAGCCACATGAATATATTTATAAGTGATATCCACAAACTATTATAAATTTACTTATGTGTCTAATTTTTATTAATTGTTGAATAAAATACCCACAATTCTTTAAAATAATTAAAAAAACCTCTAAATTTAAGGCATGTCAGGTGTCTACCAATATATATGCACTCTTTTTTTTCTTTTTACTTTTATTTTTATAAGAGACCAATATATGCACTCTTAATTAGATGTTTTACCTACTGTAATATTTAACCACCTCACACACAAAATGTTTTAATTTCCACTAGCTTTGTGGTACATGGAAAGAGAAAGGGCATATAATAATAATAATAATAATAATACTAATACTAATAATAATAATAATAAAATATTTAATAATATAAATAAAGAATAACAAATTTGAGTGTAACTTTTTTTTTTCAATTTTATTATTCACTTAAACTATTTTATTTACAATTTTTCTTTCAATTTGTTACCATGTTTTGAAGTGGAATTTTTCTTTCAATTTTACATTTTTCTAAAAGTATATATTTAGTCTTCTTTACTTAATCAAATAACTTAAGTTTTTAATAAATAATCACATATATTTTTGCATTGCAATACCTGAAGTGCCAACACAGTTGAAATGTATACGACGTTTTTGCACATTAAAGTCTTTTATTTAAAAAAATGATATAAATTTTTGTAATTTTTTTTATCCGAAAATGACATGATTAATCAGACACAAGTTGGTGTCTGTCACACATATAATTACTATAATAATAAAAATAATAATGCAAATGTATAATTTTTTTGACAGGATAATGAGAAGAAAAACATTCTAGCTGTTCAAACACTGAGGAACACACTAATGGGTTCAACACTAATGGCCACAACTTCTATTCTCCTCTGTTCAGGTTTAGCAGCAATCATAAGCAGCACTTACAGTGTTAAAAAGCCACTCAATGACACAGTGTATGGAGCACATGGAGAATTTATGGAAGCACTTAAATATGTCACTCTTCTCACTATCTTCTTATTCTCATTCTTTTGTCACTCTTTATCAATAAGGTTTATAAATCAAGTGAACATTCTTATCAACACACCACAAGATCCAATGTCATTGGTGACTCCATCATATGTTAGTGAAATATTGGAAAGAGGTTTCACTTTAAACACTGTTGGAAATAGACTCTTCTATTCAGCACTTCCTCTGTTGCTGTGGATCTTTGGTCCTGTTTTGGTGTTCCTCTGTTCTCTCACTATGGTTCCTTTGCTTTATAACCTTGACTTTGTGGTCACTACTAAGGGAAAAATGGACCCAAATGAGAATAGGGATTTTGTTTGAGTTTATGTATGACATATGTATTTTAACTTTTGAGTTTGTTTGTTAAAAATAAAAATTCTAATGTTTCATTGGCCTTTTTTCAATGATTAGAAATGTACGTGTAATGTGATTTTCTCCTGCTGTAACTGTAACAATGTTTTAGAGGATAATTTGACTCTGTACAATAACAAGGATTGTGAATACAAGTGCAAATCATATGTCTCGTTTGTAATATTTATTTGTCTGAATTATATTGTCTATTATAAATAATATTTTAATTACTTTGTATTGCGAGTTTATCTCAATTGTTAGAGACGTCATATTATATATGCTAAATACTAGGCTAACTTTTTGACAAAAAATAAATGTTTTTTTTTTAAGAAACAAAATTGGAATATATTAAAACCAACAAACAACCCTCGCTAGCACAAGGCGTGCCGGAGGAGCCTCAAGAGTTTACAAGCAGCAGTAATACATTAAAGCAGGTGCTTAGTCGATGCCCATACAAACAAAAGGACTCGACCACCACTTGTGTGTTTATACCAAAAGTAGCATAATGTGCTTTCAGCTACTAGAGCGAGTAGAGTTTAACATTGATTAACACAACTAAAGGTGGCGGAAAACTTGATATAATATTTGGATATACATCATACATTTTTTTTAGTACAAGTTAATACATCATACATTTAATGCAACTAACGACAACAAAAGATAGAGGAACGAAATTAATCGATAGTTGTTGAAGATGTTTTAGCTATTTTGTAAATTAAAATTTAACGATGAATATGAGGCAAGTGCTATGGTGCAATAGTGGCTTAAGAAGTCTTTCATGGTATACAAGTAGTGAATATTATTTTAACGAATATGAATTTTACAAAATTCACCGTTAAATTTAAAGTTTATATTGAATAGATTATTTTAAAAAAAATTGAAAAAAATTGAAAATTATTTTATATGTTATAGAAATTCATCAAAATTAACGATTTATAAATTTTTATTTAATATCATTAATTTTAGTGAAATAAAAATTCAATTTCAATTTTCATCAAAATTTAATTTTTATTTAATCAAAATTTTTCATATTTTGATTGATGAATGAATTTTTTTTTTTTTGTTTATTTTTACTTTAAAAATAAAAAATAAAAATATTTGAGCTATTTAAAATTGCAATGATTGGGTGGTTTATTGATTTCATTTTGAGGGTTTCCTTACCATTACCGAAGCTAACTAACACAAAGCATGACAACTCCTTTCGCTCGTTTGATCTCTACCGCATCCAATCATTCTCTCCTCCGCACCGGATCCGAACAACACCTGACTCGTTCTGTTTCCAACTCAGTGACTCGGTTCCTCTTCTCCTCCACCACTCAGCACCACAACGACAACACAGTTAGGGATCAAACACATACACCGAAGCCACAATTTCTCCACGACGACAATAAACAAAGCCAAACGGAACACCAAGAAGAAGATGATGACGACGATGATGACGACAGTGACGTGAACAAGGAAACGGGTGAGGTTGGTGGACCGAAAGGGCCTGAGCCTACTAGGTATGGTGATTGGGAACGCAATGGTCGATGCTCTGATTTTTGAATATTTTGATTCAATTTACCAATACCATAGTCTATCATAGCTTAATGAAATTGTAACTGATAAAATTGTTTATTTCTGATTCAATTTTTTAAGAATAACTTAATTATGCAATTGAGGTTGGTTGACGTGGAACAAATCAATTTGTTAGTTGCTTATAATATGATCTCTAGAAATGGATTAGTGGTTTTATTGGCTGTGATTCTCAAGGAAAGTTCGACGAATTGAAAACCTTCTTTAGGCCCTATTTGGATAAACAGTTTAATTAGTGTTGCACCATGCTCGAGGGAGAGGTAACGTGTCTGTTTGATTTCAATTCTGAAGTAGCCAGAATTGATTCTGGACGTGTAGAATTGATTCTGACTTGTTTGATTTCTTAAAAGTAGAATTGATTCTGCCTCCAGAATTGATTCTACTTGAAACTATAAATCGTAGCTTCTGATTCTATAATTGATTTTTACATTCAAATTTTTTGTTCAACCCACTTTTGCAAGAATATATCCAAACGTAAATCACTTTAACTTAAAATCAATTTTTGTCAAAATCAATTTTAGAGAATCAATTCTGTCAAAATCAATTCTCGTCACCACAGAACCAAACATACACTAAAGTTTGAGCCAAGAGTTAAAACATTTTTTTTTTGTCATCGGATCAAGAAGGTCTATCATATATCACTTGTCACTTGATTTAATGGTGGAAATAAAGCTGTGCATGGCACAATACTACTTCACTTGTGCACCATAGACCTTGCCAATAAACTATTTCTATAATAAAAGATGAAATAAACTCAGTCAATTTACATACAAGCTAATATAAGCTGTTTTTTAAAGATATTTTGGGGGAAGTTATTAAAATAAATTGAAAACAACTTATTGATATGTCATATGCGACGGTTTCTGTAAGCTCTCTCATTCATATAAGCTGTTTTTGTAACATGATGTTGTTTGCTTAATATGGTACTTTCATAATCAATGGGTGGTATATGTTATTCAGGTAAAAAGTGGTTATACTTATGCATCATTCATTACCTTTTTTATTTTCTTCTTCCCTTTATCATATAATTAAGGGATTTGAATATGCTTGTGTTAGTGAATGATGGCAATGATGGATAGTGAGTATAAGAGAAGTTGTATTGTAAGTTTCTTATAAATAGAGGAAAAGGTCCAGTATGTATTTTAGTATGGCTTTCATGCTGAGGTAGCGAGGGTTCATTCTCTCTTTGGGTGATTATCGTACTAGTCTTAAGTTAAGAGACTCTTAAGTGCTTGCTTCTTATTGATATTACTTATTATTCAGCCATGCACTTATAGTGTTATCAGAAGTCGCATTACCACCATTTATCACTATGGTTTTGAGAATCTTATGCTCCGTTGGTCACAACTTCCACTACATGATTGCTTGCTTGTTTTGTGTGTATATATCACTATGGTTCTGCCGATCTTATGCGCCGCAGATCCTGACTTCCACTGCTTGATGACTGATAACATGTTCTTAAATTAATAACTCTATAATGTTAATGATTCATGCTTCTTTATTGATCAAAAGAAATTTACCAACTAATCCACTTATTTATCTGAGGCTGCTTTGCTCTGTATGCAAGGTAGTTAAAATCACGGAATTGTACAATTCTGCAATTCTAGGTAGGCAAAACGAGTTGACACTTTCGTAGACTCGATTTCATAGTGACTTGGTTGAAAATGTTAGTTCATGGCAGATTCAGAACTTGGAATCAGGGAAAATGAGTGGAATTGCAAGTTTAGGGATGACAAAGATTAAAAAAAAAGGCCTAATTTACATACCCAACTTGGGAGACGAGCAAGAGAAAGGCTATATATATCTTCCTCTTTGTTCTCTGCCTGTTGCAACTGTTCGAAAACAGGGTTGCAGAAGCCACAGAGCATGCTGCCGTGGGCGACACAAACAAGCCTCCATCTCCGGCAACACCAGTGAATGACCTTCAAACAGGACACCCATCATACCTATCCATTTCCAGCGAGCTGGAAACCAAACAGTTCTGCTAGTTAATTTTCCCCATTCATTGGTTGTGTTCTCACGTACTTCACTTAGTCTTTCTGATTCCTTTTATGATTGTGTTTTGTTAGTGTTTACGCAGATGCCCTAAAAAATTATCGTCAGTGTTTGGCGTGGGTTGTCTTATATGTATATGTATAATTGTATATAGATTGCATTAATGCATTATTGAAGCTTGGAATAAGATTTCTGTCTTTTTTCTGTTTGGGGCCTTTTAGGTTATGAATCACAATTGATGATTTAAATTAGAAATGGACAAATACTCAAGTAATTCGTCCATTTGAAGGTGTAGCATATCTATTATAGAATTATATTTCACAAGATGGTGTTTTCATATTTGTGCTTTCTCTTCATGGATTGTATTATTACATGGTCGGTATGGAAGAAAACCGTGCATTCAACAAAATTCTCGTGTACATAGACAATCGTGCATCATCATAAATCTATACAACATGAACAAACTTCGAAGGAATAATGAATGGATTAATGTATATACACGTTGCTAACAGAGATTACAAGTTTCAAATTTGAGGTTGTTGAGAAGCACACATAGTGTGATCAATTAGAAAATTAATAACTAATATTTGAACAAATTTAGAATTTATTTAAATCATGACAAAAAGTGATTACGTTAATTATCACTTTTTTTTTTGACAAGATGTTAATTATCACTGTATTCTTAAAACCTGATCATTTATATATGTTCCTAACATAACTCAAGTTTTATCAGAAGAGATGAAAGAGGGGTAGAGAATTCACGGTGGTGGACCGATGGAAGAATTGTTTCGAGTTGGAGGTCGAAATCCGAGCGTCAGAGGTGACTGGCGACACAAAAGGGGTACTTTTAGAAAGCACTCCGACGCTCAAGTAAGTACAAACTTGAGGTGGAGGCTGGTTCAAAAAAAAGAAGCTGGTTCAAAAAACTTGAGGTGGAGGTAGAAGTTAAAAGATGATGAATGATTGTATATATTTGCCAATGTATGTGGTATTAGGCCGATGAAAATGACATTGGGTTTGGTTCAACCCAAAAGTTTGATTCAGAACAATATTATTTATTTTTTTTACAAAAACAATATCATTATAAGAAATAGAAAGATGATAATTATAATTCACTAATTTTGATTAAAAAAAATATTTTAATCAACCAATTCTTTTTTATTTTTATAATATTAGGTATTTCTCAATTTGATGCATGTGGTTTGATTTGTGGAGATTTAAAATATAAAATAAGACTAAAAGCAAGTTTAGTTTGATATAATTTAAAGGATTTTGTATAATTTGAGGTCAGGATTTCAAGAGATGAAAATTTGAAATTTTCTATTTTTACTTAAATTTTTTATGTTTTAATTTGTAAAATTTAAAATAACCAAATCAATTCAAAAGTTATGATTTTTTTAATAGATTATGAGAATTTATAGATTTTTTTTTTTAAAAAAAAAAGAAAATTGATGCAGGGACAATCCACAATGGTAGAGCCAAGAGAAGTGATTTCCATTTTATTATTGAGAAAATGCAGTCGCGGCTTGCTTCTTGGAAAAACACACTTTTAAATAAACCAGGTCGCTTAACGCTAGCCACATCCGTCCTCACCTCCATCCCTTCCTACTACATGCAGATTGCTTGGCTCCCTCAAAGCATATGTGATAGCATTGATCAAATCACTCGTAACTTCATATGGAGAGACTCGAACAACAAAGGTATCCATTTAGTGGGATGGAACAAAATTGCTCGCCCTAAGCAGTTTGGTGGCCTGGGGGTCCGACCGGCAAGGGAAGCTAATATCTCTCTTTTGGGAAAACTTGTTTGGGATATGGTGCAATCTTCAAAGAAGCTTTGGGTCGACCTTTTCTCTAGCAAATACATCGCTGGACCAAACTTCCTACACTCCAGCATCCCTTCTAGTAGCTCTTCAACTTGGTCCTCTATCATTCGAGCAAAAGACATCCTAAGAGACGGTTTCTCTTGGCGTGCAGGTTCAGGATCTTCCTCCTTTTGGTTCACCCCTTGGACTGCTCTTGGCCGCCTTGGATCACTAGTTCCCTATGTTGATATACATGATCTGCAGCTCTCAGTCAAAGACGTTCCACGGGAAATCCCCATACTCACAGTCTCTACACTCAGCTCCCCCCGCCGGTCTCTGATGTTATTAATAGCACTACCTTCAGGTTCAATGATTCCATCGAAGACGCCTTTATTTGGTCCAACAATAAAAACGGCACTTACACCACTAAAAGTGGCTATAACTGGTCACTCTCCCTGAGGGACCCAATATCTACTCATAACCCTTTACACTCTTGGTCTTGGATATGGAAATTTCAACTTCCAGAAAAGATCAAATTTTTCTTTTGGTTGGCTTGTCACAATTCTGTGCCTACCATCTCTCTACTTAATCACCGTAAAATGAGTCACACTGCCACTTGCACCCGTTGTGGCACCCAAGATGAATCATTCCTTCATTGCATTCGAGACTGTGAGTTCTCTCATAGTCTTTGGAACCACATTGGTTTTAACAATCTAGAGTTCTTCTCCAACCCGGGTGCATATGATTGGCTCAAGCTGGGTGCCACAGGTTCACAATCTCTCCTTTTCTCGGCTGGTGTCTGGTGGTGTTGGAGACACCGCAACCTGATGTGTCTGAACAATGAGACTTGGTCCTTAAGTCGGCTTTCTTTCAACATCCGAGCTATGGTCGAAACCTTCAGAATCTGCTTCTCCCCGTCTCTAACGACAGGTTAGTTGATAGACATATAAAGTGGAACAATAACAACTATTCTTGTGCCATTCTTAATGTGGATGGAAGTTGCCTTGGTTCCCCAATTCGATCCGGATTTGGCGGCATTATTAGAAACACCTTCGGGCACTATCTTGCAGGCTTCTCAGGCTTCATTCCGGAGACATCTGACATCTTGCTTGTTGAACTTTATGCCATCTACAAGGGCCTCTTGCTAGCCAGAGAAATGAGTATCGACGAACTTGCCTGCTACTCTGATTCTCTACACTGTGTCAACCTCATCAAAGGTCCCTAAGTTAAGTATCATATTCATGTTGTGTTGATCCAAGATATAAAAGAGCTGCTCTCTCAAGCTAATGTTTCTCTTCACCACACTCTTAGAGAAGGGAATCAATGCGCAGATTTTTTCGTTAAACTCGGAGCCACATCAGATGTCGACTTCTTGACTCATGCTTCTCCTCTAGAAGGCATCCGCGATCTTCTTAGGAATGATGCAATGGGAATCTTCGTTCTGCGTGATTAGTTTTTCTTTCTAATTTTCTTTCCTTTTTTTTTAGCTTCCTTAAAAAAAAAAATTTAAAACAATAAAAATCTTCAAGGATTAAAATTGCTTAAAGTAAGATAAAAAAAAAAAACTAAAAAATATATATATGGGATCTCTCGCAAACTTCCTTAGCAAGAAGACATTTTAATATATAAGATTCTTCTAATCTAAATCCTAAACACTCTTTTTGAAGAACTCCACCGTTCACTACCGCTCTGCCCTAAGCTGGAGTCGTACTGAAATCAACTAACCGGAAAACGCATCTGGAGTTAAGTTCCACCAGAAACAGAAACTAAATTCAGGTTTTCCCTTTATTTTCTTATTAACTAATAAATTTCCGTATTTTCTTTCCCTTCTCATGTAGCGCCCGCTAGGTTACGATTTCCGCCGGCGATAACATAACTAACTATCTCCCACAGAATTGCGATGCACCAGATCTTCACTTTGCATCGCGATTCACAACATAGCTAACTACATCGAACAAATCAATCTTGTTCGTTAGTATATAAAATAGCTTAATGTTCGATCTTTTCATGTGATTAGTTATGATTAATTGTATTGGGTAGTGGTTAATCTTGATCTTCTTTTATAACTATTTTCTTAAATCTTAGGTTGTTTTTGGTTTGGTTGAGGATAGGTGGTGGTTGGAGACCTAGATCAAGCATGAAATATTGAGAATCAATCTTATTAGCATTAAACTAAAGGGAGATGAGTTTTTGTGATTTAGTGTGTTTGGTATCACAGTGGATATGTCAGAATCCACCGTGATTTTCCAAAAGCTACACTTGTAGCTTCTGTAAAATCACTGTGAGTCGCCGTGATTCTGACATACCTACTGTGATACCACAGAAACATACACAATATAAGTCCCATGTAGATTGTGATCATTGCATTCAACAATGTCTGCTGCCACTGGTAGAATAGTGCTGCAGCTTCAGTTTCATGATACTAAGATTTTCATTGATTATGCCCTGATGGCTGCAAAACAAAAAGGCTATACTTTTGCCTATTTTAGTTATTCACGTTGGGCTTATTAACTTGTGTCTTCATTTAAAATAACTTAACTTAAAAAATACTTTTTCCTTAAAATTATGATGTCAGCCATGTATTCCCTTCCAAAATATTACAAAGATTAACAGTGATGAAATATTCCAAAATATCGATGTTTTCCCATGATATATGAACAACTCTTGACTTTTCTATGACGCATATGGTAAAATTGATGTTATTTGGGGTTGATTTTTCTATGATGCATATAGGCCCAGATACGTGGTATTGACATCTGTCGTGTCACTGGCAGTGCCCATTCTCTTTTGAGGCATGTCTTCAATATCTATGCTGTACATTTTGCAATATTGACAATAATAACTAAAATTATATATGTAACTCCTGTGACCAATTTGAATTTGAGACTGTGTAACAATAGGGGATGTCAAATTTTACAACGCAATACAATGTAAAATCCATTCTGTTGGTCTGTCTTGCTCTTTTGTGCAAGTATGCAACCAATTTTTTCCCTTTCTCCTGAAATCAGTATCCCTGTGTATTGTTAATTTACGGGCATACAATTTTTAGGGATAAAATCCTCTACAATACGATATAGTAATTTGCAGTTTTGCAATCATAAAGCTATTGCCTGTAAAATAGAAGCTGCTAATTTTAACTTTTTCTCCTCGTTTACTCGTGTTTTCTTGCAGGAGTTTCTTGTAGCCGAAGCCATGTCTACATCTTATCTTCCTGCCACAACAGATTCGATTGCTCAAGCATTGGAGGCCAAAAACCCTTCTGATGCGATTGCCATTCTTTATCGCGTTCTTGATGATCCATCATCTTCACCAGAAGCTCTGCGTATGAAAGAGCAGGCCATCACAAACCTTACTGACCTTCTCAGGCAAGAGAACAGGGGAGAGGATCTGCGCAGCCTTCTCACTTCATTGAGGCCCTTCTTCTCCTTGATTCCCAAAGCAAAAACTGCAAAGATTGTAAGGGGAATAATTGACTCGGTTGCTAAAATACCAGGGACATCTGATCTACAAATTTCACTCTGTAAAGAAATGGTGCAATGGACTCGTACTGAAAAGCGTACTTTTCTGAGGCAACGAATTGAGGCAAGGCTTGCAGCACTTCTAATGGAAACAAAGGAGTATTCAGAAGCATTGACTCTTCTTTCTGGGTTGGTCAAAGAGGTTAGGAGATTGGATGACAAGCTTCTTCTTGTTGACATCGACTTGCTGGAAAGCAAACTGCACTTCTCATTAAGAAACCTTCCAAAAGCAAAAGCTGCCCTCACAGCGGCAAGAACAGCTGCAAATGCCATTTACGTACCGCCCGCTCAACAAGGGGCCATTGATCTTCAGAGTGGAATCCTTCATGCTGAGGAGAAGGATTACAAAACTGCATACAGCTATTTCTTTGAAGCCTTTGAATCATTCAATGCTCTTGAAGACCCCAAGGCTATTTTCAGCCTGAAATATATGTTGTTGTGTAAGATCATGGTCAATCATGCTGATGATGTTGGTGGAATTATTTCCTCTAAAGCGGGCTTGCAATATGTTGGACCTGACTTGGATGCTATGAAAGCTGTTGCTGATGCTCATTCTAAGCGATCTTTGAAGTTATTTGAAACTGCTTTGCAGCACTACAAGGCACAGTTGGAGGAAGACCCAATTGTCCACAGGCACCTTTCATCCTTGTATGATACCCTTCTGGAGCAGAATCTTTGTAGATTGATTGAGCCATTCTCAAGAGTTGAGATTGCACATATTGCTGAGCTTATTGAGCTTCCCATTGATCACGTTGAGCGGAAGATGTCTCAGATGATTTTGGACAAGAAGTTTGCTGGGACATTGGATCAAGGTGCTGGATGCCTCGTCATATTCGAGGATCCCAAGACTGATGCGATATATCCTGCAACTTTAGAGACCATTTCCAATGTTGGGAAAGTTGTCGACAGTCTTTATGTTAGGTCTGCCAAGATCATGGCATGAGCTCCCTAGTTATTTAACTCCATTGCTACATTACCTCTTGCTGTTTTCTTTTTCATGCTGACTAGTATATCATTTGTTTAGTTTCTTTTGTTAAACTCTGAAAACCTTTTTCGGTGGCGTTGAGTTGAATGCTTAAAATGGCTTATGCAATTGTGCATTGTGTTACAAAGGATTAGGAGCAGTGCGATTTTAATTAGGTGTTATCGTTGGTTAAGAGGAGGGGATAAATGGTAAGGGAGGGGAAAATCATTCTCATTTGATGTTCACAAAGGAGAGGGAGGAATTTTAAAATTAATATAATTTTATGTCTTTATGTCTTTTTTGTTATATATTTTTTTACGATGTGTGTTACATTTATTTATGGACATAGTCATTATAAATATCTTATTTAATACAGTATGTTTAAAATATTTTAACTTTAAATTTTTAAATGTTTAATAAATAAAAAAAATAATTGAACAAGGCAAAAGAAATAAATCAAAATTTTTGTGTTATTTAATGAACCATTGTGCCTGTTCCATCTATCTATTGTGTGACCACTAAGTTGAATTCAAAGCATGTGGGGGGCAATACAAAAATTAATCACGATAACAAAGTTGAATGAGGCTATTATGTTATACCGTAGAAATCTTTTATGTTTTCATTTCTCCAACTCATAATCATTGTAGAGTTTTCTAAGGCTTTCTTTGCGAGTTTGGAGGGGAAGTGAGAGAATGGTTTTGAAAAAAATGAAGAAACAAGTGGAAGGAATAGAGAAGTTTGGGAGGGAAGGAGTTTGGAGTGTTATTTTTTCTTCATAACACAAAACTCCCCTAATTTGGTGGAACTCAAAAATTGTATTGGATGGAGGTTTGGAGGGGGTTTGAAGGGTTTATATGAAATCTTCAAATTTAATTAATGTTGTTATAATATTCTTAAATTCATAATATATTAATCATAAGTATTTATTTGTCATTTTCTATAAAAAAATACTTTCCTAAAAAATATAAAAGATTTCTCTAATTTTCTCTCTATTTCCCTCTCTCCAAAGCTCTCTCCTCCCCTCCCCTCCAAACTCACAAACAAAAGCCTAACAGGGAAACCCTCAAATCATCATTGTAGGTACCCATACTTTAGTTGGGATGAAACATATATGACTAATTTTCATTTATTAGAATCATATTTAAAAATTTCATTTTATAATAAATATCTCGTAGCACTGTAGCAGAGTATTGCAAGCTATATATAAAATCAATAGTCAATAGGGAGGTAAGTGTAAATACTTATATAAGTGCTCTTTTAACTTTAAAGTTTTTCCTACTCTAAAAAAATATAAGCAACAAAAAAACGAAATGTGAAAGAAGTAACTTAGATATTAAGAAAGAGGCCAAAAAAGAGAATTGTTCTTCTTATTATTATTTGCTATTCTTTTATAAGAAATGTCTTTTTCTAGCTCTTTTTTATATTTAGTTGGATGGAAAGTAAGAATAAACAAATCATATTTTCTTAATTACAAAAATATCCCTAAATAATAGATGAGTAGAGATTGTAAAATGAGTGTTTTTCTCTCTATATAAAAGTGTGAATGATGTCCCCGTGAGCTTAGTTTCAGTTGGTAGGGACATTGCATTGTATATATAGGGGTTGAAGTTCGAATTTCATATACTCCACTTATTCATCTTAAAGGTATAATTTCTATCCACTAAACAACTTGACAAAAAAAAGTGTAAATTGAAATTCTAAAATAAACTCTCTTTGTTCATTTGTTTTAATTTGAAGATAGAAAAAAAGCTTGAATCTCATCATAACACTAATTATTATTATTATTATTATTATTTGGTCAGGTAGCCTAGTGGCTTGAAAATCCATCCATAAGATGAATAAGTGGAGTATCCAGGGATCGAACATTGCTCCTGCATATAAAATGTTATTGTCCCTACCATTTGAGCTAAACTCTCGGGGACTAACACTAATTATTATTTTTATTTTTTTTGGTACATAGAAGAGTTGTCAAAGTAAATATGATAAATTCTCACACAAGTGAGAGAGCCGGGGTTCGAACCCCGGTCATAACGTCCGGCCTTGCAATTTCGGTAAATTGTTGCCAGTTGAGCTAGGACTTACGAGACAACACTAATTATTTTATTTATAGAAATTATGATATTTTGACATCAAAATTTTGATCTTAAATATAATGTCTTTTGGGTTTTGCTTGTATTTTTTAAATGTTTACATAGTTATAAAAAGTAAAAAGAGAAAAATAAAGGGTTTAAATGAATCGTGCATGCAATTTTTATATTTTAACGTTCAAATATCACAGTCGTTGTTTGTGTTCAATCCTTCTTTTTTTGGTTTCTCGTTTTTCAATCTTTTTTCCTCTTGGACCGGGTAATAAAGGACAAAATTTTGAATAATAAAATAGTTTAAATGAATGTTAAATTTGTTTTAATTATTATCAAGCTCCTCGGTTTATATATGTAAGCTCATAAAAATTACTAATAAACCTTGTTTGTTTCCCACATTGCCTTTTGATTTGTGTCCCCATCAAATCAAATACATTACAAGACAAACTCTTGCACATACATAATTTTTTTTTTGCAAGTTTTTTTTTGCAAGTTTTAAGGCGTGTGGAAGGCCACTAGGGTGATATTATCTAATATCTATTGTAGAAAGTTAGGCATTGCGTGATGATATAAGAAGGAAAAAAGTTAAGTTATTAAACAAATAATGCAAAGGTAGCTATAGACTATAGTTACCTTTAAAACTTTGAGAAAGCGAGGGTTAACCTGCTTTCTTAACACGACCCATACACAATGTACATATGTTGCCAACCTTTTGCTTTGGGACGGTGCTTGTCCCAATCAAACTCCATTACATTAGCAAAAACTTCCACCTTAAGAAACCCACTTTTAATTGCTTAAAACGCCCCCTATATTTGCATATAGCACCCTCCCCCTTATTTTGTTTTCTGTCCATTCCATTGTTGCATATTGGGTAAGTCACATCAATACATATCGGAAAAAACTCAATTCCCACACACAAAAAAAAAAAGAAATATATACTTTATAAATCGATCTTCGAATGATAAGTTAGGCGTAGTATAATTTATTTTAATATAATATTAGAGTTTCAATTCAAATCATCCACTATTTATATTCACGCATCAAATCTAATTGTATTGCGCATGAGGAGATGTATTAAGAAACATCTAAGTTAAGACTTACATCAACGACCTGGATTCAGTGCAGTCGGAGAGAGACGACTGCACTGGAGTCGGTTAAATCTTGACCGTTTGATTGAGATCGAACGGTGACGATTAATAATTCAAAAAATAAATAAAAAGATATAAAGCAGATCAGACGGCTGAGATCACCCTGCAGTCACTATTTGACTGCAAGGAATCCAGATCTCTTACATCAAATAATGGGTTGTGAAGGATATATATATATATATAATAAAAACCTAATAAGGCAAATGAAATGCCTTTACTTTTTTAAAAGTAAAAGTTAATTCCTACGGTCTTGTTGGGCTTGGAATTTTGGACAGCATCTAATTGGATGGTTGCTATATATGTCAATAATGGCACAAACACACCTGCCTATTATGTCTTGGTTCATCTATTCTTTGATTTGTAGTCAAGAATGTGAGGTTTTGCATGATTGAGATTGTGACTGCCAACAATGGTAAACATGCTTTTATTTAATTTTAATTTGCAAATGTCACCAAATGCTTCGTTAACTATCTTTTATGAATTGACGTGCTTTATTTCCTTACATTATAAGAAAACAAAGAACAAAAGTTATATGAGCTCGTGTAGTTACTTTTGTGAGTTGTATTCTACTATATACTATATAGTATTCTTTACGTACGGATTGAAATTTAGCAAGAGTTTAAATCAATTATAGTTTAAATCAATTATAGTATATTAATTTGACCCCTCTCCGGGCAGCCTTAACTTTTTTTTCTTTGATATTGGCAGCCTTAACTTTTAAGTAATAAATTTTTATATTATGAAATGAAAATATACATTATATTATGCATGCTCTTTGGAGACATATGCAATTGGTCTTAAATATAAAACTATAGTCATGTCAAATAAGCAATGTGACAAACCACAATTAAGTGGTAAACTATGTGCATGTGTAAACTCACATTTGTCATCTTAATTAAAGTTCCTGTAAGTACAATTTTGAATTAAAATTTCCTTTTCTGCTCCATGTTTTGGAAAAGAGTAGGTACACTTGTGAACTTGAATTGGTCATTTTTCTCTAGGTAAAAATATTGGAAGTCAAATTAAAGGCCAGAACAAGCAATCGATAAATTCACACATAAAAACAAAGTCGTCATCGTTGCTTCATAAAATAAGATGAATTAACCAGCATATAGAGTAGTACATTGTACCATTAATCCATGAGGCAATTGGAAATCAGTTTAGTGGGAGTGTAATTTATTAATCAAAACTTTTATGCTAACATCAAATTGAAGCTCAAAATCTTAAGATTTGGTTACTCTAGAATCAGCGGTTATAGTAAAGTGGAAAAATAAAAGGTTGATATAATAACCATTCATGATTAATCAATTATCGACTTATTTATCGATATGGTTGACATTGTTCACTTTAATCTGTGTTCTAATTAGTAATAAGCGTTTGAGAAGAACTCACAATGATAATGGATCGGTACATATAATTTTCTCTAAATAGAAGTGGAGGCCGTAATATTAGGTAAAGATGATACGTTGGAGGAGAGTGTACTTGTAATTGCAGATACTCTACAACGCCCAAGTTAGTATATAAGCTCGAAGTGGATGAGAGAAGCTAGATTGAGAAATACTTAATGAATTTTTGAACAGTGGCTTATATTTAGACCAACAAATATGGTATTGGATCAATAGACATGACATTGTACTTTGATAAAATCAAAAGTTTTGAAGACACCTAAAACACTCTAAATTAATGACATAATTATTGAAAAACTGGCACACCAGTATAAGATGTTGTATACGATGTTACAACACTTTTACCAGATTTAATAGACAAAGTATAAAACAATAAATAGTGCAGAAATAAACAAACACACAGTGATTTGTTAACCCAGTTCGGCGCCAACTGCAACCTACATCTGGGGGATACCAATCCAGGAGGAAATCCACTAATAGCCCTAGTTCAAAGTCTTACAGCAAACTCCTCGTTTACAACTTATCACCTAGCAACTATCCTTATGTCCTTCTACCTAGGAACTCCTAGGTATGAGTTCCCAACTCACTCCTTAAGCTCAACAGTACAGACAGCACTGTTGTTGAATCAATCACTATGGTGGAGACACTCTCCTAAACACTAGACCACTCTTACCTAAAGGCTTCGAGCGATACACAAGCACTACGATCCAAACTCCTTGCTTAAAAGCTTTGGAGAGGACACACACAATAACTATCTCCTTGCTTAAAAGCTTCAGAGACAATTATGATTACAACTCAATAGAACACACAGTCCTAAGCTTGTATCAAAGTGACACAAGAAATGCTCACAAAATAACACAAGCACACAAAACCCTAAGACGGCTAGACTCAATACACAGCTTGAACACCTGCCTTCATTAGGTTTTTCGTCCTTCAATTTATAGCTGGTGGCTTGGGCTCCAAGAGATTCATTCCAGAAATATATCCAGCTCACAAAATAAAATAAAACCATATCTTTAAAAGATTTGATATGTTTATAAAATAAATCTTCTCAATAATTCCTAACACAATCTTTAAATGAAAGATCTGTTCCGAAATAAAACCTTCCTTGATGCACACGCAAAGAACTGATGAAAGAGAAAAGATCTTCTCTAAAAATAAAACGCGCACATTAAAGATACGCTACAGCTGGCGCGCTCTCGTCAGGTTACGATGTTGTAACATTACATACCAAATCCTGCTTAACTAATTGTTTTACCAAAATGCAGCCAACACCAAATAGTCAACATACTCCCCCTTTGGCAAATTTTTGGCTAAAACAACTTGAGATCACACAGACAAGCTACAAAGATACATATATCACTAACACTTCTTCACATCAACATAAACACACAAAAGAAGAGAAGCGTAACACATCTTCAAAAATAGTTTCCAAACATACTCCTCCATGGAAAATATTAGATCAGAATTCAGTCGTATCTTTAGAGCATATCAGAGGCATGCAACAGCGGAAACACAGAAAACTACTTCGCCTTAAGTGATCACAAACATTAGTAAGGATGACACAAACAGAATGTACCAACATCACATACAACATCTCCCCCTGCATCACATACAAGTACTCCACTCCCCCTGAAATGATGCATAGCATACTAACACATATAGCAAAGCAGTACTATCAGCACATGACTACCAGAGAAGAACATGTTTCAACACCTAGACTACCAGAGAAGAACATGTTTCAACACCTACTCCCCCTTTTTAGCACAAATTTGACAAAGAAGCATAAAGTACCAGCTGAGTAGATAAAATGATTCCTGAATATCATTACAAACCATATGCACTGAGGCAGCAAAAGAACCTGCCCAGAAATCTGCTAAGCAATTTATCATTACACCACAGACGAACAGAACACGTGTCATAACATCTTGGAACAAGAACATCAGACCATAACCTTTTGCAGCAATATAGCAGGAAGGTCGCAAGACATAGTGCATAAGCCTATACTACCTCCATCACATCAACCACATAGTGCACAGAGCTACTACACTTGAAGATAACACCATAGGATACATAACTCATCAAATATAGATCAATAGGGGATCTTGATCTTCTGTCTTCAGTGTGCAACCATAAGTAGGCATGTACAAGTTACCCATATTTCTATGACTGTAACTCTTCTTTCACTTCAGTACAAATACATACCAAGAATACCAGAGGCATACAGCAGCGGAATTGGGTTCACCCAGCCTCACAGAGCACATTATCAGAGAGAAGTAAAACTCTCACAAACAAGTACCTTAGGAAAAATAAATTCCCAGTCACCTTGATGTTTCAACATTTGATAGCACATCATATCCCAGCACATCCACATACATCAAGCATAGAAACTAGCACAATACTAATCAGAGCATAAGTTGCAAGATTATCAACAGGCTAGCTATCAAACAACTAGCATACGCATACCATCACTATGCTCCCCCATAATACCAACACTTAAGGAGCACATATAAGAATAATAGTAGCCACTACCAACTACCACAAGAGTTACTCCCCCTCAACACCTGCAGCATTTGCAACACATACTTATGCTCCCCTTCACTTACTCAGTCTCATGCACATAGGCCAGACAGGCTACATGCAGACATATATCATACGCATGCTTCAATAGGCAAGCATGCTACAACTGATCTACAACACGCTACTTCATTCACAGTCAGCTCTAGGTCAGCAAGAGCAGCCTCATCAACTTCTATTGACATAGCATTGTCAGCAGCAGTATCAACTACACCAGAAGTTGGTTTCTCTTGTGTCATTCGACACAACATTTGAGACAGGAATGGTATCCTTCAAGGAGTTCAGCACATCCTCCACAACCTTGTTGTTCAAAGATTCTTCAGCAGTAGGTGAATCAGGAACAACTGTATCAGCAACAGTTTTAGACTGGAGAGGGGTCTTACCAGTTATCCCCTTTTGAACTTCTAGGATTTCAGCGCCAAAATCAGATTTGCTTCCTTGTATCACGTGCACCTCTAGGATTGGAGAGAGAATAATAATTGTTGCACATCTCTCCCTAAATAACTGTAATTGCTACAAATCTTCAAATAGGCAAATTCCTAGTTTGCCCCTCAATGTTTCAAATTGGATAGCATCAAGTGCTTTTGTGAAGATGTCAGCCACTTGCTCCTTAGTACCTATATGCTCCAATGTTACAACTTTATTTTCCACAAGATCTCTGATGAAGTGATGACGAATATCAATGTGTTTGGTTTTGCTATGTTGAACAGGATTTTTTGAAATATTTATGGCGCTCAAGTTATCACAGTACAATGTTATAACATCTTGTTCCACATCGTATTCCTTCAACATCTGCTTCATCCAAACCAGTTGAGAGCAACTACTTCCAGCAGCTATATACTCTGCTTCAGCTGTAGATAGAGCCACACAATTTTGCTTCTTGCTGAACCAAGATATTAAATTATTTCCTAGGAAGAAACACCCACCAGATGTGCTTTTCCTATCATCAGCACTACCAGCCCAATCAGCATCACAATACCCATACAAGTTTGAGTTTTCACAATGAGAGTACATCATCCCATAGTCACATGATCCATTGACATATTTCAGGACTCTCTTGACTTGATTGAGGTGGCTTACCTTTGGTTCTGCCTGGTACCTAGCACAAACACTCACAGCAAAAGTAATATCTGGTCTGCTTGCAGTTAAATACAATAGACTCCCAATCATACTTCTGTACATACTTTTATCAACACTCACACCATTTTCATCCTTGGTCAGCTTCAGATGAGTGGGTGCAGGAGTTCTCTTGTGAGTAGCATTATCCATCCCAAACTTCCTAACAATATTTTTTGCATATTTGCTTTGAGAGATGAAGATTGTATCTTCCATTTGCTTAATCTGTAGGCCAAGATAGTAGGTCAACTCACCAACAAGACTCATCTCAAACTCAGACTGCATCTGCTTGACAAAATGTTGGACCATTGTATTCGACATCCCACCAAAGACTATGTCATCCACATAAATTTGAGCAATCATGAACTTTCCCTTTTCTACCTTCACAAACAAGGTCTTGTCAGATCCTCCTTTCCTGTATCCTTGATTCACCAGGAACTGAGTAAGCCTTTCATACCAGGCCCTAGGTGCCTGTTTCAGACCATACAGTGCCTTCTTCAATCTGTACACATGCTTTGGGAATTTTGGATCTATGAATCCCTTAGGTTGTTCAACATAGACCTCTTCATGCAAGTAACCGTTCAGGAATGCACTCTTAACATCCATCTGGTATAACTTAAATTTTAGAATGCAAGCTACACCTAAGAGTAACCTTATGGATTCCAATCTAGCAACAGGGGCGAAGGTTTCTTCAAAGTCAAGTCCTTCTACTTGAGTGTAACCTTGAGCAACAAGTCTCGCCTTGTTTCTTGTAACAGTCCCATTCTCATCAGATTTGTTTTTATAAATCCATTTGGTTCCAATAACATTCACATTGTCAGGTCTTGGGACCAAATCCCACACTTCACTTCTCTTGAACTGATTCAATTCCTCTTGCATAGCTTCAATCCATAATTCATCTGTGAGAGCTTCCTTCACATTCTTAGGTTCAAACATGGACACAAAACAAGAATTTGCTATCACATCACTAGATCTTCGAGTGGTGATCCCTTGATCAGGATTCCCAATGATGAGCTCCTTGGGGTGATTCTTCTGAACCCTAACTGATGGACCCTTGTTCTGAGTAGGTTGATCAGCAATCTCCTCAGTAATTTCCTCTGGGATCCTTTCTTCAGTAGCTACAGGTTTACTAGCTACAGGTTGTTCTTCTATTTCCTTGACATCTATGAAAGGTCCTGATGTTACAACATCTTGTTCAACAACATCACCTTTTTCAGTTGCCACATCATTCACAACCACATTGATGGATTCCATTACAACCTTGGTCTTTGAATTGTATACCCTGTAAGCTCTGATGTTGGTAGAGTATCCAAGGAAAATCCCTTCATCACTTTTGGGATCAAGTTTTCTTCTTTGCTCTCTATCTGCCAGAATATAACACTTGCTTCCAAACACATGGAAATGCTTGACAGTTGACTTTCTTTCCCTCCACAACTCATATAGAGTAGCAGATGTACCTTTTCTCAAAGTCACCCTGTTATGTATATAGCAAGCAGTGTTCATTGCTTCAGCCCAGAAATGGTAGGGTAGACCTTTTGCATGTAACATAACTCTGGCTGATTCTTGAATCGTCATGTTCTTCCTTTCCACCACACCATTTTGTTGAGGAGTTATGGGTGATGAAAACTCATGCTTAATTCCTTCACTAGCACAATAATCTCTAAATTTTGCATTTTCAAACTCTCTTCCATGGTCACTTCTAATTCTCACAATCCCACTGTTCTTTTCTCTTTGAACTTGGGTGGATAGAGTTTTGAATACATCAAAGGTATCAGACTTCTCTCTGATAAAATTTACCCAGATATATCTGGTGAAGTCATCAACAACCACAAAAGCATATCTTTTACCTCCTAAGCTTTCAACTTGCATGGGTCCCATAAGATCCATGTGCAACAATTCAAGAGGTTTTGATGTTACCTGATGTTCCAACTTTGGATGCGACATCCTGGTTTGTTTACCAATCTGACATTCTCCACAAATACTTCCTTCAGTAATCTTTAGTTTGGGAAGACCTCTGATTGCCTCAACAGTGACAACTTTCTTCATTCCACTTAGATTAAGATGACCAAGTTTCTGGTGCCACAGTTGAACTTCATCCTCTTTACCAAGTAGACATGTTCCTAGATTGGCTTCTTCATGAGATACCCACAAGTAACAATTATCTTTGGATCTGGTACCTCTCATCAGAATATCACCTTCCTCATTGCTAACAAGACATTCAGCTTTTGTGAAATTTACCTTTAACCCCTGATCACACAATTGGCTTATGCTAATCAGATTTGCAGTGAGACCTTTCACTAGAAGTACATTCTCCAGGTTAGGCAATTCATTGTTGACAAGTTTGCCTATGCCTAGAATTTCACCTTTGACTCCATCTCCAAAGGTTACAAAGCTGGAATCATATCCCTTCACACCCTTCAGGTATTTCTCCACACCTGTCATGTGTCTTGAACAGCCACTATCAAAATACCAATCTTCTCTAGATGATGCTCTGAGGGAAGTATGAGCAATCAGCCCCTTATTTTCACACTTTGGTATCCATTCCTTCTTGCCAGCTCCATCTCTTGGACTAGTTTTTGGTTGTTGCCAATGTCTTGGGTAACCATATAGTTTGTAGCAAAAGGGCCTTATGTGTCCTTTCTTCCCACAATGATGACAAACCCATTTGCGTGAGCGACCATGGTGTCCTGGAGTGCGATGATGATTAGCAAAAGTCCTGGAACCTTGTCCAATTTTAACATTTGGATAGGTTTTAGGATGTGGTATAGGAGGTTGTAACATTCTTTCCCCAGTGTAGGGATTAATTACCTCATCAGCAGGGAGAAACTTGGTTTCTTTATTTTGTTGATGCTGGTTAAGAGCAGTATAGTTGTACCCTACAGACTTCAATCTAGTAGTGGGAACTCCTTCTAAAATTTCTTCAAGAAGATTTGTACCAGAATTCAGTTGACCAACTCGTTTTTTCAACTATTCCATTTCAGCATTGGCTTGAGTTAACTCTTTTTCAGCTTTTAAAGCTTGGCCTATCTGAAAATCTTTCTCTGTTTGCAGTTGATTTATGGTCTTTTTCTGCTTCTCCAGAATTCTGCAAACCTCTTTATAACGAACAAGTAAGTCATTGTACAACCCAAGCAGTTCTTCATAAGTATCATTCTCCTCATCATCAGAATGCTCTTCATAGACAACCTCCACATCATCATCAGAATCAGCAACAGAGGGACAAACTCCAGTCATTGCAGAAACATGTCTAGCACACTCTTCTCCTTCTTCAGAATCTTCATCAGACCATGAAACAGTCAGGCTTTTCTTTTGTTTCTTCAGGAAAGTTGCACATTCTGTTCTGACATGTCCATATCCTTCACACTCATGACATTTCACTTCTTTGACTGGTCCACTTTTCTCCTCAGGCATATTCTTCTTCACATTGGTTTGCTGTTTGTTGATGTCGAATCTAATGTTCTGCCCATTCTGTCTGGCCCTTCTATCCACATGTCTTAGAACTTTACCAAACTGCTTTCCAATTAGAGCAAGAGCATCAGCTATACTTTCTTCACCTTCAACAACAGTCTGGGACTCCTCATCATCATCATTTGAGATAAAAGCTACACTTTTGTTCTTTTTATCTCTTTGTTCATTGATAGACATTTCAAATGTTTGGAGGGATCCAACCAATTCATCCACCTTCATATTAGCTATATCATGAGCTTCTTCTATGGCTGTTACTTTCATGTCAAACCTTTTTGGTAGGGATCTGAGTATCTTTCTAGATAGTTTTTCATCAGATACTTTTTCACCCAAGGCCTCAAAGGAATTTGCAATATCAAGTAAATTCATATGGAAATCCTGTATGCTTTCTTCCTCCTTCATCCTAAGATTTTCAAACTTGGTAGTGAGGAGTTGAAGTTTTGACATCTTTACCTTAGAAGTGCCTTCATAACATGTCATCAGTATCTCCCAAGCTTCCTTTGCAGATAGACATTTTTTGATGAGCTTGAACATATTTGTATCTACTCCATTGAAAAGAGCATTTATTGCCTTATTGTTGCTGAGAGCAGCTTCATCTTCTTCCTTTGTCCAATCTGCCTCTGGTTTTAGTACACCTGTTGAGTTACCATCTTTGTCAACAATCATAGGATGGTCCCAACCTTTCAAAACTGCCTTCCAAATCCTGCTGTCAGTGGACTTCAAGAATGCAATCATTTTTGGCTTCCAATGATCGTAATTGGAGCCATTCAGCATTGGGGGTCTGCTCACGAATCCTCCTTCTTTGTCCATTTTGCCAGGTAAAACTCCTGAATCTCACCCTAAACAGGCAGGGTGCCTGCTCTGATGCCAATTGAAAAACTGGCACACCAGTATAAAATGTTGTATACGATGTTACAACACTTTTACCAGATTTAATAGACAAAGTATAAAACAATAAATAGTGCAGAAATAAACAAACACACAGTGATTTGTTAACCCAGTTCGGCGCCAACTGCAACCTACATCTGGGGGATACCAATCCAGGAGGAAATCCACTAATAGCCCTAGTTCAAAGTCTTACAGCAAACTCCTCGTTTACAACTTATCACCTAGCAACTATCCTTATGTCCTTCTACCTAGGAACTCCTAGGTATGAGTTCCCAACTCACTCCTTAAGCTCAACAGTACAGACAGCACTGTTGTTGAATCAATCACTATGGTGGAGACACTCTCCTAAACACTAGACCACTCTTACCTAAAGGCTTCGAGCGATACACAAGCACTACGATCCAAACTCCTTGCTTAAAAGCTTTGGAGAGGACACACACAATAACTATCTCCTTGCTTAAAAGCTTCAGAGACAATTATGATTACAACTCAATAGAACACACAGTCCTAAGCTTGTATCAAAGTGACACAAGAAAGGCTCACAAAATAACACAAGCACACAAAACCCTAAGACGGCTAGACTCAATACACAGCTTGAACACCTGCCTTCATTAGGTTTTTCGTCCTTCAATTTATAGCTGGTGGCTTGGGCTCCAAGAGATTCATTCCAAAAATATATCCAGCTCACAAAATAAAATAAAACCATATATTTAAAAGATTTGATATGTTTATAAAATAAATCTTCTCAATAATTCCTAACACAATCTTTAAATGAAAGATCTGTTCCGAAATAAAACCTTCCTTGATGCACACGCAAAGAACTGATGAAAGAGAAAAGATCTTCTCTAAAAATAAAACGCGCGCATTAAAGATACGCTACAGCTGGCGCGCTCTCGTCAGGTTACGATGTTGTAACATTACATACCACATCCTGCTTAACTAATTGTTTTACCAAAATGCAGCCAACACCAAATAGTCAACAATTATTACTAAGATTTTTTTTAAGACTACAAAAACTCTTTCATCTTATATCCACAAAAAAGACACCTAACATCTATTAATGATGGACAAAATTTATCATGGGCCAAGGATGACAAAAAAATCCGTACTTGCGGATAGTTGCATATAAAATCTGCCATGGGCACAAGACACACACACACACAACCGTATTTAATGGATACAGATGTATGTTTAAGACTATCTGTGTCCACATATATTTCTAACCGCTAACAAATTAGTAAAATTAGTTAATTAAATGTCTCTTTTTAAATATAAATTATAGTATTTTTATCTTATAAAAAAAAGTCTTCTTATATTTTTATGTTTTCTCTTCATATTCAATAGAGAAAATTTTACATGTCCTTTTTCCGTCTTTTGAGGTAAAACTTTTAATCATCTTAAAATTTTTCATTTACGATAAAAGGAAATCCAAATTTGCAATTTCATCGATAAATATCTATAAATATCAACATATACCTCAAAATTCGTGAATTACCCGCTTAGTGGATACTCGGACGAATATAGAGCGGTCACATATATCATATTTATCCAACGGGATGGACACGGATATCATACTATCCGCCTCCACGAATATTCATTTACACCTTTAACTAATCATGGAGCTGTGAAGGATCCTTTAGTCATTTACATTTTTAATTAACTAAATAGTAACTCTCCAAGTCATAAAACATGAATTGGATTGAATCCAGTTGGATCGCATACAATTGGCCATTCAGAACCGTCTAATTAAGAGTTAAGACATTCCAGATCTCAAGATAATTTTTTATTTTTGTTTAATATAAAATTTTGAGATAATATCTAGACCGTCCGATCAAGATCAAATAGCCTGAAACCTACTGACTACATTCCTGCTGTGTTTTTCGACTGCATAAAATTTAGATCACATAAAACATGTAGATACAATTATTCGTTTTATCTATTTTTCATACAACTATCTTAGTTCCTCAAACTCATTTATATCTTATGAGAATCTGAATTTCAAAACCTAGAAAAATTGCTCAAAAGAAAATGAAGCTTTTTTTGTTGTAATTGCAATTTTGATTCATTAAAACCTTCTTTCATATCATAATGTTGGCTCTCTTAAGTCATTTAAACCTATAGTGTCGTAAAGTGGTCCCTAACTTTTGCTCTACTGGTTTTTTTTTTTTTTGAGATAATCTAGATTTCTAAAATCAATGCTTGGTAATGCTAGAGAGTAGAGACTAGTGTGAGATTTCTCTAAATTTAGGGACTAGTTGATTTAAGTGTCAAAAAGTCAATATATTTTTTAAAAAAATAAAAATATAAGTCAATATATTTTTAAAATTTTCTAGTTATTGCACTGTGCAAGGATATTATACTCAATTTATTTATTATTTTTAAAAAGGTAAATAGAAAAATCAAATAGGATTTGAATTACTTGTATTATATTTTTTCTAGTTAATATTATAAAATTAAATTGACTTTTTTTATGTATATTAGTAATATACCTAATCTATATTATAAATTAAAATTGTTTACGAGACTAGATAAAATAAGGGTCAATGATTTGAAATTTTTGTCACCACTAAATCGCAGTACAATTTTTTTTCCTCTGTACAAATTATCTAAAATACTAAAAAAATATTTTATCCATCAAATATCATATCGTTACAAAATAAAGATTTATTTAATAACTTAAATTTGTCACTTTATTTTTTAAACAACCAAAATTAATAATTAATTATTAGTGTTAGTATTTTCCAACTTCACCAAAATTTGAATCCTAAACATTTACTAACACCTTTTGCTCTTTGAGTTACTCATCCTATCATCTTAAATTAAATTTTGTCAAATGTTAATTCAGTACTCTGTCAAAAAAAAGAGTGTTATATTTTAAGGATCTGTTTGGTAAAACTAAGCTATAAGCTAGTTGATAGCTTAAAAGTTAGTAGAATGAAATTAAAGTGTTTGGTAAATTTAGCTTTTGTAATTATAAAATGACATAAAAGTATTATATGAGTGGGTAATTATTTTTTTGAGTGGGTCGTTTTTTTATTAAAAAAAATAATAATAAGGTTAAAATTGGAATAAAAGATAAAAGCTATAAGCTAGTAAAAAAAGTTTCTCACCAAACACCTCCAATTTTATGAAACAAATTTATAAGCTAATACAATAAGCTATAAACTAGCTTATTTGTGTTACCAAACACACCCGAAATAGTTTTACAGCGAAAACTAAATGACCTCATCATGGGTTAACTTGTAATTACACATGACAATTGGTCCATTTTAGTAATTTCCAATCCCAAACAAAATTTCTGACATATTTTAACCTCATGTGCCGCCCAATTTCCTCATTTTAATTATATTTTTCATTAAAATAAATAAAAATAATGATCGCACGTACGTGTGCATTCATTTCGAAATTCTATTTATACCCCTGAAGCTCCAAACCTCACTCCCTTTTCCCACTTTCTCTATTCTCCCTACTGCTTAAGTTTTCTCTCTTCTCCGGCGACATTATCAATCTCAAACCGATGGCATCAACGGAATCAGATCTAGATGAGTTTCTCAATCTCGATTACGAACTTCATTATCCAACTCTTGCCGATACGGAAGCATTCATGACCGGCGTTTGCTCCGCCGCTTTTCAAACTCTGTTACCGGTAACTAACTCTTTCCTCAGCTTTTTCTCTCTCTCTCAGTTAACGATCAATTTTTGTTTCTCAATTCTGAAAAACTGAAAATAATATCTTGACACGTCATCAAACCATCTGGATGACGTGGCATACCACCATGCAGTTTGCGCGGTTCGTCCAACCAACGCTTCCTTAACCGGAAATAACAAGAACGAACTTTCTGAGTAAAAATAAAAAGTGACGATTTTACCTGTAAATTAAATTTGATTTTTCTTTTGATCAATAAAAATAATTAGTAGTAATCATTTTTGAAATAATTTATACTCCCTCTGATATTACTTATAAACAAATAGTATTATCTTTTTAAGATTTACCTGATCATAATATAGACCACATACAGTACATTGAAGAAAAAAATATAGACTAAATACATCTGAAAAAGAATATTTACCCTTAATTAAGATTGGAGAGAGTGTGTCTAAGAGGAAAAGAAGTATTGGAAATTTTGCTTTTTTTTTTTGTCTTTACCACTAGTTTAATCTGGTTCAGATGTCAATTCTGGTATCAACTAAAAGAATTGGAAATTTTGCTTTGTATGGTTTGGGATAAAAAAAAATGTTTCTGGACATATTGAATGATGGGGGTTAGTTAAGAAGAGGGAGAACGAAAAAAGGACCACAAATTGAACGAAGACCTTAAAATTAGTGGAATGCTTTCTCTAGTGAGAAAAGTAAGAAAGACTTAGTGATGTGGACTGCTTTATAAGTATTTGTGTGAGTGTGAGTAGTAACTAGTGTGAACGCAAGAGCTTTGGGGTGTGGGCCTTTTTTAATTTTGTTTTTGCTCTCTTTTGGAGTTGGACCCAATCACCTTATACATACAGTTCCACCACCCAGATTCTTGAGTTTTTTTTTTAATTTAGACATAAAGATTCTTGAGCTCTTAATTAATAATAAATAAATATTCTTGTAAAAAAAATTAATAATAAATATTATATTAATTGGCATATTATGTTATTAGAGGCGGGGATCGAATCCTCTCCTTTTTTTAATGTGTCAAGTAATCTACGGATTACTCTCGTGGCCTTTATAAAAAAAAATTATTGATTAAAAGTTTACCTTTTTAAGATGAATATGTAGATGTGAATGTACCAAGATTCGAATATTTTATTAGCAAGTTTATTTGCAAAATTGTACACATTTATTATATAAATTATTTCATTTTTATAAATTTTAAATAATTAAAGTGTTGTTTTTTAGAATCAATTAAAGTGTTATTATAATTTATAAACATTCATGAAATTAAAAATTTGAAATTTTTACATAAGAATTAACCTCGTATAAAAATTCAATATCACAACATTTTTATTATTATTTAAACATCACAATATTTATTCCTCCTATTATAATTTGGTAAGTTAACAAACAATACGGTTGTATCAAGCGGTAAAAGATTAGTGCCCTTAAGCAAATAGCTTAAATAATTTTTTTAAAACAAAGTGATTTCAATCATTAACACTTGCATACAAGAGAAAACTAGGTTGTAAGGGAAGAATCAAGAATGTATGTTGTAGGCTCAACGGGAGTGGTTATGGTGCATAAGTTTTTTCCTTATGCACCGTGCATAAATAATGAAAATTACTTAATGCACCCCCAGATTGCTTAGCACCCCCCCAAATTACTTAGCGCACCCCTCAGATTTCTGGCGCACCCCCCTAAATTTCTAACGCACCCCCTAAAAATTTGGGGGGTGCGCTAAGTAATCTGGGGGGTGCACTAGAAATCTGGGGGGTGCGCTAAACAATTTTGGGTATTTATGCACGGTGCATAAACATGGCTTATGCACCATAACTTATGTCAGGCTGAACAAGTTTTCACACAAAGATTTGTCACCATTAAACGGTGATGATAATTTTGTATATTTATTACTATATATAAAGAGGATACAAATTTTTGGGATGGCTTTTTCATTATTCCTATTTTACCCTTAAAAAAACTACACAAAAAAAACTAAATATTTGTATATGTTGAAAAATAACTTCCACATGAAAATAGAAAATAGATTTTTAGTTTTTTTTCTCTTAATAAATAAGCACAACTTCTAAATAAAAGTAGGTTTTCAGTTTTTTTATAGTAAAAAAACAATATACTTTTTTTTCTTAATAACTAGCCACGACAAAAAAGGAGGTTACTTAGTTATCTATTAACTAAGTCCAATAAAAAATGAGTTATAAACAAATATGTTATTATAGAGAATTTCAATCACAGCAAATAAAAAAAAGAATATTGATCACAAAAACGGGCACGTTCCGTGCCCGTTTGGCGGCCAGTATCAATAATGCGTTTACAAAATAAATAGTAAATTAACGACCGTATATATACTAATACGACTTTTTAGAACTTTAAAATGAAGCTACTGTCATACAAATTTTTTAGCTATTTAGTATGTAATTGTTTTTGTGGCGACAAAATTTGATTTTGAGTTAAATTGGTTATGGATAAAAGTGAATTGAAGGTAAAATTGATTATAAATTAAAAAAAAAAAAACAAAAATTTTAAATTTTAAATTTCAATCGTCTGATTGCATGGCTGCCTCATGTTTTGATTGTTACCTAACTCCATTCGTGTAGTACACCTTGTAAATATTTTTATTAAATAAACCCCACTCATACAAGTCTACGGGCCTACAATAATAATTGTGCATAATCTTTTGTATGAATAAAGTCCAATAGTGCTCAAAACTTTGTTAGTATGCCGAATGTAATGAAAAGTTTCATAGTGGATGAAAATGTGGATGTTTGAGTATCATACAGATGAGAAGAAATATATTAAATACTTCGCAATTTTGAATAAAAATATGATGTCAATGTTATCTATGTGATTATTCAAAACTCAATATAAATATCTCCAGTTTTCACTCATGACCCAACAATCCTTCCTTAATGTGTCTAAAGATCATTACATAAATAAATACCAACAAACAAAAATAATCACATATTGAGGGTTGTTGAAGACTTGAGGTGATGCTTTGGTTTGTTGTTGTTTAACTTGTGTTACATGTGAAGATAAATAAAAAGAGTTTTTTTAATAATAGTGACAACAATAAATTATAGACCATTGATTAATTATTCAATGAACACATAGAAAACAGTTTTTTTTTTTTTTTGCCTATATTTAAAACTGTAAGGAGTAATATTTATAATAGCCTTTAAGAGGAATTAAATTTTGGAAAATGACTAAAATGTTGTGAAAATTCCAGCTTATGCAACCTTTTCATGATTGAATTGCAGGATGCAGTGACTTCATTTTCAACTTGTGGTGGCCTAACAGACTCCCAAAACTTTACTCCCAAACATTCCACCATCACTGCTACTATTGATTCTCAATCATCAATTTATGTCACTGGTATGCCAATATTGTAGTATAGTCATTATTATTTCATACATCTTTCAAGTTCCTTTCATCATGTCATGCTAGTATTTCCTTTATGTTTGTATTGGAGCACAAAATTATTAAGTATATACATCTCATATAATCGTAGTTGATTAATTTGTATATATATGTAGTTTGACATTTTGAATTGAATTGCATATTGGACAGTTGGAAGTCCAGTTTCAGCTAATAAACCAAACAGTAGAGAGAATCATACCAAAGGGACTACAAGTGGTTCCTCTGATCCTTCTGATGAGGATGATGAATTAGGTCCTTGTGAACAAAGCACAAATCCACTTGATATCAAACGCCTTAGAAGGTACAAAACAAATACAACACCTCAAGTCAATCACAAAATATATAGTAACATTTTGTCTATTAAAGAAAAATGATATCATTTATCATGGCATTGGTTTCAGGAAGGATTCTAATCGCGAGTCAGCCAGGAGGTCAAGGCTAAGAAAACATGCGCATTTGTCTGAACTTGAGTCTCAGGTAACTAATCCGTGTTTTGGAAATCGTTTTCTGAAATTGTAGGTTAGACAAAACAAAAATTGAAACGGCCAAAGTCAATAATTAGTTGTTAATGTTAATATTTTTCTCGTTTGAATTTTTACTTCTTAGGTTGAAAAGCTGAAACTGGAAAATGCAACTCTATACAAGCAGTTTACAGATACTAGTCAACAATTTCATGAAGCCGATACAAATAACCGAGTGCTAAAATCAGATGTAGAAGCTTTGAGAGCTAAGGTATGTATTAGGAGCTAGCTTTCTTCTATATATAATAAGCATACAAAAATAAATTTCAATGATAGAAGAAATTAATTTACATATACTAATATGTCAGGTGAAGTTAGCTGAAGATATGGTCACTAGGAGCTCTTTCACCACATCCTTAAACAATCAATTTTTTCACAATCAATTGAGCACACCACCACAACTCAGCGCGACTAATATTCGTCGCATGCCACATGTCTCGCCAACCATCAATGTCCAGCAGGGAAATGGTACCTCATACGGTGGCGTTGCGTTTGGTGAACACAATTCAAATCTTGTTGGATTTGGAAACTTGGATATGAGTAATTTCAACGACGTCGTCGACAATGGAGTCCTAAGCAATGCTTTGAGCTGTGTAACTATTTGGCCTTAAGGGTTATACTTGATCACTACATCCAACTTTATATTATGTCATGTCTTGTGTATTTGATTAGTAGATTAAGTTATTATCTTACTTAGGTTTCTCTTTAATTATTATGCTCATTAAAATAGTGTGTTCTCATGTTGCATTTCGTTTTGTATAAAAAGGACTTTATTACTTTGTGCATTTCTGATAGTATAATTCAATGTGAGAAAAATAACCTCTCACTTTATCATATGATTCAATATAATGGCAAGAAACATTATGTATGGCTAATATTTTCCTTTTAAATTAGAGTTTATGACAGCTGATCATATGTGATGCTCTGTTCTTAATCACTGTTTGATTACAATTATTATTAATTAATACTACTTTAGGTCACTTTGCACTCATTCAATGAATTCATGTGCCAAACACCTGGCAGGAATCATCAGGCAATTTTACTGAGATCTTTTCTTTGTTTCAAAGTCTCATTTATCATATGGTTTTTATATTTTCTTTTGTTCAGAAAGCTATGATGCAAAATTACCAAAACAAAGCTATGATGTTACACACAAGCTGCATAGACTAATATAGATAGCCTTTAGTTTTGATTTGATAATCATACAAATAAAATGCTTAAATTTCTGCATATTTACAAGCTTCAAGGTTAGTGAATAAAAGGACTTCATTACTTTGTGCATTTCTCATAGTAATTCATTGTGTGAACTCTAGAAGTTAGAAATCAGACATGAAAAAATTTAAGGTCGGTTAGACTCAAGTGGTTAACGAGTTTCTAAAAAAAATTATTGATCAGGTTTTACTTACCTCTCGACCAAATTTTTTATTACTAGGACCTTTTCCTTTGAACCAGATTGTTTAAACCAAAAAACTATGCATGATAAGTTATGGGATTTGTCTGCAAAATTGCAATGATGAAAACAAATGATGCAAAAAAACTTCATATTTGATTATCATCAGAGATCTTAATATTAATTTAATTTAATAGTACATACAATTGAGATCTTAATAATAATAGTTATTATTATTATTACATTATCCTAAAATCAATGAATGAACAAACTTGTAAAGTACTATCCCATCATCAATTCAAACTCACCAAAATCAACTTTTCCATCAAAGTTCAAATCAACAACCTTCACCATCCTTTCAATTGTATTCATATCCCAACCTTTATCCAAACCCAAACAATCAAGCACTCTCTTCAACTCCATTGCATCTATATATCCATCACCATCCTCATCAAATATTTTGAAAGCTTCAAGCAATAACTCACTTCTCTTTGACATGTCTTCTAATTCACCAAGCACATCTTCCACAACCACTTCTTCTTCATCATCATCTTGAAAGGCCTTGTTATCCTTCTGATCAGAACCATAGATCAAACCAAGCTTTTCAACCACTTGCCTAGCATTTTCCTTCTTGATTCTTCCATTGTTTTCCATTCCAAAGACGGTAACAAGAGCTCGAACCATCCTTTCGTCGAGCTTGAGCATATTTTGTTGATGATTTTGATCAAGGTGGTTGTGATGGGACATTGTGTTTTGTGGTGAGTTTTTGAATGTTTGTAAAAATTCAACTATGAATTTGGAACATGCTTCTGTTAGACCCATTTGAAACCTTAATAGACCAAAGACACTGATATGTGACTCTTGAAGACTATTTTGAGCAGTAGAAGTAAAGATTAAGATTTTGGTTTACATGTTCAAACTTGTGTGACATCTCTTTTATAGTTAGATCATTTGCATTATGCCCTTATTTCAATTGTAAATTGCTCAAGTGCCACTGTATGGTTCAATTATCAATTATTATTTTATATTGGCATTATAGAGTTCCAAGGTAGCTGGCAGATTAATTGAATGAGTTAAGTGGATAATAGGTATGCAATATGTATGTATTAGATCATTAGATTCAATTATTAATTTTGGTTTACTTATTGTATCCAAGAATATGTACATGATAACTTTACAAGTTTATACTTTAAACATTTGAAAGGGTTATACTAATACTCCAATGATATTTATCGTAATAGAACACCAATCAATGAATTAAAGTACAACTAAGAATTACTTATTAATTTGGAGGTAAAAGTTTTTTTTATTGTTAGTTAGATCGCTGGTTAGAATTTCATTGTAAATAAATGGGGTATTTGGAGTTCGAACAGTGACTCCTATGTATAAAGTGTGATATCTTTATCAATTGAATTAAATAAACACGACCGAAGTTAATTACATTTTTTTTTTATGGAAAAAGATTTATAGCATTTCATTATTCACAATGTTACCAATACATAAGGGTACATCAATAAAGTTATGTACATAAATAAAGAGGTGGAAACTAACTAGAGATGTGGCCACCCTTGCTAAAACATGAGCAACCTCATTAGCTTGTTTCCTAATAAACTTGATACGAGAGTTTCTAAAATAAGTGTTGTAAACACGTACGCAATCCTTAATAATATCTCCTATCTTCTAGTAATAATATTTTTTGAATCAAGTTCAAAATCAACATTTTCCAACTGCAAGTCATGGACCCAATTAAGAGCACTAAGTAAGCCAAAACTAACATAATTCCATAGCATTTGTCTATATTACTCATTTAATGCATCCACTACATTAAAATAGGTGAGTTTTTAATTTAACATAGATAACGGTTCTAAAAACTTAAACAAATGTTCAAAAAATTCAAACAATTTATTAATATCTTTAATAAAATGGTCTGTCTCCTATGTTTTTGACAAAAAAAGAGTTTTATTGTCTATTATTTTTATTTTGGTACAAATTTTATTGTCTTTTTTTTTAAACATAATTGTATTGTCTTCTGAAAAGGATAGAGGTAGTATTTTAATTTTCAATATTCTCTCTAACTTAGAGTAAATGTCAGTCTCATTTTTTTCACACAAATCAAAAATAATCTTATAAATGAATGAGTGTAACAATTTTATAACATCATCTTTAAATATTAATAATATTGTTATTAATGTAAAGTGACATTTCATTACTTCAGAGCAATAGACATTATAATTTGAAGATAATTTCTTATATTTTTTTTAATTAAAATAAAAATTTTATTTTAGGATGAAGGGATTTAAGTTTCTCAAAATTAAGTACAAATAGCATATGCCCGTTGCAATTAGTAATATTTTAATCTTATTGAACATCATGTTCCCCGTCCACAGGATACTCTTCCATCACCACCTTCATAAATTCCACTTTCGTAGAATTGGGTTTGACAATTAAATCAAGCAAAATATAAGTATCAATATAATTTAACTTGACCTTAATTACTCTAGTAATTAAGATGTGGAAGCACATCAAGTCTCAGCATTGTACTCCTTGGTACATTTGCTTTCTATAAAATACGGACACTTCTCACTGATACGACACTGACACTTATGATTACACTTAATTATTTTATTTTTTCAAATTATTATCGGGGTTAACATGTCAGTATCCATGTCGTGTTCGGTGTCTGTGTCTGTACACGTACTTCATATGTTTTTCTTTTATATAAGATCTTATAGTAAGATAAATGGTGTTTAAACATCAAATATTTGTCGTTAAATTTATTATCAAACATTTTTTATGTATTTTTAAAATGTGTGAAAAGTATATAAAATAAATTGTGTGAAAAAGATAATAGAGCTAAATATATGTGTTTTTTTGGTAGAAACACTATTTGTTTTGGTAGAAACTAAATATATGTGTTGTCTGCATTATTAATTTTCTAAATTTTCAAATAATATATATATCTCTAGTAATAATGCTCCAAAATGTACAAATCAGAAATGAAATGAATGAAATAATTTATAGCTTATAAGGGTGTGTGTAGATCGAATCAGATTTGTGTGGTACAGCCATTTATTTAAACATGTATGGCAGAAACCGCGTTTTGTTGCTGTACCAACAAATAATTAAAATTATTTTGGAATCATTTTGTTGGCCTTGCTTGCTTCCTTCACTGATTATTGTCCATGTCACGTGCACTATTTTTAATTCATTCACAATCACAATGCATTATTGTGAATTTTGAGAGTTGAAAATCGGATCCATACAAGGAGAAGGAGGATGGTGCGAGATTCAATCCCCTAAAGATATAAAGAGAGAATGATATAAATAATTTGCTGCTACTCTTTCCAAAGAAATATACATTCTTGGGAGAGAATGTGTGACGGTGGTAAGGAGGGAGGGGCATAAATAAAATAAAAGAGGTTAAAAAATTATGGTTAAAAATTTTGTTTTATTTTGGTTTCCCTATGTTTACTATATAGGTGGTAATATATTTGTGGACATTATATAGATATTTTTTCAATTTAGATTCAACTTGTTGTGAGAATTTAGTGGTTGATCTTTTATGTAAATCCGATATTTGTTGTGCGTATGGAGGAATTTTATCACAAAATAAGCCAAACGATATTTTAAAGTGAAAATGTGCATCAAACTTCGGCGAGACAGATTTTCTGCTATCATTTTTGACACGGTTTTTATACTGTTTTATATAAAAACCGTCTTATCAAAAATATGTAGTTGAATTATTTTCAATAATTTTATAACTGCATGCATTGAATTGAACAGTCCGATCTATATTTGATGGTTGTGATTTCAAACTGTGTTAAAACTGTGAAAACTTACTGCACCAAGTCAATATTCAATCTTTGGTTGCAATGAGAAATCACATAAGAGTAAGGTAATGGTAATATAATTTTTTTTCTTTCTTTTTTTTAGCAACAAAAAAAAGGTCAAATTTATATAACCAAAAATGGAAACGAGTACAAATAGATACTAAAACCAAACAATAAAAGAAGTACAAGCAGCACTCGAATCCAAGAGTAACCCCTAAACCAAAAGAAAAGAGTTACAGTCACCTAAGAATAAAGTTCCATTAGCCATTCATAAAAAATACTCAAAATATCATATTTTCTCCTCAACAACCATTATGAGGACTTTCTTTGAATTCCTTTTAGCAAATCCTCAATAGTATATCTCTTATAAAACTACAATGCATCGATCACATACTACCATTTCATATTGAGAAAAAGGTTTTGCAACCAATTACACACACACATGCACATTATGTTACATTTTGATTTGCGCTGCATAATTATATTGCAACCGCCAACCATGTATGTTATTGTTATGTTCGGATGTCATGTAAGGGTAAAATGATAAATTTATTTTAAAATTTCTCATTTTTTCTTGTAAATCAAACATATATTTAATTCAAACTCCTCCCTCCCCTTCCAATCAATTGAACCAAACATATATTTAATGAAAACACTTATCTCTCCTTCCCAAACTTAAAAACTTTTTTTCTCTCTGAACTCTCTGAACTTTCACTAAAGCGTCGTTCATCCTTGCCCCTTCAAATCCAAACCCGCCTTGCTCCGATGTAGGCTTGGTGGTGGTGGTGCGATGAGGCCTCTCCTCCGTACCACCCTTTCACCCCTTTGGGGTTGCTCTGTTTTACCCTTGTTTCTGCCGGCGACTTTCAGGCCTCATTCCGGCGTGAGTTTTTGGTGGTGGATTCGTCGCCGCTGTGCCGATGGATGTGGGGTTTTATGGATGCTGGTTCGTCGGTCTGTTATTGTTTCCGATCTGATTCTAGCCACCGTAGTCCAGATCGACTGTTTGCGATTTGCTCTCGCCATCGTCATTCGCTCAGCTTCTTAGATCCTCGCGCTGGTAAGTTGTTGTTGTTGCGGATCTGGACTTTGTTGGTTCGATTCTTGTCACTACTCTATTTTTCCGGCGGAGTTGGTTGTTTTTCGGCGGGTGTGATGGTGGTTTGGTACGGATCCAGAGGTTTGGTGCTATGGAGGTGAGTTTCTCGTTGGAGAGGTGCTGGCCAATTTCGTGATGGCTGAAGGAGGTGGGTTACGTGGTGGAAGTCCGGCGGTGGGTTTGTTTGTTTTCACGGTGGTGCTTGCTGCTGCAGGTGGAGGGTTGTGTTTGTCGGATTTGTGGTTAAGGTGTGGTACGTGGTTCTGTGTTGAGGGTGTTTCCGACGCCGTTTTGGTGTTGGATCTGGTGTGTTGGTGCTCCGGTTTGGTGTCGCCAGAGTTGGTGTGTTGGTGACGGATCTGTTGCTTTTCAGTTTTGCTACAGATCTACGTTTGCTTGTTTTTGGCGGTGGTGAGGAGTTGAGGTGGTGATGGCGGTGTACGGATTTGGCGTGCCGAAGTCTGGTTTCGGTGATGATTGTTGGTGCTGTCGTGAGGTGGTGGTTGGTGGTGATGAGGCTGCAGTTGATGTCATGTGATTGGTTTTCTTTGATTCTAGATTCTCTGACCTCTTTTCAAATCTGTTGAGATTTGCAGGACTCTATTTGAGTTGCTGAAGGTGTCCAAATCTGTTGAGATTTGCAGGTCTCTATGTATCTGGATTGACCTTTTCCGCGTCGGCGTCGGCTGTTTTATCCTCGGCGGTGTTTTGTTTCTTTGGTGTTTTTTTCGCCCTCATAGTGGTGCCTCTGTCGTTGCCGAGACTTGTCTATAAGGGTTCTCGTTCTACCTTTGTTTGGTCAGCGGTTCGCCTGATGAAAGCTGGTTCTGGATTCTGATGGGCCGAGCGCTTTTGCTTCGAGTTCGGGAGTTAGCGTCTAGTTGTGGCAATTTTCTGGGCTGGGTTGGTGACTGCTCTGGTAGTCTTGAATCTGTGGGGTGCCTTTCGGATTTGGGACTAGGAGATGAATCTTGATTAATTGGTGTTTGTTTAGGGGTTTTTCTTTGGGTGTTCCGCATATATACGGCACTTATGTTATGTAGTTCTTTTTTACCGGTCTCTGTTCGTCTTGTGCAGAGACTTGGTTAATAATATATTTTGCCATTTCAAAAAAAAAACTTATCTCTCCTTCCCCTCTCCTATTTTAAAATTTCTCCCCTCTATTGAATCAAACAGACCCTAAAACAATTTCTATTATGAGGTCTTACAAAAAAAATTACACATGATTTTATGAAAAAAAAATAAAAAAAATCTAAATATTAATAAAGTTAAGGGTTGAATTTATGTGTAAGAGAATTTGAGGCCTTTAACATTATCAATTCAACTAAATAAACAATTGAATTTTTTTTTTTTGGGTCAAGTAGCTTAGTGGCTAGAAATTCCACTCTTAAAGTGGATAGTGGGATGACCGGGGTTCGAACCCCGGTCCCCTGCATATATAATGCAATTGTCCTAATAATTGAGCCAAGTTCACGGAACTAAACAATTGAAATTTAACCTAAAATTTTGGGACCTAAAACATTTGGTTAAGTTGCTTAACCATACACTATATTGGGAGTTTTACTTTTGCCACCCTACTAATTTATTACGCATCCTACGCGTTTTCAAATTTACATTTTCACTATTTAAATAGCGTATGTTGTAAGAATGAATAATTCTTGGAAAAAATACTCTACATGAAAACGCCCAACCTAAAATTTATATCTGCTACTTAAATAACGGACGTTATAAAAATACAAAGTTTGAGAAAAAATACACTAAATAAAAAATTATAAAAATGTGAATTTTGAAAAGAAAAAAAACACCTCTGGATAAATTTTTTTAAAAAATTTAAATGTAGGTCACCGTCTTGGTACCATACACTATCTTTGGTAAAGTACAGTATCTACAACTAACCACTTTTGTAGGTCACTGTCGATGTCGATTCATTTCAAACCTTCCTTGGCGGCAGTGATGGATTATCAGCCACACACCTACCCACCCACACTACAGCTACTCAACCACATCTCTCAATATAACTCTGGTTTCTTTTAAAAAAAAATAAATTAAATAATTATTTAGTTTAATTGCATTTTTTATTCCCTATTTTATTAAATTTATAAAAATAGTTTTTCTATTTTAAAATTAAGCCTTTTAATTTTTAATTTTTACATTTGTTACAATTTTGGTATTAACTCATATTTTTTGTCCAAAAAATGGCGACTTTAAATATCAAAAGAGGTAAATTTTCATCTCAAATGTAATATTTTTTATCTTTCAATTCAATGTTCGAGACAATAACATTCAATTTTTATGACTTCAAAAATCATCATTTAAAAAAAATGAATTGGGACCAAAATTGTAAATAAAATATCAAAATAGAAGATAAAAAAAGTTTGATTTTAAATAAGAGGACAATTATGGGGAGTTTTATAAAGTAGAGGATTAAAAATTTTTAGGATTTGTCTAACATTATAACATTGCACGTATTAAGATAACTGAAAATAGTAATAATTTTTTTATTAAAATATTATATATTTAATATAAAATAAAGAAATTTCAATATAAATTTTACTATTTTAAATTTTTTAATATGTGCAAATTTGCACATTAAATAAAACCTATACGTAGAAGATTTCACATACTAGTACCAGAAACATTTGAAAATAGTATTTATAACGTAAGTTAATTCTGAACAGTACAAGTTGTTGAATGTTGACTATGAATAAAAGTATTTGATCAATACTTACAACAAGTTGTTGAATATTCTTGTAAAAAAAAAAGTTGTTGAATATTATTCATGATGGTGAATACTTAAAAAACTATCTTCTATCCTAAGTTATTAGATTTTGATAGGCCTCGCTTGCCACATGTTTAGATCTCACTTTTTTTAAGACCATATATAAATATAAATATGTAATCACGATTCTGCTGATTTATTAGATTCTCTCTCCCTCAGCCACGACACTCCCTTTATCAAATTCAATCAACCAACGACCACCACCTTTATGGTTCATACATTTTCTATTACTTAATTTAATTTATTTTACAATGTCATGCTAACGAGTGTTCTCAGAACATTTTTTAAGCATTTCATTTAAATAATTTTTTTATTTAAAAAATCAAACACTATGGTTTCTAATGCCTTGACTTTACATATTTCTATAAAAATTCCATAAAATACTTATTATATAAGGTCTTAAAGAGTGTCATGAGGGCACTCGTTAGCATTTGCTTATTTTTAATAAACAAAATTGAATTATAAGGAGTACAATGTATTCAACCCTTACGATTCATAAACATCTTTAGATGCTATGTAAGTAAACTAAAGGGTTATTACACCAAGTCACCAACCAACATAACCATAAGGTGTATCTGCCCCAATTCTACCCAAAAATCAAAACCACAAAATATACATAATTTGAACAACAATAACAAGTAGATTCGGCAAAACACCTCTAAACATAATATTATTCTGGAGACGCCACATACACCATGGTGTAGCAAGCCAAATCAAATGTCTAACCTTGATGCCAAATCAAATTTAATTTAAATGAATAAAACATTACATTGTATTTTATATATGTAGGAGACAAAATTAGAAAATTTTTTTTATACAAAAGAGAGCCCAACAAAATTTGAAACTTTAACACTTCATTTTTTTACTTTAAAAATAAAATTATAATCATTAAATATTTAACGAAAAAAAATATTATGCTTAACAAGTTTGAAACTCGACTCCTCTATTTTTATTATGAGTTTCTTATTATTATTGTCAATTTGTCTATAAAATTTTCGTCTATAAAAAGAAAATAAATAAATAAATATATATATATATATATATATATATATAGAGTCAGGATCCGTTGACACCAATTAGTTTGACACCAAATGTTACACCTCTCAATAACGTTTTAACCGATATAAATTTTATAAAATCCACCGTTGGATTGAAAGTTTATATCATATAGATCATTTATGTAAAGTTTCAGAAAAATCCAAAATCATTTGATATGCTATTGAGACATATAAAGATCAATGGCATTTAAAAAAAGACGCAAACCGTTAACTTTGATGTACCTCAATAACATATCAAATGATTTTGGATTTTTCTGAAACTTTACATAAATGATCTATATGATATAAACTTTCAATCTAACGGTGGATTTTATAAAATTTATATCGGTTAAGACGTTATTAAGAGGTGTAAGATTTGATGTCAAACTATTTGGTGTCAACGGATCCTGACTCATGTATATATATACTCCCTCCGTTTCTTTTTAATTGTTTTTTTAGAAAGATAACACCAAATTAAGGAAGTGTATTTTTGCACGTTATCTTCCTATTATACCCTCCTTTTAATCCCTAATAAATTCCTATTTTTTTGCCCACATTTTCTCTTTCCAATAAATTTAATATATTATATTAAAAAAAAAAATTAATATGTTATGTATCAACAAAAAAAAAATTAAAAAAAAATTTAGTTTTCCAAATATATAGCATTAATTGGTTTTATGGAAAAAGATAAGAGCAATTAAAAAAGGGTATAATTGACAAATCATACCCATAAAATACAAAAAGGACAATTAAATAGAAACGCTAAACATGATAGTAAAAGACAATTAAAAAGAAACGGAGGGAGTATATTTTTGATGAAATCTAATCTCAAAGACTCAAACACATCTAAAACCAAAAATATTTATTTATTATCACCAAATTAATTAATAAATTGAAAACATTGAAAAAGAAAATAAAAAAGTGAAATTCTTCTTCATTACATTGCTTGCACCAACCAAAACCGAATCCTTTCGTTTGAACCAGTAATGGCGTCGGTGTTATAAATATCACAAAACCAGTTAGCGTTTGTTTTCTCTCTCCGAAGCTTTGTTGGCGGCGTTTATTCTCATGGCGCCTTCGAAGCTTTTCTTCTTCGCTCTTTCCGTTGCCCTATTTTTCTTCATCGTTACTTCCGAAGCAGATGTTTCAATCGAAGATTCTGATTCCTCTTCTCTTAAGATCCAATTAGATCAACTCAACTCCAAGATCCAATTTCTCGGTCTGATTTTTTTATTTTACGCTAAATTCAAAATCTCAATTATTTATTTTTTTTGTTTCATTTCGATTCATCGAGTTTCAATTTTAGTAGTTAGTTAATTACACTGTTTAGTCGATTAAACTAAGTTTAAGATTGATTTCTTTTTATGCTAATAATTTTACAATTTTAGGAATATTTATATTTGTGGTTTCATTTCATATTCATGTGGTGGTTTTTGTGATTTGATTTTGTGTGGCTAATACAAGTTATTTTGCTTAATTTTGATTTGAAGAGTCTCAAATCAGTGACAAATCACAAGAGTTGAAGAAGAAGGATGAAACAATAGCAGAAAAAGAAAAACTTTTACAAGATAAGTTGAGTAGCATTCAATCCTTGCAGAATGAGGTTGATTCTCTTCAGGTGAGATGACTTGAGATTAGACCCTGGTGGCAATTTTTTCTCATTAGGGATTTTGCATGCATTAGGAATCAAATACTCATCTGATAATTTTAATCAAAATGCTACCATAAGCTAAAAGTTACTCCAGATTGGGACTTAATATAAAATTAAGGATAGTACTAAATGTTGTTATTTTTGTACTTATATATTGTTTTTGGAGCCTTTTGAATCACTTGATAGTTGGGATCATATGCCGAATTGATGTCATTTGTTATTTGCTTAAACCCTTCAAAATACATTTCTATTTCAGAAAAAAGGATCATTGGATGTTGAAGAGCGGGTTGAAAAGGCTCATGCACGTGCTGGGGAACTACAAAAGCAGGTCATGTATGACTGAGATAGTTGATATATTATGTAAATGATTATTATTCTTTTGTGAAGTCTGAAATTTTTTAACTGCAGGTGGACAAGCTTAAAAGCCAACTTGAAACACAAAACAGTGAGAAAGTGAATTGGGAAACTCGGGTTGAAAAGTTAGAGAAAAAGATTCACGATTTGAACTCAAAATTAGAGGATGTAAGTTGTTACATTTGGCTTGATTGTTCAATTCTGTTTTGAAATAAATCTAAGTTTTCTCTTTTATGGCTAGTTCTTATTCTTGTTTATGATATATGTATGTACTATGTACTATTCCAAAAGATAATTTTATCTGTAATTGTTCTTTTTGGAGTCATGGAACTTAATTTACTCCTTAGAAAAAATACTAATGCTTAGTGATATTTCACTTTGTGTTTCTCTTCTTTTTTGTAAAATGAGATTATTAATAAGTAAACCTTGTCATGCTCAATGCTCAGAACAGGAAGGGTGCCTTCCTCTTTGCTTTATTAACGTGTCTTATTTTCTTTTCCCGTCTGGTCTTGGTGGTTTCTGCTGAAAGTTGCTGGATTATAAACACATTATTCTGACTGTGATCAACATGCTCATAAGTTACCTCTGCTGACTTTCTTTATCTGAATATTTCTATCAACCTTTACTACCACTTCCATATGCATTCACATTTCCCATTTCTGGTTCATTCTTGTATTATTCAAAATTGTCGTCACTAGCCAAATATGCAGCTGTTGTGAAGTTAAAAAATATTCACATATTATCCTCAAATAATGCTAATTTATTATCAGTACATAATTTTTTTGAGGATGATGTGACTTGATTAGTGTATTCTCTACAGGTTCAAAAGATAAATGAGGAACAGAAGAAACAAATCCGTAAAACTGAACGCGCTCTTAAAGTTGCCGAGGTATGTGAGATTTTGAGTGCATATATTTTCTTGTCAATGTTATGCAGGATTCTTGGTGTTGATTTCAATGGAAGTTTATTGTTTTTCTACTGTTATTATTATTTAGGAAGAAATGCTTAAGGCAAAGCTCGAGGCAACTTCCAAAGCAAAAGAGCTGAGCGAGGTAATGAATTAGCTGACCCCCTAAATCATGTAATCTTTACTACACGCGTTTAGGCCCCGTTTGGCCTGGCTTATTTTATACTTTTTTTCTTCTCCTTAAAAATAGTAAAGAAGGAAAAAATTGTGTTTGACTTCACTTTTCTTTATTTTTTACTTCTTTACTTTATTTCTCTAATACTTATATGGAAAAATACTGTCAAATATAATTTTATACTTCTCTATTTCATTTAAGCTAAAATAAAAAGTAAAAAATAAGCCGGGCCAAACGGAGGAAATCCAGGATTATTAGAAATAGTGTAGCCTCATTCTAAAACTGAAAAAACTGTTTCAATTCATGCCATTTTTTGTATATGTCGAATGAAGGAAATCCTTGCAGAAATGTAAAAAGCTCTCCTAGTTAAATTTTTCCTTACTTTATATGACTTTGGTTCTATTCCTGATTTCAAATTCTACAATAAAAATAAACTGAGACAAGGTATATGTGGATTTCAAATTTTATTTATTGATGCAATACTGGTGTTAATGATCAGACTCATGGTGCTTGGCTTCCTCCTTGGCTTGCTGTACACTATATTCGTAGTAAGGTGAGTTTATGTTGTATACTCTGGACATTTGTTAGAATAGCCTTATTCACATGTTCTAAGAATTTTATTTTATCTTTTGTTAGTCCGTGGTTGAGACTCATTGGAATGAACATGGGAAGCCTCTATTGGAAGTGATATCTCAAAAGGTACTATATGGTATTTAGTTTGGCTATCAGTCTTTCCTTTAATGTTATTTCTTCTGTCACTTCAATAAATTATAGACCAGTTTGTTTTTTTTGTTGACATTTTATAGACCAGGTTTGGTTCTTCTTCATCAGCACACACAAGTCCTATTCATTTCTGTATTTTAATGCTTTTCCATGTATTCTAGGCCCTAGAGAAAAAGGCACAAGCTGGAAAGTGGGCTGAACCTCATGTCGAAACAATTAAAACCGTAAGTCCATTTATATCTTTTATACTTTTGATCTTTGGGTTACTGCAATTACTGTGCCCCATGGTTAGATGGCGGATTTTGCTTAATCCACACTTTGTTTGTTTTACCCTCAGTCCCGATAACTTGTTAACCATTTAGGCGTTTCAAAATTTGTAGAAATCTCCTGGTTTGTTAAATACTCAGGCAAATTAAGTTATATATTATTTCTCACACTTTCTTGTTTTCAATTGAAGAAATGGGTTCCAACTGTGAAAGAACAGTGGTCTGTGGTGAAAACAAAGGCTGAACCTCATGTGCAATTACTGACTACAAAAACTGTTGAAGTTTACAAGTCCTCAAAGGACACACTTACTCCCCACTTGAACAAGGCAATAGAATGTGTAGATCCTTATTATCAGGTATAAGTTTCTTCATTGAACTGTATGGTTTGTTTGTTTATGTTTTCTTGACATATTCTCAACTGGTTGACAGGAAGCTCGAAAGTTTAGCAAGCCATACATTGATCAGGTTGCTACTGCTGCTAGACCTCATGTTGAGAATGTACAAGTTGTTCTGAAGCCCTACACAAAGAAGGTTGTTCATGCTTATGGGAATTTCTTGGAATCAGCCACTGCATATCATAGCCAGGTTTCAGGCTTTATTTTCATGCTATTGATTGATATATTTCTGCTAATCCTCTTGTATTTGTTGCTGTTGTTACTTATAGCGATACTGGCAATATTTTTTTTCCGAGTCTTGCTAACTTTACGGAATCAACAAATAGAAATTATGTTTTGAAAAAACATTTTTTAATTTACAAGAAGTTGAATGCACAATTTCTAATACAAGTTTCTATCTTTAGTAAGGGCACACATTAACATTTGCCGTATTTTATTTCGTATGTCGCATGCTCCATACTGTATCTGCATACCGGATAATTGAAAATATTAACTTCAGTTGGCCATTTGTCTTTTGAAACTAAGGTTTTGATTATATTTCTGTTAGGAACCCTATCCAAACAATTTCCCATACTGATTCTCTGAATTTCTTATTAGTTCTGGATTTTGAATAGCTTTTTTCTTTAATAGTACACTATTTATTTAATAATTTCATTAGCTCCTTTTTGAGTGTTGAATTGTCTTTGGTTATTAAGGTACAAGCTACTGTCCAGGAGACACTGAAAAAGCACGAGCTTACTAGACCTCTTGCAACTAAGGAATTGGAATGGTTTGCGGTATGCATCTGAGAGCTTTCTATATCCTGGATATTATTATTATTACTAAACTTGAAATATGGTTAGGTGACTTGACAAACATATCAACTTGAAATTTTGCAGGCCTCTGCCCTTTTGGCCTTGCCTATTATTTTACTAGCTAGAGTTTTTTCTGCCATTTTCTGGTTAGTCTTAAATGCTCCTTTTTTGTGAAACCCATACCGATTTTCTTTTCAATCATATATGCACTTCCTCTTAATATTTCAAGTTGTATTTGTATTGAAAAAAGGATTATGTAGTTACAAATGTTTTATCATCTGCTGCAGCAAAAAGGCGATTAAACCTGCTCGAAGCGGAAACACCCACCATTCTCGTCGTAAAGCTAAGCGAGGCCATTCAGACAAGTAGATAACATGAAGTTGGCTCCTGGTTTTTTTTCCGGAGAGAAGTTTAGGTATGCTGTACCGTTTTTGGCTCAGGATGCTTTTAATATTATGGATGTGAGGACTGAAGCCTGGTTTTATCCTGTATTATTTAATGTGGCATACATGACCTGAAGCATGCTTTGATATTTTTACCATAAGCTATGTTACTTGGCATGCATGTCTGGTATGGGTTGCTTTGTACATAATACGATGAACTCATTTGTCACCTTGAGTTTTTTATTAAGCGAGTTAATTTTTTTTTATTTACATCATGCATCATGTCGATCTATTTATTTGAGAGGATAAATAGTCTTCGGCTTGAGAGGATACATAGTATGCCAAGAGTTATTTGACATGAAGAATTGATTGAGGGCCAAAAAATAGAAAAGAGTTGGTGACATTGTCTGAGTGAGCATCTTATTGGTAGAGGGGAGGGTAGGCTAAAGTGGAGGAAAATGAGGATCCGTTAAGTAACTGTCTCCTCAGTGGGACATAGTGGCCTGAGTAAAAGTTCTTCTACACACTAATTTTTTTCTTCTTCTCAAAAGACTTGGATTTAGAGGACACCCTATTACTCAATATGCTATTTGATTTGAAGAGGAGATTTTAGGACCAAAACAATAGAGAAGTGAATCAACAGTTGGTGGATATTATTTGTACAAATCTGTGAAAAAGGAAACAAAATGAAAAAAAAAAAATTGTGAAATGAAAAAAATATATTTTGAAAGGAGTCCTATTGCTTTGAGAAGTCCACAATTCTTTTCAAATCTTCATGCAGTGTGAGAACTGGGAGTATTGGAGTTCATATATATATTTCTGATAGTGTGTCATAAATAGAATTATGAAGCAATGAAACTATGAATTGACTTATGCAATGTAGCTTTTCTTTTCTAAGCCAGCTTTCTATGTATTTTTCCGTTTTTCACTAATCATAGTTCTCAATATGGTGTCTGAAAAATTCTCTATCTTGCAGATGGCTGGCACATTGGGGCTACATATTTAATTTCATGCGGGGTTTGAATATTTCACTTCTTTTTGGGTTAGGTATATTTAGGACGTTTCACTGTAGAGCTTGGGTGTTCATGTATTATGGCTGTTATATTTGTTATTAGACCTGGCACTCACTCTTTTCTGTCCATTACTTTTGTTTTGTTTTCTTATTTAAATTTATAGACATTAGTAAAAACGCTTCCACTTCATGTATGTTTATTAGAATTAGAGCTAGTTCTTCCTATTCCAGTTGTCTGTGGAACTAAGTTTTATCACACAAAGAAACTGATTCATGTGGTTTACTCTCTGTTGGAACTTCATGTTTTCCCTTTTCTCATTTGGTTATTATTCAAGTTTGCTGAATCGTCCTCGAAAAATTGCTTAATGATTCTGATTAGCAAACAAAAAGCATAATGTTTTCCCGCATTCCTGTCGATGGCAATACCTTTGTTCCATTCAATCTGGTTCTTGGATAACATTCCGGTTACTACGAATCTGGCTGTTCATTTAGTCCGGTGCTAAAATGCAACTATTGTTTAACAATTTTTTTTTCTTCCTTTTATGAAACTGAAATGTGTTTTTGGTAGTTTATAACTTCATTTGCTTTAATTAGCATTCACATTTGTAATCTTTTTGAAGTTTTGATGATTCACATTAATTAGCTATGCAGTATGTCCTTTGGTTAGAAGACGTACATTCTTTGTTTGGGGGATACAACTTCAAGCATCTCTCAAAAATTTATCTAGTTTTAATGCACCACTGCATTTTCAGAATTGAATATAAACAGTCTCTATTAAGCTGAAAAAGATCTAAACCATCTCTTCCAAACACTTTTGGATGCATTTTTGTTCTCTTTGCATATATGAAATTCATAGTCAACGTGTAAAATTTCTATAATTTATAGTTTAAGGTTTTATAAATTATTTTACTTGCTCACCTAACATAAACAAAAATAAATTAGAGACCTCAAATCCAAACTTTAGTAGCCACTACTTCTATATAGGTATTCAAGCAGTTGCTAATAATTTTTTTTGACAGAGCATTTCTTGAGAATTTAATTTTAAAAACATAAAATGATATGAAGGTATAATTCATAGTGTATACAAATCTCCTCCAAATATTTATAATCATTAGTCCCAATAAGTACCAAATAATAAGGGGAAGGGTGAACAATATACCATTCAAACAGTTATTTGGTACATGAATAATATTAGGAATACACTCTCTAACATACATATTTCAACTCATTTTCTTTAACTGGTTAAATTTATATGCGATCAAGGGTTGAAACCATAACTTTTAAAAAATTACTTGAAAGCACATTACAAACCATAACTTTTATCATGTCTAAAAAATTACTAAACGAACAGTTCCCTCATGAAATTTAATTTAGTAGGAATTAGGCCAGTAAGTTTCAAGATCCATGCAATGCTCCACACCATTATTATAACCTACAAAATTATTAATATTCTGATCTGCACTAATAGAAGCCATATTCATGTTTATTGAACTGACATTATCAGCCATTGCATATTGAGAATGTTGCATTGAGGTCAAAATAGGTTGTGTTGTTGTGGTAGCTCCTCCACCTGATCCAAGGTTCAAATTTAGACCTGAAATGCTGAATCCTCCTCCTTCTCCTGTAGTTGCTGGCAACATTGAAGGACAATTCATCTGATGAGATTGCATTGTTCCTCCTCTTAAAACCTCTGCATTTGAACCGTTGATGTAATTATTATTGTTCCGTCCATAAAGGAAATGAGGAGTAGAAGGATCTCCATGCAGTCCCTGCAGGTAGTACTGCATCATTTGTGGTGGAATTGACACCATATTACTAGAACCTATTTCTTGCATGCTATAAGGATTCAATCCTGCTCTTGTATGGTTGGAATTGGAATTACAAGGGTACTTTTTTCCACTACCACTCTTCTTGAATATCCGACATACCACCCATTCTTCCTGCTGCACATCTCACAAATATTAGTTATTTTGCTAATTTTCTCTGCAAAGATAATTAAGGGCGTGCAATTATTACTATGTACTAGTAGTACTAGTAAAAATTGCATGCAAGATCTTAATATTTAGGTTGAGTTTAACTAAATTTTACAAAATCAACTTGTAATATGAATGTCATATATTTTATAGACACGTTTTCATTTCATATTTCTTCCAACGTAGAACTCTAAACACATTCCTTTACACGTCCAAAATAAGATGTCCAAGTAGTCTGATAATAAATGTCCATATTGATACCTACATGTCTACAAACCGACTTGTAAAGTTAGAATTTTATACGTAAAACTCGGCCGTGTGTCATTATGTGAAAGAGTATATTCTTATAAATTATAATAAATCAGATAAGTAAAGATGTGGTATATATATTAATATAGATGGAGACAAAGAAAAAAAAAAGATGTAAAATTCAACTACATGTTAATTATTAGTGTGCCAAAGACTTTACTTGTTATGACTATATGTGTGTAACATATTATACCTTGTTTGTTCGAAATGTTGATTTAGAGTGAATGCGGTATTCATGCATGACCCAATTACTTTTCTCTCCTCTTGGAGCTCTTCCTTTGTAAAAAACCAAAGTCTTCTTCATACCAACCAATTCTAATGTAACACTGTTGAATATTTCTCTGTCTTTCCCTGTGGTCTTCCAGTATCCACTGTTAGTTGCTCGATTGGTTCTCACTCCAGTTGGATATTTACGATCTCTCATACTAAAAAAGTACCATTCCTTTTCTCCCATCTTTGCTTTCCCTATAATTATTCATCCACAAATTATTGTATTGAAATTAGTACGATAAAAAAAACAAAAATCAATTAGCTAGTCATGAGACTCTTTGGCTCTATTTGGTTAGAAAATGGAAGAATGCGTCTATCTATCTATTTACGCGAGCGTAAATGTTATCCATATATCACAAGAAAGGAAAACTTATACGCGCGCGTAGATTAGCATGTTACGTAATAATAGTAAATATATATTTGGTGCACATTAATCACTTAATTTTCCACAAAAAAAATTCTACTATATATAATTATATATTAAGAAATTATTGGAAAGTTTGAAAAATTGAAAACAATAAATGAGAACAAAACAAATTAATAATCAAATTCCATGGACATATTTCTTGTTAAATGAGAATATCAAAATCAAATGATAATGTTTGCAACTATGCATACATAAAAACTAGTAGCTAAGTAATCAGTAATCTTCAATAATCAATCATATAAAGTCGTATATATACCTGGTAGCTCCCATGGTTCAGATTTATTGAGATTTATATCAGTTATTGCTTTGCCTGTAAAACTAGAATCTGATATCTTATTTATAAGATAGCAAGTTATAAGTTCTTCATCTGTAGGATGAAATCGAAATCCCGGCGGTAGGGTTTCCTCCTTTCCACCACTTTCTTCCATTAATTCTATATTCCTCCCCTCCTTCTCCTTCTCTTTCTCTTTCTGTATATATATAGCACACAAAAAGTTACATCGTCATAGACTTTCTTTTTCAAATAAAAAAAATTAATAAGACTAATTAAATCCTAATTGAAAATTATGAGCTGTGAAAGAGGATCAATATATGATTAAAGAAGTTGCTTACTTGCATGGTTTGAGAGAGAATTTTTTTTCTTCAATTTAGGTTTTGATGCTTTAATTTATATATATTGAGTACGTAGTAAGTATATATTAGTCAGTGTCACTATAGTAAGCCAAATTAATAGTAACTTGAGGGATACTGCACAATACTGTATGTATGTATGTATGAATGAAGTTATACTAATTGTCAGCATGCATAAGAAGTTAGATGAGGAATTTAAGTATTAAGACAAGGAAGAAAACAGTGAGGGAGGGAGTGTGTTTTTGAAGCTTCCATCAAATGTGGGTCTTCACCTTCAAGTTGTTTAGTAATTGCCAAGAAAATTAAAGACAAATTACTGCACCTGTAAACAAAAGGCAAATATATATACTGATACTTATGTTGATTATATATATAAAATAATTACACATAAACAAAAGGCAGATGGCCAACGAGATGCGCCTGTCACAATTAATTACACAAATATTTCTAAATGAGGCGCTAGCTGTCACTATAATAATCTTAAAAACAATTGATGTATTTCTTTACAATATATATACAAGTGGAGAATAATAGGTTATGAGTAGTATAACTTGTACTTAAAGAGTAATTTTTTTTAAAAAAAGGTTAAAGTTGCATTATATTATTATAATGACAATTTTTATGAAAAAAATATGTATTTTACAAATTTGGCAATTTTTATACGAGACTAATTAATCCATTCGCTCCAAAATATAAGAACAAAATTATTATTTTTTCCTAAATTATAAGAGAAAAAGTTAAATATTTATCTCGTAAAATTAAATACAAATTATATTTAATTTACCTTCTCTTTATTTTTTTATAAATTAATAATTAATAAGAATTTTTTAATCTCTTTATACAATTTATTTTAATAAAAATAAATTATAAGAGAAAAAGTTAAATATTTATCTCGTAAAATTAAATACAAATTACATTTAATTTACCTTCTCTTTATTTTTTTATATATTAATAATTAATAAGAATTTTTTAATCTCTTTATACAATTTATTTTAATAAAAATAAAAAAGAAAACTCTAAATTATTACTTTTTTTCCAATAGTATATATATATATATAAATCACTGAGAGTTATAGAAAGCGTGGTACATAAAATATAAAACCTGATTAAATATAAGAAAATGTTTACTTTTTAGATATATTGAAAATTTAGTATATCTAATCTAAATTATGAATATGAACTAGATAAATAAAATTATAATAATATGCTTGGAGAATTTTTTTTCTATTTATTAATTGGAACGATATACTTGAAAGTTGAAGAGCCAATTGGAGTGAATCATCCGCATGCACACGTGTAGTAGGTCCTACATTGTAGTATCATAAACTAGAATAACGAGTAAGATTCAGCCACGTTAGTAGATAATGGACCCAGTAAGTCAAAATACATGCACGCACGAGGAATAAATTAGAAATAATGTGACGAACAAGAGAAAAAAAAACACATGTAGATAGGGTTCCCTATGAAACCAACTACCAAAATATGAAAATGGATTATTATTTCAAGGAAGACCGTTTCTTCCCCCCTGACCACTTTCCACAAATCCATGTCATTGCGTCATCTTCAGTTTTACTAATTTCTTTTTTTTTTTTTTACTTTCTTCAATGGCAAAGATAATTAGAAACTCAAATCAAAATAGCATAAAAAAGTAGTGTCCAAACAACGTCTATATATAAAGCAAAAATATTAGTATCAGCAAAGTATATATATTATATGGAGTTTCTATGGTACACATTAGAATAATTCTAATGTACCAATACACTGTGTCATAAATTAATAAACTAATGACTATTTTTATGATTTTTTTTTTGAACAGGCAAAAATGAAATATATATATATAAAAGAACCAAGAAATCAGGTAGCCCTCTCAGCACAAGGTGTACCAATACGGGCTACAGAAGTTTACATGAGAGTTCAGACAAGCTACATGATAAAACAAACATTAGTCCATACCCAAACAGAGCAGATGGTTCGACCACCAGTGATGATACTATGATAGTGAATAGCTAAAGCAGCATCTGTAGTCCTCATCCACCAGTGACTATTTTTATGAATTAAATAACTATTATTGTATTTTAAAGATAATAATAATATTACAAGAAAAAATACAATTTCATTGTTTATAAGTATGACACTAATTTTTAATATTTTTTCAAAAAAAATTGAATATTGACTATTATGGGGAATAAAAATTCAAAAAAATATCAAATTTTATATTTTTTATAGTATTGATAAATAATATTTGGTTATTATAATATTTCTAATGATAGGAAAAATGATTTATTTTAAAAAACATTCATTTAGCCATTAATTTAACATTATAATGTACCGGTACATTAAAAATTATCAAGTAGAATTTCTAATATTATTATATCCCTCAAAAGGAAAATGAATGTGTACATAAGGAAACATATTTTTTTAACCTATATGGCATTAGTCATGCATGAGATTGCTTAAGGGTCTGTTTGGTTCAAACGGAAGGGAGGGGAGGGGAGGGGAGGGGAGGGAATTTAATGGAGGGGAGGGGAAGGGAGGGGAGATGAGAGGAGGGGAGGTATTTTAATTAAATACGTGTTTGGTTCAAACGAGAGAAGGGGATGGGAGGTGATGTATTAATACGATATAAGTTATATATAAGAACAAAGAAAATATAAGATAAACTCTTAATATTCTATTTTTTTTGTTGATAAACTTTTAATATTCGAATAAAGATAATTTAGAATTTTAACAAATTAATTGAGGATTTGTTAAAAAAAAACAAATTAATTGAGGGTAATTATATCAATACTAGCCGCCAAACGGCGTTTGTGTGATCGATATTATTATTTTTTTATTTGTTGTGATCGAAATTCTCTATTGTGCAAATATAAATAACTACTTAATCTCCTTTTTTATTGGACTTAGTTAATTGATAACCACTTAACCTCCTTTTTTGTTGTGGCTAGTTATTAAGAAGAAATTTTATTTTTATTTTTTTACTATAAAAAAACTGAAAACATACTTTTATGTGGAAGTTGTGCTTAGTTATTAAGAGAAAAAAAATTTATTTACTAAAAAAAACTGAAAATCTATTTTTATGTGGAAGTTATTTTTCAACATATTCAAATATTTAGTTTTTTTTTGTAGTTTTTTTTAAGGGTAATATAGGTATAATGAAAAAGCCATTCCAAAAATTTGTATCCTTTTTATATATAGTAATAGATAAATAACTACTTAATCTCCTTTTTTATTGGACTTAGTTAATTGATAACTGCTTATTGCTTAACATCCTTTTTTGTTGTGGCTAGTTATTAAGAAGAAATTTTTTTTTTTTTTTTTGTACTGTAAAAAAACTGAAAACATACTTTTATGTGGAAGTTGTGCATAGTTATTAAGAGAAAAAAAAATTATTTACTAAAAACAACTGAAAATCTATTTTTAAGGGTAAAATAGGTATAATGAAAACGCCATCCCAAAAATTTGTATCCTTTTTATATATAGGGAAGTTATTTTTCAACATATACAAATATTTAGTTATTTTTTTTTATAGTTGTTTTTAAGGGTAAAATAGGTATAATGAAAAAGCCATCACAAAAATTTGTATCCTTTTTATATATAGTAGTAGATATTAAATTATATTTTGGTTTCCCTTCCCTCCCCTCCAAATCCCCCCAATTTGGGGGAAGCAAAAATAGCTCTATATTCCCTCCCCTCACCTCCCCTCCCCCTCATAAAAAAATTGAACCAAACATAAAAATTTAAAATATCACCTCACCTCCCCTCCCAAGCTCCCGAACCAAACAGACCCTAATTGCTTGTGATAAAAGAAGATGGAGAAATCGGAATTGAAGCGAAAAGCATGACAACATATAGTCACCACTCAACAGCATCCTGGACATAATTTCGACGTTTGACATGTTGGGCTTCCTAGCACCATGGACCGTGAATTTTTGGTTAAGAGTACAAAAGGCCATACACAATAATGTTGTGTCCCCCTAAAACTATGAATAATATTTAGCAAAGAGTACAAAAGGTTCTACACAAACACAATAATGTTATGTCTTTTCTAAAGTTATGTCTTTCATTCGTGTATAATCATTTTATATTTATTAATACAAAGATAAATGAAAGCTCTTCGTATTACTAACTTATGGTATTTTATTTTTTTACATAAACTTATGGTATTATTAATACATGCAAAATGCTATTTAATAAATGTCTATGAAATTAGTGTGTACTTGTATCCGAATATATAAAAAAAAACTTAGTAAATGTTATAGTAGTAATTAATTTTAGAGGTGTCCCGTAAATTTAGCTCAGTTGGTAGGACATTCCACATTCATCCCACTTATCTACCTTAATTGTAGAGGTAACTCTTTTGACCGTTTACCATAATTCGTGTGATATTTTTTCCAATGGTACTTTAAGCTCTCAATTAAGGCCTTTAGAGCCTCATGAAGCCAATTAATGAACGTGAGATCAAATTGTTGAGTCTCCATATTGTTTGACAAAAATTGTGGAAGTTACAACCAATTCGAAATCGTAGTGTAGAGTTGGGACAAACTTGTGGCTAAAATACATGTCATTAAACACGACCCACTGTGTCTTGGTAGGTATTTTACAGTGGAATTCACATACTCATCAATAATAGGCATCTCAATGAATTTTGTATTTTTCACACTTATGTACCTTAGCTGTCTGCTTTTGATATAGTAAATACTTACTGGCCTCTTGTGTTCAAATTTATGATATTTTAGTCAGCAAGATACACACAGGGTACTAAATGTGATTCAGAGACAAAAGTGATAGAGATTTCATTAAACAATAGGATGCTAATGTTTTGTGATATATAACTAATCTTGTCTTTTTGAATGTAAAAGCTGTAATACTATAAGTTATTTGAATTGTCGGAAGGATAGTGAATTATTTGCAGTATATCCTTTGATTGTTGCTGTTTTTTCAAAGTTAGGTAGTTATGATATTGGAAAGATTCACTGCTTTACCATTAAATTATCAACTAATTATAACTGTGTTTAAGAGCTTACACAAATGTTCCAATATCCATAATCTTTTATATCACAATCAATAGTTACTTAACATTCACTTCAAATTATCTATTTCATAACAGTCTCCGTCATGTTTACCTGTTCTCAAGATATATCAACCAATCTTCACATTCAAGCTGCAATTTTAGGAAAATAAAACAAATAATTGAGCTATTGAGTGATGTGGGTGTTGTTGTGTATCATAACAGTAGCCTCTAGTCGAGTCGAGGCTAAGGATCTAAAGGGTCTGTCAGCCTCTCGATTGTGGCAAAGAGGGAAAAAGATTACATGCTGTAACTGCGCTAAAGCAGTAATCATTTCTAACCGTCTGATAAAAAACGAAAGATTGAGATTAAAATTGATCAATCAAGACCGTCTGATCACTTTTAGATGACCAAGATTGTTTACTGCGTGTAACTGTATAAATAAATCAGACAATCCTGGTCCGACATAGAGACCCCTGCCTAGAACGCCATTGTTCCAACTGAAATTAGCACCATGTTTTTGAGATATTGCCTGCTTTGAATGTTATGTAAACTCTTACGATTTTGTTGTTTGGATTATGCGTTAAGTATTTGAGGAGTTTGTGTTATTTATAAATAATCAATAGTCTTGATTTTCAAATAATGTGAATGAGACATTTTTTGGTGCAACAAAACATTAGTATTTTTATGGAATATAAAGAATTGAAAACCAAATACTATTTTTTTTTTGTATGCAAAGATACATCATCATTGACCCTTTGTTACTTTATTTTTCAAAATGTGTGTCTCGCAAACTCTGGGTGCGTTTGATCTGCTAAAAAACAGGGGACTGGACAGGACAACTTCTGTTGTACTGTGTTTGATTTGAAAACTGTCACTGGTACTGGACAAACTGGGGGTCAAGGGACTGGACAAAATCAGGTATTCTTGTCCCCCACTGAACCATGAGACAACTTTTTGTCCTCAGCACAACTTTTCTAAATCACCAAAATAACATTTTTTCCATCAAATATCATACAAGACAAAATTTGTTTAATATCGTAAATGTTTGTCCTGTGCTGTTCTGCCTTATACTGTCCTGTACTGTTCTGTCCAGTACTTTCATTTTGCAGATCAAACGGACCCTATGATTACAAAGTCTACCCAGAAGTATACAGGTGGGAAAAGGTTTGATATTTTCCAACCTAACATATCTGATTATAAATTATAATGTGCAAGAAATGGAACATATGCATATCAAAAGACATTATTTTACAGCTAACTTAGTTATGTTATGTTATGTTATGATTTGCACAAAATAGGAAACTTCATTCAAAGACTATTTCTTAACCCAGTTCTAGCAGTTTTGCCTTTTTTGCATTCCTCTTGAGTGCAACTGTTAATAATAACAAGTGGTGGAATTTTATGCTATTTTTTAACTACCCCAATTCTTTTATATATAAGAAACAATGCTTATTCTTCAAAAAAAAAATGCTTACTTTCTTCTGGCGGAAAATAATCATAGGTCAAAATATAAAAATAGGGACCAATATACAAAATTTGAAAAAATTATAAGGACCAATTTGATATTCATTTTGTATAGAATTTGTCTAATATGTTGTATGAAGTAATTAAAACAAAAAAAATTCTATGCACAAGTTAAGTTTGTTTTCACCTTTGAATTAATAAATCATACCATTAAATTAATATGTCACATATCACGTTTCATTCTCATTGACGAGATTTATTGATCCAATTGTAAAAATAAATTTGTGTATGGTGATACTTGTGTCGTTTGTGCATCTTAGACTTGGCGCATCTTACATATTATGAAGGATCTTCAAAGTTTTTAGTTTTTAGTTATCAGTTGAAATTTCGTAAATTTAACTTTAACAAAATAATTCATAAAATCCTTTTATTTTAAAAATTGTTCAAATTTTTCAGTCAAATAATACAATCTACATAGAAAAAGTTAAAATCTCTAAAAAAAAAAAACATTATATCGTTAAAATCTCACATCCAAAGACACATCCCTTTGGGCCGAGTTGTAAAGAATCAACTTGAATACCGAAAGTTTCTCTTCCACCCCTCAAATTTCTTTTTCTACTCAGAAAAAATTCTGGAAACGTTTTCCGATTTTTTTTTGCTTGCTAGGAGCTGAAAAAGAAACATGGGGGTGGGAAGAGAAATTGTATTGAAAACCACATCTCTTTGAGCCGAGTTGTAATTAATGGAGGCCCAAGATTATATGAGCCCAAACCCATGGTTGTTTTCCGTTCTGTTGTGTTGGTCTTTGGTATTGCTTTCCCTCCCTTCCGTCCCTTTCTTTGTATCGTCGCCGTTACAACTGCAATCTCCGCTATAAGCTTTTCAAGAATTCGAAACTCTTGTGTCAGTTCAATTAGGTAACTTATATTTTTTATTATGATTTCGATATATTTTTATTCTCCCTAACCATTTCATTACGATTTTTGTATTCTCATTTGAATTCAACATACATAGGGTTAATTTAAGGTTTGTTAGTTATGCAATAGTTTTCCGATTTTATTTAATAATTATCAATAACCATAACAGATTAGGAGAAGCATTGGAGTGGAACCAAATTGGTTTATGTATAATTGCAAATTTGTGTTGTTTGTTGAGAAATCCTAGTTAGAATTAGTTACGGGTGGATGATTCATAATGGCCTGCTCCGCAGATAGATTATTAGATCTATACTTAAGCTAGAAATTAATTACGCATGTATTGCGTATGCGAGCTCACGAGCTTTTTGCGCATTATTTATAATTGTGTATGTATTTGTTGTAATAATAGAAAATTGTTTGAATAAACAGATATGCCTGAGACTGGGGTAAATTCAACTTTCAGCAAGTCAACTGGATTGCCTCGAAAGCGCTTCTATCGTGCACGAGCGCACAGCAACCCACTCAGTGACTCTCACTTCCCAGTGCCGTTGTCACCCAGTCATGTTGACTATTCCCTTCATTATCCTCATTTCTTTCCCTCGTCTGATCGAACTGATAGTTCCAAAAAGATCAAGTTTGCTGATATTGGCTGTGGTTTTGGAGGGCTGCTCATTAGTCTTTCCACTCTGTTCCCTGAAACACTGATGATTGGAATGGAACTTAGAGATAAAGTGTCCGAGTATGTCAAGGAACGGATTTTATCTTTAAGGGTAGCAAATCCAGGTCAATACCAAAATATTTCTGTTGTTCGGACTAATTCCATGAAGTACATTCCCAATCACTTCGAGAAAGCACAACTCTCGAAGATGTTTTTCCTGTTTCCTGATCCTCATTTTAAAGAGAAGAACCATCGTCGTCGGGTTATCAGCCCATTCTTACTAGATGAGTATGCTTTTGTTCTTGAGGTTGGTGGAATTATATACACAATAACAGACGTCGAAGAACTTGGGGACTGGATGAAGTCTTGTTTGGAGAATCACCCTTTGTTTGAACCGTTGACTGAGAAAGAACTTGAAGCAGATCCGGCTGTTAAGCTTTTAACCTCTGCTACTGAAGAAGGCCAAAAGGTTGCTAGAAATGATGGACAAACTTTCCAGGCTGTATACAGACGCATTGCGGCTTCTGATCAAATATCCTAGACTTTGGTTGCTTAATCTAAGGTGCTTAGGTGCAAAAATTTATTGTTACAGAAGAATCATATGGTCTTTGCATTTTTATATGCTATATATGTATTTATTTTCATGTTGAATAGAATCTATTCAAAATTGTTAGCAGAATTATTATTGGAGAGTGTAGTTCAGGATTCACTAGTGGCAGTTTTGGTTCATTAATCTTTGCCATCAATATGATTATTCACTTTTGCTAAGTTAATGCCGTATGAATTTCCATGTTTATCAGTCCACTCTTACCTACATTTTAATATTTCTTCCTCTGTGTTTTCTGGTGAATCTAAGCTGTGTATCAGTAGTGTTGGGCCATGTTTTCGCATAAGTAAATTACATGAAATTGGACCAACAAGGAAATTACTAAAACATTTTACTGAATAGATTGTGATGCTCATAGCTCGACGAAGGTTCTAAAGTTCGAATAGATCGTTAATGGGTATCTGTTGTTCTAATCGAATCGAGCCGTTGATAAGTGAAGAAGCGAAACGAAGTGTCAATGACTTATTATTCCAAACAAAGTCACCAAAGCATTGAAGCGTCAAATTGTGGGCTTGGTGAATTATTGGGAAATTGGGCCTACTAGCTTGACCCAAAAGAAATGAAGGTGAGCCCGTTTCAAGAATTGGCGCGCTACAAGGAGGATTCGAAGAAGTGGAGATCGTGGGTGAACACGTGGACCAATCTGAAGCGTCAAGATCGAAGTAGCGGTTTAGTTTTCGTTTCCAGTATATATTGTATTTTTTCAGTAGGAACAAAGGTCACAAATTTTATACATTCATACTCTCTGAAAAATTCTGAGTACTCATGCTGTTGAACGAAAGGAATTCAACAGGGAAAACAATGTTTGTTTGTGTACCATTTACTTTGTAATCGCTTTTACGTTTAATGCAAGTTTACATTTCCACAAGTCTTTAATTTGTCTTTACATTTATGCATTTTGATCCTGTTGTTTCGAGGCGATTCGGAATAATAGTTATTTTTACGTTACAATTTAGTTTTCAAACATTATTATTTGTTGAATTTCGTAAACGTTCAAAGATTTTTTCATAAAAAGCAAACACAAAATTGTCCTGAGATTTCTAGTTTGATCTCGCAAGTTTAAAAACGTAGAACTAGCGTTTGTTTACCATTTTTCAGTGTAAACAAATTGGCACGCCCAGTGGGACTGGTTTTGTGCTTTTGTTTTTGTTGAAATAATTTTCCGTGTTAGTAACTGCCGTTTGCGGTTTTGTGCTTTTGCGGTTATGGCTAGAACTCCTCAAATGCATGGGTCTACTACTAGTCAACCTTCGAGTTCGACGAGTAGTGAAGGGAGTCCAGATTCAGGATCTAGCCCTCCCCCTAATTCGAACGTGGCAAGTATAACTTCTACTTCGCCAGTTACTAGTCTTAATGACTCTGGGTACATACCAGGTTCCACAATGCCTATAACAACTATGGCATTTCATTCCGTGTCTTCAGGATTTAGGCCAGTGAGGCCACCTCCTATGGTTTTGAACCCTTTATATGGTTATGTACCAACACCCACGACGGGTTTTCAGTCCTTACCAATTTCTGAACCTGAGAGATATATTTCACCTAGGGTTACTCCAACACCATTAACCACTGCATCTGTATTATCGTTAAGACAACAGATGGATGAAAGTAACCATGATATGGTTAATCTTTTAACACAACAAATTGGTACTGTTTTTAACCCTTTAATCCAAAATACCAATGACAGTTACCAAATGTTGGCCTATCAAATGAGTCGAATTGCTGACTTTTTTGGTACTCCTACCCCTCAAACTCAGCCTAGGATAAATCAAGTAGCACCACAAATGATTTTACCGGCTATGTCTGCCACTACCCTTCACCCAAGGCCAACATATGTGGCTCCGCAAGTTACACCAAACCAAGAGCCAATACAAATGGCTCAAGAGGAGTACCAATACCAAAACAAGGTTAATAAACAACCTCCAATAGTCATGGTTCAAAGAAACCAAGATGCTGATGAGGTGGTTCGAAATGTCCAGAACAATAACTTGGCTGGGCACAATAACTTAGCAACTTTGGTCGAAACGATTTTGAACCAAAATGGCCTTAATACTGGTACTCGAAGGCCAAATTTTGTGTCTGCATTGTTTGAGTATGTATTGCAAACAGAATTACCTAGAGGTTGGAAAGTCCCCAAATACACTAAGTTCGCGGGGGATACCAACGAGTCAACTGTTGAGCACATTGCCAGGTACTTAGCAGAATCTGGAAATTTGGCAAACAATGAGAATTTGAGGATGAAATATTTTCCTAATTCTCTAACTAAAAATGCTTTTACGTGGTTTACCACTTTGCCTCCTAATTCAATTCATAACTGGACTCAGTTAGAAAGATTGTTCCACGAACAATTTTACATGGGCCAAACTAAGATAAGTCTTAAAGAGTTGGCCAGTGTTAAAAGGAAAACACAAGAGTCTGTTGATGATTATTTGAATAGGTTCAGATTGCTAAAGGCCAGGTGTTTTACCTCAGTGTCTGAACATGAACTAGTCGAAATGGCTGCAGGTGGCCTAGACTATTCGATTAGGAAAAAGTTAGACACTCAGTATCTTCGAGATATGTCGCAACTTGCTGATAGAGTTAGGCAAATCGAAAGGTTAAAAGCTGAAAAAGCTAGAAATTCTAGGTTCCAGAAAAAGAAAGAAGTAAATTTTGTTGAGTCCTTTGATGATGATTGTGAGGATAGTGATGAGTGCCTAGAGTATGATGAAAGTGAAGTTAATGTGGCTGAATTAAAGCCAGGGCCTCCTTATATTTGTAAGTTGCTTAGGCCTTCGAATGGAAAAAACCCAATTGAGCCAAAAAATGATAAGTTCATTACCAAAACTTATACTTTTGATATAACCAAATGTGATGAAATTTTCGATTTGTTAGTAACTGATGGCCAAATTGTTGTGCCAAAAGATCTGAAAATACCTCCTATCGAACAAAGAAAGAAAAGAGGTTATTGTAAATTTCATAATTATTTGGGACACAAAACTTATCAGTGTGTTCTTTTCAGGGATGTGGTTCAGAAAACAATCAACGAAGGAAGGCTGAAGTTTGCTGATAAGAGCAAGCCTCCAATGAAAGTGGACACTGATCCACTGCCTAAGGCTGATGCAACCTATGTGGAAATCTATGATTGTAACATGGTAGATGTGGTTGATCCTGCACCAATTAAAGCAGTGCCTGAGAAAGAATATGAGAAGAAAATTCAGGAGGTCTACCCCAATGCTGAGGGGGAATTAGTGGATTTTCTGAACAGGTGCAAGTTGAACAACTCTGAGGTGATGTTGTGCCTCAGGTGTAGTGCTGTATGCGACAAAGAGGCTACTGCTGGCCTTAGAAACTTCGTCCCATATGCTGAGCATAAAAGAAAGTGGCATAATGCTAAATCTGATCAAAGAGGTTGGCCACACAAGAAAGTTGATTGGAGTAAGTCTGTTGCAAAGACTGCTTCGATTCATCAAAGGCTAGGACCCCAGCGCACGTTCAAACCTTCGAACAAGGTACCAGTGAATAGGTGGGTTGGTGGACAATATGTTGCTGTGAACAAAAAGCAGATGGAGGGAGGAAGTTCCAGTAATGTTAATGTGAAAATTGTTGTTGCAAACAAGAGTTCAACACCTGCTAAGGTACCTCAGGAAGACAAAACTGAATCAGGAGCTAACAAGTTCGGTTATAGAAACAACTACAAGGGTAAAAACCCTATGACTCGAACTCAGTGGCGCCGTTTTCAGCGAAAGAAAAAGCTGGCTACTCAGAATGTAAATGCTGGGGGCAATGCTACTGTGGTGCAGAAAGTCGAAATGGCTAGGAGGCCAGCGAAGGAGAGGCTTTCTCCAGTGGTTGAAGGTAATGAAAATGAGGAGGACTACATGGATGATGATGATCTCCTCGATGATGAACCAGATTTTGATGTGCTGGTTAATGTTATATCTATTCTACCTGCGGAGTATGATGTAGAGTCTGAGGTAAATGAGGTAGAAGATGATCTTGTTGCTGCAGAGATGGCTAATCATAAGCCAGTATGTTATTATGTAATGGGAAATGGCTGCGTCGAAGAGCAGAATGCTGTTTTCGAAAAGCCAGACCTGGGCATGAAAAACCATCTGAAAGCTTTGTTTATCAGAGCAAAAGTAAATGGTGTTGGTGTTAACAGGATTTTAGTGGATGGAGGAGCAGTGGTTAACATCATGCCACATTTTATGCTGAAGAAATTAGGTCTATTCGAAACAGATCTACACACACACAATGTGGTGCTAGCCAATTATGAAGGTAAGATTGGCCACTTACTTGGTGCCATTCAATTAGAAGTTTGTGTAGGCAGCACCATTCGAAAAACCTTATTCATGGTTATTGCTGCCAAGCCTAATTATAACATGTTGCTAGGCAGAGAGTGGATACATGGAGTTGGCGCAGTGCCTTCAACCATGCATCAAAAGTTGATCGTGTGGAGAGAGGATGGTTTAGTGGAGTATGTTGAGGCTGATCAGAGTGCCTATGTAACAGACACTAACAATGTCACTCTTCAGACTTTTGACAAGAATCTGGCTCAAATTGCCCCTTGTGGTGATCATAATGAAGCCTTTAATAATGAAGTTGCAGGAGTTGATGAAATACTTCATTCTGTCAAGTTGCACCCTACTCATGGATTCTGTTGGGAGAGGGAGCACACTGCAACTCCTATGAACTACAGTGCTTTCCCATCAGCAACTGGATGGGACGACCCAGATGTATGCGATGATTGAATCCCCAGCATGGGATAGGATAACAGCTTATGCAGCCGCTAACAGAATCAATATGGCTATAGAAGCCATTGAATTACAAAAAGATATGGCTGGTGAGGCCAATAATAATTTGCAAATTGAATTGGCCTCACAGGCCAATGTTTCAAATACTGGTGACATGCAGAGGCTAGATTGTATTTATGATGACGAGCCATTGGGTTTTGAAAAAGATCCAGTTAGTTCGAATCAAAGAATGCAAGCTCAGGATCCTTTGCAAGAAATCGATATTGGAGATGGTTTTGTCAAAAGACCAACCTACATTAGTACCAATATTGATCCAAGCTTGAAAGTTAAAATGGTCGAGTTGCTTAAAGAATACAAGGATTGTTTCGCCTGGGATTATGACGAAATGCCAGGATTAAGCAAAGAATTGGTGGAGCACAGACTGCCTCTTCGACCAGACAAGAAACCTGTGAGGCAGCTTCCAAGGAGGTTTGCTCCAGAAATCATGACAAAGATCAAAGCAGAAATTGAAAGGCTGCTAAAGTGCAAGTTCATTCGAACAGCCAGGTATGTAGAGTGGTTAGCAAATATTGTGCCTGTCATTAAAAAGAATGGTTCTCTTAGAGTTTGCATAGACTTTAGGGATTTAAATAATGCTACACCAAAGGACGAATATGCCATGCCTGTTGCAGAAATGGTAGTTGATTCCCATTTTGATATTATTAAGCATATGTTGTTGAAACCAATCCTACATAGCAGAATTGGGAAATGGGCTTAAGCTTTGACAGAATATTCACTAACTTATAAACCCTTAAGGGCTGTTAAAGGCCAGATAGTGGCTGATTTCATCACTGACCATTCAGTGATCGAAGTTCCAGTGGATTATGTTGAGCTAGAACCATGGATTTTATACTTCGATGGGTCTAGACACAAACATGGTACAGGAATTGGAATCCTAATAATATCACCTTTAAAAATTCCAACTAAGTTCAAGTATAAAATTAATGGATCTTGCTCTAATAATGAGGCAGAATATGAAGCCTTGATTGCAGGTTTAGAAATTCTTCTAGACTTGGGGGCAAGACACATTAGAATAAGAGGAGACTCTGAATTAGTAGTAAAGCAGTTGACAAAAGAATACAAGTGTATTCAAGAGCATTTGATGAAATATTTTGTTATTGCTTTCTCTTTATTAAGACAATTTGAATCTTATAACATTAAACATGTCCCTCGAATTGAAAATCAAGAGGCAAATGACTTGGCGCAAATTGCCTCTAGATACAAAGTGTCGAAAGAAACATTCGAACAACTCATCGAAGTTAAAGACAAGTTGGTTTCGAGTGAATCTCTCGATGAGAAATTGTCAATGCCAAAACATTTGGGGGCAAATGAGCACAGTTTTCAGGTTCAGGAAAATTTTGAAAATTTTGATGCTTTTGAACATTTCGAAAGTTCTAACCTCCAAAATGTTGATATGCATTTCGAAAGTTTTGCAACAGAAATTTTTGTCATTGACAATTTAAGTGATACTGATTGGAGAAAGCCAATTGTCAAGTATTTGGAAGATCCAACAGGAATTACTGATAGAAAAACAAAATATAAAGCCTTGAGTTATACTATCATTGGAAATGAGTTGTTCAAGAAAACCCCTGAGGGAGTTTTGTTGAAATGTCTCAGTGAAAATGAGGCATTCTTAGCCATTACCAATGTACACAGTGGCTCATGTGGTGCTCATCAATGCTTAAGGATTGCGTAGAATTTGCTAAAGGTTGCCAAGAGTGCCAAAGACACGCAGGTATCCAACATGTTCCTGCAAGTGAATTACTTTCAGTAATTAAACCTTGGCCTTTTAGAGGTTGGGCTTTAGACTTGATTGGTGAAATCAGGCCTGCATCATCCAAAAACCAACGTTTCATTTTGGTTGGAATTGATTATTTCAAAAAATGGATCGAAGTTGTTGCTTTGCCAAAAGTTGATCAGGAAGTTGTAATTAGTTTCATCCAAAATCACATTATTTATAGATTTGGATTACCTGAAACTATAACCACTGATCAAGGAACAGTGTTTGTTGGACAAAAGATGCAAAATTTTGCTAATGAGGCAGGTTTTAAGTTACTAACATCAACACCATATTATGCTCAAGCAAATGGTCAAGTTGAGGCAGCCAACAAAATTATAATTGGCCTAATTAAGAAACACATTGCCCAGAAGCCAAAGAATTGGCACAACACTTTAGATCAAGTATTGTGGGCCTGTAGAAATTCTCCTAAGGAGTCTACTAATTCAACTCCATTTTGATTGACTTATGGTCATGATGATGTGTTGCCTGTCGAAATTATGGTGCAATCCGTAAGAGTGCAGAAATAAATGGATATTCCTAGTGAACATTATGAAAATCTTATGATGGATGAATTAATTGATTTAGATGAAGAAAGATTGCAAGCTTTAGATGTTTTAATCAGACAAAAATAAAGAATTGCTAAAGCTTATAATAAAAAGGTTAAATATAAAACCTTTGACTTAGGAGATTTGGTTTGGAAAGTTATCTTACCTATGGATAGGAGAGATAGAGTTTTTGGGAAATGGTCACCAAACTGGGAAGGACCATTTAAAATCTCTCAAATATTATCCAATGGTGCATATGAAATTCAAGAATTAACTGCTGAGCAGCGTTCAGTAAATATAAATGGCAAGTATTTGAAGAGATACAAGCCATCGTTGCAAGAAATAAAAATAAGTACAGAGTAATTCGAAACATAAAACATTTAAATGGTGAGAGAAGATTGCCATCATAATAAGACTAAATATTCGAATCAATACAAATGTGGTTCAAAATGGTCAGCAGAATTAAACATGTTCGAAAAGGGCAGAAAATTACATCAAAAGAATAAAAGAAAGCTAAGGAATTTAATCTGTGGGATTCTTGTTGACATTTCTGAAGTGTTGATATTGCTCCTTGGTGTGAGCGAGTTTGCGCCTTAAGACTTCGTTCTCGTTGGCCAAACGATCCACTTCGCTGCTAGCCACCAACCCTTCGTTGTATTGCTTAATGCCATCTTGGGCCAGTTCTTCAATCCTTGCCCTGGATACTTCAGCAGCTTGAGAGACAAATTTTTTCTTCTTTCCTTCTTCTTCAGCTATCTTCTGTTCAAGGTCTCGAATTTCTGCCCTCCAATGCGAGATGTTCTCGTCGCAAGCAGCTATCTGTAAAAAGGCACTTGTAGATTCAGCCTTCATTTGGTTCGCTTCATCATTACGCTGCTTAGCCTGCGCGAAATGTTGTTCCTTAAGCTTTAGTTTAGCATGTTGGGCCTGTGAATTAAGTTGCAGCTGTTGAAAATGTTTAGCATATTGCTCCAGAAAGGCTTCGGCTTGAGTTACCAAAAGGAAAAGGTCTTCGCGGGTTCGAGAGGTTTGGAGTCTGCTGAAGAGGGCTTTGACATTCAGATATAGAGAGGGGTTTCTTTCAATAAGTTCCAACATGTCCCCTTCGATCAACAAGGAAATTACTAAAACATTTTACTGAATAGATTGTGATGCTCATAGCTCGACGAAGGTTCTAAAGTTCGAATAGATCGTTAATGGGTATCTGTTGTTCTAATCGAATCGAGCCGTTGATAAGTGAAGAAGCGAAACGAAGTGTCAATGACTTATTATTCCAAACAAAGTCACCAAAGCATCGAAGCGTCAAATTGTGGGCTTGGTGAATTATTGGGAAATTGGGCCTACTAGCTTGGCCCAAAAGAAATGAAGGTGAGCCCGTTTCAAGAATTGGCGCGCTACAAGGAGGATTCGAAGAAGTGGAGATCGTGGGTGAACACGTGGACCAATATGAAGCGTCAAGATCGAAGTAGCGGTTTAGTTTTCGTTTCCAATATATATTGTATTTTTTCAGTAGGAACAAAGGTTACAAATTTTATACATTCATACTCTCTGAAAAATTCTGAGTACTCATGCTGTCGAACGAAAGGAATTCAACAGGGAAAATAATGTATGTTTGTGTACCATTTACTTTGTAATCGCTTTTACGTTTAATGCAAGTTTACATTTCCACAAGTCTTTAATTTGTCTTTACATTTATGCATTTTGATCCTGTTGTTTCGAGGCGATTTGGAATAATAGTTATTTTTACGTTACAATTAAGTTTTCAAACATTATCATTTGTTGAAGTTCGTAAACGTTCAAAGATTTTTTCATAAAAAGCAAACACAAAATTGTCCTGAGATTTCTAGTTTGATCTCGCAAGTTTAAAAACGTAGAACTAGCGTTTGTTTACCATTTTTCAGTGTAAACAAGTAGATTTTTCATTTGCCAATAATTGGCCCCGATTTGATCAATATTAGGTATCCAATAATCGGTAATCAGCTCATTGTTGCTATGCTAGTATATCATCCTTACGCTAATTTGGTTGTAGTATCATTAGTATGTATTAATAGGTTAATACTTCTAAATTAAAGTTATATTGTTTCTAGATTAATTGTTTTTTGAATGCAACAGCTTAAGACATTTTGTCTAGCAAATTTAATTAAGAAAATATTAAAGTTGGAGGCTCACCAACTAGGAAAGAAACTCAATCTTTGTACGGTATATGTTGAAATATTTGGTTCCATTCTTGAGAAAGGAGTGTTCAACGTTATTACCGTGAATATGTTGAAATCATGGTGACAGTGTAACTTCTACAAAATCACGATGACTCACCATAATTTTGTTAAATTCACTATGATATCAAACATGTCCCTAGTTTTATGGATTTCAGTATTGTAACATCAAACATTTTGCATTAGGTAATGAATATCAACTTGCCCTAAATTGTACTGGAATTGGAAGTACTCTAAACTGTTGAAAGTGTTGAAACACAGAATTCGAAGAGAATTGTGAGATAAGAGAAAGTGATAGCTGACACAAGAGAGTTACACATCAGTGTAAATTATGAAATTTAAACTGCATTTAATTGTAAAAACATTTTCTGTTTTCATTTTCTAAAATGTTAGTTAGAAAAGACACTTTTTAAAAAATAATATAAAGAATTTTGAGTCTTCGACATTTTTGTTGTTTCCAATAAAATGCACATAACATCAAGACTCAAGAGTATAGTATTTCCATGTTAGTAACTAAAATTTAAAGAAAATTAAGAAATGAAAATAGTTATGGGGCGTTTTTTTTTTGAATCGTTTAAATTTTATTAATAAACAATTTCTTAAACAATAAGTATAAGGAATTGTTGAAACATACATCGACAGGCAAAGTGATAAAAACACTTTAACCAATCAAAAAGTACATTAAACAGCACCTCAATTCACCTCTTACAGTACATCAATTGAATGATCTCATGTTCAATGAATTTGGTTATAGTAATGATGCCTAGGTGCGGGTATGGTACCGGATACCGGTACTGGTATGGGGTACGGCAATTTTAAAAAAATTAAGGTACGGATACGTATGTATAATTTTTTTTAATATAATTATATAAATAAAATAATAGAATTATATTGTTAAAACAAATAATTAAACAAGTAAAAAGTAATTAAAAAGCAATTAACTAAAAAAAGTCAAACTGTTTCCCTCTCCATCATCATTAAAAATATGGCGTCTAACTCAGGTTCTTTGCGAGAAAGACTTGCAACTTCAAGAATACTATCTACATACCAATATTGCATGTTTTTGTTGTTCCTTCATTATAAGTATTACTATCTCTCTCTCTCTCGAGAAAGAGCAGATAAAGATTTGTTTGAATAAAATTAGATTGAGCATATTCCTTTTCAATGAATGAGTGAATAAATCCAAGTACTAGTTTGTTATTGTTTTAGTAAAGCCGCTACTTTTATATGATAAACAAATAAAAAACATAAATCTTCCATTAAATAAAAAAAACGAATAAAAGAAAAAGGAAAAAAAATTGCATTTTTTTGGATTTGTGTACCACGCGCGTACCATAGGAGTACCACACGTGTACCCGTTGCAATAAAAATAAAAATAAAATAGGTACGGCATTGGTGCGTACCCAAGGAGTACCATAAGAGTATCGGGTACGGGTGCGTACCCGGTACCGGTACTCTCCCTAAAATGGAGTACCCGTGCTTCATAGGGTTATACATTCAATTTTATTAGTATGCTATTCTTGGTAGTTTTTTCACTTCTAACCTTCACGAGCACATCATAATTTCTCCATCCGATACTAAAATATGTTTAGTTGAAATTTTGATAAAAAAGAGAAGAGCAAAATGACTTATATAAAATAAACAGAGTAAAAAAAAGATTGAGCAACTGCAATAAATAATAAATACTCCAAGTTGGTAGATGTAAAGCTAAACTATAGCCTGTGGAACTGATAATCATTTAAATGGGAGTCATTTACTACAAAAGGCATTTGGCTTCTTAGGTTAGAATCCTATAGAAGGGATGATCAAGGGGTTGGCGAGTAATAGTCCGTTCCGCAGAACCATAAATGTTAAAAAGCCATGTAACAAGTCAGTAAAGGAGGACTTTTGAGGACTCAAGGGGTTGACGTGATATGATACCCTGCATAAAGAATAATAACTAGTCATTACAAGTCCAGCAACTACTGATAGGGAAGAGCAACTAAACCAACCTTAAGATAACCAAGCTTCATTGCATTTATGCGATCTTAGTCGGGATCCCAATTCACAGCTTGAAATATTTTTCTGCACCCCTGCTACATATTGTCAACCAAATATATTTAAAAGATGTTACTGTCTAAATTAGTAATATAAATTGAAAAGAATCAGCTAGTCAATGACTCATGTTTAGTTATCTAAGATTATCTTAGGGGCTCTGTAATGCATTGTAGAAACAATGAACTATATGGCTCTGATTATCAAATGCAGTACAGAATCAACCAGCTCAATAGCACCCGATTGTGTTTCATCTGATGAACCCTCTGTACCAATCACATGATTTTACTTAAAGATAATCTAATGAATCCACAGATGTCATTATAGTATTTTCTGAAGATACAAACAAGTATTTTCTGGCTTCAGGTCAGTGTGGATTAGGTGTAGTTCGTGCATATCTGAAGATGATAAAGCGCAAGAAAAAAGTTATAGTATGCAGACACAACAAAAAGACACTGCATCCAGGGACAAAAAAAGCAAGGGAAAAGATTCGGTTGATTTTTAACCAAGAGATATAAGAATAAAACATGAGGAATACATAGAAAGAACAAAAATAATTCAGAGACATGCTGCACTGTACAGATTCCACAAGGAATGGGCTACTTAAGTTTGGTCCTACTTATGTTTTCTTATACGAACCTCTTGTCTCCAGCTATTGGGGATCTCATTTCTGTACCAACTCAAGATATGCTTATTGGACTTTACGTATTAACTAACGGAAATCGTCAAGGTATTGGTGCAACCAGGTATAATCCGTTTAATTGCAGGAATTCTAAAAATGAAAAAATGAGCAAAAATAACACTATTAAAAAAAAGAATCTTTTGCAATTCCTATGATGCAATTGTAGCTTCTCGAAGACATGATAACACTATTAAAATGCGTTGATGGGAATGTTTCTACTCGGTTCCCTAATCTGTGGACAAATACTACATACAAATCTATTATAACTGAACTTGGCAAGTCAATTTACTTGCAACATAAGGATGACTCAGTGGCTGAGGGTGGATGTGCTAGGGTGTGGAGATGAAGAGGTCAGGGGTTCGCTTCCCACCCTCAGCAAAAACTAACAATACTAATTACTAACTACTAACTACTAACATTGACTATTTAAAAAAAGTGAGGATTAATCACCATTCCTTCCTGAATTGAAAGAGAAAAGCATACTAAAACAACATAAAGATAAGCACATACCAATGGAGCGAGAAAAAAACAACACCAAAATTTTTTAAAAAAAAAATCCAAGCATCACATCCATTTTCACACTAATGCAACTCAATACCAAATTTAATAAAAAATAAATGTGACTGGTAAATCCAAATTATAAGAAAACTTACATAGAATGCATGTGATTCTCGTAATCAACCAAATTTTGTACCGTTAGTTTCCCACGTTGCAAGAGGTCGAAGCACATCAACCTTCAGCATTGTTACATCATGGTATTCCTTTATGCTTATAGTCACCTTGATAGCAACATATTCTCTGATTTGGCATCCCCCAACATTCCCAACCTCATGTCAAAAGTGCATATAGCACTAGCAATATGCTGAATACACAAGCACAACCACAGCTTATGGTGAACTTTTATCAGCATCTTCAATAAGTTCCATTAAGTCATTGGTTATAGTTTGGTTTAAAGCCAAACCTTCTAGTATCTGAAAGACCTCTTGTGAAAATGGCTTTGAGACGTCAGCTGATACAAATTCTTGAACTATATTGTTAACCTCAATTGAACTACTCCCCGGGGTTTTCTTCATCCTCTTGTTTCTTATGAATATTCTAATATTTGATACATCTTCCAACTTGCCAAGTTCTTTATATAGGTTCGCGAGCAAAACATAGTTCCCAAATTCCTCTGGATCCAGCTCCATGAGCTGCTGCATTGCAATGACAGCAATCTCAAGATTGCGATGAATCCTACAAGAGCTTAACAAAGAGTTCCATATCCTTGAATCCGGCTTTATTGGCATCTTTAATATTGTGTCAAGAGCCTGATCAAGGCAACCCGATCGACCGAGTAGATCAACGAGGCAACCATAGTGCTCAATTTGTGGCTCTATATGATAATTCATCCGCATTACATCAAAATATTTCAACCCCTCATCCCACAAGCCTGCATGAGAGCAAGCCAACAAAACACCAAGAAAGGTTATTTCATTAGGAGCTACCCTTGTCTTCCGCATTTCTTCAAAAAGTTGAATTGCCTCGTAACCTTTTCCATGATTAGCTAACCCTCCAATCATGGTACTCCAAGAAATCACATCCTTCTCAACCAACTGGTCGAACAAGCTCCAAGCTTCATCGATACAACCACACTTAGCATACATTTCAACCAATGCATTGCATATACCAGTCTTCTGCAAAAACCCCTTTTTCTCAGCATACTTGTGAATCCATTTCCCAACCTCAAGAGCTCCAAGCTGTGCACAAGCTGGCAAAACAGCTATAATACTAATCTCATCAGGTTCAATACCCACCATTTGCATCTCCCGAAAAACATCCAATGCATCAGCATAGCACTCTGTTCTACCGTACCCAGTTATCATAGTTGTCCAAGACACAATTGTCCTAACAGGCATTTCATCAAAAAGTTTCCTTGCACTCTTCATCTGCCCCAATTTCACATACCCAAATATCAAACTATTCCAAGAAATCACATCTCTATGACCCATTTCATCAAACACCTTGCACGCATTTGTCAAATCCCCACATTTCATATACATACCAATCAATGCATTCTCCGTTATATAATTCGAATTAGTCCCAAATTTGAAAACTAGCCCATGAACCTGCATACCAAGACGGTGACACAGAATCCCCGCGCAAGATTTGATCACAAACTGGAACGTGAATTCGTTTGGAAAAACTGATTTTGTTGAATGTGTGAGCATTTCGATAAAACAAGTGATTGCTAAGGAATGGTGGCGATTGTGTGTGTAGGTTCTGATGATAGCATTGTAGGAGAAGATATTTGGGTGAAGGAGTTGTTGGAAGAGCAAGGTAGCATAACCAACGTTACCCATATTGTCGCATGAATCCAACATTTTTGTGACTAAAAAGTTGCTTTGTGAAAGTGAAAGCTTTACGATGTGAGCGTGAATTTTCTTCAGTTCTGTTATTTTGAAGCAGTTTTTCAAGGAGGTTATGTACCGGTTTTCGAGTTCTCTTATGAGAATCGTTCCCATGGATGATTAATAGTAACGAAGGGTTCTTCAATGTCTGTTATATACTAACTAAAATGATGATTAGTGATTAAAATACTTGAATGATTGCATGGTGGTGTTCTAGTACATGTAAAGCATATATTGTGATGCGAATACCAAAATCCAATGTTAACTTGCTACACAAGTCTATTTTGTAACCACGGAATGGCGCATATGTTCGATTGCCTAATTGTATCTAATCATCTAATGAGCTCTGCTTAATATATTTTTTTTTTACCATAAGTATCCGGCATACTGGACCCCCTAATCTGATTCGAGAGTCGATTCTAACATCCAGTGATTCCAGCCCCCTTTCGATTGCCGTTGCGACGGATCGAACCGTGGTCCTCCCTACCAACTAACGATTGATGTTTTGCTTAATACTTAGAATGTACTATTTTGTTTTTATGAAATCAAATTTTAGGATGGGGAGATATATCTCATTTCATTTTAAAAAAAAATATTATAACTCAAAGAGTACCTGTATTATATTTATCTCTCTCCAAAAATATTGACGAGGCTTCAATCTAGAACCTATGAATCAAAGACTTATTTAGTTACCAAAATATTGCAAACATTTTGATTTGAGGTTACAAATAAATATGTTGAGTTTAAAGACAATCCAATGAAAAGTATTTTAGAAAGAAAAAATAAGTGATAGGATATCAAAAGTGGTAGATGTTTGAATATTTTAATCATTTGATCCGTGATTTGATCTTTAATCCTTGTGTATGACAAATATTTGTTTCTTTATTTGAACTAGATATGTCCCCCGCGCACAACTGAAACTAATCATTCTTACGGTGTAAAAAAACTACATTTGTGCATATTTTTTTTTTTTAATGCAATACTCCCTCCGTTACAATATATAAACAAAAAAATACTTTTTAGATTCATTGTATAATTAATGTATCTGGACACAGTATATGTCCAGATACATTAATTATACAATGAACCTAGAAAGTGTTTTTTTTTTCTTATATATTGTAACGGATGGAGTAAGTCTTAATAGTGAAACTGGAATTTAAAAAAAGTAACCATTTAAAATAATTGGGCTAGAGCTCCTCTATAGAACTAGAATTCTCTTCCGAACCCCCATGTATCTTTTATACCCCCCTTAAATCCAATTTTGACCCTGAAAACGGTACACATTTTGCAACAATCACCATGGTTTTTACGAACCGAAATTTCAAGAGACCGCGGTTTATAGAAACCATGAAATTAGTATAACAAAATAGTTCGGTTTCTAGAAACCATGGTTTTTGTAAATATTTATGCGTCATGGTTTCTGGGAACCGAAATGGACTTTTTATTGAAAATTTAACATGTGGGGTATAAAAAGAGTCATGAGGGGGAAAAAGAGAAAGGTAGTTATTCAATGAATTTTTTTTTTTTTCGACAATACAACGACACTTTTTTTATTTTGCTGAGGTTGCACCGACACTTTTTTGTGGACGAGATTGCATTGAAACTCACATGTGGTTAACATTGCACCCTCTACCTTTTTTTTCTGTGGTTGAGATAAAATCGACAAATTTTTGTGACTATAATTTATCGGATCCGTGTATAAATACACAACCCTAACTCATAATTGTTCGGTGACATCTCATGCATTTACTGTCAGGTTTCGCGGTATCGATGAACTGTTCTGCGTGGAATTGAAGGACAATTTAAGGAGTCTTTTTACTCTCAAAGACAAGATTCAAGTCATGTACCATTTCAAATATGCGAAACATATCCAGATTGACAAACTTGGTTATTACGAACCGTTCATCGATCTAGGCTGCAATCGTGTGTGTGATTTCGACGATGCAACACGTAAATACGAGTGGAAAGAGTTGAAATCTGATGAAGATGTGGAATCTATGTTCAACTCCGTTTTAGTTGATCCCAAATATCCATGTTTGTACGCTACATTGATTGTTGAAAAATGATGAACAACTTGTATAAGTTTAATTTATAATGTTTCTAATTTTGCAAAGCACATCTTCCAACGTCATGGTTTTTGCGAACCGAAACACATAAAGGAAGACCATGGTTTCTACAAACCGAAACGTATTTAACAGAAGACAGGGGGGGTATAAACCCGTCGCGGTTTCTATAAACCCGTCGCGGTTTCTATAAACCGCGATATCCTAAAATTTCGGTTCGTAAAAACCATGATACCGTGCAAGGGCAAAAGCGTACGTTAGGGGGGTATAAAAAAAACACGGGGGGTCGGAAGAGAAATTTTCATAGAACTATTTTTCCTGCTGGATGGGGAAAATCGAATCAAACTGAGTCTGGAAATGCATATTGCTGATATATCATCCCAAGTTTTTTTTTCTTCTTTTGTGGTGGTGGTGACTATGGTATGTGACATGAGTAATGTTATTAACATTATATTCTAATGATTTAGCTTATATAAAATAATCACTTATAAGTTATAACTATAATGTGACCGAAAGAAAATAAAATAAATAAGTTGTGGCCAAATCATATATAATTGTGAATTTAGACATCTTTTTTATGTCCATCATCATTTCTCTTTGCAATTTATGCATTGTATTTGTCTCTAAACATAAGAGAAGACACACTAGTAAAAAAAAATACGACCCACTTTTTTGAGTAAACATTGCGGCACTTGATAATTTTGCTCTTGATCACATACTTATATTATATTAAAACGAGTAATATAGTATACATTATGTTAAAACTCTGATACAGTTTATTTTTATTCAAAGAAAACTCGTAAACAAGACATCAATCCAAACTCGGGAAACAGAAACTGAAAAAGATGCGAAGAAGAATAGCTCAAAAATTAACTTGCAATGATAATGGCCCGGGAGAGCCAAGCTTACCAAAGTGCCATCTGAATGAATGATCAAGATATTCAATGTTTGGATACATTCAAATTTTGGCATTATGTTCTTGATACTTTTTTTACTTCACCTTCTCGAGCACAACATAATTCCTCTATCCAGTAACTATGTTCAGTGGCATGGAGTTTTCATCCCACCAATCCATTTCAAATACAGTTGGTTGAATCAAACGAATCATGATAGAAATATATTTTCAACGCGACTAAACCACTTGAATAAATGATAAATCCATTTAAAGCAAAGTTATACCCTGTCCAATTGATAATCATTAAAATGGGCGTCATCCCGCCGCCACAAAAAGAATTTGGCTTCTTATGTTGGAATTCTAAAGAAAGGATGATCAAGAGCTTCGCGAGCAGTAATACGTTTGGCGGGATCATATGTTAATAAGCCATATAACAAATCAGTTAATAAGGACCTTGAAGATTCGACATGACTTGATATAATATCCTGCATATAATTGACGATTGCAAGTTAAGATGCACATTATTTGATTTATTAAAATCAAGTCCAGAAACTACTACTGCTATAGAAAAAGAAACAAAACAAACCTTGAGATGACCAAGCTTCTTCACTGCATTTATGCTTTCCCTTGAAACAGCGCCTTCAGGCCATCTTAGTCGTGATCCACGCTTGAAATACTTTTCGACACCCCTGCAACATATTGTCAAACAAATGTATTTAAAAAATGCTACTACATAAATTTAGTGCACTCAATTATAATTTAATCATCTAGTCAATGGTTCATAATTTATAAGACACTGATGTATCTCAAAACAATTAGTTTAACGGAAAGACAGGTTAAGAGAACATGCTGTAAATTGATTACTTAGATCTTTGAACCATATGATGTGGTAAAGGTCCCAAAACTCTCTCCATCATTGCCAGGTGCTCCAAATTTTCATGTGTCTGAAATAACGCTCCTCCCTGACAAAAGTTCCACAGTTAGAACACGGTAAGACCAGATGTTCCAGATTCAAAAGATGCCTAAATCTTGATAGATGGAAAACCAACCGTGCATAGTTCGATGAGAATACATCCAACACTCCACAAATCACATGGGGATGACCACCCTAGACCTGGAACATCATTCAGATGCATGTGAGAATACATAAATAACCGTAAATTATATGATAAACCCAACAGTCTTTAATAATTTCACATAGTCGTCAACAAGGAATAGATTTGGCATTTCTATATATTTTTCCATAACTTCAACATGAGAGAGAAAACAAAACGGCCACCAAAGTGTATAAGAAAAAAATTTGGTATACATCAAGAGAATGCAATCTAAATTGGAAAAATGTCAGTCATTAGTCATTACAGTGCAAAGGTCTCAGAACCATCATAACAGTGCAAAGGTCTCAGAACAACCAATATAGTGAACACCAAAGATCCAGGATTAGGAGATGAAAAATGGTTCCTGGAAGGTTTAATCAGAGATGTGATGTGTTTACTGGAAACATTTTTAACTGGTCCGAATATTTCACGTCATCATTCACAATTTTCATCTTCAATCACCACATGTGATGTTACACATTTACTCTGGGCAAAGGAATATACAAACAAGTGAAGCAACAGATTTTCACCAACCAAAGACATATTTCATTACCTAAGATAACCTCAGGGGCTCTGTAATGCCTTGTAGAAACAATGGAGCTATGGCTCTGATTTGCAAATGCAGTACTTCCAAAATCAATCAGCTTAATAGCACTAGACTTGGGCAAGCACCTAAATTGTGTTTCATCTGACAAAACCCTCTGTACCAATCAAGTATTTTTCATTAAATATATTATTATAACAAATCTACAAATGTAGTTATTTTTCATCTGAAAATGCTAAGTACCTTACAACTAGGAAGTTTTACATAGTCAGAAGAAACAAGAAGTATGTTTTCAGGCTTCAGGTCAGTGTGGATTAGGCGTAGATCATGCATATCTGAATATGACAGGGCAAGAGAAATGTATTAAAGTAAGCATACACAACAAAGATACACTACATCCTGGTACAAACTAAGCAAGCTAACGAAAAATATGTTGTCGATTTATAACCAAGAGGTATAAGAATAAAACACGAGGAATAAACTGGAGGTCAAGAATAATGCACAGACATGCTACAGATTCCAAAAGCTGTCGTCCAAATTCACGAACAAGATCCACAGGGAATGGGCAGTATTTATTTCTCTTTAGAAAATCAAATAAGCTTGGTCCAAGCTTCTCAAAGACCTGATAACACCATTAAAATGCGTTGAAAGGAATGTTTCCACTCAGTTTCGAGATCTTTAATAAATCCCATATGGACATATGAATACATAATAATCTATTATAGATGAACTTATCAAGTCAATTTACTTGCAACATAAATTGGGGAAATCACCTATCCTTCCTGAACTAAAACACAAGCAGCACAAAAGAACAAGAAGACTATGCACCAATGGAGAGCAAAATTAACCAATTTTTTTTCAAATCCCAATCATCACATCCATTTTCAAAATAATGCAAAACTAATCCCTATTCCACCCCTCATTATTAAACGGGTCTTCAACTCAACCCAAATTTTATCAAAACAAACTAACTGAATATGTAAATCCAGGAAATATTTTGATGAATGAATGTAATAAGACTACTTACAATGCATATGTGATTCCGGTAATCGAACCAATTTAAGATCTGTACACAGCTGCAAACAATAATAGTGGAGTAAATATTTATATCACATCTCTTAATATTAAAATGAAAAAAAAAAAAAAACTATTAACCGAATTTTAGCAGGTATTATACCGTGAGCATCCCACATCACTCTTCGTAAGACGTTCAAGCACATCAACCTCGATCATTGCTGCGTCGCGATATTTCTTGATGCTTCTAATTACCTTGATTGCTACATAATCTCTTGTTTGACGATCCCAACATTCCAAAACTCGACCAAAGGTGCCTACAGCACTAGCAATATGCTGAATGACAACCACAGTCACAATAAAAATTTAAACTTGTATTCAGAGAGCACTTGACCGCTAACCTTCACCCATCTTGCTGAGAATTTTATCTGTCAATAAAAAATGAACAAAAATTCAAACCACTACATCTTTCAAAAACACAAAATTGAAAGAAAAAGAAAATACAACAAACAAACAAACAAATATCATAATAACACATGAGCAGCAACAAACAAACAATTCTAGCTGTTTTCAGCTAGAATTGATTTTGCATCCAGAATTGATTCTAACCAAAAGCTAAAATTTGTAGCTTTCGGCATTTACAATTGATATTTAACCTTGAATTTATTTTTCAACCGATTTTTACATGCATGTATCAAAACATAAATAATTTATCATTCAGCTCATTTCTAGCCAGAATCAATTCATTCAAAATCAATTTATGTCACCGAATAACCAAACACACACTAAATTGACAAAAAGAGGTTTATAATCATAATTATAATTATAATTATAATTTGACAATAATTATATAAAATGAAAAGAAGTTACATCTAGGAGTGAGATTTTCGCCGAGATTAAAGACATAATGGCCATCGCGATCGTCGTCTCTCCTCGGCGGCGATGCATACTTTTTTTCGATTCCTTCATCACCAACCACCGCCAAAGTTCTCTGTGCCTAAAATGTCGAATTATTAATAAAAAAAATGAAAAATAAAAAAAATTAAGAAATTGAAGGAGGTTAATAATAATAATATACCGGTGGAATTGAGGGAGGTGGAGCTGCATCCCAAGCGAGACGAGGTCGTTTACGAGTTCGTTCCCTTTCCATGATAGATACCATTGATTGACATTCAGATTAAGTTAATTGTTGAAAAGCATATCTGCGACGAAATTTTCTAAGAAAAATTAGATTTGATTGAACTCAGAGAGATAGTAAGTAGTTGTGTTGAAGAAGATGAAGAATTTAATTGCAGAGAGATACGGCTAAATCAAAATAAGCCGTTACAAGTTAGGGTTCGGTTTATTTTATTGGATTAAATTGCAATTCTGCGTAATTTGGCTTTGTAACTATTATGCAGTGCGGTCAAACGATGACGTTTTGTTCTGTACTCATCGACGGGGATAGATTGATCTAAAGGCATCTCCAATGCAAGTGTCTTATTGAGTTCTTAAAACTTAGCAACCATATCTTGTTTTATTTTACTATTGGAGTTGGATGATATGACATTCAAAGTTGCTTAGAAATAAGGGATGAAACTTTATGTTGCAACTCTCACTTTGGGTGGCTTAACAATAAAATTCATTATTTTAATAGGAATTAGTGGGGTCAATACTTATTATTTGAATCAAAATTAAGTGAAAATAAAAAATATATATAAATTGGTGGGGTTGGAAAGAGTTATGGTGCATAAGGATTTTTCATATGCATGATGCATAAACAAATCTCCACCATTTGTATTCTAAAATAGCATTGACATGATTAAGTACATCTAATAGTTTTGGAGTATAAATGGTGGAGATTTGTTTATGCACTATGCATAAGGATTTTCCTTATGCATAATAACTTTTCCCATATCCTACATGACAATTTGGGTCCACAAAAAGTAACTTAAGCCACCTATCTAAGCTCCTCCCATTGAAAATATGGAAAAGTTTAGATTCCCAAAAGGTGATATAAAATTTAAATTTTGGTTGGAACAGAACGGGTGGTCACATTTTTGTGTGTCTTGCTACCTAAAGTCCCCATATTATAAAAATGGTCAAGTATCGTCTTCGGTACAATATTGATATTTATTGATATCTTTCAACATATATATCGGATAAGTATTAGACAATTAATATTATTTTTTAAAAAATAAATAACCAATACATGTCGGATGTTTCTCCGATTCGCGTATCAAAGAAGTATCGGACAATTAATGTTATTTGATGGTGGAAACGAGAGAGATGAGACTGATATAATTCGTTTTTTATCTTAAATAGTGAATGTTAAAGTATAATATTCTTCATGGATCGATAATCAACTATGTCTTTTTTGGATAGTACTACTACTAACATGTTTTTTGGGATAATACTAATTATATCTTTTTTGAGTAGTACTTAACATAAGATATGTAATTGTCACTTGTTTACTTATTGCGAGTAATTTGAATGTTAATTTATTATCATTATCGATTTTAGTTATGTTATATATTATGCATTTATATATTTAATTTTAAATTTAATTTTTTAAATAACGCATCGTGGTTATCTTACCGAGAATTTTAAAAATTTTCTCATATCACCGTATCGGTATCGTGTATCTGGGCTTCATAGCTTGCCACCAATGCCACCAACAAAATTACTTTAACTTTAATTTTTAGTTTTTTTTTTAAAAAAAACCTTCATTTTTAGTTTTATTCATTAATTGGTTTTTATTATGTTTTAGAATCCGTTTAGATTGATCTATATTTAATTTTTTAAATAATGTATCGCAGTTATTTTATCAGGAATTTTGAAAATTTTCTCGTATCGCTGTATCGATATCATATCAGTATCATATATTATGTGGGCTTCATAGCTTGCCACCAATGCTACCAACAAAATTACTTTAACTTTAATTTTTAGTTCTTTTTCAAAAAAAAAAACTTCTTTTTTAGTTTTATTCATTAATTGGTTTTTATTATGTTTTAGGGTCCGTTTAGATTGACAATATTTAACACTACAAAAAAAATTGAAAATTGCAACAAATGGATAGCAACAGTTTTGTAGAACTGCCGGTAATTTTAAAACAAAATTAAAATAGCAACGGTTTTGGGGAACCGCTGGTAATTTTTAAAACAAAATTAAAAATAGCAACGATTTTGGGGAACCGCTGGTAATTTTTAAATGAACCGGCGGTTTAATTTGGTTTACCAGCGGTTTAGTTGATAAATAGAAAAAAAACCCGCGAACCATCTCTTTTTTAATTTTTTTAATTTACTTCTTTCTTCAGAGAAAACAAGCGCGCGTTCCTTCTCCTTCATCGCGAACCCTAACGCCACCGTCTCCTTCAGCCGCCGTTCTCCAATCGCCGGCCGTCGTTCTCCTATCATAAGGTATGTTATTCACTCCCTCCAATTAAAAAACCTATTTTGTTAAGTCAGTTTTCACTTACTTGACCTAAGAAGTAGCATTTATTTTTACAAATTAAATTGTAATACGTTGCATATGAGAATCGAACCCGCGACTTTATGTATAAAAAAATCATAATTTTTTTTTAAAAAAAGGATTATTTTTTTACTGAAAAAAAAAGATTCAGTGCAAAAAAATAATAATTAGGATTGCTTTCTTCTTCTTATAAAACAATCAAAATAAAAATAAATAATTAACAAAATAAAAATCTGTGGCGTTCATTCTTCTTCTTCTTCGAACCTTTATCTTCACCGTCACAACATCTTCTTCGCCGCATCATTGCTTCTTCTTCTTCTTCTTCACTGCAAACAATCAATCGAATTCCTCACTGAACCTTCATCAAAATCGAACCCTTCATCATGTGACAGGAATTAAAACCCTAACGTAAAACCCAGAAATCGAGCTTTCAATCCCTAACTTTCTGCAAGGCATAATTTTCTGTTTAATTGCAAATATCAGGCGCTACTCATTCATATATAGGTATGTAATCTGCAAACCCTAACTTCTTATTTTCTTTGTTGTGAGATTTCAATTTCTGTTTTTGTTGCTATTGTAGCTAATATATTGAAATTAAGTTTTGAATTCTGTTTTTGTTCCAAATAATAAATGTGTATCAATTCCAATAAAACTGAAATAGGAAATAGCAAATGCCCTCTTTAGTAGCTTTTGAAAACGAGTGAGATATCATCTTTGAAACTTATTGTTTAAAATCCTTGCATTTGGTGGTAGATTTTGATTATTGCTGATGCCGCTGTGTTGCTCTTTAGCTCTGTCCTGTTGTGTTTTAGTAATGGTTTTTCATGCCATTTGTTTTTCTTTGGTAACCTGGTTATGCTTAGGTGCCATTTTATCTTGTTAAGGTGAGATTGCTTTTTAAGAAAATTATGTTGGTTCAAAAAATAAAAAAATGGTAGATGTTTCTCACATTGGAGGAGTCTTATCCCCTTAATCTTACCTTCTTCACCATGCTATTATTGTTATGATACTAACTTCTCATTCAAGTTGTGTCCCCAATCAGTTTTGTTAATTTTCTAATTTTGAATGCCGGAGAACTTGTTACAATGCCTTCATATATGCTTATTATATAATAATTTTTGAAATTTGCTGAAATTAAACTTGTGTTTCATGCCACTTTTATACAGTATTAAATTAGAAGTTTGTTGATTGTTGGTTCTTTATTTGGTATTAAAAACTTGCTAGTAAATGAACCATTTGTAGAACATTGGCATTTAACTGTGTGAGTTTCTTTTCATGTATGTCTTCTTTTTGTTTGGTGATTTGTTTCATAGTGTATTTTTTTCTAACAGGATTTTAATTTAAAGTAGATTAGGTATACAAACAAATATTTTAATTTTTTTTTCCGTGGTTGTGTAAAAGTGTCTGCAAATTGGCTTTAGTTTAGATGCCATGACTATTTCAGTTTTGTCGGTTTTTCTATTTGAGATTATTGATCTATCTTATCATTAATAATTGTTGTGCTGTGGCGGGATTTTAGTCGTGTGCCTAACTTCTCTTGCCTTTTTTTGGTTCATTGTTTGGCAATTAGTTTATATGAATATGGATTAATTGTAATTAGGATACTTAAGCACAAGTCACAACAAGTCATTGTTTTATTATATGTAAAATTAACTTATGTGCAAATAAATTTAAATTACAATTAGAGTGATTTTAGTTACTATCGTGCAGCAAACTAGAAGGAATGGTTCTTTAATGGACACAATTTTTCTTTTTTGATGGACCCAACAAACTTGCAAGATTAGTTGGACCCAAATTCATGGCACCAAGGCTGAATGTACTTTCTGTTTTGGAAATTAAGGTAAATGAAACAATAATTTCAATGTAATAGGCAGAGTTGTGTGGAATGGTAGGCAGATTAATAATTGTTAAGAAGTCTAGCTAGTTTTTTATGAGATGGGTTTCAAGTATTGAAATTTAGAAGTTGCATCAGTTATGTGTTCTTATGCTTTCCTATTTAGTATACTTCTTACTTATGAGATGTTAATCTTATGATTATGATCAGGTGTTTCCTATGTACAGTAGGATCTGTATACATTAAATCAAAGGAAGCTCTTGCTAAGGATGTTCTTAAGCATCTTGTGGAGATGTGTTGTGGCATTCAGAACCCTGCTACTGTTCACTTTCATATAATTTCTGCAATTGTTAAGGTGCTTCATTTTCTATTCAATTACTCATTTTGATATCCAGGTTTAGCTCTTTATTTTTGTTCTTTATCGTTGGATTTTAAATTATGGTTTCTTATTGTTGATAACTAATCATAATAGATAGTATTATGTGGATGTTCAAAATTCAAATACAATGTACATTGTCTGATAATTGAAATCAAAACTAGCATAGTCTACCATCCTAACCGAAGAGGGTAAAATAGTAGCGTGTTGTTCTTTTTTAAGGTTGATGGTGGATATTTGCTTGAAGATTCTCTTGAAGAGGTACCTGTCAAAGAAATTTGTAGGCGGTAAATGCAAAAAAGAAATGTCTTGATCAATGATGATTGTTGGTATGAAGTTATATATCTAATGTGATAACTAGTTTTTCATGCAAGGCTTATTTATGTAGACTTATTACTTGGTTTTGAGCATACTAATATGCTTCTTGCACTATATTGTTGCACTATATAGTAGTTAACTTTTTTTGTTAGATGAAACAATGGCTTATGCGTTTTATTTTGGAAAATTCTGCTTTTTAGATTTACACTTCAAGACAGATTTAAGTTAATGGGAGATTCAATATGGTGGTATTCTAATACAACCCGCTTTGATTGAAGATAAGGTACAACATTCATTTATATTAAGGTCATGTGTAAATTAAAGGTAATATTCTGTCTTGTTTTCTTGATGCAGAAGAACTTCTAGCAGAAAACATGCTTGAGCTTTTGACTTGTAGCTCCAGTGATAATATTTGTGTACCCTCAATGGTTAAAAATTTCACTTTTTCCGGTGATTGCAATTATGTGATGGATATTGGCTAGTCTTTAAGGTTTCTAGCTAGTTTTGATGGTATTTTGATAAGTATGTAGTTGCTATTTCACCTAGGTAGTTACTCTTTGTTTATGCTAGCTTTTTGATAAGACTGGTTATATTTGTTGAGTTTTCATTTTAGTGCAACTGAACTTGCCTAGTAGTGTTGTAGCTGTTCGATACACTGCTGTTGTTGTTTTTGCCTAGGTGTTGCAGTTTCTGCCTCTGTTGGCTGTTTCTGTTTGGTTCCAGGGCAGGCTGTGTTGCCTTGTTTTCCTTGCGTGTTACTTGTTGTATCTTTGTATCCTTGCATTAGTACTTCTTGTACTTTTGTAGTTATTAATAATATTTTAGCCTTTTCCTAAAAAAAAGCAGGTCAGGTGTTGAATTTTGTATAGCTTTGGCTAAGTTATTTGTAGAAAGGGAGGTCTAAAGTGCTTATTTCATTGGTGTTGATTACATGTATCAGATTTCTTGTTGCTATGGTTTTAGCATTCCTTGTGCTAAATCACACTTTAATAAATTGATTTGCTTTTCCAAAAAAAAACTCCCTGTTGCAATAATGTTTCCAGAAATCTCATCCTGAATAACACAAATAACATCCCAGCAAATTCGATCCTCAAAACATGATGAGAGTTGAAATTGAACACTCATCATCATCACCATGTTATTGTTATTGCTTCTTCTATTGATTTTCTGTTTATTGCTTCATGTTCTAACTACATCGGCTACACAACACACACACGTTCCGTTTGTTTTTGGATAATAATTTGGTTTTTTACATAGACATTGATTTTTATCTTTTTTTTTTGTTCTCAGAATATTAATTTATTTTTGTTCAGTAAAATAATTATTTATTTTTTGTCTCCTTCAGCCGTCGTTCTCCTTCAGCCGTCGTTCTCCATCGCGAAACTGGCGTTTCGTTCTCCAAGAGGTATGTTATTCACTCCCTGTGGCTTTTCGTGTTGCTGTGCCCCTTCTGTATTGCTACTGCTGTTTATTGTTTTTCTGCTGTTTGTGCCTGGTTTTCTTGTTCTTCTGCCCCCTCTTAGCACTTCTTGTGTATAGAGTGGTGGTTTTGATGTGCTAACTAAAGAAGTTGCTGAAGTTAATGAGTTTAAAGCTAAAGTTGCTGAATTTGATGCAATGAAGGAACAATTTGCTCTTATTATGGCTAATATGCAAAACCATGTAAGACAATATTTGTGTGCCTTACATATATATATAATGTAAAGATAATGACATTGACTTGTTGTTATTGTTATATTATAGTTTTTTTAATAAGTTTTTTTAAAAATTTATTTCATGTTCAAAGTCACATGATATTAATTTGAAGTGCGTTTTTTATGAATGATATATATAAATATGTTGCTACTACAATACTTTTGTTTTTAACTATACTTTAAATTTTGTTTTCAGGGGTCTAACATAAGATCACCGTTTGAAGTACGACGCTCTTCTGAGTCTAGTCATAATGTTGAGGGTGATCAAGCAACTCCGGACGATTAAACGTAGATATATAATTTTTGTTTAGGCGTGTTGAACTTTTGATGTCACACTTTTCCATTTGTTTTAATTTTGACGTACTAGGCGCATGTGTTGTGACCTTCGTTTTTATTTTTTGTTATGTACTATTTAGGTTGCATGTGTCAATGCAAACTTTGGATGTATTGCGCATGTATTGTGACCTTTAGTTCCATGTGTCGTTGCGAACACCTTATTTTTGAATCAAATGGATGATATTTTGTTTATGAATTTGTCTATATTGCATGAATTATTATAGTAGTTCAATATTTAAAAATACTACGTTTGAATATTAATCGATGAATAAAAAACAGGGTAAAAAATTGTCCTACAAAAATGGACCTCAAAGAAACCAGAAAATAAATTAAAAAAAAAAGTAAATTATATAGCGGCGGTTTCCAGCCGTTGCTAAAACTTAAAAACAAAAAAATTTTTAAAAAATAGCGGCGGTTTCAAACCGTTGCTAAAACTTAAATACAAAAAAATTAAAAAAAATTGCGGCGGTTTCAAACCGTTGCTAAAACTTAAATACTAAAAAATTATAAAAAATATAGCGGCGGTTTCAAACCGCTGCAAAACTGGCTGAAAATTTTGTTTTTTCGTTTCATGTATTGCAACGGTTTCAAACCGCCGCAACACATATTGTGGCCGTTTGTGTAACAGTTTTCCAAACCGCCGCTATTTGAGCTACCAACGCTCAAATCTGCAAAGGTTTGGCAACCGCCGGTAAAGATGCTGCAACAGTTAAAAACCATTGCTAAACTGTCCCAAAACCGTTGCTAAACACCTTTTTTCTTGTAGTGTAAGCTGATGCAAAATAATTTATTTAAATACATAAACTAGCTTTTATGTATTATTATAAGTTTTTATAGGTAGTTTATGAGAAAACAATTTATAAAAATACAATTTTTGTCAGTGAAAACTTATAAATTAACATAAAAGATTATTTAATTGCATACTCTATTTTCATAAGCTCAAAAATAAGCCAAATTCAAACGGATACTTAGTCTCTTAATTGTATTTTTGTTAGTTGTGTTGGTCAATTTTGTTAGTTGTGTTGTGTGAGAGAAATTTGACTTGTTACATGTGTCAATTATAGGGTTTGTAATATGGCGTTTGTACTCATCAATCAAATAGAAGATTTCTTTTTCCACCCTTCTTGTATCTTTTTAACCCCCAAAAATTCAATTTTATCTCTAATTTTATCCCTCAAAACTTTGGTAAATACGAACCGAATTTTTTAAAACAAACAGGCGTTTCAACCATTTATTTTTCAAAAACCCAAAAAAAATCGGTAAATATTTTTCGAATTTTTCAAAAGAAACAGTTTTAGGGGCATAAGGTTAATTAAGGTTTCTATTTACCCAAGTAATGAGTTGAGAACAAAATTTTGTTTTATTTGTAATTAAGGTTAATTGTAACAATTTCAATTAAGTGGTGTAAACCCCATGTTTTCGGGTATTTTTATTTTGTTTATAATAAAGCTAAGAATCGAATCAGAGCCTCTAACGTACAATTTAAACTTCTTACCACAGATCAAATCTAGTGACTTGTTTTAGGGGCTTTTACTACACTATGCTTGTATATGCATGATCAATTAAACTCTAAGACCAGAAAATTTTTACTAATAATAATTTTCGCCTTACCTAAACATTCTAGCAACTCCAAGTACTCGCTGGACTTTACTTGCATAAATTTATAAATAAATGAACTCATTAGGGACATATTTTTGCCATGACTCGATTTCAAGTAAGGAAAATGCTACTAACATATTACTTACATAAATTTACAAAATGTTAAGAGTCTGGATTGGGCCGCAAGTAAATTGTGAATGACCCAAATTAATGTGTCCCTAACTAACTTATAGTCCGATCGTGAATTGGATCGCAAGCAAATTGTGAGAGACTGATTTAGTCTTTGTTATAGTTTTTTGTCTTTTACCATCAATTAAATCTGATTTGAGGATCGGTTCTATTTTGTTTTAGTTTTGCAATACATAAAGATGAGAGAATTCAATCACATGGAAATGGAATAGAATAGTGGCACCAACAGTAGAGTTCAATTGGTTGGTAGAGAAATGAATGCATATATCAATAGAAAGCATTAATAAAGATGACAAATGCTTACTAGACCGGTCCCAGTGCAGTGCAGTGCAGATTAATAAGATTGAAACAGGAAATGGGCCAATAGGTGAAAAATGAAAAACCATGAACCAAGTGGTCAAAACCATGTTACCGTATCCAAAAGAAAAACATGCATGAGTTCATTTTTAGAGATCTGCATTCAGCAGAGAGCGTGTTTGTTTGAGGAGAGAAGAGGACAGTTGGAAATATTAATTCACCATACACCTAAGTCTCATTTACTTCTTTCAAATGTGGCAGTTGAGAAACTTGATAGTGAATCAAATCAACCTTCAATATTATATAATAACCTCACTCATTCACTACTTAAATATAGCACTACTACTACTACTACTACACATTCATTCAGTTCAGTTATTGACTAATTTTCATTTCAACAATGAGAGGTTTTTGTAATGACTTTTTTGTGGTTGCATTTGTTGTGTGCAATGTTCTACTTGTAACAGGTAGCTTGTTTCAAGTTGTGGATGGTAGACATGTTAAGAATAAGGATAAGGATGACAAACATTTGATTCATCCACCTCATTTGTTAGGTCCACACGGATTCAAACATAGGTTTGGTGGTGTTGGTGGAGGATTAGGACTAGGAGGTGGTGCTGGTGGTGGTTTTGGTGGAGGAATTGGTGGGGGTGTAGGCGGAGGCGGAGGACTTGGTGCTGGTGGAGGGATTGGACATGGTATTGGTGGTGGCATTGGTGGAGGAGCAGGAGGTGGTGGTGGACTTGGTGCTGGTGGCGGTATTGGTGGAGGAGCAGGTGGAGGTGGTGGTCTAGGAGGAGGAGGAGGCGGACTTGGTGGAGGTGGTGGTCTTGGTCATGGTGTTGGAGGTGGCATTGGTGGTGGAGGAGGATTGGGTCATGGTATTGGAGGTGGCATTGGTGGAGGTGCAGGAGGAGGTGGTGGCATTGGTGGTGGAGGTGGATTGGGCCATGGTATTGGTGGTGGCATTGGTGGGGGAGGTGGATTGGGTCATGGTATTGGTGGTGGCTTTGGTGGAGGGGCAGGAGGTGGCAGCGGCATTGGTGGTGGAGCAGGAGGAGGTGGTGGCATTGGTGGTGGAGGTGGATTAGGCCATGGTATTGGTGGTGGCATTGGTGGAGGGGCAGGAGGAGGTGGCGGCATTGGTGGTGGAGGTGGATTAGGCCATGGTATTGGTGGAGGTGCTGGAGGTGGAGGTGGTGCAGGAGCAGGTGGTGGGGTTGGAGGTGGAGCTGGTGGAGGCGGTGGTATCGGTGGAGGAGGCGGTTTCGGCGGGGGCGGTGGTGTAGGTGGAGGTGCTGGAGGAGGGGTTGGAGCTGGTGGTGGATTTGGAAAAGGAGGAGGCATTGGGGGAGGTGGTGGTTTTGGTGGAGGAGGCGGTTTTGGAGTTGGTGCTGGCATCGGAGTTGGCGGTGGTGCTGGATTTGGTGGTGGAGCTGGTGGCGGCGGCGGCCTGTAGGCAACACGCCTAATGTTGAATGTTGATACTAGAGTATTGTTTTACATAATTTCTGTTTAAAACTGTGATCACTGATCAATATGCCTATTAATTTTTAGCAGTCAAGCTACAATCCACTCTGTTGTGTGATTAAAATACTACTAATTAAATTATGCTTTATAGATCATATATATGGGAAACCAAGCATATTATAAACCTGTAATATGATCTCTGTCACCACTAATTTTATTATGAATATTTAGATGGTTTGGTGTGTGTATGTAAGCTTGCATTTGCATATACTATAATATAGTATCAGTACCAGTGTTACCACTGCTTTTCTCCTGTGTTTTTCTTTCAAACAATTCATTTATCTATGGTTTCATGTATATTTAGCTCTCATTTATTGCACATGATACTGCTCCTATAGTACCTAGCTACATTTACATATTATAAAACTGATTTGACATACAAAAACAACAATAATCTTTTTAATAAATTCTTTGTAAATTTATAGTACAAGATTTTAGAAAATTTTGAATGTGGAAATATATGAGAGAGAATAGAGTCCCTCTGAGTTAGGTGGTGTCACAAAAACATGATACAAAAGGTTGAATTATTGAAGCACAAAATAAATATGTGAGAGAGACTATACTGTGGCTTGATTACTGTCAGTGTGATTTGTTGATTGCTCTTAATGCTAGTTGCTTTAGATCTTCTATATATGAATATATGAATAGAACAAAACAAATTGAAAGATGGTGGATCCCTTCTTTTTAATATATATTGACCATCCTTAAATGAATCATGAGAGCTAGCTATGTTCAATCTCATCATGCAAGTACTAGTACCAAGCTTCCAGCATTTATGGCTCGTGAGCAACACTCTACCTTATAGGGTCCTATATATAATTAAGCTCTCTCATTTATTGCATATAACTGCTCAATGCTTATGTATAATATATGATCAATGTAGGAGTACATTGTATAACTACTCTACTATATTATGTGTGTTTTTGTTACTGTGTTTAGAAGAAATGTTTGTTATATTTCTTGAGTCCTTTGCCTTGTAGTAGAGATAGGATTTCATCTAAATCAGATAGCAAAATTTGCCAAAATATGGTTATAGCCCAAGTCATAGTGGACAAGTCTTTGATCTGGAACACATGATTACAGAATTGGATAATTAACTATGTGGAATATAATTAAATGTTATCTATATTTATGTTAAAGACGAATTGTTTGTAAAACAACTAGTCCTTACTTACGAGTAGTATTATTTTGACGATTTTACAACCGTTTTTTACGGCAACTTGAACTTGACATCTTAAGACTACAAGGTTAAGCTCGTATCACTAAACTAGCACCCTATGAAGCACGGACACCTCTAAGAGGTGGCGTGTCGCGGTGTCCGACACTTGTATGACACCCGTACGACACCTGTCGGAATAGTCAAATAAGTTTCACCAATAAAATAATTTTTTTTTTTTTTGGTTTTAACACTTTAAAAAAGTTAAATATGTATTGAAACAATGTTATCAATGAAGAATTAAAGATATTAATTTTGATTAAGATATTTTTAATTTTTTTTCATAATAAATCGAAAATAAAATCAAATTTTATCATATATATAGCGGTGTCAGAGTCCGTGCTTCATAGCTGGCACCTCAAGTGTAACAATAGACAATGTTAATATTAGAAAAAAAAAGAGAAAATGGAAGGATAGCCCACTGATTTTTCTTAAAATATTGATTATTGTACCTCAATGTCACTGTTATTGTTAATAAAAAATAAGAATAAGCGATTATTAAAGTAATGATATTATGAAGTGTGATGTACTAGTAGTAATATATATCCAAAGATACCCTCTCGTTTTCATGATGAAAGACCGTGCAATCCACGCAAAACCCACAAAAGATGTATAGTATATATAATATGGAAGCGACAGAGAGAGAATTATAGTTATAGAGAAAGAGATGCAGAGTTTGCAAGAGAAAGCCTCTGAATGGAGTGGTGTTAAGACAGAAGATGCTTTTGCAATAGATGACAACAATTTGTTTCAAAAACTTGGTGGCCTTCAAACTTTCATTAACCTTTCCACCAATTTCTACAACAGGTGTGTGTCAATTAAAGATTCTTATAATCCATATTTTCTTCAATATTAAATTGTTGATAATTATTTGTTGTGGTGTATTGTAGAGTGTATGATGACAATGAAGAGTGGTTTCGTTCAATATTTGCCAAGTCAGATAAAGATAAAGCAATTCAAAACCAATACGAATTCCTAGTCCAGAGATTGGGAGGCCCTCCACTCTATTCTCAAAGAAGAGGTCACTTTCTTTACAAATATTAATATTTTTTACCATTATTCATTATTGTTCATTATTATTATATTTTTTATTTTAAGCCTTCATGCTTCACCAGTTCTTGTGAGTTGTGAATAAATAATAGGGTGGCTTGCTATTATAAGGGTGAACCGCCATTTTAGTGCTCGAATGTGTAATTCACTGTCACATTAGTTTTTAAATGTATTAAAGTTATAAATACATCTATAAATATCTTTTTTATCTGTCATTTTGATCCTTAAATTTGTTTTTAAGTAATCAATTTAGTTCTTAAATGTATTTTTTGTTGGTCAATTTAGTCCATAAAATTACTATATCAAATCAGATATTAGGAAATCTATATAAAAATTTTAAACTTTTAGGACTTCATTTGTGGTTTGCTATTATAACTACAGGATAAGTCTAATACTATATATCTCTAATAAATGTGTGGCTTAGTTCATTTGCTATTCCATCCACTTGTTTATTTTGTCCCTATGAATGGCAAAATTGAGATTCTTGAATCATGGTTTTTTAGGTTGAAATGAAAATCCATTTTAGACAAAACAATCACAATGGATAGAGTTTTATATATTGATCACATAAAAGGGAAATTGTTGCTTCTAATTAACAAAGCAACTTGTGTAAAAAAAAATTAACAAAGCAACTTGAAAATCGAAACCTTTGAAGTGATGTACAAATTGCATTGAAACCTTTGAACTTTGAAGTCATGTTGATTACATTAAGAAGTACAATATGACGACATACTATCTACGTAGTCGATAAGAACAACTAACTAGTGTAACTAACTTTTACATCTAATAATAGGACATCCTGCTCTAATTGTTCGACATCGACCATTTCATGTGACACATGAAGCGGCCGAGAGGTGGTTAAATCACATGCAACATGCATTGGACAACACTTCACATATAGATTATGATTCCAAGATCATGTTGATGAACTTTTTCAGGTTTATATTATCTCCCTTAAGCATATGATCACTTTGCACAAAGCAAATTAATAAAGATAAATAATTTTCATAATTAACAACCTTATGCTTTCACTTTTTAGGCACACTGCATATTTTCTTGTGGCTGGAATTCAGCAAAAGAATCAAAGCCTTCATCCTTGCAAGGATGCACCTGGAAGGCACCCTTGTACAAACTTTTAGCATTTTTCCTTCACAAAAGGGAGAAAAATGAGCCATCAATTAGTATTATACAATTTATTTAGTTTTTCAAATGTATCAAGCATCAATAGTGGTTGATGATCATGTAACAAAAAAAATGATGTTCATGTCTTTGTTCATATTTCAATGCATCATTGACATGCCAAAATTTGCTATTTAGCGACAGAGTGGCCAATTAATTTATCTCTATAGCGACTTATTCAAACCAAAATGTCCCAAATGTTAGAGACCATTTAATATCTTTAGTCTCTAAATCAGAGTCCATATATAAGATCTACTTCCGCCATCCCTACCAGTTTCTCGGGTGCCCTACGTCTTTTTCATTTTTCTCTTCTGCTACTTAAGTAGCAGACGTTATAAAAACGAGAAATTTTTTAAATACCGTCTGCTACTTAAGTAACGGGCGTTATAAAAATAAAATATGATAGAATGTTTTTGAAGGTATCCGCTACCTAACGGACAAGAGTATTTTGATAAATTCGTAGGACGCACGAGTAAAAGAATAGAGCGGCAAAAGTAAAACCGTCCATATATTGTTATCCATTTTTGGTCAACTACAAGAAATAGGTCTGGACCTAAATAAAAATAAAATTGGCCCATAAATGTACATATGATTCATGAAAAAATGTGCCCAAAGATAACAAAAGAGAAGTTGTTTGTTTAACAAGCTTACAATGAATCATGTTTATTATGGTGATTTCAATTTAGGAAAAAGCTAACATGTGCATTTAATGCACTTGTTAGTGTCCTATAGATATTAATTTCCTATTGAAAATTGTCCATCTTATACTAGAAGTCAAAAGTTGTTTTTGTTCGAAACATAATTACTATTTGAAGTATCATTAACATGTGGTTTAAGGACACATAATAGCATGACCTTTTAATTTATATATCGATGTGTATTCAATCTTTTTAAAGTTAGAAAATTGTCGTTTTTAATACAAGATTTATATATTTTGTAAATATTTTTAAATAGTATTTTTAAGACACTTATTAACATAACTCGAATAAAGTATCTTTTCCAATGGATTTTCCCCGAGATTGTCTACTGCGCATCCTAGCCCTTAAATTAGTTTTGATCACATATAATAATACATAATCAATGATTGTAATTTTTAACTGCAAATCTGCTCACATTTAGTACTATTAGTATTTATAAAGGAAAAATATATTCATGGGTTCTTTGAGTTTCACATTTATAACAGTTAGGTCTTTTAAATTTTTTAGGTAACAGTTAGGTCTTTAAGTTTTTTTGGTAATAAATAGATTATTTAAGTTTCTAACTTATTGCACCGTTACTCTTTCAGTTATCCCCTGTTACGCGTCGTTGCCCTTCCAGTTATCTTGTTGCACTATGGCCATTAATATTGACTTCCATATCATGGTAAATATTTTGATGAAAAAAGCATACACGTTTGAGGAGAATACCTGAATGAGTAACAATGCAACAAGTTTAAAACTTAAAGAACACATAAAATTTTTTAAAAAAAGAAACTGAGAAGTATTTTGTCTATTTATAAACTTCAATCGTCAAGGATATAAAACCATCTTCGTGCTTAGCTTTTTGGTCACTTAAAGGCTAAAATATTAAACTAATTTTATTTTTTTCATTTAAAATGCAGTGTTAACTTTTTTTTAATAAGTAAAGATTGAATTATAAAGAGTATAAGAATATTCAACTCAAACAATATAAATAATTTAGTATCAACTTTTGGTGTTTGAAAAGAAATATGATGATGTAGTCGTCTAGTCCACAATGTGGGGAGTACCTGTACTGTACCGCACCAAGTTTCAAACCTTTCGGCGGTGGATGATCTAGTCCATGTGAATGTGATGTAGTAGTTCATGTTCATATTTTCTTCTACAATCCTTCATCTTAGCTACACCTCTAACACAATACTAGTATTTATCAATACATATCCAAAAATATCTCTAATCCCACGTACGTTTATTATTTTAAAACACATTTTATGAATTAATCGTAGGTTCAATAGTAATTGATGTTGAATTTTGTTGGGAAAATAACCGGCATAGAGAAAATAAAAGAACACAATCAACAACACAAGAATATAACGTGGAAACTCTAAAACCGGAGAAAAAACCACGACCGTTGTCTAAACCGACAACCAGAGAATAAACACTATATGAAAATTGTTACAACATATAGACTTCACTCTCAACCACCCCATGACCCCAGTACACTCACACTCTCCAAAGTAAATATTTGAACTACATCTCAAATACTCTAAAATAAGAGCATAAGAGAAAAGGAAACAAACACAAATATAAACTTAAAGTGTTTACAAGTGCTACTGCTTTTGGTGTGTTGAAACAAGGAACTTGAGGTCTCTATATATAGCATGAAGCTCATCCACTCTTCACTTCTCTAAGCGATGTGGGACTTCTCCACTAAAATTTTCTTGATCATTTTTCCTTCCTTAGCAATGTGGGACTTACATTGCAATCAACCCCAACAATCTCCACCTTGATTGTAATGGTCTTCAATCTTCATTGTCTACACCGACAATCATTGTCTTCACCGACAATCATAATTCTCATTGTCTATACCGACAAATTAAATTATCATACTCCACCATAAAAAGTACACTACACTTGGAAACCCTCCCAAGAATTTTCATCACTTGAAATTAAACCATTCCAAGAATTTCCTTCACTTAGAACCAAGTCATCCCAAGAATTTCATCTTGAAACCTTGCTAAAAATATATGGTGCAACTTCCATGTTGGCTTTCCCGGAAGTTCATCAGCCATCGAGATAACCGCGTACCTTGCATCAATGCCAACCAATGCCCGCACACTATCATCACACACCTTGCATCCATGTCAACTGATGCCCATGTGTCACTTGAACAACTTCAAACTGCTCTGAAACCACCTTCAGACCATTGTTAGGCTTCAACAATTCCAGTTTAGTTCCAACACCTAGTAAAATTCATTTCACTAGTCCAACTAAACTCATGTCACTAACAAATACCAACTGAAGTCTCACAACTCAACCACATGAGAATCACCACTAGTAACAGATAAATGATCAATAGTAAAACCAACTATCTTTGCATCAGACGAAATTTCTATAATTCCATGGCCAAATCTAGTCTCACACCCTAGATCACCAAACATAATTATAGACAACAAATTTCGCTTAAGTTCAGGAACATACCTCACATCATGTAAAAAAGGAACCTCATCCATACTTTGATCCTTACAAGCTTTCCCGTCTCCAAGATGAACAACTCCACCTTCAACTAGCTCTAGGATTTCCACGGTATTCCTTCTTCAAACACATGTGATTTGAGCTTCCAAAGTCCATGACTCAAAACTCCACTGGTTCCCAACTTCCACTAGTGCCTCCGCATCCTCGTAACAAAGTTGTTGTTTCAAAACGTAACCCCGAGTATTCTTAGTACCGCCTCTCCAGACTGATGTCGAGTATTCTTACCACCGCCTCTTCAGGCTGACCTTGTGTAACCCTGATTGCACACATTCTCTAGCCTAAACTTCACAGCGGAACTCCCTCCTCCTGAATCAAACCAGAAGGCTCTGATACCAGTTGTTGGGAAAAATAACCGGCATAGAGAAAATAAAAGAACACAATCAACAACACAAGAATATAACGTGGAAACTCCAAAATCGGAGAAAAAACCACGACCGTTGTCTAAACCGACAACCAGAGAATAAACACTATATGAAAATTGTTACAACATATAGACTTCACTCTCAACCACCCCATGACCCCAGTACACTCACACTCTCCAAAGTAAATATTTGAACTACATCTCAAATACTCTAAAATAAGAGCATAAGAGAAAAAGAAACAAACACAAATATAAACTTAAAGTGTTTACAAGTGCTACTGCTTTTGGTGTGTTGAAACAAGGAACTTGAGGTCTCTATATATAGCATGAAGCTCATCCACTCTTCACTTCTCTAAGCGATGTGGGACTTCTCCACAAAAATTTTTTTGACCCTTTTTCCTTCCTTAGCAATGTGGGACTTACATTGCAATCAACCCCAACAAATTTGATAGGAAAGATCACAGTTCGATCCTCCGTAATTGCGATCGAGAGAGGGCTGTAACCACTTCATACCAGAATTTACCCCCGAACCATACTCGCTCCGTTTCTTTTTAATTGTCTTTTATTATCATATTTAGTATTTCTATTTAATTGTCCTTTTTGTATTTTATGGGTATGATTTGTCAATTATACCCTTTGTCAATTGCTCTTATCTTTTTCCATAAAACCAATTAATGCTATATACTTGGAAAACTAAATATTTTTTTTTTAATTTTTTGTTGGTACATAACATATTAAATTTTGTTTTTTTTGTATATAATATATTAAATTTATTGGAAAGAGAAAGTGTGTGCAAAAAAATAGGAATTTATTGGGGGATTAAAACGAGGGTATAATAGGAAGATAACATGCAAAAATACACTTCTTTAATTTGGTGTTATCATTCTAAAAAGACAATTAAAAAGAAACGGAGGGAGTATTAAATTGGTGGTGAAAGTAAACAAAAAAACTCATTTTATGGACAAATGTATATTACAGGTTAAAAATAATATTTAAAAGAAGCTACTCAAATACACACTTTTTATCTGAAAATAATTTTAGACTTTTAATCTCAGTTTTTTAAAAAATCTTTGACAAACATATGAAATAAAGTGATTGTTTTTCAAACAAAAAAAAATGTAAAAAATATATAGCCTCTATCTATAGTCTATATCTTATATTAACATTTCATTGTATTTTTAAGTACTCCGTAACATTTTCTAGAAAAAAGAATAACTCTTATTACAACAACTCTTATTGGTTTTGCCAAAAAAAATTGTCTCCTAGAATTGTAGGTAAGTTTAAAAAATAGTTTTAATACACGTGTATAAATTCAGTTCATGTTCAGCCTGTAATTTCTAAATTTCCAAATATGGCGTATGAACTTTATTCACATAGTTACGTATCTTAGTTCATGTCAAGACTCAAGATTAATATTTTTGTTGAGAAATTCAGATTAACATCATGAGAAAGAGACATTAACACCGCATCCCCAAGAAAATTATATATATGACTCACATCTTGCACATATCTTTCATTTAATTTATTCCTTGTAAATATGAAATTAATTATACTTATATTTAAATTGAATTAACATACATATTTGTTCATAAATTCTAACTCAACCGATAAAAATGTTAAAATTATTAAGACAAATGTCATGATCGAAATTCGAATTACAATTTCTCTATTTTACACATGTAAGTTTTAAAGAGTCCGGATCAGCTCCAGTTTTTTATGCTCCATTTTGTCCTGTCTATTGCTTAGATGGATGACACGTGGCTGATAAAAAATCAATGGTTTAGAAATTAAAATGAAACACGTTTCTTTTCTTCTTTGCCGTATACAACCAAGTATCCAACATTCACCATTCCTCTTCCTCGTAGAATACAATGTTCACTCTCCTCCTCTGCTCGCCGCCGTCCTCGTGCTGCCTTTGAAGCTTCTGCAAAGTTTTTTTTAAAAACTTCACATTTCAGATCTAAAATTCACCACCACCATCCCTCACTTGAGCAACCAAACACACACCATTTCCATTGTTCTTTGCAAAAAAAAATTCAAATAATCTTTGGCCATTTTGGAAATACCCAGTTCAAGTGGTCGCTGCAATTTCTTCATAAATCATAACTTAAATGGGTTGTGATAAACAAATTGACCTCTTGAATTGAAAAATAAAAAATAAAAAATCTTTGATTGCATAGAACAGAGAAAGTGTAGAGAGACTTGATCTCAGATGAACTCAAATTCCTTTCTCTCTACACTCTCTGAGATCAATTTTATTTAATTCAACACTGTAAGTTAAATCGATTTCTAGATTGGGAAGTGAATCAGCGTGGGTAAGGGTTGGAATGAGGAAAAGGTCCAAAGTTTGAATAGGTTGAATAGCTTTGCAAGTTCTTCCATTGAAAACTTGAAATGAAACAAACGCCGTCGTGACAGAATAGGATAGACGGAGAGAGATTATTTCTGGGCGGAGATGGGATAATGGATGGTCATGGCGGCAAGAAGGCTAAACGGTGAAGCAAAGAAGACCGAGAAACAAGTTGTTGTTTCTCTGTGACAATCAATATTTAGTGTTTTTAATCTCAACCGTTGGAAAATTAAACTGCCACGTGTCATTCATCGGTGAAAAAACTGGAGGAAAAGGAGGATAAGAAAATGGAGTGGATCTGAACTCAGTTTTAAATAACTTAACATTTCATCTATTTATATAAAAAATAAATAAACATATGTTCTTTCAAAAAAGAAAAAAAAGTTACTTCTACTTGAAATTGAAATCATCAAACAATGTCCTTGAAATACTGGTTAGCAAAAACTTAATTTAATAAAAAAAAAAAGTTAAACTTGGACTTAGGCTTTGCACTAGTACCGGTAAGATTTAAGCATGGTGTTATGTGAAAAATTGTTGTCGGGAACAAAAAACATACTCCATCCATCCCAAAATATAAGCAAAAATTGGTTAACAAAAATGAATGTATTTGGTCCAAATCTTTAACCAAATGCATTAAGTTTCTTTGATTCATTTTTGCTTATATTTTGAGACGGAGAGAGTATTGTGCAGCGGTAAGATTCTTTTGTTCCGTCAGCATTTAACTTGGGAAGACACAAATTTGAAACATTCAACCTTTGTGTACGTTTTTTTATTTCATTATGGGTGGGTGTGTACGTTTTTCCTTCATTGCGACCATGAGGTCAACTCTGAACAGCTAATCATTATTGCTTTGCTAGAAAGAACAAACACAAAGTTCACAAGTTGAGATCACAGCTTAGAAAGGAAAGAAATCTAGGGTCTGCGTGCAATTGGATCTAAGTTTTGTACTCCGTTTGGATGCATAAACCAGTTGTCTCCGCGTTTAACCGAAGAGATTAATTACTATAGGTCGACAAAATTACAACAGGCAACAAAACTTTATCTAGAGTTTTAGATTTGCTATATTCTTAAGGCTGAATTTGCACCCAATCTTGATAAGTTGAAAAAACACTTCATTTGATGAAGTATCAAAGTAAGTATAAAAATTATATCGTATCCGCAGGGATTGTTCCGAATCAAACGAAAGTATTTGTTGAGATCATACGTAATTTAATTGCAATAAAGTAAAAGGGGGATTTTGTAGAATTAGGTTTTTGAAGAATAACGGCAAGAAAATAGGATTTAACTCAGAAAGAGAAGCCGATTGGATCCTTTCGGTTCATCTAATTATTATTATCTTGGTAGTTCATACATGTTAACAAGGTTTACAAATTTAGTTTCACGATTCGATTAAAAGAAGTAATTATGCCCAATCTCTTGGTACATAATCCTCTCCCTTGATCTTTATTGCAATAAAGTAAAAGGGGGGATTTTGTAGAATTAGGTTTTTGAAGAATAACGGCAAGAAAATAGAATTTGACGGCGAAAGAACTATTTTTCAGAAGCGATTCAGAGGTGCTCCAAAGATATTTCAAGTGTGGAAACTCATTCCAACCTTATTTGTAATGAATTCTATTACTTTAATTTATGTTTATGTTATTGATTTAATTATGAGTAGCTAAACTTCTTTGGATAATTTCTTCCGAACACTTTTAGGTATTCATTGTTTGGACTTTGACGAATGCAAATATAAACTTTTAAATTTTAAGTGATAAATAGATGTAAATGTTTTGTGAGAAGATCAATTAATATCCCGTAAGATACACATAGTTACTAATTTTCATCCATTTTTATCTTTTCCATAAAAAAAAAATTTAGGCTATTTTTTAACCTAAATTCTCTGTAGTTAGGGAATCCCGAAGTCATGCGTCATTGCATTGGTGGTCATTTAATTGAATTTTGATGCTCATATTTAAAGATCAACAAATAAATAAATAAACATTATAAAGCAATGTTATAATTTGATGGTTAGGTATACATGTATCACTATTTGATTGGAGGGAGGGAGTCACTAAAACTGAATGTTCACATTGGTGAGTTTGGTGAAAACTTCTTCCCAATGAAGTTTTATTTAGCAAGGCTTGTAGTGGATATATAGGATATAAGCACATATGATAAAATTTATATTTGGTAGAGAAATAATCTCACGAGTTTATCGTATTTTTTATTAGTTTATAGTGTTTTTTGATATACCGCTTAAAGTAATGTTTGAGTTTATAACTTTTTATTTATATTTTTTCTTAATTTTATCATTATTAAAAAATATTAAATATGATTAAAAATATTTGTTATGTCATTTATTTTATATTTAACATCTAGTTCAACTACTAATTTTATTAAATACTACAAATTTAATTTTATAGTTTATCTATTACTATCAATTAGCTTATTCGCTATAAGTTTCATCTGCTATTAGCTAATTAATTAGTTATTCAAATTTTTTGTTACCAAACAAAGCTTAAGTGTGTGTTTGTTGTTGCTATTGTGAGAGTCAAAAGGGATTTCAAACCTATAAAATAAAATTTATTTCAACATGTTTATATGATGTTGATTGAAATTTATTTTGCTAGTAGAATTGACTCTAACATGATAGATTTATAGTTTTGACTTCAAACATGATTTTGATATTCAAAGCTATTAATCATGTTTTATGAGTGCATACAAACAATCATTTCACATTCAACTCACTTTTTAAATTTTAACTAAAATCAATTTTATAAAACTAGTTTATTTTGGTTACATTTCTCTAAAAAATTATGTAAATATTGCCTTGTTTCTCTAATAGAAACATAATCATAAATTCCACACTCCAAGTTGGTTCAAATTTTTATCCAAAACAGTAGTATAAATGTTTATCCATAGCTCAAAATGTGATCATACCTCAATACTCAAAGATAAAAATGTGGAAGAGAGGTAGAAAAATGGACTCTGAATTCAAGAAGAGAGAGAAAAAAAATATCTATTTTTCACCAGAGTTTCTTTTCGCGCCTTGATAACTCACGAGGCGCATGAGAAACTCAGGGAGCACGAAAATAAATTCTCGTTTTTGACATTTCTAATCATCATCGACCCACTAAATATTTAGGTGGTAAGATCCAAGAAGGATCAGCATACCGAGCTGAGAATGAACGAGGAAGATTATCTGCTTCCATCCACCCTGTTCCTTGATCAAAGTTCATTGAATATGTTTCTTCATCATATACACCATCATCAACTATGGAACCAGAAGAAGAAGGAGAATTGAACACTTTCTTCTTATCTCTTTTCACCTTTCTCCAAAGCTTCTGCCACACTGTTTTTTTGCTTCCATCATAGTTGCTTGCTGAACTATGTGGCTTTGTATAGCTTCTACCTAACCTTGCTTCTCTTCTTGAACCAAACCAGTTCTTCTTATTCATATCCATTGATATTACTTTACTCCCAAGTTATCCTTCTAAAGCTTTGAGCCAAGGTGCACAAAAATGGATTTGGATTCTCTGCAGCCGTTTGAACGGTACTCTTGTGAGTTATGGCTTCCTTTCTATATGTAGACTTTCCTAATTTCCAATGTCTAACTACCAAGTTTTTGAAAGTAGTTAAGTCTCTTTGTTGGTGTGAAACTATCCTTAATCTTATCCTTAATCACTTATATAATAATTGTTAAGCTGAAATTAGGATTGGACCGCCAACCATAGCAAGTAGCAACAACCAGGTGATTTAGACCCCTTTGAATTCTAGAAGAGTCTCATTCAATGTAAAACAGCCATTGGATTAGAGCAATAAAAAGATAGAGTTTTAAGTGTCAAAATTATACAACTGTTGAACAAGTCATTGTTTTACAATTTACACTAGCAGCCACCAAATTTGGAAATGTAAGCTTGAGCATTATTTTATCAGATAATGGACACAAAAGTCAACATTAACACTGGATTTTAAAGGACTCATCGCTATAGTGAATTCAGGCAGTTTGACACAGTAATGAATCTCAGTCATCTATCTGCGATCTAACGGTTCTGATCAATCTAACGGTCATCCATCGACCGTTCATTTTTAATCAGACGGTCTAAATCAGTTACGGCATTAATGCAGTAACTATGTTAACTATGTTGTATCCAATCCCTATCCGACATACGGTATGTTGAAATATCGTTGCTCTTTCTAATTCTACAAAAGATAGGGTTCTTATTACACCACATCAATATTTAATTACTGAACATTTATTATGTATATAGTACTTTTCCCTTTCATCAGTTTCACATGGATAATATTCTGAACATAATTGGATATTTTAACTTATTCTATCAGTGTACATACTGCCAAACCAGATACAGCCACTGAAAGTTGAGATTCCGTGTCCATCTTCACTTTTCACAAGTTAAGGGTAATGAACACATTTCTCTGACTATATGTATGCACTTTGTGATTTAGAGACATGTCACTAATATAATAAGTAATAGCATATGACATCTCAAAGATAAAGTTGATATCAGCTTTTGAATTTTGAACTTAAATAATCAACATTAATTACCCTACACAACACTATCTTAAGGTACATAATTAAACAGTTGTACAAATGTGCTTCCATCATTAAGGATGGTTAGAACTACAAAGCTAGGGCAAAATTTTCACACAAGATTGATAAATCAGCATGTTAAGTTAAAACATGTAAGCTGCTTTCTTGTGTGAGGATGCAGCAGACCTTAGGTTTAATTAAAAATACACATAAAAGAAACTTTCTCAAAAGAGAAAGGACATAAAAGCATGTCATGCCGCACCATTGCCTTGAGAGTGTGCAGCAATCAACTTCAGTTTCTCATAAGCATCAGAACACGCATGGGTATAATCCGACAGTGCACGGAAGAGCTCAGGCAAGCGAGTTTTGAGACTCTGGAGCGATTTCTCTCTTACCTGAACGCACAACTTTTTGTGAGCTTCAGTTTCTTCTTCTAATTTCTTCTTCAAGCTCTCAACGACAAACTGCTTCTCCGAGACCGGATTGTTTGTATTCACTTCATCTGCTTCATCTGGCCCCTTTTTATATAAATGCTTCTGGTACCATTCCTCAAAAGCTTGGTTTTTTCTCAAGAATTCCTTTCTAGTTTCCTCACATTTCTCCTTTAACTTCATCTCTTCCTCCTGCTGAAGTATGATTGTCTTTATCACTGCAGCAAAGGAGGAAATAGCAGATTTTGCTAGCTCATCAGGAAGCTTGTCAAGATAATCATGCCATGCATGTAGAAGGGATTGGATCGGTGGATTTTGGGCTCTAGGCGGAGACGAGATTTTCTCTTTTAGGTTGCTTTCGATGGGAATGAGATTTAACTTCAGCCAGCTATTAAGAGCTTGAATGTAATGTTTCTGTTGAGTCACAAGCTTCTCAAATTGTGACTGCCATTCTTGGATTACATTCCAAAGCTGCACGGTGCGGTCGTAATGATGTTTGGTTGTTTCCTTATGATCTTGAGAAATATCAAGAGATTTGAGGTCTGTAACTATTTTAAGCTGGCTGTCATGATGCATGAACATATTCCCCCACATATTGGCCATCCTGAAAAGAAATCAAGTAGATTCATGAATCATAATTAAGATAAAGATCCATTTGTGAAGCAAAGAATAAAAGCATGGGTGATATAGTAGCAAGATCAAACTATCACGCCGTATATAATGTTTGGATTATGTAGCAGTCAATACCAAAACAAATTGAAATCTCGAAAACCATACATGTAAAGTGACATGATTATTACGATATTCATTAATGTCGTCTATAACATTAAAATGCATTTAGATTGGGACGGCTAAATAAAGAAATTTCATAATGACTCGAGTTTGTTCCACTAATCTTCCTCCAAGCATAGCTACTCACTACCACTAAGATATAAAATACCACAGGATAATCAATTATATCTCTTTGTTTTCCCACTGATAATACTTACTCAGAAACAAGAGAAACAAGTTTTGGATACAGCTGAGCATCGCGTATATGGTCCACCTCAGAAACTGTTGAGTCCATTGACTGCATATCAACAATATATCTTGTGTGTAAATGACTTACTGCCGCTTTAGTTTTTCCTAATGATTCAACACTGGCACCACGCTTCTTCTGCTTGTTCAGAATTGCAACCTTTCTTTGATATTCAAACTTCATAAGCTCACCTTGCTGTCGACAATGAGTGAATATTTAAAACAGCATGCCTTCATAGCAACATGTTATCAATACAAATAATATTCTTAAGGAAAAAAAAAACATAACAAAACAATTATCATCAGCAATGAAAGTTTAAGTGTCAAACTGGAAGATGACAACTACCTTGACCTCTTCATAGAGCTTTTTTTCCCATGCCAACAACTTGTCCAAAACAGTGGCATGTGTTTCATACTCTTCCGAATCAAAATCATCTTTTCCACCCTCCCCATTCGATACACCTTTGAAGGATCTATTCCATGTTATGACACGCATGACTCTAGCAGAATGATCAATGTGACCTGTTCATGTCACCGCAAATTAGCCTCAACCATACATGTCTATTCCATTCCAACTAACAACTAACTGAAAACCTTAAACAAAGGTTTAGGACCACAATTTGGTCAGTGACATCGAGGTTTTTGATGTGTCCCCGCAATTGAGACCACATTTGATTACGATTCTAACCAATATGAAAAAACTACAACCTCAATCACAAATACAAACATCAACTTAAATTGAATGAAATAAAAGGAAATAGATCTAATACAAAATACATTACCCCGATTATCGGCAAAATTAGAATGATAATGCAACCTAGTAGCTTCAAGCATCTTGGAAACTTCTTGAGCAGTCTCAGAAGCTTTAAGAAAATGATCATCAAGTGAACCAAGAATCTGCATGAGAGTAACAGTTGGAACCACCTTAATTGCTCTTCTAAACTCAGCAGGAGCAGTTTGAGAATGTTCAATGTGTTTAGCTTCTCTTATCACATCATCATCTTCATGATCATGCTCCTTGTTATACACATCAACCTCAACTTTCTCCGGTGTTTTCGGTTCAATCTCATCCTCAACGTGCCCTCCGTTATCATCAACATTCTCACCTTCAATTTCACCTTCTTCATTCTCAATCTCATCTTCCTCATTCAAAGAAGCTCTTGCCATGTTCATATCCATGAAGAAATAATCCCAAGCCATGTTCTTCGAATCCGGAAAAGGCGGTGGGGGCATCGCTTTACCTCCCGGAGGAGAAGGCGGCGCGTGAACCAATCCCTTATCTTCCTCGATTTTCGAACCGCCAATGTTTTCCTCAACAACAGCGATTCCTCCTCCACCGCCGGACTTCCGGTGCTGTAAAGCCACAGGAGGCAATGTGACAGAGCGTTGTAACGAAGCCGGTGAGAAATTAGGCGGAAGAGGAGGCGGAGGAGGGAGAGTTTCTTCCATAGGCGGTGGAGGTGGCGGTGGAGGTTTAGGAGAAGATTGAAGAGGCGGAGGCCCATGAAGTTGGATGTCGTCGAGATGAGTTTCGCCGTGAGCATAGTCGGAGAGGGCGGCGCCGGTGTTTTTGAGAGCCATGGAGTAACCGGAGTGACCGGCGGCGAAAGCATTACGAGCAAGAACAGCTTCTCTCATTAAGTTTTTTCGATCTTTGCAACGTGCAACTGATTCTTCATTATCTATTCTTGATTGAGCGCAACCCATTTTGGGAAAATAAAATTATTTGGGTTTTTTATGGAAAGAAAATAATTGAAGCTTTTAAGTTAGTTCGAAAATGGAATGTGAGTGAGTTTGAAGGGTAGATTTGAGTTTGAAAGCAAAACGACGTCGAATCGAAGAGGGTTTGAGAAGAACAGAAGAGAGAGAGAAGGAGAGAAAGTGCAGAGTGAGTGAGTGAGATACAACAGAGATTATTTGTTTTGTTTTGTTTTGTTTTGTTTAAGTTTTTATTTCGGTGATGAGATTGAGATGAGACTAAGAAAGGAGTTTAATTTTTGTCTACTCTATTTTAAAACTAAACAACGGTCATATTTTCGGAAGTGGAGGTTTTCTAAAATAAATATTCCTATTTTCTTATGTAAATAATGTAAATAAAAGGAAAATGGTAAGGAGGGAGTATAATCGGGGCATTTTTATAACCCTTGATAAGTTTTATAAAAGTTTGTGAACTTAATACATAGTGAACTGAAATATTTGACTTTTTTTTAATGGATTTGTCTAACATGTGCAAGATTGTATATGATAAAGAAGCTAAAAATAGTAACTATTTATTGAAAATTAATAATTATTTATTAAAAAATTATATATTTAATATAAAATGCATAAGTTCCAACGCGAACTTACTATTTTAAACTTATTAACATGTACAAATTTGCGAGTTGAGATCCTCTCCATTTCCAAAAAAAAATGGAGATGTCCATTACTAAAGTTTTGGTATATAAATATTCAAATAATATAAACATTTCTCAAAATACGTGCATTTATATCATTGATTTATTTCAAAACTATAATAATGGACCCATTTCTTTTAGGAAATGGAAAAGATCTCAACTCCAAATTTGCATATGATAGATAAACTCTTTCTTAATATGGTACTTCCTCTACCTTAATATAAGAAGAAGTTGACTTTTTAGATACATTAAAAAATAAATGTATCTAGTCTATAATATAGTCTAAATACATCAACTTTTTGATTTATCTAAAAAGTGAATTTCTTCTTATATTAAGAACCAGATGGAGTATTTTTAAAGAGTACTTCCTTCAACTTTAATTATAAGCAAAAATTATTTTTTAGATACATTGAATAACTAATATATCTACTCTATATTGTAGACTAGATACATTAGTTAATCAATGTATCTAAAAAATAATTTTTGCTTATAATTAAAACAGGAAGGGGTATCCATCTAGCACTCATTAGTAAAACTCATAATAATATTACTTCATTGGTTCACTTTTTTTTTTTACAATGGTTCATTTTCTTTTTATTGTCTTGGAGAAATACATGTTTGGTCATAACATCCAATAAAATTTATCTAAGGTATATATTATTTAATTATTGTGAAAATATACAATATTTAAAATTATTTCAATTTTTTATTTTTAAGTGTATCTAAATATTGTGTCGGAATATTGTGAGAGCGCAAGACTTTCTCGTGTTATATGTAGGCATGTTTATAAAATTCATACTTGTAAGATTTACCAAAAAAAAAAATCATACTTGTAGGTATTCATTCAATCTCGCTTCAATTTTGATGAGAAAAATTTGAGTTGACTGAATTTGAATTTATCCACTTTAAACCTGTCCCCGAACATGTTCCATTTGTATCATAATTATATGAGTCATGACACTAATTACAAAGACAAAGAAAGTAATTTTTGCATTCAAAATATTTTTTATATATATTTTAAATAAACTACACAAGTTCTAGAAAAAATCTTACCATATTTGACTTCTTTAGCATTTTTCCAATTACTAGTATATTTTTAATGTAGAAACACTTCAATGAACATCTAAATTACATTTATATTTCTATTTTTAAGGCGAGTCTTAATAAACTGTTTTTGTAATTTTTTGCTTTAGAAAAATTAAATTGTTGAAATTGTGCGTTGTTTGAACTTTTACTTTTTGTTTTAATAAAAAAGAAATACAAAAATGCAATACAAGTTTATGCGGGGATGCAATGGGGTGGGGATATCCGGACCAGCTCAAGTGTGGAGTTGTTATTCCATTTTTTACCCTCATTGAAGATTGAGGCATGTACGGGATATCCGAACTCTATCGGATTTGAGGACGGGAAAAACAAACATGTACATGTTTCACCGTGTTGTCATCCTTAATTATAAATATAAAGTTGCTACCATTGTTTAGCCCACGTGATTGATTTTTCTCTCCCAACTAAATATTTCCCACATACAAAAGTTAGATATCAAATATTTTATTATCACTTAGTTGCTTAATACTCCACATGTAATCATTAATGACCATTTTGTGAGAGATATCAAGTCATTGTGGATGTTTATATCTTGACAAATTAACTCCAAATGAGACTATGAGAGGATACCATATGTTGCCCAAATGTACTAAATAAATACATAGTAGATTCGAGTTTTAATTATCCAGCTAAGTTTTTTATTAGACAAAATAATCCAGTTAAGTTAACTCTAAATATGTAGTAAAATTTATATAAAATAAAGTACATGCCATTTATATAGGTAGCATTATTTTCCCTCTATTTAGCAAAAGTAGCTCAAGTTAAATTATTAAAGTCTGATGGGCTGTACTGTATGCGTTAGATCCGGATTCAACAAAGAACTCATCACATTCACAAAAGGCCACAAGAGTACGGATTGATCATTGCTGAGTTAAATTTACTTTATTTTAAATTGTTGTATATTGATCTTTGGTTAAATAGTACGAGGAGAATCTATTCTAAAATATTTATTAAATAAATTATTGTATGTTGAAAAATAACATTTTAAAAACTGGATTAAGGATAGTTAATCAAATTTAAATTACAAATTAAATATGACTATGGACCACAGTTTTTCTGGATACATGCAGTGTGTTTAAACTTGCTCTTATGCTCCCAAAACCCAAGAGGATTAAGAGTTTCTTTGACAACATTATTACTATTATGGATCGGTTTTGAAGTTTGATTTTGCTCTATTTACTATATTTTATTTATTGTCCATTTATAAGAGAGGCAAAAAAAATCGATCTATTATAAGAAAAAAATATTTTTTTAAATTCATTGAATAATCGATTTATTATAGACCATATTCAATGATAATTCAATAAACATAAAAAGTTTTTTTTTTCTTTCTTATATTTGAAACCGGAGGAAGTACAATATTAGATTAATTAGATCTACTTTAATAAATGAAATCTACTAATGGATTTCACTAATAGACCATTGTGCCTATCTCTCTCATAGACAACAAATGAAAGTTAAGTAAATGAAACAAAGCCAAAGTTCTGAAATTTGGCCAAAAATCATTATATAACTCCAAGGAATTACAGAAAATGGATTGATCTATGTCTTTCTAGAGCAGCCAAATGATAACACCAAAACTAATAGGCCATTGCCATTTACCACGACACGCCCTATAACCGATGGGATTGGGACCCGGTGACTTTCTGAAAGGAAATGTATGGTGACTTAAATGACTAGTGTATTAGGGTGCTTAATGAGAGAAATATGCAAGAGAAATGATAGTTAGGCTGAGATATATAGAGAAAATTCATGGTAACTTTTTCTCTACAAACTCAATCCCATTTCATTTCAGATAAGCTGGTTTGATAATGACATTCCGGACATCTTGAATAGAGAAGAATTTATTGCAATAATCAACCATCAATCTTAAATGAGACATTTAAATTGAAAATTGTTTTTCGGTTAAAACAATCTCAACTAATAAATTGAAATCGGACATCACAGATTAATTATGCGGCCTGCTATTATGAAAGAAATTCTAAATCTCATCTTGATCATGAATGATAAGTGTTCATGTATGAGAGGTTTAGTGTGATCAATTAGTGGAGTCCGGTTATTAAAATGGATCCCTTAACTATGTACTCTTGAAATATCTTCATGGCAATTTTCATATTATGCAAGATAAGATGACATGAAGAAAGTTAACAATTATACTAATAAGAACTGAATTACATGATAACAAAAAAATAAAGTTTATTGTCTAGAAAACAAATGGGGTAACATCAAAAGACAAGAAACTATATATAGTACAACAGCGGCGAAATTGGACACGGCAATAAAACTTTCAACAGCTTTCCTGGGAGTTATGCTGTATGTATACAAAGAACCCCCTAGAATATCATATCTACAACTGCTGAACCCAAAACAATTGCCAGTTATGTCGCAACCTCGGTGGACAAAGTCAGTGTCACATTCTGCAGAGAGGGAAAGCAAAGCTTAATCAGATAAAAACTCCACAACCCAATGAAAGCCAACTACAGCTCTGGCTTCTGATCAGAGCACTCATTCTAAATTTGAAAACTGGTAGATCATATAAATGCCATAATCTCAAAACTAGTACCATAGACATAACTTTCGAGTTTCAATACTTTGGATATAACTTTGAAAAACATCTGATGATGTGTTTTTTTTCTTTCAAAGAATCAAACAGAACCAATTCAATAAAAATAACAGACAACCTATCTGCTGTTGTATAAAATGGAAGCATTGCAGCAAATCTCACTACCGTGTTCAATGAAGATATAAAAAATGAGACATTTTAAAAATGACTATAATCGGATACCTAAATTTTGGAAAGGAACCATTTAAATCCAAATTTCTCTCGATGGTTGAGTTTATAATTTGTTATCTAGCTATTCAGAATATCTTGTATTTGATTAGCCTCTTTAGCAATTTTTTTTGGATCCGTTTTTTTGGATCCGTTTGGTTCAACAGAGAGGGGGCGGGGGAAGATGTGTTTGGTTTGATGAGGGAAGAGATTTGATGTTAATAGAGGAAAATAATACATTTATTTTTTACACTGCTATAATATTTAATATCACATTGTAACCAAAAAAATACATTTAATATCACATTAAATAAGAAAGACACTTAGGCTTTGTTTGGGAGTTTTGAGAGGAAGGAAAGGAAAGGTTAAGGAGGGGAGGGGAAGGAAAGGGAGGGAAGGGATAAAGGAGGGAAATCCTTCCCCTTGTTTGGGAGTTGAAAAACCAACATCGAAGGACATAGGGGGCTTATGTGATGATTTTACTATTTTACCCTTTTTTCCCTTAAAATTAATACATTGTGTTATATTATTTTGCCCTTTTTGAGAATAAGTTTCGATTTCAGATAAAAAATAATTTCGGAACAATAGTTTACGATATTTTTTCGGGAAAAAAGATCTAATATTTTATTTGAAAAAAAAGTTCCCGATTTTTTCCAGAAAAAAGTTTCTGATTTTTTGTCAGGAAAAATGTTCCCGATTTTACCGGAAAAAAAGTTCTCGATTTTTCCCAAAAAAAAAGTTTCTGGTTTTTTGCTGGAAAAAAAAGTTCCCGATTTTTCCGAAAAAAAGTTTCCGATTGTAACGGAAAAAAATATTCCGATTTTTTCCGGAAAAAAAGTTCTCTTTTTTTTCCGGAAAAAAAGTTCCCGATTTTTTCCCGAAAAAAGTTTCCAATCTTTTGCCGGGAAAGAGTTCCCGATTTTTCCAGAAAAAGAGTTTCCGATTTTTTTCCCGAAAAAAAGTTCTCGATTTTTCGGGAAAAAAGTTCCCGATTTTCTCCCAAAAAAAGTTTCCGATTTTTTGCCGGGAAAAAAGTTCCCGATTTTTCCGGAAAAAAGTTCCCGATTTTTTCCAGAAAAAAGTTTCCAAATTTTTGCCGGGAAATAAAGTTCCCAATTTTTCCGGAAAGAAGTTTCTGATTTTTTGCCGGGAAAAAAAGTTCCTGATTTTTTTTCGGAAAAAAAGTACTCGATTTTTCCGGAAAAAAGTTCCCGATTTTTTCAAGAAAAAAGTTTCTGAATTTTTGCCGGGAAATAAAGTTCCCGATTTTTCCGGAAAGAAGTTTCCGATATTTTCGGAAAAAAAAAATTTCGGATTTTTTCCGGAAAAAATGTTTCCTATTTTTTCCGGAAAAAAGTTTTTTATCTTTTGAAATTAAATTAGGCTAGGGCTAAAATTGGAATTTTGAATTATTGTAAGGGGTAAAATAGACAATTTATATAGTTAACCCTTCAAAACCCCCCAATTTAGGGGAACTTTAAAATTGGATAAAATAAGCCCCCCAAAACCTTTCCTTATTTTTTTAAAACTCCCAAACAAGGGTTGACCTCTTCCCAAGCCTCTCCTTCCCCTCCAGAACCCAACTCCCAAACAAAGCCTTAGTCTTCTACAAACATCCAACTATCCAAGCACCACCTATGAGTCTCCAAAGGATTAAAATACTCTGCTACTCCCTCTGGCAACAATTATAACTTATAAGCAAAACTTCACTTTTCAGATTAATTAAATAATTGATGTATCTGGACTATATTTATAAACTTTACTTTTCAAATTCATTAAATAACTAATGTATCTATACTATAATATAGACCTGATATATCAGTTATTCAATAAATTTGAAAAGTGAAATTTTACATATAATTGTGGCCAGAGGGAGTAGCATGAAAGGAGTTTACCAAAAATAATGAAGACAAACAACAAAAATATCAGGTTGAAAATACAATGCTTAGATCAGTCTAAACATGTACTTACTAGAAGCAAAAAACTTTCAATCTCCTAAACAATAGCAACCAAAAGTAAAAAAATAAAAATGGTTACGGTATAAAGTGATCTCATCCTTTGCAACCACGCTGCATGACAGAGACAGGGAAGCTATAGAGAATAAAGCCAATTAAAAACTTCACAACCGGATCTTTATGAAAAGAGAACTTACCAACAAAAATAGAAGGGTCGGTGGAGATCGTTTAGATTTTAGACTTCAACTTGGCTTTGAGTTTGCTCAACTCCTCGCTTTGTCGCTTAAAAATGTTATAACCAAACATCAATGTCGCTTAAAACAAAGTGGAACTGAATAATTACCGACACAATTCAAAATTATATACCAGATACAATTTTCTCCAAGTTTTCTCTACTCTTTCTTGTAGTAAACACCACTCTAAAGCCATATCATATTCAATGTTGTTGGACTGAGAACAATGTGAAGTCGATACTGCGTCTTTCTGTTCAACCAAAATTAGATTGACAAATAAAAGAAAATGAACAAACTTGTTGACAAATACTTCCAAAATTAGGACAAGAATCCAAACAAAAATTAATCTGATCATACCATCTCACGTTGTCGAGGTTGATCAATAGCATAATGACCATAAAATGTTCGCTTCTTTTCCGGAAAGCAAGGGAGTCCAAAGCTTCCCACAAGCGGGCTGCCAATCAATAAAATTAAATATTACAAGCAATACATAAGAGCACACTATAGCAAGCAAAATTACAAATATTTAAGCAGTAAGCTTTAGCGCAGCAAGCTTCAGCATAGAGGGTATATGATTATGCCGGTGTAAAGTAACTAGAGTCAGTTGTAACTAATTGAAGAGATTCGGTTTGAATGTGATTTAGATAGATGGTATTCATATAAATGCCATTGAAGTAACTGTATGATTCATCTTTTGATCAATGAAATCATTCCAGAACTTTCCTCTTCTTTCACAGTAGATTAGTTTCTATTACACTTTGGACTGATTATGGGTTTTCAAACATTTCTCATGTAAGCTTTTCTCTTGTGTGTTAAATTTTGAGTCCCATCTACGAAATCATTCCAGAACCTTCCTTTACTTTCACTGCACTTTCCTCTTCTTTCACAGTAGATTAGTTTCTATTACACGTTGGACTGATTATGAGTTTTCACACTTCTCTCATGTAAGCTTTTCTCTTGTGTGTTAAATTTTGAGTCCACTCTACCTCTTCTCGTCTATGTTCTCACACAATTTATCACATTGACTCCCCTCCCCAAACCTAAATAAAATCTCGATTTTGACAATCTTGCAGCCAACATCCCAACTCAAGGTAGGAGGCGAGAAAACCATTATACGATCATGACGCGATAAATAATCAATAAATAAATATTTAGAGTACGCACACCATGCGTCATTAATGTGTTTTGCATGGTTAATATCATAGAGGGATTTAAAGTGCAATTATCATGCATATACAGCTGAGTACATACCGACCATTTGACATCAAGAAACAGCCCTCCTCTAATTTTCTAATAACCGACTCTGCTGCTTCCTTTCTTTTAAATATAACAAAAGCTTGACCTATATCATAAATAAAATATTGAAACACAGTAAGTTGTATATGGGCGCTCTTAAAACAATATTTGCCTGAAAACATATCCAAGCATATGATCCACTCATCCAGAATAACTTGTAAAAGAAGATAAACAAAGACTGCAGTTTCTAACCAGAATGAGGACTAGAACATGCGGTTTTCTGGATCATCTTTGCAGTACATCTTTCTTTAAAGCCATGCCAAATAATATCCTGTGATTGAGAGTAGTACGTCAAACAGATTAAAGATGCACAGGTTATTACGATAACAACAAACCGGACGCAACATTAAGTGATAGGCTAGTCCTACATAAAAAATAAATAAAAAATCAATTCACGCAGCAGCTTGAATATTGCATCTCTAATACTAATGCTCACAGCCTTAAAAGTGAATCACCACACAAATAAATGATACAAATGCAAATAAATCTAACTACAAAGAAATACAAAGAGTAGCAATTAACGAGGCTATTTAGCCCATAAATTAACTACTCTACAGTCTACACAGGATTCAACATACTGGTCATGTAGTCAGTCATATTACAGAATGATAGTTTTCATTATAATTCTCCCCATAATCTGAAAATGCTGGTTTTGGAATGATTATTACCTGTACTTCTGACGAAGTTAAAGAAGGATCCAAGTTTTCAAGCAGCACAAGTCTTCCTTGTTTATAAGCATCTTTCATACTTTCCTCCCAAGGCTGAAAATGTTAAAAGATCATTCATACATAAGTCAGCCATGTTTCACTTAATCTCATTCAATTGCATTGTGGAACAAAAAAAAAAGCAACTTCATGGTTATAAGTAGTTCATTACATCCTACAAGAATCAATTAAATAAAGATGTTAAAGAGAATAGAAAGAAAAAGAAAACTTACCATTGGCTTAAACCATTTGCTTCTATCCTGCCACCAAGTGAAAAAAAATGTATAAGAAAACTACAAATCAATGTTAAAAAGCATCATGTATCAAAACAACTAAACAATTCAAAGTTGACAAAATTAAGTACACCGATTTACTAAAAACAATATGTAAATTCAAAATTTATTAAATCCATTTGTTTCTCCAGAAAATTTATAAAAATGTAAAGTGATTGTTAGTTGTCTTTGTTAGTTAGAATAGTCTAGGTGTATCCAGTAGACTTTCGGTGATTTTAGTTTGTTGTTGCTGTTAGTCCTATGAGTTATAAATAAATCTAACCTACGTTTAGTTAGTTAGGAAATTATTTTGTGAAAGTCCTAAACTAGAGAATGTTCTAGTTGAGGGCAGAATAGATTCTTTGTGCACCAAATTTCTTTCAAATCTATAAACTCATGGGAGAATAATCTCATTTCACTAATCTTTGAAGGTTAGGATTTGTGGGATCCTAACAGACTAATTCCTCCCTGTTAATATATGCCACAGTCAGAGGCAATATGAAACAATCTATAGACTTCAATGTCATGAAAGTTATCATCTTTATCTGCTTGATAAGTTTGACCAATTGGAGCAATATGAAGAAAAAATAAATATTCATATGGAGACGATTTTCCCAAAACAACACAGGTATCAATTGTTCTGGTGCACAAAAAAGTTCCAACCTTGGCAAACAAATAGCCCACAAGGCAAATCAATAGCGCTAATTCTATGTTGGAAAACAAGACAGAAAGAGGTTTAAACGAATGTTGTCAAAAGTGGGGAGAAATTAGACAGACGGTGAAAGAAACATATAATGGGGGAGCAAAGAAAAGTAAAAGAAGCAAATCCACAATTCAATTTGAGGCGTCACATGAGGTGAAAGCGCAGTAGGAATCTAATAGGTAATCAATCTCATAGGATACGTCGATTTGCAAATACAGTAAGGGATAGGAAACATAAAAATCATTATTCATTGTCCAATTTGAGGTGGCCATAGGACATAACGAAAAAGGGACAAGAGACAACACAAGAACTCTATTTTATTCCCAAACAAAAATAGGACATCTCTCTATAAGAAGCTCATTCAAGATGTTCCTATCTTTTCACAGTGCATGCTTTCTTACGGATGATTCAATACTTATTGCAGACAAGAGAAAAAATAAATGGGAGGTGAGATCTAGAGACAACCTTTAGAAACATGTGGCTTTCATTTGAGTAAAAATAAGACATGGTAAATGGAATACAAGTTTAGCAAAAGATGAAACACCTACTTGATCTGCAAAAGATAAGTACAGTACGAGACAAAATTTTAAGGTATTGTACATTTTGTTGTCTTGTAGGATGTTTGGTGGACAAAATATTATTTTGGTATTTTAGACAACTTATCTTGTGAAGGACACAAATTTCAGTTTTTGTCTATTCCCTTGCCCCAATTTGTCCAATCCCAGAAACAATCTTCAAATCAGACATAGTACAACTGAAGACCATAACATACCACAAGTCATATGGTTTAAAGATTCTATTATCAAGAAATCAAATTGCCAAAGTTTATCTTAATCCCCCTAGCCTTTCAAGCAAATTGAATCCCAAGAACATGTCATCTCCTCCTAATGCAGATGCAAAAATATCTTGTTGGATCCCCTGAACTTATACAGTAAAAGCCTTCAACAAACTCATTTTATTCATTTTCTGCCCATTCCCCATTTCCACTAAGTATGTCAGTATTATAGTTGCCAAGAATTTAACAACCTTGTCGTGCAACAACTAGTGTCGTTACTCGAAAAGTAGGGTTGGATACATAGGTCAAATGATGCCATAACACCCTCTTGAGAATTATGTCTAATAATAGAAAATATAAATCCAAATCTCTTTCAACGAATTGGTTTATAACATTGCTTTGCTACCACTACCTCTAATTGTTGGACTATCTTCCATATGTCACTACCGTTAATTGTTGAACTATCATTCATATCGTCTAAACTTGGCATTTCTATCAGTATTTTCCACACGATATGCCTAATCTAGCCTTCTCTTGAATGACCACTCATCCTTGGAACATTCTTGTCTCCAGACATAAAAGTCTGAGATTTGTCGTAGAAAATGTTCTCCAAATTTCGCCTCTAAGATCAAATTTGTGTACCTCATTCAAATCAATTTGTGTACCTCATTCAAATCAAGTTTGCAGCCCATATATTTTGGGTCCGTTTGATCTGCAAACTAATAAGTATTGGACAGAACAATACATGACAGAATAGCACAATACAAAGTTGAAGATATTGAACAAATTTCATCTTGTACGATGTTTAGAAGACAAAATATTATCTTAGTGTTTTGGACAACTTGTGCAGAGGGCAAAAAGTTGTCCCATGGTTCAGTGGGAGACAAGAATTTCAGTTCTTGTCCAGTGCCTTGGCCCCCAATTTGTCCAGTCCCAGAAACAGTTTTAAAATCAAACATGGTACAACTGAAGTTGTCTTGTCAGTACCTTATTTTTTAGCAGATCAAACGCACTCTTCGTTTTTTCCTAAATTTAAAAGCCATGTTCTTCCCAAATTTTTCCGCATACCTCTAACTTTCAATATTATTTATTCTCTCAACTTTGCAACTAAAGTTGCATCTTCTACAAAAAACAAACACAATGCAAACCTCACTTTTGTGGAGTGATAAGTAGTTCGGTGATCTGGGGGAGGAAGTTGAGGGTTAGAGAGATAAGTGTTTGTCGGTTCAACTCGCCCACTAACATTTCAAACAAAACTAATTAATAATATTTGCCATTCAAAAAATACACCTTTCTCTTGGATATGTAATTAGCCTCTAGGAGATATAAAATTGTTAAGAGTCCCCGAGTAGTAAGTACAACCACTTCTTTTCTTGCAATTTCCCAACACAAGTAGGTTGGTGTGGAAGTCATACTCAACAAATTGTGGATAGACAACTAAAAGACTTTTTCTTCTAACTCTCATTTGTCTACAAACGTTATTCTCCCTGTGCTCCTTCCATGTCCTTTTTACCTTCCATTGTCTAAACACCACAAGTTCTCCATCAAACATGATTGTATGAAGGTTAAAATTTTATGTTAAATTGGGACTATGGATAGAATAGTTGGTTTTTATATGACATCATGCAAGACAATAAAAACTATTTCAAAAAGGGTGTTCCCTACAAATTATTATATCAGTAGAGAACAATGTTCCTTCTTGGACTCTTCCATTTTTAAAAGATTTGGTAAAGTCAATCCCAATCTAGAGGAAAGAAAAATTTGTTGTGTTACCTCACGTATGATGTGGGACTTGGTGCGTGGATATAAATGGTGGGTGGCCCAACGGATCTTGGAGAGACTCTGATATCATCTTATAATTGGGAGTTGGACCTAACTCAACCCTACAAAGCTGGTTTTGTAAGGATGGGTTAGGCCCAATATAAAAATCTAAGAGTAGCGATGGGGAAAGATTACAAAAAACTCAGCCAAATGGAAGTTCAACGTGATGAGTGGAAACACCTTCATGAAAGATTACAAAACAAAAATTTAAGCATTGAATCGCACAAACCATTTCAAATTCGAAAGTTGTGTTAAAGCTGTCAAATGCTTCCAACCTACATTATAAAGGTTTGACTTTATAGTTGGTATATCTTAAATCATTGCAATACGTTCAAATTCACATTACCCATCAAAGGGAAAAACCATTTTAGCTTCAAATGTTAATGAATTAATCACTATAAAACTACCAAAATATAATTCTAACATTCGCAACAAGTCAAGCATTATGCATTAACCTAACTATAAATTCTAAACCTTACTCATGAACACAAGCAAATTCACTTTGAACCATCATTATAAAAGTTCTACACTGTGTTTGTTTGACATTCACAACAAATTAGCATGAAAAGTTCAAAGATAAACATTGAATAATATTTTGTATTTAACACACCACAAATATTTCACCTTCATTTCTATTAGGAGATAGTAAAATGAAAATATAAGTTTAATACTCCCTCCGTCCCAAAATAAATGACCTGTTTGACTTTGTTTACGCTTACCAATGTACAACTTTGATCGCTAATATATTTAATTATCTATTATTAAAAATTATAAAAACTGTATATTTTAAAAATACTCGGCGAGACAAATCAAACAAGATCTCATATGCTAATATTTACATGTATATTTTACTAGAAAAATAAGGTTAAATGAATAGTACACTAAGTCAAAATTAGGTCATTTATTTTGGGACGGAGGGAGTATATATTAAGATTTTATATTAGGACCAATTCATTCTTACAAAACTGGCTTGTAAGTGAGTGAGAGGTGCCACCTTTTAACTCATTTCAGGTCTTTTCTTTATCCTGTGTGGAACTAGGGCTTTTCCCAATACATTCTCTCACGCCTAACACTATTGGGTTTGGTGAGCGCCTCGAATCAATAGGCTTACCATATTAGGTTTGGCACGTCCTTTCAAAACGGACGTGTAAGGTGGGCCCTCTTTATAAACTCATTCGAGGTTTTATTTTTATCCTATGTGAGCCTTGGGTTTAACACTAGAAAAAACCTTCTTCTTTTTTGTGGAAACCACTATTGAAACCTAGATTGGTAAAAGCATAAGGGCTCTTTGATTTGTTTTTATTGAATAATTGATGTATCTAGTCTATAATATAGACTAGATACATTGAATAATTGATTCATTGAGTAATATAGACCAGACTCATTGATGTATCTGATTTATAATATAGACCAGATATGAAGGAAACCACTAATGATAAGCAAATATTTCTTTTTCAGATTCATTGAATAATTGGTGTATGGTCTATAATATAGACAAAATACATCAATTATTCAATGAATCTGAAAAAATAGCTTTTGCTTATATTTAAGACCAGAGAGAGTATTAAACAACACTTTGTACTAAATAGCACATTGTGGAACAATAGCGATTTGTTTAAATTCCACGAAATTATAGTAAGGTATAAGGTGTGAAGAGATGAAAAACTAGCATGACAAAATGAGAGTGGTTGTTTTGCAACTTACAACTTCAGGTCTTTGAGTAACTTCCGTTACACGGTAATCTAGCTTGTGCTCCAAGTTTGGAGAAGTTGTAGACGATTCTTTCCGCAACTTGTCACCAGAGAGTTTAGCAGGCATCGTGTCAATCTTTAGATTTTTCGAAGGGACTTCCTTCACATCATCATCCCCATAGTTCTTTCGATTTTGTACATTATTTGATATTTTCTCACTAGAAACGCCATATTTTTCATCTTCATATGCCTTGCTCTCCCTCAATCGCTTGTTGATTTGCCTGTCAGGAAACTTGTTACCAGAGAGTTTTGTTGACACTGGGTCAATCTTTAGCTTTTTTGAAGGGACGTCCTTCACATCATCATCATAGTTGCTTCGATTTTGAACATTATTTGTTATCTTTGCACTAGAAACACCATATTTTTCCTTCTCAGAAGTCTTGCCCTCCCCCAATCGCTTGTTGATTTGTCGATCGGAGATACCAACAATATCACGTCCACCCGTTTCCGAATCAATCTTAGACTTCAAAACGGTCTTATCAATAGAGACATTTCCTCCGGTTTTAGAAATTTCTTTCATTTCCAAACCATCTCTAGTGCAATGTGGTAGTTTAGTAGATGATTTTTGTTCAGCCAAAGAAGCCTTATAAACCCCATTCTCTTTCTCTTTGGCTTGAGGCAAGGTCTTGTCGCAAGAAATTGGGACCAAACCACCATTAGATTTACTACCATCCTTTAAACCAAGGCTAGAGGTACGCTTTTCTCCCAATGATGGCTTAGAATCAATAGTGTCAAAACGCTTGCCATCTAGTTTTTCAATCAAACGTTGATTGTTTTTTTCACTTGAAAGAGTCACCGCTTCATTACTCATCGTGACTTTCACACTAACTTCTTTCTCATCTAAACCAAGTTTCGAAAGACCACCAAGCTTTCGACTATATAAATTGTTAAAAATATTTTTAACTGCAACAATTAAAGAAACAACTTTAAAAAATATTCAGTCATTCAAAATCATGTACAATTACACTTATTCTATATTGATTAGGGTCAACAACATCTCCAATAAAAATTTGTCCAACATAAACATTAATATATAACAACTAAAATTAAAATAGTTTGAACATTTATAAAATCCCATTGGGCAAAATAAAATCATTCAACATGACTTTGATAGCAGTTCACTCTTCAGGTTTCTAAAAATCTAAAGAATTCTCCTTATTTGTATGTTTAATTACAATCAGTAATTGTGTAAAATAACTTAAGTTAAGTTTCCATAATAGAAAAGGCAAAACCTGGAAGTCAGTTTCCTTGTTTATTTTTAAAAAAAAAATTATGACTCAACAGTTTTCTCAAAGAATGAGATAAGTGAAGCAAGCCACATTTTTTTCATACAGATGTCCATGAGACAGCCCTAAACAACACATATGTAATTGCATTTCCGTCTTAAAATTGACAGGAATTTCAGATGATATTTTTAGAATAAATAAGATGACATACCTTCAACTCCAGCAATCTTATCATCTATCTTGTCCAATACTTTATGCTGCCCAACATCGAAGAAACGATAGCATACAAAGTCAGCATTTGGAAGATCTTTGTCTGATGGATGTGGATTTCTGTCGTCCTTTGAAATGAAAACAACATTGCATTTTCCAGCAATAGCTTCCTGATGTGGTATACAATATGAACAAAAATATAGCATGGTCATACTTACTTTTATCCATTAAAGGGAACACACAACATTAACAACAATTGAAGTATTTTCCCACTATGTGAAATTTGAAACATGGGTCCTGACATGAAGAATATCAAAATATAGACACAGTGTTATCAATGACAAATAGCAGATTATGGTTTAGCTAGCAAACAATACACCATATAAAAATGGCAGATGACACTGTGACCCGATGAAGAACCTTGCTGACAGAATTTCACTTTTTCATTCTGTTTTCACTTTTCTTATGTTTCCTCTTTACTTTCATTATGCATTCTCTGTTTACTTCTGCAATTCTTCTTATTTTCCCATTATCTCATCCCCCCCCCCCCCCCCCCTCTCTCTAATTCTCCACCAATTTAAGCAAGTTCTTCATTCGGTCATTATCTCTATTTCTCTTACAATTTGTGTTAACGTTTTGTTTGAACTGCGGTAATCCTCTTCAACAATTTGTTTTATCACACTTGAGGGAAATACCAAAAAACAAAAGAAGGATAAACAAAATAACATCATAAAAAACGGAAAAAGAACAGAAAAATTAAGGACGGGAAAGAAAAAAAGGAGATAAAAGATGGAGCTAAAAAAACACAAAAAAGGTAGATGGTTTGCTAGAGGAAGGTTGCAGGGGGTATGGATGAACAGAGGTTGAGAGAGCAGTGTGTGTTGAAACAGAACTGTTAAAGCAGGATTGAGGGGTTGAAACTATAGGATTTTCACTCATGGGACTTAATTTTTTGCGTTGGGTCATGCTACCTGACCTCCTTTTCATGTTTTTCAGCTTTTTCCACCACAGATGCAGCAGGTGCCACGGTACGCCATAAGGAAGTCACCATACCATAGCCTTTGTATGGTATCTTGTCAAATTTCAGCCACACCATTTCACCATATTGGTGCCATCATGGACAGACCCATTTAGCAAAACCAGATAGTCCGCTTAAACTCCAAATCTTACTTTATGGTTCGACTTCTAGTTGTTTTTCATCTTTCTGTCTAATGAACTATCTTCTATCATATCTACCCTCGTTAGCAATGTTTCTATTGATCTTCTCTACACATTGCTTAAACAACCTTAGATGAAATTCTATCACCTTTTTCAACAATACTAGCCATCATCCAACCACCTTTTTCTCTAACGATCACATTCTTTATTCCACTAAAATTATAGCAACAAAGGTTTCAGTAACACATAAATTGTACCGCAGAAAAACGAAAAACATGCACATGACATGATAAACTCATACTAGAGCTTTATATTTGGAAATTCAACTTGCCCCGAAAATATCAAATACAATGATGCACGTTCCACTTATAAATTTCAATTCTGACGATAATGTAAATTTTAAATACTTGACACTCGCATGATTTACGTTAAAGCTACAAGTTCAAACTGACGCAACCACAGTATTGGAGCATGCAAGGTTTTAAATAAAAAAGGTCCACAACCACAATTGCGGACGCAAGCCTATGGCATCAAGGATTTTAGGACTTCAGCAACTGCATTGCCACCACAATTGCAGCCAATTTTCTCAACATTTCTGCAATGTAGAGGATCGTGATTCACAACATGATCATGATTTAAAACCTTGAAAGCATGTTTAAGACAACGAACAAGAACGGCATTATTTCTTTTTAAACGACCAATGTTAGTTATTAGTATGCTAGGCTAACATTTTCTCTCCTTTGTCCGGGATAGAACTCAAGACCTTCAACTCCTTTTAACCCTAAGCTCAAACCAGTTAAGTTACCCACCCCACCCCCAACACGAACGACATTATTCAAGCCAAAACAATAATAACAAGTGTGGATTGTTCATTATCATGTCACCTCATACACTTCAACCAAACAAATTGTGGTACTACTTAACAGAACAATTATTCAATTACTCAATCACTCAATAAAACTACACAAGAAATATTTCAATAAAACTTCGAATACGAAAATCAAAAGCAAATTACCAGAGGATTGATATTTGAAAGCCCTAATCCTTCACCAGCAGCCAAAAACAACTCATTTTCAAGTGCTTCATATCCATCCAAGAAATTCACAATCTCACATGGACGAAAGAACCACAAAACCTTAACTTTCTTACTCTTATCACCATTTTCCCAAATTTTGATTAGTTTACCGATAAAAGGTTCAGTTTCACCTTCCTTGTAAAGATACACAGAATCATAAAGAGTGTAATCAACACCATCGTAAGTAAACGATTCGTAAAAAGTCACATCCTTATTTCTACCACCAAACCCTTTCTTTTTCCCCCATTTGAATTCAGAAACCTTCTCTTTCGTCTCTTCTACCATAATTCGATGTATCACAAAATTCGTCGTCTGAAAAGTGAAATTCAGACGGCGAAGCGATTTTCGGAAGTTTTGATACTGAGAATTGTTGAAATGAGAGTTCGGAAGTTTATCGGAAGATTGTTAGGTTTTCCGGTATGGCATTGGTGGTGGCGAGTGACGAGAAATGGAACCGTAAAACGACACCGTAAAACCCTAAGAAGATGGAAAGAGGAGAAAGACAAACGACACGAGTGATAACTGAGTAACTGACAGTGTTGGTGCTTTGCTTTTATAATGATGAAGAAGACTGGATTGAAATAGTTAAGGGGAAAATGGAAATTTATTACTAATTGATTTTTTTTTGGGTAAATATTGCCTCTTTTTAATCAATTTGATTCAATTTAGGCAAAATTATGCATGTCAGGTTCAATTATTTTAAAAAAAAAAAATGTAAATAAAAAACTATTTTTGCTTGTACCAAAAAAAAAGAAGACTATTTTGCAAATTGAAAATTTTGTTATGAACAATTCTAGTCGGTAGATGTCCAATAGGTTTTGACCCACATCATTGGCCCAATATTGTCCTATAGATATGACATATGTTACATTGTAAAGGACACTTGTGAATAAGAAATACAATAGTTCTCTATTCTCTTCCTCTCACCCATCTTCTCTCTATCTCTATTCTTTTGTCTATTACTTTATTTTATAACACGTTATCAGCACCATAGTCTCTCCTAAACAATTATCTCTAAAATTTGTAAGTTCTTTCACTTCTCTTTTATTTTATGTATGGATTTTATAATCCTATTTCTTTTTGGATATTTATTTTTTTTATTGATTCACAACCTATGGTCTAGAAGCACCATAGTTAAAATTTTGAAATATGAATCATGAATATTCATAGCTTACGATCCAGAAGCATCGTGGTGAAAGTTTTGGAATATGAATCCTGAAGATTCATAGCATGATGAAATTTTAAAATATGAATCCTGGAGATTCATAAACCTACGTTTCTAGAAGAACCGTAAAATAACTTAAAATATGAATCCTGAAGATTCATAGCTATAAGAAGAAATAAAATAATTTATAATAATAATAATAATTAAAATTATGAGTGTTCGATGTTGTTTTTGCTTCGTGACCGACATTAGTATGGTGAAGCATAACACTTTGATCATTCATATTACATAAACATATTGATCGCTTATTTATTTATGATATATATTTGGATGTTCGATATTGTTCGAGTTTCGTGACCGACACATGTATGGTGAAACATCGATACTTCGATCATCCAAAAAGAACATAAACATATTTATTTATATTATATAGTTCCTGAAGAACTTTGAAATTTATTCTATGAATTCTTGAAGAATTCAATAATATTTGTTCCTGAAGAACTTAGAAAACTCAATTTTTATTTATCATGAATTCCGGAAGAATTCACTAATATAGTTCCCGAAGAACTTAAAAAGGTTCAACTCCTATTATGAATTTTGGAATAATTCAATAATCATGCATCCTGATGGGTTGCACATATGAATGATTTTATATTGTTTAGATTTTCCTTTTTTTATGAATTCCCAAAGAATTCAATATTCATATATCCTTAAAAACTCTACGATGATAGTGATTTATTATGTATGAGTAATTCTTAAAAAAAAAAAATTAGAAATTCAATGGATGATAATCAACTTTTATATTTTGTTTATCCCTATTAGCAAGTTGTAATTTTTTGTACAGTTTTATTACTAAATAAACTTACAAAAGCCTGTAGAATTTTTTTTAATAAACGTGATGCACATCATCAAATTGCAAACAAATTACCTAAATTTAAGGAACATTTAAGAAAAGGAAGAAAAACATGTGCATTTTTTCCTCATAAAATCACTATTATTATGTTGTACTATAACTAAAGTGCCTAATATAAAGGTCACATTTTTTTACTGATCCTATCCAAATAAATCAATAAGCACCGAGGCAATTTTTTTTTCCTATTTTGTAAAACTAAATTAATTCCATTGAAAACAATTTTGAATGCCTTTTATTTATTTCTTTATTTTTCGATTCATTCTGATCAATTAAGGAATATACATTATGACCAATTAATTCCATTAATTTTATCACATTTGATTTCATATGACCAATTATTTCCTTAATGAATGTTATTCTCGAAGAATTGCTCAAATATTGCTCTTTGTTTTTGTTTATGAAGATCATATGTGATATAGTTCCCGAAGGACTATAAAAGAAGAAGAAAAAAATATCTTAATAGTGAAGCATCCTTAAAGGATTTATAAAAGAATGAATTTTACTATTGTTTTGAACAGGACACAGTCCTTGCAAAAGTTAAACTTTTATATCGCACATCCCTGAAGGATTGCGGAAAGAATGAATTGCTCTTGAACATTAGAAATGAGCATCATTTGCAATATAGTTCTTGAAAAACTAATAGTATAATGTTAAAGTATAAAAGAAAATGATTTTTTTTATCATAGTTTATGAAAATCACTTGCATGGTTCTTGAAGAACTTAAATATAATATCCATATATGACTTTTCATTGATAGTGTAGTTCTTGAAGAACTACTAATTTAATATAAAACAATCTTGTAGAATTGCTCAAAGTAATATTTTTGAACATCACTTATATTTATGATATAGTTCCTGAAGAACTAATAATCATCAAACATTTTTGAAGGATTGAAATTTGCAATTTTCTGTGGTGGTTGAATTCTTGAAGAATTAAACCTTTGACCATAAATAAGATTTATAGTCCTCCTCTTGTCATATTTAAAGTATAATTTTCCAAAATATTTATCATGGGTCTTAGAAATGATATATATGTTACAGTTTTTTTAAAGTTGAATTATTTTACGATCAAGAAATGTTGTGTTTATTCATCTTTTAAAATATAGTGTGCTGTGTTTTAAAGTTTGGAATTTAATGATAATTTACTTTGAAAATTAAGGTCACAATAATTATTAGATAAATTAGAGTCAGTTTTTTTTTCCCTTGTAATGAACATGTTTCCATGTTTTGTTGGCTTTATGACAAGGAAATTAGTGACATGCTATCGAGTTCCAAATATTTTATGTTTAGATAAATTGTCACGGTAATATTGAGCTTTAAGGAAAAATTTGGAAATATCATTCGAAAGAGTAACACCGACTTTGGCACTATAAGTATCGCCCACACAAAATTTGTAAAATATTCTTGGCACCTCAAAAGTTATTTAAGGTTCCGGAAGAGCTATTATATTATTATATGGAGGAATAAAGTTTATATTGAAATCATTCTTTTTGAATTCAAATTTTAAGTGTCAAAGATATATTCGTGTAAATGAATATCATATTGAAACAATAAATGAAGAGATGCTGAAATCTCTATATATTATGACATGTATCTTGGATAAAATAAGTGTATTGAAAAAGTTATAAACCAGAAGTTTATACTACACTTATAAATATATTAGTGCGATTGAAACACAAAATATTGTAAACCAGAAGTTTACAAATCATGTTAAGTTTGTCTTTGGCAAGACCGGTTGGGTTATCCCGGATCTAATATGATGCAAAAAATAATAATTTATATTTTTTATTGGATATGTATTGAAGAGCCAGAAGATTCTTCAATCCAATAATTTGTGTGTTATTAGTTCCCAAAGGAAGTTGAATATTTGAAAGAGTCTCTCACAATTTGAGAATTATTCTCTTTGCTAATTTGATTAAGAGCTCATTTTATATATATAATAGAAAGCATTTGATAAATATCGTATGCCAATTGAAATTGATATGAAACATCTTGTATGTTCAAACACAAAAAATGGACTTGAAAATCCATTCTTTAGACGTCTAAAGTTAATTGCATAACCGATACTTATGAGATTATAACTTCCAATTTATATTTTGGGAACATTCAAACATGAATTTAAGATATTGAATTGCATCATGCCAACAATGATTAAATAAATAAGTTCTCCCCTAATTTATTTGAATTTTGGTTTATAAACCAAATTTTACATGTAAGCATTTTTGGATGTGTTGTGTGCATGTCAATTGCTCCAATATAATGCATTTAAATGGGTAGTAAAAGAATATTGATATGAATCTCCAACTATTATAAATTACCTCGAGCCAATAATTGGAGATCTTTTTATAGCCTAGTAGGTTGATTATCAAGTGATGAATTTATTTTTCCAATATCAGGGGGAGAGAATAGCAGCTGAAAATATGAACCAGAAGTTCAAATGAATCACTTGAAATAAATTATCATTATCCCATCTTGATCCTCGTAGTTTGAACCAGATGTTCAAAAGATAGATCATTTGCAAAGTTTATAAAATCAACTATCAGTTGCTAATGCTCCGAACAAAATGGATGTCCCAGTTGGACAATCGTATATTGCAAATGAGTTTTAACCACCCTGAAGCGTGGTAGACCAGTCGGTTCCAAAGAATCCTCAAATAAGATAAGGAGCTAAAATGAAAGATACCCTATTGAGGATATGAAAAGAGTATTTGACATAATTAATTTTTCAGTTCCAGAAGAACTTATCAGGTACCTGTAATAAAGAGATCTCAATAAATTATGTCATGAATGAAATATAATGGAACCACAATCAAGTCAACGTTGAAAATATTTGTGCATATAATAAAGCGCTATATGTGATAGATGACAATGAGGATCATGAGTCAAAGTCTATTAAGGATTATAGACAATGAAATGATTGACTAAATAGATAGATGCAAGTCATACAAAATTAAACTAGCTTTGCAAAGCGAAAGGTTTTTGGACCAGCAGTCCATACACCTAAAGATGGAAATAATTAGATATGAACAATTTATCACGTGAAAATAAAATTTAGAGTTTGACTTGTTATTCAAGGATATTGATAAATGTCTATCATTGATTTTCAAAAGGTATACTCACCTGAAGTGAATTCAAAAACCTCTTTATAATTAATTAAGTTGAGTAGCATATGAAATACTCACTTTATGTGAAAAATGTGTTTTAACATATTTGAACGGCTCACTTGATAATGATGATTATCTGAGAATCCCCGAAGGATTTAATTTTTGTGAGACATATAAAATCAAATTATTGAAGAGACTTAATAAGCATGAATAAGTCTCCTTATATACTCGAGCAGTAATATATGCATGTTGTATAATATTCATGTTGAATATTTCCAAATAAGAAATATGAAAATGACAATTTGTTCATTTTAAAGAAAATATTTAACAAGTAATTTGTTATATTTAAGATTTATGTTGATGAAAATATCATCAAGACTCTTGTAGAGCATATGAGATATTGTCATTCTTACAAAAGAAGTAATATTTTGTGAATCATGAAGCTTATATACAAAGGTTTCTAAAATGATTCTATATAATAAGATCAGTTATGATACCCAATTTTGTAAGATCGTCGATGTAAACAAATGTCATTTTAGAATTCGAGTAAATGATGAACAACTAGTTGGTCCTGAAGTACCACATTTTAGTTCAAATGGAGACAAATATATTGTTGGCTTATTATTTGTTGTCAATATATCATAAAATATATATTTTGTTATTTTAGATATTTGCAGGTTATTTGTCTTATCTTGATAATGGTATATATCACAAACAAACTATATGTTTACATGAGGTATAATCACTCATAGAAATTTGTGAAACAAATCACAACAACAATCTCATGAAATGATGAAGAACTTTAGCGCTCTGAGAGATGAGTCAAGAATGTGTTTTGATTGAAGGATAGTTTTCATCACATACAAAAGATTTGTAATTTTTCTCCTAAAGGGTTCCTACAACAATTCAATATGAAGATAATGTTGCAGAAACTGCAAATTTGGAGGAGATTATAAAGAAGATATGACAGGTCTTTCTACGAAGTCAATTTCAAGTAAAGTTTTTGAGAAATTAATATGGAAGATTATTTGATTTTTGTTCACCCCATATATAATTGTCTTTATGAGGGGGAGACATGTTCTGCACTCTTTTTCCCTTCACCATGGTTTTGTCCCACTGGATTTTTCTGGTAAAGGTTTTTAATGAGGCAGTTAAAACATAAAGGATGTTGTACTCTTTTTCCTTCACTAGGTTTTTTTTCCCAAAAGGATTTTTCTCTAGTAAGGTTTTAACGAGGCATATCCTCAATGGACATTTAAGGGGGAGTGTTATGAACAATTCTAGTTAGTAGATGTCCAATAGGTTTTGGTCCACATCATTGGCCCAATATTGTCCTATATATATGACATATGTTACATTGTAAAGGATACTTGTGAATAAGAAATACAATAGTTCTCTATTCTCTTCCTCTCACTCATCTTCTCTCTATCTCTATTCCTTTGTCTATTACTTTATTTTATAACAAATTTATTTTAGTCTCTCACATTATTTTATTTGTTAAAATTCAAAATGATCCTACTAAATTATAAATAAATAAATATTCGTTAGGGATGTGAGGGGAGTTAGTGAGGGGAGCTAGATTGATGAGAATATTAATAGAGTAGTTAGTAATTGTTGGTTTTGGATTTCCAAACTTTTGTATTTGGTTTTCCAAATTCTATTTTAAAAGAGAATATCTACCGAAGTTGTTACTAGGTTGAGTCACGACCAGGTCGCTCTCTTTAAGACGTTTCGTGGCACTGCCCAAAATTGTGCAAGGTAGACTATCAACCACGCCGCCTCCAGGATAAAACAAGCCCAGTTACAACTGTGCGATTAATTACTGCACTGTAGAGAATCGTTCGAGAGTTACACCTTCAATATGGTACAGAGACCACTCTTTTAATACTGAAAACCACTTTTAATATGATATTGTTATCACTCGGTTATGGTGCTACGACTACTCAAATATGGTGTTACCATCATTCTAACTTTAAGTTCTCCAAACTATCAATATGGTGCAACGACCACTCAAATATGGTGATACCACCATTCAGACTTTATAATTTCTCCTCAAATAAAATATTAAAATAATATTTATAAACTATTAAGATCATTCTTAATTCCGACGGGACATCGTTGTTTCAAACGAGACTATGATCTTAAGGTTACCCTTTATTCTAAAGGGACATACTTTATTAAAGGGACTATGTTTTTAAGACCTTTCTTAATTTCGAAGGGACATTATACCGAATAGGGACTAAGGTCTTAAAAACACTCTTATTTCCGAAGGGACAGAAAAAGGAGATGAGAAGAAGAATAGCTCGTCAACACAAGCTGGAGGGAGAAGAGAGAAAGAGTTCTCGACAACTCAATAGAAACTCTTTGGTGTGTTTTTGAACTGAGTGGAGTCCTCTATTTATAGAGAGATTTTGTAACTGTTTTAGCAAAAATTGCGGCAGCAGTTACTCTAATGGATAAGATCAAAAGGAAACTTAACCATTAATCCATTCAACAACATTTATGGATGAGATCAAAAGAAACAAATCCACAAAAGTTGATGTAACAAACTAATGGAGAAAAGATAGGAAATTCGGTTGGATTCTGAATCTTATCACAACAAACATAAGTTAAAATTATGCGAAGTGATATCCATGAATAAAATAATAGTTAATATTATTTTCATCATTATCATGTATTTAAAATTAAATATCACAATTTAAACACTACTAATATGTGTGATCTATTTTATGTGGGACCCCCACACTCTATTTTTTCAATTCACACAATATTATATCAAAGTTTAATTACTTGGTGTTTAATCTTCCAACCTTCCAATTTCTTTCCATCTTCACACAAATGTTCCAACAATCCCCCACTTGAATTTTAAAAATGGTTTCAATAATAACGTCAAAACGTTTCTATAAGGTTGCTAATAAACAAAGGTGTCGCCAACAACTTGAACCTTTGCATAGCGGGTAAAATTCCGATTAACAAGAGTGGCACGTAGCATTGAACTCAATCTCAGACATAGAACCCACACACAACCTTTTCTTAAGGTGTATTCTAAAAGCCCGTGCATTTATGGCCCTGCACGTGTATCCCAGTTTTAACGAATGCTCTAGGTATTCTGCCCCAAATTCCATAGGAACCGGCCTCAGTTCCACATTCGCATAGGTGAGTCTATGAAGAGTACTCCTGTAGCTGTGTACTCCACTCCATATGGAGTATAGATCTCATTAAGAGTTTCTATTATCTCATCCTCTATTCGCTGCAGGAATCATGCTTTCTTTATTTTCTCTCATAGCATGTTCTATCACTTTATGACTTGTTATTACCCATTGAACCTATTTCTTGGGATCTCCAGTCAGTTAGGTCGGGTTACCATCACTAGTGAGCTATAGGCATTAGTCCCATCTTGATAGATGTATTTAAGACTTTCTCTCTTGTTAGTCCTTTCGTCAAAGGATTAACTAATTCTTTATCAGTACGTACATGATATACTTAACCGTTCCTTTTGAGAGTAGCTAGCTCTCTAATCCTTTATGTGTTCGTGCCTTAATAATCGTCTCTTGCCATTGTAGTAGCGATTCTCAACTTTTGTAATAGCTGCAGTACTATCACAATTAACACTTCTAGCAACGGTTTTATCCTCTATGGGATCTCAACTAGCATTCATTTTCTGAACTTGCTTCTTCACTAGTTTTCTCTAGTGTTCTAATTTTAGATTCATTCCATAATGGAATGAGTTAATATCGTTTGTTTTAATAAACAACTCCTCCAGTTATGCTCAATGTGCAGTCACTGGTCACTTTAAGACTCATATGAAAGATGTTCTATTTTGTATCTTGTACCATTCAAGTACGATAAGATACTTCTCATTTGTATCTTGTACCATTCGAGTACAATATGATACTTCTTATAATGTAATTCTAGAGTCATAATCTTCTTGAGGCACCTTATGACTCTTTCAATAGCATGACAATGCTTCTCATCAGTCTATTAGTAAACTTGAATAAGAGTCTCATGATGTGGCCAACGTTGAGTCTAATATATTCAATGGCATATTTAAAGATTGCCAATGATGCTCGCATATTCTTTTGGTCCAACACCATCTTAAATGTTCTTGAAAAGTTTCATGTTTGGATCATAGGGTGTGCTTGCAAGTTTACATTCAAATAATTATATTTCCTTAAGAAATTCTCAACTTTGTGAGATTCATCAGAAAAGTTCTCTTTTTCTGATCTAGTAATCTTGAAACCAAGAATTACTTCAACATGGTCTAGGTTTTTCTTATCAATGTTGTTGATAAACAATGATTTCACATAATTCATAACATGAATCTTTAAACCGAATATGAGCAAATCGTCTTCATAGAGACATATGATTGTGCAAATAATATTTCCAAATTTGTTGTAAATACATTTGTCACTTTCATTCACTATATACTCATATAACATTATAATGTCATGTTTTTCATGTCATTCCTTAAGAGTTTATTTTAGACCTCACAAAGAATTATCTAACTTACAGATCTTGTTTTCTTGTTCATGAATCGCAAAACTTTCAGGTTGTTTCATATAGATTTCTTCTTTTAGTTCACCATAAACAAAGGAACATTCACATCCTATTTGGAGTACTATCGAGTTATGAACAGCGCCTAAAGGGACTAGTACTCTTATGGGTATGGTTCTTTGTGACTGGTAAATTAGTGTCGAAGAAGTCTATATTTTTCTCTTTGTCTAAAACCTTTTACTACAAGGAGAGCCTTGTATTCATCAACTGTACCATCAGGTTTTAGTTCTTTTCCAAAATCCAAATACAACCGATTAGTTTTCGACTATAAGACAAGTCAACTAAGTGTCGTGTTTCGTTAGAATATAGAAAATCCATTTCATCGTTTATTGCTTCTTGCCATAACTCAGTATCTAATGAGTATATAGTGTCTTTGAGGCTTAATGGATCTTCTTCCAATGTATAAACCAAGTTCATACTCTTTAGCAATTCTTGCTTTCTTACCTCTTCGAGGTTCTATAACATCTCACACGATGTTTTCATAACTATTTCTGATTACTCGAGTGTGATCAGATATAGTGCCCCCACTAGTTCTTAATTTTTGAAAAAGGTATTTATTTTGCCCCCACTAATGTCGTGTTTCCACTTGTGCCCCCGCTATTCTTTATTTAAAGGGGTAAATATTTACATAGAAACCATCATCGTTTTATTCTATGATCACTTTAGCATTTAGGTCATAAAACCTACATGTTTCACTATTTATTGAATACACATTCATAGACTCTACTAGTGAGTTCAATTTTTCTTGGGCTCTAGAATCCAAATATAGTCTAGACAATCCCAAGTTCAAAAATAAGACAAGTTGGATTGTATTTTCTTCAAAAATTTCTTAATTAGAATTTTTGTTCTTAGACTTGGATACTCTATCCAACATAAATTTCAATTTTCGTTATTGAAATAGAATATACCAAATATAATTTTATCATTTCTAGTTTATGTGCCATCAAGTTCGCACATATCGTAATTTATTAAGTTTAGTGATTCAATTCTCTAAACACTGATTTATATGAACTTTTGGTTCATATATCTTGACCGCAATAAATAAAATTTTCAAATGTCTTTGCTCTTACCCCATGTAATGGTATACAATTCACACACAATCAAAACTGCTCCAATAATAGTCCTCAGGTACGACTTCTCTTTCAACATAGTAGAAACACTAGCCAAAGCCACCATGACAAGCATTAGAGGGCTAAAAAACAGAGGCAAACAATGGACCTCTCATATGTACTTCCCATAATATTACAACAATCATTGCTCCTGAAACCACTATACGAAGCAACTGTCAGTAACCTATTATTCCAACCCAATCTCCACGGACTGAAATCCCTCTCAAAACAATTAAAACTAGTGACACCCAAAACGATGTCAATGTTGTGCTTGAGTAATGAGTTGATACTTTTCACTAATCTTTCTTTTCCGGTCCAAACCTTATGTTTTGTAACAAACTTGCCAGTTTTATCATTATCAATGATAATTAGATACCATTGCGTATATGAATTTCTTAGTGTTGTTGTTATAACAACAATCACTTCATTGTTTCAGTCGAAAGATGTACTTTTATAGCTTGATCTATCCTTAATGTATTTGGGGACAACTTAACCTTAATAAGTAACTTCTTCGGTAGATATAGCAGTTCGAAGCGTCTTAAAATTGTTGGTTTTGGATTTCCAAACTTTTGTATTTGGTTTTCCAAATTCAATTTTAAAAGAGAATATCTACCGAAGTTGTTACTAGGTTGAGTCACGACCAGGTCGCTCTCTTTAAGACGTTTCGTGGCACTGCCCAAAATTGTGCAAGGTAGACTATCAACCACGCCGCCTCCAGGATAAAACAAGCCCAGTTACAACTGTGCGATTAATTACTGCACTGTAGAGAATCGTTCGAGAGTTACACCTTCAATATGGTACAGAGACCACTCTTTTAATACTGAAAACCACTTTTAATATGTTATTGTTATCACTCGGTTATGGTGCTACGACCACTCAAATATGGTGTTACCACCATTCTAACTTTAAGTTCTCCTCAAATAAAATATTAAAATAATATTTATAAACTATTAAGATCATTCTTAATTCCGACGGGACATCGTTGTTTCAAACGAGACTATGATCTTAAGGTTACCCTTTATTCTAAAGGGACATACTTTATTAAAGGGACTATGTTTTTAAGACCTTTCTTAATTTCGAAGGGACATTATACCGAATAGGGACTAAGGTCTTAAGAACACTCTTATTTCCGAAGGGACAGAAAAAGGAGATGAGAAGAAGAATAGCTCGTCAACACAAGCTGGAGGGAGAAGAGAGAAAGAGTTCTCGACAACTCAATAGAAACTCTTTGGTGTGTTTTTGAATTGAGTGGAGTCCTCTATTTATAGAGAGATTTTGTAACTGTTTTAGCAAAAATTGCGGCAGCAGTTACTCTAATGGATAAGATCAAAAGGAAACTTAACCATTAATCCATTCAACAACATTTATGGATGAGATCAAAAGAAACAAATCCACAAAAGTTGATGTAACAAACTAATGGAGAAAAGATAGGAAATTCGGTTGGATTCTGAATCTTATCACAACAAACATAAGTTAAAATTATGCGAAGTGATATCCATGAATAAAATAATAGTTAATATTATTTTCATCATTATCATGTATTTAAAATTAAATATCACAATTTAAACACTACTAATATGTGTGATCTATTTTATGTGGGACCCCCACACTCTATTTTTTCAATTCACACAATATTATATCAAAGTTTAATTACTTGGTGTTTAATCTTCCAACCTTCCAATTTCTTTCCATCTTCACACAAATGTTCCAACAGTAATGGTGAAAGGGTGTTGTTTTGGAAGGACACATGGGCAGGGGAAGGATCTTTTGAATCAAGATTTCCTAGATTGTTTGATTTAGCTATGGATAAGGATATTTCAGGAGCTGAGAAGTGTAGGCAGCGTTGGGAGCGGGCGGAGAGGGTTGGCGATGGCGTAGAGGTCTCTTGGGATGGGGGGAGGGATTTTAGAGGAATGTTGTGCCTTGCTTGCTAATGTTGTTTTGCAAGTAAATGAATTGGACAAGTGTTATTGGTTAGTGGATCCTAATGGTGTTTGCTATGTTAGTAGTGCTTATTACTGGCTGATGCATTAGATCCAGGTGGATCATTCTTCTCATAAGGATATTGTATGAAATAAGTTAGTCCTCCTCAAAGTTTCTATCTTGATGTGGCGTCTCCTCAATAATAGATTGTCTACTAAAGATAATTTAATACGTTGCGGGATACAAAACGAGGATTCAGCTATGTGTTCTGATGCTTGTGGTAAGGAGGAAACTCTTTTGCATTTGCTCTTGGATTGTGACTTCTCTAGGGAGGTCGGGTATGAGGTAGTAAGATGGTTGGGCTTCTCTTTTGTCCCTCCACGTGAAGCCATTGACCATGAATTAACCTCTTTATTCTTGAAAATATATTATTTCTCTCCTTTCAGATTTACCAAATCGTTACCAACCATATGAGATTGAAACAATCTTTGTATTTTAAAAAACGAACATTTAAACCACTGAATTGTCTTTGCATGATTGAATGCACTATTAGGCAATTGGCTAGACACACCCAACCAACTAAAAATTCTGCCCTACACCTCATAAGAAATAGAACATTCTAAACATGGAGTAAGGTTTCAACAATCTCACATCCATAAATACGCAACTGAGAATCCTTTTATAAAATGTCACGTTTAACCAAACTCTTTTATGTGTTGACAATTATTTTTCTACTTTGCAAGACAAATTATAGGGAGGCTAAGTGTTGAAGAGCATTTTAGTAACATATGAGAAATGAGAAGGTGTCAACCTCATCTTCCACAAAACTAAACATATAATTTATTTTTCTTCACAATCGTCCATCTAAATAAGAATACATGAAAATCACACCAAATATATTTATTTTACACAACAATAGTACTAATCAGATCATACACACATAATAATGCATCATGGTAACAATACACACATGAAGCCATGTTCTAAGTCTTTCTTTTTTTGACACATCCATGTTCTAAGTCTAGACATATAAACATTGAAATACCTTGATACATAACTAGGCATTGCATATTATTTGAGCAAGATATAAAATTATTATTGCCACTCAAATACACTAATTATTATTGGGAACCCAAACAATGTGATCCTCAGGAAGAAAGTGGCAGATTGGAATAGTCCCTGGCTTAATTTTAAGCACTTGAAAGGCAATATGTTTTGGATTCCATTTTGATGTATTTGTGTGACATACCACTATAGCTTTAACTCTAATCCCATTATCACTCTCCAATGGAACAAAATAAGCTCTTGTATTCTCTGTTTTATGACAATAAAATAGAGCATATGGATAATTTTGTTTGTGACACACAACAGCATTGTCCCCTGCAGCTAATTTCTTCACTCCTGATTTCACTGTATACTTCTGCAACCCTACACTCTTTTTCTCTACCACGGTAGAAACAGCCTTAACACTTTTTCCAAGCTTCAAAGTACTAAAATCAACCATGGATTCAAGTGAAGTTGCACAATACTTTTCCTCACCTTGAATACTTGCATCTTCACACTCCTTAATAGTATTCTTCATGATATGAGCTTCTTCTGACTCAGGTTTAATAGAAAATTTATTAAAAATATCATTCAACTTTTCAGATGAAAATGGTGTCGCGTCCGCAACTTGTCGAGGGACGAATTTGGCTTCATTTGAGCTTTGAATGAAGTTCAAGTGCATATTTGTTCCACGATGCAAATTCTTTTCAAAGAAGAATAATGTTGTTTTGTGATCATCATGTATTTGTGTCTCTGTGGCAGCATATCTATAAGCAAAAGGAGAATGTGGACCAACTATAACAGTTACAGGTTTTCCTCCTACTCCACCAACATTGACATTAGTACCTTTTCCTGCATGAACATTTACACTTCCTTTTCCAACATTTACTGAGGTTCCTTTGTGTTTTTCTTTGCTTGTATGAACACTTACACCACCTTTTCCTACACCAACATTTGTGCTTTTGTCTTCTATCCAATCTGCATAGTTATTATAATTAACAATTTGTTAATTTATCAAAGCTATATATAAAAATAAATATTTTATGTGTTTTTTTGCAGATTTTTAGAAATGAGAAGCTATTAACAGTAGCTTGTGGAATAATAGATTTTGTGGAATAATATATTTTTTAGAGGAGAGAGAAAATAAGTCTTCAAAAGTGGAATTTATTTTATAATTAAAAAATCATTTTTATATGTTGTATACAAACAAATTAAAAATTATTTTATTAAAAAAAATGAAATATTTAATACTACAATAAATAAACACAATATAAATTCTACTTTTATATAAAAAAATTAAAATTAAAATTAAAATTATTGAATATTAAAATCACTATAAACGGTAAAATGGATCGCTACTAATCCGTGTACTAACCAATGTGCAGGATATTAGTTATGGCTTTTGGCATTGGTGTACTTGGAAGCACCAACTTCCAGTAAAGTTCAGGAGCTAAAGCACCATCAGCAGCTACCAACACAAGCTGCAAATTAAATTAAGAATAAAGAAATTCATTAGTATCAAGTTATAGTTTGTTTTTTTTTTTTTGCAATTTAGTTAATTGTAGCTAAGTTGAGCAAAATCTGAATAAAAATGAGATAAAATTTATAATTTTTGACAGTTGGAATATGGAATGAAATACTCCTTTAAACCGTTTTACTTACCCTTTTTTTGTGTTAATTAATCTCCCAGTTATGAGAAAAGGGACCATATTAATATGAAGTTTAGTAGAAAAATAAGTAAAAATCACAAAAAAAAAATTGACAAAAGTAAAAAATCACAAAAAGTTGTTCTATTTAAAAATCAAACAATTTTCCTTGTTATCCCTTTCTAATTAACATATCTAGCTATTTTGCTATTTTCAAGAATAGAATAACAATTTCCTATTACAAATAAAAGAGTAAAAAATCGACCTATCATATATAGTTATAGTTATTGTTATTACATATAAAGCATATAAACCACCACAACTAATAACTTGAAGAGAAATACTAGTATATATATATAGCAAACATGATTGTTTAGAAGTTTTAAGCTCACGTTGAGTATCATAAAAACGGATAGGAGAGAGTACTCCATTTGGATAGCAAAGCTGCAACCTAAAGCTTGGTTACAACTTACAAACTTAGTGCAATTTAGTAGAAGAAAGTTATATAGGAGTAGGAATCAAGCTTGGATGGAATTAATGATATGTTTTCAATGTGTGTCCTAAATGCCTATTTATATATGCTTATACAGTTGTTAGTCTACGTCCAGTGAGATTAGCTCAGTTGGTAGGACATTACATTATATATACAAATGGCGGGCTGGAGTTCAAATCTCAGTCATCCCACTTATCCACTTTACAGGTGGAATTTATAGCCACTAGGGTATTTGACAACAAAAAAAAAAAAATTGTTAGTCTACTTCTAACCAAATAGTAATAGTAATTAGTAATATATTACTTTTTTTTACATTCATGTATTACAAATTTTTTGAGAGAGATTAGTTATTGCTAGATGTCGTGAAAAAACCTATAATATGTTAACTCAAAAAGAAAATTTAGTTGCTTAAAGCACAACTTACCACTAATGTTCTCATGCATTTTAAAAAAGAAAAATGCTAACGAGTGCCCCTGGGTCACTCTTTAAGACCTTTAAATAGTAAGTTTTTATAAAATATTTTGTATTTAATACATTGGAAATTGAACTATTTGACTGTTTTTAAAAATAATTTCTTAATATGGTATCTTTAAAGAGTATCTCAGAAGCACTTGTTGGCAAAAAAAATTGTAAGTCAAGTCACTTCTGAGAAGAAAACTTTGTCACAAATTAAAATTATAAATTGTTTTACAATATCAATGGAATATTAATGTTTATTATCCTATTAAACTAGTATTTACATTGCTCTATTTTTCTTCAATTTTTTTAATTTACATTTCATGACACTAATCATAATTTTTTTTTCCAAGTCTCTTTAGTGACTGTAATTTTACTTTTTTAAAGTCAATAAGTTTCTTAGTGGCTACTAGTTAAATTTACACGAATGTCATAATTTCTATTTTTATACAATATTATTTATATTTTTTAATTGGTGTTAAATGTCTAAATAACTTAATTTTGACTAAACATTTTGGTAGAGACTAGAGATACTCAAAGACAATCAACAATGAATTGGTCCAAATAGTAAGAGTTTTAGTCCCCTTAATTATGTGGTCAGGGATTCAATTTATAACTGTATAAAAATAAATTTGATTGGGACGGTTAAAACTTCGTACCAATATCATGGTTAAAAAAAAATTACTCAAAGACATATCTCAAATGAGAACGGGTGGAACCTACTTTGGTTCCTTCAATATATAACTTTATACTAGTATATACATCTCCAACCAAAACCGGCAAGTGATAAGTGATAGTGTGGAAGGTAAGTCAAAGTTACCAATGAGATGCGAAGTGTGTGATTAGTGATAGTAAAAGAAAGAAGAAAATGCTTGTTCACATCAACAAGAAAAAAGCCAACACTGACATATATGTTAAATTACTAGTAGTAATTAGTAATGAAATAATGATTTATTAATTAGCAGGTGGGTGAGTAGCCGTTTTCAAATATATTATGGAATCAAGCTATTGATCAATTTCTCTATTAGCCTTCAATCAGTCGATGATTAATTGCCTACTTCACTTCAATTGTAGGATATAAGCGGTACACGTACGTTAACTTCATCTCTTAATTTTACATTTGCAGATATATGTCTACGTACGTAGTTGTTCAAAAAGTTACAATGGACACCAATGTCAATGTATAATGTCCTGATTTATTTATTTATTTTTAGTTACCATAATGTCCTGAGTTTAATTGGATTGGTTTTGTTAAATGTGCAATGCATTATGCATGTAATCTATACAAAAATCCAAATTAAAATGAATTCTGCAGTTTGTGAATTGGTATAGCCAATCAACCATTTTGCTAGACAGACAAGTAATTCTTACGAGCAATGTTTAACTTTTTAGAGAGAACCCAAAATTAATTGTTTTGAATTGATTTCGGTGAACACTCCAATACACATCTTATTTAGGCATGTATTGATACACTGTTGATGTGTATAATTTTCATAGGTCCACAAATAATATTTAATATAGGAAAGTTAACAAGCACTATTTGTGAATCTATCACAGTTATCCACATCAGCAAATGTACCGGTATACATTAAATTAAAGGTATACTGAAGAATTTATATTCACTTTGGACTTCATTGTCGAGTAATTGATGAAAAATTTCCTTCTCACCCCTACATTTAACTCTTCTCCCATATTAAATATCTTATATTTCCATTTTACCCCTTGTATCGTTTGGCTTCACCCCTGCAAAAAATTTTGGCTCATAAATTTTTTGGTACATAAATCTCAATTATCTCGATAATAATTAGTTTTTACAATTGTGGATGGGAATATTTTAGTTTATAAAAAAATATAGCTAAAATAAATATAAAAAAAAAAAATCGGTGGAGAACTTGTTGGGCCTTAATTAAATTAGTAGCCCATTTAATATGGACTTAGAAAATACGTCCATAATGTGGTAACCAGTAATGAGCACCTTGACTCGAAATTTTCTCATCCCACCCCCCATGACTCTTTTTAACCCCCCAATATTCCAATTTTACCCCTGTACAAAAACTTCGGAACGTGTTTTCCGAAGTTTTTCTAGTTCAAATTTATCAAAATTTCGGAAAATACATTCCGAAGTTCATTTTCAAGGCAAAAAAAACTTCGAAAAACACGTTCCGAAGTTTAAAACTAGGGACAAAAATGGAAATCCGGGGGGAAAAAGAGTCACGGGGGGTGGGAAGAGAAAATTTCCCTTGACTCTTTTCTTCACCCCCGCTTGTGTAAAATCAAAAGTTTTTCTTAATAAAAATAAATGATATTTATTCATTTAAATTGATATAGTTCATTGATATACTATAAATTCAAAATCATTATAAATAAAAAGGATTAATCTGCAAATAAACTTACAACATTCATATTAATAACATAAAACAACAATTTGGTAAGATCAAACCAAAGAAAATGAATTTCCTATCGTGATGTTACTATGTAGTAGAATTATAGTCATAAAAAAAATAGAGTAAGAACTAAAAATAAAAATGAGAGAGATAAATTTTAATAGTCCAAATTAAAATCAAAGAGTGTCCAATAAAATCTCTAGTTCTCTACTACGTTAGTCTAGGCTTAACTTGTCAAACTATTAACTTGCTAGATTAGTTACAAAACTTTGTCAAAAACAAGTTTGTTTACGAAAGTCATTATTGCTATTAGTGGTGTATACTTTCATAAAAAAATAGTGAAATTATATTATTCATCCGTCCCAATTTAATTGACACAGTTGACTGTTGTGTATTATTCACACATATTACTTTGACCTTATTTTTCTACCAATAAATAAAAATAAATATTAGCATATAAGATGATGTTTGATTTGTCTCGATGAATATTTTCAAAATATCAAATTTTTATATTTTTTACTATTATGCAATTAAAAATATTAATTATCAAAGTTATGCATTGACGTGCGTGAAACAGTCAACTGTGTCAATTAAATTGATACAAAAGAGTATTAAACAAACATTTTCAAGAATGGTTCAAAGAGTCAACTATCTTTAGTCAAATTATCAACTTTTATATTATTCTTGGGTCACAAGATGGTTCATTACAGATTTTAAAAATAGTGGTTTTGATATAAAATAATTTAGAGATTAGTTTTAGAGATGATTTTTCCTATACTACCTTATCATAATTTGGGGGTATTTAACTATCAACCAATGAGAACATGTCACATAAGTAAGTTTGTATGTGGTTCTCACAAATTTGTTACAAGTTAGTTGTGAGGATCACATACAAATTTACTTCTGTGGTTTATTCTCATTGGTTGATGGGTAGATACCCCCAAATTATGAAGGAGTAGAGTAAGCCTCACCGATATAGAAAAGTGAGTTTTATTTTGTGTTTGTTTACTATAATAAGAATCACTGAGATAATCTTTTTATTTGGATTTTTTTATTACAAAATTAGTTTCACCTTTTAACATTTATTTTCTTTCTCCTCTGAACAAAAAAAAAAACTATTACTCTATTTGATAAGTTACTCTTATGTCCAAGTAGCTTATCATTTTTAAATGTTTTCTAATTATTTTTAGATTCTTATTGGAGGAAGGAAATTAAAGTGTGTTGGAGCCGCAACAAAAGTAGTTAGTGGCTTAGAGAGCACCTTAGATGGGGAAACACCAGGGTTGGACGCGACATTGGACCTTACCTCGTCTTGGGTAGATGTTCTGATCACCATTGAGATGGATTCAAGTTCGATCGTAGACGCGGTGAAGCATCAGAGATATCCCGGCAACTACTAGAGTCGGATAGCTCGTAGATGTGGTGAAGCAATTGGAAAAAGCACTAGAATTAGCATTAGTTGGGTTAGAAGATCGGGTAACAAAGCAGCTCACATGCTTGCAAATTGGGCCATTATCGAGCCCAATAAAACTTGGCTCACTGAAAGGCCCTTATTGTATTATGGATATTATCCAAAAAGGTATTTCCCTTTGTTCCTTTTCATCTTAATGAATATATTTTTTGCTTCAGAAAAAAATATTTATCACATGTTTTGTTTGAAAATTGACCATGAAAATGAATAATAAAACGAGTAAGGGACTGGAAACAAATTAAATTTGTATTTTATCATATTGAAGTACAAAAACTTGTTCATAGAGAAATTATCGAGCCTAGTTTATTTGAGTACTTGATAAAAGATTAAAACTTATAAAAAGTGTTATTCTTAATATGTCTTCCATCTTTTTTAGGCTCTTTTTGATAAGTCAAATAAGTTAACTTATAACTTTTAGCTTATAAGCTAAAAACTTTATTTGGTAACAATTTTAAAAAAGAGCTTTTAGCTTATTTTATTAGCTTATAGCTTATTTTCCAAACGCTATTTCAAGTAGTTTATGAGCTTATAGTTTATTATCTTTTCTTCCAATTTTACCCTTATCATCTTACTTGGAAAAAAATATTAATTAAACATATTATTTTTATGTCATTTCATACTTCTAAGCTAGTCCAACTGCTAATTTTACCAAACACTACAAATTCAATAAGCTAACTTATTCACTATAAGCTAAAAGCTAGCTTATAAGCTATCCACTGTAAGCTAACTTATCAGCTCTTTTTATCAAACATAACCTTAGGGTCCGTTTGGTTCGAAGTTTTTGGAGGGGAGGGGAGGGGAGGTGAGAGAATATTTTAAATTTTGGAGAAGTAATTTACTTTTTTACTCTTAACCTTATAAACTCAAAATAAGGATTAAATTATAATGGATATGTTACATAAAAAAAAAAATTTAATGGATATATAACAAAAAAAAAATCTAATGAGTAGAAAACCTAAATTTTTTTTGTTGTAAAAAAAAAATAAAACCTAGAATTTTAATATTTCAACAAGGATAATTTTGAATTTTAATAAAAAAATTAGGGTAATTTTGTCAACCTAATAAATCCCTCCCCTCACCTCCCCTCCCCTCAATTGAACCAAACAGACCCTTAATGTTATTTTATTTTTTTGAAAGATCTATAGCCTGTTAAAAAGAATGCTCTATTCCACAATTATAGTATAACTTTTTCTCACAAGAACTGCTAGTATCCCTTTCATGTTAGCTTTTGATAATCTTCTCTTTTTTGAATAAATTGATAGTAATTGATAATCTATAGCGGTATGAAAAGCAGAATCCATTAATTGAAGCAAACTGTTATTGTTATTACTCTTCAAAGTTAAATTAGTTCATAAAAGCAAGCCATTAGGTAATGAAAGCGAGTCAATTTTTGTGGTGTGAATCATTAAGAAAGTCAATTTCTAGCACTGTTGAGCCTTACATTTGGCATCCCAACAATGGTGGGGCGGTTTACCTATTCAGTATAACCCTCCCTCGATGAGCTTTAGTTTAATTTGGAGTGTAATTCTTGTGTTCTTTTTAGTTCACATATTTTTGAGTTTATATAAAATAATGTATATAAATAAAGTTTTATCTATTGTCTATAAGTTTGTTAAAGTATTTTATAAAAAATAACTTATAAAAATACAGTACAATTCTTACCAGCAAAAAATTGAGTTAATATAAAAATTCATTTATTTAAATAAGCTATTTTTAATAAAAATAAAAAACAAGTTAATTCAAACGGATTTTATATTTATTTATATTGGGATAGTTTTTAAATGAAGTTAAAAAAAAAGAGACACTTTTCAGAAGAATCACTCCCTCATATGGAGAGAATGTATACATCAGTTCAGGTAGGTTGGACTCGTCCAACGCAAGGGTGGTTAAAGCACCGACAGGGCTCTAATCCTTCAAAATCAGAGTGCAGCTTGTGGTGGTGTTTTTATAGACGAGTCCGGAGCTTAGAGAGGTGGCTTTGTAAGAAACATAGGAACTTGCTCAACTCTTATGTCTGAACTTTGGGGTATCCTGTCCGCTCTTCAGGTTGCCAAGGAGAAGGGATTTAATAGAATCATGTTTGAATCCGACTCAGCAATAGCTATTGATCTCATTATCAAGGGATGTCCGTCAAATCATCCATGTTCACCTATAGTTACCCGCATCGATCTCCTTAAGATGCAGGATTAGGAAGTGTCCTTTCATCATATTTACAGGCAGGCAAACCAAGTTGCTAACTGGCTTGCGAGACACGCCCTTATTATACCTACGGGTATTCATAACCTCAATAATCGCCCGCTTGGTTGTTTTAACCTTTTATGACAGGATAGTGTTGGTGTTCACTTTAATCGTAGAATTCCTTTGTAATTTGGCCTAACGGCCTCCCTTGTATAAAAAAAAATCTATTTATTATTTTAGTAGTGCTCTTTATAGATTTTATAGAATTATTTTTTCAACCTTTAAATGAAAAGTTAATTCTAATAGTTTTTCTAGAATCTATTTTTTAAAAAACTAAAGAACTTATAAGTGTAAGAGTTTTAATATTCTAAAATATTATTTTTATTATAATAAATGATCAGAAAGTAATTTAAATTATTTTTTAAAATCTATAGAAAAGATTCTAATTTTTTCCAAAAGAAACGTACCGGGGGTCTACAACCAAATACAAGGAATAGAATACATCAAAATGTCACTCAGGGTTTGTTTGGTAAATCAAATAAGCTAGCTTATAGTTTATTGGACTAACTTATAAACTTGTTTGAAAAAAATAAATGTGTATGGTAAAAAACTTTTCTCATTAGCTTTTATAGTTTTTTTAGAGATACTATTTTAAGTAACGTTTGAGCTTATAACTTATAATTTTTTACATTTTTTTCCAATAAGCTAGTTTATCAGCTAGGGTGTGTTTGGTAAATCCAATAAGCTGGTTTATCAGCTAGAATGTGTTTGGTAAATCCAACAAGCTAGCTTATAAGTTTGTTTTAAAAAAATAAATGTATTAGCAAATAAACTTTTTTCATAAACTAATTTATCAGCTATAAATTAACTTATAACTTAATTTTACTAAACAAACCCTTCCAAAATAAAAGAGACTGAAATAAGTATTATATATTATCGTGTTATACGATTACGAATGTGCTTTAAATCATGGAGAAATCATATTTCCATGCCTGTCTAATCAATCCCTTGGAGCTTAATTTATGTAATGATTAAAGTCGGGAACATTTAAAAACATGAGAACTATTGCCAAAATTTATATATGAGGATCTAAGTGGCGAATATGACCCTATGCATGCATATAATGTGTCTTATTATATTAGTAAGTTGCTCCGTATAGATATCAGTGGAGGCATGATTTTTTCGTAAAGTCACAACCATTAGCATTAATCATCTTGCGGAGGAGTATGGGACATTGAAAATGTGGTGGTATGTCTTATCATAGTTTTTTTTTTTTTTTTATTAAGCATTATCGCAGTGTTTATTTGGTTAAGAATATATTGATAAATAAATTTTGATTTATTAAAAATTTAATCAATGATTTAGAACAAACTAATTAATTTAAAAATATAGATATTTTTGTCACTTCAATTTTATCACATTTAAATTTAACCACACAACCTTAATTTTATGCTATTAACCTCAATATATATACAATAAATGTGTTCGCTTCATTATTTTATACTATTAATGGCTTATACCTTATCAGAGACAACGGTGAAAGTAGATGTCTCTCGTTAGACTTATCAGAATAGTTAATTCATCAGAGTTTATTTATTTAAAAATAAAAGTTCATCAAACTAAATAATTCATCTAATAATTAGTTTTTAATATATATAACAGTAGACCATATTTTATATTAATAACAAATTTTTTATAATTTTAATAAAAAATGAATATCGTTGTAAAAAAATATTCTAATAATTAATTGTTGTCAATTCATAAATAATTAATCCTGCAAATACAGTAATGATTGATAAGATTAATATATTTGATAAAATCATATTATTATCTTTCTTTTATTTTTAACTTTGTAACTTGCATGTGTGAGATGATGTAATGTACGTAACAACAATTTTTGTGAAATCTAATGAACAAATTTTTATTATTTTATCCTGGTTGCTCAAAATGATGATTTGTCCACTCATTTATTTATGAATTTAATGTTTTTCTTATTTTGAGTGTGTAATGTTTTTCTACTCTGTCTGCTTATATCCATTAAACCCTTTATTTATTTATAAAAATCACATCATATTAAATTAATGATGCTTTCTACACCAATTAGACGCGAATAGTTTTATCCGATCAAATCATTTGAAAATAAAAAGGGATAAAAAGAGGAAAAATATATAAAAAGTTTATTTGTAGTTTTGGTCCTTTTATTTTTACTATTCTATAGATTGATTTTTATTTTATTTTAAAATTTAACAGTTTTAGTTCATCCATCAAATATATTTTGACTAAATTATGGTGATACGAAATGTTCTTAATTAAGATTATAAATGAATTTTCTAAAATTTTATCGATGTTGGTATTTTTCATATTATAATATATATCATATCGTTTAAAACATAATATGTAACCAATTTATTGATAAAATATTTTATAGAGAGACAAAAATCATCGCATTGTAAAATTGGAAGACTAATTCTTTAAAATAGTAAAAATAGGAAGAGCAATACTGTAATTAAAGGCAATATAAAATCATGGAAATAAAGAAGAAGAAGTACGATATCTGTTTTCTTTTTGCTCTGAAAAATATCCTAATACCAAGCCACAAGTTATTATATATACTTTTGTCATGTTATCAAAATTCTATAGTATGACTTCATGAAAAGGCGACTTCTGAAACTTTAAAGAACCAAAACTATTAAAAATAAGGTATGCTAAAATATGGTTACTCACACACTTACTAGAACGGCCATTTCATGGTATAGTCGCTGTACTTTAAAGACATTACATATTTGTATTACCCGATTATTGAATAATGAAATGATATAAATTTATGTTTGTCCAAAAAAAAAGGTATGCTAAAATAAACACTATCTAGAACAATAGGTAAGTAAAAATGAAAATAAATAAATAAATTTTAACTAAAAAATATTCTTTTTAAAAATTTTAATATAATAAATGTATTTGTTTTTTACAGAATTAAATGTATTACTTTTAAAATTATATTATTATTATTTTTACTTTTTTAAATATTACTCCGGTACACCTATTAGAGAGAAAACAACAAAAATGTACAAAGTGCGATGATAAGCTAATACTTAACTCCAAAGCTCTGAAAGAATGTGCAAAAAGTTTACCCGTTTCATATAAAAAAAATAAATATTATGTAATTATAGAAAGTTCCATTTTACAATGTATATTAAAGAATTCAAGTGCTCAAACCCTTTTGAATGTAGTTCCAACAGCCACTTGCTTTATTCTTTTTTGCTCACATTCCCACTAAACTAATTATACGATGATTTTATTGGATTAATTTGTTATAGCTTGCAGTACACAAAAAATGTTTATATATTAAGATGGTGATTTTATTGGATAATCTCTTCATGCTTTCGGTTTAATTAATGCATAAGCAAAGTGAAATGCTTTAGAATGTCAACCCAGCACCAATTTTAAATTTACTTAGACGTTGGTATAGGCGCATGCGGGGTCTCAGTTTTCTACATATAATTATCACTGGCATAAAATTTAGATTAAGGTAAACACACCTTCATAATATATTTGATTATATTCTAGAAATTGAATCAATAGGTAGGGTATTATGAGTAGCTTTGCTTACTGTTTATACCGACAAACCTTGTTTTTTATAATTGGATGAGGTGATGGTTTTTATTTTTGGTTTCTCATAGCTAGGTTATGTACTTAAAAGTTAATTTTATTTTAAACTTGTCAAATATTAAATACAAATAGATGTACTTCGATCAGTTGGAATTTGAATTTTGATTCATCTTTACTGTAGAAGCATGGGCGGTACCACACATGCTTCGAGGGTGTGCATATGCACAATGCACCCCATGGATTTTGTTTCTCTGTCGGCTGCTGTAAGAGAATATTTAAAGACATTCACTTTTGCCACCAATGTTGAATCAAAACTTTGGTAGCAGATTACCCAAAAATACCCTACCATTACAACATCCGCTATTTAAATAGCGGACGATATTTTTCAAAAATAATCCATTCTTACAACGTCCGCTACTTAAGTAACGGAAGGGTAAAACGAAAAAGGCATAGGACGCGTGAGTAACCGGCAAAAGTAAAAAGTCGTATTTAAAGCCTACAATAGTGGGCCATTGTGACTAGCACCAGCGTGGTCAAAGAAAGCCCAGTTTCATTGGTTTATTTGGGCTTTTGGAGCTAACTTTTCAAAGGGCCCACCTTGGAAGTGAACATCCCCGTCACCGTTACCCTTAACCTACTTCTAAGGAGTAAAAAAATACTGCTTAGAAGATTTAAAAGGAAAAATGTGTTTTAGACTTTTAGGGTATAGGTCATATAGCCTAGAGTAGCTTCTAAATCCTATGAGAGGGACTAACTAATACTACTAAAAATCACTTTTCTTAAAAAAAATAAATAAATCACTTTTTCAATGTCAATCTGTTAATTTTTAATATGGTTGTTTATATTAATCCGATTGTGCAATCACAATCTTTGTTGTAGCTTTCGGCTACTTTCATCAATTTTTTTTGGTACTTCACTAATTGTCTAATATACTTGTATGTAGAGTCATGGGCATCATCCACCCTTCACCCCCTCAAAGTTTAATTGTGTTATTTTTATTCTGCTTAAGAAGAGTTAATAACAGTATGATGACAGGTGGGTCTGGAAAAAACTTACCTTGTGTATTCCATATATTCTCTAATGGAAATTAGTCATCACTAATGATAGTATGAACTTCGTATCAATATCATGGTAATATAAAAAAAAGTATGACATGTTGTCACATGACTATCACGCTATCGATAAAACATATTGAGACTATTTAAGAATGTTTGAATAAGATAAATTGAGTATTTTTCAAAGTATTTTTCAACTTGAGTAGAAATCTTGAGTTTGAATTCATTTTTAAAAATATATAGTATTATGACAATGTTTAATCAAATTTTGTTGTGAGTACATTAATAGATGATTGTTCTTAATTGTGTTTTTTCTATTTTCCAATCTCGGTTTCAACCTCAATTATAGTTAAGGAAACTCTTGCGATATATTCGCTTTGCTAATGTGGTCTCCTCCATGGCAAATGTAACCAACTTATCTTCTTCGCAACTTGTTAGGCGTGTCAGAGAGTTTTCTCGTCAAGGAGTCGCCAAATAGCCTCTGTTTCTAACATGCTACTAGTGTGAGCAAGGCCACAATTGAATTCAAGTTCTTGATTTGGGAAGTCTAGTAGTTGAAACAATCCATGATTGCACTCAATAATTCCTCTTGTTTCTAGCTATGTTTAACCGAACAAAGTTGAACTCTTGAGCTATATGATTGACTTGTAAGGAATTGGGATAATGACATCTCGTCTAATTATTTTCACGTTTCTACAAACCTTCCGGAGAGGTGGGAAAACCACAAGAGAGTCACTCACTCCAAGGTACATGGAAAAATTATGCATTTTAAGGTATCAAACGCTCATTGAAGTTGCATTCTAGTGTTGTAGTGTATAAGATGATATCGTGGATCTGTCTTTCCGTCGTACTCCTATATGGTTAGGAGTCTAAAGCGCTCTGGTATCGGTTCTTTGACCTCGCTTGTGAAAGGGAGTTTCATAAAGTCCATTCGTTGACTCTTCCTTCGAAGTGGTCTTATGGATGAATAACCAATTACTGAATCAAAAGTCGCGACAATGATAGTTATTGTAGCTATGATCTCTTGATGGCGAGCAGCGTCGCTTCCTTTGAACCCCAACTATTCTTATTTTGAGTATTCTAATACATCCCTTTGTCTTTTTGATCCTTCAGCCTCATGTTGTTGTCTTCATTCCTGAATTGTTTTATTTGTACTTTGAAAACTTCTATGTTGAGTTCAATAAGAGATAAACCAATATACTCCATGGGAAACTTAAAGCTAGTAAAAAAAAAAGTAAAAAATTACATCAAACATGGGAAACTTATTTGTTGAGTGATATTTGATTTTAAAAACTTTGAGTGCATAATATTTGACTTTGTTTTTAAAATGAATGGAGTATTTTTTTTATTTATTTAAAATAAAGCACTGTCTTACTTGCAATAAATAATCTAAACTCGGATACAGTCCACAATCTATGAGACCCAAGTTGGGTCATTCCAAAGTCCAATGAAAATGATCACCACAAGGCACCAGCTATCTTCTAGATCATTGTCTGTTAAAACAACTCTTTTTAACTATAATTCACACCTTATTGGATTAATTTATAACCAATTAAAAGTACTTAAAATGGATGATTATTTTCTGCAAGATACTCCTAATCATATTGCCAATCTCCCCAAACATTTGACGAACACAGTGACGTTTTCATGTGGGTTTTAAATATGTAAAGTAAAGACCTTAACTTTAGCATTCTGTTCAAATGAATGTCACATATATCTAAACGGCCTATCAAGTTTTTAAGTAGTAAGTAGTACAGTACTAGATTTTTTTTCTTTTTTTAAAAAAGCTAACTAGTGCTCTAGCAGTACTAGTGCTAGTTAAAGAATTAAATTTGTTAAATAAATTTTTGAAATTTGCTCAATCTACATTTTAATAGTATAATTTTTTTTAATACAGAATTGTTATGAATAATTAAGCTCTAGTGGATGTCCATCCATCTCTCCCCACTAGTAAGTGACCTTATGTTACCTTTGTCCATTCAATTGCTTATTTGTGTCCTATAAATAGGACTATTGTTATGATGTAAAGATACATAAGTAAAGAGTTGAATACAAAGTTCCCATTCTCTATATCTCTATTCTCTAGCACCTATAGTTTATTTCTAACACGTTATCAGCACGAAGCTCTAACAATACAATTTGAGGTAAGATTCATACATATTTTTTTATTTGTAATTGTTGTATGCTTGTTTGAGGTGTTAAACGTGGATAGATATGACTCATGTTTGTACACTCTTATTATGTTAGTATTCTTTAGCTTATTCAGTTATTCTATCCCCATAATCTGGCTTAACAAAATAATTATTGATGATTTTATATGAGACTGGTGTGTAGACTGTTGAGAATAATTTTTGATCTTTTCCTCTGTCATAAAATGAAGGTACAATTTCTGAAGAGAGGAGAAATATTTAATAGAATATTTTATAATGGTGCAATAGTAGATCAAATGCTATCATTATTGTTAAAAGTAAAATTAAAATAAAACAAATTAGGCAATGAGGTTCCACATAATCAAAACTTGGAGCAAAATATTATCGTGTTAAAACAGATTAAAGTTTTATAACAGATTAAAGTTGGATCTATGCATTTGATATCACTAAATGAAGCACACAAAATATGTCATCAGACAAATAGTCAAACCATTTCTAATCAGATCAAACCATTAGATGATGATGATGATGAATCTGTTCTATATATTTATTATATTCATACTAAAAGTTGGATCCAGAATTTATTACTCGTTCTATCTTACGCTAATAATAATAAAGTTTATATTTAAGGTGTTTTGGCAGTTTGTTTGTATAGTTTCTGTCTCTGTAAATGGTTAAGCCGTTAAGGTGTTTGGGGTGTTTTATACTAATTATTTGTCATTGGGATGTTGTGACTTTATTATATATTTTCAAGCATGCGTTGTGCCTTTTTGAAATTTAATTCATTTGGTTGTCTTGGTTTAGAACTATAATTATTTTACATAATGCACAAATTGTGTTTGAGAAATCTTTGAACTATGTAGTTTATGGGATTATAATTAGATAAATTTGTCTTTGCAAATTTTCTCACATAATTGAAGATTATAAAACATAGATTCAATTTTCCTTATGAGAAGTACACTTATATCTTTGGAACCTGAGAACTAAAATAAAATTGAAATGCAGAGTTATGATGCACCTAAATTCTTATCAAATTTTATTGTGAAAATTCGAGTACTCTATATATATAGCTATTTTGCATTTGATACGAAATATTTGAATTGAGTTGTATGAGTCTTTCTTCACTATTGCTTTGTTTTCTTGACTATGTTAGGCTAACACTTATTTATAGAAAATTTAGACATCTAAATTGATGTAAAATAAAGTATTAAGAGAATTGTGTTTTCAACTTTCATTGCTAATAGTATTATTTGTTCTAGAAACTTTATCTTTGTAATAATAACACAAAATGTGAAAAGGTCCGTTGAAATAGCAGTAGTTGATTGAAATGGTGAAAATTGACATATTAAATTGAACTTCATTTTAGAAGTTAATGAATGCAATTTTCTAGTGAGAATTCTTGTGTTTAGGTGTCACTTGGATATAAATAAGTTACTTGATTCATATCGACCACATATTCGTGAATAACATATTTTTATATACTATTATGTAGTTCCTGAAGAACTCATGTCATTCTATGTAAATTCTTAAATAACTCATACCATTCTATGTGAATTTTAGAAGAATTCAGAAGCATAGTTCCCAAAGAACTCATATTATTCTTTGAGAATTCCTGAAGAATTCAAAAGGGTAGTCCCTGAAGAACTCAACATTATTCTATATGAATTCCAGAAGAATTCAAACGGATTAATCCCCCGAAGGATTGATTAGAGAATTGATTTTATTGTTAAAATATATTGCATAGTGAAAAACTTAAAAATTCGATTTTATTCTCTATGAATTCCTAAAGAATTCAGTAATGATATATCTAAGAAGGATCATATAAATAATTGATTAGATTGGTTATTTACTTAAACTATATTTATACAATGACAATAAGATCTATTGATTTGAAGAAGAAAAAGATAGAGAAAATTTAAGAGACAATATGTGTATTTCAACACTACTGAAATATACTTCTGAAGTAGCAAAATTGAGAGAAACATCTTCAACAATTTATTTTTAGAAGATTAGTCATATTTATAATTGAACAAAGAGTAATTATTATTTGAATACCATTCCCAGAAGTGAATAGTTCATAATGTTATGGTTACGGTAATTGATTTAGCGTTGATATGATACATGTCAAAGTTATAAAATTTTATTATTATGAGGTAATATTTGATCAAAGAATTTTCTTTTGTGAGGTAATATTTAAACTTATATTATATGCTTTGTTTCCTTACCTTATGAACAAATATATTTGATTATGATCTATTCTTCTTTTTCCACGAGATGATATGCATATTTTCGTATAAAATTTGTATGATTTAGAAAGTCTTATTTGTTGGAGAAATTATATGTTCAGCTCTTTTTCTATCTATGGTAATGCAAAAGATAAATCAAAACTTTAGAATATTTAATATATAGTTTGAGTTGGATATAATATATTTAGTTCATTATTGTTTCCAATTGATAACAACAAATGAAACACATATTATAAAGCATGTTTCAAATTTCAAATGAATTAGAATAAATATAACATATATTATCGTAAACTTGAAGTTTACAAATCATGCTTCAAATACTCATTCTTGAGTGTATCTCTGAATGATTGTACAAACAATGATTTTTTTTTTCTATCATTTGTGATATAGTTCTCGAAGAACTATAAGATTATCGAATGCTCCTGAAGAGCTAATATTGTATTGTAACATAGAGGAACAAAGTTATCATCTTTTTCTTCTTGTTTGTACTCTACACATATATTAGGGGAATTGAAGCACAAAAGTCATTGTAAAACAGAAGTTTACAAATCATAATAAGTTTGTATTTGGCAAGACCGGTTGGGTTATCCCGGATCTAATATGATGCGAAAAATAATTATTATATTATTGGATATGTATTGAAGAGCCATAAGATTCTTCAAATAATTTGTGGATTCCTTGTTCCCAAAGGAAGTTCAAAATTTGAAAAATTAAGTCTCTCACAAATTTTGAGAGTACGTGATATTTGTAAATCAATACACCAATTACGATTTAAATATTTTATGACTTTAATTGATGCATCAATAAAATGGTTAGTCGACTCACAACCAGAAGTTTGTGAAATTGCTAAATATCACATGTCGACTAAAATTGATTTGAATATCTTGTAGCATATGCTCATTAAAAAATATGGACCTGAAGATCCATTCTTTAGACGTCTAAAGTTAAATGTGTGATTGGTACTTATAAAATCATAACTTCAAAATTCTACTTTGGGAACATGAGTTCATTTATATCGAGTTTTTGCTTCGCATCAAGCCAATAAGTTATTATATGGAAGTCCTCCCCTTAATTTGCAATTCAGTTAAGTTTAGGTTTATAACCAAATATTTTTCATCTAAGCATTTTTGGATGTGTTGTGTATATCACAGTTGCTCCAATATAATGCACTTAGATAGGTCTTGAAAGAATATTGGGAAAATATATTTGATATGAATTTTCATCTATTACAAATTGTATCGAGCCAACTTATTTACATCCCAGTAGGATGATTATCAAGTGATAAATTAATTTTCCCAATATTAGGGGGAGAGAAGAAGCAGCTGAAAAATATGAACTTGAAGTTCAAATGGATTATTTGAAAAGAAATATTATCGTCTCATCTTGATCCTCAAAATATAACTCATTTGCAAAGTTAAGAAATTAAAATAGAAGCTGCTAATGCTCCAAAGAAAATAGATATCCTTGTTGGATAATAGAATATTGCAAATGAGCCTCAACCGCGCATGAAGCGTGGTAGACCAATTGGTTCCAAACATAAAAATTCTCAAACAAGAAAATGAGTTAAAAGGAAAGATAACCCGAATGAGAATGTAGAAACTCTTAAAGAGTTTTCTGATATGATTGATTTTTAAGTTCCAGAAAAACTGATCAGGTACCTGAAATTTATGAAAGTAAAGAGATCTCAATAACTTATGAATGAAATGAGATGGAACCAAAAATGAAAGTCAACGTTGACGATGTTTTCATATAGCGATATATGTGATAAGTAATAACGAGGATCATGAATCAAAGTCTATTAACGATTATAGATAAAGAAAATATCTGCAGATGAAAATGGACAATTTCAGTGAAATCAAACTCTATTTATATAGCTGAACTGTTTGGACTTGTAGTCCGCACACCTGAAGATGTGAAGTTAGTTAGTTATATACGACTCTTTACGCTAAAGAGAATTATATTGATATAATACATACTTATATAGAGTTTGATATGTTCACCAAAAGTGGAAGGTAAATGTTTACAATTTATTTTGATGAGACATATTCACCTGAAGTGAATTCAATAAATTTTTCTTGCTTGATTAAGTTTAATAGTACTTGAAAAACTAAATATATATGAAATATATGTTACTGTTATGAAACTATTTGTAAAGAGGAAGAATAATAGAGAAGAAAAGATAAAGGAGATAAGAGAGAAAGAATAGAGATTGTATTATTCTCATTAAGGTGTACATTACATAGAATTGATAGTCCTATTTATAGGAAAACATATGGGCCAATGATATGGGCCAAGGCTAATGGACATCCACATATAATTATTCATAACACTCTCCCTTGGATGTCCATGAAGGATATGCCTCATTAAAACCTTACTAGTAAAAACCCAATGGGGAAAAATCCTAGTGAAGGAAAAAGAGTACGATATCCTTTGTGTTTGAACTGCCTCATTAAAAACCTTACCAGGAAAACCCAGTGGGACAAAACCATGGTGAATGGAAAAAGAGTGCAGAACATATTTATGTCTCCCCCTCATAAAAGCAATTATATATGAGGGGAAAAACCAAATAATCTTCTGTAGTAGTTGCTCAAAAGCTTGACTTGATGTTGACCTTGTAGAGAGTTCTTCATATCTTCTTTATTATACCCTTATTCTAAATTAACAGTGCTTCCGATATTATCTTCATATTGAATTGTTATAGAACCCTTTAGAACAAAATTCACAAAACTCTTGTATTTGATGCGTACTTGAACCAAATCACATTCTTTATTTATCTCATGTGGTGCTAAACTTTTCTCGTCATTTTATTTCATGAGATTGTTGTTGGTAATTTGTTTCACAGATCTTCATGAGTGATTGTTCTTCCTCATGTAAACATATAGTTGTTTGTTATCCTTACTATTATGAGGATTAGAAAAATAACCTGCATATCTCAAAATAACAAAATATATACTTGACGATATAATAATAACAAATAATATTTCAACAATGTATTGGTCTCCATTTGAATTAAAATTTGGTACTTCAGGACCAATTCAAGTAAGTCATCATTTTCTTGAGACTTGTGATAACATTTGTTCACATCAAGTGACATTGATACACAAATTATATATTTTCATATAAAATGTGTTTAGTACCTTATTTCATATGAGTGTCTTGGTGCATAAAATCTCATTGAAATACTAAATTTGCAATTCAAAATAAACTTTGACCATCCAACATATTTCATTTCAAACTTTTCTTTAATCAATGAATTTCAAGAGCTCTTCAGGAGTTCTGATCAAGTTTCTATTATCATCATAAAAAATTAATTATAACAAATTCATTTTCAATGATGGACAAATGTCATTCTCATATTTCTCATTTGAAAATATTCACTAAAATTATTATAAAACATATGCATTTTGATTGTACGTATATACAAAGAGACTTATTCATTTTATTAAGTTATCTCTTTAATATTTTAATTGCATGCCTCATGCAAATTAATTCCTTTAAGGAGTTTCATATAATCCTCACTAACAACAAGTGAGTCATGTAAATATATTGTAACACAATTTTAAAATAAAGTGAGTCTTTTTGTGTTACTAAAAGTAAGAAAATATTTTAATTTCACTTCAGGTGAATATCTCTCATTTCACTTGAATACGAAGGCTCATATATGCTTATTGGATTTATACCTTCAGGGCATAGACTTCAAGTCCAAAAACCATTATAATTTGCAAATGAATTGCTTCTTTATATTTTGGCTAACCACACCCTTTAATTTGGGTTCAATGTTCTCGCACTTATAATATTTAATTAGCGCTACATCATTTGTCGACAATTTTTCAAGTTCTTGGTTCTTTGTTTTAATTTGTAGAGATATAATCAATTGAGATCTCTTTATTATCATAAATGACAGGTACCTGAACCTCTTCGGGAGGTATAAACATTTTGCAATCTCTACACTTTTCATGATTGTTTTTCTCACCAACAAGACCATCTTCCTTCTCTAAGTTTTATCTTTTGAACCAAGTTTTAGGCATCCCTTAGCCTATTAAAATTTCAATAGAAAAGGACATTTGCAGCATAAAGGAATTTAGAAATCCCTTTTTGGTCAGAGAATGCATATTTTGAACTTCAAGTTCACATTGTTGTGTGCGAGTATTTGAATGCATTCTATACAAATATTTCAGAGCTGCTTATATTTATTTTTCTCTCCCCCTAATGCCGATAACTAATAACAAGATATGAAATATCTTATGGCAAAGACTCAAATTCATTACATAATCTCAGTTTTCTGTAGTTTCATCTAACATTGTCTGCTGGACAATGGAGAACATATAGTTCACATAAAAATTCTTCGATGAGAGATATTAAGTTCCTGACCATGAACAAATTGTAATGGGGAGAATTTTAATAATTCATTGGCTTGATGCACATAGATGTTACTACTAGCAAAGTAACATGTCCAAGTAAGGACATTTGTTCTCATAATAATTGTCCGGCTATAAATATAAAGCATTTAGCTAAATATCTTTCCGAGACCATTCTAAATATGAACATGCACAACTTGACATTCAAAATAATGTCACACACCAACTTGATCAAGGTTGGTGACACGTTTACTTGGTCATTTAGTCGATGCATCGATAAACTTATATCATATCCAATTGGCCAACAAAAATATTGGATTTATGCACATGTATCACATCAAATAATGGAAATTTCAAACCCTTTATTTCGTCTTTTATTGGCTTTGAGAACAACATCTGATAATTCATTATATTGAAGAATGTTCATACTTTTTGATTGCATCATAAGACTCGGGATGGTCTAACCGGTCATGCCAATTATATTCGCTTTTTCAAATGTAGAACTGTCTTAGATAAAATGATACTTCAATATTTCAGATAATATTTTCTCGCAATTTGAATCCTTCAGGGATTTTTATATTTCCTCATTTTATCGTCCTACTTTGATACCAATAGTTGGGGAAAATAAGCGAGTCTCTAAATCACGTTTGAATTCTCAATATTCTTCCCCTCAAGTGTGATTTCTACCACATCATCATAAACATTGTTTGGGATTTCATAGATCTCTGCCGGAGAATCACCATACAATTTTGTATACATTATCATGTCCTTCTGGGACAATTTAATCATACTTTGATAAAAGATCACAACTTAGATAAAATATTTGCTTCAGGAAATATCTCAATAGTACATAAAATTCATCAACCAATTTACAATCAATAATGATTGTAAAATGACGCAGGATAGTGTATCTCATTTTACAAAGATAACTTGATTGAAAAGATAAATAATTCATGTTCTATGTTATTTTTACTATGAATCTTCTGGATTCTTAGTTAAAGTACATCACACTATGGCTCTTCTGGGCTCATAGTTTAAAACACAAATAAATTTCTATGAGCACTTGAGGAATATAATGCATTTTTAATATTTACTTGAGTTCCTTTGGATAATAATATTTTCGCTCTTTCGGAGCCTTCAATATCATATTTTGTAATATAGTACTAACATTAATTTCTTCCAAAAGAGAAACATATTTCTTTTAGAATTCCCCTGATATTCTTAATTCTATTTCTCGTTGTTTTATCAATTAAAATAAGACAATTATCACAAGATACAATAATACCATTAAGATGAATGATATACCGATAGTTTCGATTTATTTAATGGGTATGAAAAAATAGAAGACTAACAACTAAATGAGTGAATAATAGAATGTATAAATACAAAATTACATAAATTAAAAAAAATAATCGCAATCTAGGAATAAATTTTATCTCAACTTTGCTACTTCTGGAGCATATTCAAGGGAAAAAAAATTCCTCTAATTTTCTTTGGTCCAACATCCCATATATACTAAAATCAAATAAATCTTATGGACTTTGATCATGGTCTTAATATTTTGTTCTTCAAGAACTTAACCGTATATGGCTATCAACAACGGTAATGAAAAATTACAATTTTCCGATCCTTCTGGACACTTGATATTACACTTTTGGTTATTCAAGAATTATACCTTTAGGGGTACTAGATATTAAATTATTAATTCTTCAAGAATTATACCACCAATATTCATAAACATTGATTATGAAAAATTATTATTGAGCGATACTACAAGAATGCTTTAATATTGTATTTTAAGTTCTTCGGGAACTATACAAATAAATTTTCATTAACAATATGGTTAAGGAAATCCATATTCTTTGAGCAATTCATCAGGGATGCGTTAATATTAAGGCTTTAGTTCTTCAAGAACTATATCACAATGATCTTCATAACCGAATGATATTCATAATTTCTTCAAGAAAATTTCATTCTATGAGCAATCCTTCTAGGATGCTATGAACTTTTGGTTCTTCACAATCACAACTATCATACAAGATTTTTTTTTTATAGTGATCAAGAATAATTCACTTTTTTTTCAAAATCCTTCAAAGTTGCTCTATATTAAATTTATATTACAAATGATCTTCATAGTAAGAGCAATCAATTCTTGGCACAATCCTTCAGGGATGCGCAATATTAACTTTCTAGTTCTCAAAGAACTATGTCCAAATATTCAAAATAATGATATAATTCATTCTTTGAGAAGTCATGCTTCAATATTAAGTTTTTTTTTTTCTATAGTTCTTCGGGAACTATATCACAATTGATCTTCATAAACAAAGACATAGATCAATGTTTTGAGCAATTCTTCAACAATGTTTTAATATTGGATTCTAGTTCTCCATGAACTATATGACAAATCCTTCTGGGATTTATTTATTTTTTATTTACTATCATCAAACTGTAAAATTAAGCAAATTGGACAAAATATAAATTAATTACTTAATTATTATTTTTTTTTTAACGTAATAATTAAAGATGAAAAATAAATAAATAGAAATGGTATATAGGTATGGAAGGCACTCATTATTGGTAAACATAAATAATTGGTCCAGTATTCAGATTAACAAATTTTAATTATTTTTTAATTATTTTTTTTATAAGTAAATTAACAAAATTAATTAGTCAAAGATAACATAGAATACTATATCAAGAAATAACATATTAATAACACTAATCGAGTAATCATAGTATATGATTAAATGTGAATTAATTATTGGTATTTAATTATGTTCAATATGGAATGAATTGACAAAAATTAATAGAGTTAATGGGTCATAATTAATAAAATTATTTGGTCATAATGAATACAATTAATTGGTGATAATTTCACATATGAATAGCCATCTTTAACGTGAAAGAAAATATTAACCAGACAAAATATATCAAAAGCATCGGTAACATAATGGCATATATATGAATGATAGTAGTATTGAGTTAGCTTAAACATTATATAGGTTCATCGTAACATTATATAAAAACAAATAAATTGCAATAAAAATTATAAATTGGCAAAACTTTAAAAATAAAGTTGATTAGGCTATCCTTCGGGGATGCATATATATTGAATATATTGAATTCTTCAAGAATTCTAAGAAGTAAATTTTTCCAAGTTTTTCAATAACTATATAACATCTTTATGATGTAGGAATATTCATAAAAGAGTTTTCAAGTTCTTCAGGAACTATATCATATAAAAATAAAAATGAACATGTTTATGTTCTGTTGGATGATCGAAGTGTCGATGTTTCACCATACATGTGTCGGTCACGAAGCATAACATGCTTCACCATACTGTTGTCGGTCACGAAACTCGAACAATATCGAACATCCAAATACATAAAGACATGAATCTTCAGGATTCATATTTTAAAATTTCATTATGCTATGAATCTTCAGGATTCATATCTCAAAAATTTTACCACGATGCTTCTGGATCGTAGGCTATGAATATTCGTGATTCATATTTCAAAAATTTAACTATGGTGCTTCTGGACCACAAGTTGTAAATCAATATATACAAAAAAAATAAAGATCTGAAGAAAAAAACTAGAATTATAAAACTCATACATAAAAATAAAAAGAAGGGGAAAACTTACAAATTTTAGAAAGAATTGTTTATGAGAGACTATCGTGCTGATAACGTGTTATGAAACTATTTGTAAAGAGGAAGAATAATAGAGAAGAAAAGATAAAGGAGATAAGAGAGAAAGAATAGAGATTGTATTATTCTCATTAAGGTGTACATTACATAGAATTGATAGTCCTATTTATAGGAAAACATATGGGCCAAGGCTAATGGACATCCACATATAATTATTCACAATATATTTGTATGGCTCACTTGAATTGATGATTATATGATACTCTTTGAAGGAGTTAATTTTTATGATCCATTGAAGAAATGACATCATATGTCCATTCTAAACATTTGGAAGTGAATTTATTATAATTGATTTTATGATGATATAGATATTATTAGGACTCCAGAAGATATCCTAAAATATGTTGATTTGAAATTGCATATGACGCATGCGAAATTTTTGTTTGGATTTCAAATTCATTATTTAAATTAGATTTTGTGCATTAAGAAACTTATATAGCAAATGTATTAAAATAATTTGATTTGGACAAAATCTAGTTGATTGTGTACTAGAATGATTGTGATGTCACTTGATGTTAATATAGATCATGTCTTTAAGAAAATGATAGACAACTTGAATTGGTCATGAAGTACCATATCTTATTTCAAACGAGGAGATTAATATATTTTGTTAATTATATGTATCGTTGTATTTTGTTTTTGTCAATATTTTTAAATGCAGATATCAAAACAAAGCCAAGCATACGTTTTAAAGAAACAACGTAATCAAGGACGCAGAGAATGTTTTTTATTAAGGATTGCGAGATTAAACATACAAGAAAGTTGTGGTTTATCTGCCAGAAGAGTTAAGGCACAAATCATTATGAAGAATAATGATATAAACATTCAGCAAATTCGTTCGTGTGATAATCTAGTAGACTTTTCCACAAAGTTGCTCCCAAGTAGAATTTTTGGACAACTAGTACAAAAGATTGATCTTCATCGTCCTAGAGATGGTTGTATGGTTGAGGGGGAGAAATAAATATATTATGTAAAAGGATGTTGTACTCTTTTTCCTTCACTAGAATTTTTTTCCACTGGGTTTTTTTCTAGTAAGGTTTTAACGAGGCACATCCTCGATGGACGTCCAAGGGGGAGTGTTATGAATAATTAAGCTCTAGTGGATGTCCATCCATCTCTCCTCACTAGTAAGTGACCTTATGTTACCTTTGTCCATTCAATTGCTTATTTGTGTCCTATAAATAGGACTATTGTTATAATGTAAAGATACTTAAGTAAAGAGTTGAATACAAAGTTCCCATTCTCTATATCTCTATTCTCTAGCACCTATAGTTTATTTCTAACAAGAATTTGTTTCTATTAATTTTTTTTAATTAGTATTTCAGAGACATTAAATATCATGACTACTTTTTTAAATTACAAACAAATATAAAGGACAATCAATATTTTTAAGACACTCATAAACATTCTTATTATTTATGATTTTTTTTATTCTTTATTTAATTTAGATTTATTGTTGGTTTAAAATGTTTGAATAATATCAATAAATTACAATCAATCATATGCATACTTTTCAATGTAGTTAAGATTAAAGTCAAACAACCCAAAAGCGCCGTCAATATAGTACTTAAAGTGGATAAGTGGGATGACCCTGGTTCCAACCCCGACCTTTGTTTTTGTCAAGTAGTTTAGTGGCTAAAAACTTCAATCCTTAAGGTGAATAAGTGAGATGACCAGGATTCGAACTCCGGCCCCCGGCATATATAATGTGATGTCCTACCAATTGAGTTAAGCTCGCGAGACATTGATAAATGTTTTTAAACAGGCACAAATAAAAATAATAATAATTAAATAATGTGACTAATTAAGACTTACTGGATGGAACTATAAATATGATGACTCCACACCTGTGTTTTTACCACTTAGATTTTGTCCATATAAATAAAATCTATACTGTATGTGACAATAAGAATAAGAATACTATATACTCACATATTGAGATTGATAGATATGTTTATCATAATATCACCATCCTTCTCACTCAGTCTCTCTCTGTGTTATGAATGCTGATTTAGCCCCGTAGTTGTTCCGCTTAACCCTCCTCCACAAGAAACACAAAACTCAATTCAAATCACATTTCTTCATTTTAAACAAGTGGATAATAGATAAGACCCTCTTCAATTCCTCTCCAATTTTTCAGCAAAAATAAGCCTAACCCTTTCACCACCAAACTCAACCTAATCCTTCAAAACTTTTGTTTCTTTTCTCTCTCTTTCTCTCACACGGTTTCTTCCAAACCCCTTCCTCCTCACACTCTAATTTTCAATATTCACAATTCAAACAACATTTTTTTCTTTCTTTCATCTTTTCTTGAAAAATTTCTTGATGGACTATTGCTTAAGAGAATTAGAAGGTAAACAAGCTCATGATCCTTTATTTATGAAAAAAATGAACAATAACAACCAGAAATCGTCTTCAACAAAGCCTTCACAGGTCCATGAACAACGCGTGTTTGTTCATGGACCTGTGATCGTTGGAGCCGGTCCATCAGGATTAGCAGCAGCAGCATGTCTCAAAGAAAAAAACATTCCATGTATAATCCTAGAAAGATCTAATTGCATAGCTTCATTATGGCAACTCAAAACCTATGACCGATTACGTCTTCATCTACCGAAACAATTCTGTGAATTACCCTTCATGGAATTCCCTTCAAATTTCCCAACATACCCTTCAAAGCAACAATTCATAAAGTACTTAGAAGATTATGCGGAAAGGTTCGGAATTAGCCCGCGGTTTAATGAGACAGTAAAAAATGCGGAATTTGATAGTAAAATTGGTTGTTGGAGGTTGAAAAGTTTTAGTAGTAAAGGGGATTTAACGACGGAATATGTTTGTCGGTGGTTGATCGTTGCGACCGGGGAGAATGCCGAGGCTGTTGTGCCTAATATTGAAGGTGTAGATGAATTTGATGGGATTATAAGACATACAAGTTTGTATAAAAGTGGTGAAGAGTTTAGAGGGAAAAGAGTTTTGGTTGTTGGTTGTGGTAATTCAGGTATGGAAGTTTGTTTGGATCTTTGTAACCATGATGCTACTCCTTCTCTTGTTGTTAGAGATTCAGTAAGTAATTTTCTTTAACTAGTTATTGTTATTATTATTGTTTTCTCTATGTGTTTTGAAAATGGATTTTTACAAGAAAAAATGAGAAGAGGAATAGAAGTTTTATGTTAAATTTTCTTCTTTTCAAAATTTGTCTCTCCTTATTTGGAATTTTTTATTCAATTTGATGAAGAAGAAAAAAGTAAGTTAAGTATCATAAGAGTTAATTAAGAGATACTCACTTTTTGAATTATTTTTTTTAAATTGGGTTTTTAATTTTTTTTTTTTACTATTTGACAAATTTCTATGCATAATAAACAACCTAGTTTAATTATTTCCATTTCCAAATTTTTTGTTTTTCCTTATTTTTTTCACTAAAATATATATATTATAAAGTTTAAAGCTTTTTCACCAAGCACTATCTCCCAATAAAAAATATGGAAGTTTTTTTGTTTGACTAGAAAAATGAAAAATTGAACTTGACATCCTCCAAGTTTTTAATTTACTAGTAGCTTTTTAGTCTAACAAATTTCACATGAATTACAAAAAAACCTTGTTTCATTCATTCTTCATTTGCATGCACCCATAGGTTTCAAGTCCCAAAATGGATTGTTAAAAGAATAACCTTTTAAATTAATTAATATTTGTTTACAAAACACAATATATTTCAAAACTTGATATTTCTTGCACTTTCTTGGATTCTCAAGCATGCCCAACATGGGCATGTTTTGATTTATGTACCAAATAGTTATTATTTATTATTTTCATTTTTTTTTTCAATCTTCATTTTTCTACCACACCCCATGATTTTTCTGGGTGTTTTCCCCACATAGAGCATGGCCTAAGCCTGCAACAATATTAGGCAGCCCAAAGTCCTCGTACCTTTTGCCCCACTTTTATTTTCCCTTGTTTTTTTTTTTTTTATAATTTGTTTCCCTTGTTTTTATTTATTTATTTTTATAATGAATGTATTAATTCATGTTATATATATGATGATATTGTTATTATTTAACTTACTATGGTAAATTATATAAATGAAGGTACACGTTCTACCACGAGAGATGCTAGGAAAATCAACTTTCGGGTTGTCCATGTGGTTACTTAAATGGTTTCCATTGAGACTTGTCGATAAGTTCTTGCTCATAGTGTCATGGCTTATGCTTGGTGACACTTCTCAACTTGGGTTGGATCGTCCTAGTTTGGGTCCCCTTCAACTCAAAAACCTCTCCGGTAAAACTCCTGTCTTAGATGTGGGTACCCTTGCCAAGATTAAAGGTGGACACATTAAGGTACTTTCCCAATTCATCACATTTTTTCCCACCATCAGTTTAATCTGATTCGGGGGTCAATTCTGATATCAAATGGTTCAAGCCTCCTCCCGATCGCAGTTGTGGGGATCGAACTGTGATCATCCCTACCAAGTTCAACACCAATCACCACTAAATCAACTAACAATTGGTCCATCACATTTTTATCAAATCAAATTTACTCTTCTTTTTTTTTAAAGTTTTTTTAGAGTTCTTAATTACAACATGCTAGCTAGCTTTAGTGGAGAAAATGCTTTGTAATATAATCAAAATGTATATATGTTTGAATTATGTGAGTTTGATAAAATAATGTTAAACTTCAGTGACACTGCAATTTTATTGAATCTTCAAAATGCAATTTTTGTCAAATTAAAGCGGCGCACATAATTTTGACAAACATGCTCGTAATCCAAACATTCGTGAAAGCTATTATTAAACTTTAAAAAATGATTAAATGTGATGTGAGTGTAGATCTTGAGAGCAATTTCCTTTGAGTTATGGTGGCTCTAGTGTTATAGGTTGGAGATTATTTTTGTACTTTTTAAATTATTTTATAAATATTTTCTATTAGGTGTTAGAATAAAAAAACTAATGGTGGTACCTAATTATTTCCTTTATGCTTTTCATCAAGTGCAACTTACATCTCCTCCTCTCTCTTTTCTATATTACTCCCTCCGGTCCTATATATAAGAAACATTTTACTTTTTAGATTTATTGTAGAATTGATGTATTTAGACTATATTATTATCTAGATACATCAATTTTATAATGAATCTAAAAAGTAAATTTTTTCTTATATATAGGACCGAAGGGAGTAATTAATTAATGATGTGGCTTCTTAATTAGTTCCCACTTCTTTTCTTTTTTTATCTTGGCAAGATTTTTCATCATTATATTATATTTATATGATTTCAATCAAATCATGGATGAAAGCACATTTGTTTAGTTTAGATTTTTAAATCAAAAAGCTAATCAACACAAACATATGGTTAATCATTATATGAATCATGCTTGGCGGGGTTAATTAGTTATTTCCATTAGATTATTTGGTTGTCAAACTCAAAGTCGATTTGCCACTCAAAAAAATAAAAAACTAAAAATTGATTGATGTGTAGGTACGACCAAGCATAAAGCGGTTAAAACGTCACACTGTGGAGTTCGTAGATGGAAGGTCAGAGAATTTTGATGGCATCATATTGGCTACTGGTTACAAAAGCAATGTACCCTATTGGCTTAAGGTATGATATTGATATGATGATACATGAACTCCATGCATTTTACCCATGATTATTTTATACAAAAACTTTTTCTTTTGATAATAGATAATTAAATATATTAATGATCAAAATTGTACATTGGTAAATATAAACAAAGTCAAACATGTCATTTATTTTGGGACGGAGGGAATAGTATTTTTCTTTCTATTTTTAACTATGAACATTGTGATGCACATCTTATTTGTATATGTATAATTAGTATATATTGTTGAAGTGAACAATTCTGATAAGTCTACAAATAGAGTTTAATATAGAAAAATTAATAAACATTATTTGTGAACTCATAAGAATTCTTCACCTCAACATATGTACCAATGCACCGTGTAATTTAGACTAAATACACATTTATATTTCTTTCTTTAATAGATTAAATATATAATTTTTTTAATGAAAAATGTTAAACAGTGCCCCCATTAATTCTTTAAACATAAGTAAGTTTTTGTGAAATTTTTATGCAAATGTGTGAAGTCAACATATTGAAAATTTTTGAATAAATTATTTCTTTAATTAAATGGAATGTTTAAATTTAAAGAGTGCCCCAAAAGCACTCGTTAGCAAGACCATTGTATTTGAGACCAAATGAATGAAGTATATTGAAAACAATTTAATATTACATTTTGGAATGGAATGAACAAAGCAAATTAACTAATAATATACTTTGTATATATATTTTATAGGAAGAGGATATGTTCTCTAAGAAAGATGGATTTCCTATGAAGCCATTTCCAAATGGATGGAAAGGTAAAAATGGACTCTATGCAGTAGGTTTTACAAAAAAGGGACTATTAGGTGCATCTATGGATGCCAAGAGAATAGCTGATGACATTGAACGATGTTTAGAAGCTGAAAAATAAAAACATTATATATAGAGCAATTTTTTGCTCCCGCAATTTTGCCACATAAATTTGGTTTTGATCAAGTGATGAGAGACACAAAAGAAAAGGCATTGATCATGAAAACAACTTATCATAATCATTGATGTTTGGTGTCTTGGCTAACTCAAAGACATTCATTCATTCATTCATTTATTCATTGAGGAATATTTTGATTTGAAGTTTGGTTTGGTATATAAATGAATGGAAAGTGAGATATATATTTTTGGAGGGGCTAACTTTGCTATAAAACATGTGTTGACAATTGCATTGTACCAAATTGGATCGAGGAGTAGTACTAGTACTCCAATCTATGCATGGAAAAGAAGTGGCCAAAAAGTGAGAGGACAATATGTAATGTAATGTAGCATTCATCGGTTGGTTTGGGGTTGATCAGAAGATATTGAATTGAAGTTGAAGCAAAGAAAAATAATGGTGCTTTTTTTCCTAAGTGGGGACCTCCTTGAATTTGTATTCCATGCAGAATGGATTATGCATTCGGGAGATTGGTAGTCTCATGATCAAGATCAGACATTCTAAAAATGAAAGTTTAATTTTAATTTTATGATTTAAAATATTGAGCTTGAATATGAACTGTATAATTTTGATCGAACGTCTATTAATGTCTTAACTGTGTGAATGTGGAAAAAATTCTTACCGTTCTCTCTCTATGTATGTTTTGTACATATTGCATTTATTTTTACCTAATAGTAGTTTTTTTTGACTTAAAGAGAAGTGATGGGAGAAAGAGTGGAAGATGTTCTATAGGGATGGTATGTGATTGTGGTATATAACATGTAATATTTTTCCTTTTGTTATTTTTTTTCTTTAATTTCATAATAGAACATAACATTCTATTAATGCTTTTGTTGTTCCATGTTTGGTTCTTTGAATGCTTAAATTGTTTGGTTCCCGGGTATATTTTGTACATCCTTTTTCATTATTTTGTGATGGTGAAAGCAAAGTTAATAATGGGGAAAGACATTTCTTAATTTGTGATGAAGTGCTAGCTAGAATGTGTACCAATTTTCATTACCAATTCCATGCAATTTCGTTTTTGAAAATTGAAATGATTTAATTTTTTTCAAATAGGAATCAGGACCACTCCATATTAATATTCAGCTGAATTTACAATAAAATAGCCAGCCAGAAGCTAATAAATTGCAGTGGAATTGTTGTTATGGCATTTATTACATATTTCCTATTCACACCAACTTCATTAAATTAACACCGTTCATCCGAATTTAAGCAACATGAAAATGACCAAGACAAGTCATATTTGTACGCTTTGGCATCAGTAATAGCAACCATCCTTTTATGATTACCACTTAGTACTAGTTACCACTAGGAATCGAAATGTGTAATCTAGACCGTCTGTTTTTAAATCAACGGTTAATATTTATTATTGAGTGGAACTGTGCGGAAGTTTAACCGCCGGCAATCATGATCCTTACATGCTTTTTTGGTGGGGAGAAATTTAGCTGAGTTGTATTGCAGAAAAAAAATAATCTTCTTCTACTCAATATTTTTTAGAGTAAAATATATTTTCAATCATATTTTTATAGCGAGTTTTGGTTTTTGTTTCTGTAAAATAAAATCACTTGTTTTCATCCCTACAAAAAAAAATCTTTTTTGTTTTTAATTAGTCCTTAATGATCAAAATTTTGACATTTTAATGTCAATATTATGACATTTTTATATTCAAAATGGTTTATATTATGTATTTAATTATGTCTATATATCTTGTTAAGCCTATATATATGTCTATATTATATTAAAAAAGTGTCAAAAAATGTCAAAATTTTTCCGATTAGGGATTAAACAAAAGAAAATATTTTATAAAGATAAAAATAAGTGATTTTATTTTACAAGAACGAAAATCAAATTCATTATTAAAATAGGGTGGAAAAATCCTATTTTCTACGGGCAATATAAAATATTGAAATTAATTTCTCTAATTTTGTGATTTTAAGTGGACGACTTCAATAAATTACTGCATGTTGAAGACACATATATCGTCTCATATCATATATGTAAGCGTTATGTCTTTGAAAGTTACATATATAATAAGGGCTGGTGAAGTAATATTTATAAGGAGAATTTCTGATGGTATATTGTTGAAAAAATTAATTATTAAGACGAGTTATATGTATGTATTGTCAAAAAAAAAAAAGACGAGTTATATGCAGGTTAATACAAAAATAATTTAATTGTTTTGTAAGTAAACCTTACATTAGAGCATAAAGAACCCACAACCTTCAATTCTTAGCTAACTTCATGAGAGCAACCCACCTTTCCACAAAATATTTTATCGGTTGTCTTTGCACTATTGCATTGGCCATTGTTGAACTCATCCTTCGTCGCACCTCACCTCCACCATAAACTTGCAATTTATATCCTTTTAGGTGAAAAGGCAAGTTATAAGCTATTCCACGCGGTGGCGTCGATGTGGTGGTAAAAGCCAATGCTGAAGCAGCGAAGGAGGAGACATAGACGGATACTTCTTCGGAGAGGTCATATTTCCACATCTCTATTTCATTTTTCTTTTGAGTTACCATGATATTGGTACGAAATTTTCATCGCCATTAGCAATGACTAATCTCCGCATGAGCCAAGAATCGAACCTCTGACCACATGTTTAAGGAGATCACGACGCTTACCACTTGGATAAATTCATTGTTGGTTTCATATCTTTGTTTCAAGCTTCAAATTTTATTATTGAGTAAAAATAATAAGGTACAATTTTCTAAAAAGAAAAAGAGAGCCACGTGGTTTATTCTATAACATTTGATAAATCTAACCGCACAGAATCAATGAAAGCATCTTTTTGGTATCACGGTGGGTATATGAATATATGATAATCACGGGGAAAATGCTATTCCTAGTGAATTAGAGCCTCACGAATGTTTCCCGACGCAGGTGTCAATTTTTTATTGCATGATTATTCATTGAATTCCTTATTTTCCGCCACACATCCATATATTGTGCCAAGTAGCACATTGTGATTTCCTGAATCTTATTCGGGAAGACTTTGTGATACTCCATTTTGAGAGAGATATAACATTGCTCCAATCACAGTGATCCACAGTGATTTTCCAAAACTACATTTTGTAATTTGTGTAAAATATGATTCTGATATACTCACTATGATATCAAGCATGTACAAAAACAGATAGGTGACGTTCCCGATTTTAAAGTTAGACAATCGCGATCTGTAAACTTACTTGTAATACTGTACGCAAGGTATGATTTCATCATGCCTTTGCCGTGCTCTGTCGGAAAGAGAGCAGTCTGCAAACAAGTTTGTCATATGGCCCCACTTCACCTGTTAATTATCACCAACTTGTACCGTACTTATTCAATTGATGATTAAACTCTAGCTACTCACGTACTACTAGTAGGACACTTAATTTTGATCGTAATCGTCATGCAGTCATGCTCAGGGCCGGCCATAAGAAGTGCAATGGCCTTAAGCCTTAAGCAAAAATTGCAACCCAAATTGTTGCACTTAGAAAAACCTACAACTAAGGTGGTCCTGTCACGTTATATATAAGATCAACAAGCTTCACAAGGCAATTCATAAGGTACGTATACACAATCTGCACATGGAAGCTAATCAGTTTAATCAAGATTCAGGACCATCATGGTTTTATGGGGTTAAACGGCATTTAATTTATGTGGTCCAAAACTTCTAATCATTTATTTTCCTAACGGTTTTGATCAATACGTCTTGAGGTGGATTTCACAAAATGAAATGGACCATCACAATATTCTGAATACTTGTTTTTTTCTTTTTTATCCGTCGACAAAATGACAAACACTACTTAAAATATACATATGCCACTGCGAAACTCAAGCTTAGATGTTCATTCTAACAATATCAGAATTACAATTTGAGTTAAATTTCATGGTTGGTATATAACATCTATTTTTCAATCATATTATTATAGCGAAATATCTAATATCAATTTAGCTCATAATTATTAATTTTCACATAAAAGGTTGAAAGTCACATCTTTCGATCACAATTTTTCATTCACACTTTAAATATATACTTTTTTTTTTTAATGAACTTATATAACTATATACATTATTATTAATTTATGACTAATTATATACATACATTATACATAGATTGAATTGAATGGAGGCTAAGAAGAGTCAACATCAAGTTGGATAGTCACTCGTCTAATTAATCCACAAATTACGCGATTAGGGTAATGATCAAATGATTGGTATTCCCCGGAATGTTTGTCAAGGAAACATCACCAGCTTAAAAAAAAAGCCACCGGATATTCTTTTCTGAAAGGAACACATGCAAAACATTAATGGATAGACTAACTAATTGACAAAACGATTTTTTCACAAAACTTTTTGCAAACATGTTTTTTTTTTGGTAGAGACTTTTTGCAAACATGTTATCCATCTCATAATGAATCTCATGTTAGACATGTTTGGTTTTACGAGCTTATAATTTATTTTTACTAGTTTGATAAAATAATTCAATTAATTTATTGTTTATACTTTATTTCTCATCATTTTTTAACTCTTACCCTATTATCTTACTTTTAAAAAATTAAATATTAATTATATATATATATAACTTTTATGTCATTTCATATTGACAAACTAGTTTTGAGACCCGTGCATTCGCACGGGTCTATTGACTTTTATTTATAAAATATTATTAAAATATAAATGACGTCATTGTGTTATTTTTTGTAAAATTTATTAAATTAATAATTTTTTTGATTAAAGGTAATTGTCCCGTGTATGATTAAAATTTTTTTATTAAATCAATTGTCCCGTGTATGAATTTTGTATTCAATTTCTTTTATGTATTAGTGATAAATATTTTGTCTTGTGTTTTTTTTTATATTTATTATTGATGAGAATTTATTCTTCTATTGTTTAAAAAAAACTTATTTGTAAAAGCTCATGCCCATTGGTTTTTATTTTTTATTTTTATATTTAGGATTGATATTAATATATTATACTAAAGTATCAAATTTATTTAGAATAAAATATTTAGAAATATGTTAGAAAATATTTTTTAAATTTTTTTTTGACAAAAAAATTATTTTTTAAATATAAGTGACGTCATTGTGTTCTTTCTTGTAAAATTTATTGAATTAATATTTTTTTTATTAAATTAATTGTCCCGTGCAAGATTTTTGTGTAATAAATTACAATTAATATTAATAAATATTTGTTATTCAATTCCTTTTTTGTTAAGGCAATTGTCCCGTGTATGATTACAATCTTTTTATTAAAGCAATTGTCTCCTGTTAATTCGTAAGTTTTTTCTTTATGCATGTTAATTCATAAGTTTTTACTTACAAAAATTATATCTTTATAACCTGTTTTCATAAACTACTTTATAAAACTTAAAATAAGTCAATCCAAACAGACTCACTATGTTTTTGTTTCTATTCTAATGTTCTTTTATTTTTAAGTTACTATTTTTTCATTCAAAAAAAGGTTAGTATTATTTTTTATGCGTATCTATTATATTTATTTTTGTTCCTATTTTTATGCGTCAATATTTGTTATTCAATTTTTTTTTTGTTAAACATATTTGATTAATATCTTTTTTTAGAGGTAGTTTGAGATGCTATTTTTAAGGGAAAATTTTTCTTTTATGCTTATCTTTTTTTTATTCTTCCTATTTTTGTTTTGTATCTTTTTTTAGTTTAGTGTTAAAATTACATTTAAGGGCATAAACTCCGAAATATTATTAAACTTGATTGGACAAATTTGGTATTTTAGTAGTAGTTTCTTTTAATATATTGTAAGTAGATTAGTTCAACAGAGAATTTTATCAAATACTACAAATTCAATCGGTTAATTTATAAACTATAAATTATAAACTCATCCACTATATGTTAATTTATCAAATGTCCGCTATTTTTTATCAAACTGGACATAAATAAATCCATCAAATTAAATTTATGTTATTATAATATATACTTTCAAATTAAAAAGTATTAATAATCTATCCACAAGTCTTAACTCAACTGACAAAAAAAATTATCGAAATTGTCCAGTCCGATGTTGGGGTTCGAACCCCGACTGTGAGTTTATGATTGCTTTATCATTTTATTTATGTAAAAAAATATTAATAATTGATATTTATCATTCTCTACTAAATGCTATCTTAAAAATGGTAAAATATTTCTTTTTTTTATTCACTCGTCTTCCCTCAAAGCCCTTTCATCCCTTCTCCAAATATGCGTAGCTTACGAGACTAAAATGGCTCACTCTCATTTTTATGTTTGTGACTTGTGAGCTTATTGAACAAATACTTTTATGACCAAAAATTATTCAGCAGCGTGGTTCTCCTAAGTTTCAATACGAGTACAGTAACCAATGTGAAAGTTTCTACACGAGTATAAGTAACCGATATAGTAGAATCCCAGCGAAATAGTGAGAATGCATGGTCAAATTGAAAAATAATACATTTTGCGGTGAGCGTGGATCGAACACGCGACCTTCAGATCTTCAGTCTGACGCTCTCCCAACTGAGCTATCCCCGCTTTATGTTAATAAGACTTATAACATAGTATTTAATGCGTAATACATAATGTAAAATCAGAAATAAAAATATCATTGTTGGTGAATATTAAACGCATATATGGTTCGTGAGTTTTTTATGCTTACCTTATCTAGTGAGGTACTATGATTAGACTTTATGCTTACCTTACAGATTACAGAATAATTAAAAATTTATAAGTGTATGGTTATTAAACTAAATTCATATATAAGAGTTTAAAATAAAATTTGTCAATATAAACATAAAGTATTAATTGATAGGATTTGTTACAAACTCATCTAGTTTATTGAAAACATATCCATTTTTTTTCCTCTCATGGTTTATTAGTTTTATTTTATAAGTTAAGACAACGTCAAACTATATTGGGATTGGATGTTTAATTTTATTAAAAGACAATTATTTTGGAATAAAATGACTTTGAATTGAACTTTTTTTTTAATGGCAAATAGATAGATATAAACATATAATGGATAAAATGGTCAGAATACAGAGCAAGAGTATCAGAAATACTCAAAAAACAAAATAAAAATATACAAAAGAAATATCAAAGAACTCTAGAAAGCAAGAAAACATCAAAGCTACTCAAAGCAGTCACCAGAAAGGGGAAGGGGAAAAGACAACTAAGAGCGGTCGCCCCAAGAGATACAACTCAACAGGAGCCAGATACATCCGGGCACCACATCCTCACCTCGCCTTATTGGGCCAGCACAGGAGAGGTTGCACCTCCCACTCGTAGAAAGAGCAGGGGTTATCAGGGTTTTTACCTATAAATCATTTTCAAGAGGAGAGTTTCACCTTATCCACAAGATTATCAATCGTTGAGGACCCACCGGCAAAGATAATATCATTCCGGGAGGTCCAGATAGACCACACAACAGCATGCCACATTAGAACAATCCCTAAACGTACCCGACGCCCCACACGGGCCACACCCATCCCAAAAAAGCACTCAAAAACTTGCATTATTCTATTCGGTGACACATACTTCATCCCTAACCACCTAGAAATGCGGTACGAGACAAACTAAAAACACTCAACAACTAACAATTTTACGTGTTTGGACTTTGGAGAAACTTAATGAAATAAGTGGTTCAATTTCAATTCAAAGGCTCACAACATAAGAGAGATTATATAAATGCACAAGCATCCCCTTTTTTTGAACTTATTTTCCAATTGTTCTTAATTAGTGGCGCTACTAAAAGAGCATCCTGAATGCATGTTCTAAGTATAGTTCTTAAATAGTATAAAAATAAATTTTATGTTGAAGTATGTGTAACATGTAAGCATGTGTCACATGTAAAGATTAATATCTAGACTAATACTAGAACAAAATAATTATGTTAATATACTTTTCTTTCTCCTCTGCAACTATCATATTTTCTATAAAAAAAAATATCTCTTTTTTCCCAATAAAATGATTCTTAAAAAAAGGATTTGTCAAAATAAAAAGAAACTATTTAATTTAAAAATTGACATCCCTACTAAGAATTATACATATGATGTGTTTTTACCAATAAAAAATAAATTACATGATGTTTAGTTGGGGGAGAAATAAAGGAGAGGAATACCATGAAAAGGCTAATTCTGAAATTATGTAGAAAAGAGGAATATTCTGAAGAAAGAATAAAATTGAAAAGGAGCGTATTGTATTAAGAAAAAATGGTGTAAAAAGTAATTCCCTTATTGTGGTCTCTGATCTTCACCTGTAGACCAAGTTGTTGAAGAAGCCTGTCATATCTGCTTAAATTATTTGCACCTCCATTTCTTTTGCTAATACACGCATTTGCCATTTAGTTAGAGTCTTTACAACATAAAGTGTAAGGCAATTTAAAGGCATTTTTCTATTACTATAAATATGAGAAATTAGATGAGTTTAGAACTTGAATAATCAGCTGAAAATATTTAGTCTACCCTACAACTTACTATAAGAAAAAGATATAGTAACTCCGATATACAGTCCCTTAAGTATTCAAGATAGACGATGCAACTCTAACACAACAGGTTTCCACAAACTAGTGCTTGAGCCAATAGTTTCGAAGTTGAGCCATATGGAGTAGTATCTCATCGCGACCTTCATGGGTGACATTACTGGTCATGATCCATGGAGGCACGGTTTGGAAGTAGCCACGAATCAACTCCTGAAAATCATTGACATTATCCTCGGGTTTTTTGCCTCCGTTCTTTTCTCCATTCTTTTTCTTCTTCCGTTTGTCACATTTGGTGAAGATTATTGTCATTGGGATCTGAAAGGAAAACTATATTAATCTAGCTTTCATTACCAAAATAAACTGTTAACTCTAATCTACCAAGTAGCGCAAACTTCAGACACATAAGTGCAGGTACCATATTGCCTATGCATGAGAAACACTTTAGGAAGCTCCCCTTTAAAGTAGAGGGCTAGAAGTTCTCCTCCCGCATGACCTAACCTTTAGAGTACATCAAGTACTATTAATGTAGCACCGACACCTCAGATTGAAAGTGTGTCTGGTATCCGACATGACACTGACATATGTTATTACATTCGATTACTTTCATATTTTATTACTAGTATCGTGTCTGGTGTCTGTCTCGGTGCTTTATAGACTATTTGAGCCTGGTTGTTGAACCTAGTGTAGATGCACTACTCTTTTCAACACAACATGAGTGACCTAGGTTTGATGATGGACACAACTCCTACTTAAAAAGAGGCTCTTTGCTTTAAAGAGTCTTACATGTACGAACAGACTCCTCTAAAATATCAAAATTAAATTTACTTCAAGGTCAACACAAACCTCAGTACATAATGTTTAGGGTCTGTTTGGGGGTTTAGGAGGGGAAGGGATGGCTTCCGAAAAAAGGAAGGACGAAGTGGAACTTTGAAGATTGAAGATTTTCTCTCTTTCCCTAATCCCCTCCCCCAAAGCCCTCCCCTCCAATCTTCCAAATAAACCCTCAAAGATTGATTCCTGATATAAGTTATAAAAGTATTTAGTTTGTCTTCTACATAGATGAGCTCTAGGTTTCTAGCTGAGCAAAACCCCATTTACAGATGCTATCAAATTAAAATCATTTCTGTTTCACAAACTATATCATAAAGTAATATTCTCGGTATCATATTTCTCATGTGCATATTGACACGGCGTATAGATAAAAAGGAAGTAGGTGAGCCCTTATCCACCAGCAAGCCAAAGACGAACCCGGCTTCCACACAAGTCGTGCCATGACCATCGGATAGAAAACGCAGAAATAAGAAACGCAAAACATGTTATTTTTAATGAAGAAACCTTTGATACATTACCTGATTCTCACCCAACCAACGTGCATACTCAAGATCAATTTTTTTAGCAGGAATGCTACCATCTATTAGAAGGAAAACTGAAACCAATGTTGACCGGTTAAGGAAATAGTTTTTAGTGAATTTATCCCAATCCATTCTAAGTTCCTGCGGCGCAGATGCATACCTAATGAAATTAACAAAATGGCATATATAATTGTCATCAATACAGAAGCATATCTAATGGAAATGATAAAAATGCACATAATTCTCATTAGGATTTCTATTATATTGAACAGGACCAAATTGCTGATCAGAAGTTATCCGGAAGAAAGGAAAAAAAAAACTATTCATACAAACTAGCTATGAAGCATTGACAAGAACATGAACACAAGATGAGAAATCGACACTGACACATCGATGCCGGAAAAATTTGGGAATAAGTAATTTAATTGAATGTAATCACAAGTGTTAGACCCGGACACTAGTGTCGAACGCCAAACATGTCTTCCATCAGAAGCGTTGGTGATACATATCAAGTAAAATCCGAGCCAAACACAAGTAAAATGTCAGATACATTAATTAACAGAACTTGAACATTTGAACTTCAAAAACTAGAGTTTGACACTAAAAGTTCATAAACAATATTTGCAAACCATACTAATATGTTCATATCAAATACATTAGTCACTAATTCCAGTTTAATCCCAAATCTGTAACATAACATAACATAAAATCAGAATTAAAGAGTAAAGCCATACATACCCATATCCAGGCAAATCAACCAGGTACCAATTATCATTAATACGAAAATGATTAATCAATTGTGTCTTCCCTACAAACAAAAAATTGAAACAGTCAACATTAAATTTCACAAATTAGAAAAATGAAATTGTAATAATACAAAAGACCAACCAGGTTTCTTTGAAGTTAGAGCGAGTTTCTTGCGACGAACAATAGAATTAAGAAGCGAAGATTTGCCAACATTGGAACGACCAACAAGAGCGAATTCAGGAAGACCATCAGAAGGACAATCTTCAAATCTAACACTACTTTTGACAAAATCAGCTTGGATAATTTGAGCATCAGTAGCGTACTTACTGAGTAATATATTTGAACCGTTTAAGATTCTTGCGTTATCAGTGACATGAGTTTCTGGAGGAATGAAGATATTTTCGAGGGATAAGGTTTGGGTTTGGGGTTTAGGGGTTATATTTGTGGATATTACTAGGTTTGTTTCTGAAGTTGTGAGTGTAGATTTTGGTGGGTGTAAGAGTGTGTTTAAGGTGCGTTTTGAAATGGAATAGGTTTGGCGAGAGGAGATTGTGAAAAGGGAAAAGGATAATAACCTTGGGAGATGAAGAACAACCATATTCCTGTTTGTTTCTCCGTTCAGAAGATACCAACCAAGTTGTGGAAATATCTCGCCAATATTTTGTGTGTTACTTCGCGATGGGGATTGTTTCTCTAGCGGGAGCTTCTGTTTTGGTAATTTTCCCTTCCCAATCAATTTTTTTTTTTTTGAAATATATCATTAAATTGATCTTTGTCTAGGTCGGTGACTAGGGTCCGTTTGATTTATAAAACAGTAGTACCGGATAGAACAGCAATAATAGAATGAGATATTACGATAGAGAGATAAGTATTTTTTATATTTCAAAATAAAATAATTATTTTTCGTATTTTTTATAGTTGTACTGTGGACAAAATGTTATCATGTGATTCATTGGATGACAAAATTTGTTGTTTTTGTCATGTCACTTACTACATATTTTATCCAGTCTCATAACCAGTTTTTAAATGAAACAATATACAACAAAAATTGTCAAATTCAGTCTTCTAATTTTTAGCAGATCAAACGCTTTTAATATCTCAAATTATTAACTTTTATGCTAAATATTTCTCAATTCAATTCATCCGTTAAAACTTGTTTTCTAACACCATTAAAATATGTTGATGCAAAGTGTTAAGTGTTACATGGATAATAATATCGCACGACCACCCAACGGTCAATTTAACATTGTAACTATTTGATAAAAATTTGGTAAAAATATGATTAAGTTAAAAATATTAAACACTATTTCAATAAGTAGATGAAGACAATAACTTATTTAATTAAATGAAAAACATATTGAAAGAGACTGAAATTAATTTAAGATGTTTAAAAAATAAAAAAACCTATTTGAGATTAAGTTATAGAGATGGTGACCAATTTACTGATTTACTCAATCTTTTCCATCTTATACAAAAAATTACCATGTAGATATTAAAATACCAGGCTTAAATGTCTGTTGTATATAATAGGGTGTTGAATTGCAAAGGAAGTCGTAATCTCTTTTTAAGTGTTGTAGCCTTGTACGAACCACAATTTGCTATGATTTGGAATCATGTCTTCACAAACAAGTTCAAACCATTTACATAATGAGCCTAGAAGCCACTATTGTAAAGGAAACTTGCTATTGTTGACTAAAAGCTAAGAATATAGAATCATATATAGTATCAAATTAGAGTTTGAATCTCTTGTACCTGCGCGAGTCTTATGAATAGTTTTACGTATTTGGTAGTCACTGGTCCCCCTTTATGCGTATATCCCACTCGAATGTGTCTACCATCTACTATTTGAGAATGATCAAGAACAGAACAAAGTTCATCATCATGTGAAAATAAACTGAAAGCAAAATTTCCAACTAAAGTATCACAAACATTAACACATATCAAATTTGCATTACCTGGCCAGTGGCCATGCAATTCTTTACGAGCTGAGGCGGCGTGCGAGGAAAGGAGAATGATATAGGATCTACTGCGTGGTAAAAGAAATATATGTGGCATGGAATGATGGAAGAAAGAAGAAGAACGAGCATCATGAACAGCGTGGAGGAAAATGGTTTTTGAATCCATCATGTTTTTCTTGTGTTTTTTTCTATGTGATTTCGTCGTATTAATGCTATCTAGTTTTATTTGTCGTTGGGATCTGAAAGTAAAACTATATTAATTCATCTTTCATTACCAAAATAAATTGTTAACTTTGATTTGCTAAGTAGTGTAAACTTCGAACACATAAGTGTAGTAGGTACCATGTTACCTATGCAAACACTTTACGAAGCACCACTAGTCCCCTTTTAAGTAGAGAGCCAGGAGTTCTCCTCACTTATGACTTGACCTTTAGAGTACATCAAGTACTATTATGTAGCACCGACACCTCGAATTGAAAGTGTGTCTGGTATCCGACACGACACTGACACAAGTAATTACATTCAATTACTTTTATTTTTTCAAATTATTACTAGTGATGTCTGGTATCCGTCTCAATGTTGTATAGGCTATTTGAGTATGTTGTCGAAATATAGTGTAGATGGACTCTTCTCTTTTCAACACAACATAAATGACGTACTTTTGATGTTAGACACATGACTCCTACTTAAATAAAGGCTCTTTGCTCTTAACATTGTGCCATGTAGGAACAAACTATCCTAAACATTTCAAAATTAAACTTGCTTCATTTAGGGCTTGTTTGGGAATTTAGGAGAGAACGCGGGGCAATCCCCCTAATTTGGGGAACTCAAAATGTATTGTAGGAGGATTGTCGAAGGTTTTGGAGGGTTTAGATAATTCTTTAAACCCAAACTAGTATGTTGTTAAAATACTCTTAAAAACTAAAAAAGAATTAATTATAAACCTCTATTAATCATTCTCTACAAACCCACTCTTAAAAAAGATGAACCAGGCTTCCACACAGGTCACACCATGACCATCAGATAGAATTAGAAAGTGCAGGAATATGAAACACAAAACATGTTGATTGTATTAATAAGACTGAAAATGTTTTTAAGACTGAAATTGATTAATATATAACTGTAATAACAATATAAAAATAAAAGTATAAAAACAAAATAAAAACTGAACAGATTGATTAGTTTAATATAGATGTAAATTTAGTAATGTATCAAAACTATAAATATAAATCTAGTACTATATCTAAACTAGAGTTAGAAAAGAAACGTGAAAAAATCTAGATTAAACTTAATTCATTTGTTAAGAAAAAAAAATCATATAACTCATACAATATTCGTGATTATATAACTCATGCAAATGTTTAATTAACATAAATGAATATACATATTATTTTTATGACAAACACGTTTATAAATTTATGATCATACAATTGTTTCATTTTTGTGATCATACAATTTCAATACAATTTAATTCACACAATATTTATGTATTTCACAACCATACGATCATACAATTCTATTATACAAATTTACAATAAAATTTGTTAATTCTTGACTGTAATTGTTATAAATATATGTTATAGTTGGTTTTTGGTCGTTATTCTCGATCTTAATAAGCTTTGCTATTGATTCGCGATTTTTCCATTTGCGGCATATATCTTGTGCGGTAAATAGTTTTTTAATATAATTTTGATTCTATTGTAAAAAAATATATAATTTTGATTCTTACAAAAAAATATTCTAAAGCTTTTAATGAATTATTTCACAGTATTTATCACAATTTTTAAATGTATTTATTGAAAGATAATGTATACATCTTTAAATAAAAGTTAAGGTTAAATGTCAAACAACACAAGATTGTTTTTATTATCTTATAAAAAACAACACAATATTGTTTATATATTCCAAATCCTATTTTTTTTCATGGAAAACTATACACTGTATTATAAAAAAATGGCTTAATCATCATTTTCGTCCCTGTAAGTTTGTGATTTTTTGGTTTTAGTCCCTGTATCTTTTTTTGTTGCAAATTAGTCCCTGTATGTTCAAATCTTTTGGTTTTAGTCCCTCAAAACTAAAATCCGCAGGAAAATCCACAGGAAACAAGCGAATTTTCCTGCATATTTTCCTGCGGATTTTAACTTTAGGGATTAAAATAAAAAAGATTTGCACACGCAGAGACTAATTTGCAACAAAAAAAGATATAAGGACTAAAACCAAAAATTTATGAACTTACAGGGACGAAAATGATGTTTAAACCTAAAAAAATTATCACAAAATTTGTGAATTATTATCATTAATATTAAAATGAAAGTATTTAATAGAAATTTTCAATATAAAGTATTAAATATCTTTGAAATTGGCAATACAATATTTCATCCGATCTCATATATATACAAAAATTCATTGACTAGATACATTGTTTTTAAATGAATCCAAGAATTTAATTTTTCTTATATATATGAGACCGGAGGTGATAATTTTTAAATTAATGATATATATTTTAAAAATTATATAACAAAAAATAAATGCACGAGTATACATTTGTCTGATATAAAAAACATTTTTAAACAAGACCAAAAAAAAAAAAACATTTTTAAACATGTTTTTTGGTCTATGCAAATATATTCATATTTTTTTTTTACTTTTAGTCACTATATATATATATATATATATATACATACTTGTTTTTTGTCCGTGATATTTTATTTTACTTTCTACAAATTTTGTCCTATCGAAATTGTTCCTTTTGAACTTGTGTTTATTTTGAATGATTACAGTCAAATCAAATATTTGACATATTATAATAAAAATTTCTTAAAATGAATAAATTTGTTGAGAGATCGTGCATGAATATCAACTTCTCATCTTTGGAACATTCTCGTTGATGGAAGCAAGGGAGGTATGTCTATATATGGCTAAAGCACACGACCATCAGACTTGCTTCTAACGCTCTCCCTGTTGAGTTATCCCTGCTGTATTTACTCTGAAATAACTTATGTAACAAATATATCATATAAATTGAAAAATTTAAGAATGTTATTTATAATAATAACTACTTGTTTGTTGAGGTGTAATTATAATTCTATTTATTTATTTATTATAAGTGATGGTTGTTAAACTAAGTTCATGTATAAACTTAAAATAAGATGTGCCAATATAAAAAATAGGGTCATGCTAAACAGTGTCTTCGGGTAATGGTTAACAAAATAAAAACAAAAATTTTAAATATAAAAGATTATTTTTTAATATTTCAATGCATTGAATGCGTTACATTCAATATTACTATTTTTGTTTTCTTAACCATATTCTCAAGATATTGTTTAGCCTTTCGATATAAAGGATATGGATAGGATTAACACAAACTATACTACATTAACTATATTTTAAAACAAAAATGACAAGTTGCTTAAGTTACTACCACATCAGGTCGTATTATAACAAAGTTATTAACTTCATGAAGAAAAAAAAATATACTGGGACACATTAATGTTAATCTAAATCGAAAGCCCCACCTTAATATATTGTCTCGCAACTTTACACATCGATGAACCATAATATATTTTGCAATTGCAACTAAAATTCAAGGCAGTTGAACATATTATAGTGATTATTTAACTCATATCAGCCATCAAATATAATTGTTTAATACATAATCTGGATGTGTCTGAGTTTGTCTCACATTGGATATTAAAGACATTGAATATAAAATTATAAACACTTTTTTATTATTTTTTTATTTGTGATTGCAGAACTAAAATGGTATGAGTATGACTTTTTTACATGGTGGAACTTGAGAACCGATTCCGGTGTTGATTGAATCTAGTTATTAACACTAGTGTTACAAGGTGTAATTTGTACGTGTTATGACCAAGTGTTGTTATTAGAGTAGGAAGTTAAATTTGATGCAATAAGAATAATGTTTTCTTTTTGTCGCAAAAATGTGTAATTCATGACGACTTTGTTGATAAGAACGGGTGCGGTACCGGTATTCGGTACGGATACTTGTACGAAATATGACATTTTTTGAAAATTTAAGGTATTGGTACGTTAATAAAACATTAAAAAAATTATTTTTCAAGTGAATTATTATCTTCATTCTTTGGAGATTTACTTTTTTGGTCCACCGTTTCAACTATTTTCATAAAAAGTGAGAGATATAATTGAAATGTAATAAAAAATCAAAATATTTTAAGAAAGTTTTTAACCGCCAATATGTTTTTTCCATAGTCATCATCCTAAATCAACCAAATAAAAATGGGTACGGATCAGTGCATACCATACTAGACCACCAACTATGACAGTTAGAAGTTAAAGCTAAAGTTGCATAAGTTGTTGTTATGTTTTTTTTTTTAATGTTATTGCTTCTCCAAAACTAGACAATTACACAAAAGTTATGTTTGGCAAAAATAGCGGATGATTGATAAACTAGTTTATGGTTGGTAGCTGATGGCAGATACCTTATAGCTTATAGTTGATAAACTAATTGAAGTGTTTGGTAAAATTAACAGTTCAACTAGCTGATAAATATAAAATGACATAAAAGGATATTCTTAGTTAATAATAAAATTTATATTTAAAATAGTAATTTAAATTTATTAATGTAATATATCTTTTATATATTATTATTATTAAATTAAATTTTTTATGCTAAAATAATTTATTTTTATTTTAGTTTAATGTAATATTTTTTTAACAAAATTTTAATGTTATACGTCTCAACTATTTTCATAAAAAGTGAGAGATATAATTGAAATGTAATAAAAAATCAAAATATTTTAAGAAAGTTTTTAACCGCCAATATGTTTTTTCCATAGTCATCATCCTAAATCAACCAAATAAAAATGGGTACGGATCAGTCCCCGAGAGCTTGGCTCAATTGGTAGGGACAATAACATTTTATATGCAGGAGTCAGAGTTCGATCCCTGGACACTCCACTTATTCACCTTATGGGTGGATTTTCAAGCCACTAGGCTACCTCACCAAAAAAAAAAAATGGGTACGGATCAGTGCATACCATACTAGACCACCAGCTATGACAGTTAGAAGTTAAAGCTAAAGTTGCATAAGTTGTTATTATGCTTTACTAAAGTTGCATAAGTTGTTGTTATGTTTTTTTTTAATGTTATTGCTTCTCCAAAACTAGACAATTACACAAAAGTTATGTTTGGCAAAAATAGCGGATGACTCATAAACTAGTTTATGGTTGGTAGCTGATGGCAGATAGCTTATAGTTTATAGTTGATAAACTAATTGAAGTGTTTGGTAAAATTAACAGTTCAACTAGCTGATAAATATAAAATGACATAAAAGGATATTCTTAGTTAATACTCCCTCGGTTCCTTTTTATAAGAATCAAAAGTGAAATTTTTTTTGTTCCTTTTTATAAGAAACTTTGACTAATTTTCAAATCTTTTAAATGTTGAATTTCACTTATGCCCTTATTTATTATGAAAGAGAATATTAAAAATAAGTAAGATAATTGAATTTAGAGTAATTAAATAGGGATATAGATGGAATAAGTTTAAATTTATAAGAGTATTAAATGAAAAGAACTATTTACAATATGTTTCCTTGGTATGTGTAATTTTTTCAAACTGTTTCTTATAAAAAGGAACGGAGGGAGTAATAAAATTTATATTTAAAATAGTAATTTAAATTTATTAATGTCATATATCTTTTATATATTATTATTATTAAATTAAATTTTTTATGCTAAAATAATTTATTTTTATTTTAGTTTAATGTAATATTTTTTTAGCAAAATTTTAATGTTATATGTCTCAACTATTTTCATAAAAAGTGAGAGATATAATTGAAATGTAATAAAAAATAAAATATTTTAAGAAAGTTTTTAACCGCCAATATGTTTTTTCCATAGTCATCATCCTAAATCAACCAAATAAAAATGGATACAGATCAATGCATACCATACTAGACCACCAGCTATGACAGTTAGAAGTTAAAGCTAAAGTTGCATAAGTTGTTACTATGCTTTACTAAAGTTGCATAATTTGTTGTTATGTTTTTTTTTTTAATGTTATTGCTTCTCCAAAACTAGACAATTACACAAAAGTTATGTTTGGCAAAAATAACGGATGACTGATAAATTAGTTTATGGTTGGTGGCTGATGACATATAGCTTATAGTTGATAAGCTAATTGAATTGTTTGGTAAAATTAACAGTTCAATTAGCTATTAAATATAAAATGACATAAAAGGATATTCTTAGTTAATAATAAAATTTATATTTAAAATAGTAATTTAAATTTATTAATGTAATATATCTTTTATATATTATTAAATTAATTTTTTTATGCTAAAATAATTTATTTTTATTTTAGTTTAATGTAATATTTTTTTAACAAAATTTTAATGTTATATATATTTCACGTCGTTGCTTTAATATATACTAGCCGCCTTCCGTGCCCGTTTGTGTGATCAATATTCTTTTTTTTTATTTGCTGTGATCGAAATTCTCTACTGTGCAAATATAAATAACTACTTAATCTCCCTTTTTATTAGACTTAGTTAATTGATAACTACTTAACATCTTTTTTTGCTGTGGCTAGTTATTAAGAAGAAGAAAAATATATATTTTTTTTTTACTATAAAAAAACTGAAAACATACTTCTATGTGGAAGTTGTCCTTAGTTATTAAGAGAAAAAAAATTATTTACTAAAAAAAAAACTGAAAATCTATTTTTATGTGTAAGTTATTTTTCAACATATACAAATATTTAGTTTTTTTTTGTAATTTTTTTTAAGGGGTAAAATAGGAATAATGAAAAAACAATCCAAAAAATTTGTATCCTTTTTATATATAGTAATAGATATATATATATGCCAGGTGCCGAAGCTCGAAGTTCGGCTATCCCACTTATCCAACTTGCAGGTGGAATTTCTAATTCTAACTAGTTTTGAGACCCGTGCATTCGCACGGGTCTATTGACTTTTATTTATAAATTATTGTTAAATTATAAATGACGTCATTCTGTTATTTTTTGTAAAATATATTAAATTAAGTCATTTTTTTATTAAATTAATTGCCCCGTTTTTTATTTTTGTGTAATAAATTATAATTAATAATAAAAAATATTTACTATTCAATTTTTTTTATTAAAGCAATTGTTCCGTGTATGATTAATTTTTTTTATTAAAACAATTGTCTCGTGTATGATTAAATTTTTTTTATTAAAGTAATTATCCCGTGTATGATTAATTTTTTTTATTAAAGCAGTTGTCCCGTGTATGATTAAATTTTTTTTATTAAAGCAATTGTCCCGTGTATGATTAATTTTTTTTATTAAAGCAATTGTCCCGTGTATGATTAAATTTTTTTTAGTAAAGCAATTGTCCCGTATATGATTAAATTTTTTTTATTAAAGCAATTGTCCCCTATATGATTAAAATTTTTTTATTAGGACAATTTTCCCGTGTTTGATTTTTTATATATTAGTGATCAACACTTTATTTTTTTTTCACAAAATTATTGATCGACATTTGTCCTGTGATGTTTTAAGTATAATGACAAATATTCACCCCGTAATTATTATAATATATATTCATCAATAATGCACTTCTTCTGTATTTTTTTATATAAGAGTAAACAAAAATAGAGTAGATTTTTTTATAATAAAAATAGAGTAGAATTTAATTATTATATAATAATATATTAAAATAAAAAATATTTTTTTTTACAAAATAGAAGATTTGAAATATTTTTAAGAATTGATGAGGACAAATTAGAATTTTTAGTAGTAATACCTTTTAATATATTGGGCCTGTTTGAATTTGGCTTATTTTTAAGCTTATGAAAATAGTTTATGGTTATAATTTATAAATAAACTTTTATGTTGATTCATAAGTTTTTTTTACGCATGTTAATTCATAAGTTTTCATTAATAAAAATTATATCGTTATAAATTGTTTTCATGAACTACCTTAAAAAACTTATAATAATACATCAAAACTTATTTATTTGCATAAGTTATTTCCCATAAACTCATAAATAAGTCAATCCAAACGGGTCAAATGTGTTTTTGTTTCTATTTTTCTGTTCTTTTATTTTTAAGCTCATAATTAAGTATATTCTTTTATTAGATTATTCTATTTTTATTTTATATATATATATAAGTTTTTATATGTTAGATCGAGTTACTATTTTTTCATTAAAAAAAAATTACTATTTTTGAAGCGTATCTTTTATAGTGATTTTTGTTCATATTTTTATGTGTAGATTTATTTTAATTAAACATTTATGGGAAGATTTATTTGATACTTATCTTCTTTTGTTTCTATTTTTGTTTTGTGTTTTTTTTGTTTGTTAAAGATGTGGTTTATGATGGTATTTTTATGGGAATGTTTCTTTTATGCTTATCTTCTTTTTTTCTTTTTTTTTTTTTATTTTTTTTTTTAGTTTAGAGTTAAAATTACATTTAAGGGCATAAATTCTGAAATATTATAAACTTGATATGGACAAATTTAATTTTTTAGTAGTAGTTTCTTTTAATATATTGTAAGTAGACCAGACAAAAAAAAAATCTATTCCTTACCGGATCTTCACCAAAGTGATGATTTTATTACCGCATAACAGAGAGATAAAAAGCAATCAGATTTTGCCACTTCAGCTTATACTACGTCGAAACCGTATCAGCAAGTGTAATACTAATAATTTTCATTTTCAATTTTATTTTTTGTTATATTTTTCCCAATAATATCGACTCAATTTTTGACAAAACAAGTTACAAGGTGAATCATCACTGCAATCTACAACTACGATCTTCTTCTTCATCGTCATCATCAATCTCTGTTTAGATCTCACTTTCTTCAAAGACGGCGCGAATTGCCGGTGCGGGTTTTGCTAGTCAACTTCCGGTAACCATGGCTCCACCACCACCGCAATCTAATCGATCTCCTTCGCCGTCTCAACCGTCCGGGTCCGTTCCCACACTCAACTCTTCATTCACTTCTTTTCTATTTCAATCATCTGCAATTTCAATTTCGTTTTGGACTCATCGATGGAATCCATTGCTTAGCAATTGGAATTGACGCTTTTTTGGATCCTAGCAAACACGAAATTTCGTATACGTATAACGCATATTCTAGGTTATCTTCAACATTGAAGATCCAATGCCGTTGAATTTTGTCCTATTTGTTTGTATTTATATGCTATGAGTTATGATTAAAGTTACTGAATCATAGAATAGATTAATATAGTGCTCTAGATTCATCAACGCTGTGTTATCTTTTCAATTTCAGAAAACTTGTTTCATGAATGATGATTGTGGATATGTTAACTTTAACGAGTTGGTGCATTACCTATTTTTAATCATGTTTATTTATATCTCAAATGTGTTCTCCATTATTCATATTATCGCAATTATATTAACTAGTAAGTACTGACCTAACATTTAATTTTAACCAGGAAGAGTGAAGTCTCTGATCTTAAATTACAGCTCCGGCAGCTTGCTGGGAGTCGAGCTCCGGGTACTGATGATTCTAAGAGGGATCTTTTTAAGAAGGTGATATCCAACATGACTATTGGCATTGATGTTTCGTCTCTTTTTGGTGAGATGGTAATGTGCTCGGCGACATCGGACATTGTTCTGAAAAAAATGTGTTACTTATATGTTGGAAACTATGCCAAGGTCAATCCGGATCTTGCTCTGTTGACGATTAATTTTCTACAAAGGGATTGCCAGGATCAGGATCCAATGATTCGGGGACTAGCATTGAGGAGTTTGTGTTCACTTCGAGTGGCGAACTTGGTGGAGTATTTGGTTGGGCCTTTAGGGTCAGGGTTGAAGGATAATAATAGTTATGTCAGGACGGTGGCAGTTATTGGGGTTTTGAAACTGTATCATATATCAGCAACCACGTGTATTGATGCAGATTTTCCAGAAACACTAAAGCATTTGATGCTCAATGACCAGGATACTCAGGTGAGGATTATGTTTTTATGGTGGCTTCATCATCAACCTATGATAAATCACACCAGTTCTGTTAAATTTTGTAAAGAGTTACGAGAGTCCCTTAGAAACAAGTTAGTCTACATAGTCCAATGATTAATGTAAATCAGTTTATTGGTGGAGTTAGTTACTGGAGAGAGAAAAGGGAAAAGGAATGTCAATTGAGGGGGGAGTTAATAGGGGGTATGTTACATTTATGTTCTGCCTTGTGCTTTGGGCTAGGAATTACCTCCATAGTTGGCAGCTTTGGCTCTTATTTTCTTCGGTAATAACACTTCAGTTTACATTAGTGTGATCGCCCTCTACTGGACAGGGATTGGTTGCTCCCACCACTCATAGTATCGATGCATGTATTTGTACTCTATTATAAATTGTCTTATTTTTAGTTTATTTTTTCCTTAACATTATTTGGATGGGCATGTCTACCTTCTAAGCTGTAAGTAAGCACTGTTATCATCAGGCCCTGCAACATGTTCTGTGAATTTTTTATTTTCTTCATTAGAGTTAATTTGATTTCCTTAACCTTAATTAAGATGCAATAATATAAAATCCCGTTAAAAAGGAAGAAGATATGATGTAAAGGATTGAAGCTGTTCACATTTTCTTATTCATTTTTCTTTTTTCATGTCAGTTTAATATGTTATCACTTGTCAAAGTGAAATGTATGTACATATTTAAGCTGAACATCCACTATCTCTAACTACCTTATGTTACCTTTTTACATTCCTTAAAATAAAACGTTCCTTTCTTTTTGTTCTTTCTATTGCTTTTCATTTGTTGTTCACACATATAGCAGGATGGTAAAAGTCTTCCTATTTAATTTTTTGGAAATGACAGCATTTGCCAATGAATTGCACTTCACTTATAAACACGATCTTGTTTGTTTCATCAGGTAGTTGCAAACTGTTTGCCTGCTTTACAAGAAATTTGGACCTTAGAGTCAACCACCTCAGAGGAAGCAGCTAGGGAGAGAGAAAATCTGCATAGCAAGCCATATGTTTATTACTTTCTGAATCGGTAATCTTTTCACAAGTAGTTTCTTGCTTTCAAATATTTTCAGAAAGCTGCAGTGCTTAATTTATGTTTTACATTTATTGCCATATACCTACTGAAGCTTCTCAACCACCCCATCTGGGATTCCCATTTAAAGATTGTTTTGTATCTTTCTATTTCTCATTTTGACAAATTCTTATAGCTATTGTATAATCTGCCAGTATATTAGCATCTTTGTCCATGTATACAGATATAAATCAATTATACTTGGTATGATTGTGGTAGTAAATGGTTGGCTGAATAGTTACTTTACAAATGTGGATACGAATTTTTAATTACCTTACTTGCTAATTGTTTGTTTTCGACAATAAAATGTGTTTCTCATTGTGGCAGGCACCAGAGATAAAAACAGCTGTAGTATCTTGTGAATATATTAATTTTTCAACAACTTATCAGTTTTTTTTTGCAACGTGCAGCATTAAGGAATTTAACGAATGGGCACAATGTCTTGTGATGGAATTGGTGGCCAAGTACATTCCATCAGATAACAGTGAAATATTTGATATAATGAATCTCCTTGAAGATAGACTCCAGCACGCAAATGGCGCTGTTGTCTTGGCAACTACAAAAGTATTTCTGCACTTGACTTTATCTATGGCCGATGTACATCAGCAGGTATGTATTGATTTGCGTGTATGCGTTAAAACATCATTTATACTACCTGTTTTGTTTGCAACAGAAATCTTTGTGTGGTCATTTTTCCATAAACTACATTCTCTGGCCTAGATTGAATTAGAATTGTATCTTGTAATGACTTTACGTTTTAGTAGGCGTTAACTGAATCATACATGGTGAACATGCATTTGACATTAAGGTTCTGTAAGGCAATGCTTGTTGTATTCACACATCATACATGGACACTTAATTAATTGGGTAGTTTTATGACCTTAAACTTAGTGATGCAAGTAAACTAAGCTATATGTGAGTTCCTATGGTTAACTAGTTAGGCTTGGTTCACCATAGATTCTGTATTGTGCAAATAAGCTTGAGCAGTATACTAATGTTCATTTAGTCAATTCAACTATGATGCATGGCTCATTCAGCTTACAAGCAGCTAAATTAAACCTTTTCACCTGACTCCATTTCTGTGTTTTTAAATCTTATTTTTTTGTGTTGGTTTGTATTTTTTTTAATCCTAACCTGCCAATAATTAACAGAGTGTATGGGTAAATAGCTTTATTTAACACTTATTCAGTAAGTGCTGATCATGTAAAAGTTTATGTATAAATTGTTTACAATAGAAGAGGAAATGAGAGTAGTATGTAAAAACTGTTTTTGTGAACCATCTTGTGGAACTTATATACGGCTATAGGTTTAAAATAGCTAATAGACATATTGCAAACTCTTTTTATAAACTCATTCATACACTTATTAAAGTGTTCATATCATAATATAAGTTCAAATAAACTCTTCCAAACACTCCTAAAAAATATGTACATGTGCCTCCAAAAAAAGGTATAACTTAGTTTAATTTATTTCTGTTTTAAATTCCCTACTTCTTTATATCCATCATGTTGTGTTGTCTTATGTTTTTGGAATGCTGTGTCAGTTAGAGATGTTGAGGTCATGTAATGTTTATGCACCCTCAATTTTAAGGTGGTATATTAAGGATTTGTATATTTGTCAACATAATTGATCTTATTTATATACATGATTAGTATTTGAGTCGGTACTTACAACAATTATTACAAACACCATATCGGATATGTTACAAACTACAATATTTAGCAACTAGGAGAAAATTAAAGATCGACAATGTACATAAGAAACGTAAGAATTGCACGCTTCATTCTAGCAAATAGAAATCAACAGGTCTTGTACATTAATATTTGTTTGTCTGTATGTGGACAAATATGTGCGATTTTATTATATCATATGTGAATATCATTAGGGCTTAAACTGTTTAATAAATGAGGGGGATATTTTACCTCAACACATAATCAGCCTCAAACTTATGCTTCAATCATTTATATAAGGCTCTGCCAAGCTTGGTTCAGCTTGATTAAGTAGAAACCGGTTTAAACTATCATTTTCATTATTTAAACCTTTTGGTTTGACCTTTTATTTATTTTGACTGTATCTTTTGAGCTTCGGTTGCTTGCCAGAAACGATGTGATTTCTGATGCAACTTTTTATTGTTTAGGTCTATGAGCGTATCAAAGCTCCTCTCTTAACTCAAGTGAGCTCAGGAAGTCCGGAACAATCATACGCAATTCTAAGCCACCTGCATCTCTTGGTGATGCGTGCACCTTATATATTTTCCTCTGACTACAAACACTTCTATTGCCAGTATAATGAGCCATCTTATGTCAAAAAGTTGAAGCTTGAAATGCTAACTGCAGTTGCAAATGAAAGTAACACTTATGAGATAGGTAAGTAACGCCCCTAATGTGCTAGAGAAAAAAGGGGGTTAGGAGAGGGAGAAATTGTGATAATTTCATTTTGCAATTTGATGTTTTGATCCAGTTTGATTCACTCCCATTCTTTTTGGAGATGCTTATACAAGAACCTTTTGTGTCCCACTTCAGTGACAGAATTATGTGAATATGCGGCAAATGTTGACATTCCAATTGCAAGGGAATCAATTCGGGCTGTTGGAAAGATAGCATTGCAGCAGTATGATGTCAATGCTATTGTTGATCGACTTCTACAGTTTCTGGAGATGGAAAAGGACTATGTTACATCCGAAGCTCTGGTAAACATGACAAATACCTGCTAGATACCCTGGAATATTTGCCTAAGAGTAATATTGCACTGCTTCCCGTTGATATATGAACACATATAAAAATCATGACATTTTGATTTTACCTGGTAATGGTAGAACAGACTAACAAGTTCGGAAGTTTATTTTATGCAGGTGCTTGTGAAAGATCTTCTAAGAAAATATCCTCAATGGAGTCAGGATTGTATCGCTGTTGTTGGGAATATCAGTAGCAACAATGTCCAAGAACCTAAGGCTAAGGCAGCTCTCATATGGATGTTGGGGGAATATTCTCAGGACATGCACGATGCTCCATATGTCTTGGAAAGTCTGGTTGAAAATTGGGAGGAGGAGCATTCTGCTGAGGTATTATTCATAACTTTTTATGGTTTGCAGTCTTGTAATGTTCGCATTTGAGATTTAGATTTCCGTATTTGATGCCGTCATGATCCAACTATCCCAAAATTTTAAGCTGTTAAGTGAACACATATGAATGGTTTTATATTATATCTCTAACCGGATCTTTGGTCTTGAAGGGTCAATAATGTTCTCAGTTGAAATTTAACTTATATACTCTAATTAAAATTAACCTGCAAAGCATGGACATTTTTCAAAATTCAAATGATGATTTAGTTTACAGGGTAAGGTGAATATATTTAGACTCATGGGCCATGACTTTAATAAGAGTATATTCACCTTACCCTGTAAACTAAATCATCAATTATGATTTGTGTTCATCATATATTCATCAATAGTACAAACATTATGTATGATTTTAAATTCATCATATATTCATGGAGAATAGAGGTGGGATTGACTATAGCCTCAGCGTCCTCCTAGTCAGACCATGCGTACCTCACATCTGCCATGGAATCATATGTTGGGTTTGGATCAGGATGAAAATTGAGAATATAATTTGATTGTTCTATAATTCTGTGGTTGTATTGAATAGAAAATATGCATACATAATTGATACCCCCTTGCGGTTGTATGTTAAACACCAATTTGTTTGTTATTTGATAAATAAAAGAAGATATTTCATGTCTTTATCTATACTTAATATTTGAGTAACTTCTGTGTCTTGATGTGCAGGTCCGCTTACATCTTCTTACTGCAGTAATGAAGTGTTTCTTTAAGAGACCCCCAGAGACTCAGAAAGCATTAGGAGCTGCACTGGCCGCTGGTCTTGCTGACTTTCACCAGGTTTGAGTTGTTACTACTTACTATTTGAATTGTCAAAAAACAATGCAAATATTCAATTATATATTTTTTGTGTCGCAGCATTATGTTACATGAGCTTTTGTTGATTGCAGGATGTTCATGATAGGGCCTTATTTTATTACAGGCTTCTACAATACAATGTATCAGTGGCAGAGAGTGTGGTGAACCCTCCAAAACAAGCAGTTTCAGTATTTGCTGATACACAGAGCAGTGAAGTTAAAGATCGCATATTTGATGAATTTAACAGTTTGTCTGTTGTATACCAAAAGGTAACTATGAGGCACAGCCACTCCTGGGGTTGGGCGTTTACCTGTGTCGGTGACGACAAATGTTAGGCTACTTAGACAAGTGTCCCTATTTTTTTTATTCGACACACCTTGGACATTTATTACACACAACATATAATGGATACTTGTTCTAACAAAGAAAACTTTTAAAAATAATATAACAATATTTAATTAGCCATCTAAAAAAATGAGTAAACCATCAAGTTAGTCTTGACTTTGTAGGGCGATTTCAAATAGGTCCCTGACTCTATTAAACCATCAACTTGGTCCCTGTATTTTAACCATTTACTATCAGTTTGGTCCTTATATTTAACTACTCGCCATCAATTAAGTCCCTAACTTTATTATCAAATTTGGTCCCTAACTCTTAGAAGGACTAATATGAGTAAAATTTGACCGAGTCAGAGACCTTTTTGAAATATTCAAAATTGGGTCTTGCTAACTAGTGCCCCCGGGGCACTAGTTAAGGATACTAAAAGAAGCAATTTTGCATTGAAATCATCAAAGTTTTGACTTTTAAAAAGTTAAATGCACATTTCCCAACAATATATTTCTACTTTTGCGGGGCACTAGTTAGCATTTGCCTTCAAAATTTTGGGGACCAATTTAAAAGCGCCCTACAAAGTCATGGGCGAATTTGGTGGTTTACTCTTTAAAAAATCTCATATGTACGTCTTTTCACATGCACACATCTTCTACAATATTCAGGGATGATGATCAATGAGGAGGTTAAAGATCCTAAATTTGATTACATTATTTTTGGCAGGAGATGGATAAAGGTGAAAGACTGACATATTTTGGCTGTATTATTTTTTTTGTTGTAATAAAACAAATTGCTCAACTTTTTTATGGTTTTCCCCCCATTCTTAAGTTACATAGTTTGTAACGATAAAATGAGGGAAAATATGAAAAATGGCTCATGTAACCTTTTACACTGTTTCTCCCCTGTAAAATATGTTGACTTCATGTCATGTCGAGTCTTGCATTAACTGTTGAATAACCTGTGACGTTCTAAATAATTATGTTAGAGTTTTTACTTTTTTACGTTAGAATTTATTTTTAATATTTCAATAATATGAAACCTCATTCATCTAAACTAGTGCTTCAATGCCTTGGCTTGAGGGCTACACCTTACACCGTGACAGGCTAACACCTTGTCTTTTATTATCTATATTTAAGATATGTTTATATTACAGTAAATCTTGTCTATCTTCCTCCGCCTCTCTTTATGGTTGTATACTAAATTCTATCAAACTAACGATAGCAAATTCATCCAGCCTTCTTACATGTTCACCGATAAGGAACACAGAGGGACATTGGAGTTTTCAGATGAACTTGGAAATCTATCTATTAATGCAGAATCCGGAGATTCTGTTGTTCCTGCTCAGAGAGTGGAGGAAAATGACAAGGATCTGCTTCTAAGTACCACAGAAAAAGATGATGTTAAAGATCCTGGTAGCAATGGTTCTGCCTATAATGCTCCTTCGTATAACGGGTCTGCCCCTTCTGCGACTTCACAACCGCTTGCAGATTTGGCATTTTCAAGTACCAGCGCCACTGGCCAAGCTCCAGCATCCGGCTTAGCAATTGATGATCTGCTTGGTTTAGATTTTTCAGTTGGGACTGCAACCACACCATCACCTCCCCCATTGACCCTCAACCCAAAAGCTGTACTGGATCCTGGCACATTTCAGCAGAAATGGCGTCAACTGCCAATATCCTTATCAGAGGTTTGCTTTGAAATTATAATCTCAGTTTTGTTAATACAACATCATTGACCTAATTATTTTGAATCTCAAGTCACAAGAGTAGTCACTGTCAAACTCATTAAATAATTCAACATCACATTAATGGATAAGAGTACAAATGTATCAAACAAAGTTGAAGCCCAGAAATATTTTAAATTTTACTGTATCTTTTTTCGTATTCTTTGACTACTGCTCCACCACCAAAAAATGTCTAGCATTTTGGTTTATTTGTGGTATGTAACATTTAATAATATGATGCAGGAATGTTCTTTAAGTCCTCTTGGAATTGCATCGTTGATAACTCCCAATGCACTCCTACGGCACATGCAAAGTCATTCGATACAGTGCATTGCATCCGGCGGTCAGTCTCCTAATTTCAAGTTCTTTTTCTTTGCTCAAAAAGCGGAAGAAGCGTCAATATATCTTGTAGAATGTATAATCAACACTTCATCAGCCAAGTCACAGATCAAAATAAAAGCCGATGACCAAAGCTCATCACAGGCATTCTCAACTTTATTCCAATCAGCCTTATCCAAATTTGGTTTGCCCTGAAATTTAATGGTGCATACTTTTGAGCTGTGGAGTAGACAATAATGAAATTTTGGAATCCTAGCTTGAATATATAAAGAAATGGAGATCGATATGGGCTCCACGCTTATCCCCCCTCCCCCAATACAGATCAGATCAGTGTATAACAGAAAATGCAGGGGGATTTCATTACCAAGTTTTTGTAGTTTTTGTAGAAAACACGAGTATGGGTTCTGTGTAGAGGCTTTCTTTCTGTAGATGTTGTGACGTTTATTCAAGCGCTTATTGTGTATGTCATTGGTTGAATAGCGATTAAATTTGGTGCGGTGCGGTATGCTGAAATGTAAAATTGGACCCTTTTCTACATACAATGATGCTATGCCTGCAATGTTGTCCTCTGTTAAGTATTGTTTGGCAACATTAGTAGTTGTGAATTTGCGATAAGTCAGATGTTTGAATTTGAAATATTTAGTAGAATTTGAAATAAAATTTAAGTGGCTTAGTAAGTATTTTATACTTTACACACGTCTTATTTCAAAACGATTATTGACTCCTATTTTAATTCATTTTAAATTATTACTTTAAAAATATTTTATTTAATTCATTTTATCCTTACTTTAAAAAATTATTAAATAGAATAAGGTTTTTTATTTAATACTAATAGGTTGGATCATTATCTCTTTGTAATTTATAAGATGTATTCTCTCTTTGTTGTAGTGATTAGTGAACAGTATCCACTTCAAAATAAAAATTATAGTATTTTTTTATCACCAACAAGATTATATTATTGAATATCCAAAATGGATTAGAATTTAATTTGTATGCACTGACAGTGTGAAATAATTTTACACGGTCAACCAATAGATTATACTATTGATGCATATATAAATGAAATCGGTTTAAAAATCCGTTGTATTTTCTAAAATTTGGTTGATTTCTTCAAATTCTTATAAGAACAAAAAAAAGTGCACAATGCACAACGAGCTCAAACCCCTTTCTATACTTGCGCATAAAATAAAGGAAATACCGAAAACAAAACATTAAACACCGCCAAATAACACAACTCAATTTCACAATTTACAAACAAGTCCTTCTTCCTTCTCACTCAACACTAACACACTCATTTCCAAAATCTAGGGTTTTCACATTTCTCTCAGATTAGGGTTTCTCATTCTCTCACAATCATCAATGGCAGCGATCGCAGCTCCACAACACCGATCTTCGAAGACGGAATCCTACACAGACAACAAACGCAAAGAAGATGTCCGTCAAGCCAACATCCTCGCCGCACGTTCAGTCGCCAACGCCGTTCGCACCAGTCTCGGCCCTAAGGGAATGGACAAAATGATTTCAACTTCCAATAACGAAGTTATCATAACTAACGATGGCGCAACAATCCTTCACAAGATGCAAGTTCTTCAACCCGCCGCAAAAATGCTCGTTGAACTCTCCAAATCTCAAGACTCCGCCGCTGGTGATGGAACCACTACCGTTGTTGTTATCGCCGGTGCACTTCTCGAGAAATGTCTCCTTCTTCTCTCACACGGTATTCACCCTACTGTCATCTCTGATTCACTCCACAAAGCTTCCATTAAAGCCGTTGATGTTCTCACTGCCATGGCTGTTCCTGTTGAACTCTCCGATCGTGATTCTCTTGTCAAATCCGCTAGCACTTCATTGAACAGTAAGGTTGTTAGTCAGTACTCATCTTTACTCGCTCCCATGGCTGTGGACTCTGTTCTCTCTGTCATCGATCCCGCTAAACCGGAAATGGTTGATCTCCGTGATGTTAAGATCGTTAAGAAGCTCGGTGGAACTGTCGATGATACCGAGCTTGTGAAGGGTTTGGTTTTTGATAAGAAGGTTAGTCATGCTGCTGGTGGACCTACTCGGATGGAGAATGCTAAGATTGCTGTGATTCAGTTTCAGATTTCGCCTCCTAAGACGGATATCGAACAGAGTATTGTGGTAAGTGATTACTCGCAGATGGATAGGATTTTGAAGGAAGAGAGGAGTTATATTCTAGGAATGATTAAGAAGATTAAGGCAACAGGTTGTAATGTGTTGTTGATTCAGAAGAGTATTTTGAGAGATGCTGTTACTGATTTGTCTTTGCATTATCTTGCTAAAGCTAAGATTTTGGTGATTAAAGATGTTGAGAGAGATGAGATTGAGTTTATTACTAAGACTCTTAATTGTTTGCCTATTGCTAATATCGAGCATTTTCGTGCTGAGAAATTGGGTTTTGCTGATCTTGTTGAAGAGGTTTCTCTTGGGGATGGGAAGATTGTGAAAATTACTGGTATTAAGGATATGGGAAAGACCACTACTGTGCTTGTTCGTGGATCTAATTTGCTTGTGCTTGATGAAGCCGAGCGAAGTTTGCATGATGCTTTGTGTGTTGTTAGGTGTTTGGTTGCCAAGAGGTTTTTGATTGCAGGTGGTGGTGCTCCGGAGATAGAGCTTTCGAGGCAATTGGGTGCTTGGGCTAAGGTGTTGCATGGGATGGAAGGTTACTGTATCCGTGCATTTGCTGAGGCTCTTGAAGTTGTTCCATATACTCTTGCTGAGAATGCAGGTTTGAACCCAATTGCGATTGTTACTGAGCTGAGGAATCGTCATGCCAAAGGTGAGATCAATACTGGAATCAATGTCAGGAAAGGTCAAATTACAAACATCCTCGAGGAGAATGTGGTGCAGCCACTGCTAGTAAGCACAAGTGCTATCACTTTGGCCACAGAGTGTGTGCGGATGATTTTGAAGATTGATGATATTGTAACTGTGAGGTAGAGTTTATTAGCCAGTGACTGAATTTTGGAGAAAAATTACTGAATCATCATATTATGTTCTTTTTAATTTTAGGTTGGTAGTTTATGTTCATTTTACTGATTTTGGTTAATTGATTTTGATTTTGGCTGCTATTTTTATTTACAAAATTTGGATGTCCTTGTGGTTTGTGATGTTTACTGCATTCATCTGATTCTGAAACACTTGTTAATCTCTATTGGGAGTTTATCTATAGTTGATCATTTTTATTTGCACCTTAGCTGTTTTGATTGTGTTAACTATTACTGATTGTGACTTGGAGTTGCATAGGTACTTATATTAAAATAAAACATTTAATATCTTTTAGGAATTGTGTGGATTAAGTATAGTCTAGTGATATCAACTATCCACTATGTCGGAGATCAGTGGCTGAATTTCAACTGATTGTCATACAAAGGCGGTGGCGTGTCGAATTTCTTGTCGAATTTCTTATCATGGATCCATGGCAGCCGCCACAAGTGTGACAGTCATGGTGGTGCGGCGGAGAACATAAAATTGGAAAATGAGAATAGGGTATTGCGACCAAACTCGAGAGCAAATGGGTTAAATCCCTACAAACGGCTACTTTCGCCTTTTTATCCCTCTTGCTGCGTGCAACCCCTTCTGTGAGAACCACCACCTTCTGCACATCGTCTGGTGCGATGATCACCCCTTTCTGCGCGTGACCTGGTGTGGCGATACCCATTTGCATGTGGCCTGGAGGGACAACCCTTCATCTATTGTATCTCCTGGCTACTCTTCTGTTTACATTTTACATTTTTCTTTTGGCATGTATTGATAATATTTTGTGTTTTATTTATTTTTGCTATTTTTTATGGTAAGCTTTATAATTTGTCCGCCATGCTTCTGCCATTTGAGTAACATCATCCACCATGTTTATTGTGATTTTTTGTCTCGCCGCCATAAACTGCCATCCAAAACATCAGTATTGGGTGCGTTTGATCTGCTAAAAAACAGGGGACTGGACAGGACAACTTCTGTTGTACTGTGTTTGATTTGAAAACTGTCACTGGTACTGGACAAACTGGGGGTCAAGGGACTTGACAAAATCAAATATTCTTGTCCCCCACTGAACCATGGGACAACTTTTTGTCCTCAGCACAACTTTTCTAAATCACCAAAATAACATTTTTTCCATTAAATATCATACAAGACAAAATTTGTTTAATATCGTAAATGTTTGTTCTGTGCTGTTCTGCCTTGTACTGTCCTGTACTGTTCTGTCCAGTACTTTCATTTTGCAGATCAAACTGATATTAATGGACGCATAACATGACTTCTATAGTTGTATTGTACTAGTATTTTTTATTGTTTTTTGAGTGGGATTGTATTGTACTATTAGTATTAGTATTGTTCATTGAATCATGCAATATTCATTAAGTGATATTTAATTATTTTTTTTTGGATTGAAGGGGCTTAAATGCCCAAAACAAAAGTTACACGGGGATTGATCGAGGAGTAGAGACTCTCAAGCCATCATCATCCACCAGAGGGAGTACCTCGGAGGATTATCAAACAAAGTAATGCCATGAGCTAAACAATCTGCGACTTTGTTTGCTTCTATGTATACATGCTTGAATTGCACCTCTATGTCTTGCAATGCTTCACACTTCTAATTTGCTGCACCAATCTTCTATCTGTTGTGTTGTAATTCCTCCCGCTCGATAGGCATTGTAGAACCGCACTTGAGTCCACGTGCGCCTCAAGCCCAGAAATATCGCGAGCTTTGGCCATTTTCAAGCCTTTTATAACCCTCCATAACCCAGCAACAAAAGCACTATTTGTTCCCAACACCTTAGCAAAGCCACATGCCCAATTTCCTCTTTTATCTCTAGTAACTCCGATGAGTTGGGTTCCTCCATTTTTTCTCTCCATTACTATAGTTTTGAATAATTTTCAAACATATTTTAAATAGTTTGACCGACAAAATGTCACATCATTGCATTTATATAACCAAAACATTAGTGATGACAAAACTGGCGAGGATAAAAATGAAGAGGATCTTGACTCCTCCGTCACATTCTACTTGCTGATCACCACACCTGACAACACCATCATAGTTCAAACACCAATGACCTTGCTATGGAGAGGACCATCGAACTTGCACTACTGGACGTGACCGTCATTCCTGTGAACACACAACTAATGTCTGCATTATAGTCTTACACTTACTGCAATATCAAATTAAGTCAATACTTATATTTTTGAAAATTTGAATACACATTTTACAAAATAAAATTTTCACTTTTGATTATTTAACATTCTTAAATACTATTACGTTTTCTTTGGAGGAAATTTCAAGTGTTCACAAAATTCTGAGATGTTAGTGTTACTACACGAATATTTTCGCCTAATTAATCAAACCCAAACAAGCCATTATGTATCGGTTTGATTCAAATTTTATCCAACAAACACGTAAATTCAATCCAATTCAATGTGTACTTTTTTATCGGTTTGGTTAACAAATTTGGTCAAAATTGAACCAACCGAGCCAACGAGCAACCCTAGCAAAATAAGACAGATCATTGTACATATAATATTCATCCTTTTTGTGTGAATAATTACCTATATTTATATTGTGAATTTTTTACTTTATCTTGTCATGTGTATTTTTTGTAAGTATACAATTAATTTGATATTTGTTATCATCCTTAAATTGAATGAGATCAAAAGTCCGGTCACAGTTGATTAAATAAGATTGGTGTTTGTCCCATAAGTCCTAGCTCAACTGACAAAATATGCCGAAATTGTTAGGCCGGACGTCGTGACCCGGGTTCGAACCCGGGATCTCACAATTATGTGAGTTTAATTTCCAGTGGATTACCACTTCAACTAAGAAAAAAATAAAATAAAATAAGATTGGTGTTTTTACAAGGTCAACATCAAATTAAACAAACCTAACATATACTAATAATGATAAGATTGGTGTTTTTACAAGGTCAGTGTCAAATTAAACAAACTTAACATATACTAATAGTTTTGATATTGATTTCACCGGATTCAAAATTGATCATTGGATATTCAAACTAAGTTGTTATGTTTTTTCAATATCATATCATCAGTCAGACGACTCACAAAAACCTATCATATAAGAATTTTATATTAAATAAAAATAAAAAACCGCTTTAAAATATAAATAAAATCAGACGACTCAAAACAACTGACTCCATGCAGTCCGACGGCATATAATCCAATTCGATCCCATTTTGAACTCTTATCTAGGAAAACAAAATCAAATATGAACTATATCATCCAAATGCTCTTGAATTAGTTTATGGGTTTTTAAAATTGCATCAAATCAAAATACTTAATAAAAATAAAATTTTGTTTGCTAAATTTTGTTGTACTAGTACTACCTTATCGCTCCCTTTTCCGTACCACGTTACTAAAGCTAGTGGAAGATGAGTGGCATAAACTGTAATCCTACGTAGCAAATGGCGAGATTTTGATTGGTTAACCGACCTAAATCTACGTGGGTCGGTTCATTTATAATCATCATCATGGTAAATAACCGATCTATTTCGTCACTTAACAACTCACAGCCTGCCACGTTGGCATAAACGGTTCTCTCTTTCTCATCTCATTGGCACAAGTGATACACACACCACCATAACAACTGTGCCTTCTAAACGGTTTCCGTTTACGGTTCTTTGACCTTTGACTCTTTCGGTAAAACTTTAAACCCTAATAAAATCATTTTCCCCAAATCAATTTCTCTTCTTTTCTTTCTCCGATCTGCTTCATTTTTTCTCTTCTGGCCAACCGGTCCTCCAATTTTCAATTACGATTGGAGGTTTCTTCAATCTTCATTTTCTTTCTGCTTGAATTGATCGATCGATTGTGCGATTTCTAATTTCTGTGATTTTATTACAGCGGAGGCCATTGTCACAGCGATTAACTTAGTAGATCTATAATTTTTGTAACGCATTTGGAAGAATTTTAGGAAAATGAAGAACACGGAGCGAATTGCGAATTTGGCTTTACTAGGTTTGCTTCAGTTGATACTCCTAATTCAATTTATAATTGATTAAACGTTGTGCATTCATGCATTTTATTACTCTAAAATGAAACAGTAATGTGCTTAAACTGTACGCTTAATCAGAAAATTGACAGTTATGAAATCTTGTATCTGTTTATGTTCTGTAGCTTCCATTGTTTTTATCTAGTTTGTAGAATTTTGCTGATGTGTTAGTTAGAGTGAAATTGGTTCTATTTCCGTTCCTTGAGCACTCAATTTTAATGCATTTTATATGTCAATGCAGGTTTAACCTTAGCACCACTTGTTGTGAAAGTTGATCCAAATTTAAATGTTGTTTTGACTGCTTGCATCACTGTGTTTGTTGGCTGTTACCGATCTGTCAAACCAACCCCACCAACAGTAAGTTATAGCCTGATTATCATTTAGTTATGTATACTGCACTTTTTTTAATCTTAGGATCTGATTTATGTTAATCATGTTGTATTGAATTATGCAGGAGACAATGTCCAATGAACATGCTATGCGTTTTCCCTTTGTTGGGAGTGCTATGCTATTATCACTTTTCTTACTCTTTAAGTTTCTATCTAAGGACTTGGTGAACACTGTGTTGACAGGCTACTTCTTTATACTTGGCATTATTGCACTTTCGTATGTTCTTTTTCTTTGCACTTGCTATTAATATCTAGTAAATCGATCCTTTTTTGGGAAATATTTTCTATTATAACATACATTTTCTCTTTTACTGTCTGCAGAGCAACATTATTGCCTTCTATTAGACGCTTTCTTCCAAATCACTGGAATGAGGACCTCATAGTCTGGCGTTTTCCATATTTTCGATGTATGTGACACCCTGCCTAATTTTGCTTTATTGTTGCTGACGTTAATCTTTCTCTGAACTGTAACATTAGAAGTTATCTAGTAGTATCTTTCAATTAACTATAGTCAACAATGACAGTTTCTGGCTATTTTAACGGCTTTACCACTGAGAGCTACTAGAGGTTTTGTGATTTACCAATTGATTATCAATAAAATCGAGAGTTATTATTTACTTATTGACAATGCACATATATATATATATATATATATATTTTGAATGGCAAATATATTATTAATAAAAATCTGGTCTCTGCAGAAGAGGAACAGAGACCGGTAAAAGAGGGGCTACATGACAATGCATATATTGTTTTATCTATTTGAAAGTTTTAACTCTCCATTCTACTTTTCAATGCTCCTTGCACAGCAATACTACCCTTAGGTTCTATTTGTATTCTTAAATGAGTTTTGAACTATTTTCTAGAAAAGGTAACCAAGTATAATAATACAGGATACTGTTTAATTCCATTCATGCACTGGTTTTATTTATAGTTGTTTTTTTTTTTTGCTACTCTTAGGTGTTTGCACTTGATCTACTTGACATTAACTTGCTTCAGCCATGCAGCATGATTTTTTAACTTACACTTTCTTACACAGCTATAGAGATTGAGTTTACAAGGTCACAAATCGTTGCTGCAATCCCTGGCACTTTTTTTTGTGCCTGGTATGCTTCGAAGAAGCATTGGCTGGCAAATAATATATTGGGTCTTGCTTTCTGTATTCAGGTTCGGCACTTTACTTATATGTATGCCTCTCTGTAATATTCTGTATATAGAGGACAGACAATTAACAATAAAAACATGATTGTGTACCTGACAAGTAATTTTGTTTATTTATTTATGCCAATGATGTAAAATTGGTACACAAAATATACCTGATAACCTATTATATATATTGAAATATGGTCTAATTGCTACTAAAATATTGGCAGCACCATACAAGGTTTAACGGTGATAGGTTTACTTGTATTGAAAGTATATATGTATGTGCCTGTCACCATTTCTTATATGAATTCAATTGTTGTCAATTGAACCACTAATTAGGTTTTGTGCATATTCTTGGTATTCGATTTCTTGGTTTAAAGCGAAATCTTTTCAGAAATTAAGCTTATCCAGTAGTAATTGGGCTTTGAATCATAAATTGAACACTCTATCTTTTATTTGAGGGAATTAAACATTCTATCTCAATGATATGAGTTTGTTTGAAATTGTCAATCAATTTTATTTTAATTAGTAAACTGTAAATAACACCATTGACTCCATATTAAACATTTACAGGGAATTGAAATGCTTTCTCTTGGTTCTTTCAAGACTGGTGCTATTCTCTTGGTAGGTATTTGTTTTTTATTGAACTTCGTGGTGCTCAAAGCTTCATTACTTTTAAAAACATTCTTTTACGAGTTTTGAGACATCTTGCTTCCTATACAAAATATCCTTTGGCTGCAGAAAAATCACGGCACTGCTCTTTTCCTTTTCATTTTAAAAATATTCAAATAAAGGCCTTTAGCTCTATTTACTTGTTCTTTCTCTTTTGGTTTCTTCTTTTCCTTTTAAACTTTCCAATCAAAAACTAAGCTCAGAAATAAAAAATGCCTCTGGTCAAGAACTATATTTTATTCCACGCAGATATATTAGGTCTTAGTTTACAAAAGTTAAAGCATATGCTTTTTGTTATATCATTCTTTTATTTTCCAATATGGTCTTTGACTCTTTTAATTCATGTATTTTGCAGGCTGGTCTTTTTGTATATGACATTTTCTGGGTTTTCTTCACTCCCGTGATGGTCAGCGTTGCAAAATCATTTGATGCTCCAATTAAGGTTAACTTTTTGCTAAATGCAATGGAAATATTTGTTTGTATGTCTTAGTGTGAATGTTTGTAGTCTAGGTGCCATGATAACTATCTGATAAAAAAATCTTATGAATTTCTTAATTTTGTCATTTAATTGTTTTGCAGCTTCTGTTCCCAACAGCAGATTTGAAAAGGCCATTTTCAATGCTTGGACTTGGTGATATTGTTATCCCCGGTAGGATGACTCTGTTGATGTATTCATGTCTTTCTTTTGTGAAATTGACCTTTTATAATACAGTTCAGTTATTAGTATATCTTTGGTGTTAGATTTTATTAAACTGTGCTTGGTTGATTGAGAGAATGGAATGGAAAAAGGACCAAATGATTTTGACTCATGTGAAGCTTGTATTTCACCTTGCTGTCACATCACGAGTTCAATTTTTTTGGGAATTTTTTTTTAACCAATTTTTTTTCGGGACTTAAAATCTCATGAATTTATTAGCAATAGTTTGTAAAAGCCCGCTCTAACTAGGAGGCACATTTAATACTAAAGAAAAACGAAACGGGAAGGGATGGAATGGAAATGATATGTATCATTTCTTCTCCCTGTTTGGATGATTAACTGAGGCAACAAAGAGGAAGGGAAAGGATCAGAAATGTAAAGTTTCATCATAGACTCTACACCCTACAATTTGATGGAAAACAAAAAGTGAGGGTTCTATAAAAAGGGGGGATTGCCTAGCCCAAATTGTTGTCCTTTCAAAAGTTTTTAAACTCCCAAAAACAAATCTTGTTCCCTTTTCAATCTTTCTCCCGGTGCCTCCATTACTGTTCATCCAAAGAACAAACTCTCAAAGCTAAGTTTAAGGTCTGGTGGTGATGCAATCTGTTGGCCCCATAATATGAACTTCAAAGGTCTTATCCCAGTTTAAGTCAAGAGGCATTGTTTTGATCCTATTTTTTCCATCATGAATAAATGCTTTGCTGAATTTAATCTGTCTGATCAAACTGTAATGTGTGGTTGTGGAGACTGTATTTTCAAGCAATTTGGAACCCTCTGCAGTGCACTGCAAAGTCGTTGGATCTTAATCCAACTTCTCTGTAGCGGTTAAACCATGTGTTGGCTGCAGAGGATCTAGGTCAGTTCTTCAAAAAATTAGAACTGACTATGCATGCAATTGCTTGATACAGACTCATGTGAGTCTGTAGAATATATTGGATGTTCAACATTAGATTTGCATGTTTGGGTAAATGGATTATTTGAGCTTTTATTGGAATAAGTGGTTATCACACCAGAGCTTATGTCAATGAGCTGTTTTGCATAAGCTAATTTTTATTAAATTGCCCAAGAAGCTTATTGAAATAAGCTTAAAATTTCTTATAAGTAGGTCATAATCTATTTTTTTTCTGTGTGTGCACTCGTACACATGCATTAAATAACTTATGTACAATCACATGGTTGTGTTACTTGATATTTATTTTGACTGTTTATTTTTTCCAATTAGGTATTTTTGTGGCATTGGCTTTACGGTTTGATGTATCTAGAGGAAAACAGCCCCAGTACTTCAAGAGTGCATTTTTAGGATACACTTTTGGCTTGGTCCTTACAATTGTTGTGATGAACTGGTTTCAGGCTGCACAGGTGACTGATATGTGGTTTCATTTTATTTTATTTATTTTTTCATTTGGAAGGATGGTGTGAGGATTATGGATAGTGGTCACTAGTGCCAAATTTACTGCTAATACTGTAAATAAATACATAACTTCCTGAGGTTGTGGAACTTTCATGGATTTTGGAGATCAGCCTTCTCAACTAACGTTTTCCCCTTTCATTGTTATCCTTGTTATCAGCCTGCTCTTTTGTATATTGTACCATCCGTAATTGGATTTTTGGCTGCCCATTGCATTTGGAATGGTGATGTCAAGCAGGTATGTTTCACTAAATTTTTCCATTTCTCCGTTCTCATATCAATGTCAATACGTATTTTTAGTGTCTGGTTTGATTTCAAGCATTAGCTTTACTGAAGTATAGTATAATGTTTCCTGTTTTGTATTATATTCCAAGTATATTGAGCATAGTGTAAATTTGAAATATAATACAAAACAGGAAACAGGAAACAGGAATCCTACATTAGCTAATTTCAAGCAAAAGCTAGTTTGCAGTTTATATTGTATTTATGTGTTTTGAAATTAGCTAATGTAGGATTCCAGTGCTTTAAAACGTACTTAAGGCAACAGAAGATACATAGATGTAGATTATAAAATACGGGCTTTGGTTAAATATCTTCTAAAGACAATTATGCTTGTTGTGACTCGTGACCAGTTTTAAAAGGTTCTGCACAATATCTTTTGCTGCAGCTGAATATCAATAAAGTTGGTTACATGATTGTATGATTTTAAGTTGGTTACATGCTTTTTACCGTCAAAAAAGTTGATTACATGCTTAGACATTAGGATGGTAAGAATACGAAATCGCTAGGTGTGGTGTTCTAACAACTTTTTACTTTCTTTCTATTAATGCAGTTGTTGGAGTTTGATGAGTCAAAGACTGCCAATTCATCTCAAGAAGAGAGTGATGCCAAATCTAGCAAAAAAGATGAATAAGTTAAAGCATGCCCAATACCAATCCTTGAGATTCACAGAAGAAATAGTGTTGTTTTCCGGGAACGTCGTTACTTAAGCTAACTTATTCAGCAGCACACCTCTGTAACAGATTGTGATTAAAAATATATGTTAGTCTTATTTTTCAAATCGGTAAATTGCTTTTACGCCTTGACTGCCCAGTTTTGGTTTCCATAGCAAACTTTCCAATGGTTTCTTCACATCCCCCCTTTTTCTCTCTGCCCACTCACACATGCAACTTGTTTTCAGTGCATATAAATGGTTATCTTTACACAATATTAATATGTTTGGTTTTTTTCTTTTTTTACTATTTAATGTCAAACTCAAAGAAGTTTATATCTGAAAACTGTATCTTCTCCTCAGGGAGAAGTCTCGTATATATATGCAATTTGATTACAACTTTACAAGCTGTGAGGCTGATTCTCAGCCCAATAAACCTTAACTGTCATATCTACATTTATTATACAATATACTAATTAATAGCAGTTACTATTGCTAAAACAACAGTTACAAATGCATAGCATTTGAATTTGCCATTAAGACATTAAACCTACTGACATCCCCCCTCAAATTGATGCTGGCAAATTAACTAGCATCAATTTGCTAACCAAAAAATTGTGTCGCTGACGTGTCAATGATTTAGTGAAGATGTCAGCTGTCTGATCCGATGTGGAAACATGTGGTAGATTGATGATTCTACGATCATAGGCTTCTCGGATTGAGTGACAATCAACCTCGATGTGCTTTGTTCGTTCATGATAAACTGGATTTGCTGCAATTTGTATAGCACTAGTATTATCAGCATGCAATGAAGTTGGTTGTCCTTGAGAGAATCCAAGTTCTGTTAGAAGACCGCGCAGCCATACTATTTCAGAACAAGCAGCAGACATTGCACGATATTCTGCTTCAGTGGATGACTTTGAAACTGAATCTTGTTTCTTACACTTCCAGGAAATAGCAGCATTTCCTAAGAACATACACCAGCCAGTAGTAGACTTCCTTGTGTCTGGACATCCAGCCCAATCGGCATCACTATATGCTTGAAGTTGGAGTGTCGAATTATTAGGAAAAAACAAACCACGTCTTGAAGTGCCAAGTAGGTACTTAATGATTCGTTGTACTGCTGAAAAATGTAAATGTCGTGGTGCTTGCATGAACCTACTTACAGTGTGCACAGCGAAAGAAATATCTGGGCGGGTAATTGTTACATAGATGAGACTACCAACCAACTTGCGATAAAGAGTTGGATCATCAAGAAGTTCACCTTCATCTCGACGATATTTAACATTAACTTCCATGGGAGTGTCAACAGAGTTTGAATTTGTGAGTTCAGCAAGTTGCACAAGATCTTTAATATACTTTTGTTGATTTAAAAAAATGCCTTCAGATTGATAATGTACCTCCAAACCCAAGAAGTAAGTAAGGCGACCCAACTCTTTCATGTGAAAAGATGAATGCAACAATTCTCTAATTTTAGAGATACCTTTTTGATCAGAACCTGTCACCACTATATCGTCCACATAAACCAGAAGCACCACAATGCCTTTAGCAGTCCTTTGTAGGAAAAGTGATGGATCATATTGACTTTGAATGAAAGAAAAACCAAGTAGTGTGGATCGGAACTTTTCAAACCATACTCTTGGTGCCTGTTTCAAACCATATAAAGAGCGTTTTAGTTTGCAAACAGTATTAGAGGAAGATGTGGGCATACCATTGGGAAGTTTCATGTAAACTTCTTCCTTAAGATCACCATGTAGGAATGCATTTTTCACATCCATTTGATGTAGTGGCCAAGACTGTGATGCAGCAAGAGCAAGAATAGTGCACACACTAGTCATCTTGGCGACCGGGGCAAAAGTCTCATCATAGTCTAGTCCATATTCTTGCTTATTTCCAAGCACTACTAGACGAGCCTTGTAACGATCTATTGATCCATCTGAACGCAGCTTGATTGAAAACACAAATTTGCTTCCCAATGGTTTAACAGAAGGAGGACAAGGCACTATGTCCCATGTCTGATTTTCTTCCAAGGCCAGAAGTTCATTTTCAATAGCGGTTTGCCAACAACCATGCTCCATTGCCTGTTTATAAGAAGAAGGAATAGGAACACTAGATAATGTTGTTGTCAAGGATAAAGGACTAGAGAAACCATACTTTTCTGGGGGCTTACGAATGCGTGAGCTGCGTCGTAAAAGGTCTGGTTCTGGTTCTTCTATCGGATCAGCAGCCAAGGAACTATCTTGAGGGGGCCCGTGGGAGTCAGCTGGCTGGTTTTGAGTGACAACACATCGTCTTTGGTAGGTCAAGAGGGGCTTGGAAGACGGCTGACTTATAAAAGAGTTAGAAAAAAATGGTAAAAGAGAAACTGTAGAAGGAGTGACATGATGTGTTGCAAAAAAATATTTATTTTCCTGAAAAATGACATTTCTAGACACCCGAATTCGACGGTTATTAGGATCATAACATAGAAAGCCCTTTTGATGAGAAGAATATCCAAGAAAACCACACTCAACAGATTGTGCACTGAGTTTGGTGCGTTCTTGTGGAGGAAGATGGACATAACACACACAACCGAAGACACGGAGAGTGGAGTAATCTGGCGGCTTACCAAATAACCGACTAAAGGGAGATTCATTATTTAATGACGGTGATGGCAAACTGTTTATAAGATGAACTGCAGTAGAAAGGGCTTCACACCAGAATCGTGGTGGCACATGAGACTCTAGAAAAAGTGTGCGAACAACATCAAGCAAATGGCGATTTTTCCTTTCAGCTACCCCATTTTGTTGGGGAGTTGAAGGACATGATCTTTGAGATATAATCCCATTAGATTGCAAGAACTCTTGAAAAAAGTTTGATGTATATTCCCCCCCATTATCAGAGCGAAGAATTTTGATTTTAGATGAAAATTGGGTTTGAACATAAGCATTAAAAAATTTGAAAGTAGAAAAAACTTCATCTTTTGAACGCAAGAAATAGACCCATGTAAAACGACTATAATCATCAATAAAAGTTACAAAGTATTTGTAATTAGCATGAGATATAATCGGTGCCACTCCCCATACATCACTATGGATAATATCAAAAGGTTGTGTTACATTTGGTTGATGTGTTGGAAAAGGAAGAATTTTACTTTTGCCAAGCTTACAAGGAATGAAATCAAAACGAATAACATCAAGAGATGGAGTGTGTTTATTTCCTAGAAAACCAGATTTTAGCATGTCATGAAGCACATTGAAGTTTGGGTGTCCAAGACGCTTATGCCACACTTGATAATCAACAATTGCAGAATTACACAAAACAGAAGGTAAAGAAAGACTTGGGGACAAATTCAAATTGAGTGGAAAGAGACGTCCGACTTTAGGCCCCTTCGCGATTGTCATCCCTGAGTGTTGATCCTGCACAAGACAACCAGATTTTGTGAATTGTACTTTACAATTATTGTCAACTAACTGTCCAACAGAAATGAGATTACTAGTAAGGCCGGGAGAGACAAAAACATTGGTTAGAGTCGAAGAAATATCACCAGTTGCTGTGATAGGCAATTGATTGCCATCAGCAGTATGTATCTTGAGATTTCCAGAATATTTGGTGATATTATTAAGAAATTGAGTATTGTTGGTCATGTGGTTGGAAGCCCCAGAATCAAAGTACCAGGGTGAACATGATTTACCTGAGAATCCCAAAGCAGAGAATGCTGAAATGATCATTTGTTGAACCATTTCAGGGGTCAAAGTCTGGACAGCAGTAGGAGTATTTTGTTGGACAGCAGTAGGAATAGATGAATCAACTGAAGTTGCAAAGGCTGTTGCATTTCGCTTCGGTGGCCTTGTTGGACATTCTTTAATAATGTGCCCATCCTTTTTGCAATAATTGCAGAATTTGTTTGGACAGTTAGAGGCATAATGTCCAGAGCGCTTGCAACAGAAACATTGAACGGTGCTCATGTCGTGGTTTCTTGACCTCCCTTGTGCCGCATATGCCACTGGAACAGTAGATGCTTTTTGTTCTTCAAGGATGGATTGTGTGAGAAGGCGTTGTTCTTCACGTAACAGGTCATGGAGACACGCATCCAATGAGGGTATTGGGTCTCTATGCATTAGACTAGAGCGCATACCTTCAAAGTCATATCTCAATTTCATGAGAAATTGATCTCGTTTCGTAGTGTCATGAACTGTTTGTACTGCACTTAGTCCATCAGCAGTCAAATTTGAACAAACTATATCAGTGTATTCAGCCCAAAGATTCATGAATTGAGAGTAAAAATCAGATATAGAGAGACTATCCTGTTTAAAATTAGCTATGTCGTGCTCAAGCTGGAATCTACGGGCTGCATTGTTCTGACCGTAGATTTTCTTCAAGTAAGCCCACATTGTTGCTGCAGTCTTGTAAGGGCGAAGATTCAGAACAATGGTCGGATCAACCGAACTAGTGATCCAGGTCATGACCTGAGCATCTTTGGTTTTCCATTTGGCATGTTCATCCTGATCTTTGTCTTTGTCAGGGGCAGGAGTTGTTTCATCAACATGACCCCACAAATCTTTTCCTTGTACATATAACGAGAACTGGAATTCCCAAGCAGAATAGTTTTTGCCATTAAGGCGGACCATGAAAACTTCATGTTTCTCTATCGACATTGAATCGAAGAAAATTGAACACACGAGACGACAATCTGGTTTGAAAAAGAAATAACCAGAAAAGGAAAAAAAATACCAAGAAACTTGACCAAGGGTGAAAGACACCACTAAAGAACACAGACTAGATTTTGGATCGTGACCTAGACTGATACCATGTCAAACTCAAAGAAGTTTATATCTGAAAACTGTATCTTCTCCTCAGGGAGAAGTCTCGTATATATATGCAATTTGATTACAACTTTACAAGCTGTGAGGCTGATTCTCAGCCCAATAAACCTTAACTGTCATATCTACATTTATTATACAATATACTAATTAATAGCAGTTACTATTGCTAAAACAACAGTTACAAATGCATAGCATTTGAATTTGCCATTAAGACATTAAACCTACTGACATTTAACTGGTTCTTTTGCCTCTTCCCCGGTTTTTTCCTAAAGACTTCAATTAGTAACTGAATTCAATACTTCTTTTGGAGCTGCGACAAATACAATAATCACACTTTAATTAGCATAAGAATGAATGGCAGGAATTTTTCCCAGCATTTTGTTATGTAATTCTGAGAGATTGTCTTTTGGCAAAATTTGTATGGCTTTGTGATAAATCTGAAGAACCTCTGGCTAAATCTTGAAAGGCTATTCCCTCACTCAACTCGCAAGTGCAAGAAGCCAAGGGCCTGTTTGATTCAGTTTTGGAAAACTGTTTTTTAGTTTTTAAAAATTGGAAATTTAAAAACTTGTTTGATAACTTGATTTTACAAAACTATTTTTGGAAACAGTCTAACATTTATCAGTTTTGGAAACTAAAAAACTAAAACAGATTTCAGTAGTTTTAGTTTTCAGTTTTGATTTTGGAATGAAAAGAAAGAAACACCGAGAAGAGGTGCTGTTTTCATTAATGGCACAATCATAATAATATGCAACTTGAAAAATGTGAAATATTTGTTCCGTGAATGCAAATATTCTAAGTGCAAATATTTGTACAAGTGTTTTACTTCTCAATTTTGGATTTTAATTTTGAAAACTTTTGAATTGGAATTTTTTTCTTGAAAATATATTTGAAACTAATTTTCGGAAAAAACTCCGGAATTGTATTTATCTGATATCAAAATTTTTTCCCAAAAAAATCCGGAATTTTTTCCCGAAAGAAATATCGTAAAATTTTTTTCCAATAAAAATCATGAACTTTTTTTCGAAAAAAACTCAGAAATTGTATTTATCTGAAATCAAAACTTTTATTGCGAAAAAATATCGAAATTTTTTCCGAAAAAGATCGAAAAGTTTTTTTCGGAAAAAATCAGGAACTTTCGCAAAAAAAGATCGGAAACTTTTTTTACGGGAAAAATTCCGGAATTGTTTTTATCTGAAATCGAAACTTTTTTTCCGAAAAAAAATTGAAAATTTTTTCCCGAAAAAAGATAGGAAACTTTCTTTCCCGGTAAAAATCAGGAACTTTTTTTTGAATAAAATATCGGAATTTTTTTTCGTGAAAAAAGATCGGAAATTTTTTTTGGAAAAAATGTTTCGATTTCAGATAAAAATAATTCCGGAATTTTTTCCGTAAAAAAAGTTTCCGATCTTTTTTCGCGAAAGTTCCTGATCTTTTTCGGGAAAAAATTTTGATAAACTTTTTTCCTCGAAAAAATTTGTAACTTTTTTTCCGAACTTTTCTTGTCTCCAAAACTGTTTTTGAAAATTAGGTAACCAAACAAATTTTTTCATTTGTAAAATAGTTTTGAAAATTACATTACCAAACACTTTTTCTTTTTCTTTTCTCTTCTCAAAAATAATTTTCTAAAACATTTTTATAAAACACATTTTAGAAATTAAAAATCAAAATTGTTTCAAACAAGCCCCAAATGTCTGGAGATCCTACATAAGTACTAAGCGAACACTTTTTGACTGTTTTCCGAAATCCAAACAATCTTAGAGTGTATGCTTTGAAAAGAAAAAAAAAACTAGACATAATTTATCCCAAAAAATCTTGCAATTAATAATATCTTATCTTTTGTCAGAAAAGAAAATCATCTTATCTTAATATTTGGGAGTAATAATAATGAGAGGAGATCCTCTCCCATCAATTTTTCCTCCAGTCCAATCCTAGCCATCAATTTAAACTGTGAACAGTGTTTATATAATATAATAAAATAAATGAATGGTAGATACTAACACTGCATGCTCTACATTTATTTTTCTACTGGAGACAACCCTGTCTCAATAATAATATACGCATATAACACAATTTCCATGCAATTTTTGACAAGTGTCAATAAATTTATTGATGCCACATCAAGATAAAATAGGACCCAAATGCATTCTATAGTCCAAGTTTTATTGAGATCCAACCCGAATAGAGGATAGCAGAAGAAGGGTAACACTGTAGGTCCGTCCCTCTGAATTATTCGAAGGTTCTGTTTAAATATTAAAAATAGATTCTAATAAAAAAATCAAAACAATTAAAAAATTATTTTTTATTTAAATTATACATAAGAAATATATAAAAAATAATTATGAGTATAAATAATATATAATTAATATTATAAGATCTCAAAATTTTAAACCGAGACTTAAAAAATTTGGAGGTTCGATGCCCGTGCACAAACCCTGCACATGTGTGCGTATGACAGTTTAATAAGTTAAAAAATAAAAAGATGGATTTGTTAGCTAAAAAACCTAATGGATCTATTTGTTATCTAAAAATTTTGAAGAATTTAATTGTTACAAGCGCGAAACTTAAAATGCTTATAAATGCATTTTGCTTAATTGATCTTTCTAACATGTGCTCTAAAAACACGTAATCCAAAAGTAAAATATTGAAAAGTATAACAGTTAAACTTTTAAAAAGTTGAACGAAAAATATTTGGAAGAAATATTTTTATATTAAATTATTTATGATGTGTCATTATAGTACATGTAGCATTTGTCAAGCATAATTTAATTTGAATATATTTATATCTTCACTTATACCAACCATATTAACAAAAGACATCGCATTTTTCTTAAACTTGAATATGTAATAATGTTAAAATTTAGGAGTTTATTGTTCATTTAAGTATTACAAAATCCGAGAGATTAATTATATAGAGATATTTAATTTGCACTTAAAAAATATCACATTTATTTATTTGCAGTTCTGCCCCTATTAAAATTATAATAAAAAAATATGAGAAGAAATAAATGAATATTTTTATGATAGAAACAAACATTTAAACTACTATCAAGCATATAATTTTTCCATCTCTATTCTATTACTTACACTCATCAAGCATAGCAACGCGGTTTCGTGTTGCATTGGTGCAATGCTAAATTAATGTCACATAATATTCGAGTCTTATTATTTTAAAGACCAACATGCTAATTTATTCAATTTGTTTTAGTTGACCCCTGCTATGATCCAAGTCTCACTTCACCTCTAATTTAATTATACTTTAAGAAACTACCTAATGTTGCAGCTGTAATGTGTGCAAAATACATGCATATATAATTGCATTTTTACACGAAAAGCACCGAACATCCCTATGCAAGATTAAAAAAAACTATCAACTTCAACATTAGATTATGACAGAATTTGTCTATAGTCTATCAATGACTGTTTATAATGAAATTTATAGTCTACCATCAACAATTTAAGATGAAATTTGCTTATAAACTACTAACAAAATAGTAATTTCAAATTTGAATACAAGTCATAGTTAGTGTAACCGAAAGATCTAACTATCTACGTTAATACGTTAACCTAGTGTTGACTGTACTTAGATTGATAATCAAACCAACAAATACTATTACTAATCTGATAAATATATTAAAGTATTTTTTTATAAATGGTTGTTAATGGAATTATTGGTGTGACAATTAATATCATATTTTTTAATAATGACTTGGTCTCAACTAAAGAAGACTGTAATGCCAAGCACCAAGAGACTTATGGTTGGAAATTCAAATCATATTAACAAAACTAAATAGTGTAGGGAATGTAATTACTCTTTTTTTCTTTTTCACCACAGTATCCGGTTCATGGGACTGTTTAATCTGGTTCGGCGTTAGTTCTGATATCATGTTCCTGTTTTCTCCCTATCGCAATTGCAGGGATCAAACTGTGTCCTTCCTACTAAGTCCAACGTCAATCATCATTGAACCAACTAAATATTTATCGTAACTTAATTACTCTATCAACACTCTTTTGTCAACACATTATCTCTAGCTTGTAATTTCAACCAATTAATAGCTTATTGAGTTTATGATATCATCTAAAGTAGGGACACCGTATGAGTTTTTAAAGCCGAAATCGTTAGGTTCAAATCCTGAAATCTAAAGTACTCAGTAACTACTAAATTACTAATATTGTCTATTTAAAAAAAACAAACATATTCTTAGCTGTCATATAACAAAAGAAATCTAAGAACCATGCAAAAACACGGCCCTGTCTACCGTGAGAGACGTGAATAGGTCTCTCACGGTGAGAGACTTACTTTTTTTTTTTTTTTTTTTCAATTTGTTTTTGGATCTTTGATTTAAAAGTGGTACGTGATATTATGATGTACTATCAGCATCGTATTATTTTTTATTTTTTTCATTTTTTATCCATTAATTGTTTTTTTTTTTATACGGTAATAATATTTTTAATCCCTACAAAATGGAGACCTTTTAAGTTTAGTCCTTACTTAATTTTAATAATATTTTTAGTCATACAAAATTTTTCTAAATACATAGTTTAAACTCTGTTAAAATAAAATTTGTTTAATTAATTTTAAACTCTTAAATTTTATTAATGAATTTTTTTTGTACATTATTAATGATTTTTTACACACCTGTTTATCACTTTATAAAATGTTCATTAACCAAAACTTATAATTTTTTAATGTGAGATGAGTTAAATATCAATTTTACGCATGCATATTATGCCTCATACCGTACGCGAGTGACATTTTTTTTACTTTATGTTTTATGATTTAGATTAAACGGAGTACATCGTATTATAGTGCACTGTCAGTATTAAATACAGTTATAAATGTCTATGAGATTCTTATACGACTCGATCACTCTTATCCCACTTAAATATCAATTATAAACGTCTATGAGATTCTTAGACGACTGAATCACTATTCTCGAACCTACATATCTCGCACATTAGTATCTCTCACTTAAATATCGGTTATAAACGTCTATGAGATTCTTATACGACTCGATCACTCTTATCATACTTAAATATCAATTATAAACGTCTAGGAGATTCTTAGACGACTGAACCACTATTCTCGAACTTAAATATCTCGCATATTAGTATCTCCCACATTAATATCTCTCACTTAAATATCGGTTATAAATGTCTATGAGATTCTTATACGACTCGATCACTCTTATGCCACTTAAATATCAATTATAAACGTCTACGAGATTCTTAGACGACTGAATCACTATTCTCGAACTTACATATCTCGCATATTAATGTCTCCCACATTAATATCTCCCACTTAACCATGCAAAAACATGCTGCAATAATTATATAGTTTACATATAGCAATAATTTACTGAACGACATATTTCACCTATTTGAATAAAAAAATAATATACTATGTTTAAGAGTTGTTTGACAATTTCAAAGTCATGGTTTGGTTGCCTTTCTTTGAGGTATCTATCCAGAAATATTATAAAAAAACACGCAAATAAAATTGATACATATGTTATAAATGATCAAATATTCAATTTCATCTCCTCATGGATACCAACAACGGCTCACAACACTATTTAGATGAGATGATATAAGTAATATATAGTGAAGCTAGTCAATTTCTTACAAGAGGTGGCCAAATACAAAAATTAAAAGAAATCTTTTTTGAAGTTAATATATTAAATTTAATCCATAAAACTTTCACAATGATTTTAATTATATAAAATGTAAATTAAATAAATATCTTATCACTATTACTTTTGTATTTTATTTCCTTTTTTAGCATAACAATTACACAGGGTGCACTGTTTAGCATACTCTTTAAATAAATATATGATTTATAATTTTTTTAGTGTATGTGATAAAAAAAAAACGTGACTAAATATTTGTGTCCAAGAATTGCTTCGCGCGTCCATTGTTGTACTCAATGATGAATCTAGGACCCTACATCAGGGTGCAAAATTGTTAACTTTGTTAAACATCAATTCATGTTTTCCAATATCACTCATGTAGAGAGTAAGCAATTATACAGCTTTGTATTAAACGCATGTATTATTTTTTTACCTGAAAATTGGGCATAAGTTATTTTTGTTAAATGTCAGCAGTCATTGCCACAATATTTTTTTAAAAAATATTATTATTAAATACTAATTATTTCAAAATTAAATTAACTGCGCCTAGAAATTTCCGATTGAACAACTTCAACAGTAAAAAAAATGAACAATTTCAAGAAGCAGGCTAATACATGTTTTTAGATGGAGTTCACATCTGATGAGAATTTTCCACGTAGGTGGCAGCATGATCCACGAGGTCAGTCATGAATCGCCATCGTATTATATTTTATTTTATCAACATTTATTTATTACAGACAAACTTTGTCATTAATTATACTATCTACGTAGACCAATAATGTATATATATTTTATATTTTCCAATAATGTATTTTTATATTGTCAAAAAAAAATATGTATTTTTCATTCACTATATTCTCATGAATATGCCCACATGATCATAAAAGAAAAATGAATATCCCTTCCGGTCAATAAAATAGAAAGAATATTCACACATGTAGATGGAGATTCGAATCTGAATGATAGATAGAAATAGAATAGAATTGACTAAAAATAATTAAAGAAAGAAAAATATTATGTAGTAAAAAAAATTACATGACAACATATTTTTTGTAAATTAAAAGTATTTTCCATACACAACCGCAAAAATTAATTCTTTTAAAATAACTGAGATTTATTTAAGGGTTAATTTTTTTCAACAAATATTTTTTTATACACGGATCGTCGAAGATCAAACTGTGACTAAATAGTTAGAAGGTCTGAGTATCTATCATTTGTGTGTCACATTATGTTAGTTATGTGACAACATTTAACATTTATAGATTATTAGCCGTCAGTGCCCGTTTGTGTGATCGATATTCTTTTTTTTTAATTTGCTGTGATTGAAATTCTTTATTATGTAAATATAAATAACTACTTAATCTCCTTTTTTATTGGACTTAATTAATTGATAACTACTTAACATCCTTTTTTGTTGTGGCTATTATTAAGAAGAAAAAAAAAATATATATATATATATATATATATTATTTTTTTTACTATAAAAAAACTGAAAACATTCTTTTATGTGGAAGTTGTGCTTAGTTATTAAGAGAAGAAAAAAATTATTTACTAAAAAAAACTGAAAATCTATTTTTATGTGGAAGTTATTTTTCAACATATACAAATATTTACCTTAAAAAAAAACATATACAAATATTTAGTTTTTTTTTTTTTGGTAGTTTTTTTAAGAGTAAAATAGGTATAATGAAAAAGTCATCCCAAAAATTTGTATCCTCTTTATATATAGTAATAGATAACAACTATTATATACTAAATACAAAATTTAATATATTTATAAGGACAAAAAATATATTCACTTTTATTTTTTTGATAGAAACCCTTTATTTTTTTTACAATTTTATACGAATTAATAAAAAATATATATAAAAATTTACCTAAGTACTACTAGTACTACATACTCAATTATTTTGATGGGACCACTTTTAGATACAAATTGCTCTGCAGATAAGATAAGTGTTTTTTTTTGGTACAAATAAGATAAGTGTTCTGTCACAAAGTAAAGTTGGTTCATTTCATGCCTCGCTTCCTTATCTCGCGGGTCTGCATATCATCTTCATCCAGCTTATCAACACTTTGACTTTTATTGTTTAATTTTTTTATATCCAATTTATTGTTGGATATGAATATTTTTGGACAAAATTTAATATCAGATTATATTTTTATATTAAAAATTTATATTAAATAATTTTTAAAAAAATATCGAAGAATTTTATCTTAATAAAAAAAGGTCTTTTATGTATTTGGTCTACATTTTAAAACAAATACATAAATAATTTGTTGAACATAAAAAGACAATTTTTGTTTATATCTGAGATCAGAAAGAGTAATTTATAAGCTAAAATATTTGTTTAGTAATAGTCATTTTATCAATTGTTAGTTGGTTCAGTGGTGATGAGTGCTGAACATGGTAGGGAGGACCACAGTTCGATCCCCCGCAACAGCGATCGGGAGGGACTTAAACTACTTGATGCCAAAACTGACCTCAAACCAGATTAAACTGATGATTAAAAAAAAAATCATTTTATCACAAGCTAATAAATATTATTTTATTGACTTGTGGCGTATCTTTCATATGCTATTTCATGTATTCTACCAAAACATTGTCAAAAAAACTAGTTAATTATGAATTTATGATTTCAAACATTACAATATTAAATATGGTGGTATTTTGATATACTTTATTTTGACAAAAGAATAAAAGAGATTTTCATATACTTTTTTTGCTAAAAAGAGATATTCATATGCATTTTTTTATAATTTGATGATAGAGATTTTCATGTATATACCATATATATTCAAAGCCGTACATAATGAGAAGTCTTTAGTAGGAAGAATAAAAAAAAGCCTCCTTTAAGAACAAAATATGGTGGCTAAAAACTGTACTTCAACGATAAGAAGGAAAACGTTTCAAAACTTTTCACGTTAGATCGACCTATGGGTTGCTATTTGTCTTTCTTTCTTTTTACTTTTTTTTGGTACATAGTTGCTATTTGTCTTTAAAAATGGATAACGTATATTATATCTATTTTTTATGTTTAAATTGTAAACTTTTAATAATAAATGTGTGTAAATTATAGTTCAATTAATAAAGATATAAAAATTATTAAATTAGACATTATGATTCAAATTCGAACTCTAATTTTTACACTATGTTTGGTTCAAGAGAATGTGAAAGGAAAGAATGTGAAAGGAGAGAAAGAGGATGGAATGAATGATTTTCCTCTGTTTGGAACTCTCTGAAAAGGCAAAGGAAAGAAAGAATATAGTGGGACCCACCCCAAAATTCTTTCTCCTCAAATATGGACGGAAAGGTAGCACAGTAACCATATTTTATTGAAATGTCAATAAAACCCACATAACTTTCATTATTTTATTCAACGCTTCTTTGAATTTTTTCTTAATTTTTTTTTAAACCCACTACACAGTTGCTCTATGATTATCCCTGTAGCCATGTATATGCTTTTTAGATTGAAATCTTATTTAAGTATTTGAAATAAATATTATACTGTATATAAAATAATAAAAAACACATTGTTTTTATACATGGGTATTTATGTCAATTACTAAACATACATTTTTCTTTCCTCTCACTTTCTTTCATACTTTCTCTTATACCAAACAACTAAAATAATCCTCTCATTTTCTACTTCTTTTCTTTTCTCGTACAATCTTTCCTTTTACTTTCTTTCCTCTCACTTTCTTTTCTCAACCAAACAAAGCCTTAGTGTCTGTGAATTTATAATGATTATCTTTTTCTTTTTTTAATCTAAGAAAAGTAATGAGTGGTGTGCTACTTAATACACGCTATATATTAATCAAGAGGATACAATTGCTAAAAAAGAGAGATGAAGAATAATGAAGGAAGAAGATGAAGTTTTTATGGGTCTGTTTGGCAAGGTCAGAAAACTGACTTATAGCTTATGTCTTATAGCTTATAAGCTAAAAGACTTGTTTGGTAACAGTTTTTATTTACTGACTTAGGCTCTGTTTGGTAAAAATAGCGGTTGACTGATAAGCTAGCTGATGGCTGATGACTTATGACTTATAGCTGATAGCTGATGACTGATGACTTATGGCTGATAAGCTAATTGAAGTGTTTGGTAAAATTAGCGGTTCAAGTAGCTGATAATGTAAAATGACATAAAAGGGTATTGTTAATTTATAATAAATTTTATATTAAATTGATATTTAACATACTTTGATTTTTTTTAAAAATTAAAATAGAATTTAAAAATTAAATATACTAATATAATATTTTTTAATATTATTAAACTAATTTTTAAGTCCTTGGAAGTTTATTTTCTAACTTCATGGAAGTTGTATAATACACATTAATACATATAAAAATAAAGTACGTTGTACTGTGTATATCTACATATATTTTTAGAGTGTATATATAAGTATATGAAACCACGGAAGTTGTATATATACACATTAATACATATAAAAATAAAGTACGTTGTACTGTGTATATACGTATATGAAAATGAAACCACGGAAATTGTATATATACACATTAATACATATAAGAAACATTGGCTTTTTTTATTAGCAAGAAATGGTTTAGTGTTTAAGTACATAATTATTTTATTTTAAATTAAAATAAATTAGAAAGGATAAAAATGGATTTTAGTTAAAATAATAGGGGTAAAATTGGAAGAAAAAATGATAAGCTATAAGCTATAAGCTCATAAGCTACTTGAAATAGCGTTTGAAAAATAAGCTATAAGTCAGTAAAATAAGCTATAAGCTCGTGACAGAAAACAGTTACCAAACAGGTCTTTTAGCTTATAAGCTATAAGACATAAGCTATAAGCTAATTTTTTGGCCTTACCAAACAGAGCCTTATAGCTTATTTTACTGACTTATAGCTTATTTTTCATAAGCTATTTCAAGTAGCTTATGAGCTTATAGCTTATAGCTTATCATTTTTTCTTCCATTTTTACCCTTGTTGTCTTAACTAAAATCCACTTTTACCCTTTATAATTTATTTTAATTTAAAAGAAAATAATTATGGGCTTAGAATAATACAAACTATCTCCATCTATATTTCTTTTATAAAAAAAGCGATGTTTGATATATATGTAGGATATATTCGGTATTAATGTAATATATAATACGTTACTGTTTAAAAAAAAAAAGTAATACACAGTACGTATGATTTCGTTATCCATATCCGGAGTATCATATACTCCATATGTATGTAAGTTATTTTTTCCTTTTTGTAGGATGTTGTTTAAAAAAAATCATTTTTGTGTTAGATATTCTTAATTATATATGGGCTATGTATGTAAGAAATAGCGGTTGGCTGATAAGCTATAAGTCATATATAATTAAGAAAATTGAAAATTGGAAATGATAGTTTTGATGGGACCCACGTCCAATAAACTTTATTATAATGAGTGGAAGGGTTTAAAATTAGAAAATTGAAAATGTAAGGGACTAAAGAGAAAATACTAAGAGCATCTCCAATAAGGGTATTAAAGAGAGTATCATATACTAATGATCCGTACCTTATTTTTTTTTATCATTGGAGTTTCATGACGTAGCACAGAGGGTATCAAAATTGATGATACCAGTACCTTATTTAAGGTACTGTATCATCAATTTAGTATTACATTTTTTTGTATATAAAATTAAATAGAATTAAAAACGTGTTAATAATGTGTGATACTTAGAGTGATATCACCATTGGAGCAAAATATATATGAGTTGCATAAATATTATATGGCATTGTAGGAACCACTTTTTAGTAATGTATGATACCCAAAATGGTATCACCATTGGAGATGCTCTAATTAGTATGACTTTATAATTAAATTTGTTTGTAAGATTCATTTTGTTAGGTAGTTTAGTAATTAGAATTTTACATTTTAAAAGAAAATGAGTGGAGTGTCCAGCGTTCAAGTGCAATCTTTTTTATATAAGATAAGATGCGTGATCCGTATCAACTGAGTTAACCTTACGAAGAAAGACATCTCAACATGACTTAAGTTTAAACATGGGCTTTGCGCAATATATATAAATGAAACAAATTTTTCACCATGTATAAATTATTTTTATCATTTAACCATAGACAAATACGGTAATTAATCTGAGGGGAGATCGAGATTAAAAGTAGTAAAGAAAAAAATTTAAATTTTGAAAGTACAATATATACAATAAATTTAAGATAAACTGAAAGTTAATATTGTGAATATGTATTTTATGAGTCACTTTTTTTAAGTCAAATTTTTTGGACAATTTATTTTTACATTTATTGAAATTTTTATTTCAACCCATGCATTTTACCATAAAAGTTTAGATTTCTCGCATAAACGAAAGAGTGAGCTCTAGTTTTAGAAGATATATTTTGTCTGTAAATTTAATATTGAGATAATAAATCACTTTTTTTTTGTACAAAAAATATCAATTTTGGAGAAAAATATTTTCACTAAGATCAAATTTACAATAAATATGAAAATAAAGTCCAAAAAGTTGAATTACAAAAGAAAACCATTTCGCGAGATTGATAAAATAAGAGAACTTAAAATGAAATTAAATCAATAGTATAATAACACTCTACTGTAAAAAATTTACTATTCAATATACGTTACATCATATTTTTGATTTAATTACAAAATTTATTAATCTAATAAAAAAATTAAATAAATCTTTTTATATACCATACACTTGGATTACAACACGTGACTTTGTACAACTCATTTTCGTTGATGTATGTATGAACAAAATTCAAGATACAGAGGAATCTGACAGAAAATGAAGAGGGGGTACAATAACACTGTAGTTTAACGATAAGAAGGAAAGCGTTTCAATTTTTTCCACGTCAGATTCAGCGACGGGTTGTACAATTTAAATTATTTTGACAAAGACAAATTATATTTTTTAGACAAATTAAAAATTATTTGTTTATTTTTTTTGACAAAGACAAATTATATGCTTTTATAGTATAAATTATAGACTTTGTCGTAATCGTATTTGTTATTTTATTAGCTTTTAATTTTTGTGCTAATCATTTTATTAGTTTTTTCTTAATGTTGTAGGAATTATAAAAAATTAAATATGAAATAGGCTTTAAGGCCTATTTAATTAGTATATTTAAAAAGACTATATATAAGCTTTTATGTAACACAGACTTTTAAATAGGCTACAAGGTCAGGCCAGACTTTAAACAGGCCCAGGCCAGGCCAAAAAAAATTGCATTTGATAGGCCTAGGCCAGGCTTAGGCTTGAAGAAAAATCATAGGTCAGGCTCAGGCCTGTCAAAGCCTGGCCTGTTCCCAACCCTACTAGCAGCCAATCAAACACATAATAGTCAAATAAGCTATAGGAAGAAGGGACGTGCTCCGGGATAATTAGATAAAAAAGTAAACTGAATAAAATATTTAGCAAAGTTTTGAGGATCCACCGATGACATGCTAATCTAAGACCCAACTGATGACCAAATGGAGCCAAAGATGATGCAAGAGATAAATAAATGTCAAGCTGACTCCAGCCGGCCATGCAAGACTGAACATCTAGAGAGATGATACCCCGATTCGCCAATTTTGTTTTAGCTGGCAACCTGTTTCTCATTAATCTCCAAGCAAACACATACACTTTCAAGGGAACCTGTTTGTGCCAAATAATGTATATATGGCCCGCTTAAATTGTTTTATTTTTTAGCTTATGCAAAACAAATTATGTATTATTATAAGTTTTTAAAGATAGTTTAGGAAAAAAACAATTTATAAAAATACATTTTTTTTAACGAAAAAAGATACAATTTTTGTCATTGAAAAGTTAAAAGTCTATGTATTTGTATAGGAAAATGCTAACTAGTGCTCCCGAGACACTATTTAAGAAACTACAAATAGTAAAAATATCTTGGAACTTGTGCACTTCACTTTTTTAAAATATAAATAATACTATTATCAATGCAAAACTTGCTCTTTTTAGTATCCTTAACTAGTGCCCCTGGGACACTAGTTAGCATGACCCATTTGTATAAGTTATTGTCATAAGCTAAAAAATAAGCCAAGATCCCGTTTGGATTAACTTATTTTTGAGCTCATGCAAAACAACTTATACAAATAAATAAATTTTTATCTATTATTATAAGTTTTTTATGGTAATTTATGAAAAAATAACTTATAAAGACATAATTTTGATAGTAAAAACTTAAGAATTGACATAAAAATTTATTAATTTGCCTAAACTATTTTTATAAACTCAAAAATTAGTCAAATTCAAATTGAACCGAAATCTAAACAGGCTCATGATCAAACTGTGTCATTGATTTTGAAACAAAAGTAATACTCCCTTCGTCCCAAAACACAAGAGAAAATTGCTCAAATAAAATTGATGTATTCACTCCAAATTTTTAATCAAATATATTATTTTTCTTTGACTAATTATTTCTTATATTTTAGGACGGAAAAAATATTAAATATGGTAAAATTGAAAATCCCATATCACAACGGTATCACAAAAAAGTTAAATAATACGATAATAAGAATCTCATCAAATATCGACCATAGAATAAAAAAGAATCTCAATTATGATTTGTCAAAAAAAAATAAAAAAAATCTCAATTATGTTATTTTTTAATTAATAAATGAAATTAGCATATTTTTGAATAAATAAATATGCTTAAGTACTAGCCGAGTAAACGGGACTCTCAGAATAATAGTATCACACGGAGAAAGAGATCCATCTCTTTATCTTCTCTTCTCTTCTCTGCAAAAACCAAATCATTGTGTTCTTCACTTTCTATCACCATTTTCATTTTTTCAACCCAATACAATTATTTTTTTAGTTTTCTTTTTGTTAAAATTACATCTATTTGATCTCATTTGAAATTGTTGTGTTCCCTGATCAGTACTCCTTTTTATCCCTTCACGCGAAAGTGAACAAATTAATATTATATAAAGAGCTTGTTCATTTATTTTTCTGCGTCACAAAACAGAACACGCTTTGGTTGTTCTGTTTTTTGAACAAGAAATTTGATTTGATTGATTGTTGATAGAATTAAATTCAGAATTCAGATGGTTGATATGAAAATGAGATCCATGTTATGGATGTTATTGTTGATTTTTGGTTATTTTGTGATGATTGTGTCTGGTGAAAGAAGAATTGTGAAATTACAAATACCAAGTTTGAATGTTACTACTACTTCTATTGAGAAGCATGAACACAATTTTCTCACAAAAGCTGTTCATTTCTTATGGAATTCCGATGGATCTGGTTATCAACACGTGTGGCCGGTAAGTTTTCACTTTTCTGTTTATCTCTGTTTTGCTTAAAGTTCTTTTTTAATAAATGTTTTGCTTAAACTTAAATATAAAAATTGTGTTGTCTTTTATTTTTGTTTTAAGATGAAGGGATTTTTTTTTTTAATAAATTGATTTTAGTTAAAAATAGGTCGAAAGTAAAAGTGGTTTATAAATAATAAATTTTAGCATATATAAATTCAAATTAAAATCAATTTTGAACGTAGAATCAAATTTTAATAAAGAGTAATAAATATGTGAAAAATATATATTGAATAAAAATTTCACCTTAATACAGATAAGTAGAATGATCGGGTTTTAATTTTTGCTAACTAAGCTAAGTTCACGAGACTGTGAAAGTTAATTTTATACTTCAAAATAATTTTGGAGGCTTGAAACATTAATTTTGGACATAGAATAAAAATTTACTACTAAATATGTTAAAATTAATTTGTAACTCCAAAAATAAATTCAGAAACTCCAAACATTAATTTTGTAAAAATTATACTTTGTAGTTTTTGTATAATTTTGGTGTCTCTATAGGAAATGATAGATGCAATGGATTTGGGTGGATGGAGGGATAAAATAAATTCATTGAATTTTTTTTATTTCTTTTTAATTCTATGGACGTGTTTCGTTTTATCTTTTTAAATAAATATTTTCACTTTTTAATTTATTGCTACTATTTCATTCGTGGCAAAATGAATGCGAAATTATGTGTATTATTTATATAATTTATTTTGTATATTAATATATAAAGAGAAATCCTAATATATCAAATAGAATTTTTAAAAATATCAATTTGTGTTAATAAATAGTAGGAGTAGTAATTTTTAAAAAGTGTTTCTTTGTTATCTTTTCTTGTAAAAAACAGAAAAAAGTACTTGTTTTTTATACCAAGTTTATTATTGTTTTATTTATTTAACAAATGAAGTTTATGATTGTTGTTATTACTTTGCTATGCAGGAAATGGAATTTGGGTGGAGAATAGTTTTGGGTACTTTTATTGGATTTTGTGGAGCTGCATTTGGAAGTGTTGGTGGTGTTGGTGGGGGTGGCATTTTCGTTCCTATGCTTAGTCTTATTATTGGTTTTGATCCAAAATCATCCACGGCTATATCCAAATGTAAGAGACACACACGTGCTAGTATTACATTTCTCTAGTCAATTTTTGAACCATTGACATAATCCCTTTAAGTACAAACATTTATAATTATAATCCAAACTGACCAAAAGATAACATGTGGTTAATGGTTCATTAAATGCTTATAACTCCATACCTAAGGGTTTTTTTTTTTGACAAGTTTATCCTTTATAGCATTAGCAAATACTATCTCCACCACCAATCGTTAGTTGTTTCACTTGTGATTGATACTGAATTTGATAGGGAGAACCACAATTCAATCCCCGCAACTGCGATCGGGAGGGGGCTGAAACCACTTGATGCTAGAACTGACTTACGAACCAGATTAAACTGGTGGTGAAAGCAAAGCCAAACAAGAAAGAAAAAAAAAATTACTATCTCCGCCTTTGAATTTTGGGAGATAGTAAGTGTTTGCTAATGGTAAAAAAATTTGTTTTAGGAGTTGTACTTGGATTCTCCTGAATAATTTGTTTTAGGGAGAGCTCATTAATCACTTGAGTTCAATATCTTAAGGGTAAAAATTAATGTTTATATGGTATCTGTATAACAAATAGTGAAAAACTTAATTAAACTATGTTCTTAAGCTATTTTAAAGAGTTAGTTGAAGTTATAAACAAGAGTTTATGGGGCATTTCTTTTTTTTTTCAGGTATGATAATGGGTGCAGCTCTATCAACTGTTTACTACAACCTTAAACTAAGACATCCTACCTTGGATATGCCAATCATTGACTATGATTTAGCACTTCTCATTCAACCTATGCTCATGCTTGGTATCAGCATTGGAGTTGTCTTTAATGTTGTATTTCCTGATTGGATGGTCACTATATTGCTTATTGTTCTTTTCTTAGGTAACCATTAATTCAACTGTCTTTTTCAGTTAGGTAATTCTGTTTTTTTTTGTTGCTACTCTAACTATTTTTTTGTACTCTTCTACAGGTACATCAACAAAAGCATTCTTTAAAGGGGTTGAGACTTGGAATAAGGAAACCATAATGAAAAAGGTTTGACTTTATTTTTCATTCAGTATAATGTTATCACTGCATAGATTGTTGAAAAAAAACTAATTTGTATTAAATGTTATTTTTTGTTAATTATTTAGTTATAGATATTAGAAAATTTTATTTCTAACTATTTGAACCTGTCTTGATTCATTCCAGGAGGCTGTTAGGAGACAAGAATCAAATGGTCAGTTTAGAAACTGTCGATTAACATTCTAACTGTTTCAACCTGTCTTGTTCCGGTTTTTTTTTTCTGATGTTAGAGTGTATGCAATTTCCTTTTGGCTAGGTTCCGGAGAATACAAAGCTCTTCCAACTGGACCAAATGAGGCCACTCAAAAGGACACCAAGGTACATGAAGCTGTTGTATTAATTAAAGTGACACTGATGATCACTTTAAAATGATCCTTTAGGGGATTTGAACTTCATCTCTACAGATTATAAGGAAAATCTCGTATCACTAAATTGACGTCTTATTAATATAATGATTCGGTAATTTGCAGGTGTCTATAATTGAAAACGTGTACTGGAAGGAATTTGGGCTTCTAGCATTTGTTTGGATTTCATTCCTAGTACTACAGATTGTAAAGGTTTGTTTTTCATTACAATTAGAATATAATAACAGTTTATGACATTCAATTCATCTAACTTGAGAACAATAATCTCCTATTGACAGCAAAACTACACAACTACATGTTCAACAGCATATTGGGTATTGAACTTGTTGCAGGTGATAATATAGTCCTATCATCACTCAATTTTTGTGAATTTATATTTCAATGTCTATTTAAAGTTACAAAAATATTTGAATCATGTTTTACGTGTTATATATGCAGATTCCGATCGCAGTTGGTGTAACTGGATATGAGGCAACTGCATTGTTCACAGGGAAAAGAGTAATAGCTTCCACCGGTGATCAAGGGAAAGAATTTACAGTTGCGCAGCTAACAATCTATTGTGTCTTTGGTGTTCTGGCTGGTGTAGTCGGTGGATTGCTTGGACTAGGAGGCGGATTCGTTATGGGTCCGCTTTTTCTTGAGCTCGGTGTCCCTCCTCAAGTGAGTTTCAAATTGCAGTATTATCTTGATCATTAAATAGTTTTTTCGCTCGATTCCTAATTGGATGTGATGTCTTATATGTGCAGGTGTCGAGCGCCACAGCCACTTTCGCCATGACATTCTCCTCGTCTATGTCTGTTGTGGAATACTACTTGCTAAAACGATTTCCGGTTCCTTATGGTTTGTGCCACGAAAACTTCAAGTTTACTTTCTATTTTCTAGTGTGATGGATTGCTTCTAAGTTCTGACCAATTTCTTTGTTTAAATGTCACACACAACAGCTCTTTACTTGAGTCTGGTGGCTACCATTGCAGCCTTGGTTGGACAACATATTGTGAGAAAGCTGATCATCCTATTCGGAAGAGCATCTCTCATTATCTTTATTCTAGCAGGCACAATATTTATTAGTGCAATCTCACTAGGTAAGCATAGTCGTTTTTCGGACGTGCAGTCACAATCTCGTAATTGCACAAAGTCATCCACATTTGGACTTATCGATCAAAATCAGACTGTTCAAATTTTCATTGTTTCCAATTAAGATAGACTGTCTAGATTTCAAACTTGGACCATCTGATCTTAATCGAACGATTCACATATGCCTGATTTTGTTACATTGCACACAAACATTATATCAATATATGTATGCTTATGAATTCTAAGACTTTTTTTTCACTCATTTTGTTAGGTGGGGTTGGCATTTCAAATATGGTGCACAAGATTGCTAGCCATGAATATATGGGATTTGAGAATATCTGCAAGTATGGGTCATAGCACATTTGTGAAAATTATTTTCTAGTGTTTATATTATCAAAGTTAGGCCATGAGCTTTGGTGGCCATGATAGAGATTATTTCTTATCCTGTTAAAAGGTTAAAGGTGTCATTTTTTAGTATTGCCAAGTCATGGAGTGATTCTGTAGGAAACTTAGAAATTTATATTTATGCACCCTATTCAAGTCATTTAAATTTGTAAGATTTATGTGATCTGAATCTTATTGTACTATAATTCAATGAAAATTTGACAATAATCCGGTTTGTGCAATGCTAGTGATATATATTCAATATCACACTATTTATTGATCTGCATAACATACCCATCTGAAACACATTTGAATAAAATTGAAGTATATAACAAAATCGAAGGATAGAAATGATGTACTCCTTAAACACTAAGCCTTTGTTTGGTTGAGGTGATTTTGCAAAGAGAGAGTAAGAGAAGAGAGAGTTTGAAGAGAAATAAAATGTTTCTTCTGTTTGGTATGAAGAGGATTATAGAAGAGAGTTAGAAATTATGGGACCCACATGCTTTTTGATTCTCTCCCCATGAGCGAAGAAAGTGGAGATGTGCACATATTTCTATTACTACCCATGCTTCTCTCTATTTGCTTTTCATATATTTTTATTTTTTTAAACTTCCTTGTTTCTAATATTTTCCAGATACTTTTTTTTTTTTTGAAATGGCAAAATATATTATTAATCAGGTCTCTGCACAAGACGAACAGAGACTGGTAAAAAGAACTACATAACACAGGTGCCGTATATAAGCAGAACACTCATAGAAATAAAACCCCTGAACAAACACCACCTAATCAAAATTCATCTCCTAATCCCAAATCAGAAAAGCACCCCACAGATCCCAGACTACCAGAGCAGTCACCAATCCAGCCCAGAACGTTGCCACAACTAGACGCTAAATCCCGAACTCGAAGCAAAAGCGCTCGGCCCATCAGAATCCAGAACCAGCTTCATCAGGCGAACCGCTGACCAGACAAAGGTAGAACGAGAACCCAATTAGACAAGTCTCGACAATGACAGAGGCACCGCCATGAGACCAGTAGTGGCGAAAAGAAAAACACCAAAGAAATAAAACACCATCGAGGATAAAACAGCCGACGCTGACGCGGAAGAGGTCAACCCAGATACATAGCAATCTGCAAATCTCAACAGATTTGAGAACCTTCAGCAACTCAAAAAGAGTCCTGCAAATCTCAACAGATTTGAAAAGTGGTCAGAGAAACTAGAATCACAGAAAACCAATCACGCGACATCAACTGCAACCTCATCACCACCAACCACCACCTCACCACAGCACCAACAATCATCACCGAAACCAGACCCTGTCGACACCAAATCCGAACACCGCCATCACCACCTCAACTCCTCACCACTGCCAAAAACAGACAAACGAAAAAACCCGATCACAGCAAGTCCTCCAAGATCACCACCACAACGCCAAAACCTCCGGCCACCACCGCAACACCAGGGCCTCCGACCACCACCGCCACTCTAGCAAAAAGACTCACCATCGCAACACCAAGACACAAGACCTCCAGATCCGCGCTGAAATACCTTACCCACCGGAAAACAACAACGTCAACGATAATGAAGTGGAATTCTCGCCAGAGAGGAGGATGGAACGAGGTTTGCGCCGGAAAAACTCAGAACCACGCAAACAGAACCACTGTCAAGAAACAGTCTCATGTGCATCTCCATCACCACCAAATGAGAAAACCGGTTCTGACACCACCACCACCAAAATCGAAACCAAATACGTCACCACCACACCACCACCACACGGATTCAAGAGGAAAAAAACGAAAATGAAAACCCGCCGGAAAACACCTCCGGCGCCGATCTGATATGCACGGTGGTGCGGAGGGCTAGCTGCCTCCTCGTCGCACCACCACCTCTATCATGTCTACATGGTGAAAACAAGGTTTGCATTTGAGGGAGGAGATGTAGATCTGAAAAAAGCTTAGAGAGAGGTCAGATAGAGTGAGTTTAGAGAGAGAAACGCGTTTTTTTTATTTTCCAGATACTGTTACGCTGAATATAAAAAAGTGACGAGTTAAAGTGATTTAATAATTAATTAAATCAAATAAAAAGTTAAATTATTGATTTACTTTAATTAATTATTTGAATTAAATTTGACAAATAAATAAAATTTTATTTCTAGCATGGTGATTTTCTATGTCAAGGATATTTTAGTAATTTCATAAATAATCAATATTTCTCTCTCTCCTATTTCTCTTATCTTTCTCTTATAACAAACAACATCTTAAATCTACTCTATTTCTCATCTTTTTCTCTCTTTCCATACTCTCTCTCACATATTTCTCTCTTCACAATTTCTCTTTAGAACCAAACACACCATAAGCGCGAAAACTACATTTGAAGGTTGACATTTTCCCTCGATACTTAAATAAAATAGTAATGGTTTCAATCCATTCTTAGTTTCATTACAGGTACATTTTTTTATTATCAGTTAAGAAGGAGAGTTCAGCATGATGGTCCAGACAAAAAGAAAAAACAACCGTCCCATATAGAATTTCACTTTTAAAATGAATAAATGAGAGTATTAAGTTCGAACTTCAATTCTGTATATTACATAAAATGTCTCTATCAACTAAGTTATGTTCATCCGTCAAAAAAACTAAGTTATATGCGCTAAACATATATTCGATGGGTTGGTATAAAGCATTTTATATTTTGAGCCAAAAACAAAATATTATATTGTGCATAAAATTAATGTGAAAAGGAAAATAAGAAACAGTCAAAGTAAATGAGGCTTATGCTATCAAAATAAAGTCAACGGGGATTATTCTATTAAAAAAGAAAAAGTAAACGGGTTTTAAAGATCCCCTGTCACGTCCTAAGAAATAAATTCCCCTGAATAATAGTAGTACTAAGAATCTCTCAACTATGGCTTAAATAAAATAAAATGAATCTCAACTATGTTATGTCAAATAAAAAAATCTCAACTATGTTGCTTTTTATATTACTAATAAATAAATATGTTTAAGTTAACTAGCTAAGTACTAAACGAGATTCTGAATATTGAAACCGAGAAGAAGATCAATCTCTTCCTCCTTTCACTCTGATATTCCTTGCAAAGCAAGTTATTGGGCATTGTAATTCACTGCTCATTTGTTTCTTGTTTTTTGTTCATGATAATGGCCATGATGGGTGATATGAAAATAAGATCAATATTATTATGGATGTTATTGTTGTTGTTCGGTTGTTTTGTGATTGTATCTGCTGAAAGAAGGCTTGTGAAATTACAAGTACCAAGTTTTAATGTTACTGCTACTACTCAGAAGAATGAACACAGTTTTCTCACAGAAGCTGTGAATTTCTTATGGCTATCAGATGGATCTGGTTATCAACACGTGTGGCCGGTAAGCTTTCACTTTTTTGTTTTGTCTTCAAGTTAAATTTAAAGTGAACACTCTTCTACACATCTTATTTAGATATGTACCGGTATATAGTTGATGTGGCCGGTATGTTTAGTAAAAAAAAAAGTCAACTTATGTTTGATGTGCAGTTGTTAATTGCTGTTATCTTACTTTTTTTGGTTACTTATGCAGAAAATGGAATTTGGGTGGCAAATAGTTTTGGGTAGTTTTATTGGTTTTTGTGGAGGGGCGTTTGGAAGTGTTGGTGGTATTGGTGGTGGTGGCATATTTGTTTCTATGATTAGTCTCATTATTGGATTTGATCCTAAATCAGCAACAGCTATCTCCAAATGTAAGACATGTGTTAAACGTGCTTCCTTTGCATCATACTAGTATTCATTGCATTGTGTAACATAATTAGAGATATACTATTTTTTTATATAATTTTTTATGGGGTGTTTTGTTTATGGTTTCAGGCATGGTGATGGGTGTATCTGTGGCAACAGCTTACTACAACATTAAAATGAGACATCCTACCTTAAATATGCCAATCATTGACTATGACTTGGCACTTCTCATTCAACCTATGCTCATGCTTGGAATCAGCATTGGAGTTATCTGCAACGTTATATTTCCTAATTGGCTTGTCACTATATTGCTTATTGTTCTTTTCTTAGGTAACCATTAATAATCCAAACTTTTTTTTTTCCTTTCTTTTTTTTCACCACCAGTATCTGGCCCAATGGGCCGCATAATCTTTATCTGATTCGGGGGTCGGTTCTGGCATCAAGTGGTTTCAGCCCCTCCCGATCGCAGTTGTGAGAGATAATCCAACTGTCTTTTTGTTGCTCCTCTAATTTTCTTACTCTTCTGCAGGCATATCAATTAAAGCATTTTTTAGAGGGGTTGAGACATGGAATAAGGAAACCATAATGAAAAAGGTCTTCTCTAATTTTCTCACGTAGAAATATTCGTTTTAAAAGCTGTGCATTCAACTTTTTAAAACTTAAAATATTGTTTTTTGGATTTAATTCTTTAATATATGTCCTACGAGCACATGTTAGCAAGACTCTTTTTTTTTCACTATCTGTCTTAACCCAACCCGTCTTCATTCATTTTAGGAGGCTGCCAAGAGACAAGAATCAATTGGTGAGTTCAGAAACCTTTCATTAACATTTATAAAAACAAATATATATAAAGTTTTCCTTGACCATTTTTTCTGATGCCATACAATTTTCTTTTGGTTAGGTTCTGGAACTGAAGCAGAATATAAACCTCTTCCAACTGGACCAAATGGTGCCACTGAAAAAGTCACTGAGGTTAGGAAGGTTGATTTTTTAAAATTGGAGGAAGTAAAGGATTTGATTATTAATTAAAGTGACGTTAATGTGCATTTACAATTGTCCATAAGGAATTTCAACTCTGTTATTTGCGATTATAAGGTCAAACTATTATCACTGAAGTAACACCTCGTATACATAATAATATATATGTTAATTTGTAGGTGACTATAATTGAAAATGTGTACTGGAAGAAGTTTGGACTTCTAGCATTTGTTTGGGTTTCATTCATTGCAGTACAGATTGCCAAGGTTTGCTCTTACATATATACTAGTACATAATATTAATAGTTTATAACATGCAATTCATCTGAGACCAATAATATGTTCTTTTTATAGCAAAACTACACATCTACATGTTCAACAACATATTGGATACTGAACATATTACAGGTAATAATTCAGTCCTATTTGAATGTCTGTTATAAGTTACAAAAATATCCGAAAATTGTTTGAAGGATGTTTTTTACATGATGTTATATATGCAGATTCCAATCTCAGTTGGTGTAACTGCATATGAGGCAACTGCATTATTTACAGGGAAAACAACATTAGGTTCCATAGGTGATCAAGGGAAAGAATATACAATTATCCAACTAATCATCTATTGTGTTATTGCCTTGTTGGCCGGCGTACTCGGTGGATTGTTAGGACTAGGAGGCGGATTCATGTTGGCTCCACTTTTTCTCGAGATGGAAGTCCCTCCTCAAGTGAGTTTCAAATTGTCCTATTATAAAATTTTGTTTCTCTTATCCTGATCATCAAACAGTAATTGGATATTAAAAATCGTGCGCGCAGGTATCAAGCGCCACAACCACATTCATCATGACATTCTCTGCATCTATGTGTGTTGCGGAGTACTACATGTTGAAACGATTTCCAGTTCCTTATGGTTTGTGTTCTCGAGAATTCTAGCTTATATTTTGTTCTCTATTATGATGTATTGCTTCTAACCAATGTGTTTGTTGAAATGTCACATGCAGCTCTTTACTTCCTTCTGGTGTCTTTTATAGCTGCTTTGGTTGGACAACATTTTCTGAGAAAGATACTCAAACTATTTGGGAGAGCATCTATAATCATCTTTATTCTTGCTAGCATAATATTTATCAGTGCAATATTACTTGGTATATCAATTTTCCTTTTTGGTTGGTCATTTATATATACTTATCTCAAAAATTACTTGAGGTAGCATTAATGCATTATGATATGATTTAATTTGTGATGCACGTGTAAAACTTTTTTACATTGTTAGTTTATGTAAATTAAACTTATGAGTCTTGAATGTATATATGCTTATGAATTCTTAGTCATTTTCATTCATTTTGTTAGGTGGAGTTGGCATTTCAAATATGGTGCACAAGATTGTGAATCATGAATATATGGGATTTGAGAATATCTGCAAGTATGGGTCATAGCAAATTTGTGAAGATTATTTGCTAGTGTTTACATTATGTTAGGCCAAGAACTAAGGTGGGAAAGATAGATTATATTTCTTTTCCTGTTTGAATGTGTGTATATTTTTTTAATGTCAATTCATGGATTGATTCTGTAAGAGACCCAAACTTATATTTATTCACCATGTCTTCATGTTATTCAGGTTTTTTTTGCCAAAAAAATTTATTCAGATAATGGTATCATTGATATGAATAACATTTTTTTTCAATACTTGTTTCTAACAATTTTTTTTTCTTTTTTAAATTATTTGAGGGCATTAAGTGTAGAATAAAATTTACTTTTTTTTAGCTTGAGCTAGGAATGAGGTGAGTCAAACTCGTTTGTGCTCCATTTGGCTTGAAAAAATTGTTTCTATTTAAAATTTGACTGGAGTTTGAGGCGAATATTTTTTTAATCCCCTTTTTAATTTGAGTTTGACTCGTTTGAAGTTTATGAATAATTATAACTCATGCATAAATAAAAATATCTCAAGTATATAAAATAAAAGATATCTCAAACATAAGATGTTTACAGAATAGACAAAATACAATTTTCAGATATACATGATAAATATGTAGATAAATGTAGAAAATCAAAACCACAAATGCAAAATTGTAGGACTAGAATTGTGAATATTTTCAAAATTATATTCCTCTTACAAACTCCAATTATCTATAGTCAACTCATAAAACAATCAAGTCACATTATAGTTCAAGACAATCGCATTTAGTTCATGAATCAAGTTTAAGAAATTAATTGTTGAATCGAATTCCGAATATATTCAAATTGCCTCAGTTCATTGTTAGTCTTAATTAGTGCGTGTTTGGTATCACGGGAAAAAAGTTAATTTTTGTTGAATTATTTTTAGTTAAAAGTAAGTTTAATATAAATTGGTTTATATTTGAATACATTATGTAGAAAGAAGTGAGTTAAACAATAAATTGTAGTATAAAAATCATATTTAGACTAAAAAGTTACTAATCTTAACATCAAGTTATAATCAATTATGGAGACAAAATTAATTCTATTCGATAACAATAAAACATATCAAAATCAATTTTACACCTTCAAAATCAATTCTAAAGACTCGAAATGTAGAATCAAACATAACTTAGCTAAGTCGAATCATATGATTGGATTGGATAGAACTTGGCTAAATATAGATTCAAGTCGTTAATGAGCTTCTTAGGCCGAATTATTCTGAAGAATTCTAATTCAATCTCTTATGGTAACAATTTTTAATCTAATTTTAATTAACTTGCGGCCGAACTCTGCAAGCTCTCCGGATAATACCATTACCAGGGTTAATAAAATTAATAATTTTTTCTTTTTTTTTTTGTCAAAAAAAAAATTAATAATAATTTTTTCTTTTTTGTTTTTCAACTAACCTAAAAAGTTCCCAAGAAAATAAGTTATTTATAAAAAGATCCCAAAGCAAGCAAAGCGTGTTTGACATTCGAAAAAAGACGAAACGGAAAGTTGCGCGTTGATTATGTTTTATGCAGCGATTTGGATATCAATTGAAATTCAACTCCCAAACTCACAACCCTAACTAACTCCTTCTCCTGCGTCAAACCTAAGCACCAATCTCAATGGTTTTCTACTTCAAAGCTCGCCCTGAAGCTGGCGATTACACCATCTTCATGGGTCTTGACAAGTTCGAGAACGAAGAACTCATCAAATATGGTTTCATCGAAGACATTTGGTAAACCCTAATTTCTTCTCCTTTTCGTTAATTTCATCAATTTCTTCTTCGTTTTCATAAATTCTATGCATCGTCAATCTATAAATGACCTTAGTCTGCTTACTTTATCATTTCAAGATTCAAAATCGTTTCATTTCTGTGTGTTTAGAAATCAAGATATTGTGATTTCAATTGTTAATCTTATGTTCTCATAGTTAGGTTTATCAAGAATTGTGATTAAATAGTTCTGTTGCTATAGTAATACTTTGTTATGTGCATCATAAGGAATGAGTTATTATTTATGTTGTTATATACCTCGAATTATCAATTTATAAATCTCATTGTTGTTTAAAACTGTTTGGATTATTGTTACTGTTATTTATGTTGTTGTTATTTTGCTTTTTGGGAGTTTCTTTGATTAATGATGATTAAATCCGTATTTTGCAGGTTCCATGTTGATAAGATGTCTTCAGCCCATGTTTATGTCAGGCTGCACAGAGGTCAGACTATTGATGACATGAGCGAAGGTTTATTGGAAGATTGTGCTCAACTTGTCAAAGCAAATTCAATTCAGGGTAAAATATCACGATTAATTATTCTTCTTGTTTATCAGTTTTTGTAAGAGCCAAATTTATGTATCCTTTCAAGTGTAGATGTAGTGCTTCACCTTGCTCTTATTGAAGTTTCCTCGGTTGCATTTATGACTGGAAATCAGAAAGACTAAGATTGTTTGGATAAGTTTTTTCACTAGACATAACTTACCAATTTTTTGAACAATTGATTCTTGAATAAGTTGAAATTAGCTTTTCTATCATAATTTGTTTCAGAAGCTTTCTCATTTAAGTTTTCGCTAAACACATTTTTTAGCTTATAACAAAATTTTCTTGGGTGAAGACTTGCAAATTCATTTTAGTTTAGAAGTTGTTATAAACTAGGAGCTAATTCAAACAAAGCCTAGTTCTCATACTAGGTTTCATAATACATAAATCTAATTATTACTTCACCAGTGTATGCATTTCCTTCCAAATCTTAATTTTGTGCTGTTAGTGATTACTTTTTTTTATTCATGGCAGGGAATAAAGTAAACAACGTTGACGTTGTTTACACTCCCTGGTCCAATTTAAAGAAAACTGCTTCAATGGACGTTGGTCAAGTTGGTTTTCACAACTCAAAAATGGTGTGTTTTTGCACTTGAACCATTTGCCGTTTCTTTTTTCAGTTTTTTGTGCCTTGCCCTTTTCTGCAGTGGGTGGGTGGATGGATGAATGATTGAGCGTCCATCTTTAGACTATCATTATCTGGTTTTTGTGCGTTTCAGGTGCGAACTGTGAGAGTTGAGAAGAAGATAAATGAGATTGTTAACAGGCTAAACAAGACGAAGGTGGAAAGAAAGCCTGATTTGAAAGGTGACTAATAAGTTTGCTTTGCATTTATAGTTTTTTTAAATATTTATGATTAAAATTTCGTGGGTGAGGAGGCAACTGTGTACTTATGTACAATGTGCTTGCCAATTTGATTTGACTCATCTGATCTTGATAAGTACGTGGACATGTGTGCTGCAGCTGAGAGAGAAGCAGTGAATGCAGCTGAAAGGGCTGAGAGAAAACATCAACTGAGAGAAAAGGTGAGCATTTCTTTCTTTCTTTCAAATTCATGAATAATCAAAGTATTTAAGCACCACAAATTATGCAGAACAGATCAAACTTTACTAGTATAATTAAACTTCATTTACTTTGCGATTTTTTTTCTCTTCTCAAATGTGTTAATTTTAACTTGTTAATGAGACGATGTGATACTTTTAAAATGAACAATGTGATGGATAGAAGATGAAATGCTAGTTAGAAATGATAGACTTTTGGAAGTAATGAAAACATTTTTTTGACATTTTCATTGTTTCCAAAAAATGCACACAATTGTTCATTTCAAGATTCTAGTATCTCCTTGTTTGCAACTAAAATCAAAACAAATTTTAGGAAATGAAAATTGAAAAATGTGTTCGCAAAGTAAACAGAGCCTTACTTTTGATGCATTGTCATTGCCAGTAATTTGTCCACTTGCATCTAGGTATCTAACAACGTATTGTCACATACATCATGGAATAATTTTAACACCTTGTGATACTGTGAACATATTTAAACTCATAAGATGATGTCTTATCTTGAGTCAATTCGTTTTAAAATTAAAGTGATTTTTACATTGGATTATCTAGGCCGGTGATTATTTTAGAGGTTTTATACAAAGCAAAAAACTACTGTTTTTGTTTATATTCCTACATATAATTTTTTATGATTCTCTCTCATTGTTTTTTATTTTGGTTATTTCCAAAAGCTGAAACAAATGGATAGAAAATTCCTAGAAAGTGATTAATTTGAAGCAAGTGGGTTTTATATCAGTGGATGCGTTTTAAACAATTTTACACTACCAGCATCATAGTCAAACTCATAACACATTGTACAAACTCTGTTACTAGAGCTTTAATAAAGGTTGCGCTTCAAAACGAATTGGCGAAAGATTGTTTTTTTACAGCAGTCTTTTTAACTGCCATGTTGCATTCTGTTCAGGGGAATAGTTGTCTAAAATATAATTTATCTTTTCCTCTGTCCTAATGCAATGCTAGAGTTTTTTGAGTCACTTTGCATCTTGTTGTCCTTTAGGATGTTATGGTTGTGGACTTAGTTAAGAATTTGAGGATCCAGCCTAAGGTTCATCATCATGGTGTCTTCTTTGCTGCTAAAAATGAAATATCTTCTGTGTTGTAACATCTTAGTGTCCTCTTGATCTGGTTGAATTGCCTTTTCTTTTTCTTTTCTGAACAATTGCTGGAATAAAATCACATAGTGTGCAGAAGCTGTCCTTTTAACTGCCATGTTGCATTCTCTTTAGGGACATAGTTGTCTAAAATATAATTTTATCTTTTCTTCTGCTAATGCACTGCTTGAGTTCTTTGAGTCACTTTGCATCTTGTTGTCCTTAAGGATGTTATGTTTGTGATCTTCGAAAAGAATTTGAGGATCCAACCTAAGGTTCATGGTGTCTTTCTTTGCCTACTAAAAATGAAATATCTTCTTTGTCGTGTAACATCTTAGTGTCTTCTTGATCTAGTTCAATTTTTTTTGAAACAATTTCTAGAATCAAACCACTTGTTTCTCTGTGTGCAGAAACGCCGTGAGGAAATGGAAAGACTTGAAAAGGAGAAACAATCAGAGCTTAGGAGCTACAAGGGTTTGATGGTTGCAGAAAAAATGACATCCAACAAAGATATTGCATCAGGAAGCAAATCATTCCAGGAAGTAGAGGAGGATTTCATGTAAGATTGATTATTGGCTTATAGACAGATGAATGGTGGTCATCTTGCTGCCATGATTAAATAACCCAACTGGAATCTGAAACTGTACATTGTCTTGGTTAAGGAAACCAAGTGGTGTGTACCCAAATGTGATTTTTAGGGATAGAGGAAAAGAAAGAATAGGGAAGGTTGAATGCAATGATTGGTGTTTCCTACCTTGTGATGGTAATATACCTGGTTTATAACTTTGCTTGTGACAATGGTTTTACTTTATTGTTCTCACAGTCAAGTCAAAAACTGATGTTTCTTGCTATAATTTCACAAGTCTTGTTAGGCTTGTCGGGTTTTAAATTGTTCATTGGAAATTGTGAATTCTGCGAGAAATTATTAGGGCATTTTGTAGCATTCATGGTACTAGCATTCATGGTAATATCAAAAGACTAATTTAGTGAGAGGCCTAAGCGTAGCATGCACTGCAGTATTTGCTGCTATGCTCTGTATGCACTAACAGCGTGAAGGTATTTTGTTGGTTTGCACATATCATCAGGAAGTTGAAAAACCACTCTTGATGAAGATGTTACAAGCCAGACATGATGATAATTGATAACAATGTTAGAGACGTGTTTACTCTTCAAAGTTCCTATTTACTGGTAGTTGAAGGGAAATAGGTTTTTTTTTTTTTTGGTCTTAGAAGAAGTGGTAATCCACTGAAATTAAACTCACACACAACTGTGAGGTCCCGGGTTCGAATCCGGGTCATGACGTCCGGCCTAGCAATTTCGGCATTTGCCAGTTGAGTTAGGACTTCTAGACGAAGGGAAATAGGTTTAATTTTAGGAAAATGTTAAATAGGGCCCTTTTGACACTAGTTAAACATACACATACTGATAAGATGGTTTTGAATCTTAGTGGGATTATATTTAGTCTATTTTTTCAGGCTGCTTCTAACATGGACCATGAAGGCAAGTGGTCCATGATGGACTATGACTCTCATAAATTCTTTTTCAATTTCAACCCTTGGATGCAAGGAGTGTATAGGGATTATCATAGGCTTCCAACATTGAATAAAATACTATTTGGATTTTAATTATTTTATACACAAAATTGAAAAAGAAAAAACATAATTAATTTTTTTTTAATCTTGGTAATTTATTTATTACAATCTGTCTATACATCCGGAGTCTGATGACCAAAATTATTTTTTTCATTTGTTTGTTTGTCCAATTAGGTGATATTGAACGGTCGGTTTGATAAAATTTGAAATCTTCAATAAAAATCGGTAGTTTTAATAAAAATTCACGACACTTTCATTAAGACTAGGTTTTCAGAGAGACTTTTATTATGATCTGTCTATACATTCGGAGTCCAATGATCAAAATTCTTTTTCTCATTTGTTTGTTAGTCCAATTAAATGATATTGAACGGTCGGATTGATAAAATTCGATATCTCGAGTAAAAATCGGTAGTTTTAGTCAAACTTGATGACCCTTTTAGTAAGACTAGGTTTCCAATGAGAATGTTATTGCGATCTGTCTATACATTCGGAGTACGATGATCAAAATTCTTTTTCTCATTTGTTTGTTAGTTCAATTAAGTGATATTGAACTGTCGGATTGATAAAATTCGAAATCTTTAGTCAAAATCATTAGTTTTAGTACAACTTCATGACCACTTCATTAAAACTAGCTTTCCAGTGAGACTGTTATTACGACCTGTCTATAAATCCGGATTCCGATGATCAAAATTCTTTTTCTCATTTGTTTTTTAGTTCAATTATGTCATATTGAACAGTCGGATTGATACAATTCGAAATCTACAATAAAAATTGATAGTTTTAGTCAAACTTCATGACTTTTTCATTAAGACTAGATTTCCAATGAGACTATTATTACGATCTATCCATACATCCGGAGTCCGATGATAAAAAAAATCTCATTTATTTGTTAGTTCAATTAGGTGATATTGAACGGTCTCATTTATTTATTTGTTAGTTCAATGAGACTGTTATTATGATTTGTCTATACATACAGAGTCTGATGTGATTCCGGAGGGAGTAACTATTTTTTTTTTACGTTTATTATTGTTTTATATATAAATAGAAATCAATTAATTTTGTACAAAAAGAAAAAGAAGTCAATTAATTTTATGGTTTAATAGGTTTTTACCCTCTTCAAAATATGCGAGTTTTGCGTTACCTTTTGTAATTTTTTTTTTTGTGATTACCCCCTTGCAATCTCAATATTCCTTGTTTTACTCCCCTGATTGCACAACGTGGCACATGACTGGATGTAATCTCCACGTAGATATTTTTTAATTTTTATTTATTTTCTTTTGCCAACTCAGTGATAACCGTGTAATTCTTGTTTTTTTTTTAAAAAAATGAAAAATTCTATCAACTTTAACTTATTATTTATTTATAAAAAAAAAATATATTTTATTAAAAAATTAAAAATAAAGAACAGGAAAACAAAATTTTATTAAAAAAAACAAAGTAAAGAACTTTTTTTATTAATTTAATTATTGACATAAATAAAAAAAATCACAAACACATAAATAAAAAAGAAAAAGTGTTTAAATGACATTTATTTTTAAAAAATAACATTGTACCAAAAATAAATAAAAAAGCAAAAATTGTTTACGGGACATATTTATTTAAATGAATAAGAATGTACCAAAAAATATAAAAAAGAAACAGATCGAAACAGAGGACTCCTCTTCCTTCATCTTGTTGTTCATAGTTCATCCCTCAACATTCAACAACAAAAATCGCGAACACGTCGTAAACCCATAACCCAATCGCTTATTCATCGATTTGACCAGAATTTTAACCGTCGGTATCGATTTGACAAGAGAGATCTAGATCTAGAGATCCAGATCAAGAGAGAGAGATGGTGTTGTTGTTGTTCAGAGATCTTAACCCCTTAACCCAACCGCTTCTTAGTTCTGGTTTTCGTCAATTTTTCGTTTTTATGATGTTGTTGCTGTTTTTTTTTTTTTTTTTGGGTGAAGATTTTGGGTTTGAAAAGGTAATCATGTCTTGTTGTTCTTTTGTGTTGTCTAGTTTGAGAAGAAGGTGTTCAAAGGTGCTCCTGATGTTATTCTTTTTGGGAATTTTTACAGATCTGAATTTTTGTCTCAAACCATTCCCATCCACATCTCACAAGTTAACCTTAAGAAAGAGAAGATTGATGATGGTGATTTATTTAAAAAAAATAAAAAAATAAATAGGAAGAGGATAATTAGATTGATGATTTATTTTTTCGGTAATCATGAGGGCATAAGCCCAAGATTGATTATGATTTTGAAGGTGAATTTATGAGATATTGCTGCAACTGATATTTATGATGATATTTGGGTTTTTTTTTCTCCAGATCTTCTTTTAATAAACTTTTAAAGAAAATATTAGATTTTCAGTTTTTAATTTTTTTTTACGGAAATAATAATTACACATTCATTAACAAGTTAAAAAGTACCCGTCAAATAAAAAAAAAGTTAAAAAGTAACAGAATTTTTTAAAAAATAATAATTACACAGCCTCAGTTTTTTATTTTATTTTTTAATGAATAATAAGTTTTTTAAAATTTTTAAAATTTTTTAAATTTTAATAAATAATAAGTTTTTTAAATTTTATTTTATTTCATTATGTTTTTTTTTATATAATTTTTAATTAATAAATAATATAGGTGGAATTAAAATAAATAGAAAAAAATAAATAACTATGAGAAGTTTTTATTGATAATTAAGAAAATTGATTATTTATTGGTCAAAAAGAAAATTTGTACTCATTTAATTAATTATTAAGAGAACTTTTTATTGATGATTAAGAAAATTTATTTTTCCTCATCCAAAAGAAAAAAGAAGTAATAGGCTCACAATAAAGAAAAGATAAAAAATATGGTGCAGAGGGTGCAAGATAAGCATGTGAGGATGAGACTGATCTAACGGTTTAAAATTATTGGTTCATCATGGTTCAAATATATTCTCTCCTTTTTGATAGAACAATTCTCAAATAAATAGATTAGCAAGTCTTATATAAGTGAGTTGATATCTAATAGTAAACTTTTTTTGTTAAAAAAAAGTACACTGTTGTTGCTAGTTTCCTCTGAAATTATATAAAGATTCGTTAAAAGAAACACTAATTACGGGATCTGCCGTTAAAAAAAATAATAATACGGGATCTATCTAATACTAACATGGGTCATGCTAACTAGTGCCCCCGGGGCACTAGTTAAGGATGCTAAAAAAATTAATTTTTACACTGAAAAATGCATTTCTTATACTTTTAAAAAGTACACAAGTTCTAACACTATCATACTCTATTTAGTTTCTTAACTAGTATCCCTGGGGCACTAGTTATCATTTTCCTACTAACATTTAGTGAATCAAATTGATACATTACGTGTGTCGTGGTGTTTGACACGTGTCAGTGTTCGACACTTGTACGATGTGTCCGATAGCTCAGATAACTATTAAAAAATAATAATTTTTTCATTACTCTGAGACTCTTTGAATCGGGGTCTAATATCTGTAAGACACTCGTACGACACAAGTCAGACAAATTTCCCAAATAAAATTATTATTTTCTTGGCTTCTACTCTCCTTAGACACGTATCAAACATATCTAAAAGGGTTAAAGATGTGTCGAAACAACAATGTTATTCAATGATAGATTAGAGATATTACATTTTGAATATAATATTTTTAGCTTATTCGATAGTAGATAGATAGATATATAGATAAAAGTCAAATACAATTATATCTTGTTTTAAAATATTTTTTAATTTAATAACTTGCTCAACTTAAATGTACATGTATGTATTGATTCTCAATTTAGATATTTTATAAATATATAGCAGTGTCGGTGTCCTATATTTTTTACATTAACGGTGTCCTATATTTTTTACATTAGCAGTATCATGTCGACATGTCTCTACCAGAATATGTGATTCATACGTTAAAATTGTACAACATAATTGGATATATTGAAATTACAAAAACATACATATAGGTGATTCAATGAATTTTTATTCAGATGTTTTATATGGACATGTTGAGATTGAGGAGAAGAAAGACATTCATCCGGTTTAGGTCTTGGACTGGACTAGGGCCCAAAAATAAATGGCATAGACCCAGTAGCAAGATAGCCCGACAAGACAGCCCATATTATTCAAAAAATCAAACTTGGCGGGAAAGTCATATTAACGGCGCCACCTACAAGCAGATGACGCCCTCGCCCCAGTTCTAACCGTTCATATATGAAACCGCCACCATGATTTATTGTGCAAGAGAAGCAACCACCATTAACCCATGATCACGTAATGGACAAAGAATAACCTCCCACTACCAAACATGATCACGTGATGGAAGACATGGGTGGAGAACATGGCTTCATAGCAACAAGGAGAAACAATGCCTATAAATACTAGTTCTACATTATTGTAAGGAGACATATATATTTCTTCGGCAAAACACTTGTAAACAAGAGAGTTCTTAATACAAGTTTAGGTAGATCATATGGCTGAACAACAATTCAACCCCCTCTTGAATGACCGGCTAAACACAATCAATAATGGACTACCTCCTGGATTGGTATCCCCCAGAATAGGTGCTTCTCACCGAACTGGGTCAACAAATAATTCGTGTTATTTACTTTCTCACCCCCATAATTTTTGTATACTCAAGTTATCAATATCAACCACTAAAAGTTCACATTTTTTCAATGGACCTGGATCATTTTTTTTATATAATATACAGAAATGCTGCACAATTGTGGAGAATTACTCATTTCTTAGATACGGTCCAATTATTTATCACCCCCCTTATTTGTTCACCAGAACAGGTCTCTGGAAGAAGATAACTATGGACACACGAGATTTTTTATAGATAAACGATTTGAGCCATTTTTTTATTTTTTTCACCACCAGTATTTGATTTATTGGACCGTTTAATCTGATTCGAGGATCAGTTCTTATATCAATGGTCTTAATCCTCTCTTAATCGCAATTACGGAGAATTGAACCATAATTTTTTTTACAAAATCCAACATCACTCACTAACAGACCAACTAACGATTGATTATTTAAGCCATGTTTTGATTGTAACAGTAGCAGTAGGTTGTTATCCTTTCTCACAATATATTTTAGGGTAAATAGGTTGAAACCTCCCTGTAATGTGAACGAGTTTTGTTTTCCCTCCCTGTAATTTTTTTTCTTTTGATTCGCCCCTTGCAAAGTAATTTTTTTTGGTTTCCCCCCTTGGGTGCAAGGAATTTGCACTTTTTAAATCGGTTTGAACAAAATAACCGATTTAAAAAGTGCACCCAAGGGACGAGTTCAAAAAATTCAACATTACAAGGGGCGAGTCAAAAGAAAAAAAATTACAGGGAAAAAAATAAAATTCGTCTATATTACAGGGGGTATCAACCTATTTACCCTATATTTTATAAAGAAAAGGGATTACTTTATATCTAAGGATTTATTGATAAATTTGTTTCCTTATTTAAATACTCCCTCCGTTTCTTTTTAATTGTCTTTTTAGAAAGATAACACCAAATTAAGGAAGTGTATTTTTGCACGTTATCTTCCTGTTATACCCTCGTTTTAATCCCCCAATAAATTCCTATTTTTTTGCCCACACTTTCTCTTTCCGATAAATTTAATATATTATATACAAAAAAAAAAAACAAAATTTAATATGTTATGTACCAACAAAAAAAAAATTAAAAAAAAAAGATTTAGTTTTCCAAATATATAGCATTAATTGGTTTTATGGAAAAAGATAAGAGCAATTAACAAAGGGTATAATTGACAAATCATACTCATAAAATACAAAAAGGACAATTAAATAGAAACGTTAAATATGATAGTAAAAGACAATTAAAAAGAAACGGAGGGAGTACTATACACGATCCATTAATAATCTTTTTATTATAGATGATTTATCGGCAATCTTAGTAAATTAATCGAGTTATTATTTGCATTAAATAAATTAATTATGGTGCTTTTAATTAAATTGAAATCCTGATTTTTATGTTCGATTTAAACATTTTATATATATATATATATATATATATATATATAAAGTGATGCTAAACTCTATCTCATGACTAGGGATGACAACGGGTGCCCACAGGTGCGGGTTTCACACTACCCACACCCGCACCCGAAACTAACACCCGAACCCGAATCCAAACCCAAAGGTTGTTCGGGTGGCAAATCTAAACCCACACCCACACCCATTGGGTTCGAGTTTTTTCACCCAAACCCAAACCCGCAACAAGACAATAATAAAAGTACAATTAAAATTAAATTTCAATATTGTTTTTTGAAAAGGCAAAATATATTAATAAGTGAATTAAGCACAATGATAAACTAACAGAGCCTCCAATTAAATTAGAGAACAAACATAATTGTATCTTTCACAATGATACACTAATATATATACTTAAGGGAAATTAGGTAATTAACTATATAAGCGGGTGGGTGTATGGGTTTCGGGTGTGGGTTTGAGTGATCCCACACCCGCACCCGAAATATCGGGTGACACCCGAACCCGAACCCAAACCCAGTCAACTCGGGTTTCACCCGTTGACTCGGGTGCGGGTGCGGGCGGAACCCACGGGTTTGGGTTTATTTGTCATCCCTACTCATGACACTTGTTAAACATATTAAAAAGAGTCATGTTAATATGTGTCATAAGGACACATGATAAACTATCTTAATATAGAAATTCTGCATTTAATAATGTAAGAAATTTAATGCTTATGAGTAAAAATGCACAAGTTTCAAGTAATAATAAGGGCATATGTTAACATTATACAAAAAGAAAATAAAAAATAAAGATGAAATTTTCAATGTGTTGAATGCACAAATTTTAAGATGAAATTTTCTTAGCTTTAATAATGTCTCAAGAGCGCAGTTTAACATTTTTTTTTATAAAAAAATAGCGTTTTGTTAACTGAGTGTTCGGGATATTCTTTAATGATTCCATATTAACAAATTATTATTATTTTTAAAAAATTAAATAGTTTGAACTTATTATTATGAATAAAATGTATTTGTTTCTTTTAGTCAAAAAAAATTAAACAGCTCAATTTTCAATATATTAAATGCACAAATTTTAATAAAAATTTACCATTTAAAGTTTTTAAAGAGTGACTCAGGAGTCAGGACCTTCGTTAGCATTTAATAATTTACCTATATGTAATTTAACACATCAATTGACCAAAAAAAAAGTACTAGAGATCAATAAAAGTAAAAAAAGTTGGAGTTATATTCCAAAAAAAGAAAAGTAAATCTACCTAGAAAGAAAAAAAACAATTTATTTATTTTTTTTAAAAAAAATAAAATAAAACATGCCGTTGCAGTTTTGAAAAATATGAAAACCAATGTGTAGAATGTGAACCTTCACTCCAACGTTTCTAATCATGACCGTCCATTTTTCAAAGATTTAAGAATACTCAGTCAATAATATTGTTTGTAGCTTTTCGTCAACAAAAAAAAAAAGGTAATTATTTGTTTTGATGAGTCCGCCCCTTCATTTTTGAATATAGAGAGAGCCGTTCCCTTAACACAAACACACTCTCTCACTATAATAAATCTCTTCTTCTTCTAAATCTCTTCTAGATCTTTCTTCAATATCTCTCCGTTTCGATCTCAATTTTTGCACAGTTTCAATTTTCTCAATCGTTATCGAGAAAATCGTCATTTCCAAAGCTCAATCTCGTAAGTGAACGCTCGCATTTTTTTATGATTTCTTCAACATTTCTATGTTTATGATGATTGATTATTATCCGATCTCATATTCGTGTTTTCTTAATTCCGATCCTGTTTTCTACAAATTTAAATGTCCGTTGAATTCTCAGTTTTTAAATTACTTTAGTTTGAATTTGAATTTCGTAGCTTTTTATTTTTAATTTAATTCTTTGATTTTGAAATTTTCAAAAAGGATCAAGTTCATAATTCCCTATTTTTTGAAAATTAATTGTTGTTTGAATCGAAGAAAAATTGAAGTGGTTAATTAATTATTTTTGGAATTTGAATTCAATTTATATTGATTTGCTTGTTGTTTTGCAGGAATTTTGGGTTGAAATTTGGTAAGTGTGGATTAGGGATTATAATGATTTGGAGGAGAAACTGTGAAGATAATTGCAGTGTAGTTTGAATTTAGGTTTACAATGGGAAGTGAGAGGAAAGTTCCTGCTTCATCGGATACTGTACAGAAAATTAGACCGTTACATGGGTAATTCTTAAATCATCTTTTCTTTTACTATATGCATTTTTTTATTTCATTTCCGATAGATAGCCCTAACAATTGAGATGTTTGTGTTTGAAATTGTTATTTACTTTCTTTTGGGAATGAAGTAATTTGTTACCAAGTGGGAGGATTGGATCCTTATTTTCCAAATTATAGCTTATCTTTTATACAATTTTCCTAAACTTTAGAACCTTTTAGCCTTTACTCTTATTTTCGTCCTAATTATTTCTCAAATTCAAACAATTGACGCGGTATACCTTTTAACCAATCAAGTGATTAGTTAAGAAAACACATTTTATAATTTTTTGAACTTTTTGATGAAAAACCGTTGAGAGTACCCAGAACATATGCATCTTCCTCCAACACTTCCAATTCGTGCCTTCCTCATTCCTGGCCTGTCACCAGTGTTTGAAGTTGCACAAGACAAACCCAAAATTAGGCACTTTCTCAACTTCAATGGGGTGTTTTCGTGTATCCATTTTAGCCTTCAAATATTCATCAAAGTCGCTATACACGGTCAAAATTTGAATATTGTGAAAATTTTATATGCAAAAGGCAAAAGACATCAAATTTATGATGATTTTGATATTTTTTTTTTTGGAAATGTGCAATCCATAATAAGTCATTATGTATAAGAAGCGGTGAAATGAGTTTTATCTTACAATAAAGCATGTATTTGCAGGAGGACTACTGGCCCTACAAGGCGCTCCACTAAAGGACAATGGACGGCTGAGGAGGTGAGTTTTTATTACCTGAACATATCACATCTTTCTAAAGTTTCGTAATATTCCATTGCTTGATCAGAAAGAAGACTTCTTAAATTGAAATTCTGCAACATTATTTATCTGTTTTTGTAGATGCACAATAAAATTTTGTATCTTGCGAAACTAAGCATCTGTTTGACTTATTGTATTAACTTTTTCACTCTCAATCATTATAGCTATTGTTATTGTGTAAACTTTGGCTAAATAATGAAAAGCCATTTTTTGTCTTTTTGGTAAATATCCTTTATAAATTTTGACTTTGTTTTTATTTGAATTTCTTCAGATGTAAAAATGCATTATATGATTGATCAGTGAAATATATGAATTCTGTTTGCGCAGGATGAAATTTTGAGGAAGGCTGTTGAGCATTTTCAAGGAAAGAATTGGAAAAAAATAGGTATGTCCCTTGGGGAATCTATCTATGTCTTTGTAGTAAACTCGATTTATAATTTTTTTGTATTCTTTACACCTATGAAATATTTTGTTTTTGAGTTGTTATGATTGTCGAATGTGGTTGTAGCCGAGTCTTTCAAGGATAGAACAGATGTACAATGCCTGCATAGGTGGCAAAAAGTCTTAAATCCCGAACTTATCAAAGGTCCTTGGTCTAAAGAGGTAATATCTACTTCTCATATGTTGTCTGTGTTGATTATAGACTTAACTATTTTGTGTTGGTTCTGATGTGATATTCTATTCTATCCCTTTTCTGTTTAGATATCTGTTATTTACTTAACTATCAATCTGAATGCAAACAGGAAGATGAAGCAATTATTGATTTGGTAAACAAATATGGGCCTAAAAAGTGGTCTACTATAGCACAGCATTTACCCGGACGTATCGGTAAGCAATGTCGAGAAAGGTATGGTTATTAGATTTCTACTAATTAATGAATGTATGATTATATTTCATAGCTGAAAACATTAAACAAGAGTACAATTGGATTTCAACTAATTAATGTTTGTATGATTAACATATTTCTTAGCTGAAAACATTAAACAAGAGTACAATGTATTTATTCTGACTATCTTTTCCTTATTGCCCTGTAACCAATTCTCACTAATAATTATTTAAAAATTATTAGGTGGCATAATCACCTTAATCCTTCTATAAACAAGGAAGCATGGACACAGGAAGAAGAGTTGGCTCTAATACATGCTCATAATATTTATGGGAATAGATGGGCAGAATTATCAAAGTTTTTGCCTGGAAGGTAAATACACGTTAAATTCCTATTTTATTTTGATAAGAGAGAAGCTTGAAAAGTGGCATGCGACCATGCTTAAACTTCATTATGGAATCACAATTTCTTATATAAGTTGTGGTTAGAGATCTGGATACCCTATAGTACTGGGGTACGGTAGAAATCATGCCATCAGAATATGCTGTTTTTCCTGTTGAAGTTCAGATTCATTTTTTACTTCTTTTTATCTGTGAGCATTTACGGATGTGATTTTTCTTGTGCTGCCTTGGAAACAGGACAGACAATGCTATAAAGAATCACTGGAATAGTTCTGTCAAAAAAAAATTGGACTCTTACTTGGCGTCAGGCTTGCTTGCTCAGTTTCAAAATATACCTCTTGTTGGAAATCTGCATCAACCTATTGCGTCATCCTCTGCTAGGTTGCAGTATAGTATAGATGATAATTGTCCTACAGTGACTGAAGGTGAGGAAGTTTCACAGTGTAGCCAGGAATCAGCTAATGCCGGTCACTTTCCGTCTGACAGAGAGTTGAGTATTGTTGTTATACAAAGTGGGGAGGAGTACAGGTCAAATGAAGAATCTAATCAAGCAACATGTTCAGAGATATATTACATGTCTTTGGATGATATTACTCGCCAAGAATCATTTGAGCATAAATATTCAAACGAACCTGGAAGCTCCTCCGCAAACGTGGATTGCCAATTTAATTTACATGCTTTGCCTAATATTTCCTCGCATGACGTTGGGCAGGAACCATCTCAGTTCCAAAATGATACTTTAGCTCCTAGTGAAAGTCATAACATGATGATTGTTCCATATGAATATCAGCCTTCATCTATGGACAATGATGCTAAAGGTGAACAAAACACATTGATAACTGATGATGATTGTTGCAGATTCCTATTTTCAGAGGCAATGAGCGATGAATGCTTTTCCTCTGGAGGAGTAAATAATGTTGACTTGTCTGGACGCACTTCATCTCTTTGTCAGTCATCTTTACCATCTAGTGATAGGATGATGATGTATACTGCTGAAGCCAATCAGTTGGTAGGCTCTGAGGATCAAAAGTATGTCTCAAGAGAACATGATGGCTTGGTTTATGACAATGATAACAATAGGATAGATGTTGTGAAAGATGATAATTTAAAACCGGTCCCTGTAAATTGTTCTGGCTGTGGGTCAGATACTGTGCAAACATGCTATCCAACTAATGAAAAGCCAAATGTGCATATACAACAGGAGGAAACAGGAGGAGCTTTATGTTATGAACCCCCTCGTTTTCCAAGCTTGGATATACCTTTCTTGAGCTGTGATCTTGTACAATCCGGGGATATGCAGCAAGAATTTAGTCCCTTGGGTATCCGCCAGTTTATGATGTCTTCTATGAACTGTCTTACTCCTTTAAGATTGTGGGACTCACCTTCTCGCATTGATAGTCCAAATGCTTTGTTATCAAGTGCAGCTAAAACTTTCACTAGTACACCATCCATAATGAAGAAGAAGAAACGAAACAGAGACCTTTTAACTCCACTATCAGATAGAAGAATGGAGAAAAAGCATGAGATTGACATGACATCAACTTTGATCAGAAACTTTTCCCGTTTGGATGTCATGTTTGATGACAACGAGACTCAAGGTATTGAAGATGATAAAGAAAATTGTGCACCAGCTTTTAAGGTAGGGGAGAAGAGTAACTCTCAGGAAAAGATTGAGCAGCCTCTTGATGCCGATTCTAAGATGAAGAATGATATTGATACTGCTTCCGAAATTGTAAGTACTACCATTACTATTCGAGTAAACCACCATGGTCCTTGACTTTGCAAGATGGTGTCAAGTTAGTCTCTAAGACTATTATAGTTGTAGATGCTAACTTCTCATGGACCTTCAAAATGTTATTATTCTCTCGTAGTTGGCTGCAGTCCAGAGTTCGTAAATATTAACTTGTTATTTTTATTGGTCAGGTGCAACAGCCTTCTAGAGTTTTGGTTGAACGTGATATGAATGATCCCTCGCTGTATTCTCCTAGTCAAATTGGTTTGAAATCAGACATAGTTCTGAGTTTAAGTGCTAGAAGTCATAAAAAACCAGTCTCAAGACTTAACTCTCCTTGTGTTCGATTAAAGGAGCACGAAAGACTTTCAGTTTCTGTTACTTGTGTACAATCCATCTGTTCATCGTCAGGCCCAGAAGAGAATATGGGCGATCAAACTGGAAACGATGATAGTTTTGAAACAAATTGCATGTAATATTCTTTAACTTGATTATATTCTTTAATTGTTATGTACATTTTTTGAGTAACTTCTTGTTTGTTTTCAGTTTTGGCGGAACACCTTTTAGAAAAAGCTTTGAATCACCTTCAGCATGGAAATCCCCCTTGTTCTTCAGCACTTTTTTGTCTAGCCCCAGGGTTGATACTGAAATTACAATTGAGGTACTGTGTATTGTGTTGAGTTGATTACTGTTGCCCTGGAGTATTAGTTTTTTTCTTCTCATTTTAAAAAATGAGCATGTTTACAGGACTATGGATGTTTCTTTAGCCCGGCCGATAAAAGCTATGATGCAATCGGATGGTTGAAACAGATTGAAGAACACACTGCTGCTCAATATGCCAATGCTCTAGAAGTCTTGGAAAATGAAACTCCTAAGGCATTAACAAAAGATCCCTCTGGAAGCGACCAGGAAAATAACGATCCTCATAATCAACCTGCGAACCATTCTCCATCGGCTTCAAATGTTTTGGTAAAACTGGACTTATCAAGGCTTCTTTTCCTTATTTTTTTTACAAAATTTCAATTTAGTTTCTAATCCATCAAGTTAGTCCCTCAGTTATTTTTAAACAGGAAAAAAGTGATAAGTCAAGGCCTAACTAGTTGGATTGAGAGTAGTTTACTCCTTTTTTTCTTTCTTTCTAGTTTTTATCTATTACATAGCTAATAGCATAAAGAAATTTATTTGTTTTGTTTCCAGGTCGAGCGACGCATGCTTGACTTCAGCGAATGTGTATCTCCAGACAAGGGTGACAAGGGAAAATCCTCAGCTATAAGCATTTCAAGTCCTTCTTCGTATTTGTTGTAGGGCTGTAGATAGAAGCTGCTTGTCCATTGTTATGGCTAATGCCTCCAGCTGTATTGCTGTTTAAGTATACTTTATTTATACATATAGATTGCCTTTTATTTCTTAGATTACTATTATTTTGTTGTTTAGCTTATAGTGACAAGACTTGAATTTGTAACTGTAACAACAACAAAATTCTCTGGGTCTGTTGGTAATGTAGAAAGGGTCTGTTTGGTAATGTAGAAAAGAAAACTTAAAGAGGAAATAGACAGCAAACGAGATACTCTCTCGTTTGGTGCCAGAATGAATTGAGAAAGGAAAAGAAAGAAATGGTGAGTGAAAAATATCATTCTGTTCTTTTTTTTTTGACAGAAAATATCATTCTGTTCTAAGAACACATGCACATTATTTTGTCTTTTATTTATTAATGATAGATGTAATTGAATATTTATATTCTTTGTGAAATTATGAGTGTATATTTGTGTATTTTAATCATCTTCATTTGCTATCATTTATTATAAAACAAAGAAAAAAGTTTTTTAAAATAATCCTTCTATTTCATCTCTTTTTATACAATCAGTATTTTTTTTTTACATTTGTTTCGTTTTTTACAGGAGTTTCTTCTCTTACTTAAACTACTACAAAATCATTTCATTTTCTATTTTTTTTCTTTAATATTATTCCTTTTACCTTAACCTTATTTCTTTTCTCTTCTGTAAGATCAACAATTAAGCATTAATGTTTCCTATAAGAAGGGTTATAGTGTGTCTTATACATGATGATGTTTGCTTTGACTTGAAATATATAATCCACTTTTGCAACAAATTTGATCGGAGTATATTATATGAAAATTCATTGGTAAAGTTTTATTATTCATAAGGCATGACAAAATCAATTTTAATAGTTGCGGGGGATCGAACTGTGGTCCTCCCTACCAAGTTCAGCGCCAATCACCACTGAACCAACTAACGATTGGTAGTCATTTAAACATATTTTAGTATGTTGATAATTTCCCCAATTTTATTATTTTTATGGACATCTTGTTGATTTCCTTTTTTCTTCTATGATTTTTTTTACTCTTTTGAAAAAGTTGATATTGAATTTTCTGTTTATTTTTAATATATGAGTGGAGAATAATTTTTAATTTGCATTTGTAAACCTCAAATCACAAAACTCAAACAAGATTTAGTTTTTGAAAATTTCAAAATATGGTTAAACTAAAAATCATCCCGAATAGAACCTAAGAAAGCTCTCTGTGTAAGGGTAAAGGGGTCCATTGGGCAAAAAAGATGGTGTAAAGCTCAAATCAAACTTAAAAAGTAATGTAATCAATTGAATCGTTGTAGTATAGTGGTAATTATTCCCACTTGTTATCCAGGTTCGTTCCCCAGCAACGGCAATTTTTTATATTAAGCTTGGGTTGTAAGGTGCTGTTGATTAACTCGATGTTGGGAGCTATCCCGATTTCTCACTTTCTTTATTCAAATTGCCGACCGCTGTTTGGGAAGAAATGGTGAAGACAATTTTTATGGGAAGGGGTGGAGGCGAAGAACAAAATTTGCTGGGTAAGTATGGAAATGCGATCATAGAGAAGTTAAATTTAACTTCGTTTGGGCAAAAAAAAAATACTATATGATTTAGCATGGTGGAAGGACTTGGTGAGTTTGTGAAAGGATAGAGGGATGAAGGTAAAATAGTTGGGCAAATATGATTTAGCCTGGCAGTGTCAATTTTACTGTGAATTATTATCTATGTGTTTTCTTAAGTGATATTTTGTCTACCCCTCCCTCTTCTTTGGATCCGGTTGCAACAAAAAAGTTTGCTGTTATATATGGCAAAGCTATTTTATGAATGGCTTGTAGATCTGATAGATTGTATTCTTAAGTGTATGGGATACTTTTTGGTTTTAAGTACTACGTGTACTTCCTCCATTGTGTATGGGATATTACTTGTACTCTTTTAGGACTTTGTTTATATAATAATACATTTTGCTGTGCAAAAAAATAAGAGTAATATAACACGTAAAAGATAGTAGTAAAAACTTATTTAAAACTTTAAATTAAGTTGAAGACATCTTATGTAATTGTCTAAAATATAAAGAACGGTTTCATTGTTGATGAGACAATTATTCCACAAAAAAAAAATCCACCGTCACGGGACGAGTACAAAACAATCGGTAAAATTTAGGCAACACGGGTTACAGCTGCGTGTATTGCATCCGCGAGATGAGAGACTGTTTTGGAGCTCAAACCAGCCATGCTAATCCTCCTGCACAATAAACAGTGCATGTTGAGTCATAAGGAATTCAGGCATAAATGATTGATTACACACAAGGGTTATCCGAAATATTAGGCAACAGTTATCAGAAACAAATAGTTATTGAGAAAGATCATCTCACAGTCCTTAAAAAAGATGTTACACAATCACAGGTCATATACAAGTTTCTCACTAATGTAAGGTGTATACGAAAGAATGTAATTCAAATTCAAGCTAAAAGTAATTAATCCTATACCACCAAACAGTACATACTTTCAAATATGTCTGGCTCAAGAGTTCGTTTACAAGAATTTAATCTTGGATTCAGTAACAAAAAACAAATTCTTGATATACATACAACAATCAACACCATTATGCAACCTATACTAAATATAAAAGATATGCAACCTTTACTAAATATGACAATGAGCATGATGCAGAAAACACAGACATATATGTATGATGACTCCATTTAGAGAAAAATGGATTCTAAGATGTAACCGCCAACATGTTGCAGATTGAAATTTAAGATTTATTTAACAGTAAAAGAAGTTGGACAATGGCCATTGTAAACAAGTGCCTTGTTCACACACTTGTCTGAAGTCATTGAATAAATCGGAAATTAAATCGTCTTACCCATCAGATGTCAAGTATATATGATACTCTTTAGTCATGAAAGAAACTTGGTCAGGATTCAATCCTGTGAAAGTAAACATTCCAATCTGCTTGATAATGTGACTCCAATCACCTGGTGTACCTGTTCAATTAAAGGAGAAATAAGTACAACTACAGTAAATGTTTTGTGGATACAAAATCCTTGAAAGATTCGAGCAGGAGAAGATAGACTAAGATAAGGAAGAATGAGAAAACAAACAATAACTTCTTGCATACTGGTCACAAAAATGGTAAAGAGCCATCCAGAAAGGACAAGCCAAAGAAATTGTAAAAGATACTATGTAGAGGCCAACCTCTAGCACGTAAAGCCTCGAAAAGTTGTTGGCGCATATTGATAATGCGATCAGCCATTGCCTTCAACTCAATAGTCCAGTCATTGAACAAATCCCTGAAAGAGGAGCAGAACCGGTAAGAGAAACGCAGTTGGAAAGAACAAAATGATAGTCAACAACAAATGGATCACTACCTATCCTTGAGAATGGCAGCCACAATGGATGCACCATGAATGGGAGGACTTGAGTACATGGGCCTAATCACAAGTTTCAGCTGGCTCTCAACCAAGCTAGCAACATCAGCTGACTTGCTGACCTGGGGGCATTTATTGTAGAAAAGGAATATCAGGGACACTAAAAAAAAAAGTAGTAACTTTTGGCCAATCTTTTTTATATAAAAAATATACATTTATGGATCAAGTTATCTGCGCAAAAAAGATAATAATATTGAAAGTATTAATCATGGAAAAAATCATATTGAATAGGATGAAATACAAGCACGGCTCACTAACCACTACTGATGAAACCCATAAAATTGTCTCTATTTAATGTTTTAAAATGCTTACAATGCTCAAGGCACCAACACGTTCGCCATAAAGACCCATGTTCTTTGCATAACTCTGGGCTGCCAGCAATTCACCACCATCAGCAACAAACAAACGAATAGGCTGTGCATCTGCATCTAGACTTCCACTAGCAAAACCCTGAACAAAAATAGATGTAGCTTAATAAAGTTTTTGGTAAAAGAACGGGAAATTGAGACATGGTAAAAATCTATTATGATGTGGACATATATCCATCATGGATTTCAAGTGGTTGGATTTGTGAATTTGAAGTAAATATTTGTAGATTATGTCCACACAATTGTAGCAAGCAAAAAGCAGATGTTGGCTGAATGCAAATATTCTTGCCTGATAAGCACTGTCAAAGAAGGGTAACAAAGATTTTGATCTTATCAGCTTCCTAATCTGCTCCCATTGTTCAAGTGTTGGATCAACACCAGTAGGGTTATGTGCGCATGCGTGCAGCAAAACAACAGATCCAGATGGGGCAGAACCAAGATCCTCTAGAAGTCCTGTAAGGAACAAGGAGGGGGAAAAATAACATTAAATGAAATCTAATTATGTATTGAATATTGATCATGAGTTCATGATGCATATTTTGATACGCATGAATATTGATACAGGTTGAAAAATAAGGAATAAACATATCACAGGTTGTTAGAACTCTAACCTTGAAAGTCAAGCCCCCGTGTTGCTGGAGCATAGTACCGATATGTTTTGACAGTTAAACCTGCCAATGTGAAAATCTTTGGATGGTTTCCCCAAGTAGGTTGTGGCAAGTATATAATCCGCTGACAAGATCAAGACAATTAAACAAGGTAAGCCCATAGATATACAACAACATCAGTTAAAAAAGATAGATGGCAGAAGAAAAAAAAATTAAGGACAAAGCGCTTTACTTGGTGGTAGTGTTTAGCCAAAAATTCACCTCCAACTCTTAGTGAACCAGTACCAGATAAGCCTTGAACAGTGGTAACCCTGTTCTCTTGAATTGCAGGGCTATATTCAAAAAAGTTAGCAAAGAACAGTTAGGAACTGACTGGTAAGAATATATAAACAAGAAAACTTAATATAATAACATCGGATTTGAATTATTAACCTGTCAGCACCAAAAATAAGCTTGGCACTCAATTTGTTAAAATCAGCGAGCCCAACAATTGGAATATACTCCTTGTTGCGCGACCTAAAAACGATGCAGAACAGAACTTCATATAAAAATTGAATAGAAGTTTCTTTTTAGAAATGAACAAAAATAAAGTACAGTGAGTCAGGTACTGACAAGTCGTTCAACAGTTGGTGTTCAACTCGCCTCACTACATCCAACACAAGGGGTTTACCTTCCTGGTAAGTAGCACATGCTAGTATTAGTAAAACACACAAGTCGGAACGAATATGTATAATTTCAAAGCTTGTCTTGCAACTTTAATTAATGGCTTTCATTGTCCATCAACTCATCTTTCGTTAACATGCATTTTCAATGGCCAAATTATGCAAAAGATGACTATGTACTATATAGCACCAACATTTCAGATTGAATGGTTGTTAAATTTGACACTGACACGACACCGATATATGTGATTTACATTCAATTACTTCTTTTTCAAATTAGTGCCACGTCTCAGTATCAGTGTCGTGTTTGTGTTGATGCGTATTATAAATAGATTATGTAATTGTGTTAGTATATGTTGTCCCAAATAATTAAGAACTACAGTATTAGTGCAAACAACCAAATAGGAATCTAACCTCAGTTCGGTAAGCACCAACACCCAAGTTGAGCTTAATTGGGCTTGGATCTTTGTTGTAAGCGACTGTTACCTATTTTTCAAACACACACAAGAAATAGAATAAGAAAAGAAAGAAAGAAAGAAAAAAAGGTTAAGATAACAGAGCAATAATCAGTAACAAATTTTTCATATAAAATTAAAATCTAAGTCACTATCAAAATTGCGTAAGCTTCACAAGTCAGAACAGAAGAAAACAATTCTAATACGTAACATAAAAAACCATCAGCATCAGAACCGTGACACTTTAAAATTCATGCGTAAATGGTAAATGCAATCAAATTACAACAAGAACCGATAAATTTGTATAATATAAAATTAATAAAAAAAATAATTGAAATGAAGTAATAAATTGCATGATTAGTTTAATTAAAGTTGCGCGGTTATTATGATGATGATCCTAATGAGATCGAAATAGCGGAGAAAATGAAAAAGCATAAATAAATTGCGATCTGATAATCGAATATTAAAAAAATTGTTAGTGATCTGAGAGAGATGAATAGTTACCCCTAGGATAGGATCTTCAGGAGCACGAACGAGATGAGCGAAGACGGAATCAGAAGAAGCGGTTGGAGAAGAAGCCATTTGATTTTGATTTTGATTTTGATCGTTAACGTCGATAAGGTGTCTTGCAAGAGTGTTTAGTCTGCGATCACAAGAAGAATATGAAGAAGAAGATGTAAAGGTGGTGGTGGTAGATTCGAGAATAACCGGTGGGCGCATGCTGTATTGATAGATATATGTATTTCCCTTGGTTTTGTTTTGTTTTGTTTGGTTAAAGTAAAGAAGGATTAATTAAATTATACTGTATTAAATTTAAGAAGTACCTAAAATGTAGAAAAATATAATGTATGAACTTTATGCTGTTGGAAACGAGTTACTATTTATATGACTATTCATTTTGTTTGGTTGTGGTTGGTTGATGGAGACCCTTTCCCGTCGTCACGTGTCATGAAGCATGGAGTACTATTTTAGTCGGCTGGTTATCTTATTCAGTTATTCTTATCGCATTTTTGCCTCGGGGCTCGGTTTCATGCTATTCTCTTCTCTTGAACTTTACTAGAATAATGTGAATGTCAAATTAAAAAATCTATGATATCTTTTTAAGTTAATTTTAATGTGTTACAAGTTATAGACAGATTAATTTGCATGATGCACAATGGCATTACACATGTTAGTTTTAATCTTTGTATTTTATTATAGAATCAAATGAAATCTATTTTGACATTGGATCAAACCATATGCTTGTTGATTTAATGATAAAAAATATTTTTTTTTTTTTGTCTTAGTTGAAGTGGTAATCCACTGGAAATTAAACTCACATAATTGTGAGATCCCGGGTTCGAACCCGGGTCACAGCGTCCGGCCTAACAATTTCGGCATATTTTGCCAGTTGAGCTAGGACTTATGGGACTGATAAAAAATATTTTAGGATGCAAAATTATTATATATTAGACAGAATATATCTTTCTTGACCAAAAAAAAAAAGAAAGAATATATCTTTAAAATATATGCTGTTTAGACACGGAAATTCACATTTTTTTTTATAAATACACTATTACAATATTTGTATATTTGTATGCAATATAATTTGAATGTGAGTTGATGTTGGATTTAGAATAATCCAAAGGAGAAAAAACAATAATATCTTCACAACATATACCCCTCAGAAGATTTTAATTTTCTTGTTGTAATAATAAAAAAAAATAAGATACATCAAATTGAATCACACAAAGTAGAAATTAATAGAGATATTTTAGAATGTTTACTTTGATTGGTCTGAGTGACCGGACTAGCGGGCACTATAAGTACCCCTAGATAAGGATACATGTGATAGATTTTTCATGTTATCCGACTGAAAAAATGATTTATTGCTGATAACTTTTTTAATTTTATTTTAGAATGAGGACTAATAATAAATTCATAATAGCATCCAAAAAAATTAAGTCTCAATTTAACCTCTTAAACAAACAAAAAAAAAATCCAAGAAAAATAAACTAAAGAACTTAATCTCTACCTGGACAACTAAGAGTGATGATTCATAAAGAAGAGAAAAGAAAAAATTAATGAGTGGTCGAAATTAGTGCTGAATGTAAACATGGGGGAAAGAACATGAGAGAATCCAAATCCGTCAGTTGGTCAATTTTATGGGAACAGAAATCAGTGTGTTCGGCAATAAATCAAGAACAGAAACAAGCAACGGACAAAGAGAAACATGGAATTTCGTGAACAAAAAATACTAGTAGAAACACTGAATCTTTATGCCCTCATTTGAAAACATAAATGGGTAAGTTATTTCTCTAAATAAAACAGAGTTGAGAAAAAATAGTATTTAGTATTACACAAATGTAGGAAGCTAACTACATCCTTCCACCTCAACAAAATTAACAAAATTCTGCCTGCAAAGCAAATTTAAAAAGGTGAACCCACAAGGGTATGAAGTACGTCAACTCACTCCAGCTTTATACTGTCCATCTCGTCGATCACCCCTTGGAGCTGTAAACAAGAAGAAAATGGTTACATAAGAAATTATTATTATTCTCGACAAACCTGAAAAATATGGACAGCATTGGAGACACAGGCATACCTTAGCAACCTGACGCAAGAAGTAATCTCCATACCGTTTGGGAGGTTTGGACTCCACAACATGGATTGTGTCCTGCAGTAAATGGAAACATCATTCAAAAGTTGTTGCAGCATCATTCAAGATAAATCTTGCTATACATTTTGATTCTTAAAGCCCAATTTGTGCTTTCAAGCTAGGAAAATTAATATGAATTCCCGACAAAGTTGGGAGTTCACTCACCACAAACATTCATTTACAATATTTTTATTCTGTAATATACAGTTAAAGTGATACAAAAGTCAATTGTAACACAAGATAGGACCAACCAAGATAATCGCACTATCAGATCCAATCTGACTCAGTCTTTAGTGCCTGAGCTCAGAGATTATTGACCATCAATTTAACAAAGATTTTGAGAGCAAGGGGATGCAATTAAAGTTCAACTTAAAAGAACACGTGTAGGTATGGCACATAAACTCTTTTAAAAATCCCGAGAGAAAAGGGTTATTAAACAAGGGGAAATAGTAAGAAGCTTACATCATCAATATAGAAATTCACATCGGCATTGGATATAACTTTTCCAGCACTATCAACAGCATGGGTCTTGTGCTTGTATGTCAATAAGATAGTCCTGCCAAGCATCAAAATGGACAAGCGTCATCAATAAACTTGTGTCCAAATATTTATTTTATAAACGAAAAAAAATATTGATCAAAGGAAATGCTAAATTAATTGGAAGTCTTGCAACCTTAAGGTCGGTTCATCTACTTCCATGTAACTTGCAAGTTTTGCAAGGGAGATTGTTGAATATACTTTCAAGAAGGTCCTGAGACCTGATAACAACTGTTGTTGCTTTGCTTCATAAAGGAACAGTTTCAATTGAAGTCTATAGGCATCCTGGGGAAACAAATAACTTTTAGCGATACATATAGTAAAAGAAGAAATGGAAGGTAACAAAAAAGAACATCTAAACAACTATTGATGAAGGTTTGAGGGACTCTTCAGATCATTGTAACTTGTAGGCCTCAAATCAGGTCATCAATATAGAAGACTTGCAGAGTCAATAGAGATCAAAAGAACAGATATGTTAACATGAATATGAATAAATGTTTGAACAAATAAATGAGGATTTAAGTATAGAAAAAAACTCTAGAAAAAGAATAAAATTTAGAACCCCGTAAAGATTCAGGTAGCAAACACGAATCATTGACACAGTTCACTAACTGCTCAAATGATTATAGGTTAATTGATCATTTTCTCTTTCTCTTTATGCAGCTTTATGGGAGGAGGATGAGGTCAGGTATTCCTAAACAGACTAATTTCGTTTTGGAAGTGGAGATAATTATTCAGGAGTTGAATAATAAAGAGAAAGATAAAACAAGGACTGTGTAATTCAAATTTGAAGTTAATTGAAGCTAACTTCGTTTTTTGGGTCTATGTACTCGCTCAAAATGCTCGTTGGTCAAGAACCCAGATAGAGTCTAAGTTATACCTGGTTGTAATTTACTAGAGGCTCCTCAAAACTGGGTGCTGAAGGGGTGATAAACTTGGGGCATGCATATGAGAAGAGCTCATCATACATAGCAAAAGCCTCATCATCATATCGTTGCATTCTGCTCATCTTTTCACCATACTTCTCTCGCAACTGAGAGTTCACAGTTTCATCAACGAGCTTGCTTTGGGGGCAGAGTGAGAGGGAAATTGCCAGCAACGCATACATTTGTTCATTCTTCTTCAATATCTGCTCATATTGTGGAGATTTCTGATGGTACACCTTTGTCTTAAAGATGTACAGGAGAATTTTGTTGAATTCACGAATTGCTTCCACATATCTGTAAAAAATGCTACATTTCAGAGGCCATGTAAAAATATAACGAAAGCACCCATCAAAAACGCCATCTTGTGAAATTTAATTCTACAATAGAGATGCTACACCTTAAAATGGCTCAGTTACTTGAGTACTTGCCCATTTCTAATGAATCTTAAAACCTCGATTGTAATTCATAACCTAAAAACCCCAGAAAGAACAAAGATATAAATCTAATTCCATGCTTGCATTTTGCAAGATTTAATTCTATACAAGACAAAATAGCCCACATTGAACACTACCAATAGCTTTTGTGCCTGTACATATACACTAACACTACCAAAATAGAGAAAGCCATTCAAGTAACGCATACAGAGCAAAGCTGCCACATGAATCATGATAAATTAAGTGTTTAGTTGGTAAATTTCTTTGAATTGGTAAAGACATGTGAATCACTAACATTATGAAGCTATTAATTTAAGACCTACATGTCATCATATACAACACAAAACAAGTAAGCAACTAAGTAGTGGAAGTCATGACCTGCGGAGCATAAGATTGGCAAAACCATAGTGATAAATGGTGGTAATGTGGCATCCAATAACAATGGCGTAAACACCTTGCTGACTAATATCAATAGGTTGCAAGCACTTAAGACCAGTATGATAATCACCCAAGAGACAATGAACCCTAAGCAAGCCAACCATACTGAAATACCCCAAAACCTTCAAGACATTGCTACCCCCATTGTAATCATAGCCATCATTAGCAGTGAATTGCTCAAGCCCTTCCTTCTCTTGCTCAAGTATCTGAATAATAGCCGACTTCTCAACAAGCGCTTGCAAGAAGTTCAGAACACCAAAAACATTCCATGCCTGAGACAGCAAAAGACATAACATGATTAAGTCCCTTTTGGATAAATAAACAACTTAATTAAGCTATTAGCACATATCATACAAGTGCTTATGTATAAGCTATATCTACTACAATGGATAAAATAAAGTCAGACTGATTTCATATAAGCTATAAGCTATCTTCATAAGTTATTTTTATAAGCTCTTCCAAACAGTCTCACTAGTGCTTATGCTAAGCAGATAAACTCAAATAAGTCAATCCAAACAAATTCTTAGTTTAATAAAATACATAAAAAACCACATTAAAATGAAAATCAACATTACACAACGAATTACAATTAAATTAAACGGAACCAAACCCAATAGAAAAAATGAGTTAGTTATAAACCTGATCAAACTGTCTCAAGAGAGCAATTTCTTGTTCAGTTTTGTTCTTCATTTTAGCACGGTACTGACAAAAGTTTTGGAACTGATAAACAAATTCATCAACCATATCCCAAAGCCACTGATTCGGAAGCTGCATATTGACAACACCATGAAGAACAACCTGAAACAAACTACAGTAATTATCCCACGAATCCATTCTCTGACGAAGAGTAGGAGTGAGACGAGCATAGAGATGACGAAACCACATCTCACGGTAGAGAAGACAGAACACATGGTCGTTATCGACGTATTGAGAAACAGCGTCGACAGAAGGCCATGGAGTATCCTTGAAATGACGCTCCGATAGGGCTTGGAAGGAAGCTTCATACAACTGGTGGATCTCGTATACATTTTTGTCTCTGATTTGACGGTAAAGATGAACAACGAAGGATTTGACTGAATCGGGGACGAAGTTGGGGTCGTAACCTAGGTCTTGAGGTTGAAGATGTTGTTCATCGTGATCTGCCATTGTTACCTGCAACGCGATTGAAGAGAAGAAGATAGGTTTTGGTTCTGTGCCGCAGAGTAGATTAGGGTTTTTGTTGTTTCAGTGTTACAGTATTTGTTTACGCCTTCTTTCGAAGAATTTTTTTTTTTATTGGTAAAATTATATTTTAGACTCATTTAATTAATTTTCATTAACACTTTAATTTTTTTATTACTTTACTTTTTTTTATCTTCTTCTCAGTACTGTAATATTTTTACTCATTTTACTATTTTTTTATATTGAATAAGATTTTTTCTCTTTTTTACTCATGCGGTAAAAAAAATCTTGAGAAATTATATATAAATCTGGATGAATAACCAAAATAGGATAAAAATTATGTAAGAAAAAATAACTAAATCTGTACCTAAAATTAAGAAACTAAGTTAAGGTACTAAAGATTTAATTAATTTTACCTTTTTTTTTACAAATATCTTGTTTTATTTAATTAAAGTTATTATTTTTGACAAATTATTGCTATTTTCTTTCATCTAAAATTACTTTAAAGATGTAACAAATAAATTCAAAAAAGAGAAAAATAAATCATATTTTTTCCAAAAAAAAAAAAAAACTGTATTTCAATATATGATAAGGTAATCATAAAACTTATCATATCCTATTTTTGTAGTTCAAAATTTTATCCTGAATTTAAGTTGGGTTAGAAACTAATAAGGTATGATAAAAAAATAATTTATCCTACAAAAATATATTTTAAAATAAAAATTAATAATTAGACTTTAAATTTAAAAAAATACGTTCTGTCAAAAGGTTATTTTGTAATTTGCATAATCTAAAAAATTAAAAACCGTCTAAAATTAGAATATATAAAAGTAAAATATTTCATTTTTTTTACAATAAAAGTAAAGTAAAATAATTATTAAAAACTAAAAAAAGAATATTATTTTAAATTTTATTAAAACTAAAACTAATATTCTTGTAATTGTAGTTTTCTTATGCACACATAATATATATCATACATTTATTTAACATATATATAATAAAATTATTTATCTGCTCAAGAATTTTATAAAAAAAGTGAAATATTTTATTTAGTAGTGTCAATGATTTTTATGTAAAATCATATTTAATTAAATAATTTTTTAACTTTAAATAGTTATAAATTATTTCAACATAATTTATGAAAAAATGTAATTGTTTTACAAGGTCAAAAAATGTTATGATAAAATATGTTTACCATCATCTTGTGTGCACCAGACATATTATAGTATAACCGCTATCATGTTTATATCTTATCTTATTACTATTTTGTTTTACATCATATGTTGTCTCTAATATTATGTGTATCAAATGAGCTCTCAAAGTTTTTGGAGTAAAAATAAGAAGGTGGCGACATACACTAAGTATCAATAAAGGATGTTGTCTCTCATCCAACCCATCTTTTGAATCGTTCAACAATATGATCAAGTTAAGTTAAATCGTTGAGTGAGCAATACAATGCTAAACAATTTCCCAGTAACTCATAAAATTTTATAAATGCAACCTTAACTCATTTTCGAGTGGATCTTGAAAATTTTAGAGAGAGAATTTGAAGAGAAAGTCAAGGAGCATGAGATGAAGCTAACAAGGTGGAGGGCAAAATCATGACTAGAGAAATCAACTTAGATGTTAACTTCATCACATTTTTTTTTAAAGCTATAATGAGAATGAGTACCTAATTTTTCTATTATTTATGAAATTGATGTTTTGATTTAACTAATGCTTGGAAAAGACTTTTAAATACGAGCATATAATAATTCATGTGCAAATGTTATTTGTTAGGAATGTGGTTAGAATTACCATCACAAACCATTGTTTTCATACAGGTTAAAAACAAAATAAGAAATCAAAAGTTAAACATATACGATAGATATCCCATCATTTGCCAAGAATGAAAACGTGGAAAGAGCAACAAATTAAAACTTGAACAACATATACAATCCATCACATTAGAGAAGTAGTTAAGAATGGCTTTTGGCAAGGAAACCGGACTCTTTTTGTTTGTTTTATGAGTGGTGTGTCGACCCTCTTGATTGTATTTTAAGATAAGGAGGTGGTTGCTTGAGTGGTGTTTTTAGCCGAGTTTCCTTGTTTTGGTTTCTTTTTAGGTCTTAGTACTTTCGTGTACTTTTTCCCCGTCGCGGGTGGAGTACGTCTTGTAGGGGTGTGCAAATAAATTGGATACTATGAACCGAATTAGTATCCAAATATAACTAGTTTTAAAAGCCCAATCCAAACATACAAAAAAAAAACCAATAACCAATATGCAACAAAAAAATAATCTGGAGCCCAAACTTAAATTAATGGATCAATTATGGGTATCCATAATTTCCACACCCTCCTAAATTAATTTATTTACCACTAATAATTATAATAATAAATAAATTTATTTATTAAATATATAAAATAAGTGGTGGTGCTGGCTGGTCAACGGCGGTGGTCAACGCCGGACCTCCGCCACCGGTGCGGCGGCCCACGGCGGCGGACGGTGGTTTTCCGGCGATGGCCGTCGGAGCTTCGGCTGCCGGTGCGGCGGCCGGTGGCGGAGATCCGGTGACCGGTGGCGGCGCTCCGGCGGCCAACCACCACCTCCACCCCTATTCATTAATTAATATAATTTAATATTTAAACTATTATTCAATTTTAAAATTTAAAAAATTAGTTTTGTTACTTAATATAATATGTTTTATATATGGCAAACAAAGTTATACATAATTACTTGATATAAACTGATTGATTGTCTAATTAAGGAAATCAAAATGTATTAAAATTGGCAATCAATGTATTAAATAATATACTATATATAGATATTAAATGGTTAAAAAAATAAAATCAATTCAATAAAATCATAAAAAGTATTAAATTAGAAAACACATTGATTTTCATTATCATAAAAAGTAGATTTTCTGATTTTGTTTTTTTTGAACCAGAGTTTTATGATTTTATTGATTTTGTTGAATTAATAAGTAGTATAATTTTGTAAAGAAATCAATTCAATAAAATCAGAAAACAAATTGATTTTCATTATTACAAAAAATAAAGAAATTAATTCAATAAAATATACTACTTATTATTTCAAATCAGAAAACTTAGTTTTAAAATTGAAATCAAAAGTATATTTATGTAAAGTAATAATAAGTAGTATATTTATGTAAAGAAATCAATTCAATAAAATCAGAAAACAAATTGATTTTCATTATTACAAAAAATAATGAAATTAATTTTTATTTATTATATGGTTAAAAAAAATAAAATCATATTTTGTTATCAATTCAATATGTGAATTAAAAAAATTGGTTTTTTATTATAAACTGGTTTTGAACCGATTATAAACTGAATTGAACCAATTTTATAAAATAAACTGGTTTTGAATCTAAATGGTTTTGGTTTGGTTCATAAACCATTTATTTCAATTCAATTTGGTTCAGTTTTGAACCATGAACACCCCTAACGTCTTGTACTTTCTCCTCGCTTGTATGTCTTTCCTTTTAATATATAAATATATGAGGTTCCTTGTTGTTTCAAAAAAAAAAAAAAAAAAGTAGTTAAGAAAAGTACAATCCCAACAAGTTTCCTTATCTGTTAATCATATAATTTTTACAGCATTTTAGTTTTTGAACAAACTACTTCATCAAAACCTTAACTAAGAAACATATACCACTATTGAAATACTTCATTACTCCTGTTGAATTATCACTCACATAGACATTTGAGATTTGTCACTTTCTTTTATCCTCTAATTTCTTTTTCTGCAAATCTAATTTCTTTAAGAGACGAGGAGAAAGAGAGAGGACATATTTCACTTTTGTCTACTCATTTAATCTCTATTTTGTCCAGTTCTAAAAACACTTCAATTTTTTATTTTTTTTAAAAAGTACGATTAAAGTTGTCTCATCCAATCTTACATTTTTCATCTGCACCCTAAAGATCAAGCCTAAAGATCACACTGTTGAGATCTTGTTCTCTGAGTTCATTACACGGCAAATGAAAGTCCTACATCTCTCCTTTAACAAAATACCAAATCAAGTTGTGCGATTCTTCACAAAACCCCTTAAGAGTCCCACAAACAACATTGGAATACTAGCCGCATCCCTAATATTTTGGTGAAACCTAACATCTGTATTGCATTAGAGCATCCCTTTGTTAAGGGATTCATCCATCTCATCTTTAATCTTATATTTGCACCAAGTCCATACTCCATTAATCAAAATATGGGGATATGTCGATAGGAGGTGAAATCCTAGTTCAAAGGAGCACCAAGTCCGTACTCCATTAATCAACATCTCTAATTGCTCTTGTTGTATGATACATGTTAAAACATTTTTTGTCCAAACTTGAATTCCATCCATCATAGCATTCTTCAAGGCATGAAAGTCTTGAAAACGGATGGTGCCAAGCTCTTAGAACTGAATTTATCGAGTTCAGAGTCTTTGCCTGTTTGAGTTAGTATGTGTTAAATGAGGTGCCTCCTCATAACTGTCAGGTTCATCTTCTTCGTCAGAAGAAAGAAGCGATGAACCCATCCATGCTTTAAACCCTTCAGTAACACGCCTTTCCACCTCTGGTGTGACTTCTAGGGGATTTGTTTCCAGCATTTCAAGCCCTAGATTTCGACCACCAAAGTTCCCTTCATCAAGAATCACAGCTGCTTTTCTCCTTAGGAAGAAGGCAGTGCCACCGTATAGAATAACCAGTCCCCAAGATGTAACTTCATAGCACCAAAACAAAGGTGTAGAACAGTTGCTCTTGCTCGTGAATGTCAAGAGACTTGAACCAAGAAACAAGGCAAGAATACCAAAGATGATGGCAAAGATAAGATTCAAGATGGATAGACAGCGAACGCCACCTGTAGGATATCCAAATGTAAAACTTCAATTAATTGAGCCCATAAAAATCTCCAGTGTTAAATGAAAAGTGATGCCATAATTGAAAGTGCACAGAAAGACAGAAATGGAAATATCAGGCAGCAGAGGAATCATACCGCGCCTTGAGGCACAATAATTATTGTCAACCACCTTCAAGCATCCATGCCTTGTTGGAGCAGAATAAGCTACAGTGATACCTACAAAATAATATAATATAAAAGTAAAGCATCAAGCAAAGTCAAAAGATATTCTCCAAAATTATGGCATAAAGCTTTTTGAATGAAGCTGACAAGTCATTTTCACACCAAAAGAACAGAATTAAATTATACTTTAAACAAAGATAATATACCAGGAAAGGAACATGAAATAGTTGTTTATACGGCATGCGATTTATAAACAATCAAATAATACATGACCAAAGAAGAGAGGTGTTATTAAAATAGGCTGTATGGTACAGTAAAAAACAAGTTCTGGATCAAGATGAGAGACACAAAGTATAGAGAATAGAAAAGCACTCTTTTAATAAATGTTTGGATTACAGTTAACCCCTTAATTTGCAGTATGCTTGGCAAAATAAAAAATGATTTCCTTTTATATAAACCCATCATTTGCAAATTAATATCCAAATATGCTCTTAGTTGTTGTCCACTTGTCCCCGCAAACCATCGAACATGTTCAAGATCATAAATTCAAGATGACACAAAATAAAAGGATTACTTCTGGCAAAACTTAAGCTATAGATTATTATGTGGCTGGTAATCTTAGAATCACATTATTTAGCGAATCTGTGAAAGGAAAATATGTGGTTGGAATTGGATCTGTCCTATCATCGAGAATGCCAATAAGGTCAGGGAATTGTACTGAAAGTACAAATGATAAATAGAAACGGCCCATCACAATAGAGATGCCATTTGTGCAACTCTTGAATTGACAAATATGTGCAGCTGTGTTGGTTGCTTATCTTAAGTTGAAAATGAAAAATTATTCGATTTGGAAGAAGCAAGCTGTATGGGTGTGCAAAGTTGTAAATCCAAGATTTGAGAATGTGGCATTGCTCTACTAGAAAGAGTCAACACTCTCCCTTCTCAATTCTCATCTAGAAATAAATCAAGTGATGAGAATTACAAAAAATGCTGGGAAGAACTTCAGAAAAGCATCAAGTGGTCGACTTCTTTAATAGTACTCCTCTAGAATGATAGAAATCTTAGATTAGATTCAAATTTATTTATAAAGAGAATAATCACATACTTCTGTCGCTGATATCAAACAAACAACAAACAACTACATGTATCTATCTATGACTATAGATTGTCTACATATTCCAACAATCATAAAATAGACAAGTTTATGGAGAAATAAAAACAATTTCCATTCTAAGCATCACAGACATTTATCAATTCAACTTGCATCACGTAAAGAAAGCCTGTTATTTTTCTCTTTTAATATTTTATTGAAATTAACAATCATCATTAGGCATTCCATAATTCTAATTCAATGTTTTTTCCTTTTAGCTGTGTATTGACTAATAAGAATTTAATTTTTTCATCACCCCAAAAGTGAGTTAAGATTTGATAGTAACTATGAATCACAATTCTACCGTGAAAAGGATTATTATCTACAGTTCAATTCTCCCCGTTTTTTACCAGCCTACTCCTGAAATTTCTTCAATGCCAAGAGATCGTGTCCCTAAAGAGATGTTATTGTCTCAATTATTATATGAATAAACCCATCAATTTAGTCCCCAAACTATCATCTATCTCCAATTTAGTATCTAAACTATATAATAAGTATAATAAATAGTCCCTAAATGAAAAAACTAGAAACAAGAGACAATAAAGTCGACAAGGTGCATTATTCTACATCCATGAAGCACAGTCACTCCTCATATTAGATCTGTCCCGGTGTCAGACACTGGCGTGTCCGACACCGACACATTTAATTACATTGAATTATGTTATTTTCTCAAATTATTATCGGTGTCAACTTGTCAGTGCCGTGTTTGTGCTTCATAGTTCTACATACAATCTATGATGATTATTTTTCTACTTCTAGTATGAAAATAAACAACAAAATTAGCATTCTTTCTATTGGCAATGATAATCAGACAAAAAAACTCATCAAAATCAACAATGAAATTAATTTTCTTACCAGCAATGAGATAGAGACTGGAAAGTGCGAAAATGATGAAAGACGGAATGAACACAACCATCCAGTAATAATCAGCAATCTCTTGATCCGTAAGATAAAAAGCACTAGGAAACAGATCAGAATCAGATTCACCTTTCATTCCTAATTGTACCGATTGAACACTTCGATCAACACATAACGGTCTCTTCCCATCGCTACCGGGAAACACTATTTTCAAGCTGATAACCGTGGAAATGATTATTGCAAGCCAGATTCCGGCAACAAAAGTAACTGTCACCGGTCTCTGAAGCTTGCCCCATACTTTTTCTTCTTCCCTGAGACTCTCGTACTCGTGCTTCGGCATAAACGCTTGCCGAAGCGCGTCACTGATGATCGACATCGACGGAAGCAGCAAGCGGCTTAAAACATCAAATCGACATGATTTATGCAATCTAGGGTTTCGAATTTCTTCTAAATTGGTTATACAAAACCCTGATATGATGATGCTCTTGTGAATTCAAACACTGAAATCTATAGCTTGCAAAGTGACAGTGATTTAAAATTGTAATTGCGGGGTTAGGGTTTGAATCTTGTGTTGAATTAAAAGAGTACACGGTGGAGCTAAACATGTATAAATATTGTTGGATTCTTTATTTTCTTTTACATTTTTTTTTTAGATACTAGACAACAAACACCGAGTGGAAAATTCTGGTTGAAATTCAGTTGTGATTTTCGATTTAATCATTTTGGCATTTTTGTTAATTAATTTTGTCATTTTTATTAGTTAAATTAGGATTTTTGTTACTATAATTTTATTTATGTATGAGACGAATAACTTATTTCTTATTCATCGTCGACCTTAATTTTTTTTAAATAATTAATATATTTAATTAGTTATTCAATAAATTTGAACTATTTAATTTCATGGTTAAGTCTTGTCACCCGTAATTTTCGCTTTCAACCAATTAGAGCAACGATCAACAAGTTATTTAAAATCCAAACTTAGAGGAACAATAACAAGGTAAATAAGCAAATAAATGAATGGGCAAGACATCATATTTGAAAACAAAATATTGGGGTTTCTCCAGGTAAATGATAGATATAAATCTCGCTCACACCTTCATTAAGAAATTGAACGGTGTTAATAAGTTTCATATGTTAATTTTCCTATTAACAAGTGTGCTTATACGTGGTCATAAAAAGAAGATGGAAAAATGGCAGGAGAAATGGTAGTATGAAGGTCTTGCTGCGATGAGAAGAAGATGGAAGAAATGAGTTTGATGTAATTTATTTGTTTGGAGGAATAAGTAGGAAAAAATAGCAATTTTAATTTTGGTTTTGGTCCCTAGACATTTTTTGTTTTTTCACCATTTTTTTGTCTTTTTGAAGTTTCTTGGGGGAGCGAATCTTGGTGGCCGTGGTGATAGGAGTTTGGTTCACATAATTTGTGATTTACTTCAAGAATTGATGATGGAATGTGAGACTTTAACATGTGTATCCAAAGACAATTAGGACCGCAAATGTGTTGGTTTCGATATGGTGTCAGTTAGTAGATTTCACTCTATTTGGTGATCATAATCTTCTTAATGATATAAATGAGTTGTGTTTCTTTGATTCCTTGGAAGTTTATACTTCTTGGATTATTTGACAAAATTCTTATGGGCATTTAGCCCCTTTTCAATGAAAAAATAAGTATTTTTTATTCATTCTTTTGACCATAATTTATCAATCATTACCATTTTTTATTCATCATATAATTGTAGTTGACAATGATTTTTTTTTTCAAGATACAGTTGTACTGACAATGATGTTTTATGTTAGAATATATAAAATAAAATCATTTGTTTGGGCTCCTAGGTGTGATATTAGGATGCTTCGGTTAAATTATTAATATTTGATTCAATCATATGTTCCACCTTAGAATGAATGACATTGTTTTATTTTTATAGAATGGATGACATTTTTAATCAATGATATAATAATTAATTATAAGAAACAATCTAATGTAATAAAATATGTCTTATATTTGGACACTGGATTCATGCTTAAATAGTCTCTTTTCATTTTTCTTTTTGATACAAAGGGGCCTAGGCCCAAAGTAAGAAACTAAACAAATATAACTCTAGGGATGGTGATTCCCATTGCATATGCTTGCAGCAAAGTAATCAGAGAAGCAGGATATTGATCATACACACGAAGTTCCGAACCATGGTCACATCTCATGTTAGCAAGAACATCCGTACAAGCGTTCGCTTCCATGTAGGTGGAAATTATTACAAACATTATTAGTATATTGGCCTGAAACATTACTTTCACTTTAAATTTCATACTTCATCGATCCTTTTTATAAGAAATATTTTGAAATTTTATCTTGGTTATTTTTATAAGAAACACTCTTTTAGTTTATTCTTTATTAAATACACAATTCCATTTATACTCATATTAATTAACTCAAACAGTACATTTCAATGATAGTGCATTAATCAGAGAGACCTATTCCACAAGCTAATCAGGTTAGTTTTGGAATAAAACAAAAAAAATAGATCAATTAATGAGAAAAATTAGTTTAATTGATTTGTGCAATTTTTTTTATAATGTTTTTTTTATAAAAAAAGGAAGGAATACTATAAGTCTTTATGTAAAACATTTATCTACTTCTCCATTTTCCTTCATTTTCTCATCAGTTGAAGACGAGTAGTTTTTTTTATTAGAAGTTGTCCGTATGCACCACTTTTTTTTTCAAGTGGTTTAGTGATTAAAAACTTCACTCTTAAGGTGGATAAGTATGATGATCAGAGACACCACATTATATATGCAGGAGGCCGAGTTTGAACAAATTTATAATCGCTAAGCTACTTGACAAAAAAATATTGCGGCTAGAGCTATGATATGGTGGTCTTCAAGCTATGGAGTCAATACTCTTTAAAATTAGATGATTTGTATGTGCAATCAATACTCTTTAAAATTAGAGGGTTTGTTTAACATGTGCACATGTTAAAGTAGTCAAAAGTAATAACTTTTTTTTGAAAACAACAATTATTTATTAAAAAATTATATATTTAATATAAAATGCACAAGTTTCAATGCAAAGTATTTTAAACCTTTTAACATATACTCCCTCCGGTCTCATATATAAGAAACAAAACAAAAAAATTTAAAATTTTAAATATAAGCAAAAGTCTACTTCAATTATTAAGTTTTATGACATTATTCCAATTTCAACCAATAAATGCAATATTTTACATTTTCCAAGAAGGTATAATGTGTTTTTTCTCCTCGGTTAATATATTTTAACTACTTTCTTAAAGGAAGAGCTTTTTTGAAAATTTTCTTATATACAAGACTAGAGGGAGTACAACTTTGCACATGATAGAAGAAAAAATAATTTACAAATAAAACAACAACAAAATAAACATTAATATAATCCCAATTACATTTTTAATTAAATTATTATCAATTAAATAATATTTCTAAATTATTAAAAATGATCATTAAATTATATCTTCAATCAACTTTAAAATTTTAAAGATGTACAGTATTTTATAAGTTTCCGGTTCACAATGATAACTTAGAGGTAATTTTTCCTAAAAATATTTTCGAACTTTGAAATTAAAGTCTTGGTTAATTGTCAAAAAAGTCTTGGTCGAATAGAAATAGAAGAATACTAGTGTAGAGTACCTCAAAAAAAAAAAAAGAAATAGTACAAGAAGATCCCAAACAAAAAAAAAAAAGTACTAGAGTCTAGAAGTTACCAAAATCTTGTTTTGAGTCAGGTGGTGCAACTGAACATTCGAAGCTGCAAACCATTATTTTAAGCGCCACTTCTCTTTATACTTGGTCGGCATAGCTGGAATACCAACACGTGCACTGTTATGATTGGTTCATAACATTATTCTCACTTCCAATTCTACCCTTGCAATATTTCCTCAACGGAATTCATCATCACCATCTTTGTGTGTGTGTGTGAGAGAGAAAGAAAGAAAGAGTTCGTTACTTTCATCTCTGTGGTATCACCGGAATCACTCTTCGATCCTCTCCGGCGATGGTGCATCCCTTGGTTGAACGTGCCACGAGCGATTTGCTTATCGGTCCTGATTGGGCTTTGAACATCGAGATCTGTGATGTAGTCAATCGTGATCCCGGGTACGAATTGCTTCGGGATTCTTCTTCATCTTTCTCTTTCTCTTCATTGCGTTTTTTAATCGAATAGTTAACTTTCTTGAAGAGAATTACCAAAAATGGAAAAGAAAATAAAAGACTGAATTCTTTGATTTTTCTGTTATGAAGGAATGAAAACATAATAAAAGACTGAATCTGAATTTCTTTGATTTTTTCTGTTATGAATGAATTATGATAACTAAGTTATAGAGTGGAGTTTGTGTTGATGGTTTTGATAATAAACATTGCAATGAAACAGCGAAAATTTGGAATAGGAAATTTTGAATTTGAGCAGGTTTTCACTTTTTGACTTAGTGATCGGGGATTGAGTGTTATTGTTTGATCAATTAGGGAATAGGAATAGTATATGACTATTGTGTTGTGGATTCTGAAAATTTGCGTGCGATCCACTTATTCGCGAGTATGATTGATCTAAAATAGCATCCATCATGAAATTTTTGTAAACATTAAAGGGAATATAAGGTTGGTTTGGTGGCGTTAAGAAGTGGAGTGATAACGAGGTCAAACGTGCGATCTCCACTCTCAGCATAATACTAACAATTACTACCGTTATTAACAACCGTTTCAAAAACAAAAATGTTTTCATAAACATTCATAGCTGGCTATTTAACGTCGAGGAAGAAAAATTTGTACATGGCTCTTATATGTTAGAGGAAATCAGTAGTTTTTTTTCTCCATTTGTGTCCACACGGTTATGTATCAAACTTGGGAAATCCAATACATTAATGCACTATTTATTTGTTGTGTTTTATGTTGATCAGGAGTTATTTATAAATTACACTAATGTGAGAAAAGGGTGGTATATCTCAGCCTGTACATATTTATGTTTCTATACACTTCTGAGTATATACAGTTTTGAACTGGATGTTTATTTTCTTTTATTTTAACGAATATGAATGTTTAACTGGAATCTTATTTATAATTTTTAAGTTTTGCATCTTCATGGTTTGAGAATTCAGCTCGTTTATGATTTTCCAGGGAATCAAAAGCTGTTGTTAAAGGTTTAAAGAAGCGGATTGGACATAGAAATTCTAAAATTCAACTTCTGGCACTAACTGTAAGCTCATATACTTCATTGTAACTCTTTTCATTGTCACATTCTGTTAGGAGAGAAAAGGCATCTCAAATGCCTTAGTGAGATTTCATTCATCTCGTATTCTTGTTTAGTTCTCGTCACGTTGGCCTGACTCAACCATTTCTTTGTCAACGGATAAATACACACATCTTAACTTTTGGATCACCAGTCTAACAGCCTGTATCATCTTTATCAATTAGAATACTTATTTAATTTTTTTATTGGTCTGTTTCTGTTACATTCCAGTTGCTGGAGACACTAGTAAAGAATTGTGGGGACATTGTCCACATGCATGTTGCCGAGAGAGACGTTCTTCATGAGATGGTGAAAATAGTAAAGAAGAAGGTATTCATATTTCTTTAATGTTTCAGCAGCCTTCCTATTTTGATACCTGCTTTCATTATGCAAAATATGTTTATATTATTTGTCATGCCAATTGTAGCCCGATTCTCATGTCAAAGAGAAGATACTGATTCTTATTGACACTTGGCAAGAAGCTTTTGGAGGCCCAAGGGCAAGGTATCCACAGTATTATGCTGCCTACCAGGAACTGTTGGTATGTTTAACTTTTATTTTAGCTTAAATGTTTTCAACCATGTATTTGCTCTCTAATTGCCATTATGAGTAGGAAGGGAACTGTCAGTTGATGTTGAAGCTGTAGGGTTTTAGATAAAGAGGAAAGAGAAAGAGCAAAGACTTTAGAATTTTGAATATGGTTTAGGATTTATGATATGATTTGATACGAAACGATTAAATACCAACCCTTATTAAATAGGGAAACTAATCATGATGATAATAATAAAAAGGTATGGACACTAATTTTAATAGATAATAAGATACCCTAAGATAAAATTTAATCTTATGAAATAATCAAAAACATTCTAAATAATATCAAGATATTATAACACATTTTTGTTTCTTCTAACAATCTCCCTCAAGTTAAATAAGCATTACTTATTGTTATAGATGTATCCTTTATTAGAGAAAAATAACCAAACAGTAGCTGTTGGGAGACCATATTTTGGACAAAAAACCGTACCAAAGTGCAGATAAAGACAACAACCAATACCAAATTGTGACTGGGACAAAACAAATGCCAAACTGCAGCTTAGACAAAACCAATACCAACTACCAAGCCATAACTGAGACAAAGCCTATGAGCAACTACGATTAATAACGTCTCATTGTAGGTTGGATTGGAGAAATAGAAGTATATCTAGCGAGATCATGTAGAGGGCCACAACAGCTGCATGCCAACGGTGGCAAAATCAAATTCAAATGCGAGACGCACAAGTTAAAAGTGATTTTACTCTCAACAGAACCAGGAAGGACTTTGTACCAAAGTTGACCAGCAACACAATGATTGATGGCAGAAAGGTACTGTGTGGACCTCACGTGCCAACAAGAAGCTTTCTAGACTTATGCATGATGATCCGTAAGATTCCTCCAATGATCTTGTTTGAGGGAACAACCAGTGGGCATGTTCTGTGCCGAAGAATGGTGTCACCTTGGACATATGACAACCAAACTAGAAAGATCGGCCTCCTTGATGGAAGACAGTGATGGCAAAAAAGGATTTTGAATACGATTATAGTAGAGCCCCAAGCATTAGGGAACTTGGTAGTGGAATAGGGATGACTGATGAGACATGTAACAGAGGATGGCTCTGAATCTATGTTAAAGTTATAGGATTTTAGATTAACAGGGGGAGAAAGAATAAAGACTTTCAATTATGAATGTGGTTTTATATGATTGATACATGAAAATTGAACACTGACCCTTATTTATTCGGATACAAGACTCCAAATCCTGATTAAAAAGGGTAGCAAATCACGATAATAATAAAGAAATATGGAATCTAATTTAAGAGGTAATCTAATCCTGTGAGAGCCACTAAGATGAAATGAAATAAATAGTCCTATGAGATTCGATAATCTAAGATACTAAGATATTAAAAGATATTTTCTTATCTTATTACAGTTGAGAAGCATTTGGCACTTTCTTTGAGGATTCTCTCAAGTCTCATCTGTTTGCTTATAGGTTTTGAGAATCAATGGTTGCACTCAGAATATATGCATAAACCTTTTTTTAAATTAATTTCTTTGTCCATTTTTTAAATTCTATAAAGGATATTTTTTTTTATAGCATGCGGGGGCTGCATTCCCTCAAAGGTCTGAGCAATCTGCACCTGTATTCACGCCACTACAAACACAACCATTGGGATCATACCCTCAAAATATACGCGATTCTGATGCTCGGCAACCCCCAGCTGAGTCCTCAGTAGAATCTGAGTTTCCAACCCTCAGGTACATCTCTCTACATGTTATCACATAACAGGAAGTTAACTTGATTGTTTTCATTTCCTAGTTTCTGACTCTCATGCTATCTTCATATCTGTATTGAATGGAATTGTTAAGTGTATATAATTTTAGTGTAGTACATTCTCATAACCATATCCATTATCTGTCTAGATTTTCTTTTAAGCTCAAATACCACATTTTTAAGACATGTGCTGTTTCATTTTGTAATTGGCATAGCCTTGCATATTATTATTATTTTTCAATTAAGATGGTTGTTACATCATATTTTTCTATAATGAATCGAGAACTTTATAGAAGCAATCCAATTTTAAATGGTTTTCATTTTCTTTTCTTTTTTGAACAAAAAATGTTAGTGGTAAGTTATTAGAAATATCAGTGAGGGCATTCAAACCCACAGCACCTTATCTATTCGTCCCTTATGTTCCGCAAATCACTTTGTCACTCCATTCTCATATTTATTGTTTGTTTGTTTGTTCTTTTCTAGATCTATGCAAAATAGCTTTAGATGATTGATATATAATTGTATTTTAAAGCTTCCTCTGGTTTCTCGATTTATATGATAGCTTAAAAAAATGCTAGTATGGATTGATTTATATGATAGCTTAGAAAAATGTTTGTACGGATACATTCATTGTTATCTCTAAATTTGCAACCTTTAGGAATCTGAATGGATTGACATTACATGGACTGTGATGAGGATCTTTCTATTAATATTAGGTTATCAGTAATAACTATTGAAGAAACACTTTGATTATTTTCCCTATACACCATTATTGGTTATTTTCATGTTGGTCCCACTAAATAGAGTGGACCCAGGTTTTTAAGAGGGACTTACAAAAACTTACCCAATAATATTGAAGATTTTGAAAAAAGTGTGTTGGTATTTTTAACTATTATTAGATGATGATGATGATAAACATTATTCTGTGTGGTACTATGGATTGCCATATCTGATTATGCTTTGATTTGTTCTAATTGAGCTTTCTGTTGCCAGTTTGTCCGAAATTCAGAATGCACGTGGTATAATGGACGTTCTTACCGAAATGCTTACTGCTTTAGAGCCTGGTAACAAAGAAGTAAGCTGTTCAATTTGAGTTTTCAAATTATGGTGTATCTAAATAAAAAAATATTATGCGAAACTTGAGGGTTTCATCAATGGTACTGATTTTATTGAATATGTAACATTGCATTGTATGGCCATTACTTCTATGTTTAGGGGCTTCGTCAGGAAGTTATTGTTGATTTGGTGGACCAATGTCGAACATACAAGCAGAGAGTGGTACACCTTGTTAATTCAACTTCGTAAGGCCCCATGTTCTTTTTTCATAATACTGTGATATTATTATGGCCACATTATCATATTCTTTACATGTTTAATTCATTTTAGTGTATTCTTGATAAATTTTCTTATTTAAATCCAAAGAGGAAACTAGTTATGATTTATGGTTGAACCTTTCTCTATAGGGATGAGTCACTGCTATGCCAAGGACTGGCCCTTAATGATGATCTGCAGCGTGTACTTGCCAAGCATGAATCCATTGCTTCAGCAGCTGCTGTTCAAAATCACATTGAGAAACCAAATCCTGTACCTGCCAGAGCAATCGTAGATGTTGATGATCCTTTAATTGATACTGGAGATACTAGTAAACAAACTGACGCGAGGTAGTCCAGTGTCTATTGTCGCTCTCCATTACTACTCTGCATTCATTAACAGTATGCTATATTACTATAAATATTAACTCTTGCTCAATTAGAACTCAAGTAATTCATTTTTTGCCCTATAATACACACAATTCATTTCTGTTTGCTATTTTCTTCTTGACACAGTGAGTTTTATAATTCAAAATAAATTCTAAAATTATATCTGCCAATGAAACTGGGAAATTTGTCTATATTGTTTCCAGTGGTGTGATCTCTTTGCTTTGTTGGGGAACTGAAAATGAGTTTTGGTTGTTGTCTTCAAAGCCAGGGTTTTGTGAAGTTTTGTGCTATTATTGTTTTGGATGGATATGCCTTGTTTGGTTGTTTTGGTTCTTTAATTTTTAAAACAAGTCTTACCGTTTTTAGTTTTAAAAACAAGAAAATAAGAAACAACTTTGTAAAACAGTTTTACTAAACAAGTTTTTCAGTTTTTAATTTAAAAACTGAAAAATAGATTTTAATACGGGAATCAAAAAGACCCGTAGTTTTCTATTCTTATTTGACTTGGGAGCATTATGTGTCACTATGAGGAAGTCTCCCTTTATGTGTTTTACTTTATACAGAGCAATGGGTCATAGGCTCTGTTTTGGCTGCAGACTTATGTAAATAAAGTATAAACATGCAGACATAGATAAAGTATAAACATTTGAGGTGCTTAGTTGTAAGAGCTTAGCTTTGTAATCTCAAGGTACATAGTTCAAACCCCCTAGGAGACTGTTGTAAAATGGTCATTAGTGTCACTTAAATTGATGAAAATTTTCCCCTTTCCCAATTTTAAGTAAAAGATTACTCCCTCCGTCCCATTTTAAATGACCTTTTTTTGACTTAGTGTACTATTCATTTGACCTGCTTTGACCTTATTTTTCTACTAATATATACATGCAAATATTAGCATAGGAGATGTTGTTTGATTTGTCTCGAGGAATATTTTTCAAATATACAATTTTTATAATTTTTAACAATAAATAACTAAAGATATTAACGATCAAAGTTGTACATTGGTAAACGTAAACGTAGTCAAACAGGTCATTTATTTTGGGACAGAGGGAGTAATAGATTGGAGTGGAATCACATTCAAATTGACTAAACCTGCCTGGTGCCTTTTGGCTATATTTTATGGCTCTCAAGTTAATATGTTTTTGCAGATCATCTTCTAGTGCTGAAGCAGGGTCCCAAACACTGAATCAGTTGTTGCTTCCTGCTCCCTCTACATCAAATGGCTCAGCTCCTACCTTAAAGGTTGATCCCAAATTTGATCTGCTCAGTGGTGAAGAGTACGGCTCACCAAAAGCAGATAATTCACTTGCTCTTGTTCCTGTAGGAGAACAACAGCCAGCCAGTCCTGCGCCTCAACAGAATAATGCCCTTGTTCTTTTTGATATGTTTTCTAATGGAAACAATGCGCCAACTCCTGTTAATACCCAGCCAATACCTCCCCAATTTCAACAACAAACTATCATATCTCAAGGTGTATTTTACCCCAACGGAAGTATGCCAAATGTGGGGTCACCTCGGTACGAGCAATCACTATATACTCAAAACACAGGTCCTGCCTGGAATGGTCAGGTTGTGCAGCAGCAGCAGCAGCCACCTTCGCCCGTTTATGGTGCACTTACTGCTTCTTTGTTAGATTTAGTTACTGTTTAGCTCAAATCCTTTGGTAGTTTCACATTAAATGCACTTAATGCTTCTTTGTTAGATTAAATTACTGTTTATATTCTTTTCTTTTTGGTAGTTTCTATGATTTCTGACTCTTGCTTTTAAGTTGGTTCATGGAAAATTTGCAAGTCTTCAGAGTTTTCTTTTCCAACTAAGTACTAGCAGTAACCTGTTGGATTGAGGAGAATGTCAATATATAGGATTTCTGCTCTCATTTACGTGGGATATTTTTGCACAACTAACCTTTTTGTTTTGTATACAGGTCCACAAAGTGGTGGATCATTTCCGCCTCCTCCATGGGAAATTCAACCTGCAGACAATGGTAGTCCAGTGGCAGGCAGTCAATACCCGCAGCCAATGCAATTCACTCATATGGTCATGACACACGTACAAACTTCCGCACCTGCTCAAGGACCTCAAGCAATGGGGTATGACCAGGCTTCTGGAATGTATATGCAGCCAAATGCTAGCCATATTCCTACAATTCCTACAATCAATAACCAGGTTCAAAGTAACCAATTCGGCTTGCCACCTCAGTATATTCAGGGTGTTGCAGCTCCATATATGGGTATGGTTCCACATCAAATGCAAAATGGTCCTGTGGCTTCCATGTATCCTCAACAGATGTATGGTAACCAATTCTTAGGATATGGCTATGGTCAGCAACAGCAACAACAGCAACAACAACAGCAACAGGGGCTTCAATATGTCGAGCAACAAATGTATGGCCTATCTATGAGAGATGATAATGCTCTGAGAAATCCTTACCAGGTTTCTGCTGCATCTTATGCGCCACCCGGAAAGCCTTCCAAGCCAGAGGATAAGTTATTTGGTGACCTTGTTGACATGGCAAGAGTGAAGCCAAAATCTACTCCCGGCCCTTAAAAATTATGATTGGGTTTTTTCGTTTTTCACCTGTTTGCCAACTCTTGCCATCTTTTTTGTTTATTCTTTACATTTTACGTTCTTATATATTTTAATATATGTATATTTTTTTGTTACCATCCCATATTGTTTTGCTTCTCTGCCAATTGGTGATAGATTTAGGCTATAGTATATATTTTTTCATCACAGTAATACACCTACATTTTCATTTTGGTCCCTGATATTTTTATTTTTGAAGGTGATCTCTGTAAAATGTGTTTTTCATTATGGTCCTTGTTATTTTTTGGTCCCTGTATTTTTATTTTCATTTTTCTCACTGCAATATTTGATTTATGCTTTAAATTTAGTCCTATATATGATAGAGTCTCAAACTGAAATAATGGGTCTTAAATGAAAAAATGTATATTGCAGGGACTTAAAATGAAAATATATATTATACTGATAGAAACAACAATGAGGACTAAAAATGAATATATTAAAGGAAAGAAGGCATCAAAAGTTTAAAGGAAAATAAGGCTAAGAGCATTTTAAGAGTTGGACTGAAGTTGTAATGGCATCTGTTTACTGCCCTCCTCTCTTCATATCTCTCATTTCATGGGAGTGTTTAGAGCACCTCTTTGGTGAACTCAAGATAACATTGGTTAAGTGGGTTCTATAGGATCGAGGATTTCTAACTTAGGCACAACCCTAAATCTATTATGTATAGACACACACATAAATGATAAAATTTAAATCATAAAGAAATTAATCACATCAATTGATATTGACTATATCATTTATCTTTTAAATTTAATTCAATTTTGTGTGTGTGCCCAAATTTAAATAGTTTGTGCTTGTGTCTATATAAGTGTTTCTCCTATAGGATCATATCATCACTTTAATTTTTAATTTTTTTCTTACTCATATGACGAATTCATAAGAACCCAAAAGGGATCATAAAATTTATCTATATATTTTTTCTACGATTCATCTCACATGTTTATATTTTAAGTTGATGAACCATTGTTTAAGATCTGGCTTCTTGCTATAACAAATTTGGATGGTGAAAAATTGAAAAAGTTGGCTCTTAGAACCACACGAACCTTTTTTTAAAGATGTTATGATGAGAAGAATTTGGTTCTTTTAAAGTAAGGTATAAAGTGAAAAACTTAGGAATTTTTATTTAGAAAAACTCTTGATTTGTTATGATACTACCTTCATCGCAATATATGAATCATTTTAACAAAAATACAAGAATTAAGAAAAGTAACTTTTACACTAAATTTATTAATAATGTGCATTTTTTTCTTTAAGAGAAATAAATAATGATATTTTACTTCTCCTTATTATTTTAATGAGAAATATTTTTGTAAAAATTTAATCAATACACCTCAAACTTTTAAAAAATATTATAAAAAATGGACAACCAAATATTTTAAAAAATGTTCTTATATAATATACTAGTACTATCTATACTTGATATACTCACTTAGTCACTTTTACTCTCCAAAAATTGTCTTTGTCCGGCTCTTCAGATAAGAACATAGGTCAACTCTTGTTTTACCAGAGCTTGACATGCCGCGAATCCTCTTGAAAGAGAGGAGTACCTTCGGGAACGCGAACACAGGTGGTGCATGGCTGTCGTCAGTTCGTGCCTTGAGGTGTTGGGTTAAGTCCCGCAACGAGTGCAACCCTCGTGTTTCTAGTTTCTTCCTTGTTTGATTTTTATGAAAGTTGAAATCAATGTTGTACCAAAAAAAATAAAAAAAATCAATGTTATTTTTTGTTTCACTGACTCAACCATTTTGCCTTTTGCATTTTTTGAGTTTTGTTACTCGTCCGTTTGATTAATCTAACGGCCTAGTTTATCGCATATTTTGATCTCTTCATTATTCATTCCACGATCCGTCTATTCTTCTTTCCTTTCTCCAAAAATCCCCAAATCAAACAACACTTTCTCGTTCGTACGTACTCGTTACGTTTTCTCAATCCACAGAAGATTTCACTTTCCAATTTCCGAATATCAAACATGCAGGTTCGTTACCACTCACTATTCTTCTTTGATACAATTCTTGCGTTTTATAATTAACTTGTTGTATTGAATTCACCAGTAGTAGCTCTTGTTTTTGTATGATTAGGGTTATGCATGAAACTAGGTTGTGTTTTAATTAACTGTTACAATTGAAATACTATAAAATTGCAATTTGTGGGAATTTGTAGCTGCTTTTGTAGCCATTTCTTGCAATTGTACCAATTTTTATCTTAGCATTGAATTTGGATTTGGTTGTGATTTTAACGTAGGCGTCGCGAGCAAGGCTGTTCAAGGAGTACAAAGAGGTGCAACGAGAGAAGACGGCTGATCCTGATATTCAATTGGTTTGTGATGATTCTAACATTTTTAAGTGGACAGCTCTTATCAAGGTATGCTAGCTAATGCTCTCGAAGAAGACTGTTCCCTCCGGCCACACATTTAGGGCCTGTTTGGATAAACAACTTATTTGCAGCTTATAGCATTAGCTTTTATTATGATAAGGGCTTATGTATAAGCTTACATAAGTTATTTTTATAGCATAAGATAAATTGTTTTTATATATGCTACGAGCTATTTTCATAAGTTATATTGGAGAACTTATGAAAATAAGTTGAAAAGAACTTATGAAAATTGTCATAAGCTATTTTCATAAGTTCTCCCAAACAGTCTCGCAAAACTTATGTTAGTAGATAAGATTAGATAAGTCAATCTAAATAGGCCCTTATTATGAAAAATAGTTAGTCACATTTAATTTTCATATTGTAATTGAAAAAGTAATTGTATTTGGGAATCTGTTCCATGAGATTATTTAGCAATAATGACATTAAATATGATTGAAGTAGTTAATGCTTGTTTATATTTTAGACCACCTAGCAAATTTTTTTTGCTTTTATATTTGAGATCGGATATAAGGTTTTCAGCCGGTCTGGGATGATCTTGAAGTTTGCTCTGGTTTATTTTGTGTACAATTAGGGACCTTCGGAGACTCCTTATGAAGGGGGTGTCTTCCAGCTTGCATTTTCTGTTCCAGAGCACTATCCTCTACAACCGCCTCAAGTCCGATTTTTGACTAAAATATTTCACCCGAACGTGCATTTTAAGGTAGGATGGATCCTCTGTAAGTGACTGTCAGTTTTTTTTTTTGCTGATGCTTTTTTGTTTTGCTGATGAATGATTTCTCAAACATTCCATATCAGTGAAGTCATGATAGTAGTTTAAAAATAGGGTAAATTGCATCGAGATCCTGAGGTATGTTAAAATGTCACCCACGCTCCCTCTAGTTTACCAGAGACACTAACCTCCCCTAACTTTAACACCATCACCTCTGCTGGAGGGTAGTAAGGGTGTATTTCTAAAGTTTGGCGTGAGTGATGATACACCCTTTTTTTATGGTGAACTTGTGTGCCTTTGCTATTTTCAGTTTGGTGTTTGAGCTCGTATATTTTGTCTATAAAATCAAGAACATGGAAGTAGCTAATATATCAAATTGGTTGGTCTATTTTCATCTTGGTTTGACTGGTAAAACTTAAATAGCTCTTTGCCAAATTGAGCAGCTAATATACCAAATTGGTTGGAAGTTGGAACACTAATATGCCACTTGTTGTCATGTTAATAATAAGCCAACTAATTTCGGTGCTTCATAAGAAGCCTACTAGATGAACTATGAACTTTACCCTCTGGATTTCATAAGAAGCCAGCTAACTTTTGAACTGTGAATTTTAATAAGCCAAATAAAAGGCACCCGTAAGACGTAAGTCAATGTCAATTCGGCACCCATGGTAATGCTTTCTTTGCATATTCCCTTCTTTGAAGATTATTTGCCGAGTGAGGAAAGTAGTTTGAGGCATTTCTTATAACAGATGGCAGTGTTATTTAGAAAGGAGGTAACTGTCACTTGTAAAATTAAATAAGGGAGGATAGTGATTGATTTAAAAATGGAGGGATGTTTGTGTTATTGGAAGATATCTCGGGGGAATTCATTGTAATGTGCCCTTAAAATTATCTAGTAGTTTTTTGCATGAAGACTGAATGGGATTGGATCCCTAGTAGTCTCTTCTATAGTTCTACCAACCATATGTGTGAAATTAGGGGTACTGACAAGTTGGCTTGTTTCAAGTTTGTGGTATAGGAGAATCCAAAGATGTTGCCTGTGATTGGATTGGCTTTTTAATTTTTTCATCCAGCCAATCCGAATGAAACGGTTGAATTAAGATTTAGACCAGTTTGGTTGTCTTGATTACCTTCTCTACAGTGGGAAGAACAATGATGTTGATATGTTAGAGACTAGTAATTTCTACTATTACTGCCCCCTTCCCTTTGAGTTTCATAAGAACTCGTTGGAGACTGATAACAACATTGATTTGAGTTTGAATTCCTAGTCAATTATTTTTGCTTTCCTTCTGTCTTTGTAAGTTTGATAGGAAACTTCATTCCATTCAATTGGATTTGTTTTTATTGACATTTTTATCATGACTACATTAAAAACTTCTATTAATTTTCCAGACTGGGGAGATTTGCCTAGATATCTTGAAAACCGCTTGGAGCCCCGCTTGGACTTTGCAGTCTGTCTGTAGGGCTATAATTGCTTTAATGGCTCATCCAGAACCTGACAGCCCATTGAATTGTGATTCAGGTTGTCAAACTTTCTCTATTTCACATCATTTTATTATTTGTCTCTAATGTTGTGGAATAATAAGAAGTTATATTCTTTCCCCCTCCTCCAAATGAAAAATAGAACTGCAAGATAAAGAAACTTGAATTCATATATGAATCCATGTGTATGGGCTTGGGCTGTATGGCTCTATAATATAGGTGATCAGAATAAAGTTGGACTTAAGGATTGAGTAACTGCAAAAGATATGCCAATTAACTATTTTTAAACATCATCATGCTTATGAATTATGCTTGAGAGAATGGATGTGGTGGTCTACTAGGATCCGACATAGATGGCCCTTTTGTTTTTTAACTGGGTGCAATTTGAATTTACATGTATGCTTCCAGATTTGCGTTGTTCCTTTTAGAATTGCCTTGTAGCATATCAGTATTATTTGGAAGATAAAAAAACATCAAATCCTTAAGCCCGCAACTCATTCCAAAAATATACACACCTTAATTTCTTTGTACTCAAAACTTGTAATCTAGTAGGAAAGGAGTCATTTCTCACTTATTTTCCTTTCGGTGTTGCAGGTAATCTTCTGCGTTCAGGTGATGTTAGAGGGTTCCAGTCCATGGCAAGAATGTACACTAGGCTTGCAGCAATGCCAAAGAAAGGCTGATTGATTTCTGATAACTTCTGTTCTATGTTTGTCTAGGTAACAAGTTAGCAATTGATAGCAGTTCTTTGTTCAAATCTTAACTTGTTTAAAATGTATACATTTCATTTATGACATGCTTTTCACTGTTTTTAAGATGTATTAAAGTGGTGACTTGTACAAAGTGTTTGTAACTTGATGTATCTGGACACGAGCCAGAGTTGAGCTCAACAATCAACATGCTTGAATAATAATCCTTGATTGCTTCCATTTTTATGAAAGCCATATTTCTAGTTTGACATTTTAAAGAACCAAAGTGATCCAAACCTGGACCCTATATTTTGACTAGTTAAAGCTAGTTGCACCGGTGTTTTATTCTTCCAAGCATTTTAGGGATTTTGCAACATAGACTCTGTTAGGACTAATCGGCCAACTGTGTACATTCATGTCTTGCCATTGTGCTTTGCTTTCATCTTAGGGTTAAAGAAAGTTTTTCCCATTCTCACACCACAAATCTCCTTCCTCAAGCACAAACCATGTCACTCTTTGCATCAACCCATCAATCTGCAAAGCAGAAACTCCAGTTTTTAACCCTTAATTAATTCAAGGAGCCTCCGCAAACCTGTCTATTTAACATTGCGGTCCGAATATTTTAACTTTGAGAAAACAACCTGGGTAACACTAGAAAGAACTTGTATTGGGATGAAGGGTTGAAAGCGATATCCAAATCCAAGTTTGTTTTTACAATGGAAAGAGTTAGATCAGGGGAGAGTAGACACGTCACTTACAAGGTAAGTGAAAATCACCAATCTCATTTACATTAAAATACACTGTTTCGTTCTGTTGGATTTGACTTATTTTTTAGCTTATGAAAATAATTGATGCAAATAAATAAACTTTTATGCTAATTATTAAGTTTTTAATGACAAAAATTGTATTTTTATAAACTAATTTTTCATAAATTACCTTGAAAAGCTTATAATAATACATAAAAGCTTATTTATTTGCATAAGTTGTTTCACATAAGCTCAAAAATAAGGCAATTCAAATGAGCCCTAAGTATTTAATATCACATTTTTTTTCTTTGGTTCTCTCTATCGGAGATAATCAATCATATTGAAGGTGTGTTGAATATTAAGTGTACCTTCGAGTTAAAATTGAATATTGATTCGTTACATAGTCTGGTTCGTTATGTTAGAGCGAACCCCTAATTGATAAAATAAGTATTGATATATACAACAAAGGAAACCCGAAAAAATATTTATGAACAATACAAGAATGCCCTAACCGTGAAAAAAAAATCAATCAAAATTAATTATTTTTTATAGGAATTCACTTGATTAATTTGTTAAGTACTCGGTATTTTGTTTATTAATTTATTGTTTATTATTTGAACTTAATTGAATAATATGTTGAAGTACTCAATTTATTTTTATTGATTTAATTAATTAGATAAACTTTGTTAAATTATTTAAGATGATATAACCATTACACTCTAAAGGGGTGTGCATCCAAAGCAGAATACGGTTCTTCATTTTATTGCAATGGCCAATGACATAACATGGACTAGGGGATACATTAAACGGAAAATCATTACACAACACACATACAATCAAATAAAGGCAACTCGAATGAGCCAGAGGAAGTTGGTTATTTTACAATCCGGGCACAAGCTGAGGCTTTAGAAACTTGTCAAACCAATCGGATGACTCTTTCACCTGGAATTTCGTTATCTGGTGCCCAATTCCGGGTTCCGCGATAAACTGCATGTCAAAGCAATCAATTGTAAAACTTTAGTTCAAGCGACTGTATTACCGTTTTTATTATTAAGAGTAGTTTAAAATTAAGTAGTGTAACATTGGAAATGGAAATTGCAGGTTGCAGCCAATGTTAAAAATCTAGGCATTTTTATCAAATTGATGTTGGAAGACCACTTTTGGCAGGTGAGATTTCTCAACAATGTGATGGTAGTAGTGAGTAGTGACCATACAATATGAGTTCATACCTTGAAATTATCTACGCGGTGAAACTCTCCATATGCCTGACTTGCTTTTGACCTTGGAATTTCCAAGCCCGCAAGGGGACACCTGGGATCTTCTGCACCTGGAGTTATGGATGCATAGGTCTAATAAGTAATCGATATACCCTAAAGAAGTGCAAAACTTGTTCTGCAATGCAGTTAAATTGAATTTGTATACGAATATTGTTGCCATCTACAATTTGAAAATGTTAAATATACAATAAATACAAGGATCTTGCCATTGAGAATAAGCAGAGGACGTGGTGCAATAGATGGAACCGAGTATGGGGAATCAAACTGGGAAGCTAAACCAGGAGCAATCCTGTCCCAAACCTGATTCAGAAATATAAAACTCTTGAGGTTAGTATCCAGTATCTACTAAAAGCTGTATGTGGTGGTTCAGAAATATAAACTCTTGAGGTTAGTATCCAGTATCTACTAAAAGCTGTGTGGAAATTCTGTCCAGTGGATGAATAAGTAGGAATTATATGTACTGTGGCACCCATCAACGATTGTCATGAATGCTTTGTTAGAGTAGTAAACATATCAAAGCATATAGCAATTCTTTTGTAGTCTTAAGACAATTTTAGTTAGAGTTATAAAAGAAACTTAGCAGACCTTTTCCACAACTTCTTTGTCAATAGCAGTTTTGCCCAAATCATCACGAGCCGCTGCATACATGAAAACAAGAACATTAGGATGTAATTACCAAGGTCCAAGGCACATTCAAAATATTTGTTCAGTCGTTCATTGTTGGTATGCTTAACCATAGGACCCAGATTCATATCATATTTCTCTTCTAGGTCTTATTCAAACATCATTACAACAACACCATGTAAATATGTAATTTAACCTATAGGCAGTCTGCCATAATTTATAAATAACAAATCCTAAATGGGAACATTAGTCTTTTAAGAAATTGTTTGACGTTACATGTGAAATCCTAACTATAATTTGTGAAAGCACTACCCATTAAAACTGTACTACATGTATACATGATTACTGGGATTTTATGAACAGTGACTTCTATTTCACATAAATAAATCTAAATGAAGTAGGAAGAGCAATAACAAATGCAAAGTAAAAACACTGAAATACAAAAAGAATTTCAAAAACAATACATTATCATACCTTCAAAAAGAGGCTTTATACTGTCAACTCGACCCTGCCACTTATCGTTGTCTATGGCCCATCGAAATCCCTGCAAGTATATGATGCAAAAAGTGTTGGAAGTTGTTGTTTCATAAGCACACCTTGTAAAATATAAGCTTCACTCAACAATACAATGTCACCTGTACACCAATCAGGGGAGCAACCACAGCATAGCGAGTATCAGCAGCTGCAGCAAACCATGCATGCATTCCTGATTCAAAGAATTATGTAAGTGATGAGTCATAACAAACCTGGTATATGACATATTCCTCTCAACCTCTCTCAACCAACCTCCAAGTGATATTCCAGTGATTCCTATCCTAGAGGGATCTATATCTTCTCTCTGTGTTAGATAATCTGCCAATTTAATCAAGTCCCATACCTGCCAGATCAAGGAATAATACACCATTTAGTTTACGAACTAAAGTTAATCACGAGTTCAAACTGCGCTAACACCATGACCTACGGAACTACAGGTCAACCAAATCATTTGGGGCACGAAGTGGATTAGTTAAATACCAAAGCAGCATGATACGCCGGGAAGGAATTTACCGTGTCATATATGAATGGCATTGTCTCTCCGGTCTTCCATGCGGAAATAAGAGCCTGTTTTTTTACCCCGATGGGTAACCAAGGCAAAAGTGAAAAACAAATTATCAGTTTTGAATTTTATACGCATGTCGTAAGTTTCTCTTTGTGAAGGATCTTTGGTAGTAGTAATATTTGAGAAAAATAATTAATTTTTTTTTTTTTTTTGATAATTAAAAATAATACTAATAAATATGCAAGATAATCAAAAATAATTAATTTCTATTTTATGTAAAGATGAGATAACATAAAAACAATAAATATGCAAGATAAATTACTATCATAAAGCTTAAATTCTATAGGGAAACTTTCATACGGTTTATTCTGAATCACTAAAACGTCACTTTGATTTATTTTAAAGTCAAATTCCTATGTCTAGAATTCATTTGGAAGTCAAAATCTATTTTGGAACTAAGAATTTCTCAAATTATTTCAACGTATGTGTCTATGTGATAGGGTGTAGTGCTGTTTGTATAGCCAATGTCGGGTGTATTGTACAGCCAATGTCACATAGTGTCCATGTCACTGCTTCATAGAACAACATGAATAAAGCAAAGCAAACACATACATCGCGATAAGTGGCTGCATCCTTCGCACGTTCACCGTGGTAACGAGAATCAACCGAAATTGCTATATATCCCCGCGAAGCATATGCCTGAAACACAAAGAACAAAAATAGAAACCAAACATAAATATAAATCCACATCATAACCGATCCTAAATCATTTTTCCTATAAGCTAATCAATCATTAATCCTATTTCATAGGAGTAGAAAAACAAAATGAGCAATGATTTAAACAGAGAAAATGCAGCAAGCAACCTCAAGCAATGGACGCAGAAATTCTTTATACTTGTTTGTACTGTGAAGGAAAACAACTGCAGGTCTTCTTCTCTGTATATCACTTTCCTTCAAACTCAAAATCAACAGAGGCAATCGTCCTTGACCTCCTTCCTACATAATCAACAATCATTTCAATTTCAACCAATTATTCTCTAGACCTAAAAATCAAATCCGAATAAAGAAACTACTAATCCAAAATTCTACTCCAGAGAGAAATTAATTACCTCTATAGTTAAATAGAGATTCTCCTCCTTGAGCAAATCTTTGAAGTTTTCAATGTCTTTCTTAGGACAAGACTTCATAATCTCCTGCAATAAAATTGTTATTCCATTGAACAAGCTAACGAAGAAGAAAATCGAGTGAGTGTTGAAAATTGAAATTGAAATTAACCTCATCGGTTGACGGAGGAGAAGAGTTCTGATACCATTGATTCACCACTGGTTTTCCGATTTCAACCGTTAACGGAACTGAATCATAAAAACAAAGAATCATTGCAAAATCAATATACATAGCGATTGAGATAATGAAATTCAGGAGAAATTTGTAACGTACCTTGAAGAGATCTTCTGGTACTGAGGACTTGCAGGAACTCTGATCGGAACTTGCTTTGAGCTTCAATGGCTTCTTTGTTTTCTTCCATTTTGGTTTCTGTTATGCGGTTTGAAGATTCTCTGTGAGTGTGTGATTGAGCTTTTACTCGTGTTGCATTGGTTTTGAATTTATAGTTGAAAATTTTGGGGGAGTTGGTTATAGTGGGCACAGTAGCAGTTAGACGGTGAAGGAGGCACGTGTGAGTTAACAGAGTTAGCACGTGCAGTTTTTGGAGCGGATATGCGGGTGTGATTTTCATCATTTAGTTGAACTTCTGCAAGTTGATACATAGTGGGTGGTACTTATAGGTAGCTTCCTCATTTGTCTACTCTCTCTTTATTTTCAAAAAGACAAGATTATTAATTTTTGAAAATTTCTCTTTCCTCCAAAACTCTTTCCCTCTTCCTAAAAAGACTTTTTGCCTATGAAGCTCTGATACGGGACACGATACAGATACGATACCAATACGTCGATACGTGAAATTTTTTAAAATTTCTAATCTGATATTGCCGCGATACGTTATTTAAAAATTAAAATTAAATATATAAATACATAATATATAAACATATCTAAAATCAATAATATTAATAATTAAAAACATAAAACATCTATTCTTATACTAAAATTTTGGGACAAGCTCAAACGCTTAACAACCTGTTACAATATATAGTAGTCAATCAATACTGAAAACTCCGAAGGTCTGATACATGAGAAATCTTAAGTTAATATTATCCCAGAACATGATTCTTACTGATACATCTTAAGCTATACGTCTTATTGTAGTGTATTATACAAAAAGGACACCATTAATACTATCCAAACAAAATCACAAATACTATCCAAAAAATAATCTTCGTATCGGACACATATCAAGTATTATTTGTTTATTTAAAAATAATGATATAACTGATACTTTTCTGATACGTGTATCGGGACGTATCAGACACGTGTATCGGATATTATTTTTTATTTAAAAATAATGATTTAATCGATACTCTTCCGATACGAGTATCGGAGCGTATCAAAAAAATATCGGTATCGAGTACGTATCGGACACAATTTGTCACCATTTTTTGAGTATCGGGGGCTTCACAGCTTTTTTCCATGTATAAAAAATTCAGTTCAAAATTTTGTTAGTAAGAGAATTAATGTCGGGGTTGGATATGTACTAGTACTAGGCCACCGCATATATTTTAGGGCCAATTTGAGTGTCGTAAGATTTTATACCCAGATATGGTGGAGTATATGGAATAAATTTTAATTTTGACACGTTTTTGTGATATGATTCTAATTTTTTATTTTGGTAGTTTTGCTAGCAAAGATACTGTTCTTTTTATAATTCAACCTATTTTAGCGAGTGCTGTTTTTGATAAAATTGTTTAGATATGACAGTTGAGTTTTTTTTTTTAATTGAGAGAAGTTGGTCTTAACATAATCACAAGACATAAAATAATTTTTAGGGGCTTGAAAGTAGCACATACTAAAAAAAGCTATCATCATCGATGGGTTATTTCAGAATAGAGTTGGTTCAAGGGTAAGGCCACCAAAACATTCATTTAGGTCTCCAAAATATATATAGAAAATTACTTAATAAAAAGGCTTCTTATTTTATAGATTTCAAAATTAATAGGCTAAATTACACTTTTGACCCCAAAATTTTCTAAAACTTGTGATTTTAGCACCCTAACTTTTATAATATCACTTTTGGCCCTCTAACTTTAACCCTTTTGCAAAAAGTTAGTCCCGATTGATTTTGACCAATTCAACGCACACATATGTGGCATGTGAGTCATTATCCACGTACGTGTGCATTGACTTGACCAAAATTAGCAGGGGTCAACCTTTTGCAAGAGTGGCTAAGTTAGGCGGCCAAAAGTGCGGTTATGAAAATTAAGGGGTCAAAATTGTAAATTTGTGAAATTTAGGAAGCCGAAAGTGTAATTTAGCCTAATTAATATTGCCTCGATAAAGATTAAATCAATTGATTTTATTATCAATTAAAAAAATATTAAACAGAAATACATTAATTTGATTACCTTGTATTCCAAAACACATGAAAAATAACTTTTAAGCTAATATTATTAGTGTTGTAAAAAAAAACTAATATTAGTAATTTGACTAAAATTCTGTTAGCCTCCATATTTGTTGGGACGGCCCTAGTCCAACACATATCCTAGATAGAGTATCATAATATCCTTTAGTACCGTCTTATGATTTCATTATTTTTTATTGAAGATGTTTGCCCTATTTATTGTAAGGCAGAGAGCTTCCAGACTTCAATTACAAACATTACTTAGTTAGGGGTGTTCCTTTATATATGTTAAGCGTGTAGAATAATCTGTGAAGAAAGAGACACCTATAATTTCTTGACTTACCCACAATGAGCAGCCAACATATGTTATAGTATATCCCGGACGAGATGGTTCTTAGTATCTGTGCTAATAATGACTGATTGCTTTAACCGAATAACTAAATTCTTCTTTCTCTGTCAAGTAAGTCGATATGGGGATCTTCTCAATTGAAAGATCCCCTAACTATCGATTTCCCGCGACTAATTGGTTTTCATTAATGACCAAAAGGTTTAAAATAGAAAATCAATTAATAAGAAGTGTAAGAATTTTTGGACGTAGATGGATAGGAGGGAAACATGCTTGTGTGAACTTGACTGAAGTTTACTCATTTATGGGACTGAGAATTTTATTGTGAAACATACAACCATAAAATATGCTTCAAGCAAAGTCACCAAACATGAGAAAACTTGTTCTAACAATTAACATGTTTTTACACCATTTACGTTTGAATCTTCAGGCTTCCAAGCGAGCACCGGAGACTGTGGATCTTCTGAAAAAAGTTCAAAATGTCATGCACAGTAATGTTGTGCCTCTTAGGTCTATGAATATAGTTTTTTGAAAAATTTATTTTGCCATTCCAAAAAATTTAACGGCACAATTTATTATTCGTCTACCTTTCATTCATATATAGTTATCTTGAATATACTAAATGAAATCAAATCGGTTAATTTCCTTCAATTTATTTCTAAAAAAATACTAAAAACTGAACCAAATCAAATAACGATTTCTTGATTCAAATACTTTCTTTAACTAAAAACTTATTCAAATCAAATTATTTTTTTTCAAAGGAAATCGAATTGATTATACCCCTACGAAATATAGATAATTAATTAATATATCCTTTATAGAGATTATCTTTAAGGTCTCGGATTCGATTCTCTCTGGTGTCAATTTGAGTAAGTTAATTTAGCTTCTTAAAAAAAAAACTTTAAGGTAAAATACCCGTAAAAAAAAACTTTAAGGTAAAACATATTTTCAATATCTATTTTTATAGCGAGTTTTGGTTTTCGTCCTTATAAAATAAAATCATTTGTTTTCATCACTACACAATTTTTTCCTTTGTTTTTAGTTCTTAGGGTTTGTTTGGATTAGTTTATATTTGAACTTTTGCAATATAACTTATGCAAATAAATAAAGTTTTATGTTAATTTATAAGTTTCCGCTAACGAAAATTATATTTTAATAAGTTATTTTATCATAAACTACCTTGACAAACTTATAATAATATATAAAAATTTATTTATTTGCATAAGTTATTTTGCATAAGTCCAAAAATAAGTTAATCCAAACGGGCCTTAGTGGCTAATTTTTGTTCATTTTAATGTCAATATTATGACTTTTTATGTTTAAAATATGTCTATATTATGTATATATATCATGTTAACTTATATGAGTCTATATTATATTAAAAAATATTAAAAAAATGTCAAAATTTTAACCATTAAAAACTAAAAACAAAAGAAAGATTTTTGTAAGAATTAAAATAAATGATTTTATTTTATAGGACAAAAATTAAAATTCAGTATATATAAAAGTAAGGACGGAATATTTTACCCTTAACTTTATTAATGTTTGCCAAAAAAATATTCTGTCTCTTGTCCAATACACGAAGGGAAAAATGTAATTAATTGCAAGGAAGCTTCAGCTCACGGCTTTATCAACAAGTACAGGTAGAACATCCATGAGAAAAACTCAATTTTAAATATTTAAGTGGGTTTTATATATACGCATTATTTATTTATAATTTTTTAATAATAATATTTAATACTCGATCTTTTCAATCTACACCTCAAAAAACTTATTAAATGAAATTCAGTTATAATTTTATATGATCTAATAACTCTATACTAGTATATTTTAATTTTTTTTAATATTAAAAAATGTGGAAGTTGATTCAATAAGAGTCACAGTGGAGTCGAGAGCGGCTATTATTGGAAGATGAGATTGTTTATGTGACCACATCTTTTTTCCTTACCCTAACAACAAATCGTCGAACAAAGAGAAAGAGAGTGCTTATTTGAACACTTCTTTTCAATAAATACCAATTTTCTTTTTACTCCACCAATAATTAATACCTAATAAATACCGCATCTTATAAAAATAATATTACTATTAGGGATAGTCTTAATAAATTCTTTGGTAGTACTTACTGCTTATCTTTCGGTGTTAGCAAGATGACAACACAAAATTGAGGATGGTTGTTTACAGTTACACGTGTAGGATGAGTTGAACTATCAACTATCCTCTATCCCTATAACTATTTGAATTGGGCCTGTTAAATAATTAGCCTTTCAAAATCACTTTATCTATTGTGAAATATGAGTGTCTTTTACGTGATGATTTCTCAGAGCACCGAGTAAAGGGTATGCTCGAAAAATTGACCATTGTGATGCTCTTACTCGTGGAATGTGGGAAATGTTGCATGGTATGGAAATAACATGTCTTGGAATATGACCATGTTATGCCAGCTTTAGTCTATAGAATAAGAAAGATGGCTCAGAAAATTGACACGGCAAATTCAATTAAATTTGGCGTGAACAAATTCATTATTCAACAAATTGACTTGCAAACTTCAGAATTCGTTTGAGTAATATGGAGTTGATCATATCGTCTACACGTATGCTGTTACCACTACGATCTCTTTCCCACCTTAGCCCCCCCCCCCCCTCTTTTGTTAATAATCTCTAATCTCTATATTGGTACAATTTTCAGGTAATGTGTTTATAACATGATTATATTAATTTGTTAATAAATTGGATAACTAAAAATAATTTATATGTGAATCCCAATATATCTCAACAAAAGGAGAAAAAACATCAGAGAAAAAATTGAAGAAGATCCAAATCCGTAGAAGTTTCCGAGCATATTTGATGTATTGGAGTGCGTGTAAATCTGCAATACAAATCTTCTGCACAATTAGTGTGTATGACAGTAACAACTTTGAGTTTTTTTTTATAAAAAAAAAATTGATTACAATTTTAATTCCCCTATTTTCTTTCACCTGTGAAATTAATCCTTTCATTTTGAAATCATTCAATTTTGAACCCTCCATAAAAATTGATCAAAACTCGTAAAATTATAAGAAAAAATGGAATAACTAAAAATGGGTACTTTTAAAATAACGAGACCAATTTTGTAAAGAATTAAAATAGAGGACAAAACTGTAATTAATCTTAAGAATAAATTATAGATAGACAAATACTTTACATGAAACACACAAAAATAGTACATAGGTATCAATATTGAAACACAGAAAATATTACATTAATTGTATTTGTATTTCATCGTGGTGAATGCTATAAATTTTAATATAAATATTTATTTATTTATTATCTTTTTACCTCACCAATTTATTGAAGGTACTTGATCTTTTTATTATTGGTTTGTTTGTTTTTACCTCAACTAAAAAAAAATACACAAGTGAATTTTATTAGTTAGATTTCTCACATAACTCCCCCTAATATTGAGTTCCAACAGAAAGTAATACAAGTGTGAGTACTTGTGCCTTCGTGGTCTGCGGCTGTACTTGAGAGATAAGATACATCTTTCTAAGATCAAAAATGATTTTTCAGTGGAAATTACTTAGCTTTATCAATATACTTCAAACTAGTAAGCACAAAAGATATCTGTGTCCATGTCAGGAAAGAGTTTCCAGTTACATGTAGTTGATATATAGTTATTTCAGACAAACTATTTGAAAGGAAACCGGACCGAAATCTAACAATGCACAGGAACAGCAGCAGTAACAGACTGAACAACAACCCTGGTAACCTTTTTTTCACTACAATATACAAGTCAGGTCACTAGGAAGTCTTTCACGATTCAAAGTTGGTCCTGTCAAAAAACGGAAGCCTTTCACTTTACTTCAGATTATCATCTCCGGTTATTCAACCTGCAGGTAACCTCAATGAAAGATCAATAGTATCATGTCCATTAGTTCTTGCATCGGCGGCTTCATATACTTCCGTAACCGCTGGGATGGAGCTATTGGTAGTGCAGTTGCCAATAATTTTCTTAGTTTCAGCACCACTATCACCATTGTCTGTGGGTCCTTTCTTGATTCCCACATCTTTCTTCATTAGTGAGGAGTACCTTGTTTCTACAAATTTAAAGATAACTAATATTAGTAAATGGAAATTTGTGAAGATCTTACAATATTTCTTAATAAAGAAGTTTGAGGGATTAAAGGAACACATTGATTTATATTCTTTCAGTTGCCTCGGTGACTGATATTAAATAAACTATCAAAGCTACTATTAGGGACATTAATTATTTCTAGGTATTCTAGTATCCAATCAAACATATGACTTGAGATAAACTGAGGAAACAAAATTTCAGGAACCGCCCTTTCCAGGGAAATTTTTTAAAAAAGTGAAATGTGTTCCAATTGATCACACAAGACAAGAATATAGGTATCTGTTGTTTTTATGCCATTTGAATTAATTTAATCGTCATTAAACACAACACTTTTAAATCCTAGAAAAGAAGAAAAAGAGTTAACCCCACAGTAGAGAGAACATGGTCATTTATTTCTGTTCCCACTTTCTGCTTCTCGAATTTGGTTTATGCATACAGTCAATATCTTTAAAAATCAAAAACTTAGAGTTAAGTCACTAAGAATAGAGGGATTGTTCATTACCTCAATAGCATAACATATTTAACCAAATAGCAATGCAATTCCTTGACTTTTCAGTTGTGGAAAACTATAAAATTCACAAGTTCAAATCCTAACAAGAGGTCTCAAAAACAATACAACAATGCAATACTTCTGCTGTGTTGAACAATTTCTTTTGAGAATGAGCTAGTGACAAGGTGATAGAACACAGGGAAATTGTAAACTGAATCGCAATACTCTGTATTGGAAAAAGCAGCAGAAGAGCCAAAGCTCTTTTTGCCTAAACACTTATAGATAGATACAAATTACAACGGTGATACCAATCTCTACAATCATACAAATGATGAAACCATTCTTGTCACCATTTTCTTCCTTGGTGACCAGAACTGTTATGGGTGAATATATGGTTTCATAATTTTTATGTTCCAACTTTAATTTCATGAATATGATCATTCTATAAAGTAGTCTGGGTAAGACAAATTGCTACAATGTGCAATGCATCATAAAGAGGCCAGGTATGGGTAAAGTACATGGTCAGCTGAATCAGTATAACCATCACACCATGCAAAATAGTTCTTGGCTCATGAGGACATGTGAGTGTGACAAAAAATGGTCTATTTCGATATAAAGCAAGAAATCTATAGATGGGGTCATGGGTTAATTATCTCCCTCGTTATGAACCCATTTGAATTAAAAGTTTGTCAGCTATGTCAAGTTTGGCTTTTCACAATGACTATTCATAGAATATTACATGTATATTTAAGACAAGAAAACTCGGGTTAATTTTGTGCCAACAATTTCAAAATTGTAAGCGTCATAATATGAAAGCCTAACCTTTTATGCTACCAAGAGTAACGAGTCCGCCAAGAACATCCCTGAACTTGGTCAGGATAAGCCTTTCCTGCTCTGCATAAGCATCGGTGCATCCATCAGAATTGGAAGACTTCTGAATCATGTTCAGATAAGTGTTGTTAATTGCAACTCCATTTGCAGAACCATTACCGAAAAACATCACATCCTGTTCATCACACATCAATTCAAGTGTTTCTGGTGATGGTGGCCTATTACGAATGTCAATATCAACTGCATCTGCAACATCTTTATTTGAATGATTCTCACAAACAGGGTTGAGAACAGATCTACTGTCTTGCAGCGGTTGAGCTGATGAAGCAATAGAAGCTTCATATTTCCCAGGCCCTATTTTCCTAACTACTTCCCCTCTCACTTCTGGAAAGTTGAAAAACAATAACAATGTCAATTGGTCTCACATATCAAATGTGCGAAAAAGTAGGGGAAGAGTGAAAAGCTAGAGAATAGCAAAGACAAATATATTAATTAAAGTGTACGAGAATACTAATGCATACTTAAGTAAATGTCCTAACCGCGTAAAATTTGAAAAGTTCCCAAATGAAAACAAAAGTATTCTCAATCATTTACCACAAAGTAGATAAATCAAATTATTATAAGATTAATATAATATTCGTCCATGTGTTAGTCAAAACCTGCATTTGTATTTGCAGCTACTCCGGAGAGAACAACTAAAAGTGAACAAAGATTCTTCACACTCTGTGTCTGGAGGACATCAGCCAACACAGACCTTCAGCATGAAATATTGTTAATTCCCAAAAAAATAAATTATATTCACATTTCAAGCATAATATAAATTTGTCACCTAATGATTGAAAAAAAAATAACATACCTGTACGTAGATATTGAAGATCCTGAAGTTCTTGTGTTGGCAGTATCAGAAACAAAGGAAGCTGACAGGGATAAAGGTGATGAAGCTATAGGATCAAGTTCCTGATTAAAATTCAAGATAACGTAAAAATTATTAATTGCAATTGGATGTATGAACGTGGAGGAAACCTATAACTAAATTAACAGAGAACTAACAAGGAAATTGCTGGCTCCTAGGGATAAAAATAGAACTAAGAAGTTGATATATGTGGTCTGCGGTGATATACGACAATGTTATTGCCTTATTAGTTTCATATGATTTCAAATACAAACATAATGAATTTGAATAGTGGCCCTACAACAGAAATAATAACTAAATGATTATTGAATAAATCCAAGTAAATCCTATCAATAATGCAAAGTAGAACACACCTGTTGGTATTGAGAAGTCGCGTTAGCAGTTTGATCTACAAATGATTTGCCAGAAAATATTTCCTGGATTTTTCTCTTCTTGGGTGTTATATGTGTTCCAGAGCTGGAGGGTCCAACTGCTCCACTAATGGCAGCATTAGTTGCCTCTCTGATTTGAACTAGATGGCACTCTTCTTGAAAAACTGCTCTCCCTTCGTCACTTCCTTCAAAATTCTTGCAGTCCATGCATTTACAATTTTCAGAGCAGAGGATGTTGGCTTGGAAACACTCGCAATACTTCTTAAGGCAACCTGATTTCTTGCAGTGGCATCCTTTGTTGTGCTTTCCTATTACTTGATTTTCAGACACTTCCTCCTGAGTTTGTTCAAGACATTTAAATGCACCCACAAGTCAGCTAAAATATCAGCTAAATCCAGAATAGTTATTCACATCACAAAGTTTTAGTTCAAAAGACTGATGCAAAACACCAATTATAAATACTTGAGGGAGTTGAATTGAATTACTAACCATAGAAACTTCTGGTTTTTGTGGACTGCTTGCAATTTTTGGTTTGAAAGCATTTGGATTTCTTTCCAGTGTTATTCCAACGGCCTCCTGTCGGGCAGTCTCATTGTCCACATTATTATGACAATTTATACAGTTGCAACCATCGCAATAGATCCCAGCTGCAAAGCACTCACAGTACCTTGCAGTTGCAAAATTAGCCATTGTTAGTTAAAGAAAGCGCAGAAAAAGAACGCAAGACGTTCAAATAATATAGTGTGGTCATGTGATAAAATTTCTTCATGGAAGTTTCTCATACAGAGAAGCTAAAGTACTTACAATTTAAGGCATCGAGAATTTTTGCATTTGCAATGTTTTTGTTTCTTTGGGGTGTTGTCCTTTAATCCAGCATTATTTTGAGACTGTGATCTAGGACTAGGAGATTCGTGCTTCCTGAAAGGAAAACAAATGCATTCAAACACAATAAATTGCAAATCAATACAAAAGTTCTTACTATGAGGCGAAATTCAATCATAGAGTAAGAGATAAAACAGTCATTTTGAGAGGACAATTTAAATGGACAGATGAAATATTTAATGTTTTTATTGACAAGTTTAGGTCATTTTCCTTTCCTTTCATGAAAGCTAATGGCTGCAGTTTTGTGAATACTACTTTCCAAAAAAAGTTCAAGCATTACTGTTTTCATATTTTACCCACAAGTTACATTAGGAGTATAACCAACCTCAGAATAATGCTTAGATTAAGCAAACCAAGTTTTTTTTTTTCAAAGATGGATGATTAGTGAAATGAATTATTGACTACAAGTCTACAATTGGTAGAAAACCAAACCTCTCATCCCAAATACTCTTTACACTAGTACTTATGCGACAATCCTTACCTTTAAAAATTCTCCAAGAATCATACTTTTTGCAAATCTAATCAAATTATAGACAGGAACCCTATTCTTCAAATAGAAGCTAACTTCCAGCAAAAGCCTTCTATTTCTTACTACCATACTATCTCAACCCATACTAAAATTCAAAAAATACACCACCAATACATCCAATTCAACGTTCTAAGTGAATATCACTACACCAATAATCCATACACTTTATACCATCCGAAAATCCCTTATCACTAAATGCAACACATACTCAGATAAAATAAAATCAAAATACTGTTTTTTTACTTTTCTACTTTTTCCTTTTATTTTATTTTATTTCAATTCTTAAGGCTTAAAATTACTCACACAGCTTGCAACCTCTTCACCGGAAGTTTCTGTATTCGACGAACGGGCGAAACTAACTGTGACTGCGGTGACTCTAAACGTGGCATTACCGGCGGAGACTGTGACGTCCTCTGCTGTTGCCACCGTGGCTCTGAACATAACCACGTCCGTCGCCCTAGTAACTGAAAATCCAATTGCAATTGCGCCGGAGTACGTGACTGCTTCGGCGGCTGTAGAGTAGTTTGTGAAAGTGACCGTGGCGTCGCCGTCGGTGGCGACAATGTCAGGTGTACCGGACCTCCATAGACGGCAGTGAAATCCAATTGCCTCACCGATTTCCTAGAAGCTAAATCCAGCGTTGTTTCACTCTTCTCCATCAACGTTTCTTCCTAAACCTGTAAAAAAAAAAAGCTCAACGCTAAACAAATATTGATCTCGCAAAGCTTCGATTTCAAATTACAAATCACAATGTGTGAATCTTAACCGTTTCAAATTGAGTTTCTGAAACATGCGAAAAGAACTTTATCGAAGCTAATAGTAACGAAAACCTTTCTCGTGCGTTACGGATTGTAATTTGTAATTGTTGAAGTTAAGAATCGACGCGATTGTGAGAGAAAGTTGTGGAAATCGATGAGAAAAAAACATGCAGAGAATGAAATTTTTGGTGCGCAATGAAGGATTGTAGGTGGAGAACGGTTGCCGGAGAATTTGTTTTGCGGTGAAGGCTCCGCCGTGGGAGTGGTTACTGGTTAGTGTCACTTCGTTTTTCTCTCTCTGAGTCTTGACATTTTGAAAATTTAATTTATTTATAAGTTGAAACTTGAATGGTTTAATTTGACGGTTGAGATTATCTGCAGGAGATGTAAGTGTTCTATGTTCGTTGGATTTGGTGAGATGGTACCGGTACTTTTTCGGGGAAGTAACGGAGATAAATTTTGGCGCTAATTTAATCTTACAGAATATGGGGATTTGAGCCGCATTGATCTGCAACAAGTGAAAGCATTTTGTATGGTATAATAAGGCCGATTGAATTCAGCTTATTTTTGAGCTTATGAAAATAACTTATATAAATAAATAAAGTTTTATGTTAATTTATAAATTTTCATTAACAAAAATAATATTTTTAAGAAGTATTTTTTTATAAACTACATTGAAAAGTTTATAGTAATTCATAAAAATTTATTTATTTGCATAAACTCGAAAATAAGGCAATCCAAATGGCCCCTAACTAGCGTGGACATCTCTTTTTTAAGCATCCTGATGTATACTTTCATCGGAGCAAAACACAAATAAATATTTAATAGGTATTGAGTTTACAATAAGCAGTGATACTTGTACGTACTATTTTTGTGAGACATACTATATTTATATAATGATGTAGAGTTATTGGTAAGATATGTTATTGGTGGGACCGATTTAAGTGTTAGGTTGGAGGAATCGAGTGTTTAACTAATATTATTATTAAAAAATTAAAAATGAGTGATTTGTACACGTGGAATCCAATTAAATACTAAAAAATGAGTAATTTCATTGTGGATGTTCTGGGTACCAATTAAGTAACCTTAAAAAGGTAGAGTTTATATTAATTTCACCTTTTTAAAAGGAAAAATATTTGAATGATCACAAGTGTTTGGTCATATAAGATTTGGTTACACTCACATAATTAAAAATACAAATTATTTAATTATTTGAAAAATACATATTATTTAATTCTTTTATCATTTTAACCTTTTTCAATTTTGTGAAAGTGATCAAATCAAGAGACCAACAAAAGTTTCTCTTTTAAAGTTGAATAAGTAGGAGTTCAAGAGTTCGAACTCTGATCTTGCATATTACACTGAGTCATAATGATTATTTTAATTTTTGTTGAAGGTGGAAATGAAATCCTTTATCATCACTTGTTAACTTTTCTATTCTTACTACCAAGTCAATCTTATACTAATTTCTTTAAAATCGAAAATTAACATTGAAAACAAAAAGTGAATGATGTCTATGTTTTAAAATAAGTGTCGTAATTGTAAAAATAATTTGTCATAGAAAAAATTGTCACTTTAGATTTTCAATATAATTATGATTGTATATTTGGAGTAGTTACAATTGATTTTGGAGATGTAAAATAATTTTGACATATTTGGTTGCTCTTAAGTAGAAATGATTTTGTCTTTAAAATTGATTATAATTTGAAAGTAAATTTGTAGTTTTTTAATCTAAACATGATTTTTACACTTAAATTTGTTGTTTAACTTCATTTTATATAAATGTATTCAAACATAAATCATTTTACATGCAACTCACTTTTAAATAAAATTAATTTTACAAAATTAATTTATTCAAAGTCATCAATTTTTATTTTTTTTACTTTCACCATCAATTGAATCTAATTCAGGGATCAGTTCTTGCATCAAAGTGATTTCAGTTTCCTTCCGATCGCAGTTGGAATTCATCAATTTTTATCACCACATAACCAAACATTCACTAATTAATGTTATCCTGCACCACTTTTAAGTTATTATCAAGTGTGACATTTATTTTGAGAAGTAAATAAAAAATTATCTTCTTTTTTATTTTCTTTATTTGTATGAAATTATCAAGTTGCGACATTTATTTTGAGAAGTAAATAAAAAAGACAATTACAATTAATTAAAAAAAATTAAAAGATATATTAAATTTTGAGTATTATTACATTTTGTACTTTTTACAAGTGAGACGTGTATTTATATTGAAGAATACTTATTTATACACAATTTCAATTGAAAAAAATTTTGGACACATAGATTAATAAATAAATAAACAAAAGTGAAACTAAATATAGTATTAAATGATGTGACTAGAATTTTTGTTTTAATTTTTTTATTTGTGAATATGGGCCTAAAAATAATTTTGTTTTAGGATAGTGACTAGAGTACTCATGTTTATTTCCCATTTAAAAACAAAAATACACACTCCAAGTTCAAGGCCTAGGAGGAACAATATTATAGTAGTTTTTAGTTTGGGTTTGTTGAAGCTTAGAGATAAACTGAGAGAAGTTCCTACACTTAAATAGAAACATAATAAGGTGATGAAGTGATCATCATATTCAAGCTACTTCTTTTTGAGACGTTGGTGAATTAGACAATTTGAAGAGGATATTGAATATGATTGTAAGTAAAAAAGGTAAAAAATGAGATTAATTTTTTTTTAGCAATGTAAGGTTTTGACATCTAATTTGTTAAATGTTTGAACAAATTATAAAATTGAGAGCTATGAATATGTTTTTTTAATGACAAATATAATTATTATATAGATAAAGTAGGGACGTAAACGTCTACAGTACAAACTCAATAGGGATACCAAGTGCCAGAAGTGCTCACATCCTGAATCCTGACTACAAAAAGATAAGAAAGAACAAACATAAAAAAATTACAAACATCTGAACCACAAACACACAGACCCCGTTTGTTACAACTTTTTCTAAAAATAATTTTTATTGCATATCATGTTTTTGTTACAACTCTATGGTCTTTAATTTCCCATCAAATCACTCCAACAACTCGACTATAGTAAAATCGATCACATTCAAATTGTATACATTTACTATATCTATATGACGAGGATCATAAGAGCATGAAGATAATCTATATCTATATTTTAATAAAATTAAGATAAAGTTTGTTTTGTTTAACGGTACTTTATAATAATTATTTTAATTTTTGAATTGTATATAATAATTTTAATTTAGATTGAATTAATGACATTTGTAAGTGTAGGAATCAATTCCTTATACTCCCTCCGTCCCTATTTATAAGAGTTAGTTTGACAAAAAATTTGTCCCTTTTTATAAGACCCTTTTACAATTATCAATGATATTAATTATTTATTTTCCAAACTTACCCTTATTTACTTTGCATAGTTTTTTTAATAGCATTAAATTCTCTTTTGTTTGATACAAAGCACTACAATTAATTGTAAGGGTATATGTAAAATCAATATAATTTGCCAATCAATTTAATATTAAATCCCACTTTCTTAATACCCGTGTTTTGTCAAACTAACTCTTATAAAAAGGGACGGAGGGTGTATATAGTTTATTTTAGGAAAATATGATGTATGTGTCCCTTATGTGTCCAAAAGGGTGTTATTTATGGCCCATTTAAATTTATGATGAATTTTGCTATAAGTATGTATGTATTTGTGTATTTGCAACCTCGTTATTTGAGAGAATTAAGTTTTAAAAGATTAGATTTTTCTCTTATGAGAAGGATGAATGGACAACGTCTCCTCTTTAAGCTTTTTGGATTATATAACTTGCTTGATACTTATTAACAATTTTTTTTATACGATTGCGACTATTCCTCATTGGCTTATCAACTTTCTTGTTGTGGCGCCTTCCTTCTCTTATTTTCTTAACCTAATCCATATTTTCTTATGGGAAATGCTCATTGTTACGGAACAAGGTAAACACGAAATGCATGATCTATAGTAGACGTTGATTTTCATTCAGCTGACCTGATTTCCGTCCAAATTGAAAGATTATATTTTTAGTATTTCTCAAAACAATACAAATGCTATTCCTTCCTTTCTTGTGTGAATAGCTTTGTACTACTTAGCAGTGCTCTTTTCTTATTTAATTTTTTTCTATTTATTTTTTTCCATTGATTTACCACTTTGTTTGGACAAATTACCTTATGAAATTCTTCACTACATAGTACATATGGAAGCAACTACATTCACATCGCTATATATACCTATCACCCTAATTAACTCAAGATCATTTAATAAAGGGTTAATAGGTCTTTACCCCCTGCAAAGTAGTTGATTTTTGCGTTACCCCCCTGGAATTTTTTTCTTTGAGATTACCCCCTGCAAAATTTATTTTTTTGATTCACTCCCTTGGATGCACTTTTTAAATCGGTTATTTTGTTCAACCGATTTAAAAAGTGTTGTTTTTAAATCGGTTATTATGTTTTTTTTTCCTGCCACGTCAGCAAAAGGGGGGTAAATAAAAAAAATATATTTTGCAAGGGGGTAATCTCAAAGAAAAAAATTCCAAGGGGGTAACGCAAAATTCGCCTACTTTGCAGGGGGTAAAAGCCTATTAACCCTTTAATAAATTGAATATCACATTAGTTAATTACATGTACACAACCCATATATTTAGATAATGCCCGCCTTTACAAACACCTCTCTCATTTATTTTAGTTGGGGTATGTAGTGGAGTTTTTTATGACAAAATTAGCAAGTGTACTAATCGTATCGTAAGTAATAAAATAATTCATATCTATGGAGATTGTTTAAATTCCAATTAAGCAATTTAATTGCATTTATGATGTAAAAAGGGGGATTTTTCTTGGTTTAGGTGTTAGAAAATAAACTTTGAAATAAAATTAGGGTTTTGAGTTAAAAAGGAGAAGTGATTGGATCTTTTCGGTTCATCTAATTACTATTATCTCGGTAGTTCATGCATGTTAACAAATTACAAATTCGGTTTCACGATTTAATTAAAAAAAGTGATTATGCCCAACGTCTTGGTAACATAATCCTCTACATTGATCATAAATCCCTAATCTCTTAGGATGATGATTTACGATCAAGTGGGGAATTTGAACTTTCATCCTTAAATTCTCAATTAACAATCCGAAATCTCTAAAGTGAAGGTTAATTAAACAAATATTCCCAGATCGATGATTTATCTCTATTCTCATAGTAAACAAATAATTGGAATCATCACACAAGTGATCAATTTATGTAAAGCATTAAACACAAGAAATAATTGACTGGAACTAACTTCGTAATTTATTAACATAACATATGAAACTGTATGGTTCAAGAATAATAGCAATTAGAATCTCCTAAGATCCAATCATAAGAATTTAGCTACTCATATTTATAATAATCATAGCATAAAGTTTGAAGAAAGAATACACGGTTAAGATGATATAAGGTTGTTGAATCTTCCTCTCGGTTGAATCTCCAGCCCTAGCACTCTCAAAAACGCGTTCCTTGGTATATTTACACTGAAAATCGACCCCTGTTTATTGGAAAACGCAAAATTAAGATGTTCTGTCACGAGGTTGCGCCAGGCGCAACTTATTATTGCGCTAGGCGCATGCTACATAAATCAAATGCATTTATTTTCTTCATGAAAGTTGTAGCTCTTGATCTTAACTTTCATTTGCCGCAGTTCCCGCCTTATTCCGAGTTACGAAACTCTAGATATGGTCAAAATACCGGACATACATCATGATGCAAATTGTGCTGATTTTCTTAATATAATTGATCTAAAACACCTGTTTTTGACTTATACATCCAAATCTTCAACTTCATAGGAAATCACCTAAAATCATGTCTAAATGACTCGAATTAACTTTAAACTAATATAAATTGACACTAAAAATTCAGTGTCATAAGTTTTTCTTATGTAGTCAATATTCTTTTTCTTTCTTGCTCTAATTGTAATGAGTTGAATGAGTATTGTTGGACTCGATAGAGGTTTGTAGTGTTGGAATTAATTTAATGTTAATTATAAACATGCTCTCAATAATAAAGATTAAATCTATAATCTTGTAACCTTATAAGCATAATGTGGAAGCCAAATAACCATATGAACATGTATATAATTACAGGATGTACAACATGTTGATTTATTAAGATTATAGGAATTATTAAGATTATAGGAATACCTGGATATAAGAATATGAACTAACCGTAGTCTCTCATATAGTAATCCTGAAACATAGAGACGAATGATGAACATCCATTGGCTTGTGGTTCTTTCTCAACCGAGACTCCTTATGCCTTAAACTCTATTCAGATGGGTAGAAGAGACGAATGCGACGTGTCCGGTATATTGGGGACCATAACCTATATATAGTGTGATGATCCATTAGGGTTCCCATTATTCCAAATGGGTCATCCTGACATCCACTCATATTGAGCCTATATCCAATTAAATTAATTAATTACCCAAATAGAAATCTAATTAATATTTTTACTTAATTTGATCACTAATCAATTAAGGTCCCAAATTGATAAATAGCTAATATAATTAATAAAGATATTTGCCCACCTAATATTCTTGGAATATAATAAAATATTCCAACATGTAGAGCATACTAGGTTTTTTTAGAGCGTGGTTTGTTGGTTTAGGGGTTTTTTTGGCTTCCTTTTAAGGGTTTGGATCCAATTATCTTTGATTGTGCAAGTTTTTATCCGGTCTTCAGGGCTCTTTTTAGTGTTTTTGTGTTCTTGTTCTGAATTTTCTAATTGTTCATTTGAGTTATTATTTTGAGTACATCTTGTACTTGTATTTCAAAATTTTATCCTCTTCTATTCATAATAACATTATATTTTCATTAAAAAATTACACGAATTGTACCGTTTTTACTTTACTTATAAATTTCATTTAAAAAATAGAAATTGGGTCAACTCTTAAGATTGTACTCCATGCGCAACATTTTAAATGCAAAATTCACATTTTTAGGTTTATTGCATAACTAATATACTTGGATTTTATTATAGTCCAGATATATTAATTATATGATGAACTTAAAAAGGTGAAATTTCACTACAAGAAATATTATTTTTGGCAACAACTTTTTTTGTTAATGACTTGTAACAACTTTTAACAAAAAAAGTTGTTGCAAAAAATAATATTTCTTGTAGTGAAATTTCACTTTTTTAAGTTTATCATATAATTAATGTATCTGTACTATAATAAAATTCAAGTATATTAGTTATGCAATAAACCTAAAAAGGTGAATTTTGCTTATAAAATGTTGCGCACAGAGTACAATCTTAAGAGTTGACCCAATTTCTATTTTTTAAATGAAATTTATAAGTAAAGCTAAAACGGTAAAATTCGTGTAATTTTTTAATGAAAATATAATGTTATTATAAATAGAAGAGGATAAAATTTCTATATACCGAAACAATGTTTTTTATTCTTTCACTTATACTCCCTCTGATCTTATTTATAAGCAACAGTCACTTTAGATACATTGAATAATTAATGTATCTAGTTCACTTTTTAAACTAGATACATTGGTTATTCAATGTATCCAAAAATTGATATTTGCTTATAATTAAGATCGGTTGGAGTATTATTTTTCTTCTTTTTACCATAACCAACACAAACTATAAAAATAATTGTTAGATTTTGATATTTGTTTAGCAATATTAATTTTAAATATATCTTATAGTAATTTCGGATCTCAAAGTATGTTGAAAGGGGTGGGTAACGGGTTGGGTAGGGCGGATTTGGGCTAAAAAATACCATCCATTTCAACCCGCGGTTGTAATAATGAGGTTCAATCCGACTCTTTTTAAAAATTCGGTTTGTGCGGGTTCGGTTTATGCGGATTGACGGTTTGACGGATCGGTTAATTCGGTTTTGAACTAACAAATAAAAAATTATCTATAAAATAAAATAAAAAACTCAATTGTGTGGTGTGAAGAGAACATTAGTGCAAGTGAAATAGAATAAAATATAACGTATAATAAAATAGTAACAATAAATGTATCGTGATATTAGTATTTGAGTGAGAGAAAGCTAGTAGTTTTCAACTACTAGTTAGTGGTATCTTGTTTCCACTTTCCGAGGAAACAAACAAAAACAAGTTTTGAGTTTGTGTGTTTCGAGATATGTTCAACCACTCATCATATTTTATATATTAAATAAAAAAAAGCTAAGATTTATGTAACTCGGGCGGGTTCGGGTACCGTTGGGTTGATTTTCGAAAACCGAACTTGTCCATTTCAACCTGTCTACAACCGAAAATATTTGACTGACAACCCGACAATCCGCAGCAACCCGCCCGCTTAACCATTTTTCGGTTTGGATTATTCGGTTTGAATCGGTTTGCGGATTTTTACCCACCCCTTGAAATGGTCCAGATTAAAATAGTGACCTAAAAGAATAAAAACCACACATATATGCTCCTATTTGTGTTGGTTGGTACTAAGAACTCTGTATGTTTAGTTGCATCCGCATATATTCACAAAGGTGCCAATAATGCAATCCTGTCAAATATCTCTTCAGCTGTAACTGTAACTATTTCTATGAAAGCCTCTCAAGCTCCTTGACTACACTGTTCATCACGAAACTTGTCATATCACAAATCCAGTTCATAATTTAGCTAGCAACTAACTAGGTCACCTATTGCTATTGTTATAGTAGTGTTATACCATCTCCTTCACTTTTCTAACCTTTTTGTTACAAATATTAAAAAAAAATTAATAAGTTTTCTTTAATGTAGAAATTCCATCTGCGTCCATTATTAAATTATTATTTATGTATATATTTATCCAATATTAAATTTAGATACTACTATTATTAAACTATTTTCTAATTAGTGGATTTAGTGCTCATTATATTTTTCTCATTCTCTATTATTCAATATAATTTCTTTTGGTCCTTGAGATTTATGATCTTAAGGTTGTGTTTGGTTTTGTGGAAAGAAAGTGAAAGCAAAAAATTTTAAGAAAATTGATGAATGAATTTGAATTAACTCTAGTCTAAATTTAACTATCAGTTTCCGTAATTTTCTTTCATTTCAATTTCTTTCCCAAACAAAGCTTAAAGGGTTATCTCATTCTTTGTAAATCAATTTAGTGAGCTATTTAGAATGAGAAATAACTATATTTTTGCTGCTGCGTCTCTTTGGTTTCGACTACAATAGTGGACAATGTTAAGGTTTTTTCTTGGAGGTGATATTTTGGCTATGTTAAAAGTGAACTTTGCTTGTATCATGAATGGGATGTGTTCCCAATATCCTTAATTATTTCTCTATTTGATATGTGCCATTTTCATTTATTTATTTTATTTTTATGTTGCGATAATAATCTTCATCCTCAATGCTTTAAAAATGGACCGAACGGTCCAATTTGTCAGTTGTTTCCGGTCACATTGCACAAGATAAACTGTGTGGTTGGTGTTGAGGAATTCATAGGAGCTCAAGATAAACATCGAGTCAAATGTTCCTGGACCACAAGAAAGAAAGATGCAATATCTCCATAAAAACCTTAAAACATTAAGTTAATGTATCACTTATTTTATAAGTCTAACATTTTTTCTTTGCTATTTTTTTAATTATTTAATTATCAATCCAAAAATTAACTTACCGTGGTTGAACAGAAATAAATATTCCATTATTTATATAAATATGATTAAACTAGCTTGTATTATGTTTAGGCTATATATATTTGGGTACGGTTAAATGAGAATCATCGGAAGCAAAGTTGTACAAATTAAAGTTGACAGGGAAAAAGCATTAGATTCCACTATGGGATACATATAAATTAAATTATATGCAAGGACAAAATAAATGAAACTTTTGTGTTATATAGATGGGTCGTTTTATTTGGGTATATTATGATGGTACGTGGGGTAGGTGTGGAGTTTTGGACAAGTGCGGAAATTTTGTACTGCTTTCTTTAATTACATTGCTTTCATTTCATATATGTCCACATGGGTCATGTAGCCACTTCCTTGTACTTTTTTAACTTAAAAACGAAACACCACTCTCGATCGTATTTCTACACGAACCATCGGAGATGGAAGATAGATAAAATTTAACATTCATGTAGTTATAGAAGAGAAGCTATTCAGTCCTCCATCGAAAACTCTCTACTAAGAAGTAAGAAATTAGGTCCCTAGGTACCATTAAAGTGACATATTTTGAATAAATCTCGATTTAGTCAGCGATCTTTTAATTTTGAAGTTTGCTCTAATTTTGGTAAGAAGATTATTCTTCAGCATGTTGTTGTTCGAAATTTGCATCGAACAACAACATAATTTTAGTGGTCAACCATAACCAAACTCCTTTATATGCTTTCATAATTAGCATAATAATGCTTATATATCCGAGAACACTTGAATATTGTAAAAGATATATTCTAACTTTTTTTTTGTCTTAGTTGAAGTGGTAATCCACTGAAAATTAAACTCACATAATTGTGAGATCCCGGGTTCGAACCCGGGTCACGACGTCCGGCCTAACAATTTCGGCATATTTTGCCAGTTGAGCTAGGACTTATGGGACAGATATATTCTAACTTTATCAGATGTTTTGAGTTCGAATTTAATCCAAAGAATGTAACAGTGTTAATTCTCATTCATACCAAAAAAAAAAAGGAATAATGCTTATATGCTGTATCATAAGAAAAACAAAATAGTGCTTATATGGTAAGAAACTTTCGGGTGATGTAAGCTCTATATATAGTAGCATACTAGAAAATACAACATGATTATGATTATGATTATGCATGGTAATCTAATGAATGTAGGCCCTTGTTTGTTGGTATAAATATTATTCTACCTGTATATCCAGCTCATATATTAATAAAACCCCAGAAGAAATTGTCCGAAATTTGGGGAAAAAAGATACTCTATTTTTGTTTGAAATTATATAGCGTAAATAATATTTAATTCGTACTACATCTCATTAATTTAAAGAATCAGAACAAAACCATTAACTGTATGGGAATTTCATTAAAAAAAATTATTGCGTTGAGATGTTTTATGAGTTAGGTTATACGTGTATCTCAACCAATTTAGGGTTATACGTGTATCTCAACCTATTAATCATTCTTCTCACAAAGATGGTATTCACTTGGTATGAACTAGGAGTACGAACATTTTTTTTCTTTTTTGTCAAAGTAGCATAATGATAAGAAGTTCACCTTAAAGATTAATAAGTGGAGTACTCAAGGTTTAAATTTTGACTTCAATATATACATAATGCGATGTTCCTATCAATTGAGCTATACTCACGAGATAATCATACATGAAGTAATGATATTTGTTAACATTTGTCTTGATTTATTTATGTGATACAGGGTGTGTTTGTTTCACCTTTAAAAAAATAGATTTTTTCTTTGTATTTTCTGAAAATAGATTTTGTAAAATTGTTTTTCAAAATATTACAAGTTTTTTTATATTCATTTTTTCTAAATTGAAACTCTAATTTTGACATCATATAACATAAATATACATTATTGAAAATCAAAACATAATCAAAATCGTAATTTTTCCAAAAAGTTGTATTTTAAAAATGATTTTATGTTCTTAAAAAAAAAAAGGTTTTTATGAAAATCTATTCGAGAGCCCGTTTGTTATAGCTTTTTAAAAAAAAAAAACTTATTTTAAAAAAATAATCACTTTTAAGAATATTACGTCCGTTTGTTATAGCTTTTAAAAACAATCAGAATCTAGAAATAATCTAAATACCGCTAAAAATTAGAAGCTAAAAATAGTAGCTTCTTAAAAAATAGATTTTTTTTAGAGGAAAGAGAAAACAATAATCAAAAGGTGTAGATATTTTTTATCCAAAAATATCCTTACATAAATTTTAAAATTCCAAAAATATCCTTATAAAAAATAATTTTTATCAAGGTAAACAAACACAAATAGCTTCTGATTTTTTGTAAAATCTCTAAAAAACAATCCCTAAATTATTTAAGGTCAAAATCACCTATTTTTTAATCTATAATAAACGGGCTCTGAAATAGCTTTAAATTAAGTTATTTTTTTGAAATTTTGATATCCAAATTTTTTTTCGATAAAATGATGAATGCCTAAAATGATATTTTAAGAATAACTATTCAAACCAAATTTTCATTTGAAGCTTTTATAAAAAGTTTCTTTGTAATTTTTTTTTTACACAGAATTATATAACACTATAGAATCCATTTTTTAAAAAAGCCAAAACAAACGGGTCTAATATCTCTCTTGATGTATATACACTTATTTATATATAAATCAAGAGTCAAACCACCTACTACATACTACATAATTAAGAAACTCAATTCCATTACTTAATTAAAAAAATTCAATTCTATTACTATTGGAACCAATTTATTGTGGGTCATATATTTTTCATAAGATGTTGGTCATGTATTCTAATAGTGCTACTCATAAGATGTTGGAACAAATTATTTATAAACAAAATTTAAAATGTTAACAATAATTTTCTTAATAAAAAAGCTATTTTATTCCCATGAGCTAAGTTTAATTGAAAAGACCATCATATATATTCCCCATGTAGGACAATATAAGAATTTTTTTTTAATTCATCGTATATTTAATATATCTAATATATAATATAGAACAGATACATTAAATATATAATAAATTTTAAAATAAATTTTTATTTATAAAATATTATGGAAAAAATATTTCATAGATAGAAATTGAAGTTCAAACATCAAACATCTCGAATACACTTTTAAGTCAATATTTTTTTTATGTCTATAACAAAATGACAAATACTCCGTAGGACCGAAAATTTACTCACCACATTGAAGTTGCAGATTTGAGAATATCAATCTTTTATTAATCGATAAAAGCAATAACGTTTTTTCTATTACTACCACTACATCACTACTACTAGTTTAGGACAGAATAGAGATATTGTGTACTGCAACATGTTTAGGGTTAAACGTGCCTCATCCTCCGTTACCCTCCAGAACAAATACCAAAATTTTAGGGTTTCAAATAACATCCAAATCTCTACCTAAATCCACTCTCCATAACCAAAAGTGCATGACACGTACCAATCAGAATCAATTAATGTGCAAATGGCATGATCAGTACCTTTAACCTTAGATGACACGACAGGTACAAATTTAATAAATGAAACGCTGAAAAAAGAAACGCGTGACATCAACGCGCGAACACTGTACACGCTTTATTTTCACCCTTCTATCTAGGGTTTCCTCGCCGTCCACAACACAAAGCCCATTATAAATGGTTAGTGATAAGAGCCGCACATTGTCGACACGTGGTAACATTTCATTGGATCTATTTTCTCTCTTCTAACATTCTTTTTCTACATAGACATCACTTGTGCTACGGTATTTTTTTTTCTCTCTCTCTCTTTTCATTTTTATTTTTAATTTTTTAAAATTTAATAAAGTTTTAAATTTATTACAAAAAAACAAACACATCTTCTTCCAAGACACAACAAGATAAAAATTCTCTCTCATCTATATCTTCACTCTCTCTCTCTCATCCCGAAAGAATCGAAAGCCTCTTTCTCTCTCTAGGGTTTGTGCGTGTTGCGCGCTTAAATTATGCCGGCGTTGTAGCGAATCACTACTCCGAGCTAAGCTATATTGCTTCTCTGTCGAAAGGTCTATCAAACGGTGTCGTTTCTATTCAAAGCCGTTGAGAATCGGTTAAGCTTCTGGGAGAGATCGTGTACGGTGATCCGCAGGTGAGTTCGCGTGTACCTTGTTCTATTAGATCAATAATTTTCGCTTCGTTTTAACAATTCGGTGATTGAATCCGTGTTGATCGGAAACTTGTTCTCCGATAAATCTCGAGATTTTTATTCAATAATAATAATATTAAGCTCACTGTACTGTTTATGGTGTGTCCACTTCAGCTTTTACTTTGCATTTTTTTTTTTTTGCCTCTTTGCTTTATTGTGCTACCGTTTCACGCTCCTTTTTTCTAATTTTTTTTGTTAATTCGCACCGAGTTAGTTAATTCATGTTTATCCATTGATGAGAGAGATAATTTTAATTTAAACGGTGAACCCTAGGATATTAATTTGACTTTATGGATATTTGTGCGTATAGTTTCATCATCGTTTCTTTCAGCTTCTTACATGCGATTTGTGAGGTGCGTTTCTCGCCACGCATTAATTCGCATATAATTCGATGATATTTTTGCTGTAAGATGACAATTTTCTCCTTCAATTTTTTTTTTTATATAAATAAAACCCTAGTGCTTTGCTGGGTTTTGTTAACTGTCTCTATCATTGAACTAATTATATCATTGAGATGGTTACTTTGTTATTGTAGTTGCGTTTCAAATCTTCTATTATTAATTTTGAGAGTATTTTTGGTTGGTTTATTCAATGTAGACCTAGGGTTTAGGAACTTTCATAATGTTGGATTTTATCATTTTATGTGATTAATCACTTTGTTTTGAGTTTTCATTGCTTCTATATAGGTTCATTTTTGACTTTGACTTTGTTGACCTTGTCTTTCCTTTTCATTTGTGAGTAGATTTGCATGAACCCTAATTATTTTTTAACCCCTTCAAAGCTTGATCATATGATAGTAGTGTTTTTCTCACATATTGGTATATATTCGCAACTATTTTTTTGATTAATAATAATAGTTTGACTTAAGTGTTGGACATTTTGACCAATTGTTTTGATTTTGACTTTAATATATGTGTGAATAGGAAACACTATTGGTGCTTGTAGCTGCGGTTACTTGTACTGTGCAAATGTGCATGCACAGTAGTGGAGGATTATTTGCAAGGTGATTCTAATATCGTCACTATATTTATTACCGAGTTCATGGGATCGTCCTTTATCCAGATTGACTCCATCTCTATTGATCTTGCCAATCCTATTAGTAAGAGGGATGCAGGCAAATGTGAACATTTCTCAATACGGTAAGCGTTGACGCCACATATTCTTAATAACAAACTATACTTCTGTTAGGGTGAGGGGAGCTTATTGAGTTGTATAGTTTATGTCTTCCTTAACATATATTTTTCTAATAGGCAAATGTTAGGAGTTAGTTTGTTAGTGGAGGAGGAAATATTAGTAGCAGCAGCAACACTGAACCCCTTACATATATCTCTTTCGGTGTCCCAACTCATATCAATGGGCAACTCTTTCTGAGACTCTTAGCTGATGTCTGTTGTTGAATTTTTATTTACTGTAATACTGCAATGTAGTATTTGAAGTAATTGATGTTCGGATTAGATTACACCTAGTGCTCCTTTTTCTTAATAAATTTCTTTGTTGTTTCAAAAATAAAAAAACAATAATATTTGAAGTTAGAACACTTTAATTTTTTTAATGCATCACAATAGTGGTGATGTGTGATACCTAAATATAGAAAATTTGGACTTCGGTTTTGTAATTAATTTGGGAGGGGGTGATGTCAAACTTTCTCTCCAGGATAAAAATTAAAGATTACATTTTCTTTTATTAAAAAAAAAATTCTTATTGGAATCAGAAACTGTCTTTTAATTCCCTTTAAAAAACTTTAACACTATCCTAATTGCTTATTGGAATCAGAAACTGTCTTTTGATTCCTTTTCAAAAACTTTAACACTATCCTAATTATTGTTAGTGCAGTGAATATGTCTCAGAAGTTCGGAAAAAAGACTGGAAACTTTGTTGGCCATTTCCAGTAGATGAGTCTGACAAGCAACCGTCATTTCCACCATTAGATGTGCCAAAACACATATGTTGCAGATATCCAAACTCTCAACAAGAAGATGCTGCTAAAGACATTCCTAAAGATAACCAAATAGACTTTACTTGTCCTAGTTCCGGAGGCAGATCTGATACTAACTGTAGTAATGCAGCTCTCAAACCTTTTATTCAGAAAGATCCGATATCTGACATTATTGTGAGAAGAGACATTGATCTCAATACGAACCTGAGCAGTGTCGATGGTTTCTTACCAGTTAGTATTGAGAAAGAAAACAAAGTCGGAGTTGGATTCAGCTGCAGAATTGGTAACTTCAATATCAATTTTATATGAGTATCTTGTTTATTATTTTAATGTTGGTGGTCTAATTTTGTTTGTTTCCTCCAGACCTTGAGAACGGATTAGAGGATAATCTCAATCACCAAGTAACTAGTGTTCTATCACCTAAAATTTATCCAGGCCTTGCACAAGAAGTGAGCACAACTAAAAGAGGTAGTTTCAACTTAATAGGACATTTGACTGTCAAACAGCAGCACTCTTTTTTTTTTTTGGTATTATCGAAGTGGCAAGTTAGTGTATATTATAGTAATGTATTCTTGATTTCAAAATTGTTCAATTCAACTAAAAGTTTTTTATTTTTATTGAAACAGGCGGTGAAAGTAGTGGAGTTTCTTATGTTCAGCTTGCTAACAATCTTAAATGCACGGATAAGAATTCTTCTGAGATTTGTAATGGGGGAACACCTTCTTCTAAAGATAACCAATGCATGAAAGATTTAGTAACAACAGCCATGGAGGCAGATAATAAATATGATCACACAACTGGACCACCTACTGAATCGTTTGATTGTAATCATGCTGTGCCTGCAGGAAGTACAGACAACATGGTTGAAGACGATTTTGAAGATAATCATTCAGAAAAGTCCAGTAGTTTGTCCCGGAGGAGACCTCGGAAGGTGCGTTTGATGACTGACTTGTTGCGTGAAAATGGTAAATTGAATGCTGGAAAAGTTGCCGTACAAGAATCCACATCCCACGGTACTTCCAATACTTCTGCAGCTTCACAGGCACACTCATTTTTCCAAGGAAAGGTGGATATTCAAGGAGATATGACTTTAACAAATATGGGTCAGAGTAGAAAAAGGAAAACTATCGTGGATGAAGTACGGAGTACGGAAAGTATGCGTTTTCAGAGGGCTGGAGTTGAAGCTCAAAACTTAGAGGGGATTGCAAAAACAACTGACACAGTGTTTAATAAGAGATCCAATTCCAAAGATGTACTAGTAGGGACTGGTTTACAAGTTCCCGAGAAAGGCAACTGGAGTAAATCTGAAAATGAAAGAAGCCATATTGTGGGTAAGAAGAAGAACAAAAAGAATCAAGTTGTTGACAATTACTTGATTCCTGACCTACAACAAGGACATAGAAAACAAAATGAGGACACTGTGTATACTACAGAAAAGGCATATGCATCTAAAACTGTTTCTTCTAGTTTAACTCCTATCTTCACAAGGAAAGGGATGGATAATTTCCCTTTCTACACCCCAAGAATAGAAAATGATTTCAATTCATACAAAGAAAAGGGGAAAATGCTGCAAACCGATGAAGAACTCAATTCTTTTTCTTGCAACAGAAATGACATGCTTGCCAGAGATTCGTTTGCATATTCAGGGGTAAAAATCAGATCTAGTGTTCCTTCAGATGTTCCAATTCCTTTGGACCAAGGAATGATGAATGGAAAAGGACCGGAGGAGGGTTTGCATCTTTCTTTGAACAGTTATATGTCAGAACATGGTTACAACAAGAAATGTATCCATCAAATAGAAAACCGCCTTCCCTTCTCATTGCCATTTCAAGAGAGCACTTCAAGAGTACCTCAGTTTAATAGAATAGACAGTGAAACCAATGTTCTTGGTGGACCAAGCATTCCTTCCAGGCACACAACAAACACTATTTCTGGAAAAGGAGTTCACTGTAAAGTAAGTTGCCGCAAAAATCTTCAGAGAATACTTTCCATGATTAGTTGAATAAGTATGTCTCGGATGAAGATGAAATTAATTTCTTTGACCAGCTAATGGTATTATGTAATTTTGCTCTCGTTTCTGTGAGCATTGAGCAGAGTTTGGTATTTTTAATCAGTATTGCATTTCTATAGACTTCTTTAAACACATTTCTAGAAAGATCATGATTTCCTTTTTGCAGGAAATTACTGGTGCAAGAAACACAGGAAAAACTGTTGAAGCTGTGGAACAACTAGGTATTAAGAAAAGATACAATGAACAAGCTGCTGAGGTGTCTGAGCAGGGAACACTAGATGACATACCAATGGAAATTGTGGAACTCTTGGCAAAGAATCAGTATGAGAGGTGTCTCCCTGACGTAGAAAATAGATGCTCAATGTTTGAAAAATCCTCTGTCAATAGGAACGCACAGATGACAGCTGGTACTGCTGTTTATGGCAAAGGGAAGATGAGCATGTTAAAAGAAGGGCAGAAGGAGAAAACAAGAGGAAGACCTAGGAAAAATAACACGGTCACAAGAGGAGAGAATGTGAAACCTAACAAAAGAAAGCCAAATCATTACTTTTCTCCATTTGATGGAAGTAATTTGGGCGTGAATAATCCATATCCACCTCAACCCTCCTTCGGATTTGAAGTTCCTCAATCCCAAACAAAGCAGTCAAATGGATTCCAGTTTTCACCTAAGACTTCTAACCAGCTTGGTGGTGCACGGAATATCAAGTTTAATGGGAGTCTCGAAGAACGCATGTCCTCTAATGCTACTTTGCAACCCCTGGGAGGATGTAGCTTGCATAAGAATATACTACAGCAGGATAATGAGGCTTCTCGCATTTGGGCATCCTTGACCCCAAACCACTCTTCTTTAGGGTATGATGTATCACAAAAGGTTGTTTCTCAGCCTAGTAGTAGCAACATGGGCACATCTTCACCCAGGTCTGGTGCAGTACATAAACAGAACATGAGGAGGGACTTTGATCTTAACCACACAAATATCAATGCTACAGGCCAAGAAAAGCATAGTAGGAACACAGGTCCTGGAGTCTTCAACAGGGTGAATGGAGAATACCCATTTCCATGCAAACATAATGGAATGGAGCCTCATCAAAATTTGAGGGGATCTTTGGATTTGTATTCTAATGAGACAATACCTGCCATGCATTTACTTAGCCTTATGGATGCAGGCATGCAGTCCCGTACACCCTTCAATGTCGGTGTTAGTGCTCAAATGCTCAAAAGACCCTCTTATCCTGGTGATTGTAATACCAAGTTGGAGATAGGTGCATCTAAGGCCAATGGTACCTTGAAAAGGCAGCCATCTGACTATTACAACAGAAGTTACTTACCGGATAAACCACATGGCTGTTTTATTGGCTCTCAAACTTTCGGCGCGTCTTCATCAGCCCAGCATGGTAATAAGTTTACAAAAGATGCTGGTTCCAGTGGTCAAAATTCAACAAAGTTTGGAAAGAAAGAAAAGATGAAGAGCTCCAACTCATCCCTTCAGAATAGATTTGTTAAGCAATGTAGCTTATCTTATAGCGAAGCAGACACTTCAATGCAACGCAGATTGGAAGTTCATGGTATTCATACCTCTATGCCGGTGAAGATCACATCTGGCATCTCATGTACGGTAAACAGAAATCCAGCTGAGTTCACTGTTCCGGAAACAGGAAATGTCTATATGATCAGAGGAGAGGATCTGAAATTTGAGAAGAGTTGTCCCAAAAACAAGTATCGTTTCCCTATTCCATGTGGACAAAAGCAGCAGAGCAATTTGAAGGGAATGAAAATGAAAGAACCTTCAAAACACTGAAATCCTCCATTATTCTATGATTTGGTAGCTCTTTGGAATCTCTTGATTTTTATTGTTTAGCTACAGATTAATACTACAAGATTTCTTTGATAAACCTTATTTTTCCTGTCTTATTCAAATACTTCAGCAGGTCGAGTCTTTCATGCAACGAATAGCAAATGACGTTCATCGAAGTGTAGAAGGTGATCTCTGACTTGCAATCTCATATCGATTAACTCGGGAAGGAGTTAGCAAGATGCCACCTCGACAGCTGAATAGAAGAGAATCAAACATCTATTATGCAATTAAAATGTTGTAATTACTAAACAATACGTGCTTCAGATATTCTGTTGGTGTCGTATAATTTATGGGGAGCCTACCTATAGTCCCTTAGTATTAAAGTATCAGTATGATGTCATAAAGTTCACGGGGAAAACTCAAAATTGACCCGTATAGACTTAATATACTATGTTTACAATTCATACTAGTGCTTAACCATGGTAAAAGATCCAATTTACTGCTGAGGTGTGTTAGTTTTTCATACAAAATTTTAAGGAAATTGCTGTTTGTCTGTAACAAATTTTTTTACGAAAGTATGCGAAAGCGTACCTAACTGGACTTTTTATGTTTGTTTTCATAGGTTCACTTGGATACCTTTTTTTCCGACTAAATTGTGAGAATTTAGTCTCTTTCACTAGATCAAACTCTAATTGGTTGTGATTGGTCTCTTTTAACTCAATGTTGGTTCTTTTTTAAAAAATTGACATGTATTGTTTACTATTATTAGAAATTGTCAAAAATAAGTTAATTAATAACTAAAAACTTATTTTAATATTTGTGTTGTGATTATTTGACATGTATTTTCATTATTTAGAATAAGAAAACGAAAACAATCTATAATTGTTTTATTTTCACATTTAGTTCTTTTTATTCTTATTTACCATGATGGACTCATAGTGTGTCTCATCTCCGGTATGTCAACAACTATGAAGTCCAGATACGCGACACGATACCGATACAGTACGATACCATGATGGACTCATAGTGTGTCCCATCTCCCGTATGTCAACAACACTCTACTCATGTAAGAGACACATGAAGAGGGTTTGAGTTAGCCTCGAGAGTTTTTCCTACAAGGAGTCAATGTGGAGGATTTTTTCCTATTTACGGCAACACACTTGCTAAATTGAAAAGTGGGGGAAAGTTCCATTTACATATCTTGATGGAAGGCCAGTAGTTACTAGTACAAATATTTTATGGGGTCTTGTTAATTAGTGTCTATAGGATAATAGGACACTTTTTAAGGATTTTATTTGTAGAAATTATTTATTTAAAATTTAAACATTTTAATTCTCAATAAATTAACTTTACACATTTTTACTATTTAAAATGTTTAAAAAATGTTCCGAAAAAATTCGTTAACAATTTCCATATTTTATTTTCCATATTTCTTGAAGGGGGCTAAAGAGGAAACAAAAACTATTTGGGTTAGTGAATTAATGTATATAGACCAAAATATAGCGAATAGGATTCAACTTTTGGGGTGACTTTAGACACAAATAAAAAGAAGATGGAAAGATATAGATAATTATGGTCCATGGAGGGAAAAGGATGAAAGAAAAAATAAAAGATGGAAGAGATAGAGAGGAACAAACATGTCTTTCCCTCTTTAAACATGGCTCTACAAAAAAGTTAATCAAATTATTCAGTTTCGCGTATTAATTAATATATACGCGAAACAATTATAATTGTTTGAGTAAGAAGATCAACAATGGAAGTTCATTCTCTTTTTATTTTGATTTGATTTGATGTCTGTCTTGATAATTCTCCAGTTAATTAAGGAGGTCATATATCGAAGAGTACATATGGAGGCTTTTTGACAGAAATGCCACACTTTAAAATAGAAATGCCCAAACTGCCACACATTGAAAAAAATTTCCCTAAATGCCACACTTTGGTTGCAGACTTTTGCAGGAATTTTTTTTCAATACATAGTCGCCACATGGTGTGGCGACTTTCTAATGAGTTTTAAATTTTTTGTCTCATTATACTGGCACGGAATTTGATTGCAGACTTTGAATTTTTTTTCAATACATAGTCGCCACATGGTGTGGCGACTTTCTTAAGAGCTTTTAAAATTTTTGTCTCATTATGCTGGCACGGAATCTGATGGCATATTTTGCATTTTTTAATATTTTTCTTCTCCCAAAACCCTCTTTTAAGCCGAAGAAAAATAACCCTCTTTTAACTCCATATTCGTAGCAAATGTCCAAATATTTCGGGTCCATCAACTCAACACTAGTTATTTTTCTTCTTTTTTAGTTGTTAAAATATTATTGTCGAAATATTGAGTTTTCTTCTGTTAAATAATTAAATATTAAATAAATAAGAGTTTTTAATTTTTTCTTCGGCTTTTATAATTTTATATTTTTATTAATTTTAAAATATTTTTTTTATAATTTTATAAAAAAAAATTATTTAGGGTTTAGAAGAGGGTTATAGGGTTAGAGAGATATTGAGTTAGAAGAGGGTTTAAATTAAAAGAGGGTTTTGGAAGAAGAAAAAAATTAAAAAATGCAAAATATGCCATCAGATTCCGTGCCAGCATAATGAGACAAAAATTTTAAAAGCTCTTAAGAAAGTCGCCACACCATGTGGCGACTATGTATTGAAAAAAAATTCAAAGTCTGCAATCAAATTCCGTGCCAGCATAATGAGACAAAAATTTTAAAACTCATTAGAAAGTCGCCACACCATATGGCGACTATGTATTGAAAAAAAATTCCTGCAAAAGTCTGCAACCAAAGTGTGGCATTTGGGGAAATTTTTTTCAATGTGTGGCAGTTTGGGCATTTCTGTTTCAAAGTGTGGCATTTCTGTCAAAAAGCCTGGATAAAAAAATACATATTTTCTATATGTGTGAGTTTTCCTTTTCAGTTCAATATAAATTTAATATGTGGCTTAGGGCTGTCTTTGTTATGCTTAATGATTTGGTCTAGGTTTTTTTTTTTCGTTTTACAACCCAAAAGGTAAAAGGAAAATGTTGGAAAAGTTTATCACTAATTTAACATTCAGTGGTTTGGATTTTCTGAGCAGCTAGCTAAAGATAATACTAATCTAAATCTTCAAGTGTGGTGACTACGACAGTTGTTGACTACTATATTGAAGTCATGTCTTATCTTCTTATCTTCTTATCTTCTTATAATATAATATCACTAATTATGCAGCCACTTTACCCTAATCTTATTCCTAAATTGGCGCCATTTTAACCCTCATAACAGCAATAAATGCTGTGCTGCGTTTTACAATACAGACTGTTAATTACTAGACTTTTGTTGATCTTGTACAATTTTCTTGAGCAACTAACCAGCTTTTAATTCTCCTAACTGCTCTCTCTATTTACTATGCAAGCATGCACTTAATTTGGGGGTTGTAGGTAACAACTTTTTCACTTACCAATGCTATATGCTATTGTTAATGTGTTAAGCAACCTAAAAAAGTGGTCTTCTACATCTCACTCTTTCACAATATCTCTCTCGCTCTCTGATTTCTCCCTCCTTTCTCTCATCTTTTCTCTTCACCTCTTTCATAATTGACCACTGTCATTTAATTTGCAACCGGCTGTTGTTGTTGTCGTCCCTCACACTGCCGTCGCTTTGCAGGTCGCCGATGTCCCCTCACGCCGCCGTCCTCGACTCACAATGGTGTCATCTGTTATCTTGCTTGCAAATATAAATTCATGTTGGCCGTATCACTCGATTTCTTAAGGTTGGCAGCTTTGGTTCTTCTTTTTACCTTGCCGTCGTCCATGAAAATCTCGCCGTTGAGGTAATTTTCACTCATTGTTCTTCTTATTCATTTATAATTCATTCTCTTATTTTTTATTTATTTTTTTGGGTATTTTCAGAAAGGGGTTGTATAAAGATGATGGAATTATGGATGAATGGGTTTGGCTCAAGATCTATGCTATCTACATTTTAGCTCCCTCCTTCTTATTTTCTATTTCATCAAGGTAATAAAATTTGGCTTTCAATTTGTTTCAAGTGATATTTTCTTCTTTACTTTTGTAGCTCTGTTTATTTCCTTTTGTGACGGTTTTTTAGAGTAGAATTATGTTTGGATCAACATGGAAAAGTAAAGGTTTCAACTTTGTTTTTCATCCTTTATTTCATGATTATATTTCATTTTCTTATTCTTTGTTGAATTTTTTATTGTTTGATCAGGTTTGCAAATCATGATTTTCCAAGATTGAAATGGTGTAGATATCTATCATTATAATATGATATAATGGCTTCTAAAAAAACAAGGTCTGTCTTTTGCTATAACAAGTTTCATTGCTTTTCTAATGAATATTGTTCTGTTGGTTCTGTTGGTTTGAGAAAAGAGAAACAAGAGAGTTTTCCGGCGGGGACTAAAGTGGTTTCTAAGCATTTTGGCAACACTGGAGTAGATCGTCGGGGGCACGGTTGCTGGAGTTGGTTCTCCGGCGAATAGGAGTGATGATACGCTGCTGCAACATCATGGTGGAATCCAAAGTGCAATTCGTCAATTGCTTATTATTCTTATTATTCTCATTCAAATGTATCAAGGTTGAACCTGATGAGTGAAAGCCAATTATGATGCTGCTGTAACTTTTTTATGTTTTTTCTATGGTTTATGTTTTATGGTGTATTTTGAACTTTAGATGATCATTAGTATTATGATTCATTTTGATGTTATTTTGGTTGTATGTTGAACTTGGTTTAATTTGTTTAAGTTTGTTTTGATGTAAGTCTTAGAGACTATTGTCCACTTTTGATTGTGATATTAATAAATCAGTAGTTTTTCTACAATTGTTATCTAAATGTTTGTATCAAAGCTTGGTTTCAAGAACTGCTATTGCTACCTCATTAGCCAATTGCTATATAGCAGAAAATAGTCATAATTACTGATAGTTAATGTAGCATGCATATGAATCTTGCGTGTAAGTATTTGGATTCTCAGTAAATAAAATGATAGTTGTGTGCAAGGCTCATTAGGTGGCAATAGATATGTGATTGTTTCTAAATCTTCTTGAAAAATTGAAAATAATCATTGCTTAGTAGTCGATTGTCTGCATTCAAAAGGCAAATATTCAATGTAAACGGCCTGCAACTGCAAGCATTATTGAGCAAAACATAATGTGAAGTTTTGCAAGTGAATGAAATCATAGGCGTGCAAGCCTATTAGTAGGGTGGGTAGATACAAATGTGTATATACATCTCCCTCTTTAGTGGTAACTTTACCTTATTTTGTTTCAAGAGATGGCTCATGTGCTTACTGTTGTGTCTCCAATTAAAGAATGTAAGATCAATATGCAGCTATATGAAGGTTGTTTTAGATGAGAATGTATTGCATCCATTTTCTTTTGTAAACAGATTTTTTTAATGTTGAATCATGGATCTTACAGTTGCTATTATTGTGATGTTATTTTTTTCTAACATGTGAGTAGTAATCCCTGTTTTCACATGCTATTTATTTTGCTAATATTGTGATGTTCTGTTACATTTTATTTTCCTATTGTTATAGTAAATATCAATTTGATCTTCTTTTCCATAATGTAAACATTATATATCTCTAACTAAATATGACCCGTGCGTCGCACGGGCAAGACGTCTAGTAGAAATAGTTCCTGGCTGGAGGGAAGGGACAAGTTTATTTTATGTCTTGTTTATCAAATAGATTGTCTTCTATGCCTACAACACAACACAACACAACACAATTGATTTGCTCATGTATCTTTATGTCTAAATTCCTACCTTTTTTTTTAAAGGTCAAACCATATATATAAAGTTATGATCAATTTGACACCACAATGTCAAACTTATTAATATATACGACACATTTATAATTATTTTACCATAATTATATTACAAAATTCACTGTTAAATTAAAAATTATTATCAAACAAAGATCACGTCTTTAGATATATCTACTGAATTGTTGAAGAAAAAAAGGTAAACGGAAATAATAAAAATCTTATTCATTTTTAGGTTAACTTGATTGATAGAATTTTGTTTTTTCAATTGATAAGGTGAATAATAAAAATGTGAAAAAAGGTCTCATTAGCTTTGATAATGTATTTGTTTTAGACCTAAAGTGTTTTATTTAAATGATCAATGTTTTTTTTAAGCATTAAACGATTGAGTGTAATAGTTTATTTGTTTGATAATATTTTTGTCTCCTTCGCTTAGAATTGAATCTGAGACCTCTATAACGTTTTTTAATCCTTAAAATAAATTAGTTGAATTACCCACCACCATAAACCTAAAGTGTCAATTAAGTTATCTGATTTATTACATAACTTAAGAAAACTGAAATAAATTAGAAAGAAGAGACAAAAGAAGAAAGAAAAAGTGATTATAAAAACAAGTGCAAAATACAATAATGTTTGTTACAAATACAAAATTTATATAGAATATATGCCATAGGTAAAATATGCACATTAAGACTCAACGTTGTGATCCAAAAGTATAATTCAATATTTTAATTCATAAAAAGATATTAAATTTAATATATAAGACGTCTTAAATAAGATGATTATTTTAGTTCATGTGAGCATATATAGTTTAATTGTAAAAGATATTATATTATTGTATACATCAGTTAAAGTCCGAAATTTTGAACTTTATCATCTAAGAACCAGAGGTTTAATAAATATGTATGAAATACAATAACAAGGTCATACATACATTTATATTTGTTAATTGATATTTTCAACCGTACATAAAAAAAAAAGGTACAGTTAACATGGAATAAAATGAACTAAACAAAAAACTTTTTTTTAGCGATGGAAAGCAAAACAAAGAGCTAGTTGCAGGTTTTGGGAGGAAAATTGGAGACGAAAAAGAGGGACAACTATAACCGACAGAGTGGGCTGTGGGGGTGTGCTTTTGTATGCGTTTATTTGCTTTTCCCTATTTATCAGCTTTAAATAATAAATACAGCAGTCTCATGATAAGTTAATATTGAGTCGACGGTTTTACACATGTTAGTAGATAATTTTAATCATTAATATTTTAAATTATGTAATAATAAAATTATAAAAAGTTAGTATTTAAAAATATTTATCGAAACAAATTAAAATAAAAGTATGGTTAAAACAAAATTCATAAACATTTCACATGGTCAGCTTAATCACTTCATTTTGAGACGGAGGAAGTATGAGTAATTACATTGAAACGCTAAAATATTATAATAGATCCCCAATTGCACAAAACAAATCGAAATCGAGAAAACTGTAATCTTGTGTTGGGAAAGTAGGATTTAAGAAGATACCGATATAGAGTATCATATATAGGATATGAGTAGTATGTAAGATCTTGTCTCGCGATTATGAACATTCCATTTTGCGAATCGATTGAATGGGGGCCGGATCCTTTTCTACCGGTCGATCATTAACCGCAAAGCAGGGTCGTTCAAGACTATTTAGAACTTTGTTCGAATATTAAAAATGATCCTTAATATTAAAAAAAAATTCTCTATTTAAATTGTAAATAACATAAACAACACAAAAACATAATTATCATCGTATAACATCAAAAAGATACGTTAGTTATCATAACTAAGGGCCTTACACTTAAAATCATCAAAAACTACCATTAATCTATTGATACACATTTGATATTTTATTAACATTAAAATATATTATTATTATTATTATTAGGAAAATACTAAATAGTGCCCCCGATGCACTAGTTAAGGAATCTAAAAATAGTAAAAATGTATTGGAACTTGTGTAATCAACTTATTAAAAGAGTAAAAGGTGATATTTTCAATACAAAAATTTATCTTTTTGGTTTGTTAACTAGTGCCCTCATGGCACTAGTTAGCATGACCCTTATTATTATTATTATTATTATTATTATAGAACATCAAGATTTTGAAGCACTCAAAATGACCTCAAAATTTTGAAACCTGATGACGCCACACACCCAAACAGTATGGTTCGGCCTCAAGTACTTTGTTTGAACTCGGAAATTTTTAGTACTTTATAGTTTAATATATCACTAGATTATTTGATCATCGGAAAAATTTAACTTATTAAATTTAACTTATTAATCAATTCATTTTTTTTAGTCAATTTTATACCAATTAAAGTCTCTACTCTCCGTCCCATAAATCCTAGCTCAACTGGCAAAATATGCCGAAATTGTTAGGCCGGACGTCGCGACCCGGGTTCGAATCCGGGATCTCACAATTATGTGAGTTTAATTTCCAGTGGATTACCACTTCAACTAAGTCTCTACTCTCCTAGACCAAAAATATATAAATAAAGTCTGTACTCTCAAGTACTCACTCATGGCATATTCCTAATTCTTATATAGAATATAGGTATCATTTAAATTTTAGAGAAAAAAAAAACTAGCCACGCATTTTTTTTGGTAAGGTTTAGCCACACATTTTGATATCACTACCATAATTTTAAGCAAATTTTGTTTTTTATATAATTATTTCTCTTTCTTTTGGTCTACATAAACGCTTATTTTTTTTTTCACCACCAGTTTAATCTGGTTCGGGGGTCAGTTCTGGCATCAAGTGGTTTTAGTCTCCTCCTGATCGCAGTTGCGGGGGTTCGAACTGTGGTCCTCCCTACTAAGTTCAGCGCCAATCACCACCAAACGCTTATTCTGTGTACATTTTATATGATGTAAAAAACAAGAGAAATTAATTAAAGGTATGAACAGTATACATTCAAATTGTGAAAGGAGATAATTTTCCTTGTGACTTGGTTGGTGCGAACCCTAAGAAGAAAAGCAACTCCAATAATGGTGATGATTATAGTTTAATTGGTAAGAATTTCATGAATAATAATTTTTTGTATACACCAAATTAAAGAGACACATTAATTAATGTTTTTTTTTTTTTGAAGGATTTAATTAATGTTGTTGAATGTTAGTATAGCAGCTTTAATTTATTTTCTTTCTTTAAATAGTAATGAGTTAGATGTCAATATATAGTTAATTCAGATTCTACTAATAGATCTTGACGTGATCCGGTTTTAGACATTAATCGCTGGTTAAACGGAGTTGGGAGTATACTATGTTTTGTGAGTAACCAAAAAATAAAAAAGCTGCATAGAGGGATAATGTTATTGAAGAAAGTAGTACACCTAGCTATAAACTTTACTAGAACCAGCTTTGTTTGTTGACAAGACCTTGGATTGAATTCAAAAATGTCATAAAAACCACACCAATATCTGTCTTTTTTATGATGATGATGATGATGATGATGATGATGATGATGATGATGATCCCTATCTTGAAGACTGTAAGTTTTGGTTAAACCACAGGAGTGCTGCTAAGTTAACCGAGGAAAAAATAACTGAATTACATACTGTAAATCAATGACCCACTAATGACATTGCTAGCTAGGTCAAAAACAGGCCATTAGATTTTATTTACTTTCGGATTAAATTTTGAATTATCAGATTTTTTTCTTCTAAAAAATGATATAAAGATTTTTTTATTATATTTAAAATGAGATGACTATTTTCTTTTAAAAGACAAAAATGAAATGGATATATTAATCAAAATAATCTCCTCCCACAAGGTGTGCCAAGAAGATCCCCAAGAATTACACCTGTTGGGTCACCATGAAGGGACAGTCAGGGGATCATCCACATTGGATTTAAGAACAACTTCACAAGTGAGTTGGACAACACACTCTTACCCAAAACCTTAAGGCGTTAGGTTTATGGGCCTCCCACTTATAAAGTGTTTAACCTCCACAATTCTAAGCAATGTAAGACTTCTCATATCACACTTGCCACAACATTACACAGTGTCAACAAACAAATATAACATTAGTACTTATCTAAGCCCAAACAGATAAACGGGCTCGACCACCACCTATAATAGTTGAAAACTAGAATAATGTTTGTTGTCTTCAACCATCGATAGGAATGAAGTTTAACCTTGTCCAACATCTGAGGCAGGGACTGCATTGAGTTTCTGAATAGGCATTGATTCCTTTCGTTCCATGTAACACAAACACATAAGAGCCAGATGAGTTGCAAAAGGGACAGCCGCCCTCGTCGACTGCTTGATGAATACGTGAACTGAAGAAAGTGATCTGATAGGTGGGATGAATCGACAACCGAATAACCAATCCAAGCAATTATGAGCGACTTCTGGAATTATTAAAAGAGGAATGTTATTTGAACATTCATTTTTTGACAACTTTTGGGATATCTTCTTTGACAAAAACAATAAGGGGAGAGAGAGAGAGAGAGAGAGAGAGAGTTGTAAGTTTAAGAATCAACCAAGGAGGAGGAGGTGAATTATGTAACACCCAAACCTATTAATTATCTATTTCTACCTTTAGAAAATGTTTATTAAAAATACGTAGCGGAAAACTTAAAATTAATTATAAACATATTGGTTCAAGTATTACATTTACCTTCAAAACACTGCTAATAACTTAATTAGTAAAATATCACTTATACAAAATTCTTTATTTGACGATCCACCGTAAATAAATTGAGATATCGAAATAAAAGACTCCATACTCAAAATATGATCCCCTTCCCGTGTCACAATCAGAGCGGAGCTTCACCGATGACTCGAACAACAACAAACATATAACCTGAGAATCTGGTCCCAAACCAGTCATATACACAAAAAGAGGTTAGTTTAAGCAATCTAACAATAAAATAAGTACATGATACTTCATATACTCAAGGAATTGAAACATAATCATAATTAAATCATATTAGAATCATGTCATGACACGTTCAAGAATATCATAACGCATATTGCTCCCATATCACATCAAGTATAAACATTACATTGAACCAATATCAATTACCAGACATATCACATAAGAGAAAACATATTCCCTAATGCTTCTAATGTCACGTATTTAATGGTATGTCATCCTAAATGCATGCGGTACCATGACACAATATCAACATGGATAATCTTAATCCAAGTGTTCTAGATCATCAACTCATAGAACATTCTAGATCATCAACTCTAGAAAAGATACCCCAAGATCATCAACTCATAGGGACTAACATACAAGCATGAATGCATGGATGTGCATATACCAAACATATGATTTATCACAATTATACATCATCATCAGTCATGGATACATAATCCAAAATATTCTAAATCATCATCTTTAGAATACTTCTACTCTCATAGCACATAGCCATCATATTTCATCATCATTTAAACATAAATCATCAACTCATTTTCATCATCATACATATCATTTAATGATTATTAAAGTCTTCATTCATTCAAATCATCCCACACAACATAGGGTAGTAATTAAACCATACAAGCCACTTTAATTATAATAAAGTATCATCATATTTTGCATCACAATATTATCCGAGCATATTCACATAAAACTAATTTCGGAATCGAAATCTACGCGAAAAACTGTGAAAAATAGGTTCTGGTGCATAAACTATAAAAAAGTAAACCAAAGTCAACGCTGATTGGTCAACGAGTCAACGCTGGGCTGACGTCCTACCTGTCATGGACAGTGACGGTCGGCCAGTCACTAGGGTGACGCCTATCATGGCGGAGGGACCTGCAGAATTTTGCAGAAACGCGATTCTGCGTCGGGATTACTTGAAAAAGCGCTTTTTGACATGTTTTTGATCATTTTAACATAAAAAATCATACCAATCCAACATACAACTTATAGCTTATACAAAAGCACTTAAACAAACTTGAAATCATCAAAAACAACAGTTTAATTCATGATTTCAACTCATTTCATACAAACCGATATTTTCAACTCAATATTCAAAATCACAACACAAGTAATCATTTTTATCATGGATTTCACACAATAATCACAAATAGAGACATGCTTTCACATAATCTTCATCCAAGTTTCAATTTAAACAAATTCCCAAAACTCATTTTCACCCAAAAATGAAAAAGAGTTAAGAGAGTTTGGGATTGGAGATTTGGACAATTTCCCCTTTCTTTTCTCACTCAAATTAGATTGCAAACTATCCTCTTACCTCAAGTGTGTTGGAAACTCTAGTTCTTCTCTTCTTCTTTTTTTCTTTTTTTTTCTTCTCTAGTCTCTACTTCAAGCTTTTACACCTTTCTCTTGTTCTTTCTCTTCAAAACCCTTTCTTTCTTCTAAACCCTCATTCTTTCTTTCTATTTTTGTTTTAGTTTTCCAAAACTAAACCCTAGTCTTACTATCTTTTCTTTAAATACCTCAATTCTCTACATTTTTACCAATCACATCCCCATTCTCCTTAATGTCACTACACTTTCATTTTCTAAGCCCAATAACACTTAGTTCTCTTAATCCTCTTAATTGATTAATTAATTAACCTATGCTTAATTAACCAAAATTAAGCTTCTAACTAACTTAACAAACATGTTAATGACTAAAATACCCTTTTAATCAACAAAAACACAGTTAATCATAAAAGCCACATAATCACACATAATTAATTAATAACATAAGCAAATAACTATTAATTACCCTAATACAATTGTTACAAATTAGGTTCTATGACTTTTTCGATTATTTTAGAGATATGCCCGTCTTTTGAATGAATTAACAAACATTTTTCTGGAAAGTTATGATGAAGGTATGAACAATATGTAGAAAAATAAAAGAGAGAATGGAAAGAAGAAAGGACACAATAGTTTATACTGGTTCCCCTTCTAATCTGAGGGTACTTCAGTCCCTCCACACCCCGTGAAGGATTCCACTATATAAAACTTGTTACAAGCAAGCCTCACCCCAAGGTCTCCCAAACAATTTCCTAAACAATACAAAAAGATAGCACCCCACTATCTTTAACAACAAAAAATTTCCCCAAACTCTATGGTGAAATTCTCATACAACACAAGATAGCACCCCAGTGACCCCACTATCTTAATATACGCGTACTTGTCCGTTCCACTTTGATTTTGATGGAAAGAATTCGAGTTGATTGTGCTTGGGATCGAGTTTGAATTTTTCCCAATTTCAAAAGATGGAAATTGGACAGATAATGAAGACATTGATACCTGAACCCATCCCGAACCCATCCCGTGTATATCAAAACTATATTTTACCTCACTTAAATTAAAGACCCTTAAACAAACTCGTAAAATACATTCATATTTTAATTTTAATTTATAGGTTTATTATCGAACAGATTACCTTCTCTATTTTTTCTTTGGTTAAATAAATCGTATTGTTGAAATAAATTAGTTTTGAACTTTCAACTTTTTTTTTTTAATAAAAATATATTAAAATACAATTCATTTCATGTGGAGTAGGGTGAAACAGAGATATCCAAATTCAATTGAAAATACACGAAAACTCTAATGGATGTGAATTTGAAATTCTATTTTTCATTCGTTAAAATTGAAATAAATATAGGAATACCTGAATTTTATAAATTTAGATTTGAGGAGTATAAAATCCATCTGCGACAATGTGAAACCAGCTCTACGCATTAAGTTCGATTTTTGTACAAAATTAATTACTTAATTGTTTCCGTAATTAACAATTTTGATAAAGAGGAAATCAATTCAAAAGAAAGAGAGATACACAACCAACCCAAGAATAGAGACCAAATCCGAACAAAATATTCACGTAAACTACAGTCTGTGCAAAAGAGTCCCACAATATATTACCATGTGTAAAGGTTCAGCAAATGGAGCCATCACTATTATTCTCTCTCTCTCTCATATATAAATCTGACATTTTTCCTACACAAACCAACATTTTCAGCAATTCCAGAAATTTAACCCCACTCCACGTGAATCTGACAAGTTCAATTTCAGGATATAAACATAATTTAATTACTAGTACATACATCAATTTTTAATTCTGAATTTTGAAATTTTTTTACCATCAAGCGGGTGTATATTTCTTTTGTATCTTTGGACATATGTTTTTAATTTTTGTTGTGGTCGTAATCATGCTTTCACATACGAAGTTGTTATTAAATTTAAATTTGGTATCACGGTAAATATGTTAAAGTTATCTATATATTATTTTTCAATTTAAGTTTAGGAATAAATGAAGCAAGCTTTCATTGCAAAGAAGATCGGTCTGACTCAAAATAGAAACAATTATGACATCTACCACTTAAATGGTGCCTGCATTCAACTGCATAACATGTTCTTACCCAAATTTAATTCTATATCTATGAATTAATTATTGGTTTGTACTACTACTATGTATCTTTTACTTATAAAAGGAACCTCCTACATAGCTCCTAAGCAAGTATTGTGCTTACATGGCACTCTAAAAAATGGTTTTCAATCTCTACTCAAATTTTACCATCATCTTTTTTAATAATTAATGTAATAATATTAATATACTATTAAACAAAAAAAAACAACACTATAAGGCATATAGAGAGCCATATAAAAGCAACACATAACATAAATTAATAGTGTTAATAAAAATGGAAAATGAATAGAAAGAAAGTGAATAGATGTTTGTGCTCCTTCATCTTATCTCCTAAAATGTGTTAAATTATGATTGGTAATAATACACTTATTAGGTTGTTATGATTGATTGAAATTCTATGACTCAAAGAATTCCAACCAATGGACATAACTTCATACAATTTAAGAAACTTTATATCCATATTTTATCATATATATTGAGACTTTTGCTAGAAGAATCATATAGTTGGTTTTGTTTTGTGTGTTTGACAATTGAAAATATATTATTTCAATTCATTTTCTCCCTTTATAAGGTATGTAATCTTTTGGAGTTTTCTTTTGAGTCTTTCTTTTTGCTACATACAATGACTAAAATATATTAATTTTATAGAATTTTGTATTCTTTGATTTAGTTCATCAATTTTATAAATAAATATTTGTAAAAATTAGTAAGTTTTTTCTCTTCTAAAAAAATAGCAATTTTATCCTGCATCTCAAACACCAATATTGTAAGGCCATGATAATTTACTTTTCCATTATAACCATTTTAATTATATCATAATTATATCATGTAGGTAATTTGAATTTGAACAATTATAAATTTGTTAGTTTTTGTATTTTCAGGTTTGAATCATTGAAGTGTAAAAGGAAGATTATCAGCCATTGATTGATGCATTCATTTTATTTATGTACTTATTTTTGTGAAACTTATGTTTAACTTTGTCACAAGTTGATGTAAACAATATATGGAGATATATATGGCTCACCAATGAAAATGTCTTTGATTTTTTTTTTAGAAAGGGCATATTAGTTATGAATATTAGATTTCTTTTCTTCTTTTGAGATATGAGTAATGAATTAAAAAAGTTCAATTGTATTTATGTTCTCACAAAATATATACTATAGTTCTTATTTTTTGCATTTACTTATTAATATTAGTTATTCTTTTATTATCCGAAATATTGAACCAATTAAATTTTTTAAGATGTTTTACTATAACTATGACATGGTTTGTGTTTTGTATCTATGTTTTAAAGGAATTCACTTTCAAGTCTAACTATTAGTTTTTTCTTCTTCACATGCTTTAGAAGAAACCATTATATTGGTTCAATAATTGCATTTTCGTTAAATACATGAGAGCAAAAATTGCAAAGTGAAAAGTAAATGGTTAAATTATGTGGTACCTAATTTACGAAGAAAGAAAACAGTTAATGAATAGACAAAACTACCACATAGAAATTATATTCTACAACCAAAACTTATTTCAATCTTTCACACAAGTAATATATTCAGCAAGCATGACTGTATTTTACTCTTATTGAAAAAAAATAAGAGAACCAACAAAATAAAAAGCAAAGTGACTTATGGCTACACAAGTGAAAACTCAAAAAGAAAATTAAGTTATATCCAAACTTTTTCATTAAATAAAAAAGGTAAACCAAACAACACACACTAAAAAAAATTCGAACAACTAAAATTATGATAAAATTTCAGCAAAGTAAAAGTTTGATAGGAAACTTCAAAAGAAGTCAATATATCAGTACAAGTATTGTCTTTTCATTAAATATATGAGACGATATAATGCATAAAAGTGAGTAAGTTGCTATGTTATTTTATACATACTTTCAAGAACTGGAATTTGAAAAAAAAAAAAAAAACTACCATATATATATGAATCACATTCTATAATTAGAGCTTACTTCAACCTTTATCATGAACAATATTGTTAGCAAGCATAACTGTATCTAACTCTTATTGAAAAAAACTACCATATATATATGAATCACATTATATAATTAGAGGCCTAAGGCATTATTTAAAGGCCCTTTGGCATTAGTTTTTATAATATTAAATAATACAAAAATAAGTATAAAATACAATTAGTAGTAAAATTTATATCATATGACGTAAAATAATTAAAACTAATGAAATGATATTATTAATTTAATTACTTAATAGTATAAAGCAGAATAATTAACTTGCAACTACACCAATTCATAAAAAGATAATTAATTTTTTATACGATTACACTATTAGAATAAAATACAATATAGCACTTAAAACTTATAAAACATTAATTTTCTTTAACTAAAACTAATTATCCTCGATACAGACACACAACACAAATATTCTATATACACACCAATATAAAATCTCATATTTCTATATAACCTTATTATATATTTTTAATTAGATATTTTTAATATAGATTAAGATCAAACATAATTACGTCACTATATTTTAAAATATTACCGATATTATTTTTTAACAATCGATTATTTAATGATATATGTGATTATATTTATCATAACTATTATATTTTTAAAATTTTAAGAAATATTTTAAGCGTGTATTTTAATCAAACCGTGCAACGCACGGGTTTATTTCTAGTTTTTATTTAAAATTAATAGTATCATTATAATCAGGCAATATTACAAACATGATTGATGCAGGTGCAGCAAAGCGATAATGACATATAACTGAACAAAAGTGGTGGTAACAAATTGACACTACTAGATGGATACATATACATACATACATACATTATTAATTTAATTTTAATTTAATTTAATTTATGAATGCGAGTGGCATTCACTCTCCAATTCAACTTGTCTCATGAGAGTGGGGGTTAGACAGATTTTGCAGCGTCTTCAAAAGCTGGGCCCCTTTTCTTTTTCCCCTAGCACTACACTCTCCTTGAAGAGCCAACTCCACCGCACGCGCCACCTCTTCCGGCGGAGCCGTCTGTTGATCCGCCGCATCACCGCCATAAATCACAGCAAGCACACCAATAGCATACTCCTTCCCACGCGCTCCCGTTTTCCCCATCACAGTAACCATCACCGGAACCGCCAGCGCGTGAGCTCTAACCTCCTCCGCACCTTCCGGCACAGTACACATAAGCTCTAACGCAGCTAGAGCTCTCTCAGCAGGAGGACCGTCTAGCTCCGGAGCAGATTCCACGACGGCGCCAACGGCGCCGGCTTCAACCGCGACACGACGGTTAGCTTCTGAGAGACAAAGCGCGAAGAGAATCTTGGTAGCAGATTTGGATTCGCGTAAATTACGGATGAGTGCGCGCATGAGATTAGGAGGACACGGTGGTTGATCTTGCGGTGGATTAGGAACGAGAGAACGTTCTAGAAGATGAAGTGCAGCGTTAAGGTCTGTGGTTAATTGTAGGTCTGACACGTGGAAGAGTTCTTGGAGATTTGTAATAGTGGAAAGAAAAGGTAGAGGAGGTGGTGGTGGTGGTGATGGTGGAGGAGGGGTGTTTGGAGTTGAAGTGGGGGTGGGAATAGAGAAACGCCACTGAGTGAAACTTTGAGAAGTGGTAGCGGAATTAGAAGAATTAGAAGAGGTGGAAGATTCACATGTTGTTGCTGAGGTGTGAGTGAGAGTGAGTGGTGGTGGAGTGGGAGCTGTGGCAGTTGGACTAAGGACTGTTTGGCCACATTGTCGAAAGAAGCCACATGAGAATAATTGAGTTTTAAGTTGTTGTTTTGGTTGATGGCTTTTCATGGTGGGTGTAGTGTAGTAGTGAAAGTGGATATGGTTATGGTTATGGTTATGGTTGTTGTGAGTTGAAGTGATTCTTTGTTTCTTTTTTATTTGAAAAAATTGTAGTATAGTAACAATGATAAACAGTAGTACAACAAACACACCACAAAGACACTGTTGTGACTTGTGACTACTCTTCTGTGCAGTACGACGTGGTTCTTGTTTTCTGTCACCTTCCTCAAAAACAATAATAGTATAGTGCACAATTCACTTTACTATGTTTAGGTCTGGATTACAATAATTGGCTTTACTACGTTTAGGTCTGGATTAGAGTAATTTTGCTTTTAGGATTGATTGATTGATTGATTTTAGCTGAATTATACGATTAACTTTTGAGCAGTATATTGTAGATCAATATTTTAAAATTATCAAAAAATTTCACAAGATATATGATAATTTTCTTCGTCTTTATAAATAAGATGGTGACTTGATTTATATCGATTCAATATGAAATATGTATTAAGTTTTATTTTTAGTTCTTACCAAATTCGCATCTATTAAATCACTATGTCAAACATAGAAATAAAAATGACATCATTAACATCAATTTTTAAGAAACATTTTAAAACTCAAATGTGTTAATCAACCTACTTTTAGTTGAACTTGTTTTTAGTAGCAATTTTTTTGTGTTGAAATGTGTCTAAATGTGTGAGACTATGGCATTATAATCTTTCGATGTATAAAATTGTAAAATCATTCTCAATTATCATTTTAATTAGTTATTTTGATCCTTATTTAATAGTTTTCTGTTAGTCATTTTTAATCTTCAAATATACTTTTGTGGCAAACTACCATTTTTGGTATCTAAAAATGTAACTCCATGCCACATTAGCCCTTCAATATATCAAAATTGTAAATACATCTTTAGTATCTTATTTGTTAGTAATTTTGTAGACTAAATAATTGACCAACAAAGAACATGGTTGATGACTAAATCATGATTACCTAAATATAGATTCAAGGATCAAAGTGACTAAAAAAGAGATATTTGTAGATGTGTTTAGATAACAACGAGTTATACATCTGATGACCAAAATGATGATTTTCTCTATATTTTTGTTAGTCAGTTTACTCTTCAATTTTTTTTTTTTATTTAAAAAAATACTCTTGTGTGGTTATAATTCTAGTTTTAATATATCATGGACTATAATAACAATATCTCACACTTTTAGAGACCCATTTTTCACTCAAACATAAATTGTTTTATTTTAATTTACATTTCAATTTTAACTTCAAATTAACTATCATGCTTTAATTCCCACAATAAATTATCCCTCCTTTCTTATTAAATATTTGTGTTTACTTTTTTTTTTAATTACAATATTTGTGTTTACTTGATAATAGAAATAGATTCAACTTGTTAAAATTGAATTGGTTTAAAAAGTGATATGATATTTCAACTCCTTGACCAAATTTAAACTCTTATAGTACTCCTTAAAATCAATCAAAATATCAAAAGAACTATTATTCATTAATTATTTCTAGAAAACATCATAATGCTAGCTCCATTAAGATCACTTCAAAGTCTTTCATCTTCTTATTACTCCATGAAAAAGAAAGTTAAACATGGCATAAATTGCCAAGTGCAAAAGTAACATATTTTTTTTCCGGCAAAAGTATAATTTATATAAAGAAAATACAAAGGGTAAACTCAACTATAAATTAAAATAAACAACAGAAGAAAAAGATACCCAACAAAACAACCAGTCAAAGAACATAAGAAAATACCCAACAGAAAGTGGTAGATAGATCATAGATGAGTTGGCCAACAAAATACAGTACATCATGAGTGAAATTTTCACACTAACTAAACTATTCTATTTCTCCATGCATGATCACTAGTTGGTGGTGAATATGAGGTAGATGCTAGGCGCTAGCTAGTGGAAAATGATGATGGTTTTTTTGTGAAAGAGAGGTGAGATATGGAGATTAGGGTTTGAGATTTATTTGATTGAGAAGAGAATTAGGTATATGATTGTGATAATTAATTAAGATTGGGATATGATAACTAAACTTGACTAATTAATTAATTAATAAAAAAGTGAGCTACCATTCAATACCTAACAAACAACCATGCAGTACCTTACTATTAGTCCTTGTTCCTAGTATGCTTCTCAATTGTTTTCAAATAAGAGAAAATAAGTGAAAATAATTTTTTTGAAATAAATATTAATTGTTTTCTCTTATAATTTGAGACAAAATCAATTTTTTCCCTTTCATAATAATGTAAGAAAGAGAAAATAACTTTTTGAAAATATCGACCCTCTAAATATAGGGTTCAAGACACTTGAGGTTTACACACAAGAATATGGGGTAATATCTTCTTTCATCTCTAATTTCTTCTCTTCTGTTTGCACAATTTCTAATTTCTTCTTCATCTCTCAAATTCTCTAAAAAAAAACTTGTTTCTTTAATTTGTTTAATATGATTACGCAAATTGTACATTTTTAATAGAAAAAACTACATGTTTAAAATAAAAAGAAAAAAGTACAATACCTCAACAACAACACAATAGAAAAAATGTATATTAAATCAAAAGTTCAAGTGGTTATTGAGTCATATTTGGGGAGAACCTGAATTTAATTCATGTCTGAAAAAATGTTTAATAAGATTTTTCTTACCTTTCAATCAAATTATCGGAACACTCTCTCTCTCTCTCTCTCTCTCTCTCTCTCTCTATCTAGTGATTTTTTCTTAATTTAAGGAATTAATACAATTTTATTATGATTTTTTTAGAGCAAAAAGCTTATCTCATTTCAAAAAGACCATGAACAACTTTATTGACTTATCTCTGAATAAACTTAACATGAAAGTTCAGGAGATTAGTAGCTTAGATCTGAAACATAAGGATTTTATTTTATTATAAAGACTATCTACCATTCATTTGCAATTCATCTCAAAATTGACATTCATAAGTCGTAAATCATTAATCAAATTAATTGCAGTCAATAGATCATAGCTTCCTTGACTTCAACATATCCTAAATATAGTATTTATACTTCTTTCTTTCCAAAATAATTAATAAATTTGGTCATTTCGCATAGGATCATGTACTTGAGAAAAACATAGAAATTGTTTTTTGAAAGCAAAAATATAGAAAATGTAAAAATATAGAAATTAAGAAAATTAAATTATTACAGAATTTATATATTAAAATACTTTAACATAAACTTTTAAGGTGCATATTAACATGACCCAAAAATAAAGATAATAGAATATGATATGTTGGTAGAATAAATATTTAAACCGACGTTTGTACTCCAACCATTTAAGTATGCAGTTTTTTTGCTAAAAAAAAGCATGGAGTTGTTTTTGGGTGTTACACATTTTTTCTGGATGCTAGTAGTAATGTGTTTACTAAATAAAAAAAAATGTTGGATTGTTATTTATTTTTATCAAAAAAGTTGCTTTTTCTTATTTTCCTTCATTCTTGGGCGGAAGCATTTTTAGCACAAGACCCACAAAAGATTCTTCCAATTTTGAGCTTTTTAAATTGATTCAAACGATTTTTGTAAAAAAAAAAATGATTCAAATGATGGAAGGATCTCAATTTTTGAGTTTTCTTTCCTCTCACTTTCTGCAGAAACAAACAATGTGTTTTTTTTGTTTTGACAATGTAAAGTCATATACTTGGTGAACAAAATCAGTATGTTGACATTTTAACTAAAATGAAAGCAAATTTTTAGAAAATTTTGCTCTTTAGAAACCAATTATTGTCATGCATAAATCCCCATCAATGGACCTGGCTCTATTAACTTATGCTAATGTATTTCTTTTTTGAGAATTTTTAAGCAGATCATTGTTAAATTGACAATTTTATACGTATTTAGTACATGTTAAAATTGTAAAATATCAAAGCAATTAAAAAAAGAACTAAATTCATACTACATAAATCTGTAAATGCTAAAATAAAATAAAATCCGTAATTTGACTGAAACGGAAAATGATTGGAAAAGAGGAATCTATTTTTCGTCCACCACGTAGTTGTAAATGTGTCACTGCAATTACAATAAGGAGCAAAATATTTCATCAAATGCAGCCTACCTTATTTGTTTCACAAAGCAACTGCAGTCAGAAAGTATGTGATTCTCCTATTTAATCCTCAATTTACAACATGAAGATCATCCATTCAGCCTCAAACAGTGGAATGAAATGGAATCTTACATTTTTTTGTAATTCAAGCTACAAGATCTCAGCGAACCTCCAAAATGAACTAATAAATAAAAAAGAAACTAAGACCTACTTAATAGTTCAAAATTTAAGAAATTATACGACAGATATGGATGACAGATCATCTCCATTTCTCTTGTAGATCTTTCCTCTCCGATAATACATAAGTAATAAATAATGCTGCTACAAGTGCCACAATTGTTAGAAGAAGTAGAGCATAGTTGAAATCTTCAGTCAGTGAATCGTAAGTCCTAGAAGGAGCAATCTGAGTAAAAAATAGATCTACTCCATAGGCAAAGACGAGGGATGTAGACTCCAATTTGGCAGGCACTGTTACTATACCTCGCAGACCTTCAACTTTTAGGGAATGTGTAATATAGGACTGCATAGATTCAAACAGAATGCGTCAATTTCATGTTAAGAACAGTAAGCTTAAAGAGAAGAATAAGTATCAAGTTTGTTTCGAATGCTTATCTAACTACTATATATTTGCTCAAGCAGATCTACTCATTAACTGAGGTTGGAAGATATGCAAATGCAAGCCAAGGCAAATAAAAGCAGGGCTCAAATTCATTTCTCCATTCTCATTTACTAGTTACCAGTTCTCATAATGGTATATACTAGGAACTAGTTATTAAATTCATTACTGTCTAACTCCGGCTACTCCCTCTGGTACACTGAAATTCCCCGAGAAAGAATGGACGGGGACGGAGATGGGGTGTGTTATATATAGTCAAACCATAAATTTACCGCACACATGCATGGATATATATTGCCGGCTATAACTTGGCATGTTATGTACTTTGCCTTAATCGTTCACAACTTATTGTTATCCAAAATATGTCCCCCAACCCATCCCCCTCTTCTCAATGTACTTTGTCTCCCTGACCAGAAGCATTTTCATATTTATTGTGATAAAAGAAAGGAATGATTTAAAAACTCACTTCAGAAATCATGTACAGGATGCCATGATAGCACTGCTAAATAATATAATGTTTTCAATCTTTTTACACTCAACAAATTTCTATTAAGAAAATAAACAAGGATTTTTTTTTATCTGGTATCTAAATAAGGAAACCTCGGATGAAAATATACCTGAGGAATGATTGGCAATGAATCGGTAAGAGGAATAATTCCTTCTTCTTTCTCAGCTTGTGAGGGATTGAGAGTCCTCCGAGGATCCAAAAATCGTTTATCAAGTGCCAAAACCTGCAGCAACAAAAAAACATACAGTATGCCATTAGCCTGAAGAATCAAATTAAAATGAGAAAACAACAAATTGTTTCATTTGTCAAGTTTTCATGGGGGGGACACAGTTGTGCAAATAATTCCTACCTGATCACCAATTGTTCCAATAAGAAGCTGCTTAGAGGTTATACCCTTAGCAGTTGAAGTCACTTCGATGGCTTTCACAGAGTGAGTAAAGAAGTATGATTGTGATTTTGCTGAGATTTCTGGTCGATAGTAAGAAGAGATGGGCGATGTAAGATTATGCTTCCCAAGAACAAACTTCCAAATATCTTTGTTATCCTGTGAAATATATTCAGCATATATCACATTAGAATGAACAAAGACAACAGTAGAATTAATGAGTGGATGAACACAATAACCATGTAAAAAAGATGATTAACATAATCAAAAAATTAGTTAGAGAGAAGAATAATCAAACAACAATACACAAGTTGGCTGACATACCGCTCGAGACTGGTCATAGACCTCGATAACTGACATCTCATGTCTGTGAGCCCTGAGATTAAAATAGTGGTAGACAACCCAGTTTTCACTAAATACCTACAGAAATAATATTCATGTGATATGAGGTCAAATTCATATAATACAACTTTTGAATGAGAAGGTAATTGAAAAGCTTACAGCATGAACAGGACCCTGGCAACCATGATGGGTCATGCGATGCAATATGCGACCAGTCACAGTATCAATGATATAGATGACCAACAATGCCTCTTCTGGGGTTGCTGTTCCGATTTCCCCACTGGCTTTTGGTGCTGCATTTGCGACAAAAAGTATATTCTTTGATATATACTTGTACATGACATCGTGGTCAGTCATAACTTTTGCTTGAGTATGAACAACCTAAATGAAACGAAAGAGAGCAACAAATTTAGGAAGAAAGCAAACAAATAAATGACCAAAGACTCGATGAAAGATAAAGTTATTATAAAGTTTAAGTGCGTTCAAAATCTTCAATTGTCGTATTATTTACGATCATTTGTTATATTGAAAGATACCTACATATACAACTCATGACTTTGGAAAAACTAAAGGCATATTGATTTAGGCGCATAACCAAACTTGGATATTAAGATTGACAAACATTACACTACGTGATTATTGTTGGATCAAGTCAAAAACAAAATTTCATTCTTTATAATGACATTGTTCTATTTATGATTTATGATAAAAGCCACCTCAAGAAAAGACGTGCATATTCATTACAAGAAATAATTATTTTTTTATCGGATAGAAGAAATAAATTTTGAATAATGCTTTTTTATATACCTCAGATGGAATATTAATTTTTCTAAAACATAAGGTGATCTGTATTAGATGAAATAGAACATAACAAAAAATATGTTATTTTAATTAAAAACCTCAAAACCAAAGGCACCATACCTCATTTGATTTTCTTGTCACTGTTGCAATAATCTTTTCTGATTCAGATGGGAATACAATTGACCACAAGTCCCTGAATACAAAGCAGTATTCATCCACTACTTCATGAATGCAATTGCTCTTCAAGGCATGACCTCTAATAACACCATTATCAGCCTCAACAGAGTACCAGTATATATTTGAAAACTCATGTTTCAGAATCTCACTAGCTTCAGGAGTTCTTGGGTATAAATATGCATGTTTGTTAAAGTCTATAATAAGATGCAGACGCTGTTCAGTTGAATCAGTATAAGGCAGTGGAATAACTCGAGCAACAGTGTGAGCAAGACTCAAAGAATTGAGTTCCTTCCCTGTGTATGCATCAAGGAAAGAAAGAGCAGTTGGTGCACTCAAACTTGGTCCACATCGCCCGATTACAAGAATAGATGGATTCTCATCCAGTGCATGATGATGCGGAACCTGCCACTGATAAATGTTAAGTCCAACTGGATGTTCGCACTCCTCTGATTTACGCAGAGTATTAAGCGTAATAGACCAAACGATGTGTCCATCCCCGGTATGCAAAGCAAAAACCTTTCCAGCCCTTGTAAGTACTATAAGCAACTTACGAAAACCGTTATGATCACGAGTCATTTTGCTTTTCTCAGAACTCCCCAACCTAAGCTTTTGAATAGCTATTTTATCCTCAGGGCTTGCAATCATTAGAGTTCCTTTGAGTTTCAGCACATGTCCCTTTAAATAATAAATTGTCACATGAAAGTTTTACCGTTAGAACAGTAGTTAATGCTATCCACATAAAAATACTAATTCTAACATTAAAACAACAGATTATGTACATATAGATACGTATCAAGCGGAAGTGTGTGAGAGTCTAATCTTGATGACCACACAATCATACAGTAACAGTAAAGATTGTCCACTTCAAGACAATCTTGATCATACATTTCTATTGTATGGTCAAGATTAATTCTTCTGATGAGAGATACTCTCACTTCACACACACACACACATAAAAAAAATTAGGATATCCTTGTTAAACATATAAAGGGCATACCTTAAGCCATTCAAATAGGTTCTGTTCTACTTTTGCCACAGATACACCTTCCTTTTCCACAGGTAGTTCTGATGTTGTTACATCAACAACTGAGGCAAGACCATCCTCTCTACTCCAGACAATTTCTCCTTGTTGAACTAATAGAAGTGAATGATCCTCCATTACCATCAATGCTCTGAAACCATGAGATCTATCTGTCCTGACATAATTGTTTATGAAAATCTTCTCAATATTTCCTCTTTGATAGTCTATTACCAGGTTTTCCTTTAGCAAATCACGACTCCAATCATTAACATCCTTTATGGAGAGGTGAATTTTATTGTCTTCATATTGAACAAATGCAAAAACATGTTGATCCTCTGAAATTGACAGAGCATTGCTAAAAGCTGCTGTATTATCAATTTTATCCACCACCGCCAACTCACCTTCATTTGTCACTTTAATTAGAAGAACTTGGGAATTGATTTTTAATGCGAACAGTCCTGGAAGCCTTGATGGTAATATTACGGCCTGTCCAGACGAATCCTTGATGAGGTCTGAAATTTGCTTCTGGTTGTAGTTAATATCTCCATTGTTGATGTTTATTGTTACTATCTTTGACCTTGCATCATCCAATACCAAAAACTTATCACCCGGGACATATAATGATTCCCCAGAAGTTTCAAAGGGAAGTGCTATATGATTATTCTTTAACAACTCTCCACTCTTAGCATCTAATTCATACACATAAAACTTTGAAGAACCAACAAAACCAGCTACATAGATCACTTCGGAAGACTGAATAATATAGCTAACTTCAATGCTGCAAATATGATTAAGATAAAAAAAAAATCAATGGTACTCTTTTGTTTCAAAAACAACATTTGGCTTTTCAAACTCCAAATCTGTCATTCATACCTCTCACCAGCAAAATCTTTCTTCCAGAGAACTTCACCGTCTATGCTAGAAATGGCATGGAGATACCCTTTGCCAAAAACAAGGATTGTATCATCCTTGTCAGATTTCAAATTTTTCTGCAAAAGGTAAAAACTGCAGTTAATTGCATGTATACATAAAATATTCATGCACTTCCAAGTTCAAATACAACTAAATAAACCAAGGCCAAGGCAGGTTCATGACAGTAACAGAGGACCAGTGCAGGTTCATAAAAATGCCAATGCAGACTAAACTACCCTGCTCTGCCATCAACCCACCCAAAAAAGAGTGGGTAGGTTAGTCCATTTTGACAAATGGGTTGGTTAAGCAAGCCCACTGTTTTATGGTGGATTGACAGGTCACTTGATTAACCAGTGAATTTTTTTAATAAAATAAAGACATTCTGCTTGGGAGTTTAGGAGGGGAGGGCTTTGGAGGAAAGGGAAAGGGAAGGATAGTCCCCAAACTTGAACAAGGGTTTAATTTTCTTCATAACACAGAATTCTCTATTATGGATGAACTCAAAAAGCATAATGAATGAAGCTTTTGGAGGGTTTCGGCGGGCTTGGAAAATACGTCGAAACCTTTCCATCCTCTTTTGTAATACTCTCAAAATTAAAATATATTAATCATAAACATTCTGTTCACATTCTCTAAAAAAACACTCTCAAATAAGGTGGGAGATTTCTATTGAATTATTTTTCAAATGCCTTATTTTTTTTCAAACTGCCGAACAGTTTTGTATGGTTAAGTACTTAAGTAAGTTAAGTTTAAGGGAAATGCCTTTATTTGGTCTATATGTCACAATGATTCAAATGATGTGCTGCAAGTGAGTAAGGCTTAACAAATATGTCATCAAGTATTTGTCCACGACTTCATGTAATTTGCATGTATCGAAACCCACTATCGTGTAATGTTTAAAACGCTTTGTCTTTAAGAAGATGTGGAATAGAATGCTTGGCGCTTGCCTTCTGCAGAATTGTAGTTTCACACTTTAAACATCAGGTGGGGATTTTTATTAGTTTTAGGAGCCACAACAAAACTTTTTCTGCTAAATGATGTTATTGTATATGGAATCATGGATACAGTGACGCCATAATGACTTGTTAAATAACCAAGTGTTCATATGTTCAAAGCATCAAGGAAATAAATATATTGTGGTGATATGTTTGCATTACCATAGTGCATTTAGCTAGAAAGGGGAGCTTGAATCTTTAAGCATCAAGTCACGGTACCTTAGTTTCTTTGGCATTCATCTTAATGCATATCAAGGAGGATTTCTCTAATGATTTTCAAAGAATTATAAGGTCCATTGTTTAATTACATTTCAATCTATGTATGAATTCTTTTTCTTTTCATACTTTGGTAACAAAATTTAGGGCGAGGGGATAGTGCCACAATACAAGGCAGGGAAGACCATAGGGCTCAACGAGCACTTACAGACAGAGGTATTTACATTCACCTCCTAAGGCACTAGGGGGGTAGAACCCGGAACTTTCGGATCCAAGATTTGTCTTTTTATCACTTGACAAAACCTTTATAGAATGCTTTTTTCGCATCTCATCTCTGGAGGATGCTCATTTTATGTATGTGTCCTTTTTAACCTTTTTGAAACATTCTTACTTTACTCGATAAGAAACCACAAATCACATTTCATATGTATAAAAAAATATACTTACTGGAATGTTTAGTATTGACTTTGATGCCTTTGATCCCTGCAGGGAAGACTCCCAAACCATCTGCCCATCAGGTAAGTTCCATGCTCTCAATATACTCCCACCAGAGGAAAGAGTAATGACATCTGAAACATTAAAAAACACACTCATGAATTCAATTACTAAAATACACTGAAATTAAAACAAATCTTGATGCAGAAAACAATTCACTCCAACAAAGTAACAACTACAGCATGGAGGGAAAGTCAAGTTAATGAAACTTCAAGATAAGAAATCACTGTAAGTCTTTGTACTAGTGCATCTGCATGGCATCGTTTAATTTATTTTAGTTTGAAACAACGAGACAACAAACACATGGAATATCATTGCTTTCCAAGATGCAAATAGCCAAAGGAAATATTTGGACAATAGACACTTAGTGGATAACTAATTTGAAGCTAATTTACTCTTTTATCAGAAAGTTATTTACTCTTTGATATCTTTATGAAATTGGAATGAGACAGGCATCACATCAGATTGATGCACCTAGATTTTAGATCTGCAATCACAACATCTTCATGTGTAACCATATATGAGAATTACAACAGAGAATGCAACAACAGGACTGCAACTTACTGTGTGTTTATGAGGAAATATGTCATATATTTGGTCAATAACTTGTTTTCAAATATGTTTAGCAGAAGAAATCCAAGCAATATATTTTCAAAGGGAATACAAGTTTCAAATAGCTAAGCTAAGTATAAAAAGGAATAGGCAAGATCATGGTAAACAAGAAGAATCCTGGACATCAATGTCGCATCTCAATAACAAGATAGTATTTTTAATAGTAAATGTTAAAACTACAGTATATCTTTTCTGCTGTACAATTAAGACTAGATAGCATGTCATATCATTTTTCATGAAAAGAAGTCAAACAAACAAAGGTTAGGCATAATACATTTTCCAAGGGCAATGTCAATTCCATCAACAACGTCATTGGTGCCAAGAACATGCCTCCAAACTGCAAGCAACAAAAACACAGTTCATCATTTTCTAGTTCAGAACAAAAGAAAACAAATAACCAACCAAGCAAGCAATGGTTCTTGCTCAGAAAGGCTCGATTTACTTTGAAAACAATTCAAGACTATTACGCTCGATATTGCTCATAACTTCATAAGCCATAACCTATGGCAGCTTCAAAAACAATATTAAACTTCTAACAACTAAATTAATAGAAAGCAAAACCAATTGAGCAAACTAGCCATACAAATCTCTCCATGGCGAAGGTCGAGTGAAGCCACAACATTCTCTTCAGTGGACACTAAAACACGCTTTCGCCCGGTCTTTTGAGTATGAAACACAGCATGCTTTACCTTCCCAATATACTGTTGGTGCCTACAATTAATTAGTAGCCAAAAACATATTAATCAGTCACTAATATTTAAAACACATAATTAAAATCCAAATTCATACATTTAGAATCAGAGTTTTCCGTGTAAACTTGATTAAGCTCAAATATAAAAACCGATCAATAAATCAACTAAGCTTTAGATTAATTATCTAATACTTGCAACAACGACAACGACATCGATAAGTTTCAAATTAGAAAGAATATGAATGAAAAATAGATCGAGGTTTATGATTACAAGTGAATAATGAAAACGAATCAATTTGAAGGTAAAGTAATTAAAACGAATCGAATTATCGCGTGAATTTGAAGGTAAAGTAATTAAAACGAGTCGAATTATCGCGTGAATTGATGTGTGAATGAATAAAAGAGTGATTGAACTCACCAATCCATGAGGCCAACTTGATCTTCATAGAGCGAAGAAGCGAGATTGGTTAGCGAGAGGAAAAGTAGAAAGGAGAGAAAAACCCTAATCGCCATGGCCATGGCGATTCAGCCACCGGATGGATCTGAAGAGTGAGGGAGTGAGTGAATGAGTATGTTGTAATCTTCGCAGTCCACAGTGTTCTTTAGGAAGATCGAGTTGCTGACTTCTCCCGGAACGCAATGTTTAGTTTATTTTGGATTATTTTTTGGTTCGTCTAATTAAGGTCACTTTAGTTTAGTACTATTAAAATAACAAAATTAGGGCCAGTTTAAATTATGAATAACTTCTTTAAAAAAAAATTATGAATATATCTATTTTTTGAATTATGAATATCTATTGAGAAAATGGGAAACTAATTTTATATTGACTTAATTTTATAAAGACCAGAAATAGATATTATTCGATAGATAGATATTATTGAATACTATTATTTTAACATATTCATAAAATAATTATAATATGTTAAATAATATCTATTGATTTTTTTTATAAAAATTAAAACTAAGATTTGTTAATTTTATAAAGACCATAAACATATTTAACTTGAGAAAATTTGTCTCAAAATACTTACCTCTTACAATCTTTAATGAAACACTAATTTATTTATTTTTAAAAAAAATTCATTCTCTAACTAATATTACATCACTTTCGATTCGATATATTTTACTTTACGAGAAATACTTATATGGGCACAAGTCCAAATAATTATTTCTTAGGCACACTCACAACATATAAGAAAAATTAAAGAAAAAAGAAATAAAATATTATTAATTAATGTGATAAATTTATTTTTGATTTAATTTTGTTGACTTTTGTGTGTGTGCCCAAATCATGTGTCTAAAGACTTGTGCATATACAAGACTTTATCTTATTTTACATTTCTCTATAATAAAAATAAATACAGCAATATTTAATAAAAATCTTTTTCTTTCTCTTTCATTTATACTTTAATTTCTTTAAACAAAAAAATGAAATATAACATATTAAAATAATCTCATGTTCAACTCTATCATCTTCAAAGCTTAAACCTTATTGTTCTGGCTTATATAAAAAAAAAAAAAAAAACTTACTATTCTGGACATATCACATCCATCGGCCCCATGCCGCATATATTAACCTATATAAACAACTCTTTACGACCTCACAAGATATGCATTACTCAAACCTTGACCTCTACCTTAAACTTATAGTGACTGAGGTGTCAGAACATTTTCTGCAAGCTCGAAGAAATCCTTCCACCGATCCATCACCGTTAATTCTCTACCCTCTTTTTTAGCGAAAGACAATTTTGACTAACGGAAATTACATTTAGGGAGCTTAAACTTTTTTGTTTGCAACCACAGCTTGCCCTTGTCAAGCACGTGATGAATGTCATGATAGGGAATTTGTGATAAGGAATCAAAGCAAAGAAAGAAACATATCATTGTCAGTCTCTTTCTAAAACTATATTTTCCTTTTTTTCATTTTATTTTTTCCCTCCCAGGAGGAGGATTTTATTTTAGTTTTGAAGTTGCATCCTTTTAGATTAGATCTCTAAAAACTCCCGAATCTCAATCTCAGACTTTTCCTCACTGTCTTCTCTTTTCAGTGCCACTTGGTTGCATAGTTGGAACAATTATGCGCCTCCATTCTACTTCGCTGTCATTTAGGTAACACTTTATATCTTGTTCCATTCTTCATTTATTAACTTGCTAAATTAGTTGCTAAATTAGTTCCATTCTCTCTAATTATTATCAATTTTTGTTTTCATTTAGTATTTTCAGTTTCTAGTGGTTCCTCATTGCACCTCAAAAACTCATTTTGGATATGCCAGAGAAGTTAACTTCATATACATTCATTGCTTTCTAATTAGAATGGAACTTCATGTTTTCCTTTTCCAGTGTTTTTTATGATTATGACACTTTTTTTGCTTGGTGAATGTGCACTTGTTATGACTTTGTTATTACTATTTTTGGCTAGGAAAGAAAAGTAGTTTTTTTTATGACCACTTTGGTTACATTTAAATTCAAGTTATAGCTGCATTTATTGTGCACAATTGGAGTAATTAAAGTTAGTGAACATTGATTTAGGTTTATTTAAGTGAATGGCATCTATTAGAAGAACCTTGTCTCCGGTTGCTCGAGCCGGAAATGTAGCAAATGTTGAAGGCTTTTCTGTAGCTTCACCTTTGTCTAAATCCTCGTCAAGTCCTCAGAACTCACTGTCATCCGATGGATTGTTACCTACTTCGGTCACCTCATTGGACTCGCGTGCTTTTTTGCTTGGTGTTTTCTACCCAAGATCTTTGAGGGCTATTGAGAGATCAAATTCAAAGCCTAAAGGCCAGCTTTGGAGGAAAGTGCTTTTCCATTTTTTCATTTGTTTCATGGTTGGTGTTTCTATTGGACTCATCCCGCTCGCATCAACTAACTTGTCCTTGAATCTCATGTCAAAAGACTCAAAACATCAAGATTTCTCTTTTGAGATAATATCTAGAGTTGGAAATTTACGGTCGCTTGAAAATTTGAAGACAAATGAGACACCATTAGTTGATGAGGATGTGAAATTTGATGCTACTTTGATTTCAGAAGTGCAAGAACAGGAACTAACAAATGGTGTAGCATATAATGCCTCGGATAGCCAATTCGGCGAAGATCTATATTTGGATTCTCAAAAGCTTCTTATAATTGTCACGCCGACTTACAATCGTCTATTTCAAGCATATTACTTGCATCACTTGTCACAAACTTTGAAATTGGTCTCATCTCCTTTGTTGTGGATTGTTATTGAGATGAATTCTCAATCTGATGAAACTTCTGATATCTTGAGGAGTAGTGGGATTATGTATAGGCATCTCGTCTGCAAAATGAATCTAACCAACACAAGCCATAGGAGCATTCTTATGAGAAATGTTGCAATAGCTCACATTGAAACTCACCGCCTCAATGGAATTGTGTATTTTGCAGACGATGATAACATCTACTCGGTAGAACTCTTTCAGCAAATGAGAGATATAAGGTATTTTTTGTTCCATCGATGCTACTTTGTATGATAGTATCTGTTATGCAGAAAATCTTTAGCATATTCTTCTTTCCTACAATGTTTTTGCAGGCGATTTGGAACATGGACTGTTGCAAGACTATCGGAGGATAGAAGTGGCATTGTCTTGCAAGGGCCCATTTGTGATGGAAGTCAAGTGATTGGATGGCACACAAATAATGAATCAGATGGGAAATCTAAAAGATTTCACGCTGAAATGCCTGGTTTCGCCTTCAATAGCACGATACTCTGGGATCGAAAGAAGTGGCACCGACCCAATCCTGAACCTATCAGACAGCTCGAATCAGTCAAGGAAAATTTGTGGGTTGGTAACTTATCTTCTTCTTTGGTACTCGCTCTTACATATTATATAGTATAGTGTCTTTTTCTGTATCCAATCCAACCTGTTGAAATTGGTCTGCAAAAAAATGTGTCGATTAGGAAACATTTGTAATTTGCGACGGGGGGATGTTCTACATTCCCTCGTGCTATGGCTCTCGTCTCTTGGTCGAGCAACACAAAAAATGTAGCTTACTGAATTATTTATCCAGCCTGAAATGATGTTTTGATCAATAGTTTATTTATTTTTTCTATTTATGCAGGTTAGCACGTTGATTGAGCAGATTGTTGAAGATGAAGGTGAAATGGAGGGTTTAATGAACGACTGCTCGAGAGTTATGGTTTGGCATATTGATCTTGAGTTTTCTTATTCTTTCTATCCTCAGAAATGGATCACAGAGAACAACCTAGATGCCATTTGGAATCTTCCACTTGCGTGAAATTCTTAATAAAGAAGTCGAGAGCAATATATTTTCATCCTGTTGTAAGTGAAAACTCCAGTCTCTAAACTACTAATTTTATATCCCATTTCCATTTGTTTTAAAATAGATTAATGTGATTCATGCCATTTTTGAACGTGGAATTTAAATTATTTGAGCATTCTGTTTTGTATTGCAGGGAAGATTATAAAGAATTGGAAGTCATCATGCTAGTGCTTTATTATTTATCTTCATCTTCTCATACGGATACTCTGATATCCCATTCGCCATGAGACAGTGGCTTGTGATACCATCCCGACAAGTCCATTGGTTAATTCTGCATTTGAACCTCTAACACTTGTGCTTATAATTAAGAATTGTGGTTGGTTCTGAACTTTGAAGAGGCAGGAATGTTTTAATTGGCCAGTTGGTGTCTCTTGTGTAACATAGAGAGCAATTTTGAATCCAAATAGTATCGAGAGGTACGAAGCATATACTGATGTTTAGCAGACATAAGAGCTAGATATCGAATCTTTGACCACTTGTTTAAGATTTACTAGTCCCTTAATACTCGGACTTGGTATGTAACTATTTGAATGTGTACCTATTTGTAATCTTTTTCACTTGACACTTTATGTAATATTATCACATGAAATTCCTTATGTTCATTTTAAGACGAAATGTCAGAAGGAAAAACACCGATCGCCAACAGGAGCTAAAAGAATAATCGGGCAAAAGTTAGAACCAAGACTCGAAAAAGATATGCATGTAGGAGTACCTGTAATGAACATATGTGTGATTGTTCATTGTTGGTTTTCCTGGTTATGTTACCTGTGGGGGCGTTGCTCAGAGACTCCAATGCTACTTTTTTAGGGGCTTTTGCTTGTAATCTTGGCAATTCAATTACTTCAGTTACTGAATTCACGACAGTCATGCTAGCCATTGAGCATGCAGGTTGGTTGCACCTTTAGTGGAGAGTGATTTGCTAACATGTTTCTGGATCCTTGGAAGATAAAGAACAAATGGATAAATTCTATTCGTTTCACTAGTTTCATGAACTTCAAAATTACTCATATATCTCTATCTCTATCTATTATAAAGAGAGAAACAATTGGCTAGCTAGTCTCTAACGGCCTTTCTGTTTGGAATTTTATTGGTGGGAACTTAACCATAATTTTATTAAAAACTACAAAAAAAAAAAAATATTTTGGCATAATTAATTTTGTAATACATATATATACATAAATGAAATGCAGACGGACAACAAGTCGTGCTACTAAACATTTTTGTAAAACTGATTTATGTTTGTATATATTCATATAATTATTTATGTTTGGATATGTTCATATAAAAGTGAGTTGAACAAAAGATTTGAGTGTACTCGTAAAAAAAATGAATAGGGTACAAATCAATTTTAGAATTAAACCTACAATTTCTAGTTTCAAGTAGAATTCTACACCTTTATAATCAATGAAATCAAACATACGCTATTGTTGACAAACATGTCATGTGGTTTGAATTGAAGTGGGAGATGAGATGACACGGAAGACAACCAAAGTCCCAAACAGTCGCAGCGTCTTCTTCTACAACCACTCATCATCATCAGTTCATCACTGAAACAAACAACAAAATTCATCATTCATAGTCATCCATGGAAACCAAGCTATTAGATCCTCCTACTCTTTCTCTTCATTTTCCCTCCGTTTCTTCATCCACCCCGAATTTCACACGCACATTCTTCCCCTTTCCTCTTCGTAATAATCACCATTCTCTCAAACTACTCGCTCACAATTCACACACTGATCCCATTCAAGATAAACAACAATCTCAATCTTCAAAATCCATTTACTCTCCTACACCCCCCAATCGACAACTCCGAACCCCTCACAGCGGGTATTATTTATTCCTTCATCCATCCATTCATTTCTTTAATTTCATTTTTACTATATTACATTATTCAATTGAAATTGAATTTGGGGTTTTAGGTATCACTTTGATGGAACTGCTCGGAAATTCTTTGAGGGTTGGTACTTCAAAGTTTCCATTCCTGAAAGGAGACAAAGCTTTTGCTTTATGTATTCAGTTGAGAATCCTGCGTTTCCCAAGCAATTGACGACGTTTGAATTGGCGCAATATGGACCTAGGTTTACTGGTGTTGGAGCCCAAATTCTTGGTGCTGATGATAAATACATTTGCCAATACACTCCCGAATCGAACAACTTTTGGGGAAGTAAGCAATTTTTTCCACATTCATGAATTGTTCTTTGAATTTGGGGGAAAAAAATTGTATTTTTATGTAATTGTTATAATGATGATGATCACATTGTTATATAACTTATAAGTCAATGTTTTTGAATGATTAGGTAGAAATGAACTGATGTTGGGTAACACTTTTGCGGCCAAACAAAATTCTAAACCTCCAAATAAGGAGGTTCCTCCTAAGGTAGGTTTATATATAATCTTTCAATGTACAGTTATGACTCTATGGCTTATGGTATGTATTAGTCAATTAAAGCTGCAAATATTTGTTACTCGACTATATGCATATTATTAATCTTGAGAAGTTAACTCATCTCATGAGATACGTCTAAATAATACATACACCCTTGTCACTTCAATAGCTCAATTACACTTACTACAAACTATATGGGATATGTGTGTCATTTAAGCAGTCACGAGAGGATGTGGTGAGTGTTGTTGGGTGTGCGCGCGCCATTTAACCATGCCTTGTGAATCATTTTCTTCTTAAGGTACTTGACTATCATCAATGCCCTATTAGGATAAACAGCCTAATTAGCACTGATCGTATAAGGCTATAAGCGCCTATTATATAAGTATTTTATGTACAAGCTATTTCCATAACAAAAGATAAAATAAAGAAAATTGGCCAGAGCTTATGAAAATAAGCTGAAAACAACTTATGGATATGTCATACACTGTTTTCATAAGCTCTCTCAAAGAGTTTAATAAGTAGTTTTACCAGTAGATAAACTCTAAAAGTCAATCCAAACAGCCCTAAGTGTTAGCTTCCCTATTACTACTGCATCTTTGTTGAGCCATAAGTGATTATTTTTCAATGGCTCTGGTTTTGTTTCTTTCGTGGACTAGTTTTTTGTACTTTATAGGTAGTTCTATACACACACTCTTCCAATGGTGATATTTTCCTTAAATTCCCAACAATTATAGACTAGTAGGCAAATGGTTATTGATGGGTTCAAATATCAAATGTAAAAGAAAAATGATAATAGAAGTAATTTTATTGATATAGATGGATAAGAACAAAACAAAGGTTCACAATAATAGATAAATACTCCCTCTGGCCTTATTTATAAGCAAAAGTTGCTTTTTAGGTTCATTCAATAACTAATGTATCTAGCTTAAATATAGACTAGATACATTACTTCTCCAATGAACCTAAAAAGCAACTTTTGCTTATAAATAAGGCCAGAGGGAGTATGCAGTAGCAGAAAGCTGGAAATAACAAATTGGTACTATACCAACCCCAAAGAGCACAATGCTCCCCAATCACTATGATAGTGATCCACCCACTAAAAACAGAATATGTGAATGCCTTATTCTCTTACTACTAGTACTATATATAACCACTATCTCATGCAGCACATGCACTCCTCATGCATTCTTTGCCACCTCATCATTGATTATTCCTTTTGCTTTCTTTCTAGAGTATACTTTCCACACCCTTGGACTAGGCCCATTACCACCAGAGCCCATATCATTAATCACATTTTTATCATTATTCTGTTACAGTTACATTACTGGTTATAAAAGTGAGTTATGGAAGCAAGACTTGCTCTTTATATTTCCGTTTAAAAATGCTTCTTATTTGCTCACTTTGCATAGGAATTTAATGATAGAGTGTTGGAAGGTTTTCAAGTCACCCCGCTTTGGCATCAAGGTTTCATTTGCGATGATGGAAGGTGGGAGTTACATTGCTTTTTAAATATTGACTTCTTTGATTGATTAAATTTGTTGTTTGACACAAATTTTCATTATAGGTCAAATTACGTCGAAACAGTAAAAACAGCTCGTTGGGAGTATAGTACACGTCCTGTATATGGTTGGGGTGATGTTGGGTCCACTCAGAAGTCAACTGCTGGCTGGCTTGCGGCTTTTCCTGTTTTTGAACCACATTGGCAAATATGCATGGCCGATGGACTGTCAACAGGCATGTGTTGTCATTTTCTAGTATCTGCATTTTTTATGTTTGAACCGAAACAGATGGGTTTGATTAGTTTATGTGAAGCTATTATGGCTGTCCACTGATGTAATTTGCCAAAGTGATTGGCATTTAGCCGTTTGATATCTACAAAATATGACAGGCCAATAAGATTGTGGTATTGAACATATACTATTATTGCTATAGCCATGTGGTGAGTCAGGAATAGGAGAGTGAGAGTATGATAATGAACATTTACAAGGTCAATTTTGGACTAAAACTGGAATGCTAGGACTAGGAGGGCACTTTATAATTAGTTTGTGAAGTGCACTTGTATTTTAAAAACTATTCACTCATGTCATGTCTGTCATATGCGTGTTCTCATTTTTCTTATTAATATTGAATATCAGGTTGGATAGAGTGGGATGGCGAGAGGATTGAGTTTGAAAATGCCCCATCTTATTCAGAAAAGAACTGGGGTGGAGCATTCCCAAGAAAATGGTTTTGGGTAAAAAAACTCTCTTTCTTCAATGAAGTATATGTCATAGAGTTTATCTACAAATTGGTTTCATGGCTTGCTATGAAACTTCAGCTATAGCTTGTTGCATGCAATCAATTGCAAGCCTTGTATTTTGATTGAAAATTATGGCCACAATGCCGTATTTCCTTGTTTTATGGCTTGCAAGCAGGTTAATGAGCTTTTTTATTGATATTTTTCATCTATTCTCACCAATATCTCGATGAGTGTTTGAATTTTTTTTTCTTTTGTATCTCACGTAATGGATGTCTCATGCAGGCTCAATGTAATGTTTTTGAAGGTGCTAGTGGAGAAATTGCACTTACAGCGGCTGGTGGATTGAGACAAATTCCGGGATTAACTGAGACATTTGAAAATGCTGCATTGGTAACTTCATATGCCATTCCACTATCCATTGGACTCATTTCAAAAATCTATTACACTGACTTTATGTAATATTGACGATTACATGTGAAATAAATATTGGACAAGGGTGCAAAGCAAATTTGTTTTTTTGTTTTTGGTTAAAATAACATGTCTCTGATTATGTTAGTTTTTCTCTTTGATTTGACATGATCCAAAGCGAGGATGAAAGTACTTGAGTTTTTTAGCATCTTCAATTATGCATTAGTTGCATTACTGACACTCCAGGAAAACGTGGATTCTCTACATAAAATCATGAGTGATGTGGAGTGATGTTAAAATTTATTGTCAAGTGGCTCAAGTAGTTTGATATTTTTTTTGAAGTGTTCTATTTCGTATATCTAGTGGCAGTTTTTATTTTATTTTTTAAGAAGGTATATCTAATGGAAGTTAGTGATTTCTTTTGTTTGTTGCTTCAAAAAAAAGTGATTTCTTTTGTTTCAAATTGTGGTAAAAATGGTGCTCTTGTGTAGGATTAGTTTTGGGTGTATTTTCCAGTTTTTCTGTTGGTACATGCAACAATCCTTTCTATTATATATTATCTTACTGTTATTATTAGTGATTTTTCTTAACTTGTAATATTTACAATGTTGCAAATTGACGCAGATTGGAATTCATTATGGTGGAAAATTTTATGAATTTGTGCCATGGAATGGTGTTGTTAGCTGGGAAGTTGCTACATGGGGTTATTGGTTTATGTCTGCAGACAATGGCAATTACGTGGTAAGTATTTCTCTCCACGTACATTTTATTTTATGTTGGTGTTTAATATTACAACCAGTATAGTTTTGCATCTCATTTCCGTTTTATGAGATGTATAAACTACAAAACCTAAACATCCTTTTGATGATTGCTGTGGGAGAGGGTAAACAGTTGAATGATCTGAGTTCTGAGCATGTTAATGAATGTACATTTCATACTAGCAAGTGGGACTTACTTTGTGCAACTTAAACTGTAAAACTGTCCTTTATATCAATAAACTTTGATTTTTCAATTTCTGTTTTTACTTTAACCGTAAAACTTCCCTTTGTTTTCACCTTGCTTCGTGTTTTTTCAAAGGTTTATATAGATGAGGAAGAACACAAGTTTTTTTTATCCCATTTTCATAGTTTCTCTATAAAAAGAAACAGTGACAACAAGGCACACTTTTGCACTTAAAACTAAAAACACAAAAGGTTTTCCTAAACAACCTATAAGGGTCTTCTAAGCTAAGTAACGATGGACTCAATTTATGATATTTTGCAGGTTGAATTAGAAGCAACAACAGACGATCCAGGTACTACATTGCGTGCTCCAACCTCAGAAGCTGGCCTTTCTCAAGCTTGTAAAGATACATGCTTCGGAATTCTAAAATTAAAATTGTGGGAACGAAGATACGATGGCAGCAAGGGAAAGGTATTTTCTAATCCACACACAAAAATTGTTCACATACTTGGTGTTTGATTTGATTAATGAAACATGCATGCTGATGAATGTTATGTGAAAATGGCAGATCATATTGGACGTGACAAGTGACATGGCAGCTCTAGAAGTTGGAGGAGGTCCATGGTTTAACACTTGGAAGGGCAAAACATCAACTCCACCTGTTCTTAGCCGTGCTATTGGATTACCTGTAGATGTAGATGGCATCTATAATTTGTTTCCTCTGTTTAAACCACCAGGCTTATAGTAAGTTGTTTTAGTATCCTTCCTGTAAAACTTTTCTCTTGGTGCATTCAAGTGTTCACCGTAAGAACAAAATTTTGGAAGGGATTCATTTCTTATGATTATAAGAGTACAATGTTTATACATAGAAAGAATGGAATGAAAATAATTGTATGTTTAGTTGTTACTCTTTCATAGGCATAACATCAAATGACACCAACTCCTGTCCCTTTATTTTTTGTTAATCTAAAGGCTAAGATAAAGTTAGTAGTGTATAATTATTATTAAATTAGTCTTTAATAGACAAAATGAATTTTTGGTCCTATTTTGATATTTTTAAACTTTTATTCTCCTCTTTTCTAAAATTAGCTTTTTGGTTCCTTTATTAAGCAATTCAACATCATTTTTTGGTCATCCACCTATTTTAATAATGTGGAGCCTGGTTAATGATGTCGCGATGAGCTAGCAAGTCTAATTTGGAATTATAATGGTTTTTTTTTAGTATTTACCATATGGTTCCCTTGGGAAGGAGTTCTGATAATCCAGAATTCTAGTGCGAGATAAGTAAAGTCTGACAAAAAAATATTTCCATTAAAAATTGAACTCGAATTTTTCCTTACCTTAGAAAAAGCTCATTAAGCTCAATGTCTTAGTTTAAGATTACCCTCCAAGAATTTACTCATTGACCACATTAGTAAATTTGCAATTGGTTTCCATAAAATTTTGCTTATCCACAATTCTTCAAGGTGTAGTCTACACCTCACCTTTTATAATATATTTTTTGAAGAAACTAAATTAACCTTTTATAATATATTAAAATACACAAATTAATTTCATATTATCTTCATCACCTTGAATCCCTTTTTCATCTTCATCAAACACAACCCATATAAACAACACATCTTCAATCCAATTTTCTTCATCATCTTCTCTCTTCCTACTCTCTTGTTTACAATTTTCTTCCACACAACACATGCACTTCTTTCCAATTCTCTCTTCCCAACAATGTTGCTAGTTCAACCACCTTACCTGAAACTGAAACCCCCACCCAAAGAAACTCATCTCAATCACCACCCTTGCTCCAAAAACTCTAAAGTTTCACTTGATAATCCAGATCAAATTAAAGGGGGATTGGATAAACAAATTGCAGGGGTATAAATCAATTTTTTTAAGGGATCAAAATAAACCATATTTACAGGGATCAAAATCATATTTATATTAAATTTTAAATTATTAAAATGCGAGGACCAAAAATACATTTAAATTTATTTAATATTAACTTTTTATATTATAAAACTAATTAGGAGTATTAATTTGAATTTATATTTTTTTAAAAAAATAATAAATGCACTTAGTAATTAAAAAAAGGCCTTATGATTTTTTTTAAAATTATTTATAATTAGAGGCGAAGCAATGAGAGTTCATAATTCGTGGTAGTTAATTTCACATACACGGGTTCAATCATCCAGCTCCCATGCAAAGTAAAAACTTGCTAATTAAGTTTTCTTAAGAGCATCTTTGATAGTGAAATCTATATATGGTATTTTTTGGATCTCATTAGAGCCATGTATATCACGAAAAAACTCACTCATTTTTTATTCTAATAGTGTAACTCTCAGCAATTCATATTGAGTTCCACAACTTTACATCATATTAATATGTGCGTCAAAAAAGTATTAATAAGAATTACTAGTAGAAAAAACAGTTTTTAAATCATAGATTTTAAATCACAAGCCATCCACTTGATTTAAAAAGCCAAAAAGGCAGGACACGGAAGGAAGTTTTTGAAATGAATGAAAATTAAATCAGTTAACCTGATTTAAAAACAATTTTAAATTAAATTAAAATTAAAATAAAATAAAACTAATGATACCCTCAGTCGCTCTCAAACCCATAGTCGCATACAATCCCAAATCACAAATCCACCGCACTCGATCAAACCCTCAGTCTCCCTCTCACTCGAACCCTAATCACAAATCCCTCACTGTTCTCCTTCCTCTCGACGCAGAAGATGCAAATCGTCATTGGATCTATGGTTATGCCGCTTCTTATCTTCTCAAAGCTTTGGTTCGTTTTTTCTTAAACATTTTTTGTTAAATGAAATTTTTGATGTTGTTGTTTGGGTCACGAGTTTAAAGCTTGTGTTTTTAATTGATTGATGATGATTTAGGATTTGAATTGGTTGGTGTTTTTTTTGTTTTACTTGTTAGATTTTGGGTTTTAGGGTTTTGAATGTGTGAATAATTGAGAGACTTTGATTTCTGGTATTGATTTTATTTTTATTTTATTGACGATTGTTGGCTTAAGCATTGTAATCAGGATTTATTGAATCAAATTGTTTGATTGTGGTGAATTTGTTATTTTCCTTTTGTTTGAAAGTGTTGTTATTTAAAGCTATGTTTGATCTTCAAGGTTTTCAAACTTCAGCTCTTGAATCGCTCGATGCGGCTTGGTCTCCTCTCGCTGCTGGTTCTCTTGCAAAGGTGAATGGGTGATGCGTCGCTTAAGAGAGTTGAGTTGAAGCTCACGACGAGTGAATGCAATCAAGTGTTATAAAAGGAAAAAAGATGGATGAGGAAGTTAAGAAAGCTTACAAGGAAGCTCATGAGTTGGAGCCACTATTTTCTGTGCCGATTGAAGCACTTAACAGGTTGGGTTCATTTTCTATTTTTTTATCAGCTTAATTTCATATGATAGTATAATCTATAATTGGAAGTTTAATTTCAGTAATTAACAATAATTGATGATGGTTCGAATGCAAACATAGACATTTCCTTGTACTGTATAGGAAAAACACATGAATTATTAGTACACAAAAGCTGATCAAGGTTAATAAACCATAGCATTTGTGATAAAGGTCTGTAAATTCAGTGTTGGGTGAACTAGAAAATGTTATTTTCTACCTCTATTGAGAAATTGGCCTAGAAAATTGTTAGGATTCTCAAGGCAAGAGAACATTACACAACACTACATCTTATATATGAATGAACATTATTACTTTCTCGGATTGCTATTAGGTTGTAACAAGAAAAGATCATTGAAATAACAAATTACTCAAACAACTATGTCTTTCAGCCTAGTAAAACAAATCTACTAGACTTGTAGAATCCTGCTATTTGCAAAGTTCTGTGTGCAACAAATCCTATCATGATAGTATCTAAGTTGCAATTGCACTAGACCCATATTACAGCTTAACTTTAGAACTTTACATAATTGACTAAATTATTACATGGTCTCTTTTTCAATTGTATTTTCATCTGGAGATGGTTCAAATTCTTTTACAGCTTAGAGGTTTTGTATGACAAAGTACTCATGATGATGACTGGAAATCTACATTAAGCAAAGCCTTTTGCATAGGCTTTTGTAGATGACTGAAAATCTACATTATGTACTTTGTTTTTGTTTATATGTTTCATTTTATGATAACAATGTCATAGGATGTATATCATAGAAAGATTTAATCGAATACATGTCTGCCTGAGTTTAAATTATGTATCCTTTGGTTGATAAGTTCTCAAATCTTCTTTACACTATAGGAGTTTCGTATTATGATTCCAGCCTTTGAAGCTTAATATGCTTGAAGCTTGGGATGATGGGGACAAAGATTTTTCAGTTATTGATCTCGGTATGCTTTTCTCCCCTTATTCTCCCCTTATTGTTGGTTGATTTGAGTTCAGTTTTAGTTTCTATATCCCCCTTGGATCAATATTCCATCATAGTTGAAGCTTGAATCTAGAGAATTTACATGTTTTCATTTCAACTAATTTCATTATTGTGCCTCAAATGCTTAATGACTTGCAATTAAATGATTTTCTTATTAGTTATATCAAGCAAACCCTCTGGTCTCTTTTGTTTCTGAGGTAGAATGTTGATCCATGGGTTTGGTGATTTCATTGAAGATGCATTTGTGAGGTTACACTTTCCCATGCCAAATAAAATTTTGAACTAACCACTCAAGATCACCACTTAGTCTTGTTTTGAAAGGCTAAAACTAAAGTAAGGATGCAATGGCCATATGTTTAGTGCTAATAAGAAACTACATTGGTTAAAGATATTTGCCAAATATCATTAGATAAAATCAGTGTTCACAAGGTACCAACTATATGATGACTTTTAACATCTAATAGTAGTACTTATGTTTCTAAGATAAAATTATATTCTTTCTTTTTTGCTTTGGGTGTAGACATCCATTTTTTTTATGTGGTTTTGCTCCAAGTGTTGATCAATTTTTTCATGGATGTTATATTTATATGAAATATTAGACTTATATCTTGTTCTTGTTTTTATGAGGATATGATGATAATGACGACAATGCTAATGTGATGGTGTGAAAATGACAATGTACTAGGTTGCTTTGTATCATAACCATATGCTCATTTCCATTTCTTTGCAATTTTTATACTTGACTTTTGTTGTGTTTGTGACTGTGTGCAGGTGCAATGTTAGGAATCTCTATGTTAAGGGGCTGGTATTGTTTGGTTTTGAGCTTTGTTTGTATGGCTCAGTTTGTTTAGCTTTGATTAGGCTAGTGTTTTTTTGGCAGTAGCATATTTTGGTTTTGTTAAGATATATTTAAATCCACAATGATACTTTTGGTAACCTTGTTTCACGGATATTATGTAAATGAATTTATTTATAATTTAATTCTATGATATTTTGTATGGAATTGTATTTTGTTTTATATAATAGTGTATAATTTGGGAGAAACAGTAAAATATTTAAAAAATATAAAAAAATCGATTTTAAATCGGGTGAACAGATTTAATAAATGTTAATAGAATCTGGTTTAAATCAGACAAACCGATTTAAAAGAAGATTTTAAATCGGACAAATCGATTTAAATGAAGATTTTAAATCGGACAAATCGATTTAAATGAAGATTCTAAATCGGACAAACCGATTTTAAAGAAGATTTTAAATCGGATCCAAGACCTGATTTAAAAACACAAAAACTTACTAAATCGGCCGTTATTAAATCGGATGAGGAACCGATTTAAAATTAATTTTTATAAAAAAAAATAGAACTAGATTTTTATAACAAATATAATTGAAAATTAACATTAAATACATGACATACATAATCAAAAACGGTAACAATAGACAATGTACATATATAATGTATGTCTCTATCAATTAAGTTATAATGGGAAATTCGAATTCGAACCCAGTCATTGTATATATATATATATATATATATATATATATATATAATATGTCTCTATCAATTATAACTTAATTTCTAACTCTATTAATATGTCTTAATAAACATCCATGCACTGATTTTTTTTTAATTTTATATTTACTTTCTCTTGAGCTTTTAGATAACTTAAAAAACCTAATTTCCAAAGGATCAACCATATATCACCACTTGTCAAACAAAAAAAAACTATATCACCAAAAACAATCTTTCCAAAGACAACTCAAATGATTATGAAGAAGTTTTGGGTGGTCACAAAAATTTGATCTCTTAATTTAGTTACATATATATTTGATAAAAAGTAGAAAAAGAATGTAATTAAATATTATATATCTTTAAAATAATTAAATAATATATATTGGTGTGACTAAATTAAAAAACCAAATATGTGTGATGACCATATAAATATTTTTCAAGATTAAAATAACGAGTCACTTTCGGAAGAGAGGTGGTTCTCTCCCGTGTAAATTTCATCTTGTTTAATCCTGACCACATACTTTCTACTGTAGCAACATAAATGTTTAATTAAAAAATGGGTAAAATAACTGATACCCCCTGTAATGTGGGCGTGTTTTGCTTTTCCCCCCTATAAAAAGTTTCCTTGCAACTCGCCCCTTGCCAAATATTGACTCTTTGCATTTGCCCCCTATTACCAAAATCCGGCAGCTGACTGTGCATTTTCGCCACGTGGCTTTATGATAATTTTTATTTAAATTAAATGCCACGTGTCACTGACACGTGTCAACTAAATATTAATTAAAAATAATAATTTAATAAATTGAATTTAAAAGAAAAATTAAAAACAGAAAATGGTGGAAATGTCTCCACCATGATTCGAACTCACGCCCTTTTCTCTCCAAGGATCACCTCTCAGCCAAGTGAGCTACACACGCGCAGGTGATGTTGAAACAACTTAACATGTATTTGAATAGAGGCAGAACTGAAAAAATAAAAACAGAGCAGCAGGTACCATTCATCACTATCAACAACATGAAGAACATCATCATCAACAACAACAAATCCAAAAAACTTAAAAACTCAAAACCCAAATTGAAATCAAAATTCTACTTCTTCCTAAATCTGAAATGAAAAACTCAAACACAAATTCAAAACCAAAATAACAACACCCACTTAAAATCAAAACCAAAATGCACAAAAATCATAAACAACAAAACCAAGACTTTTCCCCTTCTTCTTCACACAAAAATCATAAACAACTCAATGAATTCTGGATTTGGATTTTTCATAGTAGGTTGTAAACCTTGAGAAAAGAGATTGAACAGATTTGGAAGGAGAGTAGCTTCCACAAGTTTTTTTGTCTGCCACAGATTAGCGAACATCAGCTTCATCTCATCTTTATCTCCATAAATTGAACAACACAAATCCAATCCAAATTCGAACAACAGAAATCCAAATCCAGAATTGAACAACAGAAATCCATAATGGAACAACTTGAATCGCAATTGAAAGATTGAATCACAAAGATTGAACAAAGAAAACTCTCCATGTTTGTAATATCCAGAAATTGTTGTTTCAATACATTTTAAGTTGTTTCAATACTACTTGTGCGTGCGTAGCTCACTTGGCTGAGAGGTGAGCCTTGGAGAGAAGAGGGCGTGAGTTCGAATCATGGTGGAGACATTTCCACCATTTTCTGTTTTTAATGTTTCTTTTAAATTCAATTTATTAAATTATTATTTTTAATTAATATTTAGTTGACACGTGTCAGTGACACGTGGCATTTAATTTAAATAAAAATTATCATAAAGCCACGTGGCGAAAACGCACAGTCAGCTGCCGGATTTTGGTAATAGGGGGCAAATGCAAATAGTCAATATTTGGCAAGGGGCGAGTTGCAAGAAAACTTTTTATAGGGAGGAAAAACAAAACACGCCCACATTACAGGGGGTATCAGTTATTTTACCCTTAAAAAATGAACCAATGGCTAGGATATAAAATTTACTCCCTCCTGTGAGTGTCGGAGATGAGAGGATCCGCTTTCCTTTCCAAAGACATATATGTGTCATGTGTGCCCATATATGGACAAAGCCTATATAATATATAATATTCCACGTGACAAGCGAGGAAGCTTTTAACTGGATCTGCTAGCTGATATATATATATATCAAATAATAGAAAGCACTATTGTTTTTTTAATAAAAAAAGGTGGGAAGAAACATATTGCATGTTTATTCAAATTTAATTTAAAGTGGAGTACGTTGATTTCTTATCCGATTTTATGGGCAATAGTCCAAACAGTCGTTTCTGATATGTACTATTGTCTCTACGGAAAAATGATATTTTGACACATTTTTTCTTACACAATACCTACACAGAAATATTTTTGTAATATTTTTCTTCTTTATCTCTTTTTTTTTTCTTTTATTTTCTCTCTCTTATGTATGTATTGTGTAAAGAAATTGTGTCAAAATAACACTCCTAAAAAAAATACCCGGTGATCAAAATGATGCCATTTCTGTATCATTGGTGCTCAATCTTCCACGTGATTAATGATGGAACATTATTTATTGCTCGTTTGATTGTATGAAAGTATATGTTTTGTCCGCATCTCTAATCTAATGGTAACTTTTTTTTTCGATAGAATCTAATGGTAATTTTTACATAGTGAAATTTTATGGGTGTTATTATAGTCACATCATTCCTGGTTTATTTTTTGTGCAATTTTAAAGAACTTGTATCAAATAATACTAATATTTTAGAATATATTAACATATATAGCAACATTTTCTTAAAACTTTGTAGATCGTATTTTATAAACATTTTCTTGAAACTTTTATGTATTATTAAATACAAATTTTAAATGCCTTAACATGTACTTTAGAATACATGTTAAGATGACCCGATATTTTATTCTTATTTATATGGTCATATTATATACAAATCAGAGAAATAATTAGTTGGGTACAAACTAAAAAAAATATTTAGGCACATTTACAAATTAAAAAAATCAAAACAAAATTAATATGGTCTAATTACCTTTAAGTCCTTTTTTCTTTAATTTTTTTTATTATTTATGTGTGTGCACGCCTAAACAATTTTTCCTTGGATTTATACTCAAGTAAAAATTCCTCTACAAATCATGTTAAAAAAAAGTAAGTGACCAAGACTTGCATGGTTAAGTGACCAAGACTTTCATTTGGTCACATCCAATCAAACATAACAACACATAAAAACAATAAAATAATATAAATACAATAATAAAGAAGATGGTTTTGGAGGGAAGGGAATATGATTCTCCGCTGTCCAAAAAGTAAACAGTTTCTCATAATAATAAATCTCAACCACCTATTTTGATCGGACGACTACTCATATTTTCCAAAAAACAGTACTAAATGATCTTTATCCTCAATTCAAGATCAAATGTCTAAAAAAGATTACAGTGGCACGCATAAGTGTGTGCAATATCCTTTCCCGTTTTGGAGACCACCCCTTCCATTTTTCTCTGCACGTGATTGATGACGATCATCATTATTTTCATCTTTTGTCCAAGCACATAAAATACAAAGTGGCTATAATTTCACATTTTAAGATGGATATGCAGAATGTTCGGAATTTGAACTCTTAATAATTGCGGTTTAAAGCATAAATACTTATCATGATAAACACATATGTAGAAGTTCATATAATTAAGCTATTTTTATAATAATAGATAAAATAAAATTGTTTTATATATGCTAAGGGTTATTTTCATAAGTTATATATACTAGAGAATTTATAAAATAAACTATAAAAAAACTTATGAAAATTGTATTAAATGGATTTAATATATATTTTCAAATAGCCTCACAAAATTTATGTCAGTAAATAAGTTTAAATAAATTAATTCAAACAAACTATAGATTTTCTCAACAAGGCCCTTAGAATTTAAGGGGAGAAAACGTGTTTAATTTCCACTAGCACTTATTATCCTTCTATAAAAGGCAACATAGGTCCTTCATTTCTCAAATCTCACCGTTCTTCTCTTCTTCCTATATTGCTTGCATAAAATGGCTGGGAGAATAGTCTTGTTCACATTTCTTGCAGCATTTATATGGTTTAATACCCAAAATACATTCGTGAGTTGTGCCTTAACACCAAAGTTACTAAGGAAAATTGCTAAAATCAACCATGAGGGTCCTTATTTGGGTTTAATCATACCAAATGATTTTGAACTTAACCCCCTTCTTAAAAATCCAGGCTATACTCCTAGTGACAACATCATAGATTTTGCAGGTAAGTGCATGCATCAATTTCCATTTAAAAAAAGACCAAAATCATACATATATAATCTGAGGACATAAATTTTCATTTATTATTATTATTAAATAGTAAAAGTTCAATTTTAGACTATTTTTTTGAGGTCTATATTAGATGATCCTAATAATAATAATAATAATAATAATAATAATAATATGTTACTAATTTATAGTACCCTTTTTTTTTTGTACAAATTTTTATAGTACTTTTTAATTTAGCTAGTTTTTAATATTTTTATGGCTAATAATGATGAAGGAAGGAGATTTCGTTTTGGATCCATTGGTGACAAACCTGTTATATTGGTCATGACCGGATTGAGTGTGGTACGTACGGTTTCATAGTTGAAGATTATAGTACTAGTACATAATCAATTATTGGAATTAATTACTAAATTAATGAGGCTAATTAATATTTTGTACTGATCCATGAATAATTAATGTAGATAAATGCAGCTATAACAACACAGCTTTTGTTAAGCTTTTTCGATGTAGATGGAGTTGTTCATTATGGCATTGCTGGAAATGCAAACCCATCTTTGCATATTGGAGATGTTGCTATTCCTCATTATTGGGCTCATTTGGGACTTTGGAGCTGGCAGGTAGTATATACTATATATACACTCTACAATAAATAAATTCCTATATATATAATTGGAGTAGATACTCAAATCAAAATGAAATATGTAACAAAAAAAATGAAATATAATAAATAGTTAAAATATAATAAAAAAAAATTATAAAGGCAAATCGCCCCTTTGACCTTTAACTTAATTTTACAAAGATTTATATTAAATGGAAGAGTTGTCCTATTTTGAGTTTTGACAACTCAATATGGACAATCGAATGATACCATACATTTAATGCACGTAGCTCGAGGTGTAATAAAAAATTGTAAAAGTGGATAGATGAACAAATAAAAGTTGTCCGACAACTAACTGGTTGTCAAAATAAATTTTCTCTAAATGAAAAAATGTCTTAATTTTACAAAGATTTATATATAATTTTTTTAAATTGAATTAGGAAAAGTAAAAGTTATTAATAATTAAATTGATACGTATAACTATTTTACAATCATTTTAAAATAGTTTTAAAATGATCTATCTCTAAAGATTAAAATGTCAAACTTTGACTAATGATTTAACTCTTATTGGACAATAATATAAAATAATGAGACTATGAGAGATTTTCTATGCGTGTACATAACATGTAGAGAAAATTAGTTAATCTTAAGAGATAACAATATCACTCTTACTTTCGGGTATTCACTTGAACTGGCCCTATAATCTTGACGAGGAACAACTCAAATAGCTCGAGTTTGAGAAGAGTTAATTTCAAAATTATGTTTTCTTTAATTTTAAAAGACAAGGGAAGAGTAATACGGAAATTAGTATTCACTCCGAGTATGTTCTTGTATCGACTCTGTTTATTTCAAAACTAGTATCCACACTCTGCCAAGTACAGGTTAGAAATTCATCTAATTGATTTTTAAATATTTTGAAATCATTTTTTTTATAATCTAAAATTTTATTAATACAAAAAAAAAGGAAAATATGAAATTAGAGGATGTAAACCGAACTGCCGGTACCTCTGATTTTCAAATATTGTAGTATACCTGGTTTCAACCCAATTTAGATCAGACATAGACCCCATTCAAACGGTTAGACCGATTGATTCAATCTGATATGACTATCTTGATATGAAATTCATTTAACAAATATTATGTTATTTATATATTATTATTTTATTTTAAATTTAATAAATATTTTAGAAGTGCATAATTTATGGTTTGAATCTTTGGGTCTGTTTGGAAAAACTTATTTTTGAACTTATGCAAAACAACTTGCAAATAGATAAATTTTTATATATTATTATAAGTTTCTCATGATAGTTTATGAAAAAATAGCTTATAAAAATACAGTTTTCGTAAAAATTTATTTATTTACAAAAGCTCAAAAATAAGCTATTCTAAACGGCCCATTTGTCATGCGCAGTTAAAACAAATATATTAATTTAAGTAAAGAATAATAATATATAGGATAATTGTCAAAATGGAATAATAAAATAAGCTATTAAAACAAATATATTAATTTAAGTAAAGAATATTGATTGCGTCAAAAAAAGTAAAGAATATTGATTTTCCCAAATAGAATAAGTAAAGAATATTGTATCAAAAAAAATAAGTAAAGAATATTATAATATTATTATGAAATAAGGCATATTCCATTTCATTATTCAAAATAATAATAATAATAATAAATTAATAATTGTAATTTTAAAAAATTCACTATTTAGTAATTTTAAATATTCTATTTCAATATAAAAAAATCACTATTTTTTTTAGGACTTCACTAATTTATTAATAACACAATAAATGAATAAAAACATAAAGAATAAACATAAAATAAAAAAATTTATTTATTTATTACGAATTTTTATTTAGTTTAAACCATTTAAATTTGATTTTTTTTTATTTAAAATAATTTGTGTATATAAATTATAATAATTTTGTATAGTATTGAAAAACAAGTTATGTTTGATGCACGGATTCTATAAGATAATTGTCTTTAAAAATCATTTTAAATTGAAAAAATAAGAATAAGAATAATATGAAAATTTATGAGAGATATAATTAATTAATTTGGATTGTTTCCTTTTTTTTGCCATTGAATTTGATCTATATAGTTACCAATTCCAACTCTCATTAAATTTGAAAACATTGAAGGCAAGATTCGTTTCTGTCTCATTGTCATGCCTTAGTCGGCACAAGTTATGGTGTATAAGTCATGTTTATGCACCGTGCATAAATATCCCAAATTGCTTAACGCACCCCCCAGATTTTAAGCGCACCCCTTAGAAATTTGGGAGGTGTGCTAGAAATCTGGGGGGGGTGCGCTAAGCCATCTGTGGGGTGCATTAAGCAATTTTTATTATTTATGCATGGTGCATAAGGAAAAAGCTTATGCACTATAACCACTCCCAGTAGTCTTACTTACCTCTCACGTTCTCATTGCTAAGGACAAAAATACATTGATTAATATATGGATTCTTGACTTAATTATAACCAATTAACATTGCGGACATACTTATCATTTTGGATTTGGTCTATAATAACGAATTGTATATTAATGGTGGTGTTATATATGTGTAGCAATTAATATATAGTTAATTTGAACATTAATTTTAAAATGTGTAGAGATATGGTCAAGGGCCTGATGATACGCTACCATTAGAGAACAATGGAGACTACACAAGAGATGTAGGGTTCATAAAATTTTCAGATTTCACTTCAAACATAAGTGCTGCTGACAGTGTTACAGTTGATAACCATCTCAACAATCTTTGGTACCAACCAGAAGAGATTTTTCCAGTTGATGGCATTCCTGAACAAAGACAACATGCTCTTTGGGTCCCTGTTGATTCCAAGTACTACATTATTGCCAAAAAACTTGAGGTATTTCATTATTGTCAACAACAAAAATATAATATTTCATATATAGTAGTAGTACTATATAGTGATAGTGATACAATAATATGTTATAATAACATCATGCATTTAAATACAAAGTTTAATAATGATAAATAATGAATGATGTCGCGATATTTGCCAAAAAATGAATGACATCGCGATTAATTTTTCTTTTTTAATTGTATATGTCACAATTCAATTTTAGTAAATCTTAATAAAATATTTCTTTGATGTTTTAATAAAATTCCAAGAGTTCATCTATGAATTATTTTTTGAAGGTCGATAAATGTAATTTTTATATAGTTACATTAGATATATATTAATTTTCGGTCATCTAAATATACAACTGTTAATTAAGTACGTAGTTCAACTCAAATGACTAATAAATTTTAATTGGTGAGAATTTTAAGTCTAACCTACTTAAAATAGTTGTTAACAAAATTTTATTTCATCTCCTACCCCCAACTTTGAATTACCATGATTGCAGGTTCATCACATAAAAAAACAATTTTTGAATGAATGATTGTTATATATTATAAGGATTTAATTTGTGTGTAGTACAGTGTAATATTTTTTTACACGTACATTCAATCAAATTACGACGTGTAAGTATTTGTTAAAATATTTTTGAAACAACCCTATTAAAGTAATACTAGGATGTAATTTGATTGAATGCATGTGTAAAAATATTTTACAGAGTCGGCACATATCAATTAATCTCATATTATAATATACAACTAATTTACACTAAAAGGTGAATCTGCTGTAGATTGTGTTTTGATGACTTTCTTGGCACTGCCTAATATTTTAAAATATATACTCTCTTTGTCTTTCTTTAGAAAAAAGCTCATTTTTTTTGTCAATTACTCAACTATAAAGAATCATATATTTTTATTACACCGATCGTAATTTGGTCAAATCATAATTGACACTAAATATAGTATGGAGAATCACAATTTAATCCCCGCAATTGCGAATGGAAAAGGACTGAAATCATTTGATGTTATGTTGATTCCGGAACCAAATTAGAAAGTTCAATGTGCCGAATAAAAATTAAAAAAATATATTTTTATTGCATAAACAATATGGTTATGTTTTATACTTTTTTGTAATATATTTTTCAGAACTTGAAGCTAGATGCGTGCATAGACTCAGACACATGTTTGACAACAACACCAAAGGTTGTTCTTGTGGACAGAGGAACAAGTTCAGGGTTTTACCTAGACAATGCAGCATACAGAACCTTCATCTACAATAAATTTAATGTGAGTCCAGTTGACATGGAAAGTGCATCAGTTGCTCTTATATGCTTGCAACAAAGGATTCCCTTCATTGCTATCAGGGCTCTCTCTGATTTGGCTGGTGGCGGCACCGCGGAATCGAATGAAGCTGATACATTCGCTCCGCTCGCCGCCACCAACTCGGTTGCCGTGGTTATTGAGTTTGTGAAGCTCTTGTCAGCCCAGCACTCCAAGTTGTGATCCATTATGTGATAATGTTTTCAATAATATGTAATTTGTGCAATGATGCACCTTGGTAGACAACAAACAACTTTGTTCTTGGTTTGGTTGTCCGGAATTTAATAAAGCATAAATAAATCTATTAATCCAAAATGGCAAAATTAACATTTCTTTTACGTGAATTTTTGAAAAGGCGTTATAATTTGTAACAAAAAAAATGAAAAGGCATTATAATTAAAGTGATAATTCTTTGGTGTGTGTGTATATACAGACACACGATAAGGCGTGTATCACAGAGTTCACATGATAGATATATCTATGTATCGATAAACCGCCGAAGTTGATAATTGCGATAGGTCTAAAAATAAATAAACATTATGTGTGAGTTTGTTAAAATTATCCATCTCAGTGTGACATACCGATACATATCAAAATAACATATGTAACAAAGAAATTATTAAATAAAATTATAAGGTGAATACATCAGTACACATCTTATATGAATATATACCGATACATCGTTGAAGTAAATAATTTTAATGAATTTATAAATAATGTTTAATATATAGAAAAATTAATAAACACTATTTAATCTATCAAAATTTTACATCTCGCAGATGTTGCAATATATATCTAAATAAAATATATAAAATCTGTAAATAAGAATTCACCGATTTGAAAAAGTACGGGTGAAACTGTCACTGTGTCCCATATTTAGTAGTAAAATTATTATTGTGTTGTGAATATAATATATTCATTTTGTCGTATGGTGACTAAATCATAATTCATTATTTTTACCAAACAAAAAAACTGAGCTTGTGGTTATTATAGCTGGAAGAAAATGTCAATTCCTATATTTTGTTGATAAAATAATTAAATAACCTAATTACCATGAGCAAGCCATATGCACAAAAATTAGATTTAGCTTCAAGCTTAATTTGCAATATGGAAAATGAGAGCCCTACGTTACGTGTCGTAGCATGTACAATACAATAACAGAAAACTCTAAAAACCTTCTTTGTCTTTGATTAATTTTAGTATACCACGCACGACGACACACACGACAATACGAACAAAACAACAGCATTGATTGGATGAGATACTGAGGAATACATCAAACTTTTTTAGTAATTTTTCTTATTATATTTCAGACCCTATTATTTAAAAATAGTAAAATAGTTTTTTTTTTTTTTTTTGAGTTAAACTGAATTTCATTAAAGGAGGTCCAAAAGGAACAATGTTATCATGGGCTTCTTCCATCCTCACAAAATTGGGAATGGAATGGGCCATATCAGCTAAGGCATGTGAAAGTTTTGAAGTTTGCTATTTAGGCCCCCTAGTATTACTCGCAGGCCCCCCATCGTGATCAAAATGCCCTTATAAATATTTGTATCCTAGGAAACGAAGGAAACAAATTTCGTCACCTAGAAGACGAAATTATGTTAAAACATAGTAGGCTTGCATTGTCGCGCACATCTGGGCACAAAACACGCAATTTCGCGTCGCGCACATCTGGGCACAAAACACGCAATTTCGCCTCGTAGTTACCGAAACACCAGTTTTTTGAAATTTTGTCACCTGGAAGACGAAATTGTGTGTTTTGTCACCTAGAAGATGAAATTTTGGTTAAACGTAGTAGGCCTGCCTTGTCGTGCACATCTGGGCACAAAACACACAATTTTGTCACCTATAAGACGAAATTGTGTGTTTTGTCACCTAGAAGACGAAATTTTGGTTTTTTGCAATTTCGTTCCCTACGTGACGATAATTTTTCAACTGTAATTTAGGGGTATTTTGGAATTTTAGGGGGGCCTGATAGCAACCCAAGGGGCGTAAATAGCAATTTTCGAAAGTTTCTCTTCCCATTTTTATGTTTCTTTTTTTACTTTTTTAGCATAAAAAATTTTCGGCAAATACATTTTGAAATATTTTCTAATGTAAATTTCAGTAAATTTACACTAAAAAAGAATACGGAAAATGTTTTCCGAATTTTTATGCACGCTAGAGGGATGAAAAAAAGATGGGGAGTGGAAAGAGAAGCTGTCAAGACATGTGCAGCCCGATTGACCTTCCTTAGTAAAATAGTTGAGTATATCTTTTTAACGCATCATAATTTAATTTTTTAGTAGAATACTTTAAATAACTAAATTGCTATTTCGCTAATCTGTGTAACTAAATTTAGCCGACTTTAGTCTCAATGCGCTTAGCTCGGTTGGTAAAGTTATCGTATTTTATATACAAGAGTCATGAATAATTTGAATTATGGATATTCGACTTATTTACGTTTAAAAGGTGAAGTTCTAGCAACTAAGTTATCTGATAAAAAAATTGAACCAACTTTACAATTTAATGTACTAAAATAGATGTTATAAAAAAAAGTACTAAAATAGACATTTACTCCTATATTCCTACTAATATAATACTTTCTAGCTAACAATTTAGTTGTATTAATATTTTATCACACTCTCCGTTACTTATGAGTTTATAAATACTAGTTTATTCAGAATGTCCTTTTTGATATTTTTTGTTAAGCGGAAATATCTATAATAAAAAGGCGTCTGTGAATTTTTTGACAGATTCACATGACAGAAGATCAACTCTCAAGCCGACAAATGTTATTAAGGATGTTTTAAAAAAAATTGGTTATCCTTAACCAATTCACTAACTTGACTAAATCTATTTTTCAAGACAACTCATTTTGCCACCCTACTAATTTTCTCGTGCGCCTAAGATTTTACCAAAATACTCATATCTGTTACTTACGTACGTAGCGGATACACTAAAAAACACTCTACCATTATAACGTCCGATACTTAAGTAGTGGATGATATTTTTCAAATTTTTCATTTTATAACATTCACTACTTATGTAGAGGAAGGGTAAAATGAAAAAAAAAAGTATGGCGCGTGAGTAACCGGTTGGGTGGCAAACGTAAATTTCATTTTTCAAAGCTCAAACCAATTTAATAAAAAACCAAACTGGATCCAATAAGGCCCAAACCAACAATCTTGATACTATTTTTTTTTTATTGGTTTCAAACACTTGGTTATTGTTCAGAGAATTTAAAAAAACCCTTTTACCAACAAAAAAGAGTAATCGGAATCTGACGATAATGATAAAAGATGATCAAAATTTTATTAACTCCGAAGTTTAACAACTTAAGTCAAAGAATGGAAGTTTCAACGGCGTTTTCTGTTGACGAGTTTCAAAGATGATATGAGGTTTTGAGGCTTTATCCATGACAGGAGGTGGAGAAAGTGTTGGTTGGTGAGTGTTCTCTTGAGGAAAATGGGGGCAATGCGGAGAAGATTAGGGTAGTTCACTTATTTTTTTGGAAAATGATCGTTGTTACGAGAAGTGAAAGAGAAGAAACACAAGAAGCCAAAATTAAGAGAGCAATTTCAATATCAACTCACCCATAATCTTCTAAAAAAGAGGAGTTATATTTTGACCCACCACTAATAGTATTACATGTAAGCATTCTTGCTTTTCTTCCTCAAATTCTCCCGTAACAAATAGCAATACTCTATTTTTTTATACATATAGAAATTATTTTTGTATTGGAACACACAATTTTGAAACTAGTAAAGAAATAAAATTGGTTTGTGAATTTCAAGTCTGTTTTAAATCCGAATCGAATTGGAGTATAGCCAATTAAGAAAAAAAATTAGTTTTTATTAAAATGGTTTTAAAAAACCAACCATGAACAGCTTTAGATGTTATAGGTGGATAGGAAAATTTATGCACGTGGGATTGAGGATGGGGCCTTTACGATGGAACAAACAACTCTTAAAGTTGTTTCAAACAAAATGACCAACACATGAGAAAGCATGTTTCGGCCATCAACATGTTTTTATACTGTTTATGTTTGATACTTCTGGCTTTCTAACATGAGGAGTCGTGACCCGCGAGTCTTCTGCTAAGAATTTAAAAAGTCATGTATGACAATGTAGTGTCTCTTATATCCATAAATATTATTTTTAAAATAATTGATTTTGCTATTAAAAAAATAAAATAAAAGCGTAACTTATTACATGTTTACCTTTCATTTCTGTATTAGTGGAAAATATAATAAGAGTTCGTCTATCAAAAAAGCTTATGTTACGTTCAAATATGTTGCATTGATCATCCTTATAATCTTGGTGGAGCAGTTCATAAGCTTACGTTCATTAGCATTCCCCCTTTAATTAATCTATACTCTTCACAAAAAAAGACTGGAATTTTTCTACTGTAGATTACTACTAGGTATGCCACGTCAGGTTCATTTTAATGGTTAGTGGTTTATGATTTAATTAATAGTTATTTATAATTATTTATTAGAATCTTGTCGTTATCTATTGACTTATTTTTTTATTGAAAAAATTCCTTCTACTTTCCATGATGACAGCTACAAGCGGCTTCCTTTTTTATTTTTTAATATTACCAATTTCTTTTGTAATAGTTTAGAAAATTATTAGTAATTTAAATTTCAATTTATTATTTTGTCGTTCATAATTTTTTACTTACAATTTATTGGGTGTTTTATTTTAGTGTTGGTCGCTCTGTTATGATGATTGTGGAATAACTTATTGGGTTGTAGGCCTACTTAATGGGCCGAAAAATTATTTCTTAGTTGAACCTCTATTTTTTAGCATGCAAAATAAAGAGTATTAAATTGTTAATGGATACATGATATTTTTTTTACTTATTTTGTCACACATTTGCATTAAAAAAGATCTCAATGTCAATATAAAAATAAGTCATCCGTGCGAAAGCACGGATTAAAAAACTAGTTATTATAACCAATACATTCACGTTGAAATGATCGAACACTTCATCATACTTTTTGGTATATATATATATATATATAAAGATGACCTTAACCAAATATTAACTAGTTCAGAATCAGAAATTAGTTCTGAAGAAGATGGCTGTTTAGGAGCTGAATTATGTACTTGCGAAAAGTGTATTAAAGGTATAAATGTAATTACTAGTGATCAAGCTACTACCTTAATAACTATATTAAAAGAAATGCCAGAATCTTCTCAGAAAGAAGAATTTATGTTACAAATTAAAAATATGATAGAACGAGAAGAAAAGGTAAAGAATACAGTTCAGAAAATAGAATTTAAAGAAATCATGAATAGATTTAAACCCATTGTTGATCCACCCATAACTATTAAAGATTTACAAAATGAAATCTCTTTGATGAAACAAGAAATAGATTTATTAAAAGTGAAAGATCTAGAATTAGAATTTAAGTATTTAGAATTAAAAGGAAAACAAATTATAAATAATGAAGTTGGAACTTCAAATATTAGGCAAGATATGGATGATCCTCCCTATATTGCCACTCTGAACAGAATGATTACACATAAATGGCTTTGTCCAATTACTTTGCTTGTTAAAGATCAACGATTTGATCTAGTAGCGTTAATAGATTCTGGTGCAGACATGAATTGTATTCAAGAAGGATTAATACCTACAAAATTTTATGAAAAAACTTTACAAGGTTTAAGTGGTGCAGGAGGTCATAAATTACAAGTTCAGTATAAATTAACAGATGCTAAGATCTGTAAAGATCATGTTTGTTATAAAACTCATTTTTTATTAGTAAAAAATATACATCAGCATATTATCTTAGGTACACCTTTTCTTTCATTATTATACCCTTTTACAGTTTCTCATGAGGCTATCACTTCAAACGATATATATATATAAATTTTTCATGTTTTTTACTTGACATCTTTTTTTCTTCTCATTATGTGTTTCTTAACGTTATTTCTTTCATCCAATTCAATTTCTTTCTTTTCTTTGGTTTTTTCTTTTGTTATTTATATATAGAATATAAGTTTATAAATATTTGTTAGGTTAATTTTTACTCCTTTTATTAATAGAATATTAAGAATTGATCATAATGCACTATAGTGTGCTCTAATATATTTTTTTAATACCAAATATTTTGTTAGAATTTTTGTTTTTGTTTTTTTTTTATTCAATGGGGTCTAAGCCCAAAAAAAAGAAAACTACATCAAATTAACTTGGCGAGGAAAAATTCACCCCTACAATCATCAAGAACAATTTGAACAACCTCTAATGGAGGCACTTCATAATAAACTATAGTAGTATTATTAATACTTCCCATCGATGCAAGTTTATCAGCACATCTATCCGCTTCCTATAAATTTTTTGTTTTTGCTGTGAATAGTTTAAAAATCATGAGTTTTATATAAAATTATAAGAATAAAAAAGTAAATTAGATTTAAAATTCTTTTTCTCCCTTCGTAAACTAAACACATATGTAATAATAATTAAAATCGCAGGGACATGATTTCACACAATTACATCACCCTATTGTAATTGATCTAGACCGTCCGATTTAAAATCAGCGGTCCAGATTGTCTTATTGTGTAAATTCGTATATGTGTAATATTATCCGTCTGATTTGAAATAAACAGTCAGATTAAAAATTATAGAAAATTGTGTCAAATTTCAGTAGCTGGGAATTTGGATCCAAAATCGCACCCCTCCCCTCTCCGTCCTTCCCTGTATTAAAATCCCTCCAATCAAACAAGTCACAAAATGGTCCAATGTAATATTTTCCTAACAAGGTTGGTGTAGCAGTTTGTAAGATTAAGCTCAAAAGCACTACCCTTTAATCTTAACAAAACCAAACAATAACAAGAATCACAAATACAAGAAACAAAGAACCATATCTTAATACAAATCATCATATATCTAATTTTTTTGTATTTCTCTCCACAAACAAAGATCGATTAAGTTGGTAAGAAGTTGACTCTTATTTCCACAGGAGTATGGATTCAACTCCCTCACTATCATGCAAAGAGACACAACTATCCAACTCACCTATACTTTTATTTCTAAAAAAATTATTTCTGTCTATTCTTACAAGGACCATAAGATTTACTACAGTAAAAAAAATAAACAAAATTTAAAATGCTCAAAACACAAATAAAACTATAATAGTAATCATAGTGACCCTTGTTTATGTTGCTTGAAACCCAACTTTCATTCCCTCCACTTCCAGTAACACTATCAACAAAACTCAGAATAAAACTTGCAACTAAACTTGCAACAGAAATCCCAAGTCCACCAAGAGTAGAAGCTATACTAGACATAGATTGAGGTAACTCATTGAGAAAAAATTCAGTTTGTCCTACTACACCAGAAGCCTCAGCCAATCCATCGATGATTTGGCGCGGCAATAGCCATAATGCAGACATATTCACCACAGCTTCCGGTTGTTCTGAATAGCCTTGATCGATTGCGATTCCGCGTCTAATATTCTCTACAATAGCAAGTGATGCAATTGATATGCTACAAGAAAATAGACTAACTCCCATTTTTTGTTTTGCTCCTAAGCATGTCGCGCGCCCTTTTATCCTTGATGCCAAAGGGACTAAAAGTCGGTCGTAAAGTAAAACCCAAAGAATTAATGATAACATCATAAATGTACCAAAGGAGGCTGGAGGAATTTGGAAATTTGAACCGATGTGGCGGTCCATGGAGGAAGCTTCTAGTACAAGAAAAGAACTTTGACTCACATTCACAGTCATCATGATTCCTGTTGTCCAAATTGGTACTATCTTAAAAAGTGACTTGAGATCTTCCACTTGTTCAATTGTGCAAAGATTCCATGGATTTAAAGCTCTTCCATCTGGTGTTAGATCTTCTAAAGGATTTCTCATTATGCATGCTTTGTTGAGAAACCTGTGAAATAAGTTATTGATTTAGCCTCTTCACTTTTTATTTTTTATGGAAGCTTTAGATTCTATCCATATAATTCAATATTTTCATTGTTATGGTCCCTAATGTCATCTATCCGTCCAAAATATGATATGGCATGCCATGTCATCTAACTTGGGTGAAAAGATGACATCAGAGATTAAAACAGTGAGAATTTTAAATTACAGAGATACGATCTAAAAAAAATTATTCGAGAAACTGAAACCTGAAAGTGATCATATTACAATTTTTACAAGGACCAAAAACATAAATTATCATTATAAAAAATATGTCATGATTGTATGCAATTAGTAATATATGTTTATAGCAATAGTGAACATCTCATAACAATAGGATGATATCAAAAGCATTGATAAATGAGACTAAGAAACAAAATGTACCTTAATTTTTCAGATGGTACTAGGAGATTGGAATCCTTGTCATGATGGTAGAAACCATTCACATTCACATCCTCTTGTGGCAACTGCAGAAGTCTGTTTCTGTAAGAAGCTACAAGAACCTGTGCTAAACCGGTTAGCATGTTCTTCTTAGCTTCCAACATTACATAAAATGGAGTAGCTAAGAAAAATGATAATGTAGCTATAAACATAAGTACAACAGGAACACCAAATCCTACTGTCCACCCCAAGTTATCTTGAATATAGACAACAACACTTAACCCTAAGAGCGACGCCACTGCGACAGAAGCATAATACCAGCTGAAATAGCCTTCTTTGATTCCTGCGTTTTCATCCTGTTTGCTTAATTGATCAACACCAAAGGCTAAAGAGGAGGATCTTATTCCTCCAGCTCCAATGGACATGAGAGCAAAAGAAGAATGCAACAGCAAAAGATGGATTGTTGTAGGGGAGTTGCAGCTGTTTGTGAGTTGGTTACACATTGGCCATGATAGTGGGATTATAGTTGTTAACCATAGAAGAATCATTCCCTGCATTAACCCAAACACAGATGAGTGATATCATTTAAGGAGGATAAGTGCAATGTCTCTGCCAACTGAGTTAAACTCACGGGAAACTAACTAATATATTCTATCCAAGGGGGATAATAAGGTATAAATTTTTTTATAAAAAGAGACGGATTTCTGATTTCACCTTACAAGTCAGTTTTGTAAGCATCAGCTAGATCCAAAATGAAAACCTATAGTATTACATTTTGATCGGACAATTCAATGTGAAACAATTCAATTTTTTACGAACATAGATAAAATCTGAAATGAGTTTATAAAGAGTAGCATCTCTCAGTCTCACCTTAAATTGTTACTCTTTCTAAACTCATTTCATATTGCAGTAATCATGTTAAGCTTAAGGGGGTGAAATTAATTAGCGCAATTAAAGAAGCGGACAAACGAACATGAGAAGTGTTAGTATGTATACCGGTAGAGATAAAACATGAGTTAGACCCGATATAAAAATATATACCAGTAGGCTAGCAATGGAACCAAAACCGATGATACGATATCGACCAAAATAGGAGTCAGCAAGGAAAGCAGCAATGATAGGAGTGAAATTGGTGGCAGCAGACCATAGCAACACAAAATTAGTAGCTTGAGCAGTTTCCATGTTATACACTTTAGTCAAATATATTATCATGTTAGGCATTAATCCAATACTTGCAACTCTCTCACATGCCTCATTAGCTGCAAAAACAATCACATTAACAAAAACTTTCAATAATAATGAATATAATTAGTAAAATTAGTTAATTTGTTAATCTCACACAATTAGTTAAACACATGAAAATCATTACCTATGATAAAAGGTAATGTTCTAAAACCACCCTTGTTCTTGTTGTTGTTGACATTGACATTTGAGTTATGCTCTTGGCTTAGAAGAGGTTCTTCTATCACCTTCTCCATTAATTTTTTTGGTGTTTTTTCATTTGCATAAGATCAAAAGACATAATAAGTAATAACAACAACATGGGAAGGTGGTGGGGTCCATTTAGCATGCTCTAGTTACTTTCTGTCCAATTGAACTCCCAATTTATTCGGTTTTTGTATTTAATTCAACTTTCATCTACGTAATTTCTTTTTCTTGTTTTTTTCCTACTTTTTAAATGTACTTCGTGCATTCATTCTATTGGAGTTATTGTTTTTACACTTTAATCTATGGAGTTGATGGGTACTACGTGTGACCGACGAGAGAACAAAATGTAGAAAAATGTTTTTTTTTTCGAAAAAATAAATTGTAGGAAATATTTTTATTTAAAAAAAAAAATGAACTTTAGAAAAATATCATGATCGATGTTTCATATTTGAATGATGGAAGTTATTAATTAAAAATGAAATAAAATGATGGACCTCATACATATCTTTTCTGTAACCATATATATTCATGTTGTAACAATTTTAAGATGACACGTTTGAGTAACACTTATAATCAAGTTAATTAGTTGCTATAAAAAAATGCCACGTTATATAAGGTTTTGATTAATTGTTAAACCTGTTTTTGATGTCGATTGCTTGTTGTTCTCACAAGTCACAACTGTCTGTCCAGTGAAAGCTCTTTTTATTTAGCTTAATTGTGTGTGTATTGATTTTTTTTTTTTTGCTTCAAATATGAGTTTGAGTTGTCTATGGGAACACTAAATATCAACTCATATTAAAATTGATCTAACGTGGATGCATTGAAACACACTCAAAAGGGTACCACATAGTTCTTTAATTGATGAGTGTACTACTTTCTTTACTTTATTAAAAAATAACTCTGAGGATTAGTTAAAAATATTAAATTCAATACGGCCACTTTACCTTTTTCTACAACATGTGTTCTTTTCGTAATTTATGTATTACTTTTTTTTTTTAATTTATGCTTTAATTCAGATCCATTTTTCAGATTATAAAATATATTTTCTCAGTAGTTACCAAAAAATACGGTACATGTTGAAATTAAAATCTTAGAAATTAGTTCGTTTTAAAAAAAAAGACATTTTAGACGGTTGAACTTAAATGGGCCACGAAGTCCATGGTAAATTATTTTTACAATGTGTTTAGATTTTCTTTTGCCACTTCATTCAATTCGAAAGAATCTCTTTAAAAAGTACTAAGTATAAAGAGAATGGCTCCACCTATTACTCTAATTAACCAACCAACCATGTACTTTTGCTTTTGTAATTTTACCTTAAGGGCGAATCCGATGATATATGCTATAGGACTAGGAGAGACATACTTTTAAGAAAAATGAATGTTGCTTAATGACCACACTTCTCATGACCACACTTCACGTATGGTTTGGGTTAACATGAGACATTTATTAAGAACTAAAAAATAAATAAAAGAAAAATTTTACTGTGAAAAAAATTAAAATTAAATTTTTATGGTGTTGAATGTACAACTTTTTAAAAAATATTTTTATATTTAATTTTTTATCTAATGCCCAACAGATATTTTATTTGTTACCATTTGACATTACATTTTTACTCTCTTAATTAACTTATTTTGTGTTTCAATTTAAGTTTCATAATTAATTTTTGTTCATTGTTTCATTTGAAGCATTTTTTTTTGTTTTGGTCCCCTAACATTATTTATATTAGTCACTTTTATTTGTTTCCACAAAAACCTACTAACTTATGCACACATAGATTATCTTAACTTTTATTATATGTTTATTGTAAAGTTTATATAATTGCATATATTTTATTAATTGTTTATTATGATGTTATTTTACATAATTGATATACATTTTGTTATAAATTAAGAATTGTCTTTTTCGTTTTTACTTCAAATTAAGAATTGTCTTTTTATATTATTCTATGTATGCAATTTTGCATTACCAGAGCATAAAGTTCATTTTCAAATATCACAAGTTAACTAGTATATATGTACATTTTGAAATGAAATATATATATTTTGAAGCAACGACATGAAATAAATATAATATTAAAATTTTGTTAAAAAATATTACATTAAAGTAAAATAAATTTACATTAATAAATTTAAATTACATTAATAAATTTACATTAATAATAATAATATATAAAATATATATATTACATTAATAAATTTAAATTTTATTATTAACTAAGAATGTCATTTTATATTTATCAGCTAGTTGAACTGTTAATTTTACCAAACACTTCAATTAACTTATCAGCTATAAGCTATAATTTATCACCCATCAGTCACCGGCCATAAGCTAGCTTATCAATCCTCTGCTATTTTTGTCAAACAGAATCATCCTCACAATACCAGCAATCCAACCATGGTCAAATTTCTCTATATATTTTAATAATACTTTCCAATTTTTATTTTTTTTTACAAAACTCCTCTTCCAATTAGAACGTCAATTATCCTATCACTAACCCAGCTTGTACCCCAAAATTTTAAGTCAGAACTTTAATCCAAGTATTTTTTTTCCACTCTTATCATAAGGCTTGTTCTCTCCACAAAAAATTATTTAAATAAAAACTCAATATATGAGAGATGATAGGCGTCCCATGCAAAGAAATGAAGTAGATTGAGAGAGAAAACATGTAGGGTTTGGGTCCAGAGGCCAATCAGTCTAAATTAGATCAGCTACCATAAAATTTGGGTAAAAAAATCAAGTTAGTACATATATGATAGATTATTAATTGTAGATGTTAGGGATCCATATTAATTCTCTCTTACCAAAGGATTTTTTTTACCATGATATCTAGGGGTGTTCATGGTCCAAAACCATATCCAAACCAAACCATATCCATTCATAAATCATTTATTTGGATTAAATCCAAAACCAAATCCATTTTTTCTTTAAAACCGGTTACTAAACTAGTTACAAAATTTGGTTATGGTTATATAACTGGTTAAAATAATAAATTGAATTTTAAATTGGTTATTTATCAATTACGATTTAAAACCGGATATTTCTTAAAATCAATTTTAAATTTGATTATTTCTCATTTTAAAAAGAATAACTTTTAAAATAAATTCTATTTTCTTGAAATAAAAAAATACTGATACTTATTGAAAAAAAATATAATAAAAATTGATTTTTTTTATTTTAAAAATGACTGATTTTTTTAGTCAAAAAAAAAAAATACTAATTATACGCTATTTTAAAAAGGAATCTCTTTTATACTCCTTTTTAATGAGTGTCACATGGCATAAAAAGACAAAAATACTGGTTTTTTTTTTTTGGTCACACAAAAATACTGATTATACAATAAAGACTAAATAAATACTGATTTTTCTTTTAGAGTAAAATAAATCTGTTTGTTTTTTTAATTTATGTAAATTAAATAGAGGGTGGTTGGTGGTGGCCGGCCGCCGGAGCACCGTCGCCTACCACCGTGACCGCCGCCAGAGCGCCGCCGCAACTCACCGGAAAAGTCATCCGCCGCCGTCCGCCGCCGTGTCGGCCGGAGGTCGGCCGCCGGTGGTCCGGCGTTGATCACCTCGTTGACCACCATAAGGTTTTAATATTTATTTATTAATTTATATAAATTAATGAATTTGGAAATTGGGCTTTTGGCCCATTTTAAAAATTGGACATTTGAAAGAGATATTTGCTTTTTGCACTTCAGAAATTTCTCATGCATCTCATCAAATGACAAACTTTGAAAAATTGGTTTTGGTTATGGATATCCGGTTAAATAACCGGTTTTCATGTTTGGATAACTTAACCGTATTTCAATGGACCGGTTAATTTCACTTTTGAATTAACCGGTTTTTTGGTTATGAATTTGGATTTGATTGTGGATTTTATGTTATAATTGGTTATTTTGTGCACCCTAAATTGATATCAATACGAAGTTTCAATCACAGTTAACGATGACTAATCTCCCCTCCCAATCGAGTTTTCTCCACTCTCTTACGTAAATTTAAACATTGAACTGGTTAGTACATAAAAAAAAGAGAGGAGAATCTGACTTAAAACAATTATATGACTAAAATAAAACTACAAAATAAGATAAGAAGATTAAATATATAATAGAAAATGTTAAATAGTATCTCTAGAATACTCCGTTAAACTTAATAAAGAATTTTTGTCTTGTAACTTATGCATTCAATATCTTAAAAATATAAAATATTAGTATCTTCCTAACATTAATTTTATCTTTCTAATTAATATTTAAAATTCCTTCTTTAACCTTGATTCCAGACTTATTATAACATGAAATTTGAAAACATTGCTTTCTCAAAATTTTAATTTACAATAAAATTGCTACTTAGTGGACAGGTTTGACCCATAGCGTGCACTTGGACACTTGTGAATTGTGATCAGGCTGTAGGCAAACACATTTGTGAGACTCCACTCGTAAGGAGGCAGCTAATTTCTTTGACCAATCCACACTTTTATTTTCTATTGTATCACCTTCTTCTTCTTTTTTTCCCCCATTACTAGTAGTATTTTTTTGTTTTGGTCAGGTTATTACGTACTAGTAAGAAGGTAGCTATTTTTTTTATCACTTTTTACGGTGATAAATCACGTTAAGTCAAACGTTATGTATTGTCAGTGGCGACTCTAGGAATATTAGGGAGTCTGAGCAAAATTTTGAAAGAAATTTTTTTAATCCAACTTCCGAATACAATAATATTTAAACAAGAAACGACAAGAAAAAGTACAACTTTGTTTCCAATATAATTAAGACTCAATAAATAAGAGGCTACACAAACCAGAAAAAACCAGCAAAACATGAGTCAAATTAGAGGGATGAAATATAACATACCAATAGTGTACTACATAAAACTATGAAGCAAATTCCCTTCTAAACCAATGGAAATACGAAATGTTTATCAGTTCCAAAATTAGTTGTGTTGGACCCTTCAATATATATGTCCTCCTTACTTGGTCTTGAATATCCGGAGCATACTCATTAATTTGTTTCCTAAGACCCGGATCACGCACAATCTCATTTGAATTAAACTCGTTGGCCACATTAGGTGGTGACTTTTCTACTCCGGCTTCCGATTGCACAACATTCACATTATCAATACTTGCTTTAGGAACCAAAAACTTTCTCATTTCTAAAATAAACTTCCTCAATGATATGAATACTCCTAATAAATTTTTACTATATGCAAAAAGATTAAAAAAAAAAAATTAATTAAAAGGAGTAGCCCGGGCACGTGCCCAGGCATGCTGCAGGCCATAATCGCCCATGTGTATTGTGACGTACCAAACTTTAAATTAAAATTTCAAATAAAGTCAAACGAGGAGCTGACTTACTTAACTCAAAGTTGCTTTGACTGACTTGTCTGTTCCGTTTCTCTCCCGTTTTTAGGCGGTTCTTCCTCCAGCAGCCTATTCTTTCACTTTCACAGCTCCATTGCAACTTCCATCGATGGAGTTTCGGTCATATCATCAATTTTTTTTATTTAATTCTATTTATTTTTGTGTGTTTAAATATATTTTTTTTATTTGAAATTGTGAGTTTGGGACTAGACTTTGCTACTCTTTCATATAGACAACTCACCACTATGTAAGAAACGTTCAATTGTATTGTTATAATCCACCTCATGAACACCTCTTGCTGTCCAAAACAAGACATAAGACAATTCATGAATAGATGTTAACACTATAAAGGAACACTTTTGCCTATGTACAGCTTCTGTCCAAAGACTTGATCAACTCATCCGCATAGGTTGGAAAACTTAGCAGCAATTAGTGAAGTACCATGACGTTGATATATACCTCCCATTCCATGTGAAAAAAAGGCAAATTCCAATCCATTTGTTGTTATTGTTAACTTTTGTTATTTTCTCTTTCCTTTTTCTCAAAGCTAATTCTACGTCACACAAGTGAAATAAATCTAACATTATATATACTAGTTAAATTTTATTATTAGATCAATAAATCACACTTTATATATAGAGATTTGATGAAACCTATATATTAATGATCAACGATAAAAGTAGTTTAAAATTTAGTTAAGTACTGATATATGTAGATAAAATGCATTAAAAAAAATTGTTTTGGATACAAAAACTTGATTTTTTTTATAGATAATGACAGGTTAGGGCTGGAAAATAAGAAACTACAACATGATTAAAGGGGGAAGTCAGGCACCCCCACCTCTTTGTTTTTTTTTTTTTTTGGTTAAAAAAGTGGGCAAAGGCCAGAGAAAAAAAAACTACAAAATTAAACGAATATTTCTAAGCATACATATCCTAGAAATGTACTCAAACAAGATACTCTGCAGCTTCCTGAGAGGGACCTCCAATTAAAACAATGGACAAAAAAGAATCTTTTGTTAGACTATATGAAACTAACCAATCAGTACATCTGTTACATTCACGTAAGGTGTGGTTAATCTAAACATACCAAGGAAGATTATTAATAAGATCTCAGATTCGACGAATCAAAATGGAAGTAGCCTCACTAGTCTTGCAATTATTTTTGTAACTATGTCCACTAGCAATTTAGAGTCACTTTCTACAATCAGATGCGAAAAACCCCGATGTCTCACTATTTTTAGCCCCTCGTACATTTCCCACATCTTAGCATGAAGAGCACACATATTTCGATCTTTCGAGCATAACCTATTAGCCATTGATCGTCAGAGTCTAGAATAAGGCCCCCACAACCTGTAAGGTCCAAAAGACTCCTTATAGGCTCCATCACAATTAAGTTTAACCTAATTTTTTTACGGTCTATTCCAACCAGTGTTGTAGACTATGTCAAAATATCTCGATCCTCTTGTTAGGTGCAGATGATCGTCCATATCAATGACTTGAACAAAATCAAGAATGACACAAATATGATTAATAGGCCAATGAAAATCCTACTCAAAAAGGGGTCTTGGTAGATCATTATTGCAACTTCATTGTTGCATATATTTAGTATTAGACAAGATATATGCACATTTATTTATGAATAGGTAATAAAATACATTAAATATATTAATATAAAATATCTATCTAGATTTTAGAAGTCGGAGTTTAATTTAATAATTTTTTTCAATTATTATAAAGAGGACAAATATCCAAGTAAAAAACATATTTTTGGGTAGTACAAAACTACGTTGCTTGTTAACTTTAATTATACATAAATCTTTTTAATATTCTTTCCTCTTTTGTCCTCTTGCAAGATACGGTTAATGATCTAATCATTTATTTATATAAATAAATGATCAAATCAATTGTTTTTTTATCATTTTGATTTATCGAAGAAGTTATATCAATTACTTTCTGCTTTTGTTGACCGGATCAATTACTTTTTATTTTTATGACTGGGATCAATTGCTACTTTCTATGAAAAAGCATAAATATTTATATCTACTTACAATATATTAAAAGAAATTTATGTTAAAAAATCAAATTTATCCTTGGCACTTTTAACGGTGTTCCAAGTTTTATGCCTTTAAATGTAATTTTAACTTTAATAAGATAAGTATAAAAAATCAATTTATCATAAAAATAGCATTGAAAACTAGATCTCTAAACTAATCAAAAAATTCCAAAATAAAAATAGGAGAAAAATAGATAAGTATGAAATAAATCAAATTGAACAAAAAAAGGCATAAACATAAAAATCAAATACGTACAAAAAAGAAAGAAAAATAGATAAGCATGAAATAAATAAAATTGAACAAAAAAAGGCATAAACATAAAAAAAATATATGTAAAAAGAAAAATAAAAATAGATAAGCATGAAATAATCTACTTACAATATATTAAAAGAAACTACTATTTAACTCTAAACTAATAAAAAAAATACAAAAAAAAAATTGGAAAGAAAGATAAGCATAAAAGAAATCTTCTCATAAAAATAGCATCAGAAACCAAATCTCTAAAAAAAACTTATGAATTAACATGCGTAAAAAAAACTTATGAATTAACATAAAAGATTATTTATAAATTATAACCATAAACTATTTTCATAAGCTTAAAAATAAGCCAAATTCTAACAGGTCCAATATATTAAATTAATATGTATTACTACTAAAAATTCTAATTTGTCCTCATCAATTCTTAAAAATATTTCAAATCTTCTATTTCGTAAAAAAAATTATACTTTTTAGTTTAATATGTTTTTATATTAAATTCTACTCTATTTCTATTATAAAAAAATATACTCTATTTTTGTTTACTCTTATATAAAAAATACAGAAGAAATGGATTATTGATGAATATATATTATAATAATTACGGGGTAAATATTTGTCATTATACTTAAAACATCACGGGACAAGTGTTGATCAATAATTTTGTCAAAAAAAAAAGAAAGTGTTGATCACTAATATATAAAAAATCATACACGGGACAATTGTTCTAATAATTTTTTTTAATCATACAAGACACAATTGCTTTAATAAAAAAATTTAATCATACACGGGACAATTGCTTCAATAAAAAAAAATAATCATACACGGGATAATTGCTTTAATAAAAAAAACAATCATACACGAGACAATTTTTTTTTTTTTAAGCAAAAGGGAGAAAGCTAAGTTGAAGAAGTAAGGACATCCCAACTATGTTGGCACCCCCCTAAGACTTCAACAGGCTAGCTAACCCAAAATATTATTAAAAAGAAAAAGAGAAATACATCATCAAAGAACTTGGGGGGACTAGACCAAAACCCAAGTGGGAGCATGATAACAACTGCCTCGTTAAAAACCTTACCTGTAAAACCCAATGGGTAAAACCAGGTGAAGGGAAAAAGAGTGCAGTGCTCCAATAAAGTACACAAAAAAGACATCAGAACTTACAAATACGAAAGTTAGGCATACCTAACTTGTTGGATTCTAAACTATCCCTTAGGAGCAAAGGCTCTTCATCCCAAGTAGTAAGGACAGTAGAAGTTAAACCATAGTTAGCCAAAAGATCTGCAACTTGATTTCCTTCTCGATATATATGCGTAACCATGAAGTTCATTTGACGAACCATTAACAAAGTGTTTTTCCATCTGTTCCGTAGATTCCAAGCAACCAAATTATGAGGATTGTTAAAAGCAGCAACAACAAGAGAAGAATCAGTTTCCAACCAAAGACTGTGCCATTGATGTTGAAAAGCAATTTCAATTGCTCGCATCGCACCACTAATCTCTGCGACAAAGGAAGAAACAATACCAAGAGGCTCGGCAAACGCATAAATAAAATCCGATGCATGATCTCTGAAAACACCACCACAAGCAGCGTTGCCTGGGTTACCTGTAGAAGCACCGTCAATGTTACATTTGTACCAGTTCAAAAGAGGAGGTTGCCATAGAACTTCTTTGAGAACGGGAGCTCTGCTATGATGGATAGAAATTCGAAACAACTTTAAGAAAGAAAAATCTCTGATGGAATTAGAAGATATTTTCTTAGTATTATTGCCAGTCAAGGAAGTGTTGGTAATGATCAACGATATAGCAGCCCTCCAAGTGATCAAAGTGTCAGTGAACCTTGCTTGATTCCTGGCCAACCATATAGTATTTAAGAGGTTGATGATAGCAGCTGTTACGGTGATTTTAGCTTGTGGAGACCAGTTCAAATCGCATAACTTCCACATATCCTCCATGGTTGTAAATTGAATGGTGAGATTCAAACAGCCTGCAAACCATGACCAAAGAATTCGGGCAAAATCACATTGAAAAAAGAGATGAAAAGTAGTTTCTACCTGTTTGCGACACAAATTGCACATGGAAGGAATAGCGCAACCTCTAGTCATCAAGTTCTCATCAGTTGGCATTTTCTCATGCATTAATCTCCAGACCATGAGAGATTTTGAAGGAGGAATATCAGAACTCCAAATATATTTGGTCCAAAAAAGGTCCTGAAGCTGCGGCATTTTGAAGTTATAAGCATCCTTTAACTCCAAGCTGCCAGAGTCCGTATGTTGCCAAATGAGAGAATCTGGACAAGTCTCCAAAGGAATGATAGCCTGATTCACTAGAGAAGAAAGATTGAGAAACTCCAGCTCCATTTGAGGTGGAATGGCCCAATGACCATTAGCAATATAGTCACTGACAGTAGAAGTAAGCCGTTGTTTAATGTGAGAGGGGATGTTGTAGTGCTCAGAAAGAATAGTTCCACACCAGTTGTCATTCCAGAAATTAATATTATCCCCGTTGCCTAACAACCAAATAGAATTTTCAGCAATTACCTCAAATTCTTCTTTGATGCTACTCCATATGGAGGAAAAAATGTGATATTGTATAGGCTTTCTGCGGCGGATCACTCTATCACGTAACAACTTGGCCCAGGAGGATTGAGAATGAAGAAGAGTCCAGCATAACTTCAAGTTAGATGCTTTGTTCAAGGTATTCAGAGATCTAAGATTCAAACCCCCTTGTGAGAAAGGTCGACAGACTTTTTTCCAGGCTGTAGTAACTAATTTGCGCTTGTCAATCTCACCACTCCAGATAAAGTTGCGAATGCACTTCTCTATATTTTTTATTAGAGAAACAGGCCAAGAATAAATAGAGATGCTATAAGTGAGCATACTTTGAATAACCGACCGGACCAATTGAACTCTACCTGCAATGGATAATAGAGAAGCCTTCCAAGATGCTAATTTTAATTGAATTTTATCAGCAATAGGTTGAAAATGACAAGCCTTTGGTTTTCCTTTAAAAATCGGTACACCCAAATAAGAGAAAGGAAGTGTACCAATATTAAAGTGCAGCAACTGAACAATCAACTCTAATCTACGTGGAGAGATAGAACCTGGATAGATGGTGGATTTTGAATTGTTGATGACTTGGCCTGATTCCAAGGCATAAGTAGAAAACAAATCCTTTAAAGCATGTAAACCAGCCAGATTACCTTTGCAGTAGATCATCAAATCATCAGCATAGAAACAATGGGAGGGTACATTAAAATTTCTGGTACCCTTAATGAGATTGAGCTTTCCTTCAGACACAAGCTTAGTTATACTTCTACTTAGAACATCCTCGGCCAAACAGAAAAGAAGTGGTGAGAGGGGGTCACCCTGCCTGACACCTCTACTACAATTAAAGTAGCCATGTGACTTACCATTGATGGAAACGGAAAGAAAAGCAGAGTGAAGAATCACCTGAATCCAGTTACAAAAAGTGTCATTGAAACCAAATTGCTTCAGAACAGTAATAAGGAAAGACCAGTCTAAAGTGTCAAAAGCTTTGGTGATGTCAATCTTGAGAGCGATATTCCCGCCACGAGCTTTGTTGTGAATCAAATTAACAGCCTCAGAAGCAGTACATATACAATCTTTGATATCCCTATCCTTAATGAAACCCTTCTGTTCATCCGAGACAAGATTAGGCAAGATTGGGGCGAGTCTGTCAGCAATAATTTTGGTGATAATTTTGAATTTGAAATTTGCCATTGCAATTGGCCTGTATTGATCAATAGAAACAGCATCTGGAGACTTAGGGATCAGAGTAATGATATTAGAATTATAACCAGGTAGGATCCAGCCTGTAGAAAAGAATTCCAGCACAGCATTAATGACATCCATTTTGACAATCTCCCAATAATGTTGGAAAAAGTAAGCACCGAAACCATCAGGGCCAGGAGCACTATCTCTATTTAAGGCAAAAACAGCGGCCTTGATTTCATCCTGGGAGGGGAGCATTGTCATGATAGAGTTGATATCTGTAGTGACAAGGTTTGGAATGACATCCGCAGCAAGCAAAGAACCCTGCAAAACATTGTTAGTGCAAAATAAATTTTTATAATAATCAATAACATGTTCAGCAATTTGGGACTGGTCCGTAATCACATGTTCACCATCAAGTAAGGAGGTGATGGCTTTGGTTGAGGTTTTGATCTTGGCTAGTCTGTGAAAATATTTGGTGTTGCGATCCCCCTCTAAATGCCAATTCAAACGGGCGCGTTCTTGCCAAAAAACCTCTTGCTTATTCAAGGCATCTTCATAAAGAGTACTAGCCATTTTTTCATCACGTAAGAGAGCATCAGTGTGACCATTATTCTGAATTTGTTGTTGAATATGTTGGAGTTTAAGTTCAGCTGCTATGACATTATCATGGACATTACCAAAGCATGTCTTATTCCACACTTTAAGCTTATTTTTAAGCATCTTCAATTTTTGAGTAAGAACATACATCAGACAACCAACCACCACAGAACTCCAACAGTCAGAAACGATCCTTGCGCAATCATCATGAGAAACCCACATGCGTTGGAACTTAAATTGGGAAGCAAAAGAAACGGCCGTGACACTCAAGTCAAGTAAGAGAGGAAAATGATCAGATCGTATTCTTGGGAGGGCTGTAACTGAAGAAGAAACACAAGAATCTAACCAAGCTTGATTACAAATAGCTCTATCGAGTCTTTTTTCAGTGTGCCTATCACCACCTCTTCCATTGTTCCAAGTAAATTCAGCCCCTCTAGTGTGAAGATGGATAAGATTAGAAGAGTCAGACCATTGTTGAAAATCCTCTATAGGTAATCTAGCAGGAGAGAACCTGCCTCTGTGTTCATGTGCCCCTAGTATCACGTTGAAATCACCAATAAAACACCAAGGCAAGTCATGTTGAGATTGCAAAATATTTAAAGCACTCCATAATCTTCTTCTTGTCAAGTAATTGGTTGAAGCATAAATAGCAGATATAGCAAAAGTTTTGTCATGTTCAGTAATGGAAAAAGAAACATGTTGATCATCAATGGCCAAAAGAGAAGGATTAAGAGATAATTTACAAAGACACCAGAGATTAGGCAAGAGATTATTTCTAGAGTTAAGAGCAAAAAGTTTAAGATTTAAACTAACTAACCATCTTCTAGGAAGAGCATTAACACTCATCCAAGGTTCAGAAAGTAAGAGTATATCCGGCTTATACTGAGTAACAAACTTCTTAAGAGCTAACCTTGTAGGGGAGTTAGCTAGTCCCCTTGTGTTCCAATAGATGCACTTCATTTAAAAGGTTTGGGGGCAACCTTTGATCTGGTAGCATAAGAGTCCTTGCTAGTGCATTTCAACTTTTTTTGTGCTTTTTTCTGATTTTTAGATAAGTGAACTTGAAACCCATCATCAAAATTGTCCTCCCTTTGTTCAGTTTCAGTAGCTACAATGTTTGCTTCCGCCTCAGCCTCAACCATGTTAGCCCAAGACTCCTTGAGAAAAGCCATATCTTGCATTACTCGTTCAGGCACAGTAGAAGAAATTCCACCAATAGGAGTGGTTGATCGGCTTGTGGATTGCGTTGCTAGAACAGGCAAAGCATTAGCAGATATATCATTACGGGTCATGCCTTCATCACCACGAGAATCCTTCACGACGGAGTCTTGTGAGCTTGAGTCAGAGAATGTAATTTCATCATCAGAATTCAATTCATTCTCTAATCGTGCATCCTGTTGTAGTTGTATTGTTCTTGGACTCAAAGGAGTTAAAACCGGCTCCCTTTGCTGAATAGCGACATGTTCATCAGAAACAGTTCGGTCATTGTTGAAAGGTGTCTCGTTGTTACCGTTTTTTTCCATGTTGATCTGAGATGACTTAACTCCTGAATCTTCTACATTAATAATTTCGTTTTCTTTGCTGCTAGTACCATCTTGATTCGCAACAGGCTTGTTAGGAGGATCATTTTGCTGCACTTTACCACCCTTGACAGGAGCTTGTCTTGGTACGTGTGACATAGCAGGAACAACAATGTCAGGTTCTATATCATGTGATGGAGTTCTTTCCATAGAGTCTTCAACATTAATAATTGGCTTATCAACATTAACATTCTCCAAAGTATTGTCCTGTTGAGGTCTTTGAACAAACACTTTTTTTGGTTCAGATACTAACGTTTTTTTCAATTCCCTACCAGTTTTGGCCTCTATCTCGTTGTTACTTCTCCTACAATTGGACACATGATGCCCAATAACCTTACACGAAGAACAAAAGTCAGGAACGTGCTCATAATCAAGCTCTACAAAGAATGCAAAGCCTTTCCTTTCAACCAGAATTTTGTATCTAAGAGGCTCACTAATATCAATATCAACCAAAACACGAGCAAACTGGCCAAAATTTCTTTCATGCATGGGTTTAGCAGTCACAGAATCAGTACAAATGGGGGTTCCCAAACTACCAGCAATGGTAAAAAGAATACTTTTGTGCCAATATTCTTGAGCCAAACCATAAATACGAACCCATACTTGAGCAGAAGTATTATGTTGTAATTTAGGGTTAAAATCCCTCGACCAAGCAAAGAGTTTAAGCAACCCTGGTTTGATATTCCAAGAGGGAATGGATCTCACTCTTTTAACATCTTCTAAAGACGAAAATGTAAATTCATAAAAGCCCTTACCTAGTGATATGATTCCCCACGTCGACAATCCCTTCCAAATAAGGGATAACTTCTCTTTCAAGGCAACAACCGAGAGTGGAGTCGAACCCTTAGGCCAGAAAATCCTGCCATGGAGATTATGCTTGCACGCTTCTAAACCAGCTTGATAGGCCTCATCTGGTATCTCAATTGCTAATCTATCACCCTTGACTACCGGTTGTTGAAGTTGCGAAACCGGTATGTCACATAAATTGGTAAGGACTTGAGCGAAAGTTTTCGGTTGTTTTGGAGGTTCGATTGCTAATTTTGGTGATTCATTAGAAAGCTGTAAACATTGCCAAGGAATATTGAAAGGCTCCATGATGATCGGAACAGAGAATTACACTGTCGGATGACACTTGCAAAACTGAAACTTACATCAGAGTTCTTGAAACAGAAGAAAGGAAAATTGAACATGCAGAGAGGTTCTATCAATCTTTGTGACAATCGAACTAGATACAACTAGTAATCATCAACACGATTGAATTCTCTACACTTTCTCAATAACCCTATCAGTGCTTCAAGAGTGATCGGAATCAGGCAAGAGCGAATTACCAATATCAGAAGGCAACAGTAACGACAGAGAGAAAAGATGAGAATCAGGCAAGAACGATCGTACGAGAACTACGGCATCGCTCCCAATTTCAATCGCACTTTTCAATTTCAATCGCACTTTTCAATCGCACTTTTCATCGTTCGCACTTTTCAATTTCAATCGCCAATTGCTTTAATAAAAAAATTGCTTTAATAAAAAAAAATTAATCATACACGGGACAATTGCTTTAATAAAATTTTTTTAATCGCACTCAATTTCAATCGCACTTTTCAATCGCACTTTTCATCGTTCACACTTTTCAATTTCAATCGCCAATTGCTTTAATAAAAAAATTGCTTTAATAAAAAAAAAATAATCATACACGAGACAATTGCTTTAATAAAAAAATTAGTTATACACGGGACAATTGCTTTAATAAAAAAAAATTAATCATACACGGGACAATTGCTTTAATAAATTTTTTTTAATCATACACGGGACAATTACTTTAATAAAAAAAAATTAATCATACATGAGACAATTGCTTTAATAAAACATAATTAATCATACACGGGACAATTGCTTTAATAAAAAAAATTAATCAACAGGACAATTGCTTTAATTAAAAAAGAAATTGAATAGGAAATATTTTTTATTATTAATTATAATTTATTACACAAAAATCATACACAGGACAATTACTTTAATAAAAAAAATGACTTAATTTAATATATTTTACAAAAAATAATAGAATAACGTCACTTATATTTTAAAAATAATTTAAAAATAAAAATCAATAGACCCGTGCATTCGCAGTTCTTCTCTTAAAATAAAAGGTAGTACCACTGTTATTTTTTTTAAGCAAAATTTAAAGAGTATCACCATTCAATATTCATGGAACGGCGCACCCAAATGCAATACATCACCTCACAAATAAATAAATAGTTAAAATAAAAAATAAAAAGTTAAAATACTACCAAAAAAATAAAATAAATACTTAAAATAAAAATCCAAGTAGTACTATTTAATAGTATATCAATTAAAAAAGTACTATTTAATATATGCATATAAATTTGTTGTAAAAAAAAACATATAAATTTGTTGTAAAAAAAACATATAAATTTTGTTAATTGTCTCTATTTACATATTTAACTATGGGTTGTGTGGAATGAGCGGAATCTCCGGGTCTTCAAAGGTTCGACGACTTCGGTATATCAGCTACTGGATAAAGTCAAGCTTTTCTCTTTTCGGTGGCTGCTCACGACAGATGTTACTTTAGCTACAAACTATCATCTCTGGTGGTCGAACCCATTGCTTTGTTTGGGCATCGACTAATTGTATTTTTATTTATGTTGTTTTGGTGCACCTTTTTGTAAAACTCTTGTAGAGCTCTTCTGCACGCCTTGTGCTGAGGGCCCTGCTTATTACCCCGTGTTTTATATATATATGATCCATTTTCGCTTGTTCAAAAAAAAAAATTTTGTTAATTGTCTCTATTTACATATTTAACGTTACTGAAATGTCATAAATCGGTCAATGTTAAGCAACAAAAACAAGATATAATTTCACTTTTTTTTATTGTTGGTAGATAGACAAAATGATAAAACTATTGAAAATTTACACACATAAAATGAAGAAATTAGGGTTCGAACCTCGATCATTACATCCAGCCTAACAATTTCAATATTTCTGCCTATTAAACTTATTTTATCCATAAGGGTCTGTTTGGTTCAATTGAGAAGGAGGGGAGGGGAGGGGAGGTGAGGGGAGGGATTTATTATGTTGACAAAATTACCCTCATTTTTTTATTAAAATTCAAAATTATCCTTGTTGGAATATTAAAATTCTAGGTTTTATTTTTTTTTTACAACAAAAAAAATTTAGGTTTTCTACTCATTAGATTTTTTTTTGTTATATATCCATTAAATTTTTTTTTGACGTAATATATCCATTATAATTTAATCCTTATTTTGAGTTTTAAGGTTAAGAGTAAAAAAGTAAATTACTTCTCCAAAATTTAAAATATTCCCTCACCTCCCCTCCCCTCCCCTCCAAAAACTTCGAACCAAACGGACCCTAAAGGAAAACAATAAAATAAGTAGGAAAATAGTCGGTATTCGGCTGTGATTGGCTGTGAAGTTGTAGTCATATAGGTCAATGACAACCTTATCCAATTGGATTTCCCTTCCTTTTATTTTATCCATATTATTATTTTTATTTTATTTTTGGTACATAGAAGAGTTGACAAAGTAAATATGATAAATTCTCACACAAGTGAGAGAGCCGGAGTTCGAACCCCGGTCATGACGTTCGACCTTGCAATTTCAGCAAATTTTTGCCAGTTGAGCTAGGACTCACGGGACTATCCATATTATTAATACTAGCCGCCAGTGCCCGTTTGTGTGATCGATATTTTTTTTTTTTTTTTATTGTGATCAATATTCTCTATTGTGCAAATATAAATAACTACTTAATCTCCTTTTTTATTGGACTTAGTTAATTGATAACTATTTAACCTCCTTTTTTGTTGTGGCTACTTATTAAGAAGAAAAAAAAAAATATTTTTTTTACTATAAAAAAATTGAAAACCTATTTTTATATGTGGAAGTTGTGCTTAGTTTTTTTTTTGTAGTTTTTTTTAAGGGTAAAATAGAAATATTAAAAAAGCCATCCAAAAATTTGTATCCCCTTTATATATTACTGTAAATACTATCCAAAAAACAAACTACTATGATACCAACCTATCCAATTAAAAAACATTCACGCAAAACATTAGGTAATTTCTCAACATTATTCATCGATTAAATATTCCATGATTCACTTATAAGAAATCATAATTGATTTAACAACAAAAAAAATCAAAAAGGAAAGAATTATCGCAAAAGAGACGGAAATACATTTTTTTTGGTTACATTGAGACGGAAATACATTGTTCATATTGAAAGAGAGAAGTATTCTGCTGAGTCAGATTATGTTTATCCATTCCGATTATTAATTATTTATTATTAAAATTTGTCTTTGCAACAAAACAAAACCGTGTTTTTCAATTTGCACATGGAAGAAAAAAATTACTCGATAACATAACAAAACGAGTTTAGTTAGCTAGCTTGTACAGGTCAGCACCAACCGACTTTTTGAAAACGATAATTTCTCTTTATTTCCTATTTTAACCTCACTTTTTTATAATCTCTTCTTCTTCTTCTTCCTTCATTTCAATTCAATCCTTTTTCATTTTTCTTCTTTCTTTGTTTCTCCACCAAACCAAACCAAACCAAACCAAACCCTCTTTTTCATCTTCCCTTCATATCACCGTTAACAACCGTCGATCGTCGTGATTCGTTTCGATTCATTTCTCATCATCGTCCGCTAAGGCATACCTGCCCGTTCAACATGGAGTGGGTCGTCGGCGGCAAGTTTAAGATTGGTCGCAAAATCGGTAGCGGTTCATTCGGTGAAATTTATATCGGTAACATACTTTTGAGTTTCCTCTCCTTATATGTTTCATTCATGTGTATTTTTCTATGCTTATTATTATTTTGTTGCTTTTTGCAGCGTCAGATATGGATACCTCTGAGATCGTAGCCGTCAAAATGGTTTTTTTTCTTTTTCTTCTTTCTTTTATTTATTGACTTTTTATCATATTTATTATTATGCAAATTTTGCTTGCTTTGAATTTTATTTAATTTTATTCTATTTTTCATTTTTGTATGATTTATGAAGGTGTATCATAACTCATTATTGCTTTAGTTGATGCTTTGGGTGATTTAAGAGTTAAATATTTTGAATCCGAACATTTTGTAGCTCGATCGATGTATGCAGTTTGATTACATGGAATTAGGGATGGGTTTTTTCATTTTTGATATGCTAAAAATTTGTCTCCATGAGCATAGTTGGTAGGAACGTCACATTTTATATGCAGAGCCGGGGTTTGAACCCTGGACACTCCCTTCATTCACCTTAAAAAGAAGGAATTTTAGCTACTAATTGGATCTTGTTATCAAAATCGTGACAAAAAAAGAAAACTGCTTAATTTATAATGAAGAGTTAGAGAACTATACTTGCTTTGCGAGGTGTATGCTTGTTTTTTGACATACCTTCATATTTGATTGTTTAAGAACTATATGTACTAGGGTTAATGCTGATTCATGGTAGCATTTATATTTTGTAGGAGAAGAAGAAAACAAGGCATCCACAACTATTGTATGAGGCTAAATTATACAGTATTCTTCAAGGAGAAAGTAAGTTATAAAATAAGCACTTGGGTATTTTAGCTGCATTAGCGACGTTTGAAAAAGGTTATGTTATTTGTTTTTTCTGATTCGTTTTATACTTTGGATTTTAGGTGGTGTTCCAAGTATGAAATGGTGTGGTACTGATGGAGACCATAATGTTCTGGTTATTGATCTTTTGGGACGTAGTCTGGAGGACCTTTTTGTCTTCTGCGGGAGCAAGTTTTCTTTAAAAACAGTTTTGATGTTGGCCGACCAGATGGTAACCACTGATTCATGTCTCGATTTCAAGTGGCAGCATTAGTTCCTTTGCTGATTTTAAATATGGCTTTTTGAAATAAATACCATGTTTTTTTGCATATCAGTAGTTTTATATCTAAAAGTTACCTCTTGTTACAGCTTTCGAGAATAGAATACATGCATTCCAAGGGATTTTTGCATAGAGACATAAAACCAGATAACTTTCTAATGGGTATTAGGAGAAAATCAAGTCAGGTAAAATCACTCAAATTCATTATCTTCAATGGCTAACTTATGTTGATAATTTTCCTTTGTGCTTCATATTTCTTACATTTTCTTTCTGCAATTTGTTACATTGATAGGTTTATATTATTGATTTCGGACTAGGAAAAAGATATAAGGATCCCAAAACAAACAAACATATTCCTTACAGGTATATTTTGTTTATATTTTTACTCTTTTATTATGGATCATGTTTTTACATGTTATAAGGTTTTCTTGTGTAATAAATATATTTGATTTGATTACTTTTCTATTTACATAAGTCTAGAGGTTTGACCAAATGAAACCAGATTGTTTTAATGTCATATATATGCATTAAAAAACCCAAAAAAACGAGGAGATAATACCAAACAGAAGATAAATTGAAAGTTGATATTATTTATTCTTTATTGGATAACAGTTAATAAAGGTCTTCAATAAAGTTTTCTGCAGTTCAAATCTTATAAAGTTATTATCACCAAACACTTTTCTAACTGGTGTGACCATTGCCTATTTCCCTCTGCCATCCTTGATGTCTATTTTGTTGAAATGGTTTCTCTTATTTTTGTTTTTGTAAATTAAATGTACATTGCTGTGTATCAATAGATAGTCTTCCAACTTGTAATCTCAAACAATTCCTTTTCCGGACTCTTCTGATTGTTTCATTCTCACAGTTACTTGAGCTTTACCAGTTTAATTAGTCAGGTTTACATTGCCTAATGTTTTGATCTTTGATAAACTTATTCAGAGAAAATAAAAATTTAACCGGGACTGCACGATATGCAAGTTGCAATACTCACTTAGGAATTGGTACGTAGAAAGAACTTCTCCTTATTTACAGTTACAGCTACAACTTGTAACCACAAATTTGACTCGATTTTGGTTTAATTTTGTCAGAGCAAAGTCGTCGTGATGATTTGGAGTCTATTGGCTATGTTCTTATGTACTTCTTAAGAGGAAGGTATGTTTCTTCCTATTCATTGTAATTTTCTTAGCATCTTGAATTTTAAAAAAATGATGCATATGTATAAATTCTGCATACTTTTAAGGTGGATTTAGGGATTGACTATATCGTTCTTGCATTCCAGCCTTCCTTGGCAGGGTCTGAAAGCTGTCACCAAAGAGGAAAAATATGACAAGATTTGTGAGAAGAAATTATCAACTTCCATTGAGGTATAAATTTTCACTTCCATAAAATGATTAACCCCTGAACCCCTCATACTTTGGTCTACGGTAGAAATTGGATTAGGTTTTGATTAAGGTAGAGTTCCCCCAGCAGTCCTTTTCTTATTTTTGTGTTAAGAGTGGAACAAGAAAGAGTGTTGGCAAATGTAAAGGGAGGAAATGGTAATGAATTATGCAAAAACAAGAAGCAACTGTAATCCCAAACAATACTAAATCCCAAACAATATTAAGAGCCTTTAAGGATTGCTATTGCTGATTAATCAAATTTTAGTTAGTCCCCTTCCCCTCCTGAGGTTTTTTTATTGAAGATTTTTGTTACTCAGATGTTTAATGAATCCACATTTCTTGTTCTCAGAAACTTTGCGAGTCATATCCCGTGGAGTTCACGTCTTACTTTCATTGTTGTCGCTCGTTGACATTTGATCAAGATCCAGATTACGGGTTCTTAAAGCGTCTGTTTCGTGATTTGTTCACCCGTGAAGGTATTGACTGTTTTTCTTTTTATCTTATACTTGATTTTAAATAATTCCTGTCAATAGGACCTATATCACATTTTTGTTGATATGATACTTTGCTTATTGGGTGATTGCTTTAGCCTGTTGGCTATAGGAGGTATTATAAATGAATGCCACCAAGTGTTTAACCTTTCTTCCTCTCTCTTCTAGTTATGCAAATTCTGTGCCAGAGTATCTCTACTTAAACACAATTTGCATACAATAGAGGTATACGTTGGAGATGAGACCTACTCGAGGTCTTGAGAGTTGAGAACAAAGCCAATTATCTAAAACATTTTATGATTTTATCGTTTTTAATCCCTCACTCAATCCATAAATTAATGTTTTCAGGTTTTGCAAATTTTATGAATTATTTCATTAATTATTCATTAGTCTTTGCTTGGGAATAAATGATTTAGCTATATCATGTGTTGTATTTATCTTCTCCCCTGATGTAATAAGAAGTTTATTTGGCTGAATTTAATGAACAGGATATGAGCATGACAATTTATTCGACTGGACCATCCTAAAACATCAGCAGACGCAACAGACAAGGAGACAAGTGCAGCCTTCAGATGCTGTGCCTAGTGCTGTGCCTAGCAGTCTACAACCAATGATTGTGGAAAAGCATACAGGTAACTTCAGTCTCTTATGTTTATACCATGTGGTTGAAACTTTGAAGGAATTCTGTTTTATGGTGGGAGATTCCTATTTTCATTTTCCAGTAGAATGGAGTTAGAATTTAAAGTGACATTTTAATGCTTACAGGAAAACAGAAAAGGAAATAACTCCTGACTTATATGTTGGTTACTTTTCATGGAAATTTGTTATTTCTGAAAACATATTATAAGCTTCTGATGTACTAAGAATTAAGATAGTTGTCTAGACCGACAGATATTTTACCAATAAATTCCTTGTAAGTTGGAAGTTTTGCTTTGCTGTACCAACCAGTGTTCAACTAAGATAGACTTAAAAGTTTGCAGTATAGTGGATTAATGCTTTCTACAGATCACATCCTGATGATGTCCATGCCTTAATTTCCTTTTCAGGTATCAATAATTCACCTCAAATTACTGTAACAAAATTGGTAAGCAATCTTGATCGTCTAAACGTGCGTGGGCAGCCTAAGCCATCCAATATTAAGAATCTAAATGCCAAGAATCATACAGGAAAACATGTAAGTTATAGTAATTTCTTCAGACTTCTATTGGCTTTCTTAATACTACATCAATACCCTCTGTTAATGTCTAACACATGGTGGCTTCACTTCTCTCGTCATGTTTGAGCTGTTAGTTCAATCATAAAGATATTTTGTTTTGAATTTTTACTTGGCCGAAGAAATTCAACTGATATTGAGATAAATTTTTGCAGAATGTGAACAATGGTCCATCCACTTCATCTGCTTTGCCCAAATTGACTACAGAAAATGTTTCCAAGCCTGAAAGGCCCACAGGAACCTCAAACCTAGGTCGTGTATTTGGGAATAACTCCCATGTTTCAAGCAGCTGGATTCCTTCATTACGGCGAATTTCTTCAGCCAAATAGCAGGTAAGGAAATCGTTTATCCAGTGTATGAAATTGGACTCTGCTATATTATTATTAGGAGGCTTCTCATTGTATTTTGAATGACACAAACTCTATACCATAGTTGTAGAATATTTGGCTGAGCCACTATCTTTATTTGTTTCTCAGATAAGTATTTTGGAGGAGTCACTTAAAGCTTTATATTTTCACTGTTGCAAATGTCATACCACTCACTTCACAAGAGGAAACCGTAGACTGTAACAACAACCAAAATTCCTTATATGATTAACTTCCTTCACATCAAATGTAATGGCTTGTCCCACTTTAAGAGACGGAGAAAGGGAAACTTCAAAGGTTTTAACAAGTTTTGAAGAACGAGGTATGCCAGTTGGACGTCCATGAGGTTCAGGGTCTTCGGTTGTAGACCTTAAAATGCGAGACAAAGTCTGTCTGGTTTATAATTTCTATAAGTTGTGATGAGTCAAATATGCATGAATGAGGAGGGGAAGCCACAAATTATTTTTAGTCATTATTTAAGTGTCTTGATTTTCTTTCAAGCATTTTTAGTACACATTCTATTGTCTATTTACGTGTACAGTTAGGTTTGTTAGCATTCGATCTGATTGTAACTGTTCTCCAACAACTAAATTATTCACAAATTAATCCAATTCATAGTTTATTGAAACAAACATTTTGTTGAATTTAGTGTTAGAATCCTAGTTAGGCTTGTCATCTCCGTGGTAGTTTGAAGCTCAGAATGGAAGAAATTCATTCAACAAGCAAATATTGAATAATCTAAACTATTAAATGCTGATTGGAGATTATAAAAGTAATCAGACTTCAGTCAAGGAATAAGAGCCGTTTGCTTTTGTACAGGCTGCTGCACTTTTAAATTGCCAACATGCATTTCGTTAAAATATATTATTTGGTAATGGTCACTTTATAGTTTTAATTTACTTGCATAATTGTGGTCACAACAATGAAGACTTTGTAGAATCTCTTGTCAAACAGAAACCACAATTAATTTTCCATAATTTTTATGATGTCAAGAATCATGTCATAATCAGAATGCAATTTAAAACCACCTTTCTTCAAAACCATAGATTGATTGTTAACTCTTGAAATACCAAATTGCATTATTGCAGTTACCTAACAAAGCTATGTATGCATGATTGATCTCCTCAGTAATCAGTAACAAAAATGAAAAAATGTGAGGTAAAGAAACAGTGTATGCATAAATGGGTCCTTAAATTCTACTTTAAAAAGTGATAATGGTGACAAACAAGACTTCTGAGTAATGATGAACTCCGCTGCCATAAAAACAGGTCTCTTTAACTCTTTTTGCATAAAGCACTAAGAGGTGGAATGAAAAGATATAACTTAAGTGGAGACAAATATAAATGGCCTTTCAATTATGTCCTTTTGATCATCACTATGAATCTTTTAAGTTGTTTTTTTATCATCCTAAATAAAAAAAAGCACTTTGAAACAGCTTCACATTTTCTTTTTAAATATCTAACAATTGCTCATAGGTTCTCTCATCATATTGCTCTCTTGAGTGATTGAGACCTTAGGGACTTAGGGTATTCATCTTTACAAGTGAGTGTTAAAATTGGTAAAATATAAACTATTGAATATGACAAACTAATTATAATTCTTATGTTCAAGTTTCATTCTCATGAAAATATTTAACTCATTTTCTGTGATTAATTTTAATGTTAGTGAACTCCAGCACCTCTGTCTCTAAATGCTCAGTTCATCAGCTGGAGAATATTGATGAGAATGTTCCTGCATCATCTTGCGCACAGCCTGAAACCCCAACAGAATCTATGGAGTTCCTTGCTAGATCTTGGAGTCTTTCTGCCACGGAACTCTCCAAAGCACTGCATAGCACCAATACTACGACATCCACAGCCATTGAGATGCAACTCTTATGCTCTTCTGATCAGTTTTATACCAATGGTTTCACCGCCTCTAAGGATTCTGTAAGAACATTTTCTTTGATTTTGTTTAAGAATTTAGTTGCTTAATTTTCACATGCAATGCTGCATGTAAATTGCAAACCATGCAAACAAAATCCCTGTTGCTTATATGTATTGGTTCCAAAGTTCTGATACATGTTAGTTTTAGCAGTTATCAAACGAGCGTTGTCCTCAGGTTTTGCCAAAAGAAAGTGGCGAAACAAAGGTACTTTACTTACTACTCATATTAAACTTGTGTGATCCTATCATTTGGTGTTAGCATCTTTTCATGGAGAACCACCTTTTTTGGTTCTCACTTTATCAGCTAAATGAGGTTCACTTTCCACCTTAAAATCATTTACTGATTCATGTGTAATTCTTCATCTGCAGGATTTATTTCTACTTCATCAAGCACTTTCTCCAGAATTCCTGTCTAGTCAAAACTTGCTGCGAACTGGGGTATCTTGCATTCAATCTTGTGATTATTTTCACCAATTATACTCAGATGCCAGCTCAGTCTGTTACAACACTACTCAGAAGTTTTTTCTTTCATTCTTTTTAATTATCATAAAATTTCGCTCACCAGCTTTACAGGAGCTTGATAAGAGGAAGGACAACAGGTAGGTGGTTGAAAGATCAGAAGGAGAGGAAAAAGCAGGAAATTAGGACTCATAATGCTCAGTTGCACGCCGCAGTATCGGTAGTTGGTGTTGCTGCCGCTGTTGCAGCCGTTGCAGCTTCAATAGTATCATCTGAAAAGCCTAATGTCTACCAAAAGAACCCTACCATGGCTTCTGCTGCAATTGCATCTGCAGCAGCTCTAGTAGCCTCTCACTGCATTGAGATTGCAGAAGATATGGGAGCTGAACAGGATCAAATCATAACAGCAGTTGACTCTGCTATTAATGCAAAAACTAATGGAGATATTATGACTCTAACAGCTGGAGCAGCCACAGGTATCAGAATTTCAAGTCTATTTATTCATCTCGGACAAAACTGAACCTTGTTTATGAAAGTTTGAGCTAAAACCTACGATATGAGTTCGTTTTAGATTGATTCCACAAAACAAATTCTAACACAAACTAAGCGAAAATCTTATGAACTAAATGGCAGCACTGCGTGGAGCTGCTACTTTAAAGGCGCGGCTGCAGAAGGGGTTTGGAGCTACTACAATTCCTCCAATTGAGGAGAAGTGCGGTGAAGCCAAAGAAACAAACATATTAACAGCATTGGACTATGTCTTTAGAGGTGGAGTACTTCTCAAACGTACAAGAAAAGGTATGTCTACTGACATGTTTGCAACGATGATTTTACTGCAATTGAATAATAAAAGAAGAATGGAAAATGCATAAAGCAATTTGTACTTCTAATGCAAGTAACCATGCTATTTTAAATGTCGATAACAGGAGTTCTTCATTGGAAGCAAGTCTCTTTCAATGTTAATTCTAATTTGCAGGTAATTTCTTGAAGAAGACACTTCTATATCGAATACTAAACCATAGGAATGAGTTCCAATAAATTATAAGTATGTAAACAAAGTATCAAATATTAATTCTTGTAGAAAATTAGAAATCACTTCACAGATCAGATAGAAGCATAAGTATTGGTTGTGTCTATATTTTAATCATATAATTATTTGAAATATCTATTCAACAATGACAACAGGTAGTAGCCAAAATGAAAAGCAAGCATATGGCAGGAACATTTACGAAAAAGAAGAAATGTAAGCAAAGTTTCAGTACACAAAACTTACTTATTTTACTTTTGTCACTATAAGCAATATTAAGGTATGGCCTAAAATGGCAGATATAGTCACCGGAGTGTGCAGCGATATCCCTGCTTGGTCGGGAAGGGAGAAGGAAGACATTGGCGAACAAAGAGCATATTTTGGAATAAAGACAGAAGACAGATTAATAGAATTTGAATGTGGAAGTAAAGGAGACAAACTGTTCTGGTTAGAGGGAATCCAGTACATGTTGAATTGCAGTGCCAAAGTAACATACTAAATAATACTCCATCTGGACTTAAATATAAACCAAAAAGTATACGTATCTGGTCGATATTTAGACTAAATACATGTACTCTATTGCTTATATTTAATCCCGGAGTAATAAGAATGACAATGGGATTGCTGTAAATATAGTTTTTCTTCCCCCCCTATATAGTGATTGGAGTGGTTATCCATAGATATGTTGATTGGACAGCGCGGCTATAAAAGTCCGCTTAAAAATTGTTTGCCTAATATTACTCTAAGTTCAGTGAAGATTGAAGAAGTGTAGGATCTAGATACCAACCATGCTATTGTCACTCTAATTCCTTGAGAAAATCAACATTATCAACAAATACCTGCATGAAGTGATAAATAAATCAAATAATAAAAAGTTTAACGCAATAGGAAGGTTTCGGTGCACATAATACATCACATACAAACAAATAGATTGAAAAATGTCATACCAATTTCCAACCATCGGGGTCCAAACAAACAACGATCTTGGTGTTGATACCTGGTAAGGGTCCAGGTTCACGGATAATCTTCCCTCCGCTTAATTTGATTGCTTCTGCAGTCTTATAGACATCATTCGTGCCTATTGCAATCTGTTCTTCAAATACAATGAGTTATATTCTTATAATCGCACGCATTATACGTTAACGGACGACCATGCAACAATCATAAAATCCTCTTCTGAAAATAAAAAGAGTTCTGAAAGTAAAATGAGAATAGAATCTACCTGTGTATAACCATTTCCTTTATCATAATTAGTGACGCCGTAGTTATATCTCAGTTCTAGAACAGGACCATTAGCTTCAGGACCATAACCCAACACTGCTACTGAGTACTGGAAAACAATCATAATCAATGACAACAGAACAATCACAATCTTAATTATGCAGAAATTACAAACATCACTCAAAACAGTAATGTCAGAAATACATAGTCATGCATCTGATTAATAGCTACAAGTAGTTGTTACCTTTTCCTCAGGGTTGTCTATCTTACGGAGAAGTTTCATGCCTGCAGCCTTTAAAATCAATAAAGATGAGAAAAACATTTAGCTACTTGTGTGTTTACATCTAAGCAAGCAGAAAGACTATCACAATAAGAACAGTAAATACACTCACTTTCTGATAGAAGGCTACGACACCATCAAGATCGCCTACTTGAAGATTCACTTGGGATAAGGGTTCGCGTGTAGATCTTCTCTCCAAAAGCTCAAACCTATAACCACTAGGATCTTCAACGGAAGCAGTTACTGCAGAGCCACCTTTGACAATACCTGGTTCCCTGGTAACCTTTCCCCCTTTTGCTTTTACAATATCTACTGTCTTCGCAACCTGCAAAATTGCAGTATAAATCCACAATAATCTTAATTGTCTATAATAGTTAATAGAACTCACATAAATACTTGTATCAGTATCAGTTTTCATTCATAATAGAAGTCAGATATATGCTTCGCATTGCAGATAAACAATAATGCATTATTATCTTTTTGAAGAGCTTACATCTTCAGCTACAATACCAAAATGACCAAAACCAGTTCCAATGTTATATTTATCCACTCCATAATCTGCAATCACCGCAAAATAGCAACTATGATGCGAAACGATTTAGTGTAAGTGGAAAACATAAACATAAACATTAAGATTTCGACTTACTATAAGTGAGTTCAACTGTAAAATAGGACTCTTCAGGCCCATATCCAAGAAATGCATTTGAATATTTGTCTTCTGGTATATCGCGTTTTCTCAACAGCTTCATGCCAAGGCATTCAGTGTAGAATCTGTCAAATTTCACACACATTTGAATAGATTCATTTGAGCTTATCTACTGATATAAATACTTAAGAAAATTGTCTGAACGAGCTTATGGAAATCACTTATGACATGTCTATAAGCTGTTTTCAGCTTATTTATATAAGCTATTTATTGAAATAGATGCCAAGTGTGTATATTTTCGAAAATTGAACAAGTAGAACATACTTTATAGTCTTGTCCAAATCTCCAACACTGTAAACAACATGTAGAAATCTTCTGTTGTCATTTTGGACCCAATCAAACAAGTTTTGGTCAAGCTTTTCAGCAGCATTAGCCTCTGGTATTCTGAAGAATTGTGATCCTTTTCCACCAAATAATTGGGATTGTTGTGGTATAGCTAATAACCAAATCAATAACCAAATGCAGCAGCAGCACCATATAACTAAGTCATAACAAAAATAAATAAAAATAATAAATGAAAGATTTGTTTTGTGTGTGGAGAAAGCTATAGATAGATTAGTTACCAATACTACCGGTAGTGAGAAGATGAAAGAGAGCAAGTCTTCGTGAAGATGAAGATGATGATGGAGTGATGCTACAACTACAACATGGTCTTCTTAATGCTGTAGCAGCAGATGGTAACATCAAGGATGAGATCATTGTATTGTAAGTTATGAAAATTAACGAAATGGTAGTTTTGTCACAAACCAACCAACATCTCTTCGATCTCTCCTACTTTATTATAGTGTCGTGTTACTTTGTTCTTATTGGCTATCACTATATCCAAACAAAAATTCTCTTCCCACCCCCACACATTTCTTTTCTACCTCAATAATTCCATTTTTACCCTTAATAAAAACTTCGGAACGTGTTTTCTGAATTTGATTCATATCCAAATCCAGACATGACTGATGACTCATGAGCATGCAAATGCAATATTGGGCTGGACTGTTTTACAGGCTTCCTCAGAGTATCCACAATGGAGCTACTCATTTTTGAGTACTTAATTGAGCCCAACATGTACACATCACTTATTTATAATTTTTTAATAATAGTACCTAATAAACATTCAATCTCTCCAACCCAACACTTATTAAAAAGTTCGAAATAGGTCCTACCAATAACATATCTCACACTACTACAAAATGTGGAATAGACAGCACACTTTAGACAGCGCTTATTTACAAAAGTGATGCTAAAAGAAACACGGAACCATTAGACAGCGCTTACTGCAAAAAGCACTGTCTAAAGTGTTGCCATTTTACACCGCTTTTCTGTAAAACCGCTTTTATAAGGTTTATAAAAAAAATTAAATCTACAAAAAATGTATGTTTCACTTTAGACAACGCTTTATAAGAAAACGTTGTCTAAGATCTATGATTAGACAGCGCTTCTAAATTTAAAAAAAAATGTTGTCGAAAATCTAGCATTGGACATCGCTTCTGAATTGATAAAAAACGATGTTTATACAATTTTTTTTAAAGAAATTAATACATCAAAATTCTATTAATAATAAAAATAAAAAAAATAATATATTAAGCTGTGTCTATCTATTTTTGTTTTTATTAAAATTAAAATAATATCTAAAATAAAATAAAAACTCATATATTTCTATACAAAAAAAAAAACTATTCCTATATTGAATCTCACGCAGACACTCATTCCACATCAATCCCTTCATCCTCTCATCTTCCTCTCGAAACCCGTCATTGATCTCCAGTACACCTTTGTTTTTACTGCAATCAAACCCTTTCCTCTCAATCTCACCCCAAATCCCTTTCAGTCACTTTAGAAACCCTAAATCATGATTACACAACTTTCTCTTTCTCGCAACCTTCAACGGACAAACCCCAATAAACATCTCGCAACACATGATTACGCCAGATGAAATCCCAGAACCCTCGCACGCACAAACCCTAGAAACCATTCTATTGCAGCATTACCCAAAACTTGTTCTTTCAATCGATAAATTTTCTTCAATATCAAGAACAAGAAATTCTTCAACTTCTTGATTTCAAAAGTGAAAAAGGGAGAAAAAATGTTGGATCCATAGTCTCTGATTTGTGTTTTCATTGTCATTACAATTTTAATTTCATGATTCGATTTTACATTATTGGATTCACATGTTTCTTGTTCCGAATCATACAATACAAGTTTATAATTACCTAGATCGCAGATGATAGCAGCGCAGAGGACGATTGCGATGATGACGAAAAAATTGGAATCAACAACGATGGCGGTTCATGTGCTTTAAATCTTATTCTATTTCACAGATAAGCTCATTCGACAACCAATCTCGTTCTGCTTTTTATTTGTTTAAATGTTGGTTTAGTTATTGTTTTCAATTCTTTTCTGTGGAAGTTGTTTATTTAAGCTTATTAATTTATTTAAGCTATTAATTTAAGCTTATGACTTTCGGTTGGACTAGACATGCTTGAAACTACTCTAGTTGCATTTCAATATATAATATTGGATTCTTGATGATGCTGGTAGAAAGATTCTTTCTTCTGAGTTGTCTAAGATTCTTTCTTCTTGGAGTAGATCATGCTTGAAACTACTCATGATTTTTATGTTGTGTTTTCTTACATACTACATTGTGTAAAGTATTTTATTTTTTACTAAGTATATTTGGACAGGTACTGGTAGCTCTCTAAGAATATTTTAACTAGGTATTTTTTATTTCAGTCAAAATACTGCAAGTGTGCTTTATTCATTTACATGAGAAAGTAAAGGTAAATAACAAAGAGTGATGTTTAGAGTTGCTATCAAATTTTATAAGTATCGGGAACACATTAAGAAATTGACACTGAATTTGTTTTGTACTTGATGAAGAGTGGTCAGTCTCAGCTTTCCATTCAAGCACATGGATTGGTTTTGGGTAAATTGAACTTTTCTTTGGGTCTGAGTTCTAGATAACCTGAGGTAGTTAGTTGCTATTAGATGAATATATATATGTTTCCTAATCAATCTCACGTTCAAATTATGCATTACATGCATGTTAACTTGGAATACCATGTTAAGTTGGAATTTGGCACACTAAGCTCAGAGGTTGTACCAGATTCAATCTTCACTCAATATAGTCGAAGTTAAGTATTATAACATCAATGCTTATTAATGTGAGCAACTGAAACCCTTTAATAAATGATTGCATCACACAATTATCCATGTGTATGGACATAATTGTATTATTTTTTAAGCATATATAGTTTTATTTTCCTTAAACACATATTGTCCTTTACTAGGGAATACCAGCTTAAAGGATGCTATCATGAGAATGACACTAAAATTGTTGAGGCACCATTGGTAATTTCACACCTTCATTTTTTCCCCTTTTCTTTTATATTTTCTTTATGATATTTGTTATTCAATATATCAGAATATGCATATTGGTCTCCTTCACCTCATGAAAGTTTATACTTTCTCAAATTAGGGTGTGAATGTGATATTATGTCTCCTTTTGTTCGTCGTTCACTCCTGAGTTTCGCTTCCGTCATTAGTTGCAATCGCAATCAACTCAAGATTATGCTAATGTAAGTTTCTTCTCTCTTTCAAAATATTTCTACATTTTTATTTTAATATAAAAGCTTTAGGTTGAGCACTGCAAATTGTTGCATTCCAATCATTGTACTGGTTTGTTATTCTTTTAAATGCATTTGACATTCAATTCCAACATAACAATATTGAAATAGTGTAAGCCATAGGTTAAATTAAAGGTTTCTCTTATTATTTATAGTTGGGGATTAATCACTATATACGAAAAAATGATATTAGGTTAAGTTTTAGCTTCAAATTCAAGGTCTTCCTTATTTTTGATTACGATTTGAAGGTATAGGGCTAAAGAAAAGGCTTCCTATATTAGCTTTTAAAGTTATTATACATGTTCTCTAAAATTTTCCTTTTTTATATTCCATTCATAACAAGTGTGTCTCGACTTCAACCTTCTAAAATTTCCCTTTGTGTGAGAGTTTTTTATACCAGATGATGTGGAGTGAGTTTTTTTTTTGTTTTTACTAATGAATTATGTTCCTATTTAGAGAGGAAAAGAAAGTGTAAATTTTTTATCCTTTTTATAATGATTTATTTTTTGTGACATGTAGATTGGGAGATCGGAAGAATCATGTAAATTGTACTTTTGATACACACTACATAAGATTGGTATTGCTGGGAACTATACAAATTTGTTTCAGCATAATTGTCATAAGAATTAAGGTCTCGTATTTTATCCTCTTATAGCAACTGCAGTGGATCTATTAGAAGAGCAATCTGTTTGTTATCCTAGTCAGGTCTACACCTTTGAATATTAGAGTTGCCGATTTTGTTTTTGGAGAAACAAGAGCATTGTGTAATGTAGAATATGTAGTTTAGATAGTGTACAAATCATTGAAATTACACTTATTTTGCTTCTGTATTTTTGAAGTATTTTTCTGACAATTGAATTTTCATATTTTTTTAATATTATATATATCAAATTCTAGAAATATGTTTTTTAAGTTGTTTGCAATATTTAAATTTAAAATGGAAACGGTGAAGAAAAAAGGAGTATATGACTATTACAGCTTTTTTATAAAGACAGTCTATGACAGCGTTCATATTTAAAAAGCGATGTCTAAAGCAAGGTTATGACAGCATTTATACTTAAAAAGCGTTGTCTAAAGCCATGTTATGACAACGTCTATACTTAAAAGCGCTGTCTAAAGCCAGGTTATGACAGCGTTTATAATTAAGAAGTGCTGTATATAGCTATTTTATGACAGCGTTTATATTTAAGAAGTGGTGTCTATAGCTATTTTATGACAGCGTTTATATTTAAAAGCGCAGTCAAATGTTAGGCTATAACAGCGTTTACTAATAGAAAGTGTTGTCTAATGGTAAGATATAATAGCGCTTTAGAGAAAATGCACTGTCTAAAGTTGATATTAGATAGCGCTTTTACTTGATCATAAAGCGCTGTCTAAAACCTTTTTTGGCATAGTGTCACCAATAACTTTACATCATTATAAGCGGGTTCCACAAAAGTAACATAGGTACCCATGCTTATTTAAGAAGCAGTACCTACTAGTTACCATTTTCTATTTTGCTCCAGTGAGGATACTATTAGCTACTGATAATTAAAAAAATAGGTACCACCATTGGAGATAGTCTTAGGACTGGGCTTTAGCTCGACTTTTATTTTATATAAAAAATATTTAATAATTAAAATTTAGTACCCAAAAAACACACTGCTGTGGTCCTAAATCAAGTGTTTGGAGTAAATTGATTAATGAGTTTATCAGCTATACTTAGATTAGCTTGTAATTAGTTTCATTAGTTTGGTAAATAGTTACAGACTGTCAATTGTTACTTACCCTGCTTAATATATAAGGCACAAGTCCTTCTATAATGTAATTTGAGAAATTCATTTTCACACTTTTATCAAATAAGAATGAGTTCATTTTTCACATTAATCCTCTTGTCAATAGAGTTTTGGTCAAGAATTGTTTAGATGAATTTGAATTCAAATGATTTATTCCATTTCTATTTACATTCGATTGAATTTTAAATTATTAGAGCTTTTTTTTCTTTCTAGAAACCATTAAGAACCAAATATACTCCGGTGGTTGATATTTTGATTATAATAAAAGGAGGCCTAACTTTCTCTCTAAAAATTAGTGGTGGAAAAACGGATTAAGTCTGTTGAACTTACATGTTAAACCCATTAGAATGAATCATAATAATTGAATTTATGGAAGACAAAGTGTGTAAGATTAGCATACATAAGAATGGAACATATTACATAGACAAACCATATTATAATATTAGTTTGAAATATGATTGTATCTCAAACTGAACACATTCAACGAGATCATGTCTCGTTGAGATCGAACATTCCAAATTTCAAAATATGTTTGAGATTCGATAAGACTATACGACTCCCCTAACTACGTAAACGCGTTAAGTCATGACATGATGACGGCCAATCTTGCAGGGCCATCCTTTAGTGAAAGGGACTACCTTGAAGTTTCTTCTCTACCCAAGAAGGAGATAAAACAGGACTCATATCATACTCCCTAATCTTAACTCTTCCTCCACACTTATTATCAACAACATCCTGTGAAGAATTGCCTTGAAAACTCAGAAAATCAGAAAATCATGTTTTTGGGAGCTTCTGCCAATTTACGCCCAGGCGTGAGATGCTGCGCCCAGGCGTGCAGAGCTGGGATCAGTTCTGTCTGTACGCCTAGGCATGGGAAGCTGCGCCCAGGCGTGGGCGCGCGAGCCTATATATTGGTTGTGCGTTTTCTGACTTTTTTAAGGTGTTTTTTAGGGTTTCTAAGGCCAACATACATACTAGGGTTAATAGAGAACATCTTGGGAAGACTCTAGGGTTGGGAGAAACATTCTATCACCTTGGAAACACTTATTGATTGAATCTCTTGGTCACGGGGAGAGATTCAGGACTAGGGTAGAATTAGGAAAACTCTAATTCTTGTAACTCTGGTGGAGAATCTCATTGTAATCAAGGTTTCTATCGATAGTGGAACGGAGAGGCTGCTCTCTCCCCCAGATTAGGTTCATTAACACCGAACTGGGTAAACAATCGTTTGTGTCTCTTTATCGTTTTCACCGTTTATTCTTGTTGCTTGATTATTATTGCTTGGTCCATTGTTATTTGGTTGCTTTGTTTGTTTTGCCCCACACACTAAAGGATTATTGGTGTGGTTCTATTAATCGAATTCACAACAATTGGCGCCCACCGTGGGGCAAGGGTTTAAACGAATTAAGGCACCATGGGAGATACTTTCCGGTAACAATTTGGAATTGTGGAAAGTGAAGATGGAAGCAATTTTAATGGTCGAGAAGATGGATAAAACATGGAGTGTGGTTATCCGGTGCCTCGAAGACAAGAAGGTAAAGAAGATTGCGATGAAGGTCGGCCTGGAGAGGCGGTGGTAATAATACTCGGTATCGGCCTGGAGAGGCGGTGGAACAATACTCAACATCAGCCTGGAGAGGCGGTGGTAAGAATACTCAACCTCAGCCTGGAGAGGCGGTGGTAAGAATACTCAACCTCGGCCTGGAGAGGCGGTGGAACAATACTCAACATCAGCCTGAAGAGGCGGTGATAAGAATACTTAAGTTTTGCAGATTACAAGGTGGGAAACATAGTGAGACTTTGGTGGAGGAATCTCGGTTTGAGGTGGAGCTTCTGATAGTGGGACTAGAAGAAGGCAATCAACATTATCTCTTGGCTATCTAGTAGATAGGGATGAGAGTGGTAATGTTGCATCAAAGGAGTGTAGCTATGGAGACCTTGTGGTTTATTATCCAATTGTGGCTGAAGAAGTGCAAAACATGTTAAAGAACTTCAGGGAGGCAATTGGAAGCAACGGTAATCAAATTCAGGAACTTGTAGGACTGCTGGAGGTAGTTGGGATACAAGGAGAATTTGAGGATTGCAGCTTGTGGAACTTACCTAAAATTCCAAGGTTAAGTTGAGAGGCAAGCAATTCTTTGAGAGTACGAAGCGATACACTTCGGGGTTCGAAGAGGGTGTGGTGTAAACAGGTGTGGCAGCATGGTGGTTGATGGGAAGTTGGCATCACCATCGTTTTGAAGGCAAGGTGGAGATTTGTGAAGAATTGCCTTGAAAACTCAGAAAATCAGAAAATCATGTTTTTGGGAGCTTCTGCCAATTTACGCCCAGGCGTGAGATTCTGCGCCCAGGCGTGCAGAGCTGGGATCAGTTCTGTCTGTACGCCTAGGCATGGGAAGCTGCGCCCAGGCGTGGGCGCGCGAGCCTATATATTGGTTGTGCGTTTTCTGACTTTTTTAAGGTGTTTTTTAGGGTTTCTAAGGCCAACATACATACTAGGGTTAATAGAGAACATCTTGGGAAGACTCTAGGGTTGGGAGAAACATTCTATCACCTTGGAAACACTTATTGATTGAATCTCTTGGTCACGGGGAGAGATTCGGGACTAGGGTAGAATTAGGAAAACTCTAATTCTTGTAACTCTGGTGGAGAATCTCATTGTAATCAAGGTTTCTATCGATAGTGGAACGGAGAGGCTGCTCTCTCCCCCAGATTAGGTTCATTAACACCGAACTGGGTAAACAATCGTTTGTGTCTCTTTATCGTTTTCACCGTTTATTCTTGTTGCTTGATTATTATTGCTTGGTCCATTGTTATTTGGTTGCTTTGTTTGTTTTGCCCCACACACTAAAGGATTATTGGTGTGGTTCTATTAATCGAATTCACAACACATCCAAACACACATTTTCATCATCAGAAAAAACCTTAATTCTCCAAACCTTAAATGTTTGATCCAAACTAGCACTATAAACCAAAAAACCAACAACAACTTTTTCCATCTCAAGACAAGCAGCCAAACATCTAACAGGTCCTCTATGTCCATCCAAAACCATCAAACATTCATGATAACAACTTTCTTCCTCTCTTCTCCATACTCTTATTGTTGTATCTTCTGATCCACTAAATATCATGTTCCCTACTGTTTCGACACAAAGTACCGCAAATCGATGACCCTGCAAAAACCCTCCATGGTTAAATCTATAACACAACCTCTCCTTCTCCCAAAAATTTATCATACCATCTGAAGTTCCTGAATAGAGGAAACAATGATTCAATGATGAACTCAATGCAAGTGCATTGACAGGTGAAGGTTGAAACTTTAATGTCATTGTTAATGTGTGTGAATTTTCTGTGTATACCCTTCTCCATATTTTCGCTGATCCATCAGAAGAACATGTGAAAACACAACCATCATCTTGGTTTACTAAGATTGAATTTACATGATCTTCATGTGCTAGAAATGAGTCAACACATTTTCTATCAGAGATTCTCCAAGCTTTGACTGTTCTATCATGAGAGCCAGTGTATAATAGTCCTTCTGAATGATAATAAGCCATGCAAGAAATTGTTTCTTTATGTTTATGTTTGTTGTTTTTGGTTCTGTTGAAGTTTAGAATGGAGTTTTTTGTTCTTCTAGGAAGTGTAGCTACTTTCTTGGATTTGAAGTTATCTGAAACGTCGAAGTTCCATATTCTGATTTTGTTATCTTTGTGTGTGGAGAAAACCATGTTGTTATAAGCTAAAATGGCGCGAACACTGCCGGAGTTTGATTTGAGGCAGCCTTTGTCCATGCAATCTGGTTGCTTCCAAACACGAATTCGACTACTGTTGGATCCGGTAAAGACGAAACCTTTGGAAACTGCGATCGAATAGATATTTCCTTCGTGGCGATGGAGGGAGGCGATACAATGGTAGAGCAATGAAGGAGAAGGAGATGGAAGATGAGAAAGTGTCCATGGTGATTGTGGAAAATTAGTAGAATGTCTTGGTGGACTAAATTGAAAATGTTCTTGTTCATTTGTTTCTCTGTGAGTTTGGATTTGGACATGAAGGTGAATGTTGGGGGATTCTTGTTGTTCTGTTTTTTCTTTGTCCATTAAGGTTAGGAGGGTTTGGTTTCCATAGAAATCCATTGCAATGACATGCATGATGAGAAGTATAGATTGAATTGTGGTACTTAAAAAATGTTGGAAGGGTTTGGTTGATGGGTGGTGTATTCATGAAACTTATAAATGTTACTTAACTGTGCAATGAAATTAGTCTCTTCTCATGTATTATTGTCTTGATTTGTGCTCTAATATTTGTATGATTTGAAACAACCTACCTTATGTCTAAATAATCAAGTTTATTATTTGGGCATCAATTTTTATTTGTAAAATAAGGTATCATTTACACGTAACTTTAGAGACTAATTATCTGAGATAACTGACCTCTTCTAACAATTATTTTTTGTACTTCGGCCAAGGTACCAATTTAGCTCATATTAAAATTATCTTTTAAAAAATTCTATATCATTAGCTTAGCCTCAACAAGATGATTTGACGTTCTAAACTTATCAATCCAAACTGTGTGACTAAGTGATTAATGAGCTTCTCCTAGAACAAGTTGTTTGGGAGAACCTGAGTTCGCCGGGAACCAAAGAGTCGATCAATACCAAAAAAAATTGTTCAATTTTTTTTTTCAATGAATAATTATTGATTTGATCATATTTTAGTAAATGCAATATAGGGATTTTGATTCCTAGTCCTAATTTTCTACAATTAGGCAAGACTTTAGGATATTTTTGTCTTTGCAATATTCATAAATGCATTTACATACGTAATATTTTTTCTTTCGTTGTTAATTTTTACTTCAAAGTAGGTGAATTTAGGAAAGTCAAATGTAGAGAATTCAAATCTCTTTATTTTCTTTCTTTTTTTCTTTTTTTTTTACCATCAGTATTCGGTTCGGGAGTTACTTCTGACATCAAGTGATTTCAGCGCCCCCTCCCAATTGCAGTTGCAGGAATCAAACTATGGTCCTCCCTATCAAATCCAGCGTCAACTAACGATCGACAATCCAACCCCCATTTAGACTTCAAATATTTGAGTTATCAAATTAAACTTTTTTATATATAGAATTAATTATCATTTTCTTTTCTTTCAGAAAGACATTATTAATTAATCATTGAAGTATATCAATCTAAGAATTAACTCTATTTTAAATATGATGCCTTTGTGGGCTGTTGTGAATTGTGATGGCTATAGATATACACACTCGTTTGTTTGTTTGGCTTGAAGTACTAAAGTCAAAGCATATGAATAGGTAGGGTAGTTCTAATCATTATTGTCAACGGGGCCAGATTCAAGAGAGACTTTCTAATTCTATTAGTATATGGCTGGTTGAGTTTTTAATTACTTGTGTGTTGAGCAATATGTAGTAGTAACTTCATACTAGCTCCTTTTACTTCAATTTTAAATAATTGTTGTACCATGAATTTACTAGTTTGGTGGTTTGGTTGCAACTGGGATTAGTGTCCAACAGTAACAGTTGGCTTCAATTAATTGATGCATGAGATGGATTTGAGGTAAATAAAGGGGAGGGGGGAAGTTATTTTAAATTTAAATGTTAGCTTTAATTTTTAAGACGAGAAGAGAGAAAATTGTATCTTAAATTTAAAATATAGATTTAAGTATTATTTTATTTAATATTAGATTAAGTATTTTTTATTGATAATCAACACAGTTGAGTCTAGCAGAATGAACCAATTTTTTACAATATAGCAAATCATTGTTCGAATATCAACTACAAGTGCTGTCTACATCGAATAGAATTACCAGATCAAGTCCCATAGAAACTATAGGAAACAAAAATAAGTATTTACATGGAAGATGAATTTCTTTATCTCATCATATCATATGTGATCTTCCAATTGTAGGTACAAAGTGATTACCAATGGCTAATTGGATTTGGTCATAATTAGGTTGGAAAATATGTTTCTATTGTTTGTTGTTGGAAGTTGGAACAGTGTGGCACCCCTTGTACTTGCCTAAGGTCATTTCTCTTGTTTCATTAATGTGCCACTCCCTTTTCGAATATAGATCCTCTCCTTCTGAAACTTCTAAATCAATCTCTCAACCATGAATATAAGTCATTAGATATTTCCAATGACTATTAGAGAAAAACAATAAAAGTGATAATTCATTCAATCTATGAATAATAAAAATAAAAGATACGGTTGAGATAAACATTTAAATAATGAGAATAATTTTTTGTGCCATTATTTTTAAAGAGAGAAAGTAGAAGCAATTTGATGCAGAAAATTCGGAAGGAGAGGATCTGAATCCTTCCCTTTCAAAATTATTTTTTGTAAATGGTGACATCATTATTATTACCATAATGAGATTATGATTAATTCTACATAAAGTGTTCCTATTCAAGAACTTAGTTAAAAGTAGAAAATAAATTGATACTATATATCTTAACCACTACATACTCATAATAATTCATAAACCACACTTTTGCATGCTATATTAAATGATTATAATTGTAATCCTCAAGTAAATGTATATCCTTTATCAGATTAAACCAACAATCAACATGTACACTATGCAGATACTATTACTGTACTAATTACAGTTTTTTAAACAATTTTTTTTCTTCCTTTGTCGGAGATTGAATCCTAGACCTCTCATTCCTGTAACGCTTAATTCAAACCAGTTGAGCTTTAAACATTTGAATTAGCTAAATGTTTATGTTGTGATTGAACTGAATTTGTTTCTTGTCTTGCAAACCATTGAACTGTTCTCCTTGCAATTGGCAACCAAATCCTCCACAACCTCTCATCACTTCCATTCTCTCCATTACCATTCCTTCTATTGATTTCCACAAACCTTGGAACATTTGCAATCTCAGACATAGACCTTTTCTCACCAGGATTCAATGCTGTAAACGAATTTTCATCCTCGTCATTAGGATCAAATCTTGCACTTGATACATCATGAAGCATCTCACTTTTCAATGATAACAAATCTGAAGAATTAAGATCACTCCACCTACTCCTTCTAACAGCATCAGAGATTAATATTTTATGATTAATCATATCCAAAGATTGTTCTTGTTTCCACTTTGTAACATTATTACTGCTACCACCTTCTTCATAATCAAGAACAAGTTCTTCTTTGTTGCTTCTTCTTTGTGACGGTTTGCGTTGAATAAAGATTTCAAGATTAGGGTCTTCACCTAAATTTGAAGGGACTCTTAAGAATCTTGAGCTGAATGAAAAAGTGAAATTTTTTATGTCATTTTCTTCAACCATATACCTACAAAGTGGACAAGTAGAGTGACTTTCAAGCCACTGATCAATACAATTCATATGAAACGCGTGCTTGCATTTCGGCAACAATCTAAGAATCTCTTCATCTTCGAATTTCGACAAACAAACGGTACATTCTAGTCCTTGTTTGGATCCCTTTAATGAAGAAAATTTGAAAAAAGGAAGTGTTTCAATTACTTTTTTTTCAACACCAGAAACTATAGGCCTTGATTGAGTTTGTGCTTGATTGTTTTGAAGATGAAGAGGGTGATGATTTAGAAGATGAAGAGGTGTAACACGACAGAATTTAACATAAACAAGTAAGATAAAAGTTATGAGAAACATTATGGAAAGAACAATTATTACAACACCTTTACTAGGAGTTACACCTTGTGGTAACTCTGCCATGTTCTGTTGTTTTTCTCTGTTTTCTTGGCTTTGAGTGATTAAGATTAGTGAAAGAATCATAATTAGTATTAGAAAATGATTGGTATTAGTATTAGTACTAAACATGTTGTTATGGAGTCTTGTAAATAAGATTAAGGTTTTTTTTTTTCTTTCTGGATTTTTCCCTACTTAAGTATAAGTAGGTGGAAATGAGAATTGTATGATGAATGAAGACAATTTCAAAAGCTTAAAAGTTTGTCTTTTGATTTTGTAGTAATTTATTGTTAATAGTCCTCACAATGATATGATATCATAGCTTTATCTGTTTGTTTGTTTGTTTTGTTGTAGTGCTTGTCTTTGACAATTAATTAATAATATCTTGTATTTCAACAAGACAAAATTTTGCATCATTTGATAGGTATATCTCTTACTAAAACACATTTTTCATGGTTGACATATTATATTATGTCCTTTTTGTAACAAATATTTGATGTATTTGGTTTATATTGTAGATCAAATACATTATTTATTTAATGAATCTTAAAAAAAAAATTGTTTCTTATAAAAAGATTGGAAGGAGTATCATTTATTAGCCGCCGCATGTGGTAAGTAGAGGCGGTTAAAACTGCTGCCACTTACCTGTCTCGACCGTCACCGCTTTACCTTGATGTTGTATAGTAATTGAAGTTAAAATAATTAACTTTTTTACAACTCTGTATATTAATTTCTTCACACAGCCACAAAATCATCCGCCTAATCAACAAAATGATTGTTGATTCGAGTGATTTTTTACTCATCAATACAATTGCTTTTAATGTTTGAACTTTGAAGCCTCTCAAAATATAAAACTAACATACTTGAGAGTATCTTAAATTAAGGATCGAGTTTAGTGGCAGATTAAATTTAATTTAATTTGATTAGATAGATTATTTAGCCTTTCGAAGGATATAGTTGCAAATTTGCAAGAATCAAATGTTGACTTGGCTTTTGACAAACACATAGGTATCAATCCACATGTCACTGACACGCTAATTAATACAAGAAAATAGATTAATTTTTTTAAGTACTTCGATTCCAACTCAATAAGAACAAGCACAAGCTACTAATAAGCCTATGGAATCTTAGGTCAAGAAAATAAACATTTTTTTTTCTTCTTTCAATCAGTCCAAATATATATACTAATCTAATTATTCCATTTCAGTTTGGTTCATTTCATATCACTCAAAAGTATTTTGTTGGATTCTAAAGAACAACTATAATTTGGGACCATGTTGTTGGGTTTGGGTCCCTAAGTTGCGTATGGCCAAGGACCTACTTGGACCAATTTAAAATACGTTTTTTCTTTGAAGGGACCATTATAATACGTTAATGACACACATATATAACCAAATAATTTCGTATTGAATGACAATATGAAGCACATATATTTCTCGGATTAGGCGTGTTGGTGTCCGACACGTGTCCGTGTCGGTGTCCGACACCGACACTTATGATTACACTGAATTATGTCATTTTTCCAAATTATTATCGGTGTCGCCGTGTCAGTGTCCGTGTCGTGTCCGGTGTCCCTGCTTCATATTAATAACCTTTAAATCTAAACTTGTAAAATTGATTGCATTATGCATTGACTATATAAGTTTTAGGTTTGATGATAACTAGTAGTATTCTTTACTAAGTTAGTGGTACATAAGTATCAATAACGATAGGAAACAATATTTTATGCCATAAAAATCCACAAGTATGCTCCTAAGTATTACCAATCCTAAAGTAAAAATTATGAAAACAAGCACTAGTTTAGTTATATTTTGATTTGATATCATAATTTCATTCATGAAAATGCCACATTTCAATCTCATCAGTCATCAAATCAGTAGGAAAATGATCTTTATATATACCAGAAATCAACATAACAATTAGAGAGATATATATAGGAAAGCTAATTACAGAGATGACAGTTGTACATAATTCAAATATCTAGCAGAAAACAACAATTCAAATCTAAGTCTCATAGTTTGTTGAGAGAAAATGTAAAATCTTATCATTGATTGAATTGAATGATTACACAAGGAATATTCTAGCTTATATAGAAGCTAGAGAACTGAGTTAGTTAGGTTCAGTCAGTTACAAAGTGTAACTGACTCTAACAGAAAGCTAACTGCACTATTCTACTTTATAGAATCCTAACTAATATTAATAATGTTGTAGAGAATTCCTAATACAGTCTATTCTATATATTGTTATCAAGTGCAAACCAAACTAGATGGATTCCAAAAGCAACATTGTATCTTTCTCTCGATCAGCACAGAAAAGAAGTATAAGCATGGTTGTGGTCACTGCATCGGATATCAACATAAGACAAATTGGTGGGTTGCAAAAATTTAAAGCCCGTAATGCAAACTTCATGTTTCATTGCGAGAAATTCCATCATCTTTTTTCGTTGTTCCTCCAAACTTATATCATCACCCAAAGATGGGAAAAGAGTTGGTCTTTTTTCTTCGCAGGAACAAGCAGCAGGTTCAATTAGGCAATCAGATACTAATGTCAGATTATAACCTTGTTTGCAGGCTACAAATATAAGTCCCCTGAAAAAACTATCTGTTTGTTTGCACACAAAAAATAAATAAATTACGAATCGAATATATATATATATATATACATCAATACAATGCATCAGGTTACGTAACGCACCTTGGATGTGATATTTATCGGAGGTAATAATACAGCCATCAGAACAGCCATAGGCTATGAGGTGGATGTAGAGGATGTCGCCTCGCCTGGCAGAGTAGACCAGCGAGCATAGTGTACGCCGTATATTGAATGTAGTGGGCTGCAGGATCTCTCTGATCCGTTCTTCTTGTTCTTGTTCGTCGTGATCCATCATGAGGGTGATGTTATCCTCTGTGAACCCACGCAGTTCGATTAGCTTCACTTTCATCCTCAATAACTTGTCTTTCACGTCATCAGTGTTGTTGTTAATCCGTGGGTGGTTCAATCCAATCATCACAGCCTTCTTCGTCTTCTCCTTCGACATTTCTGGCATCAGACGCATCATCACATGATCCAACATCCAATTATTTCCAGGCATAATCCCAGTCTCCTTCTTCGGCCAATTTCTCAGATCAATCCCAATCTCCTCCTGCCTCTTCTTCTTTGACATTTCCATAATCAGATCCATCGTATCATCATTCCGTAACGGTTCCATCTCATCTTCAAATGAAAATCGAAACTTCTCATCTTCAATCTTCAATGGATCCATCGCGCAATTCCGAGAGGCCAAACCCTAACTCCCTTTTGCTTTGATTTGATTTTTGGTAAATAAGTTTTTACCCTAGGCAGTTTTCATAAAGAATTGTTACTAGTAAAATACAAGAATCAAAAATCAAAAATCAAAACTTTGATTCCTAAATCCTAATTTCACCCTCGCTTTCATGCTCAGTAATTAAAGCCCATATGATGACCAATATTTTGAAGGTTTAAGTGGTAAGAGATTTGAGTTTCTTAAATAAGTGGTTAGGTTCATCGGTTGAAAGCGAAGAAAAAAGAGAACCCCACTTTATTTACTTCAAAGATTCTTCGATAAAAATTAATCGCCACTAAATAACGGTGAAAACTTCTTGCATGTAACATAGTAATAAAAATAAAAATGGATGAATAACATTTATTTAGTTACACCACTAACAAAATTTCTCCACTTTCAAACAGTAGAATTATAATCACATGTTTTAAGGAATCATCTACTGATCTTGTAATGAGATTGGCATGAAAGCTCCATGAAATCCATATGGAACTCTACAAGGGATTTCAATTTTGGCAACAGTCTCACCACAAAAATTCTTTGTGTCAATTATATGAACCTGAAAGAAAATTAGATAAAAGAAAATTAATAAATGTATTAATATTAATAACTATTCTAATTAATTACAATCTGCTCAACCTACTTGAGATGTGTTAGTATCTTCATTGTGAACAAAAGCAATGATCCAACCATCATCTTCATCAACACCTTCATCTCTAGCCACAAATGCTGATCCACTGCAAAATGTATTCTTCTCAAACATATGGTATTCCATCTTTATAGGTTCATCTTTTTCTCTCTGCTTTCACAAAATAATTTAAGTTAATTATGACATTGCTATAATTAATAATGCTACTAGGAAAAGAGATTTTTTCATAGTATTTGTTTACCATTGACATAGACAACTCTTCACTTGATTCTTCAAAGTATAGCTTTGCTAAACCTCCATATTTTTGCACATCTAAATAACACAAAAGCAAAATCATGTGATATAAGCACTTACGAGGTCGTTTTGAAGAGCTTATGAAAATAACTTATAGTGCAAGCATAAGTTGTTTTTAGCTTAAATCTGAAATCTCTCCAGAATAGTTTATGAAAATAACTTATAGCGCAAGCATAAGTTGTTTTTAACTTAAATCTAAAATCTCTTCAGAATAGTTTATGAAAACAACTTATAGTTTATATGAAAACAATTCGGCTTTATTTTATCTCTAGATAAAAAATAAACTTATATTTCATTGTTACCTTGAGTGGTAGAGCTTGCAATGTGATCAACTACTTGTGTGTAAGCATATTTATGCTTAATACCAACAAAGTTTTCATTGATCATAGGAAAATCCATATAAACTATTTTGTAACCACAAAGATCTTTCTCCTTAACCTCGCCAGTTTGCATATTCAATCGCCATTCGTAACAACGAGATAAGCAGTCAAATTCGTTTGAACTCGGGTCAGGTTCAGGAACTAAAGAATCAAGAGATCTACATCCCCTTACTACAACCTGTTGATCCACAAAATGAAACATATATACCTTCAAAATTTTAGTGCAAACCTTTTATTCTTATTATTGTTAAATGATACCCGCCGAGTCTCTTTGAATTAACTTATTTCAGCTTATTTATCGGCAAATATGTAATTGTAAGACTATTTGGAAGAATTTATTGAAACAATTTATGACATATCAATAGTTTTCAGCTTATTTCTATAAATTCCACAGGATAACTTATTAAAACAAGTTATAACTTATATAAAAGTAATTTATTTATTTTTTGTTATAATAATAGCTTATGTATAATCACTTATAAGATAAACATTTAATTAAGTTGTTTATCCAAATTCCAAAATCATAAATATTACTTTAATTAGGATAACAACTTGCCTCATTTCCATCCTCAAAAGAATTGATAATGTGAAAGGTGCAATTAGGTTCAACCTCAAACCATTTGATTGAGTTAGCATTACCATAGCGTGGCATTACCCCAATTCTTGCATATTCTTTCTTATCATACTTTATTAATCTACATGGAGACAAGATATTTCAAGTCACATAAATTTTTTTGATAACAGCAAATTTTATTAATGAAATTGGCACAAGGAGTACCAAAACAAGATACAACAAAGGGAAAAAACCAAGCACCAATACACTACCCCCAAACAAAGGACAACGCAGCCAAAAAATGCAGCAACAGGTCTGCAGACAAAACACCTGCAACAGCCTAAGCAAAAGCCAAAAACCAGAGCCTAAAAAAACCCCCAACAGACAACCAACGAAAACCAAACAGCAGGGGCAGCACACCAAAAACTAGAAAACATAAAACAAATAGCGATTAACGATTAAAACAATCCCCCGGATCCCAGACCCACTCATAAAATAGACAGGGCAGGATCTTCAATTTGTGCGAACTCCATTTCCAAGATAAAACCTTAATTCCTTCCACACAATCAGCCGAGTTCAAAACATTGTTATTAAAAATAACCTCATTCCTGGCCCTCCAAATTTGCCAAATCGTCGTGTGCCAAACCAACATAAAACCTTTCCGAGCTTTCTTTGACCGCGCAAAGCCTACAAAATAAGCAAAGAGAGAAGACAGAGCAGCAGGCATAACAATAGAGACACCGAGCCACCTAAAAACTTCAAGCCAGATCGAGAAGGCAAAATCACAGTGGAGAAATAGATGTGTTGCTGACTCCAAACACCCCGTACACATCACACAATTACCGGGAATATCCCCCCTAAGAATACCACGACGCGCAAGATTATCTTTGGTCGGGATTCTATTATGGAGTAATTGCCAAGAGAATGCAATTAACTTTGAAGGGGCGGGACTTTTCCAAATCCGCTCAAACACCGGATTCCTACCCCCCACTAACTCCTCTGCACCCAACGCCTTCAACCGCAATAAAGAATAAGCCGAACTCACCGAGAACAAACCCTCCGGGTCCGCCTTCCACCTCCAAAAATCACTGCCCACCGAGAGACTCACCTGACTAAGCAAATCACGGAGCCCCAGCACCTGAGATTCCTCCCACGCAAACAATGCCCTTCTCCAACTCAAATTCCACTCAAAATTATCTACACCACTCACTGCCAGTTCACAAATCTTTGCCTCTTTATGATTAGCAAGAGAGAACAATCTCGGGAAGGCCACAGCAAGAGTAGAATTACCAATCCATCTTTGAGACCAAAATAAAGTTGCAGCCCCATTAAGCACTCTTCGCTCAATCGCATTCTCAAACCAACTCTTATCCGGAATAAAATCATCAATAGCACATATATCCTTCCACCACGTCGAAACAAGTCTACCACCCGCACAACCATTTAGGGACACACTCCTACCAACTCCCCCGCCATATTTCGCAAATATAACCTCCTTCCACAATGCCGGCTCATCATTAATAAGTTTCCACCTCCACTTTGAAAGAAGGCTTACATTAGCAACCTTAATATCCCTAACCCCTAAACCACCATCCTTCTTATCTTTACACACCGTACCCCAACTAACCCAACTCATCTTTTTATCACCCTTCACACCCCCCCACAAAAAATTCCTTTGAATACGCACCACCGCCTTCACAACACTAACCGGCATCTTGAAGAAAGACAAAAAGAATATAGGGATTGCGTTTAGGACCGAATTAATTAACACAATTCTCCCACCCAAACTAATATATTTCTTCCCCCACGAGCTAAGCCGCTTCTTGAGATACACTAAAAGCGGATCCCAAGTCGAGATGCGCCTAGGATTCGCCCCTACCGGTAAGCCGAGATATTTGAAAGGAATCTCCCCATGTCTACAATTAAGGAACGTACTCGCCAACTCCACAAACTCCGTTCGCACATTAACACCCATGAGACAACTTTTACCAAAATTAACCTTCAATCCGGAAGCCATATGAAACCCACGAAGAATTGATTTTATCGTCCAAAGATTTTGAATCGATGCCTCACCAATGCACAAAGTATCATCCGCATATTGAAGGTGAGATATCGAAACCCCATCCCCACCAACGGTGAAACCTTTAAAAAGATCAACCTCCACCGCCTTTTTCATAATACCACCAAACCCTTCCGCCACTAGAAGAAATAAGAAAGGTGCAAGGGGATCACCTTGCTTAAGGCCTCTTTGAATGTTGAATTCCTTTGTCGGACTACCATTAACAAGAATTGACAAATTGCCGGCAAAAACACACGCACGCATCCACCGAATCCACTTCTCCCCGAAACCAAATCTATGAAGCATATAATCCAAAAAGTTCCAATCCACCGAATCATACGCCTTCTCGAAATCTACTTTGAACACCATACAATCCTTCCCGGATTTCTTAGCTAAATCCATAATCTCATTCACCACCAAAACACCATCAACTAGATTCCGCCCCTTTATGAAGGCCGATTGATTAGGCGCAATTAACGAATTCATCACCTTGGATAGCCTTTTAGCCAACACCTTCGCCACTAACTTGTATAAGCATCCCAAAAGAGATATTGGCCTAAAATCCGAGAGACCAAACGGAGAATCCACTTTAGGAATTAAGGTCACAAAGTACGAAAGGAAACTTTTCGGAAGCCTCTCGTTGCCATGAAAATGGTCAAACAAAATTCTTATATCCCCTTTCAAGAGATCCCAAGAATCCTTTATAAAATTAAAATTAAACCCGTCCGGGCCCGGGCTTTTATTACCATCACACTCCTTCACCACCTCTTCAATTTCACCCAACGAAAACGGAGCCATTAAACCCAAATTCTCTTCGGCCGATAACAAAGGAAAAACGACCCCATCAAGTTTAGGTCTCTCCATCACCGGGCTCGAGAAATGATTAGAAAAGAAATCTTCAACCGCCGCTTTCACCACCGGAGGATCCTCAAGCCAATCCTCCCCCACTTTTAGCGCCAATATAGCATTCCTTTTGGCCCTAGTCTTCACACAACCATGGAAATACTTTGTGTTCGCGTCTCCTTCACGAAGCCATTTAGATCTAGAACGTTGAAAGAGATTCGCCTCCTTACATTTGAGAAGATTCCAAAGATCGGCAAATTTAGCTTTGCGACTAGCCACCTCAAGATCCGACAACCCCACACCTTCACTTTGCCCATCTAACTCATGAATATCCTCAATCAAGGAAGCAATACGGTTCTCCATACCTCCAAACTCCTCCTTACTCCACTCTTTTAGGCGGAATTTGAGATTTTTAAGCTTTTCTTTAAGAACATGCCCCATCCACCCCCTAACATCATGGTTTCTCCAAGTTTCCTCCACAAGCTTCTTGAAGTCTTTATGCTCCAACCAATAATTATTGAAGCGAAAAGGCCTAGGACCCCAATCATAATTATCCTTCTTAAGAATTAACGGACAATGATCCGAAATATCCCTAGGAAGGACCCACAAAGAACACACCCCCCACACATCCAACCACTCCTCCGAAACAAGAAATCTATCAATACGACTCATAGATCTCCCATTAGAGTGAAACCAAGTGAACCTACGCCCCAACAAAGGAAGATCCACCAACTCCATAGCTACCATAAACTCTCCAAATTCACGCATCTCCGAAGTCATCAATGTGGAACTAGCATCAGTCACACCTCTCCTATCTTCCCTCCTACTAACCGAATTAAAGTCACCGGCCACACACCACTTTCCGCCCCCAAAACCCCTTTTTGACATAATTAACTCGAGCCACATTTTCCTTTTATCAAGGATATTACATTTCGCATAAATATTGACAACAAAACACCTAGTTTTTGCCACTCCCCAATCCAAACACACACCAATAAACCCAACTCCCATAAAAGTAAAAATGAGAGTTGAATTAGACTTACTCCAAATAGAAAGAATACCTCCGCTATTGCCCTCCGCCGGAAGAAAAGCCCAATCACAGTCTTGGGATCCCCACAAGCTATAACACAACTGCTCAGAAACCTCACACAGTTTAGTTTCCTGGATAGCAAGGAACTCTACATTATTCTTTTTGACTAACTCCCTTAACTTCCTCCTCTTGATATGCCCTCCCAAGCCTCTCACATTATAAGAGACTACAATCATTGATCACCAAGATTCTGCTCCCTCTCTCTCAAATTAGCACTGTCTTTGACTTCTTCATCAATCAATTTTTAAATCATTGTATCATCATCCATAGTAAAAGAAAATCCAACTCGTTTTTGAATATTAAGCAACGCCGAAGCTTCCCGAATCAAAATACCACTACCAGCTTCTGTCCCCAGAGGTGATTCTGGGACAACAGAAAGTGTTTCACCCTCTTGAAACTGAGGATCAACAGTCAATAAGCTACAAGGACCAGGAATCACCACTTCCAAGTTCAACCCCTCAATTTGAGAACTAATCAATGGTAGAACTTCATTTGAGGAATCTGGAGGAGATAACACACCCACAGTAGTTCGCCCCCTCTCTCCATACGCAGCCGGCACCGAACTCGCTCTTCCCCCATCACTACCTCCTCTTGTGCGACGTCTCCTTCCCCCTAACCCTCCCTCTTTCATAGCTTCAACTAATTGCAGGAATTTAGGACCACACCCATGAGGGAATTTATTACGATTCCCCATTTTTCTAACAACAGGAACCAAGGAATTCAAGGCAACTTCAGGTTGTGATTGCGACTCAGATAGATTGGAAGAAACCAAATTCTGATTAAACATCACTGAAGGCTTCGCAACTATACCCGTAGGTGGGGCATTTGCGAGAAAAAAATTAGTTGGGGAGATGATCTGGCATTGGACCTCACCCGACCCGTCCACTGTATCCACCCCGACCTCAATAACCCCATCCACCTGATGGGTCGGCCCAACAGAAAGTGCACCCAGACCCAGACCCTCATCCAACTCATCTCCTTCCACCTCCCCTTCTAAATCACCATTTTGGACAAAAAAGTCCAGCCCACTAGGCCCAACTAAACACCCACCATCTTTTAAATTATCCACAAGTTGATTCTCTCCCTCCACTAAAACTCTACCAGAACTCTCTTCAAAAACCGTCACGTGTGGCACCTGTTGGGCAACATCAACAATGCCTCGGGCCCCACCCTTACTTTTATCCACTGAACCAGCAGACACCTGCCCCTCACCCACTGTTGGCTCTGTAATCACCAAATTGTTGAAAGCATGATTTGAGGTCTTAGGAAAGGTATGTTCCTTTGTACCCAAAAGGTGGGAGTTGTCCCTTTCTGGTTGACAGATAGGCAGGTCAACACTGACTTCATCATCATCATCTTCCTCTTCCCCGTAAGTCAACTCTTCTCCATACGCCACCACCGCATTTTTAGGAAACATCGAAGAACCACCCCAGCTATGCTCACCACCACCCACATCACCGTCAACCTCCTTCGTTACTCTCTTCCCCACCTCCTCTTCAACCACCCAAAGCTCAAAAGCAACACCCATAACCAAGATAACCACTTGCTCCTCAATACGAGTCCGAATCGCCGTCGAAAATTTCAACCGAGCAACATCAAGACGGGACCTAGAAGCTGTATCTTCATCATAATCAACAAAACCACCAAACCTCTCCCCCAACAATCTAAACAAGTTATCACCCCAAGCATGGAGGGGAATTCCGAACACCTTCACCCACACATCTCTCTTCAAATTCACCAAACCCGGAGCCCAAGGTTTAACATTAAAAAAGTAAACACCAATCCACTCATCTTTGGCTTTGATCCGTCGCTCCAGTTCTCCAGCTCTAGAACTTTGCAGTAGAACCATACCTCCACCCATAGGAACCACAGAAATATTTTGGAGTCCTTCCATTAGCAAAGTCGTTCGAATCACTTTAACCTGCACCTCCGGGCGAAGAAAACCTACGAAGCTTTTATTAAGAAGCTGTAGTTGTGTTGCATCCACCGGGACTTTGACAACCGACACCTCCGTAGCTTCTCCCATAGGACATCTCCCTTGAGACGATGGAATCAACGCCTCTTTAAAAGATAGATCATGCTGCAGATATTTTGGGACTCCACCTCCCACTTTCTGACCTGCCTTCCTCCCTGCCTCATTACATCCTTCATTACTTCCATCTTTTCTACCTTCATTTCTTCCAAACCGCGAGTGATTGATTCGCAGCTTAAAAGACCCACACCAGACCTCCTCCAATCTCCTACTCATTTCCTCCACATCAAGAACATCCTTGAACTTCACAAAGCCAAATCTCTTCCCCCTCTTGTCCACCTTGAAAGGAATGTACACATCCACCACATGGCCAAACTTAGCAAAAACCTCCCACAAATCCACGCTTTTTTGATCTTCTGGGAAGTTCGTGAAATAGAAAGAAGTTGAAATTTGGTCAATATTATGCAAGAACTCACTTTTCTTTCCACCCGAAAACCTAGAACCTCCAGCTACTCCCACACCCTCTCTCTCTTCTTTCTCTCTCATCTTTTTTTCACTAACGCATTTATCAACCATTCAAACTACTTGCTTAGTTAGGTGGCTGAAACATGATTCGTTAATATTTACTACAACTCTAGAAACTCAAAATGTTTCTGTGTTGGTAATATACAATATATTTCAAGTCACATAAATTAATTTTCTATAACCTTATCATAAATAAATCAAATTGAAGACATTCAATTCATATAAACTTACGGTCCTCCTCTTAGAAGTCTGATTAGATCAATGGTTAGTGGAAAATCCATTATCACATTGTACCTGTAAAATAAATCTCATAATATTTTACAATGCAATTTTCACTCCTATAGTTTTAGATAATAATAATAATAACTCCAAGACAACATGATTGTCAATAATTATACCTTTGTGTGACACCTATGTCATGGCAAAGACTGCACCTATTTAGTTTGACATCAACTTTATGAACCAACTTCTTTCCATCAGCTGAAAATAAAAGGGATGAAGCAATATAAAATGTTAAAGTCCCGATATTGTGTATTGAGAAAAACATAAGGATGAATTAGTTAGACGTTAATATGTATGGGAATTAGATTTCCTGCTGTAACAGCAGGGTGCTGTGGCAAATCTTGGCCTTCCGACCTTTGATCGACGGCTGAGATCGTTTTATTATATAAAATTGTATTTTATATCTGAACCGTTCGATCTCTATCTAACGGCTAACAATTGAAACCGCGTGAAACTGTGTGCTTTTTGCACCGCAGGAAACTCAGATCTGTTAGTATGTAGTTTGTTTCTAGCCCTATATATATATATATATATATAGAGCATCTCATGTAATGATCTTTTATATTTTATCTATCATTATTAGAGCCATAAAAAATGGGTCCGGATGATGGGCCGGCCCATTAGCCCACAGGCTTGGGCAGGCCAGTCTGCCCCATTTATATAGCCTGACCCACTATGTGGGCTCGAGCTGGGTCGGGCTGGTCGATCCATTTGACAACTCTAATTATTAAGAAATCTAAAAGGATTTTCTTTCTATTAAGCTCTTAAACTTGTTTTCTTAAGAGATGAATCTTTATCCACATAGTTCAAAAGAATTTTTCTAAAAGAATTTTCTTTCTATTAAGCTTTTAAACTTATTTTTCTTAAAAGAAGAATCTTTATCCGCATAGTTCAAAAGATTTTTTTTGACTTTTTCAATAGTGTTAGCATGAAGGGTGTATTGAAAAAAAATAAAATTTGTTTGTTCAATTTTTTCTTTATTTTCAAAGCACCAGAGCATACCTGAAATAATTCCAACCACAACAAAAGGTTTAGTTGGTGAAAAACCTAATGTAACCAGCTCCCTTGTAATTGGAGCTTTCTATGATTATACATCAAAAAGAATTTGTTAGTGAAGAAACAATTGTAGAGTGCTAATTAAAAGTGGGGTTTATTTATTTGAGAATATAGTAATAGGGTAAACTAAAAACCTTTGGATGGCTTGTAAACGGTCGATTCCAATCTGCACTGAGTTCCCAATTGCTTAAAGTTTTCAAGGACAAAATATCAATCTCTTGTGGCATGTGACTTTCAGTAATTGAATAAAACTTCCCTGAATGCTCAAACACATTGGTGTTGCTGTTGTATTTGTTTACTATGCCAAATCTCAACTGTTTTAAGTCCACAAGATGTAACCAAAAATGAGTTCATAAATCATAATAATCATAATAATACCATCTTTAGCTAGCTAGCTATGATTTGTACCCAAAATATCATGAATTAAGGGTTGTGAGGTCAGCTCAATTGCTAGATATTATATTATATATGTAGGAGACTGAGATTTGAACCCCGGTCATCCTATTTATCTATCTTAAGAGTGAAATTTCTAGTTATTAGGCTAATTGACAAAAAAAAAAAAACTTGTTTAGTGCTTCGTATAATCAGTTTAGTCATTTCACCAAATTGTAAACCCTTAGAATTTAGGAGTTGAGCCTAATTCAACTCTACAAAACCGGTTAGGAAGATGAAGAGAGATCTAATATGACCACCTTACCAGTTTCTCGTGTGCCCTGTGCCTTTCCCATTTTATCCTTCTTCTATTTAAGTGGCGGACGTTGTAAGAATGAGAAATTTTTTATAAATTTTGTAAATGACACCCGCTACTTAAAAACAAAACCTGGTAGGGTGACTCTCCCGTAAAGATTATATTTATTTATAGGCCTATGTTCAGCCCATTTCACATCTGATGTATGACTCTTAATTAACAACATTCCCAAATGTGCTCAACATAAAATGAATTGGTAAACCTATTGAAAGAAAACATAAAACAATTAAATGTGCTCAACATAAAATGAATTGGTAAGCTGACCCAGTTGAAGAGATAAGCAGACAAAATGGCCAGTGAACTGCCTTCTGCAGCAGGCAAAAACAATGGTTTGTTTCTTTGTTTTTCAAGATTGTATGTTTCGGTTTCAACGTGCTTATTGTTGTATTGGATTTTCCAGCTTCCATTAATTGATTTTTGAAAATACAATGCATGAAGCATTCCTTCTCCTTCAACCCAAATATGACTTGACTTACCAAATATTGAATTTGTTGATTTCAGTCCTCCAAATAGTGGATTTGATCCTGCACATTATATATGAATCATTTTTTGGAACAAATTCACATAAATAGACTCTAAGTTTTCCAAAGTATTATAGCTAAACTTTGTGCCGAGGATCGAACCCGCAACAACTAGGGAACATTACTTGTCACATGATTAGAGTGGACATTGTGACGCCGGTATTATTGTAGCTATACTATAGGGTTTTATTTGCAATAAACAAGAGATCGGATAAAATAATTGCAACAGTGCTATATTTGATTTTAGAATTGGTCATCAAAATAGAAATTATAAAAAATACTAAAATACAACTTTTTATCTATCAAATATTGTATAAAACAAAAATTTGTTTGCAAATGCAATGGGCCATATGAAGATAGTGAGAGGAATTTCCAAAATAGTGGAAGTCTTAGACCCTTAATTATAAAAAACTTGTTCCCTTCACCAATTTGAAATTCTAACTAATAAGATGTGTTTATTCATGAATAACATCTAATTTTCAAGTGATATGCGTTGCTTTATAAAATACAACTATTCTACACATTAATATTAACCCTCCCAAAAAAAAATTATAACTATTCTACACGTAAAATGATAAGAAAATTAATTTGTGAAAAATGTTCCTCCCTCCCCTACAATTATACCTTCATCTCTTCAAACAATTCTTTTTTCCATTTTTATCCTTTTATTATTTGATTTCACTACTACAAACTTAATCTAGCACGTAAAATTTTTTTTGGTAGTATATCCTTTTAAACTGAAATACTAAAAAAAAGATTTCACGTATGTTACAATTCATAATAAGCTGAGTAGGTTAGCCACGGTTTTTAAAACTTTCCGGTTCCTAATTCATTTTGTTATAGATTTTAACATACTAGAAATCTTTTTTTAAGTATTTTTACTTAAAATTTTGACTGCAAAAAAAAATTTTATGTACTAAAAAATATTTATAAGGTGAAGTCGATCAAATGATAAAAAAGAGAAGTGGGAGGAAAAATATTTATACTAATTTTTGTAAGTGTACATTACTTATTTGATTTAGCCCTTAAAAAAATTGGCCAAACTATAGTATACTATTCTCCATAGAACATAAAAAATTACAGTATAACAAATCGTTAGTTGGTTCAGTTGTGATTCACGTTGAATTTGATAGAGAGAACCATGGTTAGATCCCCGCAACTTCAATCGGGAAGGAACTTGAACCACTTGATGTCAGAACTGACCTTCGAACCAGATTAAACTGGTGGTGAAAGCCAAAAACAAAATTACAAGGTAATAATTATGCTTTTTAAAAATATAAAAATTTTGTTTATAGAAAAAATAAATAGAAATTCTTTCTTCTACCAAAAAATATATAAAATTCATAATAAATATAAAATATTATATTTTTAATAAAAGTTGATTTCATCTTAAATTTTGTTTTAGGCTTCAAAATATTTTCTTTAAATTTTGTTTTAGACAATTTAGAGGAATTAACCATTTTTGCTTTTTTTTGATATAAAAGGAAGTAACTATATATAAATTATGTATATCAATTATTATAAAAAAAATGTATATCAAAGCTAAAAGGAATTCCCACCATTTCTGATGTAGACACCTTCTGTAAAATCAGTAGGAATTCGTCCTTGGATGCAAGTCACAAGTATGGCTTCTCCCAACTCTTCCACAGGAGCAAAGTTACTCTGCAAGTTGCACATATTGAACACAATTTAAAGATTCAGAACAGTGTGTAGTGTATATGTGTTTTGTGTCTTTATTTGGAGAAGCAAGAACAACATTAATATACCTTAGATGGAAGCAATGGCTTGTCAATGAATTCAAAGAATGAATCCACAAAAACGTCAACTAATTTAGCTACACTATTTTTCATAGTTTTTGGAACATCAATTTGTAAGGAAACTTCAGGTAGACTTGATATCTTGTTTGGCTGCTCATTGAATTAATTAATTAATTAACCACATAGATATATACTTAGTTTTTTTTTTTTTTGACAAATAGATATATATTTAGTTTTAGTATCTTTTTGCAGAAAAAATGTATAAAACAAAAACAACATTAACAAAATAAAATGTCTCATTTAGTGATGTATTACCTTAAAAATAGACAAGAGTGGAATGTTGTTGTAGTGATGAGAACTGTCTGAGACATGATGGGAGGGTCCTTTCTCAATGCAACAATTTACTATAAATGGATTATTATTATATGAAATGGCCATGGTGTGGATTTAATTACAGGCTTTGTGTATCTATATATAGTATAACTAGTAATAGACTCGTCCTATCGGATTGTCTGGGTAGGATTTCCACGTAGTTTTTCTCATATTATAAATTTCAACAATTGATTTGAGATCAAACAATTCTAGTGTCATATACACGGTTTTATGCATTAAAACAATCTCAGCCACAAAATTTAAATTTGATAGTTATGATCAGCTACAGTGAGATGTTGTAACTATTAAAAATTTATATTCACGATTTATATAGTATAGGAGAGCAAAAATCTATATCAACTCGGTAAAAACATCATATTTTATATACAAAGGGTTGAATTTTGAATTTCGAACATCCTATTTATTCACTTTAAAATTTTATCCATTTAACTACTGGACAAAAAAAAAGTCTTAAACAAGTTTTTTTTTTCTTATTTATGTGTATATACATAAAAAAATCTTTTATATTTCTAAACGACCAACAACTTTAGAAAGTCAATAAATCTTAATTTAAACTAATAATATCAATATTACTACATTAAATATTTTTGTCCAAGACTTCACAATGATAAATGTAAAATTCAAGTAGTGTTTATCATTTCATTTACTAGACAAAAAAGAAAGTGTATGTTTCCAAAATTGTAAAATATAGTAAAGGGTAGCAATTAAGTTAAGCAAAATTGTACCCGTGAGCAATGCATGTAATATCTAGGACTAAGGTTCGAACCTTAGTACTTCTATTTATTCAGCTTAAAAGTTAAAATTCTAATCAATAATTTACTTGACAAAAAAAAGTATATAATATTAAATTATTTTAAGTTTTTTATTATATAAAACATTTTTAAGCAAGCAATGAGAAACCATAATGAATCTTCATTCGGTATATGTCTTCGCAGAGTTCAAGGTCGGTCCAAGGATCAAGCGATCCAAATAAGAGTTTTAAGCCTCAAAATTTTGAATTAATAGAAGGCCTGAAAAAGTTAAATTTAGTTATAACTATTATATATATAAATGGAGTTTTATGAAAAGAGAGAAATACAAGTTTTAATATAAAAGGGGAGTATAATGAAATTCAAGCTTCTTTTAAAGAATGAGACTAATATAATTTTTTTTAGAATATTTTGTATAAAAAATATATAGGGGAAATGTATATTTTAACATAAGAAAGGAGGAAGGTGTATATTTTAAGATAAAGGAATTAAAAGTTTCATTTTATATTATATTAAAATGGATACATTAAAAAATTTGATATCTGCATGTGACTTACAACTAGTGGTGTATTTTGAGTAAAAAAGAAAAACTAGTGGTGTATATAAATACAGAAAAAAAATGTTTGATGTAAAATAGAAAATGCTTAAAAATGTACGTTTTACATCTAAAAAAAAAACGAATCTGTATCCACCGGTTGGTGAAATCCGTTTTTGGGCGTATGTGGATGTTTCAAAACATTGGAATATTCCTTCTTATAATTATTTTTCACCTTTTCTTTTTGAAGGAGAAAAAAAAAAGATAATTATTTTAAAACATCTTATAGTTATTCTTAAGGAAAATATTAGAATGTTTATGATATATTCAATGTGAATGTGAATGTCAAAAAAAATTACACCTTGAATGTCAAAAAAAATTAATTAACTCCTAAATATTTTCAAAAAATTACAATTTGACCCATATTTTGCAAATTTCAATTTTGACCCAAAACTTTTAAAATTTATATAATATTTCAAAAAGGTTAACACTAAAGAATTTTACTACTACCCAAGCAAAATATTTAGAAATGAAAGAAATTTCATTAAAGCATTTGAACCGTCTAAAATTTTAAATTCTTTAAAACTTTGAGTTATTCTCCTTCCAAACACAATGTTTGGATTCAAGATATATTGCTCTTTGTATAAACTGCAGAAATCTTGCTAAGCTTTTAATAATTAATCAATCCGTTTAAACAGTTGGGATAGAAATTACGAGTCCGAGGGATATGAATTGTTTTCATTCAAAAATCCTACATACATCTACATTTAATTTAGGGAAAAATACACTAACATCCCCTCAACTCTATCCATATATAACTAACACTCCCTCTATTTTTTCACATGACACAAACCTCCCTTGCCACTAACACCGTTAATTCCGTCAAACACAAAATTGAAAGTTGCTTCTCTTTTTAAATTCTACCGCGCCTATTCAGTTCCCTCTCTTCCAAGTTCACTATTCACGGATCACTCCAATGAATATTGATTGTTCTGGTCACTTTCTCCCCATAGAAGTATTTGACAACATCTAAAGTATTGGGTATTCTTGAGCATCACATCGTCAATTTTGTTATTGCCGATTTTGTTCTTGCTGTTTTCGTTCTCGCTGCTCTCAGTAACATCGTTTTTGTCTATTTCTTTTGTTGTCCTAGTTGATGCCTCTTATTTATTCATATTTCTTTAAGCTGCATTTTGTGTTCTTGTTTCAGGTGTATTTAGTATAAAAGATGGGGAACAATCATGAAGAAATTGAAGTTCCTAGGCAGGTTGTTGATACAATAGTGACATAAATGAAGAATGGAGAAATGAAATCAATATTGATGAGCTGGTGGTTATGAAGAAAAACATGATGTTATTATTACTGATCAGAATTCAAATGACGAGAAAGGGGTTCATCAGTTCATGCACTTTCATATAATGACTTTGGAGATATGTACCTAACAACCGTCAATGAATAAGGGAGGTTTTTATCAACCGTCGTTATTAGTGTTAATTAATAACCTAGCCTATTTGCTACCGCCGTTATTAGTGTTAATTAAAATCTTGTGCAGCATGTGATAATTCTCTTTGGATAAATGGTTACTAGCGTAAAATTTGGGATCTGCCTCTTCCTCCAAAACTTAAGCATTTTTGTTGGTGAATGTTTTGTGTCTGCTTCCCAACTCATGTAAGCCTTCATATACGTGGTATTGAATGTCAAATTATTTGTGCTCTTTGTAATGTTGCGGAAGATGAATTGCTTACGACTATGAGTTTCACACACTACAACATTTTAGGCCTATCACAACGCCTAAATTTTGAGATGTAAAAAAACCGTTCTCGTAAAGCGTCAAAGGCAACGCTTTTTGTAAACCGTTGTGGTAGTATATATATTTTCGTCAATTGTATGTAACAACGGAAAACCGTTTTCATAGATTCCAACGAAAACGGTTTTTTATCTGTATTCTACAGCAACGGTTAAAAACCATATTCAAATAACTTTTAATTATTTTAATAAAATATATTTTTAAAACTGTTTTTATTCGATAACCAAGCTTAGCCTAAACCACTTTAGACCATAGGTAAATAACTGTTGCATATTCTCTCCCTCTTCTTTTTTAAATAAAATAAAAATCTTTTTCCATTGACCAAAAAGTAAAACGCAAAACACACAGACTACAATCCCTCATCTTCTTCTTCTTTGATTTCTTCCATCGATGAATGAAGGGTTTTTCACGCCACCTCCGTCAACCATAATGCGTCTCTCTCAATTGGAGTACCATCTCCTTCTATGAAACCCAACAGCGATGATGACCACCTGCGACTTGATCTCCGAGTCCGACCACTACAACCTGCGATTGCTGCTTCTTTTCAGTGAGTCTACATTCTTCACTCTTTTGTCAATATTTAATAATGAACTGTTTTTCTTTTCTAGTAGTAGCGAACATGAATTGGATTTCAGAGAGTGTCCGTCTTCCTCTTTCACAAACCCTAATTTTCTTATACGCTGCAGTTCATGCTCCAATGTAGATTGAATTAGCAAAATATTCATTTTAAACAAAACATTTAGGTTAGGGTTTTTGGGTCCAAAATATTTGGTGAAAATAGGTTACGGTTTCAATGGAACAGAGGATTAATTGTGTGACAACATTATAAATCAATTTACTATTTAATAGAAATTAGGGTCTGGTTCTTTTGTTGTTTGGATAATGGTGACATTAGTAGTGGTTAGTGAAAGTGTATGAAAAGAATCTGTGAATATGTATATTATTAGAGATTAATTAAACTATACTTGACTCATGAAGAACTTAGTGATATCTTATTCTAGGGATAAAGTCCACGAATGTAAACAAATTTTCAATGAGCTTAAAACTAAGCACACCAACTATATGAAAAGACTAGAGGTTTGCATGATATGGGACTCGAAATAATCAGTTTGAATGCTGATATGGAAGGACATTATATGCCTAGTGATAAGCTCATCAAATAATATCACTAAATTAATTAGCAAGTAGATAATTCTTTTTTTCTTTTTTATTGTAGCTTCACATTGAGCAGGGTCCCGAGCTAAACCTTGGTTTATCTTTTGTTTTTGCTAATTGGCTGCAAATTTATTGAGTTAGCATGGTCCTGAGCTAAGCTTATCAGTGATAATTTGGTAGACACCCCAAATCTGCTCTATCTTCAATTAAAGGAAGCCATAAAATATTAATTACTTGTCTATAGAGGTCAGTTTTTGTTTTTATTTCAATTTGTTCAACCCATTTTATAAAAACATAGGTTTCAATAGACAACACATATAAATTTTGTACTAAGCATAAATCATTTGGGATCATAGGTATATAAAAGGGATACCAAAAAAGAAGAGATTTACAAAAGGGATTAACGAGAATCAGACCATGTTTGTGGTAAAGTTCTCATGCCAGAGGCCATATGTATATAGTATAACAAATCCTAAACCAATCCCTTGTGCCACTCCTTATATTTTAGTAGGTAATGCATGTGTAGTTTTCAGTGACTCTGTAATGCAGTAGTTTTTGTATTAGTCCTCGGTTTCTTTGTGTTCTCTTTTTCTACGCTCCATATTCATAGATAATTTTTTAAGCACGTGATGTATTTAGCATAACTACATCTAAATTTTTTTTAATTGATATGCTCGTGATAATTTAATCTCGGTGTGGATTTAGGGTCACCATAACTGCTTTGTCATGATTTTAAAATCCCAGTTATTACTTCTCTTACGTTTATCGAACTATTTTTCTCTTTAAGTATTTAAAATTTGTGTTCCATTGTAAATGTTGCAGCTCATACTAGTTCATCCATGTTATGACTTCTTGAGCTATTGATGGTAATCATAAGGATGAAATATACGATTGAAAGGTACACTAGCTAGATGTGGCATTTGTAGTTAGTAGTTACAATGAGATCAAGCTTGAATTATAATTTTTTGTGCTTTGCCTATTTATTATCATGTTGTATAAGGGAGATATATGATGGTCTTGTTTCAGTATGCCTTAGATGTCCCACTTTTACTAAATATATGGTAGTTGAATGATAAGCACTTGATATTAGTCATATATGCTGACAAATTTATTCATCCTTTTATGGGTTTATAGTCATAATTGATTGCCTTTTGCTAAGTTATGTCTATTTTTTTTTTTGTGCTTAAATATTTTGAGAACAAATGATAAAGAAAGAAAACATTAAGATAAATAAGAAAAATCATGACAAGGGTCAAAGGGTGCTTCTAACTTTGACACCTATAGAGATAAAGTCATGCGTTGAATTTCTCAAGAGGTTCAAAAACCCTGAGATGTGTGTGCTGCAGATTGATGAGCATGCCTAGAGGGAAAGTCATGAGAGTTAGGAATCAAATTACAAGTTAGGAATGTTTTTTTTTGGTGTGCTAATGTTGTACATTTAACTTTAAGTAGAGTTTAGCTTTATATACTTATTGTTTGTAGCGCAATTATGTGATGGTAGTGATGCGGTTGTGTTAATTGAATGCGGTGACTTGTTGTATTCGGAGTTGTTGCTAATTAGTATGCTTGCTGCGACCTCGCCTATATTATATATTACTACTACATTAATGTTTATTATTTATTTACTACTACGATATTATGTATGCTAGATAAAGCTTCAAGACATGATTGATAAACATGGGCAGCCTTCTTCTGAAGCCTTTCAAAGTATAGTTGGCAAAGAAAAACTTGGGAGATATATTGCATTGCCACGGAAGAACCACAACACTGACTCTCTTGAAAAGAAATGAAGAAATTGCAAAACTTAAAAGAGAGCATCCTGATGAGGTAAAACGGTTAACACAAGAAATGGAGGAGAAACATCGCCAAGAAAAGGAAGCAACAGACAAGCCATTATGAATCAAATGATAATGAGGTAAGATTGAACTATACTTTATGCTTGATACAATATATTATAGTTTATATGATTCAATTGAATTGCATAGGCTTGAAGTTATGACAGTAGATTAGATAAACACAAATAAGTCAATCCAAATAAGTCAAGAATATCTCTCAATTGAAGTTACAGTTTGAGTAATAAACTAAACTAGAAAGTAGTAGATGGGACACAGTTGAAGCTGGATTAGTTTCATCTGCTTAGTTTTTATTCCTTATGGTGATTTTTTATTGTATATAAAATAAGCAAATAGGTTAATTAAATACACCTAAGAGATATTGCTGTGTGACTTTGAAATTGATGGATAAATCTATGCAATAGAGAAATTTAGTCTTCAATAGAGAAGTTGTTACATCTATTTTAAATTCTAAAACTTTTTAAATAAGGAAATATGAAGAGAAATTGGTCAAAGAGTTAACTGAAATTTTTTACCAAATTCAAACCATGTCATTCGCATATTTTCGTTAAACATACCCTCGCACTATTAAGCAATTTCCTTTAATTATATTACTTTTATTTTGCAGATGATAAATGATGATATCAATGAAGATATGCAGGATTTTGATGATGAAGAGCTAGATGTAGATGCTTTAGTTTTTATAGTAGGATACATTTTGAAAATGTTAGTTTGATTGTAAATGATTCACACTAGGATTTACACTAAAGTATAGTTAGTTTCATTTTGAAGATGTTAGTCGTAATGTGAATGACTGACATTAGGATATACATTAAAGATCCAACAATTTTATGTTGATCAATGTTATTTTCATATATATATATGAATGAATCACAATCATTTTATTTTAATTTGTTATGTAATTTGTTATTTTAATTTTTTAATTTGAGCTTGCATAATTTTATTTTATTTTGTATTAAACGGTTTGGTAGTGGAGAAACCGTTGTCGTAGCTACAAAAGAGGTCATATAACAAAGTCTACCAGAACAATTTTTGACTGGACTACGAAGGGAAAGCGTTGTTGTAGCAGAAAAACTGTTGTCGTATATACTGATAATCATATGGTAAAGTCTCTACCAAAACGGTTTTTGATTAGCCAACGGTGAGAAACCATTGTTGTAGCAGCAAAACCGTTGTTGTATCTACTGAATAATCATATAGGGAAGGTTTACCATAACAGTTTTTGATTGGGCAACGATGAGAAAGCGTTGGGGTAACAGTAAAACTGTTGTCGTATTTACTAAATAATCATATAGTAAAGGGTCTATCAAAACGGTTTTTGATTGAGAAACAGTGAAAAACCGTTGTGATAGTACATACAAAACCGTTCTCTAAACTCAACCAATGACAACGGTTTTTACTAAGAACAGATAGAAACCGTTGTAGTTGGGAACTTTGAAAACCGTTTTGTTAGAGACTCCAACACAACGGTTATCTACAAGGCGTTGTCGTTGGGAAAAAAACCGTTGTGGAAGGCTAAGACAACGCCTCGGTGCACAACGGCCTGAAAACCGTTCTCGTAGCCTATGACAACGGTTTTTTTGCATTACACAACGGTTTTTTGACGTTGTTATAGAATGAAAATGTTGTAGTGACAGACTTACCAATAGTAGGGTTCATCCCGACATTATTACATACAACATTTTAATCAATGCCCATTGTAAGACTGGTAATATTGAAGGTGCTTTTAAGCTTTTTGAGGAACTCCAAAGGAATGGTCTCTCACCTGATTGTGTTACTTATGGAACACTTATTAAAGCGTTGTACACTGTGTTGACATAATGTTTAAAATTGGACCTTCAATAATTTAGCCTTACAATATTAATGGATACAACAATTTAGCCTCCGATGCACCCTGCAACTCTAGTATGGAAAATCCAACCCAAGCACACAACAACAATCAATATTGTTCCATGATTTGGTCTGATGTTGTATATAATTTAAATGCATAAAGTAACATTACAAAGGTATTCCTTATTCCACACACATACAAATTCACAACTATAAAAAAATTATATTAGAAATGTGAGACAACACTTAATTATTGGATAATTGGTAGAGTACTTATGATGAACACAACCAGAGTATTGCATTTACCTGGGTCATTCTCCAATTCTAATATCTAAATCACCAAGCCAGCTTCCAAGTGATAAAGAGTAGTTGCACGCTATTCTCAAATTAAATCTTTTGCAAAATCATGCTTTACAATATTTGAAATGTGCTATATAAATGAATATAAATCAGAACTTAAAACACTTCGACCAACTGTAAATATTATATTTAGTATTCTGATTAAGCTTGTGATGAACAAGAATGAAATTTTACCTAGTTTCCCATAGCATTTTGCATTTGCATCCAAATTCAATTTGCTCCTTCAAGACATCAATTTGTGAAACTTTCTCCTTAAATGCACTGATTTCGGTCTGTATTAACAACAGCAGAAAAACAAATAGACATTGGCATGGTGAATTCCATGTTTATAGGCTCTAGAGGAGTCACATGATGAAATGCTTACACTTTATAAATGAACATGGGAAGCATTGATTTTCTTAGCATTGAATTCCTTTGTGATATAAGCTTCTTCATTGATTTGTTCCTGTGAGCAAATTAATATATGAACAAACCACAAATCAATAAAGCAAAAATCCAAAGGGACAAAAGATGAAATTTAAACCCTCATCAATCATTTTATTACAGGTTTTATAACAAGCTCCTAAGGCGATACATTCATAATCAACGAGCCAATTTTCCATAATAAAAACATTGATCATAATCCATATGACATTCTTCTTCCAACACAAATATTTAAACCATACATCATGATAGTATAACCCCAGAATTGAGTACTATTTCTGCATTAAAATTTAAGTTCTAAATGTAATACAAATCACATCTAAACATAAAAACAAGAATCAAAAGTTCAAAACTGAAATAAAAAGAAGAATCAGAAACTCAAGTCAGCCACTTTGATATTTTTTGTGAATGTCTAATGTTTACTACTTTCTTTAAACCATTCATCCATATTTAACATCTGATAATGTTAGAGACATTCCAAGCAGTATTAGCAGCATGTCCTGCAGTTGCAAATACATGCTCTGTAGCTTCCCCGGCTTCTTCGCCATACCTATACAAGCAAATCACAATCATGTTAACTTTGAGACTATTTTCCTCATAAACATATTCAATTTTGTGATGTTCACTCATCTAAGAACGAATTGTTTATTACTTAAAAGTTTAGAGAGACTAATTTTTACTTACAATGGTCTAATGACTTAACTATAGTATTGCATGAGATTTTTATCAAATTTAACTAGTTTCTTTCTACAAAATCAAATATCCTAGATAATTAATATTAACAAACCCTATAGTAAGAACATATTTTACCTTGAGATGAACAACTTAGTTGTGACATATATTAAAGATAGATATGATGAAGAGCAATCTACTGAACATCAAACCAACATATCTTAGCAAAATAAATCCCAAGTTATTTGGTTCATATAACAAATTTATCGTTTCAAACTAGGCAAATGCTAAATAGTACCTCTGGGACACTCTTTAAGCCTTTAAATAGTAAGGTTTTATAAAAAAATATTATGAAAATGTGTGAAGTCAACGCATTGGGAATTGAAACGTTTAACTTTTTAAATAAATTATTTCCTTAAATGAAATCCTTAAAGAGTGTCCCAGAAGCACCGTTTAGCAAGACCCTTCAAACTAATATCCTGCAAATCTAAGAAAAACTTATACAAATCTAAGACGAGCTAATAGCATTGTCTTCTTGTTGTTGGAAGAACATAACTTATTCTTGTTAATATGGGGGGTTGTTAAATTATTATTATTTTTTGATAAATTGAATTTTTAAATTACTATGGTGTTTTTGGCCCCTTTTTGGAGAGTGGAATATTTTATAGAATTGCTTTTTATTTTGGAAAATATTATTATAAACATGTTAGTGTTTTAAAAAATAGTTTGGCTTGGCAAGTCATGTGCAGTTGTGGTAGAATTCAATCTTCCCTGCTGTTATGTTATTTTTATCAGTTTTTGTATGATGTCAGGTGTGTTTACTTCTTCAACTTCTATTTAAATTGTTTAATTTTAAGGCTTAATTTCACTTTTATTTTGATTCATAATGTTATTTACAAAAATTTTATGTAAATAATAAGATTCTACCGTTTATAATAAAATTTTTTATTTCAATTTTTAGGCCTATTTGCTATTTCAAGTCGACTTTTTATTATATCATAGCCTTGTATCCTAGACTTCTTCCTTGCTCCTTTGTGTTATTCCAAATGCTATTATTACGATTATTCCACAACACCCAAATGAGAGTAGCAAATAGGCCTGCAACGTGTTTATCATTCGAGGAACAAATACTAAGTATAATCTTATCATTAGACCATTTTGAAGAGTTGCATTGGCTAATATACTCTTAACATATCGTTCTTTTTTTTTCTATTAATATTTCTTCTTTGATTTTTATCGTTCTTTTTTCTATTAATTTCTTCTTTGATTTTTTGGAAATAATCTCTTACTTGGATCAATCATACTAATTTTATTGATGTTCAATATTCATGGTGGAGAGCATGAGAGAAGTATACTGATTGACGAGAGAATATTTGTGGTGCTATGTAAAAAAATGGTCATGAAAATTACCACAATAAAGCGATATTGAAAGTGATCGTTATTGTTTTTTCTCCATTTTAACTAGTTTTGAGTCGCACGGGTCTATTAATTTTTATTTATAAATTATTGTTAAAATATAAGTGACGTCATTCTGTTATTTTTTGTAAAATATATTAAATTAAGTCATTTTTTTATTAAAGTAATTGTCCTGTGTATGATTTTTGTGTAATAAATTATAATTAATAATAAAAAATATTTCCTATTTAATTTCTTTTTTTTATTAAAGCAATTGTCCCGTATATGATTAATTTTTTTTATTAAAGCAATTGTCCCGTGTATGATTAATTTTTTTTTATTAAAGCAATTGTCTCATGTATGATTAAATTTTTTTTATTAAAGTAATTGTCCCGTGTATGATTAAAATTTTTTTATTAAAGCAATTGTCTCGTGTATGATTTATTTTTTTTATTAAAGAAATTGTCCCGTGTATGATTAGTTTTTTTTTAAAGCAATTGTCCCGTGTATGATTAATTTTTTTTATTAAAGCAATTGTCCTGTGTATGATTATTTTCTTTATTAAAGCACTTGTCCCGTGTATGATTAAATTTTTTTATTGAAGCATTGTCCCGTGTATGATTAAATTTTTTTTATTAAAACAATTGTATAGTGTATGATTAAAAAAATAATTTATTAGAACAATTGTCCTGTGTATGATTTTTAATATATTAGTGATCAACACTTTCTTTTTTTTTGACAAAATTATTGATCAACACTTGTCCCGTGATGTTTTAAGTATAATGACAAATATTTACCCCGTAATTATTATAATATATATTCATCAATAATGCACTTCTTCTGTATTTTTTGTATAAGGGTAAACAAAAATAGAGTATATGTTTTTTATAATAAAAATAGAGTAGAATTTAATGTAAAATATATTAAACGAAAAAGTATAATTTTTTTACGAAAAAGAAGATTTGAAATATTTTTAAGAATTGATGAGGACAAATTTGAATTTTTAGTAGTAATACCTTTTAATATATTGGATCTATTTGAATTTAGCTTATTTTTAAGCTTATGAAAATAGTTTATGGTTATAATTTATAAATAAACCTTTATATTAATTCATATGTTTTTTTATGCATGTTAATTCATAAGTTTTCACTAACAAAAATTATATCTTATTTGAAGAAGACAAAAGTAATATCTTTAAAAATTGTTTTCATGGACTACATTAAAAAACTTATAATAATACATAAAAACTTATTTATTTAGATAAATTATTTCGCATAAACTCATAAATAAGTCAAATCAAACACTACTAGAAATTTCGGTTTTAGCAACCGATTTAGCAACCGAAAAATTTCGGTCGCTATAGCAACCGATTTAGAGACCGATATTTTGAGCTTTAGAGTAAAAAAAAAATCGGTTGCTAAATCGGTCGCTACGTAATTTTAGCAACTGAATTAGAGACCGATATTTAGCAACCAATATTTCGGTCGCTGTAGAGACCGATTTAGAGACCGTTATTTGAGCTTCAAATTTAAAAATATTTCAGTGGCTAAATCGGTTGCTATAGAGACCGAATTGGAGACTGACAGATAGCGATAAATGATCCGACGCAAAAAAAATGTCTCATAAAAAAACCATATAGTTTAACTGAATGCAACATTTCTCTCATCATTCTTTTTTTTTTTTATTTTGCAAAATAAAAGTTCAACTTCTACATCTGCAATTATGGTACACAGAACCACCAACCATCATCTCTATTTGAGCATGAAGAAATTTTGAAAATAGAAATTAGGGATTTCAGAACCACCAACCATCATCTCTCATCATTCTTATTCTCGCATTCTTCTTCACAATCCTTTTTCTCTCTCTACAATGTCTTCTTCTCTCACTCTTCCATCTTTTTCCCCAATCTCTCACAACGATTCCTCTCCGTTAAAACCCACAATTTCCCTAAATCTAGGGTTTTCGCCACAATCTCCACCGGATCTCAACCTTCTATCCATGAAGCTTCTTTAGCTGGTCTCTCAGGTATTGTATTCCCCCGTTCAATGCGTTTGTTTGTTGAAATGAGGTCATCATTAGAATAGCGGATGTATTTTCACGGTTTAATCTTTGGTACCGTCGTAAAAGGGCATTATTTCATTTAGCTGTAGTTTGGTCCAGTGACACTGAAAGTAGATATTTAAGCACTTTTAAATTAAAAATGCACATAGGTTGTAAAATTTGATTTTGATCGATAGTAATCATATAACATTTGCAATGGTTTGCCACCCAAGATTAATCAAAATTCAGATGTTGTGAATGGTTTGCCACATTCTGAAAAAGTTTATATTGAGATTGCCCTTGGTTCTTCAAGTAGCTCTTCAAGTAATTTGGTTCTTTTTTGGTTTCTTTAATAATCCAAAATTTTCATTGTTATCTTTAATATCTAAAGTGTCTACTTTGAAGTGGTTAATTTTACCATTTTTAGTCTACTCTATTATTTATTTATGTTTCCTATTATACACATCTAAAGTGTCTACTTTGGATGGCCTTGAAAATGCAAGTGCTGAAATGGAACAAGCCAAGGTTTTGAATCTCTTTGGTTTTACATTAACCGCCGTCTAGATTATAGATACTTGAAGCATTTTTGTTATCTATTATATTAATTAATTACTTCATTGAATCCCACAACCAAAGAAACTGATCAACTAATTTGAACATGAATTTATAATAAGCAGCATGTGGTCTAAAGAAGGTAGGTAATATTAGCTGCCTAGGGGAGAATCAAAATGGCATACTAGAAATTGGTCAAAAATGTTGTACATGTTGATATTTTTTATTGGATACCATAACGTGTGCATGTGTGTGTGTATATATCAAAATGTAAAGAATAATATAACAACACTGAAGATCCGTAATTGCTGTAATGAGTATGTTTTGTTTCCTTTTTCATTCAATTAGTTAAATGTGATATTGTTTCCTAAAGCTGAAGATCCGTAATTGCTGTAATTCGACAGTTTGTTCTATTTCCTTTTTCTTTCAATTAGTTAAATGTGATATTGTTTCCTATATACTCTTCTCTTTCTGCAGTGGTGATAGAACTCCTAAACAGAAAGTGAAGTTAAAGGTTACCGAGGAAAAGCTACTGAACTTGATAGTGAAATATAATGGTGACCGGCCAAGATCTGAGGTAATTCTGTTTTGTGGAGTTTTAAAACAGTTTATAAAATTGTATATGTGCCACTGAATTCTGAGGTAATTTTGCTAAATATATGTCTGAACTATAGTATTTTTATTTCGGTTCAAGGTAATATAGAACTGCAAAATTCATGCCAGATTCAGTTCAAGGTAATTTCTTTTCCATATTGAGTACATATTATTTTTGTGTGTTTACTTGCATTCATGTCATAAATGATAAGAAGATGTTTCTGACAAAAGAATTCATACTGAGGTTCTGCATCATGTTGGTGTTAAAGCCTAATACTACTTTTTTTTTTACCTAAGCTACTTTATATTCTTATAATCTTATTACTTGCACTAAGTTTCTTGGTTGATTTCATATGAAACCTCTTGATTTTCAGTGGATTTCAAATCAAGTAGGCACTTCAATTTCAATGGAAGGCATCCTATGGCAGAGACTGTGGTCAATATAAACTCGCATGTATCTTTCTCTGGTAATGAACCACAAGAAGTTAAGCCAGGTAGACTTGAAAAGAAACGCAAACTCACGGTGGGATCCGATTTCAGAAATGGCTCTGTCGAGAAGGGGTCAAAATGTGTTTCAGAAGCAGTAGTGTCAAATGGCCAGAAGGTTTCCTGTGTAAATGAAATTCAAACCAAACATTGTTTCACGCCACCTGCATTTGATGCGAGAAAATTATTGATTGAGAAAGCCAGGACAGTCATTAGGAAGAAATGAAGCTGTCATCTGAAGCTGCAACTCTGAATGAGAAAGAAAAGACACAAGTTGATGTTTGTCCAGTCAAAAAAGAGACATGTAGGAGAGCACCTCAGAATGTTTCTGGCCTTCCGTTGGAGCAAGGAAAAGTCAATCCGATCTCAATAAATGTTCCTGATTCTGACTTTCATGACTTCGATAAAGACAGGAAATATGGGCCTGATTCTGACAGAGGAATGTTTCAAGCCAAAGCAAATATGGGCCTTATATGATGAGGAAGATGGAATGCCGCGATTGTATTGTCTGATCCGCGAGGTTATATCTGTTAATCCATTTAAGATTCATATCAATTACTTGAATTCCAAAACTGATAGCGAATTCGGCTCAGTAAACTGGCTTGAATTAGGTTTTACCAAATCTTGTGGAAATTTCAGGGCTTGGACTTCAGATATTGTCGACCAAGTTAACATATTTTCTCATGTTCTAAGCCGGGAGAAGGCTGGTCGAGGTGGTTGTGTTCGCATATATCCTAGAAGTGGAGATATTTGGGCTGTTTATCGAAATTGGTCACCAGATTGGAACCGATCTACACCGGACAAAGTAAGGCATGAATATGACATGGTGGAGGTGCTGTATGATTACTCGGAGGATCTTGGTGTTTGTGTTACTCCCCTTATTAAATTATCTGGATTTAAAACAGTATACAAAAGGAATCCTGACAACGGTGCCGAACGATGGATACCGAGAAGAGAAATGGTACGCTTTTCTCACCAAGTCCCTTATTGGTTGCTGGAAGGAGAGGAAAGCAATTTGCCGGATCGGTGTTTTGACCTTGATCCAGCCGCAACTCCAGACGAGCTTCTTCATACTGCTACTACAGAAGGAAATGCTTTGTAGGTTATATATTATAAAATGGTGAAACAATTATTTAAGTTTGCACTTTTAGCATTCATAATATTTTAGATTTAACTGCACACTATGTCACATTTGATTACATATCAATGTTATTTGAGATTAACAAAAAATATTTTAGGAGGGTGATATTTTGATTTGTAACATTTGTCTTAGACTTTAAGATCTAGTGATTGCTTGTTGTCATAGGAAGTGTGACGTAACTCTTGATGTAAGACTTAAGGACTTGTAACTCGAAACCCAATTTGTGATCTTGCTGATGATGCTTTGGTTTCCGATCTTATTGATGAACAAACAGGGCAATGGAATAGATCTCTCATTTTCAACTTTTTCTCTAAAGATGAGGCTTTGAAAATTGTTAGCACACCTCTCTCTATTAGCCTTCTTGCTGACAAAATCCAGTGGCACTGGGAAAATTGTTACCATCTATTGTGTAGTGAAAGAGAAAATTCCATGCTGGGGCCTTCATCCGCTAGCGATGACAGTTTGTGGAAGGAAATTTGGAAAGCTCCTCTACCAAACAATATCAAAAACTTCATGTGGCGCTTAGCTAGGAATATCCTGCCAACCCGAGTTAATCTTCAAAAAAGAGGTATTTCTCTTGACACTTCTTGCCCTCTCTGTCATAATGCTGCTGAAAATGGCCAACATATTTTTATGCATTGCAACTTGTTGAAACTAGTCCTATTTGCTTCTCCACTGGGGTGTCACCCTCCCCTGAGTGTGGACTTGAACTGTTGGCTGTTGGAATGGTTATCATGTTCAGATAAGCTGGCTGCGCAACTGTTTTGCACTATTCTCTGGAAATTCTGGTATGCTCGGAACCAGGCTGTTTTCAAAGGTTCTCCGGTTGAGCCAGTGAGAGTGGCACAATCTGCCCTGCTATTTGTCCATGATTTTAATAATGCTAATTTGAAGTCCAGATCATCACAAGTTGCCATAAGGAAGAACAACACTCTGCCTATCCCATCTCGACGGTTTACAATTTTTGTTGATGCCGGTTGTTTTTCAAATGCTCAAACTGGTTGGGGCCTTGTTATCAAGGATTATAGTGGCGGTGTCATATGGAGTGCATGTAGGAGAGAAAGCATTGAGGTTACTCCAAAGTATCTCCTTTGCTTGTGATGCTTTGGAAGTGGTCAATTGTGTAAACAGGAAGTGTATTGTGGCCTCCATTGATTCTGTCATTATAGATTGTAGAAACTTACTAGAAAATATTCCATGTGCTTTGGTTTATCATGTTATCTAGAGAGCTTAATAGAGAAGCTCATGATCTTGCCTCTTTGGCTAAGAATGTTGGTTCTAGGAATTGGATGGGGAATGCCCCTTTAAATTTGTACTCTGTTACTGCTGTTCCAGCTACTGTAAACCCTCTTGAGGCCTTTCTTCCTTAATGAAATATGTTTCACTTCAAAAAAAAAAAAGGACACATTTGCATTGTAACTGTATTTTTGAATTCTGACCAGTATTTGCTGGTTAGGAATTGATTCAATCAAAGGCTGAAACCAAATTTAAATCCTACAACATTGATGTGACTGATCCTTCTTTTCTAGCAATGAATCGCAAGTTTTTTTAGAAGTATCTGATTAATATATGAGTATAGCTGAAGCATGGTTATAGAGTTACCACATCAGTTTTTCTTTTCTAGCAATGAATTATGATGTATTTTCAACTTCTCTTAATCACAATAGTCACCTCTTTTCTACATTTTTTGTTAGCCTTTGATTAATGTGTGATTTTAAATGAAGTGTAGTTTCAACTTCTCTTAATCACAATAGTCACCTCTTTTCGCAAAATTTTATGTTAAATTTAAAAATAATTTGAAATTTTAATTCGAAGAAGATTTTCTCTGGGCGCACGAGTATATACACCCTAGTTATTATACCAAATTTTGATACTACTTATTGAACGATAAAAAAATATATATTAAAGAAGGAACAAGGCCAAAGTAAAACTAGACAAAAAATAAGCCAAAGTATTGAGGCTTCTTTACACAATAAACCACATCTAATTCCAAAAAGTGAAACACGGATAAGCAAAAGTCAAGGCTAAGCAAAATACGTTAGTTTTATATTATAACTTCAAAATAAAAAGTAACAAAATTTTCAATCAAATTTAGGAACAATGATTTTTAACATCATTCTAATTACTCGTTGAATCTCAATATGTTGGGAAGTTTCTTCTTCTTCAGGAAATTTATTCAAATCAAATTCATAATTTGCATCTTCATTTAAATCAAAATTCTTCGGTATTTTTGATGAAACTTCTGCTTCTCCATTGTATTCTTGTTCTTGTATCTTCTCAAACGAGTCTTCAACTATTTCCCCCATCAACTCAACAGTTCTAATGAGTCTTCCACTCTTTCTTCCTTTTCAACCTTCATGGAGTATTCTATTTTTTTTTTCTTTTAGTTTGCACTATGAAATTCTTAACTTACTACTCATCTTATTTATAGAATTTTAAAGAAATAAACTTTATTTAAATTTAAACATATCAAAAATAAACTTTTTTTTTGTTGGAAGAGATATATATGAAAATAGAAAGAAGATTAGAAGAAACAAAATTACCAAATTAATTTATATTTTTTTTTATCCAATAAAATGTTAGTTTTTATCATACTGAATGTTTATCTTCTTAATGAACTCTTATAAGTTTGTACCCATAAAAATAAGATTATCTTTTAATGAAAATAAAAAAATAAAAAAGAAAAGTTACTGTCAAACACAAAACACGATCAGGAAGAAAAGGAAAACCACGTGAAAACCTTTCTCTTCCTCTACACAGCAACCTTCCACCACCGTCATCATCAGAGTTACCTCACGCCGGCGCCACTCTCTCTTTCTTATTCTATCTCGTAACCCCACCGTTTTCTTCTCTTTAGTTTGTTGTTGAAAAAGGAAAACGAGAATCATCACTCCACCGTGAATCCTCCGCTTCCGGCCACTGTTGAGCCATCTACAACCTTCCTCCGGTCTCAAAGCAACTAATTGCAGCCTCCAACAACATTATAGCAACACCAAGGTAATCAATAAAAAACACATAAGCTTTAGGGTTTTAGAATTGGGATTTTGTTTGCTGCATTTGTATTTTTAGAGTATCTTCTTTGTATATGTTTGTTTGAGCGTTCAAAGGCATAAAACGTATGTTTCCCAGTCCAAACGTGATTTAACTTGTTGTAAAGTTGTTTGGTTATCTAAATTGAAATTGCTTTTTATCCTCTAGAATTGAGTTTGATTGAAGCTGGGATTCTTAACTTCTGCGTCAGCAGGAATCGATTCTATAATCCAATGACTGTAGGAATTTTAATTTCTCCTAATTGCCCTTTATTATATACTCTTGTGATCATGATTACAAATGCAGGCATGAATAAAAAAACTTCCACACATACTTACTACTTTTTTACAAATAAGAACTTTTCAAGAGAACTGTTCATATATATATATATTCAATAAGTATTTTGCAGAAAAAGTCCTATTTTTTTATCCGCCAAACCAAACACAATTCTATCAAACTCAATTTTTTCAAAATCAATTTTTTTCGCCGCCAAACCAAACACATACTTTATATTTATGTGAATTCAAGTCCCTCTTGCTAATCATTTATCCCAAAGCATATTCTCCCACCCCTTGAGAAGGAAGATCCAGAAATTATAGCTATACTATGTTCAATTGCTTGGTGTTTGTCTATGCGGTTAGGAATTGGTTCAACAAACTTCTAAGTTGAGGCTATTGCGATGTTATATTGCTGAACATATTTTACTGACATAGAACTTGTGCTTATATTTGATTTGGATAAATTGTTTTTATTATCTTCATTTTTCGTTCATTAGAGTTTTGGTACTTCCGAAAATGTTTTTATCTTTACCCTTTTGATCATACTGCAAATTTTGAGATTATTTTAGTTACTTTTGATCATCATTTGTACTAATATGCAATGTTGTCAAATAGCGGTGGTAACAGTGTTATAGCACTGTAGTATAACATATGAATCCAATCCGCTATAAAATACACAAAGCTATCCTATAAATAACTGCCTTTGTTGTTTATAATTGACTTATTTCAACTGGTATGTAACTGCAGCTATTTGCCCGCATTCCGCAATGCTATATGCTAGTTCACATAATGGATTTTTAGTGTTCCGCTATTTTCTGTAATCAACTATTGATAACACTGCCACAATGTTTCATTAAAAGTAGCTAATACATTTTGTCAGACTGAGATTTGATTGGTTAATTAGTATAAAATAAATCTATCTTGTTTTAATTCTTATCAATAGTAGAAAACCAAAATCACACTTGTTGATGCACTTTTTTTTACCAAACATCATTATTCATTGTATGCTTTCTATCAACTGTTTACAGGTGATTAAAGGCTTTTTCATCACTTGTTCTCGTGCTCCATCACTTGGTTTCATATAATTCTAGCCACCTTTTACTATCTACAAGGTATGTTCTTTATTTTTTATATCTGATGGGCATTCAAGATTATTTATACTAGCACCTCTATTATTATTCATTTGCTTTGATTATCATAATGAAATAAGGAATAAATTGCAATTTTTTTTACTATAGTGGTAGCTCATAATAGAGTCACAGTAGTTGCAGAACAAGTTTTAAAAAATCTTTGTGATTTGCTTATGTTCTTTTTGTTTTTACTATTCCTGAAGTATGTGTTGAAGCCCATTAATTTAAATTAGTGTCTCCTTTACTATATATGGCTTGTTTATTCTAAAGTATAGACTACAATAAAATCACTGTTCCTATTTAATAAAGTGTAGGTAGACTACAATAAAATCAGTGGGAAAAAATATAGTGTAGGTAAAATACAATAAAATATAGTGGGAAGAAATATAGTGTAGGTTGACTACAATAAAATCAGTGTTCCTATTTAATAGATTATAGGTAGACTACAATAAAATCAGTGTTCATATCATTTTGAACTAAACAATAGATAAATAATAACAAATTTTCTAAAAGATCTACACTAAAAGATGTTACACACATACATTGTAATCAACCTTTACTTGAACATAAGTATTCATTTGTTGTGATCAAAAGAAGAAGAAGACAACATTAACCTCATATATGAGAGAGCATCACAAATGCTTATAAAAGGAGAGAGCTAGCCTCATATATACTAGCTAGCTGCTTTCTTTAATGGCAAATCAGTTATATAAATAATAAAAAGTGAGTATAAGGGTTACTCCAATATTCCATTATTATTATTATTATTATAAAGTTAAAACACTCATACTCAAAATAAAAAGCAGATCATAAAAAAATAACATACAACACAAATGAAATCACTCCCGATCCAAAAGATGAAAATGATAAAGAAGAAAAGCAAACACACCATATTACATAGTGTAAAAGTAGTGTCGATACGTAAAAGTAGGAAAAAATCTCTTATGTTGATACGTACATACCATATATTCTTTGGCTTCTAGTTCTAATTTATATATTATTTGTTTTGTTATAGACGGAAGAGAATGGCACTCCCCCCGCTCCTTCAGATTTGTTTCTTCACACACACCAACATCGCAAGAATAAGACTTGGGTTGATCGAAAATCAGAACATGTCTATGTAATGAGTTCTCAACTTTAAATAATATTTCTACTTCAAGTTGATTTCATTTTATTTTACTTATTTTTAAAATATTAATTCGCCTTATATTTGTGTCAATATATAGGGAAAGTATAAACGTAGACGGGAAGAATTAACTCAACAAACATCTTTAGAAGGAACTCAGCCACCAAATGACATAGATGTGTGGACTGAGGTTGCAGGAATAAGGAAAGGACATATATATGGTCTTGGGAGTGAATCATCTGCATTTGTAGGCCGGCGAAATTATCGTGGTTCAAGCTCCGCTTCAACTGAATGGGTGCAAAGACATGAATTTGAAGAACTGAAACTTGAAAGGGAAGAAATGAAAAAGGAAAGGGACGAACTACGTGCTATGGTAAAACAATTGATGAAAAAATTTAATTTTCGGCCCAAGTCATATACTAGAGATCAAGTTCATGAAGATGATGTGGTTGATGATAATGATGATATGGTTGATGATAATGATGATATGGTTGATGAGGATGTGGCTAATGATATTGATGATTTGTCTGATGATTATAATGTCGTGTTTGATGATGAAGACTTAGAGCAAGAATGACAAATATAGTAGTGTGACTTACTTTAATATGCAAGAATTGAAAGGAATTTATTCCATCTTTTTTGTGTGTCCGATGATACTTGCTAGATAGTGATAATTTAATCTTGATTATGTTTTGGATTGATATTTTTCTCTAAGTATTTGATAATATTTAAACATATTATGCTTATATTGTTGTGTTCATGTCTAATTGTTTGGTGTTTACGAAATAGTTGATTAGATTTGAAAAATTGCTTTATTGAGAATGTAAATCAATAATAATATTAATAATAATAATAATAATAATTGTTAAAAAAAAAATATTAGAGACTGAAATAGAGACCGAAATTATTACAAAGTGTTTTTCAATCGGTTGCAAAATTGGTTGCAATGAGTAAAGAAAGTAATGCAAATCGGTCACAAAATCGGTTGCTATAGCGTCGGACAAAGCATCGCAAACATCGTCGCAAATTCATTCTCAAAACCGGTTGCTAATTTCGGTTGCTATTTTGGTTGCTATTTCGGTTGCTGAAATCAGTCGCTAATTCGGTTGCTATGAAATCGGTTGCTAATTTGGTTGCTACAGATCAGCGACCAAGGCGTTAGCTACTTCTTTAAATCGGTTGCTATATCGGTCGCTAATGTGATTAGCGACCGATTTTGGATTAAAATCGGTTGCCAAATCGGTTGCTAAACGCAACTTTTTTAGTAGTGAAACGGGCCGATTGTTTTTTTGTTTCTATTTTTCTGTTCTTTTATTTTTAAGCTCATAAATAAGTATCTTCTTTTATCAGGTTATTCTATTTTTATTATATATATATATATATATATATATATATATATATATATATATATGTTTTTATATGTTACATTCAGTTACTATTTTTTCATTAAAAAAAAGGTTATTATTTTTTAAGCTTATCTTTTATAGTGATTTTTGTTTATATTTTTATGTGTAAATTTATTTTAATAAACTTTTATGGGAAGACTTATTTAATATTTATCTTATTTTTTTTTTCTATTTTTATTTTATGTTTTTTTTTTAGAGATTTGGTTTCTAATGCTATTTTTATGAGAAGATTTCTTTTATGCTTATCTTTCTCTCCAATTTTTTTTTTTTTGTATTTTTTTTATTAGTTTAGAGTTAAATAGTAGTTTCTTTTAATATATTGTAAGTAGATTATTTCATGCTTATCTATTTTATTTTACATATTTTATTTTTATGTTTATGCCTTTTTTTGTTCAATTTTATTTATTTCATGCTTATCTATTTTTCTTTTTTTTTTGTATGTATTTTATTTTTATGTTTATGCCTTTTTTTGTTCAATTTGATTTATTTCATATTTATCTATTTTTTCCTATTTTTATTTTGGAACTTTTTTATTAGTTTAGAGATGTAGTTTTTTAATGCTATTTTTATGGTAAATTTATTTTTTATACTTATCTTATTAAAGTTAAAATTACATTTAAAGACATAAAACTTGGAACACCGTTAAAAGTGTCAAGGACAAATTTGGTTTTTTAACATAAGTTTCTTTTAATATATTGTAAATAGATAGAGTGAACAAAAATTATATATGGAAACGATTGCGACAAAACGTCATTACACTGCGGTGAAACTCTGCTACAGCTTCAGCCTAGATTTATTAGTAATTATTTTGTTTTTAGAAGAAAAAAATACATTAAAAAAATGGTTAACATTTTAAAGTTTAATGCATTTTCAGATTAGAGAATTGTTGTGCTAATAAAATGGTCAATATTAGTTTGTTTGCCGATAGTTTCACTTGGTAGAATAGTTTGTCTAATGATAAGTGCTAGTTAAATTACATATTAACTTATTTTGTAAGATATTCTTAAGATTTTTCCCACTTTAATGTATATATTTGTTTTAAGGTATTTTTGTCAAGCTTTTCTAAATCTCAACCATTTGTGCAGGTATTTTAACTTTAAAAGCAAAAATTAGAATTAACTCGCCACAGCGAGCTCATGACGAGTGCATGGCGAGCAAAGTCAGAAAACTCAGCATTTCACAAGTCCACAACTGGCCACAACGAGCTAACTCGCCACAGAGAGCCTAGAGCGAGCTTGCGGCGAGGAGTTCCAGAAGAGACAAAGTTCAAGGAAACATGAGCTCGCCACAACGAGCAATATACTCGCCACAGCGAGCTAAGGTGGTCTCAAATTCATTAATGACGTGGCAGAAACCCACTGATGAAGCAAGGTCAACTCGCCACAGCGAGCTACAACTCACTCAGCGAGGGGTGATTTTGAAGAATAGTATTTAAGCCACTTGTTGTTCATTTTAATAGAATCTTATCATATCATACTCGTCCTGAACAGAGAGAAAGTTGAGAAATAGGTCTAATGACTTTTTTTTTATAATGGTATCGTTATAGAAGTTGAAGATTACTATAATCAATACGAAGAACGATATGTTTAGAACATTATAAGTGTCTAAATATTAAAATCAAAACGTGTATGAACACACTAAATTTTATGTTTGATTTGTCCATATCATATTATGCAAATCGTTCGATTGGCAAATCTTTTGCAGACTAATTTAAAATCTTTGACATGAATTGCGCACTCATATCATGTGTATCAAAGAAAAAAAGTACATTTACAAACAAAATGTCTTACAAAAAATACACCTCCAAAAACAAGTTGTTTTGACAATACTCTTTCTTTTTTTGTTGAAAATTTGGAGATTCCATATTTTGGTTCATAAACAATAAACCCAATCTTGATAGCCAATTCTTGTTAATTAACCGTCTATTTTTTAATCAGAACCTCCGTCAATGAGTTATTTTTCTCGATGAATTTACCTGATTTGACTGAGCTCAACCTCAACTCCTCTCAAGGAACTACCAATTCTAAAATTTCACATATCCAAGTTCATAGAGGTTTTTATCTATTTCAAGGAATCTCAAGGGAGGTTAGTGTCTAATATAAAATTAGAGGGGGTGTTTGTGTCATTTGAAGAGAGCTCAAGGGAGGTTAGTATATTTTTCCCAAAAATTAATCTTGTTCTTTAACTCCCATATTACTGTACCATATACACACCGTGTCCTTTTTTCATCTGGGTACAACACATAATTTCAGTATTAAAAGGGACTAAATTATTAATTAGTAAGAATATTGAGACATGGGTTTAGCTCCTTTACCTCACCAAACACAAATTTGGCCCTTTTACCTCTCACATATAATTTCTTTTTCTTTATGTTTTGAAAAGACACATTTAGACTTTAGTAGACGAAGTGGGAGCTGTGAATGTGTTGCAGTTTGCAAAGAAGAAAGATAATAATTTGGAAATGAGGGGGTAAGGTAGAACGGTGCGTGTAATCTAGGCAAGGTAATGGAGAGTAATAGAGGATAAGCTAATGGAGCATATCCGAACCCGCTGTGGATAATGATTCAATTCATGTGATTTTTGATTAAGGAAAATGTTGTTTAGTAAAAATTGTTTTTGCAATAAAGAGAAAATTCTATGCGGCAACATTTAACACATACCAATTCTCCCATATATGGTTACCCAATTACAAAATTGGGGCTCTTCAAGAAAATGATGATAGTTGAATCTATGATGAAGATACGTTGAAACAACATGTTGTGAATTTTTATAATAGTCTCTACACAAGCCAGGGGCTGAACAATTCAAGCTTCACAACTATTTCTACATTCCCGCCATTAGAGAAGGAGACTTTGAGCATATATTGGCTCTATTGTTACCTCTCAAGAAGTTCGTAAAGCTTTATTCAGTATGAAAAGTTACAAGTCTGCAGGATCCGACGGATTTCATCCTCTCTTCTTTAAGAGAAAATGGGATATTGTTGGAAGGTATTCTAGATAATTCAAAGGATACGGAGAATATTTTTATGTTTATCGCTAACTTGTCTAGGCATAGTGTAATTTTTTTTAATCATAATTAGCTAATGAATGAGAAGATTAAATAAAGACACGGGGGTAATATTAAAGTCCCAGTGAAATCAAAGAATTTTTCATATTTGAAGACACATCAAAACTAAATCAAGTAATAATTATTCTATCCTATTATCTAGTGGATAATATATCCTTCTTGCTTTGCCATTTCAGTGTTTAAGATCACCAAATTGTTCTTAACTCAAAAAGATGTTGTAAAGCTTGAGATTTGTGAAGCTGCTCCAAACGGACTGGAATAAATGAGTCAAATTGGAACAACCTACACTGCAAAAACACATGGGAACAATGTTTTATGTTAGGCACATAAGCCATACAAATTGTCAACAATAAGGAAACAAAGGGTCATTTTCAAAGAGTGTCATAACATGTTTTTTAAGTTCTTTCAAACATTGCCACAAATAATTTTGTCGATAAACTCAAATAAATCAATTCATACGGTCTTATGAAATTAAAACTATTTGCATTGCAATTGAGTCTTACCATGAAATAGCCAATGATGAAAGATCAATCACCTCCAAGGCGGCCTCTCAGAAGTAGAAGGCTTTGAATGAATTATGGATTTCTTGGGCTTCTTGGTATCCTCCTGCTGCGCGATACATTAATCAGTCTTAAATTGCAATTTTAATACATTTATTTGCGTGAGAAAGTATTAGCCTTAATTTATTTGCGTGAGAAAGTATTAGCCTTAATTACCAATGGTGGACCCACCACCAAATTAAGCAGCTCCAACTTTAAACCCTCAATAGCATCTGCATCTCAAAGTCCAAGAAAAAAGATTTACAAAATATATCAAGACATAGCATGCGAATGCCAAACAAATGTAATACAGGCAGCATAGGTATGGTTCTAAGAATGAGGGAACATTGTCATGTGAACCAAACATGAAAGAACTAAAAGGTTTTATTGACTTGTTGTTTTGCTGCTAACATAAACATTATTCTTCATCTTCTTCAATAACATGTGTGTACCCAACTGATGAGTGATGAAAGGGTATATACAATACATAACTAAACCCTAGAATATAAAACAAACTGAATAAAGTAGTACCTTTTTAACTGGATGTAATGACACATCCAAACACTTTAATTTATGTAAGTACTTTTTAGTGTACATATCCAAACACAAAGAGCTTATTGAGCATAAGAGCTTATGATGTAAGCTCTCATGCTATAAGCTCTAATGCTATAAGCACCTCTATAAGCTGTTTATCCAAACGGGGCCTAAGTGTGAAAGTCCCTTTAATTTAGTGTATTTTTTCTATTTTTTAGTAGTTATGTATGTTGTTGGAATTTATGTTTAATTTGTACATGGTTTTTTGGACTTCACAATAGCAGTCATCCCGCTGCCCACTATAGCATTTTTTATATGAGATTAACAACATAGACCCAACTGATGAGTGATGGAAGGGTATATACAATACAGAACTAAACCCTAGAATATATAAAAGAAACTGAATAAAGTAGTACCTTTTAGACTCATGTTCTCGGTTCTGCTTAGCTTTTTTTCCATTCGGGGCATCATCTTCTTCTTCTTGGTTCTGCTTTTCATTGAACCCTCATCCTCAGTAGAGTCTGTATCTCAAATTCAATGCCCAAACAAACAAACAAAATGAACATAAAAAAGAAGCTTGAGTAGCTAGCTAGCTAGCTCCTAGGCAACTCTAATAATCTTGAAACCTTGATATTATCTCTTTTAATTTATTAAATTAAATCTAAAATAAAAAAAAACTAGAACATAAAATAAAGTAGTACCTTGATCGTCGGGATCATCACGATGATGATTATGATGATAATAACGAACTTCGATCTCGTCCAGAGGAAATTGAATAGGCTTTAAATACTTGTCAGCCTTACGACGCATATAAAGACGATGAGAAGAACCAGAGGAAGTATTTTTAGCCTTCTTTATATCGGTGGTTTCAGCCTTCTTCTTTTCAGGCAATTCACCCTTCTCCATGTCGTCCCAGACCCGGTCGGGCAACTTACCAATATAATCACTAGGAAGGTCCCATTCACCGAGTGATTTGTCGTCGTCATCATCCTCCGACGAAGCACAAAATGGACACACACATTTCTTACTCGGCGGTTTTGAGGCACAATCTGAACACATACAATATTCTGGAACCTCCACTGTTTTTATCTTTCCATCTTTCGTAATCGCCGCTACTTTTATCTTTCCATCTTTCCGAATCGGCATCTTGTTATTTCAGGAAGGAAGGAAGATTTGGTTGGAATTGGAAGGAAAGGAAAGAACCCTAGCGAATCGGCTTCGTGGAATGAATGAATTGGAAATTTGGAATGAATGAACCCTATGTGTTTCTTTCTTTTCTTTTCTTGTGTTTTTATTTTTTCTTTTTAAATCTTGACCATTAAATTATTTTTTAACACATGTCACAAATCTAGAAAAAAAATTGGAGGAAAAGGAGGATAAGGTAATGGAGCTAATCTCAACTCATAATTAATAACCCACCCTCCACTTATTTGTTTTGGGTATTTATTTGGGCTTAACATTTGCCTCGCTGGCTAGCCTGCATTTATCCTCTCATACTTGGCCCAACGGTTTCAAGAATTTATTTTGGGAACATTTCTCTTCCCACCCCCCGACATTCTTTTTCACCCCCCTTAAATCCAACTTTGCCCTTTGACTTCTGCAAAATTTGAAAGGAAAAGTTCGGTGGATACGTACCGATGTTTTGGAAAGTTCGGAAGACGCGTACCGAGCTCTTTCTAGGGTCGGTAGACGTATACCGAAGTATATGTATATAAACCAGACTCACCAGTTTTCTTCCTCATTTGCTCTTCTTCACACACGCACAATCAAAATCTCCAAACGAGTTTCTTGTGCGATTCCGTCCATTTGGGGGTTGAAATCAACATTGGAAGTTTGGCTAACTGTTTCTACACGCATTAGAAGCTCAAAAACAAGGTAAAATTTTACTTGAACCGTTTATTTCACGCATACCTACCTCCTAGTTTCGTAGCATTCTAACACACAATCGCTCGGTAGACGTCTACCGAACTATTTGAAAAACTCGGTAGACGCGTACCGAACTAATGCGAAATAGGCAAGGCAAAAGCTCGGTAGATGTGTACCGAACTTTTGCGAGACATAACCAGAATGCAGTGCTCTCTGGTATGCTAGTAAAATTTTGTTGAATTAGTAAAATTAGAGTTTGTATGATTGGTTTGTTTAGGAATTGAATCATATTAATAATTATTGCCTTAATTAGTGACCATGGTATGATTTATAATTGCTTAAATTATGGATTGCATTATTGATGGACTCAAATGACTTATTATATTTTTTTTGTCATTTGTTGTAGTTATGGCCGATGAAGCTAAACCTCCGGAAGAGTGTAAAGAAATAGTAGTGGCGGAGCCTCAAGTATCACCAATAAGAGTTGATACAAGGTCTCATTTTGTGACGGATAGAACTTTCGTAAACAAAGAGGCTTTGGTTGATTGGGCTCGCGACATAGCTCTCCCGTTAAAGTTTTCGATTGTGATTACAAGGTCCGACAACGGCAAAGGTAGTAGGAAGTCGTTTATTGTGTTGGGTTGTGAAAGGGGCGGTATATACAAACCGTCGGGGAAGAAGGTCAAATTTGAAGAGACGGGGACGGGGAAATGTGATTGTCGCTTTCGACTAAGAGGTTACTTACATGCAACAGGGGAATGGCATGTTACTGTTGTTGATGGCATGCACAATCATGTGCTTGACAAAGCGTTGCAAGGTCATCTCATTGCGGGTCGTTTGAAACCGGTAGAAAAGCAACTTCTATCGGAAATGACAAGGAATTTGGTCCTACCGAAGAACATAATGTCTACTATGAAAGAGAGGGATCCGAAGAATGTGACGGTTGTGAAGCAAATTTACAATGCACGTTACAGATTAAAACAAAGAGCGAGGGCGACAAGGACGGAAATGCAACATTTGCACAAGTGTCTTGACGAGAACAACTACTTTTTCAAAGCTCGAACCGATGGTGAGTCCGAGTTCGTTCAAGACATTTTCTTTGCACATCCGAAATCCGTATGTTTGTTCAACACTTTTCCCACTGTTTTGATTATGGATTCTACATACAAAACGAACAAATACGGTATGCCATTGTTTGAGTTAGTTGGTGAGACCTCGACTGAGGAAACCTTTAATATTGGGTTTGCATTTATGAGCAATGAAAAGGAAGAAAAATTCACATGGGTGCTTCAACAATGTATTTGTCTGTTAAGGAACAAGTTGAAACCGAAGGTTGTTGTGACTGACAGGGATGCGACACTGATGAGTGCAGTTGCCACCGTATTTCCGGACTCTGCCCATATGGTTTGTACTTTTCATGTGAAGAAAAATATGTCCGAGAAGTGCAAGTTACTTTGCAAAATTAAAGACGGTGAAAATGTGAAGCAAAGAGATGCGTGGACGCAAGTGTCGAAAGCTTTTGATGACATACTGTACTCGACTGATGAGGATGGTTATGTCGAAGCCGTTTTACAATTTAGGAAGCTATGTGTAAGGTGGCCAAGATTCTTGAAATATGTCGAGATGACTATTTTGGATACCGATAAAGAGAGGTGTGTCGGTGCTTGGACTGTCAAGTTTTTGCATCTCGGCAACACTACCACAAACAGAGTCGAAGGTGCCCACGGTGTGTTGAAGAGTTACTTGAAAGACGGTCACGGTGACTTAGCCACGGGTTGGGAAGCGATTGACAAAATGTGGAGCACACCTTCAAGGATTATTACTTCTATTCTTTATTGATTTACAAAATTTCAAGACCCGCCTTGAATCATATACACAGAGAAGAAAAAAGAGTTGAAGAATGCGGTATGGATAGCAATAAGTGTGGTTGTGTGATGAGGTTTACCTATGGGTTGCCATGTGTGTTAGAGTACAAAAGTAAGTATAGATTTATCGTCTCCACAGGGACTGGTGCGATATCGATGCCGTTCAACAATCAATATAATTCTAAGTAAAGTGATTTGAAAATATTTGTTATGAAAACTTGTGAAAATAAAGTAGTAAGTGCAATAAAAGGAATTATTATCAGAAAGAAAAGTTTGGTGGGATTAGATTTCACCGACCCAATCGCATGTATCATTCGAATCAGTTACACAGGTTCTAGCTATCAATCAATTCTATCACATACCACTCACGTACGTGTCCGTTTCCAGAGCACGATGAGAATCCCGCTATATTCATTAACCCTCGATGTCTCGAGTGATCGATCAATATACCGGCTATATCGTATTGCTCAAACTCCGATGTCTCGGACAATTTAATCAACACAATAGTTTTAAAACTTGATATTTAGAGTGAATATTAAACCTAAATCTATGTCTAGAGTTTAGAGTTTAATAGATGATTGTTCTAGGTCTCGGATTCAAAAAGCATACGTCTATACCATTTCAAAACCTAGAATTAAAACATACAGTTCAAGAACAACATCAAAATTGATAACTAAACTAAAACCATATATAATACCATGATCAAAAGAAATACATACACATAGAGTCAATTACACCTAATCCCAACAAAGAGAGATTAGCTACTCATTTTCATGGTAGCTTTACAAAGATTAAGGATAAAAGAGATGAACAAACTTATCAATGATGATTTCTCAACTATTGTAGTGAATCCACCTTCAAATCCCCTTGAATCTGGCTCCTAGGGTTTTCCTCTGCTTCTGCTACTCTATTACAAGTTATCTCACAAGTCTCTCTTCAGAAAAATGACAGCAAGCTCTATTTATACTATTTCTGAAAATTAGAACTCGCTGAGCGAGCTCCAGCTCGCCATGGCGAGTTGACCTTTCTTCACCAGAAGGTTTCTGCCACGTCATAAGTGAGATTTGAACCGCCTTCACTCGCCCTGGCGAGTTGTTACTCGCCCTGGCGAGTTGCTGCTCGCTCTGGCGAGTGTATCAGATATCCAATTTGATGCTCTCTGCCTCTACTCGCCCTGCACTCGCTCTGATCTCGCCCTGGCGAGTTAACTTGCAATTTTTCTTCAAATTTCTGCACAAATGTTGAGATTTAGGGAAACTTAATTGAAAGAAATGACTTAAACAAATATGTACATTTAAGTGAGGAAAAACTAAAGAATATTTTACAAAATAGTTAATAAGTGCTTAAAATATATATGTGATTTTAGCTACTTTTTGGCACTTATCAACTCTCCCCAACTTAAAACTTTGTTTGTCCTCAAACAAAAGTCCAAAATAAACTTTGAAAACATGGCTCAATCATCATTAGTGCACATTCAAGCTTTGTAATCAATCAAAAACTTTATATGTAAATCACTTCAAGTTTGCATGATTCAATGTGTTGCAAGTTCAAAATCACTCATTCATAATCATCAAAGAATCAAAGCATGGATTTGAAATAGTTTCAAAACTCAGTAAGATTTCAAACTTCCCAAACCAACAAGATAATTGACTAGAATCACAATTCTCACAAGTGTTTCAACTCAAGGGTGAAGTGTTTCTCTCAATCCAAACAATGTGTTCACAACAAATCAATTCAAACATACATCTCAACATAATCACAAAACATGTTATCAATCATGGATCACTAAGGACTTTCTTAAGCTTGTAATGGGGCTAGGCTACAAGAATTCATTGTTTTTCTTTGGATTCAAAGAGCCTTAAGGATAAGAGAGCATAAACTTTGAGTATCTTCATTACATAAGTTATCCACCTCTCTCACTTTCCCCATTCTTTACTCTTGGTGATTCTTTTGTTTTGACACAATTTCTTTTCATTTATTTTTCTTTGATTTTCAATTGTGTGTCAAATGACTTTCAATATTTTTCTTTTTCTTTTTCAATCACCATTTTCAACTACTTGTTACTTTTCTTAATTTGATCAAATAACCTCTTTCTCCCCAACTTGTTTTCAACCCTACATAAACTCAATGCTCAATCATCCTAAGACAAGGGTCAAGTCATTGTTTTTCTTTATTGTGGTTCAAGGGTTCAAACAAACAAATTTTCAAAATTTTGGCTCAAGGGGGGTAACAAAGGATCACACTATCTCACAAGGTAGGTTATTTTAGGCTTAAGTAGTTGCACTCAAATAGAAACATGGCCTTGATCATTTCCATGACTTCAAACACATCAAGTAATAGCAAGATTCAGTTAAAATCAACAGAGTTAAACACAATTGCTGGCTCTCAAATATATAAACAGTGGAAGGTTCACACAATCTCACCCGGCTAGTCTACGTGATTCATAATTAATCAATCATGTTAAGAAGGAATAAATGAAATCAAATTGAATCAAGCAACTTAGTTCAAATTCATCCTATCATTCAAAGATAATCATAAAAGGTTGATCTCAAACTATAGCAATTGAAAGAAAATCATTCTAATCATGCATTTGCTTTTGATTGATCACAAACCTAGACATTTCATTTCATATGCACATTACCAGTTCAAGGACTTGATTTTATAAGAGGCTAAACATGTTCAAAAACTATTATAACACATATAGTAATTAAAAATGCTTTAAATAAAAGAAAAGGAAAGAAAATTGGGTTGCCTCCCAACAAGCGCACGCCTTTTTGGTTAGGGTGGCCAAAATGAGACGGAAAGCACATCATCCGTCTTTTTCCTTTGATTTGGGAGGAACTCCATGAACTTGAAGTAGAGATTATGTGGAGTCCATGTCCTCCCTAATTCTTTCTTGTTGAACAAGGCACAAATTTCATCTATGATCCGATCAATCGCCGCCTTGTTCTTTATCTCCTTCTTTTGCTCACATGATATTTCTTTGTGAAGTAATCCTTCAATTACCTCTGCATCCATCATCACTTCTTGATTATCAACAGTGTTGACCTCTTCAGTAGATGGAAATTCTTGAGGAATTTCTATTTCGCGTGGTGTCTTTGGTTCCTCAGCTATTTTCTCTACACCACATCCTTTGAACATTGTTTCTTCCTCATGTGTTTCAACACATTCTTCAACACTCTGTCCACATTCTTCATTCTTTGTCAGAGTATCATCTCTCTCTTCATGAGTGGTTTGAGTGTTGGTTTGAATTTCCTTGATTTGGTTTTCAGCCATTTGCTTGAGCTGAATTTCCATATTTTTGCTCCGTGCAAGACTGTTTTTCATATATTGTTGGTGCTGGTCTTGCATCTGTTGCATTTGGCTTATTTGCTGCTGCATTTCCATGAATTTAACCATGGTCTCCTCCAATCTAGCCTCTGGAGTTTGCCCATAATTATCAAGAGGACACTGTTGATACGATTCATACTCATCCGGAGTATAGAAGTTGTTATAATCACGGTCAGTCATGATTTTGTTTTTGATGGTGAATCTGAAAAAGGATTGAACTAAACAAGAAAAATGCTTCTTTGTCTAGCAAAGAAGGATTAGTGCAAGAAACTACACAATATAAACAAATATATACAAATACTTAAAAGAATACAAATTGTTGCAATGTTTCAATATCTAAACGCCAGTCCCCGGCAACGGCGCCATTTTGTTAGAGTACAAAAGTAAGTATAGATTTATCGTCTCCACAGGGACTGGTGCGATATCGATGCCGTTCAACAATCAATATAATTCTAAGTAAAGTGATTTGAAAATATTTGTTATGAAAACTTGTGAAAATAAAGTAGTAAGTGCAATAAAAGGAATTATTATCAGAAAGAAAAGTTTGGTGGGATTAGATTTCACCGACCCAATCGCATGTATCATTCGAATCAGTTACACAGGTTCTAGCTATCAATCAATTCTATCACATATCACTCACGTACGTGTCCGTTTCCAGAGCACGATGAGAATCCCGCTATATTCATTAACCCTCGATGTCTCGAGTGATCGATCAATATACCGGCTATATCGTATTGCTCAAACTCCGATGTCTCGGACAATTTAATCAACACAATAGTTTTAAAACTTGATATTTAGAGTGAATATTAAACCTAAATCTATGTCTAGAGTTTAGAGTTTAATAGATGATTGTTCTAGGTCTCGGATTCAAAAAGCATACGTCTATACCATTTCAAAACCTAGAATTAAAACATACAGTTCAAGAACAACATCAAAATTGATAACTAAACTAAAACCATATATAATACCATGATCAAAAGAAATACATACACATAGAGTCAATTACACCTAATCCCAACAAAGAGAGATTAGCTACTCATTTTCATGGTAGCTTTACAAAGATTAAGGATAAAAGAGATGAACAAACTTATCAATGATGATTTCTCAACTATTGTAGTGAATCCACCTTCAAATCCCCTTGAATCTGGCTCCTAGGGTTTTCCTCTGCTTCTGCTACTCTATTACAAGTTATCTCACAAGTCTCTCTTCAGAAAAATGACAGCAAGCTCTATTTATACTATTTCTGAAAATTAGAACTCGCTGAGCGAGCTCCAGCTCGCCATGGCGAGTTGACCTTTCTTCACCAGAAGGTTTCTGCCACGTCATAAGTGAGATTTGAACCGCCTTCACTCGCCCTGGCGAGTTGTTACTCGCCCTGGCGAGTTGCTGCTCGCTCTGGCGAGTGTATCAGATATCCAATTTGATGCTCTCTGCCTCTACTCGCCCTGCACTCGCTCTGATCTCGCCCTGGCGAGTTAACTTGCAATTTTTCTTCAAATTTCTGCACAAATGTTGAGATTTAGGGAAACTTAATTGAAAGAAATGACTTAAACAAATATGTACATTTAAGTGAGGAAAAACTAAAGAATATTTTACAAAATAGTTAATAAGTGCTTAAAATATATATGTGATTTTAGCTACTTTTTGGCACTTATCAACTCTCCCCAACTTAAAACTTTGTTTGTCCTCAAACAAAAGTCCAAAATAAACTTTGAAAACATGGCTCAATCATCATTAGTGCACATTCAAGCTTTGTAATCAATCAAAAACTTTATATGTAAATCACTTCAAGTTTGCATGATTCAATGTGTTGCAAGTTCAAAATCACTCATTCATAATCATCAAAGAATCAAAGCATGGATTTGAAATAGTTTCAAAACTCAGTAAGATTTCAAACTTCCCAAACCAACAAGATAATTGACTAGAATCACAATTCTCACAAGTGTTTCAACTCAAGGGTGAAGTGTTTCTCTCAATCCAAACAATGTGTTCACAACAAATCAATTCAAACATACATCTCAACATAATCACAAAACATGTTATCAATCATGGATCACTAAGGACTTTCTTAAGCTTGTAATGGGGCTAGGCTACAAGAATTCATTGTTTTTCTTTGGATTCAAAGAGCCTTAAGGATAAGAGAGCATAAACTTTGAGTATCTTCATTACATAAGTTATTCACCTCTCTCACTTTCCCCATTCTTTACTCTTGGTGATTCTTTTGTTTTGACACAATTTCTTTTCATTTATTTTTCTTTGATTTTCAATTGTGTGTCAAATGACTTTCAATATTTTTCTTTTTCTTTTTCAATCACCATTTTCAACTACTTGTTACTTTTCTTAATTTGATCAAATAACCTCTTTCTCCCCAACTTGTTTTCAACCCTACATAAACTCAATGCTCAATCATCCTAAGACAAGGGTCAAGTCATTGTTTTTCTTTATTGTGGTTCAAGGGTTCAAACAAACAAATTTTCAAAATTTTGGCTCAAGGGGGGTAACAAAGGATCACACTATCTCACAAGGTAGGTTATTTTAGGCTTAAGTAGTTGCACTCAAATAGAAACATGGCCTTGATCATTTCCATGACTTCAAACACATCAAGTAATAGCAAGATTCAGTTAAAATCAACAGAGTTAAACACAATTGCTGGCTCTCAAATATATAAACAGTGGAAGGTTCACACAATCTCACCCGGCTAGTCTACGTGATTCATAATTAATCAATCATGTTAAGAAGCTCCGGCACACAACTCAATACCTAAAGGTGCTAAAAAGAAGAAAGAGACGGCGAGTTCTCGCATCACTAGGTCCACGACCCGAGATCCGTCTCGTTGGGAGCATGTTGATAAACACGTTGAGGCTACTCAAGAATCGCAAACAAAACCATCGTCATCAAAGAAGAGGTTAAGTGCAAAATCTAAGCATACGGTGAGCGACACTCCTCCTACGCGTAACCTACCACGCATTGACGAAATGACGAAGTTTCTGCGCCCTTATATAGATGACATTGTTGATGTGGTTGGTGACGGATTTTGTGGATATCGTTGCGTTGGATCATTGTGGTAATGAGGACGATTATGAGTTGATCAAATGCCACATGCTTAAGGAGTTGAATTTGCACAAAGAGTTGTATAAGAAAGTGCTTGTAAGTGAGAGGCGTTTTAATTACATCAAAGATGCATTGCACCCTCCAAAGAGACGGGTCCTTCCCGGTCATGTTGCACCGATTGAGAAATGGTTGACATTTCCGGATATGGGACACATTTTGGCTACTCACTACAACAAGGTTATTGTGGAGTTGACAGCCCCTGGGGACAGAGTATCAGAAACATTTTTCCCATTGCGTGGAAGTCCACCTTCGGATCCCGCTAAAAATATTCTTTGTCTTGGTTTGGTTCCGGGCCATTTTGTTCTTGTGAAGTTAAAAGAGGGATGTCCATTGCCACGCACATGCCTCGAGTGGAGGAATTATCGGTCCGAAGAAGCCGCTGCATGGGAGTATCCGTTCATGGAACGTCAGAGCACTTTTGCCGAACTTTTGGAAAAGGAGATGAAAGATATTAGGAAGCACATACTCACGGGAGTTGGTTCGAGCAAAAATGATCCATTGATTTGTTGATGTTATTTGAGACTTTATTATTATTTTGATGTTTTGGAATAGTTTCGGGTTGTACGATGCATATTTTAGGCTTATATTGGTTGTATTTTGGACTTATATTGGTTGTACGCAAATTCAAACTATTATGTAATTTATGACTTTTTTGCGATGTACAACTTATATAATGCATTAAATATAACTTAGTCGTTTGGATTATGCTGTTGATTGAACTGTTGAATGGTTTTAAAACAGGTATCGAACTCGTTTTATAAACTGAGTTGGCCTATAACAGTTGGAGACTTGGCTGCTATCAGGTACGTGTAGTTCGGTAGACACGTACCGAACTTTGTCATAAAAAAACTTACCTCGGTTGATGTATACCGAACTGCACTTCGGTGAACACGTACCGAACTATTTGGTAACTTAAAAAAAAAAAAAAAGGTCTGGGGCAAGGGGGATTCGAACCCCAGACCTTACACAATCAAACACACATTAAACCAGTGTCTTAACCACTGGGGCGCAATGACAATTCATTTATTTTACGCTTTCATTAATATATATAGCATATTTGAATATTATTATTTTAATTATTACTTTTATTTTTATTATTTCAATTGTTTTTATTTATTATGCACTTTATTTTAATTCTCATTGTTAAGTTAAGTTAATTGGCGAACGAAGGTTGAACTCGTGGCCGTATTTGAATGTTGTTTGACAATTGCTAAAAATTCATTACTTTAGTTTCGAGAGTGCGACACTTATTTATAATAGATTTCGAGGGGTGATCCTATACGTTGAAAGTGTCGGTGCGATCATAACCGTTGAAAGTGTCAGTGCATTTTGAACTCTGTAGTTTGGTTGTATTTGACGCTCGAGATTTTGCCGACACTTTAAACGGTCGAGATTACACCAATTCTTTATGTGGTTGAAAATGAGGTAGAACGTGTATAAATTGATGTGTTTGGAACATATCAACCGCAACAAAAAAAAATGGATATATCACTTAGTTATCGGAGAGACACTAGTCTTGCCGTTGTTTATTACAACAACGAAAAACCAAACATGTTTCAGATTTCCGACGATGCAACGTTCGTTGAATTGAAACAGCAACTTCATGAACTAAATCGTTGTTGCGTCAACAAGAATGACGACAGAACTATCACGAGCATCGAGTATCGAAAACCTTCAATCGGACCAGACGGAGTCGTTACATTTACAGGTATGAAGATTCAAAATGATGCTGATGTTAGAACTATGTTTTCCATTTTCTCACAGTACAACAGAAAGGGACCCATTGAGTTGGATGCAAAACTTATAAGATCTGTCAATGCCATACTTGAATGCTTGAAGGGGCCTGAAGATGAGGATTATACCTTTAATTTAGCGGATCCATAGTGTTGTCTTTAATTTTCCGTGTAATGTTTTTATTTTCCGTGTAATGTTTTTACTTTCCGTGTAATGTTTTTATTTTCCGTGTAATGTTTTTATTTTCGGTGTGACGCCTTTAAATAAAATGTAATAACTTTACTTGTCGTGTTTTATACATTTATCCATGTTTTGCCATGTTTCTACTATTCCACCGACACTTTGAACGGTTCAAAATGCACCGACAATTTGCATGGTCCGAAACCCACCGAAACTTTGAACGGTTATGATTTTGCCGACACTTTAAATGGTTAGGATCACATCGACACATTGCCAGGTTGTAAATTCATCAACACCTCCAAATCTAATATAAATAAGTGTCTCACCATCGAAAAGAAAGTAAGCAATTTTTATCAAATATGTCAAACAGCAATTGTTCTTCCGAATCTTACCCTTTTTATATCAAGTTACGCGGTATTGATGAACCGTTTACCGCTGAATTGAATGATACTTTAACAAGTCTTAGGTCTCTCAAAAACAAGATTCAACTTATGTATCAGGCCAAATACGCCAAACAAATCAAAATACACAAAATTGGGTATTACGAGCCGTACATGAGTCTAGAATGTGATATTCAGAATTTCGACGACGCAACACGTAAATACGAGATAGAGTTGAAATCCGATGAAGATGTGGAGCATATGTTCAACACGTGCTTAATTGATCCGAAATATCCACGCATGTATGCTACTTTGATAGCTTAAAACTGATGAACAGGTTGTCGTTTCAAGCTAGTATTTAACTTTTGTATCCTACTCGTTTTTATTCTTGTTTAACGTAATGTTGTTGTTTGTGTTCAATGTAATGTTTTTGTATTAAATTAATATTAGGTGTTATTGTGTTAATCTATGTCTAACTATCCATTATAAAATGAAAGTGTGATTATAAACTATTAATTAAAAAAAAAATGAAATTACAACACATTGCATTATCATTGAACCCAATTAAAAATAATTAACAAGACAAATAATAATAAGAATACAATTGATAATAAAAATAAAGTAATAATTAAAATAATAAATAAAAGTAATAAAAACAATAATATTCAAATATGCTATATATATATATATATATATATATATATATATATATATATATATTAATGAAAGCGTAAAATAAACGAATTGGCATTGCGCCCCAGTGGTTAAGACACTGGTTTAATGTGTGTTTGATTGTGTAAGGTACCAAATAGTTCGGTACGTGTTCACCGAAGTATTTCAAGTTATACACAAGTTCGGTACGTATCTACCGAACCAGCACCTCGGTGGATGCGTACCGAAGTATTTCAAGTTTTACACAAGTTCGGTACGTATCTACCGAACTTTAACTTACAGAATGCAGGAAAATTTTGCACGTTCCTGCACCAACTCAGAAGCAAAATCTGAGTTCAACCTGTCCATTTCTTATCAGTCCAATTCAATCTCAACTAAAATTAAATAAATTACAAGACCAAAACTAATACACATAAACATATAATAGCATTACTTAACGATTTGGACCAAGTTCACATTAGGACGAAAACATAATAGGCGCTAATTAAAGTTAAAATTATGCGCAAAGCAACAAGTTCAAAGTGCTAATACAAAATAACCAAGTTCAAAGTCACAAGTTCAAATTCAAAATACACAAAACGCGCTAATACAAAATAAGCTAAACAAAGTGCCACTACGTCTACTGAGTCGCTCTCCATCGACCTCTATGTGCCGGATTTCGACGCCTGGATGAATATAAGAATGTTGGCTCAACCCAACCAAGCAGACGATGCATAGTAGCATTAACAGGCGTTCCCTCTGGCGCCTCACCATCGTCAAGTGACCTTCGCACCTCTCTTCTCACGTTCTGACAAATCTCCCAAGTATCATACAAATTGTTTCTAGACTCATCCTCTATCAACACCTCTAGCATAGGTGGCCTAGGTGGTTGTTGCTCAGCTTGTACCGGACGCATAATAGGATGCGACACTTTGTATAACCAAGATATGTAGCCAGCTTCGTAGTCCACGGATTCACCACAACTCGGCCCCTCATGTCTTCATCGATCATCCTCATCTGCAATTCCTCTAGCCACACTCGATCAATCTGACTAATAGTCATGCCTGGTGTAGCTGACACAGCTGGGTCTCTCGGAATTCCTTGCACATGTTTAAATTGACGGAGCACACGTTCAGGCAAATGCTTTCCAAGCTTTTTTCCACATCTTAACCACCCAGAAAAGAAACACTCATCAGTCAACGGTCTGAAAGCTCGATGCGCATCGTATGGAGAGAAGACAACATCAGACATCTGTAGGTTATCCAAACTTTGTCTGTATGACGGTGGATCCTTATGGCCTTGTCCGGGAGTAAACTTGGCGCATCGTGGCCAACTTTCATTCCAGTTCCCATCTTTTGACCACTGTGTCAGACTTGGGAAATGCTCAATTATCCATCCCTGAAAAAAAAACATAAAATTAAATAATCGCGTTAACATAGATTACGTTAATTTAATTATCGAAGTAATTGAAAATTTTAAATTATCGAAGTAATTGAAAAATTTAAGTACAACTAAACGGATTAATTGAAAAATTTATTTACCTGAACAAATGATAAGTATCCAGCAATCTGACCAGTACCCTCCTCAGACGCATCGTCCAAATATTCTTGCAAATAAACAAGAGCTGCAGCACCCCAATTCCACTCATGGACGGTAGACAAATCTTGAAAGTATTGCATGTATGAAGCATCCAGGTAGTACGCAGTTTTGTTGGTGAAAAGTGTAGAGCTAACCGCAAACAACAAAAAAGCTTTGACGTACCTCTCCCTAATAGGCATCATCTCCTCTAACGGGCTTCCCTCTGCCTCCATTTTCTCAAGTGTCTCCTTCAAACCATTATATATCGACTGTAGGTAGTTAAACCTCAGGTGTGGCCCATTATGCTTATTAAATTCCTCCATAATATCTTCGTGCTCAACACCCAAAGAAGCACTAACAATGGCAGCCACGTCACTTCTCCTCATCCTGTGATGGTTTAGAAACTTCCCTTGAATAGGGATATGCAGTAGGCACTGCACATCGTCAAGTGTGATGCCAAGCTCTCCAACGGGAAGATGGAATGTACTGGTTTCCGGATGCCATCTTTCCGCAAATGCAGTGAGCACTCCTTGATTTAGCTTGCCGAAATTGGTATGGCAGAGTGGCTCCAAACCAGTTGCCGTCAAAGTATCCCAAAACCACAACGCAGACGAAGGTGGTTTTGGGATATCTATCAACCTTCTTCCATTGGCAATCGAACGCATAACATCAGTTAAAACCTGTAAACAACGGATTAAAATGTATTAGTCATTTATAGTTTAAAAAAATTAAGCTAATAAGTTGTTATGGTTTAGTATTATACCACGGAACCGTCTGGTGCATGCCAAATCAAATCTGCCCTATGCTTATGGTAAAGCGATAATAGGGACAAATCTGTAGGGCCTCCTGCGTAGACGTCTTCCGCTTCTGGCTCAGGTGGTTGCTGATGCTGTGGTTCCGGCTCTGCCTCATGCGGTTGTTGTTGCTCTGCCCAATTTGCATCCTCGTTTAGGTATTGACCCGCATCATAATCCTGATCAACAACAGGTGCCTGAACCTGTGCTCGCCGCGTGCGGGAACGTGATCCACTGGCTTCAGCATCATGAGTTCCTTCCACAATAGGTTGTCCTTTCTTGCGACGACCTCTTTTAGGCGCAGGCGGCACTTCTCTACGTGCTGAGCCATGAGCCCTGCTCTCCCTACCGTGTCGCCCTCTGCCAACATCTTCTTCCATATCTAGACAAAACAAAAACGCATATTCAAACATCATTCGAAATCAAAATTTAACCGTATTCAAATTTAACCAAAACCTATATCTAACCAACTCAGTATTCAAAATTTATCCAAAATCTAACTACATTCAAACTTAACATTCAACATTCATCATAATAAGCAATAATCAACAATCAAAATAACTCTTAATCAACAAGCATTCATCATTGTAACCAACTCTAAATTCAAAATTTAACCAAAACCTAAACCTAATCAAATTTCACATCAAACCTAACATGCAATCATCCAAAAGCAACACTAAAACTCTAATCAACAATTTTAACAACATAATCAACACTAAATCACGAATCAGAGATTAACATTGACATAAACAAATCAAAAACCCAATTGATATATATGAAGAAAGAGGAATGCAAATAAGGAAATAAAATCAACATAATCTTACTTGATGGAGTAGAAATTGATGAACTTTGTGGAAGATTCACTCAAAAACGCAAGATTGATGAAGATTTGTGAGTAGGGTTCGTATTTCCCCCTTCACTTACTCAGAAACTGTTTTTGCATGAATGGGAGAATAGAGCGTACACTCTGTTTCTATATAGAAACAGTTCGGTACTCGTCTACCGAACTAGTTTCTAAAAAGTTCGGTACGCTTTCACCGAAGCTTGGAGTTCTTGTTTATAGTTAACCCATTTGGTGTTTTCTTCTTCAATTTTATTGCTTCTACTATATTCTCCTAAAGATTTTTCTTCTTCAATCTCATTATTATTCCATATTTATTTTTCAAAAAATATTTAAATATAAATATTCAAGTGTCAATAATTTCAAATTTAAGGAGTTATAAGGATAGTTTGGTGGTTGAGATGATAAATGACTTAGAGATTGAAATAATAAGGAGCGATTTTCATCCATAGTAAAAAAAAGGAGTGATATATGAACATCAACTTTCTAGACAAAAATACGACATCTCTCTCTATTCACTCATATCATGCAATTCAAGACCTGTTAAAAATACTAAACAAAAAAAAGGTATATAGATGTTGTATATTTGTTTGATAATTGTGTTTGTATAACATTATTGGTAAAAAGATAATAAGATATTAAATTTTAAAAATTTAAGAGATATTTTTATAATGTGTTGATCTCATTCTACTTGTAAAACCATGAAGCCCTATGACTATTCTACATGTGTCCTACAACTCTATCTATACATCCATCAAAGCACATAAATCATTTGCTTAGCGTGTTCCCCAAATTTCTTGTGCGCCTCTAGATAGCGCGCCTGGGGAGCGTGCAAAATCATTTTGCTGAGGGAATGGTTTCAAAGTACAATACTCTGAAATCATTTCAACAACAAAATGGTTTTTATTAGAATCGAGTTATGGGTCTAATTCATCCTCACAAAACCGGCTTGTAAGGTAAGGATTGCCTTTTACTTATAAACACTTATTCAGGTCATCTCTCAACCGATGTGGGACTCTTAACACACCCCATCGCGCCCAACACTATTGGGCTTGGTGCGCGGATATAAATGGTGGGTGGCCCGATTACGGAAACCTGATTGCAGGTGGCCCAACGGATCGTGGAGAGGCTTTGATACCATCTTAGAATTGAGTTTTGGACCTAACTCATCCTCACAAAACCGGCTTGTAAGGTGAGGATTGCCCTCACTTTATAAATACTTGTTCAGGCCTTATCGTAAGCGATGTGGGACTTCTTTAACACACCCCATCACGCTCAGCACTGTTGGGCTTGTTGCGCGGATATTAATGGTGGAGGGCCCGATCAAAAACCTGATTGCAGGCGGCCCGACGAAGTGGCCCAGCGAATCGTGGATAGACTCTAATACCATCTTATAATTGAGTTATAGGGCCTAACTCATTCTCACAAAACCGGCTTGTAAGGTGAGGATTGTCTCTTACTTATAAACACTTATTCAGGCCATCTCTCAACCGATGTGGGACTCTTAACACATCCCCTCGCGCCCAGCACTATTGGGCTTGGTGCGCGGATATAAATGGTGGGTGGTCCGATTGCGAAAACCTGATAGCAGGTGGCCCAACGGATCGTGGAGAGGCTATGATACCATGTCAAATAATCGATTATCCCAAAAGCTTAAGCTGTTAGGAAAGACCACATCAATGATTTTATATTATTTCTAACACGCTATATGTGGGGGGGGGGGGGGGTAAATTTGGGGAGGCGTGAGAAATTTCGGGGGGGGGGAGAAAAACAATTTTCATTGTTTATGTACCTTATGCACCATAACTTCTCCCCTAAAACCTATATGTGGAATTCTCTTGTAATATACTCTCTTCCAATTAAAGATATTAGTGAATTGGCGTACGTGCAGCGGTGCAGTGGTCAAACATACGGATGGAGTACTATTAAAATGTTGGAATTTATTTATTTGTATTAATTTTGCGAGATCATGACTTATAATTTATGATGAATTTGATGTTGTTTCAGTGAAGTCTTTCCATGAATCAGTGGATAGTATAACAAAATCTGCTAGTTTTCCAATAGATAAAGATCCCAAATCATTGTCGATGAAGCTTGCACGACCAGCAGAAATGGTATACCTGTCAGGGTGAACTCGAGAATCTAAGAAAACAAGCATGAATAGTAGGAAGAATGACCCTATGAATTTATGAGCAATGAATATAACCTGAATACAAAGAATATCGTATAAAGAAGCCTGAAGCATGTACATTGCTAACATAAAATGCAAAAAGATAAAACGAAAAATTCCTTGAAGTATAATACACCGAAGATAGGTTTCTTTAGTCAACTCATAGTTTAGTAGTTGTTTGCAATTTTTCTAACAGATTACAGGAACACTTGAAAGTTAATTTATATTTTAGAGTTTACTTAAGCTTATGTTTTGAAGAGCTTATAAAAGTCCCTTATTAAATGCTTTCGGCTTATTCTGATAAGCTTTCTAAGATAAACTTATGCAGAAATTATCTCCACCCCTTTCAACTTCCAAGTTATATTTCTACGACAAAAACAAAGGTTAGATAACATGTATGAGCAAATGCAAATGTAAATGAAACCTTATCAAACCAAAGAACTTATAACTTAAGCTCTCATATTCTCATATGATATTAAATAAGCATTGTATACCCAAATGTCTCCTAAGAATCAATGATTTTGGAACATGTAAATCTGCATGTGACATCTTTAAGATTTTATCATCATACTCCTCAAAAGCTTTGGCTACTGGATGATGAAAGAAAAATTTAAATTCTATTCGAATATAGATAACCACATTAGGCCATTAATGTCATGTATAATTTGACTTTTGATTTTGTGATTCAAGAGTGATGAAGTTTAACATTGATAATGAATGAACTATAAAGTAAGGACCGTATAAGGGGAAGATCCATAAAGCAAATGTCATTAGATTTTGTGACAAATCATTAAAAACAAACATATTCTGCACATTAAAAGTAGATAAAAGAAAAGATATAAACAAGTAATATAACACAAGAACAAAATAAATTGTTTAACGTCGGTTACCCCTTTATTGCATCATCTAAAGAGATGCACTCTGATGGAATCCATGCATCGTTCCAAGTTGGCAAGTTGGAGGTGTTCTTTTCACTGCCGTCTTAATGCCACTCAAGGGATTGATGTCTACCACCTAGTAAAAAGAAACATTATGTTTTGTAAAGACCTTATATCGGGGACAAAGGTAGTAGTAGTACACAGTACAAGTGTACTAATAATTCCAACATACTTACTGGCCAATCAGAACCTAATGCAACTAATGCATTGGAATTTAACAGTAACTTAAACAAATATGATTCCCTTTCAGCCCTATCATCGCCAAGCTTTTTACCAGCAACATCGGCATCATCCAATAACTGATATGGCTGTTGATGAATAGTAACAAAAAGCTATTACAAATCCTGTCAAAGGCAATGTTTATACTGTTTGGTCCATATCTACAATTTCATATTATGTTACTTTCATACTATGACAATAAACAACGAATGGAAGCAAATAAAAAGGTGAAGAAACCTGCACAGAAGCAACAACCCCTTCTTTGCCAAATCTGGATGGAGTACCAGGTGCCAACTGCTGCGCATGCTCAATCTGAAATGAGTTTCAGTTGTTCAAAATGATTATATTATTGAAAACATACACTCCCTGTTCCTTTTAAACTGTCAATTTTGTAGGAAAAATTGTTCCTATATATTTGTCGTTTTCAAAATATTTATTGCAGGGAGAGAAATAGGTAGAATATGATAATAAATAGTTACGAATATTATAGGAAAAAGACAAATAATTTCATCAAAAGTAACAATTTTAGTTTTCTTGGTATTTTTTAATAAACTTAAAAGAACATCTAAAAAGAAACGGAGGGAGTATCATGTAAGTGTAAGTTTCCCAGCATTGAACTTGCAACATGTAAATAGAAAATTATCGAAGGTTTCTCATATTTTAACGAAAGAGATACCCTGAATCTTCGATCTCTCATTCCATTTTTAGAAGCAACTGAACTATATATACATCCAAGATCAAGTCATTTGCCCTGTCTCCTATAGCATGAACTGCAACCTGAAATAAATCATTAGTAAAGAGAGAAAGACAGTAACTGAGATTTCATATTAATCCATCAAAACCTTTAGACCCAGAACTTCTACCAGAGTGTCTTGTCTTTCTCTTTGTCCACTTCTGGAACTTTTTGGTCAGAAGAGCAAATACATCATCATCTGATCCTTCTTCTTGATCATCTGCAGAAGATTCCTCAGCTTCTGATTCAACAACCTTAGCCTTTAGAGCCTTAGAAGATCCTGAAGTAGCTGACAGAGCCAAAGACTTCATTTTCTTCTGAGGTTCATCAGAAGCTAGCTCAATCTCATGACTCATGAGTGAACTAATCAATCCTTCTAGGCTTAGAGTGTCTAAATCTTTGGCTTCCTAAATAGCAGTGACCTTAGGTCTCCACTTAGCAGGTAAGCTTCTGAGAATCTTCTTCACATGATCTGAAGTAGTATAACTTTTCTTCAGAACTTTAAGACCAGCTACCAGAACTTTGAATCTAGAAAACATAGACTCAATGTTCTCGTCTTCTTTCATTCTAAAAAGTTCATACTGTTGAATCAAAAGTGTTGCCTTTGCCTCCTGTACCTGTTTGTTTCCATCATAAGATGAACACAGAGAATCATAGATACCCTTGGCAGTAGATTTATCTGAAATCTTAAGGTATTCTTCATGAGATATGCATCCAATCAAAATATCTTTGACCCTGTGGTGCTTCTTGTATGCTTTCTTGTCTTTGTCAGTAAAAGCTTGTCTTGTCTCAAAATCCAATCTTCCGTTCTCATCCAGGCCTTGAAAAGATACTCCTCTTTCAACTAAGTCCTAGAGTTCATCATCAATACCAACCAGATGACTGTGTAGATTCTATCTTTCCACCAAGAGAAGGTAGAACCATTACCATTGAACTTAGGAGCTTTGTTGGTGTTGCTTTTATCATCAACATCATAGTTGAAAGGGATAGCAGCTTTCTTAGATGTTTCCTCAGACATAGTGTTTTTACACGATGAACAACTGTTTCACTGTAAGGTGATATAACAGAACCAGGCTCTGATACCAATTGAAGATGTGAAAAACACAAGAAGGGGGGGTTGAATTGTGTTTTTGGTAATTTAAAAACTTCTTCTAAGTTTTTCAACTTATCAGAACTAGCAGCGGAGAAATTCAAACACAATTAACTTCTGGTGATAAAGAGATAAACACAGAGGAGAGAAAGGAGATATGAACACACAGAAATTTATACTGGTTCCTCTCACAAACCGAGAATAGTCCAGTCCTCTTGCACTTCCAAGGGATTTCACTATAATCACACAAGATTACAATTGCTCAAGCACACAACAAGAGACTTCCTTCGCTCAAGTAACACAATACAAGAGACTTCCAATGCTCAAGCACACAAGCAAGAGACTTCTAAAACAGATTACAAAGAAATACAGTTTGAACTTCTGATAGACAATATCAGAGTTCTCGAACAAAATAATACAACTCTAAAAACAAGACTTATCTTAGAATTCTCAAAAAGAAAACTAAGGTCCAACAACTGACTAATCAGAAGTTGAAAACTATTTGTCCTGAATTTTGATATAAGCTCAAGTTGTATTTTCAAAGCTAAAAAGCTTGTAAAAATTTTAGCAGAGTGACAGCGCTTTTGTTCATTGATATGTAATTGTTGTGTACTCTACTTCTTCAAATTATTCCTCCCTTTTATAGATGATGGTGGAGCGTCTGAATTTGAATGAACAATGATGACAACAGCTGCATAGTACTGTACTATTATTCCCGTTTGAATTGTGCTTATCCAAATCAAGTAAAGAAAGAATTCTGATCCTTGATTACGAATATTCGCCCAAATCAGGAAAAGATCAATAGTACAATTGGTACAAACATCATTATCATAGGATAACGGTCTTGTACGAGGTTTCTTCTGCCTTTCTGAATTTGCCAGCTAGATGATAGTCTTCTGAGAGTAGAATGTTCTTCTGACAAATTCTGTTGTTTCATCGTCATCAAAATCTTGAGTATCCAACTCTGGTTCTGACGAGAATAGCTTCTGGTTGACTTTGACTTACAACTTCTGGTGACTTAGCTTCTGGTGTCACATGTTCAGAACTTGTTTTTCCCATCTTCTGGGACGCTTTAACTCTATCAACCAGAACTTCAGTTTCTAGTGCATTTAATATTTTTAACTTATATACCTGCACACTAGAGTAAATTATCAGTACTCCCTATTGTATATTAATACTATTGTTATCATCAAAACTACTTGGGTTATATCAGAACCAACTTTGTTCGAACAGTACCGTCATTTGTCACCTTTTTTCTTTGCATCAATGTAACATTTAGTTATGATATTTCTTAACTTCAGAACCTAAACCGAGTTTCAAAGTTATAAATAAATATGCAAGAGCTCAAGGTTTACTTTGAACTGCTTCTTTGATCCTTCTGATGACTTCTTCCTTCTCTTTCACACCTCTCAGTCCCACCTGCATCATCTGCATCCATGACTATAATTAAAAACAACACATACAAGATAAGTTCACAAGGATTTCATCGACAGAAAGAAAACACATACAAGTGCTATCATTCAATGCTATCATTTTGGTACACAACTGAACAGTGAATTTTAGTCTATCTTTTGAGGACCAAAATCAGAACTATATTCTTCATAATATATATCATGACTATGTAAAAGATGAGTTCAACACCACAGTCTCTCTGTCAACAAAGTTTATTCTAAAAAAGGTTTAACCACCTCTTGGCCCAGTGGTTGTAAGGAAAATCCTAGGACTTTCCATGGCCGACCTGGTGCTCGACAAGTGGCAGCCACCCGACAGTGATTAGTCTTTGGTAGAAATCTTTGAGATATACTGAATCTTGTTTAAAAATTCCTTATAATGTGTCCATTTAGTAGCAGCAAAGTGACAGATTTGGCAACAAACATGCCTAAGCATAAAGTTCTAAGGGCATTAGACACTTATTATGATTTCAATCACTCTCAAACATTTAAAGCAAATTCTAACATATACAAGTGATGATTTGAGGTGAAAAATTACCACCCGTAAAAATGAGAAAAACATAGAATCATTCAGAGAATGAGTTTGTATGTACAACACCTGTAGGCCACCAGGGATGAAATGAACACGTGAATCAATAAATCCAGGAACCACAACTTTCCCCTCAAGATCCTACACTTGAGTTCCATAACCTGCCACCTCCTATAAAAAGTTTGTTAGAAATCAGAGGATGGCAATGGCTCCAAATCATAATGGCTTCATATTGTGAAACATATTGAATTAACTGAAAAATGATTATGGAAATGAATCAATGTTTTAAAAACCAGCACGAGACCAAACCGTGAGACTTTTGAATCATAGTTCAATTGGTTGACAACCGATTGGCTGAATCGGCTGAAAAATAAAGATATCAAAAATATTTATAAAGTAAAAAATATGTAAAAATTGAAAACAAATTAAACCCTCAGTTCAACTGGTTCAACCAAATTAAATGTAACCGGGATCAAACGAACTGACAAATTGGCCGCTTCTCTGGTCAATCGGTTGAGTCAGCCCGATCAGTCATCTTTTTATTGTTTGTTCCAAAGTTCCTACCAGTAAAACTCTCACACACACACACACACACTAGGTGATTAGATGTAGGGAATTGCGAGTCAAAACCGATGCCCCAACGTATCAAATGTCTCTGCAGGCTGCAGCCGAGTTGTATTTACAAGATATGCAAAGCTCATGAAAAATTGACCATCTAACTACTTTTTTTTTTTTTGGAAGACTCGGTATCCGACAACTAATCCAATAGACACAATCCAACTGGCCACTAGCGGGGTCCATTTCAAAGGACCGACCCAGACACAGAAAGTGGCACAATGAGGATTGAACATGAGACACTCTAACACGTAAGGTAGTTGAAACTTGAAACTAACTCACTATTCAATCAACTAATTTTATATTTCTAATTTCTATTTTTTTTTTTTGGGTCAAGTAGCCTGGTGGCTATTTCTACTAGAGTTGAAAAATAACTTTTAGGTTTGTGGTAATTGAACCTAAAAATCAAATTCAAATCATATACTACATAAGTTGCTATTTTGATTTTAAAGAAATAGAGAAACGAAATGAACCTGAACAAAAGAGTTATTCCCAATACGAAGAACCCTTCCATTAGCAACTGCCATAGAGTTTACAAATGGGAGAGAATCATCACTTGTGTGTATCACACCATTTCTTATGATCAAATCAGCCACTAATGGGGAAGAAGAGTGTGGAAGCAGCTTCTTCCATGTAAGAAAATCTGCAAAACCCACAAATGGCTTTTGAATTCATTCATTTATTTATGCATGCAAAAGTGTACATGTTTGTATGTAATGTGTGACAGAGAGACAGAGAAGTTATTGTGATTACATAATGTTGGGTGGAGAAGATGAAGAGAAGCAATGAGTATTGCTAGAAGTAGAGAGATTGAAGCGGAGAAAACTATGAAAAGGTTCATTTGGATTGTAGCTAGCAACTACACTATATGTTTCTTGTTAAATGTCAAAAATACAAATAAGGTAGATATAATAATGAAAAACAAATAAGTGTTGCATTTTATATTAATTGTATAACTTTTTAATAAATAATTGTTGTTTTTTAATACAAAATTACTATTTTTAGTTGCTTTAACATGTGCAATATTGTACATGTTAGACAAACCCAAATAAAAATAATGTACGTTATATGAATTTATCTATGCCAATTATGGTAATTATACACCCAAAAGCAATTTTGTTTAAAATTATCAAACAACATGGATTGATAACAATCAATTCTAAATTATTGTATCAAAAAATAAATCAATTCTATCAAACTCAATTCTGTCAAAATCAATTCTGTCAAACTCAATTTTGTCCACCACATAACCAAACACATACTTAGCTTACACACGTTATTATGTTTTTGTTTATTGGTTCACAATTCTCTTTTAATAATCAACTCAATTTGGATAAAATTCATTAAATAATTTATTTGCGAAAATTCTCAAGCAAGACTATAAAATTATCGATAGAAACTTTCAAGATTTAATAATGTGAATTCCCGCTTATTAAAAAAAAAAATAATGTGAATTCCCTTATAAATCTTAAATGAAGTTCATGGTTCTTCTTGATCTTGTATGAAAAGCGTCTCCTCTAATCTAATTTTTTTTTGTTAAACAAATTAAAGTGATGATTGAAATACAAATTATATAAGTAAAAATTTACTTACAATATGTTTGTTATACAAGTAATAGAATTGAATTTCATTTGAGTTAGGATTCCATTTTTTCTTTAATTTTTGTTTGTTTTAATTTTTCCTATCAACCTAGCTATATTATTATTTACTACATTTATCAAAGGTCATAATATTGATTTTTCTATATTACTATAGTTTTTTAGACAGGGGCGGATCTACTTGTATAACATTGGGGGCTCAAGCCCCCACAACAATATAAGCATTTCATTAGATAATATCATTATATATGTATCTGTTTAGTTTTAGCCCCCATAAAATTAAGTAATTAATTAGGTCCACCATGTTATATTTATCCACTCACCACAACTTCAACCGTCCAGTTTGCAACTTTTCACTAACTCACTTTCTCAATCTCTTTACTAGATCTTTCTCTACATGAATTTTGTGAAATATAAACTATTTTTTTTTGTTACAGTGAAATATAAACTAGATCTTTCTCTTACATGAATTTTGTGAAATATAAATTATGCAATCGTATATTAGGTGGGTGTGGTTAAATGATTGTTTGGTTACATATATAGAAAGTGACGTATTTTATGATGTTGACAATGAAAAAATTATTTAACATACATTTTTATTTTCTGAATATAGTTTTTTTTTATAGTATTGTTAAGAAAGCCCTACATCAGTTGCATGATGACCCGAAAATGTGTTTATAAAGTGAAAATGTGTTTATAAAGTGAGGGCAATCTTCACCTTACAAGCCGGTTTTGTAAGGATGAGTAGGTCTGATTCCATTATCTAAGATGGTATCATAGTCTCTTCAAGATTCATTGTGCCACCCGCTATCGTGCCACCTACAATTTATATCCACGCACCAAGTCCAATAATATTGGGCGTGAGAGAGTGTGTTAAGAAGTCTCACATCGGATGTGTTGATATGGACAAGGTTTTATAAGTAAGAGATAATTCTCACTTTAAAAACCCGTTCTATAAGGTTAATTAGGTTAGGCTAATACCTAATTGTAATTTATATAAACTTTTATGTTTTTCTGTTATGAAAGTGATGTATCTTTTAAAAATTCAATTTTATTGGTTATTATAGTTATGTATCTTGTAAAAATTCATAAAACATATAAACTATTTTTCAGCCCCCATCAAAGAAAATTTCTGGATCCGCCACTGCAGAGCAATGATCATTGATGACCAAGATGCTTCGAGCAAAACTATAAACCCATGGAGACTATGTACAATGACTCAAGTTGGTTAGAGATTTGGGTTTTGTTTGGAAAATTTTGGCTCTGTCTAAAATTATTGCTTTTTCTTGGCAATTATTGCTTCGACGGTTACCAACATTGGAGAATCTTGCAAAATGGGGAGTGGTGGATATTAGAGCTCTTTCTTTTTGTGTGTTGTGCCCGATGAATTCGAAGAGTGAGGGGCGCCTTTTTGGTGGGTGTGCTTTTGCTTCGACATTATGGCGTAAAGTGTTTAATTGGTTTGGTTGGGATGATGTGGCTCCTAGAGACCCCCGACATATTTTACAAAGATTTAATGTGGGGAGGGGAAATGGTAAGGGTCTCAAAGGTCTTCTCGCGGTGTGGCATGTGGTGGTGTGGGCGATTTGGAGAGTTAGAAACGATGTCATTTTCAACTCAAAAGTGCCGATAATTGAGGATGTTCTAAATGGAATTATTTCTTTCTCTTGAAAATGTCTTATGAAGAAGGAAAAGGGTGGTAGTTGTTCCCTTTATGAGTGGGAAACTTGTCCAATGGATTGTCTACTTAGATAGCGCGTGGCTTTTTTATTTGTGCGTGCTAGTATGGAGTAATAGTATTTTCCTTTTTCTCTTGCTTTGGGTCAAATACCCCTTTTATATATATATATATATATATATATATATATGGGGTTTGCTAATTTAGACCCACTTAAAAATATGTGGGTCTAAATTAGCAATGTGCACCTTTTCACTTTGGATAAAAAATACCCTTGATATTTATTTATTTAACACTAACAATTGAGGGTTAGTTAGGTAAATTTTAGTAAATAATGTGCACCCACTTTGCTAATTTAGACCCACTTAATTATAAATATATACAACTTAGGAAAACACATGAAAACCTAAGAAATAAAAAAAGAACAATTTAGGAAAACATATCCAATCTAGATTTTATTTTATTTTTAACAAAAAAACTATTTTCTAATTTTTTTAAGTCTATACTATTTTCTAATTTTAACATTACTATTAAATTTTTTGATTAAAAAAAAGTTATTGATGGAAGAAATAAAGTTGCTGTATAAAATATTCGCACATTGGCCGGCCCTCTTAGGCGTTAAACACCTTTGAGTCATAAGCAATATATATTAAGCACAATTTATAACTTATAGATGGAAGAAAAAAAATGTAAGTTAGAATTGATTATGATTATTTTGATTATTTTTTAAAAAAAAAATAGTTCACCACTTGAATATCTAGGTTTATAAGTTTGGATTGTATATATGTTTTTTTAAGTTGTCCTTTTTTTGATTTCCTAGGTTGTTTATTTAGGTTGCATATATTTATAATTAAGTGGGTCTAAATTAGCAAAGTGGGTGCACGCTATTTAATTAAATTTACCTAACTAACCCTCAACTTCCTAGTGTAAAATAACTAAATGTCAAGGTTTTTTTGTCCAAAATGAAAAGGTGCACATTGCTAATTTAGACCCACATGTTTTTAAGTGGGTCTAAATTAGCAAACCCATATATATATATATATATATATATATATATATATATTATGAGATTAAAATTGAAAGTACAGATGATACGCCTATTATACAACCTCCTATTCATATTGAAGGATTTAAAATTCAAAAGGATAGTGATGAATTTGCTAATATCCTGGATGAAAAACTTAAACAATTACGATTAAGTGTTATCAGTAATAATGGAAACTTATCAGAATCTGATAAGACTATGGATTTTGAAGATATTGATCAATTAGCAACAATGTTTGCTAGCCATGACATATATGATAATGACAAACCTACAATAAACCCTATTTACACCCCGAGAACTTTAGATAAGCATTATTACAAAAGACCCTCTCCTCAGGATTTACTCTTTGAGGAGACTGAAAATTTTCAGACTTCTTATTCAGGGAAATCCATTTATGAATGGAATATAGATGGCTTAAATGATAAGCAAATAATTGATATGATACATAGAATGATTATGTACTCTACTGTCTGTAAACAACATCAAAACACAGATAGTTCTATAGCCTCTTTTATAACAACAGGTTTTGTTGGCCAGCTTAGAGGTTGGTGGGATCATTATCTTAATGATGCCCAAAGAAAAGAAATTCTTTCTCATAAGAAAGTTATTAAAATAGAAGAAAGTAGTAGTTCTCCGGTAACCACCACAGCTATGACTGGGGAAGAGGATGCAGTTTATACACTGTGCCTATCTATTTTGCAGCACTTTGTTGGAACTAATATTCCCATAGCTGAGAAGCTTAATACTCTTCTCCAAAATCTTAGGTGTTCTTCTTTAACCCATTTTAGATGGTATAAGGATACTTTTTTATCTAGAGTCTTCCAATTGACAAACCCCAATTCAGTACATTGGAAGTCGAAATTTATTGATGGTTTACCTCATTTATTTAGTGAAAAAGTTAGGCAATCCCTTAGAAATAAAAATGATGGGATTAATATAAATTATTCTGACTTAACCTATGGCCAAATTATTAGTGCTTGTGTCAATGAAGGATTAAGCTTATGCAATGACATAAAATTAAAGAATCAGCTTAAAAAGCAACATCTCACAGAAAAACACCAACTAGGAGAATTCTGTGAACAATTTGCTTTTGATCTTGGCAAGCCACCCTCTAAGGAGAAGAAAGGGAAAAAATTATCTAAGAACTCTAGAAATTCTAGAAGTAGTAGTTATACCAAACCTTTTAGAAAAAAGGGATATAAAAAGAAGAAAAATTTTGAGGATAAACCTTACAAACCCTATCCTAATAGGAAAAGAAAAGCTAAAAAGCTAGGCATTACTTGTCATAAATGCGGAAAAATTGGTCACTATGCTAATGAGTGTAAAACAAAGAAAGCTCTTAATAGTATTGAAGATGAAGAGCTTAGGAATCAATTAGCCAAAGTTTTATTAGTAAACTCTGAATCAGAAGAATCTGATGATATATCAGAAGAAGACATGGAGTCAGTCACTAATAGTGAAACCAGTGACTCAGACAACAATGATTGCCAGTGTAATGATTTAAATTACTGGAAATCTATTGTAGAGATGAATGGTTTAAATGTTCTAACTTCAGAACAAGACCAAGCTTTAAAAGCTTTAGAATCTATTTCAGATAATAGTTTGAAAAGAAAAATGATTGAGTTTCTTATTAAAGATAATACAAAGGAGAAATTTCCCATTATCAATGAAGCTCCTTATCAGCTTAGTGAAGTTTTATCTAGATTTCAACAAGCTAATACTAGAGAAACTCCTGTTTCTCTTGTTGATTTAAAAAGAGAAATTAACTCTTTAAAATCTGAAATTACCCAGATTAAGCATGACCATATCATGATAAATCATAGGATTGAAATCCTTGAAAATAACAAGGAATCACAATCTAGTCAAGTTTGGACTAAAGGTCCTAGTAATAGTGATGATCAATATTTGAATATTCTTCAAAGGGTGACCTCCCAGAAGTGGTACACTAAAATTACTTTAATTGTCAACAAAACTTTTATTCTAAAAGATGAAATAGCCCTTATTGACAGTGGGGCAGATCTTAATGTCATTCAAGAAGGAATTATTCCGACAAAATATTTTGTTAAAACCACCCAAGGATTAACCCAGGCGAGTGGTAGTAAACTTCAAGTCAATTTCAAACTTGAAAATGCTTATATTTGCAAAAATGATATTTGCATTCCTACTCCTTTTATTTTAGTCAAGAACTTAACCCATAAAATTATTTTGGGAAATCCTTTTTTAAACATAATTATGCCTATTACTGTGGATCAAAGAGGTATTAATACCATCTTTAATAATAAGAATATTACTTTTGATTTTATTTATGATCCTCATACTACTATGATAAATGAGGTTAGAGAGTTTTTAATCAAAAGAAAAGAAAAGCAAATATATTTTTTTAAAGGAAGAAGTTAATATTTTTGGTATTAAAGAGCAACTAGAAAAGGATAATATCCAACTCCAGATAAAAAGTTTAGAAAAACAATTCCATATGGAAGTTTGTAGTGATCTTCCTAATGCCTTTTGGAATAGAAAACACCATGTTGTTTCTCTTCCTTATGAAGATGACTTTAAAGAAAGTCAAATTCCTACAAAGGCTAGACCTGCTCAAATGAATCAAGAATATCTTGATCTTTGTAAAAAGGAAATTGATTCCTTATTAGAAAAAAGGTTAATACGACCTTCAAAATCTCCCTGGAGTTGTACTGCTTTTTATGTCAACAAAGCAGCTGAAAAGGAACGTGGTGTTCCTAGATTAGTTATAAACTATAAACCCCTTAATAAAGTGTTAAAATGGATAAGATATCCAATCCCTAACAAAAAAGATTTGTTAGATCGTCTTAATAATTCTCTTATATTTTCAAAATTTGATATGAAATCTGGTTATTGGCAGATTCAGGTTAATGAGACTGATAGGTACAAAACAGCTTTTGTTGTACCATTTGGGCACTATGAATGGAATGTGCTTCCTTTTGGGTTAAAAAATGCCCCATCTGAATTTCAAAATATTATGAATGATATTTTCAACCCTTATTCTGATTTCATTATTGTTTATATTGATGATGTTTTAGTTTTTTCTAAAACTATAGAACAACATATGAAACATTTGAAAATATTCAAAAATATAATTAAGCATAATGGTCTGGTTTTGTCAGCTCCTAAGATGAAAATATTTCAAACTAAGATCAGATTTTTAGGTCATGAAATTGACCAAGGAACAATAGTTCCAATTAGTAGAAGTATTGAATTTGCTTCTAAATTTCCTGATGTTATTATTGACAAGACTCAATTACAAAGATTTTTGGGTAGTCTGAATTATATTTCAGATTATTATGGTAATTTAGCTCATGATACAGCTATTTTATATAATAGGCTTAAGAAAAATCCTAAGCCATGGACTGAGGAACATACTCAGGCTATTAAGAAAATAAAAGCTAAAGTTAAATGTTTACCTTGTCTAACTTTAGCCAATCCTAAATATTTTAAGATTGTTGAAACAGATGCCTCTAATATTGGATATGGAGGTATTCTTAAACAAATTATTCCTGAGACTTCTAAAGAAGTCCTTGTTAGATTCACTTCTGGAAAGTGGAATGAGACTCAGAGAAAGTATTCTACTATTAAGAAAGAAATGTTATCTATTATTAAATGCATTTCAAAATTTCAAAGCGATCTTTTAAATCAAAGATTTTTACTTAGAATTGATTGTAGCTCTGCTAAATCAATAATTGAAAAAGATGTTAAAAATTTAGTTGCAAAACAAATTTTTGCAGGATGGCAAGCTCAATTATCTGCCTTTGATTTTGATATTCAATATATTAAAGGTGAAAATAATTCTTTAGCTGATTTTCTTACTCGTGAATTTCTGCATGGCGAATAGGATATGTCAGGCCCCTACAGGGGGAGAGGTCGTGACCGAGGAGGTCAGGGCAGAGGCAGGGGATATAATATAAATCCCTCTCAAGAATCAAACATTCCTCTAATAGGGGATTGGACTACAATCGCTTATAAAAATAAGCAGAACCCTAAGAAAGAAGAAGCATCTTCTTCAAATTCACAAAATAAGTTGATAACTTATAAGGACACTGCAATTAGTGATCCAGATCAAATTATTGAATATTTAGAAAATCCAGTCACTGAGAAAATTATGTTTATAGAACATGATGACATTAGTCAGGCCAATAATGATGGTTGGTCTATTAAGACAAGGTATCTTGATTCAAGAGGATACCCTGGTCTATATGGAAAATCAAGACCTAATCTTGAAATTCTATTAACCGTTATAGAATCTGTAACCATAACCCACTATTACCAGGGAAATAACCCATAAAGTTTCATAAACTTCTCTAAATGCCACATTAACAAGGTTTTGCTCCCTAGAGAATGGGGGTTTAATCCTAATGGTGAAAAAGCTATAAAAATAGCTGAAGGAAAGTATATTTATTTTAATTACTAGGATTATATTCAAGCATTTTCACAAACTTTTTATTATCAAAATCCCAAGAATAAACATTCTTGGTTTTTCTCTGTTAATCCAAATATTTTGGTTTCTGAGTTACCAAATTGGTTCTTTGAATGGTGGACTAAATTTGGTCCTTCCTTGGAAATTTTACCAAAGGAAATATTAGACCTTTACAAACCATGGTGTGACAATAGCATTTTAATTTCAAAAATAGCCTCATGCAAATTAATTACAGGACAATGTCCGGCCATATTTTTTATAAAATTTCAAATTCCTTGGATGTGGAGATGGTCTTTAAACATCTCAAAAGACAGGTTTAATATTCCTATTTTAGAAAGGAGTTTTTTCTTTAAATGGTGGAACAAGATGTCCCCAGAGGATGTTCAAAACATTATTAAAGCCATTAATAAAGAGATTCAAGAAGATGAATCTAAAAAATCAAAGGTTCAAGATGCTTCACAATTTTCTCTAGCTCAAATAAAGAGTTACTTTTAGAAAAAATATCCTAATGAGTCTGAAGATGAAATTATGATCAGAACACTAGATCATATGAAGGCCCAGTTTTTCAGGACTTTTCCTATCGGCAAAGAAGATGCTATGTCTACTTCATCTCAAGGATCAATGGATATTCTGGCTGGAGAATCCCAGCCTCCTACACCAGAAGACTTCTGGGAAGGGCTCATTGAAGTTATGGTTCAAGAGAAGAGGTCTCGAGGAGGGAAGTGATTAATTTCCCTAGTCAGAATCATCAATAATATTGTCGGCCACAAAATTGACCGAATAATTTACTTTCATAAAGTTGTTTGTTTTTAGTGTGCGTGTTGTAATCTTTTTCTTTTTCTTTTTCAAAAGCTAATAAGTGTGTCGATGGGGCCCATCATAGTGCACCCGGCATTATTAGTTTTTGTCGTTTGTGTACCGGTTGCTGTAGGTTAATGGCAACTTGTTTACTGGAGTAAATAGTGCTCCAATTTCTCCCTATATAAAGGGGATTTAGTTTCTGTTGTTAGGCAGAATTTTCCTTCCACTCTTGTAAAATATATCCCACATCATAAATAAAAATCTTGCTACTTGTTTATCCGCTGCTCTCTGTTTAAAGATTCAATTGATTCGATCCAGTTCCACTCTTTTGGTATCAGAGCCTGGTTTTAAGGTAATGAATTTTCTGGGCTAAATATAACGTAAATGTTCTTTAGGCTCCGTTTGGATTGATGAAATGAAGCGGAATATAGTAGAATGGAATGAGATGGAGCGGAATAGAATAAATATTCAACTCCATTTTTGGATATTTTAAAAAGGAGAGGAACAAAATTGATGGTAAGTGGTGGTATTATATTAAATTCATTCCATCTTATTCCATTCTGCTTCGCTCCATTCCATTATTATTTTTCAAATCCAAACAATGGAACATTATTATATTTCATTTCGCTTCATTCCATTGTATTCCATCAATCCAAATGGAGCCTTAAAATAGTATTGCTTGATTAGTTTGATATGTTAATTTATTCCTCAAGGTTATTAGTAATTCCCTATTTTTTTGGGGTGGGCCATGGCCCATCCTGGCCACCCGTAGCTCCGCCACTGGTGTTAACATGAAGGGTGTATTGAAAAAAAATTTGTTTGTTCAATTTTTTCTTTATTTTCAAAGCACCAGAGCATACCTGAAATAATTCCAACCACAACAAAAGGTTTAGTTGGTGAAAAACCTAATGTAACCAGCTCCCTTGTAATTGGAGCTTTCTATGATTATACATCAAAAAGAATTTGTTAGTGAAGAAACAATTGTAGAGTGCTAATTAAAAGTGGGGTTTATTTATTTGAGAATATAGTAATAGGGTAAACTAAAAACCTTTGGATGGCTTGTAAACGGTCGATTCCAATCTGCACTGAGTTCCCAATTGCTTAAAGTTTTCAAGGACAAAATATCAATCTCTTGTGGCATGTGACTTTCAGTAATTGAATAAAACTTCCCTGAATGCTCAAACACATTGGTGTTGCTGTTGTATTTGTTTACTATGCCAAATCTCAACTGTTTTAAGTCCACAAGATGTAACCAAAAATGAGTTCATAAATCATAATAATCATAATAATAATACCATCTTTAGCTAGCTAGCTATGATTTGTGTCCAAAATATCATGAATTAAGGGTCGTGAGGTTAGCTCAATTGCTAGGATATTATATTATGTATGTAGGAAATTGGAATTTGAACCCCGATCATCCTAATTATCTATCTTAAGAGTGAAATTTTTAGCTATTAGGCTACTTGATAAAAAAAAATTTGTTTAGTGCTTCATATAATCAGTTTAGTCATTTCACCAAATTGTAAACCCTTAGAATTTAGGAGTTGAGCCTAATTGAACTATACAAAACCGGTTAGGAAGGTGAAGAGAGATCTAATCTGACCACCTTACCAATTTCTCGTGTGCCCTGTGCCTTTTCCGTTTTATCCTTCCGCTAATTAAGTAGCGGACGTTGTAAGAATGAGAAATTTTTGATAAATTTTGTAAATGACACCCGCTACTTAAAAAACAAAATATGGTAGGGTGACTCTCCCGTAAAGATTATATTTATTTATAGACCTATGTTCAGTCCATTTCACATCCGATGTGTGACTCTTAATTAACAACATTCCCAAATGTGCTCAACATAAAATGAATTGGTAAACCTATTGAAAGAAAACATAAAACAATTAAATGTGCTCAACATGAAATGAATTGGTAAGCTGACCCAGTTGAAGAGATAAGCAGACAAAATGGCCAGTGAACTGCCTTCTGCAGCAGGCAAAAACAATGGTTTGTTTCTTTGTTTTTCAAGATTGTATGTTTCGGTTTCAACGTGCTTATTGTTGTATTGGATTTTCCAACTTCCATTAATTGATTTTTGAAAATACAATGCATGAAGCATTCCTTCTCCTTCAACCCAAATATGACTTGACTTACCAAATATTGAATTTGTTGATTTCAGTCCTCCAAATAGTGGATTTGATCCTGCACATTATATATGAATCATTTTTTGGAACAAATTCACATAAATAGACTCTAAGTTTTCCAAAGTATTATAGCTAAACTTTGTGCCGAGGATTGAACCCGCAACAACTAGGGATCATTACTTGTCACGTGATTAGAGCAGACATTGTGACGCCAATATTATTATAGCTATACTATAGTGTTTTATTTGCAATAAACAAGAAATCGGATAAAATAATTGCAACAATGCTATATTTGATTTTAGAATTGTTCGTCAAAATAGAAATTATAAAAAATACTAAAATACAATTTTTTATCTATCAAATATCGTATAAAACAAAAATTTGTTTGCAAATGCAATGTGCCATATGTATGAAGATAGTGAGAGGAATTTCCAAATAGTGGAAGTCTTAGACCCTTAATTATAAAAAACTTGTTCCCTTCACCAATTTGAAATTCTAACTAATAAGATTCATGAATAACATCTCATTTTCAAGTGATATGCGTTGCTTTATAAAATACAAACTATTCTACATTAATATTAACCCTCCCAAAAAAAAATTACAACTACTCTACACGTAAAATGATAAGAAAATTAATTTGTGAAAAATGTTCCTCCCTCCCCTACAATTATACCTTCATCTCTTCAAACAATTCTTTTTTCCATTTTTATCCATTTATTATTTGATTTCACTACTACAAACTTAATCTAGCACGTAATTTTTTTTGGTAGTATATCCTTTTAAACTGAAGTACTTAAAAAACGATTTCACGTATGTTACAATTCATAACAAGCTGTGTAGGTTAGCAACGGTTTTTAAAACTTTTCGGTTCCTAATTTATTTTGGGGTCATGCTAACTAGTATCCTGAAACACTAGTTAAAAATATTAAAAAGAACAAGTTTTGTATTGATAATTGTATTCTTTAAACTTAAAAAATGTGAAATACACAAGTTCCAAAACATTTTTTTACCATATGTAGTTCCTTAACTAGTGTAATCGGAGCACTAATTAACATTTTCCTTCATTTAGTTATAGATGCTAACATACCAGAAATCGTTTTTTAAATATTTTTACTTAAAGTTTTGACTGCCAAAAAAACAATTATGTACTGAAAAGTATTTATAAGGTGAAGTCGATCAAATGATAAAAAAGAAAAGTGGGAGCACAAATATTTATACTTGTTCCTGCGTGGAACGTAGGGGGTGTATATTTACTAATAGTTTTTGAGTTAGTGTTGTGTTAAGTTTAATTTTTCCCCCTCTTTAAAAATGCTTTTGGGGGTTGTATTTATAGGGTCATGGTGAAGCTTAGTTAATTGAATAACTTCTCCATGATCTCATGATTCCTATACTTGGGGAAGGTGGGGTTGTATTCCAGCCACAATGTTATAAATCATGGATGAATGCATGTTGTTCACGTATGATTTGGTTACTGGGGCGTATTGGGCTTGAATTGAAATGTAGTGGGCTCGGAGCCCCCCATGCCGGGTCGGGCGAACCAGTTTATTAGAAAATGGGTTTAGACGAATATTGGTCTGGGTAAACTGGTCCGGTAATACTAATTTTAATAAGTGTACATTACTTATTTGATTTAGCCCTTAAAAAAATTGGCCAAACTATACTACTCTCCACAGAACATAAAATATTACAGTACAACCGATTGTTAGTTGGTTCAGTGATAATTGACACTGAACTTGGTAAGGAGGATCACGGTTTGATCCCCGCAATTGCAATCGGGAGGGAACTTGAACAACTTGATGTCAGAACTGACCCTCGAACCAGATTAAACTAGTGGTGAAAGCCAAAAATAAAATTACAATTGTTTCAAAAAAAAAAAAAAAATTACAATGTAATCATTATGCTTTTTAAAAATTAAAAAAATTTGTTTACAAAAAAAATAAAAATAAATTCTTTCTTCTACCAAAAAATATATAAAATTCATAATATATAATATTATATTTTTAATAAAAGATGCTTTCATCTTAAATTTTGTTTTAGGCTTCAAAATATTATCTTTAAATTTTGTTTTAGACAGTTTTTTTTCCTAATGGCCGGTTATAATTAGAGGAAGTAACCATTTTTATTTATAAAAAAGGAAGTAAGTAAGTATATATATATATATATATATATATATATATATATAAATAATCCACTTGGGTTGGTCTAGTGATGATATTGGCTTGAGATCTGGGAGTGTACTCCTCTTAAGGTCTCAGGTTTGATTTTTCCTAATGTCAATTTGAGTGGACTAATTTAACTTCTTAAAAAAAAAGTATATATATAAATTATGTATATCAATTATTATATAAAAAAAATGTATATCAAGTTAAAAGGAATTCCCACCATTTCTGATGTAGACACCTTCTATAAAATCAGTAGGAATTCGTCCTTGGATGCAAGTCACAAGTATGGCTTCTCCCAACTCTTCCACAGGAGCAAAGTTACTCTGCAGTTTCACATTGAACATGTAATAAACAGAACACAATTTAAAAATTCTCAGAATAGTGTGTAGTGTATGTGTTTTGTGTCTTTATTTGGAGAAGCAAGAAAAACATTAATTAATATAGAGTTTAATTGATATGCACTGATGGTGTAAAATAATTTTACACGGTCATTCAATAAAAAACCACCAATCTTCCATGTCATATGAAGAAAGTGGGGTAAAGTGAGGTGACGTGGCGGAATGCATGGTTGTCATTGGTTGACAGTGTAAAATTATTTTACACTGTCGGTGCATACAAATTAAATCCATTAATATATACCTTAGATGGAGGCAATGGCTTGTCAATGAATTCAAAGAATGAATCCACAAAAACGTCAACTAATTTAGCTACACTATTTTTCATAGTTTTTGGAACATCAATTTGCAAGGAAACTTCAGGTAGACTTGATATCTTGTTTGGCTGCTCATTGAATTAATTAATTAACCACATAGATATATACTTAGTTATATTTTTTTTTGACAAATAGATATATATTTAGTTAGTATCTTTTTGCAGAAAAAATGTATAAAACAAAAACAACATTAACAAAATAAAATGTCTCATACATGGATGTATTACCTTAAAAATAGACAAGAGTGGAATGTTGTTGTCGTGATGAGAACTGTCTGAGACATGATGGGAGGGTCCTTTCTGAATGCAACAATTTACTATAAATGGATTATTATTATATGAAATGGCCATGGTGGTGTGAGTTTAATTAGAGGCTTGTGTATCTATATATAGTATAATATATGGGATCTCTATTATATGGGATCTATTGATATAGATTGTCTGGGTAGGATTTCCACGTAGTTTTCTCGTATAATAAATTCCAACAATTGATTTGAGATCAGACAATTCTAGTGTCATATATAGTTTTATATATTAAAACAATCTAAGCCACAAAATTTAAATTTGATAGTTATGATTAGCTACAGTGGGATGTTGTAACTGTTAAAAATTTATATTCACGATTTATATAGTATAGGAGGAGCAAAAATCTATATTAACTCTGTAAAAACATCATATTTTATATGCAAATGGTTGAATTTTGAATTTCGAACTTCCCATTTATTCACCTTAAAATTTTATCCATTTAACTACTGGAAAAAAAAGTCGCAAACAAGTTTTATATTATTTTTTTTTTGACGAAAGTTTTATATCTTATTTATGTGTATATATATATATATATATAGAGAGAGAGAGAGAGAGAGAACATATCACATGAGAATGGTAAAGATATGTGAGAATGATGAGAATGATTATTAACCCTTAGATCAAAATTGAGTGGCTGAGATTAAAACATAATTTTATGCAACTCTTGTACCTAATTACAAATCCCATCTTTCTATCTTCTTCTTCTTCTTCACTTCATTCTCACCTGCTAAACTTTCTCTTTTCTCCACCTCACGTTATTCATTCCTTATTCTATTGATTCTCACTAACCCATTTATTTTTCATCTTCTTCAACCCATATGCGATTACCTCCGTACAATATGAGAAAATTGAAAATAAAAAAACAATTCAAGATCCAATTTCAAGTTTCAGTTGTGTTGCTATCTCATTCAATTGAAAATGTTTTTATAAAGAAAGTTGCAATAGCAATCCCGTAATCCTTTCAAGTTTTTGATATAAACCTTATATATTGAATAATTGGTGTAGATTTAAACCTTATGCCTCCCACATCTAGAAGCTTTGCAATAATTTGTTTTTGCCTTTTTCTTCTTCCCTGAGAATGATTTGTGTTTGTTACTTCTGGGTATCTCATTTGAAACATCAAAATTCTTTACAAAATTATTCAATGATTTGTGTTTTATTTTGTTTTTAATGTGTTGAACCAATTTTGCCCAAATTAAACATAAATGCTAAACCCTTATTGAATTAAACACAAACCATAGGGCAGAAGTGAGATTGGCCAGAGGAGGGCAAAGATTCGCCGGAACTATTGGTGGATGGCATAGAGGAGATAATAACGCGAGGTGGAGAAAAGAGAAAGTTTAGCAGGTGAGAATGAAGTGAAGAAGAAGAAGAAGTTAGAAAGATGGGATTTGTAATTAGGTACAAGAGTTGCATAAAATTATGTTTTAATCTCAGCCACTCAATTTTGATCTAAGGGTTAATAATCATTCTCATCATTCTCACATATCTTTACCATTCTCATGTGATATGTTATATATATATATATATATATATATATATATATATATATAGGGAATATATCATATGAGAATGACAATGTTATATGAGAATATAAGAATGAATATGAGCCATGAGATTAAAAACAATGGTTGAGATTAAAACATAACCATGTACCATGGTTGTATGTTATTTTCATTTCAATTCAACTTTCTCTCTTCCAAGCGGCTGTTCATTTTCTCACTCTCTCCCTTACGACAAACTCTGTCCCCGACGGCCATCTCTCCTTCCGGCGGCCATCTCTCTACAACCTCTGTTCATATTCTCCATTTGTTCCTCTTTCAATTTTTCTCGCAAAGATCTCTTTTTTATATGTTTCTATTTCAATCATCTCATCTATTTCAATCATTTCATCTTGAATTCTCCAATTACAGTAACACCACCATTACCACCACACCAACTTCCAATGAAGGCATCACCTGGTCCCTCTCCTCGATTTGAATTTCATCACAACAAACCAAGATGAGATTTGGAATATATATGGAGAAAACTCTTTTTGACAATGAATATTGAGAAAACTTAAAACACATTTATATTGAATAGATATTACTCTTAATTTAAGATTTTTTTTATGCTAACTGAGAAATTCAAGAATGGTATCAAACTGAGAATCTAAAATTATTTCGACGGCGACAGAGGTAGAGAAGAGATTTTGGATATGAATGATTTTTATCCACTTCAGACTAGAATTGTTTGATGCAGAGTTGACAAATCGATGGTGGTGGTCTTGATTGGGAATGATTCTTCAGCGGTGGTGGGTTTGGCAGCCGACGGCACCACAAATGGCGGTGGGTGTGGCTGTGTCATTGGGAAGATGAAACACTTGCACATGATACAATAAACCGTGATTTTTTTAATCTAAACCGTGAGTTTTGATCCAATGGTCCATATTCATTCTCATATTCTCACATAAAATTGTCATTCTCATAAGATACATGCTCTATATATATATCTTTTATATTTCTAAACGACCAACAACTTTAGAAAGTCAATAAATCTTAATTTAAACTAATAATATCAATATTACTACATTAAATATTTTTGTCCGAGACTTCACAATGATAAATCTAAAATTCAAGTAGTGTTTATCATTTCATTTACTTGACAAAAAAAAAGGTGTATATTTCCAAAATTGTAAAATATAGTAAAGGGTAGCAATTAAGTTAAGCAAAATTGTACCCATAAGCATTGCATGTAATATGTAGGGACTGAGGTTCGAACCTTAATACTTCTATTTATTCAGCTTAAAAGTTAAAATTCTAATCAATAATTTACTTGACAAAAAAAATTGTATAATATTAAATTATTTTAAGTTTTTTATTATATAAAACATTTTTAAGCAAGCAATGAGAAACCATAATGAATATTCTTCATTCGGTATATGTCTTCGCAGAGTTCAAGGCCGATCCAAGGATCAAGCAATCCAAATAAGAGTTTTAAGCCTCAAAATTTTGAATTAAAAAAAGGCCTGAAAAAATTAAATTTAGTTATAACTATTATATATATAAATGGAGTTTTATGAAAAGAGAGAAATACAAGTTTTAATATAAAAGGGGAGTATAATGAAATTTAAGCTTCTTTTAAAGAATGAGACTAATATAATTTTTTTTAGAATATTTTGTATAAAAGATAGGGGAAATGTATATTTTAACATAAGATAAGAAAGGAGGAAGGTGTATATTTTAAGATAAAGGAATTAAAAGTTTCATTTTATATTATATTAAAATGGATACATTAAAAAATTTGATATCTGCATGTGACTTACAACTAGTGGTGTATTTTGAGTAAAAAAGAAAAACTAGTGGTGTATATAAATACAGAAAAAAAATGTTTGATGTAAAATAGAAAATGCTTAAACATGTACGTTTTACATCTAAAAAAAAAACGAATCTGTATCCACCGGTTGGTGAAATCCGTTTTTGGGCGTATGTGGATGTTTCAAAACATTGGAATATTCCTTCTTATAATTATTTTTCACCTTTTCTTTTTGAAGGAGAAAAAAAAAGATAATTATTTTAAAACATCTTATAGTTATTCTTAAGGAAAATATTAGAATGTTTATGATATATGTATAAATAAGTGATATTTGGATTGACTTATTTTTGAGCTTATGCAAAATTAACTTATACAAATAAATAAATTTTTATATATTACTATAAGTTTGTTAAGATAATATATAAAAAAAGAAACTTATAAAAATACAATTTTAGTTAGTGAGAGCTAATGAATTAACTTAAAAGTTTGTTTATTTATATAAATTATTTTGCATAAACTCAAAAACAAATTAATCCAAAGGAGCCCCAATATATGAAATGACAATATCAAAGAAAGTACCATAAATCCAACAATACCTAAATATCCATCCGACAAATTTATAGTGTGTTTGGATAAGAATTTGTTTTTAGATATTTTAAATTATTTTATTGTTTGGATAATAAATTTGGATAATTTTTTAAATTATAAGATTTTATGAAGTATTTTGTTTAAGATAAATTTGAAGTGTTTCAAATGACGTCTAATTAATTTATATTTTTAAAAAATAAAATTATCATTACAACTTAATATACTATCTCTCTCCATTCTCTCTCCTAGTATATTTACATTAAATGTAATTAAGTAAATGTAAGTGAATGTAAAATTTTTAAAAGTAAAGAATCCAAATCTAGATCTGAGCAGGGTATAAGGTTAGACGGCCCTTTGCACATATCCTCAAAATTGAAGTCTTATTTCATTTATTCCCTCCATTAATTATAAGTAAAAGTCAAATTTTCAAGTTTATTGAACTTGAAAATTTGAGTTTTGTTTGTAATTAAGAATAGAGGAATCGGACTATATATCTTACAACTTGTTCAAAATTTTCTTTTTACTTTTTTTGTTCAAAAGACATTGATATATGATTGACAAAGAGAGAAGAATATATAAATACAACAATACACAGTGTAGAGATTTTTTTCAATCAAGAATTTAAATTTAAACTAGCAATTTCAGTATGAGAAATTTTTCAATAAATTCTAGCACTCTTAATTAATAGTTAATACCACTTTGAAGAAAAAAATTGATAAGATAAATAAAAAATGGAGAATGCTCAATCTTTCTACATAAAAACACACTTTTCTTTCTTCAATTTCTTGACTTCTAGACCTATTTTCAAATCCACCACTAATTAACATGATGATACAATGGATATATTTAATTTAATTTCCTGAAACTACCACTCCTATATGAACCCAAAAGTGCTTGAATCTAGAAACATATATACAAAGAAAAAAAATAATCCTAAAATACATCAACAAGTGGATGAATAAACTTTATTTAAGGAATACATGTGTTGATCTTAGAATTTAATCTGGGTCTACTCAATCTTATAACACCATCTTATAAGGTAAGAGTTGCCGAAACTTAATATGCACTATGTATATTTCTAGATAATGTGAGACTAAATTCACCCTTTCACACGCAACATTAATGAAAGTGTTAAAGGCTACAATGAAGGCAACCCAAATGCCGCAATTAGGCGGCTAGAGACAGATCGCAGCAAAGACGTAATTTCCAACTGTTAATATATAAACAAATGTATCTATTGATCTTGGAATGAGATTGGCATGAAAGCTCCATGAAATCCATATGGAACTCTGCAAGGCATTTCGATTTTGGCAACCGTCCCACCACAAAAATCCTTTGTGTCGATTATATGAACCTAAAAAAAAAATGGAAATTAATGAATTTTTTTTTTGCTTTCGCACCGGTTCCGATCCACCAAAGGTGGGCGACTAATCCGGCTCGTGCGTAGAGGCATGCGCACTGGCCAAGCGTTGTTCCCCCTGGGAATCGAACCCGGTAGGAAATTAATGAATTTGTTAATAAGTGTTCTAATTATTTTCATTACAAGAATACACAAGCTACTCAACCTACTTGAGATGTGTTAGTATCTTCATTGTGAACAAAAGTAATGATCCAACCATCGTCTTCTTCAACACCTTCATCTCTAGCAACAAAAGCAGCACCATTGCAAAATGTATTCTTCTCAAACATATGGTATTCCATCCTTATAGCTTCATCTTTTTCTCTCTGCTTCACAAAATAATATCCTAGTTATTATGGCATTGATAATAAATTATTGCTACTACTAAGGAATCATATGAAATTAAGGAATTTTGTTATTGCATTTTTTTTACCTTTGACATAGATAATCCTTCACATGATTCTTCAAAGTATAGTTTAGCTAAACCTCCATATTTTGGCACATCTAAATAAAAATATATAATATTACAAAAGAAAACCATATTATAAAATATTTATATAGGAAATATGAAAGGCTATATACATGTGACAATTCTCCACATAAATAATAAACTTATAATCTATTGTTTTAATTACCTTGAGTGGTAGAGCTTGCAATAGGATCAACTATTTGTGTGTATGCATATTTATGCTTAATACCAACATATTTTTCATTGATCATAGGAAAATCCATATAAACTACTTTGTTACCACAAGAATCTTTCTCCTTAACTTCTCCGGTTTGCATATTCAATCGCCATTCGTAACAACGAGATAACCAGTCAAATTCTTTCGAACTCGGGTCGGGTTCAGGAATTAAAGAGTCAAGAGATCTGCAGCCCCTCACCACAACCTGTTGATCCACAAAATTAGACATACCTTCAAAATTTTAGTGTAGCCTTTTATTATGAATCTGTTTGGATTAGCTTATTTGAACTTATCTACTGATACAAGTATTTATAATAAGACTGTTTGTGAGAGAGCTTATGAAATGTCTATAAGCAATTGTCAGCTTAATTATTTCCATAAGCTCTTCAGAATAGCTTATGAAAATTGATAACGGTTTATTACTTATATGAAAATAATTTGACTTTATTTTAGCTTTTGCTATAGAAATAACTTATATGTAAGCACTTATATCTTAACAACTTGCCTCATTTCCATCTTCAAAAGAATTGATAATGTGAAAGGTGCAATTAGGTTCAACATCAAACCATTTGACTGAGTTAGCATCACCATAGCGTGGCATTACCCCAATCCTTGCATAATCATTTTTGTCATACTTTATTAATCTACAAGGAAACAAGATATTCAAAGTCACACAAATTTAAATTCTATCCTAAATTAATTTGAAAGCATTAAGTTCATATAAACTCACTGGCCTCCTTTTAGAAGTCTGTTTAGATCAATGGTTAGTGGAAAATCCATTATCACATTGTACCTTCAAAAACAAAATCCCATGAAAAATTATGTTACATGAATAGTGCACACGGTCAAAATGCGACACTTAAAAAGGAACGATGGTTACAATTTCATAGAAAAAATTGCCTATTTACTCAATAATAATAATTAATTCAAGGTAGCATAATTTCAATAGTGTTATTATACCTTTGTGTAACACCTATGTCATGGCAAAGAGTACACCTATTTAGTTTGATATCAACTTTATGAACCAACTTTTTTCCATCAGCTGAAACAAAAACACAAGAAAAATGATAAAGTCTCATAGATATTGTGACAGTAATTAATATTAAACAAAATTATATTTGTTCAATTTTTTTGATTTACAAAGAACAAGAGCATACCAGAAATAATTCCAACCACAGCAAAAGGTTTAATTGGTTCCACACCTAATGTAACTAATTCCCCTGTAATTGGAGCTTTCTGTGATGATACATAAAAAACATCTCAGTGAACAAAATAATATTGTAGAGTGCTAAAAGTATTGATTGAGACCTTCGTAGATGGTCACGTGACTAAGAAATTACATTTTGGTCACTCTCACAAAAAAGATAAATAAGTATTTGAAAAATAATTAACTAATATTTACTTTACACATTATATTAAATGATATAATATTTTTTGTGAAAGTGACCAAAAAATGTAATTTCATGGTCACGTGACCATCTAAGAATATCGCTGCAAATATTCTAATAGTAAACAAAAACCTTTGGATGGCTTGTAAAAGGTCTATTCCAATCTGCATTGAGGTCCCAATTTTTTAAGGTTTTCAAGGACAAAATATCAATCTCTTGTGGCATGTGACTTTCAGCAATTGAGTAAAATTTCCCTGAATGCTCAAACACATTGGTGTTGCTAATGTATTTGTTTGCTTTCCCAGATCTCAACTGTTAATTAGTACAAAAGATGCAACCAAATAAGTCCATAATAGCTAGCTAGAATTTTTGTCCAAATTAAATATCATGAAATACATGGATTTTATGAACAAAAATGCCATTCCATTTAGCTTTTAAAGTAGTGAATGATCATTTCGATACTCAAAATTGTACGGTCATACAATTTAGTCATCTTAAATTAAAGAATGTCAATCAATTTAGTCATTTTAATAAAATGTGGATTAAGATTTAATGGAGTTTGATTGCATGCAATCAACACATCTGACTCGTCTGATCAATATCATATATGACCAACTACAGGACAGTCACTGCACACAACCTCAATCTCTAAAATATCTTTTTAGGAAACATCGTTGTAAATCTATGAACGACTTATATATTGAGTTGAATAGTGTCTTGATACATCGATCAAAACAAATAAATAAATTAAATTGACTAACATTGTTCGATTTAACGATTAAATTACTTTTTTCTTAAATTTAGATGAATAAAATTCCCTACCCCTACAATTTCAAGGAATAAAATGATGATTCACTAATTCTAATGAAAATTATTGCAATAAAATTATTTTAAATATGTTGAATATGAAATGAATTAGTAGGCTGACCCAGTTGAAGAGATAAGCAGACAAAATGGCCATTGAATTGCCTTCTATGGCAGGCAGAAACAATGGTTTGTTTCTTTGTTTTTCAATGTTGTATGTTTCAGTTTCAACGTACTTATTGTTGTAGTGGATTTTCCAGCTTCCATTAATTGATTTTTGAAAATATAATGCATGAAGCATTCCTTCTCCTTCAACCCAAATATGACTTGACTTACCAAATATTGAATTTGTTGATTTCAGTCCTCCAAAAAGTGGATTTGGTCCTGCACATTATATATGTATTTAGCCATAATTAGCAACATATATATAATTAAGTGGCAATATATTTGGCTTATCTGATTGTATTATATATCATCACATAATTAAACTTTAGTCTTCCAAAGAAAATAAATAGCTGTATGCCTGTATAAAGATAGTTTATACTTCCTCACTCCAATATAAATTATCTTAGCAATAGTAATAATTAGGAGAATAAAATTTTGTTGGTAGTTTAAGAAATTAGTAGTTGGTTAAGCTTCAGAAAATTTATTTCCCCACCCCCCGTGTCTCTTTTTAACCCCCCTAAAATCCAAATTTATCCCTGAAATTTTAAAAATTTTGAACACAAAAACTCGGTAAAGGCGTACCGAGAATGCTAATTTCCGCGGTAAAGGGGGTTTCAATGGTGTGTAAGACCATGAGCAATGGGGTAGTTGAGAGGGGGTGTTGAAGCTGTTCAACACAGCAAATCAGTGCAATGGGGTAGTTGAAGGTGAGTTGGAGGAGTGAGGAGTTGAAGATTTTCAACACAGTTGAAGCTGCTGAAGGGGGACGCGTGGCGCGATGCTGTTGGCTCGGTCAGGCGCGTGTGACACACGCAGGGACAGGGCGCGTTGCCCAGGAGAAACACGGAGAGAGAAATTAAATTCGGACAGGTGGCAGCTAACGATTGGCTGGGCGGATTTTTATCCCATTTTATCTTTAAACTCAATTATTTCATTGTAAATTAATTTTTTATTTTTTTATTTTTATACCAAAATTCATGATTTTTTTTTCTCTATAAATAGAGACTTGGTTCATTTGATTTGGACACAGAAAAAAAAATCACATTTTTCACTCTCTTAATCTTATCATTATCTTTCAATTAGTCTTTATTTTGAAGTTTTAGTTTTTGTTTAGTGAAATGGATCCCAATAATAATTTCAACACCCAAAATTCTTCTAATATTCCAAACAATTATCAAAATCCCAACAATTTCCAAAATCCCAACAATTATCAAAATCCAAATTGCATCGTATTAATTATGTTACTTGTGTGTTGTATTGCATTTTAAGTTAATTTGTATCGTATTAATTACGTTATTTGTGTGATGTAATGCATTTTAAATTAATAATATAATAAAAAAATTATTTAAAAAAAATTTTGTTAAGTGTTTATTATTTTAATTTATTTTTAATCGATAATTATAATTTTATTTAATCATAAAAAATAAATATAAAAATTTAAATAAGAATATGAAATAAAAAGTGGTGGGGTAGAGAATGTGGTGGGGTAGGGTGTTGAATGAAAAAACTATTGGAGAGGTAAAAGTTGAATGGAGTGTTGAATGATTAGGTGGAAGAGAGAGAAGATGATGTGGAGTGTAAAAAGTGGGTGTTGAGGGTGTTGAAGGGTGTTTACCATTGTTGATGGTCTAACTGAACAATTCCCTCGGTAAACGTTTACCGAGGGTGTTTCTAAGGGGTAAAAAGGGAAACCCAGGGGGTGGAAAAGACTTACGGGGGGTGGGGAAATAAATTTTCTAAGCTTCAAATATTCTGGGCCAGTACATTTGTATTTTATCTGGGCCAACATAGAATGGGCCTCGTCAGTTTACTTTATATTGGGCCTCATAGATTTTTAGAAAGAGGTCTACTTTTGCAACCCTACCAGTTTCTTGCATACCCTACACTTTACCTATTTTATCCTTCCGCTATTTAAATAGCGAACGTTATAAAATTGAAATATTTTTCTAAATACCGTCCTCTACTAAAATATGGTAGGTTTTTTTTAGGGTATCCGCTACCTAAATAGCGCACGAGAGTATTTTGGTAAATTTGTAGTGTGCCCAACTAAAAGAGTAGGGTGACAAAAGTCAATTCATTTAGAAATAATGAGCCCTTATTCCAATGGTGTGTATGCATGACATCAAGTGTGTGTATGATATGAATAATAATAAATAATTTTGTTATATAATATAATATATCTATCTATTTAGACAAACCATAAAATTATCCGCACACCAACATGAGGGGGGCAGAGCCGCAGAGGGGTGTATTAAAAAAAAATCTAATCTGTGACCGGCACACAATCTATTTACTATGCGTTTGTGTTGTTTTTATCTAATCTACAATAATGTAGATTATGAATACTATATGACAGAAATTGCATAGAAAGAAATGTAAAATTCCTTTTTTTGGTCCTTTGGTAAATTGGGTTTATCGCGTCTGTTGACCATTAAATTGATCAACAAGCTAGTGTAACTAGTAAGAATTAAGATCGTATATTATATTATCTAAAAATATAAGAAAAAATTGATCAAACAAAATATATGTATTTAGTCCAAATTTTTAACTAAAATATATCATCTTTCTTTGATCAATTTTCCCTTATATTTTGGAACAGTATAAGTTATATATGTTAAGTTAAAATATATTTAAAGTTAATAAAATTTCCCACCATTTCTAATGTAAACACCCTCCGGAAAATCACTAGGAATTCGTCCTTGGATGCAAGTTACAAGTATGGCTTCCCCCAACTCTTCCACAGGAGCAAAGTTACTCTGCAATTTCACATTAAAAATGTAATAAACTGAACAATATGTGTGTGCGCGCGTGTATTGCGGCTTTATTTGAAGGCAAGAAGAAAAAAAAATCAATATACCTTAGATGGAAGCAAAGGTTTGTCAATGAATTCAAAGAATGAATCAACGAAAACGTCAATTAATTTAGCCACAGCATTTTTCATTGTTTTTGGAACATCAATTTGTAAGGAAACTTCAGGTAGACTTGATTTCTTGTTTGGCTGCTCAGTGAATTAATTAATTAATTAATTAACCACATATATATTAGTCAGTTTCTTTTGCAACAAATATGTGTAAAAACATAATTAACATAATAAAAATGTATAGTTTACCTTAACAACAGAGAAGAGTGGAATTTTGTTGTGGTGATGAGAATTGTCTGAGACATAGGAAGGTCTTTTCTGAATGCAACAATTAAGTTTAAATGCATTATTATTACATGAAATGGCCATAACCTTATAGATATGGGTTTAATTAATAGGTTGGTGGTGCATATCTATATATAGTATGGTGTGCATCTAAATAGGTTTTATAAGGTTGGGGTTCTCACAAGAACATAAACTACTAAGGTCACTATCATTTTATAAATAGATGTACATAAACCCCTATCGACATTATTTTATTTTATCTTGAAAAACTTTTCTCTCGGTGCTACTTGAACTCGTCCAATTGATAAGAAATTGACTCGGTGAAATTTAACTCTCATTATAAACAATATCTCTATCAACACTCTTTAAATCTTGACATTTATTTTAGTAATCTCTCAGGACTAATTAAGTTCATATCTCGGCAAATTTATCTCGGCATTAGTGTGTGTGAGTTTAGTTCTTACACTTAAAATAAAAAAAATAAAAAATAGATGTGAAATAGAAAAGGCATAAACATGAGTTTGCATCTAAAAGAGACGCATCTCTATGTATTTGGTTGGTGAAATCCGGTTTTTGGCGTATTTGAAGCTTACAATCACATTGGAATTTTTTTTTTTTTTTTTCTAGAAGCAAAGTGAAATTCAATCAACAAACAGCCATAAGCTATGCCCAAAATAGTTTACAAAGATAAAAAATTAATCCACCAATACCAACTTGGTATTATTAATATAAACAACCCAAAAATGCCAAACACCAAAAGACAGCAGGTCAATAAATCAACAGCTCAAGTCCAGGACTCACCAAAACAATCAGAAGATCAAAACTCTTTAATTACTAGTATTAATTTAACTTTTCAACCAGTTTACTTAGCAGCACTTTAGAAGTTTCTATAATGCAACAAGCCATTTTTTTAGTAGTTTTTTTTTTTACAAAACCAATTTTTAGTACTTAAACGTGTCTACGACATTTGTTTCCATATTTTCTACTTCAATATATACCAAATACACACCACATTTATTTGGATTTAGATCATCTTTAATTTTATCTCTCATGCTACACTAATTTCAACGATTTGTTCACTTTTTTTATTCTCTTTTTGAAATATTTCTTTTTTCCTTTTTAAGGTTTATCAACCATTAGCTTAGAATAGGGGCCCAACAAGTTTAGGGGCTTAAATCAAATTTTACGATGAGGCGTTCGAAAAATTAATACTAACCTTATAAAATTAAATTTTATTTATTATGAGACTCATTGTAAATATGGTAACTAAACATTTATTAATATATTGTCATAATGTATTTGTTTAAATTAAATTTTTGGGACTTTTTTTAGCCCAAAATTGTAGGGTATATATAAAACCCTTGCTTAGAAAAATGAGAGAAAGCTAAACTAAAAAGATATAGTTGACTCAGATGCTGACTTCTTGACCCTTGCTTAAATTTTTGGGACTTTTTTGGGATCAGATGCTGACTTCTTGATCCATGCTTCTCCCCCAGAAGGCGTCCGCGATCTTCTTAGAAATGATGCGATGGGAACTTTCTTTCTTCGTGAATAGTTTTTCTTTCTAATTTTCTTTTTTTCTTTAGCTTCCTTAAAAAAAAATCTAACTCATTTTTGAGTATTTCACACATTATGCTACATTTTCAGCAACTACTGCATTAAAAAACAGTGTTACAATTTTCTATTTTATTCAAACTACTCCTTGATCAATTTTAACATTTCAATATCAGTTTACACAAGAAACCAAACTTGGATGTGTTCATTCATGAATAAATATTTAATTTAATATTAAAAAAATACGGGACAAACATATTTGTCACATCCAATAATATGTTTAGTGCACTCGTGGATTGACATTTTGGTGGTGGAGTATATTTCCCTTCGTGATCACTTCGTTCAGTTTACTTTTTCAGCAGGTGGTTCACGGGCGCGTCGCTCCTTTCTGCAGCTCACTTGGCTCGCTTGTGTTTGAGTTGTATGGACGGAGAGAAACCACAAATTGTTCCGAGGCTCGGCAAGCTCTCCTCATCAGTTGTTGGACAAGATCAAACTCTTTTCTTTCAGATGGTTGAAGGCGACAAATGTTACTTTAGCTTCTAACTATCATAGATGATGGTCTAGTCCTTTGTTGTGTTTGGGTCTTGTTTGAACTGTTTGTTGGATGTCTCTTTTTGTACTTTTGTATTTTTGTGACTTTTTGTAGACGTTGATAGTCTACCTTAACACACCTTGTGCTCGGATGACTATAATTATTTATATATATATATATATATATATATATATATATATATCTCATTTTGGCTTGTTAAAAAAAATATATAAAAAATATACAACACATATTTGTCAATGATACATAAGAAAACACCGAGTAAATAGAAAATGAATTATGGAGCAAATATTTATTACTAAAACATAAAATAAAGAATTTAATTTATGTATACGGTCAGTGTAAAATTAGTTTACACATGCGCCTAATAATATATTGGCACATCATATATTGTGTTTAAAAATATTTGACGTGTCAAATTCATTAAATGATGTGGCAACACTTTATTAGATGTATGTGTAAAATAACTTCACATTGACAGTGCATAGAAATTAAACTCTAAAATTAAGAAGAAAAAAGTAATATCATTGGTAAAAAAAACAATAATATCCATGAAAATCTAAAAGAAACAATATCTACAAAAATCTGTCACGGACGGATATTTGTTTGCGAATCTGTGATCTCTAATTATCAAGTGGGGGCGAGACCATTATAAGTTAATAATGAATTGAGAAGATTTAGGAATTATGACCCACCACCGCGCTACTATGATCAAAATCAAAGACAAAAACCACTCAAACTTAAAAAGACTCATACGGGAAATGCAGCGAGCGGTGTTAAAAGGACAGAAGAAAAGAGAAAGACACGGCTTGTTAATTTTCATGTGCTTACCTTACCCACTGGCCACTGCAAATAATAACAGTAATTTTCTTTTTCCATTTATTATTATAAATAAATAAACAAGAAAAAGAAATAGAAAATAGAAATGGTTGAAAAGAGAACAATTATGAGTTTCGTTTGTGTAATACAGTAATAAAATTAAACAATTATGATTTAATTGATTGTTTTATTTCATCACCTTTGGAGAAATAATTGCATTGAAGAATGACAGCTTCTCAAGCTACTACTGCATGATTCCCTTTTCTTTTCTTTTTCTTTTTTTTGTTAAAGAAAATAAGAAAATAATAGTAATATTCTTACTGTCCTTGTAAAGATAGAAAGAGAAACAGGGGCGTGAAATTGGGTGGTGACGGGATCACAGACACCTAGTTTGGTGTCCGACCGAACAACAACAACAACACTCCGCTTCGCTTCTGTTCTGTTCTGTTTCGCTACATCAAACGCTCCTCCTACGTACCAGGTAACTACAATTTGACTCGCGTTGACCATTTTCTTGCACTTTTTTTTTTCATCTGTTTTTGTAAAATCAAATTCACTTTTGATGCATGAAACCGCAGAAATTTCTACCATATTCTTTCAGTTCTAACTGGATCTGATTTATTCCCGTGCTATAATTTTGCAGAGTTCATATCACTGTTCAGTAATTCTAACAAACAATATGGGTCAAGATGTTTTCTCCTTATTTCACCTACAAAGAAAAAAATTGTTATGCCTTATTGCTATTACCTTTGCACTCATTTTTGCTTTTCAATATTTTCATCTTCCTTATGCTAACTTTCTACTAGTACCAACCTCAAATAGTAGCACTAGCAGTAGTAGTATTTTTTATGCTAACAATATCACCCTTTTGAATCAAACAAATTTAGAACAACACCCTCTTGAGAAAGTTAATGAAACTAGGGTGTTTGAGGGAAATGAGACTACTTCGAGAATCGATTTGGTCTCAGAACAAGGAAGGGTGTTAAACAACTCATTAGAATCTGATGGACCGGGCCGTTATGACAATAATACTATAGGTATGAATTTTACAAGAGAGGTTCAAGCAATTGCACCGACGTATTTAACTCCACCGCCTACTACAAGTCCTCCAATAACAGTCTTACTAAATGATTCTGAAATTACTGGTTCTATGAATGATGAGAGGTTCAAGCCGTTAAAAGATGATGTCAATGTAATCGACAACAATTCTTCTATCACAACTGTACCTAAAGAGATTAAAGATTCTATTATTAAAGTTCCAGAGGTAACATCAATCTCAGAAATGAAACAGTTGTTGCTACAAAACTATGCTTCTTATCGATCTATGGTATGCGAGTAAATGTAATTTAGTTTATTAGTGTCGGTTGCATATTCTTGTGTTCTGTTCTTATGTTGCTAATTTGTGTTTAGAGGCCAAGGTGGTCTTCGGCTGTTGATCAAGAGCTACTGCAGGCTAGATCAGAGATTGAAAATGCTCCGGTTGTAACTGATGTTGGAAACCTTTATGCTCCCCTTTATCACAATGTTTCCATGTTTAAGAGGTATCATTTAATTATTATGTTTTTTATTTTTTAAAATTGTTCAGAATCAGAAGTGGAAATTAACTTTATTCCTGCAATTTACAAATTTAATGATACTTTTGTAATGATATATGTGAACTAAATTTTGTTTGGACATTTAGAGATATTTGCTACTCGAAGATTCTAATGATAAGTAGGTTCAATTTTTTCTGTTGGCACTGCTAAATTATTATTTGACTTTATTATATATACTGTAAAATTATCTAATTATCAGGAGCTATGAATTGATGGAGAAGACTCTCAAAGTGTATGTATACAGAGAAGGTGCTAAGCCGATAATGCATTCGCCGTATCTTTTGGGAATTTATGCTTCCGAGGGATGGTTCATGAGGCTGATAGAAGCTAATAAACAGTTTGTTACTAAAGACGCAAAGAAGGCCCATCTGTTTTACTTACCTTTCAGTTCTCGAATGCTTGAGGAAACATTGTATGATTCAAATTCGCATAGTCATAGGAACTTAATGCAGTATCTGAATAACTATGTAGACACAATTGCCGCGAAACATCGTTTTTGGAACAGAACAGGAGGTGCTGATCATTTTCTTGTTGCTTGCCATGATTGGGTATGTTTATTCGGTTAACTATCAATCGCATTAGTATTGTTCATTCTTTGTATAGTAAACCTTTTGATTGCACTGTGTAGGCACCTGCAGAGACAAAGCAGCGGATGGCGAAGTGCATAAGAGCCCTATGCAATGCCGATGCCAAAGAAGGTTTTGTGTATGGAAAGGACGTGTCACTTGCCGAAACTTATGTCCGCAATGCACAAAATCCCACCAGAGACCTCGGTGGAAAACCAGTTTCAAGGAGGAGAACTCTTGCTTTTTACGCAGGTGGTATACACGGTTACGTTCGTCCGATTTTGTTGCAGCACTGGGAAAATAAAGATCTTGACATGAAAATCTTTGGTATATTGCCAAAGTCGAAGGGAAACAGGAACTACATCCAGTACATGAAAAGTAGCAAGTACTGTATTTGTCCAAAGGGATATGAAGTTAACAGTCCTAGAGTTGTCGAGGCTATCGTCTACGAATGTGTTCCGGTTATTATATCAGACAATTTTGTGCCTCCTTTTCTCGAGGTTTTGAATTGGGAATCATTTGCTGTTTTTGTTTTGGAGAAGGACATTCCAAATTTAAAGAGTATACTTCTTTCCATACCAAAAAAGAGGTATCTTCAAATGCAGATGAGAGTGAAAAAAGTGCAGCAGCATTTTCTTTGGCATAGGAGTCCTGTCAAGTATGATATATTTCATATGATACTTCATTCTATTTGGTACAATAGAGTCTTCACAGCAAGAACCAGATAGATAAATATTTTTTTAGAAAATGGGATAAATAATCAATTTCTCTTGAGATTTTAGTGGCTAGATATTGATTTATGCCCTAAGGGCACATGTTAGCATTTCCTAGGTCATGTTAACTAATAATGTCATTTTATTTATGTGTACATTCTTTGAGTTTTTGGTGTAAATAAATTTCTGAGCTTTATTCCCTTAGCTTATTGGCAGTTCAATTGAAATTTACAGTGTGTGGGTGTGTAGGTGTGTGCCATTTTCATAAATACCATTTTCATAATTAGAGTTCATGTTCTTTCCGTTTAGCATATCTCCATGACTCCATTTTGATGCATTTTAAAATATAATGTATATTAAATGATAGGCTCCACAAAGTGTCACATTATTACATTTATATTTTCAAAACTTTAATAATTATAAAAAGGGTCTTGCTAACCGGCACCCAGGGGCACTGGTTAAGAAACCTAAAAGAAGCAACTTTGTATTAAAATCAACAATTTTTTGATTTTTAAGAAGTTAAATACACGTTTTCCAACAATATATTTCTATTTTTGCTATCTTAATTAGTAGTACGTTTTCAACAATTTGCCTTATAAAAATTGAGAGACTAAAAAATGGAAAGGATTTTAACTAAAAAAATGTGTATTTAATAAAAGAAATAAAACTAGGCTACATCTTATTTTCTTCTATCTCTATTATGTTATGCATACACAATATATAGTTTATCTCCTTCGTCTTGTCATCTCATCTCACCACTGTTGCTCCTCCATACTCCTCTCCCCGCTGCCGTCCTCCCTATCATTCTTCGCTAACCTCTAATCCACGCATGTTCTCCCTCGCTGGTCGCCACTATTTTCATGAGTGAACCTCACTATCCCTCATCATCATAACTACAGCCATAACGGTGGTGAGGTGATGACACGAAATAATAATTTATTTTTCTAAAATAATTTTTTATAATCCAAAAGTCAACAAATAGTTCTTTGATTCATAAAAATCATTGTTAAATTATTGATTTGGAAAATTATTGATTTATTAAATCATCATAACGACAGCTTTGGTATTTTTTTTATACAAAAGAGAGTCGAAGTGCAATACACAACATAATTTTTAATCTACCACCAAAGAGTTTCATGTACTAGTTTATTTTATTTTTTACCGGTTTACTGTACCAATTATGCATGAGTTAAAATAAAGAAAAATAAAAAATAGAAAACGTCCATGATCTTCCACCTGACTAGAAGATAAAACAAGACTTTGACTTTTTCACCATGTTACTCTCCACATTTTACTCCCATCTTCTTCTATTCATTTGTTCCTTCTTTTACAAACTGTCACATATTTTGTTTTTTTCTTTTACTTTTCAACAAAATACAGACACAACACACATAATAACATAAACAAATCCTATGTTCACTGTCGGTGTGATTTCATTACACCTTTTCCCTCTCTGATATCTCTCTTCTTACATCAACATTCATCTCCTTTACATACCCATCAAAAACCCTCACTAAATTTATCAACTTTTCTACCTGATCTCAAATGGGTTTGCTTCAAAATTTCCAATTTCAAACCATTTCATGATGGGTGATCCATGAAGTTTCCATTGTTTTGTGGTATTGTGTGTTATATTCTGCAATTGTAACATGGATCAAGGATTTTTCAGATTTCTATGTCAAGCAGAAACAAGAAGATTAGTTTCATTGTTAGGAATAACAGTAGCTTTAATTTTAGTACTTCAGTTTTCTGAACTTCCAAATAGTAAGTTTTTTTCTTCTCTTACTGCAAGAATCAAAAGTTTCACAATAGATTCATCTTTGGTTAATTCTACAATTGAGGGTAATAATGTAAATGTTAACCTAAATGCTTCAAATTCAAGATCCAATAATACATTACAAGATATACCAATTAGTCCTCAAGCCTCTTCATTAGATCAAGTTACAAATTCAGAAAAGGGTAAAGAAATTGAAAATATTAATAATGATAGTTCACCAGTGAGTAGTGTTGATGGAAAAGATGTTAATTTAACATCACAAGTGAATCAATCTTCCTTGCTTGCACCACAGCCTATGGTGCCATTGTCCAACGGAACATTCTTCGATTCAAAAATGTATCCGAAGGACGGAATTTTGGAATCTTTGGAACAAATCAATTTAACAATGAGTAAAGATAAGCCTAAGATTTCGAAGAATTCTAAGAGGCCATCTAAAGTAGTTCCGATATCTGAGATGAACTTGATGTTGCAGCGCAGCCACGCGTCTTCCCAGATAGCGGTATGTATTATTGGATTATGTGAGGTATCTTAGAAAATGTAGATGGAATTTTGTTATTAGATTTCTAATTTGTTTTGTTTTTTATTTTTTTAGAAACCAGCAGGTTCTGCAGCTGTTAGTGCGGAAATATTGCGTGCAAAATCGGAGATTGAAAATGCCCCTATCGTTGTGGATGATTCAAGACTTTACTCGCCTTTATACAGGAATGTTTCCATGTTTAGAAGGTATCATATTTCAATTTACTGAATCTACTATTGAGCCAAATCACTGCATTAAGGTTAAACCATAATTGACCAAAATTCTGATTGAATTTTAATAATTATGATAACTTATCATCTACTCAATCGCTTCTTTGTTATGAATAAATTGAATATAATAGTTAGATTAGATATCAATTGGAGCTTTACATATTTTAATAAATACCTTGCATTTAAAATAAGTAGATGTGCATGCATCTGGTATAAATTCATGATTTTGGCAAATGTTAGTAAGTTAGTATAACTAAGGTCATGGGTTCGATCCTTCACTTGGGCATGCAGCAGCGTTAAAACTTTTAGGGAGAGTTTTCTGCCCAATTGGGTCCCACAAGGCTCGAGGGATTAGTCTCTGCAGTTGCACGCAGAGGATACCTGGTTTATGCCAAAAAAAAAATGCTAGTTGGTAGTTACATTAGTTTCCAGCATTGGACTTCCTTATTAAAACTCCTTTGGTGTTAACTGTAGGAGTTATGAACTAATGGAGAAAATGCTAAAAGTTTACATCTATCTGGATGGAGACAAGCCAATCTTTCATGAACCATTACTTGATGGAATATATGCATCTGAAGGATGGTTTGTGAAATTAATGGAAGGGAACAAACAGTTTACGACTGAAGACCCGGAAAAGGCTCACTTGTTTTACATACCTTTCAGTTCAAGATTGTTGCAGTTAACTCTTTATGTACGTAATTCGCACAAACGTTCGAACTTAATTGACTACATGAAAAATTATGTCGACATGATTGCTGGAAAGTACCCTTTCTGGAATAGAACAGATGGAACAGATCACTTTGTTGTAGCCTGCCATGATTGGGTGTGTATGATTCTTTATACTTAAGCAAAATTTATGATTAATGCATTTTCTTCTACTTTCCTCAAACAAGAACTATAATTTTCCTATTTTTCTTCATGAAATCAACGACAAACAGTATGATATGCGCCTGGTTCAAATTTGGACGAAATAAATGTACCTTCCTTATATGTAAGTCCAGAAAGAGTAATTTGTGACGGTCTCACATGCCTAACCATTATGATTGAACCGTTAATTTCAGTCTCATCAGTAATTAAGCGGAGAATAATTAACAAGCACAATTTCTCAGGCTCCTGCAGAAACAAGAGGGCGAATGCTTAATTGCATCAGAGCCCTATGCAATGCTGACATTGAAGTAGGATTCAAGATAGGAAAAGATGTATCACTTCCGGAAACATATGTAAGATCAATTGAGAATCCTATCAAAAATCTAGGTGGCAACCCTCCTTCTCAGAGGCCTATCCTAGCATTTTTCGCAGGCGGTTTGCACGGTTACGTTCGGCCTATGCTGTTGAAGTTGTGGGAGAACAAAGAACCTGACATGAAAATATCCGGTCCGTTACCGCATGTGAAGGGTAACAGAAACTACATCGAACTCATGAAGAGTAGCAAATTCTGCATTTGTGCAAGAGGTCACGAAGTTAATAGTCCGCGTGTGGTTGAGGCCATATTCCACGAGTGCATTCCTGTTATCATATCTGATAATTTTATTCCTCCTTTGTTTGAGGTTTTGAATTGGGATTCTTTTGCTGTGTTTATCAAAGAGAAACATATTGCTTATTTGAGGGATATACTACTTGCTATATCGGAAGAGAAATACTTGGAGATGCATAAGAGGGTGAAAAAGGTGCAAGAGCATTTTCTTTGGCATCATGAGCCTGTTAAGTATGATTTGTTTCACATGCTTCTTCATTCAATTTGGTATAATAGACTTTTCTATACAAGCTAGATGTAGTAACCATGTATCAATTTTGTAGAAAACTCATTTTTGTAAACATAATGATGGTGGGAAAAAAATTCATTAGTTCTCGTTGAGGGTCATATTTATCCCCAAAAAGAAGAAATCAATCATAATAGAGTTTGTCAAGCATATTATGTTTGGTCCCTTTTTGAAATTATTCAGATACCCTAATGCTTGAAATGCCGCACAAGGAGTCTCATATTCACCGTGCCATGCAGACGGGACACGAGATAATGCATCGGCAACCTTGTTTGAATTTCCGGTTTGTATTCAATTCGAAATTGAAAACCCAACAATTTTCGTACATATACTTTCTGATCTGGTGTTTGGATAACTTGATGTAGGAGTTCACGAATGCTCTTGTGATTAGTTCGAATCACGAAAAAATGTCTGAGCAAGTATTGTCGTTGTCTCCACTTGAGAACAGCTTTAGTAATGGCATGTAATTCTTTGATGTACACAAAGGCTGCTTGTAATTTTAGACCAAATTTCTTACTAAAGAATGTAATTGGCTGGCCCTCTTGCATTAACACAGAACCAATAGGTTGTTACGCATCGCCTAGACGCCCACTGGAACTAGCCAGCGGCACGACCATCCATATGGAATGACACGATTTGCAAGCGCGAGTCGACTAATGTGTCGTGAAAATTGAAGAATGCTTCGATCTGAAAAATCCAATCCATCACTTTAGTACCATCGAAGCGAGGGACAATCAACTTGAGGTTGTCTGTTGCGTAATTTGATCCTTGTGAGTTAATGTTGCGACTAGCGGAAACCTTGAAATCCACCTCCAGAAGGTGGTTATGTAATGTTGTCTGAATCGAGTCGGAGTGGGATTCGAGTGTGTTGCAGATGAGTTCTTGGAACATGGTCGCCTAAGTGGCCAATTTGGATTGAAGGGCATTCGTGATTGATGAAAGCACCAATGATGCACCATGTTGTCTCGGACTCGGTGATCGAAAATTGCACTCTTCGAGCCAGTGTAGGCTCCAAGGAAACTGATAGAAGAAAAGAGATCTCAAGGAGAAGGAGAATATGCATATTATTCATCTTCCGTCTCAAATGACAATTACAATACATTTTAAAGAAAAAGCTGCACTACAATCTCCTAACAAGTTTGCATAATTTTAGGAACCAAAAAATGAATAACAATATTGTTGGATATGCCTTCAAATCTTCGAATATATATATATATCTTTTGTTGATTTTGTGGAAAAATTATTTTTTTGAAAAACATTTGATTTGGATTCGGTTTATTTTTAAATTTGATATATTTAAAAACAAAGTGAGATTTGATTTGATTTTATAACGATTTGTTTTAAAATAATTAGGCATGTATTTCTCTATAAATAAGGAGTGTTTTATTCATCGAAAAATTGAGAGAGCAGAAAGGGAGCAAACATGTAAGGGGTATTTGATACACCTTGGGTAGACTAGGTCAAATTGAGTCTCTTGGCAGATTCGGGACTAGGATAAAATTAGGATTAATTCTTGTAACCCTTGTTTGAGAATTTTTTGTGCAAAGTTTCTCTTCGTTCATAGTGGAACGGAGAGTTGCTCTCTCCTCCATACGTTAGTTAACACCGAACTGGGTAAACAAATTGATTGTGTTCTTTTCATTCCGCCGTTTTATTGTTTGAATTATTGCATCATCATCTCTATCCCGCTTATTATTTGGTTGCTTGTTACGCTTGCCCCACACATCAGTTTATTATTGATGTGAGTTTATTGTCGAATTCACAACAAATACTAAAAGAAAACAAAAAGATACAGTGGTTGGTGTCATTAAGCTTCTAGATCATTTTTCTTGGAAACAAATGAAGGGAAATCAAGATACTTGAAGCAGCCGATTTTTTTTTTTTTTAAATTGTTTTTCTTTTCTTAGATTATTACGAAAGATGAATAAATCAGTGATAGTATTATAACCTTACGATCCGTGGAAGAGAAGTTTCGATCACAAACAACTGAGCAAATTCTCCTCTGGTTCCCAGTGTTAGCCAAGCGATCAGAAGTTATAGAGAAAGCGTGTGTTTTGTTCTTTTAAAACGTGAGCTTCCATGACTTCACCACAAGGTTTCTATTTATAGAACCAACCGCTTGTGTGTTATGCAAGTCAAGGTGATTACTATTGGGCTTCCTTAAGCCTATTAGCCTTTGCTCTCGCACCTCATTCATAAGTCTTACTCATGTTTCTCCTTTTGACCGTTCTTTTGTGTGTGACCCTATAGGATTTGAGACGTTGGCAATAACACGGTATCTAGCAACACACCACTGTTACCCAAGTGACAAGGTGATTAAATGAAACCTTTCCATGATAATGTATATGTGTACAGTTATTGATTTATCCTTATATCTATATTGAACACAAGGCATAGATATATCATCCTTGTATAGTTAAATATTTATATTTCTTGATCCCGAAACATACTGAGTAACGAATAAGTCCAATATCTCATATATATTAACTTAATTCGGCATCGCCATGCAACTTTTTCAGTCATGTTTCATCAAAAGGCCTAAAGATATATATCCTGTTATGCATGAGGGACAAATATCATCTAGGACACTCATGTCCCTCATCATGATTCGTTGAATGCTCATCTACCAAAGTTATGGTTATCCTATTACAGACAACGTTTGAATGACAATAAAACATTTAAGTCTACATCTAGGGATCATAGTGGTTTCAAGTTTAAGAGTGATATACACTATTATCAATATGAGAGTATCTTATGACACTTTCATAACATACTATTTAGCACTCTCATGGCCGGTGGGTCAATCCAATATAAGTATTACTTCTAATATTTATATCTATATATAGACATAATATCTCATATTCATGATCTGTGAGACGTGGTCATCAATCTACATACAGTCTATATACGCTTTATTATTACCCCAATTCATATCAAAGCTTGACCACAAATACTTTTAAGAATAGTGTTCTAAAGTTAATGTAATCTCGCGATTAAGTCTCACTTAATGTTTAATTACATAAACAATCTATTCTAGGGACTTTTTTAACTAACAAATATAATAAAGAGTTCCATACTTTATTCAATAATAAAAGTCATGATACATATCATAAGTTTAACATAAACTATTGGTTTCTAGGACTTCCACCAACAACAAAACCATCAAACCACTATGGTAGTTTGGATTTTCGTTTGCCAAAGCCCGAAGATAGTTCTTTCATTTTCTCATTTGGAACAGACATAGTGTTGGGCCCATTACCGCTTTTTGAATTGGGCTTGTATCATTCCCTCCCTCTTCAAACACCACCTTGCTTTTTTGTTTTTTTGGGGTCCCTGCACTTCTTCCAACTGAAGGTGGAACATGTTTCAGATATTCAGTTGACTCTTGACATTCTTGTGAAATCACTTCATTTGTTGATCCATCTTCTTGAATAGGTGGATCAACACCTTCATTTCCTAAAATAGAATTGACTGTAGACTTGATAACCTTATCAAGCATTGCCATCTCCTCTTCGGTCAGCCCTTCATCACTCGTATCACTCATCCTGGTCATGAAAAATGTAAATTTTTTAAAACATTTCCTACAACAATGTAAACAATCTACCATAAACCCTAAAACTTAAAAACTATTTCTAGTACGAAATTTCAACACAAAAATCAAACAAATTAGAGGAATAAGACGTGAAAGTTAAGTAGCTAGCTAAGTACTTTGAGGATTTACCTTTTGGTTAGGGTAGAACCTCTTGTGGTATTTGAAATTGATAGAGTACTATTTTATACTTATCCAATTTAGGTGAGGTGAGTAATATTCGTACTCTGTTTCAATCTTTCTTTCTTCATATATATATATATATAATACATATCATTATTATATTAACAAAAAAAATTTTACCAACTTTTTTTTAAAAAAAATATTATGTATTGTGGTCAAAAGTATATTATTAAAATAAGGGTATACAACATTTAGAAATTTTTTTATTTTTTTTGACCAAAATATTGCTTTTTTCTTTATTAGCTGTAATAAAAAGTAGTATTAAAATAGGGGTATATAGAAAGTGTTTTAATTTGTTTGACCAAAAAATTTCATTTTCTTTTTTAGAAAAAAAACTATATTGGTCAAAAATAATATTAACTAGGGGTGTAGTAAATAGAATTATTTTTATTATTCTTTTGACCAATTCTATCTTAAAAAAAGGATTATCTATAGGTCAAAAGTAGTATTAAAATAAAGATATAGTAAATAAAAAGTTTTTTTACAACTTGGTAAACATAGTATTTTTTTAATGCTAGAATATTTTCTCCTATTTTCTAAATATAAGTAAAATGTTACTTTCCAAATTCATTGAGTAATTGATGAATTTGGTCTTTATTATGAGTCAAATTCATTCAGAATTAGATAAATTTAAAAATTGACTTTTTACTTAAATTTAGAATATAAAAGTTTTTTTTTTGACTAAAACAATTTACTAAAAGATTAAAAGACAACAACTGCGAAAGTGAGAGAGAGGAAAATGTACATTTTGCCTGGCCAGAAACATATGATCCTCCTGAAGAGGTTCTGAATTTCTTTCAGTTTATTCTTTGAATTTACAATTCATTGTCTATATTGTGAATTCAACTTTTACTAATGCAATATGGTTGACAGTAAGAGCCGCTGAGAATTTTCTACAAGTCATTGTCAAAACAGTTACAAACAAGTGAAATGGCGGAATTTTGGTGAGTTTCCTTCCAATCTTGCAGTTGTTACATTGAATGAATTATTGGTGAATTGTGAAAAATGAAATATATTGTTAAGTAACCAAGTTGTTTGAGCTTCAGTGGCAAGGAGCTCCTTCCAAGGACGTACCCGGGGAATACCGGTTCGATTCCCAGGGGAATAACACTTGGTCAGTGTGCATGTCTCTATGCACGAGTCAGATTAGTCGTCCACCTTTGGTAGGTCCGAAATCGGTGCGAAAGCAAAAAAAAAGAGTATACTATTAAGTCATCATGTATGTTCAGATCTTATTTTTACAGTCATCTCCAATAATTACATGTTTTTGTATTAAGGTTTTATGAGTCATGTTTCTTGGAACTCTCAATAGTTTGGTAGAATAATCCAAATAAAATTAAAACCTCTTTTCATAATTTCTTGGTAAAACAAATGTTTGTTAACAAAATGGTTGGACTCAAGGGGTTAACAAGTTTTGGTTAAGGTTGAATAGATCGCGGGAGTATTTGAGTCCGATCCCTGACTAGAATAATCAAGGGGTTAATGAGATTCGGTTAAGGTTGAATCAACATACGTAGTAAGCTGTGTTTTGTTGTTCCTGTCGTTTGATTGTGTTGAATCAAGATACGAAACCAATCAAACCAAACGAAACCCAATAAAAAAAACAGTACAAACGATTGAAAACCTAGTGATAATATTTTGAACCCTTTGAACTTAGTAGTCTTCTGCAAACACAAAAGGCAATTGGTGCTGGAATGCAATTGCACCTTACCCTTAGGCAATAAATGATTGAAGATGGCATGGCATTGATGGATTTTTCAGAATTCAGAAGCAACTGTCAAAGGTTATGGTTTATATTCAAGGTCCTGCTTCTGTTGTGGACTTAATGGTCGCTGGACTTCAAATTTTCCCTGTTGATAGACATGCTAGGTTTAGATATTTGATGATGCGAACAGACAAAGTGACTTCTAAGCCGAATAGATGTCACATTGTCTATTCACATCTTCAAATATCTAAACCTTGCATGTCTATCAATAGGGAAAATTTGAAGTCCAACGACCATTAAGTCCAAACCAAAAGCAGGACCTTGAATATAAATCGTAACCTTTGACGTCTGCTTCTCAATTCTGAAAGATCCATCAATGTCATGCCACCATCAGTCGCCTATGGGTAAGGTTCAATGACGTTCAAGCTTCCATCGCCTTTTGTGTATGCAGAAGATTACTGGATGGAATATATGCATCGGAAGGATGTTATCGTGTGACTGCAAAAACAGAATATCATTTGTTTACAAAAAGGTTTGATGGTTTGAAAACATCAAAGTTTACTTGCAGCTGCCTTTATTAAAGTTAGACATAAAGATGTGATATCCTATTAAATTTGTTGATGTATGTGTATTGTGATACACACTTGAGTTGCTAGCTTAGCTCAGTAGTAAGAGTTTAGCTTTGAACTTCAACGTCTCGGAGACATTTGTAAAATGGTCTATTTACTATTTTAACGGTGTTACGTTGTTGCTCAATAACCCACTCATAGAATAGAAACTAAAAGCATTGAACCAAAAGCAGCAGTCCAAACAAAAACCAAAGCACCAGACTTATCCATGCATCAGCGAGAGCAGCAGGGAGCACGACAGCAGCAACAAGTAGCAACCAGGGATGACAATGGGTAGGGTATGGGTAGGGTATTTATAGTCCCCATCCCATACCTACAATTTGGAAAAATACATGTACCCATCCCCATACCTGTATGGGTGACAATTTTTGTCCCCGTGCCCATACCTAATGGGTACTTAAGTATCCATACCCGTACTCGTTACCCGCATTTTTGCTGAAAATAAATTGATCAATTATAAAATATAATATCATTTTAATATAATTAAAAAAAATTTCAAATTTTTTAATGTTGACTCATGAAAATTATAAATAAAATTATTAATAATATCATGTTAAAGTTCATTTCTGTGTTGAGACATTTGCATTATGTTATAATAAATAAATATTTGTATTAAAAATGTGTAATAATATAATTATGTTGTATTTTTTAAAATTGATTTACACATATTATTATATAATAATATAATTAAAATAAATAAATATATACTATACGGATATGATGGGGTGGGTATTAAGGTACCCGTACCCGCACTCATACCTGCTCAATTTTGTGGATAATTACTCATACTCATGCTCGTACCCAAAATGCGAATTTTTATCCTACCCATTATGGGTATTTTTTGCAGGTATCCATTAGATATCATATGGGCAAATTAACATGCTTAGTAGCAACACAAAGACATGCATGAATAAAAAAAACTCACCGATTTATCCATTCAAAACATTTAATCTTTAATATCATCCACAACTTCTATTTGTTCCTTCTTTGACATTCTTAAAAATGTGATTATTCCTAGTGTTCCAAATTGTCCAAAGAGCCGTGTGCCATACCAATCTAAATCTATTCCTTACTTTTTTATTCTTCTCCGCCACACTTAGATTATCAAAGAGAGAAAACAAATTTGGTGCCAAACCACAAGAGCAACCTTTCAATGGAGGAATAAATGAGTTGAGGATTCAGGAATTCCGTTACACCAAACATAGTCGCCACAGTCCTCATTTAGCAAGATTCTCGCATAAAGAAGGTTATTCTTAGTCGGTATCCAATCATGAAGCAATTGTCAAGAGAAAGCAATAACTTTAGAGGATGTCGCACTCTCCCAAATGTTCTTGAAGATTTTTGCCTCAAAGAAAGTCAAACAAACCGACAAGAGTTCATTTGTAAGAGAACCATAAGTAGATTTCATCGAACAGCACCCTTCCGGCTCTATATTCCAAAGCCGACAATCCACCTCATGAGAAAGTCTTTCATTTTCAAGATTTACCAATAGTCGAGTGACTCGATCTTCCTCCCATTGAAAAAGCCTCCTTCTCCAAATAAAGTTCCAACTCCACCGCCCCCTATACTACCCCAACCTCCCTAACACAAGCCTCTTTTTGAAGTGAAAGTGAGAACAACCTTGGGAACTTGTCACACAACAGCAAGTCCCCTAGTCACTTCTAACCAAAACCGAGTATCGGCGTCGTTATCTATTCTACAATCAATGGCATCAATGACCCAATTTTTAGATTCCACACAATTTTCAAGTTCACGAATATCTTAAATATCTTTCTACGCAAAATAGGGAAATGCTAGATTCCTCAATTCCACATTATGTAAAATTCGGGCTCCATATTTAGCCACCAAGAGTTGGTAACGAGAATTTGTAATTTATTCTTTTTGTGTACAAAGGGCCTAAGCTCAAGAATTTATAAATTTAGTAATATACTAAATCGGTGAATGAAATTTCTTTTCATTTGTTTACTCATTGGCAAGATCTTTAAATCATTACGACAATAATGTATAATATATAGGGCAAATTACACTAACTATCCTCAAGATTTGTTAATAGATCACACGCACACCCCCTCTATTTTTTAACCAAACACTCACCTCCCTTGTTTAATTTTCTATGTAACAATTACCTCCATTCATGGTTAACACCGTTAAATCCTTGTTAAAAATTGACCAATGAGTTACTTTCTTATTTTAAATCCTAATTTCTATTTTTCCCCATATGTTAGAAGAAGGGTCAATGAATCACATGTGACTCTGAGCAAAAACATTAATGTTTCAATAACTAGAAATTGAACAAAAGGAGTTCAATAAATTGATATACTTCTGTGAGATTTAGCAAATGAGCCACATGAAAGAAAATATGTTAGAAGGGTCAATGAACCACATGAAAGAAATCACCATGTGACATACACAAGGAAGGAGTTTAGAAAACACATTTCATTTGACAGGCCAAATAGAAAATATTGACAGGACAAGAAAAAACTTATATTTTTGGACGAAAAAATAAAAAAACAATTCAAGAAAGGAGTTTAAGAAACACGGTCCATTTGATAGACCAAATAGAGAAGATGTCAAGACAAGAAACATTATTTTTGGAAGAAAAAAAAATCCTTTAACTATATATGGCTGTTTAACGGTGTCAATTTGGAGGGAGGTTAGTGCTTTTATAGAAATAGAGGGGTGCATGATAAGTGACATATTGATAAATCTCAAGAAAGATCAATGTAATTTACCCATTAATATATTACTTATGATCAATTTACAAAATTAGAGTTGATAATTTTTTTTTTACAAAATTAGAAAGAGTGAAGATGAGTGTTGCAGTATAGTTCAAGAACACAAAAACTATAATTCCTAAGAGTTTTTTTTTTCTTCTTGTTCATTCATTAAAAAGAGGGATGGTTGAGAGTCAATTTTGATACGGAATCACCCATCTTGATAATTTTTTATTATTCTAATAAATAATTTTCACATATTTTTATGTTTCGGTTTTCTTTTTTGTGATTTCTTCGTCAGATGTTACTCCTGTCGCAGTGTGGAGATGTTTGTTTTGATTTCTCGTCTTAATACCGTGTTTGTTTTAATTTCCTGTCTTAGTGCGGTGTTTGTTTTATTTTAGATATGGAGAGTTGTTTTGATCTAAATCAAATGTAGATTCAATGACTTTAGTATCTTCAACGTCGAAGTTCCGAAGGCATGACTATTATGGACATATAAATTTTATCATATCAATTGTAGGCTTGTCATTAGGTCATTCTATGTTATTAACTCAGGTGTTGTGAGCTTGTTCGCAGAATCATCCTTTTTAATTTTTAATGAATTTGAAAATGTATTGATTTCTATTGATTGATTTACTCTACCGATTTGAATGAATGAATAACATTGTTTTTTAGTAAAAAATCTTTTTTTACTAAAAAAACTACAATATTCATTCATTCAAATCGGTAGAGTAAATCAATCGATAGAAATCAATACATGTTCAAATTCATTAAAAACTAAAAAGGATGATTCTGCGAACAAGCTCACATCATCTGAGTTAATAGCGTAAAACGGCTTAATGTGTACAAATGTGACAATACCTACAATTGATTTGAAAAAATTCAAATATCTGGAGCCTCCGAATCTGCAATGTTGATGATGCTAAAGTTATTGAAGTTATTGAATCTACACTAGATTTGGATCAAAACAAATATGAATAAAACAACACCGTACCAAGAAGGAAAATCAAAACAAACACTATATTAAGACAGAAAAAACAAACAACTTCACACTAAGACGGGAATAAAACAACACCAGATAAAAAACTCACAAAGAAGAAAATTCAATCAAAACTAAAATACATGAAATCACTTTTTTTAAAAAAAAAAATAAATAATCAAAATGGGTGATTCTAAATTAAAATTGATCCTAAATCATTTCTTTAGTGGATGAAGAAGGAAAAAAACAAAGCAAATTAAGGTTATTATAGGTGGCGGCTGGTTATTGATATGTATTAACAAATAAGTATTTAAGTATCCTTAATTACTTATTTTTCAGTTTTCACCGTCAGTTTAATCTGGTTCGGGAATCAGTTATGGCATCAAGTGGTTTCAGTCCCCTTCCGATCACAGATCCTGCAACTGTGATTGGGAGGAGACTGAAACTACCTAATGCCAGAACTGACTCTCGAGTTAGATTATATTGATAGTAAAAAAAAAAAAAAAAATAGTTAAGTATCCTTTTTGTAAAAAAGAAAAGAAAAGTATGTGTAAGCATTTTACAAAATAATTTATCCTTACAAATTTATTTTGTTTAGTTTTTTAAGAAAATCATTTTATTTCTTTTTGGTAAGGAAGAAAATCATTTATAATAATGTAGAGAGATATAAAATTCTCTACAACAAAAATGAAATGCTTTTCTTCAACATCTCTAAAAACAATACTCTAAATTTATATATATATATATATATATAGAGGATGTATCCTATGAGAATGACAAAGATATATGAGAATATGAGAATGAATATGAGTCATTAGATTAAAATGGAGGGCTTAGATTGGGAGAGTCAAAAACTTGTTATGTTCTCCAATATGATCAAGCCATGTGTAAAAAAATTCCATGTCAGCAATCTTGTGGTCAAAATAGTCAAGGGGGGCCATGAAATGCAAAAGGGGGCAAACGTGGGGGGATAAAATCGCACGTTTGAAACTAGGGGGGCCAAAATCGCACAATTAGGAAACATGGGGGGCCAAAACTGCAATTTAGCCTTCTTTAAATTTACAATTCATTGTCTATATTTTGATTTGTGAATTCAACTTTGTACTAATGTAACATGGTTGTTCATATCCTATGTTGACAGAAAGAGCCGCTGCGGATTTTCTATGAGTCATTGTCAAAACATATACCAACAAGTGAAATGGCAGAATTTTGGTGAGTTTCCTTACAATCCTGCAGGCTGCAGTTGTTACTTGTTCTATGAAATTAACATATATGCATTCAATGAATCATTGGTGAATTGTGAAAAATGAAATATATTGTTAAGTCATTCAGTATGTTCAGATCTTATTTTTGTTAACCAAGTGGTTGGACACAAGGGATTAATAAGTTTTGGTTAAGGTTAAATCGATCAGGAGCACCTGAGTTTGATCCCTGGCTAGAATAATCAAGGGGTTAATGAGATTCGGTTAAGGTCGAATCAAGATATTTGGTAGGCTGTGTTTTGTTGTTCCTGCTGTATGATTGTGTTGCAGGCTGCCTTTTGTGCCCGGTAGTATTGGTTTTTTTTTCTAGTGTTGGGTCTGTTGAGTGTGTTCGTGCTGGGGGTTTTGCGTGTTTCGTTTGTAGTTTTTAGCTTTGTCCTGGGCATGGCTTGTGCTCTTGATAGAGGTTATTATCTATAAATTTGATGATTCAAAAAATCGTAAATTGAAAAGTCATTAAATACAAGACAACTAAATTGACATTTTAGAAAACAAATCTATAAATGTATTAAAGAAAGTATATTATATTTTCATAAAAGAAAATGTCTAGGCTATTTAATATACTCTATATACCCTTGTGAATAATTATGTTATGTGTAACTAGTACAAAGTAAATTTTGAACTAGATTGTTGATGAGAAAGGAAATGAATGTTCATAATTTAGGATCTAGCAATGGTTGGTATGATGATATCAGATTTTGCTCAAAACTGAAAATTTGCAGAAAAGAAATTGGTTATCATAAAAAAAATCAGTTTCTCACGATTCTTCTTGTCACATAAGGTAGCATCTCTCTCACCTATTTCTGGTCTTCAAATCTTCCTATTCTGTTCATCTAGTTTCCTCCGTTCACATTCGACTTGTGAGATGACTGATATATGAACTATTGTAAGAGAGATTTCATACATAACGACTAGTTCCATTATGTCGGTGTATCATAGCATGGTAGTCAAAATCGCAAATGTAATCGTGTAATCATACGATTTTACGATTCAAAGTAGTTGCAGCGATTAAGTTCATGCCCAAAATCGCAGATTCATAAAATCACGTGTAATTGTCCCTTTTAATCGTGGAATCGTGTAATCCAATGATTTCGTACGATTCTGCAAGACCGGTCGTAGTGATGGAGATGGTGAGATTCGTTGCAGCGCTGTTGAGATTCTAGGGTTCGTCTTCATTCCTATATTCGCGGGTGATAGAAGAGTTTTCGGGTTAGAAGACGACCCATTTCAGGAGTTGTTTAGTATACGACCCATTTCAGCGGGTCGGGTAAAAAGAAGCCCATTTATGAAATTAGGTTTATTTTTATGGGAAACAGGGTTTTTAAAGTGGCAATAATTGCCCCTTTTTCTCAATACGTTTCACATTAATACTGCAGTAAATCATGCATAATTCCAAGGCTAGAAAAAGGGGCAATTTTTGCCACTTTAAAAGCCCTGTTTCCCATAAAATAAACCTAATTTCATAAATTGGCTTCTTTTTACCCGACCCACTGAAACGGGTCGTATACTAAACAACTCATGAAACGGGTTATCTTCTAACCCTAAAACTCTTCTATGACCCGTGAATACAGGAATGAAGACGAACCCTAGAATCTCAACAGCGCCGCCGCGAATCTCACCATCTCCATCACTGCGACCGGTCTTGCAGAATCGTACGAAATTGCTGGATTACACGATTAATAGGGACGATTAAACGCGATTTTATGAATCTGCAATTTTGGGCATGAACTTAATCGCTGCAGCTACTTTGAATCGTAAAATCGTACGATTACAATCGCGATTTTGACTACCATGATCACCAAAAGCATCGAGAGTTTGTCAAACAGATAAAAAACATACTTAATAATATAAATTCAAAACATCTTATTCTAATACTACCCCTCAAGCTAAAAGCTTATTAAGCTTTAAGCTTGTTACAAAATTAACCCTAAAAGCAACCAAAGCCGAACCAACTAATATCATAACCAACGGAGCAACCAAAGAAGAAGCAACAGAAGCAATGAACCATATCAAAGGAAGAAGCAAAGCAAACCAATCATATTCAATCCAAACCAACTGAACCGAGCGAAACCAAACCAACCAATTGTGAGCACTATTGTGACTCACCAAACAATCAAAAGAAACACTAGTGCTTCACAAACAAACTATGAGCGTTGACCCACCAAATCAAACTGAACCACACGAAGGTAAACCAAACAAAACCAAATGGAATTGAACCAAACGAAACAAACCAATCAAACCAACATAGAAAAGAATAAAACAAATAGGGAAAACCAAACCAAATAGAAGAATCATAGGGAGATGAGAAATCAAAAAGCCTAACCTATAGGGGGAGAGATACAATCAAACAAACGGAGAAATCAAACAGAATAACGAATAAGGGAGAGAAACAACCAAACAGACCGAGAGACAAACACAGAACGATGATATTGGACTAAGCCATGTCAAGGGAATTTGAATTACATGGACGCCCATGATCTTTTACGACTGTGTCAAAAGTACAAGATCAGAACTCGCGGACACTGCATTTTCTAGGAGTGAATGAAGCAATTCAACAACGGATTTAGTCACTAAACAAAAAATGATTTGATCACGTCTGTTTAGTGACTTAATCATCAAATCATTTAATTCAGTGACTTAATCCGTTGTTGAACAATTTCATCCAATTACCAAAAGATGCAATGTTAGCAAGTTTGGATCTTGTACTTCTGACACTGGCTTAAAAGATCATCGACGTCCTTGTAATTCAAATTCCCTTGTTGTGGCTCAGTCCAATATCATCATTTTGTGTTTGTCTAACTTGCACTGTGGTATTAAGGTAGTTGCTATAGTTCAGCCTAGAGAATTTTAGTACAACATCACGCTTCTGAATCCACGGTCTCGGAAAAATTGATATATGAATTTAAATTCATATATATAAAAGTAATATAAATCATCATATATCCTATCATTGAAGAATGGATATAATAAAACTTATTGAACATTCCAATCTGAAATATATATACTTCTGTAGCATTATTTTTCTTCCATGAAACATTTTGTTTCATTCATAATAAAAAAAATTTATTAATTATATGTAAAATATAATAAAACTATAGATGTCTATCAACGGCCATTAAGTCCAAACCAAAAAAGGGACCTTGAATATAAACCATAACCTTTGACGTCTACTTCTCAATTCTGAATGATCCATCAATGTCATGCCACCTTCACTCGCCTATGGGTAAGGTTCGGTGACGTTCAAGCTTCCATCGCCTTTTGTGTCTGCAGAAAATTATTGGGTTCAAAATTGAAACACAGGGTTTTCAATCGTTTGTACCGTTTTATTTTGAAGTTTTTATTTTAAATTTTCAATAATATAAAAGCTATGTGAATGATCCAAGACTTTATTTTTTTACTTTACTCACCTTTATACAGGAATTTTTCCATGTTTAGAAGGTATCATAAACAATTATCATATTTCAATTTACTGAATCTACTCTTGAGCTAAATCACTGCATTAATGTTAAACCATAATTGACCAAGATTCTGATTGAATTTTAATAATTATGCCAACTTATCAGCTACTCAACCACATGTTTCTTATGAGTAAATTGAATATAATAGTTTGATTAGATAATTGCAGCTTTACATATTTTAATAAATACCTTGCATTTAAAATATGTAGATGTGCATGCTTCTTGCAAATGTTAGTAAGTTAGTAGTTACTAGTATATTAGTTTCCAGTGTTTCAATCCCGGACTTCCTTATTTAAACTCCTTCAATGTTAATTGCAGGAGTTATGAACTAATGGAGATAATGCTAAAAGTTTAGATCTACCCGGACGGAGACAAGCCAATCTTTCATGAGCCATTACTGATGGAATATATGCATCAGAAGGATGGTTTCCTTATATGTAAGTCCAGAACGAGTAATTTGTGACGGTCTCACATGTCTAACCATTATGATTGAACCATTAATTTCAGTCTCATCAGTAATTGAGTGGAGAAATAAATAACAAGCACAATTTGTCAGGCTATTGTAGAAACAAGAGGGAGAATGCTTAATTGCATTAGAGCCCTATGCAATGCTGACTTTGAAGTAGGATTCAAGATAGGAAAAGATATCTCACTTCCAGAAACATATATAAGATCAATTCAGAATCCTATCAAAAATCTAGGTGGCAACCCTCCTTCTCGGAGGCCTATCCTAGCATTTTTCGCAGGCGGTTTGCACGGTTAAGTTCGGCCTATGCTGTTGAAGTTTTGGGAGAACAAAGAACCTGACATGAAAATATCCGGTCCGTTACCGCATGTCAAGGGTAACACAAACTACATCGAACTCATGAAGAGTAGCAAATTCTGCATTTGTGCAAGAGGTCACAAAGTTAATAGTCTGCACGTGGTTGAGGCAATATTCCACGAGTGCATTCCTGCTATCATATCTCATAATTTTATTCCTCCTTTGAGGTTTTGAATTGGGATTCTTTTTCCGTGTTTTTCTTTGGCATCATGAGCCTATGATTTGTTTCACATGCTTCTTCATTCAATTTGGTATAATAGACTTTTCTATACAAGCTAGATGTAGTAATCATGTATCAATTTTGTAGAAAACTCATTTTGTAAACATAATGATGGTGGGGAAAAAATTCATTAGTTCTTGTTGAGAGTCATATTTTTCCCCCAAAAGAAGAAATCAAATATTCATAATAGAGTTTGTCAAGCATATTATGTTTGGTCCCTTTCATGAGATATTTTTTGAAATTTAGAAGTTCTTATCATGTGACTGCAAAAACAGAACATCATTTGTGTACGAAAAGCTTTGATGGTTTGAGAACATCAAAGTTTACTTGCAGCTGCCACTATTAAAGTTAGACATAAAGATGTGATATACTATTAAACTTGTTGACGTATGTGTAATGTGATACACACTTGAGTTGCTAGCTTAGCTCAGTAGTAAGAGTTTAGCTTTGAACTTCAACGTGTCGAGTTCAAATCTCCTCGGAAACATATGTAAAATGGTCTAATTTACTATTTAACAGTGTTGTTTCAACGATTTTCTCTCCATGTTTTGCACGGGGCTCAATACTAGTATTCCTGTATTTGTTTTGTTTTTCAGAAAAGGATCAAGTTTTAATTTGCAAAAAAAAAATGCAGATAAACGGAAAACTAAAGCAACGGGTTAACGTCTTTATAGAAAACAAATTTGGTGGCATTAATTACAATGACAAATCCCAACCACCTAAAAATCTCATACCAAACCACAAGAGCAACCTTACAATGGAGGAATAAATGAGTTGAGGATTCACAAATTCCGTTACACCAAACACAGTCACCACAGTCCTCATTTAGCAAGATTCCTCGCATATAGAAGGTTATTCTTAGTCGGTATCCGATCATGAATCAATTGCCAAGAGAAAGCAATAACTTTATAGGGTGCCGGACTTTCCCCTTGAAGATTTTCGCCTTAAAGAAAGTCAAGAAAACCGACTCTAAGAGTTCCTTTGCAAGAGAATCATAAGTGGATTTCACCGAAAATCACTCTTCCGGCTCTATATTCCAAAGCCAACAATCCACCTCATGAGAAGTCTCACATTTTCAAGAATTGCCGATCTTCCTCCCATTGAAAAAGCCTCCTTCTCCAAATAAAGTTCCAACTCCACCGCTCCCCCTCTACTACCCCAACCTTCCTAACACAAGCCTCTTTTTGAAGTGAAAGTGAGAACAACCTTGCGAAATTGTCACACAACAGCGAGCCCCCTAGCCACTAGTCTAACCAAAGTTGGGTATCGGCGCACCTATTCTACGATCATTGGCATCAACAACCCAATTTTTAGATTCCACACAATTTTCAAGTTCACAGATGCTCCAACCCAATTTTCAAGCTCACAAATGATGAAAATTTTTAGCCACCAACACATCCTTCCAAAATGCTTCATCCTCTAGTTTAAGAAATCTACACCTCCATTTGGCAAGAAGGCTAAAATTCACCACTTTAATATTTTTAACTCCTAAACTACCATTATTCTTTTTTTGACAAACCACGTTCCACTTATCCAATTAAGTTTCTTACCTCCATTCACTCCACCTCCTAGAAACTCCCTTTGAAGGCGAATCACTCTTTTAACACTTGAACCAGCATTTTAGAAAGGACATGTAGAAGATCGGTATAGAATTCAGAACTGCATTAAGTAAAGTTATCCTCCCACCAAGACTTATGTACTTATTTCCCCATGAATTTAACCTTTTTTGAAAGTTATATCTAACATAGATTCCCAAGTAGATGTTCGTCTTCGATTTGCTCCCACCGGGAGACCAAGATACTTGAATTGGATCCCTCTTTCTCTGCAACTTAGAAAGATACAAGCCATTTTCAATGAAATCTGCACCAGCATTAATACACGTAAGACAACTATTCCAAAAATTGACTTTTAACCTGTAAGCAAATTTTGAACCCACAAAGAATAGCTTTGATAGTCCAAAGGTTTATCACTGTCGCCTCACATATACATAAAGTGTCATCTGCATATTATGCGAAATCTTGAGAATTTGTAATGAATTTTAGAAAGGAATTGGTAATGAGAATTTGTAAAAAAAAAAAAAATTGTGTACAATGGAGCCTATGCTCAAGAATTTGTAATTTTTTTTCACAAAGAATTTGTAAATTTAGTAATACCAAATTGGGGAATGAAATTTCTTTTCATTTGTTTACTCATTATTGGTGATTGTTAAATTTCTACGCACGACAAAATCATTAAGACAATAATGCATATTAATGTAGTATTACTTTCGATCAATTTATAACAATATATTATGATCAATTTACAAAATTAGAGTTGATTACAAAATCAGAAAGAGTGAAGATGAGAGCTGTTGGAATTGAAATTTAACTATTCTAATAATTCACTAATGTTGTTATAATATCTTGGAAATAAGATGAAATTTAACTATTCCAAGATATCTTGGTTTGAAATCTTTTACTCATGGCTAGAATATTCACCTTCAAAGGATGCCGCATTTTGCTTACCATGTTATCTTTTTAATAAAGGACCAAGTGGAAGTTTTGGATCAGATGTCTTTATTACTACCGGTTTTAGAGGATGGGAAAAAGTGAGAGATGGAAAGAATTGTGCTTTTCTTAAGCATATAGGGAAGGATCCTCGGTCGGCACACAACAAAGCAATGCAAGCTTATCAAGACTTATTGAATCAAAAGGCAAATATTGAGAATGTTTTCCATAAACAAAGCTCAAGTCAAATTAAGAAGAATCGACTATGTCTCAAAGCTTCAGTTGACTCTGAAGGTGAAAAAACACAAGAAGGGGGGGGGGGGGGTTGAATTGTGTTTTGAGAATTAAAAGTTTTTCAAAATAAAACTAAGTATGCAGCGGATATAAACACAAAATAAAAAGAGGGTGCTGAGAGAGAGAGAGAAAGACACAGAATTTATCCTGGTTCCCCTCACAAATCGAGAGTACTCCAGTCCCCTTGTTACTAACAAGAGATTTTCACTATAATCTACTTAAGATTACAAATTGCTCAAGCACACTTGCAAGAGACTTCTCAGGTGCTCAAGTTTTACTAAACAAGAGACTTCTCAAATGCTCAAGTTAAACTTAACAAGAGACTTCTCAAATGCTCAAGTTAAACTTAACAAGAGACTTCTCAAACAAACTTAAGAATAAGAATGAATGTTAAGGAACACTTGATATACTATCAGAGGTGTTTACAAAATACAACTCAAATTGTTCTAAGACTTAGAATGACAGATTTAAATTATGATGTCAGAATGCTTCTTAGTCTTTGAACAGTGTTGGTAGAATGGTTGTTCGAACAGTTGTCATTTCTTCCATTTGAGTCTTCTATTTATACTTGGAGGAAGATGATGACCGTTGCAGAGAGAGAGGTGCCAGCTGGAATTTATTCGTACAATTGTGATAGCTGTAGTTACCTTCTTTGGTAAAGATATCCAATTCCACTACCTTGCTATTTGAATTATCACTCATCCATTTTGAGTAATAATAGTATAATAGTACGTTTCTCAATTGCGCTCCACATATGGATAAGGTTAACGTTGTACCAACGAATATTCCTTCCTGTGGACGTGACAGATCCTTGAAGTAGATTGTTAGCTCTTGAGTGACGTAAATTCCTTTTGCTTCAGATGCTGTTATCAATGCTTCTTGAGGCCCTTTTTGCTTCTGAGTCCGTCAGAGCCTTGTTTTTGTCCTCAGAGGCACTTTCTTTAACATACAAAACTTAAGCTTCTGATGAACAGTGATGTGCTTTCAGAGCTTGTTTTGACTGGCTTCTCTGCTATTATTCATAGTGCTTCTGAATGAATTTTAACTTGTAGTTCTGCACACTAGAATAACCATTAGTAATTCCAATTGTAATTTTAATACTTTGTTATCATCAAAACCACTTAAAACATTAGAGGTTCATGTCAGACCCACTTTGTTCCAACAATCTCCCCCTTTTTGATGATGACAAACCAAAGCATTAAAATTCAATTGTTGTTGATTTAATTTAATTATGATGACTTCAGGTTTCAAAGGTTTGCAATCTCCCCCTGAGTCTGATAATCCATAAGGGTAGGTTTGTAAGCTCCCCCTAAGTTTTATCCATAGTTAATTAAAACAGTTTAAGAGTCGATTTATTAACTTAAAATAAATTTTCATATTTAACTCTCAGAAGCATAGTTTTGTAAGCTTTGCTTCTTAGAGTTTGATAATGCTCAGAAGCGGTTTGCAAGCTCTTCTGACATTGTCTATGAATTTTATTTTAGGTTCTTAAATTTTCTCCCCTTTCAATAATCGTTCAGAATGAGAAAGAATCATAAGGGATAAATATTGATTCATAATGCATTTAATATTACAGATTCAGATTGAGCAGTATATGAATGAATCAACATTAATTTTAACGCTACTCTTACTCCCCCTTTTGGCATCAGTCAAAAAGACACAGAAAACCAAGCAGTCAAAGCGCCAAACAAGGTAGTCAAGTCAAGAAGGCAGTGACAACCAAACGCATTCAATGAATGGCATTGATTATCCTACTGACAAGATATCTTGAAGGTACTATAAATAAAGGATGATTCCTCTCATTTTACTCATTCAGAGTAATCAAGTAATATCCAAAAAAAACATATAATGGAAAAGCAGGTTACCAAGGATGCTTCAGGCTCAAAAGGAAAGAGCAAGAGGGGAGCAGAGCCCTGGCGCTGCGAAGAAAACAGGCTTCGCTACGAAAGAAACAAGCAAGAACTAATATTGACAGAGTCAGAGGAGGAAGAATTGGGCTCTGATCTGGAAGAATTTTTATGGACATACAATGATGATACTCCATACGAAGAGTACGAGGCTGCTGTTCAGAAGAACACTGAAGAACTAGTGCAAAAGGCCACTGCCAACTTGCTTGCTTACATTAAGGAGAAACATAAGAAGCTAGATGCAGAGTCTTCTGAAGTTAAGCCTAGCTCTAAGTAGAGTCTTATCATTCTATGTAATAGAAATTCTTCAATAATATTAATAAAGGAGTTTATGCTATTAATTCCCTTTGTTTTAAGCAAGTTTCTTATGTATATATACCTCATTCCTATTGTCAGAAAACCAGTTACCAGACACGCCTCATTCGGTATTGGTGCCCCGTTGTTAAACAGGCTTTAATACTAAGAAGCTATTTCATGAGTAAACAGGAGTACTGATGAGAGAGACTCTTAGGTTTTGAAAATCCTAGGCTTATTAGTTTAAAAACTAAGATGCTCTTCAGCATCTTTCACTAGAGTCAGAATTCTCAAGAGTACCAGACAATATCATGGTATATAGAAAGGTTAAATTTTGAAAAACAAATATAAAACAAACATATAAGCAAAAAACAAACACACAAATATGGATAATATAGATATGAATTAAAAAAAATTATCCAAAAATTACACAAGAACTAACAACAAAACAAGTGCTCAAACAATGACTAAGGTTTCTTAACATCTGCTATGGCTTTCAGAAGGGTTAACATCATGTCATCCATCCTTTTGTGAACTGATTCCACAGCAGCATTCACATCAGTGCGCACATCCACTCTTAGTTCATCAATTTCATTAGCCATGTCAGTTCTGAGATTATCCAAAGCATCTTGAACCGCAGGAGGTATTGCAGATGAGGTTGAGGCTATGTCAATCTTCATAGGAGAGTGAGAAGGAGTTGGAACAAAAATGGGCTTCTTACCCTTGTCAGAATCTTCATTGATATCCGTATCTTCTCTTATCAGATTCTGATCAAGCATGGCAACATCTTGTTCAGTAGCTTGATTCTCATTGATCTTATTGGTTTCAAATGTAGCAATATGCACAGCCCTATCTACCAATAATTTCAATGCTTCTTGTTCAGCTAGCCTTTTGTGCTCAATTTCAGCTTGCCTCTTCTCTTCTTCTTCAGCAGCTATCCTAGCCTGCTCCTTAACATGGTTGTAAGATGTGAGCCTTGGAGCGTTTAGCTTCTCAACAATCTCAAACAGTTCCCGTACAGTGTTTGCTCCTCTACCCTTAATCTTATCCTTCAGATGAGTACTGAGAATCCTTAAAGATTTACCAAATAAGTACTCTAATTCCCTGACATCAGCATCTATATCAGAAGGGAAGATAAGAGCTTCTTCCTCTCTTTGTTTGAACCTCTTAAGTCTAATACCTATAGCATTATTTAGCAACTCAAGGTTTGGTTCAGAGTCAGAATTGAAAAAGGGTAAGGATGGGTCAAAGGGAATGGTTGGTTCAGGTTTCTTTCTTTTGAGTTCAATGATTTTGATTTTACTGAGATTTGGAGGTATGATATCATCATCAAGATTGATGGAATCCTTGAATATTTGACGTTCAGCTTTAGTTAGGTGTTGGTAAAGCTCAAGAACCTCTTCTAAAACTAGAGGTTTATTGAGTGGGTCAGAGACAGGTTGTGGTGAAGGTGAAGGAGATGATTCATCAGAGTATACTTCAGGTTGAGGTGATTGATTTTGTTGTTCAGTCATGACTTTATTGGGTGATTGATGAGGTGATTCTTGTTGGGCTTCAGAATGAGCAATTGACTCATCCTGAACAGGTGTAAATGTAGGTGGATTTACTTGTGAGATGTGATCAAGTGAGGGGGGAGGAGTTTGAATGACTTGAACAATAGGTGGTTCTTGGATAGTTTGAACAGTAGAGGGTTTGATAATAGGAAAACGAGGAGAGTTGGGATTGGAATGTGTAAAGGCATCTCCAGATAGATGTTGTTGGAGATGATCAAGAACGGATTCAGTAGTTGTTGGTTGATTAAGGATGGTAGTGTCTATGATGATGGGGGTTTCTTCATCAGAGGAAAGTTGGATTGGCTTTTTGAAGGGTCTCTTGGTAGTCTTTTTAAGATTTGTTTTCTTTGGTCCTTCTCTGATTATCTTAGCAATGAATTCCTCAGAGTCAGTGCTAGTATCAGATGATGATGATGATATAGCTTTATGATCAGGTAAGACTACACTAATAGGTACGGTGAAGTCTATGGGTTGAGGTTGATTGGTAGATGATGGAGGTTGAGAAGTAGAAGGGTTAGCAATGGAGGGTTGGGGTTCAGAACCAATATCCTGAGCTACAGGAATGCTAGAAGTATTAGATTCAGAGGTCTTACCTTTTGGTTTAGAAGCTCTGGTCTTTAATCTCTTTGCAGGTTTAGCAGGGTTCTGATCTTCCTCAGAAGTTGAAGGCCTATCATGCCTTTTCTTTGTACGCTTTTCCTTCTGAACAGCTTCAGCCATCATATTTCCAGCACCTCTTTCACCTTCCTCAATCTCATCAGCACTATCATGCTTTTGATCATCAGAGCCTTCATCAATCATTTCTTGCTCAGTAGTTCTTGGCTTTCTTCTGTTCCTTGTAATATCTCTTGGTCCCTTGAAGATATCCCAATTAGGAACACTTACAACCATTTTCCTGGGCACACTAACCCCAGTATCTCTTCTTACTGACTCAAGAAAGTTCTTGATGACCTCATCATTATCATGTTCTGATATGGTGGGAAACCCATCACACCAGAAGTACTTTTCGTACACTTGCTGTAGAGGTGTTTTCACTTGAATGATTTCTTCCTTGGTTTTTCTCTTCATGTTGACCAGAACTGATGCATCATACTTAGCAGTTTGGAAAACTCTAAGTTTTTCTTTGGCACTCACAATATCTGTGAGTTTGGTTTGCCTTATCAGTTCTGAAATTAACCTTGGGTGATGAATGACTGATGGTATTTTAGTTCTACCCTCATTGATGGTAAAGCACATGTGCTCAAAAAGAATCTTAGCCAAATTAACTTTCACCCTCTTGTATAAGAACCAGATGAGATGTTTGTGTGGAATGGAGATGGTATCCAATCCACCTTTTCTGGTGAAGATGGTAGACAAACACATTCTAAAAGCAAATTCAAATGTGTGCTTCATGTGCATTACTTTTCCAAAATCCCTTTGTGTGCATCCAGATTTAAAGAGGTCCTGATGAATTGAATCCAAATGCTTGCTTTTCTTATCATACACTTCTATATCTTCTCCTTTGTTGTCTAAACCCAGAATCTTAGCAATGTGTGCCTGAGTTATCACAACATTGATTCCCAAAATATTTGACCTAATTTCCCTTCCTCTATAAGGTTTAAGACCAAGTTCCTTTCTTGTTTTCCCTCGTAATTCCTTGTTCTTCTCAACCATATCCTTGTATTCTTTATCAGCACTTGCTCTATCGTACACTTTAGCCTTCTGCCAGAAATACTTCACTATGTCGTAGTATACGAAGCCATTAAGCATCTCAAAATAATTCTGCCATTGTTGGTTGTAGAACAAGTATTGAATGTCAATCCCATTCGCTTTCAAACTTTCAAAATCCACGAACTTCTCAGTGAAGAAATCATAAGAGTCTGGTCCAGCGTCGGTTTGATGATGTTCGTAGACTAGATTATCTTTTGAATTAAGATCGATGATGGGTGGTAACGTAGGGTTAAAGGGTTCTTGAACGATTTCGTTTGATGAACGAGCAGCCATAGTTGCAGAGAATTAAGAAGATGAAGATTGGGAATTTCTGTAAGGTCTAGGGTTGTGTAGGTAGTGATTTTGTGTAAAAAGTTGTGCAAGTGAGTGAAGTGACTTATGAATAGTAACTAGCACACATACACAGAGAAAATAAACATTGGGAGGGAGCGCGAGCAGTTTTAAAAATTAAATAATATACTTAACTGCCATAATCATCATTAACTGTTCTCTGCCCGTCAGGATCTAGACACGTGTTGCAAAAGTTTAATCATAGCTGACGCGTGTATAGACAACTGTTGTACACTTACTCGTACTGAACGTTTCATTTCCAAAAGGTTCAGAGCCTCACTCATTTGTATCTGACACCTCATCAGAACCTGTTACTCTTCAGAGCCTAAATTATTCAGAGCTTCCCAAGGGATACTCTAAATTATAAGAGGTTCTGATAGAGCTTCAGATGCTAATTTTATTCTACTTCTCAGAGCTAATTTTCTTCAGAGATATAGTGCATGTTCAAATTCTTTTTGATAAAATCAAATCTTTCAATAGCTAAAGGTTTAGTAAATATGTCAGCCCATTGATGTTCAGTATCAATGAATTGAATATCTATTGTACCTTTCTGAACATGATCCCTTATAAAATGGTGTTTTATTTCAATATGTTTAGCTCTAGAGTGTAGAATAGGGTTCTTAGACAAATGAATAGCAGCAGTATTGTCACAATATAGTGGAACACTACTTTCAGCTATGTTATAATCTTCCAACTGATATTTCATCCAGAGAAGCTGTGTGCAGCATTTAGCAGCTGAGATGTATTCTGCTTCTGCTGTAGACAAAGCAATAGTTGTTTGTCTCTTACTGGCCCAAGATATGAGATTCTCACCAATGAATTGGCAATTTCCACTAGTGGATTTCCTCTCAATCTTATCACCAGCATAGTCAGCATCACAGAATCCAACTAGCTTACTATCTAGGGATTTTTTATAAAGAAGTCCTAGATTAGTAGTTCCTTTCAGATATCTAAAGATCCTCTTAACAGCAGTTAAGTGAGGTTCTCTAGGATCTGACTGGAATCTAGCACACAAGCATACACTATAAAAAATATCAGGTCTAGATGCTGTAAGGTAGAGTAAAGAACCAATCATACCTCGATACAGCTTCTGATCTACTTTGCTTCCTATCTCTTCTTTGCTTAAGCTGCTGGTAGGATGCATGGGTGTAGACATTATCTTGCAGTCATCAAGGTTGAACTTCTTCAGAAGCTCTTTTGTATACTTGCTTTGATGAATGTAAGTGCCATCTTTTCCTTGATTAATTTGGATTCCAAGGAAGAACTTCAATTCACCCATCATACTCATCTCGAATTCATCCTGCATCAGCTTTGAAAAACTCTTGCACAAGGAAGCATTAGTAGAACCAAAAATAATATCATCCACGTATATTTGAATGATTAAGATATCTTTCTTAGATGTCTTTCTGAATAATGTATTGTCAATTTGACCTTTTTGAAAACCATTTTCTAAAAGGAAATTACTCAGTCTTTCATACCAAGCTCTTGGAGCTTGTTTGAGACCATAGAGTGATTTCTTAAGTTTATAAACATAATCAGGATTTTTCAAATCCTCAAAACCTGGGGGTTGTTTGACATATACTTCTTCAGAAATAACACCATTAAGAAAGGCACTCTTAACATCCATTTGGTACAATGTGATTCCATTGTTAACAGCATATGAAAGAAGTAACCTGATTGCTTCCAGTCTTGCTACTGGAGCAAATGTTTCAGTGAAGTCTATACCTTCTTGCTGACTGTAGCCTTGTGCTACCAGTCTAGCTTTATTTCTTACCACTTCACTTGTTTCTAAATACCCACTTAGTTCCAATGATGTTCTTATGTGCTGGTCTTGGCACTAAATCCCATACATCATTTCTTTGAAACTGATTGAGCTCATCTTGCATAGCTACAATCCATCCATCGTCAGTAAGTGCTTCATCAACATTCTTTGGTTCTATCATTGAGATTAGTCCCAGAAGTGAATCAAGTTGTTGATAGTCTGATCTTGTCTTTCTTGGACTTTCTTTGTTTCCAAGAATTAAATCTTCTGGATGTGATGATCTATATTTGAACTTCCTTCTTGGAGCTTCATCAACATCAGCACTTGGTTGAGTGTCTTCTTCTGAAGTGTCATCATGTTCTTGTGATGCTTCTAATTGAGATGCTTCTTCAGCATCTTCTTCCAATACAGCTTCTGAAGCTTCAACAGCTTCTGATGCTTTTTCAGGTTCTGAATCGATGTATTGGTATGGAACACCTGCATAACTATTATCTTGCTCTGACATTTTACTGTCAGGCTCTTTATCATCAAATCTAACATGTATAGATTCTTCCACTGTGTTAGTTTCAGAATTATACACTCTGTATGCCTTTGAGCGTTCAGAGTAACCTATAAAGATTCCCTTACAAGCTTTGGCATCAAATTTTCTTTTGTAGGCCTTGTTGTTTAGAATGTAACAGGTACATCCAAACTGATGAAAATAAGAGATGTTGGGCTTTCTTCCTTTGAAGAGTTCATATGTTGTTAGATTCAATAGAGGTCTTATATAGATCCTATTTTGAATATAACAAGCTGTGTTTACAGCTTCTGCCCAGAAGTGCTTAGCAAGTTTTGTCTCATGCATCATGGTTCTTGCCATTTCTTGTAAAGACCTGTTCTTTCTCTCTACAACACCATTTTGTTGTGGTGTTCTAGGAGCAGAGAACTCATGGACAATGCCATGATCTTCACAAAAAGTTGCAAATGGTTCGTTTTCAAATTCACCACCATGATCACTTCTTACCTTTAAGATTTTGAGACCTTTCTCATTTTGCACTTGAGTGCAGAAGATGCTGAACACATCATATGCATCATCTTTCACTCTTAGAAACGTTACCCAAGTCCATCTACTGTAATCATCAACAATGACTAATCCATATTTCTTCCCATTGATTGAGGCAGTACTTACTGGACCAAACAAATCAATGTGAAGTAGTTCTAAGGGTCTTGAGGTAGAGACAATGTTTTTAGGTTTAAAAGAAGTTTTTGAAATTTTGCCAATCTGACAAGGACCACACAGAGCATCTGAATGATATTTAAGATTTGGCAGGCCTTTAACCAACTTTAGTTTACTAAGCTTAGAGATTAATCTCCAGTTAGCATGACCTAAGCGTTGGTGCCAGACCCACTTTTCATCATTCAGAGATAGAAGACAAACTATCTTCTGCTCAGTGAGTTCTGACAGATTCACCTTATAAACATTACCTCTTCTTAATCCTCTAAACAATATGGACTTGTCAGAATCATTGATTACTGTACATGCCTCTTTATCAAATTTAACAATAAATCCGCTATCACAAAATTGACTAATGCTAAGCAGATTATGTTTGAGGCCATCAACTAACCAAACATTTTTAATTGAAAGAGAAGAGTTACCAACTATACCTGTACCAATGATCTTCCCTTTTTGGTTTCCTCCAAACCCCACAGTACCTCCCTCTTTCAGAGTCAGGGTTTGGAACATATGCCTTTCTCCCGTCATATGTCGTGAGCAGCCACTGTCCAGGTACCAGCATTGCTGCTTTGGCCTTCTTAGTGTGCAAACCTGAAGCAAATATTATTTGAGATTTTGGTACCCATATCTTTATGGGTCCTTTTGTGTTAGTCTTTACAGGTCTAGGTGGTCTTTGTTTGAAAGACCTATCAGAGCCTCTAGAGTTAACCACCCTTGTTGAAAAGTTTTTGGGTTTAGTATAGCTCTTGAGCTTTGTTCTTGAATGTGTCAGAGCTTCTTTAGATTTAACATTAGTTTGAGGCTTAAAAATCTTAGGTTCTGAGGTTTTATCCTTCTGAGCCTTTGACTCTTGATCCTCTGGCTTTGATGTTCTATTAGAGGCTGACTCATTTAGAACTTCTGATTGACTCTTTACAAAGACAACCTTAGGTTTTGATTTATCTATATTAGAGGACTTTGAAGATAATGGATTATCTTTAAAACGTGAGAATCCAAGACCTTCTCCTCTATTTCTACTTACATGATAAATCAAAGAGGCTATTTTACTTCTTTTCATTCCATTGATAAGGAATTCCTGAAGAGCAAATTCATGTTCTGGAGGAACCTTATCATCAAGAACATAATGAGTTTCCATAAATTCATTTCTTGATTTTAGAGATTCATTTTGTTCAATTATTTCATTTGCCTTTTCGGTCAGGTTGTTATAGGCCTTTTTAAGGACCTTACACTCACCCGCCTTTTTGGTTAAAAGTTTTAAGGCATCTTTTAAGGAATCTATTAATTCAGAACGAGAAAGTTTAGCAAGTACCTCATCTTCATCTTCTGAATCTGAGTCAGCTTCGTGCTCAGAGTTCTCTTGGTCAGAAGCGGTTGCCATCAAGGCTAGGTTTGCTTCTTCTTCCCCATCAGAATCTGATTCCTGATCCAAATCATCCCAAGTGGCAAGGAACCCCTTCTTGAGCTTACTTTTGTATCTTTCTTTGTTAGAGGTTCTCTTGGATGTTTTACTCAGGTTCTCAGGGCAGTCAGCATTGAAGTGTCCTGGTTTGTTGCACTTAAAGCATTTGTTTTGTTCTTCCTTTTTATCCTTAGAAGTACCAACCTTCTTGGAAGAACCTCCAAACTTACCAGCATACTTCTTGCTTCTCTTAGCCCATTGCGATACTCTTGCAGCCATCAGAACCATTTCTTCTTCTTCATCAGAGTCCATCTCGTGACCTTCTTCAGAAGCTTCTTCATCAGATACTATAACCTTCGCCTTCAGAGCCTTAGAGGAACTTTTGGTGCTCAGGGCTATCCCTTTTAGCTTCTTAGTCGTTTCATCAGTCATGAGTTCCATCTCATGACTCTTTAGAGAACTAACCAAGCTTTCAAGAGACACAGTATCTAAATCCTTAGATTCCTGAAACGCTGTCACTTTTGGTCTCCACTTTGGCGGCAAGCTTCTGAGTACTTTCCTTACATGATCAGCCTCAGTATAGCTCTTATCTAAAACTTGAAGTCCCGAAACAAGAATTTGGAACCTAGAGAACATTGTCTCAATGTCCTCTCCGTCCTTCATTTTAAATAATTCATACTGATGTACTAACAAGTTGGCCTTAGCCTCATTAACTTGTTTATTTCCTTCATACTTGGATTTAAGAGAATCCCAGATAGACTTAGCCGTTCTCTTATCTCCAATTTTCAAGTACTCATCATGAGAGATGGCATTTGTCATCATCCCTTTTACACTGTGATGCTTCTTATATTCCAACTTTTGAGTAGGTGTAAAAGCCTTTCTGTCTTTAGAGCTAACAACGCCTTCTAAGTCCATATTTTCAAAGTTCACTCCATCTTCTACCAAGTCCCACAGATCACAATCAATCGCCATGATGTGACTGTACATCTTGGTTTTCCAGAATGGATAACCAGTCTCAGTTCCATTGAAAAAGGGAATTTTGTCAGAAGACCTTCTGTCTTTAGAATTAGAATCATAGTCAAAAGGAACTTCATTGAGATTCTTCTCAGCAGACATGTTTTTCCTCCCTGAATCTTAACTGTTTCACTGATAGGTGAGAGTTAGGCAACAACCAGGCTCTGATACCAATTGAAGGTGGAAAAACACAAGAAGGGGCGGGGTTGAATTGTGTTTTGAGAATTAAAAGTTTTTCAAAATAAAACTAAGTATGCAGCGGATATAAACACAAAATAAAAAGAGGGTGCTGAGAGAGAGAAAGAAAGACACAGAATTTATCCTGGTTCCCCTCACAAATCGAGAGTACTCCAGTCCCCTTGTTACTAACAAGAGATTTTCACTATAATCTACTTAAGATTACAAATTGCTCAAGCACACTTGCAAGAGACTTCTCAGGTGCTCAAGTTTTACTAAACAAGAGACTTCTCAAATGCTCAAGTTAAACTTAACAAGAGACTTCTCAAATGCTCAAGTTAAACTTAACAAGAGACTTCTCAAACAAACTTAAGAATAAGAATGAATGTTAAGGAACACTTGATATACTATCAGAGGTGTTTACAAAATACAACTCAAATTGTTCTAAGACTTAGAATGACAGATTTAAATTATGATGTCAGAATGCTTCTTAGTCTTTGAACAGTGTTGGTAGAATGGTTGTTCGAACAGTCGTCATTTCTTCCATTTGAGTCTTCTATTTATACTTGGAGGAAGATGATGACCGTTGCAGAGAGAGAGGTGCCAGCTGGAATTTATTCGTACAATTGTGATAGCTGTAGTTACCTTCTTTGGTAAAGATATCCAATTCCACTACCTTGCTATTTGAATTATCACTCATCCATTTTGAGTAATAATAGTACAATAGTACGTTTCTCAATTGCGCTCCACATATGGATAAGGTTAACGTTGTACCAACGAATATTCCTTCCTGTGGACGTGACAGATCCTTGAAGTAGATTGTTAGCTCTTGAGTGACGTAAATTCCTTTTGCTTCAGATGCTGTTATCAATGCTTCTTGAGGCCCTTTTTGCTTCTGAGTCCGTCAGAGCCTTGTTTTTGTCCTCAGAGGCACTTTCTTTAACATACAAAACTTAAGCTTCTGATGAACAGTGATGTGCTTTCAGAGCTTGTTTTGACTGGCTTCTCTGCTATTATTCATAGTGCTTCTGAATGAATTTTAACTTGTAGTTCTGCACACTAGAATAACCATTAGTAATTCCAATTGTAATTTTAATACTTTGTTATCATCAAAACCACTTAAAACATTAGAGGTTCATGTCAGACCCACTTTGTTCCAACAGACTCTATTCGTTGGTTGACACTCCAAGCTTGTGCTCTTAGGGGCCATTCTGAATCTAAAGAGTCAAAAAACCAAGGTAATTTTATTGAGCTTGTAAAACTCTTGGCATCCTATAATGATGAAGTAGCCAAAGCTGTGTTGGATAATGCTCCACAAAATGGAAAATATACTTCACCTAAAGTTCAAAAAGCGCTCTTGGCGATTCTTGCTAGTGGGGTTAGAAAGCACATCCGTGAAGAAATTGGTGATTCAAAATTTTGCATCCTTGTAGATGAAGCTCGTGATGAGTCCAACAAGGAACAAATGGCTCTTGTCTTAAGATTTGTTGATAAATTTGGTTTAATACAAGAGCGATTTTTTGATGTGGAACATGTGGATGACACAACGGCTTTAACTCTTAAGAAAACAGTATGTGATATACTTTCTCGACATAACCTTGATGTGTCTAACTTTCGTGGCCAAGGGTATGATGGTGCAAGCAATATGAGAGGAGAATGGAACGGTTTACAAGCACTATTTAAGAAGGATTGTCCTTATGCATACTATGTCCATTGTTTTGCTCATAGATTGCAACTTGCTTTGGTTACCGCTTCAAGAGAAATCAAACCAATCAACACATTCTTTGAAAAGCTAACTTATATTGTCAATGTTGTTTGTTCTTCACCAAAGCGACATGATGAGTTACAAGCAGCTCAATTGAAAGAAATTGAACATTTGTTGGAGATTGATGAGATCATTACTGGTAAAGGGGGAAATCAAATTGGTACTTTGAACGAGCCGGGGCTACTCGTTGGGGATCACATTTCAATTCTATTTGTAGCTTGATGAATATGTATGAAGCAACTTGTCGAGTTTTAAAAACATTAGCAAAGGAAGGAGGAAATTATAATACACGTGGGGATGGTAATAATGGTTACAATTACTTGAAGGAATTTGATTTTATGCTCATCTTGCATATGATGAAAGAAATTATGGGGATAACAGATGTGCTTTGTCAAGCTTTACAACAACAATCTTAGGATGTGGTTAATGCTATGAATTTAGTTCGTCAAACAAAAACTCTTATTCAAGAAATGAGAGAAAATGGTTGGGATAAGTTGTATACAAATGTGACGTCTTATTGTGTAAGACATCCTATCGAGATTCCTAATCTTGATGATCGTCATTCAGCAACAAGATTTGGACGCTCTCGTCTTGAAGAGAATCAAGTCACATTGGAACATTACTTTAAAGTTGAACTGTTTTTTGCTATTATTGATCAACAATTACAAGAGTTGAATAGTAGGTTTAATGAGCAAGCAATGGATTTGTTAACTTTAAGTTGTGCATTGAATCCTAAGGGTAATTATAAAGCTTTTAACATTGATACTATTTGCACTCTAGTTGAAAAATATTATCCTATGAATTTCAATGAGCAAGATAGGATCACTTTGCCATTTCAACTTCGACATTTTATTGTTGATGCTCGTCAATCAACAAAATTGAAGAATTTATCAACTATTCAAAAATTATGCTCGTCTTTGGTTGCAACTAACAAGGATAAAATTTACTTCTTGGTTGATAGACTGCTCCGTCTTATCATGACTCTTCCAGTTTCTACTGCCACAACTGAGAGGTCCTTTTCGGCAATGAAAATTATCAAGACTAAGTTGTGAAACAAGATGAAAGGCCGGTTTCTAGCGAATAGCATGACTGTTTACATTGAAAAAGAAATTAGTGCAAGTATTAGTTCATATTCTATTATTAATGATTTCAAGTCGCTCGGTACACGTAGAGTGAAATTTTAAGGTATGTAGTTTAATTTTCTAGCAATCAACTTAAACTTTTGTATGCGATATAATTATGGTATTTAATTTAAATATTATAGTTTATTTTAGTGGCCCCCTTACATTTTTATTCCTGGTTTCGCCACGGAATGAATCACTATATCATTACATATTATAAATTGACTATTACAATACGTATTTATAACTTAAACAAAATTGAAGTAATAATAACGCGTGATTTTATCATTACCGTTAAATCACTCTCTTAACCATGTATCCACTAAAATAATTATTAATAATAACAAGTTTTAATTATTCCTCACAATAAGAGCCAATATAGTTCAAGAACACAATAGAGCCACCACTCTTAATCCCAAGAATCTTTTACTTGTTCATCCATCAGAGAGGCTTGATTGAGGAGGGTCTATTTTGATCCGGAATATATCACCCTTTTTTATAATTATTTTATTTTTTTATAATCTAATAAGTGGTTTTCATATATATTTAGGTTTCTTTTGATTTTATTTTTTTTTGTGATTTCTTTGTCCGATGTTACTCCCGTCGCAGTGTGGAGATGTTTGCTTTGATTTCTCGTCTTAATATGATTTTTGTTTTGATTTTCCGTCTTAGTCCGGTGTTTCTTTTGTTCATACCTCCAAAGTTGCTTCGATCCAAATTAAGTACAAATTCAACGACTTTAGCGTCTTCAACATTGCAGCATGACTATTCCGAACATTTAAATTTATCATATCAATAGTAGGTTTTGTCATTAGGTCGTTTTATGTTATTAACTCGGGTGTTTTAAGCTTGTTCGCAGATTCATCATTTTTAATTTTTAGTGAATTTAAATATGTAATGATTTTGATTGATGTACTTTACCAATTTGAATGAATGACTATTGTTGTTTTTATTAAAAAAAAGTTTTTTTTTTCACTTAAAAACAACAATATTCATTCATTCAAATCAGTAGAGTACATAAATTGAAATCAATACATAATCAAATTCGCTAAAAATTGAAAATAATGAATCTGCGAACAAGCTCAAAACACCCGAGTTAATAACATAAAACGACCTAATGTCTACAAATGCGACAATGCCTACAATTGATTTGACAAAATTCAAATGTTCGGAATAGTTATAACTCCGAATTTGCAACATTGACGATGCTAAAATCATTGAATCTACGGTGTATTAGGATCCAAGCAAATATGCAAGTATGAATAAAAAACACCGTACCAAGACGGGAAATCAAAACTAACATATTACGGAGAAAATCAAACAACTCAGTACTAAAACGAGAATAAATTAACGTCAAATGAAAAAATCACAAAGAAGAAAACTCAAACAAAACTAAAAATATGTGGAAAAATTACTTATTTAAGTAAAAAATGAAATAGAAAATGATGAAAAAAAATTATTCCGAATTAAATTTGATCATAAATCACCTCTTTTTAGCTGATGAACAAGAAGAAAAAAACAGAGAAGAACTAAGGTTATTATAGGCGGCGGCTGGTTATTGATATGTATTAACAAATAAGTAGTGAGGTATGCTTGTGTAGCTTTTTACAAAAATTTATGCTCGGTACAAATTTATTTTGTTTAGTTTTTTAAGAAAATATTTTTTTTTGGAAGAAAATCGGTTTTAATAATGAAGAGAAATATAAAACCTCTCTATCAAACAAAAAAAAAAAAACGAAATGCTTTTCTTCAGCATCTCTAAAAACAATACCCTAAATTATTTATATCAATTTTATTAAACTTACATAAAAACACGACTAAATAATTTAGTGTATTGTTTTAGAGATTTTGAATGTCTCCTCTAACTTATATAGTATTAAAGAATGACAATTATTAATAATATTTTTGACAAATTAATAAATTTAATACAATTTTTGTGACCAAGTAATTATTATTTATTTGACCAAATAAAATTTTTGTTTTTAGTAAAAAGCATTATTTATTGGTCAAAAGTAGTATTAAAATAGGGATATATCAAATAGAAAGTTTTTAATTTTTAACATTTTTACCAAAAACTTTCTTTTTTTAAAAAAGTAAGCATTATTTATTGGTCAAATGTAGTATTAAAGGGATATAGCAAATAAAAAGTTTTTGTTTTTTAAATTTTTTTTACCAATTCTTTTTAAAATTTTATGTATTGTGGTCAAAAGTAGTATTAAAATATGGGTATATATCATATAGAATTTTTTTTATTTAGTTTGACCATAATATATATATTTTTGCTTTATTAGTATTGTGTTCAAAAGGAGTATTAAAATCGGGATATATAGAAGGTTTTTTAAATTGTTTGACCAAAAAAATTCATTTTCTTTTCTAAAAAAAATACTATAGTTTGGTCAAAAGTATTAATTAGGGGTGTAGTAAATAGAATTATTTTTATTATTTTTTTGACCAATTTTTTCTCAAAAAGTAGTATTAAAATAAAGATATAGTAGTAAATAAAAAGTTTTTTGCAACTTAGTAAACATAGTATTTTTTTTTATAATGCTAAAATACTCTCTCTTGTTTTAAATATTAATAAAATACCACTTTTCAGATTCATTGAATGATAAATGAATTTGATCTATATTATAGGTTATATTCATTCATAATTCGATGTATCTAAAAAATCACTTTTTATTTATATTTGGAATCCAAAAAAATATAAATAGTGCAAAAATTTCAGTAAAAAGTACTCCCTCTGTTCCAAAATATAAGCAAAAATGAATCAAAAAAACTTGTTGTATTTAATTAAAGATTTTGGACCAAATATATTTATTTTTATTAATCAACTTTTACTTATATTTTGAAATTGAGAGTAGACATTTTCTTCAAAAACGGTGAAAATACTACTCCCTCTGTCCCAAAATAAATGACTTGTTTGACCACTGACACGTTTGCCAATACACAACTTTAATCGTTAATATCTTTAATTATCTATTATTAAAAATTATAAAATTGGTATATTTTGAAAGTACTCGTCGAGACAAATCAAACAACATCTCATATGCTAATATTTGCATGTATATATTAGTAGAAAAATAAGGTCAAAGCAGGTCAAATGAATAGTATACTAAGTCAAAAATAGGTCATTTAAAATGGGACAGAGGGAGTAATAGAAAGTAACGTAGGAGTGAATGTTTACATACACGTGTGTTCCGACAGCGTTAATTAACATGAAAATCAGTGAAAAAACAGAAAACAATGTACTAAAACAAACGAAAGTACTGTAAAATTCTATGTATGTGGTCCCCACCTTAAGATCTGTTATCCTAAATTTTCATCTTTCACACGAAGGAAGCTACCAAAATCCAAACCCAGCTTTGATTTATTTTTCTATAATTTTTTTAATCTTATCTCAATTCTCACCCCATTAATTATTTTACCTTTCTATCACAATATATTTTCTGTATAAATATCATCACAAAACAATTCAGCCAAATTCACTCATCATGAAATGAATTAATAGTTAAATTTTGGTTGAATCAATCGAAGAAGCTGTAGTTATGGCAGATACCAAAACCACTACTGTGAAGATCAAGCCAAATCCCCAAAATGCCCCTTCCAAACCAAGGATCACTGATTCTTCATCTAAGATCAAATCAGTGACCACTACTGTCACTAAATCTGAGGTAGTACTTTCATTCTCAATCAATTCAATGTCAATTTTGTGATTCAATTGTAATTAATTCATAATTGATTATACTAGGAGTCATAATTTGGGATATTTTTCGACCAATATATAACTGGTGATTAATTGGGAAAATTTGAATTTGATTAATTGGCCTAATTGTGTTACATATGTGTTTAGTTAGATATTGTTGGAGTTTGTTAAAGGTGGTTACAAGTTGGTTAGAATTGGTTGCAAATTAGTTATGATTTGTTAGTTTAGTTAGGATTACAAATTTACAATTTTGTTTTGTGTATGAACTTGATAGGTGAAATCGAAACCAACAACAATGTCATCGTCATCATCGAAAACAACAATGTCGAAGACGAAGACAAAGACAACAACTACCAAAGTGAGAGAGAGGAAAGTGTACAGTTTGCCTGGCCAGAAGCATGATCCTCCTGAAGAGGTTTTTTTCTTTCAGTTTATTCTTTAAATTTACAATTCATTGTCTTTACTGTGAATTTAACTTGTACTAATGCAATATCGTTGTTCGTATCTTCTTATGTTGACAGAAAGAGCCGCTGCGGATTTTCTACGAGTCATTGTCAAAACAGATACCAACAAGTGAAATGGCAGAATTTTGGTGAGTTTCCTTTCAATCTTGTATGTGTTTTATGAAATGATCATATGTGCATTGGATGAAACTTGCAGTTTTGAATAATTATTGGTGAATTGTGAAAAATGAAACATACTTTTAAGTCATTTATTATGTCCAGATCTTATTTTACGGTCATCTCCGATAATTTTATGCTTTTCTATCTTGAGGTTTTATGGGCCATGTTGCTTGGATACTTTCAATAGTTTGGTAGAATACCCCAAATAAAAGTAAAAGCTTTTTTCATAAGGATATATTTTTCTTGTTAAAACAAGATGTTTGTTAACCAAATGGTTGGACTCAAGGGGTTAATGAGTTTCGGTTAAGGTCGAATCGATCAGGAGCACCTGAGTCCGATCCCTGGCTTTAATAATCAAGGAGTTATTGAGATTCGGTTATGGTCGAATCAAGATATGTGCCTATGCTAACTTTCATACAAGATAGCTAGCTCTGGTTAGGATGACCAATAAAAATGTTCTTCTTTAGTTAATAACATTAATAAATGTTACTGTCATCATTTGTATTCTTAGATCATTCCTTCTCCATTCATGTCTCACATCGGCAACTTCTGCATAATAATAAAGGATACTGGTTAGCTGATGCATTTGCGAGTATTTGGTTCCTTTTCATGTCATAAAGATTGACCGCCAGTTTTGGTTTATTTTGTCTAGTGTTCGGTCTCTTGCGCGTGTTTGTGCAGGGGGTTGTGTGTTTTGTTTGTAGTTTTTGGGTTTTTTTCGGCATGGCTTGTGCTCTTGATAGAGATTGTTATATATATATTTGATGATTCAAAATTCTTAAATTAAAAAGTGATTTAAGTACAAAACAACTAAATTGACATTTTAAAAAATGAATCTATAAAGTATAAATGTATTCAAAAATTCGTAAAAGGAAATGTCTAGGCAATTTAATATACGCACCCTTGCGAATAATAATGTTATGTGTAACTAGTACAAAGTAAATTTTGAACTAGATTGTTGATGAGAAAGGGAATGAATGTTCATAATTTAGGATCTAGCAATGGTTGGTATGAATGTTCATAATTTACACACACTTTGATTCTTTTAGTATTGAAGATAAGCAATAGAAATATAGAATTAGTGTATTGAGTTTTGAACTGATGATGCTGTCTTGTGCTGAATCGGAGTCTTTGCTGCCATTTTCTTCCGTTTTTATGGATTAAATTGAACTGCGCTATTACCTACTAACGTATACAATTACATACTTCATCGTGTAGGTTAATGGAGCATGGGTTGCTGTCTCCTCAAAAAGCTAAGAAAGCATTTGAGAAGAAGCAGAGGAAGCAAAAGGAAATTCGAAACGGAACTCCTGTTAAGTCTTCACCAAAGCCACCAATCAAAACGGAAACTTCACAGAAGCAGCAACCGAGACCAAATAATGCTGGAACTTCACAGAAGCCGCAACAAAGATCAAACAATGGCGACATTAAAGCCAAGAGAAAAATTGACACCGATAGTGATGATGACGATGATGATTTCATTTTAAGTCATAAAAGAAGAAAAGGGTAAGAAGAAAAGTGTCGTAAGTAATTTTTATTTATCAAAGGTACAAAATTTGGAAGAAAAATGATAATAGAACTTTTGTAAGCAAACTTGAATTGTAAGATTAAGTTATTCTTCATGTTACAAACTTACTTATACAACAAACAAGGACATGCATTGTATGTGTCTTTCGCAAGCAACCTAATAGCAATGGATAATGTTTTCACTCCATTACTTCCGGCCCTCGAGATTGACAAGTGAGGTTTTTAACCGCGATCCTGTCATGTTTATTAAATTTTTAGGAAATTGCAGTTAAATACTCTTGATATGACTTTAATCATGGTTGCAGAAACATCTAAAACCTTGATGGTGCTGTAATTGACTGTGGTTGTTGTTAACAGTAGAGATTATAAAGAGAAAAGAGAAAGGTGATTAGGTTTCTATACAATTAAAATGACATTCCTTATTATAATAGTAAATACAAAAGAATATTTAGAAAATCTTAATGAGCTAGACTATACTAAGTTAAAAATATAAAAGCTCAATATATTATTATCTATCACATCCCCCTCAAACTCACGATGTATCACCAGAAGCATCGAGAGTTTGTCAAACAAACAAAAAACTTATTAATATCAATTGAAAACATCTTATTCTTATACTACCCTTCAAGCTAAAAGTTGACTAAGCTTTAAGCTTGTAACAAAATTAACCTTAAAATCCAAACACACTGATATCATAACCAACGCAGAGGAGCAACCAAAGAAGAAGCAATTGAAGCAATGAACCATCAAAAGGAGAAACCAAAGCAAACTAATCATATTCAATCAAAACCAACTGAAACCAAATAAAACTGACCCGAGCGAAACCAAACCAACAAATTGTGAGCACTATTGCGACTCACATAACAATAAAAAAAAAACACCATATATAGTGCTTCACAAACAAACGATGAGCATTGACTCAACAGACAAAACCAAATTAAATTGAACCACACGAAGATAAACTAAATGGAACTGAACCACTAACTGAAACAAACCAATCAAACAAACATAGAGAAGAATCAAACTAGGAGAGAGAAGAATCAAACCAATAGAGAAAACCAAACCAAACAAAAGAATGATAGGGAGATGAGAAATCAAACAAAATTACCTATAGAAGGAGAGATACAATCAAACAAAAGAACCAATAGGGAGAGGAGAAATCAAACAAAGTAACCAATAGGGGAGAGAAACAATCAAACAGAAGAATCAATAAGAAGAAAAACAATCAATGAAGCAGACCAAAACCAAACAAATGCAAACCAAAACCAATCGAAACCCAATAAAAAAAAACAAAAATTAAAACAAAACACAAAACAATACAAACAATTAAAAACCTTGTGTTTATATTTTGAACCCTTTGAACTTAGTAATCTTCTGCAAACACAAAAAGGCAATTAATGCGGGAATGCTGTTGAATCTTACCCTTAGGCGATAGGCGATTGAAGGTGGCATGGCATTGATGGATTTTTCAGAATTTAGAAGTAACCATCAAAGGTTAAGGTTTATATTCAAGGTCCTCTTCTAGTGTGGGCTTAACGGTCGTTGGACTTCAAATTTTCCCTGTTGATACACATGCAAGGTTTAGATATTTGAAGATGCGAACAGACAAAGTGACATCTAGTTTTATTTATTTTACATATAATTATTTAAAAAAATGCAATTTTTATTATCAATGAAAAAAAATATTGTGGAAGAAAAATAACACTGGAGAACTATATGTATTTCAGAATGCAATGTTCTTTAAGTTTATATATCAATTTTTTTCGGAACAATAGATTTAAAAGTCTGATGTTGCTGAAATTCTCTAGGCTAGACTAGAAGCTACTTTAACACCACAATGCAAGTTAAACAAACACAAAACGACAATATTGGACTAAGCCACATCGAGGGAATTTGAATTACAAGGACACCGATGATTTTTTTGAGACTGTGTCAAAAGTATAAGATCCAAACTCGCAGACACTGCATCTTCTAGGAAGTGGATAAAACAATTCAGCAATGGATTAAGTCATCAAACTGATTTGATGACGTCTATTTAGTGACTTAATTCATTGCTGAACTGTTTCTTCCATTTCCCATAAGATGCATTGTCCACGAGTTTGGATCTTATACTTTTGACACTAGCTTAAAAGATCACCAGCGTCCTTGTAATTCAAATTTCCTTGTGGCTCAGTCCAATATTCTTCTGTGTTTGTCTAACTTGCATTGTGGTGTTAAGGTGGCTGCTATAGTTTAGCCCAAAAAAATTTAGTACAACATCACATACATACACACACATCATTGAAAAATGGATATAATAAACTTATTGAACATTTCATTCTGAAATATATACTCTGTAGCATTATCTTTCTTCCAAAAAACATTTTGTTTCATTCATAATAAAAATTGTTTTTTATTAATTATATGTAAAAATAATAAAACTTCTCACATTGTCTATTCACATCTTCATATATCTAAACCTTGCATGTCTATCAACGGGGAAAATTTGAAGTCCAACAACCATTAAGTCCAAACCAGAAGCCGGACCTTGAATATAAACCATAACCTTTGATGTTTGCTTCTCAATTCTGAATGATCCATTAATGTCATGCCACCTTCAATCGTCTAAGGGTAAGGTTCAATGACGTTCAAGCTTCAATCTTCTTTTGTGTCTGCAAAAGATTATTGGGTTCAAAATAGAAACACAAGGTTTTTAATCGTTTGTACTATTTTGTTTTAATGGTTTTATTTTAAATTTTCAATAATATAATGTATTAATGCAGATAATGCATTATATGAGAAAAATTCACTATAATAAACAAACCAAACAAAACCACATGGAACTGGACTAAACCGAACCAAACAACCCAAACCAAACGAAACAAACAAATCAAACTAACATATAGAAGAATCAAATCAGTAGCAAGAAGAATCACACAATAGAGAAAACCAAACCAAACAGAAGAATGGTAAAGAGAGAAGAAATGAAATAGAAGAACCTATTGGGGAGAGATACAATCAAAAAGAGGAACCAACAAGTTTTTCTTATTTGTTGAATTTTGTTGAACCTAGGTTGTCCTATATAGCACAACTCTAATCAAAAAGTGCAATTTTTTATAAACGAAACAAAATATAAGAAAAATAACGCTATATATTTAAGAATGCAATATTTAGTAAGTTTTATATATCCTTTCTTCATTGATAGGATATGGGACGATTTATACTCCACCCTCCCTATTTATAAGAGTTAGTTTGACAAAACACAAGTATTAAGAAAGTAGGTTTTTGTATTAAATTGATTGACAAATTATATTGATTTTATATGTTTACCCTTACAATTAATTGTAGTGCTTTGTATCAAGCAAAAGAGAATTTAATTCTATTAAAAAAACTATGCAAAGTAAATAAGGGTAAATTTGAAAAAATAATAATTAATGTCATTGATAATTGTAAAATGGTCTTATAAAAAGGGACAATTTTTTTATCAAACTAGTTTAGTGAATAGAATTTCATATTATAAAGTGAATAAGTGAGTGTATCATGATTCAAACTTCAGTTCTACATATTACAATGTAATGTTCCTACCAACTGAGTTATGTTCACATGGACCTATTCACTTCTAACTTAAACCCCAACAAATTATTAATTGGAGGCGATTGTCAATAGATATTGCAAATAATTATTTATCGATAACCTAACGTTTTTTAGTGATATTTTTACATTAATTTCATCCATCAAAAAAGTTCTTACACAGAAAATACAAAAAATAGAAAATTAAGCGAGAGTCTTATTTAACTTGATCTTTTGCCACCTGAGTTGCATGTTAACAAATGCACAAGACAAGTGTATACAAGAGAAATGAACATTGAGGCTCATGTTGGACACGGTAAGTCTGAACCCTCATGACAGGTAGCAATGTAACCCCACCACAACGGCCACATTTTAGGTACATGTATCTATTATTTATTCTCATTTACTTCCTTGCTTTTGAAATATAAATTATATTTATCACTCGCTGTTTTTCCGCTGTAACTCATTATATTTCGATCCTCCACAATCCATAGCATTGTCATAAGTGTGTTATCTGATATCATGATGAAATCAGACATGGAAGTCGAGGAGAGAAAAAAATTGAAGAAAGCGGCACAAGCCAACTCTAGAAAAGGTTGTATGAGAGGTAAAGGAGGCCCTGAAAATGCAAGTTGCACTTACAAGGGCGAGACAAAGAACTTGGGGTAAATGGGTTGCTGAAATTCGTGAACCCAATCGTGGCGCTCGCCTTTGGCTTGGAACATTTAAAACGTCTCGTGAAGCTGCCTTGACTTATGATGCTATTGCACGTAAGCTTTATGGATAGTAGAGCATACTAATGTGTATAACATATTAGTCTGTATAATTTTTTTTTATGCATACTAGTATATATAATTAAAAATAAATAAATAGGTTATTTTTTATTTAAGAGCATGAGTTGAAAAACCACTGTTCCTATTATTTAGGAAAGGGGTTATATTTTCAAGATCTGTGTGTATAAAATTTCTTAGTCATAACCAGTTCATATGACTATATTGGTATTTCAATTAGACAAAATCATGGTTATATTTTCATATAACTATTGTTTTTGTCTCCATCTTTTTGAAGTTAACCCGCAAGTCATTTTGTGCATCTATTTATGGACAAAATCATTCAATAAATCTTGATTTATCTAAGGACTATTAATGGATGGATAAATAAATATTGTATTTGGTCTGTCTAGAAAAATCATGAACAAATCTTTATTATAATTATATCAAATTACAAGCATGTTGTTAGTTTACAATAGTAAGCGATAATACTGTTACTTGTATTAGTCTATAAAATTCCACAAAGTAGCTTGTATTAGTCTATATAATCGATTTATACACAACACACCATGTTTTATCCTGACAGAAGCAATAATTCTTCATTTTAACTAAAATCATGAAATTCAAGTTGTTCGGTTTTAAGGTGCACCAACTATATTCCAATCCCATATTCACCATATTGCAATCCACAACCAAGCATATGCAAACCTAAGCTAACTTAAGACAGACCAGGGTCTAATGGTGTAGACCTATAAGGATGTTTCTTACTGCAGTATTTCCCATGTCTGTCTTATTTTAGTAAGTGTTAATTTGTTTGAGAGGGAGATTTAGGAGGGAAGGTGGGGACTTATTTTTCTTAACTAAGTTAAACAAGCTACAAAATGTTTTTCCAAAATCTTAAAAATATATCAATATGTAGAACTAGTCCTCCAATATAAATTTCAGTCAATTAAACTTGAATCTGTCATACCACAAGCTGTTGTTAACCTACAACAGTAAGCATAATACTAGTACTTGTATTAGTATTAATTTTGTTTTAAGAGTGATTAAAATATCACTAGTTCCTTCAAAATAAGAATGGTAATAGTATCATTATCCCTTTGATTTAAGAATGATCTTAGTACCATATGAGAATGGTTTTAATATCATATATTAGCAAGGGACTGTTTGGGAGGGAGAGTTAGGAGGGGAGTACTGAGCACTTATTTTTCTTTACTAAATTAAGCAAGCTATAAAATGTTTTAAAAATAAATGAACTGTGATTGAGTTATATGATTATACATCACGGTATTCTTTCAATTGCAGACATGATTTAATAAGAATTTGAGCAATCAATTTCGTAATGACCTGTTGAGCATTCATATGTATTTCTCTTCTGTTTTGTTAGTCTACTGAAGTTTTCTTGGACACAATACAGTCTTGCTTTAACAACTCTGCTAATAAAACTGTGAGGAGGAATACATTTCAAAACACAGATGCATCCTCCCTAGTATTACATTCAGAACATACCAGCATTACCTAACCTATCTATATATATCCCATTCTATGATTTGTTTCTTTTCAGATCCCATTTGACTGCTAGAAATATAATGACTGGAGTAATACAAACTGAATGCCAAATGGAAGGATTCAACAATACAAATGAACGATGTAAACGATAAACACTCAATAAGATCTACAATATCGTTTCTGATGGAAAGTATCTTCTTTATTGGATGGCATTGTTGTTGTCGTCCCATTTGCAATTCTCTGCAAGTTATCGACTGAAGTCAGTAAGCATAAATAAATAAAAAATGCAGCAAGTAACATGGTAATCAGAAATGTAGTGTTGATTTCAAATCTTGTGAATAATAAATAGATTTGATTACAACATGAGGAATGATAAGGACAACCACCTCTTGACACACTCCAAATCATTTGCTTGGACGACATAGTCATTTAAAAAATATGATTTGTTCAATAGAGTGTTTAGAGAGATTGTCCTTAGCATTCCCCTCTTAGAAATTATTTGTAGACAAATCTATCACGCCGTTTGTTTAACATCAGACCATCTACTTATGATGAGTATAGAAAGAAGATAATTGATACAGACCTTAAGACATTGGCCCCTCCCTGTGTCGCAAACTGGATAGTCTTGACCACAGCATATCCAAGAGAAACATATTCCGAGAAATTCCGTGTAACAACAACATGTTTCCCCGCTTGAACACTCAGAAAACAAATTACATGGTACAGGTGGAGGTGGGATAGGTGGATTAGGGCTGGTTTTGGTTGGATATGAAGCTTCCATGTTTATTCCACATAACCCTGCAGAATTATCAGTGTTTCGCAACATGTATGCAAAACCTCTCATTCCCCAAAATGTTCCCCAGGAATTCTTCACAATCCAATAATCTAGTCCCTTCACCGAACCATATCCTACAATCAACACCGCATGATCAAGAGAAGTTGAACATGGTCCATCAAAGACACCCTGAAATACAAATAAGATTGACATTTTATTGCAACAGTAATTAATGAACCTAAGTTACTAATATTTACGAATATCATTGAGCTTAACCTCTGAGTAAAATTGGAAAGCCCATGAACTACCGCATATGCTTACGCTAACAGGTTGAACTGCAACAGCCTTTAGTAATTGTTTCTCATCGTTTGGAGGAACATCAGTATAACCATCAATAGTAACACGCCATTCTAACTGTAGGATTAGATGTAAGTAAAAAGTAAATGCAAGTGCTAATATCAACAAAACTAATAAACAGTGAAGCGTTAAAGTGAACGATAAAGCAATCTACAAATATTCGACAAACTACAAAAATTATTCAATATTTTTTGTTTGAAAAACAATCAAATACCATGTCCTTGCCGCAACGTGATTGACGAGCTCGATACGGGTAATCTTCCTCAGTGCCAATCCCTTTGTTGTCAATGATAAATTGGTATGCATAGTCCATGTGTCCACCATCACAACCACTATTATAAGTGGTATCACAATCTACCAGTTCTTGTTCAGAAAGGCTTACAAGAGAACCTGTCACAATTTTATTTATCCCTTCAATAGCACCGGTTGCCGCAAATGCCCAACAAGAACCTGTATAATACACATACATTTAGAGCTCATTTAAATAAAGTTTTCCAATGCTTGAAGAAAAAAAAAAAAAAAAGCAAATTACAATGGTAACTACCATTCATAAGTCTAGGTAATCTATCTACTTGCAAAATTGTAGATTCAGCTAAACCTCATTATAACAGTATTTATGCCATATAGTATTTATATGCTAGGAAACAAAAATTTATCCCAATTCACATATAACATTCAACTTTCAAGTTAGAGCTTTTAGAACAAATGCAAATTGATTTAGGTCCTGTTTGGATGAATAACTTGATTTAGCGTTTATAACATAAAGAATTAATATATACTACTAAGTGCTTACTTCTACAGCAAAAGATAACAAAGTTGAATTATTATCGTATAAACTATAAGCTGCATTCTAAAGAACATATAGAAATAAGCCGAAAACAAGTACCACAGCTTCCTGTTTGGATAAATAACTTAATTTAGCGTTTATAACATAAAGAATTAATATGTAACTGCTTAATTCTATAGCAAAAGATAAAACAAAGTCGAATTATTATCGTATAAACTATAAGCTGCTTTCATAAGCTATTATAAAGATTAAAGAACATAGAAATAAGCCGAAAACAAGTACCACAGCGTCCTTGATCTTTGACATCAGTAACAGCACCATTCTCTACCCAATCAATCTCAGAAGGAACTTGTAGAACATCATTATCATTGGATTCTTGATCTTGAAAACGTTTGAATTTGAATTTTAGCAACGAAGAAGGTGCAAGACCAAGACGAGTGGTCTTGAATTCTTGGTGAGTGAGATCAGCGAAAGCGTTGAGGGAGAGAGTATAACTGGAATTTCCCATTTGGTTATGGTGTGTGATAAAAGCATGATTTTCTTGAAATACCTTGAACCTGTAACGTTCTTCTTCTTCAGTAGCATACGTTTTGCCATGTTGTTTGCACCAGTCTTCGAAGAGTCTAGAAGGTTCGGAAGCAGAGGCCAAAAGTGAAAGAGACAAAAGGAAAAAGAGAGAAAAGAATGTTAACAAGAAAGTGAAACGGTTCATGATGAAAAAGTAGTTTTGATTGCTCAAAGATAAGATAAAATTAGATTTAATACTACTAGGTCCCTATTTATAAGAGTTAGTTTGACAAAATATGGATTTTAACAAAATTGATTTAGAATTAAATTGGTTGATAAATTATATTGATTTTCCATTTTTACCTTTAGTAATGAATTTCTTATAATTAATAGAGAACTCACTTACAAAAAAGAATTAAATGCTTATTAAAAAAATATTTAAAGTAAGGTTCCGTTTGGCCCGGCTTTTTATTCTCTTAAGAATGAGAAGTTAGGCCAAACATAATTTTAATAAAGCTCTTAGTCATAAAAAGCAGTTTTTCTTTAATGTGTAAAATTGAATCAAAAGAGCTTCTAAGAGAAGAGGTTGAAACTTACTTTTGAGAAAAAATTCGGAGCTTTTTTGTTATTATCTTTAGTAAATTTAGTTTAATCTAGTTTGTTATCATCTTTTTTTAAGTTTCATATTAATCTTTAGTTTGTTGTTATTTTTTTAAAAAAAAATAATATTTTACCAAATAATTTTGAAGTAAATAAAAAACAAGGGTTAATAGGCTTATACCCCTCCAAAGTAGGCGAGTTGCTTTACCCCCTATAATAATTTTTTTGAGATTACCCCCTGCAAAATTTATTTTTTTGATTTACCCCCTTTTGCTGACGTGGGAGGCAAAAAAAACATAATAACTGATTTAAAAACAACACTTTTTAAATCGGTTGAACAAAATAACCGATTTAAAAATTGCATCCAAGGGGGTAAATCAAAAAAATAAATTTTGCAGGGCGTAATTTCAAAAAAATTATTATAGGGGGGTAAAGCAAAACTCGCCTACTTTGCAGGGGGTAAAGACCTATTAACCCAAAAAACAATTACCAAACAACTTTATCTTTTTTTGAAAAGCTATTATTTTTACTTTTAACTTTTAGATAGCTTCTAAGACCTAAAAAAGCCAGGTTAAACGGACCTTAAATAAGGGTCGTTTTAGAAATAAGGTCGTTTTAGAAAAAAAAATAAACTATGGTGAGAAAAAAATATACACTAGGGTCGTTCATAGTATCCAAAAAAAAAAAGAGTCGATTTAGAAAAAAAAAATCAATGTCAATGAAATTATGGTGAGACAATAATTTAGTTAAAGCTCTAACTTTATAATTCTATCAAATTTACTATGAAACAAATATACCCTTAAAATTACTACACTTGTTTTTTTTAATTATGGCTTAAATATGCAAAAGGTCCCCACGTTTCTTTTTCACCCTCTGAGTTTCCTGTTTTGCCCTTTGCAAAAAAATCGGTTTCTATAAACCAAATTTTTTTTGTCTTGAAATCCAACTTTCATTTCTAAAAACCGAAATTTTCCTAAAATTTGAACTAGAAAAATTTCGGTTTATGCGAACCGAATTTTTTATCAAGGGCAAAATCGAATTTTTGGGGGGCTGGAAGAGAAATTTTCTAAACCCATTGTATGGATAATGGGCCCGATAATATTACACAATTTTGAGGGAAAGATTCTCATCCCACCCCCCACACCTCTTCCCCCCATGGATTTCCTTTTTTGCCCTTGATGTTAAAATTCGGAACGCATTTTGCAAAAAATTTTTTGCCTTGAATACAAACTTCGAAATGTAATTTCCGAAGTTTTCGACGAATTTGAATTAGAAAAACTTCAGAAAACACATTCCGAAGTTTTTGCACCGGGGTAAAATTGGAATATTGGGGGGTTAAAAAGAGTCATGGGGGGAGAAGAGAATCTTTCATTTTGAGGCCTCGAAATATCGGGACCTTTGGCTAGAGGCCTGCTTGCCTTACTTTTGGTTCAGACCATTTAATCACTTTCCATTAGTAACTTTTTTTGTTAAATAGTTTAGCAAATAGAATTTCATATTTTAAAGTGAATAAGTGAGTGTACCATGATTCAAACTTCAGTTCTACATATTATATGTAATGTCCCTACCAGCTGCTCTTATAAAAAGGGACGGATGAAGTATTATTTTTATATCTATGAATTTTAGTTTATATATCAATATTTTTGAAACAACATATTCAGAAGCGTGATGTGTACTAAAATTCTCTGGGTTAGACTCTAGAAGCTATCATAACATCACAATGCAAGCTAGACAAATACAAAACGATTATATTGGACTAATACACATCGAGGGAATTTGAATTACAAGGACACTGATGATCTAAGTCTGTGTCAATAGTACAAAATTTAAACTCGCAAACACTGCATCTTTTGGGAAGTGGATGAAACGGTTCAACAATGAATTAAATCACTTAACAAAAATGATTTGATGATGCTTGTATAGTGACTTAATCCATTATTGAATCGTTTCATCCACATCTTAGAAGATGCAGTATCCAACCGAGTTTGAATCTTGTACTTTTGACACAAATTCAAAAGATCGTCGGCATCCTTGTAATTCAAATTTCCTTGTTGTGGCCCAGTCCAATATCAAAAGAGTTAGTTTGACAAAATATGGATTTTAACAAAATTGATTTAGAATTAAATTGGTTGATAAATTATATTGATTTTCCATTTTTACCTTTAGTAATGAATTTCTTATAATTAATAGAGAACTCACTTACAAAAAAGAATTAAATGCTTATTAAAAAAATATTTAAAGTAAGGTTCCGTTTGGCCCGGCTTTTTATTCTCTTAAGAATGAGAAGTTAGGCCAAACATAATTTTAATAAAGCTCTTAGTCATAAAAAGCAGTTTTTCTTTAATGTGTAAAATTGAATCAAAAGAGCTTTTAAGAGAAGAGGTTGAAACTTACTTTTGAGAAAAAATTCGGAGCTTTTTTGTTATTATCTTTAGTAAATTTAGTTTAATCTAGTTTGTTATCATCTTTTTTTAAGTTTCATATTAATCTTTAGTTTGTTGTTATTTTTTTAAAAAAAAATAATATTTTACCAAATAATTTTGAAGTAAATAAAAAACAAGGGTTAATAGGCTTATACCCCTCCAAAGTAGGCGAGTTGCTTTACCCCCTATAATAATTTTTTTGAGATTACCCCCTGCAAAATTTATTTTTTTGATTTACCCCCTTTTGCTGACGTGGGAGGCAAAAAAAACATAATAACTGATTTAAAAACAACACTTTTTAAATCGGTTGAACAAAATAACCGATTTAAAAATTGCATCCAAGGGGGTAAATCAAAAAAATAAATTTTGCAGGGCGTAATTTCAAAAAAATTATTATAGGGGGGTAAAGCAAAACTCGCCTACTTTGCAGGGGGTAAAGACCTATTAACCCAAAAAACAATTACCAAACAACTTTATCTTTTTTTGAAAAGCTATTATTTTTACTTTTAACTTTTAGATAGCTTCTAAGACCTAAAAAAGCCAGGCTAAACGGACCTTAAATAAGGGTCGTTTTAGAAATAAGGTCGTTTTAGAAAAAAAAATAAACTATGGTGAGAAAAAAATATACACTAGGGTCGTTCATAGTATCCAAAAAAAAAAAGAGTCGATTTAGAAAAAAAAAAATCAATGTCAATGAAATTATGGTGAGACAATAATTTAGTTAAAGCTCTAACTTTATAATTCTATCAAATTTACTATGAAACAAATATACCCTTAAAATTACTACACTTGTTTTTTTTAATTATGGCTTAAATATGCAAAAGGTCCCCACGTTTCTTTTTCACCCTCTGAGTTTCCTGTTTTGCCCTTTGCAAAAAAATCGGTTTCTATAAACCAAATTTTTTTTGTCTTGAAATCCAACTTTCATTTCTAAAAACCGAAATTTTCCTAAAATTTGAACTAGAAAAATTTCGGTTTATGCGAACCGAATTTTTTATCAAGGGCAAAATCGAATTTTTGGGGGGCTGGAAGAGAAATTTTCTAAACCCATTGTATGGATAATGGGCCCGATAATATTACACAATTTTGAGGGAAAGATTCTCATCCCACCCCCCACACCTCTTCCCCCCATGGATTTCCTTTTTTGCCCTTGATGTTAAAATTCGGAACGCATTTTGCAAAAAATTTTTTGCCTTGAATACAAACTTCGAAATGTAATTTCCGAAGTTTTCGACGAATTTGAATTAGAAAAACTTCAGAAAACACATTCCGAAGTTTTTGCACCGGGGTAAAATTGGAATATTGGGGGGTTAAAAAGAGTCATGGGGGGAGAAGAGAATCTTTCATTTTGAGGCCTCGAAATATCGGGACCTTTGGCTAGAGGCCTGCTTGCCTTACTTTTGGTTCAGACCATTTAATCACTTTCCATTAGTAACTTTTTTTGTTAAATAGTTTAGCAAATAGAATTTCATATTTTAAAGTGAATAAGTGAGTGTACCATGATTCAAACTTCAGTTCTACATATTATATGTAATGTCCCTACCAGCTGCTCTTATAAAAAGGGACGGATGAAGTATTATTTTTATATCTATGAATTTTAGTTTATATATCAATATTTTTGAAACAACATATTCAGAAGCGTGATGTGTACTAAAATTCTCTGGGTTAGACTCTAGAAGCTATCATAACATCACAATGCAAGCTAGACAAATACAAAACGATTATATTGGACTAATACACATCGAGGGAATTTGAATTACAAGGACACTGATGATCTAAGTCTGTGTCAATAGTACAAAATTTAAACTCGCAAACACTGCATCTTTTGGGAAGTGGATGAAACGGTTCAACAATGAATTAAATCACTTAACAAAAATGATTTGATGATGCTTGTATAGTGACTTAATCCATTATTGAATCGTTTCATCCACATCTTAGAAGATGCAGTATCCAACCGAGTTTGAATCTTGTACTTTTGACACAAATTCAAAAGATCGTCGGCATCCTTGTAATTCAAATTTCCTTGTTGTGGCCCAGTCCAATATCAAAAGAGTTAGTTTGACAAAATATGGATTTTAACAAAATTGATTTAGAATTAAATTGGTTGATAAATTATATTGATTTTCCATTTTTACCTTTAGTAATGAATTTCTTATAATTAATAGAGAACTCACTTACAAAAAAGAATTAAATGCTTATTAAAAAAATATTTAAAGTAAGGTTCCGTTTGGCCCGGCTTTTTATTCTCTTAAGAATGAGAAGTTAGGCCAAACATAATTTTAATAAAGCTCTTAGTCATAAAAAGCAGTTTTTCTTTAATGTGTAAAATTGAATCAAAAGAGCTTTTAAGAGAAGAGGTTGAAACTTACTTTTGAGAAAAAATTCGGAGCTTTTTTGTTATTATCTTTAGTAAATTTAGTTTAATCTAGTTTGTTATCATCTTTTTTTAAGTTTCATATTAATCTTTAGTTTGTTGTTATTTTTTTAAAAAAAAATAATATTTTACCAAATAATTTTGAAGTAAATAAAAAACAAGGGTTAATAGGCTTATACCCCTCCAAAGTAGGCGAGTTGCTTTACCCCCTATAATAATTTTTTTGAGATTACCCCCTGCAAAATTTATTTTTTTGATTTACCCCCTTTTGCTGACGTGGGAGGCAAAAAAAACATAATAACTGATTTAAAAACAACACTTTTTAAATCGGTTGAACAAAATAACCGATTTAAAAATTGCATCCAAGGGGGTAAATCAAAAAAATAAATTTTGCAGGGCGTAATTTCAAAAAAATTATTATAGGGGGGTAAAGCAAAACTCGCCTACTTTGCAGGGGGTAAAGACCTATTAACCCAAAAAATAATTACCAAACAACTTTATCTTTTTTTGAAAAGCTATTATTTTTACTTTTAACTTTTAGATAGCTTCTAAGACCTAAAAAAGCCAGGCTAAACGGACCTTAAATAAGGGTCGTTTTAGAAATAAGGTCGTTTTAGAAAAAAAAATAAACTATGGTGAGAAAAAAATATACACTAGGGTCGTTCATAGTATCCAAAAAAAAAAAGAGTCGATTTAGAAAAAAAAAAATCAATGTCAATGAAATTATGGTGAGACAATAATTTAGTTAAAGCTCTAACTTTATAATTCTATCAAATTTACTATGAAACAAATATACCCTTAAAATTACTACACTTGTTTTTTTTAATTATGGCTTAAATATGCAAAAGGTCCCCACGTTTCTTTTTCACCCTCTGAGTTTCCTGTTTTGCCCTTTGCAAAAAAATCGGTTTCTATAAACCAAATTTTTTTTGTCTTGAAATCCAACTTTCATTTCTAAAAACCGAAATTTTCCTAAAATTTGAACTAGAAAAATTTCGGTTTATGCGAACCGAATTTTTTATCAAGGGCAAAATCGAATTTTTGGGGGGCTGGAAGAGAAATTTTCTAAACCCATTGTATGGATAATGGGCCCGATAATATTACACAATTTTGAGGGAAAGATTCTCATCCCACCCCCCACACCTCTTCCCCCCATGGATTTCCTTTTTTGCCCTTGATGTTAAAATTCGGAACGCATTTTGCAAAAAATTTTTTGCCTTGAATACAAACTTCGAAATGTAATTTCCGAAGTTTTCGACGAATTTGAATTAGAAAAACTTCAGAAAACACATTCCGAAGTTTTTGCACCGGGGTAAAATTGGAATATTGGGGGGTTAAAAAGAGTCATGGGGGGAGAAGAGAATCTTTCATTTTGAGGCCTCGAAATATCGGGACCTTTGGCTAGAGGCCTGCTTGCCTTACTTTTGGTTCAGACCATTTAATCACTTTCCATTAGTAACTTTTTTTGTTAAATAGTTTAGCAAATAGAATTTCATATTTTAAAGTGAATAAGTGAGTGTACCATGATTCAAACTTCAGTTCTACATATTATATGTAATGTCCCTACCAGCTGCTCTTATAAAAAGGGACGGATGAAGTATTATTTTTATATCTATGAATTTTAGTTTATATATCAATATTTTTGAAACAACATATTCAGAAGCGTGATGTGTACTAAAATTCTCTGGGTTAGACTCTAGAAGCTATCATAACATCACAATGCAAGCTAGACAAATACAAAACGATTATATTGGACTAATACACATCGAGGGAATTTGAATTACAAGGACACTGATGATCTAAGTCTGTGTCAATAGTACAAAATTTAAACTCGCAAACACTGCATCTTTTGGGAAGTGGATGAAACGGTTCAACAATGAATTAAATCACTTAACAAAAATGATTTGATGATGCTTGTATAGTGACTTAATCCATTATTGAATCGTTTCATCCACATCTTAGAAGATGCAGTATCCAACCGAGTTTGAATCTTGTACTTTTGACACAAATTCAAAAGATCGTCGGCATCCTTGTAATTCAAATTTCCTTGTTGTGGCCCAGTCCAATATCAAAAGAGTTAGTTTGACAAAATATGGATTTTAACAAAATTGATTTAGAATTAAATTGGTTGATAAATTATATTGATTTTCCATTTTTACCTTTAGTAATGAATTTCTTATAATTAATAGAGAACTCACTTACAAAAAAGAATTAAATGCTTATTAAAAAAATATTTAAAGTAAGGTTCCGTTTGGCCCGGCTTTTTATTCTCTTAAGAATGAGAAGTTAGGCCAAACATAATTTTAATAAAGCTCTTAGTCATAAAAAGCAGTTTTTCTTTAATGTGTAAAATTGAATCAAAAGAGCTTCTAAGAGAAGAGGTTGAAACTTACTTTTGAGAAAAAATTCGGAGCTTTTTTGTTATTATCTTTAGTAAATTTAGTTTAATCTAGTTTGTTATCATCTTTTTTTAAGTTTCATATTAATCTTTAGTTTGTTGTTATTTTTTTAAAAAAAAATAATATTTTACCAAATAATTTTGAAGTAAATAAAAAACAAGGGTTAATAGGCTTATACCCCTCCAAAGTAGGCGAGTTGCTTTACCCCCTATAATAATTTTTTTGAGATTACCCCCTGCAAAATTTATTTTTTTGATTTACCCCCTTTTGCTGACGTGGGAGGCAAAAAAAACATAATAACTGATTTAAAAACAACACTTTTTAAATCGGTTGAACAAAATAACCGATTTAAAAATTGCATCCAAGGGGGCAAATCAAAAAAATAAATTTTGCAGGGCGTAATTTCAAAAAAATTATTATAGGGGGGTAAAGCAAAACTCGCCTACTTTGCAGGGGGTAAAGACCTATTAACCCAAAAAACAATTACCAAACAACTTTATCTTTTTTTGAAAAGCTATTATTTTTACTTTTAACTTTTAGATAGCTTCTAAGACCTAAAAAAGCCAGGCTAAACGGACCTTAAATAAGGGTCGTTTTAGAAATAAGGTCGTTTTAGAAAAAAAAATAAACTATGGTGAGAAAAAAATATACACTAGGGTCGTTCATAGTATCCAAAAAAAAAAAGAGTCGATTTAGAAAAAAAAAATCAATGTCAATGAAATTATGGTGAGACAATAATTTAGTTAAAGCTCTAACTTTATAATTCTATCAAATTTACTATGAAACAAATATACCCTTAAAATTACTACACTTGTTTTTTTTAATTATGGCTTAAATATGCAAAAGGTCCCCACGTTTCTTTTTCACCCTCTGAGTTTCCTGTTTTGCCCTTTGCAAAAAAATCGGTTTCTATAAACCAAATTTTTTTTGTCTTGAAATCCAACTTTCATTTCTAAAAACCGAAATTTTCCTAAAATTTGAACTAGAAAAATTTCGGTTTATGCGAACCGAATTTTTTATCAAGGGCAAAATCGAATTTTTGGGGGGCTGGAAGAGAAATTTTCTAAACCCATTGTATGGATAATGGGCCCGATAATATTACACAATTTTGAGGGAAAGATTCTCATCCCACCCCCCACACCTCTTCCCCCCATGGATTTCCTTTTTTGCCCTTGATGTTAAAATTCGGAACGCATTTTGCAAAAAAATTTTTGCCTTGAATACAAACTTCGAAATGTAATTTCCGAAGTTTTCGACGAATTTGAATTAGAAAAACTTCAGAAAACACATTCCGAAGTTTTTGCACCGGGGTAAAATTGGAATATTGGGGGGTTAAAAAGAGTCATGGGGGGAGAAGAGAATCTTTCATTTTGAGGCCTCGAAATATCGGGACCTTTGGCTAGAGGCCTGCTTGCCTTACTTTTGGTTCAGACCATTTAATCACTTTCCATTAGTAACTTTTTTTGTTAAATAGTTTAGCAAATAGAATTTCATATTTTAAAGTGAATAAGTGAGTGTACCATGATTCAAACTTCAGTTCTACATATTATATGTAATGTCCCTACCAGCTGCTCTTATAAAAAGGGACGGATGAAGTATTATTTTTATATCTATGAATTTTAGTTTATATATCAATATTTTTGAAACAACATATTCAGAAGCGTGATGTGTACTAAAATTCTCTGGGTTAGACTCTAGAAGCTATCATAACATCACAATGCAAGCTAGACAAATACAAAACGATTATATTGGACTAATACACATCGAGGGAATTTGAATTACAAGGACACTGATGATCTAAGTCTGTGTCAATAGTACAAAATTTAAACTCGCAAACACTGCATCTTTTGGGAAGTGGATGAAACGGTTCAACAATGAATTAAATCACTTAACAAAAATGATTTGATGATGCTTGTATAGTGACTTAATCCATTATTGAATCGTTTCATCCACATCTTAGAAGATGCAGTATCCAACCGAGTTTGAATCTTGTACTTTTGACACAAATTCAAAAGATCGTCGGCATCCTTGTAATTCAAATTTCCTTGTTGTGGCCCAGTCCAATATCAAAAGAGTTAGTTTGACAAAATATGGATTTTAACAAAATTGATTTAGAATTAAATTGGTTGATAAATTATATTGATTTTCCATTTTTACCTTTAGTAATGAATTTCTTATAATTAATAGAGAACTCACTTACAAAAAAGAATTAAATGCTTATTAAAAAAATATTTAAAGTAAGGTTCCGTTTGGCCCGGCTTTTTATTCTCTTAAGAATGAGAAGTTAGGCCAAACATAATTTTAATAAAGCTCTTAGTCATAAAAAGCAGTTTTTCTTTAATGTGTAAAATTGAATCAAAAGAGCTTCTAAGAGAAGAGGTTGAAACTTACTTTTGAGAAAAAATTCGGAGCTTTTTTGTTATTATCTTTAGTAAATTTAGTTTAATCTAGTTTGTTATCATCTTTTTTTAAGTTTCATATTAATCTTTAGTTTGTTGTTATTTTTTTAAAAAAAAATAATATTTTACCAAATAATTTTGAAGTAAATAAAAAACAAGGGTTAATAGGCTTATACCCCTCCAAAGTAGGCGAGTTGCTTTACCCCCTATAATAATTTTTTTGAGATTACCCCCTGCAAAATTTATTTTTTTTATTTACCCCCTTTTGCTGACGTGGGAGGCAAAAAAAACATAATAACTGATTTAAAAACAACACTTTTTAAATCGGTTGAACAAAATAACCGATTTAAAAATTGCATCCAAGGGGGTAAATCAAAAAAATAAATTTTGCAGGGCGTAATTTCAAAAAAATTATTATAGGGGGGTAAAGCAAAACTCGCCTACTTTGCAGGGGGTAAAGACCTATTAACCCAAAAAACAATTACCAAACAACTTTATCTTTTTTTGAAAAGCTATTATTTTTACTTTTAACTTTTAGATAGCTTCTAAGACCTAAAAAAGCCAGGCTAAACGGACCTTAAATAAGGGTCGTTTTAGAAATAAGGTCGTTTTAGAAAAAAAAATAAACTATGGTGAGAAAAAAATATACACTAGGGTCGTTCATAGTATCCAAAAAAAAAAAGAGTCGATTTAGAAAAAAAAAATCAATGTCAATGAAATTATGGTGAGACAATAATTTAGTTAAAGCTCTAACTTTATAATTCTATCAAATTTACTATGAAACAAATATACCCTTAAAATTACTACACTTGTTTTTTTTAATTATGGCTTAAATATGCAAAAGGTCCCCACGTTTCTTTTTCACCCTCTGAGTTTCCTGTTTTGCCCTTTGCAAAAAAATCGGTTTCTATAAACCAAATTTTTTTTGTCTTGAAATCCAACTTTCATTTCTAAAAACCGAAATTTTCCTAAAATTTGAACTAGAAAAATTTCGGTTTATGCGAACCGAATTTTTTATCAAGGGCAAAATCGAATTTTTGGGGGGCTGGAAGAGAAATTTTCTAAACCCATTGTATGGATAATGGGCCCGATAATATTACACAATTTTGAGGGAAAGATTCTCATCCCACCCCCCACACCTCTTCCCCCCATGGATTTCCTTTTTTGCCCTTGATGTTAAAATTCGGAACGCATTTTGCAAAAAAATTTTTGCCTTGAATACAAACTTCGAAATGTAATTTCCGAAGTTTTCGACGAATTTGAATTAGAAAAACTTCAGAAAACACATTCCGAAGTTTTTGCACCGGGGTAAAATTGGAATATTGGGGGGTTAAAAAGAGTCATGGGGGGAGAAGAGAATCTTTCATTTTGAGGCCTCGAAATATCGGGACCTTTGGCTAGAGGCCTGCTTGCCTTACTTTTGGTTCAGACCATTTAATCACTTTCCATTAGTAACTTTTTTTGTTAAATAGTTTAGCAAATAGAATTTCATATTTTAAAGTGAATAAGTGAGTGTACCATGATTCAAACTTCAGTTCTACATATTATATGTAATGTCCCTACCAGCTGCTCTTATAAAAAGGGACGGATGAAGTATTATTTTTATATCTATGAATTTTAGTTTATATATCAATATTTTTGAAACAACATATTCAGAAGCGTGATGTGTACTAAAATTCTCTGGGTTAGACTCTAGAAGCTATCATAACATCACAATGCAAGCTAGACAAATACAAAACGATTATATTGGACTAATACACATCGAGGGAATTTGAATTACAAGGACACTGATGATCTAAGTCTGTGTCAATAGTACAAAATTTAAACTCGCAAACACTGCATCTTTTGGGAAGTGGATGAAACGGTTCAACAATGAATTAAATCACTTAACAAAAATGATTTGATGATGCTTGTATAGTGACTTAATCCATTATTGAATCGTTTCATCCACATCTTAGAAGATGCAGTATCCAACCGAGTTTGAATCTTGTACTTTTGACACAAATTCAAAAGATCGTCGGCATCCTTGTAATTCAAATTTCCTTGTTGTGGCCCAGTCCAATATCACCGTTCTGTGTTTGTCCAACTTGCAATATGGTGTTAAGGTAGCTGCTAGAGTCTAGCCCAGAGAATTTCAATACAACATCACACTTCCAAATTTGTAATTTTGAAAAAACATATATATATATATGATAGAAAAACCGAATTTTCTATCATGTGCAAATTTGTGCAAATTTGCACATGTTAAGAAATTCAAATTACTAAGTTTGTATTGGAACTTGTGCATTTTACATTAAATATGTAACTTTTTAATAAGTATTTATTGTTTTTCAATAAAAAGTTACTATTTTAGGTTACTTTAACAGGTGCAATGTTGCACATGTTAGACAAACCCATATATATAAGGGAAAATTTGGCTTTGCACATCGACACTGTTAATATAAAAAATATAGGACACTGACACCGCTATATATTTATAAAAGTTCTAAATTAAAAATAAAAATATATACATGTCTATCTAAATTGCTTATTTATTTAATTTAAAAAAAGTTTTATTAACAAGATACAATAATATTTAATCTTTATTTATCCATCTACTATAAAAAAAAGTTAAAATTTTATTAAGTCTTCAATCCCTCAATGATCGATATCGTTGTTTTGACTTATTTTTAATCTTTGTGGGCATGCGTCTAATTTGTGTCTAAGGAGAGGAGAAGCAAAGAAAAAAAATCTTTTGGGACACTTGTCTGACACGTGTTGTATGAGTGTTTTACAGATGTCGGACACCGATCTAAGAAGTGCCGGAAAATAAATTTTTTTGACACCGATCTAAACTATCCGATACTTGTCATAGGAGTGTCATATAAATGTCGGACACCTCGACACGCCTAATCGTAGAGGTATTCGTGCTTCATAATTAGCGACACCTGCCAATAATGTGTCAGCCCATGCTATCGACAAATCTTAATTGAACGACAATTCATGTGGTTAACAACACAATCCAAATGTCTTAAACACACAACTCTAATTAATTTCTTAGGTGGATTGGAAATTGAATAATAGGGTGTCTTTTCTTAAAAAAAATAATAATAATAATAGGGTGTCTTTGATAGGATTTGCAAATTGAATACTACTTTGATAGGATTTGTAATATTGTCACCATTGATTAACAAATAGAAGAGTAATTTATTTTTTTTGATAATAAATAGAAGAGTAATTTAAACAGCATAAAAATTCTTTCTCGCAATTATTATCTTTAATTTGTTTTACTTTTTTTTATGGAATCTTTAATTTTGTTTTACTATCCCTTTAATAATTTTAATTTGAATAAATATAATATAGGTAAAATAATTATACTTTAATGAAAAACAAAGTTATAGTGGTTCTTTCTAGTTTTTGTGATAGAAAATCAGACCTCATCCTTATATATTTCTTCCAAGGTCCCTTAACTCACCAACTACGTGCCACAATAAAGTATACATTATGATTGTTTAATATACTTTTGGGGTATTTTCTTCTCTATTATTTAAATATATTTTTATAGTGCTGAAAGTAATTATCGATCTTAATAATAAAATGCTAACATAGTTGAGATTTCAGTCGTTCATAATACTGTATCTGTAGTTCCAATTTTTGCTTAAAAGAAAGTATACATCATGATTATTTATTTTTTCAACTTAGTATACATCATGATTTTATTAGAAAAGGAGAACAGGAATAGAAATGGGACCGATAATTTAGTTCCCATTCAATAAGCCTTTATGCTGCATTTGGTGCTTTGTACTAAAATTGCATGCATATTTTTAGTTCGGGACCAAACTATAAATTGCGTAATTAATTAATATGGTCCCTTAATGTACTATCCACCCACACAACTTAAATATGGATGATATTAAGTCTAAAAAAAATGTTATTTGAGAATCAATTTTCAAACAAAAATATGACAAATTACATATTTGTACCATTTTTTTATTTTTAATATTTTATGTACATTTCAAAAACCATGCATAAAGAAAGATAAAATATGTGTGTTATATTTTTATCTATAAAAGATTATTCATATAACATAGCTCTAAGTACAACAACATTTTACTATGTTTGGTGATTTGATCAAAGACAATGTTAGCAAGAGACATCGGCATATTATTTGGTTAGCAACGACATGGTGTATGTGGCGGAGGCGCATTAATATTCTTTTTCGAGGAGATACGGTCAATATATCTTCTTTAATAGATCAAATTATTTATATGGCGTGGTTTTGGTTTACTGGCCGAATGAGGAGTAACGTTGATATATCTTATGTTTCTTGGTGTACCAATCCTTTAGAATGTTTACAATGTATCTAGTGCTTTGTTCTTTGCCTTTGAATTGTAAGGGTTGAGTACCTCTTGTACTCCTTATAATTCAATTTTTGCTTATCAAAAAAAAAAAAAAAACATAGCTCTAAGTACAAATAGGTTTATGTCTGAATCACACGATTGAAATTGAATGCTGCCACAACCTACTAATTGTGCCTCTCCGAATAATGGTGTGTTCTAAATTTCTACTAATATAGTGTTGAATTTTGTTCTTTAACTAATAGGGTTAAATAGGTTACTACATACGTAATAGCTACTTTCACCTTTTTTAGTGATTTTTTTTTACGCATGGTGATGGTTTTTCTAGAATACCATTCATTACAAATGACTTTTTATTTTTAGTTTAAATGCAGTTTTGTCCCATATATGTTATAATTATTTGTTTTTGGACACCAAATTTTAATTGTTTCATTTTAACTCCTTATATTTATATTCAACAGTTGCTCAATTTTGACTCTTCAAATTTTAATTACTCGACTTTTGCTCCCCCAACTTTACCTTATTTTGCATTTGCTAGATCCTAATTCATTTTTTTGACTGAAAATTGCATATGTGATATTTTAAAATTTTTTAAAAAATAATATTTAGAAAAAAAAGTAAAAATAAATGAAAAATTGTTTCTGTAAAAAATAATTTATGAAATAAGAAAAAAAATAATTATATGTAGTCTATAAAATAATTTTGTTATAAAGAACGGTTTACGATTTTTTAATAAACTATTTTTTAAAAATGAAATACTAAGAAAAGATAAATTTGAGGGCTAAAATCGAACAATTGAAACTTGTAAACCAAAACCAAGCAATTGAAATTTAGGAGGCTAAAATCAAGCAATTGTAAAATTAAGAGGGCTAAAACTGCATTTAAACTATTATTTTTATAGAACAAGCTATCATGAAAGGTTTTTTCAGAATGCACTTAGGCTTTTTTATAAGGTAAAGAAATATTTATTTGCACTTGACTAAATTTCTTAATAAAAAGTGTGTAAAGTTAGTTATTTTTATTAGGGTTAATATGTCTTTTGGTCCCTATAATTGTAAAATAAGGTTAATCCTGTTTTGGTCTCTATAATTGTAAAATATGGCTAATCCTGTTTTAGTCCTTATATTAGGAAAGGTTAAGATATTGAGTTGAAGTACTTCAACTTAATGTAAATTCTTATTCTATTTAGCTATATATATATATGAAGTTTGTACATGTGTGTTTTCGGCCACACTTATATATGTGTAAGGTTTGGATCCGCCCCTTGCCAATAGTCAAGATTTCAAACTCGTATTTTATTTTATTTTTGCTTTTACCAGTTACCACCAGTTTAATCTGGTTCGGGAGTCAGTTCTGACATCAAGTGGTTCCAGCCCCCTCCCGATCGCAGTTGCGGGGAATCGAACTATGGTGTTCCCTACCAAGTTCAACGTCAATCACCACTGAACCAACTAACGATTGGTAACTCATAATTTTTGTTTTTGACTCAACTTATATTTTATTTTTTTTAAGAAAAAAAGTCAAAATAGACAATAAATTTTAATTGTCCGTTCTTGATCGGATGGTTACTTATGTTGTTGGCTTGTTGAACAGTTGATTACTTTTATATTTTTTGCCAAAAGCATATATGGTTTGATATTGCTGTCTGTAAATGCTTGTCAATAATTATGGTCTTCTTGATAAGGAAATAGTATAGTACTTTGGTAGACTCGATCGTAAAAATTACAATCCTAGCTAAAAACATGATTGAGAATTTGAGATTAGAGTGATCGAAGAAGTCTTTATTGCAACAGTCACGACCTCTAACTTACTCGACATTTTGTTCTGTGTAGCTTTTGTATGTATCTAGCAACTCATCGGTCAATCAATTAAAATTAAATCACAATAGTAACACTCAAAACAATAATGTATTCTGTATATATAAAAAGAATATGTTAAAATGTGTTTTAGGGGGATGTATTGGATTGAGATTTTAAAAGACAATTTTGATGAAAAAAGTCTTGAGGATTTTAAAAGATTTTGCAAGATTGTCCTGACTTTTAAGACTTTTTAAGAGACAATCATGATTTTCTAATTTGGATTTTGATAGAATTATGGCATAGATTCTTAAGATTTCAAAAGACTTTATGGATTTTTAAAATTCAATAGGAATCATGATTTTTTTGTAAAAAAAAGTGAATATGAAATATTATAATATTTTTTTAAGGTTGAAATAAAATCTCCACCGTATGTGAGGAATCGTGAAGGCATTTGTCACTAATGTTTTGCTTCTTCCCATTCTATTGTTGTACCATATGATTCACAAATTATCCGATGACACCGATGGGTGTGAATCTGAAGTTTATCAATTGCAATATTTTTTTTGTTCTTAATTAGTTCGACATTTTTACTGCAATTGTATGCATAGGTAGATTGTGGAATTATCAATCACTTCCAAAAACAAACAAGGACGTATTATAATTTATAACGACCGATCAATACTGCATTTGTAACCAATAAAATTAATGAAAATATAACCACTGAATGAAAAATTTGCGTTGTTGAATTTTAAGTGACAATTGTATGAAAAATTAATGAAAATATAACCACTAAATGATGATTGAAAAGTGGCACATATAGCTTTTTCTTGTTCTTACCAGGCATATACATATACATAAGCAATTCAAAGTTGTGTATCTCGATTTACCATTCAGAAGCATAATATAATTGATTGAAAAGAAGTGATGTATAATTTATGAACAATATAGAACGATTGGTAAGAGAAGATCATGGCATATTTCAACCTGAGTCTTGACGGCAAGGGGAAAAAAAGTCTTTAGGAGAGTATGAACAATCTGAGGGTTTTGAGTGGGATTGTTGAGATAGTATGGTATTTATATTTTCAATAAAAAAGTCCATCAAAATCCATTCCATAAAAGAATCTATTAAAATCCGTAGACTTTTGAATACCAATGGACATTTCATAAATGACAACAAATCTTAATTGAATACCAAATGATTTCCTTGCCTTGAAAAAAAAATCATAATTGTCTTAATTGAATACCACGAGATTTTTTCATATTCTATTAAAATCTTGATTGAATACCACAAGATTTTTTTATCATAAAATTGTCTTTTAAAATCCTTTGAAATCTCAATTGAATACACCCCCCTTAGAATACATGTTAAAAATCCCGTAAACTTAGCTTAGTTGACAGAGACATTGCATTATATATGCATGGGACCGGGACTCGAACCCTGGTCATCTCACTTATCAACCTTATATGTGGAATTTCTAACCACCAAACTATTTGACAAAAAAAAGTACATGTTAAAAAAAAAACTAAATATTTTGTGGACATCAACATTTTTCACAACTAAAAATTCTTGATTTTCTTGTTAAAATTTTTCAAGGATTTAGGTGTCCAAATAATTTCTTTGTGGTTCATGTGAACTTTAAAACTACCAAGTAATGACCTATGGAATGATTCGTAGGCATTCTTGAAAAAATCTATGGCAAAAGTCTCAATAATTTTTGACAGATTATTATCTGCATGAAATTCCGAGATAACAAGCATATTTTTAGTAGTGCTTGTACATTTGAAATACTTGATTAAACACGTGCAAAATATTATTAATTTAGTTTCGTAGACAATCAATTTAGATCACATTGAAAATTGTTGTTAATCATTGTGTTGAACTACAAAAAGACCATTTTGCCATCACCTTGAGGCTCGTCGCGCTAATTAAGGCTTAATCCCACAAGAATCTTACCTAGGATCTTCTCTGATTAATAGCGCCTTCGCAGCCAATAACGCCTCAACGGTCAACAAATACAATCATTGATGAGATACCGTTTAAATGGGCCTCCTCCATGAATGGGCCATTGACTCCTCTATGGGGGCTTCCTTCTCACAACTATAGCCAATGTAAGATTCTTGTGGGATTAAGCCTTAATTAGCGCGATGAGCCTAAAAACCCGCACTCTTTACTTTCATGTTAATTTGACCATAGTGCTTGCAGGTACCTCCACCGTCTACTTGAATCTTGTTCGTTGTTCAATGTCTGATCAGTTCTTCTAATCATGTTCTAGTTTTTTTTTTTTAAAAAAATAATCAATATTAATATGCTAACTGTCAATTTGTTAATTTTTATTTTGTATTAACTCTCTTGTTCTCAAGGGAAGATGGTTTGGATTCTTCTAAACAATTTGTCTTTAGAAGAAGTTCATTCACTTGAACTCAATTATTTGATTCAATTTATTAATTTATATTTTTTTTCATTTTCACACCGGTATCCGGCCCACCGGATCACCTAATCTAAAATCAAATGGTTCTAATCATCTTTCGATCGCAGTTGTAAGGACTCGAACCGCGGTTATTCATATCAATTTCAGCATCAATCACCACTAGATCAACTAATGATTAATTTATTAATTTATATTTGTTGGAGGTAAACATTGAATATGAAACCACTTGTATCAATTCACTCGTTAACTTACAAAATAGAGTAGTGTATCTATTAAAGTATAAAATGCACTTATTTGATGTCCCAATAACGATCTTTCATTCGTGTTCACAAAAATCCATCAAAGTCAAGTATCTTATCTGGAGTAGCCTTAATTTGTCGGGTCATGCTTTAATGTGGCCCTCATGTTTCATTTTAAGGTTCTTCACCCGTTTCCTTAATTAAGAAAAGAAAATATATATATGTGGCAACTGTTCCGGCTTCAAAACTTTTCCTTTTCTTGTACTGCAGATGTGTTACTGTTACACAAGACACCCTATAGATTAAAAATTAATTTTATTAGCTTATGGGTCCAAAGCGTGTTCCAATCAAAAACAAAAACTGGTAACAGCTCATAATTTGGTGGTACAATTTCGTGTGTGTTTGGTTTAGCTTTAGATATAATTGATTTTGATAGAATTGATTATGGTAGAATTGATTTTATCAGAATTGAGTTTAGCATAATTGATTTATGTTTGGATACAGTTATGTAAAAGTGAGTTGAACAATAAATTTCAGTGTAAAAATCATACTTAAAGCCAGAAGCTACAAATCATAGCTTCTAGCAGAATCAATTCTGGAGGAAGAATCAATTCTGCTTTAAAGTAACCAAACATCTAAAACCAATTTAAAATCAATTCTATACCTCTAGAATTGTTTTTGACTCTTCCAAAAGCTAAACCAAACACACAATTCATCGTTTACCCAAACGCGCTTATATGAAAAAGCAATAATAATAACTTGGTGGACGAATTATATACTGTGTCTTTTTTGTGACTATGTTCATGTAAAGTGCAGCAGTCAATAGTACAGACAGAGCCACTGCCTAAAGTTAAGAAGTTTATTATGGATCTAGTCTAGATTTGCCGTCAGTATGTTTAAAGTCGTCCGATTTTGATCAGACGCTACAAATTTTAATGTTAAATTTTAAATTAAATAAAAAAATTTAAAAGTTGTTTTAAGAATTAAACCTTCTAATTTTAATCAAACGGTTTAAGAATGATAACTACAGCTGACTGCGTCGATCATTGATCACATCTAATCCGTTTTCGTTTATTATCTCACTCCATATGAGTTTCTCATTTTGCTTTTATATGGGCTAGCTAGGTGTTTGTTTGGCTTGCACAATAATGGCTCTGTTGATAAATTACAAGAATTTCTAATGTGTCAAAGTCTTAATAATAGGTTGATCCCACAGTGTCTTAGAGTTTGTCGTATCACAACTAGAATTTTGCAATTTTCCTGCAGAAAAAAATCCGCAGGTATTCCTAAGGATTTTCCTGCGGATTTTGCAATAAAGAGACATTTCCTGCGGATTTGAGGTTTTTAGGAAAATTCGCAGGTATTTCCAAGGATTTTCCTGCGGATTTCGCCACTAAGAAGTCATTTCCTACGGATTTGAAATTTTCAGGAAAATCCGCAGGTATTCCTAAGGATTTTCCTGCGGATTTCAATTTTATTTATTTTTAATTTTTTTAATTAACTTTTTAACTTAAGTTTGATAATATTAAATTTAGGCAAAATACATCCATGTCCTTTAAATTTTACGTTTGTAATAAATTGGTCCTTTAAGTTTTTTAAGTAACAAATAAGTCCTTTAAGTTTTTTAAGTAACAAATAGGTCCTTTAAGTTTGTAATTTGTAACATCTAGGTCCTATTTCTTAAGTACATTGGGGGACCTATATGTTACAAATTACAAACTTAAAGGACCTATTTATTACTTAAAAAACTTAAAGGACTTATTTGTTACTTAAAAAACTTAAAGGACCAATCTGTTACAAACGTAAAACTTAAAGAACCTATGAATACATTTAGTCTTAAATTTATTTTAATTAAGATAAATATAATTAAATCTAATCTAACTAATCTAACCAGAACAATTTTATACAAAACCACTCTTTCTCTCTCTGCAACCCTAATAGAAATCACTCTCTTCCTCTCTCTGCGAACCACCGCCACCGTCACTGCCGTTTTCTCCTCGCGGCTTCATCACCATTATCTTCTTCATCGTTAACTGAACCATCTGCGAGCAATCCATCTCCGTCACAATCCTTCTCCATCTGATTCCGAACCTGAACCTGAACTCAAACATCGCGGTTTCCTTGAGATCTACATCGTCGTTAACTTCTGGATCGGGTTTTGATCCAGATTTCGGTTCCAATTGCATTTGCACTTTTGATTTAACTTGTTCGGTTGCCACTGGATCTGATTTTGGATCTCCTTTAGTGTTGCTTGTTCATTTTCACTCGGTAAGTGTTGTTGATTTTTCATTGATTGTTGCATTTAAGATCATTGATTCAGATTCCGTGTTGAACTTACTATTCGAAACTTACCAGTCTAGGTCATGAACAAGAGCTTGAATGCATCAATTGAATTAGACTTCTATGTAGCTTCAAATCCATTCCTAAATCCTCATACCAGGTTCATACATTTTCCATTTCATTGATTTGTACTTCTAGTTTATAACAATGATGAGAAAATTGCATGTTGGTTTTAGTGTAAATCAATCTTTCTTTTGGTTCACTTTTAATTAAGCTGATTGTTTTGTGCTGTCAAATTATGTGGTTAGTTCTCAGATGACTTGAAGTGCTTTTTATGAGCTTTCATTGAAGCTTAAAAAGTTCCCAAAGTTCAATATAGCATGCGTTTATCGACAATAACAAGACCTTATTCAATATAGTTCTTAGATGACTTGGTTTAGTTGATCTATAGATGAGATCAGGTATCATAAGATTCTTTTGAATTTAATTATTTCCTCAAGCATTAGTCATAAGTCAATTGATACATATTGACTATGTCTGTGTGTGTAAGGGTTCAGCTTTAGTAACAGGAGAATTTTATACAAAGAATGAGCATAAGAAGCTCTTAGGCAACTCAAGATGCTATCAGGAAGGATCTTAATCTGTCTTTGGCAGAGGTAACCAAGTAGTTATTGAAAATTTGATTTAACTGCATAAGTAGCTCTTAGGATTAATGAAAACATAAGAAATGGAGTGAAAATGATTAATAATGTTCTTTAGAGTATAAAGCCTGAAATATGCATGCTAGCTAGTGATCTTGTGTTGGTGCTAAACCAAGGTATCCCCGCAACTCTTCACTTTTATCCTGTGTTGCTTCCACATGCCATATGGGATTAACTGTATAGCTTATGTATCTTGCTTCTGTTTTGTACCTTACAGTGCCCAATTCCTATGAATAAAGAAATGCAAGAACTGATCTCTATATTGCTAGTCGGCTGAAATCTCAATCTCGTGACAAGGTAATAGTTGTTCAGTTCACAACTCAGTCTATTCTTATTTTCTTATGTGCTTTTAAGACAGGGACAGTTAAAATTAATACCCAATAGAAATAATGTCATTAAAGTTGGACAAATTTTTTAATAGTAGCTAGTATCATAGCTTTTTCTTAATTATCATTTCCTTAATCATGGAAAGATACATCTCTTCTTAATTATCATTTCCTTTTTTGAATTTGAGGCATTTATCCTGATTTTCATTATCTTTTAAACATGTTTTCTGCTAAGTTAATTACAGTTCAGGCACATGTAGGCATGTGAAGAAATCTCCAGAAGGGAAAGTAATGAATAAGTTATTGGATGACCATGACAACCAAGCTGATTTTGTTAAGATGATTGAGGTATCATAACAAGTTATATATTTTAATTCAAATGATTACATAGATGGTTATTTTTAGTTCCAAGGATATGCTAGCATATAGCAAATTTTGCCATGTTATATATCTGCAAGGGTGGTGTGAAATTTCTAAAATTGCAGATGAAGTTAAGTTAGCAAAGCTATGAATGAGTCAAGAAGGAACTTGCACTAAATGTATGGAACTATCATGGTAGCTATATTTTAAAATTTGAATGAATTCTCTGAAAAGACATTCGTCTGACTCTGAGTACATTGTAACTTATTATTATTCTCTTTGTTGTGATTATTTATTTATGGCATTCTTTTGGACAGTTGAGATGGGAAGAACACAAGGCTATTAACAATTTGAAAGATAGAACAAGCTATAGGGCATTTCTGTGAGTTACTTGTAGAAATATTATTTGACACTGGTTATGGCCTTGGCTATTATTTGTAGATATATTTTACATACATCTAGTTTATTTAGAGTCGTCCTTTTGTTTTTAGGTGTTATGCGTAGTATTTTTTAACTCACAATTTTTAATAGTTTTTCAAAATGATTGATTAGAGAAACTAGTTGAAGAAGGAAGAAAATTTGATGCATTCATGGCCTTCGAGGTACTCCTTCTACCCCTTTTTCTAGTTGTGTGCTCACATTTAATGTGAAAGATATACCAATAGTAAGGTTTTGAACTTTATCTCAACTGTTGTAGTTTCTGCAATAGTTTTGTGCTTAGGTAGAGAAGCTCTCTGTATTTCATCAAGCTGGCTAGACACATAAATCAAAGGAAGCAGCTCAAGGTAAATATATGATAATCCAAATGTTCAAATTTTTAGCTTTTAACAATTTCCAAATGTGTCTTGTAGTTAAAAGAATAAGAAGTGAATGCAGCTTTAACTCAATCCTAGGATCTAGATATGTCTTGTAATAAGAAGTGAATGCAACTTATTTGGAACTCCTAGCAATTAGCCACTGAACAGAGGATATATAATAGGTTGTTGATTAGCAATCTCTAACTTAGTCTCCAAATGATAGAAATCATAGAAGGCAGAAACAAATGTAATCAATGATTACAATATTATGGAAAAACCACACCAGATTCTTTCTTGCATATCTTGCTGTAGGCATGTGGCCAATCTTTTTAATGTAGTAACTTTTTCTAAGCTATTTGGATTGTTCGGCCAATTTGTAAAATTGTTGATTTGTTGTGGATTTTTTCCAATTAAATTTTCAATGCATTTTTTATAATCTTTCTTCTTTCAACAGTTCAAATAGGATAACAAGGAATTCCGCGTTATGTACCGTGAAGGACCAAAAGGGAACTCCAATCATACATTGCTAGATGAAGGCTTTGTAAACAGCACTATTTTGTTTCATTGTTGTTTTATGAATTTCCTTGCTTGAAAATGTAATTTTGCTTGCATGAAAATGCTACTGCGTTGTATGAGGCATTCTGTTTCATTGTTGTTTTATGCTACTGCGTTTTCAAGTTAAAGATGTAATTTTGTTATATGCTTTCGGTATTTGATGGACTTATAGATGTAAGACATACTTACTATCGATTGAGTTTTTATATTTAGACACTAATTATTTATTATAGAATTGTCTTAAAATAGATATGACATACATGAATATTTTTGGACATTTTAATATTAATTTTGGGATTTTTTTTTAATATTCATTTAGCAAAAAACATACAGTGCTTAAAAAAATATCAAGTGTCATTTCCTGCGGATTTACCTGCGGAAATATATTTCCTGCGGAATTTCATGCGGTTTTATCTGCGGAATTTTCCGCGGGTTTTAATGCGGAATTACCTGCGGATTATTCGCAGGAACGTTTGCTACAGCTTCATAGTCGTTTTCGGCAGAAACTTCCGCAGGAAAGTTTCCTGCGGATTTCAAAAACCGCAGGAAACAATTATCTACAAAGGTTTTAGCTGGGAACCAAAAAACAAGGATGATTGGTGGTTCTACCATGAAAAATTTCTAGTCCTGTTTGTGGATACTGGTTCTTGTATTGGTAGGCGTACTTTGGTGTAACAATCAAATCATTATTGTACAATTCAAAAATTCAGTTCCTTAATATAAGTATAATCCAGATCATAGTTGTGGAAATGTTGATATACAAAGGTTATGAAGCAAATTCTTAGAATAGAATAACTTTTGGAAGGTGATGGATGATTAGATTTGTTATAAAGTATGTGGTTATTGAATCTTTAACTATCAATGGGGGAAAAATATGTGCAAAAATGTTTGCACTTCGATGTTCAAGTCAGTATATAAATGAGGTAAAAGAAAGTGTTAAATCGGGGTAGGAAATGTGAATATTGAGAGTGAATGCATGCATATACATATATAGTGGAGTGAAAAGAATAACCGTTTGGTGGATCCCTATGTAGAGAGAATCGGTCACAAATATCTTTTGAGGGTCATTTAACTGATGTGTGTGTGACCTGTATTGGAGCTATGGACTTGCGCCCGTACTCATTAGGAAGCTTCTTTGCTCGTTCTGTAATCACAGGAGACGAATGCATAATATTCTCTTGTTCAGTATTTGAGCCTTAGTTTACTGGGTTCTATCCGGTCCATAACATGTTATATTTAAATTAAAAATATATTATTGTAATTACTTCTTTGTATTTAAGCCGTGCAAGTCTAACCATTAGAAAAAAAATCCCTCATAAATACATTATTTGATATTGATTTTCTCTTTTTGAATTATCTTAACAACCGTATGTAATAGAATCTAATAATTCATAATTATTGTTATAATTATTGTTTTAGGATTGATGTAAAAATCACCTTCTACATATATGACACACCATGCCAACTATAGAAATAGAACAACTCATTAGAAACACAAGACAACCAATTTGAACTGTAACAAAATCTCCCGCTCATTGGGGATATGCACTTAGTGCTAAGGAACATGTACTATGGTGTATGTGCCACTCATTAGAGTCACCTTTACTTAATTTATAATTTAAGATGAAAAAAATAACTCATTTGACTAAAAAAAAAAACCAATCCAAATCCATAGAAATATTGTTCAATTTTTTTTTTTCGGGTGTAAATCAAATTTGATGATCAAATATCCATTTAAAGTATGTTGGATATTGCCTTGAAAATGATGTTGTTGCAGGAAGCTGGTGTGCCCTGATGAGGGCTCAGCAAGCAGTAGGCAGCAGGTTTGGCTTGTGTGCCCTGGTGAGGGCGCCAGGCGCGGGTTTGCTGGCGCCAGGCGCAGTGCCCTCGGCTGCTGGCGCTAGGCGCAGCCTTGGTGGCGCGGAATGACCTGGTGAGGGCGCCAGGCGCAGCAGGGGTGGCGCCATGCGCGGGTACGCGTATATATGATGCTGTTTTGCGTTTTTCAGGGGTTTAAAGGTGTTTTTTAGGGTTTCTAAGGCCAACATACAAACTAAGGCCAACATACATCATCTTTTCTTTCTTCCACCTACTCATTCAACACTCTACCCTCTCCAATGGTTTTTTCATTCAACACTTACACTCTACCCCACCATTTTTTTATTTCATATTCTTATTTAAATTTAAATTTTTATGATTACATAAAAATACAATTATCGATTAAAATTTAAATTTGAATTATACGATACAAATCATCGATTAAAATTATAATAAAAATTATCGATAAAAATTAAATTATACTCCCGATTGCAATTATAATAAAAACAAAATTTATTTAAATAATTGATACGATACAATAATCTTAACTTGAAATTAAAATACGACACACAAGTAGTTAAAACGATACAAATAATTTAACATGCAATAATACTCACAAGCAATAAAACGATACAAATCATCTTCAACCACGTCTCATTCCAAACTTTGTCCATATGTGCTTCACTAGATCTGCTTGCAATTCTTGATGACCTTTTGGATCCCGAGAGAGTGTTGAAATTATTATTGGGATCCATTTCACTAAACAAAGACTAAAACTTAAAAATAAACACTAATAGGAAGATAAATAATAAGATTAAGAGAGTGAAAAATTTGGTTTTTTTTTCTGTGTCCAAATCAAATGAACTAAGTCTCTATTTATAGAGAAAAAAAAATCATGAATTTTGGTATAAAAAATTAATTTACAATGAAATAATTGAGTTTAAAGATAAAAATGAGATAAAAATCCGCCCAACCAGTCAGAAGAAGCCACCTGTCCAGCCATCATCTTCTCTCTCCGTCTCCCCTGCCCATCACGCGCCCTGTCGGGTTGTGCATCACACGCGCGCTCCGCAGCAAACCAAAACGCGACACGCGTCCCCTCCCACCAGTATTCAACACCGTTGAAGTTCTTCAACACTTCTCTCTCCCACCTCATTCAACACTCAAACTCAACACACCCATTGCAACACTTTACTCATTCAACACCTCATTCAACACCCTCATTGTAAATGGTCTTATACATGTCTTCCTTTTATATATTCCTATAGCCTTTAAAAGAATGATTAAAATACCAAAAATACTCCTACCATGTTAGATCTAGCTAAACATTTTACATTTTCATAACATGGTAAGTTCAGGAAAAGTTTGAATCTCGTTAAAGCATACTATTGCAGAGGAATATTGGCAGAAGCAGATCCATCAGTTCAATTTAATGGCATTACTAATGAACTAAAAAGGTAGAGAAATTATTGTAAAGTCATTATTGGCCCCGACTCTTTAGTTTTAAAAGCGGTCACATGCCTTGTTGGCTATAAAATCTTTATAAAACCTATACCTAGCTAGCTAGCTAGCGATGGAGACAACCGGAACAGACTCCATATATGGAAATATAGTTACTGATCAAGAGAAATACTACAGCAACTAGTACAGATTAACTCTCATCAAATTAATCAATATACTCCCTCCACACTCATATATAATAAACAAAACAAAAAAATTTAAAGTTTTAAATATAAGCAAAAGTCTACTTCAATTATTAAGTTTTATGACATTATTCCAATTTCAACCAATAAATGCAATGTTTTTCATTTTCCAAGAAGGTATAATGTGTTTTTTCTCCTCGGTTAATGTATTTTAACTACTTTCTTAAATGAAGAGCTTTTTTGAAAATTTTCTTATATACAAGACTAGAGGGAGTAGTTAATTGCTATCAGACAAGACAAGTATGGATGGTCTAACACATGTTTTAAATTGTAATCCGCATCCACAATTGTGGCTGTAGTATTGCAGATCCGGTAGTTTCTGCAACTCAATTGAACCGTAATTACAGTGTGATTTTTATTCACAAATACGGTTGCATCGTAATCACATTAGACGATTTCTGCCATGTTTGTTCAAAAAATTTTCACAAAAAATAAAGTTTATGAACCTTAAATCCTAATTTGAGTCAAATTTAATGAAAATTTTTACTTTTAACAATCTCTCAATTGTGTATTATAAGCACACTTGAATCGGTGCTTATGGAACTAAGACTCTGCAATTGTTGATAAATAGTGGTATGGTTGTGTTATTTTATATAGTTTATGAAATTTTAAAATAATTTCACGCCACAACAGTCGCACATTGCACAATGTAGCAACTGTAATGATCGCAATTGCAACAACCGTAACCTTTACTGCATCCGCGACCGCAGCCACAACCACAATTTAAAACTATGGTCTGGCATTTGCAGTCAAATTTTCCGTATTAATGCATTTGGAGTATAGGTGACCGTTTAATTAAGATTGAACAATTCATATTTAAATTTAATATTTTAATTTATAAAAGAAAATTTGAACCAATCATATCAAATAGGATACTGATATCTTGAACACGAGGAATACGTAGTTGGGCACAAACCCAAGAAAAAAATATTTAAACACATTTACAAATGAAAAAAAAAACTAAAACAAAAATAATACTGTCACATTATTTAATCATTTTCTCTTTAATTTTTTTATTAATGTTTGTTTGCCTAAATAGTTTTTTCTTACGTTTGTGTGCAAGTAAATATTCTTCTTTGAACACAATGCGACATTTCCCCGAATCACAGTAAATATGATTTCCTTCCTTTACACTGTTAGATCTTTATTTAAAATTTACATTTGTACATTATTTTATAAAAGATTCATTTTGATTGTTCATATTTGAAAAGTTATATAAGTTAATTTACTCTTTTAATTATTTATGTGAAATTTGAGCTAAGCTGACGGTTATAATTATGGTGTGCAAACCAAACATATACTTATATGATGAACATATATATATATATATATATATATATATATATATATATATATATATATATATATATATATATATATATATATATATATATATATATATATATATATATATATATATATATATATATATGCAAACCAACCAAGAAATAAAAGATCGAGGATCTATTAAAATTGTTTCGGTAGAACTTAAATTTAAATTAGTGATTTTAAATAAAACGACAACCACATAAGTTTTTACATTTCACATGCACTGCATGGCAAATTTGACTTTCACTCTCACATTTATAAAAAATGATGAAAAGGATAAATTTGTATAACTTTATATGTAGATTAAAATAAACATCATTAGGAAGATTTGCAAAGAAAAATATAAGGAGGAATCTCAAAAAAATTATGAGGGCTAGTGTGCAATATGGATGCTCTCTTGGAAGACTATGAGCAACCGGTATCAACTTGTTTTCTAACAAAGACTATATATGTTGTAGACTGTAGTTTGGGTGATGAGAATGCAAAACATCAAAGGCAATATATATGTCCTGGATTTAATATAGTTTTACAATTAAATTCAAACAACATATTATTGAAAGTCATTCTATGAGCTAATTGGATGAAGATGAGAACAACATAAGCTTGTTGGGGAGTCTAAACGAGTTCAGGAGAAACATCAGGTCAAATGCTTCATGATCATAAGAGAGATAAGTCATATCTCCACCTAAAATAATATTAAAGCATTAGGTCAATAGATCATCTCTTTTATAAATTTAACATTTTTTTCATTCATAATTGATGTAAGATTTAACCATTACACTTGAAATTCAACAAAACTTTCTTCTACACTTGAAATTCAACAAAACTTTCTTCTTCCACCATAGAGAGAACAACCTGAGTCCAAGATGTTTGAACAAATATGAAATCAATGTTCCTCATTGGAGAATGTGCTTCAATTGAATTATACCATCATACAAATATGTTTTTTTTTTTGACAGATACAAATATGTTAAAATATCTTTTAAGTATAATTATATCATACAAATATTATACTTGATTTTTTTTATCAAATATTATACTTGATTGTAAATATATAATGTGGTGATTTTTTTAGATTACAATATGCCTTTTTTTTACAGCAGATTATAATATGCCATGAATTTCAGGAGTATTTTAGATTGAGTCATGCGGTAAAATCTAATTTAACACATATACACTTTATTTAAGAAAACCGATTTATATAGTTGAATCTATAGGTGTCATAAAAGCCCAATTACCAAGATCTCAAATTTTAGCTCTCTATTAAACCCATTTAAAACGAGCCCTAATTCAAACAATATTTTTCTGGCCCCCTAACTATGAGTCGTATGGTCATAGTCATTTTTTGTGGGGAGCTTCAACACCATTTTTAGATTTTTATTTAAAAAAAATTGGGATTTGTTTTCCCACAAAAAAAAAAACTCAAAAACATTTTTGTCTTGGAAAAAAATTTGAGAACGTTTTTCCCAAAAGAAATGGTAGCAAACAAGGTGTGCGGACCACTTGGCTAAAGTAGGTGCAGGTTCGAACTCTCCTTTGGTGTTTCTGGCGGAACCTACGTCGGAGCTTGGCAATTTAATTCGGGCCGATGCTAGAGAGGCATGGTTTCTGTGAGGGTGTAATCCCTCTCTTTTTTAGTTTTGTTTTCTTTTTCCCCTTTCTCTCATGTTTTTCCCAAAAGAAATGGTAGCAGACAAAATTTGCAAAAAAAATTCTAGAACTTTTTTTCAACTTTTATTTTCCAAAAAAATATTCTGAAACATCTTTTTGCTGGAAATTATTTTGGATATTTTGAGGAAAAAAAAGTCATATAAATGATAAAAGTTTTGATCTTGGGAGCCAATTTTAAATTTTCGGGGTTTACTATATTTGAAATTTATGAGAAAGGCAATTCAATTAAGTTTTGAGTATTTTGGGCACTTCACACAAAAGTTAGGGATCATCAATTTGACGGCTCTAGTTGACCAATAACATTGAGCATTGACTGAATACTTGAGTTACTATTGTATACAGTAGTTTCTTTCGTTTTAAAATAAATGACACAATTGACCATTTTAAATTTTCAGTTATATTTAATAATGCACAGCTTTAAATATTAATATTTTTAATTATCTTTATATTATTAAAAATTATAAAAAATAATAATTTAAAAATATTCATGACTGACACAAATCACACAACATTTATATGCTTACGATTGTTTTACAATAAGAAAAATTGGTAAAAGTAATTTATATGAATAATACGCGTAATTAAACTCTATCATTTTATTTTAAAACCGATAGAGTATATTTGATTTGAGACTCGGACCAAATAAGTGGTAGCCCCTCAAATCAAATTCTGCCAAGTGATCACATTAACAAATAGTATCCCTACATATATATACTATCCCAATAAAGTTATGGTCGTGAAAAGTTGAAAACCACAATAAAATCTTTTTAAAGGCACAAAGAAAACTTAAAAAAGGCAATTGAAGTGAGAATACATAAATGTAGACCTAATAAGACTATTAAGTCCTTACAACAATATCAACAACCTTTATAAATCCCACTAACCAACCAAACTTGTCGTTGCCTTTATGTACGGTTTATACCGTAAAATACTCATCATAATAATCATATATATAATATATGTGTAGCAAAACCAAATGCCAAAATTGATGATAAACTATAGAATTACAATATTATATTACATGATCTTGGTGATAAGAGGATATACATATATAGGAACAGTGTGATATGGGTGAAGAAATAGGAGGTTGTAGTTAAAAGAAAATAACATTAAGTAAACAAACAACGGTACACAATTAACCAGCAAAGTCACAGAGTGGGCAGAATTTGTGTGGCACAACTAGGCCGGTACGTGTACCACTTGTAATTTATCTTTCCTGGTGGGGTTACCCATCAAATAGGAGGATTCTCGGATTCTTTACACGGACTTATGCCTAATCCAAAGTTCATATCAAATTCGTACCCATACTCGTACCCTGATATATATGTATCTACTACTTTTTTTTTATACGGTATTAATACATGTCAATGAGTTTAAATAAAAATTGGAGATTTCGTTTGGGTACTTGTCGAGTATATGTACCCACGGTCTCAAAAACAATAAATCTAGATCAGTCTTTTATTTTTTAGTGCATTTATTATATATTACTTTTGGTTAATCATTAGACTTTCTCCTTACAAAAAAAAAATCTATTAGACTTTCTATCCCTTAGCGCATGTTTGGTTGCACAACAATACGGAGGATGTTGCAATGCACTACATTTTAACCGTAAAAATTTTGTTTGGATTTTCTAATTTTGAAACCCTATAATCATATTTGGCTAGAAGCTCATATTATTTGCTTTTGCGTTCAACAAAATCCATTCTACCATTTTTTTGGACAATTTTATAATACATCCCATTTGTATATTTCTTTTTGTTACTAACAATAAATTTGTGTTTGTCTATTTTATATAAAGTTTTAAATAGGATCACAACTCAGGTTAGTTTTTAATTTTAATCAAAATCAATTACGTCAATCAAACTTAATTAATTCTATCAAATTCAACTATCATTATTACAGATTGAAAGTCTGAAACACACATTTAATCTTATTTCTCTTTTAGACGGTTAAATTAGTCACTGTTAATCTAACGGTCTACGCTATACATTATGTTAAATCCGAAGGTAGAGGATCGGGGTATTCGTGACCCATTTTCTCTCGCGGGTCCCGATTCGTCCTTTACACTGTACTACCCTTTCTGATATCAATTCAACCTTTATAAGTCTCACTAGCAAGTGACGGAAAAAAGGGTCACTGCCCATTAATTTCCCTTTATTTCTTCTCTTCCCATTTCCCAAAACCAGACACTATGACTAGTACTATTGAACAACCTCAAAACTCAGAAACTGATAGTACCTCAAATTCACCATCACCACCATCACAATCCCAAAAAATCAAACGTCTTAGAGACACAAACAAGCATCCGGTATACCGTGGGGTCCGAATGCGAAATTGGGGAAAATGGGTATCTGAAATCCGCGAGCCGAGGAAAAAATCCCGAATATGGCTCGGCACATTTCCCACACCGGAAATGGCTGCTCGAGCACACGACGTAGCTGCTCTTAGCATAAAAGGAAGCGGCGCCATTCTCAATTTCCCAGAATTAGCTAACTCGCTCCCTCGACCAGCCTCACTCGCTCCCCGCGATGTTCAAGCCGCCGCTACCAAAGCCGCTCACATGGAATTTCCTTCTTCAACAAACTCCTATGAATTGAGTGAAATAACTGAACTTCCTCGTTTAGGAAATTGTGGAGATTTTGAGAAAGAGTTTGTTTTTATGGATTCTATTGATGCTTCTTGGATGTTTCAGCCTCCTTGCTTGCACACCATGGAAGATGTGATTTGGAGTGAAGCTGTTTATAATAACTATAGCTAGAATTTTCAGATGAGTTTGTTAATTATTATTACTACCAAAAAAACAAAATCTTCATTTCTTTTCTAGTTTCATTTGTTTTTTTATGAATGTGGTCATGTCTTTTGTTAATGTTCTCTATTCTTCTCATGTTTTTGTAAAAATCTGTCTATGTTTTGGGTTTGTCTATGCTGCAGCCACTTGTTGTTTTTCTGTTATGAGTGAGTATGCTGCTTGTGGTTTTCTTGTTTGTTCCTTCCTCTCAATTGAATTGTAATTATGATGATTAGTAATAATAAATTATAATAAGAGAGGAAGAAAGTGGTAAATAATTATGAATTTGAGTTTATTAACTTTTCCTGTTTTGACAACGAATGTTTTTATGACATGCAAGTAGTGATTAATTGCCTTGTTCTAGAGACTTTTGTCTAATAATTACAAAGTTTTTGTTATTGTTTGTTGGGTAAAGAAAAAAAGGGTGAAAAGATAGAAAAGGATATATTGAAATGATGTTATTTAACGATAAGTTATCTAAAGTCACTAAACTATAGTGACTTTTTTTTCTTTGTTGGTGAAGTGATTAATGAAGATATTAAAGAGTGTGTTAATTATGTGTACCCCCACTCTTACTCCTATCACTCTCAATTTTAAGGGTACGTTAATGAAAAATAAAGGATACAGGTTTTCATTTGACAAATGGTGGGTTATAATTGGTTCTATTTAGTGTGATGTGTATATGAGAGTGAGTCATTAAAATATCATTTTCATCAAAGAAAAGTGAGAACAACATACACCACATCTAACATTTCCGTACACAAACGGGTGTGTGTAATAAGGAGGAATTGGATTTTCGGCCTTAACTGCATAACAATTACAATTTTCAACCTTCGAACCTGAATAGATAGTTAAGATTGTTTTATTGTGTAAGTGATTTAGATTGTTCGATCTTAAATCAACAATACAAATTTATTATTATGTGAAATTGCAAGAATAATGTACAACGGAGAATCGTGATTGTAAATTAATGTAATGTAAATTCTTTTGATTAGAAGTGCAGTGTCCATTCCTAGAATCGATTGTTTTTGGAGGTTCTTGAATTATGAATTACAGTTCACATATGTACTAAATGTCGTCTGTCATGCACTTACGATTTGACTCTCATGAAGACTGATTTTCTACAAAATAATGTAGATTTTCAAATCTATAATTATTTGTTATTATCTATGAAGCCCCGATACTCGAAAAATGGTGACGAATCGTGTCCGATATGTCATCGATATCGATACTCTTTCGATACGTCCCGATACTCGTATCGGAAGAGTATCGATTAAATCATTATTTTTAAATAAAAAATAATACCCGATACACGTGTCCGATACGTCCCGATACACGTATCAGAAAAGTATCGGTTATATCATTATTTTTAAATAAACAAATAATATCTGATATGTGTCCGATACAAAGATTATTTTTTGGATAGTATTTGTGATTTTGTTTGGATAGTTTTAATGGTTTTCTTTTTGTATAATACACTACAATAAGACATATAACTTAAGATGCATCAGTAATCATTATGTTCTGGGGACTAACTTAAAATGTTCTCATGTATCAGACTTGAGAGTTTCCAGTATTGACCGACTTTGGGTTATTATGATGCTCATATATCAGACATGCTTGTTTGTATCTTTAGCACTTCTTGTGTTTTTCCATTGTCAATATAATTTTTTACTTTTCAAAAAAAAAAAACAAACTATGGTATCCTACTATATACTGTAATAAGTAGTTAACCGTTTGAACTTGTCACAAAATTTTAGTATAAGAATATATGTTTTATGCTTTTAATTATTAATATTATTGATTTTTTGTAGGTTTAGATATTGTGTATTTATATGTTTAATTTTAACTTTAATTTTTAAATAACGTATCGCGGCAGTATCAGATTGGAAATTTTAAAAATTTTCACGTATCGGCATATCGGTATCATATCGTACCCGTATCGTATCCCGTATCGGGGCTTCATAGGTTATTATGTACCAAAAAGGAATCTAAATCATTTGTAATGTTGTTGGCTTGTTGCTCATGAAGTTCCCTGCCATGTACGTAAATTAAAATACATACTACTAAATTATCCCAAAATGATAGATTGATTACTGTCCCCGTACAACTTCGGATTCTGATTTGCGGCGGTTAAAGTTTACACAGTTTTCGCACTATTTTAAATTTGAGCCAATAGTTATAGTTTGGATGATTCAAATTAATTTTGTTATAAAATCACTTAAAACAATCTCGACCGTATAATTTAGATCGAACGGTTCAAATCTAAAACAACTTGAAAAGTGTGTTAAAAACTACGGTACAATATAGAATTTGTTTCCTACTACAGGTGAATGGTAAAAAGCTAATATGTTGAGCCCAAGATCGAATATGCAATGCTTTATTTGTATTTGTGAAATTGTGGTGCGCTTAGATTTCTAAAATATAAGAGACTATATAGAATAATTTCAATTATATTGTATTTAATTTTAAAATTGTTTATGGACAAATTGAGAGTATTAATGGACATTGACAAAAACTGCAATCTGTGGTCACTCACTGAACCACAATAATTTTATTTTTCCTCAAGTACAATTTTTTTAAAAAAACCAAAATATTTTTTTTCTTTTTCCACCAAACACTGCAAGAAAAAAAAAATGTTGTTCAATACTTAATGGTATATTTGATAATGTATTGTCACGTGATGCTTTAAAATCATATATGTTACACCGGTGTAATTTGATCCTCCCTATATATATAAGTTGAGATCCATTGACTTTTAATAATTTAAGACGAGTTACTCTACTTAATAAATAATTAAGGATATTATTAATTAGCAAATCAATAATTAATATTGTATTCGACTTTCTTTTAATTAAATATTGTATTCGACTTTGAAACAACAAATAAATAGAAACTTTTTTATTTACCAAAGTGAAATGTAAAAAACGGGGTTTAAATGCAGTTTTGGCAAAATCCGCAATTTTGATGCCCCTATTTTGTTTTACGCAATTTTGGTCCCCCTATTTTACAACATACGCAATCTTGGTCTTCCTGTTTTGTTTTGCGCAATTTCGGTCCCCCTATTTTGAAAAATTGAGACATTTAGTCCCCCTCTTCATTTTACCTTCAATTTTGATGCTTTGACATATTTTTTAAATGACATATTACATGATACATGCTTACGTTTAGGAAGAACACGATGAAAAAGAAAAAACACGCTCTTAAATTTATTTTAATTTCTTAATTTATATATTTTTTAAATATGTTTTGAATTTATGAAATAACAAAATACGATTTAAATAATAAATTAATTAATTAAATATGACGTGGCAACCCTATAAGCATGTATCATATGTCATGTCATTTAAAAAATGTGTCATGTCATTAAAATCGAAGGATAAATGAAAAGGGGAACGAAAAGTCTGTATTTCTTAAAATAAAGGGACTAAAATTGCGCTAAAAAAATAAGGGACCAAAATTGCTCATTTTTTAAAATAGGGGGTCCAAAATTGCGCAAAACAGAATAAGGAAACTAAAATTGCTTATTTTATAAAATAGGGGAGATTAAAACTACATTTAAACAAAACAAAAAAAAAGAGTAACAGTAGTATTTATTTTAGAGACAACCTAAATTAGAAGGAATAAATTGAAAAAATTCCACAAAAAGAGTATAAAAGAAGTAGTAATCTTTTTATCGTAAAAAGAATATTCTTTGCACATCACTAGAAATACAAATATATCAAAGACTCTATTAAATCACAATATATACACTAGTCTCTACTTACTTATATAAGAGTGTTAACTTGTTGGACCTGAACATCGGTTGATTTTGGAAAATTACAGATAAAAATTATAATTAATTAATTTGGATTAAATTTTGACCATCTATATTTTTTATCAGTTTGTTTGGGTGTTGCATTGTTCGGATGGCGAGTAGACAAGTCGGTTAATATGGGTTAGACCGAAACTTTTTTGCTATATCTAATTTTATCATTCAAAAATTCATAATTTGTAAATAGTTCAATAGTCCGTTTACAAGACAACAAAGGATATGAGAACTAAATAAACAATAAAGAGGATGAAATGTGATTACTTTGTTTCAAATATGGATATCTAAAGAGAATAATATATATATATATCAAGTATAACAGAATTGGAAACTAAAATAAATATAAAATATTATAATATTGTTCACACATCCTTTATCAGCATATTACAACCTTGAAAAATATAATATTTCTCTCTTATATATATCAAAGATGGATAAAAATAAAATAACGAAGGGTATGCGAGATTGAGATATTTCTCTCCAACCCATATCTAGCAAAATTCTTTGATATATTTCAATTATATCGAGTTTGAGTCAGGTCGCAAGTCCATACTCAACCCTGGTTACTATATATTTCTTGGATAGCTAAATTATTTAATAGAGTGTACGGCTCCTCTGCAATCAACATTTCACATTTATTTACACATTTAATATATTGATAATTGTTGAATCAAGATTTAATAATCATATCTAATATTGATACTTTGAATTATAAGATCAAACTGCCACCGTCCATATTTGTGAGTAAGAAAATTTTATTGACAAAGAGTGTTGACCTAATCGTGGGCATTTTCTAGGTGTAGAAGTAGAACTGTAGATGATATTGCATGAAGTACAGTGAAAATCTAATTTTGGTGGGGTTTTTATATATTTGTAAAGTGTTTTGGGTAGCATTTAGATACCACATTGCCACAAATAGCACCAACGAAAAATGTCTTCAAAAGTTTTTTCCCCCTATTAAAGCCATTCACACGATTTGATTAGAATGAAAAAAAAGATACACAAAATAGTGCAGATAACTTTTTTTATTTCCAAAAAGTCAGAAGGACTACGTCAGTTGTTTTATGACAAAGATGACCTTGGCTTCACCTCTTTTTCATATATGTTCTACAGTATACGGAGTATTGTTTTTTAAATTGTCTTTTTAAAAAAATAAAAATAAAGTTGAATATCAAACTCAGATCTCTGGCATACTATTCAAACTCATCACGGCCTCACTACTAGAATGTTACTAGAATGTGGCTTGTTTTTTAATTGTCTTTAAAATATCCTTACTCTACTTATTTCAAATTACAATATGTATTTTAAAAGAATACTAACTAGTAACTAGTACTCTAGAGAGACTAATTAATGAATCAAATATATATATATATATATATATATATATATATATATATTTGTTTTAATTTTCTGGTATTCTGAAACATTAATTTGTATAACCCTATATTTTCTTTTATTAAATACACTATATATTAGTAATACTTTTTTTTGAACGACAAATTTTATTAATCAAATCTCTACACAAGACGAGTAGGGACCGGTATAAAAGAAATCACATAAAAGAGATGACGTATATAGGCGGACACCAAAAATAAACACCAAAACAAACACCTCCTAGTCCCTGGAAAAGACACCAACCCGACCCAAAAAATTGCCACTCGACACTAACTCTCGATCTCGAAGCAAAAATGATTGGCCCACCCAAATACAATAAACAGCTTTGTGAGACAAAGACTGAAATGACCGGAGAAAAATCATTTGCCACTACTAATCGATATGCCATTCCTTAACCATGTTGGGAATCATTTTGAATCCATTTTCAATAACCAAAATAATTGTTTCACTAATAGAATGGTTAGGAGGTTATTCTCAATATGGTGAGCGATGATGTCAAATTATCAATATGTTAACCAACTTGCCAACTATGGATGAGGTTTGCATTGTTGTTTTTTCTAAGAACAAAGACGGAGGTCCTGACCCCAATGGTTTTCGTGCTTTCTTTTTCTATACCTACCGAGACATTGTGGAAAAAGAAGTTTTTAATATTGTTCAAGAATGTTTCATATCTCTAGTTTGATTATGCCCAAAATAAATGTCACCGTAGTTTTTCATCTCTAGGAGGATTTATAACCACTTGTTTCTCAATTGCATCTATGTGAGCCATCTTTGGAAAAGATTCATGATTGGCTTGGTAGGGAATATAACAACCAGAATGTAGGATTTCTACATTTTTTGCATTTTGGCTATATGGTTAAAGATGAAAATTCATTATTTGATTTTGTTAGCAACAACGTGTGGTATTTGATGAATGGGTAATAACATCATTTTTAGAGGTGAAATAGCATATTTTCAAGGGCTGTAGTAGAATTATTTCCTGGTTTTGGTTCTTAGGTAAAGTGGGCCGTCGTTGATATTTCGGTTTTACCGACTGATGTAATAATCCTTTATTATGTCTTAGTAGCAATTTTAATTATATTTATGTAAAAAAGTATTAAATATATATATATACATAGTTGGAGGATTTTATTAATCACAGTGACACCGATAATTATTTTATAAACGATGTATAAAATGTTGTATCCTTTACATCCCAAATTGGAGGGAACAAATTTGAAAATAAATATGTGGTCGTATGGAATGAAATCTATTTTATTTTATTATATTTCATTCTATTATTATTATTTTTAAAATTCAAACAATAAAACATTAATAGCAATGTTGAATTGAGGATTGGGATTTTTCCTATGGGACAGCCAGTCCTCAAAACTGCTTCAAGTAAAGTGGCCAAACATGAGAAAAAATGTTCTGACAATCAACACGCATTCATATCATTCGCATTTGATATTTTTGGCTTCCTAGTCCCAGAGGCTGAGAGTTTTCTACAAAAAGTTATGAATAGTACGTAATGTTGTCCCCTAAAGCTATGAATGTTATTTTTAAGAGAATTCGTTTTATCATTAAAAAAGACTAGTGGCGCAGCTTATTGCCTGTTTGTCTTTCATTCGTATGTGATTATATTTCATCATTTTCCATTCTATTTCTTCTCATTTCAAAAATCTAAACATAACATTAAGACACTTTTTTTAACGGAAAATATACTAAATAGCATCTCCCGAAAATATAGTATAAGATATGACTTTAATTTTAAAGTGATATGAAAGCGTCTCATATAGTCTACTGATCAGAAGCAGTGATTTAACAACAACCGGTGTTGTTCTCTATGTAAATAGAAGATCATGTTCTAATGACTAAGACGTTAACCCAATCAATTTTTGTTAACACATAAGGAAACATGTTAATGTTACTCAGTTAATTATAGTTGCTTTTTTTAATCAGCATGATTTCGGAACCCCATCTCACCTATAATTTAAGATATGAAGGGAATTCTTTAAAAAAAATACAAAAATATGGAAGGCAGCCTCTTCATATTTCTTTCCTTCACATTTGAACCAAAAAAAATAGTACAACTTTTAAGTGATGAAAAGCATGGAATCAATAGCTACAATTTGATAGGTGATAGATAATTAATGGAAACACCACTGTTTTTCAAAATCCACCACATGCTAATGGTTATATGTATGTAATATTCATCACGTCTATATAATGAAATATTATTTGTAAATGTTGAAAATTTTAATTAACGACAACAATTTCTTAAATATAAATAGCAGTATTAGTTGCGGTGTTCAAAAGATCAACTTCAATTAATTGCAGATTCAATCAATGATTAGGCATCTTCGCTATAGATCCGAAAGCATGGACATTCCGGTGACTTTAATTTTATCACAATATTTGTATGTATTTTGCTGTTGTATATTATTAACTTGGATGTTGAGAATTTGTTCGCAGATTCATATGCCTTTTGTTTTTAGCGATCTTTAAGTTATATTTACATCTGATGTACTCTATCAATTATTAACTTAGTTGTTTTTTAATAAAAAAATAGCAGTATTAGTTGGAAACGACTTTATCTTTGCTGTGAAAACTTCAACTCTCGAATATCTGGTTAATAAGGTAAAACTTCTAACTTGGAAGTGGTATATGGCAAAAAAATCCTCGAAACCTTTGCTCCTTATATGAGTGAGTGAAAATGGAGGGGAATTCTATTGGGCTGAAGGCAGGTTATACTTTGGGTTAGTGTTCAGTGACAATGGTAGCTAACATTACATGAGATGCAGTTGGAAGCGAGGCATCCAATTTTGTGCCGAAGCCATATTAGGGTTTCGTGAGGTGGTGATCCTGATTTTCAATGGTCTTGGAGGGGTGTGGATATGCTTTCTACCCTTCACCTTTTCGACGAGGGCTCGGTATCACTTTTGTGTTTAGGGGCCGTTATAGGTGTTTTTTCTAGGTGATCTTTACCTTGTTGTTTATTTGTATTGTTGTATGCCTCTGTTTGTATTGTTCCTTTTGTGGATTATGTACTTCTTGTATCCCTCTTTCTGTAGTGTTGGTGACATTGTCCTTTTTCTTAATTCCTATATATATTAATAATAGTAGTATTAGTTAATGTTGTTTCATTTTTAGGATTAATGTGATAATAAACTAGTATACCTTAGTTCAATATTATGGATCTCTGATAAGTGAAAATAAAGATAAATTTTATATTGAATCAATGTCAATCAAGTCATCATACCTTATTCATAAAGACAAGAATAATGGACATGAATTAATTAATAATAGTTGAAGAAATCGTTGATTGTTGTTAGAATTTCAAATAATTTAAGCAAACTTTTGATGATGATATAAGGGAGTTTAGTGTCTATTTAAAAATTAGATGGGGTCTTAGTATCATTTAAGTAAACTATGTGGGAGGTCAATGTAATTTTTACAATTTTGTTAGAAATTAAAATGCTAACTAGTGTCTTTGGGGTAAAATTTAATTTCTTGCAAAACTTGTGTAATTAATCTTTTAAAAATATAAAAATATTATTTTCATTACAAAAGTTACTTTTCACCGGTTACAATGACAAAAACAATAGAGAGAAAAAGGGAGAAAGGGAGAGAGAAGAGGGGGGGGGGGGGGGGGGGGATAGAGAGTAAGGAGAGAGCTGTATAGAAAAATTGAAAATGAGAGGATCAAATTAATTTTCTCATATTGAATATCATTTTAACAAAAAGTTTGTTTTAAAATATATGTCATTTTCACTTTTCAAAGCTTTGTGTATTCTATTTTGCATCTATGATAATAAAAATAGGAAAATGAATATGCACCGATAGTATAATATAATTTTACACTGCCGGCCAATAACATAATATAATATAACATGACAAATCAATAATAATTTCACAATGTCACTTCACTTTTTTAATATGACATGACAAATCGATAATTTTTTATTGAATAATCGTGTAAAACTATTTTACATAGTCCAGCCTTATTAAACTCTAATTAAATGCTATACACTCATTAGTAGTTTATGAGTATCAATTTAGTTTTATAAAAGGAGTGATGCGAACAAGTGTATGTTATAGTAAAGTTATTAAAAGGGAAATAAAGCATTTACCAAAAAAAAAAAAAGGAAATAAAACTATTCAATCCTTGGATGGCCATAACAATTCAATTAACTTATGACAGCTGTCCCTGCCGCCATAGATGAATAATCCACTTTCAATTATAGTTTGTCTTTGTAGTATTTACCATCTAGAGAGCTATATGTCAAATAATTGATATAGAAAATATCAAAAAGTGAAAGTGAAACTCTAATGGGGAATCTCATTCCTTTGAAATCTTGTGAGCTTCTACAGATATTGTCTACCTAGTAGTGCCCCATTAAATCTATAACTATAGTATTTCTCTTTAATTTTTGCATAATGCATGATATCAATGCGACTACAAAGAAATTAAAGTGACACCATTATTTTAAATATCCCACTTCCCCACCTTCTGTTCAATGGTCTGACCTGAAAAAAGAAAAGAGGCAGGGGGTTTGTTATGTTTCAAATGAGTTAAAATTTTACATTAGATAAAAAAGTTGAGTTTGAATATGAGTAAGTAAGACCTATAAACTCAAATGCCTTAATATTTTGTGAATATTGGTGTTCAATCTATTATTTGTGTGGTTGCTCTTAGTATAATATGTTGATATTCAACCCAATAAATTTTTTGTCATAGTCCAACAGTAGTATCAGAGTTCGGTTCGAATTTACAGGGAGCGGAAGAGATCCTAGTACTGTGTTGAATTTCGAATGCAGAAATTAGTCTCACACGTGAGGAAAAAATATTGTGTATCAAATATGATCAAAGTCACACATAGAGTTGAAGTTGAACGACATATAAATGAGATGATTTATAAATCTAATTCTTAAATTTTTGGGTGAAGAGATAGTGTCCAATGATCTCTCATATTATATTTATGAAAATATCATTCATATTTCTCAATTTAAAGATTGGAGAATAAACTTGTGAGATTCTGAAAGAGAAATAAAAATTAATTTGTCAGTTAAAACATACCTATACTAGTGAAAGAGGAAGTTAGTGTTACAGTAATTAGTATTGTGATACTAATGGGCTGCATTCATAAATATAAATATTAACCAAATGAAAATATTGATTTTACGAGTTTTAGTTTTAATATTGTTGATTTTCCTAATAAAATTATTCATAATTTTTTTTAGTAACTCGTCAGAGATGAACAATAAATATAATAATTAAATAAAATTCCTGATATAGTTATGGATTGTAATCTTCACAATGATGCAATTGCGGAAATCTAAATAGTACGTCAAATTTGAAGTTCATAAACCCTCAATGCACAAATTCATAACTCGAATGTTGCTCATAATATGTGTATGAAATAATGTTTGTGATGTGGTTGATACTTAGGCTTTGTTTGGTAAAAAATAGTGGATAGCTGATAAGCTAGCTTATAGCGGATAGTTTATAAACTAACTTTTAGCTTATAGCGAATAAGCTAGCTGATATTTTTTTTTTTTACTAAATAAAAGATATTCATTCATTCAAATTGATAAGTGTACATCGATGCAATACAAATTCAAAATCGCTAAAAACAAAAAGGATGAATCTGCGAACAAACTCACAGCATCCGTGTTAATAGCATAAAACGGCACATTGCATAAGCCTACATATTTGACTATATTGAAGTTTCCGGAGTATCCATGCTTCCGGATCTGTAGCGTTGATGGCACAAAAGTCATTGATTCGATCTGCGCTGGATCAACCGTAATCTTTCAAACTGAAACAAATGAACACCGCACCAAGACGGGACAACAATACTCCGCACTAAGACGGGACAACAATACTATCAAAACAAAGGATGAAATCAAAAAAACAAACGAAAGAAATACTAAATATATGTGAAAATCACACTTATTTAATTAAAATAGAAATAAAACGATTTGGAGGGGTGATTTTAGGCCTAAATTGACCCTAAATCACCCCTCTCTAATATATCAAGAAGAAAAGAAAAAGTGGGCGATGGCTAGGGTTAGAGAGGAGGAGGAGCAAAATAGCGAATAAGCTAGCTGATTGAATTTGTAGTGTTTGGTAAAATTAGCGGTTGGACTAGCTTATAAGTATGAAATGACATAAACAAAATATGTTTAATTAATATTTAATTCTTATCATGTAAGATGATAGGGATAAAATTGAAAAAAAAGATAATAAGCTATAAGTTATAAGCTCATAAGCTACTTGAAATAGCATTTGAAAAATAAGTTAGTAAAATAAGCTATAAATTTTTTTAAAAAAAACTGTTACCAAACAGAGCTTTTAACTTATAAGCTAAAAACTATAAACTATAAGCTAGCTTATTTGGTTTACCAAACGGAGCCTTATTATAATCAAGAAATCATTGAAGTGATCTTGACTCAAATCACTCAATTGAACGAAGAAAAAAATAACTATAACTAGAACCCGAGAACAGGTTGCCCACTCAAAACAACCTAGTGACTCGGGGCATTTTATCTTCTGCGGACCATTAGTGTGCTTCGGGTTGTGGCGTGTCAGAGACGGCTCATCATTTGTTCATCTCCTGTGGCACGTTTGGACCCCTCTGGACTCTTGTGCGTGCATGGATCGGTATTCCGGTGATGGAGTTCACTTCCCTTCGTGATCATTTTGTCCGGTTCTCTTATTCAGCAGGGGGCTCCCGAGCTCGGCGCTCCTTTTTGCAGCTCATTTGGCTAGTGTGCGTGTGGGTGGTGTGGACGGAGAGAAACCACAGGTTATACGGAGGCTCAGCTAGTACTACTTCTCAGATGTTGGACAAGATCAAGCTTTTTTCTTTCAGGTGGTTGAAGGCGACGTCTGTTACCTTAGCTTCCAACTGCCATAGCTGGTGGTCTAGTCCTTTGCTCAGTTTGGGTCTTGTATGAACTGTGGTCTAGGTTTTTACTGTATTACTCTGTGACACTTTATAACTCTTGATAGTCTTCCTTAGCACGTCTTGTGCTATGGAGATTGTGTTTATATTATATATCTTATTTTGGCTTGTTAAAAAAAAACTAGAACCCGAGAATGTTTAAAAATTATAATACTCTGAAATAATTCTTCTGGTTAGAGATGTTGGAAATTACTACAATGCTGCATGCAGAGTCAACATACATACTATCAGTGGACCCCACAATTTATCATCCATACCCATCATTGGATATTTAATTTAAAGGTATGATATGGTCCCTCAACAAGTTAACATTAATACCCCACCTTTTATTTTAGTACTCTCTCACTCTCCTTAATTTCTTTTTGGCTAAATTAGACTTTTAGTCCCTTAACTTATTTGTTGGTTTTATTTTAGTCCCTTAACTATATTTCTTTCAACCAAATAAGTCCTTTTCGTTTAATTTTATGAAAAAACGTTAATCTTCATCTTCATAATCATCATCTTCATTACCAAACCCAGAAATTTGGAAAAATTCATCATCATCTTCATCACTAAACCCGAAAAAGTAAAAATCTCAATAATCCAATTTACATTTCAATATTCAATTTTCCTCCAAAATCAAAACTCTATCCTCTAAATTCATGGTTAAATTGATGAACATTATGAATTTTTTGGGTTTTGTGATGAAGCCGATGATAGTGATGATGAACATTAACGTTTTTTTGTAAAATCTAACGGAAAGGATTTATTTGGCAGAGAGAAATATAGTTAAAGGACCCAAATGAAACAATAATTAGTTAAGGGACCAAAATGAAACCAACAAATAAGTTAAGGGACCAAAAGTCTAATTTAGTCTTTCTTTTTTGTTGCTATATGTAATGTAGGTTGAAGTTTCCATCGTTATTTAGCAGTTATAATTTTTGTCGAGAAAATTGTACTTATACGTTGGTTATTAGTATTTTTATTTTTATTATATTTATATAAATGAAAGGTATCATAAATTTTTTATTTTTCTTGACAAATCACGGATAATTTACTCAACAACAATAAAATTGAGCTTGCGTCAAAGCAAAAAAACAATAAAATTTAGCCATATAAACCAATTTATAAGTGGAGTAAAAGTTATTCTTATTGTTGACAGAAAATAGGTTAACCATTATATTAGTAAATGTTTAGTGCTGTAGTGTATGATGACTTCATAGTGATGGCAGATAATACTAATTTGAGAATAAAGTTGAAATTAAAATATAAAATAACATTTATGTTGAGATTTCTCTTTTGGTAATATGATTCTTATATAATATCTGCCAAATTGAGTGTAAACAAATTTCCTTTGTTATTCTTGATTTATGTTATCAATTTCACTTGTTAATTAGTGTCTCAACAAACTAATATATATCAAGATCGGATTGCTCAATGATGATTATTTTGCTTAAAAAAAAATATCAAGATCGGACTAAAAACATTAGCGAATTTGAGTTTATTTGCTTGTAATATTTTTCTTCGATTGCCCCCTACATTGTCAAGATTTCATCGTTTTGACTTCTCGTTGAATATGCTACCTTAAGATTTTGTCTTTTGTCCTCTCTACTATTATCAATTTCGGTTTAGTCTCCTCATCATTTATGCATAATCTTAAACAACATATTCAACGAGGGACTGAAAAGATAAAATATTTATATTATAGAAGATAGTAAAAAGAAAATATTTTAAAGAATAACCAAAATTCATTAACACTACAGGAAGTCAGGAAGTAAACATTATTTTGTCCAAACAAATTAATTGTAAGTGATACTTAAAATAATTTAATACACCAAAAATAAATTGTTAGAGGCACATAATAAGATTCTCCATCCAGTTAAATCCTCTTACCACTTAAACTTATTCATAGTTGATACGTCGGACAGTGGCGGCGTTGTGTGTATGTGAGGGGGGCAGGTGCACCCCCTAGAATTTTAAAGTTTTCACCAATATTCCTATGTCTTTTGCATTTTGCTCCCCAGATTTTTTTGTTTTGCACCACTTACTTAAAAATCCAAAACACCTTTTACTATCATTTTTTCCGTTCCAATTTCTCCCAAACAAAACATCAAACCAAATTCGTAAAATAGTGATAAATCCTCAAACAATCTTGAAACAACACTAAGTTAATCAATAAAAAAATCTATAGTTTAAGGTTTAAAATTTGGGATTTTTTTTATATAATTTCAATAGTATAAATTGGTTGATGAATTATTCAACTGGTCGTTTTAAAAACATATTTATGTACTTTGTTGGTTGCTTGTTTCTAATTTGTAATTTGGTCGAAATGCATATTTGGATTTCTGTTTTACGGTTTCTAGCTAATCCATCCACATATTTGTTTCAATTTTAGCCATGTGGAAATCAATGTGTTCATGAAGCTAATATCCGATTATTGGTCTGTAAATCGAGCAATGAAAAAACTATCCACTTGATTGTATATTTATGTTGTTACCATATCAATATTTATGCACCGGTTTGATTTCTTTTTTATTTGATATATTTCTCATGTGTAATCAATATTTATGTCGAAAGAGATTTGTTCAACAATATAGATAATAAATTGATTATTTGACAATTTAAAAACATGAAATCGCACAACAAACAATTATCAAACATATGTATGAAATTTTATATATAATTAATTATTAAAATATTGATTAAAAATTTGCACCCCCTGAACCAGGGTCCGAGCACCGCCACGCCCATGATTTTTTATATACACATACAATGATATTGAACTATGTATACTACAAGTAGTATGTCTCATAGAATGATTTTATATACACACAAGTATAATAGAATTGAACTAGTATGTTTCATTATATTTTCTGTTTCTATGAAAAACAACTCATGATCTTGCATTCCAACCGAAGCTAGACGTTTTAGTGAGGTAGGTTATTATTATAAGCGCGTTAACAGTTAACTAGTATTTTCATAAACAGCATTACTAATATTTTATTCAAAATAATAAAATTAATTATAATTATATTTCATTCAAATGAATCTTTCCATCTCACAGATATCCTAAGAAAGACTGAAAGAGTAGTCTTTTTCAACCTCAGTTATGCAAAATGATGTCGACCATGATATATTTAATGTTGTATCGAAATCCAATAATGAATCTTTATCTCAATAATTAAAAGTGGACTTTTTTTTTTTTTGACCTGATTAAAAGTGAAGTTACTTTCCTGCAAGTTACAGCCAATTCATTTCTTACTACCAATAAATCGGTCTTACTTAAAAAAATATATATATATATATTAGTCGGTCCAGCACAATTGAGTTATTAATTTTTAGTATATAGTCGGAAGTTTGATTAATTCCTAAACTTGTGTGTTAAAAATATTTGATTGAGAGAGAAGTGGAGAACTATCTCATGTGCTCTATGAATTTTTCAATAGAGATTAATTAATGGTAAAAATTTCCATTTATAATATTGTAAATAGGAGGAAAAATAACTTTTCCATTTGTTGTTTGCTTTTATGGGAGTACTATGTATGCATGGTAGTGGTCTTTCGGAACTAACCTCCAAACTAGATTAAACTGGAAGTAAAAACAAAAATTAAATTAAATTGTTATTCAAATTTTGGTTAGCTTTAGATGCTCAATTTGATTACGCACACATAATAATATATACTCTTTCTGGTTATTTTATAAGAAACAAAACATATAAATCATCAAGACTAAGGAAATATATTGAAAATGCAGTTGTTTTCATTTAATACTCCTATAGGAGTATTTAATTTTTTTCCATGAATTACCCTATTTAATTACCTTTAATTACACTTTCTTACTTATTCTTAATATTCTCTTTCATAATAAATTAAAGGCATAAGTAAAATTAAACAACTAATACATTTGAAATTTTTAGTCATGTTTCTTATAAAGAAGACCCAAAAAAATTTTATATGAAATTTTTAGTCATGTTTCTAATACATTTTCGTTTTTAATTTTATTTACTCTATAGATCAAAATTATATTTTTATTTTAGCACTTAATTTCTCCTATGTGATTACTATATGTGATATATCTCTCTTGTCATATAGGGTCTGTTTGTACACAAAATTATGCAACACTATCAAATTCTTGTTTAAAAACAGTCAAAACAAACGGATCCATTGTCGGACATGTTTTCAAAAATTCTTTCATCGAATGTTGTTGTCTTTCATGAAAATTTAAATCAACAAATTTCAAGCAACGAAAAAGCACTTAGATCTCATCAAACTAAGTTATCAAGCCTGGTACAATTCATTCAAACATTTGTATATTCTGTGGAAAGAAAAAAGACAAACTCAACAAATACGCAAAAGAGGAATATATGACTAAAAATTAGTTACCTAGTCATTATCAAATAAAAATGCTCCAATGACCTTTCATTTCCCAAAGTCGTCATCCTTTTGAAGTTTTCCCAAACTATCAAATATTTCAATGAAAACTTCCGATTCCCACTTTCTGTCCCGACAACTTATTGAACACAAATTGGCTATGGACCTGGAGCCCACTTGTAGGAGAGGAAATATGTTAAGTCGAGATAAACATATAGTAATAATTAGGGTTCATGTTTAAATTAGTAGGTGAGATACTGCCGGAGAAAATAAAAATAAAAATAAATTATATTTTCTTCAAATACTTTTTTTATCAAAAATAATATATATATAACTTATTTGAATTGATCTAGTAGTATTAACTATTGACCTGTGATTTTGAATGCTCCTTTTAAGATTTTAGGTTCGATTTCTTCGGATGTTAATTTTGGTGGATTAGTTCATATAGAGTATAATAATTCTAACTTTAAATGGGTCCCCACAAGTGGGCGATGAGACAGATTAGTCGGTCATTGAGCTGGATATGAAATTTTAAAAAATATATAATATAAAAATTATAGGGGTGATATGAGGATAATTGTTATTGTTCCGTTTGAAAAATCTATCAACTAATCCGCCATTAGAAGTGGATAAGAAGTAATTTCTGAAAGTTTCATATAGTTTGGATGTTAAAGAAGAGTTAGCTTAATGAAAGGGTTAAATTGACAAATAGACACAAGTGAATGATAAATAATTCACTAATTATAAAACATTTTTGAAAATGGGTTTTATTATATATTTTTTTCATTTGTGTCTCTCATTGACACAAGGAGATGTTATTGAGACACGGACAACAGGAGAGGATGAATGGAAACGATCTAGATCCAACAATATGGCACTAAGAAAATAATTAATCACTGAAAACAAGACTCATCCAATGTATGGGTGGACATGATTTCTCGAATCGATTCAAATCCAACAGTCTAACCGACCGATGTCCACCCCTAATCCAATAGTTCGTAACCTTTCATCGATTTACGTTGGATTGGTAGTCATACCAACCATCTTTTTCCTAATTAAGTTTTCTTTTACACAGTCAAAGCAATGAAGTTTGATCTTAAAATTTTATGCAAGCTATTCAAATTTTTTATTTTATAAAAATCACTATATATATATATATATATATATATATATATATATATATATATATTATCTTCTTTATTTTATTATCAAATGAGCCGCGAAATTTTATGTTTTTTTAAAAAACTTTACATTTTTTTTATCAATAGTCGGGTAGTATTTTGTCTATTTGTGAATAACTCTTTAAAATTTGAGTATGATCCAAACTAATCCGTTCAAAATCAAAGTGGTTTGTTTCGAATAATTGGTTTATGATTCTAAGTCGATGAACCTGCAAACCAAGTTCATTTTTAAAAAAATTACATTTTTTATTTTTTATAATATAGTTTTAAATTTTCATGTGTAAGAATCTTAAATTTTGATATTATATTTGAAGTGTTTCACATAATTTTAAGTGTGCGTAAATCATTTATATATTTGAATATTTTTTAAAAAATATGGGTTTAAATTTACAAATTACAACCAACTCAACTAACTTTGATCGATTTGGGCAATGAGTCTGACTAAAATTAGCCCTACTCGACCCACAAACACCCCTCAATTTATACTTATCTATGATAAAGAATAATTTTATAAAATAAAAAATGATAATTTAATAAAAGTATTGCTCTTTAATTTATTTTTACATTTTTCCTAATCCTATAAAATAATCAGGGTTACATATGTTTTTAGTCCCTACTTTTATGTGAGTTTCGACTTTTAGTCCCTACATTTTTCTTATTATATTTTTAGTCCCTTTTCGTTAATTTTTTGTGACTAGGATAACGGAATCAGACACATAGGATACCTTAAATTGACTAGGATAACGTTTGCATTGAATGATGTGGCATCTATGTGTCATCCAATGTGGCCGATTCTGTTATCTTAATCACAAAAAATTGACGGTAAGGATTAAAAATACAAACGGCAAAAATGTGGGAAATATAATAAAAAAATGTAGGGACTAAAAGTCGAAACTCACATAAATAGTGACTAAAAACATATTTAATCCAAATAATTAAATAAGTCACTCATTTTTATTTATTTATTTTTTGGTAATAATAATTCACTCATTTTATGACATGGAAAGGAAACTAGTAGTAAGTAGTAGTACTATGTTACAAAGAAAGTACTCTCCATGATACGAGAGGAATGTCACCGTCAGACAGTGTGTATGTCTTCATGGCCACAAGTAGTTTTGATAGCGACTGTCGGCATTCTTTCAATCCCACACGTATGACAGTCATCACAACCCACTAAGCTGGTTCCCAGTTTATTTATCATAGAATTAGAATCTGTGTATGTTTTGTTAGTAATCTGGGAGGGTACTCTCCATGCATGAGTAACAATTTTTAGTTGGACACAATGCATTTAGGTATACATACATATTATAAAAAAAAGTAAATGTTAAATAATTAGTTATATTATTTAATATTCATTAATCATTTCATCTTATAATTTTTTGAAGTTATATATGTATGTGTGCCTAAGCAAGAGAATAGATAAGATTTATTTATGTTTGATTTTAAAATTTGACAAATTTAGATAAAAGATTAGGCAAAAATTAAATTCTTAAAAGTTATTCAATATCTTAAAAGTTTATATTATTCTGTCTAATGTTTGTATTTTTACGTATCAAATATTATATATGTCTCATTTTAAGTGTTTTAATTGTGTTTTCATTTTTAGCTTTTTAAAAATCTGTTTGTCCTAACTTCTTTTATTAAGTAAAAAAATCTAAAATAAAGTTGGGGCAAATGATATCTAGGAGTAGTTATTAGGTGCAATACAAATACAACAAATAAATGTATACAAATACAAAATTTTATTAAATGTTTCATTGATAGTCAAAAGATAAATAATTTGAGATATAAAAATAGTCATGTTAACATGTATTTTTTTTTTTTTTTTTGACGGAATGTTAACATGTATTTTAAGCATATTTGAATATAATATTTTGTATTTAAGGATACAAAATATTTAATGTTTAAATATATTTTTTTTGTATTCATTCTTTGGTTCTAAGAGAAAGGGGTCAAATAATCCTAAGTTTGATCACGTGGTAAGTAAAGTCTGGTCAATAATTATTTCTATTAGAAATTGAACTTGGGCTCTTCCGAATGATCCGACCTAGGGGGACTCATTAATTATTTGAGTTAAATGTTTTTGTTAATGTTTAAATATTTGAATGCACAAATTTTAATATAATCTTTTTGTATTTACTTCTTTAACATGTGCCCTTATGACGCATGCTAATATTTTCTTATAAAAAATATTGTGAAAGAAACATTTATAATGAGACAAAATGAGAGTATTAACCGTAGTATTTCACAGTAATTTTTTAAAAGCTAATTTTAACAAGCTCGCTTTAATTTTAACACTCCACTATTATAAAACATAGACTTCGTCATTCAATCGAATTCTATTTTAAGACATCGACATGGTACACATATTATGTGGATATATACCGGTATATTTGTTAAAGTGAATGATTTTGATTGGTTAACAGATAGTATTTATTGCCTCTCAAAAAAACAGATAGTATTTATTAATTTTTCTATATTAAATACTACTCCCTCCGTCCCTATTTATAAGATTTAGTTTGACAAAACACGAGTTTTTAAAAATATATTTTTAAATAACACTTCAAAAATCTTTTTAATTTTTTTTACTCCAAATCTTTTTAAATTTATATATTTTATTTTATACATTTATATTTATATAATTGATTTTTTTTATAGATATATAATTGATTTTATAAATTTAGATAATTAATAATACAAACACTTACATAATAGAATAAAAATGAAGAACATTAAAATTGATATACAATGTCATGCATAATGATGTGTTTTTACAGATTTACACTACAAGAAAAGTGGTCACTTCCCAGTGCTTTTTTGCCAGGGGCATGCACCCCTGTGATAAAAATCACATCTGCCAGGGGTAAACCCTTGGAAAAACAGATTTTAAATTTTTTTGAAACAAAAAGCATTTGACAAGGGTTAAACCCCTGGGAAATTGCAAGGGTGAAAAAAAAATAATTAAAAAATGGAAGGACTGACGTCTTCTGATACTTCACGTGGGATTCCTTGCTTTTTACTGGTCCTTTGATTTGCACCAAAACACAAAAGAAAAACAAATGCAATGGATCCCGCCTATTAATTATTTTTAATTCATTTATATTCAATTTTTTCCCTTTTTTACTAGCCTTTGGAAGACGTGAGTGAATCCTAATTAATTAACCCAATTTGCTTTGAAATAGTAACTTCACTCACCCAATTTATCTTATCATCTCAGTGGTAACATTTTCATGGCTCTTTGTCATTCTTATTCTTCTTTGTTGTTCTCTTCCATAGAGTCTTACTCCATTACGGCGTGCGTTTCTCTTCCAATGTTATGGCATCTCCGTCGTATTTATTTTCGTTCCTCATCTCTCAGATCTAGACGTGTTCCACTTCAATTTATTTGTCAACAAATCTGAGATTTTGAAGGTGTTTTTGTTAATTTAATTTAGTTTCAAGATGTTTTTTTCACCGATTTTGTGTTGTTTTTTTAGTAAGAGACATGTCCCTCATCACTCTTTATGTTACGGCATGTTTCTGTGTTGTTAATCTACTCTCGCACGGACGGTTGCTACCCGATGTTACGAGAACGCTAGCTTGGCGATCTCCAATACAAAAACACGGTTTTGTTTAACCTACACGCCGGCGGACACACTGTGAAGGACAAACGCTGGACTTAGATTTTATAATTGGTAGAAGGTAGTTTATCTCTTGTCAATAGTGTTTTTGATTTAGTGTTTTTATCAAGAATCCCTTATTGATTTTTTTTCTTTTACAATCTCTTCCAACACTATTTTTATTTTATTTTGCAGCACCATTGTACCGTGCAGTCGCCGTCTTGCCACCGCGCCGGATTTATTACTCACTTTCTTAGAAAATCAATCAATTTTATTTCTTTTGAAGCAACGAAAATCAAACTTGTATGTTAGATCTGGATTTGCAGCTAACTCATGTGACTGATGCAAATAAAACTGTGATTATAATTAACCCAGATCTAGATTGTTGAAGTTTATGAACTTGAAAACAATGGTGATGAAAAAATAGAGTTAAAGTTTGATGATGATGGAGAAGAGGTGGTGATAAAAAACGCAGATATGTTTTTCAAGATCAAAGAACAAAATAATAATAATAATAATAATAATAAAAATATTGTAATAATAGAAATGAAAAAATTGTCAAATTGCACAGTAATATGTCCCATCGTTGCTGTAATCCGTCAGATTTATTTGACAGGGGTACGCTCCTGGCAAATTTGACAGGGGTTTTACCCCTAGCAAATAATTTGCGACGAGGTGTATTCCCAGGGAATCCGCCCCTGGCAAAATCCCTGTCAAAAATGCGTTTCCCATGGTTTTTTACGTTTTTCCAGGGGTAAAACCCCTGTCAAGTGACCAGTATTCTTGTAGTGTTAAAAATAAATAGTCTCACATCGAAGTGTATACAAAAAATAGAATATAAATTGAAAAAATAAAATTCATGTCGAATTCTTAAGTTGAGTTTCCAGTTAAAAATGAATCGAGCCTAACGAGTCGAACTGAATTGCTCGCAAACTCTAAACAAGCCGAACTCGAGCTGAAAAAAAAAGTGTGTATCGAACTCGAGCTAAGTTTTGAGCTAAACCAATTCTCATTGAGTTGAATCGAGCCAAATAGATTCGTCGGGGCTTATTTTCAGTCCTACATTTATAAGCTAAATAACCTTTCTTCCAAAAAGAAAAAAAAAAAGCTAAATTACCTACTAGTATGATTTAATATGGGCTGATAAGCTGTAAAGTAAACCGGCAGCCTGGCCCATGAGTAAATTCATATGCCAACATGGATTACAATCACTTTTGCCACTCTATTCTTTTTCTCGTGCGTCCTATGAATTTACCAAAATATCCTTATATGTTACTTAAGTCGCGGACACCCCTAAAAACACAATATCAGGTTTTATTTTTTAACGTCCGCGACTTAAATAGCGAACGACTTATACAAAAATTGTTCATTTTTACGACGTCCGTTACTTAAGTAACAAAAGGGTAAAATGGTCATTTTCTAGGGCGCACGAGTAACCCATAGGGTGACAAAAGTAATTTTCAACTGGATTAGATTACCTCTTAAATACCCGCTTGGCCCACAACAACCCCTCGAACTAAAAGACCTATTAATAAGTGTTTTATCTTTTTCTTTTTAAGGAAAAATATGACACAAAAAGCAAATATTTAAATCTGAAATGGGAAAAAAAAATTGAGGAAATAATGTGGACTAGATTATTAATATATGCGGATAATTTAAATCTTTAAATTTTGCAATTTTACACACTTGCTTTCTAAGTAGCAAGGGGGGTAAAAAAGGAACGTCAGGGGGTGCTTGTGAGACTTGTGGGTGCGAAAAGTAAATCTCTTTCTAATATATGGGGCCTAGACTTTCTATTTTTTTTCTTTCGGCTTTCGTCATAACATTACTCCAGAACTAGCATATACACACAACAAAAGAATTATGACTTCTCTTTTTTGCACCCCCTCAAAGTTTTCATTCATTTCCGAAAATTTTAAAAATATCCCCTCGTTACTTAAGTAGAGAATTCAGTAGGTGGAAAATCTGAGAAAAAAACAGTTCGCATATCCTAGGATGCAAATTGAGTTCTCATTCGAGAATTCAAACCTTATAAAATAGAGGCGAATGAAGGGTGAATGATACAAAAATATTAGATTTTATAAGGTTTGTATTTTAGGATGCAGACTTTTTTTCATCCTAATTTTTTCTATTTACATACTCGCATTCTACGTTACAAGAGAGGTATAATTGGAAGATAGAGGGTTCGTGCTAGACTTAGGGGACGCGAAAAAAAAAGGTCATAGACTTAATATATTGACAATAAGTAGCAGAGCCGGAATGACCCTCATTCATTCAGGGGTGCAAAATTTTAAAAATTAATTAATAATTATTATAATATACTACTAGATAGACACCAATAACGTGTCTTTATGATTTATTATTGGTCTCAACCGCATATCTATTTACTTACACTGGATTATAATTATTTTTTATATATAGTTTAATCAAGTAATTGGTAGTACATCAATTAATACTATTTTGTGTTTAGGATTGGAAATGAATCTAATCATATCAAATTAACTCAGCTTGAGTCAATTTGATAGAAATTAGCTTAGGATTATAAGGTGCTACCCTACCCATGAATAGCTCCGCCCCTGAATATAATAATTTAGGACAAATAATATCACTAAAATATATAATTGAGGTGAAAGCTCAGCGTAGTTGAAGCTGAATTGAGAGTATTACGTTGCATAATAAAATTTTGAGGGGTTTCAAAAATTAAAAAAGTAAGATTATAAGTGTACTTTTTAAAGACCCAGATGATGCAACTGTACCCTTCAACCTTATTTAGATCTATCAGTGTATAAGTGTATAGTGTAAACAATCAATATCCATATTTACAAATTTTACCCATTTCTCTTCCATTCTAAACTTCTTCAGCAATTCTTGCTTTTAATCAACACTCAATACCTCAAACTTTTTGGCTGCAGCATAACAATGTTGTGTCTCTTAGATATCTCGATATACTATTTAAGAGAATTTATTTTGTCATAAAAAAAAGTTTAGGGAAATAGTTTATCATTCGTTTACCTTTTATTAATGTGTATTAATGTAAGTATATATATGATTTTGAACTAATGAAAATGTTCAACATTAACATGGTGTTATCATTATGGGCTTAAAAGACTATTCCAAAATGAAAGCATGTTTTTAACAACAAACTATACTCTTTTAAAAATGAGAAGAATATATTCGTTAAAAATTGAAATAAGAAAATAATAACAACACTTATACGTGGCCAATTTTTAAAATAGAAAACATATAAATTCATTAGAAAGTTAATAATAACACCCATCGATAACTGTCAAAAAAGAAAAGAAAAAAAAACATTCATCGATAATAAGTGTGGAATTTTCTTTGTACGGTTTGAATATGCTCTTGTTTATTGAGATAAGTTCAAGAAGTCATTATCAAATCCATGTGAGATCAACCAGAAAAATGCTCGAAAGCATCCAAGCATATACACCTAAACTGAGTGTTCGGCATCTCAATTAGATAGGTATAGCTGCTTAGTTTATTAAAGATATAACATTTATATTAAGCAAGTAATTGAACTTAAGTCGTTAATGAGTTCCAATATTTTGTTTGAAAAATTTGAGTTTCAGTTTTAAAAAGAATGATTATTTGTCAAACTTTAGATATTACGCAAATGAACTTTAAATTATCATATTTCTTTCTCCTAAAAACTAAATGGTTAATATAAAAAAAGAAGAAAATATATAATTTAATATTTATTAATTAAAATTGTTTTTGTAAAAAGAGAAAGACTTTCATTAAACCTATCCCGGTCCCAACAATAAATCAAATTCATATGTCACAATCTTATTTGAACAAATTAACTAAATAATGAGCAGCACAAAAGCACAAAAAAGCTTATGACATTGTGCATAAGGTGTTTTTAACTTATTTACATATGTTGCCTCAAAAAAAAAAAACTTATTTACATATGTTTTTTAAGTTATAAAAATAGTCTATGCATAATCGCTTAATTAGGATGGTAAGCATTTGTATAATAATTAAACTGCAAATAAATTGTTTATCCTAACAAATTCAAATTTGTCACTCGAAACTAATATTATTATTAAAATCAGAGGAGGTTTGAATGGTTTAACTGGTTTGAGCTAATGATTAAAATGAGTTAAGGTGTAAAAGGTTCCAAGTTCCTGTTCAATGAAAAAAAATACCAACATTAACAATTAAATACCGACTTTAACCGTTTAAAAAAAATTACATTAAAACTATATTGGTTGTTCGTTTGAGATTGCCGCAACCATTTTACTAGAGTTTGATTAAAAACAGGCGGATCCCTTACAAACTCCAAACCTTTCATCAAAGACATGGTTTCTGAAAAAAAAAAAAAAGCAAATCAATAGTAAGATACAATTTGAGTACACATCTAATCTAACTAATTTTTTCATTTGTAAAAAAATGAATTATATCTTACTATTATGTTACTTTGATTTGATGTATATGTACTCGTTCTTACAAAAGAAAATTTGAGCAAGTTGAAATTTGAATCATCCGTTTCTAAATTAATATAGACAGATGCGTGTAAATTTTAAGAAAATTGGCGGTAGTAATAAATTTATGGCAAAATACATTCAAATATCCTTTAAGTTTTGCCTTTGTAACAGATAATTCATTTAAGTTTTGTAGGTAATAAATAAATTATTTAAGTTTCTAATTTATTGCAATGTTATCCTTCAAGTTATTCTCTGTTATAAAAGCGCTGAAGTAACTTAGGGAGGTGGTAGTGACCGTGTGTTTTGGCTTACAAATGACAAGAAACATCGTTAAGTGTCGCCTCAATAAGTTAGTCATTATTTTAGCACTTTTGTAACGGAGGTTGAAAGGGTAAGGGTGCCATAAATTAGAAACTTAAAGGATTTGTTTGTTAATTACCTAAAAAATTTAAAGGACTTATTTGTTACCTAAAAAACTTAAAAGATTTATCCGTTACAAATGTGAAATTTGAAGTATCTCTGAATGCATTTGGCCGAATTTTAAGAGAGAAAATGTATTCGTATTTTATCATAGTATTTATTATAAGGATAAAATAATTAGGGATATATAAGTAAAGAAATAATAAATATGGTTGAAAAATTAAAATAGAATCATATAAAAAGAGGACAAATTTTTTTTCAAAAGATTTATATATATATTTAGAGACAAAAATAGTAAAAAAAAAATGGAGGTAATAAAGATTTATTTTCCAATAATGATGATCTTTAAAAAATTTATGTTGATTTTTTTATATGCAAATTGAATAAATACAGAGCACAGTGTTGCTCAAATCCTTCCAAATCAATAATACATATCTTCCTTATATGTCTGACACCTATAATTTGTGTCTGACACCTATAAGGCTTCGTATGACAAGTGTTTCCAAAAAATTGTTTTTTCTTTGCTTATGCTCTTTTTAGATACATATAAGACATATCTACAAGAGTTAAAAATGTGTGAAAACAACAATATTGATCAAAGAGGGTTGAAAGCATTGCATTTTGATTACAATATTTTTAGTTTTTTAGATAATAGATGGATAAATAAATATAAAATACTATCATATCTTGTTTTTAAATTATTTTTTTTAAGAAATACGTTGCTCAACTTAGATTTACATATATCTATTTTGATTCTCAATTTATATCTTCTATGTGTCAAAAATAAAAATTATATCTTTTATAAATATATAGCGATTATGGTCTCCCATATTTTTTATATTGACAATGTCAATACATCCGTATCCATATTATATCTAATGTTCGTGTCGAAATTCGTACTAGATAACTATATTACATGACGTCTTAATCTACCAATGAACCATAATCAAGAAATAAATTTAATCTACTCGACTAAAATAAAAAAATCGACTATATATCTCTCCTCTAAAAGGGTTATGAGTTTAATGGATATAAGCATACAGAGTAGAAAAATATTACACACTCAACCAATCACCACTATGATTTCCGCCACGTCACCCCATTTTACTCAACCTTCTTGATGTGATATGGAGTGATATGGAAGATTCACCATTTTCATTGGTTGTTTGTGTAAAATTAATTTACAACGACTGTGCATATCCATTAAACTCAAGGGCTATTCCTCATCCATCAATACAGCATAATGTAGCAATCCAAATTAAATGCATAATCTTTTCACCATTAATTCTTTCTCCCTTGGTTAAAATATGATGCACAAGTGCGTCAGTGCGCATCAGCACCACCCACATATTTGATAGTTGGTTTTGGAGGATGACCCATTGATTAGTCATTTTTTATAATAAAGAAACATCGTGGTCTAATACAAATTAATTAATTGTTGTTTTCGTTGTGGGAAAACCCTAATTTTGTCTGCCACAGATACACTTGACCAGAAATAAATTGTACATTTTATTTGAATTTTGATTGACGGTTGTGGGAATCAAGCAAGGCATGAAATGACCCTAGCAATTACTGAGGTCTTGAATTTATTTCTATGCAAAACAACTGAACTATCATTACCCCATCAAATAGCAAAACACAACGTTAATCACACCTATTAGAGCATGTGTTTCAAATTAAATATACCCAAATGGACCCTCTAGAGAGAAAAATTGAGTGCTTATGAAGAATCGTGGTTATGGATGGAATTAGCATCATCTCTCTTCACTTTTCGCATATATATTCTGTTTAATAAATTGTCTTCAACTAGTATTTTTATAGAAAGAATAAGTTTTATTGAAATATGATGATATGTGGAGATATTTGCGGGACTCGTTAAATAAAAGTTTAGGTTTAATTAGTCTGCAGGTCCTTTAAAGATTTTTTTTGTTTTACTTTGGTTCTTTAAAGAAAATAAGTTCCATTTTGATCTCTTATTGATATCTCTGACAGTCAATATGATCCTTTTCGTTCATTTTTTCTCAGAAAGTTAACTTTTGTACAGGTGGCAAAATAGACTGTTACGTGGTATTTGTACAGAAGTTAACAGTTTTTGAAAAAAATAGACGGAAATGGTCATATTGACTGATGGAGATATCAATAAGGATCAAAGTGGAACTTATTTTTCTTTAAGGGACCAAAATGAAACCAAAAAAATCTTTAAGGAACCTACTAATTAAGCCTAAACTCTTTAATGATTTAATGCTCTCATCTCTCACTAAAAATAAAAATAAAAGGAAAAAAGTTCATTGTGGTGGCAAATCATTTAATCCAATAGTAGAAAAACATTGGTATAAATGAAAACTTTAAGGTGTTCGATTTCTAGTTAATGCTAAAGTACTCTTTTAGTAAATAGGTCATGTTAACTTGTGCATCAAGGGCACTTACAATAGTCCCTTTTTGTAAGTATCATTCTGCACTTACAATACATATACATATGCATATACATATATATTGAGTGTGATTGACTACGGTAATCATTTAGCACAATTTGACACTGTAACCAATCACCATCGTTGATATAAATCAAGTAATCTTTATTATTTACTCAAAAAACAACTAAAAATAATCTCAATCATCCATTTAAATTTGGATAGTTAATTAGAATTTGTTATTGCGTGTTATATATGTCCTGCTTTTGCAGCATGAAATCCAAACAACTTATATACAAATGAAAGGACTTGTACCATTTGAAACGTTAAACTCAAGCATATAATACTAATGATTAAAATTAGGGAGTTATACTAAGATACACTTTTGTTTGCTTTGGTTATTGCTGACATGTTATAAGATTGAGTGGCCAACATACGGACCCAGATTGCGCCACCACCATGCAGGTCAACCTAAAAACTACATGTACTAGTAAATAGCAAGTGCCAACATTAATTAGCTCCCACTTTCCTAAAGAAGTAAGAACTATGTAACCAATAATTAAGAATTAGTTCATCAACACTTGCTTAATATCAAAGAAAACGTCATATTAACATGTGTTTAAGTACATTAAAGTATTTTAATATAAGATTTTATATAGAAATCTTACAATATTAAATATTTTTTTATATGGAAATCTTATAATTTCTTACAATATTAAATATAAGATTTCTATATAAAAAAATATAGAAATCTTACATTTATTGTAAGAAATTTGATGCTCGAAAAATTATGAACAAATTTCAAAATTAACTTGTATCTTTAAAACCTTTAGAAGTTAGAACATATGCTAACATTCTTTTAAAATAAATGATATATGTTAAAGAGATAAATATAATAATATTTTTTTTAACTTGTGCATTTAACTTTTTAAATAATAATTATTTTTTTGTATTATTAAATACAATTTTTTTATATTTAAATATCTTATAACATGTATTCTTAAAATACATGATATAACTCAACAAAAAAATTCTAACATGTCCCCATAATCAAAAATCAAATAATGAAAAAGCGCTCATGTTTATTATATTCATGGAAATCATCATTATTTCCGTTGCCATTGAAATGTGACCAATGAAGCTCCTAAATTTATTTCATCTCCACTTTGGACGGTAATATTATATACTAATAATAATTCATTCATAATCATATTCATGCTGTTGCTAAGATTTATTCTTCAATTACTTGTTTAGTTGTCGGCTAACTATTTGTAAGATTAAGTTAAAATAGGTATTATAATATCAGTGGCGGATCTTGTTCAAAATATTACATGGAGCAACATGTACTATAACTATAATATTATGTTGAATTTCATAATAAGAGTTGTATATATATACATTTATGAAAAATTCAGAACAATATCTCTATTTTGGAATTTCATTAGAGTATTTTTATTTTATTATTTTGGTTTTCACCCTCTGGTCGGAGGCTCTAGTAGTCCAGAGTTCGGGGTGAGTTCTGACATTAAGTGGTTCTAGTCTTTTTCTAAATGCAGTTATGGGGATCGAACCGTGATTCTACCTACTAAATCTAACGCCAATCACCACTGCATCAACTAACATTTGGTAGACGGGTAGAGTATTTTTTTTTATTTTTTTTTACAAAAGCTAGAGTATATTCTTTAACATAAAGGTGTAATGCTTTTACATTAAGTCGCCTTAACATTTTTAGTGACACGAAGCTCTAAATTTGTAATTCTACTGCAACAACGGAGTATCCATGGCAGAGATACAAGAGTAAATAAAGCACCAGAAATAAGGTAAACTGAGAAAAGGGGGGCATTTTTTTGTTATATATAGTACACATGTTTCTCCACAACAGCAATCTTGACAAATGACATATCAAATGGGTCCAACGTAAATATTAACATGATAATTCCTTAGTTTAGTGTGACAATATATTTCCGGTTATAAGTTTTCAACTATCCATAACAGCAATATGAATTTTAAATACCATTAATTTTGATGGGTCTCAATGACGTATCAAATTATTTTTAATTTTTTTTTAAAAAAAAATTATAGATAATTTAAATATTCAATCCAATAATAAATTTTATAAATTCGTATTCGTTGCGATATTATTTACGACTTGCTAGTCTTCCATATTAGACAAACCTTGCAAAAGATATATGGGCTAAACATATCAACCTGATGGTTCCAATCTATTTTGTCAATATAAATTATTCTTTATTAATTAATAGTATAAATCAAAAAGATAAATTAATAAAATTTAAAGAAGAAATAATAATAAATAGTAAATGATAATGAAGAAACATTAATAATATTTCATTAATATTGTAAAATAATATAATTTGAAAGAATTGTTTACGTGTAAAGTTTATAATTTAGAAAGGAGCAAAAGCAATACTCATATTGATATGACTATATATGTAACTACTTTATTTTCTTAGGTTTTGTTTGGTAAAATATATTGAATAAAGATAAGTTAATTTATAGCGGATAGCTTATAAATTAGCTTTTAGTTTATTTGTAAAATAAGTTATAAGTTAATTTGTAAAATAAGTTATAAGTTAGTAAAATAAGGTATAAACTTTTTTTAAAAAATCGTTATAAAACAGAATTTTTATCTTATAAACTAAAAACTAAAAACTATAAGCTAACTTATTTATCTTCTTAAAGAGATCCTAATTATAACTACTACTCTATCTATATTCATTTGTAGAAGAAAAAAAATGCATGGTGATTTCGACAGAATTGCTCTGCTTTGTTAGATTTAAAAAATGTAAATTTCTTTTGTTAACAATAAGTAAATCTAAATTTTTAGAAATACAAGAGTTGAATTTAGTCGAAGGGTTAAACTTCTATAATATAGTAAATTAAAGTTTAAATTCAATTAAATATACTACATTAAAGTTTAAATTCAATTAAAAGTGAGTCTATTTAGTGTCAAATATTATTTTTAATATAACTAAATTCAATGGAGAAAACTTACAAACAAAACTAAATTAAGGAATAATAAGTCGGTTTTGTTAGATTAATCGATATTTTAAAAAAAATGTGAAACTTATTTTATTTTTGACAGGGCAAAACTTATTTTATTAAATCTAAAAGAAATTATCTTTTTCTCAAATACTATATATTAAATTAATTGCATAAGCTACCCTTTTCTCCTAATAAAGTTACTTATGAAGTTTTGAAAGGAGCTGCTTGACACATCTATGCATGGTGCTAATAATGTTAATCTACTCTTTTATAGACACTATTCATATCCAGAAGAAACAGTTCCTATTGGATTAGTATATGCTTTTAACATTTGACATAAATGAATGATAAAGATATTTTAAATTCACACATATAAGTGAGAGAGTGAGAGAGCTGGGATTAAATTAGGACTTGTGAACTAATATTGTACAAGTGTAGCAATTTCTTGCTTTTGCATTTTTATCTTTAATTTTCTTTCTTTTTTGGGATCCGTTTATTTGTCTTCTCATACATTTGTTATTTTTTCTCTCCCTTTTTTTTACTTTTAGCTTATTATATATTTTCTTACGAAAAAAAAAGGGTCAAGTCTATGGTGAAAGATTGAATCAAGTCTTATTCTACCATGCACAAAATATCAAATTGTTAACGAATACGAATTTTATAAAATTCATTATTGGATTGAAAATTTATAACATATAGATTATCCATATTTTTTATAAAAAAAATTAAAAATCACTTGATATGTTATTGAGACCAATCAAAATTTATGGTTTTATCGATTATTATTTAATGTCGTTAATTTTAATGAGTCAAGCTGGGTGCCACAGGTTCACATGCTCTACTTTTCTCGGCTGGTGGTATGGTGGCCTTGGAGACACCGCAACTTGATGTGCCTGAACAATGAGACTTAGCCCTTAAGTCGTCTCACTTTCAACATCCGAGCTATGGTCGAAACCTTTAGAAACTGCTTCTCTTCCGTTTCTAACAACAGGTTAGTTGATAGATACATCAAGTGGAGCAATAATAACTATTCTTGTGTCATCCTTAACGTAGATGGAAGTTGCCTTGGTTCTCCGGTTCGATCCGGATTTGACGGCATTATTAGAAACACCTTCGGGCACTATCTTGCAGGCTTCTGATCAGGCTTCATTCTAGAGACATCTGACATTTTGTTCGTTGAACTTTATGTCATCTACAAGGGCCACTTGTTGGTCAGAAACTTCGGTATTGATGAACTTGCCTGCTATTCTGATTCTTTACACTGTGTCCACCTCATCAAAGGTCCCCAAGTTAAGTTTCATATTCATGCTGTGTTGATCCAAGATATAAAGGAGCTGCTCTCTCAAATCAATGTTTCTCTTCATCACACACTTAGAGAGGGGAATCAATGTGCAGATTTCTTCGCTAAACTCGGAGCCTCATCAGATGCTGATTTTTTGATCCATGTTTCTCCCCCAAATATGAATGATGCGATCTTCTTAGGAATGATGCGGTGAGAACCTTCTTTCTTCGTGAATAGTGTTTCTTTCTAGTTTTCTTTTTCTTTAGCTTCCTTACCAAAAAAAAAATAACATATCAAATTATTTGTGCCAAAAAAAAATATGAAATTATACCTCCTTGATTTATTGAACTTTTTTTGGTACTTTTTTCGTTTTTATATTCATATATATTATATTTGTCATTTGAAAAATAAAAAATATAGTGTAAACTAAAAATAAATAACATAATTTGGTTCAGACTTTGGATCATTGATTTTGAATATTGTGAAACCAATAGAGATCGAGTTTAGTTGGTTCGGTTTCATTTGAACTCAAACATATATATATATATATATATATATATATATATAGTATCATTTTTGTGTCAACTTTCTTAAAAAATTTATTGTTTAAATATGGAGATTTATTTTTGCAACACAAAAATGAGTTGTGTCATTAACTAACTTTACTATTATTTCAAGAGCAATGCTATACGGTACGAATGGTTAACGCAAGAATTTGGACCACAGTAGAAAAAGGTAACCATATATAGGAGTAGTGGTGGTAAAATAGAAGACAAATGATGGGCACAAAAGTAATAACAAGTTATTAATAGTTTCGTAATATATGGCATTTCTGTTATTTCAATACCCACAAAAATGTATTGTTAAACACTTTTTTTAACGTATATCTTATTAACCAATTTCACTTTTTTATTAACCAATAAATGCAAGTTGTTAACCACTTATTTTGTAAGATATAAAGTAGTAAAGTTGGTTAATGAAAGAAAATTATTTTTATATTATTAAAATAAATCTCTACAACAAAAAAATTGCAAAAAAAATATATATTGTTCACGGTAAAAATTACGATGAATAGTAGCAGGTGTCTCATTGCTGTCCTAATAGTGTGTTCCAATATGCTAGTATTAGTTTTTCTGCATCACTCTAGATGCTTTCCTGAAATTGATCATTTGAAATATTATAACTTAAGTACTCCATAGGTACACTAATAAAGACCAAATAAAAAACAAACGGTGTCTCGTAGTGGAGAGGATTTCCACCAATCCAAGATTCCCACAAACCAAAACATATATATCCGACTTGGATTTACTGCTGTCTAATAATGATGCAGTTTCACACAGTAAGTACTTATGACTATTGATTGGAGATCAAACGGTTAATATTTAAAATATAGTTTTATACTGCAAAATAATTTTTGTCGTCGATCATAGATCGGACGGCCAAAATCCATTATAATAGGGTTGTAACAGTAGGAAATCCTGCTCCCATAGCTACTAAAATATTCATATATCAATTCATTGCCCAACACCTTCCTATATATAAATGCATCACTCATACTCATTCTCCTCACTTCAAAAATCTTCTTCTATTTTCCTCTTCTATATATCTTTGCTCTTGTTTCTCCAATCAATAGAGACTCCATTTCAATGGCTTTCACAGCCTCACCATCCATAATACGAAACTCCATTTCATGGAAAAATATAATTGTTTGTGATATGGCTGATAACACTTGTAGAGACAAGTTTTCATTTCGAAACAAGGGCATCGATAAAGGCCAACGCAATCTTCAAGATCGTTTGACCGTTGCAAATGTTGTGAGTCCATCGCGTGTGATTACCCCACCTCCACCACCGGAGAAACGTTCGGGGACCACCGATGGTCGCCAACACCATGTTGCATGGACTAGTGTCCCCCAAGAGAGATGGGAAGGAGAACTGCTTGTTCAAGGACATATTCCACTCTGGTTGGTGAGTAATTTTTTCTTCTTTTACCAACATTCATATTTTTCTTCATCAAATAATTTCTATTTTTTCTTCAAACAGAAAAAATTATTGACAACAATACCCGAGCTGAAGACATATCCGGATATCTAATAGTAATGTTCAATTTCTTGATTATAAAGAAAATTAACCAATTTTACACATAATTAATTAAACTAAGTGCAGTTACTCTTCTTAATTTCATTAAAAGAAATAGTTGCATCTTCAAAAATTTCATTCACAGTGGAGCATTATTTTTTTTTGGTTTATAATAGAACTGAGAATCGAGCTCAAGACTTCTAGCATATTATTCAAATATCTCACCACTAAACCAAACTTAGTAATTTACATGAATGCGTTATATGAAAATAAAAGGGTTATTGAAAAATAAAATTTATATTATTGGAGGGTTAATTTAAAAATAACATATCAAATATCATATGGCAAATGATCATTAGTACAATAGAACAACCCACTATTAACAATAATTTTTTTCTTCCAATTTTTTATTTAAAAAAAAAAGCTTATGTTTTAGACCCTAAATATGACTACTAATTCTTTTGCTTTTGTTCAAATTAATATCATTTACTTTGTTCTGAAATCTAAGTTTTTTATTATAAGAACGAGGACAGTAATAATTGAACTCCAAACCACTAATCCATTATAAAGATTAAAATATCATATAGTAGTGAATAAATTATTCTAAAAGCTTGAGTTTTTTAAATACTTTGATAATTTTATATTTATATCTATCGCTGTAGCTTGTAACCTCTACTTAAATTTTGCCGCCATTACAGTCTAGTTCTACTTTGATTTTTGACGTATAGTCGAATTCTACTTGATTGTTATATAGAAACTACAAAATTTATAACACAGACAAAGTGTAAAAAACAAGAAATATTCTTGTCACAACTCACAAGAACTACAAAACTCCAGAAATTTTTTTTTTTTAAGGAAAACCTCCGTAAATAAATAAATTAATTTTAAAAAAGCTGCTGATCCTACACGTAATGTAGTTTTATACTCCTGCACGTGTCAGCAATCGTAAGCTAGGAGAGTATATTACCGGAATCAAGAATTTAATATCCAATATACAATTAAATTAAATAATTGATCATATACTTTTTTTTTTTAACGGAATTGATCATATACTATAAACATATCAATATAATATCAACTGATCATTGAACATCCATTGATTCGCTCATCCTATGATAGACTATAGACAGATAATACTATGATATTCCCAAAGAATAGAGTACTCTATTTTACTCCTCTCCATGTATTTTTGTTTGTAAATTTCTTTTACATGAATGGGATGATTTATGATATAATATTTATAACAAATATCATGGTATGCATCTGCATAAATAACTAATAACTTTCTTTAATTTCTTGAGGAGAACTGATTAATAACTTGTCACAAGATGGTTATTATTTGAATGATTGATAAATATATTATTACACATGCAGAAAGGAACGTATATAAGGAATGGTCCGGGCTTGTGGAACATAGGGGACTATAACTTCAGGCATCTCTTTGACGGGTATGCCACCTTGGTAGCACTTCACTTCGAGAATGGACGGTTAACCGCTGGTCACCGGCAAATTGAATCGGAAGCCTATCAAGCAGCAAGGAAAAATCAGAAGATATGTTACCGTGAATTTTCTGAAGTGCCTAAGGCTGAAAATTTCTTGGCCTACGTAGGGGAACTAGCAAGCCTTTTCTCCGGTGCTTCGCTTACCGACAATGCCAACACTGGTGTGGTCAAGCTCGGTGATGGTAGGGTAGTTTGTTTGACGGAGACACAAAAAGGGTCCATAGTGATAGATCCTGACACATTGGAGACAGTTGGGAAATTTGAGTACAGTGATTCTTTGGGGGGTCTCATTCACTCTGCACACCCCATTGTGACGGATAAGGAATTTATAACGTTAATCCCCGACCTTTTGAAACCAGGATACTTGGTCGTAAAGATGGAACATGGCTCCAATGAGAGGAATGTTATTGGGCGAGTTGATTGTCGGGGCGGATCATCCCCCGGTTGGGTTCACTCCTTCCCTGTTACTCAACACTATGTCATTGTGCCTGAAATGCCATTGAGGTATAGTGCTCAGAATTTGCTCAGGGCGGAACCAACTCCTTTATACAAATTTCAGTGGCATCCTGAGTCCAAAGCTTTTATGCATGTTATGTGCAAGACTAGTGGAAAGATTGTAAGTACATAATATAATAGAATGTGCTCTATTTTATTTTACTTTTGACAGAAGGATGTGCTCTATTTGTGTTTCACAGTTTCACTGATTAATTTTGTAGTAAATTTTGGTATGTGATTTTGAAGGTGGCAAGTGTGGAAGTCCCTTTGTTTGTTACTTTCCATTTCATAAATGCATATGAAGAGGAAGATGAAGATGGGAGGGTGACTGCTGTCATTGCTGACTGCTGTGAGCACAATTCAAATACCGACATTCTTGAAAAGCTTAAATTGCAAAACCTTCGCTCATTTAATGGCAAAGATGTTCTACCAGATGCCAAGTACGTATTTGACATCTTAATTATGTTATATCCCTTCCTGCAAGGTCATAATTGAATGCATAGATTAAATTAATCTAAAACCATTATTTATTGAAATAACAGGGTCGGTCGGTTTAGAATACCACTAGATGGAAGTCCATATGGAACATTAGAAGCAGCATTAGACCCAAATGAACATGGGAGAGGCATGGATATGTGCAGCATAAACCGGAATTATTTGGGGATGAAATACAGATATGCATATGCTTGTGGAGCACAACGCCCTTGTAACTTCCCCAACACCCTCACCAAGGTTACTTTGCTTTCTATGTCAATTCTTAACTTCTGTCTAATATAACTCTGCAAACATTTAGTTGAACGTGCTTTGACATGTAATATGTAGATTGATTTAGAAATGAAAAGGGCTAAGAACTGGCATGAAGAAGGTGCTGTGCCTTCAGAACCATTATTTGTACCTCGACCAGGAGCAACAGAGGAAGATGACGGTTAGGACTGTTATAATTAGTTAATTCATGCCTGTGCAAGATCAGCCCCTCCTTATGCTAACCTTTTTTTGCCTCATATGACAGGTGTGGTAATCTCCATAATCAGTGAGAAAAATGGAGAAGGATATGCGTTGGTGTTAGATGGTTCCACTTTTGAAGAGGTTGCTCGGGCTAAGTTCCCTTATGGACTTCCATATGGATTGCATGGATGCTGGGTTCCTAAAGAGTAAAAGTGTGACAAAAGACTGCCATTATCATAGTGGAAAATCTGCTCAGAGAAACTACTTGCAAGCATCACATCTGTACAGTATAGTATAGTATAGTATATATTCTACAATTATCTATAAGTGCAAGCTGATAGCAAACCATAACGCAAGTACATGTATGATAAAGTAGCAATTATACGGATTTTAAAATCGTTAAAGCATTTTCAAATTATAATTCATGTAAAATTCACAAATATATGTATAAAATTAGCAATTATACGGATCCCCTATTTTGGTTGTTCGCGTATACTGAAATGTATAGAAAGTCATAAGTGTTGACATGCAGATATGAATATTAATCATGAGTGTAAGACTTGCTGCCTTGACTAGCAACATTCCATTTATTAGACAACAAATTATTTAAATAACCTCAATTATGAATCAAAAATTTGAAAAGAAATTCCCTTCCAAGACAACATGCTTCTGGCTACCCTGGCCAAGGGAAGAAAGAAAAAACAGATTAGACAGCACACGAATCAGATCTGCATATTTGGTAAACAATATTTTGATGGAGGAAAATCCCTAATAATTTTTTGAACCTACTTTGCATCCTGGAAATATACCAGGTAAATAATGTGATATGGATTCCAAGTGTTGAAGAATAACCTTGATTTCTTAAAGATATAAAAATGACTATTTCTGGTCTGTATAAACAGCATCAACATCATCAAGCTCAAGTAATTTGCTCATAAGTTCCTTGTTCAAGTCCATAGCCTCATCATCTACCTGAAAAAACAACAGCACATGACTCAAGTTTTATATCAGTAACGCCTTTTTAAATAGAAAACTAGTATAATTACTTTCCAAAGTAGAATGCAGATTTACCATGATAATCATCATTAATATATATCAGACATGCTCAAACAATTGATGGGATGAACACTCTCATCCTTTCAAAAGTATGCAGTTGTTTTCTTTTCTTTTTTATTTTTGTTCTAAAGAGTCTAGCAGAAAAACGCATACACACTAAGTGACGAGTAGTGGAGAAGTGCAGGTTCAAAGCCGCACCCCCTGCATATCAAATGTCCCTGCAGGCTTTTACCATTTGAGTTGTAGTTATGGGAAAGAAGTAGGTTTTTTAATCACAAGAGTAAAGCAAAACAAAGTAGAGGACTATAGTTTAATCCCACTCATGCCAATAACATCAGCAAGGACAATATGAGATAAATGTGAGAGACAAGAATCCCAAATCTTCAAACGTGAATATGAGGAGGAACCCACTTAGAAAGGCCTTCTGCACTTTCAATTCCTTCCCTTAAAGCATGTTAATGAGAAATAGCCCAGGGTCTTGAAAGGAGTTATTGAAGTGGGTTTGAGGCTAAACAATAACATAGAACTGAATCTACTTCCATTAATTGTTTAGATCAACTAACCAGTTAGTTTACGCACACGTCAGACATTCAAAGGCAGTGTCTTAAACAGCCGATTCAGAGGACATCCAAACAGGTTTTACTATTTCCAATTAAAATCAGAACTCCACATAACATGAAACTTCGTAAACTTTTGACCAATAATTTCAAACTCAGAATGTGCTTTCACTGTCACTGATGCTCTACATTGACTGACAGATAAAACAAAGGGAAATGACTTAATGAGAAAAGAAACGTTCTCATTTGGATGTTAAGAAGAAGACAAAGATGAAGGGTGTGTGATTGTGGGGAAAAATCCTCCCACATCTTGCTTCCATCTCAAATTTTCTTTGCCCATATCCCAATAAATTGAAAACAAAGACCCAGGATTAACATGACGGGTAGTTTATGCATGTAAACATAATAAAGCAATGTTGGAACATTAATTATACTCTTCAAGAAAGCTTCCCTAAAAAGGAAAGTTTGTCTGCAGGAAATTTTTAAAGTTGCAATTTGGACTTAAGAACAGAACATTGAATTGACAAGGGCAATTTACAGATTCATCTTATGAAATTGCATATTGTTGCCACATTACGGATTAAACTTACACCATCACGATTGTTTACACCAAAATGAGAAGCAAGAAAAGAAAAAGGAAACGCAAATAAATGAAATAGCATGTGCAATATCCAAAACAAACCTCAATTGTGGTATTTGGAAGAAGCTCAGAACCATTATCAGACTCAAAGTCTATGCCCTCCTCTCGCAACTTCGATAGTATAGAAGAATAGTTCTCTGAAGAACCAACAATTTTATAATACCTGGCAAAAGGAACTAAAATCAATTCTTAGGTTTTAGGTTGATTTCTAAATATTTGAATCTCCTAACTATGATGGAGTAATCAAATAGAAAAGCAAAGATTGTAACTTAATTTAGCCTTTATTACAGCAATCAAAGCTACCCAGTAACTGGACTAATTTAAATCTGAGACTAGATAATCTATTAACCCCATTACAGATGATGCCAGGGTTGTAAGAAATGCTTGCCCAGTATATAGAGCATATCTGGGCAGAAGATTAATTTAACACTAATGTAAGATTTGATACACTTAAACCTTCCACTATCTCCTCAAAGAAAGTGAAATTCATAAACCTGAATGTCAAATTGTAGTACTATTGTAGCTATATCTGTTGTTGATTTTGGAAGCCAAACTCTAGAATATTTGAACAATGATATTTATTCAAATTGTTGATGTTTTCAATTAATTTACAAACATTCTTCAAATAAGACAGTCTAGAATTTCCTCTAAAAGCCAAACCAGCCCTCACCATAGTTATAAGATGAAATGAATTGCCTGCAGATGGCAGATGGCAGTTGGGAATTGACCACAGCTACTAGAAAAGTCTTAACTTCAAAGTAGCGACACAAATTCCACCTTTATCCATAAAGTTTATTACTCAGATCAAAAAGGTATCCTAAAACTTGGGTTGGCATTGGGGCACTCAGTTGTAGATAATGTGTTCCATGGCTGTTGATTGTCGACCACACATATGAAATCACTTTAAGATTTTATCGCAGACCTCTCAAAGTCAGCCATGTTATGTAAAGTGATGCTTTCATTGAGACAGACATGTTTTCTTCCAACAAAAGAAAACCTAAAATAATCGAGGGAGGGGTGAAGTTTTTTATTTTTAACTAATGTAGATTTTGATGAGTCAAAAGTATGACTTCATCGTAGCTGGTTCAAGGTTTCCTCCACCAAGACCAAATACCCCAAAGACAGAATAGAGAGACAGGAATTGGGTGGAGTGGGAGCTTCATTAGAGATATGATGATGAGGTCATAAAATTTATTCTAAGACCAGAAATTTGATTATAACTGAGAAACACAATAATAATAAAATTAGAGCATTACCTTTCAGACCTATCCTCTTCAGTATCATCTTCATATGTTGGAGGTTCAATTACATCCTCGGCTCCAGCATCCAAGGCAATGCCAAGCAGCTGATCTTTATCAGTATTACTGACTTTAATATTTACTACCCGAGCACGTCTAAATTTAAACAGCACAGACCCAGAATCTGCCATTTTTCCTCCACAGTTGTTTAGCACTTCTCTAATCTTTGCCACAGAACGATTTATCTTATCAGTTGATACCTCAACTACCATACTAACTCCTCCATAACCATAAACCTGAGGGTAAATGCAGAATGTTATGAGCTAAACTAATATTCCAAGATCAAAATTTAAAAAGATAAGATACTATAGAAGTGTAGAACCTAAGGCAATGGCCAAACAAAAAAACTGACCCATTCTGGGGTTGTTGGGTCAGAGTGTCAGACCCATATCCTATCTAATAACCTAGATTAGATCCATTTTACAAAACAGGGCTATTTTCCCCTGCACCCAGACATGTTTACGTTGTTTCTGTTTAAAACTTACAGCTAAGAACTTAAACAATAATAGCAAACAAAAATAACTGTTGAACATCTCAAATGTCAAACAAAATTCGTGTTTGGATAACTGGGAAGAATCAATTTCCAGGGAAATGTATTTCAAAATAACGGATACTGGAATAATTACTTTTGGAATAATAATATTATGCTAAGGAATGTTTGAAAGTAGAACTACATCTTAGTAGCTGAGTAAAAAGAAAAAGCAAATTTAGTCTATGATATTTTGAAATTTGAAAGTGAAGATGGGGGTTGTAACTCAAATATTCATTGGGAAAGGCAACAGAATGTTACTTCTACACAAACAGATATTTGAGATTAGTGGACTCCTGCTGTTGTTTAAGATTAGTGGACTCCTCCTAATTGTGTGCAATTGCACAACAAAATTTGTGCTTTCCTATCTCAAATCATGACGACACAATCATGTTCTTAAGAAAAAAGGAGATAATCCAAATGTGTCGACAATGATGTTATACTAACCTCATAAATTTTCTCGATATAAGCCTCTTGCCCCTTTTCAGTTGCTTTCTTGATGTTGCGCTCGACAATATCTCTAGGCACATCAAGCTCCTTTACTTTCTCAAGTACAGCAGCCAAGGCTGAATTTGTTGATGCATTCGGACCACCTTTTTTAACACTGTTGATTTTAGTAGCATGAAAAGCATGCATAAGATGGTTACTTGATCCAAAAAGGAAAACAAGATGCTAACAAACTTCTCAAACCGGAAACAATATGAATTATAGAATAGACCAGGGCTAAATCATGAAAATTCCATCCACAAACGCAGGGAAGAGAAAACCTAAAGAAAACAAAAGGATGGCCACATAATCTATTTTATTTAATGCGACTAAAAGTGAAATTACTATGCACAAACATCATAAAAACATGTACACAAAAATTCAATCATATATCATTGTAGTGCCATGTTGTAACCTGTAACATTATCTCATAAAATATTTGGACATATATGTAAGTCTTTTACACTGTCAATACATTAGTAATAAAATTCAAAAATTCAAACCTAATACGGATAGGAATTTGAAATAAGTTGGGACCAATAATAACAAAGCAGTGATATAACTAATGCAACATAAACTTGGGAGAAGGACTTACGCAGACACAACTTCCTTTCCGATCCTACTGTATAGTTTCATCTTCTTTGCATTTTGGGCTTCCTGCAGTTGTGGCAAATAAGAAAACTTGGAACTAGAAAAGAAGACTTAAAGAATGTCTTCACAGAAGTAGGAATCATAAAAATGAAAAACTTGTACTAATCAAACTACAAATCAACTTAGGACATGTTTCGATTGGCTTATATAAACTTATCTACTGTCATAAACACTTATAAGATCGTTCGAAAAAGCTTATAAAAACACCTTATAAGTTTTAACAAGCTCATAAGTTGTTTTCAACTTAATTTCCATAAACTCTACATAGTAGCTTATAAAAACAGTTTACAACTAATTTGAAAACAATTTGATTTTTTTTAATAGAAATAGCTTATACATAAACAGCACTATATGATAAGCCTGTATATTATAAGTTAATTAGGACCAAGGGCCTGTTTCGATTAGCTTATTTGAGCTTATCTACTGACATAAGTAGGGGTGGGCAAGAAAACCAAAAAACCAAACCGAACTGCTAAACTAAACCGAACTGAACCAAAAAAAACTGAACCATAACCAACAGTTTTGAAACCAAACTAAAACAGTTCAGTTCATGATTAACGGTTCAGTTCGGTTTAATGGTTCGGTTTTTCTAGTGCAAATTTAGTTATGGTCTGGTTTAAAACCATAAAACTGAACCACTTTAACAGTTCGGTTCGGTTCAGTTTTAAAGACAAACAGTTCAGTTCGGTTCGGTTATTATAAATTTTGAAACAGTTTGGTTCAGTTTTCCTCCAAAAACCAAATCATGCCCATCCCTAGACATAAGTTTAGTGAGACTATTTGTGGGAACTTATAATAATAGCTATACATAAGCTTATAAAAATAGCTTATGTGAGCTATACATAAGTTTAGTGAGACTGTTTGTGGGAACTTATAATAATAGCTATATTTTATCTTTTGCTATAAAAATAGCTTACGTAAGCTTATACATAAGCGCTTATCATGATAAGCGTAAGCGCATGTACTATAAGCTGTTTATCCAAACAGGCCCATATATACAAAGAGTGGCAACAACATAACCCTTGTTCAGAAATAAGCTGAAAATGGTTTTTTGCTTCAAAGAAATGAATATAAATTCAGTTGAAGTAAGAACACGTGTAACGGGAATTTCATCGAACAGGTAAGATGCATTATCGAAAAACGAAGAATGGACAGACCTTTCGACCAGCTATTTTGCAGGAACGTCTGCCCATACAAACAGGAGTAGAAGTCCATATCGTTCTTCTAAATCGACGGTTGTTATCGTAATTAGTATTGATAAAGCTTAGATTTGCATCCAACAACGACGGTGAAACATAGATATTAGTCCCTGAGAAGAGAATCAAAGAGTGACTCTGATACATTCAGAAAAAAAATCATAATAGTGAATTGAAAAATGCTGAAGTAAGTTAAGCTGAGAGAGGTATAGTAGCAATACTGTGAAGAAAGAGTGATGAAGAATGAATGCGCGTGGAGAAAACTCGAGTTGACGAAGCGTGAAGATGAAGTGCAACTCGAAACGCTTTCATCGTCTTATAATAACAGTAACAGATACCGGTGAACGATGGATATGTTCCTATGCTGTTGGTGTTGGTTATACCGTTTTTTCAAGTCGCGTGGAAATGAATCTTCTTTTTGGGTTGGGCTTTCAAAATTTAAAGTGAATATGATTCAAAAACATTGGAATGACTTTCTGCACCTCCGTTTTTATTAATACACTTTAGTTTATTAGTTTTCAATTTTGCTTTTTGTTTGAATGTTTGTTAGGATTTCTTCATAAGTATACATCCGTGTCTGAAACTATACTTTTAAATTATGAAGGATTGATTTACTTAATTGTTTTGCCACATCATCCCACCATTCTAAGGTAGTTTGAAATGATGGGACTTGTTTTCTTTTTTGGGTTATTAATGTGATATGAAGTTTTCATGACTCCTAATGGTGATTAATCTCGGTCGAAAAATCCGTGGAGCATATAAAGTAGATTTATTCTTTTTTATTGGACTTTTTTTGTATATAGGAGCAATTTAAAAATCGAAACTCCAACCACTTATTTAAGGAGTCAAGACTCCTACCACTTGAATCAATTTATTGTTGGCAGTAGTAAGTCTTGTTCTACATTAACATATACGCCGTTTAAACTCACTCTTTTATATATATATGTTAACAGTTAAGCAATCGGTAAAATAATTACTAAAAAAAACTATAAGAGTGGTGTAATACTTTTCTTTTATCGTGTTTTCATTCTTCAATTTTCTATTATCTCTCATCCCTCACTTTGTAATGTGAAAGAGAGGATCCAAATAGGAGAATGAATCCTCTCAATTTTTTCTCTTTTAATTTTTCTTAATTTTCACATCTCAATCATCAATCAACTTCTCTCTATTTCTTTTAAATTTAAATATTGTTTTATATTTATAATTCAATGGTCGATTGTCCATATTATTTCACAATTTTTTTCCCACAATTAATTCTCTCCAAATAGAGAGCTAAAGTATAGGAGACTTCTATGGTGCAATTACTAAATTGACTCTTTTGAAAAGGTCGTTTCATTTAATCAAAAATACAACTTTTGATTCAAGTCATCAAGTAGATTGTAGGCGTTTTACACTTATGCTTCTTCTTATTAAATTTTTACAAAGTTTTTCATTAAATTAAATATATTTTACTAGGGATTATTAGAGTCTACTAATTAATATTTTACCTGAATCATGTATTTAAATTTTTTTTTTTTTTTTTGGTATTCATGAGGGCTTAAAGCCCGAGAGGAGGAAAGATTACACCGAGATCAGTCTTGGGATAGAAATTCCCAACCTGTCAGCTAAAACAATGGAACTAATAAAAGATGGACAATCATCGTAAATTAAAATACTGTTACTAAGAGAACATCCTGTTGTTGCCAATGCGTCTGCGCATCTGTTTGCTTCTCTATACGAGTGGGAGATTTCCACATCCCAATCCAAATCCAATAACTTCCATATTTGTTGCAGTATCGTTCGACCGATCAAACTATGACTCTGTCTGGTCTTGAGGACATGAACAACAGACGTAGCATCAATATTTAACTCCACCTTGTTGAAACCCAACCTTCTTGCACATTTCAAACCCTCATAAACTCCACAAAGTTCTGCCACGAAAGCATTACACCTACCGACACTCTTAGCAAATCCTCGAATCCACTCGCCTTCACTACCTCTAATTACTCCTCCACAACCAGCTACTTGTGTCGAACCAACAGCCCCATCCGTATTTAGTTTGATAAATCCTTCTTTCGGTGGTTGCCAACCTATATGCGTCATCGTCGAAGACTGATTTAATATCTTGTTGTTCAGTTGCACCGCAGTATCGTATTCTAGGGCCTTCTGCATAGCAACGTTGGCTGGATGCCTCGGTCGAATGAAATCCTCATCATGCAACTATTTATTCCTCCAATTCCAAAAACAATGGCAAGTAGTTGCCCATAGTTCAACCCATCCTCCACGCCAGCTCCACGCATCTGCGTTCATCAAGTTAAGGTCGAACCAAGCTTGAGCTTCTCCCATGAAGAAAATACCTCTATTATTGACAGGAATTATCTGGTTCCACACATAAGAAGCAAGGGGACAGTCCCTTAGAACATGTATTGCCGTTTCTTCCACATCACCACAATAATTACACATAGCATGGCAAAGCCCCATCTTACTTTTATTACTATTAGTTAGCAGCCTATCATGCATAGCCAACCAAATAAAAGCTCTGATACGCTCCGGAACCTTTATTTTCCATATCTTATGCCAAACAGAATTTTCATTCTTACTTTGAAAACCAGATATGTTGTTGTACATGCTAGCCACTGAATAATTCTCAATCTGACCTCCTACTCCAGCTCTAACATCCCTACCATTGTCAGGATTGGGAGGACACACAGCTGCAATTTTCTGTTGAAATTCATTTGGCATCCAGCTGCTCAACAAACTCCAATTCCAACCACCTTGCTCTTCCACCAGATCACAAACTTTCAGTCCTAATAAGTGAGGCGGTATAGTCACAAAATCATCCAGACGTAACCCCTCTTCAATCCACACCGCACTCCAAGCATCAATATCTCTTCCATCTCCAACAATCCACGTGCTAAACTGCTGCAACAAAGGATCCAGCTTAGCTAAAGACTTTCTCAAGCTAGAATCTGTTGCTTTTGTTATGCCATTACCTTGCTCAGGGTATTTACCATGCATCACCTTACACCAGAAATCTTCACAACCTGTTTGTAGTTTGAAGTTTAATTTTGCTAAGCATGCCTTATTCATTGCATCCAGCTGTCGAATTCCTAATCCACCTCTCCACTTTGGCACCGAAATTTTATCCCATCCTACCGCATGAATATTTTTTTTTGGTCCGTATCGCCCCATATGAATCTCCGTTGAATTTTTTGAATATCATCCAGGCAAGATTTCAGAATGGAAGAAGACATCATAGGATATATAGGAACTGCTTCTATGACACTCTTAGCTAGAGTAACCCTCCCTGCAAAAGATAAATGACTGGCTTTCCATGCTGAGAGTTTGTTACTCACTTGATCAAGAATGTATTGAAAGTCTTGTCTTTTGGGTGTCGTACCTGTAAGTGGAACTCCTAAATATTTACCAAAACTATTAGTTTCTTTATATCTAGAAATTTGGAGCATCCTACTTCTCATACTCCTCTCCACATTCCTAGAAAAAAGAATACTAGTTTTGTCGCTGCTAACTTCCTGCCCAGACATACTGCAGAATCGCTCCAACACATCAATCACATATTGCATTTGTCTCTCATTCGCTTCCCCGAACAGAAGGAGATCATCAGCGAACATGAGATGAGAGACAACTGGCCCATTCCTACCTGCTCTAATTCCTTTCCATTTTCCTTCATCCACAGCGTGAAGAATAAGGTGAGACAACTTATCCATGCATAAAGCGAACAAATACGGCGAGATTGGATCACCTTGTCTAATCCCCCGTTGAGGTTTAAAATAGTCCGCTCTCGCACCATTCCACTTTACATTAGTCCAGACACTCGAGACAACGTGCATTATAACATTAATAAGGACCTCTAGGAATTTAATTTCCACCAACACCCTCCAGATAAATTCCCAACTTAATTTGTCATAAGCTTTTGCAAGGTCTACTTTGATAGCAAAATAACCTTTCTTCCCTTGCTTCTGATGCATCGAATGCAACATTTCTTTGGCTACCACTATGTTCTCATGAATGTTTCTCCCTGGTACAAAACCAGTTTGGTATGGTGACACCAACTTGGCAACACATCTCTTCAACCGCTCTACCACTACCTTGCTGACAATTTTATAACTGGTATTGCATAAAGAAATAGGGCGGAATTGCTTTATGAATTCAGGTTGCGAAACTTTGGGGATGAGACAAATGTCAGTATGATTTACTTCTGAAATTGCACTTGGCTCATTCCACACCTTCTCTACAAACTTTTTCACATTAACACCCACAATATCCCAAGATTTTTGGTAAAAACCTGCAGGGAATCCATCGGGTCCAGGTGCTTTCCAAGGATGCATATTGAAAACTGCACACCTAACTTCCTCCTGTGTAATAGGGGCTGCCAACTGCTCGACCTCATCTTGAGATAACACCGGATATGAAATCGGTGTTTGCTGCCAATCTCTAGCCATGTTATCATTTGCAAAATGTTTCATATAAAACTCATTAGCCAACTTTTGAAGTTGATTAACATCATCCACCCATTGGCCATTATCATCTTTAAGCATGATAATATTATTCTTCCTTCTTCTCTGGACAGTTTTCAAGTGGTAGTACATTGTGTTTCTATCTCCATCTACCAGCCATTTCGCACGAGAGCGCTGATGCCACATCAATTCTTCCTGCTTGAGCAACACACTCAACTCAGATTGCAGCTTGTATTCCAACTGTCTCAATCCCCCACTATTATTTCCGGCCTGCATACTTCTTTGTATTCCATCAATTCTCCCCACAAGCTCTTTTTTCTTTTTTATAACATGATTGAAATTATGAATTTTCCACTCCTGCACATTCTTTTTAACCTTCTGCAAGTTGCTAACAATATCATCATCCTCATTCCAACATTGTTGAATCATATTATTGTACGAATCATTAAGGATCCAAGCACTCTCAAAATAAAATTGCTTCGGAAGCTGCGGATGGGGGACCTCGATGGGAGAAATCAGAAGAGGATGGTGATCCGAAAACTCCAACCGAGTAAGAACTTTAACATAACCGTTCGGGAAATCCAACCTCCAAAGATCATTACATAAAGCACGGTCGAGTCGTTCAAAAATGCGCTGCCCTCCATGATATAGCGGCCCCCTCCACGTAAATTTTGGTCCACCAGACCCCATCTCAATTAACTTGCAATTATTAATCCGATCTTTGAAGTTACTACATCTCCTTTCAGACGCCCTAACTCCCCCTCGCTTCTCTTCTATACTACTAATATCATTAAAGTCACCGGCTAGCATCCATGGTTCCTTCATATGGTGAGCTATGGCTGTAAGATCATGCCACAAAGCCTTTCTTCTATCTTCAATGGGACTCGCATAAACAGGCGTAAAATACCACCACTGACCATGAGGGTATTTCACTCGTAGATGCATAAATTGGAAGCTTTTGTTAACTACATCCACCGTAATATTGTCCTTCTTCCAACCCACCACGATACCTCCCGCATAACCTTGTACCTCTGTAGTTGTAAACTCATCGTACCCAAGGAGCTGAATGGAACGACGAAGTTTACTCGGATCACAACGAATCTCCATAATGACAATCATGATAGGATTATGTATAGACACATAACTCTTGCAAAATCTATAAAAAGAAGTGTTGGCTGCACCTCTGCAGTTCCACACAAAAATCTTTGTATTTTTATTCATCATGAGAAACATCATTCAGAGTAGCATCCCATTCCTTTCGAGCATACAAATTATTGTCCAAGACCAGGGGTCTCGACAACAATATCCATATCCGTCTCATAACTTGAGTTTGAGCCAGTCTCATTTGCATCAAGGAACACCTCTCCTTCCCTAACCAATTCAGCAGACTGTTGCATACTAAAGGATGATGGAAAAGAGCGGGATTCCTCACTCCAGTTGGGAGGGCGTGGCATGTTTGGCATTGTAACAAATTTAGGACCAAACTCCCCCTCAACAGTTGGACTAAGAATTGTTGCTGGGTTACTTCCTTCAAACCCCCCTTTCCCATGATTATTACCAATGGCCCTATTGCTGAAGCCCATCATAATATCATTTGAAAGGTCTCTCTCTCCGTCTGCTGACACCTCACCTCCTTTCTTCACGGAAACCCCCATATTTGTCTTTTCTTTCTCCCCTCCACGTGTTGCCTTATTATGATCCTTTTTTTTATTCTCTGCTACGTCACCTATTTTTATTCCTGCACCATTATTTCCGCGCCTATGATTAACCCGTTGACTTCTAGACTCCAGAGCCACATGTTTTCCTCTCCCATCATTATTATTTTCCATATGCACATCCCCCAAAATCTCCTCATTTTCCCTCCTTTCCTCATTTGTGTCACCGACAAACTCACTTAGGGAGGCAAAGCGAGAGCCAGGCGCAATCTTTGGCATGTTGACTTTTGCTGGCGCATTCTTAGGAACATTAACTTTGGCATGTTGACTTGTGTCCAAGCGGGCCTTTCGCCGGAGCAGCTCTACGGACTCTTTTCTGTTTCTGTACTACTCTCCATGGACCTTCCCCTCCACTACCATCTGCATGCCGGTTACTTTCATCAGTACCTCCTGTATTCCCTCTCCTAGCAGCCATCTCTATAGAGTCTTTCCTCTTTTCCTGACAGCCTTCCTTATAATGACCAAATTTGCCACAAATAGTGCACAACAGATGCAAACCTTCATATTCGATGTTGTATTTTCTGTCCTTGATAGTAAACATGGCTAGCAAGGGCTTAGTCAGATTCACTTGGACACAAAGTCTTGCATACTTCCCTCGTTCCTGAGTCAGTGTGTTTTTGTCCACCTTCACCGTCTTCCCCACCCTGTTACCAATGAAATGCAGAGTTTTGCTATCATAGTATTCGATTGGTAACCCTGAAATTCTCATCCACACCGCAACTTCTTTGATGGTATCTGTCGCCGGATGGAAATTTGGACTCCACTCCTTGACTGTTAAATAATGATCATAGATGAACCAAGGTCCATCCATCAGTGCAGCATATTGATCCTCTTCATTGGAGAAGGCAACCAGATAATAATCATTACTCAGATCAATAATATTTATCACCCCCTTCCTCACCCACATCTGCTTCAGCCTGGTTTCAAGAGCCTTGTAACTTATTCTTCTCCCCAATAGCTTCACAATGACCCCTCTCCTCCATGGCCGGTACAAATGTTTCTCCTCTTTCTTGGAGAAAATAAACTGTGGACATTCATAGTCTCCCACATAGCGCTCCTCCACCTTCATGCTCTCAACTCCTTCCTCCTCTTCATCCTCTTTTTCCTCCTCCTCCTTTTCACTTCCATCTTCCACCGAAACAGTCGTTCCGGTCACCTTATCTTTATACGAACCACCTCCAGTACCATCCATCTGCATATTCACCACATCCGAATAGTCTTTTGGAAGTGTTGAATGGTGAGAGAAACTATGATCTCCTTCCTTCTTTTTCTTAGTACTTCGTTGTTGCAAATCTTCCTCATCTTTGGATTTCTCGGGGCCGTTCATGGGGATTTTTTTTTTTTTTTTTTGTATTTAAAATATTTTGATTGTACCTGAGGAAATTATATTGTACATGACTCAGGTACAATTAAAATAGAGATAATAATACACAATATACAACATATAATCATATGTGTCGTCAACTAATAACACAAAAGTTTATTAATTGGCTACAATTTAACTTCACCAAAAAAATTAATCTCGTAAATGCACCATATAATTTTTCTAAATATATCATAAAAAAGTGCATTATAAGAGTCACATTTTTTTTAGGAATAGAGTCACATGTATGATATCCATCGTATACACAGAATATAAATAAATATCTGATTGATAATCATAATAGTCCACTAAGAAATACCAAAATTATTTTTATTTTAAAATGATGGAATGGCAGCTGGTGGTTGGCATGATTGAAGGAAACAATGATGCAGTAGTTAAAAGATGCCAACTAATTAAGCTAACTAATTAAGTGATAATTTTATATTCATCTACTTCTGTTCATAATCCTAACTAATTGGTACCGACTTGAAATTATGTCTCAGAGATATCTGTATGAGTATGACAATATTGATTTATAGAAACCTCTATAGATACAAAGGTGTAAGTAAATAAATAAATATCATAAAATGTGTAAACAAAACAATATATATTGAGGAAACAAGAAATGGCTGAAATGTTCGACAAACGAAATAACACATCCTTGTCTTTCACTGCAACTTCCAACTTTAACATCTTATTAATTTTAATTTCATTCACAGCTTGATCAGAACATGTGATGCTTTGTTGTATGTATTTGTAGCGCTGTATATATTTAACACTATGTTTGGTTGTCAAGAGAAAATGAAAAGAGAGAAAGAGGTGAGAGAGAGTAAGAGAAGAGAGAAAGATGTGAGAAATAGAGTAGATTTTTTTTTTTTTTTTAATCAAAAGGAGAGTTGAGGAAACCCTCAACCCTATCCGAAATATATTAAACATAAAATAAAAGAGTACAAACTGGGGGGACATCAACCTGACCCAGTTAACCGTTTTGCAGCAATAAAAGATAAAACAAATAAGAGCAGCTACAAGTAGGTTATAGATCCAACTCTAACGGGTAACAACCAAAACAAACACTAGCACATCGGACACTACTCGGCGAACCCGCGTACGGGCGCGAAACCAAATAGCAAAAAAAGTGACGTGTCAATATCTGTAAAGGTATAAACGGCGAATGAAATGACCGCCAACACGGAACATTTCACGTACCAACTCCCTCTGATAAATCAAAGCAAGTATCAGGAACCCTTTCGGGTCAACAAACTTAAGCCCTGCAAACAGAAAGCCATATGCAGCAACAAAAGTAAAGAAAACGACGGGCCCAGCAGAACCACCACCGACCCGAAGTAGAGAAACCCAAGACCACCGACACGACGGCAGCGGCGAAGCAACGATCCTGAAAGCTGCAGATCTGGAGACGAAATCAGCAAACAAAACCAAGATCCACCACCACCGTCAAGGAAACCCAGCGAGCGATCACGAAACAGAACCAAAACGAAGACCACCGTGGCGGCGCCGACGACGGTTAAACGAGCAACCACCAACGCAAACCTTCAACACTCCGTTGAAATGAGAAACAACGAAAAGGAGAAAGTAACGTGGAGGTGTGAAACGGAAGAACCTCTCAAACCACCAGCCATGGCAGACACCACCAGAGAGAGATGGATTGAGAGGTGAAGGGTGAATTTGGATGTTAGGGAGGCGGCGGGATGTGTTTTAGAGAGAGAACAGAGCAAAGATGTTTTTAGAAATAGAGTAGATTTGATGTGTTGATTGGTATAAGAGAAAGAAGAGAGAAATATAAGAGAAAGAAATGTGTTTATATTTTAAAAAGACAAAAATACCCTTAACAAAAAATAATTACTCAATTCATTTTTTATATTAAAGCTAATTTATTTTTATCTAATTCAGCAATTTTCTTACATAAAAATAAAAAATCAGCAATTTCCTTATATTAAAATAATTAGATTATTTAAATTAATGTATGTAACAATTAATTAAAATTCTAGATCCCCCTTCACCACCATGTGTCTAACTTAATTAACTCCTCACCTCCACTTTCCCAACAAAATACCCACAATCTCACTCTCATGTTTATCCACCACCGACTCATATTTCATTCATTCAATTGATTTTTTTTTTTTGTTTAACAGATTGGTCAATCTCTCAACCCTCACTGTGGTCACTTGCAAGTTGCACCCCTTCTTTTTCAATTTGTTTCCCTTTTATTTGTTTGTTCTTTTTTTATTTGTCTGGTTGTTATTTTGTTGATGAAGATGAGATATAGATCATTGAAGTTGTGTTGAGGGAAGGGGTAATTTTGGAAATGACAAACCAAAAGCGTTTTCTTCCTTGTTTCTTCGCATATGAGAGGAGAAAGAATAAACGTGTGGGTCCCGCCAATATCTTTCTCTCTTTGATGTTTCTCTTCTGTACCAAGCAGGAGAAATGGTCTCTTTCTCCCCTCTTTCTCTCGCATCTATTTCTCTCGCATGCTTTTCTCTTGTTCCAAACAAACCATAAGTATCCGTCCATTTTATTTATATTTTATTAATTCATTTTCACATACTTGAGTGTTACCTTTTTTTTTAATAGGTTAATAATTAGTTGTTAATGCTAGTTTTTTTCATCGTGTTAAGACTTGAGTCCTGATCCTTTCTACTCATTTACGCTTTCATTTATAGCGTTAAACTATCTGCCTCCCCACTAAAAAACTCACATTCTTGAGTTATACTACTATATCTTTCTTTACATTGTTGTTCTCAAATTCGCGGTTACATTAAATTCTTTTTTTTTTTTAATAAGGTTACATTAAATTCTTGAGTTATCATTCTTGAGGTATTTTTCGTGGGTTTAAACTACATGAAAATTAAGCTCGTTTGCAAATCATTTTCAAGGATTTTTGTTAATCGAAAATAATTTTTGAAATGTTTTTTTAATTGTCAAAATTTATGCTGGAGCAGCCCTTGAAAAAATTAGGTCATATTTCATGGTGTGGCTAGAACTTGATTCATTTATTTATTTAAAGTGTTTGACCGAAAGTTTTAAAGTGTCCCGTGAGCTTATTATATATGCAGCGAGCCGTAATTCGAACTTTGGCCATCTCACTTATCCATTTAAGTATGAAATTTTTAGCCACTACGCTACTTGACAAAAAAATAGCAAAGATTGGACTTGGTTAATTTAATTAAATATTTATGCTTATTTTTCTTGAGTTTAATGGATATGCTTTGTCCGTGTAAAATAATTTTACACTGACATCCAATAGAAGTTCACATGCGCCTTTTTTTTCACAGATACTCATGCGCGCTTAAAAGCATAAAAAAAGAACATCCCGAACAAGATCATGTCTGTATTTGAAGCTTGGAAACTCTCGACAATAAACTTTCATGCTCCTCAAATCTATCCAGACATGTCTTACGATAAACGGGACATACTTCATCAACATGAAAAAAAGAATCATTAGGTGATATTTGAGGACAGCGCGATACTCTACAGAAAACATATGTTGACATAATCCCTCAATTGGGATAGTCAGAAGAAATCCTAAGCATGAGCTGCCTGCAAACATCCAAAAATTGTTTTTTGCGTGGTAGTCAATTGAAAGCTAACTTCCATGTTCTTAACAATTTTACCAAACAAGGCACTCGCCAAAATATGTTGGGCTTTAAGAGGGACGATGTCCTTGCTAGTGAAACTGCTAAAGTCAAAAGCTAGAATCGTATCACGGAGACCATCCAAAACATCGTCAAAATCAGGGGTCCATACAACATATTTCACTGTCTCAATATATGATATTGTAGCACTCAAGACTAGGCTCTAAAAGCCACAAAAGCATATAAGGTTGCCTCCACTACTGAGTACAACCCCAACATCCCAGCATTAATAGGCAAGGAAACTATCTTCCATTGAAGATCACCAAAAAAAGGACCTCCACCAACCACAAATGAGAAAAGTTATTTTTTAAAATTATTTTTACCTTTAATTTTTTTTTGCTACGCTTAACACATACTATGAATCTAAAAAATAGTAATTTAGTGTGTAAAATATTTTTATTGGTTGATAATTTAGAGTGTGAAAGTTAATACCTAAACTTTGTTAGGTCAATTATGGCATTTACAGCATACTTCCGATCACAGTTGTAGGGGATTGAACTGTGGTATTTCTACCAAGATCAGCGTCAATCACTACTGAACCAACTAACAATTAGTTAATACCTAAATATTTAGTTGTAAAAGTTAATATTAAATTTTTTAAATATTTTGTTTTTGGTCTAGTAGCCTAATGGCTAGAAATTCAACTTTTAAGGTGGATAAGTAGGATGACATGTTCGAACCCCGACCCCTCCATATATAATGTAATTGTTCTACCAATTGAGCTAAGCTTACGGAACACGAATTTTTTGTTTTTATATCAGGAATTAATGATTTTATTTTTGACTAAAATTAATTAATGAATTAAATGCAGAATATCCTGATTTGTTAATTAAGCTGCAAATTTTCCTTATATAGACTAGCCGCCATTTGTGTGATCGATATTTTTTTTTTGTTGTGATCGAAATTCTCTATAATAACTACTTAATCTATTTTTTTATTGGACTTAGTTAATTGATAACTAAATAACCTCCTTTTTTGTTGTGGCTAGTTATTAAGAAGAAAAATATATATTGTTTTTTTACTATAAAAAAACTTAAAACCTACTTTTATGCGGTGCTTAGTTATTAAGAGAAAAAAAAACTGAAAATCTATTTTCATGTGGAAATTATTTTTCAACATATACAAATATTTAGTTTTTTTTTTTTTGTAGTTTTTTTAAGGGTAAAATAAAAATAATGAAAAAAATTATCCCAAAAATTTGTATTCTTTTTATATATAGTAATAGATGATGCTATTATACGCGATTATTATTGTCAAAAAAATAAAAAAATCTGAATGATTTTCGTATGTTGACGAGATACCAGTAGATTTGAATTTTGAATGAAAAGTCAAAGATGAAGAAATAATCAAATTTGACAGGGTGAAAAATATATTCAAAGAAATATTCAGCATATATTTAATTTCAATAACGAGTAGAAATAATACTAATAAAAAATAGATGAAAAAGTAAAAAAGAGATAAAGAAAGAATTCGCAGTGTCTCTATCCGATGTCAACAGTTTTACCGTGTATGTATGTACTCGTCTTGACTCTTTCTGTTCTTCTTTTTTTCCTTTTTCTTTCTTCTTCTCTCTCTCTGCAATGGCTGCTCAACTCTTCAGAGACCTATCATTAGGCCATTCCAAAAGAGAATCAACATCAACACCATCACCGCCATTAAAGATAATGCCACCAAGAAAACCACCTACTATCGCCGACGATCTTCCTTCACCGCTAGGTCAACTTTCAATCAACCTTTCCGATTCACAGCTCACCTTAACCGCTTATGAGATCTTCGTTGCCGCGTGTCGTACCTCTTCCGGTAAGCCTTTAAGTTCTTCTGTTGCTAACTCATCCTCCAACAACAACAACAACAGCCATTCTGACTCACCGAGTCATAACTCGCTTGCTATTCAACGATCCCTAACTTCTACCGCCGCCAGTAAGGTTAAGAAGGCTTTCGGTTTGAAATCTCCCGGTTCGGGTTCTAAGAAGAGTCCTGGTTCTGGTTCCGGTTCCGGTTCCGGTTCGGGTCAAGGTAAATCGAAACGTCCGTTAACGGTTGGTGAACTTATGAGGAATCAGATGAGGGTTTCTGAAGCTATGGATTCGCGTGTCAGACGTGCTTTGCTCAGAATTTCTGCTGGACAGGTCACTTTCAATCATTTGCACGCGTCACGTTTTTCCTTAATCATCACTTTGTGTGTGCTGTAATGCATGTATAGAGTGATGTTTGATCTGCTTAATTGGAATCACCTGAGTGCTTTTTTGATCTGCTTTTGGATTATTCTAATTTTATGAGCTGATTAGTGTAGAGTCACTTTTAGATTCCATGTTGTGTTTGTTAAGTTTTTTTTTTTTTTTTGGATTTATGTAAATTGTTATTTGTTGTTCCTTGTTTGTGTAAATGTTTATGGGCAGAATTGATGATGACTAGATAAGATTCGGGTTGTGGAATTGAAACATTTAAGTTTTTGACTTCTTAGTTGAACATGGTTATGGCTACATTGCAGGTTGGAAGAAGGATTGAGTCTGTGGTGGTTCCACTTGAGCTAATGCAGCAACTCAAAGCTTCGGATTTTACTGATCATCAAGAGTATGACGAATGGCAGAAGAGGACTCTCAAGGTTCTGGAGGCTGGTTTAATTTTGCATCCTTACATACCTTTGGAAAAATCCAACTCTACTGCGCAGCGGTTGCGGCAGATTATTCACGCAGCTTTGGATAGGCCTATTGATACTGGGAAGAATAATGAGTCTATGCAGGTTCTTCGTAGTGCTGTCATGTCTCTTGCAAATAGGTCGTATGATGGATCTCTTACTGATTCATGTCATTGGGCAGATGGGATTCCTCTGAATCTTAGGATTTATGAAATGCTTCTACAGTCCTGCTTTGATGTTAATGATGAATCATCAATTATTGATGATTTTGATGAGCTAATGGAACAAATCAAGAAGACCTGGGGAATACTTGGATTGAACCAGACGTATCATAATCTCTGTTTTACTTGGGTTTTATTTCATCGATTTGTTGCCACTGGCCAGATGGATTTGGAGCTTCTGTCTTATGCTGATGGCCAGCTAGCTGAAGTTGCAAAAGATGCAAAGACAACAAAAGATTCCGAGTATTCCAAAATTTTGAGTTCTACATTGACTGCAATAATGGGATGGGCAGAGAAAAGGCTTCTTGCATATCATGAAACTTTTGATCGTGGAAACGTTGAAACTATGGAGGGAATTGTCTCTTTAGGGGTAGCAGCGGCTAAGGTATTGGTTGAAGATATATCTAATGAGTATCGTCGGAGGAGAAGAACTGAAGTCAATGTGGCTCGGGAAAGAATTGAAACTTACATCAGGTCATCTCTACGTACTGCCTTTGCCCAGGCAAGTTCATATTTGTCTGTCATTGCCTTTATCATTCTTTAGTAAAAATGACAAACTTGATGTTTATCATCTCCTGCAATGGTAGTAGTGCTTTTTATTTTTAAAACGGCCAAAGTTAGTATTTTTCTCTTTGTCCGGGTTTGAACATAGGATATCCAACTCCTTTAACTCTTAGCTCAAACCAGTTAAGCTAGCCACCCCACCCCGCGATGGTAGTAGAGCTTAATGTGAGAGAATTGGAATTTGTTTTTAACTTTGGCCTTTAAACATCTCTTGGCATTCTGATTAGCTGTTCGCAATATAATGCATGCACAATTTTTACTTATAAAGGCAGTGTAAAATTATGTTGCTATACAAACTACAATGTTGTGTGATCGTAAGTAATTAGGAAATCTAGACATTGCAAATTGAAAACATGCCAATTAAATTTGTAGGGTCTATAAGGCGCAAACGTTTGGATATATGATGTCAGCAGCCTGTTAGGTGGTTGTGTTGTGCAAGTAATAGGTAGTTTAATCACAAACAAAACCTAGGAGCACCCGTGCAATAGCATGTTATTTATGGGCAATATATTATGGTCTCAATTATATTTATGACTTTAGTTTTTGTGTCGAATTCTAAACATTGCATGTGCTGAAATATGCTTGTTTTGCTGCTGCATAGATAATGGAGAAAGCAGACTCAAGCAGGAGGGCATCAAGAAACCAGCCAAATGCTCTCCCTCTCCTTGCAATTCTTGCAAAGGATGTAGGCACCCTGGCTGTTAATGAAAAGCTAATATTCAGTCCAATATTCAAGAGATGGCATCCTTTGGCAGCAGGTCTTGCTGTGGCCACCCTTCATGCATGCTATGGAAACGAATTGAAGCAGTTCATTTCAGGTATCACAGAGCTGAGCCCTGATGCTGTTCAAGTGTTAAGAGCTGCAGATCAGTTGGAGAAAGACCTTGTGCAGATAGCAGTTGAGGATTCAGTAGACAGTGATGACGGCGGAAAAGCAATAATCCGTGAGATGCCTCCTTATGAGGCTGAAGGTGCAATTGCCAATCTTGTGAAAATATGGATTAAGACTAGAATAGACAGACTAAAAGACTGGGTTGATAGGAATCTTCAGCAAGAGGTTTGCATTCATCATATTTTCTTGTGTTTCCCATTTATGATTCTTATTGTGACTTTGTTACTAGAAAGCAGGCTGGTGATATATATTATTATAGAATTTAACTCAGGATTCCAACAGACTATAACCAAACATACTCATTGCTAAACTGTTGATTAGTGAAGTTATGTGCTGTCTGTACATCACAAGATTCTTTAAGTTGATGAGGGATAGCATGTTCACAGCTGTAGATGAGATTAATTTCTGTATATTATGGTTATACACATCGATTGATTGCCTTTATGTTGAACTAACATAGTTTACTATGATATCCTAGCTTTGGAGTCCACAAGCAAACCAGGAAGGATACGCTCCATCTTCTGTTGAAGTTCTGCGACTCATAAATGAAACTCTGGATGCGTTCTTTGAGCTTCCAATCCCAATGCATCCTGCATTGCTTCCTGAAGTGATGCACGGCCTCGATAGATGCCTTCAGTATTATGTTACTAAATCCAAATCTGGCTGTGGTAAATGCTGTTGAAATTGAATAGTTTAGCTCTGATATTAGTTTAGCTCTGATATGTGCTGTATATGTGGCCACTTTAATAACTGTTGTTTTTTATTATAATATTCAGGATCACGAAATTCATTTATTCCAACAATGCCAGCACTGACCAGATGCACTATTGGCTCAAAGTTTCAAGGCTTTGGGAAGAAAAAAGATAAATCGCCAAATTCTCAGAAAAGAAACTCTCAGGTTGCAACAAATGGGGATAGCTCTTTTGGGATACCACAGCTCTGCATTCGCATAAATACTTTGCAGTGGATCCTAGGGGAATTTGATGTTCTGGAAAAAAGAATAATTACTCTTTTGCGGAACTCAGAATCTGCTCGTGAAGAAGATTTTTCAAATGGATTAGCAAGTAAGTTTGAACTATCTCCAGCTGCGTGTCTTGAAGGAATTCAACAACTCTGTGAAGCTGCGGCATATAGAATTGTCTTCCATGATCTAAGCCATGTTTTATGGGATAGTTTGTATGTTGGAGATCCATCATCTTCCAGGATCGATCCGTTTCTTCAGGAACTTGAGCGGAACTTAATGTTCATTTCAGACAGTGTTCATGAAAAAATCCGCACACGTATTATTACTGAAATAATGAGAGCTTCCTTCGACGGGTTCTTGCTTGTATTGCTTGCTGGAGGTCCCTCTCGTGCTTTTTCTCGGAAGGACTCACAGATCATAGAGGATGATTTCAAATTTCTAAAGGAGCTGTTTTGGGCGAATGGGGACGGCTTACCTTCTGAAATAATAGACAAGTTTGCAACTACCCTGAGGTCTATCCTTCCCCTTTTCAGGACAGACACAGAGACCCTCATTGAGCAGTTTAGACGGATAACACTTGAGACATATAAATCTTCCGCCCGGTCTAGAATTCCATTACCTCCAACTTCTGGACAGTGGAATCCATCTGAACCAAATACATTATTACGTGTTTTATGCTATAGAAATGATGAATCAGCTTCTAGGTTTCTTAAAAAGACATATGATCTCCCTAAGAAACTCTAACAACATTGAGAACCAGTGAATGGAATGGCAAACTGGGAGGTGCACTCTGCTTAACTGTCTGGTTTGTGTTCCCTGTATTTAATACACGACCATGCCCAGCAGGTAATTTATCGGCATTTTCGATCAAGCTTTACTTCCCAATATGGCTGTCTTGCACTACATTGGGAACATTGACCAAAGGCTTGGTGCTACTGGAATAAATGTTGGGCATGAGTATAACACAAGCCTATTCGCAAAAGGTAGTTGACTATTATTTCTGATTCATTAATTTTTGGAAGATTAAAGATGTCTCAGTGTGGCTTATTCTGTGTTTAGCTTCATTTTTTCTTCCTTTTACCTTTTGAGATTTCTTTTTTCTATATATAGTAATATTAAAATGGTATGTGTTATCATTATTCTTTTGTTAAATTTCTCCGGATTGTGTTTCCCTTATTTATTACCAGTATGAAATGCAGTTATACAGGCATTGTATAGCCTATTTGTTGATTGATAAAGTATATATATGTCATTATTTATTTATTTATCTATCTATCTATCAATTATCAGTATGCATGCAAAGACCGACATTGATTGGGTCGGGATTTCAACATTTTGTATATGCCAATCCAGTACTCTTATCATTATGTTAATATACATATCTTCAGTCTTAAGTGAAGTGTTTTGTTTTTGGATATTTATTAGTAATGAAGTTTCTCATATGAGAATGACGTTTTGCTGGGGTGTGATGAGATGTGCCATGTGTGTACAGCTTGGACCACCTTTGGCTACTTGGTTTGATGGAAAAAGCCAAATACTAATTATGTAGCCTGGCCATAGCATGCAACTTCTCTTTTACGGCATTGATTGATTGATCAAAGTTTCATTGGGAATGTGATTTGCAAATGTAAAAAACTCATTCTTTAGTTTTGCCGACTGGTGCTGTCTCCTTGATTGAAGGGGAAAAGGAATTTTTCTTTCTTTCATTCATTGTATGGAAATGTTATTCTAGATTTCACCATTGACGTGGTGGTATGCAGCTATTTTTTGTGGCAACGATTGTTTTTATTTTTCTCAAAGATTTTATACCGTGTTTAAAAAATAATCCTTTGAAAGAACAATACAAAATTTGAATTATTATTATTATTGGAATTTAATATTTTGATGACATAAGAACAATATAAGATTTGAACAATCATTATGTTTTTTTTTCAGAAGAATTGTGGTTTTACCTTTGTGTTAACCCTTTGAATATGGTTGAGAGGTAAATAAAATTTGATTAAAATTATTTTACTCAAGAATCAAACTCTGAATACTAACCAACTTATTCAACTTTTTATAAATTTTATAAATCACTTTTTATAGATTGATTATAATTCCTTTTACATGAACTAATTTAAACTTAAACAAATATTATAAAGATTAGCCAAAACAAATAATGGCCAAAAATAAGTTTCATATTCAGTGATTGTTACTGACATGGATTTTTTTTAGGACTAAAGTAAAAAAGTGTATATTAAACTGCAGTATTCTATGTTGAAGGTAGATGATTTTAGCTTTTTTTTTAGTGAAAGGAAGTGGTTAGTCCCAAACTAGAAAACCAACAAAATTAAAAGCCTCTAGAAAAGGCAACAGCACTCTTATCGACCAACAAAGTAAGCAAGACAAAACCAAGAATAAACGAGTGTTCCTATAACATCTAAGGTATTATCAGCTAGGCATACAATTGAAGGGATTGTTATCCTACTGTTTTACTAGCCATACAACTACAGGATAAAATTTTAGTGCCAAGAAGAATAATCAAGTGAAGGGGCAAAGAGGAACACACACCATCCAACACAAAATGGAACAATCAAATAACTTCACTGCTGTGTATGTGAAAAGTCTGATGTATTTTGTTTCTATGAAATACTAATTATTATTTACTTCTGAGGATTGGAGACACTCCTTTATAATTTCCTTGATCTTTCTCTTCATTAATTTATCTTTGACACCAGCTAGCATGTCACGATAAAACATTTCCATCCTAACTAGCTTCCTATTATCTGCAGCCTCTAACATGTTGTCCCATTCTTTTGCAATATCCAATGAACCCGAATTCCGCATTGAAACAGGAATATCTTGCTCATCAAAAGGTTTTCCGAAAATAGAACCATGAAGTATACTGGCATATTTTTCCATTATAGATAGTTTTGACTGAAGCAGCTTCAGCTCATTCAACGCCGAGGATAATTTCTCGTCTGTTTCTGTTATTACTTCGGTTTTCTTTTCTGCCACCTTATCTTGCTCATCAGAGCTCTTCAATTCCTCTTCCTTGAGATCCTCTGTCGTTGGAGGCCACATAACGATGGTGGGAGTGTAACTATCCGTTTCCTTACCATTCCCAAGAACTCCACTCCTTCCCCTACCCCAAGACCACACCTCATGTCCCTTCTGTGCAACAACAACGGTATGTGCTGCCCCACACGCAACTTTCAGAGGACCCGGAAAATTAGGTTGATCTGGCTTGCATGACATGAGAAGGGGAGAGAGGGCGTCACCACCAGAACCTGTTTCAGAACGATTAGCATCAGGACATAAGCCAAGACCTTTCTCCATTCCCCATGACCACACATCCCCAGTCGAGGAAACAACACTTGTATGAAACAGGCCACAGTCAACAGAAATAAGATATGCATTTTGTGGCAATTCTTTAACGGGCGTAGGAAATAAAGCGCTCTGCGTTGTTCCATGCCCGAGTTGGCCATTTTCACTAAGGCCAAAGGTCCAGCACATGCTTTCTAATGTGTCATCAGTTTTCTTTTTGTGAGCGAGCAAAGCAGTGTGAAAGGCGCCACATGCAACCTCATAAGTTGTCCAAGGAGTCTCCTCATCAAATATTTTTACAACTTCTGGATGCAGCCTGCTCTGCCTATCCCCCAAGCCTAACTGGCCATGACTGTTATGACCCCAAGAGTAGCACATTAGATCTTCATCCTTGTGTGATTCTGTAGCACTAACCAGAGCAACAACATGCTCGTTTCCACATGCAACCTTGACAACAGCTCGACCATGAAAATCCCAGACTGGTGTTGGAGTGAAACTGCTTACAAGAGATAACCCGCCTTCTTTGCTTTCTTGTGGGATGTTACCCCACACCCACAGGGTGCCACGATTATCAATAGCCAGAGACATCATTCCTCCTGCTTTGACAGTACACATCTGAGAAAGTTGAACAGATGAAAATACCTTAACATTGCAGTCACGTTGGCTTATGTTTTACAGCAAAACTAGTGAAATTCATGTTATACCTTTAGTGATGGTTTGGCTTCTGCTTCAGATAAACCTGTTGAAGAGTCGGGTGGTTGCAGCTCAAGAAACGTGCTAAGTAAGCAAGGAACTAGGGAATCATACGAGTCCTCTCCACTGATACCAAGTTGACCATCCATAAAGTAGTCAAGGACACAGATAATAGTATATAATATATAAACAACAAATTTCTAGAAGTGAAAACATTCTGTAATCGAATTCAGTCAAGGGACCTCGAGCATATTAAGGATACATATATTGTAACCCCAGCACCAAACAGATCCATCTTCTGTCAACACAAAGAGATTGAAGTATTAGACGGGGTTGCTAAATAAACAAACCACCCTAAGTTTATGCTAGATACCTAACAGTTGAGGTGTTTCATTTCTGTTTAACAAGCTCAGAACATATAAACCAAAATACATAATGAGGTTAATAAATACATGGTTGTCAATAATTAAACCACTTTGGCTTGAGTTCCCATCAAAAGGGAAAATGATTCTTCCTGGTCATCAGAAAGATACATAAGTAAAAAACTGAACATACATCTTCATTCACTTCATTGCACTTGTGTTGTAATCAATAAATTGTACAAATTTGTTTAAGAGTTGCATAACAATATCATCCCTTGTCCCCTTGAACATAACTCAGTTGATAGGGACAATGCAATATGCAGGAGCTGGAATTCAAACTCGGATTCCCATTTATTCACCTTAATGGATGAAATTCTGACCACTAGGCTACTTAACAATTAGATATGAAATTATAACTGGATCAAGTCATGCATGCAGTTGAAAATAGCAAATTGAAACAGAACATTAGAGAAGAGGGAGAAAAAACAAGTTGAAAATATGAATGAAGTATTGTAACAGAACCTGCAAGAGCAAGACTATGATAAGCACCAGCAGCAATTCCCACTATTTTGACAGAGTCTTCAATTCCATTTCCATTAGGGTTATCAAAATTGAGCTTTACTGGTAAAAGTTCATCTTTTTGAGAACCAAGGCCAAGCCTTCCAAACATTCCTCTACCCCAAGTGTACACACTACCATCTCCTACAAAAATACAACAAAATTCAATCCTATATCAATCACAATTTCACAACACAGAGAGAAACTTTGCAATTATGCAGTGTAAGAATTCCATTTCTACAATTTTTGTGCATTTTTAATTTTTTTTTGGATTGAAGAAAAAATGGAATTGAGGTATATTGAATGAGCTTACCAGTAAGAAGGAGAGTGTGTGATTCACCAGCAGCGATGTCAACGACCTTGCACGATAGGTTGCCGGGGGTTCGTATAACTTCCGGCGTCTTCCATTGTCTCCGACGACAAGATACAACCACAAAACACAAGCTCTAATTGCTACTATTATCTTCTCTAAAGTAATTTTGTTTTTTTTTTTGTTTTCAATAATAAAAGAGTGTAATTTATTACTAACTAGCGACATGACGGGCACTCTCGTGTCCGTCAGGCCGCTCTTTTCATAGCGGAACAACGTTTGTGTGGTACATATTTTCTATTATGCACTTATATGTTGAAGATAATTATAAAATGTGAAACTCTCATACATAATGTTTGAATACATGAGGACATGGCTTGAATATTTATGGTCATATTTCCCGTTTGTGTGATCCGTATTTTCTATTATGCTAATTTATATTGAAGATTATTCTAAATTTTTTATAAATAGTTGTCTTTCAGAAATCAACAAATTATGTCACATAGAAACCTTCAATTAAATGAAAACGCGGACATTTTATTAATGGACTAACTTACCTTATTAACTGAGATATACATGTTATCATAACAGAAAATAAAAACAAAATATTATGTGTGCATGTATCCGCTTTTTTCCATTCTGCTAAAGTATATAAATTGTAAACAATAGTCTCGAATAAATTTAGTTTTTATTTAAATTAATTCTTGTGTAATTTTAGTTTCCATTTAAATAAAAGCTAATTTTAAGGACATCAATTCATACTAAGGCTTAAAATAAGCTACAAAAGAAAAAGCCCCCATCAACAATTAAAAATAGAAAACCAATTTTTGCTATCAATAATGTCACCACAAAAAAAAAAGTAAAATTAATTGTAGAAACTAAGTATAGAGTTTAGAAGAAGAAAGCAAGTAGCAAATCTTTATTTTCCTCTCTCTCTTTATTGTTATTATTTTTTTATTGGTAGTTTAACGCACAAAAAAAAAATGTAAATCATAGAGAAGTTCAACTGTGTTCCTTAAAGTATACATGAAGAACCCATTGCATTACTATTTGCTATGCTTTTAAACATTTTTGCCTAAAAGTATCCTTAGTACTAAATATTTATCTTAATCCCGGGCATTTGTAAAAAAAGTGTTTGGTTAGTGTTTTAACTCCCAAGATTTATTTTTCTTTCATTTTAAATTTTCACTAATAATTAATGAAGTAAATACCTTTGCATCACATGTGGCAAAATGTTATGAATCTTGGATTCAATCACTGTGCATATATATAAACCATTCACCGTTTCCAAGTTTTGATGATTAGTTAATCATGGTTAGATGAGAACACGGAAGAAAGTTTTATTTTATTAAGAACAAAACATATTGGTTTTTCCACTTATATTTGTTTTTCCATGTAGAACTACGCAAAATATAGAATCAAGTGATTAAAAACAATGAGAAGAAAAAAGAATCAATTCCATGAACATATTACATATGTAACCAATTTCATGCCTTGTTGAAGAAAATAAAGACCAAACCAATACCAAGACAAACCTCAATCTACTTTATTTGTAGCCATCATACAATCTACTTTGTTTCCTGCGACAGAAGCAATAACCATGACTATTAATTTATCAAAATAATCCCCATGTAACCAAAATCGTGCAACAAAAATTCAACCAAAATCACAAATTTGTTAAAATAATCGATCTCATGTAACAAAAATATTGTCTCTCCATATAACATGAATTGACATGAAGAATTGGAAAAGATGGAGTGTCAAATAAAATAAATAATATCAGAAAAATATTCGTTAAAACATAAATATAAGAAGAAAAAAAATCGTTAAAATGGTGTTGGATGAACCTTAATTTGCTTTGTTGATGTTGTCTTTTTCTTTTTTGAATTTTCATTGAATGGATGTTCCGTGCAATTGGCTTGCACTTCTCTATTATTGTGGTTATTGTATCAACACAATGATACAATTGGATTGATGCATTTCATTCGTATGAATCAACTTTTTGTTATTTTTTTTAGAAACCGAATGAAGTTGAAGAAATATGAAGAAGATGAGACTAAAAGAATAGAAGAAATGAACAATAATTACTATTGTGTGGTTGGTTTTAGAAGTTAAAAAAGAGTGTAAAAGGAAGAAAAAAACTACCAAGGGGTATTGTGGTATTTAAAAAAAAAGGATAGATTCAAAACCAGAAGTTTTCCCTTTATTTAATGGATTTTTTTTTTAAAAGCAATGGAAGTTATGTGGGTTAGTTAGTTGTAATTGAAGGGTAAATTTGGAATAAACAAAAGTCTACACCAAAGTGATGTGTCCTCTTTATCTATAGTTATAGATATATAAAAATAGTTTGTAAATTTTTTGTCTCAGAGATAGTTTGATAAAATAGATAGGTATCATTTGTTACACCACTCAAACTAATACAATTTATAATTACAAGTTTTTGTCATAGATAATGAGTGGTGTTATCATAACAGATATTCTAATATAAACACAAACATAAATGACACATGTTAAGCACATTCATATAACCTAAAAAAGTAAAGAGAAAAAAAATAAAATAGTGTTATTTGATGTAACTATATTATTTTTGTTTTAAATTTTTGAATTTGTGTGTGTGTCCAAATATAATTTATTTGGGTTTGTGTCTATGCAAGTCTTGTTTGTTATTTGAACACCAGAAATTATCCCGGGTGAACAACCAACTTTTTCTCGCCTTGCACGGAAACCGAGACAAATTAAAAATGATTAAAATAATAGAAAAAGGTGGCGGATTTGTTGAACAACTCTCGGATTGTCAAAATAACATTTCTGTAGATAATTTCTATAAATGTTATATAAAAATTTAAATTTATTTAATATGTTTGAATACCTACGACAATATAGATGTATATATTCCACTCTATAATATGTAATTTTTGGGTAAAATTGTAGTCTGAAGGCCGTGTTTCATAAGCGGTGCATATGTATGATTGAAATCTTTTAACTTAAAATTCGATTTGAGTTTGTCATAAACATTTATTTTTTAGATTGATTTTAAATTCACAAACAATTCAATTTGATAGTTAAAAAAATGAATCACAAGACAAAAATATAAATTAAAGGATGATGTTGATTCTATAAGTTCTTCAAGTTCAAGTTTTAATAATTTTTTTGACTAATGACCATATAATTTTCACTAGGCTCAATGATCAATATTCTTACCCTTGTTTACATATATACAAATTAAAACAGCTTTATTAGAAATGAATCCAACAATGAAGTATCCCTAAATTTAATTTAACTTCCATTGTCTTTCACTTTCACATATTGAAACACTAATCAATCACTTAAACAAATATTAACAATTAACAACATCAATAATCACAAACTAAATCTGAAATCATTTTTGCATACTATACTATACTATATACTAGCCAGTGCAAATACCCCCAGATGATTGTGCCATCAAATCATCCTCACTAATATAAGCAGATAAATTAACATATTTATCTTGTTCTGTTCTATCCCTCCACCTTGCCCTACAAATCACACAACTAGCTGATCTTCTTCCTCTACTTCTCTTCCACCTAATCAAACACTCTTCATGAATAACATTCCTACATGTTCCACAAGCCACCAATCTCTCTTCCTTCTCCATCTCTTCAAGACAAACAGGACAAGCAGAACCTTCTTCCATCTCTACATCACTTTCCTTCTTCGACGTCCCTCCTTCGAAAAACAACTGATGAAACCTTTGTCGAAGTTTAAACCCTGCGACCGCTTCGGACAATGTTGGCATGTTAAGAAGTCGTTGAAGCTGACACGGTCGAAGGTTTCTTCTACGGACACATGCGTCGTTCTGTGAAACGCCTAATACTCGAATCATAACGAAGAGGATGTGTTTGCACGGCGTTGTCCGATCAGGGCACGTGCACGAGGGAGTTGACGATAGGGTTACCGTGTAGACGTTTCCTGTTGCGCCGAATATGAAGAAAGTTGAGCCGGAACGGTGGAGGAGACGGAGACGATGTTTGAGAGCTCTAACTATTCTATCTGAAATTGGTTGGCTATGTTTGAAACGAGAATGACGGCGACGGTTATTATTGGTATTGTTATCAGATGATGTTGAATTAGAATTGGAGGCAACAGACTCCATTTTCCAAAACAATGGTGTTGTTTTGTTTGTGATGAGAAACAGGAACAGTTTTTGGATGGATATTAGAAGAATATGTTGTTGTTTGTTGGTGATGTTATGTTATTATGAATTGTGGTTGGGATTCTTTGTGTGGTTTTGGGGGACACGTGAAGGAAAAATGAGGGAATTGGGAATTTTGTAAGGTGGAGAATTCCAATTCCAAATCAAAACATTAACTTAACTTGCAAACTTCCCTTTTGTGGAATAGTGGTGAACCATAGAGCACGCTTATTATATAGCAAGATGGGTTAAAACTTAAAATCAGTAACTAATACGTACAATCCACACATTCTCATAAATTTATTTGCTACCTTGCATCACAAGCTAAAGTTTTTTTTTCCTTATCTATTTATTTTTCATTTCACATGTTTCTCCAAATTTTTCTTTTTTAACCATTGAGATAGAACTTAAGTACTCACATATATATTCAGTTAAAAAAAAAAGGTACTCACATATATAGATTTTTTATAATATGCACAAGGGAACAAGTTTTTCACCATGTACAAATTTATCTTCACAATTAAATTAATAAATCTCACATTTAAATTCACATGCACCTCACATCTTATACTTTTTATTTATGTTCAAATAATTTGTTGATTTATATGCGGTTTCAATATTGTCTGATTATATATGTCCCGTGCAAGTGCACGGATAAGGTATCTAGTTTAATTCAATAGTAAGATTTATTGATTTAATGATAAATAAAACTCGTAGATAATAAAAGATTTGTTTCGCTTGTGCGATATAGCTCTGGCCACATATATAATGGGCAATAAAAGGTACTATAGGAAATGTTTTGGGATAGCCTGTTCAGTCCTCACCAGGTTGTCTGCATTTTGCATTGCCCCTTATTGATCAATCGATAAAAACACACTTGTGCATATAATGCACTATTTTACTTGTGCATATAATTAATTATGAAATGATATTAACAAGATCATTTTTTTAACATTCTATTATCTAATTAAGCATGCAAACTTTGTTTTTAATGAAAGTCAAGCATGCTAAATTTTTGGTCTTCTTCTATAGATTAAAAAAATTGAATTGTGTTTCATTTTGTACAACAAGCAAACCTTATCGTATATGTTGATTCAAGAACATGCGTTAAAACAAAATGGGAGATGCCAAGGCAGCCAAGCAAGCAAAATGACATACAATAAGCCAATAAAGTATTTATATAAAAGTTTAAGGGTCTATGCCTAAAAAATAGAAGTTTAAGGGTCTAATATTAAGTTTGAGTTTAATCTGCAAAATGTAAGTACTAGAGAGAACAATAAAAAACAATACAAAATAGAACAATATAAGGTATTGAATAAATTTTGTGTTGTATGATGTTTGATGGACAAAAAGTTATTTTGGTTCAATGGTGAACAAGAATTTTAGGTTTTGTCATGTCCCTTGGCCCCCCAGTTTGTTTAATACCAAAAACAAATTTTAAAATCAAACACAGTACAACTTAAATTGTCCTGTACAGTTCCTTATTTTTTAGCATATGAAACTCACCCTAACAGTACTATACTCCCTCTCGGAAAATTTAAGTGGAAATTCAAAAAAAAAAAAGAATACAAATTTGACAAAGAGAGTTTATTAATCCTCAATTTGTTTTGCGGCATGTTTGAGTGGCATGCTTCATCTAAACATCTTCTCTCTGTTTGCAGCGGATAAGAATATATATAGCATAGCAGTTCAACTTCAAATTTTCAACCTTTGCCCATTTACTTAAACACCCAATGTTCTCCAACATCAAATCCAGACAACAACAGGTTAGTTACTCACTTTATGTCTTTCACTCTTCAATTTCCAAATGGGTATTATTATTATTATTATTATTATTAGCCTTTCCGCTTAATTAATTGTTCAAAGTTTATGTCTTTTAATCCTTTTCGCGGCATAATAATTCAATATTTAGCCAAAACCCAATTATTATTTTTATTAATATTTTTGGATGACGTCTGTATGTAAATTTGCAGCAACAACAAAAACAGAAGGGAGAAGAATGGTTATCAGGAAGTTTCAAGCCAGAGAATTTCATCCCAGGTCTTATCATAGGTTTCATCTGTGGCTTCTTGATTGATTTATCAAAGCCAACTACAAATCACTTATCCAACAAAATTTTCTCATCTTCCAACCTTCAACCCTCAGCCTCAAGCAATGCTGATCAAGACCTTAAAATGGTATGGTTTGTTCATTTTCTCAAACTTTATGGAGGCTTTAAGTTTAATTGAACTCATTCATGTTTTGTTTTTAAATGTTATGTCGAGGCTAAATATTTGTAAGATGCATTCCCTAGGATGTTGAGAAATTTCTGATTTTAACTGTATAATGTTTGTGTCAGGTTCTGGTTGTTAGGCAAGACCTAAAGATGAGAACCGGAAAGATTGCGTCTCAATGTGCTCGTAAGATATGAATGAAACTATTATTTATTTGCAAACTTTTTATCATCACCCATTACAAACTTCTTTATTTACTTGTTTGTGCCTTTACATTCAAACTGTTATATTTTTTGGCAGATGCTGCCACTGGTATGTATGCTGAATTAACGCGAAGGTACTTACTAATTGCTCTTACTACCAACATCAGTATCACGAGAAAACAAGATCACAAATAGTTTAATGTAATGTTTGAAATATTACATTACAGTGTGAGCTGTCAAGCCAATTTTTATAAGCACGGCGGTGTGATGATTATTCATATAATCCAGTATAGGGTGATTTGGTTATCCCCCTTTTGATTGTGTGTTTAGTTTTGAAGTTTCATATTGAACATTAAGATGATGATTATTCAACATGAGTCATTTTGCTATGTTTCATAGTTAATATTGAAGTTTGTTCAGGCACTATATTATTTGGTTGTTATCCTTATTGGTTAATAAGCCCCACCACTGAATGCTTTTGCAGTGACCGGTCTCTTTTAAGACGATGGGAACAGTGCGGCCAGCCCAAAATTGTTGTGAGTTGCAAGAACCAACAAGAAATGTAAGCAGATGATTTTATTCTTAGTACTGTAAATACATTTCTGGTTCAGAGACCTAAATCCTAACCAAGCTTTTAATTAGGAATAAGCTTAAGGAATCAGCTGAGAGTATTGGTCTCCCTACTTATGTTGTTGCCGATGCTGGACGAACACAGGTAATAATGCTTACTATGTTGCTAGAAATATAGAAAACGATACCACCTTACAAACTTCATTGCGTAGTTAGTACGTAGTAATAAACTCCCTATGAAATTTCTAATAATAATTTCTTAGGAATGCAAAAGTGTTGAAGAACCGATCATCATTTCGTCGTAGTCACACCCTCTTTCAGAGACCTTTTCCATGATTCTGACCTATAGTATCTATGATCTTCAGGTTTCTGCAGGATCAAAGACTGTTCTTGCTATTGGACCTGGTGAGCTTTGTTCATTACTTGGTTTACGTTGCTTTGTATAACCAATAGCATGTGCAAGAACATAAAAATACTTATGTATGACAGAACATTTGAATGTTACTATCTTGGATTTGTTTCAGGGCCAAAAGCAATTCTGGATTCAGTGACTGGAAGGTTGGCTCTGCTATGACAGCATTCATGAAACGAGCCATAATATGATAAATTATAGCTAGGCTTTGTTACCTTATGGTCTGTGTTCTGGCACGCCATTCAGATTGTATTAATTTTAGTATCAGCTTACTTGGTGTGAATAGAGCATTCTAGTTTTGGATATGTTGTATGAAACATATTGTTCCTTATAATAGGCAGTGATTAGTTAATATAAGTAACGGTATGCTCTTTGGAAAATTTTAGAGAATTGATATGACGATGAGACAATTTTGCCAATTAAGAAGTGTGAAAATCCTCTTGAATGCTAAGACAGCAGCACCAATAACTAATTTGACTAACATCATTACATTATATAATTCCATGTTTCACTCTAATTAATCTACACAATATCTCATATTTTCGAAGTTGTGTGTCTGTCATCGCAGTTGTATCCTTGAAGAGGATCTGCAAATCAAACTCTTTCTCCTTTATCTTCAACTTTTCCTCCTTCAAGTCTTTCATCTTCAACTTGAACTCAAACTCCATCATCAACTCTTTTGCCTTCAGTTCGGTAAGTTCATGATGGTACCGTAGTTAGATATTTTGACTTTTGTTTATGTTGCATACCTCAATATTGGAAGATGCTTCATTTGATTGTCTTTCTTTTACCTCTAGCACAGTGGAGTTGTTACAATTGCCCCAACCACATGCACAGCTCTTCTTCAAAGTCATCAATTATGAAATCTGCAATGTTTTCCCATTAGAGTCCATTTGAAGCATCATTGGAGTGTTAAAATTTTGAGAAAATTTGATGAGACAATATTGCACAACTGAAGGATGTGAAAACCTTTTTCAAGAATATAGGACAACATAACTCTCCTAGTTTAACAAACACTAGTTTTAATAACGGTGGGTTGAAAGATTAACAAAAATTTCTTAATTAAATGGTGATAAGTATCATAAAGTGGTGTCATACATGGTTTCCATGCAAGAGAGGTATAGACATCAATCAACCAGGTATTTCCACTATCCAAAACTTACACTACTACTCCTTCTGCCTCATCCTTATATCCATTGTGAACCCACTTATCAACCTTGCAAAGGAAAGGATCAAAATAACAATTCTCACCATAAATCATAACTATCATTAGTAGAAAATCATAAGTTCTAACAATCACATTAAATGGAAAAGCAACATCATCGATTAACCTTACACGGCGATCAAAATAACCATGAAAATCCACCAAAATAGAACTATAATCATCATTACCATTTATTTTATTAATTGTATTAGCTTGCTCTTGAACACAACCATAAATATTTGGGTACTTCCATATTCTTTCCATCATGAACAAGGGAAATTAGAAAGAGAGATTGAGACTCCTCATAAACAAGATTCATTATCCAACTTTTGGAGCCAAAGATAGAAATAGTGAATAATAAAATCAGAGTGAATATTTGCCAAAGCATATAGACAAACATCATGGAAAAGATCACTCAAGCAGCTCCAAGAGGGAATATGCTGCAACTCAACTCTCATGTGAATATTGCAAGTAGGAAGCTCCAAATTATTGTTGAAACTATCCATGTCCACACAACACAGTTGAGCTCCATGTTGGATCGCTTGAAAATAGGACATGTGGATCAGTTTAAGGCCAATGGGTTTAGCTCCACTCAATGCAAACTTCTTTCTATTTATTAAAAACTCCATTTGAAGCTTATAGAAGTTACGAAAGACTGAGCCAAGTGAGTTTAGGCACCAATTACCAATCATTAAATCACAACATTCCAAATGCAACATCATCGTATTAGATGTGAAAGGTGTTATCTTCCCACATGGTTGAGGTTTATCATGATAGACATCCAGACCCGGCCCATAGGCAGGGCAAACCGGCCTCAAACCCAGGGGCTCAACATTTTAGGGGCCTCAATTTTTTTTCAAGCCCATCATTTAAAATGAAACTTAAACACGTTTGCTGAGGAATAATTTCATAAAGTTTCATCGTTATAGTGGTTGCACGCGTCATCTATACCTACTTGGGTAGGGGGGTTGCGACTCGCGAGTTCGAGTCCTCCGATGGTTTGATTTTTAATAATATTAGTTTAAAGGTGTATTTTGTAATTATTGATTAGAATATGATTGTTTGTTATAATATTGATATTTTTCTTTTTATTTGTTTTATTTTTAAAGATCAAATAGTAGAACAAAAACCCACTTCAATAAACTAAGAGAAATTTAATGACATATATATATATATATATATATATATATATATATATATATATATTAGTTTAAATTAAACATTACACAAACAATTTTAAAAATTGTTTCCTTTAACAAAATGATATTAATTTTTCTTTTTTATAAATAAAATAACCCTATAATTTATAAATAATTTCACTACATTATTTTTTTAAAAAAAACTACATTTTGTTATTTATTTGAAAATAAAGAATTAATTTTTAAAATAAAGTTGCAATTATTGTTAAAAAAACACTATTAATTTTTAACGATATTAGCTTAAAGGAGTATTTTGTAATTATTGATGAGAATATGATTGTTTGTTATAATATTGATATTATTTATATTTTAAATAAAATATTACTCTTTTTTAAAAATTGCATTTGTTTCTTAATAAAAGAATATTAATTTTACTAAATTTATTTTACCATCAACATAGAGTCTTTTTATCCAAATTAAGCATCCAAGGCCTCGAAATGCATAGATACAACTCTGTAGACATCATGAACATTATACTTAAAATACAATTGTTAATATTTAGAAATTGATAAATATCAGCTTTAGCCTATACAGATTGATTATCTTTAAAGTATTTATAGAGATGAGTTAACAGACATGCCTTTTGAAGCAAATCTATCGGATATATATGCTCTTCTTGTCAATCTTTATTTTATAATTCATTGTTTAAAATTAGTTCATTTTTTTTGTTGGTGAATAAACGACAAATAGAATATTAGTTAAAATAATAAGTTTGATGCATCAATACTAATTAAATATTCTAAAATATTTTATCAAACCAACTTTATTTATATCATTCTAAGTTTTATACTAGGAACTTTCTTAAATAATTTCTTACCAAATTCTACGAGCAACTCTTTTTACCTAACATTTTACCTAATTTCTAATTTATCTATATAAAGTAAAGGAGAAAAGGGAGACAAGTCAACAGTAAGATTTTTTATTATTTTGGTAAAAAGAGTGAAGAAAAGGAAAATACACAAAACGAGAAATTTTGGTACTGGCTAAAGAGAGTGGAGAAAGACAAATGAAGAGATAAACATTGTTTAAACCTTAGACTAAAAAAAGAGAGTGTGTGGCCGCCGGTGAAGAAATGTGAGTGAGTAATATCAATGATTCAACTCAACGATTAACAACTGGGAACTTATATGTTAATGGAACAACTATTTTTTGACAAAAATACAACAACGTATTAAACAACTTTTTTATACTACTTACAACATGGAATTCAAGACATACAAAAAATATTAAAAAAAAAGTATAGTTGTTTTATAATTATTAGAAAATGATTGTTTAAATAACATTTTTGTAAAACAAAGAAATGTGTTAATGGAACAATTTTTTTTAACACGATAAGATATTTAAATAATATCACTTTGTTTATCTCTCTACAAAGTAACGATTGTGATAAGAAGAAGATGCAATGGCGAAGAATTCAGTTGAGATTATTTTCCAACTTGTTTATTCTATTTTTCAACTCAACTACTTCAACATGTTTATTTATTATATTGCTAATTTACTGATATTATTTGTGTTATGTATTTTAATTCTTATTTCTGAGATGATTTTCTTTTAAAAAGAAATAATCAACTTGTTCATGATATTTTTTCAACTAAACTCAACTACCCATGATGCAAATATCATATGAACTTTGCACATTTCATTATTTATGTATGAATCATAACTATAAATATATACTACTACAAAATATGCATATAGTCATTCAAACTCATTCAAAATTGAAGCGGCGTGTCTTTCTTTGTTCTCTGTTTTTAGTGTGGTGTGTTTTGATGAATGTTGAGTGTTGCCGTTGTGTTGGTGGATAGTTTGTAGAAATGTTTTGAGTGTCGACACATATCTTTCTTTATAAAAATATTATTTAAACAATTATTTTCTAAATTATACAATAACTATATACTTTTTATTTTCTTTTTAATATTTTTTGTATGTCTTAAATTTTGTTGTCGTGTTGTTGTAAAAAAAAACTGTTCCAATAACACATCTCTCTGCTTTACAAAAATGTTATTCAAACAACTATTTTCTAACAATTATACAACATTTATACACTTTTTGCTTTTGTTAATATTTTTTGTATGTCTCGAATTCTGTGCTATAAGTAGTATAAAGAAATAGTTCTATATGTTGTGGTAATTTTTGTCAAAAGAATTGTTCCAATAATACCTCTCTTTCTTAAGTCTTCATTACACTTTAACCAGTATATTATTTTTATTCTCATTTTTATTTATAAAATATTAAAGAAATATTAAATTTAACTAATTCATTTGTGATAACATTTTTCCATGTATGAATTGCATGTTTGAACGACTTCTTATGCGACTTCTAAATAAATAACTTAAAAAATATTGAAGTGTGAAAAAGATAATGTTATTCAGAAGACACGGTCTACACACAAGTGACAAAGGAGACGTCAAAGGTCGTGAGTCGACAGAAATTGAGGCGATATTATTCAGCGGCAGCGATGAAAAGAGGGTGATCGCAGAAGAGTGAAGGTAATATATTATATTTGTATAAGATTCAAACAATTTTGACGTTAGAATATGAATTAAGGAGAATAAACTTGGTAAATGAACGGATGGCAATGTTTGCCAAATCAATTGAATAATTGTTGTTAAAATTGCGTTTAACTCATAAAATTGTTTTGATTAAAAAAACTCATAAAATCGTTCGATTTTACGTTTTTTGGTATAAAAAACGTGTTAAATAGGATGTAAACTCATTCTCTAGTAAACTTGGAAAAAAATAACTTTACATCAAGTTAACTCGGCCAAGCTCGCTAGAACCGTGTAAACCCGTACGAGTTTACCTTTAAGGCCCTTCTTTTATTTTTTGGCCCAATTTCTTTGTTTTTGTTTTGGGTCCATCCGTTTTCCAGCTCCACTTTCAATGAATTTGATCTTTGGTTCTAATATATATTGAAGATTCTTTATCACATTGAAGAGTTTGATTGATGATGTTAGAAATGAATACATCGACGAAGATGATGGTGTAGCTAGCCTTGTAGTAGAATTGAACTTTTGATGAGAGTAACTCTAGTTATTTTGTTTTTATACTTTTAACTTTTTAACGATTTTAGAAATTTATGAATCTTCTTATGCTTTTTATATGGTGATTTAATATATTTTGTCTTTATAATTAAGTTAATATTTTGCAATATCGGCGTTTTTATAATATTATATTATATTAGTTTTTTTAACGGCAAATATATTATTAATAAAAATCAGGTTGCTGCACAAGACGAACAGAGACATGTAAAAGAGGGGCTACAAAATAAAGGCGCCGTATATAAGCGGAACACCAATGAAAATACCAAGACAGACACCACCTAATAGAGGTCTACTTCTAATCTCATTCATAGAAAGACACTCCACAACTTTCAGATCACCAGAGAATACATCAACCCGACCCATAAAGACGTCAGTAAGCACTAACTCCCGATCTCGGATCAAAAGTGATTGGCCCATCAAAATCCAAAAAGCAGCTTCATGAGCCAAAATTTGATGAGACAACGGTAGAATGAGAACCTAGACAGATAAGTCTCAACTCACAAACCACCTCAAAACAGTCAACACTGACGCGGTACAGGTCAACCAAATACACAAGAAACCTGCAAATGTCAACATATTTGGACACCAACAGAGACTAAAAAAGAATCCTGCAAATCTTAACAGGTTTGAAAAACGGTCTGAGAAACAAGTATCGTAGAAAAACCATTCACACACCGGCATCAACCACACGCCTATTCAATTGATATTAGTATATATGTCATGTATACAATAATTCTAATATTATTTTAACTTTTGGTAAACTCGTACGATTTTATCTAAAATATTTTTGCGCGACGTCTAATAAAATTCAATTATTCCTTAACATTATAGTATTATAGTGGGGTGATTTGTCGGAGTACATGATTGATATTGAATGATAGTATATCAGTGCATGTCCCATTTTCTGATATTATTATCTTATATAGATAATAGATCGCGAAAAATAAAAAACACGCTTGAACTTAGGAAATAGAAGATTGAATAAGACAACAATAATATTATTCGAACGAAATAAACTACACACAATCGATGAAGAAGAGTTTAGAGGATGCAATTCAATAGAAAGTGAGGCGCTACTACTCAACGATGATGACATGAGTGAAATTTCAAGAGGGTGAAGGAAAGATATGATATTTGGATGGGATTCAAACAAATTTGAAGGATAAGAAATTTGGTGAATGAGCGGGAGAAATTGTTTGCTAAATCAATTGAATAGATAGGAATTTGAAAGTTAATTTTTGAATAGTCTCGTGAAGTTTGAAAGTAACCTCCACATTGTCCGTTTGATCTGCAAAATGAAAGTACTGGATAGAACGGTACAGGACAGTACAAGGCAGAACAACACAGGACAAATATTTACGATATTAAACAAATTTTGTCTTGTATGATATTTGATGGAAAAAATGTTATTTTGGTGATTTAGAAAAGTTGTGCTGAGGACAAAAAGTTGTCTCATGGTTCAGTGGGGGACAAGAGTATCTGATTTTGTCCAGTCCCTTGACCCCCAATTTGTCCAGTACCAGTGACAGTTTTCAAATCAAACACAGTACAACAGAAATTGTCCTGTCCAGTTTCCTGTTTTTTAGCAGATCAAACGCACCCTTATGTGTAAGCCATCAAGTTAAGTGGGAATGAAAGATAGGTTGAATAACTCTTATGTATTTGTTGGGGATAACACCCACAAAGATGAACAACAGAGAAACACTAACACTAAGAAAGAATAGAGAAAGAACTATGAATTGAATTGAAGAGAATGAATTAAAGGAAAAGGGTTATGTTTATTAATCACAAAAGCACCTATTTATAGGTGAATGTACAATAGATGGGAGAGGTAGCTTATAAAACAAGCCAACTAACAAATCTAAACCTCTCTAACTAACTAACAGAAATACAACTGTACAAACAAACTAATCTAACTAACAAAACAGAAAACATAACTGAACCAGAGGTTCAGAGCCTGAGAAGCATCAGAGGCTACGTTCGCTTGTTTCAGAAGCTGGGTGAGTACACTGCTTCAGAACCTGTGCCCTTCAGAAGCTAAGAGGGTCAGAGTCTGTTTTGAGAGTCTAGTGGCCATCAGAAGCTGTTTGCTTCAGAAGCTATTCTCGTCAGAGGCTTGAATTACAAAACTAACACTCCTCCTTAATTCAAGCTGTCAAAACTCACAACTCCCATTTCTCTTCTGAGCTTGAGAAATTGGTCTCTCTTCACAGCTTTAGTTAAAATATCAGCTTGTTGATTGTCAGTAGAGCAATACTCCAATTTCAACTTTCCTTTAGTGACTTGGTCTCTGAGGAAGTGAAACCTCGTCTCAATATGTTTGCTCTTCCCATGACTAACGGGGTTCTTAGCCAAGTTGATTGCTGACTTGTTGTCAATCTTCAGCACAACTGTGATGTCAGCAATAATGTTCATCTCACTGAGAAGTGATTGCAGCCAATTTGCCTGACATGCAGCTAGGGACCCTGTTACATACTCTGCCTCATAGCTGGAGAGTGCTATGACTGACTGCTTCTTAGAGCACCAAGACACTGATGCATTTTGAAATTTAAACAAATAACCACTGGTACTCCTCCTGTCTACCTTGTCACCACACCAATCTGCATCTGAGAACCCACTTAACTCAAGTTTTCCATTATCCTTAGAATATGGAAATAAAACACCATAGTGGATTGTGCCATTGATGTATCTAAGTATCCTCTTAGCTGCCAATAGGTGACACTTCAGTGGTTTACTCATAAACCTGCTTACATAGCCAACTGCATAACTGATATCAGGTCTAGTTTGACACAAATATCTCAGAGAACCTATCAATTGTCTGAACATGGTAGAGTCCACTGCATCACTACTTGCATCTTCTTCAATCTTGGCTCTTGTATCTGCAGGTGTGACTGATGAATTGCAATCAAGCATCTCAAACTTTCTCAGAATCTCAGTGGCATACTTAGCTTGATGCAATATCATCCCTTTTGGAGTTTCTAAGAGCTCCATTCCTAGAAAGTAGGTTAACTTTCCTAGGTCAGTCATTTCAAACTCACACTTCATCTGTGATTTGAAATTCTCTATCTCTATAGATGAGCTAGCTGTTACTAACAGATCATCAACATACAAACATATGATTAACATGTGTTTGTCATCACTGCACTTCACATAAACACCATACTCTACACTGCACTTTCTGAAACCTTGCATGAGGAAGAATTGATCAATTCTTTTGTTCCAAGCTCTTGGAGCTTGTTTCAGACCATACAAGGCTTTATTCAGCTTCAGAACTTTGCCCTCTTTGCCCTTTAATTCAAACCCTGAAGGCTGCTTCACATACACATCTTCCTCTAAGGGTCCATTTAGAAATGCTGACTTCACATCTAAATGAAATAGGGGCCATTTTCTGCTGCAAGCTAAAGCAATTACTAGCCTTATAGTTTCATGTCTTGCCACTGGAGAGAATACTTCATCATAGTCCAGACCTTGCTTCTGCAGAAATCCTTTTGCTACAAGCCTTGCTTTGTACTTTATCACTTTGCCTTCAGGATTCTGTTTCACTTTGTACACCCATTTTACATCAATTGCTCTTTTATTTGAGGGCAATTCACACAAGTCCCATGTCTTGTTCTTCTCTATTGACTTCAACTCATCAATCATTGCCTCCATCCAAACTTTACTCTTCAGTGCAGCTTTGGTATCTAAAGGTTCAGTATCTGCAAGCATTGCATAATGCACAATTTCTCCTTCATTGTCTACTGCATTGTCTGATACAATCTCACAGTCAACTAACCTTCTTGGCAATTGGGTGTTTCTCTGAGGTCTTGGTGGCACAGTACCATTATCGTCATCACTTGAAGTATGCATGTCTTCATCACTTGCAGTACCTTGATTCGGATTCACAAAAGTGGGGTTGTCATTGATATTGCTTGCTTCACCACCTAAGTCCACTGCAAGAGTTTTCTTAGATGAGAGCTTCTGACCCCAATCCCAACTTTCATTCTCTAGTACCTTCACATCTCTGCTAATCTCTACTTTGTCACTTTTAGGATTATACAGTCTATAGGCACCAGTTTTATGATATCCAACAAATATCATGGGAACACTTTTGTCTTCCAGCTTCTTTCTCTTAGCATCAGGTACATGTTTGTAACACAAGGAACCAAACACCTTCAAGTGACTCACACTTGGTTTGCTCTTGGACCACACCTCTTCAGGTACCTTATCCTTCAGCTTCTTGGTTGGACTTCTATTCAGGATGTAAACAGCTGTAGCAACTGCTTCACCCTAGAATCTCTTAGGCAGATTCTTCTGCTTTACCATGCTTCTGGCCATATCTAGAATACTCTTATTCCTCCTTTCTGCAAGACCATTGTGTTGAGGAGTATATGGTGCAGTAACTTCATGGATTATGCCTTGATCTTTACAGAAGTTCTCAAATTCTGTAGAAGTATACTCGCCTCCACCATCTGTTCTCAGAATCTTCAATGACTTGTCACTCTGCTTCTCAACCAGTGTTTTAAACCTCTTAAACACTTCAAAAGCATCACTCTTAGCTTTTATATGATATAACCATATCATTCTAGAGTACTCATCAACAAATGTCATGAAGTATTTGTTTCCACCAGTTGATAACACATCAAATGGTCCACAAATGTCAGAATGCACAACATTTAGCACATCACTAGATCTCATAGGCAGATGACTTTTAAATGATGATCTATGATGTTTTCCTAACAGACAAGTAGTGCATGTATCTACTGGAGTTATGACACTAGGCAATCCTAACACCATGCATTTTGAATTAAGCATTGACAAGCTTTTGAAATTCAAATGCCCATACCTCTTGTGCCATAGATCATTATCTTTATCTTCAGAGGTTGCAGACAAGCATATAGCTTCAATAGCTTTAATTTGAGTCTTGAAGATCCTGTTCTTGCTTTGTGCTATTTTGAAAATCAGTCTCTTCTTGGAATCAAAGAGTTGCAGAGTCTCATCTTCAATTACTATATTGAAACCCTTTGAAACCAATTGCCCTATGCTCATCAAATTGCACTCCATACCAGGGACATAAAGAACCTTTTCAATCACAGCTTTCTTGCCATTTGACCTCTGAATCACAACATTACCCATACCTTCTGCTTTAATGGAATCACTGTTGGCCAATCTGATCTTTGTGTTGAGACATTCATCAAAATCAGTTAAGATGCTTCTATTACCAGTCATGTGGTTAGAACATCCTGAGTCAAAGTACCATACCATGGAATCTGCTGCTTCATCAGCAATTGTCACCATGAAACTGGTTTCATCATCAGAACCTGAGCTATCATGTGCTACCTTGGCCTCTTCTTCATTTTCTTGACCTTTCTTTTTCTTTGGATTTTTACATTCACTGGCATAATGCCCATATTTGTCACAATTGTAGCACTGAATCTTGCTCTTGTCCTTCTTCTTTGGCTTATCTTTCTGTTTCCCTCCTCCTCCACTAGAGGATTCAGGCAATGTCTCAGCATTCTCCTTGCTTTTCTTGGAGTCTTTCTTATTCTGCCATTTCTTCTTCTCACTTTGGTACTTCTTGAACTTTGAGAAAAGAGCTTGCTCATCTTCTTTGTCATGGCTCCTCTCACCATGCTTCAACTCATGAGCTTCAAGAGTGCTTTGCAGATCCACTATCTTGATCTCACTCAAATCTTTAGTCTCTTCTATAGTTACCACTATATGCTCAAATTTAGAAGTCAAAGTTCTTAGTACCTTTTCCACCGTCTCTTGCTCACCAAGATTACCTCCACAATTCTTCATTTGATTAGTGAGAGTCACCAATCTTGTGAAGTAATCAGCAATGGATTCATCACTCTTCATCTGCAACAATTCATACTGTCTCTTCAAGGCCTGAAGCTTTACTTTCTTCACCTTTGCATCACCACCATAGCTCTTTTGCAAGATATCCCATGCATCTTTGGAGGTCTCAGCATCTGCAATCTTCTCAAACACCTTTAAATCAACACATTGATGAATGAGAAACAGGGCCTTGTTATCTTTCTTCTTTGCTTCTCTGAATGTTGTTCTTTGTTCTTCATTTGCATTTTCTGGTAGAGGAGTGATTGCTGCATTCACTTGTTCATACACTTCTTGAACATTGAATATCACCTTCATCTGCTTCACTCATCTATCCCAATTCTTTCCATCGAAAACTGGTAAATTCGCATGAAAATTGTTGTTCCCAGCCATGGTTGATTCACTCTCAACCTGATTCTTCTTTCAAGAACGAATCAAGATCCCTTGGATCGTACGAGCTCTAGATACCACTTTGTTGGAGATAACACCCACAAAGATGAACAACAGAGAAACACTAACACTAAGAAAGAATAGAGAAAGAACTATGAATTGAATTGAAGAGAATGAATTGAAGGAAAAGGGTTATGTTTATTAATCATAAAAGCACCTATTTATAGGTGAATGTACAATAGATGGGAGAGGTAGCTTATAAAACAAGCCAACTAACAAATCTAAACCTCTCTAACTAACTAACAGAAATACAAATGTACAAACAAACTAATCTAACTAACAAAATAGAAAACATAACTGAACCAGAGGTTCAGAGCCTGAGAAGCATCAGAGGCTACGTTCGCTTGTTTCAGAAGCTGGGTGAGTACACTGCTTCAGAACCTGTGCCCTTCAGAAGCTAAGAGAGTCAGAGTCTGTTTTGAGAGTCTCGTGGCCATCAGAAGTTGTTTGCTTCAGAAGCCATTCTCGTCAGAGGCTTGAATTACAAAACTAACAGTATTTAGTTAATTAATGTAAAGCACAAGGAAACAAAGTGAACAAACAAAACACAAGGAAACAATATTACTCACACTTCCTCTCATTTGATTTTTTATATTCATGAGCGGAGATAGTTCCATTGTCATGCCAAACATCCTTGAACGATTTGTCATGGTGTTAAGCAGAGGATTTCTCAGCAAGTCACCAATACACTGACTCACTCAAGGACCTTGTTCACAGTGGAATTACTAGGATTCCATTTCTAGTTTCTAGTTAAAATCAAGATAATTCCTTCTTCTCAAAACTTTGTTTGTCTAATAAAGCTAAATCATACACCATAACAGAAGCTATAAAATAATAATAATACATAAAAGATTTTCAAATTGGACATTTAGTTAGTGATCGAGAAACTAAGCTATTGTTTGTTTGTATGCGATTTCCCAATTAGAATATAACTAAAAGGAATCAATCATAGTTTGACCCATTGTACTATAAATTCCAGCATTCGAATTTAACTAAAATTATTACAGAACATATATATCCATATTTCATTGTATGTATCATCAATTCCAGTGCAGCATTAGTAGAAGCTAGCTATATCTTAGCTATTCCATCACACATTTCTTCCAAAGATAATTTGATTATAGAATTGAAAGCTATGTTATCTTATAATTATCTTTACCACTTTTGCATCATAATGGCTGAATGATATTTAACACACTTAAAATATTTCCCCCCTATTTCTCAATGGTAGCTATTAGCTAACATTATTTTTCTTATCCCACAACGGTAACAATAACGGACATTCTATAAAATTCTGATTTACCTCCAACAAGAAAGGAGTTGAAGAAAACCCTCAATTTATGAGATAGGTAAATAATAAATATAGAGATTGGAAGATTTTTTTTTTATAAAAAAAGCGTAGAAAATAAACCTTATAAAATTGCTAGCTAACAATATTTGTTGTGCGACCGTGGCTCATAAAGATTATTGATGTTAATGAAATATGGAAAATGAAATTTATACATATTATGATTGAAAAACTTTACAACTAAGTTTGGTTCCACTTTTGGAGCAGCCAGAATTGATTCTGGACGTGTAGAATTGATCCTGACTTGTTTGATTTATCAAAAGTAGAATTGATTCTGCCTCAAAAATTGATTCTACTTGAAGCTAGAAATCATAGCTTCTGATTCTAGAATTGATTTTTACACTCAAAATTTTTGTTCAACTCACTTTTACATGAATATATCCAAACATAAACCACTTTAACTTAAAATCAATTTTGACCAGAGTCAATTTTACAGAATCAATTTTATCAAAATCAATTATCGTCACCGTAGAACCAAACATACACTAAGTTTAATTTCTAGAATTTCACCTTGAAAGATGAATAAGTGATGTAAAAGGTTTCAAATTTCGATCTCTATATTTTAGGTGTAATGTCCCTATTTTTTATTTTACTTTTTAAGAATGTGGGAAAAAAAATTTGGTAGATAAATGTGCAAACCTTTTTTAAACAAACATTTAATCAAATTATTTCATATATAAAGTCAATTTATCAATTTGCCCATAAAAAATACTAAATTGATTTTTATTACGAAATAAAAAAGTAAGAAAGCGGAGGAAGAAGAATGAAAAGGACAAAATAAACCTCCGAAAAACCCTTTCATTTCAATTCAGCTTGAAACCCTAATTGTGCGAAAATTTGAGAGGCGCTGATTTCATCAATGGCTTATCGTTACAGATCATTTTCGCAACCAGCATTTTCCCTAATTAAATCCACCATTACTAAACCCAAATCCTCTTTCTCCTCTTCACCCTTTCTCCTCAGAACTCGCACTTCCGTCACCGTCAGGCAAGTCCTCTTCATCTAATAATCTCTTCCATTTTTCTTTAATTTTAACGGAATCTTAATCCTAACTGTTCCGTTCTCCGTTCAGATCCGTCGCAGAGCTTGGTTGCGTGCAGTCGCTTCTTCCGTTGCACTCGGCGGTTTCATCAGCTCGTCTCACTTCTTGCCTTGGCATCGATTCAACTAGTTCAAGATCTTTGTCTCAGGGTATGCTTTGCAGTGCCAACCCTGGAGTTTGATTTCTCCGATACTTTTTATCTCCTTTCATATCCGTAAGCATATTGCAACTTTCACTCATTGCAAAATGAATTTTAAACTGATTTTGTAGTGTTTTTTAGTTGAATCACTATTGGAACTTGTTTTCAGTGAAAAAACAAATCCATCAGTTCCATGTTTTTCAGCATTTTAGTTTATTTTGGTGCTTATAGCTGTATTTGTGTGATTACGTTAATTATATTTACAATGAAGTAATTATGTTCCTGTGCTCATAGAGCTGAGTAGGTGTAAGCGATGAAATCCGAGTTTGTTGGTGATTAATAGGATAACTAGAGATTAATTTTCATACACTGTCAGTGTCATCGATTTTTTTTACATTGTTAAGTGTTAACCAATCACAAATACTCATATGTGAGTTTGAAAATAGACATGTTAAAGTCAAACATTATCAATGATTGGATAAGTATGATTGATTGACAGTGTAAAAAAAAAACTACACTAAAGTGTATATAAATTAAATCCCAATGAAACTTTGAGCTCATTGTCATTTTGTGCAGCTAAATTTATTAGCAACTTAGAGTGTGATGGAGTTTACATTATAGTGTAGGTGAGGGGTGGCGTGTGAACTATTGTATTCCAAGATCTAGTCATTTTGGCATTGTGAACAAGTGTTAGCCAAAAGAGAGTGAATATGGAGTTCTACTGTGTGTGTTAAATACTTGCATTGCATCAATGCAATTTGTGTTGAGAAGACAATTTTTTAGCCTTAGAAATTGATAGGACCCAAATGAGAATGTGCTCAAGCTCAAATGGGCAGTTAGTGAGTACATCAGTTGCCCGAGCCCATAGTGTGGAGAGTTTATATTAATAGAAATAGAAGACATAATGGGAATATCCACATGGCTGAGAGTGAGAGGATATAAATGAGATATGCATTGTGTAAGGGAAATTCTCTTATAAAGATGCTGGTGGAGAGGGAGAATCATACAGTATGTCAGATGCCGAGAGAGAGTATTGGATCTCTGATGGAGCTTAGATCTGTGGACAATATGTTCTTCATCCAATTGTATTATCCTTTGATTCACAGAAATAATACACTATTTAATTTTCATTATTGCTCTGTTTTCTTCCATTCATTGTTTCTGTATTTTGGGTTCACATAAGAAATTGTGATAGTTGTTCTGTGTCATATAGGTCCTTTTAATTCTGTAACTTTTGGTGTATTCAGTTTTTTTAAATTGATAAAAAATGCTAACAGGATGATTTTAGAATAATCCTAAATCCTAATAAATTAGTGCTCTGTGTTGTTAGTTTTGTTCAATGTCCTGTAATTTTTTAATGACTTGCGTAGGAAATAGGGAAGACTTGATTTCAAAAGAAATATACCAATTTTTTTTCTGAAGTACAAGAATTCCATTAAAAAACTTCAAAGATATAAAAATGTAATTTAAAGTTCAATAAATCTAGAAGAACTTAAATATTAAATTTAACCTATCTTGGTTATATATGATCTTCATAATGATGACAAAAAGATATAGTAGTATGTTTTTAGACAAGTATATTACTAAACCTTGTAGTAGATAAAGGTGATATTTTGTTATATTTATATTTTTACCAAAATGTTGAGAATTTAGACTACAAATGTCAAGCTAGGCTTTGGTGAGGCTTCAGAAGAATTGAAATAGATTGTGGAATGTAGAGTGAAAAAACAGAGCAATCTTATGCGCTTTTTTGAAAGTGTTTTCCAGGAAATAAAACAAACATATTTTCTTCTATATCTTATTTTTAGTGAAAACAATAAATAGCCATAGTATACAGTCCCTAAGGTTTTGAATAATTTGATTAGATGTTACATTTGAATAATGGCTAATTTGACTAATGGTTAGTTTAACCAACAATTACTTTTTACCAATGGCTGATTTCACAAACATCATTACAATGCATAGTTTCGTACTTACATAAGAAATATTTATTTTCTTATACGGGAGTCTTGTATTTTACTGATGAAAAAATACTGAAATGTATCCCTTGTTCCGATTGGTGCACACATGTAGATGTGCTTACTTGCTCATCCTTCCAAGCTTCAATATTGTCACTCTCTAGCTTAACCAAAAACCAATTACTGAGTTTCCATATGAACATGATATGTACCTAAACGGTACTATTAAAATTAGAAATAGATTCAATAGACCATGTGTGGAGCAGTAATAAATTACTGTTATTTAGACATGATTAGAGCTGTAATTAATATCATTACATTTAAAGTTTCCTATATAGGAGTTGGAAATCCTTCTATGTATGAGTCATTTGTATTCTAGGATAAAAATTTGTAAAAGTTGTGTATACTTTAATCAATGTTTATTTATTTTATCGTGGGCACTAAAGCATTACTCGAATAAGTTTACTTTGTGTATTATTATGGTGCTTATTTAGACTAGTTTTTTTTGTTGTTGAGGAATATGGTGCTTATTTAAACTTGTTATACACAATATTTGATGTAGAAAAAAATTGATTCAATAGCTTGTTATTCCAAATTATGTGGATAGGGGAAGTAGTGGTCTATTTTTCATATTTTTGCTTCACTAAATTAAACCTTGAGCATTCTTTCTAGTTACACTACATGTGCATTCTTCGCATGTGCCTCTAGATGACATCTATGTTTTGATTGTAATTCATTTGTTTCATCTAAGTTGTTAAGCAAATTATATGTAGTTTTTTTTTTCCCAATTTCCTACTAAAAACCAAAAGGCAGAACACTACATTTTATATATTCCAGCTCAATTTACTACTGTATCATGTTTGGTGACAAATGTTTTTGTTTCAATACATTTAATCTTCTTATATGTTCATTTGAAATACCAAGTTGTGATTATATATATATAATAATTGTCACGATTTCACTTTGTAGTTAGGTTTGTTGCGCCATGTATTATTGTCTATGTTAACAATGTCATATGTTTTGCTTAATCATTCGCTTGCATGAGAAACTCTTTTGGCCTTAGCTAATGCTTATTTAATAATGTTCATCTTTTTCAAATTTCCTCAGAGATGGGTCTGGGCACACCGCGATAACAGATTTGGAAGATTGGGAATTTGATGGACAAGAGTCATGATCATCTGCTTTGCTAGGACGCCCTTTTGTTAATTTTTTTAATTTTTTAACAGATCATTGTAACGAGTAATATAATTGGAAGAATCTTTCCATTTTCTAGTTACAGTTTAATGACTTCTTTATAATGGTCGATAATTTCATTGTCAATTGTTTCAAAATTCAAATATCGTCATAATGACTTGATGAATGTATTCAAGTTTTCAACGATTTACGTTTTTATAATGTCTTATCGGGCATGTTATTGAATATGCTTATGTTTAAATCATATATTATTTTATCTAGAAGTGCAATATTTATGAGAAATAATATGTGACCTCGATGCACCATGTTAAGATTGATTATTGAGATGGTGAGAACATACACGGTTGGTCGGTGAGGACATTGTTTCAAGGTTCAATGTTGTGTGTTTTATGTTTTATTATGTATGTATGTCTAGTTATGATATAAATCAATCTTATTTATACATTACATCGATTGATATTCGTTATGGAAGACATTCGTTTGGACACAACCAATCGCAATTGACATTTTTTCATGAGCCACATTCGCATATTCAATTAACATGAAGATGTTGTAAATAAGCAATGGTAACTATACTTTTATTTGATTTTTCTTTAATTTTGTTACAACGAGGGCATAAAATTGATTTTCTGATATATTTAACATGGGTAAAGATATAGACGGTAAATACAAAATTTTAATACTGTTCGCACGTATGCACTTATGGGGCTCTAGAGAAGGTAGATTTAGAAAGCTAAGTTATAATTGATAGCTGATGACTTAAAGCAGAAAAGCTACATAATTGAAGTTAAATTGTTTGGTAAATTTAACTGTTGTAGATACAAAATTACATAAAGTACTTTTTTTTAAAAATATTTTAAAAAAGAAAGTTTATTTACTTGAACTAGTGGTAGTTATAATTTGAGTGTGTGGGTAGTTATAAGGTTAAAATGGAAATAAAAAATACAAAATAATAAGTTATAAGCTCAAACACTATTTCAAACAACATTTGAAAATAAGCTATAAGCTAGTGAAAAAAATTTGTTAGCAAACGACTCAAAATTTATGGAACAAGCATATAAGTTAATATAATAAGCTATAAACTAACTTATTTGTGTTGCCGAACAAACACCAAGTGTACGAAGTATAATTAGAGATTTTTTTAAATGAATTCTTAGAGATTTGTTATCTTACCAATAAGTCTAAGAAGAATAATTAGACACACAACCTTTAAGAATGTTTCTTATATTTGATTTGATATTAAATTCAAATTGTTTTTTTTCTTTTTTTTTCTTGATCATTAAAAGCATTTCAAATCATTTTTTAAAAAACTCATTACTATTATGCTATAAAATTCATGCTAAATAGTATAATTCATTTGATATTATTAATATTTTGTACTCGTCTCCAAAGAAAGTGAAAAAGAAAATTATGTTCTTACAAATAAAGACACTAGAGCACTTTCTATAAAAAAAAAATTTTTTCGGTTGAAATAAATAGAACTTGATTTCATTTAAATTAATTTGAATGGTGTTTATAATAATAATAATAATAATACCTCAATTTCTAACTATAAGATGGTTTTGACATTTTTAAATATTGAACTGCGTTAATTTTTTTTACCAACACTCCTCTAATTATGTTAGATTAATTTAGGCAATAAATAAACAATGTAAACATGAACTAATTATCTCTCTTAAATGATAAACTTGTTAAAATAATTATGCTCAACAAATTTAATGTTACAATTGACTTTCATAATTATTGTTATTTACTTGATAAATCATATATTTAGGAACATAGGTAGTACTTATCAAAATTTGTATAGAAAAATAGTATTAGTAATGTGCTATTTGGAAATTTAATTTTGTTGACCAGGGACATACCTTATGTTCTTGGCACCCCTTAACTCAAAAATATACCCCATAAAAGTGTACGTGCTTCACTTTATTGAGACCTCTACTATGGGGCAAACAAACATACAAAGCCAGCATTTTTTAGCAATGTTTTGGCTTCACTTTAAAGGCAAAGGCTTACGATATTAAATTCACAACTGAAATAGCATTGCTGTGAACTTGAAATGATAGTTCTATTGCATTTTCGCCAACTGCCTAAAACTAATAACAAATGCATAATTCATGAACCTATTGCATTGTCTAGAACTATCATGAAATGCATTTTTCTTGTGAGTAGAACCTCTCGCTCAAAAAATTTTGGGAAATATTTCCCGAAACTTTTTTCAGCACAAATTTTAATAAATTTAAGTCGCCTTTACACTAAAAAAATTTTGGAAAAGATTTTCCGAAATTTTTTGGGTGAGAAGAGAAATTTGGGGAGCGGGAAGAGAGACTATCATATTTTGGTTGGTGTGAATGTTGGACTTATTATGGGCCTAAAATTCAGGTACCTCCCTGCCCAACCCACACACATTACATAGCATTTTTCAAGCCCATAAAGTGAAGCACATACACTTTTCATAAACATGGAAAGCACTCTAGCCATATAAGAAAATTACATTTTCTCTCCATCTCAAAATAAATTATATTTTTTTAAGAAAATTATTTTAGATTAATTGACATTTATAATTTTCAATACAAAATTAATTAATTTTGTCAAATTTTACACTCTAAAAAATACCTGGCAAAAAAAGTACTTACATAATTCATAATTAAACATTTTCCACTTTAAATTTTTTATGGTAATTGCAAATACATCAATACTTATGGTTAATTTTATAAAAAATATATTTTTCTATCTTTCATTTATACAATTTTTTTAATGTGTGTGAAATAATTAAGTAAATCATTCATTTTAGAATGAAAGGAGTAATTGATTAGGTGCATGTGCAAAACTATAAGTATTGTAAATAGGGTCATACTAAGTAGTGCCTCCGTGACACTAGTTAATGATACAAAAAAGGTAGTGCCTCTGTGCCTCCATGACACTTTCATTGACTACACAAATTCTTAAAAAAAATTTGATTACACAAGTTTTTATATATTTTTACCATATAAGGTTTGTATAATTAATGCCCCATTGGCATTTAGCATTTTTCTTACATTATTACAGTGTTGTTTACTTCCCATATTGCTGACTTCATTAATTAATTTTTCACTGAAATGCGTTGTAAAGAATCATTATCTGACTAAGCTATTATCTTATTCCATCAATTACATGTGCTAATCCCAATTCTCACATTGTACTCTCTTTCATCCCAATGGCAAGTTGCATTTCATCTCTATTTAATTTGAAAATGCTTAATTCATGATCCAAGAGAAATCATGTGAATATTGCATAAGGGAAAATGACAAATAATAAAAAAAAAAAGACCCTCAAATTCAAGCCCGGGAGAGAAGGAATATACAAAAGAATTTTGGTGATTGCCTTAAAACAAATAACTAGAGGGCGGTGGTATTAATATATTTAGCATTAATTCATTCATGAATCATAATATAACCCATTCTACACTGTCCAGTGACTAGTGACTACTGCACGAGGTTATGGAAAGTGTGTCATGTGACCACCGCAATTCTAGCCTCCTCTCACTCTAATAATGTAACATATGTATTTGGATTGCATGTTGTCGAAATTTCATACATACGGTCATACATTTAGAATAGATCTGACCGTTCGATTTAAGATCAGACAATCTAAATTTAAAACAATCATGCAATTTGATTAAATCTTTCTTCAAATTAAAACATCTTATCGTGATCGAAAGACGATATCTATCTAACTATATGACTGTATACAATTATAACTGCATGCAATCCGATCTGTGTCATGTATATCCAATTTTTTCTTTTTTTTTATGGGATCATATATATATTATTTAATAACATATACTTGTTCTTTTTTTTTTTAATGAGTAACGCTAACAAAACCACTCACTCACCCTTTCTTTTCTCCTTTATTCTCTGCATGTCCCATTGTGTCTTTTTATAATGTATAGACTGAGTAAGCTAAAGAAAAAGGAAAAAAAGACGGAAAGATTCATATTTGAATGCTTGCTTATATTTAAATGATTAATTTCAGAAAGATGATACTAGCAATTAATTAACTTGGGATAACGTTAATATTCGTTAAATAGTGATATAATAATCCTCTGGATTTGTGTTACCTGACATCATACACACATGATCAATTAGAATAAACAAAATTACTACAATTTTTTTTTCTTGACCCTTTGCGGTATGCTCACTCAACTCACTCATGTCACCTAATTAGTTAGAAATTATACTACAATCACGTGGAGGGTTGAGAAATGGTTGTGATCAAGTTTCCTTTTTACATCTCTTGTCACATGCATTCTTAGCTTTGAATGGTTAAAGCAATTAATAACAAATTCTTTCATGTGCGAAGTCGATCATATTTGATTTTTAGTTGGGTCAATATACATAGTGATAAGAGTATGATTTATAGTTGGGTCTTACTATAATTGTAAGAACAAATTTCAAATTTTGTTATAAAATAATATGATCTCAATGTCACCATTGATAATAATTTTCAAAATGTTGGGTCTAAATAATTATTAAATAGATTTTTTTTTTAACAATTGATCTTTTGAACTGACTAAAGTATATCATCCAAGTTCAATAGTGTTATTGTATGCAATGTTTTAAAAACCGGACCGGACATCGAACTGGTGAGGGTACTGGGTCACTGGTTCATTGGTCGAACCATCGGGTCACTGGTCGAACCGCATGACCAAATCGGATATAACCGGATGCACCAGTAGAACGAACCGTTGTCAATACAACTATATAGGTATTAAACCGGGCGAATTGGATGACTCGGTCTCTAAAAAAATCATGACATAACACCTAAAAAATTTGAAAAACACGAAAATTCCATAATGTCATAAGTTCTTAAATTCAAATATTAAATTTTGTTGTCACACAAAATAAAATAGTACAGTACAAAATTTAATTGCAACATAAACCAAATAACAAAGTGTCTAATAAATTTAAATCCAATGAGACACAGTTGTTTCAATGTTGGGATCTATTTTATTTCTTTTGTTTCTTCTATTTTTTTAAATAAAAATATAAAATGACGTCGTTTTGAGACTTTTAGTTGAAAAAAAAAGGAAAAAAAATAGTGCGTGCAATCAAACCGACGGTTTGGAAAAACCGCCGGTTCACCGGTTTTTCTGGTTTTAAGCGGTTCACACCGGTCTAACTGCATGACCGATCCAACATTCGAACCAGACCGGTTACCGCTCCTGTTCGCGGTCTGACCGGTCCAACCGGCCGGTTCGGTCCGGTTTTTAAAACACTGATTGTATGTACACCTTGGATATAAATTTTCAATGTACGGAAAAAATTGTTGTAGAAAATAAATTTATTGTACAATATTGGTTTCATAATAAATATTTCAAAAAACAGGCCCCAAGAAAATAATTCAAACAAATTATGAAAATAATTTTTTTTTTCTTTTCTTTAAGACACGAAAATAATTCCCAAGAATTGTAACTTGATGCTTGCATATCTATTAAAGAATACAGATAAGAGAAAGGAACATATACCAATAAAATTGAAAAATTTATGCTGACTACTCAGGAACATATATTGTTTGTAGATTTGGTACCAAAACTGCGGCAGGCAACATGAATCCCATATCATACATGGATGGTTGTATGTGATTTTTATCGGTTTAAAGTGTTATAAATATCTTTTATCTCATCTCATTCCAATACATGTCCCACTTCTCATGCAATAATGAAAAATTGAATATATTTTTCCAAAATATTATTATTTTTTATCAATAAATATATTTCATTTTAAGATTCGAAAAATAATTAATAAATTTGTATACTCGTTTGGGTGACTTTAATACTATGAATCATGAGTTAATTCTTTGCGCAACATAGTAATTAGCTAGTGAGCTTGTGTCAAAATAAAAATTAGCTAGTGAGCTCGTTAGGAAAAAAGAAGAAGAAAGAACCATTATTAATTTGACTAGTCATAAACTAAAAAAACTTGAAGTTCTAGCAAAATTAGGTAGGAGAGAAATAAGTAAAATTAATTGTAGCTACAAAATTAATATTCAAAGATGCGTAGGAGAGGTTTAATTTCCTACCATAGCACCGTACTACATTAGGTGCGTGAAATCAGGGCCCACATGTTGATGGATCAAGTAATCCTCGCCGTTGGATGCTCCATCAAACATAAGGTTGTGATGATGTTGTAGTTGCAACAATTGGTGTTGTTGGGCCCTCATCATCTCCTTTTGGCGCCGGAGCTCTTGCACCTTTCGATGCGAGTTGGAGTGTTTAGTCAACACGAATGTTGGGCTTGCTGCAGGCCTATACTCAGGTACAAGTCGGCCTGACTTGTACCTAACACCACATGCATTGCATAGTGTCTTTGGGCCCAATGGCCCAGTCCGCCATTGAGGAGTTTTATCAGTGGCACAATGAAGGCACTTGCGTCCCTCCCCTCCATCAGTGGTGTCTCTCTTTCTTGGAGAGGGTTTCTTTGGTGGAGCGATGGCATCAGAATGAGAAGATGTGGTTGTAGTGGTGGTAGTTGGAGAGAGAACTAGAAGACGTGAAGTCCAGTTGCATGGAGGTCCACGTGACCGCTTACTGCGGGCTTTGGCTGGAACTGACACTTGAGGGTGTAATATTGAGTTAGATTCGTCTTTGGTTTTCGATGTAGTGTCATTTGGCGCTTTCACACCAGATATCAATTGTAGCTTTTGTAGGTCCTCGCTCGAGAATGATTCCTCGGCAAATTTCGATAGCCATTCAAGCTCCGCAAGATCATCATACTGTTTTACAAATTAAAAATTACAAATATAGTTATTGCTCAATTGACAAGAAAATATTTCATACATGTAATATTGTTTTCTTAATTTTGTAAATTATGTTGTTATGTGTTTTCTAAGGACTAAAATATAAATAAATATATTTTATATTTAGTAGTTTAACATATAAAAAAATGTTAACCAATTTTCATTTATTTAATGCTATCATTTACAAAACACTCCTTCAAATTAAGGTTTTTTTTTTTTTTACGGTAGAATTAAGGTTATTTATACACACTCCACAATTAATGAAATTTATTATTTTTTACAGAACATTTTATATTTTTTCTATATTACTTTTGATAAATCTACTATTCCAATTCACTCTTTTTTTTTTTTTTATTTTTTACTTTTATATAATTCACTTATTCTTCTTAGCAATATACAGTTACGGGTTTTATATATTGAAAAAACAATAACTAATGTTGCATTTTTAAAATGACAAATAAAATATGAAAATAGTTTCTCACAAAATAAAATAAAAATTAAAAAAATTAAAATTTATTTTCAATTTTTATTTTTGTAAATAAAAAATATTGTGAAGAAAAATAAAATTAAAATTAAAAAATACTAGTAAATTGATTATTTTGTATCATAAATATCTTTATTTAGTGTGTATTGAATTATTTTAATACTTTTTGACTAATTAATTACTTTAATATATTTTTTGACACAAATTAATTACACTTTTTTTTTTGGTACAGAAAAAAACTATTCACAATTTTTTTTTTTGACAATAAAACTATTCACAAATTAATTACTTTAATATTGAAATACATTAAAAGTAATTAAGTAAACTGTTGTCTTATTTTTTTTACGGTAGGTAAACTGTTATCTTGTTAATTCACTTTTTTGACAAAACTCTATTGATTCATTAACTTCACACTTTGAGTAATACTACTATAAAGAAAAACTTCACACTCAAGCCATGAAATTTAAAATTCATTCCCTCTGTTCCATATATGACACACTTCACATAAATAAGAAAATTATAAATGAAAATATGAGAATAATAGCTTTATCAAATAGACCATATTTGTGTACTCGTCATACCAAAATTACAAAACGAAAAATATCACCTTAGATGTGATAAATATAATATTTGTTCAAAAGGGGATAAATATTCTTTTAAAATAAAGGGATAAATATGGTTTAATTAAGGGTATAATTTGAAAAAGAATTGTTAATATGACATTAACAATTAAAAGTGAAATTCATTTTGAGATAATTTATTTCATAAATGTGTCATATATTCTTAGAACTAGGAGTACAAATCCGTCCCACATTCACATTTTCCAATTTCATAGGATAAATTTTTGTCTCCTTTTTTCTTGAAAATTTGATATCTAACCCCAAAAATCGACTATAGCTAGAGTTTTTACTCTATACTTCTCTTTATATCTCAATTTTACCAAGTTAACTATTGATGTATTAAGTCATGTGAGTCTAGTCACAACTCAATTGACAGTTGCAATGACATTGGTTACACGAGCCTGAATTTGAACTCGAAATATCTCACTTTTTATACTTAAGGTGTATGACTCTAGTCACGAGACTACTTAATAAAAAAATATTAACGTATCTATAAATGACATATTAGATGACACACTAATGTACTACTACAACATACATACATACATATATTAGAGAGGAGTACATAATTAAAAATAAATAAAAATTACATTGGAAACTTAAATGACAATCTTTTTGAGATAATTTTTTGCAAGTGTGACAATTACGGAGTACATGAATCATTGTTTTGGTTTCCCTCAAAATAAGAAGATGTAGGATAGTAAAGACAACCCAATTGTTGCATATGTTGGATGTACCTCAATTATCATAAATAAGTTAACTAACTACACACATAAATATAAATGAACGTACCGGGACGGATAGTTCGCCGGAGAAAGGGCCGTCCGCAGAATTCTGGCACGAGTTATCGAGGAAAAAATTGGAATTGGTGTTGGTTTCAGGAGGAGGAGAATCATTAGAGTTGGTAGGAGGAGAGTCGTCGAAAGCGGGGTCGGTAATGGCAGCATCATCATTAGAGAAATCAAAGAGATCTTCAACTACAAAGTGGTCGGAAGCAGCAGTGTTTACATTAATGTTGTTGGTTATGGAATTGTTGTCTAATTCTTGGCAAAAGTTGGTATGGAAAAACTCTTGAGCTTCCATAGGTTAATTGGAGCTAGTTTGCTACGTTTGTTTTGTGTTGTTGTAAGGTTTGGAAGTTGAAGCAAACAAAAAAAAAATGATGAAGTGAGAAAGTATAGGAAGAAGAAGTTGGAGAAAGAAAGTGTGAAAAAGTTTGTGGTTTGGAGTTGTGAGAGAGAAAAGAATAAGAGGGTTTATTTGCGTTTAAAAGGGACAATCAAACACATATGTATTGGACTTCTTTTTCTCTCTTTTTTTGGCTAAGGTAAGTTGAAAGAAAATTAAAGTCTCCTATCCTACTGCTATTGTTGCCACTAATATCAAATAAACAAAAAATAAAGTGTACAATACTATTCATAATAATAATAATAATAATAATAATAATGACGCTTTAATTGAGTTAAAAGAAACAAAAAGAGTTTTTGTGATTCAAGTTTTAAGTTGGTATGGGTACCCTTACCCTTTTACTTTTGGTCAAAGTCTTCTCTCACTTTTGTAATGTAATGTACAATATATTTAGAAACTCGTTTAGTGGTGATAATACTTTGCCTAACCTAGTAATTTTTTTTCCTTCTTTCTTCGTACATATCCTACTTGAGACGCCGTTAAATATCATAAAGTAGTATTTAAGGAAGGTACGATACTCAATCACGGACATATGTTTGCTTAATCCATCAATGAAAATTGCATAGAGAAAGTCTTAATCATGTGCGGCTTTCATACACCCAAAAACTTTCTTTTCCTTTGTGGTCATGTTAAAATCAACTTCCATGTCCTGGTCAATTTTATAAAAAAAAATACTCGCAAAAACATGTTGGACTTTAAGGATGACGATGTCCTTACGAGCAAAGTTGTTAAAATCAAAAGTCGGAATTGTATTCGAACATCGTCCAAAACATGAGTAAACGCATAGTATAGCTCAACTAGATCGGTAATGCGTATATCATATCTAAGCTTGCATTGGTTGGATGGATGAGAAACATTTTAAGGTCTTATTATGCTAACAAAGCGCTTGTAATTTTGTGTAAGAGCTACTAAACACACATGGCATAACCCAGAAAATATTACTTTAGATTAAACACAAGAGACAACGAGAAAAAATTATAAAGAAAAAGCATATGATATGATTCTTCTTGACATGCTTTATTAATTAATTAACCAAATGAAGCTTCAAACTCTAATACAAGTTACTACTAATTAAAGTGGTCATGCCTCATAAGCAACTTTTCATCATTTGACTGCTTCTGAATGGAGTAACGGTCAAGTTAATTGCACATTGTAAAATATTAAAATGTAATGATTTGGCTATTCCCCCTTTTTTTTTTGGTACAGAAAGAAGGAGTTCCCTTATTCTAGCTGGTGTAAATTAATGAGCTCTATATTTTCTATTAAAATTTCAACAAAATGCCGTGGAAGATAATTATTTTTTGGTGCTCACACTACAAGAAACACTACAAAGAAGACTAGTGACTTATTGATTAAATCATAATTTGCAAATATTAATACTAGTTAGATATTTGGTTTGGATATGTACCATTATTAAAATTTTGAGGGCGTTTGATGTCAATTTGGGTCTCACAAGACTTAAGGAAATTAGTCTTTGTAGTTATATGCGTTTTTATTGAATACCGTTAATATTTATGTGTCTCAAAAACATGCCAAACGATTTTATTTTTTTGTAAAACTCAACATAGATGATCTATACGATATAAACTTTCACCCATCAAATACTTATTTTTCACCCATCATCTCCACCACCATCACCATAATATGAATTTATACTTATAATAGTAACAAGATGGGTCACAAGTAGTTGGTCTGTCATGTGGCATTTACAAGTAGTTAGCGTTGATGCCTCCTTAGGAGAGCTAGGTTGCATGATTGACAGTTTATTGTCCAACATATTGATTATTTTGTTATGATAACTATGGAGAAGAAGATAATCTGAATATCATCTTTTCCATTTCTTCACGGTATGTTGCGACCTTTGGAATTTGATCTATGGTCATACTAATAGAACTATCGATGAAACAACAATAATGTTCGATCCTCTATCTATAGGTTCAGTATAATTTGGACCCATGAATTCATTTGTCCATCTTGGACCAATGCACGCCATTGCCATAGATTTATTATATATATATTGTTGTGAATTCGCTTGAAAAAGTCACACCAATGAATTTTAGTGTGTGGAGCAAATTAATCAAGTAACCAAATAGTTGATAGAGATGATGAAGAATAAATAATCCAAGAGAAAGAACACAAGAATATTGTTTACCCAGTTCGGCCAAATAAAGACCTACGTCTGGGGGAGGGAGCAACCCTACCGTTCCACTATGATCAATGAGAAACTTTACACAAGGAAATCCCAAATTGGGTTACAAGAATTAATCCTAATTCTACCCAAATCCCGAATCCCTTCTTCCGTGATGAAGAGACTCAATTTGACCTAGCTACCCAAGGTGAACCAAGGATGATTCGCCCAAACCCCTAGAATTATACCAAGAATAATCCTCTAAAACTCTAGTGTGGCAAACCCTAATCCTAATTGCTTTCAACCTTATTTTTTCTATGAATAAAGAGTTCCCTATTTATAGAAAAATACATGCCTAAAAATCAGAAACAAATCTATCTTATAAAATAAAACAGAATCCAAAACAGATACACTCCGAAACAAAAAATTCCACAAAATCTGCATGCTGATCACGGGCCTGCGCCCCGCTCAGCTACATCTGCGTCCCGCGCAGCAGGCAGGAGGTCAAGCCTCTCCTGCGCCCCGCTCAGGGGTTCCTGAGCCCCGCTCAGCACTTCTGCTTGTACCTGTTTTCCTGTTTCTGAGTTTTCAAGGCAATTCCTCACAATTCTCCACCTTGCCTTTAAAACGATGGTGATCCAATCAACCACCGTGTTGCTCCCTCCATCTTGAACTACTATTCGAGATCATTGGCCAAGTCCAAGTCCCACTTGAACCTTGACCTCTTCCACTTGCTTCCAACAACTCTTGCTAGAATCACAAGCTGTACCTCTACCTCTTCATCCCTCGGAATGCCTTCCGCCCTCATGAAGGTCTTGCCTCCCACTACCATAGGATTTTTGGTAGCACCCACAAGACTCACCGCAACCTCTTCAAACCCCGGAGTGATCAAACCCGTCCTCATGAAGATACGCTTGCATCCAACTATCAGCGGCCTTTTGGATAGTCCTACAAGCTCCACCACCCCCTCTTCGAACCCCGGAATGCCTTCCGTACTCTCGAAGACTTGCTTGTCCTCAACCAACCTTGGAATTTTAGGTTGTTGTTCAAGCTCCAACAATGAACTCTCCTTGTGCCCCACTACCTCAAGTAGCCCTACAAGTTCCCAAGTTCTACTGTCGGTGTTCCCAATTGCTTCCCTGAAGTTCTTTAATAGGTTTTGCACTTCTTCAGCCTCAATTGGAACATACCCCACAAGGTCTTCACAGTCGTACCACTTTGATGCACCACTACCACTCTCCACCCTATCTCCTTCTTGATAGCCAAGAGTTAGTGTTGTTTCTCCTCCTCTAGTATCACTATCGGAAGCCTCCACCTCAAGTTGAAAATCCTCCACCTTAAGATGAAACTCCTCCACCAAAGTCTCGAACTCGGTACTTCCCCTATGAACCCCACCTTGCAATTTGCAAAACCACTCCACCTGATCTGAAACAACCCCGACATCCCACAACTCCAGAACATCATGAGAACCACCAGAATCTAGAGTCTCACACTCCTCCGACTCCCAACTCGACACCACAAGTGCCTCCGCTGTTTCATAATTCTCATCACCGGATGAACCATCCACAACATGCACGGAACCCCCCTTGTCCTTCAAATCCGGACAATCCCTCTTGAAGTGACCTTTCTTTTGACAATGGAAACAAGTCCACTTGTCAACACTTTTAACCTTAGCCTTCTTACCTCTACTTCCACCTTTTCCACCTGAAACATTTAAAGCATTAGAACCGTCCTCCACCTTCAAGTCTTTAAACTTAGTAAGTTCTTTCGTCCGTAAGGCCGATTGAACTTCCTCCAAGGTAACTGGTGTATCCTTGCCGTAGAGCATGGTATCCTTGAAACTTTCATAGGACTTAGGTAACGTACAAAGTAGATGTAAGGCTTTGTCTTCATCTTCTAGTTTCACATCAATGTTGGCCAAATCATCAATAATTTTGTTGAATTCCGCCAGTTGCTCCGTTATGGATTTCGACTCCACCATTCGATAAAAGTAGAGTTTTTGTTTCAGAAACTGCTTATGTGCCACCGACTTGGTCATGTACAATGATTCAAGCTTGGCCCACATACCTGCAGCGTTGGTCTCCCTTGCTACTTCTCTCAACACCTTGTCTCCGAGGCACAAGGTAATACAACTGACTGCCTTTTCATTTAGAACAGCCTTCTCCGCATCGGAAAGACTCGCCGGCATCGCTGCACCCTTCAAAGCCTCTGCACAATTGTTATGGACTAACACCGCCTTCATCTTTACCTTCCACAACCCGAAATCGTTGCTACCGGTAAACTTCTCAATATCGAACTTAGAACCCATGGTACCTGATTGTAGATTTGATCCTTGCCCCACGGTGGGCGCCAATTGTTGTGAATTCGCTTGAAAAAGTCACACCAATGAATTTTAGTGTGTGGAGCAAATTAATCAAGTAACCAAATAGTTGATAGAGATGATGAAGAATAAATAATCCAAGAGAAAGAACACAAGAATATTGTTTACCCAGTTCGGCCAAATAAAGACCTACGTCTGGGGGAGGGAGCAACCCTACCGTTCCACTATGATCAATGAGAAACTTTACACAAGGAAATCCCAAATTGGGTTACAAGAATTAATCCTAATTCTACCCAAATCCCGAATCCCTTCTTCCGTGATGAAGAGACTCAATTTGACCTAGCTACCCAAGGTGAACCAAGGATGATTCGCCCAAACCCCTAGAATTATACCAAGAATAATCCTCTAAAACTCTAGTGTGGCAAACCCTAATCCTAATTGCTTTCAACCTTATTTTTTCTATGAATAAAGAGTTCCCTATTTATAGAAAAATACATGCCTAAAAATCAGAAACAAATCTATCTTATAAAATAAAACAGAATCCAAAACAGATACACTCCGAAACAAAAAATTCCACAAAATCTGCATGCTGATCACGGGCCTGCGCCCCGCTCAGCTACATCTGCGCCCCGCGCAGCAGGCAGGAGGTCAAGCCTCTCCTGCGCCCCGCTCAGGGGTTCCTGAGCCCCGCTCAGCACTTCTGCTTGTACCTGTTTTCCTGTTTCTGAGTTTTCAAGGCAATTCCTCACATATATGTTGACGGAGGATTTAAAATTTGGCACCGGAGAGAAGTGACGGAGACAGAAATTTTTAATAGAGGGGGCATTAAAGAAATTTTTAGAGTATAAGGATCGGTTTGACATGACTTTTTTAGGTTTTAAAAACTATCTAAAAGCTAAAAGTAAAAATATGAGCGTTTAGAAAAAAAGCTAAAGTTGATTGGTAATTTTTGTATTTTTTAACTTCAAATGTATTTTATCTATGTATTTTACTCATAAAAGTTAAACAACTTTTTTTTTATCAAGAGCTTCTTGAAAATCTGTTTGATCTAACCTCTCTTTTTATTGAGTAAAAAAGTATAAAATAAGCTATGTCAAACGGTACCTAAATATATATTACAAATGTTCTCTACAACCTATATTATTTTAGAAAAATTAAATGATTTTTTCATTTTTAATCAACAAAAATATCTCTCTATATAAGTAAATAAACAATATATTATTCAGCAGTTGCAGCTGTCATAGGTAGTATTAAAGAAAACTCTAAATGTAAATATATCAATGGATACACAATATATTACTAAACACATCTTTGTTTTCTTAAACAGATCTATAAGCTAGATCAATGAAAATTAAGCTAGTTTATTGACATTACCAAACATAGCCTAATTGTAATTTGAAAAGAGGTTATGCGGCTAACTAATGTTCTGGAAGCACTAATTAAGGAAGCCAAAAAGAAGTAAATTTAACATTAGAACAAGTATTTTTTATAATTTAAAAAGTTAATTATACAATTTTCAAAATCTGTGTACCATATTTAATTATTTAGTCTTTAAGTATTGACACAGGGGTTAGTATTTCCTTTAAAAGATGTATAACACGTCATGTGTAGTGAGTGGATGGAAAGGATTAAAACTTTTAGACTTATGTGACAATTTTTTCTTGGATGATACATGATATCTAGCCAATATACTATTAAAAAAATTCCCCAAATTTTTGTGCAGGGTAGTGCCCCCATTCTCTTCTAAGTGCCTCCGTCCTTGCTGGAGAGTGAACATGCGTTCTTACAGGCGCCTATGTAAGTCTGTGCACATGTGATGACAGTACTTTTTTTGTTTGTAGAATTTGTTGGGTTGGACCTAATTGTTTGGACTATTGATATATGGACTTGATGAAGATTGCTCATCCCACCCCCCCTAACTCTTTTTCACCCCCCTAAAACCCAAAATTACCCCTGAAAATTCAAAAAATTTGAACGAAAAAGTACGGATTTTGCGATCCGTGCTTTTGATTTTAGGATTTCCCGTACCAATTTTCAACGTAGGGGGTGGAAAATTCATGTAAAAATACGGCTCGCATAGTCCGTACTTTTTTATTAGGGGCATTTAGGGAAACTCGGGGGGTGGAAAAGAAAACCGGGGGGTGGGAAGAGCAAAACTCGGACTTGATAGCATTTGTTGTTGCTATGGGCTTAAATAACGTTAACACAGGTTTATAAAAAACAAATGTTCATTAATAGTGATAATTTTGTGGTTAGTCATAATTTATCTAATCTAATATTAGTAGTATTTAGTGTTATTAGGTATTAGGTGACCCTAAATCAAATAATATTTCTCCGTCTCAAATCTTTAGTCATTTTAACTTTTTAGTTTTATTCCAAAACTTTGGATCTATTAAGAAATTAAAATACAATTAATGATATTTTATCATTTGTACCTTTATAAAAACTAAAGTATTCATCAAATGAATTTTCTATTTTTAATAAAGTAAGGGTAAAAAGGATTTAAATTATTAATATTTATTATTTCTTAATCTTAATTTATATGCAAAACTCTAAAAGGACTAAATTTTGGGACAAAGTGAGTAACAATTTATAAGATTAATACTATTGTAGTACTAGACATACATGTGTTGAAGTAGGAATAGTTGAATTAGGGTTGTTAAGTAATAATTGAATTTTGATTAGTTGAGTTTACGGTTTGTAAGAGTGTTATTTGAAATTTTAAAAAATTAAATTAGGGTTATTAGTGGAAGTTAGGATTTTTATATCTTAGTTGAGTTAAGAATAGTCAAATTTGGGTTCCCGCACATTAGTTTACTTATGATTAGTGGAAGTTAGGGTTTTTATGTCTTAATTGAGTAAAGAATAGTCGGATTTTTGTTCTCGCACATTAATTGAGTTATTATTAGTGGAAATTAGAGTTTTTATTTCTGAATTGACACAAGAATAGTCGAATTTGAGTTCTTGCATATTAGTTTACTTATCATTAGATGAAGATATGGTACGGTTTTTATGTGTTAGTTGAGTGACGAATAGTCGAATTTGTGTTCTCCCATATTAGTTGACCTATGATTAGAGGAAGTTAGGGTTTTTATGTCTTATATGTATTAAGAATAGTCGAATTTGTGTTCATGCACATTACTTGACCTATGATTAGTGGAAAAATATTTCCTCAATTTTTTTATTCTCAGTTAGAGACCGTATATTAGTGACAATATTTGTTTTTTACAAATCACTTAAAAAAATTTATACGCATTGATTACACGTTATTAAAACAGTTAAATCTACAATATACCGATAAAGTATTAATTTTAAATTGATATTTCTTTCGATTTCATACATAAGTAAAAAAAATAATTTATAGTTTCATTGAAAAAATGATTTATTTAGTCTAAAATATAAATTAGATATATAACTTTTTCAATGATATAAAGAGAGACTATAAAATTAATTGTATTAATTTAGTAAAAATTAAATTATTGGATCATACTAACTAGTGTCTCGGGTACTAGTTAAGGATACAAAAATAGTAAATTATACATAGAAAACAACATTTCTAATATTTTATGCATATTGACTATACAATTTTCAATATACTTTTATTAAAATAAGTATCTTTAACTAATATCTCGGGTACTAGTTAGCATTTTTCAAAATTAAAATATAGAAGAAAAGAAAGGGGAAAGTATCTGTAACAAAAAAAAAGGGAGGAAAGTGGGCGTGATATGGTAATTGGCTTTGAGAATAGGTGGTTTTCTGACTTATTGCAGTGATGTGTCTTTATCATATGTACTATAACGTTTTTTATTTTCAATATTAACTTGGATACTATGTTTCTGTTTGCAAAGTACATGGTATTTATAACCGGAAATTTATTGGTCCAACTTGCACCAAAAGATGTTTTTGACCATGCTAAACGGACCCCTATCTATATTGTGATGAGATATGCATACCAAACTACTCTTTGGGCTAAATGGGTTGTTTTGATATGGGCCAATGTTTCGGAAACCAACACAGAAGTAACTGACCAAGATAAGAAAGATTCTCTTCCCCCTCCCTATGACTCTTTTTAACCCCTCAGTATTTCGATTTTACCCCTATACAAAAACTTCGGAACGTGTTTTCCGAAGTTTTTCTAGTTCAAATTCGTCGAAAATTTCGGAAAATACATTCCGAAGTTCGTATTCAAGGCAAAAAAACTTAGGAAAACGCGTTTCGAATTTTAAAATCAAGGACAAAAAAGGAAATCTGGAGGGGAAAAAGAGGTGTGGGGGGTGGGATGAGAATCTTTCCCAAGATAAGCCCCTGATTGAGGGATGGACAACAATAAATTATGTGAAATCGCGAGTAGTATTTTCTACATCAAACTCGATTCTAGCAACATGGGAAAAGTTGACGCTCACTACTCACTACATTGAAAAACACCCATTTGTGGCTGCCAAAGGCCCTTACTACTTACCAGTAAATAAAGCTCTCATAAATTGTAAAATTTAATTTTATTATGAACTTAGGACTAAAATTTGCTATAGGATGGCCTCAAATTTTGTTTTACCACCTCAAATTATCTGATGGCGTGAACTATTCACATGTACATGACATGTGAGTCATTGTCTACATGTATGTTAACTTGTCAAAATTAATAAGAGCAAACCTTTTATAGTCGGGAATAAAGTTAGAAGATCAAAAATATTATTATTAATGTTCTAAAGCTAAAATTGTAAGTTCGTACAGTTAAGGGTTAAAAGTGCAATTTAATTATGTACTATTAATTGTTGACTTTAATATTTCATTGGACGCTCTTGTAAACTTTTATAGTCTGTTTTGACACATTTTATACTGAGTCAGCTACTCGGTTCATTTATATAACTCATTTTTGCTTCAAAAAATATTTCATGATAAATTGTTGACTTTGGCTTTGTTTGGTAAACCAAATAAGCTAGCTTATAGCTTATAGCTTTTAGCTTATAAGCTAAAAGCTCTGTTTGGTAACAGTTTTTAAAAAAGAGCTTATAGTTTATTTTACTAGCTTATAGCTTATTTTCCAAATGCTATTTCAAGTAGCTTATGAGCTTATAGGCTATAGCTTATTATCTTTTCTTCCAATTTTATCCTATCATCTTACTTGAAAAGAATTAAATATTAATTAAATATATCATTTCATACTTATAAGCTAGTCCAACCGCTAATTTTATCAAACACTACAAATTCAATCAGCTAACTTATTCGCTATAAGCTAAAAGATAGCTTATAAACTATCCGCTATAAATTCATCCGCTATAAACTAGCTTATCAGCTATCCGCTATTTTTTACCAAACAGAGCCTTTAAGAATTAAAAGAGACATGTTTAAGAAAAATGTACCACCGGCGAAGGCACAAGGGACACGTGATTGTGAAGGAATGAATACCATACCATCGGCGAAGAAGTGTCGCAGACAATGTCAGCAACATGCATGTGTGTGAGTGCTACGCTGGTGTCAAAAGCCTTAACCAGCGGTGGTCAATGACAGACACGTGTTCAGAATCTATGCCCAGTTTTATTTTCTTTTCTTTTACCATTTCGGACATATCCTATCATATGATTCATAATTCTAAAATCCCATACCATTAAGGCTAGGATTAGTAGGATAACGTGAGATCACGTGCCTAACTAACTCTCACGTGAGCTGTTGTGGGTATTATTTTTTTTACGGATGTTTTTGATTTAAAGAGTTGCATTTTTTTTAAATTCTTTTTTTTTATAATAACACTGCCCTAAAGGTACATATTAGAGGTAAATATTAAAAGATTTAGTTATAAGTTTTTGTGGTTCTTTAAGATCTTTTTTTCTTTTGTTTATTAGAAAGGGGTAATTTTTTATCATTTTTTAGCTTAGAATCACCCTCTATATATTTTTTTCCTCCTTTTCATATAAATAAGTAGTTTTTACATAGATCAAAATTTTTCTTTTGTGTGTTTATTTTTTGTGGTTTTGTCGTCTGAGTGCGGTGTTGTATTGTTTGTCGTTTTGTGCGTCGCTATTTGATTTATTATTGTATGCAATTAACTTGGGTACTGTGAATTTGTAGGCAAATTCATCCATTATATTTTAAGTGATGTTGATCATGTGACTGTATTTAATGTATTTTATCAATTTGAATGAATTTATGTCATTTTGTTTATGTTAAAAAAAAAGATAAAAAAGTTCATAGAAAAGGGAGACTCTAATAATTTGTTTCTCTTCCTTTTTATGTGTTAATTCTTCCATTTTTAGGAAACGGTGTCTCTAATAATTTAAAATTCGACCAAAAATAAGTAAAATTAAATACGAAACTATTTCTTACAAATATCAAATTCCAACTTTTCCAAATAAGAACTCAAAGGCAAAAATATTCGACCAACAAAGTAAAAGAGACAAAAATATCCATATTCCCTGTTTAAACAAATTGCTTAAAATAAAATTCTAATTATATATTTGTTACCATTTTTTTATCTAAATTATAGATCTAATCTAAAAATCCTTTTTTAAAATATAACCTGAGAAGCTGCCCAACAAAAAAAAAACCTGAAAAGCTGAATGTTATCAATATATATGCACTTCTTTTTATCCTTTTTTTTTTTCAAATTGCTTAAAATATAACCTTTTTTAACACATATTTTTTAATAATTTTTTTTAGTTTAAATTTACATGAATACAAACAAGTCATAATTAATGAGTGTAACCAAATAAACAAGTCATAATTTTCTTCTCACCCCCACATTTCTTTTTCACCCCTCTAACGTACAAAAAAATTTGATAAACATTTACCGAATTTTATTTAAGTGTAAATTTCGGTGTTTCGGTGAAATTTACACTTAAAAAAAATCGGTGAATGTTTACCGAAATTTTTTATGCGCTAGAGAGATGAAAAAGAAACGTGGGGAATGAAAAAAGAAACTGTCCATATTTCAAATATTTACCATCAAATATATATTTCAAAATGCTTAAAGAGTATTTGGAGCCGGGGGCACTCGCTAGACACCCCCCCACCCCCAAATTGAATGTGGATTAGTCTTTTGAAGGATCAATCAAGCGACCAACTTACATGCATATTTTGTTTCATTCAATGCATTTTTTAAAAACTTTACTATACCTACCCTTAACACCAACCCCTCCCAACTTAATGTAGTTTTGTCTTCAATATTTAAGATGATATTTTTAACACTCATTCAGAACCTTTTTACTATATCCAATATTACTTTTAAACTCCCATGCACTATAAATTATAAAACATGCCCTTAATAGCTCAAACAAAAATAATACTCGAGTTTTTTTTTTTTTTTTTTAAAAAAATTGTCCAATCTCACATATTGGTATTTGGAAAAGAATTGTGATGGCTGAATAGTGATCAGGGGCGGAGCCACCTATGGGCTCGACAGGACCGCGGCCCGCCCCAAATTTTCTAAATTTCAATAGGTATATATATGCATATTTTTGTAACTCATTAAGTTATATATAAATATGATCGATAAATATTTACAAGATGTTGCGTTGGCTCATTGGTCACCGGGCGTAGAGGATCCGTGTTCGAATTTTGGAGGGTCCTCTATTTTTTATTTTACATGAATTTCTTTACGCTTTATTATGCATTTTTAGTATTATTCGGATTTCTTAACTGCAGTCTACATCCACTCAGTGCTACACCACAAAAACAAGTGTTGGCCAATATTATACACACACACCCACAAAAATATTGGATGGTTAAATTACACCGGTTACATTTTAATGGGTATAAATTTTCAAAATTTACAGTTAATTTAAAACTTTGTATCATATAAATAATTCATAATTTTTTTTTACATAAATCTAAAATCATTTGGTATGTTATTGAGTTCCATCAAAATTAGAAATTTATACAATTTAATTAAACACTATTAATATCAATGAGTTTTAACAACGTATTAAATTATTTTAGATTTTCTTTTAATTTTACAAAAATTATTATCCATGAATTTAAACATTATTGAACGATGCAACATTATTCAAATATTAGTATAATGGTTTATGAATTTTTAGATTGAATTTTCTTTTGATTTTGAATACAAGTGAGCTAAAATTGGGTGTCTTTCATGTATCACATTAACAACTATTCTCACATGATATATTCGAGTTTTTCACGACCCTCCCGAGTTTTTTGATCTAGCTCCGCCACTGATAGTGATGGAACAACGATGTCATACGAATTCAAGATCCCTACGACAATGGTTCAAGCTATGATTTTCGTACGACGGCATCATTTCATTAATTCAGAAAACAATGATCCCTATAACCATTACAGTATAAAATCAGAACACAATCAACAATTAAGTTTACAAAAACTAATTTGAGTCAAGCCATGAATGGTTATAAGTTTACAAAAACTAAAAATTTTAGTTTTGCTAAATGTAATTTGTTTCCAAAACATTCTTATGTACTGAAATTTGCAATTTGAAATTTTCAGAATATTCAATAATTTGAGTTTTTCGATATTTCAAATAAATTGAAAAAAAATAAAATAGTTAGAATTGAAAAGGAAAAAAATAAAATAAAAAAATAAGGCTTTAAAAAATTGTTACAGTACTGTAGAGAGGACATGCGGCAACCCAAATTTGGGCAAATGAATTTTTAGGAAGGACAAAATTTACATGCATTGTTTTAGATGTAGTTTTTACTTTTCCTCTCACAAAGAGATAGTTTTTTTAATTGAAAAACAGTTTTCTTATATTTTTTTCAAAATTAAAATACACAAAAAACTATCTTTTTGTGAGTGGAACAACAAAAACTACACCTAAAACAATGCATGTAAGTTTTGTCCTTTTAGGAATTACCATGAAGTCTTAAAATTGAGTTTCCGGAAATTAACAAAAATTATTAAAAATAAGAAATTGCAACTTTTTTTTTACATCAAAAGAGTATTTTTTTTTAGGGAAAATTTTTTTGTTAAGAAAATCTAAAGAGAAGAATTGTAAGAATAAATTTCCACATTTGTTTACATCAACTACCCTCATGATTTCCACAAAAAGAGGAGATTAAAGTCACATTATCATCTAATTAAGATATTGCCATGTGTTGATTCTTGCATTTATTTCTTAAATCGTTAGTAACAAATAACATCTTTTTTTTTTATTAAATAAAGAAGAAGAAGAAGAAGAAACGAGGGTAAGGGTTCGTCCAGGGGGTATAAATTGTTTTGGAACTTAAATAATCTATTTCTATTGGGCTCCACTTAGCCCTTTTTTTTCATCAACAAATGGGCCTCAATTGGTCCTTTTTTTGAAGATTTCTCTTTCCACCCCCCGTATCTCTTTTTCACCCCCCTAAATTCCAATTTTACCCCTCGAAGTTCGGTTTACGTAAACCGAACTTTTTGAAAAGTTCGGTTTACGTAAACCGAACTTTTTTTTAGTGTAAATTTTACACTAAAAAAAAAGTTCGGTTCAACGTAGGGGGTGAAAAAGTTCGGCCCGCGTTTACCGAACTTTTTTGTTAGGGGCATAAAGGGCAGCACAGGGGGTGGAAAAGCAAACCAGGGGGTGGGAAAAGAAAACTTCCCTTTTTTTTTTGTTTTGGACAATAATTGGTCCATTTTCAAACTTCAACAATGATGGAACTAAGTAGCATTTATGTTTACGGAAGGATTGCAGTATATGTTATTTTTTGGCACAAAGGTTTTTATTCTCTCCATCTTTCTAACTCAAACTATCTTAATCAAAGACTTTTATTTAGAAAACCGTAAATTTTGTCTAGAGAAACTACATATTTATTTATTTTTAAAAAATCAGGCAAAAAACAAAACAAATCTAATTTAATTAATTAAGATATTAAGCTCAAATGAATAATGAGCTCTTCTTAAAACAGATCACTTTATTTACTTTGCGGTCGAACTCTGGATTACCAGAGTCCCTTTTCGATGAGAACCAGTGTTAACACGAAAAAAAAAATATAATTTTATCATTGAGTTTGGAGATTTATTTACATTATTATTTAAATGGAAAGATAATGTAACTCAGTCAATTTTATCCAACACATTATTGTAAAAGAAAAAAACATTTTTGTTTTGTTTGATTGTTCAATTTCAAATTTTATTTTAATAGGAGAGATGACACAAATGCGGTTGTTTTAATTTACTTTTTTTTTGGTAAAGAAACATAACTAAATTAAAATATATGATGACATTTGATGATTTTTTCAAATCCATTGTGATACTTACAAAATAATGTGTGTGATTAAGTTAGAAATATAAGTTAAATACTTGTCAAAGTAATAAATACAGAACCTTTTATAAAAAATTATCTTTTTTTTTTTTTGGTAGATAGCCTAGTGGCTTTGAAATTCCACCTTAAAGATGGATAAGTGGAGTGTCTAGGGTTCGAACCTCGGCTCCTGCACATATAGTGCGATGTCCCAACCAATTGAGCTAAGCTCATGGGGACAAAAAATTATCTCTTTTAACAATATCGTTGAAACACTTGGTAATTAGTACTTTTTTTTTGGTATCACAATTAGTACTCTTTTTATCTTATATAAAGAGAAAGTTGTTTCAACAAAGATTGATGTATTTGATACTCCTTCTGTCCCAAAATATAAGCAAAAGTGAGTCAAAGAAAATTGATGTATTTCGTTCAAAATTTGGACAAAATATATTCACTTTTGTTGACCAACTTTTGCTTATATTTTGGGATGGATGGAGTATAAGTTATAGAGACTTGATTTTAATTGGTTGTCTATAGGCATGGCAACGGGGCGGGGCGGGGACGGATTATGCCTTCCCCAAACCCAAACCCAAACCCATATAGTTCGGGTTTCCCCAAACTCGTCCCAATTTCGAGCGGGGATAAAAAATATAATCCCAAACCTAAACCCAACGGGGTTCGGGTATCCCCGTTACGCCTCTTCCTACATGAATTTGGATTGCATTTTAGTATTTTTTTTATTAAAAAAAAGAAGTTAAAAGCCCAAAATTATTTTGTTTCAATGATATATATTTAAATAAATAAAATAAATAGAGAAAATTGTTTGTTTAATACTCAAATTAAAGATAAAAAATAAACATATGAATGTAATTTAAGAAATTGTTTAAGAATTTCTAATTTAAAAGAGGTAAAATCTAATTTTAATATAAGCGGGGTGGATTCGGGGACGGGGCTTATGTGGTAGAGTTGTAAGTAGAAGTTTTTGAAGGGTTGTGTCTTGCAAAAATGGTTGAGTTTTATTCTTGTTGAATGTTGATTCATTATTAGTGGCCAATATTCTCAAGAGTATAATCATCGTGGGAGTCAATCGGCCGAGAGTTAGTAGATAAAATTTGATCCTTATATTATAGAGATGAACTGTGAGGTGGTCGTGAAACATGCTTATATGAAAGCTAACTAGTGCGCGAATGTGTTAGTCAGCTGTGGGGTTAGTTTGGAAGATGAAGATTGTTATTATAAGTTGTGTCAAACGCATCTTAGTAGCCATGTTTTGAGGATTTCAATATCTCATTTAATTCTAGTGTAGTTTATTTTTCTTTTGGGCTATTGCACGGATTTAGGTTTGGTGCTGTCAAAAAGCACACTGTTTTCACACTGTTTCAGATCTGAACCATTGATTGCAGATCAGACGGTTCTGATTAATTCTATCATATAATCACTTAAAACGATCTCGATCGTACGATTTAGATCGGATGACTGTGATTCAAAACAGCGTGAAAACTATGTCAACTTCTACCACATATAATCTGTTTCCCTATTGCACTCCTTGTAAAAAATAACAAAAGTGAGAGTATTTTCTTGAATAAATGATGATGATTGGGAAGTGAATTGGTGTATGTGGGACTTGGTTGTCCTCCCACGCTAGTTGGTTGTGTGCATCTTTGCACTGTCGACCCCCAATGACTTTTACTCGTGTTTGGGGATGTAGGGTAAAAGCCAAAATTAAGGAACTGTGGCTGCCCTCCATGTATAACAATTGTAGACACGCTAACTCTAGATATCACCAATTCTTTTACTTTATACACTTCTCATGTAGGAGTACATGGTTACTCATTAGGAGTACGTAATTAACTAAAGTTCCTCACCTCTTCTTCTAAGCCTGGTTACCTACCACAACATCACAAAAATAATATTCTAATTTATTGTTGAGTAGTCATAATTTGAGTACAATCTTGAGGTAACAATAAAGAAGACAAAATTTAGAAAACTATAATCACACTTTTTTACATTCAATTTTTTTTTTGTATCTAAAATTGTGTAAAAGTACAATAAAAAAATTATACAAAAAAGTTCAAGTGAGTTGAATCAAACTTTCACCAAAGACAGTAGTATATGCTTAGAATTACGGTGAATTTCCCACACAAGTACCGCATGTCTACTTGAAAATAGAATTTTATACGATCTTAAAATTCACATTGAAAAAAAGACTATAAGTGCTTGTATTATCCACTAATAAGTCTTCACACGAAGTTAATTGAACCCACTCAAGAAGTCGATTGCTTGGTGGATCAATCTCCTTAGCCTTAATCACTATAAATTTTAAACAATTAACCTTGGCAAATATATACACATCCTAATTTTTTAAAGGACAAAACTTACATGCATTGCTTTAGGTGCATTTCTTGCTGTTCCACTCACAAAGAAGTGGTTTTTTAATTAAAAAACAGTTTTCTTTTATTTTTTTAAAATTAAAAAACACAAAAAACCACCTCTTTGTGAGTGGAACAGCAAGAAATGCACCTAAAGCAATGCACGTAAGTTTTGTCTTTTTTAAAATCCCTATATATATATATATATCCTATAACATTGGTAGCATTTTACTAATTTATCTTTATTATCTATCGATGTATTCTCATTATAAAAAATGTAGAGTGGACAATAATAACTTGAGAGCAATGTAAGTTTTGTTAACTATAGAGTAGAGAATACAATTGAAAATATAAAATTACATTAAAAATCAAAAGTGACAATATTTTTTGAGAAAGATATTTTTACAAATTAATATATAATTATGTTTCAGAATACAAAACATCTCATATATTTATAGTACAAGGAGATATTCTCATACTTCTCCGTCTTTCATTGCTCGACCTCCTCCATTTTCACGCTCTGTTTCCAGATTTCTTCATCTCTCTTCAACTGTTTTTTTTTTTAATTTCTTTTGGTATATTTCAATAGATATTATTGTTTGTAGGATTTAAATGACTTGTGTTTTTTATCCACCTTTATTAGTGTACATATACACTTTAACGTGAAATATATATTATGTTAAAATAAAAATAAATTTAAAATAAAATAAAATTTTAATATATAAAAATTAGTTTAATAATAATATAAAAGATACATTAGTAAATTTAAATTACTATCCTAAATATAAAGTTGATACAAATTTTATTATTAATTAAAAATATATTTTTAATAAATTGCTAATTTTAACAAACATTAGTATAAACTATCAACTTTCAGTAATAAGGCATCTAATTTATTAATCATCTGCTATTTTTTTATGAAACATGCTTTATAATATACTCCTTCCGTCCTAAAATATAAGCAAAAGTCGGTCAACAAAAATAAATTTATTAGTTAAAAATTTGGACCAAATACATTCACTTTTGTTAACCAATTTTTATTTATATTTTGGGACGAAGGGAGTATTTAGCCCTTGCTTGGTAGAGGAGAAAAAGGGAAGAGAGAAATTAAAACACGGTCTTCCCTTTTTCTCCTCTACCAAGGACACCCAGAGAAGAGATTTGAGAAGTGCGTTGGTTGAAGAAAAGTGTGGCACAGTATGCGACGAAAATGTTTTTCTGTTTAGTGATGAAAAATTCCCCATAACGGCAGCAGCACACGCCGAAAGGTGGTAGCAAGATACTACACGGGTAACATTGGCGGTGGTCCCAATTCACATACTGTGTTAGTGTGTCTGTCGCATCCACCTTTGTTCAAACACAAAATTCTGGACCCTCATTTCTTTCAACCTTTCCACCTTGTGTACTACTGTAATTAATATTGTAATTTTTGTATGCAAAAAATTATGTTTTAGTTTATAATTTATAAAATTGTCTTTTATTAATGGTTTGAGAAAAATAAATTAAAATATTAAAAGAAAATAGAGTAATAAATAGTTAAAAATATAATAGAAAAAATAGAAAGAAAAAAAGGGAAGAAAAAGTTATAAAATCATGTTAGATTTGTTCTAAATTTAAGTAGTAGTACTGTATTAGTTACTACTGGTACTACCGCAACAAAACGATAAAAAGGAAGAAAAAGTTGAGATTTGTGATGTGGTTGGTGTCCCTTGATGGGGCATACTTGTACTGCCTGCTTATCTTTTAAGCTATGGTGATTAATACTTTATTACTTTGATTGATTCCATTATATCCAAACTAAAGCATTTTTAAAGCAGTAATAGGACTATTATTAATTTATTAGTTTCTCTCTTCTGTTTTATTATAGATTGGTTAATTAATTGTTTAGTCCATTGTCTAATTAAGAATATTGCGGAATGTTGAAGATACCATCCACTACCATTGATCTTCCACACTAATATATATGGTCCCTCTTCATTAAAGTTTAAAGCAAAAATAGTATAACTCTGCATTAATCTAGGTTCACTTTTTTTAACCCATGGTGGACAAGTTTACAAAAGAAGGAAATATATATAAACATGTGGGTCTAATACACTTTTTAATTGACTTTGGAGATTCAATTTCGGTGAATTTACATTGACTTCATGGGTCTTCTTTTGTTCTTGAGTAATTTTTTCAAAAAAAGATCACCCCTTTTACATTGTAGTATCACATTTCATAATCATATATATCATATATTATATGATTTGGATTTACTGCTGTAGATATAATATCACGCTGTTTTAAATCTCGACCGTCTATTTCTGATCAGACGGTTTATATTAAATACAGCAAAAAGTAAATACTTTAGATCTGATCCGTCAAATCATAATTGAACGGTTTAATTGCAGTACTGCGCAGTAACTGCACCAAATCCAATTTCTATATTATTATATGTATATAACAATAAAACAAAATGGCAAGATTGAAACAAAAAAAAGGTGTGTTGATCATGTTTTGTAATTTGAGTTGTAAAGCAATTTAAAGTTGGCTCTCAACATAGCTGAAAGATGGTTTGCTTTGAGATGCTCCGTCCGTAGTATATAGTATACTGCAAGCTTGTATTTTTGTTTTTTGGACCAGCATGCGCATTATAATCAGAACAGAGAAGACAACAAAAAATATACGGTCTCGTCTTTGTGTATATAGTTCACGTGATTTATGACAGTCACGTCATCATCAGTTTAAGGTATATATTCTGACACATGTACTAAACCCATCATATAGTTTGGTTATATTCACTGTAAAGAAACTACAACAAAATGCATTGCCAGTTATATTAATGCCTGTAACATGTCCTTACCCACTTAAACAGACCTAATTGTGGAGCCTGGCCGGAGACAACTTTCTTTCGGTATAGTAAATTAATTACAATGCAGCATGGGCAGCAGCATAAGAAATAAATTCGATTTGATATCAAAAAAGGCAGAGCAAATTATGCACATTTTTCACAGTGCCAGCAGTGTTATTATAGAGAGAAAAAATAAAAAAAAAAGATGAATCTGTATCATGCTACTAAGTTCAGTTGATAAGAAGTTGACTCATCGTACAAAATCTGAGTTCATCTTTAATTACCGGATAATGTATTGAGTCTGCTTTGTATTACAAGCTCTTGAAGAATTTGTTTGGTATTATTGCATATATATATATGTTAGAATTACAATGATCGACTATAATACAATTAATACCGGAAATGTGATTCATTTAAATTATAATATTGTCCGGTGTGTCCGGTCCACCATGAATATTTAAAATGGCACGCGTCATGAATTAGTGTGTGGGTCGCATATTACTTTATCTCATTTGTTGTTTCTCACACAAGGCAGAGAGAGTGTTGGAAAGTGGCAAAAGAAAGAAAGTAGTAGTGCAAGAAAAGCAACAGAAAAAGCAAAGAGGCAAAACAGCTAAAGAAGAAGTAAGAATGATGTGAAAATTTACAAAAAGATGTTGGCACATTAGGGTTTTTTCCACTCTGTCCCAATCCCAATCTACCACGCACTCCTCTTTCCTCTTTATACAAAAATTGCATAACACACGCAAATATATACTACAGTACATACAAACTCCATTAGTATTTTCCATCATCATATCATATCATATCTCTCCTCTGCAGCCATAACAGCATAATGAAATGATCCATAACAACCAACAACTTTCACAGACAAACTCTGACCAACATCTCTTTTAAGTTTGCAACAACAGAAGAATATTCATCATATCATTCTCTTCTCTTTTCTTTTCTTTATTACTAGTTACTACTACATCTTCCATGCTTCTTAACTACTACCTTTATTAAAGATCACACTACCAACCAAACTTGGCTTCATTCTTCTAGGGATGATGGCAGTGAGTTCAGGATGCAAAGATGGTGGTAGCAAGATAGCTATGGACAACGGAAAGTACGTTCGGTACACGCCGGAACAAGTGGAAGCACTTGAAAGACTCTACCATGAATGTCCTAAACCCACTTCTCTCCGTCGTCAGCAGCTTATTAGAGAGTGTCCTATTCTCTCTCATATTGAACCTAAACAGATCAAAGTTTGGTTCCAGAATCGAAGGTACTTGTTTGATTTGTGTAAATTAATTAATCAAAGTGTTTAATTTTTGGTGTTAATTAATTAATGTTAATCTAATTTGCAGGTGTAGAGAGAAGCAGAGAAAAGAAGCGGGAAGGTTGCAAGCTGTGAACAGGAAGTTAACAGCAATGAACAAACTGCTTATGGAGGAAAATGACAGATTGCAGAAACAAGTGTCACAGCTTGTGTATGAGAACACGTTTTTCCGCCAACATACACAAAATGTAATTATCATAACATTCCTATTTTTATACCTACTTTTTTTTCTTACTATGTTTAAGTTTAATATAGTACATGCCTAACTCCTAGAGTTGAGATCAAAGTTAGGTAATTTTTGGTAAGTTAATTATGTCATTTGAGTCTGTTCAAGTAGCCTAAAATTATTATTATATTTATACTAGTACTAGTATTTAATTAGATCTCTTCAAAACAGAAAATGTTATTTTCAGTAAAACAAAATTCATATGATATCTGACTTGAAATTTAATTGAAAATTGTTGAACAGACGACCCTAGCCACGAAGGACACAAGTTGTGAATCCGTGGTAACGAGTGGTCAGCAGCATCCACCAAGGGATGCTAGCCCTGCTGGGTAAGTCCAATTGTATTTTACTACTTATGCTATAGTATTAGTACTAAGGGATACTATATATCATGACTATGTTATGTGGTTGGATACTGATGGAATGGATTATGGAATATTACTTATTGTGCTTTGTTTGGATCTGCAGACTTTTGTCCATTGCAGAGGAGACTTTAGCAGAGTTTCTATCAAAGGCTACTGGAACCGCTGTTGAGTGGGTCCAAATGCCCGGTATGAAGGTTAGTTAGTTACCCTCACTTCTTTTTTAATTTTTCACCTTGTTAATTTACATTAGACATTACTAGTAAATTGTACATGAACCAAACTAACTGTTTAAATACATGATTTCAGTTCACTTTTTGTTGTTAAAATTACGGTGGCTTGTGATTATGAAATGTTTACCGTGATACCAAACATGGACCGATTTATCATGTTCTTATATTTTATCAAAATCTCATATTTCTTAAGACTTTCGGCCAAGGACAGCATAAGCATAACCATAACCAATTATATGTATATACACTTTAGGGTTGATCTTGTATTTTTGTGCTGAATGTTTTGTAGCCTGGTCCGGATTCCATTGGAATCGTTGCAATTTCTCATGGTTCCCCTGGAGTGGCCGCACGTGCCTGCGGCCTTGTGGGTTTAGAACCTGCCAGGGTAATTAACTTCCTTCCACTTCTTTGTTTATTTATTAAGAACATTAATCCCATTAATATGCATTGAGTGAACAAGAAAGTTGTGATGTACTATACAGGTTGCCGAAATTCTCAAAGATAGACTTTCTTGGCATCGTGATTGCCGAACTGTGGATGTTCTAAATGTTATGTCCACAGCAAATGGAGGAACCATTGAGTTGCTTTACATGCAGGTATTATACTCATCTACAGTATATAGTTAATAATATAATATCTTAGTCCCAAATGATAATAATTTAGTGCATTTTTTACTCTTGCTAATTCACATTAATTTCAATATGACATATTTGTTTTATAGTTGTATGCACCAACAACTTTGGCACCAGGCCGTGACTTCTGGTTGCTGCGTTTCACATCACTATTGGAGGATGGTAGTCTTGTGGTTTGTGAAAGATCACTTAACAACACTCAGAATGGTCCTAGTATGCCTCCAGTGCCGCATTTTGTTAGAGCTGACGTGTTACCCAGCGGGTATCTGATTAGGCCTTGTGAAGGAGGGGGATCCATTATTCATATTGTTGATCATATGCTCTTAGAGGTTTGTTATAATACCTTCTACTTTTACTTACTCTATAAAATAAGCAAAATTTGTGCAGCTTTTAATCAAATTACTTGTGCTTCTTTGATATCAGCCCTGGAGCGTACCTGAAGTTTTGCGCTCACTTTATGAGTCATCCATGCTACTTGCTCAGAGAACAACTATGGCAGTAAGTTGGCTTTTGTTTCTACTGATTGATGAATGATGCCTTTCCTTTCATAGAATGTGCTTTGTAGTTCTACTATCATAAATAGATTGATATATACGCTTTTAGATGAAGAAAAACATAGTAGAATTTGATTTACCTTGTTTTGCAACCCTGCAGGCTTTACGTCATTTGAGGCAGATTTCTCAAGAAGTTTCTCAGCCAAGTGTGACAGGATGGGGAAGAAGGCCAGCAGCACTACGTGCGCTTAGTCAGAGAATGAGCAAGTTTGTACCACTACTATGCTTCGCAATCAGATTGTTAATTTACATATATAATTTAACAAGTTACTGTAATCTAACTTCCTTTTTTACAGGGGATTCAATGAAGCTGTCAATGGCTTTACAGATGATGGATGGTCTATGTTAGAGAGTGATGGCATTGATGATGTTACTCTTCTCGTGAATTCATCGCCTAACAAGATGATGGGACTAAATCTTGGTTATAACAATGGATTTCCATCTGTCACCAGTTCTGTGCTATGTGCCAAAGCTTCCATGTTGTTACAGGTATAATTAATAGCATTCAAGAATAAATGTGTTTGGACTTTGGAACCATCGTTCAAATAGCTTCGACAACCACAAGCTACTATTTGCAGCTTCACAATTTTCACGTCCAAAACAACCATGGACGTGAGAAAGACAATTCAAATGTTGATTAAATGTGTTATTTGGTTTTTTTTTTATCTCATCTCATGCTAATTTTATGTTCTTGTAGAATGTCCCTCCGGCTATTCTTCTTAGATTCTTGCGGGAACACAGATCAGAATGGGCAGATACAAGTATTGATGCTTATTCAGCTGCTGCCATTAAAGCCGGTCCATGTAGCTTACCAGGGGCCAGAGCAGGTAGTTATGGTGGTCAGGTTATTCTTCCATTAGCTCACACAATTGAGCATGAAGAGGTAAGTTATTTGTTCCAAATTTTGTAATCTCTTACATGTTAACTAGTCTTTGGTAATTACCATGGAGGTTATTAATTAAACTTGTGGTTTTCTGTACTACAGTTCATGGAGGTTATCAAGCTTGAAAACATGGGCTACTATAGGGATGATATGACAATGCCTGGTGATATTTTCCTCTTACAAGTAAGTTGTATTTTAGAATTCCATTCTTTTGAACATCTATTTGCAGTCTCTTCAACTTGTTATAGGAATATTTAGAGTAAGGATTAAGGAACTAAGGATCTATGTAAAAAGTATGAACAGTGAATAGCTATATTATATAACACCAATTTTAGAAAGTTCTTTAGTATCTCGTGTTCATATCTAACAGTTCTTCTGATTGCAACTTCCTCAGCTATGTAGTGGAGTGGACGAGCATGCAGTTGGCACAAGTGCAGAACTTATTTTTGCTCCAATAGATGCATCTTTCTCTGATGATGCACCCATTTTGCCTTCTGGCTTTCGCATCATACCTCTTGATTCTGCCACGGTAACTCTTCTTTAGCTTGACACATGATTTTATTCTCTTGTTTCTGAAATGTTCCCTCTTCTTTGTTGGAGCAATGATTTTTCTTTCTTTATCATTGTTTTATATCCGATGCAGGATGCTGCTAGTCCAAACCGTACACTTGATCTTGCTTCTGCACTTGAAGTTGGAACCACAGGAAACAAAGCAGGCGGTGAGAATTCAGGTCATTCTTCTGGGAACACAAAATCTGTGATGACAATAGCATTCCAGTTTGCATTTGAAGTCCACCTTCAAGATAATATAGCAGCTATGGCACGACAATATGTTCGTAGCATTGTCGCATCTGTTCAGAGGGTTTCATTAGCACTTTCTCCTTCGCGCTTTGGTTCGCAGAGTCCTTTTCCGTCAGCACCTGCCACTCCTGAGGCACAAACACTTACTCGGTGGATCTGCAACAGCTATAGGTATGTGTATGTCAGTTTAAATCTCCATTATGCATAGCTGCAATTCATGATCTTATGAATGATAATATTAAGGTGACTACTCCTCTACCCTTTCATAATTTGAGGGTATTTGCCCTTCAACCAATGAGAACAAGCCACATAAGTGGATTTGTATGTGGTCCCCACAATAAATTGTAACAAACTTATGGGGACCACATAAAAATGGTTTGTTCTCATTGGTTGAAGGGCAAATACCCTCAAATTATGAAAGGGCAAGTTAGAATTCCCCTAATATTAATCATGTTGTGGTTGCGCTTTACATTTTTTCGCAGATTCTATCTAGGCGTAGAATTACTAAAGTGTGAAGGCAGTGAATCCATACTGAAATCCCTTTGGCATCACTCAGATGCAGTTCTGTGCTGCTCTTTGAAGGTAATTTCAATTTAGTATATTTGTTCCGATAAGAATTCCGTTAACACTTCATGCATACTACCAAAACCCGTCACAACTAGATCAAATGTCATGGCTTTTTTCTTCTATGATAGTATAATATTTAAGAAATGATATAACTTTACGTATGGTTTTGCCAGGCAACACCAGTTTTTACGTTTGCGAATCAAGCTGGACTTGACATGCTTGAAACCACCTTGGTTGCACTTCAAGACATCACTCTGGAAAAGATCTTTGATGACAATGGAAAGAAAACTCTGTGCTCTGAATTTCCACAGATAATGCAGCAGGTATAATGCTAATTTTGTCAAATTAAACAACTAATGTTAACACATGATGAAAATAATGGACAAATATGTGACTCGACATTAACTTATTAACGATTATTTTGGTGCAGGGTTTCACGTGTATTCAAGGCGGTATTTGTTTATCCAGCATGGGGAGGCCAATAACTTATGAGAGAGCAGTTGCATGGAAAGTACTAAACGAAGAAGAATCGGCTCATTGCGTCTGTTTTATGTTCATCAATTGGTCTTTTGTCTGATAGTAGATTAAAAGAGTATTACATGATGTAGGAAAATAGCTTGAAATATTAACTTTAATCTTAACTTTGCTCATTGGAGAATCCCTAGAATACTCTATAACTATTTGTTGTCCCATTTATGTTAAGTTATTGCTCTTTATATTTTATTCCTTTTGGCCTTGTTCTTATCTTGCAAATAGTGTAGATCAAAGTCAGCTGGTTCTACATTAAGTAGTAGTCATAAAAATGGCGATTAGTGCAGCCTTTTGTCACATATCATATCAGTATCAAAAATACTTTTCATTAATTATTCATTTTTAGGTATATTCATTAAGGAAAATCTCATGTGTGCGAAGGAATGGCATGTAAAATAGTTCATGATAGGGGCACCCATTTAAACCTGAGAGTTTAGCTCGGCAAAAACGGGCACAACACAAAAAGTGACAACGGGAGAATTCGAACTTGGGACCTTGAGAGAAAAAAGATTTAAACTTGAGACCGTAAGAATAGCACATTTCAAGGTCTCAAGTCTTCACGAGAATCACCACCATATTACATTGAATTCCATGTATTATGTCAATCTATGCATTCCGCCAAGAGTAATGTTATGTTTGTTACACAAAAGAGACACATATTCTATACTAGGAATAATAGTAGTATGAAATGAATGTATAAAAGAATATTATATTATGTGTGTCACTTTTATCTAACAAAAGTGTTACCATAACATTACTCTTCCATCAAACAATACATTTTGATTAATTGTGATTCATGATGTATCTTGATTTTTCCTCCAGCGAGATATAACATTGTTGTTTCATTAATTATCTTAACCACTCAAAGATACTACCAAAAATATTAAATACTTATAAATTCTGAAATATCTAAACTCATACTTTTTTGTTGTCCCGTAATATTTACTAGGAAAATGTTTCATGAACACCTATATTATATATCCGAATAATACTTTTAAAGAGAGAAATAAAACAGTGATATACTCCTTTTGGTATCAAACTAGTATAATATCCGTGTCATGGATCGCGGCATTGCCACATTTTTTTTAATGATAAAGCGATATTGTTGTAAGTACAAATAATGATTAACATTATAATAAGAGCTTATTTCAAAAAAAACATTATAATAAGAGCAATCGATTTACATTTTCTATTAAGATAATGGAAACAAAATTATAACAGACTAAATTATAATAAGTTGAATATTGTATAGTGCGAAATTAGTCCCGTTACAAAATTATTCGTCAGTGTAAGATTGTTGTCTCATATATCATATATGATAGTTATAATTGTAATATTTATAAGAAAATATAAGAAAAATTTATAAACTTCTTCATATAAGAAAATATTGAATTTGTTAGGATGATATTTCTTATTTTGATAGTAGCAATTTCTCATATATGTGTCTACAAAATAAAATTTATAAACTACAATTCAAAGGATTGACGCTCATTATATCTACCTAGAGTAAAGAAAAATTACTTGTGATAGTATGCTTATAGACGATTCTCTTCTCTCCCCCATGACTCTTTTTAACCCCCCAATATTCTGATTTTACCCCTGTACAAAAACTTCGGAACGTGTTTACCGAAGTTTTTCTAGTTCAAATTCATCGAAAACTTCAGAAAATATATTCCGAAGTTCATATTCAAGGCAAAAAAAACCTCGAAAAATGCGTTCCGAATTTTAAAACCAAGGGCAAAAAAAGAAATTTGAGGGGGGAAAAAGAGGTGTGGGGGGTGGGAAGAGAATCTTTCAAATATGAGATAAATTTCCCTCATAGCCCTACATTTATACCTTCAATCCTACAAAATATTTTATCCCCAATTTTATTCATTTATCATTTGAGTTCACTCCTACAAAATATTTCTGATGTATGAATTTTTTTCAAAATTGATAGAAGATAATTTACAAAACGAAAAAGGTTGAAAAAGATTTCCAATAAAATGCAGAATTTTCGGAAAATGCTTTATAAATCTACTCTTTTGTTTGTTTCTTCATCCCAATTTCTCTGATCTAAATTGTAACAATTTGATTTATCCCTTGCTGGATCTATTAACGTGTGTTCAAACCACCACATGCATTTGCAAAAAGTTGACAAAATAAATCATATAAAAATGACCTTATGCTAGTTTTGTGTTGTAGATGTGTGGACTTGGCTAATAACTTGTTACTACTTTGCTCTAAATTGTTTGAAGCAAGGAAATTAATATCTAGGTTATGTCATCTATTTTGAATCATCTGGTTTTGAAACTATTGAACTATGCATATGTTTTGACGGTGCATAGGTCGCGTGTAACTATAAATGATGGATAATTAAGCCTTGAAATAAGCAAGAGGTAACACTTTTTTTACTCTCGTAACATAACTTAATTCATAGAGATATTATATATAATATGTAGAAATCAGAGTTAGAATCTAATACACTCAATTATTCATTTTTAAAAAATAAAATTATAGTCACTAAACTATTTGATAAAGAAAGCACTTTCGTGAGATAAAAGAACATTAAAGTGTGTGATTAGTTCAGTTGCGATGCCATCAATTGAAAGGGAAATCGACCATAAGTCACTAAACCCTAAACCATAGAGTTGTCTGAAAGTGTCTTTTCTTTTTGTTTTTGGGAGTGGTAGGGAGGGAGGGAGGGGGTTGATGTGATCTTTGACTAGGCACGTTAACAAATGAGAGACAAAACAAAGTTAACAGACAAAAGTAAAGTTTCTTTTAAGATTCATTCGGATGAGGACATCATTACTTTCAATTGACTAGATTTAAACATACATTTACCCAACTATGTGTAACCACTCCATTGGCTTCATCTAATTAACAGAAAATCACAATAATTAACGTATCAATATGCAATTAGTCCAAGCAAGAGAGTTCCTTACATCCACAAAGTCAATTTCCAAATCTTCAATTAATGTCCATTCATCAACTCGTGATTTGTCTATCTTACAAATATATAGATCATGACAATTTATATGCATTTTATTAGCAGCAATATTTTCCTAAGCAACTATAACTTCTATGATACTTGATTCTACTTCCTGTTAAAAGAAGTCTCACATTAGTTGCGAGATAACCTGCATATGCGTTTATAAAGCAGCGGCAATCTTCACCTTAGAAGTCGGTTTTGTAAGGATGAATTAAGTCAATACTTATTTTAAGATGGTATCAGTCTATCAGAGTCTCCTCCACGATCCGCCTGCTATCAGGTTTCTGATCGGACCATCCACCATTCATATCCGCGCCCCAAGCCCAATAGCGTTGGATGTAAGGGGGTGTGTTAAAAGCAATAGAGGTAATTCTCACCTTACAAACCGGTTTTGTAAAGATGAGCGTAATTAGATTTGGAAAGACTCAAGAAGAGTTTCATACAAAATTTTATAAGCGGTTATAAGTCAGTTTTGTAAAAGTTTAATTATTAAGACCAATTCAAATTTCCATGTAATTTTGACAAAAATTCCAGTTTAGAGGTTGACATTGAGATTTTGACATATTCACCTATCAATCCAAAAATAAATATACACATAATTACACCGAATCATTGTGATTTTGATAAAAACTTACTCGTACATTTTAAAGTTTTAATAAAATTATAGTGCTATTGTAATTTTTAAACTAATCTTTTAAACAAACACTTAAATGTGTAGTGCTTGCTTCACTACCTCCTAGTCTCCTACAATATCTATCCCTTTTCCTTTAGCACACAATGCAAATAGCTTTCATACTAACTTTTGTAATGTATAGGTCAATACTCAAATATCGCACTAGTTATGTAATCTCTTTTTTCTGTACTTTGAACTCCATAAATTGAGTCAATTAGGTCTATGTTTGTGTGCAAAGTGTAATATCAATCTAATGGCTTGCACTTGCACGTGGATCAAAGATTATCATCATTAAGTACATTAAAGTCCAATTGAAAACAAAAGCCAGCTGTAGAAGCAAATATGAAAGTTGGTTTTGATTGTGATCAAATCTACAAAGTAAACAAAAGGGAGATAAAAATGTAAAGACAATAAGAATTTAAACACCAAAGATAACCAAAGAAGATGACTTTATAGAACAAAATCAGAGAAAAGGGAGCTTTTTTGACTTGATCAAAGAATGAAGCCAAAGAACCTTTTGCATGGTCTCCAAGGACTATAATTGAAATCTTAGGTTGGGGGAGCTTTTGAGAAGAAGAAGAACAAACATATTGTAAGATATCATATCCATGCCAGCTATACTCAGCTGATTTGCTCCTCATAATGTCACTTAGTTTTTAAAGTTTTTCACACACAAAAAAAAAAATACATGTAAAAAGATCAACAATAAATTATTATAAGCACAGTAAGAATTTTGGAATGTTTAAGCAATTTGTTAGAGGTTTGATTTCTTATAGTCAGATTCTTGCGCATAGAAAAAATTTAGTTGAGAGGGGGAAAAAATAGTTACTTCTAAGTAGTGGTAAAAATTTTGTACCAATATGGCAAATAAAAAAATGCAATGAAATTGTTGAAAGACACAACAAATCTATTAAATTGATTTTATTTTTTTTAACAAAAACTAACCTTATTAATTATCTCCGTATACACTAATGTTTTTCCATCTATCATAAATAAGAGTAGTGATATTTATACAACTAATATTGAGACAACTTTATTTTTTTTCTTTCTTTTGGGATAAAAACAAGAAAGAGAACGAAAGGATGATATAGAGTAAGAATATAATAAGAGTATAAGAGAGAAAATTGTCCAAAAATTATTAAAAAATAGTTGTACAAATATCATTTCGCCATAAATAATTAAATATAATAACATAGTGAAAAATAACATTTTGTTGAACAATATTTTTTGTTAAAATGACAGTAATTATAAATCAGTGTCAATATAGTGTCATTATTTATATATAGAGTAAGAATATTTATGTGTAGACTCATCTTTATTGATGGGAATCTTCCAACTATGGAAACCCCTTCAACTAGATCAGTTCTATTGATCAAAAAGGAAAAGGATTCTTTGTACAAACATCATTACTTGTAGGTCATACGTAAAAAAATTGTTTGAAATAGGAGTAAAAAGACAAAGAAAAAAAAAATGAAGGAAATTTTTTATTTTCTTAGGAAAAAGCAGTCACAACACTATCATTATAACATGGAAGGAAAGTGGGCCACTAAGAAAAGTTTGTGGTCCGGCCTGGTTGAGAATATCCCCAACCTATATACCCATACTTTTGCTTAATAGCTGGAGTGTGTGTTTTGTGTTTAATTAATCATACACTAGCCCAAATTAAATCATTTAAGGAAATTTTTAAGCCCTTATAGAGTTATAGTGCAATTAGAAGTTTATAGTACTGCATTAAATAACAAGAAAGAAAGAAATTTCATGAAGGTACGTAACACAATCCGTTATTTGAGTACAATTTAAGGTTTATTAATCATTATTAATTAGTCCCATTCAAACAAAAAAAAAGGTTCATTATTAGTGTACAAAAGGAGACCAAAGACGCCCATATTGTTAATGTGAAACCACTATCACAGATTTAAATTCAACTGCATGCCTCAAGAAAAGAAGAAAAGAAATAAAAATGAGTCTCCCCGAAAGAAGAAATCTAATCACTGTCTTTTTTATCAGTCCTTTAATCATTTAAAGTTTGCATTTAGACCATATAACAAGAAAACTGTGTTGTCTTATTATCGCCATAGAAATTTTGTACTTAATGTTTGCCTACGGGTTAGATTTTATGATTTTACCAAAGTGAATGATGAGCAATTAGTGAATAGAATAAAATTCTTCTCGGTGAAAATTGTCATGTCTTAATATCTACTACGAGTTGATGGTGGAACATGTGTTGTTGGTTGTCCAGTACTTATTGCCTCTTTTGATAGAGCCTACTTCGGATTACATCTTGCTAGTTGGCTCGGGGTCTTACTTGGTAGGCGGGCGTCCGGGTTATTGTTTTGTTAGTGTTTTCGCCATTGTTTGTTGTCATTTTGGGTTGTTTATTCTCTTTCTTTATTCATTTTTCACCTTGTTGTACTTGTATTGTCTCGCCTTGTACTTATTGTATTTTGTTGGTTTAATATCTAATATAATTTTTTGCCATTCAAAAAAATATTATTATAAGCCTAACTAATGCAATTATATGGCGTGTGTAATATGTCTATATTTTTTAAGGTTCTGTTTCTTAAAAAATAACGAGATAGCTAATAAGAATTAGGTTATAATTAATAAATTAGTTAATTGAATTTGTTTAAAATTGAACTAACAGATAAATATTAAATGAAATAAAAAATATGTATCAAATATGATTTTCTTATATTAAAATTGAAAGAAAAATGATAAATTATAAATTACTTCAAGTGACTTATAAATGAGGGGTCTCTTCAAATTTTTAGTAACGAAGTTCTCAATGTGTTTCTTCTAAGTGCATAAAATATAGATAGATTGAATTTTGGTGAAAGTAGTGATTAAGTTCTGAAAAGAGGCAGAGAGAATAAGCTTAGCAGGAACAAAATGTTCCTTGACAATTCCTGATATCGCTGCCAAACTGAGTGGCGTGATTGTATGCATGCTCATACTGGCCTTATATGAAATTCTATCTTTTGTTTTCTACTATTCTGTGGCAAATTTTCACAAACAAAACAAAGAATAATTGACAATAGGACAGAAAATACCATAAGAACCGCAGTGAATAAATAAAATAAGGTCCCACCGCTATGTGAGTGTTGTCATGTTACGCTTCCACTCTGTAATCTCAAGTCATCATGCTATAGTACGTACCAAACACAAACACTTCGCTTCCACACGAGCATTTGATCATATTTTTTCTTTTGGTACATGGTATTATTTAGAATAAATTGAATAATTGGTCTCTTAACTTATTTATTGGTTTCATATTGGTCTCTTAACTAATTAACGTTACAAATTGGTCCCTTAACTTTAATTTTATTTGTCATATTGGTCTTTTTCGTTAGTTTTTATAAAAAAAACATTAATTTTACTTTCTATTATTTGTTATATGAACGCATAAATAATTTATTTATCAGTAATATTGTTAGTGAATATGATTATGAGTTCAGATACATATCTTGGACGGGAAATAAATACACTATCGACCTGTTAAAAAAGACCAATATGACAAACATAATTAAAGCTAAGAGATCAATTTGTGACATTAATTAGTTAAAGGACCAATTTGTAACGTTAATTAGTTAAGGGACCAATATGAAACCAATAAATAAGTTAATGGACCAATTGTCCAATTTAGCCTATTATTTAAGTACACAATAGGACTGTTTGGTAAAGTCAATATGCTAGTTTACTGATTATCATTTAAAAGTTATTAGTTAATTTATCAGTTATCCGCTATTTTTATCAAATAGAGCTAATATATTTTTATTTTTTTGTGTATTTATAATGGAACCGAGGATTGAACTCGAGACCTCTAACATATCATCCAATCCAAACCTCATAGACCAAATCTAGTGGTTAATGTAAATATATCTTTGGCTTGTGATGGTTTTGTACTTTTTTATTTTAGAAAAAACCATTGGTAAGATCTATTAAAATATAATATATGGGTTTGTCTATTTTCTTAGGGATGCTAATTTGGTTATGATTTGTAAAATTATTCTGAAGATATGTGAAGGTAACTTGAGTCTTTGTTTGTTGCAAAGTTTAACAAAAAATCTATTTTCAGATATAGACACATGCAGATGAAATCAAACAAGAGAAATGAAAAAACAGGCACAATTAAAAAAATGAGTAAAAAAAATGGCAGGAAACAAAGATATATGGCTTTACAAACATTGTTTAAAATTTAAAAAAAGTTAATTTTTGAAAAAATAGTGTATTTATTATCTTTACTTCTATTTTCAGAAGAAATATTTTTTTTTTTACAATTATCTTAAACAATGTTTATATATAGCACACATATCAACATTGCTATGAGGGAAAAAAAACTTATTAACATGACCCTAACGAATTAAAATGCATATGGCATGACTCATGATCAAAAGTACATATCATATAATTAACTTATTCATAAAATTCAATTTATTTACATTTACTTTTACACTCATCATAAGTATATCAAACTAGCATGCCCCATATATTAAAATATCAAGCAAACATTTCTCTAATATAGTCCCTTCATTAACAACTTACTTATGCTAAACTAATTAATTAAAAACTAACACAAAACAAATAGAAAGAAGAAAAAATAAATAAAGCTCAAAGGGACAAAAAAAACTGTAATAAACATCAAAGAACACCCAAAAAAACATCAGCAAAAAGTGTTTGTGCTGCAATGAACAGTCGCTAGGGCTTTGAGTACATCTCTTGCGCATGGCCTAGTGGTGGGATCAGCTGCAGTACAGTGTAAGGCGAGACTCATGGTCTCAACAACGTCGTTTTGATAGGATGATACATCTCCACCCTTGATCATAACAGAATCTATCCACGTGTCAAGATGACAATCAGAGTAACAATAACGGGCCCACTCAACAATATTATTCTTGTGATAAATACCATTTCCTGCTTCTATGTCTATGGTGCTTCTTCCCGTTAATAACTCAATAAGCATAACTCCAAAACCATATATCTCACTCTTTTCTGTCACATCTTTCCCATTTCTTTTCTCTGAAAACATAAAATTCCCATACATTAATCAAAAACAAGATTAAGATATGCATCACATAACATAACATAAGACCGATAAGACATTTAAAATTCTCTAAGCCAACAAAATTTCGTTAACATACATGAATGTATTTAATTAATTGAGAAAATGATTTTATTCTTCTTTTTTTCGACAAATTAAAAAAATAATAGTTGTAAGAATTTTTTTATAATAAATATTTCACCATTTAAAATTTATTTAATAATTAATATATCTAATCTATAGTATAAAAATTGAAAGGGTAAAATAAACATTTTAGTACCTGGAGCAACGTGAGAAGAAGAAACAAAACATTTCATATCCATAATCGGTGTTCCTATTCCGGGAGGGTTGAGTTCAAGGCGAGGAACACCCTTTCCGTCCACCAAAATCATATCTGGTGACACCTCACCAACCAAACCAATCCATAAACATTCGCAATGCAAGAACTTAATCGCTTTTGCAACCCCCACCGCAATTTTCCACCTTTTTGGCCAACTCAAATTATGCAAAATTTCCCTCAAATTTTTTCCCTCTTCAAACTCATAAACCAAATACCCTCTTTTACCACACCTAAACATTCCAATAAGCTTAACAATATTCTCATGTCTCACTTTTTTACCAAACGTCACCGTATCATCCCAAAAACTCACCGAAACAGAATTCGTGTCAATTATTTCTTTCACCACGAATCGCATTTCATTGGCCACACATTTCCCTTCGTACGAAACCCAGTTTCTTCCTTTTGAAATCGCTTTTCCTTCTTTAACCGACGACAAAACATCCTCAACGGTAACAAATTTCGACGCTGTAGAATCGAAGAAAATCACTTCCCAAGAACCATCTTCATTTTCAACCACTCTTCGTACCTCAAAATTCTTCTTCCTTCTCTGCACGAAAACAACGAGAAAACCAGCACCAACGAAAACCACCAAACCCATTAACACAACACAAACTGAAAAAAACAACGTAGTTGAATTCATCTGATTGTTTCTTTTACACGGTGGCAAACCGTTAGAAGCATCACCGTCACCGTCACAGAGATTATTTCCGGCGACTGAACTTGCATTGATTGCAAAGAAAGCTTCAGTGGAAGGCAATCTTCCATGAAAATGATTATATGATATGTTAACTTCAACAAGCGATTCAACATTTCCTAAATTCTTTGGAATTTCACCGGAAAATTGATTCTCTGATAAGTCAAGTAAACCGAGAACCGGCATCTCGGCGAGTTTCGTCGGAATCTCGCCGCTTAACTGATTATGGCTTAATTCTAATGAAACAAGTTTGTTGCATTGAAAAAGTTCTTGTGGGAATTTTCCAAAGAGTTTGTTATTGTTGAGTTTCAATTGAACAAGTTCTGGTAAATTTTTGAAACCAATTTGAATGTAACCAGAAAATTGATTCTGTGATAAGTCCAATCCTTCAAGTTTGTTACTACCAAAAGAGTTTGGTAATTCTCCATAGAAATTGTTGTTAGCCAAATTAAGCATTTGAAGTGATTGCATGTTCCATTTTCTATCATTGATTCTTCCAGAAAGATTGTTTCCAGAGATATCTAACAAGTATATCTGTGGCAATTGGGTGATTTCCAATGGCAACTTTCCAGATAATTTGTTGTTTTGGAGTCTCACTCTTTGTAAGGTTTTACAAGAGGTTAATCCTTTTGGGATTTCACCTTTGAAAGAGTTTGAAAAGAGGATAAGTTTTTGAAGATTTTTAGATGCACATAAGCTGTTTGGAATTTTGCCTGTGAGGTTGTTTGAAGAGAGGTCAAGAATTGTGAGGTTATTGTGCATGCCAAGTGTTTGTGGAATTTCACCTGTTAATTTGTTTGACCAGAGTTGAAGAATTTGAAGGTGAGGTAAAGATGTTATAGTGTTTGGAATTTTACCTGTGAAGTTGTTTGAGAAAAGATGAAGAATCTCTAGTTTTTGAAGGTTAACAACAAGGTTTGAAATCTCTCCTGAAAGAGAATTATCACTGAGATCAAGTGAAATAAGATTCTTCAATTGGAATATAGATTTGGGAATTGGGCCAGTGAGTTTGTTTAGGTAGAGAAAGAGATATTGAAGATTGGTGAGGTTTCCAAGTGATTCAGGAATTTGTCCTGTGAGGTTGTTGTAAACAAGATTAAGGTGCTTCAATGAAAGTAAGTTTCCAATGCTCTTTGGAATCTCACCTGAAAGATTGTTGTATCCTAAGTAGATCCATTTCAACCTCTTCATTAGACTTATCTCTGTTGGAATCTCACCCACTAATTGGTTTGAAGCCAAAGTTAAGTACTCTAAACTTGTCATGTTGGTGATGGAATTTGGAATTTTTCCTACTAAAACATTGCCACCTAGATCAATATATGTTAAGCTTGAAAGGAATCCAATTTGGTCTGGTATTTTACCTGAAAACATGTTGTTTGAGAGATCAAGAGTTTCGAGGTTGATAAACGATGATGAAAATAAGGATTGTGGTAAAGAACCGGTGAGGTTGTTGTTGCTAAGATTGAGGTAAAGAAGTGAAGAGAGGAACGGAGAATTGAAAACAACTTCTCCAACAAGCTGGTTGTTGGAGAGGTCGAGATGTGTAACATGTGGAAGTTGTAAAATTGACGAGGAAACCTCGCCGGAGATGTTTTTTCCTGAGAGTGACACGGTGTTAACGTGCGACCAGTTGTCGCAGGTTATGCCATGCCACTTGCAGATAGTAATAGAGGAAGTGTTGACCCAGTTGGAGAGAAAGTTTAGAGGATCAAATTTGACGGATGCTTTGAAGGATAAGAGAAGCTCGAACTCTTGTTCTCCATGGGATGAATAGAAGTTGAGCATGAACATGAACATAAAAAAGGACATAAACGTGAGGGATTTTGAAGTTTCTTTGGCCATGTCTTCTTGAATCAGTTTTGTATTTGCTTTGTATTTAACTCCTCTGATCCCAAGCTGTAAAAGGTGCACAAAATGATTAGTGCAACTTTTTATAATTATGTTAGTGATAAGTGATCAAGTTCAATAATAGTATCTGTTAGTCCATAAAAAAATAATGGACATAAAGAAAGAATATACATATATTTACAAGTATGGGGATTAATTTCACAAAAGAAATTAAGAGTAGATATATATATATATATATATATATATATATATATATATATATATATATATATATATATATATATATATATATATTTGTTTCTGACAAAATTGAAAATCATGCAACTTTTGCAGGTGGCTATGAGTGGTAAATTTGACTTATAGAGAGTATTAATTTTATATGAGATGGGTTGGTTATTTTAAGGAACATGCATGCAAGGTTATATTATGAACTTAGATAATGGGAAAGCTATAATTAGTAGTATTACATACCCAACAATCATAATTTGAGGATCAATCACTTAGTTTTCTGTTGTTGATGATGCTGTCTTGGTCAAAATGAATTGAGCATAGAGAAGAAATTTTACTTGGATTGGAAGCAAAGGAAGAGAGAAGTGTGATGAATTGAATTATTTGAATTATACTATTTGAAGAGTATGGATTGAGTGTGAGAGAGAAGCATTTGTACGTGCTTAAATAGAAGGAAAGGGTGGAATTGGGCATTGAGTTTTTGAAGTATAATTACCAAGTTGCACCTTGACTTGTTTGAGAATGGTGTTTGAATACAAAAGGTTGAAAGGGAAACAGGGACAGATGTTGGAAAAAAGGCTCTGATTTTGTCGGATTGTTACAAAAAAAACTGTTCTTTTTTGACTGGCTCACTCTCCTTTAGCATTTTGGAAAGTGACAAATAATTTCTGTAACCGTTGAAAATAAACCCTTGAAAGTTCAAACTCTTTCTATTGCTTTATTGATGATTAGTTTTCTTAAGTTATGTATATGAAATTTGTATGTGTTTAAATCTTAATGGTGTGTGGATGTGTTGGTGTACTTGCTAGTTCCCGGAACTCTGGAGAAACGTCAGGCCAAATGTTCCAGGATCACAAGAGAAAGACGTCATATCTCCACCTAAAACTTTAAAATATTAGATTAATGGATCATACTCGAGGACCATAAGAGAAAGAGACGTCACATATCCAACAAAAACCTTAAGACATTGGGTTAATGAATCACTTATCTTATAAATCCAACATTTTTCTCATGGACGTAGGACTTAACCACTCAAACTTACAACCTAAATGTACTTGGTTACTAGACTGACCAGTTATGAGAACAAGAGTAATGCTAGTATAGCAACACTGTCTCACTATATCTTGATATGATCGGTTTGTACTATGTTGTTGGAACTCAGAACTTTGTATTAATGCTTTTTATTTGATGTTTCACTCCAATATTATGTCTGTTGTTGGAACTATAAAACAACATAATCAAGATTAGTTATGAGGATTACCACTTTGTAAACCAATTTGGATGCAAGTTGTTGTATACTATTTGTATTTGGTCCATTGTTCATCATTTCTGTTTGAAAAAGGCACAACCACATGCAAAATAACAGGATTATTTGAATAGTGTATATTAACTTGGAGAAAGGGACAGTACGTTCATGAATACATTACTTAATTGCTTCTTCACGAATTGTATTGTTGGAAATGGAAAAGGATGGGAAACAAGTACAAACAAAGTTTCACACAAATTTAAGTTTATGGACAACGTTAATTGATTGATTAACTTATAGTCTTACATTAAAAGTCTTAACCAGTTTACTCTTTATTTGGAACATTATTTACAGTTTACTAAGCACAATATTATTATAAGTCTTACATTCGGTCGATAAAAGTGTTTAATTCGATCATATTTAAAGTCAATAGAATCTTTTCCCAATAATGGAATAATATTTTTAGGTTGAACTTTCGTCATGCGTTTAAGTCATAATGATTGACGATTTAGTAGAAAGTTTAGTCATGAAGAAAACTATTTATAAGCTGAATTAAGATATTTCGTTAAATATTAATAGATGAGTGAAACTGCAAAAAAGAATAAAAACTACTACGAGGCACTATCTGATAGAGAGAAAATTGACGTGGATGTTGGCTAATGAACTAGAGTAGTAACATTTTGAATTGAACACTACTTGTCAACTTTTTTTTTTTAAACACACACACTACTTGTCAACTTAAATCTTAAAAATTGAACATTTTTTATGATGTTGGTGGCAAATCACTTACTCAGATTATCCTTCTACTATAAGAGCAAATTATAATTTAGAGGGTGATCATGTAATTTTCATATGAAATCAATGGCAAACGTGGGTGAAGTGAAGCGATCACATAATCAGCTTTTTTTTACCTATAGCATGATTAAAAGCAATGTTATTGAACGGCTTTTGTTTGGACTATTATCATATCTTGGATTCTCTCATAGAGAAAGAAATCAAACTTTAAGGAATAGAATTACACAAAAGAGAAAAATAGGAGCTACACACCTTACAATTTAAGGCAAAAAGGGAATGAGCAGAGCCACAATTAAAATATAAAGTGAAATACAAGAAAAAATAATAAAAAGAAAAAGTAGTGAGTCTTTTACGTTGCACACTGACTAGTACTTAGTTCGTGGGCACATAAACTTTATAATATAAAAATAAAAATACAATTATGATAATCTCTCTTTTTAATCTTTTTTTTTTTCCTTGTTTAGTGGTGTTGTGTTTACCCTATATGTCTATGGATGTGTAGTTTGAGCAGTAATAGACCCACCCACAATGTCTTTCTCGAAGGAATATACAGTGAGTGGTCTTTGTCACACACAGCATGCTTTGCCCATATCCCATTTTCTAGGGTTTTACACCAAAAAATTCTCAATTCACCAATGCTATATCCTTTGCACCCACCCATTTTCTGTTTCTGTTATCCTTCAATTCTTCCCCACTAGCCTGCAATTCAATTAAACTCTGGGCCTGGCTACCCTCTCTCTACCAACAAATTATACAGGCATTGGTGTAATTTTTGTAGGCTTTATTTTCCACCCTACATAGATTTGTTATCATAATTTGATTAATAAATTTTCTATTTGATCAATATGTTACATCAAATCTTATTTAATTCAATGATAAAACTTATGAATTTAATTTATATGCACTGACAGTGTAAAATAATTTTACATTGTCAACCAATGACAACCATGTATTCCGCCACGTCACCCCACTTCACCCCACTTTCTTCAAATGACATGGAAGATTGGTGGTTTCTTATTGGATGATCGTGTAAAATTATTTTACACCGTCAGTGCATATTAATTAAACTCAAAACTTATTAATAGTAAAAACAAGGTAAATTCTAATATGACCACTTCATCAAGTGGTCCATGGTGGACCAGTTATGAATAATATTACAACAAATACGAATTTTACAAAATTCACAGTTGGATTGAAAGTTTATATCATATAGATCATCTATAGAAAATTTTAGAAAAATTGAAAATCATTTGATATGTTATTAAGACCCATCAAGATTAACGGTTTATTAAATATTGTAAATCTTGATAGGTCTCAATAACATATCAAATTATTTTCAATTTTTCTAAAAGAATTTATGGATGATCTATATGATATAAATTTTCGATCTAACGGTAAATTTTGTAAAATTCGTATTCGGTAGATTACTTGTCCACAGTGGACCACTTGTGAATGTGGTCCACCGTAGCATTAGCCGTAAAAATAAATGTGTATATGATGAATGACATACATTATAGATTTGACTTTTTTTTAAAAGTAATTAATTAAAAAAATTAAATGTTTTTAATTTAATAAAAAAACATGTGTATGACTTTGAAAGTAATTAATAAAAAAAATTAAATGTTTTAAAGATCTGAAGATTAAAATTAGTTTATGGGTATCTGATTTGTGTGATTTAAATAGATACATATGCAAAGATTTACACCTTCATTGCTTATAGAATTGTTTTTTAAGGTGTCAATGATCTGAAATTAATATCAAAAACATATAATGATTTGATTCCTATACAATGCACGTGTAAAGATATTTTATACTATTAAAATAATAGTATAAAGATATTTTACACTATCAATCGATTATAACTGTTAGATCATTAAAAATATTTGATTTTACTTATAATTACATTTAAAATCACTCATTTGATTTGTTGGGCTTGGTTAAAATGTGTTATACTTTTTACCTCAATATTGTAAAGAAATTCAACTCATACTTAACAGGAATTTAAGTATTAATCCATTCATTGTAAAAAAAAAAATTAATAAATTCTTAGTTAAAAAAAGTATTAATCAATTTTTTAAAAAGAGTATCAACAAATATTATATTTTATGAAAACAAAATATTGTAATTGGGAGATACACTACACACAGTACACTTCACCATCCCACGAAAAAGGTAACAACTAGGCAGCTTAACTAGAAAATTCCTTCCCACAATCAATTTCATATAGTATTATATATTATTTATTTGGTAACGAACTCTTAAAAACTTTGTTGCATATTTTTCATATCAAGGTTAAAGTTTCTTAAATTCAGAGTTTTATACTTCTGAATTGTTATATTGAAAGAGAAGATAAAGTCTAGAACTTTGTATATCAAAATTCTATTGTACTCAAATTTGTATTCAAACTCTTGTATAAAATTCAGATTAGTGAACATCTGTCCATGATTGTTGGAAGTAAGAGAGTGGAAAAGAGAGGATTGTTCTTTTGTTTCACTTTGTAAGGATCATAAGAGGATTGTCCTTATTGATTGGTTTAGTGAAAAATCCTTCAAGGTGTGAAGGGACCGAAGTACTCTCGGATTATGAGGGGAACCAGTATAAAAAACTCTTGAGTCTTTTCTCTTCTCCACACACACACGCACGCACGCACGCACACACGGCTCTTTTATTTTTGTTCGTAAAATTAGGCCTAGCTCTACCTAGCCCAAATGTGTTGTTTCCACTAGTTATTTTACCAATCAAATAGGCTATAAAGATATTAGGGTCTTTGTCATAAAATAAGTATTACATTTATAATATTATTTTTCATATAATTTGTTATTGTAGAATATTAATGAAATATTTGTTGTTTTTTCCAAAAAGAAATGGAGATGGTGTAATCTAAGTCAATATTAATAATAATGTGTTGTTTTTTCATATAATGTGAAGTGAATCACATTATAAAAACAAAATCAATATTAATAATAATGTTTTATATACAACAATAAGTTACGAAATTTGAAAATTTGCGATTATTCAAAAAATAACCGTTTTAGCTAAAGTATGACAATATATTCGCTCGGTGCTTAATGAATTTTCCCTCCAAGAGTTAGTGTATCTTTCATTTAAATAATTTATAAGGAAAATTAACACTTATCAACAACTACATGCCACTAGATGATTGGTCGAAGGCGAAAGCAACAAGAATAACACGTCACAGGCCGACTATTGAAGAGGTTGAGCAACATTGGTGCAAACCACGACATGATACGCTTAAATGCTATGTTGATGTTGCGGCGTGTGATATAGAAACGAACCAGTTTTATATCGGAGCGTGTCTGAGAGATGCAAATGGCAAAGTGTTGAAGGCTATGTGAAGAGCTTTAAAGGTAAACTTAATTGAGATCGGCAAAGTTGAAGCCGTGGGGTTTTAGAGGTAGTCAGGGAGAGTGGTTAGGAGGTTTTACCAAGGGAGTTGGTCTTTGCAGTGCTTTTGCTGCGGAACTTTGGGGAGTGTTGGAAGGTCTTACTCAAGTGTATAGGATGGGGTTTAGGAAGGTGGAATTGGAAATTGATTCAGAGGTTGTGGTTCGTGTGCTCAAGAATGGTTGTTCGAAGAGTTCCTCCGGATGTTCCTTGCTGAAGCGGATTTGGCATTTGCTTGCGAAGGATTGGGTGGTTGAAATCTCGCATATTTACAGGGAAGCTAATCATTGCGCGGATGCATTGGCGAACCTGGGTTGCTCTCATGATTCTCATCTTAGAGTCTTTGATAGCTGTCCCTCCTTTATGAAAGATTTGTATAATCTTGATTTGTTGGGGAACTCCACCCCTAGATTAATTTGCTTGTAATCTTTTCTTTTTTTGGGCATTAGCCCTCTTCAATATCAAAAAAAATATGCAACACATTCAAATGGAAACAGATTTTATTCAAGTTGCTCAAGGTATGGCAAGGAAAGTCAGGAACAATGGGGAGTTTCAGAGCAGAAGTCCTATTTGAATATTAAAAATGACACCCCCCCCCCCCCCCCTCCCTTATAAAAATACAAATAAAAATATTTAAATTTTTTTTACCACACTAATCTATTGATGCACATTTGATATTTCATGAACATTAAAAATATACAATTATTATTATTATATGGCCTCAAAATTTTGAGGTCATCAAACAGAGCATCAAAATTTTGAAACCCAATACCGTCAAACACCTGAAACATGAGTGTGGGCAGACCGTGAGAAGCTTGGAGTCATTATCAATATCAATATATATATAAAAGCTTAATAACATTTTTCTAAAATTGTAATGTTAGTTGAGGAGATAAAGCTAATTGAGTAATTCATAAATTAGTCCATACAACTCATTTATATACTAATCCCTATATATTGTGTCCATTTTATATTAAAATTATTGTTATAAATGAAATGCATTAAATTTGTTCTGGTAAAAAAGAGTTGCCCATTTTAATACACCGATAAAGAATAAATTGCAGTAATTTATATACTATTTATGTCCCAAAATAAATGATGTGTTTAATCATGTTCACGTTTGTCAATCCATAATTTTAATTATTAATATCTTTAATTATCTATTATTAAAAATTATAAAAATTGTATATTTTTAAAATACTCGTCGAGACAAATCAAACAATGTCTTATTTGTTAACAGTTACATGTATATATTAATAGAAAAATATGGTTAACATAGATCATATAAATAGCATCTAAAGTCAAATTTAAATCATTTATTCTAGGACGGAGTAGAAAATATCACTTTTTATACTAGTAAAAAAAAATACTTTTTCTTATAGGAAGAACACTAAAATTATAATATCTGTTGTCCTAAAAGGTCCACTACGATGGTGACTAACTCACTAACATGTACAAGTGGACGGATTAGCCAATTTGATCAGCACAACATCATGCTAACCCAATCCATAGTTTAGTATCAAAATTCTACAAAAAATAAAGTGCTCAATTATAACGGAATTCCTCTGTTTTTAATGCACATGAAACCCATCTAGAAACATCTCCTATTGGGAATTAAGCTGTCAATGATCCACAAGATCACAAATATGTCAATAGTTTAAACAAGAAACATTGGACCAAATAAAGTTGATGTTGATCGATTAGTACTTATTTCTAATCTTTCTTTTATTTATTTTTCTAGTTTCCAGCTTATAAAATATATATGTATGCTATTGTAAATATTCCTTTCGTGTCTCATAGATTACCAACCGATTTTGTCTGTCTGAAACAATTTTGCTCTTTGTAAAATGTTCACAAAATGTTTACAAGTCAACATTGAATGCATCTCAAGATAAATAAACTTAGTTATACACAAATTAATTACCAAATTTTTAACCGATCCATTGTTTAGTGTCAAAACTCCAACCAAATTACTCTTTATGTGTATGTATGTAAATGTGTCAAATGGTCTTATAAATATTGATAAAGGGGGTAATTGAATTAGTAGCTCGTAAGTTTGTCATTACTTCTTTTTCATTTTTTTGACAAGGTCATTATGTTACCTTGTTTTGTCCTTGTAATCTTTCTAATGATTATGTTCTCTATGAAAAGGTTATATATGTGTCATTGTTGTATACGCTAAGGGTGAATAATTAATTGATCTAAGTTCATGTTTTGGGTTCTACTTCAATAATTCCGAGTCAAAACTATGGAAATATTCTCATCCCACCCCATGTTTCTTTTCTACCCCCAGAATTTTCATTTATGTCTTTGAATAAAAATTTCGGAACGTATTTTTTGAAGTTTTTTTAGTTAAAATTCGGAAAAAAATTGGGAATTATGTTTCGAAGTTTTTATTCAAGGCAAAAAAAAATTTGAAAAACTCGTCCCGAATTTTTTAATCAAGGGTAAATTCGGGATCACAGGATAGTAGAAAAGAAATTTGGCGGGTGGGAACAGAATATTTCAAAACTATGACTCTTGTAGCCCAATACAAGTAGCCGGTTACTAAATGGACTAAAACGTTTCAAAGCCCAAATTTTAAATCAGAGTTAAATGGGCTAACATGTGTTCTGTACGATTATAAATAGAATTCACCAGTATTTGTATTTACCCCCCTAACCTCCAAGCTCTCTGAATCTTCTATATTTTTAAAAATATTTATTGGGTTCTAAAATCCAATACTTATTTTTATCAAGACAATTTTGTTTTTTAAGTTGTTTACGTTGTTTTAAATATAGATATATCACATGATTCTTCCGCTAATGTGAAACTAGACATAACAAATAAATTGTGGATCATCCTGTTGATGGAATTTCTCCTCATGATTCTTCTGATGATGCAAAGTCATACATTAATATAGCTTAAATATGTTTTATATTCTATAATTCAAACATAAAATTATTAAATTTCATATATGTATAGGAGGTGTTTGGATTATAGAATCCAAGGAAGGTATATATAGCAGGTGTTCAAATTCTAAAATCCAAACATGTAAAATATATGTTCGAATTATAGAATCTGAGCAGGTTATTTTTGGAAATTGGGGGGAGGGGGAGGGGAGAGAAGATGAGAGACTTAGGGGGCGAATATAAATAGTTGATGGAATTTATGAAACCTTTCGTTATTAGATCATCATCATGGTCGAAATCGAAAATCCCTGAATTTGGTGTAGTGATTGTTTGAAATAACCAATTTTGAAATTTACAAAAAGGTCAAAACTAGGCAGGGGCGGAGCCACTCATGGGCCGAGCAGGGCCATGGCCCGTCCCAAGTTTCAATTATTTAATTTTTTATAGGTATAAAATCATATTTTTGTTTAGTGGTATATTACATATATTAGTAATTGCAGAATTATATCAACAATTCCATGTGGTGTAGTGGCAGCCAATTCCGCCCTAATAAGTCAAAAGTGCGAGTTCGAATCTCGCCTTGTACATTTTTGCATTTTATTGCTATTTTAAACAAAAATACTACTATAAATTGCAATTTGTGAGACTTGAACTTGAGTCTTTCCATGTAAAAATCATATCAACAAACCACTACACTACATGTTATAAACTAGAATATTAATTCAAAATGTATATATTCATATCATAAATAAGGAAATATAAAAAATAAAATTTACGGCCCCCCCAAGAAATCGGTCTAGCTCCGCCACTGAAACTAGGTGTTGTATAAAGCATGTTTTTTCCTTTAACAAAGGACCGATCATCATTATGAAAAAATTATGCATGCTTAGATTGATAGTGAGATTGTCAAAATCATCCCGGTGAACTACTGCAATTGAGACGATTTGCTCCATTTTAAACATATGAATGTAGTAATGTACAAATATTATTGATAATGTGACCAAATTAATTAATAATGAAAACAAATAACCCTATACTTAAAGAGTCCATATAAAAATGAAGATAAAAAAGATAAGTAACATAACTAGGTATTAACAAACTTATTATCTTTAATACTATGGATAACTTATGCTCCTACTAAGCTTAAATTTCCTTTTCTCTAAACTTCTTTTAGCTATTTCCCTCATAGACAATGTTATGGACAGTTTAGGATTAAGTCTAATTGTAGCATTATATTCCTGGCAGAAATCCTTGTGATAGTCCAAAGCATCTTCCATTGTAACTTTACAATTTTGCCTTACTCTTTCTTTAACAGCTTCACAACAAAGTCCACACAACCACTTTCCACAATGATCTTCTTCAATTTCTCTCATATAAACTCTGCTACATTCATCTTTCAACCCACAACATTGACATTCAGCTTCTTCTACCTCTTCAATATCATCAAACTTTCTTTCCACTTCCAAGGTATAGTATTTCCCAATTTCTTGAGACACGTCCGATACCGCCTTCCGAAGCTTTTGCTGATTCTCCTCCTATAAAAACACGTGAAAATTAGTGTCCCAACTAATTAACTAACATAAAGATCGACCAAAAATTAACAAATATACATAAAAAGTTGAAATAACAACGACAAAATAACAAGAAATTCGTATATAATTTTGTTCCCATGTACGAGTGAAATTTAAGAATAAAACAGCTAGAATTTTGTTACAACCGAAATGTAACTAACTTTATAATAAGTTAGAAGTTAATTAGTAACATTTCAGTTGTAATTAACTTCTAATAAGAGGGAAAATATTAGATATTACTAGGTAGAGCTAGCACCATTGCATGAAAGAAACAATTTGAGAGCTCTTATTTAGTTTTTGATGTTTCCTTACACAATCATGCATATATATGTGCGTATTTATACATTATTATGTACATGTGGCTGAGTGATGATAATATAAAGTGAAGTTGGGTGATATTTTTTTAATAGCAAGTGACAAGAAAGACCTTTACATGACTAAGGTAAAATGTATGTGTGCACAAGTCCTATCAATATATGTTTTTTAATTGGTCCACTAGCAATGCAAAAGCAAAAGGTTTCTAATTGATTTTGATATATCTTTGTGTAAATGCAATAGAGAAAGACTAATATGCTTTGCAAACTTATGAATTGATATGACTTGTTTGCCAAAACATCTGAAATTAATTAATGAATCTAAACTTTTCTCTTTATAGCTTCAACTCGTGAAGATTCAAGAAATGGTATATGTGGAACAAGTTGTACTGCCATTAGCCATGTAACAAATTTTATGCATGGGGACGTGGATGATTGTGTACTGTTTGAATTAGAGGTGGACAATGGACGGGTTTGGGCGGACTCGGTTTCAAAATTATCACTCAGTCGAAATCGCAGAGTCAAAAAATAAAACTAACCCATCCATAAAATAAAGATTGATTTTCACGGGTTCGGATTTGCGGTTTGAACGGGTTATCGGGCAGTCTGATTCAGTTAGAAATTAAAAATAAAAAAAAATTAAAATAGTAATAATATAAACTCAACCTTTGGAGTTCGGGGTGGACAAAAAAACCGAAACCCGTCTCAACCCAACTAAAACAATCATGGAACATTTTGAAACCAAAAACTTGACATTTCTTCAAAAACTTGACATTTCTTCATCTTGTTTGTCTAACTTCGCTGAAATCAAATAATTATATTTTTAATTTTATTTGAGATTTTTATTTTTTTTTCTTACTTTTTACGTTGATTTAGAGTTTGTAACACTTTTCTTTTGTGTTTGTTTTATGATTTTCTCATCTCTGGTTACATATTTTCAGAATATAAATTCCAAAGGTTGGATTTGTTTTTATTTTTATATTTTTTTTTTGAATTTTTTTATTTCTAACCGAATTAAACCGCCCAATAACCCGTTTAACCGCAAATCCGAACCCGTGAAAACCGATATCCATTTTACGGGCAGATTGGGCCTTATTTTTTGACTTTGCGATTTCATTTGAATGACAACTTTAGACTCGAACCCGCCCAAATCCGCCCAGTGTCCACCCCTATATTTGATGGGGATATTAATATTATTTAGAAAAAGTATAGTAGATAGCTTTGGTGGCACCCTGCATAACCGGATCACGAAAATAAGAGTAAAAAGCTCAATTTACATAAAATGTTCCATTGTTTATGAAATCTTTTAAAACTTGATCTCTTTTTAAAGTGTTGCTATAACTATAAGGTTAGTTTGTAAATTGTGATCCTTCCTTATCTTGAAGTTGGGATAAGTAAGTAAGACATGGGCGAAGGTTAACCAATTATTTGTTGGATAGCAACAGACATAAAAGGTTATCAATACACGTAATTCATGACGAGGGAAACATGGATCTATATCCATATACTATATGACTTAAGCACCCTGAAAGTACAAGCCAATCACCTTAATTAGGGCCACCTAGAACGTTAATTAGTTGCTATCTCAAAGCATCATGATCGACCAGGTTAGGTTCCATATTCCATATTTAAAGTGAAAAAATAAATGATTTTTGGACACATTACCCCTTTCAAGGGCGTTCGGCCTAATTTCTGTCAAAATAAAGTGCATTTTCCCTTTTCTTTTGTCAAAAGTGAAGTATTTCTGATTAAATTAAAGAAATAAAACAAGGGCAAAATAACGCTACCCAAGTCAGCTAAGCTTATAGCTTACTCCCTCCATCCTTAATTATAAGCAAAAATTCACTTTTCAGATTCATTGAAAAAGTGATGTTCAATGAATCTGAAAAGTTGACTTTTGCTTATAATTAAGGATGGAGGGAGTACTCTATAAATGGATATATACTACATGGAATATAATGATACTAAGGGCGGCTAAGGATTTAATAAACTTTTAATATTTTAAAAATCTCATTTTGATAATTTTGTCGCTATGTCTCTCTTTTAATCTTTTTTTTTTTTTTTGATAAAAATTTTGTCGCTATGTCTCTCATAACTACTATCATCATTTTCTTTTAATTTCTTTCTATTGGTAAAATTATATATATAAGTTGGTTTCAAATATTTGGAGGTTTGTACACTGAATATTAAAAATGAATCATTTAATAAAAGTGAACACTTTAGTATATATTTTATTTGGACATAAAAATCAAAAAAATAATATTTTATTTGGACATTTACTGTTATACTGTTAAGGTGTACAATTCTAATAGATTCACAAATAGTATTGAATATAAAAAAATTAATTACCACTATTTTAAAACTATTATAATTGTTCACATTAACAAATCTACCGTACATGTTAAATAAAATTTGTACTGAAGAATTCACATTAATAAAAATAAATGCAAAAAACTCATAATAAAACTCATTTTAATTACAAATATATTCTTGTAACTAACATACAATATATTTATGTTTCAATCAATAACATCAAAATATATTCTAGCTACTTACAAAAAGTAAGGCCTAATTCAACTAACAATTAAATCCGCAATCATGTCACTTCATTTATGGAGGGAAAAAAAACACATAAACCAACAATAATTTGACTAAAATTATGAGAGGTTAAGATTGGACATTTTAAATAAGGGTCATGCTAACTATTACTCTCGGGAAGGACAATAGTTAAGGATACTAAAAAGAACAAGTTTTGCATTGTTAATAGTAGTATTCTTTATATTTTAAAAAAGTAAAATACACAAATTCCAAAACATTTTTTACCATATATAATTCCTGAAGCACTAGTTAGCATTTTCTTTTAAATAAAAGTTCATGAATTTGATTTCTAACTTTTACTTATGAAGAAACTCCGGTCGAGAGGAGAAAAAAACTTAATTAGGTTTTCTATAGTAAAAAAACTTAATTTATTTTTCACCAAAAAAAGTTTTATTTGTTCACCTAATTGCAACATAATTTTCAATAATACTGTATACTCTTTGGTTTAGCTCGTGATTGTCATGTTTGAGAAAAAAAGTTTGTATAGATAGCCTGGCACGCAAAAATACAATCAAATCAAATCAAATCAAAATATAATAATAGTCAGGTCTTGTAGTTTTTATTTTGTTTCTCCTTTCCAATTTCCATAGCTTGTAATGCAAATAGTATTTCTTGATTTTGCAGCCTACCTGCACCGTCATTTTCGAAAATGAAAATAAAAAATCCAAGAATTTTAAATTTCCTATTTGAATTGACTAGTTGAGGATTTCAAACCAACAAATAATTGAAATAAACACGTAACTATTTACACCGATAATAATTAAAAGAAAGAAATGTGAAGAAGAAACAACTTAAGCCACACACGAAATGGCAATGAAGTAGCATAGTTATAGACTTATAGTTCCTACCACCTAAATACCTAATTGGAGTATGTGATGGTACCCAAATAAACACGTCGTACATGTCATAAATGTCCAGTTATTTAAATGGAGATATCCGTCTACTATTCTATTCAATGTTTTAAAAACCGGACCGGTCATCAAACCGGTGAGGGTACTGGGTCACTAGTTCATTGGTCGAACCACCGGGTCATTGATCGAACCGCATGACTAAATCGGATTGGACCGAATAACTCGGTTTATTAAACCGGTGTCTATAATAAAACTATATAGTTACTAAATTAGTCAAACCGAATAACTCGGACTCTAAAAAAATTATAATACCTACAAAATTTGAAAATATCATAATTTAATAATATAATATTATAATAAGTAATTAAGCAAAAAATATAAAGTAGAAAACTTTCACTCGTGTGAACCACTAAAATCTAGGATAAATAAATAAATAAAGTCATATAAACATATGGACTCTTTTTTATAAGCCCAATCAATTATTAAACCCTAAATAATAACTATGAAGTGATACAAGCCAAGTCATAGCCGTCTCTTCTCCTAAAGTTTGTTCTTTTACCTCTCAAATCTCAATATACGTACTCTTCCTCTTCTCATATCACTTTATTTTCTTCTTTTCTCTTGCATCTTTGTTTCTATAAAACTAATGGAAAGATGAACAAAATAAATTGTCATTTTTTTCTTTTTTTTTCTTCTCCCAATCTTTGTAATATTGATTCTGCAATTTTGTTTATGATTCAACCAAAATGTTTCAAACATTTTATTTATCCAGAAAAAATATGATAAAATTGGTAAAGACTGGTTAGATCTGGAAAAACTTTGATCTGCTTGTTCCTATTTCTAGTTTTAGTCTTCTATATTTTAATTTTAATTTTTTTTAAAAAATAAACGGCGTCGTTTCGGGGCTGAAGGGAAAGAAAAAGAAAAAAAAAAGCAATCAAACCGTCTGTTTTCAAAACCGCCGGTTCACCGGTTTTTTCCGGTTTTGCCCGGTTCTGATCGGTTCGTCTGCTTACCCGGTCCAGAAGTCAGACCAGACCGTTTTCCTTCCGGTTCCCGGTTGGACCGGTCCGACCGGCCAGTTCGGTCCAGTTTTTAAAACACTGATTCTACTAACTGTATTTAAGCCACTAAATTTGGTCTAGTGATGACCGATGAGGGGTTTGGATTGTATCTATGAGATTTTAGATTCGATCTTTATTGATAACAAAAAAAACTGTATTTTCTTTTAAAATGTCAAAAATATAGAAATAAACCACAATTTCATTCCTTAATTTTGTAAAATACTCTCAAATAAGTCTTTCTCTTTTTAATTGACCATTTGCTATATTGTGAAGAAATCCTTGAGTCGGGAGTAGTTTTTTTTCTTATGCATCATGCATAAATAATAAAAATTGTTTAATACATCCCCTAGATTGTTTAGCGCACCCTTCAAATTACTTAGTGCGCCCCCAAATTTCTAACGCACCCCTTAAAAATTTAAGGAGTGCACTGAACAATCTGAAATATTTATGCACGGTGCATAAAGATGGTTAACTTGTGCCCCTTGAATCTATAGGTACTTTCACTTGGAAGTTCCATGTATTCTTATAGCTAGACACGTCGTATTGACTACTCTTTCTCATATTAGCCGTTTTGGCCATTACTCTGTTCCCTGAAAATAACTTAGTCTGCCCTTTATTAATATTGCGTCATTTTGGAACATTTTTTTTCTCTACAAATATGTCATATATTTTGTGAGGGTAAAGTAATAATTAAAAAAATGTGACTTTATATTTTTCGTCCATTGCATTTATTATTAATAATTCAAGGTAAGAAAAATTATATTAGCCACAAAAAAAAGGTGTAATATTAAAGGAAAAGGAGTCATATAATTTCTTTTTTTTTACAGGAAAAAAAAAAGAAAGAAAAAAAGCTATTATAATTTCATTCATTGTATATTTTGAAATTATTATCTTTTCTATTTTTATACCAAAAAATAGTAATATTTGTCTATTAAATCTTGAGTTAAATATGTTTCAAGTCTTTACATTTTGGCAGACTTCTAAAAATAGTCCCTATATTTTTTTTATGGCTTAATTAGTATGTAGGTCCCTTAAAGACTTTTTTGGTTTCACTTTGGTCCCTTAAAGAAAATAATTCCACTTTGGTCCCTTATAGATATCTCCGACAGTCAATATAGTCCTTTTTGTCAAATTTTTATCAGAAACCGTTAACTTCTGTACATGTGGCAAAATAGGTTGTTTCGTGGCACCTGTACATAAATTAACTGTTTTTGAAAAAAATGAACGGAAATAACCAAATTCATCGATGGAGATATCGATAAGGACCAAAGTGGAACTTATTTTCTTTAAGGGACCAGAGTGAAACCAAAAAAGTCTTTAAGGGACCTACAGACTAATTAAGCCTTTTTTTATATTATATTTTTAGTCCCTCACGTTTTTGTTGTTTTCAACATTGGTCCTTAATGTGAAATTGTGGCTGACTAAATATACGAAAAATGTCATATAAATGTCACACAGAATAATTTAATGCTAACTCTTTGCACACCCACGTAATTTAATAAGTCCGTGTGGTAGTGATGTTGCATTTTTCGTCAGTCCAGTCAACCAAAACTTCACAGTAGGGACCAATGTTGGACACGAAAAAAAACGTGAGGGACTAAAAATATAATAAAAAAAATTAGAGGACTAGTTTTAGAAATCTGTCAAAAAGTATGGACTAAAAATATATTTAACGCTTAAATCTTTAAAGAAGTGTTTAAAGCAAATGATTTAGGGCCCGTTTGAATTAGTTTATTTTTGAGTTTATACAAAATAAGTTATGTAAATAAATAAGTTTTTATGTATTATTATATGTTTGTCAAAGTAGTTTATAAAAACAATAGCTTATAAAAAATACAATTTTATATAAGCTCGAAAATAAGTCAATCAAAACAAAAGCTTAATTTCCTTTATATTTCTCCTTTGCATTTTTTTTTTTGCCTACTAAAAATTACTCCTTAAGCATCAGCAAGGAGGGCCAAGTGCATGTCCGTCGACGGTGAATCTTCTTTGCATTTTAATCAGGTAAAAACAAAGAAGGGGGTTTTGGTACCCAAAAAATACTAGTACTATTTAATTATTTTTTCATTTTCACTAGTAATAATTATTAAAAGAAGGATTTAATAAATTAGAATAAGGTTAAACTTTATTCCTATCGGTGGTTGATCACAACGAACACTACTTTAGTATCAAACTACTATAGATGGTGATCGAGCTCATTTACATGTTTGGGCATTGACTAGTTTTTGTACTCTTCTTTGTGGATACTTTGTAAACTTTTGAGGTCTTTTCGGCACACCTTGTGCTGACAGACTATTTGATTAATATATAAATTTTATTTTTGTCTTTTCAAAAAATAAAATAAAATTAGGAGCTATTTTAAATTCTTGTAAAGCTTCACTCTCTTCTTTTTTTTTAAACTTTAAGATAAGTTATGTTCGGCGACAAGCAAACAGCGTGACCCATTCGTTAGCACGGGCGTCATTGTCATATGCTAGTTGACATTGTCATAATCGTATTGAAAATAATATTATGAATGAAATAAGTTAATTTGGTTTCTGTAAAAAAAAATTAATAAAATAAAAATGAAAAGGAAAATGTTGGTTGGTACGAGATACTCAACTCAAGAAATGTGAGAATGATGTGGCAGGCAGTTGAGAAATAAGCAAAGTTGTAAATTAAAACTTTAACAACCACACCCACCATGATTTCCTTAAAAATAGGAATTAATTAATTTAACCCACCAATTACAATAGTATAGATCAGCATTTCTTGTATTTCTTGTTTTCACCCTTCGTACCATTTAGCATTACTCAAATGAAAATGGTTTGATTTTGTTTTTATGAAGCACAAGGGGTTTGATTTTCTCAACGCGTTTTTTCCTCCGCAGTATCTAAAAACAAAGACTGCCACGTGCCCATTTGCAACCAATTTCAACGTAACAACTATTGGCTGTATTACAGATTATAACCGTTCGATACGACCAAAGCTTTTTCTTTTACTACAGCATTTTCACAAGAAATAACCAACCGTCAGATCATTAAGGCGCTAAAAATAAACGTACAAGATTCATTTAACAAAAACTATAAATAATATTACAAACTGTGTTAAACAAAAAAAAAACTTACAGAGTTGTTATTTTGCTGTCTCTATTGTGCGCGTCTCTGTTCCAAATTCAATTTTCCGTTTCTTCCGCCGTCGCTTTCCTCCGCCACCACCACCACCGCCGCCGTTAGCGATGTCTTCCATCGAAACCGAGATGGAGCCACTAACGTCGGGAGCCAGCAACCGTATAATTCCTCTTCTAAAAGCGTTCAGAGCCTCTCTCTTATTCGTGTACACTTTTTTTCTTTCATTTCTATTGTTCGTTCTCCCTCGCCGGAATCGAGCGGTTCAACCTTCGTCTCCGAAGAAGCATTTGAAGAGACGTTGGTTGGTTAAGGAAGAAGAGGATACGTTTAGGAGAAGATTGTTAGCACAAGATGTTGGAATGGGTCATGATGACGGTTGTTGTCGGTGGAATACTTCGATTTTCTATGGTGTTAGAAATAATGCTTTGTTTTGTCGCTCTTGGTTCCCGGTTTTCGGTGATGTTAAGTAAGCTTTTCTGCTTTTTTAGAATTGTTTGTGTTCTTTTTTTTTTCCTTTTGCTTTGCGTGTTGAAATTTGATGGAATAATTCTGTTGTTAACAAACTGGGTAAACTAATTCAAGTTGAATTTGGTGTTTCTACTAGAATTGAGTTCTCTAGATGGGAATTAGTAATTGAAATTGCGAGAAATTGGAAGAATTCGAAGAAAAGAAAATGAGAAACTGGGTAAACTAAATCCTGGCATAATGTTAGTATTTGCATGGTGAATGAGAGGGTTTTCTGTTAGAGAGATGAAAAGCTTATACCAATTGCCTTTACATTTGTTTTAGGGAAATGGATTCCGTGCGATTCTAAAATGTCAATTTAAGTGAGTTGAGATCATCTCTATTTCCCAAAAAGAATAAGTTGGGATTGCTCTATTTCTTAGAAGAAATGGAAGTGTCCATTACTGTAGTTTTGAAATGAATTATGGATATAAATGCTCTCATTTCTAGAATTTGAGGTATTAATTAGACATTTATACAGTAAAACTATAGTAATGGACACTTTCATTTCTTCTGAGAAACGAAGATGATCCCAACTCCAATTTACTCAAAGCACCACTTTCTCTCCAATTTAGTCTCTAAAGTGTATAAAAATAAGGAGTAGTTCGTAAAGTATATAAAATTCATCAATTTAATCTCTAACGTATGCGAAAATCCATCATTTTAGTCACTAGCATTTTAACAGCTTGGACTAAAGTTTATGTTTACGATAAAAATTGGGTGCATGTTAATACATCACTGATTAATATCTCTCTTTTACTTTCTCAAAATATTTTTTTTTCTGAGATGATTTATTTGGCATTGTATGAGGAATGGATAACAAGCTCATGCTTATTGCCAGCCCTTTTTATTTGAGTTCTATTCCATGCAGTTGTGCAGCTCTCTTTAACATTTGGCTAAAGTTATTTCCCCTTATGTTCTTTCAGGGGCATTCTGATCATCATTCACGGGCTTAATGAACACGGGTAATCTTGCTTTTTAAATTTATTTTTTTCAGAATTCAATATTTGTTACAGCTTTTGTTGGGGATCTTTTTTGGGTTCCCCAATACATTGAAATCTTTCTATGGTTGATTGTTTCTAGAATAAGCAGTAAGATACATGCTTTGCACCCCAATTCTGACTCGGTGCTCATTTTTCAGCGGAAGATATGCAGATTTTGCTAGGCAGTTAACGTTGTGCAACTTTGGCGTCTATGCTATGGACTGGATAGGTAATTTAATTTTTGTGGTGTATGCATCTGCAACACTTGTACTTCAGTTTTTTGTTTTGGTGTTTTATTACCATCCTTATCTTTTTTTGACTGATCTGAAGTTATCTGTTTGATGCAGGTCATGGAGGTAGTGATGGATTACATGGCTATGTTCCTTCTCTTGATCATGTGGTTGCAGACACGGTAAGTAAATTTCTAGTTTTCTACTTAGAATGAAAAGAACTTAAGGCATAATTTAGATTAAAGTCACCAAAACCACTCACTATGAAAGGTAGAGAATCCATTTGTTGTACTGATAGTGATAATATTCACAGGGAGCTTTCTTGGAAAAGATTAAATCAGAGAATCCTGGAATACCTTGCTTTCTCTTTGGTCACTCCACTGGAGGTGCTGTAGTTTTGAAAGTAAGACTGAATTTTTCTGCACACCTTCTGTTATTAAATTATTATTTTTGTTGAATTTTGAATTTAAATTTCTACATTTTTTATGTAGGCGGCATCGTATCCTCATATTGAAGTGATGGTGGAAGGAATCATATTAACCTCGCCAGCTTTGCGTGTGAAGCCATCTCACCCAATAGTTGGTGTAAGTTTTGCATTTGTAGTTTATGCATGATGTTTGACCTTGTAGTTTATGCATGATGCATGATGTTTGAACTTGTTTCTTATGCTTGCTTTAAAAATATGCTATAGTATAAAAATATCACGAAAAAAACCTCCCTGCCCCATTTTCAACTATTAATATCAAGCCCTGACTGCGCAAATGACAGTAAAACCTTAGTATGATATGAACTCTAGCTCTGACTCATTTGATGTTTATCAATTGGAAGCAGAATGCACAACCCCAGCTGTTATTTTATGTAGTATTGATATACCTGTGACTCTGTGAGTTGTATCTCGATTTGATACAGACTGAACTCAATTGATACTAATCATTTGGTGTGTATCTATATTGGACGTGAATCTCACTTTGAATCCCGAATCATTCTAATAAATCACTATCTGAACTTGGTGTAGCCAGCCACTTCTTTTGTCCACTTTGTATAGCCAGCCACTCTTTTTGTTTATTTGATTTATGACTTGCATCTTGAATTATTTTAAGATTAATAGACGATATATGTGCTTGTAGGATTGCTCTGTTTGTTTTTTACTTTAAATTTGTCATAATTTAGTGGTAATGTATCTGACGATTCATAATAGCATTCGATTCACGATTCAGAAAACAGGTGTGCTGATTCACAATTTGAATATTGATTTGATAACCATGTTTCAACTTACCTTTCAATTGTACTAATGAAATATGTAAAAAATGAGTGGTTAACTATTTCTCAGCACCACTTCGTCTGCATCTTGTGCTCTTATTTCTGATCTGTTGGCAGAAATGATGCTAAAACCGGCTTTTATTTCCTTGGCTTATTTATATGATCTTGTTTACTCATGAAGTGTGCAAGTTCAGCCATATCCCTTCTCATATTTGGGTCAATACCTCTCCTTTCCATTTAATCATTGATTGTGTGCTTTTCTTTGAAGAGGGGAAAGTACTCCTCATGGAGACAGTATAAGCAATAGTGAATCTTAAGATTATGTTGCTGCAGTGCATCATGATTATTAAAAAAATGGATCATTCTTTGAATTTTGTCGTGATTTTTGTTTATTCGAGTGTTAAAACTTAAAAGGATCTGTGTGATGTGTTTATGCAGGCTGTTGCTCCAATATTTTCTCTGGTAGCTCCAAGGTTCCAATTCAAAGGAGCAAACAAAAGGGGAATTCCAGTTTCAAGGGATCCAGCTGCCTTATTGGCAAAGTACTCCGATCCTCTAGTCTACACTGGACCTATCAGAGTCCGAACTGGTCACGAAATATTGCGAATTTCGTCCTACTTGATGCGAAACTTCAAGTCTGTGACAGTACCATTCTTTGTCCTGCACGGAACTGCTGACAAAGTAACTGATCCATTGGCATCACAAGATTTATACAATAAGGCAGCTTCTGAGTTCAAAGACATAAAGCTTTATGATGGCTTCTTGCACGACCTTCTGTTTGAGCCTGAACGCGAAGAGATAGCTCAGGACATTATCAACTGGATGGAAAAGAGATTATTTAGTACTATTTGACAATGTTAATGTCAATAATGGAAGGTTGATAGAAAAATCAACACAAAAAAAAGGGGTGGGGGGTGCCAACTGCCAACTACCAAAGTTGGCAAGTGTGTAGAAATTGAAGTCGCCCCGAAGAGAGGGTGGCGGAAGCAGCTAGGTTATTCCTTAATTTGTTTTATTTAGGTGTTGGACATATTTACATTAATAAATATATTAGTAGTATTATATATTATTGTGTGTGGGGATTGTTGTCCATTGATAAATTTGTACATTCGATTGGCTTAAATTTCAGTGGTTTTTTGGTTTGCCCCTGCTGAATCCTGAACCAAAATTCCCACAAAATATCAATTGTATAGTATGCTTCATTTTTTTTTAAGAACCACGCTGGTTAATTTAGTATGCTTCACAAATGTTATAAGAATAATGCATTGTATACGAACATTCCTTTAACGAAAGGAATGAATGCATTCTATATGGTGGTTATAACTTATAAAATAGAAGATTTCTTGTGTTTCGTTGAATAGTGGTTACTTGTTCGTAGTAAATAGCACATCTCATGTTTTAATGATTTCATCTTTGATGTTGCATTCTTGTATGACATTTCTCGTGCTTATATGAATCTTGTTATGTAAATAAAAATCCTTCTTTTGTCTTTGTTACACATGAAAGACAAAAATTAAATAGTGATTTTCATAAAACTAGCTTCCCTTAGACATGCTCCTCATATGGTACCACCAGGTACGGGTTTTTATTAATTTTGATTTTCTTTCGAGGAGGATTTTGTTGGGTCACCATGAGGAGACAGTCAGGGGATCATCCACATTGGGCTCAAAAACAACTTCACAGGTGAGTTGAACACCACACTTTAACCCAAAACCTTAAGGCATTAGGTTTACGGGTCCTCTCACTTATAAAGTGTTCAACCTCCACTTTTCTAAGCAATGTGGGACTTACTCACTCACACTTGCCACAACAATCTCCCCCTCAAGTGTGAGTCCATCCACTCTTGGATATGCTCCCCCTCAAGCGGAAGCTTTCTTCATCCATACACTTGCACCGCCGTTGGCCACACTCAACGAGACACGCCGCTTAACCACCTTTGTTAGGAAGACTTTCGATACAAGGAGCCGGTCGAACCCTTCGTCGAACCATCGGCTCTGATACCACTGTTGGGTCACCATGAGGGGGCAGTCAGGGGACCATCCACATTGGGTTTAAGAACAACTTCACAAGTGAGTTGGACACCACACTCTTACCCAAAACCTTAAGGTGTTAGGTTTATGGGTCCTCTCACTTATAAAATGTTCAACCTCCGCCATTCTAAGCAATGTGAGACTTACTCACTCACACTTGTCACAACAGATTTGTGAAGTGTGTGGGTTGTAAGAGCTAGCATGATCTCTGCAATATGATATCTTGCAAATTACACCCTAACATGAAATTTTTAAAATTTTAAACGTAGATACCGCTACTTAAGTAATGAACGAAGGTATTTTGGTAATTTTGTAAAAAGCGCGAGTAAAGAAGTAGGGTGGCAAAAGTAAACCTGTTAAACATTTCTATGATCCTAATAAGAGTTAATAACAGTCTCAAAACCCATTTAGACTTAGTAGCCACGTTTAGCTAATCCTTATTAAACTGATATACTAAGTATAATCAAATTCTTTCAATAGGGTATGTAACAGTCTCCAAACCCATTTGCATTTAGACTTGATGACCATGTTCGATCATAACCTGAGAGGCTGAGACCCGATTCAAGTGTTTGCCAATTCTGCATGAGTTGATTTCAACGTCTAATTGTGATGCAAATGACCAAATCATTTTATTTTGGTCTAGTGGAAAATCACTACTTTGGTGTAAACACAAACACAAAAATAAAGAAATTACATTATAGAAAGCAAACAATTAATGAGATAGCAAGACATTGTCGAGGACCCCATACATCTAATTCTATGTTTGAGGCATTCCATACTACTTTGACTTGGTGAAGAGAATACAAGTTCAATTTTGTTGGCCAATCACTGGAGACAGAAAAAGTCAATGATAGACAATTTGTACCGTAAAATAGAAGATACACTAAATACTAATTTTTTATTTGTTTACAAATCTTTGCATGTCTGATTCTACGTGCATAATGAATCTGATGACCAGTTCAAATGTGTTTTTATTTTGATGGATCCGTTCAAACTGGTGTTCTAATTAATCTTTTTTTTTTGAACAACTGTTCTAATTAATCTATTATACTGCTCAGTAAGTTTTCTCTTTACAGTTCAATAAATTATACTCCTATATTAGTTTTTTTTCTTTATCCTTCTTCCGTCCCTTTTTATAAGAGTTAATTTAACAAAAAAATTGTCCCTTTTTATAAGACTCTTTTACAATTATCAATGACATTAATTATTCTTTTTCCAAGCTTACCCTTATTTACTTTGCATAGTTTTTTTAATAGCATTAAATTCTCTTTTATTTGGTACAAATTACTATAATTAATGGTAAGGGTAAAATCAATATAATTTTTCAATCAATTTAATATCAAAACCCACTTTCTTAATACTCGTGTTTTGTCAAACTAGCTCTTATAAATAGAGACGGATGGAGTAGTTAAAATTGGTGAATTATTAGTTGTATACTCCCTCTAGTCTTGTATGTAAGCAAAAATAAATAAAAAAATACGTCCTTTAAGAAAATGGATAAAGTGTATTAAATGATGAAAAAAACTATTTTATTTTCAATTTTACCTTTGTCTTTGGGCTTATTTATGACATTAGTAGTTGCATGGATTGATGGAGTAGAGTAAAATTATGTTGGAAACCCCACAAAATAGTGTAATCATATAGGTTTATAATAAATGTAATAATTGATTATATTGGAGACTTTCAATTTTTTGTTTTGTTGCTTATATTTAAGACCGGGGAAAGTATATATTATATACGAAAAATACTAATTAGTGTTGCCCAGACACCGGTTAAAGAACTGAAAATTTGTGTAATAGATTTTTTTAAAACACATTTTTGAAGTTTACTATTTTTGAATTCCTTTAACTTGTGCCTAAGTAACACTAGCTAGTTAGCATAATTCATTAATACTATTATATATTTTGAGTGCATTGTCATCAACAAGTAGTGGTGAGGAATGCAAATTTGAGTAAAGAATCGAAGTTCAACACCCACAGGGATTATTTATTTTTAATTTGAAACCATAAGTAATCCTTATTATAAGAAACCATCCCAAATAATCACTAGAGAAAATCGAATCTGAGATTTTAAAAGAAGCACACTCCTATATCTCAAGTCAATACCATTAAACCAATCCAAGTGGGTTGAAACCATCTATGTACTTATTATAAGAAAATTTACAAAAATCATTTTGGTCTTATTTATAAGAAAATTTCATAATTTTAAGGTATGTTTATTGTTTTAAAGATTTTTCTAATCTTCATTTAATGTTTTTTTTAATATTAATAATAATAGGCATATATATATATATATAGGGTCAGGATCAAATGACACCAAGGTGTCAAACTTAGTAACATGACACCTCCGATAATTCTTTAACGGATAATCGTATTACAAAACCCACCGTTGGATTCAAAGCTATTATTATGTAGATCATATCTATAAAATTTAAAATTAATCGGAAATCATTTGATGGGCTAAAGGGAAGGATCAAAATTAACGGTTTTGACGAAGTTTTGTAAGACGTTGGTTTTTATGCATCTCATTGACATGTCAAATGATTTTCGATTGATGTTAAATTTTATAGACATGATCTACATAATAATAGCTTTAAATCCAACGGTGGATTTTGTAATACGATTATTCAGTAAAGAATTATCGGAGGTGTCATGTTACTAAGTTTGACACATTGGTGTCATTTGATCCTGACCCATATATATAATACTTCACAAATTTTTATGAAAGTGCTGTATATTTGTAAAAACATTTAAAAAGTTACCACAAATATATTTTAAAATTGAGAATTGAACTCGAACTTCTTTTATCACTTTATTTTCTAACTTATTTATCACATTCACAGAGTCATTTTATATCACCCCCAAAGCATAAAAATGATGGCATAACATATCTAATTTTTGAATTTGTGTTCAAATTCAAGTTTCAACCTCGTTGAAGAGCTCGAATTTTCTCAATTCAATGTGATTTAACCTATTAACTTCGAATTTATGGTATAACAGATCTAATTATCTTATTTTGTCAAAAAAAAATCTAATTATCTTATTGGACTAGTTATTAATTGTTTCAGTTCCCAGTTAAACTATCATTCAAAAACATAATATTGAATTTTTTTTTTTTGTCAAGTATTAGAGTATAATTTTAAACTCTGTTAATGGTAATTACAGCATTAATAAATTAAATCCCGTCAAAAAAATTATTAATCAATTATATAAAACTATGATATCCAATAACATTTACATCATTTTAAAGAATAAAAATTTCTCTTGACCAAAAAAAAAAGAAGAATAAAAATTTCTTTTAGGTTGTCATTTTAAGAACCGTGGATAATTTATTCAACATAAAATAAAAATTAGCAACAAAATTAAATTAAAATGTGGAGTAAAAAAGTTTAAATGCCTTACATAAAGTATCTAAAACACTTTTCAGCTATATAGAAGAAATTGGTAGTAATTAAAATATGGAGAACACAAATAATATTTTATTAAAATTTATTAAAAATAATAAGATTGATATTTAGACTGAATCCATACTAAATGTCAATTACAATAATATTGATATAAATAATATAACACACAAATAAAAGTAAACGAGTTTCATTATACAAAACAATTAAAAATTGCAATCACAAATATTATAAAGATAATGTCACAAGTGAACATGAATAGTTGTAGTAACTTTAACTATTTGAAGATTGGAGAGTAAACAAGCTCAATCTTATTGGCCATGCACTTGAGAAAGTTCCTAATATATGCATGCAAATTTTCCAAACTCCACCCTTCCACCGGATCACAAGCACACTCCCATTCAAGCATACACCCTACACGTTTACTATCAACGCCACCATTGATTTGTAGTGGCAATACTTTCATTATAGCCTTATAATTCTTAAATCCCATATTGTTATCAACAATTTCATAGGACAAACAACGTTGGATTGGATCAATTGTTAATAGCTTTTCTTTAAAAAACTTAACAATTGGCTTCTCATCAACCCCTTTTTTTGTTGAAGCACAATAACGAATGAGACCAGGTTGACCTTCAATTCCTTCAACTTTATAACATGTATCAATTGGAAGCCATTTGTGTAGGTTACAAAAATCTTCTAACACTTTCCATACTATTTCCTCCGAGGTGCCTCTTACCTCAACGGTGGCTTTACCTTCCCATTTTATTGGTTTATTTTCCTCAGCCATTATTCTTGTAGATTGATCTATAGTTTGATTGATGAGGATTGTTTTGTTGCTCTTTTTTAAAAATATATAAGATAAGATGATGAATTTTTTTTTATGAAATTTGTGTGGGCTTGATATCAATATATAGAGATTTCCATATATATTAGTCAACTCATGCAGTATTCTAAGAACGCAACCACGCTCTTTCGACAAGTTTCAATTATAAAACAATATAATACCTAGTCAAAGGAAATAAAGTTTCAATATAATAATAAGAGTACTGAGATTATCTAATATGGAATTGGAAACTACTATTTTTATTCTCTATTAATTACTATTAGCTAGGTTTTTCTAGAACACTACTCTTGGGTAGGGGTGAGCATCGGGCGGGTTCGGTCGGATTCGGGTCCAAAATGGTTCACCCGGAAAAAACCGAGAGTGTAAAATCTTGGCCCATCACCGACCATTTCAAGTTTCGGTTTTGTCGGGTGTCGGTTTAAATGAGTTACGGGTTGGTCGGTTCGGTTTATTCGGGTTAGCATAGTGATAAAAAAAAGACACACATGTACATATAGAATACCGTAATAAAATAACTTGTTAGTGAATACCATCTAAATATTAGATCAACAATATGACAAATATATAATTTAACTTTGCAATAATACAGTTTAGCTTGAGTTTTGTGTGTAAATAACTTGTAATGTATTTTTTTATTATAAAAGAAACGCAACTTTAATACATACGATAAGACGGAAAAAGACTCATGATTTTACAACATCGGTCGGGTTCGGTTAACGACATATTTAAATTTTTAAAACCGAACCCGACCGTATTTAACCGTTTGTACTCATTGTTTGTCACCCATAGACCCGACAACCCGTATAAATCCGCTCGATACACCCAACTTAACCTCGGTTAGAATGAGTTCGGTCGGTTACGATATTTTTGCTCACCCCTACTCTTGGGGTATTTACCAACAAGAACAAGTTATGTACATAGATTTGCATATGCATGTGATGTGAAGTAAAATTAGTTTGTGAGAATCATATACAAATTAATTTACTTATAGTTGTAATGAACCAATATAGGCCTAGACAATAAAATTGGCTCACCATGTATTATATTCTCTCCGTCCCATATTGTAAGCAAAAAAAATAAATCCATATTTATTAAGAAAATTAGAATGTGATAATTTGAAGTATGACTTTTTATGTTTTTCTTGAAATAAGTTTCATGAGAAGATGTAAGAAGAATTTTTATGGGTCATTGATGATTTTGAGGAAAATGAGAGAGAGTAAATTAAATGCAATTTGTATTAAATTTTATGAGAGTAAGTAAAAATAAATCTTAAAAATAATGAAAGTGAGTTGTTTTTGCTTAAAATTTGGGACAAGAAAAAGTGGTTTTTTTTTGCTTATAATATATGGGACGGAAGGAGTATAGTTTTGGGTGATTAATCATGTTGTTGGAAGAATATAGTAGAAATAAATAAATAAATATCATGTTTTGTTAGTCTCTTTTATATTATTTCCTTCGTTAAGATTTTTTCTACACCATCTCTTAATAATTTGGGGGTAAATAACCAATGAAAACAAATTATATGCATCTGAAGCTACCGAAAGTTTGTTGAAAGTTAGTTTAGGTAATACACGCAAATGTACTTATATAGTTTGTTATCATTGGTTGTTAGATAAATACGCCAAAATTATCAAAGGGTGGTGTGTAGGTCTCACCCTCCATTAATAAACAAGTAACAAGTTGTTCATAACAATTTTTGCCATTTCAAAAAAAAAACACAAGTTGTTCATAACAATTTGTGCTCTCATTAATTGTTGGATAAAAATCTCTGATTCGTTGAGGATAATGTATTTCTGATCACCTCTTTTTTTAACAAGAATGTATTTCTCACCATATTATTATTATGAATATTATTATTTTACTTAAAAATATATATATCTTCATTTTTAACTATTTTTTAGATATCTATATCAAGCACACTCCTCATAATAATGTTATTTTTTATGTACAAAGATGACAACTTATGCGATTATTATAAAAGAGTCAACTTTCTTCTATCTCTTGACACAAGTTGTGTTGTTGATGATGTTTGCATGGAATTGAAGTTTTTTTTACATATAAAAAATAAGTTCATTTATTTATATTGATAGAATATATTGAATACGATTACAAAAATGAAAGGGTTGAATTTCCGAATAAATTTACAACACCTAAATTATTGACATACAACGACAAAATATCTAATAAATAATAAGGTAAAATGAAAGTGATCGGAATATGAGTACTTATATCTTCAGATCTGTGATGTCGACATCCAAGTCATTAAATTATAATGGATTGAAATTTCATCTTTCGTTATGAATCAAACGAACATAGCAATAAGATAAAAAATAAATAATGACGCGCCAAATTGATGAATAATATAATTTCGCACTAAAAAAAATCACAAAAGAAAAGGTCAATCTAAGTAGAAACTACTCATTTAAATTAAAAGAGAGGAGAAAGAAATTGTTGAGAAGTGATTTCGTTACCCTCCAAGTAAAGAAGAAAGAAATATTAGAGAAAATATGAAACTTCCCTCTCTAAAAGAAACCAAAGCCGGCTAGCTCAATTATTTGTTAGCTGATCATCTACTTTTAAAATGGAATTGACGTTTTTGATTTGTTCCTTCTGTGCCAGGCTGCTAATTAAGCCCCCGCTGTGCGTAACGTGCTATAATAATGCAAAACTATTAATCTTGATTAGGGGTCAAATATATGGAAATTCTAATATGGACCAACTCATCAAGTGATTTATGGTGGACCAGTTATGAATATTATTATAACAAATTCAAATTTTACAAAATTTACCGTTGGATTGAAAGTTTATATCATATAGATCATTTATAAAAAAATTTAGAAAAATTGAAAATCATTTGATATATTATTGAGACCCATCAAGATTAACGGTTTATTAAATACGGTAAATCTTGATAAATCCCAATAAAATATCAAATGATTTTCAATTTTTCTAAAAAAATTTATGAATGATCTATATGATATAAACATTCAATCTACCAATAAATTTTATAAAATTCGTATTCGATATCACTTGTCCACGGTGGACCACTTACGAAGGTGTTCCACCGTAGCATTAGCCGTCAAATATATCCACCGAGTACGCATAAATATCTACATATACTATGATATGCAAAATATCTATTTTTTTTAGATAACTTATAAACGGTTAGAAATTCACTTTACAATAAATAAGTATAATGTTTAGAGTTTGAACTTTGAATCTTGCATATAAAATGCGATGTATATTCTTTTTATTGATATTGGAAAAAGACAAAAACATAGTTACTAAATCTTATGTAACAAACAAAAAAATCATAGTTGCTAAATATATTAAACCTTTGTTTGGTTTTGCGCTTATCATTACTAAACGTGCATTTGGACCAGTTCATCGTGATTTTACTCGATGAAGGCTGTTTGGATCATGGTTGAAAAATCAATTCAAATACTTAAAACCAATTCTGATTGAAGCAACAATTTCTAACTTTTGGATCTCACTAAACATATGTTTGGGTCAATGGTAACAAGAATTGAGTTTGATAGATTTGATATTAGGCCATAATCTTTTTATCATAGATATTTTTTGAGCATTTGTCTATAGAGTCTTAATGTTTGGTTGAATTCTTTTTAGGTCATAAATATTCAGAATGGCCAAAATTGGAAGAAGCCAAACTTGGAAATGATGTGAAACTTCAACATGATAAGAAGGTTGAAGAAATAAGAAGAATATGTCCCTTGAGAAAGATGAGGAAGATATTAAGGTTGAAGATGTTATGAAAGTTGAGGATAATAGTTTTAAGAGTGTGGATGATATTGTAGACCTAGCTAAAGATTAGTTAATTAATGTATATGATTAGAATCTGAAATGATATTGTGATAGTAAATTATTAGAATCTAAAATGTACTTGTATGATTAGAAAACAAATTATATTATTATATATGGAATAATATTTTGATTTATTGTAATTATTATATAGAAATTCAAATGTTTTTTTTACAACTATTCTATTGTCTTCTAGACTAGATGTATTAAGAGTGATGAGAATTGGGTTGCACGTTACCTAGTTAAACATGCCATTGTTGAGCCCAATTCTGTGTGGATTAGTGAGCCATCATACCATTGAAACTTTCTCTTTATGTCCTCCATATTGCTTTTAGCACCCCCGACCCCTCACCCCACCAATTTATGTTTTTGCCTTTTGTGGTTCGGATTTTATTTTCCAAACCTATTTCGAGTTCTATTTTCTAAACTACTGGAAAACAAAACAATAACCAACTAAGTTAACTAATTTTCTGCCTAACCATGATAAACATGTTTTTCATGTTACTAAAATTTCAGCCAAACTTACATTTTAAGTACAATTAATTGGTATTCATAATTTAAAATAAATTGTTAGAAATAATATAAAACAATTTATGTGGCCTTATCCTACCAGCATAGAATTTAGTATTTGGTCTAACTCATCCTCACAAAACCGGCTTGTAAGGTGAGGATTGTCTCTTACTTATAAAGATACATTCAGGTCATCTCGCAACCAATGTGGGACTTCTTAACACACCATCTCACGCCCAGTACTATTGGGTTTGGTGCGTGAATATCAACGGTGGGCGGCCCGATAGCGAAAACATGATAACAGGTGGTCCAACAGATCGTGGAGAAACTCTGATACCATCTTAGAATTGAGTATTGACCCTAACACATCCTCACAAAACCGGCTTGTAAGGTGAGGATTGCCTCTTACTTATAAACACACATTCAGAACATCTCGCAACCGATATGAGATTTCTAATTCTAATGTCATAATTTACAAACTAGACAAACAAATTATTAATCATGTTTTTCTTTAGTTAGTGTAACTTCGATTGCACTTATTAATCATCTAATTTTCACTTCATTTTTGCATTGCTCTGTTTTGATAATCACTGTATAGCTATTTGTTGCGTTGCTATTTCTTTGAAGTTGATTTTATGATTTTCATTTTAATCTTCAATGTATCACTATATGTAGCTATTTGTGTAGCAATTTATTTGGATTGATTTTATAATTTTTCATTGTTTCGTTTTACTTTTTTCATTTGATTTTTTTTTTTGCACTTGGTGAAAGTTTAAATTTTTTGTATATTTTTAATAGAAATCAATAACATTGTACCAATAATACATATTAACAAAATACATGTTATTTAAGGTTTGAAATTGTGGGCACAGGGCTAGGGCGAGAAGGTTGGCACAAACAAAATAGCAGGACCGGTATAATTAAATGACTCGGTGTATACCTTACTTATAAGAAGAGAAATGATATTTGTACAAATAAAAAATTAACAACTTTAGACAACTCTCTCTCTCATACTCTCATTACATTATCACTCTCTCTCTCTCCTCCTCCCACTTTATTATTTTTGTTGCCAAAGAACATGAGAGTTATCCAAAAAATGACAACTTTTTGGGTATACAAATAACACCACTCTATAGGAAATAGCTTATTTATTGCTCTTTTAAAAATTATTTTAATTTTTCTTTCTCATATTATAAATTTTTTAGGCAGTTCTAATTTTTTATAAATAAATGAAATAACAATAATATTTGAGAATTCACACACATAAATAGAGGAGTTGGGTTCTAACTCTGATTACAATATTTGATCTGACAATTTCATCATTTTTGTCATTTGAGTTAAAATTTGTGGACAATGCAATTTTCATATTATTAATTAAAAATAAATTTTTATTATAAAAACAACTTGGTAAAGTAAATTATAATTTCCCCTTCTTTGCACATTTTAAACAGAGATGGAGAGAGTAAAAGAAGGAGAAGAAAACAAAAACAGACATGATTACTCAAGACAATGACAACGAAAGACGGGAAAAAAAAACATCACAAAACACTAAAGATTAAAAACACATACAACACCTGGTTTTATTTTATTCTTGACTAAAGACAAAGCTTAAATTATTCTAACATCACCAAATCTTTTTCAGCATGATGATTCAACCTCAATCTTCTTAGCCATGAACTGAAGACAATACTCAATATAAGAAGTAAAAGCTTCCAATGTCCAACCTTCAACTGGATCACAAACATACCCCCACTCAATCACACATCCAGCTTCATCATCATCATCATCATCATCATTGATTGGAACAACTTTCAATGTTGCAACATAAGACTTAAATCCCATGTTGTTATCAACAATTTCATAGGACAAACAACGTTTGATTGGATCAATTTTCAACAGTTTCTCTTTTGCCCATTTGATTGTTGACTCAGACTCAGAATCATCAGAAGCTGCTTTGATTGTTGAAGCACAGTAACGAATAAGACCAGGTTGGTTTTGAATACCTTCAAGTTGGTAACATGTTTCTATTGGAATCCATTTGTGTAGGTTGCAGAAATCTTGTAAAACTAGCCATACTTGTTGTGCAGTGATGCTTGTTGCATCGATGGTGACTTTACCTTCCCATTTTGGTTGAGATTCTTCTCCCATCACTCTCGCCGATTGTGTAGCTGTGGTTTGTTACTGATATTCTGAGACTGTACTGACAGAGAACGTGGACACTGAGAGACTTCATATACTTCTGTCAACAATTATAATTAATGCGGGAATCATTAGTAAACCACGCAAGTTCATTGAACCGTAGATTAAAGAAAAATTATGGATAGAAAATAATTTATGTAGTTGTCCAAAATGGATTCTCGCCAACTCAGTACTTTTTAAATTTATTGTAAAATTAATGTATTTGGTCTGTAATATAGTCAAAATATATCATTTTTTAATGAATTTTAAAAAGTGACTTTTTTTTCTGTATAATAATGACCGGAGAGTATGTGATATATATATATATTGGAGTATATATTTATTTCTATCCTTTTCAAATTTTAAATTTTACACCCATTTTTAAAAATATACAGAAAATTAATATTTAACAACGTATTTGACAACAAAATTTTACATTTGACAATTTGTGTGAATTCGAACTTCTTCACAAAACAATAATCGCAAAAGAGTGGAGCCAAGATTCCAATAGCAATCAATAACCAAGCTGTTGTGTATAATTAGAGGTGGGAATAGCTTAGGTCGAGCTAGACTTTGTTAAGTCTGAGTCTGGCCTGTTAAAGAATCGAAGGCATGAGTCTGACTTGTGGCCTATCATAGGTTTATCTTTTAAGCCTGAGTCTAGCCTTTTGAAAGCCTAATGTGGCCTGTTAACCTGTTTAAAAGTCTATTTCACATGAACATATTTAATAAATAATTATATTTATTTTTAAAAATACTTATGAACTAATAAACCAACGTCTTTTGATATTTAATATGACATTTTAGAGAATTTGACTATATATGTCATCATATTTCAATTCTAGTTTATAATAATACATTTATATATATGAAAAACTAATGTAAATTAATAAACTTAAACTACTGAAAAAGTTAATAATTTTATAATTTAATCAAAGTATAAATTTTAATATATAAATAATAATAGTATTAAAAATATTATTCATATTAACTTAAATAGGCCGGCCTAGTAGCCTAAAAGGCTTTTTTAATGGCCTGCGGCCTGGCCTATTTAACTAAATATGCTTATAAAAAAGTCTTGGCCTGCTCTATTTAAAGAAATAGATCGGTCTGGCTTGAGCCTATGTAGGCTTGGCCTTAAGGTCTCGTAGGTCGGCCTAGCCTATTCTCACTTCTATGTATGACTCAAAATTTACTTGTTTCTCAAGAAAAAATTAATGCAAGATTTTTTCTTTTCTTGTTTTGGGTCATAAGGATATTTCTTAGGGTCCGTTTGATCTGTAAAATATAAGTACTGGACAAAATAGTACAGGACAGTACAAAACAAAACAGCACAAAACAAAGATTAAGTAGTTGAACAAATTTTGTATTTGAACAATATTTTGTGGATAAAATGTTATTTTGGTACTTTAAACAACTTGTGCGGAGGACAAAAAGTTGTCTCATGGTTCAGTGGGGGACAAGAATTTAGGTTTTTGTCCAATCCCTTGGTAGTCAGTTTGTCCTGTCCTATAAACAATTTTGAAATCAAACACAGTACAACTGAAGTTGTCGTGTCGAGTCCCTTATTTTTTAGTAGCTCAAACGCACCCTTAGAGTGCAAGACAAGCAATCTTGGTTAGCAAGTTATAGTCCACAAAGTGTTTTCTTAATAAGTAAAGGAAAATTACTTGTGATAATAAGATTAAAAAACTCTTTTCTATCATTGGAACGGATGAAGTAGTAATATTGGTTTCTATAATTTTAGTCATCGTTGATAAATATATATCATATATTTTTTATTGCACGTTTATTTGGATTATAAATATTTTCAAGTTGATAAATTTGATTAATAAATATTTTTGTTTATGATTAAAAAATTTGATATATTAGTTACTTAAATTTTTCATCAGCAACAACTTATTTTTTGTGTATAATTTTTCATTAACAACAACTTGTTAATGACATAAAAAAAAATTAATTAGTATTTACTTTTTTCAAGATAATACGGGTAAAATTGAAATAAAAATTAATAAGTTATAAACTAATTGAATTAACTTATCAAAATAAACTATAAGCTAGTATAAATAAGTTATAAGGTCATGGAAAAAATTACCAAGTAGGTTTTTCCCCCTCCAATATAAGCTTATAAATTATGAGTGATAAGTTAAAAATCTTTCGTTATACATAGAGTATTTTAAGTCCCACTAATAATTTAGATCTGGGTCCGCCCATATGTTCGTATATTGTGCAAAACTAAGTATACCTCCCAATTCTCTAGGTATACAAGCTAAGAATAACATAAAGGCTACTTCTTTTAGTACCCATTAACTTTCTTGTGCACCCTTTCGATTGCCATAAATGCTCGGCTCGCATTGTAGGGTTTAAGCGTTAAAAAAATGCAAATTCTCGAAAAACATGGTTCACACACTATAGTTGGAACACAATTTGCATTCTAAAATGATAACATGTTCGATGGGCATAATTTTGGCTATTTCCTGTAAATTGATATATTTTCTTCATTTTTCATAACTCATCTTCCCTCTCATCTCATCTCGTCTCCTCTTTTTTTTTTTTTTAAATATATCATGTTAAACAGTCGCATAGTCCATCGATAATTAATCATAATGCTCTTATTGTTGTTCATTGATGACGAGGGAAGGAACGTGGGACATATGAGCTTTTCTTATTGATGTTCTACTCCAAAAATGCGGGCGGAACTTTTTGATAATTTTAAAGGGTGCACGAGAAACAAGAGAGGGTGTAAAGTCTAACATAAATAGAAGTAGGGGCCTCTGCGGCCCACTCTAAATAACAATGGTTATTTTGGTTGTTTCTTAAAAGAAAATTGCTCTTTAGGTCTCCCTAGTTGCTGATAGGCCCCCCTAATATTCCAAAATACCCCTCATTCTGATACCAGAGATGTTTGGATCCTATATTCCGAAATCAAAACCAATTCGGAGTAGACGTTTGGAAAACGCGTATGTTTGGAACTTACGTTCCGAAACCACTTGTTATAAGTAATGTGTAATAGTTTAATAGTGTTGTATTTTTTTAATTGATATACATATATTATTGTATAATAATATAAATAAATATTATATGGGTATAGGGTGGGTAGTAAGGTACCCATACCTGCTCATTTTTGCGGCTAATTACCAATAATCGTGCCCGTATCCAAAATACAAATTTTTACCCTATTCATTTTAAATATTTTTTGTGGATATCTATTAAATATCCATTGAATATGAGTCAAGTTGTCATTCATACAATATTGACCGTAAAAGAAGCCGGGTTCATCCAATTGGGTTGACCAACATTCCCATTTAATGACTTGTATTTTTATTTATGGTGAGTAGTACTTATTCATTTATTATTTTATTTTTTTTATTATTTTTGGTAAAAGTTTATTTTATATACTCTCCACATGGAAAAGATCTTTTTTTTTGACAAAATAATTAATAATAACTTAATAATTAAGTATTTTAGCACACAGATTTTTTTTTTGTAATGATAAACACCTATTTACGAATTTCTGTCCTAATACAGTGTACCTAAGCTATTCTCTTTTTTTGGCAATATGACCTTTTAATTTATAATTATCCTTTGCTATTCTTTTACTAAATTCAACAAATCTCAAGTTTATAAATATTACACCACCGATTCATTTTTTTTTCAGAATTTCATTCTTACTCATTTCGTTCTCTAGTGTTAACACTGCCATGACTAGGAGGAAAGTCAAGCTTGCCTACATAACCAATGACTCAAAGAGGAGGACAACATTCAACAAAAGAAAAAAGGGTTAGAAATTTTCTTTCTCTCACCAGCACTTCATGTCTTAGGATTAAAAAAATAGTTTGTTTGTTTTTAATTAACCCTTAGTAGTGGATGAAAGTTAATATTTTAATTTTGTGATCACAACTTTAGATGTTCATATTAAATAGTAAAACTATTTTTCGCTTACCATCTCGTTGAATTTTTTTTATAACAGGTTTAATAAAAAAGGTTGATGAAATAAGCACACTTTGCGGAATCGAGGCATGTGCAATAATCTTCGGTCAAAATGATGTTCAGCCAGAGATTTGGCCATCACCGGTGGGAGTCCATACCGTGCTGTCAAGGTTTAGGGGGTTGCCCAAAACGGAACAAAGCAAAAAGATGCATAATCAAGAGAGTTTCTTGAGGGAAAAGATACAAAAGGGACAAGAACAATTGAACAAACTAAGGAATGAAAACCGAAGAAATGAACTGACCCAACTCATGTTTCAATGCATTCATGCTGGCCAGATTGTTGACAATATTGGCATGAATGATCTCAATGGTCTCTCTTCGTTGATTGATCAAAATATGAAACAAATCGAAAGGCGTATGGAAGAGATTCGAGCTGCACCCGTGGTCGAAAAGCATATGGAAGAGACGCGAGCTGCAACGGTGGTCAAAAATCGTGCTGAAAATGTGATTGGAGCTGCCCCGGTGGTCAAGAGAGAGATGTAGGGAATTCAGTTAGAATTTTCCGCCAACACAAAGGCTAGAGTTTTAGAGAAAAACAAGAGGGATTGTCTCTTGGTATAAATTTTGTAACCCAATTGGGATCACTTTGTGTATGTTACTTATTTGATTCTAGTGGAACGGAGAACTGTTCCCTCCCCAGAGTAGATTGTTTTGACCAAACTTGATAAACAAATTATCGTGTGTTCTTCGTTTATTGTCTTTATCGGTATTATTATTATTGCTTATCCGTTTTATTATTGGTTGTCGTTCTTTTGCTCCATACATCAAATTTTCATTGATGTGATTTTACGACGAATTCACAACACAAGCAAACTAAACAATTTAAACCAAACAAACACAAAATCTCGAGAAGAACAAGTAAAGAAATAACAAAGAACACCAAGAAACTGGTTACTCGGTTCAGTCTAAAAATGATCTACGTTTCAACGTTTCCATTCGCTATAATCAATGTTTACAAAGAGATCTCAAATGGGTTACAAGAAATTAGCCTCACGAAATAATTCTTAAATTTCTACTCATTTTCCTCAACCTCAACAACAAAGATGAACAATGAATCTCACTCTTAAGGTGTATGTAATGTGCTTCTCAATCCTAGATTTACACTAAAAAGCTCTCAATCATCGGTTATTAATGACCCAATGATTTACTCGTTATGCATCTCTAAGATTCATAAAACCCTAATACACAGTCCAAGAAAATCTATCAGAATTCACAGGCTTTTATAACATATTTGATTTATGTTACTCGCGCGTGAGGCAGAACCTAAAAAACTCTACCGATCAAATTGCATAGAGTTGTTGCTTCAATCATAACCTGATTATTCATAATACCGCCTCTCCGAACTGATTATGAGTATTCTTACCAACGCCTCTCCAAATTGACCTTGAGTATTATTACCACACTACATCTCCTAACTAAGCTTGAGTATTCTTATCATTGTCTCGACATGCTAATCTTGAGTATTCTTATGCTAATCTCGACATGTTAGATGATGGAGCAAGAAGAGAGGGGCTTCCCAAATCCAAGACCAGGATTGAGAATTGGTTCCATGTATACAAAACAAACACAAGGCACAGGGCACAATAAGTTCACAAAGTCAAAAATACACAGCATAGTGCTTTAATCTAGATTCAATTACTCCCAAAAAGTAATAGTCCAGCCAATCAATATAGATAAGTTGATGGAACTAGAGCTAAATCCAAGCACTACCTCAATACAAAATTTCACCCTTTAGTACATTACAGGTAACAATACCATATAACAGTATATCTAAAACCTGAAAAATAAGATAACTTAGGAGCTAAACACCTTCTCCAGCTAGCTTAACAGATGAAGAAATTCACCAATCTCCATCTGACAGACCCCAATCCTGGAAAATATGAGAATCTCAGGACCTCAAACCATGCCACAAACAAGCAAGCAACGAACATTCGAAGAAAATGATAGAGATCAAGGGAAACAATTTGCTCATCGCAGACACCTTCTTCGTCTTCCTCCCAGCACCGGCCTCATAGACGAACCTCCCTCTGTACCAATGCAGACAGAAAAACTAAGAAGCTAACAAAAATAAAATCTTAAATTTCAGCATGACAACTCATAAATAAAAAAAATATATAAAAATCATCTTAGAATCCATTACTAAACCAGATACAACATTCACTTTTTAAGTTCATTGAATTACCGTTATATATTTAGCGAGTCCAAGACAATCACTTTTAATTCTTACTCTCAAAATGCATGTCAATCCATCCACCGAAAACTAGCTTAACCCCCAAACCTGCAAGATTATGCAGGCTCATTAACTCCGTATGAATTTTGCATACCCCTCAACATGTTCCATAATGAAATCAGCCACCAAACCACCTTTCAATAACTTAGCAGTTGAATGAAATCATAATCCCAACCAACTGAATTATTGGTTTACATGATGATTAAACGCAGTCCATAAAAAATTAGAACCAAAACAATTACTCCAAATAATACCGACTTCATACATGCATATATTGCATTTACTTTTCTTTCTTTTGAATCAATTAATTAATGTTAGTCTGTTAGTGGAGATTGAACCCTCCTCTGCTCTTTAACCTTCTCACCATAGCCACCAATCAAATTTCTTAAATTCCCTTAACCTCTCCTAATCACATTTTGTTTCTGGTTTAAGAAATGATTGTTATCGCGAAAAGTATGATTGGATTATTTTAATTCTACCCCGCCATAATTTCCACAAAAATAGGAGATAATTTGTGATGTTCTTTTAATATACTTACACATAAGTCGTTCATTAAATTTGCAAAAAAAAACTTGGTAATATTAACAATCTTCTTTCGATAGATATATAAAATTATAAATCATTCAAAACTCACACACACAAAATGGAGGGATCAGAGTTCGAGTCTTAGTCATGGCATCCGACACTAACAATTTCGATATTTCTAACATTTTGATTTCTACCTCTCCTTCTTGTTTATTACTTGACTACCAAATTAATCATATCTCTTAAAAATTAAACACATTATTGCATTACTGATTGCAAAGTGAAAGTGGTAGATATATACTAGAACACATGATAACAAAATCTTATGTATGACTATTTTCGATAAGTACAAAATAAAAGATTTGTTGTATAGTTAAATTGAATAGTGATTAGTGACCTGCAGATACTTAATTATAAAAAGGGTACTTAATTATAAGTACATAATTAAGATACACCGACTAAATAAAAGCTGTGGAATTGTTTACATATATACTATCATCATGATTGTAGGCCATGAGGAAATAATAAAATAAACAAGGTGCGCATTATATACATAGACTATATCTTTTACATGTAAGCTGACAATTAAATATGAATAATGTAGGGCTAAAGTAAAAATCACTCCTAATATAATATCACAAAAAGTTGTCATTTGAACTTCCTCGATCTCTACATATTATTAATTTACAATAGTGTTTCTAAATTGTATTATGTGAGTCACTATTGCTTTTCTCACTACTTGTGCCAATATCCATATTTATCATAAAAAATGAAAGAAAAATATAATGTATGCTACATTATATATGCGTATATGTATTCAACACACGCCACTAGTCTATTGATAAACTTGTAGAATATGGTGAATTAAGACTCGAGTTCAGAATGTGATAAACTTATAGAATATGGTGAATTAAGACTCAAATTATAATTCAGAGAACTATTTACATATATTTTGAACCCATTTGGATTAACTTAATTTTTAGTTTATGTATGTAAATAAATAAGTTTTCATGTATTATTATAAGTTTTTCAAAGTAGTTTATGAGAAAACAACTTATAAAGATATGATTTTTGTCAATAAAAACTTATGAATTAACATAAAACTTTATTTATTTTTCATAAACTTAAAAATATGTCAAATTCAAACAGGCTCTTTGAGTAAGATTTTTTCTTATGAAGAAAAAAACTCTTCTTAAGTCTTAACTAGATCATGTGTTTTATGATAACTATATATGGTAAAAACATATAAAAATAAATTACTAATTATACCCTCCTTCATTGATCTTTCCTTTTAGCATTTTGGTTTTATCCCAAAACTTTGTTTCTTTCAGAAATCAAAACATAATTAATGATATTTTTTCTTGTGTACAAATGCAAAATCATACATTAAATGAATGTTTTTTTCATTAAGTGAATTAAGGGTAAATTGTACAACTTTATCTAAATTTATTGCATCTTAATATGTGTTTTGATATTTAAAAAGACCAAAAATTTGAGACGGAATGAGTAATAGTATAATGGATCTATAGAAAGGAGTCAGGTTTCATTTATAACGTGACAAATTAAAATTTGAATATTAATTGAAAGAAGTGCATGATCAAATGGTGCCGATTTTGTCTAATATCCACAAATGAGACAAATCTCTCATCGTACAAAGTTTTGTTTTTAGCATTAGATCAAAAAATCTCACCATTTGATCGATAAATCAAGTCATATTTCATTTAATATAATAGTAAAATTTATTAATCTGTAATAAAAACAAATTTGACCATAGTGCCAAAGATTTATCTTTGCAGACTTGATCCAAATAATAATATTCCTTTTAAAAGAAACATATGGAAAACCAATAAAATAGAAATTTTGGTTTTTCTTTCAACTCCCGTGAGACATATGTGGGTCATATATAGGTGATAAAGTCTGCACCCTTGTTTGGTTGTTGATATATAATTCTCAAGTTAATCAATTTCTACGAAGTTATTTAAAGTAGACAAGTGTGTTGAGACTCTTTTCCACACCCATTTGAAATCTTTAGCACTTAGACAGGGACTTGTTCAAGGACACATTAAATTAAATTATCAACTAACAAAAATTTAAAGCATACCAAAGAAAAATAAATAAAATAATTAAAAGGAATATATGCAATATTCTATTAAAAGTAGTATAATTAAAATAAACATAATAATAAGAAAAGAAGTTCCAATAACAAGGAAAAGTAAGAAAAAAAGAAGGACAAGCACAATGAAACTGTCATGATTATACTTCACTACCACCTATCAATATCCAAAACAGCAACATTAAACCAACGTTCTCTTTCTCTGCCCTTATCTTACTTTTTTCTTTCCTTTATATTCATATATATCTCTTCTCTCTCACAAAACCAACACTCTTCTAGTTCTAGCTTCAATCTCTCTCTCTCAAATACTTACTACTATAGTTACTTCTTATTACTTTGCATTGTTCATTATGAGAGATAGCTACAGATCAATGAAACAAGACACAGAAACAGAGTTGTGTCTACCAAACAATGTTACAGACATTACTTGCATGGAAAATCAACCAACGGTTGTGATTGAGAAAGTAACAAAAACGGTGCGTTTAATAGGTTTTCTGATACAAAACGGTGTATCAAAGAGTAACAGAGTTATGCAAGATATGCAAGAAGTTATGAAGAGAGGAAAAAACATAGGAAAAGCACTTAACAACGTGATGGTGAAACATCACGAAGCACTCACGTGTCGTCCACGTGATGCTGATATGTATTTTGTTTCACCTTTGGAGTATCAATTCAGCTGTAGCAGCAGTCCACCGCGGCTTTCTCGTGCTGTTAGCAGCAGGAGGAAGCTATTATCTCCGGCAAAAGAGCACGGTCGCCGACAACCGAAACTTTGTCGTCGCGATATAAATGAAGGAAGGCGAGCGAAGATGACGACGGTGGAGATTGAGGAGGAGGAGTTTCATGTGGACAAGGCAGCTGAGGAGTTCATAGACAAGTTTTACAGAGAACTGAGGTTACAAAAATGGTTGGATCATCATCATCAACAACATCAATATTGCTGATGTGTCGTTGTTTGTTTGAACTTGTTATAGTAAATCATGTGGTTATGAAGCTTTCTATGAATTTCTATGTGTTAATGTTTACTAGTATTGTGTAGTTGTAGACTTGTAGGTACGTTATTATTGATTTTCGTACTGTAGTGTAGTGGTAGTAGTACTGTTATTATCAGCAACAACAGCTACCTTTTTTAACTTCATGACACTCTACTTCGTTGACCTTTCCTTTCTAAGTTCAAATGATTACTCTTTTGGTAAACCAAAATTGAGCTATATATAGTACTATGTTTTTTTTAGTTTCTTTTTATCCCTTTCCAAGCATTTTTTTTTTATATCCAAGCATTTTAGCTGCAAAAATATGAAAAAATATGAATTTAATTTCTGATTTGAAGAATATTTTGCCGGACTTTACTAATCTAACGATTGAATTTTGGTATTACCGATACTTTTTTCTTTGAGAACTAAAATAGTTAATAGAAAAAACACAATATGAGTGGGAAATTATAGATCCTGAGTTTGATAACTAAATTGGACACGCAACGCCGTTAAATAACTTTGACGTAGTTCCCATTTTATTGAACCTTTGTGACTGCGAGTCTCAAAAGAGAATATAACTCAAATGATAGAATGCTCGGTTAAATGGGAATATAGCTCAAATGGTTTTGTTAAATATGACGTGATACCAATAAAAATTAGGATCTTGCTAACTAGTGTCTCTGATACACTATTTAAGGAACTAAAAAAAAAAGTTTTGCATTGAAAACATCAAAAATTAAACTTTGTTGCATTAACTACATTATTTTCAAGAAAAATTTACTAAATTTGAATCTTTAACAAATCTCTCCGAAGCATTAATATTTACCTAAAAATTATTCAAATGCAATTCACATTTTATGATTTATTGAACCTTTGTGATTGTGTGTCTTTAACATAAACTAATCATTAATTTCAACTTCCACAACACGGATGATGTGGGTCAGAGGTGACAAAGTCTCCACCTCCCTTATTTGGTTGGTTTCAATTTCATATACCAAGTCGTTTTAAAGTCATCAATGCTAAGAGGCTTTTTGATATCCGTTTGAAATCTTTAGCACCAACACAGAGACTTGTTCAAGGACACATTTAATTAAATTATCAACAAAAGAAAAAAAAGAGAAAAATATGTATGACTTCTGCGTATGAAAAAAATTGATTTAAAGAGAGAGAAACCACCCACCCATCTTATGCTAACAGCTTCCTCAACAAAGATTAATTAGTGCTAACAGTGTTAAAATTTTTGTAATTACATCATAATAACTAAAAAAACATGTAGACTTGAGAAAAAATAAAAGTAAATGAAGTTCCAATAACAAGAAAAAAATTGAAGGACAAGCAAAGCACAATGAAACTGTTATGACTTATGATTATACTTCACTGCCACATATCAAAATCCAAAACAACAGCAACATTAAACCAATGTTCTCTTTCTTTGCCCTTGCCCTACGTTTTTCTTTCATTTAAATTCATAGTTCCCCCACAAAACTAACACACTTCTCTGTAATTGCTAGTTACATTGTTAATAATTATAATTATTTAAAGGAAAATGCTAAACAAACATAGTAATTTAGCATCGAAGTGTGTGCAGTCAATTTTTCAAAAGTAAAAAAAGTGTTATATTCAACTTAAAACTTTCTTTTTTTGATTTCCTTAACCAGTACCCCGTGAGCACCGGTTAGCATGGCCCTTAATTAAATTAACTAATATAACATATAACAACATGCATATGCATATTTGATGAATATAGGAAAAACGGTGTTTTAAAGAGTAGTAACATAGTACTACGACTACAATATCAATATCAATGCTGACGCGTCAAGTGTGTTTGACCAAGCTAACAATCATGTGGATGTGGCAACAACTCTGTTTCTGCGGCTCTGTCTGAGTTTTTGTACTATGTATGTATATGTTAATAGCAATGTTGATTTAACCTCTAGTTTTAGGTACGTTATTATTGACCTCTGCAATGGATTTTCGTATTGTAGTGTAGTGTAGTACTATTACTTTTTTTTTACTTCATCATGTTACTTCTTTGACCTTCCCTTTCTAAATTCCAATTATTCCATTACTCTTCTTTCCAACAGAAAATGTAATTTGAATTTAGCAACTATAGTAAATTTGGTTGTAGTTTTCATCCTCATTTATAAGTTTAATCTTCTATTTATTTCATATTTTTTCAAGCAATAAGATAGTACTTGCAACGTGAACTTTATTAAATTATGTGATTGTCTCGTTTTTATTTGGTTCATTTGATTGCATTTTTGTCCCTAAATACTGCAGTGGTGTGATTTTAGCTCTCACTTTTCTAAAGCATTTTGGTCTCGTATGTTTTTCCTTTGTAATTTGGTATTTGAAAATGATGTTGTGTTTGGTCTCATAGATTGCATTCGTTGTTTTCTAAAGCATTTTGGTCTTGTATGTTTTTCCTTTGTAATTGCATTCGTTGTTGAACTCGTGATCTTTACATGCAAACCTACTTTGTAACCACGGTTAAAAGATAATTGTAAAATACTGTATAGTGATAGCTCATATATGATTTTTTTTCAAAAACAAATTTTAAAACCAAGTGTATGTATATCAATAGTAGTCATAATTTTTCCGTCAAAGTGTCAATTACCAACATATAATCACACAAGTTCACATTTATCATTTTCTCCCATTCTCATAACGAGTGTCACTTATCTTACTTAACACATATAAAGAAAAAACCTCAATTAAAACATTGAATATTTCCTCGACACTTAATAACCGCCATAGTTGCAAACACTATCTCCCTAAAATGAATGCTAACATTAGTTATTATTTTTTAATTCGACCATTTAATTAATGTCATGTGAATCATGCCAAAATCACTGTATTTCACTATGCATCATGCCAAAATCACTGTAGAGTCGATCCAACAAATTGTGTGGCCTAAAACAAACATTAATATGAGATCTTCTACTTTTAAAAATATAAAATGAAAATTTAATTAAAAAAGATAGATAAACATATTTTTTTAGCAAAAAGATATGCTATTCAGTAAAATCTTACCTAGTAAAATCACACAAAGTGTAGGTCAACCCAAACGGGTAATGCAAACATTTGAATGAACTCAACCTCTGGTTAAGTTCAACATTAATTTGAGGTATAATAATCAGTAAATGAGCTGACCACACAAAACAAGTCCAAGAACCAACAACTCGCTGTAACAACAACAAGTAAATGACTCTTTCGAGCCAGACAGTCCAACATCAACCCAAATGATGATGAGGATAATAAAAATAATCGAATCAATTATGATAAACAACATCAATGGCAAACTCAAAACTTCAAAATTTGCGGACTTCCATCAAATCTATAAAATTATCATATATGAACTAGCAAAAATAGACAAATATGATTGCACTTTATTTCATATATGTATTTTTTGTTACATTATTATGATTTATTGCATAAATTTAATTCTAATTGATTTGTCTGATTCAATTTAAAAATATCAATATTATCCGAATTTAACTAAATTTTATATTCAATATCCATGTTGTAGAAAACAACTTTATAATTATCATAAAAGCAAATTCAATTTTTTTTATCAAAACTGTTGATAGTTGTTTTTAAACCTCATTATAGAAAATATATAATATAGATGATATTTTTTTATTAGAGTTAAAACAAATAAAATTCTACAGGCCTATGGACCTCCACAGCAGTTTAAAAAGGACAAAAAGAAGGGAAAAAAAAGCAAATTATATGTTGATGGAACTTTGCAACATTTAAAAAGGTAAAAAAAAACTAGATCAACCAATTATACTGGCTTAGAGTATTGAACGAGAGGCATTTACAATAGGTTAAACTATATATTTGATCTCTTACGTTTATTTTATGTTTTAATTTGGTATTTTATATTTAAAAAGTTTTAATTTGGTTCCTTACGTTATCAACGTTTGCATTAGTTGGTCCCTTCCGTCAGATTCCACTGTTTCAATTGGACATGTGCCCAGGTGTCCACGTGTCAATCCACGTGTGCAAACCGTCTGCCACATGTCACTACAAGAAATTCAACAATTAGTGACGGCCAAAAGCCCTCACAAAGTAAGAAAATCCGTCACAAAGTCAAAATTTAGTGACAACTTTGTGACGGCCGAAATCCGACACAAAATCGCTCGTGGATAAGTTTTTGACGGCTCAGGTCGTCACAAACTAAGTGACGAAACTTTGTGATGGCTCAGGTTGTCACTAAGTTACAACGACCACTTTTCCGACATAAATTTAGTGACGGCTGAGGTCGTTACAAAATCCGTCACAAAGTTTTTTTTAAAAATAATTATTTTAATTGTTTTATTAATTATTTTTCAAAAATTAATTTATTAATTATTTTAAAAAAACATATTTTATTTAAATAAAAACTAATATATTATCCAGCAATATCTAAATCAAAATTAACAAAAAAAAAGTTTCAGATATATAAAAACAAATATCAAGATACCTATTTTTTTTTGATGAAAAAAAAAAAACAGTTTCAAAAAATCTAAAATAAAACAATTTTTTTGGACGAAAATAAAAAAAAAAAATTTCTGACTTGTAAAATAATACAATTAAACTTAACAAAATAAAATTATACTTACTAGTTTATCAAGCAATGTCAACATATTCAACTCCTAACAGCAGCAAGATGAACAAAGCTACAATTTCTACATTAAAATTTAAAAAGTAACAATTAATATAAATATACAATATCATTCAAATATTATTAACATAAAAAAAGATCAAGTAGTAAAAAACACTTACATTTTATTAAGAATCAAAACTTTGAAGAAGAGCAAAAATATTATATATGATGAAGATTTATAGAAAGATATTTGGGAAATTTTAGAGAGATGTAGGAGAAATTTTAAGAAGAGAAATGTGTTGTGTAAATGAAATGAGAAGAAGAGAAATGTTTGGGAAATTTTTTGACGTGGTCATCATTTTGTGACGGCCTTAACCGTCACTAAATCCGTCAATATTTTCTGACGACTTCAGCCGTAAATAAATGTTTACTTTGTGACGGATATTTCCATCAATAACTTTGTGACGAATTTTGACTGAAAATATATTGTTTCTATAATTTTGTGACGGATTTTCATTACTTACTGACGACCGTAGCCGTCACTAAGTTATAGACGACTCAAGTCGTCACTAACACTCGGAGGATGTTCGTCAGTAAAATGTGGTTTTTTTGTAGTGTGTGCAAAAACTGACAGAAGGGACCAAATTGAAAACTAAAATAGACGCAAGGGACCAAATTGAAACTTTTTAAGCGTAAAGGACTAAATTAAAACCTAAAATAAACGTAAGGGACCAAATATATAATTTAGCTTTTACAATACTTATTATGGGTATCCACAACAAATGAGCTACTTTATAAATCAAACAAGAAATCTTTACAAACTTATATCCATACCAATTGAGCTACTTTATAAATATGATAATTTCATATGTGAGGCTTATATGTAACAAACTTCAATTATTTTGAGATCTAATGGGCTTTAAATATAATAATTTGGTGAGACCTATAGCAAATGAAAATTATTTTGTCACCCTATGGGTTACTCGCACGCCCTACGAAATGTAATTTTATTATTCCGTTACTTAAGTAATGGACGTTATAAAAATGAATATTTTTTGTAAATATCGTCTGCTACTTAAGCAGCAGATGTTGTAAAAATAAAATTTGGTAGGTGTTTTTAGGGATGTCTGCGACTTAAATAGCGGACAAACGTATTTTAATAAATTCGTAGAACGATCGAGAAAAAGCATAGGGTGGCAAAAATTAGCAAATGCTTGATAGTATTTGGACTGTCCCTGGATTAAAGTGCCAAATCAGATCTCAAAACTCATAAAAAATAACATATATACTTGTGGGGCACATATAAAGTATTTTTTTTCTTTTGACAAAAACAAACTTATAATATTTCATTCATCACAATAGAAAAGATACAAGATCATTATACTTTTGTATTTTAGATTGTCGAAATAACAATAATTATTAAAAACTTATTCACAGGTTATGGAGTCGTATTTTTAAATACAGTCACAAAGACCAACTTAATAATTTTATAAGTTCAATTTGACACTACTGATAAAATCATTAAACTTTTTAGTAAAGAAAACAAAATTAAACTTTTAATTAACTTCTTAATAATATGGGTAAAATTGGGTAATTTTGCTTGTAAAATTGAAATTTAGATGGACTATAAAATATTTTGTGTTGTTTTCGAAAAGCAGAGGAGTTCTTCTCTCTCTCTCTCTATCTATCATTCTCTGTCTGTCTCTGTACTAGAAAATCTAAGTCTACAAACAACAACTACTACTACTCTAACGATTCACTTTCATTTTTCGTTTCCCTCCACAGATCTCTATAAAATTTCCTCTCATCACCACAAACCCTAATTTATTTCTCTTTCACTACACACACATTGTTTATTGTTTACTACTTTACCCTCTCTTTTTATTACATTCATTCACACACTTCATCATCATCGATGACTCTCAAACCTTCCAGAATCTTCCATTTCTTCATGGACCATCGCCATTCCTGCGATGCTTGAGTTGCGTACTCGACCACGAACAAACTCTTTTACTGATAACGCTAATCCGATTATCCAGCCGGCCGTTGCCGGAAGGAAGACAGACACCTTGTCGCTGCCACAGCCGTTCATCGGAGGCAATAGCAGGACGCGATCGTTTCCGTTGAACTCAGAGAAGATTGTGAATAGAGAGACGACGCAGGAGGCGTTGTTGGTGAAGAAAGTGACAAGAAGTTGAAAGAAGAAAAGAAGAAAATAAGAATAAGAAGAAGGTACTGGTTAGGGTTTCAAAAAAGGAAGAAATGGACGAGTATGATAGTGGCGGCCGCAGTGCTGATAAAGCTCCAGGAGCAGATGAAGAAGGGAGCACACCTCCACTTCCTGAGAAGGTTGTTTTTAATTTTGATTTTTTTTCGGAGTTTATCTTTCTTTCATTTTCATGAACAAATGCTCAAAATGTAGTGTAGCTATATTCAATGAATCTTTATGTTTCTGTTAAGCTTGCTAATGATTTCGTTTTCTTTCTATATTAATTTCTTGTCATTGTTTTGTGTTGCTAACAATTTGTGCTGCGTGATAGATGTTTCTGGTGTTAGATGAGTTAGAGATTATGGATTATATATCCAAAGTTTTCTGTTGGAAAATAATTTGTGCTGCGTGTTAGGAAGTTAATCTGTTTTGTAATTTATTAATAACAGGTTCAAGTTGGTGGTTCCCCGACTTACAGACTCGATAGAAAACTTGGGAAGGGAGGATTTGGACAAGTCTATGTAGGTCGACGCATAGGAGCTGGTTCTGGCGCTGTTGAGGTATGGTTTTTATGTCTGCCATTGTGGTGCTCCATGATTGACACATATTTGAATAGCTACTATCCTGAATGCCGATTGGCTGTCTGCATTGTTTATTTTGTAAGGGCGTTACAAAATAGTTTAGTTGGAAAAACCTTTATAAAATGTAACCGTTATTTTGTGCTGAAGCGACAGGAATAAATGACCGATTAAATAACATCATTGTGGAAAAAATATTGTACACCAAAGGCATATATGCCCTTCATAAATAGTTATTGACATTGCTCTAATAATTGCAGGTAGCATTAAAATTCGAGCATAGAAGCAGCAAAGGGTGCAATTACGGACCTCCGCACGAGTGGCAGGTTTACAAGTGAGTTTACCCTCTTTTCTTTTCAACTGAATGGAGCTGCTTTGCTGAGGTTTTTAGTTATGCATAAATGCTAACTTTGCCATGCTTACTTTTATAGTACATTAGGTGGTAGTCATGGTGTTCCACGAGTACATTACAAGGGACGACAAGGTGACTACTATATTATGGTACGTTTTTGTAAGTTTTTTAATAGAGGAATGGGTGCTTGTGGTTGTCTCCGAAAGTTTTTGTAACATAATGTTACACACAGGTCATGGATATGCTTGGCCCTAGTCTATGGGATGTTTGGAACAACAACTCACACACGTAAGTATCTCTATGAAATTTTAATGAATGTAATTAATCATATTTTGTTAATGTTTTGGTCAATATAACATGTCTAATGTTTAGTTCTTCTTCGGATCCAGGATGTCTACTGAAATGGTGGCATGTATTGCAATCGAGGCTATCTCCATATTAGAGAAGATGCATTGTAGAGGGTGAGTCTTGTTTTCCTCATCATGTTTATGATTTATACATGGGTTTTCTTAACAGACTGTACATGGGGCAACATGCTTCCTTAGTCTCACCATATGGTATCATATCGGTGTTCTGTCTTTTTACCATGTGAGAGAAATACATTCAATCTGTTGATATTGACTATGGGTGACAGAATGACAACAATTTCTTTTCTTCTTTTCTTGAAGTTGAGTAACATTTATTTATTCTTCTGATTTGGTTTTGTTAGATTTTGCTCAAACTGTTTTACTAAATTAAGTATTGTGGAAAGAGGCTTCTTTTTATCCTTAAAGGCTGAGGTCCATTCTAAGGGTACTGGGAATCTGGGATCAGTGTTCCCTCAAGGTTAATAATTTTGTGTTAGTCAGCGATCTCCCTGCAATTTTCTCATTAGTTCGGACTGGCGAACCTGTTTTCACTTACTATGAAAACTTGTACACGCACTCCTTTTTGATATTGATCAGGAATTATTCCAAGTTCCTCTTACTATGACCTTTGGGGCGAACCTGTTTTCACTTTACCCACCTGTGCCGTGCTCATGATAACTTGTGCACACACTCCTTGAAATTGATCCATTAATACTTCTTGAGTAAATTATTATAGCATTTTGTGATTATGACAAGGACTTGGGTATTATAGGATTCCTAAGTCCCACATCAAGTAGTATGGTATGTTGGGTGGAGTATTTAAGTAGATTGATTCTCCACACCAGTCAGAAGAAAAGAAAAGAAGTATGTTATATAATATATGATCTATGCCCTCAAATTTGTTTTTGTTCTTCCCCTGCCTGTGATCAATTAGTAATTACTTATATTACAATTATTATTGCTTTATCAGGCAATACTACCGATGTTAGTAAAAATAATACATATACAAATTTTGACTGATTTAAGTATGTATGCTCTAGTATATGTGAATCACATCTTGTTGCAAAGATAATTTCATCATCCTGCTGTCATTGTTGTAGATATGTGCATGGTGATGTAAAGCCTGAAAACTTTTTGCTTGGACCTTTGGGAACCCCTGATGAGAAAAAATTGTTTCTGGTTGATCTTGGATTAGGTAAAAATGTCATGTTACGCTTGAAGATTTGATGTTTTCATAGTCAATGAAGATATACTTATTATCCCACTTTTCGATTACTGACCTGACTCCCATTTTTTCGACACAGCAACTAGGTGGCGTGATAGTTCAACTGGCCTTCAGGTTGATTATGATCAACGCCCAGATGTATTTAGGTCAGTTTTTTAACTTCTGTAAACCTTATTTAATTTCTAACTTTTGAATAATTCTCTGTATCATATTTTTGCACAGGGGCACAGTTCGTTATGCTAGTGTGCATGCACATCTTGGTAGAACAGGTAGCAGGAGAGATGACTTAGAATCTCTTGCTTACACACTTGTCTTTCTTCTTCGTGGTCGGTTACCTTGGCAAGGATATCAGGTTATCTTGTTTAAAATTAATTATTTTATTGCTATTACTTTACTAAAAGAAAAGCATGATTCTTATGAAACATTTTGTTGCAGGGAGAAAATAAAGGATTTCTTGTCTGCAAGAAAAAGATGGCAACTTCTCCCGAAGCTTTGTGTTGTTTTTGTCCTGCCCCTTTCCGGCACTTTGTTGAATATGTAGTGAATTTGAAGTATGATGAAGAACCAAATTATGCTAAATATATATCCCTATTTGATGGAATTGTGGGTCCAAATCCTGACATTAGGCCACTGAATACCGAGGGTGCTCAGAAGGTACTAACTCTATTATTACTTAGATGTGTTCTATCATTTGTGAATTCAGAGTCCAACTCTTAAAACCCTTTAATGGGGTTGTGTCGTGAAGCTCATATGTCAGGTTGGGCAAAAGAGAGGACGATTGACCATGGAAGAGGATGACGATGAACAACCTAAGAAGAAGGTCCGAATGGGACTGCCAGCAACACAGTGGATTAGTGTTTATAATGCTCGTAGACCAATGAAACAAAGGTTTTGTGCTGACATGACATAATATTTTGCTGGTGATATCTAGTTGTCCTGGTCTTAACTCTATCTTTTGGCGTAGGTATCATTACAATGTGGCTGATGAGCGGCTTTCCCAACACATTGTAAAAGGAAATGAAGATGGTTTATTTATTAGCAGTGTGGCTTCTTGCGCTAGTCTTTGGGCACTCATTATGGATGCTGGAACTGGTTTCACAGCACAAGTTTATGAACTCTCTTCCAGTTTTCTTCACAAGGTTGGTTAATTTTTATGTTTCAGCTGTGCTATTATCCAATGTATCTAATTTTAGTGATATGTTTGTTATATTAATTATTATGTATTGTATTTCATTTTGAAGTTTATACAATTTGACCAGTGATGTTGATGGTGGACCAAAATTCCGCTGTACTGGATACCATATAGTATGACGGAAAATCCCGCAATATTGGCCGGAATTGGCCATGGCTGAGAGCCCTAAACTGCCACCGATACCCACCATGGCGCCGCCATGACTGTAATTTGATAACATTAAGTTTGACAAATCATGAATTTGTTTTACAGGAATGGATTATGGAACAGTGGGATAAAAATTATTACATCAGTGCCATAGCTGGAGCTAGTAACGGGTCCTCATTGGTTGTAATGTCAAAAGGTTAAAGTCTTATTCTTGACACATTATATATTTGGGATGGCGATAGTTAGCTTGACTTTGATGACTAAATGCTTTGCATAATTTGACCAGTGTGCCATGTTTAAATTTGTCTCACTTTTATTGGTGATCTGCTGTTCCTTATAGGGACCCAATACATGCAACAATCCTATAAAGTCAGTGACTCGTTTCCATTTAAGTGGATCAACAAAAAATGGAGAGAAGGATTTTACGTAACTGCTATGGCCACTGCTGGCACTAGATGGGCAATTGTCATGTCCCGTGGTGCTGGATTTTCAGACCAGGTTTTTTTTCTCTCTATGTTTTAGATTGAAAATCATGTGACAGTTAAGAATTCTATCTGATTTGTGTATTTTTCTCTCTCTAAATTTGATGCTAGGTTGTGGAACTTGATTTCCTGTACCCTAGCGAAGGTATTCATCGAAGGTGGGAAAACAATTACCGCATTACTGCAACTGCCGCGACGCCAGATCAAGCTGCTTTTATTTTAAGTGTCCCAAGAAGAAAACCACCTGATGAAACTCAAGAAACACTCCGCACGTCTGATTTTCCTAGTACTCATGTTAAGGTGGAAATAGTGCACTTGGTTTTCATGTATTTTTTGTTAATCACGTTACTTCATTGCTTATTTGATTTATTTTCGCTGCAGGAAAAATGGGCAAAGAACCTCTATATTGCATCTATTTCTTATGGGAGAACAGTTTCATGAATGGCTGATATTTTTTGACACTCCAGCTGACATCATTCTGACCTTTTGCAAGATCCTGTTTGGCCAACACATCTTTTAGTTGGGGAACTAAAGATCCTCCATGACAAATTTCTTGAAGAATGCAATTCAGCGTTGATGTATGAAACATGCTACACCTTTCTTTATGGTTGCCATCATATTATATGATACAAAATCTATGCACTGAATTTCATTGCTGTCAAAAATGAGTTATGAGAAAAATTAGATCTTTTTGGACAACTCTTTTAATATGAAGTTTGTACAGTTCTAAACAGTAATTATTATGTTGAAGGCATTGAGCACAAGTTATGTTTTTGTTTGATGATGGTATTTTGCAAATATGCAACTATAATTTTCCAGTGGGAACTGGGCACTATATAAGCAGGGCAACCTTGTACTTGTCCTGTCCCTTTGTATCCCTAACTCTTTTGACTTAAAGCTACTTCTGGGCTTCACATTGTCTGAATTTGACCTTAATGACAAAGTTCCTCACTCTGCCAGCAGTTTGTAATAGATTAATCACTGTGATCACAGGTTATTGTTGTTGTTCTAGTCTTTTTTGGGTGATAATCATATATTATTTGATAGGTTATTGTGAATGTTTCAATTCATTTGACTCTTTTAGAATGGGAGCTGTCAACATTAGCTCAGTCTCTGCTAGTTGCAAATAATTGCATATTTGCATTCTATTTTTGTTGATATTAACTCTGAAAATTTCAATTTAATTTTTCTGACCATGTTTTACTCCCAGTATCCAACATCTGCATGGACTTCTGGTGATTCATTTTACCTGACTGGTTGCTTATTTTGTTTGATTATTTTTCTAACATCAAGCACTCCAAGACCCACTTTTGATACTCATGAGAAGTTGGCTGTCTTCGAAGCTCATCTTTGGGCTTAATTTGTATACCTCTTCACTGTCAAGTGTGTATTACCCGAGCTTTGTTAACACTTTTAAACAGGTATTTAATTTTGCATATATTATTATTCATCTTATATTATGCAGCCTGAGATTTGTGATATATATATGTCCTCTATGGGGGTAACATGTGATGTTTATATTAGCCTGATGCACATTTGCTCCTCTCTCAAATCAGATATCCAGGTTGTGTGGGTGCTTCATTTAACATCTGCTGCTGTTGTGTAACAATTGGGTGTTTCTGGTTATTCAATGTCATCAACCCAAATGTCAAACGGGAAAGCTGTTTAAGGATTTATTTATTTTCTTTCTTTCTGGGAACTAACAACATATTTCCACCTTTTATATATTTGATTTTTCTCTGTGAATAGTTGTTGATATATGTTATTACAAGTTAGAAAGTAAGTACAATATTTTGGATGAGTGAAAATATAAAAATAACCAACGTGTAATCAAAATTTACCATTAGATGTTTAGATATATTCATATAAAAATCAAATGATCAAGATCTTTATTGACAACTTGTTAGGTAAAATTTTACATATTGATTACATCCAAGTCTCTATGCTTACATTATCTCCATGGTGGCTTGTTATTCTACATTGATGATGCGTGGCGTCTCACCTCCATTAAAATCTGTTCTCGTTATTCTACAACAATGTGTGGGTGAGGTAGCACTTGCTGTAGGCTCTACATAGTATGTTGCAAATGTGTCCAATTAAGGATCAAATTGATGTCTTTGGTTCTCTTCCCCTTTCCCTTATTTCTCCCCATAGGGCAGCTCTCTTCTGTCTTCTCCTCTTTCCTTTTTGCACCTTCGTCTTCTCAATTCCATCATTTGCTTTTATCTATTAGTCAATTTTGTAAGGGTGGGTGGTAGTGTTGAATTCACTGTTCCTAAATTGATGAGCAGTGAATTTTACCCGGTGTTGTTATACAAGGATAAAAATGTAGTATTTATACAAGGAAAGATGGATTTTACCCGGTGTTCCTAAATATGTTCCGAAGTTTTTATACAGGGATAAAAATAAAAAAAATGGGAAGAGAAAAATTCGTGAAACACACAAGACAAATATTTTTATTTCTTTGTCAAAAAAAATAAATTATTTCAACCAAATATTTTCATACGTAAGAGTTAGAGATCAAACCCTAACTAACTCCATAAGGGGTTCAAAATCCTTGAGACTTGTATAATACAAATTCATTGTTGGAATTATTAATCAATTTATCAGAAAATTTTATGATGTGTTGTTTGTGTATATATTACTTGCAAACTCGGAGTATTCTGATGTTAAACATAAGAAAAATGCTAGGCTAGGCCACATGTTAAGGAGAGAAATATACAAATATATTTTTTTAGAATTTGTGCATTTAATTTTTTAAATATTAAACTTTATATATAATTAAATGTAAAAAATTTATATTTAGATACTTTAAAATGTGTCCTAACATATGACCCTAAGTATAAATCCAACTCTTAGCTTTCTTTGATCGTGCCCTTTTATACTTAAATAATAGAAAAAATTACATAATTTAGTCAGAAAAAAGACATAATATAGTAACTACTAAACAACATTTTTCAAAAGGGCCCCTTCTAGTGTGGGAAAGGCCTCTAGGTCTCCCATGGTGGGAAAATAATCTCATTCGTTGGATTGCTATAGATCATTATGGACCTCCAACACTGTATAATTTTTTATTGTTTATTTTAATTTCTCTCTCTTCCTATTGTCTCTCTCCTCTTTGCCCAGATTCAATTTTTCATTAAACCTCTTTTGTTCTTCTTTGTGGGTTGTTTGGAATTTCATCCACATCTAGATTCAGAGAAAGAAGAGAAGCAAAATTGTTGTGTCTATTGTAGAGAGAAAGAAGAGAAGCAAAATTGTTGTGTCTATTGTAGAGAGAAAGCAGTAATAGTTACTACGGTTGTAGAAAGAAAAAATGTAGAAGAACACATGATGAAACTTAGTTTATAGTTCAACAAAGAGAAAGAATATAATTTTTTTTCTTCTTTCTATTGTAATTTATTAATGTTTATCTTAGCAAAATTTGTCATTGAATGAATTGATTTCTTCTTTTTAAGTTCAAGAGATTTAGATTAAATTCATTAAACAATTCTAAAAAGATAATAAACAACTTAAATAAAATATTTTGAAACTTCATTTTGTTCCCATTTTGTGGGTGGGTATGAAGCTTAAGTTTTTTAAATTTCCTCTGTTATATATGCATATGATGTTCTACTAATTTTCAACAGTGTGTGGCTTGTATGTGTTTGTTGTTCCACTTTTAGTTGGATCATGTGTTGTTTGTTTCTATAGGTTTTAACTTGAGGTTGTGTGTGTGGTATATGGCCCTGTGAAAAAATGCAATATTAATGGAGGAACTAAACTATAAAACAAAGAAAGATGCAGAGAGTGAGAGATGAAGGGAAGAGGGAGAAAAGAAATAGATAAAATACAGATAGTGCATCATAAATCTGTGGAATATCACTCATCCAATGGTTCACATTACTTTCCCATCATGAGAGACCTACATGTCTTTCCCACCCTAGACTCAGCCTTTCAAAAGACTCATCTTCCAATTTCTACGCACATTCACTCCCGCCCAAAAATTTAAAAGGGAGGATAATGCATGTTCTAGCTTTAAAAAATGGCAGAAATGAGCCCAAATATTCAAAATGTCAAATTTTGTTTGATTCTTGCCGTATCCAGGTAATTGCAAACTGATTGAAATCTGCTTACCCAGCTGGAATGTCGAAATGAATTTAAGTTAAATATATCTTAGATCATTTTGGTCTGTGGCACAGTCTCCTCAAGCGAACTCTTTCCTAGAAATATAAAATACAAGAGAAAATTATAAATTACACATTAAATGGTTAACACGACAACCAAATGCAGAAATAATACCCACCTCACTGTTGTCGTGATCATACCGAATTAAGATGTCACACCTGCAACCTCGGATATCATGCATTCTCCTTTGGATCTCTACAATGTGAGAGTCGTAATAAATTGCTTGATCTCTCCTTTCCTAAAAAGACATTGAAAAACTGTCAAGTTAATTTCAGTGATTTCTTGTAACAGCACCTAGGTGAGGAATCTTTGGCAAAAATCACCTGAAAGCACAAGACAGGGTCTCCAATTTTCAGGTTGGAACACTCTGTGTTTTCAAAAGGAACTGAGCGTTCTCGGACTGAATTTTTTATGTTGACCCACTCGTCTTCTTCTGCCCCAAACCCAACAAATCTGACTCTGACTTCCTTTAACAAAAAGGCAAAACTGTATAAGTTGAAAAAATCTATAAAGTAAAAATCAGTCTATTAATCTAACATCAAGTCCTGAAGCACAAAGCTATGAACAAATAATTGTTAAAACTTACAGCTTCCCCTGTGCTAACAAATCTGTGAGCAAGAAATGTCTCAACATCGTACCTGCAGGAAACCTTTCGACTTAGACAATGCAAATTTGTGATTATATAACTGATTGGAATATTAATATTTCGAACCGTGCCTGTGCAACTAAACAAAATTGTAATTGAACAAATTTCAGTGATAGCAGTCAATAATTTTTTGGAAAACCAGGTCATCATCCTTTTGAGCATCATTCATTCCCTCTTAAGGACAGTGAAGACGTACATCAGAATACAAGGTAAAAATAAATTACCAACAGTTTTATATGTCTTATATCGGAACTCTTATGCAAGCTCCATTTCCAGAACACCAGAGAGCTGACCGAGCACTACAGCTCAATTTTTTTCTGGTCGATGGAATAGAAATATCACACTCAGATCGACGAAATGACAATAGTCATTGAAAAACTCATACACAAGTGGAGGAGCCGGGGTTCGAATCTAATTTCAGCATTTTGTTTTGCCAGTTGATTTTAGCCCACAATAGATGTGAACAAGTTCATCTACTTATCATACAATTCATGCCGCAAAGAATGTGTCTTCCCACAAACAACTACTAATTTGATATCCGAAAGTGACATCAGTGCATTCATTTTTAATCCACTTTTTGCATTCCATTGCCAAATGTTACATGCATAATTGAAGATTTCAAGCAACCTTTCTATCAAATCAGAAGCATGGCAGAAATACAGTGATCTGTGACGAAGCTATCAACAATCTAAGAACCTCCAAAATAAACATGGCATTGAGGGTTGAAAAATAATAATTTAGTATGGATTAATATCAGCATGTGATTTATAAACTAGGGAAATGGTACGAGAGAATACTTTTTTTAATGCTTCAGAAAAGTATTTACCAAAACCTTTCGGTGGAATTAAAATTTAAAATACAAAATTCATGAATTACTAGATGAATTTAAGCTAACTGCAATTTTGCATAGGTGCTCACCATGCCCCGTCTTTTGAAGACCTAGCTTCGAATTCCAACTCTGATGGGTCTCGATCAGTTTCTCCTGCAAAAAACTCATGTCAGACTCAACTTCAGTAGCACTAGTTTTAGCAGTTGACTAATTCATAAACAGGAGGTAGAATCTAGCTAAATAAGAAATCAAAGAAAAACAGAAAGTTAGAAATAGTCCACGGAGAGCTATTCTATATCCTTTTCATATTCTGTCATTGCTGCAGAGTCACTTCCTCAGCCTGTCATTTTATTAGACCTAAGACACCTCTAATACCATAATCAACGCAGTTTAACATAAACTTCACATTATAAAGTTTCATATGTTACATTCTAAAGTAATTGCATCCAGCAATGATACACATCAAACATAAATTACACGACCTACACCGTATAGTTAGCAGCAATGATATACACGACAAGTATATCAAATAATAATCTTATGCTGACCATTAGAATCCTCGAAGATAGCATAAGTACCAACTATCATAACAACATTAAGATAATGCAAGAAGTTTCACCTTCGTTGCATTGAGGGTCTTGAGGAGAAACCAATTCATTTTCAGGGACTTGTGGCGAGTCTTGGAGCTTAGTCTGAAACCAACTCTGTATCTAAAATTCTCACAAAAATAAAGGAACAATTAAAAGTGCTTTTAAAAGTTTTTTTTTTACTAAAAACAAAAACTAAAAAGGCCATAGACTAGTAAGCTCTCCCATATCAAAAAAACAAAGTAACATTGAAAATGTGTCTGGTGTTTCGACATGTGTCAGTGTCGGACACAAACACATAATTACATACAATTATTCAAATTTCACAAATTATTACTGGTGTGGACATGTCTAATGAAATAGAAAAAACAGTAACCTCAGTCCATTTGATGACAGGTTTCCCGGCACGACCAGATGAACAGCTACAATGGAAACACAAGACAAGCATCTTAATTAGTAGTTAGAAAAAGAAAGAAATAAACAAACAAACAAACAATGATTGAGAAACAAAACTGACTTGAAACTTTTAGCTAATTTCTGATAAAAATCCTGAGTGAATGATTGTCCTTTTGATTCTCTTAGTAATTTCTCCATTTTCACAATCTGATATTAACAAGTACAACAAAAAATTCAAAAATCATATAGAAGCATATGTAACGGTTGAATTGAAGAAAAATGAAAACGGAGAGAATAGATAGATACCTCAGAATTAGTGAATCCGGAGAAAACAGGTCTGTTACGAGGACGCAAGCGATCCATGATCAGGAAGGGGTTTGGTGCAGAGTGAGTGAGTGAAGTATAAACCCCAGCAGTTCACCACCCTTTCCCTTTCTCTTCCGGTTCAGTTCAGTTCAGTTCAGGGGTTTCTCACTTTTTTTTTTCTTTTTCTTTCGCTATTTTAATTTTGCTTTTATTAATTTTTGGTTACAAAAGTGGGTAGTGTTTGTGTTCTGTTCTTTTACTAGAAAACATAAATAAATAATTTTAAGGCAAATAAAAAAGGTTTTATTATTCTTTTTTTTCAGCAGTCAACACAGCAGAAGAAAATTGGATCTGGGACCTTCCGGATACTTGGATCTGGGAGATTACTACCGCGGGCATATATACTTCGAAGTCTGCTTACCATTGGCTTTTAAATCCTACCCCCTGCAATAATCTTACGGGTTGGCAATGCATATGGCGACTACAACTCCCGGCGAATATTCAGTTCTTTGTCTGGCAATTGGTACAGGAGTCTATTCCGACTAAAAGTGTCCTCCACCATCGTCAGGTGTGCAATTCTGAACTCTGTCCTCGTTGTTTAACAGAGACGGAAACAATTGATCACTGTTTATTTTTCTGTGGTGACTCGGTTAGCATATGGAATATATGTGGCTTGCATAGTATCCCTTCTTCCTTATAGGGGATGGGTCGGTTGTCGTGGTGTAAGCAGCTTGGGAAAAAATACGGTAACATTGTCTTTGTTACTCTATGGGTGATTTGGTGTGCGAGGAATGATTTTATTTTCAATACTCACCGGGAAAGCATGCACACTAGCGGGGCAAAAATTCATACTATGGTTAAAGCTAGCGCTGATGCTTTTATGTTACCAGCGGAAACCTCCCCGATAGTTTTGAACCACAGACGGGTCAAATGGTCTCGTCCAGCGGAAGATTTTGTCTGTCTAAATGTGGATGGAAGCCTGTTGGGGTCAAATAACACGGCAGGTTATGGAGGTTTGTTGCGGAATAGAGATGGTGATTTCATTTGGGGCTTTTATGGGGTTGCTGCGTTTCCGAACATCCTGCTGGCAGAAACTATGGCTATATGGCACGGCTTGAAGCTGTGTTGGGACCGTGGTTACCGTAAGGTGTTGTGTTGCTCAGACTCTCTACTCTCCATTAATTTCATCAAAGAGGGGGTCTCAACACATCACCGGTTGGCGAACGAGATTCTTCGTATTCAGAAGCTTCTAGCTAGTGATTGGGAGGTGATCCTTTCACACACACTTCGCAAAGGAAATGTGTGTGCGGATGTTTTGGCTAAAATGGGCGCTAGTTCGAGCTCGTCTTTGGTAGTCATTACTACTCCTCCAAATGAGCTCGCGAGACCACTCCTGGATGATGCCGGGGGCGTAGAGTTTGTTAGGGGATGATACCCCTGTAGCTTTTTCTTTTCCTTTTTTTTCTCATATGTAACAAAAAAAAAACAGCAGAAGAATGTCTCTGTACTAGCCCGTTTTCCCTCCACCTATTTTCTTTCTGTTGTTTGGTTTGAAGGAAAGAAAGTAGAAGGAGAGAAAATTAAGGAAACCGATGAATGAACTTGGATTTAGAGTTAGTCCAGATTCTTCCATCGATTTCCGTAATTTTCTTTCCTTCCATTTTCTTTCCACACAACCAAACACACTGGATAGTGAGACATGATAATAATAGTATAAAATTATTGAGTCCTTTTTTAACTCCATAAAATTATTTTATTTTATAAAAAAAAAATGTGTATTTAATTTCACAAAGATAAGTTTGTCATTTAAGTATAATAACAATATGTCTTATCATATCAATATTATGCTAGCACCAAACATAAGATATGATAAAGCAATGATATATTATTTTTTATTATATGTGTATCAAACACATGATAGAATAAATGTTTATCTTATCATTATTCTATTATATTATTATCTAACATTTTATCATATCTTGTCTTTATTCTATCATGCGCACCAAACGAGTCCTTACTCTTTCTATTTATCAATTTATGAAAAGACAAATCCTAATGCCTCTGCGCCACTGGTTAAGATAACAAAAATAGAAATTTATTATTGGAAAATGTGCATTTAACTTTATAAAAGTCAAAAACTTGTTAATTTCAATTCAAAGTTGTTTCTTTTAAGTTTCTTAACTAATATTCTGAGGCACTAGTTATATGAACAATAAACATAAATGAGTTGAGATCTTCTTTATTTTTTATTATTTTATGTTAAAGTATTTTAATTAATATTTTGGAATGTATAAAAAGGTTTGGATTAATTTGCATCTATATTTTTAAAACTATAGAGTAATAAAAGAAATGAAAAGAATAGAAAATAAAGAAAATTCAAACTTAACACAGATGAAAATTAGTGGGACTTATTTTTATATAAATGAATGAATCTCATTTATCATATACTCCATTTTTATATTCTTCATTTTCTTCATTATCAGCATTTATTTCTCTCATGCAGCACATTTGGTACCTTGTGGGCACTAGTCCGCTCTTGGATTGGCTTTTCATCGGCCGATGCTCAGACTCTCCCTGACCACTTTGTTCAGTTCACTCACTCGGCTGGCGGATCTCGGGCTCGTAGGGCTTTTTTGCACCTCATTTGGCTAGCTTGTGCTTGGGTAGTGTGGAACGAGCGCAATCAGCGTCTGTTCCGCAGTACAGCAAGCTCCGTGACTCGCTTGTTAGACAAAGTCAAGCTGTTCTCTTTTAGGTGGTTGAAGACTACGAGTGTTACTCTTGTTTCAAACTTATACTGCTGGTGGTCGAACCCATTGCTTTGTTTGGGCATCGACTGATGTTTTGTATTTTGATGGCTTTTGTATCGATACCTGTGTGACAATGTTATAGTCCTCTTTGGCACACCTTGTGCTAAGATGACTAGTCTAATTCTTGCTATATAATATATTTCATTTTGGCTTCTTCAAAAAAAAAATTTTGAAATATTTTTTTTTTTTATCAGAGATAATCCTATTTGAGTATATTAAAATTTTGAATCTCTCGAGCTCAATTTCTAGTGAGAATAATTGTTTGTATTAACCTTAGGTTCCTAGTGAAGGGTCCGATAATCCATAATTTAAATTTTCATCAAACGATTTAGCTAGGAAACTCACGAATCTTTTGAACTCAATATTTTAAAATGTGAATTTTTAGTCATTAGCTACTTGACCAAATAAAAAATTCATATTTTAATTTTAATATAGTTGTATTTTTGCATTCATTCAATTTTTTTTTCCCTTCAATTTGTAAATGTTGGATTTTAATTTTTATTACAAGAAAAAAAATTGAACCCCCGGTACAGTTGGTTGCTACGGTTTATTTTTCTTTTCGCAATTTAATTGAAAAAGCATGGATCGCCGGAAAAAAGTCAGCGAGGAAACAACGGCGGCGTCTAAAGCCTCAGTGACGGAAGCATCGCCGCCGATCTCATTTTCAGAGACCTTTACAGTAAACTTGCTATGCGGACTTGGTTTGGCTTTAGCATTCTCAGTATCTAAAAGCGTATACTCCATCGATCTCGTTACCAATCCTTCTCTCACTCTATTCCTCATTTCGGTACCATCGCTTTATTCCTCTTTTCTTTTCTATTCTTAGGTTCTCAATTCACTATTTATAACATTCTGCATCGTTTAGATTATACAGCTTCCGATCGTGATCCTTCTCTACAGTCGCTATCGACTAAATCGCAAAAAATGTTCGGTAATGCATCTTCCTAATTTCTCATAAACCGTCCAATTCTATTGTTCTTGTGAATGTTCTAGGTTTTTTCTATTTAAACACGGTGATGATGATGATGATTGTTTCTGTTATATGCAGTATCTAAGAGCTGTTGGAAGAGGTATTCTAGGAGTGCCAGTAGGTTAGTTCAAACTTCCGTTTCAATGTGACATTTTTGCAATTGTTAGTAATGACATCGAGAAATGCAGCAGATAACATATTCTCAAATTGATTTATGAATATTAGTTTGATATTTTATGAGATTAATGGATATGCGCTCTGTCGGTGTAAAGTAATTTTACACCGACATTCAATAGAAAGCAAGCATTTTTCCATGTCATATAATTAAAGTAAGGTGTAGTGTGGTGATTTAGCGGATTACACTATTGCCATTGATTGTCAGTATAAAATAATTTTACACTATCCGTGCATAATCTATTTTCTTATGATTTGATGGTATTTTATATTTTGTTTTTGAGTAAAAGGGACATGTATATATTGTCGGTGTAAACTAGTTTTACACTAGCATCCAATAAAAATTGAGTAATTCGCAGTTATTTTCAAAATGCAGTTACTAGTACAATATATAGTTACAAGGCAATATGATGAATTCTCATTATATATCAGTGTAAAACTATTTTACACCAACAATGTATCAATTGTTTTTATATATTCTCACCATTCATTATTTTGTTACTCTCTCTTTCTTGGTAATGCTGTTTAATTTTTTTTACTAGAGTGGCTTGATGTTATGTAAAAATGATGATACTTCTTGTTTACTCTGCAGGGGCACTACTAAACTCTTTAGGAGCTATTGCTTTGGGGGCACCTGTTACCTTTCAGTAAGTGAAATGAGTTTTTTTAGAGTACTGATTTTTGTCCTGCAGAGGATTAAGTTTAAGTACCACTGCTTCTTTAAATAAAACAAGCTGAGCCCCTTCTATTATGTGTAAAAAGATGCATTTTAATTTTCAACTTTGAAGATTCCCTGATGACTAGATGTATACTGAGTTTTGTAAATTTACCTGAGACAGGTACCTGCCCAAGACACTATATTGGTCTCTTATGATGTCAATATTCACAGTGAGTGACTAATCCATTACATTCTCTTGCTTCAAGTTACTGATTCTTGAATACTATATTTGTGTTTTTTATTGGGCTTTTCTCATATACGTTTTGCATCTATTTGGCTATCGATACTTTACATCCTATTGTCTAATAATGTTTAGTTGTTTATTGAGTATTACTATAAGAAAATTAGAACCAGATGTTTTGCAATACATCTTATTTTATGAGAAGTTGTGTTCTCATAAAAGAACTGAAGGAGTTGGGCTTTAGCTTAATCTTTTTCATGTTATAGCAATATCCCATCCAATCTCCTTCTGGTACATGTTATCAACATATATTTGATCTGATGCAATTTTGGGAGATTTGATTCGTTTTTTGCATCAAATCACCTTATTTATTACCATAGAAAAGATTGTCCCTACAATATCAATTCAAAAATCTGTTTTTTCTTGGAAGATTGTTTATTATTAATATCTCCTACATGTTTACCACTTTTGTCGGGATTGACATTTTTTTAAGCTTGGGAGTATATGGACCCATGTTTATGTACACTCACATTGATGCACCGACTTATGCTATTACAGACAGTTCCAGCATCATGTGTTCTTGGTTCATCATGGGCTGACTGGAAACGTATATTTGCACACACAAAGTATGTTCTTCTAGTTAAGTTTCTTAATTCTTTCTAAGTTTGGTTATTTGAAGTTTTCCACAATGCAATATACTTATTTGGTCCTTGTAGTTATATCATTTTTATACTCCTTGTACTACGTTTAGGCCGAATGGATCTATTGAGTACCTGATATGTTTACAAGCCCATGGAGCAGTTATTGGGGGATGGTTTGGGGCTTGGCCAATGCCACTTGACTGGGAGAGGCCCTGGCAGGTAATCTCTTTTTTCTAGTCCTCTATCCTTGAGATAATTGATCATTGTATACTAAATCCCTAGAGCAGATAGGAAGAACAGTTCTTACCAAAACTACATTTCTTCCCCGAACCTCTGCACAATCTCTTCACTAAGTCTTTTATTTTATTTTTGCATATATCATCCCTCTTTAACTTGTTTAATTCCTGAAGATGTTTCAATTATTTATATTTCTGTTAGAGTTTATGATGACATGTTTTTAAAAGCAGCATCATTCTTGTTACTCTGCTTGCGAGGTTGTTTCAGAAAGGGAAATTTTTCGAACAGAATGACGGACATCAACTGACTGACTAGCCCTTGTTATTTTATGTTTATAATTCTACTTTGTCTTTATTTTTGTGCTATACCACTAACAAAAAGATGGGTCTTATATAAATCTAAAACGTAAAAAAGTATCATGGTCTATGATGTCCAGATTCATCTGTTTACTTTTTGGTATTGTTTATCTTGTTGAAGGATACAAGAATTGCTCGCCAAACCTAAAAGCTTTAATATATTTATACAGGAATATTAATTTATTGAATGTCTGCCCTCTTATACGTATACACTTCATTCCTCGTTTTGTACTGTTCTTTAAGTTTTCTTTATTTGGCTGTTAGGGTAATATATTCATCTTAATTTGTAGGAATGGCCTATTTCTGTAAGCTATGGAACATTAGCTGGTTACCTGGTGGCATTGGTTGCATCATTAGGCTTTGTTCTTGCTCATCCTAGGTTGCAACATGTCAAAAATGAATGAAGCGCAAATGTCTGATTCTGGTGATTAGTAAGTTGATAAACTAGCAGACAATTTTGACACTGTTGAAATCATTAAGAAGATATAGTAGTAGAAAAGAAGGAAAAGATAAATAAGACTCTTAATAATGTTATGATAATGTACAATATGATATTTGTTTATGACTTTATGGTAAAATCTAGCTACTAGTAATTCTTTTCATTCTAAAAAGGGTCAAATACGGGGACTGTAATGTAACTATTACAAGTGAGGACAAAAAAGACTAACATCATCGGGCACGTAATTACAAGGAAAAAGAATCATCGATCTGTCATGAGTTTAAGCGCAACTGCAACCTACAAGAGAAGAATAAGATACTTTGTTCGACATGAAGACCACTTTAGGGAAATCATTTAGTTAGGGGAAGGTACTAAACCATTTTAGCAAAAAATTTAACTTGTTTATCTGGGATATATCATGTTAAGACGATAATAGCAGCTCTTGTGATATGAATTTACTTTTTTTAATTAGGATATATAATGTAATGGCGATAATAACAGCTCTTGTAATATAAATTCTGTTTTGTTTGATTTGAACATTGAATGCTCGAGTACTTTTCATTTTATCACTGGTTTTTTGCTTGAAGCAATGGCAATCAATCAAATGAGAGATATTTCCATTAAAAATATTGTAGTAAAAGTCTCTTATTCATTAAGATCAAGAGAAGCGAAGCAAGAGTTCCTTTTTTATTAGTATAGATCCTTTAATATCTCATTCTTATTTTATTTTTTATTATTACATGAGAGGATAGAAACTAGAAAGGTCATCACTTTACTATAGTAATGTACATAACCCTCAATCTTTGTTCTCTTTGCAGCATAGGACTTTGTCTACAATCCATTACTAACCATCCCATGCTTGAGAAGCTGCAAAAAATACAGTAAAATATTTCCATTAGAATGACTCATACTATGAAACAGTTTGGCATACCATTAAGAAAAGTGGTAAAAGTCTAGGAGTAATTTTTTTTTAATCTTTTTCAATCTGGGAATGGACCAAAGTATCACCTCAGTAGCCGTAGGACTAATCCTTCGAGGATATAGAGTACCAGCTAAATGGCAACCGGGCAACTCTTCTGCCTACATATACAACTCTATTTCTACGACTAGGATTTGAACTCTGAACATATGGTTAAATGACTCGGGTACTAGCAACTTGAACAACACTTCGTTAGATATTTTTTCTACCTATTTAGTTAATAGTTATGTATATGTATACAGAGTATTATGTAAGATAAATAGTCAGTGCAACGAAGCTATGTTTAATTAGGAGAACCAATGTACTGACCTGCTTGAGAAAGAGCCCAGTTGCTGTCTTGTTCAATATGCCAAGCAAAATATCCAAACAATCCATTTTGCTTGGCATAGTCAACCTTTGCAGATATACTCTGAGTGTCATCGTATCCATACCAATCTGTCCCTGTGAAGCAGTAATTGGTAACATATGTGGAATCGTACACAACTTCCGCCCCAGTATTTATAATATCCCTATACTTCACTGCCCCAAGTCCCTGTGTAGCTGTAGCAAACAGTCCATGGTTATTAGCATCTGCCAAACTCCACTTGAAACCATAGAAAGGTATACCTACCAAGTGCAATTTTGTTTTGTGGCACTCCTAACCCAATCCATTTTGTGATACCTTCCTCTACACTGAATTGGCCAGTTGGGTTTTTCAAAGGAGCAGGTGCTTGTGTCGAGGTTGGATAACCATCTGAGGTGAAAAGGTCAATAGTCATTACATTGACCCAATCCAAGTTGTCTGCAATATCCTGACCGGGGTAGTACTGCAATGGTGTGATCTGATCAGAGCCACCCACTGCAGCAGATAATAACAGTGCCGGATTGCTGGAACTACTAGCCTCTTGGGCCACAGCAGCTCTCCACTCTGTGATGAGTAAACCAAAGTTGGTCTTGTCTGTGTCTGATGATGGATACTCCCAGTCAAGATCAAGGCCATTGAAGTTGTTACCTCTGGCTAATTGGATTGAAGAATCTATGAATGATTTTCGGCTACTGGCTTGGCTAGCCATATTGGCAAATTGTTGTGCCAAAGCAGGACCACCCCCACCACCAATTGATAAAAGGGTTTGCACTGAACTACTCTTTGCCTGAATGGTTTGAGTAAAAGTTGAGAAACTAGCTGCGTTTGCAGAAGAAATAGTGACTTGATTGGTACTAGTATCAAGATCAGCAAATGCACAGAACAAGTGGGTGAAATAAGAGGGATTGTTGGATATGCCTTAAAATCTCAGTTACAAGAAGTCGGAAAATTCTGAAGAACATCTGCCAGCTAGCGCGCGGCGCCAGGAGAGGCCTCGTTTGGCCTGTGGGTTCTGTTGACTGGCGCGGGGCGCGGGCGGGCTGGCGCGGGCTCGTGTTGGTTTGCTGATTTTGTGGAAAAATATGTTTTGAAGAATATCTGACTTGGATTGTGTTTGTTTTTAAATATTAGATATATTTAAAAATAACAGGAGATTTGGTTTTATTTTAAAAGATTTGTTTTAAAATAATAGGCATATATTTTTCTATAAATAGAGGTTGTTTATTCATAGAAAAAAAAAGAGAGCAAAAGAGAGACAAGATGTAGGGAATTAGGGTTTGCCACCACACAAGGCTAGGGTCTTAGGATCCTAGGGATTTGAGCAAACTATTCTTGGGATCATCTTGTGGGATCACCTTGGGTAGACTAGGTAAAATTGAGTCTCTTGGCCACGGGAAGAGATTCGGGATTTTGGGTAGAATTAGGATTAATTCTTGTAACCCAATTGGGAACTCTTTGTAAAGTGACTTCTTTGATCTAGTAGAACGGAGAGGTGCTCTCTCCCCCAGATTAGGTTCATTAACACCGAACTGGGTAAACAAATTGTTATCGTGTTCTTTATCTTCCGCCGTTTATTATTTGGATTATTGCATCATCATCTCTATCGTCCTTATATTTGGTTGCTTGTTTCGCTTGCCCCACACATCAGTTTATTATTGGTGTGAGTTTTTAGTCGAATTCACAACTGGGATCAATGTCAGAAACTGCAAGGCCACTATCAGAATAGCAATAGCCACCTTTAATGGCAGAAGAGAATTGGAGTTGGAGAATCATGAGAAGAGTGGAAATCAAGAGGAACGAATGCTTTTTGGAATAAGCCATTTTCTTTGTTGCTTGAGATGCAAATTATCCCGATAAGTGATATATATAGCACTTAGCAGCACATTTTGTTGACTCTTCTCTTCTCTTGCTTGTTCAATAAGCTGTTTCCTCCAACTTTGGTTTTATAGTGAGAAAATTAATAATTATGTTTAATGTTTAAAAATTGAGTCGAAGATAAAATGATTTATGTTTGGATATATTTATGTAAAGGTGAGTTGAACAATAAATTTGAGTGTGAAAATTAATTTTAGAATCAGAAGATTTAATTTCTTGCTTCAAGTAAAATCAATTTTAGAGATAAAATAAATTTTACTTCAAAAGAATTAAGCATGTCAAAATCAATTATACATCTCTAAAATTAATTTTGGTCCTTCTAAAAATGGGGTGCTTTATCGGCTCCTAGAAATAATTATACAATCAAAGATTTTATTTTTTACCAAAAAATGGAAGAGTTAGTTATTACTATGCATACAAATTTTCTATGTAATTCTCTGGATCCATTATCCATATTAAAAAAATAAATTGGGATTCATGATCTAATTTTAAAAACTTAAGTTTCATGAATTTAGAATAAAATTTTGAATTGTATACAAATTGTGATCTAGTTTCAAAAACTTAGGTTTTATAACTTAAGGCACCAGACTTCCACATCTATGTCAAGTCTTTTTACGATTATATCAAACCTTTATAGTTCATATTATTTTGAAATTTATGTACGTAAAGTTTCTTCTTAATGACATGTATCTAAGATTTCAATGTGAATGAGTCAAAAAAATACATTGATAGGGTTAATTATGCAAACTTAGCTCGCCAAACATCTCATTAAATGAACACACTTGATGGATTGCTTCTATATTACTTTTTTTTAGTTAACGAAATGATAAGTTATTATAAACTTAAACGTATAAAATGGTGGGCCGGCCGAACTATGATTTTTAGACCTATATTACTATCTTTTATCGATGTAAAATACTTATATATCATCACCCCTAGATAAATAGAGTTGTATGTATTCACATTATTGTAATTTAATTTGACCGCCAACTTAAATTTTATATATTTTAGACTAATGCTATCTTAGGTTTCAAAAACAATATATTTTTAGAGAAAAATAAATATTTACTAAATAATTTTTATTTCTGATTTTATTTATCAATTTCATTACATTGTATATCCATTATTATTACCAAAAGTCCTCAATTTAGCATGTTTGGGCTTTGTGGTGAATAGTGATAAAAAATAATTTTGAATAAATTGATTTTGTAAAATTAATTCTATTTATAAAGTGAGTTGAATGTAAAGTGATTTAAGTTTAAACATGTTTGCGTAAAAGTGAGTTAAGTTGTAATTTTTTTTAATTGTAAATTTTAGTGTCAAAAACTATAAATTTTAGCTATAAATTTTAACTTTAAATTAGAATCATAAACTTATTCACTTACTTGCATCCACGGGTTTGAAATTTCAAACACTACTTTGATGATTGTAAGAAAGCAAATAGAAAGTCACTTGTCAGTTACGTGTGCTTTTACATTTGAAAAAAGTTGAAAAATTAAAATCAATACTATGTAGTACTAAATTCAAACAAAGTGGCGTTCTTAGATGAATAAATCCAGACGAGAGTGTCTTTATGAAATCGTGAGAGAAAATAATTTCATAAGCACTTTCTTGTTTTACTGTTTGCAAGAACTTATTTACCGAAATAAATACTTATGTCTTGTTTTACTGTTTGAAAGAACTTATAAAAAACAAATTATGACATATATAAGCTTTTAAGGATAGTGTTCTGGACAAGACTTTTGGGCAAAACCAAGACCAATGTCAAATCCATCAGTCCAATGCCACATTCATTGATCTATATATACAACCTTCACAAACCTCACAAGGTATGCATTATTCTAACATCTACCTCTACCTCAAGCTTATACTGACTTGGGCGTCGGAGCGTTATCTGCAGGTACCCCCCTTTTTTGGCATCGTCGGTCATCTCCATGCTCGGATTCCGACCTCCAACTCGGAGCATTTCTTCCACTGGTCCATCAACGTGAGTTCTCTACCTCTTTTTTATCTCTTTAGATAAAACTTGAGTTCTATTACGAACAGTGGCGCCGTCTGTGGGAAACGACTCGTGGGTCGACACCCTTTAGCCTCTTAGCCTCGACTGGGGGCTTCTGTTCTTGAAGTCGGATCTGAACAGACTGTTCGTAATAGAACTCAAGTTTTATCTAAAGAGATAAAAAAGAGGTAGAGAACTCACGTTGATGGACCAGTGGAAGAAATGCTCCGAGTTGGAGGTCGGAATCCGAGCATGGAGATGACCGACGATGCCAAAAAAGTGGGGTACCTGTAGATAACGCTCTGACGCCCAAGTCAGTATAAGCTTGAGGTAGAGATAGAGGTAGATGTTAGAATAATGCATACCTTGTGAGGTTTGTGAAGGTTGTATATATAGGCCAATGAATGTGGCATTGGGCTGATGGATTTGACATTGGACTTGGTTTAGCCCAAAAGTCTTGTCCAGAACAGGAGCCCCCGAGTCGATTGCTTATGTTGATATGAGGAGTCACTTATAAGTGCAATCGTAGTGTTCGCTTACATTTTATCTTTTCGTCGATGTTTATTCTGGCTTAGATTTTATGCGTGCGATGAATTTATTTCCTCGTAATGTCGAGTTGAATGCATGAATGCTTGATGCTTTGATTTTATGTTCGACAATAATTTTTTAGGTTTTAAATTTGTAAAATTTAGGCGTTTTATAGGCTGGATCAATGTCTTTGCGCTAGTGCTCATCTAAACGGTGGTACTGTTCAGACCCGACCTCAAGTCCACATCTCCGAGAGATTGTCCGCTTTGGGGTTGACCCGTTACGGTTTTGTCCTTTGTAGAAAAAGCGCATCGGTTGGTTTGAAAGGTGTGGGTGTTGTATATAAACTACCTTTTGCCTCGAGTACCAAGCGATGTGAGACTATTTTTGATATCCAGAACAGATAGCTTACGAAAACAACTTATATCTTGGGCCCATTTGAATTTGGTTTATTTTTTAGCCTATGGAAATAAATAAACTTTGGTGTTAATTCATAGAAATAAGCAATCCAAATGAGCCCCTTATATGTAAGAACTTGACTTTAATTATCTTTTATTATAGAAATAACTTATACATAAGAACTTAGTATATGATAAGCGTTTATGCAAACAGGGCCTAAGTTTAAATCCTATTGTCTGGTTATTCTTTTTCCCTCATTTTTTTCCGGTTTGACAAAATTGATCATTTATGGAAATCTAATACTTTATTGTCTATTGATTATTACTATATGGAAATTAGAACCAAATGTTTTATAATTCATCTTGTTTTATGAGAGGTCAAATATATAGGGTGCCTAATTTACAACGAAGAATAATCATTGCGATGGGGAAGGAGCCGAAACCAATTGATATCTGAACTGACTCCCGAACCAGATTAGATGGTCCAGGCCGAATACTGATGGTGAAATTTTTTTGATATGTCAAGAGTTTAAGCGCAACTGCAACCTACAAGAGAAGATACTTTGTCCAACTTGAAAACACTTTAGGTAAATCATTTAGTTAGGGGGAAGCTCCTAAATCATTTTAGCAAAAATTTTACTTTTTTATTTGGAATATACATAGTTAATGCAAAATAGCTCTTGTAATATGAATTTTGCTTTGTTCAATTTAGATATATATTGCTTTAACATTTGTCATATTCTCACTGATTTTGCTTGAAGTAATGTCATATACTTCCATTAATTAATGGATATGAACTGGTATTGCCGTTGTTGTTAAGTAAATCATACTGTCTTCATTCCGACTTTTACTATTGGTATATCAGTTATATAGGACATTTATTTTTGTAGCAATGTACAACAATTGATCAACAATCCACATATAAGATTCCTTTGTCTATGAAGCTAAAATTATTGCAGTAAGAGTCTCTTATTTATTTGATCAAGAGAAGCTAAGTAAGAATCTTTATTTTTTTCTTGTTGTAACTATAGATCCTTCAATATCTTATTCTTATTTTTTTTATTATTACATGAGAGAAAGGAAACTACAAAGGTCATAACTTTACTATAATGTAGATAACTCAAAACCTTTGTTCCTTCTTCAGTTTGCAGCATCTCTGTCTACAATCCATTACTAGGCCCCCCATGCTCGAGAAGCTGCAAAAAATACAGTAAATTTTTACCATTAATCATACTATTAGATAATTCGACATACTGTTAAGAATAAGTGTTAAAAGTCTAAGGATATGCTTTTTGTCTATATCTATTTATTTCTGGGAATAGACCCAAGTATCGGCACATTCAGTAGCCGAATGACTAATCAATAGAGGGTTTTTAAACCTAATTGATTTTCACAATATTAAATGTATTTACATGATTAATTAATAGCTATATATAAACAAACATAAGATAAATAATAATTGCGCCGAAGCTATATTTAATTAGGAGAACCCATGTACTGTACTGACCTGCATCAGAAAGTGCCCAGTTGCTGTCTTGTTCAATATGCCAAGCAAAATATCCGAGCAATCCATTTTGCTTGGCATAAGAAACCTTGTTAGATGTACTTTGAGTGTCATCATATCCATACCAATCTGTACCTTTGAAGGCGTAAGTAGTAACATATGTCGAATTGTACACAATCTGTGCCCCGGCGTTTTTTATATCCTTATACTTCGCTGTTCCAAGTCCCTGTGTAGCTCTAGAGAAAATTCGACGATTATTAGGATCTGCCAAAGCCCACTTGTAACCGTAGAAAGGTAAACCCAATGCTAGCTTGTTTTTTGGCACTCCTAACCCAATCCATTTTGTGATACCTTCATCTGCACTGAATTGGCCTGTTGGGTTTTTCAAAGGAGCAGGCGCTTGTGTCGAGGTTGGATAAGCATCTGAGGGGTAAAGGTCATAAGTCATTACATTGACCCAATCCAAGTTGTTTGCAATATCCGGACCTGGGTAGTACTGCAATGGAGTGATCTGATCAGAGCCACCGACTGCAGCAGATAGCAGAAGTGCTGGCTTGCCAGAACTGCTAGACTCTGCGGCCACCGCAGCTCTCCACTCCTTGATGAGGGAACCAAAGTTGGTCTTGTCTGTGGCTGTGGATGGATACTCCCAGTCAAGATCAAGCCCATGAAAGTTGTTATTTCTGGCTAGTCGGATTGAAGAATCTATGAACGTTTTTCGGCGACTGGCTTGACTAGCCATTCTGGAAAAATTTTGCGCCAAAGGTGAACCACCCCCACCACCAATTGATAAAAGGGTTTTCACTGAACTACTCTTTGCTTGGACGGTTTGAGTGAAAGTCGAGAATCTAGCTGCGTTTGCAGGAGAAATGGTGACTTGATAGGTAGTACCATCAAGGTCTGCAAATGCACAGAACAAGTGAGTGAAATAAGAGGGATTAATATCAGAAGCTGCAAGGCCACTATCAGAATACCAATAGCCACCTTTAATGGCAGAAGAGAATTGGATATTGAGAATAATGAGGAGAGTGGAAATCAAGAGGTATGCATGTTTTTTGGAGTAAGCCATTTTCTTTGTTGCTGTGGATACAAATTATTTAGGATAAGTGATTACAGATATATATAACACTATAGCAGCACATTTTGTTGACTCTTCTCTTACTTGTTCAATAAGTTGTCTACTTCAACCTTGCCTTATTTCATGGAGCTGCTGTGCTGTCTCGGCGCCGACAACGGTCCTCGTATACAAAACAATTAATAATAAAAATGGAAGATTTGGTTTTCACCACCAGTTGAATCTGGTTCGGGGGTCAATAAAAATGTCTCGGCGCCGACAACGGTCCTCGTATACAAAACAATTAATAATAAAAATGGAAGATTTGGTTTTCACCACCAGTTGAATCTGGTTCGGGGGTCAATAAAAATGGAAGATTTAGTTATTATTATACAAAACAAATTTTCTATATATTTATATTTCTCTGGATCCTTATATGAAAAATGGGATTCTTTATTTTACTATAAGAACTTATGTTTCATATCTTTAGAATAAATTTTAAATTGTAATTACTTCTCTGGTCATTTTTATAAGAGATATTTTATCTTTCTAGATTCATTAAATAATTAATGTATCTGATATATAATATGAACCAGATATATTAATTATTCAATGAATCTAAAAATGTGAAATGTCTCTTATAAAAAGGACGGAAGAAAGTATTATATAATAAAATTGTCCTCCTATGATACTTGAACACGGTTAGGAAAATAACTTTAAAAAATATGTGATTTTTTTGTCAAATACATGATCAAATCCATTACATTATATTGTATCTTAAAGTCAAACACATACCAATTTATAGGTGACATTTAGTATGGAAAATGGGAAAGTTCAACTTTTAACCATTTGATATAATAATATAATAAGCAACGGTTCAGATTAAAACCTGTTACCTGCTAGTAACTTTTTGATCTTAAACATGAAACAAAAAAACCTTAAAAAAAAAACATGAAACAAAAAAAAAAAGACCCCACATTTTATATAATATATATTGTTTAATTTTTTTGTTTGGAAAATGTAATAGTGCATTAGGGTGCTTAAGAATTAATTGGTAATTTTGTTTTTAAAAAATATTTTTTTATTAAAATTAAATAAGTCCAGAATTTTGATGGACATATTCATGATATTTATCAATATGTTCATCTTCTTCTTAATCGATTTTTTTTTTCATACTCATAAACTAAATTTTTCATATCTTCCCTAAGATATTTTGTTTAACGTCATTAACCAGCAAAGCAAGCAGTAATAAAATTGGGGGAAAATAGATTCTTCACATTTTTATCATAAACCCAACACAACACCATCACAGATCTAGAATGGAAAAAAAAAACGTGTCCAATATCAAACAAAAGATCTGGAATGGAAAATTAAACAACATATCTAGAATGAAAAAACACATGCGAAAAATATTGTCTCAACGGTGACTGGCTATATATATTCTTGACACTGTAGCTCCGCCGCCTGTGTTTTTAAGAGTGTCTTAGCGCCACCGTGAGTTAGCCACTACGTCGTAGCTCTGTCGCCACTGTGTTTCCTTTCTCTCAAATTCACTATTTTAATTTGCAATTTCTCAAGTTACACACCATTTTCCAATATTTTTTTACGCAGAGGGTGGGTTGATGATGAAAGAAAAGAGGTGGTGGGTTTAATTTGTCTGACAGTAAATTTATTTTTCAGGTATAGAGTGGAGGTGTAAAACTGTATGCATTAAAATATAATTTCACGTTATAAAAGAAAAAGAAAAAGAAAATAGAAAAGATTTATAACTGGGAATAACGCCACCTGTAGGTAAGAGTCAAATTTTTTCATGGTGGGAAAAGTATAACTGTCCCATACTAAATGTCACCCAATTTATAACGGTTACTTACATCCACGGGTTTGAAAATTCAAACACTTCTTTGATGGTTGAAAGAAAGCAAATTGTGTAATGTACCACATTTTTTTACTAAATTTGTGATGATGGCATTATTTAATCTTTGAAAAGCGAGGACTTGTATTGTAGCACGGCTACTATGTTGAAACTTAAAACTTGAAAACCAAACAGAGTTTGAAACGTATGTACATTATGGAGTATGACCATACACCATTTAATTCCGACCATGCATGCTTGAGTACAATTGAAAATACTAACAGATGGTGCGAGAATAGGACTTTGCTCATCAAGATATTTTAATTCTCATTCAATAAACGGATCTTCTGAATTATTTGAAGACCCCATTTTTAATAATGAATTGAAAAGTCATGTTTTATTTATCTATATCTCAAAACAAAGAAGTAATGATTCAGTGGTGATTGACGTTAAACTTAGTATAGAATCACGGTTTACAACTTTGATTGAGAGGAGATCAAAACCACTTGATACTAAAACTGATCCCCGAACCAGATTAGACGGTCCAGCGAGCCAGATACCGATGGTGAAAACAAAAAAACAAAGAACTAATGTGCATGCCTTAGAATTTTTAAAATATATTCTGATAGTCCTCTTAATATTCCACGGAAAATTCAAATGAAAACAAAGTACTAATAATTAATATGTTAAAAATAATTAGAATCTAAATATGGGGTTAAATGTTTTTTATCCCTATATTCAAGGGTCTTCCAAGTTCCAACACTACTAATCCTTTCTTATCTTTCAATTTTCTTTTAAATTTCTCACACTTTTAGATATTATATTACCGAGTTTGATCTCTGCTGTCAATTTTACAAATAGAACATTGATAATTGATATAGCCGATGTAGGATTTTTTTTTTGAATTGGAAGAGGAATATGAATTTAATACAAAATATACTCTACCCATCCTCATAAAAAAGCAATGATAGAATTCTTTATTTTTTTTTGTTGGTGTCTTGCGTGTAAACATATGTCAATATGTGGTAATAATGAGCACTGCTCATCTAATGTTTGTGTTCAAATAATATAATTAGTGATTAAATATTACTATTAACTTAATTAAAAATACTTAAGTTAATATTATTTGAAACTTTTAGAAGATATATTTAGAAAAGAGAGACCTTACAAGTTACAAATAGAAAAGTTTCTCTTGAAAATCCTAAAAAATTACAATGCCATTTCCTATGAACCCTAAGCCGCGTAATTCGTGAATCTATTGTTGCAATTGAAGTTCATTGGGGTGGTCCTTGAGTGTGTGATGCTTATTGTTAAAAAGTCCCACATTGAATATGATGGTCTTGACAAGTGTTTATAAGCAAATGGTAGTCATCACCTTACAAGCCGGTTTTGTGAGGGTGAGTTAGGCCCATACTTATTTCTAATAATTTCTAACATGGTATCAGAGCCTCTCGATCCATTCCATTGGACTACCCGTTATTTGGGCCACCCATTATCGTTCGATCCACGTTCCAGCTTGCTCAGTTCCGGACATGGGGGGGTGTTAAAAAGTCACACATGGGATTGTGAGGTTGAGTTAGGCCCATACTTGTTTCTAATGATTTCTAACACTTATTGTTCTTGGTGTGACGATCATTTATTCCTTTATGGTTCTTTGTTTTCGTTTTTTGCATCTTTCATATGTGAAGAATGTGGTCTAGATATTAAACTAGTACAACGTTTCTTGGTTTAGGAATTTAATTTCTGTATTTCTTTGTTGTTTAAAAAGGGGGTTTGTTGTTTTGTTGTTGTTAGCATTGAATACATGTGGGGGTATAACAATAATATTGTTTTTTTACTAAATAAAAGATATTCATTCATTCAAATTGATAAGAGTACATCGATGCAATACAAATTCAAAATCGCTAAAAACAAAAAGGATGAATCTGCGAACAAACTCACAGCATCCGTGTTAATAGCATAAAACGGCACATTGCATAAGCCTACATATTTGACTATATTGAAGTTTCTGGAGTATCCATGCCTCCGGATCTGTAGCGTTGATGGCACAAAAGTCGGGACAACAATACTCCGCACTAAGACGGGACAACAATACTATCAAAACAAAGGATGAAATCAAAAAAACAAACGAAAGAAATACTAAATATATGTGAAAATCACACTTATTTAATTAAAATAGAAATAAAACGATTTGGAGGGGTGATTTTAGGTCTAAATTGACCCTAAATCACCCCTCTCTAATATATCAAGAAGAAAAGAAAAAGTGGGCGATGGCTAGGGTTAGAGAGGAGGAGGAGCAATAATATTGTTGTACATAGTTTTTCGTTAGTTGTTGTTTGTCAAAAGATGCCTTCAATGTGCGTCCTTTTTAGCCTTGTCATCATATTTTTTACGTGTATTAAATGTTTGGTTTTGATTTAATTTGTTAGGGTTTTTTGTTTACCAAGGTAAGGTTTGTTTTAAGGCTGATGGTATATAAGGGAGCTTGACCATGATGTTGGAATTATAAGAACGTGGTAGAAACTTGCAACAATGTCATTGGATACTCGCTCGTAGAGACGATTGGTGAGCATGCAAACTAACCGAAACATATGCAAATGTAGTGTATCAAGTGGATGTTTACTGTGTGTGAGCGCATGTGTATATATGTCTGCATGCACGCTGACAATTATAAAGGTGGAGTAGATGACTATAAATCACATTGAAGGACAGCGACGAAAGAAAGGTGTTGCTTTTACGATAGCTAATGAAGAGAGTGTTAGCTTAGCCATGTATGGATCAAGTTATATTGGATTCTTTGGTCTAATTCAATTTTAATGCCGAGAAGGAAAAATAAAAAATTGCCATGCCATCTTTCTATATGTTCAGTAGGTAAAAAGTTGGACCCGAATCCACTACAGTAAAAAATGAGATCGGTCGGTTCATATTACACGGTCATTCAATCATTCTCCACTACTAAATTAAAATTAAACGGTCAAAATTAACTATGCAGCGCAGTTACAACATGTCATCCAAATCCCATAAAATCACAACAAAAACCATTGCAAGATGAGGAATAATATTATAAGGATCCCTAAATATAGTGACAAGAATATACTTAAACCTTAAATATATTTTTTGTTTAATAATTAGTGATTAAATTAATTATGAATGTATAAAAATATTTTTTTAGAATTTTTTATTTTTTTCTTTATCAAATAGTTTAGTGAATAAAATTTCACAGAAGTAAATAGTGAAGTGTCTGGAATTTGAACTTCAGTTTATGCATATATAATGCGATTTTCTTACCAACTAAGTTAAATTCACAGAGACATGACACTTTTTTTTATCTATTCAAGTCGACATTAAATTATTTTTTATTTGTCAAATCATAAAAAATATTAAAGTTTTTTTTACCAAAATTAAAATATGAAAGTTATTTAAAAAATAATAATACTGATGAAAGGTTTTTTTTTTCCTTTTTCTTTTATACGCTTTTTGATGAGTTCTCATCCTTCATTGTTTTTAAAGTCTTTTTAACTAAGTTTTTAATCTAATTTTATTAGTTTAATGTTTAATTTAGTGTTATGTTAAATAAATTGTTTTTTATTTATCGATTCAATTAAGTATTTTTCTATTAAATTAATATTTTTTGTAGTTTTTTTTTCTTTTTCAACTTAACATGTTTATGGTTGAGTACAACTATTATTGTTACATGTGTCTTTAGTGTATGGGCTGGTGTGAATAGGAAGAGAATCAACCAAAACTGGCCCAAGAAAAAAGAATGACTTATGATGCTGTGGCCCAAGAAGGAACTACGAGGTTTTAATTATGAAATTTATTTTTGTAACTCTTATAATGATAGAGTGTTTTTTAGTGTATTCGTTATTTAAATAGCGAATATGAGTATTTTGATAATTTTATAGGTTGTACGAGAAAATGGATAGGATGACAAAACTATTTTCTTTAATTATTTTAACTAGACAAAGAAAGACAAAAAGAAGAGGGAGTTGCCGCACTGTTTATTAGAAAGGGATAAATATTTAGTAGTATGGATAACATATATACATGTTAGAGTAAATGTTATCCATACCACTCAAAGAAACACAACTAAACAAATTATAATAGCTTATATTTATCTTATTATAAATTTTTGTTATCTTTTACATTTATTATTTGTTTTTAGACTAAATGTAAATGTATCTAAGAGTCTTTAAGTTTTACATTTGTAATAGTTTGATCCTTTAAATTTTTTAGACAATAATTAAATCATGAGATAATAATAATCATTTATCCCTATGTAAAATAGGCGAATTTTGATTTATTCCCCTGCCTAATTTTTTTTCTTCAAAACAAACTTTATAATATAAAGATTCTTTCATTTATCCCCCTAAGTGGACAACTATGATTCTGACTGTGCATTTTGTATGATGTGGCAGTATACGTGAAATTATTTTATTTTATATTTATTTTTTTATCCACATGTTATTTATCGCAAAAAATTATTTCTATAAAACATAAAAAAATAAATCAAGGAATTCATCTATATCGTTCATGTTCTTCTTCTTCATCAACAACAATTCTAAAAATGTTTGGTTTTGATTTAATTTGTTAGGGTTTTTTGTTTACCAAGGTAAGGTTTGTTTTAAGGCTGATGGTATATAAGGGAGCTTGACCATGATGTTGGAATTATAAGAATGTGGTAGAAACTTGCAACAATGTCATTGGATACTCGCTCGTAGAGACGATTGGTGAGCATGCAGACTAACCGAAACATATGCAAATTAGTGTATCAAGTGGATGTTTACTGTGTGTGAGCGCACGTGTATATATGTCTCCATGCACGCTGACAATTATAAAGGTGGAGTAGATGACTATAAATCACATTGAAGGACAGCGACGAAAGAAAGGTGTTGCTTTTACGATAGCTAATGAAGAGAGTGTTAGCTTAGCCATGTATGGATCAAGTTATATTGGATTCTTTGGTCTAATTCAATTTTAATGCCGAGAAGGAAAAATAAAAAATTGCCATGTCATCTTTCTATATGTTCACTAGGTAAAAAGTTGGACCCGAATCCACTACATTAAAAAAATGAGATCGGTCGGTTAATATTACAGGGTCATTCAATCATTACTAAATAATCTCCACTACTAAATTAAAATTAAACAGTCAAAATTAACTATGCAACGCAGTTACAACATATCATCCAAATCCCATAAAATCACAACAAAAACCATTGCAAGATAAGGAATAATATTATAAGGATCCCTAAATATAGTGACAAGAATATACTTAAACCTTAAATATACTTTTTGTTTAATAATTAGTGATTAAATTAATTCAGAATGTATAAAAATATCTTTTTAGAATTTTTATTTTTTTCTTTATCAAATAGTTTAGTGAATAAAATTTCACAGAAGTAAATAGTGAAGTGTTTGGAATTTGAACTTCAATTTATGCATATATAATGCGATTTTCTTACCAACTAAATTAAATTCACGGAGACATAACACTTTTTTTTATCTATTCAAATCGACATTACATTATTTTTTATTTGTCAAATCATAAAAAATATTAAACTTTTTTTTACCAAAATTAAAATATGAAAGTTATTTAAAAAATAATAATACTGAAGAAAGGTTTTTTTTCCTTTTTATTTTATATGCTTTTTGATGAGTTCTCATCCGTCATTGTTTTTAAAGTCTTTTTAACTAAGTTTTTAATCTAATTATATTAGTTTAATGTTTAATTTAGTGTTATTTTAAATAAATTGTTTTTCATTTATCGATTCAATTAAGTATTTTTCTATTAAATTAATATTTTGTGTAGTTTTTATTTTATTTTTTTTCAACTTAACATGTTTATGGTTGAGTACAACTATTATTGTTACACGTGTCTTTAGTGTATGGGCTGGTGTGAATAGGAAGAGACTCAACCAAAACTGGCCCAAGAAAAAAGAATGACTTATGATGCTGTGGCCCAAGAAGGAACTATGAGGTTTTAATTATGAAATTTATTTTTGTAACTCTTATAATGATAGAGTGTTTTTTAGTAAATCCGCTAGTTAAATAGCGGATATGAGTATTTTGATAACTTTTAGGCTGCACGAGAAAATGGATAGAATGGCAAAACTATTATTTGTTTTGAAAAGTCAACCGAGAAAAAAAATAACAACAACAACAGGATCCAAAGTAAAAAAAAATCAACGACGAAGAATAACAACAACTCTATGCGGCGGAGAACAACAATAAAAACAACAACAGATATCAACAGAAACCTCATTCATCTTCTTTGAATCCAGAAACGCAGAACTGATATCATCCTCCAAGTCTTTATAGATAATAAATAAAATATTTCATGCAAGAAAAAATTAAAATTAATATGATGGTACATCATAATAGTATCTACGTCAATATATTATATAGCGTAGAATGGCTACATTTATTTATTTATAGGGTTATGCTAAATAGTTTACCCGATATACTTGATAACCATACCAAAAATAATACATAATATTAATGTTAATAAAGTTAACTTTTTATACTTTCAATGTATTGAATGCACAAGTTTTAAAACAAAATTTTCTTATAAGGTTTTCTCTATCTCTTACACTTTTCACATAATGTTAATTTTATCTATCTTTTTTCAATATATACAAGTTTTTTTTTTTACGGAAAACATAATATTGGTAAAAAAAATTATAAAATTGTACACTAATTAATATTATATAAATGATATAATATTAATTTTCAGTAATTAATTTTTTTATCAATAATATTTAAAAGATATATTGATTAATAGAAAAAATAAAAAATTTAAATTACTCAATTTTAAGTATTTTAAATATAGTTTAATTAAAAATTAAAAATGTCCTTTTATGTTAATTTTACCAAATACTTCAATTATTTTATCAGCTATAAGTCATCATCAACCATATATCAGCTATAAGCTTATAAGTCATCCGCCATTTTTGCTAAACAGAGCCTAAGATAAATTTAGAACAGATAAGCTTAAGCTTGTAAAATAAGCTAGTAAACAGAGCCTAAGATAAATCTTTCACATCTTCTTTAACAACATAGTATTACGGAGTATAATCTTAAACTTGTAAAATACAACATTTTTCCTCTATTAAAGATAGATAAAATTAATAATGTGAAGAGTATAAGAAATTAAGAGAGAGAACCTAGTTAAAGAATCAAAATAGTAGAGTAAAAGTTTATTGAAATTTGTGTAATCAACTCCTTAAAAGTGTAGAAATTGCACTTTTCAATGCAATTTTGTTTCTCTTTTACTGTATTTTCTTAACTAGTGCCCGAGGCACAAATTAACATGACTTTTTAGTAATTGTTTGATCGGATTTGGTTATGAAGATATGAAATTTTAAAGACATGTACCCACCTATATACAACCATTTATGACCAATTTTTCAAAATTGTTGACTTGAAATCCAATACGCATCCAATCAAAATATAAGTAAAAGTGAGTCAAAGAAATTTGATGTATTTGGTTCAAAATTTAGATCTAATACATTTATTTTTATTGATCAACTTTTGTTTATATTTTGGAATAAAGGGAGTATTAATTAACCTATGTAAGAAGTAACAAGTGTAGTCTGTATCGGTTTTCAAATAGCTATAACAACTTTCAAAAGTTATCCTACACCTGTCAAGCATGCAAATCCTACATGGTATCTTGGGTTTCTTGTGTGAGACAAATTTGTCTTGAAGCTTGATGGATTTTTCCTATGTTTGTTGGATTCTGTGAGTTGGTAGAAGATTCATTCAACTTAGAATAACGAACGAATTAAACATAATAGCGTGAGGCCTCCTCTGCACAAAACATAGCAAACGTTCCCTTCATATATAGTATCTTATTGGTTGGTTCAGATAAAGCTAATTAAATACCAAGGCTTGCTTGGATTATAGAAGATGAATTTATAGCGAATAATTTAAAAAAATTAATAATTTTTAACGAATAAATTAATCGATTGAATTTATAGTGTTTTGTAAAATTAACGGTTTAAATATGAAATGACATAAATAAATATTTTTAATTAATATTTAATTTTTTCAAATAAATTAACATGAGTAAAATTACAAGAAAAAATTATAAACTATAAGTTCATAAGCTACTTAAAATAGTATTAAAAAATAAGCTATAAATTAGTAAAATAAGTTATAAGCTCTTTTTGAAAAATATTAGCAAACAAAACTTTTTTAGCCAAATAAATAAAACAAATGCTAACGAGTGCCCTTGGGACACTCTTTAGAACCATAAATAGTAGTAATTTTATAGAATTTTATATAAATTTATAAAGTCAACGCATTAAAAATTATAATTTTTAATTTTTTTGAATAATTTTTTTTAAATAGAATATTTAAATTTAAAGAGTGTCTCGGAGACACCTTACCAAGATCCAATAAATAAGCTACTGTACTTATGTGCTTTTCCATACTGAGCTATAAGTCTTTTTTTTTTTTGTTGACTAAATTAAATACTACTCCCTCCGGTCTTATATATAAGAGAATTTTTACTTTTTAGATTTATTGTGAAATGAATGTATTTAGACTATAATATTGTCTAGATACATTCATTTTATAATGAACCTAAAAAGTAAAACTTCTCTTATATATAGGACCGGAGGGAGTACTCAGTAAGTGTTACGTAAATAAGTCTTATTGACAGGAAGCATGCAACTTCTTATTGGTTGGTTCAAATAAAGCTAATTAAATAAAAATATTCACATAAAATTATTGAATGTGATCTCTTTTTGTCGTTTTTCTTCTCATTCACTTATAAAAAGCACACTTGATTTGTACTTCAATTCATCTTTCACAGTAAACAATATTCCCACAATTAAACATAGCAGAAAGATGGTTCGCAAAGTTGTTCTGTCTCCTCTTCCTTTTGTCCTCCTGCTCTTCATCATCGTAAGTTTACTTGCATCCCTGTAGTCCTGCTTTTGATCATAGTGAGTTTACTTGCATATCAGTTGCATGCATTCATGCTTGTTTCTTTACATTTGCATTTTTTTCATCATTTATAATTTATCATAATCCATCATTAATTTTTATCCTTATGTCCTGCTCTTGATCACTGTGATTCCGTGAGTTTACTTGCATGCATGTTTGTATCATCACAATCCATCACTAGCTCGTTGAATTTATTGAATGGATGGTTTTAATATCCTTCTCTTTAGCTATTTTTTGTGCATTATGTTTGATTTGATAAAATGATGTTATATTTGTATTGTAATTCAAAATAGTATATTCTATTTACTTTGCCAAAATATTTTGTCTTTTTATTTTCTAAAATATCTATTAATTTTAACTTTTTTTTGAAACGGCTAAATTTTATTAAAAGACAACTCCTCCACAAGAAGTGAAAGGGATTATCGTGGAAACATACAAACAAAAGGTAACGTGATATAACACAATTACCAACACCAAATCAAACACCCCAAACCACCCATACACCAATATTGATTCGCTAAACCCACCAGAGAAAACCCCTACCCGACTCTAGGAGACACCACTAGGCACTAACTTCCGAACTCGAATTAAAATTACTCGGCCCATTAGACGCAAAAAGTAGCCCCGAAAGTCAAAAGTTGAGGGACCCCGGTAGTCAGAAAATCGACAGTCAACACCTGATGTCGTAGAGTTCGACCAGATACCAGAGCCCTGCAAGTCTCAACAGACTTGAACACCCCTCAGCGACTCCAAGAGTCCTGCAAATCTCACCAGATTTGAAAATGGTCAAAGACTCTATATCAGGGAGAATCCACACACACTCGGTATTAACTATCCACCACCTCTCCATCACCAATGCATCCTAGAGGTACGATAAAACGACAACATCCGTCAACACGGAGTGTCTACGTACCCCACCCTTTCGGGCGCGCCAGGACAACTCCATATCAGTCTCGTCACTGTCCTCATCACCTCCATGACAACTGCAGCGGCAACCCCACCTTTCACCGCCGGAGCAACACAAAAAATAAAATAAAACAAAACACTCAAATTCCAAACACCCATGCCACCCATCTCCAATACCACCCATCTCCAAACCACCTATCTCCCATTCCAAACACCAACATACAGACACTCAAAACACAGCAAAAATAAAATAAAATAAAGTAAAATAACCAACAGCAAGTTAGTGCTCAAATGCTACTGCGCAAATGCTACTCCCACATCCACAAGCCAATGCTACTGCTCCTTGACAGGACAAAAACCCCGCCACCAAAACTGCAACTAAAACCAACGGCATGTGTCGTCATCGGAGAAAACGACACCACCCACAGACCGGCGAACCTCCACAAAAACCACCAAAACCACCACCTGAGCTTCAGATCCACAGAACCAAGAGAACCAAAAGCAAACCTCCATAACCACAAATCTGGAATAGTCGGCCGGAGAAGAAGAAAGAAACCGGCGACACCAAACCAACACCCGGTCTAGCACCAATCAACGCCAAAGATAGTCACCAACACCCATCACCGCCTCTGGCGGCGCCGGAACAGCACCTCCACCACCGGTTCAAGTACGAGAACCAGAATAAAAGAAAACGAAAAAAAAAGAAAGAACAAAACCAAAACATCCGGAAAGCAAGAAACTCCGGCGCCGGAAAAACGTGGTGCGGAGAGTCAGCCTCACCCTCGTCGCACCACCACCGTCGTATGGTCTACATCGGAAAAATAAGGTTTGGATTGGAGAGGGAGATGTAAATCTAAGTTTGAATCTAGAGAGATATCAGAGAGAGTTATTCTAGAGAGAGAGTGAAAAGAGGTCAATATAGTGGTATAACATTAATAAGACTCTTGAAAGGAACAATTATGATTGAAAGAAAGATAAAATGCTAGCGAATAATGATACTTTTGTGAAAATAAGTTTTTGACATTTTTCAATTGCATTGTAGAACGGCCATGGAAGCTTTGCTAGATATATCAAGATTCAGCAAGAGAATGTAGCAGAAAAACAAGCTTACCTAGATGGATGGTTAAAAGATAGCCAACCTGAAAAGGCAAAATCCACCCCCTCCAATCAAGTTTACCTTGACGGCTGGTTGAAAGATAGTCAGGAAAAATCCAATCAAGTTTACCTTGATGGCTGGTTGAAAGACAGTCAAGTAAAGTCGACCCCCAACTCAAACTCAGTTTACCTTGATGGATGGTTGAAAGATGGCCAAAAAGAAAAATCCAACCCCAACACTAACCAAGTTTATTTTGATGGCTGATTGAAAGATAGCCAAACAAAATCCAGCTCCAACTCCAATCAAGTTTACCTTGATGGTTGGTTGAAAGACAGCCAATCAAAGTTGGCCCCTAACTCCATTCCAGTTTATCTTGATGGATAGTTGAAAGATAGCCAAAAAGCAAAATCCAACCCCAACTCCAACCAAGTTTATCTTGATGGCTGGTTGAAAGATAGCCAAACAAAATTCAACCCTAACTCCAATCAAGTTTACCTTGATGGTTGGTTGAAAGACAACCAAGCAAAGTCGTCCTCTAACTCAAACCCAGTTTATCTTGATGGATGGTTGAAAGATGGCCAAGCAAAATCCAACCCAAACTCCGACCAAGTTTACCTTGATGGCTGGTTGAAAGATAACCAAGCAAAATCTAACCCTAACTCCAATCAAGTTTATCTTGATGGTTGGTTGAAAGACAGCCATACAAAGTCGACCTTCAACTCAAACCCAGTTTATCTTGATGGATGGTTGAAAGATGGCCAAAAAGCAAAATCCAACCACAACTCCAACCAAGTTTACCTTGATGGTTGGTTGAAAGATAGCCAAACAAAATCCAACCCTACCTCTAATCAAGTTTACCTTGATGGTTGGTTGAAAGATAGTCAGACAAAGTCGACCTCCAACTCAAACCCAATTTATCTTGATGGCTGGTTGAAAGATGGCCAAGCAAAATCCAATCCCAACTCTAACCACGTTTACCTTGATGGCTGGTTGAAAGATAGCCAAACAAAATCCAACCTTAACTCCAATCAAGTTTACCTTGATGGTTGGTTGAAAGACAGCCAGACAAAGTCGACCTCCAACTCAAACCCAGTTTATCTTGATGGATGGTTGAAAGATGACCAACCAAAATCCAACCCCAACTCCAACCACGTTTACCTTGATGGCTGGTTGAAAGACAACATAGCAAAGTTGAACCCCAACACTGACCCAGTTTATCTTGATGGATGGTTGAAAGATAGGCATGCTTAGAAAGAAATAAATCCACCCACTACTGAAATAAAGCTTATCTTGATGGTTTATTGAAAGACGCTCCTTCATAATTAAAAGAGAATTAACTTATGGCTTTGCTGATCATTTTTCTGTGTCATTTCGTATGTTTTTTATTGTGTTTCTCTGTTGTTAATTTCTATGTAGTGTAAGGTCTAATTTATGTGTACTAAGTAAAGCCTTGTTGGAGTACTAAATAAAATTTTGTAGTTATGTACTAATTCAGGTTGTTTAAAATAAACATCGATTTGGTCGATGAAATATTGAGTCGACATTTCTTTACTCTTTTAAAATTTTAACTAACTGATGAATCATGAAAGTGATATTTTTCTTTTTCTTTACTAAATAGAAAATTTTATTGATAAATAAGTAGTATAAACAACTCAAAAACAATAGCAACATGCACTCTGGTCAAAACAGAAAGGCAACTAACAAAATCTTCAACCTAGCTCACCATTACTTGGCTTCAACCTAACACAAGACAAATCACATCATTATCAAAATAAACAAATAATACAATCCGAAAAAGGAAAATGATGACAGCAAGACTATTTTCCGGTATTCCCTAATACAAACGATGTCACTGCAACAAAACAGAACCAAGACACAATATATACATAGTATGGTCGAAACACCAGAGAACTTATCCGCACCAAAACTAACTCTATCAGTCAAAACAATTAACATGATCCCATTCATGAAAATGACATTATTGATTCATAATAATATTTTCTATACAGTCAATGCGGCAATGTCATATGCCAAATGTTCAACTACAAGAAAGTTCTATTGTGCTTGTGAGGAGTTGCATAGACCTCATACTCTCGCATCTGGAATGAGAATCACACTCTCAAACAATTCAAATAAACATAAAAAAATACATTAGCAAAACTAAAATGAATCTAAAGATAACATGCAATGTGTGGTGCATTGTATATTTCGATCAGGAATTAATGGGGAAATAACATATATAGTGTAACACCCAAATCCAAAATTAAAATAATTCTGACATAAAAATTACTATAAATTCATAATTGCTTAAAGTTGAAAACAAAACTAAGATATAAAATACTAGTTTGAGGTATTATATTCAGTTTCCAAAAATAATGTTAAGATAATAAAATAGTAATCATTATTCGTACAATAAAATCATTTTAATACAATACCACTTTGAATTAAAAGACAAGAATGAAAGACTCGATACACACACACATATATATATATATAGGGGGTTGCTAATTTAGACTCACCTAAAAATATGTGGGTCTAAATTAGCAAGGTGCACCTTTTCTAATGGACAAAAAATATCCTTGATATTTACTTATTTAACACTAACAATTGAGGATTAGTTAGGTAAATTTTATTAAATGATGTGCACTCACTTTGCTAATTTAGACCCACTTAATTATAAATATATACAACTTAGGAAAACACATGAAAACCTAGGAAATAAAAAAAGGACAAATTAGGAAAACATATATAATCTAGAATCATTTTTTTTAAAACAAAAAATTTATTTTCTAATTTTTTGTAAGTCTATACTATTTTCTAATTTTAACATTGCTATTAATTTATTTATAAAATAATTTCTCAGTAATTGCTAAATCCAATGAATAATTTTTCAGTAATTGCCAAATCCAATGTATGTTATATTTAATGAATACCTATTTCACTATACTGTATGCAATAAACTTCATTTCAAAAAAATAATAATTACTGTATGTAATAAACTTAATAAACTCAATTTAACTAATTATTGATTTAGTGATCAATACATTCACCGTCAATTTTGCTTAATTATACAAAAAGTGTGGAAACTAAGAGGTGGGTGTATGTTTTCTCAAATTGTCCTTTTTTTTTTATTTCCTAAGTTGTTTATTTAGGTTAGATATATTTATAATTATTTTGGTTTAAATTAGTAATTAGTAAAGTGGTGCACATCATTTGATAAAATTACATAACTAACCTTCAATTTTCTAATGTAAACTAACTAAACATCAAGGGTGTTTTTGTACAAAGTAAAAAAGTGCACAATGCTAATTTAGACCCACATATTTTTAAGTGGGTCTAAATATTAGCAACCTCCATATATATATATATATAAACATATGAACCATTTATCGTGTCCTAATCAGAGCGGAGCTTCACCGACAACTTGAACATAAAACATAGCCTGAGAACTCAGACCCCCAAAGGTCCAGCAAGTACACAAAACAGAGAGTTAGTAAAGAATCCCAAATAAATGTAAGTATATCGAATTGCTAGGGGATGATTGTTGCTAACCAAAAACTCTATCATAACATCTTTTCAAATGCTCCAGACGGTAGCTAGCCAAATTGCTTGAAAGCCTATTATAAAATCTTTATGAAAACAATGCGCCACGCAAAATTGACGAGCAATGTTTTATTTTATTTTACTACGAGTTTCTAGTTTCATTTAGATTGGGTTTTGCGAAGATGAAATTGTATGAATCAATGGATATTATATGTTAGGTATTTTGTTCTAATACTTTTTTGATTAATCCAATTTCCTATTCGATTAATATTTGTGTTTAATGTTTTATGTGCGTTTACGGATATGTTCATGTAATGATTTAGATTTATATTGATTAAGAGATTAATTTTATGAATTGGACCTAAGTTAACCCTTGTAATTGGTCTAAAGATAGAGAATTAAATGTTGAGACATACTAAGGTTTAACAATCAAACTTTGTCTATTTAACTATCTAATTGGTCTAAGAGATTACAAAATTATAGTGTAAAATAGTGAGTTTTACACCATAGTAGAATACAAGGGATTCAAAACAAAATCCAATTGCTTTCCTTTATTGATTTAATCTCATTTTATTTTTGAAACTGTCACAACAAACAAATTGCTATGCAAACCCCCCAACAATCCTTTTATTATTTCTATCTAAGTAAATCATTCCATTGTCATCTTTAATATTTAGATTAGTTACGATTCCAGGGGATTAGTTACAGAGTTGAATATTTGCCTCATAGTGTCCATCATAATGCATATATAAATTATGGTCATGCTAATTAGTTTTCTCATGATATTAATTAAGATCCCAAAACAACTAGTAACTTTTTTATTAATAATAATATTGTTTACAATTTTAAAAGACCAATTACACAAATTTTAATATTATATTTTTTTTGCTTCCACCACAGTTAAATCTAGTTCGGAGATCAGTTTTCACATTAAGTGGTTCAAGCTCCCTTATGATTATAGTTGCGAGGGGTCGAACCGTGATAATTCCTACCAAATTTAGCATCAATCATCACTGAACCAGTTAACAATTGGTAAATTTTAATATTATTTTATCACATTAGATTCCTTAACATTTTCTTTATTATTAAACTCATTTACATCAATTAATACCGCCGCTGTTACAGAAAATGTAGTGAGTTACGTTGAGGTTGAATGTTTTGACTTTTGACTTTTCTGGAAGGTTTGTTTGGTGTTTGGTAGTAAAACACTTATATTGACTTTATTAAACGCGGAAAATCTGCAAATCTAAATCTACTCACACCGCAATTTCTTTCTGTAAAGGCTCATATCATATCCCTCAACTAACTACTACGAAGGTGATTTCCATTTTTATTCATTTTTTCTTTTATTACAAGATTCTTTCTATTACTACGTCTAGGTGACGTGAAATTAAGGCAATGAATGAATACGAAGGGTCCCCTGAATAGTGAATAATACGAATACTTCAACTTTGTATTGTGTCTTCTAGAATTATTATTATGTCCCTCCTAAAGGGAATGGATTTCACTCACACAGTTACTGTCGTGAGCCGTCTAATCTAAATTAATAACTGAGATTATTGAATAGTATTATTTTTAATAAATAATCTGAACCGTCTAATCTCAAATCAATAGTTTGATAGAAAACAACATGTAAACTGGACAAATCCCTCTCTATGTAGTACTACTGGTCCAACGAACAAACAAAGACAGCACATAACGAGTCACAAAAGGACAAGAATTGTTTACTAATTCAATTTTATCATTAATGCACGTGCCTGTCCACATTTGAAATTAACTATGCTTTCTTTCCCATTACATAACCAACCAAACCAAACCACAAAAAATACATTATTTAAATATTATTTAAAGAGCTTATATATACACACGCACATCACACACGTTTTCGGGGACATACATTACATCACATACCATACAATATCAACCTTGCATTTTGTTGATTTTTCTCTTATTCTGTCTGCATAATTTCAAAGCTAAAAAAAAAAACAGTTCAAAACCAACTTAATTGTTTTGGTTGATTATTATTTGGCTTAATTAGGAGAGACTATTACTAATTAACGGTTTTAATTAGCTTTTGGATATGGCAAGTGGTGATTTCTTGAATGGTGTCGGTGGTGGTGTTAAGGATCACTATGGTGAAGATAGTGCTACAGAGGATCAACTTATCACACCATGGAATTTCTCTGTTGCTAGGTTCATCCTCATTTCACATTACATTACTTTTTGTGGATTTCATGTTAAGTTTAATGTTCTTGAATATTATTAACTAGTCTAATCTTGAGATCTGAATTATTATGTATGTAGTACTAATTTGAAGTATATATATATTAATTTTGGCTAATAGTCTTAGAAAACAATTCATGATTTTCATGTATCATTGTTTGCTTCTTTCTTAAGTTCTTAATTGTTACTCCATTTGTGTTACAGTGGACACACTTTGCTGAGAGATCCACGCTACAACAAAGGACTTGCCTTCACTGAGAAAGAAAGAGATTCTCATTATGTTCGTGGCCTTTTGCCTCCGGCTATCTTCACTCAAGAACTTCAGGTACTCCATATGATTACTAACAATTTAAATTCATTGTATAACATTTCATGTATTCAATTATATTTATTTACACAATTTGTACACTATCAATCAATTATATTCGTCAACAGATCATTAAAAATGTTTGATTGTCAATTATAATCGTCGATTGTAATGTCTTGATAATGTAAAAATTTGATACACCGACTAACTAGCCTTGTTATTATATGTTTTCAGGAAAAGAGGTTGATGCACAATCTTCGTCAGTATGACGTGCCTCTTCACAAGTACATAGCCTTAATGGATCTTCAAGTAACTACTTAATCTTAATCTGCTCTTTCTGTCTCATATTAACTGTGCATTTAAGATTATTCTTCTGACTTTCTTTGACATTTCTCAATTGACAGGAGAGAAATGAAAGGCTGTTTTACAAGATTCTGATTGAAAACGTCGAAGAATTGCTTCCTGTTGTTTACACTCCAACAGTTGGAGAAGCCTGCCAGAAATATGGAAGCATTTATAGGCGTCCTCAGGGTCTATATATCAGTTTGAAGGAGAAGTATGTATTTTTTTTTTTTCATGTCAATCTTTTTAACTTAAGCACTTTTCACATGAGAAAATTCTAAGTACTTGAAATTTTTTCAGAGGCAAGATCCTTGAGGTGCTTAAAAACTGGCCAGAAAAGACTATTCAAGTTATTGTCGTGACTGATGGTGAACGTATATTAGGACTAGGAGATCTCGGTTGCCAGGTAATTTAAAACATCATACAATGGTTTTAAATTATGATTGCGGAAACATTACTAAAACATGCAATTGATGCAGTCGCAATTGTGTTTCCACACTGCAAATTTTTAACCATGCATCATACCGATCAAATTAGTCTCTTTATCTGCATTTCAGACATTAGAAAATTACATTAACATGATTCTCTTCTTTAATAATTTTGTTAGGGAATGGGAATTCCTGTTGGAAAACTTTCTCTCTATACTGCATTAGGAGGTGTACGCCCTTCATCGGTAAGAACTACTAGATATTTTTTTGTCTCTCTTTTCCTTTCTATTTTGCATAATTGATCATTTAATGGATTATTATATGTATCTTTGATTTCAGTGCTTGCCTATAACCATTGATGTTGGAACAAACAATGAGAAGTTGCTGAATGATGAATTTTACATTGGCCTTAGGCAGAAGCGAGCAACTGGGAAGGTATTATGACATGAAAATTTATGCTAAATCATTGGGAGTGAAATTTCTATACTGCTAACATGGTGTTTGTTCATTGTGGTTTAGGAATATGCAGAGCTTCTAGAAGAGTTTATGCATGCAGTTAAGCAGAACTATGGGGAGAAAGTTCTTGTACAGGTTATATATCTGATTCAACATCTTGAGTGATTTAGTTTTTGCTTGAACCAATTGTTTTCCTGATTTTTTTTTTGTTTTTCAGTTTGAAGATTTCGCGAATCATAATGCATTCGAACTTCTGGATAAATATAGCTCATCTCATCTTGTTTTCAATGATGATATACAAGTAAGATAGTATACTTGAAAATATTGTGACTTATGCACAGTTTCTTCTTATAATTCAGGCTATTGACTCTGATATTCTTTGGTATAACTTAGGGTACAGCTTCTGTGGTATTAGCAGGATTGCTTGCTTCCCTTAAATTAATTGGGGGAACCTTAGCTGACCACACATTCTTATTCTTGGGAGCTGGAGAGGTAAGTTCCTTAGAGATACAAATTTAGTTATTTCATTTGTTATGAAGTCCATACTTTTTGAATTTATGGTTTAGAACCAATGAAACTGTCACGACCCAAACTCACATCGTGACCGGCGCACGGACTAACACTAGTCCGGCAAGCCTAATGACCAAATAAACAACTTTACATGAATATAGAAATCGGGTATAATTAAAAGAATCACAATAATCAACCTTGTATATAAATCTCATACAATTTGGTGGAATAAAAAAAACGACTTTAAAGAAAATATAAAAACCCAGTAAGATAAAATAAAAACCGTTACGTGGGAATCGAGAGATGGCTCCATCTCGTTGATAGCCCTTTCCTCCTAAGAGTGGCCTTTCACTTAGTGGCGGCTCCATCTAACGGATAGCCCTTTTCTCATCGATTCGGAAAACGCATTATCGAGTACATCTCATTACATTACTAAAACCGAGAGCTAGCTCCATCTCGTTGATAGCCCTCTCCTCCTAATGGCGGCCTTTCCATTGGGGTGGCTCCATCTAACGGATAGCTCTTTTCTCTCGACTAATAAGAACATCAATTGCAAATATATCGATCAAGGAGTCTACATCACACAACCATATTTCTCAACACATCAAACGTATGACAAAGTATATAAATCAAAACTCAAATAATCTTATGCTAAATATATCTCATAAGTAATCTAAATAGAGACTGACTCGACAGGGAGGATCCCTGGTCCTACGTATCCCTAAACGACCAGGGAATCAGAGCCACGTAGTTCTCTAATGTGTTCAATGGAAAAAAAATGTCTACGAGCATTATTCTAGTTGCTATCTGATTACTCTTCAGCTATGATTAATATTTTAATCACTTTCCTATAGTTCTACAATCATTATAATCACTTTACTCTATTGTGTCTCTACTAACATTACAACCCTCAAATTTCACAAAATAGAATAACAAAGGGACCGAAAAGTGTTGCCCTGCCATAACAACAATCTGGACCAAATTCTAAATTCCAATATTCAATCTTTCATTTCTATCATATAAATTCTACTTGAAAATGAAAATCCTAATCCTAATTGTGACTATTTCTTTCAACCTCCAGCCCCTAATTTAAATATTAGAAATTAACAAGAACTCACCTCTTTGGGGTTTGGTGAAATGATAACTTGCACTTATCATTTTCTTGAATCAAATCTCCTCTTTTCCTACTTGATCCCATCTTCTCCATTTTGGTTTAAAATTAAAACCCCTAATTTAGCCTTTAGCCCACAACTTCTTCTTCTATCTTTTCCATTGAGTCTTCTAATTACCAATTGAAACTCAAACTACCACTTGATTTTGCATGCAAGGCTCTTGCGATTGGAATGAGAAGAAAATGCATTTGAGATGAAGGAGAGAGTATAGGTCGGTCGATCAAGAATAGGAAAAACCGAAAATATGAATTTTTTCTTTCTTTTGTTGCTTTTCCCCAAAAGTCTCATGTCATGGATGCTTCTAGAGAAAGCATTAGTTCTCTTTTCTTTTCTTTTTTTAATTATTATATTTATTTGTTTATTTATATCCTTCTCTAAACTCATACAATAATTTTTTTTTTTTACACTTTATCTCACTAAATACATCTCACTCTTAAGCTTCTAACTAATTGTCTCTATGTCATTAGTGCATTCCAACTAATTTAGGTTACTTAATTGGTAATATGTTAACACTTCTAGAAATTTCTAATTTGCCCTTGCTAGTTTTATGGTTTTATGGTTTTATGGGTTTAATTCTTGGTTAAATTCCTCATCCAATATAAGGTTATACTAATAAATGAGTATTTCTTATTTACTAAATTTTTGGGATATTACAGAAACGGTGACACAGACAGCACCGGATATGATACTGATATTGACACATCTACACAAGTAGTAATTTTAGAAAATAGAGTGATTATATGTAACCACCTACATGTGTTAGAGAACGGACACATTCAATGTTAAGTGTTGATGCTTCATAGTATTAGTATAGAACTTTCTCTGGAAGTAAATTTCTAACTTATATCTTTTGGTTATTGAAGGCTGGAACTGGTATAGCAGAGCTAATTGCTCTTGAGATTTCAAAGCAGGTATAACTTGATATTTGTACTTTATCTTTCTTTCTAAAGGTATTCATTTATCTCAAATACTTAAAATCAATACTTGTTTTTTGGACAGACAAAAGCTCCAGTTGAAGAGACCCGCAAGAAGATTTGGCTTGTCGATTCCAAGGTAAAAATGCCTGCAGTGCCTAGTATTATAATTCTATATAGAAGCCATGGATAAGAGAAATATGTGGATAGTAAAATAAAAATCCCTTCATGAAAAATTTGCTCGGTTTGCAGGGTCTTATTGTTAGCTCTCGTCAGCAATCCCTTCAACACTTCAAAAAGCCTTGGGCTCATGAGCATGAACCTGTTAAGGACCTTCTAAATGCTGTCAAGGCAATCAAGCCAACTGTATTGATCGGAACATCTGGAGTGGGAAAGACATTTACCAAGGAGGTAGTTGAAGCCATGGCATCCTTGAATAAGGTACTTTCATGCTTTCTATAATGCTACATCTTTTTCTTTTTCGAATTGTCGTTTTAAGGTTATTTACATATCTCAGATAAACTAATACATTTTGATACAATCATTTGTTTCCTTTGCAATAAATAGTTCGAGATAAATTTGATAAAACAATAGTTAGTATACTATTTTAAACTTTGAAAACAAATAAAAGGAACAAAGATTTTCTAAAAACACAACACTTACAAAGCAATTGCGAGAATAATGATTTTACTAACTATGACAAGATTTTAATGTTTATGATATTTCTTGGTATGTAATGTAGAAACCTCTCATTTTTGCACTCTCCAACCCAACTTCACAATCTGAGTGCACAGCTGAAGAAGCTTATACATGGAGCAAGGTACACTTTTATACGTTATTTGTTATTTGCTTAGCTTAAGAAATATCATTTTATGAGTTATTTCTTACATACCATATTATGTCTCTTCTATTTGCAGGGAAAAGCAATTTTTGCTAGTGGAAGTCCATTTGATCCTGTTGAATATGAAGGAAAAGTTTTTGTTCCTGGACAGGTTTTAATTCAATACTTTACTAAGCTTTTTCTTTTTCAATAGACATACCTTACTAAAGTTAGTGACTGATTTTTATATTTTGTTTTTCTACTATGCGATTTAGGGCAACAATGCTTATATTTTTCCCGGCTTTGGTTTGGGTTTAATCATGTCTGGTGCAATCCGCGTGCGTGACGAGATGCTCTTGGCAGCCTGTGAGTACATACAAACTTGAAAGATTATATCATAAGAGAGAATGATATTGAATTTAATGTCGCAATAGTTTTGACTTGAGTGCTAACCATTATATATTTTTTGAAACAGCTGAAGCTTTGGCTTCACAAGTATCACAGGAGAACTATGACAAGGGACTAATATACCCTCCATTCACAAATATCAGAAAGATATCAGCCAACATTGCTGCTAGTGTTGCAGCCAAGACATACGAACTTGGTGAGTTTCGTTGTGAAATGTGTTCTGTTCAGTTAAGACAAAACTTTCTTGATTTTGTACTTAATTTTTTGTGTATTTTGATTGACAGGTCTGGCTTCTCATCTACCTCGACCAAAGGATCTCGTCAAATACGCAGAAAGTTGCATGTATAGCCCAGGCTATCGAAGCTACCTTTGAGATTTTGATAAAATTAATGTGGATTACATTCTCATTCCGCAGTGTTAGGAACCGATTTGATTTATTTTATTGCTTATTACTAAGAGTGTGGTGTATAAGGCATTGCCATTTGATTTGAACTTCAATTCTACAACCTGTTCCAAGGTTGACTTTACCAAATTTTCAAAATATTGACTTGTAAGAAGAAGGAAAACCATGATCAATAATATTCACATTCCTTTTTCGATTTATGCTGAATGGACGTGGTTTCTCTCTTACATATCTAAAATATGGTTAAAATAGTACAGTAGTAATTATGTTCATAACACATTTTTTTAAAAAATTCTCTATTCACTTCCAAACAAAGACAAATATCTAATTCATTCTTAGGGAAATAAAGTCGATATACTGAGCTAAGAGATCAATAAAAATGTCAACTATATTGATACGGCTCATAAAAATAAAAGGAACCAATGAATCAATCATAGTTTGATTCAGCATTGACATTGTACGTATGATGAATTCCAGTCCAGCATTAGTAGAAGCTAGCTAGATATATCTTAGATTCAACTATAAGCCTTAGCCATATCTAGTTTTATATCCACATAGCCCTATTTACCTTTTTGAAGATTTTCTACGTAGTGCAAACTGCAAAAAGCTTCATAAGCAACCAAGGCATTGTCACTAATAAATCTACCGGGTATCAATTTGAAAGAGAAGTTACATTATACATAGGGTGTGTTTCTTATATTTCACCTATGAAGAACTTAATTGAGCTCTCATTCTAAAGTCAATCGAAAAAGATTGTCTGATTTTTCTATTTGTATAATATATGTTTTAATTAATTTAACATCCCTTATTTTCATCAAAATATTTATCGTAATTTTCTTAAAATATGAATTTAGAAAAATTGTATTGTTCTGGACAAATTTGTATAGAGAAATATTAAAATTCTTTTTTTTTAACAGGGGAAATATTCAAATTCTTAGTTTTTGAGTTCCGGAAATTATTGTGTATGTTAAAGTTGAATTTGAAAAATGGAACTTGTTAAAGATAAATTTGTCCAAAAAAAGATTTTCGTATTTTTATGGATTAAAAAAATCAGAAATATAAATTATAAAATATTGCAGTCGCTTAGAAATAATATTCTTTTGCGTCAAAAAATAAAAGAAACAATATTCTTCATCCATGTTGGCTTTGTAATACTACCTCCGTCTCAAAATATTACAATTCATTGACCATTACACGTATGCCAATGTATGATTTTAATGACGAATATCTTAAATTGTCTATTAGTAAAAATTATAAAAATTTGATATTTTGAAAATATTTCTTGAAACAAATCAAACAAGATCTTACCTGATGATATTTACATTTATAAGTTTTTTTTTTGAAAATATGGTCAAAACAAAACATATAAATAGTACAGTTAATTAAATGAGTTCTAATAAAATGGGACGGAGGTAGTAGTTCTCTTCGGCTTTAGATCAACCAACATGCTATCAATACCCCCGGTCCACTTGAAACATTGTCATAATTCTCTTGGGCTTTTGAAAAATTACTTTTCACGCCATATGTATTTCCTTGTGCACCTTACTAATTTCCATTTTTATGCTTTCGCTATATAAGTAGATGACGTTATAAAATGAAAAATTTGACATTTCATGTAGTTCTCTACTTAAGTAGCGAATATATAAAATTTTGGAATTTTTATGATTTTACACTGTTCTCTATTTAAATTGTTAGGATTTTATACGTCCACTATTTAAGTAAAGAACTCCATGAAGATGTCAATTTTTTCATTTTAATAATATCCGCTTTTTAAGTAGCGGAAAGGTAAAAATGAAAATTAATAGGGTGCACAAAACATGTAGGGTGCCAAAAAAATTAGCATGCTTTTGTTCATGGAAAGCCCAAAAATATTATCGCTGCGCTATACCGAAAAAACTATTTCCCACCTAGCAAGTTTGCATTTTAACTTTATTAACATACGGGAAATCGTGTTTGGAAACTACGATTTATCAACGGATTTGGATTCCCTGCAGTCAAATAGTGACTGCAGGGTGATCTCAGCCGTCCGATCTGCTTTATACCTTTTTATTTATTTTTGTGTTATTAATCATCACCGTCCGATCACAATCAAACGGTCCGGATTTGACCGACTGCAATGCAGTCATCTCTCTCTGACTGCACTGAATCCAGGTGTCCACATGTCAATCCACGTGTGCAAACCGTCTGCCACATAAGCAAACCGTCTGGCACATGTGCAAAAACTGACGGAATGGACCAAATTGAAACCTAAAATAAACGTAAGGGATCAAATTGAAACTTTTTAAACGTAAGGGCCAAATTGAAACCTAAAATAAACGTAAGGGACCAAACGTGTAATTTAACCTTAAATAAATTCTTACAATTTATTTATTATGTAACATGCAAAAATGTTAATAATTTGTATTTGTACATTGAAAAAAAATGTTGCTAAAAATATCACAATGTTACATCAAAACCATCACATTTTTATCTCCATCTTCTTTTGCTCATAAAAAAAAACTCTTCTTTCCTTGTATTAAAGTTCCGGAACCTTGCTAGCTGCAACACTTGAGCTTGAGCTTCCGGCCCCATTACCTCGGTTGGTTGAAGTCCTCATCGTCTGGTGAGTAAAATTTTACTTCATTTGATGCTAATCCCTTAGTGTTTTTTTTTTTTGAGGAAAAACAAAATCATTATGAATAAAGATAGTTTAATATAACACAATTCTATTTTTTCAGAAACAAAAACCTACTCATTTCTCTCCTTCTTCTCAAACTACATGGGTAATTGTTTATTTGGTATGGCTTCCACCGGTGGTGACATCCGACGAGGTGCTCGTAATTTTGGATGTCACAAATGTGACCAAACGTTTCCTTCCAAAAAAAGCCTCGAAGATTATTTAAAAAGTCATACGGGAAAAAAATTATATGAATACATTATATTTAACATTTAAGAGTACTATTAGTATATATTTTGTAACATTTAACATTTAAGAGTACTATTTTTAAGTGTCCATCTTCTTTACCAATTTATATATATTTTGTAACATTTAAGAGTACTATTAGTAACACTCGATAAATGTTACTTATATATTTGGTCCCTTACGTTTATTTTAGGTTTCAATTTGGTCCTTTACATTATCAACGTTTGCATTAGTTGGTCCATTCCGCCAGATTCCACCGTTTCAATTAGTCGGTCCTTTACAATATATATATATGCATAGCACGAAGTCATACTCCATCTTCTTTTGCTCATAAAAACAAAACTCTTCTTTCCTTGTATTAAAGTTCTGGAACCTTGCTAGCTGCAACACTTGAGCTTGAGCTTCCGGCCCCATTACCTCGGTTGGTTGAAGTCCTCATCGTCTGGTGAGTAAAATTTTACTTCATTTGATGTTAATCCCTTAGTGTTTTTATGAGGAAAAACAAAATCATTATGAATAAAGATAGTCTAATATAACACAATTCTATTTTTTCAGAAACAAAAACCTACTCATTTCTCTCCTCCTTCTCAAACTACATGGATAATTGTTTATTTGGTATGGCTTCCACCGGTGGTGACATCCGACGAGGTGCTCGTAATTTTGGATGTCACGAATGTGACCAAACGTTTCCTACCAAAAAAAGCCTCAAAGATTATTTAAAAAGTCATACGGGAAAAAAATTATATGAATACGTTATATTTAACATTTAAGACTACTATTAGTATATATTTTGTAACATTTGTGTCTTTGGAGGGAGGTAAATGTAATTACCTTTGTAAGTGCTCTTTGAGCCCTAAGGTCTTCCCTGCCTTGGACTGGGGCACCATCCCCTCACCCTAAATTTTCCTTATAAAAAAAAAAAATATTTTGTAACATTTAACATTTAAGAGTACTATTTTTAAGTGTCAATCTTCTTTACCTTTAGTAACATTAAAACTACTATTAGTAACACTTGATAAATTTACCGATTTATATATATTTTGTAACACTAGCATTTGTCCGATTTATATATATTTTGTAACATTTAAGAGTACTATCAGTAACACTCGATAAATGTTACTTATTATATCATTTGTAACACTAGAATTTATCTTTAGTAACATTAAAACTACTATTAGTAACACTCGATAAATGCTACTTATATATTTGGTCTCTTACGTTTATTTTAGGTTTCAATTTGGTCTCTTACGTTTAAAAAGTTTCAATTTGGTCCTTTACGTTATCAACGTTTGCATTAGTTGGTCCATTCCGTCAGATTCCACTGTTTCAATTGGACACATGTCAACGTGTCCACAAGTCAATCCACGTGTGCAAACCGTCTGCCACATAAGCAAACCGTCTGGCAAATGTGCAAAAAATGACAGAAGGGACCAAATTGAAACCTAAAATAAACGTAAGAGATCAAATTGAAACAATTTAAACGTAAGGGCCAAATTGAAACATAAAATAAACGTAAGGGACCAAACGTGTAATTTAGCCTTAAATAAATTCTAACAATTTATTTATTACGTAACATGCAAAAATGTTAATAATTTGTATTTGTACATTGAAAAAAAATGTTGCTAAACATATCACAATTGTGCATCAAAACCATCACATTTTTATAACAAGACAATGAAATAACAATATATATATGCATAGCACGAAGTCATACTCCATCTTCTTTTGCTCATAAAAAAAAACTCTTCTTTCCTTGTATTAAAGTTCCGAAACCTTGCTAGCTGCAACACTTGAGCTTGAGCTTCCGGCCCCATTACCTCGGTTGGTTGAAGTCCTCATCGTCTGGTGAGTAAAATTTTACTTCATTTGATGCTAATCCCTTAGTGTTTTTTTTGAGGAAAAACAAAATCATTATGAATAAAGATAGTCTAATATAACACAATTCTATTGTTTCAGAAACAAAAACCTACTCATTTTTCTCCTTCTTCTCAAACTACATGGGTAATTGTTTATTTGGTATGGCTTCCACCGGTGGTGACATCCGACGAGGTGCTCGTAATTTTGGATGTCACGAATGTGACCAAATGTTTCCTACCAAAAAAAGCCTCGAAGATTATTTAAAAAGTCATACGGGAAAAAAATTATATGAATACGTTATATTTAACATTTAAGAGTACTATTAATATATATTTTGTAACATTTAACATTTAAGAGTACTATTTTTAAGTGTCCATCTTCTTTACCGATTTATATATATTTTGTAACATTTAAGAGTACTATTACTAACAATCGATAAATATTACTTATTATATCGTTTGTAACACTAGAATTTACCTTTGGTAACATTAAAACTACTATTAGTAACACTCGATAAATGTTACTTATATATTTGGTCCCTTATGTTTAAAAAGTTTCAATTTGGTCCTTTACGTTATCAACGTTTGCATTAGTTGGTTCATTCCGTTAGATTCCACTGTTTCAATTGGACACGTGTCAACGTGTCCAGGTGTCCACATGTCAATCCATGTGTGCAAACCGTCTGCCACATAAGCAAACCGTCTGGCACATGTGCAAAAACTGACGGAAGGGACCAAATTGAAACCTAAAATAAACGTAAGGGATCAAATTGAAACTTTTTAAACGTAAGGGCCAAATTGGAACCTAAAATAAACGTAAGGGACCAAACGTGTAATTTAACCTTAAATAAATTCTAACAATTTATTTATTATGTAACATGCAAAAATGTTAATAATTTGTATTTGTACATTGAAAAAAATGTTGCTAAAAATATCATAATTTTTCATCTAAACCATCACATTTTTATAACAAGACAATGAAATAACGATATATATATATGCATAGCACGAAGTCATACTCCATCTTCTTTTGCTCGTAAAAAAAAAACTCTTCTTTCCTTGTATTAAAGTTCCGGAACCTTGCTAGCTGCAACACTTGAGCTTGAGCTTTCGGCCCCATTACCTCGGTTGGTTGAAGTCCTCATCGTCTGGTGAGTAAAATTTTACTTCATTTGATGTTAATCCCTTAGAGTGTGTTTGTTTCAAGGTTTGTAATGTTATTCCGGGGAATATGAGATCAGGAATGTAACATTGCTATGTTTGTTTCAAGTTTTGAAAATGTGTTCCCAGGAACTTTTTATTCCAAGGAATGTTAATTACACATGGCTTCTATACTTAGTATTCCCGTGCTAATAGGGTGGGAATATAACATTCCCATGGGAATAAAATTCAACTTCCCGTAACTTCCCACATCTACCTGCATTTTTATTTTTTCAATTTTTTAATTTAAATAAATTTTATAAACATTCCCAGAAAATCTAAATTTTAACCAAACACATTAGTAGGAATGTTATTTCTGGAAACAATATTCCTGGAAACATCATTCCAAGGAATACAATTTTATACCTCGAAACAAACACACCCTAAGTGTTTTTTTTGAGGAAAAACAAAATCATTACGAATAAAGATAGTCTAATATAACACAATTCTATTTTTTTCAGAAACAAAAACCTACTCATTTTTCTCCTTCTTCTCAAACTACATGGGTAATTGTTTATTTGGTATGGCTTCCACCGGTGGTGACATCCGACGAGGTGCTCGTAATTTTGGATTTCACGAATGTGACCAAACGTTTCCTACCAAAAAAAGCCTCAAAGATCATTTAAAAAGTCATACGGGAAAAAAATTATATGAATACGTTATATTTAATTGGTGTTCTGTCGAACATTAATCAACAAAGTCTCAACTCTTGCTTTGTATCATTTGGCGTTATGTCGAAAATGAATCATCAGTGTCCTAATTTTTCAACAATGCACATAGACCTTAATGTAAAAAAAAAAAAACGTTTTTATCTTGTCGTCTTAATCACCAACCACCACCACGATGTGAAACTCACCGTTGTTTTGGAGATTAATACAATTTTTTTTATTAATATATAATGTACTGAAATGTCAAATTAATATAATCGAGAATATATTTTTAAGTGTCCAATTTTATTTTCAATAATTTATTTAATATTATTAATCAAAATAATTAAATATTGACTTAATTATTTAATTAGAATTCGTAGCAACCTTTGATATTTTGATAAAATTAATGTGGATTACATCCTCATTCGGCAGTGTTAGGAACAAATTTGATTTATTTTATTGCTTACTAGCAGTGTGGTGTATAAGGCATTGCCATTTGATTTGAACTTCAATTCCAACCTGTTCCAAGGTTGACTTTACCAATCTTTCAAAATATTAACTTGTAACAGATATCCACATTCCTTTTTCGGTTTATGCTGAATTGAACATGATTTCTATATTAGCATTAACAGATATCCAAAAGGTATACTATCTTTAAGATAGTTCTATTGTAGAAGGCAACAGAACTTATTGATACATTTTTCTTATTCGCTATTCACTTCCAAACAGAGATAAATATCTCACTCATTCAATGAAAGGCGACAAGGAAAGCAAATGAGAAAAATTCTATTGGTTCATTACAACCAAACTAGTTCTCTATTTATTTTAAAAGTTGCAAGTAAATTTGACATATTCATAAAAGTGTGCAATTATATTACACATGTCGCTAGATAGAAACAATGCATCATATTATGTACATACATTCACAGCACCATGAAGTGCTTTATGAACACAGGTTTCCACACCAGATTGATGTATTCATATAAAACTTGTAAAACTAAAGGTTTCGGTGTATTTCTTCTGCAACTTGACAGCTCCGAATACCCCAAAATGAATCAGGCTTCATTTTTTTGTTGGTGGTTGTAAAAAGCCATCCCATTTGGGTTCTACATGTCGCACAATTTGCAATTGTCCATCCATATCTGTCAAAAGTAGCACATTGACTAAAAGAACTGAGAGAGTATACTATTATAAAAATACTCACAAGACATGAAAATGGACTAAAACTCACCCAGGAAACCAGCTGTATTCTGTAACTGCGTGCCCAACAAGAGATAAGCCATTGGCTTTGTAAAGAGTCATTATCTCATGTACATAACCACCAGGATTTACATAGGCACCAAGAGGACCCTCATCCGACATCACCAACATATCACTTCGTTTTGCAATTGTAGTCTGCAAATCCAACATATTTTTTAGAAAAAGGAATAAACTTTCAGCACTTTCAAGAAATTATTTGGTGAGAAAATGATTACTTGGCATGTTCTACATCGGATAAGATCAATACTATCAAGTAATTCGATTTCCCTACGCAACCTATACACGATGCCGTCGATATCCAAAAGTTGTTGCCTTGTAGACTCGGAAACAGGTATTTTACTAGCAATATGAAACGATAAAACATCAGGTTTCTTGATGAGACTATCCATACTAGGCATCCCAACTATTTGCTTCCACATATCTACAAATTATCAACACAATTACACAACAATTAGTTTTGTACCGAAGAACATATTTATTTCATTACAATAACAAGCCAAAATTTAGAAATAAATCTAATACTTAAATTAAATTGTTTATGCAACAGAAGTTTTCACAAAAAAGATAAAAATAAGAATTGACGAGGAATTGTATTATCTGAAATTCAGTTAGTTAAGATTAAAAATATTTAAAAACTAATAAATGGATAGAGGCATAAATTAATATAGTATACTCTAAAACCATTTATGAAATTCAAGTAATAATTGTACACAAATTTTCTATTAAGACTTTTTGTTTGAATTTTAAAATCAACAATAAAAGACCAGCACACAAGAAACACAAAATTTCACCAGCCAATAACAGTGATGTCATAACAAAGGAGGTAAAAAAGCAGAAATATATAATAGAGTCAGAAGAAGAAAAGCAAAACTACCTGCAGCCCTTTGTGCAAGCCAATAGGAGTCATACATACGATATACCCAGTGGGGCAAGAATGCATTTGAAATTGCATGTGATGATATATTCTTTAAGCATCTATTAAGCTCTTTGGATGACTGCTTTCCAGAAGTGGAACAGTTCTCAATGCTCAAATTCAAATTGGATCTTATTTCCTGATCTGACTTATGCATAAAGTTAACATCACTGTTGTTTGTTGATGCATCGATTGTATCAGACGCAGAACTGCAACCAATGACTGATAGATGTGTTTTCCCTTCAATTGATGAAAACTTACTCTTGAAACCCTCGTCTGAATTTGCTTCTGAATCATTTTCTCCATTTAAGGCATGCACTTTAACACGGCTGCAAAGCATATTACTTGATGATGTTGATTTGCCAAAAGCATCCCTTGGAGTTCTCAATGGTAGATCTTCCTCGATAATTTGGATCTCTCCATATGGCTAAGAAGAACAGCCCCAAAAAACAAAGAAAAGAGAATCATCAATCTTTAGCTGCATAACTAAAGCACAAGTGGATAATAATAATAATAATAATAATAATAATAATAATAAACAAAAAGGCAACAAATATAGTAATATTTTTCTAACCACTCCGTCCACGTCATTCCAACACCGTCTTAGGTGAAATCGTTGTTGTCCACGGGTAACCACATTCAGTGAACCATCCTCTAGACGTCCATATTGTCGAATCTGTAGATATGATAGTAGCGGTAAAGTAGGCATTGTAATGATATAGAATGTTATGTGCGTAAGGAATCAATTTAGCTCTATTGGTTCCAAATCCACATTAACAGCAATCAAAAATTATCCCATGCGGTCGACTACATAGATGAGATGCATCATAATTCCCTATCATGTATTAAGTTCAAAAACATATTATCTTTAAATCTCTCTTGATGGTTTGATCAGTGAATTTTACTAGTCTCACTCTTCCTACAACTATTAGACTACTCTCCATCTGATTAACCCTCCCTCCTTATATGGGCCTTCTTCGCACATGTCTACAGCTCACGGGGTAGGATTCTACCATGTTTTCTACTATGGAGTTGCCTCAATTTTCTCTGTAAAATAGCTGTATTTCCAATGTTGTCTTGTGTGACTACTCATCCATGTTAGTCTTTTCATCTTTGGAGCAGAGTCGGCTTCTTGTGTGACTACTGATGTAAATTGTAAAGTGATATAAACCTTGACCAACAAAAAATTTCTGAAGCAGGGTGTTCGGAAGGTGCTATTTATTAATACAGAAATTACAAACAAGGCTTTATTTTTTATTTAAAAACCATATTGGAAACAAACATTTATTAGTGCAAATTATTCCATGTGAGTTTTAGTATAAATAGCACATCAGATTATACCACAGCAGTTGTCCCAATGCTTGCCGCTTTCATCGTAAAACTTCCGGTTTCCCTGTGAACCCGAATCTGAAATGGAAATGCACGTCCATGACAAATCGATGTTTTGAGAGGAAAACTAAAATGGAATCTCAAGCATGGAAAAATCACAAGCAATCATCATAAGGAGTTAAGTTAACCTACCACAGCAATGGTGTAAGGAACATCAACTTGACTCAAAGCTCTCTCAATAGCAGTCACAAAACGGGAAACAGTAACCCTAAGGGGAAGAGTAGCCCCGGGAAAGAGTACAACTCCTGAATATTGCAAGGGCTGATCAAAGTAAGTCATGCACGATAAATATTATAAAAAGGGCATGATAAGGATGAGAAAATAAATCAGGCATGAAGATAGGAGGAAAAAATTGCACAAGTTCTCAAGAAAATAATCAATAACAACTTAAATAGAATAAAAGATTCAAATGACATTGCAAAAGCACCCGAAGAGAGAGAAGCTAAATAAAAATGACTAGAGGAACCTCAAATCTTTTCAAATCTCGTGATATAGCCACGTAAATACATTTTGTGACTACGACTTCAAAATAATCACACAATGTTAGATTTTCACTAAATGTCAGTGCAAAATGCATGTCCCTTTTCTCTTATTCAAAATTTCAAAGCATGTATGAACCCCAAAAGTACAAAATCTGATGGTTGTATTGTATCTACAATTTCCTTCCTATATGTATCTAAATATTGTTTTACTATCGCAATGCTTGATTGTGTGTGTCTTCAGTCTTGTATACAGAAACAGAACAAAAACAGTGGCAGCAACAACAAATGTGGTAGGGTGAATTCCTCGGTACACATATTATGTAGATATGTACCGGTACAATTGTTGAGGTGGATGATTCTCATTGGTTTACAAATAATATTTATTAATTTTTCTATATTAAATATCATTTTTGGACAAATCCCAATCATCCCGGTACGTATCCACATAATATGTGTACCGGAGTGTTCACGTAGTACCTTGGAGACAAAAGAGTGGAAGGTTGAATATAGCACCAGCATCCAAAAAAGCAGTCCTGTGGCGCGTGTCTTCAACATCTGTGAGCAACAAAACAAAATTGATTGAGCTTAATGAAAACCAAACTAACAACACAGTCGCAAAGCAAAGAATAGAATGGTAGTACCGCCAAGATATGTGTGCAAAGAAGCGATACTGGTATTGAAAGTGAATTCATCTGATGAACCAATGACAATGCCATTATTACTGCATAATAAGAAGAAGAAAAAAGTAAAATCATCTATTTGCATAATATTAAAATAAGAAGAGGAAGGTGAGTGAAGGAATTAATTAATTAATTACGGTTGGTCTTGAGAAGAGGAAGAAGAAGATGGAGATGAAAAGTGGATGAGAGGGTGATCGAATTGTTCATCATCTTCTTCTAACTCGTAGAGGAACTGATTGATCTGTAATCCCTCTGCTTCGGGGATACCCTCGTCAACTTCTTCAATCTCATCATCCATTTTCCAGTACCACTTTCGGGGGATTTCTTCAAACCACACTAATAGGGAGAGAGACAAAGGGCCAGTTGCAGACTTGTCAGTTGTAATTAGAGTGAAACCTATGTTACCCTCATTCCCCCAAGTATAAATCTCTTGGGGTTTTTTTTTTTGTAAGATTCATTTAAAAAACAAAATAAATGTACTAGTATCCATATTTTATTTAACCGGCAAATATATTATAACACATGATCAAAAGTATAAGTCATATTTTGTACATAAATTCTAATTAAATTGGTAAAAATATTATGATTGGAATTTGAACTTCGGTTCTTCCATTTTGTATATGTGAACGGTTTGCCATTTTATCTATCAAAACAAATAAAATATAAGTGATTCCTAAAACCAAACAAAAACTAAAACCACACACCGACTCAACCTAGCCAAACAAAAACTAAAACCATCAGCTTAACCTAGCCAAACACCTCACCATACCCCCAACACCACAAGATGTAACAAAAACATCTGAAACACCGAGTTGCACAAGCATTAACATAATAATACCAGATTGGAATACTGGAAATTTCTAGCCACTAGACTACTTGACAAAAAAAAATAAAATAAAGAAAAATAGATTATCAATTTTAAGGACCAAAGCATGTAAATAAGTTAGATTAGATGGCAAAAAGGTAATAAAAGTTTATCAATTTTAAATTAAAACTACATTTAACCCTAATTTTATATTAATACATAATAAATTTGCAAAATAAAGTAGTAGTGATTTTAATACATAAGCATAGATCCTACGATGAACTTTACAGTGACTTATCTGACTTAATTTTAACCTGCTACACGACATCGCACAATCAACATTCAAAGGTGCAGCCTTCTTCATACATACACGACGATAAGCAAAGCAAAGCAAAGCAAAGAAGAGAAGATGAGTGTTGTTTCTCATTACGCGGTTCCGTCATGCCTCGTCCCATCGCTGTACCGTATACACTTAACTCACTCACTCACTCACTCACTCCTTTTATTATTTTATTATTATATCCTCTTGTGATTTTGATTACAAGTCAGTTAAATCAACAAACAGGTCATGTGCAGCTTCAACTCTCCTTCGTTCTCGCCGCCTCAGACCCACCTTCCGATGCTGTACCACTCTATCTTCAACCTCTCCACAGACTTCCACTCCATCCCCAACCTCTATCAAGTACTATATCACATCAAATCATTCGCTCTTTTCATTTCAATTCTATTACTTCCTCGTTTATTCAACTAACTAACTAACTAACTAACTAGCATCTTCTTTTTTTTTCACAGGAAACGAGTTGCCTCAGGAGTTCAACCTACTGGTTCAATTCACCTTGGAAACTACTTTGGCGCCATCAAGAATTGGGTCGCCCTTCAGGTTTTTCCCATTTTCTCCTTTCAATTTTGAAATAGGCTAGTGTTTTGGATTCAATTACTACTATAGCTTTGGTTTAGTGTTTCACTGCTCAAAATTGTATAGACACACACAAACTTCTGCTCACTGCCACATTGTTGATTTCATAATGATATTTAGTTTATCTCACTTGCTATCTCGTATGCACATTTTCCTCTTCAACTCGATAGTGTTGAGTGATGAATAGTGATGATGATAATAATAATAATAATAATATTTCTAGAATACTGTCATAATTAACCACACTTTATAGAGAACGAGGCTGTGCAGACTGCTAAATAACCACACTTTCTCTTTTTTTGTTCACAATTCATGCATTTAATTTTTTTCTTTTTAATTAGGGCATGTTTGGATTTAATTATTTGATTTTATATACTGGTATAAACACTTGTGAAACTGTTTAAAAGAACCGATGGATTGGAAACAACTTATGACATATCTATGAGTTGTTTTAAGCTTATTTTCATAACTTCTCCAGGGTAGCTTATGAAAACGACCTATAGCACATATATGACACATTTATGCTATAAATATTTAATTGAGGTTTTTATCCAAACATGACAATCTTTCTATTATCAGTGTAGGCTATTGTGTGACTCAAACAAATATGAATATGGTTTGCTTATGTTAAATGTCTGGGTTAATTGAGTTGAGTCTATTCCGGCACAAAACATTTTTGTTCACAAATTTACATGAACTCTTAAGAATTGACATTGATTTCATTTTGCAGAATGAGTATGATACACTTTACTTCATTGTGGATCTGCATGCGGTATGTCCATATTTCTGCTACTAACTAGACTCATGAAACTCCCGGCAATACTTTTATCATTCTCTTTTTGTTGTTTGAGCTACAGGTCTAAGATCATATTTTGGTATGCGTTATAATGTGAAAATGAAAGGATCTTCTTGATTTTTTCGTTATTTTCCTTCTTGTTGTGCTGCTTATGAGCATTACTGAGTTTACTATTCTGCAAGTGTGGATATATTGGATTTTTCGCTATTTCTCGGTTCTATTTAGACTGGCTTCATAAATAGATCAATTAATTCGAGGCTGAGCAGGCCAAGCAAATTTACATTTTTGTTATTACTGAGGATATTGGTCCAGAATAGTTTATGCCACCTTTGTGCCAGTTTCGATTTCTTACTTCATAGTTACACCTTAAAACACAATCAGTTAATTGTATTGGTTTCTGGAGAGAAATTGGAGGACTAACTTTTTGCTTTTCACTGTACATACTGAATAAAGCCAACTTTCATATCTTATAGACATTGAATTATGTCCTATTTCTCACCCCTTCAATTTTTCTCGCGTAGATTACATTACCTCATGACGCACAACAATTATCTAGGGATACAAAGTCAACTGCAGCCATTTACCTTGCATGTGGGATAGATCCTTCAAAGGTTCTTTGCAACTTTTGCTCAGATCTTTTTAAGAAATAATAATATTTATGTTGGAAATGTCAGAACCAATGTCCATTGAGGATAAATGACATTCATTTCTGCAAACAGGCTTCAGTTTTTGTTCAGTCTCATGTCCGTGCACATGTAGAATTGATGTGGCTGTTAAGTTCCATAACACCAATTGGCTGGCTGAACAAAATGATACAGTTTAAAGAGAAATCTCGCAAGGCGGTGCGTTTATAGCTGTATGCATTTCTCATTTCCATTTTTAATTTATTTATTCTTTTTGCGATTTTGTGGATCTAGTTTGCTCTGCTCTGCTTAAATTTTATTTTTGTTCTTTCTTTCTAATACATTTCCTTCTTGAAAATTATCTTCTCAAAGTAAGTTTGTTTTATTTGATTATTTAATTATGTAATTTTTTGGAAATAGGATTTAAATAAAATACATACATTTAATTATATAATTTACGCTCATATGTTTAGGCCTTGATAGTCGGTGATGACTATTCTAAATTATTAACATCTAAGTTTTTATGTATTTCCATTTAACTGTACTATGTTGTTTGTCTTTCGCCAATGTAGTTTTGCTAAACCGGGCCCTTGATTTTTTCATATTGGCTAGTATTATTCATTCGTTCAATTAACTTATTCTTTTGGAATTGGATTTTAGGGAGATGAGGAAGTTGGGGTTGCTCTTTTGACTTATCCTGTTCTGATGGCTTCTGATATTCTTCTATATCAGGTGGTTTTTAAAACTATACCTCATGGAATTTTATAATTTAACAGTTTATGTTCTATCTTATATTCCCCCCTGGTTTATCATGAAATAGTTAAGTTGAAAAACCTAGTAAATGTGCTAATGTTACTTAATTTGATTGTAACCTTACTTGATCAGTTTTTGGAACCTTTGTAAATGCATTCTGATATTATATTATATTTACCACGAGTTAGTATAATTCTTACAAAATGCAGTATTTGTCTGCAGACTGATTTTGTCCCTGTTGGTGAAGATCAAAAGCAGCATTTGGAGTTGACCCGTGACTTAGCTGAACGGGTTAATAATTTATATGGCGGAAGAAAGTGGAAGAAATTAGGCGGGTGAGGAATTATTTTTAGATTTGACATAATAATCATCCATTATTTAGCTTCATTTTTAGATTTGTTAGGCTTGACCATTCTTTATTTTGTACATTTATGACAGGCGAGGCGGTGCTATATTTAAGGCAAGTTATTTCACCCCCATTAGAATGAGTTGATGAATTAAAATGCAATTGAAATGTGGCTTTGTTTAACAGAGTTTTATGGGATATAGGTTCCAGAACCCCTTATACCTCCAACTGGAGCTCGAATTATGTCCCTAACTGATGGCACTTCGAAGGTTTTTCCAATATTTCCACTTTCCCCCACATATGTGTGCGCGCGCGCATACACACACACACACACACATTTCTGTATATTAACTCTTTAAAACTCAGCTGGGTTCAATTTTATTTTATTTTTTGACTCTGGGTTCAATTTTATAGATGTCAAAGTCTGCACCTTCTGATCAATCCAGAATCAACATTCTTGATCCTAAAGATGTAAGTAACTACATTCACTAGAAACAATTTGCTTAGGTTGTTTATTTATTTTTGTAGGTCTTGTTGCATGTTGTATAAGTTTGTTTTCTGAACTGTTTGTATTTAATCTATGTTGGAATTTTTTTTTGCTTGTAATCGGTTGATGTTAGAGGCAGCAATTGTGATTTTCACTGCATATGGCATATATGAGATAGTGTGGTTTGTGATCATAAGCTGTCTTGCTGGCTCTAGCATTCAATTATGAAAATGTATTGAATTTACTTTAGTATAAACTTATATATTTGATTTTTTATTTTAAAACGAATATATTAATTTGGTTAAAAGTTGATGGATGGATTGTCAGTTCCCATTATGAATTCTCTAGTAGGCCTCTTCTTACTGGTACTGTTATTATGTTATTAGGCTGCAATTATTGTGTGATTAGGCAGCACGGCCGCAGCAGTTATGTATTAGGCAGTTATTGAATAAATAGAGAAATGGAAGGAAAAGTCAGTAGGCATTAATATCGAATTTCTTGGGAACCTGTCGTAGTTAAATGCATTTTCATTTTTCTCCTCTGGTTAGTTTATGATACTGTTTTTGGTGTAATCCTATTCTATCATCAATAAACGTCAGTTATTACTATTAGTTCCAATTTTTGGTACCCGTTTCTATCACCCTCACCCTGGTTTCTGCTAATTTTTATTGGATAATTTTAACACTTGCAAAGATGTATGGGATTGAATGCTGGGAAGTACAGAGTGAACAAGAAAGTAAGCTTAGTGTTGCCAAGATGAGAGTTTTACGATATATGAGTGGCCACACAAAAAATGAAAGAATTACAAATTAAATCATTAGACAGAAAGTCAAGGTAACTTCCGCTGGTATAATGATGGTAGATTCATCATCAGTGGTTGGACATGTATGAGAAGACCAATAATGAGGGTAGACTAGATGGAGGATAGCTCCATAGTTAAAGGTAGAGGGAAACTATGGAAAACTTTAAATCAACCATTAAAAGAAATTTGGATTTAAGTGGTCTACCTTTGGACATGATTCATGCTAGCATTATTGAAGTTATTTGATTTTACATAAAAGGAGAAGAAAATAAATAATAAGGATTTTGAATATTATAATGCTGTAATATGATTGATACTTGATAATTTCTTTTTTTTGGTATGAACTCTCTGGTTCCCAGGGGAAGGGGGAACTCATTTACCACTTGAGCCTAATGTTTTGGCTACTTGATAATGACTTCGATACAAAAGGCTAACACGGTCCCTATTTATAGGATATACGACTCCTAATCCAATCTTAAATGAATGGAAAAATCAAGAAACAAATTATAGTAATATGAAAACTTAAAGATAATCTTTTTTTCGAAGAAGCTAAATTAGCCTTAAAGGTAATCTAACATACTATAAGATTAGAAACTAATCTGATGAGATACCTTAAGATAGTCTTATATAATATAAAGATATTACAAGACATATTTTCTAATATTGTAACACTCTTATATGCTAAAGTTTACTACAATTTAAGTTTGTTACAAATGTATCCTTTGAAAGAGAAAATATAGCAACCAACTTTAACGAATTGTAGGCAGACCAAACCAAAATGTTATATCCATTGGGCCAAAAGTTGTCCTTAGCCTGAAACAGCCAACTTAAGTGTGGGACAAGTCATAAAGTTTTCTACTACTGAAACAACCAACTACCAAACAACCAACTTAAGGGGGAAGGTCATCTGTGTGGCTGGTGCCAATAATTGAACCTTGATTTTGGTTGGACGAAGGGACTACCAGAGACTGTGACAGTGTGCACAGATCAATGACCAGAGAGTTTTCCAATAGAGAATAAATTGAGACAAGGTAGAAAGCACATTGGGATAAGAGTGACTTGGACTTTTTTTTTTTTAACGATCAAACAACTTTGAACAGGCAGTTAGACAAACATTTAGTCATTTGGCTTGCAACGAATCAGAAACAAACCGCAACATGCACAAAACCGAACTAGAAGATTTGTGCATAGCAAGCCAAAGACTGAAGATTGGATCTAAGAGATGCGTGCAGGCCATAAAGTTGAGCAGCAATAGACCCAAAAATAGAACAAATGAAGACGAGCTAAAAAAAAGACGGCCACAACGACAACAAAGAACTTGAGACCTAAAGCTGCACAAGCAGAGAATAAAGCTAAATTTTTTAGATCCCATTCTCAGTTACTTACTGTATTACATTTATGTTATTATTGGACCCTTGGATTAAAATTTGCTCGCAGTCAGCCATTCCATACCTGATTCCTTGGGTTTTAGCGCTTGATTTATATATATTGTATTGTATGATCACGTGGATTTAAATTAAATGATGATTCTGTTACCCATATTGAATGAAACATATTTTTGCAAGTTGTGTATCAATATGGCTATTTGCCTGTAGTTGAATGAAACATTTTTTTCTATTTTCCCGTAGATGTTATTTTTTCTTTCTCTTGCTCAGAGTTTTCTTTTTTGTTTTGTAGCTTATAGCAAACAAGATCAAACGTTGCAAAACTGATTCATTTCCAAGGTTAGTATTGTTATTATCCCATTTTTAATGATATTATATCATTATATAATGCTCACGATTCTGGGAGACTTTGTGCCTTCATCTGTAAATGCTTACTTTTTTCTTTATATACTCGTTTTCTATAAATATTATCAAATTTGGTGGTTAGTAATTTCTGAAATGACTGGTGAATCTAACAGCTTGGAGTTCGGCAATCCTGAGAGGCCTGAATGTAATAATCTTCTTTCCATATACGAGCTTGCTTCTGGAAAGACAAAAGAGGTCAAAAATGGATTATATTTTTCTTACATTTATAATTGTTTAAGTCGTCAATATCTTGTTCAACCAAGCATGTTTGATTCTTTCCATGTCAAAATTTTATTTTATGGTTTTACTTTTTGTGTCTGCAACGTATTAAAGTGTGCTTTTGGTATTTTGAGAGTAAAACTAAGAGCTTACTTAAAAGGACAGGAAGTTAATAAATTACACATGCCCTTCTTATTGATCCTATTTATAACCCCTTCTAACTATTTAACTAATCCTAACTATTTTATCCCCCTCGATTACCGTAAAAGATGTGCTTCAAGAATATATTGTCTGTTTTACAATCCATGATCATGAATTAGTCTTTCTCAAATAATGCCATTCGGATTAATATTTTTAAAACTTTCTCAACATATTACTGTCATTGTTGGGAAGAATTCCTGAGCATTAATTTGTGAAGTAATTCTTTCTACCTTGGTCAGTCAAAAGGCATGAGATAGGATATTGAACGTACGTAAGAAAGTTCCTGTTTAAATGTTAAGTTATTGTTATATTTCTTCAAAGAATTTCTCAATGATGCAGTAATTCTTGACGTCCAAACATTTACAGAGATATTCTATTTGATACCCAATTTTTGTGTACAGGAAGTTGTGAAGGAATGCCAAAACATGAATTGGGGCACATTCAAACCTCTTTTAACAGATGCCTTGATTGACCATTTGCAACCCATTCAGGTTCCAAATACTAAATGTGACCCTTGCTTAGATTTTTTGGCACAGCAATATTGACTGATTAATTTTACACATATTTAGACAAGTTTATCTGGATAATATTAGTGTTAAAATGATCCATTCTGAAGAAAATTTTTTTGACCTATGTTTGAAATCTTTCAATAAGTTTATTTGGATAAGTAGAGTTTAATTCCTTTCGAAAAGACCAATTTTGAAAAAATCAGTTTATGTTTGGATTTTTGTTTCTATGAGAATAACTTTTGTTTGGATAGTTTTATGTAAAATCATCAATAGGAAAATGTTATTGTGCAACATAATTTAATTGTCAAAAATATGGTATTAATTTAAATTAGCATTTCTTATCATATTTTACAAAACTATTAAAGACCTATAAAAACTATTAAGAACAGTCATAATGTGTGTTATGCACTGGATTTAAATTAGCATTTCTTATCATATTTTACAAAACTATTAAGAGAAACTATTAAGAAATATCTAGAGATTAATGAGTTGGATATGGAGATATGATATATGACAAAACATTATGGCATTGTTTGATCCATGAGTCAATCCTACTCGGCGGGATAAGGCATGGTTGTTGTTGTAATCATATTTTATACCAAAACATTCAACTAGCTGTTGGAATCTTGGATTTCAATTTTGAGGTCAAACAGTCAAAAGGAGTTTCAGCTCAGTTATCCGAACACAATCCTTTAACTTCAAGAGAAATTCAGTGCATAACACACATCTTATAACTTCATTTCCTGTAGTGCCATAAAATGTTTAAGGGTTGGTAGTGCCATAAAATGGGTATCGGGTCAGGTTTACTGCCTTGGCTGTGTGTCTTGATGTGTTGCTGATACATGAGCGCATGAGGGTTGGTAGGAATTTGACCTTATTGAGTTGTTAGTTGCAATGAATATTTCTATGTAAAAATTTTGATATTTCTTTAGACTGAATTCCGTAGTAGCAAGAACCTGTGGTTATTTACTTTTAATCATTGCTGATTATGGTCAATTGGTCACACATTACATTAATGTTTTCGAGAATTAGTCCTTGTTGGTTTTCCATTTCCTTCTATCATTATGCAGTCTCTTCAACTAGTTAGCGGACATAGTTTTTTTGTTTCACTGATAGAACAGTTTTCCCCTTACATTTTCTTGGTGAGCTTATGGTCTGCATAATCATTCTGAGTTTTTTTCCTTTCTTTAACAGGTTCGCTATGAGGAACTCATGTCGGATTCGGGTTATTTAGACAAAGTATTAGAAGATGGTGCTAGAAAAGCAGCAGAAATAGCGGATGCTACAGTTCATAACGTATATCAAGCCATGGGATTTTCGAGGAGACAGTGATGGATGATGCTAAGCAAAATTAAACTATAAGATTGGTAAGAGCTACTTAATTTAAAACTAACTTTTGGAGTAATCTCTTATTGCGGGCATATATAGTTAACTGCTGGAAGTGGAAAGATTATTTGATGCAAAGCTAAAGATTCTGCGTGTTCTTGATGCAATGAGCCCTATCTCATTCTTTTTTTCTTAATGGCTATGCTTTATCCTTTTTTTCTTCATTTTATTTTTTAACTTCCTCCATTATTTATTTGTACTGTAATATTTGAAACTAAATTAATAAATGATTTTGTCATTATATTTGATGGAGACACAGCCTAGTCATCTTAGCCCTGTCTCCACTTGGCCTATACCCAGCAAACATATTTGTATACTCAGCTATTGGATCTTCAGTCATTCAATATTTTATCGCATTTAATTTTAAAAGAGGATGATATTTGAACATCTAAAATTCCACACCATTTTTTTATGAAAAAATAATTCCGCACCGTATTTGTCACCGCATAAAAATATATTATTAAAAATAGGAAAATGCTAAATAGTGCACCCGGTGCACTAATTTAGCACATAAATAAAGAAATTATTCTCATATATTCAATACATTGAAAGTGTAAAAAATTGTCTTTATTAATATCAACTTATGTTTTATTTCTATTTTTTATATGCTTAACAAATGTACTGGATGCACGATTTAACATGACCCTTCAAAATATTTAGGTGTGTTACTGAATCCAAGGCTAGCTGTTGTGGCTTTGAATATGGAGGCTTCTAGCAATGAGCCTATTGGACCTTATACTCGTGTCGTTCTAGCTTTTATGTTTTTGGAACGGGTGAGTGAGACGAGTATAAACTTTGGTCTAGTCTAAAACAATTGAATTTTCATTTTTAACAATATTTTTGAGTTTGTGGCTTTCATGACATTGTTCCAATCAATCAACGTGATAATTATTCCCTCGTAGCGCATGAGCATGAGTGAATGACAGATATTGCACGCTAGTTAGCTGATCACTGAAATTGCACCACTAAGACATATATACTCATCCCTCTGTTCCTTTATTCTTTCTCCCGATCTTCTCCACTAGTATTAGTGCCACCACTTGCCTATAAACATGATCGTTTCTTATACCCTCCCCACTAACAAGTAATATTCATCTCATTCAAATCAAATACCTATTATCGATACTGATGGTATGATATTACCCCACCATGATTGAGCATGAGTAATGTTATCATTTGACACTTGGAGGACCATATATTTTGCGCTAAATAAACAATCATACTTCCATTGTCATTATTGCAACAAAGACTTAAAGCATCGATTGATTGCAAGGGGAAACCTAAATTCAAACCCCCACGTTTCTTCTGTCCATGCTTCCTGTCTCCCCAAGACATTATTTTTGGCTGCAGTCCTTAAACTTTGATATTTTAATTTTGAGAACACATATTAAGAATTAAGATGAATAAGTTTAGACTCTTTTATCACTAGTTCATTTATTAAAAATTAAATTTATTCAATACATGTTATTGATTTTTGTAAAGGCACAAAAGAAAAAACATCGTTAATTATAAAGTGGTAGAACAAAGATTCTAAAAGGATTAAAAAATTAGGATCAAAGGCTATAAATAATTTTGCTATCTAATTGTGTACTGTGTACTTGTTTTAAAGTTGTTTTTTAGATAGACTAAAATATTAGATTGGAATCCTCTTCAGTCATTTCTCTCATCTCATGTTCACCCCACTCTCATTTAATCCATATACAAAACATATATACATGAGATAATCCAACTTCAATAATATTATTAATAGAATACCATGCTTGTTTTCAAGGTGAAAAGGATTCAAATTAATTTTGCCTTTTGGTGTCCATTAATTTTGATCGTCATTTTGAATAAAAATATAAAATAAAATGATTGATTGTCATTTTGGTAAAATTTAACTAATTAAACAGCATGTCTACATAACATTTTAGGTATCAACAAAGAGGTACAAAATAACAGCACATAAAAAGTAGCCATTAGCTATAAACTATGAATCATCAAATATAGGCTATCAACTAATCGTAAGCTATAAGCTATATAAGCTAGCTTATCTGTCTTCCAAATAGAGCCTAAATATAAAATTTTAATTTGAACACAAATTGTTGGAAGAATGAAAATATTGATAGTATCCAAATATTGATGTCAATATATATATTTTTTATGAGAATACATCAAAATATATCTTCTTCCCATATATATATAATAACAACATATATAATGACAGTGATATTCATATTATGTTTTTAATAGTATTTTGGTTGAATACATACATACATACAGTAGCATTTTTGAATGAGATTTTAGACGTAATTGTAGTAAGTAACTAATAAATGACCTCAGGAAGGCGTCACTTGCAATGCACCTCCCCTATATAACTCCAAATATAGTATTATGTCATGTAGAAGTGAAGTGAAGTGGGGTTCTGTACTGTAATTCATTTTTGGAGCAGATCCAACACATTGAAATTTGATTGGATTCAAAGGAAGGGGACGGAGGAGAGAAATAGAATCAATCAACCACAAAACGATTAATCCGTCCATCCAGCACAAGTTCACCGGAGAACAAACAGGTAATTTACGCGCTATCATCATCAACTTTCTTAATTCTTTGCTCATACACAATGGATCGGCGAAATCCATATGACATTTAACAGTTAACACAGTTTCGGATTAATTTTACATATATACTAAAGAAATACTACAAAATAGTTGTGTCACTTGGTAGGGATGAGTTAGTGTTTTCTTAGTGATCTTCCCTTGCAGTCACCCTCACCCCTCATAAGCTGCATACCAATATTGTAAATCAACTTTAAAAAAATACAGTAATATTAAGTTTTATTTTTTTTTTGTCAAGTAGCCTAATGGCGCTTGAAATTCAACCCTTACAGTAATATTAAGTTATTATATATTTTTAATAAAAATGTTTATTTATAACATAATGCAAATATAATTTGAGTATGTCAACAGAGATATGAACTTTAGCATGAGATTAATAATAATTTTGTTTATAATTTTTACGAGTCAACATTGAAATCTTTGAAATTTTTTTAATTATATTAAAATGATATGATATTTTATAATTCATCGATTTATTTTTAGCAAAAATACGGGTAACCGATATAGTACATAATACCCATAGAGTATAGCACGGATGCAAAAGTTGTTACTCACACACGAGTATGACTCTCAGTACCAGGCCCTACCTATTGCATCCTTAACTTTCCCCTCTTTTTGGTCCTTAAGAATATTATTATAAAGACATTTCACTCTTTTTTATAAGAACCTTTCACCCTCATTTTGGTCTTTAAGAATCGAGTTCACCTATTTTTTTTATATATAAAGTTAGCTCAAAAAAGAAATAGTTAAATAAACTTAGACTTTCTTCTCTTAATTTTTTCTCTTTATTTATTCATGTGAATTTCTAATCAATAGACTACTTGATTGAAAAACAGAGCTAGAGGGACAAAAAATAGGAACTAAAGGACTATATTATAGTTTTATTTGTTGATGATTTTTAGTTCAACTTGTTTAAAATTATTAAAATGTTATTCTTAATATTTTTATTATGTTTGTGTATAAGTTTTTTTAGATGGTTTTAATTAAAAGAAATAATTTTTTTTATGCAATAGGCGGGCAAAGCGGAAAAAATAATTACATAGAGATTAGTCATTTAGTCTTGGAATACAAGTCCCAACATCAGCTATCAATAAATAACTAACTTGAATCGAACAAAACTATATCATAATGGTAAAACCCAAACTACAACTTGTGTAAACAAGAACATCTATACATTGATTTACTTAACGATAAATATGATTAATTTGAACCTCTTAATTTATAGAAGAGAAAGAAATACAAAACTCTTTATAATTTGAACAAACATAAAATATCATACTTTGCTTAAAACTATGTAAATTACTATCAATACCACTTTTATCGTCTTCTTTTTTTGACCAATAATACTTTTATCTTCTCTTTTTTATTTTTGGCACAAATTACTTTTATATAAAATTTATCTTTTATACACTATTGGTTGGTACCACATTTTGGATATTTAATTGATCAATTGTAGTTATTCAATGAATTTATTTGAATGCTAAAGAAAAAAACAAAATTGGAGGCAAAATTACTCCCAAATTGGATGAGTTGTTGAAGAATAAATTATAAATTATTTTGAGAGGGACTATGTTGTCTTTTTCAAAAAAAAAATATCATGAGAGTTCAAATTAACTATTGCCAAGACCATGGAAGAAATCCAGGTGAGACAAGCTCCAATTCATTGTTAAAAACAAAAACAAAAAAAACAAAAAACAAAAAAGAGCTCCAATTCGAGTTTGGATGACACCCTCAACTGCGTACAAATTTAGAGTCATTATTAATTGCAGCCTTATCATATTATTATTAAAGAATTAAGTTTTATTTACCTCACGGCCTCTACTAATAGAGTCCCCTTTTACTAAGAAGTAGAGGGTTAAAAACCAAAAAAAAAATAATTAAGTATTTTACATCGTATATATACCACATGTGGAATAACAAATTTTGTGTGCCTAACAAAGCAATGGGACCAGAATAGGATAAGAAATTAAGATAAAACATCACAAGGATCACATTCACAAATAATGAGGGGGTGCCGTATGATATTGCTACTGCAGCACATTTTCTTTTCGTTTGAAACATGAATTATGTATATATAAATTGATTAGTTATAAATTGCTTCCAACTTTAATACAATACTTGGCAGGGTTGTGACATTAATTAATTAATTAATTAGAGAGTGGGAATTAATCTGTATCTAAATGGAGGATGAAAAGGAAGTGTCTATGAAACAATACTCAAGTGAGGAAGTGGATGATGATGGAAGAATCAAGAGAACCGGTATGTTTTTATGCTTTCTTTTTTAGCATCTCTTTCTCTTTTCTTCGCATTTCAAATGTTCCTTTGAAAGATGTTTTTCTTTTAAATAATAATTTTGGAGTCGACATTATTAATAGTGATTATTCCTCAAAAAGAATTATTAATAGTGATTATTATCTATTGAATTTTTTATTTTTTTTAAAAGATTGGTTGTATTTTCATACTATTTTTAATTAGAAGTTGAACATCATGTCAAAACAAATACTATAATAAAAAAAAAAATTGAAACTAAAAAATAGTCGTATTTTTTGCCATGACGTTCTGTTTATAGATTGAGTGCAAGTTGCTCTGTGCGGAGTCAAGCTATAGTCAGAAGTTCAGGTCGTCTGGTCAAACTTAGACAACTTAAATTTTAATGCAGAAATTTTGATATCAAAATTTGAACCAACGGTCTCAATCTCGTTGATTTTTTGTAGTCATGGTACCAACTGTACTAGTCCGGACCCTTTGCTGCATTAAAACTAAAATGTGTCCTTTTGTAATTTTATTTATTTTCTAAATAGAAAAAAAATATATTAATAGGTTTAAATCTAAACATATGAACAAAAGCAAAACAATGTCAAATATGAGCAAGACTTGTTTGGTCACCACAACGTCAATGGTTTGATTTGGCGGTTTTGGCGAACATTGATAAACTTGTTAGATATTGAATTTATGTCAATTATTATATATTCTTACAACTGATTCTTATACATCAACACCTGAATCAGGATCCCCTCAATTGTAAAATTAACCGGAGAGGGGTTGTGTACATCTGCACCATTAAAATAATATATTTTTATGTTTTGTACTTTTTCTAATTTTAAATAAAGGGACCAGATTTTACCGGAGGAAATGTCCATGGAGAGGATCCACTCTCATCATCACCTATGCTATAGTTGTAAAATTAGTATAGGACTATAATTATGAAAGTGTAAACAACAGAGTACACAAATTCATTGAGTAAATAAAACAACCATTTACCACTAAATTAATTACTCCTAGAGAACTATGATATATTTGGTGGTATTTAATGAAAATAATTGGATATGCAGGGAACGTGGTGACAGCAACAACACACATAATAACAGTGGTAGTTGGTGCAGGAGTTTTAGCTCTAGCATGGGCTATTGCTCAGCTAGGATGGCTAGCTGGCATATCTGTTATGATCATCTTTTCATCCATTTCAATTTACACTTACAATCTTATAGCTGATTGTTATAGATATCCAGATTCAATTAATGGTAAAAGAAACTACACTTATATGCAAGCTGTCCATGCATATCTAGGTAGGACTACATACATATGAATGATAGTGCTAAAATTTTGTCCACTATTTTTGTCAATGACTCAATGCTAAATTCATGTTCTCAAATGTTTTAATTAGGTGGAACAATGCATGTGTTTTGTGGATTGGTTCAGTATGGGAAGCTTGCAGGTATTACAGTGGGATATACTATAACTTCCTCTACAAGCATGGTGTAAGTTATTACAGTACATTGATTAACCCAAGTTGAATAATGGAGAAATGTTAATATGTGAAAACCAAATTTCTACGGATCTGGATTTGCTGCTGTTAAAGTTACATGCAGTATCACGCTGTTTTTAATTGCAGTCGTTGGTTTAAGATTGAACAATTCAGATGACACATCAATTATAACACATTTCAATGATCTCAGCTGTTAATCTAGATCAGATGACTTACAACAGTAATTACGTGACGCAGTTACTGCGTCAAATCCATTCCCAATTTCTACTACATTTGAGAATCAAATCAATTAACTAAAAATATCGTTAGTTATTTATTTTGGTTCTTAAATGTATGAGGTGATGTTACTATAGTCCTTGAATGCATTAAAATTACAAAACACGTCCAAGTGTATCATTTGTTAGTAATTATATGTAACAAATCGACTAACATAAGACACGTTTGAGACACAAACAAACTAACGAAAAAAATATTTTTGAAGACTAAATTGACTAATGAAAACGTATTTATGTGGCAGCGCTATAAAGAAATTGATTTGCTTCCACAAAAATGGCCATGGAGCTTATTGCAAGTTTTCAAATAATCCCTATATGATTGGCTTTGGGATTCTTCAGATTTTATTATCTCAAATCCCAAATTTCCATAAGTTGACATTGCTATCAACTGTTGCTGCTATTACTTCTTTTGGTTATGCATTAATTGGAAGTGGGCTCTCTCTAGCTGTTGTGGTCTCAGGTATAATCTTCATCACCTTTATCTTTCCAAAAGATTATTTCCAACACCAATTACACCAAAAAAAACTTATATATAGTGACCGGTTTTGCGACCCATTTAGAGACCATAAATGTCGCATTGGTCACTAAATCGTTTTCCAATATTGGTACCTAGTGGTTTAGCGACTTTTTTTACAAATTTTAGTTTTTATATTGTAGTCTGGGACATATTGGTCGCTAAATTAGTCGCTGTTTATCAAACTTTTAGTAGTACCAAGATTAATTTTTGGAGGTTTCCCTTTATCGAGCTTAATCCCCTGCATAACAGTGTGTAATGTAAATAAATAAATAAAATCATTCTATAATTATTAAATTTGTATGACAATTTTATTCCAATTATATATTTACTTAGGAAAAGGAGAAGCAACCCATTTATTTGGAACCAAAGTAGGACCAGAATTATCAGAAGAAGACAAAATTTGGAGGGTTTTGAGTGCTTTGGGAAACATTGCACTTGCTTGCTCTTATGCTACTGTTGTCTATGATATAATGGTAAGAACACAAAACTTAGTAAGATTAATATTATTAATTAGAAAAAAGAAATAGATTTTGTTGGTGTGGCATATTTGATTCAACACATCATTGATATTACTCTTTTCTCTACATTTTTATTTAGGACACATTAAAGTCATATCCATCAGAAAGTATACAGATGAGAAAAGCAAATGTGTTGGGGATCACAACAATGACAATACTTTTCCTTCTATGTGGTTCTCTTGGTTATGCTGCATTTGGTGATCACACACCAGGAAACATCCTCACTGGCTTTGGATTTTATGAGCCCTTCTGGTTGGTCGCATTAGGGAATGTTTGCATTATAATTCATATGGTGGGAGCATATCAGGTTATTCAATTGCTCTAATTCTGTGACTTACATAATGCGTTTATATTCATACTACTGTATAATGAAACTCGGATTAGGTGTGTTTTGGTACGATTACATTGAATTATGTCATTTTCTCAAATTATTGCAGTGTCAATGTGTCAGTATATGTATTGTGTCTATGTTTCATAGCTACTATATGAGTTATTTTATAATGTCGTAACCAGAAATATTGATATTTTGTGGCAGGTGTTAGCTCAACCGATATTTCGTATAGTAGAGATGGGTGCTAACATGAAGTGGCCACGCTCAGATTTCATAAATAACGAACGCAAAAACAAAATTGGCTCCTTAACATTCAATGTCAACTTGTTTAGGTTGATTTGGAGGACAATATTTGTGATAATGGCTACAGTTATTGCCATGGCAATGCCATTTTTCAACGAGTTTTTGGCCTTACTTGGAGCATTTGGATTTTGGCCACTCATAATCTTTTTTCCAGTACAAATGCACATCTCTCAGAAACAGATAAACAGATTTTCACTCAAGTGGTGTGTGCTCCAACTGTTGAGTTTTGTGTGTTTTCTTATCTCAGTAGCTGCTGCAGTTGGTGCCATTCATGGGATTAGTAAGAATATCAACAAATACAAACTCTTTAGGTATAAACAATAGCCTCTTTCAAAATGGACTCAAGTTAATGTATCTCAAGTAAAATAATTTTATTTTGTTGATTAGAATATAAACTACTATCTACCAAAAAAAAAGAATATAAACTACTAAACACATTTCATAACTTGTCCACCAAGTTATTTATTTTTAAGATTTTGATAGAATGGGTTTTTATTGAATTGATGCTAATAGTCTGAATTTGTAAAGTATAAATTTGTAGTCTGTGATATCAATAGTCACTAATTTTAAAAAACTTTATTACTTCCGACTTTACATACTACCTTCGTTCCTAAATACTACCCTCTTAAAAAAATTCTTTGTTCTTTTTTATAAGACTCCTTTCAAATTTCTAAGGACATTAATTATTATTTTTTACCGACATACCTTTAATTATAGTGCATTTTTTCTACAATTTACAATAAATACTCTAAAGAAAATATTAACTCATTCTCTCTTGAAGGATAAAATTGTCAAAATAATACAAATTGCCAACAAATTTAATAGCACAATCCATTTTCTTAATCTCCGTGATTTTCTCAAAGGGTCTTATATTTACGGACGGATTAGATAGTACCACTTTTACTTATCGGGAATACAAAGACAAAGTGTGAAAGATTTGCAACCAATTAATAATGTGTTATGATCGGTTATCATAAAGTGTTTTGAAATTGTACGGTAAAATGGAGAAGATCTTAACTCGTAAAATTGAAAGAAAACTAAAAATTGAAATTGTACGGTATTATATTGACCTTTTGGATATTTAAACCAAAAGATTATGTTTGCTCAATGAAAAAGAAAACTATATTTGTTGCTTACATAAATTCCACACATGGATTTTTTAAGACATACATATCCAACTAATAAAGAAAAAGATTCATAATCAACAATGAATTTGTTCAAGTACGAAGAGACTTGAATCGGGTAGTCAGATGTTTGATGTATGATTCCTGCGTATTAAAAAATTTAGTCAAAAGGAGAGATTCTGTTTATTGTCCCATAAATTTTCTGATAGAGATTAGTCACCGTTGAATAGGAAAACTTCGTACATATAATATAATAAGGGGAAAAAGATAAGAAGGTTTTCTCCAAAGAAAAATTAAAATAATCAATGTTCACGTTTTCTCAAAACCCTGATGGCTTTTGGGGATTGGATTATGTGATATGTGGCCATGATGGAAATGTATGGTTGTGGTAGGAACAACTTTTTACCAAATTTTACTTTTGTCGCGACAGAACTCCAGATTACCAGTATATCATTCCCCTGAGAATTAAAGGGTTAATAAAATAAAATAAAAACTATGGCTGTGGTGGTAGCTTGGAGGATGCAAGGAATGGATGATTTTGTGAATGCAAAATTCATGAGAACTTTCAAGTGCTTGAATTTCCAAGATACATTGGCTTTATGTCTTTAGAATCAAACGCAAAGGAAATGGTCAACCTTCTAAATGAAATTGTTGTGAATTCGATTGAAAAATTACATTAATAATACTTTGATGTGTACATAGAGAAAAATAAGTAGCAACTAATGCTCAAGTAATGCCATAATACTTTGGTTCATGTTTTTCTCCACTAGAAGTGTGACAGAACCTTGACCATGCCCCCTAAACAATTGCTTGCGCCATGGTCGGTTTTCGATTGCCACAATTGTAACAATGCTTCTAGTTAGTAGGATGGATATTTGTCGGGCAAGCATAGATTTTCTTGGCAGAAAATGCACATGGATTAATGAAAATGTCATCAATCACACACACACGCAAGCATTTCTCTTCCTATAATAGGAAAGCAGTTTACATCACTATTTCCTCGTGAAATAGACGTCACCAAAAATAGTTAACCTATTATATCGTTAGCATAGTCCGTGTGATTTTCAAAAAGTGCAATTACTAATTTACTTAGCAATATTCATTTCTTCTTAAAATTGAGTAAGTATTATTCATATGATTCGTGATATTCTTCGTAATAAATAGTAATATGCTCAACAAAGATGAAAATCCAACACACACACATAACCAACAAAGAAATATTAATCTAAGTGGTTAGAGTTTTGAGTTTCTTAAACAAATAGTTATGAGTTTGTTACATGTAAAAACTTATATATTGCATGTTCAACTAAACAGACATGCTAAATTAAAGTAATATTATTTTGCCAACATACATCTTAAATCATTTTTTTTTAAGAAAGCATATATTTATTTGTTATTTATATCAAAATTATTTGCTCTTTTTATCATGTACTTTTGAGAGACAAAAGTTTATTCTCTTTTTGTGTAAAATTGATATCTCCCAAAAAATCATCCTTGTATTAAATGAATTTTACTTTTTCGTAATGAATTAGAGGTAAAATGTCTTAGCTTTATTTAACTTTTTTTTTTAATATGTTGCCCAAGTCTAAAAGGTTAAAAAATTATAATGCTCTTAATTAATTTTTTAAAAAAAAAACTGTGATAAAAGTAATACTACTAGTCAATTATAATATAGCACATTTCATCTTATTTTGTCGATTCTTAATTTATACTAAAAATTTTACTCGAGTCTATTTTTAATAGGATCTCACTTTTCAACAACATTAACTTTTTTCATTTAAAAAGTTCAACCTTAGAAATACACACATGTGGAAAAGTCGGGATTTAAAATCATGTGACGGCGTCCAATTTAACAATTTCGACATTTTTGTAATTAAGCTAGTATTTATGGACTACTCTCTTTTATTCATATTGGATTTGTGTTTATTTTTTCCTATGATTTATTTTCATGTAGCAACAATTTTTATTTGAGCAATTTAGTTTTATTTTATTTTAAAACTTATAACATAAATATAATCAACTTTAATTTACTTCTTTTTTTACACAAATTATCAACTTTACTTATTTATTCATTTTGACTCCCTTTTTTTAATAAATTTATTCATTTTGACTTTGTTGAATGTTCAATTTCCAAAAACGTTCAAAATAAATATCTTATTGATTTTTTGTTATGAATATTACAGTATTATTGAATATCATTTTGACTCCTTTCTTTTAATAAATTTATTCATTTTTACTTTGTTATGATTTTTTTTGTCAAATAGTCTATTCACTAAAAATTTTCTTTTAAGATGGATAAATGTAATGACCGGAGTTCGAAACCCGATCCATAGATATATAATATAATGTCTCTGCCAACTGAGCTAACCTCACGGGATAATATAACTCTAATTCTTTTTTTTTTTTGTTAAGTAGCCTAATTGCTAGAAATTCTACTCTAAAGAGGGATAAATGAGATGATTACGATTCGAACTCCGACCCCCTGCATATATAATGCATTGTTCTACCAACTGAGTTAAACTCACGGAACAATATAACTCTGATTCTAGTGATGAATAATACTGACTCTATTATTTCTCGCTTTCATATCTACTCTTCTTATTCTTGTTTACATTAGTTTTATAACAATTTTATTATTTTAAAATTTTTCCAATTTGTAATAAAAAAAGTTATAAGGAAATGCTTTTGTCAAAAAAGAAATAATATTTTTTAATTAAAATACAATATTCAAATATATTTTTAATATACAACAAACAAAAATACGATATAATCTAATCTCACCCCACCTGAAACGAAATTGAACGAAGACTATGAATGAATAATAAATAAGAGAGTTATCAAATTGCAACGTCAGCCTTTGTACTCATTCTCCCGAGGGATTGAACAAACTACGCGTCACTGCCTCCATAAGGTAACATTAATTTGACTTCTTATTCACACTATCACTTAGTGCAATATTGCATCTTCATATATCATCACAACATTATCAATTCATTCATTACATAGTTATTATATATCTTCATAAATTTTGTTGCTAGCTCATTTTCTTATTCATAAATTTTCAGAGTGTGGTTTCAAAATTTTATTATTTGTTTGAGAGAAATGAAGGAGGTGATGACAATGGAATCCGGTGTTACAACTCCAAGTGCTCTTCTTGATGATGATGGGAGACCCAAAAGAACTGGTTTGATTTCTTTTCATTTTCTTTCTTTGTATTTTCTCCATGCATTTATCTCATGTGATTTTCACAATCTCCTTGTTAGTATTTGGTGTGACCAACTCGTGAATCATGCACCTTTTTTTGTATCTAACTATCTATTATTATATCTTTGTATAACCAAATATTTTTTTTGCATGTAAAATGTGAAGACTAATTCACCGAAGACTTGAATTGATCGTAAATTATTCTTGAAAGATTTAATGTTGTTTCATGTCCAGACTCGAGTTTTAACTTGAGGTCGGGATTAAGTTTTGCGTATAATTGAAGATGTAATTATTATATATGGGAATTTGAGTTTAAAAAAAACGAAAAATAAAAACATTCAATTCATGGATTTGCCAATTTGATCGTCTTTTTGAAAGTTTGACAGGCTTCGATCCATGAATTTGCCCTTATGATTCATCAAACTACACAAAACCACTCACTCCTCTACCGAGTCCAACATAAGAAAAGTTGCACCTCTCAGTCATAGAAAGAGCAGGGCCTACCACGAATTTTGCCTAAAAACCATTTCTAGAAGAAAAGTTACACCCTATCCATCCAACTTTCAATTGTCGAAGAACCTCCGCAATGATAACATCATTCATAAATTTAGTCAACAACAAAATATTATCATATCTCTAATCACATTTTATTATTATAATTTTTCTAAAAAAAGTCATATATTTGACCTTCATAAATTTGTTATTGATCGCCAAAAAATCATTTACGTTGACTATCAAAAAAGGGAAATCAATAAAAACCAATCTTTGTTTTTTGACATAATTTAGTCAATTACTTTTGATAAATTGTTTATCTTTTTCATTTAACACCATTAATTATTTATGGTCTTATTTCACTTATTTGAGGTTCCAACCTCGGATTCAACACTTCTTCACACTTAAATTGTATGAACAGCTATTAGGCTATTTGACCCATAAAAAATTAAAAAATAATTGAGAGTATTATTAACAAAATAATTAATGTTACATAAAAAAAAATAACAGAAAAAAATTATATAAAGCTTCTTCTTTTACTCAAAAAAATATAATTTGTAATTGATCAAAGTTAATTTTCCAATTTAAATCAAAAGGAAACTACAACAAAATAAAAAATCAAATGTCACACCAGAGGACGAACAAAATAACGCTACACTAAGACAACAAAATTACCTCTTATAAATGTTTAAAGGTGGACCCTTTATGAATTTTTTTAGAAAAAATAAATTATAATAATCAAATGTGATAAGAGATATTTTTTTTGGACTAATTTACTAAAACTTTTTTTTGGACTAATTTACTAAAACTTTAATATATAGTCCACCTTTTGAACCTTTTTCAAAGGCCTCATATTAAATACATCCATGATATTTTATCTTTTGAAACAAATTAGTAGGATATTGGTAAAAATTATGGTTGAAAAATTAATAAATAATTTAAAATAGGCAAAATTACACTTTTGGTCCTTTATCTTATTTTTTTGTAACACTTTGGTCCTTTATCTTTTATTTGTAACACTTTGGTCATTTAACTTATTTATTTGTAACATTTTGGTCCTTTATCTTTTATTTGTAACATTTTGGTCCTTTATCTTTTATAACATTCACATATAAATCATTTTTCTCTTTTTTTTATTGAAAAAATGCTGAATTTTATTTTTTTTAATTACCTTTTTATTAAAATTAAATAAAACTCATAATTTTGATCAATATGTTCATCATCTTCATCAATTATTTCATATTTTCATCTTCTTTAAAGGACCAAAGTGTTACAAATAAAAGATAAATGACCAAAGTGTTACAAAAAAATAAGATAAGGGATCAAATTGTTACACATAAAAGATAAAGGACCAAAATGTTACAAAAAAATAAGATAAAGGACAAAAAATGTAATTTTGCCTTTAAAATATGACTAATATAGAGACAACTTTTTTTATAGAAGATATTTATAATGATGACCGGTAGTACTCAAAGTATTTTCAAAATCCTTACAAAAAAAAAAAGTATTTTCAAAATCATTTTAAAGAGTCTTTTTCTTGTACAAAAAAGGAAAGTGTGGTTTTATTTTATTTTTTATATATTTTTTATTAACTTAGTTTTTTTTTTTCACACAACTCTCTAGTTTTTAGGAGAAAATTTTCTTGATAACTCAGAATTCGACCACGAAATAAATAAAATTTGATAGGGAAATAATTACTTTTACATAGAAATTAAACTCAATTCTTCCAAATAATTAATCTTAAATGTAATTCATTAATCACTTGAATCCCGAGTCAATATTGTTGTTGAAAAAAGAGTCGTTTTCACATAGAATGAGAAAAGAAATTGTAGACGGTGCAAAATATGACGCGTGATGTATCCATGATTTTTGTCCCAATAACCCAATTTGAAATTTTTTGCATTACTTTTGACTGAATTTAATGTCAATTTTTTTTACACAAATGTCATTTTTAATTCCGTAATACAAACAGCATGGTATTGCTAATGATAGATTGGTGTGATAATTGTAGGGACTGTATGGAGTGCAAGCGCACATATCATAAACGCAGTTATTGGAACTGGAGTACTGTCCTTACCATGGGCTATGTCCCAAATGGGCTGGGCCCTTGGAATATCCTGCATTTTCACATTTGCTGGCATTACACTCTACACTTCAAATCTTCTAGCTGATTGTTATAGATCACCTGATCCTGTTACTGGCAAGAGAAACACCACTTATATGGATGCTGTCAAAGCTCATTTGGGTGGAAAACAACATGTCTTTTGTGGATTGCTTCAGTACAGCAATCTTGCTGGCTTTACAATTGGCTTCATCATAACTACATCTACAAGTGTCGTGTACGTTCTTTAATTAGTTTGATTTTACGTGTTATATTTTTTTTGTCGAGTAGTTTAAAATTAGAAATTTTCCTTTAAAGTAGATAAGTAGAGTGTCTAGGGTTCGAAATTCGTCCCTTGCATATAAAAATGTGATGTATATTAATATTGTTAATTGCATGTGTATATATTTCAGGACAATACGTAAAAATAATTGCTTCCACAAGAATGGATTGGATGCTCCATGCCATTTCTCCAATAACCCGTACATGATTTGTATTGGAATAATTGAAATAATATTATCTCAAATCCCAAATTTTCACAAGCTATCTGTGCTCTCCATCATAGCAGCTTTCATGGCTTTTGGGTACGCATCCATTGGTGTTGGACTTTCTCTTGCAACCGTTATCCAAGGTTACTTACTATCTCCTTTCTTTCTTTTTTCTTTATTTTTATTTGTTTTACGGAATGATAAATAGCACAAGAAATTGACACACACAAAAAAGGGAAATTACTTTTGGTACCCTACCGTTTTTTGGGCGCGCCCTACGGAATTATAAAAATACCCCCGTCCGTTACTTAAGTCGCGGACATCCCTTAAAACATTCTACTAGGTTTTACTTTTATAACGTCCGCTACTTAAGTCATGGACGGTATTTTTCAAAATTTCTCATTTTTCCTACATCAGTGACTTAAGCCACAGAAGGGTATTTTGGTCATTTGGTAGGGCGCGCGAATAACCCAGAGGATGGCAAAAGTACTTGTCCAAAAAAGTGATCTTGGATTTAAATTTGAAAAACCACAGATAATTTGAACCTATTGGTAATTTGCTTGGTAAAATTATGGGTTGGGCCTATGTAAATAGTTTGCTTCTTGTCTACACAACTATCACCATCGGTAGCTAGGGGATGCTTTACACACCCCCCATATTGCTACAAAGTCCCATCCTTAGACAATAATACCTTGACCAGACTCAAACTCTCAAAAGCATACTTCTACATGTTTATGAGATAGAATATTAATTTTAGAAATTATATTTTTACACAATTTGAAATTAAAATATGACAACAATTTAGATGATTTAAACATGTTAAATACTCAACACAATTAACATCAATTTCGAATATAATTAATTGCACTTTTCGAGCATAACAATATTATATTCACGAAATTTGTTGAACGTAATTAATTAACCACATAAATAGTGCTAGAGTAATGCTATTCATAGCGAGAGATAATTTCATGAAGTGATCACGAATTGAATTTAACCAATGAAATTTGTTGTTTGCCTGAAAACACGGGTAAGTGAGTGTGTAGGTTATGAGAGATATTATGAAGCAAGTGATTCATGATTTGTCTTGAGGATATATTTCGCGACACATAGCATTTTCCATAGTGCTAACAAGACTCACTAGATTATATTCAACCTTCGCTATTTTGTGAAATGCACGTAGGGCCCACTACTTTATGTGGGACCATTTCCAAAATGGTGGACCCACATGAAATTTACTATATAAGATAATGTGTGTTGAAAAAAAAAAAACAACTCTTGTTAATTAATCATTAAAATTGATGTCAAATTTTGATTTCAAATTTGTTTGTCCAAATAACACAACTCTTATATTTTCGGGTTTGGAACAGGGAATGTAAAGAACACATCATTTTCTGAAAGCCACAAGGGACGTAGTTCAGCAGATATAACATGGAATATGCTAGTTGCAATTGGAGACATTGCACTTGCAAGTGCCTACTCTCAAATTGCAGTGGATATACAAGATAGTTTGAAGTCATCACCACCAGAAAATAAAGTGATGAAGAGAGCCAACATGATTGGTATATCCACTATGACAGTTTTCTTCATCATGAGTGCCTGTTTTGGTTACGCTGCATTTGGTTCAAACACTCCTGGTAACATACTCATGAGCTCTGGCTTTCATAAACCTTTCTGGCTATTGCAATTGGCCAATGTTTTCATCATTGCTCACCTATTGGGAGCATTTCAGGTAATTAATTGATTAACATCATTCAACACATTATAAAACAATCTGATGGTAAACTAAAGATATCCTCCACGCGCAACCGCACAGAATGAAAAACTGAGTAGTAAACAATTGTGATAAGGAGAGGATGTTAGGAAGATAAGTTATAAGAATATATTTTTAGAAACAATGAAAATAGTGTTTTGACATTTTCAAAAAATAATCATTCTTTTTATAAGAAAATATTTGTTTATTACTATTTACTCTCTCCGTCCCTTTTTATAAACACTCCAAATTTCAAATTAGAAAATATGTTTATAAAAAGGGACGGCAAGAGTATTTATTAGTCATATGATTCAATCTATTGAACCATGATCTAGAGGTCTCTCGTCAATCTCCGGTTCATTTTTTTTTAAAATTGTTTTTTATCTTCATTTTACATTGTAATTATGGCCACTGATCTTGAATAAATTATGGACAGGTTTTAATCCAACCTTTATTTCGTATAGTTGAAATATTGGCAGCACAAAAGTGGCCAAACTCAAGTTTTGTGACAAGGGAAATTCCTATGAACATTGGCAAATTTAAATACACCATCAATTACTTTAGGTTAATTTGGAGGACGATATTTATCGTGGTGGTAACTGTATTAGCTATGGCAATGCCCTTTTTCAATGACATGATTGCCCTTCTTGGAGCTGTTGGATTTTGGCCTTCAGTGGTTTATTTTCCGGTAGAGATGTACATTGTGAAACAGAATATCAGAAAAGGAACCATGCGTTGGTTTGGACTTCAAACATTGAGCTTTTTCTGTTTGATTGTGTCATTGACTGCAGCATGTGGAGCTATTCATGGGTTGGCTCAAGCTGTTGGCAAATATAAACCCTTCATGTATAAGGCATAGTGTGCTTTTATTAGGTTACTACTATGTATTATGAACTATGTAAACCATAATTAATATGCTTAGTGTCTGTGTCAGAGTTTTGATGAAAAAACTTAGACTATGCTTGGGAATGAAATAACTAAATGTTGAGGATATAATAATTCTGTTGAACTTAAAAGATTATCTTACAAAATTTAGTGTGTGAGATTAGTTTTTGAAAAAAGTTGTTATAAACATGCACCGGAGAAAAACATATTTGATGCGGTAACTATGTTGCGCAATTTTTAATCTTAACTGGACAATTTCAAAATAACGGTTGAGATTGTTTCCAATTTGTTGTAAACGTGTGTTTTTTTAACAATATGAAATTCAAATCCGTATTAAACGGAAAATGTGTATGTGCATGTTTGGAGAATCGATCACGAGTATTTTACTGCCTTAAAATTGAGTGTTTGTTTGAAAGAGAGATCCTTCTAGTTAAAGTGATGAATGCTTTTAAAATTTTGACTAATCCATGAGCACATGAAAACACCCCAAACTTTTCTAACCACTATATTTGACATTCATTACTTTGCCACTAATCTCAGATGGTTCATGAGTGCTACGTGATGATTGACTACCGGGACAACTCGTGAAAAGATTTTGGGGGTAAAAATGGACATTTCAACAAGATATTTAGAAACAAATGACCAAATTTAGCTAGTGTACAGACTTTACAAAATAGTGACAAATTTGAAATGTTTCAAAAATTAAGTTTAAAAGATTTACAATATATCAATTGAATTCAAATTTCCAAAAAGTCATCGTAAATAATTTCCAAAATTAAGTTTCTAGAAGTGGATATTTAAAAAAATCAGGACTAATTGGTGTATAATTTAAAATGCGGTGTGAATAACAATTCCTGAAATCCATTTGGCTGGAAAAAAGTTTACCTTATATCCCTACAACTATCCTTCTACCCCACAAATTACAATAAATACCAATTTTAACCCTTTTAAAAGACGTACTCACCCACCCCACAAGTTTTTCGGTTTTGTTAAAGATTTTTGGAGCTAAACTACAAAACCGAAATGGTAGTTCAATTTCAAAAATCTTTAACTAATCGGAAAGCTTACAAGAGTGGGTGTGCGTGATTTTTTTTATTGCAGAGGGGTTTAATTTTGAAAAGGTTAAAACTAGTAACTTAATTTTAGAATTTTACTTTTACAGTGTGTGTGAGAGAGAGAATAGAGGTATGAAGGAAATTTTTTTGACTGCAACGGTCTAGCCGTCGCTAGTTAGCAGAACATATGACCAAGCCCACAAGATTTTAGGGCAGCAATTGGTTTTTGATTACAAGATACATGTTTTCTAACCACCATTATGTTTGGTTAAATATTATTTTATGGATCACATCAAAGTAACTTGCTAAAGAACTAAAATAAATTTTATAGTAGTATCTTTTTAAAATGCAAACTAATGTTTCAGAAAACGGAAATTAAAAATCATTTTTAGATTTTTAAGAAGTTGACTTCACAGCTTCTAATATATTGTAGAATCATGTTAATTATTTTTTATGTCTCAAAACTTTAATCTTTTTAGACTTTTACTTTTGTTCCAAACTTTGATTCTTTTAAAAAACCAAGGTACAATTAATTATATTTTACCATTTATACCTTTATAAAATAAAAATATTTATTAAATGAATTTTCTCTTTCTTACTAAAGTATGAGTTAAAACGACTTAACTTATTGATATTTATTGTTTCTTAATCTATATGCAAAATTCTAAAAGAATAAAATATTTGGGACGGAGGGAGTAGTGTTATTGGGTACTAATTAAGAAAACTAAAAAAAAGGTAAATTTTGTATTGAAAAAGAGAATGTTTCATATTTTGAATAAATAGACTATACAAGTTCTAAGATTATGCAATGTTGATGTTGCTTTCGTTACTGGTTCTATGAAGACTTCAGTGGGATTGTGTTTTCGTGATAGTAATGGTCAGTTCATGGCTGACATGACACAATGGCAGCAGACTGTGTCTTCAACTATAGAGGGAGAAACATGGGCTTTACTTTTAGCTATGCAAGAAGCTAGACATAAAGGATTGGATCGAGTTCAATTTGAAATTGATTCGAAGGTGTTGGTTGATGCTATTCACATGAAGCGTAGAGGCAACTCTGAGTTTCTTTCAATTGTTTATGATATTGTTAGTTTTATGTCGTCTTTTTCAAACTTTGAGGTTAAGTTTGTTATGAGGCAAGCGAATTCGGTTGCTCATGCTCTTGCTAGGGCGGCCAGTTCTTGAGCTAGCTTCCATAGATTTGAGATTATTCCCTTATGTATTGAACATTTATTAGTTAATGAAATGCATTAAGTTTGTTTGATTCAAAAAAAGTTCTAAGATTATTTTATTATATTAAATTTTTTTAATTATTGTATTTCTTAACAAGTTAGTTCTATAAGTGTACTTGTTAGTGTTTTTCTTTTTTATCTTAAAAATATCATGTTTCTCCCATAAAAAAATAAAAATAAAATCATATTTCACAGTTATACTATAATTCATTCTAAGTTACTCTCGAAGAATTGAGAATAATTTATTCAACAAAAGATCCAAATAAATTTACAAGTTGAGTAAAACTTAATTTTAGATAATTGTTTGATAAATTACCCACAATTTTTCAAAAGATACCTATATTTCACCCTATATCACTAATGTTGACTAAACACTCTTCCCTCCTTCTTGTATTTCCAATGGCAATCAACAAAAAAGTCAAAGTTGGTTAAACCGTTTCTGACATTCTGGACCAAACCATTAATAACATGAAATCTTATTTAGAGACTTAAAATGCCATTTTTTATCCTTAATCAAACATTAAATTCATTCATTTTAATGAAATCAAAATCAACACATTAGAGAAAAGAATGAAATAGCACAGCCAACATAGTAATAGTAAGTAGTAGGAAGGGGAAGTGAAGTAATGATAGTATATCACATGTAGCGTGCAATTTTAACTAACCAATCTTATCAAGTGGAAACTTATACGACCTATGACTAATTGGCCATCACAAGATAATTATGCTATAAAACAATCGTGTTTGAACAAAACTCTTTAATTTAATCAACTTCATTACTATTAGTACCATCTTTCTTCCACAATTTCCAGTGTCACTCTCGTGCAGTAGAAGTCTACGGTTGGTGTCTTTTTCAAAAGCTAGTATTTTTCCTGTAGTTATATCAAATTATTAGTATATAAATTAACCAAATTCACAAAACGTGTTAGATAGAAACAACTAAACTAAGCACCACACTCACACCACACACAAAAAGTACAACTCTCCAGTCTCCATGTTTGAATTTACGCAACAACTTTAACCATAATTTCCCGGCAAATACCAAAACTGTAACTTCAAAATGTCCAAACTACCCCTCTTCATTTCAAAATTCTCATTTCTTTTGTTCTTAGTAGTAAACTTCATAGTACCCTCTCTGGTAATTTCACAAGCCACAAACACCGAAGAATTAATCCTTCTCAATCTTAAACGTCAACTTGGTGATCCACCGTCGCTCCAATCATGGAAACCGTCACCATCTTCCCCGTGCAATTGGTCAGAGATCAATTGCACTGGCGGATCGGTGACGGAGCTTCTCCTCCTGAACAAAGACATCACTGCACAGAAACTCCCTTCCACAATCTGTGACCTCAATAATCTCACTAAGCTTGACCTCTCCAATAACTCAATCGCCGGCGAGTTTCCGACGTGGCTGCAAAACTGCTCCCACCTCCAGTACCTCGATCTCTCCCAGAACTACTTCGCCGGTCAAATCCCCGACGACATCGGCAACCTCAAATCACTCACGTACCTCAACCTCGGCGGCAACAGCTTCATCGGAGATGTCCCGGCGGCAATCGGAAAACTCTCGAAGCTTCAAACACTTAACATCGTTCAAAACAACTTCAACGAAACTTTCCCGAAGGAAATCGGAGACTTATCCAATCTCGAAACCCTCGGTTTAGCTTATAACTACAAGCTCAAACCCATGGCCATTCCGTTTGAATTCGGAAATTTGAAGAACCTGAAATTCATGTGGATATCAAACTGTAACTTGATCGGAAACATTCCAGAAAGCTTCGAGAATCTCACGAATCTCGAACAGTTGGATTTATCAACCAACAATTTAACAGGAAAAATACCAAGAAATTTGTTCTCACTGAAGAATTTGAATTCTTTGTTCCTTTTCAGCAATAAGTTAACTGGTGAGATACCTAATTCGATTCAGGCCTTGAATTTGACAAACATTGATTTATCAATGAACAATTTAACTGGTTCTATACCCAAAGAATTCGGTAAGTTGCAGAATTTGTTGTTCCTGCGCTTATATTCAAATCAGTTATCTGGTGAGATTCCTAGTAGTTTAGGACTAATTCCAAGTCTTAGTATATTTAGGGTTTTCACCAATAAGTTAAATGGAACATTGCCTTCGGAATTCGGACGGTATTCAAAGCTTGTATATTTTGAAGTTGCTGAAAATCAACTCACTGGTGGGTTGCCAGAACATCTGTGTGATGGTGATGCTTTGATAGGTGTGAGTGCTTTTTCAAATAATTTCAGTGGAAATTTACCAAAGTGGTTTGAGAATTGTGATTCTCTTACCACAATTAAGCTTTACAGTAACAGATTTTCAGGGGAAGTTCCTTTGGGTTTGTGGAATTTGACGAAATTATCAACCTTGATGTTAAGTGATAATTTCTTTTCTGGTAAACTTCCAAGTAAATTATCATGGAACATGTCTAGACTTGAGATTAAAAACAACAACTTTTCAGGTCAGATATCTGTTGGAATTTCTTCTGCTTTAAATTTGGTAGTTTTTGATGCAACAAACAACATGTTTTCTGGTGAGTTTCCTAGGGAATTAACGCGTTTATCACAGCTCATTACTCTCCATCTTGATGGTAATCAACTCTTTGGAACACTTCCATCGGAAATAGTTTCGTGGCAATCGCTTGATACACTAACGATCTCAAGAAACAATATTTCGGGTCAAATACCTGTTGCTATGTCATCTCTTCCTAAACTTGTTTACTTGGATTTGTCTGAAAATAACATAAGTGGTGAAATCCCACCTCAGCTTATGAAATTGAATTTTATTTTTCTCAACTTGTCCTCCAACAAGCTTACCGGGAGCATCCCTGATGAGTTTGACAACCTTGCATATGAAACTAGTTTCTTGAACAATCCTCAACTGTGTACTCATAATGAAAATTTGAACCTTTCAAGCTGCTTGACAAAAACCACACCACACTCCAGAAAAAATTCATCTTTGAAATCAAAACTTGTTGCTCTGATTCTTGCTGTTATGGTCGCAGTGTTGCTGGCAACAACTTTTTTGGCCTTCTGTATGTTGAAAAAGCGTTGCGGCAAAAAGCACTGTGGACCTAAGCTTTCAACATGGAGGCTTACCTCATTCCAGAGACTAGATCTCACGGAAATAAATATCTTCTCAAGTTTGACAGATAATAACCTCATTGGAAGTGGAGGGTTTGGGAAAGTTTACCGGATATCTTCATCTCGTCCCGGTGAGTATGTTGCGGTGAAGAAGATTTGGAATGTCAAAGATGTGGATGACAAACTGGATAAAGAATTTATGGCTGAGGTTGAAATTTTGGGCAATATTAGGCATTCCAATATAGTGAAGCTTTTGTGTTGTTTTTCAAGTGAGACCTCTAAACTTCTTGTTTATGAATACATGGAAAATCATAGCCTGGACAAATGGCTTCATACAAAGAAGACCAAAACATCAGTTAGTGGGTTGAGTTCACATGCAGAAAATCAGTTGGTGTTGAGTTGGCCAACAAGGTTGAATATTGCCATTGGTGCTGCACAAGGTCTGTGTTACATGCATCATGAATGTTCAATGCCAATCGTTCACAGAGATGTGAAGTCTAGCAATATACTGCTTGACTCTGAGTTCAAGGCGAGTATAGCAGATTTTGGACTCGCAAAGATGTTGGCGAAGAATGGGGAACCATACACCGCGTCTGTTCTAGCAGGGTCTTTCGGGTACATTCCACCGGGTAACTGATGCTAACGTGCTAACTACAAAACTTTTTCATATCCATATTGTCATATTGAACATAAATTGATTATAGGTTTCATTTGTATTGCAGAATATGCATATTCAACCAGGATTGATGAGAAAGTTGATGTGTATAGCTTTGGAGTTGTGCTACTAGAGCTAGTGACAGGAAGAGAGCCTAATAATGGAGGCGAAAATGCATGCAGTCTGGTTGATTGGGCATGGCAGCATTGTAATGAAGGGAAATGCATCACTGATGCCTTTGATAAGGTTATCAGAGAAACACGTTATACATCAGAGATGACTTGCGTCTTCAAATTAGGCCTCATGTGCACAAGCACAGTACCCTCCACTAGGCCTTCCACAAAGGAGATTTTGCAAGTTCTTCGACAGTGCAGTTCAAGTTCTGCACGTAAAAGGGTGGCAACCGAGTTTGATATCACTCCTCTTCTAGGCAATACAACTTACATTTCCAGTTACAAGGACAGTAGGACAGTGAGTGAAAATGAAGAAAGCTGCTTATATAGTGTGTGACAATATATACGAAGTATTTCAAAATAATGGTTAGATGTAACTACTTCAGATTTCAAATGAAATTATAGAAGCATCATACTGAAAATATGGTGCTATTCACAGGGCAAGTTGTGTTCAAATTTTGGATATAATTATCAACCAAATTTATATACTTTCCTCACATTACAACTTTATTTAGGCAACACGATTAGTAAGTCAGCATAATCTGTGCATTATGTTACGAACACTAAGTAGATAGAAGAAAACGCGAGAACAATCAAAAGACCAACAAAACCCCTGCACAAATTGATTTTTCCTACCATCTAGACTTCAATATTGAATGCCGCCAAAAATATGTTTTAACATTCTCTCTTCTAAACCACTTAGCATAATGGACTGTTTGATTACATTTTCATTACATGATGCAAGTATCAACCGCATCACAAGAAAACAACAAAGTTCTCCCACTTCTTGGTACATAAATATGTTAAGTTTTATGAGATGATTCACAGCTCTGAAGATGGATTGAGCCCATGTTTTACACACAACAGGATGTGACCACACTTTCAAGCATCTCCATTATGTTGTTCATCAATGTACACAAATGACCATTGCAACACTCCCCAAAACCTTAATCCAATTAGCTCCCATTACACATTCCCATGACCTACCACAGCAACAGCCTCAATATAGCATATAAGGTTTCCCAACAACTTTCATGATTCACCTCCATGTGATGCATTCCAAACTCATCCTCCTACAAAGCCAAAACCAAAAGAAACAGTATTTACACTTAAAAAGAGTTCAAAGACATGCCTTTCACAAGCTTCTGCAAAAAATTCTGACCTAGTCCCATCTTCAATTTATACACTTCTGAGTCTGACATCTGTCTATACACAAGATGGAAAATAGAAAGAACAACAATTAGAAATCGAACAAATCAATCAAACAAAATTAAAAATAAAACAAAAGGAAGGTCTGGTCTCTGAGCCCCTCTATACACAAAACAAGTCAGGTTGTTAAGCACAGTTACTGGAAACATAGCACGTATAGTGGTGCAAGACCTGCGACCACATATTCACTGGTCAGAAAATCGATTATGAAATTCAATTGCCATGGAAATTGATAGCCAAATTATCTTGAAACAAATGGGGAATATATATACAAATGTAAGAACAGTCGATCAAAATAAGACCCAACAAGATTGGAATTGAAAAGGAACAGACCATTTTCTGATTTAATATAATATGTCGAGTGCTAACAAGCTATAGCAAAGGGGGGGAAATAATCAAATCAGCTATTTCTTCTGAAAACCCAAGAAACATAGTATTCTTCTTGTAACCATTGATGAAACAAACTTGTGAGAATAGTATTGTCTTATAATATTAGATCAACTTTACCACGGAGAAAACGGGAAGAGATTAGAAAATTCAAAACCTTAAACTTCTTCAGCCACCATATTTTGAAATACCCTATTCAGAACTGATCAGGATCAGCCACACAAACATCACCCTGTAAAGGTCCCTGACCTTCACTATCTCTCAGACTTCCCAGTTTTTTTTCACTGCCATCCACAACAGTTACTAATCCAAAAGTCCTCAAATAAAGAAACTCACCTCGCAATTGAGGTTCTGGGTGCTGGCACTTGGTGCATAATCTGAACATTCAGCCCTGGTGAAATTACAAGCTTTGTCTAGTTGTTGATCCATTCCAACAGCACCCTCTTCCCAATTTGGCAAGCTTTTTGTAGATGTAGTTTCTGCCCTTTCCAAGCAAACAAAAGCCAGGTCCCGAGCTTTATCCCCATTGACTCCATTCTGAAATGGATCACCAACTTCTAAGTAAGGAATTTCACATGAACCAATCAACTTCCCAAGGGAAAGTTCTTCCGCTGATTCAGCAGGCTTACCTCATTCAAAACTCCTAAAGCCTTTGATTTCAGCTTATCATGTGTGGAGCCAACAAAACCTGTTCCATTTATCTGCATGTCACCTACTTCAGTAATTGCACCACTTCCTAAGAGTCCATCAGACGACTTGATTTTACAATTGCTGTCGACATCTTCCATTGTTGATTCATCTCGCCTAACCACTTCAATACACTCGATACTCATTTGAGGTGTACCACCCAATTTACTAGTACAACTTTCAGGTGAAACACACTCTAGCCTCTGTGGGCTAACACATGTCCGCTTCTCTGGTTTATCTGGCTTCACATCCACCATTTCAGAGTAATTCTTCCTCTTGATGCACCTTTCAGAAGAGCTAGATCCAGAGTAGCACTTTCTGGTATCATCACCCATTTTCTCAGTTGCATGGTTTATATGCCTCGGCATTCGAGTGCGTTTGTAACCATCTGGAAAAACAAATGCAGGGAGCTGCTTTCGACGAACATGAGAAACATAAATTTCCATCCCCGGCTTCCAGTAACCATACGAAACAATTTCTTGTCTGAACTCATCAACCGTTTCACGTATATCAAATTGCTGTCCTTCTTGACCTCTTACTCCCTCTTTTCTTTGCAAGCCCATGAAAAATGCAGAATGTGCGCAAGGCTTGGACGTGTCTGCATACTCATGTGGATAAGGATGACACTGCAGCATCCCATGGGTATCTCGCTCTATCTGCTCATAGATAATTGAAAAGCATGTATTAATATACAGAAGAGGGGGGGAAATTGTTAAAATACTCAGATCAGATATCTTCAACAAATAAACCCAGACATGAGATATCTTCAGGCGAGGATAAGACTCATAGAAGACTGACAAGATTGTACCTTCAAGGTTAGCTGTCTCAGTCGGGATTCTACCCAACCTCTCCACAAAAGTAAATCATCAGCATCTAATGCAACTATGTCAACTTGTAAATAGTTTTTATATGCCTCAAAAAAGACATATGGCTGAAAAAGTGCACTCCACTGTGATTTGCTAAGCTCAATTTCCTAACAGTAGAAGTATCAATCAAATAAAGACAATCATAAAATTTAAAAGAAAAAAAAACTTGTGGAATAATAGACCGGCTTACGTCACAAATCTTGTTTCCGTAGCAGAACTGTTCCATCATAACACGGAGAGTGCTTGTCGAGACATTGTAGCTGGAATTCATGCAAGGGTATGCAGGAGTAATTATTGGCATAATGTGATACCTGTCCCTATGGTTTCTGCGAGGATCCCATATAGGTAATTGCAGTTCATTCTCTTCTATAGGGCATAGCATTACAGGGTTTGGCCACCGCCATTGTGAATAGACCCTGAAGAATCTAGAAACCAACATACTGGGGATTGCATTAGGGTAAAGCTGGCAAACTCGAGCAACTAAAATAGCCCAATTTACACCTCCAAGGAATCCCGTAACCTAAACACACAGAAATAAGATAATAAAGATAGAAACATGAATGCACATACCATTGGTTATTCAAAAAAATTATTAAGGTTGTAAGTGCGGTTCTTACATTTGAATAAACACCGCGTCTTTTAGCCCAAAACTTCAAACATCTCAGCGTAGTTCGGAAGTGCTATCATTGTCAAGGGTTAATGGAATATCAAAATAATAAGATAAACAACCATTTAATTGAATCTAATATATCTTATATCAATGAAACTAAACTGATGAACACGTATATTAACCTCAACATTTGGAACAAGTTTAAGAATCTGATCTGCCACTCGACAGCCATTTAGACTTCGAACAGTTTGCTCATCAACATCATACAGAATGGAACCATCTGAGATATCAAGATCCTGTGGATAAATGTGTTTCAGAATGATATTAAAGCATAATCAAGTTTTAAGGGAGATTCTAAGGGATGAGAATGAACAAATGAGAAGAAAAAAAACATAGAAATGTGTTTCTATCTTATAAAAAAACTCAAACGCAAAAGGCAACATAAAAATGGAAAGCAGTAACACATATAATTAACAAGTTTATCCAATAAAATGCATCAAACTCAACAAACTGCATTAAAAATAAATAGATCAACAATTAAAACACACATTTACCAAACTTATGTTATGTGTACTAAATGAATGCTGGCACACTAATCTAATATAGTATTACCTCGAGCGATAAAACAACTAAACCTCCCTATGTTTTTCATAATTCCAAGAAGTCATGCTATATAGTAGTATATAGTAGGTGGCAAGAGGATAAAGATTCTACAGTTCAAATCAAGCATGCCAAAAACAGGAAAGAAAGATAAATAACAAAGACTTGGTACAAAGAGTTAAAAACATGGTTGCATTCAATTTTATACACCCCAAGAATATTTAACTTCACAAAAGAAGTACTTGTGTTACAAAAGCCCTCAAATTCTTAATCTAAAAGACAAATGTTTCGATAAAATTTAGCAGAACATATAAAGGCCCTGTGAATAAGAAACCAAACTTACTTCTGGCACAACCAAAATAGATATACTTGCATACAGCAGATCTATAGATATTCCCTGGAACTTGAATTTCATTACTGGGACATGTGCATCAGGAACTGGGTGAAGTTCGGTAACTTCTTCCATTTCAGCCAGGATGTTATGCAAAATGATGAAGAAGTCTTGCTACAAAAGAAAGATACACTAGCTTAAATATAAACGATGCCAAGGATGTCACTAAATTGAGAAAAAGTAACCAGCTGCAATGTATCACCTCTCGATTTACATAGGAAGGACCAATGCACAAAGTGTCTATGTCCACTCCAGGTCCGTGAACCTGCAAATGCTTGAATTGTTGTAATAACATCCAAACACTTATAGAACAACAACCACTAACAGACAAAAGGGGAATTCATAAAACAGGAATATCATGACTCAATTTACTGTCTGCTTCTATCTGTTTAAAACAGAACAACATTTTCTGTATTTCATAAAACATGAATATTATGACTCATTTACTATCTGCTTCTATTTGTTATGTAAAGAACAAAAAAACATTTTTTGCTGCAAGAATGTTCTAAACCAAAAGAGAGAGAGAGGGAGGGAGGGAGAGCGAGAGAGGGGGGGGGGGAGGTAATGGAAGTTGTTTACATACATGCAGTGCGGAAGATTGAGACATTTTATGATAAAATTGGAAATAATTTTCAATGGAAGTTGTGACCTACCAGTCATTTGTTGAGAGTGACTGAAACATTATTTTTGTTACAGACAAACAATTGATATAATCAGATTGCCATACACTGCAGACCTGGGGAATTACAAATTAATGAGGTATACTCACCAGCATAAACCCAAAATACATCAGGTGTCTCTTGAGAGTGGGTACTAAACCTTAAGGTTTAAGTATATTCTAAAATCTTACCCATTCACAACAACAATTCTATAAATTTTTCCGACATCCTCATGATTTAAGTTCCTTCCATTATATTAAACCCATTTGGCTGTCAATTTCTACAATGAATCAAAGCCAGACGACAAACACACAAGCTTTAAATTGAAGTCCTCCGCACTCCAAATAATCGAGAGAAATTAGCAACTATTTCATTCATAAAGTTTTCACAATATGCAAGCACTAGTACGAGTAAGGAAAGGTAACACTAACAGACTCACCCCTAGTCGGTAAGAGCCAAAAGTGAAAATGACGGCATTTGCATCCTCAACCATCTGATCTGTGTAGCCTCGTTGGCGTGTCAACTGCTTCACCCAGCTTTTCACAATCTGCATTGCAGGTTAACCTTATTCAATACAAAATTTTAAACACCTCAGTCCACTACACAACAAACAAAAGTATCATCCCCAAGTCATAGTAGCGCCAATGGGGTTGAAGACGAAAATGAACTCTGAACAACCAACATCAATCTAGCAAAGTTCCAAACGTTTTTCTTCAATACTCCCCCATCCATCCCACAATGTGTCATATTGCTCATTTCACACAAATTAAGCAAAGACTAAATGAAAGAAGGAGAATAACAATTTGAGAAAATAGGATATGCACCGACAGTCTAAAGTCGTCCAATAGCCACAGTTAATATAGTGTACAACCATAAAAAAGGTAACTAATGTTAAGTTGAAAACCAGATATGACATTCAGAATTTTTCCAAATGTGACAGTCATTGTGGGACCGGACCGAGCCAGACCCAGGGAATGTATTGCAACATAAAACAGTGCTTCCTCAGGACTTTGTAGAAAAATCATTAAATTACCAACAAAAGAAAAAAGACAAGCTAATATAGAAAATAATAAAAATACACAAGAGATAATAATGATACATGTAGCAACAGAGTAATTAATTTAATTGTTGAAAACCAACATAAGCTAGTATGGAACATAGTCACATAATTCTCCTAAAAGGCGACGAACCGCGAATTGGTTCGCGCGTACCAATTCGTGGTACTTTTGCGAATTGGTTCATCGTAATTCTCTTCGAATTCTTTAAAACCTAAGTACCGGCGAACCACTCCAACAATCAAATAAGAACAAAATATAAAATGTTGAGACTGATTTAGATTTAGCTGTGAATACGATGGTTACAAGTATAACATCGTTTGTCCACTAGTACAATGCATCTCAATTTTATGATTAATATAAACTTTAGATTAATAATATTAATTAACATAAATTTAATCCTAATTAATATTTTCATCAAATATTTTATTTAATTTTTTATTAACAACGTACCGATTAGCGTTCCGACTATGTATACCCCTCACGTACCGAATTCTTTAAAGGTAGCGTACCGCGTACCCGAACCCGTACCGCGTACCGAAACGAATTGCGAACTGTGTGACTATGGTATGGAAAATCAAAATCTAAGAAGTAATAAATGACCTGATCGAGGCGGCGAAGAACCTCTTGTCTACTTGCAGCTTCTTCATTGCTCTCATAAAGCCCGGAATCAACCAAAAACTGAAGTAAAAGAAAAAACACATGAAATTTTCATTACTTTATATACAGAGAAATAATGCGAAGGCGTGGAAATAAACAATTGAATGAAGAGATGAATCAACCTTCTCTAATTCGGTGTTACGATGGAGATCAGAGTCGGTAGGACCAGCAAGAGAGATAGGTTTTGTGAATCTATCCTTGTTGGCTTGTTCTTGTTGCGGCGGCGGTGGCGGTGTAGAACCACCGTTGGGACTATCGGAAACCACCATTTCGAGCTAGATTTGAATAATTCAAAGGCAAAATACGAACCCTAATTTTGCATGTTTGAAATTGTTGGTGGTTACAGTTCGGAGATGAAGTTAATCGAAACGCGTTTTCGGATTGGGATTTGGGAATTGGGGTTTGGGGGAAGTCAAGGGAACGTTTGGGAACAATAATTGAAAGTAAATGTTAAAGCGCTTTTTAATTGAAAGTATCCACTCCAACTCCAACCAATCCACGCCTGTCTTTCTTTTCCATTTTATTTTTTATCTCACTTGAAATGCATTAATATTAAAAAATTTGAAAAAAAAGGGAAACAGTCATTTTGGTCCCTCAATGTGCAACTCGCTGTCATTTTGGTCTCTCATTGAGGAAAAACTACGAAATAGTTCCTGAATCTGCATTCCGTTAGTTAGTTTAGTTCCTTGCCGTTAAGTTGGCCGTTAACTCAACAAAAAAGCTGACGTGACATTTCTTTGGACACACATAAGCTCGGTCCGGTCCCACAATGACTGTCACATTTGGAAAAATTCTGAATGTCATATCTGGTTTTCAACTTAACATTAGTTACCTTTTTTATGGTTGTACACTATATTAACTGTGGCTATTGGACGACTTTAGACTGTCGGTGCATATCCTATTTTCTCAAAAAAACTATAATATTATTCACTCACCAAAATCCTTCCTCCTTCAGATCCTTCCTCCTTCAATCCAAAATTTCTCTGTGCGATGTAGTTAAGAAAGGTGGTGGTGCGATGAGCGGCAGTGCCCTCCGCACCACCGTGGCTCAGTCCGGCACCGGCGGTGGAGTTTCTTTCCGGCACTGTTTCCGGTTAAGATCTGTGTTCTGTCGGAGGTCGGAAGCACCTCCTTTGTCTTTGTGTTTCTCTCCGGTGCTGTTTCCGACGGTGGAGTGTTTCCGGCAGTGGAGTGTTTCTTTCCGGTACTGTTGTTTCCGGTTCAGATCTGGTTTTCATCGGAGGTTGGAAAGCATCTTATCCGTTTCCGACATGGCTTGTTGATGGGTGGGTTTTGTTTGGTGGTGATGGAGGAGCTGCGTTCCTTTTTCTTCTTGCTCTGGTAGGTGAATGTGATGGTTTGGTGGGGTTGTTGTGAAGAAGGGGAAGAGAATGATTTCAAGGTGATTGCTCTGTTTGCTTGGCACGAGGAGGAGAAGGAGTTTTTAATTAATTTGTTTGGTTAAATTTTTGTGTTTGTAAACAAGGTTGGTGGGTCTTAGTTTGGTGTCAGCTAGGGTGGTTGTTTTTGGTTTCCGGTGGTTGTATTGCCGGAGATTAAGGTGGTGATGTGGGGAGATGATGACGTGTTGGATCTGATGCTGTCAGTGTGCGGTTGATGTCGTGCGTGTTTAGTTTCCATGATATTTGACTCTTTGACCATTTTCAAATCTGTTGAGATTTGCAGGATTCTTTTTGAGTCGCTGAGGGGTTTCCAAATCTGTTGAGATTTGCAGGTGTCTTATATCTGGTTGAACTCTACTGCATCGGCATCGGTGTTAACTGTTAGTTTTTCTTTCAACTGGTGTCCACCAACTTTCGACTCATAGAGCTGCTTTTTGGATTCTGATGGGCCGAGCACTTTTGATTCGAGTTCGGAAGTTAGTGTCTAGTAGGGTCTATACGGGTTGGGTTGGTGCTTCACTAGTGATTATTGGTGTATTCATTTGATGTTTTGTAAGGGGTAGATTGGGGCGTTGTTTGATGTATTTATGTTTGGTTAAAGTGTTTTCATCACTTTACCTCTTCTTGTATGATTCAACAATTCCTTATACTTCTTGTTTAGGGAGTTGTTCATTAATAAAATTTTGCCGATTCAAAAAAAAAAAACATAAGCTTGCTGAGTTGGCACGAGGGACGGGAAAACAATCATTTTGGTCCCTGAATGTGCAACTCGCTGTCATTATAGTCCCTGACTCAAGAAAAAAATACAAAATAGTCTTTGAACCTGCAATTCGTTAGTCACTTTGGTCCCTGATGTTAAAAATGGTCGTTAACTTTATAAAAAAAATGGTGTGACATTTTTTAGGGACACGTGACACGCAGAGTTAACACATTTGTGGGACAAGTGGATGAATGATGTGGTCAGGGACTAAAATGACATTACTTTTTTTTTTCTCTTCATTTCTTTATCTTCTTGCTCCCATTCTTCTTTATCTTCTTCATACATGTATGAAGAAATTTTCGATCTATTTCGGAAAAGAAAGTTTCCGATCTTTTTTTGCGAAAGTTCCTGATTGTTTTTGAAAAAAAACTTTCCGATTTTTTGGGGAAAAAATTTCGATGTTTTTTTCGGAAAAAAGTTTCGATTTCAGATAAATACAATTTCGGAGTTTTTTCCGAAAAAAAGTTTTCGATCTTTTTTCGCAAAAAAAGTTCCGATATTTTATTCGAAAAAAAAGTTCCTGATTTTTACCAGAAAAAAAGTTTTTGATGTTTTTTCGGGAAATTTTTTTCGATTGTTTTCAGGAAAAAAGTTTCAATTTCAGATAAAAACAATTCTGGAATTTTTTCCGTAAAAAGAATTTCCGAAAAAAACATTCCGATCTTTTTCGGAAATTTTTTTTTTAATTTTTTTCGTAAAAAAGTTTCAATTTCAGATAAAAAAAATTTCAGAGTTTTTTGGAAAAAAATTTCCGATCTTTTTTCAGGAAAAGGTTCCGATATTTTATTCGGAAAAAAAATTCCTGATTTTTATCGGAGAAAAAGTTTTCGACCTCTTTTCGGGAAAAAAATTTCCGATTTCAGATAATAACAATTTCGGAGTTTTTTTCGGAAAAAATATGCATATCTTTTTTGGGAAAAAATTTCGATTTATAAATGTATGAAGAAGATAAAGAAGAATGGGAGGAAGAAGATAAAAAAATGAAGAGAAAAAAAAATGTCATTTTAGTCCCGCACCACATCATTCATCCACTTGTCTCACAAATGTGTTAACTCTGAGTGTCATGTGTCCCTAAAAAATGTCACACAATCTTTTTTATAAAGTTGACAACCATTTTTAAAGCCAGGGACCAAAGTGACTAACGAATTGCAGGTTCAAGGACTATTTTGTATTTTTTCTTGAGTCAGGGACCATAATGACAGCGAGTTGCACATTCAGGGACCAAAATGATTGTTTCCTCATCCCTCGTGCCAACTCAGCAAGCTGATATGTGTCCAAAAAAATGCCACGTCAGCTTTTTTGTTGAGTTAACGGTCAACTTAACGGCAAGGGACTAAACTGACTAACGGAATGCAGATTCAGGGACTATTTAATAGTTTTTCCTCAATGGAGGACTAAAATGACAGCGAATTGAACATTGAGGGACCAAAATGACTGTTTCCCCGAAAAAAAATTGTCCTACATTTGAATTCGGCAAGACCGAAAGAATTAGTCTCTGCAGTTGCATGCAGAAAATATTCAATTTATGCAAATTTATTTAATTGAAAAAACAATAATAAATAACAATCTTGTCCTGTTTTAAACTAGAGAACTTTCTTTCAAATCACTTTTCGGATGAATGCTTTTCTAAAAAATTAAAATGACTTTTTAAAGGTAAGAGTCATGCATAGGAATGTGATATTTCCTAGATCTCAAATTGTAGTGCTTAAAAAGATTGATTTTGTCATTCAAAAAGAGTCAGCGGCTTACCTTTCATTAAAGTGCAATTATCTTATTTTTATTATATATATTTCATCATTTCCTTTTGATAAAAAAAAAAAGAGTAAGAAAATAGTTTGAAAAGTAAAAATAAAATTAGGAATGACAATTTGACTCATACTCATACCTAGTGGTACTTACAAAAAATACTTACAATGGGTAGGGTAAAAACTTATATTTTGGGTACGGGCATAGATGTGTGTAATATTATCCACAAAATTGAACGGGTATGGGTACTAGTATCTCAGTACCCACCTCGCCAATACCCAAATATGATATGATATTACTAATAATGTTGTTTATAATTTTCATGAATCAACATTAAAATATTTAAAATTTATAAGTGATCAATTTATTTTTAGCAAAAATGCAAGTAACGAATACGTGTATGGGTACTTAGGTACCTATAGAATATGGGCACGGGAACAAAGATACGAGTAGTTTTTCAACTGTGGGTATAGAGATAGAAATTATAATACTCTACTCATTGTCATCCCTAAATAAAATGAATAATTGGTATTTTTTTTTTTGAAAGAGAATAATTGGTAATTTAGTCAAATCACTTACAAATTTATTCATATGGCTTTTTTTTTTAATTGTTGGATAATCTACTCATAACGGTAATCTGAAAAATAAAACAATATTAACAATATTTTGGTTTTTGTTAAAAAAAAATAAATAAATTGATTGGTTTTGGTTTTGGTGCACCGCCTCCTCATCAAGTTTGTGTCACCTACCTACTTCATTTACTTTCCTTTGTTGGAGAAAGGGTAGTAGAGTAGAAAATTCAAACAAGTTTTTACCTTTTCCACCCTCACTCACAATTTCCTATTTTTTGCTTTTGGGGTTAGCTCTCTCTTTCAGTACGCGGGAAGGAGACAAACATGGAACCTAACACACTCTGGTAAGCACCACAAATGGAATTGAACCAAAAACAACACAACATTCACATGCTTTTTTGTTTTCATCTTTGTCTTTTTTCATGTCTTTTTGTTTTGTCATTCACATTATCACTCCAATATATTTTGATGCCTTGTTAAAACCATGTATGCAGTGACTTAGATCTCTCTATTTTTTCTCTTCATTATTAATATTTTAGAGTGTATAAAAAAAAATTGGACTTATTTGTTACACTTTTTGTTTTTATATTCTAAAATTAAAGTAATAATGGAGAAAATGGAGAAATCCTAATATTTGCTGGGTGGGTTATGAGAGGAGCTCGAGGATCTTTCAAATGTCTCTTGTGTTTAGGACTAGAACAGTTACATTGTTATTATTGCTGCATGCATGATGTGTTTCCGTTTTCGCCTTGTTTTGTGATTGGAAATTGAAATGTCTCTATTCCTGTCTTCCCAGGATTTGAAGTGGGCTTTGTGTCGTTCAATAACGGCTGTTTAAGGTTTCTAAAATGTCGAACTGTTTATCTGAATCTGATTATGATGATGTCCCTGTGAGAGCAACAAAGTTATTGTCATCTTTGAATTTGGGAACATGTAGTATTAGTAACTCGGATGGTTCTGCTAAGAAGAGGCTTAGTACACTTCCAATTAAGAGGCCTTTAGATAACACTGATTCCTTTCACACTTCTGTTAAGAAACCGAAGGTGTATGCGAGGAGGTTGGTCGGTAGACCGTATTCCACGAGGATGAAGGAGAACATAAAGATAGAACTTGAAATGGTTGAAAATTTGATCAAGAGTTGCAAAAGAACGAGGAATGCGGAGGATGAGAAATTGCAATCCATTGAGAGAGATGTTGAGGAGTGCTCCAAAAAGATTCGAAAAATGAAAAGGAAAGCTACCCGCCTTAGAACAATTAGTCAATATTACAATAATATGCAGAACAGAATTGAAGAATGTGTTCAAGATCTCACAGAAAAGGAGGCACAAGTCTGTTTAATTGAGGACTTGATTAAAAGACATAATCATGAGCTTGAGAAAAATAAGATAGAACTCCGCAAAGTTGAGGATAACAACAACAAAGATGGTGGAAGGAAGAGGAGCTCGAGAGTTTTTCGCAAACAAATTGATGAATGTACTAAGGAAATTAAAACCAAAGAGGAAGAGCTTGATGCTTTGAAAATATTTGTTAGGGGTAAATGTTGAAGTACAAAAGTAAGTATTTTTAAATTATCGTATCCACAGGGACTGGTGTGATATTAGTTCCGTTCAACAATTAATATAATTTTAAGTATTGAAAAGATAAGTTTGTTCATAAACATTCAAACTTACAACGCAGATAAATTCGGGAAGAAATAACAAGGAGACAAAGTTACTGGGATTAGATATCGTTAATTACTCTTCTAATGCAAACTTTTAATCGATTATATGTTTTCTAAATTTCAATTATATTCTCACCTATCGCTCACATACGTGTCCGTGTCCAGAGCACGATGAGAAATCTAACATACTTATCAACCCTCGATGTCTCGAGTGATTAATCAATATAACGACTATATTGTATTACTTAAACTCCGATGTCTCGGACAATTTAACCAACACAATAGCATTAAGATTCGATAGTGTACGTGAATGTGAACCTAACACTATCCCTAGCAATTAACGTTCACATATGATTTATTTCAGTTCTTTTAAACAAAAAGTCTATGTCTAGAGATCTCTGAATCAAATAATCAATTTCGGAGTTTTACGTCGGAAAAGCATTAAGTGCAGAAATAAACCATCAACATAATGAAATAGAGATCATATATAATCAGCCAGATTAAGAGTTTACATGAAAAATATAATTAACTAAACCTAATCCCAATAATAAAGAGAATTAGTTATACATGATAACCTTACAATACATAACTAGAAGAGATGGAAAGATAAATCGATGATTCCGCCGCTCCTCTTGATCGCTCTCAGTCTCGTGACAATTTTCTCATTCTTCCCTCTGTTTCTTTGTGGCTTCTGCGTGCAAGAATGAATGGTCCCTGAAGTTCAATAATCATCTCCCTTTTATAGTGTTGTGATGCCGCCTTCACTTGATTTTGTTTTCTTCAATGTAAGGGTTTCCTTGATTTTAAAGCATCGTACCTTTTGTTTCTAATTCATCCACTTGAGAGTTTCTTTCCTTTGCCCTTAAGAACTTGTGTCACTTTATCACTTAACCGCCTATTTCTCTTTCATTCTGCTATTTTACAACACAAACATTACTAGTTAATAGTAATAATAATATATAACTTATATAAATTGGGGAATATCAATATGTTTACTATAAAATAAAGTTAATAAGTGTCTTTTAATTTAAACCAATTATAATTAAAATTGACACTTTCAATTAACTCATAAAAATCTACAAAAGTGAAGTGAAATAGATGAAAATAGCTAAAATATTAATTTACTAGTAAAGACTAATATTTACAAATAATTGGGGTTTTTACTTCAAATAACTTTATAAAACAAGTCAATAAGTGCTTAATATATATATGTAAATTACTACTTTTTAGCACTTATCAACTCTCCCCAACTTAAAACTTTGTTTGTCCTCACACAAAAGTCCAAAATAAACTCTCAAAATATGGTTCAAACCTCATTTGTGCATGATTCAATTAAGATTTATGATCAATCAAAAAACTTTGAATTTCAATCATTTCAAATTTGCATGATTCAATTTATTGCAAGTTCAAAATCAATCCTTCATAATCATCAAAGAATCAAAATATGAATGTGAAATAGTTTCAAAACTCAAGTAAGATTTAAAACTTTCCAAATTAACAACATAATCAACTAGAATCACAATCCTCATAAGTGTTTCAACTCAAGGGTGTAGTGTATCTCTCAATCCAAACAATGTGTTCACAACAAATCAATTCAAACATACATCTCAACATAATCGCAAAACATGTTATCAATCATGGATCACTAAGGACTTTCTTAAGCTTGTAATGGGGCTAGGCTACAATAAATCATTGTTTTTCTTTGGATTCAAAGAAGCCTCAAGGACAAAAGAGCATAAACTTTGAGTATCTTCTTTACATAAGCTAATCATCCTCTTTCACTTTCCCCATTCTTTACTTTTGGTGATTCTTTTGTTTTGACACAATTTCTATTCATTTCTTTTTCTTTTGTAACACATTTTCTTTGATTTTCAATTGTGTGTCAAATGACTTTCAATATTTTTCTTTTTCTTTCTCAATCACCATAGCAACCTCTCATATTTTTCAACTACTTTTTTTTTTTTTTTACATTCACACAAATAACCTCTTTCTCCCCAACTTGTTTTTAACCCTACTTAACTCAATGCTCAATCATCCTAAGACAAGGGTCAAGTCATTGTTTTTCTTTATTGTGGTTCAAGGGTTTAAAAACAAACAAATTTTCAAAATTTTGGCTCAAATGGGGTAACAAAGGATCACACCATCTCACAAGGTAGGTTATTTAGGCTTAAGTAGTTGCACTCAAATAAAAACATGGCCTTGATCATTTCCATGACTTCAAACACATCAAGTAATAGCAAGATTCAGTTAAAATCAACAGAGTTAAACACAATTGCCGGCTCTCAAATATATATGTAAACAATGGAAACTTCACACAATCTCACCCGGCTAGGTTTATGTGATTCATAATTAATTAATCATGTTAAGAAGGAATGAATGAAATCAAATTGAATAAAGCTACATAATTCAAATTTATCCTATCATTCAAAGATAATCACAAAAAATTGATCTCAAATAAAGCAATTGAAAAATTTATTCTAATCTTGCATTTGAATTTGATTCATCACAAACCTAGACATTTCAATTCATATACACATGATATTCAAAGATCTCAAATTTGAACCATATTTCCAAACAACCATTAACATGTTCAGACCACAAGAGAAACACATATTAAGATGTGCAAGATAAAGCATAAATTTAACCGAAAGCTATTTAAAATAAAGTTCACAGAGTTTTGGCGAGCTTTTCAGTCTATCTTTCTCTTGTCAGTTGTCTGGCACTTCTCCACTTCTTCTTTATTGCTACCAACATTTGGTTGTCTCACCTCCTCCGAGTAAAATGGCCTTCCCATAGGCCATGCCTATTCATGCATCAAATGCCTCCTTGCTGCCATATCTGAAAATCTTATCAATGCAAACTTTTTAAAATAGCATGACAGCTGCAACATGATTGAAAATAATTAACCTTCAAGTTCAAAGAAAACGGCCCCTTTTGTGCTCAAAGAAAACAATGAGTTCTAAGTTTTGATCAATCAAGAATTCAAGAACCACATTCAAAAACAATTAAACCAACACTTATGCTTAGTTAGAACAACCCCTAACATAAGTCCAAAATTTCACAATCAATAAAGATAATTTGATGCAAAATCACACAATCAAAATTTTAATTCAAGAAGGTGATCACCAAGTTCACAAAGCCCAAATCACAAAGCCAATCAAGTTAACAATTCAAATCTATCATTGCCAATGTTTCCTCATACTCAACTTTAAACTCACAAGGTTCTAACCATAAATCAACATGTAAAAATCAAGTCACCATCCTAACTACTACAAAGTTGGCAGATTTAAAAGTTAAAATTTATGTGACTAGTGAGATTCTTGTCATGAAAATTCAATAAGAAAATGGGAAAGAAACAAGTGATACATACTAAAATTACTTAATAATGATGTCTTTGAAATATTAACCATTTAGTGCAAATGAGGAAAACAAAAGACACATCACATGAGTTCCAACAAATGATTAAGAATAAAGACTATGTAAATACACTGTCAAAGAAACTCATAAATTATCAACAATGAATGATTAGCATTTTGAAGCTTCAAAACAGCCACATGTTAACAATTATAGGAATAATAACCAAATTTTATGACAGCAATAGCCATAGAACAGTCCTGACGCTTCAATAGAAATGTTTCTAGAATATAAGCACATTAAGTCCATAAAATTCTAATCCTCATAGAGATCAAGTCCACACTACTCTACAGCCCTTAGTTATTCAAATGTATCAATTCACTGTCATGCCTATTTGAATAAAGTGAATGTGCCTCATAAACCCCTAATTTACATTTTAATCCAAGTATGCATTGCTTTCCTCATCATCTAGAAACTTAAATAATGGAAGAATTTACTTTTTTTTTTAATAGAAACAAAGGGAAAGCATACTTGAGATTCATGAGAATGAAAAGAAATTCCGTACCTTCCTTGAATTTAAGAGCACAAAGATGAGTGGGATACATAAGGGTCCTCTGCAGAGATTTAAACTTGAATAATGCAATAGCTATAGACTACCAATGTATGTGATGTTAGTGAGTTGTGATTTGAAAGAGGTGAAGAATGAAAGAAAAAGTTTCTATTTGAAGTAGTGTGAATGGTTTGGTGAGATAATGAAGGTGTGAAAATAACCATTTTCTAAAAATTCTGATTCTGCAAAATTCACTTAGCCAAGAAAATTTGGCTTAGCAAATTCATGAAAATTGGCAAAAATTGCAGAATGTTTCTATCAGATGCAATGGTTCCATTTTGGCTCATTTAAAATCTTTCAAAACATGCCTAAGTATACTAAAATGATAAATTGCAAAAATTAAATAGTATATATAGAAGATTGGGTTGCCTCCCAACAAGCGCTTCTTTTACGTCACTAGCTTGACGCCTTTTTGGTTAGGGCGGCCAAAATGAGACGGAACGCACATCATGCGTCTTTTTCCTTTGATTTGGGAGGAACTCCATGAACTTTAGATATAAATGTAGCGGAGTCCATATCCTCCCCAATTCTTTTTTATTGAACAAGGCACATATCTCATCTATGACTCGATCAATTTCCGCCTTGTACTCCATCTCCTTCTTTAGCTCACATGATATTTCCTTGCTAAATAATCCTTCATTTTCCTCTGCAACTATCATCACTTCTTCATTATCAACAGTGTTGGTCTCGTTCATACATGGCCATTCTTGAGGAAGTTCAACTTCTTGTGGTGTCTCTATTTCTTTCATTATTTTCACTACACCACATCCATCAAACATTCTTTCTTCCTCACCTTTTTCAACAACTTCTTCAACACTCTCTCCACATTCCTCATTCTTTTTTAGAATATTATCTTTCTCGTGAGTGGTTTGAGTGTTGGTTTGAACTTCCATGCTTTGCTTATTAGCCATTTGCTTGATCATCTGGGCAAACTGCACATCAGTCAACGGAGAACAATGACCAGTGGGATGGTCTCCATTGCAAAGCTCACAGTATGCAACTTGTTTAGCTTTACTTGACTCTTCCTGTAGACTAATCAGTTTAGATATTTGTTTTGAAAGTTCTTCCAATTTTTGAGTCAATGGCATCAAAATCTCTTCATATGTTGGAGTCCTATGAAACTGTTGATATGATTCATACTCATCCGGAGTATAGAAGTTGTTATAACCACGACCAGTCATGGCTTTGCTTGTGATGAGGAATCTAAAAAAGGATTTAACTTAACAAGAAAAAATTTCTTTGACTAGCAAAGAAGGGTTAGTACAAGCAAAACTATACAAAATAAACAAATATGTACAAATACTTAAAATAATACAAATTGTTGCGATGCTCCAATATCTAAACGCCAGTCCCCGGCAACGGCGCCATTTTGTTGAAGTACAAAAGTAAGTATTTTTAAATTATCGTATCCACAGGGACTGGTGTGATATTAGTTCCGTTCAACAATTAATATAATTTTAAGTATTGAAAAGATAAGTTTGTTCATAAACATTCAAACTTACAACGCAGATAAATTCGGGAAGAAATAACAAGGAGACAAAGTTACTGGGATTAGATATCGTTAATTACTCTTCTAATGCAAACTTTTAATCGATTATATGTTTTCTAAATTTCAATTATATTCTCACCTATCGCTCACATACGTGTCCGTGTCCAGAGCACGATGAGAAATCTAACATACTTATCAACCCTCGATGTCTCGAGTGATTAATCAATATAACGACTATATTGTATTACTTAAACTCCGATGTCTCGGACAATTTAACCAACACAATAGCATTAAGATTCGATAGTGTACGTGAATGTGAACCTAACACTATCCCTAGCAATTAACGTTCACATATGATTTATTTCAGTTCTTTTAAACAAAAAGTCTATGTCTAGAGATCTCTGAATCAAATAATCAATTTCGGAGTTTTACGTCGGAAAAGCATTAAGTGCAGAAATAAACCATCAACATAATGAAATAGAGATCATATATAATCAGCCAGATTAAGAGTTTACATGAAAAATATAATTAACTAAACCTAATCCCAATAATAAAGAGAATTAGTTATACATGATAACCTTACAATACATAACTAGAAGAGATGGAAAGATAAATCGATGATTCCGCCGCTCCTCTTGATCGCTCTCAGTCTCGTGACAATTTTCTCATTCTTCCCTCTGTTTCTTTGTGGCTTCTGCGTGCAAGAATGAATGGTCCCTGAAGTTCAATAATCATCTCCCTTTTATAGTGTTGTGATGCCGCCTTCACTTGATTTTGTTTTCTTCAATGTAAGGGTTTCCTTGATTTTAAAGCATCGTACCTTTTGTTTCTAATTCATCCACTTGAGAGTTTCTTTCCTTTGCCCTTAAGAACTTGTGTCACTTTATCACTTAACCGCCTATTTCTCTTTCATTCTGCTATTTTACAACACAAACATTACTAGTTAATAGTAATAATAATATATAACTTATGGAAAATGCTATTTAGCAAGAATTTTTTGATGCAAGAAAGAGAAGAATAAATCCTCACCCTTAATTACATCCATAACCACCCATGTTTTCCACTAAAAAAGAAGATTAAATGACATCATCCTTTAAGATTTTGCCATGTGTTAATTCTTGCATTTCTTGTGTAAAAATTTCATGCTAAATAGCAATGCTCATAACTTATATAAATTGGGGAATATCAATATGTTTACTATAAAATAAAGTTAATAAGTGTCTTTTAATTTAAACCAATTATAATTAAAATTGACACTTTCAATTAACTCATAAAAATCTACAAAAGTGAAGTGAAATAGATGAAAATAGCTAAAATATTAATTTACTAGTAAAGACTAATATTTACAAATAATTGGGGTTTTTACTTCAAATAACTTTATAAAACAAGTCAATAAGTGCTTAATATATATATGTAAATTACTACTTTTTAGCACTTATCAGTAAAATAGAAGAATTACAGACAGGAAAAAGTTACTAAATGTAATGGACAAGAGGGACAAGAGGAGGGCTGACCAACAAATGAAGGACTTTGAGTCAATGAAGAAGCAAGATCGGGTTACAAAGAAGCAATGTGACCGGCGACTAAAGGAGTTTCATTCAAAGGAGAAACACTTTGAAGTACAAGCAAAGGAGTTGGAGTCAAAGCAAGAGGAGTTTGAAGGTCGGCTGAAGGAGTTTGAATCAAAAGAGGAGAAATTTAAAGGCCAATTGAAGGAACTTGAAATAAAAAAGAAGCATTTTGAAAGCCAAGTGAAGGAGCTTGGGTCAAAAACGAAGCTATTTGAAAAACGACTAAATGAGCTTGAATCAGAAAAGAAGCATTGTGAAAACGAAACGAAGGAGCTCAATTCAAAAGAGAAACAATTTAAAGGAAAAATGAAGGAGCTAGTGTCAAACGAGAAACATCTTGAAGGACGGGTGAAGGAGTTTGAATTAAAAGAGCGTGAGTTTGAAGGCCAGGTAAAGGAATTGGAATCCAAAAAGAAGCATTTTGAAAGTCGAGTGATGTTGGAGCTTGAGTCAAAAGAGAACCATCTTGAAGGCCTGGCAAAGGAATTTAGATCAAAAGAGGAGAAATTTCAAGGCCAAGTAAAGGAGCTGGAATCGAAAAGTAAAAATCTTGAAAGGCAAGTGAATGAGCTAAATTCAAGGGAGAAGCAACTTGAAGGTTGGATGATGGGAAGAAAGAAGTATTTTGAAACACAAGTAAAGGAACTCGGGTCAAAAGAGCAACAACTTGAAGCTCGAGTAAAAGCATTTGAAATAAAAGAGCACGAATTTAAAGGCCAGTTGAAGGAGCTTGAATCAGATAAGATGCATTTTGAAAGTCAATTGAAGGAGCTCAAATTAAAAGAGGATCAACTTGAAAGTCGGGTGAAGGAGTTTGAATCAAAAGAGGTGAAATTTAATGACCAGGTGAAGGAGCTCGATACAAAAATGAATGATTTTGAAAGCCGAGTGAAAGAGCTCAATACAAACCAGAAGCATTTTGAAATTCGAGTGAAGGATCTCGAATTAAATTTGAAGCAATATCAAGGGCGTGTGGAGGAGTTTCAATCAAAGGAGGAGGAATTTAAAGGCCGTGTGACGGAGTTTAAATCAAAAGAGAAGGACTTTGAAAGCCAAATAAGGGAATTTCAATCAAAAGAAGAAAAATTTAAAGGCCGAGTGAGAGAGTTTGAGCTAAAATGGCTCGATCTGCAACTGAATGAGCTGAAGTCAAAAGAGAATCAATTTGAAGGACAAGTGAAGGATCTTGAGTCAATGCAGAATGAATTTGATGGACAACTGAAGGAGCTTGAGTTAAGAGATAATCAATGTGAAACATTAATGAAGTCATTTGAAGAGGAAATTGAATCAGGTAAATGTTCTTCATCATTTAGTTTAACGAGACAATTTCATTTCAACTTTATCTTTTAATGATTTTGGTACCTAATTTACTAAAAATATCTTTAACCATGATAAATATCAGCTAGCTAAATATGAAACTGCATCTTTCACAGATGATCAACTAAGTCCTACCATTGATGGAAAGAGTTTGCAATTGCTCCCAATTGAGCAGACTGTTAAACATGAGTCGCATGGTAATGAAATTCTAACCAGTCTGCTAGCATCATCAGATCCATCAAAAGTTGTTTTAGATATAATACAGAATCCGATCATTCCACAGTGTAGGAAGGGCGACAATGTTGTAATTATTGATGATGGCCACATTGTTATACTCGAACAACTGATGAGAATCTCTCCACAAATTAAACCTTGTGTAAGAGAAGAAGCGACTAGGCTAGTACTTAATTTGAAAGCTTACATTGGTGAAAACACGGAAAATTCCGTGGCAGTTCTTGGTTTTCTGCTCCTTCTGTCAATTTATGGATTGGTTCCTTATTTTGATGAAGATGAAGTTTTAAAGCTTTTTGGATTTGTTGCTCAACACAAGATAGCGGTAGAGCTGTTTGGAACTATGGGTTTGGCAGATAAAGTTTATGGTATGTTAGTTTAAATATGTTTTGTTTAGACAATAGTCAATGTTGTTAAGCAACTTGTGAAGCCAATGCCTTCCAAAAAGGTCTTCCGCCATCGATGACAGTGACACTACTAGTAGTTACTTTTGAATTCCCTTTATATTATGTTATAGTTTTGATTTATCTTTAAATGGTATGAGATATTCTCTTTACTTCTGCCACTTATTTTGAGATGTTATTCGGCCCATGAAGTGAAACTTTCTTGCACCTTGCAGATTTTGTGCAGAATCTTATCCGTAAGAAGCAACGCGTTGAAGCTGTTAGATTCATTTGTGCTTATAACATGGCCAACAAGAATCAATCAGTTGATCTCTTGCGTGAACATGTGCAGAGTGCAAAAGTGATTTCCGAGAGCAATTGCAAGAAAACCAACTCCATTAAAATCAAGGTTTGTTTTTTCTTTATTCAAATTCCGTTCTATTTTATTAAACATTCCATCTTCATGCACCTGCTTGTTGGTTATAAATAAGTTGAATGTGAACTCAGGATAAGGCAAGAGACCAAGAAATTGATACTCTGAGAAGCAGTGGCGGTGCTCGGACCCTGGTTCAGGGGGTGCAAAATTTTAATCAATAATTTAATAATTATATATATCCACTATGCAATTTCATATTTTTAATTCGCTTAATAACTAATTAATTCATTATTTATATGTATTGCATTTAAAAAAAAAACATAAGTATTGATTACATGAGAAATATATCAAATAAAAAGAAATCAAACTATAAAACAGTGCATAAGTATGGATATATATATATATAGTAACACAAAAAATACGTAATCTTATGGTTAGTTTTCTCATTGCTCGATGTTCGTCAATTTCTTCTATCTATCACTTGAGTATATACAGACCAATAACCAACACAAAATTAGCTTTGGAAAAACACTTATTTCCAAATGCCTAAAATTGAAACTAATTTGTGGATGGTGTAACACTTAACTGGAAACTGTACAACATAATTCCAAAGATGCATTTGGACTAAATTACAAACTACAAACAAACAACCAACAAAGTATACAAATATGTTATTAGAACCCCAATTGAATAATAATCAACCAATTTATCAATATTAAAGTTATATTAAAAGTCCCAAATTTTTAAAACGTTAAACCATTAATTTTCTATTATTTACATTATTATTGTTTCAAGGATGTTAGAAGATTAATCAATATTGTACGTATTTAGTTTGGTGTTTTATTTGAAAGGATTTAATTTTAGAGAGAAGTTGAAAGAAAAGAATAAAAGTAAGAAAAAATGTTTTGGATTTGAGTAGTGGTGCAAAACAAAAAAATTAGGGGGTGCAAAGTGCAAAATTATAGAGGTATTAGTAAAAGAAAATTAAAAGTCCAGGGGATGCACCTGCACCCCCTCACTAGTGTACAGCACCGCCACTGCTGAGAAGTGTTCTGCAGTGCATTTCGGATAACAATGTAGAGTCCGTGGATTTACTTAACCAGATTCAAGGTAGAATTCTTGAGCTAAGTAGACAGAAAAGATATTTCGACGTCTAAAACCGACATCTGACCGATTGTTTGCTACAATTTTAATTTTTGTATTATTTTCTGTCACTCTCCTTATAAGCAACACTAATTCTGGATGTATTTTGTAAGGTGTCTGACATATTGTGTTTGTTGTTGATGTCAATATAACAGTAATTATATGGTAGTTGACCCAATCTTTGGGATTTGGATGCTATGAATTGAGTAACTTATAACAAGTTTATGATTTGTTATGGTGTTTCAATAATATTTACTTTTAATTTGTTAATCAATAGCTAAAATTATTCACTTTGTTCACTTGATGATCAATTCTCAACCGTTTCCAGATTTGATTTTTTATGCTGATGACTGGTTCTTAACAGTTTCCGTATTTAATGGGTTGAGCAATCAGTAATTTTCATTGTTGGTGATTGGTTCTTAACAATTTCTATAAAATATTTCTTTATTATATATGCAAAAATCAATTAATATTTGCACCACTTGTTGCATATTTTGTGTACTTGTATATTTAAGGAAGTAGATTTTTATGTCCCGATAAAGTCAATATGTTAAAAATGAGAAAACTCGTGAGGATTTTTAAAATATGGATATTAATTTAATATTTTTATAGAAAGGGTTTTTTATTTTATAAAATTTATTTTTAAGATATGTGTGATTTTTTCAAAGTGTTCCTTATAAAAATGACCGGAGCTGGAACTTGGGACTTCACAGTTATATTATATATATGCTAGTTTCGGTTATATTTATAATTTTGTTTCAAATGAAATGCAAAATCATACTTAAAGTCTCTCAACTTAATTTGGGCAGAAGATTTGACATTTATTAAAAATTAATGGGGATAAATTAGGTTTTTTAGTAGTAATTTCTTTTAATGTATTGTATTTTTGTCCCTGGTTTTTCATTCTTAATCTTTTATTGTAAGCATTTTTTTTGGACAAAATTTAGTTGCATTTCTTCAGATGCTTTTTGTATGGTTCTTAACATAAAAACTATGTTTTTCTCAAATTCATGATTTTTTCGAAGTTTGTTATATTCACAAAATGTAAATTTTATGTTAAGAACCATACGAAAAACACCTAAATAAATGCACTTAAGTGTCTCAAAGTCACATGAGAGATCATTTGAGAGATTTTTTTTTATAATAAGTAGTCTAATGACTAGAGTTTCACCCCTTAAGGTGAATATATAATTGGAATGTTCAACGTTAAACTCACGGGAACATACATACGATATTTCTACTTCTATTTATTTAGTGCATTTTCACATTTTAAATTAGTTCACATTTATATCAAATATTTCTCAATTTGGTCCTTCTATAAACATAAACATACATCCACTTAGTATCATACAAGTCTTTGTGTTTGTTCACTTTCTATCAAAATAATCCATAACATTTTCAACTTACCATCATCAGATATCTATAAGGGACTTTTTTTTAAGAGAAATCCAAAAAATCATAAACACCGAATTTTTGAATTTTGTTAAACTTGATCCCCCATTTATCAAAACATTGATTTGAAGAAAAAAATTATAGACAAAAATATAGATTCAATATGAAATTTTATACACCATTAACATTTGAATAATTTTGCACTATTTAATAACGTCTAACTTTATAGATAATTCATTTAAAATTTTAAAAAGACACCATTTTTCGATAAAATTTTTTAGAGGAATTAAAATTAAAAGTTGATATATATTTATATGGACAAAAAAAATATTTAACCCTAATGTTGAATAGAGTGAAGTCTCATTTTTTTTTTTGGTCAAGAATGAAGTCTCATTTTAATCCTCAAATTAATTTTTTTTTACGACTCAATTCAATCGCTAAGAAAAATAAAACTCAAATTAGTCACTGATATTTTTATATTGAGGACAAACTAATTTTGGTTCTTTATAATAAAGGGATTTATTTATCCCAAATATAAAAATGTCAGAGACCAATTTAGATTTTATAAGGCTTTGTTTAAAAGCTCAAAATACAATTTTTTTTTGGTATTCAACGAGGTCTAAGCCCAAGGAAAAAACGGATTACAAGGGAACAGTTCGGGGGAAGGAAACACCCCTATAATCATCATCAACAAGTTGTACCACCTCATAGGGAGGATGCACAAAATAAACAATGTTGTCACTAATTTTGCAACCTATATTAGCTAGCATATCAGCACATCGATTGGCTTCGCGGTCAAAATACAATTTTTAGAAACCCTAATAATTATCTATATCTATATATAAGGCAATGGTTATTTTCAATTGAAACAAATAACGGCTGGCTTTTATTATAACCAGAAACAAAACAAGAAACAAGAAAAGCTATGGAGATCGATGCTAATGGAGTACCACCTTCGATCACATTGCTGCAAATTCCAAGTGTATCAAACACTGAGTCACTTGATAACTGGATTCAATGCAAAGCTAAAACTGATGTTGATGGACCAACCAGGAAAAACATTGCTGTGAATGCTAACCAACACTTATCATCCATGAATTGGGTGATTGGATGCAGTGATGAGGGTAAATATCATTTTATATCACCTGATCATGAAGATGAAAAGGAAATGGAAGATGAAAAGAAAAAGGAAAAAGAGGTTGCTGATGATGATCATAATGGCTACATAACCTGCTCTCTGTAACACTGCAGGAGCAAATTTACACTTTGAAGATACTTTATTTTGTTCTGAAACTTGCAGAATTTTATTTTCCTCCATAAAAGAAATTCTATTCGATGAACCACTTGTACAAGATGGAATACAAGATGGAATACAAGATGGAATAATGGGGTTGTAATGAAAGTCGATAGAAGCAAGGTAAGGGCAGAACAGGACGAGAGATTCCTCTATGCACATGAAATCTTGAAGCAGTGTTTTGGACCTGATCCCATGTTTGAGAGTATGGTTTATAGCATAGTCACACAGTTTGCAATTCGCTTCTGTACGTGGTATGAATTCGGGTACGCGGTTCACAACCCTCAAAGAATTCGGTATGCAAGGGTATACATAGTCGGTACGCTATTTGGGTTCGTGCTACGTTCAAATATAATATTCCGTACTTTGCGAATAAAAAATATTAACAAAAAATAAATAGATGATTGAATATACCTCCTAACTCTTTTTTGCGTTGAGAAATACAAGTGTTATGTTTTTTTAATGCAAAAATAGAGATAGTAGTATAACATGAGTCCCACATCGGACATTTCACTAGAACAGAGGTGTGAAGATAGCTATAAATAACAGTGTACCAGCTCTCCTTTACTCAACCTAAAGCAAGTATTTAATTGCTTGTGGGTCCACCATTGCTTTGTAGTAGTGGGAAGTGTTGAATTAGTATAATAATTTTTTAGTTTTCTCATAGAGTTGCTGGTACGCTTGGTACACGCACCAATTCGTTAAAGTACCGGGAACCAGTACTCAAGTACCAATTTGCGAGATTATTTTATGCAGCAAAATATTGTTTTAGTCTATTCATTCATTCACTCAATGATGGATACTTTGATGTATTGTAATCTTGGAGTATTAACCTGTTTTTACATGATGAGTGAAGAAAGAATTAGTTGAAGCAAAGAGAATGAGGCATAGGAAGATGATTTTTCTATATTTGTAACAGAAGCGACTCATTTTACTAGTTCTATATTTGTGGTTCAATGCTTGTGAAACTGTTTTTCACTCATTTGCTATTATGATATCTCTAATTCTGTTGTGAACTTGTTTTTGGTACGAAGTCAATGATATTGACTGTTTTTCATTTTCACTTTCATATCATTGTTCATTAGTGTTCATCGTTGTGTGCGTGCGTTCTTTGAAATTTGTTAACACATTGTTTCTCTAGGTTACTATATGACATCGCTTATTAATTCATCTTGAAATTTTCATCCAATGTGTTATGCTTATGCAATACCTGTACACGCAAGGAACAAATTAATTAAGACAGAATGAGCACTCATTTTTCATCATTGTGTGAGTGTACTCTTTGATTTTCAGCTCCAACCGCGCGCATCAACACATCGTGCGCCTATTCCCTGCACTGAGTCAGTCATCAAGTGTGTGTGTGTGTGTGCGCTTACATATTTTTCATCGATTTTCCGCCTTATGCTATTATGACACATCGCGCGCCTATTCCCTGCACTGTGGTTCAATGCTCAATTTTTAGCATTGATTGCATTGTTTCTAGGTGACGTCTCCGGAAGCTTTCATTCACCGATTAGTATTCGATGAAATATCTTATTCCAGCTATATGTAACCTTTTGTAGATTTACTTTCATGGCTTAAGTAATTCACTAAACTTCTTCATATCCCCAAATACGTGGCTTTACTCTCAGCTTGTGAAACTGTTTTTCACACATTTGCTATTATGATCTCTCTAATTCTGTTGTGAACTTGTTATTGGTTCAATGCTTGTGAAACTGTTTTTCACTCATTTGCTATTATGATCTCTCTGATTCTGTTGTGAACTTGTTTGGTACGAAGTCAATTCGTACTAAATAGTAGTAGTTTAGTGCTAAATAGCAGTACTAGTTTAAAGATATTATGAACAATTTAATCCTATGTGGCATGGCATCTTAAGGTATAAGTTCTATGTCTATATTTTAAAACTCTTCAGCTGAAACTGGACTGCTCCTAAGAGAAGTCTCCATACCCTATTTGAGTTTGTCTGATCTTATTTTACCTAACCAATATCAACCGGGCTATTGTCTTGTCTCGGTCATAAAGATGCAGAAAACATTGAACTTCTATAAAAAAGTGACAATGTCGATTGTCGTCAAAATTTTAAACTATTTTCAAAATTCGATTGCATAAGGATAGTCTGTATGGTAAGAATTAAAAATGTAAATCATTTAGATGCACACACATAAAAATAAACATCATATAAATATGTATGATCACACAAACATTGTTCTTATTGTAAATCATATGGACACATTTCAAAGTTTCTTTACGTTTTACTGCCTCCCCTCCCTATTATTTCCCCATCAATTGATGAGGCAGAAAGGTTGGATTTCTTCAATGTTGGACGTTTGAGAGCAAGAAAGGGCATAACCAAGGACCTCACTAAGACACACACACACACACACCTAGCTAGGTAGTACTTTAGTATCTCGTTTATTGAACCTCCTCAGAAACTACAAGTTGCATATATCATAGTATTTCATATGGGGACAAATCTTAAACTGATCATATGAGCATTGCAGGCAGGCAATGGCATACAATTATTGCCACAGCCCCCATCGCAGCAAACTACTCTCCATTTTGGATAATTCATTGTATCCAATGCTGGTTACTTGTAACTCAAGTAACAGAATTAGCTAGTGTCTCGTAAGAGTTAGTTGTGTTGTGTTGTATTTAGTTAGTTAGAAGAGTTTGTTAGTAGTTGAGAAAATTTAGGGAATGATCTGTTAACTTGTTGTACAAGTTAACTACTATAAAGTGATGTACATGTGTTGATTTTGTGAATTGATGAGAAACTGAATAATAATTCTTCCCTATTATCCTTTCTTCCATTTTCATTTTGTGAGTATTCTTATGTTTGATGTGTCTCTGACAGAAGACTTTTTATCAATGAAAGTTTCTTCTATTATTGATTACTACTCAATATTGCCAAACTTTATTGCAAATTCCACCATCATTTCAATTGTCACCAATACTGCTATGCTATTTATAGACAAACAAAAGCTTCTAACAGCATCAATGTTGAATCAAATCACATGTTATGTATGAATCATAATTCAGCCACCATCATAAATAAGTGAAATCATTTTACTAGTTCTATATTTGTGGTTCAATGCTTGTGAAACTGTTTTTCACTCATTTGCTATTATGATATCTCTAATTCTGTTGTGAACTTGTTTTTGGTATACGAAGTCAGTGATATTAACTGTTTTTCATTTTCACTCTCATATCATTGTTCATTAGTGTTCATTATTGTTCAAAACTCTTTTGCAAACAAATTGATGAATGTACTAAGGAAGTTAAGACCAAAGAGGAAGAGCTTGATCAAGTTTTATAACCGAGTTATTTAAATCTTCTGTCAAGTTTCATTAGCTATTATGACACATCGCACGCCTATTCTCTGCACTGTGGTTCAATGCTTAATTTTTAGTCGAGTGATGTTGGAGCTTGAGTCAAAAGAGAACCATCTTGAAGGCTTGGCAGAGGAATTTAGATCAAAAGAGAAGAAATTTCAAGGCCAAGTAAAGGAGCTGGAATCGAAAAAGAAACATCTTGAAAGGCCAAGTGGATGATGGGAAGAAAGAAGTATTTTGAAATACAAGTAAAGGAACTCGGGTTAAAAGAGCAAAAGCTTGAAGCTCGAGTAAAAGAATTTGAAATAAAAGAGCACGAATTTAAAGGCCAGTTGAAGGAGCTTGAATCAGATAAGATGCATTTTGAAAGTCAATTGAAGGAGCTCAAATTAAAAGAGGATCAACTTGGAAGTCGGGTGAAGGAGTTTGAATCTAAAGAGGTGAAATTTAATGACCAGGTGAAGGAGCTCTCGATACAAAAATGAATGATTTTGAAAGCCGAGTGAACCAGCTTAATACAAACCAGAAGCATTTTGAAAGTAGAGTGAAGGATCTCAAATCAAAATTGAAGTAATATCAAGGACGTGTGAAGGAGTTTCAACTTGATCATTTAGTTTAATGAGACAATTTCATTTCAACTTGATCTTTTCATGATTTTGGTACCTAATCTACTAAAAATATCTTTAACCATGATAAATATCAGCTAGCTAAATATGAAACTGCATCTTTCACAGATAAACATTGTGTAAGAGAAGAAGCAACAAGGCTAGTACTTAATTTGAAAGCTTACATTGGTGAAAACACGGAAAATTCTGTGCCAGTTCTTGGTTTTTTGCACTGCAGAATTATGGTAACTGATAAGAGTTTATCGTTCGTTGCAGTGACTGATGTTCACGGACGCACATTTGGAACTTGGACACTGTTGACCTGCACCCGCTGCTATATCTGTGCATTCAACCTTGATAATAAGCCTATTTACGTGGCACTTTATTGTCATTTGTCTATGTGTTTGGTCATTTCTTGACAGAAAACCTAATTTATCACACAATGGCGATTTCGAATCTCACTATTGTTGGCGTATTTGCAGGTATGATGAATTTTATCCTCGTGTCCCACCAATTTTATTTGCATTGCAACATTTTCTTTGATTTTAAGTCAAAGCACTGTTTTTCCCGTTTCCTGCCAATGATTCAATATTCTGTGTTATTTGTTTAATTTTGTGTAGTTGCATAAGTTAATTTGTAGGCCTCAATGAACATATAGATTTACTGCCTATTTGGATGTAACACATTTTAATATCTAATCTAATATTCATAATAGGAACATCAATAGTATGGATGCTATTGCAATGGAATAAGCACCTCAAAGTCCGCTCGAAGCCTTCTAATTGAAAGAAAGTGTTAGCAAGCAAAAAGTTACGGACGAAAGTGCGATGTACAAGTATTGATTTTGTGAATTAATGAGAAAGTGAATAATAATTCTTCCCTATTATCCTTTCTTCCATTTTCATTTTGTGAGCATTCTTATGTTTGATGTTGGATATTGCCTTGAAAACAAATCAGAAAATCAAGTTTGGAGCTGTCTGTGGCTACTGCCCTCTCACGCCTGGGCGTGGCAGGCTGCGCCTGGGCGTGGGCAGGCTGCGCCTGGGCGTGGGAGGCTGCGCCTGGGCGTGGGCACGCGGATATAAAATGTTGTTTTGCGTTTTCTGATGTTTTAACAGGGTTTTAGGGTTATTTCTGAGCCGACAAAAGTCTAGGGTTATAAGACTAACATCTTGGCAATACTCTAGGGTCGGGGATTGATTCATCACCTTGGGAAACACTTGTAATTGAATTTCTTGGTCACGGGAAGAAATTCGGGACTTGGGTAGAATAGGATAAAGACTATTTCTTGTAACCTTGTTGTTGGGATTTCATTGTAACCTTGAAATTTGATTGATAGTGAAGAAAGGAGAGCTGCCCTCTCCCCCAGACGTAGGTCTTTATTTGGCCGAACTGGGTAAACAATTGCTTGTGTCTCTTTATCGCTTTGGTTGTTTATTTGTTCGTGATTACTATTGCTATTTCACTTCTTTGATTGCTTATTCGAATTGCTCCACACATCAAGGTTATTGGTGTGAGATTTAAGAATTCACAACAATTGGCGCCCACCGTGGGGCAAAGGATCAAACGAATTAAGTATCATGGGTTCGAAGTGGGAAATTGAGAAATTCACCGGGAGTAACGACTTTGGGTTGTGGAAGGTGAAGATGAGAGCATTATTAACTCACAACAAGTGTGTTGAAGCGTTAAAGGGTGTGACACAGATGCCGACTACACTCTCAGATGCGGAGAAGACTGAGATGGATGAGAAAGCATTGAGTTCTATTATCTTGTGTCTTGGTGATAAGGTGTTGAGAGAGGTAGCGCGGGAGACTTCGGCGGCGGCTATGTGGTCAAAGCTTGATTCATTGTATATGACCAAGTCTTTGGCACAAAAACAGTGTCTGAAGCAACAACTATACTTCTTTCGTATGGTTGAACACAAGTCTGTGGTGGAGCAACTAGCTGAGTTTAATAAAATCATTGACGATTTGGCGAACGTTGATGTGAAGTTGGAAGACGAGGACAAAGTTTTCCATCTGTTGTGTGCTTTACCTAAGTCATATGAAAACCTCAAGGATGCATTGCTGTATGGCAAGGAAGGTACTATCACCTTGGATGAAGTCCAATCGGCTTTGAGAACCAAGGAGTTGACCAAGTTTAAAGACTTGAAGGTTGATGATGGTGCGGAAGGGTTGAATGTGATGAGGGGTAGAAGCGAGAACGGAGGCAAAGGGAAAGGAAAGAATCATGGGTCCAAGTCTAGGCCAAAGGGTGATGGTGGTGGCAAGTTCAAATGCTACTATTGTCAGGAACCGGGTCACTTCAAAAAGGATTGTCCTCGGAGAGGAGGCAGTGGTAGTTCGTCGGCTCAGGTTGCGGTTAGTGATGAAGCTTATGAGGAAGGCTATGAGAGTGCGGGAGCACTCATAGTCACATGCTTGGAACCATAGATGATTGACGGCCTGGAGAGGCGGTGGAACAATACTCAACATCAGCCTGGAGAGGCGGTGGTAAGAATACTCAACCTCGGCCTGGAGAGGCGGTGGAACAATACTCAACATCAGCCTGGAGAGGCGGTGGTAAGAATACTCAACCTCGGCCTGGAGAGGCGGTGGAACAATACTCAACATCAGCCTGAAGAGGCGGTGATAAGAATACTTAAGTTTTGCAGATTACAAGGTGGGAAACATAGTGAGACTTTGGTGGAGGAATCTCGGTTTGAGGTGGAGCTTCTGATAGTGGGACTAGAAGAAGGCAATCGACATTAGCTCTTGGCTATCTAGTAGATAGGAAGAAGTGTGGTGATGTTGCATCAAAGGAGTGTAGCTATGGATACCTTGTGGTTTATTATCCGATTGTGGCTGAAGAAGTGCAAAACAGGTTAAAGAACTTCAGGGAGGCAATTGGAAGCAATGATAATCAAATTTGGAAACTTGTAGGACTGCTGGAGGTAGTTGGGATACAAGGAGAATTTGAGGATTGCAGCTTGTGGAACTTACCTAAAATTCCAAGGTTAAGTTGAGAGGCAAGCAATTCTTTGAGAGTACGAAGCGGTACACTTCGGGGTTCGAAGAGGGTGTGGTGTAAACAGGTGTAGCAGCACGGTGGTTGGTGGGAAGTTGGCATCACCATCGTTTTAAAGGCAAGGTGGAGATTGTTGGATATTGCCTTGAAAACAAATCAGAAAATCAAGTTTGGAGCTGTCTGTGGCTACTGCCCTCTCACGCCTGGGCGTGGCAGGCTGCGCCTGGGCGTGGGAGGCTGCGCCTGGGCGTGGGCACGCGGATATAAAATGCTGTTTTGCGTTTTCTGATGTTTTAACAGGGTTTTAGGGTTATTTCTGAGCCGACAAAAATCTAGGGTTATAAGACTAACATCTTGGCAATACTCTAGGGTTGGGGATTGATTCATCACCTTGGGAAACACTTGTAATTGAATTTCTTGGTCACGGGAAGAAATTCGGGACTTGGGTAGAATAGGATAAAGACTATTTCTTGTAACCCTTGCTGTTGGGATTTCATTGTAACCTTGAAATTTGATTGATAGTGAAGAAAGGAGAGCTGCCCTCTCCCCCAGACGTAGGTCTTTATTTGGCCGAACTGGGTAAACAATTGCTTGTGTCTCTTTATCGCTTTGGTTGTTTATTTGTTCATGATTACTATTGCTATTTCACTTCTTTGATTGCTTATTCGAATTGCTCCACACATCAAGGTTATTGGTGTGAGATTTAAGAATTCACAACATTTGATATGTCTCTGACAGAAGACTTTTTATCAATGAAAGTTAACTTTTTTGATGTGTCGTTTGACTTCGAGATTTCCCTCTTCCACTTTTCCATTCCAATTTATTTTCTAGATTTTCTTACTCTTTTTGTAAAGTCCAAAATCAAATTGAGAACCTACACTTTTTAGTGTTTTGTAATCATATTGAAAACCCTAAATGCACTAATTATATAGCATCGGCACTTTAGATAGAAAGAGTGTCTGGTGCTTGCAGCAACACAACTACATTCAGCCACTTGAAATTTTCAAAGTATTAGAAATGCATACATGTTAGTGTTAGTTTAGTGTTTGGTGTATGTGTCTGTGGTTCATAGCTGTCTCTTTTGTGATGTCTTTTAGTTGTTGCTTGTGTGTGTTTCTCACCTTCATTATATGGCCTTGATATTCAAATAAGCTCATAACTTCTTCCATCGCTTCATTTTCCTCCTCCTCTTCCTTGTCTTCTTCGTCAATCATGTCTTCTAATACGGAGCGAACCAACAACCGTTCCAAAATGCCTTTCATCTCATCTTACAACATGCACAATTAGAAATTACAGCCGCTTCAACTGAGGCCTTCAATTTGCAAAATATATAATGCAGAATTCAAGAGTACTGAGCACTATGACAATTCAGAGTTCCAAATCCATAGATACAAGGCTCCAAATGTTAACGGAATTATCTTTGTGCCCAATGATTTCAGCCACATGTAAACTTATATTTATTTGAATGATAATGGTTAGAGCTTGCTGGTGCTGCAATAGCAGCTTTAAGCTTGCAATAACTTTTAATTTTTCATATAAATTATTTCTCAATCTTGAGATTGTTTGTGTACAATACCTTATCCCTTAATATTGAGATTGTTTTGTCTGTGTACAATAACTTTTATTTCTAAATTATTTATCAATCATGTTATAATTTGCAGGCAATGAAATGTGATTGTAGGTGTATAGGTTATGTTGAAGAAGTTGCATATATAAGGTTAATAGTAGAGAGTGTATGTACAAAGATGTATTTATGCTCTAGAATAACAATTCTACTTGCAAGACATGTTCCTTGGGGTGACATATAGTTCCAGAGTGTATTAGATTGACTTGTTTTGTTTGTTTTGTTGTGGACTAAGGTAAAAGAATTGCAACTTATGCTTAATTTTGTTTGTGAGGATGTAAAAGGAAGTTGGGGGGAGAGAAAGATTGAACTATTTGAGTTGGTAGTTTTCTAGGCACGTAAATTTGGTAGATATTAAAGGAATTTTCATCGTTACGAGACAACCATGTAATAATTACTACATATGCAACCAACGTTATTGCTGTAAGTATCGGCTTGCCTCCCAGGAAACATCGCATATTTGTCTCAAAATCCAGACCAAAGTAGGAGTTAATATCAGGTGCTACACCAAGGTTGTCTTTTTCAAGCAGTCTAAGTAACTTTGCAGAAAGTGACTCAAATAGGTTTGTCATAGGCTTCAAAAAATGATGTTGAAGAAACTTCTCCAAAAGATGTTTATATGAAGATAAAAAAGTTCTGGACTGTCTCCCTTTGATAGAGTTGCTTGGGAAACAAACAATGATTGGAATTCAAAGAGAACTGTCTTTCATCTTTTTCAGCAGATAGGCAAGAACAACTCCCTTCTGTTTCAATTTCCGTCGAATGGATGCTTACAGGGAACCCACAACGAAGGCATCCGTTCATCTCACAGATATGAAAGTTACCTGTTACTCTTTTAATTTACTAGAACTGCTACATTTCTATTATTGTGAGTTTTTAAGATAATATTGTCCTGCTTTAGATTGATTTTTGGCGACAATACTTCAGCTCGGTCATTTTTTGAAGTTTGAATTATATTTTTGCGACAGACTTATGATCATCTAAATATTGTATATCTATTTCATTTCAGGCAAGCTCTTCAGTTGTACAAGATTGATGCCGGAACTGTGATCTTGGAGATTATTGATACAATTATGTTTTCGCAGTTAGTTTTCATGTCGTTCTCAAATTCCTATTGTCATATTGATTTGTTATCTTTCAGAGGTGATCATCTAAGTCCTACCGTTGATGGAAGAAGTTTTGATGTTGTTCCCAATTGAGCAAACCGATGAACTTGAGTCACGTGGAAATGACATTCTAGTCAATCTGCCAGCATCACATGATCCATCGAAATATTTTTTGGATATCATACAGAATCCCATCATTCCACATTGTAAGCAAACTAACCACATTGAAACCAAGGTTTGTTTTTCTTATTCATATTCCTTTCTATTTTTCGAAACAATTCACACCTTCGTGTTAGTAATAAAAAAGTTGAATGTGAACTCATGATAAGGCAAGAGACCAAGAAATTGCTACTCTGGGAACTGTTCTACAGTGCATATCGAATAACAATTTAGAATCTGTTGATTTGCTCAACGAAATTCAATGTAAAAATAAAAGGAAACTAAAGATTGATCATCAAGATTCAAGGTAGGAATGGCATGCATCATTTTTCTTGTTTCAGAGACTCTTCCAGCAGCAGGGAATGTTTTCTTGCACACGCCATGATAGTTTTTTCAGCAACAATAAAGAATGATGCAACGGATACTGCAAGTAAACAAGAGACCACTATATTACCAAAATGAGAATTTCATGCATAACATATAAATAAACAACTAATAGGGTATGTTTGATATCACGATGAGTTCGTCAAAATTATGGTGAGTCACCATGGTTTTATGAAAGTTACTTTATTTAGCTTTTGCAACATTACGGTATTCACTGTAATATGAAACATTCACTTGTATGTACTAGTATAACATAAGTGCTTGAAGTGCTTTTGTAACACAAATTTAAGCTGAGATCATATATACCAGAAGATATGATAAGTGCCTGAGCAGTATAATTGAGGTTTGCCTTTGCCCATGGAATCATTCGAACTGCAACCAACTGTGAATTTGCAAAGTGCAAAATTAAATAAATAGAATTTGTAAAATAAAAAAATCAGAACATAAATTCTTAAGGATGTAACTTCTAAGAAATTACATACTGTAGGTACTGTACTGGCGACGCATCCGATCCCAGCTCCCTTGAATCCAGCACGCACACCTTCTGCATATTAAGAAATGTTCAAACTGTAAAGTTCATGTCTAACATATCAGAAAAAGTATTTAGCAAAAATATTTTCAACAAATCAGTTATCAGAGTAAAAAACAATACATATAGACATAGTCCAATAGTATATGAAGCAAATCACAAGCTTGAAACATAATCAGAAAATTAAAACTCTCTTGAACTATATTAACAAAGATCCTTGTCAGATCCATTGAAAAATAAAATAAAATAGATTATAAGAAAATGATCATAATTACCAGCTGTACATTGATTAGACCTTAAAATTTTTTGCTCTTCTGCAGGAGAAGCAATGAACAAACTTCTATTTTTGTTGGCCACCCACATGTCTCTTAGTTCTGATGGAATTCCCATTGCTTTCACTCACTTGATCACTTTCACTTCAATACACACTTTGTTTCTTTCTGCTAAACACTTCCACTGCTTCAAAATTAGATCTAAACTCTGTAAAAATGTTTGGCTTGGTCAAGTTTATATAAGATATATATTTAGAATTGATTTTTGTATTATTGCTTGCCTGAGTTTGTATAAGATACTGTTATTTATTTGTATTATATTACTTAATTTGTATTATTGAAATTGTCCCTAAACTTACAAAATGTTAAGCAATTTGGTCATTTCATTAAGAGGGCTGCTACAATAAGTTAAGATTTTCATTAGTATATTAATTAGAAGTCATACAATACATTGTCTCTTTCATTATTGTTTTCTTTCACTTTTATTCCCTTTTACAAAACAACCTGAAATATTAAACATAGTAGATGCATGCATTTGCATTTTATTTGAGTAATCTCAAACCAATAATGAATCATTACTTCAAAACTTTCCACCTAATCTCCACTGTTCCTTAAATAACAAACTAAGCCACAATCCAAATACAGTACATCCCTTGAATTAATATTTTCCACTTAAATATTGCACCGCACCATCTGCTGTTTTGAGACCTCCAAAGTGTACCACTAGGCCAGCACTGACATATACTAATAAAAAAACGAAATAGCAACATTAAATAGCATTTTAAACACTATGGCGGTTGACTTCAATAGAATGAGTTTTTTGAATCAATAGAATGAGTTAGTCGCTCACAACATGCAACTAACATATTTAGTGATGAAAATTTGACTCATATTCAATAGTATCTGTAAAAAATACTTACAATAAATGAAGAAAAATCCGCATTTTGAGTACGTGTATAGGTAATTATTTAGGGTTGAGTATAGACTCGCGACCCGACTCGAATGGAAATAACCGACAACACATTGCAGCATTCGGTCGGATGCGGGTCGGGTCTCGGTCGACAATTACAGGAAAAAATGGGCACAAATGATTGCGGATCTTTAAAATTTTATCTCTTAACCGAAACCGACTGAACAACCATTAAGATGGAAAAAAAATTCTTCTCTCCCTATCTCTGAATCCCGTATATACTTCACTTTATTGTTTTTAGTCAACTTTAATATAGGAGATAAATGTTATATTTTGCATGCTTATGTTGTCAAAAAATTCTAATGTATATTTTAGATCTATTTTAATTTCTATTTCTCTTCTGCTCGATCTATTATTGTCTTTAGATCAACATTTTTGAAACAAAGTAACTGCATCTCCCCCGATTCCTTTTTTCATTGATTTCTTCTATAATTTGTTACATTTGTTTATGAGTTATTGGACTATTTGACAATTAGGAATTTTTGAATCATGGAGTTTAGATGTAAATAAAGTTTCAACCTAATCCGTAATAACTAACATATATGTCACCCGCACGACTCGACATCCCAACAAACTGAAGATGTACACGGTCGAAATTGGGTCCAAATTAAATTATGGTGGTTTTTTATTGATTTTTCAATTTTCAACCTAAACCCGACTGAAACGGCCGATGCTCATACCTTACCAACAAAAATGAACAGGTATGGATGCGGTACGGGTACCTTAGTATTCACCTCACCACATACTCATATAATATATATATTTATTTTATTTATATTATTGTATAAAAATACATGTATATCAATTTTTAAAAATGCAACACTATTAAACTATTACACATTTTTAATAAAAATATTTATTATAACAAAATGCAAACACAATGTGAATATTTGAACAGAAATATGAACTTTAGCATGATGTTAGTAATAATTTTGTTTATAATTTTCATAAGTCAACATTAAAAGCATTGAATTTTTTAAAATTTTATTAAAATGATATGATATTTTATAATTGATCAATTTATTTTTAGCAAAAGTGCAGATAACAGGTATGGGTACTTAGGTATCCCTAGGGTATGGGCACAGGTACAAAAATTGTTACTCACACGGGTATGAGGATGAACTTGGTATTTTTTTCAAACTGCGAGTATGGGGATGAATATTACATATTACCCTACACATACTCTATCCATTATCATCCCTAGAACGTATTCGTATCAGATACATATTATTTACGGATACAGTAAGTATTTCAAAATTATTATTTTAAATTTTTAAAAATATTTTACCATATAGTTCTAAGACACTTCACGGATATGTGCAAATATACATGAAGATATAAAAAAGGTGAGACAATGTTGTAAGAATTCAACGAAGATGTAAATAGTTTAATTCAAGACTGTGTTAGACTTTTGGAATAGATAGAGAGAACAATCTCAACTAATTAACATTAGATAAAACACCTCTTAAAATTCTTTTAATGATGCTTTTGTTAATATCTTAAAAGAACGATGAAAATAGATTATGCTTACATGAAAAACCTACACCTTGAATTTTGATAAAAAATATTCTTTTTAGTAAATTATGATTTTATAATTATAATATAATAATGAAGAATGTTCAGATACATATTCCTTTCAAGTATTTTACAAGCATATAAGGTTTTTTTTTTTTGACTCACAAGCATATAAGGTTTATTATAAAAAAAAGAAGTTAAATTGCATTTTTGCTCGATTTGGTTCGAAAGGCTGGGATTGTCATTCCAAACTACATCATTTATGTGATGTCATATGCTCCAGAAGAGCGTTGCGATTCTACCCATAGTCGCTCGATCTTCATTGTGTCCCATCGCAAACACTCTACCCGCGACAAGATCCTATTGATACGTGTTATTGTCCAGAATAGATAGCAGACCAGCAGTCTGCCAGCATTCCCGAGTTGTAGTGCACTGGAAAAAGACATGGAGGTCATCTTCGGTCGACACATAGGACAATGCACTTCACAATCCACATGTCATTGATATAACCGAACTCGCGTCGAAAGACAACCCCAACATAAGCGCCAAATTTTGTCATTACAATTTAATACTAGTATTAACCAAAAATACATGTCAAAAAACATGTGCAGCGTAACAAACAACACTTCCTTTAGATTAGAACAGTACCCGGTAAGAATGCGCCACTAGTTTTCTTCTCCCACCGCGTGCTGGATTCTGGTAAAAACAAAGTCACGCAGATTCCACAACTATTCTTCTCTACACACAACTCAACTCTACAAACGCTTTCACATTTCAATCTCAATCGTCCATCTGTACTCACCAACGGTCCAGACCCATCCTCACACGTCAGCAATCTAATATTGTTAAAAAATTAAACAGATCGCCGCAAAACTAAGCGAACGTTTTTCTTATTTTCTTACTCATTCCACTCTTTTTCCTTTCTTCTTCTTCTTTCATTCTTTCTTTCTACTTCTCCGCGCACTCCAAAATCCAAAAACAAAGAAGAAGAAAAAATAGTAACAGAAAAATCGCGAAGATTCTGTAGAGTGAAGAAATGGCGTCAAGCGAATCTACTACTCAGATGAAGGTCGTCCATGGCGACGCTGGTTACATACTTGAAGACGTTCCTCATCTCTCCGACTACGTTCCAAATCTTCCTGTATTTTTCTCACTCTTTCTCGGAATTTCTTCAGTAACATTTTCGATCGCATTTATTTACAATTCGTTAATAGTTGATTTTTGTTTGAACTTTTTGTAGACATATCCGAATCCACTTCGATCCAATCCAGCTTACTCGGTTGTTAAGTAAGTTAATCAGTTTGTTTAGTATTTTGAATCTGTGACTATGATTGTGATTGTGATCTGATTATGAAATGTGTTAGTTATTCGAAATGTTGATTTTCTGTTATTTGCTGTTTCAGGCAGTATTTCGTTCACATGGAAGATACCGTTCCTCAGAAGGTTTTATTATCTATTTCTGTTTATGTACTCTACCTGTTTGTTCATTTTCTTCACTGTATTTATATCGATCGCTATAGAGATCTTCCGCATTACCTGATCTATACACTTGAATTCGTTATATGTTGCTTTGTGTGTGTTTAGGGGATAAGCAATTAAGCATGAGGAATAGGAAACTCTGTTCATTGATTACTAGTAATACTTAATTAATTCTCAATAATTAAAAGAATAAGCTGAATGCTTGTTATTACTTACTGTTGAGTTTTTCATGCAATCAGAGAAAGAGAAAAGTAAATAAAATATAAATAATGCACTTGGCTCTGAATTAACAAGGTGCATTGGTGCATAAACATTATTGGATTTTTCTTTAGGTTGTTGTCCACAAGGATGGTCCTAGAGGTGTTCATTTTCGGCGTGCGGGACCTCGACAAAAGGTTATTTCTCTCTCTCGTTATCTGTATACATGTTATTAGGAATATATGATTCAGTTTGATTAAATTTACTGATACCTAGTAAATCGTTGTGTAGGTATATTTTAGATCAGATGATGTCGTTGCGTGTATTGTCACTTGTGGTGGTCTCTGCCCTGGCCTCAACACTGTCATAAGGGAAATTGTCTGTGGCCTTTCTTACATGTACGGTGTCGACAAAGTCCTTGGCATAGATGTGAGTGGGTAAATTCCCTTTTAATTTATGCTCATTACATTATCTCTCCCTGACATCTTTGTGCGTGGTTATCTTATTTCATTCTTGTATATCAAATAAGATTCCAACTTAGTACACATTATTAGATGTTTTCTGGATACTGGAAGTGTACCCGCAACACAAGTTTAGAAACTTGATCATATTCATATCTTTTTCCATTTCTGAAAGGCATGACCAAATGGACAAATGTAATTGGAGTTATATTTCTTGAATTAATTATAATTATATGTTTAAGATACATAATGATAAAGGCTAGACTAAACAAACTTTTGGTTTCCATGAAGTCACTTTTCTCTTTGCTTTACTTTGTCACATTAGTTTTCTTACTTGAGTTGCATTTCTGGATTCATTATTTTCATCACTGAACTATATCTGATTTTACACAGGGTGGTTATAGAGGTTTTTATTCAAAGAACACCATTGATTTAACTCCTAAAGTGGTCAATGACATCCATAAGCGTGGAGGAACAATTCTTGGGACATCCCGAGGTGGGCATGATACTAGCAAGATAGTTGACAGCATCCAGGATCGGGGAATTAATCAGGTTTACTGTGTGAAACTGTATTATACAAAAGTTGCCAGTCTATTATATCAATGTACTTTGCTTAACTCAAGTAGGTTATTGGCATGAGATGGGTTTTCATTGTTTGGGTTATGGCTACAGGTTTATATTATTGGAGGGGATGGAACACAACGAGGAGCGGCTGTGATTTACGAGGTATGGTGATAATAGAATATTTCTCCCTTTGGACTCAACTAAGAAAAGTTAGAGCATATTTCAGTCAAAGAAGAAATATTTTTAATATATGTCTTCCCGGTTACTAATTCACACATTTGCATAGTTTACATATGTTTATTTGTTGAATTTCTTGTTTATGTTTGATTAAACGAGTACTCTCCAATTTTATTTTGAATTCTGTATCTCAGTTAAGCTGTATCTCAGTTAAGCTGTATCTCAGTTAAGCAACATTTTATTTGCTCTCATGTTTTCACTTTAAGCCCACAGAAATAGATAGCATCGATAAAATAGTTTTAAATAATAAAATATTCAAATAAATTACTGACAGGCATCACATTCATGACTTGTTTTCCACATTTGAGCTAAAGTTGTTAACCAATGTCTTCTGGAAAATGGATTTTTTCATATGTGCGTATTCATACTTTCTGCATTCTTATGTTTGCTAGATTTGTTCCCCCGTATCCTTTCTTCTTTCCAAACAGTGCAAATGATGATATCTTATACTTAAAAGTGAAATTTGAATGGAAATTAGCTGATCCATTGTCTTCAAGTAAAAAATCAGTAGAACCTTAATACCTTAAACTTCAAATGCCTTCCATTTTCTTGTTATATTCTAATGAAGTTTTTGAAAACTGAATTGTGGATTTTTGACAATCTAGTATATTACATTATGTTGATTTTCAAAAAGGTGGTTTGTATGTTTTAGTACTACCTCTTATGGTCAGTTCATGCTTTACGATAATTTCAATGCACAGCTGGGAGCACATGATTGGAATAAAATAAATTGTACATAAATTTTATGTATAACTGCCTGATTGACTTGTTGTCATTCTTGGCATCTCTTTAATATAGGAGCCAAGCATTCTGAACATATTTTGGTTATCGTACAGGAAGTTAGACGGCGTGGTCTGAAAGTATCAATTGCTGGAATTCCTAAAACCATAGATAATGACATCCCGGTATGCTCGATATCAATTTCTAAATCTCTTCTCATCAAGAACTCTAACCCTGTCGTCCGAATTACTGTTACATCTTTTTTTTTTTTTTTTGAACGGCAAAAGTATTATTATTAATATAATCGGTCTCTGCACAAGACGAGCAGAGGCCGGGAAAAGCGGAACAACAATACAAAGCGCCGTATATAAGCAATTACTGTTACATCTGAAGAGTTGGTTATCTACCTTCATGTGGTTTTTCTTCTGTTTCATTAGGTTATTGACAGGTCCTTTGGTTTTGATACTGCGGTTGAGGAGGCTCAACGTGCCATTAATGCAGCGCATGTTGAAGCTGAAAGTGTTGAGAATGGTATTGGTGTTGTAAAGCTAATGGGTCGATATAGTGGTATGTATACTTCACATTTATGTTGATATCTTATAAGCCTCTAAATTAGATTAGTTAAACCCTATTTCTTCACTGCATGCTACTATCTTAAATCAAACTTGCTTTTTTGTGAGTGTCATAATGGATACTGCGTCCACAGGTTTTATTGCGATGTATGCTACTCTTGCTAGCAGAGATGTGGACTGTTGCTTGATTCCAGAGTCACCTTTCCACCTTGAAGGAAAGGGAGGACTTTTTGAATTTACTAAGAAAAGGCTGAAAGAAAATGGACATATGGTCATAGTCATAGCTGAGGGTGCAGGGCAAGATCTTCTTACGGAAAGCATGCAAGACGAGGACCAAAAGGATGCTTCCGGAAACAAGCTACTTCAAGATGTTGGTTTATGGATATCTCATAAGATCAAGGTATTAACTTTTATATAAGAAGATTCTTAAAACACAATCATTTTTCTCAAAATTTTATATAGCATAGGGCTGCTTGCCTAGTTGGTTATACATCTCTACGATGAATTAAGAGCTCAGGGAGGAGCTCTCGCCAACTACAGGTTAACTAGTGCTCAGATAAGATTCATTTAGACACTATTTGGATTAGTTTTAGCTTATAACGACAGTTTCTCAACTAAAATACGTATATGGCTCTTACAAAAAAGTTATGGGTGTTTATGAGTTATGACTTACTTAAACTAGAGAGGTTAACAATTAAGATGCAGAAGGGAATTTTGAATTTCAACTTATACAAGAAGCTTTTATTTATTTTATAAAAAAACTCAGTTATTCAAGCTTTATCGTATTTGTTGTGAAGTTTATCTTAACTGGCTCTTAACTGATTTGAATCTTTATGAGACTGGCATTCACTGTCTTAAGATAGTTGATCAAAATTCCACTTGTGCCCGTGCAGAAAACACTTGTTTGCACTATTTGCAGTACTCTTGTATCGGGATATTTGATATTTATGTACCTGGCTGGTATTCTTTTATAGAAACCAGTGTTTTATTCGTAACCGCAGCCTCTGGTGGTCAGACATCTTTTTTTGTAATATATTCCAGGAGTACAAATGTCGAGTCACCAATCAATTTAATCTACATTATTCTTCTCTTCAGCAGATACTAAATACCTCTGGGTGCCACTCAATGATATTACTTGAAAGTGTGATATAAAAATGAAAGAAAAAGGCCAATTTCAAAAGCTAACTTCCCTGTAGATTGTCATAGTTGCATTGTCCGTTGTTTTATATTTATTTACTGCAAGTCTGTGCGTTAAAAGTACAATTCAGTCTATCATCCAGAACAGTCAGCCTGTGCAACTCGCTCTCCCTTTTAATAAACATGTGTCTTGCTGTAATAGGATCATTTTGCAAAGGAGAATAAGATGGCCATCGTTCTTAAATATATAGGTCAGTTTTGTTAACTGCATCCTCTTTCATTTTGATCTACACATATCTGAGACAACTATGGCTAGATTTCTTAACTTGGTTATCTGCCAGATCCAACTTACATGATCCGGGCAATTCCAAGCAATGCATCGGACAGTGTTTACTGCACACTTCTTGCTCAAAGTGCAGTTCATGGTGCAATGGCAGGATATACTGGATTCACTGTTGGACTTGTCAATGGCAGGCATACTTATATTCCATTCAACGTAAGTTACTACATATCCTTAGACAGTTTTATAATCTGACGCTCATTTTTTTGTACTGTAACTTTCTGTTATTGCTTTATACCAAGTGGTTGAAACTTGTAAATAATGTTTTGTGTATATCAGATATGCTAGTGTTGAGATGGGAAGATAAAATTACTATATACATTAAGTTCGTTTTATGTTTTCACTGCATATATGTGCACATGAACAAATGCTTATATGATGCTTATTTGCATCCAATTTTCTATTGATGGTATCTTATATTCCCAAGATCGTAATTGTTCTGACACTAATATATGTTCAAATTGATGCCAGAGAATCACTGAGAGGATGAACAAGGTTGTGATTACTGACAGAATGTGGGCAAGGCTGCTTTCTTCAACCAACCAGCCAAGCTTTTTGAAACCCAAAGATGTTCATGAAGTCAAGAAAGCAGAACAGCCTCCAGCTCAGTTGTTAGAAGGGGGCAATTGCAATGGTGGTGCTGAGGAAGCGAAGAAAGTAGAACAAACTCCCACACAGTTATTAGAAGAGGATAATAGCAAAGATAAACTAAAATAAGGAAATCACATTGACGACAGTTGTATCAAGATATAAAATTAGACAAGGGCATATTCATCCAAAATTGTATTTGGTGCTGAGTTTCTGTAATGATAAAGTTTTGCTAGAATGATTCGACCTGTTTTTATGAAATTTGCGGTGCATCTAGTTAAGTACTGAATTTATACAATGGAGTTTCATAGGAATAACTGAATAAGCTATATGCTCTATTTTTCTTTTTCTTTTTTCCATATAAAATGTCCGTAATCATGTAACTCGGGGGTAAATCTCTCTCTCAACTCATTAAGTTTGTGCATAAGGCAAAATTTCGAGCTATTTGTGTTTAAGTGTGACTTTGTCTTGACAAGGGTTTTAGAAAAAGGCGACTGCCAATGAACCATGAACTACCAAAATAATTTGTGAACTGAACTGTGTTTTAACACAATGAGTTGACTAATTGAATTTCAAATCTCTATAGTTTGAAAATGTAAACCCCTCGTTCTTTTCATCAAATGAACTTATTTGTTGAAAAATTGTGGTGTTGCTTACTTTGATAAGGAGGTGAAGCTTTACGGGTGAGAGAAATATATCAGGAACATGAAGATTTACATCCCTAGTTTCATTATCACATGGTGATGTTCAATATATATCTTTATCTGCATATCTTTTTTTTTTTGGTACAAAAAGAGGGCATAGCCAAATCTTTATCTGCATATCTATCTGTATGTGAAACTTACAATTTCTTTTCTAGCTGTGAATCCAAACATCGAATGGAAAATGAAGTGGATCACATGTTTGCATCTAACAAGATCGGATCACATATTGTTTTGTTGGAGAATAAACTTCTGAGTAAACTACAATTTGTAGATAATAATACAAATTAATGAAAGCTTCACAATGTATGATACTAATATATATATATATAAACTTATTCCATGAAACAAGAATATGAATTATGAAAGATCAAACCCAATATTGTTGTTTTGTTGGAGAATAAACTTTTGAGTAAACTACAATTTGTAGATAATAGTACAAATTAATCAAAGCTTCACAATGTATGATACTAATACATATAAACTTGGATATAACGAATCAGTTATTCGGTTTCTGAAATCAAATAGTAAACTTGGTGAATTGATTTACTCAAACCAATGCTTTTCTTTCATCAGGTGCTGCAGCAAATGGTTTTTTTAAGTTTTAATTTTACAAATCTTCTTCAAATTGTTTTTGCATCATCCCAGTCAAATGTTGTCAATTACTTTGAAGAAGCTGCTATTTTGATGGTTTCCACAATTAAGAAAACACAATAATTGACAAGGCACTCTAGCTTCTGTATATACCGGAGGGCTCTGCATTCTGAACAATCCAAGGGTGTTCAAGGAGTTTGTGCAATGGAAGCCTTTGAGAGGAATCCTTGACCAGCATCTGTCAGTGAAAAAAAATTCAGGCAAAAATGAATAAAATATCTTGAAAAGAAAATTATCGAAAGAGCTTCACAAAAAATCCGCAGTGCACAGAACAGATGCAAAACCTGACTGATGAGGTCTTTCGCAGCAGAAGAAACAATTGGTTTAGGAGGGAACTTGAGATCCACTTGAATTATCCTGTTTATTTACAATAAAATGTCATGCACAGAAGTAGCATAAAGCACATTAGAGTCCATAGCGCCCTCTATAGTACTGCTCAAACCGTTTCTTCCTAACAGAAAACTCATACATGAAAATGTGCTAATTCAGATGCTTAGTGCTTACCTCCTATAAGTATCAGAATGTTCTTTAGCCTCAAAAGGGGGGACTCCATAAAGAAACTCATAGCAAAGGACACCAAGGCTCCATATATCCACACTCGCATCATGTTCCACACTCTCCACTGTGGAAACCTCGAGAATTTAGGATCATCATAATATTATAGATAGACTAACTTATACACAATGCTTTTCAAAAACAAAAAAAACTTATACACAATGAAAAAACACGTCAACTAAACATACCCATCTCAGGTGGAAGGTAATCCAGTGTGCCGCACATGGTCCGCCTGCGATTGAATGTGTGCACTGACCACCCAAAATCTGCTATCTTTAGTTCACCCTGATAATGAAATAGATTTTGACATGATAAGCACAAGACAACAACAAAAACAGCCATAAGAGAAACAGGAATCTAAGTATGTGAGGGATCACCTGGGCACCAATAAGAAGATTCTCCGGTTTAATGTCCCTATGTATTACATGCTTTCCATGGCAATATATAAGAGCTCGGGCCAATGATGCAACATACTGCCTCAACCACAAAATAACAACATAAATTCATCAATTTTAGAATAATATCAACATGACCAATCAGATGTACACCCTATTTTACTTGTGTAAGATGTGTTATCATGTTATGCTTTGTTGGTTCAAATTACCAAGAAAAATTTATATCAATCAATGGACATATAAGGATGAGGAATCAGTGCTTACAGTAGCTGCACGTCTTTCACTGAAATATTTGCATTTCTGCAATTCCTTGTAAAGTTCACCTTTGGGTGCATACTCTAAAATCAAGTAAACTCGTTTCTGCAATGAAAACGTAAATATTAGTCGGTGTATTTAACCTTCTTCAGCAATGCATGGTTAAATTCTAAATCTATCAGCACAAGCAAGAAGTATACCTGATCATAGAAGTATCCATAGAGGCGCAAGATATGGGGGTGTCGGAGATGACTCTGTATTTCAACTTCTCGGCGAAGCTGATGCTCAACTTGGGATTGTTGCAATTGGCTCTTAAAGAGTACTTTCAGAGCAACAATATGATTACTCTGTAACACAACCACATTATGCATTTTAATAAACACATGAAAGACAACAACAATAATAAATTGCAACCATTTCAGATATATATAAAATTCAACATCAGCCAGCCACATATAATTCAATGGTTTTGCATACAAATTCTCAATGTGAGATTTTAGAAAAAGAATTAGAGCTAAGAAATGAACACTCACGGTTTTTTCTCTTGCCAAATAGACATGGCCGAATTTTCCCCTTCCAAGAGGTTTTCCAATATCAAAATCGTTTAGAGTCCACCTTCTTTGCTCCTTAGCTGAACCTGAAACCTCCGAAGCCTGCAAAAAACAAAGAACAAAACAATCGATTAAAACCAAATAATTTCCGCAATCAAATATTATCAACAGATCTTGTTGAAACAATCGCAATTTCGAACAAAAATGTCCAACAATCAACATAAACCAGAAATTATCTTTGAATCTAAACAATATATGATCAGATCTAGTTGACAACGAACACAATTTTAAGCAACAACTTCCCTGACAGAGCTTTCTACCACCTTAGGTTTGAATTCCGTAGCTAATATTGGAGAAATTCAAGACAAATTTGAAGATAAATGAAGAAACAAAATAGAAATGGAAAAATTCGTTTAACATGGAATCAAGAACGATAAATTGAAGATTGTAGAATGCAATTAATTAATCGAATTGAATAATAAAAACGAAGATTAAACGATTGAAAGAGAATGAAAGGGAGAATCGAAAACCCTAAGAATCGATAATTTACCGTGTGTTGTTGCGGCTGAGGTTGAGTCTCTGTTGCGATGGCCATTTGCGGTGGCTGAATGAGAGAGAGGGTTTATTTTCTCGAAAACGGGTCGGGTTGGGGATTTTGTTTGTTATGAAGGGAGAATAGAAATAGAAGAAGGTGATGAGTAATATGCAGCTCCTTCTCTTCTTCTTCTTCTTTCTTCTTCCTTTGTTGGTTCAATCATTCATTAACATACAAACATTTTTCTTTCTGTAACGGTCGAATAACGGATATATGCCACGTGCTTTGATCCCGCTTCGCTATTCTTTTTTTCAAATCCTTACGTCCTTTTCTCTTCTTTGTCTTTTCCTATCTGGAGCGTCTGTCTAATATTTTCCATTTATTTATTTATTTATTATTATTTAAGTTACAATTATTATCGCACAAAAAATTAGTTTAAAGGACATGCATATGTTAATATAAATTAATTTTACACTAATAACTAATAAGAATATTTAATGTTTTATATCATATAAAAAAAAATGATGCGGCGGAAAATATAGTTGGGATTATTTGACAATGTAAACTTAATTATTTTACACTGTCAATGCATATTCTTTTTTCTAAAAAAATTACAATTATTATTGTTATTATTAGAGAAATGCAAAAAAGTATCATGAGGTAATGGTTAAGAAAAAAATGGTAATATAATTTTGAATTCGCCTAAATGCATTAATATGAATTTTACAAGATTCACATTCACCGTTTGATTGAAATATTTTATCATATGAATCATCCATAAAAATAAAATATGAGAGATTGAAAATAATTTAATATGTTATTGAGACTCATTAAGATGGACGGTTTATGAGTTTTTATTGAATACCGTTAATTTTTATATCTCAATAATATATCAAATAATTTTCAATTTTTAAATTTTTTTTATGGATGATCTATATGATATAAACTTTTAATCTAACGGTGAATTTTACAAAATTCGTATTTATTATAATAGTATTGATCACTAGTCCACAATGGACCAATTTGTAAAGGTGGTTCACCGTAACATTAACCATGAAGGCATTTAAGCTTTAAAATTTTAAGAAAAGAATTTTTTGTACTTAAGTTTTTTGTTTTTTCCCCCTCTAGTAGTCACTATTATAAGGACAAATTTTATTCTATGAACCTAAAAACTAGAGCTGTCAAAATGGGCCGGCCCATATGGGCCGCCCGAATAGCCCGATTTTTTTCAGGCTTGGGTCTTAAAAATCGAGCCCAAATTAATATTCGGGCTTTTCAGCCCGGCCCGACAAAGCCCGCAAAAAATATGGGCCGGCCCAAATGGGCCGCGGGCCACCCGCAAGTCCGAATAAATTATAATAATAAAAAAAAGAGTAAATAAGGAAGGATGTTTATAACATTTTTACTTGGGCCACCAATCTAAAAGCCCACACAAGCATAATTAGTTAACAACACGGCAGCAACACAACACAGACGTCACACACACACACACCTTCTAATTCCATCAAATGCGCATTTAAGAGAATAAATATGCACTAGTAACACAAATTATATACATGCACTAGTAACGCAAATTATATACATAAAGAAATGAAAATAAGCTAAAAGTAAAAATAATTTATCGTGTCATTAAAATAAATAAGCTAAAAATATAAAACCACGATCGTGAATTATTTCTCTACGTAATTACTCGTAAACTGTAACTAGCTTAAATAACTTTACATTAATTCTAACAAATTTCAACCTATTTGTAATTAATTAATTAATGTTGTGAACTCTCTGTAATTTGTTGCATAACAAGTCGCTGGATTTGTCAAATTTATTGGGCACTTAAATTTATTCTTTTTTCATTACCCTTCATCTATCTAATTTTGTTTTAATTTTTTTAAAAAAAAACCGGGCCGGCCCGAAAGCCCGAGAGCCCGTACCGGGCCGGGCTCGGGCCTTGTTTTTGTAGCCCGTTTTGCTATCCGGCCTTTTTAGCCCGGCCCGACAAAGCCCGAAACGGGCCGGGCCGCCCGTTTTGACAGCTCTACTAAAAACAATGATATTTTTCTTATAATAAAGAGGCGAAATACATTCGAGCGTCTTTTAAGTTTTATATTTGTAATAGTTATATTTTTAAGGTTTTTAGAAACAATGTGTCTTATGAGACCAAAAAAAAAGTGTCTTTTAAGTTTTTAACTTTGTGTACTATTGTCCTTAAAGTTATCCTTCATAACAAAGACTTATGGTTAGAGGTAGGAATATGCTATGCCGAGCTAGATTTTGCCAAGTCAGAGTCTAACCTGTCAAAAAAATCGAAGGTCTGAGTCTGGCTTGTGGCCTATCATAGGCTTATCTTTTAAGTCTGAGTCTGGCCTTTTGAAAGCCTATGTGGCCTGTTAGCCTGTTTAAAAGTCTACTTCACATGAAGATATTTAAATAAATAACTATATTTATTTTTAAAAATACTTATGAACTAGTAAATCAACATGCTTTTGATATTTAACATGATATTTTAGAGAATTTGACTATATATGTCATCATATTTCAATTCTAGTTTATAATAATACATTTACATATATGAAAAAACTAAGGTAGATTAATAAACTTAAACTACTTAAAAAGTTAATAAATTTATAATTTAATCGAAGTATAAATTTTAATATATAAATAATAATAGTATTAAAAATATTATTCATATTAACTTAAGTAGGTCGGTCTAATAAGCTAAAAAACTTTTTTAATGCCCTGCGGCCTGACCTATTTACTTAAATAGGCTTATAAAAAAGCTTTTGCCTGCTCTATTTAAAGAAATAGGTCGGCTTGGCCTGAGCCTATGTAGGCTAGGTCTTAAGGCCTCGTAGACCGGCCTGACCTATTCACACCTCTACTTGTTGTATTGTTACTCTTCTAATTAATCTCCTCCAACATGTGTCTTTTTCATCAAAATATCTACCATGGTGAAAGTCAATATTAATGGCCACAGTGCAACAAGTTAACAACGGTTTTACAAAAAAAAATGGTAAGCATAAGTCGAATTTGGGTCGTAAATTCCAATTCAACCAACAACCGATTAACACATACCTCCACCCATTTTCAATTATTTTCCTATTTCGGTTTAGTAGTCGATTTTTATTCAATCGATTTGCGAGTGAGTTGGCCGGATCTACGCGGATTAGAGATAGAGAAAGAAACTGACAACCTTCAAAGATTTAATATGAATCTGAGTTTGTGTGAGTGGCAATGGTGTTTTTATCTTTCAAGTGATGACTTCAAAGAAGAAATTATGTGTTTTATATTAGACTTAGCAAGGGCGTGATATTTTGTTTTCATTCTATTGAATACTCATAGCAAGATAATATTATCCTTTAGTTTCATCAATATATCATTGTCATGTACTGTGAAATACTTAGAAAGTTGAAAAATAATAATCAATAATTACCCTGTGTCAAGTATTGTGGGTTGTGTGTCAAGTTATATCGTGTTGGTGAGAATCTCAAAACATACGAGTAAAAGTTATTTTTAGTAAAAGGACCTGCATTGTTTGCTGCAACAGTAAGCAATTTTGTCATCCAAGAGTAATGAGACGGTTCTAATTGACAAGTATAGTTTAAAGTTTAAACATAAATTTAATCTCAGTTATTTATTGTTGACTCGATGGTTGATAATTACTACTGTGTTAACACATTTACATCGTGTAATCACTTTCCTTAGTGTCCCGATTGGACTAAAGCCAATCACGCCAACATCCCAATACATCGTGCGGTCCAACACCACTCGTCACAATACACGTATTGTTCACCATATCGCACACTGCACTCCCTAAAGTTGATAACAACCTTTCATGGTATTATTATGGATTCTACTCACATAGTGGAATTGTCGCTCGTTATACATATCCCTGCATGACCTAGCTTATGAAAACAAAGATGCACTCACTCTCAAGGTATATTGATTCTACCAATTCATACACATTCTCATTGAACTGATAATTAATGATTTGTTTGAGTGCTAGTATTTTTGCATGTACCTTTCCCCTCCTTGCCTGAAGTTGTCCACCACCATAATTATGCCGTCATCAGCACCTTCATTTCATTAGAGGAGCTGTCTATTCTGCTCTTTCAGAGTAATGGCATCGTCTGTGGGCTTATAGAATTTCTAGAAGTCTCCCTAAATTCACCATATCTCCCTCAATATTAACCGTTCCAATGACGAGATTTAATACTCCTACACAACACTTTGTGGTATCCACCATTTTAGGTGGAGTCCTTTCGCAAAATGACAATATAAATTAGGTTTAACCTAATAATAAAATATAGTGAAAAATTTTAGTTTTGGGAATTTTAACCTAATATAAATGACAATATAAATCAGATCCCCACTTTTATAGGGAATTTTAGTTTTGGTCTATATATTTTAAAATCACTATTTTTCATCCCTAATTTTGTGTTTTGGTTTTAGTCTCAGACGTTGGGTCAACTATTAGTTGACTAACGAATGTCCGCGTGGCAGTGACACAATAGACTTTTTGACACGTGGCATCATACATGGACTTCCACTTCATTTTTTTTAATATAAAAAAATCAGAAAAACTCTTCTTAGAATCTTCCAAGGACAAAAAAATTACAACCATAAGAGAAGAAGAGTTTTTATAATATTTTTATAATTTAAAAAATCAGAAAAACTCTTCTTTTCTGAAACTTCCAAAAATAAAAAAATTACAACCATAAGAGAAGAATAGTTTTTCTGATTTTTTATATTTAAAAAAAACTGACGTGGCAATCCATATAGGTTGGCACATGTCAAAAAAGTCATCTGTGTCAATGTCACGCGAATATCCATTAGTCAACTAACAGTTGAGCTAGCGTCTAAGACTAAAACCAAAACTCAAAATTAATTGAGAATGAAAAAGAGTAATTTTAGAGTATAGGGACAAAAACCAAAATTATCTATAAAACTTGGGATAAAAACATATTTTATCTTAAAATATATATCTATTTAGAATTTATAGTGTAGGATAGGATTCATATAGTATTTATAATATATATTTTAAATTTCATTTACATTCTAAAACTTCACTACTTGGAGACACCGCAACCTGATGTGCCTGGACAATGAGACTTGGTCCTTAAGTCAGCTCTCTTTCAACATCCGTGCTATGGTGGAAACCCTCAGAAGCTGCTTCTCTCCTGTTCCCAACGACAGGTTAGTTGACAGATATATCAAGTGGAACAATAATAACTATTCTTGTGCCATTCTTAACGTGGATGGAAGTTGCCTTGGTTCTCCGGTTCGAGCCGGATTTGGCGGCATTATTAGAAACACCTTCGGACACTATCTTACAGGCTTCTCAGGCTTTATTCCAAAGACATCTGACATTTTGTTCGTTGAACTTTTTGCCATCTACAAGGGTCTCTTGCTGGCCAGAGACATGGGTATTGATGAACTTGTCTGTTATTCTGATTCTTTACACTTTGTCAACCTCATCAAAGGTCCTCAAGTTAAGTTTCATGTTAATGCTGTGTTGATTCAAGATATAAAGGAGTTGCTCTCTCAAACCAATGTTTCTCTCCATCACACACTTAGAGAGGGGAATCAATGTGCTGATTTCTTCGCTAAACTCGGCGCCTCATCAGATGCTGACTTTTTGACTCATGCTTCACCTCCAGAAGGCGTCCGCGATCTTCTGAGAAATGATGCAATGGGAACCTTCTTTCTTCGAGAATAGTTTTTAGCTTTTTCTTTTTCTTTCTTTTGCTTCCTTACCCAAAAAAAAAACTTCACTAGAAGACCTTTTTCTTTTGCTCACCCTTAACACAAAAAATAAAAATAGACTTTAGATATTAAAATTGGGCAAAATATATTTATACGTCTATTAAACTTTTCGTTTGAATGAGGTATCATTTGACCTAGTTTTTTTTGCCATAAAAGTTATTTTGAACTTAAAGTAGAAAAAAGGAACTTTGAAAATAAAGCTAAAGTTGTTTGGTAATTTCATTTTCTTTTTTTTGTTTTAAAAACTATTTTTTCACAAAAAAATTACACGACGAGAATTTAAATTACATCAGTACAACTTTTGAATAATGTCACAAAAGTCAATATAGATCATTGGTATAATTTTTTAAACAAATCTAAAATCATTTAAACGACCGAATTTTGAGATACTTCATTTTTTAATTTTATTTTGAAAGATTGAAATTTATTTTCATTGATATAAATTAAAAACTAAGCATTTACATATATAATTTTTTTTAAGTTTTTTAAATTACAAATAAATCTTTAAGTTTTATGTTTGTGTCAGATAATTCCTTTAAGATTTTTAAGTAATAAATAAATCTTTTAAGTTTTACGTTTGTTTTTTAAATAAGTCATTTAAGTTTTACGTTTGCAACAAATAGACCCTTAAAAAATACGACTTAAATGTTACAAATTATAAATTTAAAGGACATATTTGTTACAAATTACAAACTTAAAGATCTATTTGTTACTTAAAAAATTTAAAGGATTTGTCTGATACAAACATAAAGTTTAAGTGACCTATTTATAATTTAAAAAACTTAAAGAATTTATTTGATATAAAAGTAAAACTTAAAAAAACCTATAAATACATTTTTGTCTAAAAATTAATAAAAGTTCCAAGACGACGCCGTTTCGGAAATAGTAGACGATGCCGTTTCTGAAATAGTTGAACGGTGGTTCACAGAGCGCGCTCACTCTCCCTCGCTTACAAGTTACAACCGGAAATATTCGGAACCCAAAATCGAACGCCGGAACCCTAAATTGGCGAAACCACAGCGAAGAAATACACCACCGTGTCAACACTCGACACTCCGAAGCTCGAAATATGGTATTATGATATTACGCATCTTTATTAATGTTGGTAGCTTCTTGCATTCACCTTGTTTTTCGTTACGAGTTTTGAAGTTCTTCGTTTTTGCTTTTTTCAGTTCTCAATTGCAGCTATCAATGATACTGACTCTAAATGTCAGTGGGAACCACTAGCTCCCACCAAAGAAGCCCAGGCACGTTTTTCTGAATGATTATTATGTTATCAATTTTTGAGAATTTTAATTAGGTTAAAAATATTATGATTCTTTATAGTTTATACCCTTAAATGAGCTTGTTCTTCATGTATGTTATGTTAATTGCCCTGTTTAAGGGCTACATTGCTAATATTGATTTAATACAATGTTTTATTTATTTATTTATTTATTTATTTAATTTCATGTTATTTTAGGAATTTCATCTTTCTCAAACTTATCATGAAGGACTTGTCAAATTACAAGCAAAAGAATATGAAAAGGCTCGCGAGCTTTTAGAATCTGTCCTTAAAGATCCTCTTATTGCTAATGCTCAGGTCCATAGAGGTGCCGGTGACAGTCATCTATTGCAGCTCAGGTTTCAATCTGTACTCTATATCAAGTTGTTGGATCGTCGTGTAGTTTACCATGTCAATCTGTTGTTTATCGAACGAAGCAATGGTTGGCACAAATCGATTGTTACAGTTTCTTGTAACTTAAGTTTTAGGAAGCTATTGATTCCGATAATAATGTTTTAATTTTTTTTACTTATGTCGATTTCTTCTAACAGTTAGTTTCTACAGATTTTTGGCATTGAAAAACCTTGCTGCTGTTTTTCTTCAGCAAGGTTCTACTCATTACGAGAATGCTCTGCATTGTTATCTTCAAGCTGTGGAGATTGATTCTAAAGATTCCGTTGTCTGGAACCAGCTGGGAACACTGTCATGTTCAATGGGTTCGCTGAGTATTTCACGTTGGGCGTTTGAGCAAGGCCTCTTGTGCAGCCCTAATAACTGTAAGCACCTAATATTTTAAATATGCCCTTAATCTCTGTGTTAAATTCCTTCATGTTTTTCAATTGAGCTTGTTTGTTGGATAAAAACTAGAGAATGACATTCACAGCGTACAATTGCATCTGGACTGTAGAATTACTTGAAACCCCTTTTTGTATCATCAGCAACAAAAACAAAATTAACATCTTGAACAAGGTCAAATGCCATTCCAATTGTATTAATTTGTTGCTTCTCACTGATTGGACATTCAGCTAGAATTCATTCTAGCATATCTATATTCAGTGTTTTACTAAATGTCCTCATTCATTGCATTTAATTATTTCTTAAACTTCTATGGGGGTACAGGGAAGATTATAGATATGCAAGCTTTTACCCGTGAGTTGCGAGCGTCGTGGCTCAAGGTCGAAATTTGTTTGCATTATTATCTAGACAAAATTAGTTCTTTCAAAATTATTTGGATAATCATTTCCAACAATAATGTTCATCCTTTGTAAGTTGTTTTCATAAGTTATTCTATTCAATAGTAGTTCTATCTGTGCATCTGCGAGTTTCAACCCTTAATGCGTATCTGCAGGGAATTGCATGGAAAAACTTTTGGAAGTTCTTATCGCAATTGGTGATGAAGTTGCTTGCCTTTCTGTTGCTGAGTTGATTCTGAGGCACTGGCCGTCACATTCCCGCGCTTTGCATGTTAGAAATACCATTGAAGAATCGGAACCATTGCCATTTGCTCCCAGAGGCATAGACAAATTGGAACCAAAACATGTGCGGCTCAAATTTCCTGACAAGAGAAAAGCTAATAATGAGAATCTAGATGACGATGTTGCATTTAAAAAGCTGAACCAAAACAAAGATCTATACCTCAGCGAAGCTTCCTGGGTGGCTCTTGCTGATGCACTGCTGGAAATCTTATTGCCTTCAAATCTGCAAATTTCTGAGGTAGAACATAAAAAAACGTGCAATTCTCCGGACATTAAGCTAAGAATAAACTTACCTTGTAGTTCAGAAGCTGCTGTGAACACTGTGGAAGTGAAAGGGTTAAGTGGTGAAGATAGTCCTTTTATTGATGGTAATGTAGGACTGGCAAGTGATTTTAAAGACAAAGAAGCAAATACCCAAGAAGAACAACCACATGAAAGGCGAAGTTCTCGACTTGAAAGGCTCCGCAGTCGTAAACCAGGGAAAGAAGAATCAAGCTTTTGTGGCAAGGATCCTGCCAAGATTGTCATTCGGTATCTAGAACCTTTCATTGCTGGTGGATTGGGTGATCAAGAAGCTATTGATAGTGATACCACAACACTATCCTCAGCAGGAAATTCTGAATATGATAATGTTTCTGCATTTTTAAGACAAACTTCAAATAATTATGGTGCTTACCATTTGGGGCACTTGCTGTTAGAAGAGGTTTCAAGACAAGGCCTTCCATTTCAGGATGCTTTTGTCAAATTTCTGGAGTTGGAAAAGTTGACAAGGCATTGGGGAAAGGATAGAACTGCTGAGTGTAATATTTTTCTTGCTGAGCTGTATTATGATTTTGGGTTATGCTCCCCCACTGGTTCTAAACGACTGGAATGGATGTCAGAGGCATCTTATCATCTCTGCAAGATTGTAGAGTCTGTAGCTCTTGATTATCCTTTTCACTTGACTAGTGCCTTGAATGAAGGTTGCAATTTAATTGATGGTTTCCCAGAGACTAGTGGAACATCAATAAATACCTCCACTGAGAATAATGCAGATTTAGACAGCTCACTTTTAATGAAGAACAGTTCATTCTGGTCTCGATTTTACTGGTTAAGTGGGAGATTGTCTATTTTTGAAGGCAACAAGGCAAAAGCTTGTGAAGAGTTTTGTATTGCTTTGTCACTTTTGGCAAAAAGGGAAAAAATAGAAAATTCCCCAGGTTCAATCCCCCGCCCACATTGCAAGGATGTAAAAGAGATAAATATTGATAGAGTTCTTTACGAAGTTAATATATTGAAGGTCAATTTTTTGATGGAAAAGTCCATCATTAGTATGATGGAACAAGAAAAGTATTTTGACTGTGTATCTCTACTTTCACCACTTTTGTTCTCCACACAGGATGTCTACTTCAATTCATTTTCTTTATCCATGAAAGATAAAAAAGATGAAAAGATAACTTCCATCGAGCTCAGAGCTCTAGATGTTCTAATTGAAGCATGTCAGAAGACAATGCCAATGGATGTAGATCTGTATTTCAATTGCCATTACAGAAAACTGAAAATACTTATGGCATTGATGGGTTTGAATACAAGTATTACATCATTTAAATCTTCTGATCAAACACTTGGTTTCAGCGGACCTTCAAATTTGGATACTGACTCAAGTGAAAGCTCTAGCAAGCAATGTAGCCACTTGGTTGCTGAGGAAGTGAAGGCACTCTCTGACTGTATATCACAAGTGAAGAAAGTTATTGATCAATGCGGAGATTCCGTGAGTAAATATCATTGTCGATAGTCTTGGATTCTAAGCTGTCTGATCATGAGGTGTATTTCTTTAAAATTACTTTTCTGTCAATCCATGTAGTTCATGAAACATATATGTCGTTAATTCTACTCCCCTTGCACAATTTAATTAAATCCATTAGTTAAAACATACCTACTAACTGTCTTTTATGAGACTGTGTAATTACCCTAATCCATGGACTTCTACATTTAATTACTCCTTTTTTTGGATAAACTTGACATGCTTCCGCAATATGGCAAAAGAAGTTTCCTGTTGCATCTAAAAACAAAAAACTCCCCCATTTTTGGCTTTTCTTATTATTTTCAATTTTTAGAAGTGATTTATTTCTCTATAAATCTAGAAGAAAAAAAGAACAGTACTGTATTTCTATTTGGAGCTTTGTTCTCCTATCTTGTTTTCCCCTCATTCTTTTTATATTAGCAAACAATTGTCTGATGTCTTTGATCTGGATATATTTACTGCAATCATTTGCTATTTCATCAAATGGGAAAGTCTTTTGAACTTAGTTTAGTCTGAAGTATTATCCAATATCCATATTAATTTTTATTTTAAACCTGGTTTAGTTGGATTAGAAACCCATTTATTTGATCTTTAAATAGAAATTTAAGACCTTTGTCTGTACAACAGTATTCAATAGGACTAAAGAAGTAATACAAAGTGCATGTTGCTGATTTGTAGTCCCCTGATATATATGTCATGTGAAGCTTGAATTTGGAGACAGTGGCCCAATTATTTTGTCACTGGGTACTTTTCAATAGAATTAATTGTTTGTTGGGTCAATCTTGGGTGTGCAATTTCAATTTGTATTGCAGTGATTCTTCACAGATCATTTTATTGATTTTGAAAGGAATAAGAACTTTGGTATTATGGCAATAAACAATTTTTACTGTCCAATTCTGTAATTTGGAGTGGATTGCCCTGATTTTTAAGGACCTTCAATTGACACCAGATATGCTTTGTTATGTTGTGAGTATGGCTTTTATATATTGTATTGCTCATGACTGTTTCAACTGAATTTCCATTTCTCATACATGGAGAAGCCGCTCATCTCTGCTGCATTCTTGATTTTCTCTTTGTTACTTTCTTCTACTGTTGCAGAGTGTCTCTTATTATCCTCTTAATTATATTTTCCTCCCTTTTGTCATGAACTGTATGTTTAATTGAAAAGTAAAACAGCGTGAGATTGCTAATCCAAGCTAATGTAACATGGTTTTATGGACTGTACTGTCTGTTTTCTCACCATTTAGAATGTCCTTTGTCGTGAAAGCATATTTGTTCTTATGTTGGCAGGATGGCCTCACTATTCCAACAAGCAGCCTTTGTCAAATGCAATCTCTGCTGCTGTTAATCATGAGCTATGTCGCGAATGTACTTGTCTGCAACAATACCTCGGCACAAGCAATCTCTGATCAAGTAGAAAGTAGCTGTTTTGTTGATGCAGCTATTGTATTTTGCAAACTCCAGCATCTTAGCCGAACCACACCTATCAAAACTCAAGTTAGCTATCTTCTTCGTGATATAATTTTTACTTTGAATGATTACTCGTTTTAGTTATTCATTTTTTTAATTGGAAACTTCTGCCACTCTTTCCTGAATTCTCAACTCAGGTTGATTTAATTGTTGCTACGCATGACATGCTTGCTGAATATGGGCTTTGCTGTGTCGGTAAAGGTGGCAAAGGTGGAGAAGGAACATTTCTTAGATTTGCAATAAAGCATCTCTTGGCATTGGATATGAAGTTTAAATCCAGCTCTAACCTTAAAAATAAAGAATCGATGCGATGTGAAGAAGCATCTAATAATAATATTATCAATGTATCTATGGAAGATTCAAGATCAGATACATCAGATTTCCGGATGGATTGGACCAGAATTAATGAAATTACCTCGGTGAAAAAGGAGGTTTCTGAAGAAGTGTCTAAAAGCATTTCATCTTGCAAAGTTCAGAATAAAGACGGTGAGGAAGAAGAGTGTGAAAATCATGTGGGTGCTGGGACTGACTGTGAGTTAGTTAAGGGTGAAAGTTCATGCAATCAATTGATTGAATGTGGAAATGAACTTTCTGAAGATGAAAGGGAAGAACTCGAGTCTATAATTGACAGTGCCTTAGATCAGTGCTTTTTCTGTTTATATGGATTAAACCTAAAGTCAGATTCATCCTATGAAGATGATCTAGTGATGCACAAAAATTCAAGCCGGGGAGATTATCAGACCAAGGAACAGTGTGCTGATGTTTTCAAGTATGTTCTTCCTTATGCAAAGGCATCTTCTGTGAGTCCTCTCTATCTTTAATTTGTATATGTTAGCTTGTTTACAATATGTGGTACCGAAATTGCAATCTTGGTTTTTTTTTTTTGTGCGCTAAACTTTTTTATGTCTGTTAGAAAACTGGACTGGTCAAGCTTCGCAGAGTTTTAAGAGCTATCAGGAAACACTTTCTTCAGCCACCAGAGGATCTCTTGACAGGAAATCCAATTGATAAGTTCCTAGATGATCCTAATCTATGTGAAGATAAACTATCAGAGGAGGCAGGGTCTGAAGGATTTCTTGAAACTATAACTAAGACCATGTTTCCTGACGTGGGAGGTCTTGGACAGTATAACACAACGCTATTAAGGAGGTATACATTTACACTGTACTGTGATTTTATATGTCTGTTTATATGGATTAAACCCAAGGTCAGATTCATCTTATGAATCATATTTAATGGCTACTATATATCAATGATATTCCTTGTTTTATATTCTAGGTTTAACTCAACATTTTTTTTACTTTCAGGTCTGAGCCATATTTGGATGTCTACTGTAACTTGTATCATTTCTTGGCTCTGTCTGAGGAAATGAGTGCAACAGATAAATGGCCTGGATTTGTGCTGACCAAGGAAGGGGAAGAATTTGTTGAGCAAAATGCTAAGCTCTTCAAATATGATCTCATGTACAATCCTCTGCGCTTTGATAGCTGGCAGCGACTTGGAAATATTTATGACGAGGTAAGTTTAACTTCAATTTGGCTTATTAAAACCTTGATTCTTTGAAAGTTTCAGATGAACAATGACGTCTTGGTATCTAAATTTGTTAACATAAAATTTCATATATGTTTCTTGGTTGCACCAAGCCAGGAAGTAGATTTGTTACTTAATGATGGTAGCAAGCACATTAATGTAGTAGGATGGAGGAAGAATCCTACTCTATCTGAGAGAGTGGAAACAAGCCGAAGAAGGAGTAGACGGTGCCTACTAATGAGTTTAGCTTTGGCAAAGACATCTGCTCAGCAGGTATCACACTGCATATATTCACTCTTTTTAAATATCCTTTCCTTGGACGAGAATAGTTAGTATCCTCTTGTTTATTTAGGTTCAATCAATATAAGATTTTAACTATAATAACAGAATAGAATATTGTTTATACCCCTAAACTTTCCATCCAAATGTTATCTGCAATTAGTTCTTTTGATGATGGAACTCATTGTTTTTGGTAGCTACTCGTTTACTCTTAAATGCCGGATAATATTTAAGGCCAACAAATGTACAATAAAAAGTCATCTTCATGCTGTAATGTCCAATGGTCATATTGTTAGGGATTTGCAACTTCATATGCTTACAAGTTACCATGTTAATTTGAATAAATACTCTTGGGATTTTTAAATGTTGGTTGCCTTTGTCCAGGCAGACATATTTGATTTTGTATTTAACTTTTTTGTGTGTATTTATTGTATTTAACTTTCTTGTGAAGTTGTGATGTTCAAGACTTGTAATATTATTTATTTGCAACTGTAAATGCTTACAATGCTATTTTATAAACTCTTTTGATGTTTTAGATGTAGGTTGTCAGCTGTCACTGTCTTGGCACGCATATTGATTCTGTTTTTTTTTTGGTGTATTTGTTGTATTTCCAGTGCGAGATACATGAGTTATTGGCATTGGTATACTATGACAGTCTTCAAAATGTAGTCCCATTTTATGATCAAAGATCTGTTTTGCCCTCAAAGGATGCAGCATGGATGGCGTTCTGTGAGAACTCAATGAAACATTTTAAGAAAGCTTTTGCACTTCAGTATGTCCTCTTAACTTGTGTCTTATTTTCTGCACTTATCTTGGTATTATGACGTTTATGGACCAACTTTGTTCATTTTCAGGCAAGATTGGTTGCATGCATTTTACTTGGGTAAACTTAGCGAAAAGCTTGAATATTCACATGAAATTGCATTATCATATTACAATAAAGCTATTGCTTTGAACACATCAGCTGTTGATCCTGTCTATAGGATGCATGCCTCACGCTTGAAACTATTATTTAAGTGCGGAAAACAGAATGTGGAAATTTTGAAGGTTTAACCCCTTTCTGACTGCTTTACAATATTTTGATATTACTTTATTTGTTTGCCTTTGCCTTTGCCATTGTCCATTTATTCTGACTGCATTAGTTTTCATGTCTTTGTTTCTGTCTTTAATAGTTGCATTAAAGATCAACTTCAATTTTTTAATTGACTTGATGATCTGGTGCACTTGATCTATATTCTTGATTGTTGTCCGGTCCTCAACAGGTTCTTTCAGCAAACTCCTTTGATCAATCTGTTAAAGAAGCTGTCACAAGTATCCTCGGCAGCACTGATACATCTTTAAATACAAAGGAGAGGGTTATTCATACGAATTATGTGGAGACAAAGCATGAAGGGTTATTCAATTTGGATACTGCATGGTCCATGCTTTACAATGATTGCCTTTCTGCACTTGAAACTTGTGTCGAGGGGGAACTCAAGCATTTCCATAAGGCACGATACATGCTGGCTCAAGGGTTGTATAGAAGGGGTGAAAGTGGTGATATAGAGAGGGCAAAAGATCAACTATCTTTCTGCTTCAAATCTTCACGCTCATCATTTACTATAAATATGTGGGAAATTGATAGCATGGCAAAAAAAGGAAGGTACATTTTTATTATTAACCTTTTTATTATCTTTCCACTTCTATTATTATTGGTTATCCTTTTCTTTTTAACCTTTATTTAGTTTACACTAAATGAAATTTTTAAAAAGAAACATTTGATTATTGATGGCTCATACAAAGGGATATTTCCAAAGGTATGTGATAAATACTTTAGTATTTCTATTGTCTATCTTGAAAAAGATTTGAAATATATAATTTCGTGGAATCTCTTTTTTTTAATGAAAAGAAATCTTTCTCAAGTTGTCTTATAAAACTTGGGTACTTACCCCTCAATAAAATAACTTTTTATGGATTTGTTATCTGTACCATGCAGGAGTTAGGAAACAGCGATGTTTTCAATAACTAAACTAATTTCTACTTTGCATTTAATGATGTCAGGCGCAAGACGCCGGGTTCTACCGGGAATAAAAAAGGCCTCGAGGTTAACTTACCAGAAAGTTCTCGAAAATTCATTACTTGCATTCGAAAGTATGTGCTGTTTTATCTCAAACTATTGGAGGAGACAGGAGATAGATCCATTCTTGAACGTGCATATGTTTCTCTCCGGGGAGATAAGCGGGTAAATCCCTAAAAGTCTGATTTTGCAATTATATTTCAGCAAACAATAACTGCTGTTGCTTAGTTATGCACCATTTGTTCTCATGGGAACTGAAAGCAATTTCTTTATAATCCCTTTTTTCCACTTGATGCTTCTTTCGCTGATTTTGACTTTATTTCCTTTTAGATAATAAGATGAACATATGTTTTTGGAGATATGGATTTACAGTTTATGCAGGCTTAAGGAAGGAACCCACCTTCTTGTTCATATCAAAATCTGATAGAAAATTGAAAGATTTACTATCAGACGGCTTTATCTAAACGTAAAGAAAAACTCTTGGCAGTATTATTTTATATAAAATCAATCTGATCTTGTACCAATCATATCATCACCTTTCTCTTTAACCTTTTCCCTTTGTCTTCACGAAAAAGTATTTATATAAAAATCTAAACATAATCGGGTCGGTTTTGCCTCTGGAGTAATATATTTGGAAATTTCTATTGCTGATTTTCTCAACTACGTATGATCCAATCCAATAGACGATGTTTCTCCTAGTTCAACAATAATAGCATTGATCTCATTAATTATTTGATCCTCCTTCCCCCAAACACTTCAAAAGCATTTCTTAAGCAGCCTTTGAAACTTCTATATATGGGCTAATTCTGTGGTGCACAAGTAAAATAGTGTTATACCGTGAACAAGTACCGTGAACAAGAATTTCCATCATTGGATCAATAAGTCCAATTGTACCTCACTTGATCCAATGGTGGGAATTATTGCTCCAACACTAAAAACAAACTTGTGCATGATAGAACACATATCTCACTTGTGCACCATATAGAACTAGCCTTCTACCTGTCTCTCCCCACCCCCCGATTATTTCAGTATTTGCATTCATGAGCACAACCCTAAAAACAAACTTGGATCAATAAGTCCAATTGTACCTCACTTGATCCAATGGTGGGAATTATTGCTCCAACACTAAAAACAAACTTGTGCATGATAGAACACATATCTCACTTGTGCACCATATAGAACTAGCCTTCTACCTGTCTCTCCCCACCCCCCCGATTATTTCAGTATTTGCATTCATGAGCACAACCCTAAAAACAAACTTGGATCAAAAAGTCCAATTGTACCTCACTTGATCCAATGGTGGGAATTATTGCTCCAACACTAAAAACAAACTTGTGCATGGTAGAACACATATCTCACTTGTGCATCATATAGAACTAGCCTTCTACTTGTCTCTCCCCACCCCCGATTATTTCAGTATTTGCATTCATGAGCACAACCCCTTTGCTCACCCCCGTAGCTGCATAAAACATTTCAATATTGTCTGGGTTCCCATAATAGTATGCATTAATCACTCTCACCTTAAACCCACATAATTTATTGTCTTATTTGCACACCCTGTCATCAGATCTGAAAGTATTATTGTAAACCTGATCTGTATTGTCTCTCTTTTACTTGTAGTTTTCATTATGCATTGAAGATCTTGTACCAGTGGCTATCGGAAAATATTTAAAAGCTCTGATTTCAACTATGCGTCACTCTCAGACTACTGCCTCTCCTCCAATGAGCAGTTCTGACAATGTGTTGGAGAGAATGTTTGCGTTATTTATGGAGCAAGGAAGCTTATGGCCAGAAATATGCAGCTTGCCTGAAATTGAGTGCCCTGATACATCAGAGAGTCTCGTTTATGGGTAATACTATTTAATTTAAATAAAATAAAATTTTTAACCAATTCTGAGTCCACAAATTTTTGTAGCTTCTGTGGTTGAAATATAACGTCTTTGCTGCCTGTTTTGTCCTAATTCAGATGCTCAAATAATTGCAGGTATCTTCACGAACATATAGCATTATTGGAGATAAATGGAAAACTGGAAACTCTTGAAACAATTAATGAGAAGATTCGAAAACGTTTTAAGAATCCTAAGCTCTCAAATAGTTGTTGCGCAAAAGTTTGTCAGCATGCTTCTGTTGCTTTGTGTCGATCTCTAATATATAATTTGGCACAAATTACTCCCATATCATGTGGATTCTCAAATGGAATTCAGGTCCATAATTTGAATGATGATGGGATGGAAAATAGCCAGTTGCGTATTGATTTGCAGCCACGTGAATTATGGATTACAGCTTTTGAAGATCCATCTCATTTAGAAAAGATTGAAACAAAATGGAGTGCCATTTTATCAAAAATAAGGGATATACTGATCAAGAAAGCTTCCGATGAAAATTTGGAAACAGCAAACACTCTGTTCAGAGCTTGCTATCATTTTTACCGGGAGAGTTCTTCTGTGGTGCTTACCTCCGGCCTCAACTTTTATGTAATTCCAGCTCAATTAGTAACAGTGACACCGTTTGACCCAACTATGACTGGAGTTGAAGCCCTTGATCTGAGCATCCCAAGGAAGCTTCTTTTGTGGGCCTATGCACTAGTGCATGGACGTTATGCAAATATATCAGTTGTTGTGAAGCATTGTGAAGAAATTTCAAAGGTATGCCGAGCTCTTTGTGTTAGATCATCTATTAGCAAGAAAAACCTAGATGGATTTTGTTAGGGCCATTTCTATAGTGCACAAGTGAGATAAGTATTGATATGCACAAGTTAGTTTTCACCATTGGATCATTAATTCCACATTTCCACCATAGGATCAAATGAGACATGACGGGACTTATTGATCCAATGGTAAAAAAACATGTGCATGGTGCAAGACTATTTTTCTTGTGCACATTGGACAAAGCCTGTTGTTAGGTATAAGTCATTCATCATTCATGTGTCTTCACCTATGCTAAGTCATTTATGTTTCTTCACCTAAGCTTTGAGATACTTGCTATATGACAATGTTTGAGAAAGGTGCCCTACTTCCAAATTTTTCATGGTTAACAATATGAATTTTCACTTCCCGGAGATGCAAGTTTGGAGTACATATCCACATGACAATTTAAGTTGGGGAAATTACGTAGTTATTGTAAATTTCTACAACTTTTGTTGTGAAGTACACTTGTACTTCAACTGAAGATTAAGCTGTAATAATCCTTTATTATGTTTACTCAATCATGCATGATTCTGAAAGAACCGATTCATCTGACCATCAATCCTTACATTTTGTTCTGTGGTGCAGTCAAAAATGAAAAGGGGAAGTGGAACGTCACCTGCGCTTACAAACAACTCACCTGCGCTTACTAACAACTCACCTGCCACTGTCCCAACTCTTCCTGGTAATTTGTCATGCTCAATAACTAATATTGGGTTGGATTTTGAAAGTCTAAAAGAAAGTGCTCAACAGTTACAACACTTGTTCGTTGTAGGTAGCAGTAGAAGTGGAACAAATGACGTTGATTCTATCCATGTTACAACAGCAGGGAGTGGTTCACTTTACACCGATGACATTCAGAAGAATCTATTTGGTTCTCCCCAGTTGCATCAATGTACCACCAACGATGCAGAGAAAAGCAATGTGAACGCACGTGAGGCAGAAACACATGATTGACAGTCTTTCTTGCAAAGTTTGGAAGTTTTAACTACATACAACCTGGAAATCCTGTTGTGTATAAGAAAATGCTATGATTATAAAATGTATGGTCTTGCTCACATGTGCCTTTTTTTAGCATTTGCCTAAATGCAAACCATATTTTAGGCAAACCATATTCTAATCTAGAGCCGTTAGCTTGGCATGAATTATCGATTGTTTTTGTTGGGCGAAGAAAATGCTCATTTATTTTATCAATTAAAAAACAAATGAACATTACTATTAGACTTTGGCAGAAAATGAATATGAAAAAAAATATAAATCATAGTCTATACCTTCTTTTTTTTTTATAATAAACAGTACTCCATACTTGAATTTTAGAACATGACCAAAATTAGTTTTCTTCTCATTAATCTAATCGATGGTGTAGTTTCATGTTTGTTTGTGTTATATATGCTTTTACAAAAAAAATCAGCAAGTTTTCAATTGGATTTTAATTGAGCTATGAGATTTGGGTGAAGTCTTAGATTTTCTGGTCTCTAGAATGGAGGAAACCCCGAGAAACAACATTTTTCTTTCTTAATATGAGATGACAAATTAATAATATTGTGGCTCTTGTTAGCTAAAAGCTTTCCATATTTTTACCTAATTGTGACATTGCTGAAGCTATTGCCACTATTTCAAAATCTAAAACCACATTTATAACTCTGATAGTATCACGTATTTATATATTCAGACAAGTCTATGATATCTAACATTATTTTCTTTTTAACATACGGACTCTTCCTTTAAGAAAATTTTTGGAAAAATATTTTAATTAGACGTGTCTTCATTATATATGTTCATTTTTCTCCATTAATACAATTTTAGTTATTTGACCGAGAATATTTTATAAAAGAATAAGAAGTTTAAACTTGGGTCATCCACATATGTGTTTATATAGGGAGATGTAAGGGTGAGAGGAAAATTTTTCGTCAAAAAAAAAGTATGTGTTGGCTACTAGACCAATAGTAAAAAAAATTAAAAAAAGTTATTTCTACTTCACACAGAAAGAATATCATTCATAAATTGTTTTGAGAAAGTTTCTTAAATAACAGCTTATCAATGTATAGAAATATTCATGATTTCTTTAAATTACTTCGAAAATTGTCTCAAAATAACTTCATTTGAAGTTTTCAGGACTCAATGAAAACTTTCTATAGTACTTTGTTTATAATTTATAATGCAAACTGAGGGCAGAACATTAGTTTTGATACCACGAGCAATGTAAGACTTCAGGAAACATAAATTTTATGTTCAATTTAGACATTCAGATTAATTTATAATCCAGATTTTTTCGTGAATAATTTATAATCCAGATATTAAATTTTTTTGTTCGTGTTTATTGTAATCCAGAACATCTTTGGAAAATTAAATGAATATAAGGAAATTCAATATAAAAAATTTCTAGTTCAAAAATAAGGACAGTATTAATTTATCAAAATCTCGTAATCATGTTCTTTTTTGTTGATAAAATCAGCGTAATCATGTTTCACATCAAGTTTGAATATATATGAATCTTTTTGCTGTATGAAAATATATTTTGAGTGAAAAATTGAATGCAAATTATTACAAAAATCCAATTTCATTACTCAACTCAATTTCCTACCAACTCTAATACGCTCACACATAGAAAAACATAATCATTAATTTAAAATAATATCATAACTTTTAAAGAATCTGTTGCAAATTTTGAAATATCTTGTTCACAGACAAAACCTCCAAACCATGACCGTCATTAATTGAACATATTTTTTTAGAAGTCGAACATGATATTCCAGAGTTTACACAAAACCCAGACACACTGCACACCAACAACTATTTATGCTGGGGTCTAGGAGTGATATATATTGAAGACATGAACGCATTAAATATTACAAACAGACCAGTGAGGCATCTATTTATAGTTGTTGTCAAGCTTCACATGCAATAATATACGGAATTCAGCAGCATGGCAAAAAAAGAAAAACCACTGAAATTGATAACAAAGCTACTGCGAAGTCGATTTGTTGAGACTCTTGGCTGGCTTAGCATTGGGATTTATTTTGCCGATTTTTTACCCCCTCAAAACTTCTGGTTAAAATTTGAATTTTAACAGAATTTACACCAAAAACATAACATAAACAATAATCATCATCTCATAACTATAACAATTGATTCTAGACACTAATATACTATTCCGTAATCTGAACTAAAATAAGCAAATAAATATTTGAGTTCAAAATATATTAGAAGCTGATAGAACAAATAACTAGTTATGTAATTAACCGATGTCTTTGTATGGATATGAGAGCGAGGCAAGGCTAACTTATATATCAGCCATACTACTTTTATCATTTCAAGAATGAGGTATGAAAACATAAATTACAAAAACATATTCTAAATCAAATTATAAACCGACACCCAAATTCTCACTGTGCCAACTTTACTGAGCTTGAAAGCATTTGCCAATTGAACAAAATGGCATGAGTTACTAGTCCACAACATATTCTGAAGAGTGCTTAAATGCTCGTTGATATTTACACATTAGATAATTCAAGGTGAAAATTATTTAATTTTTAGAACTATTGAACTTTAGGTGTTACAGTAACGAATACCTCTACGTCTACTTTGGATTTCTGTAGTTCTATTTTGCCCCACCTCAAGTTTTCCTATCATCTCTATGTCAATCTTTGACCTATTCTAGACGTACTCAAATCGAACATGTGACGGATCAAGAGGAAATGGGGAAAAAGTTAATGTTGAATATATGCTGTGAACATACCATCATGACTGCCAGAACAGCTCAAAATCGTTACTATACAAGGAACGGTCTTGAATTTCCAGATTGGCAACATGCCAATTAATGAGTTGAGACTGGAATAATTTACACAAAACCAGTCCAGCGGGGAAAATCCACCATTCATTGTCGTCCCTGCGCACCCAATCAATTAAAAATAAATAACTAGGCAAATATTCCCAAATAAGCATATCTTGTTGAAGCTAAGAATACCCTTACATGATATTCCAAGGCTGAATGCTGGGGTGTTTTTTGCTGGAAGAGGATTGAGAGTTGTAATGAATATATCCACATAGAAATGCAACCACCTGATGATAGAAAAAGTAACAAAATCCCCAATTAAGACAAATAAAACCCATATAATTAAATTGTATTTCACCCTAACAACTGGAAAAACACATTTGTCTGACAAAGGAATAAAATGCCAATCAGCTGAAATTTGATAGAAAACTCACAACGTTTATAAAGGATGTAAGATTCCACAGAGCATAGAGACGTGCAAGGCCCGCGGATCGCCTTGGTCCATGACTAAATAGAGCATTGATTCCAACAGGAAATGGGAGAAGAATGCCAAAAGGTAATATAAACAATACAAGAAATACATCCACCAAAGAAATTGAGTACAACTGAAGCAGGGTAAGTAATACTAAACTAAAATCTCCTAGAAGCAACATTGAGATTACTAAACCAACAAGATCCTGCAGTCACCACAATAAAGGAAAATGGGGAAGTCAGTTTTCAAATCATGCAAGCACCGGAACAAGCTTTGAGTCTGCAAAAATTATAATTACAAGATACCTGATGCCCAACGGGTTTTGTATTCTGAAGTATAAAAGAGAGAAGGTAAAAGATATCTCTCTTCTTGTCAAGCATCTGCAAATTGTTTACGTCTAAAGCAACTCCATGCACCTTCCGCCTCATACAATTGTCCTCAATTCTTCCACCAGGGCTTAAGCGAGCTCCACTTGCAAGCCCCAAGTGACTTTCCTTTGTAACAGTCTGAACCCTGGAAACCAGAACATAAACATATCATGTATCACACGCAGAAAGCCATACCACAAATCTCTGGATCATTTATCAGCACATCATGATTACTTTTTCTCATTAAGATTATAGGAAAAGAACTTGGTAGCATGTCAAGAATATAAGGAATTAATTACCGTGATATTTCCTCAATTCTTGACGCACCATCAATACTTCCTCTAGTGGCCGGATAACCTTCTTCTTCTTCGAGAGCATATACCACAAGCCCATAGTGGCCATAGCCAATACTTGTAGCCTCAAACCAGGCAAGATCAACACGTACACCATGGACGCTCAATGCAGGATTAGCATGAGTTTCAAGCCATCTGATGACAGGTCTCAATGTTACTCTTAGTCGTCCACGGCGCACTAACCGCAATTGTGCATTCAGCCCAGCAACTAATCGATACCATGTTGTAGGCTGAACTGACTGCGAAAAAGAATAAACAAATATGCCTGTAAATTAACTGCTGCAACAGTGGAACAAAAAGTAACAAGTCATACATCTTATCTTAATCTTAATCTTAATCTTATCTTAATCTTAATTATTATAAATGGTAAGTTGTGACACCTTTTTTGCTTACCACTTAACCCTAATTTTTTCCCTCCTAATCACTCTCTTAATGACCACCTCAACTACTCCTTAATTCTCTCAACTAATTTACAAGCACTATGTACACGTTTTTATATATTACTTTTCTTTTTTGTTTTTTCTTATAGAGCCACACAAAACTTTAATGCTATATTGTATTGTAGACTATCTCTTTATTTTATCTCTTTACTATTTTTTGTTCTTATTGTACGCTCTCTCTTCTCTCCCTAACTATATACGCTCCTTTCACTTCTTCAAAACAATCCACAGTATCCAACCCTTTATCCACGTACCACCTCCTTCTCTCCTATTTTTCGGCCACCGTTGGCTGCCTTTTGAGAAACAAACCGATTAATCTCTTCATTGTGAGCTCAGAGCAGCTTCGCCAGTGACCACCACGTTGAAAATTGTCTCTGTCGAATCAGAGTTCTCTTCTTCTTCTTCTCCCAAATTAAAAAACAAAATTAGTCGGTGATGGTGGTTTTGCAATCAACCTTAACGAGACAGACATGTAGTTGAAGAAACAACTTCAAGAGAGAGAGAAAGATTACAACTTTGCTTTGATTTGATGCCCCTTTTACCATTGTATTTAGGAATCTCCAATCTTCAATTTGCAGAGGCGAGTTTTTTTTGTTCTTTCTTTTGATTCTTTCTATTTTTTGAGATTTTGCTTTTTGTTTCAATGTTTTCTTGATTTTTTGTTGTAAAACGAATCTGTCGCTTTTTTGTAGCTTGAATTTGTGAAATCAGCTGGAAATTGTTGTTCTTTGGGTGATTATGCAGGAAAAGTAGTAGATCAGATTAATGTTTTGATCGTTGAATTTTTTCCTCATCTGGGTCATGGGTAAATTTACAAACTAGCAAGTGGATACAATTTTTTTTTATATATTTTTTTTTTTTACAATTTATTTTGGGGATTGGCTTTTTTTATACTTCAAGTAGTGGTTTATGATTGTCAAGATTTAGATTTTTCTTTCTGATTTTTGTTTTTGGAATTTTTTTTATTGGAGTTTCTGTTACATCAGTGGCTAACAGTTTTATTCGATTTAAAGGATTAATTTTAAAAGGTTACACAATTCGCTTTCATTCCACATTGCATGTAACAATTGCTTTCTATCTTCTTAATCTTTTTCTAATTTTGTTGAAAGTATTCATTCCATATTGCAGGTAACAATTTTATTTATTTGTTTTCATTCATTTTATAGATTACTATTTGAATTGAAATATAGATATGTGGTTATGAGCTTAAAAATGTATGAGTTTTGTATCTATTGCTGGAGTTCTTGAAGATACCTCTTGATATATGTTTTACTACGCCCATTTGGAACCACTGCAATCAACTAAGTATAAAAGGACATTATAACTCAATGAAATGTCTTTGTATTTTTGGCATTAGCTTATTACTAAAATAATGCATTATACATTAGCTATGTAATATTAGATTTTTTTGTGAAGTCAGACACTAGGAATTAAAATGCATCACAAAATTGTCATTTTATTTTTAAGTGCAGTTTTGTTCTTTGAAATTATTCCACTTTCTTTTAATAGAATTTAAAGTTTTATTTTGTTGCCATTCTATTTGAAAATGTCGCGTGTTACTTTAAAGTATTGTTAATATACGTGAGGTCTTCTTAATAAGAAAGAAACACAAATGTCTTTCTCAACCAGTAGTTAAATTATCCCGTCTTCGTGATTTTGCATTGTATGAATTTCATATTTGGATGAAGGAGGGAAATCACAATAGGCAGCTCGGGGTTGTGGTTTACGGTGGAAGCTTTCAGCAACAACCGACACCCTTTCTCTTCTTTATTTTTCAAAGGTATTTTTCAGAAGTTTTATTTTAATACATTATAGTACTTTAATCAACACAAATGATGCCTCACATGTACAATTGGTGTATTACAATGAAAAAAATTCAAATTGTTGGGAAGAAAAGATGAATAAACTATGCAATCGATATGATATCTTGCTTGGGCTGAAGTTCACATGACCAGAATTTTTATGCAAGATTCCATTTCCACTGTTTAAAGTTCACTAATGTTTGAGGAGTGTCTTTACAAATACAATAAATGTGAAGGAGTGTAGATAATGAAGGTAGCAATCTCATAAATTTTGAGAGAAAGAATGAAAGTAATAATAATTGGAACTTGGGTAAATATGTTTGGTAAAGCTTCATATGTGAATGAATTTTTTGTTATTGTTCCCTTTTAGGATTGAAAAAGATGAAATTTAGCTGCATGTTTATACATTTTAAATGTTAATTGGTTTCAACTATTTGACATTATAAATATTGTTATATCTAACATCTATAAAACCGATAAAGTCGCCGATGTAAGTTATGTTTAAAGAATTTCAAGTGGCAGAATCATTTAGTTTTTATACTGCCTTATGTAGGTAGGGCCATGGCTGGAAGCAGAGTTGCAGCTACTGGATTTATAGTTTGGTTACAATTATAAGGAGTATGATGCTTCAAATTGTCTAATCTAACCAATCATTAGTTTTGGAGCACTAAATGGCTCTCAAAATTGTTTAGGAATTTTTTGTTTTTACTCAAATCATTGTATCTATGTGATGCATTTTTATGTATGATAGTTCAAATGGGAAGTGTGAGTTATGGGTGTAGGCAGTGTAACAAACTTCAAAATTACTCCTCAGCTAATAGTACTTTATTTTTGTTCTATGCGTAATGATGGAGAATGGACTGCCTTTTACTGAGGATGATGATTGGTGAAAGGTTTAGTTTAGTTAAAAATATAAGGGAAATATACAACTTATTATCAGGCAAATAGTTTTTTAATTTGATTTGGCTTTGATGTTTTTTAATTTTGATTTTTCAATTTTGGGTTCTAATTGCAGAGTCGTTTTTCCTGCATTCAATTTTCAAACATTGATCATTTACCAATGGAGTTTAGATAGCTGACACTCATCATTCTGCAAATCTATTTAAGGGTCTTTTACCGGAGAAGAAAAAATGAGGCATGGATGCTACTGGATCTATGATCTTCTAAATTATCTGAAAAGGATTGAAATATAATTTTAGAAAACAACACAGCGTATTCAAAACCAGTGTTTTGGCCAAGCGAGTTCATCCATTTCCATATGCCTAATGAATTCTATGACTTTGTGAATATAATTTTTGCTGAGTATGATTCATTGATTTTATATAGATGGTCATAAATTCAGGCATTTGAGTTTCTGTAAAATACTCATTGTATTTTGATTGACATCTAATTTTGAGTGATTTGTTTTTATTTTAATTTTTGTTTATTAGGTTGTTGTTTGTCTAATTTTATTAGGTTTTTATTTTAATAATGTATTGGGTACTATACATAGTATTTGAAATATGGGAAAAAAGTATCATTTAGGCAATATTTTGTTATGGTGCCTTGGTCTTGGATCGGTTAACACGGTCTTAGACGCAGGATAACCTTACTTTCGACCTATGGTGAAGGCAGAAGCGGGCTCGTCCTAGACAGAGTCTCTTCTTGAATTCACAAGTTTGTTTTTTGATAATAATAATTGATTGATTCCTATTCCAAATTGGACTGCCTTTAAATAGGCTTACAATTAAACAAATAGAAATCCTGATTAAACTAAGATAATAGCAACTAACTTATCCTACATTTACTATTCATTCAAATTTAAAAGATAGTAATCCTAAAGATAATAATCCTAGTTAATAGAATAATTTGTTCTAACTCTAAATCTTATCCTAACAATAATGAATTAACTTATTAAAATAAATAAATAATAAATCCTAATCAACGTAACTAATCCTAATCCGCAGAATCATAGATCTTCCTTTTTCCCACAGTTGGATCCATATCATATTTCTAAAGGAGTTGCAAACAGATCTGCGGGTTCCCCAATCATTGATGGTTTAAGAACCACTAAGAGCCTTCGTTATAGGCAATAGTACCTAGAATTACGACTGAAAAAAATTATAAAAGATCATTAGGCCATGCGGGTTATCCATAATAATTATGATTCATCCCTTTAGCCAATTTTGCTCTTAATATATATATATATATATATATATATATATATATATATATATATATATATAAACCAAATTGATTATTATATAGTATAACAAATCCGTGCAAGGCACGGGTCGGAGTCTAGTGTATCTAAGTGGTGTCTAGTCTACATATCATCGTGATCACGAAATAAACAAACAAACCTGACTCATGAGGCTGGTAAGGATATTATCATTGTGAAGGGTAAATGGAGCCATATAACTTCCATCACCACCGAAAAGCAATGTCATAGGGAACCTTTCATGTAATCGAGGAGGCAGGTCTGTTCTCTTTTCATCCCCGCCAAGAAAAAAGTCCACATATGCAAGCATCAAGTCAGAAGTTGCATTTACCTACATAATTTTATGAGTCAATTAACGTTCTCCACAGCATTAAAAAACTGAGTCTACTCTGATTTCAATTTTAATTAAAAGTTGCAAAGCTATGTCAAGAAATTTTATTCTTAATGAAAAAGTCTTAAATTCAAAATTACAACAAAAACATTAAGACTAGTATATAATCTTGATAGATAAGGCAGGGCAAAAAGAAAAACGAAATTTTAATAAGACACCGGCTATCAACATGCCCTAATAGACTCAGATCAATGATCCATCTTGTCTTCCTAAGTTAAAGAAAAACAGTGATGCGATAAAATAAATGGCATCTGATGACAGACAATTAATGGTTTAACAATACCACCAACTATGCATGACATTATTGATATAAAGCAAACCATTCACTCAGCATGAATCCAGCCACCCATATTTAATGAACTCACTGTTAATTCTTGGCCATATGTGGGCATTAGATTCGGATCAAGAAATGCATCAAAACAAACACATCACACAGAAAATACTCCATTGAAATTCAAAATTTCATTGTCCACAGGCTAAATATGCATGTCAACAAGTCAAACCTTTATGCCTTCATAGAGAGCTCGTGATCGGCAAGAACGAAGGCAAGCATGATCATACTCTGATCGAACAAACTCGCGCAACCGCTGCAACTTCAATCTCCTGCGGCATTGTTGCCATGACCACGCAAGTGGATATCCAATAACAGAAAGAGCACTATATATTGCTCCCTCCCACCATTGATAAGCTGCTATAGCATTTATCTCATCCACAAATGTATTGAATGCACTCTCATAACTGCCACATCAAATAGTGTTGAAAGATTTCCATCTCAATATCATGATCGAAAAAGTTTACCAAATAAAAAAGTTAACACCCATAAATTTCAACCAAGGATCAAACCGAAGAAATTTGCTTACACAATATCATGAATTTGTTCCGAAGGTGTATGGGGCAGCTGCCAGGGTTCACTGAAAGTATTAGGTCCGATAAAGTACATTCTATGAACATGACTCTGGGACTCCCCAACTCTGTTTGTCTCTAAGACCTGGCCGTTGCACAACAAACATGGTTATGCCATTAACAAATATTCCTTAAAGAAAACAAAATATCCACTGATAATGGGTATGATCGCCATAATTGACATCAAAACAAGGAAACCAAAAAGGAACCAACAGTTAGAGTAAAACCTCATTTAGCGACTCCAGGAAAGGGAAGGAATGATCAATTTGAGAATGTTGGGGGGGTACTGGGCCTGGTAATTCATCAACACCAACAAATTTCATCCTTGCGACACTGAGCACCAAAGCTAACAGGATCAGGAGACTCGTAAGTAAAAGACCAAATAACCAAGGTCCGCCAAATGTATAAATTAACTCTTCAAGAGCTGTATAACAGTCTGGCATGTGATATCGATCTGAAATGCATTGGTAAGGGCAAGGGGCTTCGGTAATACCACCTACACACAAAAAACATGATTACAATTTATGCATTGATATACTAGAGATACTATAATTGGGGCATCAAAATCGCACAACTACCCATCTCAACTCCTCAAAAATCAATAAATAAATAAGCAATTAAAATTAAAAATCCTCAATCATAAAATATATAGAAGAATTTTGATTCAATCATTCAGCTTTCACAATACTTATTCTTTAATTTCAACTTTCACAATATAACTCTTTAAATTGCATTTGCACTGAAGACTCTGGCATGCCTGCTTAATTAATCATACATTAATTTGTAAAATCTACCTCGGACTGAAATATAAACAGCACGATGAGGAAGCTCGCGAACAGGACAAACTTGACAAAGTGATCTATCAGATCCAGTAACATTCTTGTAAGTGCCTGCGGGACATTCCTGGAGTAACACAAAAATAGTCTGAGTAAAAAAAATTAACAGAAGCATCAAGTAGTCGCCAAAAAATAGAACCAAATAGTAGTCAGAGAACATGGACAAATTGGGTAAGAAAGTTCCTATTAGTTTAAGTAGGCTTTCTTTTGTACAGTTAAAAAGCAGGGGGCAGCCACAGCACCGAGGACAATGGGATAATGGGATGCCACTCAAGTAGCTCACCAGCATCAAGCCAGGGTTCGGGAAGCCTTGCCAATGTGAGTTTAAAGTAGCCACATCAGAATAGACTGGCACACAGATGCACACACACAACAACCAAAAAAATAAAAAATAAAAACTTGTTTTCACTTCCAAACAATTATGGCCAATACTATGAAAATAACATGAGCTCCAAATTACAGTAAGGCTCGATGAAGTTACAAAACTAAAGCAAAACATGGTCACTCAATATATATGTGTGTGTGTGTGTGTGTGTGTGTGTGCGTGCAAAGTATAGAAGTAGGCGTGACAAGAGGTCTAGGCTAAGACGGATTGAGTAGGGGTTAGGTGAGTGACTCGATCTTTGGCTCTTTTTTCAAGCATTTCTCCCCATCTTGTCTTCTCAACTCAATGATCAGCAGTCCACTTTTTCTTAGTTATCTGCTGTCAAATACAGAACCCTCAACTTTAGTCACTGCTAGCATGTTAACAATTCCTAGCCATGCATTTGGTTTATAATCGGTTAGTCACACGTAAGGAATCTTCTGGCACAACATCTTTAAGCTTATCTTCAATCTTGTTAGTATGCACGGACATTTTTTCAATAAAGCTTTAACTAGTCGTACTTTTAACCAGTTGTATGCCAATGCATTGCTCGGATAATGACGACCAGGATGACATACAATTATATGTTAGGAACAGGGTGCAGTCAACAGGAAGAAAAAAAATAGATAGTGTACTCTAGGATGAAGTGGAGACAATGAAGAGAAGATTTATTATCATAGTTAGGGTTAATTGTTTAAATAGACAGTTATACAACTTAGCGGGCAGTTATAGGTTAGTGTAAGAAGAGAGCAAATGAATATTCGAGGTAAGGGAAAGAATTCAGAAAAGAGTAGGTTGTTCATTTGCAAATAGCCAAATGGTCATTACTTGTACTGGAGTTATCCCTTGAGAATTTATATACTTTGTGCTTGCCCCAAATTATTTATAAATATTGGTTCCATCCCAGAAGGTCACATTCACAAAAGAACTCTTGAATAGAGAACTAACATGAGTGTTAGTTAAATATGGAATTATAACAGAATTGGGGAATTGGAAAACATATTTATATACCTCACAAAATGTACCGTAGAGCCCTTTGGGGCAAGCCTTCCCAGATATCGTCCCATTTGCTCCGGAGTCACCCAAGCCTTTACCATTTCCTCCCCTATAATAATCAGATAAAAAAATAATGTTCAGAAGTTACCAGTACACATCTTTGAAAAGAAAGTGTAGAACTGCAAATGAAATAAAGACGGTCAAAACAGCAAACTTCAAGGAAACAGATATATGATAAAATTTATGTAAAATAATATAGGAGATTTGCTAAAGTCACAGAAGTTTGGGACTGCAATCGTTCTGTGGGGCTGAACATAGTTGCATTCCACTCCTCACCCGAAGCATTTGTGATCATGACAGGAGACGGACATTATCATATACAAGATGCCTTTTTTAGATACATATATACAAGCTAAGAGCTTTACATTTCTAACACAATGAAGAAACAATAAGTTATCTTCTGACTCAGGCCTATCCCCAAGAACGAGAAGAAATATTAAAGCTCAAAACGATTAAGAGAAAATTAGCTGTAGATTTGCAGACCTTGAGCATTTCAGGGTTTTTATGAGTAAAGAGCATTGGGAGTACCTTCTATACAGAAGAAACAGTATTTTAAGGTTTGGTTTTAAGGGCCTGAAAAAATTGAAAAGTCAAATGGGCTAACTTTGCCATTATTTTGTGTGGCTAGAGCAGGATGTACACATCTTTAAGTTTATGTTTTGTGTGGCTAGAGCAGGATGTGCACATCTTTAAGTTTATGTGATCAAGAACAGAGTTATGACCACCTGAGTCTCACTTGCAAGTTCTTCCCATGGTTGTTTTTAAGGGAACATCCATCTCTGAGATGCAAAGATAATCGTCCCCCTCGCTGCTTCCCAGTCCCCTTTCTCTACTTTTGCTTTTCCAACAGTTACGGATGTCTTATCATTGTTCCGGTTGTAATTTTTTATTTATCTTATTTCTTTTACTGACAGAGAAAAAAGAACACTAGCTAACCACCTTCTCATAAAACTAGTATTCCTCTGGAAGGAATGGATGCCTATCTAAGATGTTACCGCGTGGTAAGGTAAGTAATGAAAATCTATTCCTCTAAATACAAAACAAAAGAAAACTGACATCAATGGCAACTACAACTGTTAACTATAAAATATAAAATATAGCAAATACTCCGTATATAATTATATAACATCAAACACTGGCAGCCATTTATTTTTGGAATAAGAAGGCAGCTAAGGAAAGAAAAAAACATAGTACAAGATCATACAGTCTAGTAGCAACTAGCAATAGGAAGGATGTAGGAACTTTAATTAAGACAACAACAAATGTCTTCTTGCAGCAAGAGATATTAAGCATATTCAGCTTTTAAAACTGTATAATTGCAACAAAAGATTCTTGTATTAGACATACCCAGATTGAATGTCTCCTTTCACAGTAGCGATGGGCTGATAAACATCTCCAGTGGGAATGTCAGACCAATGAAAATGAATTCTTCCGCCGCCTCCACCACCACCTCCACTAATACCGCTATATCCCCCAATACTAGAAAGAATAGCCGATTCACCAATGGCAAGAGTATGGAGAAACAATAGTATAGTGCCACCAGATCCACCTCCAGGGCCTCCAGTAAAATTATCGAAAATTGCAAATTTTTCCTTTCTAATTGCTGGATCAAAATTCTCTCCATCAGCATTTACAGAACCTTTGATTGACAAACTTGACAGCGGGTGTTCTAGTGATCCAATTACTGATATAACACAAGAAAGTTAAGAAAACAGAGGTAATTAACGTCTACTATGTAATATACATCTGTAATTAAAGGGTTAATAGGTCTTTACCCCCCTGTACAGTAGGCGAGTTTTGCTTTACCCCCTGTAATTATTTTTTTGAGATTACCCCCTGCAAAATTTATTTGTTGGATTTACCCCCTTGGATGCACTTTTTAAATCGGTTATTTTGTTCAACCGATTTAAAAAGTGTTGTTTTTTAAATCGGTTATTCTGTTTTTTTTTTGCCTGCCACGTCAGCAAAAGGGTGTAAAACAAGAAAAATTTGCAAGGAGGTAATCTCAAAAAAAAAAATTACAGGGGGGTAACGCAAAACTCGCCTACTTTGCAGGGGGTAAAAGCCTATTAACCCGTAATTAAAAATTAATGTCTTAGCTGAACCAAACATACGCTTACCTATGATTCCACCCCCAGCTGTGGTACCAGTTGAGTTGCCATTTCCACTTCCACTACCAAGTTCACAGGGCAGGTCTGGAGTCCCATATGAGATGCCACCCTCAACACAAAAGTCATTGGAACATGCCTTCCCACCTTTACCACCATGCCCACCACCACTGCCAATGCCATTACTTAGAATATTTCCATGACCCAGACCACCAGTACAACCTGCAATTTTTTAATAAACAAAATCAGTGTAGGATATGTATATTTGAGTAAAAAAGTGACAACAGCCACTTTGACAACAACGAAACATACCCATTCCAGAGGCAGATATTGTTCCAGAAGATTCAATACTTATCGTCCTTGCCCTATGAAAATGAACAACAGAGCCTTTTATAAGGCCTTCGACAAGGACATCCTCAACACGGCAAATCTAGAAAAGCAACATGAAGAATTCTCAAGTTTAAAAATTAGATACACAAAGCATAAGCAAAATATTTACACCATCAAAACTTGAAAATGTACCTGAAGAGTGAAAGACAGGGATGAGTTCACATTACAATCTTCTGGAGGGTGAAGCAATTCATACGGGCAATCTTTGTTGTCACAGTAAAGTTTTGGAGTACTGTCGATCATAAGAGTACAAAAATTCAGTAGAAATAGAATATAAGATGAGAGGTGAGGTTAACAAATGATGATTTGACACAAAACCAAACATACACATTATCGGTCGTTGCATTCTCCAATGGACCACGTAAGACAGATCCAGGCCCAACCTACAAGAAAATGTCAAAAGGAAACTCAATTTGTAGAAGAACAAATAAATTTCAATACCAACAAAACAACATACATCACAATGGCTAAGAAAATTGAAAAGAAGCAGATCAAAATTCACGAGAACCACCAAAAGAAAGACACAAGCAATAAAAACAGTCTATGGCAACACAGATGGAGAAAGATGAGCAGGCACCAAATAATCCCATGATCTTAACATGATGCCAATAGAGCCAAAATTCAGTGTGATATTTTTCTGACATTTTCTGCTATCATCAATCGTCAAGTACAGCCCCAAAATAGCAGTTTCTATGAGCTTCAAATGATTTGCTTTGGGAAATTTGTTTGGAGCATAATGGTTGAAATTTTTGTAGTGGTCGTGTTGAGCTTAGATCTATATGTGATAGGATTGTTTCTGTGGCTTCTGTATGGTGTTCAGCTCAAGGTTTCTGGAAATTTATCAGACAGGTAATCTGAGAATTGAAGAGCTTTATTGCAATTGTTAAGTTTTACTGAACTGTGTTTCTGACCAGAAGGAAAACTCCCATGTATCATTTCATCATACTAATATTAACAACAAAGAAATGTATTCAATTTTTTCGAGATAGAAAAACAAAGAAAAAGGCAAATAGCGTGCAATAAACTTTAAATTTATAGACAAAATCTCTTCAGCTAACCAGTAAAATGTAAAAGAATAAGAAACATATCACTATATAAATAGAATTGCTAGATAGATTGGTTAAAAGAAAGTTTGTTTGTGTAATAAAAAGAAATAAGTTCCCTTAATTCATGATACAGATAAATCATGCAGAAAATCAAGCATTGTCTCACATGGATACTATAAAATAGGGATAAAACCAAACGCTGAGCTTCAATCCAATCTCCTGGCCCTGATAAATTAAGTAAACCTTGTCCATGAACTCCAAGGTTTGCATTAGAATGAATCACAGAAGACCCCTGTTAACAAAACCTCATGTATCAAATATACTAATAACAAATGGAATAATAATGCACGGTGAGGAGTTGTTACATACCCTAAGAACAATCAAATTACTAGCCTCAAGCAAAGAAGTTGCAACAGTTATATCTTCCCCACCATCTATGAGCATTTGTGAGTTCCACATCAAGAACATTTTTACAGTCATGCGTAGAGCTCCATATACCTTTGTCAGGAAAATTAAGTGTAAGGCTAACATGACAATGGACCATGAAAAAAGTAGTATAAGAAACCAGTGCATCATCATTTAGACATAGTTCTAAATCACAATTTAAAGATGCAGTTGATAGCGGAACTATAACTCAAAAGCCTATCAAGAAACAAGATCTATTAAACAAACACTCAGATTCCAGCTACCTTCATCACAGAATCACTCATCAGCAGCTCTTCAGCCAATAACTCAAACTCTGAAGAAGCATAGTGTGGCAACCCAAAGCTCAAAACCCCACCCTGCAAGATACTTATCTGTCCTTGCACCTATATAATGAAAAATAAAGGGGAAGATAAGATAGAACATGCGACAAAATATGAAGAGAAAACAGGGGGGGGGGAATCTCTTGTCAAATCTTCAAAGATTTTGTCAATGCGAGTATAATTTAAAAATCTGCATTTCACAAACCTGAACACGACTCCAGAGCAATGGAACTGTGGCCCTAGCCATGTTACGAACATAAACATTAACCCAAAGGGGTTGATAAGGAAAATCCAAGAGAAGTGTCTCTGTATCAGTTGTCATGTTATAGTTGTCAACTATAAGGCTTCGAGGAACTGCATCATATAGAGTCCCAGCAGCACCTGCATTTTCGGGACAACCAAAGCTACTACCACCTGAAATATAAAAAATTAACTGTTGCAGTCAACATAACAGATGATGAATTTGAAGTCCCAGCATAGAAAAACACAACAATACATTAATAACAGAATTTCAAAATCATCAGCCTATAAACCAAAGGACTGGACTTATCTATTGTTCTACTCCTGCCTACAAGAGTTGTCCAAAAATTAGGAAACTGGATGATATATCCAAAGCCTATTTAATTCTAGAATCTAGAGAGCAATCTATGCTTTATTTTGCAATGCCAAGTTATTGATTTATCATAAACATTTGCCCTATCATTCATAAACAAGTTTCAGAGTTGGACACGTGTCTGCAGAGTGTCGATGTCATATCAAAGGCGTGTACTGAATGTATCTACGGTGTGTAGCAGGCATATCGGAATTTGTTTTTTGAAAATAAATGTCTCTGATACTTTGTCGATACGTGTCAACAGTGTATCGCACCGTATCATCGTATTGATATGTATTGAGTACAATACGGCACCATAACTTGTGTGCTTCACAGGTTAGAACTAAATACAATTCCCTGAGAATTTAAACTGCGTAATCACATGGCTTCTATGAGCCCGCTTAATTTGCAAATATAAGGATGCCCCTCCCCCCTACACACACAGACACAATACATGAGGTATAGACAAACACTATGCCTCCTAATATATTAGAACCTTAGCATATATGAGTACTTAATTAGCAGGGAAGGCCTTCTGCAAAGTGATACAGCTAACTAGTGCAAAAGCATTAAATCTCACCATGCACATTAATCTTGGGCTCATCATGCCTACTGAAAACATTAACTGAAACTCTGCCACCGCCTCCACCAGCAAAACCATTACCACCACAAGCACTTATCATCCCACTACCAGTCCTGCTCTTTAAAAGAAAAAACCAATAAGTGAAAAATCATAGTCTAAATTCATGAAAAGTACATTACACTTTAATTGCAATCAAGCACAAGAATATTTTAAAACATTCCATTATTGTTTAAATAAATCTAGGCATATAAATATAGAGAGAAAAGAAGTCCTTTGAAATGATCCATTGCTGGCTTTCAAAAAGTTAAACAAAGCATTAATCATGTGTACAAATTAACTTCAAAAAGAAAAAATCGTGATTAAAATAGGAAGAAACATATATGGAATGAGAATAAGCTAAAAAGTTAGAAGTAAGGAAAAAACAGCTAACACGGCGAGGATAAAGAATCTAAGATGAATATCCAAATTGTAAACAAGACATCGTCTAGCCATATAACTACAAGAATAGAAAGATGACTAACAAATTCATATTAATCAATACTATGCTTATTATAACTAAATAAGACCCAAAAAATAACTATTACATTCTATAACCCTTGATGAAGATGCTGCCTCCGGAGCCACCTCCACCATTGGTCCCACCATCACCCCCATCAGCCAAAAGAGTTGCATTCATCTCAATAACTTGATGAACATTCATCCTCACAATCCCCCCACCCAACCCACCATAGTCAGTCTCCTTGCTTGTCGACGCACCAGCGCTCCCAAAACTTTCTGGCTCCTGCAGTGTAGCCCATGCATACGCATCCCCTCCCCAAACATCCTCCGGGAGCTTCGTCGTATCCACAAGACAGCTTGCACCCCTTCCTCCATGGCCACCACCACCCCCAGTAACCCCTTGAGGTGTTCCACTAGTCTGAGGCGGAGGTGGCCCCGCCATAGCCGTCGTGTTCACCACCGAAAAATTCCCAAAACGAGCATTCTCAGCTTCCAACTCAAAAGCTCCGGTGAGAATCGACGAGTTGTTACCTAAACTAAAATTACCAGTAACATTAACGGTTATCATGCACCCAGGAATCTCGCAATGAAACTTCACACCAGGTAGGATGTTAAAACTCCCCTTCCCTGCTATATACACGTCGCGAGTGAGGTTTGCATCGTTCGCTATCTTGCACGTCGTGTCCAGAGACCCAACCCCGCCGAGATCGTCCACGCACGACACCCCAGGTGGATGAGGCGGTGGCGGTGGAGGAGCCGGCGGAGAGTAATCCTGATGAAAAAGGTTCCAATCCAAATCAGTTACAGAAAATTCATGCTCCAACTCGTTGCTCTTCGATTCATCGCAAACACAGTATCTCGCGAAGAACAACACAACAACGAAGATGGCAAAGAAACGGAGGCTCCGGAAACGAAATCGAGCCATTCACAGGCGGCAATAGAAGTCATTACACTTCGGAAACTAAGATTTGGAATTGAGAAACCAATGCAATGACTCTCACAATCACCATGAAGAAGCGAGAGAACGAAAAACCCTAATCTCTGTGTATTGTACGGAAATTCAATCTCACTGAAAACCCTAGAAATCACACTCAGAGAACGCACGAGGAGAGAAAGATCGAATTGAATTAAGGAGAAGAACCACGATGTCTGGTGGTAAAGGAGAAGAAGGGTATTCTAGCATACGGAGAGGTTCACGTGAGCTTATTCATTTTTCTACTGGGATCTTGTTTACTATCACTTGGGTGATTTTGATTGGGTGAATTATGGGAGTTACTGTGGACATCACCAGATGATTTTCTTGTAGTAATACGCAGTTTTAATTAAGAAAAGTAAGTGTTAACGAATGAAAGTTACGAAACAGTACATGTGAAATGTGAAAGTGGGTAAAGGACATGAATATTGAATGGTAGGTTATTCGTTGCGTGGACTTTACGCTCTGCCCACGGTCACAAAAAGGCGCGTGTCTGAGAAAGAATAGAAGCGTAGAATGAGGTACCGTCGGCTTGGGAAATACTATGTAGCGCCAACGTGACGACTGTTGTCGTGTTTGATTTGTGACTGAAAATTTGTAGGCAGTGTCAGTGTGAGGAAGTGCTTTTTAGCAGGTAAATATTGAAATTGTTACTAATATAGTATTTTCCTTAATTCAATTGGAAACAAACAATTTAGGTGACCATTGGCTCTTCTTTATCTTTATTTAAACAAAAGAAAAAATGAAGCAAAATGGAGTAATAAAACAAAATGACTAACTAGTAGTGCTTTAAAGAACTTGATATAATAATATAGCATTGGAATTCATGCAATTATTTTTTTTAAAATAAAAAATATGTTATTTTCAATATAAATATTGTTTTTTTAGTATACTTAATTATTACCTAAAAATACTAGTTAACATAAACCTTTTAATAAAATATAAAATTAACCTTTAAAAAGTTGAATGGCTAAGTCATGAAGACACGTAATAGGAATTCTTTTTACATAGTAAAACTAATTTTCTTAAAAAAAATGTATTCATTACATCTGTGTTAAGAAGCCAAAAAATTTAAATGTAATTGATATAAAAGTATCTTGATTGTCATAATATATTTTTTTATGTTTAGTCATTTTATTTGAAGCAGCTTCGAGGCTTGTGTGTCCCACGGTAAAAGTCTCGGTCCTTAATTCCACAAGTGTTGAGACCCCGGTCAAGTTTCAACTTTTATATATAAATAAAAATTAACTTTAAAAATTTATTGAAAAAGTGATATATCTAGTCTATGTTGTATAGAGTAGATACATTATTTTATCAATAAATTTAAAAAGTTATTTTTTGTTTATATATATATATATATATATAGGGGAGTGATCAAATTACATCGGTGTAACATTTGAGTAATATTACACCGCTCAATAATGCTTTAACGAATACAGATTTTATAAAATTAATCGTTGGATTGAAAATTTATATCATATAGATCATCTATGTTTAGTTTTACAAAAACTAAAATTGTTTGATATGTTATTGAGACACATCAAAATTAACGGTTTATGTGTTTTTATTGAATACGGTTAATCTTTATGTGTCTCAAAACATGTCAAATGATTTTAGATTTTTGTAAAACTCAACATAGATCATCTATATGATATAAACTTCCAATCCAACGGTAGATTTTGTAAAATTTGTATTCGTTAAAGCGTTATCGAGCGGTGTAACATTATTCAAATGTTACACCGGTGTAATTTGATTCCTCCCCATATATATATGATCGGGTAAAATAATGGTTGTGATTGTCTTTCTCCCTTTTGCATTGCTTTTGAATCCACATATTCTCGTTCCAAGTTATCTTTCACAAAAATGGTATTCTAACACACTTATGCAACAACAACGTTAACACCAGCAATTATGTAACGACACCAACATACGAAATGATCAATTTTATAAATATAAAATTCAATCACATAAGTTATCTCTCTTCTCCTCCCTCGATAATTTATGCATCTTCAGGCATAAAATCCTCCCTTGTCCCAAACAGCCGATGCCTTTGATTGAGGATATGGTTAGGCATGACAATAGGGCAGGGATGGATATTGTCCTCCATAAATTCAAACTCATAAAGTTCAAATATCCTCGTATTCGTCTCAATTATCAACATAGATGAAAAGTATAACTTCAAATCTATAACCTCAATTTATTTTGTGTGTCTGTTGAAGTATTCTCGTGTGATTGTTGTCTTTAACCATGAGAGTTTTTTATGGTCAGAGATCAACAAAAGGGGAGAGTGAGAGAAAGAGATGAAATTAGAAATTCTTGGTGATTTTCTGTTCCAGACAATAAAAATTAGGAATTCTTTGTATCAATCTTCTGGTTCCCAGGAAAATGAGGTCTCGGTAATTCGCAATTCAACTACGAGATAAATAAAATTTGATAAAGAATTGTTTCCACCAACAATCAAACTCGGATTTCTCTTGAGCGAGTCGTTATAGAGAGTTCATTAACCATTTTAACTCAATGTCCTAGTTAAATAAACCCAAGTTTCATTCCTTTGCATGTGCGGGCTTCATTCAACGTGGATACATTAGATAGTAAGAGCATTGTAACAATTATTATATGCCGAAGGAGTAGCATTTATAGCACCGCGAATTTAAACTTATATGGACAGTGCGGAATAGGAGTTCACAATCAACTCTGACATAAGACGTAGATACTAAAGTTCCTTTAATATTTATCCTAAATTCAACTAGAACAATGCATATGAAAAATATTTGTTGACTTCTTATTTATCCTATTTTGAAGAATTACATTATAATGTGAAAAATAATATACATTGTTTGACTATCTAAAATATTTCATACTATTGACAAATAACAACGATGTATTATATTATGTCATTCCATTTTCTTGAAATACCATAAAAGTTGAAATCTTTTTTATTAATTATCAGTGTTCTTGACTCTTGTACAATATCCAAAAATAAAGCATTTTTTTTTACTAGAAAAATATATTAGAGTCCACACAGGGATAAATTAGACATGCCAGGGCGGTGCCGTTGAAGCTTAGTTGTCTATTAAGGTGGGAAACATTATCCCTTGTTCCGTGTGTTTTTTTGTGAAGGTACTAAATGAGGAAAAACAAGTCTTTCTCTCAAATGAGTTTGCGTACGAAAAAGGTGACCAAATGAGAGAGTTTTTTCTTTTTGACATAAAATGAGAAAATATTAAAATAGGTATTTATTTATCTATTTCTTGATGAAATTTTGGACGGTTTCGGTTGTTGAAAAACTTTTTTTTTTTTATCATAATTTTTTTGGATTGGGTTGATATTTTTGTTTAATTATTTAAAAGTTGGAATTTGAAAAATAGTTGGATTAACAATCTATAGGTGGAAATATAAAAAGAGAATGGTTAAATGCAATTTTAATTGGATAGTTTTTCCTGTCACCCTTACAAAGTTACAATTATACTTTCACTCCTACAAATTATAAAATATTCCAATCTATCCCTTTTTATTATTTATGTTATTACACCCTTAATAACATTTTTGGTACTAGAATTTTTTTTCCAATTTACAGAAATTTTCAAAAAACTTGAATTTATGCTGTTCACCGGAAAACTTTAATATAAGTTTATCGGTTTAATTAATTTCTTTCAAGCCAAGTTTGAGACGGTATCAATGGCCATTGTTTGCATTAATGCAGGACATGTCTTCGGAAGCATACCTTCCTCACCTCTTGTTCTCGTTTTTATCTACTCCACTATGATATGACACAATCATGATATCATAAGGAAAAATTCTTATCGGTAATTTTTCTAACATATCACTATTATAAGAATAAGACTGTGTTTGGTTTTTATTTCAACCGGTCAGAATTAATTCTAGACTTATAAAATCGATTCTGTATTATTTGGTTTCTCAAAATAGAATTGATTCTAGATTTTTAGATTTGTCCTTTCTTTTTTTGTCTAATAATATAAAAAAAAGAGAGTTGAAATGAATTCATCCGTAAAGTTTAATCCTCTTCTCCATTTTTCATTTCAAGTCCCGGTAAAAACAAGAGAAAAAAGTTATTTACAATGCTCGCGAGCCAATCCAATTTTGCCTGCCCGTCTCACTTTTTAGGTGGGACGGACCAAATTAAGGCACCAAGTCAAAAACTTTGGCTCGACCGGCTAAAAATGATGGGTTAAATGAATCAGTCTGGCGCGTGAACGCGTCCGGCCTGTTTTTCATCCCATACAAAAATTTAAAAACATGTGTCCAAAAAACTTTTTAATTTTTAATGTAATATTAATTAATTTTTAATTTCTAATTAATATCCTGTACAACACTCTATAATCATTTTTTTAATCATGTTATTGGTGCAAAATATCCATCAATTCTACGGACTAATATCTGCTAGAGTTTGATGACCATTTTTAGGGTGCGTTTGTTTTAGATTTTTTTGAGAAAAAATCTATTTTTTTCTTAAAAAAAAACCATTTTATAATTTGATTGTGTTTGTTATAGATTTTTTTAAAAAACATTTTCTAAAAAAAATTATTTTTAACCCCAGAATCAAGAATCTATTTTTTTTAAAACTAAGGAACATAAGTGTAGGAACTTCATTTTTTTAAAAAATACATTTTTATGATTGTAAACAAACACAAAATAGTTTTAGATTTTTTTCAAAATCTCTATATAAAAATCTCTAGATTTTTTTTAATAAAAAAATCACTTATTTTAAAGCTTAAACAAACACACCCTTAGTGGGACTTCTTCTCCCAACGTATTTTTTCATGTATAACATTCGAACACAAGTTTATTTTAAAAAAATTGAATTCAATTTCACTCATACCAATGTAACATTGGTTGGTGAAGTACTTGATAACTTGTTAAATTAATTTAGTAAAAATTTTATCATCTTTCATTCACGGTTTCTCTTTAATCGGAAGATTGCTTACTATATCTCAGGATATATTTGATAAAATTATTTTTATTTTTTGTAGTTTCTCTTTAATTTGTATGAAATAATTATGTGACATTCATAAAGAACAAAGAGAGTATTAAAAAAAGGTAAATTACATTTTCATCTCCACATATATATACTTATTACTTAGTGCATACACGAATCAAAGTCGACCTGTATTTTATCTGAAATCATTATATTAATCAAATTGAATCCAACCCAATTTGATTGGATCGAATGACGAATTCATAATTTTAAAATAGACGGCCCGTCAATCCAATTTGATGACGTATCATTTAATATATTTTTTCTTCTCTCTTTTCCCATTGTTTATATTATTTTCTTCCCTATTTTCCCATTGTTTATATGTATTTTTAATACAATATTAAACATGGATCGTTGATTGTTGTTTATCTACATCTGCCTAAATATCTTTTGATCTTCAATTGCCTCGTATTGTGGCTTGAAGTTTCAACAATCTCTTCTTGTTTATTTTTCTCGTTGTTTTTCACGATATGTTTTTCGATAAAAAGATATTGTGAAAGACAGTGAGAAAAAGAAACTTGTTGAAACCCTAGGATTACAATACAAGACAATTGAAGATAAATTTAAAGAAGAGGAGATTGATGAAATTATTTTGGTGTACCACTGATGGATCTCTAGTACCATTGATGTGGTTTTTATATTTTGTATTGCAAAATTTAGGTTATATATATATATATATTCGGAGAATACTCCAATTTCTTTTGCTCGTTCTATTTTTTTAGTCATTGTTAGCTCTTTATATATAGAGGTAAATTGTAATACAAAACATATTTCTAAACTATATATTTAAATAAAAAACAAATCCTACAAATATTCTAAATTAAAATATTAATCATAAATTCTAATATTATATTCTTTCAAATATAAATCTAAAATCTAAAATAGATTGTTGAGATATATATTTATTTGTTGATATATATATATATATATTTTTATATTATGAGAATACTCTATTTTTTCTCTCTCGTTTTCTTTTTTTATAATTTATACATCACCAGCTCTTTATATATAACGATAAATTGTAATATAAAATATCTTTCTAAACTAAAAAAAAAAAAATCTAAAAAAATTCCAAACTAAAATATAAATTATAAATTGTAATATTATCGTCTTTTAAATATAAATCTAATTTTTTTTTTTAAAAAATATTAGCCACGAGTGTACACATCAGGTTGAACTTTAAAAAAGTAATAAGGACCATTACACCAAACCAAACATAAAGGAATTAAAAAGTGTTACCCAACAAAAAGTATATTATAGGCTATAAGTTTGTTTTTTTTTTTAAGAAGCCAAAGAATATATTAATTGAAAAAAGCACAAGATGTGCCTACAGAAAAGAGTTCAAACACAAAAATAAAGTACAAAATTATCATGCATGTAGCCCTATACAGACTTTCGGATTTAGCATCCAATGATTTAGATCGTAACAAAAACCTTTTTTCCTTGCCTTAAACCACCACCATACATGGACTTTGATGGAAAAGAGTAACCTGTCAATAAAGATTGTTGTGCCAAATAAAACTCTATCATTTCTAGCTTTCCAAATAGACCAGATAGATGCTAACCAAATTGCTTGTAAACCGCTCCTAATATTTTTGCAAAAACCATGAGCACCACAGAATTGGGAAGCCACTGAAATTGCATTATTAGGAAGAACCCACGTGATCCCTATCCAGGAAGTGATGCCACGCCAAACCGCGTCAAAGATAGGACAATTCAGAAAAAGATGATGGATATCCTCAATAGCATCGCAACCATTTGAGCATAACAAGGAATCATTACGTAAGCAACCACGAACAAAAAGATTCAACTTTGTTGGTAACCTGTCATTGATAAACCGCCAAGCAAAAGTGGAGATCTTTGATGGTACAAGCTTATTCCAGATAAGTTCGTTGTGGGGAGATGTCTCTCTTGGATACAAGTGAGTCAATAGATGATAGGCTCATCCAACTGAGTAACCTGTATCATGATCGGGTAACCACTCCCACTTATCAGAAGAATTAACCTGCAACACAACATTAGCCACAATAGTACAACAATCGGCCCACAATTGTTCCTCCCAAGCAAACAAATGTCTACGCCACCGCCACCCACTCCCTCCTACCTCCCACCCGCGCTTATGCATATCTGCCACAGTCACCTCTTTATCTAAGCACAACTCAAATAATCTACCAAATTGAGACTTCAACGAAATTCCATCCACCCATTTATCCTTCCAAAATAAAGTTGTTTCTCCATCCCCTACCCTCTTCACTACATTGTCCACATACCACCTTCCATCCCCTACCTCGTTCCCAAAACGAATACTATTGATATCTTGCCACCAACTAGAAGCTCTACTACCCCCACTATCCACCTGACCATCCCTCATCCCATATTTAGCTGCTAGAACCTTGAACCACAAACTCTCAGGTTCATGCAACAACCTCCAACACCACTTGCCTAGAAGAGAAATATTAAACTCCTTCACCTTACGGACCCCGAGACCTCCATACTCCTTATCAAGACAAATTTTATCCCATTTAATCCAATGTATTTTCCTAGATTCCTCACTCCCACCCCATTAAAATGCTTTAAAAATAGATTCAATTAAAGAAATAGTACCTGTCGGGGCCTTGAAGAAGGAAAGAAAGTAAACCGGAATTGAGGACAAAACTGATTTGAGTAAAACCAATCGACCACCCATTGAAAGATGACGACTTTTCCACAGAGACAATTTACAACGGATTTTATCAACCAAAGCAGACCAAAATGAATTTCGTTTCGCATTACCACCAATCGGGAGCCCCAAGTAGATAAAAGGAATACTACCCAATTTACAATTGAGCACTGATGCCGCATCTCTCAACCAAGCTTGCGCAATATTCACACCCACCAACATACTTTTGTGGAAATTGACCTTTAACCCCGAGATCAACTCAAACAACATAAGATTAGCCTTCAGAACACAAATATTTGCCCAACTTTTCTCACCAACAATCAAAGTATCATCAGCAAACTGTAAATGAGAAATATGGACAGAAGAGTTGGCGCCGGTACCAATATGATATCCTTTAAACAAGCCTGAATCAACTGAAGCTTTAAGCATAACATTAAGACCTTCAGCAGCAATCAAGAACAAAAAAGGAGAAAGAGGATCCCTCTGTCTCAGCCCACGCCCCATACTAAACTCATTTGTAGGGCTGCCATTGACAAGTACGGAAACAGTTGCTGAACTAACACAAGTCATAATCCACTGTCTCCATTTTGTCGAAAAACCCATTTTAGCCATTACTGAATCAAGGTACCCCTACTCAACCGAGTCATACGCCATCTCAAAGTCAACCTTAAACATAAGCATCTCCTTCTTTCGCTTCTTTGCATCATCCACCACTTCATTTGCAATGAGAATACCATCTAGAATCTGTCGATCTTTAACAAAAGCTGACTGGGTTTCTGCGATAACCTTACCCATCACCAACTTCAACCTGTTGGCTAAAACTTTTGCTAGCACTTTGTACATACATCCTACCAGAGAGATAGGGCGGTAATCCGCAATTTGTTGAGGGTTTGCCACTTTAGGGATGAGAACGATAAAGGTGCAATTAGAACCCTTCACCAAACGACCGTTAGAGTCAAATTCTAACAGGAACCTCATGAAATCGCCTTTGATATCCACCCAGAACTCCTTTATGAACCCAAAATTGATCCCATCAGGGCTTGGACTCTTGAAGTTATCACACTCCCACACTGCTTGTTTTACTTCATCCTCCTCGAATGGACGTTCCAAATAATAAGCATCATCTTCGCTAATAGAGCTAAACTGAAGATTAGTAATGCTGGGTCGAACGACCCTTACTGAGCGAAAATGGTTTTCAAAATGGTTGAACACTGCCTCCCGGACACCAAACACCCCCTCTATAACCACATCATTCACAACAATGTGAGAGAGATTATTCACTCTCCTCCTACTCGACAATACACCATGAAAAATTTTGGAGTTCGCATCGCCTTCCTTCAGCCAACTTAACCTGGATTGTTGTAACTGATTACAACACTGCATTCTGGACAATGAAAACACCTGTGAAGAAAGAAAGAGAAGTTCGTCCCTCTCTGAATCAATCAAATCTTCTACTTCCCCTTTCACCTCTAAAGCGAGCCTTCTTTCTTTAACATCTTTTAGCTTACTTAACTGATTCCTCCCATGTTGTTCATGCCACTCCTTCAAACACCCTTTCAAAAGCTGCAACTTCTCTTTTGTGTTAAAAGATAAGTTTATAACTTCTCTTTTAACTTCTGTTATAGCTTACTTATAGGCTATAAGTTTATAACACTTTATACCTTAACAATTTGTTCTATTATTAAGTTTTGTTCGAATTCAATTTAAAAAGAAGTATAAAAGTTCTATTAACATATAGTACCAGCATACAGTAAAAAAATATCACTTGATACCAGAACTGACCCCCGGACCTGTAACACCCCAAATCTTATATTTTATTATATTTGATTAATTGATGTTATTTAATTAATTGTATATGTTAATTGATATGTTTTATATGTATTAATTAATTGTTGCATTTATGTTTGTTGATGATGGACTTTTATGAGTATTGGGTTTAATTAGAATGAATAAGAGTGTGTGGTAGGATTAAGGGTAGTATGGTAATCTAGTGAGTTAGTAGGTTGTGTAGAGATAAGAGTGACACTTTGGTTATTATCTTAAAGGGATAGAGTGTCTTGGAGAGAAAGTAGTGGCAATGGTGTAAATAGTACAAGAATTTGTGGTAATAGTAAAGTTGAGATTATGAGTGGAATTAATAGTGGAATTAAGGGTAGTATGGGGATTTGACTATAACCTAAGTTGGGGTTATATATAGGAGGTTTTTGTGAAGAGTAGTGGTGTGATTTTATTATCATAAAAATGAGAGAAAGAGGGAGTTGAGAGAGTAGAGAAAGAGAGAGTTGAGAGAGTAGAGAAAGAGATAAAGGATAAGATCAAATAAAGAATAAGCCATGGTAGATTAAAGGAAATCAAGTGGTGGAGTAGAGATTCCAACTTTATTAAGGTATGAGGTTAGATAATATAATTAGAGTGAGCATAGAGAGGGGAGAATGTCTATTTCTCCATTCCCAAACTCTCTACACTCTTTTCTTTTGGGTGGGTGTTTTCATTGAATAAAAATGGTACATTTGCATGATTTAATGATTATTGAGCTTATTACAATATGAAATTATGAATCTTGGGGTTTTGAAATGGGAATTTGTAGATGTTTGTGAAGGGTTTTATGTTGTTATGAAGTTTTGAATAAATATATGAAAATCATTACTTTTGGATGAAATGATGTTTGATGATGTTATAAGTTGTACTTCTATGCTTAGTATGATTATAAATGATTAAAGTTGATTCCTTTATGTGTTTTTATGCATTGGATAATGATTTAAGAACATTTGAGTTAATGGGTTTCAACTTGTATTTCGGAAAATCAAGGAATTGTGTAAGAAAAACTGTTTTCTAGAATACCTGAAGAAAGATCGTCATTTTTGACCCCTTTAGACTTCGAATTGGAATTTTTGTTAAACATGAAAGTTGTAGGTCTCGTTCTCAGCTTTCCAACGCATATTCACTTATCGCGTTTGGATCAACGTAGCCCGAGTTATGACCATTTTGGTGAGACAGACTTCTACAGGAAGAATCTGTCAAATTCGCTTGCGCGAACTTAACAGCCCAGTCAGCAGGGTTGACTTTGACTTTGGTTGACTTTTTGACTTTTTGTTGACTTATGCATCCGGAACCTATTTTCAATGATTTTTCGCGTAGAATCCATTTTTGATGTTAGTTTTTAAAGATCATGCTTGGATTATTCTGTTTTGGCGTAGAATTGTTATACTTTGTTAATTGAATTAATAACTTACTATATGTACTTGAATTGAGTATAGGATGATGAATTGAGTTGTGATATCCTACATGCTAATTAACTATGATTTATGAGTATGTTGAGATGAGATTATGTTAATGATGATGATAGATAATTAGTAATGATGTATGATGATTTATGAGGTGTAAGACTTAGTTAATGATTCATGTTGATTAACTAATGATATGTGGTAATTAGAGATTAATTAATAATATGTTATGTTGGATTCTAAATGAATTAAGATGATGCTTTATGATAATGAATTGTAATGATGATGTGTTGATGAGTTGATGATGATAATGAATTGCAATAACTTAATGGTTGATGTATGATATGTGCTTGAATGTATGTCCATAATGATGATAATATGAGGTGAATTGAGGTGAGTATAGGCTGCGTGGTACTACATTTTGTGAGGTGATTGTTTATAGTGTCATCATATGTGGTATATGTACATTCATGCATTCATGAGTCTATTTGTGGTGAGTCCTTCATGACTTGAAACTGAAAATATTTGTGGTGAGTCCTTCATGACTTGAAACTGAAAGTGAGGTGAACCGGATATATGTTTATCCTAATATGAGGTGAATGGTACCGCATGCATATAGTTATGTCTAGGGTGACATGACATGAGATTTGTGACATTAGTTGCATTAGGAATATGTGACTAAATGTGATACTTGGTAATTGACATTGATTGGTGATCCTTAACTTGAATGATTAAATGTATTATGAGGCGTGTGATGAATGATTGATAAATGATGATGTTATGTATACTTGTCTATTGATTAAGTAGGTATGATTATTGTGATGTGTTGTACTCTTATGATAATGAGATATGAATAACATGAGAATAATGTATGTTTTATGGATTGAGTTGTTAGACATGAGCATGTTATGTCCTAAGTGTTAAGTATGTTCTTGCACTTAGTTTCTTTTATGGTTATATTATCTAACCCTCTGTTTTGTGTATGTGCTGGATTTGGGATCCAGATCCTCAGGTTATGTTTGTGTTTCAGTCGTTGGTGAAGCTCTGCTCTGATCATGACACAGGGATGGGATCATTTCTATAATGTATATTTAGAGTCTTGCTTCTTATCTTCAATGTATTTAAAGATGTATTTTCTTATAAACTTATTTTGTGCAATAATCGTTTACTAATTAAGTTATTGATAAGCTTTTATGTGTACGATGTAATACTCGAACCAAACCTTTTGTAAATCAAGTATTATTTCCGTTGCGTATTTTCGAGTAATATTTTATAAAGGTATATTTTATATAATTATGGGTTTGAGTGTTACAATTTGGTATCAGAGCTCCGGTTGTCCTCGGACATAGTGAGCTATGTGTGTGTCATGTGTCGATCAGAGCAAGTCTGTGTGTTTAGACTAAGTGGGCATAGTGTCTTGTGTGGTTCTTGTGTCTTTTGTGATTTAAATGTCGTAGTACACTTGCACATTAGTTACTATTAACCATTTTGTGGATTTATGATGAGTTTATTGAATCTTGTTTTATTGCTTATTCGCATGTGTTTTACTTGATCCTTAAAACTTGTGTTTTAATTGGTGTTGACTTATGAATCTATTGTTTCATAAATGTTGATAAGTTGTGATGTATTTATTTTATGAATATACTTGGTGATTGTTTATTCATGAACTATGAGTAATATGAATTGAATTATGTTATTCATTCTTTTGGTGAGTATTTGATGAGATTGATAATTATCTTAGTTGTAAGTTATCTAGTAATGAGTATGTATTCTTTGATGTTGATTCATGATGAATGTTATTCTTTTATGATTATAATAGTTGTATGTGCTTAAAGCTATAATCTTTGTGAAGTTTTGACATGATTTTATTTATTTATGATTTCATGACGAATGAGTGATTATAACATAATATAATTGTGCATAATTGATAATGAATATGCGTTCATCATTGTTGTTTTGAATTGTGACTTAATGATGATATTTGTTGTTGTTGATGTTTACATTCGATGGAGTGAGTGAATATTATTATTGTCATCATTTGTGTTTATTCTTGAAACTTGAGAATATGATTGTTGTTTTTATTTCAAGATAATGACTTAAATGATAATATCTTCTTGTTATTGCTCTATTTAAAATGATTATGTTCGCATATTACTATAGATTCCTTTGTTGATGAAAATCTATGTTATATGTAATTAAGTATGATTGTTTATGCATGTGTCGTAAATGAATGTTGTGATGATTTATTTATGATGATTGCTTGCGTAGTATGATTGAATTAATTAAATGATGTTATGTATGTATGTATGTATATATGTATGTATGTATGTATCCGTGGAATTATTTGAAAATTTATATACGAATGCAATAGTGAAATTACTTGAATGCTTTAACATGACGATTATTGGTGAATATTCATGAAAAGATTGTGATCTATTAAGTTGAACATGTATTGGTGAATTCTATGTATTTGAATAACTTATTGATTATGTGTGAGGTTGATTTCATGAATTTTATTGTTAGTTCCTCGTTAGAATGTTGTTTTACTTGATTCTTGGAACTTGTGTTTTAATTTGGCAATAACTATAGCATCTATAATTTTTACTTCATGTTTGGAAGTTAATTTATGATTATTACTATGTTTCTATGTTAGCTTATAACTTCATATGCCTAAATTAGTACATGATGTGATTATATTCTCGTTGATTAATGATAAATGATATTTTATCCTAGTTGCTTGAATATAAGACTATTTGTTTTCCTTGTATGTTCCTTAAATGCTTTCATGATTTTGTGTAGATGATTGAGTGTCGTGTTAAGGTAATTATTTATCTTGTATGATATGCTTATGTGAAATGTTGTATCATGTTCTTATGCAATGTAGAATAGACATTTGTGGATTTGATTTGTCTTACAAATATTTATTGTTAATCATTGTTGGAGTATTTTGAAATTATTTAAGTGATAAGTATGTTTAGCATGACTTGTGTTTGATAGATAATAATATGCACTATATTCGTAAATTGTTGCAATGTCCTTTAAGGAGTTGTTAATTGTATCATTCTTTCTTTTAAGAGATTTTGAGAATGAATGAATTCAATATGATACGAAATTTGATGATCTTATTTGATTAGATTGATTACCATGCTAAGTTAATTGTTTCCTTACATGATTTATTTATATGAATGTGAATTCTTGAGTTACTTAGAATTCGATGTTATGAAATGTTTGTTCTTTTACCATGACCAAACTCTTAGATTGATGATTTAAGAATGAGAGATTTCATGTAGGTATTTGTTTGTGTATCCTTGTGTAGATTATGCATATGTTGACAATGTGTTATTTTTGAATTATTGAGATATTAGATGAATATACCATGATAGATTTATTGTAGATTATTTGAATATCCTTTACCATGATTCCTATGTGAGTAACTATATGAATTGTGCATTGTGAATGAATCTTTCGAATGTGCTATTTTCATAAACATGTTTTCATGACTTTATGGATTCGTCAAATTGTGATTTCCTCTTTTGATGAGTTTTAAAATATATGAATCTATGTGCGAATGATCTATGTTTCCATAAGTGTTTTCTTATTAGTCATTACATGATTTTATGTGCAATGTTTTGATGAGAGTGTCCTTGTTTGGTAGGGATTGTTGGATTCTTAAGATTTATTGTTGTGGAATATCTATCCTTTTTGTTTTAAGTTGATTCTTAACTTTTAAGTTTAGAGGCAATGTATGCTAATTAAATGTTTATGCTAGACGATGTGATATGCTTTTGTATGCTTATGTGTTTCGTGCTTAAGAAAACACTATCGTAGCTTGGTAAGGATGGTTTGAACCACCATCATGATTGTTGTCCATTTATTAACAAATTAAGGAGTTGGCCGTCCTTGATCTCTTGTTAATGGATAGACATGATTATGTTGATTGGATGATACTAATCTTGTCAAACTTTGGTAGCGCCTAGAGTTTGCCTAGAATGATTTTTTATAGAATGTATTGACCGTGTTTTGTGAACTTGAGATTTTGCGATGAATATGTATATGTGATGATTATAAATGATTTTGTGAGATTGAGTTATTTGGTAATCCATGTTTAGGGTATGCTAGTTTCGTAATTTTGCATGACTTTATCATGTACGCATCAATGACATGTGAGTTTGTATTTTGTAGAGTTAATCTTAGTTTTGAATTATGTTGAAGTCATAACTTGGAATGTGATGCATGTTACTTTGTTGATTGAAATACCATATCATTATGTGTATATAATTTGTAGCAATATGAGGTAGTGCCATGATTAGGTATTGTCCATTGTATGTAATTGGTGATGTATATTACATTTATTTGGTATGGTTATAACCGTTGATTATTATTGATGGATCTATGAATCTTGGACTTGTTAGTTGTAACTTTTGCGTGAAATTTTCGAGGACGAAAATTCTTTAAGGGGGGTAGAGTTGTAACACCCCAAATCTTATATTTTATTATATTTGATTAATTGATGTTATTTAATTAATTGTATATGTTAATTGATATGTTTTATATGTATTAATTAATTGTTGCATTTATGTTTGTTGATGATGGACTTTTATGAGTATTGGGCTTAATTAGAATGAATAAGAGTGTGTGGTAGGATTAAGGGTAGTATGGTAATCTAGTGAGTTAGTAGGTTGTGTAGAGATAAGAGTGACACTTTGGTTATTATCTTAAAGGGATAGAGTGTCTTGGAGAGAAAGTAGTGGCAATGGTGTAAATAGTACAAGAATTTGTGGTAATAGTAAAGTTGAGATTATGAGTGGAATTAATAGTGGAATTAAGGGTAGTATGGGGATTTGACTATAACCTAAGTTGGAGTTATATATAAGAAGTTTTTGTGAAGAGTAGTGGTGTGATTTTATTATCATAAAAATGAGAGAAAGAGAGAGTTGAGAGAGTAGAGAAAGAGAGAGTTGAGAGAGTAGAGAAAGAGAAAGAGATGAAGGAGAAGATCAAATAAAGAATAAGCCATGGTAGATTAAAGGAAATCAAGTGGTGGAGTAGAGATTCCAACTTTATTAAGGTATGAGGTTAGATAATATAATTAGAGTGAGCATAGAGAGGGGAGAATGTCGATTTCTCCATTCCCAAACTCTCTACACTCTTTTCTTTTGGGTGGGTGTTTTCATTGAATAAAAATGGTACATTTGCATGATTTAATGATTATTGAGCTTATTACAATATGAAATTATGAATCTTGGGGTTTTGAAATGGGAATTTGTAGATGTTTGTGAAGGGTTTTATGTTGTTATGAAGTTTTGAATAAATATATGAAAATCATTACTTTTGGATGAAATGATGTTTGATGATGTTATAAGTTGTACTTCTATGCTTAGTATGATTATAAATGATTAAAGTTGATTCCTTTATGTGTTTTTATGCATTGGATAATGATTTAAGAACATTTGAGTTAATGGGTTTCAACTTGTATTTCGGAAAATCAAGGAATTGTGTAAGAAAAACTGTTTTCTAGAATACCTGAAGAAAGATCGTCATTTTTGACCCCTTTAGACTTCGAATTGGAATTTTTGTTAAACATGAAAGTTGTAGGTCTCGTTCTAAGCTTTCCAACGTAGCCCGAGTTATGACCATTTTGGTGAGACAAACTTCTACAGGAAGAATCTGTCAAATTCGCGTGCGCGAACTTAACAGCCCAGTCCGCAGGGTTGACTTTGACTTTGGTTGACTTTTTGACTTTTTGTTGACTTATGCATCCGGAACCTATTTTCAATGATTTTTCGCGTAGAATCCATTTTTGATGTTAGTTTTTAAAGATCATGCTTGGATTATTCTGTTTTGGCATAGAATTGTTATACTTTGTTAATTGAATTAATAACTTACTATATGTACTTGAATTGAGTATAGGATGATGAATTGAGTTGTGATATCCTACATGCTAATTAACTATGATTTATGAGTATGTTGAGATGAGATTATGTTAATGATGATGATAGATAATTAGTAATGATGTACGATGATTTATGAGGTGTGGGACTTAGTTAATGATTCATGTTGATTAACTAATGATATGTGGTAATTAGAGATTAATTAATAATATGTTATGTTGGATTCTAAATGAATTAAGATGATGTTTTATGATAATGAATTGTAATGATGATGTGTTGATGAGTTGATGATGATAATGAATTGCAATAACTTAATGGTTGATGTATGATATGTGCTTGAATGTATGTCCATAATGATGATAATATGAGGTGAATTGAGGTGAATATAGGCTGTGTGGTACTACATTTTGTGAGGTGATTGTTTATAGTGTCATCATATGTGGTATATGTACATTCATGCATTCATGAGTCTATTTGTGGTGAGTCCTTCATGACTTGAAACTGAAAATATTTGTGGTGAGTCCTTCATGACTTGAAACTGAAAATGGGGTGAACCGGATATATGTTTATCCTAATATGAGGTGAATGGTACCGCATGCATATAGTTATGTCTAGGGTGACATGACATGAGATTTGTGACATTAGTTGCATTAGGAATATGTGACTAAATGTGATACTTGGTAATTGACATTGATTGGTGATCCTTAACTTGAATGATTAAATGTATTATGAGGTGTGTGATGAATGATTGATAAATGATGATGTTATGTATACTTGTCTATTGATTAAGTAGGTATGATTATTGTGATGTGTTGTACTCTTATGATAATGAGATATGAATAACATGAGAATAATGTATGTTTTATGGATTGAGTTGTTAGACATGAGCATGTTATGTCCTAAGTGTTAAGTATGTTCTTGCACTTAGTTTCTTTTATAGTTATATTATCTAACCCTCTGTTTTGTGTATGTGCTGGATTTGGGATCCAGATCCTCAGGTTATGTTTGTGTTTCAGTCGTTGGTGAAGCTCTGCTCTGATCATGACACGGGGATGAGATCATTTCTATAATGTATATTTAGAGTCTTGCTTCTTATATTCAATGTATTTAAAGATGTATTTTCTTATAAACTTATTTTGTGCAATAATCGTTTACTAATTAAGTTATTGATAAGCTTTTATGTGTACGATGTAATACTCGAACCAAACCTTTTGTAAATCAAGTATTATTTCCGTTGCGTATTTTCGAGTAATATTTTATAAAGGTATATTTTATATAATTATGGGTTTGGGTGTTACAGGACCAGATTAAACTGGTGGTAAAAAACCAAAAAAAAAAAAGTATACAGTAAAAAAATCATATAGTACTGTCATGAAAATGGATCTCCTCCTTTGCTAGAAGCAGTTCAGTAAACATCTCAACTATTTATTTTATCTAAAAATACAAAATAATTATAATGAAAAGTAAGGGTTGAGATTGTATCGAAGGTAAAGTGCACATGAGACGATTTTCTCTTGTATCGGCATGAAGTCAACATATTTTATGAAGGGGTAGACGATATAATCTTCGCATTATAGTGATAATAAAAAAAATATTACATAAATTAAAACTCATTTACATTACAAAGGATAAACACCTATTAATATAACATTTTATAAGTGAAAGATCCATAAACCTAATCTATTAATATTTTGGATGAATATGTGATGTTAGAATTACTTGTAAAATTATTCAATGTCCAACATATCGATAAAATCCAATAAAATTCTCCTCTCACAAACAAACAAAATGTTACAATTTTAAGAATCAAATCAAATTGCAAATTCGTAAAATTAAGAGACTAAGTTGACAAATGATTACAATTTTAAAGACCAACTTACTTTTCTCATGAGAGATTTAGTAAACAATCTGTCTAGAAGGAGTATGAAAAATGGAAAAATCAAACTTCATTTTTGACCAAAAAAAGAAAAAGAAAAACCCAAACTGCATTTACAGGCTCATTCTAGTAAAAATCACTTCTAGAAGGAAGGAGCATGTAAAATGAAAAAAATCATAAATCATAAGTTTTGCATTGCGAGAGTTAGGCGCAAGCAGATATAGAAGAAATGTCACATACAGATCTTACAAGTCCAATTCCAACAAACACACACCTGCCATTAATTATTATAATTACAATAATAAAATCCCACGTGTCTGACTTTACGGTCCAGATTAAGCTACTACCATGATTATGATTACTAGAGGATGAAGAAATTCGAAATCCTAAATTAAATATATAAAAAAAATATTAAAAGAGAATGTGAGTGAAAATTGAGAAAGAAAGGGTCAGAGTCAATGAGTTGAATCTGAAAGTCATTACAAACCTGGCTGCTGCTGCTGCTGCTGCTGCCGTTAGAACAACCATACCGCCGTCTATTAAATAACTACTTCAACGGTTTTACCCTTTTTCATTACATATTGTTTCTTCTAAATCTCAAATATCATGGCTACTGTACAATCTCAAGAAAAAGTACCGCAAAACGTTGATGATGATGAGATCAATAAGATTAAGCTCAATAGCGAAACTAAAAACACCAAGAAGAAGAAGAAGAATAAGAAGTTGAGTTTTCCCAAGTTTGGTTGTTTTAGAATCCAACATGATGCTACTGGTGAAGGTGGTTATGATATTGAAGTTGTTGATGCTTCTGGTCACAGTTCTAATCCTACTCACTTGATCATTATGGTTAATGGTCTCATTGGCAGGTAACTTCACTCTTTTTACTTTCACAGCTACTTAGAGGTGTAAAACAATCTATAACTCGTAAATTAATCGACATTAATTTTTGTTTGAACTGACAAAATGTTAATATTGTTTTGTTCCGATTGAGGTATTGGACAATTTTTGTCTTTTATGATACTTTAGACAAAAAGTTGTTATGTGGTTTAGTCAGAGATAACTAAACATAATAGTACAATTAAAGTTGTCATGTCTGGTCACTTATTTTTTTGTAGATCAAATGCATATTTAGTTTTATGCTGTAGAGTGAAATTGAGCTTAATGCTACTTTTGAATTTTGATTTTATTTATTTAATTAAGAAAATGAGGTTGACCGAAGATTTAACTAGATGAGTATGAGTAGTTTACGAATAACTCAGTTATAAAACTTGACGACTTGCATTGCATCTACTTTACAGTACAATCAAAACTATGAAACCAGTTGATTGTGTGATTTTGATTCATTAATGTTGTTTGTTAAGTAATGTATGGCAATGATTATATTTGCAGTGCTCATAATTGGAAATATGCTGCAAAACAGTTTCTGAAAAGGTATCCCTATGATACTATTGTACATTGTAAGTTCCCTTGATCTTGCTAGCTTCCTCTTTTATCATTTCTGTTGCTTAACTATTTTAAGGATTATCATCAGTTTATGTTTGTATGATTAGATCAGTACAAGTAATCTCAGTTTCTCAAGTAGTAATTCCTATGTGTAACACGACTAATGCAATGTATGATGTTGGTTTGTGAACTTGTAAAATTATAGAATTATTACACGCGTTAAGGCCTAGATCTAAGTTTCACCTCTGTTTCTGTCTGAAGTACCAACAAATTTTTGTGTATATGGTTCTTGCTTGGAGTTCTATTACAAAGGGGGAAACTTTAGTGTTGTCGTTCATTTAGTGTATGTGTTGGTTCCATTTTTGGAGAAGATAAACTTGATTTTAAAGGTGTAGAATTGATTTTGCTTCAAGAATTGATTCTAACATGATGCTAGACTTTGAAGTTTTTGCATCTTCAATTGATATTCAGCGTTGAGTTTATAGTTCAACTCAACTTTTTTATGTATCCAAATATAAATCATTTTAAGTTCAACTTAAGTTTAATTTAGAGTCACTGTTACAAAATCAATTTTTTATCGTAGAAGCAAACACACACTCCATCATTGCATTATATCATCATAAGATGTATATAACATAGTCAGCTTTATTTTATCTTGACAGTTAGTGAGGTTCTTCTTGTCCCTAACATTTATTTTGACAGTTTATATTATTTTCATTCTCTTGCCTATTTCATTCTTTCACAATCTCAGCAAAACTGGCTTCCATCATTTAATGTATGTAATGCATCACTATTTTGCAATGCAGGCAGTGAATCTAATTCTTCGACGTTGACATTTGACGGTGTTGATGTAACAGGAGATAGATTAGCGGAGGAGGTGTGTGATGGCTTTGACATTCAATTCTAGCCTTTGTAATTCTATATTGCATTCACATTTCATATTGGATTTTGTTACAGAATAACTATTCGTCATTGCATCCGTATCAATCTTAGGATATTGAATTGACTTCAACTTGATTGCATCAAATCCAGAAAGATCAAAGTTTTTTTGCTTCTCTTTCCACAGGTTATATCAGTTATAAAACGCCACCCAAGTGTTCAGAAAATTTCATTTATAGCTCATTCTTTAGGCGGCTTGATAGCAAGGTATGCAATAGCCAAGCTTTATGGGAGAGATATTTCTAAGGAACTATCTCAGGAGAATGGACACTGTGAGAGTCAGATTTCAAATCAAGAATGTCATGATAGAAAATATGAAGGAAAAATTGCAGGACTGGAGCCTATTAATTTTATTACTTCGGCAACACCACACCTTGGTTGTAGAGGGCATAAGCAGGTAATTATTTTTGACCTTTAGTATATTATGGTTTTTTTTATTAAATTTCATGAGTTTTTTGTTTCAACTTCACTGCAAATAGTGTAATTTCAAACTCTTTTACTACGGGTGATTAGACTGCTACAGGTGATGGTTACCGGTGGTAATTAAATTCAAATAGCAGTTTGCAACACAATATTGTTAAAAAATACGCATGTCTTACTAATCTGTGTTGATGAAAGCTTCATGACATGGTTTTGGAATTTTGCATACTACAGGTTCCTTTGTTCTGTGGATTTTACTCTTTGGAGAATGTAGCATCTCGTCTTTCCCGGTTTCTTGGTAAAACAGGAAAGCACCTATTTTTAACTGACGGCAAGAATGGAAAACCTCCTCTTCTTCTCCAAATGGTTCGTGACTCTGAAGATATTAAATTCATGTAAGGTTTATAACTTGGTCGGTTTGATTTTCGTAAATTGCTAATGCTTTAGAAACTGAGTCACGAACAAACCACATATTATATCTCGTTCTCTACAGGTCTGCTTTATGGTCCTTCAAACGCCGCGTTGCCTATGCAAATATTCGTTATGACCGTATCCTTTTGTTTTAGCATTTACTGTTGGATAATGTATTCTTATCGCAATTTAATTCCACCATCTATAAGTTTACATGAACAACTTGACTCCTAACTAGAGCTGGTTGGATGGAGCACATCATCTATAAGGCGTAGAAGCGAGCTTCCAAAGGTAGACCATCAATTTCATGCACCATGATATATATACATATATAATTTATTTGAGATGTACCTAACTAGATTTTTATTCAGCGCCGAAATTTTAAAAGACACGAGAAGTACCCACATATTGTAAATGTAGAGACTGCAAAACCCACTTCTGTTCCAGAGGAAGTTCCATGTGAATCCAAAGTTAGTAGTGGATCCAGTAAAATTGACTTGGAAGGTAATCTTTTTGAACCGATGAACTTCAATCTTATAATATCTAAAAAATTCTTGTTGAGAAGCATTTTTGCACACTTTTGTGAGATCAAATGGCCCATGAATGCAAAACTGGAAAAATAAACCCCAAATCAAAGTTGATGTTATTTAAAGATTATTTAAAAAAATGATTTTCTTTGTTTAAGTTTATTTTCATATTATTGTAGGTATTTTGGTGGAGTGAGATATTGACATACCAATTGTTTTTCATTCTTGAGTGCTGTAAGATATCAGAAACAAATGATTCAGTTTTTGATGTAGTATATCTTAAAGGGAGAAAATACTCTAAAGTCTATTTTGCATTAGCTTCTACCTAAGATGAACTTCTCCGTTAAAATGAACTTATGATATTTCACTTGTGAAAATGTTCAAATGAGCTAATAGATGTTTATGGAAAAAATAAATGAGATAATTTCTGAAAAACTGAGATATAGAAGCTAATTTTAACATGTATACGAGAATGAGAAGCTGGTGTTTAAAAAACTCAATTATTTTCCATGAGTATTTTTTAGAAGTTACTCAAACAAAAATATTTGAGCTCGATGGACCATCAATGGGCATACACTGTCAATGTAAAATAGTTTTACATTGACATCTAATTGCAAACTACCATTTTTCCATCTCATACAAGTATACCACTAATTTCAAAATACCGTTACAGTAATGGGGTGATGTGGCAAAATACTAGATTTTCATTGGATGTTAGTATAAAATTGTTTTACATTGACGGTGTATATCCTTTAAATCCAAAAGATTTTGTGTGCATAAATTTGGAGGCGTAACTTTTGTTTACATTCTAAGGTATAATGTGCCTTTGGGGGAATATTGAAACCATGTTTCTTGAATTGGAAAACCCATATTAATACTACTATATACTATCCTCTTTGTGTATTCTCTAATGCGTACTATCCGTTGGTAAATGTATCATCATATAATTGTTAGCTACATTTGCAGAGGAAATGATCAGAGGCTTAACCACAGTGAGTTGGGATCGAATTGACGTCAGCTTCAGTGGTAGTAGGCAGAAATATCTCGCACATAATGCAATTCAGGTAAGTTAGTTTCTGCTTCTTTAAAAACACGGTGCTAGTCTGATTTCGAAAAACTCACCATCAGGCTTGATTTATCAATGCCACAAAATCCCTGTTTTCAAAATCTAGTGATAATAGCCCGGCCATTGAATCTTATTATTTGTCCTAACTATTAACAAATATATATATACTCAATGATTCGACTTTGTTTTATATTTCAGGTTCAAACTTACCGCATCAATTCAGACGGAGCAGATGTGGTCCAACACATGATTGATGAATTTCAGTTATAGAAATTTCCTATACTATCCCCTTATAAGATATAGGGTAGTGCCATTCTTTTTTCTTCTCCAGGGGAGACTAGCCGGGAGAATGTTTGTGGACATTCCCACCAACTTATTTTGCTATTGAGCACTGGTGAGGAGTTTGAGTAGCATGCATGAAATTATAAGTTCACATGCTTTGTTGTATAAAAAGAGGACATTGGAAGTTGGAAAAAAATATACTCCAAGAAGGCAAGTATTAGGACACGAAAAAGGCAAGAAATACTGACTCTATACCTATTATATACGGTTGTATAATTAAGTTTTTGAATTAGCTCTTGTTCTTTCTCATTTTTCTGAAAGAAATGGGAAACATGATCGTTATTTTTATTTAAAGATGAACAAACATGCTGATTATGTGCATGAGACTTGTGATGCTTCCAAGTTTGCTTCACATGGTGGAATTGCTACTTTGCTCAATTCAAAGATAAAAGGGAAATGGATCTTCTCCATTTTCTCTCTTGATTACTAAAGTTAAGCAGTGATTTTGAATGTATAAATGATATTTGGATCCATTTATTGCCGCGTTGTAATAATTATATCTTCAAAACTATAGTAACGGAAGAAATGAATATTTTTTTCATTCTTAATTGAGATGGAACCAAGGAAGGTACTAAAGGCGGGTTGTGCCAGTTTCTTTGCAATAGTACAGTAATTTGGAGTAGAGATTATAGAAAGTTGAGGATTGAATCTGTGAACTTTCTTTCAAGTGGATGCAAATATATGCAATAGACTTGATTTATGCTATCGCTTGTTCAGGAAATTATTTGATTTAGTAATAATTCAACTTTATGTTCCATAAGTACATCTCTAAAATGCTCAATAGACGTTTGATACGCAGAAATACAAGCTCAAATTTACAATTCCTATCTTCTTAATATTTAATGTGTGAGTTTCGCCGCTAGACTATAGGATAAGTGTGGGTGGAGTGGAGGGATACCTTAATGGCTCACAATAGTCACAAGTCTTTAATTTATGTACTATTATTAATTATGCAGGAAATAATAGTGGCACCATGACGTAATAACAGCAAGCAACTGTGGTAATATTAGTACTTGTTTGTAGGACACATGCTATAGGTGGAGTAGCAGCTAGTATATCTTCATGAGATGAGATGACCCACCACCATTTTACATTTTATTCCAACATCTTTTCTTTGCGTAAGAGGAGTTATTGATGTTCAACACGGAAGGAGCTAGACGCATTAAATGTTCACTACTCTCCCAGTAACAAAATTTTCAATACTCCTACATCGTAGCTTCTCCCCACTCCTACACACTTCACACGTGCACTTTATTGCAATACTATAGTAGGAGTATAATACTCTGTTTATATGTACGGGTTGCGATGTTGTTGCGATGCTTTTTTTTTTATGAGAAATGATATTTTGAAAACTAATTTGGAACAATTTTAGATCAGATGTGTTATATAGACAACTACTTTTTGGACAATTAAGGTAATGTGAATCTTGATTTATGCGTCAAAATTCACATTGTCTTATTATTTTTTAGTTGCCCTATAAATTATTCAAAAAATAGTTATTCATATAACACACCTCTGTACATATTTGGAGACACTCTTTATCCAAAGGGGATTATTAGAGAGTGCTGGGTCAGGCCGCCACAAGGGCCAAGCACAAAGTTTATAAATTCTATTAGACATAAGTTTAATATTTGATCTTACCAATATTTAAAGTTTTTATTTATTTTTTATAAATTTATATGTAATTTTTATTTTATAAGATCTTAAAATAAAATTCCCATTCATAATTTTAGTCTCCCATGGTTAACTTATTTTTCTCCTGAATATACATTTTAGCATAAACTTTAATGATATGGCTAATGAGATGCTTTCTAGCTATTAATATATATCACAAAGACATTGCAAATTCAATGTAATATTATATGTGAATCTTAAAAAAAACTTATTTTAAAGCATTTCATCCTATAATTAAGCACCTTATAAGTTATAATTGTCACATTATTGAAACTCAACTTTATGTAACTAGTAAGTGGAGGAGCAAGAAATTATCCATATTGTTTTTGTGTTTATGTAACAATGCCCGTGAGTTACTTGAGAAATATAAGACATACATACATAACTTGGCGTGTCCAAATACAAATAGTGTGATGAGCAATGTTTTTTTCCCCCCGATGAAGAAGGATACATACACAAAGAAAATTAAAAGTGTGACAAATAATTAACCAATAAAGTTCTGATAAAGTTCCTTTGGACTTTGTCTTGTCTTTTTGTTATTCAAAATGATGCGGGCCGTGGCAATAACTGTATGCCATTGCCTGGTCTGCTATGATCAGTTTAAGATTTGTCACCATATGAAATACAATATGCAACTTGTAGTTTCTAAGAGGAGAGGGTTCAATAAACGAGATACTGTGGTACCTAGCTAGGTGTGTGTGTGTGTGTGTGTGTGTCTTAGTGAGGTCCTTGGTTTATGCCCTTTCTTGCTCTCAAACGTCCTATACATTGAAGAAATCCAACCTTTCTGCCTCATCAATTGATGGGGAAATAATAGGGGAGGTGAGGCAGTAAAACTTTTTAAAGAAACTTGTAAATGTGTCCTATATGATTTACAATTAGAGCAATGTTTGTGTGATCATAAATAGAAAATAATTTTTTCAAAATATTATTGAAATAGTTATATGCTTTTTTTATGTGTGTGTGCAATCTAAATGATTTACATTTTTAATTCTTACCATACAAAACTATCCTTATGTTAAATTGAATTTTGAAAATATTGCTCTATTGGTGGACATTTGCATTATTATGCAGGGGATCAGAGTTCGAACTCCGGTCATCCCACTTATTCACCTTAAGGGTGAAATTCAAGCCATTAGGCTACTAGACCAAAAAAAAAATAATAAGATCAAACAAATTTAAACAAAGTTTTGAGACATCTCTAAGGAGCAGTTTAGTTAATTGAGTTGGGACTTTGAATGAGTTACATGTACCAAAGCCGTTACTCGAAGTTCAATACTCCCACTGTTAAACTAATTGCTAACATTTGTCTATATATATATAAATGAAATAAGAAACCGATATTCAATTTTCTCAAATCAACACTAATTGGATTAGCCTCTCAATCGTCGGTAAGAATAATACCACAAATTTATACTTTAAGAAAGTGAGATTAATCATTATCAGAATTTTAAATGATTTTCAAATATCACTTTATCTAAAATTATACGCCACCTCATAAAAACTGTCATGTAATTATTTTTATAAAAAAAAATAAATTAAGTGAGTTGACTGCTCATGGGGATACTTCAAAATTACATACCAATGGGGACTTGAGGGCCATTAACTTTTGGTGTGTCAAATCGAGTGTGGCTCAAAAGTCATATATATTAGATGAAAAAGTGGATATAAGTGAGAATACTTATACATATAATGCTTAAAGTTTTAGATAAATATGTGATATCAATTTTTATTTTTATCTTATGTGATTAATCTTATTCCAATGTGATGACTCAATAGGGGTGTCGTAGCCGATGATTTTCTTAAAGGGCTGTGAGCCGTTCGATCTAAGATCAACAACTAAGATCATTGAATTGTATTATAGTTAATGTGTAATCTGAATTATTCGATGTCAAACCATCGGCAACGACTATTAAAATGAACTTGTAATTCCTGTACTATCAAATGTTATATTTACAAGTAATTCTTGTACTATAGCAAATAGTATTTAGAAATTAGTAGAAGAGAGTATATGTTGATTTTAATAGTATTTTTGAATTGAATTAGTTTTGTGACAGGTCGTGCACTGGATGAATATGACATGAACAATGTATAATAGAGGGGTTGGCATTCAATATCTGACCCATTTAAGGACACCTTTTTCAGAATTTCAATTTTACTGCCTTCTCTGCTGCCACATATCCCCTTCTCTCTCCCCACACACACGTAGTACATACACTGTTCTATTCTACCATGTCTCATTTATTGCTCTTCTATCAAACTTTTTAGCAATATATATTTATATTTATTTACACTCAAAACAATATATTAACTGCTCCCTTCCTCTCTGCCTCTTTACTTTACATACATACCCTGAGAAAATTAGCAGAACTAGTAAAATGAGTCTCTTCTTCTGTCACAAATATAGACATATCATCTTCATATACCTCATTCTCTTTGCTTCTACTATTTCTTTCTTCACTCCTCTTATTTTCATGGCTGAAGGTTAGTTATATTATATCTCTCACTTCAATTCTATTCTGTTTTCATCAATCAATATATTAATGTATAATAATATATGCATGCAGGAAGAGCAATTAATTCCAATCTCAATGAAGTTGCAAAGGTACTACAATATATCAAAATCATAAAGCATATATATACTAGTTTATTTTATTTTTGTATTTAGTTTCATATTCCATTATATATTTATGTGTATGCAGAATGGTATGGAAGAAAAAGTTCAAATAGGGTCAAGGCCACCAAAGTGTGAAAAAAGATGTAGAAGTTGTGTGCAATGTGAAGCAGTTCAAGTACCTATTTTACCATCTAAAGTTCAAATAAAAAGAAGTCATTATTCAGAAACAAAAGTTACTTACTCTTCAAGAGGAGATGGTCTTTCAAACTACAAACCTATAAGTTGGAAGTGCAAATGTGGGGACTACTTTTTCAACCCTTAATTATTGAATCAAAAACGGAACACAACATCCATATTTAATTTGTTTTGGAATAAATACTTCAAGGCTCAATCAATTGCAGCAACCATAGTATATATAGTATTTTTAATTAATTTTCTGTCTCTCTAGCATATATTGTTGCTCCCACCTTGTATATTTGGCAACTATAGTACATATTAATTTATGACATATTTTTGCTTTAAATTAACACTTGTTAATTTGTTTGTAAGCATATCATAACTAATAGCTAGCTATAAATATTTTCCTTTATTTTACTTTATTTATTCAACTCAAAAGGCAAAATCTATTGTATGGATTTATTTTTTATATTAGGAAATGCAATACTACAAGTAATAAAATTTTAGGAAGAAAAATAGAAATGTTAATTTGGTGTGGATATGATGAGATTGAGATGAGAAGAGATTTTTGATTGGAAAAAAGGGTTAAGTGTGTGTCAGAGTGTTCTGTTTACGTATCCTACAAGATTAAGATTTTTGCATCAGCTGGTGGAGGGTGATGAGGAAAAGCAACCATACCTCGAAGGGATAGAGTAAAGAAGAAAGCAACAGCACATAGATACTACTCCTATTATACTTACGTGCCTAGGGACCTGATTCTGATTAATTACTCACTAATGTTCTCATTTTGTCTTTCATAGTACTGTTTTGCTTACGTTTGTTTGTAACTTACCTCAGCTGACACAAATATTTCAGTGAGATGAAATCTTTAATTAATTTTCAAAGTTGGATTTGGTTGGTTGAAGTTAAGCAGATTATATGATGATGGCTAAGACCTAAGAGCATCCATCGGAGCTTTTCATTTTTTTACTTTCATCGTCCTTAATTATAAGCACTTTTTTAAAGATAAAATTTATATTTAAATATAAGTTTCTTTTTAATTTTTTAGACACGTTTATTATTATGTGGATACGTACCAATACATAGTTTAAGTGGTTGATTCTGATTGGTTTACAAATAGTATTTAATATAAAAAAATTAATAAATACTATTTGTAAACCAATCAGAATCGTCAAACTCAACAAATGTACTAGTATCATTTCAATAAGGGCTTATAATATACTCCCTCCGTCCCAAAATATAAGCAAAAGTGAGTCAAGGAAAATTGATGTATTTGGTTCAAAACTTGGACCAGATACATTCATTTTTATTGACCAACTTTTATTTATATTTTGGGACGGAGGAAATATATACCAAGGAATTCATCAAAATTTCAATAGGGAGTTATAATAAACGACATAGAGAGTATTTAATTGGACTCTAGTCAAATGATAAATTGTTTAAAAATAATACCTAATAAGAATCCAACCAATAAGATCATTTTAAATATGGGCTCCACCAATAATACATATTCCCACCAATAACTTTATATCATTATAAATGAGTCTCACAAAAATAATATACTCCCTTCATCCCTAATTATAAGAAACATTTATAAAAAAATATTTATTTCTAAATATAAGATCCTCTACAAAATTTTAGATACAATTATTACTCGCTTTCCAAATATATTCCCTCATTAATATTACTCCCTCTGTTCCACAATGCGTGACTCAGTTGATTGGTTCACGCATGACAATGCATAACTTTGACGATTAATATTTTTAATTATATAATAGTAAAAATTATAAAAAGTTGATATTTTAAAAATAATCATCAATACAAATCCAATAACAACTTATATGCTAATATTTATTAGTAGAAAAATATGGTAAAAAAAAAAGTGTATTCAAAAGCCTAACATGAAGGGAGGTAAAGAAATTGGTGATTCTCACTTCTGAGTGAGTTGCATTCACTTTGTGTGTTTCTTTTGGTCACCGTAGAGGTTATTTATTTCACTCTCAATTACTATTTGCTGCTCACAGTGTACCAATTATAAGGGACAGTGGCCATTCATTTTCGTCACCACCATATTTAATTATGTTACCGGACCCTGTTCTACCGTAAAGTAGTATAACTATAACTATACAAATTTAAACCGTATACATACCCATGGAATTTTCTTGGGGTACTAAAACCTGAATAGTTTTCTTCTTTTTAACAATTTTAGTACAACCTGGATAGTTAAAATTGAAGGTTAGGTGATTAATGTTACTTGGATTAGAAATTAGTTAAAAAGTAGTAAAAGATATTACTAGTACATACTCTTATAAGAAAGACTAATTATGTATTGGAAAATGCTAACTAGTGCTCCCGGGGCACTAGTTAAGGATACTTCAAATAGTAATAATACATTAAAGTGCGTGTAATCAATGTTTTAAAAGTAAGAAAATTGTTGTTTGCAATGTAAAAATTACTACTTTTGTATTCTTAACTAGTGCCCCGGGGGCACTAGTTAGCATGACCCTTATGTATTTGATGTGTTACGATTTTGAGTAAAAATATAGTATCGAATATCAATGTCTCTTGAAAGTTTTGATAATTAGGAGTACTTAGCATGCTAGTGCTTTTTAGGACTCCTCAAAAAATGGTACAAAGTTATAGTTTAGCTTGGTGGGAGATCATAATGGATCTTAAGTGATTAGCTTTACATTAACTATGAATGAATAAACAAAATAAAAGGAACAACGCAACGCACTAAATTGACTAAATACTCCCTCCGGTCCTATATATAAGAAACATTTTATTTTTTAGATTCATTGTAAAATTGATGTATTTAGACTATATTATTGTCTAGATACATCAATTTTATAATGAATCTAAAAATTCAATTTTTTTTTATATATAAGACCGGAGGGAGTACACGCTAACTATATTAGCATGAATACATTTCTTTACTTGTTTACCACGAGTCAAATTATATTACTTCCTCTGGTCTTATATATAAGAAAAAAGTTTACGTACTTTTTAGATTCATTATAAATTTGGTGTATTTAGACAATTATAGTCTAGATACACCAACTTTACAATGAATCTAAAAAGTAAACTTTTTCTTATATATAAGATCGGAGGGAGTACTTTGCATTGCACAACTAAATCCTAGCCACTTCATTACGAGTTTGGATTTCCTCCATTTGTTGTCTCTCCATTTATTCTCAATTTGGAGAGAGATGGACAAAATTGATGATTAGTGGGTCCACAAATTAGTGGGACCTACTTTTAATGGGTCCCACTAATCTTTAATGTGTCTATCTCTCTCCAAATGGAGAATAAATGAAGGGATAACAAATGAAAGAAATCCAAATCCCATTTTATTCCAAAACATGTCACATATCCACTAATCATCTCAAGATATATATTGGCTTGATAAACTTCTTTGACCGACTAGTCTTTTTTAAAATTCTCATTATAAGACCAAATTAAATATCTTTCTCCAAAGAAAAGTTAACCAAAAATTTCCCATGTTCACCCATTAACTCTTTTTCTCATTGAAGGATTCTGATGGCATGCAGTCATAACTTCATATAGTCAGACAAATTTGGTTGTCCGATCATGATCTAACATTTCAGATTGAAGAAAGACTTAATCAGACTGCATGACTGTTTTAAATTTGAACTGTTTGATCTTAATTGGACGGTCAAATCTATCCTAAATGCATGACTGCTTTCATTTCTTTTTTATCAAAATTGTTTTAATTATTTTATCTCATTTTGTAATCTATAAGTGAGCAACTAACTAACTAACACAGTCCCGTGAAGGATAAACTTAAGAAACAATACAAATTTTATGAGAATAAGATAATAAACTCCTATATTTAGAAACAGTGTTATATGTTAAAAAAATAATTGATTGATAGGATCTTTTTATATTCTTTAATAAAATTTGTATATAACACATATTTTGAGAATAAAAAACAAAAAATTAGTTCTTGCTCATGCGTATTGAGAAAATTTGGTAAGAAATGGAGAATTTACTTGCTCCACAAGTTCTCAAACAAAAATTAATCATCGATAACAAGGGTGGACACTTCTTAATATCATGATAACTTTAAGAAGAAAAAAAACTAAAATAAATAAATTAATAATGTGTATATAGGATCGGATATACATGGCAGGCCCGTGACATGTTGTTCACGAGCATTCTCAATTTTCCATCTCATTCACTTATGATTGTGGACTTTGGCGTTGCTTTACTCCACTCAATACAGAATCTGAGTATAAGCACTTAGACAAAGTGCATTTTTCTCACTATCTAAGCTTCTACCGACTTAATTTGTAAGTTGCAATCTACTTTAAACCATATTTAATAATATTCTGTCACACACTTTCCTTTGAAAGATATGTTATATATCAATAGTAATTTGAGCTTCATTTAAGAAGACTATTGTTTGATTATAGAATCCAGTGGCTTCTTTTGTGCCTACTTTTTCATTTTTCAACATAGAAAGTTAAATACTATGGCTTATACTTATATGAGTTATAATAAACCATTGTGTTTATACTTCATAAATTATTTGATATCAATATTCTTTACATAGACTAATATGATTCTTTTTTTTATTCAAGTCATAAGAATGAGAGTAAATCACTTTTCTTGCAATGTTTTTAACCTATAAAAGAGTGTAAGAGTTACATATTCAATGAAAATACTTTTGTAGTTTACTAAATTGTTTTTTTACTTCTAAATCTTGAACATAAAGATATTTGAACATAAAGCATTGCAAAACAATTTTAAATCAATTTTATCAAATTAATCACATTGAAAATTATGTTATCAAACACTCATCCAGACACATTAAGAGTAAACAAGCTCAAAAACTTTGTATCCACTCAAATAAGGCCTAGAAATATGAATATCTTTTCTGACATGCAGTTGTTTTGTAGTGACTTGTTGTTTGGAAGTTATAGAACATTCATTCATCAATCAAGATTTTTATTTTTCATTTGTTATGTTGAATGCTTAGTTATTTATTCTTTCTTTAATTTGTGAAAGACTCTACCTTACATTTGTTTGTTCTATACATTTTTTAATTGCATCCATTCGATGCTACGGATTTGGATTCCTTGCAGTCAACGTTGATATACTTAATAATTTATGAGTACAAGATGTCGAAGCAATCACCTAACCGAAACCAAAGAACAAATGGCTACAAGGCAAAACAAGGTCTTAAAATATTTATATTATTTGTTGTCGCCATTTGGTTGTTATACCAACTCAAACACTCACATGAAACCAAGATACTTGGAAGAAAAGGGTTTCAGTTATTGATGAATAAACCTCATGAATTGATGGGAGATTTAAAAGAGAGAAAACCTGAAATTGTCATAGAACTAAACAATGGTGAGGGTGATTATAATGTTGGATATAATCGAGATCGAGTGGAAGATGAAGAGCCTGAGGAAGTAGAGGACACGGTTGACGAAGAAGACAAAGAAGAGGAGGAAGAAAATGAAGCGATGGAAGAAGATATGAGTTTATTCGAATATCAAGGCCACAATGAAGGTGGGAAAGATACACAAGCAACAACTAAAAGACATCGCAAGGAGACCCACATACAATGAATCACTAAAACATACACCATACATGACACTAATACCGACATGTATGCATTAGTAATACTATGAAAACTGGAAGTGGTTGAATGTAGTTGTTGTGTCGGTGTCAAGCACCAGACACTCTTTTTATCTAAAGTGTCAATGCTACATATTTGGCGAATTTAGGGTTTTCAATATAATTACAAAGGCTAAAAAGTGTAGGTTCTGAATCTAAATTTGTAGTTTAAAAAAAGAGAAAAAAAAGTGGCACTTGGCAATCACGAAGTCAAGCAAAGGTATAAGGTAGCCTAAATTTTGACCAAATACATATATATACCTTTGTTTTTATATTTAAGACCAACGAGAGTATGTGATAATCGAACATGTCTCTTATTCGTAGTGTATTGTTTACGAAAAGAAGTAGATGGAGTGCTTGATTTCACTTATTTATGATGCTGGCTGAATAATGATTCATATATAACTTGTGATTTGATTCAACATTGATGCTTTTAGAAGCTTTTGTTTGTCTATAAATAGCAGAACAGTATGAGTGACAGTTATAGTGATAGTGAAATTTGCAAAGGGAAATACTTGAGTAATCAATAATGGAAGAATTTTTCATTGATAAAGTCTTCTGTCAAAAAGAATAAGCTTGTCGCTTCAGAGACACAACAAACAATCAAACATAACATGCAAGGAAAGTGTTTTATGAGAAAATGAAGCCAACCAAGAAACTACATTGAAAACCATCTAGGAATGATACATACTTTCTTCCTATGAAACATTGGCTCTTAATGTGTTCTGTGCCACTGCAATCTGCAAAGAATATATTTTATTATGGTCGAACAAAATCATTCCTATGAAACATTGGCTCTTAATGTGTTCTGTTCCAATTTTATTTTATTTTATTTTTTAGCCGAAGAGTTTCAAAATATAGACATAGAGTGACATCAGTTGTAAACGTCGTGTCTTAAAGAGGGTGACAATGTTTTGAGTTCTACGTTAAATAGGTAAAGAGTTTTTTTTTTATGTCAAAAAATAGGTGAACTGATTTTATGTGATACTTAAGCTATAAAACTCTTCCACCTAATAAACTAATATTTTGGATTGGACATTTTTCATAGGTTTAAATCTTATCCGATTTTTGAATTTGAGTATATGTCTTAAAATTTAGCATTAATGTTGTTTTAGCAAGGGAATATACTAATAGTTTGTTTTTTTTATCATGGTAATTTGTAGCTCAAACGTTCAATCAAAAGATAAGTAAAATATAATCAAAAAATTTATTTCAGTCTTATTCGAACTCAAATTCTTCCCAACAATTCACCATTGACTAAAGTTCATTATTCACTTAAGTCCAACTACTTGATTATGTTATATTTGGTTTGGAATATGTTGTTATTAGTTTTGTAAACAAAATTTCTGCTTTGAAATGGAAGTGCCGCCAATTCAGTAACCAGGCTGGATGCAGTGTTTTCTTTGTACTATTAAACTGTTGACTTACTTCAGATTCGAATGAGGATACTCACAAATATATAACAACAAAAATGGTTATGGTTAGCAGGTTCCTAAAGGTTGTGGCCAGGTCAGGTCACCCTGCACCAGGGGTTGAGTTTGTCTCTGAATATAGCAGAATATGTTATTTTCACCTCAAGATTGATTCAAAAAATAATATATACCAATTCAGAAATAATTGATGCAAGTTTGTATTTTAAAAAAAGTACCATAGCTGCGTCATGCTTATCTGTTACATTGTGTGCAATTTGAACGTGATCATTGAAGCATTAAATTAAACTATGGCATGCTTATATGAACATCAAAATGACTTAATCCAGAAGGCAACACAATTCCAATAATGTCATCAATTTTGTATATCAGCAATGTGTAGTAAATGTTTTAATTGTAACAACTTGAAATTAATCTTAAAGAGAAGTAAAACAACAACGATGAGATATTAGAACTGTGTCTCTTTGTTTTACTAACAGAGTCTAATATAGTACCGATCACATAGCACTTTCGTCCGTGACTTTTTGCTTGCTAATGCTTTCTATTAGAAGGCTTCGAGTGGACTTTGAGGTGTGTATTCCATTGCAATAGCATCCATACTATCGATGTTCCTATTATAATATTAGATTGGATATTAAAAAATGTGTTGCATTCAGATTTAAAGGGCAATGATAAGTAAGATTAAGGAAGTTCCACAAAAATAATGGGCTGCGGTATACAGAGGACACCAAACAGTAACTAGCAAATAATTCATATAACAACAATTCAAGAATGCAAGAAGAATGCTGAACTGTTGAGCATATAGTTGGGTTGAATATTAGTTTCGAATGAATTGAACGTAAAGTGAATTGATGAGAAAAGAATTGAATGATAAACTTGAGACTAAAAATCATGTTTGGAGGTAAAAGTTCTGAATCTCACAAATAGGCAGTAAATCTATATGTTCATCGAGGCCTACAAATTACACAAAATTAAACAAATAACACACAGAATATTGAATCATTGGCAGGAAGGGGAAAAAACAGTGCTTTGATTTAAAATCAAAGAAAATATTGCAATGCAAGTAAAATCAGTGAGACACAAGAATAAAATTCATCATACCTGCAAATATGCTGACAGTAGTGAGATTTGAAATCGCCATTGTGTGATAAATTAGGTTTTCTGTCAAGAAATGACCAAACGCATAGACAAATGACAATAAAGTAGCCAGGTATATAGGCTTATTATCAAGGTTGAATGCACAGATATAGCACAGTGTGCAGGTCAATAGTGTCCAAGTGCCAAATGTGCGTCCGTGAACTTCGGTCACTGCAACAAATGATAAACTCTTATCAGTTACCATAATTCTGCAGTGCATACTAGAATAATGTTTGAAATCATACTCTTGCTAGAAAGCTCAAAGAAATGCAGCAAAACAACTTTGCTAAGCCATTGCGAATTTGTGTTCTTGGAAAACTGTAGATTTTTTAAGTCGAAAATAGTATTCTGATCACAGAATGATGATTTGAGGTAAAATCAAAGTCATATCGCAGGTTTTGCTAGTGTGGCCGAAAAAGGAAGAATCCTTATCCTTGATTTTATTCTATTGTCAATGATTTGGCTGATTTTGACATGGCTTGATTTTAGTAATCTATAGCATTACTTACAACAAAAACTCAAATCAACCAAACCATGAAAAATGAGTGTTTCCTTGTGTGTACAGGTAAGCATATGCCGCTTCCAGCAAGAGATAAAAGCATATCCTACTTTCACTACACACATTGGATGAAAATTTCAAGATGAATTAATAAGCAACGTCATATAGTAACCTAGAGAAAAGCATGTTAAGAAATTGCAATATTACATTTTCAAATATCAACAAATTTGATGTTCAACTCATTGGATCAAGATCAGACAGTTCAATTAAAGTTGGATAAATATTCATGTATTATGTGAATTGACAAATTAAGATCAATTTATGAAATTGTCAACTACATGACCATACAGAATCCATTTCCGTTAATCGAAGGCGCCAAAAGGCATCATGTTGATCAGGATGATTACAAATGAAAAGTATTGAATGTGTCAAATATACAAAAAAAAACTCAAAGCTTGAAAACAGTCAAAACATAACTTGCTTCTCACATTTCCTAAGTCCTAAAACCACTGCGGATAAACAACGACCAAGACATAAACATTTATCCAGAAGATCAGCAAAGTCAAACAAGGAGGAGATTCATTGTTTTCACTAACAATCTAAATTCGTTAATCGCGCAATCACAAGAAAACAATTCAAGTCAAACCTAATGCTGATTAACCAAAACAAGTTGCCATTTGTTTAACCAATAACTAAAACCAAATTAAAATCCAAAAAATTAATGCCAAAGTAATTAACACCTAAGCAATTCAATTCCACAGTGAGTGTTGGAGGAACATTGTGCCATATCGAAAATGCATTGGATCTAGGAAATCTCAAATTCTCATAATACATTGGATCTAACGTGTTTCAATTGTGTAAATCATAAATACTAACATTAACTTGGATATGTGTGAGGATCCATCAATTCATGAATGAATAGTGTAACTAATTAAATAACTTGGATATGGTAACACTTTATATAGTTGTTGGAGTAAAATACGGAGAGAAAGAGAAGAGAGAAGTTAGTTACTGGTAGCGTTGGAGAAGACAGCGAGTCGAAGAGCCCAAATGTCGAAGAAACCGAACCACACGGAGGCTAATCGGAGTGTGCCAACCACTATCAGCCACCATCCCAATGCCTTCATTTTCCTGCTCCCTCCCTGTTCCCCAATTTTACTATGGCGGCGATGGCTGATGTCCGGTGGTCGCGGTGGTTGGCCGGGTGAGAGAAAGAGTGAGCTGTTTCTTTGTGCAAAGGAAGAGGATGCAGAAGAAAGTGAACAGTAGTTTGTACTCCATTTTGACAAAACTACCCTCTCCTTTTAAACTTGAAATCACAATATTACCCTTATGTATAATGTGTGTTAAAAAAATTGTATCATCGTAACATTTCTGTTATAAGAATTAAGTATAAGTATATCAATTTAGTCTTTGACATTATAAATAAGGGTTTGTTTGGCAAGGATAAGCTAGTTTATAAGTAAAAAATAGCAGGTTGATAAGTTACTTTATATTGGATGAGTTTGTAGCTAATAGTTTATAAGTTAATTTTTAGCTTATAACAAATAAGTTAGCCGATTGAATTGATATTTAGTAAAAGTAGCGGTTGAACTAGCCGATTGTTTGGTAAACCCGAGTTGGAATCTCACCATTTTATATTTTTTACATTTTCTCTATTATTATATAGTTTTGGAAATATAAATGCAAAAGTGTGACATTAAATTAAATTAGTCAAAATCTCTTTTACCCTTCAAAATATTAGAAGAAAAAAATTGATAATAAAAGAAATGAAAATTATAGAAAATGGAGAGTATCCTATATCCCATTTAAGAGGTTTCTCTCTCTACTAGAGGTTATAGAGCAGAAACTCTCACACTCAAAGTTAGGTTCTTTTCTCTTCACATGTAAGGTACGATTTAAATCTAGGTCTACTGTTAATTTCTAACAAAATATTTTACAATGAACAATAATCTCACCGAATTTAGTAACAACTTGTTTATTCGAATGGAAATTGTTCGCAACTAACTTGAAATCCAACTCAAAATCTAGGAGGCCTAGATTTAAATCACATATGCCCACTTGAGCGGGTTGATATTCTTTATATTTTTCACGAGCAAATGAAAACTCTCCATTTTGAAACTACTAAATAAATTAAACAATAAAAATGTTTTTATGTTCTTTTATCTCTTTCTCTGAATAGAATTTTATATTTTGAAATCTAATAAAGTTACCAAAATTTAAAGTTTAGTAGTCATTCAAATAAGATTATTATTTGTAAGAGACATCTACGACAAATCAAAAGAGAAGAAATATTGATGCAAGAAAGAGAATAATCCATAAAATTAAAAAATTTGACCAATTAAAACTTAGTTAACCATACATGGGAGAAAGGGTGATTATAATTTGACTAATTAAATGTTGCCACCTAAAATTTTTATCTTTCTTGCATCAAAAAATTCTTTCTAAATAGCATTTTCCTTTAATAAATAATGTACATCTTAACTCCATACCAAAACAATGTAACATCATGAGTTCAACTTCAGGATCAATTGAAATTCTTCTAGTCAAATGAAGGTTAGTTGAATCAGTAACAACCAAATATCAAATAAGCAAGCCTTTCACAAGTCCACAAGTTTGCATACAATTCTCAAAAATATATTAACAAAAAAAAAGTACCAAAACAAACTCACACCCCACACATGTCTGCTGCCAACGTGATGCTTAGCTCTCACAGGCATCACAGTACAGAACCCCAACTCAGTCGCACTATGTTGCCCAACCTTACCTACAGAAGTAGTAGCAATTGTGGGGTTAAAAAATACAAATATGTTTGTGGAGTTTATTATTCAGACAGTGTCAGCAGCATACACACCCTACCCAATGCTCCCCCACCCTAAACCTACCCTCACTCCATTAATTATTTCCTCAGTCCTTTTTATAACACATTTTTGAGTACTACACTTTATTTATTTGATTTTTTTAAAATAGTTTAATTGTTAAACTTCAACTATTGAAGTCAATAAGTGGGGATTATAGCTTTGAATTTCAACCATACATATAAGATACAATATTTTTATCAATTGAGTCATGCTCACAGAAACTAAATTAATAATCTTTGTGTAATATATATATATATGTATTCAATATTATTTTTTTTATATGACAAATTAAACAAGTAGTATTAATTAAACTTGTGTGTATAAAAAAGATATAAGCTCTATTTGACAATGCAAAAAAAATATTGAATACAAGCTCGTATTAAAAAAAATTGATTGATAACACTTTTTCACGAACTTATAATATATTTTTATTAGCTTATAACTTACTATTTTGATATAAGTCAATTCAATTAATTTATAGCTTGAATTTATAACTTATCATTTTTACGTTTCAATTTTATCTGCTCATCTTACTTATAAAACTAAGTTTTAATTAAACATAGGGCTGGCAATGACCCGAGCCAACTCGTGAATAGTTCGAAGCTCGATTCGATATTTGACTCGTGAACTTGGTTCATGAACCAAATGAGTTGAGTTTGAGTTAAGAATTAAGTTCGTTAAATAAATGAGCTGAACATAAACTATATATAGTTCGACTCGTTTAACTCGTGAACTAACTCGGTTATATATATATATATATAACTTTCCAAATCTTTTTAACTAATGCAATTTTATCTTGAATGGAAGAACTATTGAAATTTGGAATTAGCAGAATATTTTGAGAATAATTGTGGAATTTTGTTAGGTTTTGCTTTGAAACTTTGTTACTTGTATCGGTTTATGCCGATTTGAATTTTGTATGTGTTTATCTATTATACACTTGAGATGACTTTTATTTAATTTAATATTCATTTTTTTCTTTTTAAAGAAATAGATTAAAAGATTAAAGATCAAATTTTGAAATTTTGACAAAAAAAAAAACTTTAAAATTATGTAATTTAACTTAGCGAGTTGAACCTAACGAGCCGAACCGAACTGTTCGTGAACTTTAAACGAGCCGAACTCGAGCTGAAAAAAGAGTTCGTGTCACAATTGAGCCGAGTTTTGAGCTGAACTAATTTCTAACGAGTCGAGTCGAGCTCATATGAGTTCGACTCAGCTCGACTCATTTCCAGCCCTAATTAAACACATCTTTTATGTATTTCATATTGATAAGTTAGTTTAACGGCTAATTTTATCAAACAATACAAATTCAATCAACTATTTCCTCTATTAGGAGTATAAACTATCTTATAAATTATCTACTATTTTTTTATCAAATAAAGCCATATTAACTTTTCATTTAAAAAATTTGGATCTTCTACGGCCACCAGACAGATACTGCATGATCTCAACCTTTAAGAATTACCTCTGTCCCATTTTATAAAATTTATTTTGACAATTTGACCAAATGTGTTATTTATATGTCTTATTTTGATCGTATTTTTTTAAAAGTATATAAATGTAAATATTCTCATATAAAATATTGTTTGATTTGTTTCGATAAGTATTTTCAAAATATTAAATTTCTATAATTATTACTAATAAACAATTAAAATGTCGTAGTTAAAATTATGCATTGACATACATGCAATCAGGCCCCGTTTTGGGCCAGTGCAACCAGACCTTCAGATCTGGGCCTCCAAAAAATATGTTTCTGGTCCCTATAAATATTCATATTTTGTTTTTAGTCCCTCAAAAAAATTTCTTCTACTTTTAGTGCCTCAAAAGTTTTCAATTAATACTTTTAGTCTCTACTTTTAAATCCACTCATGTGTAGATTTCATATTTTTTAATGAAATTTTTTATTAATGTTTAGAATATTATAACAATCTTACCCCAAAAAAATTAGAATTTTTTAAAAAAGCATAAATAGAAATATGAATTTTTATGTTTTTGGAGTTTAAAAATTTATATTTAATTCATGTTTTGTTAAAATTTCTAAATTTTTTTGGCAGTGATTGTTAAAATATTCTACACTTTTCTGGAAAATTTCATTAAAAAATATGAAGTCTACACATGAGTTGATTTAATTGAAATTTTTTGGGGGACTAATATTCGAAGAAAAAATTTCGGGGGCTAAAAACAAAACTTTGAATATTTACAGGAACTAGAAACATATTTATTCCTATATTTATTCCTATAATGAATATAGTTAATATTTGAGAGATCATTTTATAATAAATATAGTTAATATTAATATTGTTGAAAGGGTTTGGTGTTAACATGATAGATTCCTTAACATATCACAATTTCATTATTATTGCTTCATTATTATCACAATTTGTAAATGTTCTTTAATCGGTAATTTTATTTATCGTTTAATAAAACTTATTTTTTTTTGTTTTTATTTACAACGGAGCAGAGGGTCAAACCCATGACCTCATGCATGTTATCGAAACTCCAAACCTCTTATTAAAGGGACGGATCAGATTACTGCAAGACACAAAACTGAAGAGTAGCCTAGAATCCGGATCCTCATATGAGCTATGGGTATGAATCTACAGCAAATTGATTGAGGAATGAGGATCAAACAACGGTCCCTTGCCCAAAGGAAAATAGCTATGGACCACAAATACACGTCATTGCGCCATCACCAATACCATCACCAACCTCAATACACTCTGTACTGTACCCTCGGCCCAATCATCTATCACTCTTATAATAATGTATTTTAATTTATGATGTTGATGATCTGTAATGATACAATATGAGTATTATAATATGACTTTGTTTAAATTCATTCGCTGGCTTGGCCCTCGTGCATCAAAGAATCCCAAGTTCAAATCCTTAAAATATTAAAATATAATATGCGTAAAGGGTACGTGAATTGATTTGTTCCTAAGTCAAGCCAGAAACTAAACTACTACACACAAACACTTTACGGTTCCCGTATTTAAAATATTTTAATTAATAGTTCAAGCCCCTCTAAATCCTCATGACTTATACAAATCATATGGATTATTATTATTAATGTGCCTAATTTCTGATTTATTATTATTATTATTGCCACCCTTTAAAGCACGCCGGAAGTACTAAATCTGAGTCTGCAGCAAACTAAACTGCGTTACAGCTATCATCCACATTACTCACTCTATTTCACATTCAAACATAGCGTGCACGCACGCACACTTCCTCTAAAAATACATAAACTAATCTCCTAAGTGTGCCTATTGCCCTGTTCCATATCATTATTTTTTAACTAGTTTTGAACTTGAACTTAACTTCAGGTTAGCAGTAACAAATAATATTTTGAAAGTAAAAGAACAACTGAATTTGTCCTTAAAAACTAAACATCTCAATAAATAATAGAAATTATATACTACATCCGTCCAAAAATAAAAGAACTGACACAATTCTAAGTTAAATGTACAATGCCAATTACAATTGACAAAGATGATTAGATATTACGCTCATATATATGATTTTCATGATAGATAGTGCTTAATAAAACAAACGGAATAATATTTTGACATCAATTTTTTCTATATCAATTATGGTATTATTTTGTATTTATATGTACTTTTTAATGTGTGTAAATCGTAAAATGTAGAGATTCACAAAATAAAAATTGTAAACTGTAGAAAAATTTGGAAATTAACATTTATTATCTATACCAATATATCTATACCAATATATAAAGATAATATCCTCTTTCGTGTGGATTTTTTTTATTGTCATTTTTGCCCTTTACTTTATTCAAATATTTGTATATGTTGAAAAACAACTTTCACATAAAAGTAGGTTTTCATATTTTTTATAGTAAAAAATATCTTTTTATTTTTTCTTAATAACTAAGCACAACAAAAAATGAGGTTAACAATTCTTTCTTTAGTAAATTTTTTTCTTCATAATAACTAAGCATAACAAAAAAAAAGATTAAGTAGTCATAAATTAACTATATTAAGCAATTATCTATATTAGCACAATAGAAAATATTAATTATCTATATTAGCACAATAGAAAATATCAATTACACAAACATGGCCCCTAGTTTCTCATGTATTATCTATATTTTGATGTTCAAATAGTAAAATGCACAAAACAAATTAATTTTATTGAAACTTGAAAAATGTCAAATTCTATGGTTTTTTTTTTTTTTGAAATTCTATGGTTTGTTACTTTGTTTATAAAACAAGTCAAATTCTATGTTGCACAAATTTGTAAACGGTAAATTCACCTACTTCACTTATGTGTACCATATTATATAACTCCACTTGTGGAGTAATTGTAATATCATGAATTATCATTCCACACAACATTTTAATTTTCGGTAAGTTTAACAAAACCACTCACATAAGTCATTCTAATGTAATTCGCATATAGCTACCATGACAAAACTATGTTGGCTTCAAAACAAACACTTGGAGGCGTTTGTTTCAGGGATTTTAGAAACATTCCTGGGAATCTAAAGATTGGAATAAAAATTACCGTGTTTGTTACATGGGAATTACAAATTATTCCCAGGAAAGATTTATGCCCAGGAAATAAATTTTCCCACGTTCTCCGGCTTCCTATTCCCATCTGATAATGGGGGGAAACTTTTATACCCGGGTACTTTTGTGTAGAAATATCTTGCTACCCCATTATCTACACACTTTCACTTGTAAAACCGTTCATATGACAAATAACTGTTCATTATTTATCTCTTGTTATCATTATTTATTTAAAATTCATTTATATTTTACCTCACAAAAAACAAAGATGATGGTTTGCATTATATCAACCAAAAAAATATCGACCAACATTTTATATATAGTACATGTGTATATTTTTTTTGAAGCATTTGTATCTAGTATATATACCATAATATTATGATATTTATATTTACATGTATAATTTTTTTTGGACATATTTACATATAAAAATACCATTTCTATTTCTCAAGAAAAAAGAGAGTACTATTTAGGGTTGTTAAAATTTAAAATAAAAAATCCAGGGAATTATTTTTTTTTTACGCAAGAATCCTGGGAACTTAAAATGCTATCCAAACACTTTCTAAAAATATTTATTCCTTGGAAATTTTTACCTGGGAATGTTATTCCTAGGATTAATTTTTTAAACTCTGAAACAAACACACCAAAAATACGTCACATTCATCCTAGTAGGTGGCCAACTTTGTCAATAAAAAAAAAAAAAAAAAAACTGCCAGCTATATATAGTACCGTAAATTATGAGAACGATATATTCAAAGATTGATTACTGGTGAAAGTACTTAATTACAGCCAGCTTAAGCCTTAGATGACTCTCAAGGCATCAAAGTTACACCACAAAAAACAAAAGAAAAGCACACAAACACATGAGCTATGAGTCAGTGCAACAGTCCTGAAGAAAAATTAGTTTAACATAAAAAAAAGCTTTTCTTGATTTCCCATAATTGACAAAAAAATAAATAGAAAATCAATGAAAAGCCACACGTGAATCCAGACCCCACTCTACCCCATTCCTGTACAGCCTGTAAATTGTTTGTTAGTACTACTAAAAATGCCTCACTTCTCAAAACGAACAACCCCATTAAAAAATTTAAAAAAATTTAAAAACAACATGGCCAACAAAAAGCACGAAACGACCGAAAAATCATCCAAGTAAATCCATTTGTTGGCAAAGCTCTTTTCTTAACCGTTGAGAGAATAGCCTGCAAGCATCAACGCTTAAATCAACGGCTGCGGCTAACGCTACAAAAGCTGCTGCATCTTCCGTGCAATTCACGTGCGGCACACTCACTTCCACCGTAGGTTTGCTGCACCTTCCCTCACCTTCCACACTCGCCGACATCACAAAACCTCTATACATACAATAAGGCCAAAGCCCGTAACCATAATCACCACTTCCCCTTGGACTACACGCCGGTGAAGTCGCACTTCCCGGCGTTGCACGACCGTTAGAACCATTTCCGCCACCGCAACGGCTACTTAAATCGAGAACAAACTTTCCTCCTTTAGTCAAGCTTAATGTTGATTCCGCAATGACTATTCCGCCGGCACTCATTCCACCGTTTGTTTCCGGCATAAGTTCAAATCGATATCCAAGGCCGTCGGAGGCACCGCGCTCACGCCACGCTTCGAGTTTTCCCCATGGCTTCCACGTACCATCTCCAGGTCTAAGAATGAGCCATGAACCGGGATTAGAACAACTGACCCGGTCTGAACCGGGAGATGCAACGAAAGGTGTGACCATTGAAGCAGCTGCAACTGGTGAACCGGAAAGGTCGTGAACCGTAATGGACCATCCCTTTCGTTCTTTTCCTGGACGTTCACGTTCACTTCCGAATGAACTTAACCAGCTTCTAGAATTTCCTACTTCCGATTGCAAAGATCTGAAACGAAACGGAATAACCGTCACGTTAGATTAACTTAGAAGATACAAACAAACACGGAAGGTGCAACAGAAAACGGTTACAATTCAGAAAACTCGAATCCCTAAAATTGACTCATAAGTCCTAACCTAATCCACTTCTAAAAATAAACTAATTCAACTAGGTTAAAGTGTAATTTGGTAGCAATTACATTCAAATTTTCAACTAATTTTCAATTCAACTTTAACTTTTCATTTTCACTAATCCATAAAAGTAAAGTGATCAATAATAAAGTGCGCGAAATGCGTTCACACCGTAGAAACACGTTGAACGCGGGTAATGTCGCTATACCTAAAACCGTTGTAATTAAATTATTTAACCTAAAATAGTATCATGGAAGATGAAGATTGTTGAGTCAATTTACCTAGAACGTTGATTACGGTCACCACTGTTGTTTCTGAAACTGAATTTGCACGTGAATACAGGTTGTGAAATATTGCCTTGGATCTGAAAAACTTGAGGACTACATTCCGGTTCGCCGTCGAATTGAAAAACGAATCTAGGATCAGGTTCCGCTTTTACATTCAAATGAAACTGTGCAGAAGCTCCTTTGGCATCTTTTCCGACTGTAATCCATCCATTATGAAACACCGTTGCCTTCGTTATAGTTCCGGTAAGATTCAACGGAACGGAAACCTTACCGAGAAGTCTCCCGGAATTAACGCCGCATGTTGTGCCACTCCTTCCGGTGTAGATCGAGATTTTCAAACAAAGTTTCTTGACGAATATACTTTTTCCGGCGAGTCTGTCAAGATCGGCTTTACTGAGATGAAAAGTAGCAGCGATAGGTTGAATTTGTGAGTCAGGGGAGAGATTATCGTGAGGAATGAAGGGAACAAGAGCGGATTGAAGAGGAAAGTTCTTGAGTTTGATTTTACAGAAACACGGAGAGGAAGATGGATGAACGACGGAACGTGCAGGCTTTGAAGCAACCGGAATTTTAAGAGCGAGGTTTCCGATGGTGAGACGAACAAACGGACAAGGATCCATGGCAGTTGAAATCGTTCAGAAAATTAAGAAGATAGAAAAAATGAGTGCTAGTGGAGTAAATGTAGAAACAACATGGAAGCAGTGGAAGTGTGGTTTAAGAGGAGTGAGTGAGTGTGTTTTTTGGATAAACGGAAAAGGTGGAAGAAGAATGTGATATGTAGTAGAGAATGATGGAATTGAATTGAATTGAATTGAATTGAATTGGTTGAGGGAGACTATAGTTGGAGATGGTTGAAGAGGTGAGAGAGATAAACATAAAAAGGGTAAAAGGGAAAAGAGAGAGGGGCAAGGGGGATTAGGGTGATGAGGGTGGAAGACAGCTGGGTACAGCTAGGGTGTCGTTAGAGTAGTGGCTGGGGAACCTAAGTTGGCGGTATCTGTTGCTATTGAGTTGAGGTCAGGTCCCTCTCTCTCTCTTTCTCTTTCTATCTCCTGCAATGCACTTTACTGGGCTCCACTCTTTCTTATATCACCACTATATCCCCCTCCTCTTGTTTATTTAACGCAGCCCATTGGATTTGTTATTTATTGGAAAATGCTGGTTGGTAAATGTGAGAATGATGTGGCAGGCAGTTGAGAAATAAGCAAAGTTGTAAATTAAAACTTTAACAACCACACCCACCATGATTTCCTTAAAAATAGGAATTAATTAATTTAACCCACCAATTACAATAGTACAGATCAGCATTTCTTGTATTTCTTGTTTTCATCCTTCGTACCATTTAGCATTACTCTTTGTTATTACTACTACTATTGCTAATTTTATCCACTCTTATTTATAAGCAAAATCAACTAATTATTTTTATAGGTACTACCAATCTAATTTTTTTAAATTTTTTCTGAACGAATACTATAGGAAAATATTTCACTGACTTTTATTGATAATTTGTCTGCATAATATACAAAATTACAATTTCCATAACAGGAAGGTAGTTATGCCTAATTAATATGAAATCACAAATATTCAACTATTCTAAATATGTATATACAAGTGTACATGTGCTGTCATGTTCTGTCACACCCCCGCAGTTGAAGCGGGAGGTTGCCGAACGCTTAAATTGTCTCGAAAATCTTGAAAGAGTATTAGAGGAAGACCCTTGGTGAAGATATCCGCAATTTGAAAACGTGATGGAACATGTAAGACACGTACTTGTCCACGCGCTACTTTTTCCCGTACAAAATGAATATCCATCTCGATATGTTTAGTACGCTGATGTTGGACGGGATTACCAGAAAGATATATCGCACTAACATTATCACAATATACCATAGTTGCTTTGTAGATCGGACAATGTAGTTCTAAGAGTAAATTACGTAACCAACACGACTCAGAAACTACATTGGCAACTCCTCTGTACTCAGCTTCTGCACTAGACCGAGACAATGTAGGTTGTCGTTTGGATGACCATGAGAGTAAGTTATCACCAAGGAAAACACAATAACCTGAAGTAGAGCGTCTGGTATCGGGACATCCACCCCAGTCGGCATCTGTGTAAGAGATTAGAGATGTAATGGATGAGGGATAAAGATGTAGACCGTAGTGACTAGTACCCTGAATGTAGCGTAGAATGCGCCGGAGGGCATGCATGTGGTTGTCCATAGGATCATGCATAAAGAGGCATATTTGTTGCACCGCATAAGAGATGTCAGGTCGTGTGAAAGTGAGATATTGGAGAGCACCAGCAAGACTACGGTACAAAGATGGGTCTTCATAAGGAGTATCGGCCTTGGCACTGAGCTTTGGTTTGGTGTCAACCGGTGTGGGACATGATTTGCAAGATGACATACCCGCTCGTTCAAGAATTTCATCGGCATACTTTTTCTGAGATAAGAATAGACCATCACCATGCCGTGTAACTGCAATACCCAAAAAATAGCTCAGTGGTCCCAAGTCTTTCATAGCAAATTCAGAGCTGAGACGTGATATGATAGACTTGCGAAGATCATCAGAAGAGGTGGTGAGAATGATGTCGTCCACATAAAGTAGAATATAGGCTATGTGTGTATCTTTCCGGTAGATAAAAAGAGAGTTATCAGACTTGCTTTGAGAGAATCCGATAGAATATACATAGTCGGCAAATCGTTTGTACCATGCCCGTGGAGCTTGCTTGAGCCCATACAAAGATTTTCTCAGTAGACAAACATGATTGGGACGCTCTGGATCTTTAAAGCCCAAAGGTTGATGCATGTAGACCGTTTCTTTGAGCTCGCCATGTAAGAAAGCATTTTTCACATCCAACTGATGAATAGACCATGTCTTAGATAGTGCAATGCTGAGTACAGTTCGAATAGTCGCTGGTTTGACAACCGGGCTAAAAGTCTCTCCACAATCGATGCCCACCTGTTGACCTGCACCGTTACCTACAAGTCGGGCTTTATGCCTCTCAAAAGAACCATCAGAATTTTCTTTATGTCTAAAAATCCACATAGAACGAATAACATTCGCATCAGGGGGACGAGACACTAAATCCCACGTCTTATTTTGAATAAGAGCATTGTATTCATCATCCATAGCCATTTTCCAATTCGGGTCTTTTAGTGCTAACACTGGGTTACGAGGGAGAGGAGATTTGCTAACTTGGGTGTGAAGATTGATATTAGTATATTTTTGGTTTGGTTTAAAAATGCCATGTTGGCTCCTCGTAACTGGTTTGTTGTTAGAACTAATGGTAGGCTGGTAAATGGATGGAAGTGGGATATTTGGTGGAGTAGTTGTGGAGGGCAAAGGTTGGGTCGATTGAGAGATAGTTTGGGTGGGGTGTGATGAGTCAGGTTGGGCCGGTCTCGATTGCTCATGTGGTTGAGAGTTTTGTTGAGGGATGTGAGGTGGTGTCATGACATGTGGGTCAGGCTCATTGATAAGGTGGTTTATAATGTAAGGAGATAATCCTGTATCAAAAAATTGATAATTTGAAGGATTGGGAGGATGCAGCTTAGAGAAAGGGAATTCAGACTCATTGAATATGACGTGGCGGCAAATGATGATTTTATTTTGTGAAAGATCATAACATTTGTATCCGCGATGATTGGAAGGATATCCCAAAAAAACACATGGGGTTGAGCGAGATTGGAGTTTGTTTATAGTGGTGGATGGAAAAAGAGGGTAACATAAACAACCAAAGACTCGTAGATGAGAGTAGGATGGATCTTTTTGAAAAAGAATTTTGAGTGGTGATTGATAATTCAACTTTTTATTTGGTAAAATATTGAGTAGATAAGTTGCCATTTGTAAGGCATGATGCCAAAAATTTGGAGGTATAGAAGCATGAACAAGTAAAGTCCGAATGATATTATTAATGGAACGAATTTTTCTTTCCGCTTTGCCATTTTGAGATGAAGTATGAGGACACGAGAAACGAAATGAAATTCCATTTGCTTCACAAAGTTTTTGAAAATTATTGTTGACATATTCTCTACCATTATCACACTGAATATTTTTAATTTCCCGGTGAAAATGAGTTTTAATATATGCTCGTAAATTTTCAAAAGTTGGAAAGACTTGAGATTTGTGTGAAATTGGAAAAGTCCACAAAAAATTCGAATAATCATCCAAATAGAGCACATAATATTTATGACCGGAAGTACTCAATATGGGAGATGTCCATACATCACTATGTAATATATCAAACGGCATAAAAGTAGAGTTATGTGAATCAATAAATGGCATTTTAACATGTTTACCAAGAGGACAAGAATGACAAAAAGTTGAATTTATTTTTGAATTGGGAATACAATCAATCATTTTATTTTTCCTAAGAGAATCTAAAATAGATGCTCCTGGGTGACCCAAACGGTCATGCCAAACAGAAGTAGATAAAGCTGCAAACTCGGAAGGAAACACGGTCTTATTTTTTGTTATGTTGGTGATAGGATATAGCTGGCCTTGACTCTCACATCTCATTAGTACCATCCCCGTCTGATAATCCTTCACAGAAAAACCAAACGGATCAAATTCAACAGAAACATGGTTATCGGTAGTGAATTTACGAACAGAAATTAAATTTTTAATTAATTTCGGTGCATGAAGGACATTTGATAAAGCTAGTGGAGGGTGAGGGGGAGGTAAGTTAGCATTTCCAAAACCATGAATTGGAACTGAATGACCATTTCCTACGATAATATTATTATTTTTGCTCAAATTAAAATAAGATGAGAGATTACCATTTGTGGATGTCATATGAGATGTTGCTCCGGTGTCCATATACCAGGATGGGTCAGACTGAGCAAGATGGAGAGTGTGAAGAGCAGCTTCAATATCTGTTGGGCTTGGTCCAGTGGCAGTAAAAGCAGCAGATTGGGGTTTTGGTCCAAGAATACCAGATTGCTGATGTTTTGGGCCAGCATTGGGTTTAGCCCAATATGATGGGTAAGGGCAAGGAGGAGGAGCCCAAGGGTATTGTTGGTATTGTTGCCATTGTTGTTGCCAAGGGAATTGATGCTGCGATTGAAAACTCTGTCCACGACCACCATCGCCGTAGTGTTGATAACCGGCCGACCCACCACCGCCGTTGTTACTACGACCACCTCTGCCAGTGTTCTTCCCCTTACCTCGGTTTCCGTTTCGTCCCCGATTGTTGGTGTTGCCGCGATTGTTGTTGTGGTTGACAGAATCGCGATTGTTGTTGTGATTGAAGGAGTGTTGCACGCGATTGACAGGAGAGGCAGAGGAAGATGAGTTCGGGTCTTCTGATTTCACAAGTAAGGCCGCTGAAGATGATTGGCTGCCGGATTCGCGTGCAACGCGTTGAATCATGGTGGATTCTTCTAGTTCCAATCGGGATTTCGCCGTTTCAAACGTCGGCAAGGGATCGTGTTGCTGGATGTATGTAACGAATCCTGCATACGAGTCGGTAAGTCCAGAAATCATCTTTAGCACCAGACGTGTGTTATTGACTGGAGAATCAACATTGGCAAGTTGATCAGCGAGTAGTTTAAGACGATTGCAATAGGCTTTGGTGGATGGGAAATCTTCCAAATTCGTGTTGGCGAATTGATGTTCGAGGTGGACTGCTCTCGAATGCTTGTTATCTTTGAACATAGCAGCAATTCTGTTCCAACAATTTTCAGCAGTATCAGGGATCACCAGGATTGAACCGAGAATATCCTGGGTTACAGTAGCATACATCCACTGTAAAACGACCGCGTCAAGACGTTTCCAGAGACCAAGATCGTTTTTCTTTGTTTCTTCTGCTGTTTGTTGTTCTTTTTCATCGGTTGGAGGGATGATATGATCAAGCACATTATGAACACATGCTTGAACTTGAAATAGGGCAGACCATGAGAGATATAGGCTTGAATCATTGTCCAGCGTGATTGGGATGATGGTTTTCACGTTGGTGATTGCAAAAGCGGAGTGAAATTTGGGTTGTGTATTTGTTGGTTCAGAGGTCATGGCTGTTGGTTCAGAGGTCATGGCTGCAGGGGCGGAAGAATAAGGATTGGAGAAAAGAGGTTAGATCGAAACCCTAGCTGATACCATATAGGAAAATATTTCACTGACTTTTATTGATAATTTGTCTGCATAATATACAAAATTACAATTTCCATAACAGGAAGGTAGTTATGCCTAATTAATATGAAATCACAAATATTCAACTATTCTAAATATGTATATACAAGTGTACATGTGTTGTCATGTTCTGTCAAATACTTATGGTAATTTTTATGGGTTTTTCTAAAGTATGGAAAATATATAAAATCTGTAACAAAAATTGAGTAAATTATAATTTTGTAACATACTTCTAATTTTCAAACCAGTATTAATTTTATAAATATTTTTAAGAAATTATTGACTTTGATTTCACTCAAATTAATTATTTAAGAAATACAGTACAATATATATTAAATTTATAATTAAATAGATATAGATAATAAATTATAAAATAGGAGTGTAATTTTTTTTATAAGTACTACATTTAATACAATAAATTTAACAATTAATGAAATCAGATATATTTTGAATTTTCATTATTGCCATAATTTTGATTTTGGGTATTATTCATATGATCTACTTTGACCATATTTTTCTACTAATATCGACATGTTAATATTAGTAAATGAGATGTTGTTTGATTTATCTCGACGGGTATTTTCAAAATATACAATTTTTATAATTTTAAATAATGGATAATTAAATATATTAATAATTAAAATTGTGCATTACTCCCTCTGTTCTAAAATACAAGTCGTTTTGAAAAAAAAATTGTTCCAAATTATAAGTCAGTTTACAATACCAATGAAGCATTTAATGTTATTTTTCTTATTAGAGCATCCACAATGGAGAACTCCAAATTTAAGTTCTTAACTGGGTTCCACGTGACACATCACACATTTATTATTTTTTTAATAAAAGTACCTAATAGGTACTCAACTTCTCCAACCCAGCACTTCTAAAAAAGTTCTAAAATGGGTCCCATCAATAAATTCACATCATTACAATAATTTATTATTTAATAATTAATTCATAATTATTTATTTCATAACATAAATTAATTGAATTATAAAATTAGTATGTATAATTTTTTTGATAAATCGAAAAAATAATTAAAATTCAAAAATAAAGGGATGATTTTGAGAATTTGGATTAGTAGGAGATTGAGAATTTGACATGAAATTATAGAACAAATTATTTTGGTTTGGATCCATTGTAATATCTATGAGTAAGAAGAAGAGATGGTTTTTGTTTCTACAACTATTTTCATTATATAAAAAAATGCTTGTGCATAGGATATATGCAGAGAACCAACGTCTATGTTGGTATTAATTACAAAGTGAGTCCCAAAAAATTATATTTTAATGAAAATTCAGGTGGGTCCAAAAAGAGAGAGGATTCTTATTTGAGAAGTAGTACTTAATAGGTACTATTTTGTGTTTTGCTCCAATGGGGTACCTATTAGCAATGTTTTAAGAACCGGACCGGAGGTCAAACCGGTGTAGCTAGTGGTTCACGGTTCAACCGTTATTGAACCGTTTATTTAACCATTTAGGGAACCGTTTATTGAACCGTTCATACAATGTTCCTATATATATTGAACCGTTCATATAATGTTCCTATACTTAAAAAATATAAATGCAAAATACATAATTCATACAAAATACTTGTACATAAATCTATTCCAAATACTTATATATAGATCCAAAATACATAATTCATACCAAAAAACATAAATCCATAATCTAAATTCAAAGTTCAAATTCAAACATCAAAATATAAAAGCCCATGCCATCAAATGATCAATCGGCAAACTGATGGAAGCCATCATCACCACTATAGCTATTGACATCTTCTTGTGGAAAAGAATCCAAATTAAGTCTTCCATCTTCAAGTCCAATGGTGGGTGCCAATTCACCTAAAAATAAAGTATAGAATTAGGTCTTGCATTTTCATAAACTAAATATCATAATACAATTCAATGAACATAAGTAATATATTTTATTCTCACCTTCGTCATTGTCAAGACGACCGATGATGGGAATTGATTCCTCATTGTAAAGCATACTTTCTATCTCATTGGCATCAAGAATGGGAGTAGAATTTGTATCTTCTTCCATGATCCAAAATTCAATGTCATCTATTCTCTCATAGTCAATGGGATCATATGTTCCATTCTTGTTGAAGACTCTAACAAATGACAAATGTATCAATTAAGTAATATTGAAATGATAATAAATAATGAAAGTTTAAGGTTAAAATTAAAAATAATTACATACCTATTTTTTAAACGCAAGTTGTAATGCACAAACACAAGATCATTCAACCTTTGATGCTCCAATCTATTCCTCTTTTTTGTATGAATTCTCTCAAAAACACTCCAATTCCTCTCACAACCGGATGAAGAAGCGGTTTGACTAAGTATTTTAATTGCCCATTTTTTCACATTTGGCACTTCATGTCCAAAAGTATTCCACCACATATCTATCAAAATCATAATGTAATTGAATTCATTATCAATATAAAGTTAAAAGTAAAGATGCACAATTTAAAGAACATTACATCAAGTGTACTTACCAGGACGCATATGCTTAATAGAATCAAGAGCCAATTGTTTGCCAAATTCACCAATCTTTTGACGATAACGATTTGCTTCAGTCAAGAATTTGGTCTTATTACCATCAACTTGTGCAGTCAACACATCAAGGAATCCTGCCATAACCTCAGGCTTTTGGGACAAGTTTGCGCTATCATAATAGAATGTGGGGTTTAAAACATAAGCAGCAGCATGTAGTTGTTGACGGAGATGTTTATCCCACCTTTGCTTAATTATCCTTGTATAAGGTTTGTACAAGGATTTTTTGTTCATGAAAATCTTCTTAATAGCTTTTTTTGCTCTAAACATGCCATCATAGACATAACCAAGTGATGGCCTATCATCACCGTCAACAATCCTTAACAAACATACTAGTGGTGCAACAATTTTAACAATAATCTCAACATCATTCCAAAATTTTGAATCTAGGACAGCAGCAACAAAATCCCTAGCCTTTGGGTCTCTATAGTATCTAGACTCAACAAAAGTTTTGTCAGTTACTAAAGCTTGAAGATCATGTTGGTGTTTGTGAATACTCTTCAATGCAATGAAGGTTGTGGCAAAACGAGTAGGACCGGGACGTATAATTTCTGTCCATCCTTCCCTCTTCCTCAAAAAAGCTAACAAAAACCCATGATTGTAAACAAACTCTGTAATCAATGATGCTCGTTTTGCTAGACCTTGTACAAGTTCCATTTTTCCTATGTCACCTAAAACCAAATTTAGACAATGGGCAGCACATGGTGACCAATAAATATGAGGATATTTATCATGTAGCATTCTTCCTGCAGCTTTATAATTAGCGGCATTATCCGTTACAAGATGCACAACATTTTGTGGACCAACAAATTCAACCAATTCAACAAATAGATTACAAAGATTGGTTGCATCTTTAACAATATCTGAAGCATCAACTGACCTTATAAAACTAATTCCCTTAGGACAATACACTAGAAAGTTAATCAATTGCCTATTTTTTTGATCCTGCCACCCATCGGCCATGATTGTACACCCCGTCTCTACCCATTCACTACGACAACTATCAACTAGCAATTGAACATTTTTTTTCATATCACTTAATAATCTAGTTCTCATAGCATGATAATTTGGCCCTTTATATCCAGGCGACATACGAGTCATTGCATCAATCATTCGCTGATAAGAACTAGAATTAGTTGCATTCATAGGGATGCAGTTTTCATAGAAAAAAGTTGCAATAGCAATATCACATTCATGCACAACTTTTTTACCTGCAAGCACACTCTTAATTGTTGGTTGAGCACCAGGGGTAGTACTTGGAGCAAAGAAATCTTTACATGACGCTTGAGTTGTAGTTGCTTTCTTTTTTGGTCGAGAAGAGGTCGGCACATCAGCACTAGTGCCATCATCGGTCAACTCCACAACATTAGGACCAAAAGGATGTTCATCATCAAATGTATCTGCAGCTCTTTTCTTCTTTAATGCAGTTTCTTTCAAATTCTCTTGCATTCTAAACTTAGTATCCGCATCCACTCCCCCGCAACTTTTTACATCACCAACTACTCCGGCAAGATGCTCTTTCAATCTATGGATTCCTCCGCCATTAATTTGTTTATTGCAAAACATACATGTGTAGGTTTTCTTTTTTCCTACTACTTTGTATATGCAATAGTCCCAAGCAGGATCCGTCTTTTGTCGAGATGATTGCAGCTGTGCTTCTAATTCTTCATTTTGCGTTGGAAGAGATGGTTGTGAAGGTTGAGCAACAGAACCTGATTCTGACATTATTTTCTGAAATTGAAAATAAAGTTTAATTTAAATTATTTGATTATTTGATTTAATATTCCTAAAGAGATTAGATTAAATTGTTTCATATAACAATTCCTAAACAGAAAACATAATAGGAACAACAACAAGTAAGATTCATCAATCAAAAAAAATCTATAACAGAGATTGAGAAAATAGAACAATAAAATAGCATACTTTTACTGAGTAGAAATCTATATTATAACAGAGATTGAGAAAATAGAACAAGAAAATAAAACATAACAGAGATTGAGAAAATAGAAGTAAAAATCTATTTTGGTATTGAGAACATAATAGAGATTGAGAACATAACAGAAATTTTAACAAGAAAATAGAATACTTTTACTTAGTAGAAGAAGAAGAGAGGTGGAGAAAGCTTACCGGTGGTGGCGGAGAGGAAAACGGAGCTGAGTAGAAGAAGAAGAAGAGAGGCGGCGAGCATGAAGAAGAAGAGAGGGTTTCTTTGTCTGAGCTTCTGTTTCTAGTTTCTAGGGTTTCTTTTCTTGTTATGATAAGTTATAATATAAAATAAAATTATAAATCCTTAAAAATTGATAAAAAAAACGTGATTTGTTTTTTTAAGCAGTTTTTTTTTTTTTTTGTTAAGTTAAAGTTGGAACCGGCCGGTTTAACAAAACCGCTACCGGTTCACCAGTTCGACCGGTTCTGGACGGTTCAGGGCGATTTTCAAGGCTTTTTGAGCGGTTCCCGTGTCTGGCGGTTCCGGACCGGTGCTGTGACCGGTTCCCGGTCCAACCGGTCGAACCGGCCGGTTCGGTCCGGTTTTTACAACATTGCCTATTAGGTACTAGTTCTTAAAAAATAAGAACCCACCATTGGAGATGGTCTTATTACTCTCTTCTTTCATTTCCTTAATTTATCTTCCTATATCATTAATGAAAGACAATTTTGTAAATCAATTCATAATTATTCTCTTTTTCATACGGCATTCATTAACTACATTTTTTCATTTGTGTAATATAATCAAAACGAGTTGTATTTTGGTATGGAGGGGGTAGTAAATAGGCATAACAATAAAACTCATACTCGCGGATATACGTATGTACCATCCCCATTTTGATGGGGAAGACCCGAGATGACTGAGTTTGGATTCGGGTTTAGGTTTTTTCCAATTTTAAAAGACGGGGATTGAGCAGGTTAATGAGGACATTGATACCTACTCAAACCCGTCCTGTTTATATAAGCATCATATTTTCCTTTTCTTAAATTAAATTATGTATAAAAAAAGATTATACAAAAAAACTCTTAAATTACATTCATATATTTTTTTTATTTTAAATTGAATATTAAATAAATTGTTTTCCCTATTATAACTTTTTTGTTTAATAAAATCATATTGTTGAAATAAAATAGTTCTTGATTTTTAAATCATTTTCTAATTAAAAAAACTATCAAAATATAACTCGAGTTCATATGGAGAGAAGCGAGACGGAAATACCCGAAATCCATTGGGAATACCTGAACCACGTCGCGTATGGATTGGAGGTTCTACATTTTTTCCTCACTTGAAATAAAAATGGGTATAAGAATATCCAACTTTATGGATTTAAATTTGCCGAAATTGCTAGGTCGGACGTCATGATCCGGGTTCGAACCTGAGACCTCACAGTTGTGTGTGAGTTTAATTTCAGTGGATTGCCACTTCATCTAAGACAAAAAAAAAAATTTTGGGAAGGACAAAATCCGCCCCACCCTGTTGTAATGCCTAATTATGAATATGGTCAAATAGATAGTAATTTATTTTGGGGGACGAGTATTATATATCCTACTATGTCTACTGCTCTACTGGTCCTTACCGCGGCTACAACGTAGGGGTTACGAGAGGTAAGACAGCATGATACGCATCTGCCACGCCACACGTGGAGTTGCTCTTCATTATGGTTGCCACTGAACCAATACACAAACACGAAGGCATTCCTTTCAAATTTTCAACATTATTTAATACTACTAATTTGATTTTGACTTAATTACAATTTTGATTCTCTTATTTTTACTTTTTCAAAAAATTTATCCTCTTATTTTAAAATTACACAAAAGTTGGCTCTTCCACTAGATTTTTATTTTTAAAAATTATAATTTAATATATTTTAAATAATATTTTCTCCGTCCCGAAATAATTGTCACAATAGGAATAAAATTTTGTTTCAAAATAAATATTATTTTCACTTTTCAATGTAATACTTTTCAATTGTGCCCTTGATTATTACTAGATGCATTATTCTCAGGAAAACAAACTTATAACTTATAAGAGTAATTTAGTAAAAATATTATTTTTATTGACAAGATCATTATATTTCTTAACATGTGTGAAAAACCTAAAAGACAATTATTTTGAAATGGAGGGAGTATGTCATACTATTTGATGATATAGATTCATCCAAGTAATTATATTTAAAAAATGAATAATCTAAATTTGAAATCAAAGTTTTTATTGAGTTTTCTTGTAATTCATAACTTTTGACTATCTATTTATCATCAAGTTGTATGCTATATTGCAATTTTTAAGACACAAATTTGACCAGCGGACCAAATCTGTGTGATTTGAAAATAGAGAGACCAATTTTGTAAAATGTGAAAATCGAGGGTCCAAAATTGTAATTAAAAATTATTTTTATCGTTGATGTTGTTGTTATGTTGGTAGGGTAGAAGTTTTATGGATCTATCATAATTGGAATATAAATATATATATATATATATATATATATATATATATATATATATATATATATTTTTTTTTTTTTGGATTTGTTTACATTTTTCTAAGTTTAATTGAATAAGCCGGTGAAGATGAACAAAAAAAACGAGGGGTGGGAAGAAGATGAAGAAATGAAAAGAAAAAAAAAGGTCTTACTAACATGCGGAATAAATATATAAGATTGAAATGAACTTCTTGTGAGCTTAAATTTTTCCTCCTTCAAATTCTTTTTCAAGCAACATATGCACTTATATGCATATAACATTGATATTTGATTTATTAATCAATAATCGGGAATACTCATTTTATACTTGAAAGTAAATCATCCACTTTAGAGGAGTTCATTAAAAAAAAAAAAATCACTTTAGAGGAGAAAATATCTCTACTACTGGATTTTGGCGAAAATGATTTTATTTCTAAAGAACAATGTGTCACTTGTTCTAGGTTGTAAAGTATTCTCCAATAACCCTTGTTCTAGCTTGTAAAGTATCCTCCAATATATAACAATAGTTTTGTGTTTTATTTAATTTGAGCAACTAAGCATTGGACTTTTGTTTGTTTTTTATTGCGAAAGTTGGTAGTGGTTTGGGCACTAGTTTATCAATGAGCTGCCGGCATTGGCAAGGTTCAGATATAGTAGGATATGATATGATGCATGAACTACATATTTGTTTTTTTTACTGGTTTGATATTCACCATGATATGTTGAGGCGTTGAGCAATTAAACTCGTCAGTGTTGAAGTGAACATGTATATGGGCTTTGGGGCCAAGTGTTGCTTTATAGCTAAGTTATGCATCATACAATTTTGATTCGATTGTTTTATGTACCATGATTCAAGTGTTTTATATTAACACAAATTTGGGGTTTGGTGAGATGATTTGTTCATAAGTAACCTGTAACCAATTTACTAATTTTACATGCATATGATTTGTTCTTATTGGTTGTCGGATAAATACCTTCAAATTATAATGGGGTGGTTTAAAAAAAAACCTTTTAAAAAATAATTTAATTAAAATATCAGTTTTGATACAATTTTGTTATAAATAATTTATATTTGCAATCAATTATAAATTACGTATTATTTATTTAAATTTTATAGTATGTATAATTACAATCAAATATTTTAGAAGTCATTTATAAAAAAAAAGGTTTACATTAGTTGGATAGCAAAAGCTTATCATAGTTAAAGAATGACGAATTTTTTGGTACCATTTATTTAAATATGTACCAATATACTTGTTGAGATAAACAAGTGTGATAGGTTCACAAATAATGTTTATTAATTTTTCTATATTAAATACTATTTATGTTCATCTCAACAATATATCGGTACATAAACAAATAAGATATGTTTAGAGTGTTTACTTAAAAAAAAAAACCTTAAAATAAAAAAGACACAAAAAAAGTTATAATAAAATATAAAATAATCAATAGTGGTGGGACTCATTTAGTGGTAGGACCTATATATCTTTTCATATCTATCTCTCTTCAAATGGTATCCTCCATTTATTTTAAAAAATGGAGAGGATCCTTGCTTTGTGTTTCTTTGCTACTCCATTTTTCCATTTTTGCCCTTGTATAAAAATTTTGGAACAAGTTTCCCGAAGTTTTTTAGTTCAAATTCTGAAAAAATTCATAAAACACATTCTGAAGTTTTTTCCAAGACAAAAAAATTCGGAAAACATGCTGCGAAATATTTATTAAAGGGTAAAAATGGAAATCCAGAAGGTGAAAAAGTAACACTGAGGGTGGGAAGAGAAAAATTCTTTTTGTAAAAGGCAAAATCCATAATAAGATGAAAGCAGGCTAAAAGCCAACAGTAGTTGCCACAGGGGTATTACTTTTAGCGCCCCATGTATTTCCTCATCATCCCTTGAAATGACCAAACTAACTCTCTCGCGCTTTATAGGATTCGAGCACTTTTTGCACTCTAAGTAGCGAGTGACAATATTTTTAACTCAAACCCAACGTCTGCACCCCCTAGAGTGAAAAAAAGAGTTTGCATTCTAGAATGCGAACTCAGATTGCAATTTGTTATCTATAAAGCGAACTCAGTTTGTAGTTTGCTATCTGGAAAGCGAACTCTTTTTATTTCATGATTTTTTTTCATTCACGGGGGTGCAAATGTTCAGTTTTAGTATAAAATACTGTCACTCGCTACTAAGAGATCGAGTGAAAACACAGTTCACTATTTAGAGTGCGAACTAAGTTTACACTTTAACTATCTTATTCATATTTTAATTTTCCATTGGAGCGGTTGTGAGTTTGCTATATAGAAAGCAAACTATTTTCCCCCCAATTTTTACCATTCGCATCATAAATAGCGATGGATAAATTGAGTATGTTAGAAGGTGCATGTGAGACTCGGTGATGCGAAAAGAAGACTCTTGCCACAGGCTTACAAGCATGACCCAAAAGATCTGGGCCAAGTGGTATGTTAGTGTGTAAAAAGGGCAACATGGGAATTATACAAAATCCTCTTAATAGATAAAACGATAAGGCACGAGAGTCTGAGAAACAGCAACAGAGAAGGGAAAAGAGAGAAAACAGAGAGAAAAATGTCATCGTCGGTGTCAAACTTTTTTGGTTGCGGTGTTGCGATAGCACCAAATTCATTGAGAAACAAAACAATTCGAATTGAAAGGAGAAATGCGTGTGGAGGATTGTTGATAGAATGTTCATCGAGGCCACAGAAGAAATCAACTGCACATCACATGAAGACGAGGCCAAGAAAATCAACACCGTCCGATAGGAATCGGAAACCAACTGAGTATGCTCCGTTACCACTACTGCCTCCTGATTTTACGGTTGTTATTCCTGCTGATGCATCAACAGCTCCTCCACCTCCCACTCCTTCTGCTTGATTCGGTACTCTTTTTTAAGCCGTTATGTTGTTGTTGTTGTTCTCTTTTATTGGACCTTGGATTGTAATGTTAAAATACACTATTTCCCTTCAGTTTTATTTGTGAATTAACCGTTTTTTATTTTCATTCATGTTTACATATAATGAAGATGATGATAAAATTGCCATTGTATGATGTTTTTTGCATTTATCTTTTCCGAAGTGAATTCTTTGATACACATTTAGTTAAATCTATATCAGTACTTATGTTCAACTAAGATGAGTACCGGAGTATTCGTCTTCTAATATATATGCATTTTATATGCAAGACGACATATTGTGCTTAAGACTTGATTTAATCTTATTAGGTTGAACAATTTTATTAAGTTTGAGCTTCAAACCCTACAGTTGTATGTGAATTTGTGTTTGTTGTTGGATCTTCTAGCAAAAAATATTATTATGAAGGCGTAAAGTAGACCTCACCAATTAATTTCAACTTATCCTTGCAAAAGTAGGGAGATGTGATAAAATAATGCATGTTTTAATGGATATCCTTTAAATTCTTAAAAATATTTTAAGAATAAGCAATGAATTTGGCTCAGGAATTATCAACCTCTTTTCGATTTGAATCCTTAACTATAGAAAATATGCGTAAGAAACTAAAGTCTCTGTTCGACATATAGATCATTGGGGGAGTGTAAGAAACTAAAGTCTCTGTTTGTCTTAAGGTTTCATTTTGGCAAGATAAGTGGATTGGTTTAGCATCTACCTAGTTTGTTTATATGGTGATTGGGTTGCGTATTAAGGGAAGTGGTGGCTTAGTTTAGGTGCTTTATGAAATAATTGATCGATCTATTTGGTTTATAAGATAAATCAAGATTTAATATTCATGATACTCACTTGTAAGTTGTAATCAATACAGGAAAATATTAGTCCAATACCCTTCAAGTGAGTGCAAGCTCTAGGAATTAGATCATAGAAGCAGTGAGAAAGTAAGATGAAGACAACTATATAATCACAAACACTCAACTCATAATTTTTTTTGTCATGTTAAAAAGCCTCGCATCAGATTTAAGTTTGCTTAGGCAGGAGTTTATAATTAAGAGGCAATTCTCATCTTACAAGTGGATTTTGCAAAGTTTAGTTAAGTCAAAATCCCAATTCTAAGATGGTATTAGAGTCTTTTCAAAATTTGTTGGGTCATCCACCATTTATATTCACACATCAAGCTTAATAGTGTTGGGTGTGAGAGAGTATGTTAAAACAATCCTCACCTTACAAGTCTATTTTGTAAGGTCGAGTTAGACTTAACTTCCAATTCTTAGGAGGTCAGGTAGTTTAGTGGCTAAAAATTCACTAAAAATTCATCCCTTGAAGGAATTTCGAATTTGAATTCCGACAAATTCAAACTTCAGTCTCTACATATATAATACGATATACTACATAACAATCGTGTTATATGTTGATGGGTAACAAGTAGAGCTGTAAAAGGGCCTTAAGGGGCCGCCGAGCGGACCCACTTATTCTTGATTATTAATTTTATTTAAATTTTAAATAATTTTTTTAGTATCGTGAACTTATTTTCTTTTTCTTCAATCAGCACTGTCCATAATCGGCACACTAACAAAATGTGTTTAAAATTTAAATAAAATTAATAATTAGGAATAAGTGGATCCGCCCCTTTAAAGGGTCGGCCCCTTAAAACCCTTTTTACAGCTCTAGTAACAAAAACCACATAACTCATAATTGATAATACGATATACTACATAACAACCGAGTTATATGCTTATGGGTAAGGAGAACCATATAACTCATAATCTACCAAACACTTTGTTCATTACTAGTCCTATCATTAATTGGAACAAAATCTAAACTTAAATACGAATATTTAGCAAAGTCTCAACCTAACAATTCAAAGTGATTGGACGTAAACTCAAATCAAGGTAAGTAATTCTAAGATGATATTAGAGTCTTTTCAAGATCTGTTGGGTCACCCACTATTTATATTCACACACCAAGCATAATAGTGTTGGGTGTAAGAGAGTATGTTAAAGCAATCCTCACCTTACAAACCGATTTTGTAAGGTCGAGTTAGACTTAACTTCCATTTCCTAAGAGATTAAGTAGTTTAATGGCTAAAAATTCACTCCTTGAAGAAATTTGAAATTTGAATTCCGGCGAATTTAAACTCCAGTATCTACATATATAATACGATATACTACATAACAACCGAGTTATATTCTGATGGGTAACGAGAACCACATAACTCATAATTGGTAATACGACATACTACATAACAATCGAGTTATATGCTAATGGGTAACGAGAACCACATAACTCATAATCTACCAAACACTTTGTTGATTACTAGTCCTATCATTACTTGGAACAAAATCTAAACTTAAATACGAATATTTAGCAAAGTCTCAACCTAACAATTCAAAGTGATTGGAGGTAAACTCAAATCTAAGGTAAGTAACAAAAAATAACAAGCACTTGTTGATTGTCACACAAATTGTAGCATAAATTCTGAATACAAATAAGGCACAATATTTTGGGCGAAAAGTTTGGGTCACGAAAGACCCTGCCTATATATTCTCATTACATTTAACAAATAAATACTAGTACTCGTTACCTCATTTCATTAAGTAACCTAACAACATGGATGTTTTAATTGTCTAAAACATGAACTCTGATGATAACAATGGTTCTCCATTTGATTATTCACCTTGCTAGTTTAATATAAAGCTCCGTCATTATCTGCTTCCTCCTTTCATCACCAATAAGTGCATGCACACGTTTCTTGAATGTAGTGAATCTTGAAGTCGAAAGGTCCTTCTAAAACATGCCATAGAGAATTTGCAAGGGAACATGTCAATAATTTCTCTCACGTTACTACTACTAGTAATAATAAATCAATCAACATCTAATTATAATGTTAAGATTCATATAGTAAGATAAATAATTCAATGAAAACAACAAGTAACAACTTACCTTATAGGCATCATATATATCTTCAAGTGGAGGGATAAGTGCAATAGGCATTCGTTTCTTGATCTCTAAAAACACCCTAGCAGCAAAAGCTTTTTCAAATGACAACATTTTCCATTCCACTGCAAATAAAAACAACATAAGTCGCCGTAAAAAGTACAACTCACATATAGTAAAAGACGGCAGAAACATTTGATATGATGGAAGCGTGTTCGAATCCGTAATTTATAAACATTTTTAAAAAATATTACTGTATGTTTTAAATTCATAAAATACTTGATTCATATTAATCATATGCATAAGATATTCTATTAACTTAATAAATAAACGCTTTTTGTTTTTGTTTTCACCACCAGTATCCGGTCCACTGTACCGCCTAATCTCATACGGAGGCCAATTCTAATATCAAATAATTCCGGCCCCCTCTCAAAATTGCAGTTATGGAGGATAAAACCACTTGACCAAAGTGTGACATACACTACATAAAAATTCATAAGAAGTGTGACAATTACCTGCAGCTTGAATAGCAGAGGTTTTGCAGCTGACAACACAAACAGGGAGTATTCGTTTGTTGATATCATCAGCCCACACGGCGTACCACTTGGGATTATTAGGATTATCAGAGGCAGTATCATAACCCTCATTGGAAGAATTGGTTTGATCACACTCAAGAAACAATCTTTCCACACTTCCCAATGCAACACGACAAAGTATAACATGTTTCTCTTCATCTTTGTCCACCTGGTATTGGATACCACTACACCAGTACAAATACAGATACATTAATTACATTTACAAAATAAAATTTATTAGATCATTTTACACAAATTTAAAAAATAATTTCCTAATTAATCTTATTAAGAATTACAGTATTTGACAAATTTTTATTATTTTAAATGTAAAGTGGAAATCATAATTTGAGAATATTTGTTGAAAAATTCTATGATCCTAGTAAAAAAAACACGAGACCGGACCAATTTTTTTTTGTAAATCAATATAATCAAGTTTTTTTTAAAATAAAATAAAATTGTGAATAAAAATTAAAGGTAGACCAAAATAATACTAACTACTTTTGCAAATTTCGAAATTACTTTGATTTTTTTTTATTTACCGTGAATTTTGTAGCTATATACATATAAATTATAATTATTGAAAGATAAGTAGATTAAAAAATACTATTTAACATCTTAAATACTATATGCTAGTTAAAAAAATAACTTAAACACAAAATTGGGATTGGTCTATACAAAAAATAACGTGATAGTTATGATGGAACCAAGCAAGCGATTCACTAATTTTTTTAGAAAAATGTTCATATGGTTCTAATATGGTTCTAAGGGCACATGTTAAATAGCAAATGTTAATATGTTAGAGATCCTTAACATGATCCATCTTTTTAAACTAAAAAAAAATATGAAGCTTAAGTTGATGGTGTAAGTACCTATGTTGGGGTGACTCTAGGTCAGCCAAAAAAATGCCAGCTCCAATTGATGGGTGCAATGTAGGACATTCGGGAAGTAACTTAAAGCCATCAGAAAAAATGGATGCAACTTTCTCAGCTGGAGCTGCATACCAACCATAAACAACATTTGCCTTACCTTGTGTAGCTTCTTCAATCTCAATTGTTTTCTCAAAAGCATCCCAACAAGTCCTTCCATAAGGGCTTGAGATTTGAAATTCATGAATGCTTGTGATAGTAGCATGAGGATCAATTTTGACAACATTGTTCATGAACAAATTGTTTATGTATGCATATGTCTTGTCACTCTTATTCAACAGTTTTGCATTGGGAAATTTTGAGGCTTGAGCCAAAAAACTTATTTCTTTGGCTACAACAACATGCTCTTCACATTGCAATTTTCTTTTACCCTTCTTATTACCATCACTAGTTTCAACTATTTTTGAAAAATCATGATCAATAAATCTTATAGGAAAAAAAGATGGTGGAGGTTGGGGAGTTATTGATAAAGATGGTGAATTCATTCGTAGTGAAGTTGGTTGTGAATGCGATAGTGATTGAGGTAGGAGAGTTATTGATAGAGATGGTGAATTCATTCGCGGTGAAGTTGGTGGTGATGAAGGTGGAGGAGATATTGATAAAGACGATGAATTCATCGGTGGTGGAGAACTAGGTTCTGCCATGAATTATTTTGTCGATGCAGACAATCGTAAAATTGTCATTGTATCATTGTAGTTTATTTAATTAATAATAATTGCTCCATATTCCCTAATTTTTTTATAAAAGGAATATTTTTTAAGGTAAAAAGTTCATAACCTTTTAATGCAAAATAATTATAATAATATTAAATATAAAAACTCATTAATATTTTTTCAATTTTAGTCATATTAAAAGTTCAGATTTGCCATAATAGGTATTTTTTTAATAAGTGGAAATTTTATTAATTCAATGACTGAATTAAAAATATTTTTTTAATCTCCTATGAATTATTTTAATCCTTTTCTATATTTGTGTTAATCCTTATCATTTCTTGACTCGTAATTAATTTTTTTTGACACATAATGGTAATAAATTATAAATCAAAGATAGTCTAAATTAATTCCATATATGGTAATTAATTTTTTTGACACACACATATATATACTATATTCTCTCTTACCAAAAAAATATACTATATTCGCAAGTCTCAATTATACATCTACACACTTTAATTTAATACTATACATAAATTAATATTATAATATGATAAAAATAGACGCATACAAATATAATACATATATATTGAGAGAGAGTGAACAATGATTTGTTTCTTAAGTATATGAGATGTTGTCATGTATTAAAATTAAAAAAAAAAAACTCAAATATGTCTATTATATTAGTAATTCTTTGGACAAATTGACTAAAACAAAACATATTTGTGAACCAAATTATAACAAACAAAAAATACATTTGAGAATAAAAAACAAAAAACATGTTTATGGAACAAAGTAATTGTTTTTATATTAGTATATTATAAATATATTAATATTATTATAAATAAATATATTAATTTTGTTATATTCTTATTTTTGGCCTCGATATAGCAAATTTTTGGATCCGCCTCTATCAACTATATTCATTTGTGATTGGTTCTCAATTCCTTAAATATTTTAGGAGGACTTGGAGTTTTTATTTATTACTATAATTCGGCGATATTTACCCAACATATAATTTGAGAACAAATCATTTGCATGTAGAATAAAAGTTGATTACAAATTAGGTGTGAATATCATATTCAAATCTACTCATGTGACTTATTTTAATTGGTTATTTGGTAAATAGATACTTCCAATTTATCAAGGAGTATTTTTCTCACCTTTTTTTTTTGTTGTTGATAAATCTTACCTAGGTGAAGTTTATTCATTGTTTAATTAAAAATACGAATAATAAAAAACTCATTAGTTTTTTTTTATTCCAAACTCATTAGTTTAAAAGCATTAGAGTTATCGATTTGCAAAAACCCGAATTCAAATTTAAAATTCTCCAACCTTAAAAAAGATTAATGACTAAGCAACTATATAATAACTAGATGAAAAAAATAAATATGAGAGCCTGTGATCGATTTTGAAAAATAGTTTTTTTTTAATATATATAATCAAACAAATAAGAACATTATTCTATAAAAAGAATAGGAATATTTTGAATAAATAGGACTTTAATATAAAAAATAATAGAAATATATAAAATCTTTATTTATGAGTTACTGTCAAATAAAATAAAAATTTATAAAAACCATTTATGTATATTAAAAGTTCATATTTAAAATACTTAATAGATTTTATAATAAATTAATAAATTAATGACAATTTCATAAAATCAACGGTTAAATTAAAAATAAGCCAAGGTATTCATTTTCAATCACATACAATGTTTTTAATGTCTTTGACCAACCTCAAGATTCAATAGAGCTAAGAAAAGTATTTAAAGATTATCCACCAACAAGATCGTTACGATGACAACATAGGTGTAACTCACGTTCTTGTAGAATATGATCCAACTTTTTACTAGCTGTGTTGAAGCACATATAAATTAATTTTAATTCCTTACTATAATTTTGAATTATAATCCGATAAAGATTGAAGATAGTTGCAGACCAAAAAAAAATTATTTAAATCCTAAATACTTAATTATATTTTAATTTTTTTACTCATATATTCTTAAAAATTGGAATATTTTACTCATATTATTCCTAAATACTTTACACTTTCTCCTTCGTCCTTATTTCCATGGGAAAAAATTCTCCATCCTTGGATTCTCATACAGGGGAATCCTCACGGATCTTCATTTACAGATGAAATTAACATTCCTACATAAGTGGTCATTAATTTGAATGCTACACAAACTTCTACCAAAATCATCATCCCATAGCATTGAGCAATGTTCTAATATAATGAAAAATGCTAACGAGTGTATCAAGAACATTTTTTAAGCATTTTATTTATATATATATTATTTATTCAAAATGTTAAATATTTTCATTCCCAATATATTGACCTTTACACATTTTTATAAAAACTTACTATTTAAGATGGTTAAAGTGTATTCTGAAGGCACCCGTTAACAAAACTCTATTATATACAAAAGACTAAAATTGCGACACAAAGGATAATGACCTTCGTAAAAATTTATGCAATAAATTTATTTGAATGGGAGAAAACACCCCATCATCTCAATTGAATTTTGTGATTTGTGAATGATATGTCGCAAAACTAGAGGGAGTACTATTTTTGTAACATTAGGAAAAAAAACATATTTATAATATAAATACTCGTTTATCTCATTAAGTAAACAAAGTTTTCATCGAACATTAAAACATGTGTTGATTTACTCGTTAACCAATTAACAATTTTTTTTGTCTTAAATAAAGTGGTAATCTACTGAAATTAAACTCACATAATTATGAGATCCCGGAATCGAACCCGGGTTATGATGTTCGACCTAATAATTTTGACATTTTTTGTCAATTGAACTAAAACTTATGGGACTAACAATATTTTATTAAATTCCAAATGTCATTTATCATTATACACAAATATCTTTTAACCACTTAGTAGTTCACGAATTACTCTTCCTATTTTTTTAAGCAAAAAGTTCACAGATTACTCTTAGATGGTTATTAATATACATTTTAATGGTTAGTAAAATACCCTACATAAATCTACCAAAAAAAAAAAACCCAAGATAGTTATCGAGAATCAAATATCTATATACTTCAATCATTTTAGCATTTTTAAAAATTATAACTGTGGTTCATTTTTTGACAAATAAGGTTAGTACCGTTAAATAGAGCACAAATTCAATTTATAAAAAGAACAATTTTCGATCAAATTTTATTTATTTTACGATTGAAATTTGAATTGCCAGAGTTCTAGAATTCGAAATGTTAATGCTTGTGGATGATTGGATTACTATGAATATGCGCAAAGAGTGTGGCCGTAACAGTAATTTGAACTGGTCGTGCTTGTGGGCAACCAACTGTTATTTCTTATGGTTGTGGCATAATAGAAAGGTTCATGGAGACGCGAGAATAAGACCAACACAGCCATGAAATTATATTGTGATCTAGGTTTTGCAATATATGACAGCTGATGTGCGCAGTGTTGTGCTTTCAAACCGCACAAAGGTTGAGGTGTCCATAGCGTGGCAATGTCCGAAGGAAGGGTGGCTGAGTTTGAATACGGACGGGGCTAGTCGAGGTGAAGTTACAGCAGGGTGTGGTGGTTTATTTAGAAATTCTAACGAACAGTGGCTTAGTGGTTTCTCTAAAAATTTGGGTCGATGTAATGCATATTTAGCCGAGCTATGGCGAGTTATGAAGGCCTATGTTTAGCTCGTAGTTTTGGTGCAGCAAAGTTTCAAGTGCAAGTTGATTCAAGTGTTGTTTCTCATACTCTCAACAACGCGAATGGAGGGAGTGTTATTGGTTGGTGCCTTATTCAAGAGATTCGCCGATTATTAGCCTTGGATTGAGAGGTCAAGGTGTGTCATTCCTATCGTGAAGAAAATGTTTGTGCGGATGCTCTTGCGAACATGGGTTGTGAGCATGCTCCGGGACTTAGATTGTATGATCACCGTCCTTCTAGATTACACTCGTTGGTACTGGCTGATGCAATGGGGATTGCTACCCCTAGAAGCATTGTTGTTTAGTTCTCTTCTTTTTTGGGCTTAGGCCCCTTTTGTAACCAAAAAATAAAAGGGTCAAAATGAATTTGGGCCGGGCGAGTATAGGTGGCCCAAACGCAGTCCCAAAATGGTCCGCTTAGGTCACACTGGCTAGGAGGGAAATCCCTTACCAATGTTTTTCTGTTCCGTCGTTCTCCGCTCTCTCCATCATCGACGCCGGTGTTGATTCTTTCCCGTGAAATTCTTCAAGGTTCGACTCACGTGCAGATCTTAAATCTCTTAACTCTAAATTCTTCTACTATGCTTTTATTTCCTTATTATTAACAATTCAATTTAAATCCTCATTTCTCGCACAATTGTATGAATACAAATTTTTCTTATCATAAACTGTTTATGCTTTGAAATTTGAATTAATTCATTCTCTAGTAGTTCTAATAGTTACATATACTTATATTAAATAAATAATAATAATGTTATTATATTGATTATTGATGTATGCAATAGGTGTGACATTGTTTTGTACTCACATTCAGTTGCAATGACTAAAAGACCTAAGAGATCAGATTCAAATAGAAGAGGAAAACGAAGAAAACCGTCAGGTGTTTTTTCTCCGTTGGATGTATCTTCTAGTGTCGTGTTCCGTTTACTATGTCCGGCTACTAGAATTGGCGGTGTAATTGGTAAAGGCGGTTCAATTATATCACAAATTCGTCAAGAAACCGGTGTGAAAGTTAAGATTGAAGAGCCTGTCCCTGGTTGCGAAGAAAGGGTTATAACTTTTTTAGGTTCTGATAAAGAGAGTGAAGATGGTAGTGGTGAGCACGGAAAGGAGGTTAATTATAATGATGAGAATGACAGGAAGGAGAAGGATGATGAAGGGAAAGGTAATGGGGATGATAATGAAGATAAAGATTCTGTTTCGGTTGAAGATTCGCAGAGTGAGAAGGGGTATTCGACTGTGACTATTCTGAGGGCTGTAACACTAGTTTTTGACAAGATGGTTGAAGGAATATTGGATATAGGTGAAGCCGGTGATGAAGGTATTAAAGATTCTTACTTTGCTTTAAGGCTACTCATCCTCTCTAATCAAGTTGGATGCATTTTGGGAAAGGGTGGCAGTGTGATAAAGAGAATGTCAGCTGAAAGTGGGGCACAGATTCGGATACTTGCTAAAGAAGAAATTCCCTCATGTGCGTCGGATTCTGATGAGTTAGTTCAGGTAAATGTCTTTGAGACTGTTTGCACTAAATTGATGTTGTCTGTTTCATTTGAAGTAGCGAATGTCTGGTGGGTTGTTTACTTTGTCAAATGTTATTTGATTTAACTGTTTAATGTGTGTTTTGCGTTGTTTGCATTTTTAGTAGATTTAGTGAACATAGAGTAAGCAGTTGTGAAAAAAAATAGGGGTTTCCGTAGTTGCTATATTGATTTATTTAACTATTTTTAGATATGGTCATGCTTGTTTTCATTGTTTCAACATTTCTTGCATTCATGCTGTGGTGTAGATCACAGGAGGAGTAGAAGTTGTCAGGAAAGCTCTTCAATTTGTTTTTCAGCAGCTTTTGGAAAATACACCTCGTGATCATGAATCTCTGTCTAGCAATCTTACCGGGCCGTCATCTCATTCATATGGTCAATTCCCACCAAATAAACGCACTTTTGCTGGTCAAGGAGCATCTTTTGCTACTGGGCCAAATGAAATTCCTGTTTTCCACTCTGCTCCTATGATTCCCAAATTTCACGAAGGTGCTATCCATGGTCGCACGAGGCCTTCACCGGAAATACTCACTTTCCGTTTACTGTGTCCTTCCGAAAATGTAGGAAATTTAATTGGCAAAGGTGGATCAATTATAAAGACCATGCAACATGAGACAGCTAGTGAAATCAAGGTTATAGAACCCATTCCAGGTTCAGAGGACTGTATTATTGTCATATCTGGTCCAGCGGTATTATACAAGTTTCCTATTTTCTCATTTGTGTTATTGGTGTTGAGTCGCATTTGTTTTTCACTGATGTTGTTTAATTATTGCAGCACCCAGATGATAGAATATCTCCTGTGCAAGAGGCTGTGTTTCGAGTGCAAAATAGAATATCCAGGGGCATACATGATGCCAAAGAGCACAGTATGTTAGCAAGGGTTATTGTTTCTTCCAGTAATGTAGGTTGTCTCCTTGGGAAGGGTGGTTGCATCATAGCTGAAATGAGGCATTTATCAGGTGCCCATATTCGTATGTTGGGAAAGGATAAGGGTCCAAAGTGTGTTTCGGAAGAAGATGAAGTAATACAGGTTCAATTCCTACAGATTCTGATATTGGTGTACATTTAAAACTTGCCACTTTATCCCATGTGTGTATAATTTACATAGTAATGCTGATATCTTGTAATTAGTTAGGTTAATTATACTACTCCCCTTCGGATTTGGTTAGATACAATAAAAGGTCAATATGACCTATAACCTATAACAGAATAACCACGATTTCTTGGAAAAACTGATATATAGTCATATTGTTAAGTCCTGTAGCGTTTCAATTGAGAAGTTGAAGTAACAGGCTGATAATTACATTTACATGGTACTAATTTATCAATTCGTTAATTGACTGAGATGTATACTTTGTGATTGATCTATATTAATTTAAACAACTCTTTTACCTAATTATTATTTAATGTTTCAAATGGTTGTCCCTTACCCTTTTGGCAGGTTAGTGGAGAAATCGAGGCAGTGCATGATGCTCTTTTGCAAATAACCGCAAGATTAAAATATCATTTCTATCGCGATGTATTTCCTTCTGCCAATTTTCCTTCAAATTCTTCATTTCTGGATCAACATGCTCCATTCCCGCCTCATTTGGGAAGACGGGGACTTTCACCTCCCGGAATGTATTCTGACCGAGGTCCACATGTTGGTTTTCCCCTTGATGATCACCCTCCTTTTATGAATAATATATATAGACCAGGCATTCCTCCTCACATATCTGAAAGGAAGCCTTGGGGTCCTAAGGTATTGGAATACTTTTGTTGTTGTTGTTGTTGTTGCCTGTTTGTACTAATTTTGTTTTACCCACTGCCTTCGTTGACTTAGATTTAGGCTATCTTTTATCAAACACTCGATCTGTGTGTTGAAATTATTAAAATTGAACTGAATGAGAAGGAGCATATTTTTCACCAAAGTAAATGTGTACGTAGTAGCATATTATGCTAATGCAATGTAGGTTTTTTAAACTTATGTGATGTTTATTATTATTTTTTGAAATTCTAAACTGTTTAAAGTTTCACATTATATGAAATTTGATTTGAATTGTGACTTATAATTTTAAAAAAGACACAGAAAATTAGGAAAGGATTCTACGTTCTTGAAAGTTATTGTTGATATATTTAATTTCATATATCAGTATACCACATAAGGTTATTGCTGCATCCTATCAAATTTTATATGGTATGGCATATCAATCTTTAGGTGCAATTAGCCATTATGTTTTAAAAAAGATATTTTCCCACACTCATATGGATATTAGTTATTTGAGTTAATCATATTGGATATCTGGTTCTAGGGAATACTTGAAGGTGGTGGACATATGGGCTTGCCAGAATTTACAGGTGGTCCCCGAAGAATTTCTGGATTTGCAGGGTGCGTCTATCACTGTCAATAATTTTATCATCTTTATTATTTTCAAGTTGCATACACTCTCCCTCTCTCTCCCTCTCTCTCTCTCTCTCTCTCTCTCTCTCTCTCTCTGTGTGTGTGTGTGTGTGTGTGTGGCAATAACGGTGTTTCATCGTGCAGAGGAAGCCAACCAATTATTACAAATACCACTGTTGAAGTTGTTGTTCCTCGTGCTTTGGTGCCTGTAATATACGGGGAAGATGGTGAATGCCTAAAACAAATACTCCAGGTGAGGTCATTGCATCTACAATTGATGATGTTAATTGTGCAAGTTTCTTGTTGAAAAAGATTGTTACTTTTTTCTGTTTTAATTGGAAAACAAATTGTAGGATGGTGTGATTATTGATGAATTAATTTTATGATTTTAATGATTTTGACATTTACTATGTCACCCACACTTACAGATCTCTGATGCAAATGTTATTATTACCGATCCCAAACCTGGAGCTGTGGAAACTAAAATTATAATATCTGGAACCCCGGAGCAAACTAATGCTGCACAGAGTCTTATTCAGGCATTTGTCATGAGTGAGAGGGAGTTTTGTTGATCTATCCAATTGGGTAATACACTGACTTGTTTTTTTTTAAGTCTGGCAGATGTAAATGAGCTCAGTTTTTGGCTTAAAATTATTTCTTCGTGTTAGAATCTTTAGAAGGAATGTGGTATAAATTGTAAAATATCCTGTAAAATGATGACTATGCACTGGCCTTCTTTTTGTGTGCATTTAGTTTGACCTTTTTGAACAAAATCACATCCTATTTTTGTCAGATTTTCAATATAGGCATTAAACTTTCCAAGATGTTTAACTCAAATTGTTGTATGTTTACTCCTTTTTTTGGAGACATTTAGTGTTTAGGGTACTTTATAAACCTGAATGCACCCTTTTATCGAATCTTTTTTAGGAACCTGAATTTTGACATAAGAGGAAATTGTATTGTTGATCAAAAATAGAAATATTGCAGAAGATGGTCTCCTGCAATCCCAAAAGCACATGCTCCTCATAGAAGAGATAACACTCTCATTCGAAGCCATAAGATTTCTAATTGAAAAGATGCCCCACGAGCATTTAAGTAACTTCCAGATCTATAGTCACCATCAGTGTTAGATCCTCTAGGTGCAGGGCAAACAAGCACCGTAATTGGTGCCTCTTCCTTTCCGGCTCCTCTAGTAAAGAAAGGACACCTCCGCCCAATAGAGCCTAGCCCGAGAGAGGACTTCTCTAGTGTGGATTGAAATAGTCTCGCGAAGCTGGTCCCCAGATAGCCAACCGAAGACTCTCGGAAAAAACAACCTTGACATGACCTCAGAATATGAGATCGAGGTCTCAGGTCCCTCTTTGCTATCCATGGCATTAATATAACTATTCGTTCCCTTCTAACAGATTGGTTGCATAAGTAGTTTTAACCAATTTTCTATTAATCCCATTTGTAGGACTAAGGTCCAAACCAGGTATCTATAATATTGGTTGGGAGAAATGCAAAAGTAGTTGCAACTTGCAACATTTCTGGCAGAATATATGTATGACAGTTAAGAATTCGAGTGTGTAGGCAAATGACATTCTATGCTTACTGATTTAGATGCTTAGCTTTACTAGTGTTTGGCCTTACCATCCTAACTTAATTGTTTTCCACTGACTTATGAAACATAGTTAGAAAAGTTATTGATTTGATTTATGTCTCTGCAATTCCGATATACTTGTGGCTTGCAGGATTTCATGGCCAGTTTGTGTGTGAATCTGGACACTGCCCAGAATTTTTACACTGGTATTAAAATGTGAGAAATGAAATTGCCTTATCCTTTCCTTGTCACTCTTATCAAATATTAAACATTAACATAAGATATTATTCAATATTTCTTCTTCTATGTTGAGGTGTTATATTTATATAAGAGATTAGAGATAGGAAGGACAGAAAAAGGAGACTTATGCTATATTTGAATTGTAGTGCTAACTTTCAAACGTAGGGATTATTCATGACATATAATATATACACTGCAGCTTGGTGTTATGTTCTTTCTTGCATAAACACCCAATAGCATTACATATGCGTGGACCTGATGACTTATTAAACAAAGAAAAGTTGCTGAGAAAGTAAACAATATAGAACATGGAAATAAGAATTATTGTTGAGCTTTGAATGGCTGGTATTTTTTGAGATCATGAGCGAGTCCTTGGATGGAACCAGCAGCTGAGATGATAGAAACGATAAGGCATGCCCAACTCAATATCTTCATCCATGTCCAGGTGAAAGAAAATCTTTGCATCTTTGACTGCTTAATGTACATTTCTATGGGGAAGTATACCGTTAACGGCCAAAAGGATAGTGAACCGATGAGGCCAAGGAAGTCGTTGAAGAATGGAAATAGCATAGCTATCAAAGCAGTGACAACAACATATGCTGTTCTCCACACTACCCTGAAGAAGTTCACATATAAGGTTCCACAAAAAGGAATATTTATGGCATGCTCTCCATTTACAAATTGACTATTGGACCATTTTTCTTTACTCTGACTCTCAACGAATCCGAATATGGGCTGGCAGAAGACCTGAAAAACACGAAACACGCTTCATGAACAAATGCAATGCAAGTATTCCATATAACACTACTGAAATGTGTTTGTTTAAGTTGTTTACCTGGTATGCTCCAATTAAGTGCACGGCTATGCAGACATTGGCCAAGTCTATTAGCCAAAATGGCTCATAGAAGCCGAACCCTGTGAGGAAGTTACCCGGCGCATCGTTTCCGAATGCTGCATAACCTAAGCAACCACACAGCATATAAAACATTGTTGTAGTCAAGATCCCAATCAAACTTGCTCTTTTCATGACCTTGTTTTCCGGAGGGCTTGATTTTAAGGTATCCTGTAAAAAGTGTGGTTCCCATTCTTCATTATAGCGGCCATGAAAGCAAAATATCATTATTACATACGTGGCATTGACAATGGTTATGTTTATTTATTACAATTGCAATGAAATTGAAACACTCTCTCATTTCTATTTTGGCCAAATGGGTTGTGTTAGATATTTTTTCAAAAAATGTTTTTTTTAATCGATATAAAAGTTACTTTTAAAAAAAAGGTAATTATAAAAAAAAAAATGAATTTTAGAGAACTCTACTAAAAATAACTTCTTATTTGAAGCAATTTTTAGATTTCTGATTTTTATTTCTTGAAAAATCTAACAAATAAATAGAGAATTTTAAAAGTGATTATTTTGTTTTAGAAGATTTTTTTAATGAAAAACTATAACGAAAGACTTTATATCCCTTCTTGACGTTGGATCATCTCTTTCACTCTTCTCTACATCTCTCTCCTTCCTTTTATCTCTCATAATTTCAATCTCTCTTTTCAATAAAAGGTTTAAAAATAATCATGAGACTTCTTAAATAGACACATAGATTTGGACTACTCTTTTGGTCACAAAAAAAGTGAAAATAAAGAAAAAATGATAATTAAATAATATATATATTTTAAATAATTATATCATTTGTTGTTTTATGAGTGTGTGGCAAACAAATGAGACTAGATGTTAGAGTCCACGTAAGAATTGTTCAAGAAGAGATTGAGTGAAATTAAAAGAGATAAAGAGGAAGAAGAGGGATGTAGAAGAAATTGAAGGAGAGAATCCAAATCCAAGTACTAACTAAAAGGAGAGTGAAAAGTTGACTAAAACAAAAGAAAAAGAAGAGAAAAGTGAAAGGAACATATTTGGAGGAGGCATATCATCTTTGTTTTTACTTTTTCTTTTACAAGCGAAGGGACATATAATTGTATGTTGATTTCATATATGACAAATGATAATACATAACGCCCGTGTGAGGAAACACAATTTGCCTTGGCATCTTTTGTGATGATAGATTAACGACTTTTTGTTATCAAAAAAAGAAAAGATTAACGACTTTTTGGTAAAAAGGTAGTAATGTAATTTCTTTTCAACTTTCTACTATAGAGTATTAGTTAAAAGACCAAGTATATATTGTGTTTTACATGTGTGTATGATTAGAATTTGAGTTATCTCCAAACTTGATTTGAATTTGGATCTTTTGCCACTATAAAAGTCCGTTTTACTGATGATCGGCGATCATAGAACGATCCCTTTACTATTCTGCCAAGTTGCGCTTCCCGCGTTAAGTTTAACCATTGGAAGGCCAATTTGATTTGGGTTAAACTACATCTATCACTCAAAAAGAAGAGTACTAGTAAACAAAGTGTTTGGTTTGTTGAATCACCGGTTCCCATGAATATTATATTAGTTTAACTTGGGAGTCAAGCATGCATGCCTATGCATGAAAAACAAATGTCAAAGAGACCATATACAAGTACAAGTAAGATACGTTAAAATTAATGCACCATACGTGCACATAGCTATACTCCTATTTGTATTAATTAATTGTGCATGTCAAAGTGAAAAGTGGCTTTGTATCATAGAAATATAATAGTATCGATCTAGAAATAAATATATCAACAATATTTTCCTTATTATATGCTACTATAAAATTAAATAAATAAATATCAACAACGTTAACATTGAAATGAAACTATTATAACATAATGACTTGCCTGTATCTCAATGAGAACATTAGAATAAGCATAAGCAAAGGCAATGTCACCAATAGCTTGAAACATCCTCCACACCTTTTCAGTTCCTGTAACATCCACCCCTACTTGCACCCCCGTTAATGATGTCCGCACCGGAGGTCCCCCACCTTCACCATCAATCAAATTAATACCATTATTATAAATTAAATGTAAAAGAAAAAATGATGATAAAATTTTAAATATTTTATTTGTAATTTTTACCTGCTACTTTAGCTATAGAGAGACCAAGACCAATTGATGAATAAGCAAAAGACATAACGGCTGCAACAATTGAGAGCCACGATAGCTTATGGAAATTTGGTATTTGACTAAGAACAATTTGAATGCATGCAAATATTATCATGAAAGGATTATTTGATATATAACACTTTGCATCATGCCCATGTTTGTGATAACAATTCGACCTCTTCACCGCCCTATACAATAATAATTCAAAAACATAGAAAAATAAATAAATTATTACATCATACACCGTTACTCCAAAGTTTTGATAATAGATAAATTATTTATGTGGATAAACTTACACCATACTAATTGAAGCTGTTATTGTGTAACCGATAGTTACACCGATAAGATTGATATATTGAGCTAATCCACATAGCTGAAATTTCCTTCCTCCTATACAAAAATTAATTCGAAACGCCGAAATTAATTAGATTAGTCAAAATTTCAAGTCATAAATTGTGCTAACAATAATTCTATATCATAATTGTTGTTAGAGAAGAAAATTAAATAAAGAGTGAAAATTCTCTCATAAATTTTCGAGATTCTAAATCTTTGACATAAATAAAATTTAAATTAGTTTCTAATATGTTTATACTAGTATAGATAGATTATAGTTTGTCTTCTATATAAAAATATTATAGACTAATTTTAAATTTTATTTTTGTCAAAAATTGAATTAAATCGTCAGAAAATTGTAAATGACTAAAATAGTTAGTCACTCAAATAAAAAAAATGGTGATTTTTTTTTTATAATATTACCTAAGACAGATCTTACAACTTCGGAATAAGTATAATTTCTCTTGCCATGGACAGGGTCAGGTGAACGATAAGAATCAGCAAGAAGAGTGGAGGTGAAATAAGTGATTAAAGAGAATGCAAGTAGAACTGCTGGGCCTGCAACCCAACCCATTTGAGCAATTGCCCATGCAAGTGATAACACTCCTGACCCTATCACTGCTGTTATGATATGTGCACTTGCAGTCACCCATGTACCTTCAATTCCAACACCAACATCATTCATTCATTATAAACAAATTCACTAAATTATATATAAAGTAAATTTCATCTGTTACTTCTGCAAAATCACATACATGCAAGATATATAAATATTGTTTTATTTATTTATTTTTTTATTTAAGTAATTTAGTGACCGTAAATTCCACGTTTAAGATGAATAAATGAGTGTTCAGTTACAAATTCTGACTCGTCCTCGTACATATATAATGCGATGTCTCTACCAACTGAAATAAATTTTTGAAAGCATATTGTTTCTCTATATAAACTCACTTTAGGTTTTATCTCGCTTTAATATCATATTAGATTTTTATATTAAATATAATTTATTTTTACAAAATTAATTTACATGGTGAATGGGTTAATTGATACAAGGGTTTGTCTAATATGTGCAACATTGTAGATGTTAAAATAACCAAACGTAATAATTTTTTATTAAAAATTTATACATTTAATATAAAATGCAAAAGTTCCAATGCAAATTTACTATTTTAAACTTTTTAACATGTGCAACTTTGCACATGATAGAAAAATCTTTTATACAATATATTATTGTTTTTTTAAAACTCAGATTATAGGTGTGTATTTGATTGTATATATGATATTCATGACACTATATATGTATGTGTTTGATACATACCAGTTCTTTTGGGTCGTCCATCTTCATCAAAGTTTTTGCCACCATCAATATAAGCTTCAGGGGTTTCTATGTACATGCTATTTTTCTGAAACTGATCACTACTCATATCTCTTTCACTTTCAACTTTGGAGTGTGAAAGAAAGAGAGAAATAAATAAATTAATAAGGTGTTTGTGTTGCCTTTGGCAAACAAAATGATATAATGCAAGAAAGAAAAAGTGATAGTTTGTGAAAGAAACAATAAGGGTTTAAATAGAGAAAAATGAGAGGTAAAGTCAAAGTGGGAGTGTGGATGGCAGAGTGCACCACATGTGGTCAAATCATAGGTTTAGAATCTTTTTATTTTATAAAAAAAAAAGAATCTTTCTATTTTTTGTTTCACAAGTCTAGATTCTAGAATCTTTTTTATTAAAGAATTTTATAAATTTAATTTTTATGTATCGGTAGCATAAACAAATTACAAACAATGTATGTACTGTATGTATTAAGATTTTATTTTATAGACTTATATCTTTTCATAAATTTGGTTTGTGAGAAATGTGACTATATAAATTCATGTAAACTCAACATTATTGAAATTGATACATGGATATAAATAGTAAGTAATTAAACAATAAATTCTACCTCATATATCGTTAAATTCTACAAAAAATGCTACCTTTTTTGTTTTTACGAAAGAAAACTACTATATTTAATTAGAAATGAAGATATTAGTACAATGTGAATGTTAGAATAAAGTTGAAAATTAACTAAATGACATTCAGATGAGATGTCATGAATTTCTTTATACCTTAATCAAAATTAAGAATTTGATCTTTGATTTGAGCGTATATAGTAGCATTAAAACTTTTAAAGAGAATTTTCTTCCCATTTAAAAATTAGCCTTCGTAGCACACAGAGAGTACTTGATTAAAAATTAATAAAATAAAAACCTGAAAACTAATTAACATTGTGCTAAAATGTGAATAACCAATATATATATACAACTTATTTTTCTAAAATTGTGCTAACAAATCCTTATGATTAATCCTATATTAAAAATTTCCAGCTATGCTAATTGAATACGGTCAGATCCAACCATTCAAACTAATGCAATTAGACATTCCAACCTATACAATCTCTAAATGCTCTAAATCAAAATATTCTCATTAAAAAAATTATTACAGAAATCAAATAACAAACTATGACAACTGATAATATGGATCCTAATTCGGTACAATCGTGTGCTAATATGTTACTACATCTGTCTTCTTAATATTAAGACGATTTTGCAAACTCCTATTTTATAGTTTCTTTTTTCAAAATTCAATTCAAGGTGTATTAATTAAATATTTACAAAAAATTCTTAATTAAACAAAGAGAAGTGTAAAAAATCACTATTTGTCTCTCTAATTAATTGATGAGTAATTTTAGAAAGAGAATGTATATTATTGAAAAGTTGCAAAACTATTTTTTTTAAATATTATACTTTTACAAAAAAGATCTTATATATTGTAATGAAGATAGTAAAAGAATTCGCATTGCCTTTTTTGTACGGTTTAAATATAAAATGAGTTTCTTGTTTCAATTAATAGCCGCCGGCAACTCCAATACTTCTTTATGAGTGACTAGAGTTTTTCAATACGGTGTACTCCCTTCGTGTCTATTAATTTTTTTTGTTAAATTATAAAAGAATTTTATTTTTTATCTTTTTTAAAAAAGTTTTAATTTGTTTTCATAAAATTAAATGCAAATTATATTTAATGTAATTTTTTATAAATATTTTTCATGATCAATAACAATAAAAATTATTTTTATAGCTTTCGATGAAACTTTAATTCAAGAAAACACACAAAATTGTACTCCAAATTAATATGTTTTGATTTTTTTTTAAAAAGTTTATTTTCATTTTTTTTCTTCTGTAGTATTTGAGATAGAGGAGTATATAATTTTTTTTTTTTGGTATTGAGGAGTATATAAATTTACTCATTGATAATTTGATGTATTTATTCAACAATTAATAAGAACAAACCATATAATTTGCTGTTTTTAAGATAATTAGTTTTGCTATTCAAAAAGGGATAGCGGCACAACTTGTCGCTCATTTGCCTTCTATTTATATGTAATTATTATATGTTAATATAAGTAATATACTTTCATCTATTTCATATACATTTAAAGTAAAATTAAATAAAAATTAATTATAAATATTACATACAAATATATTAATATTTGCGTGACTTATTCTTATCGATTCTTAGATATAAATAGTGTAGTCTTACAATTAATTAAAGGATTTAATTTGTATGCACCGACAGTGTAAAATAATTTTACACTGTCAACCAATGACAGCCATGTATTGTGCCACGTTACCCCACTTTCTTCTTATGACATGGAAGATTGGTGGTTTCTGATTGGATGACCGTGTAAAATTATTTTACACCGTCAGTGCATATCAATTAAACTCTTAATTAAATTATTTTATTTATTGATAAAAGTAGTTATTGCTTTTCTAAAAGCAATGGAAGTAGAAAAACGCAATTAAACAAATGAAGGAGTAACGGTGAGAGTAAGATGAATGGTGGGTTGGAAGTGTGGAATTTTTGACACGACCATGAACCATTGAAGGTGGCAATTTCATGTCTGGCATGTGGGTCCCACACTAAGCTCATTTTTAGTTTTAGTCCATCCATTTGGAGAATTTTTATGTTAGCCAGTGATTATGGTTTTTCATGAAAGTTGCACAAATAAAGAAATCCCTCACCACCATATGCATGGCCTCTTTAGAGCACTAGATTCCCTCACTTTTTGGTCTTATTGGCTTTTTGTTTATACTTATATAGTATTAACACATTAGATTAGATCTATGTTTATATAATTTGTTTTGATTATTTGGTTTTGTTCTTGTGTAGACCATTAGAGACCTGCTAAAAGTAATCATTTAATAATAAAAGGGAACATTAGTGTGTGGAGAGTACTAAAGCCATACTATGTAGGGATAAGTCATGACTTAAGTTCAAATTATGAGTAGTTGTCTGTTCATCGTACTCTAACTTAAAAACTATACTATGGTGTAAAGTTTTTCTACACCAACATGTGTATTAAAGTTGATTTGTCTACGATAAAAGATGACAATCAGAGTAGATGCGACACGGTGATGTGAGGTAGTTCTTCAACGGAGTAAGAGTGATGTACCTGCAAAGACTTCAAATGCTTAAGTCACTGTAGATTTTATCGAAATGAGAGTTTGTATATTTTTTTACCGTGTTTGGTCTTTTTTAATAGGTTGTTGAGACTATCGCATGGATGTGAACAATTAGATGATGTATCTTTTTCGACATGTGATAATGATCACATAACTAGACTAGACGCTTATTATTATACGTTGGTCTAGTCTAGAGAAAAAGCTATCTCTTAATATTAATGAAAAAATTATGTTAATTTTTTTCCAAAATAGAGTAAATACTACAGCAAAAGTCCACCTACAAAATTTTAGCAAATCTATGAAATTTGACCTAACTTGTGAAAGTTTCTTTGTAAACATGAGGTGCAATGATGAAGATCATATCTAGTGCACCTTTGCTATGACATAAATAAATCTAAATTGCCGACTAAGAGTCCTGTATTTGCATTTCATTGGTTCCAACCTCAGAGGCAATAATCACGACCAACTACAAAATGCAATATTAATAGTTGTTCTTTAAAAAATGAAAAAGAGTCAGCTTTGGATACATGTGTCCCTTGTTTTCATGAGCCCCAAATGGATGGTCTTTATTGATGGCCATGATATGGATAACTTTAGCGGTGAATGGTGGACAAGAGATTTTGAAGTAGACAATTGAAACTTTAGAGTGGTCCATCCAATCTAACCATCATCATATTGATATTTCTTGGGGATTTATTTCTAGTGTCCACTTAAAATCCTCATCCGTCTTCGAAAATTTTAAAAATACTTCATTCGTTACTTAAGTACCGAATTCAGGGGTGCTAAATTTAGAGAAAAAAAAAACAGTTCGCTATTCGCATTCTAGAATACGAACCTTAAAAAATAGGGTGTAAAAGAATAAGAGAAATACAAAAATATTAGATTTTATAAAGTTCACATTTTAGAAAACGAACTGTTTTTTTTTTTCTTTCCAATTTTTGCTATTTATACACTCGCAACTGCATTGCGAGAGAGGTAATATTGGAAGGTCGGGGGTGCGTGTGAGAATCAGAGGTACGAGGAGAATGACTCTATTTCTTAGCCTTCAAAAAAGAAATCCATTCTAGAATCTCTACTACTGCCTCCCTCTTATAGTAGCTTTGAACTCCGATCATAACATCCGATTTATCAATTTAAATATGGCAAATGCTAACGAGTGTCCCCGGAGCACTCTTTAAGACCTTAAATAGTAAGTTTCTATAGAATATTTTATGGGAATTTGTAAAGTCAACGCATTGAAAATTGTAATGTTTAACTTTTTGAATAAAAAATTTCTTTAAATGAAATGCTTAAAGAGTGTCCCGGAGACACTCGTTAGCAAGACTGTTGAACTAAAAATTTGTAGACTTCACATTCACTTTTCTTAATGATTGTGTAATGATTTTTTTTTGCTTATAATTTATTTTTAAAGAATTTGCTTATAATTTATGAGGAAGGGAGTAGATATGCAAAAAATCTAAAATGCTTTAAAAAATCCATTCTGTTTTCCAAAAAACAATAAATCCATTCTGATCCTTTGCTCGCTCTGTTGCCAACAACTTCTGTTAATAGCATTGGCCAAACTGCAGTGTGTGTGCCATTTCACACCTTGGGAGGGAACACTCAACTCACCAAATTTACTCTACTTTGACTATGTTGGAAACGTTAAACCAATCCTAGAGTATAGAATTTAACAAACTTGAACATAATTTGAGACTTGATTTGATAATTAAATTTCACAATGCACATCAACTGAATTGTTTCGATTGAATAAATGGACCATATGCATTGTAAAACAAGTTCAACTTGAGAGCTCATGTGCATTATATGAGACAATCTCTATTATGGTATTGTTATAGTACATGTTTGGATAAAAAAAAATTAAGGTTGTCAAAATTAAGCTAACCCATCATTAAGATTGTCAAAATCTGTTGAGATTTGCAGGTTTCTCGTGTATCTGGTTGACTTCTACCGCGTCGGTGTTGACTGTTTGGACCTGTCTGTGAGCCGAGACTCATCTGCCTAGGTTCCCATTCCACTGTTGTTCCATCAACTTTTGACTCACGGAGCTGCTTTTGGATTCTGATGGGCCGAACACTTTTGATTCTAGTGGCATCTCAACGAGTTGGGTTGATGTTTTATCCGGTGGTCTGGTAGCTAAGGAGTGTCATTCTAAGAATGAGATTAGAAGTATATATACTTCTTTTAGGTGGTGACTGTTTTGGTTATTTCATTGGTGTTCCGATTATATACGGCGTCTTTATTTTGTAGCTTCTCGTTTACGGCCAGAGGCGGAACTAGGGGGTGGCTGAGGGTGGCCGCGGCCACCCCCGAAAAATAAGAAATTACTAGAGTACCCTTGGTATGTTTACAAAATTACAAGTATATATTATATATGTTAGCATGTGAGTTAAATTAACAAAGCGGAAGCCCAGCCTAGCGGTATATTCACTGTCTTTCTACCAAGAGGTTCTGTGATCAAATCTTACTGGCAGCATATGTTTTATTTTTTCAGCCATTAAAGGATATTTTCCTTTAAAAAGTTTATTTTCATGTATTTAGCAACACCAAAAATGCACCACTTTCTATTTTTTTTTTCCTTCTAAAAAAACACACAACTATTTTAAATAGTTAACTTTTATATGTATTTATCAATACCAAAAATGCACAATTTCTATTTCTTTCTTCAAAAAACACAACTATTTTCAACGGATTTTCTTTTTTAGTATATGTGTAATATAATAATAAAATAAATAATTTTATAAAAATCAACTTTGTGTGAGTATTAATTGAAAGTCAATTATTGATTATTTCAAGTCACTTAGCACACATACAATATTATTTTAACCCATAAAAAATAGAGTATTATTTTAAAATTTATGCGTAATTTTCTATAACTTTTCTACCGGCCCCCCAGGAAAAAAAATCCCAGTTCCGCCACTGTTTACGGCTCTCTATTCGTTTTATGCAGAGACCTGATTATTATTAATAATATATTTGCCGTTAAAAAAAATACAATTTATGCTTCAATACAATTTTCTCATTTTTCCTATCATAATTTTCTTACTCACATTTGACGCGGTACTAAAATGGTAAGAATGAGTCGTAAGTTACTCTTATTGTTTTACTTAATTGAGAAATTTCTGGGAGGAATTAGAGATGCCATGCATAATTCAAAGCTTTTAATTTCATGGTGGAAGATATTAGATATGTGATGAATCCTATATTTGGTATTTACGGCGAGTTACTGTAATTCTAACATATCCACTTTGACATCAAATACGCACGAAATTTCAAATAAGACTGAATGATGAATATGACGTTGTAAAATCTTATATTCTCCAACTTTTCCCCCCTCCCAACAACTTAGTTGACTTTGGTGTGGTCTAAGAAACTATTGCGAATCTATTAAATCTAAACAAACTATGGGTGCGTTTGTTTGAGCTTAAAAAAAAATGATTTTTTTTAAAAAAAATTTAGAGATTTTTTTTGTAAAGATTTTGAAGAAAATCTAAAGCTACTTTGTGTTTGTTTACAATCATAAAAATCTATTTTTTTAAACAAAGAAGTTCATACACTTAGATTCCTTAGTTTTAAAAAAATAGATTCTTGAAAAGCTATTAGAAATAGATTTTCATTTTTGGGCTAAAAATGATTTTTTTAAGAAAATGATTTTTAAAAAAATCTATAACAAACACTATCAATATTACAAAATGGATTTTTTAAAAAAAAAAAAAGATTTTTTCTTAAAAAAATCCCAAACAAACGCACCCTATATTCCAAAGTCATGGGTTGGGAATATAGTATAAGCTAATGATATATCAATTGTTGTGGCCACAATGTTTCAATAAAAATAAAAATATGGAACATGGATATAGCATATCCTAAACTACCACAATTTAACCGAAATGTGCAAGACCAATTGTCAATTTTTGGCACTTTTTCCTTCTATTATGAACCAACATTTTTTATGGTTAAGACTACTTGTCCCAATTATTGTCACAAACTAAATATTGTTGGTTTGTAATTCAAGCTCTGCTGAATTCTGATGCTCATCAGAAGCTGAACTCGTCAGAACCTGAAGCAACCAACTTCTGATGATCACACAACTTCTGAGGACACCAGGTTCTGTCTAGCTTCTGGAGCTTCCCAGCTTCTGAAGCTTCCCAGCTTCTGGAGCTTCCCAGCTTCTGAAGCTTCCCAGCTTCTGAAGCTTCCCAGCTTCTGAAGCTGCTTAGCTTCTGCTCGGTTTTAGTAGTTAGCTAGCGTAGTTAGTTAGTTAGTTATTTTTGTTTTGTCCTAGGTAGTTAAGGCAGTTGCACTTTACGCAACCCCCTCTTGTATATATAACTACTAAGGCCCTTTGTGGAAGAATAAGATTTACTTTTTCCTTTATTCATTCTCTTCAAGTTTTATTCATAGTTCTCGTTTTCTAAGTTCTTTGTTGTTCATTCTTTGTGAGAGTTTATCTCCAACAAAGTGGTATCAGAGCTCGTACGATCCAAAGGGATCTTGATTCGTTCTTGAAAGAAGAATCAGGTTGAAAGTGAATCAACCATGGCTGGGAACAACAATTTCCATGCGAATTTGCCAGTTTTCGATGGAAAGAATTGGGATAGATGGGTGAAGCAGATGAAGGTGATATTCAATGTTCAAGAAGTGTATGAACAAGTGAATGCAGCAATCACTCCTCTACCAGAAAATGCAAATGAAGAACAAAGAACAACATTCAGAGAAGCAAAGAAGAAAGATAACAAGGCCCTGTTTCTCATTCATCAATGTGTTGATTCAAAGGTGTTTGAGAAGATTGCAGATGCTGAGACCTCCAAAGATGCATGGGATATCTTGCAAAAGAGTTATGGTGGTGATGCAAAAGTGAAGAAAGTAAAGCTTCAGGCCTTGAAGAGACAGTATGAACTGTTGCAGATGAAGAATGATGAATCCGTTGCTGATTACTTCACAAGATTGGTGACTCTCACCAATCAGATGAAGAATTGTGGAGGTAATCTTGATGAGCAAGAAACGGTGGAAAAGGTACTAAGAACTTTGACTTCTAAATTTGAGCATATAGTGGTGACTATAGAAGAGACTAAAGATTTGAGTGAGATCAAGATAGAGGATCTGCAAAGCACTCTTGAAGCTCATGAGTTGAAGCATGGTGAGAGGAGCCATGGCAAAGAAGATGAGCAAGCTCTTTTCTCAAAATTCAAGAAGTATCAAAGTGAGAAGAAGAAATGGCAGAACAAGAAAGACTCCAAGAAAAGCAAGGAGAATGCTGAGACAGTGCCTGAATCCTCTAGTGGAGGAGGAGGGAAACAGAAAGATAAGTCAAAGAAGAAGGACAAGAGCAAGATTCAGTGCTACAACTGTGACAAATATGGGCATTATGCCAATGAATGCAAAAATCCAAAGAAAAAGAAAGGTCAAGACAATGAAGAAGAGGCCAAGGTAGCACATGATAGCTCAGGTTCTGAGGATGAAACCAGTTTCATGGTGACAATTGCTGATGAAGCAGCAGATTCCATGGTTTGGTACTTTGATTCAGGGTGTTCTAACCATATGACTGGAAATAGAAGCATCTTGACTGACTTTGATGAATGTCTCAACACAAAGATCAGATTAGCCAACAGTGATTCCATTAAGGCAGAAGGTATGGGTAATGTGGTGATCCAAAGATCGAATGGGAAGAAAGCTGTGATTGAGACGGTTCTCTATGTCCCTGGTATGAAGTGTAACTTGATGAGCATAGGGCAATTAATCTCAAAGGGTTTCAAGATAGTAATTGAGGATGAGACTCTGCAACTCTTTGATTCCAAGAAGAGACTGATTTTCAAAACAGCCCAAAGCAAGAACAGGATCTACAAGACTCAAATCAAAGCTATTGAAGCTACATGCTTGTCCGCAACTGCTGAAGAGAAAGATAGTGGTCTATGGCACAAGAGGTATGGGCATTTGAATTTTAAGAGCTTGTCAATGCTTAATTCAAAATGCATGGTGTTAGGATTGCCTAGTGTCATAACTCCAGTTGATACATGCACTACTTGCCTGTTAGGAAAACATCATAGATCATCATTTAAAAGTCATCTTCCTATGAGATCTAGTGATGTGTTAAATGTTGTGCATTCTGACATTTGTGGACCATTTGATGTATTATCAACTGGTGGAAACAAATACTTCATGACGTTTGTTGATGAGTACTCTAGGATGATATGGTTATACCATATAAAAGCTAAGAGTGATGCTTTTGAGGTGTTTAAGAAGTTCAAAACACTGGTTGAGAAGCAAAGTGACAAGTTATTGAAGGTTCTGAGAACAGATGGTGGAGGTGAGTATACCTCTACAGAGTTTGAGAATTATTGCAAGGAACAAGGCATAATTCATGAAGTTACTGCACCATATACTCCTCAGCACAATGGTCTTGCAGAAAGGAGGAATAGAAGTATTCTAGATATGGCTAGAAGCATGGTGAAGCAGAAGAATCTGCCCAAGAGATTCTGGGGTGAAGCTGTTGCTACAGCTGTTTACATTCTGAATAGAAGTCCTACTAAGAAGCTGAAGGATAAGGTACCTGAAGAGGTGTGGTCCAAGAGTAAGCCAAGTGTAAGTCACTTAAAGGTGTTTGGCAGCTTGTGCTACAAACATGTACCTGATGCTAAGAGAAAGAAGCTGGAAGACAAGAGTGTTCCTATGATATTTGTTGGATATCATAGAACGGGTGCCTACAGACTGTATAATCCTACAAGTGACAAAGTAGAGATCAGCAGAGATGTGAAGGTACTAGAAAATGAAAGTTGGGATTGGGGTCAGAAGCTCTCATCTAAGAAAACTTGTGCAGTGGATTTAGGTGGTGAAGCAAGCTCTGTTAATGACACTCCCACTTTTGTGAATCAGCATCAAGGTAATGCAAGTGATGAAGACATGCATACTTCAAGTGATGATGAGGTCACTACTGTACCACCAAGACCTCAGAGAAACACTCAATTACCAAGAAGGTTAGTTGACTGTGAGATTGTATCAGACAATGCAGTAGACAATGAAGGAGAAATTGTGCATTATGCAATGCTTACAGATACTGAACCTTTAGATACCAAAACTGCACTGAAGAGTAAAGTTTGGATGGAGGCAATGATTGATGAGTTGAAGTCTATAGAGAAGAACAAGACATGGGACTTGTGTGAATTGCCCTCTGATAAAAAGGCAATTGGTGTGAAATGGGTGTACAAAGTCAAGCAAAATCCTGAAGGCAAGGTGATAAAATACAAGGCAAGACTTGTGGCCAAAGGATTCCTTCAGAAGCAAGGTTTGGACTATGATGAGGTATTCTCTCCAGTGGCAAGACATGAAACTATAAGGCTAGTGATTGCATTGGCTTGTAGTAGAAGATGGCCCTTATTTCATTTAGATGTGAAGTCAGCATTTCTAAATGGACCCTTAGAGGAAGATGTGTATGTGAAGCAGCCTCCAGGGTTTGAATTGAAGGGCAAGGAAGACAAAGTTCTGAAGCTGAATAAGGCTCTGTATGGTCTGAAGCAAGCTCCAAGAGCTTGGAACAAAAGAATTGATCAATTCTTTGTTATGCAAGGTTTCAGAAAGTGCAGTGTAGAGTATGGTGTGTATGTGAAGTGCAGTGATGACAAACACATGTTAATCATATGTTTGTATGTTGATGATCTGTTAGTAACAGGTAGCTCATCTATAGAGATAGAGAATTTCAAAACACAGATGAAGTGTGAGTTTGAAATGACTGACCTAGGAAAGTTAACTTACTTTCTGGGAATGGAGCTCTTAGAAACTCCAAAAGGGAGGATATTGCATCAAGCTAAATATGCCACTGAGATTCTGAGAAAGTTTGAGATGCTTGATTGCAATTCATCAGTCACACCTGCAGATACAAGAGCCAAGATCGAAGAAGATACAAGCAGTGATGCAGTGGACTCTACCATGTTCAGGCAATTGATAGGTTCACTGAGGTATTTGTGTCAAACTAGACCTGATATCAGTTATGCAGTTGGCTATGTAAGCAGGTTTATGAGTAAACCACTGAAGTGTCACCTATTGGCAGCTAAGAGGATACTTAGATACATCAATGGCACAATCCACTATGGTGTTGTATTTCCATACTCTAAGGACAATGGAAAACTTGAGTTGAGTGGGTTTTCAGATGCAGATTGGTGTGGTGACAAGGTAGACAGGAGGAGTACCAGTGGTTATTTGTTCAAATTTCAAAATGCACCAGTGTCTTGGTGCTCTAAGAAGCAGTCAGTCATAGCACTCTCCAGCTGTGAGGCAGAGTATGTAGCAGGATCCCTAGCTGCATGTCAGGCAAATTGGCTGCAATCACTTCTCAGTGAGATGAACATTATTGCTGACACTACAGTGGTGCTGAAGATCGACAACAAGTCAGCAATCAACCTGGCTAAGAACCCTGTTAGCCATGGGAAGAGCAAACACATTGAGACAAGGTTTCACTTCCTCAGAGACCAAGTCAATAAAGGAAAGTTGAAACTGGAGTATTGCTCTACTGACAATCAACAAGCTGATATTCTAACCAAAGCTGTGAAGAGAGACCAATTCCTCAAGCTCAGAAGAGAAATGGGAGTTGTGAGTTTTGACAGCTTGAATTAAGGAGGAGTGTTGGTTTGTAATTCAAGCTCTGCTGAATTCTGATGCTCATCAGAAGCTGAACTCGTCAGAACCTGAAGCAACCAACTTCTGATGATCACACAACTTCTGAGGACACCAGGTTCTGTCTAGCTTCTGGAGCTTCCCAGCTTCTGGAGCTTCCCAGCTTCTGAAGCTTCCCAGCTTCTGAAGCTTCCCAGCTTCTGAAGCTTCCCAGCTTCTGAAGCTGCTTAGCTTCTGCTCGGTTTTAGTAGTTAGCTAGCGTAGTTAGTTAGTTATTTTTGTTTTGTCCTAGGTAGTTAAGGCAGTTGCACTTTACGCAACCCCCTCTTGTATATATAACTACTAAGGCCCTTTGTGGAAGAATAAGATTTACTTTTTCCTTTATTCATTCTCTTCAAGTTTTATTCATAGTTCTCGTTTTCTAAGTTCTTTGTTGTTCATTCTTTGTGAGAGTTTATCTCCAACAAATATTCAGACTCATCCTCACTTGGTTTTTAAATTTTTCTGTCTTCATAATTATCAAGAATTTTATAATCCTTTTATGGCAATAAAAGTACATGCCAAAAAAATGCATTCAAAATTAGTGATTTGGATGTGCTCCCAAATCGTTTTCCTTGAACATGGGACCTTCCCAATTTTCTCAACGAATCAAGCTTTGAGCTAGCTGTTGCTTAATCTTAACAATCACTTCACTTCATACAAAACATAATGGAGAGGAAGATATAATAAATTTCAAGAAAATTGTTTTGTTGGAGAAATATTGGATATATATTTAATTTGACCCTAAACACTTTGTCAAGTGTATTGCAAAGTTCAAAGACATGGCATGCAAGAGTTATAATGGAAAATTAGCACATGTATTCAAATCACGAGAAAAAGATGTAGGATCTGTTTGATTTGATTTTTAAAAACTATTCTTTAGTTTTCAAAAATTGAAAAATAAAAACTTGTTTGATTGTATGATTTTTCAAAATTGTTTTTAAAAATTATTTTTCATTTTATTGTTTTCTATTTCCCATTCATTTATCACATGCGCATGTGCAAGTTAACTCTCGATTAATGGAAATACATAAAAAGATGAACATGTATAATTTTGCAAAAAGATAAGAGACTAAGTATGTGTTTGGTTCTGCGTCAAAAATAATTGATTCCAATATAATTGAGTTTGATAGAATTGATTTTGATTAAAAGTGAGTTGAGTTAAAGTGATTTATGTTTGGATATATTTAAAAGTAAAGTGATTTATATAAAAGATGTTGTTTGGATAGTTTGGATTAAAATTGCTTTTGAGTGTGTAAATTACCAAAATAGTATAATATAAATTTATAAGACTAAACTACACATTTGGTCTCTTGCTTTTATTTTAGGTTTTAATTTGGTCCCTTATGTTTAAAAAATTTCAATTTGGTCTTTTACGTTTAATTTAAGTTTCAATTTGGTCATTTCCGTCAATTTTGTCACATGTAGCAGACAGATTGCATATGGACAGACACGTGGACACATGTCCAATTGAAACTTTTTACAAATAAAGGGTTAAATTAAAACCTAAAATAAACGTAAGAGACCAAATGTAATCATTCAATATACCGTTTAATTTATCAAATTTAATGTAAAAAAATGTGAGCACCGCTCTTGATTATCTAATAAGTTAAAATCAATTTTTAAAAAGAACTAAGAAGTCTCTGGAACCATTAGTCAAAAATGATTTTTTAAATTAATAATTTTTTTTGTGATTGTAAAGTTTTTTATGACTGTGTAATATTTAAATTTAAATTTATAATATAACTGTGTAATAGTACATAATAATATAATTTATTTTAAAACTGTGTAATATTTAAATTTAAATTTATAATAATATAATTTATTTTAGAAAAACTCTTTACTTTTTTTAAAAATATTAAATTTTATTTGTAATTTATTTTCAGAAATTCAAAAAGTAGGAGTAGTACATAATAATGTTTTTTTAAAAGATATGTACAATAATAATGATACACGAGTGGCAGGCGCACATATCAACTTTGAGAATAAAAAGTAAAAACATAAATTCAATTTGTTATACCCCTGGAAAAGAAAAGTATGAGAATTGAGTTTGGTTGACGCAGAAGCTTGAAATACTAGCTTCAGTTAAACGTGAGTTTTGAGGCTTGAATCAATTCAACGCCATTGAAACCAAACATATTATTTTTGAGCAAAATCACGTTTCACTGTAGCAAACGCACGTATAGGACTCTAGGACGTGTATCCAAACAAGCACTAAAAGGAATATTAATGTCGCTCTTTTCTTTATCCTTTTTTAATTCTAGTTGTCACAACTTTTCTCTTCTTCTTGATATATTAAAGATGGGTGATTTAAGGTCAATTTAAGCCTAAAATCACCCCTCCAAATAGCTTTTCTTTTTATTGTAGTTAAATAAGTGTGATTTCCATATATATATATATATATATATATAGTGTCTCTTTAGTATTTTTTTTTTGGTCATTTCGTCGTCTTATATAGTGCAACACTAGTAGATAACCCGTCCTATCGGACGGGTCGAAACGTTACGCGTTTTTTTATTTTTAGTTACTAATTTTTAAAGTTACAACTTGATGAAAAAATTATATGTAACTTATAAATTTATACAACTGCAATTAAGTTTATGCAACTACAATCTTATTTAAGTAGTTGCATATTGTTAAATCCTAAATTTTATATGATAGTTGCAAATTTAGTACATTATAGTTAAATGTTTCCCGTATTAGTATAGTATTATTTTATATGATAGTTATTTTTAAAATTTTATCATTCATGAGGTTCTGCATAATCTATAGTTTCTTTATCAACATTTCAAGTTTCATTGTTTTTCATAAAAAGTTTTCAAGTGTCATTTTAAAATAGTTAAGTCTTTTTGAAAATTTGAATTTTGTAGACCAACTTATTAAGTCCCTCTTTAAAATTTAAATAACATTTTGGTGGGAAATTTTTTGGAATGAAAATTTGAATTTCACCATTTGATATATATTAACATAATGAGTCTGAAAATAGTTGAAATTTGAAAGAGGGATTTGAAAAAGTTTAAGTGGATGCAGCTGAAAAGTATGAGGTAAAGAGAAGTTTTGATTGAAAATTAGTCCAAAGAAGTCAGGTGCATTTAATGCACATCCCATTGAAAGTAAGTATCACTGTAGAAAGTACTTCAATAATTTAAACTCTATGACATAGCTATTAGAGTATGACAGTGGACTTGTTGGTGTAAGTTCCACCTTTCAAAGCTATATCAAGTCTATGACAATATTTTCTTTAAATATTAAGTTTAATTGTTAATGGTGGTAAGAATTGGATTAATTTACTTATGTTATATGGGAACATATATGTAATGATAGTTAACGAACCTAAACCAATAACAGTGCCAATATACTTATAAAAAAAAAAATAACAGTGCCAATATCAATGTATATAAATATTACTCAAATTTGTGTCTTGTTTATCTTTTATGCTGAGTTTGATAACATAAATTTGTTAAACTTCATGTTTGATATATTCCACATTTCTAGCATGTCTTTGAGTCCACTGAAACCATTTCAAAATAATCTTTAACATGGAAATTGCAATAAAACATAACTATTTAGGCAAAAAGATCCATTTGAAAACCATAGTAGGAGAAAATAACTTACTTTTGTGTCCACAACAACCATTTCAAAATAGTCTTTAACATGGAAATAAAAAACCATAGCACACATAAATAACTTACTTTTGTGTCCACAACTTTCATTTTCTTCAAAATAGTCTTTAACATGGAAATCAAAAACCATACGAAAAATAAATAACTTACTTTTGAGTCTACAACAACCATTTCAAAATACTCTTTCCCCTCTTTCGATGCAGTCCATTTGTCTTTTACCTTCACAGCGATTTTCCAAAGATTTTTTCAGTCAGTGATGTCTTTGATGAACTCGAAGTTTCTGGCCAATTTTCTGCATAAATAAACCATCAATAAGCTGAATCTCATGTTAAACAAAAAAGAAACAAACAACGGTGTTGGCGTCAAACAACAAATTTAGAATCTTTTAAGCTGAATCTCATGTTAAACAAAATTGTCTTTTTCAAAACATTGGCGCCATGAAACAAAAAGCAAAAAAAAAAATTTTAAAAAAGAAGACGAAGAAGAAGCAGAAGCGTGTTAAGAAGAAAAAGAAGCAGATCGTTCGCGTTAAGGGAGTACCCACTTTGTCAAAGAATATTTTGTAAGAAAATAGTCTTTTTTGTTTCCAAAGAAGCTTTTGTTTCAAAAGTAGTGGTGTGAAGATTTTGCAGACAAAGATAGAGTGTTTGAGTAACTTTTGTGCTGTCTTGATATTTGAGAACAAAAGGTGATAATTGATTTAGACATATTTGACCAATGCTAAGACTCAAACTAAAAGCCAACCGGCTCGGTTATTTATCAACCGTGGCTCATAAAAAAGTGACATTTGTCTCACAAATTTTTTTGCATGGCTTGGTTACAATGAAAAACGGCTCGGTTGAGGAAGACTTTAGTTCAGTTAGATAATATTTGGACATCAAATGCCCTCATTTTTGCCAAATGGTAGCATTTGAAGCTGGGGCAATTTCATCATTTCCAGGTACAATAGTTTTCTTATATTCTATAAGATTATTTGTTTTGATGTTGTGATCCCATTTCGGTGTAGTGTATATTCGTTTCAGGTTGAAGGATTAAAGTCAATCTTTTGCAGATCCAATCAACGACGTCACTTCAATATAGTCCAATATGTTATTAACATGGATGCTCTGAGAGTTTGTTCGCAAATTCATCTTTTTTATTTTTAGCAATTTTGAATTTGTATTACATCGTTGTACTCTATCAATTTTAATGAATGAATAAATATCGTTAATTTAGTAAAAAAAATAAATACGAATATTAGTGTTGCAAAAGATTTATTAATTAAGTAGTTCAACTAATTATACTAATTTTTTTTTGAGTTATAAGCTATTAGTTAACTTATTTTTAAGTTAACATAGATATGTAACGGTTGACCTTCCCTAAAATGATTACAACAATATGTCATTGGCTCTTCCTAAAGATGTACACTACACAACTGTATTCCATATAAACATCTTGAAGGCAAATAAATAAATAGGCAACTAAGACATCTACATGCAACTACAGCAGGGAAAACAAGTGTTAGAGGTGAGAGGAATTTCAAATAAAATGGTGAAAAGATGAAGAGAAGGAAAGAGGAGAACCAAAAGAGACCTAGAGAGGGATCATAAGAGGATCTTGCAGCAGAGGATCAAATTCCATGAATCTAGAATTTGAATACCATGTGTGAGGACAAATGACAGGACCTGCTAAGTGCTATCGAAATAGATCTGGGAAAGACCACATTATGAACCTTGCAAAAATGTCTGAGTCAAGAAATTCAATATGCGCAGCACGACCGATGAAAGAGTTCAAATTCTTGCCATGGGAAGAGGCATCAAAATTGACATCACAACGCATGAATACTCGATGATCAGAAGGGTTGGCGCGTATTTGGTCCAAACAAGCATTTAGCATCTCTAGGAACATTTTACCCTTCTTTGAAGTATCATGTGAAGCAGCTGGGCATGATTCAATTCTGGCAGAATGGTAAGGCACATAACCATCCTGAAAAATGGTGCTGTATCAGTTAAAAAAGAAACTAAAGAATTTTAAGTAAAAGAAAATGTGTCAGAAGGAAAGAGAAATTGGTGCAAAGAATAAAAACAGTGAAACATTTTAATTAGGAAGGGAAAAACATATTCATAAGAGTAATGGATTACCATATTGTACAAATTTTAACATTTCATTTCATGGGATTTAATTAGAACAGATAAAACACTGGCTTTTGTTTCAAAATCATAGAACTGTTGGAGATAATCGAGTTCACCGGCTAAAAGTTTACCTGAGGGGAAGATATCAAGATAACATTCCTAAAATGTTCCAAGGTCTTCTTCTGCAAAAAGAGTGCAAAAGAAATAACTCTATTAGAAAGACTCTTAAAAAAAAAGCAAATGGCCGCTCTTTAAATTCGGGGTTTAGTGGACGCAACATCTCAGTTTTCATTTCATAGATAAATCTTATTCGCCACAACAATTCATTTTCTATTATCAAATTCATCTTCATTAACATGCTTTTATATTTTCCCCATCATTATTTTTTAGTTGAACTATTCATAGAGAGAGTAGTCATTATGCACTAACACAAACCATCAAAACCGGTTGGTAAGATGAGGATTGTCCACCATTTATAAACACATTTTCAGGCTATATCTTATCTACCATGGAATTTTACAACACACCCTCTCATGCTCAGGAGTGGACATCTAGAGCGTGGCCAATAGCGGGTGGCCCGACGAATGGGCTCTGGTATCATCTTAGGGTTGTGTCTAACTCAACAGTTACAAAAACGTCTTGTAAGGTGAGTGACTGCCCACCACTTATAAACATATTTTCAGGTCATATATCATCCAATGCAGTACTTCTCAACAAAATTCAATTCCAAGGAAATTACCATAGACTGAGTTTGAGGAATTTATAATAAAGATCACACATGCCAACTTCTAAAAATCAAATCAACATTATTTATTATTTTCAAATGCAAGTAAATTTTATTTGGAAAAACATTGTATGGTGTATTAGACATCAAAACAAACTTGGCATGCAAGAAAACAAGACCTTTGAGCTCATGCCTGTGTCATTTGATCCCAACCTTTGTAGGTCACTTTCCTACCTTACACAGTTTATATAGGAACGTGTTTTGCAAATCTGGATCATCCGTGCAGGTGAGCTGGTGAATGCACTGCGTATTTTTTAGCTTCTTCATAAACCACATTCCAGAATTAAATAATGAGTTTGAACTATAAAGATACCCCAAGTGTGGACCAGATACTGAAACATATGTATGTAGGTGTCTTAGGTATGGCTCCATTATGCTATCTGCAAACACAGGAAAATATTTAGTACCAAATTTCAACTGATTAACATCATCACTTCTATACAATTATAACTTACCTGCTATTGCTGTTCTTATAATGAGATTACCCATAGAATGTCCAACAAAACTTAACTTAATATCTCCCAATTTTCCATATTTTGTTGCTTTGTCCATTTTGCTTTTGACAAAAGAAATAACTTCCTGAGCTAGTCTATGTCCCATTTCTCTGAAGTCACCAGATGTTTTATCTTCATTAGCCTCTGACATGAGAAATTCTACTTTGGGATCTATTAAAAGCCATTGATTCCGAACAAGCCGTAGATCCAGATGATGCCCCTAAAACATTTTGAATGATGAAGAATAGGCATTTAATCAACTTTTTAAGCAGATATGAACAAAAATATGGAGTCAGACCATCAATATTGATTTGTAGCTGAAGTGAAAATGATACATGTGGTGTTTATGATATTTGTTTATTTTTCTAATAAAGCAAATATTGAATAACAAAGACAAAAGAGTAAACAAATCATGCATTTCCAAACAGCGTAGACCTGGGCAGCTGACTCAGTTTACGTCAGCTCAATTATAAAACGAAAAGAAGATAGTGATTACCAACTTTTGTATACTTCGTCAAAAAAATAGAAGACTTCGCATTAAAACTTGCAACATTCTTGGGTGTATGAGAATTGAGTAGTATTACTTATTTATTACATCAATGTTTGAAATCTGATCATGAAGCACAACTTAAATTGAGAATAGTCTAGACAGGCAAATCCAAATCAGATAACTTCAAGTTTTAACGGGTTAGGATTTTCAATTTTCTACTTTGTTTAACACAAGGTGATAGTGACTTGGGTATAATGGGGTGTCCAAGTCCCACATCAAGTAGTATGGGATGCTGGCGGAGTATTCAAGTGATTTGGTTCTTTCGCTTTGATAGCTAGCATTTATGAGAGGGTTTTTTCTCCAAGTGTTTAGGTACTTATCAATTGGTATCAGCGATAGGTTGCCGCCGGTGGCTCGAAAAGGGGATGACCAGAAAGACCGGGTAAAGCATAGTACAGTGCCAGCCGCAGGACGTAGGCCTCTCAGAGGCAGTGATATGATAGTGACTTAGGTATTATGGGGTGCCCAAGTCCCACATCAAGTAGTATGCGATGCTCAATGGAGTATTTAAGTGACTTGGTTTTTCCCTAACTCACTCAACAGTATATGACTAATCACCACTAACTCTCTAACATAGGTGGATTAACTTAACATGCTCAAGTTCTACATAAGAAAAACAAGGTGCAGTTTTGCAATAAAATCCACAAGACATGCCTGAAACCCATGCACAAAGACAACAATCTTCAACACACGAACATTACTTTTTGGTGCAGATTTCTTTCTTATAGTATCACTGCCGAGCCCATTTTTTAAGCTATGTGAATCAACAAGTCCAACATGTCCCAGGAGTGAAATTTCACTGATGCTACGCCGTGGTACATTCATCACCCTTTCAACAAGCACAACTGGTATACGCAAAGGATCTCCAAATATCTGCATGTCTTGAATTGAACGGTTGTTAATCTGCAAAAAAAAAGTATTAATTAATTAATAGCCCATATTTAAGAGTCACAGGGAGGTCCCCATATTCAAGTTGATGGCTCACCCGCATCTGTGCAATGCTCCTCCGATGATGTTCGGCACATGAAATTGCAGTTTCAAGAGGCTGTATGATATTGGAGACAACATTAATGCTTTTTTGAAGCAACTTACATGAGACAAAATTATGAAGAAAAGAAACATACAAGCAAGCACTTACCTCATCAGGTAACTTCCACAAGCTGGAGACTCTTTTGTGCATACCACGACGAGAAGACTCATCACTCCCACTATTTATATAATGGTGAGGCATCTCTACCTTAGAATACATCATCCATATTGACCACTCAGATTTTCGATCCTTAGCCCATGTATTGCGTAAAAATTCTAGTATCTCTGTCTTGTTTTCCCTATGGATTTTTAAAAATATTTTCCATAAATAGTACAATTGATCTCCCAATGAATGAAAACAGTCCAACAGTTCATTCTGAGAGAGGGAATGGAGCTTTTCAGCATTCCGAATATCATAAGCACCATTTTCACCCTGTAAAGAAAAATAACAAAGAACCGATAAAAAAGAAACTGTAAAAACAATATAAATGCCAAACGAAACAAAAAAAGTAAAACTCTGTAGCATGAAATAAAGCAAAGACCTCAAGACCATTTTGTGGCTTGCCTTGTCCTAATCCTTCACCGTCTACTGCAAATCCATTTGCTTTCACCACAAAATTTAATAAGTCTGCATTATTCATATTTGACACAAAATCTGACGTATCGATAGCTTCATTAACTGCTTTGTTAATTTTGTGTAGTTCTTCTAGCAATAAATCACGAGAAGTTAATAATGCTCTGACAAGCACGATATCTTTCACATCTTGAGAAGCAACGCCTCTGAAGCTCTGATCAGTCACGCAAAACATTCTCTTGTTAATGTTTGAAGAAGAATGGTCGAGAAAAAAAATACGGTTTTTATCATCCCCTATTACTTAAGTGCACACACAAGTATTGACACTCATTATCAAGTCTCAAGTCATAAGCCCTTTAAAAAAATACGGTTAATACTATGTGCATTGCTCTCAAGTCATTATCTCCCCCTTTGCATTTATGAACACGACACTCATTTGAGGATTTTTTTTTGTTGCAAATGCGACACTGATAAGTTGCATTTAATAGGATTAGCTGATATATTAACACTATTCAAATTTCTCTCATATTTCAAGTTGAACCAAGGAATTGAATTGAAAGATAGAAGGTATTAATAGTGTGTTGTTGAAATTGAAAAGAAGATGGGAATAGACTTAAGTGTAGACAGAGTTGCTGAAATGGAGGATAAAGTGAACAGGTTAATCTATGTAATCAACATGCACAAAAACAATTTTTCAATCAAAGCTGCTCTAAAATTTACTAGTAGATTCATACTAAAAATTAGAACATCTAACAAACCTGGGTACCTTCGATGCAGATGAGTAAGAGGCAGCTTTTAGTAGACTGACATGTACACTTACATCAACAAGTACTGCATGTAAAGCATCAAAATGGATGGGACAATACGAATGCAATCCCAACAAAGCTTTCGGAGGAATTCGGAATTCATGGATTGCAGCCGGGGAAGCATCCAGAGAAGCTTGCACGTCGTCCCTGTAGATGGTAAGCTCCAATCAGCATTCCATTTTCACCAAGAAAATGTCAACCAAAAAATAAACAAGCATGTTTGTCGATCATATAAAAGGCTAATGAACACACTACTTTTATGACTCACCCATCCTCAAGTGTTGAAGCATAAATAAGCTCAAACTTTAAAATAACACCATTTGTAGTGAAATCCTGTAAATAAAAGCCACATAAAACAGTTCAATGGGATAAGAATATTCAACTAAACGCATTGTTTTTTTTTATTGCTAGTTCATATACTCCGTATTGACAGAGAGATCATTATTACCACAGATTTACTACGTGATAAGTTGAATGCGATCATCATACATAAATGAACATCCTGCTTAGCGTACTTTATCCGAAAAGTCTGTGTTGAGAAACTATTTTCTGTATCATCAATCTTCCATGCTCCATAAATACTGCTTTGGTCCACATCAGGAGCTGCATAACCAAAAAAAATTGTACATCAGATATAAATTTATCACGAGAAAAAGCTTCACTAATGGTTCTAATTTCTTTTACGGCATAACTCTCATTTCTTTTTCAACAACTTTGAGCCTCATGTTTCAACTTTCACACCCAGTGAGTATATCTAGGTTCAGACCGCAAAGTCGAGAGTTAACAAAACCTAACAACAAATCATTGAATCTCTTCACTCTTTATAAAAGCTAAAGTTGCATACTGCAGACCCATTTTCATCAATATTTATTTCAAGTTCATAAACTATGCAGTGACGGTGTAATTTTATTTTGCACGGACGCCTAATCATATTCGACTAAGGTGCCATGTTAGTATAATATTAATTCCTAGCTAGGGTACAACATATAACATAGTTTGATAATTTCATCTCACACAAACACATCATAGCAAATAAAGCATTATTAACAATAATAATAATAATTAATAAAGAAATTACCTTCATATTGAACAACTCTAGCTGGAATACCATATGAATTATTTTCACTGTCTTCCCATCTTACAGTAATCTTAATCCTATACCATCTATATAAAACAAAACAAATTAGAAAATTTAAAAATAAAATTAATAATAAAAAAAAGAATTAGTTAATTAAAATAATGATAATGTATACCCTTGTTTAAATAAATCAAGATTGTGAAATCTATGAACATAAATGGCAATTTCCTGAACAGTTTCTAACATAACCACCGGTTGAAGTTTAACGATGCGAGGCATTACATTAGGGAAACCTCTTTAACGGATAGTTTCATTGATTCAGCATTCGAGAAAATGAAAGAAAATTGAAAAACTGGAAAGGGATTGATTGATTCTATTCTATAATAGGTCTTTGTAATGGCTACAATTTGTGTTGTTGTTGTTGTTTTGAATCAAAATCAAGCTGTTATTGTTTGTTGTTATTATGAGAAAATGTAACAAATTGGAATTCAGAATCGATAATGCCATTTTGGTTGGAATTGCAACGATTTGTTTTTTGTTTTTCTTCTAAATTTGGTGAGGTTTTCTTTCAATCCAAGTCAGAGAAATGACATTTCGAGTCCAAAATTACATAATAAACATCAAATTTGAGAGTCAAACAATTACAAATAATATAAAACCATTGATATGACATTTTCTAACAGATTAAGTTTTTGGGATAATGGTAAGTGATCTAGAGTTCGATCCTCGCTCCCCTCATTTTCTAATTAAAAAGTGGAATTTAAGCATATAGTAGATGAGCCTATGCATTATCCACGCTTCAAGCTCAAATAGGCTCTTGCGTGAGGGGGCGTTTTACAAATAAAATAAAACTATTAATATGGCATTTCCTAACAACTTAAACTTTTGAGATAATCGGTTATTTGACATCACTTTCATATACCCCACATTCTTTATTTATATTATTTAATTTTGTATAATGATTATTATTATTTTATCTTTTTTGAAAAGTCCCCAACAATGCGTAAAAAAAGGTGCTTCTGCATTCGAAATCTACGTCGAAATATTGCCTCATCGTACGTAGGTTGATTCGAGAAATAGTCGTCTATTAACCTTTGGTTTACTGCTGCATGATCTCTATGAAAATATCTTCTGTTAGTACGTTCACTATTAGAATCTTGCATTTCCTCTAATATTTTCTTGCGACGTTCCCTTAGAGGGTTTACAATTAACTCCTCCTCCATACGAGACTGTCTTTTGTAGGATTCTATATCAAAAACAAATTGAGATTGATCTATTGAGAGTTTTTTTAGAAAAATTGCTAAATGCTAAATTGATAAGAATGATCAGAGAGATGCTTTGCTATCATACAAGTGAGTTGTAGTTGTAATGATAATATATTTATACTAGAGTGAGCATTGGATGCCATGCAATATTTTTCATAATAATGTGAGTTGTCTTCCACTATTTTGTCTTGTAGAATTATTCATTCACGTGTGATGAATTTCCCTCCATCACACTGTCCATCATACTTTGTCTAATAAAGTTTTTTGTTTTATAGAATTATTCATTTACGTGGGATGAATTTTCCTCCATCACACTGGCCATTATATTTTGTCTGATAGAATTTTTCGTCTTATAAAACTATTCATTCATGTAGAACATCAATACTGACACGTGTCCGACATGAACACGCCTAATCTAAGTAGCGTTCGTGGTTCATTATAACTCACATTTGCAATGACTTTACCTATTGTTTGATTGATAATTGATAACTCACATTTGCAAGAGTTTCACTCATGCCACATTTGCAAGAGTTTCACTCATGCAAAGTCATTTGAACAAGACAAACAAAAGTAGAGTAAAATTTAAACTTTGTGAAAATTGGGTTATGCTGACCTTCTGTTATACAAAAATTTAAATTTGGTCATTCTTGTGTTAACTTGGAATTCTAAATTTTTCTAGGAGTGGTTCTTAAAAGAAGACGAAGAACTAAGCATATGATAAAAATTCTTATTATTATCATATTTACTACTCATACAAATTCAATAATTTATCCATCTTCATCTCAATTGTAGACTTCAAACTAATATAAAAATATATAGTTTGAAAACATATTTAACAACAAAAAAAAAGTTTAATTAACACACTATTAAAGAATAATAAAAAAATTGTACCAAAAAAAAAAAAGAATAATAAAAATATATAGTTTGAAAACATATTTAGCATTTCTCAATTGTTTAATCAACACACTATTAAAATATAAAAAATGTTTCATCTGTACACCTATATTGATAAAGCTAAGTACATGATTATTGTATAATTGAACACTAATTAATCATGAATTATGCCTTTCTTGGCATCTCTATGTTGTTGAATGACCAAAACAGAACCATGAATATCAAAATCTGAAGAAGCCAATACATCACCAACTGTTCCAAGTTCTGGACACTCTTCCCAATCACTCATACCTATTGTTAATGAACTATTCCCTCTACCACCTCTTCCTACTATAAACAAAGAGTACATGTCTCCAATCTCTTTCAAAGATTCAACTGTTTGTGTTCCATCCTCCACAAACTTTTCCACATATCCAATTTGTCCTGAAGTCACATATCTGTTATAGAAATCAACCATAAATGTATTGTCGATCTCGTTCACGGTCTCTTCACCGGATAATGACATTAAAATTTCTTTTTCGTCCGAGTTTATTCCACTTTCAATATGTTCGGTATGCGATGAAGAAGAAGACAACAAAAATCGAATGATTGTTAGGTTAATGCGGGAACATTTAGAAATACGTAGGCTCCAAGCTATAGCCTCGCGATCATCCGGGCCTCCAAAGAAAAGTGTTGCAACATTTTGCGTATTTTCGGATGCAATCAATTGTGAGAAACCGGGGACCTTAGCAAGTCCTCTTTCTATAATCACACCGATAGAACAAGGGGCGTGCCTAAGAACCTTTTGATTGGTAATCCTTATACCTTCTTTGCCGCTTTCGAGTTTTCCATCAATTCGTTGATGCTTGTGAAAAGGAAGAAGGATAATTGATACTTGAAGATCTTCAGCTTCGTTGCAAACATCTTCATACAAACTTGGAAAAGACGATACTGCACGTCTTTGATGAACCAAAATCTTTGTGTCTGCAGTGAACGCGTCTAAGGAATTATTAATTTCAACCACATCATTTCCACCATAGTCATCATCATCACTAAGGTCAGCATTGTCTTTTTCATGGAACAATAAATTGGATTTGATCTTCTTCACAAGCTCTATTAGGTGCATTAAATAAGTGGTAGAAGGTGATGCTTTAGATCCATGTATTGCTAGTACTGTTGCAAGTATCGCTGATACCTGTCGAGGATCATATACACAAGCCAAAATTCTAAGCTCGTCATCTATCTCTTGTGGTTCAATTGCAGTATGAATATTCGAAAACATTTTCTCTTCCCCCCTGGCGAGAAAAGCCACAATAATTCCCGATATTATCGTGTTTATGACTATCGCTACTAGCAACACATTGTAAGCTTCTGTGTCAAGATTCTGTAAATTATAACATAAATCATACTTAATAAATTGAAATGAAGCAACCAAATTATTATTCTCTCCTGCTACAATTATAAGCAAAAAAAATTTACTTTTAGATTCATTGAATAACTGACCAGATGATGTATCTACTGACCAGATGATGATGTATCTACTAACCATATGATGATGTATCTGGTCATTACATCATCTGGTCAGCTACGACCAGATAAATCATCAGGTCAGTTATTCAAAGAATCTGAAAAGTGAACATATGCTTATAATTGTGGCAGGAGGGCGTAATAATTAATGTACGAAAAATGACTTACTTGTTTTGCTGCAGCTGCGACAAATAGAAGGTCAGCATAACCTCTAGTGTTCAATATAAATCCAAGAAAAATTCCTTCACTTGTAGGAATATGAAGGTAACGACAAACTAAAAGAGTTCCACCAAGTTTGCTTCCAATGCTCAACAAAATCAATATGACTGTATTTGTTACCTTATCCAAACTCTTAAATACATTTACAAGATCACATTGTAAACCCATGTACCCAAAATATACAGGAAGTACAAAATTATAAATTGAATAACCAAGTTTATGAAGCAATGTTCTAGCTGTTTTCCCTTCTTTAGGAAATAACAATCCCACAAAAAAACAATGAATAATACTATTGTAACCCCAAATTTCTATAACCATTGAGGTAGTTAGAAGCAAAAAAAGAATGAGTAATAACTCAGGAGCTCTTAGGTACTTTTGATTTCTATGTCTTGCATTTAACCAAATTGCTAAATATCTATTAGTAAAAATCACAAGAGTTGTAATAATGAGACATCCCATACCAGTTGAATTATGGTATGGTCTAGTCCAATTAACCATCACATTAAAAAACAATAAGCAACCCATTTCTGTAATCAACGCGGCCGACACCGCGATTCGACCAACATCGGATGCGGCAAACCTTAAATCTCCTGTCAAACGAATCACCATCGGAGAACTTGTGTATGCTACCACTAACATTATAACCATACAAAAAGATGGCATTGGCGCATTTATATCTAATTCTTCATACAAATAAAAAGAGACTGATAGACCGAATATTGCACCCATTAACGTACCCCCACATGCTACCAAACCCACCATACGCACATTTCGCAATGTGTAGTGAATATTCATTTCTAAACCAAATAAAAACATGAAATTTATACGACAGAAGAAGCTCACTACTTCATAGTAATTCATCGAATTCGCGGGGAAAAATGTTTCTTTTATGTACGGAATATGTGACATTGGTCCTAATACCAAACCAGCCTGTTGAACAATATGAAATGAACATCAATAATTAGTTAATTTATTAACTAAAAAAACTTCAATTCAATGTAAATAATTTAGAATCAAACAAACAATTTAAATAATGTTGCATTGATTACCAACCAGAATTTGTGCAATGGGTCCAGGTTGACCAACAGTTCTAAGGACAACATTGAAGAAGTGTGACACGACAAGAATACAAGACACTTGCATGCCCATTGAGTTTAAAGGGTTAACAGGTTCTGTGTTACAAAACATCTTGTGGGTGGCATCCATTGTGTTATCTTGTGTTTGTCAAAACTCAATCAACAATTTGTTTTGCATATGAGAAGCTTGTTTTGTGTCTGTATTTCAGATCCTAAATTATTGGTGAAAGAAGACTTTTAATATGACATTTATGCTCTTTCTTCCTTTACTTTAGCTAAGGTTAACAACCGATTGTTATATTATGTTTAAAATATTCAATACCAATGTCATGCATTTTTAATGTAATATTTTTGTAAATATACTTTTCGAGGTATGGTATTTGATTATTTATAATTACTATTCGAGTTATGGTATTTGATTATACCGGACCTAAAATTTATGTCCTAGATGTGTGTAGGAGAGTCGTTAATGACATACTCATGATTTTTGTAATTCTCAAGATGGAGGTGTATTTGTAAACACTCTAACGATTCATTTCAACAATAATAATGGAAATTATCTCACAGCCGCCATAAAAAATTATTGAGCAGCGTGGTTTGAGGTTTAGGGTTAAAATAAGAGATATTTTTAAGCCTAAATAAATTACGAGTTTGTCTTTATAGAGGGATGATTAGAGTTTATGGGTTCTTTGATCCAATGATCGTAGGTCCATCTGCCTTGCTCTCCCGCACCTCTAGGAATTGTCTATATTATGGTTTGCCTTGGGGTTGGAACTACGGGTGAGCCGTTCTAATACAAGAATGAGTTTCAGTTTGGTCCAAAAAAATAATTATGTAGTTTATTGAGAGAAAAAGTTATTCTTGTGAGACATAGATTTTTATCAATATTGTTATGCTATTTTTTTAATCAACAACAACGTTAATAGTAAATCACAATATCATACATAGTACTGACGATGTTTAACAATAAATCAAATATAGTTGGATTCTAAAGATTCATTTACTTATGTTCTTGACAGCTAAGACTTGTGCTCGCCAATATGCTCGACTAAAATTCAAGAGGATACTTTAAAGATTCATTTACTTATGTTTTGGACTAGGCTAACTCATGCTCGTCAATGTGCTCGATTGAATTTCAAGAGGATCTAACATTGCCCAATTCGAAAAACTCTTATATCATAACCACAGTACCCTTTCCGTTGTAATACCCACAACATGTATCAAATGACTTTAATGGTCTTGATTCTCTCATATCATTTTTAATATAAAAAAAATAAGGTCGGAAGCACAAATTCTCTCCTAATGCATGATCTTGACTTAAGTACCCAATCTCTAACCACCAACTTCATCCTTTATTAGACTTTTATATTGGACATAATTCATCCTTACAAAACCGGCTCGTAACGTGAGAGGTTGTTTTTTTCAATACACTCACTCACGCCCAGCACTATTGAATTTAGTGCGTGAATATAAATGGTGGATCGCTCGAAACAATAAGCTCTGATACCATATTAAATTTTTATGTTAAACTTGACTCATCCTTACTAAACCGAATTATAAATTAAGGGATGTCATTCTTTATAAACTCTGTTCATACTCTATCTTTAATCAATGTAGAAATTTGATTTTTCTAATATCTTTAACGTGATGTTGTTTGATGTTGGCCACGTCATTCTAAATATACTTATATATTATTTACCAAATAAAAGTATAATACAAAGTATAATACTTTTACTTAAACTAATGTCTCAACAATATATAGAATAAATTTTTATCAACCGGATCAACCTAACTCAGCTTATTTACAATTTTTTCAATAATTTATTTAAAGTATCATTTAATATATATTTTTTATAATAACAATTGATTAAGTGTCATTTTAATATGAAAAATGGATGAGTAACTAAAAAAATAAATAAAATTGACAATCACAAAATTAAACACTCGATGAGAGAAAAAGTGTAACATGATATTTACTGATCCGTGACAATCAACTAACTTACCTAGAAACATGTTTTTGTTGTTGACCAGGATTATTATGGATAGTACCGTAGATTTTTTTGTTTAACATTTGTCATCTTTATCGTTTTATCCAAATAATAATTATTTGTTCTCATCCAAACCAAAATTTACTTATTTATAGTATTAAATAAATAATTAATATTCACCAATATTCATCATCAACACGAAAAACAGTGTTGTGGTTTGCAACAATGGCCGAATTTTCTCTTCCTAAAGACTCTTATTTTCTCGGATTCGACAGTTCAACCCAGTAAGTTTACATCTACATTCCCACAATTTCATTTCAATTTTCAATTTTTAATTTGATTTCATAAAATGCATGAAATTAAAGTTTGAATTTTTATTTTTTTTAGATCGTTAAAGGCAACGGTTTTGGATTCAAATCTCAATATAATTGCTTCTGAGTTGATTCATTTTGATTCAGACTTACCCCATTACAAAACTCAAGATGGGGTTTACAGAGATCCTTCTAACAATGGTAGAATTGTTTCACCTACATTGATGTGGATTGAAGCTCTTGATCTCATCTTTCAAAAGCTTTCAAAATCAAATTTGGATTTTTCCAAAGTTTCTGCTGTTTCTGGTAGTGGACAACAACATGGTAGTGTTTATTGGAAAATTGGTAGTTCTAAGATATTATCATCATTGGATCATAAAAAACCATTGTTGGAACAGCTTGAGAATGCTTTTTCCATTAAGGAATCTCCAATTTGGATGGATTGTAGTACAACTGCTGAGTGTAGGGCAATAGAGAATGCTTTTGGTGGTGCTTTGGAGTTGGCTAAAGTGACCGGATCGCGTGCTTATGAAAGATTTACGGGTCCTCAGATTAAGAAAATATTTGATCATCAGCCTGAAATTTATAATAATACCGAGAGGATCTCGCTTGTTAGTTCCTTTATGGCGTCGCTTTTTATCGGTGCTTATGCTGCTATTGATCATTCTGATGGTGCAGGCATGAATTTAATGGACATCAAGGAAAAGGCTTGGTCTAAAGTTGCACTTGAGGTTTTAAATGCTACTGACTTAACCTTAATTCGTATTGAATTGGTTTTTTATGTACTAGCTAATATTCGTACATTCCTGTATGATGAATATATATATATGAATTATAATGGTTGTTGCAGGCAACTGCCACTGATTTGGAGTCAAAACTCGGAAATTTGGCACCTGCATATGGTGTTGCTGGAAATATTGCTTCGTATTTTGTTGAGAGGTTTGTTTCACTTATTTTTGTTTCTCCTTTAGAATGCATGTAAATTTAAGCGAAGTTGTTGCATTCCGTATGACGTGTTGTCAAAAGATTAATGATTTTTATAGTTTACTAATACACTTGCAACAAATCAATACTCAAGTAACATACCTACATAGAACCTAGAGTGCTGAGTGCATAATATTATCTGCTAGAGTTGATGATTAATTGTACAATGTGAAATTCCACATTTGAAATTTGAACAACATATGGAATTATGGATACATTGTTAGAGTTGATGATTAATTGTACAATGACTGAAGATTATTTGTTTGGTCTTAGGTATCACTTTAACAAGGATTGCTTGGTTATTCAATGGTCAGGAGACAACCCTAACAGTGTGGCAGGTGTTATTTTTTTTCCGTAACATATTCTACCATTTATATCTGATTTTATATATTTATATATTCATTCTAGTGAGATTTATTACATACTTCAGTCGAAGTTCAAACATAGAAAATCAACTTCCCACTGGGGAAAATGAAAATTTGAAAACTTAATTCATGTAGTGGTTGTTGCTGTCATTTTTGTCCAAAAATATACTTATGTTTTCTATTTTTCTCGGCTCATCCTAAGTATATTATCCATATCTGCAGGTCTGACTCTAAATATTCCAGGAGATCTCGCCATCAGCCTCGGCACTAGTGACACTGTATGTTAAGATATATATTAACTGTTAAGTTACCTTACTTATGTTGGTCTATCGTAATTGTTTACTGGGAAACCTAAGAGCTGACAGCAGCTTCGTATGTGACCAATGCAGAAATACTGATTATTTTATAACTAAATCCTATTACATGTCGGGCTTCGGCCCTCCATATCATAAAAAAAAATAAAAAATCCTATTACATGTTTCTTTATCAGCATACAAGCAATATTCTGAAAATGCTATTTTACGCCCTTGATTTTAGTTTTGATAAATTGTAGCTTGTTTCTCAGGTATTTATGATCACTAAAGATCCTAATCCAGGGTTAGAGGGACATGTCTTTCCTAGTCCAGTTGATGCAGAAGGTTACATGGTAATGTTATGTTACAAAAATGGGTCCCTTACCCGAGAAGGTAGTGTTATTCTCCTTATTATTTGGTGCGCCTATAGCTTGTTTACATATACATCCCATTTAAATCAAATGGTTCTTGTAGTTTCTAATTCCGGGTCACTATTTCAATTTTCAGATGTGCGGAACCGTTATGCAGAAAAATCTTGGGATGTTTTCAATAAACTTCTGCAGCAAACGCAACCTTTGAATGGTGGAAAGTTAGGTTTCTACTACAAGGAGCATGAAATCCTACCTCCTCTTCCAGGTCACTCATTGATTTTCCCACCTATCAAATTACTTGTACTCGACACTAAATTGATTTTGTTTTTCAAGAAGTTACTAACATTTTTTTACGGTTCCAGTTGGTTACCACCGCTACGTCATAGAAAATTTCTCAGGCGCATTGGACGGAATGAAGGAGCAAGAAGTGAATGAGTTTGATCCTCCATCTGAGGTTAGGAAATACATGGCAACTCATTGGTGTAGTTGAGATCCTGGACAAAAACTTTGTATTGAACAATATGCTAATTTGCAGGTACGCGGAGTAATTGAGGGTCAATTTCTCTCGATGCGAGCTCATGCGGAAAGATTTGGTATGCCTTCTCCTCCAAAGAGAATTATAGCCACTGGTGGAGCTTCAGCCAATAACTGCATCCTCAGCTCAATAGCTTCGATTTTTGGCTGCGATGTTTATACTGTTCAAAGACAAGGTAAGCAAAAATTGGCAATCTCTGCCTGTGAGATTATTAGTGATGTGAAAATTTCTTTAACGCATTTATGTGCATGTTATTAACTCAACTAATTAAATCGAAAATTCTTCAAGTATTATGGTGATCTTGTTAATCTCCTTATCTGCAAGTATTAACTCAACTAATTAAATTGAAAATTCTTCAACTTGTTAACAGATTCAGCATCTCTTGGAGCTGCAGTGAGAGCTGCTCATGGCTGGCTGTGCAACAAGAAGGGTGGTTACTTGCCGATATCAAATATGTACATGGACAAATTGGAGAAAACCTCTCTAAACTGCAAACTTTCAGCTAATGCTGGAGATCAGGAGCTGGTTTCCAAATATGCCGCTATCATGAAAAAGAGAACCGAGATAGAGAATCGTCTGGTTCAAAAGCTTGGACGCTGTTGAAATATTTAACTTACTATTTTGGTTTCAGTTCTTTGCCGGAAAGGAAAAGTCCTTCCTTACTTTGAGTTTTTCCATTTTCTGTGTATAGAATAAAGGGTGATTACAGAAGTATAAGTCTTACTTATACTATGAATAAAAGTTGGCATTTAAAATGGGCTATAATGCTCTCATAAGTGTTAATTTTTTTTTTTATTATGATAGTAATCATTGGTGCCATCACTTGGATGAATGTGTTAATTTTGATTTCTGGTTCTTGGATGCCAAAATGAAAGCAACATGGCATGTGCTGAAATTTTCATGGCATAGTACAAGTTTTTATAATTCATTTTGCCATGTTGCTAGTGCTTGAATTTTGATTTCCCTCTGTGTTTAATTATGGTAAACAAAATGATTTGCTAGCACAGCTCAAATAAAATAAGCAATTATTTGTATGTTCTTGTTACATGAAAGGCTTTGCCTACCAGAACTGATGATCTGTCATTTGTCCCCTTTCTAATTTGGTGAATGCGTGATGCAAAGAACAAAGTTGATGAATGACTAGAATTGGTGTGTTAATAATTTCATAATTGGTCTTGTTAGGTTTGAATTGGTGTGTTAATAATTTCATGTTTTTGATTAACACTATTACTCTCCACATGTTCTGTCTTAGAATCAATAAATAGTAGTATGGTGCAATAGAAAAGCTATAGTACTCTATAGCATGTTGGAAATTTCATGCAATAACTTAATCTGTAATTATCATAATGTCTCATTGAGAGAGACTCAACCTTTGTTAGTACACTATTTCTTATCTTCTGTGTCTTTCATGAGACTGTTACTATTTCAAGATTTGAATAACTAATCATAAGAATTGCTAAACTACAGTCTACAGATCTAAAATACTATTTAATAATTTCTTTCCATCCCTTTAAATTAAAGAATAGCAAATCCTCAAAATACAGCAACGTAAATTTTACCTAACGTTTCATTATCATCATTGTAGAGATGTTAAAAAAAATAACAATCTAACTAAAGATAAATAAACTTTCTGTTAACTATGAATCGACCCTACATTTGCAAACTGTTGCATTTCTAAACAAGCAAATAGTAATGGTAATATGAATGTTACCACATGAGTTCAACAATTCAATTCAAAAAGAAACATTCATCCAATGAGACTTAAAACTTTAAAGCTATTTTAAGGCAAACAAATAAAAGCGATTTATCTAGATAGAATGTAGAATAAAAGCGACTTAAAACTTGAATAGAATGTAGATTAAACTTTTTGTGCTAAACACAGCACAATTATAACAAGTTTCAAAAGCAACATTAAAAAACAACAGATAATTTTGTCCCGGAAAATAAAACGAAAAACCACATTACAAACAAATGATTGATCAAATCCAGCAAGGAAGATCTAATAATCATCATCTCCATCAACATCGTCTCCATCACCAGACTCAGCACCAACCTCCTCATAATCCTTCTCAAGAGCAGCAAGATCTTCACGAGCCTCAGAGAATTCACCTTCTTCCATACCCTCACCAACATACCAATGAACGAAAGCGCGCTTAGCATACATAAGATCAAACTTATGATCAATCCTTGAGAACACCTCAGCAACACTGGTAGAGTTAGAGATCATGCACACAGCCCTCTGAACCTTAGCAAGATCACCACCAGGAACAACAGTTGGAGGCTGATAATTGATACCACACTTGAACCCAGTTGGACACCAATCAACAAACTGAATAGTCCTCTTAGTCTTGATGGTGGCAACAGCAGCATTCACATCTTTAGGCACAACATCACCACGATACATCAAACAGCAAGCCATATATTTTCCATGGCGAGGATCACACTTAGCCATCATAGAAGATGGTTCGAAAGCACTGTTGGTGATCTCAGCAACAGAAAGCTGTTCATGGTAAGCTTTCTCAGCAGATATAACAGGTGCATATGAGGAAAGCATGAAATGGATCCTAGGGTAAGGAACCAAGTTAGTCTGAAACTCTGTTACATCAACATTCAGGGCACCATCAAACCTCAAAGAGGCAGTGAGGGATGAAATCACCTGCAAAATCAATCAACCAAATCTCAATATATGTTGCATCATTCAAATACATTTCCTGAATAAACCAAATATAATCTAAATGTCTACATTTCAAGATCTGTCTATGAGATTTCAGAGATTTGAATTTACCTGAGAGACAAGGCGATTGAGGTTGGTGTAAGTGGGACGCTCAATATCAAGGGATCGGCGGCAAATGTCATAGATGGCTTCATTGTCGAGGAGAACAGCGACATCAGTGTGTTCAAGGAGGGAATGAGTAGAAAGGACACTGTTGTAGGGTTCAACCACAGAGGTTGAAACCTGTGGAGATGGATAAACTGTGAAACCTAACTTCGACTTTTTGCCGTAATCAACAGAGAGACGCTCCAACAGAAGAGAACCCAAACCAGATCCGGTACCACCACCGACAGCATTGAACACCAAGAAACCTTGCAGACCAGTACAGTTATCTGCTAACTTCCTGATTCTGTCAAGGCATAGATCAACAATCTCCTTCCCAACTGAACAACAAACAGATCGTATTCATATATCAGATTTCAGATTCAAATAAACAAATCTCAATATATGTTGCATAATTCAAATTCAACTGAAAAAACAGATCTCATTCGTATTCATATGTCAGATTTCAAATTCAGATCCAAATTCAAATAAACAACAATTACAACACAAGAATCAAAACGAGAGAGAAATGGATATGGAACACTTAATCTCATTCGTATTCATATATCAGATTTCAAATTCAGATCCAAATTCAAATAAACAACAATTACAATACAAGAATCAAAACGAGAGAAATGGAAATGTAACACTTACTGGTGTAATGACCACGGGCGAAGTTGTTGGCAGCGTCTTCTTTGCCGCTGATGAGTTGTTCAGGGTGGAAGAGTTGACGGTAAGTACCGGTTCTAACTTCATCGATGACGGTAGGTTCAAGATCTACAAAGACGGCGCGTGGAACATGCTTTCCGGCACCGGTTTCGCTGAAAAAGGTGTTGAAGGCATCATCTCCTCCACCGACGGTTTTGTCACTTGGCATCTGGCCATCAGGCTGAAAAAAAACAACAACGACATCGATGAAAATGAGATCTAAAATTGAATTAAAAAATATAAACCCTAATTTGAGATCTGAAATTGAAAAATGAAAACGAGAAACCCTAATTCGTTACCTGAATGCCGTGTTCAAGGCAGTAAAGTTCCCAGCAGGCATTTCCGACTTGGATACCGGCTTGACCAATGTGGATTGAAATGCACTCTCTCATTTTCTCGGGAAAATTGAACGAACGAAGAAGAAAAGGATAGAAAAGAGAAGAGAAAAAGGAACGGAAAATGGAAGAGGAGCGGCGTTTATTAAGACGCTTCTCCTTTTAGAATTTTTGTGAGAGATGAATGAGAAATGAGAGGGTTTATATATTATATATTAATAGAGCGAAAGAGAAAGAAGAACTAAATTTGAAATGTACGGTTAGGAATTAACTAGGGTTAGTTTACCATGGTTGGATTGGTTTGACAGCGATTATTACAGCCTGGCTACTAACCGTTGAGAAATTTCATTTCATTTTTTGAATTTTGTATCTAAAATTTATTTATTTGATTCCCTCCGAAATTCAAGTAATGGCGTTGCTTTTCTTCTCAAAAAAAGCCACGTTTGGCTTATTTTTTGTTTTATTTTTGTTTTCTAATGAAAAATTATGGGGAGGGAATATTGTTTCAATTTCAACCAAAGAAGAGTTTAAAACTCAAAGACTTATCCTTTTACCATAAATTTTATTATTAACTTTTTTAATATAAAAAGGGTCTAAGGTAAAAAAAAGTAAAATAAAACATTTTTAGCTATATGGGTAGTAGTCTCCAAAATATCATATCAATATGAAATAGGATACATAGGATTTGGATCCTCTCTAAATTTTTCTCTCATGTTATCTCTTTAATTCACCATCCAATGGTTGGTAACAGGGACGGATGCAAGCACAACCAATTGTGGGCAGCTGACCCCACTTGGTTCTTATTTTTTTAACCAATAATATGCAATTTTGATATATTGCCCTCATATGATATATTTAAATGTCCCCACACTACATAATTGGCTTCATGAGTTCATAAGTTCATGTACTACAAGTCTATTGGGAACATAAATCTACCTTTTAATTATATTGTTCTTTATTTTAGAAAAAAGAAAAGAAAATGGAAAGGCATATGAAAATAAAGAAACCGGTGTGCTTTGTATATCTCTATCTTCTAAAGTACCAAATGTGTCAGCAAAATCAAATAACAAAAAAGAACCCTTCATTTCTTTCTTGTTCATTTACACACACAATCACAATTATAGAGAATGAGATATTTGATAGTGTTGAAAATGAAATATCATGCAATACTTTCAAAATATGCAGTCGCGTAGAGAGCAATTGTAATTCTTGAATTCATATATTGGTGCACTTTTTGTTATCTTTGTGTTGTAGTTCCTTGGTGCCTACTACTATTAGTTCTCTAGTTTTTTTTTAAGAGTTTGGTACTTTAATTGGTGTATTTTTTATTATTTTTTTGCTATAGCACTTCAGTAATTTGTTAGTACTCTGGTTGTTTTTTAACAGACTAATTAAATTGATTTTGTAAAGTCTTATTCCTTTTTATCCGTTAGTATAAGATTTATAATCTTTTCCTCTCATCTGAGAACGTTTTGTGCTTGAATTTTAAATTTTAATAAATTTTTCCGATTAAAAAATATATATTTAATCTTGACCCCACATGTTCAAATTCCTGGATCCGTCCCTGGTTGGTAAATTATAAAAAGCAAAAAAGAGAGAAGAAAAGTGAATCAATAGTTAAGATTACTACCACATGACTAACACGAGATGAAAAATTAGAGATGCTCCAAATCCGGATACATAAACTAGCACAACACAAACAATAAAGTTGCAGGACTAGTTCATACTCACATTTCATGTTAGCAAGCGCATCCGGTCCACACACATGTCCTATTTGCTGTACGCATGACACACCTTGATTACCTTATTCATGGCAAGCATCATCCGATTTTTTTGAATAAGTCTTTAACCTACGACACTCCCGGTCACATTGCTACAATCTTTTGTTGGTGATCAATAACAATATGCTACTTAAATTGCTTGCATGTATTGATCCATCCATCTCGTGACAAACATCCACGACTGAAATAGCCTAGTATTCACGTAACCATGATTTTTCAGTCGCGTCTAAATGAAATGACAATTAATTGGTGGTCCAAAATCTCAATCAGTTCATTTAGTGTCCATTTCCTAAGATCACGGGTCATTATCATATCACACAAACTATACATGTCAGACACATAGAATTCCTCACGAAAGTCCTCTCGCAAACTATACACTAAATCATTTTTGCTAATGGGCAATGTATCGAACGAGATATCAGAGTACCATTTGCCTAGGCCAACCCGTTCACTACAAGAAAAACAGCTATTTGCGACGGCCAAAAGCCCTCGCTAAGGGGGAAAAGCCGTCGCTAGATAAGAAGGTGCTGGCGACCAGCTGGCGGCCACTGGGCGTCAGGAAAACTGGCGTCGCTAAATTTTGTGACGACCCAGGTCGTCAGTAACGAAGATGACGGATTTTGCGACGGCCAATGGCCGTCAGTAACGATATCTGGCAGATTTACAGACTGTGCAGTTAGCGACGACTCAAGCCGTCGCAAAATCTGGGCGGATTTTAAAAAAAAAAATTAATTTTTTTAAAAAATTAAAAAATAATTTTTTAAAACAAATTTATTTATTATTTTTTAAAAACAAATTTATTATTATTTTGAAAACTAAAAAGTACATCATATTACAAGTATTTTAAATATAATTTAAATCTAACTTATGTTAAGTATAATAAAAAGTACATTATATTTTGAATCTAATAGTCATTAAATAAACTAACTTATGTTATTTATATTAAAATTAAAAAATTAGATAATTAAAATTACTTAACAAAAGAAATTATATCCACAAACAATAATTTTTTCCATATATCATAATATTAAACAATAATATTAACATAAAAGTAGTAGAAAATATTTGCAATCTATTAAAAAAATCAAAGCTTTGAAGAAGAAAAAAAATATTATATAAATATGATAAAGATTTATAGAAAGATGTTGAAGAATTTTTAGACAGATGTTGGAGAAATTTTGAAAAAGAATGAATTGTGTGAATGAATGAAAATGAATGGAAGGAAGAAATATATGATATATATATATATATATATATATATATATATATATATATATATATATATGATGAAGATAATAGAAAGATGTTGAAGAATTTTTAGAGAGATGTTGGAGAAATTTTGAAAGAGAATGAATTGTGTAAATGAATGAAAATGAATGTAAGGAAGAAATATATGAGATATATATGTGATGAAGATTATAGAAAGATGTTGAAGAATTTTTAGAGAGATGTTGGAGAAATATTGAAAGAGAATGAATTGTGTGACTGAATGAAAATGAATGGAAGGAAAAAATATATGGGAGTATAATCAAAACAATGCTGCAGAAACGAGGAGAAAAAATCGTCAAGAGTTAGCGACGGCCAAAGCCGTCGGTATGATCGTCTAGACTTTGTGGCGGCTGAAACCGTCAATAACTTGTAACTTTGCGACGGAAATAGCCGTCGGTAAGTGTTGGACGGATTTTCTTTCAAAATTTAATATTTTTTTAATTTTCTGACGACTTTTTAAAGCTTAGCGACAGACCAGGCTGTCACTAATGTATAGACAGCCCAGGCCGCCACTAATTTTCGCCATAAAAACTTGATTTTCTTGTAGTGGTTATAATGGGTTGCTCACCTCATGCAGTATAAGGCCCAATAGAGATGGGCCCAATATACTTTCCTAGGATGCTTAAAGGATAGCGCTGTAACCCCCGAACCCCGGGGGATAAGGCAGGAATCATAGCCATATGAGATGTAATGTACACCCCTAAAAAGACGGAGTCGTTAGCTCCTGGGCATGGGCGAGACTATCTCACCTCAGGTCGTTGCTACAAGATCTATAAATAGAACCCCCCCACCCCACCTCACCTCTTTCTCATTCATAAGATCATCACATTATACATATTCACCTACTTTCAGACTGAGACCTACAATACTATCTAGCTAAGTGCATACCTCTTCAAATCTTTATAGGAACAAGCAGTCATAAAGAACATGCATTGTACTCTCAATAACGTTTGTACAAAAGTGCCATATTGCTATTTCGATAATTAGTAGGCAATTTGTCATTATTTTAGGAATACAAATGTTATAATTTATTTTCTTTGGAGTCTTAATGTATTCCATGCTTTAGATGTATTTTGGATTTTGTAATTGATTTTATATTTAGCGACAAACAAATATTCAACAGAGCCAAAGACATAAAGCATTACGTATTTAACTAAATTAAGATAAATTTAAAAGACTACTTAAAAGATATAACCTAAAAAAATGATTGAGTTTAACGGAAGAAGTTAAGTTCCAATATCATGACGAATCAAAGTCTAAAAAATATGTTCACATTTACTCTCTGAGTGTCTCAAATAAAATTATTCTTGCTGAACATTTTTTTTTTGTCAAGCAGCCTAGTGGCTAAAAATTTCACCTTAAAGTGGATAAAGTGAGATAACCGGGGTTCGAACTTCGGCCCCCTGTATATATAATACAATGTCTCTGCCAACTGAACTAAGTTCACAGGATACTTTAGATTTTATCTTTGAAGAAAAACTATCTTATTAACATGTATTTTTAAGATGCGAAATTTTGTAATATCGATACTTTATAAGAAAAGTATTTTTAAAACATATTAGAAATTATATACAAGTACCGTTTGGCCCGGCTTTTTTTCTACTTTTCTATGATTTTAAGTAGAAGGGAGGCCAAACATAATAAAAATTAAGCCCTTATTAAATTAAAGTACTTTTTTTGGAATGAACAAAATTGAATGGAAGGAGCTTTAAGCAAAAGTTGTTGAAAGGAACTTTAAAACTACTTATACGGAAGGTCCACATATCGAATCCCGTAAGCAACATTTCTCTTATATTTTTAATATTATTTCAATATTTCTATTTTCATTAAACTTTAGTTTCCCGCACAATCTCTCTAATTTTTTACTCGGTTCCCGCAAAAAATATCAAACCCTATTTATATATATATATATATATATATATATATATATATATATATATATATATGGGAAATACTTGTTGGTACGATATAGTCAAGGCAAGAAAAGTGAGAATGATGTGGCAGTTGAGAAATTTCAGCAATCCCTACTTTTTGTTTCCTCTCTCGTCTTTTTTTTTTTAACCAATGTTTCCTTTTTTTTTTCTTCTTCTTTAACGCAAGAAATTTTGAATAACAACCAACTATCTCAATCCTCCTTCTCTGCTGGTACAACGGTGTATCCAAACTCACAGAATAACAAAGGATTGTACGCGATTCTTAAAACACCACTATTTTTTACAGGATTCTTATCGACTATGGGATTGAGGCGGTGACATAATAAATCCGACTCGATTTCTGGGTGAATGGCTTTATTGAAGCGTTGAAATGGAATTAGAGACAACCGATGCAACCTTGAATGATAAACACCCTCAACTGTAGTAGTTGCTGAATTTAGTGTCTGGTCCTTGTTACTTTTTATTTTATTGAACTTCTTATTGGTAGAGATGAAGAAGAGGTTATCGTCTGTCACTATGTTGTTGGGTATGTGTTTTCATGGTTTGATTTTGTTAGTTGTTGATGTTTGTGTTTATTGGCAAGCGGCTAATGCTACTGCGCTGGCAGTTTGATTTCAGTTTGGTTTTTCCACCTTGTTCATTGCATAATTTCAGTGTGCTCTTGTGACAAGGACTGGGATCCCGAATCGGTCGTACTAAATAACTCTTTGTCAGTCTAAGGCGAGTAATGATCATCAGAGTTTGGTTCCCTCTGTGCCTTGGAGTGTTTTAAGGACCATCTGTTTTAGTGTTTTCTCTGCTAAGCCTTAGTTTGAAGTGGTGCTGTTTGTATCAGCTTTAGACAAGAGTTTATACCATCACCGTGGAGCTGAATTTATAAGGTCTATCAATTGTGGTGGTGTAAAGTACAATTGAATAGCTGCTATAGGTGTTACTTGTTTTGATTTGCTGTTATAGGTGGTGCTATTAAATTTTAGATACCAAAGGATGGCATTTTGTAGTGTTGCAATGGTTATGCTTAGCTATCAGTTTTGGTTGTGGTGCTTTGCTAACCTTATATAGTATTGTATGAACTTATTCAATTTGCCATATAGTACAACTTGTACTTGGGGTTCTGGTTTTGTTAATATTACTTTTCCTTTGCCCTTAAAATATTTGATCTTTAAAGGCTAAATTGAGTTTGATTCATAATGCTGAGTTTTATTAGCAGATATGCATCAAAGGAAGGAAGATGGAGCACACTTAAAATTGATCTTTAAAGGCTAAATTGAGTTTTTTTCATTAAATTAAATCTCTAAAGATAACAAAAACGTGTAAAACTTCAACGTAATAAACCACATATTTCACACAATAGCATATCACCAAAATAGTTCAACTTCTCAACAGGACTTCATCAATTGACAGTGCACAATCATATTTGATGACTTGATCATATACAACTTACAACATTGTGCAAATTAAGATACATGAACTAGTCACATGGTTTTTTAAAAGCCTAGTCATATGGCTTTTTTGCAGATTAAAAAGAGCAGTATATAAATTTTAAAAGTAAATTTTGACTTCAAATCTCCAAAAACAACGAGCAGTACATAAATTCCACAACCAGTCCTCTTAGCTCACAGAACAACAAAGTATAGCGACTCTGTGCTTTCACAGTGATTGTTGATCATTCATATGTTTGCATTCCTACAAAAAGATTATATGCATTAATGCAACTGGTGACTTTATATAAAAATTTGACATTGTCACAAAACCAAGAACCATTACCTCTACCAGATTGCATGTCTGAATTATCTTCATTAGTGTATTCTTGATTTGGATTGAAGGGAGCTAACTTATCAATAATACCACTCTTCTGAAAATAACTTTGCTCATGCTATGAATATTTACAAACAAAACAAAGACAATTAGTATGAAGTGTCATATTAACAATCAAACTAGTGAATCAATTTTAAATAAACAAGAACGTTGAATCAAATTAAAGTAATAAATTCCATTTACTTGAATGCTTTCTTGTGTTCCAATCCCATCAATAATTTGAGATCTAAAATAGTTTTCACTTGCAACTTCTTGAACTCTAGAGGTACACAGGCCCTGCTATAAAATTCTATGTTATTCACATATATACTACAACATTAAGTGTGGAAAATATATTTGAATATTTCAAGATCACCTCTTCTTGACTATGATCATTTTTACTATTCTGGATTCTTTTTGTAGTTTTCTTTCCAGCAATCTTCTTCTTGACAATTTGGTCAAGCTTTGAAACCTTTCTTTTTTCAGGAGGACGCCCTTTACTTCGGGTCGTTAAAGGATCAAGAATTCTAGTCATATGGTTTTGAACTGAACTATCTTGTTCTACAATCTTGGAAGATGATTTTTTACATGGTAACTCAGTTTTCAAGTCCTCAATCCAATTTATCACTTTCGATAAATCATCTTCGGTATTTATCCTTGTAGAAGCAACTTCATAGAAAGCATCAAAAGTAAGATTCTACTTACAACAACCAAGATTCTCCAAAAGTAAGATTCTCATAACCGTCGGCTTCAACAACCAAAGATCGAAAATTTCTACTTACATTAATTCCAGCTTGATCATTAAGTTCCAATCTCCTTTTCATATAAGGCCCCAAATTCTTATTGCATCTAAAATACCGTGCTTTTGTTGGGCTTAAATCATGATTATGCTCAAGAATAACACTTGAAATTGTAACTCTTCCATCTAAAGATATACAAGCATTCATTCTAGCCTTACATTGTAATTTTGTAATGGGATTTGGCTTCAAAAGATTCTTTGAATTGCTCACATACTTTCTTGCTCGACTACATCCTAAAGTAAAATATTTTTTTCCATCATCTCCATTTTTTGAACTGATTTTCTTAAATCCAAAACCCGTACAACGAGCATAATTCATGTAATAGTCGGTAGCTTCATCTTCAGAGCTAAATGTCATCCCAGCACTAGGATTTTCGCCATCATAAGGCAATTTTTCACCTAAAATATCATCATTTTTTTTACTTCCTTCACTTGTTTCCTCGTCATGTGAAGATGCAACTCTTCCTGCCACTAATACAATAATAATAGAAAATAAAAAAAACTAAATCAATCAATTCCGAATACTCTATCTAGATTATAATATAAAAACAACAATCTACAAAAAGTTCATAAGTACAAGAGATTCTCATGAACTGAGCACAAACACAATCTACAAACAGACCATGTAGTCAAAATGAAAAGAAGTGCAAATTCTAGCAGCAACTAAACATAGTTGTATTCATAAAACAAAAACTAACAACTTGATGAAAAAACCAAAACGCAAAGGCATGGTACTACTTACTTGTAATTAATTGAATATTAAGTTGTTGCAAGTGAAACGAACTAAGCACAAATCCGAACTAAGGTTGCTGCTGAGAAATGTTGCGGCGGTAAGGCGGTAACTGCAGAAATGATAGTGACAACGGCAAATATGGTTGCTACGAATAGGTTTTACAAACGGACTGTAAAGCAAGTGTGGTTGGATACTACAACAACTGATTAAGATGTTCTGCAAAACAGGAAACGTCGGCCTGGGAGAGGTGGTGCGGCGGTTTCTTTTCAAGGAGTGGGTTCTGTTAGAATAGCTTTTATTTTATTTATTAATTAATTAAAACACCTAAAATAATTAGGTGGGGACAACAGCATGTGCAAGTCATGTATTCTTGCCTTTCGTTAGTTGACCACTCGTACCAAATAGCGGTACTGTATATATATATATATATATTTCTCCTAGCCCTATGCTATGCCTCTATCATTTCCAATCCGCCGTCGCTGCAAATTGAGTGTCAGGTTCTTATTATCTTCTTCTCATTCTTTTAAATAGTTTATGTATTCTGTTTATTATATAATATATGTATAGGCTTCTAGTTTTTTATATGTGATATATACCAAAGTTTCCATTGATTATTCATTCTTATATGTGATTGAATCATTACATCACCGTCTGCCTTTTATGTTCCATGTGCAATTTTTTTATTATAATTTTTGTTAGACTTGTGATTGAATGAAGTGTGTATTTTTTAAATAAGTAAATGGTATATTTAAATATATGTGATCATATAAATATTTTTTATATTTTAAATATAAGTACCCATTTGACTAGGATGAATTTGTTACTAATGGCTACCAAAGAAAATTCTTCATATAAATCTGAAAATTTAGGAAAAGCAAAGTGGAATAATCCAAATGATACTAAAATTTTACAATTCTTGTATTCATTTTTTTTAGACAGAATAGTAGAATTCAATCCTTGTATTCATAGCATACACGATTAACGTTTTTGAATAAATAGGGTTTATCAAAGGATTTATAACTTTTGTATGTCAAATATTTTATTTATTCATTTATTATGCTACTACACTAAATTGAAAACTATAAAAAAATTTTACCAAACAACTTTTAACTTAAAAATAACTTTAACATAAAAAGATAAGTAAAATTACCAAACAACTTTAGCTTTATTTTTAAAGCACTTACTTTTAAGTTTGTTTAAGAAGTAGCTTTTAGACCATAAAAAAGCCGGGCCAAACGAAGCCACACACTTTCAAGCACTTGTTAACATATACCTTATAAAAACTCTAGAAACTTCTGTAGAAAAAAATCCTCTACAAATTATAAACTCAAATTTAGATAGATTTTTCCTAGTTTCTGAATAAATTTATTTATTTTCCCTATTTTTGCTGGCTAGCAAATATATTTTGGGCAGAGGATTGGATTTTTTTTTTGTTAATGATGGCAAGGGATGGGTAAAGAATAAGCGTATAACATTGCATGTGGTAGGCCTAGATTCTTTCATATATATCTTCGACCGGTGGGCTATCATAAATTCATCATACTCTAAGGTCATACGTTTCTATCATGTATCCCAAGCTTAATGAGTTTTAAGAGAAAGAAATGTGTTAGACAAATTTAAAATAAAAATTGATATATTTTAAAAGATTAAATATATTTAATTCCATAAACATTTAATTGGCATATCAAATGCCTAATGTTTCAAGGCGATGGTATATATAGAAAATTTGAAGTATTTACAAAAAGATAGATAAGTATAGGATTTAAGGGACACAAAATCCTGACAACTTGTGTCATCTTATGTATCATATAAATATAAATTACCAAGTCACAAATGGTTTAATATTAATATTAGTAAAGTTTTTATACTATTTTTATAATAAAAAAATAACAAAAAATGTATACTAATTACGAGAGAAAGATGTTGGGTATGAGAAAGCTCGGGAAAAATAATAAGTTAATACTTTAGAAGAAGACACCACATCTTTATCCAAAGATATTAGATTCTTGAGTTAATTTTTTTTTTTTTTGACAAATCAAGTTGAATTTCTTATAAATCCAACATTCTTTCTTTTCACTTACACTTTGAAATCGTACAAAAGAAAACTTATAAAATCCAACAAAAGAAAACTTTCACGCCAAGTAGGAATTAGGCTCACGATTAAATCCACTCTATCTATCTACCAAAAACGAGATATGTCAAAAAATTGTGACGGAAACATAGGAAAATTTCTCTTTATACCCCTCAATATGTTGTATGGGCTTTCAACAAGTTTTTAAAATTTGATGAGCCTTAGAACTCAATATGTTCTAAAGAAATTTTTCAGAAACATAGATGTTTATAATTAACCACAGAGGTCCATGTCTAAAGGTTGTGATTGAAATTGACAGCGCCCGTTTGGAGCTTTGAATCCCAAAAAGAAAAACATACTATCTTATAAATGAAGAATTATATTAAAATTAAACTGACAACCCCTTTGAAATAGGAGGAACTAATATTTATTGTAAAAAAAAGGTTAGAGTAGTATTTATATAGTTGGTGTTTTTATTTTCATTTTTTTTTGTTTTCACCACCAGTTTAATCTGGTTCGGGGGTCAGTTCTGGCATCAAGTGGTTTCAGCCCCCTCCCGATCGCAGTTGTGGGAGATCGAACCGTGGTCCTCCCTACCAAGTTCAGCGTCAATCACCACTGAACCAACTAACGATTGGTAAAAAAAAAAAACTTTAGTTTAATGTTTTCTAACTTTATGCTTTCCTTTATCTTTTTAGCAAAGTAATTATAGTTCTCTATCACCCTTAGACATGTTAATTCTTTCTTAGGGATTAGTGTATTTGTCGACAATGCAAACATGAATAAGAAATTTCATTTTCAAAATCGAATATTGTCATAATAATTTAGAAAAATAGAAATAATTGAATATAACCATTGTATATTAGACATAAAATTTTAAAAAAATTTAGTGATTTAAGGTGCGTTTGTTTAAGATTTTAAAAAAGTGACTTTTTTTTAAAAATAAATCTAGAGATTTTTATGTAGAGATTTTGAAGAAAATATAAAGCTACTTTGTGTTTGTTTACAATCATAAAAATCTATTTATTTATTTTTAAATAGAAAGTTCCTACATTTAGGTTTCTTAGTTTTAAAAAAATATATTATTTCTAATAGCTTTTCATTTTGGGGTTAAAAATAATTTTTTTAAAAAAATAATTTTTTAAAAAATCTATAACAAACACTAACAAAATTATAAAATGAATTTTTTTAAGAAAAAAAAATATTTTTTCTCAAAAGAATCCAAAACAAACGCACCGCTTGATATATCAACTATCAATTGACATATGTCGACCATCAAACATGTTTACTTCAAATTATTTCTGAACAAAGAGTGAGTCCAGTGCAATACAACATACTGGCGAAAAAGAAGGAAGAAATCGCTTAATACCAAGTAAAATTATGGTATACTCAAAATGAGTGAAATATGTTATTAGGATAATGATTGAAAACAAACACAGTATTAAAAACATAATAGACAGTTATAAAGTTCATTGTGGAAAATTGGAAAAAGTTGCCCCCTTGCCTTAAATTTAATACTACAAGTACAAGCTACAACCAACTCATAACATGTACACAAGAACAAGAACTAGCACGAGTTAAGAACAAGCTAAACTACATGTTAAATTGTAATAGCTAAATTGCTACATGATGACACATTATAGTTAAGCAAATTGAAAACGAGATGAAACAAAACTCAAGATTACACTAGAACTAAGACGTGGTAATGTCAATTAGAGCATCTCCGATGGGTGGAGCTTGGATCGTTGCTTATTCTTAAGTTTTGTTGCTTAGCTTGTTCTCCCGTTAGAGTTCGCTTACATGGCAAGTTGCATTGCTTAATTTGTTCGTATTTTGCTATGCTATTGAGCCGATAATTAATAACACGGGGCATAAATGGAATTGTAAATTTACCCCCAAAGGAACTTTTATTTCCACATAGTCCCTCAACCGTATGTTCATCATCAATGCCGGTTATGGATTTAAGTTCTTGTGGTACATTAAGTCATTCCTAGATCCCAAGACCCCCTTAAAATCCATGTAAGTGTTTTAAACTACTTACACATTTGTACCAATGGTCCATTTTTAGTTAACTTGTTAAGCAAGGATCTGAGCATATTAACTTGTTAAGCATTTTAAACTACTTACACATTTGTACCAATGGTCCAAAATTTTGAGGTCCGAGGCTGTCACACACTCTGCGCACTTGTGTGCAGACCGGGCCTGTCTATTGACCAGGTCCTAGTAACAAATACTAGGGCAAGTTGCTTGAAATCATTGATGTCAGGTTAAATTTATATCCTTTCTCATTAGATTGCAGGCTTTATTTCATGCTGTGACATACATAATTTATAATTCAGTAAAGTTAACTCTTGCTTATCAAATTAATTCATTTTATTTATTATGAGTACTACTACTTATGACAAAATAACACCTTAAATTGTTTATGTAAATTTACCAGTGAACTTCCAGAGTTGTTTATGCTGTGACAGAAACTGTTTTTGACCTGTTTTTTCTATCCATTTTTAAACTGTTTTTGCCTGCCATTAATTTTTTCTACTCTAAAAGTAAGACACAATTGGCAATTTGGTATCATGGATTTCTCAAGTGCCTAAGATTGGTAATGTTCCCAACATTGTCAACAAAGTCAAATTGATTAATCCCTCTTTGGAACTTGAAAATATTATCATTATTACATGCTAAGTAGAACTGCATACACTAAATGGAGTGGGGTACACTCATTATATAAATAGATAATATCATGTGTTTAATTTATGTATTACTAGTCTGTTTGACACTAATTTTATCTTTAGTGCATCAATTTAGGTTTGTTGGTAATGTACAGTTCATAATCTATGATGATTTTATCACTTTTTTTTAAGAGTCTCACATCAGTTGCGACTTGCGAGATGGCCTGAATACATGTTTATAAATAAGGACAATCCTTACCTTATAAGACGGTTTTGTAGGGTTGAGTTAGACCTAACTCTCAATTCTAAGATGGTATCAGAGTCCTACATGATCATGCATTCCACTCTTTTGTATTTGTTGATGAGAAGAGACAAAGATTTGAAGAATATAATATATAGATATTGTTACATTTTTGTTTATACAAGTCTGACTTAATTTGGTTACCAATACAGTAAAATCTCTTTAAATTAATACTCGGTAAATTAATAAACTCTCTAAAATAATAAAGTTGTCCGGTTCCGACTTGGACCCGTGTAAAAAATTGAAAAATTCGATAAAATAATAAGATAATAATTTTTCGGGAGATCCCTTTGTAATTTTCGGTCCCAAGAAAATCATAAATTAATAATTCATAGAAAGTGAAAAAAAAATATTACATTCTATTAAAATATGATTCAATAGTTGTCTGTTTTCCTTTAAAGTTCAAGTCCATTTGGAGCTCATCTCTAACTTTTCTTATTGCATCCAATAGCTCAGGTGTTGTATTTTTGTATTGTATCATAAAGTTGTGAAGAGTGTTTGACGCCATAAGTGCTTCCTTTCGCGTAACAGACTCCAAAGGCTCCAAAAACTCTTTAAATTAATAATTATTAATTTATCGATAAATTAATAACTCTCTAAATTAATAAATTTCTCCGGTCCTGACTCTATTAATTTATAGAGATTTTACTGTATTTATAGTCCATCAAACAATAGAATATGCAGTGATTATTATTAAATATAAATGTATTGTTGATGTTGGTATTCATTCCTATATTGTACTTAAACAGGAACATACCTGTCCTGATATTAGCTTCTTCACACAGCCAAGCATGCTTTATAACTTGATACCTTATGTCTTTTTCTTTCACAAATCAAAATACTATTCTTCTAGAAGAATAGTATTTTATGGTCTCTCCACCATGCTAACCCTAAAGAAATTTTTGTTGTATTTGTGAATCTTATTCTTCTAGGGTGACCCTCACCATCCACTAATAATGCAAATGAAATTAATGTAAAGAAATGCAGATATAGTTGCGTTTGTATTTGCATACACACATGTGTGATTAGCTATGTATTCATTTTTGCATACACAAGGTAGCTAGCAAGCATGTGCCAATGATTTTTATAATTTTCTATAGAATGCACATGATAAAGATTTCATCATGTTTTTGTTTTCTTTTTCATGTTTTTTAATACCATTCATGATATATCAATATATACTTGAAATAGTGTAATGAATTTGAATTGGTTTTCCTCTTTCTTTGCATCATACTATTGTACACTATTGTCTGTTTAGGATGATTGATTTTTTGTTTGTTTGTTTGTTTGTGTAAACCGAACATTCGGACGCACAACTACATAGACTAATCTTCCGAGTCATATAAGACTATATTGTGCGACAAAACCCACCCTCAAGAGATATAACGTTGCCATATTAACAAGTTCGAATTCAAATCTAAAACCTGTAATTAAGTTAGACCCGACAAACCATCTCATTTGAGCATTCATTAATACCCCCTTTGATCTCATATATAACAAAAATTAATTTTTTAGATTCATTGAATAATTGATCTATTTAATTTATATTATGACCAAATACATTAGTTATTCAAAGAATCTGAAAAAATAATTTTTACTGATACATCATACATGAGATCAGAAGAAGTAGAATGGTTGGGTGTAATCAACCAACAAATTTTAAAATTCCTTTCAATAAATTAAAGAACCATTCAATTTTTGAGTGGAAGTTCTTGGCACACTACCAACGGTTAAATATGGTTGATGCCTCTCTAACTCTATTTTCCCTCCTAGCTAGGTCTTATTCTAGGAAAACAATCAATCAATATAAAGAAAAAAAGCAAAAGCTTAAAAATTAAAATGCTTCTACTTTCTTCTCTTTCACAATAGCTAATTAAAATGGAGACAAGATGCTCTCATCATCAATCATTCCATTCATCTTTTTAATTCTCCATTATATTGCATTTAACTTTTGCTAAGGGGTCCCTCCACATACAAATAATGCCACAATATTGTATTCAGAATCTAGAACCCATTTTAATTTTTTTAATATATAATAAAGTATCAAATCCTTTGGTCCTCACTAACATATGCTTCTTTCATTGGAGCCATCTTCAACACTCAAAATCAAAGTGATGGTGCTGTATAGGAATTATTTCAAGTGTGTGTGGACCTAGGAAATATGGATATATACTGTACATTATTGTGAATGTGAATTGCTAGTTGCTAGCATAACAAATTTATCTCAAAACTTATCTATAAGTATCGGTTCAGTGTTAAGAGTCTAACCTTGTCACATCGAATCAAATGCTAAAGTATAAATTTTATCAGAGACGGTTGTAAAATTAAAAGTATTTTTGTTGTACTTTTACAAAATTCAAAAAAGATATTAATGTTAACTTTTACAAAATTCAAAAAAGATAGAATCAGAAAAGCAAGTAGTAATATAATATGTAAGACAACAAGAGTCAAAGATATATAGAATCTACAAATTAAGCTACTTGTCCAGAAGAAAGAAAAAAAGATTATGGTAATTTTTATCCACTTTACAATGAGTCTCTCTTTATATAATACACTACAATAAAAGAGACTATTTATGCTCCCTCTTACCCCTTAATTAAGCTACTTAATAATTATTATTATAACTCAAATGATTTCTTTACCAAAGTAGCATTTGTTGATGCATCTTTGGTTGACAACTTGCAAGAATCAGAACTTTTTGGTTCTGCCTCAATCAGAAGCTGAACAACTTCTTTCATGGTTGGTCTACTAGCTGGTGCTTTGTAACTGCATCTAATAGCAATCCTTAAAACTTTAACCATATCATCTTTGAATAAACATGATAACTTTGGATCAAAAACTTCACTTGGTCTAGCTCCTTCTTTGCCTTCTACTTTGTTTGAAACCCAAAATACTACGTTTCTGTTTTCTCCAAATTCTGACTCAATTGGTTTCCTTCCGGTTAATAGTTCCATCAAAATCACACCAAAACTATACACATCACACTTTGTAGTTGCTCTTGGTGAATATGCATATTCTGTCACACACATCAAAACAACTTAAATAAACAATCGACAAACTTATAATATGATAATAAGATTACTTAACACTCAAGTTAACTACGTGACTAAATATACGACCCTTTTGAGAATTTTCTGTCTCTTTTTATAAGACTCTCTTTTCAAAATTTTAATTGCATTAACTATTTTTTTACCAACATACTTCTAATTACGTTATATATTTTTAGTCAACTTATTATAATATATGGTGCATGATCATAGATGAGAGTGAAAATTTATTTACCTGGGGCTAAGTAACCATATGTTCCTGCAATAACAGTGGTTGTGGAATCTTTTCCTCCTCTTGCTTGTAAAACCTTAGCAATCCCAAAATCAGCAACCTTAGGATGGTAATCTTCATCCAAGAGAATATTGGTTGATTTAATATCTCTATGGATAATAGGAAAAACCAAATCATGGTGAAGGTATGCAAGACCTTGAGCAATTCCAAGTGCAATCTTATACCTTGTAGGCCAATCCAAATGAATCCAACCTTTGTGAAGTGAATCATACAAAGTACCATTTGGCATGTACTCATAAACCAATAAGCTACAATCCAAACTTGAGAAGCAACAATATAACTTAACTATGTTTTTGTGTCTTATGCTTCCAAGTGTCTCCACCTCAGCTTTCAATGCCTTGTCCACAAATAATGCATCTTCGGGCGATGAATCCTTTGAACTTCGACTCCAAAGCCTCTTAACCGCGACAATATCTCCGCTTTTTAGCTCGATTTTGTACACTGTCCCTGACCCTCCATGTCCCATTATATTCTTATCCACCAAAGACTCAACAATCTCTCTTTGATCAAAACTAATCATGTGAAAGCTCCTAACATCATAAGAGAAAAAGGAAGAAGAGAGTGTGTCCTCATGTTCGACTGCAGCCGCGTCTTTGCTACATCTTTTTTTCAAGAACAAAGCAGTACCTACAAAAATCAAAATCACTGACACCCCAGCTACCCAAATAGTGTTCATCTTCTTGCTCTTGTAACCATGTGAACATGAGGGAAAGTTTTTCTGATCAGAAGAAGAATTAGCATAAACCGGAATCATCACACACAAACCAGGATTTCCTGCAAAGCTTTCAACTAAACCTCCTTTAACCAATTTAGGAGGAATAGGACCAGAAAGAAGGTTATGTGAGAAATTAATGGAGTTTGGCAAAAGCACAGAAAGGCTTTCGGGGATGTTTCCGGTTAATAGGTTATTGGAAAGATCTAGAAGGTTAAGTGATTCCAAGGAAGATAATGAACCAGGAATAGTTGAGTTCAACTTGTTAGCTTGTAGCATAAGCAAGTTAAGCTTTCTAAGGTTACCAATTTCAGAAGGAATTGGACCATAGAGAAAGTTATAGCTGAAATCAATTTTGACTAGGTTAATAGCTCTAGAGATTGTTGGAGTTATTTCTCCTGAAATCTTGTTCCTCTGAAGGAAAAGTTCAGACAAGTTTCTAGAATTTCCGTTAATCTCGGGAATCAGACCAGTCAAATTGTTGCTACTCAAATCAATGATTGAAACATGTGGTAAACTTAAAAGTCCTTTTGGGACAGAACCTTCTAAACGGTTATTACTGACGCGAAACCGTAACAGAAACATGCAGTTTTCATAACTTTCTGGTATAACACCAGAGAAAAAGTTATCCAAAACAAGAAAATATCGCAGTTTACCTCCTTTACAGACATGTTCTGGTAAAGGACCAGACAATCTGTTTTCTGACAAATCAAGAACAACCATTCCTGAGAATTGTCCTAGTTTCGCAGGAACATGTCCGGTTAAGAAATTGTCGTAAAGAGACAATATTCTAAGTGTTGTTGAGTTTTCAATTGCATCTGAAATTTCACCACTGAGACTGTTATTGTAAAGTTGAAGAACTTGAAGCTTAGGAAGTTTAAAAACCGAAGAAGGGATTGTTCCGGTAAACTTGTTTACCGACATATCCAAATCAACGAGATCGGTTAAGTTTCCAAGCTCTTCTGGAATGTTACCAACAAGGTTGAAGTTATAGTAAAGTTCAAGCAGTTGCAAGTTTTTCAATAAACCAAGTTCTTTTGGAATTTGACCTGTGAGAAAATTTCCATCTAACTCAAGATCAATAAGAGTTGTTATGTTTGATATGGATGGTGGAATTTGACCATGCAACATGCATGTTGATAAAACCATGGACTTAAGATTTTTCAATCTTTCAAAGTTTTTTGGTAATTCCCAGAGATTGAAGTTACTGTTTTCATTGAAATTGAGAACTTCAAGAGTTGTGAGGTTGAAAACAGACATAGGGAAATCGCCGGTGAAGGAGTTATAGGATAAGTCGAGGACTCTGAGCGATTTTAAAGATGAGAAATCGGGAAGTGTTCCTGACTGGTGCATATGGTTCATGTTGAGCTGTTCTAAGTGAGAACAGTTGATTATACTATTTGTCGGAAACTTGAATTTTGTGTAACCGAGGTTTATGACGCGTAAGTTTGGAAGGTAAGAGCAAAAATTTGAAGGGAAGTTTCCGGTAAGCGATGACCAACCTGAAAAATCGAGACTTATAACGTTTCCTTTGTCGTCGCAGGTGATTCCGGTGAATTCGCAGATTGGTTTATCTTCTTTGCTTGTGCTCCAATCAAGTGGGAAGTTACCTGAGAGAGACTCTTTCATAACAGAAAAAAACTCAGACTGGTTTGTGCTGATAACATTTGACATGTTGGTTATGAAAATCATAACTATTAGTCCAAAAAGGAAAAATGGTTGATGATGAGTCATTTTGATTTTGTGTGGGAAAAGAAAGAAAGAGTTTTAAGTGTTGTTTTGTGGTTTGGTAATATTATAAGTGTAAGAGATTGAAATGAAAGAGAAGAGTGTGAGATGTATATAAGATGGAAAGGTTTGAGTGGATGGAAAGCAGGTTCTTGTTGTAGTACTGCTACTCGGAAACGGATTCTACGTAGTAACTGCATTAACGCTGTAACTGTTTTCGACCGTCGGATAAAAAATGAACGGATGAGATCAAAATTTTAAAAAATAATCAAAGCCGTCTGATCGTTTTCCAATGGTCGAGATTGCATACTGTGTAAAGCAGTGACAGCAGGCAATCCGGATTCGTGCTACTAGGAGGGAAGGGTGAACATCTTTGCTAAAGACACTTTATGTTTATACTCCACTCCACTATGTGTAAAGGGGAATAAAGGTGAAATATCCTAAACTCTAATATTATGGTGTAAGGGAAAAAAGGAACCTAAAATAATTGTAAAGAGAAAAATAATTGTCTTTAACATGAGAGGTACTAGAGAAAGAAAAAGGAAAATTAATTAAAGATTTTAAGAGTTGTGAAAGAGATATAATAGAAAAAGATATGAAGAAAAGAAATGTCATAGAAAGAGATATAACAAAAGGGTGAAAAGATAATAATTAGTGAATGTATATATCAGTGAAAGTATATATACTTTATGCTAATATGTCTATAGAATAAAACCTCATCTCATCATAATCACTGTTTGTTTCATGGAGTTGATCTTATGCAACAATTAATAAAAATAACAAATTCCTATACATAAACGAAAGTATTATTACATATCTTGTATTATTGATAGACGAAATGACAAGTAATTGGAAATTTACACATATAAAAGTATAGGAATTGAGGTCCGAATCTTGATCATGGCGTCCAATCTAATAATTTCGACATTTCTATCTGTTAAACTAGGATTTGTAAACTAACGATTTCAAAATCTTGAGCTGTCAAGGGAGAGGCAAGTGAGACAGCTGCCTTGAGTTTAACATTTTTTTAAAACTCAAATTTATATTATTAATTAAATTAATGTATGATTTTATTAAAATTAATTATTTTATATGGTAAATAGTTTACTCATTAATTTACTACTAATTGATACAAAAATAAAATAAATAATAATCTCACGACTATACTTCATATTTATTTTTGTATTGTTTTATATTATAAGATTTAATTATGTTTAAAAAGACCTCTAATTTTATTATTGTTAGTTTTAAAAAGTCTCAATTTAAATCTTACTTTAAGTCTCTAAATTTGTTAGGTCGACTCTGTAGTTGAGAACATTTTCCATCTACAAACAACTTAAGAGAATGCAAATACTGCTAATTATATTAAAAAGAAGAAAATTAATTTGATAAAACATGGAACAAAAGTTATCAATATTTGGTCAACCTTACAGTGAAAACACTTTTGGGATAAATGTAATTTTTGCATCCAAACACACATTTGCAACAAAAATCCAAAATATATGCTTAATGTTTACATCTCAATTTTCCACTGAGATCACCCCACAAGAAAATTAATGGTAAAATATATAGAGGAATGAGATGTTGGTTTAACTGTAGTAGTTATTGGCTTCAACAGTAAATTCCACTTATTTTAAATATTCCCAATATAGATCTTGGATACTTTTTTTGACAGTAAATTCAATTCTACCATGGAAGTGAGAGTCCAACAAAAATTTACCAATAAAAATAAGGACGTGGATTGTATCTGGTCAGAACTACATGTAGTTTTGAAGTTAGAAAATTTATAATTGTCCGACTAAGATTACATAGTCCATATTTTAAAATTGGATTTTAAAATATTTTAAGATCACATAATCAATTTTGAAATATAAATTGTACAACAAAATATCTTCCAATTGCATGCAATTCCAAAAGATTTCGTACTAGTATAATGAGTGTATATAACTGTGTCATGTTTCTATTTTATCTTTTATTGAAATATTCCTTTATTTTATTTTTCTTTTCTAATTTTACAATAATTAAGAGAGAAATATATAAATCTAGATTAGTTGGATTGCCTTTGAAATATTTACATCAAAAGAGTAGAGACTATATATATTCTATGTTTAATCAAATATATGGCAAGACATGGGACCATGCATGATCATTCTTGAAGTGTACATGTCATAACTATAGTGCATCCTTGTTTGTTTGTATACCTCCTTCTCTCTCTCTTCATTGGTAAAGTAAAGCAAATGCATTATATCCTAATGTGTTTTTACATTATAAAAGAGAATAAGAACATACAAGATTGCTGATATCTAGGGGTGCTCGCGGTTCGGTTTGGATCGGTTTTGAGGCAAAAATCCATCCGATCCAAAGTTAATATTACTTGCGGTTTGGTTCGGTTTTGAATGACTAAATAAAAAAAATCCGATCCAATCCGATCCAATTTTGTGCGGTTTAATTTGGATCGGTTTTTGGATATCCAAATTACAAATTAAATTTTTTTAATTAAATATTAATATTATAATGACACGGTAAAATAATATATTTGATGTAAAACACAATATATAATATGTTATAAATTAATATTTTGCAATCAAAATTATCAATTATATTTGAAATCTATGAAATAGCAAAAAGAAATACATTAAATTGAATTAATAAGTATTATTGAGAAAATAAAAATCAATAATTAATATATTAATGCAATATATCATACTAATAAAAATTTAAATAAGTATTAAAATATATATATGCGGTTTGGTTCGGTTTGGATCGGTTTTGAAAAATCAATCCAAAATCCTATCCGATCCAGCGGTTTTCACAAAAAGAACATCCATACACATCAAAAAATATTCGGTTTTTTGCGGTTTTCGGTTTTTTTGGATCGGTTTGCGGTTTTTATTTGGATTGGTTTGGATTTGAGCACCCCTACTGATATCTATACTTTGCAAGGATAAAGATGAACTTAGCCACCAAATCATTCTTTGGGACCATTATGGTTAACTTCATATAAAGGTTCTTGTTTTGTTTCATCACAAAACAAATGAAAGTAATTAGTATATTATTAGTTTGCACTAAATTTGTCTCAATCCAACACATTTAATCTTAATTTTTTTTGAAATTATGAGTTCCAATCCTACATTCTCAAATGTTTTTGTAGTTTTTAGTACATTTGAGTTGAACTCACGGTAAGAACTCTTTGTTTCAAAATTGCAATTGCCAAGATCACATAAAAGCGTTACATTACTACTCTTTTGGTTCATTTTAATTTTATTAATGATACTTTTAAATATTTATTACATGGAGAAAATATGTAGAATAGGATAATAAATAGTTATAGTATAGTAGAAAAACTAAATAATTTCATCAAAATTAACAAAATTTATGTTATTCAGAATTCTCTCAAATTTTATTAAAAGACATATTTTTTTTGTACATAGATGAAATGACAAAGTCATCATAAACTCACACACACAAAATAGAGTGACTAGGGATCGTACCCCGATCATGGATGTCCAGCCTAACAATTTCGACATTTTCTACCAGTTAAACTAAGACTTCTGAACATTAAAAGACATTTTTTAATAGTGTATATCCTACCGAAATTTATCTGCTAATAATATATTTTGCTTGTTTGAGCACATAACATGGAAGAGGACCGGGATGCAGTAAATCAAACGGCTTAAATCAGTTACCGTGTGATGTAGTAACTGCAGGGAAGAGAGGAGTAATTACCTAAAAAAAATTGAAGAGTAAAGTGGGCCATTGAGTGAAAGCCCCAAGGGATCAATGAGCTCATACAGTATGAGTGGGAATCTATGTACGAGTGCTCATTGCTCAATGATGGAAATGCAAAGCAACTAGCAAACAAAGATGCCCACTCTTCAAAAGTATGGTTGATTTGGCAAAGAGGGATATTTGCAAAAATGTTTGATATGTCAATTCGTTAGAGCAACTCCAATGGTGATCTCTACCAAAGAGTTATTTTGTGAGTCCCATTGAACCACATCATTTTAAAGTAATTCACTTATGTTTTTGCTCCAATAGTACAACTATACAAAACTCATATTGAGTCCCACAATTTTACCTAACATATTAATATTCTACTCATCTTCATTCAAAACAAATAAAAAGAAATAATATTTAATACCAAAAAAAGAGAAAGTTCCGTTGCATTATGAAGTGATGGTGTTGCCACCTGTTGAACCCCATTTACACTTTACTGATGGAAAGCTGCAAAACTCACTGCCATGCTGGCGGACCAGCACAAAATTACCTCCGCTGGAGATGCTCTTAGAGCAACTCCAATGGCGCAATCCTCACAAAAGTATTTTGTGGGCCCTATTAGTGCCACATCACCTTGAAGCAATTTATACATTTTTTACTCCAATGGTGCAATTTTAAAGAACTCATATTAGGTCCCACAATTTTACACACATATTAATATTTTATTCATATTTAATTTTATTGCAACTTAAAATATTAATTTTAATATTTTTAATTAATATTAATATTTTTATGTTAAAAAGGAAGATTAATTTTAATATATACTTGAATATTTTTAAATAATATTAATTTGAAAATAATTAATAAAAATAAATTAAACATTAGGCCTAATCATTAATTATTTGTTTTACCAAGACAATTATTTTTTTTGCGTAAAACAAAAGCAGGCAAGTATCATTTGTGAAGTGTAGTTTACAAACAATATCAATATGAGACAAATATGGCCGCTCCATATTCATCTGTGTCAGAAAAAACTGTTTCACGAACGCATTTTCAGAAAAGCATGGTAATGCCAGCATGGCGGACTTCAATAGTAGAACTAAGAAAAAACTGGACATTTGGTATTACATGTTGGCGGACTGAATTGAAATACACCCCATTGGAGCTGCTCTTACAAGTTGCTTTAATCTTCTTTGCACTTGCAGTGTGGACTCATAATTTCTCTTGAAGGTGCTATGATATATATTTTCTCATAGAAGAAAAAAATAGTTTATTATGCTTTTGTGTCAAATAGACAACCATTGTGGATGGATAGTGGTTATGTTCTATCAATTAATGAATAAAATAAAAAATTATGCTATATCAATATTCCCCTCTATAACACTGCAGAATGTCTAAAATATTTCAAAGATTTTATAAGCATAAAAAAATTCAGTGCCACACACATTCTCATTAGCCAAGTTTTCATGCTACGGAAGGCCGCGTCCCAAGTCATTTCCAACCCATTATGGTAAAAATTAATAACCAATCGTTATTTAGTTTAGTGGTGATTGACGCTGAACTTGGTAGAGAGGATCACAGTTCGATCCTCCGCAACTGCAATTGAGAGAGGGCTGGAACCAATTGATGCCAAAACTGACCCCCGAACCAGATTCAACTGATAGTGAAAGCAAAAAAAAAAAAATTCCATAAAATAAACCGGTAGTTAGTTCTATTTATATGATGTTAAAACTATGGTATGAAATGAAAGACGTTAGATAAAATTACGTAAGTCTCTTTTAGTTTAAATAAGATCTTGTGTCTAATTTCTATTTTGGATATGCAGTATCGTTAATTTTTTTGGAGAGAGTTTGTTGCTTATTTGAATTTCACAAAGCTCGAATGTAATTAATATTTATAGTTGCAGACATAGGATAACTGATTTACGAAGAAAAAAAATGACTGTATGAAAATACATACACACTATGACTTAGTGATTAAGTTACTTTTGTTGGCTATATACTGATATAGTTTATTTTTTGGGATATAACAAGTCTTATAATGGAGAGAGTCTATCCGTAACCATGCATTTATGCACTTAATGCACATGCTTTTGATGTGAATTTGTGATAATCATACCAATATTTATGTGGATAACTTTCATATCCATTCATTACTTTTTGAGCACCCTTTTCTTCTACAAAATATTCTTTTTTTTTTTGCATTAATACAATTTAATATTTAAACTTGGAGGTAAACACTTGAACTTAACATATATTTGATAAAAAAAATATCTCATTAAACTTATGCATTCTCCCTCATTCATATTGAATTAAACTCGACCTATTTCAATTATCAGTATCACTGTGTATCATTTTAAATTTTAATTATGGCCTGTATGATTGTGTATCTATCTAGTTGTGTGAGGCAATGCTCTGTTTCATTTTAATCACATTTTATATAGCGACAGAAAGGTATCTAAAACAAAAAGATATTGGTTTCAATCGTCCCACTTTTACTGATCGAACCCCAGATGAATTGGAAGAAATTCACCGCGCCACCGGTTGCTCCGAATCTTATCCTGTTTATATTTCTCAATCCCACCTTCAATGGTGGGTTAAAAATTATAAAACTAGTGGTGAACACTGTAGACGATGTTTCGAGGAGTGGCATGCTATGTATGGATGAGTGGCATCTTGAGAGGTTGTCATCTTTGTGTGGTTGTTCTTAATTAGTAGTCCTCTTTTTCATGAACAAGTTATTGTTTGTGTTAATTTTAATTTTACATGTTGTGATGAGACTATCTATAGAGATATATCTTTTACTTTGTTGGTTAATCCTATTGTGAAAATTTTCTAACTCAAACTCATACCAAGAACAAAGGTGTGTGAAACAAGATCAATGAGAACCAAACTAAACCTAAGATGAACAATCAATGTTCACTACTCAAAAGTCAAAGTATTTGTGATGTGTTTTCCAATCTTATAACAATCAATGCTTTGGTTTGAAAGCCTTGTGAGTTCTTTCTCTTTGTTGCTCTATGACATCTCTCAAGAATGAAGCTCACACCAAAATTGGCATAAAATGCTTAAATATGGCACAAAGATCGAAGCATCCGCCTCACGGATGCATCGGGTGCCTCACAACCTCTTCCAAACCTGATTCAGAACCCACCTTGTGGGCCTCAGATGAATGTCTCACAAACAAACCATTTTTAAGTCTATGCAAACAAGATTTTAAAGCATACACAACAAAGTGAACAAACTAAATTGCATTTTAAATCGAAAAACAAGGTATTTTGCATTTCTAATTGTGTAATGCAATTGCTCCCTTTCATTATATTGTTATACTTGTGAAAACTATTGTTTTGAAACTTTCTATTTTTATTTTATAATTGCAACATATTGTTTATTGGTGGTAATGTAGAATTTCAGGTGGATTAAGAGGATGAATATAGTTAGTTGGAGTTTTAATTCATTCAGAATGTTTTGTAGTTTAGCAACAAATCAACTTATCTAAATTTCGAAAATTTGGCTTCCAAAAAGCTTAGTTCAACTTTTTAAAAAATTTATTGAATTTCAAAAACATTTTATGTACTGAAAACATTTTATGATGGGGAAATTAAATGACAAAAGAGATAAAATTGACTATTATGATTTGTAGAGGTAAAAGACTGATTGTAGGGGTACATGATATATAATTTTCTGATGGAAAAAGCGTGCTATGAATTGCTTGCATAGAGAGCTTGGGCTATTTGCTGCTAGCCTGCTATTGGAATTTTTCTCACACCCCCCCCCCCCCTCCCCCCCAATATTCTAATTTTGCTCCTAAACAAAAATTTCGGAAAACATATTTTGAAATTCGAAAAATGCGTTCCGAAGTTTTTAACCAAGGACAAAATCGGAATATTGGAAGGGGAGAGTTCCTGATGGAAAAAACTCCCCCCCCCCCCCCCCCAAATATTCCAATTTTACCCTTGAACAAAAAAATTTAGAACGCGTTTTCCGAAGTTTTCTAGTTCAAATTCGGCAAAATTTCGGAAAACACGTTCCAAAGTTCGTATTCAAGATTAAAAAAATCGAAAAATGTGTTCCGAAATTTTTAATCAAAGGCAAAATCGAAATATTGGGGGGAGGGGGGAAGAGAAAAATTCCTGCTATTGAGGACTTTAGTTGTACGGACTCTTTTGGGCTTAGTTGAAGAATTAAAGAACAAATGAAAAACTAAGCTTTGAAAATTCACTCCACACCCCTAAAATTTTACTACTACTTCCAAAATTTTTCGTAAATCCAAAATTTGCCCCTGTCACTTTTTCGAAACAAATTTTAATAACTTCCAATTGCCAGCAAACATTAAAACAACTAAAATAAGGTCATTAACCAATACAAGAAAAATGTGTATTAAAAAAAATAAAATTAGATTTATAAAGAATTAATGACACACTTCCAAGTTCTAACATAATACTATTACATTTGAGACGTTTGAATTAGGGTTATATCAAATTATACTAGTATAATATTTGAGTATATTATACCGTTCAATAACGTTTTAACGAATATTAATTTATAAAATCTACTGTTGGATTAGAAGTTTATATTATATAGATTATCAATGTTAAATTTTACAATAATTTTAAATCATTTGTTATGTTATTGAGACAAATCAAAATTAAAGGTAATAAAAAAATACAGATATGAATATGATTACCTATTTAAATACTTTATTATGAAATAAGCATTTAAATATAAATATGATTATATATTTATTTTTTGAAAAGGCAAAAGTGAAATATATATTAATCAGATAATCTCCTCGGCACAAGGCGTGCCGAAAAGACTACAAAAGATTACACAATATCAAGAATACATGACAACAAGAAAACTAATAAATGCCCAAACAAATATGATTATATATTATTTAAATACATTATTACTATATGAAATAAGTTTTTAAACAAACTAAAATATCTTATCTCAAACTTAGATTCTTCCGAACAATTCATTTTAGAAAAAACTTATTGAGCATTGAACTCAATATCTTTAGAAATGATAGCTCAATTAAAAGTTTTCGAGAACTTGTTTAAGAATAAATAAAGAAAAATCTTCCTCATAAAAAAAATTAAAATAAAGAAGAAACTTGTGTAAATAATCTATTCCTATCTCTCTTTTTCTTAACTCTTTAGTTCTTAGGCCTAGGGAAGAGGTCCCTAGTAGTCTAGAATTCGGCTACAAGATATATAAAGTTTGACTAAGAAATTATTTCAATAAAAAATTGAATCTAAGTTCTCTTAAATTTGTCATTTGATGAAACTAGCTCATCAACGACTTGAGTACAATAACTTGGTTAATCTATTCCTATCTTTAGTTATAATACTTGTTAGCATTTTTGTCCGTTAAAGGTTAGTTATATATTATATACCCACTTAACTTATCCACAAAATAAACCGTGAATCAATAAATGCACAATAAAGCTTATGGAAGTATTTCTTCATAATTAAAGAAGTTGATCATGGTGACAGTCCCATTGAATAATACAAGAAATTCAACACAACCAGTAATTCAATAGTATATTGTGGACCATGGTTCATTCCATTAACAAATTTGTTGAATTCACACATTACACGCATCTTCAAATCGAACTGTTCAAAATAAGTTTGACATTTTTTATTTAAAACTAGTTTTGAGACCCGTGCATTCGCACGGGTCTATTAATTTTTATTTATAAATTATTGTTAAAATATAAGTGACGTCATTCTGTTATTTTTTGTAAAATATATTAAATTAAATTATTTTTTTATTAAAGTAATTGTCCCGTGTATGATTTTTGTGTAATAAATTATAATTAATAGTAAAAAATATTTCCTATTTAATTACTTTTTTTTATTAAAGCAATTGTCTCGTATATGATTAATTTTTTTTATTAAAGCAATTGTCCTGTGTATGATTAATTTTTTTTTATTAAAGCAATTGTCCCATGTATGATTAAATTTTTTTTATTAAGTAATTGTCCTGTGTATGATTAATTTTTTTTTATTAAAGCAATTGTCTCGTGTATGATTTATTTTTTTATTAAAGAAATTGTCCCGTGTATGATTAGTTTTTTTTTAAAGCAATTGTCCCGTGTATGATTAATTTTTTTTATTAAAGCAATTGTCCTGTGTATGATTATTTTTTTTATTAAAGCACTTGTCCCGTGTATGATTAAATTTTTTTATTGAAGCATTGTCCCGTGTATGATTAAATTTTTTTTATTAAAACAATTGTATCGTGTATGATTAAAAAAATAATTTATTAGAACAATTGTCCTGTGTATGATTTTTTATATATTAGTGATCAACACTTTCTTTTTTTTTGACAAAATTATTGATCAACACTTGTCCCGTGATGTTTTAAGTATAATGACAAATATTTACCCCGTAATTATTATAATATATATTCATCAATAATGCAATTCTTCTGTATTTTTTGTATAAGAGTAAACAAAAATAGAGTATATGTTTTTTATAATAAAAATAGAGTAGAATTTAATGTAAAATATATTAAACGAAAAAGTATAATTTTTTTACGAAAAAGAAGATTTGAAATATTTTTAAGAATTGATGAGGACAAATTAGAATTTTTAGTAGTAATACCTTTTAATATATTGGATCTATTTGAATTTGGCTTATTTTTAAGCTTATGAAAATAGTTTATGGTTATAATTTATAAATAAACCTTTATATTAATTCATATGTTTTTTTATGCATGTTAATACATAAGTTTTCACTAACAAAAATTATATCTTATTTGAAGAAGACAAAAGTAATATCTTTAAAAATTGTTTTCATGGACTACATTAAAAAACTTATAATAATACATAAAAACTTATTTATTTAAATAAATTATTTCGCATAAACTCATAAATAAGTCAAATCAAACGGGCCGATTGTTTTTTTGTTTCTATTTTTCTGTTCTTTTATTTTTAAGCTCATAAATAAGTATCTTCTTTTATCAGGTTATTCTATTTTTATTATATATATATATATATATATATATATATATATATATGTGTGTGTTTTTATATGTTAGATTCAGTTACTATTTTTTCATTAAAAAAAAGGTTATTATTTTTTAAGCTTATCTTTTATAGTGATTTTTGTTTATATTTTTATGTGTAAATTTATTTTAATTAAACTTTTATGGGAAGACTTATTTAATATTTATCTTTTATTTTTATTTTTATTTTATGTTTTTTTTAGAGATTTGGTTTCTGATGCTATTTTTATGAGAAGATTTCTTTTATGCTTATCTTTCTCTCCAATTTTTTTTTTTTTTGTATTTTTTGTATTAGTTTAGAGTTAAATAGTAGTTTCTTTTAATATATTGTAAGTAGATTATTTCATGCTTATCTATTTTATTTTACATATTTTATTTTTATGTTTATGCCTTTTTTTGTTCAATTTTATTTATTTCATGCTTATCTATTTTTCTTTTTTTTTGTATGTATTTTATTTTTATGTTTATGCCTTTTTTTGTTCAATTTGATTTATTTCATATTTATCTATTTTTTTCCTATTTTTATTTTGAAACTTTTTTATTAGTTTAGAGATGTAGTTTTTTAATACTATTTTTATGGTAAATTTATTTTTTATACTTATCTTATTAAAATTAAAATTACATTTAAAGGCATAAAACTTGGAACACCGTTAAAAGTGCCAAGGACAAATTTGATTTTTTAACATAAGTTTCTTTTAATATATTGTAAGTAGACAAATTAAAATTATGTTAAAATTTGTATTGTTGATCTTAATCCAACAAATTCAGATGTGCCAAATGTATGAATGTTCCAAATTTGTGACTGCATGAGAATCTGATTTCAATATATTGCCTAAAAAAAACTAATTTGGGATATATAATAAGATGCATGAACATACTTTTGGAATTTCAGGGACCAATTGGCCGACTTTTACATGAAAGCAACTTTAAGCCTTCAATTACATTTGTCCTTTCTTCACTTCTTCTTATCTTATGTCCACTCACATCTCACAATCATTTTGTTAGTATTTTCCTTTTACATTTAATCTAAGGTATCCCAAATTGAAAAGCAGTGTGAATATCCACCCTTTTCATACTAAAACTCTGATTAGATTATATCATTTAGGGGTGAGCATCGGTCGGGTTCGGTCGGATTCGGGCCGAAAATCATAAAACCGATAAAAATCGCGGCCTCTTAATTTGGACCCAATTCCGACCGTCTACATCTTCGGTTTGTTCGGGTTCGGGTCATACGGGTGACGGGTATAGCGAGTCGGTTTTAACGGGTTATATTGAAACTTTGTTGTTACATCTAAAATTTCATTGATCAAAAAAATATTATTCTTCAAATAGTTCAATATTTCGTACACACTGCAACAAATGATACCATAAAAATGATGAGATGCAATTATTTTGTTTCAAATTTGTTAATCCAACGACAATAATAGATAGTAGATGAGAAGTAAAAATTAATATAAATTTAGAATATTATCTTTCACATCTCCTTTATCAACCTATTACAAACATAAACTTGTAAAATATAACATTTTTCTTCTCTATCAAAGATAGACAAAATTAATAAAGCCAAGAGTATAAGAGATTAAGAGATGCTCAAAACTGAAAAAAAAATTAATTTATATTTTAGTAATTGTTCGGTCGGTTTCGGTTATGAAGAGATAAATTTTAGAGACCCGCACCCGCCCGTATACAACCGTTCATGACCGATTTTTCACAATTGTTGACCCGAGACCCGACCCGCACCCGACCGAATGCTTCCATATGTTGGCGGTTATGTCGGTTTCGAGTCGGGTTGCGGGTTCGTGCTCACCCCTAATATCATTATTATTGTTATTATTAATTTTTTTTAAAGGAACAACTTTGATTATATTATAAAAACAAGATTCTCAACCGTACTATTGATAAAACAAGATTATAATCACAAGCATGAATCATCTGTACTACTAATATGATACAGATCAGACAAAGCCAATTATTTGAAGTTTGAACACTACTTTAGTTCAATAATTAAGAAAAAGGGAATTTTTACTTCTTCTATTATTGGGATTATACTATTACTAGGTGGAGATCCCTTTTCTTATGACTAATATCTTACATTATTCCCTCTTCCATGCAAAATTTACAGTCTATAACTAATTAACTACTGAAACAGTGTTTCCCTTTAGTAATCACTGATCCAAAAACTTCAACCTTCTGAAATTGACCACTTCATTTGTCATTGACTTCAATTTTCTTTTCACTCCCATCTTTACTAATAACAATTCCAACCAATTTACAAGGTGCAGCATCCTCAAGTTTTTGAACCACAGCTCTCATACTTGGTCTCATAGCTGGAAGAGTTGCAGTGCAAAGAACTGCAGTTCTCAATACCTTACAAGCTTCTTCTTTATACATCTCCGGAATTCTCGAATCGACCACACTCATAAACTTCTCCTTGCTCCTTGTCTTCCCATGAACCCAACTAACTATGTCCTTGTTTTCTCCAAATTCTGTTTCACTTGGCCTTTTACCTGTTACCAACTCCATCAATACCACTCCAAAACTATACACATCACTTTTCTCATTCACTCTGTATGTGTATCCATATTCTGCACCCAAATTCAAACAAATCACATTAATAATCATAATATAACCATCATATTAATAAGGAAAACCGATCTAATAATAGTATGGTGTTAGTGTATGTTTGGTATCACGGTGGATATGTCAGAATCACAGTGAGAGTCACCGTGATTCTGTTATACCCACCGTGATACCAAACATAAGCTTAGTATTATTTCGAAACTGTAATATGCAACTAGGTTTTAGAGGTTTCTGCAACGCAAGTAAAATTTTAACCAGATATGTTATATTTGTTTGTATTATGCTATAATATCAAAGTTCGCAGTGTAACTGCAACTTAAAAAATGAGTGGTAAGTTTACTTACCGGGAGCGATGTAGCCGTGAGTACCGGCAATGATATGAGTAGAATCCTTAATGGCATTAGCATTAACAATCTTAGCAAGACCAAAATCAGCAATCCTAGGTTTCAAAAACTCATCCAACAAAATGTTACTAGACTTAACATCTCTATGAATCACAGGTCTTTCACAACCATGATGCAAATACTCCAACCCTTTAGCAGCACCAACAGCAATTTCATATCTTGTTTCCCAATCAAGCTCCATCTTTCCATTAGTATGAAGCCTATCCCACAAACTTCCATTAGGCAAATACTCATAAACCAAAAGACTTGAATCCTCACTAGTTATACTACAATAAAGCTTCACCACATTCACATGTCTTATCGAACTCAACGCCTGAACCTCCGCGTCAAATTCCTTTGATCTCGAACTACCACCACCGACACGCTTTGCCAACATCGGCGTGCTGCTCCACGACTTTTTCCTTGACCCAAAATCGGTGTTCCATATATGCTTAACCGCAAGTTCTTTTCCATTTGCAAGTGATACTCTATAAACATTCCCTGAACCTCCTTTTCCTATTAGATTCTCTTGCTTAACAGAATCAAGAATCTCATCTTCACTAAAACTCAACACGTGGAACGATTTCACATCCCATGATTCTTCCTTCAAAGAACGTTCTCTTCCATATTTATTTCCCTCTCTTTTTTCCTCTTTCCCCTTCATTTTCTGCAATTTCAAATAAACACCCAAAAAACAAAGAACCAAAACCAAAGCTACTATGAAACAAAGTACAAGGGCACGAACGTCTTTTGACATTCCATTTCTCTCAGAACAACGCTGGAAAGAACCAATAGCATCAAGCGTGCACAAACGTGGATTTCCGGTGAGACTTCCGTTGTAAGCTTGAATAGTTAAAGCTTGTGGAATTTCACCGGATAAGCGATTATGCGAAAGATCAAACAGACTCAACTTAAGCGAACCTAAACTCTTCGGAATTTCACCGGAAAGTTCATTCCGAGAGAAATTCAGAGAATTCAAAGCCGGTAACAAACCCAAACTCGCCGGAATTTCATCTGAAAGTAAATTTCTCGACAAATCAACGTTGTTGAGTGATTTACAATAACCCAAAGATTCCGGAATTACCCCTGAGAATTTATTTCCCTGTAAATAAAGTATACTAAGTTGTTTAAGTTCTCCAATTCCTTCTGGAATGTTCCCGGAAATTTGATTCTCGCTAAGATCAACGGTAACCAACGACGTCGTTTTTGAAATCTCTTCTGGTATTTCACCGGTTAACCTGTTGTTTCTTGCATATATACTTGCCAATTTTTTCGCGTTTTGGATCTCTGAACTAACCGAACCTTCGAACTGATTCGATTCGATATCAATTATTTCAACAATCGGTAATCCCCAGATACCGGAAGGAACGGTACCTGAGAGTGAGTTTCTGCTCACTCTGAGTCTTTGAAGACTCGAACAGGTACCGTAAGTTTCCGGTATCTCACCGGTGAGATTATTCTGAAGCACGAGAAGATAAAGCAACTTTCCTTTGTTGCACATATCTGGAGGAATTGAACCTGTTAAGAAATTCTCCGAAACGTCGATGTATTGAAATTCTGTCCATGAACCAATCTTCTGAGGAATTGGACCTGTTAAATTGTTTCTGTAGAGAGACAATTGCACAAGGTTTTTGAATTCGCCAAACTCCGGTGGAATCTCGCCGGATAATCTATTTTCGAAGAGTTGTAGCGAAACTAGATTGGTTAAAAATCTTATTTCAGAGAGATTTCCTTCTAATTGATTCATTGATCCATCGAAATTTTTTAGTCCGGTTAGGTTTCTCAACCCGGTCGGAATTTCTCCGGTTAACGAATTGTTGTAAAATTCAAGCTGCCAGAGTTTCTTAAGATTGACTAAATCACCGGGAAGTTCTCCGGTAATAAAGTTATCGGAGAATTCTAATTCAGTTAACTCTGTTAAGTTACCGAGTCCAACCGGTAACTTTCCTCCAAGATTACAGTTACTCATGTAAAGCCAATTCAGTTTCTTAAGACTTAACACCTCTGTAGGAAACGGCGTTAGATCAAAAGGATTGTCACCGACGCTTAACTGTAACAAACCTGTTATATTTAACAGAGATTGCCACGGAAAAGTACCAGAAAAACCACTTTTGTTTACATTGAGATATTGAAGATGATGAAGAGGTGAAATATCTGGAAAAGGTCCAGAGAAAAAGTTGTTACCTAAATCTAAGAACTGTAAATTGACACAGTTTCTAAGGCTTTCATTGACTCTGCCATTGAAATGATTGAAACCTAATTCAAGTTTGGTGAGAGATTGAAGATTGCAGAGTGAATCTATAGGAAGAATACCTGAGAGAGATTTGTTAGGAAGGTTGATTTCTGTAACGGAATTGAATGAGTTGCAAGTGATTCCATGGAAACTACAAATTGAACTGTTTTCATTCCATGAGTTGAAGAAGAGTGTGTTGTTTGAATTTCGGAGGGAGGTTTTTAGGTTTAGTAGAATTTGACGGTCGTTTGATTTGACGATTGTGAGTAGTGAGAAGAGAATGAGGAGAAGAGAAAGAATTCGCGAGGAAAACATGTTTGAGCAGAGAAAAAAAGGAAGCGTGTGAAAGAAGGTTTGGGTTGGGTTGTTATTTGGGTCTTAGAAGTTTGACGATTATATTTGAGAAAATAAAGTGAAGGGGATGATGAGGTGGCGCCAATATTATTTTTTTTTAAGGTAAAAATGAAATGTTTGGGTAGTGGTCTTGTTCTTGAAGATTTTTTTTCATATTTCTGTTATAACGGTCGCTTTCTTTGTTTATGTTCATTTGTACTATCTTTTACTCTTTGTAATTGGTGTTTATAGCATTATGCTTTCCTAAAGCATTCACGTGTTTTTTCTATTTTTTGTTTGCTTGATTTATGGCCCTTTAATTTAAGCAAATGATCTACTCGTGCTGCCGATGTACTACTCCAAGTTTGATTCCATACAGCCTATTGACTTGGACTCCAGAATAATGATTGAATGAAGATAAATTAAAAAAAAGGTAAGTTACCATTAACAATATACAGGTAGTACTAGTAACAGTACTCCCTTCATTCTAGCGTATAAATAAAAATGGATAAACAAAAGTGAATCTATTTAGTCTAAATTTTTAATTAAATATATCAAGTTTTTTTGACTCATTTTTACTTATATTTTGGAACGGATAAAGTATATATTTACTGTTAGATTGAGGTGTAATTCATAACTGTTTAGTTAGTTGTGATTTGTTGGGAGTTAGTTACAACTAGATAAGTTTGTCAGTTAGTTACTATGTGTGTAACTTGCATAACATGGCATTGTAACTAAGCCTATAAATAAGTGCTTACAATATGTAATTCTAACTCATCTCAATAAAAATTTCATATTAGCACAATTTACTTTCTTTCTCTTTCTCTCTATTGCTTTCTGTTGTTAATTTCATGTGTGTGTGTTTGTTATTCATCTTCTCCAAATTCCTAGAACATTCTCATATCGTTCTTACATTGTGTGTTTGCTAGAACAGTCTCAGAACGTTCTCCCGCTGCGCCAATAATTGGCATCGAGAGCCTGGTTCAATCAAAGGGAAACACGAGTGATTGTGAGGGGAATCATATTAGGGAAACACTTGAGTGAGGTGTGAGTCTTGATTTCTATAAAGATGAATAACAACGATTTTGGATCAAATATCTTGGTTCTTGATAACAAGAACTGGGATAGGTGGAGTGCAATGATGAAGTCACTGTTTGGAGCTCAAGATGTGCTTGAGATAGTGCAAAACGGTTATGATGATCTTGCATTGAATGCCACCGATGCACGGAGAACTGCATTCAAAGAATCAAAGAAGAAAGATTGTAAAGCCTTATTCTATATTCAACAGAATGTAGATTCTTACCATTTTGAGAAGATTGCCAAAGCAACAAGATCAAAGGATGCTTGGGATATTCTTGAAAAATATCATGATGGTGGTGATAAAGTCAAGCAAGTGAAGCTTCAGTCACTGAGAAGGAAATACGAGATGATGCAAATGGAGGATGAGCAAAAGATTGGAGATTATTTTTCAAAGCTATGTTCTCTGGTCAATCAAATGCAGACATGTGGTGAAGTATTGACTGATCAGATGGTGGTTGAAAAGGTATTGAGATCTTTAACCCCAAAATTTGATTTCATAGTCGTTGCAATACAAGAAGCAAAGGATGTGAAAACTATGAAAATAGAGGAGTTGCAGAGTTCATTAGAGGCACATGAACTCATGGTGATTGATAGAGGTTCAGAAAGATCAAATCAACAGGCACTGCAGGCACAATCTTTCAAGAAAGAGGGAAATGGCAAGAAAAACAAGAAGAAGAGCAAGGGAAAAGCACCATGGTCTAACAGTGGAAAGACTGAACCTGATGACAAACCTGAATCTTCTACAGGAGGAGGGTTTGGCAAAGGTAACAACAAAAAGAAGGAGTTTGATAAGAGCAAGGTGCAGTGTTATAATTGTGAGAAATATGGACATTTTGCTGATGAGTGTTGGTACAAGAAGGATCAACAAAATGAAGAAGAGGCAAATGTTGCTCAAGGGATAGAGCAAAATGCAGTGCTTATGATGGCTACCACATGTGATGAGAAGGTCAAGAATGAGGAGTGGTATCTTGACACAGGGTGTTCTAATCACATGACTGCACATAGAGAATGGTTGACAAGTTTTGATTCTAGCAGAACAAGCAACATCAAACTAGCCAACAGCAGTAAGGTTGCAGCAGAAGGTACTGGAAATATAGTGATCAGAGGCAATAGTGGAGTTAAAGTGATAATTAAAGATGTGTTCTATGTTCCAGAGATGAATTGTAACCTGTTAAGCATTGGTCAATTAGCAGAAAAGGGATTCTCAGTGGCAATAGAAGGAGATTCATTGAAGCTATTTGATCCAGAGAAAGGCTTAGTGTTGAAGTCTACTCTATCTCCAAACAGAACTTACAAATGGAGCATGACAAGTGATGAGAAGATGTGCATGACTGCTAACATAAGTGAAGATGTTAATGAGTTGTGGCACAAAAGGTATGAGCATTTAAATTTTAGAGGTCTCAGTGATTTGAACTCTAAGAATGTAGTGCATGGTCTACCTAAGATTAGTGTCAAGAATTCTATCTGTGAAGTTTGTGTGAAGAACAAGCAGATTAAATCACCATTTGTAAGAGAAGCACCTAAGAGAGCTATAGTTGCTTTACAAGTGGTACATTCTGACATTTATGGTTCTTTTGAAGTATCTTCACTAGGTGAAAGTAAGTGCTTCATTATTTGTGTGGATGGGTTTACTAGAATGTTGTGGCTGTACACTATTAAGCTCAAAAGTGAAGTGTTTGGTGTATTCAAAAATTTCAAAATTTTAATTGAGGAGGAGAGTGACAAATCAATTAGAATTTTAAGAACTGATGGGGTTGGTGAATATACATCAAAGGAATTTGAGGCTTTTTGTGTTAGTCAAGGTATTGTGCATAAAGTGACTGCACCATACACTCCACAAAACAGTGGCATTGCTGAGAGGATTCATATTAGCAGAGATGTTAGTGTGTATGAAGAGAATGAAGGAGTGGTAACTCCACCAGTTATTAGACAATTGCCTCAGAGAAATAGACAAATGCCTAATAGACTTGCAGATTGTGAATTGTTGACTGATAGTGCAGTTAGCAATGAAAGAGAGTTGCTTCATTTTGCTTTGTTAACTGATGCTGAACTAGTGAATGTCAAAGATGCAGTGCAGTCTAGTGTGTGGAAAGCAGCTATGATAGACCAGTTTCTGATTCAACTTGGCTTTAAGAAGTGTATAGTTGAGTATGGTGTTTATGTGATGAAGTCAGGATTGGGATATGTCATTGTGTGTCTGTACGTGGATGATTTACTCATCACTAGTGATGATTCAGAAGGAGAAGAGAATACTGAAGTGATTGATCATGCTCCACAAGTTGAAGCAACACCAGCTATACCCCAGAAAACAAGGCAAATTAACAGATTGAGTGACTGTGAAGTTTTGCCAGACAGTGCAGTCAATGAAGAAAGTGATTTAATTCATACTGCATTATTAGCTGATGCTGAGCCTATTGATTTCAATGATGCTTTGAAGAGTAGTGTGTGGAAGAGGGCTATGGAAGAAGAGCTTCAGTCAATTGAGAAGAACCAAATATGGGAGTTAGTGAAACTACCAAATGGTAAGAAGACAATTGATTTAAAGTGGGTGTTCAAAGTGAAATTGAACCCTGATGCTTATAATACATGTTCCATGGTTCAGGTAGAACGTTCTCATAACATTCTCATGTTGCGCCAGTGTGGATCCAACTATGTTCAGACAAATGGTGGGATCATTGAGGTATGTGTGTAATAGTAGGCCTGATATCTGCTACTCAGTCAGTGTCATCAGCAGATACATGCATGATCCTAGAAAACCTCATTTGATAGCTGCAAAGAGGATTTTTAGGTATATCAAAGGGACTATGGATTTTGGTTTTGTTGGGCCATATTTTTGCACATGTTTATTTAAGTAATTTAAATAAAGAATTGGTCCAACTAAGGAGTTACTGTTGAATATGATATGATGTTTATTGATTCATAATTGTAGTTCATCGAAGACTCTAATGTTCGAATAGGTCATTAATGGGTTCCTGTTGTTCTAATCGAATTAAGCCGTTGATAAGTGAAGAATCGAAACGAAGTGTCAATAGCTTATTGTTTCGAACAAAGTTACCAAAGCATCGAAACATCAAATTGTGGGCTTGATGAATTACATTGAGGAATTGGGCCTGCTAGCTTGGCCCAAAAGAAATGAAGGTGAGCCCATTTCAGGAATTGGCGCGCTGCAAGGAGGATTCGAAGAAGTGGAGATCATGGGTGGACACGTGGAGCAATCTGAAGCGTCAAAGATCGGAATAATAGTTACTTTACATTGCAATTAAGTTTTCAAACATCATCATTTGTTGCAGTTCGTAAACATTCAAAGATTTTTTCAATAAACGAAAAACAAACACAAAATTGTCCTGAGATTTCTAGTTTGATCTCGCAAGTTTAAAAACGTAGAACTAGCGCTTGTTTACCATTTTTCAGTGTAAACAGGTTTATTCTTTCCTGTTGGCACAAACAGTGATGGGAGTGTCTTAATAGGATATTCAGATAGTGATTGGTGTGGAGATATAACTGATAGAAAGCACACTTCAGGATATATTTTCAAATTCAATGGTGCTGCAATTTCATGGTGTACCAAGAAACAGGAAGTGACTGCTCTATCATCTTGTGAAGCAGAGTATATAGCAGGCACATTTGCAGCATGTCAAGCATTGTGGCTTGATTCAGTGATGAGAGAACTTAAGTTTGAAGTAGTGAAGCCTTTGACACTTATGATTGATAATAAGTCTGCCATAAGTCTTACAAAGAATCCTATATCTCATGGGAGGAGTAAGCATATTGACACAAAGTTTCATTTCATCAGAGAGCAGGTGACAAATGGAATGATTCAAGTTCAATATTGTCCTACAGAAGTGCAGCTAGCTGATGGATTCACCAAAGCTGTGAAGCTTGACAGATTTGAGTTTCTCAGGAAACAACTTGGGATTGTTAGTCTCAAAACAGCTTTGAATTAAGGAGGAGTGTTAGATTGAGGTGTAATTCATAACTGTTTAGTGAGTTGATGTTAGTTGTGATTTGTTGGGAGTTAGTTACAACTAGATAAGTTTGTTAGTTAGTTACTATGTGTGTAACTTGCATAACAAGGCATTGTAACTAAGCCTATAAATAAGTGCTTACAATATGTAATTCTAACTCATCTCAATAAAAATTTCATATTAGCACAATTTACTTTCTTTCTCTTTCTCTCTATTGCTTTTTGTTGTTAATTTCATGTGTGTGTGTTTGTTATTCATCTTCTCATAATTCCTAGAACATTCTCAGATCGTTCTTACATTGTGTGTTTGCTAGAACAGTCTCAGAACGTTCTCCCGCTGCGCCAATATTTACAAATTGGATCTTCTTCACTCTCCTCTACATCTTATATTTAGGTCTTTTAACTATATTTGGATATTAGTAATACCGTAACTTTTTAATTTTTAGAAAGAAAAAAAAAACTATAGTATATTGTGATTAAGGGTGAGCATGATTCAAAAACCACACCACACCAAACCATATTTATGGTTTTGGTTTAGATCCAAAACCATTTTAATGAAAATTTGGTTATTTTGCAAAACTAATTTGGATATGGTTGATAACCAGTTCGGAACCAATTTATAACCGATTTCTAATCCTTAAACATTGTTTGAAAATCGAGTTTAACAACATTCACATTCCTCAACTGTAGATATTTTTTACAAATAAAAAATTGTGAAAATTTCAAAATGGTCGATATCTAAAAAATGCATTGTCATAGACTTTGGGTTAAAATATTAACACATCCGATAGGAGTTATTTGAAGCTATGCCACAATTGACGACCAAAGGCGGTACCATGGGAGGGCAGAGGGTGTCCACGGCCCTTCCTAACTCCAAAAAAAAATATTTTTAATAGGTGGAGTATTAATTTAATTATATTATAAATTATTTTAAGTAATTTTGTATATATATATTTCAATATTTGTACAAATATTAATGTAAATATTAATTTAGAGTTTATTGTTAATGATTATAAGAAACTCGTTACATATATTAGTTCAAATATTAGTACAAATATTAGTTTATAATCTATTATTGATGATTTCAAGTCACTCGGTATATATACGTAGAATATTATATTAAGTTACACAGTCTAATTTTGTATAGTAATAATGAACTTTGACTTTGTTTGTCAAAAAATAATGAATAACTAATTGAATTTATATTATTAGGTAAAATTTGCAATTGAACTAGCATATATAAATATGAAATGATATGAAGAAATATGTTTATTAATATTTAATTTTTTAAGTGTGGTAATAAGGGGGAAATTAGAATAAAAAATAATAATTTATAAGCTAATATAAATAAGCTATAATCACATGAAATAAATTATTAGATAGGTTTTTGTGTTTTTCATGACCTATATTTTTATATACAACAACATTTTCATATTTAATTTATATATTAAAAAAATTTGTGGCCCCCCAAACTATTTTTTCTGGTTCCGCCACTGTTGACGACTGAGAAAATTTTAACCATGTAACCTTGACGGAAAACTATTGTTTTGATATAAAAAATTTCACATTGATGAAAAATTAAGTCTAAAGATAGTTTCCAATTAAGTAGATCCCTTTTACAGATGACAAAAAACATAAGAGTGACACAAGACTCTCAAATGATCCAATACCTCATAAATACGATATGATCTTGAAGTGAAGTTGTGAAAAATAAAAAATAAAAAGTTGATAAGGTGGGGTGAGCACTGAGCAGGAGAGCATGTGAAACACGGAAGAGTGTAGTGTCAAGCCGCCAGTATTGACTTAAATATAGCTTAGGTAGTAGGACCAAGTGACAAAATGTACAAATTAGAGAAGACGGTGTGACAAATTTATAGTGCTTATACTATGGTTCTACTAGTAGTAGAAAACAAACAGATAATATTGTCAGTTGTTAGTGTTACAAATGAAGATTCAATATAGTTCACTTCAGTCTAAGAAGAGAGAAAATTATTTACTACTGTACCAGTTTTTCTAAAATTCAAGCAATCACTTTACCATATTTTCATGTATATTGTTTTGTCCAAAAAGGTACTAGTATTTATTAATGGTTTTCTCATTGATAAATGATGATAATTTCTGTTGTTTTTATAAGAGACAATCACTTTACCATATCAAAAAAGAAAAAAGGAGACAATCACTTTTCTAAATTTATTGAATAATTTGTGTATTTAATCTATATAGATTAAATATGTCAATTATTCAATAAATGTAAAAATGAACTATTTCTTATAAAAATGACTAGAATAAGAATTTGTACAATTAATTTTTGGACAATTATCTCATACTCTCGTTGTGTTTTAACACTCTTTTTATTTTTTTTATCCCATAAGAAGAAACAAAAAAGTTGTCTTAGTTGTACAAAAATTGCTATCAAGTAATAGAAATGTTAGTGATAGATCTCATGAGCATAGTTCAATTGATAGTTATATTGTATTTTATATGCAGGGTTATAGTTCGAATACGAAATCTCCCACTTATTTATTTTAAGAGGTAAATTTTTTGTAATTAGGTTATTTGACGAAAAAATGTTAGTGATTGTGTTAGAGAAAACAATGTCACCTTCATTGATAGGTGCATAATGAGAATTCGTACCACAAACATTCGCTATGAGATTCCATACTTCCATTAAATAATTAATTTCATTTAAACAAATGTTGAAAATAATAACAACGATTAGTATATAATTATATTCTCCCTGTCAAAAACAAAATCTATAATTAAATTTAAATTCATGCTGATAAGTGAGAAAGCAACTGAATCTTTTGGTACCCAGTTAATGAAAAGTTAACGTTTTAATTGGTGCTTAATTAGCAAATAGCCAAAAGAAACGGAAAGATTGCGTCCGTGGCTAGAAGATCACTTGCCTTTTGATGTGTAACAAATTAAATTAGGTGACATTTGTTTTCATATTAGTATGATATAATAATATCTAGTATTTAAAGCTGCGCATTATCAATATATATTTTTGTTATGGGCTTAGTATGGCTTTCTTGATCAAGATTAAAGGGAATCAATTGTCACTAGGGGTAAAAGGAAAGTGATGAAAAATCATCCAAAAAATATGGCTAGCTATGAATGGTATATGTGCACAATATATATATACTTGTACCAACCGCAAACAATTAGTTAACGAAAACTTGATAGTTAATTAGGCACGTCATAAGTAAATACACTTACGCAACAAGGTATGTACTATGACTGAATCAGATTCTATAGTACTAATGAAAAAAACAAACAAAATGTTATAGTCAAGAGCAAATTAATGTGGTATACATTATATATATATATATATGATGAGTTCATTTATCCCCGTGAGTTGAATTATAGGACCACTTGAGGCAAGAATTTAGGCGCACTTATGTTTAATTAGTTAGCGCATAGAATATGTTTAATTAGGTTTAGATATATCGACAAGACAAACAAAGGAGATTGCATTTAACCAATCGTTAGTTGGTTTGGTGGTGATTGGTGCTGAATTTGATAGGGAGGATCACGGTTCGATTCCCGCAACTACGATCGAGAGGGGGCATAGAACCATTTGATGTCATAAATAACCTCTGAGTCAGATTAAACTGATGATGAAAGCAAAAAAAAAAATGCATTTAGTAACTGTAAAGAGATAGACTTTCATAAGTGGTAAACCAATGTGCGAAAATCTGGGTTTAGGTCCCTTTGTACTAAAAAAAAGTACGAAAATCAATTTGTGTGTGTGTCTACATTTATTAAAATTAGAAAAATATAAATAAGATTCCTTACTATTAGTATTATAGTTTTGTCCTTTGTTTTTTTACTTATTTTATTTTTAAGTTGGAAAATAGTTCATGTTAGTAATAAATAGTAGTTTGACCTATTTTTCTAAATTTAACTTAGTTAATAGGAACATCATATTTTATACTTAAAAGCTGGGGTTCAAACCCTAAATACTTTACTTGTTCACCTTACTAAAACCATCCAACAAAAAAAATAGAGATTTAAAGTCAATATATATATATATATATATATATATATATATATATTGATCCCAACCTTAATTTGTTTTTTTTACTTAACTATGATTTAGTATTTTAGATAGCATGTATATAATATTAAAAAAAATTAAAAAATTGTGTCATGATTTAGTAACAAACAATAATTCATGGTTCTGTCTTGTCTACTGCCTCTTATTTTTTTTCTAGTTTCTAGATCAAAACAAATATAACAAGAATTATCCTATACAGTTCTATATTCCATTTTTTAAAATCAAATGCACCTTTAATGATTTTAATTTTATTAATTAATTATTGTCAAAAAAAATTATTACTAATTAATTGCCGTGAGTTTGTCAAAATAGCAACAATAAACCACTACAATTTTGTAAAGGGTCTTGCAAACATGTGTCCTTAGGACATATGTTAAGGTAATTAAATTAACTATAATCTCATTTATTTTATTCTAAATGGAGTAATAGTCAACTTTGATAATTAAAAGCTTTAATAAATCATACACTTTCTTCAAAATAATGATCTACTATATTTAATTACTAAAAAGAATTTGTAATTAAGACAAAAATTAAATTATAAATCATATAAAATTGCAAAAAAATAAGTTCTAATTTTATTCTCGTTGCTTAAAAAAAACAAAATGTGTTGCATCATATTTAATTATGTGGAAAAAAAGACCTAATCTTAGCAAACAAAAAAAAAGTATGATGTGTCGTACTGTGTAATAAACTTGCTTTCAGAAAGTGTGCATAAATTTTTTTTTACATAAGTGAATAATCTTATTTTAAATCCATGTTTATGTTTTAATTATCAATCTACAATGTGGAATAATTATGTTTTAATTATAAATCCATGTTTTATGTTGTAATTATCAATCAAGATGGAATAATATTTATACTTTAATTATCAATCAATATAAAATAAATGAGATTATAATTAATTTAATATACCTTAACATGTGCCCTTGCCCCAAGGGCACATGTTAGCATTTGCCTTTTGTAAAAAGATACAATTCATGATATGAACAAAATTATGGTGTCCATGCAATGCAATACCAAACACGCATACACGCACTTAAAAATATGCCGAAGATTGAAGAGAAAGGGTATAGTATTTTGAAAAGTAGAGCAAATTAAAGGTGCTAAAAGTAATGTTGCATCATCATGTATGATTGATAGCAACTAGCAAGGGACAAAAATTTTATGGAGGAAGTCAGCAATTCAATTGGGAACATCGGTATCACTGGCCTCTATCAACCCAAGCAGTATTCAAACGATGTCTTTTCCTCCTTTTTTTTAAAATTTTTTGCATTTTCTTATTTTATTTTTTTTTTTAATCAAAAGGAGAGTTGAGGAAACCCTCAACCCTATCCGAAATATATTAAACATAAAATAAAAGAGTACAAACTGGGGGGACATCAACCTGACCCAGTTAACCGTTTTGCAGCAATAAAAGATAAAACAAATAAGAGCAGCTACAAGTAGGTTATAGATCCAACTCTAACGGGTAACAACCAAAACAAACACTAGCACATCGGACACTACTCGGCGAACCCGCGTACGGGCGCGAAACCAAATAGCAAAAAAAGTGACGTGTCAATATCTGTAAAGGTATAAACGGCGAATGAAATGACCGCCAACACGGAACATTTCACGTACCAACTCCCTCTGATAAATCAAAGCAAGTATCAGGAACCCTTTCGGGTCAACAAACTTAAGCCCTGCAAACAGAAAGCCATATGCAGCAACAAAAGTAAAGAAAACGACGGGCCCAGCAGAACCACCACCGACCCGAAGTAGAGAAACCCAAGACCACCGACACGACGGCAGCGGCGAAGCAACGATCCTGAAAGCTGCAGATCTGGAGACGAAATCAGCAAACAAAACCAAGATCCACCACCACCGTCAAGGAAACCCAGCGAGCGATCACGAAACAGAACCAAAACGAAGACCACCGTGGCGGCGCCGACGACGGTTAAACGAGCAACCACCAACGCAAACCTTCAACACTCCGTTGAAATGAGAAACAACGAAAAGGAGAAAGTAACGTGGAGGTGTGAAACGGAAGAACCTCTCAAACCACCAGCCATGGCAGACACCACCAGAGAGAGATGGATTGAGAGGTGAAGGGTGAATTTGGATGTTAGGGAGGTTTTGCATTTTCTTATTATTTTCTCAACAAACAACATTTGCCAAACTTTGCTTGTATTGTTGATGTAAACCTTTAACAAATAATTTTTTCTTTTTGCACTTATTCTTTATCTTTACTTTTCGAAAACAGTATAAAAATATCACTAATGAATTTATGATAGTAGTGCTTTATTTTAAATCACTCTGATGATTTTTGTTTTTCTATCAAATTTTTGTACTTAAAATTGTGATTTTATTTATTTTAAATGATATGACATGAAATATGATATGATAATGTAGAATATTCAGGTAGATTAACTATTTACATTTTATTAATTAAAATATAACAATTAATAATTTTTAAAATTTAAAGTGAAGTTTAAAAGAATTTTCTTATAATTTCATGATTTTTAATCATTTTATTTCATTTGGTCATATTTTCAGGTAATTTAAAATATGTTAAATTGCAATTTTTAAGTACAAATCTTTTGATGGAGGAATCAAAATTGGGCGATTTTAAGATAAGGGTAATAATTTCGTGAATAGATGAAAAATAGAGGAATAAAAAATGTAATTAAACCTAAATGTTTATGTATTTCATTCTTCTTTTTTTAGAGAAATTTATACAATTTTTTTTCTTTAGGTAGGACTAGAATATTTGAAGCATCCATAATGGCTAGCTCATATAGCAATATTGAGATTATTAGACGGAATATTTTTCATGGTTACTCATGAATCCAAATCTGAGGTCTCCTCTTTGTGTGTTTGATACAAGACCAATCAAACTTATCATTTTTCTTCAATCAAACTGAAAAATAACAAACGAACAACATCAACATACTTTAAATTACAGCAACAATTGTTGTCATGGATGTTGAAGCATTCATGTTCTTCTTGATCTTCTAGATGTTCTGCAATAGATTAATGCAGCCAAACATTTTTTTTTTTGGTCTACATTCTAATATATTATATGTATGATAAATTATGGATCTTGAAGCATGTTTTTCTTGATCTTCTAGATGTTCTGTCAATATACTAATGTTGCTTAGCATTCTAGATTGATAATGATTTGTATATATATTTATACACCATATTTAATTAGCTTAAAAACTCTATCTTCTTATTCATAAAATAACAATTAAAAGAGCTCATATACGTCCGGTTGGGCTTCAAATTCAAACTATGTGCTACTTACTCCCTATTTTTTACTTTTTACGAATAAAGTAAGATTTTTAGACTAAAAATAATATTAAAATAGCTTCAACTATATGTTTCTAATTTTAAAATAGAAAAATGTTAAATAATGCCGCGGGACACTGATTAAGAATACTTAATACTTCATCCGTTTCAAAATATAAACAAAAGTTGGTCAACAAAAGTGAATGTATTTGGTCCAAATCTTTAATCAAATACATCATATTTCTTTGATTCATTTTTGCTTATATTTTGGGACTGAGGGAGTATATAGTAAAATCACATTAAAATTTATGCAGTCAATGTTCGTAAAGTATCAAAGAATATTATTTTTGGATACAAAAAGTTGTTGTTTTTTTTATCCTTAACTAAGAGATATGGTGACAATGTTTTGGATTCTAGTATACTCTTTGTATATTCTTTGTATATTCTATTAGTATAGTTGGTTTCTACTAATTATTATTATTATTCCCTCCGTTTCTATTTATAAAAGCTAGTTTGACAAAACACGGATTTTAAGAAAGTTAGTTTTAGTATTTAATTGTTTGACAAATTATATTGATTTTCCATGTTTACACTTAATAATGACTTTCTTATAATTAATAGAGTACCCACTTACAAAAAAGAATTAAATGCTATTCAAAAAAATATGTAAAGTAAATGAGAGTAATTTTGAAAAAAAATAATCTATGTCATTGATAATTGTAAAATGATCTTATAAAAATGGACAAGACTTTGTCAAACTAGCTCTTATAAAAAGGGACGGAGGGAGTAATAAAAAGGAAGATACTTTGGTGAATTAGTGCTAACTAGTTCATGATTTTCAGCTGTTACTTGAGGGGGTTGTAACAGATTGAAAAATATGTAAAGTAAATGAGAGTAATTTTGAAAAAAAATAATCTATGTCATTGATAATTGTAAAATGATCTTATAAAAATGGATAAGACTTTGTCAAACTAGCTCTTATAAAAAGGGACAGAGGGAGTAATAAAAAGGAAGATACTTTGGTGAATTAGTGCTAACTAGTTCATGATTTTCAGCTGTTACTTGAGGGGGTTGTAACAGATTAGAAGCTTCTTATTTTAAATTGACGATTGAAAATATTTTTATTTAATTTTACTGATATATATAATCTAAAGAACCGTTTGATTTCATATTAAGGCTTAAATTTCCTATGTACATGTGTCAAAGACATATATATTTTAAATATGTAAAATCAATGAATTAAAAATATATAAATTAAAAATTAAAATATTGAATTTTAAAATAAATAATTTTAATTTTTCAATGGAATTAAAGAATATTTCCAATGCACTAATTAACAAGATACTTTTTATTGTATCTAACCTTGCCAGCAAGATAAAGCCATTGTCGGTGATTCAGTAGGTATTTGATCTGTGGAATATATTATGGAAATATACAGCCAGATCTTGTAACACCAGTGCCATTAAAATTATACTCCCTCATGTGGAATTTAGTTAAATGTAATTAATTTTTTTGATTTAATATAAAATATGAATAAATTTACTAGAAATAAATTTTATTTTTCTTGAAAATCACATACATCTTTTGAAAAGTAAGGATATATTAAAAATAACAGTATTAATTAGTTTAAAAGTAATTAACTTTTACTTATAATAGTGATTAAAATTTGAAATGATTTTTTCTTATAAACGTGATCGGAAGGAATAATTTGATAATGATAAAAATACAATTTAATTAAATACATTATGATTATGATATGAAAGAAAACAAACAACAATGGAGATCAATCTGGCTATGCAAATTCATCTTATCTTTGAACCTTTGTCATTTGAAAGAGAAACAATGCCCCTGGCGAGTGACTCAGCGCCCACTCCTATATTTTTGTCTAATCCATTTTAATAACCCCTTGGCTTCATATTTTATTCCATATCTTTTATGACGTTGCTGCGTTCTTTTTCCTTTTTCAAATAGATAAAAGAAAATTTTTAAGTGAATTATTATTATTAAGTACACATTTCTTTATGTGTATCGATATTATGTTGAGGTAAACAATTCTCATACATATTTTAAAAATAATATTTATTAATTATTCACCTCTACCAATATATATATATATATATATATATATATATATATATAAATAAAATATGTAATACAATCTAAGCTCAAGAAAGAAAGAAAAAAACTACATCAAAACTAAATAGATAATTAAAGAGACTCCCCTAAAAGATCATCAGCAAACATTATTACCAATTGTCTAGGTGGTTGACTAAGAAAAATAATTTTCGCACCATTCTCACAAATCATATTTGCGAACATATCTGCACACTTATACACTTTTCTATAAATATAAGTTACTTGGACTTCTTAATGAAACTGAATATTAGTTTGATTTTCTTCATCATAGTCAATTCCAATGCATTGTCTTTTGCATCTCCTTTCAAGCTTTGCACAATAATAGTTGTGTGCGCATTTTTATTTTTAAACTTCAGCAATGGACATCTACCATTTCTTGTGAGAAATAATGAAAATAATTACTTATTATGTAAAATATGTTTTATATTAAATTTGTCAACAATATGGTATAATCTCTTTTTAAATAAGAGAGAAGAATGAGTTAGATTTTATTTTTTTTATCAAATATAGTGGATAGTCCATAATATTTTTTTTTTGAAATTTAATCAATATACTAGTTGATAACAACAAATAAAACTAGCTAGATTCATAAATTCAAACTCAGTTAACAAAAATTTCAACATTGTTATGTCGAATTTCACGACCAAAGTTCAAATTTTGATTCCTTCATAATCGATCATCATTTCTTTCGGCTATCTACCAAATAGTTATTGTAAAAAAAAAAATAACTATCTACCAAATAAGACCAACAATTTGAATTATATTAAAATTCAACTAATAAAGTGAACTTGTAATAGTTTGGACCCACTTTGTCAAAGGCACCGTGTAAGTGGAGTGGAAACAAGTTTGAAATATGTAGTGCATGATGCGTCGGAGACCAACACTCTGCCAATAAATAGTCGGTTATTTTCTTCAAGTGAATATGACTATACAATTAATTCACTAACACCTCCAATTATTAATTACGTTCAATTCAATAAATACGAATTTTTATTTTTCACTAGTCATTTTATATATATCATTAGTCATTTGTTTTATATGAAGAATTCAAATTGCTTAATACAACCTTAATTAACCTACACAAAAGTGATATACAAAACACAATTGACCGAAATTTAGGAAAAAAACAAAATATGAAGCAGCCGAATACACATCGAAGACAATCCAACAAGTCCAACACAAGACCCGAAACTAAATTGCAAAAAAAAAAGATGTGTAAAAGATGCAATTATTACAACAACAAACTAGAAACAACTGAAACCGAACCAATCTATCTCTTAAGGCATGATAATAAATTTAACCGTCAACACGGAAATAGAGACACCAATCGACAACTCGTTGTAGCATCAACAACAAGTTAGCCTTATCTGCAACGGAAAAGGAGAAGAGCAAATGACGACAACTGAGAACAAGTCATCGCTATATAGCGTTAAAAAACTCCAACCAGCAGATCTGAAAATCCAAACCCAAAAATAGAACTCGACACAGATCCATGACTGAGAGCCATAGCCACCACTGCAAACAAGACGAGTTGAGAGCAAACCTGAATAAAACAGATTCTAAAAACCATCCGCGCGATGAAACAAACCACCGTCAACTTTAAAATTGTTGTTAATAATGTACATGCAGTTACAAATTATTTTGTTTATTTTGTATCTCGGCCGTTAATTAAATCAAATAATTCTAATTATATATTAACAAAACTAACTATAAAAATAATTTCAATCATCAATTTTAAATTGAACAATGAGTGACATAATTGTTGGGTCTAGGATCTGTTTGGTAAAATTAAGCTATAAGTTAGCTGATAGCTAAAAAGCGTTTTTAACTGATAGCTGAAAAGCTAACCGATTGAAATTAAAGTGTTTGGTAAAATTAGCTTTTAAAGTGGTTGATAAATATAAAATGACATAAAAAGAAATAGTTATTCTTCCCTTTAGTGGGTAGTTTTTTATTTTATTAAAAATAATAATTTTAAATTAAAGGTTAAAAATGGAAAAAACTGTAAAAAACTATAAGCTCAAACGCTACTTTTATTAGCATCTCAAAAAACGCTATAAACCAATTAAAAAAGCTCATTACCAAACACGTTTATTTTTTAAAAAAAAGCTTATAAACTAGTCAAATAAAATATAAACTAGCTTATTGGAGGTACCAAACACACTCCTAATCCAAATGCTCATATATCCATACATGTAGTATCATTTTTTCATTAGAACATCCATTAGTTTAGTGGAACAAAAAAGGAACAATAATATCATTTCCTTTTTACCCCTTTTCATGTCCTTTTATAGTGGCTTTCTCCTTTATCCAATTGTATAGTGCCATGAAGTTGCCTTGCCATTGGTTTAGAATCTAGGTATATCTCCACAGCACAATCAAGCGATGAGAAATACTTACGTAGGCATAAGTGCAAATATTATTTATTAGTCACATTTATATGAAACAATTAAAAATAAAGAAAAGATAATTGAAGTGATATAAATTGATGTGATAATTTTATTTTATTTTTAATAATTTTGATTTGTGTATGTATGTCTAAATCTTGTGCCTAAGTAATTGTTGCTCTCAAATGATGCAAACAATAAAAAGTGGCCTTCAAAAATGGGTTAGCAGTCAAAATTGGCCTTTTGTTAGTGACATTGACATTGTCATTGACCAACAATCAAAGAGGACATCAATCTTTCCTGGGATAGACCTATAAATAAATAGACAAAATTCTACACCTTTGTCTAAATTATGTGTTACTATTATACACAGTGACAATTTTAATCATGTTTAGAGTATTGATCATAGGTTATATCATATTTTCAAGGGCACCAAATTGCACAATACTCCCATAAAATATAAATATGTAAAGTTGAACACTAAAAATATAATGCGAATCTTAGTTTAATCATGGGATATTCACTTTTCCCACCCTACCGGTTACTCGTGCACTTTATGCCTTTCCCATTTTACTCTTTCGCTACTTAAATAGCGGATGTTATAAAAATGAGAAATTTTGAAAAATATTGTCCGCTACTTAAGTAACGGACGTTATAATGATATGATGTTTTTTTTGTATATCTCCTACTTAAATAGCGGACATAAGTATTTTGATAAAAGTATTTTTCTAATCACCGTCATGCACAATGGGTTGATAGTTACACATCCATAAAAATTGAAGCCCATATAAAATGGGCCTTGTAATGGTTTCAAAATTCTTGGACCAATTATATTTATAAATTTTTTTTAATTTATAAATAGAGGTAATTACACTTTAATCGAAGGTAAACGGGCGTCGCTAACCCTTTTTGGATAGCAAAACTAACTCTTTTAAATACAACATCTTGAGACCTAGGAAACACCACATTACTATGCATGACTCTTTGAACTCTTTTTAAAACATCCACGGCCTCCGGTGCTAGAAAACCAAAAGTGTCAAATGCAAAAGGTATACTTTTTGCACCCCCAGGGGTTCCTCCTCCATCCCATGAAATGACCATAGTACCCCCCTCGCCATCTAGAAAGCGAGCACTTTTCGCACTCTAAGTATCGAGTGTCAATATTTTATACTAAAACTGGACGCCGGCACCCCATGAATGAAAAAATCATGAAAAAAAAGAGTTTGCTCTTGGTGTGAAATAATTTACATTGTCAATCAATAATTTTTTTAAAATCTCTTTTTAAATATACCCCACATTACATGGTTATACTCCACATTAGTGTGAAATAATTTACATTGTCAATCAATAAAAATTTTATTTTCCTCCATATCAACCTAATTCACCTCACTTTCTTAATATGACATAAAAAATTAGATCATTTTTATTAATTGTCAGTGTATAATTAATTTACACTGATTGTGCGTATTATTTAAACTCTAACAAAAATAGACGGCTAAATGCACTCATAGGTCCTTTAAGTATTACGTTCGTAATAGATTGGTCCTTTAAGTTTTTTAAGTAACAAATAAATCTTTTAAGTTTTTTAAGTAACAAATAGGTCCTTTAAGTTTATAATTTGTAACATCTAGGTCCCCCAATTACTTAAAAAATAGGACGTAGATGTTACAAATTACAAACTTAAAGGACCTATTTGTTACTTAAAAAACTTAAAGGACTTATTTGTTACTTAAAAAACTTAAAGGATCAATTTATTACAAACGTAAAACTCAAAGGACCTATGGATGTATTTTGCCAAAATAGACCAATGTTCTCTACCATTTATTAATTTGAAAAATATACACATGGTTTATTTTACAGTAAACACTTATTTACAAGGTGAGTATACCTAGGGCGCACGAGTAACCAGTAGGTGGCAAAAGTAATTTCATTTTGATTGGAGAATTGTGAAAATGAACATAATAAAAATAAGAAAAATATTTTTGCCACCCTACCCATTTTCTGGCGCGCGCTACGAATTGACCAAAATACCCCATGTCCGCTACTTAAGTAGCGGATACACCCAAAAACACCTTACCATAATAACGTCCACTACATAAGTAGCGAAAGAGTAAAGTGAGAAAGGCGTAGGCCACTATTTTGTAAATAAAACATATACATTTGCCTATTTTGTAAATATTTCATTCCCTTTTAGTTAGGTATTGCAGTTACATTTAAACTAAATTTGAATAATTGATTTTGTAAATAACAGTTGCTATAGTTTTAAAATTCAAGTAAATGAAATTATCCATATGGTGAACTAAAATTCAAATTCACATGATTTTTTTTTGTTATTCAAAAGTGATGTTAGAGAATTTGATTCAATTCAATATATAAGGATACTGTCTTGGGTTCCTGTTATTCCTAACCCATAAAAAAGATAATAACACTGCATCAAGCATACAATAAATTACAGGTACTGTGTTTTTCTTTCATATATTATTATATTAACACATAATATAATAACCTACTTTGTAACTTAATACATTTTTTTAAGTGGGATTTCATTCGATTTAAAATTGAAAATAAAATTCAAAGCATGTGTAATGAGAGGTTGGCATCTAAAATAGATCTTCATAATGTTGTGTATAAGTATAATAATTAAATTAAAATAAAAGAATTTTCTCTTTGAAACTCAGTACCAGCACGTTGTCAATGATCATATCATACATTGGAAATAACATGTATCATGTCCAAGCACTCATGCAGACCCAGCAAATGAGGAGGCTTTAAGATGACTTTGTTGAGAGGAAATTTCAAAACTTTGATAACCACATTGAACCAGGCTCAGTTGAATGCAGGCAAGGTTAATACCGCGGATGAGCGCCAAAGGTCGGCATAGAGTCACAGAGCAAAGCACCCGAGTTGAGGAAACAAAAAGCCACCAATGTCATTTCTTTTGACATTTCTTTATATCGACCAAAACCGTGAAACTCAAGCAAGGTCAAAAGGTGTAAATAGCCGGCGGCAGCCGGTAATGGTCAAGTTTTGTCACAATCGGTAATATTACAGATGTTCCCTCACTTCTTGTTTTTGGAACCAATAACAAAGTATGCATTCTAATCGGAATCAGATGACAACTGAGGAGGACACAATGTAGCAACCATTTTAGACAACATCTCCTGCATTTCCTCCAATTCTTCTTTTCCGAAACCCCAACTCCTAAGTAACTCTGCTCCGGCTGCTCCTCGCGTAATTCCATACCGGTGAAGATTTTGCAGTTTACTCTCCAAAAGTGGTAAGACAGCACTGCTGGAACGTAATCTGGCAGCCATGGGAATGGAATGGACATCAAGGGATCCTTTTGATGAAGAATTAGTCAGTTGGTCACTCGTCAATTTGCCGTGCTTGCCAACTTGGTTTCCAAAGATTGATGGAAAAGGCAAGGGAATAGGCAGGGGACAAAGAGCGACAGATAGATGGCTGAACATTGGCCTTGTGTTGGCACGTTGAAAAGCCGCATCAACTGTATCTTTTACTTCACAAACTGAAGCACGACGACCTTCTATTGACACAAAACAGCAAAGGGGTTGAGATGAAAAGAATCATGCAGGAAACAGAACTTGGGAAGAAATAGAAGATAAAAATACACCAAGTAATATAGACAAATTAATTTGATAAGACATGATTGTTGTTTTCGACACAGACATGTCTCTTGCCAAATTGCAGACTCCAGGGATTCACAGACTGGCCAGTATTGAAATTCTGTTATGATTCAGTTAGACTTGTAACTAACTTTCTGTGAATCTATTTTTCATTGATTAGAGAAAGGGTACAGTCAAGTATATATAGGGCTAAGGGTGTGTTAGTCTTACACAAGGACTAACACACTTTACTAACTATGCTTAGTTTAACAAGACTATACTAAGCTTGACCTTATCCCTAAAGGGTTAGATAACCCTTGACTCTTATCTAAAGAGTCTTTACAATGCTTTACATAGCTTACACTAACAGCCAGATACTCTAAAATTAACCATTTTCACCATAATCCTACCAAGGACGTCAAGTTGAGATCTAAAGATGTTATAAGACCTCTTACAAATTTCACGGACATTAAGAAAAGTAGTTGTAGCAATAAATTTATAAAAATTGTGTTAATTTTACATAATTACCCCTATACAATTGATAATATAAAAAGAGAGAAAATAAATCTGTGTTTCCCAATTGTACATTTAATAGGGATAGTTTTGTAAATAAGTCATCAATGCATATGAAAGTTTGAATAGGGTCTTATATTAAGGGACTACAAATATAGAAAGTGGGTCTTATAATTAGGGACAGAGGTAGTACTATTTACTTCCAACCATTATTCTCTATGAGATACAGGCTATCACTAAACATGATCAATGATAAGATATTGTGGTGCCGTTTGATCCATGTAATGGATATGGCTTGGTGGGAAAATGTTTCCGTTGGTTGGTTGGTTGGTGTGCTTATTAGATACAGAGCAAGATCATTGAAGTGGATAATAATGTTCAATTTAGAAAACTATGACAAGAACATACAAGAAAAATCAATGATTAATAAAATACCTGATGTAAAAGCTCCATGTACTGTCAAGTGTTCAATTGCCTGTATGTCTTCACCGTCCTCAGAAATCATTGGGGTCAATGGCTGAAAATGTTCTAACAAAGACGGTTCATTCTGTCCTCCTGAATTTAACAATAAGATCAATCAAATAAATATCTTGTCAAGAAGATTAACTCTAATTATTCACATCATCACATGTACCAGTTAAGGCAGGTGTTGGCATGGCAACATCCAGAATTGACACCATATTCTGTCTTCCTTGCCCTGATAACATTTGTATAAGTCCATGAAAATCAACAGCCCCAGAAACAGAACATGCATCTGCAGTAGGCCCAACTGGTCCCATTCGGAAAGGAAGACTAATGGAGTGTAGTGCAGCAGCATAAACTGCACTTGAGTGGTAATGCTTCTCATCTTCAATGTGGAGGAATTTGGAAGCTTTACCTACGAAGTGCGATGAAAAAGGAAACTTAAGACCAGAATATCAAAAGAAGGTTTAGTTTAATTGATAAGAAATTTGGAATCTATAATTTATGCATCGATGAGCCAACAACACATTTGACATCAGTGAGGAAACCACATTAATATTAGAATAGATTACAAAGCAATTTAAGGTCATCAATGACATGTAACCATTTGTTAATAGAGTATCAGCATCTTAAACATCATTATTTGCAACCTATTATCAAGGATGGATATTGACTATTGAATTTGAGTAGTCTAATGATAAAACTCTACATGACAAAGGGCCTGTTTGGATTTGGCTTATTTTCAAGCTTATGAAATAGCTTATGCCAATAAATAAAGTTTTATGTTGATTCATAAATTTTTAATGACAAAAATTGTATTTTTATAAGTTGTTTTATAATAAAATACCTTGAAAGATTTATAATAATACATAAAAGCTAATTTATTTGCATAAGCTATTTTGCATAAGCTCAAAAATAAGCCAATCCAAACAGGCCCAAAAACTATTACACTTACTTAAGGAGGGCAAGCCAACAGGTACAATAAGTTTACAATAGGATGATAGTCTTGAAAATGATATAGCATCATGAAGCTCCTCTAAGATTTTACGGTTCCTGCTCTGAAGACTTGCCCGTGAACCAGAACCACGGACAGCATACAGCATGACAGGCGTGTTTGTATACTCATCCACAATATTCTCTAAAAATTCAGAAGCCACGGCAGAGAAACCTCCAGAGTCATCAACTACAAATTGAAATCCCTGCCAAATTTTAAAGAATGGTTGTTAAGGGAACAACAAACCAAACTGAGTTTTATGAAAGCCTAACGAAAAAAGGTTATGGGTAAGATCAAAACTCCATGTTTTATTAGCATATGAATAGAACCATCAATATGAAAATCTCACGCTGAATTAGACAAAGCTAAACAATAAAATAGGTTTGTGGATTCTGATACTATGATGTCACTGTGTCAGATTAGCGTAGCTTTTGCAGAATTATGAATATTGTACTTCTGTTAACAGATTCTATTCATGGTTTATGAAATAATGCATACATTCAAAGTTTTGTTATAAGAGTCGAAGGTAAAGCTACGTGAGAACTATTCCCTAAACCAAAAACTAGATCAAAAAATGAAAAATAGGTACCTGTACATGGTCACATTCTTCAACAAAAAAACGAAGCCTCTCACTAATTTCTTCCCCATGTGAAGACCAAGCAAACGAATCCCTTCCAATTCCATAATTGTCAAAATCCTCAACATCTGTCCAAACTCCGTTTAATTCATATAAACTTTGGGGGTGGAAATGTACTTTTGAGTAATCTGTCCAAAACTGAACTTCATTTTCTAGACACTCAGTTATATCCTTATCCTGATCCTCACTCGAAGAACCACTGTTCTCATTCACCATATTCAAGTTTTCTTCTTCATAAAGTCTTTGTAGGAACAAATTCTTTTTGCGAGGTTCAGAGGCTTGGGTGGAAACTTCACCAGTCCTGCACATAGGTCTATGGGCATCAGGCACGTTTTAACATAATTTTAAACCAAAAAACTTGACAGACGCAACTGTTGAAGTAGATTTGATGTCCAATAATATAAACATACGAGTAAACAGAACACCAAAAGATCTGCAAGCAGAAACATACAATTTGTTATTTTATGCAGTATTAAAACCGTTTTCTTGAATGCTTCTGTAGCAAAGATCTGCCTTCTCTATTAAAGTTTTCAGGTATTTCCTATATCAAAAACCTATTCAAGACAGGACCTTTTATAGAAATATGATGAATTCATCCCCATTTTTCTAAAAGATACTAATAATTTTGAGAGAGAAGTCACACAGCAGAAATCAACATTCACAACAATGATGTCAGTGTTGGAATTGGAGTGCCTTCCTCAATCCTCTACATTCTTTCTTCTCTATTTTATTTATCATTAAACAATCGTCATAAAAGCGTAAACTAAAAGTTCTCACCAGGTGAAAATATCTGATGTTGCGGGAGCAGCCTCCTTATACAGCGTACCACGTGAACTCATAGATCCAAGGGATCCTGGAAAAGTTAACAAATCCAAAAAACAGATTACAAAGGGGATGGAAGGAATTATGCTAAAATATGTTTACAGCGATATACATGCTATCAACAGAAGACAAATGTAAGACAGAGCAAATGGAAGTTGCAAGGATTTTAGCTGAGATAAAAACTGACATCCAAAAAGGAAACAGAAACACCATATAGCAAGATGCTGTATATTTTTTCAATTCCATAAAGGTAGTAAAGGCTAGCAATGCTGCATAAAAAGTTTAAATGTGTGGGATTCATGTCAAAAGTGAACATCTGGAATTCTCTTGGGTGAAAAGTCAACAATCTCAATGTTGTACTGTTTACTACCAAGATATAGTTAATTACCGTTCGCAATAAGAAAATAAGTTGTCTTCTGCTTTTGGTATTGTAAGTTATAATTATAATATAGTCAGTCCTCTTGTTTATATTGTTTATGATTTTCCTATCAACTTAACATGCTCATGCGATTTCTATCTCCACACAAAAAAATCAGTTAACGGGTTTCGTACATCAATGAACCTTTTCACCAATGAAATAGGTCCGACTAAATACGTACAATGTCTTTTTATCGCTTTTCTTTTCATAGTACAGTAGAATGTAATACTAGCCATAAATCCTTCAAAAGCACATAGTGGTGTCAACTTAATGAACAACAATCCCAACAAATAGATCCAATGAAAGGCACAAGATCAACAATGATATACTTTTTCAATATAAAAATATATAAATTGAATACCTCTCATGTTTATTGAGACTAGGCGAGGAGTGTATGTACTGATGCCCTGCACACATTTAAGCAAAAATAGTATAAGCATAAGTAGAACAGCTAATGCTTCTAGCCTGTTTGGATTGACTTATTTGAGCTTATTTACTGGCATAAGTTCTGTGAGACTTTATGGGAGAGCTTATGAAAACAACTTATGACAATTTCCATAAGTTTTTTTCAGCTAATTTTCACAAGTTCTCCAATATAGCTTATAAAAATAACTCGTAGCATATATAAAAACAATTTATCTTTATTTTAGCTTTTGCTATAAAAATAGTTTATGGAAGCTTAAACATAACCGTTTATCATGATAACTGCACCTGCTGTGTTTCACCGGTACGATAAAGTACGTCCATGTTAAGATCATGATTCTTATAGACTGAATCAGCTTGAGGGTCTTCAGCTAATCCAATCAACTCATCCTAAAAATTGAATGAACACAGATTAATTACTACATAATCAAACAACGAAAAATGGTTACTAGAACTAAAACAGTGAAACAACATTTCAAACAAAGAGTGAATAGGAATTGAAACCTGGAAGTTCCAAAAGTGAGAGCCAACATAGTTTGCATAATCACCAACTTGGATAGTTACAATTTCTTTCATGTTTTCAATGAAGGAGGTGACCGGAGCACCGCCGCACAAGAGAGAGCTTCTGGTGGGAGAAATAGGGGTTTTAGAGAGAGAGAGAGAGAGAGAGAGAGAGTAGGGTTTATGAACTTCACGGTGGCACTTTGTTTGCTTTGTGAAGGAAAAGTAGAGGAAAGAAAATGAGTAGAAACAAAAATATGCAACCCTGTAATGAAAGAACAAGGTTAGGGAAGTAAACGAATAAGGGTTAACTTAGCGGTGGTAGCCGGTAGGCGTTAATCAGTTGAAAGAATAGTATTTTTTTATTTATTTTTTTGTTCAAAGTATTTTATTTTTATTTTTTTGAAAGGGGAAGAATAATATTGTAAATTTAAAACTAATTTAGAGTATATATTTAAATTTTATAAATAAAATATACTATCAAACGGTGTTAAGTTAAATGAACTAAATTGTATATTTAAACATAAGAGAAAAGAAGAGTGTAATATTAGAAACTCTCATGGATGGGGAGTGTAATTTAATCAAAATAAAATATTAGCAAAAGTGTCTAACACTAATTGAGCATTGCTATTTAACAAAAAAAAAATTATATAAGAAATTAAAAAATCCATAAAAAAAAAATTCGACCAATTATAAATTGGTTAACCATAAACGGAGGAGAGTTGTTATAGTTGGTAAGTTTTAAATGTTGTCACATAGGATTATTCTCTTACTTGCAAACAAACTATCACGTAACTGCGATCGATAGGGAATTTGAACCATTTGATAATAAAATTGACCCCGAACCAAATAAAACTGGTGGTGAAAACCACAAAAAAAATCTTATTAAATGTCATTTTCCAAATTAATTTCATCTACTAAATTTATAAAAAACAAACCAAATGACTTTTTTTTTTTCACCATTTATCTGGCTCACTCGACCACCTAATCGGGTTTGGAGTCAGTTCTACATATTACTTTAAAATCAAAATTATTTTATATAAAACAAACCGAATCACTTTTTAAAATCAAAATTATTTTATATAAAATCTACAAATTATTTTCTTTGTAAAATATCATTTAAAAATTCTATTTTCCTAATTTTAATGTTGAGTGTTATATCAAATAAATATTAGGGTACGTGAATTGTCATTCTTTTGAGTTAGTATTTTGTGGATAGATGTACCAAAAGAATAGCGTGGATTATTCCTACATAAAAGTCTCAAACTCAACAAAATCCATGTATAAGGATAAGATGGTGGTGAGAGGGAAAAGAATTTGACGGTTGAAATGAAACTAATGCATGAAATGGAAAAGAAAAAGAAAAAAAAAAAAAACTATTGCAATTTGCATGATCCACTCATGAGTGAATCAACATACGTAAAATAAATTTTGAGATGACTTGTAATTTTTTTTTTTAAAATGCTAAGAGCATCTACAATAGAGCATCTTCTTTTTTGAATACTTAACTGGGTCTACATATACACATCACTCATTTATAATTTTTTAATAATAGTACATATTAAGCACTTAATCTCTCCAACACAGTATCTCTTTAAAAAGTTTTTATTTGGACTCATCAATAACTTCACATCATTATTTTAATAATAATTTATTATTTAATAACTTAAATTGAATATATAAAAATAAATGGGTCCCATAAAAGGTATATTTTAATATAAATTGAAGTGGGCCAAAAAGGAGAGAGAGTGCTTATTTGAGACTCATTACCTATTTAATACTCAAATGAGTATTCTCCAATAGTAGTACCTATTAGGTACTGGTACTTAAAAAATAGGTACTACTATTGTGGATGCTCTAAGTATAGCGAAAACAAAATTCACGGCGACTTCACGAACTGACGTGGCAACAGCTTGGACGTTTGATTTCTCTATCATTTATGATATAAAAAATTGTTTTACCAACAGCTTGTGCGTTTTTGGTTATTATCCGGTCATCACCTTCCTCCTCTATCATTTTGGATCCCACTTCACTCTTCTTGTTTTACCTTAAACAACCAAGACGGCAAACCGATATAAATTTTATAAAATCTACCGTTAGATTGAAAGTTTATATCATATAGATCATTTATGTAAAGTTTCAGAAAAATCCAAAATCATTTTATATGTTATTGACGTACATCAAAGTTAACGGTTTGCGTCACTTTTTAAATGTCATTGATCTTTATATGTCTCAATAGCATATCAAATGATTTTGGATTTTTCTGAAACTTTACATAAATGATCTATATGATATAAACTTTCAATCCAAACGGTGGATTTTATAAAATTTATATCGGTTAAGACGTTATTAAGAGACGTAAGATTTGGTGTCAAACTATTTGGTGTCAACGGATCCTGACTCATATATATATATATATATTTTAATTTGATTAATATTTGAATTATGCATTTGTGAATATTACTATATAAATTAATATGTATTAAAATAAAATTAGATGTATAAAATATTTAAAATAATTTATAATATAAGTTAGCAAAATAGAAAATATGAACCACGGAAACGGGCACAGAAGAAAATAAACGGGCTTCTAGTATTTATTTGGATACGCGCGTAAATAGATCCCTGTTGAAGGGCAATTTCGTACTAAAAAAACAATCCCACCGAGTAACTGAACCACACCAAACATGACATGACAATAGAAATACAAATCCAAAACCCGCCACATCTTCTTCTATACACTTTCTCTCTCATCATCCTATTCTTGCGTGATGCCCTTAAGAAACGGTCACTAATTTCTTGTTCTCAATGAATCTCAACGTTCAGATCACGATGAACACAAAAAACTATTCTCTAAACCAACAACAACAACAACAACAACAACACTTCAACAATTCACAATGCCGAATCCAGAAACTCACCGTCAACACAACAATCGCCAACCTCACCGTTCCAAAACTCGACCCTCATCTTCATCGGTTCGAACCAAACCTCGATCCAAATCCAGAGTTCCTCTTACGAAACTACTCCGAGTAGCGTCAGTTGCCGGTGGGATTCAATTTGGATGGGCTTTACAACTCTCTCTTCTAACTCCCTATGTTCAACAGCTCGGAATTCCGCATGCTTGGGCTAGCATTATTTGGCTCTGTGGGCCTCTTTATGGGCTTCTTGTTCAGCCGTTGGTTGGTCATTTGAGTGATCGCTGTACCAGTCGATTCGGTCGTCGGAGACCGTTTATTTTTGGTGGAGCTGTGTCCATAGTTATATCTGTTCTTATTATTGGTCATGCTGCTGATTTGGGATGGAAATTTGGTGATACTAAAGAACATCGCCGTTCTGCTGTAGCGTTTTTTGTTTTCGGGTTTTGGATTTTGGATGTTGCTAATAATGTTACTCAAGGTCCTTGTAGAGCTTTGCTTGGTGATCTCACTGGTGAGCTTTTCTCATCTATAAATTTGAAATGTTATGATCTGGAATAATTTGTAGTTGTAATTTGTTGTTGCGGCGAAAATGAAAACCCTAATTGAACTTGTTTTTGCTGTTGTTTTTGAAATGTGTTATTTTATAATCAAAATGCTAATTGAGTAAGTAACATTGCATTTGTTTTGTTTTTTGTAAATGAGATTATGTATTGTATGGTATTGTATAGCTCTGGATGTTTAGTTGTGTTGTATTTCTCTCATTGTTGTGAGATGCTAGGTAAAGTTGGTTATCTGCAATTCTCATAAGTGCGTGACAACAAACGTCAATTGACATGAAAGACAACCGAATGTTGACATGTTGTGCGCGTGCACTCATGTGTGTGTGTGTGTGTGTGTGTGTGCGTCTCTCAGTTACAATGTGATTTCCATTTATTTGCCGGGCGATGAGCTAGCATGGATGTTTGTTTACCAAAATACAGTCACTGTGATAATCATGAATGTTGTTTTTTTCTTTCTAAGTTCTAATGATTACTATTTACCACATTTGGCAAAATATTGATTTCTAAAGTGTTTTAGAACATGTTCATTGTCAGTTGAGCATACAACATAGGCATCTAGGACACCTCTGATAAGATTAGTTCAGATTATAACCAGAAGAATTTATCATATGGGAAATCCTTAACCCCAATAAGGGAAAATGTACAACATCAAGAATAGGAAGCTACACGGAGAATTATAATTCCTGGATGTTTGAGAGATCTAGTGTTTCCCTCCCTTTTTCATGATTTACAACCTTATCCACTTCGCTCCTAAACTTCCTATTTATTCTTTCACCCAAACTTACTCTAACAACACTCTTTTATATGCAACAGCCACTTTACTACTTTGGAGTTTACTATCCTCTGCCTTCCCCTTGTATTTCCTTCAGTAGACCCTTCTAAATTAATTAAGGTCTTGGGTCTATCAAACCCTATCTATAGCTCAAGTCAGTTGATGCTGTCATGTCATGCACTTATATATCAGAAAGGTATGTTAACATTCGGATGGTTTTTAAGGGAACAGAAACTGAACTTTGATTAATCTCCTCTCTCTCTCTCTCTCTCTCTCTCTCTCTCTCCCTGTTGATTGATCTATTTTTAGTTGGGAGTTTTGTTTTTAATGTTTGAAATGAAATTCCTGCATATACTTTTGGATGCTCGTATATTTTTATTTTATTTCAAGAAAAATGATTCATGCTACATCAATATCTATGAATTCATATATCAATATATGCATAAGCACTAAACAATAAAATTCAGCTGTGCATTGTTAATGAACTTGGATTAAGATATCAACTTAAAATTCAAGGGTTGCATTGTAATGCATTTGAGCATCACATTTAAATCTAATTCTACAGTGGTTGTATACGAGATTGAGACGATTATGGGAGATTCTCTTTTTTCATGGAGAGGAGAGGAAAAAAGGATTGATTGTTTGGTTATTCCTGTAGTTGTGACATTTAGTATAGGCCTTAATTAGATGGAGTTTGGGTCTTGGTAATTTTAGGTCTAAAATCATTTCTTAGGTTTTGTGATTTTCAACTGCATTCTGTGATCCCCCTAACAGTATGTATAGTCTATATCATCAGAATGCATGAGATGCTAACCCGGCAATCATTGCTACTCACTTGATTATTTGAAAGTTGATTTCTCATTCACGCACCTCTTTTAGAGAATTAGACACCTAATTTATCTAAAGGTAAATGATATTTCTGCTGTTAGATTTTGTAGGGATCTTTATGTAGAGGACATTTCCTTTGAAAAGGTTTTTCCTTCCCTGTTTTGTTTAGTTCTCGTTACTTTTTAATCCTTGCACCATTCTTCCCTTTTGAATTTCTATGATAACATGTATTCCGTCTTGACTTGAAACTCCTATTTTAGTAAGTGCTAAAGCTTGAACTACTTTATGTTAAATGCACACGTTTTGACAAGAAGCACACCGTTTCATGTCATTATGAAACATGCTGTTTGTGGATTTTATCTTTTGATTCATTTCAAGGAGAAAACGTATAGAATGTAGAGTCCTTTTTAATAATCTCTTCAATTTAGGAGGAGAGTCATAGTGTCAAATTAGATAATTTTTTGTATTATACTGACATGCTATATAAAACTCTGCTAGATATATCTCACGTTTGATAGATAGTTCCAAAGGACTATATTTGCATAACAAATTTTTAGATGATCCAAGAGGACTATATTTTGGCGGAAGCTAAATTGACTGATGTTTTTTAATTTAAGGGGCTAAATTGCCATTTTACAAATTTGAGGGACTAAATTGTCCGACCCTTACGATTTTGAAGACTAAAATGCTGATTTATCCCATTGACATCCTTCATGTTTTGTTGATCTATCTTTTTCTTCTTTGAAATGTAAGGTAAGGATCATCGAAGGACACGTGTCGCAAATGCTTATTTCTCCTTATTTATGGCTATTGGTAACATTCTTGGGTATGCGACTGGATCATACAGCGGTTGGTACAAGGTCTTTCCTTTCACACTCACCCCTGCATGCAATATTAGCTGTGCGAATCTCAAGTCTGCTTTCTTTCTGGACATTATTTTCATTATCATCACCACCTATATCAGTATCATGGCAGCTAATGAGGTGCCTCTAGGGTCAAGTGCGGCAGCCAATGCTGAAGCAGCAGAGTCAGGTGGTAGTGCAGAAGAAGCTTTCCTGTGGGAGCTGTTTGGGACATTTAGATATTTTTCAAAGCCTATATGGGTAATATTGTCTGTTACTGCTCTAACATGGATTGGGTGGTTTCCATTTCTTCTATTCGATACCGATTGGATGGGCCGAGAAATTTATGGTGGTGAGCCAAATGGAGGCGCTTATTATGATACCGGAGTTAGAATGGGGGCGCTTGGTTTATTGCTTAATTCAGTCGTTCTTGGAATAACATCATTACTCATGGAGAGGCTATGCAGGAAGCGGGGGCCTGGGTTTGTGTGGGGAGTTGCAAACATCCTAATGGCCATCTGCTTTGTAGCAATGCTTATAGTAACCTATGTGGCAAATACCATTGGTTATTTAGGCAAAGATCTACCGCCCACTAGAATCGTGATATATGCACTGGCAATCTTTACCATTCTCGGGTTTCCACTGGCAGTAAGTTGCTTTATCTTCTGCTAAAAGCATATTTTTGTTCATTTTCTGTCTCTTATGTTCCTTCAAATCAACTACAATCCTTTTGCACATATTTTTTTGAAGTCTCGTATGAAGTGTGTCACTTGACTTGATTTTGGCCAGATAATCTCGTTACCCAAAACGGGGACCCTTTTGTTCTCCCAGTTCATTAAAATCTCCATACATATTGTGTTCTTGCATTTTTCTCCCTCGTACATGTTAAGTGTCTCGACTCTTGAATGAATATTGGCTGCATAATCTTAACTCAATTTGGCATGTTTTCTTAAATTTTTAGTTTCAGAGCCACAATGTGATGCAAAATAAATCTGGAAATGATCCCATTGATTATGCTTAAGTTTAAGAATGCATGTGTATTGAGCGCTATATTTAATTTAATCCGACTTCTTAATCATTTCAGATCACTTACAGTGTTCCATATGCCTTAATTTCGACGCATATTCAGTCATTGGGGCTTGGCCAAGGTGGGCAGCCTTGATACCTTATTATTCTTTCTTGGATATATGTATATAAATATATTTATTTATATTAAATGTTGGTACTTTCAGGATTGTCAATGGGAGTCCTAAATCTTGCAATCGTGTTCCCACAGGTATTGCCTCTTTAGAATATCGGCTTTTTTAACAGTTAAATTATCCACCCCTGGACAGAGATCCAAATGTAGATTTGTGAAATTGTTTAGCACTTCCAATAGTTGTTTAGCGGACTAATTTAGCTTAAATTCTAAAAGTGAAGATTCATGGAATTGTTTAGCCTCCCAATAGTTATTTAAGGAAACTAATTTGGCTTAAATAATCAAAACATATTATCTTGAATTAAACGTGAGAAATGGTCCCGAGTCTTGAGGTGACCACTCACAATATCATCACTGGATAAAGAATTATAATTTGATTAATCAATTAGTTGAGGTTGATACATGTTGTCTTCTAAATTTTTAATATTTTTAGTGGCAACAGACAGTAAGATTATAGTCTACAATCCTTTACTATGATGTTGCCAAAATCCAAACATGAAAACACGACTTTTAGGTCTCTCTCAATGGGTTTCTCTAAATAAAACTACCAGCACAGTGGTGTTCATGCTGGGGCCACATTTCTATGACTTTTGGGATGCGCTGTGAATAAGAAACATGAAAATCAACAGAGGAATTATGACAGAAAAATTTAGAGTGTCTTATTATGATTGAAGTGTCATGTCTTCTCTGGTACAACTGTCCAGTGAGGGTATCACACAGATGGGCATGGATCCTCTCCCGTGAGAATTTCACTGGAGGGATTACTCACCATTCAATGTGTTTTTTTATTGCATAATAATCAACTGCAAATAAAATAATGTACGGTCCAGATTTAACTGCAGAAACTTTTCATGGGAGAGGATCTGCACCCTACACAGACATAACTCATTTTTAAAAGTATCCATGTTTAGTGGTTTCAACATTTGATTTACTTAACTCATTCACACTCTCATCTATTCAGTGCATGACTATTACGATCCGCTCATTGTTACTTGACTAGAGAATAAAGATTATTGGATAGAAGAGAGGAATATGAATACAACAATAAATCACCTTAAAGAAAAGTGCAAAAAAAATACTAATAAATAAAGGTCACAATCTTTACATATCTCTGGAGAAGATTTTGTTAGAGAAACCATGACCTGACACTGGAGATCTGGAGTCATGTAGAAATTCTTATCACAGGAAATATTTAAGGATAAGAAAGAACACTTAAGATCATGGGCATTTCGCTCCAGAGATATACACCTTAAAAAGAAATTTTAGCACAACTCAAACCATTAAAATTGCTATTGACCACTACTAAATACTCAATAACATACATAATGGTCAATATCATTTGTTCAGAATCCACTGTGCTTTGGCTCATCAATATGATCATGAATGATTACCACTTTGTATGTGAAAACCATATGTTGTGCTAAATAGTGGTCTCAATGTATTCATTTTTGTGATCCATTAATGTCTAGAATTAGATATTGTTGGAGACAGAAAGGCATATTGAGATTTAGCCAGAGTGGCATGAGCTATATGTTTTGTCATACAGATTTGATGTAAAATTTATTTGCACTTTTGTTTTCTCCCAAACTTCCCATTTCAAGCAACTGACTGACAAATTTAATGACGACTTGATGAAAACTTTTTAAGAAAGGATTTTAGTGGTGCACAGGATTTTGCATTTGTTTTAGTTACAGAGTGTATATATTTTTCATATTTGAAACAGATGATAGTGTCCTTAGGAAGTGGACCATGGGATCAGTTATTTGGTGGAGGAAACTCTCCAGCCTTTGCTGTGGCAGCTGTTGCAGCCCTTGTTAGTGGACTCATAGCTGTCTTGGCTATTCCCCGAACCGGTGCTCAAAAGCCTAGAAGCCCAGTATGAGGTGTTCGTTCTGCTTTTGGTACAGACTTCTTTCGAAGAGGGATTATGAAATTGAACAGGTAGAAATAATTTGTATATAATTATATTTTACTTCTATTAGTAGTTTTTATTTTATTTTCTTGAGTTTTCCTTTCACAAAGAACCTCCCTCCCATATTTTTTTTTTCTTTCTAATATGAATAATGGAATACATTGATGCGTTTTCATCGGGTTGGTCATTATTTAAAATCAATGACCTAAATTTAGAGTGCTATTATTTTTTGAAGTTTTGGAAACTTCAGACATTTTCCCTGTTTTCTTTTTGGTGATCTTGATGAGTGAGTGGTATGTTTAAAACAGTGAGAATATCTGTTTGGTTAACCATGGGGGGCCATGTACTGGCGGTAAGAAAGAATGAATACCCTTGATGTACAAGGATTACCGAACAACGTAAAATAAAAGAACCAATTCATATTGCACTGCTTTTTCAAACATCCTGGCAACTCAAATGTAATCATAAAAGCTGTCACCAAAATATTGATTAGATTATCTGAATTCAGTGGGGAATTTCTTCATTGTTAATCTGTCCCACATGTGAAAGATGTTGCTTTTAAATGTTAAATGTGGTAGGAAAGTACGTAGGGCATCTTCTATAGGTTCCAAAATTACTCAGGCAACATCCTTTCCAACCAAGATGAGTTGCTGCTGATTGGGAATTATTCCACATGAAAAATTCTTTTTGTTGAGGTAATGCTGTGCATAAGTGCTTCAAGCATTGATGTAGGAATCTTAGAAATTTGTGTGATATGTTTGTTTTAGTTTCATGAATGTGCTTAGTGGCCAATAGTGAATATGCTAATTGTGTCGAAACCTTGATTGAGACATGGTTTAAATACTCCTAGGCATGTTAGTATTTTTTTTTTTTTTGCTTTTAACACAATTATTCAACCAGCAAAGGGTTTTGATTTATAATGGCCATTTAATGTGGACATTTAATTTATTTTGCTTCTTTTGAACCATAGAATAAATTCTCATGTTAAGTACATATTTCACCCTTCATGAAAGTCTGATTTGCTTTCATTTCTTCGTACAATTCCTGTTACTATGACTCAAAGAGCATTTAAAAAAATACCAACCTTTATATCATCATATGTCCTAACTATTAGTGATCCAATTTTTGAATCATGTGCCAGCTGCACAACTGGAATTTCCTGCAATACTAATTTATGTTTGGATATATAGATTTTGCAGGTTAATTATAGTCCATGGTTACTTAGTGTTAACTCTTGATAAGAGTATTAAGTGAACAATTCGCGCATAGCTATAGCTTCTTTAGTTAATCTATAAAATCAAGATTATTAGTGTTCACTCATAAGCACCCCATATCTAATTAAGAAGTTGGACTCAAGTAGTCATTGAGCTTCCGTGAAGGTTGAATTGATTGGAAGTATCGAGTTTGAACCATGAATAGGACAATTCTTTATTAGATTTTATTACTCATCTCTCGATTGAATTTTAAATTATTAAGCTTCTTTCCTATGAGAACTGAAGATTAAGACAAGAAATGAAGCATCCCACCACTGTATTCAAATGTTGTGTCCAACTATTGTGACTATACACGAACGACTCGTTTGCATTTTAATTATTTGCTGGGTTAGGGAAAAAAAATCTATCTGGTCCCCAATAAGACAACTTGTTTAAGATATAGACCACAGTAAATCTGAACGCCATCATTACATGATCTTGAGGTTTTATCTGTTATAGTAAAGAATTAAATGAAATCCCTTTGGTGGGATCTCTGGATTTCCTCAACAGCACTTTTCCACTTCAAAGAGGATGCCAAATTCCAGAGGGGTTATATTCGAATTCATAAGTGTTTAATTCATTCATTGGAAGTGACTGGGTTTTTAAACTTGTTCATTGTCAGAACTTTTGATGTTGCTTTATCATCATCAGAGCATTGGGTTCCCTCACAATGATACATATCTTTCATTGAGACATCAACTGGATGAGCTAGCTACAAGTAATGGAATCTGACATGAGGTGGCCTTGTGATTCAGAGAATTTTAATCAATTTTCCTTAAAATATACAATGAAACAAAATTAATTAAAGGTGTTCAGAGTGCAAGTGAAAATGAGAGATAGTAATATATTATGGTGCATGTTTCCTCATATTCAATCACCAACACCATGTACTCCCTCTACACAGACAGAATCCTTATAATCTCATACCATTTTTGACACAATTAATTAAATGCTTGTAATTGGCTCACTTAATTATCTCTCTAATGTTTCCCATCCCCCATCTGTCTCTTCTCCATACGGCCAACTACCATCATTCTCCATTAACACCACAATTCACATGTGGTCCCTCCATCAAACCAATACCTACCTCTATATATAATCCATACATAATTCACATATGTACATACATATGCATGTCCACGTAGTAGAATTATATATTATATATTCTTTATAAAAGCGAAAATGGGAAAATATACACTCCACAATATCCATTTGTGGATTTGACCTTTTGTTCCTCAATAAAATTGCAAGATGAATTTATCTAAATGGTCAGAGTTTTGGTCTTCTTAAGTATATTGTTAAAGATTTGATTTCTCGTTCATACGTATAGTAAAAATTCGGTTGGGAGGAGATAACTCATCTTATATGCCTTACAGATTCTTCAATGGAAATTTATCATCGTTAACAACGATGAAAACTTTGTACCGATGTCATAGTAAAAAAAAATCCCAAGATGGAAGTTAACTACTTTTTATTTTAAGAAAGAAGCCATAACAAAATACATGGCAACTAACCTGTGATTGATGAATTAATTAATTTTTTATATTGTTTGTTTCATCTTTGTTTTATTGCTTGTAGGGTGCAAATTTATCCTCTAAGCAAGCATTCAACAAGAGATAATACTACAACAATTATTATTACAAGGAGAGTAGTAGTATATGATAAGCAAAGAAGAGAAGATGTATGCACAGAAAGCGTGTGGGGCCTACATTAGATGCGAAAAAAAAAACTTTGCTTCCTCTGTTGTAGCCAAGGGAATGTTTGAGCCTTTGGATGCTTCATATGGTTCGTCTATATTTAGACTGTAGTTTGTGTTATGAATTTGGAATCAAACAAACATGCATGCAATGCCAAAACATTATTTCTTTTTTATTCTTACACTACAAAGTACTACAAATTACTAACCTGCAACAATGTCTGTTGCAGTAGTAAAAGTATATTAGAAATTTTTTAAAAAAAATTACAACAAATACCATAATTACTAGTACTACATACGTATTCGTGTGTGTGTGTGTAGGCTTGTCGTTTCTGAAGTAACCCATGCGGCAAAGGCAGAAAACAAAAAAGGGAGAACAAAATGGGGAAAAAAATAAAATAATAATAATTGGTTCATTTCAGCAGTAGGGGAATATGGCTTCTCCATATCAATTTTTTGTTCAAGTTGGCATCACTAGTTTGATTGAGGATAAAGTTCGTTATGTTTCATTCACAACGGAAATCAAAAGCAAACGTGCTGTTTTAAAATATTATCCACAATTGTTCATTCCGTTAATAACTCGTGCGAGTTTAAACATTCATTCATGTTAACCAGTGGCGGAGTCAGAAATAATATTAAGCCTGAGCACAATTTTAATCGCAAATGTACATATATTTATTGGTATAAGGTTTTTGGATTGGGGGTTCGTCCATATCCGACCGTTTTTAACTAATAATAATATATATATTATTTATATACTAAAATAATAATAAAAGTAATTAGTTTTAAGGATTTAATCTAAATATTTGAGATTAACACAAAAGCAAGCAAACATATTTTTTTTGGTATTTTGTGTTATATTTAAGCATGAGGTAAAAAATTAAAATCAAAGAAAAACAATAATAATACATGTTTTTACTATTTTTACCATATATAAAAAGGAAACAAAGTTGATATTTTTAGTATTTTTGATAAAGAAAACAGAAATATATTTTTGGAATTTTTAGATATTTTTAATAATGTATATAAACAAATAAAAGAAAATGAAGGAAAAAAAACAAAAGGGAGAAAGTGGGAGTTGAACCTAGGACCTCCATATGCTCAATCAAAAACCAAACCATTCGACCAATGCACATCCCACCAATACTAAACAGCTTAAATAATATATATTAAAACACATTTTGTGTCACTGTTCATCATCTTCAACCTCTCACCAAAACCTCAAAATTCGTTTTTTCCATTTTTGCATCAAATTGGACATGTAAATATACCATTTTGCTCATAATTTCATCAGGATTATGAATATACACTTAAATTTTAATAATCCTTACTCAAACTTCAAAATTTTAGATTAAAATAAAAACCCTAAATATAAAAAAAATAAAAATTGAATTTGGGGAAGCCTGGGCACCTGCCCAGCCTTGCTGGGCGGTGGATTCGCCCCTGATGTTAACTTGTGTTTTAAGGGTAAAGGAAGAAATTAAAAAACAAATTTTGTATTAAAATGTTTTTTTAAGATATTAAATATAAAACTTATGACCACTTGAATGAGATGGTAAGGAGTCTCTCCTAGCTTAATCAAAAGTTTTGAGTTCGAATCCAATTTAAAATATGCAACAATGTTAAGTGTTAACTCCATTTTGAGAGAGTTTTTTTTTTGTGAAGTGAGAAAGTTTATTATTAGTTTATGTTTTTTCTTTTTGTTACTATTATTAGTTTATGTAGTTATACACAAAAAAATCTGATTCTTGCAAAAAGAATACATAATTTTCAAGAAAATATTTCTACATTTTAAAGGAAAAATACATTAGTCCCCTTGGAGGTTGGAGCATTAATTAAAGAACTAAATATAGTATAGTTTTCTTAAAATTTATGAAAGGAACAACAAAAACTGCGCCCAAAGCGATTCACACATAAATCTTATCCTATTTAAAATACCTCTCCTATAAAAAAAAAATTAAAATGCTTCTAATAAAATTAGTTAGGTTTCTTCACAAAAAAGAAATAAGTTATTTTTTACAAACAACGGAAATCAAAAGCAAAACATGGTGTTTTAAATATCATCCATCATTATACATTTAGTTAATATAATTCAAATTTTAAATATAACAAATATTAACATGTGATTTAAAGACATATGTTAATAAAACATTTTTTTAAAGCATAAGAAAGCAAAACTAGAACTTTAAACATATTTATTGTCGAAAAAAAAACTTTAAACATTTGGAGACGGGATCCTCTCCTATCACAGGAGAATTCAGTTGAATCTAAACCGTTCATTTTTAATTTTTTTTACAATAAATCAATGATTAAAAAAAAATATAAAGGATAGGAAATGAGAGGTAGAGAGAGAGAGAGGCGGTGGTTCTAGGGCTTGCCTAGGGCAATCGCGCCGGCAAACTTGGTCGGTCAGTCGTGTTTCACGGGGGGGTAGGGCCTTCGGCAGGGTGCCACAGATGGGGTGGGATGATGGAGAGTGGACGGAGGTTCGGCGGCGGCGGCGGCGGAAAGTGCATAGACAACACGATTCTGATGTCGACTCATTTAGACAGGGCAGACGATACAAAAGGGGTGAGACTCCCTTGTCCAATCGCTCTATTTCTTCTGTTCGCAGAACTTGTTCTTCTCCCTTCACTCGTGATCGTCGCTTTAGGCAGCACCAGTCCCGGTCGCGTTTTGCAGATATGCAGCAACACGTTCCACGCGGTTACGACTCTGACCTTCATGTTCCTGTACACGCGCGCGAGCCACGACGAAGGATTGATGCTGATGGTCGGCACCAGGTCACGGACATGACTAAGCAACGGTGGGCGGTGGAGAATTCAAAATCGTTTCCTAGGGTCGGTGATGGTAAGCTAGCTCAGGTAGTGGGCGGGATCAGTAGCAACAGCTCTGGTCGACAACGGTACGTGTCCTTCTATTTCACAAACTTCCCGGTTCAATTATCGTATTTTTATCTCCGTAAAGGATTTGAAGTTTGTGGAATTTTGGAAGACATTTACGTAGCTAGGAAACGAAACAAGCAAGGTCAGCCTTATGGTTTTGTTAGATTCTCCAATGTTAGAGACATCCCTAAGTTAACCAAGGCGTTGAATGCGGTGTGTTTTGGTGATTTTCGTGTCCGAGCACGGGTGGCTAGGTTTGACCGTAACAATGCTCCTGTCGACGAACCAGAAGTGGATGGTTTGGAGGCGGGTGTGACGGGTGCTGTGAAGGATGCAGACAAGCCCAAAGAGCAGTTTTTAAGGCTTGATGACATGAAACCACAGGTGGAAGTGAAGCAACGGTGTGAGACTCTCGCAGTTACGGCAAACGGGGGTCTGGACTCTCAGGAGGGAGTGAGGGTGGGCGACGTTCTAGTGCGCCTGGGCAAGTTTGACGGACCTGGTTCTAAGAAGCAGGAGGACATGAAGCTAGTGGAGCATGCCACCGGTGAGGGTAAAGAATCTCGAACCTATGTTCGTAGTTACAAAGCGGCTCCTGATGACGTGAACTGGGCTCGGTGCGGAGTGGTAGCCACGATTGCTAACGGGGAGGCAGGGTCGGTGGTGCGCCGTCGACTGGAGGACGCCGGCTTCAAAGGTCTGGACCTCATTCACTTGGGGGGGTGCTAGAGTTTTTGTTCGGAGCCTGGACGGGACAGAGGTGCTGGCTGTTTTAGATGGTGCAAATGACTTCTTTTCTATGTGCTTTTCACACTGGGTACGTTGGGATACGGCAGTGATCCCTTTTCAGCGGGGAGCGTGGGTCCGCATCTACGGTGTCCCATTGCAAGCATGGAATGATAGTTTTTTCAAGTTAAGTGTTATGGACTGTGGTAGATTTCTGCGCTCGGACAGCTATACCGCGGCGAAAGATAGACTAGACTACGCGCGAGTTCTGATAGCAACTACAGCAATGGCGGTCATAAAGAGAGTGGAGCTTTTGATGGTGGATGGGTCTTTGGTGGAGGTCCAGATTGTTGAGGAGTGGGGCTACGAGTTGGGTGATGATGCATGCTTGCTTGAGGATGATAATGTGTCAAAGGCATCACCAGCAGCTGACGATGACTTTCGCTGTGATCACGAAGCAATTAATCAAGTTGACATGTTAATTGATCAAATTGCGAAGGGGGTGCCGGCTGCGACACATGCGCAGGAAGAAGACATGCAGCCAGTCCTTGAGCCTGCGGTAGTAAGACAGGACGCTTCGGATGCCAGCATAGACCGAGTGGCTGCGTCAGAGATGCTACCCCAGGATAAAGTAGCGTCAGTTTCTACGGGGCCCGGACAGTTTGGTGATGTACCCAGGGTCCTTGAGTGTCCACCGAAGATGGTGAGGTCTGCCACGACCCAGGCCCAGCGTCAGCGTACAACGTCGTGCCCGCCCGCTGGTCGCTCAGGTTTGTCGGGGCCATGGAGTTTGGAGTGGGTGGATGCGCTTAAAAATGGCGGTGCAAGGGATCAGCTTAAGAAGGCGGATATGGGTCAATCAAAGACAAAAACGGGGGGCTTTCTACGCCATTCGCGCTTTAGCCTTAAAAGGATTGCACGTCTCCCAATCGATGATCGACGGGAGGTGATGCAAATCTTGCAGAAGAATGCACGGAAACGTAGGTCCAGGGAGGCGGCCAGTCGATCCCGCGCGACTGGAGCTCGGGCTTCTGCTACAGACGGACACTCGTCCTCTTCCGTTAATAATGACTGGAAACACTGGGTAGCTATGCAGGGTCAAGATCATGCGGTGGAGGATGACGTGTTGGAGGTGGGGAATTTTGTTGGAGCCACTTTTAAGGGAGATAAGAATAATATGTTTAGTGTGCTCTCTAAGCCGGGGACCGGTAAGCGTGCTTCGATGGGTGCGGTGCGGGGTGAGGTGACCCCGCAGGAGCAGCCTAGTTAGGCTTAGGTGCTTGGTTCGCTTTGTTGGGGGAGGGTGTGTGTGATGAAGATTGTTTCGTGGAATGTTAGGGGTCTTGGAAGGGTAGACAAGCGGAACGAGGTTCGGAAGTTGGTTCGGGAGAAAAACCCGCTTGTTGTTTGCTTGCAGGAGACTAAATTACAGACATGTGACAATTTTCTTTGTACTGCAATGTGGGGAAGCACGCCTTTTGGTTTCTCGTTTCGCCCCTCGGTCGGGGCGTCAGGCGGCCTACTGACGATTTGGGACACAACGGAGGTTGAGATGTGGTCGTCGCTCAGTCGCGATCATGCCTTATGGTGTCACGGTCGGTTTATAAAAACTGGAGAGGAATTCTGGGTGGCAAATGTGTATGCACCGTGTGAGGGTGGAGCTAAACAGCGGTTGTGGGATTCGTTGTCCGCGCGGTTGCAGGTGCTGCGCGGGATGAGGGTTTGTGTGTGTGGGGACTTCAATGCTGTGCGGAGCATCGCTGAGAGGCGTTCCACAAGCAACGGGCAACGCCCCTCAGATCATTTAGATTTTAATCGCTTTATTGATGATAACTGCCTGGTTGATCTCCCGCTGTGTGGCCGAAAGTTTACCTGGTACAGAGGGGATGGTCTTGCGATGAACTGCCTTGATAGGTTTCTGCTCTCTGAAGAGTGGTGCCTGTCATGGCCTAATTGCATGCAGTTAGCGCAATTGAGGGGTTTGTCAGATCATTGTGCTCTTGTACTGGCGTCGGATGAGGCAAATTGGGGACCCCGACCATTGAGGATGTTGAAATGCTGGAGGGATGTCCCTGGTTATAATCTTTTTGTCAAGGAGAAGTGGGGTTCCTTGAGTGTTGGTGGATGGGGTGGCTTTGTTTTAAAAGAAAAACTGAAGGTGATGAAAGGTGCTCTGAAGGAGTGGCATGCGGCCCATGCCCAAAATTTATCAAGTAGGATTGATTCCCTTAAAGTCCGGCTGTCATCGCTTGACTTAAAGGGGGAAGAGGACACTCTTTCGGAGGCAGATCTTGCGGAGATGCATGGGGTCTCGGCGGACATTCATTCGCTGTCTCGGCTCCAGGCTAGCATTAATTGGCAGCAATCCCGCTCGAAGTGGCTTAAGGAGGGAAATGCTAACTCCAAGTATTTCCATTCCATGTTAACCAGTCGGCGGCGTGGCAATGCCATTTCTTCGGTCCAGGTGGACAGCGTGACCCTGGAAGGGGTGCACCCCGTCCGGCAGGCCGTGTTCTCTCATTTTGCGGCTCACTTTAAGGCTAGAGATGTGGTGCGGCCTGGGGTGGAGAATCTTAGGTTCCGAAGGCTGTCTGGGGTTGAAGGAAGCGGGCTGACCAGACCCTTCTCCGAGTCGGAGGTGAAGGCCGCAGTCTGGGATTGTGATAGCTTTAAGAGCCCTGGACCAGATGGGGTTAACTTTGGTTTCATAAAGGACTTTTGGGAGGACATGAAGGGGGATGTCATGAGGTTTATCTCCGAGTTCCACCGTAATGGTAAGTTAACCAAGGGCCTTAATTCCACTTTTATCGCTCTTATCCCGAAGGTGGATAGCCCTCAGAGGCTGAATGACTTCCGGCCCATCTCGCTAGTGGGAAGCCTCGATAAGATTTTGGCCAAACTTCTGGCCAATAGACTGCGGATAGTAATCGGTAGTGTTATCTCCGAGACGCAAACCGCCTTTGTGAAGGATAGGCACATCCTTGATGGCATTCTCATAGCAAATGAGGTGGTGGATGAGGCGCGTAGATTAAAGAAGGAGCTGCTGCTTTTTAAGGTGGATTTCGAAAAAGCCTACGATTCGGTGGATTGGGGCTACTTGGACGCGGTTATGGGCAAGATGGGTTTTCCGACCCTGTGGCGGAAATGGATACGGGAATGTGTCTCCACAGCCACCGCTTCTGTTTTGGTCAATGGAAGCCCCACTGACGAGTTCCCCTTAGAACGCGGATTACGCCAGGGGGACCCACTTTCCCCTTTCTTATTCCTTTTAGCCGCGGAGGGCTTGCATGTGTTGATGCAGGCCATGGTTGAGGGGAACAGATTCACGGGCTATCGTGTGGGAGGGCTGGAAACTGTGAGTGTGTCTCACCTGCAGTTCGCCGATGACACATTGCTTCTGGGATCAAGAGTTGGGAAAACGTTCGGGCTTTGCGTGCGGTGCTCCTTTTGTTCGACCTGATGTCTGGTCTGAAAGTGAACTTCAACAAGAGTATGCTGGTTGGGGTTAATATATCGGATTCGTGGTTACGTGAGGCTGCATCTGCACTGAGGTGTAGGGTGGGGGGAATCCCTTTCCTCTATATGGGTCTCCCTATTGGTGGGGATCCGAGGCGTCTGGGTTTTTGGGAACCGGTTTTGGAGCGCATTAGGAGTAGATTGTCTGGGTGGGGGAGTCGCTTCCTATCTTTTGGTGGTCGTCTGGTTCTTCTTAAATCTGTCTTGACTTCGTTGCCTGTCTATGCACTTTCCTTCTTCAAAGCACCCTCTGGTATTATCTCGTCTATTGAATCTCTTCTGATTCACTTCTTTTGGGGGGGATGTGAGGACTCTAGTAAAACATCTTGGATTAACTGGAAAACTATATGCTTGCGTAAGGAGTATGGAGGTTTGGGGGTTCGGCAGCTTAGGGAGTTCAATACTGCCCTGTTGGGCAAATGGTGCTGGAGGACGTTGGTGGAACGTGGGGGTCTTTGGTTTCGAGTGTTGGTGGCTCGTTATGGTATAGAGCACGGCAGATTGCGAGAGGGAGGGAGGACGGGGTCAGCTTGGTGGAGGGAGATTGTGAGGATCAGAGATGGAGTAGGCGGGGTTAGGGACGGGTGGTTTGGGGAGGGTGTGGCGAGGAAGGTGGGGGATGGGACAGATACATTTTTCTGGACTGACCCCTGGGTGGGTGAGATTCCTTTATGTGAGCGATTTGGGCGCTTGTTTGATTTAGCGGCTACCAAGTCGTGCACTGTTGCGGAGATGTGTGGTGTAGGGTGGGAGGCAGGGGGGCGGCGTGGGTGTGGAGGAGACATCTGTGGGCGTGGGAGGAGGAGCTATTAGGGGAGTGTCAGGCTTTACTACTCACTGTGACTTTGCAGGTTGGATCTTCGGACAGGTGGCAGTGGCGGTCAGATCCTATCTCAGGTTACTCAGTTCGGGATGCGTACCAGGTATTGACTTCTCAGGATGCGACTGTTATAGGGGAGGTTGAGGACCAGGTATTGACTACTCAGTTCGGCGAATTCTGTACATCAGCTTCTGGACAAAGTCAAGCTCTTCTTCTATTGGTGGCTGCGTACGACAGATGTTACTTTAGCTAGCAACTATCATTACTGGTGGTCGAGCCCATTGCTTTGTTTGGGCATCGACTAATTGTTATTGTACTCATGTTGCTTACTTGGACCTTTTTGTAAATTTTTGTAGAGCTCCTTGGCACATCTTGTGCTGAGGGGTCTGCTTGTTTTTCGTGATATATATATTCCATTTTCGCGTGTTCAAAAAAAAAAATATATAAAGGATTTAGATTAACACATTTCCCCTTCCGTTAAAATACAAATGGAGACAATCCGCTCTCAAACATTTGGGTCATCACTCTATCAAATCAAAATTGTGTCATTATTGATCTGATGGCTAAAAAAACCATTCAAAATCCATTTATCCATCCATCTTAAAGATAAGACCGAACTTTGTTTCTGATTTTCATACTAAAAAAAACTAATGGTAATTGGAAACATCTGCATTAGTTTTTAGGATTCCATACTCATATTCAGTGCCACATTTTCAATTATCAATATGTTAATTTCTCACATTTTCATAAAAAAATTTAAAAAATTTATTATTTAAGATACTTGAAGAGTATTCTGGAAATCCTCATTAACATTTCCCATAAAAGAAATATATATTAATTTTAATGGTATAATAATGGGGTTTGCTAATTTAGACCCACTTAAAAACATGTGGGTCTAAATTAGCAATGTGCACCTTTTCACTTTGGACAACAATACCCTTCTTTCACATCTTGTGCTAAGGGGTCTGCTTGTTTTTCGTGATATATATATATATTCCATTTTCGCGTGTTCAAAAAAAAAAAATATAAAGGATTTAGATTAACACATTTCCCCTTCCGTTAAAATACAAATGGAGACAATCCGCTCTCAAACATTTGGGTCATCACTCTATCAAATCAAAATTGTGTCATTATTGATCTGATGGCTAAAAAACCCATTCAAAATCCATTTATCCATCCATCTTAAAGATACGACCGAACTTTGTTTCTGATTTTCATACTAAAAAAAACTAATGGTAATTGGAAACCTCTGCATTAGTTTTTAGGATTCCATACTCATATTCAGTGCCACATTTTCAATTATCAATATGTTAATTTCTCACATTTTCATAAAAAAAAATTAAAAATTTATTATTTAAGATACTTGAAGAGTATTATGGAAATCCTCATTAACATTTCCCATAAAAGAAATATATATTAATTTTAATGGTATAATAATGAGGTTTGCTAATTTAGACCCACTTAAAAACATTTGGGTCTAAATTAGCAATGTGCACCTTTTTACTTTGGACAAAAAAACTTTGACATTTAGTTATTTTACACTAGGAAGTTGAGAGTTATTTAGGTAAATTTTATTAAATAGTGTGCACCCACTTTGCTAATTTAGACCCACTTAATTATAAATATATGCAACCTAAATAAACAACCTAGAAAATCAAAAAAAGGACAACTTAAAAAAACATATATACAATTCAAACTTATAAAACTACAAAATTACCCTTTATATTAAACTTACTTAAAATTACCCTATAATAATACACTCTTTCAATTTTGAGAGAAAAAAGGTCGGTTGCCTACCAATAATTTTCGTAAGGCATTTCTTCCATTGAGCTTACTCCTTCGGTACATTTAATTTATTTTAAAATAAAAAAATAATATGATAATTTGTAGAAACAGAATTTCTATTCCATAATTTATAACACTCAAATCAATAAGGAGGGACACAAGTGGTAGATAATGAAATTAGTTAATCTTTAATCTAAAATGATAGTCACTCTTTTCAAAGCTTTCTTTATGTATTCAGGGGCGGACCTGGACAAAAAAATTCAGTGGGGCTAAAAGTTTTATATACTATTGAATTTTTTTTCTTCTCATTTTGATAATCTAGTTAAACAACAAACAATGTATGAGATTACTACCAATACAACATCTCTAGCCAAAAAAGAACAACGACAAACCAATAAACAAAAAAATTTCTATTCAAAAAGAGAAACCAACAAACAATGTATTTGGGCCGGGCTGGTGTGGCTATAGCCACACCAAGCCTTGAACAGGTCCGCCCCTGTATGTATTGTAGGTGAATCTTAGATTATTTTCAATATATTTCATCACATATGTTACTATAAGAGTTCGTTTGATTTGCAAATAGTAATTATTTAATATAACTTCGTATGATAAATATTAAAGGTATTGAACATATTTTATAGACATAAAGTTATTTTTATATTTTAGGCAACTTGTATAGAGGGTACAAAGTTGTCATGTGGTTCAGTGAGAAATAAAAATTTTAGTTTTTGTTTTGTCAAATCTTATAAAAAATTTAAAAATCAAATACAATATAACTGAAATTGTCTTATTGAATTTCTTATATTTTTTTTAGCAGATCAAATTTACCTTTCAATTTGGTGTTTGTATATAAACTATAAAACACAGACTCTCTTCGGATTAGGCGTGTTCTGATGTCGGATATGTGTCAGTGTCGGACACCGACACGACACCGATACTTATAATTACATTAAATTGTATTATTTTTTCAAATTATTATCAATATTGACGTGTTTGTATATAAACTATGAAGCACAATCTCTCTTCGGATTAGGCGTGTTCTGGTGTCGGACACGTGTCAGTGTCAGACATCAACACGACACCGATACTTATAATTATATTAAATTGTACCATTTTTTCAAATTATTATCAATATTGACGTATCAGTATCTTTATTGTATTCGGTATCCGTATTGTGTCCGTACTTCATTGATATAAAAAGAGAGATAAATTAATGTCCTTTCTAATTTGTAGTACATTATAAATTTTAGCATTTGGTTCCTTTATGACACGTTACAATTGTAGGGCCCAAACTTTCTTCATGCATAAAAACACACCCACCTTCATCTTCTTCTTCCTCCCATACACAAAACACAAACCCTCTCTTATATTCTCTCAAACAACTTCAAACACTGTCCATTTTCTGCATATTCTCTCTATATAACTTTTGTGTACATATAATCCAGAACTATCTAACTAGCTAATGATGTGTAACCCCATTCCTAACTCATCCTCAGCATCCCCATTTCTTTGTCCCACACAAACCCACCTCATAACTCCAAACCCCAAACTACTCATAAATGTTCCTCCTCCTCATCATCATGAAGTTAAACATCAAGATCATGAACTTCATAGATGGCCAACTCCAAATGAGGTAAAAGTCAAAAAAAATATATTAAAAAAATACAAGAAAATTAATTAAATGAAGTTTCTAGCTAGTTGCTATCATCATCTATCTTTAGTCACATCATATATAAATAACAAATAACGCTAGTTATACCCTTTCTTAAATAAATAAATAAAAATGGTAAAAGTTTTTTTTTTAATTAATAATTATTTAACTATACAGTTCATTTTACGACTCTGTCATTCGAAGTTACAAAGTCAAATTCTTACCGATAAACTAATAAGTCGTTAAGTAGTTATACATACCTTGAATTCGATACTAACTAATTGTCTTCTTTTTTTTTTATGCATTAATATTTCAGGTGATAGAAGAAATGAAAGCAATAGGCAAAATATCATTTCCAACAGCTATAACTGGATTACTCTTATATTCAAGAGCTATGATCTCTATGCTTTTTCTCAGCCATCTCGGCGAGACGCAACTTGCAGGAGGATCTCTCTCCATAGGTTTTGCAAACATAACTGGTTACTCTGTCCTCTCTGGTTTAGCCATGGGAATGGAACCAATTTGTGGACAAGCTTATGGAGCTAAACAATGGAAGATTCTTGGTTTAACACTTCAAAAAACAACACTTTTACTTCTTTCTACTTCAATCCCCATTTCATGTTTATGGCTTAACATGAAAAAAATCCTACTTTTTTTTGGTCAAGACCAAGAAATTTCATCAACAGCACACACTTTCATTCTGTTTTCACTACCAGATCTTTTCTTTCTCTCTTTTCTTCATCCTCTTCGTATCTATCTAAGAACACAAAACATAACATTGCCATTAACATGTTGTTCAGCAATCTCTATTATTCTTCACGTTCCTTTGAATTTTCTTCTTGTGAATTATTTCAAAATGGGTGTTGCAGGGGTGTCAATAGCAATGATTTTGTTTAATCTTAACCTTTTGATTTTTCTTTCATTTTTTGTTTTTTTCTCACGTGTTTATAAAGATTCATGGGTTTCTCCTAGTATGGATTGTTTCAAAGGATGGTCTTCGTTACTTTCACTTTCGATTCCGTCGTGTGTTTCTGTCTGTTTAGAATGGTGGTGGTATGAAATTATGATAATTTTGTGTGGACTTTTGGTCAACCCAAAGTCAACAATTTCTTCAATGGGTATTCTTATTCAAGCAACATCATTGGTTTATGTTTTTCCATCTTCTCTTAGTCTTGGTGTTTCAACTAGAGTTGGAAATTTATTAGGTGAAAATTCTCCTTCAAAAGCACGTTTTTCTATGATAGTGTCAATGTTTTGTGGTTTTGGTTTGGGGATTTTGGCTATGTTGTTTACTATTTTGATGAGAAATCAATGGGGGAGATTGTTTAGTAGTGATGAAGAAATTCTTAATCTAACGGCTATGGTTTTACCAATTGTTGGGCTTTGTGAGATTGGAAATTGTCCACAAACAACGGGTTGTGGTGTTTTGAGAGGTAGTGCTAGACCTACGGTGGGTGCAAATATCAATTTAGGGTCTTTTTATTTGGTGGGTATGCCAGTTGCTATTGTTCTTGGGTTTGTTGTAAAAATGGGCTTTGTTGGGCTTTGGTTTGGGTTGCTTGCGGCCCAAGGCTGTTGTGCGGTTCTTATGTTGTTTGTTCTTTGTACAACGGATTGGAATGATCAAGTTGAAAGAGCAAAGAATCTCACAAAAACTACTACAACTACATTCATCACAAAAACAGTGTTGTGTCATGACAACAACAATAATAACAATCAATGTGATTGTCTTGAAGAGATTGTAGTAATCACACATGGTGATGATGATGTTACCAAGACATGTACACACTCACTTGAAAGAGACCCACTTCTACCAAACATGTTTCTAGACACTGAACTAATTAATTAATTAACCAATTAAGTTTCCTTTCTTTCATTTCCTTGGAGAGAATTGCAATTATGAGAATCTCAATTTATTATTGGATTGTGCTGTAGAAAATAGAAACTAGTATGTACTTAATTTGCTCTCATTTATAAGCTGCTTCCTAATTTCTTTTTTTTTTAGGTGCTTGTATTATCAAGCAAAACTTATTTGATGTATGCTTGCATATATATTCCAAGAAGTATTGAAGTACTTTATGTGTATAGTAGGAGTTTATTTTACTTTTACTTTTGAATTTTAGTGTAATTTTTATTTTTTAATTTCTATTCATTAATAGATATGTCTTGCTTTTGTACAATATAAATTAAATTAAAGATATATATTTTACCCAAGAGCGTCTAGATAAAAGGATTCAAGTATCTTTCTGTTAGGCGTAGTAGGTGGTTTTTTAAGTTCACCGTCAAATCCCAAGGCCCCTGGACATGTGGTGGAAATTACCAAGCTAGAATACGGCCGGTAGCGAGAATTTTCAGTGGAATGATGAAATGCAAAGACATTTGAAGAACACCCACGGCGAAAGTTTAAGCTTAACTAGATGTTTTGTATTCGATAATAACATTTGAATAGAACATTTTTAAGAATTTTACAATCCATTGTGGTCCTACCTACTGAATTTGTTTGAAGTCTCACAGTGCTGAGACTCTCGAGTTGTTTGTTGTATAGATCTATTCAAGCACCCTCATATTTTGAGATGTGAAACTCAAACTCATTTAATATGATATAAAAAATTGGATTGAGAATTTTAGTTTCTTGAATTCTCTGTTGAATGCAAAAATGTATTTGGACATCGATCCATTGACCTAATATCTAAGTTCATTTAACACTACCTATTGTTAGAAGTAGTTTATATTTGAGGGTATTTTAGTATTTTGTTGTGTTGTCCTTATGACATAATTTTGCTTATAAATAGGTTAGTAGTTGATGTCATTTAAAAGATTATCTTTCTTCTCTTTTGTAGCCTCCATTTTCAGAAAGCATTTATAATATTCTACTTTTCATTCATTTATCACCTTGTGCACCAACAATTGGTATCTAGAGCTCCGGTTCTGATCCACGGGAAACACGAGTGAAACGTGAGGCGTTGTGTGATTGATTTCGTGTCTTGAATTCGAGTTGAATCTTGAACGAAATTGTAACAGAATCACATTTTCTGATTCTGCAGGATTGGGAAACACTGTGTTTAGTGAGATCTTAGTGAACGCACAAAGGTTGAAGATGAACGGAAACGGTGGTATGAGTACCAAGCTTCCAGTGTTTGATGGCAAAAACTGGAATCGTTGGATGAAACAAATGCTTGTTCTGTTCGGTGCTCAAGATGTGCTTGAACTTGTCATTGAAGGCTACGTTCCAGTAGCAGCAGATGCACAAAAGACAGCACAGAGGGATACGAAGAAGAGAGATCAGAGGGCTTTGTTCTACATCCATCAGTGCGTGGATGAAAACGTGTTTGAGAAAATCGCTGATTCAGAAACGGCGAAGGCTGCGTGGGACACACTGGTCAGATGCTATGGTGGCGACGCATCAGTGAAGAAGGTGAAGCTTCAGTCCTTACGAAGGCAGTATGAGAATCTCAACATGAAGAACAATGAGAAGGTCCCTGAGTACATCTCCAGAATGATTCTGATCACCAATGAGATGAAAGCTTGTGGTGAAACCCTTTCAGAACAAGTAATCATTGAGAAGGTATTGAGATCCCTTACCCCTCAGTTTGATTACATTGTGGTAGCTATAGAACATTCCAAGGATCCATGAGAATTGAAGAGCTACAAAGTAGTCTAGAAGCACAAGAGTTGCGTCTGACTGAGAGAAACTCTGAAAGAGAAGTAGAGCAGCAGGCTCTGAAAGTAGCCTCTGAGATGAAGTATCAGAAGAAGTCTTGGTCAGAAGCCAAGAATAGATCTGATGGAGCTCAGAAGCTAGAAACCTCAACCTCTGATAAGCAGAAGTATCAGAAGGGAAAAGAAAGGTTTGACAAGACAAAAGTACGGTGTTACTGTTGTCAGAAGCTTGGCCATTTTGCAGCTGATTGCAGGTCAAACAAAGAAAGAGAGTCAGAAGAAGCAAATATGGCCAGAAGCTCTGATGATGAACCTGTGCTATTAATGGCTTATGAATCTGATGATGAACCTGTGAAGTTGACGTTTTCTGACTCTGAAGAAGTTTCAGAAGATGATTATGAAATTGGAGTCAGACTCTATGACTCAGAGTCAGAATCTGAGGTTTCTGAAGATGAGCCAGAGTCAGAAGATGACTCTGAAGATGAAGGAGATTCTGAAGGATCAGACTCTGAAGGTTCAGACTCTGAAGGTGACTCTGAAGGAGATTCTGAAGGTTCAGAAGATGAAGTAAGTCAAGGTTCTAAAGGAGAAAGAACTTCTGATAACATTTCAGAGGCAAGAGCTTCTGAAGGTGAAACTTCTGGGTCTCCAACTTCTGAAGAACAAGAAGAAGACCTTGAAGGCAAGTCTGATTCTGAATCAAATGGCGGTGATGATTCAGATGGTGCATCTGATTCTGATCCAGAATCTAGTGGTGATTCAGATGGTGGTGATCCAGATTCTGAAGACGTAGGTTCTGGAGGACAAGCTTCTGAATTTGATCATGCCTTTGGAGGAAATCATGACTTTGAAGGTGGACCTTCTGAAGGAGGAGCTTCTAAAGGTAGTCCAGCCTCTAACAATGGTCATGTTTCTAAAGGTGAAACTTCTGAAGGCAGAGTTTCTGGGAGTATTCAAGACTCTGGTGGTCAAGACTCTGAAGGTGGAGCTTCTGGAATGGGTTGTCCAGCATCTGATACTGTTCCAGAACTGGAAGAAGATTGTGACTCTGGAATAGACTATGGAGCAAGTTCTGGTGTCCAAGGCTCTGAAGGGGCAAGTTCTGAGGTCCGAAGTTCTGGTGTCCAAGGCTCTGAAGGGGCAAGTTCTGAGGTCCGAAGTTCTGGTGTCCAAGGCTCTGAAGGGGCAAGTTCTGAGGTCCGAAGTTCTGAATTTGTTACTACTGAAGAAATTCTCGAGAAGCAAGTCTGGTTGCAGGCCATGACAGAAGAACTTGAGACTCTGAGGTATGATTTTTTGGGCCCTTCTGGTGTTAAAACTAATGCAGAGCTGATAGACTCTGATTGGTCTGAAGACAAGAATCTTCGAAGAGGTCAAGTCCAGAATGAAGTGTTAGAAGTTGCTCACTGTAGTGCTCAAAAACAACTTGCAGATGCTCTGATGAAGGATGTCAAGGCTGAACACTTTATCCATTTGAGGGATGGAATTGGTGTTGCAGAAATTGAATTTGCTGAATATGAATTAAGGAATGATTCTGGAAGTAATTCATATTCCGAAGCTGTTAGAAGAAGAAACTTTTGTGGCCATTACTCAGAAGCAGTGTTGCTCAGAAGTAGTAGAGCTTCTGAGGTTATTAGCCAGAAGCAGAAGAAGAAGCAAAAGCTGAAGCTGAAGCAGAAGAAAAGGCCGATGCAGAAAGAAAAGCAGAAGCTGAAGCTGAAGGAGAAACAGAAAGCCAGAAGCAAGCAGAAGCTTCTGATGAGGATCCAAAAGTCCAAAAGTTTGTTTAACTTCTGGAGCGTTAGTTTGTGTGTAAATATAAATTAAGGGTTGGTGTTAGAAGTAATTTATATTTGAGGGTATTTTAGTATTGGGTTAATAGGCTTTTATCCCCCTGCAAAGTAGGCGAATTTTGCGTTACCCCCCTGGAATTTTTTTCTTTGATATTACCCCCTTGCAAAATTTATTTTTTTGATTTACCCCCCTTTTGCTGACGTGGCAGGAAAAAAAAACATAATAACCGATTTAAAAACAACACTTTTTAAATCGATTGAACAAAATAACCGATTTAAAAAGTGCATCCAAGGGGGTAAATAAAAAAAATAAATTTTGCAGGGGGGTAATCTCAAAGAAAAAAATTCCAGGGGGGTAACGCAAAATTCACCTACTTTGCAGGGGATAAAGACCTATTAACCCTTTAGTATTTTGTTGTGTTGTCCTTATGACCTAGTTTTGCTTATAAATAGGTTAGTAGTTGATGTCATTTAAAAGATTATCTTTCTTCTCTTTTGTAGCCTCCATTTTCAGAAAGCATTTATAATATTCTACTTTTCATTCATTTATCACCTTGTGCACCAACACCTATATCATAAACATAGTTTACGCAGATTTAGTTTCATTTTACATGCAGGGAATATTTGATTTAAAAAATAATTATTTATATGCCCCGTACATAATTATTTATATTTTATACTAATATTAATATTAATTAATAGGGACAGAGAGAGAGAGAGAGAAGAAGATGCTGTTTTAATAATCTCCTCTCCATAGATATAGATAGGACCATATTCATTCAGAGAAGCATTGGGTTGAGTTTGTCGGTTATTTTTGAAGGAAAACAAAATGAGTTTGTTTTCTGCCTAACTTTAGTGTTGTTTGTTCCTTTCCATAAATGGTAAATTCTTGACTGTCCATAAATGGAAAACTACCCTCTAACACACTTTTGCAACCACACGCCTAATAACCTTTCTTTTGTATTCAAACACACACTTTCATTTCCGACCACAAGTATATACTATATCACAAACATTCTTATTCTCTTTCTCTCTCTCTTCTTACAATAATATCACAAAAATTAATCTCTTTATTTAGAACTAATTAATGAAGCTAATCATAGTATATGATAACGAAAGTTACAACTTGATTGACTTGATTATAGTATATGACATCTAAAGTCTAATCACATTCACACATACTATTAATTAATCCTTGTCGTACAATTACGCTGCATTGACAATAAACTGCCATTGGCCTACCCTATATTATATTATATATGGGATGGTCCTCTCCTCACGGCTCATATGCACATATTTAACTTAATTTTGTACTGGGATCCTATGTTGTTTAATAGGCCAAAGTTACACGTAGTAATAGATTTCAGTCATTAATTTAATATCGGACAATTCATATTATACCTTTGTAAATAATTTTTACTATTAATTCAAGATAGCATGGCTATGATCTACTACAAATCTACAATAGCACACATATATTAATTGGTGCAATTCAAATCCCTTAATTTTACACTTCTAGATTCTTGCTCTCACTTTTGCAAATGAAATTGGTTCTCATATAAGTAGATGTAAAAAGTTTTACATTGTCCATAATTATAAGTGTACCTTTAAAATTATAATTATTAAAGTCAAATATTTTCAATTATATATCTAATAAATAATCAACATACAACATAAATTAAAAGACTTTTGGGATTGAGGTTAGCTGATGTCAACTTTCACATAGTTATCACATTGTATTAAATCGTGTCTGTTGATTATAGATCAGACGGTTATTATCAATACTATCATAAAGTCATTTAAAGCGATCTCTGCCACACAATTTAGATTGGACGGTCAGAATGTTAAACTGCGTGAAAATTGTGTGTAATTTTACTGCATGAAATCTTTTTCCATACTTTTACACTACAAATATAGTGTGACATGAGTGATAATTACTTTGGCATATTAACCATTTAGTCTTAGGTTAAATCTCGGGCAAAATAATATTTATTGGGAGAGATCAACCCTTAAATAGATATGCGGGTAATTTTTTTTCTCGCAAAACTGTTTATTAGGACCACTATCTTTATGGTTGCATGATTGACACATGTCCATATGTAAAAACATTAATTTTTACAAAATAAATGCATGTATTTAAATTTGAACAATTTAACCTAGCTAGCTTGAAATGAGGACCAGTTTAGAGGACAAAGTAGTAATAATGAAAGTGATAGTAGAAGAAACAGAAAGATGCACGTACGTTTGGTTTATATATAATGCTAGCTCTTAGTTTTATTATTGATGCTCTTTCATGTACGATAAAAGTGAAAGAATGAGATTAAAGACAAATAGAGAAGGACAAAGAGACACGCAAATAGAGAGAGAGAGAGAGAGAGAGAGAGAGAGAGAGAGTATCTGCTCAGTAGTTAAAGTGAATGATAACAATAATTGGTATGATGCATAATGTAGAAAATTTGTATGTATGTAGGAGTATGTATCTAGTGAAGAAGGGGTTTGGTTGGAATTGGAGGGGCCATGTTAGGAACTGAAGACACAAAATCCAGCTATTATTGCCTCTGTCTACTTCTCATATTACAAATAAATTGGAACAGTCTCTCTGCAAATCTGCAATGCCACTTCCCCACCACCTCAGGCTACCCTCCAACCAGGACACCATTATTATCATTTTGTCTGATCATGAGTGTGAACTATTCATATTTTTATTTTTATTTTGAATCGGCTAAATTTTATTAATGAACAATTCCTAAACAAGAAGTATAGGGAATTATTAAGTACAACACGAGGCAAAGTGATAAAATCACTTTAACCAAACAAAAAGAACAACAATCATCGCCCCAAATCACCCCTACTGGTACATCAATTGAAATTCCCCAGTAACCACCACAGAAAACACAAACCCAACCCATAGAGACGCTACTAGACACTAACTTCCAGACTCGAATCAAAATTACCCGGCCCATCAGAATCTAAAAACAACTCCTCAAGTCGAAAAATGGTAGACGCCGGTAGAAAGAGAATTAAACCTCACCACCGCCAACTCATCACCGCCAATAACGTCGTCGGAAAAAAAACGACCACCTCTAACACCCAATTCAAGCAATCTCCATGCCACCGGCCACCACCTCCAGAGAGGGTGGTCGCGGCCAGAAAGAAAAATTTGAACCGTTCAATCTTCATATTTTTATTGTTATTTTTTTATTTTATAATATTAAATTAAAAATTTAAACCGTTGAATCTTCATATAAATGATAACAAGTGGTCACGGGATTATCACTACATACATCCCTCAATTTAATGATTACACATGTTTATATTAAGTATTACTCCAACTTACATTGTTTCGGAAGTAGTCTATAGTAGAATAATACTTAAAAATTATTAAAAATAATTACGATGGCTTGATGTTATTATTCAAAAGTAATAACTCACAAAACCCTTATTGTCTTTACAGGCAAGACAATGAGCTATTGATGTCCGTTTAATGCGAACTATATATTTCTTTGTTTTTATATTTTAATCAAACAAGTATTAATTAAGTCATTTCTCTTGTTGGTTGTATATATAGAAAAAATGTTGGCCATTTGAGTAAAAGTTATTATTAATCAAGTCATAGATAACACACAATCTACTTCTTTTTAAGGCAGACAAATCTTGAATATAGCGAAGAAGAAACATGTTGAGATATATTAAGTGTGAGTTAAGTCTCATGTTAGTTGAAAGTATTGCTGTTGAACAAACAACATATAAGTGGGAGAATCCATAAATTTAATGTCTTAAGGTTTTGAATGAAAATATGGTGTCTAAGTCACTTGATTCAACCCAGTAAGGCTCCCCCTCACGGCCTAACAGTGGTATTAGAACTTGGTTTGACTTGATGGGTGAACAATAAGTAAGTGAGTGGTGATGTATCGTAGACACAGAGTACAGAGAGACTCATACTTTTTTTTGAATGGCACAGAGAGACTCACACTTAAGAGGCTATGTTGAGATATATCAACTGTGATAGGACCCATAAACCTAATGTCTTAAGGTTTCAGATGAAATGAAAGTGTGCGCCTATATATTTTATTTGTAATTAACTCTTATTTTTATAAGTTTATGATTTTGCATTGAAACCCTGTTTTTATTTTTCTTTCCCCCTTTGTTATCTATAGATTGTTGACACAAACAATTCGGTCATAATAATCTTCATCTCTCCACTCATGATAAAATATGAACAAAGATTAATAAAGAATCACACACAACATGCTTTATGAGAAGTTTTTAATTCATATTCCAAAAGACTTGATGAGAGAATTGCCTTAATCTGGCAAATTATGAGTATAATATGCAAACCTTTCCTTATAATGTCTTATCAAGCACCAACGCATATTTCTGGAGAGGGAGCTAGAGCAGAATGAGTGAGTGGTCTTAAGGCTCTAAGCCCTTTTGAGAATGAATGGAGGAGGCTTTGGCTTGTGGCCACTTGTAATGAGTGCTTTTAGCCTTTTACCAAAGAAGTGTGGCCTTAATTATATTTGGTTTGTATTCCTTTAATGTTTGTTTGGCATCTTTCTGCTAACTTTTCTTTTGTAAAACAATGATACACATGTCCACAAATCCTAGAAAATGCTGAAATTGTTAGGGTCGGACGTCATGGATTGCGATTACATTTATTTATTATAGAAAAGCTGTATAATATTTACTTATGATGATAGTGTTTGAGAAGGGTTATTAGGTTATACAATCTTAATAAAGGAGCAAATTTGAAAGACGTGGAATAACCTTGTGTTTTCAAGTATTAAGTATCTTGATTGTGGAATAAGTAATTGACTACCTCAAAAGAATCTTTTGGCAACGGCTTTCGAAAAGAAAAAAAAAAATTGAACCATCTTATTTATGTTATGAATGGAATGTGAATCCTATGTATACTTTGATTTTATTTTACTTTGACCAATTGATATACTTTGATTGTTCTTGGCCAAGAAAATTAAAACATATATACTTTAATTGTTCACATGCTATTGTAATATTTTTAGTCGGTTAAAATCATTAAGATGGGTCTGAACCGTTCAATATAAGACAATTTAACATTGTTATTTCAAATTAAATTGGTTTGTGTTTATAATTTAATTTGAATTATCAAACTAGAAATAAAAATTCATAAAAAAAAACTAGAAATATAACTTCGGTTAAAAAATTAAAAATAAAAGTTCAGCCTATTCTATTTAAAATTCTATTGAAAAATACAAGTTTTTTAATTAGAAGTTAAGGGTAAAAAAGAATAAAAAGTTATAATTTATTCCGTTCCGTCCAATTTTCAAACAATAGAATAAAAAAATTATTCTGCTCTGTCATAAATATCCAAACAGTGGAATGAAAACTCTGTTCCATTCCGCTCTATTTCATTTCATCCTATTATATTTCATTCCGCTCCGTTTTGTACCATCAATTCAAATAGAGTCTTACTCTCATTACTGGATTTAATATTTCTTATACTTTCTTCCTTTTTTAATATATTTGCCAATTTAAAAAATATATTATAAGGCGTGAAAAATCCTCTTCCGTGTAGTTTTTCTAATGAAAACTTAACCAATAACTTGTAATTTTTTTTTTAAGAAGCCCAATAACTTGTAATTACTACATGTCAACATGAGGCCAATCCCTTTTCACTTTTAAGCATCGAGTGAAAAAATGTTGCAAAAAGTCTTTTATATATAGTATAGTTCATTTTTTCAGAATAGAAAAAATACAAGTGAGAAAAATTTATGGATGATAATCAATATATGTAAACCATTTTGAAATTTAATTTGCAAAAACTGTGATTTGATTTCGATCTCCTTTTTAAAAGCAAAAATTTTATCAAATTAGTAAAAGTAGTATTTATTTGTTACCGTGAATATAACCCAATTGACAGAGACAATATAATATGTATTGTTAAAATTCAAACATGAGATTCTGCCATTTATTTATTTTAAATGGTAAAAGTTTAGTCAATATACTAGTTAAGAAAATATCAACTCATCTTACAAAGATTAACAAGATTTTTTTTAATGGCCGAAGATTAACAAGTTTGATGACAATCTACTTGACACAAATGAGTATTAGTTGTTTTTCTCTTATTCTTTATGGTGATCATCTACAAAGCACACAACATACGAGTGTGAATTGGTCGTGCGTGTGGGGTGTTAATAGTGAAACTGAGGAAAAATGCATTTTGTACACACACGGCTCAGCTCAGACAGACATGGCAGAAGCTTAGACTTAGACTTGAATATACATTCATGCATGCACCCATAATCCATCTTCATGCCTTCCATTATTGATCCCTTATGTCCTATCTATATATATATATATATATATATATATGGATTTTATTTATTTGCTACTTGTATATTAGATGTCTCTTGTCTAGAAATTACTAGTACCTCATGAGGAGCTAGGGGTGTCTGTCAATGATTTTATTTAGCACATTGTCAAATATTTGTCATTTAGTAATGTATTGTATTGTACATATCTACATTTTTCACAAAACATGATCATTATTGGTCGGTGTTTGTTGACCACCGCCAAGAGAACTACACAAATCATATATGGGATATATTTTGATTTTCAAAGTGTAAATTTGTAATGTACTATTATTGTGACCATCAAGAGTAGTAATAGACTAATAGTATGCTATGTTTGACCAGAATAAGCAGTAAAATGAATGAACTGGTACTCCGGAAGTACTATTTATTCAACTTTAAAAAGATGCCAAACGTGTGGTACAGTTGGATGTCATACATTATTACATGTGTATTAGTATTAATAGCCATTGCAAGTCCAGCAAAAACAAAATTTTAATGATGAAACTCACATTAAGTGTAGAGAAGTATAAAATCAAAATTCAAGCTCGACTTCTTCAATAATGTTATAAGCTAATAGACTGAGCTATACTTATTGGACAAGTCTAATAAATTTCGTATATGAGTTATTAGCAATATGTAAGATAATTAAATTTGAATAGAAGGCAAACTGACAACAAGTTGTGCTGCTAATCTTTTTTGGATGACAAAATCAATCCTCTTAATTGTCGGAACATGTTTTCTTATATTTGGCCACTTTACTTGAAATAATTTTGAGAGTTGTTTGTCCCACAGTATAATCCCCAATCATCAATTCCACAAGTGGGAAAATTTGAATATAATCTACAAATGCATCTTTCCCTCCTACCCACCCAATGGCAATATTTGTTGGTTTGGTATCGATTCCATGTTATCCAGAACCATCACTCAAGACCATGTCTCCTCCAATCATCCTTGGTCCTCCATCCTCACGAAACTCTAACCCAGTCCTCCATAAGCTTTGCTTTTGAAAAATGGAGTGATATGACCCAGTAGATCTCCCTTTTAGAATGCTATAAAGGGATTATAGATCACCCTTTAATTTAAAGGATTTATCTATAATTCGCTTTCCTAGATCCATTCTAAAAGTAATATGCAACGAGAAAAACAATCAAATATGTTTTCTTATTGAATGAAGTTGCAAACTCCCAATTTTTGTTTAAGTTGTTCCTTTATAGCATGAATATTTTGTTGTTTTAATTCCTGTAAATATGACTCTCTATTTGTCTCAAAATTATTCAAGTAATCAAATGGTATAAATTATAGCTCAGAACTATTTAAAATTTATACTCACTTAATTCACCTCCTTATTACAGTATTTGGTTGACCTGACAAACATTTAACACCAATTCACAATCATTTTGTCACAGAAAATGCGGTTTCTTACCTTTACCTTTTCAAATATAATAAGGAAAGACCCATCACTGAACTAAAATCTGATTTTTGTCTGTTTAATTAAAATAAAATTGTTAGAAAATACATATATGAATATTTCTGTTATCTCATTCTCATGGCATGCGATAACATTTTTATAACTAAAACCAACCCATCATCATATTTTAGTTCTGTATATACAAGTTCAGCACATTTGAAATTGTGCTTAAATCACTACAACAAGTGGTTCAAGAATTCCGGGTCAAGTTTATGCACGAAAGATAAAACTAAAAAATAAATAAAAGTGGGCATCTAAGAGCCCTTTGCTTGTACCTCTTCAAAAAAAAAGAGCCCTTTGCTTGTAATTTTGTTTACCGTAATCCCGGGCCGGCACAAGGAGAAGTCAGACACTTCGGCCAAATACTTGTTCAGAGTTTCCAAAGTATGAAAACAAAAGGTCTATAATTAGAAGGTATCCAAGCTCCCTTTTGCAATTATTTGCAGAATGGGGGCGATGCTCATGCCTTTGATTCAACTAAGTCGCCTCTATCTCTCTTGTCAGATTTGATTCTTTCAGCCACTCTGCCTATTGAATGGCTACTCTTGCTACTTCCACCAGCATCTTTCTTAGCGATAGCACGTTGCATGATCCGTATAGGAATTCCACCCAAATCAAAGTCATCTTTTAAGGATTTTGTTAAGAACCTGATGTCTGTATCAGAAAGCTTAGTCTTCCCGCGCACAAATGCAACAAATGTAGGTGGTCGAGCTTTAACCTGAGTAAAATACTTGATCTTAGGCTGTGCTGCCTGGTCTTTCCAAGAATGCCTACTCATAACCTGATCAAAAACAGCCACGAGAAAAAATATTTACTACCAATTGCAAGTTTTTTTACTCTTCGCATAAAGTGGCAATTGAAGCAGTTAGTACCTTTTGCAACCATCGGTTAAGACGAGCTGTAGATAATCTTGTACACCATTTTTCGTATGTATCAATGACCTGATGCAAGACAGTTGTACGTCCCCTTCCTTCCAATGCTGAAATGAATACTACCGGGATTCCGGTAACCTGTTGAAAATTGCCAATACTCAATGGTAAATCACAATACAAACAATGGGTAAAGTTTGTTATTCATTCACTTAAAGCAGAGAAATAGAGATGTCGAGGAGAGTTATACAAATAATATCGACATTGTTTGAAATATTATCGACATATGATAAGTCAATAACCTCACAGATTTTGTTTGTTCTTGTTTTCAATTTCAACTGTATCTATTTTAATATCATGTCAAAACACATAATTCTTACGTCGATTTTGAAAAAGATAACATTTTAAATACGTGTATAATAGTCCAATTTATAGAACATCTAGACAAAGTTAAGCTCATAACTACATAGCAAACCTGAGGTATAATTGTCTGTATTTCTTGTTGAACAGCCTCCAGAATCTGCTCATAGGATGATGATTTGTTTTTGCCCCTTAGAAGGTCCATCTTGTTCACAATCACAACCAGACCACGTCCCTCTTCCACGGCACGTCTGGCTATAACTACTTCAGCATGTTTCATACTTCGTTTAGCATTTACAATCTGGTCAACATAGATTTTCCAATTAAAAAAATCTTATAACACAAGATTAAATATCTAATTTTAATGGCAATAATAAATATCTAATTAATACATAGAAATTAAGGAGGAGAGACCTTTCTGATTGATTACATTTTTAGAGAGGGTGTTACATACACAAAGACATACTTCACATCCATAAATGCACCAAGTGCATCATAATGGACAAGATAACTTCAATTAAGGGGTAAACAAAAAATTATGTACTGAAGCAGGATACATATTTCTTTTATAAGCGAGAACAAACCATCCTGGAACTATTGAGTCTTCAATGAAAATGAAAAAGTATTTGGGAAAACAATCAGCAAACTCCAAAAAATCTTAGTAGATTCAAAATTTCCACCAGATAAATGAATTACTAGAACAATTACATTTTGATTGGCTCAAACATGTTTTTAATTATTATAAATGTGTGAACTAAATTAGAACAATAAACATCATGACATATAAACTTAGCATGCTAATATATTGGTTGACTATATCACATTTTGGCACCACTGTCTGAAACATGCAATATAAGTGGCATACCTCATCGGCATCTAGTACCAAAGCAATTATATGAGCCCGGAGTAGACTCTTTCTTGATTGCATAATGCTCAAGGATGATGCTCCTTTCTCCAGTTTTGTCCTCTGCAACCAACCAGCAGTATCAACCTGAATGACAGCAAAACATGATAAATTTTAAAAATGTAATGGGAGTTTCAATATTAAATGTTTACTTTGAGTTTATGATAGGTACTGAAAAATGAAAGAAAACAAAAAGGAAAAATTCACTGTATTGATAATGAACTTCAGGCCTGTATCAAGTTGATAGTGATATCAGGTTATTTATGGGTTCTTGAAAATGAAAAGATGAATAAAGAAGAAAGAAGAAAACAAAATAGCCTGGGTAATCAAAGATATTGGGTCCTACCAACATATTCTATCCAAAAGAGTGTCGACTAATTCCATAATATCTCCCCCCAACTCACTCTCACCCTATGCCCCTTAGTCACACATCCACCATCTGCCTTACTGGCGCCTTACTGGCAACACAGCAGTTACCGGCGACCTTTTCCCATTCTCTACCTAGGTTACAATTCACGGCATTGCAACTCCACTTTCTCTCTTTTGACATTGATAGCATAATCCTTCTCTCTCCTTGGGGGAAACCCATTGGGGTCCTAAGAAATGCAAGTTAATTTTTTTCAAATTAATTTCCTAGAATAAAAGTAAATTTTTTCTCTTCTTCCAGACATTGTTGAAACAATTATATATAAGACCCCTCTCCTTCATCTTGTAGGCCTTGATCAATAGTTCTCCGAGACACTTGTGCTTAAGAAAGGGAAGGATCTCCCATGAAACAAGAAGGAATTGCTCCAAGAATCTATCTAGGTGACATCGAGTATTGGGTAATAGAAAATGAAAAGAAGATAGAAGAGAGGAGTAAACAAAATGGCCTAGGCAATTAGAGAGTACTCGGTCTCTCCAAAAGAGTCTCGACTATTTCCAGCCTTATCTTCCCCCAATTCACACGCCTCCCCCTTGCAACCAAATAACACGCCCACTAGCCCCCCTCCAGCCAACTCAATAATTTGTTACATAGTGGGGTGTCTTTTTTTAATCTCTCACTGGCTTACATTTCCCTGCATCACATCTCCTCTTTATTCTTATGTACGCCTTAGTTATTTTAGGGGTCTTGTCGGTTTATAACCTTTTATCTTAGAGAAGACCCTATTCAATATGACAATTAAATAAATATGCAATTAAATAAAGTAGCGTGGTTGACAATTAAATAAATATGCAATTGATGTGCTAAGAATAGAAATTTAAAATTAAGGAAAATCAGAATTGTAGCAAGCTGATCATGCTTGACAAATTGTGTAATACTTTCCCTGATGATGTATACAAAGGGAATTATGAACTTTACAAACAAGACTTACAAAATTGCACATCGTTTTATTTTATTTTTACACAATTCGGAAAAGAAATGTGTGGCAATAATATCTAATTTGAAGGTCAGCCAGAAAAACAAATAACTACTATGTATTCCTCTTACAAAATGTATTCCTTTAAATCCTGTCAGTTTCCAACTCTAACAACACTACCAGAAGTCCAAAACTTACCAGATAAATTGTTCTTCCTTGAAATTCAAACTGTGTTCTGATTGCATCTCTTGTCAGGCCAGCTTCAGGACCCACAAGAACACGCTCTTCTTGCAACAATGTATTCAGTAAGGTTGATTTACCAACATTGGGCCGTCCTACAATTGCTAACTGCAACGGCAGTTTGCTTTCATCAACCTCAGGGGAACTAGTCTCATCACCGCAACTATTCTCTTGAGCACTTTCATCTATGTCGAGTTACAATTGAATGCAGAATGAAAAGAAGAAATTAGACAGCAATACAACAGTGAACTTAATGTTGATAAGTGCAAACTCTTACAAACCCTTCTTCTCTAGGTATAATCATAAACAAACAATCAACAAACAAAGTAAAAGGGTATTGTAAATTGGGGCTTACTTACCATTCAAGAAACGAAGCATATAGTCCTCGAGAACAGGCTTAAGAGACAGAAACAAGTCATGCATACCGAGTCCAGTCTCAGCAGATATAGCAATAGGATCCCCAAATCCTAACCGGGACATCTCATTCGCAGCAGACGCAAGAGAGTCATCAGCATCAAAAAGTGACTCAGATTTATTCATAACAAGAATAGGTTTAATTTGAGGTGCATTTCTGCGCAACCATTTACCAACTTCCTGATCAAGAGGATGAAGTCCAGCTCTTCCATCCGTGAGGAAGAGTAAAGATTGAGAGTTAGACAAGACATTGGCAGTGAAAGAAGCGGTTCTGTGGAGAATGGAACCGGAAGTGGCTTCAGCTTCCAAGCCAGCAGAGTCCAAAACTCTGAAACGTAAGTGACCTAATTTAGCGACACCTTCACGAATGTCGCGGGTGACATGATCATCGGGTGTGTTGTAAACAAGAGCTTCCCTTCGACGAATGAGTCGGTTAAAGAGTGCAGATTTGCCCACGTTAGGTCGTCCCAGAATGATTACGGTGGGGAGACGAGATATTTCAATTTTGGTAAAATCCAACAACTTGGGTGGTGGATTATTGATACTGTTGTTGGTACAAAATCCCCTATTAGTGAAACTGCGGGTGTGGCGGGTACACCAGAAAAGGAATAGATTATAATTAGACATACTCACTCACTCCTATGTTGTTGTTTGTTGTGAGAGTTAAGAAGAATCACTCTGAAGCATTCTATCAAACAGGTGGTGTGGGGTATTATGGATGGTTCAGATGGAAACCTATTGACATATAGGATGATCAATAATAATGATTCTTCTCTTCTCCTCCATGTAAGATGATGCCCCACCCAAAGGCATAAATGGCTCAATCCAACCTGCACAGTGCTGCAAACTTGCCGAAGCCCAAGCGCTGTATAACTCTATGAATCTCGCCGCGGAATGGTGCTTCGCTTCTGTTTTCAAGCCGTCCTGGACGAAGAATTCAGATCGAGAGCTTAGCTTACCTTGGAAACTCTATTCGCGGTATTAAGAACAGTAAGGCTAATTGGAAACTCTATTTTGGCTCCTTTGGGAAAATTAAGCTATAACTTACCTGATAGCCCAAAAATAGCTTATAGCTAATAAGCTAATTTTTAGCTGATAGCTGGAAAATTAGTAGAATGAAATCAAACTGTTTAGTAAATTTAGCTTTTGTAAGTACAAAATGACATAAAAGTATTATGTGGGTGGGTAGTTATTGTTTTGAGTGGGTAGTTTTTTTATTAAAAAAATAAAAATAGTAAGGTTAAAATTGGAATAAAAGGTAAAAAGCTGTAAGCTATAAGCTCAAACGCTACGTAGGGTGTGTTTGATGACACAAATAAGCTAGCTTATAGCTTATTGTATTAGCTTATAAGCTTATTTCAAAAAATTGGAGGTGTTTGATGACAAGCTTTTTTTACTAGCTTATAGCTTTTTTTCAGATGCTGTTTCAAGTAGCGTTTGAGCTTATAGCTTTTTACCTTTTATTCCAATTTTACCCTTATTATTTTTATTTTTTTTAATTAAAAAACTACCCACTCAATAAAATAACTACCCACTTACATAATATTTTTATGTCATTTTATAATTAAAAAGCTAAATTTACCAAACACTTTAATTTCATTCTACTAGCTTTTCAGCTATCAGCTAAAAGCTAGCTTATCAGCTATAAGCTAGCTTTTCAGCTATCAGCTAGCTTATAGCTTAATTTTACCAAACGGAGCCTTAAAATAGCATCTGGAGAAAAGCTATAAGCTAGTAAAAAAAGATTTTTACCAAACACCTCTAGTTTTATGAAACAAGTTTATAAGCTAATACAATAAGCTAGCTTATTTGTGTTACCAAACACACCATTTGCTTACATACCTCAAATCGATGAAAACGTCATTTGTGTACGATTGAAAACTAGGATCCGAAATTACCGTCCGTATAAGATCTTATAATTCGAAATATGTCAATTTTTAAGGGTTTTCTTTTTTGGAAAAATTACGTGTTTCAGAAGATACGAGCCGAAAATGTAACATTTCGGAAGTTACTAAAGCAGTTTAATTTTAGGGTAAAACTTTCTTATTTTATACATGTCATATTTATAAGATAGTTCCCAAAATATCTCAAAAATATTTATGTATGTGGTGTAATTTGATTGAAGATGTGCATAAAAAAAATATTCCATTGTCTAACTAAACGGTTTTCGTGAGCATAACTCAGTTGATAAAGATATTGCATTATTATCTACCAAAAAAAAAAAAAAGATATTGCATTATTTATGCAGAGGTTGGAATTCGAATCTGGGATTCTCCGCTTATTCACCTTATAAGAAGAATTTCTAATTATTAAGCTACTTGAAAAAAAAAACATTATTTAAAACTGATGCTTGAGTTTATTGTTCTGAGATTTTGTGAATAATTTAGTATTAAATTTGAGAGAATTATTAATTCATCGAATGCTGATTAAGATCAGTCTCTTTTTGAGCTTTTCAGCATATGAACTTCCATAGTGTTAGTAACTATTATTAAAGAATAATAAGCTGTTTGTTGGTATATTTAAAGATATTTGTTTTTGCTATTGCTATGTTGTTCATTTCAATTTTTTTTATTTACAATTTTACAGTTTTTTTGTTGCAAAAAAAAATTGAATATTAGAATCTTGTCATGAAAAGGGAAAAGACTAATGAATTCGGGCTGAGTTCGGCCAGATAATTAATTTTGCATGTTCTTCTTGAACCCAACGAGTGTGGGTGTGGGTTTTGTTTTGTCACCCGAACAATCTTTAGATTTAGGTCTGAGTTCGGATGGTGGTTTCGAGTCGGGTTTGAGAAGTAAAACCTATACCCAACCAATTGTCATCCCTAATTTTCACTTTTTTGAAGTTTCGGTCCCTTACTTTGAAAATAAGTTTTTCTATCCTCCTATTTCAATTTTTTTAAATTTTTGGTCCCCCACTCGCTCCACATTGGAGTCAAGTTTGATGATGTGCAAAATGTCATGTAGACACAACAAAATATACATGATATTATTCTTTTTTTTATTTTCAATAAATCATATTAAAAAAAATTAAAATAAAAAATATTTTTCTAAAGTCAATTATATTTAGTAAGAAAAATTGTTTCTAAATAGAATAGATTAAAGTATTTTTATTTTAATAAAAAATAATCTAAAAAATTCATTAAAAAAGTATCCAAGTTGGTACACGAATGTTCAAATACACCTTTGATATTGTCAAGTATTGGCATGCCAGTTTACTGAAATCTTAAACCTTATGAAATGTCTAACCTCAACTTGACAATGCAGTTTGGGTGTTGGTTGGGAGACAAGGTAGAGAGGTTTCCTTCAAATTCTCATTAGAGATCAATTTGGACTAATTGGGAGTTTTTAGGACTGTGATTAGTGTTATTCTTTTGGGACCACACATTGTTCCCACTTTGAACTCAGGGTTAAGTGTTTGCATCTTTTGTTCTTATACCAACCACACTCCAGATTTGTAGTTAAAATAATGAAAAGACACCCTTGATTTTCATTTCCAATAATATTTTTTGTACTTTTGTTAGGAAGTTTGTGGCTGTATAGTGTTAGAATGTTTGTAGCTTTTATTAATATGACTAAAAATACAATGATATTTTAATGTCTAAATTGGTAATGTTTAGACAATTTTTTTGTGGTAAATGAGTTTTGCGATCAATTTCATATTCAACATGTGATTAATAAGTTGTGATATCTTGATATTAGACAATTTATAATACTCAACTTTTATATTTATTGCCCTTTAATATAAAGACTCCCTTCTGTTATAAACTGATGTAAACAAGAATAATAATATAGATGGAGAATAGAGAAAGGAGAGAAGAATAGTCGTATTATTGATCACTAGGATTAGGGTTATATTACAATGATACATTGGTCTTTATATAGACAAACATAATGGGCCAAATATATGGGCCAATGACTTATATGGACATCCACTAATAATATTCATAACACTCCCCCTTGGATGTCCATCGAGAATGTGCCTCGTTAAAACCTTTACTAGAAAAAACACAGTGGGAAAAAATTCTAGTGAAGGAAAAAGAGTACAACATCCTTTGTGTTTAAACTGCCTCGTTAAAAACCTTACCAGGAAAACCCAGTGGGATAAAACCATGGTTAAGGGAAAAAGAGTGCAGAACACAATTATATCTCCCCCTCATAATGACATTTATATCTGAGACGAAGAACCTCAATTAATCTTCAATGTAGTTGATTAGAAGCTTTGCTTGACGATGACTTTGCAGAAAGATCCGATTCTTATACTTTAATATACTCTTTTTTGCATTAGCCGTGGATCCGATATCATCTTCTTCAAATTTCTTGTATGTGTAGAATCACAAACCTCAACAAAACCACATTCTGAACTTGTTGGATGTAGTGTTAAAACTTCCACATAATTGAAGGATATAGTTGTATCTCCAAGATACAAATTGTTGTGAATTCGGACTGAACCACACCAATAACCTTAGTGTGTGGAGCAAATTGAATTGAGCAATCAAACAAGCAAGAATAGCAATAGTAATCACGAACAAATAAACAACGAAAGCCATAAAGAGACACAGGCAATTGTTTACCCAGTTTGACCAAATAAAGGCCTACGTCTGGGGGAGAGGGCAGCTCTCCTTCTTTACTATCAATCAAGTTTCAAGGTTACAATGAAATCCCAACAACAAGGGTTACAAGAAATAGTTTGAATCCTATTCTACCCAAGTCCCGAATTTCTTCCCGTGACCAAGAAATTCAATTACAAGTGTTTACCAAGGTGTTTAATTGATTCCCAATCCCTAGAATTATTGCCAAGAGAATTCTCTATAAACCCTAGTCTTTTGATTGGCTGTAAACCCTAAAAAACCACTTAAAAATTATCAGAAAACGCAACTGTATATATATTGCTCCGCGTACCGGCGCCCCGCGCCAATACCCTGCGCCCCGCGCCAACAAAACAGAAGCCACAGCCTTTTCCAGCACTCTCCTGGCGCCAGGCGCCCCGCTGCTGCTAGTTTTCCAGTTTTCTGATTTTCTGAGTTTTCAAGGCAATTCTTCACAAATCTCCACCTTGCCTTCTAAACGATGGTGATGCCAACTTCTCATCAACCACCATGCTGCCCTCTCCAACCTCCGCCTACTCCTCGACGAAGTTAATCAAGTCCAAGCAATGCTTGAACTTTGCTCTAGGTAGTGATTTGGTGAACATGTCTGCTGGATTCTCCTCCGTTGCAATTTTCTCCACCATGATCTCCTTTGTCTCAATCATGTCTCTCACAAAGTGCAATCGGATGTCGATGTGCTTTGTCCTTTCATGATACACCTGGTGATTTGCCAAATGACTGGCACTCTGACTGTCACAATGTATCTTCACACACCCTTGACTAATCCCCATTTCTCCAATCATACCCTTCAACCATATGGCTTCCTTGACCCCTTCAACAAGGGCTATGTATTCTGCTTGAGTCGTCGACAAGGCTACAACTGATTGTTGATTTGCCTTCCATGTTACTGCTGTACCAAACAATGTAAACACAAAACCAGACAAAGACTTTCTAGTGTCTACATTACCTGCATAGTCCGCATCCACATACCCCTCCAAAGCATCCCTACCCGGATCTGTTCTAGTATACTTGAGACCACCCTTCAAGGTTCCATTCAAATACCTCAACACCCACTTCAAAGCTTGCCAATGAACTTGGCCCGGATTTGCCATAAACCGACTTACCACACTGATTGCATAGGATAAATCAGGTCTACTACAAACCATGCCATACATGATGCTTCCAACCCCACTTGCATAGGGAGTACCTTCCATCTTCTCTTTCTCATCCTCGGATTGAGGACACTGTTTAATTGACAACTTTGAATGGTGACCAAGTGGCGTATTCACTACCTTAGAATCTGACATTCTAAACCGCTCCACCACTTTCTTCAAATAATCATGCTGAGATAAGAACAACACACCTTTACTCCGATCCCTCACAATATCCATACCAAGTATCTTCTTCGCATTACCAAGATCCTTCATCTCAAATTCGCCATTTAATTTCACCTTGAGCTGTTGAATCTCATGTTTGTCAGAACTTGCAATAAGAATATCATCTACATAAAGAAGAAGGTAGAGGATGATTTTCTCATCCTTCTTCATCATGTACACACAACTGTCATAATTGCTTCTCACAAACCCGGTCTTCAATAAGAAATCATCAAACCGACGATACCACTGCCTTGGACTCTGCTTCAACCCATACAACGATTTCTTCAACAAACAAACTTTAGAGTTGTCTTCCACAAAACTTTCAGGTTGTTGCATGTAGATTGTCTCTTCTAGTTCACCATGCAAGAAAGCAGTCTTCACATCCATCTGTTCTAACTCAAGATCATACATGTTCACAATTGCCATAAGTACCCTTATAGAACAATGCTTCACCACAGGTGAGAAGATTTCATTATAGTCAATTCCTTCCACCTGTGTGAAGCCCTTGGCTATAAGTCTTGCTTTATACCTTGGTGCTTCGACCCCTGGTATACCTTCTTTTCTCTTGAACACCCACTTGCTACCAACTACCCTTTTGTTTTTAGGTAATGGCACAAGCTTCCAAGTCTGGTTCTTCTCCAATGAAAGCATTTCCTCTTCCATTGCCTTCAGCCAGTCTTTACTATCTATGCTTTCTGATGCTTCCCTGAAGTTCTTTGGTTCTGAGTCTTGCACCTCTTCAGCTGCATTCAAAGCATAACAAATAAGGTCAGCATAACCGTATCTATTAGGCGGAGTAATAACTCTCCTCTCCCTATCTCGTGCTAGCTGATAGTCCGGAGCAGTTATTGTTTGGCTTCCACTTTCCACAGGTTCTAAAGTCTCTTCTTCCTCTTCTTCCCTCTCATCAGTGGAAGGCTCCACCTCAAGCTGAATTCTCTCTACCCCTGTTTCTGGTCTAGTCTCCAGGTCTTTGCACTTCATCCCCATACGGGTCTCATCAAAAGTAACATCCCTGCTTATAATAAATTTTGATCCTCCAGGTTCCATCTTCCACAGTTTGTAACCTTTCACACCTTCAGGATAACCTATGAACACACACTTTACAGCTCTAGCATCAAGTTTGTCGTGTCTGACATGTGCATACGCTAGTGCTCCAAAGACTTTCAAGTTGGAGTAGTCTGCCGGCCTGCCACTCCAAACCTCCATAGGTGTCTTCAGATCAATACCTGTTGATGGACATCTGTTGATCAAATATGCTGCAGTACTAACAGCTTCTCCCCAGAAACTTTTCGGTAGTCCAGCTCCCAACAACATACACCTCACCCGCTCCAACAAGGTCCTGTTCATTCTTTCAGCAAGACCATTCTGCTGCGGTGTGTATGCAACGGTTCTATGCCTCTTTATACCTTTATTCCTGCAAAACTCATTAAACTGCTCTGAAACAAACTCCAGGCCATTGTCAGTTCTCAAAACTTTCAGTTTAGTTCCAGTTTGATTTTCTATTAAGGTATGCCATTCTTTAAACTTTTCAAAAGTGTCACTCTTATTTTTAATAATGTGCACCCATACCCTTCTAGAATAATCATCAATAATGCTAAGAAAATATGAACCTCCCCCATGAGTTGAAACTGATGCTGGACCCCAAAGATCCGAATGAACATACTCAAAAGGTCTACTAGATTTATGTACTCCCACCCCAAACTTCACCTTGTGTTGTTTGCCTAGTGTACAATTATCACAGAAATCTAGTTTGTTCAATTTCTCTTTTCCTAGCAAGCCCTGTTTAGCTAATTCAACTAAACCTCTCTCACTGACATGCCCCAACCTCAAATGCCATAGTTTAGTTATGTCCTCAGTTTCTACACTAACAGCTAATGCATTAGAAATAACAGTGGAACCATCTAAAATATAAAGACCATTAATTTTAGACCCTTTAGCTATTACTAATGCACCATGAGAAATTCTCATCACACCACGTTCAATTCTAGTGCAATAACCTAGACCATCAAACATGCTAATAGAAATTAAATTTCTCTTAAGTTCAGGGATATACCTCACATTCTTCAAAAGAAAGTCACGGTCATCAAACATTTTCAGTCGGATAGAACCCATACCTTGAACCTTGCACGCCTTATTGTTACCAAGACGCACAACTCCACCTTCTTTCAATTCCAAGGTCTCAAAGTACTCCTTTCTCGGACAGATGTGATATGAGCATCCTGAGTCCATGACCCAGCTTTTCTCAGGTTCCTAATTAGTCACAGTTAGTGCTCCTGCACTCTCATAACCTTCCTCTTCACTAACGGCTATCTGGGCAGACGAACTACCACCATTACCACCGCCCCCTCTCTGAGGACAGTCCTTCTTGAAGTGACCTGGTGTATGGCAATGATAACACTTGAATTTTGTTGTGTCACCATTACCTCTAGGCCTAGACTTAGACCTATGCTTCTTCCCCTTTCCTTTACCGTGATTTTCACTCCTGCCCCTTGAGATATTCAAGCCTTCTCCACTATCATCAACCTTCAAGTCTCTGAACCTTGTCAGTTCCTTGGTTCTTAGAGCCGCTTGGACTTCTTCCAAGGTGATAGTGCCCTCTTTGCCATAAAGCAAAGCATCCTTGAGATTCTCTAGTGACTTTGGAAACGCACACAACAGATGGAAAGCCTTATCCTCATCTTCAAGATTCACATCGATGTTCGCCAAATCATCAATAATCTTATTGAACTCAGCCAGTTGCTCCATAACCGACTTATTTTCAACCATACGAAAGAAGTACAGTTGTTGTTTCAGTAACTGCTTATGTGCCAGGGACTTGGTCATATACAATGCATCAAGTTTGGTCCACATAGCAGCAGCAGTCTTCTCCTTGGCTACCTCTCTCAACACCTTATCACCGAGGCACAAAATAATAGCACTGAGTGCTTTCTCATCCATCTCAGTTTTCTCCGCATCTGAGAGATTAGCCGGCATGTGTTCCACACCCTTTAGCGCCTGTTCACACTTCTGTTGGATTAGTATTGCCCTTGTCTTCACCTTCCACAGACCGAAGTCATTACTCCCGGTGAATTTCTCGATGTCCCACTTAGAACCCATGATACTTAATTCTTTTGATCCTTTGCCCCACGGTGGGCGCCAATTGTTGTGAATTCGGACTGAACCACACCAATAACCTTAGTGTGTGGAGCAAATTGAATTGAGCAATCAAACAAGCGAGAATAGCAATAGTAATCACGAACAAATAAACAACGAAAGCGATAAAGAGACACAGGCAATTGTTTACCCAGTTCGACCAAATAAAGGCCTACGTCTGGGGGAGAGGGCAGCTCTCCTTCTTTACTATCAATCAAGTTTCAAGGTTACAATGAAATCCCAACAACAAGGGTTACAAGAAATAGTTTGAATCCTATTCTACCCAAGTCCCGAATTTCTTCCTGTGACCAAGAAATTCAATTTCAAGTGTTTACCAAGGTGTTTAATTGATTCCCAATCCCTAGAATTATTGCCAAGAGAATTCTCTATAAACCCTAGTCTTTTGATTGGCTGCAAACCCTAAAAAACCACTTAAAAATTATCAGAAAACGCAACTGTATATATATTGCTCCGCGTACCGGCGCCCCGCGCCAATACCATGCGCCCCGCGCCAACAAAACAGAAGCCACAGCCCTTTCCAGCACTCTCCTGGCGCCAGGCGCCCCGCTGCTGCTAGTTTTCCAGTTTTCTGATTTTCTGAGTTTTCAAGGCAATTCTTCACACAAATTATATACTTGACTTTGTTCAAATATATTTGAGTTTATTGATATCATTACATACATAATTAGCAAATAGCAATAATGTTCTCAATGGAACGATAATATGGTACTCCAAGACCAATTCAAGCAATTGATCATTTTATCGAGACATGAAATGATCTTTCTTCATATCAAGTGACATTGCAATCAACAAATTATATTTGTCCATATCAAACTAATTTAGTACATTTGATATATAAGTTTCTCGATGCACAAAATCTTGTTGAAATACCAAGTTTGTAATTCCAAACAAACTTTTATCATCAAAGATATTTCATTTCAAACTTTTCTTTAATCAACTGATTTCAGAAACTCTTCAGGAGTTCTGGTCAAACATTTACAAATATGCTTGAATAATAATTCAAACTTTTAATATTTGTATTTCAACATTTTCTATTCACACGGAAATTGATTCGTATCTCATCATTTTTACACCTTCGGGGTGTATGGACTGCTGGTCCAAAAATCTTTCACTTTACAAAGTAACTTTAATTACTTAGCAATTGCATCATTTCATTTAGACAATCAATGTCTTGTCTATAATTTTCAATAGACTTTAGTTCATGATCCTCATTATTTCTTATCACATATAGCGCTATATTATGTGCAAAAATATTGTCAACGTTGACTTTCTTTCGGTTCAATCGAATTTCATTCATGACATAATTTCCATTCATGACATAGTTCGTCCAGATCTCTTTATTTTCATAACTTTCAAGTACTTGATAAGTTCTTCCGGAACTAAAAAATCAATTATGTCAAATACTCTTTTCAAAATTTTCATATCCTCACTTGGGTCATATTTCATATAAGCTCCTTTTCTTATTTGAGGATTTTTATCTTTGGAACCGATTGACCTACCACACTTCAGGGTGGTTAAAACTCATTTCCAATATAAGACTGTCCAACAGGGACATCCATTTTGATTGGAGCATTAGCAGCTGATGGTTTATTTCATAAACTTTGCAAATGATTTATCTTATGAACTTCTGGTTCATACTGATTTCTAAGAGGATCAAAATGAGATAATAATATAATATCAAGTGATTCATTTGAACTTATAGTTCACATTTTTAGCTGCTTATTCTCTCCCCCTAATATTGGGAAAATTGGTTCATCACTTGATAATTAGCCTTCTGGGCTATAAATCTAATTTCCCAATATTCTTTAACAATTTATCTTAATGCATTATATTGGAGCAACTGGAACATACCAACACATCCAAAAATGCTTATATGAAAAATATTAGGTTATAAACCTAAATTTAATTGCAAATTAAGGGGAGGACTATCATATTATAACTTATTGGCATTGATGCGAAACAATATCTCAACATAGTCGTTTGAGTGTTCCCATAATAAAAATTAGAAGCTTTGATTTCGCAAGTATCGTTCATTTAATTAACTTTAGACGTCTAAAGAATGGATCTTCAGGTCCATTTTTTATGAACATTCAACATATACTTCAAGATGTTCAATATCAATTTTGATTGACATACGATACTTATCAAATAATTTATATAAAATGAGCTTTTAATCAAATCAGTACCTCACAAACTTCTGGTTGTGAGTTGACAACAAACGTACATGTGACCATTTAGTTGATGCATCAATTAAAAATATAATTGGTTCACATGATATATCAATAGAATGTGCTCATTTATTATAATGAAGGAACTTCAGGCCCTTCAATACATATCTATAGAATTTCTTTTTCGCATCATAATAATCCGGGATGACCCAACCGGTATTGACAACGATAAATTTAATATGATTTGTAAACTTCTGGTTTACAATAATTTGTGCTTCGAATGCACTAGTATATTTATAAGTGTCATATAAACTTCTGGTTTATAACTTTTTTCATTACAATTATTTTATCCAAAATATGTTTCGTAATATATAGAGATATTTGACATCTCTTCTTTTCTTGTTTCAATATTATATTCGTTACGAAACAAACGGATAGCTATGAATCTTCAGGATTCATATTTTATTAGACATTCTACGTACTTTTAAAAACGTAGGTTTATGAATCTTCAGGATTCATATTTTAAAAATTTCACTACGATGCTTCTGAATCGCAGGCTTATGAATCTTCAGGATTCATATTTCAAAAGTTTCACTATGGTGCTTCTGGACCATAAATTGTGAATCAATATTCAATCTCTATCAATTGAGTTCTTCAGGAACTATATAATAAATCACTATCAATTTACAATACTTCAAATTGATATTTTTCTAAGTTCTTCAGGAACTAGATCATTTATTGAATTCTTCAGGAATTCATAAATCAAATTTATTAGTTCTTCAGGAACTAAGTTTGTTGAATTCTTCAGGAATTTATAGATTAAATTTATTAGTTCTTCAGGAACTAAGTTTGTTGAATTCTTCAGGAATTCATAGATTAAATTTCTTAGTTCTTCAGGAACTAAGTTTGTTGAATTCTTCAGAAATTCATAGATTAAATTTCTTAGTTCTTCAGGAACTAAGTTTGTTGAATTCTTCAGGAATTCATAAATTAAATTTCTAAGTTCTTCAGGAACTTTATAATATAATCAAAATATCTCTTGCAATCCTTCAGGGATGCACAAATATATTTCTTGAAATATATATGGAATAAATAAATAACCAAAATAAAAAAAACATAATTAAAAGTAATATTGATTTGGTTGATTTGAATAAATTATAATCAATATAGAATCAAAATTATATCATGTATTGTTTCGATATTATTACTGATTTGGTTGAAAAGAGATTTGGTTCAACGTTATATGGAGATGCTATTAGTTGTTGTTAATTTTGTTTTGTTTAAGTGTCGTGTAGCATATACTGAAATAACAGAAACAGTGGTTACACGCAAGAAAATAAAATAAAAGAGATTTCATGTACATACCTTGGAATGAATGATTATCATGATTATGTTATTGTAATAGAACAGCAATATGGCGTAGCAAAATAAGATGAAGGGGGTTTCTTAGCACATACTTTTTGCAACAATAATATGGTAGAGTCTCGTGCTGATAACGTGTTATAAATTGGTGTAAACAAGAATAATAATATAGATGGAGAATAGAGAAAGGAGAGAAGAATAGTCGTATTATTGATCACTAGGATTAGGGTTATATTACAATGATACATTGATCTTTATATAGACAAACATAATGGGCCAAATATATGGGCCAATGACTTATATGGACATCCACTAATAATATTCATAACCAAACTTTTACATGCAATAATGATTGTTTTATAAAAATGTGCCGTTAAATTACAATTGAGATGAGAAACAAAAATTTATTTTCTCTCACATATTACATCAGCAAATATAGGGATAATTATATAAAAGTAGAATTCATTTTTGACAAATTTAGTGTGTGTTTGGTTTAGCTTTTGGAAGAGCCAAAAGCAATTCTAGAGGTGTAGAATTGATTTTAGATTGGTTTTAGATGTTTGGTTACTTTAAAGCAGAATTAATTCTGCCTCCAGAATTGATTCTGCTAGAAGCTATGATTTGTAGCTTCTGGCTTTAAGTATGATTTTTACACTGAAATTTATTGTTCAACTCACTTTTACATAATTGTATCCAAACATAAATCAATTATGCTAAAATCAATTCTGATAAAATCAATTCTACCATAATCAATTCTATCTAAAGCTAAACCAAACACACACTTATTAATACTGTCATCGAGAATGTATTTATACTGTCATTCAATATCAACCATGTATTCCGTCAAATCATCTTACTATACCCCACTTTTATGGTAAGATGTGGAGGAATAATTAATTCCTATTAAATGTTTATGTAAAAATATTTTACACTAACATAGCATATTATTAGACTCGTTTTTTTAATATCCGACACACAATAAGGAATGGAAATAGTATTAAAGAATAATGATATTTTGACAATTATTTTAAGACAATTCTATATTTTGATTATAAATTGCCAGAAATTAATTGTTCAAATAACACACAACGTATTAAATGTAAATAACCATTGGTATTAATATATTATGATTTTTTCTATCATGTACAAAGTTGTAAATGCTAAGAAATTTAAATTAATAAATTTGCATTGGAATTTGTGTATTTTTCAATCATGTTTAAGTTTGCACATGTTTAGACAAATCTATTTTTTATTTCATGGTCAAATTTTGTGTGAAAATGTAATTTCTCATAAATTGAAAAGAAATACTCTCTATGTAATACTTTATAAGCAAAAATATATTTTTTAGATTTATTGTATATTTAATGTATCTGGTCTATATTATAGGCAAGATACATTAAATATACAATTAATCTAAAAAATATATTTTTGTTTATAAAATGTTACTGAGAGAGTACCAAATTAGTATACTAATAATCCGAAGATTTATTAATGATCGGAGTTTGAATTTCGATTCCTCAGATAAATAATATTTACCACAAAAAAGAATGATAAGAGGAGAAATATGACAATATTGACATGTGAAACACACCAATCAAATTGAAGAATTAATAAATTATGCACTCATAACAAGAAACACTAACTTCTCCACACATTCAATATCTAGTTAGTCAAAAACAACAAACACTGCCAACTTGTTTAGCGAAAATATCATTTCTCTCCATATATATACATACATACAAACAATAATTGGGGATATTTTAAATGGAATCAAAAGTAAAATATATTGTTTACTTCATATTTTTTTTATTTCAAAATCAGAATCTGATTTATTGGACCGTCTAATCTGATTCAAAGATCAATTCTGACATCAAGTTGTTTCAGCTCCTCCCGATCACAGCGGAAAATTGAACTGTAATTTTCCCTATTAAATTTAGCGTCAATCACTAAACTAACTAATAATTGATTAAATATTTTATTAACTTTAATCGATCAAATTAGCAGAAGGTCAACTCAAATACTTTAAGGACTGATGTTAAAATTTTATAGTCTTTGTAAAGACTTTTTTTAATACAAGTCTTTGTAAAACTCTATTGGTGGTAAATGGTAATACTAATATATAAATACTACATTTATTAACAATTTTAAAATTTTAAGATTTTTTTAATGTTTGTAAATTTTGAAATTGAATTCGCTTAAATATTCTCCTATTAAAAGATAACAAAAATGTAAAATGTGTTTTTCTGTCCTTCCTTGTGACTGAGACTGACTCTTTGTTTATATCCTTAGTCTCTTTTGCTACCAATAACAAAAATCTCCACATTTTGATACCAACTTGTTCAAAATTTTCATATAATTTAAAATGCAAATAACATAGTTATATGTATGGTATTACAATGATTTAACAAAATTATAAATTGCTATAGTTTTGCAAAAGGTCCAAAATATAAGTCTTGCAAAATTACCATTGTTCACCATAATTTTGACAAAGTTGCATTAAATAAAAGAAATACACGTAATACAAAAATTATTACTATTTCCAGTCTTTATTAAAAGAAACGTTCACTTTTTAGTTTCATCGTAAAATTGATGTATTTAGACGAAATTATAATCTAAATACATCAAACTTACAATGAATCTAAATATTTTTCAAAGGGAGTATAACTTAAGAGTTTATTTTCTTAAAAACAAAAAACTTCATAATGTATTTAGACTGAAACCTTACTATCTACATCTCATATTATATTTTTTTAATAAATACATTATAAATTGTTTTAATAACAATACATTGTCAATATTAATTATTTTTGTTTTATTCTCTTAATTATGATTATTTTTTCTTCCTTCCATTCTCCTCTTAATTGGTTTGTTGTAATAACATTACATTTATTTTAAAAAAAAATCAGTCAAAACAAATGAAAGAGTAATAGTCAAATTAACAAAAAATATGATATTTTCTATAGAAATTTTTTCAGTCAACATTTTCTACACAAATTCTATAATATTACTCTAGTTTCCAAAAAAAACCAAAATTTATAAAATATTAGTTAATTTCCTTTTTTATTTATTAAATATTAATTAAATTTCTCAGTTTATATTTGACTTATAAAAAATCTAATTATTTTGAACAAATGTTTGACTCTAAAATGAAAAATATGAAAATAGAATCCTGTAAATTTGACTAAGCTCCTCTTTAAATTCCACCGGAGCTTCATTCTCTGATCCGAACCGACCCATTACCAGAAACAAAGACCCGTCTTCTCTCTCTCTCTCTCTCTCTCTCTCTCTCCGAAGCAACGAAGAAGAAGCATAGCATAGCATAGCATAATTCTTCTTCTTCTTCTTAGATCTCTTTCAGTTTCATTTCAATCTTCAACAATTCAAATTCAATTCCTAACTTTCTAGGGTTTCTGATCTTTTCATGTTTTTATCTCTGACCTAAAATTAATGGCGTCATTCCGACGGACGTTATCACCGGCGTATCACGACCGTCACTACACAAACGGCTTATTTTCATCGTCATCACCATCTCACAAAGTTCCTTCTTCAAACACCAATTACTCTTCACTAGCTTCTTCGTTTCAGAAATTAATCGGTGGCGTTCTCATGCGACGCTACAATCGTAAAGGACAATGGCGTAAAGTTGCATTCAGGTGCGTCATTTTTTTCTTCGCTGGTTTCTTATTAGGAATGTTCCCTTTTGGTAATCTCATTCATGAAATTCCTCAACAACAACAAAACAATAACGTCGCTTCCGATATCAATAATACTCCACGCGCCGACGCGCGATTAATGCTCGATGATCGCTTTCCTCCGAAGCGCGTTAGTGTTAGTGATGGTGAAGATAAGGGTTTTGTGATTGATCCTATTAGTTTAAGCTTGAACATGAACGCTGAGAAGAAGAAAGTGAAACTGAATGATGTGGTTGAATCTGGGAGGTTTGATTTTGCAGCAAGGAAGCAATTGATTGTGGTTACTCCGACGTATAATCGCGCTTTTCAGTCGTATTTTTTGAATAGATTAGGACAGGTTTTGAGGTTGGTGCCGCCGCCGCTACTTTGGGTGGTGGTGGAAATGAATTCTGCTTCAATGGAAACTGCTGAATTGTTGAGGAAAACGGGTGTGATGTATAGACATTTGGTGTGTAAAAAGAATTCAACTGATGTGAAGGATAGAGGTGTTCATCAGAGGAATACGGCTTTGGAGCATATTGAACATCATAAAATTGATGGGATTGTTTACTTTGCTGATGATGATAATGTATATTCTCTTGAATTGTTTCAGACAATGAGAGATATCAGGTACTTACTTATTTGGTTTTTGCATTGAATTTATACTTAATTTGGGTTTTCTTGTTAATGGTTTTGCATCTGGTTAATCTTAAGTGTTGTTTACTTATTTGATGTGTAGCATATAAAATTATGTGATTGGGAGTTTGTATTTTTTTTCCCTCCCTTGATGATTACTTTTTAAGTAATTTTGGTTTCTAACGTGTCATTCAGTTTGTTTGTTTGAATTTGATAACTGGCACTGATACACCCGTAGTTTAATGGTTGGCTAGATTCTACAAATCTATCTACATTATCCGATGAAACCGGGGGTTGCAATTGTTGCGGCATTCGTGGACCAGTTAAACACTGGTGCGCCGTAAAGTGTCACATTCATAATTTGCTACCGACAAGTTTGTTTAATTTGACGGAAATGTGTGATTCTTTAGGGGGTTTTTACATTCTCAAGGTTTTTGCATTCTCAAGGTGAAAACAAGTTTGTTCAATTTGGGGGTTTTTACATTCTCAAGGTTTTTGCCGTCAAATACTCCTAATTTGTGTAGTTTTGATTTTAAGTGAAAAACGAAAGGCAAGAATAGATCTGCACCGTTGATTTTATACACACCCACCACGTGATTTCCGTAACACGAGGAGATAAAAGTTTGAAGCTCTTTATAAGGTTACACGTTGCATATTCTTGCTTTTCATCGCCGACCCCTTCCTAATATTTAGCAGTGCTGTTTGCAATATTGTCTAGACTAGATGATGAAGTAGTTGCCTCTGTTCTTTGTTACACTGGCATGTTATATTGCAACTTACTTTCTCCTTCAAAAATATATAGTTGACATTGTTTGACAGTGATTTTTTCTTTATAAATCTTGTTTTCACCTTTTCATTCATAAATTCTCAAAAACATGAAATAAAGGGAAAATGAGGTAACATGTTAATGTTTGTACGTATTGGTAAAAATGTATAAATTGAAAAGGAAACAAAAAAACACATCCTTATGTTTTCCCTTTTTAAATTGAAGTTTAGGAGGAAGGTAGATTGCTCCATTCCCATGGTTAGAGCAGATGACATGCTTCAATGAAGGTTCATAGTGTCTAGTGGTACTAACAACAGATCACTGTTCTATTTTACCTACTGAGCCAACCATCGTTGGCAATTGCGTATTCCGTTTGATTGTTATGTCTTGACTTCATTTCCCTTTGATTAAAAACAAAGTTGACTTTGGAAATATCTCTTTCATAGTTAAACAAATTTTAAGTGTTTGAAGCTGTAAATATTCAGTTTTCTGAGTTGTATCTATTGGTTTTATACATGTGAAACATATAAAGATGATGTTTTCATGTCGACAACTCTGTTTTTCTAGTCATTCTGTACATCATTAAACTTTTACATACTTAATTCTGCCTTTATGAATTGTGTCCTCTGACTTTTTCATTCAATTCCTAATCCTATGTTCTAAATGTTGGTTTTATAGCCGTTTTGGCACTTGGCCTGTCGCCATGCTTGCACCAAGCAAGAACAAGGCTATTTTGGAGGGTCCGGTATGTAATGGAAGCCAAGTGATTGGGTGGCATACCAATGAGAAAAGTAAAAGACTTCGTAGATTTCATGTTGATATGTCTGGATTTGCATTCAATAGCACAATCCTGTGGGATCCAAAGCGGTGGCGACGCCCTACTTCAAATCCTATACGGCAACTAGACACAGTGAAAGAGGGTTTTCAGGTATTCCTCCTACCATTACTTGTATTCCCCACCCGTATATCACCTGCAATTCTTGTTATCTGATAATACTTTTATTTTTGACAGGAGACAACCTTTATAGAACAATTAGTAGAAGATGAGAATCAAATGGAAGGTTCACCACCTGGTTGCATGAAAATAATGAATTGGCATCTCCATTTGGATGTTCATAATGTAGTTTATCCAAAGGGTTGGATGCTTGAGAAAAACCTAGATGCTGTGATACCCATCAAGTAATCCTCCACCAATTCTATAGTGTGTGATAGGTACGGTCAGATTTGTAACGTGGCATAAAGAAATCTTATTTGTAATTCTTAAGCAAAGCAAAGCCGCTAACTTCTAATTCTCAGTTTTGTTAAGCGGTGCTATAGAAAATATAATGTCGATAAGTTGAAAAGTTTGTCTCATTTTAGGCTGTTGTAATTGTAAGAGTATTGCGTCATCCTAGTCCCCTTCCCCCGAAAAAGAGAAAAATTCCCATTCTTTGGGTCACTGCAACAACTTGAAATTCTTGTAGTTTAAGAAATTTTTATGGATTTTATACCTTTTATTGGGAAACCAAATGAACTTTCCTTTTGTTATTTGAAATCCTTGTTTTACTGTCAAAAACAAATAATTTAACTTATCTTTGTTCATGACAGCTTTGCTCATATTTGGTATCGGTTCATCACTAAATCGATGGGCGCATCAGTTAGCCACCATTGGCACTAATGCTATATGTTGCCCAACAAGACAGGAACAGGTTACTGATTTTGTCTCCCAAATTCTCTTGCACAAAATTATTTGCAGGAGTATTTTTTTTGCTGTTGTACAGTATGCTATCTTTTTCTCTTGCAAAGAGATCTTCCCAGAAGGGAAACATAATTGTTTAAATCAACTTATTTGGTTCTCGGTGTTGTACACAGTTATGTAGTCAATGGACGATTCATTCCAAAGACTATTTTGTTGTCTCAACTACCAAACTATGCATGGGCCATTTTCCAAAATGTACTTCACTTGCCCTAAAATGAACTCTTTCTTTTGCCGCCCTACATATTTCTCGCGCGTCCTACTCTTTCTTTTGCAAGTTTCATAAAAACAATCATTCAAACCAATTCCACAATTAGCTGACTCATCAGAACATTGGTTAGCCTCTAAAGGCCGCTCTTTGATATTTCATAATTAAGAATATTTAATGGAGTTTTCTTGTGTACTACTTGTTCATAGGCTCCCTTAATAAAATTTTGCTGAATTCAAAAAAAAAAAAGTAATTTTCATATCCATTAAATCCACATTCATTTCCATTAAATGAAGGATAGTTGAAATCATTATTACGGTTAATCAAGCGGTTGAATTCAAGTTAATGAAATGGTATAATTTTATGTTTGTCAAAATAAAAAAAAAGTGGTTGAATTCAAGTTGTTAATGAGTTTCAGTTAAGACCAAATCGTTCAATACAAAGTTCAAATCAAGTTTTAATTCGCAAACGCGGATGATTCTACAATTGAATATGTTTAAAAAACCCAAAAACAGTTTAAATCACAAAAAAACCCAAAAACAGTTTTGGCCTATTAACAAGTCTTCTTCCACATGTTTTGGGGGAAAGTGTGGGGAATAGAAATTAAAATGAAACGTGCTGAAGATTGAAAACAAAGCAACCAAATTTTGAACCATAATAATGAATCATCCTCGAACTCCAGCCTAGCGTGAATGTGACATTCGTTTCTTTCATCCTCACTGTTCGTACTTCATTTGTGCTTCACGTAATTTCAAGTTTCCTCTATAAGTGTTCCTTTTACAATGATTATTGTGCTTTAAACTTTTTCCAAACTCATACTCCCCCCGTCCCTCATTATAAGACCCTTTTAAAAAAAGATTTTTCCCTAAATATAAGATTCTCTACAAAATTCTAGATGCATTTATACAAGATTTTTCAAACATACTCTTTATTAATACTATGAGTTTGTCTTAAAATATGAAAAGTCAACAATAAATACATTTATACACAAAGGGCGATTTAGTAATAGTTGTATACTTTTGTTACAAATTACTCCCAGCATCACTTGGAGTATTACATATAGTTCATGATTTTTTTTCAAAAAAAACATATAGTTCATGATGTTAACTTTCACTCTAAATATTTCACTAAGGGTATAATTTAACCAGAAACTCTTGATTCTAAAATTTGACCTAACGATCCCTCTATCTATTATATAGTGATGTTGGTGTTCAAATTATGTTTTTGTTTCTTTATGAAACTTGCATTGTTCATTTGAATTTTTCTAACTCGCTTTATGTTTAGGATCAAAATGGATAATAGCATTGCAACAAGGATCATATGGCTGTTTCAAAAAAATTTAAGAAAAAATAATCACTTTTAAGATAATGCATTTGTCTGTTATAGTTCTAAAAACTCATAATTACAAAAAAAAAAAAAAACATTTGTTGAGAGTATTTTTTGAAAAAAAAAAAAAACTTCATAGAAGAGAGAAAATAAGTGTCAAAAGTTGAGTGTTATTTTGTAATAAAAAACATCATTTTTTTATATATATTTTTTAAAAAAAAAGTGAATTCTACTATTTTAAACAAACACAAAAATGAAGGTATTAAAAAACTCTAAATTATTAAATGCCAATTTATTTTATCCAAGTTTAAAAAAATTAAATTAAACGGTATTAAAATTCTAATTATTGAGTATTTCAAAGACAGCTGGATAAACTGGCAGAAGGGTAGGAGTTCACAATAAGGCTTTTTTTTAGACTATAGCTCTAGCAAAATTGAAACTTCTTAATGTTATGGGAGAATGATGACCATGCAATCACACATATATGAATAGTCATATTTCATAACCAAAAAAGGCAACAAAAAAACATCAAAATTGGATGAATAATAATAAAATAATAATAATAATACAATGGTAAAACTACAAAAAAACTATGATACATGGAAGGGGTGGGTGGATTTCCTAGAGCACCGGAGAATGAGGTTCCGATCACGGAAAGGAAACTTGTTGATGTAATTGTGAATGCGCGCCCTTGATTTGACTGGGTTATATAAACACTCAATAGGCTGCATTCTGGTTGGTACAAACAATCTGTCGAGGCTCACTGTATGAACTATTTATTTGTGAATTTTCTCTTTGGCTGCTTGGAAACCCCGGAAATTGACCGATCTCACCGATCATATTTTCAACGCGCCATGGACTAAATTTCTGTCAGTCACTCGACTATCATGTCAGAGTTGCCCCACTAACTGAAGTACTCGTCTCAGAATGGTGCAATGATGTCGGTAAATGTTGCTGTACATGCGTTTCAGTTGCAAGACCGAGAACAGCTAAAGTTGATCTGCACATTGATAGTGTAATTTTAGATTCAGCCAGCTTCTCCAAAGTATCCCAGAATGCAAAGGAAAATCTCAACTCAAACAAGAAAGTATAATATATTCACTTCAAAGCATATCATCCATTGTTTTACGGCAACAATGGACAAAATAAATTTGTGATCAAATCACATTTAAATATCTTACCCTAATTTACTAGCTCAGGAATAATAGCTGACAATTATATCATTTATAGATAGATCAGTTTACACAACCAAAAAACTTAAGAACCCTAAAGGAGTTACCCGCCTTTAGTTTTTACAAAGGATTCACGGTCATCTGTTTAGCATAAAAAACAAGGGGGCCTCGGAGATTAATTTTAAGAAAATTAGTTCTTTCTTGAGTAGGAATGAATATAAACAATATATTGAACTAAAATATGTACCCTAATGAAGTACTCAAAATTCATTACAGAAGTTCTTGAATGCCTCCTTTTCTAAAATAATCATATGTTAAGGGATTATTACTTCGTATTAAACAAAAAATATACCCTGATGAAGTCCTCAAAATTCATTGCAGAAGTTCTTGAATGCCTCGTTTTCTAAAATAATGATGTTTAGAAAAGCTTACCTACTAAGTGAAGATTTTACAGTTGGTTGGTTGGCATAAGAAGCAAGGGGCTCTCTGAGATTAGCATGCCTGTTGAGCGCACTTTCCAATTGTTGAGGTGGCAACTGCAAGGAGAATACCAAAAAGATTATGATTCAACCCAACATAGCCAGCTTGAAATGTAAGGGATGCGGATGCACACCACTTATAATCACTACTCAGGTCATATCACAAAAATAAACAAGATGCTGTGTGAAGTTGAGAATGTAGTACCTGCAATAATACATGAAAAGAACGTGGCTGCGTCTGATATACACATTTTAAGAAACCAACCCAAAGTTTTGGCATCCGCCACACCTGCACTCAGTATAAAGTAAAACATGAGCTGTTGAAAGTCCGTATTGGAATTATTGGAATTCAAGATTAAGTAAGCATACCTGTCTGGTCACAAGTTTTGAGAGTATCTCCATAACAAAATCAACCTGAACAAAACATTTAAACTATATAAGTTGACAATTTATCCATGTGATGTGATCCCTGATATGATACAAGACTCCTCCCAAACACCACAAAGTATGACAGAAACAACAACCGAACATTTGCCTAGTGCTAAGGGAATGTTTGAGTAAACAATTTAATTAAGTGCTCATTCAATAAGCGCTTGTAAGTGTTTCATTCAAATCGCGCATTAATAAAGCAAGCAACTCTAAGATCCCTTATATATTTGTAACTAATTACTACTCTACTTCACTCTCTACTAAATACTTTTTTTTATAACAAAATTCCACACATGAACCAGCCTGAAAATAAAGGACTCAGAAAAGAAATCTTGGTTGATCAATTTAGATTAAAAAGGCGGAAATAGAATATAAAGTTTAATCACAATTCATTCATGCCAGAAATAAAATAGTACATCTTAACACTCAAGAAATGTATTACAAAAAGCAACAGTGCATGTATATCAAAAAAATTGAAAAACAAATTTACCAGTGCAGGAAAAGCATCAACTGCCTGAATAACGGTTCTCATGAAAAGCAATGGCAACGGAGTTTGATCAACCTGAATTTTTTTACAATGAGGCAAAAAAGAATTCAGGTACATCCTGCATTATTGGCCAAACATGAAAATACTGAATCTACTTACCATTTGGTTCAATGCCTTGGCCAGAACCTGCTGAGTAAACACTGTACGTTGTTCAAAACAAGCCGAGCAAGCATCTGTAATCTGATAGTGCAAAACAATAATTCAGAAGTTACCAGTTATGTTTTAAGGGTCTTCAACAGTTGATATAATATAACATATGGATCTAATATTGGTGAATAAGATTGTACAGATAATCAGATTTTGATTAGGTAAATGGTAACAGACATATGGAAAATGCTATCATTACTGCAAAATTTGATTAAACCATAGTTGCATTTTAGATGGCAGACCATGGTTACGACAATCACGATCAGGCCAACACTTTTAATGCACTAGACAAGAACAGTGTTTGCATTATGCTTGAACAGTGCAATGCTAGAGCGTTTCACCCACAGGTAGAAGGCCGGGAAAAAGAGGCATTTTAAAGTTTTCAGAGAAATAATGCACTTATCACAAAACTCAGCAAAAGCATGTGATATGTCCTATGAAGCAGAAACTCGGACACCGGACACAAACACCGAGACACGGCTGATGTCCAAAATATTTGACATCAGGAGACAACGTGTATGCACACACAGACACACGCACAATGTTATCTTATCACCAATCACCGTATATTATACAATCTTCATTTATTTTTATTTTTTATTAATTTCTTCTCTCTCACTTTCAATCAAATCAACACTTAAATTGAATTTATTTTTATACGATGTCAACTGTGTTGAAATATCATAGCTCGTAATTAATACGACAATAATCTAAATTGAGAATTAAGATTAATATATTAATCTTTTAAAAACAAAGTTATGATAATTATCAAAAAGAATACCAAGAGGAATCATTTACAATGTATTCTTTACATAAACAACTGTAAGATAAGAAGATAGATCATGTATTTTATAACTAGTTAATCTTATGGTAAGAGGCATCCTTTTGTTATTTGTTTCAAAAAGTAAAACATCTAATCTAAGATTAGGAATGTCCGAGAAGTGCACGGCCAAAAGCAAGTGTCAACTCAAACTCTTGGCACATGTCCAAGAAGTGTCAATGTCCAGAACGTGTATGACATGCCGACATTACACTTTGGAAAGGTGTCCATGCTTCATAGTATACAACACATTTTTTTATTTTTGTATAGATCACCAGTAGTCTGCAATTATGACAAAAACCAGTCCTTTTTTAATATGAAAAGTTAACTTGTTTACTTTAGCCCCAGATTTAGGAGAGGAAGGAATCAGGAATCAATATATGTAGGTACATAAAATGATAGAAGACATGCCTTTTTAAGTGCAAGGCCATCTTTCTCAGGAACAATTCCATGGATTGCAACCAACACCTCTACAGGTGTTAAAGCTGGACCTGTATGAGCTGAACCCTGTCATGAAAAGCTTTGTATACTTAGCACCCATTTAAAGGGGAAAGATAAATAATATATGAATTTACATTGTGCAGTTAGAATTTCACATTCTGTTGAGGCCAACTTAAATATAGGTCTCCTTGTAACCCAAAAGGAAACTGGTTTCTGAAAGTGGAGTGTGAACTAAGTGAGGTAATGCCTCAGACTCTAGGGTAATCCGTAATAATGAGTAAGAAACAAAATATGAAATTCAGCTTGAGAATTCACATATACCTGTAGTATGTGAGCAAGTGCCCTTTGAAACTTTTCCAATGGAAGGTCAACAAGTTGAGGGAAAATTGGTAAAACCTGCAACCATAAAATAGTTGAAGTTGAAACCTAAAAATATCCACCATTATTACAACAAAAGCATGTCAATCAATACCACTTTTACATTGCCTCATGTGCTTAAAGTACTGACATACTAAGGAGAAAATGTTGAACCAGATGAAAATGAAAACATCTTCAAACAAGTCCACAACTTAACTTTATCAGTCTATAGAGATGGTGGTTCAAAACCAAAACATGCTTACTGTAATTCTAGAATAAACTTTACCAGCTGGATCTAGTTTGATATCGTACAGATACTTTCAATAAACTAAACACCAAGTGAAAGGAGGCTTTTAAATGAGAATCCTATCATCTAAACAAGTATTATGGATAAGAATACTGAATATCTACCCATCATCTAATAAGGTATAAATATTCTGGATAGAATCCTGAATCATACTGCCTTGTTCTTAATTTCTAGTCACATTTTATCACGGATGTGGATGAAGTTAAGTGATTGCAAGCACTTTTAACAGTACTTATAAATCTATCGTTTTCAGCCCTGAGAACAAAGAAAATTACCTATACAAAGAAATAACTTAAGCAACATGAGAAGTCAAAGCACCTCAAACAATAGCATAAAAATGGAGTACTGCTATCACAAAAAAATGGAGTATTGCACTATCATAAAATCAATTTGTAATAAAAACTCTTAAAAGATTATGATTTCAATTTGTTATGTTAGTTCCTAAAAAATTTTAATACACGCATCAAAATTAGAAGATTATGATTTCAATTTGTTATGTTAGTTCCTAAAAAATCTCCACAAATATATAAATGGCAAGATGTGATTGGAAGCATGTGTAAAATAAACTTACATAGACGGTGTATATAAATTAAATCTAAATATTTTATATGCCAAAATGAGATGCATACATACAATTACATCAATTTCATTTAATTTGTTTAAACAACAATGTAAATAGAAAAGAAAAAAAAATGAAAGAAAGCTATTGATATGACCTCTGTTTTGGAGAGCGACGACAATAATGGAACAAGAATTGTGACATCCTGCAATGGAGAACCAGACTTCATAAGAAAATAAACAAATCAAAGTGTTGGCAGAAAATTTAACATTGCTTTTAGTTGTTAGACATACTCTAAGTTTTGTTTCATATAAATGTTTAACAGTAGATATCAAATCAGAAGATGGAGTTGTGTCTTGAGTCAATATTTGTAGCACCTTCAAAAACCATCAACATTAAAGTCAGCATTCATGTGCTACCAATATAATTTCAGCAACAATAAAATAAGCTATATTTAGCCATGAGAACATAAAACTACCAGTATCAGAAGATTTTCACTTCCTTTTGGTGGATCAGATATGATATGGAGCAATTCAGAATACGATTGCCCGAGGACTCTGACAAGGTTTGGAATGTGGCGATGAAAAGCCTGTAAAAGCATTATTAAAATAACCGGAAGCGTTAACTAAAGAACCACCACGGCCAAAAATAGCTGAAAAGCAAAATCACAATGCAGAAGGTAAAGGGCAAACTCCTTTGCAGCACAAGGCCGTGATTATAATGATAAACGTAGGTGAGAAGTTCGTGTTTTCATATCAAACTAGTTAAAATTGGATATTGTCCCACACACAAGCAAACTTAAACCCAATATGCAGACAAAATGTATGAGACGGAAAGTGGGCAGTTCAGTTCAGGGACATACTCAATCTTGGTAAACAAACATATTCTGGACATTTTATACAGACTGAAGAAAGAGATGAGTCAATCTAATTTGCTGCATCCTACAATATATTAGCAAACTAACATAGTCACCAAAATAAAATCTGTACTGCACTTCACAGACCCCATAGACATTAAATAGTATAATTGTACTCTAAAGACCATGACAAATTTCATAACTCTGTTCATTCACTTCATTGCGACAATTTACTGATAACCTAACATAATAAACAAAAATACCTGCTTTACAGTTCTTGAGGCTTGTCCATAGACATCAAATACAATCTGTAGAAGACTGGGTTTCTGCAGGGATAAGAAAACTGTGTTATCTACCAAAGAAGATGATAAGCAATCGTCATTGTCAAGAGTGAAGCTTTACATTATGCATAAAACTAACCTTTGTACATAGAGCAAAAAATAAAGAAATGAGGCGTTGTGCTTCAGAAAACGATATGGATGAAACACTTTGAATTGTGGGTTTAGCAACTCTAGTAGTGTCATTTTCAGACTCCAAAGCCTGTGAAGTACCACTTATGCCAAGACTTTCGACCTGAAAAGTTTAATACGCCACTATCAATGATCAGTTTATCAAACACAGCAAAAGACCAAAACCACATCTCTCTAGGTTTGACAGCTTTTTTAGCAAAAATAAAATAAAATTAAATAATTAGACAAAACACGATCTATGTCTAATCTTCAAACCACAATACATGCAGTCTGATTTTGCATAAATACAACAAATTATACATACTTGCCAAATATATACTTTCTTGATATTTTATTTGTAGTAACAAATAAACAATAGTTCAATATAATTTATGAGAAACGAATGTTTTGGAATTTCTTAAAATACGGCTTGAGCCTAACTCAACGACACAAAACCGGCTTGTGAGGTGAAAGATGCCTCCCATTTATAAACACATTTTCAAACCACATCTCATCCTATGTTGGACTCTCAACACACACCCTGCCTGGCTCGACCTATGAAACGTGGCCCAAAAGTAGGTGGCCCAACAGATTTTGCTTAGGCTCTGATACTATCGTAGGTTTTTATATTGAGTCTAACTTATCCATAAAAAGCTGAACCGTATGATGATGAATGCTTCCTATTTATAAATATATTTTCAGGTCATATCTTATCCAATGTGGGACTCTGAAGTCTCGACAGAATTCTCTACAGTGATCAACATGAGGATTACATAAAAGACAACAGAAAAGAGAAGACTGAAAAATAGAACAAGTTCAACACTTGTACCTCTGTTCTTTGTTCAGTAGTTCCAGATTGCGCTGCATTTGAAGCTTCATGATCTACCGCAGAGAGAAGCATTTTTGTTGCAAATTTCACGACATCTTCTGCAATGTAACTAAGCTGGAAGAGCTTGTTTGTCACCTGTCCAACAAAAGCAAAGGCATTTGGTCAAGTTATCAATAAATAGTTCATCTGATTTCGTACAAGAGGTTTCCATAGCTTATACCAGCCGAATAGCTTTAGCTCGAATCTCATCCTGTGGGTGGACAGCACACTGCCATAGTTAAGAGATTAAAGGTTAGAAAGGCAACATATTAAACAGTTCCAACAACATGAAAAGGAAAGCCAACACAAAGAAAACAGGTAAACAAATAACAGTTTAAATAATGGCTATTTTGCAAAACAATGGACTTGATAATCAGATACATAAAAATCAAAGTATTAAAAAAAACGACTGAAAAATATGCAAGGTAAGGATGTGCCTACAATGGATCTAACCCTCCCTCTCCCTCAATCCCCCATGGCTGGAGCTTTATATAGCACCGGGGAAGATAACATTCACAGCCCAAATGACCAATATTATGCTACTAGAGACTCATGAATGACAGCTTACCTTCAATGCTATTCCTAAGCAGCCTTGGCGATTTTGTGGACGCCCCAAAATTAAACTCCAGATAGAACCAAGGCCTTGAGTTACACGCTCAATGTCGCGGATAATTTTTCCGTCATGATCAATAACATCAGCATAGCATAGATCCTCCAAAACCTTCAAGGCAGATTCAGGAAGAAATGGAACTTCACCAAGAAGTCTGCTAAAAGACTTGTCTGTAGCTGGAAAAGAATCCAAGAGAGTTTTGGCCTACATAGAAGTAACAAATCTGAGTATTGTAAGACAGAAATTAACATAAAAATGTCATTAAAAAAGACAAAACAAACTTTATGAGCATACCACTCCCAAGAGAAAGTTATCATATAAAACAGAAGAAGATGAAGAGTTTCCAGCTGAATCCATTATCATCAAGGAATGGAGATGGTACAGAACATGCAGAACAAGTTCGTGCCCCTGAAAATTAATAAGTAATATTTTACTACCAAGAAATAAATATGTAAGAATTATGCAAGCCGCCAGTCATCCTTTTAAAATTCTTCAGCTACCAAAAAATAATAATTATGATGGTTCATCACATCCATATTTGAGGAATTGACAGACAAGTTCAGTCCTTCAATCTATCATTATCCAACACAACACCGATTGTCCAGTTTTCCTTAAATATGTTTCCCCAACATCATTTTTGTAATTTAGCAACACAAACTGGCAATGCGACATGTGCTAAGGATTGTTTGATAGCTAAACTATGATCTATCAAGTAGATTCAGGAAAATGAAACTTCACAAAATATGCTTTACAAATGACGTTCTAATAGAAGATGATTCATCTGAAGTACAAAATACCATCATACGTATTTTATGCCTCTTACAATAAATGTCGTATAATTAGCAAGGTAATAAAATAAAAAATCACGGATGTTTATAATTAAAAATTGACAAGCTTAATCACTATCTTTCGTATTTTAAATGATAAATCAACGTCCAACAGAAGGGGGTCACTGGTGTACTCATATTAATGGGGTGCACTTTAGTCTGAGACAAGTAGTCCCCATTTATGGATCCATAATGCACAATTATGTGCACTTTGGCTTTAATGTGTGAATAGCAACTGCCAAATTACCACTTTACAAGAGAGTGAAATTTTATTATTAATAATAAATAATATGATGATGATGACCACCATCATCATCATCCTCATCATCATAAAAATGGGAGGGCAACAACAGAACTGGAAAAATATTCAGCAAATTTCTGTAACCGCATTAAAAATATAAATAAATTTATTTAAATAATAGAACAGATTCTAAAATGCAGAAGAGGCACCTTTCGCCAGTGATCTTCCAGAATGTGTTTTTGCAGCATCCCAGTGATCACATTATCGTCATCAATCTGCAATAGAGGGCCAGAATAATAAATGGTAATGCTACTCAGAATTTGTGAAGACTAGAAATGATTAAAATGATCTCCTCTTGGTGTACAAAAATTGCTCAGAGCTTGCATTACAGTTGACTCTTTTATGTCATGTGAATTGCTGCAGTTAGTGTTTCAGTTTGGTATAATATATTTCTCCTATTTTTAATCCTTTAAGTAGCAAAAAATACTACTAAATATTCAGTGTAAGGTATATAGCCAATTTAAGATCATCCGTGTAATCTACCCTAAAACTTAGCAAGAGAACAGCCAGTTCAGGCCACAACCAAATCTTTTTTGTCCTGTAAATCTTACAATCTGAAAATTTTCAGTTGTGCCTCTTAAATTCTTATGTCTAAGTAAATTCACTTTACATGGTAGCATATAAATGCTAAATAGCTAAAACATCAAGAAATAAAACTATTTGAACACTGTGGTAGACCACATATGTAAAAGATATATAAACTAAAAATAAAAACAGCACGTTAATATCTTCAAATATAATTGAGTCCTGGAACAATAGAAAGACGAAACAATATTTTACCTGAGCTACAAGTCTAGAAAGTAGTGGCATGCAAAACTGCTGACATTCTGCCCCGTGCAAATGTGTGTATGACTCTATTATATGGCTAATAGCCATGTGTTTCACCTTACTTTCATGTTCTTGGGATAGTTGAATATATGGTGGAAGCTGTGGCAACTCCAAACAGGTATCTTCTGATGTGGGTGACACTTGAACGTCAAGAGAAAACTGATCAAACTCTAAAATAGATGATGAATCTGCCCCGTTTGTTTCAGTATCATCCAAAAGATTTACTGTACTCGGATCCTCATCTATTGAATTGGTAGAAGAGACCCCAGGATCCAAAGAAACAGTTGTTTCCATAACCCGGTGATCTACAGGTCTTTCAAGAGCCTCCGTTTTGGGAGTAACCCGATCAGGTCCTGAAATTGGAGGGCCTTCAGAGATCATATCCTCATTTTTTATTTTGATTGTTAAATCTGTTTGGGTATCGTCCTCAGTGCTTGCAACATGATGTGACACAGGTTTAGTAAAAGACACAGGATCCTCATATTCTAATATTGTGGCACCAGTATCATCTGAAACTGAGATAGCTGCTCCTCCAGGATTTGTCACTCCGCGTCGTGGATCCAGGCGACGAGGATCCTGAAAATTTGGAGTTCAATGAAACTCAATGTGTGTTTTAACTAATAAATGTTAAAATGTATTCAATGGAAGACAAATTATTTAAATATCAACTGGAAGATATCAATCTTGCAAAGATTAAGCGGATTTTACCCGGCGTGGATCACGTTTAGAATCAGCAGGAAGGTTACTGAGGTTGGAGGTGTCAGATGCTGATGAGGTGGTGGCAGTGGAAGTGGCCGTAGTTGAAGGGAATTGTGCTTGGGCAGAGGCAGCCAAGGATTGGACTGAACTCATTGAAGCAGATGCCGCTATAACCTGCGATTGACTGACTTGGGAAGCTACTTGGCGAGTTACTGATGGATTCTCAAGCCTTGCTAGTGGTGGGGGTGCCTTAGGCAAGTGCTTCATATTAGCTACGACAATATCGGCCAACAGATCAGGATGAATCTGTGAAATAAGTATTTCAAGAGATTTGGCGCCTCTTTCTCCTTCAGCAATCAAAGCACCAATAACAGCAATCATTTGCTCCACAGCAGTTAGTTCACTTTCCGGAACAGGAGCATAAGGTGACACTCCGTTAACGGAGCTAAGATCCCGGCCTGAATCATTTATTTGAGCAGGTGAAGTAAGGTCAGAGTCAGGACCAGAACGAATCCTCTTAGCAATGGCATCATGACCATTGGCCAATTGTTCATTATCATGAGGAACAGGTCTTTTCCTAGATAACTCCCCAGAAATAGGCAACTGAGTTGATGATTGATCATCCTGAAAATTAACCATATTGAATAAATAAATAAATAAATGGGGAAAACTAGTGCTTGGTGTCAGAAGCTTACTTAGCAGAAAAGAAATAGTAAATCACTAACTACTACTTGCCTTGCTAACTCGAGCATCACGGGTAAAGCGATCACCACTTTTAATCATTTTGTCTACTTGCCGAATTACCTGATCAGCAGCATCCCCCGCATTCATAGCTCGCAGGCTCCTTATCAGTCTTTCTCTTGACTATAAACATTAAGAAAATAATTCTTTAAGATGATGAGTCTAATACTTATTAGATATATAAACACCAATCTTTATCGCTTATGAGAAAAAGATCCTATTAGAAACTGTTTTCATACTACTACTCTCTTCCTACCCATGACTGTGATCATTAACTTTGTTATTCGTCACAAAATGCTAATTGTGGCCAAAAAATGAACAGAAATATATGGAGTTTTTTGTATGATATGATAACAATGTTTCCATTTGGCCATCTTTTCACAGATACAAAGTAAATATATGAGCTCGATATTCATTGCCATACAATTTTGAGAGATGTCTCACAGCTTAAGTTTGAGGTTTAAATTTAGAATAAAAACACATTTACCTCTATTATAGGAGAATAAGTGCATCTTAGAAAACCCAAAAAAGCTGTTCTTAAAGAGTACTGAACACTGACAACATGACATCCTTTCACTGTTTGAACATTTGGATCAAAATCAAGCAATGCTGAAAGGATGGTATCATAGTGTTGTGATCTTTTCCTTGCAATGGCCGCTAAACTGTCAAAACAAATAATTTACAGGGTTAGACTTGGAATGACATTTCATGACAGTCATTGGCAGCAAGAAAGAAAAGCAGCATCTTAACCACAGCGAATACATGTAAAGCTACAGAACAACATAATCATAATGCATAAACTTAGAAGAAGAAAAAAATTAAGATCTAAACTTTTGGATAAAGAAACATGTTTGTATCTTTCACTGGTAACACTTCAGCTCATCCATTCAAAATTCTAGCAGCAGACAATCTAACTAAAAACCATTAACATGGATAGTTTTTTTTTAGTATCAATAACAGACATCATTATCACACAATGTTCAAAGTAGCTGTATCTCATTAAGCAATCCTGACTGATATTTTCTTTTAAAATAAAATTATATTATAACATCCAATACAGATGGGGGATACCTATCAGAGTATGGGACAAAATGTCTTTAAAAGATGTCAAAAACAACCTGAATCAAATCCACCAATAGTATATTAAAGATCTTGCTAAAATTTTGGTCATCTATCTCGATTCTTGAGATGAATCAAGGAATTTAGGTTTCTTACTGATACTAGCTGGAAAAGTAAAGGTGGAGAATCTGACTGGAGTAATAAATAAATGCACTAGAGATTGTATGGTAGTAAAATAGTTAAAGATTGGCAGAGAGCATGAAAACCTAGGATTCAAGCCAAAAACAAAGGAATTAGATTTTAATGCTGTCACTTGACATGAAGTTATGACATCTGTGCAACTGACCATACTCAGTAAGAAAAAGCATTATTGTTCCAAAATTACCACAACACTTGCAACTTTTTTTGAAAAACAAAATAAGGGCTATTTGGTTAGAGAATATCTGTTTTCATTTCTTATTTTATCTTTTGATCACAAAAATGATTGGATTGTCTTCACTTTGTTTCTAGTTCTCAAAGTGTTTTCTAGGAAACAATAAAATATTGTTTTCAATGTTTCAAAGAGTAAGCTGCAAACTATAAGACAGAACCCTTGGATTTCTATCTAAGAGGAATATAAGTATCAAACCAAGCAAGGACATAACTAACATGTAACATGCCAACAGCTGCATCTCCTGATTAACAATAAAGAAAACATAGAAATGCAACAAGATTATCCATAATTTCAAGATGACCAAGTGCAAAATGCTAAAGCAGTGAAATGAGCCTTGGCAGCACACAATTATTAAAACTCTCCCTACAGTGAACAGCAAGTAAAACTCTGCCTAAAGCTTGTAAAACTGTGATGTTCTTTAAGAAACTGCATCTGCATCTTACATAAATATAACCTCAAATCCTTCACTCAAGTTTGAACATACAACTTGGAAAAGAACATAGCAGAAAAAAGCAAAATGGCTGAATTATGTTACAATACATGCTTAGCACAATTATAGAATACCACAACCACTACCTTCAAACAGAAAATCATTTTTTTGCAGCAAACCCTTGCTAAAGCAACATCATAAAGAAAAAGGCATCAAACTGTTGGGGATAGGAAAAATGCATTTTTTTTCCAATGGTTTTGGCAATTAGACAGTTTGGGCAGCATATGTAAGCATAAACTCTTAAATCAAACATGTCTAAGCAAAAAGGTCAAACCAATTGTCCATGCAAAAAAATTGCAATAGGTTCAACAAAGCATAATTGCATACCAGGAAGCACTCAAAGTAATAAATAGTTAACCCAGTTATTTTTGTGAATTTTAGGTAGAACCCAGCATGATTCTCTCCAATATGAATTTGAAAAAACAGCTGAAAATTTATATTTTGACCTATATGAATCATTAAATTCCTTGTTCTGTGAATAGAAATATGTTGCAATGCTACAAAGTATTCCAATATTCTAATGACAGAAAACTGATAATGATGAAGCCACAATTTTTCACAAAAAATAATGCACAGTTATATCACTCATCAACTGGTAAAGAAAAAGCAATCAGAAATCAAACATATGCTCCAGCTCTGGACCATGCAAACACATGATGTTTGTTACTGGTATAAGCTGAAAAAGCTAGCTGCTGGATAATATCAAAGAAATATTCCTGATCTCATATTGTGCAAATGACAAAATAATGCTTCCAAACTTCAGAAGGAAAGCCTTATGAACCACAGTTGATTTCCTCACATAGTCTGACAGTTTTTATATAAACATGTCCCTCTTATATATTGTCACTGGTCTCATCTTATTTTCCAAGCTAAATTCAGTAACTGACAAGCACTGTGCATTGTCATTAGGAAGATAACATACAGACTGGTGCAGCTCAATGAATACATCTTTATTCTTTATTACTTATTACTTATTTTGGAGCTGCTTAAGACTTCAATTTCTCAAAAAACGTGTTTATAATACTGCAAATTTATCATGAGACCATGATAAAAAGTTTTTATTAAACCCATCATTTATCATATTCTTTGCTTGCTGATACTGTTGAAGTATAAAATAGTTAGATAACTAGGACGAAACTTTAAATTGTACGTCCATGTCATGAGATTAATTTCAAACGCAGGTTAAGAATGCATGTCAGTTGCACAGATGAAACAGGATAAACAAAAAAGTTGCAATTTAGAAACTGGTTGCGACCGGACAAAAGATTCACATAACAGAATGAGCTAACAATGGGATGAACAAACGAGAGAGCAAGGAGCCAAAACAAATAAGTAACACAAGCCCACCAAAATAAATTTGAATAATTGAGGCATTAATTGTGTACTGTGCATCAGCTGTTATAATAAATACATTAACTGTGCATGCGCTTACAGCACAAAATTTTAAACAGTAAATGGTCTTCTCTTAACAGTTTACAAAAATAAACTGCGTCACTTGACCACCATGTTTCCTCAGTTCACGAGATGATCATTTTAATGCATCACTTTAGATTTCTATCACCCAGCCAACTGGTACTCCATAGTATAAATAATGGACCATCTTACATATTTGTATGACCGTAATTTCCATTATATGAACCACCAATGCAGAAGCAGCCAAGTCCATTAACTCTTCATAAAGAACTGGTCTCATGCTGCAATGTTATAAAGAAAAGCAGTTGAACTTGTTCTATCCATGAGTCCCTGCTTCAAATATCGCTCCATAGTTTTGAACATAGTAAAACCACAGGCAAAATGGAGTTATATGCTAAACCTTTAAAGCCTTTCATTTATCTTACGGCATATAACGGAAAAAGTAGTGATTAAGGAAGAAGCACTATACAATATTTTAAATTTTTAAAATAGCACATATTATATTATATAGGATACATTGCAGCTGCAACAAAGGTTTTCAAGTAAATACGTATATAATTTTCAATCTTATTGAACTTTAGAACCACTTTACGCTTGGCATAGACTAAAATTGCATAAAGCATGAAGAAGGATCACTAAATATATAAGCAGTGATACACTCACATGCAGTGTAAATACAGACAACTAGACATCCTAAAAGAAGGGCTTATGAGAAAAAATGCTTATCAGAAATGTAAAGACTTAGGCATGTCTGTATTTTGTGGCAACATTTGAGCTTCCGTATTTTCTTTTCTCTTAGACCTCTGTAGCCAGTATCTTTGTTTCCATTTTTTTGTTTTTGTACCCTTTCTTTTCTGTCATTAAATTACAATTCTTTTATCCAAGAAAATATTTAAACATTCATGATTCCCTCCAATTTTACTTTCATTTTTATAGACTATGGTTACGCTTTGTAACTCACTTCTAGTCCAAATGCACTATTTTTACTTCCACTTTTTGCATGCATATCATTTATTTTTAAACCATTATAAGGGTAGAGAAACCTAAGGTTCATTATCAGTCATGGAAATTCAGTAAAATGACATGGCCCTGAAAAGGCAAAACCAAAAACAAGATTGAATACCAAAAGCCCTGTCCAACTCAGCATGTATACCATTAAAAAGGAGAGAAAGAATTATTTAAAGCATGCCATATGCTTGTGCAAGATCGTTACCTTACTGAGGTTAAAAACAACAATCAAGTTCCAGAAAACGAATACACAACTAAACAAACATATGTTAAACACAGATATGAAAGGTGTCGGCATACGTAGATATATAAAATAAAAACTGGCTGCCGACTGTTATCTAAATATTCGTCAGCAAACAGCAGTTACCATGCAACAATGAGAAAGAGAAAAAACTTTATATGCAACCACATAAGTTTAAGTTTAAGTTTAAGTGACATAACACCATCAGAAATGAAAGAGAGAACAATATTCTGCAAACAAAGGTCAATGACAGCTACCACAATTAAACTCACCAATTCACAACAGTAATTGTCAAGCAACCGGGGAGATTGCCAGAGCACTGCAACAATTTTAATAAAATGCCAATTGTCCTATTTGCCTCTGTCATAAGCACCATTTGATCAAGAACAGGGTGAGAACCCACCAACCATGAGATATTAACAGCTTGTCGGGCTCCTGCATTTAGATCAATGTTAACATATGAATGAGGAGATGACAATTATCCTAGATTGGATCATGAGAAATAATCTAACGGGAATGAGCAACAACGAAATGACAAGATGGGGTGCTTTGGGCACCCCACCTAAGAAAGCAATGTCCTCTATGTAAAGAATCCAATTAAATTTGTTAGAATATATGATAATATGAAATAATATTTGGGCTGTATCTTGGAGTACTTTAATATAAAATATATCATCTATTAAGATTGCTTTCCGTATCTCTTTAAATTTCATGATTTGTTTCCTTAATTAGGTTTACGAGTGCATTATCAGTATAAATAAGGGTTAGTTTAAGTCCTTGGTATCAAAAGTCAAACAATAATCACAACTCAAAGTCTTTAGTTACTCTCTCATTCCTTCGTGGTTTAAAACCCTCTAACTTCAACATCAACATAGTATTAGAGAGCTATCCTCTATGTCTTGTCACTATTCCAATTTTTAAAAAATATGGAACTCAATTGTAAAAATGTCACTATCTCCATACTTCTATTTTTTTGTCAGTCATGCACAAATTCTGACAACACTTTCTCTCTTAAGAATCTCCTTTTTGTTACTTTTACAACCTGTCTCAAAAATGTGTTTTGTTCTAGAATGATGAAAAATTGATTGATTAAAAGTGAGACTAAAAATCAAGCCTAAAGGCAAAAGCCCCAAATACCAACTTCAAAATAGAATCCATTCTAAAACACATCAAAATCAGGTGACTGCTTCTAGAATCACTTTGGTCACTATCAAAATTGAATTCAAGCATCCACTTGGATTAGTTTGTCCCATTGTCATGTTCTCCTTACAGCACTAACTATCCCAAATGCAGTCTGGCTTCAACTATCCTAGATGTCATCCCCTTTTGACTGTCCTACATGCAATCTAGCTCTAGTTATGTCTCAAATCGATATGCCACTAGCAACACATTCCCTTCAACACACTCTTTCATTGATCAAAGTTATTTGGATCCCAATCAAATGTATGTAGAATTCACATGACTTAGTGAGCCTTATTTTCAAATTAGTCTGACTAATTTAAATTTCAATAAATGATAGAGTAGGATAATAAAATTCTACCAACTAATTAAATGGCGATGGTAGGAATAGTGATAAAGTTGCAGAGGGAAAGAAAAATGCAGTCAATAATTTCCAAAAGGCATAGAAAGTGAATAAATCAAACCCTTAAACAGTTACTGTGCTATTAATTAATCGATATTTTCAATAAATTAATAATGTTGCACAGAAAAATACCAACATTACCCTCAATTGAAGCGGGAAAGTGATTACTACGCACACCTTACTTTAAAGTATATAAATTAAGATTTCTATCCTCAAACCATCCTATGCACTCTATTTTTCACTAATAATCTTTGGTGAAATCTCTCTGGCAAATGAGTCAAATAATGATGTATTAGAGATAAATTAGCTATAATTCGTATCAGCTACCTATTGTAAGTCCTCTAGATGGTGACTTCTCCCGTCTCAAATAATGAGTCATGTCAGGATGAATTATTAGTGATTGTGATGTGATGCACACCAACCACATTTTTTATTTTCTTAGGTATCTTAAATTTTCTTTTTGTATTGAACAATAATCACATGTTGAAGTATTTTTCTTTCTCTTCCCACCTTCCATATATAAAACCCTAAGACCAAAGAAAAATTGTACACATCAAAGTTGAGAAGCAATACCTTCGGTGGCTGATTTGTCAGGATCACTGATGTCAGATGTAAAAAGTAATACAAAAATCTCCAAGAATTTCAGTGCCAACAACTTTATTCCAGAAGAACCACCCTACAAAATCAAGTAAATTAACTTTCAATTCTCAAATAATAATGAAATATAAAAAACCCACTGAATTCCACCATCACAAGTTCAAGTTGAAAAGAATGACATTCACATTCCAAACAAGGAATAAAATGGAAGAAAAGATAACCAGCGATTGACAGATGCTTAAAACTTGATTGGTTACTCATATTATAAGTAATATGCAATTTAAAATCTCAGAAGACAACTTTTGGAAACATTTAAACAATTATTAACACATAAACATGCACGAAGACTTTTCTTAGCCAAATTGCAAGACATTATTAGCCTATTTCCTACATTGCCGTGTGCCTCATAAGGTAGACAAGCATCATCACCCATATTGTCCTCACCCATCTAAGGTAAAGCACCAGGAGAGTAAATATTAGATATTAAATATCACAAACCACATAAGGTCTGATAGCCACATATACAACAGCCTTGAACTTTGTGAAAACACCCCTAAGATAGTTATGTCTTTCGATGGTTGTCCAAAATTATATACAAAAAATAAAAGTGGCAGATGTTTTAAAACAACAGGCGTGTTTAGTCTAAACATGGATTGAATATCAAATATTATAAAACTACATGATTCAATAAACTGAACAAAGTCAAACTTTATGTTTTCCTAAATGTAAAACTATTTCTAAGAATAATAAAATACAATAAAACTTATTGAATAAGACAGCACTCTCTGTGCAGAGGTCCCCAAGAAATTAAAAGGAAAACTTAGTTAGTTGTTACCTCAAGAGCAATCTCAAAAACAGCCTCCTTGAACTTAAGCATCCACATCCAAATCTCTTCTAACCACCTCTCAACTTTGCCACATTGTTGAAACTGTTAATTTTTCCAAAATAGTGTCATTTGTCAGTATCACACTACATATCAAAGTCACAAAAATAGAGGGACTGACATAGGCACAAGCTCTTTCTCCCGATGAAATCCTTCTTTCTTAAAACGCAAAAAGAATGAAGGTGATAAAACCATAAAAAAGATCGATGAAAATTGTAAATAATTCACAGATTAATTACCTAAGGTTATCAATAATTCAACACATTTAAATCTTATTTACTTCAAAAAATAGTACTATATAACCAACATAAATCCATAATATCATATAATTTTCAGTAGTTATTAGTACACATAAATCATGCCAGATACATCACTGTAATCCACTGGATAAACACTAGTTTAATCAACAAAATTACATTTTTGTTTGTCAAAAATTATGAAGGAGGGTTAAACGATAAAGTACCTGCAGAATTAACTCCTCAAAACAACTGCAGAAAATATTAGTGCCACTAATAATAGACTGTTTTACAACAGTTACATCACTGTCTCGTAAAAATGTTAATAGTGAAGATATCAGTGAAGGAGAATGTTCAACTGCTCTGAAACCAATCTCCTCAATTATCCTGAAACACAATTAAAAAAAAATCAGCATAAATTAACCATACACATTCCTACATAAATAATTGAAAAAAAGTAGAATTGAGAAATTGTTACTGTATTAGCAATTTGCGGACGAGGCTTTCATGAGAAGATTGAAGGTCGAGGAGATAAGGGAAAAGGTCAGCGGCGAGAGAGGGGTCGATGGATAGAAGAAGGTCTTTGGCTTGTTTTAAGGAATTGGTTTTGACAGAGATGTCGCCGTGGTTATTGGCGGCGGCGAGGAGAGAGAGGACTTGGTCTTTGGTTGGAGGTGCCGCCATGAGTGTTAGGGTTTTGAAGGAGCGAGTGAGAGAAGAAGATGAAGAAAAAAGAGACAAGGTTTTTGATATAAAAATAAAAATAAAAATTGTAATTGTAATGGTATGAGAAGAAGGATGAAGAACAAGAAGAAGGGTAAAATTGGGATTGGAAAATGAGAATTGAAGGTAAAAATCGGCGGGTTGTTCTTGTTATTAATCACGACAAAAAACACAAGTCCCGCCTGGGCTCGAACGGAGTTGGGACGAATGCGCACATTCAGAATTCAGATTGCGAGTGGGAAATTTATCCACTTATTTTTGTCTTTTTTTTCTCTCTTTTACGTATTAAAATAATTTGTTAATTCACCAAAAAAATAATGTATAATTTGTTTTTAAATCAATTATAATATATAATTTGCTATTTAATATGAAACATGCATGCATACTTGTAAAAAGTCACTAATTTGGTTTAGTGGTAAGCGTTTGGATAATATACATGAAGTTTTAGGTTTGATCTTCAATTACTATCGAATGTACTTGTAAAGGGGTGAAGTACTTTTGTTGGGTGTGTATTTGTACTTGTATCCATAAGGTGCTTTATTTGATTATTTTTATAGTCTCCGATATTGCATTAGAGATTGTTCAACTTTTAAAAGAAATTTAGCAGAAAAAAATTGTCATCTCAGGACTAGCCGACTTATAATATGGTTATCATGGAAGCCGACTATACGGAATAATTTATTCATAAAAGTTCATGTATCGTGTTCGAAATTTTTTTTTTTTGAAAACATGACATTATTAAAATATTAAAATATCATTAATAGCTTCAAATGAAATATTAGATTGTTAAATGATATATTAAATTAGATAGTTAAACAATTAAATTAATAGTATCTTAACATTTTAATAATGATATGTCATTAAAACAAGTCATCTCTAACATGTTACATAAATTTCTATAAAAAACAATGACTAAAATTGAGAACCGGAAATTTAAAGAGAACAAAATTCTAAATAAACTTTTAAAGAAACTAAAAATAAAATTTGATATATTTAAAGACATGAAAAATATATTTAAATCTAATAATATTTGTGCATTTGAATTTTATATTTTAACCAAACACATTGAGAGTGTAAAATTAGGTTTACGGTAGATTGGCCTAACTCAAAAACAAAAAATCATAATAAAATATACATATCACAAAAACGACATAAACATACAGTTCAATCCCCCGCAACTGCGATTTGAAAGGGCTGAAATCACTTGATGCTACAGTTGACCTTTGAACCAGATTAAACTTGTGGTAAAAACTAAATACATCTTTTTCTTTTTTTGACAATAAACATGCGCCTATGTTGAAAATATATACAAACATGTTTCCTATAAACATATTTTGTATTTTGTTTACATTTTAATTATTTAATTATATTTTATATGATATTATATTTTAATTATTTAATTTCATTATATTTTTATATATGTTTGCTACAATGTAAAATAAGATTTTATCAACGTCCTCGTACGACAAAAGACTACTCAAGTTGATTTGCAAGTATTTCATTGATACTTATAGATATTTATAAATGATATATTTTGATAGAGGAACTTGATTGATTTTTAATTATTTTAAAGGGCTAATTTATTAATTATTAAATTATAATTTTAAGCATCAAAATGCTAATTTTTCAACTTATTTTATTTCACCACTTCATTTTATCTTATGTCAATTAATATTTAAAAACTTCACATTAAATCAATTAGGTCAACTAGTTGAACAAAAATCAACTAGTTTGTTAGTTGGTTTAATCTTTGTTATACGACAATTTGGTTGAATTATGGTTTAATCACAATTGAACCACAACCGGTTCAACCATTTTTATTTTATTCTTATATTTTATATTTATTTGTTGCATGACTTTGAACACTTCAATATTACATTTGATTTTTAAACCATCTCGATACCATAAAATAATTTTTTATCCTTAAAATAAAACATGGTCCATTGTATATTAAATTATTAATTAACCCTACCAATTTTATATTTGGGGGGTCTTGAGTTCGGCTCCTGCAAGTTTTTTTTTCTTTCTTTTTTTCACATAGATAAAAAGAAAGAGAGTGTATTAAACTAGGCATAAGGAATGTCTAAAGGAATACAAATGTAAATACCTTTGTAAATATTTTTTGAAGTATTAAGTTATTCTCTGTCTTATATTGAGATACCGTCTTTCACCGTAATTTTTTTATGTACAAAAAAACAATGTAATACTCTATTCATCCATGCTTACTTATTCCTTGCAAAAATTGAAAAATCTATAAATAAAAAAATTATTATTTTTTGAATGAATTGGTACACACACGAAAAAAAGTAACCTTATTAGAAACACTAGTGTGCTCATAAATTCAAAAAAAAAAAAAATACTCATTTAAGAATGATGCAAATCATATTAATGAAATTGCAAAATAATTAATTATTTTATTGATGAAAGTTGCATTTTTAATCAATAATTATTGAAAATTATAATCAACATTTATTTTAATTTTTTCATGAATATAATAAATTATTGCACAAACAACCATTTTGGTCCTTTAAAATGTAACCGTTGTCGGATTGGTCCATGAATGTATCGAAATTACAAATATATTCCTATTATCTCATTCGATAGTGTTCTAGTGAACAAATAGGGGGGTGATAAATTAATGGACCATGTAAGAAATGAGTAATTCCTTGTGTATAAAAAATTGTGAACCCTTTACAATAAAGTCTAAGCTCCTATTTATAGATTTTTACAAGTAGCAGTTGCCAAGAACCACGATCATGGATACCCCATAATCGTGGTGGTTTCTTCCTCCTTCTTTGTTTCTACATGGTGATGATGGGCGGTTATTCTCTGATTTCGGTAGTGATCATGGTGGTGGGGGGTGGTTATCCTCCTCCACGTACTCGTATGCCTGTTGAATCGCTATGATCGTCAGTTATAGTGGGGGCGAGTGCGCCGTCTGCTTAATGTGTTGCCGCTGGATAACTTTCCCGCCAAGTTTGATCTTTTGAATTTTATGGATTGAATGATTGGGCCATCTTGCTATTGAGCCTATACCATTTATTTTTTGGCCCTAGTCCAGTCCAGATAGTAATTTTACGAACTAAATGACCAACAAGTAACACATTCAAAGATTAAATTAAATACATAAAAACATGTTCAAAGAGTAAAATAACTAATAAAATAGATATCTATGGATCTATTTGCAATTTTAATATATTTAGGGACTAATCCGACAACTAATTACACATTTGAGATCGAAAATGGTTGTTTGCCCGTAAATTATCATGATATATAAATAATCACATATCTCACAAAAAAAAAAAATCACATATAATATATGAATAGTCATCTCATTAGAGTGTATAAAAAAAGTCTCCCTAAATTTAATTTAGTTGGTAGAAAACAACATATTATATATGCAGAGTTAGAGTTTGAAACCCGAATATTTTTTTTTTTTTTGGTTTTTACCACCAGTTTAATCTGGTTCGGGGGTCAGTTCTGGCATCAAGTGGTTTCAGCCCCCTCCCAATCGCAGTTGCGGGGGATCGAACCGTGGTCCTCCCTACCAAGTTCAGCGCCAATCACCACTGAACCAACTAACGATTGGTTTGAAACCCGAATATTTTACTTATTCACCTTAAATGCATAATTTTTTTTGTTGACAAAATTAAATGCAGAATTTTTTTTCACCACCAGTTGAATCTGGTTCGGGGGACTAATTCGGGGGTCAATTCTAGCATTAAGTGGTTCTGGTCTTTGCAGTTGCGGAAATGCAGAATATTTAGCTACTAGATTATTTGGAAAAAAATATTTTATATAAAAAGAGAAAAAAATTAATTTCTTTTGACTCAATAAAAATATAAATTTTATAAAAAATATATAGGTTTTGGTTTTGTTAGTCCTAGTGTTGTTCTTGAGGCATAAATAACTGCATAAGTAGCGCGTGTGTTGAAAGCGAAAAGAAAGAAGAAGAAAAAACGCTAGCGATGGAAGGTTGGGACCCAAACACGAAGTCGACGCTAACACAGATCCCATTGCTGACAACAAAGGCAGGTCCAAGAGACGGAGCACAATGGACGACGAGGCTGAAAGAAGAGTACAAGTCTCTTATTGCTTATACTCAGATGAACAAATCAAACGATAACGATTGGTTTCGGATCTCTGCATCTAATCCTGAAGGTACTCGCTGGACCGGTAAATGCTGGTATGTCTATAACCTTCTCAAGTATGAATTTGATCTTCAATTTGATATTCCGGTTACTTATCCTTCCACCGCACCCGAGCTTGAACTTCCTCAATTGGATGGCAAAACTCAGAAGGTTCGTTATTTTTCAATTTTACAATTTCGTTTTTATTATGTTTTTTTTTTTTTTATTATCAATTAATTAATACAATTTTGTTTATTTGATTTTCAGATGTATAGGGGAGGAAAGATTTGCTTGACTGTGCACTTCAAGCCTCTTTGGGCAAAAAATTGGTAATTTTTCTTCTTTATAAGCTTTTTTTATGATGTTAGATTTGTAGGGTTTATTGTTTGTTATATGTGTTCTTTATTAGGATTTGGTTAGGCTTTGAATAAGTCAGTGTTTGGATAAATAGTTCAATTAAGCGCTTATAAGTATTTATGTATAAGCTATTTTTATAACAAAATATAAATTAAATTCAACGCTATAAACTGAAAAAGCTTATGAACATGGCCCTCTTTGGATAAATTGCTTATTTGCAATTTGTAGCACTAACTCTTATCGTGATAAGCGCTTATGTATAAGCTGTTTTTTGTAGCACTAATTTTTATAGCATTACATAAAATTAAATTAAATTGTTTTTTGTATATGATATAAGCTGTTTTCATAAGCTATTTTGGAGAACCTATAAAAATAAGTTGAAAAACGCTCATGAAAAATGTGGTTTTTATAAGTTTTACCAAACCGTTTTACAAAACTTATGTCAGTAGATAAACTCAAATAAGCCCATCAAACAGGCCCCATATATCAATCTCATAAGCTGTTTCAGTAAGCTCTTACAAAACAGTCTGACAAGTGGTTATGCCAATAAATAAGCTGAAACAAGTCAATTGAAACAGACCCTTTGGGGAAATAGAATCTTGCTCTTTATATGAAATTGGTTTGAGTTGAATGAACTGATTTTAGGCGATCAAGTGATGTTAACTTTGTGATGGAAGATTTTACTGTCTTTCACTGTTTTGCTTTATTCTAAGTACTGAGTTTTTGTGCCATTGGCTTTCTTTTACAGCCCTAGATTTGGTATAGCACATGCACTTTGCTTGGGTCTTGCACCGTGGCTTGCAGCGGAGATTCCCATTCTTGTGGATTCTGGTATGATCAAGCACAAAGATGATGCAACTACATCGGCTGAATCTTAGTTATTCCATGTTTGATTAAAGCTGTAAAAGTAGAACTCAAGCTTTATAGTTATACAATTTGTCAAAGGGAAATAAAATGAGCTGTTTGATTGCGTATTTACGGGATTTATCTTGTAACTTACATTTATCCTCAGATGTTGAAGTCTTGAGATCCGCAAATGCTCTGACAAACTATATACTGCAGACATAGAACATTGCTAGTGAATTAGTGATTTTCAATCAAGTGATTGACTGAAAAAGGTTCATCTTTTTTGTACTGATAATAACGAATTTATGTCTAATCATGATTAAAACATTACCTGAACTCAATGACGACAACATTTGTTTAGTCTATAAGCATGCTGCCAATTTTAAAGCCACTGAAGTTTGGGTCAATTTGGTCCAAGTTTCACCTTTCTGACTTGGGGTGCTCTTTTTTCATGTCTTTCCTGAAAGATATGTATGGTTATGATTTTTAGCCCTTGTATCCTTCAGCAAATTTTTGTCTTTACCATTTAGTAGTTACGGCTTTTTCTATAACCAAAATTCATTTTGGCAATGAAGCTGTTGATAGGCATCTTAAGAAATAGGAATATAAGATACAGCATGAGATTGGCCCTGTCTACCTTATTTTGTGTGTGTGTATTGACTGAGTTAATTTCTGTGAAAACCAAAAGTTGTTTTCTTCTAAGCCCTAGTTAGCGAAAATTGATACTTGAATTTTGCCTTGAATCATACTTTAGCTTACAACAGTTCAGTTAACGCAAAAACTGCCGTTATACAAGATAAACATTCTTATACATAACGATTTATTGTCAGCCTAGTTAACGAAGATCGAAACTTATCAAAGATAACTTTTGAAGATGGTGAAAATGTGCAATGTTCTAAGGAACATATTGAAGGGGATTTGTTTCAAGAGGGGAAAAATGTTATTATAGCTCAATCATTACATTAACACGCACACAAAAACAAATTAACACACTGATGGGTGTAAGCATAAATAATAATAAAGGATTTGTTTTATAGTCAGCTCAAGCCAACTAAACACAATGAAGACTTTAGAGTGAAAGTGATTAGTGAGATGCTTTTCAATAGATAAATCTCCACGTCGTGCATCTCTTGTTTTGGTCAAAATCACTTCCATCTTAAGTGCTCCAATCAGAATATAGGACCAGCAGAGACAATCTCTTCCCCTAACTTTTGGTCATTCCCTATCTTGTAGTTCATGAATCCATCAAAATTGTTCTTGAATAGGCCAGCTAATTTCAGAAGCGTATCTTGGTAGGCCTTCTTGTCATGCCACTGCAGTTCAAGTCAAATATAAGGTTTAAATACACAACTCATACCTTCAGAATTTTGATAAGAGAAATATAATGGTATAAAACAATGTACTATATATATCGACTTACCGTGTTTATGGGGTCCAAGATATCAGATGGGACTCCATCTATTGCTGTAGGGATCTCAAACCCAAAAACTTCAGTCTTAATGTAATTCACATTCAAGAGACTGCCAGAGTGAATGGCATCAATGATTTTCCTCGTATACGCTAACTTGATCCGATTGCCTAATCCATAACTGCTAAAAATCACAGGAAGAAACATTAGTTTTGCCGAGAATAGAACTGTAATGCGCATTGTGTTAGAGTTCACACCTTCCTCCTGACCAGCCAGTATTGACAAGCCATCCAGTAGCTCCATGTTTCTGCATCTTCTCAGCCAGCATTGCCGCATATTTGGTTGGATGCATCATTATAAATGCTGCACCGAAACAAGCAGAGAATGTGGCTTGTGGCTCTTTTATACCGTCTTCTGTCCCAGCAACCTGTGTCATAAGTTAAATTTAACTATGAAAACTTATACCAGCAGGATTTGGCCCCTTTCAAGAACTATATGATGCTGACGAAGTTATAAACAGAAATGAAAGGTGTCGAAAATACCAATGCCGTGTAGCCACTGATAAAATGGTACATTGTTTGGGCCAAGCTCAGTTTGCTTACTGGAGGGAGTACCCCAAATGCATCACAAGCTAGAAGGATGACATTCTTTGCATGAGGAGCAACACATGGTATCCTAGCATTAGGTATGAACTCAATCGGATACGCTGCTCGAGTGTTCTCTGCAATATCAAAAGCTCCAAACTATTAGTACAAAATCCATCTAAAATATCACTAGTTCCTATGTGTGATTCAGTTTTGCATTTTTGAAATCCTTTAACATAGCCTACTTGAAAATATTTATTTCATTATACTTACCTGTTACAGATTTGTCTGAGAAATCTACATCTCGCGTATGCTCATCAAAAACAACGTTTTCGAGCACTGCAGATAAACATAAGTTTTTTGTCAGTTGGGATAACACCATAGATAATGTACATGTCATGGCAAATTTGATGGCATTCCAAACGTTACCTGTCCCAAATTTGATGGCATTCCAAATGTCTGGTTCCTTATCCTTTGAAAGATCAACACACTTTGCATAGCAACCTCCTTCAATATTTGATACCCGATTTTCACTCCAGCAATGCTCATCATCTCCAATTAAATACCGATTATGATCGGTCGAAAGAGTAGTCTTTCCCGTACCTAAAGAGATCACAAATTAACCGGATTATTGAAAACTCAAACGCTACTCACAAACATTGATCAACAAGTGATAGTTGATCCATTGATAAAGTTTAGTCATCCAACTGCACCTGATAATCCAAAAAACAGCGTAACGTCGCCATTTTTGCCCATATTGCATCCAGAATGTAAGGAGAGAATATTACGCTTCGGCATGAGATAATGCATTAGACTAAATAGACCTTTCTTCATTTCTCCAGCATATTGTGTGCCAAGGATTACCATTTCCTTTCTTGTAAGATTCATGTCTATGCTAGTTGATGAAGTCATGTAGTGAGTGTAACGATTACAAGGGAACTGTCCTGCATTATATATAGTGAAATCCGGGGTACCGAATTCCTCTAGCTCTTCGGGTGTGGGTCGGATGCACCTGTTAAAATTGTCTTTAGAGGCATAGTTGTGGATTCTAAATCTAGTTTTTAAGGTTGTAAAGAATTGCATGTCTAGTAATGCTTTGAATATTTGTGTGTGAAAAAGATAGACAATATGTCTCATTACTCACATATTGTGCATAAATAGAGAATGATAAGCTCTTGCAGATACAATTCGGACTTTGATTCTGTGTTCTGGATCCCAATTCAAAAATTGATCATTCACATAAACCTGAACTCAGATCAATTAACATAGTCAGAAATAGGGGAAGTATTCATTGGTTATTTTCTCTCATTTTGTTTGATTGTGTAAAACATTAGAGAAAACAAAAGAGTGCATGGTGAAATGACACAAATATCTCTAAATAAACATATAAATTAGAATAAAAAAGAATGGTTTAAAATACTAAATTGATGTTAAATATAAATTAGATGTTAAATCAAATGTAAAAAATACTAATAATTAATTTATTAAAATCAAAATAATTTAAAATAAAAATATTATTATAAATTACAATAATATGAATATTAATTAAGTTATTTTGAACAAATTAAAGATAACATATATCTTTATTTAATTGACAAATTCTTCGGCACAAATCAGATGAGATGGATAATTCTGATTGGTTCACAAATAATGTTTATTAATTTTTCTATATTAAACACTATTTATAGACCTATCAAAATCATCCACCTCAACAATATACCAATACATATCAAAATAAGTTGCATGTGTTTACCTAATTATTTTTTTAGAGGATCATATATTCTATTCCATCTCATAAACAAAATATATTCTATCTATAATAAACAAATTATCAAAGGATATAATATATGGGCACATCAAGTACACAATAAGATAACTACTTGTCTGTTAGGAAAAGGAAGAAAAAAAGAAGATAACTATTTGTGATGTCCCTATCTTATTTTTATCCAACTCGATCTATTATAAGTTGCATATTTATCCTTGGAGGCACTTACGCAAAGTCAAAGTCGCTCGATATTGTTAAAACACAAGCAATGACATGTAAGAAAGAAAAAAGACCCCAAGATTAAGGCATATGGATCCCTTACGTTCCCTTACTCTACACTATAGATAGATTGTTACATACATACATACATGCATAAGATGAAGGAAAAATAAATAAATAAATGTAGTATTGCTTAATTACCTTTTCAAGAGAGTTCAAGTAATCAACTGCTCTTTCTCTGTTGACTAGGAAGGTATGTTCGTCCATTTCAATATTCGGGGATCCCCTGCACCACCGGTTGTTATTTAGTAAGAAATATTTATACATGAAAGAAATTCAATTCAAGACAAAACAAAAAACAGGAACATGATCACGACCACAATCACATATGAATGAATGAATTGAAGAACTTACTTTCCCCACCAAAGGTCGTGTTCGGTTGTCTGATCCTTAACGACCCGTTTGTCACGCGGAGAACGTCCTGTCTTTGCTCCCGAAAGAGTGGCTAATGCACCCGTTGCTGTTATGAATGATCCTTTTTCGTACTTTGTCGCTTGCTCATACAGCTCTGCATCGATCATATCATATCTTATACACAAAATTAATAATAATAATAATAATTAATTGTTGATCGATTAGTAATACATACCAGCAGGGGAGAGGTTGTAGAGGACGTGAGTGAATTTGAGGGCACTGTCACTCACATTCACATCAAATGCACCTGCTGTTGATGAAAGAAGGCTATGCTGCTGATGTGGACTACCTGCTGCTAACTTGGTGGCTGCAGGGTCTCCTTTCACCACTTTAGGACCTGTCTCCCTCGTCAACGACGCCAACGATTCACTGTCATCAAATACATCTGTTAATTCAATCAATATTCATTGAGATCATTATATTCAATTAATAATATGTTAGCTAGTGTACCTGATGGATTGAAGTTGTTGTCTTTGGCGATCCTCTTCAGAAATAATAACAATATTGGCAAAGGGACCTGTTTGTGTTGCTGCTGTTGTTCTGATTGGAGTGTTAGGGGTTGATCTTTTCTTCTGTAGAGAATGAAGTTCGTCAATTGTTTGGGCTCTCACCGGTGGTGTGCTATCGTCGTGACATATCTCCGGAACTTCCATTACTTTCTTCTGGGTTTGGATCATCGGTAGCCCAATCACACTGTTGTTATCACTAGTTGTTGCATTTCTCGGCGAGAAACTGAAATCTGATGATCCATTCTCTGTTAATGTTTTGTCTGCCATTGTGTTGTGAAAATGTTATGAAATTGCATCGTGTGTCTGGTACTCCTTATATATGATATGATGATGAGAGTCCATGGTTCAGATATATCTTTTTTTTTTTTTTAAAACTACAATAAAAAAATATTAAATATCTTCTATTACTATATATAAAATGGATACAAATTTTTGGGATGATTTTTTCATTATACAAAAAAAGATGTTAAGTAGTTATCAATTAACTAAGTCCAATAAAAAATGAGATTAAGTAATTATTTATATTTGCACAATAGAGAATTTCGATCACAGCAAATAAAAAAAAGAGAATATCGATCACACAAACGGACACGGTGGCGGCTGGTATATAATAATGGAATATACCGGTCTTATCTAAAAATCTGACTCATTCTTTATCCATGTCAATCATTTGTTTCTATTTTTATTTTAACACGATCATCATCATCATTAAGTGATCTTAATTAACAATCATTATTATTACTTCTGTGCAGGGAAGGCTGTTAGCCTGTTACTATAATTGCTTCGATACGAATAATCTTAATTACACTCATATTTCAACGTGCTCTCCTCTCTATAGCTGAGTCACAAATATGTGTGATACTTAGAGGTGGGAATAGACTAGGCCGGCCTACGAGGCCTTAAGGTCTGACCTACATAGGCTCAGGTCAGATCGGCCTATTTTTTTAAATAGAGCAGGCCAAGACTTTTTTATAAGCCTATTTAAGTAAATAGGTCAGGCCGCAGGCCATTAAAAAAGCCTTTTAGCCTATTAGGCCGACCTACTTAAGTTAATATGAATAATATTTTTAATACTGTTATTATTTATATATTAAAATTTGTACTTTGATTAAATTATAAATTTATTAACTTTTTTCAGTAGTTTAAATTTATTAATCTACATTAGTTTTTCACATATATAAATATATTATTATAAACTATAATTGAAATATGATAACATATATAGTGAAATTCTCTAAAATATCATGTTAAATATCAAAAACATATTGATTTACTAGTTCATAAGTATTTTTAAAAATAGATATAGTTATTTATTTAAATATCTTCATGTGAAGTAGGCTTTTAAACAGGCTAACAAACTACATAGGCTTTCAAAAGGCCAGGCTCAAGCTTAAAAGATAAGCCTATGATAGGCCACAGGCCAGGCTCAGGCTTTCGAGTTTTTTGACAGGCCAGGCTCAGGCTTGGCAAAGCCTAGCTCGGCCTAGCCTATTCCCACCTCTATACTCGTTATTTTGTTGAGTCAATAAATTTCGACGAATAAAAGAGATTGTGTATGGAAAGTGAAGTAGATATAAAAATCTTGGTGGAATTCTCTCTCGCAAAGGATATTTTCCGTAAAATTGAAACTTTATTTGAAGACATTAGACATATTAACAATGATCGGAGGCACTAGTTAATAGAATAAAAAATATACTAATTTTTATATTAAAAACATTAGTTTTAAACTTTTAAGATTTTACCTACGCAAATTTCAATATATTTTTATGGGTTAAATGTTTTTGTTCCTTTTAAATATACCAAATTAAATTTTTAGTTCTGTAAAATTTTCCTTCAAAATTTAGTTCCTCTAAATTTTCAATTCTCAATTTTTAGTCCCTTTTTTTTATGACCAAAATTTTATTCTCTTTTTTTTTTCTTTTCAAAAGTTCGCATATTACGTTCTAACTTCTAAATAATTTTTTTTAAAACATACAATTATTAAAACTTTAAAATATTATTAGTTTAAATAACTTGTGCCCAAAAACACTAGTTGCATTTTCCTATTAACAATTTGGGAGACAAGTGAAAGGGATTTGAGCATATCCACAATATAGTTTAGTGAAGAGATATATAAAACAGTGTGGGGTGGGGGGAGGTAAGGGAAGGTGATGGGAAGAGTGTATGTGAAGGATGATATTTTGGAAAAGGAAAAAAAAAACAAAGAGAAGGGAGATGTAAACGTATAAAGGGAGTACTATTAGTATTTCCCCAGCTAGTTTTCTTCGGCCATAAATGTTACTTGTCCATTATTTGGCCCATTTCTAAAGCCTTAATTAGGTTCTTAAAAGATTTACTTTTTGCACCCCAGCCTCACAAGCACCCCCTAATGTTTTTTTTTACCCCTCTCGCTACTTAGGAAGCGAGTGTGTAAAATTGCAAAAATGGAAACACCACCGTTCGCATCCTAGGATGCAAACCATATAAAAGTCCAATTTTTTTGTTCTCTTCACCCTTTTTAAAGTGTAAACTGAGTTCGCTCTCTAAGCAGCGAACTATGTTTTAGTTCGCACTCTAAGTAGCGAGTGTCAATATTTTATACTCAAACTGGACGCCGAAACCCCCCATGAATGGAAAGATCATGAAAAAAAAAGTTTGCTCCCTAGGATGCGAGCAGTGCTCGCTCCCTAGGATGCAAACTCTTTTTTTTTCTTCATGATTTTTTCATCCTTGGGGGATGCTGGCGTTCAGTTTGAGTATAAAATATTGACACTCGTTACTTAGAGTGCGAAAAGTGCTCGCTTTCTAGATGGCGAGGAGGTGTACTATGGTCATTTCAGGGGGTGAAGGAGGAAGCCCAATTATGTTGTAAAGTAAATGCAGTCCAAATTAAGTTCAGAATGAGATTTTTTCCGCGCCCCTGTCCTTCTTACGTGTTCCCTGCCATTTCAATTTTATTTTGTCGTAGGTTAAGTAGCGAGTGTGTAATAATATAGAATATGAAAAAATATAGTTTTCTATTTAATGTGTGAACTCTCAGTTTGCATTTTAACTAGCAAACCTTATAAAAATCTATTTTTTTTGTTCCCCTCATTCTTCTCTCACCCCATCAAAATATTTTGAATAAAACACCGTCGCAAATTAAAATCTGAACCCTTTCTTCACCCCATGAAAACATTTTAAATGGAATATTGCATGAGCGGGTGATTGAAATATGAAAAAAAAAATTCAATTTATAAAATTCTAATTGCCAATCAAAGTATGGTCTTGGAAAAAAGTAAATTAGCACAAAACAAATGTGAAATGTGCTAATTATAAAGCAGATAAGGATTGTTGAATATTAACTTGTGAACAGTTGGAAAGTAGCTAAGCTAACTTCACACACAGTAAGCATATCAGAAAGCTGAACAGATATCTTTGGACTCAAACTATGGCAAGATCGAAAATGGAGAGGAGATGATTTCAAGTTAAAGACTACTAAATAATAATCATGATTATCAACTTGTTGATTATTATGAAAATAAAAATGAGAACCACATAACATTAGTCAGTTCATCACACAGACATCTGTTTAGGAATGCCATTTTCTTATGTTAAGTAGACATCAATGCTTAAGTTATAAGATTGAAAGTTTTAAAGAATTTGCAACTTGAGAATTATTGTGTGCATCAAGGCAAGACTGTCTGTACTATGTACAGATGTTAGCCATGGATAGCCTATATCAAGCATTGGACTAATTATTTTTGAAATTACATTGCTTTGATTTTGTTAGTGAAACTCATCTTATACTCCAAAGTAGCCTTTTCCTTTTTTCTGATTTTTTAGTCACAATCCAGTTGAGTCTAGCGGAAGAGGTTAATCCTCGTAATACAATAAACTAGTGTTAAAATTTTGGTTGAATGATGTGTTCACATTTAATTTTTTTAAAAGATATATCTATATTTAGTGTCGACAATACCTCGAATACATTTAAAGGTATTATTGCATGATGATTCACTTATCCTATGAAAAACTCTGGTCCTACAGATTGTTTGTTTTGGGGGCCACAAGGTAACAATAAGACCAGAATTTTGAAGTATTGTATATGTAAGGCTACAATTTAAACTTTGTAAGTGGAATTGTGGCAAAAAGAGACCTTGAAATCTTAAAGAGCAATCTGGATCACATATCCTCATACCCTACCCTTCATTGCCTTATCCTTCTCTCTCAATAACTATGTAGATACGTTTTCAATTTTTGTTGATAGGATTCAAATTCAAGCATATACGCCTTGGAGATCCAATGACTTTATGACTACCACGTTGTCACATACAAAACCATAATAACTAGACTATAGATTAGTTTTATTAACTTTCTCATTTTATGAAATGGAGGGCCCTGCCCCTTAATAGAAAACCGGTGTAATTGTGTAAGCATTCTATGTGTGTCTCCAAGCATTTTTAATTACCTTTTAAAAGCTATTATGATTCTCATAAATCTCGGAATCCGATTCACCTAAATTTTAGTTTATAAAAAAAAATTAATGGTAATGTAATTTCCTGATTAACCTATATGCAATTCAGTATCAAAAACACCTATTAATGGTATTGGCTTGAGACATGAGAGTGTGTTCTTCCTTAAGATTTCAGGTTCGATTATCTTCAGCATCAAAAACATCACCACAACGTTCTTTGGGTATTAGGAAATGGTCATGGTAACATTGAGTTTAATTTTTATTTACCGATCTTTATTTTATAAATGATGATGTAATATATTTTATTATATTACATGACATACAATTTGAATATGTAGGATCATTTAGATCGATTAGTTATTATAAAAATAAATATTTTTTAAAGTTGAAATTAAAATTTTTAGTGAATTTTTTTTTGTAATAATTCACAATTTTTTATCATTTCACACAATCAAATTGTATGACGCATTATTTAAAATACATCACATCATATTTTTTTTAATCCAAATTCCGGAGGAAATGACCAAAATTGGAAAATTTTAAAACAAAAAGCCAATTTTATGAATGAATAAATGAAACAAAAATGTAGGACATTTCTTCAAAGATAAACCTTATGTTCGCTCTCAGATACTCCAATTGCTTAAAGTGGAAGCCCTGAACCTCTTATATGTTATTCATTTCACAATTGAGCTCAAGAAAACTAAAGTGATCTTCAAGGTTGACTCAAATAATTTGGTGGATGACACAAAATTTAAAGAGGAGGATAAACATGATGATGGGTCTATTATTATAAATTTTAGGAGTATTTTATCTTCATATTTTCACAACTCTTCGGTGGAGTTTCTAAGGAAAAAAGTCTATGCAGTGGCTCTTCTAGGGGTAATTACATATATTACTATTTTCCAAGTTTGTAATGATGTTCCGATATGTATGATGGGTTTGATTATTATTAATGAATTTGCTTAGTTTTGCTTTTGTCAAAAAAAAAAATGTAATTAATTCAAATTTGTGTTTCAATCGATTAAATAGTTTTAATTTGGACAAAAAAATATTAGGCTGAGAGTACCCAAACTTTATGGCTTTGCTTGGCAGAGGAGAAATAGGAGAGAAAAAGAGAAGAGAAAAAGAAAAGCACGGAAACCAAAACATGAAGTTAGACTAACATTAGTCTAAATTCGTGCATGATTTCCGTGCTTTTCTTTCTCTCCTTTCTTTTTCTCTCCTATTTCTCCTCTGCCAAGCAATAAGATTTGATTATTATTAAATATTAATGTTCTGGATACATCAAAATAGTTTTACATTGCTTGATAATTGAGGCAAATAGTAATTTATATACAACAACACTTACACCTTTCAAACCACCAAAGTGCCTTTTTTACAAAGGACAAAATCGTGTTGGGTCAATCCCAAAGCGGACAATCTTTCGAAAATGTGGACTTGATGTCGGATTATAACAATTAACTAAAATTAAAATATTATTTTATATTTATCAATTAAATAAATTATTAATCTGCTAAACAGTTGGATTAATTTATCTACTGGCTGATCATACATGAGTTAATTTATCTACTGGTTGTATAGTAGGGTCCATTCCATAGAGAGAGAGAGAGAGAGAGGGAAGGAAAGAGTGTGGATAAAACGCGCGCTACACAAGCCAATCAAAACCCAGAAAACAAATCACAACACAATCTCTGAAAAACAAAAACCCATTTCATTTCATTTCAACAGCCACAGCTTCTGAGTGGGTGGAAGGGTCAAATTACATTTCATTTTCATTTTCATTTTGATTTTGATTTTCCCCTTCCTCCTCCACTCTTTCAATTTCAATTCTAGGGTTAGTTACCGCTTCACCCCTTCAACAATGGCCGTTTCAACCACTTTCTCCGGCCCCAAATTCGACTCTCTATTCCTCAAATCTTCAAGGTTGTTATCATCACCCTCCATTTCCAACCATATTTCACTTCTCGGGAAACCCAGAACCACTCTCATTCAAAAAGGGATTATTCGCTGTGATGCTCTTAATTCTTCTTCTAATGGGGCAGTTAAGACCGATGATGATCATCAAAGTAGCACCACCCCCTCTGCTCTTGAGCTTCTCAAAACTTCTGGAGCTGATAGTAAGTCAATCAATGCTTCATTGATCATAATTGCTTTCATCTTTCATATTTATTAATTACTCTTCCTTCATTTCATTCCTTTTTTGTCATCTCTAAACACATGTGTTTAGTTACACTTAATAATAATAATAGCAGCTAATTCAACCAGGATTTAAAGCAGATAATGCGTTTACCGGTGTAATTTCAGAGATTTATTTTTTTTTGTTCACACTCTGCACTAATTTCATCAAAATCAAGAGAGAATATTGAAATGCAATAAAAATCAATATATTTTCTGCTATTTTTCCACCGCATGCACTTTTTGCCATATTCACCACCACGAATCAAACAAGCGAAAATGGGTATGGAATGGTATGTACGGTAGTACGTCGATCGGTAATGTGCCCGGTATAGGTATTTCACTATTTTATGAGTACCCATGTTTCAGAGGTATTCAAACATAACATTAGATTTGTATTTTAAAGGATGGAGTTCGTTTAATCCCCTTAACATGCGACTCTAAATTTTTTACATTGATGTGTACACATCAAGCCTTGTAGCTTTTGGGAGTTGCGGTAACGTCCAGAGGGATTATTTACCAAAAGAAAGATGGGATTGCATGTTTTTTATTGGTTGATTTGTAATGGTTAATACTTAATTTTCTGAAACTTGCAAGTTGTGACTTTCGAGTAATTTATACAATTCACTTCAACAGGGTACACAAAGGAAAGGAGCAGCATTGTCGTCATTGGGCTCAGTGTGCACACTTGTCCAGTGGAAATGCGTGAAAAACTTGCCATTCCTGAAGCAGAATGGCCTAGAGCTATTGCAGAGCTTTGCAGTCTCAATCATATTGAAGAAGCAGCTGTTCTGAGCACCTGCAACCGAATGGAGATATATGTTGTCGCTCTATCCCAATACCGTGGCGTCAAAGAGGTCATGGAATGGATGTCAAAAGTAAGTGTTGAATTTATCTCCTAAATGGTTTTGTAGTGCATTGCAAAATATTTAACACTCTTCTATTTGCAGACAAGTTCCGTTCCTGTTTCAGACCTCTGCGAGCACCGGTTTTTACTTTACAACAAAGATGCCACACAGCACATTTTTCAAGTGTCAGCGGGTCTTGAGTCTCTGGTATTGGGAGAAGGTCAAATCCTTTCTCAGGTTAAACAAGTTGTCAAAGTTGGACAAGGAGTTAATGGCTTTGGGAGAAACATTAGTGGTCTATTCAAGCATGCAATAACTGTTGGAAAAAGGGTTAGAGCGGAGACCAATATTGCTGCTGGGGCAGTTTCTGTGAGCTCAGCTGCTGTTGAATTGGCCTACATGAAGCTACCCGAAGCCTCGCATGGTAATGCCAGGATGCTGGTTATAGGTGCTGGTAAGATGGGAAAGCTCGTGATCAAACATTTGGTTTCAAAAGGTTGTACAAGGATGGTTGTTGTCAATAGAACTGAGGAGAGAGTTGCTGCAATACGCGAAGAACTGAAGGATATTGAAATAATTTACAAACCTCTTTCAGAAATGCTCTCATGTACCTGTGAAGCAGACGTCATTTTCACCAGTACAGCATCAGAAAATCCATTATTCATGAAAGATGATGTCAAGGACCTTCCTCCAGCAAGTCAAGAGGTTGGAGGCCGTCGCCTTTTCATTGACATTTCTGTTCCGCGAAATGTTGGTTCATGTGTCTCAGATATTGAATCTGTGCGAGTTTACAATGTTGATGACCTTAAAGAGGTTGTGGCTGCCAACAAAGAGGATCGATTAAGAAAAGCAAGAGAAGCGCAGGTGATCATTGCTGAAGAGTTAAAGCAATTTGAAGCTTGGAGGGACTCGCTGGAAACTGTTCCTACAATTAAAAAATTGAGAGCCTATGCTGAAAGGATCAGGGTTGCTGAGCTTGAGAAATGTTTGGGTAAGATGGGTGATGATATCTCAAAGAAGACGCGGAAAGCTGTGGATGATCTTAGTCGGGGTATTGTGAATAGGATGCTTCATGGTCCAATGCAACATTTGAGGTGTGATGGGAGTGATGATCGGACTCTAACTGAGACCCTTGAGAACATGCATGCTCTGAATAGAATGTTCAGCCTTGAGACTGAAATATCTGTTTTGGAGCAGAAGGTTCGAGCAAAGGTGGAACAAAACCAAAAGTAAGATGGATCCAACACCAATTTCATTGACATACACATTTATTTCCTTCATTAGAATAAGGGGAAAACTCACCATTTTGGGATTTAAAATGGTTGTATATTTAGTTGCATAGTTGAAACTGTAGAAGTCTCCTCGGTGGAGCTTCAATTGATTGTTGTGTCTTTGTGCAGCTAGGCCAAACTCTCGTTTGAGCTTTTGGCCTATTTGTTTACACATCCATCTAGTTTTGTATTATACCGAAATGAAAATGTTTGTATGAGCTCTGTATTTACTACGAATAATATTTGCCTAATTGGACTGTTGATTAATGTGCTGATTCTTCATCTTAGTGGAATATGATAAGGTAGCTCTGTATTTTCTTGTAATACAAGTTGGAACAACATTAAGGGATCAAGTGGTAGTCTAGTGTAACTAAAGGCGCTTAAGGTTAGAATTCATTAGGGTTAGGTTTAAGGTTAGAATTATGGTTAAGAGTTAAATGTTAGGGTTAGGGTTAGAGTAAAGTGTCTTTAGTTACATTGGTTAGGGTTAGGGTTAAAATTTGGCTTAAGGGTTAGGGTTAAAAATTAGGGTCAGGGTGAGCCTTTAGTTACATTCATGTGGGTTAGGGTTAAAATTAGGGTTAGGGTTAAGAGTTGAGGTTAGGGTTAAAAGTTAGGTTTAGGGTTAAAATCTCTTTATCTCTTTATAATATTAAAAGTTGAGTTGCTTTTTCACCTTGCAAGACCAAATTAAACCCTAATCGATGATGTCATACATGATGCGTATATGATGTCATTTTATTACATGGACCAATTGCATGCAAGCATGTGTTTAATTAGGGCACACATGGATTCCAACTAAGCCCTATTTTAGCTTTGACCAATGATTAAGTCACATGTAATTTATTTAGAATCCACATCAATTCTTACTCAATCCACATGTAACTCTTAGCTCTATATACACATTTATCTCTCATCACATGCAACTTTCTTTTCATAGTCACATGATGTCATCATTGCTTTCTATCATGATTATCCCTATTACTAGCTATTTGAGTTGCTTTTTCACCTTGCAAGACCAAATTAAACCCTAATCGATGATGTCATACATGATGCGTATATGATGTCATTTTATTACATGGACCAATTGCATGCAAGCATGTGTTTAATTAGGGCACACATGGATTCCAACTAAGCCCTATTTTAGCTTTGACCAATGATTAAGTCACATGTAATTTATTTAGAATCCACATCAATTCTTACTCAATCCACATGTAACTCTTAGCTCTATATACACATTTATCTCTCATCACATGCAACTTTCTTTTCATAGTCACATGATGTCATCATTGCTTTCTATCATGATTATCCCTATTACTAGCTATTCATATCATGATTACCTCTACTTCCACTATTTATCATCATTACATAGTGTACATCTATTCCTATCATGATTACCTCTACTTCCACTATTTATCATCATTACATAGTGTACATCTACTGGACATCCATTGGCTCATTCTTCCTATATAAACCCTCCTCACAACATTTTCACTCACTTTCTCTCTTCCTCAGCTCACGCCTCTCTCTCTATGTCACATTTACTTAACTTTCCTTTTTACTTGAACTCACATTTTCCTCTTTTTTCTTTCTTTGCTCTCTCTCTCTCTCTCTCTCTCTCTTCATAAATAACATTATTTTCTTTTTTTGTTGTTTATCTTCATAAAAAAAATGATTTGGAAATAACAAATTTTTCTAAAAAAAATGATCTAGAAACAAAGAAATCCTCTTTAGTATAAAAATATTAGAAAGGAATATAATAAGGAAAAAATATAGATATGGAAACAAAGAATTTTCTTAGAGAATATTTATATAAAGAAAGAAATATAATTATTTTTTCTTTCATTTCAATCTCATATTTTTAATTTCTAAATATAACACACAACAAAGATGGAAATAATACAAAAAAAAATTAGAATTGCAGTAAGAAAATATAGAAGATGATAGTCACTGTGAACAAAAATCATTATCTTCCACATAATAGTACAACTTCATAAACATAAAAAATAATAATTAAAATTCAGGATCATAAACTTAGTGATTCATTACATGAATGTTTCAATTTTTGCAATTAAGCACCAAATCAAAAACTTGAAACAAAAAGCAACTATTTACTCACAATATCCTCAAGCAATAAAATTGAAAGATTATCTTTCAAAGTATTTAGAGTGAAAATTTGTGACATGAATGAGAATATGAGAATAATGAGGAGCATGAGCATGGAACAAAAAAGGACGCAGAGAACAAGAAGAAGTGTGAGATTTTCACTCCACTTTAGTCTTGAAAAGTCATTGCCAATTAAATTGATGCAGTTAATACCAAACAGTTTCTTCTACTGTAACAAAACAATAAAATAGAGCAACATGATTAGAAGAATGGAAAGAAGGGAAACAGGATCAAGAAGATTAAAATTAAAATATGCATTCATCAAGATTTCATCCCCAATTAAACAATCAAGACAATATATAGGCTTATTTTGTTCTAAATTTTTTAATTATTCAAATAGAAAAATATCCAAACAGAAAATAATTACAAAATAATCTTAAAAACCAAATAATCTTAAAAACATAATTCGGAAATCATAAAAGAAAATGAACTATATGATAAATCAAAATAATATCAAATAAAAGTAATACAAAATTTTAGATCTAAAAAAAAAAAACTTAAAAGAGGAGTTTACATCATTCTTTTACAAAAAAAAAAAAAAATCATAGAAAAGAAAGTTTAAAGATACAAAAAAAATATAGTAGAACCTAAACCCTAAATTACTTTTATTTACCTCCAAATCAAAAATAGCTCTCACATCAAAGAAAGATGAAATAGTCACAAAAAGGAAAGAAAAAAAAAACAACACGAAAAAAAAAAGAGAAAGAAAAAATAAACACTTACTCTTAGACCCTTTTAGTTTGTTCCTTTTGTATTGGTTGAATGTATTTTTGTTGATTCTCTATGTATGATTATGTGATGATTGAGTTTGGTTCTGATACATGTTTGTTTGTTGATGTTTATGCTTAAAAAAATGTTGTACATAATAGATCTAGAGTTTTTGGGGTTTTGAAATTTTTGTTTGATTTTCGGTTTTGGGTGTTTGATTTGTGTTTAAAAGGGATAAACAAGTGTTTGAAAGTGAATTTGAGTAATTTTTGAGTTATTTAGGAAAATTTGGGGTTGAATGTTTGATTTTTGGGTGAAGTTCATAAACTGGGTTCTTGGAGAAGAAAGATCGGTTTAAGAGAGAGAAGGGAGAAGAAAGAGAAAAAATAAAGAAAAATGAAGTAAATCTGATAGGTTACAAATTTGTAACCCTTTAATCTGGTGCGCACGCGTGCATATTTGCACTGCCATCCTAGCCGTCTGATCAAATCAATCCTCTTATAATTAAACCAAGGCCGTCTGATCAAATCAATCCTCCTATAATTAAACCAAGGCCGTCTAATTAATCAGACGGCTACAATCAATTTCCTATTTTTTGTTTGTTCTTAGGCCTCCCTGCTGGATTGGGCCATGTTTTTGTCATTTCTACCCTCCTTATTTCCACATGCACCCCCTCTGGTTCTTTTATTATTATTATTATTATTATTATTATTTATTTTAATTAATCTATTTTAATATTCAATCTACACCTAATATAAAGAAAAAATAATAAATAATAAATAAGAAAACATAAAAATATCAATTCTAATTTTGTTTCTTTTAAATCAATTGACATTAAATAATTCTTTTAATAATGTGGATTAAAAAAGAGTCCGGCGAATGTATACTGATAAAAATTTATAATTGACGGAGTGATGACATATTTTATCGCTTATAAAAGTTTTAAAATCACCATTACCAGTTATTGCTAATCAAAAATTATAATTCATGGGGAGATAAATTTTTTTTGGTTGATATCAGTTTAAAAATCATTATAATTGACAAGGAGATGACATATTTTAAATTCCTTATTATATGTTATTACTAATAAAAGTTTTAAAATCTTATAATTTACGGGAAGATGAAAATTTTATCACCAATAAATAATCATTATAAGTTATTGCTAATAAAAATGTCATGTTTATATTTCACTAATTTTCTTCTTAACTTACGTGTTTTTTTTTTTTTTTTTGCAGTAAAAAAATTTAGACAAGGAACATATCTCATATTTGAAACAAGAAACCTTGGAATTGTATGAGAGCTTTTTGCTAAGAAGCAATGCTAATTTCATCCATATTTTATCTCTTTTATTGAATTGTGTAGAATCCACTTGATTTATGTTTTGCTTATAATATATTTTTGTTATCAAATTGTGCTTTTAATATTTTTGTAAGAGATCAAAATTAATGCAAATTATTTTAATAAGATAAGATTTAGTGTATAGTGTTTCCAAATCAAAATCATTTGTACATTGTTTGATCAAAAAATTGGCATCATCAATCGAATAATCGAGGACTTATGGTATGCTTTTTCTAAATGATAATTAGTTATCATTGATAAAAATATATAAGTACAGACCAAGCTATTGACAAATTTGTGAATCATATTAATTGAAGGTCATCCAACAAAGTTTTAATTCACGGGGAGATCACAATTTCGATCGCTGATAAGAGTTTTAAAATCACTATTACAAGTTTTTATTGATAACAATTTACAATTCACAGGAAAATGACAATTTTAGCGCTAATAAAAGTTTTGAAATGACTATTTTAAGTTATCGTTGATGAAAATTTATAATTGACAGAGAGATAACTATTTTATCGGTGATAAAGGTTTTAAAATTACTTTTACAAGTTATTGCTAATAAAAGTTTATAATTCACGGGGAGATGACAATTTTATCACTAATAAAAGTTTTTAAATCACTGCTACAAGTTAATACTAATAAAAATTTATGGGAAATGATACTTATAGTGAGAAAGTGCTTCACGAATTTACCACGATGTTATTTTGACTATATCCTGCCTAACCTCTTTATATTTAATCGCCAATTATTATAATAAAGTCCGAGGATCCAAGGGATTAAAATAGTTTGTGAAATATTCGTGACAATTTTCCTCGCGAGAAATAGCACCCCTCAAAATTTATAATTAACCGGAAGATGATAATTTTTATCGCTGATAAAAGTTTGTCCGAAATATATATGGGGTTCCGCAAATTAGAAGCAACTATTGAATGTTGCCCTCAATTATAAGTAATAATCTTTACTATTTTAACTCCGTGTTATCTCTAATGCAATAAAGTTTCACGTTCAACCTTAAAGTAACTATTATAAGTTATTACTAATAAAATTTTAATTCACGGGCAGATGACTATTTTTTATCGCCAATAAAACTTTTAAAATCAATATTATAAATTATTACTAAATTTTTTAAAAATTCACGGGGAGATGACAATTTTTTGTTGCTGATAAAAAAATTAAAATCACTACTACAAACTATTATTGATACAAAATTTTAATTTACGTATTACTAATAAAATTTTAATTCACGGGAAGATGACTATTTTTTATCGCTATTAAAACTTTTAAAATCACTATTATAAGTTATTACTAAATTTTTTTAAAATTCCCAGGGAAATGTTATTTTTTATTGCCTATAAAAAAATTTAAATCATTATCATAAACTATTATTGATATAAAATTTTAATTTACAGAGAGATGGCATTTTTAATCTCTGGTAAAAAATTTAAAATAATTATTATAAGTAATTACTAATAAAATTTTAATTCATGGGCGGCAGATGACTATTTTTTATCTCCAATAAAAACTTTAAAATCACTATTATAAGTTATTACCGAATTTTTTAAAATTCACGGGGAGATGACAATTTTTATTGTTGATAAAAAATTAAAATCACTTTTACAAACTATTTTTTTTGAACAAGCCAAAATGGAATATATATATATATATATATATATATATATATAGAAATAAAGTCGTCTCCTAGATGTGCCCAGAAGAACACTTTTATAAACTATTATTTATACAAAATTTTAATCTACGGAGAAACTAAAATTACTATTATAAGTTTTTTTTAAACAAATTACTATAATTTTTTGAAAAACAAATTACTATTATAAGTTATTACTAATAAAATTTGGTAAATGCTAGATAGTGTCCTCGAGGCGCTTTTTAAACCTTTAAATAGTAAGATTTTATAAAAAAAATCATGAAAATGTGTGAAATCAAAACATTGGGAATTGAAATGTTCAAATTTTCGAATAAATTATTTCTTTAAATGAAATCCTTAAAAATTGCCCCGGGGGCACCGTTTAGCAAAACCCATCAAATTTTAATTCACGGGCAGATGACTATTTGTTATCGCTTATAAAAGTTTTAAAATCACTATTACAAGTTATTACTGATACAAATTTATAATTCACAGCTATCTTTGGTTTGTATGAATTTAAATTTTGTTATCTTAACTTGGTGCTATCTCTAAATTACTTGAATGATTGTATTTAATTTGCTATGTCTAAAAATAGTTATTTTAATTTCATGCTTTAACTTTTTTATTAGTATATGTATGGCGTTCTCACAAAAGGAAAAAGAAGAAGCTAAAATCACCTACACAAACTATTATTGATACAAAACTTTAATTTACGGAGAGTTGACATTTTTAATCTCTGGTAAAAAATTTAAAATAACTATTATAAGTTATTACTAATAAAATTTTAATTTACATGCATATGACTATTTTTTATTGCCAATTAAAGTTTTAAAATCACTGAGAGATGATAATTTTATCGCTGGTAAAAGTTTGTGGCAAATATATACGACGTTCTCCTAATATGCTATATCTTAATGTGTACATGTTTGATTTATATGGTTTGGCGTTCTAGCGCAAACCCGTGCACCGCACGGGCATCCGACTAGTTTGGTTAAAGTTAAGGTTAAAAGTAGTGTTAGAGTTAAAATTAGGCTTAGGGTACTTGCCTTTAGTTACATTTCATTAAGGCTAGGGTTTAAATTAGTGTTAGGGGTTCGAGTTAAAATTAGGGTTAGGGTTAAATGTCTTTAGTTACAATTGTTAGGATTAGGGTTATGGTTAAAATTAGGGTTAGAGTTATGGTTAAGGGTTAAAGGTTAGGGTTATGATTAGAATTAGGGAGAGAGTTAGGGTTAAATGCCTTTAGTTATATTCGTTAAGCTTAGGGGTTTAAGTTAAGGGTTAGGGTTAAGGGTTAAAATTAGAATTTAGGGTTAGGATTAAAATTAGGGTTAAGGGTTAGGTTTAAGGTTTAAAATTAGGGTTAGGGTTAAATTAGGGTTAAGGGTTAGGGTTAAAATTAGTGTTAAGGGATAGGGTTAAAATTAGGGTTTAGGGTTAGGGTTAAAATTAGGGTTTAGGGTTAGGGTTAAAATTAGGGTTAAGGGTAAGGGTTAAAATTAGGGTTAAGGGTTAGGGTTTAGGTTAAAATTAGGGTTAAGGGTTAGGGTTAAAATTAGGGTTTAGGGTTAGGATTAAAATTAGGGTTTAGGTTAAAACTAGTGTGCTGCCCGTGCGTTGCACGGGTTGGATGGGCCAATCATGGTTGCGACCAATCATGGTTGCGACCAATCATGGTTGCTGCTACTCATAAAAGTTTATACAGACAATGATGGCAATTATACATGATTCACAATGAAGAATGAAACATGATTAATATATTGTTAAACACGGGTATGATATAAGGTAATTATAAGTAAGTGATCTAAACATAAACATAAATATTTTGAAAATATAAGAAATTAAAGAGAATATTTGGCGCAAATTTTTATCAGCGATAAAAATTATCATCTCCCCGTGAAACTATGTACCAAGTACTAACAAAGTAATGCCGCAAGCAAGCAAATGTGTATTAGTTGACAAAATTTATATTCATCTCAAATCTCAATATTAGGTAAGCACAACAATGACCAAATTTGGTAAACTTATTTTTATGAAATAGAATGGTTTGTAGATTAATGGAAACCCTATATAGAATTGCAAACAAAAATAAAAGGTAAAATATAAGAAATAATAGGCTTACACTATGAACATTGAATTCAAATAGATAAGTTTACATAATAAAAGCCTTATACATATACAACTCCAAAACAAAAGACAATGTTTTCATCCTTTCTTCTCCTCTAGTACGCCGGCCCTAATTTTTTTCTCCTTGAGTCTTTTCTCCCTCTACCGGTAAGGGGGTGATTTTAGGTCATTTTTGGCCTAAAATCACCCCTCTGTGTCTTTTTTCATTGTTTTTAATTTAAATAAGTGATTATCATTCTCACATAGATTGATATATTATTTTCGTTGTTTTCTTTTGTATTTGTGGTTTCATCGTCCGCGTGCGTGCGGTGTTGTGTTTGTTCGTCGTCTTGTTACGACGTTTGATTTTCCATCTTGTTACGGTGTTCGTTTAACTCATATTGAAAGATCAACTTCAACCAGTTGCAGATTCAATCAATGATTTGTGCATCAACGTTGCAGATCCGGAAGCATGGACATTCCGGTGACTTTAAATTTTTCATATTACTTGTTGTAGCCATTTTGCCGTTGTATGCTATTAACTTGGATGCTGTGAGTTTGTTCGCAGATTCATCCTTTATGTTTTTAGCGAATGTTGAATATGTGATTGTATTCGATGTAATCTATCAATTTGAATGAATGAATATCATTTTGTTTTTGTAAAAAAAAAAACATATACAACTCCAAAAAGCTAACAAACATTCCTATAATAACCAAAAAATTATATACATATAAGTATATAACAAACCAAAAATGTACATACATACATAAAGAGTAAAGTATAACAAACCAAAAAATTTATTGTAGGGATCTGCAATTGCAGACGTTTTTTACCCCAGCAGGGATACCATTCAAACAACAACTACATATTTTAAAGCTTAGTTAAAACTGCAAATGATCAAATAAAATAAGAGAAGACACTTACCTTCAATAAAGCATTCTTGGTTTCACCGAGGAGAGGCGACTAAACCTTAATTAACTTACCATAATACCACTCTAGATTAACTTACCAACACAGTCTCATCTTTGCATTGGATACAAATAAAAGTCTTGCAACAAAGTTTTAAATCTCTTAGATCACTAACCCAACAAAACAAAACAAATAAACTAAAAATAAAACCTACATCTTTCAAAACCATCAAATTCAAATCTTAAAAGAACTAAAACTCATTGCTACATAAATATGAAAAATGGGTAATGTGCAAAATTGAATTTTTTGCATACCTGTGTTGGGGCCTGAGCCAAAAACCACCGGCACACCTCCAACGGCGCCGAAAACACCACCACCATCGCTTTCCAGACACCGAGACAGAACAACATCACGAAGAAAGCACGAAAGACGCCGTCAATGGCGGAGAGGTAGGTAGGATTTGGTTTGTGGATCAGACAATTTGTCTACTAAATCAAAGTCTTCTCACCTCATCACTATCACCACCACTACCACCATCAAAGTCTTATCCCTCACTTATCTTCTTTCTTCATTCAACTATTATTGTCAAATTCATACCTTATTGGTTGAAATATACATACAACCTACATAGCACATAAAGAGTGGTGAATGAATAAAAAGTCAAATTCTTATTGAACCTTGAAAAACATATTAAAGAAAAAACCCCATTTTATTTTTTACTTATTGTCACTATTTTTTCTATTCCAAATAAAATCACAGTGAAAGTAGAATAGATACCAAAAAACACAACCAACCTTCAAATTCTATCTTCAACTTTCCTTTCCTTTTCTTCCTTCAAGATTATATTTTTCTTTGACCCTTTTGCTTTCTTTTTCTCAAACAATTCTTCTTTTCACCAACTCTTTCTTCTTCTCCCAAGTCAATTTAAGCCCTAATCAAAACATGCATGCAAATGTGAAATTGGGATCTGAAATTGAGAGAATAAAAAAGAAAAGAGAAAAATAGACTATAAATATGCATACTTGTCCTTGAAGTTCTTGTTGACCATGTTGAGATTCACCCAATAGAGAAAATGAAAGAGAGATGAGTAGCATGAAGAGTACCATGAAGATGAATTTGTGCCATTTTTCACCTACAAATAAAAATCAACAAACCCTATTTCTCATCAGATCATATAAACCATAAAAAAAACTTTTTTTTTTGTTACTAAAATAGAAAAACAAAACAACCTTAAAAACAACAATAAACATAATTTGAGTTTATAACCCACAAAGATTAAAATTTTAAGCAATAAAATAGTGAAATCAACAAAGGGGAGATGATAACCTGCATCTTTTTCTGGTTGTTGTAGGTGCTGGTCTGTTGTTTTTTTTTTTTTTTGCGGGAGTTTGTATCCTTGCTGCTGTTTCTCTGCGGGTTTTGTTGGTTTGTCAACAGCCTGTGTGTGTGGAGAGTTTTAGTTCCTATTTTCTCTCTTTCTTCTTTGTGTATATTATAACCAAAGGTGTTTAATAAAATTTTGGCCGTTTCAAAAAAAAAAAAAAAGGCGTTCTCTGATCTTGAAGTAACAGCAACAACATCAACAACAAAACACAATCATGCAATCAAAGAAAAAAGAACCTGGTGATACCTTAGCAGAAGCGAAACTGGAGATGTCACAGCAAGTATTTTTCTGCAAAAAAACAAACAAACAAAACAATCTCAGATTTAGCCAATAGAGAAAATGGAAGAGAGATGAGATTGTTCTAGTCACCTGAGACATCCAAAGGTCCAATTTCATGGAAGACTTCAAACATGCAAGATCAAACCTAGAAGTAACAGAAACAACATCAAGAACAAAACACAACAACAGAATATCAATTTTTTTTTTTGTTGATACCCAATTCAATAGTAAATTTTGTAAACAACAATGAAAGAAATTGAGTAAATTTAATAACATAAAACCCATTTAATCAAAAATCAAATTTTCAGAAACCCCAAAACTAAAAAACAAATTTTTTTCACTTTTTCATAGATTATCACATAAACTACAAATTGGTGTAGACAAAAATCTTCAAAAGGGTTAGATTTTCACTTACAATGAAGAAATCTTCTTGCTTCCTTCAATTTTGCGATGGCAAGGCAGAGAGAGTGAAGCAGCACGAGAGAGAGAGAAAGAGAAGCAGTGTGAGAGAGAGATGGAGCACGAGAGAGAGAAAGAGTAAGGGGAAGAGAAGCAGAGTTGGAGAAGAGATGAAGCATGAGAGAGAGGAATAGAAATGAGCATGTGGATGTTAGGAAACATTGCATAACAATTGTAACATGTGTCAAGAAGTATACATGCAACCAATTGTTTTGATTAACCAGTGAACAAAACCATGGTTTCATGACAAAACCAGCACATTGTTTGCATAAGAAACACATGTGTCAATAATCAATTGAATCAAGGTGGCATAAGAGGATTGGAGAATGGAAGAGTGTGTGTCCATGAACTATAGGCCAATCCAATGCATGACATAAGCAATGACATAGGATATTAGGGATTTGAAAGGGGCATTAGGGTTTACCACTATCTCCCTTTAGTATATTGAAAGGATTAGGGTTAAAATTTGGCTTAATGGTTAGGGTTAAGGGTTTAAATTAGGGTTAAGGGTTAGGGTTAAGGTTAAAATTAGGGTTAAGGGTTAGGGTTAAAATTAGGGTTTAGGGTTAGGGTTAAGATTAGGGTTAAGGGTTAGGGTTAAAATTAGGGTTTAGGGTTAAAGTTAAAATTAGAGTTAAGGGTTAGGGTTAAAATTAGAGTTTAGGGTTAGGGTTAAAATTAGGGTTAAGGGTTAGGGATAAAATTAGGGTTTACCTAACCTTTAACCCTTAACCCTAATGTTAACCCTAACCCTAAACCCTAATTTTAACCCGTAACCATAATTTCAACCCTAACCCTAATTTTAACCAATAACCCTAACCTTTAACCCTAACCTTGAACCCTAATTTTAACCCTTAACCCTAAACTTAAACCCTAACCTTAAACCCTTAACCCTAAACTTAAACCCTAACCTTAAACCCTAATTTTAACCCTTAACCTTAACCCTGAACCCTAATTTTAACCCTAACCCTAAACCCTAATTTTAATCCTTACCCTAAACCCTAATTTTTACCCTAACCCTTAACCCTAATTTTAACCCTAACCCTAATTTTAACCCTTAACCCTAACCTTTTACCCTAATTTTAACCCTTAACCCTAACCCTAAACCCTAATTTTATCCCTAATCCTTAACCCTAAACCTAAACCCTAATTTTAACCATAACCCTTAACCTTAAACCTAAACCCTAATTTTAACCAAAACCTTAACCCTAGTTTTAACCCTAACCCTAAACCCTAATTTTAACCCTAATCCTAAACCCTAATTTTAACCTTAACCCTAACCCTAAACCCTAATTTTAACCCTAAACCCTAATTTTAACCCTAACCCTTAACCCTAATTTTAACCTTAACCCTAATTTTAACCCTAACCCTTAACCATAATTTAAACCCTTAACCCTAACCCTAACCCTAATTTTAACCCTTAACCCTAACCCTAAACCCTAATTTTAACCCTAAATCTTAACCCTAATTTTAACCCTAACCCTTAACCTTAACCCTAAACCCTAATTTTAACCATTACCTTAACCCTAGTTTTAACCCTAACCCTTAACCCTAACCCTAAACCCTAATTTAAACCCTAACCCTAAACCCTAATTTTAACCCTAACCCTTTACCCTAATTTAACCTTAACCCTAACCCTAAACCCTAATTTTAAACCCTAACCCTAAACCCTAATTTTAACCCTAACCCTTTACCCTAATTTAACCTTAACCCTAACCCTAAACCCTAATTTTAACCCTAACCCTAATTTTAAACCTTCACCTTAACCCTTAACCCTAATTTTAACCCTAACCCTAAACCCTAATTTTAACCATTAACCCTAACCCTTAACCCTAATTTTAACCCTTAACCCTAACCCTAAACCCTAATTTTAAACCTAACCCTAAACCCTAATTTTAACCCTAACGCTTAACCCTAAATCTTAACCCTAATTTTAACCCTAACCCTTAACCTTAACCCTAAACCCTAATTTTAACCATAACTTTAACCCTAGTTTTAACCCTAACCCTTAACCCTAAACCCTAATTTTAAATCTAACCCTAAACCCTAATTTTAAACTTAACCCTAACCCTAACCCTTAACCCTAATTTAAACCCTTAACCCTAACCATTAAGCCAAATTTTAACCCTAACCCTTAACCCTAATTTTAACCCTAACCCTAAACCCTAATTTTAACCCTTACCCTTAACCCTAATTTTAACCCTAAACCCTAATTTTAACCCTAACCCTAAACCCTAATTTTAACCCTAACCCTAATTTTAAACCTTCACCTTAACCCTTAACCCTAATTTTAACCCTAACCCTAAACCCTAATTTTAACCATTAACCCTAACCCTTAACCCTAATTTTAACCCTAACCCTTAACCCTAACCTTAAACCCTAATTTTAACCCTTAACCCTAACCCTTATTCCTAACCCTAAACCCTAATTTTAACCCTAACCCTTAACCCTAATTTTAACCCTAACACTTAACCCTAATTTTAACCCTAACTCTAAACCCCAATTTTAACCCTAACTCTAAACCATAATTTTAACCCTAACCCTAAACCCTAATTTTAACCCTAACCCTTAACACTAATTTTAACCCTAACCCTTAACCCTAATTTTAACCCTAACCCTAAATTCTAATATTAACCCTTATCCCTAACCCTTAACTCTAATATTAACCCTAACCCTAAACCCTAATTTTAACCCTAAAACTGAACCGTATTTTTAACCCTAACTCTAAACCTTAATTTTAACCCTTAACCCTAATTTTAACCCTAAAACTGAACCCTAATTTTAACCCTAACCCCTAACTGAACCCTAATTTTAATTTCAACCCTATCTCTAATTTTAACCTAACCCTTAACCCTAATTTTAATTTTAACCCTAACACATAACTTTAATTTTAACCCTAACCTTTCAACTCTTAACCATAACCCTAACCTTAACCCTAATACCTTAACACTAACCCTAACAATCGTAACTTTCCATCAAACTATATTTACAAAAGGAGAAATTTGAAAAAAGGTAAATTTTTTAATGGAGTTTCAGTCACTTCCAACTATTTTTCTATAAACTATGAACACCATCTTCATCCTCTATCATTGTATTAATCAAAGATATTTTCAAATCAAAGAGTTTTTTGAATATCACAGTTTCCACCTTCTACATTAGATCTCAACCACTATAGTTCACCTTTTGAAAAATCATCACAATAAAATAACTCTCCTCCAACTCCTCTACAAAACACACAAAAAATGAAGATCAAAATAACTTCGCCGGAGACCTCCGTACCAGAGACCACCGCGCCGAAAACCACTCCTCCAGAAATTTCAGCATCATCTAGAAATTAACGGTACACAGTGTAATGATGTTGGTTCAATATTTTTTTTATTTTTTTTTGTTTTAAAAAATTAGGTTGAAGAAATAATCCATTTATTTTGGATTTGTTATTGTTTATAGTTTGATACCTTTTTATGACTATTTCTTCTTTCTTTGATGCAAGCACTATTTCTGATTCGGAGGAATAGAGAAGTAATTTAGGATTTATGTTCTACTGTATTATTTGTATTCCAGGCTTTTTTTTTTCTTGATTTTTTTTCTTTAAAACAATGATGTAAAATCCTCCTTTAATTTTAAATCAGTCTGTGTATTTTATTTTTTTTCATTTTTTGACTGAAGTTTTTTTTTTCTAGATCTAAAATTTTGTATAATTTCTAGTTGATATGATTTGCGATTTTATTTTTTAATCTTATATATTTTGATTTTATTTTATTTTATTTTTAGGCTAACATTTCTCTAACTAAAAATGAAACGGTAGTGGTGTTAATTTCTTGCCTTATCAAATTGAATTGGATGGTTACTAATATTAAATATTGAAATGGACGTGTGGTAATTTAAAGAAGAATTTAAAGGAAAATAATGTGGAACAAATCCCCTAAGCAATGTAAAATGTGGATTGGATAGAGAGTTAAGAGGTATAACCATTCATTTAAATATTAAAATAGAAAACATGTGGAAATTGGAGATCTAGGAGAAGATATAAATTGGAATTTCATTTGTTAGCTCCCTGCAATTATCTAGTTGATATTCTTATTTGTGTTTGCTTAATTGTTTAAATTTATTAATTAGTCGTAAAATAAGTTTGGCTTTTGGATTATAGAAGAGACTTTATCCTTACCTGCATGTTTATTTTGGTTCTAGTTTTCTTAGTCTAATAATTTATTATTTTTGTTCATTTTATTGTTATTTTTAATCTGAATTAGGAGGACAACTTTTTGGTCTAATTTAATTTAATTCATTTCATCTCATCTTCTAGTAATTTATTCAAGATGAGTAAAATGAAAAAGTACAAAACATGATTTCAAATGTTTATTATATTTTTCTTGAATGGTTTGTTACATTTTGGGATTGAAAGAAAACGTAATTACTTTCTTTTCTTTATATAAATATTTTCTAGATAAAATCTTTGTTTCCAAAGTTAATTTTTCTCCTTTCTAGATCTATTATTTTATACATTTTTTTTATATAAATGGTTCATAAGCCAAAAACAAAAAACCAAACTAATTAGCAATATTCATGATTTTTTTCGTTTCTAGATCGATTATTATATACATTTTTTTATACAAATGGGGCCTAAGCCAAAAATAAAAAAACCAGACTAAACAACAATAACTCCAAATCTAATCCATCTTTTTCTTTCTTCAGTCGTCCTCACCTGCAAATTGATGAAATACAAATCTTCTCACTTATAAATCCTACAAAAAATATAATATTTGTTAATCATATTATATAACTATTAAATGTAAAATAAATTGAGCAGATGAAGATTTAAGATGAAATTGGTCGTGAAAGAGTGAAAAAAAAATTGATGTGTGTGTGTGTGTGAGAGAGAGAGAGAGAGTTGGTTTGAAGCCATGGAAAAAATATGGTGCTCTGATGTTTGATGAAAAAATGTTTATATAGTGCCATTGAAGGAGACAAAGAATAAAATGAGAATGGATATCTGTATGACATGCATTGGCCGTTTTATTTTTTTAGTATTGTGTGATGTCACAATAGTAGCATGATCCATGTGGAACTATCTCCTTACATGGTAAAATGTGACCAAGGAATAATAGCTAGTAATAGTAGTAGTAGAGGTAATCATGATAAGAAAAGCTAGTAATAGGGATAATCATGATAGAGAAGCAATTATAGCATCATGTGACTTTGGAAAGAAAGTTGCATGTGACGTTGGAAATGTTAGAAAGTTGTGAATAGAGTTTAGAGTTACATGTGGGTTGGTTGGGAATTGATGTGGATTCCAAATTAGTTACATGTGGCTTAAACAGTAGCCAAATATGAAATAGGGCTTAAGTGGAATCCACATGGAACATGAAAACCCTTATTAAACACATGCTTGCATGCAATTGGTCCATGTAACACAATGACATCACATATGCATCACGTATGACATGACATAATCGATTAGGGTTTAGGGTTTGCAATTTAAAAAAGCAGTCTTACTTTTAGTATAATAGAAAGATACTTCAATTTATTTTTTCCTTATTATAAAATAAAAGATAATTTTTTTAAATCAACTCATAATTTATCTTTTCCATACAATATTAATTATATTTCTTAATATGTGTAAAAATATCAAAGTGACCTATATTGTGGTACAGATAGAGTATAATTTTTTAAAAACAGTTTTTCATCTTTTATTCTATTTCTAATGCTTGCATTTCTATTGTCAAACTTATTAACTTGTCATTAATTTTAATTAAAGATTGAATTTTAAAGTACTTTAGTAAGATTTTATTGCATATGATACTGAATTTATACTAATTCAATTTTATGACATTCTCTATTTATTTTTTATGCGGTTTATGTTTTCTTGCATGATTGCATAAGTTGAATGTAAAATGTTTATCGAACCGCTAATGTCAATGTAATCTAAATTCACTTAGTGAAAATAGATTTGCAAACCATAGTATGTAAACTTAGTTTACACTTACATTCGACAATTTAAGGGATATACATTAATTGTCGGTTTTCATAAACTTAAATAAACTCAGTCTACATCGATTGTGTAAACTGAATTTACATAAGGTTATGTCAACTTAGTTTACACTTACATTCGGCGGTTTAAGGAATTTATCCTAATTGTCCGTCTACATAAGTTATGTAAACTGAATTTACATAATTTTATGTCAACTCAGTTCACATAATCTTATGTAAAGTTAGTTCACAGTTACGTTCCGCAGTTCAAGGAGTTTACATTGATTCTCAGTGTAGTGAAATAAATTCCCATTAACCACTTCAAACCCAGAAAATTAAAACACAACTCAAAATCTAGTGATGAAACTCAAAATCAACATAATTTCATAAGGAACTTGGATCATATTCACAACCGAACTCAAATAAATCGCAGAATCATGAACTGGTAATTGGAAAACTTACCTTTCAAATTGAGTTTCAGAAGTGTAGATGGTGATGAACACGACATAAATTTGAGCGGAGATGAACGGTTTTGAATGATGTCGACGGCAACAACAGAGATGAATGAAAGCAAGAAACGCGTAAGGTTTTTGATGCATTGAAAATTAAATTTATTTTAAGGGTATTTTGGTCAATCTGAGGTGTAACCAGATTTTCAAGGGGTGTGAGTAGAAATTTTCTTCTGAGAATTGGGAGAAAAACAAATATTGGGGGATTCATTTTTTTTATAATTATTTTAATAAGATTTATTGAAAGTAATTTTTGTTTTGGTACATTTCCCGAAATTAAATAACAATGCCACATTTTCATTTCTTTTTATAGAAATTTTATCTCTATGTTTTGGTCTTCAATTGATTTATTAAATATTAATTGGTTGAATATGATATATATCTTGACGGGTCCTGAAATATCCATATTGTGATCAATGAATGTTGGAAATCACATGGTGAACGTGCTTGAATAGTGTAGTCTATAATTGAATGAATCCATGATGGGTGGAACCATTCAACTCTTCATGAAAGAGTATGGTTTGATACCTTCTATTCATAAAAGAATTGGTAGAACCATTGCAACCCTATATCAAAGGATAGGTCCCCTCCGCACTTTCTCTATAAATATATGTCTTGGGACATATGGACAATGACTTAAAGATTGACTAGAGTGACAAGATAATAATCCTAATAACATTAATAACTATTGCGAGTGAAATCATTGTAAGCCTATCCATTGGGGCTTGAGAAAGAAGAGGAGGACGATCCTATCTTATAATCATTAACGAGATACATCCGAAGACATCAAAACAATCTAAAGATGATGAATTTAAGAGATAAATTTTTTCACCCTTTCTTCTTCTTCTTTTTATATATGGTGTCATAAATTCATGCAACTAAATTCAGAGCTAATAAGATCATAACATCTATACTAATATACAAAGGGGATACAATTTTTTGGGATGACTTTTTTGTAATTCCTATTTTACCCTTAAAAAATAACTTCCACATAAAAATAGATTTTCAGTTTTTTTTAGTAAATAATATATTTATTTTCTTAACAACTAAGCACAACTTCCACATAAAAATAGATTTTCAGTTTTTTTATAGTAACAAAAATATAATTTTTTCTTCTCAATAACTAACAAAAAAAAAAAGAGGTTACATAGTTATCAATTAAGTCTAATAAAAAAGAAGATTAAATAGTTATTTATATTTGCACAGTAGCGAGTATCGATCACAAAAAAAAAGAATATCGATCACACAAACGGGCACGGAAGCGGCTAGTAATATATTATGTCTATAATTTCCACTATTGTTATGATATGCTATATATTCTAATATGTAATATTGGAATACTTTGATTTATTTCTTATAGTTTTATCTAGGTGGCATCTGTCATGTTATAAGTGAATTTGGCATATCATCAAAATTGAGCTCAAAGTGAGGTGGGGTATCAAAAGTTAGAAAAAATTGAATTAGGGACAAAAAAACTGATTTTTAAAATAGAGGAATTAAAATTTTAAAATAGGGAGATCTAAAATTGCATTTAAGCTTTTATTTTTCATGTTTAAATTGATATCTTTTTGAGCATATCCAACATTAAATATTTTGTAGACACTAAAGTTTTTTATTTTGTTTTGGGTTAATAGGCTTTTACCCCCTGCAAAGTAGGCGAGTTTTGTATTACCCCCCCTATAATTTTTTTTTTTTGAGATTACTCCCCTGCAAATTTTTTTTATTTATTTACCCCCCTTTTGCTGACGTGGCAGGCAAAAAAAACAGAATAACCGATTTAAAAATAATACTTTTTAAATCGGTTGAACAAAATAACCGATTTAAAAAGTACATTCAAGGGGGTAAATCAAAAAAATAAATTTTGCAGGGGGTAATCTCAAAAAAAATAATTATGGTGGGGTAACGCAAAACTCGCCTACTCTACATGGGAATAAAAACCTATTAACCCTTTTGTTTTTCATGTATTTTTTTATCGAAGATAATTCTATTTGAAGTGTGACACTGCCTACCTCTCTGATCAATATTTGGAACTTTGTTTTGTCACATTGTATGAATCCAACCTCCAACCTCTTTCATTAGACTAACCTTCGGTTGTTTGACACTAACAGATATCTAGCTGGGTTGTAAATGCATAAATATATATATATTCACACTATTTTGTTTATTTGAATTGTGAAACGTGGGCAACAAATTCCCCATAAGAAAAGGAAAGATTTAAGAAGGCAATGATAAGCAATCTTTATTCGGATGTTGTACAGACAGAGTGAGCAATGGTCCCCCACTACTACAATATCACGTGAATAATTCATCCAAGTCTTTTATCTTTAAATCACCACAACTTTTTTATATGCTACAGAAATGTGTTCTGTGATGAAATAATATTATCATTAACACAAATGATAAATGTGACAATTGCATCGAGAAAGAAGATAAATTGTAAGAAAGATTTTCTCATTGCTATGAAACTGATTATATAATATATCAGTAGCTATACAAACTATTTATAACAAAGCAAAATGTAACAGTAAGCTAATTATGAGGTGATGTGTAAGGTTACAATATGGCACTAGCTAATTATGAGGTGATATATAAGGTTGCAGTGTAAGCTATCAATTAATTATAGGTAATATGCCCCCACAAGCTGGACTATGGATGTCCAAAAGGCCAAGCTTGGAGATTAAACTAGCAAATGCAGAAGATGATAATTGTTTGGTTAGAACATCTGCGAGTTGAGCAGAAGAAGGCACTGGTAAAAGATGAATGAGATCGGATTGAATGCGTTCTCGAACAACATGACAATCAATTTCGATGTGCTTCGTCCGCTCATGGAAAGAAGGGTTGTGAGCAAGGTAAATAGCTGATTTGTTATCACAATATACCATAGCAGGAGCATCAAACTTGATTCCCAAATCTTGAAATAAGTAATGCAACCATTGTAGCTCACAAGAAAGGCTTGCCAAAGCTCTATACTCCGCTTCAGAGCTAGATCGAGAAACTGTTGATTGTTTCTTTGATTTCCATGAAATCAAAGAGGTGCCAAGAAAAACACAATACCCAGTAATTGATTTGCGAGTAATGGCACAAGTAGCCCAATCCGAGTCAGAAAAACCAGAAAGTTTGAGTGGAGAAGAAGAAGAAAAGAAAAGGCCTTTAGCAGGAGAAGCCTTTAGATACCGAAGCACTTTAGTGGCAGCTTGATAGTGAACGTCACGTGGACTAGATACAAATTGACTCAATTGTTGGACAGCAAATGTGATGTCAGGTCTCGTGGTAGTGAGGTAGAGTAGTCGACCAATGAGTCGACGATAAGCAGATGGATCATTGTAAGGAGGAGACTCAGAATCATGCAATTTGAGAGAAGAATCATAAGGAGAAGAAGAGGGTTTTGCTGCCAAATTACCACTGTCTTCTAACAATTCAAGGGTGTATTTTCGTTGGTTCAAAAGAATACCGTGCTTCGATCTTGCAATTTCCAATCCGAGAAAAAATCTGAGCTTACCAAGATCCTTGATCTGAAAGCTTTTGTCCAAAAATGACTTAACAGAGTTAATTTCTAAGGAATTGTTACCAGCCAAAACAATGTCATCTACATACACCAAGAGAGCGGTAAAAGAAGAACCAACTTTCTTAAGAAATAAGGAATGATCAGCTGCAGATTGGCTATATCCCATAGAAAGCAAGGCTGATGACAGTTTTGAATACCATTGTCGACTTGCTTGTTTGAGGCCGTAAAGAGACTTGTGCAATCTACACACTTTAGGAGAGTTGGAACCAGAATTCGGCACAATAACACCAGGAGGTAATGACATATAAACTTCTTCATTAAGATCCCCATGAAGGAAAGCATTGTTCACATCTAGTTGTTCCAAAAGCCAACCTTTAGTAGAAGCCAAAGCCAACAAAGTTTTAACCGTAGTAAGTTTTGCCACAGGTGAAAATGTATCAAAGTAGTCTACACCTTCCATTTGAGTATATCCTCTTGCAACCAATCTTGCTTTATACCTTTCAATAGAACCATCAGCATTATGTTTAATTTTGTAAACCCACTTACATCCAATAGGATTCTTTCCTATAGGCAAATCAACTATGGACCATGTTCGATTGAGTTCAAGAGCAGCCAATTCAGATTTCATTTCCTCTTTCCAACATTCAGACTTACAGGCTTCTTTAAAAGTTTTAGGTTCAATGTTGGTTGAAACTGATAAGCAAAAATGCTTATAAGCAGTGGCACAATTTGTGTAAGATAAAGAAGATGAAATAGGATAAGAAGAAAAAGCGTTACATGAAGATGATTGATGTTGCAAAGAAGGGAGAAGGCTGTAGTGAAAGTCCTGAAGATAACTGGGTAATTTTCTAACTCTATTTGAAACTCTAGTAGGAGCAGGAACACTGGAATTTCGAGAAGATACCACTGCAGGAAGTGCTGGAGAATTAGAAACCAAATTATCGACTGAAGTTGCAGAATTTTCTGCTGAAGTTGCAGAATTTTCTGCAAGATTAGTGAGAGGATCTGCATTTGGACAAAATGAAGGAAAGTTCGGAGGATCAATTGGAAGAGAAAAATTATCTAAGGTAGTGGCTGAAGAAGTGTGAGAAGAATTTACAGATGAAAAAGGAAAGACATCCTCATAAAAAATCACATTTCTAGAGACAAGAAATGAATGACTAGATATGTCATATAATAAGAAACCTTTAGTACCATCTCTGTATCCGAGAAACACAGTCTTTCTTGCTCTAGGCATGAATTTGGTTCTGTGATTATGTAAAGTGGAAGCAAAAGCAAGACAACCAAACGTACGAAGATGAAGAAGAGTCGGAGGTTGTTGAAACAATACTTCATAAGGTGACTTGTGTTGTAAAAAAGGAGTGGGAAGCCGATTAATAAGATGAATTGAATGCAAAACTGAAAGATGCCAAAAATTAGATGGTAAAAATGCTTGAAATGAGAGAGCACGAGCTACATTAAGGATGTGTTGATGTTTCCTTTCAACAATGCCATTTTGTTGAGGAGTCTCAACACAAGATCTTTGATGAACGATGCCTTTAGCAAGAAAGAAATCATGCATGCGAAACTCATTTCCATTATCACTTCTCAATGATTTCAACTTAGTATGAAATTGAGTTTCAATGTAATTAACAAAGTGCATGATATGATTTCTGGTTTCAGCCTTATTTTTCATGAGAATTATCCATGTAAAACGACTAAAATCATCAACTAGTGTTAAAAAATATTTATGCCCATTTACTGATACTATGCCATTAGGTCCCCAAATATCAGCATGAAGTAACTCAAAAATGTGAGAGGAACGTGTTTTGCTATTAGGAAAAGAAAGTCTTTTCTGTTTAGCATAATGACAAGTATCACAAGGCGTAGAATGGGATTTAAAAGGGACATATGGAAATTGTACAGAAATGGATTTATGAATCATGTCAGAAACATGTCCAAGTCTATTATGCCAAAGTATTGAAGACTGATCCACTTGGGAAGCAACATTACATATAGGAAAACTAGAAACTGAAGACCTAGAAACTGGTAAAATAGAATTGCAAGAAATCGAAGCAACAACAGGACTTTCAATGACATATAATCTTCCCTTCTTCTTAGCTGTACCAATCATCTTCTGGTTGGAATTCTGCAAAATGGAACAATGATCAAGGTGAAACACAAAATGGCAATCAAGAGATTTCGCAAGTCTTTGAACAGAAATTAAATTGATGTTAAATTAAGGAACAAAAAGAACATTGTCGATGATAATGTGTGGTGATATTTGAATACTACCAGCAATGTTAGCACAAACCTTGTTGCCATTTGGTAAAGAAATCGGGACAGATTTGATATGGTGATAAGAAATGAAATATTGCATGGAATGAGTAATATGATCTGTTGCACCTGAGTCTAATACCCAAGTAACAAAATGCTTACCATAAGTTGGAGAGGAAGTTACATTAAGAGCCACATGATTGGATACAATGGAATTAACAGATGCAGGTGTGGAATTAGGTGCAGCCTGTTGTTGGAAGAGGTTTAAAAACTGTTTAAACTGGCCTTGAAGCTCATTCAAAGATGAAACCATTGATGAACTTGACACAGGAGAAGGATCTGAATTTGTAGCAGAAGCCAAATTGACAGATTTCTCATTGTTGGTCTGAGCTCCTTTTGACTTATAACCCGGAGGAAAACCATGCTTGACAAAACAAGTGTCAATTATATGATTGTTCCCTCCACAATGTGTACAATATCGAGTAGAATACTGACCTCTACCGAAATTTCCACGGCCCCTACCTCGACCTCTATTACCAGAACTAAAATTAGAATTCTTCGAAGGGTGAGAATCGGAGGCAGTCGGTTGAACCTGCATAGCCATTGCACCTACTTCATTTTGGCTGTCAACATTATTGAAGATAGGAAGATTGCGCTCTTGTTGCAACACTAGGGAAAAAACTTTGTGTATAGGGGGCAAAGGCTCCATCATCATTATCTGAGAACGAACATGAGAGTACTGCTCATTCAAGCCTTTGAGAAATTTAAGAACACAATCTTGCTCGTGATACTTCTTCATATCAGCAACAGCACCACAAGAACAGGGAATTGCACAAGTGCAATCCCTAACCGGACGATGAATTTCAATTTCTTCCCATATTGATTTCAATTGAGTATAATAGGATGAAATGTCGAGGCTACCTTGATTTAATCGAAGCATTTCCTCTTGAAGATCAGAAATCTTGAACATATCACCATGAGCAAACCTAAACTCAAGATCTTTCCAAACAGCAGAAGCATGATCAAACCAAATGATAGATTTTGCAATATCGGGAGAAATTGAACGCTGGATCCATGAGAGAACCATACTATTGCAGCGAATCCAAGGATCATATAAAGGATCGGAAAGACGAGGTTGTGCAAGAGTACCGTCAACAAATTTCATCTTGTTCTTAGAAAGTAAGGCAATTTTCATGGATCGCAACCATGAATGATAATTCTTACGATCTAACAATGGAGTAACAAGCACAACAGCGGGATTTTCATTTGGATGCAAATAATAAGGGTTGGTAGGGTTTGTAGCAAAATCAGAATAAATGGAAGGTTCCATTGACAAAAATAATAAAATGAAAATGATTGAAATCAATCAAATTGAAAGACAGAGAAAGAAATCAATGATAGAGTGGAGCGGATGCATATACTGATACCATGATAAATGTGACAATTGCATTGAGAAAGAAGATAAATTGTAAGAAAGATTTTCTCATTGCTATGAAACTGATTATATAATATATCAGTAGCTATACAAACTATTTATAACAAAGCAAAATGTAACAGTAAGCTAATTATGAGGTGATGTGTAAGGTTACAGTGTAAGCTATCAATTAATTATAGGTAATAACAAATGCATATTTCATATGATGATTATATATAAATTTGGTTACTGAAAAATATTTTTAACCACACTTTAAATAGATAGTAGCATAATATATTTTGTTGATATAATATCTAAAATCCTTACCTCTGTCCCATGGCTTTGCTTATACGTGCAGCAACACTATCCCTTCGTTTGTAAGTGATAGAAAGCTGAAAAATAATAAAACTGAACATGGGAAAAAGGTGATAAAATGTTTCTAAATATTGTTATCATAAACAGTGTTTTGGACCGGGCCTAGGCCCATGTCGGACTCCACCTCATTTAAGTTCAATTTGTGGCCCTATTTAAAGATAAGAAATTCTTTCAAAAATAATACGCACTATTCAATTTATTTCACTCTTCTCAAACTTTTTACTGACTCGGAATTTGTGGAGTATTTGCATGTACAATTCTACCAAATCATTGAAAATTGATGCTGCCACCCACATCACTCTAAGGTATCTCTCATTCGAGTCATTGACATTATTTATAGGGATAAAAATAGGATTTTGTTTGTTTGTTTAGCTAAATAAAAATCACGTGAAAAATAGGTCTCTATCTTCTTTTGTACCACATGAAAACATGAATAATTGATGTAATGTCCTTTTACCTTTAATGAATCAACAAATGAACACGGTGTGATAGAGATAATTGATTTTTTGTTTTTTTTATAAATAATCAGATAGAGGAAATGAGAAGAATCGACAAATGAACACTGTGTCATTTTTTCATTAAAAATGGTAAAAGAGTGCCTTTAGGGCATTTGTCATCAAAACAAAAATAAAAATATTGTGCTGAAAAAAGTAGTGTATTCAATTTATATTTTTAAAGTTTCAAAACTAATATTTTCAATACAAAATTTGTATTTTTTTCTCCTTTCTTTTTCATGTTTATGATTTCATTTCAAAATCAAAAAGTCTTTCTCTTCAAATAATAGACAAAGTAATGAAAAAAAAATAGAAAAAAGACTAGGTAACATAATAATAAGTATGCCCCCTTTCACTCATGTCTTGCCCAGTGTGAGTGTGATCCTTTGTTGTTTTAGTGGTAGCTAGCCAAGTAAGGCACCTAGTAATTACCACACAACCAAGAATAAAACCAAAACAAGACACAGGGTCTGTCAAGAACACAAAGGCCTAGATAGTGATGGATTGTGACAAGTGAGACACTTATTGGACTCCACAACTATGGTTTCTTTCTACTTGAGATCCTTTCTTGATGCCCCCCCTCATTTATTTTATACAAAGTAGCTGAAAATTTGTTGTCAAACAGAGGAAGCTACGCTTGCTGATTGAGATGGTACTATGAACCCATTTCAATGCTGGCCTTCACATTTATGAACAGCTTCTAACCTCGACTTAAGCCTCATTCATATCTATATAAAGGTGGTTGTAAATTGAGACTTTGAAACTACCACTCCTTTGAGGTAGATGACAAATAATAGAGGTGAAACTTTTGACTATATAAATTACAACTATTATATTATTTATCATCTCAATAATAGAATTCATCACAAATTCGAATCGGCCGATAAAATTCCCAAGTTAACAAACCTTTCCTTAGCTAACCACAAGAAACTTAAGTAGACTAACACACACCCACTTACGTTTAAAAAGTTTAACCCTGCTGATTAGGTTTACCTCTTATGTTAGGGATCATAATAAACTCAATTAGGTGTAATACATTCACTTGCCATAACATGTGGATTAGAAATCTTATTTGTCACACAAAAAAGGCAATCTACTCCCCCCTCTCCTTTAACCCCAAATATTGCAAAGCACATTATTAGTTATGATTGCATTTCAACACTTTTGGGTCCATTCCATACTCATATGTTGAATCAAAATTGTTAAGGCAAGGTATTTCCAATATAAGATGGAGGAAAAGCATCAAGTTGCCACGGAGAATGTAATCATTCATTCATCATTAAGTTCTGTCCTCTGTCATGTATTTCACCCAAAAGATATAATACTATCATATCATGTTAGACCCATCCCTAGTCCCCTACTTAATTATTAGTCCCACATATATCCACTATATTAAAACCACAACAAAAATCCTCAATATCACTAAAATGGCAAAGCATAAAAAAGATTTAGGAAAAAAGTGATAAAATCATAAAACCCCCCCACCCCATGTCAACATGCCAAGCAAGTAGTATATGAGTTTTAATAAATTTTGTTTATGATCTCATTTCATGGACTATGATATATTTTTTGATTCAAATAATGGACTACGATCTTGAAAAGGGAATGATTAAAATTGATAACAATAGTATAAAAGAGATGACAAAAAGATATGACGGAGCAACCAACCAACCAATGAAATCCTCCAATTTTAAGGGTGGCCCTACAGTCCATGACATAATAATAACTTCCTTCCACCATCGTATCTTCTTCTAATCCACAAAGGGTCGCGCCGTCTGCTACCACCTTGTCCCCATCCCCGATTGTTTTCTTCCCTCTAACATTATAGTATCATCATAATAATAAAGTCCTTTACATATTTTTCAAAATTAACAAAAGAAAACAAATTTATTAAAAAAAATAAAAAAAAAAATAAGGAAATTAAAACCTAGCATTTTCAAAGCCGTGTAAGTCGCTGACTTTATTCAAAGATTTCTTGACCATAGCCATCTTAGCTAGCTTCTCAGCTGCTCTCCAAGCTGATGTTGGTGTAAGCGGCTCACCATTTTCATCCACCAAATTCTCACCTCCTCTTCTCCTTTGCATCAATTGATGATGTTGCTGAACTTCAACTTGAACCTGTTCTTGTTGTCTCCTCCAATGTAGCTCTGCAAGTTCAGCTTCCAAGCCACGCACATATTGTTCAGCTGAAGCCGAGCCAGATTGAATCAAAAGCCCACGAGCTGAAGCTAGTAAATGATGAGCGCTTGTGAAGTCACTGTTATGATCTAAAAGCCTCCTTGATTCAGCTATAGCTCGTGTAGTTATGAAAAGATTCCTTAACCGTTCGATCCTCATTCCTGATGATGATGATGATGATCGTGCTGCTGTCTGAGATTGATTCTGAGGTAGCTGTACCATAAGTCCCTGCTCTCTACCGTATACTATCTCTTGACTTGCTGGGTCTTTATAAAGACACCTTACCGTCATCACATGGTGGGTCCCATTCCCCAAAGCTGACGCTGGAACTCTCATCTCCACCAATAGTTCTCTTTCTTCTTCAGCGTATAAATCGCCGAGCCGTACGGCTCCTAAGCTTAACAGCGTGGGCCTTCCACTGCATGAATAGATAGCACTTATTTCGGCCCGGGCCGAATCAGACTGAAAACCCAGCTGAACTCTTAAGTCTTGAACAACAACACTCAAAAGCCCACCAACACATTTTGCAAACGCATCCTCACCCGGTTCGTTACTGTAACCGCTTTTGTTACCAAACCCAAACGCATGAACCGGAATTTCAATATGTGCGAACCGGGTTGATGACGCGTGGCTCCATGTCTTCCGTTGATTTTGTTTGTTACTGTTGTTGTTAACTTTCTCATCTTGACCGTCGGATAATAGCATGACACTTGCAACCGGGTTTCTTTCTCTCCGATCTTCTAACACTTTTGTTGCTTTTCTCAAAGCTTCACCAACGCTGCTTCCTTCTCCGGTTACGAGCCGGTCAACGATGCGACGAGCCAAACGTTGACCTTGTGCCGTCATTCTTCTTAACGGTAAGAGTCGTTTGGAAATAGCAGAAAAAGCCACAATAGAAAGCCTATCAGCTGGACCAAGAGATGAAATAACCAAACGCATCGCGCGTTTTAGCATGTGAAGCTTTGCACTGCTCATGCTTCCACCAACATCGAGAACTGTAACGAGATCTATCGGTGCACGCCGTGAAGGATCTAGAGTGCTGCTTCCGCCGCGGAGAGGCGGTGGTGCTTTTACTTTTAAAACCAAAGCGTATGTCTCGTGTGTTCTGGAGACTGACACAACGGCACACTCCGGCAATAGCTTCACCTGAACAGTTCTTGAATCTCTATCGCCGGGACCGGAATGTATGTCGTCGGAGTAAGATTTGTTAGATGAGGAAGATTTAGTGTTGACGAAAAATCCTTGAAACTCAACGTTATCGTCGTCTTCTTCCTCTTCTGCGTTTTCATCTGCTTCAGGAATAGTGTTAATCCTTCCACCACCGGAAGTAGGAGAAATAAGTGGTTCATCGTCGTCATAGGATCTCATTGATTCAGAATGCTTTTGTTGTTGAGACTGATCCAAATTCTTTGTTCTGAAAACCGGAGATGGAATTTCCGTTTGTAATTTGTCACTTGCATTGGATTTCGTAGCGGCGAGATTCTTGTGCGCCGCTAGCAGAGGAACGTCTTTCCATGTGGCGTTGCAGACAGGGCAAACGAGAGTAGCATGGTTGCGTACATGTGCTGCTATACATGGAAAATGAAAAGCATGTGCACATTCTGCTGTGTATATCGCCATTCCCTGTCCCGTTTTCACGCTATTCAAACAGATTCCACAGCTACTCTGTTTCAACAATAAACATCAAATCAAATTAATCAGCATCATTATTTGGAATGGATCTCAACAATATACTGTAATAATAATAAAAAGTATAGTGCTATTACATACCCTGAATTTGAAGCTGTTTTTGAAGAGGGATAACTTGAGAGGAGAGCGAGGAGAAGAAGGATTTGATGTTTGATTTGCTCTAGGAGATTTTGTTGCTCTTGGAGTATTGTTTTTGCTATGAAATCTGGGGCTATCATTTGCAATTTGAGAAGCTGCTTCAGTTATTGTACGACAACGCAAACTTGGACTTGAAACTGGTTGAGATTGATGCAAACGTGGAGTTGAAGGATTACTACTACCTCCAGAAAGAAAACTCAATCGAACACAGCTTCTTGGGCTTGGGCTTGGGCTTGAACTTGGGCTTTGGATTCCATTGTTATTATTATTATTATCTGATATGGTAGATTCAGGGTCTCGTGTACAAAACGCTCTTCTCCAACCGGTACCCATATTTTCACTCACTCACAAAAAGGTACTACACTTTTTTCTATCTTTTTTTTTTTAGTTTAGGCTTTTTGATAAGAGGAAGAAGAAGATAGGAGAAAAAGAAGTTTTGTTTGTTTTGATGAATGGATGGATCTAAAGGTGACACAGAAGACAAAGGAATTTAGTGAAGAGAGCATGGGATCAAATGAAAATAAAGCAATGAGACAAAGTTAGAAGCATCAAGATAATAATAAAAAAGATAATGGCTTCAAAATTTTAAAAAATAAACTAGACTTTGGTTTTTGCTTATATTGAGAAAAGCAAAAAGATCTCTGCAATTAAATGCCTTGAGAGAGATCTATCCTCCCTCTCTCACTATACCTGGCTGTTTGTATTTTGTGTGTACAGAAAGGGAAGTCTCTCGTAGACTGCTTATTTATATATATAAGAGAGTCGTGACAACATTTACCTCCCTACTTTAATCAAAGATTATTTATTCTCTTAATTAAGGTTTTTACTACTAATTACCACGTTAACCGCCATGTGTTGGTTGGTTTTTCTAAACTAATTTGGTCAACTATCCCACTCTGATAATTGATAATTTGATCATCAACTAATCAATCCAATTTTTAAAATTTTCCAAACAATAATACTGTACTACTTGATTTGGTTTTGATTCAAAAATAATAGTACTAATGATAATTGTGTGACCAAATTAAACATGGATCACCGCCCCGTCAGGTCTCAAGTTGATATTGATCATAACCGAATAGACAATATAACACCTGCTCTATGCAGCACCCACCCATGACTCGTGGCCATGAGTCGTGACACTTCTGTGAGAACACGTGCTTTACTATTCTCAAGTCTTTAATTTAATTTAATTTAATTTAATTTAATTTAAGGGCATTGTTAGGGGTGGTCTAGCTAGAATTTATGCTTACATTTGTATGGATCTGTATTAACACAAGAAAACAATTTGAATTTGTATTTTTGAGACTCACACATTAAAAATTATGGTATGTTTGAATTCACGGTTAAAAATTAGAACAGGACTGCAACTGCAACAGGTCGCTGCAATTTTTGTACGCAAACGTACATTTTAAAATGTGTCTGTTTTGATCTTTTGGTGTTTGGGTAAATTCACGCCCAATTTGAAGCTACATTTTATAGCGGGACCATGAATCCATGATAAGATACCCTGCTGTGCTAATAAAATTCCATCCGGATCATGGTATTAGCTCTCAATCATTTATTTTACATTGGTCGGCTCATATCACATATTAATAAAATCAATTTTAATCAGTTTTTACTATTAATTTCATATCGGACAACCTAAATTCATTGCAATGGCATGTTGTTACTGCGTGCAATTCAATTCCACTTAATCAGGAATCCCCTGAAGCTAAGTCTTAGATTAGGTGAGTATATAGAACGTGATGCCACCACCTCTTAGGGTTTCGCTATATATAGGCCTCTAGCATACCTGACTTGGCGAAAAAGGCTCATAAAGATAGTGGTGCGCTACATCCCGCAACAACCAGGGGAAACGCCCCACGTGGCCCTAATTATAGAGGAAGGCGTTGCCTTCTGACTGAGTCTGTGTCTATCATGTCCTTTTAACCGTTGGCGGCCCCCCTAATCCTAATCCTATTTGGTGCATTGGGCCTCTTTGTCTTTGGGCGCTCATGGGCCCTGATTCTCTCACTCGGCAAGGCCTATTTGGCCCAAATGGCGACTCATAAAATTCGCCCAGTACAATTCTTAACAACATCTAACGAATAAGATTAATCTGAGAGCCCACCTAGCCCATTTGGTACTACAACCAAGTCTTGATTTTCATATTTTAAGATAATTTTGCTGTGAAAAAATAAAAGTTAAATTGTAGGTTCTTTTTAAACGTATGTTAACTCTCTTTCCACTGCACAAATGGACCATAGAAGGTTCAAAATATATTTTAAAATTATTACTCAAGAAAATCTTCACACAAGCAACAAAATGTACCTAGAATTTTTAGTATTAATGAATTAACTCCTTGCCAATTAGATCAAAGACTACCTTAGATCAAACTCCATTTTAAAGATCATATGATATTCATACGATACACCATATACTTCAAGCTCCACGCGAGTGATCCATTATTGGCTGTTTGATTCGTCACATCCTGGTTGCGATAATAATGAATTACTATTCACAATCACACATTGCATTGCTTACAACAAATATGGACCACTAAGTAGGGTCCAGTGGCTGGCAATTCCATTTTTTAACAACTGATTAGGACCATGCATGCCTAATGCTACACTCTAAACTCGTGGACTTTGCTATAACTACACTGCATGTATGCACTAGCTCAAAATTTTACCTCGGATTACAGTAATGTAATTTTCAAACAGTAAAAACCTATAGCTATATATGTCAGTTACACAGCTAAGTTTTGAAACTAGAGGAGTACTCCCTCCGACCTTAATTATAAGCAAATTTTCACTTTTTAGATACATTGAAAAACCAATGTATTTGGTCTACAATTAAAGCTAGATACATTGATTATTCAATGAATCTAAAAAGTAAAAATTTGCTTATATTTATGGCCGGAGGGAGTACTATTTCATGCATGTGCACTGTCTCAGCCGGATTATTATTTAATCAAACATAGATAGGAGTACAAAAAGGTGAAAACATTGATGGCAATAAAAAGACTCAGAATTACTACTACTGTGTATAAATGACTCACTGAACAAACATTCACATGACCCGTCCTTTCTTCGTCTGTCAGTGGTTTGGAGACCTATGCACAAAGGGTCCCCTTCCCAAACAAACCCTACAATACAAACTCTCTCTCTTGAATTTTTTTTTGGACTACACATGTCAGAATTTTTTTTTTTCAAACTGCACAAGCTTTTAATTTTTTTTTGAAACTACACTACTTTCTCATGTGTCTAGGACGCGCCATTGGCAACTCAGCGTCCATGTGAAGGACGCTCCATTGGCAGGTCAGCGTCCAATGAAGGACGCGCCATCTGCAAATCAGCGTCCCTTTCCTGCTATTTTTATTATTATTTTCGTGTAAGGGTTTGTGAGAGTTGGGGTTAGAGGGTTTTTTAGTGGTTTGGGGTGGTTTGGGGTTTGGATATTTTTTTTGTAAAACTATTTAATAAATTTTATTAAAATTGTATTAATTATTATAAATATAATACTAATATAAAATTATTATTTTTCTCATTTTTTTAAAAAAAAATTGGGATTTTTTTTTTTTTTTTTGTAAAAAAGGATTCCAAATCTTTGACCGTGAAACATTTATTTCACCAACAACCACTCAAAACTATCATCCTTTCAACAACCAACCCACCCACCACCAAAACTATCACTACGCAGACCCAAATACCTCAACATCTGAGCCATGGATTGATCAGCTGCTTACACCAGAGGACCCACAAATCTTTGATCGGTTTTTATCTTCGAGTGGGGGATTATTTCCTGGCGCAACTTCAGGCGTTGTTCCTGTTGCAACTTCGGGTTATTGTCCTGTCGCAACTTCAGGCGTTTCTCTTGACACAACTTCGACTTTTGATACCCACGTATCTTTACAAAATGAAACAATTGAAGATGGTCCTCGTGGTGGAGATGGACCTCAGCGAGGTAGTCGATTTCGTCAGCCTCCTGGCTGCGGTACCGATGGTCATTTGGATCCTAATGAAGTTCAAGATGCGAATCGTGGACGTGGACGTGAGCGTCAGGTTCATCGTGGTCGTGAGCGTGAACATGGGCATGGGGATGGGCATGTGGGTCATTGATAACTTTTCGTATGTAATAAATATTACCACTTTATTGTTACTATTAATTATGAATTTTACTTTAATTATTGTATTTTTTTTCGCAATATTTTATATTTATTTTGTTAATAAATATAAACCACAAATACATCCAAACACATTAAACAAACAATTAAAAAAAAAATTCGAATCCATTAAACTAAACTATTAAGTTTTAAATTACACGTATCTCCTTTTTTACAAAAAAATAAAAATCCCAATTTTTTTTAAAAAAAATGAGAAAAATAATAATTTTATATTAGTATTATATTTATAATAATTAATACAATTTTAATAAAATTTATTAAATAGTTTTACAAAAAAAAATCATCCAAACCCCAAACCACCCCAAAACCCCAAACCACTAAAAAACCCTCTAACCCCAACTCTCACAAACCCTTACATGAAAATAATTAAAAAAAAAGCAGGAAAGGGGCGCTGATTTGCAGATGGCGCGTCCTTCATTGGACGCTGACCTGCCAATGGAGCGTCCTTCACATGGACGCTGAGTTGCCAATGGCGCGTCCTAGACACATGAGAAAGTAGTGTAGTTTCGAATTTTTTTTAAAAGCTTATGTAGTTTGAAAAAAAAAGTTTCTGACATGTGTAGTCCAAAAAAAAATTCCTCTCTCTTTGGTTCAAGTTCAACCATTATTCATATGCTTGCTGAGAAATTCTAATATGGGCATAAGTCCAAATAGGCACATTCATAATAAAAGATAAAAATTAAAGAAAAAATGAATAAAATGATATTAATTAATTGATCATTTTATTTTTATATAATTTATGTATATGTCAAAATATGTGCCTAAATATTTTGTGCCTATGTAAGAATAGCTCTCACTAGTTCCTACACCGTATATTGTTCACATATAAGTACTCCTTTCAATCTCATATTATCAAACTAGCTCTTATAAATAAAGACGAAGGAAGTATTTTTTTTATTCATTCAATAACTAATCTAAGGTTTATATATAATATAGATCGAATACATCAATGAAGTAGTATTTAAAAAAAATTGTTAAACAGTATCTCAAGAACACTAATTAAGCATATTAATATAAAAAAGTTGTATTTTCAATATTTTTTTTTTTTAATATATTAACTAATCGGAAATAATGTTTAACATGACCTTAAAATACTACTAGTAAATTGTTGTTATATATGACTCCGGGATAAATTTTGAGATAGTAAAGAATAAAAAAGTGAGGGTGGGGTGTGTTGTTGACAAAATGCAAAGGCAAGAAATTCAACCACTGGGAGTAGATATCTTGTAACTGGAAAATCGAGGCGCTAGTGGTCACAGGTTTGGGGGTCCGTATAATTTGCACCCATGAAAAGATTGGTCCAACTTGAACCAATGGGTTTCATTGCCATAGATATAATACAAATATATTTGGACGGATGAGATTAAAAGGTAAGAGCCTGTTTATGACTTCTACACAAGGACAGAGGCGTACGTATAAATGCCATACAGGATTGTTGTCAATATGAATGTGGATGGGTGACAAGATTTCTAGTGGGCCGTAAATTGCTTCTAAAATAAAATCCTGGACCATAAAATAAAATGTTTACTATCTTGTCCCAAAATAAATGACTTGTTTGATCACTGACACGTTTGTCAATACACAACTTTAATCGTTAATATTTCTAGTTATATATTATTAAAAATTATAAAAATGGTATATTTTGAAAGTACTCGTCGAGACAAATCAAACAACATCTCATATGCTAATATTTGCATGTATATATTAGTAGAAAAATAAGGTCAAAGCAGGTCAAATGAATAGTATACTAAGTCAAAAAAAGGTCATTTAAAATGGGACGGAAGGAGTAATATTTAACTAATTTTTTATTTATAATTGGTGGCATATTTATTACTCCCTCCGTCCCAAAATATAAGTAAAAAAAGTCATTTTTTTTTTGTCTCAAATTATAAGCAAAAAATCAACTTTAATCATTTTGAAGGTTTACTTTTACTTATTCTCATAAAATTTGCATTTAATTTACTCTTTCTCTTCTTTTTCCGATAATCAATGACCAATAAATTTTTTTTACATCTTCCCATGAAACTTATTTCAAGAAAAATACAAAAACTCATACTTCAAATTATCACATTTTACTTTACTTAAGATTACTAGTTAGGTAAATAATATTTGGATTATCGTTAATGCAAATTAGGTGACGTAAGTGTAATTGAGTAAGGAATCTTGAGAATACTAGTTAGATAAATAAAATTTGAATTATCGTTAATGCGAATTAGGTGACGTAAGTGTAATTGAGTAAGGAATCTTGAGAATACTAATGAGGTAAATAATATTTGAATTATCGTTAATGCGAATTAGGTGACGTAAGTGTAATTGAGTAAGAAATCTTGATAATAGAGTTAGGTAAATAATATTTGGATTATCGTTAATGCGGATTAGGTGACGTAAATTGAATAAGAATTCTTGAGAATACTAGTTAGATAAATAAAATTTGAATTATCGTTAATGCGAATTAGGTGACGTAAGTGTAATTGAGTAAGAAATCTTAAGAATACTAGTTAGGTAAATAATATTTGGATTATCGATAATGCGAATTAGGTGACGTAAGTGTAATTGAATAAGAATTCTTGAGAATACTAGTGAGGTAAATAATATTTGAATTATCGTTAATGCGAATTAGTTGACGTAAATGTAATTGAGTAAAGAATATTGAGAATACTAGTTAGGTAAATAATATTTGGATTATCGTTAATGTGAATTAGGAGACGTAAGTGTAATTGAGTAAGGAATCTTGAGAATACTAATTAGGTAAATAATATTTGAATTATCGTAAATGCGAATTAGGTGACATATGCCAAAATATAGTAGTTTCTAATTTATGGATTTTATTGTTTTATTGTTAGTTGGAAAAAATTAATTACACTATCAATTAAAATGGTTAATATTTTACTTATTGTGATATATATGTTTTAATGTTTTTTGTATTTAAAAAAACTTTTTTTTTCAATAATTAGTTTTTTTTGTTAATAAAAAAATATGATCCATGGATATATGTTAATAGTAGTAAGATAAATAAAATTTGAATTATCGTAAATGCGAATTAGGCGACGTAAGTGGAACGAATTAAGTAATTTTAAGAATAATAGTAAGATAAATATAATTTGAATTATCGTAAATGTGAATTAGGCGACGTAAGTTGAACGAATTAAGTAATTTTAAGAATAGTAGTAAGATAAATAAAATTTGAATTATCGGAAATTAAGTTTAGGTGACTTAAGTGGAACGGATTAAGGAATTTTAACAAAATTAGTAAGATAGATAACATTTGAATTATCGTAAATGCCAATTAGGCGACTTAAGTGGAACGGATTACGGAATCTTAACAAAACTAGTAAGATAGATAACATTTGAATTATCGTAAATGCGAATTAGGCGACTTAAGTGGAACGGATTAAGAATCTTAAGAATACTAGTAAGATAAATAAAATTTGAATTATCGTAAATAAACTTATTTCTCGCGCGCTTTAAATAAACTTATTTTATTTCTTGCACGCCATAAATAATTTTTTTTCTCGAACGCCCAAAATAAACTTATATTTTGAATTGTGTATTTATCACGCTTTAGTTTCATGTGTAGTATCGGCTTTCTATTTTAAATTGAATATGTTATTGTTTACACCGATTTTTGGTAAACAAACGCTAGTTTGAAATTACTTGCAGGATCAACTAGTTTGAAGGGTTCGTTCAAGTCTCGGGAATTAGTGAATTAGTTGATTTCGGTCAAATCGGGTAAGAAGTCATAGTAAAATTAGTTAAGAAGTGAAATTTGAATTATCTAATTAGTAATTAGTTGATTTCGGTCTAATTGATCAACGAGTCATAATAAAATTAGTTTGACAAGTCAAATTTGAATTCTCTAATTATGGAATTACTTGATTTCGGTCTAATCGATCAACGAGTAATAATAAAATTAGTTAGAGATGTCTCTCAAAATTTAGTTATTGAGCCTTCGACGAGTTTTATGTTTAGTTATTTTTAATGATGTCTCTCAAAATTTAACATAATAACCAAGTATGTCAATTTTTTGTAACTTTTAATTAAAAATTGTCTAAATAAAAATGAATACAATAAAATAAAATAGTAAAAATTTAAAAACTCATCTCCAACCCCAATAATTATAAAGAGAAAAACATAATAAACTAAACATAACCATTCATTATAAAAAAATCACAAAAATATAATATTTTTGAATATGATTGGATGTCATTTTAAGAAAACTGCATAATTGGATAAATTTTGGTACTAGTACTTTATAATTCTAATATTCTCTCTCATGCCGCTGTCAAAGTTTAGGACCGACAAATCTCCATGGACAAAGCTTCTTCTACTTTGTTACTTTCTCACCATTCTATAACTTCCACCATCTTCATCATTCATGGAATCTGGAAAAAAACTTCCACCATTTTCAGCTTCAACAAATCAAACTAAATGACTAGATCTAAGTGAATGCTTTGTTTAAATGTTTGCAATAACACAACAAAATTAAACCAAAATATACATAATAAGCATTGCATAAATCATCATGAATAATCCTTGCTTAACAATCTTAAAAATATCTTTGATTTTGAAGAACTGAGATGTCTAAAGTTGAAGTTCACAACAACAACAACAACAAAAACAGGGCGACGAGAACAAAGCGACGAAATCACGATGACGGAATATTTATGTAAACAACAACTAACACCTTCACCTTCATTCCATTAGATTAGATGGATTCAATTTTTAGAAAGAGAAAACAAATGGGTTGTTTTTTTACAGGAACAAAAGGTTCTTTTAACAACAAGAAATGAAAATGAAAAAAAAAATATTGTAAGGTAAATACAGCTGTCCTTTTTTATTAAATTTAAATGTTAATGGAGGATACTATTGTGGTGCAAATGGATACAGTGGGATGGGGAATCTTATGACCGGATCAAACCTACCATAGCAGGTCATTTTATTGGTCTAAGATGAACAAAAACATGTTTGTGACCATGCTAAACGGACCCCAGGTTTGGTATGGTACCTTCCCAAAAGAACAGAGTAGCAAAGAGAGACATTTGACTGGTAGTAGTGTGGTGTGAGTGTGTCATCAACGAGTCAATATTTTCGACCCGCACGATTAATTAATTAGGCTACAAGTTTCATGTCTCACCTCATGACGTTTTTCATTTATACTCTCTCCATCTTAAAATGAATCAGAGTTTAAATATATGCATTATTAAGACCATTTATTTTGATGATACTTTATTACTAATATATAAATGTAAATATTGTTTCAACAAATATTTTTAAAATATATAATTTTTATAATAAATAATTAAAAATAATATAATAATTAAAGTTGTATATTGATAAATATAAAATGGTTAGAGACGGATCTAGAAATATTGATAAATATTGTCAACTGTATCATTTATTTTATAACAAAAAATTACCACAAGGGCCTTCCTATTGATACAATAGTTTTTTTTTTTAATAAAAAAATAGATTTTTTTTACTGCTTCCGAGTTCCCACAATATTTGTTGTAGTCGAACATTTGAAAAAATATTATTAATTAAAGAAACACATTTATAATTTTACCATTAGTATCTATTGGTATAATCAATAAATGTAATACCAAAAACCTTAACATAGTAGTAACATTCTCATAAATCATAATAATATTTGATCGAAGTTTCACTCCTTCTCTCGTTTGGTCCCTATGTCGTTCGTTGCAATCACTACTCCACCCTCACACACACTCCTGCCTCGGCGCCACATTTGTTTGCTCCAACTGCATCACTGTGTCGCGAGTGAGTTATTTATTTGGATTGCGATATAATCCAGTAGAAAAGCAAACGATTTTTCCACTGTTTTAAATCTCAGTCGATTATGATAGATCAAATAGTTAGATTAATGCAATTCTAAAATTGTTCTAAACAATCTCGGCCTTACATTTTAAATCGAATAGTCATTATGCAAAACAATGTGAAAACTTTGTGTATTTTGACAACAACAAATTTTGTTCATATTCATTCTACCTCAAATTCACATGTTGTGCGTTTGGCATCATTAACCTCCCCAAAATCCATACAGCACAAGAAACTCACTAAGGTTTGTTCAGGATGGCTCTAGACAGAGCTCATTGCTCATATTTTACATTTCTAATTGTCAATATAAAATATTTTACATTATCAACATATTACAACCAATTATGTTTATAACTTTAAAAATGATAGTATGGTGAAAATTAAAACAATTTAAATTAATAATCTTACATATATGTTTAATAAGTTTATGGTCTAAAAACTTTTTACATTTGTGTTGTCAATGAATTAAATATATTTTATAAATTATAAATATATATTTTAAAAGATAGATACCCCCTCTGTTCCTTTTTATAAGAGACAGTTGACTTTTTAGATTCATTCAGTAATGAATGTATTTAAGTTATAATATAGACCAAATACATCAATTATTAAATGAATCTAAAAAGTAAATTATCTCTTATAAAAAGGAACGGAGGGAGTATTATATATTTAACGTGCCTAGCTATTTTATTTATAGATTCAACTAAAATGGGTACTATTATCTCTTTGTATATAAATGTGCATAACGATGATAATTTACTCCCTACATATCAAGTTAACTAGGTTTAGCCCGTGTGTGTACCATTTGTTTGGTTGTTGCCCTTGTTTGAGGGGACAACACTCAACCTCTGCAAAATTAGTTTTAAGTTTTACATATTTCTACAATTTAATTGGATCACATGTGTGTGTGTTAACTTAACTTGCTATTCTACAATTTCTACATCATATTTTAACACGAAACCAAAATTGGCCTTACAAGATTCTTAGAGTTTAAACTACGACTAAGATTATGCACTGCAAAATAGTTAATGCTTCCTAATTACTAACACTCTTCATTGAAATTCAAGTAATAAAATATTAAGAAATACTTATATATATATATATATATATATATATATATATATATATATATATATATATATATATATATACTCCTTCTAATTCTAATTATAAAAAAAATTAACTTTCTTAGATACATTCAAAATTTGATGTATTTAGACTATAAGATAAACTAGATACATTAAACTTTAAATATATTTAAAAAGTGAATCTTTTCTTATAATTAGGATCGGATGGAGTATATATATAAATATATAAAATATTTAAACTCATTTGAGTTGATCTAGTAGTATTGGCTTTGATTCTTGTACCTTGGAGTATGTTCCTCTGACTTTAAATGACCCTCCACAAGTGGACGGTGAGATTGATGCTCTCATATTAGTCGATCCTAGAATCAAATACCGAGTTTTCAGTATATTTTTTTTTTAGAAAAATGCTAACTAGTGCCCCCGGAGCACTAGTTAAGGATACTTATTATAGTAAGAATACATTGGAAATTGTGTAGTCAACACTTATAAAATATTAAAAATGTTATTTTCTATACAAAATTTAATTTTTTTGTATCCTTAACTAGTGCCCCAGGAACACTAGTTAGCATGATTTATTTTTTAATATGATCTACTAAAAAAGTCAATATTAAAGTGATAATACAATACTTTAAACAAACTTGAATCATTTTTGACATACTCATTTTATCTTAAATAAGGCCTTATGTGGCGTTTGACAGGGTATATTTAAAAATAAGGCATAATGCATGCACATCACTGTTGTAGTATTTTTCTATCAGTCAAAAGTAAGTATTATATATCGTCTCCTCAGGGACTAGTGCGATATCATAAACCGTTCAACTTCAATTATCATTTCAAGTTAAAGATTGATTTGGTTGTTTGTTTAAACTAAGAGAAATACTTGCGGAAAATAAAATACGAAAATAATAAGGCTTGAAACTTGTTAGGATTAGAGTTCGTTGACCAAGCATCACATATATTCTAATGACCACACATATGAATTCTAGCTTTTAATCGATATTATCACGTATCTTTCAACAACATCATTCATGTCACTAGTGCAGAAAACACTTTTTACTACTGTCCAAATGCACCTTTTACATCTGGCTCCGGTCAGTCATAAACGCACGAGTCATAGTAAGTTGGACACTTTTTACTACTGGCTCCGTCAGATGTAAAAGGTGTACGTTTTACATCTGATTCTTATTTGTGCAGATGTGAAAACCATTTATTTCAATTATTTTTTTAAAATTAAATTGGACTTTTTACATCTGGCCAAGTTTTCCACAGATGTAAAATCATCACATTTTTTTTTTAAAAAAAATCCTGCATTTTTGTTTTTAGAATCAAACTAGCAGGTCAGCATCCAAAACATAATTTACATATATAAACATAACTTGACAACATACACCATCCAAAATTAAAATAAAGAACATGACAACATATACTACAAATTTAACAGCATTCAACATCCAAGTTAAGATAAATAATAATATCATTAATACAAATACAATGATTCAACATCCAAAATTAAAATCAAAACAATTCACCAAACAATAACTACTTCACACAAACCTAGCTCTCTTCCTAAATCAAGATAGTTCACCATACTAACATGGCTAAATCGTCAAAGTCTAATGCTTACTAAATTCAAAGCACAATATATGTACAATAGCACCATACACCCCTTTCCAATTTTATATTGAGGGAACAGAAAAAACTAATTACAACTTTCATCTTACAATGTCAAAAAGATGCTCTAGATAACCATCTGAAGCTGGGACATGGCCTGAAAAATTATTGCTAGATAGGTCCCTGATTCACAATATAAAGTCAAATATTAAAATTCAGCATACTCTGAAACTAGTTATCCTAAATACATGTTATCATGAACTTACAGCGTACCAAGATTAACGATGTGACCCAACTCAACCGGTATATTCCCCTTGAAGTTGTTAGCAGAGAGATTCCTGCAGATAACACAAATTTAATCATCTTATTAACAATAGAACCGCTTAATTGATTGCCATGCACATATTCCTGCCAAAAATAACCAAATCAATTAACAATATACATACACAGGTATCAAAAAATAATAAAAATTAACTTAATACTATACCTGAGGCTTAGCCATTTCACTTCCTGGACAAGAGTGGACTCCGTTTCCAAACGGCATAAATGTGTTTGGTCTTGGTGCTACCTGCATTGAACCACATATATATTCAACTCCATATACATGAATAAATAGTTTTCGTTCATATGTTTTCGTTCATAAATGTCTCATAAATCATTCATTCAACTAAATCAAAATTTACATATTAAGTAAAGCTTTAACAAATAATTTTTTTGAATTCACTAAAATGTGAAGGAGACATTTATATACACTAAACAAATAATGCAAAAAACAAATGCAATTAATTAATTTACCATGTCAGAGAGTGGCATCTGCCTTGTATCATCCCATGTAACTCATTCATGTTGCTATTGTCCATTCTATACTTACTCATCTCATGGTTACACAAAAAGCTTATGGAGACCTGCAACATGAATCAATAAAATATAAGACAAACCAATTAACTAATAGAGAAAATTAACAATGCAAAGCTGTCTTCAGTCTTGAATAAAAGAAATGGTAATAATATACATAGAAATTCATGTTAAATAGAACTATATGGGCAATACCTTACACCAAGACTCAATCACAAAAGTGAAAATAACTTAAGGATGTCGTTGTATTTTTCTGCTAGAGAGGTCCTGCGGCATATAAAGATCAAATAAACTAAGCTGAAAATTTTGCATATTCAATTTTGAGTATCATACTTACTTTTCCAAATTTGCAAGAGAAGTTTATATAAATGACAATTAATATACAATGTAACCACAATCAATAAGAAATGTTCGAGCACGTCCATCATTACAACTACAGCTAGTCCAGCTAAAATATCTGAGTCTAGGTCTTGCTCACTAAGAAACATTCCACTGGTATTTGAAACAGCCTCAAGTCCTGAATGAGACATCTCAAAAACTCCAGCTGACCACATAAATCAAATAAAACACAAATCAAACATCAAATTTTCCTAGATCACAACAGTAGTTCCTAAACAAAACAAAACAAAACAACTAACCTGGCCTAAAAAGAAACATGTGTTCAAACAACACTATAGGGAAAACCCAACTGATATAGGAAACAAAACTAATGACAGCCTATCAAAATCTTAACCAAAAAACAGTCAGCCAAAACTCCTTATAGTCATATCAGCCTGCTGAATAGAAAGAACCCAACCTATACACAAGATGAAGTTAGTGTACTACCTGCGACAAAAGCACTGGTACAGCAACACGCGAACTGGTTAAGCTTAGCAGATATTTTTTGCGGCTACTTTTCAATGGTGATGCCTTAGGACCTCTCGCCAGTTCCACTAGCAATGCTCAGACACCAGAAATTGAAATAGTTTCCAACCCAAGCCGATTCAGACAAGGCTTTATGAGGTACGACCAAGGCACTGACGCAATAAAACACACGTGCATGAAACAAGACCTGCAATTAACACACAGCAGCTACATAACATACATCTATAAGGTTTTATTCAACTACAAATATTCATTCGGATTTAATAACTATTGACTTAGGGGACATCTAAATCCCTTTGATCTTTGATCTAATAATCCTCCATGATAAGACCTTGTACTCCTCCACGACCCTTTCCCAATTAAAGCCTTCCGATTTAAAGATCATAGCATTTCACGCTTTTGTTGTAGTTGATACAATGGAGAACCAGATGCCACTATAGTTATTTCTGATTAGAGTATGGCTACAGGGGATTAAACCCCTTCTAAACCGCTATCTCTTATTCATTCTCAACACAAACCTTGCATCCAACAATAATTCTACAGTGAATACTAATAATTATTTCTTTCTAATGATTATAAGTACCTCTACAAGTTTCTTTATAATTATTGCCAATTGTAGTCATAAGATTTGAAAAGTGAAGGTCAAAATTAAAGTGAAGAAGTTCACATATCAAGTACTTTGTTGTGTAATGTCAGTACCCTACTTAGTTTGAAATTAAAATTTAACCTAACATGAGGATAACAGAAAGAACCAAACAAAGCCTCTATATGTATTATAATTAGATTTTCGTTATGTCAATTTCTATAATGAAGTGGTTAGACACACTTTTTTTTGAATTTTTTATGATTGTGGTTAACAAATCCCTAAACAATCTACCAGACAGAACTGCAAAATGAGTTTCGAAGCACAAATTTGTAAACAAACCACAAACCCTAAACCCTTTTCGGTTGAAAAAAAAGGGCAAGTCACAAACCTTAAAATCAATATCTATAAATCGAAAACCCTAAAATCAATATCTATAAATCGAAAATCCTAAAATCAATATCTATAAATTGAAAGACAAAAGAATCGGAATCAAGAACTTACAGATTCGCAGTGGAACTTTCGATTGAGAATCGGAGATTGAGATTTATATGAACTTTCGATTGAGGAACTTTCGATTGAGGAACTTTCGATTAAGAATGATAGGAACCGAGAGTGATGAACAGAGATGTAGGAACTTTCGATTCAGAATCGGAGATGGTGAGTGAGAGCGATGGAGGAACCGAGAGAGTGAACGCATCGAGACAGTGAGTGAGAGCGATGGAGGTACTGAGAGAGATAGTGATAGGGTTCGATATATCGCATGAGAGTGAGAGGTTCGATAAAAGAAAGTTTAAGAAAATAAAAAAAAAATAAAAATTTTTTTAAGGCTTTTTACTACTGAGGATAATATGGTCAGATGTAAATTTATTTTAGACAGTTTTCACAATAATTACGGGACTGCCACCGTGTTAAATTTTACATCTGGGATATTATGGCTAGATGTAAAATGTTATGTTTATTTGTTTTTTACTACTGGGAAAATTAAAATCAGTTGTAAAATGTATTCCATATATTTTTTCACATCTTGTATCTTTTCCACAGATGTAAAAGCCTTATTAATAGGTTCTATTTGTACTAGTGTGTCTAAACAATATTGTAAGTTCTATTGTATCGTTCAATGTCGATTTCCCAAACTATCAAACGATTCAATAGTCGATCGTATCATTTAATCGACGATTTCTCCATCTATTAAATGATACAAAAGCATGAAGCTTAGATACTTAAAAGTGATTATCAAGACTTAAATCCCATGTCTAGGATTTATGTTTTGATAGATGATTATTCTAGATCAAGATTCAAAAGTATTTTTCAATAGCAATTTAAATCAAACATATGTATAAAGTGCAAGAATAACATCAATATCAAATTAAATGCTAGAATCATATATTAAAAGGCAAAAGATTACATGTTCAACTTGATCAAGTACCTCTAATCCTAACAATGGAGATTTAGCTACTCATTGTCATGGTAACTTTGCAAGGTTGAAGTAGAAGATGAGGATTCATGAACAACTTGTGATTTCTCAACAAAGATGGAAGAATCCACTTTCTATCACTCTTACTCTATATTTTTCTCTGAACTTAGCCCTATTTCTCTCTTAAAAATATTACAAGATACCTCAAAGAAATGACTAAAATGAGTATTTATAATGTTCTGTTCTGCTACACTCGCCATGGCGAGCTGTGTATTCGCCATGGCAAGATAGTGTTTCTTCACCAGTGGGTTTTGCCACGTCAGCTCTGAGAAGTTTTGGCCGCCATTGCTCGCCTCGCGAGGGATTAGATCGCCATGGCGATATTTTCGCCATCCGCTCGCCATGGCGCATTGATGGCGAGTTGGATTGATGCTCTCTGCCTCTATTTCGCCATTCGCTCGCCTTTCTCTTGCCATGGCGAGATGCTCTTTAAAGTTTTTCTTTGTTTTTCTTCTTTGTTTGGTGTCTTAGCCTACAATTCCTGCACAAATGGATAGAGTAAGATATAAAAACGTAATTGGGCAATTATACTGTTTCTCTCGGCTTTTCCCTAGATACCTTGTGAAACAAGTAACAAAAGTGCCAAGAATGTAAGGTAATTTTAACTTCTTTTTGGCACTTATCAAACTCTCCCCAACTTAGCTCTTTGTTTGTCCTCAAACAAAATATTTGAAAAAGGAACAAGCTAAAGACAAGACACTAATACAAAGATTTTGAAAACTTTTAAGTGTATGATTCAAAAGTGAATGCGCGGGCAAGTCTGAAGTTTCCAAGTTTTCCAGAAATCTACTGCAAACATGAAACAAGTCCTAAGCAGAAAGTTCATGTCACACAATTCAAGTCAATAACAGATTTATTCATGAACCACACCTAACACACTTCTTTGTAAGTAGATAACAAAGTGAATCAATGAATGAGGGTTATGAACACACATCCAGCAATCAAGTTAACATACCAATCAAGTTATGTGTCCATCCAATTATCATTTCAAAAAAACACAAAGCATGGATCAAAAGGTCTTTTAAGGTTGTAACTTGGTTTGGTTCCAAAAGAAGGGACATTTGTGGGTTTATTGAATTCAAAAGGCCAAGCATAAGGGAACATTCCTTCTATTTACATTCAAAAGATAAATTTACAAGATTCCTTTTTTTTTTTTTTTTTTTTTTTCAAATAAACATCTTGATCTTAACAACTTATATACATATATCATTCCTTTCTTATGATGCACATTCTTTTCTTATGGAAAATCTTGACAACTTATCTATACATATATCTTGACATTCTTTTCTTTCTTTTTTTTTTTTTTTTTTTTTTTTTTCAATGTGTGCCAAGATCTTTCTTTTCTCCCCAACTTGAACAAAATTATAACCCTATTTTTGAATGTTCCCCTATTCTAAGGCAAGGGACAATATCATGAAGGTTTAAGGGTTCGGCAATTTAAACAATATCAGAATCGTATAGTACATGAAATTTTGAACTGATTTGAATCTCGGGTAATTTCATTAAGCCTTGTGCTTGTTGACAGTTCATAATTGAAGATTCTGATAATTTTGGTTCAAATGGGTTAGCAAATACTCACTCTTCTCACAAGATAGGTTACATATGGTCAAGTATTTCACTCAATAGAAAAAAAATGTGCCTTGATCCTTTCTATGCTTCATACAAATTAAAACAAATATCAGATTTGACATAAAACGACCGAGTTAAACAATGAATGCCGGTCTCCTGCATATAGTATAAACAATTTGAGGTCTCCTCACCTTTAGGCTAGTTCTAAGTGGTTCACAAACAATTATGTTATTGTGGAGAACTAAATGACATGACATTTTTGCAAAGTACTTATTTCAAATTCAAGTAAACACCTAGAAAAACTGGAAACTTGTACCTTGGCTTTGCGCTTTGTCACTAACTACATATCATCATCATACCACTTGAGGCCTTGCTCAACTTAGGCTCTCTTTCAAGCAATTTGTTTTTAAAACAAGCAAGAGTAATAGAACAAAATAAACTTCCACACTTTCAAAATACTCAAAATGCAAATTAAAGTTTGCAACTTTGTACAACACATTGTTTAAACAACATCACAATACGACATCAAAACAATACGAACATAGCATAGTTAGAAGTTATAAGTGCCAAAATAAACATAGTTCAGAAGCATAACTAAATATAAAAGAGAAAGAAAGATTCGACTGAAAGCTTAAAAATAAAATCACTGAATAGATGGTGAGCTTTCAAGTCTTTTCTCTTCCTCCTCAATCCTCCATGTAATCTGATCCACTACCATTGTCATCCTTACTGCGAGAAGTGTTTGCACTGAACACTTGGGTTAGATCATCATCATCAAGGTCTTCATTAGATCCATGACCTTGAGCTTCTTCACCTTCAGCTCTTCCATCAATACCACGATTTCCATCCCCTCCAAAAGCATTTGGCCTGACCCCAGGCCAAGCAACATGAGCTTGATATGCTTCAGGTGCCAAAAATTGACTCATCACCTCTGGGGGGTAACCGGCCTGTTGGTGCAACTGGTAAAGAGATTGTTGAATGTGGGTGTTGGCACGGTTACCGGCTTCCATCATATCCCATGTGTGTGTGTGGCATTGATATTGCCACTGAGCATAAGCCGAGAAATCAAAAGCAGGAGGTGGAAATGGTTGTGGCTCAGGCTGTGGTTCGGGTTGGGGTTCAGGTGGGGGAACTGTAGCTTGAGAAGTAGATGCCTGGCGATCTTTTTTTGTTTTCTTTTCTATGAAACGGGCAATGAAGGTGTCATCAATGGGGTTTTTGAGCCTCTCATGCACAGCACTTGGTAAACGCATTCTAGTTTCTTGGAGTAAACCCATGATGAGTCCTGGAAAAGAGAGAGGAGTTTTGGGTTCACTGATTCCTTGGAGTGCCACCCTCTTCAACGCTTCGGCCATAGTGCGGGCAATGTCAACCTTTTTCTTTTGAAGGATGTAATAGATCAATGGGGTGACATCTAAAGTGGTGTCTGAGAGGTGGCTATTGGGCTGAATGTTATGGAGGATGAGTTTGAGGACAATTTTGGCTGGAAGTGTCATCATGTTGTAACGGGCTCGATACTCTCTTCCGGTTTGAGAACTAATGTCATAATTAGCGCCCTCAAGAAGGATGGTTTGCTTGATTTCATCATGATTGAAGCATCCTTTATTAAGGAGGTCATGGAACTCATCGAGTTCATCCTCATCAGCCAAGGGGTAGGGGTTACCAAGGTACTCATTGATGGCCTCCCTATCAAATCCGATTGTCCGCCCACGGACCCATGTTGTGTAGTCAAAGGCATCCGTGGGGTTGGGAGGGATAGCATTAGCGTAAAACTCACGCACAAGCTCAGCATTGATGTTGATTGGTGGGTGGAGAAGTTTTTCCCATTTTTGATAAAGAAAAAGATGGGCAACCTCTTGAAATGGTCCTTGGGGGGATATGTCAAATACTCTCTCGGGCCACATGGTGTTTGGAAGTAGATCCTTGTATCTGGCTTGATGATAGGCAGATTTGAAGCGATCGTGATCATAGGGTCTTGATTGGTTTTGTTGGGATTCAGATGTAGTGGTTTTCTTTCGCTTTCCGGGTTGAGAAGTTTTTGGTGCCATCCCTGCAAAACAACCAGAAAATCCATACACAAGGCAGTATAACCATTAATAACATTATGAATTGAGAAGAGATTAGACATTGCGATGAAAAGATCAAAAATTGCTTTTGTATCAGAGGTAATTTCGCCATGGCGTGTAGGAAAATCGCCATGGCGAGATTTGATAAATTTCTGGGCAGCAGATGACTGATCGCCATGGCGCATAAGGAATCCGCTATGGCGAGTTGAAAAAAATTCTGGGCAAGTTGATGAATTCTCGCCATGGCGCATAAGAACACAGCCATGGCGAGATGCCTCAGTTTTGCGAAAATCACCACTGTATGAATGAAAACCACTGTTTCTCAACCCTAAATCTGAGAACCTATTTTTAATGGTAGAGAGATGAAACGAAAACAAAGGTTTGTTCTTAAAACACATAAAACCCATTTATTTTTCAAATTTTACAAAAGGGTATTTTCCAAAAGATGTCCTTTATAATTTACAAAGCTCAAAAAGGAATTGATTCTTGTTTTAGTTTATCTCTCACAGTTCAAATAGTTAGAAGACTTCTAGGAATCCCTATACATCTATCACTAATCTTCTACCTTAGGGTTTGTTCAATTTGAAAAGAGAAGAATTAAAACAAACCTGATGATGCAAGTACAATACAAATGCAGAATTGATGTTTGGACTTTGAATTTTGACTTGTATTTGACTTGGGTGTAGGATTTGTGAAGAATTTTGTGAAGAAAGATAAATTTAAGGGTTAGAGAGTGAAAATGGAGTTGTTTTTCGTGGTTTTGAAAGAGGGGGAAAGTGGTTGTGACCCATTAAAGATGGTGTAGTGGCCTTGGAATTTGGGCCTTTCTGCTGCAATTCGCCACGGCGAAATTTTCTACTCGCCATGGCGAGCGTTGTGGTGGTCAACGTAGTCAAAGGCCTGTAATTTTCGCCATGGCTAATTGTTTCTCGCGAGGCGAGTTATGACAGTTCAGTGCAGGTGTTTTTGCTTCTGTTTTTGCTTCTTGGGTTCTAATTCTACTATGCAGAAAAACAGTAAATTTACTTACAAAATTGGGGTGCCTCCCAACAAGCGCTTGTTTAACGTCATTAGCTCGACGCCTTTTTCAATTATGATTATGGATTGCAAAGTGAAGTTGTTGACGTAAGCCGATCAAATTCACCACCAAAGTAAGGCTTCAGCCTCTGCCCATTCACTGTCCAGCAGGCTTTAGAGACTGGATCTTCCAACTCTACTGCTCCATAAGGTTTTACATCTTTCACCATGAACGGTCCGGACCATTTGGACTTCAATTTTCCCGGAAAAAGTTTCAACCTTGAATTGAAAAGTAGTACCAGTTGTCCGGGCCTGAAATTTCTTTGCACAATCCGCTTGTCATGGTATTTCTTGGTTTTCTCCTTGTATAATCTTGAGGATTCATAGGCTTGATTCCTCATCTCTTCAAGTTCATGCATTTGAATCTTCCTTTTTTCACCGGCTTTATCTTGATCAAAGTTCAAGAATTTAAGCGCCCAAAACGCTTTATGTTCAAGCTCGACCGGTAAGTGACATGATTTGCCATAGACCATTTGGAAGGGTGTAAGGCCTATAGGAGATTTGTAAGCTGTCCTATATGCCCATAACGCTTCATCAAGCTTTGCCGCCCAATCCTTTCTAGATGCCGACACTGTCTTTTCAAGGATTCTCTTCACTTCACGATTAGAGACCTCGGCTTGTCCATTTGTTTGGGGATGGTAGGGTGTTGCTACTTTGTGTTTTACTCCATAATGGTCTAGTGCCTTGGCTAGTGGTGCATTGCAAAAGTGTGATCCTCCATCACTTATCAATACTCTTGGAGTACCGAACCGGGTGAAAATGTTCTTCTTTAGGAATTTAACCACCGTTTTGCTATCCGCTTTTGGTGATGCGATGGCTTCCACCCACTTTGACACATAGTCAACCGCAACCAAGATGTACTCATTTGAAAATGATGATGGGAATGGACCAACAAAATCTATCCCCCAACAATCGAAGACTTCAACTTCAAGGATATTTTGGAGTGGCATCTCATTCCTCTTTGATATTGCTCCGGTCTTTTGGCACTCTTCGCAGAACTTGCAATGTGCATAAGCATCTTTGAAGAGTGTGGGCCAATAAAATCCGGATTGAAGCACTTTGACAGCTGTTCTTTCACCATTGAAATGTCCTCCATAGGGAGAATTATGACATTGCCATAATATTTTTCTTGCTTCTTCCTTATCAACACACCTTCTCAAAAGATTGTCCGCTCCAATTTTAAACAAGTATGGATCGTCCCATACATAATGATTAGCTTCATGGAGGAACTTCTTCCGTTGTTGCCAAGTATACTCTTCTGGAATGAACTCGGTTGCTTTGAAATTTGCCATATCGGCAAACCATGGTCTTTCTTGTATTGCAAGCAACTTTTCATCTGGGAATTCTTCAAGAACTTCAGGTTCATTCTTAGTCACTTCATTATTTACCAACCTTGAAAGATGGTCAGCCACAAGGTTCTCAGTCCCCTTCTTGTCTTTTATTTCTAAATCAAACTCTTGAAGTAGTAATATCCACCGGATAAGTCTTGGCTTAGAGTCAGATTTAGTAATCAAGTACTTTATGGCTGCATGGTTAGTGTACACAATAATTTTTGAACCAATGAGGTAAGAACGAAATTTTTCCAATGCATACACAATAGCAAGTAATTCTTTTTCTGTTGTTGCATAATTAATTTGTGCTTCATTGAGAACTTTACTTGCATAGTGTATAGCATAAAAGATTTTGTTCTTACGTTGACCTAAAACAGCCCCCACCGCATAATCACTCGCATCGCACATTAATTCAAAATTAAGATTCCAATTTGGAGCGGTGATTATCGGTGCGGAGGTCAATCTTTCTTTCAAACAATCAAATGCATGTAAACATTCATCATCAAAAATAAAGGACTTATCTTTATTGAGCAAGTTACTCAATGGTTTGGCAATCTTTGAAAAGTCCTTGATGAATCGCCGGTAAAATCCGGCATGGCCAAGAAAACTTCGGATGCCTTTGACATTCACGGGTGGTGGAAGCTTACCAATCACATCGATTTTTGCTTTGTCAACTTCAATGCCCCTAGAGGAGACTTTGTGGCCAAGAACAATTCCTTCGGTCACCATAAAATGACACTTCTCCCAATTGAGCACCAAGTTGGTTTCTTTGCACCGCTTCAATACGGTATCCAAGTTCTTCAAGCATATTTCATAAGATGCTCCAAAGACCGAGAAGTCGTCCATAAACACCTCGATGCTTTTTTCAATCAAATCAGAGAAAATTGCTTGCATACATCTTTGAAAAGTGGCAGGCGCGTTACACAGACCGAACGGCATCCGTCTATATGCAAACACACCGAAAGGGCACGTGAATGCAGTCTTTTCATGATCGTCCGGACTAACCGTTATTTGATTGTATCCGGAGTAGCCGTTCAAGAAACAATAGAACGCTTTACCGGAGAGCCTCTCAAGCATTTGATCCATAAATGGTAATGGAAAATGATCTTTTCTAGTTGCTTGATTGAGTTTACGGTAGTCAATACACATCCTCCATCCGGTAACCGTTCTTGTCGGAATTATCTCATTCTTTTCATTTGTGATTACCGTCATGCCTCCTTTTTTTGGAACTACTTGCACTGGGCTCACCCACGCACTATCCGATATTGGATAAATCATGCCGGCCTCAAGTAGCTTCACAACTTCTTTTCGAACCACCTCCTTCATTGTTGGATTTAACCGGCGTTGAGGTTGAGCCACCGGTTTGAAATTCTCTTCCATCATAATCTTATGCATACAATAGGAAGGACTTATTCCCTTAAGATCGGACAACCTCCAACCTATTGCTTCTTTATTCATTTTGAGCACTTCGATCAACTTCTTTTCTTCCGTGCTTGATAAAGAGCTGCTAATAATGATTGGTTTTATGCCATCATTTTCAAGGAATACATACTTTAAATGTGGTGGTAAAACCGTCATTTCTATTTTTGACTCTTCAACTTTGTCTTTGTCATTCAATTCCTCTATTTTTGCTTTCTTCGGAGGAATTTCTTTCAAAGTTTCTAGCTCTTTCAAACACTCCTCAATCTCCTTTTCTTCTTCGGTACTAACAACATTAAGTGCGTCGGTAAGCACTCTTTCAAGAGCCGTTGGTTTATGCAACTGTTTTCTTGTATCCATGATAATCTCATCCGTTGCATCCATTTTGAAACAAGCTCCTTTGTCTTTGGAATGCTTCATCGCCTCATTGATGTTGAAATTGATTTCTTCATCATCTAGCCGCACTTTCATTTTTCCACCATCATAATCAATCATCATTCGTGCAGCCACCATGAATGTTCTTCCGAGAATCAAAGGCACATCATCATCCTCTTCAATGTCCATTACCACAAAATCTACGGGAAACACAAATTTGTCAACCTTAACCAAGACATCCTCGGCTATCCCCATTGGTCGGGTAACGGATTTGTCTGCTAGTTGTAAGGTCATTTTTGTTAACTTCATGTCTAAGCCACCAACCCTTTTGACAACGGAATAAGGAATAAGGTTGATACTTGAGCCTAGATCAATAAGTGCCTTACCAACATCGACTTTACCAATAGTTACCGGTAATGTTACTCTTCCCGGATCTTTCTCTTTCTTTGGCAACCGCCTTTGAATGATGGCGCTGCAATTCGCATCTAATTGAATGGTTTCATCATCATTGTACCGACGTTTTTTTGACAAAATCTCCTTCATAAACTTGGCATAAGTTGGCATTTGTTCAAGGGCTTCCGCGAATGGGATGTTGATTTCCAATCTTTTGAAAATATCTAGAAACCTCTTGAAATGCTTCTCTAGATCTTTCTTGGATGGAGCTTTAGGATATGGTAAATTGTGAGCCGGTATCTTCCTCCCGACCTCCTTCTTCTTGTTTTTCTCGTTCTCCACATCCTTCTCTTCATCCTCCTTTTCAACTAAAACTTCTTTTTTTTCTTTTTCAATTTTTTTGTTTTTTTCATTTTTTTCGACTTCGCCTTTTTTATTTACATTTTCTTCATTATTTTCATCCTCCACTTCTTCTTCACTTCCTTCTTCCACCTCCTCTTCGACATCTTCAACTACCTCCATTTCCACCTCCAAATTATCACCAATTCCTTGCCCAATTACCTTGCCGCTTCTTGTGGTCACGGCTTTACATTGTTCATTCTTTGGATTGGCTTGTGTGTTAGCTGTGAAGGTTCCTCCTTGTTGGTTGGCCATTTGTTGAGCCATTTGCCCCATTTGCGTCTCAAGATTCTTTATGGACGCATTTGTGTTTTGTTGATTGGCCAATGAAACTTGCATAAATTGGTTCAGAGTATCTTCCAGCTTCTGAGTACGGTCTTGTTGAGGCGGATTTTGTTGGAAGTTGTTGAATGGTTGTTGATTTGATGGCCCTGCAGTAGGCCTCAATGGCTGCTGATAATTGTTCCCTCTTTGATAGTTGTTATTACCCGGATACCTCCCTTGATTAGAAGTTCCCGGATATTGACCTTGATATTGCATAGGCCTTTGTTGATTACCTATAAAATTCACTTCTTCTTCAAGCGGGAGTGGACAATACCCCGTTGGATGATCACCTGTACATAACTCGCAGAAATTCACTTGTTGATGCCTTGATTCTTTTTGCAACTGTTCTTTGATTAGTTTAGGCATCTCTTTCATTTGGATTTTCATTTCTTCGAGTTGCTGAGTCAAGATCTTGTTTTGTGCAAGATTTGCATCATTTGATCCGAGCTCCAAAACTCCGGTTTTCCTTTGTGAGCCATTTCGGTTATGATTGGCTGATCGGTCATTGAGTGCCATTTTATTGATCTTGTCTACTGCTTCTTGTGGACTCAATCCCATCAATGAACCGCCTGCAGTTGCATCTAAGATGAGCTTCTGATCTGGTTGTAGCCCTCCACGGAACATATGGATTAGAGTCATATCATCGAATCCATGCTTTGGACACTTTCTCAATAGTGACTTGTAACGCTCCCATGCTTCACATAATGATTCACTTGCTCCTTGAGAAAACATGGCAATCGCTGTCTTGGCATCCATATGTTTGTTGTCAGAAAAGAATCTTTCTTGAAATGCCTTCTCTAATTCATTCCAATCAGTCATCACCTGCTGTGTTTGATCCAGATACCATTCACGTGCTTTACCAATCAGGGAGTGGGGAAACAATCTCAGAAAAATTGCTTCTTCATCTGCTTCGGATGCTCCAATTGTTCCGGCCAATGAATAAAAAACTGTGAGGTGCTGGTAAGGATCTTCATGGTCTAACCCGGCAAATGGATGTGATGTAATCAGTTGGATGATTCCGGGTTTCATCTCCATTTGTTTCTCCTTTTCATTCCCAAGATGAGCTAGTCGTCTTGGGCTTGTCCAACTTGGCATCACACTATTATTACCAGGTTCTGTCATTGGATCTTCGTAGATGGTGGTTAATGAAGGAATAAAAGTGGAAGTTCCTTCTTGTGATGCTTGTTTGGCTTGTCTCTTCCTTCTTTTTGCTTTACTATTGTTCTTACGAGCCGTTCTTTCTATCTCTGGGTCGTATTGTAATTGCTCTTTTGGAACTGTACCTCGCATACACAAAGTTCAAAAGATCTAGCCAAAACAAAAGATTAGCAACACAAGGGATAATATAAGATATATATATACAAAATTTAATGAGTGCAAAATTGCTTAAAACGATAAAATAGTCGCAATATCTATGATATCTAAACGCCAGTCCCCGGCAACGGCGCCATTTTGTTGTAGTATTTTTCTATCAATCAAAAGTAAGTATTATATATCGTCTCCTCAGGGACTAGTGCGATATCATAAACCGTTCAACTTCAATTATCATTTCAAGTTAAAGATTGATTTGGTTGTTTGTTTAAACTAAGAGAAATACTTGCGGAAAATAAAATACGAAAATAATAAGGCTTGAAACTTGTTAGGATTAGAGTTCGTTGACCAAGCATCACATATATTCTAATGACCACACATATGAATTCTAGCTTTTAATCGATATTATCACGTATCTTTCAACAACATCATTCATGTCTAAACAATATTGTAAGTTCTATTGTATCGTTCAATGTCGATTTCCCAAACTATCAAACGATTCAATAGTCGATCGTATCATTTAATCGGCGATTTCTCCATCTATTAAATGATACAAAAGCATGAAGCTTAGATACTTAAAAGTGATTATCAAGACTTAAATCCCATGTCTAGGATTTATGTTTTGATAGATGATTATTCTAGATCAAGATTCAAAAGTATTTTTCAATAGCAATTTAAATCAAACATATGTATAAAGTGCAAGAATAACATCAATATCAAATTAAATGCTAGAATCATATATTAAAAGGCAAAAGATTACATGTTCAACTTGATCAAGTACCTCTAATCCTAACAATGGAGATTTAGCTACTCATTGTCATGGTAACTTTGCAAGGTTGAAGTAGAAGATGAGGATTCATGAACAACTTGTGATTTCTCAACAAAGATGGAAGAATCCACTTTCTATCACTCTTACTCTATATTTTTCACTGAACTTAGCCCTATTTCTCTCTTAAAAATATTACAAGATACCTCAAAGAAATGACTAAAATGAGTATTTATAATGTTCTGTTCTGCTACACTCGCCATGGCGAGCTGTGTATTCGCCATGGCAAGATAGTGTTTCTTCACCAGTGGGTTTTGCCACGTCAGCTCTGAGAAGTTTTGGCCGTCATTGCTCGCCTCGCGAGGGATTAGATCGCCATGGCGATATTTTCGCCATCCGCTCGCCATGGCGCATTGATGGCGAGTTGGATTGATGCTCTCTGCCTCTATTTCGCCATTCGCTCGCCTTTCTCTTGCCATGGCGAGATGCTCTTTAAAGTTTTTCTTTGTTTTTCTTCTTTGTTTGGTGTCTTAGCCTACAATTCCTGCACAAATGGATAGAGTAAGATATAAAAACGTAATTGGGCAATTATACTGTTTCTCTCGGCTTTTCCCTAGATAACTTGTGAAACAAGTAACAAAAGTGCCAAGAATGTAAGGTAATTTTAACTTCTTTTTGGCACTTATCAATCACCACCAGATCAATGTGAGTACCGAGGCAGTTCCTTAGGAGGTTTTCTTTCTTCATTATACAAAAAAAGTTTGATTGTGTGAGGCAGTTCCTTAGGAGGATATTTTAAAGAATATTTTAAGGAACAATATTTTATTTTAGGGTGAGATTAAACCATTTCTTGGTATTGGTTTATAGATTGTGTTGGCCAATTATTTTCTTTTGTATTCTTCAATTGGTGTATTAATTTGTTAGTATGTCATCAGAGTATTAAAGAATAGACTTTCTTTTGAATTGTAAAATATTTGGTAAAAACAGACATATATTGTTTGGTGTAAAATATTTTAAAAAGGATTTTTCTATCATGTACAAAATTGTATATATTAAGAAGTTTAAAATAGTAAATTTGTATTGAAACTTGTGTATTTTAAAAATAGGTTCATAAATGATACATCGGTCATTGAGATTTTTAGTTTTAGTCTCTATAAATTAAAATGAGATATATTTGTATTTCTATAAAATTTTCTAACACGTACTTTCAGTCCTTACTTTCAAGTCTGTTAAATTAGACTTAAACTTTTAAATATTTGAATAATTTGTTGCAAGAATGTTTAGAAGATTATAAAGATTAAAAGTTCTATTACAAATATTATTGAAAATTTGATCAATTTGATTAATATATTAATGAATCTTATTTATACATATAAAAGTCTATGTGAAAATGAAGTAGATGATAACAACTAACAATGATATAATTTTGGTCTAATGTGTACAAGTGAGATAATATATTTACTATGCATAACCTTATTTTCACTATGCTGTATATTGAATCAACAATTAACAATAAATCTTATCACTGAATCAAATGAGATGTGACATATATATTATATGTTGCAAAATTTATTTCAAATGAGATGTGATACTTACAAATCCCCTTCATTTTATTTTGCAAATTAAAAATAATATCTATTTAGAATTATCCCATTTCCTACATCGACTATTCCATCTTTTATAGGATTGTTCAATTCATGAGGAAGTTGTGGCTAATAACTTCCAAGAACTCTTAGTCAATAACTTGGAGAGTTCTCAACAAAACACAATAACGTTGGCATATATGACTGATAGGCACTTTCAAATTTATTGATGTGTCTATAATATGATGAAAATTTTTTAGGCATCTAATATGATGGGATGGAAATAATGAAATACCAAGGAACCATATGAATTTCATATAATTAATTGCTTATTTTTTTGGTCAAAGACAAGCCCATAAGTAGTAGGACACAGATTTGTCAACTAAAATTTGTTAGAAATTAGTTATCAAAACACATTCTTTAAAATATTTATATATAAGCTTTAGCTTTAAAATGTGTTTTCAATTAGTGGGTCGGTCATGTGGATTGCTTTGAAAGTTGGTCACATTTCAAGACATAACACAAAATTAGCCACGACCCCGCATGCATGATTTGTGTTTCCTCTTTCACTATCTGATTTGAATTGTATCAATTAAGTTAAAATAAAGTGCATAATCGGGGTCTCAATCTATCAATTTTTAGTATCAAATTTTAGGTGGAATGGAATTATAAATTATTCATTTTGATTTTGATATGTTACATTACCTAGTATATAAAAATAATTAACATCTATTTCATGAAAAAAGCACACCCATACGTTTAGGCTTTCCATTGCTAGGTACGTATTAGATGTAATTTTTTAAGTTCACTTGTGCAATAGCTACTAGGACGTTTGTCAAAAGAAATCAACTTTTTTAGATTGAAAATTCGTAATTAAATAAGTTAGGTGATTAAATTAATTATAGCATACCAATAATTTCTTTGTGATTATCTCCACGGTTTACGACTTTTAATTGTAATTAACCATTTCTAACCACTCCAACTAGCTTCTTTCAATCATGCAATGTATGTACAAGGAACCTAAGGAATGGATGGCAAGCAAGTCCCAAGATAGAGTTGCCTACTATTTTAGGCAATTGTCTTGCACCATGCATTTTTCACATAATTCATCATCCTTAATCAATATTTTAACAAGCACTTTAATTAGATTTTCAAAGACGGGGATTTGGATAATGTAGGGTACTTTCGTTGTTGAAATTCAAGGCTCTCCTAAATTACTTTCCATATGGAGAGGATCTCCCAATTCAGTTTATAAGTGACGTGAGTAAGCTTTTGACATCAACGCCAATAACTCGCACAAAACTTTAACACAAGATTTAAACACTCAAAAAAATAAAAATAAAAAAGTAGAAGCAAGAAAGTTAATAAAAATAAAAAAAGTAGAAACAAGAAAGATATTAAATAATGTGTTTTTCAAATAATTTGTATTATATTTGAGTGGGTCTTAAATATTTTTTTAATAAATATATCCCATTCAAACTTGCCTAACACTCGTTCGTTACCAATTGCATGAGAAAATTCAATTTTTTATTGTCAAATAGCTGATTGACTAGAAATTTCACCAAGTGAATAAGTAGAGTGTTTGAAGTTTAAATTTCGGTCTCGGTATATATAATACAATATCTCTATTAACTGAACTAAACTTACATGGACAAATTCAATGTTCTTCTATTGATTAATATATAGAGCATAAATTTAAATTACCGGAAAACATATTATTAAAAGCTCCAATACAGTAAAAGAGATATAAGAGGAGACGAGAACGAAAGTTAGAAGAGCTGCAAAGAGACAAAAACTAAAAACTCTCATAATTAAACAAAAAAGAATTTGCAAATAACATATTATTTAGTGTATATTTGAATTGATAGTAAGATTGGCAAAATTACAATGATATTGTGATTTTGTAAATAAGACTAGTAGCAGACCCGTGCAATATAATACTACATTAGTTAATATTTGTATAATAGTGCTAATTTAGATATAGATTTATGTAAATTTGATAAAAATTAAGAAAGACAATAAAACCTGTACCAGAAAAAAAGACAATATACTCCAATTTTGTGATTTTGTAAAGCTATAAAGTGTAATTTTTTATAAAATCACAAATGACTGGTCACTTTGATTACGCCAATTTTTTTTTTTTTCAATTCATACACTTACAAATTTACAATCTATCAATATGCGAATGATTCAAGCTTTTAGCAATGTTACTGTTAGAATTAGATATACAAATTAAGAGAAAAATAAAGACGGCTAGGGTTCCAATAATATTAGAATAACATTACTTTTCAAAATAAAGATTACAAGAGAGTTTATAATAATACCTAATGGACTACTAGACTACTAATATCTAAAACCCAATACTAAAAGCCCTGATATATCTAACACTTCCCTTCAAACTCACGATGTATTAACAAATAATCATCGAGAGTTTGTCAAATAAAAAAAGAAAACATACTTAATACTTAATAATATAAACTTAACATTTTATTTCTAATACTACCCCTCAAGCTAAAGCTTACTAAGCTTTACGCTTGTTGCAAGTTAACCATGAAGATAAACCAACTCAACTTAGAACCAACCGGAAAGCAATTTGCAGTCAACAAATTAATCCAATATGCAATCCAGTCCAAGCTATCCAAAACAAGAATCAACCAATCGATAGATGCAATCAAATAGAAGAAACCAATAGGGAGAAGTGCAACCAATCAGAAGAAGTCAATACGGAGAAATGCAATGCAATCAGAAGAAATCAATAGGGAGCAGTGCAATCAATAAGAAGAATTAATAGGAAGAAGTGCAACCAATCAGAAGAAGTATAATAGGAAGAAGTGCAACCAATCAGAAGAAGTGCAATAGGGAGAAGTGCTATGCAATCAGAAGAATCAATAGAGAGAAGTGCAATCAATCAGAAGAAGTGCAATAGGGAGAAGTGCAATGCAATCAGCTAATCAATAACCAATCAGAAGTGAAATAGGATCGATCAAAGTTCAAAGAAAGAAATCAAACCATACCAAAAAAAATCAAACGATGGCAACCAAAATAGGTCGCACCAAACAAACCACATCAAAAATATAAAAAGAAACCATTACAATAATCCTCAAGTGCCAAGAAGATACCCAAATGCCAAATTATTTCCCCAGCAGAAGCACGGACACGAACCAATAAAGAAACAAAGGTTATAGTAGCTTCCACATGCAATAGGCACCAAATCAACCATGTAGTAGATTCCAAATTCCAATTACCAAACATATAACAAATTATAGGAGCAAAATCCAATTTCCTTGACAACACCATTCTCGTATTTTCAATTAATTTTCTTCTTCCAATAAATTGACGGAACAACCAAAACCAGCGATACGAAATCATCCCCAAATGCTTGGGAACTCAACAGCGGAATAACAATATATGTTCAAGGAGGATCAAACCATGCTCTCGATACCATGTTAGAATTAGATATACAAATTAAGAGAAAAATAAAGACGGCTAGGGTTCCAATAATATTAGAATAACATTACTTTTCAAAATAAAGATTACAAGAGAGTTTATAATAATACCTAATGGACTACTAGACTACTAATATCTAAAGCCCAATACTAAAAGCCCTGATATATCTAACAGTTACAACTAATGTTAGATTTACTAAAGTGTAAACCCAGCCATATAAATATGTATGGGTCTCTGGATTTTTTTTATCCTATGCCATCCCCTGCTGCTAATGAATTGCTGCAAGCTCTTCATGAATGCTGTCACTATAAACAGGATTTGAGCTTCAATAATACAATAATTAAAGGAGTGGGCTTAGATCTTGGTCAGTTCATGGTGGGACAAATTCTTAAAAGAGATGTTCATGAACTCAGTGACATGGTCAAATAATAACGTATATATATAATCATATAACGTATATATAATCATAACATGTGTTGACCACGTCACTGAGTTTATGAACATCTCTTTAACAATTTGTTCTACTATGAACTGACCAGTTTGTTTGGTAACGAGAGGCACCCGAGAATCATTTATATTAGGCTTAGAGCAACTATATAAACGTGTTGGACACTATATCAATATGTTGGACACCGTATTTTTATTCAAAACCTCAAGATATTAGGTTTATACGTCATATCACTTATAAAATGTCCAATCTTCATTTTTCTAAACAATATAAGATTTAACTCACCTCATAAATTTTACACAAATTAAAGGAAAAAAAACTTTAAAATGAATGAGAGAGGTTCATTTTTAATAAATTGTCCTTTATGTCCTTAGTGAATGAGAGAGTATTGATAAATGTTTATTTATTGGGTTTCAAGTGTGAGTGGTTAAGTTCCTTATCAACTATATATCGGAAAAATGTTAAATTTATAAGAAATGAGACTCGTTAATCTAATGCCTTAAGATTTTGGATGAAGATGTGGTGTCTCTCTCTTGTGGTTCTGGAGCATTGGACCATAGTTTCTCCTGAGCTTCTCTGGACTTCCCAACAAGTGGTAACCGAGCTGTGGTTAGGCTTGGGGTGGGAACTCACACTTGGAGGAAGATTGTTGGGTTTTAAGTATGAATGATTATTTTAGATGGAAATGCAATGTTTTCCTCTCTTTTTGTCGTGGAGCAATGGTTCATAATTTCTCCCAAACTTCTCAAACTACCCAACAATAAATGTATAGGAGAATCAACAAATGTAATTTTTATCTTAAGAACACACGTGGAATCAACAAATGTAATTTTTTCTCTCAAAAAAAAAATTTAACTTTTTTTTATAAAAAAAAAACACACAATTTTTAATAGAATTTTTTCTATATTTGTTCACAAAGGATCCTAAATATAAATGTCAACATTTTCCTTAAATCTTTTATATGTCATTCGTTTAGCATTATTTCTAATGTAAGACTAAACACAATAAAATATAAACACCTTCTCGAAGATGCATTCAACAAACAAGCCAAAATCCAGAGTTGACCACTACATTTGTACCGTCCACTCCAATCATGAATATGGAAGTTCAGCTCCAAGTCTCAGACCTACTTTTAATTAATTATTCTGCATGCATGTTAATTAATTAATTGAAGGCCTAACTTATTTTGTAAAATGAATGCACCAAATTGAGAACCTACTTATAATCTTAGAATTTATTTATAACCATAAGGACCCTGCACAAGTTTAATTATTTGTATATCCCCAAGAATTAATTAATTAGGTTGTTGGTTATTTTTTAATGGATTTCTTAAGGCGTTGACAGGTTTTAACATGAGACAAATCTGCTATATCAATTTTATAGCTATATCTTTTTAAATATTCTGACATTGTTAATCATTAATCAATAAATTAATTTTTTTTCAATGAATGTGTAATAATATATAGTGCATGTATTAGCAAGTTGACTTATATACGAACCTTGAGATAATGTAGACCTCATTATGTATGCATCCGTCTTAAAACCACATGGGGTGATTTGTCAAAACGGTATATATTATATAATTAATCTGATTGGTTTTATAAAGTTAAACAATTAGTAAAATGTACAACAATATTAATATTTTCTCAACTTCCAAATCGCATCTGTCATAAATCATGTTCCAGTTTGATTGAATAAGAATCTTCTAGTTTTGCAAATTTTTAAATATTTTTTGCATATAGATGAATGTTAGTAGTAGTTTGTTAACCAATGGTGATAAATCTAAGGCTTAAAAAAAAAAAATAGTAGTAGTAGTTTGTTTGTCAGCGATGGGGGATTGAGATTTTAATTAGTGAAGTGTGAAAACTAATGTAGGGTCCCATTTATAGACACATTTCATGTGCAATTCAAAATTTATTGGATCATTTACTATTAGATTTTTACTATTCAACTACTCGTTATTTATCTATACACGCATCAAGTCTAATATTGTTGGGCATTAAGGATGCATTTAATTTGCTAAAAAATAAGAGATTAGACAAAATAATTTTAGTTATACTGTGTTCAATTTTAAAACTGTTTCTAGTACAAGACAAATTGGGAGCCACGAGACAGGACAAAAATTAAAGTTCTTGATCCCTACCGAACTACGTGACAATTTTTTGTGTTCTGCACAAGAATGCATAAAATACCAAAATGATCTTTTATCCACCAAACATCGCACAACACAAAATTTGTTCAATACCTTAAACATTTATCATGTGTTATTCTGTCTTGTACTGTTTTGTTCAGTACTTACATTTTGTAGATCAAACAAACACTAAGGGTCGTGTTAAGAGTCCCACAACGATTGGAAGATAGCATGAAAATATGTTAATAAATGTGGACGGTCCTCATCTTATAAGTTGGTTTTGTAGTCCCAACCCAAATTCTAAGAGTTATTTTTTTAACAACCACATATTTTGTTATAGTTTACCTTGTACTATATATCTTTCTTTGATTTTCTCAATTAACAGTTGATGATTCTGAAAAGACTTATAAGAAATACCTTTCAACGCTCAAGTCGATGGAATTTTAGAGAGTAAGATGATTCAACGGAAGAAGGAGTCATAACCCCAAAACAGTTAAGTAGTTGTTGGGAAGACGTCACATATCACCACCGTGTGATGAGCATCACAGGGTCCTAATTTGGCCATGAGATATTCTCTCATTCAACATGTGAGTCCTTTAATTGAACCTTATTAGCGACTAGATTCACCTATTTCAAAATGGTTGATATTACTCGCTTTATATTTTAGAGAAACTAGATCCTAAAAATATCTATTACATGTATTAGATTAAACTCTAAACTTTCTACAAATAACTCTTTCAACATTAATTCAAACTCAAACCATTGTAAGTACTCCTTCGAAGAATAAGATTTATTTAAAAATGATTTATTTTTAACAAGGGACCAACACATGAACCTCATACTTAAGAGTATCTTTCGACATATTATATCTGCTTTTAGATCTATCAATTTTATTGTAATACTTTGACTTTCTTTTTGTAGATTCACAAATATAAATATATATTGTACCCAAAAAAAAAGTTTATAAGTGACAATCTTCATTTCATAACATTTATTTTTTTAAAACCAATTAGATTATGCTGTTTTGAAGTATATCTCAATTGATACATGGTCTAATTTTATACATGTTTATGAATGGGAAAACTAAGATTAGTATCTAAAATATGGTTACTGAAGAATACAGTAAGTAATTATTGAACATCATGTGACAAATGTTTATCTTCCAACTAAACCACATATTATAATTGCTCCATATTTTATAGGCCTTATACTACTTGTAAAATATTTATATAGGCACTATCACAAATTAATAGTGTTTAGACACACGCACGATAATGTAAAAAGCAAAATATAAAAAAAATAATATAAAGTGATTAAATTATTTTTTAATTAATTTATGTGAGTGTACTTTATTTGGGTTTATGTCCAAATAAATCTTTCTCCTACTACTTCGTTAAAAGTTGTACATTTTATTGAACTATGTATTTAGACCAAATTCACTATAAATCAGATATTTTCGTAGTATGATTCAATTTCTTTTTTTTATTGGACAAATATCATGCTTCAGTAAATTTAAAAATCAAAATGAGTCAAGTTATTTTCAACGATTTGTAAAAGCATCAATATAGTATTTCTATTCTCTGGTATACAAATTACCTTCATATATAATCGTTTAGTTGTTATTCTTGGATGAATAATGAATGTAACGAAGAAAAAGCTGGCCCAATAAGCAATAAGCAATAAAGTTAGTATGTTTATCGAAAATTTAGATTTCCACATTTCCGTCATCCCTTCGAATTTCTATTTTTGCCTGAAAACTAGGTTCGAAATCTATTTTCTAAATCATTATTGATTGTAAAACATAATTTTCAAACCTTTTTTCACAAAGGCATATTTCTTAATATATATTCCGAACCACTATTTTAAATATGCACACCACCACCGCACATAAGCATATTCATCTTTAATTTATATCACACGTTTTTTTTAACAATTTATATCACACTTCAACCACACAAAAAGTACTTCAATTTTCAAACTATATCACACACATTCACAATTTTTGTTTCCTTCCTTCCTTTAACACCATCACCACCTCTTGCTGCTCTCCAAATTCCCCAATGCTGCAAAAAAAAAAAAGTTCTTAGCAGAGGAGGATTGGGTTAAGGGATTTGTTGTCAATAATTGAGTAGAAACATGTTCTATGAAAGTTATGGGTTTTGAATATGTGGAGGAATGAGAGAAATTGCAAAAGTGGTTCGTAATATATATTCTGAAATATGTCTTTATAAAATAGATTCGAAAATTAAGTTTTAAAATGTTAGTTCGAAAAATAGATTTCAAACTTAACTTTTGGTATAAAATCAAAAATTTGAGGGGCCTTGGAAAAATGTAGGGTTCTAAAGAGAAACTTTCATGCCTATAAGCTTACATAACATTGAGCCCAATATTTTCCCAAGTCAAGGATGTTCAAGCTTTAGATAAATGCAAATCCTCATGGCCCGAAAAAGAAAACATTGAATTCAAAACAAACCCCCACCATTTACTCTGATACCCGCCCAAAATAAATAAACTACCCAAAGGCCAAAACACACTTTATTTTAACAAGTTAAAAATATATATATTTTCTTTCAAAAACCACATACCCCACAACATACAAAATTAAAATGAGTTATAAAAAAACAACAAAAGATCAGGTAATACCGAAACTTTAGGTTTTTTGGAAAGTTTGGGGTAGTTTTGTATTAACTTTTGTGATTTTTATTTTTCCAAAAATTGATTACTAGTAACAGAAAAAATTTGTTACCATATGTTAATATAATGACATGTGAAAATAGAGGGCCAAAAAGTCCGACTTAAATAAAATGGTTCAAAAAATGCAGATTCAAAATATTAACTTTGGATTTATCATATATTTCAAAGTTTAATTTTTTCTTTATTAAATTATAATTTTAAACTCAGTCCCCCTAAATTCAATTTATGCCTCTGTCCTTGGGGTTATGTGTTTTTTTTTTTTTAAATGTTAAACACTAATCTCAGGATACTAGTTAAACATATTATTATTATTAAAATTTCATCTTCAAATTTATACATTTAATACCTTGAAGATTTATATTGGGCATATATAAAAAATGAAAATTTCAGAAGTTCTAGTCCATGTTTGTAGCTCTGCAATGCCATCCCCTGCAAATACAAAAACAAATTCTGTCTCCCCAACTTAAAATTTTGCTAAGCATTCAAGCAGCTTTTAATGCTTTCTAACTTTTTGAGACCAAGTCAATTATTTTATTTGAGACTATTATTGAGAAGTGCCTTAAAAAAATTGATTGAGAAGTGGAGGGTATTTTTGGAAAAAGAAGTTGAATAGAAAACTTGCACTAAATTGCATCTTAGAAGAAACTCAGAAAATAGAAAAGGAAAGAAACCAACTTGATTTCTATACACTATACTGGTACTTGTACTTTTTCATTTTTGTAATATTCTATCTTCAATCATTAGAATAATTTTTTTAATGTAATATCATGAAGACATATATAGATGCATACACATATATTTTGTTACTTTAAATTGCTAGTTATTCATTCAGCACATGGATTGTGATATTTTCATCCTTTGGAGGGTCACATGAGCATGCCAGGGCTATGAATTTTGGGACCTTATCTCCTGGCATCACCACAGGAAAGCTTTGAACATGATTCTCCTTCATCATCTAAATAAACACAATAATTAATAAGTAAATAAATTAAATCATCAGTTTCCACATAAAATAATCATAAGTTATATACTTTTCTTTTTACACTTCCAATAAATCACAACCAGTCACGTCCCGTAAACTTAATTCAGTTGGCAGGACATTGCATTATATATACAGAGGACCGAGATTCGAACCCCTAAGGTGGAATTAATAACACTAGATTACTTGACAAAAAAAATCGCAATCATTCACATAAGTTAAGTGATTACCAAAACAGGAAATCCTGGTTTGTGGTGAGAGGAACCATATTCTGGCTGTTGTTGTATATGAGATTGTATTTGTGGGTTGATGACATTAACCAAAAAAGATGGGAATAAACATTGGAGCTTGTCCCAATGCAAACAACAACAAAAGAAACAACCGATGAAGAATAACAAGGAAACAAGAAGGGCTAAACCCAATGGAAACCCAATGTATGGTTTTTCTTCAATTTCCATTTTTCTTCTATGTTGTTATGACTCTCATTTCACCTGAATGAATGAAACATTACAAAGAATAGGATTTAGTTATAAACAAGAAAAGTGAGACATAATGTGCGTTTAATTTATTGGTTTTCTTGTTGATGACTCGCACTTACATGTGAGTGGAGTTTGACATGTTTATGACTTTATGTTATTGAATTTAGTGGTCGAGGTACATTTCTTTTCGTACGGGCAAAATTTGTTTTTATTCATATCAAGGACGATTGTATCTTTATGTTATTTTTATGATCTTAAATATAAATAAAAAAAATTATATTTTTAGATTTATTGAATAATTTATGTATTTGGTATAAAATGTAATCTAAATACATAAGTTATTCAATAAATTTTAAAAAAAATTATATATATATATATATTTGAGATTGGAGAGGGTATGAATTATTATGATTCTCAACTATATTCTTTTTCTCAAATTTTCAAACGTTCATATGCTGCAAATTTATTAATAATTGATGAGAAAAAAATTATATATTCTTAAGTTGTAAAAGATTCGAATCCTTAAATAAGTGATTCGTAGTTTACTATTGTATGTTGCCAAAATTCAGTTGAAAAAGAGAAACTATTTTTTGTGTTTTAAAAGATAACCACAAAAATTAGTTGTCACTGAACGACAAATTAAAAGAAAAAATTATTTGATTTAAAAGAAAAACTCTATTATTATTTTCCGTACAAAAATACATTTTATTATAAATCTGTTCATAATATTTTCTTTTTCCTTTTGAAATTTTTATGAACTTATTTCATGTTACATATATCTTGATAATTAGACGAAAGGAAATACACATTGTTTCGGTACATAAAAAAGTTGTACATTATTTAAGAATTGAGACTAAAAATAATTTATAATCAACACTTAACTTCTTAATCTAATAAAACAACTTTTATAGAAAAAAATATTACGAAGGTTCACACCCAAAACAAACAATACAATAGAAACAAACAGTATTATAAACGTGAAGTCGAAACATAAATTAGCAATTGTTACATAATTTTTTAAGCTTAATTATATGTGATTTAGAAAAAGAAGGACTCATTCACTGAACTCTGAATAAAGCCATCCACATCCACTCTCAGTGGTGCATTGAATATATTGATCTAGTGTTGGATGGGTTTGGATTGTTGTTGTAGACAAAGTATGCAGTTTTAAATTATTTTGTATTTCGACTATTAATTTATGATCAAATAGTCTAAGATTAAATACAGGAAAAATAACACAAAAAAGTTTCATTTGTTAAATTCTAATTAAATAGTTTAAATGCATTACTGTACTAAATTTGATTCCGATGTTGCATCACGGTGGTCTAGTAATAGGTAGGTACACTAGTGTTAAGCACTGGTGCTTATAAAAGGACATCCAATGATCGGTTGATGAAATGTTTAGAAGTAAATTCATAATTGTGCCGACAACAATTATCTTACTCAAAAAGTAAGATTTTATTCTTCTTTTTTAAAGATTTTACTCTTTATTTTGTACATTAAAATTATTAATAATCAAGTACATATTGTAGCGTAAAAAAAAGTTAAATATTGTACAACTCAAATAGTAGCTGCATAAAATATAGGCTTAAATATGTAAACAGTCCCTGAACTTAGGGATCGTTTGATTTTCAGTCCCTGCATTTGAAAAACCTTTTAATTTTGCCCTGCACTTTCAGTCAACTTTAAAAAAGGTCCCTGAGCTGACTTTTTTGCTTATGTGTCACAATTTTTACCATTTGTCACTGATGACTGGGCTTAAGTGGATGCTGACTCACGCAAACGTTACATGAAAGGACAAAATTACCCTCAGTCAATGGTTGTTGATTTGGAGCTATCCAAACCAGATCTCCAGCTCTTACTCCTTCAAACCTTCAACCAAACCCATAAACAAAAAACCAGCATCGTGAGAGGTGAAACCAGCAGCAGCAGTGTGGCCGGAGAGAAGAAGCAACTGCGGCGGTGCGAGTGGTGGTGGCGTGCGGTGGTTGTTGTTTCTTCTTCTTCCTCCGATCTGTTCTGTTCTTCTTTCTACTTCATCTTTTTCTCTTTTCCTTTTTGTTCTGTTTGTGCTTGTGTTGTGGTTATAGTGATTTGGAGTTTGATTTGTGATTTTTTTTCTCTGTTTATGGGCAGTTAGTGTTTGTTCTTCTTCATTTTTCTTCTTCTTGTTCGTTTGTTCTTCTTCGTTCTGTCATTTAAACCCAGAAATCCCCTTTTTCTAATTGTAGCTAGCAATGGTTGTAGTCGACATTGGGGTTAGATATGAAAGGAGAGGATATTTTCTACAACACTGTTTCTCAAAATACATAAATCCATAAATCTCTTTTTCCTCATAAACCCAAAAGTTTCAAATCAAAGTTTCAAAAGTTTCAACTCTTGGCGGGGGCATTTTCTGGTTATTTTTTGTTTTTTTAAAACAAAATCAATACTTGGTGACAAAATATTGTTTCAAACAATTAACAATGACATTTTTCTAAATAAAGTTAATTTATATATATATATATATATATATGTATCAATGCAAAAAATGAACAATTTCTATTTATTTTATTTTAAAAAACACAACTATATATTTTAAGAGTCAGGATCCGTTGACACCAATTAGTTTGACACCAATTGTTACACCTCTCAATAACGTTTTAACCGATATAAATTTTACAAAATCCACCGTTGGATTGAAAGTTTATATCATATAGATCATTTATGTAAATTTTCAGAAAAATCTAAAATAATTTGATGTGCTATTGAGACACATAAAGATCAACGGTATTTAAAAAAAGACGCAAACCGTTAGTTTTGATGTATCTCAATAACATATCAAATGATTTTGGTTTTTTCTGAAAATTTACATAAATGATCTATATGATATAAACTTTAAATCCAATGGTGGATTTTGTAAAATATATATCGGTTAAAACGTTATTGAGAGGTGTAACAATTGGTGTCAAACTAATTGGTGTCAACGGATCCTAACTCATATTTTAAATTATAGACACCATTTTTTTTAATATATGTGTAATATAATAATAACACATGATTTTCTAATGATCAACTTTGTGCGAATATTAGTTCAAAGTCAACTATTGATTATTTTAAGTCACTTGCCACACATATGTATTACTTTAAAGTATGTAATTTGATTGTAAAAAAAAATATATGTGATTTAATTTATTGTTAATCAAATTTTTATATTTAATTTATATATTTTAATTTTTTTAGTGACCCCCCGGAAAAAAAATTCCTGGGTCCGCCACTGGCTGTATTTTGTTTCGTCGATTCTGAATTGTTAGCCTTGGGTTGAATTTTGCTAAAATATTACAAATTAAATAAGGTAAAGAACGTGAATTAAATCATATAAACAAAAGAAGCGCCAGAAGAGACAATGTAGTGACACATAAGACTGGATCTAAAGGCAGGTTTGAAGAAGAAAGGTAAAATTAAACTATAAGGGCATTTTGGTCCTTTCATGTTACAATGTAGTGAGTAAGTTTCTCTCAAGCCCAGTGCCACATGTGCAAAAATAGTGACACATAAGCAAAAAAGTCAGTCAAGGGACCTTTTTTAAAGTTGACTGAAAGTGTAGGGCAAATTTGAAAGGTTTTTAAAATGTAGGGACTGAAAATCAAACGACCCCTAAGTGCAGGGACCTTTTACATATTTAAGCCTAAAATATATTAGAATTCCTTGAAATTATTTTAAACTTGGCTTAACTTTTAACATTCTAAAATATTTTCAAATAATTATATCTGGTTATTTAATAAACTTGACATACATATTATAGATAACTTTTTAATATTTTTTAGTCGTTTGTAGGAAGGAGAATTTGATAATTTAAAGTTTAACTATAAATAAAGTCTAACTAAACATTGTTCCAATCAAGTTTGAATTCGATTTTTTCTAATAATATCGTTAATTAAAATTTATTAACCACTTAAATTTAATTGCTCGATTGTGTTTATTTTTATTTTTTATAATTCAATCACTTTATTGTTTTTTTTTGGGTCAAGACAACCACTTTATTGTTAAGTGTTCAGGTTTAACCATTTTTTAATGTTAATTCAAACAACAATATTTATTGTACAAAATAATTAAACATGATTGATTAAAGAATTGGCTCAATTACACATTTAAGTTGATTGTGTGGTTTGTGAGAAGTTCTTTTGACGCTTACGTCGGGTCTATCAAAATGGAGTGGAGGCATTAGGTCTAAATCACTATCAAAAAGTTGAAAATCAAAGGTGGAAAGCATTATACACTTTTGAGTCTACCCTATTAAAACCAAATTACCAATGGAGAAGAGTTTCAATACTAATATTTTATGATGCATTACATTAAATAAATTATTTAACTTATAACTATTGAATCTGATGTTCTTTCTTTTTTTGGTCAACTGAGTAATACATTTAAAAAGAGCATAGGATAACCAAGTTGATTGGGCTCAGGTGGCAAGGAGCTCCTTCCAAGGACGTATCCGGGGAATACCGGGTTCGATTCCCAGGGGGAACAACGCTTGGCCAGTGCGCATGGCTCTACGCACAAGCCGGATTAGTCGCCCACCTTTGGTGGGTCGAAACCGGTGCGAAAGCAAAAAAAAAAAAAAAGAGCATAGGATATTTTTTTTTTATGAAGTTAAAGCATAGGATAGTAGGATGTTCAACAATTGTTGTTTTTGTTTGAAAATAGAGAACCCATTTGGGCTGCTAACAATTTAGCTGGATGGGCCTTACAATGCCCAACTGGATATGGTTTGGTTTAATTGCTTTTTTATCTCTTATTCAGAATTCCTCTATGGTGTGCCATAGTGATTCTAATAATTTTGAATTCTTATTATGATATTTGCATAGAACAACTCTCATCACACAATAATGATCACTATAGTGTTGGAACAATAATGAGATTTTGAGAATTATGAATGAGAGATTGAATTAAGGAGAAATGGAGAGGAATACTTTCTATTAACTATGAAAAATTGATTTTACAATATGAGGGAATCTTTCACATATGAGCATGAGCATCTATTTATACTATTCCATTGACTACACTTAATTGCTTGCTTCAAGAAGAAAACCACCTAACAGTTTTTTAATTGACTTCAAAAATGCATAACCAACTCAAACTATGAAGGAAGGAAGAAGGATTGAATATTTGGGCTTAAAATTTGGCCCATTTTTACCATCTCATATTTGACAGTTTCTCTTCCCACCCCCCACGTTTCTTTTTCACCTCTCTAGCATGCAAAAAATTTCGGAAAATATTTTCCTATTTTTTTCTTAGTGTAATTTACACTAGAAAAAAGCTTTGGAATGTATTTTCCGAAATTTTTGCTTGCTAGAGGGATGAAAAAGAAACGCGGGGGTGAGAAGAGAAACTTTCCTCATACTTTGACAAAATTTAGCATTTTTTTTTTGGTAAGGAAGCTAAAGAAAGAGGAAAACTAGAAAGTCATGCACTTTTTTTAATTAATAAAAGCTTATGCAAAAGGAGATAAGGATCCAGTAACAAAAAAAACTTAGAGAAAATAATGTGTTAAAACTAGATCTTTGAAATACAAAAGGAGAGAATTTCGTAATGTAAAAAAAATATAGAAAAAAGTTGTTTAATGGTTAAGATTATACACTATCCAATCTAAGTGCTTGAATTATACAAACGGGAATTTTCAGGTGGCCTAGTAAAAAATAAAGAAAAGATAAAAGAATATACCAACATTTTAAAGACTAAAATACACTATTAATTTGTAAATCTGTTTTTTTTTTAAATTTTTAGAAAATGTTCCACTACTAAAGTTAGAGTTCATTTGTTATCATATGTCAAATTGAATAAATGAGTTGACAAATTATTAGATAGTGTGACAATACATACACAGATAAACTTTTTTTTTTCATGTGTGCAGAGATTTTGGTTCTTTCGGTCAATTTTTTATTTAAGTTTTGTTCAATTATATATTAATATTAAAATGTATAATGTTTATAATTTAAGTGTCTAAAGTGTTAATATTTATAATTAAGGGATAAAAATGTAATTTAGTCTTTATTTAATTTTATTTTAGGGGATTTAGCCTTTATTTAATTTAAAACTTTTATTGGACAGTATATTAGAAGTACAATTATGATAGTAGCTACTATAACATATACTTCGTCCTTAAATTATTTAGTCATAAATTCGATCTCATAATTCTAAATAATACAATTTTTTTTGTATTATATATATGTAGGATAATTACACTAGAATGGAAGGTAAACAGGCAACAAGCTGCGCCGCTAACCCTTTTTGAATGGCAAAACCAATCCTCTTAAATACTACGTCTAGAGATCTAGGAGACACCACATTGCTATGCATAACTCTTTGAACCCTTTTCAAAATATTCACAGCATCTGGTGCTAGAAAACCAAACGTGTCGAAAGCAAATGGTATAAATGCATGTTGATTGTTAGAACACGCTTTCTCATGTTTTGCCACTTTGCTAGAAGCAGCTTTGAGGGCCGCGTGTCCTACAGTAAAATCTCCAGTGGTCAATCCCACAAGTGGGGATACCCCAGTCAAGTCCACACATGCATGTTTTCCTCCTACCCACCCGTACACCAAAATATCGGCTGGCCTCAGTGTAGATCTCCCCTCCAGTGGGTCTGTCAAGAAGTTCACAGGTGCCTCTTTCTTCACAGATATTCCTGCCCGCTTAAAAACATCAAAAAGGACATCACGGACAAAGTCATGTCTGTATTTGAAGCCCGGAAGCTCTCGACAATGAACTGCATGCTCCCCAAATCTATCAAGACACGCTTTGCGACAAACAGGGCAAACCTCATCAGTAGGAAATAGAGGAATCATCAGGCGGTATTTGAGGATAGTGCGATATTCTACCAGAGACATATGTTGACCTAATCCCTCGATTGGGATAGCTAGAAGAAAATCCTGGGCATGAGTTGCTTGCAAACATCCAAAAACTGCTTTCTGTCTGGTAGTCAATTGAAAGTTAACCTCCATGTCCTTAGCAATTTTACTAAACAGGGCACTCGCCAAAACATGTTGGGCTTTAGGGGGGACGGTGTCCTTGCTAGTGAAATTGCTAAAGTCCAAAGTTGGAATCATTTCACGGAGACCATCCAAAGCATTGTCAAAATCAACGTCCATACCACAAACTCCACTATCTCTCAATATATGATCTTGCAACACCCAAGACTGAGCTCTGGAAGCCACAAAAGCATATGAGGCCGCCTCTACTGCTGAGTACAACCCTAACCCCCCAGCCTTAATAGGTAAGGAAGTTATTCTCCATTGAAGATCCCCAAAGAAAGGACCTCCGCCAACCACAATGTCTTCAACCGCCCCACGCAACTCTTTATTAAACAAAAAAGCTGCATCTTTCATGTAAACCGGTTGACACGTCCTTAGACCAAAAAAAAGTTTTGCAATACCCATGCATGATCGAAGTAAAAGAAGCTCACTCTGTGGGTCCCTTAACCGAGGGAGAAGATGCATCAATTCAACAGCCCTGATAGCTCTCTTCATGGCCACACCCTCGATAAAACATTTATCTCGACTAACAGCCCCTCCGAGTAATTTCACCCCTAACGCCGGTCTCCCAATATCCGAAGGAAACAACCCCTCACGAAGTTTATTCCCATCACATGAAGGCCAAAAGATCTCTGTCTTACGAATATTTAAATCAAGACCCAAACCTGGGCCTCTCTCTCGGATGATATCAAGTGCTTTAGCCACTTCCCTTGAATCTCCAACAACAGTCCCATCATCAAGATACCAAGCATGAAGAAGAAGCTTGCAATTATCTCTGATCATATGAATAAGAGGGTGTAACACAAGAGCAAAAAGGAGCGGTCTCAACGGATCACCTTGTTGTACCTCGGTGGATGACATAATATGTCCATCCCCAAGGTATAACCTCGCTTCCTGACCATAGAGAAATTCAACCCACAAAGAAATAGATGGACATCTCACTCTTACCTCGTGCAGAAGTGCCGACCTGTCTACCATGTTGAATGCATTCGCAAAATCTACTGTGAGCATAGCCAAAGAACCATCTGCATGTCGCTCGCTTAACACCCTATTGACACTATGCAAAATGGCCTCTGCACCACCTGATATCCCAACCCCAAACTGAAAGTCATTAAGATATTTAGCCATATCTTTACCAACTCCTTTCATGGCAACCTTGGATACCAGCCGCCTCCAGATAGTGCCTACAGCAATAGGGCGTATCCCACCATCCGGCTTTAACAACGGTGTCAAAGGTGCGGAAGCAACAAATTCTGCTAAACTCTTGGGACATCTTCCTCCAAGCCACAAGTTAACCACTAGAGTGATAGCATCTAAAAGATCTCTTGCAACCGCAGAACCTTCTCCACACAATGCGTCTAATAAGTGTTGGGCTCGCAAACCATCCCTACCACACGATGTTCCTTTAGGGAAAGATTTAATACATCTGAAAACAGTGTCAACATCAACCACAAGAGGAGCTTCAGAAAAATAGGTAGTCGGCATAGAGGGAGGTGGCATGTGCGGATGTTTATCTCCCAAAATTTTCATGGTGTCTTCATTGTATGGGGCTACTCCAGATGACCCCAACACCTTCACAGCCGCTGTGAAGTGCCCATCTGCCACCTTACGAAGACATTGCTTGATGTTAATACTCATTTTTTGGGTTTCCTCCTCAATATTATCTTTCCCATAGTTGTGGCCCCCTTGTCCATAGCTACCCAACACACGATCAACTAACTTGTTGAGACCGTCTGTTTCTCTCCATGCAGCTAAGCATTCCAAGATATGATGTTGTTGTAAGGACTTTCGATTCCCAGACCTACGATCTCGCCTATTCTTAGGCTTTACCACCTGTAACGTACACCGAGGAAGAAGCAACAATCGAACCCAAGCACTTATAGAACCTGTCTCAACAACCACCTTATAAAGAGCCTCTTTCAATGCTTGAGAGAATGCCAAACGACAACTATGAGGTATGCTTTTCACAGTGCATATGGGTGCTTGGAGGACTCTCTCTAACAACCCTGCATCCAAAACAAGTCCCTTCTTTGCCCCGAGAGTATCGACATCCGTTGTAGATGGCTTGGTAATACCTACAATGTGGCTCCCAACGTCTCCTGGGTCAAGAGAAACACGAACCAATTCATCAGAATGATGACATGCTCGACTCAAGGCGTGAATAGTCATACACCTTCCACACAACCACTGTCTAAGCCCCCTCAAGGACTCCTCCAAAGTCATAAACAAACTCAAATCACTCTCAATGGCTTCTCGTAACGTGCTTTTGCGTTCATCACTACACAAGTGTTGTATCTTGAGATGAGACACCATATGAGAAATACCTTTACTCCCTTCCCTACCATTCGAGCAACAATGGAATTCCCGGAATGGGCAATGCAACCCTCCAATGTGAGTAGAACCCATTGAACAATGCAAAATTGTGCTTTTGTCTACACAAATTAGAGGGGTTTTGATAGTACAAAAATTAAAGTGCTCCAAAAAAAAAAAAAGATATTTTGGTTGAGAACTTCCAACAAACAGCTTGTGGGCATTAAAAAAGGAACAATATTTCAACAAAGTTGAAACCAAAATCAACAAAGAAAGCCTAAAGGATAAGAGGAATTTGATGTAAAACCAGATGGGAAGAACATGATTTGGTTTTTTGAATACAAAAAGTTGAATGTTGATATGATGGGGAGGGTTGGTGGAATACTAAGAACATGGTTATGGTTGGCTATGAAATGAAAAATTGGTTTATAGAGGCAGAGAATGAATTGAAGAAATAATGGAATGAATGAAGCACTTACCATGACATTCACGCACATCACTTACCTGGCGACGGAAGCATTCTCTTCACTTAATCAAAGAAAACTTTTGTTTGCTTAGTTATGTAAAGATGGAGAGTGATTGACCGAAAGGGGAAAGTACTATAAGAAAATCACAAGGCGAATGTATAAAGAAAAGTTCCTCGCAACTTCTTTATAAAAGCTACTCATTTTACAAAAGCTCTCTGTACTCAGTTTTTGTACTTTCAAGCACTGTCCTTATTTTTTTTTCTTTCATTTTTTTACTTTCTAATCACTTTTTCAAAATAGTGTTGCCCAACTTTATTCTTTTTTGAAGAAGAAATGTAAAGAAAAAGTTGGGTCAAACTTAGCCCTATATATATATATATATATATATATATATATATATATAGACTTTTCTAATTTAGACTCACTTAAAAACATGAAAATCTAAATTAGTAAGGTGCACCTTTTTTATTATGACTAAAAATATTCTTCTTCCATTATTTTAAATAAGTTCAAAGTAAAGGGTAATTTTAGAGTTTTATAATAAAAAAAACAGCAAAACATGTTTGGATCCTTCCTTAAAATTCTGAAACAATATTTTTTTAATAAAAATACATAAAATTGTTTTATAAAAGTGAGTGTAAATTAGAAAATTGGTGCACAACATTTAATAAAATTCACCTAATTAATCCTCAAATTTCTAGTGTAAAATAACTAAATGTCAAGGGTATATATATATATATATATATATATATATATATATATATATATATATATATATATATATATATATATATATATATATATATATATATATATATATATATATATATATATATATCGACTTTTCTACTACCTAACTTTGTAAAGATTATGTCATTTAATCAAGGTAGAGGATTGTGTTATATTTACATCACATTTTGATAAACAAAAAAGTCACGCTTAATTGGTTCTTTTTGGTATAATATACGGTTAATTAAAGACCATGCCCACACATAAACGATGATTTTACTTCATTTCACACACAAATACTATGTTTGAAAGGAAGATGATAAGTAGTATTGTGGCAAAAAGATTTTCACAATGTCACTTTATTTCAATATAAACCGGAATCTAAATTCTATTTGGTCAATGGAGAGTCCGGTGAAATTTCATTCTAGCACTAATTTTCCTCTAACGCATGTGGGTTTTGTGATCCAACGGTGTGTATTTTCTTGTGGGTTTGTGCACTTTCCCACCGTTGAACTAGTGATCCGATTTGTATATAACTATAATCCTTATAGTGAAAATTTTACAGAAAGCAATCTATTTTCATTTAAAAAATTAATAAAAATGTGACTCAATATATTAAAAGTAGAAAATATTTTATCTAAATTTAAGAATTTTTTTTGATGTTATTTGTAAGAAGAATTAAGAAAAATGTTTGGTCCACACTTCATTGGATGTATACATTTTAAGAGGGAAAAAGATAAGAGGGCAATGTGATAAAATTAGTGATGAAAGAGTAGAAAAACATGTGATGTCGAGTGTCCATATATTATTCTTGTTGATTTAATAAGACTTGCTAACCAATGTTTGCATCTTTTCTATCTTATATATATATTTGTGTTGCTGTTAGGAATATTCCCTGTCCTCTGTTTTTTTGCTACTTCCCCAATAAATTCTCTTATAATTTTATCTACCCTTAATAAGTGAAAATTTAATCATAAAATATTTAAAATCACATTCTTACATTCTAGAGAAAAGTGTAACATACATAGAAATTATACAAATATAGAAAATGAAAAGTGACATCTAAAAGTGATATGTAGAAAAAAAAAGAATAGAAACAAAAACCCTAACTTTACTTTCTTATCATGTCTCACAATTTTGCTTGAGCCTCCACATGCATACCTCAAGGGGTCCTGGCAGTTGCAACAACTAGGCCCTCTCATCCATAAGTAATTTTCATGTTCACACCACATGACATGAAACCTTTATATGATTGGTATTTGTGCCCAAGATTCATTAGGACAATTCCATCACACCCTAGCTAGCTATATGATAGAAACTGGCTTTTGCATTATACATTTGTGAGATAACAAAGAGGAATAGATTTGACATAGATACACGCAGTTATTGCTGTGAGCCGTTTGATCTAAATTAACGGCTGAGATCATTAGACTTTATTATAATTGATGTGTAATCTAAATCGTCTGATCTCAAACCAATGAATATGATTGAAAATAGCATGATTCTGCGTGTAACTTTGATAGCAACCGGATCCATAACAAAGCCAATACACATAAATGGACATCTTCATTTCAAGCAATATTAATAATATTATATTCTCTTCCTTATGAATAAAACATTATGGACATGTCATTTAAATCAAACCACATGAAGAAAAAATGATCCTAAGTTCACTTGTTGCTCTTTTTTCTCTATTATATATTCTCACAAACATCTTCCACCATACCCTGCACTTCTGAATAAGGCTTGTTTAATATCTTCAGAACTCAGCATTGTCCTTCTGTCCAATTCCTGTTACACAACAAATAGTAAAATAGCAATCAATACAACATTTCATATTTGATGGTAAATAAGTGGGAATACCATGATTCCAACCATGGTCCTGCGTATTACATGTAATGTTCCTACCAACTGAGTTATTCTCACAGAGACTACATCCGTTTCTTTTTAACTGTTGTTTAATATTATTTTCGCATTCGAAAAAATAACCAATAATTTTTTTTACATTTGATGAACATATTTTTCTTTTTTCTATAATATATTTGACCATGTACTATAATCTCATTCTACTTAATTTCTCTACCATAAATAGTTAAAGATATTATTAAGAGAACAATAGTTAATATTGCATTAAACTTCAAAAAATGAGAAATAAATAAAAGCAAAAATTATAAAGTACTAACTAATGTACCTCTGAACAAGAAGCTTGCATTGTGAAATCATTGAAACAACTAATAACACATTGTTGAATTTCAAGGCCTAATGCTTCTAATGTGTTTACTGTTGATAGCAATAACCCTGGCTTCCCTGCACAACAAATTTCAACCCTTGTATCTCCACTCCTCTCCACCTCAAACTGCGAAGAATTTTTTTTTCGCAAAACACACGAAATAAATATCAATGCATGACTAATTACTTAATGATTTTCACTAATAATCAATTACAATTGGATCGTTCAACACATATTCATTTCAAAATTGTTAGCAAAATGTTACTAATTGTTATTTTACAATTGTCCACGATATTATAAGGTCGAGCTCTTACTACTGAGTTGACACCTCATGATGCAGGACTAATTAAAGACTTCATGAATAAGCGATAACAATTGGATCCTACCACACATGTTAATTCCAAAAGTATCGAGGAAACTTCGTACCTTAGGAGAATTTCTTATTAAGATTTCATTCGGCTTTACGTCTTTGACAATGCTTGTCATATTTGAATCTAGTTCAATTTCTTGTTGCAGATTGTTGATTTTCTCTAGAAGCTCTTTCATGTAATCAATAGTATCTCCAAGTATAGCTGTTCGGTCCATCTGTCATATAAATATCGACCATCCAACAAAATAAATTAGATCTGCGTAACAATTAATATACTAACATTTGTCTATATATATATAACAAAATGCATATGTACTTACCTTGCTTATCTTAGGGACAATTGCTCGTAGCATCGAAAGACGATCGTTTAATCTCTTTCGTCTTCTCCTCTCAGCCATTAGGTTTTTCGACGGTTGTCCTTGAAGTTTCTTCGCTCGGTTCTTTCTTTCCAAACTAGTACCAGTGTTGAAAACTATAGGCATTTCAGGTGATTGTGTTGGCTCCATTTTGCATGTTGTTTGCAGCTCCAAATTCTGAAGCTCTTCACCAAGCAAACTTTGATGATCTTCTTCTTCTCCCATCATGGACAAAGGAAAATCTTCTTGAGAAATAAATGGCGCGTCCGTAGTACTATTATAGTATGAATCGAAAATCTGCGGTGTCGAAGATTCATCAAGTAAAGAGCCATAGATTTCATTAAAAGTGTTACTATAGTGATCATTGTTGATGTAACTTTGAGGAAGTTGTTGACTACAAGAAGAGTTTGGTAGATAAGATAAAGAGTTTTGATCAAAACAATTATCAAAACTTAAGCTATTAGTTGTTGATGAGAAGAATTGATTTTCTTCTTGACTTGGATTTGTAATTTCATATGTTTCTCTTCTTAGGGCCATTAATTCCTCCATGAAATTCTCATCATAGAATTCCATTTTTTTTCCCCCTCTCTCTGTTGAGATTGTGCACGTGTATGTGTTGTGAATGGTAATGCTAATTCTTTAAGAAACACCTTTTGAGAGTATAATACTATAAGATGAAGAATTTATAGGGGAATACAGCAAGGTTTTGTGACATATTAATTATTATAATACAAAAAATATTCATTTTATTTTTTATGTATAATGTTGTATTCATATTCATATAGTGTCTATACTCTATAGTCTAATATATAAGACATAAAGGGAATCTACTTTATAATTTCACAGTGGACATTTATGTCTTTTTCACCGAAATCTCTGCAATCAAAAACACAAAACTATACAATTTAATTGGCATTTTGTTACAAAACTTTGACCCTCACAACTGTCTGGAAACAAAAAGGATTTATATTACTTTTTATAAAAATAAAAACCTGCCAGGTTCTTTGTATGTTTAAAATTCTGTGATATTAATTCTTGTAATTTCTTACAACCTTTGAACAAAATTTCTCATCTAGGCCCCACTTTCCCAATGCCTCCAAATTTGGGCTTAGCTTACAAAATTCAAATGAGTTGGTGATCTTGTTTTGTTCTTTATACACTACACCACTCCTATATGTATTAATTAGTTTGATACAAATTCTACCTATTCTTCAATTTTCTAGTTCTAGGGGTGAAAACCATGAAGCTATAAGTATGGAACCTATAATCTCTCTCCACCTGGCTATACTAGAACATATGCATGTGGAATTAGATTCTCTGCGCTCACACACTAGAAATATCGATGGTCATTCAATCAAATTCAAGCGAACCAACAAAAAAATAAAAATAAAAATTTTAATTTATATAATTTAAAATGTTAAGTTTAAATTTGAACTGTTCAATCTTGATTGAACAACCATAGATGTAGTGGTGGATCCACCGTCCGGCCAGCCTGGGCGCTTGCCCTGATCCTAGTAAAAGAAATTGGTATTTTAGGGGTTAGTTTATGGTAAAATGAGATTTTTTTGTTCAAAATTGAGATTTTTCAATGCAAAATTGAAATTTTTGTTTAGAATTAAGATTTTTTTTAGACTTTATAAATTTTCTGACTCGGCCATGTGTATATGTCTTGAATGTGTGTAGATAGAGGGAATCCTGGCCTGATGCACATCCATAACATTAGACTTGTATGCATATGAATAAAGTAACAGTGTAATACAAACTTAGTATATGTTATAGATCATGTAACTTTGGCGTATGCATTTGGTTTGTTCTATTGTAGGAATAAGCAACATCATAGACATTTCCTAGCTTGCCCTTTTGGTTTCTCTTTAACTACTAATGGTATTTAAGGGGTTCATTAGTCATTGTTCCAATTTCGGCTATACTCTTATGATTAATTTCTTAACTGTATTCATGATTCTGATCCTAATTAATCCACTAAATGACAATTAAAGTAGTGGTATTGTTCTTAATATCGCCGTTGTAATTTCAAGCGGTTTTTCTTGGTTGTTAAACATCTAGCTATAGCTAGAAACGTACATGCACATGATTTCCAAGCAGATTGTACTTGATCCTTGGGAAACTTATATGTCACACAATATTTACTACGTATACATGTAGCACCAACACTTCAGAATAAAGGTGTATGAGATGTCTGATACGTGTTGATGTCAAATATCAGAATTACATATTTACACATTATGTTCATTCACTTTAATTTATTCAAATTAATAATATGATGTCTATGTGTCAGTATTAGTGTCGAGTCTGAAAACAGTGTATCTTTGGTAGATTTGATTACTAGTAATGTGATAAGGGAAAAAATGAATTCATTTTTTAATTATGATCATCATGTGAAGAATTTAAGTCACATGGACGAGCTAAGTAATATTCTACATGTAGTAGCAGCTCATTTTAGCTATGACTATGATAAATATGGTATAGCCTTTGTATAGCAGAGGAGTGCTTGTCAATCATATTTGTATAAAATAAAGCATGAAAATCTCCCACGCCATTTTTTTTCTTCAAAACCTGCATATGAACAAATAAGTGAGTCTAATATAATTCAATGGATATGAATGCTCACATTATGTGGCAGTCACTTATAGGGCCAATTGTACTTACTCTTGCAATTCTCATGCACCGGATAGATTATTGTCAATAAGTTTAGAATAGGTGTCTATATATAAACTTGTTTTTAGAGGAGGCATCATATAATCTTTTTTATGAAATAATTAATTCGATAATAACAACTAATTAAGGTAAGATTTTTAAGTATACACAACAACAACATAATAACATATGACCAAGATTATAGATCCAACCTAAAACCATTGCGACGTGGCATCGTTGATTCTGTTTGGTAAAAAAAATAGTCGATAAACTATGTATAGCGAATAACTTATAAGAAAATTTTATAGTGTAAAAAAGCTTATAAAATAGTTTATACTACCAAATAAGTTGGCCAATTAAATTTATATTGATTAGTTAATTACTTCATCCGATCTCATATATAAACAAATTTTAATTTTTTAGATTCATTCAATAATTAATGTATCTTAGTCTATAATATAAACCACGTACATTAATTATTGAAAATAACCATTTTTAAAGTTCTAAAAATTTGATTCCACCATTTTTCAACATGTTAATCAGTGTTCTAAGAAAACTCTTTAGCACTTGATAGAATAATTATGCACAAAATATTTGAGTACTAATTTTGTGTGGAAAATGCCATATTATTATAAATAGAATGACAGGTACTCATGTAATAGTAAAACTCATTGGTTACGTCATAGAATATGATTGGTTAGAACAATGATTCTATGACATTCAAAAAGATTTTGCTTGATAAAAAAGCAAAAGATTTTGATATGAGCGACAATTACAAAAAGAATGAGCAGTGTTAAAAGTTGGACGATCAAGTTTGAAATTTAGAGGACAAGCCCCTGAGGCTGAGGGCATGATTTTCATTTCTCTACAAATTTCTCCCGGCGGCCATGCTATGCTATGCACCCAATCATTAAAGGAGGAATCCAATCATTACCTTCTAAGAATTCACAAAAACTTTGTGTAGTAAACCAAGTTTGCTTACTACTCCCTCCGTCCTATATTATAAGCAAAAAAAATCACTTTTTATTATCCCAAATTATAAGCAAAAGTAACTCACTTTCATCAATTTCAAGGTTTACTTTTACTTACTTTCATAAAATTTACTCTCTCTCTTCCTTTTTCCATAATCAATAACCAATAAAAACTCTTCTTACATCTTCCCATGAAACTTATTTCTAAAAAAACACAAAAAGTCATACTTAAAATTATCACATTTTTACTTTTCTTAATAAGTGTAAATTTTTTTTTTTTGCTTAGAAAATGGGACGGAGGGAGTAGTAGTAGTACTCGACATTTCATTATTTGTAGTACAAATTTCAAGTTGTAGTACCTATGTGCTATTCTTTGGTTCTTTAACAAATAACCTAGTATCTCAAGGATACTCGTTACTGCATCTCCGTCTCAAAATAAATGACATGATTTTATTACGTGTATTATTAATCATTTAACCATATTTTTCTACTAATATATATAAGGGTCATGCTAACTAGTGCCCCCGGGGCACTAGTTAAGGATACTAAAAGAAGAAAATTCTGCATAAAAAGCAACACTTTTTACATATTTTAATGGTTGATTGTACAAATTTCAAAAAGATTTTACCATATTTGCTTTCTTAACTAGTGCCCCGGGGGCACTAGTTAGCATTTTCCTATATATAAGAGCGGTGCTAATTATTACGAAAGTTAGCAGCAAGAAAGACAAGAATTACTCATATAAAATAAACAAAAACAAAATAACATGGTTGAGAGGAATACATGAGGGTAGTTGGAAATGAAATAGACGGCTCAGATAGTCAGATGTATATTCTTCTCTTTCGTTAAGTGACTAATCGTAACATCAAGCATTTCCCTGTATATAAGTATGCAAATATTATCATATAATTAAGATGTTTGATTTTGTATCGATTAATATTTTCAAGATATATAATTTTTAGAATTTTTAATGATAAATAAATAAAGATATTAATGATCAAAGTTACGCATTAGCAAATGTGAACTGATCAACTGTGTCATTTATTTTGGGACAGAAGGGGTACTAATAGTATTTTTTGTTTTAAAAAAATACTCATAAATATCGTTTGAAATTCAAGGGTGCATGTTAGGGTATACATGTATCCTTTTTTCTAATACAATTTATTAAAAAAATCTATTATATCAGTATATTTTTACATTTAATTCTAATAATGTATGTTTAGCTATTGTACCAAAAGAAATGTATATTTAGCTAACTCAGTTAAGTTTATTTGTGTAAAATAAATAGAAATATGAAAGACGAAAAAATATTAATTGATAGATATATTTATTCTTTTTATTTTGACATTTTCGCTTTTTATAGTAACTACACATAAAACTTGTCAACGACGAAAAGTATTAAAACAAAGTTATTAAAAAAAACTATTTTATTTTTTCTCTGTATTTGGCCCTTTCATAAGATTTCAGCTAAATTCACCACTGTTTAAATTTTTAATATTTTATTTTTTATTGAAAAATGGTACTATATTATTATCAATTGTCATAGTTGCATAAAATATAATTTACTAAGTAAAACGACATTTTATTTGATACAAATTTCTTGTATTATTTTGGGACAGGAGTACAATATGGAACAAATCCAGATTTTAAAAAGTATTCGACGACCAAGTCTGTCTTGCCATTAAAAATTGTGTTAGTTAATTTGTATTAACTAGTGTTTGATTTTTGCTCTCCAAAAGAAAAAAAAACTAGTGTTTGATTTTTTACATTTATATAAGAGCCTGTATGATTGTTATAATAGATAATAAAAACATCATAACATATATAGACCTGAATAAGGATAAGATATTTAGGATATGAGTAAGATAAACAATATATCCAGCTATATGTTTGATGGGTATATATATATATATATATTTTTATGGGCTTTTGATGGGTATATATTAATAGGATTTTTCTTTTTTTTGTTAAAGTTAATAGGATTTTTTTATCATGTGTAAATTTGCACATGTTAAATTTAAAGTTAAAAATTGTAATTAGAACTTCTAGGGGTTAGTAAATAGGTGAAATGAAATTAGTTTTGTTGCAAATTTAAAATGCTTTTTAAATTGGTATTGTTTAATGTTGTATAAATCATGTCCAACTTAGATTAAGAGTTTGTTTTTAATTAGTTGATATATTGTGGGAGGACTGAGGAGTACCACCCTCGTTAAATTTCGGTATTTTGGGCTTTAAGCTCTCCAGTCTAATGTGTCAAAAAAAAAAGAAGCTCTCGGTCTAATAAAAAATGAAAAAATTAGACAACAAAAGTTTTCTCATATTATTGGCTTCAATCTAAAAAAATTACCAAATCTAACAAGAGTGTCTCCATCAAGCTTTGCTGTAATCCCATATACGTTTATGGACTTTGGCTAAGCTTACATGGAATTAATGCGGTTAATTAGCTATTCCTGTTTGAAAGTGCTTTGGCTATTAGCTTGAAACTTTATATAAATTAACATATGTTGTTATCAATCTAGTAAAAGAAGCTTTATATCAAAATAAAATCTAGTAAAAGAAACTCAGATTCTTGAATGGTTATGTAGTTTTGTATTTTATTAAAATCCATATTATTGGGAGGAGAGATGGAAAAATTGAAATTTTGTTTTTTTTTTTTAATAAGAAAAATTGAAATTTTGTTAGACATTCTATTTGTTGTTATTGTATATTGTTTTCTTGCAAGTTGCAAACGATGATATAATAACAATCGTTTTTCTTTACACTTTTAAGACTTGTTTGATAATCGGGATATGATAAATTTATTTATATATTTCATTTGATAGACTAAAGAGATATGATAAATTAAATCATTTCCTGACTCTATAATGTTCTACCTTTGTAATTTTTATTCTAAATTTAGATTGGGCTATATTATAAACTAACCCCTAATAGGATTGGAAAAGCGGTTATTTTGCCCTCATCATTCATCGTGCTCCTTGTTCTTTCATCTTTTCTATGTTCCTCTCCTCCATCGCCGACGTCGTCTTCTCCTTGTGCCTCTTCCATTGTCTTCAATACCTCGTCTTGTCACTCTTCAGCCTTTTAGTCTGGGTGATTTAGTTCTAAATAAATATGTAATTTTATAAGGATAATTTTGACAATTATTTGTGATATACTATCGTTATCAAGAGTGTATCAAACACTTGATATGACAATTTTATTATCATATATTCATCAAACACATAATATGATAAATATTTATCTTCATGTCTAAATCATATTTTATCTCTATCAATTCTATATTCTATCATATCAAATGGACCCTTAATTACTATACTTATATAGTCTTCCATCAATCTTTGTCTAATTAATTTTGGAGTGATATTATGTATTTTTTGTCGTGTGTGTATGAGTAGTTATTTCAACTAAAAGCCTCAACCGTTAATTTACAGTTCTGTGGGTTAAGCAGAAAATGTATGAGATTTTTGCTAGTTACACCTATTTTTTTCTGATTACACCCTCAAACAAAAAAAAAATCAATAATAGACGAAAAAAATACCTCTAATAGTCTCATATAACAATGGTAACTTAATACACAAATAGTTAATAATATAACAAAGGAAATATACAGATGAGAGTACGTATAGATTTAGACATCCAACTTGGAAGAGAAAGTGACAAAAGAAACTTATAATGTGACTGAAAATGAATGAATATATTAATGGTGGTGTGTTAGAAAACCGCGGCAGTTTTCTTCCTACCTCTCCGACACAAAGTGGTATTCTTATTACCAATTTTTTGTATTTTTCTCTTTTCCATAGTTTTATAAAATTCAGCCTAATGTGACAGCCCACAATATCATATTATTTGTGATTATGGACTATGCTAGTACCCAAAACCACCATCTAGTATTATTTCATCTCCAACTTTCGGCTTCTTGTGCTTTGTTTGTTAGTTAGTTAGTTAGTGTTCTTAAACAATGTCCAAAAAGCCACGAACCATACATCTAGAGGTAACATTATGTACCGTGTTGTAAAGTAAACAAACCTCTTTTCTAAACAAGGTAGGTCCTATCTTAGCCTTCTTGTTGGTAAAGAGCCTTTTGAGGCACTTAATTCATAAAATTATTAGTATTTGAAATATCAAAACTAGTTTATTTCCAAAAATAATAATATCAAAACTGGTTAGCACACTCTTAAAATTTTGTGTCCACTATAATTTAACTTTATAAAATCAACTTGTAAGATAAAAATTATTTTCACTTATAAACATATTTTGAGACAATTCAATGTGGACTTTTAACTAAAAGATCAAGCCAATTGTACTCACCAATTATATTATTTTGCCATCCGAATATCATCATCACTTCAATTTGGTATATATAAGTATAAACTAAATAAAATAGGATAAAGAAAATCATAATCAATCGCCTCCCTCTAGTCTTTGTCCAGATCCGTCGCCTCCCTCCCTATCCATCCAAAATTATCACCTTCAACATGTAGCCCTGTTAGTTTTCTTTTTACCGGTGTCCACCAACTTTCGACTCAAGGTGTTGCTTTTTGGATTCTGATGGTCCGAACACTTTTGATTTGAGTTCGGAAGTTAGAGTCTAGTGGCGTCATTATGGGTTGGGTTGGTGTGTTCTCTGGTGGTCATTAGTGTATTGTTAGGGGCGGATTGGGGTGATCTTTGTTGTACTATAAGATTGGTTAAAGTGTTTTCATCACTTTGCTTATCTTTGTATGGTTCAACAATTCCTTATACTTCTTGTTTAAGGAATTATCAATTAATAAAATTTTGCTGATTCAAAAAAAAATGTGGACTTTTAACATTCACTTATATTTTTAACAAAAATTAAAGTAGTGCAATGATGGTTTTTAAGAAAGGAAAATACATATAAATTTTCTGACTTGAAAAATGGTGTAAGTGACACACACATATATATATATATACTTTGTTTAAAAAAAAATTCGATATCCAACCCTACGAGGCTATGACTGACTAATTTGAGGGATCAATCTCACCGCTCGCATGCAGTAAGAGACATATATATACTCTTTTTTGAAAATTCATTATCCAGCCCTACGAGGCTATGACCGACTAATTTGAGGGATCAATTCCACCGCTCACATGCGGTAAGAGACATATATACTATAAATGAAAGAGTGATAATATTATTTTAATTAAAGTACTCACATGTATTAGGATTATTTTTATTTTTTTAAAAAAAAATACACATATAATGTGTATTCTGTCTTTTATTCTTCATATTTTACTTATTTGGAGATGGACTTTTGAATATTATCAGACTTTTTCTTTCTACGAAATGAAGAATTAACACAAAATACATATATACTTTTTTCATAAAACTTACCTAAGAATATTTGGATTTGGCTTTATATTTCGTACGAACATGTATTTAATTTTCACTGCCGGTGGTATGAAACCTCTTTAATATGTAATTTGTAAATATGTTTATCAACGTTCTTCAAATCTACTAAACTTTTTTTTTTGGTACAATATTAAACTTATTCAATCCGGTGATTTTTTTTTTGTCATGTAGTCTAATGGCTAGAAATTATAAGTGGATTGACCGGAGTTTAAACCCTAATTCCTGCATATATAATGCATTGTCCTACCAATATATTAAGCTAAACTCATGGGTGAAATTTTAGACCAAACACTCTTAAACTTGTTATTAGAAAATTAACACCTGAAAATTTCGAGGCAAAAGGAATCCCGCCATATTCACTCTAATTATTTCCATTTCCACTTTTTCATCAAATCAAAAGTCCTGCCTCTCAGCTATGAATGAATGAATCTGTATCATGATTGATGAACTTTATATATGCCTTTTCCCTTCTATTCTTCTTTTGCTTAGTCATCTCCGGGTTTTATATTATAAAAATTTCATGAATCTAGGACAAAGATTTGGTTGCAAAAAATGACAAAAGAATCTGTGAATAATTGTTTATATCGACATATCGACATATTGTAAAAAAGAAAGAAAAAAAATTATATCGACATGCATTTATTTTTTATGAACTTTATATCGACACGTATTTTCATCTATAACTAAAGGAAGTTCATAAAAAGAAATCTATAGCTAAAATATCAATATTTTTAAAATATGTTACTCATCTTGTCTTGTCTTGTCTTGTCTTGTCTTGTATTGAAGATGTAAACCTTGCATATTATTGTAGTACATTAACTAGGTAGCTAAATACAACTATAAATACATTACCAATTTTTGAAATCTCGTCACTGTATTTTTTATATTTCTTTGCCTTATATTGCTCCTATTTTAAATAATGAAACGAGTTAAATATATTTTGTTATAAAAAGAAAAATTCAACTGTATATACAAAGTATAATTTTTATGTATTCACCAGTCATAAATCTAAACCATACACACTCAAAAATAACATTTAAATGTTAATAATTAAAATTTTGATTCTTTTCTTTCTACAATTTTTCATGCGTGCGTTTCTATCTAATTTAGATTTGTGATTGTGATTATATAAGCAACACTCATACGTATAAGATATTTTGATCGGTAAACAGTAACACATAAATTAAGATATTTGCTTGGTATCTTTAGAACTAGTTCTCTTTCAGAAATGAGCAATCTCCTTCCTAACAGACGATTGTATTTTCGTGTTAAATACTCTTAAACTTTGAAGAATCATGTGTGCTATCTTATGTCTCTTTGATACACTTTCCTTCTTTGATGCACTTTCCTTTGATGGTTTCTTTGGTCCCATTTATGGAGAAGAAAAAACACATATTAAACTTGGATTCAGGACTAGTGTTTACAAAGAAACTAATTAAGTCAAAGGAATTGCCAAAATTCCTGAGCGGACATAAAAAAACGATCTAATTTTGATTTAATCAAACACTAGAGAATGTTTTTTAAATATTGATTTGAGATAAATCATTTATAAAGGGTTATGTAAGAATAACCCAATTGGTAGCTATTGGGGATATTGTTGGGGGGTTGAGATTCGAAGCACAAATTTTTCAGTGTGTGGGTGTAGTCACTAGATCACTAGAATAAAAAGTAATTTTGGAACATTCTTTAAGACATTTAAATACTAGTGGTAAGTTTTTGATAAAAAAATTATAAAAATATATAAAGTTAATGCATTATAAATAATTTCTTTGAATTTTTAAATTTTTTTGTGAAAAGAATATCGCTAGCAAGACAAAAAAAACATCTATAAATGCTAAATTGTAGGACTAAATTTAAGTTTATAAACATATACACGATCAATTTAAATAAATGAATATCTTATTTCAGTAAAAAAATAAAATAAATAGAAGATAAAAAAATGGAGGAAATTCAGACCAAATTATCCATTTTATTATGTATGATATACTACCATTATCCGAATATTTTCCATTTTTGTATTGACTCGCCCACGCAATGCCCAGTGGTCTTCTAACACCACTTCCACATGTCCCTAATTTATTGAAGAATTCCAATTTTATCCTTACTACTCTGATTTCACAACCTCGCCACCACCGCGCATCCCAACGTTCTTCTCCTCACTCACTTCGCATCTCTTCTCGCTCAACCGCAACAGGTACGCCAATCTTTCTCTCTGTTGAACAATTCCAGTTTATGATAATATAATTGTGACGACGATTCTGTGAAGAATTGTTCGTTTTCGGTTATTATGTACAAATACGCTGCCGATTTTTGATCTGCTTCTTTTAGAAATGTAGTTGATTCGTTTTCTACGTTTTTAGATTCATTTTTCTTTAGATCAACCTGTCTTATTTTTATTCATCGTGTTCTTTTATTTGATTTGGAGTGAGTGATTATGGTTTGTTCTGCAAGGCAAGGCTTCGAGCTTAATCATATTTTGTAGCAGAGGAATACCTAGAAAAACCACAATAGTGTGTTTCTGTGTTTGGATGAGTGAATATTTTGATATAATGTACTTTTTTTTTTTAAGGAATTCAAATTTTTCTATTTAAAGTTTACAAAGAAAAATTTGAATTATCTTGAAAAATTACATTACCACGAAATATTCACTCATCCAAACACACTCTAAGAGAAGCTATTAAGAAAGAGCTGGAGATTAATGAGTTGGATAGTGATATTATATATGATAGAATTTGATCCATGTAGCCGACTCCACTTAGTGGGATAAAACACTTGGATGTTGTGCATCTTTAGGTACTAATCAATACTCCCCCATTCTTATGATGTGTGACTTGTTTATTACTATAAACGAAATTTAGGTGAATAGTCATTTTACCAAATTAGCCTTATCAAGTATTAGTATATTTGACTTTAACTTAAATGCAAGGTGAAATATATTGATTTGGAAGTGATACATATAGTATTAATCAGATATTACAGTTGATAAAAATATAATCAGTATTACATTGAAAATTGAAAGTTACACTCATTTTTTGAAGATTATTTTTGCAAATGCGTCCCTCATTGTGAGATGGAGGGAGTAATTAGCAGCAAACTTGTGTTGTGTGCTTATTGAGCTGTTCATTATTGTTCGGAAAGACAATATATGGGTTTATATATTGTCATAGATACTGGTTTGAGGATGAACTTTGTCAGTCACACTTTATTTTCGGTTTTGCTATCATATCACTGCAGATATGGATACTTCCTCAGGTCAAGGAATTCTTTACCCGTTGCACCGTCGTAAAACTCTTCACCTGGTTTGTCGCAACTTTAGCTTTGTGCATTGGAGTATGTTATGTTTTAGTAATTGAGAAATCGTTTCATTAATTTCAATAGTACTGTGGGCTTATCCAATCTCGTAATGTATACAGGTTAGACATGCCCAAGGGTTTCACAATGTTGAAGGAGACAAGAACCCTGACTCGTACGTATCTTACGATCTTTTTGATGCAAGCCTGACCCCTCTTGGCTGGAAGCAGGTAATTGTTGCATTATGTAGAATCTCACTGTAACTGAGACAAATGCTTCATATATTCTGCAGAGATTGATATCAGTGTTATGCCTTAGTATATCTGCACTTTGTTTCTCGTGAGGGAAATTTGTCTTAGTGATCATGTCATTCTAGTATAGTTCTCTATCTATCTGGTTCTTTCCCTCAATTTTCCTGGTTCATTTTTAAACACTGTGGTGGAATATTTGTTGTTCTATATGACAGGTTGACAATCTGAGAGAGCATGTTAAGGCAAGTGGTCTCTCCAAAAGAGTTCAACTAGTTATTGTTTCCCCCTTGTTAAGGTATAACTTGGTTGTAATTTGGAATACCATTATTTGCTACTAGTCACATTTTTTCAAGATTGGTTACTTATAGGTGATGTGAATTGATAGAAGAAATGTTATGATGTAAAGGTGTAGAAGAAGTCCTTTGCAAACCAGGAATTTGATATAATCTTGTAACTGTGAGATAAGATGACAGAATCAAACTCAAACGACCATATATAAAACAACAAATATTTGATGATTTTTAAAATCTATAATGTTTTACCGATTGTCCTAGGATTAATGAAACTCTAATGTTTCTACCAATACCTAGTTCATGACTCTTGCTTAAAATCTAACAGATCACAAATATTCAGAGAGAGAATGTCTCACATTACTGATTGAATTATAAAGTGTATATTATATAGATGTATACTTTTGTTATATGTCTAACATATACTATTATAGTGTCTTTCAAATATGACTGAGCTATGCTTCCTAATAAATGGTTTCTAGTTTATTTTTTAAATTCAGAAAAGGCAAGAACAGCTGGGATGTTACACATATGAACACGCCATTCAACCCATATAGTTTTATATTTAATATGTGGTTATTTTTAAAATGTATTGGTCTTGATTTGGATTTTTTGTTTTAAGCACAGAATAGTAATTATTTACATGTATTATTGAAAAAAGAAATAATTATTTACACGTAGTCTTGTGGGATTACACTGATGTTTTCACGAGCGTTCCTCTAGATATATTTTTCAGGGGGGTGGGATGAGGGGTCATTCAAATTGCTAAATATTTCATTGTAGGACCATGCAAACAGCTGTTGGAGTCTTTGGTGGTGATGCATACACTGATGGAATTGATGCCCCTCCTCTGATGAATGACAGTGTGGGGAATAGCAATCGTCATGCAGTTTCAAGTCTAAATTCGCCACCATTTATAGCAGTAGAGCTTTGCCGAGAGCATTTGGTATGTGATGATGAAAGTTTTATAGTTTTGGAGTTAAGAATCTGAGATATTGAATCTACTAATTACACCAATCGCCCATGTGCATTCTTCCTCCCTTTGTATATATGTTTCAAATAGAGTACGGCACCGGCACTTAGGAAATGTGCCAGATGAAATACTTTAGATTAGATTAGGTCATGATGAGCAGATAGTAGTTTCAAAATTGAATTTATACTATCTTTTATCTCATCTTTTGTCCTTTTTGTTTATTATTTATTATTTATATCTATAAAAAATGGCATTGTATTTAAGTTAGTTTGTACTTTGTATAATATGCTTGTTTTGGGTAATTCAGGGGGTGCATCCTTGTGATAAGAGAAGAAGCATCACTGAGTACAAAAATATGTTTCCAGCAATTGATTTTTCACTGGTAAGTAATCTATTTTGGGATAGTAGCTACTATAATTTTGTTCTGATGCATTCATACCTAAGGTATGATTGATATTTGATTAGATAGGATTCATGCTTCATATGAATTATGTTTAGATAGAGCATGATGAGGACATTTTGTGGAAACCTGATATTAGAGAGGAGAATGAAGAAGTTGCTGCCAGGGGACTGAAATTTTTGGAATGGTGAGTGATTAAATAATTCGCGTTTCGACTATGCATATTTAATAAGTCGTATTGAAAAAAGAAATAGGGAGAGCCACAGGTGTTTTTTTTTTTTTTTGGATTACAGAGCCAAAGGCGCATACTGAAAAAAGGTCCATATCACTACGGTTGAGATTTAACCTGAAATTTTTTAATTTGGTTGGAAAGTTTGACTTTTGACCATTTTGCAGTTACTATGACAGTGTTAAGACTTAAAACATTCAGACTATACATGTGTTTTCCCAATTTTTTTTTTCTTTCTCTAATGTGTTGCTCAGCATCTGAAGCAAACAATTATATTAGTCCATTATGATTATGTATTCTATTGATTTTTCTGAATCGGTTCAGGTTGTGGACACGCAAAGAAAAGGAGATCGCTGTTGTTAGCCACAGTGGTTTTCTATTTCATACTTTAAGTTCTTTTGGAAACGATTGTCATCCAAATGTGAAGAATGAAATCTGCACACAGTAAGTATTCATCTAAAAGTAGTGTCTTGTCTTTTTTATGACCACAACATTCAAATTTCGCGATATATGACACATATAATTTAATAAGGAGAATTTTTTTTTTTGGGAAAAGCAAATTGGCTAATATACACTGAAGGATTGTCTCGTAAGTGTAGCTCAGTTGATAGCCATCTCCGTAGCATGTACATACACTTCCCAGGATAATAGAATAGAAACTTCACTTCATGGTGTTATCATATGGCATAAATAGAAAATTGTATTGGACTTTTATAGGACTAACAGGTAAAATTTCTCCCTTCTTTTTTTACAGTTTAGCTAATGGTGAACTGCGTTCGGTGGTTATCATTGATAGGGGGTGAGCACCCTATTTACAGAACAACTTATACTCATTACTCAAGCTTCTGCAGAAAATTCAGTTGAGTTTTCATTTTTGCAGGATGATAGGGTCAGATGAGCCTTCGACCAACTATCCTGGAAAAATTCCAGATGGCCTCGACCTTCCTAGTGATGTTGCGGACGAGAAACTTTCTGAGAATGGCCCAACAAATTAACATGATGGGATTTTCTCCAGTTATATGGTTTCAGTAAAGCAAGTTCAGTGTCGACTTTTCAAGATGGTGATGACAACGATTGCTCCAATTTAACATTCATTAATGGTCATTGACTTTTATATGTAAACATTAGACATGTTCTTTTACTTTCCTAGTTGCCTTCCCTCCTTCTCATGATACATTTCAACGTCTGATCTGACCTCTTCTTTCACAGTAGAAAGAAAGGTTCATTGTGAAAGTCTTAGTGGTGGTAAGGCAATCAAAGTCAGAGCCATGGTAAAAGTAGTTTTAAAATTGTTAATTTGGAAATAATCTAAATCTTCTTATTTGAGTGTGAATCACCATTTGAAATTTTAATGACCTGTAAATATAGGCTGCTTATTGAGAATATTACGTTTTACACGTGAAGGTTAATATTGAGCATGTGGTTGTCGAGGCTGATAAATTGGTGGTCGAGGTTGTGCAGTGGATTCCAATATTAGATGTGGATGATGTTGTTTAGGTTGTTAAGTTTGAAAGCGCATGCGGCAATCGTCGCAGATGAATCTTGCCATTGTCACTCAATAAAGAACAAAAAATTTGATAATGTGTTTCGGAAATGAATGACTCATCTTGCGTAAATTAGAGTATAACACATTTAACAAGAGGAAGAACAATTTATATGGACACAAGCATATAGGTCATGCTAAAAAATTTATGACAAAAACATTTATACTTTATCATGCTAAATTTATTTATTTATTTTTATAGGTCTGAGAGACAAAGATTTAACAAATTATTATATTTTGTAAAAAATAATCTTATTTGTTAAATTTTAATGTTATTTTTTTTTTTGACAAATTTTTTTTTAATGTTATTATAATCATATTATTGTGTAAATAAAGCTACTTAAAAAATGAGATGGAGTAACTTCTAGATTCATCCATGACATCTTCAAACTCTGGCATCGCATTCCACTTTATGGAATTAATCAACTACAATTTTGAAGTCAAAGACAAAATCAAGTCTATCATGTACTACCACATTTGATTTCTATCAACTGCATTTATCTCCTACCATAGAATTCTTCCATTCCTTACTTTTCATTGCCTCTTCAAATCGTAATGGCTCTGAGTTAGCAAAACATTATGATTGAAATGGTTCTAAGACAACGATTATGAATGTTAAATGAGTTTCTATGTAATTTAGGCAATTGAAATTATGTTTGAAATGGTTCTAAGACAAAACATGATAACAAAGCAGAACATAGAGGCTAGAGCAAGTTGCAAATCAATTTATGGAAACACTAAGGTGTCAGTTTCACTTATACCAGCTATAATTAAATCCTCTAAAATACTTATGATCTCTACTTCCTATTGATGACAACCATCTACTCTATTGCTAGTAAGAACTACTATGATCGATGATAAATAACATTCTTTCTCTTAATGTGTTGCCTCCATGGCCATACAAGATAATCAGTTAGAAAGAAACATTAACTATCAGGCTCGTAACTAAATACCGATTGAAATAATAGATTAGGTTATAGTCGATCCAACTTATATCAACTATTCCTATATTTCCATTAATTAACTACGGTGAGTTTACCTATAAACTAATCAACTTGTTAAATGATACTCGACAATGGAATTCAAACACAGGGATTAATTCAAATAAAAGTAATTGAAATAAAATTTCACAAATCCACAAGTATGTGATGATGATTTTGTTATTGCAGGCGAAGAGAATCGAAAATCGATTAGGCCTGATCTTCCTCATTCCTTCGTACTGTATATTTTTTTTCCATATCAGCCGCTGTAAGGTTTCAAAGTACAGAAGTTGCCAAAGCCAGCAGTTTTGAAAATTATATGAAAATGTGTATTCATGCTATAGAGATGAGAATGTATGGAGGAGAGATAAAGCCCTCAACCCTTAAAGGCAAATAACAAAAAACCGATTAAGATGGATAGTAGAAGGATGAGACCGGCAGCTATAACACTAATGTGACCTGGCTTCACGAGTTTATCACTAGAACTCTCTCCTCTGCTATCAAGTTTCATCTTGTCCTCCGTGAGGTGAATTTCTGAATAAGAGGGCACTGCTACATCCCAGAAAGATTTAGTTTTGAAAGATACGACTTCTTTTTCTGGCTCCAAAATTGTAGAGACCTCAGTTGGAGCTTTCATGGATAACAACTCCATACAGTGATCTTTTAAAACCTAAGAACAAATCACAAGTAATTGACCTTAAAACCAAATCATACCCGCAAACAAAATTCACAAGCAGATAGAAACCAAACCTCAACAGTCTCAGAAGGCTGCAAGTAATCACACACATATGTCCCTGCTAACCATGGTGCGAAAACTCTTCTAGGAAAAGGAAGGTTGCATTCTTTTCTGTCAAAAAAAGAATATTGGATATATTATTTAACCAAATGCGGTACTAGGATTCAACCGTTAAAGAATATAGTCGGAGAAAAATAAATGATGAATCGCCGAGAATCTATTTTACGCCAGGGTATTAACATCGTAACAAGGCACCAAGAATAAAATGTCTCAATTGATCATGTAACCAGGACTCAGGAACAAGCATATACACTAGATACAGATGTCTCGGAACAGAAAATTGGAGTATATCAATGAGTGATATGTAAATATCACATTACAAACTACTTTACCTCAATAAATGCAGCACAAGTTGGGAAACAGGCTTTTCAACTGATACATCATCATCACCTACTTGCCTTCCAACATCATGATGGTTACCTGAATCAACATCCGTCTCATCACAGATTATATCCAATCTACTTTGCAGGCTTGTAATGATATCTCCCTACGCACAGAATTATGATCCAGGACAATATTGGAAAAGATTAGAAAATCAGTGAAGTTGTCACTTCATTACTCTCTAAACATGTGAAAGAGTGTACCACCAAATAACAATACGCCAAGCTAAAGATAGCCCTTGAATAAAAGAGCAGAAATTTAATCATAAATAAAATCATGAATAGAAAAAATATGAAAAGCTTTTTACTCACCTTTATATCAGTGATAGCTTGTGAAATTGGCTCTTTTGAATTCAGATACGCAAATGAACATATTGTGCCACTAAAAGAAAGAATACCAGAAACATCTTTTTGGCTGTATGCTTTATAAGATATTAACAATTAATGTTAGAACATGAAGTCTTAAACCAACTGGAAAAATATCAAGAGCTATTGTAAACAGAATATTCTTATATGATATAAAATTGAAGGAAAATTTACCTTCAATAAAACTATTATTCGAAAATGGTATAAGCAATTCAACTTCATGCACACCATCAGACGACCATGGTTCACTGTCAAGAACCTAAAGTGGCAGAGAAAATAAATAAATTTTAATAAAATAATGATAATAGAGAAATGTCTTGTACTGTTTAATAAAATACAAGTGCACAAATGTGTGAAATGAGAAAGAAAAACAGGGGAAGATTAACAAAACCTAGAGTGGGTGGATGGAAGAAAAATTCTTTTGCAACTAAATATGTACGTGAATATCTTTTTTATACAAATGAGCATTGTACCTTCAAAGAAATTATTTCACTCCAAACCACAAATAGTAGCAACTTCTCTTAATATTTATCATGTGTGATATGAATCACAAACATCATTATCTCTATCATTGGTAGCTTACAATTTTCTGACCTGCTTACACATGCACACTTTATTCATTTTTATTAATTATCTTTATCATTCTAGTGTATTACAATTAAATCTCGAAATACTAAACTATGATTATGATTGATCATCAGATGATACAAAAAGATTTAGCACTAACCCCTGCTCATAGCGATACAATAGAAGACTCCTAATCCCTAATTGAACAGGGAATCAGAGCACAATAATAACTTTAATATAAAAACTAAACTTAAGAGATACTCTAAGAGAAGAAAAATCCTATCAGATAGTTCGAGATAATATCAAGTTATCATATGATATTTTTCTTATGTTCTAACAACTTCAGTAGTTGCAGTGCAACCTCAACCCAACACTATCCACAGTCTGCAGGATTTCACTTGCATAGATCGATGTCAAAATGTTGCTCTTATTGAATATTCAAACTAAATCTGATAACAAAACCAGCATGCAATATTCAGTTCAGAAATCCATTGTATCACAATACAAACACATATCATAGGAGCTAAACACACTACAATTTACAACCAGGGAATTAACGACTTTGCTACTCAGAACAATTGAAAACACCAAATTGTTCTTACTTCTGTTATGACTTATGACAAAATAATAGCTGCAAATTAGAAGTGAAAAGATTAAATAAAATTGGAGAGTGGAATAGTTTACCAATTTACCATCGATCAGGGATTTTGCATCTGAAAGTTCTTTGGCATGAACTGATATTGCATGATGAAGAACGTCACTCAATGTATGAAATTTGGATGAACCGTCACGCAATATGGGCAACCTTGTAAGATATGATACCATATATAAAAACTCAATTTACCAACAGACTCTAGTCAATAAATAGAAGAAATGTCCCAAATTTGTGAGCTTGTTACCTGAGGTTAAAGTTGTGCATACACCTAAAAGTTTGAAAAGAACTTAAGACCTTCCCCGTTTTAAAATCACACGGGCGAAGACTACTAGATGTAATATTTGAAGATAGTGAGCAGTTTCTACAATTCCACCTGCACAAAATAGTAATAGAACAAACACGGAATCACACCATATACAAAAATATATTCTCATCTAAACGAACTATTTTGGGAGTGTAAGAAAATACAAGAATTTGGGTTACCTTCTCGGGCCATAACAAATTTGAAGAAGCAGTCTTTCACCCCAATTAACCTCCAAAACCGGAGCTGCTTCAGCCACTCCCTTAACAGTCTGCAAGGGAGCAAAAGGGGAACAAAATTACTGAATACCAAACCTAGAGACACTTCGGATTCGACACTGACACATGGGGTTATGTTCAACAACTTTCATTTTCTTACATTATATTACTATCAGTGTCTATGTGCCAATGTCAGTGTTGGATTCGACATTCAACACAATATTCATGCCTATCTCAGTGCTTCATAGCTAGAACGTAACACAACATACAGAGGCTAGTGACTGAAATTCGGTAACATATATATACCTGGCAAAGCATTATGGTTGAATTCTTGAAAGCATTATCATTAACCCAAACATAGACACCAACAACCTTAATGCCACCGACTAACATTCTAGAAACCTTGGTAATAACAAAATTGAAATCAAAATTAGTATATGCAAACAATACAAGAAATAATAACAAAGTAGAGAAATGAACCTGTCGAGCGTGTTCGGAAACCCAATCCTTATCGATGAACAGAGAAGAAGAATCAGGGGTTTGAGATTTTGATTTGGAAGCGGTTTTCTTATAAGGTTGAGTGATGGAAGAAGCGGGTTCGCCAGAATCATTGTGTGGAGTTGGAATCAAATCGAAGAGAAAGACACGGTCCAATGCGGAGCTGAATTTTCCTATCAGTAGACCTACCTGCAGTGAAGTTGGTTAGTAGTTAGTTGAGACTTGAGAGAGAGTGAGTGACACAGAGAGAGAGAGAGAGAGTGCCTCAGCTGGAGGGGAAGATTTGGTGAGACGATACTCGACCGATTGGAATCGGGTTTCTTCTCCGACGACGCCTTTCACCATGGCTGGCGTTTTCTATTGGGTGTTGAGTTCAAAGATTTCCAACTTCAATACTACAAATGTTTGATTTTGTCCAAAATCAAAATTACCTAAATAAATATATTTTATAGAAAAGAATAAGCCAAATTATATTTTCCCTTAACTTTTTTTAATGGCTTCATTTTAGTCCTTTCAATCAGTTTTCTTTAATTATTGTTCATAACACTTAATTTCTAAATTAAAAATAAAATTATTAATTTCATATTACGTTCAAAATTAAATAAGTTAAAATATATATTATACTCTCTTAACCATTTGATCCTGAGTTTGATCCCCGGCCGATGTGTACGGAGAAACATTTGTTGGGAGAAGTCACTTCCTTAAATGGATCTCAGTTACCTCGAAGAGATTAGTCTATGTAGTTTTACATACATTTGGTTTACAAAAAAAAAAATTTATTTTAATATGAGATAAAATGTACGAGTTTTTATTTTTTTACTTTTTGAAGCAATAAACTCTACAAGTTTATGAGTTGAATCTACATTTCGATCCCACTTAGTCAAAACGAGTTGAAGTGAATATGCAATTATGAATAAAAGAAACATCACACCAAGACGGGAATTCAAAACAAACAATGTACTATGACGGAAAATCAAAATAAATTGTACTAAGATGAAAAGAACAACATACAAATAAATCACGAAGAAAAAACTCAAACAAAACCGAAAAACATTTTAAAATCAATTTTAAATAAAATAATATTTTTTTTGGTTTATTTAATGATTAATAGACTAAAATACATTATTTGTTAAATGCACATAAAAAATTAATTTTTTCTTATGATAGAGAACAAAGAGAAATACCATTGTAAACCAAAAAAATAACAAAGAGAAATACTCCGTACTAATTGTTTTTAAAAAATTGCCTTTAATCAAAATCATAAAGATTACTATTAATTAAAAAAAATCATAAAGATTGTAGTTGAAAAAATCATAAGGATTATTTACTAGAAACGGTTACAAGAGATAAACATTATTAAAATCATTAATGGAAAATTTTGAAAAAATTTGAACAAAGGAATCTTAAAAAACGAATATGGTAATAAATTAATAGCATATATAAAAAGTAAAAGAATATTCAACGAGATAGATATCCAGCTGGACTAGTCTATCAACATTACCACAAATGAAAATGAATACACTGTGAATTAAGGTCTGTATTCACATTTCATATTCATATCACCGTATTAAGACATTAAAGATAGAATTAATTAATAATGATACAAAAAGAAGAAAGATAGAATTAATAGCATTGAATAAAAAGACAAATAATACGGAGTATAAAAAATTAAAAACACAGCATCATATATCGCAAGTTCGAAGGAACAAGATTACAAGAATCAACCCGTAAAAAAAAAAAAGATTACAAGAATCAAAACGCAGTATTATTTTCAAAAAAATAATAATACTATTTTGTTGTGCGTGCAATATTCACAGCATACTAGCATGGGTTCCACCGTTATAGATGAGGATGTTTCACCCATACCGGAGGTTCGGGCAATAGTATCAAACGATGATGATCCGAACCAACCGGTATGGACGTTTCGAATGTGGACATTGGGGATTTCATCGGTGGTATTGCTTTCTTACTTGAACACATTTTTTAATTACCGGAGTGAGCCTTTATTGGTGACAATGATATCGGTGCAAGTGGCAACGCTTCCTTTCGGTAAATTCATGGCTAAAGTGCTTCCGACGAAAAAATTTCGGATTATCGGGTTTGGGGATAGAGAATTTTCATTGAATCCTGGTCCTTTTAACATGAAAGAGCATGTGCTTATTTCAATATTCGGGAATGCTGGTGCTGCATTTGGAAATGGTTTTGCTTATGCTATTAGTATTGTTGATATTATTCGTGCTTTTTACCATCGGAAGATTACATTCGTTGCTAGTTTGCTTCTTGTCTTGACTACGCAGGTGTGCATGCATAACTCTCTTAATTTCTTTTGTATCAATTTAATTTATTTATCTGAAAAATATTTTTTTCATCAATTTAATATTGTGTTTATAACAAAAGAAAATTATTATATTTTTGTCAAGTAGTTTAGTGGCTAGAAAATCTAACCTTAAGGTGGATAAGTGAAATGATCTGAGTTCGAGCCTCAATCTTCTGCTTATATAATGCAATGTCCTACCAATTGAGCTAAACTCACGAGACCAATATTATATATTTTAAACTTAAGTAAACATGGAAAAAAGATTAAAAAGGATTGAAATAAAAAAAAAAGAATTAAATTGTTATTGTAAATTAAATTAAAGGACTATAAGAATGATTTTGCCAAAATATTATTATTATTTATATTTATTATTGATCTTTTTGTCTTTTTATAAAAATAAATAGATGGAGTAATGCTTTTATATTCTCCATTTTCTTAGAGTACAAACATGCTATTGATGTTTGGATAATTGAAATGTGCACATTTAGATTTGGTTAGTTGTGTTTGCGTTACGATAATATTTAATTTGCATGAATTAATGGGGTTTTCGCAGGTATTGGGGTATGGATGGGCAGGCATAATGAGGAAATACGTGGTGGAGCCAGCGGAGATGTGGTGGCCGGCCACTCTAATGCAAGTCTCTTTGTTCAGGTATGTATCTCCGCCGACGATTTTTTTATTACATTCTTGCCACGGTTACTATAAGTATTTTAATATTATAAACCAAATATATTAATTACTTAATAAATTTTAAAAATCCAAATTTAATTACTACTATAACATAAAACTTAGGAGTATCATAAATAGATAAATATTTACTACTTACTGGATTTTGGTTTATTGATTTTTTTTTCTTTCTCAATAACTTTTCTAATTTGAGCATAAAAATTGAGCGAGCGAAAAACTAGTGTGAGTGTGTTTGAGAGTAGCGACACCTCCTAGTTCCTAAAGGCAAAAATTAATGCTTATATTTTAGATATGTATTTGTCAATTCATAAATTCTATTATAAATTTATTTACAATTTTGATTATCCATTTGTCTATTTTTTTTTTCTTCCATTCACACAATTGCATTAACCAACTCTTCATAATTTTTTACTAAATAAATGATATTTGATTATTTGTACCTTATTATTTGTATGTTCTTTTACATTTGAATCGATCAATTTTAATTGGATTGATTTGTGGTTTTAACCGTATATGAATTGGTCCAAAAAAAAAAACCATATGTAGAATTTGAGTGTTATATTTCCTGATTAAATGCTTAAAAAATTGAAATTAGTTCAATTTTTTTTTTTGAAGTAATCCAAATCAACTATGATCAATATTGTTTAATTTGATTTGGTTTATTGTTTAATTTCATGATATGATGAATATCATTATGTAATTATTATTGAATTTATATATAACACATGTGTTTTCAATCTATCTATACATGCAGAGCTTTACATGAAAAGGATGAGAAACGAATGTCAAAAGAGAAGTTCTTTTTTATTGCATTTATTTGTAGCTTTGCATGGTATGTGATTCCAGGGTACCTCTTTACCACATTATCAATTATTTCATGGGTTTGTTGGATATTTCCAAATTCAGTAACAGCCCATCAAATTGGATCTGGAAAACTTGGGCTTGGTTTTGGCTCATTTTCTCTTGACTGGACCACTGTTGTTGCATTCCTTGGGAATCCACTTGTTACACCAATTTTTGCAACGGTTAATATCCTTGTTTGGTTACATTTTATTAGTCTACATGCTTATTCCTATGGCTTATTGGGGATTAAATCTCTATAATGCCAAAAACTTCCCCATATTCTCTTCTAAGCTATTCACTGCACAAGGTGTGAGATATAATGTGTCAGCTATTGTGAATGATAAGTTTGAGATAGATATGGATGCATATCTTAAACAAGGTCACATCAATATGACTATCTTCTTTGCTATTAGCTATGGTCTTGGCTTTGCTGCCATTATCTCCTCCCTCACTCATGTTGCCATATTTAATGGAAAGTAAGTAATGGTTATGTTTATTTTTTAAAAAATTTACTACATTGCACAATTTGAAATTGCAGTTGTAATTGCGGTTGCATTTTTACTAAAACTTTGATATTGTAACCAAATGCGTAGTCACAATTGCAATTGTGATATCGTTTGAAATATTTTTAAAAACTTCTATTTTATATATTGCAATGCTGAACTAATTCGTGGAAATTAATAATAATTATGTTAGTTTAAATTAACAGGGAGATATATCATCAATTTCTATCTTCCCGAACAGGAAAGGAAGACATTCACACAAGAATGATGAAGAAGTATAAGGACATACCTAGTTGGTGGTTTCATGTTACACTTTTGGTCTCATTTCTAATTGCACTTTCATTGTGTATATTCATGAAAGAACAAATACAAATGCCATGGTGGGCACTCATCTTTGCATCAGGACTTGCACTCATTTTTACTCTTCCTATCAGTATCATAACTGCCACTACTAATATGGTATACACTCACTTTAGTTCCTAATTTTCTCTATTTTTAGGTTTACATTTTCGTCCCATTTGTTTTAAGGTATACCAAATATATATATAGGATTAAACACGGTTTTGCATTTATTGTCTACCATTTTCAATTTCCAGACTCCAGGTTTGAATATTATTACTGAGTACATAATGGGTGTGATTTCGCCTGGATTACCAATAGCCAATGTTTGCTTCAAGACTTACGGATATATGAGTATGTCTCAGGCCGTTTCTTTTCTATCTGATTTCAAACTAGGACATTACATGAAGATTCCACCAAGATCAATGTTCATAGTTCAGGTATTACTCAATATATACTACAATAATTGAACAACATTGGTATTTTTCTCTTTCAGACATGTTCAAAATTTAAATTTCCGTCTTATAACTTCTTTAATCTTTAGCTCAGATTAGTTGAACAACTTTAATTAACTAAACCACTAATTGTGTAACTAAAATTTAATAATGAATACTAATCTTGCGAGTAAAATTTTATTCATCAGATTATAGGGACTCTTATAGCTGGAACTGTGGATGTTGGTGTGGCATGGTGGTTGCTAGGTTCAATACAGAACATATGTCACGAAGAACTCCTACCACCTGGTAGTCCATGGACATGCCCAGGTGATAATGTGTTCTTCGATGCATCATCCGTTATATGGGGTTTGGTCGGTCCAAAAAGAATTTTTGGCCCACTTGGAAACTACTCAAAGTTGAATTGGTTCTTCTTAATTGGAGCATTAGGCCCATTAATCGTATGGGCCCTTATGAAAGCCTTTCCAAATAAAAAATGGTTATCACACATTCACATTCCTGTTTTACTTGGAGCAACTGCACAAATGCCACCAGCTAGCACAGTGAATTTCAATTCATGGCTTATTGTTGCAATCATATTTAACTATTTTGTGTATAAATATCATAAGAAATGGTGGGAAAGGTACAATTATATTCTTGCTGCTTCTTTAGATGCTGGATTGGCTTTCATGACTATTCTTCTCTTTTTTACGGTTAGTAATGGAGGAATAAGCTTGAATTGGTGGGGTCAAGATGAGCATTGTCCTCTTGCTGCTTGTCCTACTGCTAAAGGAATAACTGCTGAGGGTTGTCCTACATTTTCATAATTTATAATTTAGTTTTTGTTCTTCAACTTTTCTTATGATGATGAAATTTGGATTCATACTTAATTGTGGGAATATGTACCTTCATTGACTTAAGTTGTTTTAAGTTTGTGTGCTTTGAATTATTTTTTTGTCTTGTTAATTTGAGTTACTTGCAATTTTATTATTATATTTTAGTGAGGTGGTCTAATGTTGATATCAGTTTAAGAGAATAAAGAGATTCATTTTAATTTAAATATCATAAGAGGGATACAGATAAAATGTTTTTTCTTGCACACTATTATAATTTTACAGTGTCAATATCAGACTAATGAAATTTCTCTTTTTTAAAAAGTGTTGACTTTTTAGAGAATGAAATAAAACAGGGAATGTACTTTAAGAGAGTATTGTTAGTATTTATTCATAGTATTAGTCTAAAATTCTCGATCCATCCTTCGATATATTTCATTTATTCAGTTTCTTTCTTCAATTTTTTTGATGATGATAGAAATCTGGATTCATACTTAGTTGTGGGAATATATGCTTGGATTATATTATTTTTTGTTTAAAGTTTATGTTGTTTTTTTAGTTAAGTAATCTAGTGACTAGAAATTTATTCTTTGAAGTGAATAAGTAATGAATTGAAGGTTTAAGCTTAGATTCCTGCATAAAGTTTGTGTTTGTTGTATAAGAAAATGTGTTTTGTTTTATTAAAAAAAATTGGATTTTAGATGAAGTAACAAACATCTGAAACTTACATAAACAACTACAAAATCCTATGTTTGAAACCAAGTGAAAATATTTGACCTAACAATATTGATATTTGTTCGTTAAGTTACGACTTGTACATATAAAGCAATTTATTGTAATTTAATGTATGCAATAACCTCAAATATCAACATATAAGAGACAGTTGATTTTTTAGACTCATTGAATAATTGATATATTTGATTTATAATAGAGATCAGATACATCAGTTATTTAATAAATTTAAAAAGTAAATTCTCTTCTAAAAAACTAAATAGAGTATCAAACAAATACTACATAATAGTATGATAGAAAAATGAGCGGTAGGAATAAAGAGAATAAAGAGGTTTATTTTAAATTACATAGTATCAAATATCATAACAAGGAATACAAATATCATAAAATAAATTAATTCAAAGATGATTGGAAAAAAAGTAGATTTTGTTGCTAACTCCTTTAGCCAATTTAAGTAGAAACAGGGGAGGGGATGCCATAACAAAGGCAAGGAAATCACTGTTGTTAGTCTGTTACATAGTACTATAAAAAAATAAAGAATATTGTTTCACTAAAAAGCAAATAAACATTAATTGTATATACTAATTAAGTTCACAACAAAGAACAATTTCATTTATTCCATTTAATAACAATCTCCATTGGTGTGCACAAATTGATTATACACATTTGCAGATTAATTAGTGTTCTCTGTACTATATATATTTGGTGCATCAAACATGAAAAATTTCTATAACCATTATTACTTAAAAGTGAAAATTAAAAAGACTAAAGTGATTTCTTTTTCTCTCTTTTCGCGACAACAACCATAATTTAAAACCATGATTATCGTCTCAAATACTACTATATACCTTACAAGCTTACATCATTGCTTGAGTACTGTATTAGCTGAAGGTGCAGCATATCTAGCGGAAAAACCGCGGCCTAAAGATTCTTCATCATCCTCCTCCCAAGTACCATCATCAAAATTTTGAGCATAACTTAAAGGGTCATACCTAAAACCACCAACATGTCTATAAGTGTTATTTGTTCTTCTCTTCCATGGAATCTTCAATTTGAGATGCCCCCAACATGAAAATAACCCTCCACCACTTGTTTTGCTTCTTCTAGGAGATGAACTTGTTTCCATTACTAGCTAATGTTTCATGGAAAGAAAAGAATACTCCTAGTGTTGGTTTTTGTAGGGTCTTATTTTATTCACAACTTCTATTTTGCTATGGATTTTAAGTGTGTGGTAGAGAATAATATAACTTGAGAAAAACACCTTTTTTTTTGGTGTATAGAATATGGGGTCCGGTTATGGTGCATAAGCAATTGTTTATGCACCGTGCATAAGTTTACCGGAACACTTTTTCGCAACTGTTCCGGTATGCATGTTAAACCGCGCTAGGATTATTACACGTGGAGGGCTAATCTGATGGTCGTTATTCACTTATGCACCGTGCATAAGGATTATACTTATGTATAATAACTTCTGCCTAGAATATGATTGATTTTTTTAAGGTATGAAAAGAATCTCAGAATGTGAATGACTTAATGGTGCTAGTAATTCGGTTAATACTTTTATTAATTTTTATACGTTTAAATATGATTTTATTTTCCATAATTATTTTATTTTATTCCTGTAATTATAACATTTCATGTTTTAATCTATGTAAATTATTTTATTTGGATTTATTCCTTGCAATTTAAAAAATTGTTGTTTTTAGTCATTAACATTAATTTATTTTGCCATGTGGCGCCACATGACATTGTTATACTGGATTATATAACATCCGATATTAAAAACAATAATTATATAACTTTTAGAGACTGCAACTCAAACAAAAAAATTATAGAAATTAAAACTAAAAAATAATATAATTGCATGTACTAAAATTATATTTAAACGGTTTTGATATTAAAATGATCGAGATTGCGGAGGACCGTTTGCTCATGAATTCGGAAAGTAGCTTATAACCAAACACTCATTTGGGAACACATCACTTTCTAGGTTGATAATTTAATGGAGAATAATAGTTCCTCATTGACATACATTTTCAAGTATTCTTAATAGATATTACCTAGTTTCAAAAAGTGAAAAAGCAGCTTATTATTAACATGTTGAGTAAATGTGAGATTGTGAGTGTTCAGTTTCACATTATCTTTGAATCAATAGAATATTGAATATATAAAAAAAAGAATATTGAATATCTAAAATATGTGACCATAAATCTAATATCTCAAGATTTTTGGATACATTTGTATATTAAAAAGGAAAATGCTAACTAGTGCCCCCGGGGCGGGGGCACTAATTAAGGATACTTCGAATAGTGAAAGTACATTAAAATGCGTGCAGTTAATATTTGAAAAGTAAAAAAAAATATTATTTTCAATATAAAAGTTGTTTCTATTGTATTCTTAACTAGTGCAGACCCTATTAAAAATATATTAACTCTAAAATTTACTAAGATAGTGGATGTATGGGGAGTAAGAAATAGGCAACCCAACCGATGAGATGAGCTGATTAGAGTTCAAAACATTCAATTTAACATAATCACTAATTTAGTGTCAATTTCTTTTACCTATAAGAAAGAAAATTGTGTGGGTTAAATATTCATTTTAACAACAGTAAACTTAACTCGTATCATTAATCAAATATTGTTAGATGAATAAATTAAATAATCTCAGTTGTTAAAGCAAGAAAGGGATTTATTTGTTTGATGTTGTGGCGGGTTAGGCAAATTTTTGGAGGTTTACTTATGAAAGAGCATATTCCTACAAGACAAAACTTGTGCCATAAGAAGAGTGGCATTGTCAAACCCTTGTGTGATAGGTGAAGTCTTAAAAAGGTCCAAGAGTGGCATTATCAGCCTTGTGTGAGTATGGTCTATTATTCATTTTGTTATACCGACAAGAAAATGAAAACCCACTTTATTATTGAATGATTATCTAATATATCTTCATTATTAATAATAAACTGATTTAAATGTTAAAAATTTTGAACCTCTTAAATAAATAATTAAAGGTTTAACTTTTAACTTTTAACTTTTTTATTTTGTCAAAAAAAAATAAATTACCTTTTTATATTGCTAATTTAAAAATCTAATATTATTTTTTTGGTACAAAAAAATCTAATATGTTTATTTGAACATGTCTGTCATATATATTATTTTAAGTTGATTTTTTTTTCCTTAATCATTTGACTAGGAAAAGTGGTCTTGGTAACAGGAAATTTGATCAAGCTGCTAGTGAAGTATGTTAAAAAATTGTTTTAAACAGGATACAATTTAAATTCTCTCTAAGGGTCCATTGTAAACTAAAGTTTCGTTAATCACACCATTTTTTTATGTTGATTTGGGCACACATTTTCACTCCTTTCAATATGCCATGTTATTATAAGAGTGCTCAAATCTAAACTGATCATCCAAATAAAAACCATAAATTAAATCAATAAAAATTGCAAAAAAATTGATTTTATTTTTTTGTCTTTGAATCTCCTTTTGTGAAAATTGTTGGATCGAGTCAAATTTTGAATTAATTTTTCAAAACCGATCCAAACTGCATACATATATTTTAATATTGATTTAACTTTTTATTAATATGATATATTGCATTAGTTTATTATTTATTGGTTTTTAATTTTTCTAATACTACTTATTAGTTCAACCTAATCTATTTTCTTACTATATTATATATTTTAAACATAGTTGATAATTGTCATTCCAAAATATTAATTTTTGATATATTATATATTACATTTTACATGATTAAATCAAATCTATTATTTTAATGTGTCTTTATAATATTAGTATTTAATAAAAAATTACAATTTATAATTTAAATATCCAAAAATCGATCAATAAACTACAATTTTTAAATAATACTTTATAAAGTTGTTGTATACATATTAATAATCAGGCATCCTCGCTGGATTGATACGTCAATACGGATTCCATTGCATTCCAAACCAAGTGAGAAACTCTCGTCATGGTTGCGTCTTATTATTTTGATAAGTTGACTAACGTATATACAAGTATTTATTTACAGAAAAATAAAACTAAACAACAAGGTCGTTGTAGTATAGTGGTAAGTATTCCCGCCTGTCACGCGGGTGACCCGGGTTCGATCCCCGGCAACGGCGTTTTTAGCATTTTTTTTCTTTCTTTTATTCGAAAATGTACTCTGTTTGTTTTCACGCAGGATGTTATTTGAGAATTGGATCGAACGCTTTTCATCCTTTGCTTGCTTGGTCCAATATTTATAACTGATCCTTGTTTGTCTTTGCTCTTAATTATTTATTTTATTTTTGAAATATTGTCTCCGTTCTTAATGATAGACTTTTTATTCAAAATATTAACTAATAAGTTCATTCACCTTTAGTCAAATAAAAAAAAATATCATTCCTCTTTTCATCAGAAAATATGTAAGGATTTGTATCTAATGAATAACTAATTGAGTTTAAGGAATGAGAAATGAATAATGGTACGAATATAGTACCGTCGAAATTTCATCAACCGGCAAATTAAAGATTTACATTCTGAATTGGATTGCTAAAAAAACGATTCAACAAAAGAAGAAAAAACTTAAACCTTTGGAGAATAAACTGAAAAAATATTAATTCACCCATAAACAATATGCCCTCTAGCTATCATCAAGCATTCAAGCCCATATTTGCAGCAAACCTTTGCAGTACCTTGTAGTGTAACATTCATCATTTGATCTTCATCCTTACAACCCAAAATAGTACTCACATAGGAGCATGCAAATGCAGAATTTAACTAGGGAATTTTAAACAAATGCAATTAAAACAACACCATACATAATAATACCAGTTCTCTCCTGATTTAAAATCTAATTTTCTTTGCACCAAAAGTTTTTCAAAAGCCCTTCTTTCTTCAAGCCATTGCTTGCACATGACTGTACATCCATCAACTATAAAAAAAAACAAGACCTAGAAAGGAAACAACAAAGATAACACATAAGTACACATTATTAAACCAACAAAAATTGAGAAAGAATTAAGGTACTTGGCAATCAACTAAACGTCCACTTTTTTGTGTAAAAAAATATTAAAGCCAACTATTTGCTGTAATCAACAAATGTATTGCAGGAAGCCAAATTATGCCCTCATCCATGTTGAAAAACTGCATACAAAAGCAGTCTACAAAAAATCGAAATTACCAAAATAAGAGAGTTAGATGAACAATTCATCTCTAACAGACCCTTTTATTAGAGACAGAATAGTATTCCAAGTTCTAACTACATCATGTAAATACTTCAGTTAGTTAGTTTTCAATTCAATTACACTCAAGTTGATTGAGTTAGTTAGATGTGACTTCAATGGCTTGCTTAAATATAGCAAAGCCCTGCCGTGTATCTTACTCGAGTTTTTCATTTTTCTAAATTTAATGAATACAGCAATAGAGTCTCTTATCCATCTTCTAACACCTTTCGTTCTATTAAAACCGAACCTACACGTAGAGGCAGACCAAATACGAAAGAGAACAAGAATTATTTCTCCTCGAACAACATTGAGAAGAAACCCTGGAAATAAATGAACGCATTGTTATTTCTTCTCGAAGATTTTGCAGAAACATAAAAAACATGAAAGAAGAAAGTAAATTGTAATGGAAAGCAGAAATAATATCAGAGGGGGGAAAAAAGAGAACAAAAATTAGAACTCACCCGGCGTTGGAATACATAGAGCATGCCGAATACAATGATTCATTTGCCAAGCCAATGGGTGAAAAGAAGAATCACATGCTGGTAGCAAATTCTAGTGGTTCTAACTCGTTAACATGAGAGCCAATACACCGTTTTGCAGAAAAGTTAATGCAACCTTGGCACGACGGTAAATTGTAGCAGCAACAGAAGTATAAAAATCCAGCTAGTATTTGATATTTTACTTTTGAACTTGGTTACTAAAATTAATGACACTGAAGAAGCAAAAATAAACTCCAAAAAAGATAATTAGTTGGACCAAAATGTCGCAGAATGAGCGGCCAACTTGATAATTGATTTATAGTATCGAAAACATAATCCAAACTGAGAATCGGCTCACAGTTGTTTAAAGTTATATATCAAAACTTACATTGACAGGACAATTGCATCCAAGTACCACTTGACTTAACGTTACACAGTGTTATTGGAAAAAGGACTTATTCATTAAAATCCTGCACACTGAACCTAATTCCAACCAACAACTTAGAAATATAAAAAATTGCATTACTTGCTTGTCATAGAAATATAACAAACTGATAAACTACACCAATATTAGGAACCAACAATTGAACCGAAAAACAATAGACAAAAGCCTTTCCTTGTCAAGATTAAATTACACCTACCTTCTAATAAAAATAACATTCATTTTCATCATCCCCTCTTATGTCACAATAACAATTCAAGATTCAAGACAAGAAGTCGTTAACATAAGGGAGTACACCTACCTTCTAATAGAAATGACATGCATTTTCATCATCCCCTCACATGTCACAATAACAATTCAAGATTCAGGACAAGAAGTCACTAACATAAGGGATCTAACAAAGTCTAATGTAACAGCCATCTAGGAGTATAAGGTAAGCAAATGCATTTTATCCGTATTGACTAGTATCTTTTCTACAGAACTTTTCTTCAGAAATCTTCTGGAGCACAACTCATTAAATACCTCCAGAGCCTCCTCAGCTAATCCTTCATAAGCAATGCCTTCAATAAGAATGGTATATGTAGCTTCAGTAGGTTTGCATCCTTTTGCTATCATATGGGCCAGTAGATCAATAGCACGACTAGTTTGCCAAGCCTTACAAAGTCCCGACATGATTGAGTTGTAAGCGACAGCATTGGCCCTAATGCCTGATCTTTCCAAGTCACGGAAAATTTTGATAGCAACATCAAGCTTTCTCTCACGAATAAATCCCCCAATCAGTGAAGAGTATGTAATTTCATCGGGTTTAAGACCTCTCCTACGCATCTCATCCAAGAGTTCCACAGCATGCTCGGTTGCCCCCACTTTTGAAAGTCCATCAATAACAGTATTATAAGTAATTGCATTAGGAAAGCACCCGCCTTTACTACTCAACTGATTCAGCAACTCAACAGCAACGTTCACCTTCCCGTCTTTGCATAAAGCAGTAAGCAAAGTATTATAGGATGCAATGTCCGGGTAACAACCCCTAGACATCATTACTTCCAAATACTCAATTGCTCTATCCATCTTTTTTTCTTGACAAAACGCATGAAACAATGGATTGTAACTCAAGGAATCAGGAGTACAGTTGTGCTTCGACATCTTCTCTAAGATACCAATGGCCCTACCGAGCAAACCTTTTCGGCACAAGAAGTTAATCAAGATATTGAAAGTAACAACACTAGGAGAACAACCCTTGCGAAGCATGTTAGCCAATAAGCTCTCAGCATCCCTCCATCTTCCAGTATCACACAAGCTACACAAAATGATATTATGGACGATCACATCCGGTTCACGACCATAAGATGCCATGTCAAACAATAACTTAATTGCTTCATCCAACCTACCTTCCTTGCAAATCCCTTTAATAAGAACACTGAAAGTAACCACACTGGGTTTACATCCTTTAATCCTCATCACATCCAATAATTTCATCGACTCGCCAACTCCACTCTCTTTCATAGTCGCCTCTATCAATATATTGTATGTAATCACATTGGGATAACACTCCCTTTGTAGCTGCCTATCAAGAACTTCCATAGCTTGCTTTAATTTACCACTATCACACAAACTACTCAAAATCGTATTATAAGTAACCACATCAGGCGAAACACTCATCCGTTCTAGAAGCTGCAAAGCTTTCTCTATCTCCCCCGATTTACAATAACCATCAATCAAAACATTGTAGGCTATAACATCAGGAACCGCACCCGAACGTTCTAGAATTTCCATGACTCGTGTAGCTTTCTTAGTTTTACCGGTTTTGCAAAACCGACGAATAAGATTTGTGCAAACAAATACATTGGGAATGTTGCCTTTGAAACTCATGCGTTCAAGAAACTTAAATCCCTGATCTAATTCACCAATTTTAACAAACTTTCGAAGATGATTATTGTTTTCTAGCTCCTCTAAATTTCTTGAACCGTTTGGGGATGATTCTATGCTATTGGGATTCATTTTAGGGTTTTGTTGTGATTTACCGTTTAAAGCAGAAGCTTCAAATTTGGAAACGGCGAAAACTGTTCCGGTATAGTTTTTAGAACTTGTGCATTTGAGTTTAGTAACATTATGAGCAGAAATAATGAAAGGTTTATTTGTTGTGAAGCAACGTGTTGTTGTTATAGAATCTTGTTTGTGAGAGTGGTAGTGAAATGAGTAAACGTGTATAACTGAATTCATTGTTTTCACCATAATTGCTTCAATTAAGATAATCAAAATAAGAAGCGAATTTCACTTACTTTCAATCGGAAGATTCGTCGAAGACGGTGAGAAATGGAGTTTGTTTGTTTGTGTAGGCGACGATATTATCCGATACGGTTGTTTGGTTTCATACTCAGTTTCTGCAAGAACAGAGAGAGAGGTTTATGATTTACTATTATTTGTTTTTTTTTTTTTCCTTTGTTTTTCGGTCAAACGCTAGGGTATTGCTGGGTTTATGATACACTTTTTGTTTCATGGCCCAATAGAAAAAAAATTACAATATAGACTAATTTTATTTAAATTATTTTTTTAGTAAATAATATTTAAATTACATACAATAATACAAAATTAATACATAGTACATGTTAATATACTCACTCCGTTCTTTTTGATTAATACATGTATCAATCTGTTTGAATGACTGAATGTTATGTTTTGGTCAAAAAAAAATACTCACTTCATTCTTTTTGATTCTTAATTAGAGGCTTAAATAATTATCTTATATGGATTTGGAAAATATATTTTGTAAACATCTTGAAACTTGTATAAAACATAATAATTCTATTCATTTCGATGATTCCTTTCCTTATGAAGAACATAAATCAATTGGGCGATGTTAAAATAAGAGTTTCATGGTGATGCATTGCCGATGTAATATTTTGTCAACATCTCCAAGAACACACTTCGATTTTCCTACAGAATTTGAGCACAATTTTTGTTCGTCGGAAGAGAGACTTCAACAACTAGTCAAAGATCAAAGATTATAATAGATTGATTAGAATATGATGGTTGTTGTTTTGTTCGATCAATATGTTATTCCAAAGTTTATTTCCATCGTATTGAAACTTTGAAAGTAGCTTGTACTTCAAAATATATTAGTTGAATTGCATCTTTTGTTGATATAGGATTGAAGTAGTTATGCTAAATAACTATAAAAAATATTGTTATGCCCGAAGTTATAGTGTTTGTAGGATTGAAGTAGTTATGCCGAAGTTATAACTAAAAAATGTATTATTATTTGACGATTTGATCAACTTGGAGGACTGTATTGAACTATGCCTTATCGGGTTTTATTGTATTAAGGCATGAGTCCGCGCCTAAAAATTTGAAATTTTAAAATTTTTGAATAATGGTTTAATGATTTGTGAACTAGTTTACATTTTTTTATAAACGACATTATCCTAATAAAGTTATAGAACTTATCACAAGTATTCCCAAACTTTGTAGAAAATAATTCTACAGGAAGATTCTCATTTTAATGATAGTAGGTGTATAAATTATGCATTGTTCTTGTTGTAATAAGTTGCTAACTAGTGCAGAATTATAAGCGAGTATACCCAAGTAATTGTTGACAAAAATTAGTCTATCTATTTATATAAGCTATATATTTCCGAACTCGTATGGGGTTGTTCATAAAAATTTAAATCGACAAGGTGGACAATGCAGGACACACATTTAACAAATTTAAGAGTAACTTCTTAATACATATAGGTGTATATACATTAAATCCAGATATATTGGTTGTGATTAATACATATAGCTATAACAGAATTTGAAGAACTATTTAAAGGTTTTATAATTTTATCTAATTTTGATATCAATATGTTGAACAATAATTAATTAATTTTCCATTAATTGGACTCTAATGGACTTTATGTTATTTTCCAAATGAATATTCTTTAGAAGAATCTCTAGTGTTGATTTTTATTAAAATTTATATCAGAGGGTCCTTTTTTTGGATCGAAACAAGACATCAATGATGTACAATGCATGAATTCCATGTCTCACTATAGTATTCACCTCTCCAATAACTCCGCCTGAAAATAAAGGTGGACTTGTTGCATTTGAATTGTTTATGCGAATCTAGCATTACAAAATTAAAGAGAAAACAAAAAATGAAAAGAAGAAAAAATATATGTAGTTAGTAGTTACTATTATTTCTAACTAGTATATCAAAAGAATATGAAATTTTATACCTGCAACTCAGAAGAATGTACAGATGCTAGAGCTAGTGGTAATTTGTAGGTTCCATTGATATTCACATGATCAAGATTGAAATTAATTTGCCATGTAGTTCCTTGGTAAGTGTTGTTGTCCTTTTTCCTGGAAATCAATAAGTAGAGCTAATTTTTTTTTTGAAAAATAAGTAGAGCTAATTGAGACTCTTTATTTTTGTGGTTTAAAATCAGTACTCGCAAGTGACTAATCTTTTGAGCTGGGTAGACCAGACGGCAAGTTTTAATGCTTCTTAATTGAGTCAGTTATTAGAGAGGGGACAGTTTGCCATAACACTTGTGTTTTCATGAGGCGGAGTTAAGATGAAGGCAAGCAAACTGATAGTTCTCAATTCAATCAATTGAACAGGCCAGTTCGGTCTGATTTATAACGACACTTGGGCAAAAATATATTGAGCAAATCTTCAACTCCTATACCTGTCTGAATGGTTGACATAAAGTCTGTTCACATACAAGGAATTTGGATCAGGAACATAGAACTCGGCAGCTGTGCGAACAGGAGTGCCTATTTCCCCCAGTGTAGGGCCATCTCTTGGTGGCCCATAAACAAGCTCACCCATATTAATGTCACAACACAACCTATGTTGCACACATTTGCCTCATGTCATGTTAATGACATTGTTATATTGATAATAATCACCAATGAATCCAGCTATAAATTATTACCTGAGGCCAAATTTATAGAAAGCGTTTATCATTGCACAATTTTGCGTAGCTTAAGCTGGTTGGAGGGACTTGGAGAAGTTCAAGCTAACTTCAAGAAGTTACACTAATGATGGTAATAATCAGGAAACTAATTACCATGAAGGAATCCTCCATATCCAAGTCACAAGCCTCCTTGTTCAAGATATACCTCATTGTGTTCCATTTTTTCTTTTAATTCAGGTCTAGTTCCCTATCATGAAACAATAAAGCACCGAATCATGTTATATATTTGGTGACCTTAACAGTCAAGTAATCAACAGACCTAAAATATTTTAGCAAGAAGAGATTCAAAAACTGAAAAACTGGAACCATGATTGGTCCATAATATATCATCACCCAATCAGTTTAAAATATAAATTAGAATTAAATATGTCTAGATTAAACTACACCTACCTTCTAACAAAAATAACATGCATTTTCATTATCCCCTCTCATGTCACAATAACAATACAAGATTCAGGGCAAGAAGTCGATAACATAAGGGATCTAACAAAGTCTAATGTAACAGCCATCTAGGACTATAAAGTAGACAAATGCATTTTATCCATCTTATATATTGACTAGTACCTTTTCTGCAGAACTTTGCTTCATAAATCCTCTGGAGCACAACTCACTAAACAACTCCAGAGCCTCCTCAGCTAATCCTTCATAAGCAATGCCTTCAATAAGAATGATATATGTAGATTCAATAGGTTTGCATCCTTTTGCTATCATATGGGCCAGTAGATCAATAGCACGACTAGTTTTCCGAGCCTTACAGAGTCTCGACATGATTGAGTTGTAAGTGAGAGCATTGGCCCTAATGCCTGATCTTTCCATGTCATGGAGAATTTTGATAGCACCATCAACCTTTCTCTCGCGAATAAATCCCCCAATCAGTGAAGAGTACGTAATTACATCGGGTTTAAGACCTTTCCGACACATCTCAACCAAGAGTTTCACAGCACGCTCAGTTGCCCCCACTTTTGAAAGTCCATCAATAACGGTATTATAAGTAATTGCATTAGGAAAGCACCCGCCTTTACTACTCAACTGATTCAGCAACTCAACAGCAACGTCCACCTTCCCGTCTTTGCATAAAGCAGTAAGCAAAGTATTATAGGTCACAATATTCGGGTAACAACCCCTAGACACCATTACTTCCAAATACTCAATTGATCTATCCATCTTTTTCTCTTGACAAAATGCATGAAGCAATGGATTGTAACTCATTGAATCAGGAGTACAGCCGTGCTCCGGCATCCTCTCCAAGATATCAACGGCCCTATCGAGCAAACCTTTTTGACACAAGAAGTTAATCATGGTATTGAAAGTTACAACATTAGGAGAACAACCCTTTCGAAGCATGTCAGCCAATAAGCTCTCGGCATCCTCCCATTTTCCAGTACCCCACAAGCTACGCAAAATCGTACTATATGTAACCACATCAGGCGAAACACTCATCCGGTCTAGAAGCTGCAAAGCTTTCCCTATCTCCCGTGATTTGCAATAACCATCAATCAAAACATTGTAGGCTATAACATCAGGAACCGCACCCGAACGTTCTAGAATTTCCATGACTCGTGTAGCTTTCTTAGTTTGACCAGTTTTGCAAAACCGGCGAATGAGATTTGTGCAAACAAATACATCAGGAATGTCGCCTTCGAAACTCATGCGTTCAAGAAACTTAAACCCCTGATCTAATTCACCAATTTTAACGAATTTACGTAGATGATTATTATTCTCTAGCTTCTGTAAATTTCTTGAACCATTTGGGGATGAATCTATGCTATTGGAATTCCCTTTAGGTTTTTTCTGAAAACGTTGTTGTGATTTACCGTTCAAAACAGAAGTTTCAAATTTCGAAACGGCGAAAACTGTTTCCAAATGCTTTTTAGAACTATTACATTCAAGTTTTGCAACATTATGAGCAGATAGAACTAAAGGTTTAGTTCTGAAGCAATGTGTTGTTCTAGAACCTTCTTTGTGAGAATGGTAGTGAAATGAGTGAATATGTTGGCTGTGTATAACTGAATCCATTGTTTTCACCATAATTGCTTCAATTGATAATTAGGATAATGGAAATGATCGAAGAAGAAGAAACGATTTTACTTACTTGCAAGGAGGTTACGGGAAGACGCGATGTTATCTGATTGTAACGGTTGGTTTGTTTCATTATCAGTTTCTGCAGAACAGAGAGAGGTTTATGTTTTTCTTTTTCTCTTTTCGGTCAAACACGTGGGTATTGTTGGACTGGGCTTCCAATTTGATATTTTAGATTGTATTACTTTTCTCGCCCCTAGAAATACTCATGCGCCCTCTGAAATTATCAATTTTTTTTTAGGATGTGATCATTGTTCGCACTCTGTTTTGTTAGCGAAATTTTATTTGACTCAAGCCCAACATCTGCGCTCCCTTCAATAAAAATATTATAAAAAAAAAAGTTTGCATTTTAAGATGCGAATTCAGTTTGCATCATAGAATGTGAACTCAATTTTACACTATATTATATCTAACGAATTTTGTAACCATTTTAAAAATAATTAAAACATACTTGATTTATGCCAATAGAAATGTTCCATTTTGTCTAAAAGTAATTCACTCATATAGACTTTTTTTATTTAAAATGATTTTTTTAGAAATTATATTGATATATATTCTTTATTAAATTTATGGATATTTTTGATTAAAAAAAAATATAATCATTTTTTATAAATTTAAATTAAATAAAAAATCATTTTCAAATTTTATATTAAATAAAATAAGTTATTTTTAATTATTCATTAAATTAAAATTATTTCTACCAACAATGAATTGGTCCAAGTGGTAAGGGACTTTGTCCCCTTAAGCATGTGGTCAGGGGTTCAATTTCTGGCTAATGCGTATGGAGAAAATTCGGTTGGGAGGGGAGAACTCACCTTTTATGCCCCACAGGCTTTCCGACGGAGATTAGTCATCGCTAACGGCGGTGGAAACTTCGTACCAATATCATGGTAACCCAAGAAAAAAAATTCTATAGCCACTACCAACATAAAAATAAAAATTATTTCTCATCAAAGTTGCAATTTTTTCAAAAAGTTGTATTTCAAAAATGATTTTTATGAAAATCTATTTGAAATAGCTTCAAAATTAAGTGACATTTTGAAATTCAAAACCCAATTTTTTTTTATTTATAAAATGATGAAATACCTAAAATATTATATTAAAAATAACTATTCAAACCAAATTTTCACAAAAATACCCAGATCTTTATAAATTGTTTTTACAAAAAATTATGTAACACTATAAAATTAATTTTTAAAAAAAGTCAAAACAAATGGGCCCATAATCATACAAAATTCCTACAAAAGGACCATTTTTGCTAGCTTGTGTTAAAAGATGGTATTGTTCCCTTGCACAAGAAGAGTGCCATCTATTTTTTGTATCAAAACAAGAAGAGTGCCATGTATATCAATGTTGTACAATCCACGAATTCCATGTCTCACTATAGTATTCTCCTCCAATGTTATTCCTTGGTATTCCTTGGTAAGTGTTGTTGTCCTTTTTCTTGGAAATCAATAAATGGAGCTAATTGAGACTCTTTATATTTTGTGGTTTAAAATCAGTACTCACAAGTGTCTAATCTTTTGAGCTGGGTAAGACAGACGGCGAAACTCTACCTTGAGAGTAGTAATACTTAATTGAAACAATTATTAGAGAGGATCCAAATGAGAAAAGTTATTATGCATAAGGATTTTCCTTATGCATGGTGCATAAATAAATCTCCACCATTTGTACTCCAAAACTATTAGATGTACTTAATCATGTCAATGCTATTTTAAAATACAAATGGTGGAGATTTGTTTATGCACCATGCATATGGAAAATCCTTATGTACCATAACTCTTCCCGATCCAAATTGTCACAACACTTGTGTTTTCATGAAGCAGGGTTAGGATGAAGGCAAAAAACAAACCTGGTAATTTGAGCCAAAAACCAGTCATTTTTGTAAATCACTAATGCCAACAGTGTAAACTAGGTCTTCATCTGGATACAAATCAGCATATCTCTCCCACAAGCCATATTAGCCTGTATCTGCAAGTTATATATAAGTGCATAAATTTTTCCTTTGTCTCTAAATAAAAGGTTTAATGATAATACTATTGGATTAAAATTGTGAATATGGGAGCAAACTAATATTTGAAAAATTATGATCCAATTTGTTTAATCAGTTCAATTATATCAACTGGATGACAAATTATTTTTTTGTTAGTATTTATTCGCCTTGACCATGACTTGAACCCTGGTCCTCTAACTCCTTAACTCCTTTAACCCTTAGCTCCAACCAGTTGCACTACCCCTCCCCCACGGATGACAGATAAATTAAAAAGCATTTAAAAACTAAAATAAGATATAACTGGAATGGAACCAACTAACAAACTGATTCAATCAGACTAAGATATAACTGGAATAGAACCAACAAGTGAACTGATAGTTCTCAATGCAATCAATTGAACCGGCTAGTTCGGTCTGATTTATAAAGACACTAAGGTAAAAATGCATTGAGCAAATCTTCAACTCCTATACTTGTCTTAATAGTTGACATAAAGTCTGTTTACGTGCAAGTACAACGTATTTGGATCAGGAACATAGAACTCAGCAGCTGTGCGATCAGGAATGCCTATTTCCCACAGTGTAGGGGCGTCTCTTGCTGGCTCATAAACAAGCTCACCCACATTAATTTCACAACCTATGTTACACATTTGCGTCATGTCATTAGTGTGTTTATTATAGCAATAATACTATATCATTTGGAACTTGGAAGTTGAAACTTTGGAAAAAAAAATCATATATACCTGAGGTTATGTTAATGACATTGTTATATTGATAATCACAAATGAATCCAGCTATAGAAAGTATTATTATTGCACAATTTTGATAATCACTAATAAATCCAACTATAAATTATTACCTGAGGCTAAATTTATCGGAAGCATTTATTATTGCACAATTTTGCTTAGCTTAAGCTGGTTGGAGGGACTTGGAGAAGTTCAAGCCAACTTCAAGAAGTTAACACTAATGATGGTAATAGTTAGGAAACTAATTACTATGAAGGAATCCTCCATATCCAAGTCACAAGCCTCCTTGTTCAAGATATACCTCATTGTGTTCCATTATTTCTTTTAATATTGATCCAATTCCCTGTCATGAAACAATAAAGAACCAAATCATGTTATATATTTGGCGACCCTAACAGTCAAGTAATCAACAAACTTCAAATATAGGCTTAATTGCTTATGAGTATAAGGTAAATAAATGCACTTTATTTTTATCCATCCTATATATTGACTCGTACCTCTTCTGCAGAACTTTTCTTCACATATCCTCTGGAGCACAACTCATTAAACAACTCCAAAGCCTCCTCAGTTAATCCTTCATAAGCAATGCCTCTAATAAGAATGACATATGTAGATTCAGTAGGTTTGCATCCTTTTGCTATCATATGGGCCAGTAGATCAATAGCACGACTAGTTTGCCAAGCCTTACAGAGTCCCGACATGATTGAGTTGTAAGCGACAGCATTGGCCCTAATGCCTGATCTTTCCATGTCAAGGAAAATTTTGATAGCACCATCAACCTTTTTCTCACGAATAAATCCCCCAATCAGTGAAGAGTATGTAATTACATCGGGTTTAAGACCTTTCCTACACATCTCATCCAAGAGTTCCACAGCATGCTCGATTGCCCCCACCTTTGAAAGTCCATCAATAACGGTACTATAAGTAATTGCATTAGGAGAGCACCCTTCACTACTCAACTGATTCAGCAACTCAACAGCAACATCCACCTTCCCGTCTTTGCATAAAGCAGTAAGCAAAGTATTATGTATCACAATATCCGGGTAACAACCCCTAGACATCATTACTTTTAAATACTGAATTGCTCTATCTATCTTTTTCTCTTGACAAAACGCCCAAAGCAATGGATTGTAACTTAAGGAATTGGGAGTACAGCCGTGCTTCGGCATATTCTCCAAGATATCAATGGCTCTACCGAGCAAACCTTTTCGACAAAAGAAGTTAATCAAGACATTGAAAGTATAAACATCAGGAGAACAACCCTTACGATACATGTCAGCCAATAAGCTCTTGGCATCCCTCCATCTTCCAGTATCACACAAACTACGCAAAATCGTAGTATAAGTAACCACATCGGGTTTACAACCATAAGATGACATATCACTCAATAACTTAATTGCTTCATCCATCCTACCTTCCTTACAAATCCGCTTGATCAGAACAGTGAAAGTAACCACAGTGGGTTTACATCTTTTAATCTTCATTTCATCCAACAGTTTCATCGCCTTACCAACTCCACTTTCTTTACAAGTCGCCTCTATCAATGTATTGTACGTAATCACATCAGGCGAAACACTCATCCGTTCTAGAAGCTTCAAAGCTTTCTCTATCTCCCCCGATTTGCAATAACCACCAATCAAAATATTGTAGGCTACAACATCAGGAACGGCACCAGAAGCTTCTAGAATTTCCATGACTTGTGTAGCTTTCTTAATTTGACCGGTTTTGCAAAACTGACGAATGAAGTCTTTGCAAGCATATACATCAGGAATCTCGCCATTTAAACTCATGCGTTCAAGAAACCTAAACCCTTGATCTAAATCACCAGTGTTAACTAATTTTTGAAGATGATAATTGTTCACTGAATTTGTGGATGAACCTATGCTATTAGAACTTGTGCATTTGAGTTTACTAACATTATGAGCAGAAAGAATGAAAGGATTTTTTGTTCTGAAGCAACGTGTTGTTGTTATAGAATTTAGTTTGTGAGAGTGGTAATGAAATGAGTAAAAGTGTATAACCATATCCATTGTTTTAGGTCACTGAGTATTATGTGGTAGAATAATAATGGAAATAAGAAGCGATTTTCACTTACTTGCAAAGTTACGGCGAGAACTGAGGAGGAAGGAGTATTGTGTGAGATAGATGGATTTTATCCGATTCCAACTGTGGTGGTTTCATTCTCAGTTTCTGCAGGGACAAGGGTTTCTGAATTTTATTTTATTTGTTTTTTTTTTTCTTTCTTTTTCGGTCAAACACATGTAGTCCATTTGTTCCAAAATAAATGATTTATTTGAATTTGTTTACGTTTACTAATGTACAAATTTGATTGTTAATATTTTTAATTATCTATTATTAAAAATTGTATAACTTAAAAATACTCGTCGAGACAAATCAAACCACATCTCATATGTTAATATTTGCATGTATATATTAATAGAAAAATATGGTCAAAGTAGATCAAATCAATAGTATACTAAGTCAAAATTAGGTCATTTATTTTGGGACGGAGGGAGTATATTGATTGAGAGGGAAATTAATATGCAAATTATTTTCATTAAATTTGAAGCCTCATTGACTTCTTGACTTATGCTTCTCGCGTTCGCGATCTTCTTAGCAATGATATAACGGAAATCTTCATCCTTTGTGAATAATTTTTCTTTTTAGCTTTGTTTTTTCTTTAATTTCTTTACAAAAAAAATGTGTATTGTTGGATTGAGTTTTGATTTAGAATAACTTCTTTTGGCACCCCTGATTTTCACGCACCCTATTAAATTCTTAAAATATTCGTGTCTGCTATTTAAGCAACGAATGAAAATTACAAGTTAGGCAGTGGATGGAAAAAAAAATTAATTTCACCAATTCCATCCCCAAAGACCATGTGGAAAAAATTTAAATTCTTTTGTCATCCGCTATTTAGGCATCGAATCGATGGTGTACTGCTGGATCAGTTCGTTACTAGCGAACAGGGGCGGATCCAGACATGAATAATTAGTGGAGCTAAAGAATTTAGGCACTACTAAGAAAAAATTCATCCCGATAATTCAGTTAAATAACAAACAATATATGAGATTTTTTTTTTGACAAAACAAACAATATAAGAGATTGTTACTAATACAACATGTATATTCAAAAATAGAACAACAACAAACCAAGAAATCAAAACAATTCTATTCAAAAAAAGAAACATCAAACCATATCTAAAAAACCACAAATCATACATATCACTTTGTTTAATGCTTCACAAAATCTTACCTTTAACTTATTGAGTTTTATTCTAATTTTAATAATTATCTTACTTGAAAAAATTAAATATTAATTAAACATATATTTTTTATGTTATTTATTTATATGCTAGTCCTATTTTTTTTTTTTGTTGAAAGATTATGCTAGTCCTATTGTTAATTCTACTTAATACTATAAATTCAGATGATGATTATTTGCTGTAACAGAATCACACTGTTACACGCAGTAATAGATCACAACCATCTATTTTAAATCGGCCGGCTCAGATTGTATCTTGACAAAATCAATATAAAATAATTTCAACCACTACTTTTAGATCGAACAGTCATAATTAACAACCACGTCAAAACAATGTGAAATTTTACAGCATAAAATCTTTTTCCTACAAATATAATTAGTTATCCACTATTTTTTGACAAAGTTAATTATTATAAAATTAAACTATATAACTTAAAGTAATACTCAACTCATAACGAAAGACATAAAATCATCCGTAATAGACTATGAAATAATATTTATACAAATACTAAAATTAATATATGTACAAGAGACATACAATCATCAATAATAAACTATAAACTAATATTTACATTAATATTTGTACAGATATGTTTATAGAATACCTTAATATTATTTATAAAATATTACTTTTTTTCAAAAAAAAATTATAGGCTAAAAACAAAAGAATTTTTTTTTAGGGATGTAAACAAGTGATTTTATTTTACAAGGATGAAAACCAAAACTCGCTATAAAAGTAGAGACTGAAAACATTACCCTTTTATTTAATACTAGCACAAACGGGCACGGAACGTGCCCGTTTGTGTGATCGATATTCTTTTTTTTTGTGATCGATACTCTCTACTGTGCAAATATAAATAACTATTTAATCTTCTTTTTTATTGGACTTAATTGATAACTATGTAACCTCTTTTTTTTTTTTAGTTATTGAGAAGAAAAAATTATATTTTTGTTACTATAAAAAAACTGAAAATCTATTTTTATGTGGAAGTTGTGCTTAGTTGTTAAGAAAAAAAATATATTATTTACTAAAAAAAAACTGAAAATCTATTTTTATGTGGAAGTTATTTTTTAAGGGTAAAATAGGAATTACAAAAAAGCCATCCCAAAAAATTGTATCCCCTTTATATATTAGTATAGATAAAATTTGAAAATGATTTATTATTTAATTTAATAATATTTTAAATAATGATCCATCATAGGCCGGTCAAAGAAGTAGTTCATATTAAAATTTGTCACTCTTGATAATAATATGGTGTGAATTCTTTTGAGAAAAGTATGTGCCTAATTTTGCCGCTAAACTTTTTAGAATAAAAAAAAAATTATTTAAGGAACACTTTAATTTATTTAATTGATAAATATCGATATAATGTGATAATAATCTTAAACTAAACCCAAGTAATTTAAATATAAGGTGGACAAATGGAGTAGCTTTTTGTTGAACGAGAGTAAATCCTTGACTTGAATGAATGAATAAAAAGGTGTATATCATAATATATCTGATAGAGGAATAACAGTATCTGAAGAACTCATAGAAAGTTATCTAATTCTATCTATCTTTGATATCAATATGCTAAACAATAATTCATTTTACATATATTGGAGTTGAATGAAATTATGATATTTTCCAAATGAATATTCTTTAGAAGATCTCTAGTTTTGATTTTTATCAAATTTAATATTAGGGGGTCCTTCAAAACGAATATAATCATACAAAATTCCTACAAAAGGACCATTGTTGCTAGCTTGTGTTAGAAAGATTGTATTGTTTCCTTTCACAAGAAGAGTGCCTTGTACATCAATGTTGAATAACCAGTAAAATCCATGAATTCCATGTCTTGCTATAGTATTCTCCTTTCCAATAATTCCACTTGAAAATAAAGATGGACTTGTTGCATTTGAATTGTTTATGCGAACCTATAGGATTCGAAAATTAAAGAAAGAAAAATGAATAGAAGAAAAACATATCTAAGTTACTATTATTTGTTACTAGTATATCAAAAAAAAGAATATGAAATATCATATACCTGTAACTCAGCAGAATGTACAGATGCTAGAGCTAGTCGCAATTTGTAGGTTCCATTGGTATTCACATGACCAATATTGAAATTAATTTGCCATGTAGTTCCTTGGTAAGTGTTGTTGTCCTTTTTCCTGAAAAATCAATAAATGGAGCTAATTGTGACTCTTTTCATTTTGTTGGTTTAATATCGGTACTCGAGAGAGTTTTAACGCTGAATTGCGACAATTATTGGAGACGATCCAATTTTCCATTACACTTGTGTTTTCATGAGGCAGAATTAGGATGAATGCTATAAAAACAAACCTGGTAACTTGAGCAAAAAACCAGTCTTTTTTGTAATCACTAATGCCAACATTGTAAACTAGGTCTTCAATTGGGTACAAATCAGCATATCTCTCCCACAAGCCATATTGCCTATATCTGCAAGTTATATATATAGGCTCATAAATTTTTCCTAATCTGGAATCGAACCAACAATCGAACCAACTAGTTCGGTCCGATTTATACCTGTCTGAATGGTTGATGTAAAGTCTGTTAATGTACAAGGGATTTGGATCAGGAACATAGAACTCGGCAGCTGTTCGATCAGGAATGCCGATTTCCCACAATGTTGGACCATCTCTTGGTGGCTCATAAACAAGCTCACCCACCTTAATTTCACAACCTATATATGTTACACATTTGCCTCATCATAGTGAGTTTATAATAGCAATATTATATCATTTAGAACATAGGAAAAAAATTCATAAATTATTACCTGAGGTTATGTTAATGACATTTTTATATTGATAATCGCCAATGAATCCAGTGACCCATGAATAAAGATTATATTCACCAGGACGTATGTTAATTATTGAAAAATAGCCTTCATCATCGGTAATAGTCCAAAATTGATAACCCTGTTAGAAAATAATAAAACGTAGCAAATTTTATTTTTTGTCCATATGTAACAATGATTCAAGATCAATTAAATAAGTGAAAGGTTACCTTGTACTCTCTTTGCCAAGATCCAACATCTCCTGGGGGAGCTAATCCAACACAACCACCACTCACTGGGACGAATGCGTCACTTATGTACCTATACAAGTTTAGTGGTGAATTTTGGTGTCTATACAAACAATTAATCAAAAACTTAAAAGTATCAACACAAATTTTGATATCCTTTTATTATTTTTTTAATATATATTCTTGAGTTTAAATTTTATACTGTGCACATAAAAAATATATTCTTAGGGTGCGTTTGATTTGCAAAACAGTAAGTACTGGACAGAACAGTACAGGATAGAACAGGACAACACAAGGTAGAACAGGACAGAACAAAATTGCATCGGTGAGAGAAAGAGAGATAATATTTTTTATAGTTGTACCATGAACAAAAAGTTGTCATGTGGTTTAGTGAGGGACAAAAACCCTTACTGCCTATTTTGTCCAGTATCATGACCAGTTTCTGAATCAAACAAGATACAACAAAAGTTGTCTTGTCCAGTCCCTTGTTTTTTACCAGATCAAACGCACCCTAATTGTAACTTCTTAAACTGTTGGGGTCAAAGCGAGTTAGGTGCACAATGTGCGAAAGTGTTGTAAATCTTGGCGTACTGAATTCAATTACTACTCATAAAAAAATTAATGCATTTTATATAAGAGCATTGCTATTTAGCATGAAATTTTTACACAAGAAATGCAAGAATTAACACATGGCAAAATCTTAAAGGATGATGTCATTTAATCTTCTTTTTTAGTGGAAAACATGGGTGGTTATGGATGTAATTAAGGGTGAGGATTTATTCTTCTCTTTCTTGCATAAAAAAATCTTGCTAAATAGCATTTTCCTTTATATAATTATAAACTTCCACTTCATATTTTAGTCATTCCTAAATAAATGGAATTGTTAGAGAATGAGATATTATATGATATACCTACCTATCACGGACAAGCAATCTACCTTCAACTTTACCTCGTTGGGCAGATGAAAGAAAGTCCTTAGAAGCAGGGAATGTATATGGCCAGCTTTCAATTTCATTCACCATCTGCAATATGTTTTTTTAATAACTTAAATAAAATTTAAAGTGGGTACTCTCAATAATTGTCAGCATCATTAGGTGAAACGTGATTTGCATACAACAGCAACATTAATAATAAATTCTTAGTTTGTTGGCTTTAACATACATAAATTTATTAAATTTATTTTTGAATTTTAATACATCAAAGTCATGATATATGTATGTGTATGTGTGAGTTTTAGACGGTGATTATTTCATTTATATATGGACCAAAAAATATATGTGTGAGTTAAGACCATGAGATTTACTTTTGGCATCTTAGTAGTTACTTGCGGGCCCTGCGCTTTTTCCGTCTAACTCTTCTACTACTTAACTAACGGATGTTATAATAGTAGAGTATTTTTGGGTGTATCCGCTACTTAAGTAGCCGATAAAAATATTTTAGTAAAATCATAGAGCGCGCGAGAAAATGAGTTGGTGGCAAAAGTGAATGTGAAAGACCATAGGAGATTAACCTGTTGTTTGGCGTCCTCCCAGAGTCTGATTGGGCTAAGCCCACCAGACTTGGAATTAAGGTATATGAATATAGGCCCAAAGACTTTCTTCCACGGCTCATTGGCTCCAAATTTCATTATTAGATCTATCCCTGAATAATGTGTGCTATGAAATACCTGATTCACATGTTTTCCAAGTAAATAAGAACTTTTTTACAATATAAATAAATAATAGTTACATATTTTTTGTGTTACCCTTAAATTAAGAAATAAAATGTAAATTAAGAAACTTACGGAGAGCATGGTTGGCCCGGTGTGGGAAGCAAGATATTGTTTTAAGGGGCCAGCAGATCTGAACTCATAGCTTGGCGTAATTAGCCAGAATCCAGTAGATTCCGATGAATTAATGGAAATCCAACCATGAACATGGTTGTTTCGACTCTCAACTGAGTACTCATATTTATCATCCACCTGGTTTCAAATGACATAAAATAGTTATATATTTTGTATACTACCCTTAAATTCTCCTAAACCGTTTATCTTTTGTAGAAGTTTATTAATAATTTAAGTGTAAAAAGAATTGTGTATTATTAAAGTTTTTTAAAGAGCCTAGCAGCAAAATTCAACTATACATACACATCAATTTTTTTGGATTAAAGATAGTTTAAACTCCCCTATTTAAACTGAATTGAAATTTTGATCTTTCTATTTTAAAATTAGAAATTTTAGCCCTTTTTCTTATATAGCCACATAAGTGGTGCAACATGTCAATTTGATCCAACCTTTTGGAAGCAAAAAATAAATGAATCAATTAAAATAATCGGTTAGAGTTGGTTCAAATAAAGAAAGCAACGTGAAATATTATTAACTAAATAAATGAATGGTACTCTTGCTAACTAGTGTTATAAAGGTCTTGCTAACCATTTAATCACATTTTATAGCATTCATATAGTTGAAATCAACATTTTAACTCTTTTAATCCATTAAATAAAGAACTGTTTATTTTACTTTTTTGGACACAAATAAAGAACTTTGTATACATTGCATAGATAGACCAAAAACAATGTGTATACCATGACATACCTCTCCTTTAAACTCCGGCTCCACCGGATTGACAAGGCGGACAGCCTCAGGATATGCCAGAACTTGGCCTCTTCCCGGTAATCGATCATCAGGTAATGGCATAAATCTTTGTCTGTCGTCCGCTATAACCATGTAGTTGAACCTTTCCAATTTAAATAGACACCTCAAAGAAATATTAAAACTTTTTTTTTTGTGTGTGTGTCACAAATATCATACAATTAGTGCATAGTTTGTTTTTTTTTAACTCACTTGTCTTTCCTAGGTTTGAATGCAACTCTAGTATTGTCAAGATCAAATGCAGGCCATTCCTTCAAATGATCATAAATTGCATATGTATAAAACCCAGAGGAACCACGAAGCATTATAAACCTTTTATCAATATTGAGTGGTGCAAGCTTTCCTTCAAGAGACAAATTCCATGTTCTAGTGAAAGATAGTTCTACTTGTTCTTCATTTTCTACTATCACCGTCAAATTTGTGGTATCCAACCTTTCAAACATTATTAATTTTGTTATAATTAATTAAATTCAAATTTCTTAAATATAAGAATATTAATTAATTAAGGCTTAAATGCAGTTTTACCCCCTATTTTGAATAAATCGGAATTTTACCCCCCTATTTCACTAAAACGGCAATTAATCTCTCTATGTAACTCCAAATTTAATGGAGTTTGATTCTGTGGAAAGTTAACTCGATTACGGTCATTTTGGTACCAGTTTGGTGAATTATTGATCAAACTTGAGTTCTGTGCGAAACTTTGAAGTTGAGGCCCAGAAGCAAGCTGATACCTCAATTTTGATAACTCGATTTTGATCAATAATTCACCAAACTAATACCAAAATGACCGTAATCGAGTTAACTTTCCACGTAATCAAATTCCACTAAATTTGGAGTTACATAAAGAGATTAATTACCGTTTTAGTGAAACATGGTGGGCAAAATTCCGATTTATTCAAAATAGGGGGGGTAAAACTGCATTTAAGCAATATGATGATACATGAGACAAGGTCCGTGAATCATAAGTACATACCTGTCGAGTTTACCCTTTCCCTTTGCACCTTTTTTTGTTCTATTTTTTCCACCTTGGTCCCATACAATATCCCAATACCTACAATTTCATTGCTAATTAATTGGTCAACCAATAGAACAAGAAAAGTAATTATTAAAAAAAAACAAAAAAAAAAAACTAGTGACATTTGAAATTGAATTGTTGTACCCTCTGTCAAATTCGGGATTAAGAACTTCAAGCAAATTATCAAGTCCATTATATTGAATTCCAATGACAAATCCTTCTGGTTTTGATAAATTCACTTTTACTATGCCATTATCCATAATCACCTAAAGCAGAACAACAAAAATAAATAAATAAATAAATAAATACAGAAAATATTAAATAAATGAGTTAATTAGCAATGAAATGTTTCATTGCCTCAGAAATGTTATCCTAAAAAATCACATTTAAATAAAATACATATAGTTTGAGAAGAAACCAATGCAGAAGTGGATTACATGTTTTTCTTGAATATCCAATCGCACCCCTGAGGATTACATATTATAAATTAGTCACTTGAAATTTTTCATTAAGCTAATATTAATTTTCATAATATAGATTAAATATCCTAATGAACATATTATTTTAATGTTAGATAAAATAAAACTATATTCAAATAAATAAATAAATAAATAAATAAAAAGACACAAGAACAGTGTGAGACAATGATAACAGAAAACATGGTATGAAAGAGAAACAAACCTGAATCAATGCTACTACAACCAAGAAACAAGATGAATTGTAACATCATAAAAAACATGAAAAGATTAATGAAGTTCATTGTTCCTCAATCTCTTCTTCTCTTGCTTTCTGGGGACACTTTGCTTGGCGACAAAAATTACTTTCAGAGATTCCTTGACTTGATTTGTTGATTTATCTGCACAACAATTCTTTATATCTCCATAACCAAACTTGATCAAAACGTTTGTTGTCAAAGCTAAATTGTGTTTGCTTTTTTGTTTTTGGTCAAGTAATTTCTATTGCTTTAGGACAATGAAATTTGATTTTGGCTAAATTTATAGAAGGTATGATATTTATTATTGAACAGTTTTATTTTGTTGACCAAATTATTGAATTATTTTTATAACATTGTTATTGCACATTTAATAAAATTTAAAGAATTTGCATGTGAAAGAAAATTTTATAATAACAATTTTAATTGAAATGAATCTTAATGATTCTTTCCCACATATGTATGCACTCGGTCACATTTTTGCATCTGATACACTTTTAAGAATGTATTTTTTTGAGGCAAGAATATATATAGTATAAAATTTGAATTGTTAATTAAAATTAAATTTTAGCTTTGAATAATTAGACAATAATATTTTTTGTCTTAATACCTTCAAGATATATATATATATATATATTTCAAAAAAAAACTTTTATAAATCATCTTAATTACTTTTAATAACGTCATTTTTTAAAAAAATTAACAAAATACAGCTCATAAATTTTAGTTCAACCGATTAATACCGATATTATACATTATCTTTGAGATGAGGGAGTTAAAACTTATACTCTCTCTGTTCCTTTTTAAGTGTCTGTTTAGAATACTAACACAAAATTATATTTTTGCACATTATCTTTCTATTATACCCTAATTTTAATCCACCAATAAATTTATATTTTTTGGCACACACTTTCTCTTTCCAATAAATTTACTATATTATGTAAAAGATAAGAGTAATTGACAAATGATACAATTGACAAATCGTACCCTTAAAATATCGTATGGACAATTAAATAAGAACGTTAAATTCGACGTTTTTGGACACTAAAAAAAGGAACGGATAAAGTATAAGTTAGATAATAAAAGTGGTTTCTCATTCGATTCACACATCCAACAAATGCTAACAAATTAACAATGAATATGTAACATTGTAAGAGTTCAAAATCTAGACACTTTGCTTATTTATTTTAAGGGTGAATTTTCTAGTCGTTGAATCACTTAAAAAAAACAGCCTATCAAAAAAAAAATTAAAAAAAACATATTTATAGTAGCTTGACTTAGGGATGAAGGCAGTGGCTATTAGGTTAGGTAGTTTGACAAGAGAAGCATGTAATGTAATTCTTAAGTTAGGAAGAAGGAGAAACAAGTCTTAGTGAAAATTAAATTAGCTAGCAAAGAACTTGACTTGGTAATAGAAGAAAGAAGGAATGGTTTAAAAGTTGAGTAAAGATAACCATTTAGGTAACATGGGCAAAGGGAGGAAACGATAGACATGTGAAAGAATGCTTGGAAGAATCTTGTTGAACTGCTACAAGAGACCAAACTTGTTCCTTTTTTATAACCAATTTACTTTTTCCTAAATCTAATCCATTGTTGGACTTTTATTTGTTGCTACCATGGAATATGACTACCTGCCAGTAACATTTGCTCACGGGTCGCTATATATGATTTGGTATAGTTAGTTACCACTTACCATATTATTTATTTATTTATTTTGGGTACATGGAACATGTTAGTTACCACAATATAGTTACTTAAATTTTTATGGGTCATAGACACGTGTTAAAATATTTAAAATTAGAAATTACATTTAGTAATACACAAAACGCGTATTTATAAAGTATAATGTATAAGTTGCTGCTTTTGTATTATTAACATGTGTCTCAATATTTTTCAATTTATCTTAACAAGTTCCTTAATTATGAGCTCCTATTAACAAATTTTTCTCCAACTCAACCCCATTATGTCATTATTTTTCTTGTGGGTCTAGATAAAAGGCTTCGAACATCCTATTGAAAACTTTTTTTAGATTAAAGATTTTCTTTTCTTGAAATAATTTTTTGTGTTAACTCTTTGACTTTTAAAGAAGCAATCCTAATAATTTAGAGCACAATGTTTGGATAAAACACTAAAACAGTTTATGAGCACAATATTTGGATAAAACACTAATAATTCAAGATTAATCGTTGTGATGTAATTAACTTGATCTTCTCCATGATATAATTTGGCAACAGAACCAAGGTAAAAGATGGAGATTTCAAAAATATGGGAGAGACGGCATATAATTCATTCATCTTCAAATTTGATCGTGATCGGACCAATGTTTTAGTACGCTTATGAGGAGGGAGGTGGATTGTAGTTTGATTGTTAATGACGTCAACTTGAGTTGGAACGTCAAGAGTTTTAATCCGCCGCATACGAGGAGGACGATAGATCTTGTTAAGTTTGTCAGTGATACAAACTTGTGGAAGAACAACACCGCTACTCATCTTCCGCCGCATACGAGGAGGACGATAGATCTTGTTAAGTATGTCAGTGATACAAACTTGTGGAAGAACAACACCGCTACTCATCTTTGAATCCCTCCCCTATTTCAACTTGTAATATGGCGTTATATTCTCCTATAATTTCCTTTATTATCTTTGCAGATTAACAAATTGGTGAAATGATTGGGTAAAGGGAGGAAACATAAAAAATGGTTACCTGGGTGAGGAACAAAGGGTTTGTGGACACGGATGCAGACGACGACGGGTGACTCGGTGAAGGGTTCCATAGTAGCTCGCTCCTAGAGTGTGACGGATTTAAAGGAAAATCAATAACATGCAGAGGATCCTGGGAAATCCTCAAACGAACAAAACCATCGAAACTCCTAACTCTGTCATACTCTAAGAGTGAGCTACTATGGGAACTCTTCACTAAATCACTCGTCGTCGTCCGCATCTGTGGCCACAAACCCTTTGTTCCTCACCCAGGTAACCATTTTTTATGTTTGTTACCTTTACCCCAATCATTTTCCATAATTTCTCTGCATTTTATTGATTTTCCCATGATCCTTGTGATGATTTTCTCCTTGTAGCTCGCCACAAGCCCTTTGGATACTTGTTTTTTTTTAAATAATCTATTTTAATATATATATATATATATGAAACACAATTTTATTTTAATAATAATCTAAACAAATTTAGGATATTGTTTTTTTAGTAGCAATGTATCTGAGTTTGCAGAATTCTAAACTTTCTCTGACCGGTGGCAAAAGGGAAAGGGCCTATCATATCCAAGTGTCTTTTATTTTTATGAATGTGTGCACAAAAATATGAAATAAAGAAAAATAGAAAGAAAAAAAAAGAGAAATAAGAGATAAAAAATAACTATGCATGTAGTATCACATACAAATTAAAGAGAATGGATTCTAATTTATTTATTTTTTGCTTTCACCGTGATGTATTCTAATATATTGATTATGCATATAATAGTTGGTTAAAGGTGTTCTTGGTGATTGATAAGCATGACTCCATGGGTCATATCTAATACATGAGAATGAAGGAAACTCAATTGTATTTGATTTATTAATATTAAAATTTTCATTTTTTTTTAATTTAAACTTGATAATATATTAGTGGTGTCATGTATCTATATTCTATTCTATATTATATATAAATGAGACCTTACTCATGAGAATGTGACACATGCCATTTTACAATACAATTATTTATTGCATTAATTTTTAGTTAATATTTTATAACGTTATATTTTTAATTAAATACTAACATAAATAATATTTATATTATTTATTTCAAAATGTTACATTTTAATTAATTATTGATAACGTTACTTTTTATATTAAATATTTTTTATATTTATTTGAACGTTACATAACAATTTTGTCGGTTACATATATATTTTTATTTTTATATTAATGTTAAGTTGTAACGGATATTTTGTCATAAAATCATATTTATTTTTTGTCTTTCTAAAGTTATCTATAAATACAAATCATTTTGCCACAAAAACTCACAAAGTTTCGAAATCATTTTTGCCTACTTCAATTATCGCTAAACATGGCTCCAAAAATTAACCAAATTTTTGAAATCAACCAAAGCAGTGAAAGTTTGAATATTGTTGTTCGTGAAATTCGGATGTGGTTGGTTAGTGATGTGTCAAGCAACAGTGGACCATTTTCTTTGGATATGATACTAATGGATATCTATATTCTATATTATAAACAAATGCAACCTTACTCATGAGAACGTGACACATGTCATTTTACGTTACAATTATTTATTGCATTAATTTTTAGTTAATATTTTATAACGTTATATTTTTAATTAAATACTAACATAAATAATATTTATATTTTATTTCAAAATGTTACATTTTAATTAATTATTGATAACGTTACTTTTTATATTAAATATTTTTTATATTTATTTGAACGTTACATAACAGTTTTGTCGGTTACATATTTTTTTTTTATATTAATGTTAAGTTGTAACAGATATTTTATCATAAAATCATATTTACTTTTTGTCTTTCTAAAGTTATCTATAAATACAAATCATTTTGCCACAAAAACTCACAAAGTTCCGAAATCATTTTTGCCTACTTCAATTATCGCTAAACATGGCTCCAAAAATTAACCAAATTTGTGAAATCAACCAAAGCAGTGAAAGTTTGAATATTGTTGTTCGTGTAATTCGGATGTGGTTGGTTAGTGATGTGTCAAGCAACAATGGACCATTTTCTTTGGATATGATACTAATGGATTCAACTGTAAGAAATTTTCTATAAGTTTAATTTTTATTTACACTAATTCTTGATTTTTTTTATGTATTATATTAATATATTGTCTTATTGTTAAGGGAAACAAAATACAAGGTACAGTGCGTCGCACTCTAATTTATAAGTTTGAAAAAGACTTTAAGGAAGATAATGTTTACTCGATTACAAATTTTGGAGTTGTTGCAAAGAGTGGATCATACCGTGTTATTAGGCACGAGTATAAATTAAATTTTCAATTCCACACGAAGGTAAAACTTTGCAACTCGAAAAAAGTTTCTTCCGATATATATATGATTGAAAGTCTGATTCCAGCATTTTCACTTGATTATGATACAAACTATCTTTATGGTAAGAAATAAACATTGGAAAGTCCAATTCCAGTGTTTATTTTGCTTATTTATTTATACGTTGTATTTTACAATTTATGTTGGAGCTATTAATATAGATTATAGGATGCTGGAAAAAAATGATTCTCCGTCCCCTGATATTTGTTTGATCCATGGTTCTAATGGATTGAGCGAAGAAGAAGATTTTCTCAAAGTCACACCAAGGATAACAATTGAGGGGTTGAAAGAAAGTCGTGGGGTTAGTTTTTTTGCTTAACAAAATAATTTTTTATATTCACTTAAGATACATGTAGAAATAATATATATTATTAATCGTATAAAACTTAATCATTATTTATTTCCTTAAATCCAGCAACCATCTTACATTGTCTTGGGAACAATCAAAGGCTTGCTTGATACACATGGGTGGTGGTACACTGCATGTGAGTGCAACAAAAAAGTTATTCTTGATGAGGGCATGTACTATTGTTCTAAATGTAATAAACATATGGCCCATGTTAGCGAAATGTAACATATAAAAAGTGTATTCATTTTATTTTCAAACACGTAAAATTATAAGTGTAACGTTTGTTTTTTACTATTATTTAGGTACAAAATCAATGTCTTTGTAATTGATTCAACCGACTTTGCCACATTCGTCATTTTTGACCGCGAAGCAACAAAATTGTTCAAAAAAAAAAGTGTTTCAAATGATTGAGAGTTCTGCGGTAACGTATTTGAATTATTTGTAGTGATGCAAAAAAAATTATATATGTTGTATTATCAATCTTAATTTAATAAGTGTATTTATATAGGAAAAATCGTCTGAAGTCCTACCCAAAGACATTTCTAGGTTGATTGATTCTACATTTTTGTTCAAGGTGGAGAATAACCTCAATAGTGACACTAGGTTTTTATAACATTCCTTATTCTCTCTAAACCGTTTGTGACACATGTATTTTTTCATTTAATTATTTATTGTATTAATTTTTATTTAATATTTTATGACGTTACATTTTTAATTAAATATTAAAATAAATAATATTTATATTATTATTCCAATACGTTACATTTTATTGAATAATTGACGACGTTACATTTTATATTAAATACTAAAATAAATAATATTTACATTATTATGTTACAAATTAATGTAATTTCATTGGTTATACGCAAATAAAATCAATACATTAAGCGTTTCTATATATTTTTTAATGCTCATAAACATATTTCGGTTACGTGTAATTTTCAATTATTATAATAAATATTTTTTATATCTATTTGAACGTTACATAACAATTTCGTCAGTTACATACAAATTATAATAAATTAAATAAATATTTTGTTATATTAGAGTTTTAGCTGATATTTGTTTATTTTTTTATTTCTTAAATTGTTTTTATTTACAGTAATTAAATTCATATTTTGTCATATGTTATTTAGATGTGAAATAAAAAATGTGTCGGTTACATGCAAGTCATAATTAATAAAATTAACGTTTTGATATATTAAAGTTTTAACAGTTATATTATTAAAAATTATTAATTATTAATAAGAAATGTCGCAATATTTTATTAATTGTCATAAAATCATGTTTAATTTTGTGTTTCTATAACTCACTATAAATATAAGTCATTGCCACAACAAAATCCACAAATTCATTTCATTTTCATCCATATTAAAAAATTTGTATTGTTTTGTTTCTCTCATTTTTGTCTGAAAGCAATGTCACATATGAACGATTTTATTATTGAAATATCATTAGGAAAACAATCATGGATATTGGTTGTAAGAGTTGTGCGTTTATGATGATTTATTATTTGTTATGTAGGGAGATTGGATTGGAGTTTTTGTGCGAAGAACATTGATGTGCAAGTTCAAAGACCAACTTCAAGGGGTATGAATTACAAGATATCCTCATTAGATGTTGATTCTATCGATATTTGTAATTTTATTATATAACAATATTCTATGTTAATTGTATTTATATACTTCATACTTCACACTCGAAAGAAAAAATAAAAAAATTTCATATTTTGTGTGTGTGTGTGTGTGTGTAACTTGACCTAATATATGTGTCAATTTAAGTTTATGATGATAGTGTGTAAAAAAAAACTCAAAATGTTGTGAAAGGGGACGAAGTTATTGACTTGAAGTGTATCTTCACTATTTTCTGTTAAAAATATAATGTTTTCTTTAGAAGAGGCATGAGTAGCATCCAATGAAAATGTCCAAATGGACAAAAAATTATTAAAATAAAGAAATAGTTGTTGAACATAAATATGTTTCTTTTGAGTTTTTGCTTAATGTTTCTTCATTGAAATTTCAATTTATTATAAATTTATGTTTTCAAATATTATTCTTTATGAGATTATGTGTCAAATTACCTATATTATTGTTTCTATAAATTTTTTGGGTTGATTGCATCTAAATTTTGCAAAGATATGAGTCAAAGAGACAGCAATATGGCGGATGAAAGATGAAGAAAATGTAATGAGAAGAGAAAGAAGAAATTAGCGATTTTGACAATTATAATTTTTATTTAGATTTAGTCCTTCAATTTAAATAATCAGTTGAACTGGTGGTCAATAGCCATCTCACTATGTGACACGCGTGTCTATGATTGCTACCTTCAATTTTTTAATGATGACTAACGTCAGAGACCAAAATCAAATTAAACAATTTCAATCTTTCAATGGCTATTTCCTACAAAAAAAAAATATAGATAGACGAAAACTAAAAAAATGAAAACTTATAGGGAAGAACTGCCTATTTAAGCCTAAAATGTTTGACAAATTTTATGTTATATTAAAATGGTATCATATTTTTTAATTGATCAGTTTATTCTTAATAAAATTGTGGGTAATGGATGCGAATATGAGTACTATGATACCTCAAAAGTTCATGTACAGGTACGAGTGTAAATATTGTTACCCACACATGTGTGAGTTATAACACAAACTTATTTAAAATTGAAAGGAACAAACTCTATAAAAATATCGATTTTGTGACAAAAAATGATCAGAATAACAAAAACATTGAAATTCAGTTCATAAGTTAACTTTCATTTTTTATTCTTCTTCAATTGTTTGACAAAATTAAAGTTATCAAAACGGACTATCCGGCATTCAATGGGCTGACCCAGTTGGGCTACGAGCCCTATCGGACCGGGCCAACAAATCTATTTTTAAATACGGGTTTTTTCAAGGAATGCTAAAAAACTCTAAAAATATTTGTGTTAATATTTTAAGGCCCAAACCCTATATTTATTTGTGCTCGGCGGACCAGTGCATACGGGCTAACTCATTTTGACAATTTTAGAGCTGTTAAAACGGGCCGAGCCAAAAAGCCCATATTTAAATTCAAACCTTTTCAGGTTGGGGTAAACCCTTAACAAATATGGGCTAATATTTTAAGTTCTAATCCCTAAATTTATATCTCGAAAAGAGTTAATGTCGTTAATGCTTTAACATGACAATAAAAAAAAATCATCAAAACAACAAAAATACTAAAACATTCACTACCATCTTAGAAACATTATATTCAAACATTTAAAAACAAATAAAAACTATTACTTACTTATGACTGAAAAACAGATAACATAAATAGCTAGATTACAAAAAGATAGAACTATGTAAAAGTTCACAATTTGCGAACTGATCCAATGACCACAATAATTTTAGTTTAGAGTTAAATATATTTTATGTTCCATAAAATATATCAACTTTTATTTTTAGTCCTTCTATAAATTTCCTTTGAACTTTGGTTCCACTAAATGTTATGTTTTAAATTTTAATCCGTTCTTTTTTTTATCGAGTTCATATTGCATGCTCAAAGCGACTTTAAATGAATCTAAAGAGTTGTTTTTTTCCTCAAGAATGACAAGTGGACTCATATACAATAGGTCTCCGCAAAGAATAAACACATACATTGGTAATTATCCGCAATAATGAACGGGTATGGGTACTTTAGTACCCACCTCTCCCCCATACTCGCATATTATATATATTTATATTTTTTATTTATATTATTATATAAAAATATAAGTATATCAATTTTAAAAAATATAACACTACTAAACTTTTACAAATTTGCAATTAAAAAATGTGTATTTAGAACATAATGAATATATCAACAAAGATATATATGAACATTAGTATGATTAATAATAATTTTTTCTATAATTTTCAAAAGTCAACAATAATTTTTTTTTTATAAAAAAATTAATAATATTAAAACGATATCTTATTTTTTAATTGATCAATTTATTCTTAATAAAGTTAAAGGTAATGAGTGCGAGTGTGGGTACTATGATACTCAATGGTACGTGTATGATACGAGTAAAAATATTGTTATGCACGCGGATATGAGTCAGGATCTATGAAGCATGTACACTCCTCAGATTAGTTGTGTTCTGTGTCGGACACCAACACTTATGATTACATTTAATTATATTATTTTTTCAAATTATAATTGATGTTAATTTGTTAGTATCTGTGTCGTGTCTAAGATCCATATGTATATTCGTGCTTCAAAGATATAATATATGCATATATTTAGAACCGAAAAAAATGTTAATTATCCGTGCTTGGCACGGGATGCATTCTAGTGTAATTGATTGGCGTTGTTTCTTAGTGATCGATATATATGACTTTAAGAGTCTTATTTAACACATGAAAATGAAAGAAAAAAAATTGTGTATTATTTATCTCATATTCAATTTTATTTTATTTTTAATTTTTTTAAACGTGTTGATAAAAAAATTAAATGTCATAATATATTATTTGTGCTTTCATCATTTTTTAATTTAAATTTGCAACACTTAAAATTTTAAATTAAAAGTAATTTAGTTCAAAATTAAAAACAAATACTTAATATATAGTTTTTGTTTTTGAAGTAAGACCAGATTTTGTCATAAAGAAAATCTAAAATACTCAAATAGTAGTCCTATCGAAATGATCTATTTTGATAAATTTATGCAATTTGTCCAACAGTCTAGAAAATAACGATGAATAACACGTAACACATTATAATCCAAAATAAATATCTTTGTCATTAGTAATCTTTAATTGTCTTACAAGAAATCTTACAATCAAAATAAATTAAAAATAAACTATCTATTTTTTTTTAGTTCTTAGCACTACTCTTTTATTTTTCGTATTCCTTTGAATTTAATTGAATATTGATAGTAATACAGAAAAATTTCTCAAATTTTCTTATTGAAATTAGAAGTTGGTGGACCTTCCAAACGAATATAATCATACATAATGGCCTGAAATGGACCATTGCCTCTTGATTGTGTCAAAAAGATGGTATTATTATCTCCTTCAACAAGTAAATTACCAGGTATGTTCACATTATAAAGCCAATAAAGTCCATGAATTCCATGCCTAGCAATTGAATTATCCTTTCCTATCAATCCACTTGAAAATAAAGGCCGATTTGCTTTGGGATCATTAACTCGTACCTAAAATTGTAAACAAAGTATTTATCAAACATAGGATAAACTTGAAACCTTGATTACTGAGTAGCATTGACATTACAAATTAAACTACTAGTTACACCCTTTCATCATCCTAGTTACACCTACTTTGACACTATTTAATTAACAAAATGTCCAAAGTATCCTTAGGCGTAGCTTGTTGGCCATCTATCTTCATTCACGAGTAATAAAGTATATTTGTCATGTTTGAAAATTTTATATATCGAATTAAAGATAATTGGATCAACTTGAGCTTTTAAAACCTAATTAGGGGTGTAAGTTAGAATTATGGGGTGAAATTAGATTATTTTTTTTACTAAAAATTAGAAATTTTCTTCTTAACATTAATCCAATACACAAAATAAATTTAGAAATTTTACCTGAAGTTCTGAATATGTAGCTGATGCCAAAGCCACTCGAAGTTTATAGCTACCTTTTTTGTTCACATTATCAAGCTTAAACTTGATTTGCCATGTGGTTCCTTGATATGTATTATCATCTTTCTTCCTAAAATTGAAGAGGAATATTAAACTTATAAATTTAAAAACAAATAGTATAATTATTTGGTAATGCAAAACTACTATCTTTACCTAGTAACTTGAGCAAAGAACCAATCTTTTGTGTAGTCACTAACACCAATTGTGTAGACCAAATCTTTGTCAGGGTATAGTTCTGCATATCTCTCCCATATCCCATATTGCCTAAATCTGTGAAATTTTGCTAATAATATGATAAATTAAGCTACAAAATAATAACATTGAAACTAGATATCACACTGACCCCAATACGTGGACACCGGTAATTTTATTTTTTTAAATGAAAGTAATTGAATGTAGTCACACGTGTCAGTGTAAAACACTTAGACACACATTCAATCTAAACTCTAAAGTTTCTGTACTACATTCTTAATCTATTCAAGACAGTCATAGGTTGAATATTTAATCAATAATAATCATATGATGAAAATTTAAGTATAAATAAATGCATAAAAAGAAAGAAGTGATCCTAACTTGTCAGGATGATTAACATAAAGTTTGTTGATATATTTGGGATTTGGATCAGGAACATAGAACTCAGCAGCTGAACGATCAGGGATGCCTATTTCCCACAATGTTGGGCCATCTCTTGGTGGCTCATAAACAAGGTCACCAATGTCTATGTCACAACCTGTTTAATTTCACATGAACCAAATACACAATACTTAGCAGAAACAATTTCTACGGTTCATAAAAACATAACAAAATTGATATTGATTAATTAATACCTTCTGTTATGCTAACTACTACATCATATTTATAATCACCGATAAAACCAGGTACCCATGCATAAACATTATAGTCGCCAGCACATATATTGCTGATGGAGAAATAGCCATCATCGTCTGCTTGAGTCCAAAACTGATAATTCTGATAACAATTTGATGTAAATACAAGTTAGTTTTTTTATGCATACATATAAAAGTTCCTAAAATGGTATATTACATTATAGGACTAACAATAATGTCTTTATTTCATACTATAACATTATATTTCTATTTTTCAAGTCACATACCTTGCATTCTCTTTGCCAAGATCCCACATCTCCTGGTGTAGCCAAGCCAACATAAGCACATTTCGCTGATAAATAGTCATCATCGTCTAAATACCTATATATTTATATGCCAAAATGGAATTAATCGAAAACCAACTACATTGTTGGAATAAGATTTCTGATTACTTATCCGATAAGAAATCAATTTAGTCTTATTACTTATTTTGATATTTTCCCATAAAACTCACCTCTCTTTAACCAATAGTCTGCCACTAACATTACCACGTTCGTCCCATTTCGGAAAATCATCTGATTCGGGAAAATTGTAGGGCCAACTTTGAACTTCCATTAACATCTGTAAGTTTGATTTGGTAATTTTAGAAAATCTAGTTATATACATAACATATAGTATTAATAGATGATCAATTAGTAATATTGAACCTGAAGCTTAGCGTCATCCCATAGCTTAATTGGATCACCGCCATAATATGGAGAATTGAAATAGATAAAAACTGGGCCAAAAACCTTTTTCCAAGCCTCACCAGCTTTGAACTTAGGCACTAAATCTTCTCCACTATAATGAGCACTGAGAAAAACCTGATTTGGACAATGGACTGGAAAATCAGACTCAAATTGAATTACTTATGATACAAGTAAAGTAAATGCATCAATAGTAGAAAATGAACTTTAGTTATAATTATACTCCCTCCCTACGTTACAAAATATAAGTAAAAAAAAAGTACCAGTATCTAGTCCTAATTACATGTACTTACAGCAAGCGTGGTAGGTCCCACATGGGAAGTTAAGTTTTGTTTGACAGGTCCACCCGAACGAAATTCATTACTAGGCGTAATAAGCCAGAATCCAACTGCAGGATCCATGCAAATCCATCCATGAACTTGGCTATCTTTGTTATCGCATGAATATTGGTACTTATCATCCACCTACACATTAGGTACACAAGAAAATTTGTCTTAATTTGTGTCATCTAAAAAGCTAGAGTAAACAAAGTTGACAAAGGAAAAAAAAACAGTTAGATAAATAATAATGTCTTAAATTTGTACTATTATTATGCTTTTGTCATTATATTAATGTATCTATATTCTCACAGTTAAGGGATTCCTCAATCATTGATGAATGTAATGTAAAATGTACCTCTCCTTTAAGTTCTGGTTCTATAGGATTGACAAGTAGAACTGCTTCTGGATAGGCAAGTGCTTGGCCTCTTGGGGGTACTCTGTCATCTGGAAGAGGCATATTCCTCTGTCTATTATCTGCCATTGCCATATAATGGAATCTGTCTCCACCATCAATTAGTTCCATCAGCCATTTTAATTAAGCACTTGTAAGGCTGTTTGAGAGAGCTTACGAAAACTACTTATGACATATCTTTAAGTTGTTTTCAGCTCATTTCAACAAGCTTTCTATAGCATATGAAAACAACTTATATGAAAATATTTTGACTTCATTTTAGATTTTGTTACAGAAATAGCTTACGCAAAGCCGCTTATATGATATGTGTTTAATTAAGTTGTTTATCCAAACAAGACTTGAAGGCCACATAATATAGGTGTATCTAGGCGCGATAAAACACATATATAGAAGCTAGTGAAAAGTACAAAATAAAATGTTAGTGATTAATTACTTGTCTTTTCTAAGCTTGAAAGCAATTCTTGTTTCGTCAAGATTGAAAGCAGGCCAGTCCTCCAAGTGCTCATAAATTGCATATGAGTAGAAGCCGGATGAACCACGAAGCATTATGAACCTAGATAGTGTCACAGACATAAATTTGTTTTATTATTTTTCCATTTTAGTAACATGGTTATAGGCAATATATGCTAGTTAGTAGTATTAGTATATGTCATGTCACAGACCTTTTATCAATATTTAAAGGAACCATCTTGCCCTCCATGGAAGCATCCCAATTCCTGGAGAAGGATAACTCCACTTGATCCTCATCTTCCAATATAACTTTGAATGTGCTCCCTTTTATCCTGCCCTCATAAATCACAATTCAAAAATGTTATTTCCTTACTATATATACGTCTACATTTTCAAAAAGAGGTAAAAATAAAGTATATTTGCATTACATATATGACTTTCTTCAATTAAGATACATGGTTAAAAGATCAAGGAGCTGAAAACTCGGTGATGCAAAAGTGAGTATATGTGAAGGTAATTAAGTTGGGCATATAGAGCCACTTAACGGCATATATAGTTACAGCCCATGTAGCACCGACATTTCATATTAAAGGCGTGTCTCGTGGTATCTGGCACCGACTAGACGCCAACACATGTGGTTACACATTCACCTACTTCTATTTTCTTATATTATCACTAATGCCTATGAATCAATGTTAGTGCCGTGTCTGATGTTCGTATCTTAATGACTGTATCAGTATTTCATAGGATGAAGCAATATTGTTAAAGTGAAATCTTCAATTCAAATTGTCTTGCAAATTAAATAAAGCAAAAAGAAAGCAACATACACATCAAATATTCCAGTGGTTCCTGTACTTGTTGGTGAGCTCCAAACAAGGTCCCAATACCTGAATCAAAGGTTGCAAACACATTTTTATTACATGAAAATTACTTGATTTGTAAAAACAACTATTAGCATATTTGGATGAGTTTGGAAAGGCTTTCTCGCGTCGCAAAGCAAAATTGACATGATTTTATAGAAGCTATAGGATTTCTAGATTCAAGTGAACGTGCAAAGTTTCGAAACACACACTATATATATATGACTTACTTACCCTCTATTAGATTCTTCATTCAACACTTCAAGCAAGTTGTCAATCCCATTATACTCTATTCCAGTGACAATTCCCTCAGGATTTGATAAAGTGACTTTGAGTATGCCATTGTCCATCACCACCTAAAAACATCATAGTCAAACAAGAATTTTATATCATTAACATGTGTTTCATTATTGATATGGAAGAAAATTATTCTAGAGATAAGATTATAAATACATGGTGGTCTTGAATGCTGAGTTGCACCCCTAGCGGCGGCATGGTGGTACTTGCAGTGAATAAAGAGAAGTGTGCAAAGAAAGTAAAGTATCAAAGAATGGCTGAAAATTTATGTTCAATATAATGAGAAGAAAGAATACATGGCCTTTTATTTTATATATGGTACTGATGGTAGATTATGAGCACAATGTTTGGATAAAACATTAAATCAGTTTGTTTATGTTCTAATAGCTAAATAGTAATACTCTGTAATCTGCCAACAGAAATTGTATTGTATAGTATAGTATATAGTATACTTTGAGGACTATATACATGTTGATTTATTAGTTTTCTTGAATTAGAGAAAAAGCATTCTTTAACTCTCTTTGCTTAGTCGTCACATATATTTGGTGCATATAGTGTGTATTAGATAAAGGCGTCAGAGTGAAGAAACGGTCATTCACTTTCCAAAATGAATATAGTTGTATGAAAACTTTATTACAATCTCAACAATGAAGCTTTAATAAATGCCTACCCAAAATATATAAACCGACAGAATTGATAATATTTTAAATATTTTTTAAATACTGATCCACCATGAACCACTTAAAGAAGTGGTCCATATTAGAATTTGTCATAACTATGAATTTGTTAGCTTGTTAATTTAGACCGACTAAAAAATTACAGAGTATAGTATATGCAATGCTTAAAGTCAAATCAACTTGTAATTATCAATAATGTTCACCTAATTACATAGCCTGTGAGAGGGCTTTGTTGTGTTCGGATTCTGAAAGGGTATCTGGTATAAAAAAAGTCTACCATGTAAAGTTTTTTAGCCTTCCAACCATTGACCAAATGATTTTCAAATATTGAAGAATGAATACTTACAAGTAATTACAACAACAAAATTTAAAATGTATCAAAGAATTTGAAGTCTTATATATGGTATTTGATTTTTTTTCTAACACCCAACTGAGGTTCAAATACCAAGTGAAATTCCTCAATATTTGAAACGGTGTGCACGAAACTAATGTTCAATATGCCTGTTTCATGAATAGTGGTGTTAGTAAAAAAAAATGAATAGTATGAATAGTGGTAGGTGAACTAGTCTAACATAAACAACATAAATATGAATTTGTTCATACGAAAATACACACATATGAGTACATGCTGCAGCCACAGTCGTGAACATCGCAACATCAAATACAGACGAGGTTAAAAAGTACAACATTAATATTAATAAATAACATGTATACAATGTTCACAAACAAATACATTCACTGTTTCATTTAAAAAAAAAAACACAAAATACATTCCAATATGATGAAAAAGCAGTACTATTCTGTATCATTTAATTCTCAAGGCTAGGTTAAATTTCTTCTTAAGAACAAGGAGGGCCTTCCAAACGAATATAGTCATACATGAAACCCTGGAAAGGACTGGTGCATCTTGGCTGTGTAAAATATATAATATTTGTGCCATCAATAAAAAGAGAACTTGGAATATTCACATGGTACAGCCAATAGAGTCCATGAATTCCTAGTCTTGCAATTGTGTTTTCCCTTCCTATTAATCCAGTGGTAAATACGGGACGCCTTGCATTGGGGTCATTGACTCGAATCTTCAGACAATGTGCACATGTCAGGATAATATTTAAAAATGAAATACCATCATGTTACATCCAACGGTCAAGGAGTGTGCATGCGTGTGTGTGTGTGTGTGTGTGTGAGTGTGAGAGAGAGAGCGAGAGAGTAGGCAGGATAGTTTACCTGCAATTCAGCTAATGTTGCAGATGCAATTGCAACTCTCAGTTTATATACAGTTCCTTGAATAACACCACCGAGCTCAAACTTGATTTGCCAAGTTGTTCCTTCATGAGTGTTATCCGCTTTTTTTCTGCAGTTATACACAAGGTTGGAAAACCAATAGGAAACATGTAATGTTTAACTCAAAAGAAATGCAATGCAACTGTTTAAAATGAAGTAGGTACTATAGTCTTCAGCCATGTTATACAAATAATCAGTATTCCAAGAACCGGACCTGGGAACCTGAGCGTAAAACCAATCCTTCCTATAGTCACTAACACCAATTGTGTAAACCAAATCTGCATCCGGATATAACTCTGAATATCTTTCCCACAATCCATACTGCCTGAACCTACAAGTTGAGAGAAAAATGGAAGATCTAAAAACAGAACAGGCATATCAAGGAAATATTTTCATCATATGCAAACAAAATAAATGCATAGTTCTTAGAATTTTGGGTTGGGACTAACTCAACCTTACAAAGTCAGCTTGTAAGGTGAGGATTACCCCCACTTATAAACACATCTTCAAACCATCTTTCATCCAATGTGGGACTCTCAACACAGTTGGATCGTGATTTCAGTATTTTTATCATGTTATAATATGTAGCATAGGATTCAAAATTATGGGAAAACAGAAGAAATACACCCCAAATAAGACAATCAAAGCTAACCTGTCTGGATGGTTGATAAAAAGCTTATTTATATATTGTGGATTGGGATCAGGAGCATAAAATTCTGCGGCGGATCTATCAGGAATACCTATTTCCCACAATGTTGGGCCATCCCTTGGAGGTTCAAATACAATTTCCCCCAATTCAATGTAAGAACCTGCATCACGTGTTTCGTAAGCACATAATTTTTTTGCAAGACGGCAAATGACTTCAACTTTGAATAAGCTAATGAACCTGAGGTTATCTTCACAGAATCACCAAATCTGTAGTCTCCAACAAAACCAGGTACCCAGGCAAAAAGGTTGTAGTCACCTGGACGTACATTGCTAATCGTAAAAAATCCATTCACGTCTGCTCTGGTCCAGAATTGATAGTCCTGAAAGGAGTAGAATTAAATAATGTTCTGGAAAAAAAAATTATTTGGGCATGGGCATACACAAAACCTTTCTTATGATTATCTTGCATGGTCAACTTAATCTGTTAAAAGAGTGAAATTATTAAATTATTGATCTGAAGCTTAAACTATTATCTGTTTCCAACTCCTAAATCAAATAACAGATCATATTGTCAAAGAAAGATTGTAAATGTAAGGAATAGCTAGCGTCAACTTAGAACTTACTATAGAGCAAAGAGAAGTTTAATAGGGCCGTCATGAAGTCCTCATCGCAAATGGAGAGGGAAAATGACGGCTGAGCACAAACTACAAAAGTACAGCTTATGAAACTAAAATACTAGGTTTCAACAAGTGAAGCAAGAACACCTTGCATTCTCTTTGCCATGACCCTGCATCTCCCGGTGGAGCCAGACCAACATAAGCACCATTTGCTGATATTAAGTCAGTGCTGATGTACCTAAAAATAATTAAAATATTTTACTCACAAAAAGAACAATCATAATCTTGTTGTAGCTCAGCAATTGATTACTTATTCAATTCACGACATTTATGTATTCCAATTTTTTTTTCAGTAGTTAGCACTAAACTTGAATTGCAACATAATTAGGACAACTGTGCTTGTATAGTAAATAAGATACACATTCAGCATTGCAGAATAAAAACCTCAAGAATAAACTAGGAAAAATCAAGTCTAGGTACCTGTCTAAGACAAGTAATCTGCCGCTGACATTGCCTCGTTGATCTGGTTTTAAAAAATCCTCAGAAGCGGGGAATAAATATGGCCAACTTTGAACTTCATTCATCATCTGAATATCAACTCAAATCAGTCTTTATCTTAAAACTTACTGCTACATCCAACTGTACTATACTATCAACCTCCAAACAAAAAAATCACAGGAGATAACTGGCCATTAGGCATACCTTTATTTTTGCATCCTCCCATAGCCAGAGTGGGTCATCACCAGTTGGTCCAGAATTGAGATAAATATATACAGGACCAAAAACCTTTTTCCATGGTTCACCACCTCTGATTTTGGGTACCAAATCTTGTCCGGCATAGTGACCACTAAGAAACATCTGATGATGCCAATTTAATAACACGTGATGTCATGAGAGATAATCAGGTAAAATTTTCTCAACTTGTATCACAGCCATAAAGGTAATTTTTCACCATGGTCTATTCACTTACAGCAAGTGTGGTGGGTCCAACATGCGAGGTCAAATTCTGCTTGAGGGGTCCACCAGAACGAAACTCATCACTAGGTGTTATCTGCCAGAATCCTACAGGTGGATTGAAAGATATCCACCCATGGACTCGATTATCTATGTTCTTACATGAATATTGATACTTGTCATCCACCTGTAATCGAAATCAAATAAGAACTTAATAGAATACTTTGTACTGTTAGGATATATAGAATAAAGGGAAATTGGAGTAGTTAGTTAATTGATTAGTTAGAAAGTATATCATGTATAAATAGCATGCATGCATATAAGACCTAAAATAGATTATTGAGGCAATGTATTTGGCTTTGCAACTAGTACCTCTCCTTTCAATTGTGGATCCTTAGGATTGACTAGTAGGACAGCTTCTTGGTAGGCCAAGGGTTGGCATCTTCCTGGTAATCGATCTTCTGGAAAAGGCATAATCCTTCGCCTATCGTCTGCCATAGCCATGTACTGAAACCTATAAACTTGGTTGTTAAATTGGATGAGTATCCAAAAGTAAAAAATCATTGCCACCATCTCCACTGTTGTTTTGATTGTAACATTCCCAAAGATAAAAAAAAAAAAAAAAAAAAAAAGAATGTCTGTTACTTTTCTCCCTATATTTGGAAAATGGAATTGCAAAATTATTTGTAAATTCTGGAAAAATGTTTAGCCATTTTCATCGTAACGAAGTCTTGTCAAATAAAACAGACACATATAGGTTGCACGTCAACTGAGAGTGTGCTCTTATTGGAATAATGGATCTTGATCATTCAGCCATACAATTAAATTTAAGTATGATCAGTCTCGACCATGCATGATTGTATAATCAAGATTAGCTCCTTGCATCTTTCATGGTCTCACTTGTTATGCTCCCTCTGTATAATCTCACTTCATAAATCCCTCACAATTGATGCCTCTCTCTCTCTCTCTGACAAACACACACACACACATGCACACACACACACACACACAATTTATAAAAAAGAAAAGAAAAAAGTTACTTGTCTTTTCTGAGCTTGAAAGTGATCCTTGTTTCACTCATATCAAAATCTGGCCATCCTTGTAAGTGCTCATAAATTCCATAAGAGTAGAAGCCTGATGAACCACGGAGCAAAATGAATCTGAAGCGAACCATTCACAAATATTAATCCAATAGTTATCGTTTCAAAAGGCATTATACACAAAATTTGACCAATTACCTTTTGTCAATGTTTAAGGGGACAAACTTTCCCTCAAGAGAATGATCCCACATTCTCTTGAATGAAAGCTCCACCTGATCCTCATTTTGAACTATAACTTCAAAACATGTTCCATTAATCCTGAATCATAATATATCGAGTTCAGATTTGCTTCAAATCCTCAATCAAAATTGAACTGATAAGATTGCCAATATAACAGTTAAGCAAGTAGTATTGGCATACACATCAAAATATCCTTTGATTCCTGGTGCACTCCAAACAAGATCCCAATACCTACACATTCAATTGGAAGATAAAATTGATTTGTGGACCAAATTCGCCATCACTCTAGGACATAGAACCACAATTCATACCCTCTATTAGTTTCCTTATTGAGAACTTCAAGCAAATTGTCAACACCATTATATCGGATTCCAGTAACAATTCCACCTGGATTTGATAATGTAACTTGGACTATGCCATTATCCATCACCACCTGCACATGCCAAGTAGTTAAATGGCAATGAAGTAACTTAACTTATTATAAATGAGATCAATGCCTATGATTATTAAGCACCAACACAAACACCGAACATGACATTGACATGTAAACACCAATAATAAATTTAAGAAAATGAAAGTGATTGAATGTAACCACATGTGTCTGAATTAGACACGACCTACGAAACACGGATACTCTTTAGTGTCCCGGTGTCGGACACCGACACATCAGCAACACGTATGATTACACTGAATTATGTCATTTTCTCAAATTATAAGCGGTGTCGACTTCAGTGTCTGTGTCGTGTCCGATGTCCGTGTCTAGGCTTCATAGGACACGACATGTAGACACCGAAGACACGCCTTCAAGTCAAGTGTACGGTAATTAAAATTAACTAAGAAAGAATAAGAGGGGGGAAAATGCAATTTTACATGGTGTTGTTGGATGTGTAACTGTACACCTGGAGCGGACATGGTGAATCCTTCCTCTTTCTTTTTCTTTCTATGAGCAAGAAATCTATCAAGGCCAAATAGGAATCAATTAATCATATTGTTATCAAATTCAAATTCAATTAATTCACTTCTTCGTGAGCTTAAAAAACAGTTACAAAGATTAATAGAAAAAGAAACGAACCGAGAAATCATGAATCGCTCTCGAGTATCGACAGAAATGGAATGATGGGAGGAGTGGGATGAAAGTAGACACGTGGCACACGCCTGAGAGTGTGGAGAAAGGCGGCAATTGCGGTGGCGTAACTGTAATATAAGTCCAAGACAAATAACGGAAAACAGGGGTGGGTCGATTTAAGACAAATTAATAATTAATAATAAAAAAATAAAATTAAACTAGTTTATTAAAAATAAAACATTTTAAGATAAATTAATTGGGTTTGTTTCTTTAACTTTTTTATTTTTTTCATGACATTAAGGTATCATTTGGCCTAACTTTTTTTAAGTGTAAAAGTTATTTTACACATAAAGCTAGAAGTAAGTGCTTTAAAACTGAAAGTAAAGCTGTTTGGTAAATCTTACTTTTATTTTAAAAAGTGTTAAAAGTTGTTTTTTTTTAATTATAATAGAATTAAATATGTTTGATAATAAGATAAAGTTATTTAACAATAACTTATTTAAAGATGGAGTCAATAAAAAAAATCTTATTTAACGATATTAATTTGATAAATAATAGTAAAGTTGTTGCAAAGTAACTATTATCATCTTATTTTGAAACTCTTTTATTAATATTTTTTTTTTTGAAATATAGAAGCTGCTTTTTTCTTACTAGAGCTTTTAAAAATTATTGTTTGGCCTAGCTTCTTACTTTTAAAATAAGAGAATAAAAAAAAGTTAGGTCAAACAGTATCTAAATATAGGGCGAAGAAATAATATTCCGGCAGAGAATGCCTTGGACTCAAAATAATAGAGTGAAAGAGAGATTTAAATCCTATTTACAATTATCTCTAGACTAGTGGATTCGAGTTTGAAACTCCTTAATCCAAGACCTTTTTACACTAAATGATTTTGTTGCTTTATTTTTCTTGTATTTCAATTAATTTTTGTAGATAAACAAATTAATTTGATATTATTCTTTTGACAATCCTACCAACAATCAAACTCAGGTTTTTCCGAACTATTCGTTTTAACGAGGCTCATTAAGCACTTGAGTTCAATGTATTGCTTCAAAATTTTGAATTCTTCTATTTTAGTAAAAAAAAAACAGTAATACTAATTACGTATAGTGAAATTGAAAATTGCCTAAATCATTAAAAAAAATTAAACATACAATTTAGGTTAAAAAAATTTGGTTATGCATCTACATACGCACATTTCGACCCCGTAAACACAATTCATTTCGACCCGAATTTTTCTCTTCTGCAAGCATGATTAATTTTCTCTTGTAAAATTGATTCTATCTTGTAAAATCGATTCTAACAGAAACAAGAAATCATAACTTCTGCGGTAATCCAAAATCAATTTTCCATTGGTTGTTTGCTTACAACTTCATTATTCATTTTATTCCTTCATTTCCCGTGACTGTTCAAGGTCCTTTAAATTCATAAATTCTCACAATGTTTGTAAAAAAATTCTTCATGAAAACTGTATTCAATCAAGAGTTTCCTATTTGGATCAACAACATACAAATGCTTATATACAAGTTATTTTTTTATTTTTATTTTATAAGCATATACAAGTTATTTCTATCACAAAAGATAAATTACAATCACATTATTTTCATATAAATTAAAGCTTTATAGAAATAAGTCAAAAACAGCTTATGAACATTTCATAAAATATTTTCATAAATTCTACCAAACGGACTTTCAAATATTTATATTTATCTTAATAGATAAACTCAAATAAGTTAAACTCAATACAATAATCAAAAGATAAATAAGAAATGGCAATATTTATAATCAATGTCTCAAATTTATCTCTTGGTAGTTCTCTCGAAAAACAGAACTACCGTAATATTCGAGAAAAATGCATAACCATTCGGTATATAGTGACAGACACTGTGTTTAATGTACTGATATAGTACATCTCTCATACGACTTCTGTTGTTTACCAATGAATTATACATGTAGAGTAATTTACACTAATATAACATAACATTTTTGCCTATCCTTTGCTAATGAACATTATTAGTCTCGGCCTTTCTCGGATATAAAATAGATCCGACTCCAAGTATGACAGCGATACCAGTTATTGCTATTGTGATAAGAAGACGTCCTTTTGGGAATTCATTCTGATGCCTTCTTGGAGCACTCCCATTTCTTTCAGCTGGCCTCTCATCCCTTCACAGAAAAAATTATAAGCAAATAAGTATTAGTAAACTAAATTTACATTTTAGTTCTCTAAAAATAAGAAAATTAATTACTACATCACAACAAGCAAAACTTGACTTGCTATCTTCGGTTAATGTATGTTCAGATTCTCACTAATACCCGAATTTCTTCCAAATAAATGTCAGGTGTTCATATTTTTCCTAGGGGAATGTGGTCCTAAATCATAAGGATATTTTTCCTATGATATTTTCCTACCTTGAAGATCCTGCACCATTGTCTTGGATTCTGTTGCAATTAACTTCATGGTTGTTTATTTCACGTAGTCTAACATATTTGTTACAAAGGTGACACATCTCTGTTCGATTCCCACATACTTCCTGAAAGTTATTAAAGATCAAATTGAAATCAGTTTCGCAAAACATACATATATTAATGCAACCTTCTTAATTCAAAGGTTTTTTATGACCACTACACCTGATGCTCTGCCAGATCAATTGCTGGCAATGGAAATTCACAGAACTCGCAGGTGACAATCCTTTGAGGGCAATTTTCACCTTTATGGATATCTAAAATATCACGAACCATAGTTTCACTGCACAATGAACAGGTAACCTGCACAATTTCACATTTTCTTTTGAAAATCTATAGCAAAATTGATTTTTTAAATACAACTTCAATACATCATAGTGTGCTAAGCAGCCTGGGGAACTGAATCAACTGATGGGCATGTGACCAGATTATGCATAGCCGGTCCAAAGCCCGGTATATGATAGAACATTATGGCTTTGTTTGATCGATGTAACCGACTCCACTTTAGTGGGATAAGGCTTGGTTGTTGTTAATGATGATTATACAATAAAGTATGAGACTGGCTCGTTAAATTTACATGTTAGTCAGTCATTACTGCAAATTTTCCACCAAATTTCCATTCCACAGGCCATACATGATTACTAAAAATTGAGGCCACGTTTACTAAATAAAGTAAAATTGAAAGTGATAGAGCTGCTTACAGTAGTGATCTAAATTTCTCCAACTGCCAAGAGTTTTATCATAACACACAAGTGTTTTGAAAGAAAAAAAAAAAAAATCAGTACCCATGATAACCAGGTCCTTCCAATTTATTTTAAGGATGATAACTTAATGGATCAGATTCCAATGGACAGGTCAAATCAAACATTTGCCAATTCAAGTTTCGCTAAAAAATTATGAAGAAAACCTAACAACCTAACGATCCCTCCTTAAATCAATTTGAATATATCAATACCCAACTCATCCAATCCATCTAAGGATCATCAAATTAATTATTTCAACTTAAGAATTACAGTGGTGCTTGATCATTATAATCGAATTTAAACTAATTCTGTTATTACTTAGTTTTTTCATATTCTTATTAAGTACATTCCCAATTTAGTGTTGTGATTTTCAGTTGGTAATAAGCATGGGAATGAAAATACTAGTGTCACTAAGGTTTTTTTTTTTTTGAAACGGTCAATGACATTAGTAATTAGTATTGTTGGTGTTTTCTGAAGTGGATATCGAACCCTTGACCTCCTTATCGCTCCGCTCCTTAACTCATCCACCCCAACCACCAAGTCATCCTTATATCTCCCTGTCACTAAGTTATTAAATAGATCTAATAAATCCAACATCCCGACCAGCCCATTAAACATATCATCACAACTCAGTGAGTTGGATTGGATGATTTGAAATTATAGAATAGTGGATCAGTGATGAACCCTAATTAAAATTGCGAAGGGTAATTTATTAAATTTGGTTGAAATAAGAGCTAAATCAGCAACTAATTGTAACTATGACATCAACTTTAGAGCCATGAATCCTTCAGCAAAAAAATACCTACAATCTCTTCTAATGATCCATTTTTCAGTTATTCTTAATCATCAAGTAATACAAACTACTCAACATCATAGGCTTGCAACTAATTTCGTTAAACAAAAACACGACCAAGAAAAAAGTGTGTTTCATACCGGTGCATGGACGTTTAAATAGTGATCATCAGCATGTTGCTTTGGTACCATATCACCACAAACTTTACATTTTTCGAGGTTCCGAGCGCAATGAACAGAATGCAAATCAATATTTGCAGCAGGGACAGCTCGATCACTATAAAAAAAACCATAAAAAAAAGACAAATCAAGATCAAATTCTTGAAGAAAAACCATAATTACACAACTTAGACCATAAATATATGAACAGAAGCATCAATCATTTAAAAACAAGTTCAATTGTTAATAATTTTCAGCTCAGAGTTGAAGTAAATCAATAATAGATGAATATAAAGAGAAGTGTTTACCAGTGAGTGCATATGGTAGTGGCTTGATCGGGCACAGTTTCCATGTTGATAAAACAAGAATAAATCGAAGAAAACGTTGTTTGTTCTACGACCTAAATTTCAGGAAACATGGAGAAGAGATTTGAGAACTAATAACAATAATATTAGTAGTAAATTAGGAGTATAAATTAGAGAGAGTTATTTCAGAGATTGAGATTGTGATTACGCTTGAATTTGTAGGTAGAGGAATTATTAGGTTATGGGAAGATTTCAGAAATTGGGAATGAAAGACAGAACAGAGATTGTGTCCTTTGGTTGAACAACTTTGGTCGAAGAGACTTTATTTATGGGACCTTCCTTCTCCTTATGCCATCTAATCTAATCTAATCTACTCCTTTTCATAAAATAAGCGTAACATATGTTTGTTTGTTTTTTTTTTTGTTAAATTTGTTTATAATAGTGGCTGGAGCCTGGAGGAGTATATTTGAGTATCTATTTTTTAAATACATGTGAGGTTTAAAACAATTTTTATTTTATTTTGATTCTCTAATATCACAATTTGTTTAATTTTGAACTCTTAATTGAGTTGTTCAATTTTAACCCTCAAATTTTTTAATGGTTTGATTTTGGCTCTCAAATTTTAATTGTTCGATTTTAACATTTATCAGTCCCGTCTAATTTTTTGACTAAAAAAATATATATGTAACATTTTAAAATAAAATAAAATATTTTTAAAGATATCAAAGATTTTTTTTAAAAAATAAAAATAAATAAATGTTTTAAAATTTAAAGTTTTTTTAAGAAAATGTTTATAAAATAAATAAATTGTTTTTAAATTAAATTAAAAAATGGAAACTATTTTTGAAAAAAAATAAAATTCTGATGTTTTTATTTTTAATTTATTTTGTAATGTTACATAAGTAATTTTCGGTCAAAACGTCAACAAGAGATTAGCAAATGGAAAAGAAGTAAATTTGGGGGCCAAAATCAAGTAATAGTGAAACTTGAAAGTTAAAATAACAATTGAAATTTAGGGGCCAAAATCATACAATTGTGAAATTTGAGAGGTCAAAACTGTATTTTCAGCCTAAATGTTAATATATAAGATGTTATTCAATTTTTCTCAACAAATATTTTTTAAATATAATTTTTTTATAATAGATAGTTACATATATTAATGGTCGAAATTTTCCATTGACGAATTTGGATCATCTCATGCTTCCATTCAGCATCAATTTCAACCATTCATTCATTTTTTCTCACTCTTCTAAATTAGTTTTTTTCCTTATTTATGAATCATCACCTTTAGCCAGGTGATGAAAAGGAGAGAGGACGGGACCAAAAGAGCAAGAGAGGATCCAAATTTGTGTATTAACACGTGTAAAGGTCAAATTGTAACAATTGTTTTAGAATAGTGTCAATAAATGTACTTTATTTTTCACACAATCTAAATCAAAATGATGATAAATTGATGATTTTGGATTAGTAAATTTCCTTAGAAAGTGGATCGAACTCGTGATTACGGTGTTTGTGAGTTGAATTTTGAAGAGCTTCTCAGAAATAAACTTCAGAGTTCAAATCTTATATCACTTTAATCAATTCATTATTAGTTGATAAATTAATGAATAATATAATAAAAGAAAAGTACAAATAAAATAGAAGGAAGTAGTTGGTGTTTACGCGCCATTAAGGCGAGAGATGGCATTGGGTGTTTGGGTCACGGGTAAATTTGGACATGGACCACTTCATTCAATGACATAATGTGTTACTCGTGCGGTGTGTATTAGAAAAATAGAAGGTGCAAATATAAGTACTCTATGCCTTTATGCACGAGTCATGAAAATAGAAGGAAAGGAAGATATGAAATGTAAACCCAAAATAGGTTGAACATACTCTTTTTTAGCATATTTATACAATAGATTAATTTCTATGCATGAAATTTTTTTGACAAATTCTATGTATGAACTTAAAGTGTTAAAAATGACATATACAAATTATCATGATACTTCCTTCGTCACAAATATTTGGATATTGATTTAGTCACACACATATCAATATATATATATATATATATGGTGCCTATTGTTTAATTCATGAGTGTTAAAATAATATTGATGACCATGCAAATATTCCCCTTAATCATGCTAATTTGGGTAGCATAGTTGAAGCAATTTTGGAGAAGAAAATTTTATTTGCAGTGGATTGAAAAATTCTCTTTAGACCCCTCAATAGACTTTAAAAATTTGGAGGAGATGTTAAAGCATGTTGAGAAGCTAAAGAGAAATATATACATCGTTTTTCCAATTAACCTAAAAAGTCAAATTTTGTTTATGTTAGACCAGATGGATCGTACCTCACATGTTTACTACCGGAGATTAATCACCGCTAACGACAGTGCAACATTCATAGTATGGTAATATAAAATAATAATTAAATAAGTCAGCGTGAGTATAGCTCAATAGAGATATCACATTATAAAAGCGAAGTTTCAATCTGAAATCCTTATTTATTCACCTCAAGTTTTTTATTTTTAACCATTAAACTATTTGACAAAAAATATAATTTAAGTCAAATTGTATCATATAGAGAAAAGATAAAATAGATATAAATAAATTATACTTTTTCTACTTTTTCAAAAATTAATTGACGTCTACAAGAATATTGATAACATTGAAATTAATTTCACGCTGTTTTTATTCAGGATCGTCCGATCTAATATTAACGGTTGAGATTGATTTGTACTGATTTTATTAAGATGCAGTATGAACCGACCGATCTAATTTGTACGTCCGTGATCATCTACTGCGTGTAATTGCGTGAAGCAGTTACAACAGGTGATCATAATCCCATAAGTTGGGAAACAGATATCCTGCAGTTACAGCAGGGTGTTGTAACTGATCTGGACCGTCCGATCTCTGATCGGTAGCTGAGATCATTTTACTTTATAAAACTGTATATTAAATCTTAATTGGATGATCTCAAATCAAGGATCCTAATTGATAACTGTGTAAAACTGTACCATAATTTTACAGCAGTAAATCCAAGTCCATAAGTTACCGCATATTATATTATACTCATTAAAAAAATACTAGTACTAGTGTATCTATTCCATGCACCAAAAAAACCAGTAGGATTTATTTATTGTTGTCGGTTTCTAAGATACATACATCGTATATTGACCACACCGACCATTTTGTAAATGCAAAAGAAAATAAACAAAAATCTTAACTATATTAATATGAATAAACAAATGATGATATGTCCGAATCAAAATATTCTGTCACCACTTATAAAAGTACACTTTCCTTTTCTACTTATATGCTCTTGCTCATTCAACTAACTGAAAAATTTGAACCAATTTTCACATCACATTTGCTATGCAAACAAACAGACAAGAAAATACCATGTCTTCTTCCAACTCCAACAAGGCAACGAAACGGAGTAGTAGTGTTATGTCAAATGATAAGCAAGTTGAGGTTAGTGGAAACAGAGGAACTGAGGAAGAGGAAGATCAGGAAGAGACAGTGATCAGTGTGACGAGTCAGTTGTTCATAAAATCGAAGAATCTTGACAAAGAAGTGATTTTGCGTCGAATTCGTCATCGAAAGAGGATGAACAAGGTGCGATCCGTTGTTGGAGCTATATTCCAAGGCTCTAGTAACAATACTGGAAATAATGAGGCAGAAGCTGTTCAACACAAGAAATGGGTTGATGATGCATTTGCTGCTTTGTAAATTAGTATAATAGTAATATTCTTAATTAACTCTGGCTCCATTTCTTTATTTATTTTGATCAGAGTAATTAACTATGCAACTTTTTTCTAAATTGTTCTTGCCCTCTCTGGTTTGGGTGTAGTGTATATATGTATGTATTTGTAATTGGTAATAGCCATGTTGTAATACTCTTGGTTTCTGCTAGTTCATTATTATGAAGAGTATTGGATATTTAGTACTATTATGTTATGTACAATTTGTATTAAAGAAAATAGCTTGTAATTTGTATTATGTCTTTTTATTGGTCATATAAATATTAAATTTGTTCATCAGATTTATTTTGTTTTAGGTGTTGAGGTCCTTTTTCTTAAAATGAAAATCGGTTACAGATAGTAAATGATTAACTGAAACATTTATACACTTAAGATGAATATGTATAATGTATTTTGAAATTTCTTGTAGCTTGATATCCTAAAACTACACATTTGTAAAGGAGCTATAGGCAAGTTTTTACACGTGTCAATCTCTAAGCCATGACACATTGGATTGTGGTTGGCAATAAATTCCAAAAAACATGCCTCTTTAGGGTAACATATTCAAACTTCAAAAGAGAGGGAAAATGTATGAAGGTTAGATGATGGACTAAGTTTTGTTTTCGGCCCATTCATTTAAGCCCAATCCGTTTTGTTCTACTAGCTGAAGAAGGTGCAGGAAGGCATGGTTGTTGTGTCACTTTCATAGCTGCCCTCTTCTTTCCTTTTTCGGTTAACAAAAATGAAGGGCAGTGCTCAAAATCTGCTACAAACCACTAATCAATGCAAGGGATCCCTTTTGCTCAGGCCCTCTATTTTCTTTTTGCAACGTCTCTCTCTTCCTCTCAGTCTCATGAGTTTAATTTCTACTATGATTTCTGTCATTGTCTTCACACCTTCCCCAAAGCACCCATTTTGTAGGAATCAATTTCAAATTTCAAATCCTCCATCTCTTCAATCTCATATCATAACTCACTTTCTTTCTCATGTTTTCAATTTCAAAACTATTCTCTCTTCAGCTCTTTCCCCTTCAATATTTCAGTTTCTTTATTTTTCACTTTCTTACTTTTATTTTCTCATGATTTCTGATTTTTTTTTCGTTGTTGTTGTTTCAGTTTCATCGCAAAATCGTCGAAGATCTTCGAAGATTGATTCTAACAAGCTTCTGTAAATCGTATCTATTTTATTTTTTTGCATCAACTCATTTATTTTTTGGTGCTTGAAATATGCAGGAGCTAAAAGTAACATAAAAAAGAAAAATTATAGCTTTCGGGGATTTTTGGTCATCAAGCATTTCACAAAGGATGTTTCAGGTAACATAAAGCATATGCAATTTTATGTCACACATGAAGCATGAGATTAAATATGTGTTTAATTTACTATTATAAACATAAAGCATATGAAATTTCAGGAAAAACATGATTGAATGTTTAAGAAACATGAGATTAATTGCTTTTCTGATTGTTGATTCAGCCAAGGAGTTGGTTTTGAAAATGATTGTTGATGGTCCACTTCCGGGAAATGCTGTTTTCAATTTTGTTATTACTGGTTATTCCCAAGTGGTGGAAATGGGAAAGGCTGTGGAGATGTTTAGGTTACTCTGATTTGCATTTACTGCATCAGTAATCAGTATACTCTATAGGCAGAGGAACTACATATCTTCCTGCAATTTAATAGTTAAATTCAGCCAAGGAGTTGGTTTTGAAAATGATTGTTGATGGTCCACTTCCGGGAAATGCTGTTTTCAATTTTGTTATTACTGGTTATTCCCAAGTGGTGGAAATGGGAAAGGCTGTGGAGATGTTTAGGTTACTCTGATTTGCATTTACTGCATCAGTAATCAGTATACTCTATAGGCAGAGGAACTACATATCTTCCTGCAATTTAATAGTTAAATTCAGCCAAGGAGTTGGTTTTGAAAATGATTGTTGATGGTCCACTTCCGGGAAATGCTGTTTTCAATTTTGTTATTACTGGTTATTCCCAAGTGGTGGAAATGGGAAAGGCTGTGGAGATGTTTAGGTTACTCTGATTTGCATTTACTGCATCAGTAATCAGTATACTCTATAGGCAGAGGAACTACATATCTTCCTGCAATTTAATAGTTAAATTCAGCCAAGGAGTTGGTTTTGAAAATGATTGTTGATGGTCCACTTCCGGGAAATGCTGTTTTCAATTTTGTTATTACTGGTTATTCCCAAGTGGTGGAAATGGGAAAGGCTGTGGAGATGTTTAGGTTACTCTGATTTGCATTTACTGCATCAGTAATCAGTATACTCTATAGGCAGAGGAACTACATATCTTCCTGCAATTTAATAGTTAAATTCAGCCAAGGAGTTGGTTTTGAAAATGATTGTTGATGGTCCACTTCCGGGAAATGCTGTTTTCAATTTTGTTATTACTGGTTATTCCCAAGTGGTGGAAATGGGAAAGGCTGTGGAGATGTTTAGGTTACTCTGATTTGCATTTACTGCATCAGTAATCAGTATACTCTATAGGCAGAGGAACTACATATCTTCCTGCAATTTAATAGTTATAGGATAGGAGTTATATCAAATAGTGAACATGTTACAATTAAAATTAATTTGTTTTTGTTTCTATCTTTTAGCTAATAATCCCTACTTTTTAGGAGTTGTTAGTGGGATTTAGATGGTTTTCTCAACTGCAATATGATTTGTTTTTGTTAAATTTCAGATTTTTTTTATATATTTTTTAAGATTTGTATCAATTTTAATTTGTTTTATTCCTTATATGTAAAGGGATGGTTAATTGTTGTCTATTTCATTGTGTTTTTCATTTATGTAGTTTTTCTTTCTTATTCAAAGAAGCTTCATTTACTTTTCTAAAAAAAGAAGCTTCATTTTGATTTCTATTTTATGTCTCTTTTTCCCCAAAATTGGGAATGATGTATCAAGAATTATGGGTGATATTGTTTTTTAAGAATGTACTAAGGTTATGCCCTTTACTTTGTTTTGTTTTCAAATAATAGTATAATACTACAATTATTCACATACAGTCTTTGAACGTTGGATGGTGTGATAGAGCTGGTGTTATAGGTTATTATTATTATTATTGTGGTGCAATTATAACAAATTGATCCCTTTTGTTTACTTCTTTGTATTAGTCGACAATCCTTCAAATCGGTGAGTTTTGTTCTACAAATGTAAGTTTTTTTATCGTCTATTAGCACTTCTAATCATTTTCGGTGTGATTTGCAGGTTCAGGCAAAGTTTGAAATAGACATAAAGCAGCTTCCTGAGCAGATTAATTGATACCTACCTCTACCTACAGTAAGTGTTTTTTCATCTTATACAATTATTAGAGATTGATACCTCAAAAAAAAAGATGCAATATACTAGACTTTGTAGTCTTCAAATCAAATATTAGTTAGTGTTGGAATAGTTTAAAAATCCATGTCATGTGTGTTCAGTCAGACTTTGTAGTCCATCTAAAGTTTAAATTTTTGTAATTATTTTTCTTTGAAGTGTTTGATATATAAACTCTTGATGAATATAGGATTTGTAACATTAAAAACCATCTATGTTGAGTTAATGGATATGTTATGCTACTCTCCTCAAATTACTTTGTTTTTTTTGTGTTATTAGGAAAAATAGTTTCCTTATTTTAAAATTAGGTTTTCTTCTCACCTCTTCTCACCCAAATCCTTCTCTTAGATTTCATGTATTTCCTCTTCAATATTTCATTTTCTTTCCTTTTTTAAATCCCTGATTTGATTCAATTGTATTTCTAATCCTCTTTTTATTTTTGTTTTTTGAATCAGAGGAAAATCAATTGAAGCAGCAATGGAATGAACCCTGCATCCAAAACGAAACACCGTTGGAACCGTCGAAACTGCCATCGATATGGACACATCTCTGGAAACAGTTCAAGAGGTATTATTATTATTTCAAGTTTAGCTTTTCATTAATCTAAAATAATTTTCTTTCTTTCTTTTTCTGCATCTCAAATTTCATACTGATGAGAAAGTGGCAAGAGATATTAATTGCTTAATTTATAGTAGTTTATGATTGAAATATCCAATTATATCATTTCAATGATTCATTGATCCATGCTTTTTCAGATTACAGTCAAATCCTTCAAAGTTTTGAGGTGAACAATTTCAAATTTCAACACAGAACCCCAAGGTAAATATTTGAGGTGAACTAACTTGCATATAGTAGACCATGGTACGTTATTTGAATGAATGAATTCACATTCCCACCATTTATTACATTTTTTTTTGTTTTGATCTGATTTGGTTTGGTTATGCTTTAGGAGGATTCTTCTATTTCCAAAGGGGAACAATAACAAAGGTGCAGACTTATCAATTTATTTGGAGGCTGTGAAAACTGCTAATATGTCTGAAGGATGGAGCAGAGATGTCAAAATTAAGTTTAACCAATTAGAGATTGTTACTCATGGGTTTGAGGAAAAAGTATATCATTTAACAGTCAAGGTATGTCTTTTGATGATAGATAAACCAGAGAATGAGCAGACCCATAAGTATTATGTCTTGATGCAAAAGATATGTAAGCTGACTAGATTTTATATTATGTCTTGATGCAAAAGATATGTGCTCATATTTATGATTCATCTATGTCTTGATCAATTGTTAATGTATATAATTGGCTTATGGACTAATCTTTTGTTGTTTCTAAAATAGTTCACCCAATGTTTGGTATTTAAGCTTAATGTTATCAGATAAATTTTAAGGTTTATAGGCCTCAACAGTAAATGTACGATTATAAGATAAATTTTGTGGAATGTAAGGTTGCAAAGAATCTGCCATATATCTTATGTAAGGCTTATTGAAAAGGAATCAAATGTGCTTCTATTTGATTGAGAGTGGTATAAACTCTCTTTTGTAAAGAATCTGCCATGATTTAGAGTGGTATGACCACTCTATTTAAAAGAAACGAAATATGCTTCTATTTGATTGATTCTTTTTCCTATACATTTTCAAGGTCTATTTTTTTAATATCAAAATTTTAATTGCAGGAGTGCTTTTACTTGAAATGTACAATACCTAATTGTGCTAATCATGAGGAACCATGTAACAACTTCAACTTGGAATAGGATATTGGCATTTTGTCAACTACAAGAGGAGTGATATATAAAGAGCAAATCATAAACATAAAGGAAGAGATGGAGAGGAAAATTCTTATTTGCTTGATTTGATCAAATCATAAACATAAGGGAAGAGATGGAGAGGAAAATTCTTATTTGCTTGATTTGATAATGTTATATTATTTTTAAAAAAATTCATATCTACTCCTTATGAAGTGGTGATGATCATTCCTGAAACTCGAATCATGTTCTCCCGAAAGTGTCGGTATCACTCTTGATTTTTTGGATCTCTTTCTTTTGATTTCTTTTTGTATTTAAACGATTCATTGGCTGTTTGCAGGTGATATCTTTAAGCTCGAGTTGTTGTTGGTATTCAACGGTAATTTCTCTACTCTATGTCTCTTAGCTCAGTTTTATTTCATTTATTTATTTTATTTTGTATTAAAATGATCCATGGCCACTTTTTATCATGCTTGGTTTTTCCTTTTATTTTTTGGTACGTATGTCATTAAGAAATGGCTTTAAGCTAATATAATTGGTCATGTTTGTCTCACTATTTCAAATTTCTGATCATATTCAATTAATGAAACGGGAAGGAGCTTTTGACATCAACAAGATGATAATTTCACCGCCAAATCCGAATCAGATGAAGCTAAGCAAAAGGTAACATTGTGAACTATTAGTGTGTGTGTGTTTGTTTGTTCATTCTGTTTTTTCATTTAGATTGGAATAAATAGTTCTATTATTTCACTTATTTATAGTTCATTTAAATAGTTCTATGTTGAGTGAAAATGATACTATGTGAGTATATTTTAAAGATTGTTTTGAGTATTTTCGTAATCTCTTTTTATAATGAGGTTAACGTTTCATGTAGTGTTAGCCATGACAAACTGTCATAATTCCATATATATGAAGATTGTTCTAATTTAAGGTTTATGAAGGAATGTCATGCTAATATATAACCGAGATGTTAGATGTTTTAGTTACTGGAAACTTGAATGCACTATAATATAAATTTAATATTATAGGGCCTATGTGAGGTTTAAATTTCTTCTCTTGGATTTTACAATATGTAATGCATACCCTTGCTTATGTGAAATAATAATGAACTCATTAAAACTACACATTATTTTCTTTTCGGTTTAGAGTTTCTGATTTTGAGGTAGCCTATTGGCACCATTTGTTATAGAAAGAATTGAAAGTAGTTCACTTCAGTTAGTTTTTTATTGAGATATTAACTACTAGGTGACTAATGCATAAAAATAATATTGTGTTGCCAAGGCTTTGCATTGTCCATGTTTCATGTATTATTAAAGAATAAGCATCTAGGCTCTCAATACATTTCTACTTATATTGCACTCATTTATATTATGGGTCATTAGATGATATAGTTTTTTTTTGTAAAGAACTAATCCAAGGAACAACAATAAACTAACAGTTAAATGAAGGTTAGTTTATAAAATTTTGATTTTCGTTTTTGCAGATATTATTGAGAAGATAAAGTTAACGATCGATGGCTGAAGCTTTTGGTCACTAGAATTTGAGTTCTTTTTCCCTTTACTCAGAGGAGCACCACAAGTTTGGAGAGATGCAATAGTTTTGTTCTTTTCATTGTTATGAAATAAAAATTAGTACCATAGTCAACCAAGTTTTAACTTATTGGCAAGTAACATTACACATTTTTTGTGTTGTGTTCATTGATTTTTTATGTCTCAATATTCAATATATATTTGAAATTTTTAATCTTTGAGAGATTGAACAATGAAGATAAAATAAATAGAGATTGAACAATTTCAAACCCTTTCCTTTTATGTTTTTGAACAAGGATAGAACTGTTGTAAATTTAAAGGCTTTTATATTTTATTCATTAGAAATTAATAAGGTTTTACTTGGTTCTATCAGCTAAATTAACTCATTTATTTTTTAACCGAACTGAGAAAATGAGCACTCATTAAGTGTTCGAGAAATGTCTAGATATGAAAAATTGATGGTTTTGTGATCATATTTTTGTGTTTTTATCTTATATACAAAGAGAGATAACAAATCGGTGTAAAATAGATTTATCTAATAGATGTTAAATGTCATTTTTTGACACAGTATTAGGTAGTTTTTATCAACTTTCCACACCAAATTTATTCCATATTTTTAATAACTTTTTTGCTATGTTCAGAAAAAACACGGGGAGCATCACAAAAGGATGATGTTATATAACTTTAGTATATAATTAAGTTCTAAGTTTTATATTAATTGAGAAAAAACCTGGGGAACATCTATGAAGGGTCATTTTATTTATGGTATTGTGTAATTATAATTATTCATTCCATCTCATACACTCCAAATTGAGAGTGAAGAAAAATAAGAGAGAATGATGGAATGAGATGGAATATATTCCATTGTGTTCCATTGAATTACATTTAAATTTTAAAAATTCAAACAATGAAATCTCATTTTCCTATTCCATCCATTCAAATTTTAAAAATTCAAACAATGGAATATCATTTTTCAATATCATTTAAATTTTATATGTATGCATTTGTAATATTTTGAAAAATGAAAGTGGTTGAATGTAGTTGTTGTGTCGGTGTCAAGTACCAAACACTCCTTTTATCTAAAGTGTCAATGCTACATATTTGGTGCATTTAGGGTTTTCAATAGAATTGCAAAGGCTAAAAAGTGTGTAGAGGCAATTTAGCACGAGGATAAACGACATTTGTAATTTATCCAAGCTTTTATATATTTTGAAATGTTTTTGTATCTGTCATTGTTCTCCATATTGATTGAGATTTTATCAAAGATCAATTGAATTTTAAGTGACTGTTACTATTTTTATATATGTGAATAAAAAACACAAATCTAAATTGAAGGGGATCGAGTATAACATGTCATACATGTGTTCATTTACTTTCAAGAATAACAAAAAAGTATGTTATTTCAATTGAGGGCGGAAAAACTAGAAACGCTATTTGTTGTTTGATTGAATATAGTATTTTATATTATTTGTGTGTGTGTTTTGACAATTCTCACCCCGATGGTTTTATATTATTAAAAATAATGAACAAGAGAGGGAATCGTAGAATACAAAAAAATAAATTTCTCAGGTTTTGCTTTGGAATTTACATTTTATTTTATTTTATTTTGATTGAGATTTTATAAAAGATCAATTGAATTTTAAGCACGAGAGAGAGAGAGAGAGAGAGAGAGACCGACCATGTGATGTTTTATTTTGTTTTCTATATATCATTCTGATTTTCAATCAAGTATAAGTATGGCTTTTTTTTTTGAGTAAGTATAAGTATGAATTTTTTTTGTTATTGTATATTTTTCACCCTAACCTATGATATTCGAGTTTTATATTTAGTTCAATGTATGATATAATAGTATCATGTCAATTTATTTATTGATCGTATGCTACAGATCCGGAGACATGGATATTCCAGACACTTCAATATAGTCAAATATGTAGGCTTATGCAATATGTTGTTTTATGCTATCAACACAGATGATGAGAGTTTGTTCGCAGATTCGTCCTTTTTGTTTTTAGCCATTTTAAATTTGTATTGCATCAATGTACTGTTCTCAATTTGAATGAATGAATATCTTTTGTTTAAAAACGCATAAACCGTTAATCTTGATGTGTCTCAAAAATATGTAAAACGATTTTAGATTTTTGTAAAACTCAACATAGATGATCTATACGATATAAATTTTCAATCCAACGGTGAATTTTGTAAAATTTGAATTCGTTGAAGCGTTATTGAGCGGTGTAACATTACTCAAATGTTACACCGGTGTAATTTGATTCATCCCTATATATATATATATATATATATATATAGAGAGAGAGAGAGAGAGAGAGAGAGAGAGAGAGAGATGAGTGTATCTTGATCCTCATTGTTTATTGTTCAATTCTTATAACACGGGAGACTATAAATAATATGACTATTGATACTATATATAAAGAAATCATATAATTAAGTAATTTGTTTCTCTGTTCCGTATCATTTCATTGTATAGTTAATAGTTAAAAATTTTGTCACTCTATTGTTCAAATCTTATAATACGGGAGACTATAGTATAGACTATATATATAAATAAATAAATCATATAATTAAGTAATTTGTTCTTTTATCCAAGCACGAGGACAAACGGTATTTGTAATTTATCCAAACTTTTATATATTTTGAAATGTTTTTTGTTTATATATTATATTTTGAAGATAAGCCAATTTGTGTGTGTGTGTGAGAGAGAGAGAGATCATGTGATCTTAAAGTAAGTATAAGTATGACTTAAATATTATCGTTAATGTATACTAATATTTATCACCCAAACCTATGATATTTGAGTTAGGTTGACTCTTTCGGATCCGCCTGAAAACTTGATTATTGCCATAATCGATCCATAGCGATCAATCTATCTTTAAAAATTGCTTTCATGTTAGCTAAGTTGTACTTCAAACTTTAATGTATTTTAAGTTATTGTTTCTAATTTATATCTGTAGTAATTGTATTACTTTAATATTGGTTATCATATTATGTGTCTAATTTTATAACAATGTTCGCATTCAATTAATTTTGTATCTACTGTTATTCATTATATTATTTTTTTTTAAATAATAATTTTGAAGCAATATTACTATAATTTATAACCATAAGCAAATTTTTCCCATGCGTTGCACGGGTGTGAATACTAGTACATAACATACATGTCTAAAACAAATTAAGTCTCAAACAATGTTAAGCCGGCAAGATACATCTTACATCTTAGAGTGAGATCACTGACATGGGAAGGGTTTTAGCTGAATTGGGCTTGGACCCATTCTCTTACAAAATACCCTTAACCTTTAAAATGTATTGTATATATTAAATGCGAGAACACAAATAACATCTCAAGCAGGCTTGCCCGAGTGGTCTAAGGGGGTAGACTTAAGACCTACTGCACTGAGTGCGCGTGGGTTCGAACCCCACAGCCTGCAATATTTTTTTTTAATTATTTGATCAACAAGATTGATAGGCTCTATCATAAAAAACACTTGGTTCTTCTTCTCTAAACCAATGTTATCTTTTTCCACATTTTTATTACTTTTTTTTTGTTTGTTTGGGGCAACAAACAAGGATTTCACTTCAGCAATATTTAAAGGCTAGGTAAAGAATGAGTGAATGACACCAACACATGAATGATGGATGTAAAGAGAAGAGTCATGCTAAAAAACAAAGCATATGTCAACTTGCACTTGCTGAATTATTTCTAATTTCTAACCCTGCAAAATGCTTATATTTACTTTGAAAATGTCTCAATGTGCATATACAATTCATTTCCAAACTATTTATACCAAATAAGTTATATTGTTTCAAATTTCAAATAAAAAAAAGGCATCCTTGTTTTTGTGAGAATTCCTCAACTTTCTTTCCCAGGTGGTTTAAAACTTCATAAATTTCTCCTGAATACGAACTACACTTATCATCGGCAACAAACTTGTGGATTGTCTGATCAATTTCAATAAAACTCCAAGCAGAAACAATCAACACTCTCCTATCTTTCATCAATCTTCTTACCTCAGAAACACCTTCCCATTTACCCATATTGGCATACATGTTCGCCAAAAGAACGTACCTACCACTATGTTGGTCACATAATTCTTCCCAAAGGTGACGAACCGCGAATTGGTTCGCGCGTACCAATTCGTGGTACTTTTGCGAATTGGTTCGTCGTAATTCTCTCCGAATTCTTTAAAACCAAAGTACCGGCGAACCACCCCAACAATCAAATAAGAACAAAATATAAAATGTTGAGACTGATTTAGACTTAGCTGTGAATATGATGGTTACAGGTATAACATCACTTGTCCACTAGTACAATGCATTTTGTACAATGTATATTGGATTTGGATTGTATACCTCTCAATGTTAGTTACATTTCTTGATGCGTTACTTGTTTTCCCTCTATGATACACGAAACACATGTGCTGTCAGCATACATTCAACTTTTATTTGATGGAAATTTAATTCTCAATTTTATGATTAATATAAACTATAGATTAATAATATTAATTAACATAAATTTAATACTAATTAATATTTTCATCAAATATTTTATTTAATTTTTTATTACCAACATACTGATTAGCGTACCGACTATGTATACCCCTCACGTACCGAATTCTTTAAAGGTGGCGTACCGCGTACCCGAACCCGTACCGCGTACCGAAACGAATTGCGAACTGTGTGACTATGGTTGAGGCTCAAACTCTATCAAATACTTACCAACTTTCTGTCCCAATTCAAAATAACCATGCATCAAACATCCATTGAGCAAAGACCCCCATATGGCTCCATCAGGTTCCATAGGCATACTATTAATAAAATTTAATGCCTTTTTAACTTGTCCACTTCGAGCCAAAACATCAACCACACATCCATAATGTTCGATGGATGGTGTAATGCCATATTTTTCAGTCATAATTCGAAATAACCGCAACGCTTCATCCAACAGGTTTTTGTGATTGCAAGCGGTTAGAACACCAACGAAAGTAACCTCATTAGGTTTTGGTCCAATCTTCTCCATCTTTTCAAACAGTTCCAAAGCCATCAGATTATTCCCATTAATAGCCAAACCCAGAATCATAGCACTCCAAGTAGCAACATCTTTAACAGACATTTTATCAAACACTTGCTCCGCATCCTTTACCCATCCACATTTCGCGTAGAAATCAATCAATGCAGTTCCAAGTTCAAGTTCATATTCCAAACCATTTTCCTCAACATAAGAATGAATCAATTTCCCTTCTTCAAAAGCACCCACTATCGTACATGCGTTAAGAACACTCACCAAAAGAGAACCACTAGGTTTCACACCTGCACAACTCTTGTTCTTCTTCTTCTTCAACTCACAAAATAGTTGAATCCCCTCACTGTAAAAACCGTTCTTAACATACCCAGAAACCATAGCACTATATGACGCATCGTTCCTCTGTGGCATTTCGTCAAACAAATCCCTCGCTTCATTAACCAAACCGCAACTGCAATAACCACTCACAAGACTCGTCCAACAAACCACGTTTCTGTTAGAACTTTCATCGAACACGTTCCGAGCAAAGTGTATCGCTCCGTGTTTCGAAAAAGCGTTGATAACAGAACTCACGAAATACACATCAGATGAATTCCCCAACTTCATAGATTGTGTGAAGACTTGTTCAAGAGAAGAAAGAGAATCACATGCTTTTACAAGCGCGGTGAAGGTTTGTTGTGTAAGAAGTAATTATGGAGTTCTAATCAAAGAGATTGGGATTGGGCATGTGGCTGAAGAGGGTCTCTGCGTAGCGAAAATCGCCGCGTGGTGAGAGAGCGCAGAAGGCTAAGATTCTGCTGGAAATATAGGAGAAACGAGCGAGGCCGTTGGTGATGGCATGAGCGTGGATTTGTTTAGTTTGTCTCATTGTTAGGTTTTGCCATTGTTGTAAGAGATGAAGACATGGACTGTTGTATCTGGTTGAGCTCATTTGCTCGCAGCCTCGCAGCATACGACGTAGCTCAAGCAACCAGGTTTATCTTTCACTAGTTTAAATCACTTACAAACGAAACTATATTCAAACGCAGAACACGACACTGATATAATGCTTTAAGAAAACGTATAACGACATGATAAAGCCAATCAAAGAAGATGTAATTATTCAGAACTAAATGGTAATGAATTCAGTGACTCATGTTTATTGTTGTCACAAGGATTTAGAAAGCATAGCAAAAAGAAAAAAGACCAGCCACCAATGTAAGGATCAAACTAGATTCTAGCTGGAATAAGAAAAATGAATATATAAAGCCATCAAACTTGGAATGCGCTATAATAAGAAGCAAACCAAGGACATGTTTGTTTTTACGGTGATAAGATTTTAAATGTGCGGTGAAATTGAAGCTCTAAGAGATAACTTCTGCGTTCAATTTGCCATGGGACGCAAGAAAAGAGAAGTGCTCCGTGCAACCAAACTTGTACTGAGTTCTTTCAGCGAGACTACATCATATCTACATAACTTCCTCAATTCACCCTTGGTAGCCCTCATTCTCCAAAATGAAGCTGAGAAAATGTGGAAAGCAGACAATGAAAAACTACCAAGTAGCAACTAGCATAATAGAAATTATTATAACTATGGCATAATAATACAAGTTTACATAAACTATGGCAGTTAAAATATATGATAGGTGACTAGGCCTTGGAAAACAATTATCATAATAGAATCATCTTAAAATGGCAACATCATTGCAATAGTTCACCATGTCTATAAATGAAAACAACAAAGAGACTTGTTAGCAGGGCACATTGTGAGCTCATTTTGCAAAATGGCAAAACATGTATACCTATTTAAATCTTTTCTGCTAATGTGTTTTAAACTAGTATCATGAAAATTCAAAAAGAAAATAAGCAATTAGATTCAAAGCACAGCTGCTATTTCAGAGCAAATATGAACAACAGATTGTCTATGGCAACTCTTGAAAGTTCCTAGTATCATATAAAGGAAATAAATTTGAGAATAAGTTAATAACATACACTCTATTTCTCCTGAAAGTGCTTCTCAAGATTGCTTTGTGTTGGACTAATAGTAATCAAAACCACAACAATTTGCAAAAAGTGGCTAACAATTGTTTCAATCTGCTTACGCAATGCACCATAATCCTTTCATGTTTCAGAACATTACAAACCTAAAACTAGTTAAATTTCGCAACTAAAATAAACAAAATATATATGTGCATAATATTTACTTGAGCAAATTGAATAATAGCTATATAACAACTTGTTACTTGTGATGAATTTTCCATATTATCTCTCGTTATGCTCAAGAACATCTCATTGTGGCAACAAAAGAAAACAAACATAGCAGTAGGGGCCAAGGACATGGAGAGTATTACAGTTGATTAATAAAAAATGACATGGGGACAGAAGGGATGAAAAAGCTGTACACAAATTCATTTTCATCCTGTTAGAATACCAGAATTTTTCAATGTAATGTTAGAAACTAGATATATTGGTACTGTTGGTCTCATACTTGCTTACTTTCAAGTTGATTAGTCCTAAAAAATCACCGAATTAGTTTGAATACAACTACAACATCACCCTCGTAAAGACTCTTTGGTGTTTCTTCAGCCACAAGCATAGTGTGAATATATGTTAGCTAAGATATGTTGTACACATGAGTCATAATTGTTTGACACCCCTAAGTATATTAAAAGTGAAATTACAACTAGGGTCTAGGGGTCTAGGGGTGACATGACCTAAGTATAATATAGTCAAGATAGAAATTTACAAGATGACCATGTCAACTAATCTATATCATCATTAACTGGCCGTCACTTATTTGGTATAAACATTAAAGAGTGACCCTCACTCAATTGCACGGACTAATAATCTCCTCAAGTTGATAAAGACTCAAAACACCAAAAAAATAAATTATGGTCAAGACTCTCAAAATTTTTAATGTTATTGTAACTCAATATCACTTGTTGATTTTTTTTTTTTTTGCGTAAAATAATCTAATAATATCTTATACGCACAGTTATATAGACTAATTTGTCGAGTCTGGAACTACTATATGTAAAAAAAAAAACTCACCCTTAAAAGTTTTCACTAGATTGTATTTTAAAGTTGAATTAAACTCAAACATCCAATTAAATAGAAAAATATCTGACCTATCTCATTTAAGCGCGCAATTAGCCACCATGTATATCGAATGGAATTATAACAGTAGATATAGTACATTACTTGCTCAACGGTCAATTGTAAACGGTTTATTAATACAATATTTTCATGTCATTATTATCTCTGCCCACTTTTTCAATTTTCTGCCATTAGTATTTAATTTGTAGTCAATCTCATGAAACTCTTTAATGAGTGTGAAAACAAACAAAACAAGAATAACTGAATAAACGAATATAAAATAAAAAATAAAATAAAAAAAACAAGAATAGAAAGGTAGGCGTGGAAACAAAATTTCCCAATCCCAATCCTTCAATCAGATTTCTTAACGAATTTAAGTTTCTTTCATCCACACGTATTTTCCACTCCTTTCTCATCACATGCATTTTTTCTGTTTCTAATAATCCTTTCCACTAATACTCTCTTTTCTCTGTTTTGTTTCCCTTTCATTTTACTTAACATAAATTAATCATGAGAAAAACATAAATACCTCTGCGATGATCACAAAACACTCACTATTAATCCTTTTATTAGCACTAATCTTTTTTCCTGTAATAATCAAATGTCAAGTTAATTACCGTGAGTGCCATCAATCATGTGGTTCATCAAAACCCTTCCCTTACCCATTCGGATTCTCTGCCGGTTGCGAAATTCGACTAAACTGCACCGTCCACGGCGAAATCTTCATCGGAGAATTTCCAGTTCAATTGGTAAACTCAAACAGTATAATAGTTAAAATCAAATCGCAATGTAATCGTCGATTTGAAACCTTTCATCAACTCTTCAGTCATAAATACGCACCTACTTCGGGAAACGTAATTCTGTTACAAAATTGTACGGAAAATCGATCGCCTTGTATGATACCGGAGACTCTGCTTCCTAGTCAATTCAAATCTGAATCTGACGGTTGCAACAACAACGCCTCTGGCGGTGGCGGCGGAGGGAAATTGAGTTGTTACATTGAAAATAATACGAGAGGGTTCGTGAATGAGACAAAATTGGAGAGGAACGGGTGTAAGTACTTTATATCGTCGATTTCATCGGAAAGATTGAGAAACAGTTCGGATTCGGCGGTTTCTTTGGAAGTAGCTACGATTGTGCTTGGATGGTGGCTTCATGGAGATAAGTGTCTTTGTTCTGATCATGCTAATTGTACTCAAATTAGGTCGCCGATTGATGGAAAGGCTGGATTTCAATGTCGATGTAATGAAGGATTTGCCGGCGATGGGTTTTTGGCTGGAAATGGCTGCCGGAAACGGAAAGGTCGGCTCTTTGTTCCCTCTTTTACTCCATTAGTTAATTTTCTTAAAATATTACTCCTTCCGTCCCAAAATAAATGATATGTTTGACTTCATTTATGTTTATTAATGTACAACTTTAATCGATAATATCTTTAATTATCTATTATTAAAAATTATAAAAATTTGATATTTTGAAAATATTCATCGAGACAAATCAAACAATATCTCACGTTAATGTTTGCATATATATATATATATATATATGGGTTATGATCAAATGACACCAAGGTGTCAAACTTAGTAACATGACACATTCGATAATTCTTTATCGGATAATCGTATTACAAAATCCACCGTTGGATTCAAAGCTATTATCATATAGATCATGTCTATAAAATTTAACATCGATCGGAAATCATTTGATATGTCAACGAGAAGCATAAAAACCAACGTCTTACAAAACTTCTTCAAAACCGTTAATTTTGATCCTTCTCTTTAACCCATCAAATGATTTCCGATTGATGTTAAATTTCATAGACATGATCTATATAATAATAGCTTTGAATCCAACGGTGGATTTCATACTACGACTATCTGGTAAAGAATTATCGAAGGTGTCATGTTACTAAGTTTGACACATTGGTGTCATTTGATCCTAACCTTGTATATATATGGAAAATGCTAAACAATGCCCCCGGACAATGGTTAATCATATTAAAATAGAAAATTTATCTTGAAATGTATGCATTCAACACATTGGAAATATAAAAAATTGTTTTCTCAATATTTAATTTTTCTTTTATTTTCTTTTTCTCAAAATAAGGTCATTTTGTTTTGGGACGGAGAGAATATATATTTAATAAAATTTTAATTAGAAACTTAGAATAGTTTTAATTTTTTTTGCTTTCACCAGCGGTTAAATCCGATTTGAGGGTTAGTTCTAAATTCAGCGTCAATGGTTTCGACTAAAAAGAAAGAATATATTTTTTTTTTTGACAAAAAAGAAAGAATATATTAGTAATAATAAAGGAGTCAAGTAGGACACGGCAGAAACAAATAAAGTGACGGGAAAAAAATAGAGACCTAAAATCAGCATGATTACCGGGAATTTAAGTTAATCACACTAATCAATTAACCAATTAGTCAATTTTCAATATTATGGACTTTTTTCCCTTTTATTCCGCTTTTTCCTTTTTTGTCTCAAGAGTTCATTACCCGCAAGATAGGGAAGTTTCACCTAATACTAATAATAATAATCTTAAGATATTCGCTCAATAAGAAATTTATATTATTTTGTATTTTATCACCGGGCAATAGTACTTATTTAATAAATAAGTTTAAATAATAATTAATGAAGGATCATGTTAATCAGTGCACTGTTCACTAGTTAAGGAAGTTATAAAAATTAAATTTTGCATTGGAATAAACATTATTCTTACTTTTAAAAAGTATATTACATAAGTTTCAATGTTTATTTACCATATTTAGTTGTTTAACTAGTACACTTATGGCACTAGTTAGCATTTTCCATTAACGAACTTCTCTAGACCGAATTGTTTGAGTGAAGCAGTTCAATTTATATGGGGGACAAATTTTAATCGGACTTTATTTACTTCATGAACAAACTTCAGATTACCAAATCATTGATATTATTTTGTACTAATAAATTACATGTATTTTTTAATGGCTTAAATGCAGTTTTACCCCCCCTATTTTGAATAAATCGGAATTTTACCCCCCTATTTCACTAAAACGGCAATTAATCTCTCTATGTAACTCCAAATTTAGTGGAGTTTGATTCTATGGAAAGTTAACTCGATTACAGTCATTTTGGTACCAGTTTGGTGAATTATTGATCAAACTTGAGTTTTGTGCGAAGCTTTGAAGTTGAGGCTCAGAAGCAAGCTGGTACCTCAATTTTGATAACTCGATTTTGATCAATAATTCACCAAACTGGTACCAAGATGACCGTAATCGAGTTAACTTTTCACATTATCAAATTCCACTAAATTTGGAGTTACATAAAGAGATTAATTACCGTTTTAGTGAAACAGGGGGGTAAAATTCCAATTTATTCAAAATAGGGGGTAGAACTGCATTTAAGCCTTTTTTAATTATATTTTTATGATAAAGTTAAATATGTTTTTTTAATTATGTTTTTCTCAAGTACTTTTTTGTGCTTTACCTTGGGATCTGTTTCGTTAAAATAAGGGAATGAGAGGGGTTGAGTTAGATGAGATGAGAGGAGCAGATGGATTTTTAACAGAAAGAAAAGATGGCTAATTACTTTTTATAAGAGAACTCTAATGGATTGATAAAAAAAAAAAAAAAAGAGAACTCTAATGGAAGCTGCTTGTTGAGTTTTTAAGTTTTTAAATCAGCATTTGTTGATTGTTATCATTGGAGCATGTACAAATGGCTTCCACATGAAAGGATGGTTCCTTATATAAGGAAGTTTGTTTTTTTATTAAGAATGAAAAATGAATTTAACAAGAGAGCAAGAAAGTTGCTTAAGGATCTCTCCATTATCTTGCTAGTTTCAAAGTCTAAATTTTAACTGGACCCAACTTAATTCTAGTCTTTTAAATACTTCTGAATTATGCTAATTTTTTCATTTGACTTGTAAACATACAGCCTCATCAACATGCAACCCAGCAAAGTACATGTCCGGAAGATGTGGAGGAAATGCAAGATTCATTGTCTTAATTGGAGGTATGTGCCTATGTCATGCTTCGAAAACGATTTGAGATTATCTTAGAAATTATACATAAACCACATAATGGTTACTCATTGAACAAATATCAAATCAATTTCAATTATATTGTTGACTGCCATGCTAACTAGTTGCATATTGTTTTGCAGGATTTGTTTTTGGTGTATCACTGATGGTTGCTCTGGGTTCAGTATGCTGTTACTTTCGCCGACGCACCAAATTGAGAGTCACAAAGAGCACAAAAAGACGCTTCACTGAAACTACTAACAATTACAGTGTTCCTATCTATCACTACAAAGACATAGAAAAAGCTACAAATAATTTTTCAGAGAAACAAAGATTGGGAACAGGAGCATATGGTACAGTTTATTCTGGAAAACTTTACAACGATGAATATGTCGCCATCAAAAGAATAAAACACAGAGACAATGAAAGCATTGAACAAGTCATGAATGAGATCAAACTTATTTCCTCTGTTAGTCACCCCAATTTGGTGCACTTGTTGGGTTGTTCAATTGAATATGGAGAACAGATATTAGTGTATGAGTTCATGCCCAATGGAACACTAAATCAGCATTTACAAAGAGAGAAAGGGAACGGACTTTCATGGCCTGTTAGACTCAAAATTGCAACAGAAACAGCACAAGCCATAGCTCATCTTCATTCAGCAATTAATCCACCTATTTACCATAGAGATATCAAATCAAGTAACATACTTTTGGACGAAAATTTTGGATCCAAAGTAGCAGATTTTGGGCTTTCTAGACTAGGAATAACTGAAATATCTCATGTGTCTCATGTTTCAACTGCCCCACAAGGAACACCTGGCTATGTTGACCCACAATACCATCAAGACTTTCACCTTTCTGATAAAAGCGATGTATATAGCTTTGGTGTTGTTCTCGTTGAGATCATAACTGGACTAAAAGTAGTTGATTTTTCTCGTCCTCATAATGAAGTGAATTTGGCTTCTCTTGCTGTTGACAGGATCAGAAAAGGGCTTTTAGAAGATATTATAGACCCAATTGTGTTTCTTGAGCCCGAAGCAACCAGTGATGGGTGGACACTTTCTTCCATACACAAGGTAGCTGAGTTGGCATTCAGATGTCTTGCATTTCACAGGGATATGAGACCTTGTATGACAGAAGTGGCAACTGAGTTAGAGCAGCTAAGTTTGAATAAGTGGAACTCTTTTGGAGAAAACAGCTCTATTATAGATCACTTGTCTTCTTGTTCTTCTTCTTCTTCTAGTGAAAGTGAGAAACCATTGAGCAGCAACACCACATTGAAGGATGTTGGGCCTAAGGGTAACCATCTTAAGCTGGAGACTGTGCCTGTTTCTTTTAAGTCAGTTGATAGGCTCAATAGTAGTTCACCCGTTTCGGTGCAAGATCCAGACCCATGGTTTAGTGAGCAAAGTTCTCCTTCATCGAATAGTTTTCCCAGTAAGTCATTTGATCATGGATCTGTTTCATATGGTCAACAAGCTAGTTTGTAGTTTATTGTAATTGCTTATAAGCTTGTTTGATTGAATGAGAGATATTTAGTAAACAAGTTTATCTCACTATATTATAGCTTTTATGATAATATAACATTAAACAATGTTTGAATTTAGAACCTGTAGCTTTAAAAATTAAGCTTAATTTCACTTTTGGTTTTCCAACAATAGAGATTATACAATTTTAGCACTACACTTTTTTGGAGCAATTTCGGTCGGGTTAGTTCCCTATTTGCAAATACTTGGAGTCAACCGCCTTTGAGTTTGGCTAAGAGCTTATTTTAATATTATTATGATATCCCATTGCTTTATGGCTCAAGTTATAAGACCATGTCTGTCCTAATCAAGATATTCCTTATTCCCTACTCATCCCTCTCCATTTTTCAACTTAATTTTGTTGGACAAGGCTGGACCATCTATCTTCCTTTCCAATCTTTATACAATTTTTGGTAACCATGCCAATAACATGCCTGTCTATAAATAGCAATGGCAAATAGCTACGAAAAAATACAATTATCATCGGTTGTGGATTCTCTCCATTGTAATTCTCGCAAAATAGGCCGTCTCTCATTATAATATGTTGTGAATTTGTGATTCCTACATCTAGCTAAATTAGAGCACCCACATCCATGCCACTCATGTGGGTGGCATAAATGGGTCCCACATAATATTTTATACTATTTTACATTTTCCACCTATTTAAACCACTCAACCATATTTCCTAAATATCCATACCACTCATCCAAAACTTTAACATAGGGTTCCACATAAATTTTTTCAATTAATTCACCATTATTTTAATATAAAATAGTTTGAAAAATGCAAGGCAAAACACAAGGATACGGTATCCACTGTTGGTAACAGTATCCAAACTTTACCACCCCTTTGGTATCCAAACAACCATGCTACTCTGACACATGTGTGACACTTGGTAATACCACCAACACTTGGTAACCGATATTTATGCTCTTAGTTTCTATCTATCAGATACCCTTTTAATCGACTTCCATTATGTTACGTAAACGCAATTGATGCATTAACCAATAACCATCATAGTAACATAGGAGTATGTGGTGATTAAATTAAGTAGAACCATTCCAAAAGAAACAAAAACTTGACATCATAGATAAAAACTAGTCACAGTCCTCATCTTTAAACTACACAAGTGCAAAACACTCTCGAGGCAATAAAATACAGGTGTCAAGTTCACAATTCACTAGAAGAAAATCCTAGATGTATAAGAAGACAAATATTTTACTCCATTTAGGCAATTTTTCAAATTGACCAATCACAAGCCTTTCCTTTACATTTGTGTTGTAATGGGTCGGTTTATTTGCAAAGCCCAACCCAATTCATAATTCAATCACGGTCAAAGAAAAGAAATTGTCAAGGCAACAGGAAAAACAGGGTCACGTCGCTTTCAGCTTCAGGAAACACTCCTCTCTTCAAACACAGCTCATTTTCCTTCTTCCAAAATATCCCTTTCTTTTGAAATTCAAACTTCAAAAGAGTACACACAAAATCCATTTCAATCTCTCACCCTCTCTTCTTTAGCTTTCTCTCTACCCACAAATTTTCGGATTTCATTTCTCCCTCTCTTTTGACATCAACTCAGCGACGGGAGTGAATGATGAAGCATATGAAACGGCTGAAGCTAAGGTAAGCACTTCAGGTCCATTTTTGTTTTTTATTTCCAGTTTCATTTTCATTGTCGAATTCCAGATCTATTATAGTTTTGTTTCTTCAATTTATGGTGATATTGCTTCTTCATTTCTCACACCGTTTTATTTTCATGTGCAATCAGAAATTGTTACTCATGGATTTGAGGAAAAAAGGTATGTCATTTAACAATATTATCTTTAGTTTGATGAATTTGGAGGAAGATTTTTAATGAGTTCTATATTTTCTTTGGTGTTGAAACCGGAGTTAAAAAACCTTTAAAATAATTTCAGCCACCGAAGAGATTACTGGGTTGAGTCGCGGGTGAATACGCTTTCTTTAAGACGTTTCGCGGCACTGCCCAAAAATTGTGCATAGCAGACTATCAACCGCAAAGTCCCCAGGATAAAACAGTCCAGTTCAACTGATACCGATAACTATGCACCGTAGATATCGGGCAAGAATTACACCCTCAAATATGGCACAAAAAACCAGTGCGCTATAGTTTTAAGTCCATTATAATATGGTACTTTGACCAATCAAATATGGTACTAAGACCACTCTTAATCAAAGGGATTATGGTACTATGACCATTCTTTATTTGAAGGAACTAGTGATACTTTGATCACTCTTGAAACAAATTAATACTAATACAAATATTAGAATCTCACATCATATAGAATAAACAATGTTCTGTAAAAAAGAAACCAATTATGGCTAACTTGTTCATTTCGATTTTTAATATAGCACGATTCAAAAAGGTTTGATTCTATGCGACATACTTTCACTTCAAATATGGTTTGTGTTGATTGAAACAAATCCACCGCAACTATATTTCTACTACTACATCTATGTCAATAACAATAAAAACATAACATATGTGCAGTAGAATCTAGATCAATTGAATAATTGAAACAATTGAATATGTGAAGGTAATATTAAAGAAAGAAAATACCGAAGATGTGCTGTTCAAGTTGACAAGCTTGGTGCTCTCAATGCCTATATCACTGGTTCTCCTAATTATGATTCCGTTGATGATCACTCTCTTTTTCTCAGTTCTCATGACTATATGTTTGACATATAGACAATTCATCCTTCATACAAAATACTTGACTTGTATGTACTACCACATTGCACATATTATCAATTATCCAACCTATGTGACTAGCATATATATTGTATATAATGTCGCATACTACGCTCACACCACATGAATGGATGTATTTGGCGGCTGTAAGGAATATATCCTTCAAAGTATATTTGACGGTGGATTAATAACACTTAGGGTTGTTCTATCTTTTTAGGGTTAATTGTTCTAAGCACTATTTATAGTGTTATAAAAAAAAGGGTAACTTCCTCCTATTAATTAGCAACTGCAAGTAACTTTCCACACAATAAAAATGTGCTAATAAAATGAGGAAAATATCTTTCATTATTTTTCCTTTCAAAAAATACACACAGGATGCTCTACTATCCGATGTGGGACTAAAATTTTATTTTCAATTCACACTTAAAAGTGTTCTATGTTCCAACATTTGGTCAATTGATATGCAGGGATTTTCATGAAGGAATGTTCAAAGGGCTTCTCAAAAAGCAAGATATGTCTTTTGATTTTCTAAATCTTTTGTTTCTTAATCCCTTCATTATTTCATGTATCTTTTGATTCCATATTCTAATTTTGATTTTTTTTAATTGCAATGTTTTATTGTTTGTTCAGGTTCACAAATTAGGGTTTAATTGGGTAAGTATTGTGAACTTTGAATTTTGAATTTTCTCCTTCTAAGTTAGATTTGATTCCAGTTTTTTGTGAATATTATAATCTGAATTTTCTCCTTCTAAGTTCTGATTTGATTTCAGTTTTCAGATTTTTACCAAAACTATAAAACTTTTATGTACTTATTGGTTGGTAGGTAGTTATGAATTTAACTTTATTTTTTTAATGTTTCTTATAACAGCAAATATTTTGTTCCAACCTTAAGTCGAAAAGAATTTTTGTGTTAATGGTTGTTTGGGTTTCTTTGTTACTATTTCAAATGATTAAGGTAAGTTCCTCTCTATTATTTCCTGCTCACATCACAAGTTTGTTTCATTTTTATTTTGTTTTTTAAAACCTATTTTGTTTTGGTTTGTGGTGTTTTTGATATTGTTTTCTATTTAGATGCATGGTTTATAGCAATGTTATTCATATGGTTGTTAAATAGAAGAAATATTTCATCCTTTAATGGTGTATTAGGTTGTTAAAGATATTTATCAGGCTGAGGGATTTTTTTTTTTTTTTTGACAAACCGGAAAGTTTGTTATTGTAAAATAAGTTAGTTTGATCTTTTTTATAAGCAATAAGTTAGTTTGATTGAATGTGTTTTACAAATTTTGAAAAGAAGCAAGAACACAAACAGAAACAAAAAGAAACAATATACCAAAAAGAAACAATAATTTAGTGTTCAGACTACATGTTTTGTGAAATTAGCAATAGTTTCTACTTTATTCTTCATGTTATATGTTTTGTCATATAATTGGAAATTAGCAATAGTTTTTATTTATTATCACTAAATTAACATCTTATACATAAATTCTGCAGGCTATTTTTACTTCTGGATATAATAGTACTCTGCACAGACAAAAGGAGCCTATGGAAAAGAAAGTTCCCTAATATTTTCATTTCAAATCTAAAAATTTGTAAGTATTGTGATTTCTTACTTTCAGTTTTTTTATCTTCAATTGCTTGTGGTTATTAGATGGAAAAGTTAGTTACAATAGATAATTGTTTTGATTGGCTATATCTGTGTGTGTTTGGTTTGCAAAAGTAATTGATTTTGAATGAATTAATCCTTTAAAATTATTTTTGGCAAAAAGTTAGTTGAAATTAAAGTGATTTGTGTTTGTATACATTCATGTGTTGAATCAATTTTATATGCAAAATATATAAAGATCAGCTCTGTTTTGGAGGTTGTGGTTAGCCTTTGTTGATACATAGCACTTTATAGAAACATTATTTTGTTTGTGTTTTATCAGATCTTGACATGGTTTAATTGTTTTGTTTAGAACTTAAATTTCAGTGTATCCAAATGTGAAGTTAAGACATTAACTTAACATGATTGTTTTGTGTTGTTCTGCAACTACTACTCAAGGTGGTGTAGCAGATTGTGCATATTGGAAGGATAATTCTGTGTGCCATGATTTAGATGTAAGTTAAACCAAGTTTTGATTGTTTTCTAAAGGTATACTTGCTTAGCTTATTATGTCTTGGAATTAAACCATCTTTGAAAAAAAAGAAGAAAAAATCATTAGTTACTATGAGACTGATTTCTTATGTTTTCTTTTGGTATTGACAGTGTAACTTCAATTATAAGGTTATCTCAGCATTTTTGGAATCATTAACATTAAAAGAAGGATCATATTCTCAAAACTTTGATGATATTGGATTAATGACTTCATGAGTTGTATACCATACTTGACATCTAAATATTATGCTACTGATATGTCTGCTCATTTGCTTTTCTGGTTTTCTACTTGACATGTTTCATGTGTGTTAGCTTTTGTTTAGGGGTGTGTTGTGTTTTAGTTGATGTTTAAGACCCTTTTTTGGATGTTGTTTGTGTTTTGTAGTGAAATATTCTAAATTTATATTACAGTGTCAATCAATACATATGGTTTTTGCATGCTATTTTTTATGGATTGGTTTGAAACTAGAGAATTTTTTTTTAACTATTGAGATTGAATGTATAAAAATAATATTTTGTTACTAATGCTTCGCACTATCTGAGTTTCATGTTATGAGGGAATTACTTAGATCTTCTCCATGAACCAAATTGATGTATTCATGTTATGACTGTGTTTGAAGTAAAATTGAAATAGTTTGAATGTCATTTGTTTTTGGATTTAATTTTTTGATTGAGAAAATGAGCTCCCACAAATTGTTTGAGAAAATGTCTCAATATGAAAAACTAATGGCTTTGTGGTCTTATTTATGTGCTTTTATCTTATACATAGAGAGATAACAAGTTGGTGTAAAATAAATTGATCTAATATTGTTAAGTGTCATTTTTTGTCACCAAATTTATTCCCTATTGACTAGATTTGAAGATAGGGATTTGAAGACTACCAGATATAAAATGACTAGATTTATTCCCTATTGTTAAGAATTTGGTCTGTCCCATGGTGAATTAATTTGCTATTTTGTTGTACTGATAGTAGTATCAATCTACTTCTTTGTTCAGGTTTTGAATGAACAATATTACATTTTCCTCCCTCATTAGGAAGTCTGTAATTTTACTTATGTGCTTAAGGGCTTAAGCTAATGTAAATAAATATATTCGTAAAGAGAAATTAGGTGTAGGAATGAACAAGAATAAACAAAGAAGAATCGGTGAAGATACATGCATCAACGGAAGAACAAAGTAGTGAAAAGAAAAGATTAATCAAAATTTAAATCAAAACTTATATTAATAAGAACAAAGAACTATACACCATCAAATGTTAATCCTAATTCATATACTAATTAAGCTAAGAACAAAGTATCAGTCTCCAGTGGTTTGGGTTTGTTGGACTCGAAAGGGTCGTTTATGCCTGCTGTGATTTATCATAGGGGGTTGTGGTACGTGAATTTATTCGTATTGGCGGTCAGTTCATTCACCATTCCATGCCTCAATAAATGCAAACACGTCTTTTTTTTTTGCTATATGGTTTCGAGCCCGTGCGCGGATTCGTTGGGTAGTGCTCGATGTGTCTATGTTTATTTTGGCTTGTTTTTACCTGTTAAGGTTGGATCTAAAACCTACTGTAGTTGGAATTAATTGTTTTATCCTTTATTGCTGCAAAAAGGTTAACTGGGTCAGGTTGATGTCCCCTCAGTTTATTGTATTATCTTTTATTTTGTGTTTAATATATTTGGGATAGTGCAGAGGGTTTCCTCTGTACTCCTTTTGCTTAAAAAAAAACTAAGAATGATAACATAACAAGAAGCAGCTATTAGTGTTTCTTGTTTGAATTTTAAGTGAATAATTTGAAGCCATTTTCTATTAGTGTGTTTCTTGTTTGAATTTTAAGTGAATAATTTGAAGCCATTAGTGTCGTTGCATCTAAAGAAGCCAATAGTGTGTTCTTCTTGTGAATAGATGACTTATGAGTAGTTTTGGATAATTGGAAATGTTGAATATGTCAAATGTTGGGCCACATCAGCAAAAACTAACAGAAGTTGTTTCAAATATAACGTTAGAGACGATTTTGGCTAATTGGCTAATGGAAATGTTGAATCAGGAACTTTAAGGCTTCGTTTGGATTGATGGAATATAATGGAATGGAATGGAACGGAACGGAATGGAATATAATAATGTTCCGTTGTTTGGATTTGAAAAATAATAATGGAATGGAGCGAAGCAGAATGTAATAAGATGGAATGAATTTAATATAATATTACCACTTATCATCAATTTTGTTCCTCTCCTTTTAAAAATATCCAAACAATGGAACGGAATATTTATTCCATTCCACTCCATCTCATTCCACTCCACTCTATTCCGCTCCGCTTCATTCCATTACATTCCATCAATCCAAACGGAGCCTAAGGGGAGTGTATTGAATTCAAATTTCAAAATATTATAAAAGAAATCTTATTTAATAGTATATTTTTTGCACACTTAGGAACTGTTATGACAACAACAAGTCTGCACAATAAGTCAAAAAAAAAAAAACCAAGTCTGCACAAGTTTTATTAAGCAGAGTATAAACATCATTGACAAACATCACGAATTCCACATGAAGCTTAAGGAAAAACCTATTAGTATACTCTTTCCTTATATTTGTCGTTTTAGAAAAAAAAACTAAATTAAAAAAGTGTATTTTTACACCTTATCTTCCTATTATACATTTTTTTATGGAATATATATGTCCTAAGTTTAATCCACAAATATATTTCTATTTTTTTGCACACACTTTTTCTTTCAAAAAAATAGAAAAAATAAATAAAAAAATGAATAAATTTATTTAGTAAAAGAAACAAATACATACAATAAAAAGATTATATAAAATTTAGTCAATAAAAAAATTAAGAAGAAGGGTATAATAAACAAAATATAACCTTAAATTCTTAAAACGACAAATAATTAGAAACAAATATATTTTGCTAAAGCGACAAATAAAAAGGAATGAGGGAGTACAAAATTATTAGTATTAATAAGATAAGATAAGCCGAAATCGTTAATTTATGAAAATTGGTTTCTTAAATGGAAACTCTAGGTGATTACTGTGGAACTTCTTTTGATGTATGACTTTGACACTGCTTGTAGTAGTACTCATCTGCGTCAAGTTCTACCTTTATATTATGTGTTTGACACAGTTGATATCACCAAACAGGATCATCAATAGATTTGATTTCAGCCAAGATTATAAACATCGATAGCTACAATTGATGCACAATGATGTTTGTCAAAGTGTTTTAGAAAAAGACATAATAATAATAATAATAATAATAAAATATTTCAAATAAATTGAGACTGTAGAAGAAAATTGTGATACTTTTTGACATTCCAAAAGTGTCAGAATATATTGTCCCAATGTGTGATTTTCAGTACGTCGTACACGATGAAAAACTTTGGAGTTGAACTGAATGGACTCAATACTTGTATAGGAAAACCATTCTTTTCGTAACTTTTCATAAATTCTAACAAAATTTTGAAAGAGAAAATTAATAAACAATTGCATATATGCATAAATGAAATTTTCAGGTATGAAGAGAATAATTTAAAAGTGCGAAAAAAGAAAACTAATATGTTATGTTTATACCTAGGAATCAAGCAAAACACAATCTATTTGAGAAGACCACTTTAGGGTTCTTGGGATCAACGACTAAATACTTTAGTTGTGATGTCTTTGATCATAATATAAACTTGTGTCTTCATCTCTAACGAAAGTAGTTGTGAAAGAAAGTTTTTTGTTGGCTTAAGAATATTTTTTTCCTATTTTTTTTACATGAATGAAGCTTCCCAACGAATGTGTTTTGTATATATAGATAAGTTGTAACTTGGTTGTTGTTCTGATATCTTGAAGGAGTGAAAACAAAATAGAGTGCATATCTGAATTATGCCGACTATAGTATAAAAAATAACTCTTTTAGTTGATAAAAAATAATTCTTATGTTAAAAAAAATCTCTACAATTAAAAAGTAGCTTTCCAGAAAATATAATATTATAAAAATTCTATTAAACTTTCTAAGCAATTTTTATTAAGAATGCATGAGAGGGCTTCATAAAATATTATAAAAATTGAATTAGGCTAAAAAAAATAGAAAAGGAGATTTCTATAAAATATTATAAATATTAAATTATTGTTATCAATGAGATTCGAACAAGGCTAAAAAAAATCTTTACCATAAAAAAAAAATAGATTTCTATAAATTATTTTTCCATAAAATATTATAAAAATTGAGTTAGGCTAAGATAAATCTCTACAAAAAAAAAGTAAATTTCTATATAATATTATAAAAATTGAATTATTGTTCTCATTAAGATTGGAATAGGATAAAAAAATTCTCTATAAAAAAAAAAAAACAAAAAAGATATATTAGATTTGATAGCTGGAGTTAGCTTATTTAAACCCATGTAACTAACAAAAAAGATACTATAATTTTGCTTCTATTATTAATTATATTAACAGTGTGAGGTAAGAGCGGACTAACATACAGAGTTCCACAGCCGCCGCCGCCGCCGCCGCAATGCCAAGACTTGAGTGGCCGGCGAAACGCGTGAGAGACACTTTCGTGAAATTCTTCGAAGACAAGAATCATGTCTATTGGAAGTCTAGCCCCGTCGTTCCATTCAATGACCCTACTCTCCTCTTTGCTAACGCCGGTACTCTCTCTCTTTTCATGTTTTTTTAGGGTTTTAATTGTTTTTAAGTTAAAATTTTTAAATGGAACTAAGACTCTGTTTGGATGAATAGCTTAATTAAGTGCTTAATAGTCAACACAGAAGCGCTTATCATATGAGAATATGCTGAAAATAGCATATGAACATTCCTATTAGTTATATTTCAAACAGGCTCGCAAGTGTTTATGTATGTAGGAAAGCTTAAATATTGATTGGTAATGGTAAATATAGTAATCTGGCCACACACATATTTTACATGTGCAGGGATGAACCAGTTCAAGCCAATCTTTTTGGGGACTGCTGATCCTAACACTGCTTTGAGCAAACTCTCTCGTGCTTGCAATACCCAGAAGTGCATTCGAGCAGGTGGTAAGCACAATGATCTTGACGACGTGGGGAAAGACACTTACCATCACACCTTCTTTGAGATGTTGGGAAATTGGTCCTTTGGGGATTACTTTAAAGAACAAGCCATTAGCTGGGCATGGGAACTTCTAACTAAAGTATGCTTTATCAATTCGACTTTTCTATCTTGCTTCTTCAATTATGTGTCTTATGTTGTTTCTGTTCTTCAATTAGGGGTTTATCTTGTTTGCAATATCTTCAAATGCACAAGTTGATAGTTATTTAGTTCGTCAATAAATGTATTGCATGACTATATATCTTTTGTGTTTACATTGTCTACTTCTTTATTGTATTGTAGGTTTATAACTTACCATCAGATCGCATTTATGCTACATATTTTGGTGGTGATGAGAAAGTTGGTCTTGCCCCTGATACTGAGGCTAGAGATATATGGTTAAAGTTTTTGCCTCCTGGACGCGTGCTTCCTTTTGGCTGTAAAGTATGTTTTCACTACGTATTCTCTTAAATATGTAGAATGGAATATTTTCATAAGACATTCAATAGATATGTTTATCATAGTAACTAGTAAGTATCATATTTAATAATTTGATTCATTTATGTAATATTGTCTTCCGTCTGGGTTTTAATTTGTATGGAAAACAGTTACATTTTATATTGATATTATTAGGTACTATTTGACTTTGCTTTTTTGGGCTTCTCTTCTTAAAAGAAGAATTTGGGCAAAAACTTTTCCTAATTTTTTCTTTTCGATTTTTCTTTATGTAAGCTCAGCATTCTGTTATTTCATCTGAGCTACACACCACACCCAGCCTCCAACGACCCATCTGCTGGTGTCTCTCGACCGCTGCTCTCATCTTATTTCTTCAAACAAGATTTTCTGTTTTGTTTGAACAGAGCAGAGTTGGGCTATCTGTTTTCTGCAAAAAAATTTCTTTGTCTCTAAAACGACCTAGTAATTAGTATCATTTAACTTATAGGCTTCTTAAGCTGCTCATATTCTGAGTGCTGAGATCATTTCTCTTCTTTTCAGAAAATAATCAAATGAAAAAGAATCATGCAAAAATAAGGAGTCGTGCAAAATCTATTTGACATTATATTGTAAATTGTTTCTGGACTGAATTGGCGTATCTAATTAGGTGTTTTTCTTTGGATAGGACAATTTCTGGGAGATGGGTGACACTGGTCCTTGCGGACCTTGCACTGAAATACATTTTGACAGAATTGGTAACCGAGATGCTGCATCTTTGGTCAATAATGACGATCCTACATGCATTGAGATATGGAACCTCGTCTTTATTCAGGTATTTTAATGATATATAGTGTGTTACTGCCATTTCTCCCCCGCTAGCCCCACCCAAAATAAAGTTTGCGTACCTGATAAGTTGGTTTATAGAATCCTTGATTATAGCATGCACACTTTTTTTAATCCAATGCATTTGTATCTTATATATTTCTGTTAATCTCATCTACTTTATACGTTGGTATTAGAATCAGCATGCAAACTTTTTCTATCCCCATGAAGTCTTTATCCGATATGTTTCTGTTTGTCTCACCACAGTTCAATAGGGAGGCGGACAGCTCTCTTAAATCCCTGCCTGCAAAGCATGTTGACACTGGCATGGGTTTTGAACGATTGACCTCTATACTACAAAACAAAATGAGCAATTATGACACTGATGTCTTCATGCCTATCTTTGATGCTATTCAGCTGGTATGGTTATTAAGGAATTAAAACTTATCATATTTTCATATATATATATATATATATATATATATATATATATTATAAACCATAATCATATGTATTCTTGAATTGTGTGATATTTGATAATTTGAATTTGAAATGTAATTCTTGTAATATTTTGTTGCTTATCACCCTTTAGAAGGGAATGTTCACACACATGGGAGACAGGGGATAAAGTATTTTGTTAGTAGGCCTCCTATCAGCACTTATCTTAGGCGCAGGCTCATTATAAATGACCCAGTTTAATATTATGTGTGTAGAATAAATAGAAGGGGCAAAACTGACATGGGGCAGTTATTTTTGGTTATGGTTGTTTGGAAGAGAGTCAAGAGAATAGGCTCTCTAACATCCTTGCAGTTTCCAGCAGTTGTAACTTCCTATTGTAATCCCTTTTGAATGCAATTTGAAACATGTCTTATTCTTATTCATAATACGATTTGTTCAATGAGCCTTTTTAACATAGCGTGCATATTTGTATGAGTTCTTTTTCATTTTGCATATTGTTTTTATATCTGTAACTGTAAACTGTTTGGGAACGATGATTAAATTGATATGTAATTTTGTTTTCCTGTAACTCATTTACAGGCAACTGGTGCTCGGTCATATTCCGGGAAAGTCGGACCAGAGGATACTGATAAAGTTGACATGGCATACAGGGTTGTTGCAGATCACATCAGGACTCTGTCATTTGCTATTGCTGATGGATCTCGACCTGGTAGGATATTGTAGATTTGGTATCTTTATCGACACTTTCCCTATGGGGATTTACAGATTGAGATTTTCAACTCTCTAGTTTCATCATGTTTGCTTCGTTTTGCCTTCATGTCTTGAGGAAGTAATCTTCTTCACAGACAGGGTTGTAGCCTTTCTAGAGATGCACAAGGAAGATAAATTTTCTTCCATTTATTAAGGATTTTGAATTATATATAATTTTGCTTGTGCTGCAAGCTGTATAACAGGTTATCTAAGTGAACACCATGTACCCTCGCTCTCTAAAATTTAGGATATCCATCATTTATGCTATTTTGATGACAGAGAGAAATGCTTGCCTTAATTTTGTTATGATTTCATATTTTGAAGGTAATGAAGGTCGCGAATATGTTCTGAGGCGTATACTCCGTCGAGCTGTTCGGTACGGACGTGAAGTGCTAAAAGCTGAAGAGGGCTTTTTCAATGGGTATGTACAGTGGTTAACTTTTTCAATTTTTTGTCAGAACCCAGATCTAAAGCTTTCTTACCGCATCTTAGTGCCATTTGAATATCTAAAACTCTTATTTATCTATTATTTCAAATTCAAATTTGATGCACTTGTTTAGAAAAATATATACTCCCTCTAGTCCTTATTATAAGAAAAAATATTGTTTTTTAGATTCATAGAATGTTTTATGTATCTAGACTATATTATGAACTAGATACATCAAACATTCTATGAATCTAAAAAGCAAACTTTTTCTTATAATAAGGACTGGAGGGAGTATTAGTCATCTTATTAGTGATTCTAGTCATAAATTTGTGAATATATATATTCTGTTTATAATGTGTGTTTCTGTCATCAATCTTGATGAATTCAGGCTTGTTAATGTTGTGGCAAATCTGCTGGGTGATGTTTTCCCTGAGCTAAAACAACAGGAAGTGCACATCAGGAATGTGATTCAAGAGGAGGAGGAAAGTTTCGGCAGAACCTTAGTTAAGGTGAGGATAGACATATATGAAGACGTTTTTATGGGTTGTCACGTTTTGGTCTCCGTGACACAATGACAGCCATCTGAGTTTCTTTTTTTTGTAAACCTGATGATTTGTTTTATTGCTTAGTTGGTACTTTTTGTTATTTTTCTCTCATGAAATGCCTATGAATAAAGGAAAACCTGTTTTTACTTCTCCAGGGCATTGCAAAATTTAAGACGGCTGTTCAACATGTTCAGGGAAGCATACTGAGCGGGGAGGCAAGTAGAATAATATATTTTCCGAAACTTAATTTGCTTGGTTTCATCAATGTTATTACTTAGTTACATTTTTTGGACGATTATTTTTTAATTATATTAAAACAAACAAAATTTATGAAATTTCCTGTGGCTCAGCTATTTTGTTGTTGGAAAGTCATATGAGTGGAATTATTTTCATTTCTAGAATTTAGATACGATGTTTAGTGTAGCTGTCACTAGAAGTTGATGATTTAATGTTTAGAACTTTTAAGTCTCACTAGGGCAGTGTGAACAAGTACATTTTTTTTTTTCAATAGGAGTTCGTTATAGTAAAAAATGACAAGTACAGCTAACAAGTACACCGTTGTTAACGAATTGAACTTCTCTCTAATTTTTTTAAATAATGGTGATATTTTTGGAGAGTGTCTTTTTCTTATTCCAGGGTTTAATGGCATTTTAAGTTTTCAATATCATTAGTTTCCTGAAGATCGCGAATTTAAGGGCTTTTTTTTAGTATTCATTTTCTATTTTCAGTTTTAGTTTCAGAAATATCTTTTCACTTAGTTTCAGTGTCGTAATTTAAAATGTTTTGTACAGGAAATAGTGAAAACACTAAAAAGTTTTAGTGTTTTCCTTGTTTTCTATACAAATCTTCAAAAATAGGAAACAAAGCGAAAATAATATGGCATTTTGTAATTAAAACTGAAAATAGAAATGTTTTCTAAAATAAAACAATACATAATTTATGTTGTATCCGAAACAATTGGCTGCAAATAATTTTTCATACTGGCCACAAAGTTGCGGTTGAATCACATTCATGGTACTGCATAGTTACACATCTGTTGATCCCTTTTTATGTAATTGTAATTTAATTTAATTGATATATTGGTTTCCTTAGTTTAGTAGTTTTGTGATGGGACCGTGAGCTATTTCTTATACAGTTGTCTCTCTTGATTATAGGTAGCGTTTGAGTTGTGGGATACATTTGGGTTCCCATTAGATCTCACACAGGTATGTGTATTGCTTCACAAAAGCGAGCTTTAGGAAGTTGTTCTAATATTATGCTTTTATGTTTTTTTATTTCCTAACATTTTCTATTTATCAGCTAATGGCTGAAGAGAAGAAATTACAAGTTGATGTCGAAGGTTTTAATAAGGCTATGGAAGCTGCAAGAGAAAGATCAAGAACTGCTCAAAATAAGGTATCTTGTTTGCTTCAGTGTCTCTTTTACGTGCCAAAATTCCTTCTGCGTTTTAAAACACCCAATGAAATTAAGGGTAAACAAAATCCATTGAAAATTTTAATACTGATTTCGTCTTATTTCTTGTCCCTTTCTCATCTTTCTTTTGTTATTGTCAGCAAGCTGGCGGTGCTATTGTCATGGATGCTGATGCTACATCAGTGTTGCACAAAAGAAGCATTGCTCCAACAGATGATAGTTTCAAATTTGTTTGGTTCAAGGTACAAGTTTTTTGTTGGCATTTTTTTTAGAGAATTTAATAATTGAAGATAATAAGGGGATAATAACAATTGTTTATTTTTAAACACGATAAATTTTGTCAGGGGAGTGAAGTATCACAAATGATGATAAAAATACCCTATATTCATAAAACGAAACATAAACTATTTGTACTTATCTTTTATTTAATATATATTTTTCTTTGCTTAAAAAAAAAAGAAATAGAACATATTTTTTGTTGTTGTAAGAAATAGAACCTATGTATCTTCTTTTATGGTGCTTATCCAAGCACTCAACTTCAACCAATTACACATACGTAAATTCAAAGCAGTACATTTCTGTGAAGTTATGGGTGCGTTTGTTTAGGATTTTTACTTGAAAAAATCACTTTTATTATTTTAGTAGTGTTTGCTATAGAATTGTAGAAAATCATTTTGTAAAAAAAACCATTTTTAACCCCAAAATGAAAAGATATTCCTAATAGCTTTTCTAGAATCTGTTTTTTTTTAAAACTAAGAAACCTAAGTGTAAGAGCTTCAAATTAAAAATAAAATAAATTTTTATGATAATAAACAAACGAAAAGTAGTTTTAGATTTTTTTTAAAAAATCTCTTAAATAATAATCTCTAAATTTTTCAAAACAAAATCACTTTTTTTAAAGCTTAATCAAACACACTCATTATTATGCCACATGTTCTTGCCAAAATTCTCTACTTTTTTGGGCTTAAAAGATAATTCACCCAATTTGCCCAATGCATTAGTATTCCCAAATCCTAACACCTTACTAAAAGCAGTCACTTTTGATCTTCTCTATAAGTTAGTAGTTATTTGATTAGTATTTTCTCCTTCACTAGAGTTTAAACCCGGGTCATCCTACTCCTTTAACCCTTGGCTCGGCTCAAACCGGCTGAGCTACCCCCCACTACCCCGATATTAGTCGCTATCAAAGAGAGAAAAATGATAGGATATCCTTCATGGAAGTTTTTGATCTTTTATTATATATATGTATTAGCTTGTAGCTTTTGTTTATCAGTTAAACAGCTGTACTAGACTTTGGATTCTCGGATATCTACTCAATTTTCATTCAAAATCAATTACTACTTTTTCCATTGAATTCTTTTTTTCACTATTTCTTGTCTTAGGACCATGAGAGTGTGGTAAAAGCGATATATACTGGTTCTGAATTTGTTGATTCTGTTACTGCTGATGGTGATTTTGGTATAATTCTGGAATCTACAAGCTTCTATGCTGAGCAAGGTGGTCAGGTATTCAGCCCTGAGAATATTTCATATATGTTCTTTTGCAAGTTAAACTGATTTGCTTTAATTTAATTGAATGCTATGATTAGTAATAATTTATTTAGAATTATAAAACTCACTTGTCCTGAAATGCAATCAAGTTACCAGAATGTTTTTCTGTTTTTTTTTTTAATTCTCATTTTGTTCTGCAACTTCACTGTATACATTTTCCGTTATAAATCATTATGCTTTCATTAAGATGTTTTATTTGAAACTAAAAGATGACATGTTTGAGGGCTTGTTTGATTGAGCAAACATAACTTTTGAAGTTTTGTATGTTTTTTTTAGTTTTTCCCCTTAACATTCTCTCTCCCCTATTGTCAGTTTGTTTTTAAAGCTACTTATTTTAGATTTTAAAATGATAAGAAAGTTAAGATTGTGTAATGTCATAAACTTATGGCAAAAGAAATCATAGTAATGTAATAAAAGTGAATAATGGAGTGGTGATGCAATTAAATTTCAGTACCTAGACCAAAACGGTAGTAGTATTAGATGGTTTGACATTTAAACGGCAATTTCGATGGATTTTGCCAAAGGAAATCATCCAGCAAGTTGGCTGTACTCTTGGATATGGACAGAAGAAAATGTCTTGCATGAAAATAGGGACCCTACATTAAAATTTCCTCTCCATTAATTTGTTAATTTAGTGTTTGTGATATGTTTTCCGTTTTCTTTTGCATAGATTTTTGATACTGGGTCGCTTGATTTCAAACATGCGTCATTTCAAGTTCATAATGTTCAAGTTTTTGGAGGTTTCGTGCTTCACATTGGTAATGGGACTGGTATCTCTGTTGGCAACAAAGTAGTATGCAAGGTAAATTCGTTTACTTCTACGAATTTCTTAGCGACTTCAAACAATCCTTTGATTATATATTGCCATCTCCTTTTACTTAAAATTTCTCTGTACGTAGTTATCTACTTATCTTTTATTACTTTTTGATGCTTTGTTTTGGTTGTTTGGTAATTACTTTTGCAGGTTGATTATGGAAGACGTGCCCTTATAGCCCCTAACCATACGTGCACACACATGTTAAATTTTGCTCTTAGGGTATGTTGAAAATGCTATTAAATTAAGCTTTACTAATTCCTTTCACTGAACGACATGTTGATTGTTGTAATTTCATATGATGAATGCAGGAAGTACTTGGCAATCATGTAGACCAGAAAGGATCTATTGTTGTTCCTGAAAAATTGAGATTTGATTTTTCTCACGGTAAGGCTTGTCCATTAAGGCTGTAAGAATTATGTTAACTTGAGAGCTTTTATTCACTATGCTGCAATGAGTAGGCAAGCCTGTTGATGCTGATTCTTTGAGGAGAATCGAGTCAATTGTTAATGAGCAAATTAAAGCTGAATTGGATGTAAGTGCAAAGGAGGTAACTCTTGCCGACGCCAAGCGTATTAATGGTCTGCGAGCTGTTTTTGGAGAAGTAAGCTCTGTAATTTCTTTGTACTTTCTTTTGTCTCATCTAGAGTATCACATTCTTAAATATTCTGCTTTTATTGTAGGTGTATCCTGATCCAGTTAGAGTTGTGTCAGTTGGACAAAAAGTTGAAGATCTTCTTGCTGACCCTGAGAATAAAAAATGGTTATCTATTTCATCTGAATTGTGTGGAGGTGAATATCATAGCTAATGTTTTTTTTTGAAAACTTTATTTTTTCTTTCTCAATTTCTGTTTGAGTTTCATTTTAACTTGACAATCTAGGTACCCATATTTCAAACACACGAGAGGCTAAAGCTTTTGCAATTTTAGCTGAGGAAGGAATTGCTAAAGGAATTCGCAGAATAACTGCTGTCACGACTGATCGTGCTTTTGATGCAATGAAAATTGCAGATGAATTCGAGCAGCAAGTGGATGAAGCAGCTAAGCTGGATGGAAGTTCACTGGAAGAGGTTGGTATTGGTTTCTATTTGTCTAAATTCTAATAGTAGGCTTGTGTGTTTTCTATTCTAGTTGGTTTGGCAAGTTCCATCACCAATGTTGTCAATGGCGGACAGCGGGACAGCCAAAATCCCACCATATCGACAGTTTTGAAGTGCCGCAATAGCATATTATGGCGTACAAACCTGCCATATCGGTCGATATTTACCATAACGGAGAGGCCAAAAAATCTGCCACGGCGCCGCCATGGCCGCCATTCGATAACACTATCCATCATCTAAGCCCTGGAAGGTCTAGCTTGGTTCACAGTTAATGAATGAAGATTGTAAAAAAACTTGCTGAACCAGCTGGCAAAACGACATTAGAATTGCTAATTAATACAAATAGGTATCACTGCATCAAACTAGCTACGACTTTTAAATTTCCAAATCATGATCTAACATGAAGGTCTTGGAACCTACTCAATATACTGGAAATTATGGAAATGCTTGTAAGAATGAAACTCTATTGAAGTAAAGTGAACTAAACTAATGAAACAATCGCTAAATACACATCTGTTATGCATTGAAAGTTGCTTTCCTTTCCTGTCCTTCACCTTTAGGTCCCAAGAAAGGGTTTTCATGCATTTAAATAATTTTTTACTTTTTGGCATTTTTTACACTGTTATAATATGCATTTTCGAATAGCTTATTTACAGCTTATCTGGGTTTCTCTTATGACGTAAGTATTTGTGCAAGTGTTTGAGTAAGTTTATAAAATTAGCTTGATAGTTGTTTTCACTTTTCAGCTTATTTTAATGAACTCTTACTTCTTAAAGATCTTAAGTGGGTCTCACCGTTACACATCACTTATTTTTACTTTTCACTATCTGCACCTCATCTTTCTAATCCAGCTCCTTCAAAAATGTTACTAAATGGATCCCACACCCACCAATAATTTCACATCAAATTTTGCACATGTGCCTATACCTTAATTGGCTTTTCTCCAATGGGAGTTCTTAATAACCCACAAAAAATCATAATAAGGAAGTATCCCAAGAAGCCCCCCCCCCCCCCCCCCCCCCAATCCCCCATTGGAGATGGACTTGGTACTCACCCTCCCAGGGATTTCTATCTCTTTCTCTGTGTGATTGACACTGATTTCCTTAGCAGATAGAGACATATGCTTCTATTCCAAAATTGTGAATAAATTGACTTCTTATTTCCCTCTTGTCACAGAAAGTTTCATCTCTGAAAAGCAATGTGGAAACTTTATCAATTCCTGCAGCTAAGAAAGCTGAAATCAAGGCCAAGATAGCCGTACTTCAGGTATTATATGTTGAATAAGTTTACATTGCATGCTTAATACTTTTTCCCGTGTTCCACTTTTTGTCTGTTTTTTATTGTTGTACCGTCATTAGTATTTTGCTCATGCGTGAAATCCTACATATAATTTTAATATCATACTTCTTGTAGGATCAAGTGAGAAAAGCACAAAAGCGTGTTGCTGAAGAAAACAAACGTAAAGCTGTAATGATAACAGCTGAGAAGGCTGATCTAGCCGTTTCAAATGGGAAATCTTTTTGCATATGTCATGTTGATGTTGGCCTCGATGTTGCAGCAGTTCGTGAGGCTGTTACAAAAGTCATTGATCAGAAGGTATCTGCTGATTCATAATTTATTATTTATGAAGAATACTTGCTGCTGCTGGGACTCCAGCATTGTATTGAATGACCTTGTTATGTGTTGGGCTTAATGCATAATTTGCTTTTCAAGCAGGGGTTGTCAGTGATGGTGTTTAGCACTGATCAGTCTAAAAACAAGGCTGTAGTTTGTGCTGGAGTGCCGGAGAAAGGAGACAAAAGTGAGATTGATGTATCTGTGTGGCTGAGTAAAGCTTTGGAGCCACTGAAAGGTAGATGTGGTAAAGGAAAAGGAGGCCTTGCAACGGGACAGGTTAGTAATTATTCAACGACTCTAATTTTCACTTGCATTATTTTGTTTAAGATAATGCACATTTGTAAAAAATATATTAACTATATTGATTTGGATTTATAAATAACTTGTATTTGATCAAAATGCCTTTATTTAAACCAACATGGAAAAATATAGTTACATAGGTAAAAGATCAATTCATCGCCTTTGACAACTACCCGATTAAGGTGATAACCAATATCAATTCATGTATTGTACTGGTAGATTACCAAAAATAAGAGCATTGTTAGGAAAAAATATATTTTAGTAAGTATACTACTAGTAGCATGCGGACTTTCAATTCTTTGTATTACATTTTCTTGCTGTCCAATAATTTATGCTAATCAACGCGTCATAAATTGAGAATTAATGGTTGAGGGATTTCTCTGAAAATTAATTTACATTCATATCGATATTTTTGTATGAATTGATCTAATGTAATATCAGTTATAGTTTTGTCGAGCTTCTTATCTCTTGAATTTTTATACTGAAAGAGAATGGACATGAGCGAATGAGGAAACTTCATATTGGTTTTATTTACTTAGTAGATCGATTTTAAAATTGTAGTATGTTTTGAAATTCACTTAAATTTTCACAGTCATCTACTTTACTGAGTCTTGCAGACATTGTTTAGCTGATTTACTTTGAAATGCTTTTGCCCATTATGAATTTCGTATTGCATCAAACATAAGCATCTCACAAATATTTCTTGTTGAAATGCTTTTTGTCATTATGAATTTCTTATTGCATCAACCATACGCATCTCACAAGTATTTCTAGCATCAAATTATCATGTAATATGTCAGTTATTTATGAAGAAATTGTATTTATAAATAAATTGTATTATCAATTTGTTTGTCAAATTTGTTTTTTCAGGGTACAGATGCATCGCAAGTAAATGAGGCTATGGATCTTGCAGAGCGCCATCTCATGTCATAATCTTCCATGCACTGTAGCTATAATAGCAAATATTTTGTTCCAACCTTAAGTCGAAAAGAATTTTGGTGTTAATGGTTGTTTGGGTTTCTTTGTTACTATTTCAAGTGATTAAGGTAAGTTCCTCTCTATTATTTCCTGCTCACATCACAAGTTTGTTTCATTTTTATTTTGTTTTTTAAAATCTATTTTGTTTTGGTTTGTGGTGTTTTTGATATTGTTTTCTATTTAGATGCATGGTTTATAGCAATGTTACTCATATGGTTGTTAAATAGAAGAAATATTTTATCCTTTAATGGTGTATTAGGTTGTTAAAGATATTTATCAGGTTGAGGGAATTTTTTTTTTTTTTGACAAACCGGAAAGTTTGTTATTGTAAAATAAGTTAGTTTGATCTTTTTTATAAGCAATAAGTTAGTTTGATTGAATGTGTTTTACAAATTTTGAAAAGAAGCAAGAACACAAACAGAAACAAAAAGAAACAATATACCAAAAAGAAACAATAACTTAGTGTTCAGACTACATGTTGTGATTTCTTACTTTCAGTTTTTTTGATCTTCAATTGCTTGTGGTTATTAGATGGAAAAGTTAGTTACAATAGATAATTGTTTTGATTGGCTATATCTGTGTGTGTTTGGTTTGCAAAAGTAATTGATTTTGAATGAATTAATCCTTTAAAATTATTTTTGGCAAAAAGTTAGTTGAAATTAAAGTGATTTGTGTTTGTATACATTCATGTGTTGAATCAATTTTATATGCAAAATATATAAAGATCAGCTCTGTTTTGGAGGTTGTGGTTTAACTTCGTGGCTAGGTTTAGGGGGGTGTATTGAATTGGGATTTCAATGGATTATTTTAGCAAAAAAAGTCTTGAAGATTCTAATAGATTTTGTGAGATTATATTAACTTCGTGGGATTTAAATGACTTTTTCAACAATCAGAATTTTCCACAGTCAAGACTTTAATGAATTTATTACACAGATTTTCCAGATTTCAGAGTATTTTATGGATTTTCATGATTTCAAATCATTCAATACTTTTAAAAAAAAAAATAAAGTTATTGACTTTGTAAAATAACATCGATATCTATTACTATATATAAAAAGGATACAAATTTTTGGGATGATTTTTTCATTATTCCTATTTTACCCTTAAAAAAAACTACAAAAAAAAAAACTAAATATTTGTATATGTTGAAAAATAACTTCCACATGAAAATAGATTTTCAGTTTTTTTTCTCTTAATAACTAAGCACCACATAAAAGTAGGTTTTTTCAGTTTTTTTATAGTAAAAAAACAAAATATTTTTTTCTTCTTAAACAAAAAAGGAGGTTATTTAATTATTAATTAACTAAGTCCAATAAAAAAAGAGATTAAGTAGTTATTATAGAGAATTTCGATCACAAAAAAAAAAAAAAAATATCGATCACACAAACGGGCGGCTAGTTATAAATAATAACAATTAATCAATATAACAAAAATCAATGAATCAAAACAATAAAACAAATAAAAAAACAACATAACCAATGAAAAGAAAAACAATTACGTTAAATTGTACAAAAACAGAAGTGTTATTTTGAAGAATTTTGAGTGGTATATGTATGATGATGATTGAACAATTAAGCAAAGCGTTTTTTCTTGTTTTTGGTAAATTATACAGCAAAGTGTTTTTTGTGAATGGCATACGTTGAAGAATATTTGTTCTGGCGGAGTCCTATAATTGATTGAAAAAATATATAATCTATTCCACTTGTAAGAGAAGAAATTATGTAAAATTATGTAAGAGGCATATAATTATATGTATGGACGATGTACCAAGTTGTAAGAGAAGAACATGATTTTCAAGTTCCGACCGCAATGGAAAAAAAGTCTCTAGGAGAGTATGAACAATCTCAGGGTTTGAAGTGGGATTGTTTGAGAAGTGTAGTATTTATATTTGGACAAAACTTAGATACAGTTTCATAGATCCAGTTCTTACTGTTCCCCAATAGAAAATTGACACCTGTATTATACTCTTTTCATTAATAAACACCGTTAATTGATTCCTGTTTCCTCTTTTCGTTGCCGACCACCGTCGTCAAATATCGCGCCCTCCGTCCTCAACCAACCGGACACCAAAACACCACCCCTAAGATCTGACAGTGGCAAAACTCTATTATGTTACAGATCTATAATATATTATCAGATTTGAAACTGTCGAATTCATGGTGTGAATGGAGTTGGGATTATTTTATTTGTTTTGAAGATATATCAAGTTGGGATTGCTTTTGTTGAATGTTGCAGATCATGGCTCAAGAAGAGGAAGATAAGGGTGATTCCTTGCTACCGAAAAGATGACGGTGACGATGGATATTGGCATTTGGCACTGGGATTTGGGGGTGTTTCACTTTCGGCGCGTGCAATTTATTTAGAGGAAAAATTGTTTTATTTTCTAACGGCGTTTACCAATGAAAAGAAATAATACAGGTGTTAAATTTTTATTGGACAACAGTAAGAACTGGATCTAAGGAACCACATGTAAGTTTTGTCCTTTATATTTTCAACTAAAAAGTCTCATGAAATCCATTTCATAATAAAATCCATCAAAATCGGTAGACTTTTGAATACCAATGGACATTCTATAAATGACAAAAAATCTCAATTGAATACCAACAGATTTCATTGCCCTAAAAAAAAATCATGATTATCTTAATTGAATACCACAAGATTTATTTAACTTTTGTAAAAGTATTGATTGAATACCACAAGATTTTTTTATCATAAAAAAGTCTTTTAAAATCATTTGAAATCTCAATCCAATACATCCCCCTAATTTCAAAATTAGCCTTTGTTGATACATAGCACTTTATAGAAACATTATTTTGTTTGTGTTTTATCAGATCTTGACATGATTTAATTGTTTTGTTTAGAACTTAAATTTCAGTGTATCCAAATGTGAAGTTAAGACATTAAGGGTCTGTTTGGTTCAACCGAGGGGGAGGGGAGGGGAGGTGTGGGGAGGGATTTTTAAGGAGGGGAGGCGAGGTAAAACATAATTTATTATGTTGACAAAATTACCCTCACTTTTTTATTAAAATTCTAAATTATCCTTGTTGGAATATTAAAATTTTAGGTTTTATTTTTTTTACAACAAAAAACATTTAGGTTTTCTACTCATTAGATTTTTTTTTTGGTTATATATCCATTAGTTTTTTTTTGACGTAATATATCCATTAGAATTTAATCCTTATTTTGAGTTTATAAGGTTAAGGCAAAAAAGTAAATTACTTCTCCCTTTCCCTCCCCTCCCCTCGTTAAAAAGTTGAACCAAACATAAAAATTTAAAATATCACCTTCCCCTCCCCTCCCCTCCAAAACCCCCGAACCAAACAGACCCTAACTTAACATGATTGTTTTGTGTTGTTCTGCAGCTACTACTCAAGGTGGTGTAGCAGATTGTGCATATTGGAAGGATAATTCTGTGTGCCATGATTTAGATGCAAGTTAAACCAAGTTTTGATTGTTTTCTAAAGGTATACTTGCTTAGCTTATTATGTTTTGGAATTAAACCATCTTTGAAAAAAAAGAAGAAAAAATCATTAGTTACTATGAGACTGATTTCTTATGTTTTCTTTTGGTATTGACAGTGTAACTTCAATTATAAGGTTATCTCAGCATTTTTGGAATCATTAACATTAAAAGAAGGATCATATTCTCAAAACTTTGATGATATTGGATTAATGACTTCATGAGTTGTATACCATACTTGACATCTAAATATTATGCTACTGATATGTCTGCTCATTTGCTTTTCTGGTTTTCTACTTGACATGTTTCATGTGTGTTAGCTTTTGTTTAGGGGTGTGTTGTGTTTTAGTTGATGTTTAAGACCCTTTATTGGATGTTGTTTGTGTTTTGTAGTGAAATATTCTAAATTTATATTACACTGTCAATCAATACATATGGTTTTTGCATGCTATTTTTTATGGATTGGTTTGAAACTAGAGAAATTTTTTTTTTAACTATTGAGATTGAATGTATAAAAATAATATTTTGTTGCTAATGCTTCGCACTATCTGAGTTTCATGTTATGAGGGAATTACTTAGATCTTCTCCATGAACCAAATTGATGTATTCATGTTATCATATTGGTTATCATATTATGTGTTTAATTTTATGACAATGTTCGCATTCAATTAATTTAGTGTCTACTGTTATTCATTATATTATTCTTTTTTAAATAATAATATTAAAGCAATATTCCTATAATTTATGAGCATAATCAAATTCTTCCCCGTGCGGTACTAGTGCAGTACATACAAGCAAGCAGTCATTATAAACAAACCAAAAAAAGAAACTAAATTATCTTAATCTTAGCCTATTTGTGGATGAACAAATTTCCAATTGAGATGCACATATGCATCATGCATATACATGCACTTAATCAATCAATCCAAAACAAATGTATTGTGTATGAAGCTATGATTATCAAAATTAGTAAATAAAACTAAAAAGTTGCTCTCTTAAGAGAGGTAAAAGTAACAGCAGATCCTGTTGGAGACTTCCCAACTTGAATACCAAAAGTATCATAACGAAGAAATAACTCCACCACCAAAAGCCTTGAAAACAACACAACAAAATCCTTACCAGGACATTGCTTATTACCAACCGTTGGTTCTTCCGTTTCACGGCCATTCGACCAGAACACATGTTTCAACAACTTCTCTCCCTCACCCATAAACCTCTCTCCAACAAACTCACCAGCTTTATCAAATATCTTAGGATCTTTCGTCGCAAAAGGTTGAAACCCGAACAACATTTCACCTTCTTTCACTTGAAACGAATTCTCATGATTCTCAATAACAAAATCTTGTTTTGCTTTACCATATTGTAATGGCACTGGTGGTTCAATTCTAAGTGCTTCATAAACCACTGATTTCATCAACGGCATTTGTTCCATCGCAGCCATAGACACTTTCCCACTGTTCGATTTAACAACAGACCGAATCTCTTCCGCTAATCTACGGTGTAGATTAACACCACCTCTTCCAATCCACTTCAACAAATTCGGGAAAAAAAGCTTCATTCCACCAAATGAATTAAAACATGTTGTGAATAACAAATTATGAACTGCTTCTTCTTTAGAAACTCCGAGTCTAACTGCTTCATCTAAAACCGGTCCAGTAGATGACTCGTAGAAAAAATCGTAGAGTCTCTGATAATCTTTTTTCACCAGAATTGGTGGAAGACGAAAAGTGTGAAAAAGTGGTTCTTCAATGTATTTTGGAAGGCCTAACGAAAGAATTGGACTTGGTTGCATCAGAGTCCATTTCGATACTATTTTTGGAGCATCGATTTTAATATTTGTTAGGGTTAGTTCCGAAAAATGCTTTTACAAGGTAGTTAAACGCAGCTTGATCGTTTGCGTCAGAGAAAATTGCTTTTCCTGTTTTAGCAAGCTCTTTTTCTAATGTATCGAAGAGGTTTGTGTAAGATGAGTGAAACTCTGGGATGAAGTGACTGCTTCGAGTTTTGAGGAGGAAGAAGATGAGGCTTTTGAGTTGTTCGTGTTTTGGTTCGGTTGGATCAAGGTAAGAGAGAATTCTATAACCGCCGGTGAGTTCAGTTGATGGCATGAAAGTTCCGGTAAAGATGTCACGTTTTTCGACTTTGGAATTGTCGAAAAGAATAGGGAAGGATTTTCCGTCAAGTAAAACAATGACATTTGGGTTAGATGAAATGAAAGGGCCTGGTGGCATATTGGCGCGAAAAATGGTTGAGTTGTATTTGTTCATTTTGGTTCGGAAAAATTTGTCACGTCCGCCTTCGGTGTAGAAATAATCGAGACGATCTTGGAAGGGTCCTATGAAAGGGAGGCCGTAATCACCAGGGATTCTTCTCATTGGAAGATTTTTCGGCGGTTGGGGTGATGGTTGTTGTGGAGCAGAAGATGGTGTTGTGTCTGTGTCTGACACTAAAGTTGTTATTGGAGTAAGGAGGGCTGGGGATTGTGTCGTAACTTTGTCGGACACCGAGACTTTTAATGGTGTAACTGAATTTGGAGTGAAAGGGCATTTGGAAATGGAGCAGCAAATGGGGTGTTTTGTTGTTCTTTTTATTGGAAAATCTGTTTGAAAGAAAGTAGAAGATATTAAGGTAAGTGATGTTGAAGCCATGTTGTTTGGAACTGATTATAAAGGATCACAATTTAGAATGGAAGAACAAACTGAACAAGGGAAAATGTTGTTATGTGAATGAACTTGACAACAATTTGTATTGGAATTAGAGGGGGGAATGAATAATGATTGTTATGATCTTTGGGGGCCATGTATTTATATAGACGTTTAATGCGAGATGAATATTGAAAAATTGAAGACCATTAATTCGTAGGAAATTTGCATTTGTTGAGAAATAAAAAATCGTGTAAAATGTGAGCACCACGTTTCTTTCCGTCCAGATCGTTACTATGAATTTTCATTGTTGAGAAATGCTCTTCTTAACTTACATTTAAATTAAACTTTCATGATATTCGATATAAATATATGTACTACTATAAGATACTTTATTCGTTCCTTGTTACAATTTAACTATGATATTATTCTTTTTGAGTAAAAAAAAACTATATATTATTCACATAACCTACTTTGATTATACACTATGTTTTAAAGAGTTTAATGTATATATGCCGGTTAATATAAAATAATTTTACACTTATCTCCACAATTGAAGTGAGTATAGTGGAATAATTTGATAGATTATTGAATAAAGGGTCGTACATATTTTATTTTCTCTCTTTTTTTTTTGGTATTCAACGGGGCCTAAGTCCATTTATTTTCTCTCTTTAGAATAGCCAAAAGTTATCACTAATTCTTTTTTTTTTACTTTTTATTTTATTTTCTCTTTTTAATTGCAATTACAGCTTATTTTTTGGACGGTAGGGTAGGAATGCATTATTAAAAATAGAAGAATATATATACGCGCTTAACGACCAAAATGTCTCCCTTTATGTTCACAATCAAAATATATATAATTTCCAATTTTGTGTGGACTTGTGTGCTCTTCATCATCAGGAGTAAGTAAGCTTGCACTATAGGGTACGTACGTGCTGCATATTTTCATTGTCTTAAGTTGAACTATTGGTCTCTCTAAAACTTACATTTTTCCTTTTTCATAAAGTTTTATTTAATTGTTTACGTGGGAGGAGGACTTGTTGGTAGGGGTGATCGCGGTGCAGTTTGGTTCGATTTTAAGTATAAAAGTCATCCTAACCGCGAGATAAAAATGTGTGCGGTTTGGTTTGGTTCAGTTGGTTTTTAAAAGGTCATCCAAAACAAACCAAACCAATGCGGTTAGGATCGGTTCGGTGGTTGCGGTTTACAGCATAACATTTAAGTAGCAAACAATTTTAAACATAAAAAAAAAACTTGAATTTCCTAAATAACATTAAAGTACCAGTAAAAATTGTTTATCCAAAATAACATCACAATACCTTACAATTTTAAATATCCAAAAAAAATATTTAAAGTTTCAAAATAACATCATATTACCGATAAAAGTTGTTGATCTAAAATAATATTACAACACTAAAGTAACATTACAATACAAAAAATAAGAATAACTTAAAGTTCCATTAATTTGGTGGACTGACTTGATAATTGGGCTATGTATATTGAAATATAATAAAAACTTAATGTGATTTTAGTGGTATTGGAATATAATAGAAGCTTAATGCGGTTTTAGCGGTTAACCGCGGTTTTTGCGGTTTTTGAGGTTCGCGGTTTTGCGGTTCGCGGTTCAATATAAAAGTCATCCAAATACATCCAAACCAAATGCAGTTTTTGCGGTTTTCGGTTTGGATTGGTCCAGTTTGCAGTTTTACTTTTGGATTGGTTCAGATATGATCACCCCTACTTGTTGGTAGAGACTAGAGTGATGTACTAGATAAAATTATTTTGCAGGATGATGATGCTGATAGATCGATATAGAGACCAAATTGTAATGTTGGTTATTCATTCAAATGAGTTTATTAGGTTTTAGTTTGGAAAGTGCATGTGAAATCTTTAGCTTTAAGAACGATTATTTGGAATAAAATAGCGTCTTTAAAAGTCTCTCTTTTAGTTTAAAGACTTTTTTTACATGAGAATTCAAACAAAGGACAACTTGATTAGGAGAGGAATTATTATTGCAGGTTTTGTGATATGCTCGGGTGTGTGTAAATGTGTAATTAGTAGAAAAATATTTTCCATTTTTTCTTCGGGTGTGACTATTTTTGCAAATTGTAGACTTGTGTTCTCCGATGGTTGGGGATTCTTTATGTGTTATAATTTTTTTTTTTTTGGTGAACTTTTATGTGTTATAATAGTGCTACCTTGCATGCTATTCAATTTTGTGGTTCTTATTTGTTTTTTTTTTTTTTTTTAAGTTAGAATTTGTTTTCAAATGATTTAGTTTTTTTTTTAACAAGTCAAAATGAGATATATAGATATAAGAGAAAAAAAACAGCCTCCTTAGCACAAGGTATGCCAAGGTAGACTATCAGAGTTTACAAAGAGTCACACAAAGATAACCAAAACTGTTCATACAATGCCCAGACATAGTAAAGGATTAGACCATCAACAATGGCAATTAGAAGCTAAAGTAACACTCGTCGCCTTTAACCACCTATAAGAATAAAGCTTGATATTGTCCAACATCTGAGTAGGAGTGGTGTACATGGAAGGAGAAAAATTTAAAATATTTTGAGAATAAACATTCGTTATTGTGTTAGTTATTGGACAAAGTTACATCATGGTCTGATGGCAGTTGTAGACAAAGAGACCGACCATTTTTGTTGATATGAATTTTTGCTAGAGTAATTTCATCGTCTGTAAATAATATATTTTTTTGTTGTTGAGACTAACTTTTGAGCTTTATTTTTATTTTGAAACTTTTTAGTATTTTTCCATCTTAGTCACATCATTTGGCTTCTTAAAAATAATTACATGTTTAGATATCATTCAACTTTTAAAATCTTTAATGTTTTTCTAAGATATGTTAAGAATATTATGAAATGTCACTCCTCATAAATTAATATTTTTTAAACAATTTCTTAAACACTAAAAACTTAAGATAAAATTAACAGAAACTTAGATAAAAAATTATATTTTGAGCTTGTCTTTTGCTGAAAAACTTTTTATAATTTTCTAAATATTTCTTAAATAAAATATTCAAAAATCTAAAATGTATTTTAACTTAATAACTAAGACTAAAACCGAGAACTAAAAATTGTTATTTTTTTATAGAATAAAAAAAATGAAGTTTGTTAAATTTGTTGGACACAAAAATCATATTTAACTCTTTATCTAATTAAAAGAGGATATTTATATATAGTTTTAATCCCTCTAAATATACCAATTTTTGTTTTTAATCCCTTTAAAAAATTTCTTCAAACTTTTGACCCTATAAATTTTTAATTTTAGTCTTTACTCTTTTACAAAAGTTTGTGTAATATATTTTAAATGACTTTTTTTATACTTACAAATGACTTTCTTTATGGCTCGTTATTAAAATTTTAAAATATGATTCATTAATTAATTTTACTATTTGATTAAAAAAATACAAATTTACAATTTAACCATTAATTTAAAAATTTAATTTTTAATTTGAAGTAATACATAAATTAATAAAGATTTAATACACGTCAATTGAGGTTTAAGGACCTATTTAAGAAAATTTAAGGATCTATTTAATACAAACTTAAAACTTAAAGAATCTATCCAGTAGAAATCTAAAATATATGATATTTAAAGGAAAAATCTTAAAGAACTTAAACTACGTATTGATGTATTTTTCCAAAACAAAATGAAGAAAACACCGCTTAAGCCCAAGACAGGGTTTTAGGAGCAGAAAGAATCATATCTATCCATCCTTGAACCCTAAATTCAACTCATCATTATCATCTTCATGGAACTTCAAACTCTTTGTTGCACTCTTTCTTCTCAACCACTTCAATTATCTAGCAAACATCATCATGTGAGTATACAACAATCAATTTCATTATTTTGTAATCTATTATTCACTCACACACACACACACACTAACAATTCATTTTTTTTTTTGCAGTCTCAACCAATTAGAACTCACACTCTATTCAGATGTCAAAGACCTAATTTTGGGTTTACAAATGCATCTAAATGTACCATTTTTGTTCCTCTTGTTTGAATACTGTGTTTGGTTTTTTAAAATAACACCTAAAAATTGTTTTTTTTTTGTTTTGTTTTGATTTCAGACTTGAAATTGGTTATTAAAGAGCCTTCATTTTTGGGATTCAACAAATTTCAAAGGACTGTTATACATGCTTCTGATTCCACTGTAAATGGTGCATTGGAAGTTAAACCGAATCAAAGTTCTAGTGTTGTTGTTAATGGGGTGGAAGTGGAACCATTTCATGGTAAATCAGGTTCTGTCTCTTTTTATGGTTTGACACACCAATCTGTAGAAGAAGGAAAATTGGAATCTGCTCCTTTCAAACAAGAGGAGAAATCTTACTTTTGGGTTTTGGCTCCTGTTGTATTCATATCATCTTTGATTCTGCCACAGTTCTTCATTAGCACTGTTGTTGAGGCTTTCTTTGATGATTTGATTTTAACAGGTATTTGTGATAGAATTCTATGCTTTCTATTACTGTAGTTGAATTTTTTTCGACCCTTTCGCCTTGTGCTTGAAAATTGAATTTGAATGATGATAGTATGTGTTGTAGGAAGTAAAACTGTGAAATAACTATGTGTTTATATGCTGATTGCGTTGCTCTTATTGTCTACACTATGGTAGTACATTGTTGAGGTTAAGGTTTTTTGCTGATGTTAATTCTAACCAAATTAGTTATCAGAGAAAGAAGACAAAGGCAAATGATTATGACATTGGTTAAGGTAAATGATTATGACATTGGTTATCAGAGAAAGAAGACAAAGGCAAGCTCTAAGGCTTTCCTTACCAAAACCTCAAATTCCATCTTCTTCTCATAATTTCCCTAACCAAACACAAATGCCATCATTGATTTCATCACCATCCTCTCAGACCTTGAAAAAGTAGCAGTACTTGGCCATGGAAATGGTGGAATAGTCTATAAAGTTCATCACAAGAAGAACAAAGTTTTAAACTTTGATCGAAACGGTATTGGATTTTGACAACCACCAACACTAGAAGCTGAGATTCTCAAAAGGGTTGTTGATTCACCTTATATTGTAAGGTGTCATGCAGTTTTTTACAATCATGCATATGTAACACCGACACTTCAGACTAAAGGCGTGTCTGGTGACCTTAGTTTTGTTATGGAATATATGGAAGGAGGGTCATTGCATGATATCTTGCAACATCATAGGCTTCCTGAGGAAGTGATTTGTGCTTTGGCTAAGAGTGTTTTGGAAGGGCTAAATTATTTGCATGGTATGAACATTGTTCATAGAGATATTAAACCTTCAAATTTGCTTGTGAATGAAAATGGGGAGGTGAAAATAGAAGATTTTGGTGTTAGTCATGTAGTGGAAGGTAGATTTGAAGCAAATGATATGAATGCAGGTACATGTGCATATATGAGTCCAGAAAGATTTGATCTTGAAAGATGAGGTGGTGAAAATGTTGATGAATTTGTTGGTGATGTTTGGTCATTAGGTGTTGTAATGTTGGAATGTCTTTTTGGTTATTTTCCTTTGATTGGCCCTCAACAGCGACCTGACTGGGCTACTTAATGTGTGCAATTTGTTTTGGTGAGAGGCTTGAGATGCCTGAGAAAGCTTCAGAAGAGTTTCTAAGTTTTGTTAGAAGGTGTCTTGAGAAGGATTGGAGGAAGAGAGGAACTGTTTTGGAGCTTCTGAAGCACCCTTTTGTGGAAAGAAACTTTTGCTGTTCTAACAAAGGGATGGGAGATTATGTCCTTTGTAGGTGAAGTTCACTAGATTTTGATAGAGTTTTTTTTTTGTTCTTGTTTTCCAAACTTTGATTTGAGGTCTTTAAGCTAGAACACTTCGGCTTTTATTATTTCAGACTGTGAAAGAAATTTTGAGTTAGATTTTGAATAAGTAAGATGATTTTACTTGTCTTGGTGTTAAGAATTAGAATTAATTTTTGGTACTAGTGATTAGTTTTTGGCTCTGAGTAGGAGGATACTTGAGTTCACCGCAAATTAAGATAGCAAAGAATGTTCAAATTTTATTTGTTGTGATCTATGTGGAATAATAAAAGCCATGCTTTTAAATTATGAATGGCTCATGGTATTGTACACCCCCTTGGGTTTTGCTGTATTTCTAGTGCTTCTTGGGTTTTAGATGAAGACCCCTGTGGAATTCTAGTTTACTAACATATAAGTCGAATTCTCGCTGACATATTTGGAGGCTTAAAATTGATACCTTTGTTTGTTGTATAACTTTTAGTGTTTTTGGCAAAATTGTGTTTGCATGGTGTTCTAATCATGGACTTGTTTGATGTATTCTCAGTTTTTGGCTCTGAGTAGGAGGATACTTGAGTTCACCGCAAATTAAGATAGCAAAGAATGTTCAAATTTTATTTGTTGTGATCTATGTGGAATAATAAAAGCCATGCTTTTAAATTATGAATGGCTCATGGTATTGTACACCCCCTTGGGTTTTGCTGTATTTCTAGTGCTTCTTGGGTTTTAGATGAAGACCCCTGTGGAATTCTAGTTTACTAACATATAAGTCGAATTCTCGCTGACATATTTGGAGGCTTAAAATTGATACCTTTGTTTGTTGTATAACTTTTAGTGTTTTTGGCAAAATTGTGTTTGCATGGTGTTCTAATCATGGACTTGTTTGATGTATTCTCAATTTTGGACAAGTAAAATGAAACACTGTCACAGAAGAAGTCTTAATTGAGTTACATAAATGTCATGGTTTTGTTGCGTACGAACCTTGTAAAATGTGGGGGAGAAGTATCTCTAATACACATTTCTGTTACCAATAATATGCAGATATTGTGACTTCACTCTCTACAGAGGCACTGTTCTATGTCGGACTTGCAACATTCTTACAGGTGGCTGATCGTGTCCAGAGGCCATATTTGCAATACAGCTCTAAAAGATGGGGTCTCATCACTGGCCTCAAAGGATACATAACCTCTGCTTTCCTCACAACGGGTTTGAAGATTTCTGTTCCTCTCATTCTTTTGTACGTAACCTGGTCAGTGGTCCGCATGGCCACAGTTGTTGCTATAGCTCCCTTCTTAGTTGGCTGTGTTGCTCAGTTTGCATTTGAGAGATACTTGGACAAGCGTGGATCATCGTGCTGGCCTCTAGTCCCTATTATATTTGAGGTTTGTCTATCTATTTTTTTTCAAATTGATTTAAGATCTTAATGCTGCTTGATGAGTTACAAAAACTTGGTTTTTACCAGTAATTAGTAGTTTTGTAACATTCTTAATTGATTTGTCAGGTATACAGACTGTATCAGCTTACAAGAGCAGCTAATTTTGTTCAGAAGTTGATGTACTCTATGAAGGGGCTACCTGCGTCACCTGAAGTGCTAGAACGTAGTGGAACTTTGTTTGGGATGATGGTGTTCTTCCAGTTACTGGCAATTGTGTGCCTTTGGTCATTGATGACATTTCTTTTGAGGCTATTCCCTTCTAGGCCAGTAGCAGAAAATTACTAGGTTTTGTATGGAACAAAGAATAGTGTTGTATTGTATATATTCGGAGTAGATAATGTTTGTAAGGCGATTAACTTTCAATGCAGGCTTTTCATAAAAGTTGTGTCATTGTAATTCATTTCTGTTTTAATTTCAGTATCATCATTTACCAAGAAAACCAAGGGTTTCTTTTGAATGTCCTATTTGTTTATGGCCAAAATCACACATAAGCCAAAATAATTATTGATTTGCACAACAAATCCAAGTAGTTGGATTGCTCTTTTCACCAAAGCTAGCATTATCTGTTGTTTGATTTGATATCACCAAATGAAGTACATAATAGCACACGAAACAAAATGGTTTTTCCCATCAGAAAATTTTGCAAAATATAACAAGCTATAGAAGCATATGTAAATTTAGATCACAATTTCATATGTTTGATTGCAAAATAGAGTAATATAGCCTATTATTCACAAACAATTGGTATCCTAGAACACAAGATAAAGTAGCAACTAGCAAAGATTGCAAGATTGTCTTTAATCCGGCCATATACTAAATAATCTATGTGTCTATGTGCATTACAAAAATTCAAGTTTGTTGTTTCTTTGGTAGGATAACTTACTTTCATTTACTTTCACACAACATTGGTACAGAAATAATTTTATGATGGCACTCAAGCTGAAACACTTTTGAGAACTCTTCAATTAAGGACTTATGTGTAATATGAATAAGACTGTCATCATCCAAATGATACAAATCAGCTGTTTCATGATCATTACATGACGACCGAGCTTCTTTCAGCAACCCTTTGATACTCCCAACTTGACGGCCATGTATTCCGCATGGGACGATCCATTTAAAGGGACTCAAATCCGTAGTCACATTGAGTGCTAAACCATGATAGGTTATCCATTGAGCCACTCTTATACCTATAGCTGCTACTTTCGCATTTCCTGAAATAAGATGTAATGAAGAATAAGGAAAAATATAAAGTTTATGGACTGGTTAAGTTTCAGCATTTTTAAATCATGACAAACTCAAGCACAAATTGAAGAAGCTCTAACAGTCATGATAAGTTACTTGCAGCATACTAAAATACTATCAATTGTGACAAAGGTTCCCAAATCATGAGTAAAATTGTATCCAATCTATTTTACAGTAATACTAGTAATTCTGATCTAATTTGCTATGAAATGATGCATGAATGAAAACTATATAATGTGAATTTGTCATCCCTCAGTAGTAAGACTTGTATATTACTAATATACAAGTCAACTGACTGCATCAACGAAAACACTGCCTATGTTTGGTATCACGATGAATACAGTAGTGATCCACCGTGATTTCATAGAAGCTACGCAGCTGTGAAATCAAATCAAGGTGGATGGATTAAATTGCTATTATATAAAATTGCTGCTTATCAGGATAAAATAGTAATTCAATTTGAAGAGTTACTTACTTACCAACCCAAACACCAGTTAAACCTTCCATCCTTGAAGCCTGAATTGAAAAGGCTGAAGACAGAACACGAATAACAACCTCTTCAAGTGTCCTTAGATACCAATGAAGATCCATCTTATGTTTCCGGAGGTTGATAATTGGATACATAACTAACTGCAACCCAAAACACATTCACAATTTAATTCCAAACCAAAAGAAAGAAAGAAAGATAACAAAAAAATAGCTACCTACCTGGCCAGGACCATGGTATGTAACTTGTCCACCACGTTCAGTACGATGAATATGAAAGGGTGGATTTTGAATGTCAAAATTAAGGTTGTTGTTGGAACTAGCAGTACCCAATGTAAAAACAGAAGGATGTTGTAAAACAATAAGTGTGTCATTGCAATCTCCTTCATTTTGAATCTGTGATTTCTTTTCTCTAACAATGTGTTTTTGTAAAGACCATGCCACTTCATAAGGGATCAAGTCTTGATGAAAATCAATGAGGTCACAGCTTCGCAAACATTGCACCCTTTTGGTTCTTCTTCTATGGCCTCCTCCTCCATTGACTATGAGAGAGGAAAATGAATTGCGGAGAGGTGGAGGTTTGTTGAAAGTGAAATAACAACAACACTCTCCCAACAAAATCATGCTTTTACCAAAGTGAACTCATTCATGAATGAAGGGAAAACAAATCTTAATACTAGTAGTGAGTGTGCCTGCCTTGTTTATATCGCTTTATCTCCAATTTTTATTTTTATTTTGTTTTGTTTATATATTAACACAGGAGACTCACCAAAAATTTCAGACGACTCCAATAACTGAGCTATTTTTACGAGACTGTATCTAAAATAATTTAACAAGGATATTTTAGTGAAACATTTAAAATGTTTTTAAAAACTATAGTAAGATCTCATATTGGTCCTAAGGTCCTTCACAATTTTCTGACGTCTCAATTCAATTTTTTGATAAAAAATAAAATTAAAAGTAGTTCTCGACTTTTTATTATTTGGGACAAATTAATCTATTATAATGAATTGGAGACTAATTTGTCTCATGTATGAAAATGTCAGGATTAGTTTGAGTTTAACTTTTGTTAAGGACTAAATTCGGTTGTCAAAAAATTGTGAATGATTAAAATGAGTTTTCATTCAAAAAAATTATTATCATTTTACTACTATTAATAAGTATATTTTAGTTAATAAAATTCATTCTATCATTAAAATTAACACAATTAATTATTAATTGAAGTGTGTAAAACTCAAATGAGACGCCTAAAATAATATAGAGGAATATCATTTAAGAGAATGCACATGTTTTAACGACAAAACAACTTTTCATCGGGGCTGGTTATCCTGCATAAGCCCAAAGGTTATGCACCATGCATAAGTTGCTATGCGCGCCCCCCAGTTTGCTACGCGCGCCCCCCAACTGCTCACCCCCCCAATTGCTACGCGCGCCCCCCACCCCAGCCCCCCAAAATTGCTACGCGCGCCCCCCAGCCCCCCCAAATTGCTACGCGCGCCCCCCATTTTCTAGCACACCCCCCAGTTTACTTTTTTTTTTTTTTTTTAGATTTTTAGCACACCCCCCATTTTCAATTAAATAATTACTTTTGTTCCTTTGAAGTACATACTATAAGAGCCCATTTTTCAATTAATTGTGTTGGATGATTATAATATATAGCCATAGTTTAATTTAAAATTACATACTAAAACATGTACTATAATTATGGAAACCATAAGAGATCTACTTTGGTTTCACATAAAACACTACTAAAACCATTAAGTCACACTTATGGTTTCAGTTAAAATATTTATTTTAAATTAAATATGGATATTTTATTAGAAACCATAAGAAGGCTATTTTGGTTTCAGATACAAAACTAGTGAAACCATTAAGTCACACTTATGGTTTCAGTTATAATATCAATTTTAAATTAAATATAAATATTTTATTTGAAACCATAAGAGAGCTACTTTGGTTTTCAGATACAACACTAGTGAAACCATTAAGTTATACTTATGGTTTAGGTTAAAATCATTTTAAATTAAAATGAATTTTGACATAATTAAGTACATTAAATAGTTTTGAGTACAGGTCTCTGAAAGGAACAAAAGTAATTATTTAATTGAAAATGGGGGGTGTGCTAGAAATCTAAAAAAAAAAAAAAATTAAACTGGGGGGTGTGCTAGAAATCTAAAAAAAAAAAAATTAAACTAGGGGGGTGTGCTAGAAAATGGGGGGCGCGCGTAGCAATTTGGGGGGTCTGGGGGGCGCGCGTAGCAATTTGGGGGGGGCTGGGGGGCGCGCGAAGAAATTTCTGGGGGGCGCGCGTAGTAATTGGGGGGGGAGCAGTTTGGGGGCGCGCGTAGCAAACTGGGGGGCGCGCGTAGTAATTGGGGGGGGAGCGGTTGGGGGGCGTGCGTAGCAAACTAGGGGGCGCGCGAAGTAAACAGCATCCAATGGCTGGAAATGCCTTATGCACCATGCATAAGGATGGGCTTATGCATAATAACTTTGCCCCTTTTCATCATGCATTTTTATGGTAAATATTTTCTCTTATATAGGATAGACAAAGCCTTATTTTTTTAATACACTTGTAAATAATCTTTTGTGTGGACTAATAATATGCTTTCAAATTTGTGTCTTACATTTCTGCGATGGATAATTATAATCATCATTCTACTAAAAAATGTTTCTTGTTGGTTTCATCCTGACTCGAATCATATTATTAAAATTCTGCTTTTGTTTTTGCTATTTATGATTTAATCCTATTGATGTGTTTTGAGTTTTGACACTATTTATAGCCAAAAAGTGTCAAAACACATAAGAGGTAGTATTGTGCGTTCAAAGCATTTTGAGAGCGATTTTGGATTGAGAAGCACATTGTAAACATTTTGGATAATTAGAAATCATTATATAGATGATTCAAATATTCTCTATTGAATCCTAGTGTAAAAAGTGAGAAATTAGGGATTGTCCATCTTGAACAATTGAGATTGATTTCTTGTGATCTTTTTGTACCTCTTATAAAAACTCATTAATAGTGAATTGACGAGCTAACCTGACTACGTCAAAATAACAACTGTTATTCCTCTACTCTCTATCTTTGTCTTTGATTGTGTGAATTTTTTCTGCACACATATGTTCTAGATATCTACTACTCATTGGAGTGGTTTCTACTTTCAATGCCCCGCAACAATAATTAATATCAAAACATAATTAAAACAATTAGATTTTTTTTTTCTCTACGAAATTAGATATCTACTCATCACATTCTCGGGATGAAGCATTATAATGCTTGTGTCAAGTAATTAAAACCACAAAAATGCACTTCATTAAGAAAATTACATTTCTTCTTAGTAAATAAAAAAGAATGACCAAATGAAGACACATAAACCTTTACATCTTGGCTAAAAGTTCTCTCAATTCTGCTGTAGAAGGGACTGACTCAGCAGGGTAAATCTTGGCAACAAGTTGGACAAAACTGTCATACTTATCAACAAAATCCTTCTGCCATAGTTTTGGGGAAACAAAAATCAGAACATGAATATATACCAATTGTAAGCTATGTGAGTATTATTGTTTCCTAATATCATCATGTTTTTAAAAATAAATAAAAATCAAGTATATATCAAAATATAGACTTAGCCCTCCAAAGTCTTCCTCTCCAAGATTCAACTCACAAACACACCCTTAATATACATAACTAAGGGAGTAGTACACGTTTAAAGAGATATCTCTCACTTTAGAAACACTTTTATCCTTGACTAGTAGTAAATTAGATTTAGATAAAGCCATCTAAGTCTGAGCACCATTAAAAAAAAATCAGGGAGAAAAAAAACCATTCTCTACATATCATATTTTCTCAAGTCAACATTCTTTGGCATTGAAATTTATCAACCGTGGCTTTTTTTCCTTCCCTTTCCCCCCTACAAACCCAACATTAGTATGGTTCTATGGACCTATAATAATTTGAAACACTTAATATGTTGGGGACTTGTTAATATCTGAGCATTCAATACAAAGATTCATTTTTATACGCATCTTCAAAGTTAGTAGAAGTGCAGTAGTAATGTTCTTAGCTACAAAGCAATTGTAAGACCTTGGAAAATTGGAGTTGGAAATATTTACTTCATGATTTTTGATTCATTCTTATTGTATATATGGGGGGGGTTTACGGTCAACTGGAATTGAATATGCATACCTTGCATTTATCCCACAAGGAAGGCAACAGTTCCTCTGAAGTCAAATTCTTCTGCAATTTCTTATACATTGCACCAATGGACCTGTCCATCTATATTTAAAAAACGAAGACAATTCAAAAATTATGCCACTTGCATAAGGGTTATATTATATAAAAAAGATAGGCTTACCCCAGACAAACTGGATTTTAGCATCTTTCGAAAATCCACTTTTGACAGCCCAAGCTGGAAAGGAATCTGAAATTGATGTATAACACAATAAAATCGTGAAGGTAGAAAGTGAAATATCTGTATGTAGATGTCAAGTTTGGCGATCTATTTAGTAAACAATAAAATAAACAAAAATGAAAAATCACGAGGTGCAAACTAAAATCCTTTAAGCTGTATAATGACATGCAATAATTCTGATGGTAATTTTTTAAAAGAAAATAAAAAGAAATTAAAAGACGCGATAGGTGTCAGGTCAATTTGAAGATGAAGATCATAGCAAAGTCGAGTTAGAGAAATTTGTAGATTAAGATTAAAGAAAATGTGAAATGTTTGAGTGATCTGCACTCAAGTGAGATCCTCTATTTCTACAGTCATAAATATAAATATAATTTACATTTACAAGGAAATTAATTATATTGCTACTACTGAAGTGCATGAATGATATTACCTAATGGCTAACGGAGTACATGAATATGTTTGCTACAAATCCCAACACTATCAACATTAATTCCAACACAACGGAATAACACTAGTAGATTATTGGAAAGAGGACTGCTCTAAAGTGGAAAAAGTAATAATAGGACGAAAAGATGACTCAAAAGTAGGGACCAAGTATAAGAAGTGCATATAAGATGAGAGGGTAAGCAGTAAACAATTGACGAAAAGATGTTTATTTGGACCTAACTCAACCCTACAAAACTGGTTTATAAGATGAGGACTATCCAAACTTCAGAAGCATTAATGAGGTCATATCTCTAGGAAATAAGGGTTAAACCCACACCCTCACACCCAACACAATAAGGGTGTTGGAGGTTGCAATATAGGCAACCGAATTCCACAATTGAGGGGCAGACTGCAATTAAGGCAAAATTTCAAACATCCCTCCCCTCACGCCCAAGCCCAATGAGCCCTAAAGCATGGACGGTGCGGGCAGCCAAAAAACGGATCCAGCATAGACTCTAAAACCATCTTAGAGTTTGAGTTTGACCCTTGATGCCCGAGCCCAATAGGCCTAGAGCATGAGCGATGCAGGCAACCCAAATGCCGCAATTAAGGCAGCAAGGGGCGGCCCTGCATTTAAGGTGGAATTTCCAACATAACACAATCTTGACACGGTATAAGGGTGCGTTTGATCTGCTAAAACATAGGGGACTGGACATGACAACTTCTGTTGTACTGTGTTTGATTTGAAAACTGTCACTGGTACTGGACAAACTGGGGGTCAAGGGACTGGACAAAATCAAATATTCTTGTCCCCCACTGAACCATGGGACAACTTTTTGTCCTCAGCACAACTTTTCTAAATCACCAAAATAACATTTTTTCCATCAAATATCATACAAGACAAAATTTGTTTGATATCGTAAATGTTTGTCCTGTGCTGTTCTGCCTTGTACTGTCCTGTACTGTTTTGTCCAGTACTTTCATTTTGCAGATCAAACGGACCCTAAATATGGACAAGGAACCAGATACTTCTCTCAGTTTACACTTTAAGCATGAACAAAGAGGAGTCCATTTATAGACTAACATGAATCAAAATGAATAACTAAAGACAAGTAGATACATGATAAGTTAGTCTACACCTTTCATTTCCATACTTTATACTTGATGCTGAGAAAGGATTTTTGGTATTGATCAACAATGATTAGTTCTATAATGTAGGAGAAACATTGAAAACTTGTTTAATGAATAAATTCTGATATATAAATATGCTGTAAAGCAGGATCTATGAAAGATTGCGGAAACAAACATACCTCTTCGGGTGAAACATTATTTAAAATCAAGTCCTCAATCCTTCGAGCAAACTGGAAAAGGCGTTCAAATTGCTTTTCAAGGCAGAAAATGGATAATGAGATATTTCCAACAGGGTATAAATTAAAGTATGGTCAACAACCAGAACAAAATAGAGAATAAATACTTACATAATAGATAATCATGCTAATATGGCGTGAGCATGATTGCTCATACGCTTCACTAGCTTGATGATAAAACTTGGCCAAAGTAGGCACCACATTGGCTAGGTCATACAAACTGAGCAAAACAAACAAAATAACAAGTGAAAATCTTCTTGTCATTTTATACAGAATCAACTTAACATACAGGGAAAATTGAAGCCGCCTTGAGCTTCCACTTTGCCTGGGAAATGGAAACAAACCTATTTTGAAAAGCAGCATAGTTCTCTATAAGGAAAATATCTGCATACTTTGGCTCTGTTTGTGCAAGTCTTTCCAAAGTTACAAACATTATGCTAACCTATCAAGCAACAAGCCCATCGGAAAAGAATATCCCAATATTAGTTACATATTGTTGAAACAGATGACGAGAAAATGAAATGAACAAAAAAGGAAAAATATTGAATACTTGGACTGCAGATGAGAGGGTAAGCAGTAAACAATTGAAATCACCCTTGGAATTTATCAACACTATGCAGATGATTTAAGACTATCAATTCTTCACTACGGTCCAACAAGGGTATAGGTAAGATTGAAAACAATAATTTCTTTTATTTTACATTTAAATCTTTGAAAACAATATGGTATTTTTGTAATTAAATTAATTATTATTTATTAAGGACAAAGTATACCTAAAGTACTATGGGTGTTGTTATTCGCTAAAAATGTTGATAATTGCCCACCACAAGCATGAAAAAAGAGCAACACCTTAACTATATTTCTTCTCCCACAACCTCAATTATGAAGGAAAAAAGCAGGTAGAGAAAACATATTCAAGAGTGGTATATTTTCATCATTTTAGGAAAGTAAGTGCATTAAAATTAACTAGATTTCTCATGTAAGTTCAATATGAGATAGCACAAAACAATTCGGAGAGTTTAAAAGGAATCAAAACTCTTGAATGGAATGATTGAATTGCTTGAGATACTAAACCCTCAGCCTTATGTATTTATAATTAAAAGTTCACAATCAAGATCCCTAAACTATAGGGATAAGAATAAGAGCTAATATCATAAAGATGTAAACAATATATCTAAATAATAGGAACAAAGGAAACTAAATCAGGGCAATATCTCAACAAAAACAACACAGTTCTTAAAAGGAATCTCTTACAAATTTTGTGTATGCTTGGTCAACCAAATCCCTAGACTGTCCAGCAATGTATTGCTCCATTTTTGTTGCAAGGGTTGCAAATCTAAATGAAAATAGTTAAAACATAACTCAATGCCGTAGACTTGAGACATTAAATACAGATTGGAATTAGATAGTGTAGTTGGTATGATTATGGAAGCAGCTTATCAACTTCAACCTATGAAGCACTGACAAAAATACGGACTCTAGAGAAGATATTGACACATCAGCACCGATAATAATTTGAAAAATAGAAGCAATAGCATGTAACCACATGTGTCAGTGACACCGGACACGCCTTCAATCTATATAGTAGGTGCTACATAATTTCAAACTATGATGAAGCATGTACACTTTTTCTTGAGGTGCACAATGTCTAGGACGTTTCCTACACAGACACCCACATGACCTTCATATGACACACATTGAACACTCCTCTTCAAATGTCCTATTAAATAATTACTTTTTAATGGTTTGGACATGTGAAAAACACTTCATGGATACTTATCTAGTTGACCAACATTCAAATAAGGCTCAATGCTTGAAAGGCATGACACTTATAAAAAGAATTCAATTTTTCAACTAAGAAATATCTATAGGTCTAGAATGTTGCTCTTTCCACTTTTCATCTATACAACCTACACATGTACATAAATACATATATATAGGGGATGTATCAAGTGAGAATTGATAAGGGAGAGGATCAAATATTGACCAAAATCATATATGGTCAAGATTAACATCTTTTATGTTTTTAGCTAATATGCTCTCTAGTGTTCTATATTATAGATATTTATTGTGTTAGTGTGTGTATGCTGATGTTGTGTCTGATGTTTGCGTATAAATGGGCATTATTGATTTGATATAATATCAGAGAAATACCACTCCCTCTATCCCACAATAATTGTTGCATTTGACCACTTCACACAGATTAAGAAAAAGATTTAATTTGCATACACCAACGGTGAAAAACTTTTTCACACATACATAAAATCAAATCACTCCATGATACCAATATTTTAAGTTAGTTCCTAAAATATATCTACAAATACCTATTTGGCATGTTTTGATTGGACGTATGTGTAAAAAATATTTACACTATTAGTGCATAGAAATTAATCTCTTAAGAAAATGTGATAAACGAAAGAACGAGAGTGGTGATTTTATTAAAAATGCAAAGTGGAAAATAATAATTTCGTAGTGATGCACATAGTATTAATTAGAAGGTACAATTGAAAAAAAATCAATTAAAACTATATTAAAAATTGAAAGTGACAATCTTTTTTGCAACATCTTTTTTGCAAATGTGATACTTATTATGGGACAAAGGAAGTTATTAGTGACATTGTCCAATTTTCTCCGCCTATATTTTTGCTGCTATTAATTTCCATCTCTTTAAAAGCACACACATTAATGGGTGCTCACATGAATATAAGGTTGATAATTTAAACAGTTTAACATATTCATATTCCTGATATGCATATAAATAAGCAAACATGCTAAATTTGATTTGACAACATCATCAGCAATCCTTCTCTATTATCCATTTGCATTCCATGTCAGTATATTTCCAAATAGATCAGCAATTTTAGATGGCATATTTTTAGTTTCATCTAAAAATGGACTAAACAAAAAAAAAATCTCTGAAACTCAAAATTATGTACAAATGTCATGTAATTTAGACAAACCCAGAATAACCTAATCTAAACCTAATGAGGTTCACAACAGAAGATAATGATTCCCTGTTTAACAATCTTCAATTGAGTTAGATAGATTTTCACTACATCTAGTAGATAGAATCATAGAAATAGAATATTCTAGGTTTTTCTACATTCTAAATTCTGTATAACAAGCTAAAAACTAAAAAGTGAACAGCTGAGCTATCATTCTAAAACATCTCAATTACTTTGCAGAAAGAAGGGAAAAGTAGACTCCAAAGATCCATTTTACCTGGGAATATAGGGTAGGACACTTTGGCGACCATTGCGCTCACACTTTTCAATATTATGGCAAGAATCATCAACATACTAAAAGATTTCCAATAAGATGAATTGGGTTAGCATCTCAATCTTCTAAATGTAATTGGAAATTCTATATAAAGCTAGTCACATACACGAATGAATAGCATAGATATCCGAGACTCAAGTTCAGCAAGCATAAGGCTGACAAATCTTGATGCATCAGCTTTTTGACCAGAAAGATAGCGTTCCGTTATTCCATGCATTGATATGCAGCATAAAGGATCAATCTTACATGCCCAATCCACAACAGCATAGAAGTCTTCCTGAAATCATATAAATTACAAAGCAGCATTATAGGAGCTCAATCTTTTAACTTATTTATCAGGTTCCACAGAAACAGAATAACAAGTGAGAAAGAAAGAACAGAGAGAGAAGAGAAAAAAACAGGGGGGAATATGTTTATCTGTATAGTAACAACCAAGGATCAGTTCTTCTAACAAATATTTAACAAACTCCAATCACTATCACAACTCATATTAAAATGCTAAACAGCCCCCAACCCTGAATGTCACTACTGCCTGACCAACCAGCAAAGCCACAACTTACCATTCACTTTTCATTCTTTTGAGAATACACATTCCAACTCTTATCACTGTTCTGTTGGGCATTAAAAGATATATACTAAGAGCCAGTTTGGATACATTTTTCAACAAGAACTTACAAAAAAGATAAGTTGAAACGATATTGCAGTGACTACAAGTTATTCTAACTAATAGCTGCTCTTATAAGTTTAAATCAACTTTTGTACCTCAACATTTTGACTAGATCCCTGAATAAATAGTGATTCTCACTTATATGGCACAGCCGCATAAGGGCATTTTTGTAAGTTAAACACCAAGCATTTAGTTCAATTGAGAAGTTTGTATATAAGCTAGAAGCTAATCCAAACTAGGCTTTAGTAAAATCGAATTGTCCACTTACAAGAAACAATTTCGTCATCACTCCATAACATCAAATATGTTATGTTCAGCTTATGCAAGATAAAACACAGAGTTGCTATGGACAATTGACAAGGTTTTTTCATTATCTGGGATTTTAGTCCTCATGTGCATCATAACAGTTATGATAACAATAAGAAAAAGATATGGAACAAGACAATAACATTTTCATCAGAAAAAAGACAAAAGATCTATCACCTTCCAACATGATTATCCAGATCCTTTCATCTCATATCAGAAATTAAAACTGTAAGACAGAGAGAGAGAGAGAGAGAGAGAGATTTTATTCTAAGCATACTTGAATTCCATCAAGCAAATCCTGAAGTGATTCATTTAAACCTGCAAGCTCCGCAGAATTTATACCTGGAAAATTGAATAAATAAATGCTCAAACTATGGAACAACTGATGACAACAGACGAAAATCAAACCATAATGTTTAATTATAAAATTTAAGCATTCAGAAAGGATAATTGCTGAGAGTGAGGTATATGTACTGGATTTAGTATCATTCTCATCAATGTCTGCAATTCCCAAATCATCGTCATCGTTAGCTTCATCATTTTGTCCAGATTTATTACCATCAAGTATAGGAGCTTCGAAGCACATGAAGTGTGCAAAAAAAGAACTCTGAAACATAAATCATGAATAGTTACACATTCAAGTTATTAAAGATAAACTAGTTTCAATTAGGAGAAAATATTAAGAACTTTCACCTCATCCACCATAAGTGGGATAAAAACGGTGAGCATCTTTGAATATGCATCAGAAACTGTAGAAGAGTCAGCAGAATTTACATTCTGACCAGAACCTGTGGAAGTTTTAGATTCTGCACGAAGTTCATTAGCAAACTCACGGACCTGCGAAGCCATATGCATGAAGCTTTAGATTCTGTATACATACTATTCTACCAAAACATAACAAGCTACTAAATATGGCCTAGAAGCCAACCCAAAATAATATCAACAAAAAGAATAAAAGATTTTTTCCATTAGAAGAGTTGGTTAATTGGATCAAATGGCGTTATGTAGAGAAAAATCATTTAAATAATCCTATTCCTACCTAATGATTTGGCACATTGTCTTTCTAGGTCTCCTTTTACCTCAAGTCAACTAGTCTCCCCCCTAATCTACTTTCCTAACTTGGAAATTTCACTTGGATATGATTTCATACGTTGAACAAAGGTGTGATAATTGAAGAAGGCTTTGTATGGATTGAAACAATCTGTGTATGGTTGGAAACATTCTCCCTGTGTAAGGTGACCATACCCTATTCTTGAAACATTCACAAGATGTTAAGCTCTCTATACCAGTGCATGTTGATGACAGTATCTTTTCAGATAATGACTTGGCCGAAAAAGGAAATGTACTGCTTGAGGTTGAGATAAAGGACCTGGGAAAACTGAGGTACTTCCTTGTAATTGAGGTTGGTTATTCGGAAAAAGTATTTTCTTTTCTCAAAGTAAACTACGTTCTTTATCTTCTTAAGGAGACTGGGAAATTAGGTTGGAAGGCTTCTAGTATACCATGAAACAAAAACACGGGATTAGGAATGATGAAGAAAGTCCCAAAGCTGATAAATCTCAAAATTTGAGGTTAATGAAAAAATGGATGTATCTTGCTCATGAGAGACCTGCCTAGCATATGAAATTACTACTATTAGCACACTAATCATGACCCAAGAACAATGCACTTACAAGCAGACTGAACAGAATTCAACAGTACCTCAAGTCTACAACTTGTAGAAGGCTATTATTTAGAAAGGGTGGAAATATATATATATATATATATATATATATATACCGAGTACCGACTGTGTAGAATCAGCCAATGATGGGAGGTCAACCACGTTGGGTAGAGAGATAGTTGCATTGAGAAGCAAGAAACAATAGGTAGTTTCCCATTCAAGCGCAGAAGGTTAGTCTTAAGCCGTGGCTCAAGGAATATGTGAAGTTTCTGTCGAGTAATAGAAAATCGCTCATAATATAGCTCAGCATGATAGGACAAAGAATATAAAGAGATAGACTAACACTTCATCAAAGAAAAACTAGGCAGAGGTCTAATTTATACAGTATATATTTCTTTGGGACAACCATTGGCAGATGTGTCATCTAAAGGACTTCCCGCAAATTGGTTTCAAGATCTCATAGGGAAGTAGAGAACAATGGACATATATCCACCATCTCGCATAGCTTTTTGTTTATTTTCTTTTACTCGAACAAAATTGATAGCCTGTAACTTAAATCTAATATAGGAAAGCAGTGGAAAGGATTAGTATATATACATAATGAAAATCCGTTGTACATTTGAATGATTCAGAAAAAAATTCTTCCACCTGTTTTGTAACACTCAAAATATATCCAGGAAAGAGAGATTACGTTGCATTTGTTTTACTGTGTCCAAGACATTTCATAAAAAATCATGCAACTAAAGATTTTATTTTGCAACTTTTGTTTCAAAACCTTTGGTTTTTTACAAGTAATTACATCAGTGAATATTTCCACATAGTGGTCACTTCTCAGTTCATAAAATGCTCAAGTGCAAGTCATAGCATGAATTTTTTTGGGTACATAGTCATAGCATGATTTTACTACCAAATGATCAAGAAATAAAAAAAATAACAATTATACAGTATGAGTATTTGTAATCTCAGACCTCCCTGCGAAGAAGCAAGTTTAGAGAACAGCAGTAAGCCTTTTTCAATGGGCCCAAGCAATTCTTGTCAAGAATCTGCATGTTGAGGAGAATACAAAGAAATGAACTAAAAAAAATATAGGTATGCAAAACAAAACATTGAGAAGATGTTGTAGTTCAGAATTAAACCTTTAACTGTTGCAAAAGGCGTGCATATGTCCTGCACTTGTATCGCAGGTCAGCATGATCTGGCCTTTTCAACTGTCCCCGCTGTTTAGAGCAAGCAGGCAAAGTGAAAATTGAAGATTTTAAGTTTATAATTCCATAAATAATTTATGCAGAAAATACCTGAGAAAAGTAACTTTTATCATTCATCATGAAATCAACAAAAGTAGCAAAGTAATTCCTCAAAAATTCAGAAACTCTACTGACAAAAGTAGATTTTATTATTTGAAGTTCTCCTCGTTTCTCTTTAAACTGCAGAAGTAGCAAAACCACCATTAAAACCAATGACATTTTAGATCGTAAAATTGTTTTAGTTAGAACATAGCAAAAATATCTCATAATATCTTCAATGCATCATGTAGAGTAATTTAGATTATCTTTTAAAACTGGTTTTCATATTTCCTTAAGGTTTATTTGGTTTGAGAAAATATTTTCTGATATTGTTTTCTGCTTCCCTTAATAATTACAGAATGTGCCCTTTATTTCATGTTTTCAACCGATGAAAAATAATTGAACGCAGGAAAACAAACATGACAATGAGTGAAATTATTGTGATTTATTAGTGCAAAATAAAAATAGCAAATAGAAAATATTTTCTCTAATAAAAAAACCCTCGGGTTTTATGGTTTGTCTCCTTATTTAATCAAGATTATGTGTTTAGGACTAGTACAAACAAAATGTCAATGCTTTGTTTCATATCCTGCTATCAAGTTTCTGATCAGACCATCTACCATTTATATTCGCGCACCAAGCCCAATAGTGTTGGGCGCGAGGGGGTGTGTTAGAGTCTCACATCTGTTGTGAGTTAGGCCCAACTCTTAATTCTTAGATATCCATCACAGCAAAAAAAAAAAAACTATTTCAGGTGTTTCAATCACATATTCTCTCTCACTCTTCCTCTTACCCTATCTAAAACCTTACATTTTCACCGCTTTCTTTATTTTCCTCAGCCACGGATAACTTATTTATTTAGTGAGACTCCAAAATCAAAATAGGGACATAATGGTAGCAATTAATAAATAAAAATCACAATTTCCTCCTTAAAACAATTTTATTTCTTTCTTTCATTTTTTAACAAACGAAAACAAGCTTGTATCACCATGAACTGTTTTGTTACCAAATTATTTGCAGCTTTCCCATATTAACAAGTAAGGCAAAGAACATACAGCTCTCATCTTTGCATAAGTAGGATCTATGTTAGAAGCTTCAAAATTACGCAAGGCACCAATCAACCACTCACACGCTTCTATATTTTGAAGCATTTGCGCTTCATCAATTGACTCTCCTGTCAAAAATGCTGAATACTACAGAAAACGGAAATTCATTAAAAATAATAATTAAGTATATTAAATTCATTAAACTCAAACTATGAAAATTCACCACGTAAAGACATACCTCAGAAGGGATATTCAATTGCTCAAGAAGTTTATCAAGCTCTTCGATGAGAGATTTGTTATTTACTGATTGCATTTCCAATTTGTTATTGCGGATTTCAATCTAGAAATACAAAATGTAAAGTGAACAAAGATGAAGATGTCATTTTTTTATTTAAAGAAGAAATTCATTAAGACAGAGAAAATTGTTATAAAGGATTAGGAGGATACGAAAACCTCCTTACAGAAAAGAAAACAAACAAGAGATTAAATAACACATCAATCCAGCAAAGCTACCCAATCTCTCAACAATGTATAAGAGAAACCCTGGTAAAAAGATCATAAGTTTTACATCAAATATAACCCGGATGTGTAAACTTAGCCTAAAGATGCATATAGCTTTCCAACCATATGCACCAAAGAGTGACACTGGTTGGATATTGACACAAATATTAGTCTTCTTTTAGTCTAAAGAGAGTGTTAGAAATAATATAAACCATCGATGTGGCCTATCCTAACAGCTTAAGCTTTTGGGTTAATCGGTTATTTGACATGGTATCAGAGCCTCTATGACTAAGTGGTCTAGAGTTCGACCCCCGCTCCCCTCACTTTCTAATTAAAAAGTGGAATATAAGCATATGGTAGGTGGGCTTATGCATTATCCACGCTTCAAGCCCAAATGAGCTCTTGCGTGAGGGGGCGTGTTAGAAATAATATAAAACCATTGATGTGGCCTATCCTAACAGCTCAAGCTTTTGGGATAATCGGTTATTTGACAGAGAGCATAAACTATTAATATCCAACTTCAAAGTTAAGGTAGTTGACTTTGATTTTAAGTGATAGCTGTAACAGAATGTGATTATGTTATTTGGTAAAACATACTATAGACTCTATTATTCCCCGTCAAAATAAAGCTTGTTGACTCAGAGTGCTCTTGTCTGCAAGCTTAGGCTTGTCTCTGATTGAGAAATCTTAGAGGACAGAGTGGCTTAGTGAGAAGATTGGCAACTTGGCCACTTGCTGGAATATATGCTAGACAACTAGACTTTTACTGATCACCTTCTCTCTAAGGAAGATGTCCAACTGTTGAAGTAATGGGTTTGGTTTTTGCATGTAATTGTTGAAGTTATGGGTTTTAGATGATATAACGAGAAGATAAATAAAAAGACTTTTGAATATGATAGTGTAATGTTATAGAAAATGAGTTGATACTAACTTTATACAAGAGACTAAACACTAACCCCTTGAAGAAGAAAATCACAATTGACATGTGATTTAACAAGGCAAAAATCAGGGTGACACTCAAAATAAACAGAGTAGTTTCCTGTAAACTGGCTGACAAACACTTACTCCCGGATTATTTATTATTTATGGAATAAGATTCTTGACTGATTATTTATGGAAGAAGAAGACTCATGAGTGTAAAATTAGTATGTGGCTTGAACGTTGAATGAAATTTTGCAGAGCTAATAGAGGTGAAGGCCAAACCATGGCCATTTTCTAGTAGAATCTGATAAGATCCGGGCAAAGAGATCTTGTCCAACAATTAGTAGTGTCATTGGTGATGTGGTGAGAGGCTCTTGAATTAGAATACCACATCTGAGAAGCATTATGGTCAGTTTCAGCAAGGTAAGATTGTGGTTGTCTTGATATTTCTGACTTGTTACTCGTGTAGGTATGAGTGTCCTCTGCCACCATGAAAAGGTGGTAAAGCCAGAGCAGAATACGAATGCTGGGGAAAGAAGTTGGTGCCCTGGAATGAAGGCCAGAAGAATGGGGGATGAAGGTGGAGGTCCCTGCCTCTAGTGTGAGCCACTGTAAGCAAGATGAAAAGGACTAGGCCACTGATTCAGCATCGGAGGAGAGGCTTCAGGCTTTCCAGTAATTTGAACTATTAGGAGGTATAAAATTCAAATATCAATGATAGTACACACTGGCATCATGGCCAATTCTATAACATATTTGCCATTAAACACCAAATCTACCACCTGAGTGACCCCCACGACCACGGTAGTTTCCATACTGACTGATAATATTGCGACTGAGCAGGTTCGTGAACTGGTTGAGGCAATGCAGCTTGGGAAATATTAACAGAGAGAGGTTCAGTCAAAACAATTTCTTATACCTTCAATTTCTGCGCAAGAAACATAGATTTGACTTTGGTTATGGGACACGAGTCAGGTCCATAGTATATACTGAATAATAGCTGAAAGAACAATATAATCCTCGGGAAGACCACCACTAAATTGGATTACAACTGGTCATCATTCGAAATTGGATCTCCAATAAAAAAAAAAGAACATCAACATGAATTCGCACAATATGGCATTAATCTGCGTGTGGAAGAACATGTGTTAAACTGTTGGCACACATCTCATAACTCGCGGAAGGACCGACTCAGATAGTGTGCTGAAAAGACATAAACAGCAAGGAATCTTGATGATCCCAAGTTGTATAAGCTGGATTCTCAACATCTAGATCCCGATCATGCACAACAAATCTTGGAGGGATATTAGGGTTTACCAGGTATTTGTGAAGTTTGTAGGTGTCGCTTCTAGGACAAAGTTCTTCTCATCGAGTTTGAGTGTGATTTTTTGTGCAAAAGTTTTGAAAACTTGATTATCTGTTGTTGCAGTAAGATTCGGAGTTTAATCCCATTGGTTTTGGATAGAATCGTTTGAGTAAGAAAGAAACAGAAAGGAGAGTTTAGAGAGAGTCAATATTCTGATTCTGCAATTCAAAATTAAAGGCTGAAAACTAGAGAATGAGTATATACAGGGAGAATGTATCCTAACTGACTTAGGTTCGGTTTTTTGTTTCTTTCTTTTATGAACTAAAGGGGAAGGGAATTACCCCTGACTTAGGTTCAGTTAGTTGCATTTTACGGTGATATTTGTAACAGAATGTGAGTTATTTGGTAAACTATACTATACAGTATACACTCTATTAGGGAGGTTTACAGACCCTCAGTTTTTTGTACTTAGGGTCCATCTCTATTCTTCTCTAATAAAATATCTGGTCCCCAACAATATCCCCATTAACAGACATAAAAAAGATTAAACAAAATAATGCTATCCTGTCCCTCTCCACTAGGCCACAGGCTGAATACCAAAGAGAAGCCACACATAGAATTTTATCAGAAAGACAAACTCAGAGGCAGATAATATCCTTAGAAAGCAAATATTTCACCCTAGCATAGTACACCCATAAACAACATGTTTCAATAAATTTTATCATTCTTTACACTAGTCAAATCCTTTGACACTAACCAAAATAAACTGCTTCAAATGAAAAGGACACGCCTAAGAATCAAGATTCACCAAATGTGCCATCAAACCAGGTATTCCATTCCAGATTAAAGTGGAACTTGGAAGCTACAAACTTAACTTGGTAATTTTTTTAGGCTAGATCAGGAGATAAAGGGTTATTTTCATGGTTTGCTTCTCCTCCTGCTTACCTTTTTCATTTTCACAATGTTCTTGTATTGGTTTTGGAAAAGAAAATTTTTAAAATAAAATAAATGTAAGCTATTAATATAAGTAGACAACAGAGTAAACAGCAAAAAAAAAAGATCAAAAGTATCTTTGCTATTGTGGTGACAACAGCATAAAGAAAAAGAGGAACGGAGATTAAACCACAAAAAGAAAAGAAAAAAAAAACTAATAGACTTCTGAATGTGTCATGCGATGCATTAGCCAAGGAACTAAGAAATAAAATCAAATGAATGAACAGGGATTCCCATAAACACAGCTATAAAACTGCAAAGAAATTGTGAATAGGCACATGTGCTCTAACTTTAAGTGTACAAGCCCTTACTGATTCAATATCCTCCCTCATGTGTCGGAGTTTCACATTGAACATGCCTAACCATTCATCCATGTCTTCCACGCAATTTGAAGCAGCTTCAAGCCCTTGCAGCACCTTCAAGACACAAATTAGTATGAGTCACTTCATAAAACATGTGAATTCAATTATAAACAACCAATTATGAGAAACATGAGGATTAATAAAATGAAGTAGCATTTTCGGATCAGTGTTGCTAGCACACCAGCTTTAATGCTTGACGTGGAAATGATAATATAAAATTGCAGCTTAAAATATCAGCACAAGGTTAAAGCTTTAGGAATGGAATTGTTGAGAGCCTGACATCAACTAGCAATATGGCCCAAGTAGTGCTTATAACGCTTGGGCAGTTCTCACCTAACAAGCCATATCTCTGGGGTTCAGTTAAGCCAAAAACCTAAGAAAGGTAACAGTACTTACCCTCAACCCGTTATTGGACAAAGATCTCTGTTATTCCGCCATCACCCGCCCACGTTCTAGATGTTCGGTCGTGGGAGGGTGTGCTGAGAATGTTCAATCTTCATCGGGAGGGGGTGTGTTGAGAGAGCCTTACTTCGACTAATGAGGTGGCGTAGATTATTCTTATAATGCTGGTTCAAAAGCTGGTTTTGTGGGGTTGGGCCCAAAATCTAAGGGATAAATCAAGCAAATTGGTTTATCTAAAAGGTCAAGAATCCAAGTTGTATTGGTTTTAAATAATTATACTCATAAATGAAAAACATAAACGGATTTTTCAGTCTACAATTATGAATTCACAAGGGCAGAAAATCAAGCGACAATATAATATATGAAATAACGGGCCTGTTAAACACAAATAAACAAAGGTAATACCAGTAAAAGAGAGGTAATAATCAACTGAAAGAATAGTTGTACCTCATCAATCAAAGGTTCGCTTTCTAAAATAGCATGCACATTTGCTGCTTCCAGAGCCTGGAGCTCTCTTTTCAACCTTTCAGAAAAAGCCTCTGCTTGACTAATACCCGTGATATAACTGCCCATAAAAAACTACGACAATTTAATTCTATGCATTGTTGTGAATATTATAAAAGAAGATATGATTTAACATTTGTTATAGAGCCATTGATGAGTTATTTATGTATCCAACCAATGCAAGCACATAGTTCTTTCATTTGAATTCTTTTTGAGAAAATGTAGATGCTACATGTTCAGTTCAGCACTTTCTATTTTAAATTTTTTTTTTTTGGGGGGTGGGGGTGGTAACACCACAAATGCCCTTGCTCCCTTTTGGGTATAAACTAATCCCTACTTCCCTTCTTGGGGGTTGGCTTAGTTATATCCACAAGATGCTTCTAGTAGGTTTTAAAAATACACCAACTAATCTGTGAATATCATTCGTAAAAGATGGCCAAAGGTTTTATAAGGAAAGAGAGGCTATGAAATTGAATAAACTCTCTGTACCCATAAGATATTAATCATATTCTTACACTTCACAAATATTTAACCTCGGCATACATATTAGAACAGAATGATAACACCTACTTTCCCAAAAGAGCTTCCATGTCCTCTTCCTCTGCTTGTGAGACAAGGTCCTTTTCAACATTGACTTTCAATTCTGCTTCATTGACATCAGATTCAACAGTAGCACCATCTGCTTGGTTATTTTGAGTGGAAACTGCAGGTGTATTTTCCTATATCACATTGGTGGAAATAAATAGAGAGAATATAGGGTCTAGAATAATTAACAGAAATTTGTCACCGAGTGCATTCTCAGCATTAAATCAGGGACTTCAAGATCATTAATGAGATTAGTCACTCTCAATCCAAAGCAATTACTGTTAAGTGCTTAAAATTAAACAAGTAAAGAAGACAACGAAGGTAGCTTGATTGTAAAGAAACTTCAGGTTTAAGCATTAGAAGAACACTATGCACCTTAGCCCAAAGAGCCATCTCCACAACATCAATACCAACAACCTTCGGAAGGCGGCCCAGGACATCTTTGCAGATATTCAAGAAAGACAGCAGGAGGCGATTCCTGCAAAAAACGTAATAGACACTATGAACAAAAGTCCATCTCATTACATACAATCATAGATGATTGAAATTTACATGCTTCGATTATAAGTTTCTCTCAATGGTATAACCTGTCATCAATATTGCGCATTGTCCACTGTGGAGGAGCCACACTGTGATTCCTAAGGTTGTCAAATCCCTGTAAGACACCCATTCATCAGTACCTCGCACCCCACCAGAAAAAAATAAGATAAATAAAAGACATTTTAAACAAACTTCAAAATAGAAAATGGATGTATCTTGATTTGCTTCTGTTCCAGAAACTGAGAATATATTAAGAACATTGCCATGTCAATTGGGCTATTTAATTTTATTATTTATTTAGATTTTTAAATTTTGTAATTAGGGTTTTTGGTTTGGGATTCTCTATTGTTACTTATTAATGTTATTTAGGGATTTCATTCTATTTTGGAGTATTTATTCCATCTTTTGATTAAGAATAGCTTATTATGAAATTTGTGGCTTGATTAGGTTGGGTCTATAAATAGACCTTCAGTGTACACAAGGAGTACTTGCTAGCAACACACTCTTCTATTGATCGAAATTAAAATGGCTCCACTAAAACATATAGTCCCCACATAAATTTAGTTTTCAAAAGAGTGTGTTAAAGAGTGTGTTGGTTGCATAATTCTAGTGTACATATATGGGGTCCTCTTTATTACAAAATGAGTATATGTATTCAGATGAGTATATGTATTAAGTTTTCTTCATTCAAAGAGTAGGGGGACGGACCCTAGGTTATCAGCAGAGTACCCTGCTCAGATTGTCTATCTCAATTATCTTCATAACATAAAGATTTGTATGGAAGAATGAAAAATATGGAACATTACCAACGTAAATGTACATCCACTGGGATCATTTGTTGCAACTTCTACTTTTGAGAGATGCTTCAGCTTGTATATCTTAGCAGGCTGCAAGAACAATCAAGATTACACAACAACAACAACAACAACAGTAACAGTCTTTTTCAAATGAACTTTTCAGATAAAAGATAAAATATGTTAAAACATCTAACCAAGTTTCAGTTTATCTGTTTCTTTTACCAACAAAGGTAAGGTGGACAATTTCTTCACTTCAGATAAAAGCAAAATGGATACGGCTAAACCTTGCAGCAAGGGTGATTGCCAAAGTCGTTAAGGATAAGTTTTATATATTGAACAATTTAAATAAAAAAATTAGGCGAGGTGGTAGGAGCATTATTCCAATGGAAGTCATAAAAAGGTCATTTTTGTTATGCAGTCTTTTTTACCTTTCTTGGGAAACCAGCATGCAAAAGATGGATTGCGGAATAGGATGTGAACAGGAAACCTTTAAATAAAAACAATACTAGTAACACGCAAGGAAAAAAAAAAAAGCTTCTTTGGTTCCTTTGTGAAATGGAATGGGAATGGCAACAAAGTACAAAATCAAGCATCTCCCAAAGAGGCAAAGAAGACAGGTGAGAAGAAAATCACCTCAAGAACTCCTCCATTTGAATACTTTAAAACTCGAAGAAAAGCTTTTGTCCGTTGAGTTTTCGCTTTTGCTACACAAAGTAACATGTTGTCACCAATAGTTCCACAAATAAAAAATTAAACAACTGATTGCAAAAGTAAGACAAGGTGACCGACCACATGCAATCACCTACACATAGAAGAGTGGAGAAAAATATTATTTCCCCTCTCACCTCCCTTTCTATTCCTTTTTGTAGTACCAATAGAATCTTACCAGTATCTAAACCAGATAAATAAACTGCTAGCTAATGTCTCAAATGCTGATTCCTCACATTTATACTAACTACAAGAGAGAAAAACCTACACAATCATTTCTGATTAAACCCCCTTTGTAGCTGCTGTTAATATAAAACAAAAATTGCCTATAAACTGGTTTCACAAACGCTACATGTTAACTCCTTATGAAATCAAGTAAACCCTTATACACAGCCTCAGCAGATAACACACCCTCAGAACCGTGCAATTATAACATTTCTAAAAAATTATATAATTATAATATCAACAAAAAGCACACGTAACGCACACATGCTACATTTCAAATCTTTTCACTGACAAATCATTTCATCTTATCTTTGCATTTGGGGAAAATGTATTGCAATTACTGGATCAAATTTCACTCATGCGAGTGGAAACAAACTATTCCGAACAGTGATTTCAGCATTATTGATAAATGATAATTAATTAAGAAAGAAATCATAGAGAAAATGCAGAGAGTGAGAGAGTAATGGCGCATACTAGAGATAGCGAGAACCCTAGGTTTAGCCATTTGACGACCAAGCTTGGCAGCTTTTCCCCAGGTGCCATGAGTCTTGACGACTCGGATGGAAATGACGATCTTCTGCTTTGTGCCTTCAATTGCAGCCTCGCAAGCTCGCCGGAGTTCGGCATCGTCGGCGCTTGATTTCGCCATTTTCTAATCTCTGATCTGAAAATCGAGAAAGATGAAAGGGAACAGTGGGTATTATTTTTAGGAATGAAATTTGTTGAAAACGGTTTCAGATTCAGTTGGACCTTTCTCTTTGCTTCCATTGTGACTCGTGTCACTTTGCGTTTTAACGCTACGAACGAATTGTTAGTTGCAAAATTTGGCGCTCCATTGCATAACGACTTCACAAGTGGTATTTTATATATATATATGAAATTTCTATTTTTAATATATAAAAAAAAATCATAATATAATCGCTTTTTTAGTGATTGATTTTTGTGAAAACTACATTATGAAATGTATGTTTGATACTGTGGTGGGTTATAGACAAAATCACTTTGATTCATCATACCATTAATGAATTTATTGTAATATCAAACATACACTTAATTTATTGAAAAAGCAAAATATGAAATTTTCTAACAAAAAATAGATCTATATGTATTAGAGATTAGAAAATAATGTTTTTTAATATATAGTGTGGGTATAAATTCTCTAGAATAACATTATTATCCGGTGAAATTACAATCATACAAAAAATTTGAATCGAGTGAAAAAATGAAGAGAGAGAGAGAGAGATGAGTTTTAATGGCCCAAATTTAAAGTATACAATTAGGTCACTAGAGGGATTTCATTCTCGCAATTTATTATTTTGATCGGGTGTTATATCGTAAAGCTTAAGAAATAAATCGATCCATATAACAAAAATATAAGAAAACAATTTAGTCTTCAAATTATATTTTAAATTTTTAATGTATCTTTCGTCGTCTTTATCATTCTTCCCTCTTCTTCCTTTCGATTTCTTCTTCCTTCTTGTGAAGGAACAAACTTACATGGCTCCTTTATATGTGATTACTGATTATCCAAACATAATGTGAGTTTGAGTGAGAATTCTTCCACATTGTACTACTCTAATGATTGTAAGTGTGAGATAAATTGCATGTGTTGCAAATGAGAATCTAAATAAGTCTTTTTTTTATGTTATTATTGTAACTTTTGCTAATCTTTTTTGCGAATTATGTTTTTCAAATGGTTGATATTCATCTAAAATTACTACCATTTTTCTAAAATTATCGAGAGGGACCAAATTGAGTTTTTAGGATTTTGTCATGGCCAACATGTAGAGAATGAGATAGACAAGTGAGGGACTAATTTATCCCTTACGCCACATTTCTTATAGCAAAATTGTTAATGTCATGTCTTAACTTTAATAGTATATGTATGGATTCAATAGATAGTCTATTGATAGTTTTTACTCGGTAATTTGTTGAAAAACAAAATTTGTTAAGGATTAAAAGATGTAGTGCTATTTGTAAAAAAAAAATGTAGTGCTATTTTATTTCGTAGTACAGAAATTAAGTTGTGAGTAATTAGAATAAAATTTCATTTTTTCATAAATAAATCGGGTACAACTACTATATCAAACCTAGTAGAGCTATATGGATCACAAAACTTAATTTTAACATTGTTGTATTTTTAGTTTAGTTTCAAATTTGAGATATCTAATTAAGATAAAGAGACCGGTTGTTATCTCATCAAATGAATAACCATTCATTTAGTAAAAATGTAGAAAACGAATTGTGGTGCTGTAAAACTTGTCACTAATGACATTTAGGCGTAGCAAATGTCGGTCTTGATACTAATATTAATACTAATAGTCATGACCAAGTTGAAAGTAAGGTTATTAAAGCTCTATTTTTAGTTCCATCAACCAAAAAAATATAAACAAAAAGACTACATATATGCAAAAAAAAACACACCATACATTAAAAATTATTTTATATCTCATTAATTATTAAAAATTATTAGTCAACTCTAAGATGGTAGTCAGATTTTTTTTAAGTAATGCTCTTTCTAGATAATCAAACACATAGTATTACTCTGATGTTATACAAAATTTGACCTATTCATTTAAAATGTAATATATTTAGTCTATATTATTGACTAAATAAATATATAAATTTTGTTTAGGTATAAATCGAAGGGAGTATTAAAAAAAGAAGTGAAAGAAAACATAGGAAAAGGAGTGTAAGGAAAAAAGAGTTGTAGGGTTTTCAATTGGAGTAATTTAGTGGAATTTAGTTACTGACATTTGTGGCACTTACATATAGGAAGGAACATGTGTCTCAATGAATTATTGAACATCAAACATCAACGCCATTAATTCTGTTAATTGACTAAAACTAAACAAGGACCACACTTATAAATGTTTTGCAAAGCTAATAACGATCTTGAGTGCCATTGCTCTCACATAAATAAATTATTATTTAAAGGAAAATGTCAAAAATGAGATATGGTTAAGGTCGGATATCTAACTTTATATAAATACAAATTCACATCCGTCTATACGGCGGACCTTGAATGCGTGCGTTCTTGAATGATGAATTCAATTTACAGAGACATTTTGATATGCGCAGTTACTTTTTTTGACACAATAATAGTAATAACAGAACAATCAATTAACCGTAACAAATTAGTGTAAATCAATTTTTACCAAAAAAGAAGGATCAACCCTTCTCCTTCCCTTGTGCATTTGACCGTACCATTGTCTATTGAATCAAATTCAACCATCTCTCAACCAATAAGAAAGCACAAGATAGTGCTCAAATTGTATAGTATATAACAACTACTACATGTACATGTATAGTATAGGTGTATTATTATTATTATTTAATAAATGGATTGAATTAATCAAGAATCAAGAAAAAATGGAGTTTGTAATAAATCATAAGGTGCCCAAAGTGCATCCAAAGGACAAGGCCTATTAGCATCCAATCTAACCCATGGCTTACCTTTACCACTCCAATGCAACAAACTCACAGGACCAGGATGAAGATTTCTGCATAAACCACGAAAATTATCACCACCAAGTCCATGTTGATTCCATCTATGATCCACAGGAGCAATATTCCCAGCAAAAACAAGCAAAAAAGGAGGCAAAGAACCTAATTCATAGATTCTCATTCTTTTCTGTAACTCCATCCAATCTTCAATTTTCCTAGTATAATCACCTTCTCTCCAACGTTCCAAATCAATCACCATCACACCCGTGTTGAAATAACACGGTTTTCGATTGGCAAACGTGAGTGACAAGGAAGGATTAGACCAAAAAGATGGAGTAAAATAAGAAGTGAAATTCGCGTTACAATATTCAGGTGCTGCTAAAACAGAGTTTTCTCCTAACGGTGTTTCCGCAAGTTTTGCAATGTCATCAACGAGAATAAGATCTGAATCAAGATAAACAACACGGTTAACGGAAAGTGGTAAGAGATTCGGTAAGTAGGTACGAGCATAGTTGAGAGGACAATCGAGAGCGGAACGAATGGAGGTTGAGATGAGACCGGTGACGGTGTTGTCGTCGAAGGTGTAGAGATTGAATTTAAGATAAGGAAAAGAGGTGATGATTGCGGCGCGTAGATTTGATTCGTTTGAGGAACAAACGAAGTGGAAGAAGATGTTTTGTGGACATGAAGAGTGTTGAAGGATTGATAAGATTGCTGCCATGGAACCTCGGATGTATGTTGTGTCGAGTGTCATTGCTACTTGAACTACTGTTGAATTTGAATTTGAAGAAGGGCATTCTGGGGAATTGTAGAATTCAGGTGCTTCTTTGAATTGAGTGGAAGAGGAGAATGAAAAAGAAGGTAGTAGTAAGAAGGAAAAGAATAGGATGGGGATTAAGAATTGAAATGGTGGTTTTGGATTTGGTTGAGATTGCATAATTTGATTTGTTGAGTTGAGAATTGAGAGAGAGAGAGAGATCTGTATGGGATGTGTTTGTTTGTTACACAGTAATGTTGGAATTTGAAACAAACGCGTATTTGGACGGTGTTGTGTTGTGGGTAATAAAAAAGGGAATATAATAAAGAGAGAGAGAATCTGGGGAAAAGAGAGGGAATAGAGTAGCTGGATGGGTTGGAGAGAGGATGAAGAGGAAAAGTCAAGAATTTATTTATGAAGGAGGGAATTTGGTAAATGCTAGTTCACATTGGTCTGTAGGAGTACTACGCTGGCCATTTCGAGGGAGGGAGGGAGTATTTATGACTCATCGTGGAAGGTTTGCTAGCGTTTTCAGGTTTTGGTCCCTCACTCACTATCAATGTTATGTTACCTTTTCTTCCTCTCTTTACTCTCGGAAACTTATGCTAAATGCTACTGAGAGTATCTCAAATGGTGATACCACTTTCAGTATCATACATTACTAAAAAGTGGTTCTTATAATATTATGTAATATTTATGCAACTCATACATATTTTGCTCCAATGGTGATATCACTCTAAGTATCATATATTATTAACAAGTTTTTAATTCTATTTAATTTTATATACAAAAAAAAGTAATATTAAATTGATAATACGGTACCTTAAATAAGGTACCAGTATCATCAATGTTGATACTCTCTGTGCCACGTCATGGAATGATAAAAAAAAAATAAAGTACGGATCATTAGTCTATGATACTCTCTTTGATATCTTTATTGGAGATGCTCTAACTCACTACAATAAACTTTTTTTTAAAAACGGATTACACACAATAATCGTCTAATCATAAAGATGTACTAATATCAACCACCTGATCTGAAATTAATGGTTTAGATTTGTTATTGCAGGAAACTATGACATATATTTACAGCAGGGATCGTAATCCATTTTTCCATAATTGAAGTAAAGAATACTACTCCGTACTGTCTAAAAATTACACGTACAACTGTAAATTTTGACTTTTAATATGTATTAGAATGTTCAATTTAATAATATTGATGTAGTTTAGGTTTTAAGGACTCTTATCCTGTTGCAATTTAGACACACTAATTTCCAAATACTCCGTATATAAGTTTATTATTTTTAAAAATATCAAATTTTAATATAGGCAAAATTACATTTTTGGTCCTTTATCTTATTTTTTTGTAACTTTTTGGTCCTTTATCTTTTATGTGTAACAATTTGATTCTTTATCTTATTTTTTTGTAACACTTTGGTCATTTATCTTTTATTTGTAACACTTTGGTCCTTTAAAAAAAATTAAAATATGAAATAATTGATGAAGATGATGAACATATTGATCAAAATTATGAGTTTTATTTAATTTTAATAAAAAGGTAATTAAAAAAATAAAATTCAGCATTTTTTCAATAAAAAAAAAAGAGAAAAATGATTTATATGTGAATGTTATAAAAGATAAAGGACCAAAATGTTACAAATAAAAGATAAAGGACCAAAATGTTACAAATAAATAAGTTAAATGACCAAAGTGTTACAAATAAAAGATAAAGGATCAAAGTGTTACAAAAAAATAAGATAAAGGACCAAAAGTGTAATTTTGCCTTTAATATATGATCTTCCAATTTTATTATTTAGTCAAATCATTTATTCAAATCAAATATGATCTTTCTATAAAAAAAAAATCAAATATGATCATATCCTAATTTGAATTTTAAATCAAATGTAATATAATTTTTAAATCATGAAAATCAATTCTAATTTCTAAACTAATTTTAAATTGATTTGAATTGATCGAACATATATTAATTAAATATAATATAAATAACAATGTTAAATGGCATATTTCGGTTCAAAATTTCAAGTTTAATTTTCGTCATTGTGGTGGTCAATCTTCATTCTAGAGAAAATGACAAGTCAGTGTTGGTCTGCATTTTGCACGCTTCAAAAAATGACCGTAATATATAGAAAATACTTTTTTTTGGTACAAGAAAATAATTGTTTATAATTCAACAACTAATTAATGAACAAGTCACATAAATACTTTCTTTTAAAAAAAAGTCACATAAATACTCATAATTTTTAAGTGATGATCTAAAAAACAACCTTGAATTAAAGTCTATATTAATTGAACAATAGTGTTTTATAACTGTTTTTTTTTACAAACAAAAACTTATAGCATTTTATTATTCAATAAAAGAGTAATGCATAGTGGTAATGACTCAAAAGTAGAGCGACTAGTCCAAACAATGGCCGCTCTTGCGAGAGTGTGAGCAACCATATTTGTTTGTCGCTTAATAAACCCCATCATAAAGTTTGGATTACATAATAACATGTTTTGAATTTGAAAAATGATAGAACTAAATTCTGATGTTCCGCCGCGCAAAGTATGAATCGCATCCACCGTGCTCTTAGAATCTGTTTCAAAAACAACATTAGAAAAGCCTCCATGTGTTACGACTTTCATTGCTTCGGGTGATGCTATGGATTCACCTTCCATAATAGAGCAATTACCTTCCATCCTCACCGTTCCAGCCAGCACAAGACAACCCCTACAATCATGTAAACACCATCCAATGCTAGTCTTATAAATGTTTTAGTACTCATTTTTTTGAGTCATTCCAACAAGAACCCTTACGACGAACGCTTGTTAAAAGAAAAAGAATTAGAAGTTTTGCCTAGGAAAAACTTTTACACTATTTTAAAAAATGATATTTAGATATTTGTCTTCTTAATTAATATTGTACTTTAATAGACACTCATTTGTAACTTTCCAAATATTTTGTTTTGCGTTAACAGTTGATTCTCGGAAGAAGAGGCCCTGACATGCCGAGTTTAGTGGAAAAATAAATAAAATTTAAACAAGAATTGTTCCACCAATCATCTATTTCATTAAATATAATTAATTTAAATTTGCTTAAACAGGAAATTTATAACTTTTTATATTAGAAAATATGGAAATAGTCCAGCTATTAAGATTTTTGATTCAATATGAAGAAGTAAAAGGCTTTCCAAAATTAGCAATATGAGATAGGAAGCACTCAATTTGATGAATAAATAGATAGACTAATTACATATTAGGAAAAGCTTTCCAAATTAATAGAGCTCTTTGCCCCCCCAAAGTTTTGGAATGGAAAATCCAAAACGGTAGCGACTGCTTTATGCTAAAGCGACTAAGACATGACACTGATTATTAAAACACTAAAGAGTATTCTTCATAGCATCACCAAGCGCTGTTTTTACGGTTGTACTACGTATTTGAAAATGAATTGATTCATATAATTAAGCAACACGTATTAAATGTGTTGTTAATGGTTCGTGGTCAAGACATTTTATTTGTTTTTGTTCTCTTCAGCTGTTAAATGTTACACTATCACACCTGCATCCGAAAATTATGTCTCAGCAACCGAATCTTCCATTAGCGTTCTTAATAAACCAATGGATTATTTATAGTAATAGTGCAATTAAAACATATTCACCAAATTAAGAGAGACGGATTCACATTTAGGATCACCGACTTATCTATTGGTTACTAACAAATAATCAATTTGATCGATGTGCAGTTGTGCACGCTACGCCGTTCACCCTTTGAAGTATGTATGAACAATAAATTATTATGACATGTTTTTACATATGGGATATATAGACGTAGAATAACAAAGTTTTGTAATTTGTCGCTTATTTGATTTGATTGTGTTTTCAATAGGGGTGTTAATATTATCCGTTTGTCCATTATCTATCCAATCCATTTGAAAATTTATCCATCCAATCCATCCATTAGTAAAAAAGTTGGTTAATGGATTGGATTGGATCCATCCATTTAATTAAATGGATGGATCTAATCCATCCACCTTAATTTTAAAATCCAATGGATAATTGATCATTATTAATTTCAAATCCAATGGATTGTCACATTTTTTTAAAAATAATAAAATTCTTTAAAAAATAAATAATAATAATAACACTAAAATAAATAAAAAATAAACAATCGGCTGAAAATCCAAAAAACCTAAAAATCGGCCGAAAACCAAAAACACAAAAACTCGGCCGAAAAACCGAATAAATCGGCCAAGAACCCAAAAATAGCCGAAAACACAAAAATCGGCCGAAAAACCGAAAATCAGCCAAAAACTCAAAAAATCGGCCGAAAACCCAAAAATCGGCCGAAAACACAAAAAATCGGCCGAAAACCCAAAAATCGACCGAAAACTCAAAAAATCGTCCGGAAAACCGAAAATCGGCCGAAAAGCCAAAATACACCCGAAAACCCAAAAATCAGCCGAAAACACAAAAAATCGGCCGAAAAACCGAAAATCAGTTTTTCGGCCGAAAACCCAAAAATCGGCCGAAAACACAAAAAATGGCCAAAAACCCAAAAAACACCCGAAAACCCAAAAATCGGACGAAAAACTAAAAATCGGCCGAAAAACCGAAAATCAGTTTTTCGGCCGAAAACCCAAAAATCGGCCGAAAACACAAAAAATCGGCCGAAAACCCAAAAAACACCCGAAAAACTGAAAATCGGCCGAAAAACCGAAAACCCAGAAATCGGCCGAAAACCCAAAAAATCGGCCGAAAACTCAAAAAATCGGCCGAAAAACCGAAAATCGGCCGAAAACCCAAAAAACACCCGAAAAACCGAAAAACATTTTTTCGGCCGTTTTTAGGTTTTTCGGTCGATTTTTTGTGTTTTTGACCGATTTTTTGTGTTTTCGGTTTTCGGCCGTTTTTTGTGTTTTCAGCCGATTTTTGGGTTTTCGACCGATTTTTTGTGTTTTTCAGCCGATTTTTTGTGTTTTGGGTTTTTGGCCGTTTTTTGGGTTTTCGACCGATTTTCGGTTTTTCGGCCGATTTTTTGTGTTTTCGGTTTTTCGGCCGATTATTTGCGTTTTCGGTTTTCAGCCGATTTTTGGGTTTTCGGCTGATTTTTTGTGTTTTCGGGCGATTTTTGGTTTTTCGGCCGATTTATGGATTTTCGGGTGTTTTTTTGTTTTTCGGCCGATTTTTTGTTTTTCAGCCAATTTTTTGAGTTTTCGGCCAATTTTAGGATTTTCTGGTGTTTTTTTGGGTTTTTTGCCGATTTTTAAATAATATTTTATCTACATAATATTTAAATTGAAAAATAATATTATTTGGATATTTTATAATGGAACAACTTCTAAATAATATTTAGTGTTTTATGAAATTTAAAAATAATATTTTAATTAATTTTGTTGGATAGATTGGATATCTATCCATTAAAATGATGATAATGGATGGATTGAATGGATTTTATCTCTAAATGGATGGATTGGATTTGATTTGTTTTATCTCATTTTAATGGATTGTTAATGGACAAATGAATTACTTTGATCAATCCATTAACAATCCAATCCAAATTCATCCAATCCAAATTCATCCAATCCATCCATTTTGGCACCCCTAAGTTTTCAACAAATGGGAAGAAAAGTTAAAATTAGGATAAGCGCGGTGGCTTATTGATCGAAACTCATTAAAAACGTGCATAATCACAAGGTCCTTGATGCTATTGTGGATGAGTAGTAAATATTTCACATGGATAGAAAAAAAGGATGTTGATAAGTGTTTATCTCTATTGATAAGCCGATTTTGTTAATTTGAATCTGGGTTTGAATTTAGAACTTTATAGTAATTGTGTGATATTTGTCACTTCTAAGAATAATAATAATGGATATGGATATGATATGAGTCTGATTTTCGTTTTTTTTTTTGGTAGATAGCCTAGTGGCTTTGAAATTCCACCTTAAAGATGGATAAGTAGAGTGTCTGGGGTTCGAACCCGGCTCCTGCACATATAGTGCGATGTCCCAACCAATTGAGCTAAGCTCATGGGGACGTCTAATTTTCGTCTTTATCACTGTTTATAGGATCAAAAAATAAAAAGGATGTTGATGGACAATATATATATAAGGCTTAATTGCAATTTTGGTCCCTGACGATTTGTTTTAAATTAACTTTATGAAAAAAAATTCTTACAATTTAATCAATGTTAGTATTTTCTCATCGTCAGTTCATATGTTATGTCTTTTAAAACATATCAAATCGCCAATTTATAAGAAATTGTGATAGGGGGACCAAAACTGCCGAATTTTAAAATAGGATGATCAAAACTGCAAAATGGTGAAAATAGGGGGACCAAAACTATAAATGAGATGATTTAACTAATACCTTAATGTTTTGTGTTAAGACACTCGTGTTCAAATGATTTGTGTGGGAATTGTTTGTCTAATGTGATGATACTCAAATAACCTAAAAATAATTTAAAATCAAATCCAATAAGAATAATTTTTATTAAAACACATTAGAAAAACACATGGTCCAATTGTGACGATCATCTATTTTTTGCTTGTAGACTTTTATCATACTCATTGTGAATATTTTTTGCAGTATTCATTAGATATGTGTCCAATTGTCATTCTTATCAATTTTTCTATTGACACAAGAAATAAAATGAAAGTTATACATTTTATAAATGAGATAATTTAACTATTATCTTAATATTTTGGGTTGAGACGTAGTGTTCAAGGCACATGTGCGATGATTTTTTGCCTAATGTGATAATCATCAAATAGAATTAATAATTTAAAATCTAATCCCATGAAAATAGTTTTCATTAAAACACATTCAAAAATATAAAATAAAATTCAATTTTGTGTTGTTTTCATGATTTTGTATTGATTTGTTGTTTTTATTTGAATGGATTTGTATGTGAAGAAAGTAATAGAGACCCTTGATGGACAATATGGACCCATTCAACACCTCCTTAGGCCCAGGAAAAAAATACATGTAGCCTCTAATCCATATAGAATCACCTTTATGCCCAAAGTACAAAACAGTGAAACATGACCACCATATTAAGACTTTTCCTTTTGTCACTCTATCGCTTACTCGCGCGCCCTATAAAATGACCAAAACACTCTTTCATGGCTTAAGTCGCGGATATAGGAAAAATGAGTAATTTTAAAAAATAATATTTTTGCTACATCCATGACTTAAGCCACAGATGTTATAATTGTAGGGTGTTTTGGGAGTGTCCATAGCATGAGTCACAGACAGAAATATTTTGGTCATTTCGTAGGGCGCGCCCAAAAAACTATATGGTGGCAAAATAATAATCCATATTAATTCCAAGAACAATAAATGTTAGTACATTTACCTGGTGTATCGATTTCAATAGGTTCATCATGGTTATGGTCTGTGACATGTGCCATGTGGTTGGGATCAAGGAAAGGAACATAAGAAAAAAACCTAATCACAAAGCATGATGGGACGAGGGAGAACAAAGACACAAACACTTGTCATATTTATAATGGCACTGTCACATTTATAATGGCACTGTCACATTTGAGAAACGAAGTTGCAATATACTCTGGAACATGTCTATGCCCAAAACGTGATAGTGGCCCAACTTCAACATGCACTACACTCACTTAAAGCAAAATATAGCAAAGCTTTAAGCATATTGGCATAATCTACTTTGAAAAATTCTAGTTAATTTATCCGATAACCATTGAGAATTAACTACACAAATATGTAAATGATATTTACGAATTAATTTTATTCCACTCCATTTACATATTTATATATGATAATTTTTCATTAATTTTTAGATAAATTAATCTTAATTCTTTGAGAGTAATCTAGAAAACTCATTAAGCATTGATGTGCATATGAACGAAATCAGTAGGCCAGCCCAAAGAGACACAGGTCACATGCAACAAATTATTTAAGGAGAGTAAGGAAAATAGGAGGATGTACATGTGTATGAAGTTTGAGACAAAAAAATTTGAAAAATTAATGTGGGTGGCTTCATAAAAAAGTCATCATTGTTATATAGTACAATGTTCACAAAACTCAATAATGAACATGTATTAATTTTTTAAACTTTTTATAGGTAGAAAATGTAACAAATACATTTGAAATACACATAATTTAATGTCTAACCTAATAATATTGACATTTTCAATTGAGTTATAGACGAATTGTGTTAATTTACATTCGTTGGTTTTCAAACAATTCATTTCTATTTGTGACGGGGAGATATACATATTTTGTGATGTGTATTCCTATAAATAAAGCATTTTAAGCAAAAATGTGTCAAAGTCCAATAACTAATTGTCTAATATCTTGTGTATTAGTATAATTATTTATGGGAAATAACTTCTAGACATCAAAGTTTTGATGTCAAATATCACTACAACATTTTCTATCAACGCCACAAAAGCCTAGCCAAAAAGCAGAAAATCCGTTCCCATAAGTGCATGTGAATTAAGTTTACATACCACCTACAAATTATGATTAAAAAAAAAATCTACAAATTATGATTTATGAGTATAAAATAGGCTTAATCATCATTTTTGTCCTTGTAAGTTCGCGGTTTTTTGGTTTTAGTCCCTGTATCTTTCTTTGTTGCAAATTAGTCCCTGTATGTTCAAATCTTTTGGTTTTAGTCCCTTAAAACTAAAATCTGCATGAAAATCCGCAGGAAACCAACAAATTTTCCTGCAGATTTTCCTGCGGATTTTAGCTTTAGAGACTAAAATAAAAAAGATATGTACATGCAGGGACTAATTTGCAACAAAAAAAGATACAGGAACTAAAACCAAAAATTTATGAACTTACAGGGACAAAAATGATCTTTAAGCCTATAAAATATTACGTGAACTCAATATATGTATATGTAGTTCAATTTATGTATTGCTTGCAATGTTTTGAATTTTTAGATGTTATATGTGAAGTTAATTCACATACACCTACATGAATAAGTTCATGTAACTGAATTTTTTCCTTTCTTGACAAAACATCCATGAACATTCACGTTGATAATTTTTTTTCATGTATACACATATTTTGGAATTATTTTCAACATTAAATTTGTAGCATTGAGTCACAATGTAATTTGGAATATTGAAAATGAGAGGAATAGAATGACAAAGAAAGAAGAAAATGAGAGGAAGAGGGAGACAAAAGAAGAGAAAGAGGAGAGGAAATTAGGAAAAGAGTAATGGCTGAAAACTTGAAAAGGTGCTAGCCTGCTATGCTAGGGGTATTTTCTACCAACATACATGGGTGTAATTGGAAGTTTATGGGGGTATAAATAGAAAAACAAAATTGAAAAGGCTCCTCCTTCCTTTATAGCCTTTTCTTTTAAACGAAAGGTAATAATAACGAAAGCAAACAATAAAGAACACAAGAAAGTTTGATAACAGAGTTCCCCGTAAGTACGTCTCCGACTGTAGAATTCGCTACAGCTCGTTTGAATTAGATGAATGAATGAGTTTCAGTTTTACAAATAGTATTTATAATAATAGTGATACGGACATAAATATCCATTAACCATTGCACCCCCTAGCGCCCCCCTAAAACATTTGGCCTAATCCGATATAGCGAGCGAAGCTCCAGCCGCCCCTAGTCTCTTGTTGATACATATACGCCATACTCAATAATTAGTAATTAGTTTCGTTGATTTTTGTTGTGAATACAAATCAAATCTCTGACATTATTATCACTTTACTCCCTAAAATACTGAAATTATCCATGTCGCAATTTTAATATCCGTATGGAATGTCCTCGTTTTACAACATGAATGAACACGTTATAAAGCTCCCATTATAAGCTTTTTTGCAATATTGAAAATGCCTTTAAGAAATGTGTAAAATTCAAATAGAACACCTAAAATGAGATGGTGGAGTTTTTTTTTACGCAGGTGGAGAACTTTGTTCAACCGTGAAAGAGTATCTTTGAGAAAAATTGATGTAAAATTGATGAGCATTATTTTTTGGAGCAACAAGTCAACGTTGGACTTGGGTTTGAATTTTGCAGCATATTTGATTTAAATAGTACTAGTATCATTTCGTTTCCTTATCAATGTGACGGTGACCAAATTAAAAATTAGAAAAATAGAAACCGTAACACAAACGCTTTGAGTTTGAACAGGTTTGTAGAATGTATTCTTACATTTCAATAATCATATCCTTCTAGAATATATGATGCTAAAGAAATTTCAAAGGCAATTAAAAAGAAACACGAGAAATTTAAATAATAATTGGAGTCATGGTATACGACACAAAAAAAAGTCTTCATTGATCTATCCAAAACAAAAAATTCTTATTGAAATTCAACTTTGGTGGTCGAATTTATAATTTAAATTCCACTCTTATATATTATCATCTTAGCAACTTCCAATATTTGTTTTCTTATACAACACATAACAATGCAAGAAATTTACACAAAGTCACAAACATATTCAATGGTCGAGTTTACAAAGGAGAAGCTGAAATATTGGTTACTTGATCACCCATCAATTGTTTCATTCCGGTGGAGCCCTACCCTATCGTGGGGATCCACGTGGTGGTTTCTCATCTCAGCTATCTTTTTTTATATTGCTGTGGCCGTAACCCTCCATGTCATCCTTAAATTGTGTCGTAGACAGCGTCCCGTACCATTGGGCCCACTTCCCGCAATACACAGTCTTTCCATGTCATTGATCTCGGTAACAATATTCATCGGCATGTTTCTCTCCGCTGAAGCTGAGGTTCGGGACACTCGTTGGCTTTGGCAACGAACCCGAACCACACCATTTGAATGGTTGCTATGTTTCCCTTTGGGTATTCGTCCTTCGGGCCGCGTCTTCTTTTGGTCATATGCTTTTTACCTCTCTCGTTATCTCCACATGTTGAGGACATTCTTTGTTGTTTTAAGTGATAGAAAATTGTCGTTTTTTAGATTATCTAACAACTCGATTATTCTCATAATGTCATTTTTATGGCTCGAGTTTTCACAATCGCTTCAAGTGTTGGCTATATTGTTCTCAACGGTGGTTTGTTCCGTGGTTTATGGGTACCGATTTTGGATACAAATCGGGTTACCTAGTAAGACATTCAATGTTTCAGGAAATTTTCATATGATGTTGTTTGGTTGCAATTTGGCTTGCCATGTTGGGGTACTTTTGTTGCATTATTCTAGAGGAGGGTGTAATGGAATAGGAGCTTGGGTTTTTAATTCATTTTTGAATGTTCTAATTCTTTGGCACTTCTTGAAGTCATATGTCGATACAAATTACCAAAGGAAAGATGCTTCTTCCAAAAAATAATGCTAAGTCAAAGCCATAGAACTTTTGACAATTAGAAGAATAGTAATATATTTGAGGAATGAGGAGGTTCTTTGTATGCTTCCCTTTCTTGATATTTTATTTTATTTTTCCCTATCTTTTTCCTTTAATTTTTTAGGTCCACATTCTTCTTTGTCAAATTAATGTAATGACTATCCAAGGATACAGAGCTTGTAAATTGATGGCTTCCAAATTATATAGAATTGTACAGTTAAAACAATAATTACTCACATTCTTATTATAGTTTTAGATGTTTTTATATGTTTTTATATGAAAGTGTCACTTTGTATAAGTTACTACTTATTAGGATTGTCTATTGACGGATCCAGTTCCCTAGGTTTACATATGATTATTGATCGATAAAACAGGAAAAAAAATTATAACAAAGTTCAAATTAGCAATGTCACATCATAAAATATAAATCGACATCATTAATGAAAATGACATGTCATAAAAAAAATTTGAGAGTGTTTCAAAAAAAATTGAAAATAAGTTGCATAATAATCATGAAATTTGATAAACTTGTAGGACTAAAATTCTAAATTTATGTATGTGGTTTGTTCAATTTAAAAAAAGAATTCAAAATTCAATATGATTTGGTCCGAACAATTTTTACAAAAACACATCTAAATATATTAAAAAAATATTAAATTTTGTGCCATTTTTTATGTTTTTATATTGCGGTTTTAATTTGAATGGATGTTGATGTGAACACCTTAAACCTAAGGGGGTGTTTGTTTGGCCGATTAAAAAAAGATTCCTGGGATTATAAGTAGGGAAATAAAAGTGCCTATGTTTGGTAGATGGGAAACAAAAAAAAAGCCTGGGAACCAAAATTACCCAGGAAACCAAAATTACCCACGATCACCCCACGTTCATGTCAATCTTATTCCCATGAAATGAGGATGGGAAAGTTTTGTTCCCAGGAACCACATACCCATGATCTGATATCAAATCCCATTTATGCCCTTTTATAGTAACAACATCTAGCACATTCAAATATCAAAAATAGATATTTACCCTATGAAAATTTTCATTCCCATTAAAATTGCTAATTTTATAAAACAAAAAAAAAAACGATACACCTTTTTAGTGAATTGGCTTTAAGTGTTGAGTAAAAGGTGATTAATTGATTGAATAAGTAAGTTGATTAATTGAGTAGGGTGCCTATACCCATTCTTCTTTTCTTAATTGAGTAACGATAATATCGTGAGAGAAATTATTAACATGGATAAAAACAAATTCTGGAAATATATGGTCATCATCATGAACAAATTTTGTAAATATTCAGAGTAATATTGGTGATTTCATTATATACATTAGGGGTATTTTGATAATTATAACATTCATTCCCAGGAATATACATTACAAGCCAAACATAGTTTAGTTATTCCTTGGATTTTTATTAGAAAAGTTGCCCAGGAATAAAGTTACTAACCAAACACTTTTTTCTCTATTTTCCTGGGAATAAGGTTCCCACTTTTATGTTCCTGGGAAAGTTAATCCCGGGAATCAATTGTGTATCCGTGAAACAAACGCCCCCTAAGCATATTTTGTTTAGATGGAAATTTTGTTTATGTATCAGGTATGCCTGCAAAACAAAAATAATATAATATCATAACTAAATATGAACATTAAAACGTTTTATATTTAAAATATTTCAATTATTTTGACTTTACTCAAATCCTATGTTTCTAGAGAGAAGAAAGAGGCTGCTATCAATTCATGAAAAAGGTCAGCATCTCTATTTTTCAAGATATTGATTTGTACTATGATTTATTTAACTTAATTTCATTAGAACCAAAGGTCAGAATAAGCCTTCTAGAAGGAGATGCTATGCCTCCAAAATAGGCACAAATTCACAGTATGCAAAAATTGAAACTAGTTTATCATCAATTCACAATTTTTACTGGCAAACAGTGGAATTTGTTTTGCACAAACAAACTCATAACATAATGACAAATACAATCAAACAATAAAGACAATTTCTACTAACAACCTTTGTTACTTAAAACAAAGTGCACAAATTCCTTCCTCAATTCAAAAGTATCCATAGAGAAAAAACAGTCACAAAGGTTGTTGTCTTTGGTGATAAGTATAGCAGCTCTCACCACATCATTAGCAGATAGTCCTTCTATTTCTGTTAATACCGAGACAATCCGATTCCTTCTTTCAGCCGTGCGTTTCTCGTGCGAAAAACACGAGAAAAGTTGTTGCATATTTTCAGCACTACTAGCATAAATTTCACATAACATATTCAATGAAGTTAATACGCTATCATAAACATCGTCATTATACTTCACTCTTTTACCCCCACGCTTATCGGTCTTATATCTAGTAGCATCACATTGTGACTCAAATTCATTCCCTTGTCTTGATTGTTGAGTAGGAAGTAATTCGCCTCGTTCATAACAATCGCGTGACCTTTTTTGCTTCTTCAAAGGCTTACTTAGAGCAAGATAGCATAACATCATTGCCATCAAAGTAAAGAAATTCAACATCTCCAAATGCATGATTAATATTAATGTTATGATCTTTTTCTTCCTTTGACGTGCATCCATCAAATGAGCCATGATCAAAAATTAGATTATTTGTTTGCTGAAAATATCATTACATTATATCAGACAGATTTTAAAAACAAATACAAATTAATTCAAAATTAATTGTAAAACACTTCCTTTCAACAAGCACTTTTTGTAAGATAAAGAGAAGAAAAAACCATTACGAACCGAACCAACTAGCAAATTATTCAAAGACAAAAAAATAAACATTAAAGTAGACATGACAAAAAAATTGTGATGATAATCTAACACATAAGCACACACAAAAAAAACAATCATCCTTATCCAAGTTGAAAAATTGGTACCTTCCAAAGTATAGAGCAAAAACCAAAGCCAAGTCAGAGAGATGGATATGAAATTCTGATATCTTCTAAATTAGAACCAAAATCTTCAAGAGAAAAAGAAAATAACACATTAGAAAGAAATAAAATATAAAATAAAAAGATATTAATATTTATATAAAGTACAAAACACAAACCTCCAATAATTTTGGTCAAAAAAGAATGAACGTGAACATGCAAAAGATAGAAAATAACTGCTTAGTGCACTAGTGCATTACGTAGTGCATCTTTCTTAATCTCTTTTTCTTAATTTTCAATTTTATTTTTTATTTCATTTCTCTTTTTCGGGTACACAACACATAGATCGTGGGCTATGGCAAGTTTTCTTTCGTTATTAATATTTTTTTCCAAAAAAAAAACTTTTATTTTTTTACTACCACATTCAATTACACATATAGTGTGATATTATTCTAAAAAAATATGTAACACAAGCATGGACAATATTTCAATTTGATATTCTTCTAAAAAAATGTTCATATAGTTGAGGCTTTTCCAAGATTGGTAGCTTTGAAACGTTTTGGAACACGTCGAACCCCAAGATGACCCACTATCTTAAACTGTTCCGAAAATATAGTAACCTCAAAATCAAACACTTCTCACTCATGAATTGTTACTATAAATTCATCAATTCAGTTAGTGAACTCACCACTACTTCAACTTTGTTACCCTCTCATCCAAAACACATATTCACCAAAATCATGGCTCTTTTCAAAAACTCAAAAACTTCTTCATTCTTCCTTATACTGCTTCTACTAGGTGAATAGAAATTAAACACTCATTTTAAGTTTGATGTCTTTAGTTTTTTTGTAAAGTAATTTGTTTTTAAAATATTAGTTATGGTTTGATTTGCAGGTAATGTAGCTTCCGGGGCAGTGTTTACCATAGAAAACCGTTGCAACAACACGATTTGGCCGGGAACTCTTTCCGGAAATGGCGCTGAACTTCTCGGAGATGGGGGATTTTCTCTGTCGCCTGGATCGTCTGTTCAGTTCACTGCTCCGTTAGGCTGGTCAGGTCGTTTTTGGGGTAGAACCGGCTGCAACTTTGACGATGCTGGTAACGGGAATTGCATCACCGGAGACTGCAGCGGGGGATTGAAATGCAACGGAGGAGGTGCTCCTCCGGTTACACTGGCGGAATTTACAATCGGAAGCGGGAATGGTGATAAAGATTATTACGACGTGAGTTTGGTGGACGGCTACAACGTGGGGATAGGGATAAAAGCAACCGGAGGAACCGGTGACTGCCAGTACGCAGGCTGTGTTGCGGACTTGAATGGTCACTGTCCTGCAGAGTTGCAAGTAACTGAGGAAGGGGGTTCTGTGGTGGCGTGTAAGAGTGCATGTGCCGCGTTTAATACCGAGGAGTTTTGTTGCACCGGTGAGCATTCAAGTCCACAAAGCTGTAGTCCAACGCAGTACTCAGAGATGTTTAAAACTGCATGTCCCTCTGCGTACAGTTATGCTTATGATGATGCTTCAAGCACTTGCACATGTTCTGGAGCCGGTTATCTTATCACTTTTTGTCCAACTGCTTCCTCTTAATCACACCACATTCAAAAATGACTTTAGTTTGATCAGTTTTTTTTGTTTTGTTTGCTTTCTTGATTCCTTATTCGTTATATGGTCTATGTATTATCATTTTTATTTATTCAATTCAATCGTTGGTGATTTTTAATATAGGTTAGTAGTTACTTATGCATTGTAAATGATATAAGATAGGAGTAATTGAGTTATTATTCTTATTTGTTACTACTACTTTGTTAATGTGACTGCTCCAATACCATGTTACTATGCGTTACTACTTATGGGAACTGGATTTTACGCCGTTATTGCTCTCAACCATTGGTTTTATGTTAGATTAACGGGAAAGATCGATGAACAGTAGTTAAACTTATATGTAATTTAAACCTATTGATCTCTAATCAACAATTATGATCAAATAACTGTGTAAATGTGTTTTTGCTACAGCAGCCGATCTGAATTCGTGAGACACAAATTCGGGCTCTTTGATCGTAAAAAGTAAAGTAAAAACTGATAAACAAAATGACAAAAACCACATTGGTGTTTGAAACGTCGCAAGTTACCTGTTTCTTTTTTTACTTTCAGATGATATAAATGGCTTCACTCTTATAGTTAAAGTTCAATTTTCACATCGTTGTTGAATGCATTTTCCACCATCCACAGTAGTTAAAAGGGTCTACATATTACATTTATATAAAGGACTACATATTTCTGTCAGAAAAAAAAAAGGACTATATTACCAGAGCACTAAAAAGAAAATAAAACATGGCAAAATAAGACATCAAGTGATATATATAGAGAAAAGAATGAAACAGCTTTTCTTTTTTAACCTTACAAGGCCTTCGGCCGAAGCTTGACAACCATATCATTATCAACTTTTCTTTTTTTCTTTTTTCACCATTTTCTTCTTTCCCCTCTACTTTCTATTTCCTAAATATCAATTTTCTCTACAAAAGGCTCTCCTCTTGGAAAGCCTAATCTGCAATCTCATCCATTTTTTTTAAACAATTTTGGATGAGAAAGCAACCTCCTAAATCTAAGGACTTAAAATTACAGTCCAAAATCCCTAAAAGAAGGGGGCGGAAGGTTAAAGCTTCCTATATCTTACAGATATTCCTTTCAAGGAACTATTTCTCAAAGAAAAACCACTTCGCAGGCGATTAAACCACGACAATTTCATCTCCCCAAACCCGGTGCACTGACCCTCCCCCTCACCCTCACTGCTGAAGAGGGTTTGGTCAGAGCAGTCAAGTGAAGCTCCACATGCTATATTATAAGATTGGCATGCTGAATGACATACCCGAAGCCTGTTGTCTCCATCCTTGTCACACTTCTGGATTGAGATCTGAAAATTAAATGCCAAAGTCTTCAGACAAATAGGCAACATTACCCACTATGATCTAACATCTAGAGACAATGTTAAAAAGCATATAATTCAATAAAAATTAGCCTCGTGTTGTTTCTTCAGTTTCTACCATGGTTAGAAGGTATATCATTTAAGATTGGCATGATGGAACTTAACTTGAAAAGTGGGATTATTTCACAACTAATAAAAAACCTCATCATTGAATATTTAACCAACAAAATGGGACTTATACTGCTTTTTTATCTTAAGAAAGCGTCATGTGCAGTGCATGGTAATGTACTAATGTATAGACAAGTAGGAATAGAAATAGAAAGAAAAAAACAGTAGAAAATTGATCGCAAAACAAAATTTGAGGTTTGGAACAATACTATTACAAATAAAATATAAACAAACGAACACTTTAAATATGCAAGACATCTTACCCAGCAGGCAAGCCGTTTAGCAGCCTCATCGCAGTAGGAGCTGCCAAATATATTAAATAATTTCCTAGCACCCCCGGGGAATAACCGGTGGTAGTTCGGCATAACAACCACTTCTTCCAACTGCTGTAGTATGCTAGGCTCGCTGGGTGCACAATGCTGACCAGATACATCATTTACCAGTACATTTTTGCAAACTGAGAGACTGGAGAGGAGCATAGAGCTATTCTGGCATGTGTATCCAGCATAGTCAGAACAACGGAATTCACAAACTCCATTATCACAAACCCCACCATGAAGGCTGCATTGCTCATCACACACAGCTGCATGTGGTATGAGGGACAATCAAAAACCAATTCACAAGAACCAAATAAATGTCTTTTCTACATACAAAATTATTTAACAACTCAATCATTTATTTCTTTTATGGTTTCTCAGGGTATCCCCCCAACACCCTTGGGGTGTGAGTGAGCCTAATCATTCAGACATGGACCAATACAGCTAAGTGGTGTCTCTAGGACACCAACCTTTGTCCCCCGATGGGAGTTCAGTTTACTCAAACCACTATGCACACAACCCATTGTGGGTGACTTTTTTTTGGGGGGGATAGGCAAATCTTGACTTAATCTGTTTTAAACGAATTCAATTCTGAGCCAACAACAAATTGGAAGGAAAATACATAAACTCAAAAGCCACAATCACATGAAAGTGATTGAGCTTAAGTATCCTAGAGGAACTCCAGCACTCAGATTTTGCATTTTCAGAGCTCACCCAACATATCCTATTACTTTAGATGCAATGCTTTGTTATAATCAAGCATGAGATTGTTGCAATTAGCATTTGCAATATGAGAAATAAACTAGTCGTAGATTAACAACGCAGGGACTTAATACTTGAAAAATAAGTAAGAAATTATAATGTTTACCCACCCCAACCCACAAAAGAGAATGAAACAAGCGCGCAAAGAAAAAAATATCAGAGCCCAGAACTGAAGTCCTCTTATACAAAGAAATAATCTTGCAGCAAATATCTACAATCTAGTCATATAAATTGGTGTGTACCAGTGGAACAGTCGATGCCGGTGTAGCCAGTTTTGCATTCACAAATCCCATTGGAAAGGCACATGCCATTGCCATTGCAGTTGCTGGGGCAGGAACCTAGAACAAGTTAAGGGAAGGCATTTTTAGAAAAGGAAAAAGTGAATTCTGCACTGCTGAAGGTAACTTACAGCAGAAGCACAGTGAATACATAAACTATAGCATAAAAGTGGGAAATGAGATCTCACGTTTACTGCAATCATGCCCATGAAATCCAAGAAAGCAGTGGCATCTTCCGTCAACGCAATCTCCGTTGAAATTACATGAATTGGGGCATTGACCAGACACAGATACTGGATCAGAGTTACAGAGCTCTGAATATGAAGGGCAGATTAATTCACCTATAAAAGACAAAAGAGTCAATTGTCTCCATCAAATTATTGAGAATTTAACATCAACATACAAACAACTAAAAATAAATAAAATAGCAGTATTATTAACCATTAAATCCAGGGAACAGAATGGGTCCACCAGCACGAGGACACACTTTCCATATACCATCCACAGCAACCTGCAGTGAAAATATGAAGCTTCACTCATTTTTGTGATAAAGGAAAACGAACTGAAGGTTTAGCATACAGTTGAAATAGAAGCTTAAGAAACAGGCAGTAGTGATTGCTGTCGCTCAAATATAAATGAAGGAATCTAGTAATAACATTAACGAAAGAAGAGGGACTGACAGTCATGATAGGCTTACCTTTATCAAAATCACAAAAAAAGTATTACTACTATTTCCAAATTTTTCAAATAAAGAAGTCAATATAAGTTTTTTTTAAATAAAAATACTTTTTTTAAAACAAAACTTTACTTCCTAGAATTAATGAAATGTACATATGTCGCATTAAATAGAGCGAGGTTGATGTACTGTGTGCAGACTGCTCATAGATTAAGCATAGTGCAATCTCATGAAATTCGCATTATCAAAGCTCAGAGAATCAGGCATTGAGTTCCAGATGAAAATCTAATTAAATATAGCATTATAAATTAGGGGAACGTTTCACTTGTTATTATTGACACTCCATATCATACCTCTAAAGAACTGTTTATACATCTGTGCTGATAACAACCATTTCCCTGGGTCATAGAACCTCGTACAAATCCTGTGCGCACTAATGATGAGGCCATACACCTGCATCCAAAGGAAATAACAGTTGGCAACTTCACACCTCCATGTTGTCAATAAAATAAATGTAAAGCAGAATGGAGCATAATTTGCAGTCGTAAATCTAACCTAGAGTTACTTCCTCTGACTTCACCAAGCATTCTATCTGGTGCTCGTGCACTATTAGTGTCTGTACATGACCCGTCAGAGTAAGCAACAAAATAGGTGCAATAATCAGCCAATGAGGATTGTCCACCTGCATCAACGAGTGAAAATTAAATCTAGCCAAAACACCATTGCATGTAATAATGAGCAGGGAAGTGGTGTCTTGACAAAACAGCATTTATAACAAAGAATCTGGCACGAGATAATGTAACAGAGAAGAGCATGAATTAACATTAACTTTTAGGTTAGAAATGAACACGTGATTCTACATACCTTTATTAGCTTGTGGAAAATATTGCGCCCACTGAGGTAGGTCTCCACTATATGTTAGGATTGGGCAGTATCCCTCTGCCTCTCTGTTATATGTACAGCCAGAATATTGTGTTGTGTTGCAATGATAAGCTCCCTTCCAGAGATTGCAAGGAGAGGTAACAAATTCAGTACCTTGATTGCGGCCCCAATCAAGACGGTCTGCCATGCTATAATTGGCTTTGTACCATCCACTATCTTCTAAGAGAGCTAAAGTCATTTTTGAAACTACAGATCTTGTATCCACAGAACCAGTCATAATCTCATTCATCAGAAGCCTCTTCTCCCAGTGAGACCCTGATGTGCCGCGTCCTCCCCCATCTTCCAGTTCTAAACCAGTAAAATTTCCAGAGTATGCCTGCCCAACAATTCAATCGTTAGTCGTTTGTTGAATCTTTTGAAGGGAACCTTAAGTATAAAAACAGTAAACATGCCATTGGAAGAATATGAGATGCATATGTTTGCAAGAAAATACCGCATAATGATATCGTGAATGCATGACAACACGAGGAAGCAGCACTCGATTGACCATCCGCCCAAGCTTTTCATCCATTACTTGTTCTGTAACCTTCAGTTGCAACAAGTAATGATAATGTTATAAAATGCGTCATTAAATGCCTAACATGGAAAGGAATGACGAAAATGAAATTTTTTTAATATATGTATTGTAATGAACAAAATGTATTTTTCTAAAAACAATAATGGACACAAATGTGCCGCTTAAATAAGTAGTAGGAAGTTTCTGTAAAGTTCATTCATCATTTTCCCCCCTAAAAATTTTATGATCTTTATATTTTATAATTCTTCAATATACATTTTAAAGAAAAATCAAAGAAATTGTATAGGAAAGGAACTAACACCGTTAACCAGAACAATTAAATGTTTGTCTCTACCAATACAATATGATTTTTTTTTCTTCAAATTCCATGTATATCACACTTCATTTCTAAGAAAGTGACCAAGAATATGAGAAAAAAATAATCCACTCAAGAATTTTTATGAAAAAATAAAATATATCTCACACCACAAAAGGCATCTTATACCTGATCACGCCGTCTTTTTCTTTCATCTCTAAAATGAGCAAAGGCATGTGGGTCAAAACCAAGAACATGCATAACCTGAAGAGGATCAAATATGAAGATAAGTCCTACAAATTGTCTCCCTTGCTTCCCATATCATTTATATAAGCAAAGAATCTAACAAACCTCGTGTATTAGAGTAGCTGAAAGCAAAGTCTCTGCCTCAGCAGTCAAATGGCGAGGAGCAACATTCACATGTCCTGCAAAATAAAAATACCTTAAATTCTGAGCATCCAAAAGCAGAATAAAGATGATGATTTATACGAACATATGTTTCTATAATATACCAGCTATAGCACGGCCCCATTGATCCCGTTCACATGCCACTGCCCAAGCAAGTGTATTTCCAGTCGTAGGTCTTGTAGTTACCAAAAGAACTAAGTCAGCATCAGGGACACCTTCTGGTGAAGATGAACAACAAACAGGTTATATTAAATTCATTAGAGTAAAACTTACATTTATTTCTTGCAATAACAACAACAATGAATGCAAATAGAACACAAAAAATGTACCCTCGATATATCCACGAGGAAGCTGCACGCCTCCATCTTGTCCACATGCAGAATATCCACTTAACCGCAAGTTCCCCTTGACAGGCTCAACAGCCAATGCTCTCCTAAACCAGTCAGCTGTCTGACCTAATGCCTGCAGTAAGTCATCAAGGTTAATTGTCTCTATCCAGTCTCTATGTGGATGATTAATATCATTATAGTTCTAACAACATAGCACTTCCCACTGCCCAAAGAGACATAATAAGCTGTGGTAACTGACGCAGCACCAAATAATTCTCCCACAGGAAAAGATTACCAGCCTAGTAAGTTAAAAAAATAAATAATTAAAAGGATAAAACACTTAACCTTACGAAGGCGGTGCTTTTTGTCATCTCCTGAGATATCTTCAGAAGTACAGTTATACCAACAATCACCAACGATTGGAGGGTTACTGTGAGGATTGCAAGAAGGGGGACCGGAAAGAGAAGTTGCAGAAGGCTCTCCAAGCTGTTCATAAAAGGGGGGGAAGAGATTTTGTTTTAGTAAAATAATTGAGATATTTCCAAATCTTACAGCTAGAAAAATAATTCAAAATATTCTTTTATTCATTTATATTAAACACTCACTTTGACAACAGCACCAACTTTTCTACAATCTCTGTCGGGGGAATGGCCAACAGCATCATAATTTAGATATATCCTAATAGGTTCCTTCACATCCTTTTGAGTCCCTGATGATGTCGACACTTCAAGTATTGTCCTGCCTTTATGCTGAAGGGGCTTCAAGAGACTAGGCTCGTAAACCTGTGGGGTAACTGAATAAACCTTGCGACCAGGTCGCTTCCTCTGTTCAAGAATCTGGTCATGTATGCAAGAGTGTGAGGCAATGTTATCTGTATTCCTTTCCAAACCTCCCCGTTGAAGTTGGTGTTCATGGGGCTTTGCAGTGTGGGCTTCCGCCAATGCCAGTATCAATATGATCTGCATCATGAAGCAGAACTTTAGTATCTATCTATCCAAATTGAGCAACCATGGGTTCTGTATTCAATTCAAAAAGCCTTGAGAAATAAACATTTTCTGTCCCCACAACCCCTCGTATGAAATTAGAAACATGAGAACATGTACCTATCTTTCCAATAAGGTACCAAATCTTTTTCCCTTTTCAAGCGTCAAAAAATAAGGTACCAAATATTTTTCCTTTTTAGAGGCTCATACAAAATTTACCTTAATATTAGCTCATCAGAGAGCCATCACTAACTAGAGTCAAATCTATAATAATCAGCACAATTTCAAAATTAATCATTTAAATTTGAAGGTAAATAGAAACCCAGAACCACCAATGAAAGCTCAGCTCTATAACAAATTAGCCACAAAAGAGGCTAGTTGAACAGTTTCCACTTAAATTTTCAGGCAGAAAATAATAGAAACATAAAGTAATTAAATGAAAACAACGCTAGAATCAATCATTGCTCTAAGAAAAAACCCTAACCTTCAAAATTTTGCTTCAGGACACAAAAAATGAAATAGTTAATAAATATCAAATTGAATTATTTACCAGCTTCATAATCTTCTTACTATCATGACTAACCAAAGTTGAACATAATCATTGATAAACGACTAAACCGTAAAAACAGAGTAAAATTATTAAACTAAAAATCCATAAATAAACTCGTGAACCAGCATAGTTGCACCTCGAAAACAACAACGACGAATCGAAGCTTGCAATTCAAACACGAAGTTCTCCGAATTACTAGCTCCATGGAAAGATAAACAGTAAAACACCGACGGAGTCGATTCCATCAAATCGCCGGCGAATTATCGATCTGCTTAAAAAAGCACGAAAATCTTCGTCTCTGGTTCATATTGAACAGAAAAACAAAAACGGAAAAAGAAACAATGCTCCGAAAATGAGATTCAAGTTGAAATTGAAAAACGAAGAGTTTTGTAATGTAATGTAATGTAACGTTCTGTTATTAGAATGAATGAGAGAGATTTTGAAGATGAAATAGTTGTTGTGTTGTGTTGTGTTGTGTTGGTATTTTGTGATCTGAGGAATGGGGAAATAAAAAAGAGAGAACAACAGTGACAGTGAATGGAAGAAGAAATAGATTATATTTTATTGAAGATAATATTGAATTATATTTAAATTAAAAGGCAAAAAATATCTTTATCAAAAAATTATATTTAATATGTTAGATTAATTTGTGAATTTTTTATCATTTTAAAATTAACTTTTTTATTTTGTTTTGAATTATTTTAATTATATAACTTATATAAAAATACTAATTACTCTAGTTAAGAAATTATATAATTTTTAAAATTATTATATTATATTTACTTACTTTAAGTTAATTGTATATTCTTGTAAAAAAAAAAAGGTTAATTGTATATTTTAGTAGACATGTATAAATGTGTTTATATTTTATTATACTTCTGATTATTTTTTTATAATCTCAAAATTCTACTGGTTATATAAAATAACAAGATTTCTCTTGTTACAAAATTATATACATCTTTTACATATAATTTTCAATAATTTACTTATTATTTTTATTTATAAACATATTAAATAATTTTGAATATTTTTATATTGAATAAATTTTTATAAAAACATAAAAGGAAAGCAACATTTTTATTACACGATGTTTAAATTATAACTCCTTCGCATTATTTTTCTTATTTTTAAATTAAGTGATTAGTTCAAACTTCAAATGTTTAATAAGTTATCCAAAAGGCAAACCGTTTAGGAGAATTCAAGTTGAATTTTTAGAAGAATAATTTTTTTTATCAGATTTTTTTTATTTTTCGACTAAACTCCAAATTGTCAAGATTAGTTTCTTCTGAAAATCAGAGGATTAATGCATGCCATTTTCATTTGAAGAAAAAAATGTCTATAGATAAATTATAAATTATAAGGGAACACTAAGAGAAAAATGTTTCGTGCATTTCAAAATGTTTTTATAAAACGTAAAATTAACGACACGTATTTGAAGAATTTATAAGTTATTAGTCATAAATACCAAATAGTTGAATATGGCAAAGGCAAGTCTTTCTTAAGTATACTAGGGTTTACAAAAGTCGTTTGATTGTAAGAATCAATCGAAGATAAATGAAACTTAACAATTTAACGTTTTGCTCTTATTCCATGTTTATATCCCCACTAACTGAAATGATTATCTTCACGGAGGCACATTGTAATGCAATGTTGCACACATGGAATTACTTGAAAGACATACATTGAAGATTAACTCAATAGAAAAACCAAAATAGTTGAAATTAATTAAAATTATTTGCTTTCATCACACTCAATTCAATATTTTCTACTTTAGTTTTATTGTAAATAATATATGACAAGAGTGTTTAGGAAAATATATTATTATTCTCTCTTTTTCGTTAATTTAAACATTTTTCTTGAGTTAATTGATTAACTGAGTGTTGAGGGAGTATTAATAAACTTTATACTACTACACTTAAATTTGACCGATGTTTTTGTTGATGATAGAATGTGATTTGACCAAATTAAGTATTGATGGCATAATTTAGTCGTACTACGGGTTTTCAATCTTTTGTTGCTTTTAATAGTATACTATACGACTAGACAACGTGAGTTGTTAACTCAGTGCATTAAGTTTGTCACGTTTGTGTCATGGACAAGGACAATTCAGAACCAATTAAGAAAAATGAAAAACAAATCCTTAATTAAGAGTGGGTTTAGTTACTTGAAACATTAAGTCCAAACTGCGTTGAGTTGTTGATCACTCACAAGATGGAAGGTGTGGAGTGTGGACCACAAGGGCTAGGCCTAACAGAAAATGGAAGGAGTAAAAGAGATGCAAAGTTTTTGGCCTCTCTAGACAATCATTAAACATTAACAAATAATGCATCTTGGGCCTATTTTATTCTTTATGGCCTATATTAATTCATCGCTTTTTACTCGACAACTTGACTCTATATTTTTTTTTTTTTGATTTACACCACCAGTTTAATCTGGTTCGGGGGTCAGTTCTGGCATCAAGTGGTTCCAGCCCCCTCCCGATCGCAGTTGCGGGGGATCGAACCGTGGTCCTCCCTACCAAGTTCAGCGCCAATCACCACTGAACCAACTAACGATTGGTAACTTGACTCTATATTTTATTCTCTAGGTAATAAGCATTCCTTATTTCTCCTCGTTTATAATGATGCAGGTTTATTTGTGAGAAATAAGTTATTTGTTTGACTCATTTATAACTTTTTAAGATACGATGAGTTGAAGGAATTGAACACATATTAAATATTATTATTTAAAAAATATAAATAAATAATATTAATTATACGTAAGACCCCACTTAAATACTAAAAATTGAGACCGCCACTATGGGTTACTCGCGCGTCCTACGAAATGACCAAAATACTCTTCCGTGACTTAAGTCACGGATGTAGGAAAAATGAATGATTTTGAAAAAACAACATCCGCTACTTAAGTCAGGAATGTTATAATTGATAGGGTGTTTTGGGCCGTAGCACAAGTCACGGACGGAGGCATTTTGGTCATTTCGTATAGCACGTCCCAAAAATCATAGGATGACAAAAGTAATAATCTCTTTTAATTTTATCTTGGCCTTCAACAAATTTATCTTTGACCAGTATAGTTAAAGCTACTGGGCTATACCCACCACACTAAGGCGCCAACTACTTCCGGATTTGTGTGTTTTCAACAGCACCACTATACCATCATGTTAGCTAGATTTAATAAGTGAGTCACTTTAATTTTGTTCAACACATTGTGATACTAATAGAGTAGCATGCAAGTTAAATTAACTCACCTAAATTGACATTAGAGAAAATCGAACCTGACTTTAAGGAGGAGCATACTCTCAGATCCCAAACAGTAGCATGCAATTTTAATTTATCTACGAGCTAGCTCCGGGTCCGGGGAATCATTGAGGACAAATAAAATCTCAGTATTATATAGACAATTCATACAAAAGATAATCCTTATAGGACTTTGTATTATACTACTATTTTGTAGGTATAGATAGGGGTGTAAGCGGATCAGAAAAATCCAATTGAACCGATAATCCAAACCAATCCAAACCGAAAAAAAACCAATTTTTATGGTTCGGATCAAAAACCAAACCAAACCAATTGGAAACCGAAGTGGTTCGGTTCGGTTCTCGGATCCATTTTTCAGATCCAATGGACAAACCGAACCAAACCAATATATAGTATATATGTTAAATCATTTTTTTAGGCATGTCATATCTATCAAAAATTACAACTGACATAATTACTTCTAAAAATTAAAATAAAATTTGGCCTAACTTAAAAACCCAAGCTTAGATACACATACAACTGCAAACGCAAACTCAGAAACGCTGCTCTCATCTCACATCACCCTCATCCTCAAGATGCTCTCATCTAACATCACCCCATCCTCAAGCTGCTCTCAACACTACCCAAACTCTCACGTCTTGTTGCTGCTCTCATCTCAAACCCTCATAATGGTAACTTCTCAAGCGTTGTTTTAATTTATTTTATTTTTTCCGATTTAAGTGGGAATATACTGGAAGTTTTATTTTTATTGCACTTTATAATTTGAAGAACTTATGAACTTAATTTCAATATAGTTGTATTTTGTATTTGAAGAACTTATGAACTTAATTTCAATATGGTTGTATTATGTATTTGATGAACTTAAGAGAAAAGAATTGTATTTTGCAGTTGATGAGCTTATGGGAAAAAAATATATCGAGAAAAAATAATACCATGAAATGCATCGGAAAAAACCGATTAAAGTATCCGAACCAAACCGAACCAAACCGATGAGTTTGGTTCGGATTCATTTTTGAAAAACACTAAAATCCAAACCAAACCGAACCAATCGAGGATTCATTGGTTCGGACATCGGATTCACTCAAAACCGATCCAAACCGGTCCAATTACATCCCTAGGTATAGATGATTCTGAAAAAAACAAAACAAAACAAAATCGAGAAAGGAACGGTGGGATATGGAGAATGAGGTATAGATTTGTCAGCTCCAATGCCCTTGCCACATGGAAAATGTTACTATTGTTTAAAATATCTTTGGTTAATGCTGGGGAATGTGTGCTCATGACTTATTTCTACATTTTTTTCCTCGACGACAAAATAACTAATTAATGGATGGCAGCATGAGTTGCGGAACCATACTTGGTTTTGTGTCATATTGAAAAGCGTGAAAAAATTACTCAAAACATGGATGGATGGAGACTCCTTTACTCAAATCATGCTTAACCGCAAGTTACTCTTTCATTACGGCATTCAAATTCTAATTTAATTTATACTTTCATTTTACACTATAGAAACTTGTAGAGTGGTAGTGTGATTTTGTGGATTTGTTCGCATATTCATTTCTTTGTTTTAGTAATTATAAATTTGTATTATATCAATGTATTTTATTAATTTGAATAAATAATTATCGCTTATTTAATGAATGATTAGCAGTGACTTAGGAATTGTAAGGTATGTATGATAGGTGGACACAAGAAGAGATGATATCTATCAACTTAAATTATTACTACTGTGGTGCAAATGAAATATTAAAATGATAATTTGCTCAATGAGATTCAAATTCGATATTGGACGTTACAGTGAAGCGAAGCAATGCCTTACCCAAGTTCAAGCTTTAATTTAGTTTGGCAATAAAACCCTAGGAATACGAGTAATTCAATAGGATAGTGTTAGAGACACTCTCTTTTAACATTTTTTTCTAATACTCACACTCTAATTGAATCGAGTCTTACCATTTTATATGAGACACATTTTTAAAGTGAGAGATTATTTTAACTGATGATAAGAGAGTAAATGTTGAAGTTTGTTCAAGAGAGAATGATGCAAGTGCACAAACTCAAATTTGTCTCGAAGGTCCGAGCTTGCACGGCAAAGGAAAGTTTATTGGTCCTATAGCATGGGTTTGAAATCCGATGGAGATATGTTGGTTTCAAAACATGGTTTTGATCTAGGCAAAATTATACGTGCATATCCCCTAATCTCTGGGCCTATAAGTCAAAGTTATCGATAACATAATATAATTAGTAACTAGCAATGAACATATACAATGAGAGTGGTTTGTTGTTTGTTGGACTCATTTTTAATTATGAGGTAGAATTAAATGGCGCATGAAGTTAAAAATGAGTCTAACAAGTTAAAGTTCAATTATAAAAGCTTTTTGACAATGCAGTGTTGTTTGACAAATTACAAAAGAGTGAAATGTTCGAATAGTCCAATTAAAGTCCATTTTAGTGTGGGTTGGGCAATGTGACATGTTCAAAGAGTGAGGAAATTGCATTTCTAGAAACATGAAAATTTTAGTAGTGAAAGTGAGGAAAAAGTAGTACCATGAAAATTATACCATGTGTACATGTTGCGGGGTTTGAGCCAAAGTTAAGGTTCCACTTAGTGTCTGTTTGGTAAAATTAAGCTATAAATTAGCTTATAGCTGATAATCTAGCTGATAGCTAAAGAGCTAGCTGATTGAAATTAAAGTGTTTGGTAAAATTAGCTTTTAAAGTGGTTAATAAATATAAAATTACATAAAAGGACATGTAGTGGGTAGTTATTTTCTTTAGTGGATAATTTTTTATTTTATAAAAAATAATAAAATTAAAGGTTAAAAATGGAAATTACTATAAAAAGCTATAAGCTATAAGCTCAAACGCTACTTGAAATAGCATCTCAAAAAAAGCTATAAGCTAATGAGAAAAACTTTTTACCAAACACATCTATTTTTTAAAAACAAGCTTATAAGCTAATCCAATAAGCTATAAGCTAGCTTATTGGACTTACCAAACACACCCTTAGTAGAATATCATAAGTAAGCTATTCAATTGAGTATCAATTTCTTTTTTTGACTATGCATCATAGCTAAAAATGATCATTTTAGTGGGACAATTATGTAGTTTATATTAGGCCAACATGAAAATACGGAAGCATTCAAAGTGGTAGTTTCTCAAATATCATCTTCTCCATTCTTAGTTTGGATGAAGTTTCTTGTGCTTATTTTATTGTTGTTTTATGGAGTATATGGAGGGTGCGAAATGAGTACCTTTGCGAGTACAAACAGATCGTTCAAACTACCATTTGTAGACTTGCAATAAACATCATCAGAAACTATAATTGGTCTTGTAACTCGTTAGGTACGATGCATTCACCCATCCCTGTGGCTGTTTGGGAAAAAACCGGAAGAGAATTGGCTAAAATGTAATGTTGACGGTGCAATTTTTTCTATAGAAGAGAAGTTTGGTATTTGCTTCCACGACAATTCGGCTTCTCTTGTTCAAGCTCACACTATGTTGTTCCCTTTCATAGCTTCAACAATTGAATGTGAGGACACTGCATTGCAACATGCTCTCCTGATAGTTGTATATTGTGGTTTCGAGCGTGTCAAGTTCGAAAGCGATTGTCAAATGATTGTGAATGTAGTAAACAATGGTTGTATTTATCTGAACGAGCTTGAATTCTTATTGTCTACTTGTAGGTCACTTATCTCATCTAATGCTAGTTACAACCTAGCTTTTATCTGGCGGCAAGCCAATAGAGTCGCTCATAGTCTTGCTAGAGCATTTGTATTGTAGTCTAGCCCTAGTATTTTTTATGTTCCTCCAAGTTGTATTTCTACTATGAGTTTTTGTTGCTTAAAAAAATCAAAACAATGAATTTACAAGGCTCGAGTGAATTTTTTATTTTTTATTTTTTTTTAACTGCATACAAAATTTTATTAAAGGCACTTCCTAGTACAAAGCTCGAGTGAAATGATTATCAATTATTCTACTTGATCAATCATAAATTGAATTGACTCGATTAACAGTGACTCAACCATATCCAATCCGCAATTTACACGAGACAATTTTGGACCGGGTTGAATCTCACCCAACCTGACTAATCTTTGATGTGTTTGACTCAAATAACAAAAATAGAATTTTAAACTTTAAATTTTAAGTGTTAATTCGGCTTAATGAAAGTATCATTTTTATTTTATTTTATACTATTATATTTTTTTAATTGTTTCATTATTTTTATAATTTGAAAATATGCGCTTGTGAGTATATTATTTCCACTTCAATTTGCACTTGAACTTTTAATAGTTTTTAAAATATCCAACTATTAGAATTTAGAAGTGTTTTGATTTAATTAAAAATATTGAAATATAAATCTAAGTTTTTTCATTTTTAAGACCTATAGACTAACCCAATTATCCAACCTACTCATTCATCATTGGATGAGTTTGGTTCGTTATTTTTTTAAAAAAAGGTAGGACTTTGAGTATAAATATTTGATCGGATTACAACCCTACTCGTGTACACCCTTAATAAGTCCTTAACTGTACTTGAGAAAGAAGGCATTTTTAATTTGATGATAATTGTTGACCTCTTGAGACTATTGGAGATTAACCTATAGAAAAAATACCAATACCAAACTTCTCTTCTATAGAAAAAATTCAGTCAAAGAAATGTTTGAAAAAGAATAACTCACCGAGTATATTCTACCCTACAAAGCATTCTCAGCTAAACATGTTATTGTTCTTTTCTAAATTACATTTGTAATGGTTAAGACTTGCCTGCCTCTGAATTATTCAATCGCAAATATAGAAAGATGGTGGAGTGTATATACAATAACAATAGATAAAAAAACATCAACAATAACATTAAGTGAAGTACCATGAGTTAACACAATAACAACATTTTGAGTCAAAAAAAGAAAAACATTAAGTATTACAACATTTAGTGAGCCTCAAAAACATTCATTCTGGGCTTAGGATAGTTAAAAACTCTCTTAGTGATGTAATGGGCCCATAGACCTACTAGTTATTTTAGGAAAATGGTGAGAACTAGGAGGTGGGGGAGAAAAGAAGTAGAATGCGGCGGGCGGTGGCGGTGGTGGAGTCTTACGAGGCCTATATTTTGGAGGAAGCCGCGGCACATGCTGGTGGCAGCCAGGTGGTGGTGGTGCATGTGGGTAAGAGTGGACAGCAAGAGAACTTGATGAAATGTTGAGTAACAAAGCCAATAGAAACACAATACACAATTGAAAGTTACTCATCTTTTTATCACTCAAGCACCTTAACACTTTAGTTTAAAACAACTACTAGTACAACTTGAAAAAAAAATAATGGAGACATATGGTACTTATAGGAGGAAAGATTAAAGGGTCAATTAATTAAAAGTGGTGAGATTGTCAATATGGTTAATTATTTTTCTACTGCAATGGTCCACTATTATTAATATAAAAATAACTTGGGTCGGGTTCGTTATTGTTTGGTTAGAGAGGGTGAGAAACAAGAAACAAAAAATAATAATGAATGTCAAAGAAAGCACCAACCCACCCACCAAACTTTTGTGGCGTGTTTAATATCTTTCTCCTTTGGTGTGGTGCAGGCAGTTGTTGAATTTTTACTGGTCTTGTGTTCAGTGCTTCCGCCGCTCCCTGTCCCCACAACACAGAACTACTACTCTAGATTTGCATTCACCGAGAGAGATGACTGAACTGCAGTCGGTCAAATCTGAACCGTCTATTTGAAATTGGACGGTGACGATTAATAACTCAGAAAATAAATAAAAAGATATAAAGTAAATTGGACGGTCGAGATCACACTGCAGTTACTATTTGACTGCAGGGAATCCAGATCCCTACTACTCCCTCTTTAGCGCAAAAAAAAATATTTATAATATTGATCAAATACATTACTTAATAGTTTAGATATATTAATCAATAGTTTAATAAAATTAGAAATTAAAATATTTACTCATAATTAAAGTCGTGGGGGAGTGCGGCTTTTTCACACAAGTTCTTTTTTCTACTTTAACATGTATCCATAAGATAAGAGGAACATCAATAACAATTTTTTTTCATTAAAGTTATGATGAACAAATGAGACAAGTCTTTCACTATATATCAATTTATATTTTAGCATTAGATGAATAAATTTTTTCATTAAATCAAATGAGATGTGATGTAACATATATAATTGAATAGCGAGACTTATTTATCTAACCGTGAAAACAATTTGTTTGAATGGGAAAAAAAAACTTGTTAAATTGAATGTAGTGAAAACAAGTTTGTATATGCAAAAAATTTGTCACATTTGTGCCCATTACACAGCCATTTTTTCAACTCTCTCTAATAATCACTCATTAAATTGATTGAAACCTTTTTTTTTTCTTGAGCAAAAATTGATTGAAATCTATGGAAGTCGCTTACTTTATAAATAAGTCTATATAAATTTCACCAATTTAAAAAAAAAAGAAAAATGAGTGTTAAAAAAAAGTCGAAAATATAGTGTTTTTAGCACTTCTCTTATATCAATCCACACACATTTGTAAACCAAAAAAAATAAAATCCACAAGCACATTTATGATCCACCTTCATTTAATGTATTTGGTCTATATTAACCATATACATTAATTATGTAATAAATCTGAAAATGTAATTTTATTTATATTTTGTGACGAAGGAATAAATAAAATTTGGTCAAACAAAACTGATAAAATTAATTCAAATTTTAGCTATTTTACTTATATTTGAGACCAGATAAAATGTACTAATTTAGTACGTGTTTTTAACAGCTAAACACAATTACTCAATGTAAAGTGTTTCATATAAAATAAGAAAATGTTAACAAGTGTACTTCGGCCATTGTTTAACGAATTAATAGAGACAATTTTTGCATAGAAAAAAATAATGTAATATTATTATAATAAGTCTTTTATTAGAAGCCTAGAGCACTTGCTCTCATGACCTTTTAAAATACTCGAGTTTTTAATTATTTATAGTAGTGTTTTATTTCATTGACAATAAGAAAATGTTTTGAGTTTTTATGAATTCGATTGAATTTTGCTTTGAATCACTTGCATTCCACTATGATACTAGTTGGTTGATTCATAAACATGGTTCATTCAATCACTATGACAATTTAACCAAATCATTGCATCCACTCTCATGGTCATACAACTCACTACTATATCATACTCAAAACCCCTAATCTCTTAAGCCAATTTCATAGCATAACATAGGCAAATTAAGTGCATTAAATCATTAGTTTCAACCTTTAATTCCCTATCTCTAGACCAATTACAAGGTTGTATCCATTAATCTAGTTCCAATTCACACATTTAATCTCTTAACAAGCATGAGTTAAGCATCATCACATACATTCATCAATGGATATGAAGCATTAAACACAAGATTAATGAAATAGTGATTGAATTAACCATAAATAAATCAACACAAAACTAGCATAAGATTCATAGTTTCATACAATTATTCATCACAAAACCCAATCTAAACAACCTAGTTCATCATAGTTGCAAGAGGTGAAAGAAAACTAGAATTGAAATACATGATAATTGGAAGAAGAATTGGATTAGGAGAGATCTTCACTCTTGTTTCCAAGTCATCAAATCTTGTTTCTCCATCATGATTCCATTGTTTTCAAGTTCCAACCATGACTTCCAAGACCCTTTCTCACTGCAAATTCGTAACCCCCTTCAAATGGGTCAAGTTTTCCTTTTATAGTGCAAGAAATGGATCAAAATTGGGTTTCAATTCGCCTGCCACGAACTTGGCAAAAAAATCGCCAAACTTGGCTGGAAAGTTCGCCTCCCGCGAAGCTGAGTTCGCCTCCCGCTAACTTTCCAGACAAAATCCTGGTTTTTGTTGTTTTCTTCCATTACAAGTTATCTCTCATTCTAAATCTTTTACATCTCAACTATGATCAAAAACACCTCAAAATACTTCTAAAATACTATTGAAATGATCTTAATATGAAATAATGACAAGAGTCATCAACAAACTTATCTAAATAGATGTGTCAAAATTTAAAAGGATAAAATATATAAAGGGAGCTAATTCTTTTGGCAGAAAGAGAGTAACATATTTAATACGACTATTTTGTGTATATAGATGTTGCTAATACAAAATCTCACATTCACCTCAATCATTAATTTACTTAAGCGTTGGAATGTTTGCAAGTACAAAATCCCTCACTAAAAAAATCAACCACCATCCTCCGTGGCGCTTCATCAATTTCGAATGGCTACCTATGTCCGCTTCGAATCGAATCATGGATACCTAATAATTGTGCATAACCTTAACCAACATGTAAAATGAGATGGAAGGAGTTATAAATGTCATTTTGTATGTAGATCTCCAATTCTAACTTCTCGAGAGAAAATGACTTATATACCAACATATTAGAGGTTCAGTATATTTAGCTTAATTAGTTATGAAGAACTCTAATAGATTAGTTAGCAGTAAAAAGATAGGTCATTGTTCTAAAGATTTTAAGTTTTATATTAGATGGATACATCATCCCCTCACTATAATTTTGTTTAGAAAATAAAAATTAGCTCGAATGATATAACTTATAAGAGTGATTAATCTGTTAATCGTATACCTCCGATTGCATATTTCTTTTATAATGTTGAAGTGAATTTAATTTATTTTTTTGACAAATATAAAATTACAGTTTTTTCATTCATCAACATGGTAGTAATATAAAGATGGAATCAAATCAAATATGTAGCAACTAGCAAGTGGCAACTAACATAAAATCTAAAGTATGAGCGACAAAATTGACTTACCTAAATTTATCTTAAAATTTGGATAGTTAACTAATAGTAACAACTTATAATCATCAATAATAACATCAAATTCAGTTTGGTCAAAGTGAACTTAATTTAAAAATAAACTAATTAGAACTACTTAAGCTACATATGAATATGACCCTTATTGGACCGACTAAATGGACCTACGCACAGAGCACACATCTTCTGTGTTAAATGGTTGGTTTTCAGATTAGTACCATATATATGTTCTAATCCACAGTTGCATTGATGATCATATGCATCTACTTACAATATATTAAAAGAAACTACTATTAAAATACCAAATTTGTCCAATTAAGTTTAATAATATTTCAGTATTTCTGCCCTTAAATGTAATTTTAACTCTAAAATAAAAATAAAAAGATACAAAACAAAAATAGGAAGAAAAGAAAAAGATAAGCATAAAAAAATTTTCCCATAAAAATAGGAAGAAAAAAAAAAGATAAGCATAAAAGAAATCTTCCCATAAAATAGCATCGGAAAGCACCTCTAAAAAAGATATTAATCCAATTTATTTAACAAAAATGATTTAATTAAAAGAAATATACGCATAAAAATATGAACAAAAATCAATATAAAAAATACGCATAAAAAATAGTACTAACTTTTTTTTTGAATGAAAAAATAGTAATTATCTACTTATCTACTTACAATATATTAAAAGAAACTACTACTAAAAAAAAAATACACGGGACAATTGCTTTAATAAAAAAAATTAATCATACACGGGACAATTGATTTAATAAAAAAAAATTAATTATACACGGGACAACTGCTTTAATAAAAAAAATTAATCATACACGGGATAATTACTTTAATAAAAAAAATTTAATCATACACGGGACAATGGTTTTAATAAAAAAAATTAATCATACACGGAACAATTGCTTTAATAAAAAAAATTGAATAGTAAATATTTTTTATTATTAATTATAATTTATTACACAAAAATCATACACGGGGCAATTAATTTAATAAAAAAATGATTTAATTTAATATATTTTACAAAAAATAACAGAATGATGTCATTTATAATTTAACAATAATTTATAAATAAAAGTCAATAGACCCGTGCGAATGCACGGGTCTCAAAACTAGTTAATTATAAGCACGGGTCTCAAAACTAGTTAATTATAAAAAATATGTTTAATGATAGCTCAAGTACTGATAGTGTTTTCAAAATAGAAAAAGAAAAAGTAATTCCTCATGAAATATTCGAAAACTATAATTTGATTATTCTCACTATTAACCTAAGGGGTCAATGACCATTAACATTATCTAAAACACATTGACTATGACTTTCAAAATTTAATTCAATTGAATGTAATTTGTAGTGGCAATTGTAGGTAATTAATTTGTGAAGCCTGTACTACTTACTACTATTGAAACAAAGTTCACGGCTTAGCATGTGTTAATGGGCCCCGTTTTGATCCGAAAATCGTCTAATTTTGACTCACCAAGTGATGATGGGTGTGACAAATCAGGAGGTGTGGATATATACATTTTTAAGGAGGAAAATGATGTAACAACTCACACTACCCCCACCCTCCCTTACCCACAATGTTTGAAATTTCAAATATGCTGCTCACAAGGACAAAAATTAATTAATATGCAATAGATATAGATCATAGGACAAAGAGAATAGAGAAACTAGAGGGGAAATATTGTAAAACTCATGTGGCAGACCAAAAAATTTTGAAAATTAAATTAAAATCACTATTAAGCTTTTTCTTTCTTTTTCAATATATCTACATCTTTTCACATTCTTCTCAATTTTTGTTTCGCTAACCCTTTCTATAGGATATTGATTTACTTTTTAACTATTTAGTTTCCAGGAAAAGAAAAAGAGATTTCGTTAACTATTTGAGTTCAATAATTTGTTTTATCATATATTGATTTTAATTTTAAACATTAAATGCAAAACGTTATTATATTTGGAGATAATACATTATGAGGAATCATAGCAAATATGGATGATGGCAACAAAATGCATATAGATGCCATCGAACGACTATGACTACGTTATACAACATCAATGGGGGTGGAGTGTCGATCAAGGGGTGACGGTTGGCATGTATGAGACAATGACGACTATGACTACATTAGACAACATCAATTGGGGTGGAGTGTCGATCAAGGGGTGACGGTTGGCATGTATGAGACAATGACGATGACGGCAATACCTTAGCAACAATAAAGCATGAGCATCAATAAAAGTTGAGGGTGCCAAACAATGGTGTCATGTTGATGTTGAGGCCATATGGTGGTGACTGGTGAGGTTGTTATACCATGGACCATCTTAATAGTTGTCCAATGGTAGATTACTACAGATTTGATCATGGTCCCTCCAAACAAAATCTCACTATCTCTAATAATAGCTTTGTTTGGATTAGAGGACACCTAAGAGAGAGAGAGATTATACTTTTAGAAAGAAAATACAAAAAAATGAAAGCAAATGGAGAGAAAAAGAGCGCGAAAGTAGAAAGCAAAGTAGATGAGCTTGACAAAGTTGGGTGGATTCTATTCCTAAAATGAAAAAGAAAATGAGGTAAAAAACAAGAACAAAAGTTCAATACTTATATTACAAAGTTTTTTTTTTTTTTTGACTAATTTATATTCCAAAGTTAGTCAACACTAATTGTTTAATATGTTTTCAAAAGTGGCACAAGAAACAGTTTTTGTCAAAAACCAAAAAGTTAAAAACATTAACAAGTGTCTTTCACACAAGGTAATCACAACCAAGAAAAAAGTTGAAACTCTTTGAATGGTCTTACCAAGTTGATCAATTACCACTCCATTCACAGGTAGTAAACACTAAACATTGAAGAATTCATCTGAGAAGAATCAAAGTTGAGAGAAACTAAAATATTTATATATACAATAAGGTCTCTAAAAGCTCACTTCCCAGGTCAGCAATACTACATTGAATCGAACTTAGTTTCGATAAGAAAGCCTTGGAAACTTTCGTTAACGATCTGAGTTTCAAGGTCACATATATCTGCATAATTAGGTGGCCACAAAAGAGTAATTAGTACCTCTATAACCTCAAACTATTAACCTACTAACTACTATATTAGAAAGATACAAATTCCCGATTAATATACTACATAGTACTAAGGGAAGTGAACACTAGATACAGTATCTCTGTTAGTTAGCATAGACAATACTATATTTTAACATATCTTGTCATTTCTCGCCGTCACTCCAATCTCATTTGCACACAGTCTTGAGCCTCTTTGCAGCGTTAACGAATCCCTTAATGACCTGCAACTCATCCAATTGCTTCACAAAAAAGAAACACAATTTCAGTCATAACTATCATAACAGCCAAACATTATAGTACTGATTAGATATACTAATCAATAATAAATTAAGATATAGTATTAAGAAAAGATTACTGTGATTAGATTAATGTTATTATAATGAGCACATGCTTATGAAGAGTTCTTTATTTCAATAGAAAGCAGTTAACACAGACAAATAACTAATCAACAATAGTATTAAGGTACCAGTTGGGACATGAAATGCCTCCGAACAACATCTACAAGCTGCTCTTTCGATGGATTTGGGACGACATCCACCTGCAAATCCAATGTACAACAAACACATTCAGAATGTCATAACTCATAAGCATCTTCCATAGGATATCATAACCAAACCAGTTATAGGAATTTACAAGATTAAAATGTCTCCAATATCTCCACAATGCAGCCATTTCAAGTTTGCTCAAGTCAACCTTCTAGCAGAAAATATACAAAAAAAATAAGATTAATAATTAAAAAATGAAGGAATAAATTATCTAATGCGTCAGTGGGTAGGGAAATAAATTATGAAAAAGAAGTGAAGTTGATATACCGTGGACCCATGAGACATTGTAACGGACCCTTTAGACTGTGAATCACCAGAGAAGGACCTACTCATGGTCTTATGACATGATCCCAATGATCTATGCATTCTTTGCCTCGATTTGTGAGACTTGTGTGTATCGTCAGATGCTGAAAAATCAAACATAGCACACACACACACACAATTTTTTTGTTAAAAAAAATAATGGTGGGGTCAATAAAAATTAGAAAAGCAAAACTCTAGAGCCTTTTTTAATATAGAGTGAAAAAAAAGGAAAAAAGAGACACTTAAAAAAGCATCCAATGTTACCAACCTCTATGGTCATGGAAACATAAACATGGAAGCCAAAACAACAATTAATAAACTAATAGAATAATATCACAGCATTAATTCTAATATGTGCCTAACTTCTGTGATGGGTGCAGAGACAAGTAGTAAGAAATTACATGACACAAATAACATTCTAAGAATAAACAAAATGATTATCTTATTTGTTAATCATTATTAAGATGGTCTTTAAGATAAAACACAACACAATATCAGTGGCAGTAGCAGCAGTCAGAATTTATTTTTATTTTTTTAAAAAAATGTTTGAAGATGTAAAGTGTAAACTGACCCATATCTGATCCATTATTCCATTGCACATTATCAAATTCAAGGTCATCATCTTCTTCATTACCAGTAGGTGCTTCAATCACACTAAGAGCATTCCTTTGTAGCTTCACTTCAATCCCATTTGTAAGAACCTACATTTATTTATACCAATAACATTCAAATTAATCAATTTAGGCCTAGTTTCAAATCATCTAATAAGCTCTTGATCAAATATTCATAATTCAAATTCAAATTGAAATCACTAAAAAGCTTGATTTCAATGCCAAGAATTGAATTGGAGAGATTAATAATTAGTTAATTGCAATAAACATTATAACAGAACATGCATGTGATGAACATGCAAGAATCCCAAATTAAAATCTCCATTAGATTGAGAAAATCCACAAACACAACTTATTCAAAATCGGAAATTTATACCAAAGGGGGTAAAATACCCAATTCAGAGCTCAACCCCCAAATCCCAAACACCAACAAATTTCACTTCTTCAGACAAATAAAACCGAAAAAACCTAATAAACAATTGATCTTAATAGAACATGTCGTAAAACACCAGATCCAACAATAAAGTAAAACATGCAATGAAAACCATCAATTTGTAATTCAATATTACAACTCAAAACCCACATAAAGAAGAAAAAAAATTAAATTCAAATTTCAATAAGAAAAACCCCAACATTTTGAGAATCCAATTTTATTTTATTTTTATAATGAGAATCCAAATTTTGAGAACCCAACATTTTCTAGAATAAGAATTTGGATAAAAATTCATAAAAAATAGGGTTTATAACAGATTTAATTTAGCATGATTAGATCAGAGTTAATCAATTTTTTTTAAAAAAAATCAATCAAAAAGGGCCTCAAAGCATTAAATTTTAGCATGATTGAATTGAAGGAGTGCTGTAACAAAATTATTTTTAAAAAAAAACATAAATATATAAAAATCAAATTGACCGACACAAGAAAATGGTTTGAAATTGAATGAATTGATAATAATGCAAATAAAATAAAATTATAGAAATAAAAAGTGAGAAATGAAATTTTGGAATAATAATAATAAGATAAATATGGAAATGGTGATGAAATTGGAAATTACCAGCCAATGCCAACCACCTAATCCAACGGCTTTCTTAACAACACCTTGAAGACCAACAAGAACCGATTTAGTACGGTTATTACCCGTAACAACAACCTTAGTATGACGAGGTAACACAGAAAGTTCCTCTTCACTACTATCACCACCACCACCACCACCACCAACACAGCTTTGTAAATGAGCGGAGAAACCACCACCATTAGTTTCCATTGTTTGAATCATATTTGGAAATGATAATATCTTAAAATTTCATATTGTTAATGAAGATCGTGCATTGCTTGTTACGAAAATGAGAATTTGAAGAGTAAAAGGTGAAAAGAAAGCGGAGAAAATGGGGAAATTGTGCAAGAGAGAAAACACAAAAAAAGAAGAGAGAGAAAAACTGAAAAGAGTGAGTGATGAGAGTGACTTTGTTTCGTTTATTGGTGTGTTGGTATGAATCCCGACGAGTGGTAATGAACCAATTAATGATTGACACGTCAGATTGGGAAGGTGGCTTCTTTAATCATGCGCTCCGAAAGAGAGATATATGATTCACTATTTTCATTTCAATTTCATTTTTTCTGGGTGGTGATGAAATTTATATTTTGTTTGTTGATGCGTGGCATTGTGATTCAAAAAATAAAGATTAGTAGTATTAAGAATAACGACAAAAATATAATTAAGCAATTTATGAAGATGATGAATCATGCATCAGCACACTTTGCTGAGGTGATATGATATGATATGATACTACCTTGCGTGGTTGGTTTTTCAAATTTCAGGAGACTTGTTTTCCTTTCCTTTGCGTTTTCACCACGCATCATTTGTAGTTGTACTAACTTGTTTATATCAACATATCAACTTTTTTAGTCTCAATTTTCTTTCTAATTTCCAATTTATTTATTTATTTTGCAAATAATAGTAATTAAAAATTAGTACTTCTTTTTTAAGAGACTAAATTTGGGAATTGTTATATTGTTTCTACCATTTTCTCTTAATTTTATTCCTACTTTTTTTTGCGTATTGTATTGTGGTTTGTTTCGTTTTACGATAAATATGAGTAAACACGCATCTAGATTATAGAAGTTTCAATTCTATGAGTTTGCGACAACGCAGTTTTTTAACGTGAATTTAAAGTATTGAATGACGAAACAAACATAGTATACTAATTGACGTGATTGTGGTTAGCTTTCTTAAGAGCTATACTATTATTTTTATTTTGTTTTTTATGTCTTTACTATCTTTTCCCCCTTTTCATACAAAAAACACTAATCTTGCCGACAAAGATGATCCACTTCCTTCCAAAAATCCAGTTACTTCTTCTTTTGAGAGGTCGAACTCACAACCTTTTCAAACAAGCTCTCTTGCCTTTTACAACCGAAAATCTTAGAAAATGTGTTCTTTATTATAGTACAAGCTAAGAGAATCGGTGCATAATTAACAAACATATTAGCAATCAATACGCACTCATATTAAGCAAAATACACACGCTACATAATTAGTTTCAACCGGTTAATTGGTTCTTCTTAAGATAAATCATTTAAGAAAATTTGAGTACAATTTATGGTGAGAACAATTTTTTGACAAACTTTATTTACATTGCAGTTGAACTCCTGACACTTTTCCCCCCGAAAACCGGAGAGTTAATAAAAAAAATACACAAATTATATGTTTGTAATACAATATATAATATATCAACTATAGTTATGATTCAATGGTATATTATATCCATCATAAATGAGAAAGTTTTATGGTACTACTTGGAGGATTTTACTCCCTTGATTTGCTTATATGGTTTGATGGGTAATCTAGGTTAAATAATTTGACTTGAGCAGTAAGAAATCCCTGTTTCACTTATATCACTTTGTAATTCCTTATAAGAAACAGAATTTATAATTATAAAAAAAAAATAAAGAATTTATAATTGGCACAAGCTGTCTAAATTTTTTCAGTACAACCATGCCCACTACTAATTTTTCCTGCTTGTGATTTGGGTTTCATCCCTAACCATGGATGAGCTTACATTAATCACTGTGGGGGCAAATGGTCCCACTATCCTGTATTTGAACTAGTGAAACAAGATATGGCAAAATTGGACAAATTCCTTTGTTTGTTGACAACATTAATTACATCATCATATTCACGTCTCTTATAACATGTTACTCTACACTAGTAATGTTTGCCATGACGAATTTATTGCAAAAAAAAAAAAATAGAATTAATTTTATATTTTGATTGAAAACTAGTGAAATATTATATGTAAAATTTAACAACTAATTTGAAAATCAGCTGGATTTTGAATTGTAGACGGTTCAATAAACAAATTCGATATACACCGATAAAGATTCGAAAGGAAGAAGCAAGTGCGCAAAAAGTAAGAGTTTTTTCCATCTAAATTTAAATTCAAATAGCATGAGAAGATTGAAAACAAACTGTTTTTGAAAGACAATTGTCCTATACATGGCGTACATGCAAGGATAGAAAGTAGTTGTTCAACTTCGCAAACTCACTTGCAAATAGAACAATCTTAGGTTGTTTTAGTGAGTTTATTTTCAAGGAAAAAAATACACTACCTAAAACATAAATACATTTGTACGCTAACATACAAAACACACAATAATATCTTCTTACATAGGTGTAAATTTGTTTCAATGCAATTTACCTTTACAATTCATAATATTTAGACTAGACTTGCTAAAAAAGACATTAAAACTTCACATTCAAAACCAATTGTAAACCTATTAAGTGAAAACCCCAACGCAATATTTAATCTAAGTATTATGAATTCAATGTGTTTGAGTGACAATTAAACCACCGTCAACAAATGTAAAATGAATATATATTTGAATAAATTTTATGTATCAATTGTACAAATCATAAACCACTAATTATAATTTCAGGTTAAAATTGATTTTACTTAAGAACATGGGTAAATATAAAAAAAAAATACACTTGTTAAATTAATTTTGACTTATCCGAAAAATATGCACATAATCGGGGTCGAGTGTCGCTAGGGGTGTAAGCGGATCAAAAAAATCCAATTAAACCGACGATCCAAACCAATCCAAACCGAAAAAAAACTGATGTTTATGGTTCGGATTCAAAACCGAACCGAACCAATTAAAAACCGACGTGGTTTGGTTCGGTTCTCGGATTCAATTTTTAAAAACCGATGAACCGAACCAATAGATATATTATTAACCATATATTTATTTAATATTAACCATATATATATATATATATATATATATATATATATTTATTTAATGTTCTAAATTCTACCTATGCATATACCGTTTCAACCTCCATTAGAGGTTGCTCAAATTGTTCTTGATGATTGTAGGGGTGTATCTCTCCCCCGCCAAGTTAATTTGATGTAATTTTTCTTTTTTGGGCTTAAGCCCCGTTGAATACCAAAAAAAAAAAAATAAAAAAAATTCAATGTTCTATATTCTATATATATATATATATATATATATATATATATATATATATATATATATATATATATATATTTCAATTTATTATTTCATGATGGTGCATTGACGATTCAAGTGAAAACAAAATTGAAATTTTATTTTACTTTGTTTTTTTACTTGATGTTAAACTTATGAACTTAATTTTATGGTTGTATTTTGTATTGAAAATCTATGGATTGTATTTTGTCAACTTTGTTTGAATTAAAATGTGTTTGAAAACCAATTAAAGTATGGTGTATGGTGATAATTGATCACATAAGTGTTACGTGTGATTAAAAAAATTATAGCAGGATATCGGATAAAAAATTATAGTAGGGAAAATATTGAAAAAATAATAATTACAAAACCGATCAAAGTATCCGATCCAAACCAAACCGATTAGTTTGGTTCGGTTTCATTTTTCAAAAACAGGACAAATTAAACCGATCCAAACCGAACCAATTGAGTACACATTGGTTCAGACTTTGGATTCATCAAAAACCGATCCAAACCGATCCAATTACACCCCTAAGTGTCGCAATCAATGCGATTGACCTCTTATAGATCTTTGACTCAATAAAGGTACTAGATCTATGGGTTACTCGATCAGATGAATGAATCGTTAACACACGTTTGATATCACATTAAGTTTACTGAAACCACGAGAGCGAAAATAATATGACAAAACTACATGTGTGATTTTGGAACACTCAAATATAGCATGTTTGGATTCATATCTAGTCTGATGTTATCGCATCCCAATGCAAAGTTGTGTTGATTTTTAGAAAAAACATACACATATTACGTGTTTGATCTCGCAACCAATGCCACTAACCTCTTGCCGATCTTCAACTCAATAAAGATATTAGATTTTCCTGAAATCACGACGAGCGACAACAATCTTACAAAACCGCGTGTGTGTGTGTGTGTACGCGCGCGCGTGTGTGTGCGTGTGTTTGTGTGTGTGTGTTTGGCATGCTCAAATGTAGCATGTTTGGATACATATATGATCAATTTTGTCGTGTCTCAATATAAAATTGTCATGATTTATACTCTTTTTAGTTCCCAATATAAAATTGTTTCAAATTAATTTTGACTTATCCGAAAAATCTTGCACATAATCGGTGTCGGGTATTGCAATAAAGGTACTAGATCCGTGGGTTACTTGGTCAGATTAAGGAATCATTAACGTACGTTTGATATCACATTGAGTTTACTGAAATCACGAGAGCGACAACGATCTGAAAAACTATACGTGTGATTTTGAAACACTCAAACATATCATGTTTGGATTCTGTTCTGGTGAACAAATAAGGGGGGTGATATTTAGTTGGATCGTGTCCAAAGAATAAAATCAAGATGGCCGCTGTCAATTGCGCAGCATTTCTGCATCTATTTCGAATATATCTCCCTTTACAATGAAGCATTAGCTCCTATTTATAGATTACAAATGGCGGTAGTTATGGAGAGCCACGATCAAGGATACCCCATGATCATGGCGGTTTCTTCTTCTTGCTCCGCCTCCCACGTGGTGGTGATGGACGGTTTCTTCCTATTCTCGTGGAGATCATGGTGGTAGGGGGTGGTTACACCCTCCTGTATGCCGTCGTTGCTGGCGGGATCTTTTATAATGGCAGTAGATATTTGGGGCGAGGGCGTAGTCTATGAGGCATATCGCCTCTGCTTTGCTTTCCCGCCAAGTTACATATTTGAATCTCAAGACTTGTATAATTGGGCCATTCGCGAATTTGGGCCTATATCCTGATTTTGGACCTTACCCCAGTCCACAGCCCCCCAAGCACGAGGCTCAAAGAGGCGAAGTGGTGATAGTGGGGGTGAGGCCGGTAGTGGTGATCGTGGGGTGTAATCGCCCACTAATTCTCTTCAGTCTGCATCGCCTTCTTCCCTACAAGTAGCCCTTGTGAATACTTTAGAGTTTCGCTCACATTTCTATATTTTGTTAACCTCTTGTGCTTTGTTGATTTCTGATAATCATGGCAGATTCTCTTTCTGTACTGGAGTCGCCTGCAATGCCTGTCGTTAGGCGTGTGAGGAACAAAGTTGAGGAGAGCATAAACGATCTCTTGGATAGTGTGGGAGAGTTCCAGGAGTATGTTGAAGAACTCAGTGATTACAGATGGCGCTTGACCAATGATCAAAAAGCTTTCCTGGACCTGGCTTTGGAGTTGTCTAGTCGTTTGGAGAAGGATGCTGCCTTTATCGAGACCACCAACGCAGTCGTGACTTGCTACAATGAACTTGAAGATACGTTCGAGAAGAAAATATCTGTTACCAAGGATAGTATCGATCTGCAAGAGGAGTCGCTTTATCTCAATTTATCTGCTGAGGAGGCCGTTGAGAACCGCATTGAAGTGTTGGAGAAAGAACTTCGTCCTCTGGTGAAGAGAAAAAGGAATCTTCAACTGGACATTGAATATGATGTCGCCCGTCTTATCAGGACTCGTTCCTCACTTGCTCGCCTCCGGGAGAAGATAGATAGGTTGCGGGATGACCAAGACAAAATCAGTCCTGACCTTATGGTGGCAAAAAGGTACAAGGAGGAGATTGAAGAATTGCAGGCTGATACTGTCGCGGCTGCATATGTCGTTGCTTAAGTAGTTTCATTTTCTAGCAACTTAGGTTTTTCCTCTTGTATTGTTTGTACTATGTTTGGATGCCGTTGTACTGTATACCCTTTGCTTTTCCAATGTTTGTAATGCGTTTCTTTGATCAATGAAGTTTTCAATTTCGCATAAATAACTGTATTTTTCTTTACCTCGCCTTTGGGGCGCGACATTGACTCGCCCTTGACACGCGTCAGTCATCGTACTGGCTAGTTTTCCTTTGAAACGTTTCATCTTTTCAAATTTTTCCCTTTTCAACCGGTACCTTCCTTTTATAAATACGTTGTCTCTTGTTCCTTATCTTCCTTACTTTGATCACATATTTGGAGATTTTACTAGTTTGCTCCTCTCTTCTTTGCGTTTCCGAAGTAAATTTCGTGCTTCCTTAGTGAGTTTTTTCGCGCTTCCTTCGCGAATTTCCCGCCACCCACGTTCTCCACTATTCCTCAAGTGTTAACCGTCCCTTATCACCAGGCATAACCGCTATTTCCCTTTTTTCTCCTTTTATTTTTCTTTGTCTTCCGATTTTGCGCTAGGGTTTCTAGGGTTTCCGTAAAAAATGGTGATTCTGAGAGATTTGGATAACGAGGATGAGAGGAATCCTCCTCGTCCTCTCATCATTGGTTCCCCTTTAGAGCGTCAAGTGCGTGAACACTTTGCTAGGCCTGATGGCTCTTTCGATTATAGCGGCTATTTTTCCGAAGTCATGGGGGAATCTTTTAAAGTTGGGGAACTTGAGGGTGGTATTGGTGACGATAGTAGCGATAGTAGTAGTGATAGTAGTAGCGGGAATAGCAGTGATTGTGTAATAATCTCTCCTTCGTCTTTCACAGGAAAACGAAGAGACGAATCGCTTGCTATCGTTGCTGTAGGACCTGAAGCCATGGCCATGGAGGTTTCTTCCATTTACCAGGACGTTGTGAGTGTGGAGGCGTATAGGAAAAAGTTTGATGTCTCAGGGACTTTCAATGAGGAAGACATCGTACTTGAACCGGTGGAGGAGGGCGAGTATGTTGTTGATGTGCCTCGCTCTGACCTTGTTACCTTCTTCATGTACACCAAATTCATTGAAGATTTCCATCTGTTCTTTCCCTTCACTGAGTTTCAGAAATCCATGCTTAGGGTTCTGAACGTCGCCCCTCCCCAACTTAGCCCTAATAGTTGGTCTTTTATTAAGGCTTTTGAGCTAGTTTGTTATGGCCTTGAAATTCCTGAGCCTTCAGTGGCGGTCTTCTTTTCCTTCTACCAAGTCAAAAATCTTCTGCCTCAAAATGTGGTACCTCTGAGTGCGCAACCCAATCGGGGATTGTTTCAACTGTTTAGTTCCAACTATAAACATTATAAGGACACCTTCGTTCGTGTCCGAGGAGCTGGGCATTGCCCAAGTGTGATGTATGATGATGGTGGTGCTCCTCTTTTCCCTTTTCACTGGACAAACAACCCCAGGTTGATTAAGGGCGCTGTATATGAGAGGTTGAGTGAGTTTGAGAGGGACACGGTGGCATACTTAGAATCTATAAGCCAGATGAGTCCTAGGGAACTCCTAGACGCTGACCGCGCCCCAGCCGTTTTAGACAAGTATCTCAGTAAGTAATTTTGCGGATCGTCTTATTCTTTCATATGACCTGCTAACTTTGTCACTGATCTCTTTTCTCTTTTTTTGTAGAAGATATGTCGAGCTTGACTCCTGCTCAGAGGCGTGAATACTTGGAGAAGGCGAGGAGAAAGAAGGAACAACCTGAGCCTAAGGCTGACGTCCTCACCCAATTGGATGTGGGCGAGGACAAGAGGAAAAGGAAGAACGACTCGAGGATCAGTGTTCTGGTGAAGCCTTCTAGTTCTGGTTCCCTTGCTGGGGAGAAGGTTGCCAAGAGTGAGGGGGAGACGAAGTCTCCAGTGAAGAAGAAACTTAGGGGTTTATCGCGGAGGAGCAAGAAGGATCAGGACATGGCCGAAGTGGACAAAGATTTGATTGATGTTGATCACTATGTGGCGGAAGGTTCTCCTGCCGTGGAGGAAACTGTTGCTGAGGCGAGCCAATCTGGGAAGTCTTCGCCCTGGGATCCTATGTTCGATCCTGAGGCATTTCTCTCTAAGATGGTGGATATGGCGGGGAACTTAGCTCGCTTCAACAGCACAGCGACTGACGATTTGGCGCGGATGGCTCTTGGATACGAGCTTAAAGGTCTCCTGCTCAACTATGCCTTGGCGTCACGCCAAAGGGCTGAACTCTCCGCCGCTAAAGACAAAGAAGCCTTGGTGGAGAAGAATTTGGTTGTCCTCGAGAGGGATGTGCAGGCCGCCAAAGATAGATGCGAGGGCGAACTGAAGAGTCTGAAGGAGAAACATGCCAAAGATGTGGCTGATTTGGAGGAGAAGTATAAGGGGGACTTATCGGATGCCAAGAGAGACAAGGAGACGGCGGTCAAGGCCATGAACGACGCCCAAGCTAATCTCAACTCCAAGGATGAGCGTATCAAGGCTCTGACTCAGGAGAATGAGACCGCCCTTGCTGAGCTGAAGTCTCTGAAGGAGGAGAAAGCCGAGTGGGGATCCCCGAAGGAGGCGCTTGAGATTCAGGCGGGGGAGCAATATGATGGTGGGTTTTCATTTGCGCTGGAGCAAGTGAAGATTCTCTTTCCTGATCTCGACCCAGCCCTTCTTAGTCAAGCTGATGCTATGGCCCTCATTGAGGATGGTAAGCTGGTTCCTTATATCCCTGCTCAACCTATTCCGGACTCGTCGGCCAAAGAGTCGCCTGCTGCTGTGGAGGATCCCCCTGCTCTTAACTCGCCTGCTGATGAATGAAGATTCTTTGTAATTTTTCACTCTCTTTTGTTGATCGCCCTTGCGTGGGCTTAATATGTTTTGTAATGACAATATTTGGGCGCCCTTCTGAGGCTTTTGTATCTTACGCACATTATGATTATATGCTTTTTACTTTCTCTTGATTAGATCTCTGAATGTCGTATTCCTTTGCTTTAAACTTAAACGTTTTCCCTTAGGCTTTCGCTGTTTGGTGATATGCTTTGTCGTAGTTCTGAGGCGACGACTGCGAATTTACAGGGCGAGATAATATCTTTGTGCGGCGTGAGACTGCGGCGAGATACTCTTCACATGGCGTGCGTTTCTATGTGTTGACTGGTTCAGGTTTTCCGTTTCAGTCTTCCTTGGTTTTCGTAACCGCCTGTTTGACTGGCCAATCCTTTTATTGCGGTAGTTGGAAACTGCTTCTCCCATTTATTTCGGATTTGCAGTTACAAACGTTAGGTTTTGGTGATCTTGCCGCTTATAAATAACAACCCTTTCATTCTTTTTCCTTCATCGCTTCTTTTCATCTTTATCTCTTTCTTAGTTCTGCTTTCTTTCTTTTGATTTTCCGTGATGGATATGAGTGATAACAAGAAACGTGCCGTTGGGAGACCCAAAACTCGGCCGGTGAAGAAGAAGAATGGTGCCTCTTCATCCAAAGCTCCTCGTGGTAAAGCGTCAGGGAAGGCAAGGGCCAAGAACACTCCTGTCTTGCCCAGTTCATCAAGTTCTGAAGACATTGATGAAGACTACGCTGAGTTCTAGAAGACCTATGTTCCTGAGGAGTTCTACGTTTATGGGCCTTCTCCCTCTGTGGATGAAGGTTCTCAGATTACTGTGGAACCAGCGGCGAAGGCGCCTAAGTCTTTCAAAGGTGAAAGCCTCCAAGTGGCATTCCTCGTGGATGAGGATGATGGATCTACTGGTTCGCCTGGGCAAACTGAAGTGGAAATATAATGCCAGGCACCACGTGATCCTTTTAGGATTATGCAAGTGTTGATGCTTATTGTAGTAGTTTTCAAGCACTTGTATAATCCTTGAATAATCTGGGTCATAAACAAGTTGTTTATACGAGTGATAAACAAGTTGTTTATGCGAGTGTAGTCTTAGCATCTCGTACACCGTTTTGAATTTGATGTATTTTCTTTTGACTTTGTATCCAAATCTGCTGTAGTTTTCTTTGAATTTGTATTCGAGTTTGATGTAGTTTTCTTTGAATTTGTATTCGATCTTCAATGAATGAAATCAGATTTTGGATGATTCTGTTGTTGCTTTCACTCTTTTATTGTAGATGATCTTTGAATAGCGCTTTTACCTGTTATAAACAAAATGCATATGATAAAATATAGTAAAGTTACCTCTTATTTGCTCTTTATGGCATTTTCTTTGGGCGACGCCCTTTTAATAAGTTTCGCCCTGACGTTTTGATGAGTTTTTGTGTTTTCTTCGTTCCCAACTAAAAAGTTCTCTGGGCAACGTTCTGGACTTTCAACCATGCTTTGATGTTCTGGACGCCCCCCACTAAAAAGTTTAAAGGGTAACGCCTAGGAATTTCAACCTTGTTTTATTATTCTGGACGCCCCCCACTAAAAAGTTTAAAGGGTAACGCCTAGGATTTTCAACCTGATTTTATTATTCTGGACGCCCCCCACTAAAAAGTTTAAAGGGTAACGCCTAGGATTTTCAACCTGATTTTATTATTCTGGACGCCCCCCACTAAAAAGTTTAAAGGGTAACGCCTAAGATTTTCAACCTGATTTTATTATTCTGGACGCCCCCCACTAAAAAGTTTAAAGGGTAACGCCTAGGATTTTCAACCTGATTTTATTATTCTGGACGCCCCCCACTAAAAAGTTTAAAGGGTAACGCCTAGGATTTTCAACCTGATTTCCGCCGTATCCTACTCGTAAGATTTTACGGATATCGTCGTTTCTATTTCTGACGTTCCCTACTCGTAAGATTTACGGGCGACGCCAAGGTGTTTCAACTCATTTCCGTCGTATCCTACTCGTAAGGTTTTACGGATATCGTCGTTTCTATTTCTGACGTTCCCTACTCGTAAGATTTACGGGCGATGCCAAGGTGTTTCAACTCATTTCCGTCGTATCCTACTCGTAAGGTTTTACGGATATCGCCGTTTCTATTTCTGACGTTCCCTACTCGTAAGATTTACGGGCGACGCCAAGGTGTTTCAACTCATTTCTTTTTAGATGTGTTTCAAACATATGTGACAGTTCTTCACAAACCAAAAATTTTTTAAAACGGTGGGCCTCGATAAAAACTCCTATTTTCATAGGAGAAAAGAGTGTCCCACCGCTATTTATTAATTGGAAGAGAGATTTCAGTACAATTTTTTGATACACATGCAAATAAATTTAAAAACAAATTTAGAAAGTTACACGCCGAGGCGCTGCCTTTCTTGGTGATCTCAACTGTAGTAGAATCTGAGGTTGGCCACATTCCATGTTCGATGTAGGATTTCTCCTTCCATTGTTTCTAGTCTGTAAGCTCCTCCTTCGAACACTTCATTGACACGGAATGGGCCTTCCCAATTTGCTGCTAGCTTTCCTCCCTTGTCCTTTCCCATAGGTCTTTTGAGGACTAAATCTCCCTCTAAAGTGAGCTTTGTCTCTTAGTTCCTGTATTAAATCCAGGTTTTTTTCCAATGCTTCTGAATTTTCCTCCAGTGTAAGGGTGTCTCTTCGCCAACTTGGTGGGTTTATCTTTGCAGGGATCATTGCGTCTGTGCCATATACCATGGTGAAAGGCGCCTCGCCTGTTGAGGATTGAGGCGTGGTATGGTATGACCACATGATTGGTAACAGATGGGCGACCCAGCCCTCGCCCTTGCTTGTGATTCTTCTTTTGATGGCTTTTAGGATTACTTTGTTGGCGGATTCTGCCTGGCCATTGGCCTGAGGGTGTTCTACAGAGATGAAAGTGTTTTGTATACCCTTCCCTTTTCAGAATTCCACTACTTTTTCGCTGGCGAACTGGGTTCCGTTATCGGAGACAATGTATTTAGGTAACCCGAACCTGCATATGATCTTCCTCCAGTAGAATTTCTTGACTTGATCTGCTGAAATGTTTGAAAGGGCCTTTGCTTCTATCCACTTGGTGAAGTAATCTATTGCTACGATGATCCACTTTACTTGTCCTGTTGAGGCGGGGAAAGGTCCTAGGATATTAGTTCCCCACATGAAGAAAGGCCACGGAGATAAGACGGACTTCAACGGCTCTCCTGGGGCGTAGTGCAAGTTTGCAAATCTTTGGCACTTGTCACATGTCTTAACATATCTGGCTGCGTCGATGTGAACCTCTGGCCAATAGAAACCTGCCCTGAGAATCTTTCCTGCTAAAGCCCTCGCCCCAATGTGGCTTCCGCATGATCCTTCGTGTATTTCCTCCAGTATTCCTTTGGCTTCTTCCTGGCTTACGCAAAGCATGATTGGGCCTGAGAATCCTCTCTTGTAGAGTTTGTCCCCTAACATGGAATACCACGCAGCTGCTCTTTTTAGCTTGTATGCTTCTTCTTTCGCTGCTGGTAGCACGTCTTCTTGGAGATACCTTATGATTGGTGCTCGCCAATCCTCTGCTTCTATGATCATCATGACCTCCTCTGTAGTGATGCTGGGGTTTGCAATGGTTTCTTGAATGAAAGTTCTGTTGCTTCCGGGTTTCTTAGTGCTTGCTAACTTTGACAACAAATCTGCTCTCGCGTTCTGCTCTCGTGGGACGTAGATTAGCTCGAAAGATCTGAAGAGACTAGCTAGGCTACGTACCTTCTCCAAGTACTTGATTAGTTGGTGATCCTTGGCTTGAAACTCTCCTGACACTTGGTTTGTCACTAGTTGCGAGTCGCTTTTGGCTTTTAGGTCCGTTATGTCCATTTCTCTTGCCAACTTCATTCCGGCGATCAGGGCTTCGTACTCTGCTTGATTGTTGCTCGCCTTAAAGGCGAACCTTAATGATTGCTCAATGAGGACTCCGTCTGGTCCCTCCAATACTACTCATGCTCCACTCCCTTTGATGTTGGAGGCTCCATCAACTGATAGCGTCCAAGGTTGCTCGCTATTCTCTTCAGCGGGCGTTGTAAGCTCTAGCAAAAAATCTGCTAGTATCTGTGACTTGATTGCGCCTCTTGGGGAGAAGGTTACATCGAATTCTGATAACTCAACCGACCACGCTACCATTCTTCCTGCTAGATCTGGCTTTCTTAACACATTCTTGATGGGGTAGTCAGTTTTTACCACAATTTTGTGGCTCTGAAAATATTGCCTCAGTTTTCTCGCCGTCACTATTACCGCCAGTGAAAGCTTCTCAATCTTTTGGTATTTTGCTTCTGCACCTTTGAACGTCCTGCTGACGAAGTAGATGGGTTTCTCCTCTCCTTTTATTTCTTGTACTAATGCGGAACTAAGGGCCTTGTCTGAGACGGCAAGGTACAGGTACAAAGTGTTTCCTTTTTCAGGGCGAGTTAGGATTGGTGGCGAGGCGAGGAATGTCTTTAACTTTTGGAATGCCTCTTCGCATTGGGTGCTCCACACGAACCTCTCACTTTTCCTAAGAGTGGAAAAGAAATGGAATGCTTTTTCCCCTGCGCAAGATAAAAACCTTGATAGCGCTGCGATCCTTCCTGTCAATTGCTGTACTTCCTTGACCGACGTTGGGCTTCTCATGTCTATGATGGCTTGGCATTTGTCCGGATTTGCCTCTATTCCTCTGTTTGTTAGCATGAATCCGAGGAATTTCCCTGATTGTACTCCGAATGAGCATTTGGCGGGGTTTAGCCTCATGTTGTACTTTCTTACTGAGGCGAGGATGTCGCCTAAATCCTGGTCATGCTCGCCTTCTTCTGCAGTTTTGACAACCATGTCGTCGATATACACCTCTAGATTCTTACCAATCTGCTCTGAAAAAACTCTGTCCATAAGTCTCTGATACGTGGCTCCTGCAATTTTTAGACCAAACGGCATGACGTTGTAGAAGTAGTTACAGGTGTTGGTCATGAATGCTGTGTGGGGAGCGTCAGAGGGATTCATCTTGATCTGGTTGTAGCCTGAATATGCATCCATGAAGCTGAGCATCTTGTAGCCTGATGCTCCGTCTATCAATCTATCAATGTTGGGTAAAGGGTAAGGATCCTTTGGGCACGCCTTGTTTAAGTCCGTGAAGTCCACACACATTCTCCATTTGCTTTTTTCACCATCACGACGTTGGCTAGCCATGATGGATATTTGATCTCCTCTATGAAACCTGCTTCCTTTAATTTGGTTACTTCTTCATTTATGGCCTCTCTTCTTTCTTCGCCGACCTTCCTTTTTCTTTGTGAGACGGGTTTGGTCTCGGGGGAGATGGACAATTTGTGTGTGATTATTGTCTCGTCTATCCCTGGCATATCCGAGGGGTGCCATGCGAACAAGTCGATGTTCTTCTTGAGTGTCGCCAGGATTTTCTCTCTCTCCTCTGGTTTCATGGATGTGCCTATGTTAGTTGTTTGGTGTGCCTCACTACCAATCTGAACTTTTTCCAACTCTTCAATGGGGCTGACTCTTCTGTTCTGGAATTCTTCCCTTGGGTCTAGGTCTAAGGGGCTGATCATGTTGACACCGCCTGTCTTGGAAACTGGGCGAGCCGAAACTGAGGCGTTGGTTGCGCTGTGTTTTATCTTTAGACTTGATTCATAGCAGCGTCTCGCCAATGCTTGATCTCCTTTGATGGTCCCAACTTTCCCGTTATCCAACGGGTACTTGATGGAGAGATATAGCGTTGACATGGCCGCTTCTAGAGTGTTAAAGGCTGGCCTCCCAATGATGATGTTGTACGATGTGAAGGGGGTTTTTACCACCAGGTATCTTACCTTGATGGTCTTGGCTTGATCTTTAACTCCGAATGTTGTAAGCAAAGTAGTATAGCCCATAACTTCTACTTGCTCGCCGGCGAAGCCTACTAGTGTGCCGTTGTAGGGCAATAGGTGCTCGTTGCCGAACTTCCTGAGTCAATCAATACCCTCTTTACGTCGCAGTTCAGGATTTGAACTTGGATTACCAATGGGTCGTCATCATGGGGCATGACTTCCCTTTTGTCCTCTTTAGTGAATGATAGATCCGGAGTGTGCGAGATGGAAGTGTGTCCCACGAACTTTGCTTCGAACTCTGAGCGCCTTATGTATCGTTTTCGGGCGTTGCTGGACTCGCCTCCACCCGCGAAACCTCATGCAATGGTATTAACTGCTATCCTTACATTCTCTCCTTCTGGGTTTTCCTCTTGGTTTCCCTGCGGGTCCCTTCTCACCTTTGGGACCACAACCTTTCCATCAGCGGCGTCTTCTAAAAATTTCCTTAGATGGCCACCTTTTATAAGTTCTTCAATAAGATCCCTCAGTCTGAAGCATTTCTCAGTGTCGTGCCCTTTGCATCTGTGGTACGCACACCATGCGTTTGTATTGTGTCCCAACTGATAATCTTTTCCTCTCTTTTGAGGTAGTCTGGAGAGTCCTGTCTCGAGAATTTCGTCTAAAATATAGACCTTCGCCCTGTTTAGTGGAGTATACTCCTTTTCTGGGAACCTGCCTGAGTCTCGCCTCATTTGATGATGATATGGTTTCCTTTGGGGGTCGTGCCCTCTGTGATCTGGTTGACGTCGTCTTGGTTGGTACGTTTCTGGGGCTCTGTAATTCTTGTTGGCCGGCTCTCTTTCCCTTGCGTCTCTTGATCTTTTCTCGGCGTTACTTTCTTCGCCCTTGATGTAACATTCTGCTCTCTTGATGATTTCTTGCATCGTGGTTGCTGGCTTTTGTGCTAGGGACTCGTTGAAGTGTCCTGCCTTTAAGCCGTTGTGAAACGCTGCAACGAACATCTCCTTATTAGGATTTGACACTTTGATGGTCGCTTCGCAGAATCTAGCCAAGTACTCACGCAGGGTCTCAGCGTGGTTTTGGCGAATGGTGAAGAGGCTGGTGGCGTTGACCTTTATGTGCTTTGATCCGGAGAACTGTTGGATGAACTTGCGCTGGAAATCAGCCCAATCTGCTATGGAGTTCCTTGGCAAATTCATGTACCATCTTAGGACTGCTTCTTTCAAAGTACTGGAGAGCAATATACATTTTAGACGATCAGCCGCTCCTATGATGGTGGTTTGCATTCCAACTGCCATCAAATGCTCTGACGGGTCCGTTTTTCCGTCAAATGTTGGAAGATGTGGCGTTTTGAAGTTTTCTGGGACCCTTGCATCCCATAAGGCTTGCGCTAGGGGTTGAGAATCGTTGATCTCGTCTTCGTCATCCTCGTTCCCTTTGTCTGCCTTTTCCTGATCTAAGGACGTTACTTTGGCTTGAAGTCGCCTTAGTTCGTTGACGGCATCCGTTAACGTCATGTTGTTGCCGGTACCGGTGCCGGTTCCATGGTTGGGTGTTCCTCCCGTCATGCTGGGAGGTTTTCGTCAATTGAAAGTGGTAGGCTGGGAATCGTTTTACCGCAGCCCCACGGTGGGCGCCAAAATGTTCTGGTGAACAAATAAGGCGGGTGATATTTAGTTGGATCGTGTCCAAAGAATAAAATCAAGATGGCCGCTGTCAATTGCGCAGCATTTCTGCATCTATTTCGAATATATCTCCCTTTACAATGAAGCATTAGCTCCTATTTATAGATTACAAATGGCGGTAGTTATGGAGAGCCACGATCAAGGATACCCCATGATCATGGCGGTTTCTTCTTCTTGCTCCGCCTCCCACGTGGTGGTGATGGACGGTTTCTTCCTATTCTCGTGGAGATCATGGTGGTAGGGGGTGGTTACACCCTCCTGTATGCCGTCGTTGCTGGCGGGATCTTTTATAATGGCAGTAGATATTTGGGGCGAGGGCGTAGTCTATGAGGCATATCGCCTCTGCTTTGCTTTCCCGCCAAGTTACGTATTTGAATCTCAAGACTTGTATAATTGGGCCATTCGCGAATTTGGGCCTATATCCTGATTTTGGGCCTTACCCCAGTCCAGATTCATATTTGGCTCGGTGTTAACGCATCCCAATGCAAAGTTGTGTTGATTTTTAGAAAAAACATACACATATTATGTGTCGGATCTCGCAACTTATGCCATTGACCTATCCGACAATATAAACCACTAATTATAATCTCAAGTTAAAATTGATTTTACTCAAAAATAGGTAAATATAAAAAAAAAATTACACCTGTTAAATTAATTTTGACTTATCCGAAAAATCAAGCACATAATCGATGTCGGGTCTCGCAATCAATGCGATTGACTTCTTATAGATCTTTGAATCAATAAAGGTACTAAATATGCAGGTTACTCGGTCAGATGAATGAATCATTGACACACGTTTGATATCACATTGAGTTTACTGAAATCACGAAAGCAACAATAATCTGACAAAACTACATGTGTGATTTTGGAACACTCAAATATAACAAGTTTGGATTCATATATGGTCAGATGTTATCGCATTCCAATGCAAAGTTGTGTGATTTTTAGAAAAAACATACACATATTACGTGTTGGATCTCGCAACCAATACCATTGACCTCTTGCCGATCTTCAACTCAATAAAGATATTAGATTTTCCTGAAATCACAACGAGTGGCAACAATCTTAGAAAACCACGTGTGTGTTTTTGGCATGCTCAAATGTAGCATTTTGGATACATATATGATCAATTTTGTCGTGTCTCAATATAAAATTGTCGTGATTTCTACTCTTTTTAGTTCTCAATATAAAATTGTCTCAAATTAATTTTGACTTATCCGAAATATCGTGCACATAATCGGTGTCAGGTATTGCAATCAATGCGATTGACCTCTTATATATCTTTGACTCAATAAAGGTACTAGATCAGATTAATGAATCATTAATGCACGCTTGATATCACATTGAGTTTACTGAAATCATGAGAGCGACAACGATCTGACAAAACTATACATGTGATTTTGGAACACTCAAACATATCATGTTTGGATTCATATTTGGCCGCTGTTATCGCATCCCAATGCAAAGTTATGTTGATTTTCAGAAAAAAAAACATACACATATTACGTGTCGGATCTCGCAACCTATGCCATTGACCTATCCGACAATATAAACCACTATTATAATTTAAAGTTAAAATTGATTTTACTCAAGAACATAGGGAAATATAAAAAAAAAAATTACACCTGTTAAATTGATTTTGACTTATCCGAAAAATCATGCACATAATCGGTGTCGGGTGTTGCAATCAATGCGATTGACCCCTTATAGATATTTGACTCAATAAAGGTACTAGATCCGTGGGTTATTCGGTCAGATAAATGAATCCTTAACACACGTTTGATATCACATTGAGTTTACTGAAATTACGACGAGAGACAATGATATTACAAAACCGCATGTATGTTTTTGGCATGCTCAAATACAGTATGTTTGGATACATATATATGATCAATTTTATCGTGACTCAATGTAATATTGTCACGATTTGTACTCTCTTTAGGCTCCGTTTGGATTGATGGAATATAATGGAATGGAGCAGAACAGAATGAAATATATAATAATGTTCCATTGTTTGGATTTGAAAAATAATAATGGAATGGAGCGGAGCGGAATGAAATAAGATGGAATGAATTTAATATAATACCACAACTTACCATCAATTTTGTTCATCTCCTTTTTAGAATATTTAAACAATGGAACGGAATATTTATTCCATTCCGCTCTATCTCATTCCACTCCACTCTATTCCGCTCCACTCCATTCCATTACATTCCATCAATCCAAACGGAGCCTTAGTGACCAAATATACCACTTATTCAATAAACTTCAAAAATAAGTTACAATCACTGTGATATTCTTTTTCTTTTTTGTTTACAATAGAGTCATAAAAATAAAAATTGAACCTATGACCTAATGCGATTACTGGGATTTCTAAGATACTACGGTACAATATGAAATATTTCATTGCCAAGTAAATTTTCACTCCAATTTTATGAAACGTGCCGCACATCCAAACAGAAGGAAAACAATTGCAGCATGCAGAAGCAAACATAGGATAATATACCAAACTTGCAATTACTAGTTGAAGCACCGCATCAATCAACCATGGAGCTTGAAAATTTTGACTCAAGAAAGTTGATAATCCGTAAACAAAAAAGAAAAAGTTCCCAAACAAACAAAAGGCAAAGCAAAAGCTCTTCCGCAATATTCCTCCATCGAAAATCGAAGCAGTTCATTCATTCTTCACGTTCCGGACCCCGCACTCTCTGAAACCGCATTCTCATAAGCCAAGCTGAGCCGAGCCAAGCTAAGCTTTTGTGGGTCCCAAAACCACTAATAATTAGGTGATCAGAGGCAGTCCACATGTTATGTGAGGCCTCCACCTCCACGCGACAAAACGCGTGTCTCTCTCAATCACGCGCTTTAATCATTCCCACGGTGCTGATCATGCACGTCCTCCGTAGATTCAGTGAGTCTTCACACACGCTATCATTATTACAATAATAACCGTAAAACAAACTCTGATCTATACAATATACATCATTATTTATTTTTCGCTTTCATAAAAAGCAGTGTTCATTTGTTTTTTCATTTGTAATAGTAGAAGCGTAGAACAGAAAATAAAAAAAATAAAGAAGAAAAAAACAAGAACAAGAACACTGGTAGTAGAAGCAAACACTGATATAAATTGAACGCATTACTCGTGAGTTCATTTATTGTGTTTTATTTTTCTATTCCATTTGGGTCTAAATCAGCTACGACGCGGTGTAGAACATTCTTGTGTCGTAGCTACACTGAGAATGGCTTCTGACGGAGCAACTTCGGCGGCCAACAGTCGGAGGAAACCGTCGTGGAGGGAGAGAGAGAATAACAGGAGGAGAGAGAGACGGAGAAGAGCCATAGCTGCGAAGATTTACGCAGGATTAAGGTCTCAGGGGAATTACAATTTACTTAAACACTGTGATAACAATGAAGTGTTGAAAGCTCTTTGTGCTGAAGCTGGTTGGACTGTTGAAGAAGATGGCACCACTTATCGCAGGGTACAAATTCTCTCTCTGTTTTTCTTTTGATTAGTACTGTTTAGTGTTCTTGGAGATCCTGGTTATTTTTTTTTTTAATTAATGAATTTGCATCATGATATTTACTGTTGGATTCAAATCTATTACTATAATTGTCATAGTTTTTCAATGGATCGAATCTGTTTGTTTCTAATTTTGGGGAAATTTTGTGTGGTTGGGATATTTACTCTATATTTTTAGTCAAAAGAATTTCAGAATCTGTGTTTTTTTAGTCAAATGAATTTCAGAATCTGTGCTTTTTCTAGAGTCTATTTTTATTGTGGAATTCTTTTAATCAACTTGTTCATTTCTGATAGTGTTTTTGTGTCTTGTGTTTTTAAGAGTAAGAAATTTGTTGATGCTTATTTCAATTTAAGGTAAGAATCTATGGTCTATCCATTCAGTTATGCCACATTGGAATCAAAAAGGGAAATTTAATTTCTGTGTGAAATTAAATACAATGAAACTTAACAATAACAATTGACTGAATTCAGCATCTATTCTTGGGTAATTGGAGCTGTCTTTAAATAATTTAATCTAATCTAATTTGAGTCTGTTTGGATTGACTTATTTGACACTGGTGAGAATGTTTAGAAGAGCTTATGGAAACAGTCTCAGTACTCAAATATGTTCATAAGTTATTTTTTAACTTATTTTCATAAACTCTCAGAAGATAATTTATGAAAACTATTTGACTGTAATATTTTGTTATAGAAATAATTTATATATAAATATTTTTGCTAATTACTTATGATAAGTTGAAAAAAAGAAGTTAATCAAGTTGTTTATACAAACATGACTTTATCTGGTTTGGGCTATGACGATTATTCTTTGTGATTGAAAACTGAATAGGGATCGAGGGCAGCAACACCAGGCGATGGTGCAGGAAACAGAAACAATCCATTTTCATCGCAAAATCCAAGTCCTCTTTCATCATCATTTCCAAGTCCAATCCCATCCTACCAAGTTAGCCCTTCTTCCTCTTCATTTCCGAGCCCGTCTCGTATGGATGCAAACAACAATGCATCAAATCTCTTTCCATACGGTCGTGCTGTGTTCCCCAACATGTGTCTCCCACCTTTAAGAATATCAAACAGTGCACCTGTGACGCCTCCCATCTCGTCACCAACCTCAAGAAATCCTAAACCCATGATTCCCACATGGGAATCTATTGCCAAAGCATCCGCTGCATCGTTCAACCACCCTCTCTTTGCAGCTTCTGCGCCCACTAGCCCATCGCACCGTCACCTTTATGCACCGCCTACTATACCTGAATGTGACGAGTCTGATACTTCTACTGTTGAGTCTGGCCAGTGGCTGAACTTTCAAGCCTTTGCAAATGCTGCTAAATCAGTCTCTCCAACATTGAACTTTATGAAACCTGTAATCAATGAGCAGCATAACATGGTGCCTGATAGCAGAATGCAAGAGATGAGGATTTCAGAGCCAGAGTTTGGAGTGCAGGTGGTGAAGCCTTGGGTTGGGGAAAGGATTCATGAAGTGGGTTTGGATGATTTGGAGCTTACTCTTGGACATGGAAAGGCTCCCAGTTAATGAAGACTAGTAATGCATCCGGTTGTATGAGATGTCGTCCAAATGGAACCCTCAAATTCTTTCGAGAAATAGAGAGGATCCCAACTCTTTTATTTTATGTTTGAATCTATATCCAAAACTCTCATTTATTCTCCTTTCTTTAACATCTATATAAATATCTTTCTTTAATTTATTAGGATTTTAATCATATAGTGCAAATAAAATAAGAATTGTTATTTGATCTACCTCTGTTACTTTGTTTTCTTGTATTTTAATATCCATGGATACCCAAAAGAAGAATGAATTCCTGGTATAGTAATGAGTAATGACCCAAGTTTACCCTTGTTAACTTGACCAATTTTATAATGGTGAGATATTTCTATTTAGCAAAACAATGCAATTACACAATAGGATTCAGACAGTCAGTTCATGCACAAAACCCAAGCAGGCTTTTATGACAGGTAAAGCACAAGCAGGTTCCTGTATTCTGCACTACTTTGATTAAGTTACTATGTTACTACTACTAGTGTACTAATATTGTGAGAAAATATATGGAGGCACCTTTAATATTTTATGAACATGTTTAGTGTTAATTTCCTAAATTTTAATTATTGCTACAGTATGTCATTATAATAACTTGGAGTCAATGATAGTGAACACATTTCAATTTTTCAGAGTACAATTAAGTCCTTTAACCCTTAGCACAAACCAATTAAGCTATTAAATCCGGTATGAATACTAGTAAATAGAAACAAGTTTAAGTTATGTTTTAGAGTACAAAATTGACTGAGGAAAATCAATTATCAGCAATGGCCAATGAGGCAAGGAAGGACGCTAACATTAGGTACCTATCGAAAGTACTCTTGAGAGCCCTCCCTTCTTAGGACACTAGTCTTCCGAAAAAGTGCAACATGATACAAAATAGTGGACATGGAAGCATTATCAATTGTACATAATTCATTTATAAAGCTGGAAATTTATTACAGAACACTTAAACAGAACCTATCAGCAAGTATCCCAAAAGAAACATACACATTCACGTGGGGACATAAAAAAAACAAGATAAGACCTATCATTTTCTGGTTAGGTTAGGTGCCATACAATTACAAACAGATTAACAAAGAATAAACAAATACATAATCCATATTATACAATACTAATCAGTAATAATACAATCAATCCCACATCTTTGAATATCATCTTCAATTTTATACCTTTATTCCCTTAGCCTCAGTTTTAATTTCGTTTTTGATTGTCATGTTGCATTCTTGGTGCCTGAAGCATGTTAATAGATGATCATTAACGAGTCCTGATACTTGCATGAATGAATAAACTACTTTTGGTCCAACGCATTGGAAACCTCGGCGCATCATATCCTTGCTAATGAGTTCTGCTTTTGGAGTCTTCACAGGTATTTGACGCCCGTATCGAAATTCATTTCTTATTGGCTTGTGGTTTACAAATTTCCAGCAGTAATTGCTGAATGAACCAAACTCCAGCTGAACCTGCAAAACAGAAAATGCATCAAAATATTTTGAATCTCAATGCATAGAAATATATTCTTGAAACAAAAAAAAGAATTTTGAAGTTACCTTGAGTAATTGTTTAGCATTTTCCACAATGGCGCGGAGTTTTTGTTCTGATAACAAAGGATTACCGTTTATTTTTGGTGTTACCAAATTCTTCTCAGTAAACTGAGCAATTGAGGATGGATCAAAATTTTCAAAAAGCTTCCTATAATGACAAATATATCAAATAATAAGAGACAAATAACAAGGAATTATATATAAAGATAGAAACATGTCTATAGAGATAGAGACATGCCTGAATATGTCTCTGTGGTTAAGAATTGCTGGCCAAGTGTGTTCTGCTAATGTTTGTGAAAATACTAGAAGCTCAAATAGCTTTCTATCATCATCAATAACTGGAACACCCCATTCTTGGTCGTGGAAAGAACTATAAAGAGGGTCTGTTAAGAATGAAATAGCAATTCTTGATGAGATAAAATGCACTGAATAATTCTAAGCGACAATGAAGTTCATAATCCCATAAATCTTTTTTACAATCATAATTAAACTCCCTTTTTTTTTGGTTTATGTTAGTATCAAGAATCAATCCATATTAAGAATGTACTAGCACATCCAAATATTATAAAAAGAAAGTTGTTACATTTGTCACTTAATGTAAATATAAGATTCGTTGATTGAATCATGTGATATATTTTTTTTGAGTAATGCTATTTGTAGCGAACAATAATTTCACGAACGGTTCACGAAGTGTTCTCCACCGTCGGATGCTTTTTTTTATTATTATTAAAATAAAAAGGAAATGAATAAGCATGCAACCGTTTGCCACTCAATGTATTATTATTATTTTATTTTTATAAGTCTATTATTGTTTTCCCCCAAAATCTAGTGTGTGAACTGTGAATGTTATATGTAGAGGCACCAGGCAGATTAGAATCGTGTGAATTTCATCATATCGTATGGCTTATGCAACAAATCTATTGTTTTTGTCTAGAGTCCTTTAGAAAATCTGTTATTGTCTCATCTTTTAAAGTAGAAGCAGTAGTATTCTTACCTAAATCTATCGGCTAGTGAAATTCAGCTTCCTACAGATTGATTTGTCTTGAAACATGAAACTAAAGCAAGAAGGGTTAATTCCCAAAAATACCACCGCGAAAGGGGTTGATTGTGTAAAAATTTCAACTGGGACGACAGTTTGGCGGCGAAGGCGACCAAGATTGAGCCGTTGGTATTATTTTGCAGGTGAAATAGAGAGTGGAGTCTAGCATGAGAGATTGGTGTAAGTGCAAGATGGATGGGAGAAACATTGATGGAAATTGGAATGGATATAATATATTTTAAATCAAGAAGATAGGAGAAACCAGTAAAGCAAGAAGAGGATATATAGAGTAGAAGTAGAAGTATCCAGTTTTTAAATTGGTTTTGCCATTTGCCACATTCGTGATGTTTCGCGAAATCTTTCCTCGCGAGATTAATCATTTCCCATTTTTTTTTATCACCTATTACTACTACCGATGGAGTTTTTTGTGTTGCCAAATTTGATGAGATATATTTATGGGAAATGATATATGCCCCGAAAAACTGCTCACGAATTCATCGCGAAAAGCAAAAACTAATTTGGTGGCACCATATATACCAATGCTTTTTTCCACCGTGTTTGCCGGCCAATCCAGAAATTTAATTGGTTGATGAAAAATCGTGATAAGTTCGTGAGAACATGTGTCCCTATATTTAGCAATGCTCTAATATTTATATTGAGTTGAGAAATATTTTTACATGCGGAGAAAACTCCAATTATGTTATTCTCATTCTCATTATTATTGTTCATATTTTTAAACAAATTCTAAATATTCTAAACATAAATATTATTGTCAACATCATGAGTATTAAAAGAATTAGTATTAGTATTAAATTTGTTGACGATTAATATTAATTTCTAAATTTACTAAGAAGGAGCTAGAAATAGTTTATATTTTTACTGTATTAAAGTATTTGTTACATGTTGGAGAAAAATGTAATATAATTAACAATATGTTAATAAAGAAATAATTAATACAATTCAAAATTTGAAAATTTGAGAGTGATCTTATAAAAAAGAGGAAAAAAATCCCAAAATAATCTTACATTTATAGAGGTTATACCTTAAATTCTAAAAAAAAAAGGAGGTAGTACCAAACAAGTAGTTTAATGATTAGAGTTTTATCTATAAGGCGAATAAATAATATGTCTGGGTTCAAACTTGAGCTCTTGCATATGAAATGCATGTCTATATCAACTAAACTAAGCTCACGAGACTTCTTAATTTAATATATAAAAATTAAAATGCCATAATTTTCTTAAAAAAAATAATGAAAATGCCATACAGTATCTTGAAAGGGTATATACTATTATTACCAGTATCTCGAAGATGCAGAGGCAGAGACTTACCAGAATTAGGTGTGATCCAATCGCATCTCTTGGACGGTGCTGAGTCCTTATGACCCGGAGACACGTGGCAACCATCTGTCTTCATCTTCAACCCGTTGCGCTTCATCTTTGCACTTCTTCTTCCATTTCCATTCTCAGCGTTGACCTTTTTGACCAATGATTTACTAGAAGAAGATGAATCCGAGGAACATGTGCTGTCCGAAGATACCTTATTAGTACTTCCGACAACAACGGAATCACAAATTTCCGGCACTTGTTTTCTTGGTCCTTGTGTTCTCTTCTTCAAATTTTCCTTCTTACGTTTCGTTGTTTCTTCATGAATCGTTGTAACTATGTTTCCGCCTGGTTTTAGAATAGCTCGTGGTTCAGTAGCACGAGGAGATTCAAGCTTCGTGGCTATGGGCATTTTCGGTATTCAATTATTTTTTTGAAATTCTGTGTGTTGTTGGTTTGAAATTTGAAGTGAGTGAGTGGGAATTAATGTCTTGAAATAGTTAGTAATAAGCTTAGGCGAAGGGTCGTAGTCACAATTTTGTTCGGTAACGTTAAGCAAGCAATTGGGGGTGTTGTGTTATTGTTTGTTTGGATTGGAGAGTAACTTACTTTGCTTTTCTTTTGTTTGCTTACCGTTAAGAAAAAGAATCCAAAGCCTCTCTCTACCAAAGGCCACGTAATGCTGTTCGGTACCCATTAGTTACCCAACGGCTAGGTGACCCCTCACAATGTCACAAGTCACAACCATTGACCAACTCTATTTAGTGGATGTTTGGTTCCACTTCTGGAGTAGCCAGAATTGATTCTGGACGTGTAGAATTGATTCTACTTGAAGCTAGAAATCGTAGCTTCTGATTCTAGAATTGATTTTTACACTCAAAATTTTTGTTCAACTCACTTTTACATGAATATATCCAAACATAAACCACTTTAACTTAAAATTAATTTTGGCCAGAATCAATTCTATCAAAATCAATTCTCGTTACCGCAGAACCAAGCATACACTTACATGATTATTACTTTTACCACCCATGGTTTCTTGGACGCGCCATATGAAAAGATATTGTCTGTGACTTGTGCTACGGACACCTCCCATAAACATCATACAATTATAACATATGTGACTTAAGTCACGGATGTTATTTTCTAAAATTACTCATTTTTCCTACATCCGCGACTTAAGCTACGGAAGAGTATTTTAGTCATTTACATTTGTAGATTTCTAGTTCAAACGGCTTGGGCCTTCCCCATTCACATACTCATATACTCTCAAGCCCCCCTAATTTTTACATTTTGAACCGTTCGAAATATATTTTTTGTTTGATATCTTTTAGAAATTACATTCTAATGGGCAATCGAAACGTTAACTTCCGATTACATTTATAAATTCCAATGGTACTTTATCATTGTATTTACTATTATGTGTATTTCTTGACTTTTCTATTATTGCATTCACACATATCAGGACGTAACTTTTGAAAGATACCAAGCGGAAGATATATTTTGAATGGTTTAGAACGTATTTTTTAATACTAGTAGAAAGGGAAATTTAAATAGTTTGGAAGGCATGTGAGCATATGAGAAGGCCTAAAGAGCAATTATCTTCTCTTTTACATTGGAGAAAATTAGCTCATTTACATTATGCCAGTTGCTTATATCTCCCACCTTTACTTGAAAACTGACCCCATCTAGAAGTACCATCACAAACAGGCAAAAATACTATTTTTCCAACCGGATAATCAATACAAAACAATGTTTGTTATCCATATGGAACGATAATTTTGGGATCGATTTTCAAGCAAATGTGAGAAGATAAAAACAACTCTCTTACATTACACTAAGTAGAGTCGTTGCGGTCTCACGTAGGTTGTTTATTGTTTATTTGCATGGAAAATTTCTCTCCCCACCCCTCATGTTTCTTCTACCCCCAATCTTTCTTTTTTGCCTTAAAATAAATATTTCGGACTTCAAATTGTTTTTCCTTGAATTTTTTTTTCAGAATGTGTTTTCCGAATTTCTTCTAAATTTGAACTAGGAAAACGCGTTCCAAAATTTTTATAAAAGGGCAAAAAGGTAAAAACGGGGGGTAAAAAAGAAACACGGGGAATGAGAAGAGAAATTTTCATTTGCATGTAGGCTCTAGTTTTACTGACTTGGGCCTGCCATATTTTGGGCCTTTTGTTTGGGGAAGATTTCTTTTCCCACCCCCCGTATCTCTTTTTCACCCCCCTAAAATCCAATTTTACCCGTTGAAATTCAAAAAATTTGAACGGAAAAGATCGGTATACACGAACCGAACTTCTGGAAAGTTCGGTTTACGTAAACCGCTCGCTAAATGATCGGTATACGAAAACCGATCTTTATGTTTATAAACCAGACGATCAGTCTTTCTTCTTCACTTTCTCATCTTCACAAACACTCAATAAAAATCTCCTAACGTGATTCTTGCGCGATTCCGTCCATTGGTGGCTTAAATTCAAGTTTGGAACGTTGCCTAACTGCATCTACACGCATTGGAGCTCAAAAACAAGGTAAATTTCGTAACCCACCGTTTTGTTTTCGCTTACCTACTTCATAGCTAAGTAGTTTTCTGACACACTTTAGTTCGGTTTTTGTGTGCCGAACTTTAGCTCGACTTACGCGTGCCGAACTTTACTGTGTCTGCAATTTCCTGCATAGCTCACTGCATTGGTTATATAATTTGCAATATTGTTGCATTGGCTTAGAAAATAAGTAACTTTAGGACTGATTGGTGCATTGCAATAGTAAATATGGATTTCATATCCTTAATTTCCTGGTTGGGTTATTTATATGCAAACCATATATCATGTAAATTGATAATTGTTGATAAGTGTATATTGATTAATTTTTGCCTATGTTATTTTGTAGTTATGGCTGATGAATCGAAACCTCCGGATGAGAGTAGAGCATTAGTAGCAAGACCTCCGGCAATAAATGTGTGTGTAGGTTCTCATTTCGAGACGGCTATAGGATTCGAGTCAAAAGAAGCGGTGGTTAAGTGGGCTCGTGATGTAGCAACGCCGTTAAGATTTTCAATTGTTGTTGTAAGATCAGACAACGGTGGCGGTGTTAGAAAGCAGGTTGCGGCTCATGTGGTTGTTGTTCAAGTTGCGGTTCTGCCTCTTCCCAATTTGCATTGTCATCTAGGAATTGACCTGCATCAAAGGCCTCATCAGGTGGATCAACTTGTGCTCGGCGTGTGCGGGAACGTGAGCCACCGGCTTCAGCATCATGGCGTCCTTCCACGGCAGCAGGTTGAACTTTCTTGCGTCCTCTTTTTGGCGGAGGAGGCACTTGTCTTCGAGCAGAACCATGTGCCCTGCTATCTCTACCGTGTCGCCCTCTACCAACATCTTCTTCCATATCTAAACAAAGAAAAAATAATTTATGATCAACAAATAAACTACCACAATTGGTTTCAATCCACAATCAAACATAATTGGTATCTAATCTAATTCAAAATTATGCATAAACTTATATTACATCTCTTACCAAATCAAAATTCCAACTTTAACCAAAACCTAATCAAATTTCAAATTCAACATAATACACATTCATCCTAATAACCAATAATCAACAATGTAAACAACATGATTTACAGAATACATGCATTCAACACTGACAACCATTCATCTCTAAACAATTGAAAAATCAAAACTTAAACCTATACCTAAACCTAACCAAAATAAAAAATCAAACTAACATGCATTCATCCTAGTAAACAAAAATCAACATCTTCAACAACATAATTTCAAATTTATCACAAAATCAGAGAATTTTCATACATTCATCTTCCCAAAAACGCAGAAGCTTGAGATGAGGAAAGAGGAACACAATTAAGGATCAAAATTAGAATCTAACTTACTTGATGGAGTAAGAATTGATGAAGTATATGGATTCCGGCCTCAAAAACGAGTGGTTGATGCAAATTGATGAAGCTTGATTTCTTAGGGTTCTAAATTTTAAAAACCCAGAACGGTGAAATGGGAAGAGGGAGTTAACGTTCTGTTTCTATAAAGGAAAAGTTCGGTACTCGTTTACCGAACTAAAAGCGAGCGGCTTATGAAAACCGAACTTTAAAAAAGATCGGTTCGCGTTTACCGAATCGTGTTTGCATATAGGGGGGTTTAAATCCAGCAAAAGTTCGGCACGCGTAAACCGAACTTTGTTCTCAGGGGCATAAAAGGAAACACAGGGGGTGAAAAAGAGATAGGGGGGTGGGAAAAGAAATCTTCTTGTTTGGGTTGTTTTATTGAGGGGAAGTGCCCTCTGTTTGTGGTAAAATACATACGAAAATGCTAACGAGTGTTATTGGGAAAATTAAGAAGAAAAATCTAGAAATATCATCTTGAAAAGTGGTTTAATTAAAAGAGTAAAAAAAAATGCTTTCCAATGTAAAACTTTTTTTTTTTGTTGTTGGTAGATTTCCAATGTAAAACTTCTATTGCTTCCTTAGCATGACTCAAATGCATAAATGGGTTAAGGCAAAAAAAGAAAAAGAAAAAAAAAGAGTACAGATTGGTTGGTTTGTTTACATTTAGACAAATAAAATGTAAACTTATTATATTAATTAATGAGATTAATTTTTATGCACAAATTATTATTATAGAAATAAAACACACACAACACATGTACCATAATGAAATATGATCAGGGCATTTGCACTATAAATACACTTATAAAAAAATATGGTAGTTTTTCTTCTTCTGAACTGTATGAATTTCTAAATCATAGAATTGTATACATTGATACATAGCATCAAGAATATGCATTAATGAATAATGAATATGAAATAAAAGTCACCAGTACAAAGAAAATTAACAGACATCAAAGAATTTGTATGCATACCAAAGTGGAGTGATTCGTTTATATATTTTTACAATGAAACTAGCTACAAAATATGAAGTATCACTTACAATTCTAAAGAATACATACTTCAGAAAGCAGCTTCCAATAAGGTATTAGCAGGCATTAGAGTGCACCAACCATATTGAATTGAGTCCATGCCTCCTGCATTATAAATATATATACTAATACATTCAATTTTTGTAAAAACGCGGTGAATTAAATCGATAAGGCGTATTATAATCTTTTTTTGCATAGCAATAGCCAAAATTGGTAATGCTAATAAGTTAAGACAAACATGTTACCTGTAAAATATCAAAAACTTTTTCTGCAATGTACTTTTGTTCTGAAGTAGCACCCTTTTGCTGCAACTTATCTGGATGTAGACTGAGTAAAGCTCTCTGATAAGATCTTTTCACCGCGTTCCCTTCAATTATATCAACAAGCGGCACAGGCTTCCAGCCACAGTTTGGCCAAAGTACCTTTATTCACGACGGAAGCCATTTTAACATGATTACATACTTATGGAACCAAGGATTTCAAAAGCATGAAAAGAATACATGATTATAGTAAAAGAACTTATTTATTTTTTCTTACGTATTGTAATGTTGATAGCAGCGAGCGTATGTTTCCTTCCTTCCCTTTAGACCATTGTTGTATCTTTTTATCAATGACCTACATTGTGTACAGAAATATATGCTCAATATTGTTCTTCTATTCTACAAGTTGATTAAAATAAAACATGTGTAGGTAAGTTGCAAATTACTTGGATTTCTTGAATTTCTTGGTCTTGTGAGACCTCATCTTCATCTTGGGATAATACTTCAATCTGCAAATTCCAAATCATGAGTTTATCCACATAAGCACATAAAATTAAAAAAAATTAACACTTGGAACTTATTCAATTTAACAATGGATTACCGTGAAATTCTCATGGAAGGACTCGTCTTGATCTCCAATATCAGCAAATGAAATGTCCGGAGTTTCTGCTAAAAGTATGGTTTAAAAGATAACTTAGAGAAAGATATAATGTTACTAAGATATTCATAATTCCACCACTGCTAAGTTAATACATTCTCTGGGATTTGCATAATTAACTAAGCAAGCAGTACCTGATGCTGAGATATCATCTTTCTGTGGCAAATTATTGGCAGGCATATCAAGTGTCTCTACGGTATAGATCTTCTTCGACTTTTCAGGATCTGCATCCACCTGTGAGAATTGAAACAAATGTAAGAAAATCTTAAATACCTCATTAATGTGTATTCAAATTATTGACATCCTTTTAAGATTGTGAGTGTCTTCTTCAGCTGCCATGCGGCAACACTTACATCATTATTTGCCCTTACAGTTCCTTTCTGCTTGTATGTATAACCACCCTGAGGTCGAGATTTGGATTCATCTTTAGGTTTTGTTACCGTTTCTTGGTTGAATATTTGAACAAAGTCTTTGACCTTCCCTTTAACTCGGCCTTTTCCCATACTTCTGCCTGGGCTTAATGAACCCCGGGAAGTAGCTTTGCTATATTCTACACCTTTCGCGGAAACTGTATTTCGCTTTTCGTCTTGCTTCTTTGGATTAATAGGAATGTCAAAATTGGAAGATAACTTTGAGCTTTTCGCCATGTTTTCTTCTCTCCCCTTTCGAGTAATCTCATCATTATCTGACATATACAACGAATGACAGTTATCACAGGGCAGTAAATCACACACACACATACACATAGCAGAATACCAAAGATGGCTTTACCTTGTTTTACATTACTTTTACGAAATAGAGAATGTAATGATTTGATCTCATTTTTCTGAGTTTCACTAGCAACTTCACTTTTTTCGTAGAAGACTGACTCACTTGTAGAATGAGTACTCGATTCTGTTTTAGCGCCAGATGAGATAGGACTATCAAGAACATCCTTAATAAGAGTTTGACGGCTACTCAACGAATCTGATTGAGGTTTGGCAGAAACTATATGGTCTACAGTCTGATGTGAATCTATCTTGTTATGAGTAGTTGTTGAAGCAGTTAACACATCTTGTTTTTTATTTCTCATCGAAGAAGAACCGTTGTATATTATAGGACTATCATTTGCAATGGTAATCTCACTGACCATAGATTCCTCAAGACTATCATTTTGTGCGGTTATCTCAGTGACGATCCATTCCTTAACGCTCGAGCTTTTCTCAAGTTTAAACTTATCTTTTGTCCTCGAGGTTCTCTCTGTCCTAAGAGGCATTGACCAAGGCACACCTTTACTTGCCCATTTGTATATCGAGAAATGGAACTTATCATTACTGGTATTATTAGGAGAAACTTCAGTTATAGATGCGTCTTGTTTCATATTGTTTCCTTTGTCTACTTCATCATATAGGCTCGAGTTTGAGAACTCCTTCGATAAGAGACTTTGCCGGGAAGATGGTTTTAAATCAGTTTGCAACTCCTTATGTTGGGCCGAAAATCTAGATAGGTGAGAATCTGAGAAGGCTAATCCATTTGAAGCAGCAATACCGATTTCGAGTGGATTCCTAGGAGGGGAACCAAATGTTCGAAGGTCCGACCCTTTTGCCATTATGGCTGGAAGGCTGATCAGTTGAATTTAGGAGGAGTAAACATCAGAGGCAAATTGAATAAGTCATTATTGCATTGCTTTGATATTATCATCATCATCATCATCAAATAATGATTTTTTTTTATGCATTGATCAACATATTTATCAACTCAATTGACCTTTATTTTTTAACATTTCAATTGTTTTCATGATACTTCTGATTAATCTTCTCGCATTGTGATTTTGTTAGTTTATAACAATTCAATTTTAACTATTACAAAATCTATAGAGAAGTGTTAGCAAGTAGGAAGATACTCTAACACATTTTCTAACATTCTTTTTTATTGATTAAAATCTATAAATGAGAGTGTGTTGCTAGCAATATTCAAAATGATATTACATCTAACCTGATACAACTTTAGATATTTATCAAATAAATCCCTAAATTCACTGGGAAGGTGAATAATAATATCAGAGAGAATACATGGTATATACATGAATGAATTTTACTTTCACTATACATCAATTTTATTTTAATTTTTTTTTATTTTTGTGAATTTGATATCCTCCGCAAGCAACCGTTAATTCCTCAAGATGGATAGGACCACCATGGGAGGCAAAACTCTCCCTCGGGTGATTTAACACTATTGCATTCTCATAGCTGAATTTAGACTCAGGACCTCTGATTAAGTAAGAAGAAAAGAAACATTTACAATCTCATCTAAGTGTTCTTGGATACTGTGCATCCGAATATATTATCACAAGATGCACTATCGATTACAATTCAATAAAAAAACCAACATTTTGTGGTTACTTATAAATTAATTAACGGAAAAATACAAGTTTTTTGATTCTCATCGATGTTAAAATACGATAGTGTACATCTCCATAATTAACTATATGGTTAAAGTCAACATTTTAAATAATTACTCTATTATGATTATTATTGATTGAAATTGTAAAATTATAGTACCATAAAATTGATTTTAGTTTGACCAGTTTAAAAAGAAGGTGAAAAAGTGAAAAGAAAAACCTGAAAAATGATGATGTAGGAAGAGAAGATGCAAGTGGTTGAATAGCAGGGCTGAAAGCAGCACCATCACGTTTCTTTGGTGTTGAACTTCCACTCTGTGGCTGAGATTCTTCTCCTCCAAATATATCATCAAAGAAATCTTTAGCTTTTTTATTAGGATAACGCCTCCTACTCCTAATTCCACTATCTTCACCAAACACAGGTTTCTCTCTTTCACTCTCCGGTGGCCAACTACACCAACCTGTTTCACTTTCCTCTCCACTTACCGATGACCTGCGTCTCGGTGGACCCCCAAACACGTCGTTAAAATCAACGTCCGATTTCCTCTCTGACGTGCTCGGGTCGTCGTCGTCATATCCTAACAGAATACTCTCTCGTTGTTCAGGATAGGAATAAATTCTCTCCATTCAAAATCTGGCGGGAAATTGTTAGTGCAGACAAGTTTTTATGAGAGACAGTTATCATGTCAGGGAAGAGACTTTTATGAGAAACATGTTACTATAATATAATATGAATCAGATACATCAATTTTTGTCGAGACTCACAGTCGTAGTGTTACATAAAAGGACAGTGTGGTGAGTAGTATTGTGGAAATCTAATAGCAATTGCAAAACCACAAAAATAATAGTATATGGATAAAGTTGAAGGATAATTTTGTGACACTAATTAAATCAACTGTCTACATATAATAAGGGATCTGAATACACCACAGCCTCTCATTCTTCCTCTCTGGCTTTGTCTTTTTTCTTTCAACAATACTTTGTTTGTTTGCTAAATATCCCCCCAAATTCAAATAGAAAATCATTTGTAATAAGAAACATTGCAAGTAATACATTGAATTAAATAAAAAAAAAAGAACAAGCTTAACTTTGATTAATTAAGGCCTTAAGATTTAACTAAAAGCTATTGTTATTTGCGATATGACTCTTAAAATTTTAGATTAGGTCTAACTTAGCTCTATAAAAATCGGCTTCTAATATGAAGAATCCAATTAGTGTAGGACTTGTAAACAAAGGACAAGGGAACATAGCAAGAGTCCAGAATATATATACACAAACATTGTGGTTTGAGGAAAGAGCCAAATTGTACTGGTAAGCAATAATATTTCTATGTTCAATGCAGAAGAAACCAACAAGCAACCAAACAATGGAGGAAACATCAAATTTTAAGATGGGAAACAAAGTTTCAAACTAGTATTTGTCATATTAACACTCCATCTGTCCAGTATTAACACTTATTTGAATATTTTTCAAAGATTAAAAAAATTATAAATGAACGAGAGAGAGTAATGTTTTTACCAAGGTTACCCTTATCAAATATTGCTGTATTCGTTATTATTAATTATCATAAATGCAATGTAAAAAAATATTATTTCATAATGATAAAGGTAGTATTAATTAGAGAACATAATTGAAAAAAAATAAAATATTATAATTAAAATTGGAAGAATAATTTTTTTGGGACAATATTGTTACATATAGGTCCGTTATTATGGGATGGATGAGTATAAGTTATAAGTTGTTTTCATAATTGATCTTGAATTATATATGAAAATATTATAGACATGTTATAAGTTGTTTCTATAAGCTCTCTCAAACAATTTTACAAGTATTTATTCTAGTAGTTAAGTTTGAATGATATCAAGAATTCACTCCCTTCATCTACAAGTTGAAATGCTTTATTTTCTGCAAGTGAATTATTCAATTTACACTGCAAAAGAGCCTAACATTTTTTTTTTTTGATGGAGCAAAAGAGCCTAACATACTTACAAGAGACCATAGATTACATGTTATGCATTTTCAGAGGCAGTAATATATGTAACTACAACTGTAGTGTCTTTAACTTGTGCTTATAAACTGGAGGGCCAATGTAACCTTTTTCTGGGCTACTGCTTGAGGAATTACTTAAGCCATAATACAAACTGCCAAACACCCATCAGTACTAGCCAATTATAATGTCCAACATGAGCATCACAAATTGGAAAAAATCTATATGAAAAAGGCAATATATATGAACCAATGTAGGTAACATTTTCCCATGCACAGTCTAGAATAGAAATGAAGTCAAAATCAGGGAAATACATTACCATTACCACCAAGTATATATTAAACCAGGGTTTAACAAATTACTCTTAAATATAAGCCCTCAAAACTTTAACAAAGAATAGTTATGTAGGAGTCTGTATCATTCGGTCACTAACTAACCACAAATGAATTTAAAAATCATGGAAATAGGCTGCAAGGCTTAATTAAAGCAATAAACACAATGTATTGAATATTGATATTGAAATTATTCACATAAAATATACAAGAATTATAGAGTATACTCGGTGCTAGAGGTAGGAGTGTTATAGTTGCACCAAAATCGCAAATTGGCCTAACTTAGGGTTTGTTTGGACTAACTTATTTGAGTTTATTTGCTAACATAATCATGTTTCAGCTTACGGAAACAACTTATGATAGCTAATGAAAATAAACTCTCCAAGAGAACTTATGAAAATAATTTATAGTTTATAACTTTATTTTATAGCTTTAAGCTTATTATAAATCTCCAGGAGAGCTTGTGAAAATAAAGTTATAAGCTTGAAGCAGTTCCGATAAACTTATGAACTTCATCACATCTTGAATGGTTTGACTCCCTAACATTTACAAACTTGCAATTTTAACTCCCTAACTTTTATAATAGCACTTTTAGTCCATAACTTTAGCCCATTTTGCAAAAGACTTGCCCCCATGATTTTGACCAAGACAGCGTACACGTATACAATGAATCGCATGTCACATCAGCATGTCATGTAAGCGACTGTCCACGTGTGCGGCGACTTGTTGACATGACATGTGAATCACCGTTCATGTTTGCTTTGACTTGGTCAAAATCAATGAAGGCAAGTTTTTTGCAAAGGGACTAAAGTTAGGGGAGCCAAAATTATGGAGCCAAAATCGCAAATTTGTGAAAGTTAGAGAGACAAAAATGCAATTTAGCCAAAATAAAAAAGTGTACATTTTTGGTCCGAGGATAAAATAAATTTGATTTTGAGTAAATTGATTTCAATTAAAACTAGTTTTTTTTTTTTTTTTTTAAGCAAAAGGGAGAAAGCTAAGTTGAAGAAGTAAGGACATCCCAACTATGTTGGCACCCCCCTAAGACTTCAACAGGCTAGCTAACCCAAAATATTATTAAAAAGAAAAAGAGAAATACATCATCAAAGAACTTGGGGGGACTAGACCAAAACCCAAGTGGGAGCATGATAACAACTGCCTCGCTAAAAACCTTACCTGTAAAACCCAATGGGTAAAACCAGGTGAAGGGAAAAAGAGTGCAGTGCTCCAATAAAGTACACAGAAAAGACATCAGAACTTACAAATACGAAAGTTAGGCATACCTAACTTGTTGGATTCTAAACTATCCCTTAGGAGCAAAGGCTCTTCATCCCAAGTAGTAAGGACAGTAGAAGTTAAACCATAGTTAGCCAAAAGATCTGCAACTTGATTTCCTTCTCGATATATATGCGTAACCATGAAGTTCATTTGACGAACCATTAACAAAGTGTTTTTCCATCTGTTCCGTAGATTCCAAGCAACCAAATTATGAGGATTGTTAAAAGCAGCAACAACAAGAGAAGAATCAGTTTCCAACCAAAGACTGTGCCATTGATGTTGAAAAGCAATTTCAATTGCTCGCATCGCACCACTAATCTCTGCGACAAAGGAAGAAACAATACCAAGAGGCTCGGCAAACGCATAAATAAAATCCGATGCATCGCACCACTAGTTTGAATTTAAAGTCATTTATATTTATATTAAGTAATAAAAATATCAGTTGAACCATAAAGCTGCTGTTTTTTAGAAAAAAAATAATCTTTTTTCTTAAATCACTTTTACAAATTTAAAAACAAGTGATTTTGACGTTCACTAATTTATAGAATAATTTTTAAAGATTTTACAAAAAAAAAAATCTATAATAAATATATGATAAATAAGTGAAAGTTTCTATGACACATTGATAAATTAAAGTGTTTTAGTGCATTTTATTTCCAAATCAATATATTAACGATCATTTTCATAAATAAGAAATCTATTTGTCGACTATTATATTTTAGAGAAAATTACTCCATAAGAAAAAATATAAATTCATAGTTTATAAGTATTATGCTAATTTTTCTACATTTTTTACAAAAAATATTCAATACTCACTATTGTAAGTAAAAAAAAATTATTTTGCATGCAACTTTGATAAATAGCATTTAGTATTATAATTTTGTAAATGATAGAAAAACTTTTTTCTTTCAAAAATATTCATTTAGCTGTTAATTTAATAACCAAATGCGCCTATACATTCGAACATAAAAAATCTTGAATAATTATTTCAAAAGAGTTGTGTTATTTGAATTTAAAAATACATAAATCATGTATAATACAGTATCATATATATATATTTATCTCTTTTTTTTATCGATAATTAGAAGCATTCAAAAATATATATTAAAATAGATGAAAATTGTATTTAACATCAAAATACTGATATTAAATTTTCATTTCACTTTTTGGGTAAGGAAGTTAAAAGAAAAGGGAGAAAAAAAAACTAAAAGGAAAAATTAATCATAAAGAAATTCACATTGCACTATTCACGAACATCTTCCGAAGACAATTATTCTTTAAATTTTAAAAATGGGTCAAATTAATATCTCAAATAGGCAAATTCGTCAATTGGCAAAAATATAATCCAATCCAATTTAAAAGTATCGGCGAATGTACCGTGAACTTAGCACAATTGGTAGGACATTCCATTATATATATAGGGAATCTGAGTTTGAACTCGGGTCATTCAACTATCCACTTTAAAAGTGAAATTTCTAGCTACTAGACAACTTCAACCCCCTTGGTCAACTGCTATGTTGTACAGTGTGACTTGGCACGTTAAGTGTATATGTGCTGTGTGGCTGTCACATTATTGTCATCTCAGATGGACCACTTTGCCTGGAAATTTTGTGAAGCTAAAATGATTTTGGGACAATTTGCTGCTCATCTTTGTTTGCACAACAATGTGATTGTCGAATCTGATTCAATAAAAGTGGTCCACCATCTGGTGAAAGATTGTTTGACTATAAAAAGTTCAAACAAAAGTCCCATATCTCTTTTGTTGGGTGTAATCTGTTGATTCATGTTTGAAGAGTAAACAAAATTAATTTTAAGGGTATATAATTATTTTAATATGTTTGGGGTGATGTCAATTATAATAGATTTTAATTTGAAGTTACGAGTGTATGTTTGATTTTATAGTGAATAAAATTAATTTTGAGTGAATTGATAGCGTTCAAATGATTCTTAATGAAATTAAGCAAAATTTGTTTTATAATGATACTCTCAAACCGTAATTCACTTTACATTCAACTCACTTTTAATTAAAGTTAATTTCATAAAATCAATTTATTCAAAATATGGTTCGTTAATTTTAATTATACGTAAGAATTAATGATCGAACACATGACAATTTGCTTAAGAAGCTCAAATCCCTTACCGCTTTAAGTTTTGACCAATGCATTGTTGGTTTAAAGACATATTATATGTATTTACATACGAGTGAGACTATGTAAAATTATTTGTTGTAATCTCATAATAATACATTTAAATGTTTATTATTTCATTTTACATATTTTTCTCTCTTATATAAATAGTTAAAAATTATTGATAAAAGTTAGTTCATGATGCATTGAATTGAGAAAATAAAAAGTGAATAAAAATAAAATTCTTTGGCGAAAAAAAAAAAAAAAAAAAACTAGAAGAGTAAGTAAAATTTAGTTAAAAATTATTTTGATCAATATTCAAAATTATATTCTCTTAAATTAAAGTTTATTAATCATTCAAGTTCAACCACTTGTACATTTTAATAGTAATGAGGAAAATGTTTTGCGTTGGATAATATCATTTCTCGAAGGATAAACACAAGGAATTAAAATATCTAGAAAGAAAGGGAGCCATATCAACAATTTGATGATTGAAGTTTACAGAAAAAGACATCATATAAAATAGACATATATACACATTATAAATAAATATTCTAAAATTAGTAGTTGTTTTTACAATCGAGTCAATTGTATGACTAGAGAGCTCAAATAGTGGTGCCAAAGATACAGAGCAAGAGTATGTTGATTTACCAATCAAAACTCTGGGTAGGCCACTTCCAATGCAACTAGTTTTTCCCAATTTTAAACTCGTCTCGTCTATACACTCGAGTCGATTCTTGGGAGGAATAAATGAACTCGGGATTGTTCCAAAGTTCATTTCTAAAAACCAGAAAGTTAACACTAAAAAACTCTTGTCTACGTGGATGAATCAAAGTTCCCGCCAAAAGATGTGAGCAAAGCAGAAAGATCATCATCCCGTCTACCCAATCCCATGCTTAGACCAAGAAGATCACGGGTCATGGGTTGGCCTGATGAGCCCATAATCTCATTCCCACAGGGAAGTAGTCCAAGCCCAAGGTAATCTGGCACAAGTTCATTCTCTTGTTTTACATTACCATTGCCATTCCATTTATCTGTTTTGGTGCTGCTAATACTGACACTGTTTTCTTTCAAGCCTAAAGCATGAAGCAAGGATGAGTTGGATGAACTTGAACCCATTTGAGCAGCTTTTTGGAGTAAGGCAGTGGCAGATAATGCAGGACTGTAGTGGGGAAGAGGGTACTGATCATTGTTGGTGTTGTTATTGGAGAGATAGAGTGGTGTGAAAAGTGAGAGGGTTGTAGGTTCTGTGACAGAGAAAGATGTGGCGGGGCAATCCGAGTGAGCCAAGCTTGTCATGAGGCTGCTGAATGAGGAACAACAACTGGTAGAAGCGGAAGCGTTTGAAGATGGAGTTGACAGCTTTGTTGGGTTTTCTGCAATATCTGATTACAAAAAAAGTAAAAAACGATCATGAAAAATAAGAACTGATGGATAGCATAAAACAAGGAATTATAAGGATTTAAAAAGTTGCCAATGGATAAATTGACTTGAATGAGAATGTAAAAGAAAAATCCATATATTATAACCTGAAACAGAAAGGGAAGAAGAGCTTTGGCGATTGAATGCCTAGAGCAAAAAGGAAACAACTATAGTGACATTTTCTTTATTTTCCCCTTTTAACTAATATATATACACACTTCATTTTCTTTAATAAATGTGAAAAAAAAGAAGCAGTAATATGTGTTAATAATTAGAGAGAAAGAGGGATTATAAAACACATCTTTTGTTAATAGAAAAACATAAATTAGTCTTTCCCTTAAGTGTTTATTATATGATCCATATTGTGGGCTGCATTACTACATAATGGCAAAGAAAAACAAAATAAAAATAAAAGTAAATAAATGGAAGAGACAAAATAAAACACACATCTGTCAGGTTCAAATAATGTCACCTTCATTTGTCCAAATAGTAGAGGGATTTAGATCCTATTAATGGTAGAGACATACCGGTAAATAGATACATAATACTCCGTAGATAATTTTATCAAAATAATACAATTTATTAGCAACTGTTTTGCTTCAAGTAAACAATCTTAAAACCACATTATATTATTTTGTTCGCTCAAATAACCAAGCTCAGGTGGGTAATAAGATTCACTTGAAGAAAGAATAATTCAGGAAAATCCAAATTGGATGAATAGAATAATTCTTGATAAGATTTTTTTTTAACTTCGGAAATACTAAAATTAGGAAACAAATTATTAGCACAATAACTTATAAACTGAAGCCATTTATATCTGATACCTGAGTTGTGAACAGACGATAAAGTAGGAGGAGACGCCACGGATATTGTTGACGGAGTAAGTGGAGGCGTTGGCGGTGCAGATGAACCCACAACAACATTGCTACCTCCTTTCCCACTCTCATCCGCCAACACTACATCGCAGAACGCTCTGTGCGTAACAAAACTATCCCTCCTATAATCAACAGTAATATTCCACCAATAACATAACATAACATAAATAAATTAATAAACATTTACAAGAAGAACAAAATATCAAAAAGGGAAAAGAAATTAACCTAGCGAACAAGGAGCCACAATCACATTTATATTCTCTACTTCCACAACTCTTCATATGTGCTTTACAATCAGATTTCACAGCATAATTTTTAGAACAACGTTCACATTTCCACTTTTTCTCACCGTGCTTTCTACTAAAGTGCTTTTTCACTCCGGTCAGGTCACCTAGCGCTCTTGACGGATTGTGGTGTACACAGGAAGGCTCTGGACAAACGTACACTTTCTTGCGGATTTCTTCGGTCGCTCGCTGCCGGAGTTTCCATGGCATGTTATGTCCTCTCCGGTGAAGTTGCAGATTCTGTTCTCTTTGGAATCCTTTGTTGCAGATCTCGCACACGAAACGGTTCGTCTTTAACAAAGTTTTTGGTGATAAAGCGATTACTTCAGCATTTGGATCTGCAAACGGAAACACCAGATAATTGATTTAACACTCATAAGTACTTGAAAAAGTAATAATAATTAAAGTAACTAATAATAATAGATTAAATTTAATTGATGATTTATTATAGATATTAATTATTACTATTATTATTATTATTATATACTCCACCTGGCATTCCAGCGAGGCTTCGCTTCTTTTTTGGCGGTGTCGGTGTTGGAGAAAGTGGCGGCATTGGTGATGGTGAAGGAAGGTAGTAGTTGAGTTGTTGTGTTCACGGTGAGATGGAGAAGCGGAGATAAACGTTATCTGCCGGTGGTGTGTACTGTGTATACGACGAGACTGCGGCGGAAAAATTGGTAGAAGAGAGAAAGAGTGTAATAATTTCTTATTCTTTCTTCAAATGAGTAGTACGATATGAATCATATGATATGTGCATATTTGACAAATACTAACTAGATAAAGTGGTGGTAGTTAGTTAACCATGGTTGAGTTAGGATAGAATATACTCCGTATGTTATAGTAGTGGTATAAAAATAAAGGAACGTGTTTTAAGGGCACATTACATATGTTTAAAAATTAAATATAGAAATTAATCGTTAGTTGGTTCAGTAGTGATTGGCGCTGAATTTTATAGGGAGGATCACGGTTCAATCTCTTACAAATGTGATCAGAAGAGTGCTTAAACCACTTTATGTCTGAACTGACCTCCGAACCAGATTAAATTGATGGTTAAAGAAAAAAAAAACTATATATAGAAAATTTGTTTTAAAAGACTTACATTAAGTATGTGTTTGGTTTGGCGTTTTCAAGCCCCAAACGTGAGTTTTAATTTCCAGATGCGATTTGAACCCATTTTTGGATGTTTGGATTGTTGTATATAGTTTTAATTGACTTAGTCAAAGCTTACTTGCCTGCCAAGCAAAAGCTGTTTAGTTTGTTAGTTGTTCTAGTTTGTTAGTTTTCTGTTAAGCTTTGAAATTCATATAAAAGGCCTAAGTGGTCATGTAACAGGATACATTGATTGAATGCAAAGTAATGCAAAGCTAGTTACACCAACAAGTGGTATCATCGAGCCACGTCGCTAACTGCATTCATCTAGGTTCCAGGGAAACACAGTGTGGAATTGAGTCTTTTTTCAATCTTTTTCTTCTGGGGAGGGAAACACGATTGTCTGTGAGGATCGTGTTCAGATTGCGTTGTGTTTTTTATTCAATTTGTGCTTTCTTGAAGGTTCTTCAATGGCGGAGAACAGAGATTTTGGTTTCCCGATACCAAAATTTGATGGTCATTATGACCATTGGGCAATGCTTATGGAGAATTTGCTCCAATCAAAGGAATATTGGACCATTGTTGAGACAGGAGTGCCAATTCTTGCAGCAGATGCTAATGCTGAACAAACAAGAATTGCGAATGAAGCAAGATTGAAGGATCTCAAAGCCAAGAATTATCTGTTTCAAGCTATCGACAAGACGATCATTGAAACAATTCTTGACAAATCTTCATCAAAGGCTATCTGGGATTCTATGAAACACAAGTTTCAAGGATCAACAAAGGTCAAGAGGGCTCAATTGCAGGCTTTGAGAGGAGAATTTGAAACCTTGCACATGAAGGATGATGAATCAGTGAATGATTACTTTGGCAGAGTTCTTGCCACAGTAAACAAGATGAAGATTCAAGGAGAAACAATGGAACAACGTATTGTAGTTGAAAAGATCCTCAGATCCATGGCCAGAAAGTTCAATTATGTTGTATGTGCAATTGAAGAGTCCAACAATGTGGAGACACTCTCAATTGATGAACTTCAAGGATCTTTGCTAGTGCACGAACAAAAGATGAAACCATCAAAAGAAGAGGATCAAGCTCTAAAGATTACTCATGGAGGTGGTAACTCAACTAGAGGTAGAGGTCGTGGTGGTAGAACAAATCAAGGCAGAGGTAAAAGATTAAATAAAGAAAATGTAGAATGCTATAAATGTCATAAAATTGGTCACTTTCAATATGAATGTCCTGAAAGTGAAGATTATGCTCACTATGCTGATTTCAAAGATGATGAAGAAGTTCTGTTAATGGCATTTGGTAACTCTTCAACAAATTTTACAATAAGCAAAATTTGGTATCTTGACTCAGGATGTAGTAATCACATGTGTGGAATCAAGGAATGGTTCTTTGATTTTGATCCAAATTTCAGAGAAACGGTAAGGTTGGGAGACAACTCTCAAATGAATGTAGTAGGGAGAGGTAATGTGAAGCTACATGTAAATGGAATGACACAGGTCATCACTGCTGTGTACTACATTCCTGAGTTGAAGAACAATTTGCTTAGTATTGGACAGCTCCAAAAGAAGAACCTCACATTTGTCCTAAAGAATGACTGGTGCAAAGTATATCATCAGGACAAGGGATTGATCATGACCTCTAAAATGGCTTCCAACAACCTCTATCCCATCATCACTGAAGCACAACTAGCATGCTTTCAAGGTAGACATGAAGATTTGAGCTATCTATGGCACTGCAGATATGGCCACCTCAACTATAAAGGCTTACAAACCCTGAATCAGAAGCAGGTGGTGAGAGATTTACCAAAGATAATTGATTCTAAGCAGGTATGTGAAGATTGCTTGGTAGGTAAGTGTAGCGGGCTGGAAAATCACTTCCATTTTTCATACAATGAAGTCGCCATTGACGTTTATTTATCCCGTGGGGGGAAAGGAAAATATCACGAAAACCTTGGTTTAGGTTCGGGAGTTGGTTATGCGAGAGGAAGGTGTTAGCACCCCTCGCATCCATCGTACTCGATGGGAACCGTTTAGGTGGTTTGGGGTTCGTTTGCGTAGGTTTGAAATAAATTGCCTTTTATCTCTTACTTAATCTCTACTTCGTTTCCAAATAAAATAAAAAAGGGTTTTTTTATTAGTTGAGTTTGACGGTTGTAGGAGCCCGCTCCTACGTATTCCCCGGTGCAATGGGAAACTCAAAACTCACGTAGTTCTGGTAAAAAATTGTTTGTGTGGTTGGTTGATTTTAGTGGATAACGTTTATTTCGTATTCCGCTGACACAACGACGCTTGTATGCTCTAATCAGAGGCTTAAGCTGTGTGTGTGTCAGAGGAGTAGATAAAACGTGTACCCATTGAAAAAAGAGAGTTGAATAACGGATGTTGCTTATTTCGCATTCCGCTGATACAACGACGCTTGTATGCTCTGATCAGAGGCTTAAGCTATGTATGTATCAGAGGAATGGATAAAGCGTATATCCATGTTTTCTGAAAAGAAGTTTGAGTGTGTGGGGTTAACTTTTAACGCTTAATTAAGATGAGAGCAACTTGCCATCGCTAGTCAAATGTCTAGGATCCAAGTTACCCGGAGCGGAAAGAAGCAAATGCTAAGTTCCCCCTTTTTCACCTTTGTTATTATGAAAGTCTTGATTTAATTTGATTAAGAAAGTATTCCAAAAGGAAAAGACGAAGGTTGATTCGTTTTAGGGTTGGATTAAGATGAGAACAACTTGCCATCACTAGTCAAATGTCTATGATCCAAGTTATCCGGAGCGGAAAGAAGCAAATGCTAAATTCCCCCTTTTTCATCTTTGTTATTATGAAAATCTTGATTTAATTTGATTAAAGAAAGTGTTTCAAAAGGAGAAGACGAAAGTTGGTTAATTTTAGAATTTGATTAGGATGAGAACAACTTGCGACCACTAGTCAAATGTCTAGGATCCAAGTCATCCGGAGCGGAAAGAAGCAAATGCTAAATTCCCCCTTTTTCATCCATTATTTATTGCAAAAAGTTTGATTAAGTTTGATTAAGAAAGTATTTCTGGAAAGAAAAGACGAAGATTGGTTTATTTTAGAGTTTGATTAGGATGAGAATAACTTGCGATCGCTAGTCAAATGTCTAGGATCCAAGTCATCCGGAGCGGAAAGAAGCAAATGCTAAATTCCCCCTTTTTCATCCATTATTTATTGCAAAAAGTTTGATTAAGTTGGATTGTGAAAACAAAGTCCAAGAGGAAAAAGAGTGCAAAATTAAATAACAATGACAATTGATATAATAACAATGCGACAATTAAATGTGAATGAATGCAAATATTCAAATGAGAATGCATGAATCAACACGATATAGTTAAATATGCATGAATGAATCAAGAATGAATGATAATTAATGATGCATAATTAAATAAAAATGCATAAGCTAAAATAACGTACAATGAATTAAATAACATAAACATGCTAAATTAAATCAAAGTAAATGAGATGAGTTAGAATGAATTGAAATAATGCTAAAGAGTTGAAGACAAGCATAAGAAACAAAAATAAGCAATTAATCATAATTAAGCACTTAAGTAAATAAGCTAAAAAGCTAGAAAAATGATTAAACAACAAGCTAAGGGAAGCATGAACATAATCTGAAATCAAACATGATATGAGCAAAGCAAAATGGTCCAGTAAGCTAAAAAGCTCAAGCACCAAATAAGTGCTTATGAAAATAAGCTGAAAAGTGATTAAATAAGCTAAAAAGCTAAAGAATAACTTAAAAGCAAAAATAAATGCTCAAATGAGACAAACAGGAATCACACATGATTTAAGCATAACCAAATGGTCCAAGAAGCTAAACAGCTTAAGCACCAAATAAGTGCTTATGAAAATAAGCTAAAAAGTGATTAAATAAGCTAAAAAGCTAAAGAATAACTTAAAAGCAAAAATAAATGCTCAAATGAGACAAACAGGAATCACACATGATTTAAGCATAACCAAATGGTCCAAGAAGCTAAACAGCTTAAGCACCAAATAAGTGCTTATGAAAATAAGCTAAAAAGTGATTAAAATAATCTAAAACGCTAGAAAATAAGCTAAAAAGCTAAAATAAAAACTCAAAGATGTAGAGCAAAATTTAAGCATAGTAAAGTGACTAAAATAGCTTAAATAAGCTATTAGTCACTTAAGTGCTTTTGGAAATAAGCTAAAAATCAATTAAAATTAATTTAAGCTGAGGGGGTGCAGAAAGTAAAGGAGAAATAACACAGGGGGTGCAAATATCAAGTCTGCAGAAAAAATAAAAGTCAACAAAAAAAAGATTCAGTGTTACGCTGAAATTAAGGAACACGGTGGAACACGCGTTGCAGGACGTCAGATCTATTCATTAAAGCATCCAACGCGCGTGATTAAAGCTTCTGATCCAACGGCTATGTTATTTTCTCTTGATCCAACGGATGAGGATGAATCTGAAAAATTGAGGGAGCAAGGTGAATCTTCTTCTTCTTCATGAAGAACACGTTGAAGAACAACAACAACATGGATTCGGCCAAATTCGATAATCATCAAAACTTGACCAAATCGCGCGAAACGAAACTCTATCTTGCTCGAGTTTTCGTGGTGGTCATGAATATGCCATTATTTTTTACAGAAAGTGTCTCGAACTCGAGATAGATGGAGATAAAGTTTGAGTGAAATTTTGGGAAATCACAAATTAAGAAGATTCGAGTTCGATTTATCATTGGAAAAGGTTCTTGGGATGAAATAAGGATGAATGGAGTTGAAAAACGATAGAAACAGAGGCTAGAAACTCCTACTCCATTATCACATTTTTGTGAGTTTTGTGAGCTTTGAATCTCTCAAATTATGGGTTAGAGCTTGTGTTTTTTGATTGTTTTGTGCTACTGGAAGTGTTTGGAAACTTATTTGATGAAGAAATTGAAGTTTGAAGTTGTTTTAATGGATTTTGGATTTTTGAGAAAAATGGAAAAATGGAGCTTTTGGGTGAGATTTGGCTGCGCCGTTTCTGAGGGTTTTTGCTCTTGAGATATTTTGTACTATTTTGATTCTCTTTTTTTTGTTTCAAAAAAATGGTGATGAGTGGGATAGGAATAGAAGGATCTAGGTTTATGGTGAGGTGTGAGTGAGATGGGAAATTTTTGGTACCCTTTCTTTGATTCTTTTATCATTTTTGAATAGAAATAATAAATAATAACAATAAAAATGCAAGAATAAAAACATGCATGAAGGAATTATGATTATATGAAGTATTTGTGCATTAAAAATGGAAAGAAAAAGAATTGATTTTGATGTTTAAAAAGGTTTCTTGAAATGCAAGTAACTAATTAAAAATAAATAAATAAAGAAAATGTGAGGGCAAAATGGTAAAATTTTGTCTCTTATGATAATGCTAAGCCATAATCATGCAAGAAAAAATAGTTCCATGTGTTTTTGTGTCAACATTGATTTTTAAATTGAAAAAAAGGTTTTGTTGACTTATTTAGTCAAAGTGTTGACTTTTGGTCAAACTGTTGACTTTTTGATCAAAATGTTGACTTTCTTGACTTATGCAAAAGTGAGAGAAGTTATGGGTCAAAATTGGAACAAAAATGCATGAGGGGCAAAAATGGAAATAAAAATAAAAAAAATGTAGGGGCAAAATTAGGGTATGACAGCTGCCCCTATTTAATTAGCTTGGACCGTAAGAATGCGAATAACCTCGGTATTCGTATTCTTTCGGTAAAAGATAATTAAATACAGAATGCCCTAATTTTGCGGCCTGAATGATGATAGGAGAGAATAAACCTGCCCGGTATCTTCGATATCCTTATCTCAGGATTCTGTACCTGAAGGAACTAACGCCTGAACCAGGAGTTGTATGTCCTTGAAACAAACACATGTAGCACCTCAGTGTTGAAGAGAAATCACCACCCTCGGGCCTACGGATTCCACTGAATATCCTTCTCTCAGGATTCTGTATCTGAAGGAACTAACGCCTAAACCAGGAGTTGTACGTCCTTGAGACAAACAAATGTAACACCTCGGTGTTGCACTTTGAAGAGAAATCACCACCCTCGGGCCTACGGATTCCACTGAATATCCTTCTCTCAGGATTCTGTATCTGAAGGAACTAACGCCTAAACCAGGAGTTGTACGTCCTTGAGACAAACAAATGTAACACCTCGGCGTTGCACTTTGAAGAGAAATCACCACCCTCGGGCCTACGGATTCCACTGAATATCCTTCTCTCAGGATTCTGTATCTGAAGGAACTAACGCCTAAACCAGGAGTTGTACGTCCTTGAGACAAACAAATGTAACACCTCGGTGTTGCACTTTGAAGAGAAATCACCACCCTCGGGCCTACGGATTCCACTGAATATCCTTCTCTCAGGATTCTGTATCTGAAGGAACTAACGCCTAAACCAGGAGTTGTACGTCCTTGAGACAAACAAATGTAACACCTCGGCGTTGCACTTTGAAGAGAAATCACCACCCTCGGGCCTACGGATCCCACTGAATATCCTTCTCTCAGGATTCTGTATCTGAAGGAACTAACGCCTAAACCAGGAGTTGTACGTCCTTGAGACAAACAAATGTAACACCTCGGTGTTGCACTTTGAAGAGAAATCACCACCCTCGGGCCTACGGATTCCACTGAATATCCTTCTCTCAGGATTCTGTATCTGAAGGAACTAACGCCTAAACCAGGAGTTGTACGTCCTTGAGACAAACAAATGTAACACCTCGGTGTTGCACTTTGAAGAGAAATCACCACCCTCGGGCCTACGGATTCCACTGAATATCCTTCTCTCAGGATTCTGTATCTGAAGGAACTAACGCCTAAACCAGGAGTTGTACGTCCTTGAGACAAACAAATGTAACACCTCGGTGTTGCACTTGAAGAGAAATCACCACCCTCGGGCCTACGGATTCCACTGATTATCCTTCTCTCAGGATTCTGTATCTGAAGGAACTAACGCCTAAACCAGGAGTTGTACGTCCTTGAGAAAAAAATGTAACACCTCGGTGTTGCACTTGAAGAGAAATCACCACCCTCGGGCCTACGGATTCCACTGAATATCCTTCTCTCAGGATTCTGTATCTAAAGGAACTAACGCCTAAACCAGGAGTTGTACGTCCTTGAGAAAAACAAATGTAACACCTCGGTGTTGCACTTGAAGAGAAATCACCACCCTCGGGCCTACGGATTCCACTGAATATCCTTCTTTCAGGATTCTGTATCTGAAGGAACTAACGCCTAAACCAGGAGTTGTACGTCCTTGAGAAAAACAAATGTAACACCTCGGTGTTGCACTTGAAGAGAAATCACCACCCTCGGGCCTACGGATTCCACTGAATATCCTTCTTTCAGGATTCTGTATCTGAAGGAACTAACGCCTAAACCAGGAGTTGTACGTCCTTGAGAAAAACAAATGTAACACCTCGGTGTTGCACTTGAAGAGAAATCACCACCCTCGGGCCTACGGATTCCACTGAATATCCTTTTTTCAGGATTCTGTATGATTGCCTCTCCTATTGGGGATGAGCAAACCGTTGTGATCATTTTGTAACAGAATTCCTCCAGAGTTTGCAATTCACTGGGGAGGAGATTAGACATGGTTTCTCAACTAATCTGCTGGGGAGACAATTTACCACCCGACTTGCGAGAAAAGAGATCAAACTGCCTTTCTTGTGATTAAGTGACCAAAGCCTGTATTCTGCAAGGAGAAACTTTTGAACCTGCTTTATGTATGCATGTTTATCATAACTATTTATGCATAGAATGAAGTGCATATATGTGATGCCATGAAATGACTGTGTACTATTGGAAGTCGGGTTTCAACATGGGTGTTAATGAACACTGGGTTTTATTTGGGTTCCATTGAATATTGGATTTTGAGTAGGTGCCAATAATGATTGGTCTTTGAGTGGGTGTGCCAATAATCATTGGACTTTAAAGGTGTTTGCCAATAATCATTGGACTTTAAGGGTGTTTGCCAATAATCATTGGACTTTAAAGGTGTTTGCCAATAATCATTGGACTTTAAGGGTGTTTGCCAATAATCATTGGACTTTAAAGGTGTTTGCCAATAATCATTGGACTTTAAAGGTGTTTGCCAATAATCATTGGACTTTGAAGGTGTGCCAATAATCATTGGACTTTAACTTTGTGCCAATAATCATTGGACTTTGAAGGTGTTTGCCAATAATCATTGGACTTTAACTTTGTGCCAATAATCATTGGACTTTGAAGGTGTTTGCCAATAATCATTGGACTTTGAAGGTGTGCCAATAATCATTGGACTTTAAAGGTGTTTGCCAATAATCATTGGACTTTAAAGGTGTGCCAATAATCATTGAACTTTGAAGGTGTTTGCCAATAATCATTGGACTTTAAAGGTGTGCCAATAATCATTGGACTTTAAGGGTGGCAATGCAAGGTTAGGTTCTTGATTGTGGAAGTTTGATTTGGCTATTTTGTTTTTTCTGAGTCATTGGTCTTGTGGTATGGGGCATACCTGATGCTTGAATGACGTGATCAATGCATGCTAATGATTTACATGAATGAAATGACATGACTAATGCATGACGCTTATTTGCATGAATGAAATGACATGACTAATGCATGACAATGATTTGTATGAACGAAATGACATGACTAATGCATGACAATGATTGGTGCCCCTATGGTGGGTGGTGAATGTTTGGAGATGGTATCATGGCCTTCGTGGGATGGTGGCTTGAAGTTAATCCCCGACACAAATTCCGGACCCAACGGTTGCGGATGTTCATCAAGCTTTGCTCGAGTAGCTTGAAGGTATAGGGAGAACCTGCCCCTGTGTATCTTATCTTGTCCCAGTCTGTTGGGCATTTGAAGTGCTTTGCCTTGACTCTCGGCTAACTTACTGATATTGGTTCTCCCTCTCTGAGAGGTGTGCCCCTAGATTGAGCCATCCTGAAACATGATTGGCTGGGCCAACAAGATCCTCATGTGATCTGCCCCTAGTCGTCAGAGTTTGCTTTTGATTGGCAGAACCCCAAGGTGGTTTGCCCCTAATTAAGAGTGTCTTGAACTGATTCATTAGGTCCTTGAAAACTGAGTTCCGATACCGCTTTCCATGATGCGATCTTAGGACACTCTGTCCATGCCGAATGACCTTTCTAAGGGATGTGCCCCGTGATTAAATGAAGTCCTGAGATAGCTGCCCCAGATTAGTCCAAGGTTCTTCTTGATTGCTTGGTAACAGCTCAGAATTGGAACTTCCTTATTGTCAAGTGCAGACTTGCAGATAAACCTGTTTGTTTGGAATAGTAATTCTAATGCCATTTTAATGCAAGTTTTGAAATTGAAGTTGAGATGGTATTTATGTACAATTGATGTATATTGTGGAAGAAAGTGTGAGAGTATGATATTAACAAAGATTTTTGGGAGTCAGGTTAACGCAACCTTGCTACCGTATGCTTTCAAACTAAACCTTGTTTCAATTAGGTCTTTTGAGGGTTATAACGTGGCCTGGTTTACGGTTCATGAATAAAAGGATATAAGGCTCAAAGTTTTGATTACAACCCGTCCCATTCTTCGTGATGATCTTCAGCCCTACGTTCAATTAACTCAACTCACAAGTCTAAGTCCTAAGAGAGATTTTTTTTTTTTTAGATTGTGATGGTTCGGGAACCAAGGATGTGTTTCCCTTTTGTTGTGGCAGTCACATTGCCTTTGTTTTGGTCACATGATTTTGTTTTGTCATGAATCTTGGTGACCTTTGCTTTTTGCATTTTTTAATTTTTTTTTTCAATCCCTAACTTTTGCCTAGACTATTCTTTTGCATTTTTAGTCTAGCGGGATACCCTAATTTTTGCCTAAGCCATTTTGAGGTTTTGACTTAGCGGACTTTTCTTTCTTCTCTTTTTTTTTATTTTGTTTGGCGAATTGTGACTGCCTTTGTAATGGGTGATGAGGAACACCTTATTGATTTTTCTTTTCTCTTGAAACTCGAACGCATGGTTGAGTTAATTGAACACTACCCTGCCCCCGGTTAAGATTGTGGGTTTTTTCGATAGAAAGAAACACCAACTTCTAGGCTCAAAGGGGGTGACTACGGATTATCTCCCTTATTTCTCCGGTGTTTGGGAATTTGAAACAATGCCTTACATCATCAGCAAAGTTTTATTTGAAAGCATACCGTAGCAACTTGGTTTTTTGTTTTTCATCATCCTCTCTCCAATCTTTGTTTCAAACAGAAATAATAGAGAAAGAAAGGGAATGAGGATTATTGATATATATTTTTTGCTTTTGTGAAGAGTAAGAAAGAAAAGTGAATGGACATGAAAGAATGGATTCAAAACATGCATTATCATTTCATTAAGATTACTATTGCAAACAAACAAAGTTAAAATGCTAATAAAACTTAACAAACAAGGAAGTTAAAGCAGGACAGCCTGAAGATAGTTTCATGGCTTGATTCGATCCTTGAACCCTTCAACTTGCACCCACAAATGGATCTACGTGACCGGACAACAGACTATCCTTCACAATTGGGCTCTCCCTTCCATTGAAAGTCAACCGCTTCTGATCAATGAGTTCTTGAACCTTGTGTGTAAAGGCTATGCAGTTGTAAATAGTGTGTCCTTCTGCACCAGAATGGTATGCACATTTGCCCTTGGTATCATACCAAACAGGAAATGGCACAGTCATTGGCCTTAAAGCTCTTGGGGTAACCATCCCATTGTGCACCAGAAATGACAAAAGTTGGTTGTAGGGTATCGGGATGGGGTCAAAGACTTTTCTCTTTTCATTGGTCTTTGGTTGATTTTGTTGATGTCTCAAGTTATGTGCGAACTGTCCTGACTGGGAATAATTCAAAGGCGTCTGTATTGCCTGTTATGGAAACCCTTGAGATTGTTGAGGTTGAACAACTGTTGGATACTGATGATTGAAGCATGGGGCGCGAGCTGGCACCGTCGAGCAAGAGTGAGAGTGAGGTAGACTGACATTGTTGGGCAAGAATGACTCCATCATCCTTAGCTTGTCCTATATTGCCTTGAACCCTTGGCAAGTCTCCTCACTTGGGGATACAACAAACTTTCCCTTAGAGTTATTACCTTGATGAGCATTCATGTGATCCTCGGGACTTTGAGGCATAGCAAACCTAGGTTGGACTTGATGAGTTCTTGGCTGGCCAATCAGAAATTCATTGTTGGTGGCCATTGGCTCTTGGGTGACTTGAGCGGCTGCAAAAGTATGTCCGGAAGATGAGTCGTATGAAGGCCATACCACCTTTGAGAATGAGGGGTCAATTGAAAGATTTGCCCCTACGGTTGCATCATCCACTCTCATAGCTTGATGTGAAGGCAAACCAAGACTAGCTAGTATTTCCAAAACACGGTCCAACTTGTCGGTCACTTGGTCCATATCGCCTCTCAAGGCATCAATCTGCTTCTGCATGTTTTCCATAGTTTCCTTGAAATGCTTGAAGTCCGGGATCAGTGTCGGGATGAAGCTGAATATGTGAACGGGTGAGGATGAGATAATGATCTTTTGTATGAATGCAAATGCATGTAGAAAGTTTTTTATGCTTTATCATTTTTTTTGAAATGTTATGCAAAAATATTTTTGTATGAATGAATGCATGAGTGCATGGATGCATGAGTGCACTTTCGTAGCAGATTCTGTCACAGTGAAGTGGAGGTTCAATTATTATTTCTGAGGTCGAAAGGCTCAAAGTTACCTGCAACCCATCCCTCTCACATGTTGTTCTATGTTTGATATGGTTAAATCACGGATTGCCCCTTTGGAAACGATGTCGCTATTGCAAAGCTCACGACAAACGCGTCCAAAAGGGAATCTCCTCTAGGGTTCTAAACAGAGGTCCCTAATAACGAGGTTTGGTTCTAGACCGGTAAAAAGGTCCCTAAGGTCATGGACCCAACAAGAAAACATCAGCGCTCGCTAGTCAAATGTCTAGGAACCCAACACTTTCAAGAGGATCTACCTTAGGCGGGGCGATTATGTCAGCGCTCGCTAGTCAAATGTCTAGGAGCCCAACATAACAACCCCTAACTTAACTTAAGCTTTTCTCAAGCTCGGGTGTAGAGCTGCTCAAAGTAACCACGCCGCAAGGGCAAAAAGAAAAAAAGAAGGAGTAGAAGAAGAGAAACAGCCAACCAAGCAGATATAATTGACAGAAGATAAAAGATAAAGGCAAGATATTGCAAACCTGGCAAAACAAACAAACAAACAAACCAACTAAACTGGGCTTAACTCTCTATAATCCCCAGTGAAGTCGCCAGCTGTAGCGGGCTGGAAAATCACTTCCATTTTTCATACAATGAAGTCGTCATTGACGTTTATTTATCCCGTGGGGGGAAAGGAAAATATCACGAAAACCTTGGTTTAGGTTCGGGAGTTGGTTATGCGAGAGGAAGGTGTTAGCACCCCTCGCATCCATCGTACTCGATGGGAACCGTTTAGGTGGTTTGGGGTTCGTTTGCGTAGGTTTGAAATAAATTGCCTTTTATCTCTTACTTAATCTCTACTTCGTTTCCAAATAAAATAAAAAAGGGTTTTTTTATTAGTTGAGTTTGACGGTTGTAGGAGCCCGCTCCTACGTATTCCCCGGTGCAATGGGAAACTCAAAACTCACGTAGTTCTGGTAAAAAATTGTTTGTGTGGTTGGTTGATTTTAGTGGATAACGTTTATTTCGTATTCCGCTGACACAACGACGCTTGTATGCTCTAATCAGAGGCTTAAGCTGTGTGTGTGTCAGAGGAGTAGATAAAACGTGTACCCATTGAAAAAAGAGAGTTGAATAACGGATGTTGCTTATTTCGCATTCCGCTGATACAACGACGCTTGTATGCTCTGATCAGAGGCTTAAGCTATGTATGTATCAGAGGAATGGATAAAGCGTATATCCATGTTTTCTGAAAAGAAGTTTGAGTGTGTGGGGTTAACTTTTAACGCTTAATTAAGATGAGAGCAACTTGCCATCGCTAGTCAAATGTCTAGGATCCAAGTTACCCGGAGCGGAAAGAAGCAAATGCTAAGTTCCCCCTTTTTCACCTTTGTTATTATGAAAGTCTTGATTTAATTTGATTAAGAAAGTATTCCAAAAGGAAAAGACGAAGGTTGATTCGTTTTAGGGTTGGATTAAGATGAGAACAACTTGCCATCACTAGTCAAATGTCTATGATCCAAGTTATCCGGAGCGGAAAGAAGCAAATGCTAAATTCCCCCTTTTTCATCTTTGTTATTATGAAAATCTTGATTTAATTTGATTAAAGAAAGTGTTTCAAAAGGAGAAGACGAAAGTTGGTTAATTTTAGAATTTGATTAGGATGAGAACAACTTGCGACCACTAGTCAAATGTCTAGGATCCAAGTCATCCGGAGCGGAAAGAAGCAAATGCTAAATTCCCCCTTTTTCATCCATTATTTATTGCAAAAAGTTTGATTAAGTTTGATTAAGAAAGTATTTCTGGAAAGAAAAGACGAAGATTGGTTTATTTTAGAGTTTGATTAGGATGAGAATAACTTGCGATCGCTAGTCAAATGTCTAGGATCCAAGTCATCCGGAGCGGAAAGAAGCAAATGCTAAATTCCCCCTTTTTCATCCATTATTTATTGCAAAAAGTTTGATTAAGTTGGATTGTGAAAACAAAGTCCAAGAGGAAAAAGAGTGCAAAATTAAATAACAATGACAATTGATATAATAACAATGCGACAATTAAATGTGAATGAATGCAAATATTCAAATGAGAATGCATGAATCAACACGATATAGTTAAATATGCATGAATGAATCAAGAATGAATGATAATTAATGATGCATAATTAAATAAAAATGCATAAGCTAAAATAACGTACAATGAATTAAATAACATAAACATGCTAAATTAAATCAAAGTAAATGAGATGAGTTAGAATGAATTGAAATAATGCTAAAGAGTTGAAGACAAGCATAAGAAACAAAAATAAGCAATTAATCATAATTAAGCACTTAAGTAAATAAGCTAAAAAGCTAGAAAAATGATTAAACAACAAGCTAAGGGAAGCATGAACATAATCTGAAATCAAACATGATATGAGCAAAGCAAAATGGTCCAGTAAGCTAAAAAGCTCAAGCACCAAATAAGTGCTTATGAAAATAAGCTGAAAAGTGATTAAATAAGCTAAAAAGCTAAAGAATAACTTAAAAGCAAAAATAAATGCTCAAATGAGACAAACAGGAATCACACATGATTTAAGCATAACCAAATGGTCCAAGAAGCTAAACAGCTTAAGCACCAAATAAGTGCTTATGAAAATAAGCTAAAAAGTGATTAAATAAGCTAAAAAGCTAAAGAATAACTTAAAAGCAAAAATAAATGCTCAAATGAGACAAACAGGAATCACACATGATTTAAGCATAACCAAATGGTCCAAGAAGCTAAACAGCTTAAGCACCAAATAAGTGCTTATGAAAATAAGCTAAAAAGTGATTAAAATAATCTAAAACGCTAGAAAATAAGCTAAAAAGCTAAAATAAAAACTCAAAGATGTAGAGCAAAATTTAAGCATAGTAAAGTGACTAAAATAGCTTAAATAAGCTATTAGTCACTTAAGTGCTTTTGGAAATAAGCTAAAAATCAATTAAAATTAATTTAAGCTGAGGGGGTGCAGAAAGTAAAGGAGAAATAACACAGGGGGTGCAAATATCAAGTCTGCAGAAAAAATAAAAGTCAACAAAAAAGATTCAGTGTTACGCTGAAATTAAGGAACACGGTGGAACACGCGTTGCAGGACGTCAGATCTATTCATTAAAGCATCCAACGCGCGTGATTAAAGCTTCTGATCCAACGGCTATGTTATTTTCTCTTGATCCAACGGATGAGGATGAATCTGAAAAATTGAGGGAGCAAGGTGAATCTTCTTCTTCTTCATGAAGAACACGTTGAAGAACAACAACAACATGGATTCGGCCAAATTCGATAATCATCAAAACTTGACCAAATCGCGCGAAACGAAACTCTATCTTGCTCGAGTTTTCGTGGTGGTCATGAATATGCCATTATTTTTTACAGAAAGTGTCTCGAACTCGAGATAGATGGAGATAAAGTTTGAGTGAAATTTTGGGAAATCACAAATTAAGAAGATTCGAGTTCGATTTATCATTGGAAAAGGTTCTTGGGATGAAATAAGGATGAATGGAGTTGAAAAACGATAGAAACAGAGGCTAGAAACTCCTACTCCATTATCACATTTTTGTGAGTTTTGTGAGCTTTGAATCTCTCAAATTATGGGTTAGAGCTTGTGTTTTTTGATTGTTTTGTGCTACTGGAAGTGTTTGGAAACTTATTTGATGAAGAAATTGAAGTTTGAAGTTGTTTTAATGGATTTTGGATTTTTGAGAAAAATGGAAAAATGGAGCTTTTGGGTGAGATTTGGCTGCGCCGTTTCTGAGGGTTTTTGCTCTTGAGATATTTTGTACTATTTTGATTCTCTTTTTTTTGTTTCAAAAAAATGGTGATGAGTGGGATAGGAATAGAAGGATCTAGGTTTATGGTGAGGTGTGAGTGAGATGGGAAATTTTTGGTACCCTTTCTTTGATTCTTTTATCATTTTTGAATAGAAATAATAAATAATAACAATAAAAATGCAAGAATAAAAACATGCATGAAGGAATTATGATTATATGAAGTATTTGTGCATTAAAAATGGAAAGAAAAAGAATTGATTTTGATGTTTAAAAAGGTTTCTTGAAATGCAAGTAACTAATTAAAAATAAATAAATAAAGAAAATGTGAGGGCAAAATGGTAAAATTTTGTCTCTTATGATAATGCTAAGCCATAATCATGCAAGAAAAAATAGTTCCATGTGTTTTTGTGTCAACATTGATTTTTAAATTGAAAAAAAGGTTTTGTTGACTTATTTAGTCAAAGTGTTGACTTTTGGTCAAACTGTTGACTTTTTGATCAAAATGTTGACTTTCTTGACTTATGCAAAAGTGAGAGAAGTTATGGGTCAAAATTGGAACAAAAATGCATGAGGGGCAAAAATGGAAATAAAAATAAAAAAAATGTAGGGGCAAAATTAGGGTATGACAGTAAGCAACACAGAGATAGTATTCCAAAGTCAAGTAACTGGAAATCCACAAAGAGGTTAGTACATTCTGACATATGTGGTCCTATAACTCCTGCATCAAACAGTGGCAACAAATACATTTTGACTTTCATTGATGATTTCAGCAGGAAAACTTGGGTTTATTTTTTGAAAAATAAATCAAGTGCCTTTGAATACTTCAAGAAATTCAAATATCTGGTGGAAAAAGAAACATGTGCAGCCATTTGTTGCTTGAGAACAGATAGGGGAGGTGAATTCAATTCAATTGAATTCAAAGATTTTTGTGAAGAAAATGGAATCAAAAGACAACTCACAGCTGCATATACACCTCAGCAAAATGGCATAGCAGAGAGAAAAAATAGAACTGTTATGGATATGGTAAGGAGCATGATGGCAGGCAAAGACATTCCTAAAGAGTTTTGGCCTGAAGCTGTCAATTGGGCCATCTATGTACTAAACAGAAGTCCTGCAGCTGCTGTTCCTGATAAGACACCAGAAGAGGCATGGAGCTCAAGCAAGCCTACAGTAAAACACTTCAAGGTATTTTGATGCATTGCTTATACTCATGTACCAGATGCTCAAAGGAAAAAACTTGACAACAAGAGTATAAAATGCATATTTCTGGGAATTAGTGAGGAATCTAAAGCATATAGACTTTATCATCCAACAACTAGGAAGATAGTTATTAGCAGGGATGTGAAATTTGCTGAACTAGAGAAATGGAAACGGCACAAGAAGAATAACACAACTAGTGCAACTAGTGAAGACAGTGATGAAGAGTCAAATCATGATGACAATGTAGTTCATGAAGATATACAGGCAGATACACCAAATGATGAGCATGAAGATACCTCAACAGCTAATCAGGCAGGTTCTTCTAATTCAAACTTGAATCAAGGGAGAATTAGAAAACCACCATCATGACATGCTGATTATGACACTACAATGGATGAAGAAGACTTTGTAGATGAAGAATATATGAATCTAATGGTATTTGGCCCTTGTGTTCATGAAGATCCCACAAAATTTGAAGAAGCTGTCAAGAGTGAAACATGGAGAACTGCTATGAATCATGAAATAGAAGCTATTGAAAAGAACAACACTTGGGAACTCACTGATCTTCCTAAAGGAGCTAAAGTAATTGGAGTAAAGTGGATATACAAGACAAAGTTGAATGAAAAATGAGAGGTTGAAAAGTTTAAAGCCAGACTTGTGGCCAAAGGATATGCTCAGAAATATGGCACTGATTACAAAGAGGTTTTTGCACCTGTTGCAAAATGGGACACAATCAGATGCATATTAGCAAGTGCTGCTATTAGAGGGTGGAATGTGTTCCAGTTAGATGTGAAGAGTGCTTTCCTTCATGGAGAGTTAAATGAAACAGTGTATGTGGAACAACCTCTTGGTTATGTGAAAAAGGGAAGTGAAAGCAAAGTATACAGACTTCATAAAGCCCTATATGGCCTGAAACAGGCCCCAAGAGCTTGGTACAGCAAAATTGAGCAATATTTTCTCAATGAGGGATTTGAAAAATGTCCTCATGAGCATACTTTGTTCATAAAGAGAAGTGGTGACAGTGATTTGTTGATAATCAGCCTGTATGTTGATGACTTGATTCTCACTGGAAACAATAGCAGCATGGTAAAAGGATTTAAAGAATCTATGATGAGAACTTTTGACATGACAGATTTGGGAAAAATGAGGCATTTCCTTGGCATTGAAGTAACTCAAAATGAACAAGGGATTTTCTTATGTCAACAAAGGTATGTTAAAGATGTTTTAGAAAGGTTTAATATGGATAAAAGTAATAGTGTGAGTAGTCCTATAGTAACTGGCACCAGACTCTCAAAGCATGACAGAAGTGAAGAAGTGAATTCCACTTATTTTAAGCAAATTGTAGGAAGTCTAATGTACCTGACTGCCACCAGACCAGACATAATGTTTGTTGTGCACATGATAGCTAGATTCATGGAACATCCTCTGGAAACTCACATGACAGCTGCCAAAAGAATATTAAGATACATAAGAGGTACATCAGAACATGGAGTACTGTACAAGAGAGGAAGACAAGCAGAGCTCATTGCGTACACTGACAGTGATTATGGTGGTGATGTTGATGACAGGAAGAGTACATCAGGGTACATCTTCATGCTAGGTTCTGGAGCTGTGTCTTGGTCATCCAGAAAGCAACCCATAGTCACCTTGTCTACAACTGAGGCTGAGTTCATAGCAGCAGCTTATTGTGTATGTCAAGGAATTTGGATTAAAAGAATTCTTGAGAGCATAGGTCTGAAGCAGCAGCAGTGTTTAGAGGTGTTTTGTGACAATAGTTCAACTATTAAGTTGAGTAAAAATCCTGTGCTCCATGGAAGAAGCAAACATATAGACATAAGGTTTCATTTTCTGAGAAATTTGAGTTGTGATGGAAAGGTTGAATTGAAGCATTGTGCCTCTCAAAACCAGCTTGCAGACATAATGACAAAGGCACTGAAGTTGGAGTCCTTTGAGAAGCTAAAAGGAAGACTTGGAATTTGCAGTAGCTCCAGTTTGAAGTAATCACATGCTTGTAAACATAGTTGTAGATACAACAAAGTTTAAGGGAGGGATTGTTGTATATAGTTTTAATTGACTTAGTCAAAGCTTACTTGCCAGCCAAGCAAAAGCTGTTTAGTTTGTTAGTTGTTCTAGTTTGTTAGTTTTCTGTTAAGCTTTGAAATTCATATAAAAGGCCTAAGTGGTCATGTAACAGGATACATTGATTGAATGCAAAGTAATGCAAAGCTAGTTACACCAACATGGATAACTTGTAAAATCAAATCCCTAGAACGCGATTTTACTCCCAAACGTGCGTAATCTTGAAGCTAGGAATTGGAGCTTCCACGTCAAAGGAAAATCAAATCCCAGCAATTAATTTTCACTGAAGTGTAAACTTACCTATTTACCCATCATAACTCTGTTCTTCTGCTTCGTAACACCGAGATTCACAACCATACATTTCAGTTTTTCCCCCTTGCAACTTGAGGTCTTTAAACAAGTTTTGCGCAATAAAGAAATGGTAGAAATGAGAAAAATGTTGAGATATGGGGTGATAGAATAAGATGGCAGAGTAAGAGATAGATCTCCACAAATGCAGAAGGTTCTAGTTAGTGGGTTTTCTTATTTTTGAGTTGGGTTTTTGTTAATTTTATTTTTTGCTATTTAACTATTGAGTTGAATTTTTTGTCCCAACGAAACATATGTTTGATTGATTATTTTTAATAATTAAGGAGTTTTTTTATAAGGTGTGATTATAGTTATACATTTAACTATCAGTATTTTAGATATTGATTCTTGACTATTAAAACCCAATATGGTAATTATGCATTTAAAAGTGATTTTGATTCAAATTGTCCAAACAACATCAAATGTCAAGAATCAATTTTGTGTTAATGTATCCAAACATAAATCAATTTACATTTAACTCACTTTTAACCAAAATCGATTCTATCAAACTCAATTCTGCTAGAATCAATTATAGTCACCGCTCAACCAAACACACACTTAATTATTTTACAAATCAAAATATCATTGTCTTACATTGAACATTTTAAAAATCAAAATATTATTATTTTTCAATGTTAAATTCCAATTTTTACTTTCTTCAATGGTGCTCTTAAAACACATGTTAGTAAGATCGAAAACTTAATTAGAATATTTATTTGTCCATGACTATATAATTATCTATATATTTATTATCTTTTTCTTAAATATTCTAGTTTGTCATTTTAACTTTATAAGTCATTGATAAAAAAAATATATAAATTTTAACTCAACATAAATGTCAATAATGTTAAAGATTGAACGCGTCATTTGTATTTAAACCCCGACTCTTACGTATAAAATGTGATGTTCCTATCAACTGAGCACGGCTGATCTTTTTATTTCATATATTTTCTATCATTTATATAATTTTATATTTTAGTTAAAGTCATCTCAATTTTCATGCACTAATGAGCATAACTAATAATTTTAATGTAATGAGTTAGACTTTCACACATGACAAACATTTTAATGTCTAACAAAAAGTTTTAATATGATAATCTTTCTGATAAAAAAACTATGGAAATCCAAAAAAGAGAGCATGCTATCTAACCATATTAAGCCTGCATATTCTTGTTGTGTAAAAGAATTTTAAATACGTAGTAACTTATATTTATCTTATAATATACAAATTTATAAGTTGTTTTTAGTTTGTTTTTTTAAAAAAAAAAGTAATTTAAATATTTCATTATACACGCAAAAATCAATTTCGTAATGGAACATGCACTCAAAAAGAAAAAATGGTAACAATCATTTCAAATTTGATTATATTTTTCGTTGCTTGTCAACCCTTTCCTCATCTGATACAGAGGCCCACTTGATTGCCATTTATTTTCAGGTCTTCGGATGAAGCTCAAACTATGCACGGTATCCTTTATGAACTTGCATCAGGATAGCCTATAAAGTATAAACGTTAACAAATCAAAGTTTTTTTTTTTTCATCAAATGACTTCCATTCGTGAGCATTAGCCTAAGGAAAGGAAAATATTTAGGTCTTCCTTCCATGATTGGTAGACAATTTCCTATTAATGCAATGATATTCTTAATCCTATTGCCACCGCCATTAATTTAAAGATGTTATACAAAGGCAATGCAGTTATGCTCTCATGGAAAGGAGAAAATAAAAAACTTTTATTTCTATTTCCTGTATAAATAGAGAATCATCCTTTCCTGAAAAACTAACCATAATGACATATAAATGCATTGTAACTTATAAATGAACCAACAATGAACAGACTTCATATGGTTGAACTCAACTAGCTCATAGTATTATATATATGCTAGACAGTAAATGAACCCCCAAATTTACCGGTGTATCATGCAAGCCTAAAAGAGAAATGTGCGAGAATAAATACACAACCCTTTATGCAGGCTTAATAACTTCAAGTGTAAACTTAAATAAACTGCAATTTCTCATCATGATAGAATGTATGGTTGATCACATTTCGGCGCAAACAAAAGATTTCTCATCTAACTACGTTCTATATTAGTCGCCGTATCTAGAGTTTAAATTGTGCACTACAATATGTATATATCACGGTGAGATGAGATGAGCTGACGATTGGCGCATCTTTAAAATCTAGACACTGAAACCTAAAATTTTCGGCGGTTGCCAAATGCACCCTTCAAATCTTTCAGTATATCAGTACCAAAATCATGATCGGCAGGAATTGAATATTTGACCCCTCATTGCATCAATTGGCATGTGCTCATGTGTGTAACGCTCAGGGCCAAAATAAACTCCCATTCTATCCAAAAGTGCAGTAGCTTCATCCCTACCATATCTTGAAGCATAAAGTCTCAGGTATTCGATGTCCTAAATAAAGGCAAACAAAGGAATCTAAGATCAGAATATATAAAAGAAAAACTATTTATAACACTTATACCAGCTCATGCCATGAAAAATAGAGCTTCATACAAGAAACTATGATGCGAACCATGTAAATTATAAATAAAGAAAACTGGGCTGTACCAGTAGCATTTATATTAAGATAAGTGATTCGTCAAGATACACGTATTTTGAGAATAATTTGCAATATTTTTTGGGGGAAAAGTAAATACTCTTTACCTGCAAGCCACTGAGTAGGCGTTCAAGTCTAAGAGAAGCCACTGGTTGATTAGTTGAGAATACCTCACCAGGGTAGTACAAAACTCCATCACCGGGAGGAAGTCCATGCCTAAATTTTATCTGTCACAAAAATATATTAATTGTAGGAAAATAATGAATACAGTCTACCAACTTCTAACGGCTTATTATTTTCCAACGTAAGATAACATAAACAAGCTACACAATCACCTCTGCACTGGCTACAGTTGCCTTCTCATAGCAGTTGGCACCCCAGTACAAAAATCCTGTGCCACCCTCTTTCCACACACGCCACATGACAGCACGATGTTGAGTGCCTCGCATTCCAAGATGCCAATTTGGATGAGGATCTGATGGTCCCATACAGACATATGTCCACCATTCCTGTGACAAAACCACCAGCCTCTAATGAGCAAATAAAACTAGGCACCAGCAAGGCCATGATAGTAATACACATATTCTATTATGCATCACTTGTTATTAGTCTGATCTAGGATTTTTGCATTCTAGATAGAAACTGTTGATGATTCTCTATTTATTAGCATTGATATAGTTTCCTTATTTTCTAGTTTTCCTTTTTAGAGAGATAATCTCTTGTATATAAGTTTGCATAACCTCATTGTGAATAATAAGTTAATCATTCTAAACTATTGAAGAGAAAAAACAAACATTGAATTCTTGCATTTACTGAATAAATATTCAGCGCAACAGACCAATTACTTTAGCATCAGTACACTCACTAACATTGATTTCGATTTCATCCTATTGTTGGTGAAATATCACCATAATTATCCAAAAGAAAAAGAATCTTTGTGTGGAAATATGTTAGAATGCATCAATATAATAATGTTGGCTGTTGAGCTTTGAGAACCAAAGAAAATAGGAGTTCAAACTCTACTAAAAAAATTAAATCCTCCAAGGCTTTGTTAGGAACCTGACATCTATCACAAAAATTTAATTTGACCATTGTGCACAAATGTTTGGGAGCATTTGGGGAGCATCAAGACTTTAAAAAACACTGAATTCCTTAAATAAGCCAAATGGAGCCTTGGTTTGAATTGTTAATACACTACAATTTAGAAGGAAAAAATCTTGGAAGCAAGTCTAGCTAGTATAAGATTAAGAACTATTATTCTACTACATTGATGCTAGTGTTGTTTCTAAAATCCAGAGCATGGTAGACACTAGACACAACAGAGAAAAAGCAACCAAGAAAGGAGCATAGAGTGAATCCCAAAGTTATCTGGTATACATTACTCTTAGTATGGGTACATGGTATGTTACATTGGAATATATGGTATGTAGGAGATATGATGAGTTGGTAGTACACTAATGGGGATCATAATCCCATAGTTGTATTACATTACTCTTAGTGCAGTTACATGGTATGTTACTTTGTGTAATATATGGTATGTAGGAGATATGTTGAGTTGGCAGTACACTATTTGCAACCAATAGGTAACATTGGTCGTACCTCTTTGCAAACAGATAGACACGAGGCGCTATGATAAGAAATCCACTACATGCTTAGCTCAAAAAATAGAAGACTCTCTCTGGTGCCAATTTGGGTGGACTAATTTAGCTTCTTCAAAAAAAAATAGAAGACTCGTATACCTTACAACTTACAAGAGAGCTTACTATCTGTTTTAAGGCATTTTGTTCAAAAGCATTTAAGAGGAAAACATAATTATCCATCAACTTAAAAGATATTTAGAGCACAAACCAAATTACTGATGAGGAAAAGACGGTGAATTTACATAACATTACCTCACCATTCTCTGGTTGTAATTCAGCAGTAATATCTTTGACCAGGTCCTCTCGATTTCCCAAGACCCATTCACTGTAAAGACAAATTCAAGTTCTTAGCATGCTTAAATGAAAGAAAACTTATGGTATTCTTCATTGCCACTTTTATTTTTACAATTGTAAAATTAATTTCTTCCGCAGGCACAATAAACAATACTTAAGTATTAAGCCCGTGAAGATATCCAAAATGACACTATAATCCCGTCAAAAATAGTAGCTTTTGGGTATGAAAGTGAACCACAGCATGAGAGCTTTAAAAATATAGATGTGGGCAACAAAAACTGACAATGGGGACTTTTGGACCTCTGGGAGGCATAAAACCTCTCCCCCAAATAAAACCAATTTAGATGATAAATTCCTTCAACAACAATGAGCAAGATACAGTATCTACTAACATTCTAACTGCTTTTGGAAAATGTGGGGGGAAAATCAAGTACCACTGACTATAAACCAAGATCCTGTAAACTGCTTCACAACAAATCGTATAAATCGGTATTTTGGAAATTGTTTCACCATAAATGGAGTCTCGCTAAATAAGTAGATTTCCGGAACATTTAACCCACAACTATATATTGCATCACCACAGACTTTAGAAGGGGCAAGTGAGGACAAAAAGAATAATAAATTGACATACTGATAATTATAATGACATGGATGTCATGTTTAAATCACAAATGTATTCAGTTTAAATTGCAAAATGATCTTTTAATTGCTAATTTAAGAAAAATCAATAATAATAAACCTAATAATTAATCCATGTCAAGAAATCCCCAAAAATATATAATGAAGCACTTGCAGCAAACAAAACAATAAATACGCGGAAGTTACATGATAAAAATAAAATGTACGTTACTCTCGATACGGATACAATCAATATAAAGCAATACCTTGTACAATAAATTTGATTATGAGGACGCAGAAAACTTGGAACTTTTACAAAAGCCTCAAATGGAGTAGGTGCAAGAGGTGCATCATTTGGCCCTACATAAAACATACAATAAGACACACTCAGTGAAAAAAAGAAACAAGTATGGAAGGTAAAAATGAAAGTGCTGGCTGGAGAAAGCTGAGACAAATTTTGAATTGATGTAGTCATGTAAGAATATGTAATTAAAATTAAACTGAAGAAGCATGTCCTATAATTATCAGAAGCATAAAACAAAATCAATAATAAAAGAAGCAAATGTGTGATTGGCTATCATATAAATACTGAAATATAGATACATATTATGTTACATTTTTCTCCTGGTACATGCGAAACTTTATATTGCCAACACCAAGATTATCTCAGATGCACTACTATCAAGTACAATCTGAAGACAGACATTGCCATCCAAGAAATTTAGTGACAAGTAAAACAATAAATCCCAAGGATGTGTGTCGGTAAATGTTAGCCGTTCTACATCCAATTATAAGGTTCCATTTGTTAAAAATGAGAAATTGAGAAAATATGGTTTTTCCATATACTGTAGTAAATTAAAAATTGAAGATAGAAAAAATTTAGCGGAGCCAGAAATAAACTGCAGTCATATCCTCGCAAAACAATTATTTACGCAGTAGTTTAAAATAATCAAAGATGTAAAAATTTAGCGGAGCCAGAAATAAACTGCAGTCATATCCTCGCAAAACAATTATTTACGCAGTAGTTTAAAATAATCAAAGATGTAAAAAATTTAGCAGATAGAAACTGCAGTCATTTCCCAGACAAAACTATATACCATTTTCAAAGACGGAAAAAATTTAGAAGAAATAAACTGCAGTCATATCCCCATCAAAACTATTCTTTGATCAAATAACAGTAGCTATGAATGGACAATACAGTTTCAGCTATCCAATTAATTAAGATAATTCATTACAGCCGAGCCAGCTGTTACAACTATGTGAAATATTCCAATCATTCCAAAATGTGAATATGTCAAACAAACCAAAGGCATTACAACAATATGAGAAACAACTTAAGTGACATTAAAATGAATAAACTACCATGTATTTTACGTATAAGCCAGTAGAAGTTAAATTAGAATAATTTCATATAGATAAACGTACCACAATAGTATGTAGTTAAAATACGAGCATCTGGAGCATAAGCATGAATGTCACTAGCCATGTTGCGAACAGAATCATATTGTTCCAAATTTAGTGGCTGGACAAAATAAGAAAGAAAATTAGCTTATGAGGATCATAGTGAATTGGACCAGGTTCAAAAATATGGTAACGGATCCTCTCATGTGAAAAATGTGTGCTGACCTATTTTTTATTTATAAATAAATGTTCATAAATATGGTTAAAGGTCCACTTATTTAGTGTTTAGGGAGAGAGAGAGAGAGAGAGAGAGAGAGGGAGAGCAAGAGAGAGAGGGGGGGGGGGGAGGGAGGGAGAGAGAATAGTGACATGATTTTTCGTGTGAAATTCTCATGAGAGAAATAGTTATACCATCTAGGGCAATCAAAATTTAATGAAGCTACTCAATTTTTAATGAAAACAGGGAAGAAATAAAACAATTAATCAATGATTACCGCAAAAGTCACTGGGCTGATTGTATTTTTTAGTAGCAATTTTCAATCCAAAGTTAGGATAAAGGCGGATAACCTAACTATGACATCATCCTAGGGCAGACTTATTAGTAATTATAACACACATGTTTGTACCTCATCCCACAAGTAAAAGTAAGCTTTTCTCCAGTGATTCTTGGTTCTCAATATCTCAACTTGTTTCTGCAAGTAATCCTTCGCCGCATCATTACTGTGGCACATCAACAGGTGGTTGAATTTCATCAGTTCTCATTGCAAATATACCTGACAGAAGCGAACGGGGACAACTGACTGTATACCCGGAGACTACTTGTTTGTATGGCACAGCATATGCTGCCAACCGTGGGTCTGAAAAATATTCATCTGATTTTGGATGATCCACTACAATGATAAGAGGGAAATATTCAGCAATTCTATTATTTCGTGAGGTTGCAGCTCTGTCAAACTTATTGCCTCGGAAATATACCTGGCCATGGACATGTGTATGTCAAAACACGCATACCATCAGCCCATTTGCAAAAATAGGGGCTGATTCTATATTGAAGAAGCCATTTGAAATGTTGATCCAGTGCCTCATACCACTCAGCTGTCCCATGTTTAACACCAAAGCGATCCTCAATTACAGTATCAGATATCTAGTGTATATTAAAGGGAACAACGAAATGTGCAAACAAATAAACTCTATTTCACAAAAATATAGACCAAGGGTCTGTTTGGTTTTATGGAAAGAAAGTGGGAGGAAGGAAAATTACAGAAATCGATGGATGAATTTAGACTAACTTTAGTCTAGGTTCATCCATCGGTTTCCGTAATTTTTCTGCCTCCCACTTTCTTTCCATAGAACCAAACGGAGTGCAAAAGTGCACAATGAATGAAAAATGCAAAATAAGCAGTAAGAATTAAACAAGTGGCAGTCCCATATCATAGTTACTCCCAGAGTTTGTTTGTATTGTAAACTGCACTCAGGGTGCACCACACCAATTAAAAATGGGTGTGTCACACACCGTATGTTACAGTCATTGGTATATAAATTTTTCATCAAGATAAAATTGTAAATTGTAATCTATGGTGTCATGCACCATTTAAGAATAAATGCACATTAAATGTCACTTGTAACTAGTAAGCAGGCATATTTAGAATCTAATAACCCAACTGAGACAATATAAATTCCAGTAACATTTCCTCCAAGAGTTATGGAAAATAAATAAAGCAAAGTAAAATAAAATGGGGTTGCTTGTCTGACATTTAACATGGGTTAAGGATACACCAAATACAGCAGGAAGGGAAGGAGTTTCGGGAAGTACAAATTCCCAGACAGTGAGATTTAACTTCAGTCGTAGAGAGAGATTTGAAATGGCATCCTCTTCCATTACATCTGCTATCCCATTTTCTGAGGAGAATTCAGAAAATGATGGAGACAGAAGAATCCTTCTTAACGATATAGTTGTAGATTTTACTCTTTCAACCTAAAAATGAGATGCTTGCATAAAAAATCCATAATAACACCAAGATTAAATAAAATACCAGAATGACACACAGTGATTGAAAATAAAACCCACCACTTCATCTAATGGTTTTCCGTCGATTGGATCAACAATGTCAAGGCACTCCTTAAGCTCCTTATACAATTGATGTTTCTCAACCTTGCTTAAACTTTGAACAGGAGATCTGTACAATAGTTGGAGTTGACAAAGAAAGGCTATGAAATAAAATTTGTAACACAAAATCGGAAACAAAAATGTTGTTAAAAGAAAAAAGGCTCACTCTGCATCAGGTTTTGTAGCAGTAATGAGAATCTCTCCTTCGTATTGTCCTGGAGGTTGTGCACTTGGAACATCAACAGAAATCCAAAGAGCAGTAGTCTCCCTGAATAATACCAAACAACAGAGTGAAAATTAATCAATCATCCAGCATCTTGTGCAGATAGCACAAGAAGAAAAACTATAATATAAATATTAATCAGATATGTACCCTGGAAATAGGTTTATTTGACCAACTGGAAGATCAAGGGGAACAAGAGCGTCAGGTACGCCTAATATCGGCACCACACGCCTCAACAGTAGTGACTTCCCAGCAATCAGTCTGCCAAAGCTGATGTCAGCAACACGGTATAAATCAAAGTAAATCATACATTTGTTCCATACAATAAATAAAATGCCAACCTGTCTCCTGAAGGAGAGCATAGGTCACTGCATTGAACCTGCACAGTCCCAGCAACACCAGAACCACCCCATGAAACCTTTGGTCGAATAGCTAATTGCACGCTTTCCCTCTCATTTCTAGCTGCTAGCAGGTTTATCTACAAGATCAAGCAAGAACTCTAGTGTCAAGTGAAATAGAAAATGCTTTAGATTTTAGGATTTCCTCAGTCTAAAACATTTCTACAAATTCTTCATGCATAACTTCAACCTCAAATTTAAGGTGGAGAACCGTGAAGTTTCAAAAAGCAAAGTCATAAAAATGGCTACTTCTGAAACATTCATTGAGTGTAGTTAAACACGTAATTGTGTAAATATAGTAAAAATCAAATAACAATTAATTATCATAAACAACAAGTATTGCTAACGCCGTGCTTACAAAAAATACAAAATTATGTATATATAGTGTGATACGAATTTTAAATAATACGCCACAACTTAATCTTTAGCTGATCTAAGATAAAAATACTAACAGGTTCCAAATGTCGAGGCATTTCTTGAGGTCCGACGTTTGCTGTGCTTGGCATGCACCATACATGCACTAAATCCCTAGTTGGAATTTCTGTAGGGTCAATTGGCCCCTTGAGGTGAATTAATTCAAGTGTGCCACCATCATTCCACCCGTAAGAGGTACCGCCTCCAGCGACACCTTCAACCGGTGGCACAACCACATCTTGTGTATTTCCTGCCAGATACATCAACACACAACGAAGCAATTAAAATGAAACACATCAATACAAAGTCATTTCATGATCAATTTAATCTGCAACCTTTTCCCCAAAAAATAAAAGTCTCCTATAATAGAATCCACTGATCAATTCCTCATAAGAAAGTTAAAATGATACTACAATTTTAAACATTGTACACTTGTATTCTATAATTAAACTCAAGTTGTTTTCAGCAAACAGAAATTTCAAATATAACTAGACACTTATTTTGAGCAAGCTCGAGGATCACGTTGATTTTCATTTTTCATACATAAACCCTTTCAAACTTCATTGTATACAGCATCAAGATTTAATAACCGCCATAGATCTTTACGGAGTCATAGACTATAACACGATAAGAAATGGAAGCAAAAAAGAGCAGCGAAATTGTATAAAGAAACGCCGAATTCATGTGATTACGCCCAAATTGAAGTTTGAGAAACGATGATTTTCGAGAATTCTCAAAACAGATGAAACTATCTAAGTTTTGATTGTTTGATTGAAATTGTAAACGTGAAAAGTAACTGTAAATTGAGAAAATGAAAGAGAAGAATTGAAGAAATGGCACGATGGAGGTAAGTGAGAGTGAGAGTAAGAGTAGAAGGAGAAGAAGAACTAACCGGAGTTGTCCATATCGGAGTCGGAGAAAGAAGGTTATTGAACTGCTACGGTGGTCGGAGAAGTTACAAGTGATCGCTTTTTTTTGTTTGAGAGTAGAAAAGATTTGTCTGAATGTTGGCTAGGAAGAAAGGCAAATGAAATGAAACAAGTTACTATTTAAAGCAACAAGTCATGTTTTACACTCGCTTAGGCTGTGTTTGGCTTACATAAAAATAAGAATAGCGAATAATTTATAAGTGAGTATTGAGTAGTAAAAAAATTTATAACAAATAAGTTAGCTGATTAAATTTGAAGTACTTGATAAGATTAATAATTGAAATAATTTATAAATATAAAATAGTATACAAATAAATATATTTAATTTTTTTAAATAAAATAAAAAGAGCAAAATGTTTTAAAACTATAAACTAATTGAATTAGTTTATTAAAATAAGTTATAAGTTAATAAAAATAAGTTATAAACTTGTGAGAAAATAATATTACCAAATATATTTTTGTTTTCATATGAACTTATAAGACATCGGTTATTAACTATAAGCTTAAAATTTTGCATTAATGTGACCTTAATTCCTTTCCCTATTTATTTTTATTTTCCTTAACATATAATGAAAATGATTTAATTTATATTATATTATTGACTGCACAAATTTTTTTTATTCATGCATTTAATTTAGTCACAAGTGTATATTTGTTGAGATATTTTAGAAGTCAATTTATAAAATAATTAAATTTAAGTATTTAACACTCTAATTTTATTTCATTGAATACAAGCGTAAAAAAATTACATAATTGGTGCATAAAAATTAATCTTTAAATTTTTTATTATAATTTTTTTTTGTTATATACTGATTATAATTGATTAACATCATAAACAAGTATTAGATTGTTTGTGCTATAAAATTATTTATGTATGAATAAATATATCACTACTCAACTGGTCCTCTCAAAACATAATAATATGCGGTGATATTTTTAACTTATACAAAACAAAATCACTATTACTGATTTTCTTTTATAATCATTATTATTTATTACTGAAATTCATCAACAACAAAAAAAATTGGTAAAGGAAATTTAAATATCAATTAATTTTTTATGCAATGAAATCAACCAAAAATATTGGATTTTTTTCTTAAAACATACTAGTACCATTGCAATACCGCCGACTTTGGTTATTTTCTTTTAGCTTTTTATTTCCATAAAGTGTTGAAACACAAGTTTCGTGTCGATCTACGTTTTAATTAAGTGGATTATTTGGAACCAGTAATATATTAGGATTATTTTAGTTATCATAGTATGGACGTAAATGACTTTTTTTTTTTTGACAGATGGACGTAAATGACTTGTCTTTAACTTAAAATGTTTTTGTGTAAAAACAAAAAGGCTTAATTAGTATGTAAGTTCCTTAAAGATTTTTTTAGTTTCACTTTAGTTCCTTAAAGAAAATAGGTTTCACTTTGGTCCCTTATAGATATCTCCGACAGCCAATATGGTCCTTTTTGTCCATTTTTTATCAGAAACCGTTAACTTCTATATCTGTGGTAAAATAGGTTGTTTCGTGGCACCTGGACAGAAATTAACGGTTTTTGAAAAAAATGGACGGAAATAACCAAATTGACTGATGGAGATATCGATAAGGACCAAAGTGAAACTTATTCTCTTTAAGGGATTAAAGTGAAACCAAAAAAGTCTTTAAGGGACTTATAGACTAATTAAACCAAACAAAAACTTAGAATGTTTATGTTCATTTTGTCTTTTTGGGTTAATGGATGTGTACTAAAGCTTTTTATTTTGTAGGGAGGATGTGTACTAAAGCTAATTAAAGCATATCTATAAGCATCCATCGTAGGTATATATGCATATATGTGTCTTTTAATGGTTGGTTTCGGACTCTCTGGATTATTTTCATCCCAATCTTCAGGCTTCAGCCAGGTGTTGGTTTCGAAATTTGCATGCACGTTACCATGGACAGCATTCATAACACGTGACATAAATTATTGTTATTAGTACATTATTACTGTATTATATTAGTAGATTTTATGACTCTAATACGGCGTACATGATATTCAAACTTGATCGATTCTCACCATTTTTAAATCATACTCAAATTATACAATGGCAAAGTAATACGGGTATTTATTTAATTTAAATGATTGAACAAGTGTGTGTCGGTATATATATTTTTAGGGCAAATTCTAATATTCTAAATTTCTAATATGTATCATTTCTTCAAGTGGTCCATGGTGGATCAGTTGTGAATAACGCTATAATGAATATAAATTTTATAAAATTCACCGTTGGATTGAAAGTTTATATCATATAGGTCATCTATAGAAAATTTTATGAAAATTGAAAATCATTTGATATGTTATTGAGACCCATCAAAATTAACGGTTTATTAAATACTGTAAATCTTGATAAATCCCAATAAAATATCAAATGATTTTCATTTTTTCTAAAAAAAATTATAGATGATCTATATGATATAAACTTTCAATCTACTATTAAATTTTATAAAATTCATATTCGATATGTCACTTGTCCACGGTGGACCACTTATGAAGGTGGTCCACCATAGCATTAGCCATATTTTTTGTGTTACATTGAAATTTGAAACTAATAAGTTTGAATTTAAGACCTCATACGTATTATTTAAACTGTTTATTACTGGTGTACCTAGTGGCTTTATACCGGTATTTTTAAGCTTCTTGTGTTTTATAATACATGAGTTCATTACCTACCAATGATATTTAAATTTGGACTTTATTTAATATGCACAAATAAATAACTCTCGCACTATATACAAGTTTATTCTAAATTTTAAATCAACATGTTTCATTAAAATTTAGTGTCTTGCTAACATGTATCCTTAGGATGTGTGTTAAGAATTCAAAAGTAGAAACATTAACTTAAATTTTGTGCAATTTATTTGTGATCAAATTGAAAAAGTGAATTAAATATATGATTTATAATAAAAATTTCCTCTTTTAAATCATCATCATGTATCCTAAGAGTAGCACACATGTTATTATTCTAATAGTGAAAACAAATTTATATATATGGTGTAAGATTTGTTTCAATGCACCATAAATATCAAATAATATGTAATTAAGAGAAAAAATTTGTAAAACATGAAACACATTTATATATGTTGTTTATAAAAAAAAAAATGACATTTATGTTTCAAATTTTTGATACATCGGCAAAGAAAAGACCAGACTCTATAATGAAGCACCTTCGATGTATCAACAAGTAGTCTTCATAAAATTTCTAAATATTAAGTTTATTATTGTCTGCAAATCTCAACTTAATAAGAAAATCTGTTCTAAAAATTTTATTTTCTAAGAAAATGAGAAGATGACTTCACAATTCATCTTCATCATATCCTAGACATTTACAATAACATTTACGTAATAGTTGAAAATGAGTTCGATAAAAATTTGAATAGCAGAAAATTCTCACATATCCTAGGATATGTTTGATATGCTAAAAAATAATGGACTAGACATGACAACTTCAGTTGTACTGTGTTTGATTTTAAAATATTCTTGATACTTGACAAACTTGGGGTTAAGGAACAGGAAAAAACTGAAATTCTTGTCCTCCACTGAACTACGGGACAACTTTTTGTCCTCTGCACAAGTTGTTTAAAATACCAAAATAGCATTTTGTCCATCAAACATCATACAACACATAATTTGTTCAATACCTTAAACATTTGTCGTATGTTCTTCATTCTTATATTATACTGTTTTTGTCCGGTACATACATTTTGCATATCAAACCGACTCCTAATTTGTAAAGAATATACTAACAAATAATATACTAATATTTTTCTATACAATTTGTAACAAAAAAAAATACTAATATTTTTCTACCTGTTAAAAAGTCCCACATCGGATATGATATGGTCTTGACAAGTATTTATACCCAAGTGGTAGTCCTCACCTTATAAGCTGGTTTTGTGAGGATGAGTTGAACCCATATTTATTTCTAATCATTTCTAACATGGTATCAGAGCCTAGGACTACCCGTTATTTGGGTCATCCATTATTGTTCAGTCCACGTTCCAGCTTGTTGACTTCTGGACGTGGGGGGTGTGTTAAAAAGTCTCACATCGCATATGAGATGACATTGACAAGTGTTTATACTCAAGTGGTAGTCGTTACCTTATAAGCCGGTTTTGTAATGATGAATTAAGTCCATACTTATTTCTAATAATTTTTAACACTACAAAACAAAAGTAGAATCCCATTTGTGTTGGTCTCGGTTAATTGATGACTATTTTTGAAAAAAAATTATTATCTTCTATTTTTTAAAGTTTAATATTGTATTAACTATTTTATAATTACACTCCTATCTTTTTTTTTATCTAGTAGTTAGTGGCTAGAAATTTCACATTTAAGGTGAATAAATGGGATGACCGGGGTTCAAACCCCAACCCCCCTACATATATAATGCAATTATCCTATCAATTAAACTAAGCTCACGAGACAATTACACTCCTATCTATTAGTAGTAATTATTAAAAGACCGATAATTTTATAACAATGGTTAATTTTATGTTAGGAAGTATGGAGAGCATCGGGAAGTAACAATAGGCAATGTACAAGCTCTAAGAATCATTGACAAAATATCTCAACCTAAAATTTTAAAGCATCATTGTATATGAATCGCATCTGTTATATCAAATACTCAAATTAGAGATTTTTTGTTAATGATTTAGAAAAGTAGCACATGTTTGATATTACCTAGGGTAATAGGTGTGTGTATTAGGGGATATCAGAAGTGGATGAAAAATGAATTTCAATCAAACACTATGAACATTTTTGAACGTAAAAGATTAGCTAGTCATAAAAAATGAAAGACTAATTTGACGCAAAACTTAAGATGAAAGAAGCGTGTAATTTTCGCTGATAATAATCAACTACATGTATTGATAATTTTGTGATCATTAATATTACTGCAGTACTTCAGTAAAGGAACTTACCAACAAAACCCAAACGCATGGAAAGAATAGCAAATACTCATTCTTTTATAAATAAATAAAATAAAAATATTTGGTTTAAACATATGAAAGACCAAACTTTCACATCATACATCAAACTCTATCACCTATCTTAATTGACTTTTTCTTTAACTTAAATGCTTCGAATACAGATTCATTTTGCTGAACTCCGGCATTCTGGACACAACACTCTGTATGATGTGATGATCTTCTTAATACCTCCAACAGTGATACTTTTGACTCTTGGGGTTTAGAATTTGAAGTGGTATATTTGATCTGTGTATTTCTTTGGAATTTGGCAGAAACAACTTTGGGTGCTTGACTCTCCCTTACAATCTGATCAGTAACATCCAAATAGCGAAACCAGCAGTGAGTATGACGGTAGAATATAAATGACATCAACAATATTTCATATTTAAATTGCATTTACAAAGGAGAGATTGATTTGAATTAGCATGTTTGTTACCATCACAGTTATACTAGCATTATCCACAGATTCCAAACGATCATTACTATTATTGTACTAAACAAAAGTCGATTATAGAGATCAGTGAAGTTGCCTATAAAGGTCTAGTTTCGATTTGGTGGCGGAATGTGTAATTAGTAATTAGTAAGGGTGGCAAAAAGGATGAGAGGGGTGTGTTTGCTGTCAAAACTATTCCCAAAGTGGGTAATGGAGGTCGCAGCTTTGATTAATACAGTTGTTTCCGATTCTTTGGCCAGTATTGGAGTGTGAACCCTTTGGACTATATCCTTAGGCAGTATTGTGAGTTTTCTTTAGAGATTGGATGCACTCTTAGATTCTTGGTTGTTTCGATGGTTTGTAGTTTAATATTGTTAGCCTTAATCTTTTGTGTCAACTTCGGTTCTCTAGTGTATTGAGTTGGAGTATCTCTTATACTCCCTCTTAATATATCGCTGTTTTATTAAAAATACACTAAACAAAGATGCCAGAAAAAAAATCTTGTAAATATTCTTTTCATGTAATTAATTTAGCCTTGTGATTGTTGAGTCTTCAAGTAAAGATATCTGAAACACATCTTAGAAAAATACTATAATGGATAATGGATTCATGTATATCATTAAAAAAAGTTTAGCCTTCACTGTAATTATATGGAGTCATGTATATCATTAAAAAAGTTTAGCCTTCACTGTAATTATTATGGCAATCAAACCTGTCAAGAGGAGTGATAGCAACACACTCCTATTGGTTGAATTCAAATGGATTCCACTAAATCATGTGAGCTCCACATAAATTTAGTTGGACTCGTGAATTTCAACCAATTAAAGAGTGTGTTTGAGAGTAGTATGGTAGCATAATCATAGAAAATTTGTATTGCATAAATGTACAGTTAGGCATTCTATGCCAGTTTTGTAAGTTCTGATAATCATTACCGTATCTGAAGAATCCTCTGATATCAACAATGAAGGTCTGCTGTTGCTGTCATCTCGCCCAAATATAAATGATGATCGGACCTTGCTTGTTCCATGCGTTTTAGAAGAAGGCACAAATTGATTTGAACCTCGACCAACAAAAGATGACTGAAATATTTACAACAAGAGAACTGAGAAATATCACCTTAAACACAGTTTTGTATTGCTGATAAAAACAGTCATGTAGTTCAAGTATATACTGAAGTTGTCAGAGAAATATCTACACATTTAAAAAATTACAGTGATAAAGGAGCAATTCACCAGGTTAAAATAGCTACAGTATGTTCTAGCAGTTCAATGTATCCTACCTTTGATGATATATTTGTGTTTTTTCCGATGTGTGGCATTTCAAATATGGCTGCAGAATACATTAATGGAAGACACTGTTAGCATTATCATAATCTTGAAGCCTGATTGATGTACATTGCATAGGTTTTGCAAATTTCGTGAGATACTGAAATTAGTATATCTTACAAGGAGTTCTTCCTTTTCTCTTGGTATCAGGCACAACATTTAATTTCTTTATGAGATTGAAAACTCCCCTGCTGCTTTCATCTTCAGCCGGTGAAAAGAATTGAGCTTTCTCCTCCTGTTGCACGTTTCAAAATAAAAAAGCAACAAAATTAATCATCATTTCATCACAAGAGTTACTTGGGGTATGCAAAGATGGAAATGCGATAAACTTCTATCAAAATCAAAGTGACTGTAATACATTTATTTATTATAGTAGCTAAGAAGTGAGAACTCACAACTCTTAAAGAGAGACACTGTTTAGCTAGCCTCTCCTCAGTTTCCTCATCAGATGATACATATGGTTCGTCTTTATCCGTAAACATCTGCGGGATCATCTGCTTCACCTTTTTCAGATTGATCTTCACAGCATCAGATGGAGCAGTGAAGTCTTCAGCTTCATCGTCAGATTCATTATCAGTTTCTTTGCTTTCCTCGTCTTCCTCTTCATCGTCAGATTCTTTCAATCTTGAACCACAATTAAGTTTCTGAAGTAGACTATCCATCCCGGTTGTATCCTGCTGCTCAAGCCATTGCTGATGGAGTTGGTCACGCTTTTCTCTATCAATTGGATTTTCTTCATATCCAGTTGCAATCATATCATTAAGCTCCTCAATATCATCATCATCCTCACCTTCTTCATTGTCTTGGAAGCGTTGTAAATCGTTGTCACTGTCATCTTCCTCTTCGGCTTCTTCATCAACAAACGCCTTAACAGGGTCACCATTTGGAGGTGAAGTAGCATCAGCTGATCTAGGTAAATGTGTTACTTTGTTCTCCCTATCATTCTCCTCGTCATCAGAAGAGCTGGAGAAAAGGAATGGTTGTCATTTTTAACTTTCAGAACAATGGAAAGCAAAAGTGAAGAGTCTTCCACTGTGGCCGAATTAAAAGGCCACAATTCATAAAATATATATATATATATATATATATATATATATATATATATACACAGGTCATCATTACTTGTCAAAATTCTCCAACATGAAAATCCAAAATGACAACCATAGAGCTAAGCTCATCACATAGCAAGAATGATAGTTTTATAGTAGCAATATAGCATCAACAACAATGAAACAAGTTGTGATAATAAATAAAGCAATGAAATGTTTATGTGAGGACAATAAGTGACTAAATCTGAAGATAACAAAGGAAGAAACAAATAAACACTTACATATCATCATCAAGAGGAGCAGAATCAAATTTCAAGTTCATTGCAAGCATAGATGGGGCAAACACTTCTTCCGAAGGCTTATTCAACTTTGCATTTAAAGCCTCTTCTTTAATTTCATTTATTTCAGAATCAGAAAAGAGATCCTAGAAATAAAAGACAAACAAATACTTGGTAAACAAAATCTACATTTAAAGGAAAAAGTTTGAATAAATGGGTGACAGAAAACCTGAGTATCATCAACAGGAGCTCGAAATGCATGTACAGATTCTGAACCCACAGCCTGAAACCCAACGTAAGCAATGACTTAGATAGCACAACAAACATGGCAAAAAAACATCTCCACTATAATAAACTAACACAAAGATTTCAAGGGCGAAATAACAAAATTATAGTTGATTTCTGCTATACCTTAAAAACTTATGAATTTCAAATGTCTCAATTATATGCCATCATTGCGTTGCTTAATACATTCAAAATATAGTGATAGCAGATAAAGCTATACAAATAATGGTCTCCACTCACATACACAACATCAATGCACAGGAATAACATTTTTTACTCTTATATGAAGAAATCTCAAATAGCATTCTGTAACAAGCTGGAATAATGACTAACCATGGGAGAAGGTATGCTTTCACGGCTTGAATGTTCTGCAGCATTGACCGATCCATCAATATGCGGTGTGCTTAAATCCTTCTCTGTGACTTCCGGACATGCAGCTGGTGTTTCTTTGAGCTCAACATTTTCAATCTTATTAGTTATCTCCTCACTCCGACCAGGAGGCTCAGAATCAATATCCACAGGAATATCATCATCATCATCATCATCATTATCATTATCATCAAAGGAAACATTAGATCTGAAACCCAACCCAAGTATGAATTAGTGTTTGACTAAAATGAAAATCAAAATTAAGCACATGCTAAAACAAAATATTGATTTAAATCTACCTACTTCTTTAAGAACTCTAATTTTCTCTTTCGAATTTTATCCAGTATAGACGAAATCGGCTTCTGAACAAGAGGAACAGGTTTAAATGCAGCATCTCTTGTTTCTAACCAAGTCAAAGTGAACTATGTGAGTTATCAGAAACTCAAAACAAAAACAATAGAAACAATAAAATTGAAAAATTATTCATACCTCGAAGAAGTCTCTGAGATTCAGCTCGAAGCTTTTTGAGATTTTCCCGTCTTTCCTGTTAAATCAATTCATCGAAAAATTAGTAAATCAAGAACAATTAGTATACAAAATTTCAATTAAAAAACGCGCACGAACCTTCTCAGCTTTTCTTTTATTGGATTCTTTAAGCTTCTTCTCACTTCCATCACCGTCATCAACTCTCTTCTTTTTCTTCTTACTCTCTTTCTTCTCAGAATCATCGTCGACAATAGGTTGCTTAATTTCTGATTCGTCAGTATGTTTTTCCTCAAATTCTTCCGTTGTCTTCTCCGTAACCTTTTCGTCAAGTTCATCATCAACAGAATCAAACTCCAAAACCCTCTTCGCACCCAAATCATCTTCCTCGACGGTTTCAGTGACATTCTTATCATCTAAACTTTCAATTTCAGGGATGGATCCTGCAATTGAATCCTTCAAGGGTGAATTGTTTTGGAATTCGGGGAATTTGATAGGGGGAGGTGAAGGGAGAGGATTTTCGGAAACCCTAGATGCCTTCTTCAAACGCTTAAGCTTTCGTTGAACGATAGGAGAAGAAGGCATAGGTTGAAAATCGTCGTCGCTATCCATGTCTGATTCTGAGATCTGAACTTTGTTGAATGAAAACGGATTGTGCTGTGATTTTAATCTAACCTAACCTAAATAAATAAATGGCGGTAACTGTGTTTGAAATTTCTATAAAAACGCGCCATGGAAATTGGCTCTGTAACGCCATTTTTTTAATAAAAAAATTAATTTTTTTTTTTGGTCAAACAGGATAAATTTCATTCATTCAACAGAAAAAAGCCAAATAATACACCATGTGCAGATCACAACCCACTAATGGGGAAAGTACAGAATATATGCAGAATCAAAAAGATAAAAACCATAAGCACTAGATTTGCTTCTGACTCGAATCCACATGATCATGGCAAACTTGGCCAGCTAAGAATGAAAGTAAGAACTACAGCAAACTGGAAAACATACACAAAGCAGAGAAAAACACAAAACACATTGGAAAAACATAAAGAGACTTAAACTACAGCAACTCCCTAATAAAAATTAAAACAAAGCAACTAAAAACCTTAAAAAGAAAACAATGAAGCCTGTAGATTCCTTTTTTATGGCAGATCTGAGAGTTTGAGGACAAACTTGGAAGTGAAGGGGATAGTTAAAGTGGAGATCGGACGGAAAAGAGCTCCAAGGCAAGCAGAAGCACAACCAGCAGAGAAAGCGGCATAGCCAGAGCTAGGGAGAGGACAACCCCTAAAGGGTTGAAGTGGCGGCTCAGAGAACCCTCCACCTGAGCACCGGCCAGATCCGGCGAAGCAAAAACCCCATCGGGATGAAAAGAGATGATGCGGAGAACCAGAACCCCCTCTGCACCACCACCAACAAGTTCTACATGGCTGAAGCAAAGTTTGGATTTTTGGGGATATTGGGTTGCTTTTTAGGCCCACACTGCAGTGACCTGCAACTTATTGGGTTGGGCTGGATCCAGTTTATTTATGTAACTTCAAATTTGACATGTAATTTTGCCACCCTATCGATTATAGGGCGCGCCCTACGAAATGACCAAAATACTCATACCCGTTACTTAAGTAGCAGACGATATTTTTCAAAATTTCTCATTTTTCCTACATCTGTTACTTAAGCCACTGAAGGGTATTTTTGTCATTTCATAGGGCGCGCGAGTAACCTATAGGATGACAAAAGTAATTTTATCAAATTCAAGTACTACTTTGTCTCAAAATAAATAAATATAAAGAAAAATTTGTCAAATAAAATTGATGTATTTGGTTAAAAATTAGAACAAAATATGTTGACTTTTTTGACTAATTCTTTCTTATATTTTGTGACGGAGGGAGTATATAGTTTTTTTTTAAATGATAATGAAACAAAATTTAAAGATTAAAAGTAGGTAATTCAAGTCTCGTAAGTACAATTCAGTTGATAGTCGCATGATCATTGATATGTATAGCCTATGTTTGAATTTAGGATTACTCATTTCTTCATACTCAAGGTGATGTATGAGTCTAACCAATAAACTAGTTTCTGCCGCACCATTTTTTCTTTAGCTTGTTAATGATACACTTTTCAAACTCAAAGAGTCTCCAAAGACTTTTGTTGGTGATACTTTACATGCGAATGAGATCATTTGACGATGTTTTTGAATCATTTTCTTCTTTAACGGATCAATGTTAAAAGTGATTTAGTTCTCTAACTTGGTGAAAAGTTATAAGATAAGTTAACTTCGCACCAAATCACAATATTCTGGTGCCAAATATATATGTATTCAAGTTAGTGGAACAAGCTAAGTGGCTAGAGTTGACTTCAATACCAAATCAATTAAGTGTAAAAACTAAAAGATGAAAATATCATAGAGAACTGAGAACTCTAAAACAAACATGTAAGCAAATATTGTCTTACATGATTTAATATTTATTTGTAATTTATAATAATAAGAAGGAAAAAAAAAACATCATCACCACGACATGATTTATGTTTTTTAATAAAAATAATGTCCAAATAAAACAATAAGAAACAATCCAAACAATGCATACACATTTAAGTCTATATCTCACACACACAAGATATCAAAAGGAAAAAACAAACAAAACTTGCTAAGATCATTTGTAATCTACTTTTCTACGTCCGTAGTTTGAACATTAGTTTGAAAATTTTTAATTGACTTAGGATTCCAAACAAACATTTGTTGCCAAATCTCCATGAAAGCTCTCACAATTACTCCATGATAATCCCTAGAATTCAAGGCCAAAAAACACTGCAATAGTTGTTCCAAGTCCTTAGCCTCATACATCTCCATCTCTTCTATCATCTCTAACATTGACTTCTTGAAGTCTTCATAAGGATCCTTTGACTTTTTCACCAAAGCAAAGCTTTCTTTTACCTTCTCTTCCATTCTACTTGACATAACCTTCCTTTCTACTCCTCTTTGATTCCCTATAGTACTTTGAAACCTCACTCTCTCAACCTTTTTAACACTACATATCGGTCTTCTATCTGTGCTTATTAAATATGTATTCTCTTTTTTATTATCAGAATTTGGATTGGGTCTAACTTCACTGTCCATAGTACTGGAAGAACTCGAAGAATGTACCTTATGGTCTTCGGAGAATCTTGACAAGCAAGAAATCAAACTTTCACTCTCTTCTTCATTGATTTTATCCATCAGAAACTCGCTCTTTCTCGATGGAACATCTGAGGTACCTTTTCGGCCTTTGGATTTCACTTTCTTGATCTTTGAAGACACCTTGCATTGTTGTTCTGGTGATGATGACGGCGACGAATCTTGAATATTAGGGTAGCCTATGTCATGTGCTTTGGAGTTCACCGGAGAAAGACGATATATTGCCGGAACAGGATTTCCCGGAAAAGAGGAGAGGTCATCAGAGCGACACATTTGAAAAGAAGGGATTGTAAATTTCATCTTGAAGCGTTTAGACATAGTGTGACTGTGAAACTAAACACAAGAAAATTGTTATATGGTGCAAATTGAATAAAGGTTGTATAAGTTGAGATTATTTATAATGGGAAATGAAATGTAAGAAAATAATTTAATGCCGGCATGGAAAGAGTAAGGACAAAAGAAAGTAGGACCAATGTATAGAATGAGTTAATCCGAGTACGTGTGATTCGTATCCGATTTCATAGGCTCTCTATATTCGAAGTTGCTGTGAATTTTACATATTGAATAGGACACACACATAATTGCAAGAATTCCACGTTTGCACAAAACCAAGCAAGGATAATTAATTTAAGCATAGTATACTAAGTCGAAGACAATTGAATATTTAACGAAATGTGATTGAAAATTTTTAGAGTAAAAGTCCAGCATTTGGTTGACAAGTTCAATAGTACAACATATCCCCCAACCGCAAAAGAATGAATCTGTCTCTATCCCTATCTTCTTACAACATTATTTTTTGCATCAGAGATCAAGTGAAACACAAAAGGACAACTCTAAGGACTTTGACTATTTTAGTTTTTAAATGAGTAATTAATGTTGAGAAGCATAATAGAAATCAACAAAGTAAAAAAAAAAAAACATTGCCATAGGATGCAATAGAGATCCTAACTAAAGTATACAATACTCTCTCCATCAGAAAAATAAATTATACAATTGGTTACTTTACATTTTGTTAAGAAGTTTCACATCAGATGTGAAATTATCTAAAAATTTTGATATCAGAGTCTCTCCAAAATTCGTTGAGCAACCTGCTATCAGGTCATCCATTGTTTATGTTCACGCATCAAGCCCAAGTGTGTTAAGAAATTCTACATCAGATATGAGATGACCTAAACATGTTATCCGAAATTCAATATCCATATTGAATTGTTAAAGGAAGATTTAAGTGTGATATTTGCAATGCCTCAAAAGGATACAAAGAACCTCATTTATAAGTTGCATATTTCAACCACGAGTTAAAAATAGTTAGTTGAATTGAGAAACCTATGATAAATCATATTGGAAGGTTGAGTTCATATATATCTTGTAGCCAACAGCCATTCCGCAAAAGAAGTCATCTATTCTCCCAAATATGGTTTTTTTTTTTGTTATATTCCAAATATGAATTCCAGATAGTATTCATTTTTTGACGTAAGATATTATTCATGAATATCCATGAAATATATATGGTATTTACTATTTATAGTATGTAAAATTCACACAATTTGAATATTAAAAAAAAAAAAAAAATTGCGGGTTTGAACTTGTTCACATATCATAAATATCTCTTTACAACTTTTTATTATCTAGGTTGTATTTAAATGATTGACAATTTTCTTTGTTAATTTTAATATCCTTTGAAAATAAATCTTATATATTTAATTGATTTAAGAAAGACAGTTTGTAGTTTTGTAGAAATTACAAAATTAAAATAATTTGTTCTAAAGACCCGATAAACATTTCCAAACAAGCACTAAATCCAGGTGAACTAGGCATCCCTTGGCTTTTGCACCGCAACTGCAAGTTCTTATCTATCCGCGTTCTTCATCTGATGCTCATTGGATTGCCCACCATGCCCTTCATTGCATTGAAAACTACTCACCATTTTGATTCAAGTTCTACTAATTTAATTATTTTTTTCATATTAAAAATAAATAAATTAATAAAGCATTCGTAGTAATTTTTTTTGTTAAAAAAAGCATTCATAGTATATGCTGACTGATTTTCATTGAAAAATTGACTATTTTTAGTAAAGTATTATTTCTAATCACAAAGTTTGAATCCAAAAGTACCAAAACCTAACACGAGTCCATTTTCAAATAAACGAACATTGCTATAAGATGATAATATAAAATACACCGTATCAAATACGGAAAATTAAAACAAACAATGTTATAATAAAAGGACGAAATCGCAAAAAAAGAAATTACAAAAAAACACTAAATATATATATATGAAAATCACACTTATTTAACTATAAGAAAAATAATTTATAAGGGTGATTTCGGCCCAAAATAACGCTAAACCACCTATATCTAATATCTAATATATATAAAGGAAGAGAAAAGTTGTGACTACTAAGATTAAAAGATGAGAAGGAAAAAAAATGAAATATACAAGCCTTTTCGAAGGCTATTTTTTTTCCAAGACTACTTATTTTATTTAAAAGTATAATGATGCATATAAAAAATAGCAAAGAAAGGGACAAGGAAAACATATCACCCTTTCAAAATGCATATGCTACCAATGTCCGTGTAGAAAAATAGAAGAAAAATCTATAAAAGATAATGCTGCTAAAGGAAACTCACACCTACACCTACACCTACGGGCAAGGAACACCTAGAAAAAGAAAACGCAAGGGTTGGTCGTGTTTGTGTTTTGCTTCCTTTCTCATTCATCACTAGGGACATAATAATTCTACAAACATAAAAATATTTGGTTTTCTAAGAAAAACAAACTATTAACCCAAGCCTGCTGAGGCAAAGGGGTGCGTATCGTACCAAGAAAGAGAGAAAGATAATTTATTTTTAATTCTTTCTCTCTTTCTTGATATTTTTTCTTCAATTTCTTGTTGATTTTCATATTAGTGTCTCCAATTAATACATAACTACGTGAAAGAAAAAAAGTATTTTGGTTCCTTGTAAGACAAGCAAGCCATGAGAAAATTGTGTCCAAATTTTGACAAGGAAAATGGGTTGGATACGGTTCTTGAGGTTCCAATTCCAGAAGAAATGTTGACAAATATGGGAACCAATGGGTTCAATCGTTGGCAAAACCTAAAAACTCTAATGAATAATGCTCAAGTTGCGGATAAGTCATCAGGTTTATCTGCACCCACAAATAATGAATTCACCGCATTGCTTAAGCTTGTTGGTGCTCCTCTTATTCCTCTTCAGGTTCAATCCGACAATACTTTGACTCGGCCTCTTAGAGATTGTTCCATTGTAAGCATTCACTATATATCTATATTTTTAGGTTCAATGAATAATTGATGTATCTGGTTTTACAACATGCATCAATTAAACTGGTTTTATTTATTTCCCCGAACAAGATGCAATCCGATTAAGTAATTAATGATATGTAGTTTTCAATGAAATGTTTGGGCAGAGAGATTCAATTGGAAAATACATAGTACAACAGTATGTGGCAGCAACAGGAGGACAAGGTGCATTGAATTCATTGAAAAACATGTATGCTATGGGAGAAGTTAGAATAAATGGATCGGATATGCGTCATGGTGCCGATGATAATAGCGTTAATTCAAGAGGCAAAGCTGAAGTAGGAGGTTTTGTGTTATGGCAACAGAATCCAGATTTATGGTGCTTAGAATTGGTTGTCTCTGGTTTCAAAATTACTGCTGGTAGTAATGGAAAAGTATCCTGGAATCAGTCCTCTTCTCAACCTTTTCATTCAAATAAAGGCCCTCCTAGACCCCTTCGCCGCTTCTTCCAAGTAATAATATTCATCCATTATGCATATTTTATTTAAGAAAATCTACTAGAACATATTCTTCTTGTGCATTGTTCCATTCCTTGTCTACATATAGTGCAATGAAGCTGGATTTCATGTTGCCAGCAGGTTCCACATTCTCGCAGTTATCCATATCGCTGACTGTTGAATCAAGATTGGACAATGTAGAATTCAAATTAGTTTTATAGTTTAGAAAAGATAAACAAAAAAAAATTGCATGAATTCTATATTGTCTTGATCTAACGACTATTGATCTGATTGAATGCGGGGAACCTTCTGAATGCAGGGAATCCAAATTCGCTTTGATCTAAGGATACTCGAATCATAGATTCTTGGTAACAAAAACATAACAGAAATCAGTAAAATTACATGATATATAGATTCTTCTAGAAAGTGTTGTAGATTAATCATCTAAAGTATTTCATGGAACTTAGGCTTGGTGTTTAACATATTTGTGTCATAACATATATATAAATATATCTAATTCAACAATCCAACAATTATTTCTAACTTGTGTTAACTGTTATCAGGGATTGGATCCAAGGTGTACAGCTAACTTGTTCCTAGATGCTGAATGTATAGGGGAAAACGAAATTAACAACGATGTTTGTTTCATGCTAAAATTACAAACTGAGCAACATACCCTTCAAGCTCAAAGCACATCAAACACTGAAATTGTTATGCACACAATAATCGGTTACTTTAGCCAACGCACAGGACTACTTGTTAAATTTGAGGACACCAAATTGGTGAGAATGAAACCTGTTAAAGGAAAAGACTCGGTATTTTGGGAAACAACCATCGAGTCTACGATCGAAGATTATCGATGTGTTGGTGGCATTAATATAGCTCATGGTGGGAGGACAGTTTCGACGCTTTATAGGTATGGCGCAGCGCATAATCATAAACAAATGATTGAGGAAATATGGAATATTGAAGAAGTTGATTTCAATATTTTTGGATTGTCTATGGATTGTTTTCTTCCTCCATCTGATCATGAGAAAGAACATGATAGTGCAGAGCATACAGTGGGAGTGAGTTAGAATTTTGCTTCATTTTACTCTCAACTCCTCAAACTGTAGGAAGTGTAAATAGAACATAGACAAGTATAGGTGAATCAAATGTTTTTGCATTTTATCCTATACTTAATATATATATATTTTTAACAGAGAATTTTTGTTTACATCAAATTTATATTTTCTAAAAACAAAAACCATGATTCCATGTCATGAGAGACGAAGGATGGATTAAAAGAAAAATATAAAAGAACAACATATGTAACGGGTGAGTAAAGAACAAGAGATACAAAAAGTGCAAGAGTGTAAAGAAATAAAAGATTAGCAATGGAATAAACAAACTATTAAAACACACAAATTTTAAAATATCAAATAATTACAATAGGAGAGGCTAAAAATAAGTGAATCTTATATTACAATGGTAAAAAAAATAATATTAAAATTGTAAGGTCTAAAACCAGAAGTACCTTATATGTTTTTTTGGTCAACCACGAGATAAGCATACCATGGATCAATCATCAACTTCAACTTTTAATTGTATACCATCTATTATCCACGGCTAGTTACACAACAGAACAGTAGTAGGTAGTAGTCAAACAGTGAGGAGCATATCAGCATATGATTCCACATCAGCTCTATTTAGTAAAAATAATACTGCATGATTCCTAGCTAGCTTATAGAACATTGAATTTGTACTATTTGTTAAAATTAAAAATTGAACTAATTGGTCCACAAAAATAGAAATGTCAAAATTAATTGGGCAAACATTATGACCGAAATTCAAACTGCAGCCTTTCTACTCTGTGTGTGTGAGTTTATAATGATTTTTCATTTTGTCTATCTATCTAAAAAATTGAATTCATTGATGAATAAAAAATGGCATAATAAAATATTTTTAATATTTAATTTTTTTCTACTAAGACAATTAGGGTAAAGTTGAAAGACAAAAATATAAGTTATAAGCTAATAAAAAAAACGTTATAAGCTAGTAAAAAGATATTATAAGTGGGGAAAAATTGTCCAAATAGTTTCATTTTGATCATATAAACTAAGGTACAAATTTTGTCCCATAACCTCAAATATTGACTAACAAATATAACTATCATATTCGTTCCCACCCACAATTGCTAGAAAGAAGAGAAAAAACAACTATATTTTCATTCCACATTTCTAAGAAACCTGATTTTGAGTGGGAAAAGTTCCTATCCACTTTGAGATGCTATGTGCCAACCTCATTAGGCCACTAACCACTTTTGCCACTATGACTTAGATATATGTTTTGGACTTTGGAGTGAGTGAAAGAGAGAAAGAGAGACATGTTGCTATTATTATTTCAACTGTGGCCTGTGGGATACACCTAAACCAGTCACACCATTCACCAATACTGATTTGTGTTCTTGTCTTGTTCTTCTGAAAGCCCCATCCAAAATACAGAGAGAGCAATGGTGCATGCAAGTGGCCATGGTGGCAAGAGGCACTACAAGTTACTATGTGTCTTGACTGCAATTGTCCTTATAGCTCTTTGGACTATGTTCACAGGCTCTGTCACCCTCAAATGGTCCACAAACAACATTAATAAATTCTCAGAATACTTGGATTCAGTGATTCTTGATGATCTAGATGTGTTGGTAGGTACCAAACAAGACATAATTTAACATTGTTTATTCATATAGCAGCGGTCTTCATAAATTACAAGCTAACATTGCTTTTTGTTTGTGTTTTGATCTTTGAATTGAGAAAAATAGGAAGTGGAAGAGAGGGAGAAGGTGGTGAGGCACATGTGGGATGTGTACACTCGAAGTCATAGTAACTCTATTGGATTACCTCAGTTTTGGTTGGAAGCTTTTGAAGCTGCTTATGAGCACTTGGTCAGTGATGTTCCTGCAGTTCGAGACGCTGCTGTTTCGGAAATTGCCAAGATGTCACTAGCACTGCGCTCACACATTTTACACCAACTTCCTCTTCAACTTCAATCACCATTGGTAAGCTAAGCTCGCATCTTGATTTGTTTCTCTGAGATAACTTAGACCAGACAAGTTTTGATACATAGTTGCGAAGTTGTTAAGAGAAAAATAATGTTTTTACTTTTCATGGTTGACATGTGCAGAGCAGCAAGAGATCAAGAAAACTTAAACAAGAAAAGAGTCAGAGCGAATTGGATCATTATGAAGACCATGCATTCAAAATAATCCTTCCCCATCCTTATAATCGTACCTCCCAAATGAATATATCTGTATGACTACTAGGTTTCTAAATTTGAATTATTGTAGTTCAGATTATTTCTAAATCAGGTGATGGCAATCAAATTGAAAACAAAAATTAGTACAGATGATCCTTAGAGGGATCGATAAATCAAAAGCCTGTCAATATATAATCAATAACATCATTTTCTTCCTCGGCACATGCAGGAAAGAAATATTTATTTGAACATAACTCTAAATCAAAAATATGTTGATGCATACACAAATAAAAAGCTAAAAGAAAAAAATGATATTAAATGATTTGATTAAACTATTACTGTTTTAATTTATTTTCATTTATGTGTGCACCCTAACATTTTTCATTTGAGATTGTACCTATGTATAACTTACTCGATGGGACACCTTGATTTATCTAAACAATCACAATAATCAATAGCTACTGAAACATTGCTAGTAAACTCAATTGTTTCTTAAATTTTAACAAAATAAATAGAAGTAATTCAGCTGGTTTGTTTAAAGTATTCTCATACTGCAACCCCTTCCACAGTCCCTTTTTCTTTTATCCCATTGTAGCTCTAATAATCACTTTAAGAGTGAGCTTGATTCAATCATGAAAATTCAATATTAGAAATAACCTTTTCCAACATACAATTTTATGTATTTATGTGAATAGTACTTTCGAATAAGATTTTAGCAAGGAATTTTAACGTTCCTAAAAATCACAATATTATTTGCTACACAAACTCTGCCCACAAAACAAAGGCTTCCTTCCTAACAGGAAGCGAAAAGAAGACGAAACAGAAGCAAATTAGTAGAATTAAATTAAGGCTGGCTTTAGATTAAAATTACAAAATTGCTTTCGCAGATCCAATTGATGCTGCTACTGTTGCTGTATGAACAAAAATCCTAAAACGAAAAATTCATGTACAACAAAATATGGACAACATATTTACATGTTCGGCAACAACCTGTGTTAATGTCAGACATTAGTCTTCTACTGTCTGGATTTCACCCATCATAATCCGGTTACTTACGACATTGAATCCCAAAACTGAAGCACTAACCTTTTTCCCTTTCTTACCCTTCTTTCCACCTTTTGAGGAGGATCCATCAGTCTGTCTGATATCTTGTAAATTTGTATTTCCAGATATCACGCCTCCAGCAACTTTCCAATCATTCTGAGTCTGAAAAGCTATTTCCAAAACTTCAGATGGCAGTAACTCCATGTAATTGAGGAATTTATCAATGAATTCGTGATCAGGGTCATATGATCCAAGGTTTTCTATCAGAAACATCTCTGCTTCGGATCTTGATTGCTTCAAGCAAAACTCGAGGAAACTTGTATCTGCCACCCCAACAAATATATTGTTAAATACTTAAATCGGACATTAAATAGGAGATTCAATTACAGATAATGTGACCACCAAATCCCTGACAATATCCGGTTAATTCCTTTGGGGTATTTTGGGAGTTAGGGTTTGGAAGGAAAGGTTTTGGAGGGCTAAGTTTATACCTTAATATATATTTAAGATTTCTAAACATTGAAGGAAGGACATGATAAATTATCATATAATATTTCAATCATCCTTTTAATCGATGTTGGAAACATTTGATAATTTCTTTATTACTACTTTTGGTTGTTTTAACATGTGCAATTGCACATGTTAGACAAACCCTTCTTTAATTTAGAAATGAAATATAAGTCTTCGCCTCCATTCCCCATCAAAATCCAACTCTCAATAGCCTTAGAGGGCGAATAGCATTTGGAAAATCTAATCAACCAAAATCTGGATTTACCTATTAAAATATAAAGTCTGAAATGGTAGGTACCTTTTGTCCCAATAAGCCTCACACATTCATTCTCACACCAGACTCTGAAATCTGTGGCTTCTGAAAATTCCAAACAGAAAAATAGCTCAGTATCTTTAGGAAATCATCATACAATCCAATGAAACACACACACAAAGGGCACTCGATTAGACAGAACTGGCAAAGCAAGTGAAGTTAAAGAGATGATATAAATACAAGCAATCTTTACCAGAGTTCCTAGTCATGACATCTTTTTTTACTTTCAGCAATGATTGAGAAGAGACAGGTGATGATGACAGCAATCGCTCAGTTGGTTTGCTACTCCCTGATTTTTGACGGCTTAATTGTCCAGGTGAATTACCTTTCATGGGAACGTTTTTGGAACCCCAACTCCCCTGGCTTGCAAGCTGAGGGAAACTTGACCTGCTTATACAAAGGCAACATAATAAATATTGAATGAACTTATCCTCAAAAGTAGGTATTCATGCAAACAGTCAAACACCTAATTTTGCACGTGTTAGTGTCGAAATACGCAATTGCTCTCGGATAGAGAGACAATGCCAAAAAAAATTCCTAGATGATTCACCCAGGTCTTTAATCAGGCCTTAATACCCTATAATATCATCTCAAGTTCACCCAGGTTTTTATCAAGACTGATATTTAGTTGCACAGTTACAAAGCATTTCCTTTCTAAGAGACTAAGACCTCTTATGAACAAAATTTTAGAGCCATAATATACATGCATAACTAACAGATGCCAAAGTACAGCCGCATCATAGAAAATAAGTTTGATCAAGCATATATATTGAAGAATTGCAATCAGTGTAGCATGAGTATACAGCAAACACTAATGGCACTACGAAGAGACAGAAGTCTTACTGCTTAGTTTCTAGCTTAGATTGCTCAATTGGACCCCAGAACATGTCGTCATCCGCTCTGTATTTTGAATGAGAAGCTTGGGAGTTTATGTGGCTAGAAGATGCAGCTTTTGACGGAGCTGAAGCTGAAACTGTCCGTGAAGGAACACTACTCTGAGCAGCTTGGGCAGGCTGTGATTTCTGAGGGGTAGGAAATTGGTTTGGGGGAACTGCAGAAGAAGACTTTTTCTCCTGTTCCTTTAGAATGTCCCTTAATGACAGTGGTTTGGGAACCCTGCCAGAATCAACTGTCCACGCTGGAGAAGGAGATGGACTTGTTGGCTCTCCCCTCCAAAGAACAAAATCTCCCAGAGAGGGTCCTGAAGGTATAGTAGACAGTTGTTCTTTCTCCTGTTGCACAGAGCGGGAGCTTTTTCCCTTTTCAATGGGACTTGAACTTATTGGTGCTTCACTAGAAGCAACTGGCTTTGAGATCTTAGACCCTGAACCCTTTGATTTTGTAGATTTTTTCCGGCTCCTTTTAGTGTCTTTAGCTTCAATGAATTCTCCGTCATCGATTGGTTCTGAATGGGCAGCAACTATATATTGTGAGAAAGATATACTGTCTGGACCTGTGCTATCTCTTTCATTAAAAATCTCTGCGTCTTCTGCTAATAGATCATGCAATGGACTTTTCTTGCTCTTGCTATTTTGAGAAGTTTTGGTTTTGACCAGATTTTCAGTGCTGCCTGCTTCTTTGTGATTTTGACTAGAAACTTTTGTAGAGTCTGAATTGGCCACAACTCCAACCCAGGGAGTAGTAGTCACACCAGGGGAATTGACAGTAGTAGCAACCTCAATTACAGGCATTTCTGTCTGTGCCTTTTTCTGTTCTTCCTGTTGAATTTCTAATAAAGACTTCGCCTTGAAACCAGGAGCAGGTTTCCAAGCTCTCCCTGCAGGCAATTCAGTAGTCTGTATGGCAACAGAACTTAATGACTTTGAGTCATTCTCAACAACTGTTTCAGTGATGCTTTCTCGAACATTAGCAGGGAGATCACTAACTTCTTGATAAACAACTGCCTTTGTGATAGCAGTTCTGGATAAACTGTCTTCACCACTTGTTTGTTTGAGATGTGTTTCATAATCTCCTTCATCCCTATTGACTTCCTTCAAATTGATTTCACTATAGTTTGACTTTTCAGGTTGTGAATTATTTGACTGCTGCAAAGTTGCATTTTTTAGCAATCCCTTTGCTTGACCAGAAGATTGGGATTTGGAAGACTTTTGCTTCTTTGGTTTCTTCTCAGTAGCCTTTTTGGGTTCTCGCACTTCAATATCTCTTACACCCACCACAGATGGCTCAACATTTGAGATGACACTTCCACCTACCTGTTCTTCAACACTACCTGGTTTAATTTCGACATCCGTACCCAGTTGACCTGCCGGTGGTAACCCAATCTCACAAGATTCAGCCGAAGACACCGCAATAACAGATTCAACACACAGAGCAGGTTTGGAATGCTCAACAGACTCTGAAATGGCATCATTCACAAGAGTACCATCAGCCCTGCCATTGTTATCCGATATCTGCTCCACATATTTAACAGTACAGTCGGAAGCGGAAAAGGGTTTCTGTGCAATATTAGGTTCTTCTGTGGTCCTATTCTGCTCATGCAATAAGAAACTTTCAACAGAAACGGATGCAGGCGATGTTTCCTTCTGGTACTCTTCATTCATTTGCTCAGGAATAGTAGTGTCCCAACTTCTATGACTAATATTCCCAAATAATTGATGAGGCAGCTGCACAGAAGATTCGATGCTTTTATTAAAGCTTGTACCTTGGCTTTCTTGTAGAGATAAATTCAAAGACTTGGTAGAAAGCTCATCATGCACACTGGGAACTGGTGTCTGAGAACTCATAGGAAAAATTTCATGGGATGGTTGATGTTGAGAAGGTTCCACATGCAAATTCCCCATTCGCATTCCACCAGCCTGCATCTGTCCATAAGACAAATCACCAAAGTGCTGGTGAGAATGATGCCCCTGCAGCACTTGAGAAAGCAATTGCTGTTGTTGGCGCATTAACAGCTGTTGCTCCTCCTGCTGCTTCAAAAATAGGAGATTATCTAATAAAGGCATATGCTGTGAAGGAGTAGTTGCCTGAGAATGCAACTGCAGCAAGTATTGCTGTTGCAACATATTCACCATCTGGGGATCCTGCAACAAACTGGAAGAAAACAACTGTTCTGCTGCCAAAATACTAGAAGGGTTATCTGCAGTTTGAGCAATTAAGTTATTTAAAGAAAATTGGTTCGGTGCTTGATACATTTGTTGTTGAATTCCAAATGGTATAAAATTTTGATCACGATGTAAGTCAATATTACTCTGAAGGGGATTCAATCCACCTTGTAAGGGATAATTTGACCAGCTGGTAACACCATTATTTAAGCCTGTGGATCCCCTGTCTGATAATCCTTGGATAACTGAGTTCAACTCAGAATTTTGGGACTGAAGCTGTCGAGAATTACCGCTCAATGAAGACATGAGATTTGAATGTGGTGATGCATCTGGAACTATGTCTGATTTTGGCGGAAGGGATCCTGCATCAATCCCTGGCCAGTATGGATAAGGATTTGGTAAGGACCTCTGTCGTTCAAGTGCCATCCTCTGGGCCAGCAGGTATGGGTTGTTTCCACCATCAACTCCTGATGGGCCCAAATTACCAGAATTGTTTCCAATAAACCCTTGTATTCCTAATAAGTACACAATGGTTAGAATATAATATGACCGTCTAAAGCATAAATTTCAAAATATATACATATTATGGAGAGAAATGATAGTACATGGCATACTTCTTTTTTTAAAATATTTTTTTTTTTAAATAGCAGTATTAACCTTCTGATAATGTCAGGTTTTCAAGTGGGGAACTGCTCTTGCTACCAGACATGAGTGACTCCAAAAACCTATTTTCAGCTTCAGTAGCAGAACCAAGTCTGTGCATGGAATTATTTCTCAACATCTCAACCCCACCCGGCCCAGTAGGAATATTCCCAAAGGTACTGGAACTTTGCCGAACAGGTGCCTCTGTAGTGTCAAGTTTTGCTGCAGGGAACCCAGGTGGTGGTCGGGCTTTAGCTCGTAAATGGGGCATGACATCACCAAGTTGGAACCATGGCGAGTCAGCTGCTGCACTTTCCAAACGAACTAGTAAATCAATACCAAAATATCCAGCCTCGAACCATCCAATAATATCAATTCCTTTGAATGGACCTTGAACTTGACCTCGAGGATCTTTATAGAAAAGGGATAATTCCTCTGGAGAAGTCTGCGGAACTTTCCTGGTTTCAAGTTCACTATCCAAAAAGCCAGTTAGTTGCCTTTTAACAATTGAATTTTCGCCAGATTGCCATTTAGCTACATCTATGGCGTCGGATGAATAGTCCAAATTATTTTCCCACTGAGTACGAAAATCTTTTGGCTGGTGTGACGACTTCATATCTGAGTGTCTTGACCTGACATCACCAGGCACATCTTTGCTATCATGCTTGAGACTGCTTGCTTGTTCGCCCAACGATGTGGCATGCCATCCAGTACTAGGACGAACAGAATTATTTTCTTCAAAGTCTGATTCTCTGTTACTATGCACCTCATCAGCTACTTTAAAAGAACCTCCATCTTCACCTCTATCTGAAAAGACAGTATGAGAGAAGCCCTTTCAGACATGAAAATCCATTTTCATATTTGTTAAATGCAGCAGGGTATAATCCATTAAAGTGGGGAAGAAAATCATTTTTGTTTCACGCATGAAAGTGAAAACAATAAGACGGAATAGAAAATACAGTAATTCATAACAGAAGCATAAAAGGTAGAACAAGAATCATTAACATACAAAATAGTTCAACCATGCACAAGCAAAGATATTGTTGGAAATAAAATCATTACTCTTCCACTCTCCTAGACCTCTTTAATATTTCACTTCCCAAGTAGTTTAGATCCATTGTATATCTTATATTATTAATTTACCCCAGTCCAGTTCTAACTGAAACAAACCTGTATCCACCCCATTCTTCAAGCTTACGTTATTAATTTACCTTGGAGAGGTGCATTTCCATGCTTCATTTGTCTTGAATGTGTAAATTCTGTTGAGTTCCTTCCATCTTTTGGCACCTGGGGTGCACTGCTACTAATTATTTCTCCTTTGTCAATACCCTTTAAGATGGTCTGTTTCAAACAGAAAACCAATCTAATAAACCACTAGAAATGGCAGTGTCATCCAGAAACAATATAGAGTAACATCAATTACCAGTTCCTCAGAAGTTGGTGCACAGAGAGCTAGAGGCTCCAATGGTTCGTCTTGTGTAAAAGGAGGAACCTGCGCAAAATCATCGACTAGTTTTATAGCTGTATGCACATCGATCACTTTGTACACATCAAGGATATTAGTCCTACTATATCTAAATGGATGAGATTCTCCACGCTCACTTTCAAATTTATCCAATCCAGTTTGAGGGTATTGAGAATGCATATACGAGCTATTTATAGGGCTCCCACCAGAGCCAAACCGGCCACGTTCAGGATTTGCAACTAGAAGTGTATCCTCCCCATGGCCCCGCCCAGAAGACAATATAGGCACTTGTTTGCTGGGTGTCACATTCTGCTGATTGGACGCCTCTATCTTCGCACGTCTTTGAAAGGAGCTAGGTCTCCATGGCTCTATCTTCCCTCCCTTTTCATCCTTACCAGGATTGGAAATGTGAGACGAAACATTGTCCAGGTGCGGATCGCCATTTTTACCAGATTCGTTCCGTTTTTCATGGAAAACTTCAGGCTCCCTCTCATCACGACCCCAGCGTGAGGTCCGCCTATTCTCACGCCGCTGATCAAAATCCATTTCCCTATTACCTGAATCATTCCATCTATCAGATGTACTACGACGTGTTTCTCCGAAGTTCTTTGTGGAAGGGTTATCCACCCATCGGTCCCTTCTCTGAGCATCACCTAAGACCTTGTCACCATCCCTCCATCGATCCTTGCGTACGGAGGATTTAGTGTCTCGCTCTTCATCACGCCAACGGTCATGACGTCCACTCTCAGAGTCAAGCACAGATGGCCTAAAGACATCCTTTCTCTTATGGTCATCACGCACATCCTCTCCATTTCCAGACGTCTTAACGGTCTCTGAGCGATTCCCAAATGATGGAGTTGAGCCCACATGGTTTTCCTAAGAAATAAATAAAATAAGCTGAGTTTGACTTTGAAGCAATTATAAACAAAACCACTACATAAGTAAATAAATTTAAAAAAAAATATCAAAAGTAGCAAGTAATCGTTACACACCACAGTTCCTGCTCCAGGTTTTCCGTCCCCTGGCTTTGGCAGAAGCCACTGAGGTGAGAGTGGAATAGGATTGTCAGAGCCATGAAAATCTGCACATATGCGATTCAAAAAATTTGAATCAGATATTTGATTATGTAGAGCACATTAAACAGTTATAGCTTGACTAAAGTTGTAGAATGTAATCTAAAATTAGAGTCAGGGATTAAGCTGGTTAAAATAAAAACGGTAATAATGAATAAACAAGTACAGTAAAAATTACTTACAGACACAGTAAACAAAAGACCTAACATTTCATGATTTCAAACACGATGAAAAAGAATAGTAGATATTTAAAACGTGAAAATCATGAAATCGAAATAGTAAGTTTCAGGTCCTGAAATTTAGAAAGAAATTGAAATAAACATAGAATAAAAATAAGTGGCAGAAGCGAAAAATTAGCAATCAGATAAAATTAAAATCGATTAAGTACAAAAGTGAAAGAAAAGAGAAGAAGCTAGGGTTTAGTGGCGGCAGGGGAAATTAGAGATGAAAAGAAAACCTTTGGAGATCTGAAAAGGAGGAGCGGTGGAGATGTGAAGGGCGGTGGCAGAAGTACGATGAGACATGGTTGATCGGCGGCGAAGAACGGAAGAGATTGTTGTGATTGCGATTGAAGATTGCGGTGCAGTGCGTGCGTGTGAGGGAAACTTAAAGGAAAGGAAAAATGGTGTGAGGAATGAATTGAATATAAGTAACGCAAATGGATGATGGATATTATCAATTTTTTGGGTCCACGTACACGATCACTCGTCGTGTCTATCACGCGTTGCAGTTTTCACTAATAACTGATGTTATGTTATGCTATAGTAAGAAAAGAATCAATCTCATCTCAATTTTTCTGTTACAACAAAAATGCGAGTAAAAATTCAATTTCAATTGTGTAAATGTGAGTATGCAACGATTTTGTTGCGAGTAATTTATTTATAGTAAATGTTACAGTAATTGTATTTTTAATCTTTGAGATACCAATACCATGACTATAGTAATTATCAATCAAGTAGTAAAAAAGCTTTTGATATCCACGCACTTGAGTTGAGTTTTGGCGTGGTGGTGATTTTTCCCTCCACGAATAATTCAAGTTGATGGATTTTTTATGTGCGTGTTGCCACGCGAATTGGTTGGTGATCGGGGAAGATTTTTTATGTTATTTATAGCTTCCCTTAGTAGTTTTTTTTTTTCGTAAAAAAAAAATAGTATTTTTTTTGGACCACTATTGTATTTGTTTTGCACTGAAAATACTTTTTTTTTTTTTGAGAATTGGTTTTCTAAAATTTATAAAGATTAAATTGAGTTGAAAATTAAATTATTTATATTTAAATATATTTATATAGAAGTGATTTGAGATGTAAATTTGAATAAAAAATTAATTCTATAATTATAAGCTATCATTTCTAATTTTAAATCTAATCGATTTTGAGTGTTCTATAATTAAAATCAAACATTCACATGTGTCCATCAATGTCTTGGACCTTCACTAAATATGAATTTGTTATACTATAAAAGAAAAAATAATGTGTTCTTTCTAAAACAAAAATTCAATGATCATTTTGTGAGGTCTATGATACCGTGGCCCAATGGGGCAACATCTACAATCAAGCAAGGCAGTATGTTTGGGAGATAGTAATTGGTTTGAGGATTGTGGTGGACAAAAACAAGGAGGTTTGGGAGTATGATGTGGCCATGTGGAATTTCAGTTGATTCGCCAAATTAAGAACTAATGAAGTTTGATTAGGAAATTAAAGTGCATACTTGTTGTGAACCAAACACCTTTGTTGATGGCTTGCAAGATATAAGTAAAGTGTTAATAGTTTGGTTTGAAATAAAGATAAGTGTTCAATAGTGTCCTAAGAGCATCTTGAATAAGAGTATTAAAAAAAGTTTTATAGACTAATGATTTGTATCTTTTTTTTTATTATTGAAGTTCCATAACGTGGCACAAAGAGTATCAAAATTGATGATATGCTACCTTAAATAAGGTATTGTATCATCAATTTAATATTACATTTTTTTACATGTCAAATTAAATGAAAGTTATCACCTGTTAGTAATATATGAGTATCACTATTGGAGCAAAATATGTACGAGTTGCATAAATATTACATGGCATTGTATGGACCACTTGTTAGTGATGTATGATATTCAAAGTGGTATCACCATTTGAGATGCTCTAAAGACACTCGCTAAATATTTTAATTTAAATTTTTTTTATTGAAAATGGTGTAATCAACACAAGGAAAGTATAAATTTTGATGTTTTCAATGCATAATTTTTCATTTATTTCATTTTTTTAGATCGTTAACTAGGGTCCTGGAACACTAGTTAACAAGACCCTTTAAATAAATTAGTGACATTAAAAATTAACATAGAATTGAAGATGATTTCAACGTAGTTCATGTTTTCTAGGTTGTCAAATGAACTATCATCAGATATATGCAATGTGGCTCGTCATTATTTTGTGAATATTTTTCAGAAACAGAATAGCACTTTGTCTCCGGTTCTCGATGCTATCAGCCCATCTATCTCAGTAGATGACAACATCAACCTCACTGCACCGTTTTCATTAGAAGAATTTCGTGAGGCTTTATTTTCTATGAAGGCTGATAAGTGTCCAGGTCCTGACGGTTTTAACCCAGGTTTTTACCAACACTTTTGGTCTTTATGCGGTCCAGAAATTTACCAAGAATGTTGTGCTTGGCTCTCTACAAGTACTTTCCCTTTAACTCTCAACTTGACTAATATTGCACTTATTCCTAAAAGGGACGTACAAACTTCTATGAAAGATTGGAGACCGATCGCCCTGTGCAATGTGATTTATAAATTGGTTGCCAAAGTTCTTGCTAATAGATTGAAGCATGTTCTAAACAAATGTATTTCGGCTAACCAATTAGCCTTTGTGCCGGGTAGATCTATTTTAGATAATGCGATGGCAGCAATTGAGGTTGTACACTTTATGAAATCTAAAACTAGGGGAAAATTAGGGGAGGTGGCTCTTAAACTTGATATCAGTAAGGCTTATGATCGCATTGATTGGGAATATCTACGGGGTATCATGTCTAAGATGGGATTTTCCACACAATGGATTTCGTGGATTATGATGTGCGTAGAAACAGTTGATTACTCTGTCATTGTTAATGGAAATACTGTTGGACCTATTATTCCCGGTAGAGGTTTGAGGCAAGGAGATCCTTTGTCTCCGTATTTATTCATTATTTGTGCTGAAGGACTCTCAGCTCTTATCAGACAAGCAGAAGCAAGAGGTGACATTCATGGCACTAAGATTTGTAGAAATGCTCCTATAATATCCCATCTTCTTTTTGCAGATGACTGTTTTTTGTTTTTTAGAGCCAATAACAATGAAGCTTTGGCTATGAAACATATTCTTTCCACTTATGAAGCGGCATCTGGTCAATCAATTAATTTTCAGAAGTCTGAATTCTTTTGTAGCAGAAACGTTATCCAATCTGACAAGGCAATTATTGCAAATACTCTTGGTGTACAAGCTGTTCTTGGAACTAGTAAATATCTTGGTCTTCCATCTATGATCGGTAGAAGTAAGAAGGCTATTTTTAGTTTCATTAAAGAAAGAGTTTGGAGGAAGATAAATTCTTGGAGCAGTAAATGTCTTTCAAAAGCTGGACGAGAAGTTCTTATTAAATCGGTGCTCCAGGCTATTCCTACTTACTTCATGAGTCTTTTTCTGCTTCCTTCTACCTTATGTGATGAGATTGAAAAGATGATGAATTCTTTCTGGTGGGGTCACTCTGGTGCCCAAAACAAAGGCATACATTGGCTCCTTGGGATAAACTTTCAGTTCATAAAAATGAAGGGGGAATGGGTTTCAAAAATTTGACGGCTTTTAATCTGGCTATGCTTAGTAAGCAAGGTTGGCAACTTATGACAAACCACAATAGCCTTGTTTCGAGGTTGTTCAAGGCCAGGTATTTCCCTCATGGTAGTTTTCTTAATTCTACTCTTGGACATAATCCAAGCTTTGTATGGCGGAGTATTTGTAATGCTAAATTTATAATTAGAGCATGTAATAGATGGTGCATTGGAGATGGAACTACCATACCGATACTGAATGAAAATTGGTTATATGATGGCTCTTGTCTGAATCTTCCGACAAATAACAATTCCATGGTCAATCAGTTGTGTGTTTCAGATATCATTAACCCGGATGAAAAATCATGGAATGTTCCCCTCATTACCTCTTTGTTTGACATTAGTAGTGCTAATAAAATTCTTAACACTCCTCTGTTTTCTTCGGTAACTACAGATAAACAGGTTTGGCGTGTTGAGCGAGACGGACATTTCTCCGTCAAAAGTGCGTATAGACTTTGCACTCAAGAACTTATCGATACCTCCCGTCTCTCTAGGCCGGGTTTGTGGCATTTAATTTGGAATCTTCGCACACTGCCAAAGGTTAAAAATTTCTTATGACGTGTCTGTCGAAATTGTCTCCCTACTCGAGTGAAGTTGCGAACTAGAGGTGTAAATTGTCCACATAGTTGTGTTTTTTGTGATGCAGCAAGTGAAGACAGCATTCACTTATTTTTTCTGTGTCGGAACAGCAGCAGTATATGGCGACAGAGCAAGCTGTCTGCTGAGGTGACTGCAGCTACTAATGTTGGTAACGATGCTGCTGGTGTGATCTTTAACCTGCTGCAGAGGCTTAACAGTGCAGATTCGGTCGAAATGGCTAGAATTCTTTGGAGCATATGGAAGCAACGTAATAATAAGGTATGGAATAACACTCACGAAGGACAAAATTTTGTTATTGTTCGTGCGCAGGAGATGGTTAGAGATTGGACTGCTGTACAGCGTGTTCAAACCCACAACTCAGTTACTTCACATGCTACCGTTATAAATGGGTGGAAAAAACCTTCACTGACACTGTAGCTCAATATTTTTATTTTATTTTATTTCATAGGTCCAGTAAATGGCACTTGATTAGAAAAGGCTTTTTGATTTTTGTATGAATTGTTTATTCTATTCACAGTCTGCAGTATAGTATTCTGGTCAAAGATATCGTTCATTTGCTTTTATAACATTTATTCATTCACAGAGGGAAAAAAAAAGAATGGGAAAGAAGAAGAGACAGAAAACGAAGCAACTTTCATCAGTAGCATCAACAGAAGGAGTTGAAACTCAACCTCATCCTCCTCCTCCTCGAAAGAGAGGAAGACCTCGAAAGGTTGTTGTTATGGAGAATGATAGTGAAAAAGAGAGAAAAGTAGAATCAAAAGTGCTTGAAGAAGAACCACCAGTTTCTACTGAAACACTGCAATCAAACTCAGAAGAAGAACAACGTGCGAGGCAACAAGAGGAAGAAGACCAACCTAGAAGAAGCAGAGCTAGGAGGAAAAGCAAACCCAGAAAAAGCACTTAAAATATTCTAAATTATTATTATTATTATTAGTTAGTACTACTTTCTTGGGTTGTCATAGCTTTTTTCAAGGATTGATTCACATTACATTAGAAAACCGTACTAGTATAATGTTTCATTGACTTTGTAGGCCTTGCTTTTTTCACAGCTCTATTGTGATTTGTGAGTGAAGAAATATGAATATTTATATGACAATGATGACAATTAATATTGGGTATTTCTCTAATCTCCTCCTAGAGCTCTTTTTTATTTTATTCTATTTTTTTGCTTTCACCGGTTTAATGGTTCAGTGGTCAGTTTGACATCAAGTGGTTCCAGTCTCTTCCCGGTCGCAGTTGCGGGGATTAAATTGTGGTTCTCCATACCAAGTTCAGCGTCAATCACCACTGAATCAACTAACGATTTGTTATTTTATATACAATAATATACAATAATAATAATAATAATAATCACCATAGAGTTTTTTCTATGTATGTATGTATGTAGTAGTGTACTCCAGGCTGCGTCCAGTTCATGCCCTGCCCACACTTTCATCTCTTGCAACTGCACTCTTGCATAAGGGTGTGACCTGCTTTATTATGTTATTTCAAAAGTTTCCCTTGTAATTGGAATTTTGTCTTCCATAATTGATAATATATTTAGTTGTGTGCATCCTGCTTTATTATGTTATTTCAAGTAATTATACTACATAAATTTATAGGCACACCTTAAGGGATTAGATGTAATTGGATTTTCTTCAAATTTGTTTATTTCACTTTTTAAACGTGGTAAATGCTGCCTTTGTATATAAATTTAAATTTTTTTCTTGAAAGTTATATATATACCATTAAATTTTGGTTTTCTCAACATATATATATATATATTTTTATAGTTCTTAACTAGTGTCCCGTAGGAAGAGTCTTTAAACATTAAATATTTTATATTAGTCAATTCTTTCAAAAATAATAAATTATATTCTTTATAGTGTGTGATTGGTCGACACTGTCACAGCCACTCCAGTAGCTAATCAAGATATAGTATTGTACGGTGGTCACATTTTTATAAGGTTCCGTAGTTAAATTGTAAATTGAATTCAGACTTTAAATAACAAACTATGTTTCAAGTTGCACTCTAAGTAGTGAACTATGTTTCAATTCGCACTCTAAGTAGTGAGTGACAATTTTTTTACTCAAACCCAATGTCTGCACCCCTATTGGATAAAAAAAATTAGGTTTAATCAATATTTTCGTCCCTGTAAGTTTGCGATTTTTTGGTTTTAGTCCCTGTATCTTTTTTTGTTGCAAATTAGTCTCTGGATGTTCAAATCTTTTGGTTTTAGTCCCTTAAAACTAAAATCCGCAGGAAAATCTGCAGGAAACCAGCGAATTTTCCTACAGATTTTCCTGCGGATTTTAGCTTTAGGGATTAAAATCAAAAAGATTTGCACATGCATGGACTAATTTGCAACAAAAAAAGATACAGGGACTAAAACAAAAAATTTATGAACTTACAGGGACGAAAATGATGTTTAAGCCAAAAATTTATGAAAAATTGAGTAAAAAAATTTCTAGGATGCGAACTCTTTTTTCATAATATTTTTCATTCAAGGGGCTTGAGTAAAAAAAAATTGCAAACTCAGTTGGGTGTGAGTAAAAAAAATTGTCACACGTTACCTAAGGTGCAAACTGAGTTCACTTTCTAAATAGCGAAAAAGATATTTCGGACATTTCAAGGGGCGGGTGTAAAACGGCGAGGGACACGAATAGAAGTCATAACTGAAATGAATGCCAGGCAACATAATTTCATTTCATAGACTCAAGAAGTCTCAACACATCCCAAGTTTAAGACATCAACACATCTTTGGACACAGGCTATTAAGAAGATATTTTGTCTGTTTTGAAAGGCTATTAATGATTACTTATCAACTGAAAAGAGGAGAAGAAAAACAGCATTACATAAGATCCAACACACCAACACAAACAGGCATGGCTCACAACATAAACATGACAGACAACAAAAGCACCAAAACTACATATGGTCAAACCACCTAAAACATAAACACTCATCTCTGATAGACGCTCATTAAACGAGTGTTAGATTAAGCCGTTATACTAAAGATAAATAAACAATTTTCTCACTGGACTTGGTATGATAAAAGTACACAACAATCCTCTTCATGATATCACGTAACAGAAGTATTCACACAGACACATACATTTAAGCAACATTTACTAGACTTTAGAACAAGATGGAAGATAATATTTGTTCTTTTATATATTTTGTGCATTTTAAAATAGAACCGAACAAGATTTTGTTTCGTTAAAAGGTGTGAAACCAAAGATTACTTCAGTTAATTAATATAACAGAACTAGAACTTGTTCCTTTTTGTTCTTTTCTGCATATTAACACAGTGTCATAGAGATAAACTTTGACAATAAATTATATACTGATCTGTCCTTTCAACAGAAACCTATGCTATTCTATTAATGGAGGAATTATTGATTCCTGAGTGACTCGCTTTCAGAGATTTGATCAATGGTGGTAGGTGAGCCCGTTGCAGAAGTAGCTGTGGAAATCGAATTTGTTGGTGTGTGTCCTTGAACTGCTAAATTAGAAGGCTGCAACACATTTGCATCAGGAGCCTTCTCCTTAGAAGCATTCATGTTAACTTTTATCCTGCATTAGCCATGGCTTGATCAATTTAATATGCTTCATACTACAAACTAACGAAGATCAATTCTGCCAAACTACACTAAACCAAATACCAAGACAAGAAACTTTGTAGCCAGACAACAAAGTCATCTAATTAAACTGGTGGACTTTATATAATCATACAACAATTAAGAGGGAACGATTTCAAACTTACTTGTTATGGATATTGACATATTCATCAGTTTCATCAAGTATCTCCTCCTGAAATGCACACAAATTTGATGATGGATTAACATATAAGGCACTGGTAGCATACATGAAACCACAACACGTGGTTGCGTTAATAACACAATCCATAATATACGAAGCTAAGATCTATTAACAAAACAGCCCACTATCAAAATTCCAAACACCTACAAGAACTCGAGAAATAATCCTGCAGATCAAGTAGTCCTTTTATTGAATGAACTATAAAATCATCCATACTGACAGCACATATGACAGGAACATTGGAGGGGAAGTTATGTACAATTGCAGAAATAACAAATGAAAAATACAGAAACAAAAAAACAAAATGCAGTTTTCAAGTTTCAACATTGTATCAGTGACAGCCAGAGTTGCATCATCAGTATTGAAAATAAGTGCTTCAAAATAAAAAATATATGCATGACTAGAGTGGATTAAAGCAACTAACCTGAAGAAGCTCTTCAATTACATCCTCCATTGAAATAACACCAACAACCTCTTCATTGGGTGGAAATACGGGCAAGGGAGCATTATCAAGGTCCAGGATGCAATATGAACAACCCCTATGCCGCTTTTTAAAAGCAGGTGTTGCTGGTGGACTTTTCTTCACCTGTAGACCGCCATCAGTCTTATTACCAGCAGTCAAAGTATCGCGTGACTCCAACATTGCACCTACATTTGTGCCAACAATCACCTCAAAAAGATAATCACCAAGAGTTTAACAGATTAGATCAACCACAAACTATCATAAGAGCCTAGAGTGTAATTAAGGATACAGATAAAACCACAGCCATGTGAAGTAAAAACCATGTGTCTGAAAATGTCCATTATTAAAGGTAACAAAAATCAGATACAACTGAAGACTTCAGGTGTAAGGAACCCAAATGGCCCAAGTGCTGAAATGGACTCGGTATCCATTCCTTCAAATGAATCTCAGAATGTGGGCCAGCTAGGCAGCCAGCTGGAGCAGAATACAGGAAAGGAGAAGAAGCAACAGAATCAGAATAACAATTCAAAACTGAAGGATTATGGGAGAGAATGTGATGGAAAAAAGGTTTGTAATGTGTGTGATGTCAATTCTCTCTTCTTTCCCCCTGAATTCTATTTCGATATCTTCTCCCCTGTATATGCTATTTTCTCAGTGCACTGCCATTTTTAGTAACAATTGTACTATTCCTTTCAGAAGATCTCTTGAAATTGACTCTAATTGGTTGAATTTCATATCAAACGGTACAATTCACTTCACTGTTTCACAATTGTTGAGTCTATACTTACATCAGGGTACACAAACTTCACAACTAAACTACAGAACAATTTAGCATACTCAAGGGAACTACAGAACAATTTAGCATACTTTGTTTAGTGAGTTTAACAAATTCCTAACCACACATATTATTTCAAAAACATGCCGTCAACATGAGGTTTATTCTACTTATATTCAAATCTCTACCTTTATCCAAGGGAGCACTTTTTCCTTTGTTCCTACAGCTGTCCTTAAACTCAAGTTGGTCCTTGTCTTTAATTTTTTTGGATGCATCTTTTTTATCATTTAGATCCCTATATACAACTGCAATATGACTGTGACCCTTCTGAAATTCATTCAGTATATCATACAGAGGCATATTCTCCGAAACACTGCAGAATGAAGAGGAAATCATGATTACTGGGTGGCCATAAAATCATATCAACAACAAATCTAATTTTCATCTAATGTGTAGGAAAAAGGATTTACCGAGGAATTTTTCTGATTATCATTTTTCTTAGAGAAACTGCAGCCTTTGAATCAACCATAAAGAGATTTTTAACCTGGATGTATATAAGTGAAAAAAACCCAATAAATTACAATGAATTGGTGACTTAATAGTGAATAGGAAGTGTTTGAGTTCCATTCTTATTATTATGTGTCTATCATACATCAAATCCATTTTTTTTCTATCGCTTGATACAAACTTTATATTAAATCACAGGTAAACCCTTCCCGTAACATCAGACCCATAATTTCAAAAGGAAAATCTCAAAAGGAAGAAGAATTACCAGAACAAGTCCCATAATGTTTGTCCGCTCTCCCGCATAAACTGGGACTCTACTATGACCCATTGTCATTATAGAATTCAGGGTCTCCCTTCAGTTCAGACACAGAATACAGTTAATAACAAAAGAAGACAGAAACATAGTGGAGAGAATGATAAAGAATGCACAAACCCACAAATTTAGAGTTGCATCCAGATCAAGGGAAAATGCCTTTGATATGGGAGTCATGGCATCTTTTGCAGTCTTTTCAGTCAATTCCAGTGCACCGGCTATGATAGTTGTCTCATCATGCGTTAAATCTCCTCCTTTCCCGGCCTAAACAGTAAAACAAATTTAAGTTTAGCCAAGCTAAGTCAGAGCACAAATGATAGCCATATTGAAAAAACTAGAACATATATCTTATAGCATTCAAATGAATAAAGGCAACTGTTTTACTAATTTCTCTGGAACTATGTATTTCTAATTACATATACCTCATTCCCATGAAAATTCACAAAAGTCTTGAGCTCTGCTCTCTTTAAAAGAGCAGCTTTTCCTTTACCCAACATCCAATCAAGCACCTGAAATATCACAATCTTCAATCTCTTATTTTCACAAGATCATAGTATTATATATTTGGACCGACTTATTTGAGCTTATCCATTGGCAGAAGTACTTGTGAAGTGAGACTGTTTGAGAGAACTTATGAAAACTTTTTTCAACTTATTTCCATAAACTTTCCAAAGATATCTTATGAAAAGATCTCATAGCTTATATGAAAATAGTTTGACTTTATTTTATCTTTTGTTATAGAAATAGCTTATACATAAGTACATATCTGACAAGCATTTATGCTATACACACATCTGATAAGTACATATCTGATAAGCATTTATTCTATAAACACAATTGGAAGCACACCATACCTTGCTGATGGGATAAGCGATGGGATAAAATACTAGAAGAAGAACACGAACAAGCGGGGCTAGCGTTGCTCCAACCATCAATCCATATCTGGTACAAACTGCTTGAGGCAGTATCTGAAAAAGGGAAATCAGTAGTAAACAAGGTATGATAAACCTTACAAAACAAGAAAACAACACAACACAGTGAATTTTGTTCCTTCCTAATAAAATATAAATAAATAAATAAATATGAACCTCTCCAAAGATGAGGATTAGTGTGACAGAAATCAAAACAGCAGCATAGGGAGGTACAATAGCATCAAGAAAAATAGGAAGAGTCTGCAACAAAATAAGATTATCATCATTATTATTATTATTAGTAAGATAAAAATAAAATACTAGTTAATTGGATTAATGAATGATAGAAATTAATACCTACCTCCATAGCTAAGGAATTTCCAATTAAAAGAGTACATAGCAAAAGATGCTGATTCTTAACCACTGGGAAAATTTTGGCTGCAAAAAAATAAAAGCATGATTGTGATTTGTGATGTGATTATGGATGGTAATAAAAGAATTGAGAAAGGGAAGATGATAGTTACCGGCATGGATACGATGTTGAGGACGACCGGATTTGATGAGAACTTCGAGGTCGACGAGTCCTAAAGACATGAGACCAAGAGTGAGACCAGCCATAAGACCAGCGAAACATACCAAACCTACGATCACAACTATGTACAGCCAGAATTTAGTTCCGCAGCAAACTACATCTGCCGCCATGGATGTTTGTTTGTTTGTTTACTGTGAGAAGATTAGTTTGGTTGGTTAGGTGAAGCGCTTTTTCGTTGGAATTTATATGCTGCTAAATGCTGTTCTTTCTTCCCACATGACATAAAAACCATTAATAGCAATGACCCAGAGAGAGCATAAACATAATTGTTTTACTGAAAGCTACCTTTTTCGGTTTTTTATTCCTGTTACGGTGAACTTGTTTCTAGTAATTCAATTTTCACAAACAAACACTGTACAGTTCAGTCTCAATAATAAACGGCAAAACTTTATTAATGTTATAAAATAAAGTAATACACAATGGAATAGAGAAAGAGAATAGAGAACTATTGTATTTCTCATTCACAAGTGTGTGTGTGTACATGACAATATAGCTTCTATTTATAGGACAATATCGTGCCAATGGAATGAGTCAATGCTTAATGGACATCCACACAATTATTCATAACACTCCCCCTTGGATGTCCATCGAGGATATGCCTCGTTAAAACCTTACTAGAGAACAACCCATTGGGAAAAAATCCCAGTGGGAAAAAATCTCAGCGAAGGAAAAAGAGTACATCATCCTTTGTGTGTGAACTGCCTCATTAAAAACCTTACCAGAAAAACCCACTGGGATAAAACCATGGTGAAGGAAAAAAGACTGCAGAACATATTTGTGTCTCCCTCTCATAAAGACAATTATATATGAGGTGAAGAAAACCCAAATAATCTTCTATATTAGTTTCTCAAAAGCTTTACTTGAAGTTGACTTCATAGAAAGATCTATCATATCTTCTTTATCGTACGCTTTTCCAAGTTTGCATTTTGTGCGACATTATCTTCATACTGAATTGTTGCAAGAGCCCTTTGACAGAAAATTCACAAATCTCTTGTATCTGATGAATCCTGTACTTGAACCAAATCACATTCTTGATTATCTCATGTAGTGCTAAACTTTCCTCGTCATTTTATTTCATAAGATTGTTATTGTAGTTAGTTTCACAGATCTTCATGAGTGACTGTATACAAATAACCTGCATATCTCAAAATAACAAAATATATACAATAACAAATAATGCGTCAACTATGTATTTGTCTCCTTTTGAATTAAAATGTCGTACTTCAGGACCAATTCAAGTAAGTCATCATTTTCTTGAGACGTGTGATAATCTTTGTTCACATCAGGTGACATCGATACACAAATTATATCTTTTCATATAAAATGTGTTTAGTACCTTATTTCATTCCAACATATTTCATACGAGTGTCTTGGACTTGGTGCATAAAATCTCATTGAAATACTAAATTTGCGATTCAAAATAGACTTTGACCATCCAACATATTTCATTCCAAACTGATCTTTAATCATGGATTTCAAGAGCTCTTCATGAGTTCTGGTCAAGTTTATAATATCATCATAAAAAATCAATTATAACAAATTCATTTTCAATGATGGACAAATGTCATTCTCATATTTCTCATTTGGAAATATTCACTAAAATTATTATACAACATGCATTTTGATTGTATGCATATACAAAGAGACTTTTTCATTTTATTAAGTCATCTCTTTAATATTTTAATTGCATGCCTCATGCAAATTAATTCCTTCAAGGAATTTCATATAATCCTCACTAACAACAAGTGAGCCATGTAAATATATTGTAACACAATTTTCAAATAAAGTGAGTCTTTTGAGTTACTAAAATTAAGAAAACATTTTGATTTCACTTCAGGTGAATATTTCTCATTTCACTTGAATACGAAAGCTCATATATGCCTTATTGGATTTATACCTTCAGGGCATAGACTTCAAATCCAAAAACCATTATATTTTGCAAATGAATCTTCTTTATATTTTGGCTAACCACACCCCTTAATGTGGGTTCAATGTTCTCGCACTTATAATATTTAGCGCTACCTCATTTGTCGACAATTTTTCAAGTTCTTGGTTCCTTGTTTTAACTTGTAGAGATATAACTGATTGAGATCTCTTTGTTATCAGAAATGACAGGTACCTGAACCTCTTCAGGAGGTATAAACATTTTGCAATCTCTACACTTTTCATGATTGTTTTCTTACCAACAAGACCATCTTCCTTCTCTAAGTTTTATCTTTGGAACCGAGGTTTAGGCATACCCTAGCCTATTAAAATTTCAATAGAAAAGGACATTTGCAGCATAAAGGAATTTAGAAATCCCTTTTAGGTCAGAAAATGCATATTTTGAACTTCAAGTTCATATTGTTGTGTGCGAGTATTTGAATGCATTCTATACAAATATTTCAGAGCAGCTTATATTTATTTTTCTCTCCCCCTAATGTCGATAACTAATGACAAGATATGAAATATCTTATGGTAAATACTCAAATTCATTACATAATCTTAGTTTTCTAGAGTTTCATCTAACATTGTCTGCTAGACAATGGAGAACATATAGTTCACATAAAAAATTCTTAGATGAGAGATATTAAGTTCCTGACCATGAACAAATTTTAATGGGGAGAATTTTAATGATTCATTGGCTTGATGCACATAGATGTTACTACTAGCAAAGTAACATGTCCAAGTAAGGACCTTTGTTCTCATAATAATTGTCTGGCTATAAATATAAAGCATTTAGCTAAATATCTTTTCCAGATCATTCTAAATATGAACATGTGCAACTCGGCATTCAAAATCATGTCACACACCAACTTGATCAAGGTTGGTGACATTTACTTGGCCATTTAGTCGATGCATCGATAAACTTGTATAATATCTATGTGGCCCACAAAATATTAGATATATGCACATGTATCATATCAAATAATGGGAAATTCAAACCCCTTATTTCGCCTTTTATTGGCTTTGAGAACAAAATGTGATAATTCATTATATTGAAGAATGTTCATACTCTTCGATTGCATCATTAGACTCGGGATGGTCTAACCGGTCATGCCAATTATATGAGCCTTTTTCAAATGTATAACTTTGCCTTAAATAAAATGATACTTCAATATTTCAGATAATATTTTCTCGCAATTTGAATCCTTAAGGGATTTTCATATCTCCTCATTTTATCGTCCTACTTTGATACCAATAGTTGGGGAAAATAAGAGAGACTTTAAATCACACTTGAATTCTCAATATTCTTCCCCTCATGTGTGATTTCCACCACATCTCATAAATATTGTTTGGGATTTCATAGATCTCTGTCGGAGAATCACCATACAATTTCATATACACCATCATGTCCTTCTGGGACAATTTAATCATACTCTGATAAAAGAGTATAACTTAGATAAAATATTTGCTTCATGAAATATCTCAATAGTATATAAAATTCAACAACCAATTTACAATCAATAATGATTGTAGAATGACGCAGGATAGTGTATTTCATTTTACAAAGATAACATCATTTGATTGAAAAGATAAATAAAGAAATCATGTTCTATGTTCATTTGTGTTATGAATCTTCTGGATTCTTAGTTAAAGTACATCACACTATGGCTCTTCTGGGCTCATAGTTTAAAACTCAATAAATTTTTATGAGCACTTGAGGAATATAATGCATTCTTAATATTTACTTGAATTCCTTCGAATAATAATATTTTAGCTCTTTCGGAGCCTTCAATATCATATTTTGTAATATAGTACTAACATTAATTTCTTCCAAAAGAGAAATTAATTTCTTTTAGAATTCCCCGTCTATTCTTAATTCTACTTCTCGTTATTTTATCAATTAAAATAAGAAAATTATCACAAGATATAATAATACCATTAAGATAAATGATAAATCAATGGTTTCGATTTATTTAATAGGTATAAAAAAAATAGAAGACTAACAACTAAATGATTGAATAAAAATAATAGAATGTATAAATTAAAAATTGCATAAATTAAAATATATATATTATATACACAATCTAGGAATATATTTTATCTCGACTTTGCTACTTCTGGAGCATATTCAAGGGAAAAAAAAAAATTCCTCTAATTTTCTTTGGTCCAACATCCCATATACTAAAATCAAATAAATTTTATGGACTTTGATCATGGTCCAAATATTTTGTTCTTTAAGAACTTAACTGTATATCTCTATCAACAATGGTAATGAAAAATTACAATTTTTCGATCCTTCTAGGATACTTGATATTAAACTTTTGGTTATTCAAGAATTATACCTTTAGGGGTACTTCATATTAAATTATTATTTCTTCAAGAATATACCACCAATATTCATAAACATTGATTATGAAAAATTATTCTTGAGCGATACTACAAGAATGCTTTAATATTGAATTTTAAGTTCTTCAGGAACTGTACAAATGATTTTTCATTAACAATATGGTTAGGGAAATCCATATTCTTTGAGCAATCCATCAGGGATGCGTTAATATTAAGGCTTTAGTTCTTCAAGAACTAATCACAATGATCTTCATAATAACCGCAATGATCTTCATAATTTCTTCAAGAAAAATTTATTCTTTGAGCAATCCTTTTGAGATGTTTTGATATTAAACGGTTTGTTCTTCAGGAACTATATTACAAATACGCTTCATAGTGCTCAAGAGCAATTTATTCTTTGCGTAATCCTTCAGGGATGCGCAATATTAACTTTCTAGTTCTCCAAGAACTATGTCCAAATGCCCAAAACAATTATATAATTCATTTTTTTTAGAAGTCTTTTGTTTCAATATGAAGGTTTTCTTCTATAGTTCTTCAGGAACTATATCACAATTGATCTTTATAAACAAAAACAAAGATCAATATTTGAGCAATCCTTCGAGAATGCTTTAATGTTTGAATTCTTCTAGAATTTATCAAGATTAAATATGATTAACGGATGAAAATATAAATAAAACAAAGAGCTATAAAAAGGAATATGAAGTTGAAATAGAGTATCTCAAAAAAAATTACAATAATAATAATAATAATATTAAATTCCTTTATTAACTTTTAGAAAATAATGATGCTAACATTCATCAAGGAATTGGTTGGTCATATGAAATCAAAATTGACAATAATAATAGAATTATTAATTGGTCATAATGCATATTCTTTAATTGATCCGGGTAATGAATTGATAAAAGAAAGAAATAAATAAATAACCATTAAAATTTTCCGTAAATAGTATTGGTGATGAGTCAAAATCAATGCAAATTGGTCAAAATTAACATATTGAATTCTATAATTTATATGGCCTTATATTTTCTTTCTTATTAAAAATTCCATTTAATTGCCTTAATCATCATGCTTTTTGTAATAATTATATATTAATTTATGGTCAATTAAAAAGTGGCGCATGGAAGACATATCACGTATAAGTTATAGAAACAATATATGATCATAAAAAGTAAATTGCAATTAAACTATAAATTGTTAAAACTCTAAAAATAAAATTGATAAAATTATCCTTCAGGGATACATGTATGTTGAATTCTTCTGGAATTCATAACAAATAAATTACATTCTTACGTAGCATCCTTATAATGTAATAATAGTCCTTTGTGCAATACTTCAGGGATGCATATATACATATATTGGATTATGAAATTAAATTGTGATTTTAAGTTCTACAAGAATTATATAGAATGTAAGAACAACGATTTGTGCAATGCTTCAGGAATGCATGAGTATTGAATTCTTCTGGAATTCAAAGGGAATAAAATTCTTATAAGTTCTTCGAGAACTACACAATAAATCGGTATCAATTTTCAATCCTTCAAGATGTAGGAATATTCATAAAAGAGAACAAATATATTTCATAATAAATGGCGATCAATTTTTTGTATGTTCATCAGGAACTAAAATCAGTGAATTCTTCCGGAATTCTTGATGGAAAATTTGAGTATTCTAAATTCTTCGGGAATTAAGTTTATTGAATTCTTCGAGAACTCATAGATTAAATTTTTAAGTTCTTCGGGAACTAATATTATCGAATTCTTCGGGAATTACTAGATTAAATTTATATGTTCTTTTGGATGATCGAAGTATCGATGTTTCACCATACATGTGTCGGTCACGAAGCATAAGATGCTTCACCATACTGTTGTCGGTCACGAAACTCGAACAATATCGAACATCCAAATACATAAAGACATGAATCTTCAGGATTCATATTTTATCATGCTATGAATCTTCAGGATTCATATTTCAAAAATTTTACCACGATGCTTCTGGATCGTAGACTATGAATATTCATGATTCATATTTCAAAAATTTAACTATGGTGCTTCTGGACCATAAGTTGTAAATCAATATAAAAAATAAAGATCTGGAAAAAAAAAAAACTAGAATTATAAAACTCATACATAAAAATAAAGAGAAGGGAAAAACTTACAAATTCTAGAAAGAATTGTTTAGGAGAGACTATCGTGCTGATAACGTGTTATAAAATAAAGTAATAGACAATGGAATAGAGATAGAGAGAAGATGGAAGAGAGAAAGAGAATAGAGAACTATTGTATTTCTCATTCACAAGTGTGTGTTTACATGACAATATAGCTTCTATTTATAGGACAATATCATGGGCCAATGGAATGGGTCAATGCTTAATGGACATCCACACAATTATTCATAACAATTAAGAGTTTGATTGTAAATTCTCTAAAATCACATTTTTAACATTTTCTTCTAATTAAAAAAAAAACTATAAATGAAAAACTATATAAATGAGGAGTAAAAGGAATAGCTGTCAAAATGGACCGGCTTATCGGGCCGGTCCACTAGCTTTGTATTTTAATACGAGTTGAGCCTCAAAAAAATAAAGGAAAAAATAATCCGATCTTTTTGGGTTGGCCCATCGGGTCTTTTTCATGGGTCGTATTGGGTTGATTCATCGGGCTTGCGGGCCGGCCCACTAAAAACTAAAAAAGAATAGTTTTTTTTTGTGAAATAAAAATTATAAAAATAAGTTTCAATTGGGTTGATGAATTTTATAAAGGAAAGCCCAAAAACAATAACCTAAACTTAATGGCTTTCTCAAACACAAAAAAATGTCCAATAGCAAGTAGCCTCAACACATCAAGCATAAACAACAGCTTCCTCCTATAAGGTTTTTAAAATCAGCGAATAACTGATTTGCTCCAGTGATACAAACAAAGCATGCGAGATCGACTTTCACTTTTTCTGATAAAGGTTAGACGTTGTATCATTTTGTATATATAATTATAGGAATTCCATCAAGAAAAGATACAACTGATCTCAAATGATGGTAAGTCTAAACTTGAAATATACTTGATTGAAAAGTGTCTTATGGATGATGATATGAATATTCTTCAATATTGAAAGTTAAATAGTGTTCGATTTTCTCAACTTGCAATAAGGCGTGTGACATTTTAAGCATTCCAATCACAACAATGACTTCTGAATCTTCTTTTAGTATTAGAGGTTGTATCTTAAATAAGTATAGTAATTGTTTACTCCTTAACATTGTGCAAGCTCTCATTTGTAAATGTAATTGGTTGCATCATTTTAAGGAAACCGGACTTTCTGGGAAGTTTACTTTGTTATGTATTTTGAATTGTTAGGTTGAAAATTTTAATTTGTGTTGTAAATTTTAACTTTATTAGTTTCGATGGTGCACCTTGTGATTCATCATCCACTAATTTTTCTACTTTTGTGTGCATGTTTTATAGTATTTATTATCTCTCATGAAATCATGACACCCACATTTTTTATGGATACTAATTTGTGTGATATGTATGTAGTTTTATTGTCCATTAAACCTTTTTGTTTTTTTAAATAAAAGAAATGAAAATTAGTCGGGCCAGCACATCGAACCATACAGCTCTTTGCTAATCAGGTCGAGCCTAAATTAGAAGCTCATGAAACTTAACGGTCGACCCACTTAAACTCCTTTATATGTTCTGTCACCCTAGGCCGGGGCGGGCCGGTCCCTGACAGCTCTAGTAAAAAGTACGAGGAATAATTTATACTACTAAATATGACTCAAAGAATATATCTCTTCAAAGAAAAAGAATGGTGGAACTCATTATAGATACTTTCAAGGAAAATGATAACTAGTGTCCCTGGGGCACTAGTTAAAGATATTTTAAATAGTAAAATTATATTAAAATGTGTATAGTCAATGTTTGAAAAGTAGAAAAGTGTTGTTTTTAATATAAAAATTATTTTTTTTATATCCTTAACTAGTGTTTCGGGTGCAATAGTTAGTATGACCCTACTTTCAAAAGGGATGGAAAACTTCGTTAACAAGGTTTTCAATGATTAGAATCTTTTTCATCACTAGAAGTGTTTGGTTGACGAGAGACGCCAAAAGGAAAGACTAGTGAAAGAAGAAAGAACAGGAAAATATTTTTTGTTATTGGTCTGTTCCACTTCCGTCTCATTGACGTTTTTATATATAGATCACCGGTCCTGCTTGTTGCACTAGCATATCTGCTTGTGGCTTGTGCATTTGTATATTCATAAAGAAGTTTAAAATCCTACTGGTTTTGGCATGGGTGGAGCATATACTAATATATACCATTACCATCCATTTGATTTGTCGTTTGTACTTTTTTTTCTCCGCTGATTCTTTTAAAAATATATCTATAGACTTAGGAATTGATAAAAAATTGTCTAGTAATAATATTTCTAATCTACTTTTTTATTATATTTTGTTATTATAATTTTACTTTTGAATCCTGGTATCATTTTGACTTATTTTTTATATTAAACGTCATTTTTAGTGTTCAACGAATAAAAAGAATTATAGTTTCACTTTAAAAGATATCAGAATTGCACCAGAATTTTGAAGTTAAGACAAATCGACAAATTAAATTTCTAAAGAAGCCTAAAATAAAACAGATTTTCATGGTTTGAAGAAAAATCACTAAAGTAAATAAATGATTTGTTTTAAATTTTAAATTCAGTTCAAGGACTTTGCCTAATTAATTTTATATTTTAATTTCATATTTAACTTTGAAAATGTCAAATAAATACTGTAAAATGACCGAGTAAATAAGAATAAGAAACTTCTTAAAAAAAAAAAAAAAAAAGAAACTTCTTAAAAAAAAAAAAAAAAAAGAAACTTCTTAAAAAAGAACCGAGTAAATAATTATGTAAGTTGTTGTTATACAAGTGAAGGTAGTCAAGGCACCCACATCAAACTGGTAAGTAATTTGTAATGGGAACCACACAGAATGTCACTTTTTTTGTACTTGAAAAAAAGGACAGGCATGACATGGAGAGACCCGGGACATGTACCTGTTGTGGACTTGTGGTAGTCGTGGACTGCATTGTTACCTAGCCTTTCATTAAGGCCAATAAGCTGGATACGATTTAAGTATCTCTCAAGCATTGGTTGTGTGTGGTTCTCTTTCCTTATCCCAACTCCAATTCTTTAAACACCTCTCTCTATATATAAACAACTTGCATTATCCTCTTCACAAACCTCTCTTAATCCCTTATTTTGTGTAACACACAACTATGTCTGATCAAGTAAATGGCTTGCAAGACAACCAAGCATGGCCAGAGCTAAACCTTCCAGACTTGTTACATAGCGACACTGTTCGACAAGTTCATGCAACAATTGAAAAGGAATGGGATTTCCTTCAAAAGTCAGCTTGCCAAACGGCTGCTGGGAGGGCTATGTGGAAGCATGTTATCAATGATCCACTGGCTGCTTTACTTGCAGGGGAGACTTATTTGAGAAACCTTCATGAAAAGATGAGGAAAGATCATATCAACAATGCTCATGAAACTTCTGGAGTGATACTTGCAGTTCGAACCCTTTGGTTTGATTCTAGGCTTGAGGATTTTCTCAATTCCCCGAACGGCAGAGAAGCACAGGTTGTTCTACTAGGTGCAGGTTCGTGGATACTCGGCTAATCATATTCTTAACTTTCTTTAAATACATAAACAACTTTTCTATTCCTATAGTAATTAAAAATCAATATTGTTAAATGTTAAATGATCAGGCAGCTAAGCAAAAGTACACTTTTTCTTTTGGCGAGAACCAGCAGTTACTCGCAATATGTTACTCGTATTGCGTAAGCTAATGCCGCTGCATTCTGCTACCTCAAAAACAGCAGTAGACCAGAAAATTGAGTTTTGTTTTGGGTGAACCGTGCCTTCAAAAATACATTTTAAACCTTTTAAGATATGACATCTTTCATATTGTCTTCATTTATTCTACTCCTAGTCAATTTGTGGATACAAGCAAGACCTTTCAGACAGAATTAAAATGTAACAACACATTTTAGAACAGAGCACATAAGTTCCCAACGATCATTAGACAGGAGAAATATGGACCACAGCCAGTCTGACCAGAAGCTAATCATTTTCGCTGACAATGAAACCTTGAAGATCTGCACAAGAAAGGATTATACTCTTCCAAGCTAGCTAACATATATATTATTGCAAAATATATGCAGGAATGGACACAAGAGCATATCGTTTGAGTTGCTTAAAGGACAGCAATGTCTTTGAGGTTGACTTTCCCGAAGTCTTGGAGGTGAAGAGCACTATTCTGCAAGCAGCTAAGGAATCCGCATACGAGTCACAATATAGTGTGTCCAAAGCAAAATCATTAAACAGAGTAGCAGCTGACATAAGAGAAAATGATTGGATGGAAAAGCTTCAAAATGCAGGTTTCTTGCCACAGAAGAGCACAGTTTGGATTCTAGAAGGTATCCTGTACTACCTCGCCCAATCAAACGCCATGCAACTGCTGAGGATTTTAGCTAACAATTGTGTCTTAACCCACACAGTCATCTTGGCGGACTTTATGAATAAGTCGTCAACCACGCTATCCAATTCAGTATTCCAATTTTACAGTGATTGGCCAGACCAACTTTTGCCATCTATTGGCTTCAGTCATGTAAAACTTTCACAAATTGGAGACCCGGATGCCCATTTCGGCCTCTTGAATGATCCGTTAAATCTCTTCAACAAGCTCCGCAGCTTGCCTAGGTCATTACAAACCAATCCAGATGACGGAACACCATGCTGTCGCTTGTATTTGGTGGAAGCTTCTGGTTCACCAGATCAAAGTTCTGCGCATAATGTGTCAGACAGTCACTCCTGATACGTAGAATAGCAGATGGAGATTACATACTACATTTTAATGGCTAATTCTTTCAATAATTGTTGGTCCACTCGTACAATTGCTACACTGTTGGCAAAAATACCAGAGGGGCAAAATGGCATTTTTTATTTATACAAGAGGGGGGAAAACAGCTACAAACAGCCTTGGACCTAAATTATTTGAACCTTATTTTTGTCTTCTTGATGAAATAATTTTACAGTTTTCAATTCGATTTTACAATTTATATTAAACCGGAATAGTTGAAGGACACTTCTACTCATAAAAAAAAAACAAAACAAAACTAGATTTGGTCGAATCAGTAAAGAACCCAACAAATTGGGTTGAAGAAATATTTCATAAAAAATGAGCTTTTGTAGGGGATAAGCCCCAACATAGAACAAACTAGAAATTTCTAGTAAAGGAATTACAAGAAATACAATGACCATGTGTTTCCTCTAGAAACTATTTTGAGAAGCAAATGTAAAAAATTATAGAAGACAAGTATTGATGAGTACTGACTTTAACCAAAGCAAAAACATATCTTGATATCCTCCGCAGTCAGCATATTGATGACAACAAAAAACTGCGCTCTCACTAGAAGATTCTCCAGATGAATATATTCGCACACAAATGATGCCAATTGTCAGTTCGGTTGGTCAGATGACTCAATTCAGGGTAAGAACGAGATCTGGGCCTATTTATTAAGCTAAATTGTATTCTAACGATGCTTGATAGCACATTTTGTTAAGTTTGGAACTTTAGATACAGTCAAGTACCCATATTTCACGTTACGGCAGTATTGCTAGTAAATCTTTTTAGAAAGAAAAAAAGGTAAAGAAAATAAAGCACAGGAAAGTATACATAATAAAACATGTACTTAATTGATAAAGCCAGAAGTACGTACTTCAATGACATTTTAAAAATCAACCTTCCACTTTGAAAAGCAGAACAGACTATTTACAGTTAGATTTCGAGGCAATCCCTGACTCCTTGCTCAAATTTGTCGAGACATGTTATTGTATCCGATACGGCATCTGCTATCTTTCTCCTGAAGGTAAAAAATATTGATTTCAGAGGCAAATAACAAGCAGCAAAAACTTTGAAGATAAGTAAAGGGATACACAAAAAAATAGAATACAGGTTCAGTTTTTTTCTCCAAATGATAGCATAAAGATTTTTCTTTAAAATTATTATATAGTATACACCCCCATTATCCTGGAAACTATTATTGAAGACATACCTATCTGATGCAAGTTCAATGTTAGTTTCACTTGCCATCCCACTGATAGAGGCGAAAGATCTGCAGATAAGAAGAAATATGGGAATTTACCATCATATGTCATGAAATTTGGTAATTGGCATGCATTTTGGCATCAAAGGATATTAAATAGGAGGAAAAAAGGAAAAAGAGAGTGCAAATAATGCTTTAGGTATCACAATACATGAAGTTAGCGTATAAGAAATTTAAAGGGAAGTAAACAAAGAAGAAAAAAGGTAGCAGACAACGGTGAATCTACTGGAAAGAATAGAAACTCCAGTATTTACCATCAAATGCCAAGGATTAACTCTAATCTTTTGAGAAACCAATGAATTGTCAAAAATCTTAAAGGGTTCAATCTAAGCACAATTAACATGAGAGTAGAGATTGATTTAATCACGGTTCTTATGTCGAACATTAACTGATATAGATAAAAGAAAGAATAATCAATTCATTATCATTGTGGTGACCCCAATATTGGAAATCTTTCTTCGATATTAAAATAACAACTTTTTATTTCTTGCGTGAATGTTCTTGTTTTTATCTGTTGTTATTATTCTGTTTTCACAATCTTATACTCTCCTAGAAGCTTAAGGCTTTGTTTGCGAGTTTGGAGGGGAGGGGAGGGAATGGTTTTGAAAAAAAGGAAGAAACAAGTGGAGGGAATAGAGAAGTTTGGGAGGGAAGGAGTTTGGAGGGTTATTTTTTCTTCATAACATAAAACCCCCCTAATTTGGTGGAACTCAAAAATTGTATTGGATGGGGGTTTGGAGGGTTTATATGAATTCTTCAAATTTAATTAATGTTGTTATAATATTCTTAAATTCATAATATATTAATTATAAGTATTTATTTGTCATTCTCTATAAAAAATACTTTCTCAAAAAATGTAAAAGATTTCTCTAATTTTCTCTCTATTTCCCTCCCTCCAAAGCCCTCCCCTCCCCTCCCCTCCAAACTCACAAACAAAGCCTAAGGTGCTAGCTGAAGGCTCATCTCATGGATAGTAGCACTATAACATTTTTAACATTCCCTCTTACACAAGAGTCACTCTCCTAAAAGCTTAAGCCATTGGGTAAATGGCACATCAATGGCTTTATTATATTTCTACCAGGTACCATAACAAAGGAAACCCTTTGAATAATATTCCTAACTTAATACAATAGCTTAATCTTCATTTACGCATAGCAAAGCCCTTTTATAGGCATGACAATGAAACTAGTCTGGCAAGTAAACAATCTTCTAGAACCTTTGTAGTCCATATATTATCCTCAAATGAACATAATTGTACAAGAATTACCAAAAGTTTATCCAAAATTACTAAATAATATCTCTAACACTAATTATTGCCAAAACATCCATGGAGTCATCAAAACCAGAATATAACTACATTTGACCTACCCTGTCTTGCATCATATTGGTAAAAAGAATGAAATTAGGCAGAGAAGAAGTTGTTATTAAGAGTTTCTGACATAGAATGAAACAAAAGTTAATATGATTCTTTCCGTGTGAAGAATTATATGCTGGAAACTAAATATGACAAAATATATATATGCACTTCAAGTTGTTTATTTCAATACAAAGAAACGCCAATGAAGTAGCATAGATACGGAGACTTGACAAAAATCCAATAATATAGAACAATGGAACTAAAAACAATTCTATTGGGATAATCCAACTTCTTTAGCTATAAATTAAAATTAACCTATCCAATCCAACCATGTGCTTTAGAATATTCTCAATAGTGCAGATGCTTGGAACCATAGGGATTAAAAAAAATGAAGGATTTGATAGACACTAATTGATGCAGTAGGCAACAGGACATAGATGCTGGAAAGTGGATACCTTATAAGATTATCTAGCAAAGCTTCAGCTTCTAACTTTACAGGATCCTTCTTTCCAAGCAAGGAGGCTGCATTCTTCACAATCAACCTAAATGTGCACACCTGTGCATAAAAGAAGATAATGAGGTTAATTACATCTTCTGTCAAAAAGTTATTTGCACTTGAGCTAACATTCTTTTTGGGAAAAAGGGGGAATAAAGTATCCACTAAGTCTAACAGATAACACGGTGTTACATGAAATGTCGCGTGTTCAACATGAAACTTTATCATTCCCCACTCAGTACCCAGAGATCCATTTAATTCAATAACGACAACAATAATCAATAATAACGAATAATTCATCAACTATAAAGCTCAAACACCTTACACGACATGGACACTAACGTGTCAACAGCGATAGTAATTCGAGAAAATGAAATAAGACACTGATCGGGACACGCCTAATTCGAGGAGTGTCCGTGCTAGTGTTTTGAACTTGCAAGCATTTGATAATTGATGCACTATAGCCGAATTATGTCATCCGAATCCTAATTAGTAAGACAAAAATTATGCATATATATATGACAGTAGATGGCGAACGAAGACGAACCTCGACTCCGGTGTTAGCTTGGAAAGCAACGAAGGAATTCCTATCCTCTGGGACGCAATCCCTAGCAGCAGATCTAAATAGCTCCTGAAATTTATGCAAATCCTCATCGGTATAAGCAGCATCGGTTTCCGCAGCTAAAATGAACCGAAACAAACCAAAATTAGATACGAAGCAATGTGCAGAGAGAATATACAAGAAAAGGAAAATTCATACTGAGATAAAGATAGACGGAGCGAAGGGTTTCGCGGGAAGCGTCGACGGGAGCTAGTAGAAACTTGGAGGATTTCTTCTTTTGTTCTTTTAGCCAATCTTTTGGTCCTGCTGAAAAACGATTTAAAAAGTTAGGGTTATTATTGGAAATGGAAGAAAGAGTAGTGATTGCTTACAGATGCCGAACTCAATGGCGGAGGCAGGTGCAGAGAGAGATAGTAATGAAAGTAAAGCTATATCTCTGCGAGAAGAGGAGGAAATGAGAAGGTTGCGTTTTGGAGGGAAGGAAGATTGCGCGGTGATGACGGTGGTGGATGAGAAAGAGTTGAGAGCACAAACTGTAGCTGTCAACGGCATTGTTGGTTAGTTATTGCTTTGCTCTTCTAAAGTTTAACTGTATCAATCAACCTTATCTTTCGCGGGTGTGTTGCTTTTTCGGGTCGGATTGTTTATGATTTCGTCCTAAGCGTGTGATTGTGCATTACTCCATTTTTATTTTCTTTTGGGTCAAGTCATCGCTCCAATTTATTGTTTTTTTTCTTAAATAATTCCATTTACATTTTTTCTAAAAAAACCATGTGCAAAAACTCTAGAAATTTAATTTTCTTGTGAATTCATAGGAGTGTGATTAAAGATCACAAGAATTGAATTTAAGATCCACGTTAAACGCTATAGTTAATATTGTAGTTGTATTAGAGTTTTACATTGTTTAAATTTATAGGCTATTTTGATGTATGTAGAAATGTGTTTGAATATATTATTATTTAAGTTAACTTTTGAGATCAGATCTAAATAAATTTATTAGAAATAAAATATGTGGTTAATTTAGCTATGCGGCTTTATATTAAATCCAATATTTAGAAGTTATATTCTAATATGGATCAACGTTCATGATAACTTGATACTTAAAAATATTCAAAGCTCTAATAATAGCATACGTGTGGTTCTTTGAAAGTAGAAGTCAATGATCGTCTCAGTTTTCACACAGTTTATATAATGATTTTAGGGTTAAATAGTTGTTATCCCCTGCAATATAGGCGAGTTTTGAAATACCCCTGCAAAATTTTCTTTTGAGAATGGCCCCTTGCAAAATAAACTTTTTCTTCTTTTGCCCCCTAAGTGCACACCATGGCTGGTGATTGGGCAAAATATCCACGCGGCAGGTCCACATGGAATTTTTATTTTTTAATTTAATCTTAAAAGCCATGTGGCATGCCAACATAGGATTTTTTTAACATGTCACTTAAATAATTTTTTTTCTTTAAATTCTAAAAAACAAAATAAAAAATTAAGATAAACAAAATTGTTTTGTTTAAAAGCAACAACAACTTTGCATCAGAGAAGTAATTTCTTTTCTTCTTCTTCTTCTTCTTCCCAATGTCATATTCTTCCTTTCGATTCCTTGATTGAAACATTGAATACATTAAAAGAAAAATCACAAGCCATAAATTAACCACTTTTATGCTATCAATATAGTGAATCTATTACTTGATTTGAGTTCTACAGAACACATCAAATAAGAAAAACAAAAACAACCCAAAATCAAATTCAACCGACAAATAACAAAACCAAAGCATGCAACAAAAAAGTAACATTTTTTTAAAAACGCAGATTCAAAAACGCAAATTCGGAAAACAGAAAGGGAAAAAGATTGGGATTAAAAAACGCAGATCCAAAAAAACCATAGATTAACCACTTCGTGTACCCTTCTTTCCTCCACAAAAAGGTGCTTTTACCGATGCCAATCAATTTTCTGCATTTCTAAGTCCTAACCCAACAACAACATCATCATCTTCATCGCAGAACATGGCAGCAGCGGATCAAAAACTCCGATCCGAATAATATTGAACCTGGTTCAAGAGAAGCTCCTGAAGGTGTTTCTCAACCTGGATCTTTTGGGAATTGTAAGAATTTGATTATTTGAAGCAAGATGTTCACTTTGTTCCTGATTCGCCTATGTTGGAGACTACATCGTCTTTTGGTTCAACTTCTTCGTCTCCGTCGTTGGCTAATTTGCCTCCGATTAGGGTGCATGTGGAAGATGGTGGTTCCGGCGGTGTTGGACAGAAGGTTTTGGGAATTGAGGAACATTTTGCTCAAATGGGAGTTGTTGTTGGTGGTGTTGGACAGAAGCAACAGGATGAGGGATTTGCTGTGATTTCTTCGCCACCTCTCCCTCTATTTGCTGTGATTATCATAATAGGGTTTTATTTTTGTTTTTTAATTTTTGTTATTTTAGTTTTGTAAATGAAAAGAAAACAAAAAAAAATTAATATTACGAGTTTATGGTGAAGATTTGGGTAAAGAAAATTCTGAGTTTGAATTCTAGTTCTGGATTACGAGTTTATGGATTTATAGACATGATTATGAATTTTATAGGATGAAATTAACTTCATGTTGTTGTTGGTTACTTGAAATTTTCTGGATCTCATGGGGTTTGTGAAGATTTTATTGATTTTTTGGTAGAGGTTGTTGTTAGAAGATGAAGAACTTAAACCAAGAACATGGATGAATTTCCTTCTTGTTTTTTTTTATTTTTTATTTATTTTCGTGTTTTATTAAATAAATAAAAAAGAAAAAAAATTAAGATTAAAAAAAAAAAAACCGATCTGGAGTTGCCACATGGATTAAAAAATAAAACAAAAAAATAAAAATTCCATGTGGACTTGCCACGTAGACATTTTGCCCAATCACCAGCCATGGTGTGCACTTAGGGGGCAAAAGAAGAAAAATTTTATTTTGCAAGGGGCCATTCTCAAAAAAAAAATTTGCAAGGGGGTATTGCAAAACTCGCTTATATTGCAGGGGGGTAACAACTATTTAACCCATGATTTTATTGATATTGGTTCAATTAAAACAAAAAAAATGTAACTTACAATGAACTGATGTCGATCACATTCTAAAGATGATGGTGGCCATAAATTTATGATAATTCTTAAATATTAAGCTACCTGATGAGCCATTGATTTGTTTCGGGCAGAACTAGACAATTCCCGTGGCAGGGCGTGAGACGATTGCGGTGGAGGTAAAGCTTGGTACGATGACTCACGGTGAGAGAAAGTACATCCAAGGTTACGTACTTGCTTAGGGATGATGAGGGCCGTCGAGACGGATCTAAAAGTCCCGAGAGCACGTCGGGTGCATATATGCTGGAGGTTACATATATTAGCTACCATGTATGTTACCATTGGCGTGCAGCAGAAGGTTTGCAAAAAGATGATATTGGGCTGGATCTAAAGCGTTTAGATCGTACACATTGGGCCTTGACCTAGTCCAGAACAACCACCATAAAACTCACTTAGATTTTAAATCTATAATTATGCTCGGTCAATGAAGAAAATTTGTTTCTGCAATCTCTTATAAGACATTTTCCTATTAATTGCTTTGTTGTTCTCTACGTTGAACTTGAATTTTTTTAAAGTAGTCTTGCGATTAAAAATTCATTTTCTTAAGGTGAATGAGTGGAAGTACCAAAGTTTGAATCTTGGTCCTCCATATTACATTTAGTATCACCGCTCACAAGGAAAAAAAGTGAGAGTATTAAGGTCTGAACTTAAAATTTTAACATGGTGTTCAAGTATATTTTTTTTGACAAAATAAAAGATATTCATTCATTCAAATGGATATAGTACATCGATGCAGTATAAATTCATAATCGCTAAAAACAAAAAAGATAAATCTGCGAACAAACTCACTACATCCATGTAAATAGTATAAAACGACAAATTACATATGCTTACAAATATGACTATATTGAAGTGTCCGAAATATCCATGCTTCCGAATCTTTAGCGTTGATGACATGAAAGTCGACATTGATTGGATATGCACTAGAACGGAACTACTCCTTCAATCTGAAATAAATGAACACCACAAAAAGACAAAAAAACAAATACACTGCACAAAGACGGGACAACCAAATACACAACACAAAAATGAAAAATCAAAACAAACAAATATATGAAAATTACACTTATTTATTATAGCGAAAAAGAAAAACAATTTGGAGGGATGATTTTAGGCCATAATTGACCTTAAATCACCTCTCTTCAATATACTAAGAGCATCTTTAGTGGGAGTTGATGTTTATAATCCAAGTTCTCATGTCCTTAGAAGCTGAGCTTCAGAAGTTCAAAAGAGTCAGAAGCTGAGCTCTAGGCTCAGAAGCTCTAACAAGTCAAGAGGTTCAGAAGCTGAGAAGCTCATGTTCTCAGGTTCTGAACATTCAGAGTCTGACCACTCAGGCTCTGATCACGCAGGTTCTGAACATGCAGGTTCTGAACGCTGAGACTTTGTTAGTTAGTTAGTTAGATTTTTGATTTCATCCTAGGTAGTTAGTTACAATTGCTTGGTAGTGAAACAAGCCTCCTTTTATATATAAATACCTTTGCCCCTAGTGGATGAATAACAACTTTCATTTTTCTCTAATATTTCTATTCAATTCATTTTCGTTCTCTATTCTCAAATTACTCCAACAAATTGGTATAACAGAGCCCGGTTCGTATTCATCGTTTTGATTTGATTCCTTGATCAAGAATCATGACGAACAATAGTACAACCTCCTCGCAATTTCCAGCAAATCTTCCAGTTTTCAAAGGTGATAACTATGATCGTTGGTGTGCACAAATGAAAGTGATTTTCAGATTTCAAGATGATCTTGAAATTGTAACTGATGGAGTAGAAGAATTGGCTGCAAATGCTGATGATGCAGCAAGAACTCAACACAAAGAATTGAAAAAGAAAGATGCTAAAGGCTTGTTCATCATTCATCAATGCGTGGATTCTAATATCTTTGAGAAGATAATAGAAGAAGAAACCTCAAAGGGAGCTTGGGATACACTGAAGAAAATCTATGGTGGTGATGAAAAGCTGAAGGGTATCAAGCTGCAAGCTATGAGAAGGCAATACGAGATGATGCAGATGAGTGAACAAGAAACGATTTCTGAGTACTTGGCAAGAATGTTGGCCTTAACGAATCTGATGAAGTCATGTGGTGAAGCCATGACTGATAGGTCCAAGATTGAGAAAATCTTGAGGAGCTTGACTGAGAAATTCGATCACATAGTGGTTGCTATTGAAGAATCAAAGGATTTGGCAACTATGAAGATTGAAGAGCTGCAAGCATCCTTAGAAGCTCATGAGTTAAGGGTGAAGCAGAGGAGTTCGAATAAGGCAGTGAAACAAGCATTACAGGCCAAGACTCAGAACAAGAAAGGGAAAGATAAGTGGATGAAAAAGAAAGAGGATTCAGAGAATTCAACCAAGAATTCAAAGAATCAGGATGAAGATTCCACAAAAGAACGTTCCCAGAATAAGAATTTGAAGAAAAAAGTAAATATGAAGGAAGTACAGTGCTATTGTTGCGATAAGTTTGGTCACTATGCAAGGAACTGTCCTGAGAATGAAGATTCAGATAAAGATGAAGCCCAATATGCAGATGAAGGTGGTAGTGATTCTGATGATTCACTCCTAATGACAATCACAAATTCTGACGCAGACAAGTCAAATGTGTGGTACTTTGACTCAGGATGTTCTAACCATGACAGGTAATAGAAGCATTTTGATTGACTTTGATGAGTGTCTCAACACGAAGATTAAGCTTGCCGACAATGAATCCATCATGGCTGAAGGTACAGGGAATGTTAGGGTTCAGATGTCAACTGGCAAGAAAGCTGTGGTTGAAAAGGTTCTCTATGTGCCTGGAATACAGTGCAATTTGTTGAGTGTAGGGAAATTGATTTCAAAGGGTTTCAAGGTAGTGATTGAAGATGAGACACTACAACTCTTTGACTCAAAGAAGAGATTGTTCCTCAAGACAGTTCAGAGCAAGAATAGGACCTACAAGACTCAATTCAAAGTCATTGGAGCTGAATGCAAATCTGTAACTGCTGGTAGCAGTCAAGTGGTCTTTGAAGGGATTTAAAGTATCTTGGTGAAGAGAAAGGATGGACAAGAAGCTATTATCACGGATGAGTTGTATGTTCCCTTAATGGAGAGTAATTTGACAAGTATGGGTCAATTACTAGAGAAGAACTACTTAGTGAAAATGCAAGATAAGGAGCTGAAGCTGGTTGATGCAAAGGATAGAGAGATCCTTAAAGCTCCAATGTCCAACAACAAAACCCTTAGAATGTCGACCAACAAGTTGGAACATCAGTGCTCTGTTCCAACTGTGAATGAAAGTCAGAACTGGATTTGGCATCATAGGTATGGCCATTTTCATTTCAGGAGTTTGAACTTGTTAAATTTGAAAAAAAATAGTGAAGGATCTTCCTCAGATTAAAGTTCAGAAGCAACTGTGCAAAGAGAGTTGCACAGCCAAGTCATCAAAGAAGGTTCTGGACAAGACACCAAATGAAGCATGGGCTGGTGTGAGACCGTGGACTGGTGTGAGGCCTAGTATAGGTCACTTTAAGGTGTTTGGGTCATTATGTTTAAGACATGTGTCAACACATCTTAGAAGGAATTTAGTTAACAGAAATCAAGCAATGATTTTCCTTGATTATCACTCAGCTGAGGCTTATAAACTGTATTCTCCAACAAGAAACAAGATGGTTACATGTAGAGATGAGGAGTTTGATAAAGCTAAGAACTGGAGTGGTAATGTTGTACACAGAGATGTTGCAGCATTTGGTGGTGTGACAATTGTGCCTGAAGAAGCTTATAGGAATGAGATCGTTGGAGAACATGAATTAGGAGGTGTGATGTTTATAATCCAAGTTTTCATGTCCTTAGAAGCTGAGCTTCAGAAGCTTAAAAGAGTCAGAAGCTGAGCTCTATGCTCAGAAGCTCTAACAAGTCAAGAGGTTCAGAAGCTGAGAAGCTCATGTTCTCAGGTTCTGAACATTCAGAGTCTGACCACTCAGGCTCTGATCACGCAGGTTCTGAACATGCAGGTTCTGAACGCCGAGACTTTGTTAGTTAGTTAGTTAGATTTTTGATTTCATCCTAGGTAGTTAGTTACAATTGCTTGGTAGTGAAACAAGCCTCCTTTTATATATAAATACCTTTGCCCTTAGTGGATGAATGACAACTTTCATTTTTCTCTAATATTTCTATTCAATTCATTTTCGTTCTCTATTCTCAAATTACTCCAACAAGAGTATACTAAGTGGGTAAACTAAGTTATTTTTTGTGGGTCCAAAGTGATTTGTAAGATTTAAGAAATTTATAATTGATTTGAGTAGTTTTCACTTTTTTTTTTGGTCTTAGATGAAGTGGTAATCAACTGAAATTAAACTCACACACAACTGTGAGGTCCCGGGTTCGAACCCGGGTCATGACGTCCGACCTAGCAATTTCGACATTTGCCAGTTGAGCTAGGACTTCTAGGACTGAGTAGTTTTCACTTTAATGGTGGTTGATTATAAAGAACCAAATCTTGACCTATGATATATGATTAAAAAATAGTTTTTAATGGATTTATTAAAATAGTTATTATAATGCATGAGTATTGAATAAAATATTGTTTTTTTTAGGCAAGAAGAAGTTAGAGTACGTGAGCTAGGGGTGGGCACCGGTTCGGCTCGGTTCGGGTTCGGTCCAAAACCCTTGAACCGGTCGGACCGACGGGTTGAATATACAGGCCCAAATCAAACCAAATTCAAGATCGGTTTTATCGGTTTTCGGGTTCTTGGGTTGGACCGGTTCCGGTTCGGTTTAAACGGTTTAGTCTATATATTGGGCTGCTTTGATTTTTTGGCCCAATAAAATTTTAGGTCACTTTATATCTCTTTTTTTCCGTCCAAATTAAAGCATTACACTATATTTTTATATACTATATACTACTTATTTTATTTTAATGAAAACAAATCAAAACTTAGATTTCTTTTTTCAAAGTTATAGTTCTTATTTTTATTTTCCAGAACTATAAAAATTAATGGCAAATTCATCACAAAAAATGTTAACACATGAAAATAAATTAAGAGAACAGGGCTACACATGAAACAATACAAAAACATCAGAGCAAAATAAATTACACATGAAACCACAAAATTACAACCCAAATTTAAACAATAAATTTAATTAACCAACAATAATACAATGCAACAGGGCTTCAATATATCAGCAACAGGGCTCCATCTTCTTTCTTAACCCACATCAACATATCTTCAAACAAGTGCAAAGAGCAAATTGTTAGAACAACAGTTAGATATCTTAAAAGATATATCCAAAAGAAAACATATCCATTTTAAAAAGAAAAAAATCAATGCTTTGATCCAGTACTTCTTTTGCTTGTTTCCTGCTATAAAAGATATTGAAAAACAGAAGTATCATGTTAAAAATCAAAACTTTAAAACCAACAACAAAAACAAAATGAAAACCCGTTGTTACGATTGATAAAACGAAGTTAGAGAAGAAACCATTTTTGAGAGATGAAGATATGATTAGAGAAAAAGAAAAATAGAGATGAGATTAAGAGAGAAAGGGTTGTCTTGAACTCTGATGATTGATGTATATGAGCGGCGGCTAGGTTAAGTTTGAAGCTTTGTAAATTTGCATTTTCATTTATAGTGGAAACCTAGGTTTGGTTTGGGCCAGAATATAATTTGGACTTATGAATTATGATAATAATGCATATTTCGGTTCGGGTTCGGTTTCAAATGGGCCCAAACCTTCCAACCATAACCCAAACCGTTTGAACATTTAATAGCAACGGTTTCCAAATATTCAACCCGTGGACCCGCAAAACCGACCCGAATATGCTGTTTCGGTTTGGGCTGGTCGGTTTCAAATGGGTTGGGTCGGTTTCGTCCACCCCTAACGTGAGCTATGTAATGAACGTGAGCTATACTTAATGCATCCTCTCTGCCAAAGTGGCACTTCTCCGATGGCAATGAACTATTAGAACGTTATTTATAAGAAATTCATCGGTTAACATAGCAGCGCTATTGATGCTCTAAGAAGAAGAAAAAAAAATAGTGACGGTTATGGTTGAAAGAGAAGAAAAAAGAGGAGACGGGAGGAGAGATTTTTCTATTGAAATTATCTAGAATATATTATTTTAGGAAGAACTTTTTCTGGGATTAAATTATCTTAAAAGATTATATTGTTTCTATTGTTAGAGCTTGTTAGTTTATTTTCATATGATAATTTAGGCAAAAATTTAATTGTTCTGAATTTTCCCAACGATTAAAAATTACTTTTAATCCTTTTAGGGATTAAATTGACTTTTTTTATAGATTTTAATGGGTCTTCACCCTAAATATTACAATTGAGATATTTTTTACGAGACAAATATACTAATAAATAATAAAAATACTTATTTTGAAATAAAGAATAAAAATAATATAGCTCACCAATAATAAATCAAATCAAGTGTTAAATAAAAGACTTGAATTATTTAAACAGATCATTAATGGTAATTTTTTTTACTTTCATGTATAAAATAAAATCAATTGAGAGAAAAAAATCAACTACCACATATTGTGATAAACAATGATAAAAATCTCATTCCTCTGACCTAAGGAAAAACAAGTTTAGACCCGTAGCTTATTTTTTAGTTTATATAAAACAACTTATACAAATAAATTAATTTTTATGTATTTTTATAAATTTGTTAAGGTAGTTTATGAAAAGTAGCTTATAAAAATACAGTTTTTGCTCGTGTAAAACTTATAAAATAATATAAAAATTTATTTATTTACCTAAACTATTTTATATAAACTCAAAAATAAACTATCATGGCATTAGTCTACATTCCACTTACATAGATTGAATTGAACACATGGGATAAATGCTTGTGAACTGTGATGATAAGCAGACTTGGAAGATAAATAAATACAAGAAAAAAGAGAGGACTAGAAAAAAAGGAGTGGCATCATATGATTCCGATTCTGATCTGCTTATTGAAACCGGGAGCCCAAAATTTTGTAGCCTGTCACTACTTATCCACGCCACAATCAGAAATAAATAAATTAACACAAAAATGCAAAGTGACCTCAATCATTACATATAACTAGTGTGCTGCCCGTGCTACGCACGGTTCGACGGATCGCCAAGCCATATAAATCAAGCTATACGATGTTTAATTTAATTTAATGTTTGCCTTAATATATTAGTGAGCATGGACTTTTTTTTGAGAATGAATATTACATATATTTAACATCTAATGTAAACCTCTTAAGATAGTTCGAATTAATTTGCTTCTCCTTCGTTGAATTTTCTTTTCTATATTACTATTATCCATTCATTACTATTCAAATTTTGTTGTTAACATTTTGCTGCTATTTTTTTTCTTTTCCACCGCGCATTTATTCCCCATTTGCAAATTATTTATCTGTATGTTGCATGTCATGGAAGCAGGTTCACGAAAATCCAAACCATTTTTATTATTATTATTCCAATCTTCCAGGGTCACACGCAAAGCCCTCCACTTGTAAAAATGCATGCAATGCCTTTCCAGGTGTCCACTCGCATGCTTTGAAAAGAAAGGTAACAGTAAGGGATAAATATGAGAGAGCCTATATTATGAGTGAAAAGAGAGAAGAGTGACACTGCATTACAGAGTTAGGAAAATATACACTACAATAATAGGTTTAAATGGATGATCTTAGGGAAATTATTGATTCTCCAGCTATTGCAACATTTGAAGTTGTTCGTTTAGCATATCAGGTTTTCATTTTTTAGTTATTAACTTGTACAATAGAGTTATTTTATACTTCAAATTGACACGATTTTGTGTGTTATTTATCAATTGCAGCAATTTGCAGAAGTAGACCCAAAGTTTATCGAAGAGTTTTACGATGAATTGCCAGCTGATTGGAAAATTATAAACGAAAATGGTCTCACGCATTTGTTGACATTTAACCGTCACAAAACATTTCCATCATTAAGCGAGGGCTGGAGCTTATTTGCGGATTTCTACCACCCACCTGGAAACGTAGAGATCATTTTTTCTTACCATGGATCCGGATTTTTTGGAGTAAAATCTATAATGAGGATAACTGGGTGTTATGAAATTCCACCATTCCATAGCAGGAACATGTTTGATCCTGACACTGCAATGTTTGAAATTCGCTTGGCAACAGGACTCGCTAACAGGAAAAAATTAGTTCAGTAGCTTTTATTATTTGATTACTCTTGTTTTTTATTCTAAAATAGTCTCTTATCCTTATAATTTTTATTTCTTTTTTGTCAGCGCCTTCAAGGATTATTTGTTGACTATATTCATGAGAAGAAGTTAAAAGAGATCATGGTTTCCGCGGATGATGGAGTAATATATAATCTTAGTGTTATAGTAGACAGAGATGTTCGAAACGTGAAGCTAGGAAATCAGTGGAACATGCTGTGCAAAAACAACAACATTAAGGATGGAGATGTGATACGCTTTAAGTTTGACAAAGATCTTAGATGCCATGCTTTTAACACTAAGTATTAATCTTAAATAAGTTGTTATTATGTGTTTATTAGTCTATGTTTTTATTAGTCTATGTGTTATGTACTAATATTATGTGTTTATTAACACTAAGTATTATGTGTTTATTATATCTTTTTTCATATCTATTAAATTAACTATTAGTCTAAATGTTGCTGTGAATAAATATGTGAAGCCAAATTAAACTATATATTAAACAATATATCCATTAGTCATACAAAGAAGTAAAACTAAAAAATTTCTAAACATTACGAAACACTTCTTTGTAAACCACGTTCTGAGTTATATTGGTACGCTCATCTTCATCATTAGTTATGAGTATCTTCAAGCCTTCTTTTGAAGTAACTCTAGACAAAGCAACATACAATTGTCCGTGGGAGAAAATTGGTTGTGGAAGATAGACTCCAACATTTTTAAGAGACTGACCCTGGCTTTTGTTGATAGTCATAGCATATGAAACAGTTAATGGAAATTGTTTGCGTTGGAATTTGAAAGGAAGTCTTTTGTCCGAAGGGATTAAGGACAACCTTGGAATGAAAACCTTTTCACCAATATTATTACCGGACATTACTTTTCCTTCAATCACATAAGTTCCAAGCTTTGTGACTATTAATCGCGTACCATTACAGAGTCCAAGAGACTGATTCATGTTTCTCATCAACATTATTGGAACTCCAACTTTCAATCTCAGTTTATGCCTTGGAAGCCCAGATGAATTAATGGTATTTAGAAATTCAGGGGTATGTACATCATCAGGCATGTCAACATTTGAATTGCTGCTACATGGAGAGTCATAGCTCAAGTAAGTTTTTTCTTCCCCTGGTATTGAATCCAAGATATAACCATTGATGGTATCAACAATGTTATTCTTGGGAGCCAAAATAGCTCTGTCTCTAAAAAAGTTTGGATTATTTATGTTTTCAAGTAAAGATGGATATGTGCTCTCAACAATATCAGCAAGGGGTTCAGATGAACTTTTAATCAACAAATCATCTGGTATTTGGAGTGTGAAACACTCGTCATCTGCATCACCAATATTTCCATCCCCAATTGCCAGAATCCATTTTGAAAATTCGCGCATAGATTCTACATTAGTACCTGTGGAACCAGATAAGAGCCTCATGTTAACAGTTAATTTGAGCACCTCGCAAAAATTCCATAGCGGCGAAGAATTGATAGTTGAATGAACAATCTCATGCCTTGTACCCTTTGGTATAACTGGAAGAATTTGACGGAAATCTCCTCCTAATACAACAACCTTCCCACCAAATGGATACCTATCTTCTTTCATTATATCCTTCAAAGTACGGTCAACAGCTTCAAAACAATGCCTATGCATCATCGGTGCCTCATCCCATATGATTAAACTTGCACGACGTATGAGATAAGCAAGATGGTCATCGGTATCTATATCGCACGTTGAGTACTCATCAACGTTCAACGGTATACCAAACCTGGAGTGAGCAGTTCTTCCACCGGGAATCAGTAAGGAAGCTATGCCACTCGATGCAACTGCCAAAACAATTTGACCAACCGATCTCAAGGCTGCTGATAATGCCCTCCAGATATAAGTTTTACCAGTTCCTCCATAACCATAAAGGAAAAAAAGTCCCGGCTTTTGCTCTTCAATTCTTGTCATGATTTTATCATACACTCTTCTTTGCTCACTTGTCATTGTAGACATTAGTCTAAGATGTTCTTCAGCTAAAGTTTGCCTATCATAGTTCAGCTCATCATAAATCAATCGATTCCCTCTATCCGGTACCAAACCTTCATCTAGACGCGGCATGTCAGGGTAATCCTTTAAACTTCTGTTATTACTTTGCAACAAAAACTCAATTTCGGCCAAAGCATAACTTTTTATTTGATCAGGTGTTAGCACCAATTCTGCAAATTTGAGAGCACAACTCTAATTAGTAATTGCAAATAAAATAAAATAACTATATTGAATTATGCAAAACTAATATACACATTCTTAGAAACACAACAAACCTCTAAAATCTAGAATTTGCCTTTGTCTATGCTGAATATCGTCACTCAGCTCCTCCCAAGTACTGTTCCATACAAAACCTGGCCGATTCATTTGGTCTGTAATTAACAAAGATACAAAAAGACCACGGAGGTATCTACCAGATCCCCAATTACTTGCCTCCTTAATGGCATGTATGAACTCCTTATCATCGTCCACTAAACCCAGTGCAAAACAGGCGTCCTTAAAAGTAGAGTACTTCGTATTGTTAACAGTTTTGATGTCATCAAAAGAAGTAGGACCTGTAATATATGTCAACAAAAGCCTTAGATAGAATCTCTGTCCAGATCCAGGAGGCACAAAATGTAGCCTACCAATAGAGTAGCCTCTTTTGCGTGGAGTCCATTGACGTATTTTTTTATTCCAAACAAACTTTGTGGGAAATTCACTGTATGTGAGGGTTCTTGCTTGAGGATATGTTTTATTAGCATCCATCCATGCCAAAAACTTTGTGTATTTAGCATGTGGTTTATTAACAATCTCTTCAATAGATGCTTCATCATCATATACCACAGATTGTTCATCCTCCAAATGAAAGCTCAATCTTTCAACAGATGGTTCCCTATAATTAACATCGAACACAAATATTCGCCAGACGGCCTCACAGGCTGATAGGTATCTACAATCATAGTACATTTTTATCTCATCAAAAATCTGAGCATCATCTCCATTGTTAGAACTACGGTAAAATCCTGCAGTAACCCTGTCATGTCCTTTGTTGATATATTTGAAAAGATATTTTATAGATCTTGATTGATTGCACCATTCAACATTGATATGAGCATTATATTTCAACAATAGTTGTCTATTGTATGGTACAACGAATCTATTATCAGCAAAAGCTTCACCTTTTTTAACAAACACACCATTGTCTCTTCTCCTATAGACAGGATAACCATCAGAATCAATAATTGTGTTATTAATAAATTTTTTTGGAAAATATTTTGTGCACTTGCCAGTTTGTTGCATACAGGGAGAACCTTTATTTTGGATCCCACATGGACCATGTATCATGAGAGAAGTTACAATGTCAAATAACTCTGGATCTTTATCTTTATCTGGAATTTCAGCAGATATTATTTTATCAATGTCATGAGGATTTATTATCCGATGGTTTGATTGCAAAAATACCAAAATATGAGCGTGGGGGAGTCCACGTTTTTGGAATTCGATTGTGTAGACAACTGTAGACAATGCACAAACACACAATTAAAAATCAAATAAAGTTTAGATTTTAAAAAATTTCAAACGTTAAATTAAAATCACTATTACATAATCATAGGTAAAAAAGTAAAAAAGTGATACCTGCCCTAACTTTGCCAAAAATATTTCCTTTCTTTATGTCCCTTATAAGCTCATCAAGTTTAATCTTGAACAATCGACTTACCAAGTCAGGCCGATCACTTGGCTTTAAACGATAGCTGTTCAAAAAATCAACAACTTCTGGCCACTTATGATTGCATGTGAAAGTGATAAACAAATCTGGGTAACCTGACCAAGAACATATGGCCATGGCATCTTGGTAGTTTTGTATCATATACCTTGCCCCTCCCACAAAATTGGCTGGCAAAACAATACGCTTTCCTGTTGACGATGCATCAGTTTCTCCTCTTAGAACAGCCTCAGTCAATCCTTTGTACATATTAGATCTCAATTCTTGTTGATGATCTCTCACGTATCTTAAGCGAGCAGACTCTATTGTACTAAATGAATCAACTAAGAACTGATGAAATAATCTTCTAGAGAACACAATGGTTGAATTCTCTATTTCTCTTTGTTGAATTCTGTAACCAACCCATTCAAGCTGAGTTATGTATTGCCTTTTTCTTGAAGACTTCCTTGGATTCTCTTTGAATTCAATATCTTTTCGGTAACCATCTTCTCCTCTTGGAAACAATAAAGGATACTGCAATGGCCAGTAAGATGGTTCAAAAGTGGAGATACGCTTCAAGAGACCAGACATGGTTTCAACAATTATATCTCTTTCGAAGTCAGCAGTGTCAAAATCACCAACGATCAAAGCCGCAACTTCTGAAGCAGTGGGGAGATTATATCGTCTACCGTCACGACCCCTTTTTCCCAGAATCCGTAGCCTTACGTTTGGAGTTTCCTGTGATTGCAATAATGTATCGCGAACCATATTATATGTTCGGACATAAGGATTATCACAGCTATCAAGAACTTCTCTTATGTCCTTGACAATGGATGACTTGATTGCAAGAGCATCGTCCTTCATCCTAAATAATCAAGCAAACGAAGTTATTAGTTACATCAAAAAATTAGATCCATAAATAGCAGAATTTAAATAAGTTAGGAATTTACTTGACAGCAGCCATCCTATTAGCCACTTCATTATCAGTGTCGTATATATACAATTGCGCAAATTTGGGTGATTTGCCTGGCAAGGGAAGCAAGCTACCAATTTGATGGTAATTTTCGCCATTCATAATAAACACAGGAGGTGCTTTTCCACGGTTTCTTGAAATGTCAATCTTACCACCTATTGATGTGAAAGCAAACATACTATTGAAAGATCGGATATTTTGTAAAAAGTATCGGCTCTTTCTACCAACACCATGATACAATTCATGCAATGGCTCAGGCAAGCGATTGTAAGGTACAATCTCAATATCCCCCTTACTACAACATAAGGAGTATTTTGGGCTTTTCTTGGAACTTCTCTTTACTCGCTCCTGAGACCACATTATTGCACCACAGTCTGGACATTTGTAGTTGGGTTGCCCGATGTTAAAATAATTTGAAGATGCAAGGCCTAAAAAAACAATTATAAGAGACTATATAATTAGATAAAAAAAATAATAAAAAAATGACATAATAAAACAATGCATTTGAAAAAAATAATTTTATAAAATATGAATTATTCCAAGTCCTAAAACCAACAATAAATGAAATAATAGCAATATATTGGATAAACATAAGAGTAACAAATAAATACCATTTCCAGCCGTAAATTGGAGCTCTTCATCATCAGACGAATGATCAGTAAAGTCCGACGTAGAGTCGCTATCTATGCAAAACAAACAGTGGCTGTTAGTTATTTCAAATATAGGAATATGCACTATACAGCATAGCTATAAAAGATTCCATAAAAAAATAAAAAAAAAATAAATGCACCTGTTCCAATAGACACTTGATTTTCATCATCACTTGATTCACAATTAGTAGAGGTTGATAAAGTACCATCATCTAAACAAAGCAAATAGCCAGTGTCATTCACATTTAAAGATAAATAGCGTATATGTGAATAAGAATCTAAATGAAATTTAGTAGCTATCTCTTTTTATATAGGAAGTGTCTTTATTACCAGATGTAAAAATTACCTGTTCCAATAGACAATTGAGCTTCATCATCACTTGATTCGCAGTTAGTAGAGTCTGACAAAATACCATCATCTAAACAAAGCATATGGTTAATGTTAAATATATTAGTCATCCTCTCTTATATAAAAAAAAAAAAAAGAAAAGAAAAGAAACTGCACCTGTTTCAATAGACATCTGAGTCTCCTCATCACTCGATACACAGTAAGTATAGTTTGACAAAGCATCATCCTCTAAACAAAACAAATGAGCACTCTTATGCACATTTAAATATAAGGAGCTTACATGTGAATACGAATTAAAGGAAATTTAAAAGATTACCAGTGTCATTTGGGATATTATATTCCTCTTCATTAGTTGAACAAAATCTTGGATTGATATTACTTCTTCTCATAGAGGAGCAGGCATATTCATTACCAGATATATAATTATTTGATATAAAGTCGCCGTCTATACAAAACAAACAACTTGTATTAATAAATCTATTGTTTGTAAATAAATTCTTATGCGCATTTGAATTAAATTTAAAACAATACCAGTGTCATCATTTGGTATATTATATTCCTCTTCATTAGTCGAACAAAAAATTGAATTGATCCTGTCTCTTTTCATAGAGGAGGCATATTCATTATCACATACATAATTATTTGATGTTGCGTCAGTGTCTATGCAAAACAAATAATTTTTATTAATCAAGCCATCCTTTATAGATAAAAAATTAACATTTGAATAAAAATCCAAATGTGATTGAAAACAATACCAGAGTTACATGGTATGTTATGCTCCTCTTCATTGGTCGCACAAATTGCAGATGCATGGTGGGGGAGTGGAAACCCTCCATTATGAGATGCAAAATCATTTAGTCCACATAGTTCATACGTGCAAAATTGTTTAAATAGATTAGCCATGGATAACAAACTAAATAATTTTAAAAGCAATACCATAGTTGTCAGGTATATGACACTCTTCTCCATTAGTTGCACATATTAAAGGATTAATATTGTTTTCATTGACCACACAGAGATCATTTCCTAAAAAAAATAAACACATCATGTTAGCAAAATATATAAAAATATAAATATCTTCAAATGAAGAAATAAGATCAAGGCATATTGAATGAGAGATGTAGCACCTGAATTATTAGGTATATTTGATTGCTCTATATTAGTTGAGCAGGTTATCTGATCTGTGTAATTATTTGAATCAGATATAGCGTTGTCATCTGCGGTTAGAAACACACAAAAAATAAAAATTGCAGCTGATATTAGAACTTCTGGATAAAAGTCAGCCAAAGTCACTTAGAGAAGGCAACCTTGAAAAGATATATGGCGTGGTTTGATAGAAGCTATATCACGAACGCACCAGGGTATCACAACATCTCCTAAAGTGAAAGAAAGTACCAGGAATTAGTTGGACATTACCATCTAAATACACAATATATATATATATATATATATATATATATATATATATATATATATATATATACGTGATTAGTAAGAATGTATACCTTCATTAGTTTTAAGTTTTTTGGGGCTGCTAGAAGATGGAGATTCAATTTGGAATGAGGACATATCACTTGACAAATTCATCAGTAAAATAGAACTATGGACCAAGGTAACACCACAATTATAAGTATATGTATTTATAAGGGATTGTTTTACTATAAGAAAAAATTATATGATTATGAGATCACCATGAGTAGTAGTGTGCAAGAATAGTAATATGATCCATGTGGAATTGTGGCTAATAAAAACGCATGATGAGGAATGATGAAAATGAATGCTAGAAAGAATGTATAGGACATAGATCCATAGTATAAGTAATGATAGTGTATTTAATATAAGAGACACATGCATTTAATATAAGAGACACATGCACTTATATGTAATCATTCAAGTTGTATGCTCATTAATGGCAAGTGTGAAGAAACAGTAACATTATCTATTTAGAACTACATAGTTGGTGTGAGGAATAGTGGCTAATATATTGGGAACTATACAATGGCAATTGATACTTTTATTTTATAATTTTTAAGTTGAAGTGATCCATATGATTAGGTAATCATAAATTATACAAAGTTAAAAGAATAATTAGCAAAGAGATGTTTTACTAAAAAAAAACCGAGATGAAATTAAAAGGAGATTTGAGGTAACTAATTAACAAAATAAATACTAAATTCATAAGAGTCCAACAAACACAACTTTTATTCTAAGCAAGAACCATAGGCAGTTACTTGCTATAAATATTTTACAGAGCAAGCATTAAACACATAATTAATACATAAGGATTGATAAAAGAGGCTCCAAGATAATATTTATTTTTTTTTAGTGGACTTGTTCTTCACACAGGCTATTTTGGTTTCCTTGGTGGCAACGACCTGACCCTCATCAAGATTAGCAGATCGTTTCCCAGTTGGTTTGGTTGCTGAGATCTCAATGTCATCAAGAGAATCCAATCCATCATTAGCAATTTCCATCTCCTTAGTAGCAGACTTCTTTTCAGCAATTTTGCTGGTTGGAGTACTCAGCATTTCAGATAAAAGAGTCTGATCATTAGTAGTTGAATCACCCCCCTCAACAATTCCCTGCTAACAAAAATTATAAATCAACCAATAAAGTATCATTTAAAATAGTCTCAAAAACCCATATTTTTTAGAAAGATTTTTTTTAAAAAAAAAGACCAAAATCGAACCGGAGGAGTGTCACAATTAAAGTGAGAAATCAAGTCACCATAATTGACATTTCCATCATCAACATTTAGCTGCATGTTAGAGACAACAATTAGAATTGCTCAAATTAAACTATAATAATTTTTTAAAAAAAAAAATAACAAAATTTCATATATAAAACCTACATTTATCCCATGAAGAGAAGTAAAACGGTTTATGATATCCTCATCATCAGTTAACTTTTTAACTGTATAGCCACGCCAATTTCGGTAGAGATTGGCATCGGTAACTTCAACCTTAAAAAGCATACGCTTGTTGATGAACACTTCAAGTTGTGGTGGATAAGAGCGAGAGTTTTGCTCCTACAAAAAAGAACAATGATATATGATATAAGAATAATGTAGTAATATACATAACCAAACATGTAATTCCTTGCAAAAGGTAAAAGAAGCAAGATATACATTGTTCATTCCATCCAACAAATCTTGTGCAGTCACCCCAACAATTTGGAAAACAACACGATCAAACAGAACAAACGTTATGGACCCTGTGTTATCAATGACTTGCAGATGAATCTTGAACCTGGGCAAATTCCAAATAAATGTACCTCACTACAAACTAAAATTTCCAAATAATTAACTATTCACATAAACAAACATATAACTATTAAGGAAAATTTACTTAGGAATTGCGGTCCTGGGCATTTTGCATTTATCGCAATAAAGCTGGCCTCCAATAAAATTGATCCTTGACGCACATTTAGTGCAGGCTTGATAAAACCAACCTGAGTCAGTATCGAACTCACAGGTCCAAGCAAGGACAGTACCACAACATTTCTGTGATATTTAGTAAAAAATATTCAATTGAATGTCAAAAGCATTTAACAATTAAAAGCAAAACCAAACAAATGCAAATTAACATGAATGATATAACCTCAGTAGATTCAATCAAATCCTCTATAGTCATCCTCTTAGTTTGGAGCAAATCATCACACAAACTAACGACAGGTGGTCCACTCATTTGGCTAACAACTTGGGTCAACTCCACATTGGCAGTGTTCATCCTGTGCATGGATAAATTAGACACATAACACAAATAAACATCTAAAAACAATTTTGCAAAATACTATTTACTTGCATCCTATATCTACTTGAAAGTGTACAAAATAAATGAATTGGCATTGCGTCCCAGTGGCTAAGACACATGTTTAACATGCATTTAAGGTCTGGGGTTCGAATCCCCCTCGCCCCAGGCCTTTTTATCTTTTTAAATCGTTTGTTTACTTGCATCCTATATCTATTTGATAGCATATAAAATAGATGAATTGGCATTGCGCCCCAGTGGCTAACCCACTGGTTTAACATGTATTTAAGGTCTGGGGTTCGAATCCCCCTCGCCCCAGATCCTTTTTTTATTTATTGTTTGTCTACTTGTATCCTATATCCATTTTAAAATGTATTTAGTCTTTAAAAATACCAACTAAGAATTGATTTGATATAAAAATAACAGATATATCATCATTAACTATCTATGGTATTCTATTTTTTTTTCTATTTTTTAGTAATTAGAAATCAAGCAGCATAAAGGAATTACAATTCATGATTGTTAGAGTGTCTAATTATTTTAGAAAGAAATGATATAATTAAATCACCTCTCTATATAATCAGCAACCTCAGGGAGCTTAGCATTCAAGTACAATTTTGTTCCATAAAAAGAATTGGAGATGCCCATAACGCCTAACAAAAACCACAATTTAAATTAGGAATAACCACAATATATACATTCTAATTGATAGGCTGTTAGCACATAAATAAATCTCCATACCAAGATATTTCTTAAGCTTGCAAAGCTGGAGTATAATTATCACAGGGAGAGATGGGTCATGGCTATCCAAAAATTGTTGCATTCTAATAGCAAAGTCATCCCATAAAGTACAATGGATCCTATTCCCTCTATCATTAAAATAATTTGATGAATGAGCAAACCACATCATACAATAAATTAAGACACACCTAACACCATTAGACCAACAAACTTACTCTAGATCTTCTATAGTGGCATCCATGACCTTGTTTGTCTTCCCATTCTTTTCTGTCTCCTTCATAGCATTTTTTTCTACAACATGCCCTATCACATCTATGCAAAACAATATCAATTAGGAGAATAATCATTGATAAAATTGAACCATAGTTAGTTGTCAATATAGGAACATGAAAGAGACCTACCAAGAAATCGATCCTCTGCAGTGCATGCTAGAATGTCTTGGAAGGGCATGAAATCAAAACAATTCTTTGGTATCACATTGTTATCATGAATTTTAAAAACCCTTGTTCCACGCATAAAATTCAATTTGTGTTTGTGTGGAGTGGTTTTGAAAGTAGGGTCATTCTTGGCAACCATAAACCGCTCAAAAAAATACACACATCCCTCCCTAATCTCATCCTTGAACTTCGAGATCAAATCTTTCCTAATAGTAGCATGAATACGACCATTCTGGATGCCAAAACAAATCCAATAAAAAAAAAAAATCCACAGATAATAGAGGAATAAAAGTATTGCACAAAATTTCTAAACAAACCGTTTCATCAAGGAAGATCATGTGAATAGCTCCTTCTACTGCAGGATTGTTACGATCAGGTGTACTCCAAAGATTCATCACTCGCACTTGGATTTCAAAATCAATCTTACCACCACAAATTTCAGAAATTTTGGTTTTTCTTACATAGATTCCTATACATTTAAATAACATAAATTATTTATTGAGTACAAAAACAATGAATTAATTACAAAAAGGAATAGTATTGTGGATACTAACCCGAGTTAGCCATATCCATGGTGAGCGAAATTTAGAGATGGAAAAATAAAAGCTTAGCAAGTTGTGTGATATGAGCAAGAAGACTATTCGTATTTATAGATAGACATGAAATAGCTTTCTAATATATATTTATTTTATTTCTATACACACATTATTACATAGTTGCATGCTGGACACGTGTAAAAGGAGAACATCCAACACAAATGCTAATACTATGCAGCTACTATTCACCTATTATGTCAAATTATTACAAATTAATTAAAGGCCACTATAATTTTGTTCCAAACTCTAATTATTCATAAAAATAAAAATATACTTTCTTATTTTGATATAAATCCTATCATAATCATAAAAAAATTTCCCAAAAAATCTCTAAATAAAATTATTGAATACTAAAATTTCCACTCTGATTTTTTTTTTTAAAAAAAAAACATACATCCTTTTTTTTTCAACAAAAATCATACATATATTAAATATATTAATACGAAATTGATATATGGATTAAGATATATAGAGAAAACGTACACGTAATTGGTATACAATAATTTAATTAAAGTCTGCTGATTTATAATTTCATAGAAATTCAATTACAAACGATAATGTAGATCTACCACATCAAACAAATTACATAATCATACATAATAATTGATTAGAGGTTTAATATATATAATAATAATAAAGTACATGCATCTTTTACACTAAACAAACCACATGACCATACATAATAATAATAATAATAATAATAATAATAATTAAATAACTAATTAGATGAATATAGATCAAGGATCTCGTTCCAAGTAAACAATCTCTCCAGCACCAGCTCCTTGTACTCCAAGTCTTATATTGTCTCCAACTGAGAGCCTTCTTGCTGCAACTATGTTACCCCACTGACCACCAAGTTTAAAACATCTAACGGGCGTTGCAACGGGAGTCAAAGTACAAAACCATGCATTTCCAGAGTCATCGACCAATTTGACCGAGTTGGTTGTTTGGTGGAAGACATGCTCCCCAAACCCTTCGTAGGGCAACACCTAACAAATTTCAAACATGCAAATCAAATCAAACATATAATAGAAAGTGAATTTTAGTTACAATGTTAATAGTATTAACTGTGCACTTACTAAAAATCCAGAAGAAACATCAAAATGGCTTAGCACTTTATCATGGAGTATATGAAAATAAGATGGATCATGTGAATATGCCAAAAGATCAGGTGAGTCGGGTAGATTATCAACAAAGTAAGGTGGTACATCAATTTTATCAATCACTAATCTCATAGGTGGCACAAATCTTGGTGGATCAATCCGGTTATGAAGCCTATCCATCACCAAAACTCCAAAGTGATTCATTCCTGTATACACGAGCTGCATCCAGCAACCAACACGAATGTTGTAAAAATCACGCAGAGCAGCCCACCCTTTGGTCAAATAGATACTATCATTGACCTTATCAACCAAAACTTCAAACTGATTTCCTCCAAGATCAATCAAAGTAGCAAGTCGACCAATTTCATCGCCAAAATCATCAGCAAACATACGTGGGAGTCTCACAGCACCCTTAAATACATTCAACAAAATATTAGGAAAGCATTCATAAATTTAAAAATTTTAAAACAAAATTAGGGAACTTAAAAAAAAAATAAAGGCTAAGATTCATACATCAAGCACGTTGAACTCCACATAATAGGATCGAAATCTAACCCTAATCTCATGAATATATTTATCATGAGCAGACATTGGATGTGGGTTGAGAGGAGCTTAAATCACATGCAAAAATATAACCAAAGTTAGCAAATAGCTTTAAACCACAATTTTAAAAAATATCATACAAACATGAGTTACCCCTCAAAGACTCCAATGCAAGAGCTGCTTCAAAGGGATGGTTTGCCATAACTCAATGGTAATGGATATATTTTATATATTGAGAGGATTCTTGATTAAAATGCTGCAAACACAATACAAATAAGGTGAGATGTATGTATGTATATATAGACTCAAGTCATGACCTAAAAATATTCACGCTAACCTAGGTCCATAAATGGTTTCTTGTGTAAATTGCATTAGTGAGATGATGGAAAGGCAAATGAAATTACATGAAACCAATAAGAATTCTTGCCAAAATTGTTTCCATATATATTTTTTTTTTCGTGTGGCAAGTCATATTTGCCATGTCACATCATTATGTAAGCCATAAATTAAATGGCCATTGTCAAATCATGTTAAAATATATAAATATTTAATCAAAAAAAAAATTTGGGTTTGAATCTCTTTTAACCCAACATACTAATTATTTTAGAAGAGTATTAATGAATAAAAACTATTAAAATGCATTTTTAATCTAGTTTGTTGAGTAGTAAAAAATATTCTAAACTATTTATTGGTTTGACAATTAATTGGTCCACTATAATAAAATCCTCAATTTTTTTCACAAATTTTATTAATATTTGTCTATACCTCATAGAATGCAAGCTAAATTATTACCTTTCTTTGTTGCAAAATGCACTGCTAAACTATTTCCAATAGAATGCAAGATTTTAAACCTCTAGAGAACAAATAGATGCAATAGTAATAAAACAGGAAAAACGACCAATTAAATTGATTTCAAACTTCTATGAGCATTATAGCTACCTCACATGGCTGTTTTTATTTAGAAGCAACATATATTCAACCATGTGTGCACAATTATTACTCAAGTGCTTCACTTCAATTTGATTGGCAAATGGAAACCTAGGCTTGCATATATTACCTAGCTTGAACCATGGAATGAAATGATTTGGATTTGGACAATCCGCAAAATGCAAATAGACACTATTCCAAACCCTTATATGATGTCATCTGCATGTTCATAGGTTCATTGTGCACGTGAGAGAAATTTATTTGAGTGCACTTTGCCTATTTCCAATTACCAACATTGAATGATGAATTGATGGAAGTGTTTGTTGTTGGACGAAGAAAAGATGGAGGAATAGTGAAGTAGTAAATGTTCATTGTTGGATGAAGAGAAGTTGGAGGAACAGTGATAAAAAGTAATGATAGCTAAATAGGAAAATAACTATAGTCTCTAATAATTTTAATATCACATATAAATATAGAATTAGATTAAAGCTTTAATCTAATTCTATATTTATATACGCTAATTTTTATAAACTATATTGAAGTTACATCTCTTATCCTGAGACTTTAAGTGTTTTAATTGTTTGGTCACTTGCATAGTATATCTATTTGATAGCGCACATAATCAACGAATTGGCATTGCGCCCCAGTGGTTAAGACACTGGTTTAACATGCATTAATGGTCTGGGGTTCGAATCCCCCTCGCCCCAGACCTTTTTATTTTTATTTTTTAAAATCGTTTGTTTACTTGTATCCTATATCTATTTGATAGCATACAAAATAGATAACACAATTTCTCAAATACCACTATCACTATTATTACTACTGCACTAATGTTATATCATATACAACTAACAAAGCAAATTCATTATATATAAGTATAAAGTTAGACTGAATTTTGAAAATTGGGGCATTCTAATAGCAAAGTCATTCTAATTAAGAACTTAATAATTGTTTTTGTTTTCTCATAAAAAAAAATTAAAGAAAATTTGATCATTTTTATAAAATATATTGATATCTAAAGTTACATTTTTATAAACTATATTAAAGTTACATTTCTTATACATCTATTTGATAGCGCACGAAATCAATGAATTGGCATTGCGCCCCAGTGGCTAAGACACTGGTTTATCATGCATTAAAGGTCTGGGGTTCGAATCCCCCTCGCCCCAGACCTTTTTATTTTTATTCTTTTAAATCGTCTATTTACTTCCATCCTACTAACAAAGCAAATTCATTATATATAATATAAGTATAATAGCAAAGTCATTCTAATTAATAAATTTCAAAGAAGATTTGATCATTTTTATAAAATATATTGATATCTAAAGCTACATTTTTATAAATTATATTAAAGTTACATTTCTTATGCCAAGACTTTGAGTATTTTAATTGTTTGGTCACTTGCATCGTATATCTATTTGATAGCGCAAAAAATCAATGAATTGGCATTGCGCCCCAGTGGCTAAGACACTGGTTTAACATGCATTAAAGGTCTGGGGTTCGAATCCCCCTCGCCCCAGACCTTTTTATTTTTATCTTTTTAAATCGTTTGTTTACTTGCATCCTATATCTATTTGATACCATACAAAATAGATGAATTGGGCTATCCCATATAAATGAATTGATACTATCCCTAAAAATTAACACACTTGATTACTACCACACAAAACATATCACATTTTTTAACCACATGGTTGTTTTTGTTATTTCCTAAAAAAATAAATTAAAGAAGATTTGATCCAAATACTATTATTATTATTATTATTATTATTATTATTATTATTATTATTATTATTATTATTATTATTATTATTTCCCATATAAATGAATTGATACTATCCCTAAAAATTAACACACTTGATTACTACCACACAAAACATATCACATTTTTTAACCACATGGTTGTTTTTGTTATTTCCTAAAAAAATAAATTAAAGAAGATTTGATCCAAATACTACTATTATTATTATTATTATTATTATTATTATTATTATTTAGATCTAATATTATGAACTAAATTAACACATAAATACAAATCAACCATGATAAAAATATAAATTTATTTATCATATTTAGAATCTCGTCAAATACATGATAATAGCACACCTCTTTCCACTAAATAATTATAATAGTACATATGCTTGGAAAATGCTTCAATTGGAGTAGACATTCAACATGCAATTCTTTTAGGTCTCAATAGCATCAATCCTCTTTAACTCCCCTCTAAGCTCCATCCAATTCCTAAAAATAAATTAACACACTTGATTACTACCACACAAAACATATCACATTTTTTAACCACATGGTTGTTTTTGTTATTTCCTAAAAAAATAAATTAAAGAAGATTTGATCCAAATACTATTATTATTATTATTATTATTATTATTATTATTATTATTATTATTATTATTATTATTATTTCCCATATAAATGAATTGATACTATCCCTAAAAATTAACACACTTGATTACTACCACACAAAACATATCACATTTTTTAACCACATGGTTGTTTTTGTTATTTCCTAAAAAAATAAATTAAAGAAGATTTGATCCAAATACTACTATTATTATTATTATTATTATTATTATTATTATTATTTAGATCTAATATTATGAACTAAATTAACACATAAATACAAATCAACCATGATAAAAATATAAATTTATTTATCATATTTAGAATCTCGTCAAATACATGATAATAGCACACCTCTTTCCACTAAATAATTATAATAGTACATATGCTTGGAAAATGCTTCAATTGGAGTAGACATTCAACATGCAATTCTTTTAGGTCTCAATAGCATCAATCCTCTTTAACTCCCCTCTAAGCTCCATCCAATTCCTTCACCTTCTAATTTCTTCGCCGTTTGTAGCTGTAAATTATCCTCTCCTCATAAAGCAAAGCAGCAAGGATGTGAATATGAGTTTGCATAAAATTTTCAAATGTATCCAAAAATCAACATCAATATGAAGTATGTTTGTAAAGCTACTCTCTATTAAAATTTGGTTTCTGGAAAACTACGGGAAAAGATAAAAGACACTAATTTTATAGGCATAGAAAAATTATGTGGACTAAAAAAACAATTTATTCATATTGAAACAATTGCAAACCTAATCCCAACAATCTTAACCACATGTTAATAATATTAATATCTGAATCTTTTCAAGTAGCCTCCAAAAACCAATCCTTTTGAAAAGAACTTTTATAGTATTCTTAAATTAATCATAGGATAAACACAAAATGCAGCAAAATTAAAATTCATAATATCTCAATCATTATTATTATTACTATAATACCAAAGACAACAACAATAAGGACCAAATAATTTTTTATATATTTATAGTTCGTAACTCACACAGGAAAATAAAGTATGCAATGACATTTAGGTTTTGGAAAACCACCGGAAAAAATTACAAACACTTGTACTACGCCAATGCAAAGATTGTCAGAATTAAAAAAGTAGTTGATTCAAATTGAATCAAGTTCAATTTTAATCCTAATAACCTTAATTATTAACCAGCAATATTGATGGTTGTATCTTTTCGAGTAGCCTCCAAAACCTAACTACCATGGACCCTTTATTTAAGAATAAAACCAAACATGGCAACAATAAGAAACAAACAAATAAATAATAATCATATCATCATAAATATTTAATAAGATACATTATAATAATACATCTCTTGAGAACATCAAAGAAAATACTTAACCACCAAAGGGATCAATACATGACATATAATAATCCTTAAGCATAGTCTATCTAGATAAAATGGAAACATACATAACATTATCACGTGAAGGATATGGAACACAAAACCTAATTTTATATCCCTCAGCTACGCCATGCGCCATACAGAAATCAATCCAGCCACAGGACAATTTGCAAGCAAGCTCACCGTCAGCATCAACACCAAATTTGAGACTGCAAACATACCTTTCACCAGCACAATCAACCAATACCAAATCGGAATACGCGAAAGCAAAGACAGATTCACCAAATCCATACCAAGGAAGGATCTATTTTTTTTTTTTAGAAAAAAAAAGAAGTTAAATATCAGTAAGAAATTAAATATCAGTTTAAATATTAAATATAAAATACAAAAAATATTTAGCATGAAATTACCAAAGTCCCAGAGTGCAAGTCATAGTAAGTAATTTTCTTCACATACGAATGAACAAAACATTTATTTGCAACAGCCGGAACCAAGGGATCAGAAGAAGGGACTGGAGTAAACCCATCATAAGTTGAATTTCTAGCCAATAAATGCTTAAGTGGGGGACTATGCAAAGGATATTTAACTTCAACACCCCATCTAGTCAACAATCTCATAGTCAAAAGAGTTGGATTTACATAAGCAAAAGTGACCCAAGCACCAAATAATACATCATATACATTCTTGATAATAGACCATCCCTCACCAAAATACATTTTGTTACATTTTTTTATAATGCGAACCTCAATTTCATTAAGATTGGGGTCTTGTAGAACAACGCAAGGAGCAATGACATCACCATACTCTCGAACAAAACACTGAGGTAGTTTTCCCTTGGGCTGCAATCCACAAAAACAACATCTATATCAAAATAAGCTCAAAAAATAGACAATATATCATAAGGAAAAAACTACCCATGTACATACATCCTCAACATCAAATTCCATTTGATAGGTTTGCATGGATACAAAAACACCATCTACAAAATCATGTAGGTCATGATCATTTTGCTGCCTATCATCAATCCTAGGAAAAGATAATTCACAAAACCTTTTAGCATTAGAGGTATACGAATGATTTTTTTCAACATAAGGAGGAGATGATTCACGGAGCCTTTTAGACTTAGGAAAACATCGGACATCTAGCAAAGATAGGTTGTTGGAGGACATGAGGGAAATATGATCTACTGAGTTCCAATGTAGAAGGATTTATATAAGACAATTGTAGGTTTATGAAGAGTAAAATTTCAATAGGAAAAAATAGCAAGTGTCATGACATGCATTGGCCATTACACTTGTCCAATATATAGCGTACGATGCAAGCAAATTTTTTTAACCAAAATCAAATAAGAATCTTCCATTCACATGATTATGTGATGCTATAATAGTAACACTATACATGTGTAACATCTTCCATGACATGAAAATATGTGACCAATAAATTTAGTTGAGAAGCAATGATGGTAGCAAGTAAGAGAATAAATGTAGCATTTGGTGTAATTATGATAGCATACACATAAGAAACAAACACAAATACTTAGTGCAAAAATAGCACCCACGCAATATATGTAGCTATGGTTTTTTGTTCTTTTTTTTAAAAAAAAAATAAAATACATATGACTATTTTTTTTTTAAAAAAAAAAATCCTTCCTTTTGTAATTGCTAGTTAAACCAAAAATACCAATAATATTGATTAATATTTATCAAAAATACTTATTAAACTAAGAAACTAATATATATATTATAAAAATATTTGAAGGTCATGCATTTACCAATTATTAGCTTTATAAACCAAGAGATCCAATGTAGTCCTAGAGTTTCTATCCATCTTCCTTTTTATTTTATTCGTTTTTTTCATGTCCTCTTTATTGCAATTTTTTATATCATTCTATTTTTTATATACAATTCATGCATCATGAAGCAAATATATATAGATTAAAAAGAGAAGGTAATTCAACTCAATGAAAAAGAATCTGAAATCATGCAAAAAATTTATGGAGTCCAAAATTAAACTAAAATTTTATAATGCCTTAAATTATATATAGAGTTTAATTATATTTTTATAATTTTATGTAGCCCTAGAGTTTCCCCCTATTCTCCTTTTTTTTTTATTCATTTTTTTTTATTTTGTGACCTCTTTATTGTCCTTTTTTATATCATTTTATTTTTTATATACAATTCATGCATGAAGAAGTGAATATATATATATATATATATATATAAACTAAAAAGAGAAGATAATTCAACAAAAAGAGAAGATAATTCAACTTAGCAAAAGAGAGTCCAAAATCATACAAAAAATTTATGGAGTCCAAAATTAAACAAAAATTTTATAGGGCCTAAAATTATATATAGAGTTTAATTATTAATATCAAACCATCATTTTAATCATTAATGTTTGATAACTATTTTAAGTTACATTGATAAACTTGTTATTTTTATAACTTTAATAAGACACCAGATATGCTACATAAGCTATCATGTTACAATACCATTTTTGAGACAAATAAGTATAATCCCCCAACCCACCTCACCACACGCATTAATAACGAAGAGACTATTAACCACCAACATCAAATTACTCATAGGCTATAATTACCTAGATTGTAATTATAACACCTATTTATCCATTCTATCAACATTAACCTCCTGTCTCTCTCATCCAAAGCCATCACTCCTTTCTCAAACACCTTCCATCTCTCTCACAAAAATGGTACACTCAATCAACACCTTGAACCAAACGATGATGAGCATGCTCTTGGAAGGATCCAATTTTCTGATCGAACACTCAGAGAGATTTGTAGCCCATGTAGATCAATTTATCAGACGTGCATCAAGGTTACCTAGGCAAGCTGTCAACTACCTCAATGCCCTAATTCGTCTAAAGGCAGAGCTCCAGTCAAGAGCTTCATTCATAAAAATGATTGAAAATGAACTGTACATAAAGCAGCTTGAAGTGAGAAGCTTGATTGATGAAGGATTGGATCTGAAACAATCCATGATCACTCATGTTCTGAGCCTTGCAGCTTTCCTTGAAGAAGAAACAATGGCTGACATGCATAGGAAAACACAGATCAAGTCTCACATCCAAGAAAACATTCTAGAACTGCTGAAGAAAAAAAAGATCCATCAAACCACAAAGATGAGAATGAGAGCTGCTGGAAGAGGAATGTCACAGTTGATGGACCAGATGGAGGTGGTCGAAGAATTCAAGCAGATCATTGAAGAAGTGTGGGCTGAGGCGGTTGAAGCTGCAAATTGCATGTAGATTATCACCATGGTTGTAAGAGTATCAGCTCTTTTGAAGTTTATGTCTTTTGATGCTGTTTAATATTAACCTTTTTATTGTTTTTTTTTTAAAAAAAAATATTGTCTTGTATGTTTGGGACCTTTTTTTTGAGCACTCGTATGCTCAAAAAATGTTATTATAAATATTGTTGTGTGTTTACCATGCGTTTTTTAATTTTTATTTTTTAGCCACTATTTAGACATATTTTTTCTAATATTCACTATGTTATAGACACCTAAAAATCATTAGGAAAAAAATCATTTTTTTTCTAAGTTATACTAATTTTTCATAATTTTTATTTTTAACCACTATTTAGATATATTTTTTTCAACACTTACTATGTCATGGGTACCTATAAACCACAAGAAATAAAATAACTATATATGAAATTTCCAAAATAATCTATTTTAAATTCATTTTTTTTAAGCTATATCATTATTTGAAAATTATAACGAAAACAATAATTATCCATGAAATCTCCAAAATAATTTTTCATAAATTTAATTTTAACTGGACCAATTCATCATTCTATTATAGTGTTTATTTACGGCCACTATTTAGATACACTTTCCCCAATACCTTCTACGTTAAGGGTACATGAAAATCATTTTCTTTTTCATGAGATAATTTACTATTTACACATACTTTTCCCAAAATAATTATTTATAAAATCTCCAAAATAAATATATTTGACACATTATAAATACCTTCTATGTTAAGGGTAGATGAAAATCATTTTCTTTTTCATGAGAATAATTTACTATTTACACATACCTCTCCCAAAATAATTATTTATAAAATATCCAAAATAAATATATTTGACACATTATAAACTCGTTTTTTTTTTCCCCAATATCCAGCTGCATTTCTTATGCCCAGCCTTTATTTGATCTGATGGCAAATAAATGTGATGCACAATCTATATTCATTAGATTATAAATTTTAAAATATAAATATGTATTTGTTTTTGTCCCTACTCTTCTTGGCTCAAATTTGATGCTTGTATGGCACTCAACTTGACTTTATGGTTAATACATACTAAGCTCACCTTTCTAAAAAAAGCATTTGTTGCATACACTAACAATATCTTAAAGTTGCATTTTTTTTGCCAAGACTTTATCACACCATCCCCTAAAAATTTAGGTCACTTGATTACAACCACGCAAAAAAATAGCACATTTTTTTAACCATCAAATAGATGACATAAAATTATCTATATATTGCACAGCGAACGAATATTAGAGCGAAATTACATCACTTAAAAAAGACAATTTTCTACCTAGGGACAATTGACACATACATTACATAACCATGCGAAGGATATGGCACACAAAGCCTAACATGTTGTCCCTCAGTGACACCATGAGTAGTACAAAAATCAGTCCAACCCAGGGATAGCTTGCATGCGAGTTCACCTTCAAAATCCACACCAAACCTTAGGATGCAAGGATAGCGCTCCCCAGCGCAATCAACCAAGACCAAATCTGAACATGCAAATGCAAAGACGAATTCACCAAACCCATACCAAGGTAGAATCTATCAAAACAAACATAAAAAAAAAATAAGACCCAGGAAACACAAAATAACAATTACAAATAATAGGTAATAGTCAACAATCATAACATTACCAAAGATCCAGACTGAATATCATATTGAGTAACTTTTTTAGCATACGAATGAAGAAAATATTTATGAGAAACAGCAGAGTGCACGGTTTTAGGAATACTGATTGTAGAACAACCACCAGAGACTACATTCCTATCCAATAAATGCCTGAGTGGAGGAGTGTGCGAAGGATATTTAACTTCTGAACCCCACCTAGTCATCAATCTTATTAGCAAGAGTCTAGGATTCACATAAGCAAAGGTCACCCAAGCACCAAACAATATACCATACACATTCTTGATAACAGACCACCCCTCATCAAAAAATAATTCACCTGACATTTTCTTAACACGAACCTCAATCTCATTATGATTGGGATCTTCTAGCACCATAAAAGGAGCAACAATATCACCAAACTCTCGTACAAAACATTGAGGAAGCCTTCCTCTTGACTGAAAGTCACAAAATACTAACCATCAAAAACCAAAATAAAAAATTTCAAAAGCAACAAAATAAATAATATTTTTTCAACCCACAAAACTTACAATTTCAACATCAAACTCCATCTGAAACGTACTCATGGACGAAAAAATACCATCAATGAAACCATTCATCTCGTTATCACCTCGCCCACGATTTATTGAAGCATTATCCTTGGAAGCTATTTTATTAAGAGAAGGGAATGGAACATGATTTTGGCGAGCAACAAAAGAATCAGAAACCATGAGAAAAATTTGATGGAATAGAATTTGCCAGTGAAAGGCTTATATAGCACCATTACAAATTACAAATGTAAGTAAAAGAAATGCTTAAATGAGTGAATAGTATCCGTAGATGACATGCATTGGTTGGTGTCTAATTAGAAAACATGTGTAACCAAGTAATGATGAAAGGACATGCTAGTAACTAATGAATAGTGGATGAATAGTAAACATAGCACATGATCATCATTGCATTTATTTATTTATTATCTATTATTATCTATTTTTATTAATTTAATCTAAACTGAAATTACATGGTAACAAACCATTGGACCACGAAAAAATAGGGCACATGTAAGCAGCAAACTATTGGACAATAGAAAATTAGGGCACACATGGGCACACATGTAAGCACCTAGGGTTTGAGCTAGGTTTGGAATTAGGGTTGGAGACACTCTAGGGTTGGATAGCAACTATAGTTCTAGGGTTGGAATTAGGGTTGGGGGCGTTTTAGGGTAGGAGCTAGGGTTGGAATTTGAAAAGTATGTTCTACTTTTAGTATAGTAAATAGATATTCGGATTTAAATCCTCTCTAGTATTATTTATTTATAGTGTGTTTGATTTTAGAGTAAGAAAATAAAAAGCAAAAAAATATGAAAATCAATAAATAAATTTGAAGAAATTATTGAACTAAACCGCATAATCTTATTGCCTCTTTGACCGAGCTAATCGACAGTAGCGAGCAAAAGAATTTAGTCCAAATTCATCATTAATTTTTATATTTTGTTTTTCTATGTATTTCTCTCTCACTTTTTTCATTCTAACGATGAAGGGTCTGATTGGTAAGGTCAGAAAACTGACTTATAGCTTATAAGCTAAAATAGATTTCAAAAGAGAAAAAAAATGGATGAATGGTAGAGATTTGAATGAGAAGTATCAAACTGTCAAATCCGTACCGATCATCCCACGTGTCATACCATCCTCATTTCAATGACCAGTAACCACCATCACACACACACACCCATTTTCTACCAACAAGTTCTCTCGCATTACAATTTGCTCTATTCCATTCCTAACTCCAAAATCCAAACCTCTCTTTTCTCTCATCACACTTAGCCATATACTATTAGCTTGTTTAATACTAGTATTTCTTACCCATTTATGAAAATACAATGAGATAATAGGGAATATTAGGGGAAAAGATTGATTGGAACAAATTAGTGCTCTACTAAATACCATACTAAGTTAAAAAAGAGGAATTAATTCTTTCCCCAACATGAATTGATTATTATTACATCCAAAATCCAATTCCAGTATAGGAATAATCACTTTTCTTTTCCCTCCACGTTTCATTTCCAATTAACCAAAAACGGTTAAAGCTTATGCCAGTTGTGAAATTGTTGCATTTGCTTTTGATCCTCAAACGCTAATTTCGCAGTGTGCCAGAATCTGATTCTCTCTCATTCATCTCCATCATCATCACAAATTCACCATCACTCACTCACTCACTATGTACAAGTCTATTTAATCACTTCACGATGCGAATTCTTAAGAAGCCATTCTCATTTTCTCTCTCTTACTTCTCTCCTAAACTCGTAGCACCTCTTTTATCTTCTCGGATTTGCTTTGCATTTGGAATTTCCGATAAACCTTCACGCCCCTTCGCCAACATCGCATCACCAGGTTTGTTTTGTTTCTAACTCATGATGATTTCGCTTCAACTTGATTTCTTGTGCTATAAGTTTTTTGATGCATTTCATTTTTTAAAGTCTTCGTTTGTTGTAATTTGTAAAGCTTATAACTTATAGCTTAACTTAGGGTTTGTTTGAATTATTTGAGTTTATCTACTGGCATAAGCACTTGTTAGACTCTTTAGAAAAGCTTATGAAAACAAAATATAGTTTATACGAAAGAAGTTTGACTTTATTTTATCTTTTGTAATAGAAATAATTTGTACATAAGTGCTTATACAATAAGTGCTTATGCTATAAGAATTTAATTAAACTGTTTATCCAGAGAAGGCCGTGTAGGAGCTTCTCTGTTCCTTACCGATGGAAAAGTCCTTGAAGTTTATCAAAATTGGTCATAGTGCGAGATTCGTCATGTGGATTTATGGGGAATTTTTGAAATACCAGGAGCTTAGAGAGGATGACTCTTATTAATAAAGAAATCGAATTCTTATTCAAAAAAGATATAAAGATATTGAGTTTTTAGGCAATTCTTGGTGCCTGTCTTGGCAAATTCCTAGTGTTGGTGCATAGTCCAGTCAGTGCATTGTGAGCTATAATTCTTTCAGAACCGAAGTATAATGTCAAAATTCTCTTACAAAAAATGAGGGGTTAGATTAGAGCTATCCTCTCTCTTCTTCATTATGAATTTCAAGTTATTCATTGTGGATTGTACGGCGAGTGTGAGAGTAATTAAGGTTGGTTGCATCGTCAAATCTATGCCAATCATCAGATCTCTGTCCACTTTACTGGCCAGACAGATTGAACCGTCTCAGTTATCTGTATGAATGTTTTGTTTGTGAGATTCACTTGTAGCAGTTTTATTGAAATGAAAGTCCTGATTGATGCCTTTAATGTCTGATTGCTAATAGTTTAATTGATTACTCTCTGTTGAGCATGTCCAATTCTGAGAAAACCAGGAAGTGAATGTATTATTATTCTGCATATTTTGGGGGTTACTATTTCAAAATTAGTGGAACTCATTCAAATTTTACTTAAAATAGTCGGCATTATGGGATCATTGTTACATGCTGTTGTCATTACATATGCCGACTTGATTCCTAACTATTGCCACTGCATAATTCTTTGCTGTGGATTAAATCTATCAGGAGCTAAGCAATTGCATTCTCAATATTCAATGGATGAGAACCATGATGTTGGTATACATGACCCAAGATCAGTGGATTTGCCTGGCAGTGATAGTGGAAAACAGCCACGTGTATGGTCATCTTCTCCTGAACATGGATCAAAAACTCATAGAGGCAAACAGATATTTTGTAACCGGTCGCTGAATATGAAGAACATTGTTGCTGTGGGATTTGACATGGATTATACTTTGGCACAATACAAGCCCGAAACTTTTGAATCCCTTGCATACCAAGGCACAATTAAAAAGCTGGTTTACGATTTGGGATATCCTAGTGAGGTCTGTCTTATCAGTATTACAGCATTTTTACCATGTTTTTCCTTTTTCTTGCAGTAATTATGATGGAGGTGTTAGTGGGATGTGATATGATATGCATTTTTCTTTATAGATTTACTAACTCCCTCTTGGTTCACTCTGTGAAAGGATTTTATTTATTGGCATATTCTTTGCAGGTATCTTGCATTCTGTTATATTTTGGCTAAAATCTTTATCTATTTTGCAGTTACTAAATTGGTCTTTTAACTGGAAGTACATGGTCAGGGGCTTGGTTCTTGACAAGAAAAGAGGAAATATCTTGAAGGTTAAGGCTGGATAAATGTTTTCTTTCCATCACTTTCACCAAGGGAAAAACACAGCAGATTGCATGGAAAACTTTTTGTTTCACTTTCTCTGTTTGACTGTTGAATTGCTGACTGTATGTATTTAGATGGATCGCCACAAGTATGTGAAAGTAGCTTATCATGGATTTAGAGAGTTGTCAAAAGAAGATAAAGTTGGGACCTATGGAAATACTTTAGTACGTGATTCATTTGACGAGCCAGACTATGCTCTAATTGATACACTTTTTTCTCTCGCGGAAGCCTACTTGTTTGCTCAACTGGTTGATTTTAAGGATTGTAATCCTGGAAAGATTCGAGAGGGTGTTGAGTAAGTCTTATTTTTGCTTGCATGAAATTTCATTTTTAGAATTTTTTTACACTTTTATTTTCAATATCAACTAAATGATTCTAGGATTTAGGCGATCATTGTTTTAATTCTTTTAAAGGGCCGACTTCTTCACTAATTTTATGAAGGAATTTAGTATTGTTAATGTATATTATAATAATACCTTTGATAAAAAAAAATTATAATATTATCTTCCGGGCAGATTTTGCTTCTTTATGGGTATGAACATTGTCATAGAACTGTCATAAATGCCAGCTTCCGCCGCTTACTAATAGGGCCACTTACTAATAGGGCTTTAAAAGGTTGGCGTAGCTTGAAGCTAAATGCTAATCCTGTTTGTAAACTGTTGCCACAAAAATAGTTGGCAGGTGAAATTAATGGATAGTGCTATAGTTGATATATGGCCATTAATTTTTATTTCAAAATTGGAAAAAAATTGTTGGCTGTAAAATTGAAAGGAACGGACATTCTATATTTCTATATATTTGCATCGAAATGACCAAACAGCTGTTAAATAGCTTCATTATACATATGAGTACTTGAGAATTGAGATACATACATGCAAACCTTTATTGCAGCACCTTACCCCATGCAGTCGACTCTACCTAGTTGGAAAGACTTTGGTTGTTGTTGTTTATATAAATATTTTTTACAAATTGTCCTTCCAGTTATGCTCGGATGTATAAAGATGTTCGAGCTGCAGTTGATTTGTGCCACCGTGATGGGACGTTGAAGCAAATGGTTGCTAAAGATCCTGGAAGGTATGAATATAAAATCACTATCCTATCAAAGTGAGAAATGACCAAATAATTATTTTGCAAGCAATGGGTATGAGACTCCCAGTGTATTAACTTTTTCTTTGTGAAAATTCTGTTCATAAATTTCATGTAACATCTATGAATTCTTTATGGAATTATTATTCTGTATTGTTCAGCTTTTTGTTTTATTTTATCTATCAGGTATATTAATGAAGACACCATGATAGTGCCTATGCTTGAAATGCTCAGAGAATCTGGACGTGCAACATTCTTAGTTACAAATAGGTAGTTATGAATTATATATGTAAGCACAGGAATACATTTTTTTTGTCAGCAAGTAGTCCAAATATCTATGTGTTATTAATGATTGATGGGGAATCAAATGTGTACGTTTAAAAGACATTTTCACACTTTTCTTTTTTTAAAAATCAGATATGTAGTGCTTAGCTGGAATCATACTGTACCTCTTACGTAACGTTCAAAATTAATAGAGTACAATGAGTTTCTATGGGTGACAAGTTTACAACATCAAAATCGAAAAGTATTTAAATTTTGCAAGGCATTGATTTAATAGTAAATATTGTAATGGTAATGGATTATCTCTGGACATATAAATAGGATTTCTCATACTTTCCAATTTCATTTCCAGTTTATGGGACTATACAAACACCGTCATGAATTTCCTCTGTGGATCCAGAATGATAGGTGGCAGTAACAATTTTGACTGGCTTCAATACTTTGATGTTGTCATCACTGGCAGGTCAGGTTCTTCTCTTGGTAGTGTTTCCCAGTTGTATTTGTTTTGTTTGGCTTCATTATTCTGCCTAATGTGAATTTTACCCTATATTATTAAATTCTGGCCCTTGATTCCTATGATGCACAAATTATCTTTACAAGGGATCAATGTGCTTTCCCACTGTTTACTTTAGTCCTTATGTTGTTCAGTGAAATTGCATTTGCAAGTTTTTTTGTCAAACTGCAATACACTCATCCATTTGATGACACTTCACATGACACCCATTTAATAGACCCGGTAGTTTATATTCCATCAGTCCCTAGATATAAGACTCTTTTTTTTTTTAGATTTATTTTGTCCTCTTTTATAAGGCACATTTCAAATTCTTAACTGCATTAATTATTATTTTTACAAAAATAGCCCTATTATGAGGACGGGTGGAAAGAGTGCATAAAGTAAGATAGTGAAATTATGAGGCTAATAATTTAAAGGGCAATTATGGAAAACTAGTACACATAATGGACATTTATTTCTATTAATAGTATTAACCAAATTAATCACTTTTCTTAATATCTGTGAATTAGTGTAAGAATTTGAAATGGCATGCTATAATGTTGTAATTTTGGATTTGATTGCTAACCTGTTCAAACTCACAATCCTACAGTGCAAAGCCAGGATTTTTTCATGAGGAAAATCGTGCCAACCTATTTGAGGTTGTGCCTGAGACTGGAATGCTACTCAATACAGATAATGGCTCTCCTATGCCTCAGGTTAGCACATTAGCACATCATTTCATTCATTCCTTTATATCTCGTATAAAGATTTGTGTCATATTTTTTAAAATAATATTGAAAGGTGGGGAACATCTCAGCAAGGTTATTCACATTAGCAAAGAATCAAGCTTGCCAAGTTTTCCAGGTATGATCTTCATCCTATGTGAAATGAAAATAATTTTGTTTAGGATATGCAAAGCTATTTGAAGTTAATGTATCTGTATCAATAAATGTTTGCTAGTTCAGAATCTCAGTATTTACCTAGTGATTGTGGACATCTGTTGTAGGGAGGCAATGTCGCTCATCTGCATAAACTGCTTTCCATTGAATCAAGTTCACAGGTAATTGTTGATTAAGAGTACCTGAGGATTGTTGTTATACTGAAGCTTCCTGTAAAATTCTGGATGCTTTATGTGTAGGTTCTGTATGTTGGGGATCACATTTATGGAGACATACTACGTAGCAAAAAGGTTCTTGGTATATTATATCAATCCTTAAAACTATTCTATCCAGTGTATTTTGCACTCTAAGTCTATCTACCAGTAAATTTTGATGAACTTATGGTATCTTTGATGAGTAGAAACTCAAATATTAACTCCTTCAAAATTTTAGTATATGTGTGGATTCTGCTGTAAGTAACTTAAAATTGATTGTGATGCAATGTGCTCAATGAGCAGGATGGAGAACAATGCTTGTAATTCCAGAGCTGGAGAAGGAGGTTAAACTCCTCTGGGAATCAAGGGACACCCGAAAGGTGCTTGTTAATTTTATTACCTCTAATTAGCATTATTTTTTATGTCAAGGCTTAGCTTTATAATAAATAAAAATAGAAAAAAATGACGGGTTTAATTCAAGCATAAAAGAGTTTATGCGGGTATCTGATATTTTTCTGATGAGGTTTGCTTTTACATTCTTCGTATTCTCCTTCTCAATAAAGACCTGACAAGCTAATTCACAATTAGCAAGCTTTTTATTTAAATATTCTTGCGCAGGAGCTTCAATTCTTGAGGAGTGAACGTGATCGTATTGAGGATGAAGTACATCATTTGAAGTGGTCTCTCAAGTTAGTATAACTCTGGACCTCTCATACAAATCCTTCCTTATTATCCGTTTGCATTTTTATAAAGTACTGCATTACTTTTCAGATTCAAGAACCCAGATGCTGATGCCAAGCAGAAGTTATCTTCAGCACTTGATAAACTGGAGGTTTGTCCTTTAGGTCCGTTCCCATGTGATACATGGAAGTCGAATTTCATACATTTGATAAATGCCTTTTTTTTGTAGCTTGAAAGAGAGAAAATGCGATTAGTTCATCAAGAAGCTCAAAGAAAATCACATCAAAGGGTAGAAAGTTCAACTGCAGCTTTTTTTCATTTGCTTTAGTTCTCTTTTTACTAGTCTGCTACAGTTACAATATATTCCCATGGGCATTGTACAACCAATTTTGATTTTTTAATAAATGTTTGCAGTTTCATGAACCATGGGGGCAGCTTATGAAAACTGGTTATCAGAATTCTCGCTTTGCTCATCAGGTAAAGTGAGACTCCTTTGGTAGTTTAGGAGTAGACGCCCCATTTTCAAATCAGTAATGTATAAAACAGGAAAATATATTTATAGTTATATCTTTCTAATTATTATTAGAGCAGCTGCTAGGGAGATTTACTAGTGTTTATGCGAAAAGCATACCAAAACTACAAATGTTTCTTACTCCCAAATCATTATATCAATTCAAACTCACTAAATGATAATTCTTTTAACAAACTTGCCTGATATGCTTGATGCAGGTTGAGAGATTTGCCTGCCTTTATACTAGCCAAGTATCTAACCTGGCCTTGCACTCTCCAGACAAGTATTACAGACCTAGCGAAGATTTTATGCAGCATGAATTTGGCATTCTGGGTTCTGAGCCACGGGAAATGTAAGTATAGGAATTTGGGGCTGCATCCCTTTGGGTTTGGAATGTTGGATTGTGATCTGCAATGTGTTTCTGGTTCCCAACCCCCTTTTCTTGCTCGTTTTAGTAATTCAAAACGCCATATGATAAATGTCTGCTACAAGGTGAAAAAAGATGATAGATTTATCATCAAATATTGTATAGTTTCGTCCAAATGTGGGGGTGCTAGTGTGCAGTAGCAATTACAGAAATTGAGTTTCTTCATTTAAAATACTTGCAAATGATTAGTTACTTTGTAAAGTGTAAATAACTTTTCATTGATATTCACTAATTTTTTCACACATCATTATTTATTGTTATATCATTCAGTAATCAAAAGGATAACAATTATATTATGATACTTATCTTTGGAGGAAAAGGGTGAATTGCATAAAACATAAGCCGCAGGAGGCAAAGTTACTAAGTTGGTTAAAGGAAATGAACAAGAGCAGGATTCTGAGTTTGGGATATAAGAAGCCGTCAGATGAAGGCTTCAAACTCTAAATGGAAGAGAAGTGAGAATGACACAAAAGAATGTAGGTGTGGATGGGTGTGGAGTGTATTTCGATCTCTGTTTTGTTCTTATTCCTACTAGGAGTGTACCTTTCTCTCTGCATATTCTTCCCTACTACATAATTGTTTCTCAGTACTTGGATGATGTTATTGCACTAATAACAATTCCTCTTACCTGCTAAACACAGTAAGAATGTTATATTTAGTCCATCTGAGTATTTGATTTCTTTGCTGCATATTTTCATTGATATGCCAATCCCATGTTGTCATCCCAAACAAAATTGTGCATCAGTATCAACTGTAATATTTTGTTCAAATTCTATGTATCAATATCAATTGAAGATTTGTTAGTTTAAACTAGGCCTCAGGTCATTCCAACCAAGGGTCAATCTAATACTGATCTTTAACAAATAGTCTAAAGGTAGACCCTTACTCTTTTTAGTAAAGAATAAATTTTATGATAAAAAAATATAGAACAAATGTAATATTTTATTAAAACTAATAAGGTTTACCATTGGACCAAGTCCATATTGGACGACCTCTCCAACCAAATATATTGACTTCTAATTAAACCAAATTCATCATAATCCCATTGATTCCGATTGGTCTACCTCCATACATTTCAACAATAAAACATCATAAATTATGTAGTTTTACAAATTTTACTTTCCATTGATTTTGGACTTCAGATATTGCTATGGTCGAAGTCAAGTACCTCTATTCATCCAAATGGACTATTCTACCTCTTTAATCATCTATCTTAAAATATTTATATAAACTTATCAATTTTTACAAGTTAGGCCAAATACGCTCTTTTGACAAAAAGATAAAAAATCAAATGAAGAAATGTCAAATATTAAAATTAACTTTTAAATAATATTGGTGATACATATTATGTCAAAAAGATTAGCGGCATAATTTTTTCCTCACATATCTTTTATTTATGTGTAATTATTTTAAATATATATAAATGAATTGAGTTAATAGTTTAATATTAGTAATAAACATCATTATTTCTTTGTAGAAATGAATAGGATATTTACCCATTTTTATTCATATGCTTAAAATTTTCATGTACTCCCCCTTTATTTGAATATTCCTTTATGTCCAAACCAAACATGTAACAAGTTCCACGTAATAATAATAAGAAGGAACATAAACCAGGGCTATCATGCATGCCATTTGAATGAATATAAAATAAAATGGAATAGGTGCTAGAATGATAATATTTATCTCATCTTATGGAATTGAATCTTTCATGCAATTTTCTAGTGTCAAATTGTGAGGTCAAACCCAAATACAACAGCCTGGCAGAATTTGACCCCATTTGGCTGATAATGATATATGTTGTGTATTAAGAACCACTTTTTAGCTAAAAACAAGTAGAAAACGAAAATAACAAAATTCATTTGTCTTACCAAAATTAAACAAAAGGCAATATGGCATATATTCTAAACACAATTTACCCTTAATTACTCCCAAATTCCTACCACCACAAAAATCACGAGATATAAAGATAAGAATGAAAATTTGGATGACAAAAGTATTCGTATTTGAGAATTTTCACAATTATTTGTGAAGTTTTGCTGAAAAAAGAGCAATATTCAAATTGTTTTTTGAAACATTTTTTTGATACTGTTTTTTTAAACACAGAGTCAGCCGCCGGCGCCCGACTGCGTCTTGTGACTATGTTTAACAAAGTGTTTTTATCTTATGTAGAAAAACATCTTTAATTTTATCTAGCTGATAACTTATTTGACTTGTTCTTAAGTTTGCTTTGCATTAATTATAAATTTTACTATTTTTTTATAATTATAAATTTGACATGAAATCTAAAAATTAATAGTAATCAAACAATATATTCATGAAATCAAGTAATTGAGCTCAAACGGTTAATAAAAGACAAATACTTTTTTTTTTATTTACAAATTCTGAGATTTAAATAGTGAGATTACAACCTTTTAGAAAAAAAAATAGTGAGATTACAAAATCTATTATACGTGTACAATTTTTTTACACTATCCCATACAAATTAAACTCAATAAATAATAGAGAATATGTATATTTATTATTTTGTGTAAGTGTTACTTTTTTTAATAATAAATAGATGATCTAATTAAATCTAATTAGATCATTTATATATACAACCAAATGGATCTAATTAAGTGGCTAACAAACTTCAATTAAATTAAGTACCCAAATTTGATCTTTGAATGAAAAAATATTTTGTCAGATTATATTTAGTTATTGGCCCAACTCTAAATTATTGAGGTCTTTTTCTTGAAGCCAAATTAGGACAAATAAAACAAATGAATCATCAATTAATTGAAATATAAATTCAGGGTGACCAGATCATAAAAAAATAGTAATAATCAAATAATCAGTTTGAAGCTTTAGTCAAAAAAATAATCAGTTTGATGCTAATTATTAGGGATTCGAATACAGGTCTTTTCAAAAAGTTTGATGCTAATTATGAGAGTTCGTGTGAGAAAATTAACAAGTCCACATTGGAATCTTTTTTCTTTTGGATTTTACATTTGATGACTTTAATTATTGATTCATATTCTTCCAAAAACTTTGCTAATGCACAAAGTAGTGATTGAAACTTGTATGGAGTAGCAAAATGGGCGTGTATATGTCTATCTATATAAAATTAGAGACCAAAGGTTAAAGGGTATCCAGAAATAGAATAAATTTGTTCAACTTGCATTGTGAGGATGGGACCTCACCTCACTAATTAAGAACAATATGTTCAAAAGAACAACTTATCAGTACCCGTTGATTGGTTAATTCACATAGATGATAACGATTCTAATATTATTTTTTTAATTTTTGACGCAATAAAGATTTTAAATTTGCAACATTTTGTTATATTATATCCTCATATAGCTATGTATAGTAGTATATGCCCAAGTTTAATTTAGGGCCTGTTTTAGCAAATGACCAGTACATGAAAGTCATATGGAAATGTCAAACATGAATTCAATATAGCAGACAACAGTCTCTAGTGTAAGAGATTTGAAAGCACAAATTTTAATTACTATACTAATTTAATTAATTAGTAAATAAATGATTTTTTTTATTCGCAAGATTTGTTGATATCTTGAGTGTCTCTTATGTCAGATTTCCAGAGGAGTCTAAAATATAAGATATTCATTGTATCGTATTCGTATGTATAACCATATAAAGTAACTTCGAATTAGAGTGATATTGTGCATATGGTGTTAAAGTTGACAATTTTACTTTGTGGTATTAGAGTGGTATAAAAAAGTTGATCAAAACTCAAAAATGAAACTATCAACTTTAATACCACTCTAATACCATAGATTTCATTGATTAACGGATGTACAAACATATATAGGATGTGAGGATTAACACTTGAGCGAGATATTGTTAATTAGGTTCATGTGTAAATGATCAATTTGATCACATCGCTTATGAATATACTAAATGTACGTTGGATATATAAGAGAGGCGATTCATATAATACTTAAACTCTTGGTATTTTTTATGGAAATATGGTATTCCGATCTCTTAGTGGTCCTAAATCATTAACCAATTGTTACTCCCGACGCTGATTCTCAAATACTTTTTACTACAACTTTTAAAGCATATGGGATTTGCTTTGGAATCTTTAATTTTCTTGATAGTAATAGGTTCTGTTATGGAATCTAAGCATGGACAAGGAGACCAATCTGTGGTTGATTAGAAATGAACAACAAATTATGGCCCCAACCCCAATATCTATACCAACTTGAATTCTTAGTGGAGTGATCATAAAGCTTCTCCGAAATAGAAAGCAATGCTAAGTTATGCGTGGATGATAAGGATTCTGAATATATCAGCATCGCCTTATCCCTTGACATGGCTCAAATCAAGTAGAAATTTTGAACAAGGTCAATCATTATTATATTGTACTAAAAGAAATGCAAAGTCACACATTAATTAAACATTCATTGCTAGTTGTGTTTTGTGTTATGGGAGGAGGCAGGAATCCGAATTACATTTGTTCTCAATATGTGAATTCGCTTTAATTTGGTATGAGGTGTGGAGTGGTGCCACATGATTTACATAGCTTTGGGTAATTTGTTTCTTTTGGAGTCAAAGGTAAAGGGGGAAGTCTAACTTTGATTTGACTTTAAAAAATGATATCAAAATTATCGAGGTGTTCACTACGGTTGAACTTATTAAAAACCAATTTTAGAAATGGTTTTTAGGTAAGATAAAAGGTGATAAAAGGTGTTCACTACGAGTGATGTGTTGATCGTACAAGTTGTTTTTTAAGGAATTAATCTTAATAATTTGTTTTGGAGGATTATATACTTTGCTTTTTCCTTAATTTTGTTTTGTGATCTTGAGTACTTTTTGTACATTTTATTTTTTTGTGATCTTCCAATCTTGTCTTCCTCAAAAACCTTCTAAGGCAAGCCATTCTGGTCAAGTTTGTGTTAGTGTCAAATGGTAGCTAACGTTACTAGCATTGCATGAATTTTTTTTCACGTCCATTAATGACTACACTTGTACATTTTTTTTTGAGAAGTGGAAAATTTCAAATTTGAATTCAACCGTATAAATTACTAGCATTAATTATGCTAACAATTGATCTGCACGTACTAATATTGCATAGATTTACTACTTTACTTTATAAGAAACATTCTTTAAATTTATTCTTATTAAATAAACGATTCTATTTGTATCTTTATAAATAGTAAAATCAAATAATTCATTTCAAATTCAATACTAATGCATTAATTAAATAGACCTATTTCCAATACTATTCTAGAATCTCCTTTAATTTATAAAATTCTTTTAACCCCAAATGCCACTAAAATACCAAAATGTGGATACATGCACGTGATGTGACATGGAATTCACAATTTACATGAAGCAATAACCACTTTCTCGGTTAAGGAAAAGTCGGCATTGAGTTTGCTTGCATTACTTAAACCTTAATCAAACCTTAAAACCAAACACAAAAAGCCATGTAAATAGATAATAATCATCACCTAAAACCGAAAGTTGAAAAGAAAAACCAGGAGTTTAAGAATTTAGTCTATGTATCCCACACTCCCACAGTTTTTGTTTGGAAATCGACAGCTACACACGTAGAACTCATGTTATACACGGATACCAAACACTACACTGACATACCGAGAACATAATAATTTTTTTTAAAAAAGATTTGAATATGTTCACATATATCAGTGTCATTTAGATAATGACACGTATCAAACATCAGACACACTTTTAATTTAAAGCTTACTCTCTTCGATTTTATTTATAATACAAATTTTCACTTTTTAGAGTCATTGAATAACTAATGTATTTGGTCTATAATTAATGCCAAATATATTAGTTATTCAATGAATCTAAAAGTGAAAATTTACTTATAATTAAGGCCGGAGGGAGTATGTGTTACATGTCTCACTCAATATCATCCACTACTATAAAAAGGGCACGTAGCTAGCAATAACACTGTCCTTTAATCTCAAATATAGTTGCTACACTTCAATGGCTTCAAGCTCGAATTGGACAGCAAAGCAGAACAAAAGATTTGAGAATGCATTGGCAATGTTGGAGAAGGACACTCCTGATCGTTGGCAGAAGCTAGCTAGAGCTGTGGGAGGAAAGACTATTGAAGAAGTGAAAAGACATTATGAGATGCTCGTTGAAGATGTGAAGCAGATTGAAGAAGGACATGTTCCTCTGCCTAATTACACAAATAATCTTGGTTACACTTACATAATGGATCAAGATAAAAGGTTCTTAATTACTTCTAATTAGTGTACTTCAATTTATTATATTATATCTTAGTATTTGATTTCATGTTATTTATGGCCACACTCTGAATATATTTATCATGTTGCAGGATGAAGGCTCTAAGCCTCCATTGAAGTGTGATTATGCAAGAATGGTTCAATAAAATATTTCTCTCTATGAATTGTATCAAGGCAATGTATTTCAAATATTTCCATACCATTGTCTAGAAGGGAAGTGCATTTCCTATACATGTAGAGATCAAATTAACTATTCCAATAACATGTCAATTGGTAAATGATATATAAAACATTGACATATAGTATTATATATAGCTTTGTAACATCTTATCTTATTATAAAGGAATGACAAGATACCTATCTTTAATGCAAAAAGCTTTTCTTATGAGCTTCTATGAAACAAAAACAAATAAAATTAAACAATTGAATATGCATTATTGACTTTTAAATTTATAAGTTGCCTCGTTACTTTGGATAATATTCAACACTTATTCTTAATAATATAAAGAAATGTTCACTGCTTAGCATGCTTGAAAATATATAATGTACTTAAATAAGATAAAATTTTATAAAAGTGCATGTTGGCCTAAATTGTATCTCTACATTCATTTAGGATGCTATGCTTTGTAAATTTGAGATTCAATTAATAATTGTAACAATGTTTTTTTTTGTGACTATGGAAGGTTTTGTGAGATGTGAGGAGAGTATTTTGCAAAGGAAAATTTTGAAATAAGAGAACGGGTGTATGATAATTTAGGAGGTGTTATGGACTGGCCCATGGCATATGGCCTATACCGATTTCACCCTCAGGGCCACATCCATAGAGGCGCAATTCAATTGAGCCTTCCCGTAGTTGTGGATCCACTTCGGTTCCCGACGGATAATCAATTTGTACCGACTCTTCCATCAATGTGCAATGGTTGCTTTTTCGGCGCCTATATAATTAGTTTCTTACAATAGCCTCATATACATTATCTCATCCTCTAAACCCCACTCTTTCTCTCTTATTGACTTGAGCGCTTAAAGTATTTGCAGATATCAATCCTACTATTTGATAGTATTTGTTCCAATTTTCCCTACACTCTCGATCACATCAGATTAGGAGGATTTTTTATGATTAACTACGCGTTGTTTTATTTTTAACCCGAAGGAGAGAGTGGCTATAAAAACAAGGTAACATTCTTAATCACACAAAAGATTATTTCTTTTTGCCTTTTGAAAATACCCCTTTACAAAAGATTTTAAAATTCTGATGCGTTTTTTTATTATTATAAAATTCTGACATTTATAATGAAAAATCTCCCATTTTTTTTAGAGAGAATGAGAAAGGTAGTGAAGAAGATGGTAAGAATGAATCATTATTTTCATTGATTGATCAACTAGTATATATATGGCAAAATTACAATTTTGGTCCTTTATCTTATTTTTTTGTAACATTTTAGTCCTTTATCTTTTATTTGTAACATTTTGGTCCTTTAATTTATTTATTTGTAACACTTTAGTCCTTTATCTTTTATTTATAACACTTTGGTCCTTTTTCTTTTATAACATTCACATATAAACCCTTTTTTCTCATATTTTTTTAATTAAAAAAATGATAAATTTTATTTTTTAAATTACCTTTTATTAAAATTAAATAAAACTCATAATTTTGATCAATATGTTCATCATCTTCATCAATTATTTCATATTTTCATCTTCTTTAAAGGACCAAAGTGTTACAAATAAAATATAAAGGACCAAAGTGTTACAAAAAATAAGATAAAGGACCAAATTGTTACAAATAAAAGATAAAGGACCAAAATGTTATAAAAAAATAGGCTTAATTGCAGTTTTGGTCCCCCTATTTTCAATTTTTTGCAGTTTTGGTCCCCCTATTTTAAAACTCGACAGTTTTGGTCCCCCTATCATATTTTTAACTATAAATTAACGACATGATATGATTTAAACGGCGTGGTATATGATTCGATGATGAAAAAATACCAACATCGATGTAATTGTAAGAAAAATCTTTCATAAAGTTCATTTAAAACATGTTGTATCAGACAAAATATGTGTTAGGGGGACCAAAACTGTCGAATTTTAAAATAGGGGGACCAAAACTGCAAAAAATTGAAAATAGGGGGACCAAAACTGCAATTATGCCAAAAAAATAAGATAAAGGACCAAATATGTAATTTTGCCCATATATATATATATATACAATTGTTAGAAGAGTAATATGGAGGCAAAAGCAGTTAAAACAAACTTAACTAGATATTAGCCAGTAGCCACAATTACTTCTAACTAACTAGATATTAGTTCACTTTAACTAATGTGGATTACTTTTTTTTTTTAATAAGTAATGTAGATTACTTTTGATTCAAGTTACTTGCGATGTTTTTCATTTATTTTACACATTCGAATATAAAATAGGCCCTCATACCTTTAATTTCAAATTTTTTTGCAAAATTATTTTATATAGTAATTTAATAAGATTTTTTTTCATTTTTCAATCACTCTCTCACATGGTATTTCTTTGAAAATATTTTCATGGGGTTAGGGAAGGGTGGGTGGGTTGTGGGGGGTGGTAAAATGATTAAATTTTTATAAGATTCACTACATAAAATATAAATTGAGGACTTCATTCAATGACCCTACGGTTGCTCTCTAAACAGTCAGAATAAGGTAAAGTTTGAAGATACATTTTGTACTCTATTAATTTTGCAGTCCTTTCTGAAAATTTACAAGGTGCGCAAGCACTTATTGAGGGCGCAAAAAAAAAAAGATAATTTCTTTTCGCACCCCCATGTATCTTTTTCACCCCCCTTGAAAGCAAAAAAAAATCAGAATAAGGTTCACTACATAAAATGTAAATTGAGGACTTCATTCAGTGACCCTATGGTTGCCCTCTAAACAGTCAGAATAAGGTAAAGTTTGAATATACATTTTGTACTCTATTAATTTTGCAGTCCTTTTTGAAAATTTACAAGGTGTGCGAGCACTTATTGAGGGTGCAAAAAAAAAAGACAATTTCTTTTCCCACCCCACATGTATCTTTTTCACCCCCCCTTGAAAGCAAAAAAAATTCGGTAAACACAACCCGAATTTATTTTTTAATGCAAACTTGAGTAAAATTTACACTAAAAAAACTTCGGTAAACATTTATCGAAGTTTTTCGATGTGAAAAAGAGTTTTTGACGGTGGGAAAAAAATTCATAAAAAAAAAACTCAAAAACGATTAAAGGACAGGCCTTGTACATCAAAATTTGGAAAGCCCACCCAGTACTGTTGGGCTTATCATATTTGGGTCAACAATCCATTACGTCACGTATAACACGCAATACGAGGTGGCGTAAGACAGAAAACAGAAACGACACAAAACACAAACACAACAACAACAACAACAACAACACCAAAGAAAAGATCAACCAAAAGAAGACCAAGTAGAAGAAAATCAAGGAATTGAGGATGAAGAATTTCCGTACACCCAGTTTTTGTTAAAACAGTGTGAGTTTCATCTTAAATCGATTCAATCATTAAACCACACAATCACATTATTCTTCTTTTTCACAAACCCCTCACTAATTTTATTTTAATCTTTCCATATTTATCTCTACACACTCTCTCTCGAATGTTCTATTAACAACTGATAAATTCAATTCAATTCAATTATTAGATATCCTTTCTCCTAACCCTAACGGTTACCGTCAGATTAATCTTCAATTGAGAAATCCCTCACATATGGGCGAAGACACACAACAACAACTTCAACCACAATCCCTAACCGGAACACAAATTCAACCACCACAGCCTCCGCCACAAGAGGCTTCTTTCGACATCACCGTCTCCACCGTCACCAACGTCGCCGGAGTCGACACTATTATTCCTGTTGAGTCCGAACTCACCAATGTTCCGCCACACACCAATTCCCCGGCAACAAAAATCCCTCTCCGTCCTCGTAAGATCCGGAAAGTCTCACCGGACCCTACAACCGCCGAATCTCAAACGGAAACCCCAAAATCAACCAATTCAACCGCCGCTGGAAAATCTTGTGGACGGAACAACAAAACGGTTCAACCGTTACGAGCGCTAGCTGCTCCGAGAATTGTAGCTAGGTCACTTTCGTGTGAAGGTGAAGTTGAGATCGCAATTCGTTACCTTCGTAACGCAGACCCGCTTCTTTCCCCTTTAATCGACATTCACCAACCACCTACCTTCGATAATTTTCATTCCCCATTCCTCGCCCTAACTCGTAGCATTTTGTATCAACAACTCGCGTTTAAAGCTGGAACTTCGATCTATACGCGGTTCATTGCTCTTTGTGGTGGTGAAGCTGGTGTTGTTCCTGATACTGTTCTTGCGTTAAATGCACAGCAGCTTCGTCAAATTGGGGTTTCTGGGAGGAAGGCGAGTTATCTTCACGATTTGGCTCGGAAGTATCAGAATGGGATACTTTCTGATTCAGCCATTGTAAATATGGATGATAAATCGCTTTTCACGATGCTTACTATGGTTAATGGGATTGGTTCTTGGTCTGTTCATATGTTTATGATTTTCTCGCTTCATAGACCTGATGTTCTTCCGATTAATGATCTTGGTGTTCGGAAAGGGGTTCAGATTCTTTATAATCTTGATGACTTGCCTCGACCGTCTCAGATGGATCAGTTGTGTGAGAAGTGGAGGCCTTATCGCTCTGTGGCTTCGTGGTATTTGTGGAGGTTTGTTGAAGCCAAGGGAACTCCTTCGAGTGCTGTGGCTGTTGCCACTGGGGCTGGCTTGCAGCAACACCAGCTGGAGCAACACCAACAACAGCAGCAGCAACAACAACATCCTTCACAACCACAGCTTATGGATCCCATGAATAGCATGTTCAATATCGGGTAAGATGTGTGTGTATATATGTTGAATTGAAATAGCTTATTTTAAAAATGTGTTTAAGTTGTTTGCTTATGTTGATGTGCTGCTACTAATGGCTATATACAATAGTGATCAAATATTCTCAATTGCTCGAGAGCTTTCAAGTGTTGAACTATAGAAAAAATGTGGGAACATGACCTGCTTTTAGGGGTTCACTATCCTTCTAGGTAGTTCAGGCATTTCATAGAAAATGTTGAAGCATGGCTTAGAAAAATGACCTGATCATGGAACTAGCAAATGTAGTTTTGGTGAATATACATGATAGGGGATAAACTTCCCTTTATCTTTATTGCACTTCTTGTTTAGTTACTCTCACAAAGATATGGACTTTCATCTCACATTGCATGCTGTATTCTCTCTTTTCCCCCCCCCCCTCCCTTTGGTTAGGTAAGCTTTCACACCTATTTGTTACGTATCATGATTTTCATGTTCTATTATTGTTCAATTTCCAATTTTCCGTTCAATCTCCATTCAATCATGGTTGCTAGATAGTACATCTCCTTAAGAATTTTAGTCTCCTTTTCTCTTTCCGTAAGTGTTTCTGCCATCCATTGGCAAAAGGGAGCATGTTTAGTAGTCTATAACTGTACTTTCATTAAAGACTTCAGCCTATGCCGTGTCCTTTTGCTGACGTATTTCCTTCAAAGATATTTTTTACTATATAAATTCATTAAAGACCCGATGGATGCTTGACTACTTTAGTTCATTTCTTTTTGTTAAACACAAGAAAACGTTTTGAAATAAAAACTGACATGGAATACCTGATAGCAGTGATGTCATAGGAAATATGGCTGAGATCGGTGCAGTTACCCTTCGCGGCCGCTAAATCACATTTGTTTGTCGTAATAAATAAATAAATAAATAATAATATAACAAAGTAACAAAATCAAATAAGAATAATATTATTTCTTTGCTAAAAAAAAGAATAATATTATTTAGTAATAAAAGGCCAAATATTAAATATAATAACATACCTTTTGTAAACAAATAATAGAAATAAATAAATAATAATAATAATGATTACTTGAACATTTCTAGTATAAGAATATTCAGATTTATATAGTTCATAAAAATAATAATTATTTGGAATATATATAATATAAATTAATTAAGTAAATATTCAAATAGCGGTTATCCCGCTATCCGCCATTCCGCTATCCTAGTTTTACGGTCGGTTGCTCCGCTCCGCTATATGGGATTGACTACTATGGTATCAAGGCTTGATTGCATGAATAAAATTTTATTGCCTACATATGGAGCCGTGAATACATGTCTCGTGACATCAGGACAGAAGGAAATGCTATGAAAATCAAGCTATCTTCTCTCTTTATATTAATCTTGGTAGGGATGAGTTGACATTGACTGAAATGTACATTATGTTTGCATGATTGAGGAGTGAAGATGTTTATCAATTTAAGAACTTTTATTTATTAAATTTAACATTTTTTTAATTGAATTTCGTGTTTAGTTTCAGTCAAGACTTGTTTTTATGATTGCTTAAATTGGAATAAATTTTGGTTAATAGAGAAAGGAGTGAAAAAAGTCATGGTTGTAGTAAGTTAAAAGGAATTGACGCACAAGAGACACATGACTAAGGGGTTTGGTATTGAAGCCTATTTGTTTATTGTGCAAGTTAAACTGTAGAATGGCCTGAATTGACTTATTTTTTTCCTTTGATTTGTAATTTTGAAGAAGAACAAAGCTGGTCATATTTAGATATCTCATCTTAATTTTGCTTTATTATGTCAATGTGGCCTTTTCAGTAGTCTATTTTATTTGTATGATTCTCTTTGATCATTCACCATATTGGGTATATTTTTTTAGTAATTAGTTGCAGTTTTACCATTTATTTATTTTCTGGTTTTGCATCAACTGTTGCCGTATTTCGAAAATGTTTTTTAGTCTGTTCATATTTGTCAGTAACATGTACTTAATGACAGAAGTTCTTTCTTCTGTTGGTTGTTTTGGTATAGTCTCCTACATAGGGGTTATTTCTATAGTCTTGTGTTTTGTCCGTTTGTTTTGGACTATCGTTTCTGCTCCAGTATATACTTTGTTCGGACATTTTTTTTCTGCTGTTGTTCCTTCCTTTATGTTCACGATCTGTTTGGAGGTTTGTAATTGATTATTATATTGTCTAACCTAATAATGTAGTTAACATGCATATCTCTCATCTTTCTGTCTCATGCTAATGCTTGTAGGGCTGCCTGTGCTTGGGGACAGTGAATGCGGACTAATTGATAAAGTTTTCAGCAGGCTTCACTTGCAGATGCTTTGAAGCTGCAAAGCCACGTTATTATGCATACTTAAGGATAGATGTTAGTACTGAAACATGGACATTTCATTGAAGGTTTAGTGTATGATGATTACCTTGTGTTTTAGTAAAACCTTTGCAAGATTAATAAAGGCTAGTCCTTAATTTTGTTTTATTAATCGCCAATTGTAATGGTCGGAGGCCAATTTGAAGTTGTCAAGTCGTCTTTTGGTAAGAAAGGACTGCCTTTGCCTCTTGGTGGTATGTGGTTTGGACTTTGGACCTTGTAACTAATGTATGAGTCCTTATTTCACATCGTGTTGGCAAATGTGACCCTTTGCGTTAATTAGATAGAATTCCTATGCCAACATTATTTCTGGATATATCGTATGCACAACTTATAGGTTTTGATTTTAATTAATTTGAGTTGAGTAATTTTTTTTTATTTCAACATTACGGTGATTTTAGTATTATTAAGGTTTGATCCTCAATAAAAGGCAATTCTTGTACGTGCAAGTGTAGCCAGTGTAAACGCAGAGTTGAAGAAGTTCCAGTTTTTGCCTGATGGAACAACTTACGTAAGTGTTATGCACAAAACAACACCAGACGGCAAAGATTAAGGTGACAGGCAACCCACTTTTAATATAAAAAATTAGGGTTTAGGGATGAGAAGAACACACAAAATAGAACAAGAACAAAGCGACGGTTTATGTTACCACTGCTTTAGGCCCAGTAGGATATTCTAACGGAATGTTCCTTTATGCCTTTTTCTAGTCTTTGTAATCTTCACTTAGTCTTTATCTACATCCAAACAATTGAACTATAAGTAAGAAGTGATTAAGCTACTACTTTTTGCAAGCAACAACATTAGAAAAGAACAAACAATAACAATGCAATATGAGTACGAGAATTATGATCCCTCGTTTCCCGACCAACCTGTGGTTGACCAGTACCTCCCAGTTTGGGCCAGGTTACCGGCCTTCAAGTCCAAACCAGCCTTTATATGGGCTGAAGATTACCTAAACACCATTTCCACTACCCACCTCACCTATGAACAACTCAATACATCAGTAGATATAATTTCAACTCAACTACTTTTTCCACTTCAAAGAGGTGACACTGTCCTTATTCTTTGCTCTCCAGGACTTGACCTTGTTAAGGTCATTTTTGGTTGTCAAAGAGCTGGTCTTTTAACTGTCCCTATAGTCCCTCCTCACCCTTCTTTCACCAATGAAAAAAATTACCATCACCTTATAAGGATCATTTCACAAACTAAACCAAAAGCTGCAATAGCTCACCCCAATTACATTTCAACTATTCAACAATACATCACTTCCTCCCACAACAAGAACAAACTAGCTCAAATGTTACAAACTCTCTTATGGATTTCCACAGAAGATATAAAAAACAATAACATAAATTCAAACTCAAATTTATATTCATACAATGGTCGAAAACCGGACGAGGTTTATTTGGTTCAATACACATCAGGTGCAACCGGAATACCAAAACCGGTTCTTGTAACAACAGGTTCGGCAGCACATAACGTTAGAACAGCAAGAAAAGCTTATGATCTTCATCCAAACAGTACTATAGTTTCATGGTTACCTCAATACCATGATTGTGGTCTCATGTTTTTGTTACTCACAATTGTATCTGGTGCAACATGTGTTCTTACTTCGCCAACATCGTTCATCAAACGACCAAGACTCTGGCTTGAGTTAATGTCGAAATTCAATGCTACTTGCACCCCCGTTCCTTCTTTCACACTACCACTTGTAGTTAAACGTGGAGGAATTCACAAAGGAAATTTTCCCATTAATCTATCATATCTTAACAACCTTATAATCATCAATGAACCTATTTATAGAGATTCGGTGGTTGAATTTGTTCACACTTTTTCGCCATTCGGCTTAAAAAGTTCCTCTATATCACCTTCTTATGGATTAGCAGAAAATTGTACTTTTGTTTCAACTGCATGGAGATATAAAGAAGAAAATTTTCCAACTCACAATAAACTTTTACCAGTTGCAAGACTTGAGGAACAAGAAGACATGGACATCATGGTTGTTAATGAAGAAACACTTGAACCTGTTGAAGATGGTGTTGAAGGAGAAATTTGGGTTTCATCACCAAGTAATGCTTCTGGTTACCTTGGTCACCCTTCTTTAACAAGAGAAGTTTTTCATGCAAGAATCAGAAACAAAGTTCGTAGGTGTTTTCTTCGAACCGGTGACAAAGGAATAGTAAAAGGAGAAAAAAGGTATCTCTTTGTTACTGGTAGAATTCAAGACACTATAAAGCTTCAAAATGGTGAAAAGATCCATCCACATTACATAGAAACCGCGGTTTTCAACAGTTTTCCGAAGTTACTACGAGGTGGTTGTGTTGCGGCTTTTAAAGTTTTAGCAACAGTTGTAATTGTTGCAGAGATGCAGAGGATTGAAAAAGATGTGGATGAGGAGATTCTAAGGAGTATTTGTGAGGGAATTAAAGAAAGTGTTATGAAAAAAGAGGGTGTTGAAGTTGGATGGATTGTTTTGGTTAAGAGTGAATGTGTTCCAAAAACTACTTCTGGGAAATTGCAAAGATGGGCTGCTAAAGAGAAGCTTCTTGATGGAAAAATGAACATTTTGATGGAGATGAGGTTAGGAAAAGATATTATGAGGATAAAACATGAGGTAGTAAGAAAAGTGGGTGTTGAAAAAAATGATCACTTAGGTGCAGAAACTCGTAGCTCATTGATCTCACATCTATGAGGATTCAGAACACAGTACTTGATATTCTCAATTGATTTAAGTTTTACTTGTGTATTATTATAAATATATATTGATGAATAATATTGTACCTTGAATATATTGTTTGCAATTGATGAAGCAAACTATATATTTAAAGAGATAAGCGAGTGAGATACATTGTTAATGTAAATTAATTTATATTTTAAACTCAAACTCATTATTTCACTTAATGTATTTTATTTTAAGATTTAGTTACAAGAGTAGATTAACCTATTAGAATAGTGGATTCCAATTGAATGTATGTATAAATTGTTAGAGTTTGATTGTGAGATTAAGGGAGAGAAAATAAGAGATTGAAAATGGATCAAAAGGGTTGATCTTTATTATTCACACAAGTGCAATTTATAGAGTTTACAAAATGCAATACCTTGCATGACAAGTAACTAACTAAGTGCTAACTAACTCTAGCTACTTTAACTAACACACATGGTTACATAACTAACTCCATGTGGTCTAACTAACTAACAAACAAAACAATGGATTATCTCTTAACACACCTCCATAATCCAATGTTTGTTCCTAGTTACAAAACAAAATACAAAAGAATTGTTGCGAACAAAATCACAAACACTGCTGCCAGTTTCATTCCTTTGCTGGCTGTGTGCATTCAAACTTCACAATACCTACAAGTTTTCTTAACTCTTTAAACCTGTCAGCTTTCAAAGGTTTAGTCAAGATATCTGCAATTTGAACATTAGTGCTGCAATGTTCAACAGTTAGCTTCTCCTTACCAACTTGATCCCTTAGGAAGTGATACTTTGTTTCAATGTGTTTTGACCTTCCATGTGCAATTGGATTTCTGGCCAAGCTTATAGCTGATTTGTTGTCCACATTAAGCCTTACATGTTTCACATAGTTGATCTTCAATTCATCAAGTAAAGACTCAAGCCATACTGCTTGACAAGCTGCCTGTGCTGCTGCTACATATTCTGCCTCACAACTTGATAGTGCAACAATGCTTTGCTTCTTTGAAGACCATGGGATTGGTGAGTTTCTGAATCTAAACCAATACCCTGATGTGCTTCTTCTATCATCTTTGTCTCCACACCAGTCAGAGTCACTAAATCCTTCTAGTTCAAATTCTGATTCCATGTTGCTTTTGAGAAAAGCTAGACCAAAATCCTGAGTGCCTTTTAGATACCTAAGTATTCTCTTGGCTGCTATCATATGTGATGCTTTAGGGTTGCTCATAAATCTACTCACAGACCCTACAACATAATTGATATCTGGTCTAGTGTTACAAATGAACCTTAAGCTGCCTACAACTTGCTTGAATAGAGTAGCATCAACTGCCTGCTCATTTTCATTTTTTGACAGCTTCAAGTTTGCTTCCATTGGAGTATCAGCTTCATTACAACTCTCCATGTGAAACCTCTTTAGTACATCTGCAATGTATTTCCTTTGATGTAGCACAATACCATTTGATCCATAGAGAAATTCCAAACCAAGAAAGTAGTTGAGCCTGCCCAAGTCACTCATTTCAAACTCCCCTTGAATTTCTCAATCTTGTCATGATCACTACCTGTTATCAACAAATCATCTACATATAGACAGATCATTACAGCATTTGAAATATCACTTCCCTTCATGTATACACCAAATTCCACACTACATTTCACAAATCCTTCACTGTGCAGAAATTGATCAATCCTCTTATTCCAAGCTCTTGGGGCTTGTTTAAGGCCATACAGAGCTTTGTGAAGCTTATATACCTTGTGTTTTTCTGTTTTAACCTCAAAGCCAGGTGGTTGAGACACATATACTTCCTCTTCTAATGGACCATTCAGAAAAGCAGATTTTACATCCATATGAAATAGTGACCAATTCATAGAACTGGCTATTGAAATGACCAACCTTATAGTCTCCATTCTTGCTACAGGAGCATACACTTCACTATAGTCAATGCCTTGTTGCTGAAGAAACCCTCTTGCAACCAGTCTTGCTTTATGCTTTAGAGTACTCCCATCTGGATTTTTCTTGACTTTGAAGATCCATTTTACACTGATTGGCTTTTTCTGAGGTGGTAGATCAACTAAGCTCCATGTGTTGTTCTTTTCTATGGACTGGATTTCTTCATTCATTGCCCTTCTCCAATTGGAGTCTACAATTGCTTCATTCCAGTTAACTGGTTCTGAATCAGCCATAAATGCTAAGTGAACCAAGTCTCCATCATCATTAACTACATCATCAGAGATAACTTCATGATCAGCAAGCCTTACTGAGGGAAATCTTGTTCTGGTTGACTTTCTCACAGTTCTATCATCATCATCACTTGAAGTATGCATGTCTTGAACATGATTCTCATCAATATTGTGATCAACCACTGGCTGATTTGCTGTACTGCTAGTAACATCATCTAAGTGTACCATGACCTGCTTGTTGATATTTGATTCCCAAGTCCATTGTGATTTTTCATCAACAATCACATCCCTGCTTATGACTATTTTCTGAGATCTTGGATTATACATCTTGTATGCACCAGTTGCATCATAGCCAACTAGGATAAGTTTTTCACTCTTATCATCTAGTTTTCTTCTCTTTTCATCAGGAATGTGTCTGAAACAAACTGAACCAAATATCCTTAGATGCTTCACACTTGGTTTATGACCTGTCCATAGTTCTTCTGGTGTCTTGTCCTTCAATTTCTTTGTAGGGCATCTGTTTAACACATAGGCAGCTGTGTTAACAGCTTCACCCCATAGACTCTTAGGCAAATCTTTCCCTTTTAACATACATCTTGCCATGTTGAGTAGAGTTCTATTTCTCCTCTCAGCCAAACCATTATGTTGAGGAGTGTAAGGAGCTGTTACCTCATGAATAATGCCCTTTTCTAGACAGTACTCTTTGAATGCATTTGAATTATACTCTCCACCACCATCTGTTCTTAGTATCTTCAAATGATTGTCACACTGTCTTTCAGCCATAGCACAGAAATTCTTAAAAATCTCAAATACTTCACTCTTCTCTTTTAACAGATATATCCATATTTTTCTAGTGAATTCATCAACACAAGTCATGAAATATTTGTTACCACCTAGAGTTGAAGTTTCTATAGGACCACATACATCAGAATGGACTACATGTAGAGCTTGCTTTGATCTTGAAAATACTGAGTTTTTGAAAGAGTTTCTAGGTTGCTTGCTAGCAAAGCAGCCTTCACACAACTTATCTGGTGTGTGAATCATTGGCAAGCCAATAACCATACCTTTACTACTAAGATAGTTTAAAATTTTGAAGTTTAAATGTCCATACCTGTAATGCCATAACCACCTCTCATCTTCAGTGATCAAACTTGAGAAACACTGAATTTCTGATGCCTGCAGATTGACTTTGAAGGTCCTATTCTTTGACAATGGTGCTTGTAGTACTAATTTGCTGTTTTGATCATGCACTTCAATGTGTTTATCTCTTGTTGACAGTGCAAACCCTTTCTCAATTAATTGACCAAGACTCAGCAAATTGTGCTTCATGGTTGGCACATATAACACATCAGTGACAAAAACATGATTTCCATTCTTTCTTTGAACCATTACTTTGCCCTTTCCTTCTACTGATACTGTGCTATTGTCTGCAAACTTGACTGTGCTTTTGAATTTATCATCAAATTCCAAAAGCCATTCTCTGTGTCCAGTCATATGATTGGAGCACCCTGTGTCAAGATACCACAATTTGGAATGATCATCTGCAGTATTGGTGGTTACCATGAGTAGAACACCATCAGAATCTGAATCATTTTGCCTGGCATGATGTGCTTCATTGTCTTGCTTCTTCTTCCCTTTGCTCTGACATTCTGAAGCATAATGACCCCATTTGTTACAGCTAAAACACTGAATCTTGCTTTTATCTTTCTTGCTTTGATTCTTGTTCTTTCCATAACCATTTCCTCCTTTGTTTGATGAATCAGCTTGACTGTGATCACCATTGTGATGATCCTGATCATAACTTGACTCGTTCTTGCCTTTGTTTTTATCATTCTTCCATTTACCTTTGCCCTTACCATTCTTTCCACCATTCTTCACATAGAGTGCTTGTTCTTGCTGATTCTTTGTTTCTTTTCTCTCTTTCAATCTTTGTTCATGTGCTTCAAGTGAACTTTGCAGTTCATTCACTGACATTGTTGACAGGTCCTTTGATTCTTCAATTGCCACCACAATGTGATCAAATTGAGGGTTTAGAGTCCTCAAAACCTTCTCAATTACCTGCTGATCTGAAATCTGCTCACCCAGATTCTTCATTGTATTAACTAGTGTCTGCAATCTTGTGAAGAAATCACCAATAGACTCCTTGTCCATCATGCCTAACAGTTCATACTGTCTTCTCAATGCCTGAAGCCTAACCTTCTTTACCTTATCACCTCCTCCATGTGCATTGCTTAGTATCTCCCATGCTTGTTTAGAACTTGTTGCAGAAGCAATCTTTTCAAAATTTGCTGAATCTACACATTGATGAATCAAGAACAGTGCCTTACAATCTTTCTTTTTTGCCTCTTTGAAAGTTGTTTGTTGTGCCTCTGTAGCATTCTCTGGAAGTGCTTCATAGCCATTTGTAACCAAGTCTTCAACCTCTTGAAAGCCAAAGATCACATTCATGCGAATACACCATTGATCCCAATTTTTGTTGTCTAAGATTGGAAGATTTGATGGAAGAGAATTATTGGAGGGGTTCATGATGATGAATGTGTTAGAAAGGAAACAGAAAGAGAGGTTCTTGATAACAAAGAATGAATGATGAAGATGAGGGTGATGAAGAAAGGTTAAGATCGAACCAAAAGAGCTCTAGATACCACTTGTTAGAGTTTGATTGTGAGATTAAGGGAGAGAAAATAAGAGATTGAAAATGGATCAAAAGGGTTGATCTTTATTATTCACACAAGTGCAATTTATAGAGTTTACAAAATGCAATACCTTGCATGACAAGTAACTAACTAAGTGCTAACTAACTCTAGCTACTTTAACTAACACACATGGTTACATAACTAACTCCATGTGGTCTAACTAACTAACAAACAAAACAATGGATTATCTCTTAACATAAATTAAGTTGATTTAAACTAACAGAAACGAAACGAAATGAACTATAATGTATCAATGTTCGTTCGATTCTATCAAGAATGAATTGCCTAGATAGTGGGTAGGTTTTGATTTTTTTTTAACTTTACATTATCTTGATCGAAAAATCATTGATGAGGATGGCCGTATGCCATCACAGGATTCTGATAGCACACAACTTAAATCTGGCATATTCAGAACAAAATATTGATAGGTGTTACATGACACAGTTTAGAATTTCATTGGAATTTATAGGTTGTTACATATTTGACATGGTTTAAAATTACAACAGAATTTAACCGTCTATGTTAATAATTAACATTGAATTAAGAACGGGATGATGAAGATGTTACTATTATTCTATGCTTTAAGAATCAATCTGATCATCATCCGCAGATGCAACATCAGGTGCCAATGATGGTGCACTCACATCATCCTCCTCATCATCGTCGACTTCTAGCGGTTCTCCGTCAGGTGCATCGGTTGGAGCACCTACTGGTGCTTTCCGACGGTCGTCTATATCCTCATCATCATCTTTTGGTGCCTGTGCAGGTGCTTTTGTGGGTGCTTGTTTGGGAGATGCTTTAGGTGCATTAGTTGGTGCTCTAAATGGTGAACTTTTTGGTGCAAATTGTGGTGATTGGCTTGGTGCTTTTGATGGTGATTTTGAAGGTGCGCTTGTTGGTGCTTTTGATGGTGATTTTGAAGGTGCGCTTGTTGGTGCTTTTGAAGGTGATTTTGTGGGTGAACTTTGTGGTGATCCTACTGGTGAAGAGGAATCATCATCTACTTCTGTTGTGTCTGCAGGCAAATCTTCTGGAGCACCAATTGGTGAATCTGTTACTGTTGGGGGTGGACTTCCTGCCTCAGTAGTGCTGTTAATAACCACACACAAATTGTTTGTTAGTGTGTAAATCAAGGTAAGTTGCATACAACTTTGTCTAATGCACACAAGTAAATTAGTCGTGTATTATGCACAAATATGTTTTCTACCATTGATTTAATAAGTTAATCCAGAGGCGGAACCAGGGGGTGCCCACCCCCAAAAAATATGGGGAATTACTAAAATACCCTTGAAACTTGTATCAAATTTTAACTGTATACTGTATATATTTGTTGGCGTGCATAATTATTAAATTGGAACGATAGTCTAGTGGTTATTGTCACGCTCATGTATGTGTAGGTCGCAAGTTCAAGTCTCGCCGTGATCAAAGGATATCTTGTATTTAAAGCTACCTCAATCCCATGGCATATACTCAAATACAAAGGTAGAGATGTGCTATGTTTTTTCTTTATCTATCCTTTTTCTTTGTTGGTTCGAGTAACCATATTTGAGGCGTGTCAGATATTAAATGCATATAAACTCTCTAGATTCAACCCGCTATTATATTTTCTATACAAAATAAACAAATAAGTCATTGCGTAAAGTTTTTTTTTTTAATATTGGAAGTAGAAGATAACTTGGAAGAGAAAGAAAGAATGGTTGTGATCTTACTTTTCTGTATCTATCCAATCAGACAAGGATGCTGCTCCGGCATCGGCTTCACCTTCATTACTACTACCACCAAAATAATCGTTAAAAGCAGCTTCGCCACCGGCGGCAGCACCAGCACCACCTGTAGCAGCACCAAGAGCCTTCTTAGCCTCATCAAAAGTTTGAGTCAAATCTCCCCCTCCCAAAAGATCCTGCAAACCTCCTTGTCCATAAACAATACGGAACGGCATAGCAAGCACAATTGAAAATACCAAAACAAATATTATCTTCGCCATTTTTTCCTTAATTAATAATTTCCCTCCAACACAAACACTTTCACAAATAACAATTTTATTTGTAAAAACCAAGAAAGGCTAGCAATGTAGTGTAACTTATTTCTTTTTTATGATATGTAGTGCAACTTTTGTTTGATTAGAATTTGGTGTTATTTATATGTAATGTGACAACCCTTTTTGGGAAAAATATAAGGTTAACAAAATTGGTTTCTTACCTAAATATGGGTTCATACAGATGTGTTAAATAAATACCCGCCTCTCACGTTCTAATTTGTGATTATCTATTTTTGGAAAATTGTTTTACCGTTTAGTTTCTAATAATGGTAGGATTTTAGTTTCACGACAAATAAGGTTCTACGCTAATTAGTGTTGCTAAATTCTTAACCAGTTATATATATATAGACATTAGTTGGTGGTGTTTTTTTCTCTGTTTTATACCATCAATATTATTATTTTTTTCTAAAAGTAAATAAGCTAACATAATAAAATTTCTAATATATCTATTACTATACCTATTTTACCCTTAAAAAAAACTAAAAAAAAAAACTAAATATTTGTAGGGGTGTGCAAAAAATCTGGTTAACCATAACCAAAATACTAACCAAACCAAATTCAATTTTAATAACCAAATCCATTTTATAAGAAAACCACACCAATCCAATAAAAAAAAAACCAATTGTAAACCATATCCATTTTTTTATAATTGGTTTGTAAATCATATCCATTTATTCGATATTTCAGATAAATACAATTCCGAAAAAACTTTCAATATTTTATTCAAAGTTCTCGATTTTCAGCGGGAATTTTTTCTTCAGATTTTCCCGGAAAAAAAGTTTCTGCTTTTTTGTTGGGAAAAAAGTTCCCGATTTTTCCGGAAAAAAGTTTCCGGTTTTTCCGGAAAAAAAGTTTCCGATTTTTCCGGAAACAAGTTCTCGATTTTTTGCCGGGAAAAAAAGTTCCCGATTTTTCCGGAAAAAAGTTTCCGGTATTTCCGGAAAAAAAGTTTCCGATTTTTTCCGGAAAAAAGTTCTCGATTTTTCCGGAAAAAAGTTCTCGATTTTTTGCCGGGAAAAAAGTTTCCGATTTTTACGGAAAAAAGTTTTCGGTTTTTCCGGAAAAAAAGTTTCCGATTTTTTCCGGAAAAAAAGTTTCCGAGTTTTTCCGGAAAAAAAGTTCTCGATTTTTCCGGAAACAAGTTCTTGATTTTTTGCCGGGACAAAAAGTTCCCGATTTTTCCGGAAAAAAGTTTTCGGTTTTTCCGGAAAAAAAGTTTCCGATTTTTTCCGGAAAAAAAGTTCTCGATTTTTTGCCGGGAAAAAAGTTCCGTAAAAAAAATTTCCGATTTTTTCCGGAAAAAAAGTTTCCGAGTTTTTCCGGAAAAAAAGTTCTCGATTTTTTGTCGGGAAAAAAAGTTTCCAATTTTTCCGGAAAAAAAGTTTCCGATTTTTTCCGGAAAAAAAGTTCTCGATTTTTACGGAAACAAGTTCTTGATTTTTTGCCGGGACAAAAAGTTCCCGATTTTTCCGGAAAAAAGTTTCCGATTTTTTCCGGAAAAAAAGTTCTCGATTTTTTGCCGGGAAAAAAAGTTCCCGATTTTTCCGGAAAAAAAGTTCTCGATTTTTTGCCGGGAAATTGTTCCCGGTTTTTCTGGAAAAAAGTTTTCGATTTTTTCAGAAAAAAAGTTTCCGATTTTTCCGGAAAAAAGTTTCCGGTTTTTCCGGAAAAAAAGTTCTCGACTTTTCTGGAAAAAAGTTCCCGTTTTTTTCCGGAAATAAGTTTTTGATCTTTTGCCGGGAAAAAAAGTTCCCGATTTCTCCGAAAAAAAAAATTCCGATTTTTTCCGTAAAAAAAGTTCTCGATATTTTTTCTGTAAAAAAATTTTCGGTTTTTTCCGTGATAATTTCTAATATTTTTTCGGAAAAAAGTTCTAATTTTTTTTTTGAAAAAAAATCCTGATTTTTTAGGAAAAAAGTTGGTTCAATTGAATAATCCAATTTTTATTACTAACCGGTTATGAATTGGTTTCAAACCGGTTATGAACCATATCCAAATTGATTTTATAAAATAACCGGTTTGTCATTGAAATGGTTTTGGTTATAAACCATATCCTAATTTATGGTTTGGTGTGGTGTGGTTTCAAACCATTGCACACCCCTAAATATTTGTATATGTTGAAAAATAACTTCCACATAAAAATAGATTTTCAGTTTTTTTTTAGTAAATAATTTTTTTTTTCTCTTAATAACTAAGCACAACTTCCACATAAAAGTATGTTTTCAGTTTTTTTATAGTAAAAAAAGAAATATATATATTTTTTCTTCTTAATAACTAGCCACAACAAAAAATGATGTTAAGTAGTTATCAATTAACTAAGTCCAATAAAAAAAGGAGATTAAGTAGTTATTTATATTTGCACAATAGAGAATTTCGATCACAGCAAATAAAAAAAAAGAATATTGATCACACAAACAGACACGGTGGCGGCTAGTCAAAATAAATGTTACATTACATGATACAATATTTGTTACAAATTACATATTTGGGTGAACATAACGGGAAATTACTCAAAATATAAATACACATCACATTAACATAAATTAATTGAAAAACATCTAGCTCGAGAGCTCTTGTAGTCTTTGCTTCAGTGGATATTAAGATTCCTCATTCGCCTGAAAATGGGATTAGCGAGAATAATTAGAAAATAAAAATTAATCCTAAAATGATAAATACCATTTAAAATTTATATATAATTGTGAAGTTTTGAATTTGAACCCGAATGAAAATGTCCAACTTAATAATATCGCAAATTAAATTAGGTCCTACCAACGACTGAATAATCAAAATTAATCAATAGGGCAACTTCATACTTAATTAAGAAACCTTAAGAGTTAATTAATATATAAGTGGACAAGTGCATGTGCTAGAAAACTTAACTAGACCCAAGGATTGCAACTGAACATGATGATTTAAAAAGAGGAACCTGAGGGGACAAAATACATATGTGTATGCATGATCCAATGATTATTAGCATTTTCTGATCGACGAGTTGATGATAATTTATACTAGTATATGCATTACGGTGGTCATTATCCAAACTAATAGATCATGTGCACCAGATCAGTTTGATGATGGATTGAATTTCACGTGGACCCAATTTCTTTATAAATAAATTTAAAATAAAAACAAGTAATGGTGTTTCCCATCTTAATTTAAGTTTGGTTTAAAGTTGGAGATTATGATTAAAAAATTATAGGTTTAGATATCTATATATCAATCTCAAGTGTGAAATTAGAAATCTCGCATTAAATAGAAAAGTGGATATTAAACAAAATATAAGTGAGGAGGTCCATATATATAAGGGCTATTTGGATTTAACTTATTTTTAAGCTTATGCAAATAGTTTATGCAAATAAATAAGTTTTTATGTATTATTATAAGCTTGTAAGAACAATTTACGAACAAACAACTTATGAAGATTCAATTTTCGTTAGTTAGAACTTATGAATTAATTAACATAAAATTTTATTTATTTGCATAAGTTTATTTTTGTCTACAGAGTTCTTGTGAAGAAGAACTGGTGTTCAATTTCCACTTATGTGATTGTTCAAAACTTATTAGTAGGTTGATAAGACAAATTTTTTGTTAAGATGACCCTTTAATAAATAATCAATATCTACTTAGTTTTATAAAATAACAAATCATGATTTGGAAGAAATCAAAACATCAAGAGTATAGCATGGTAAAATTGGCAATGTAGACTTTCCAAAAATAGAAGCAGCAATATCATTGTTTTGAAAGCACCTATAATGAGAAAAAATTCTCTCAATTGGAAATTCCACCGTAGAGGGAGCAGTGACAATCCACACCATTAAAACAACCTATTCTCATTTTTCTTGAATTTTTTATTATCAAATCTAAGGCTGATATGTCACTGTACCATAAATTAACTGCAGAGGATCCTCTCTCCACCTATAATGAGCCTTTGTACTTGCAATAAATACTTTTTTCTTCTCTGATAGAGGTGTGGAACATATAGTAAGTTGTGTTGTGTTAAATTTTCTTGGTTTAGTTTAAAATGTTCTTTAGTCATCAAGTTTAATATATTTCTTTGCTTAGTTTCATTTTTTGAAGCAGAGAAGATTTTTGACTCCTTAAATATTGAAGTTTATAGACGGAGGATAAATTACTTAAACATTCATGCAAAAAATATGCAATATCTGCCTAGCCCCTCACGGTCGCACCACCCTTCCATCTGGCGACCGCCGCTGTTCCACTGTGATTAACTCTCCTCCGCCGTCGTATCTTTTGGATCTACGTCGTTTCTTGGGTCACGTTGGTAGTGGTGGTTCCGGCCTGTTTTCAGGTCAGTAGTGGCGTTTTTGGGTTGTCCTCTGTGGGTTTCTTAACTCTCTGAAGTCTCGACTCAGTTTCACCACCGCGCCGGAGTTCTGTTTGTTGTTAGTGTTCTGGTTTGTTCGTGTTTTTGTTCTTTTGCTTCTGTGCTAGTCGTATTGTTCGTACTGTTTTAGTTTTGTGTGGACGGGTTCTTGTCCTCTGCTTTTGTTTTCTGCAGGTTCAGATTTGGTTGTTTTAGCTTTTGTTCTATGTATTGTTTGCTTTTATTTTGTTCTTATCAGAGATTGGGTGATTGCATTTGGTTTCGCTAACCCGCTTGGGTTTGGATCTATTTTATCCCGAAAGGGTTGTTTTCTAACGTGTTCGGCTCATTCCTCGTTCTGAGTTCGATTACGTCTGTGCTTGGTTCCGATTGGTGTTGGTACTTCTGTGCCCTTTGTTTCTCTGTTTCTTCCAGGTCTGTTGAGATCTGCAGGTCTCAAGGTGTCTGATCTTCCTTCACAGTTTGCTCGAAAGAGCTTTGACGCCTGCTGCTTGTTCAGGGGGTTGTTGGCACGTGGGTCTGATTTCGTGTTGGCGGTTGACCCATTCGCTAAGATTTGAACTCTTGTTGATCTTGTCGTTGCTCTCGCTCTTCACATTTTTTTGTAACTTGGTTTCGCGCCCGTACGCGGGTTCGCTGGGTTGCGCTCGTGATGAGTGTTTGTACTGTTAGATTAATTAGAGCTGTTGTACCCGGTTTGCTTAATCACGTTGTATTTCCCTCTTGGATTTTAGTCGGGTCAGATTTTAATGCCCCCGGTCTTTGTATCGTTTTACTTTTATTTAATATATTTGTTTCTTTTGCCTAAAAAAAAAAAATATGCAATATCAACTCATGTTATAAAATTGACAACAAAAAAAAAAAAGAAGCTGAGAGTAAATTAGTAGGTTGAAGCCACTGCAAAATGAAAAAAATTAGCACTTGTCATAAAAACTTGACCAACGTTATGTAGTGCATGATTCTAAGATGTTGGTAACATTAATCTTACTAATTAATTACCTATGAAATGAAATAATGTAAATTGATAACAACTTAAATGCATTATTACCTTTGTTCATCACCAAAAAATTGCCTTCCATTGTTGATATTGATACCAGCACCCCCCCTATAAATAGGTAGTGGTATTTGATCACGCTCAATTCGAATGAGATCTTCCTTAAGGATCTCATAGTGCATTTTCACCTCTTGTATAGATTTTCCACCAACAGCATTAGCCACATGTTGCCACCTATTTGGATCTTCTGGACCATATACCGCAAGTGCATCCTCAAAACGCCTATTCTCTTCTCTTGTCCAACCCATAATATATATAATAATAAACACAAACTCAAAGAAAAAAAATGAAAACAAAATAGCAAGAGTTGTTGTTATTTATGAGAAAATATAGTGATTCTATATATTCTAGCTCAATATGCCTCAATGTAGAGACTTTGGGTTAATGGAAAATTGTGGTACTAGTTCCTTAAATAAGGGAGAGCCAAGTGGGGGGTGTTTGCAAGTTGGGGATTACTTTTTATGGATTATTCAACAAGATATTATTCCATTACTTCACAATGCCTCCAAATCAAGGGGATATTACTTATTAGAGGGGGCCATGTACCACACTAAAATTGCATTGTACTATTGAGTATCTTAGATTATACACAATAAATGAGTAACGTTCGATCTATAATCAAATGTCTGAAATTGATTATAATTGATTTTATTAGTGTATAATCTAAACTTTTTTATTATAATTAACGGTCGAGATTCAAAACAATGTAAAAGTGCAGATTATTAATGTATAATCTAAACTTTTTTAATTCTAATCAACGATTGAAATTCAAAAAACAACGTGAAAATACTGCTCCAACTATAAGTCTATATATGTATGACCTTAATAAATTTATGTGTGGTGCTTTTTCATGTTGCGTAGTGTATAAAACAATATTAAATTAGCTAGCATCATAGATAGTTGAAATTCTTGAGAATTTTTACAGCTTTGTGGAGGTGGGGATTAGATACTAATTCCAATTTCACACTGCATACACATATTATATATATTCGGTAACAATATTAACCTCTCTAGTCTCTAGCAATGCAAAGATATTATGCGTTCTTTCTTTCTAGCTAGATAGCGAGATAACTCTAGAATCATTTTATCTCATCATCACTTACTAACTTTGCAACTTTAAGTAATATACTCTTTTTTTCCTTCAATTTTTCTTGATAACATCATTCATTTGATTCGCATATGAAATCGAGAATATTGGCCCCAACGCTCTGCTTAATTCATCTGTACTTGAAGTGTGAATTGTGTATTGTCTCACAATAAGTTGGTACAATTCTAGATTGTATGAATATGGTATCAGAAATTTGTATTAGTATGAAATATGTACATCTTTTTATAAATACAGTATGAATATTACTAATTTTTTTTGAAGCTGATGCATATAATTTTTTGTTTATGATTAAAATTGGTTGGGAATAAAAAAACAAAAAATAAGTACACCAAATTAACCATAAGTACATATAACAAGGAGGGGTGATGGGTACAAACACTTTTAATATTAAATCTATTGAATCAGCTGCTACAAAAAGGAACGGAGGGAGGTTAGTATTGTTAGTTTTTTGTTGAAGGTAGAAATTGAATGTTTTCGGGGTTCGAATATCGAATCTCCCACTTATTCACCTCAAAAAGTAAATTTCAAGCCATTAAAAGACTTGACAGAAATTATTAAGCCATTAAAACTAAATTGAATGCTCAAACCATGGTATCACTCCTTCATTCCTAATTTTTTTTAATCATCCCAAATTATAAGTAAAAAAATTGGATCGAAATTTGAGTTAAATATATAATTTTTTATCTAATTTTTACTTATAATTAGAGACAGAAAAATATTTGTGTAATTTGCGAAGATTTAACTCATATTATAACCGTAAAAAATTTGGCATATATCAAAATCACAACCAAACTCACATTCAATTCAAACATGGTTCTGTTTTTTAGGCCATTTCAACTCTAGAAATGGTATTTGATGTTTTTATTATTTATTCTCTCATCAATTTATGTTATTAGTAATAAATGATGTGCTTTTTATGTTGGAATTAATTTAAACTTAATAATAGACATGCTCAATAACAAAGATTAAATCTATAATCTTACTTTAGTGCGGAAGCCAAAACTATATGAGCATGTATATATAAACCGGATCTATATCATGTTGATTTATTAAGATCGTAGGATTATAGGAATACCTGGATATATGAATATGAACAAGCCGTAAGTCTCTCCGATAGCAATCCTGAAACGTGAAAGAGACGGATGACAAACATCCGTTGGCTTGTGGTTCTTCCTCAACCGAGACTCCTTATGCCTTAAACTCTCTTCAGATGGCGAGAAGAGACGAATGCGATGTGTCCGGTATATTGGGGACCATGGCCTATATATAGTGTGATGATCCATTAGGGTTCCCATTATTCCCAAATGGGTCATCCTGACATCCACTCATATTGAGCCCATATCCAATTAAATTAATTAATTACCCAAATAGAAATCTAATTAACATTTTTACTTAATTTGATCACTAATCAATTAAGGTCCCAAATAGGGATGGCAACGGGTGCCCACGGGTGCGGGTTTCACACTACCCAAACCCGCACCCGAAATCCAAACCCGAACCCGAACCCAAACCCAAAGGATATTCGGGTGGTAAAATAACACCCGCACCCGCACCCGTTGGGTTCGGGTTTTTTCACCCAAACCCGAACCCGTAGCAAGAATATATAAAAATACAATAGTAACATCGTTTGGTAACAAGCATAGTTCAAATTTTCGAGAAAATACAACAATAAAATTGAGTAATGTTAAATTACAAGTAATTACATTAAAATATAACAATAACATAGTTTGGTAACATAGTATTCAACATATAATTTTAAGAAATTAAATTACAATTATATATGCATAGGGATAATTAGGTAATTTAATATTTAAGCGGGTGTAATTTCGGGTGCGGGTTTGAGTGATCCCAAACCCGCACCCAAAATATCGGGTGCCACCCGAACCCGAACCCAAACCCAGTCAACTCGGGTTTCACCCGTTGACTCGGGTGCGGGTGGGCCCCACGGGTTTGGGTATACTTGCCATCCCTAGTCCCAAATTGATAAATAGCTAATATAATTAATAAAGATATTTGTCCACCTAATATTATTGGAATATAATAAAATATTCCAACAATCTCCCACTTGGGCAATATATCATAATAATTATATCATTAATCTTTAGGTGCGCATCTGAATGCTATTTATCTTTAGATTTCAACTTTACAATCTGGTCTCTCTCATACATCAATAATGGAACCATCGCGGCTGTCGTCACTAACATATAACGTGACGGAACCTTCGACGATCACCACATCAATGCACTCGATGACATAGATCGATATGGATGAGTGGCATGGAAAATGCATGCAATGTGATCCCTATATCATGCCTATTTCCAACTGGTCCGACTGAAATCCTTAGTGAGATCAAACTGAAGTTTGCAAATTCATTATTTGCACAAATGATACAAAATGAGTTATCGTAATAACCTCAAACTTTATTTCAAACTTCAATTCTGCAGAAAACCTTAACCAAATATGTATTTGTATCAATACCAAAGTTAGAACATAACTGAAGAGAGACTCCCACTAATCCAAGACATCCTTAGTGACAACAACCAAATGAAAGACCTCAAGTGTCAAGTCTTCGATTAGTGAATTAGCTAGCATAAAATTCATCTCTATATGTTCTATCCTTCATCAACTTTAAATCGATAAACTTCATAAAATAATTGTTGAAGCATTATCTGACTGATTTATGTCACTATATAACTTGAGTTGTCTTTCAAAAAACGTTTACTTTATGCAACCAATTGACATAAATACTTACGGTCATTTCTTGAATTAGGATGTCCATTGTATGTAAACATCTAAAGAACCAGAGTCGAACATACTAATGATCTCCAAAATATTAGATCTCCGATATCTGAACACAAATTATTTTGTTCTCTACATTAATTCTTATGGTTGCTTCATTTCAACAATTCAAATTTTGAATTGCTCAAGTATCTGCTAAATGGTCTTATTATATACGCTATTTCCGGATGCGTATAATTAAGATCATACTTAAGTTTCTTAAAGCTGAAGCATATAGGAAAGTACTTTATTTTCTAAATTTCCAGATTTTCTTTTGGCAATTATTGAGACTTTTAAACAGTCTCCTTTATGATTAAAACAATCCCTTAGTTTATTGACTTTCATGTCGAATTTACTTTCAAATTTATTGATATAACTCTTTTGTGATAACTGAATGATACATAGAGAATAATCCTTAAGTATCGAATTTCCTAATACAAAAGAGATATGCGCAAGAACTTTCGTCACTAAACTTTTGTTAGTGATTTCTTGATTTTGCACAACGACCATATATCACTGTTGACTTAATAAAGTAAAATCGACATATTAAACTAAGAATATAAAGATACTCCCACTGAACATGTATAACCCACAACTCTCCATAATATACATCTCAAAACCAAATGAGATAATTATCTGATGAGACTTTTGTGGTATCATTAATGAGACAACTTCCTTAACTTATAAATGGATTTCATCTGTTTGCAAACCATCTACTTTGTGTCTTTTGACATAAAGTTTTCTCATATTGCACCTTATTGTTTTTTCTTAATGTCACCATTAAGAAATACTATATTGGTATCCATCTTATGAAACTCCAAAATTATAATAAATTACAAGTGTCTTGACTGTCATAATAGAGTTTTTAAATCAAATGTAATTTCTCTTTCCAGTCAATACTTTATGACACTCGATGCTTTAGTTTCTTGAAGGTATTGAGTTTGATCTTTATAAATTAATTTCTTAACTTAGTTGAGAGGAAGAACACTAATATCCTTATGAGGATCCAAATTTACTATATAAATAGTAACTATATGAATTAGTTTATAACCAATTCTTTCTCAATCAATTTTGTTCTTTTACCATATGTCTCCCCCAAACTCAATATCTTCAAAATTTTAACTACAGTTCATGTCTCAAAATGCTCATTAACTTGGGACCAAAGTTTATATTTCTCAAAATTTTCAACAATTTAAGATTGTCACAAGTCATAACTGAAATGACTATGATTATATTTAAATTTAAAAGACAAACTGAATCTCTCATTTTAAAATAACAATAAATATAACATTAAAACAAAAATCACTAACAAAAATTGATTCACCAAATTGTCTTTTAAATACAAATATTATTAGTAACAACAATTTAACAAATAGTTGAAAAATCATCAATCTTCACCAACTTACTTCCCCTCTAGATTGATGTGTCTTTCAACATCATTGAAATTTGTCAGTTTAGACCATATTTTCTCATTATTCTTTATTTCCCCTTATCCTTTGAGGTATTTACCTAATGAGCACTACTTTATTTTCTCTTGCTTCAACATTTTCTTCATTGCACACTTTATGAAATAATTCTATTAAAGAATCATTTCCAACTTTGACAGTCATAAAATTAATTGTGCAAAGAGACCACTAAATGCTATATTTTCGACCAAGTCACCTGATTGTCGAAACCAACACACTTTAGCAAGATTAAATAGTTACATAATGTGCTCCTGATATTTCTTTGCTCAATAATCTTAATGAAAAGTCATCTCTCCAACGAGAGCTTGTCTTTCGCCTTATTGCTTTACAAGCACTTTAATTTAAGCAAAGAAAAACATGACAAAAATTATGTCATCTTAAATAACACCTCTATTGTCCCTGGAAATTAGAACTTTATGATCACATGACCTTTGTGATTAGGAGTATACTCACTTTCTAAACTTGATTCTCACTTTAAATTTACTGAGAGATTTGAGTTCCTCCATCCTTATCAAAGGTCTAGATCCAAGAACGTAATGTTCTTCTTATATTCTTCAGAGTTAGAATTTTAATTTCTTAAAATTCTAACACGATTCTGCAGATACATAAACTATATTAGTTTATAGAGAACAAAAAAATATACCAACCAAAATACCTAGTGCATCATCAATGTTAATCCCTTAAAGTTAACATCAATTGCTAGTGGTATTTTGTTACAATGATCAAACACTGACAATTGATATTGATAAACAATAGTCCTCATATTGTCACATGTTTACCATCATAGGTGTGATTGTAATCCACTAAATAATTACATGGATTCACAATAACACGACTTTATTATACATGCCAATAAGTTATTATACAGACATGCAAAACTTTATTTGTAAATTAAAAGACTCAAACAAGATACCAAGTGCACCATCAATCCTCAATCTTTGGATTGTAAGAATTAACTGCAAGCGGTACTCTCAATGCAATGATCAAACATTGGTGATAACATGTCAAATAATAGTCACGTTTGCGCATCCTACTATTCACATGGTAAATAACTTTATAATCACCACACATTTACCATCACAAGTATGCAATCACCCGGTCAAGTAGTGCCTTCCTTGGGGCCGACGACAACTCACATGGATAATTTCACACTACATCCTTTTGTAAGTTCAATTGAATCAAATCTATGCAACAGAGGTTACTTTTGCAACATGTTTCAATCAACTCAATCGTCATTACTAGACAATTTAATAAATTGAATATATATGTATGTAATTATTCAGCCAAACTTTGTCAACCTTTTTGGAAGACCCAAATAGCTTGCATGAACAATTTTATACATCCCTTTTGTGATTTCAATTGAATTAAATCTAGACAACAGAGGTTACTTTGGCAACTTGTTGTTTCAACCAACTCAATCAAAATCACCTGGCAATTTATTAAATCAAATGGGAAAAGTCTTAATTTACAATGCACTACTCACAAAATGTAGGCCGTATTGCTTTATGATGTCCCTTCATAATCATAAGATTAAATGACATCCCTTAATGTGAGAAGAAATTCTCACCACACAACTAAAATTGGCATGAAATATAACCGAAGAGTATGATAAAAGAAATTATTGTAGAAACTTAATAACAATAAATTCAAACACAAAAATCATACTATAAACCAAATATTTAATTTCAAATAAAAATTAAATCTTTATATATACCAAATAATATTCATGCCACAATTGATTCACATATTCCCGATGATTCTTTAAATCAATAATATACTTCTATAATTGTATCTTCCGTAAAAGAAGGAAACCAAAAACTTTATATATCTATCTATAATTAAACAAATAATCATATAATCTATATTTTCCTAAAATTTAAAGAATCAAAACTTTAAATTATGTAATACCAAATTTCTATTTTGAGAATCATTATTAATTGCTCTTTAACCGCAATTAGTCTTATACAAGAAAATATATATAATAACCAAATATATATACTAAATCTTTATATGCCTTATTTCTCAAAATAAACTTTAAGTACGAAAATAACGTGAATCAAATTTTAATTTCAAATCAAATATTTGATTTCAGAATATCTTTAACTTCAAAACAAATCAAATCAAAATCCTTAATTGCTAATAGCATTGGCCGGATAGGTACAACAGTATACCAAACTTTATAAATAACCTAAATCAAAAATTTGATTTGAAAAGTGAAATTCACCAAATTCATATTAGCTATCTCTTACACTTTATGTGTTGGATCTTAATTAACACCAAACAATTAAAATCGCAGAACACTTGATGGAAATTCTAGATATCCACAGAATCCAAATGAGCTAATATATATTCTCAAAATATGTGATCTTATTATCACTATTATAATCCCCAAATTAAATAAAAATAAAATTGCCAAACAATTCTGTATAGTACAACAAATTCAAACTTTTTTCTTCAATAACTAATTGAAGCACAAACCAAAAAACAGTACCAACGGATTGTTAACGTAGCGAACCTTATGTTTAGCAATCAAGAAAAGAAAACTTAAGACATATATGTATACACATATTTAGCACACGGTAACAAAAAAAATATCTCGATCCCAATCCAAAATTAAAATAATCCATAGTTTATAAAACAAACTTTAGAAAGTTTAACCAATTGATTGAAACTAAACGAACCTTATGATACTTTCTGATGATCAATTTAAAATAAGTAGCTGCATACATATCATGTATGTTTACGGCAATTAAATATTTGGCAAAAGTAAACAAGAACTCATATAGTTGTTCGTTGCTTTATAAATAATTTAGGGTTCATACGAAAGAACATAAAACTCATCTTGGTGTACCGATAAATTATAATCCTAATAAATCAAACATGAAGGCCTGCTCTGATACCACTTGTTGGAATTAATTTAAACTTAATCATAGACATGCTCAATAACAAAGATTAAATCTATAATCTTACTTTAGTGCGGAAGCCAAAACTATATGAGCATGTATATATAAACCGGATCTATATCATGTTGATTTATTAAGATCGTAGGATTATAGGAATACCTGGATATATGAATATGAACAAGCCGTAAGTCTCTCCGATAGCAATCCTGAAACGTGAAAGAGACGGATGACAAACATCCGTTGGCTTGTGGTTCTTCCTCAACCGAGACTCCTTATGCCTTAAACTCTCTTCAGATGGGGAGAAGAGACGAATGCGATGTGTCCGGTATATTGGGGACCATAGCCTATATATAGTGTGATGATCCATTAGGGTTCCCATTATTCCCAAATGGGTCATCCTGACATCCACTCATATTGAGCCCATATCCAATTAAATTAATTAATTACCCAAATAGAAATCTAATTAACCTTTTTACTTAATTTGATCACTAATCAATTAAGGTCCCAAATTGATAAATAGCTAATATAATTAATAAAGATATTTGCCCACCTAATATTATTGGAATATAATAAAATATTCCAACATTTTATACATTGTTAAATATAGTGTTGAATTTTTGTGTGTTCATATAACATTATTCTTTCAACTGGGACCATTTTGATTCTGTTTTGATGGAGATATACACTATACTTACTCTTTGACTCCTACAGTTTGGGGATACTACCTCCTGCTTATACCAAAAGGACTTGCCTTCTAGCTCCTGTTACTAAATGGACTCGATGTGGTGGATGATGACATAAAACATATTCATGCTAAATATATTCCTCTTCTTTTTTTATGTCAAATGTATTCTTGATTTCAAAGCACATCACATATATCTTTTACACAATTATAGTTCCAGAATCTTTTTAATTTATACACATATATTCTTGAGTTTTTGACATTTCTAATTTAGAAATATGCTTGTGTCTAGTTGTAAATTCTAGTGATTTCAGGTCTCATTCTTAGTGAACTGAATCTAAATTAGTATATAATGGGTGTTCTATTTTGGTACATGAATTTCATATCATCAAATCTGTACATACATATGGTTAAATCTTTTTACAAACCTAATAGTATTCTCCTCTGATGTAATCACCGAGTCGCTTCAATTCTCCACTTTGTTGCTCCGTCACTGCTCGCACCACATCTACAATCGAAATCATACCAACTATTTTCCCATCTATAACTGGAACATGCCGGATTCGATTATCTGCAATACAAGTAAAAGAGTCACACGTTGCTTCAATATTTCGTCACATAAACTTATTATGGAAAAATACTTCTATGTTGAAAAATTACCTAACATAAGTCTCATTGCTCTTAGAATGTTTGTATCAGATGTCACAGTTACAAGGTCATTCTGTTACAAGTAACCATATCAGTTAAAAGTCATAACTCAAAATTAAAATGCTAGATTTGATCAAACATAATGAAAATGAGAGAGTATATAAAATAACCTCGTTAGTCATTATTTGACCAACTTGTGTGTATAAAGGTGATCTTCCTTGTGCAACTATTTTCTTCAAGCAATCTGCAGAGTCATGCATGCAGCCAACACAGATTCAGTTTAGCTTGTAATGTCTATAGTTATCAGTATCGCATCTCGATTTGATATTAAATTGAATTCAATTGATACAAATTTTTAGTGTAAATCTATTTAGCACATGATTACATGAATCTCATCTTAAATTCCGATTCATTGTGATGAATTATGATTCATTCTAATGAATCACTACCTAAACTTAGTGTAGTAAACCATTTTTTATGGTCAACTTTGTATAACCAATCATTTTTTTCTTTTGGCATTTGATTTATGACTTGAATTACTTTGAAGTTCATATCAGATATATCAACTAATAATTTTGTCATGTCATTTGTTTTTACTTAAAAATAACATATGTTTATTGGTAATGTATCTTAGGTTCATAATAAGATTCAACTCACAATTTGAAAAATAGGTCTTCCGATTCAAGATTTGAATTTTGATTTTATAACAACGGTTGTGTCCATATAATCAATTTTATCTTGAAAACTAGTATACTTAATCATTTTCTTAAGAGACACACATAACTAGCAAGTATAATATGAGATGGAGAGGATATGGGAAGGAATCATCTACCTCTTTCTGTGACAATGCCTGCTATGTGCTGGCCCTCTGGCCTTAGTACCACCAATGATCCAATATCATTTTCAGCCATCTAAAACGTTATATATTTGTTGTGCTTGTTTAAAAACCTTTTCTAAGTAAAAAATAACAATGAATGAAAGTTCTAACACAAACTGAACCATCTTACATTCCTCATTGCATTAATAACAGCATCATCAGCTCTGCACCAAAGCCAGGAACCCACTTTCTCTTCCCCCTTTGTCATTAGTACCTCTGACACTGTAACATTTTCCAACCCTTTCAGCTGCATGGGTGGAGAGGATGTGATAAATCCAAAGCCTGAATTTATTTTGTTCAAGCTAATGATTCCATTCCCATGGAACTGTTGAAATATTGCAGCCCTTGGAGGGTTGCGGCGAGGTTGCAGTATACGGTAGATTCCTTGCATTTGTTATCCGTTTATTCTAATTCTGTTCAATCAAAATTTAAATAAGCGATGTCTAGTGTATTTATATTTTCCCAAGTATAGCCAGAAAAATAAAAGAAAGAACCGATGATAAAGTTATATGGAATTAGTATTACCTTGCAATTGGTATTTCATATAGCTACAAGAATGAATAGCTTGGATCCATCGTTTACTTGGACCGTATCTTGTGTCTGAATTCTTTTCTTGAGAGAGAATATAAAGAAAGGAACTTACTTTATGGTTGCTTAGACATGGAATTGCCAAACCTTTTGGATGAAGAATGGTTTGGCATTCATCCATGTCCCCAACATTGGGCTTATTATGTTATGATTATTTAATGTTTGGTTGAATGAAATTAATTTCTAAGACATGGCATGAAATTAATGACTAAAATCAAACCCTTCAAAGAGGTGGAGTATATGCTGGGAATTTCTTTCCTCAAAAGCAAGAAAAATGTCTTTCCTCAGAAGAAAGATATAAGAATGCTTAGCAAACTTTGGTTAAAACATAAATATAAGGAAAGCACAAAAAAGGAAGATGAGTTGATGAGTCAAACCAAAAAGGACAATTAACATAGAAAGTCCTAATATGCATCTAAGGTATATATTCTTAGTTCTTAATATAAAGACAACATTTGCAAATGCAATCAGTTCAGCTAGTATATCTTAGTATTTCCGGTTAAAAAACAAACAATCCATCTTATTTTTGTTGTGACAGAAGATAAATTATTAGCCAATCAATATCCATGTCAGGGATAAAACAGAAGCAATTTCGTTTTAGAATCCCATGGATATCAGGTTCTTCCACGGGATGTCATTCTCGTCCAAAACAAAGATCAAATTCTTCTTCGCAATTAGCCTACGCCCCACCACAGCCTCCTCCAACCCCAATTTCTGAACCTCTAGAGAGAAAGATGATGTTTGCCATTGCCACATCCAACCCTAGTGAAAATAACATCGAAGTACCTGAAGATCCAGTTATCGCCAACGTATCAAATTCCTCCGTGCAAAATAGTACTATGAAGGATGATGCGACAAATTTTGTTAATAAAGTAACCACTGCGAACCCAACAACAATAACAAAGCTTTCCGACGATGACAAAACAGTTAGTGTGGTAACTCTGGCTGGTGACAACAGAGGAGCAACAATGCACGTAGCAGATTCGCACTCCCAATCAACAAGGAAAAAGGGGTCAATCCACAACATACACCAAACCAACGAGGAAGAAGAAAAGGATGAAGCAGGGAAGGCATACGTGAACAGTAACATACAGAGTATGAATAATTCATTGATGGTTCAAGGTTCAATAAATGGAAGAGACCCCGGCGTTCGTGTCATTCTTCCCCAACAGCCTGAGCCTCAGGTTAAAAGAGATTTGGAAAACCGCAAGGATGAAGTAAACACCATTAGCCGGGTGGAGAAGTTAACATACCAACCAATGGTTCGAAGACGATGCTTGAGAGGTCTTATGGTGGAACCAAGTGATTCTGACCCTGAGAATCCTGATAAACCCCGTCGTCATGGCTGTAAATTCAGCTGCGGAGATGTTAGAAAGGATAAGGATAGCGGGATTCTGTAATCTCAGTTACCTCGAGGGGATTAGTTTCTGCAGTTGCGCGGAGGATACCTTTGGTTTACCAAAAATAAAAATAAAAATACAAAACACATTCTATTCTTATAATTCACTTGAGTGAGACATTATACTATGATTTTGATTTTTCATGTTGACAAAATCCATACTCTGTATTGTTGATTTTATTTACAATTTATTCATTTACAGTAAATTTTATCAAGATTATTTAGTGATCATATACTAATAAAGAAATAACAACATAATTTATATTATGCATATCATCATCAAAAACCATATATGTAGAATGATCAATGAAATGCTATAAAAGAAATTATTGAACAACAACGTATTATATTATGCAAATGCTGATTATCTTATACATCAAATAGCAGCAAAATCAATATAATGACACGTAATTTTGGCCTCTTTAATTTTTCTAAATATGTTTAATTTATGAGGTTAACTAGGAACAAAATTAAGGTGAAATAAAGCACCAAGGAAGAAGAGGAATTTCATACACCAGAAATGTCTTCGGTGCGGTGGAGAAAGGGATGACACTCATAATTGAAAGCATGATAAAAACTGGAAGACTATGAATCTTCATTTCATCTAGTCAGAATCGAAATCAAAATTGGATTAGGGTTCTTGATTATGCAGCTTAGAAGACCAAACAAGAGTTAGAGAGGATTCGGAATGTTAATCACGAAGTACTACTTTACAAGAGGTCTTTGACTTTATGAGTTTATTAGAACCATAAATTTTTGATAAGGAAGTTAAAGAAAACTAAAAAGAAAAACTAATCATAAAGAAAGAAGGCTCATATTACATCATTCTTAGTGTAAATATTTTGTTTTACAATAATATAAAAAATATTTAATTTCTAGCTTGAATTTATAATTTTTTTTTAGAAGGCTAAAAGAAAACTAAAGAAAGGAAACGAAATTCTAACCTCGGAGAAGAAAGTTTCGGCCGTTATGTAATTAGATAGCAAATGTAGACTTCTTGCTTGTGCAGTAGTTTTTGGTGGTCTTCATTGAGACGACGGTCACTTTAATGGGTTGCAGTTTGCTCAAATTTATGTGGAGTGCATTATGGTTGTCGGAGTTTTCTTTTTTCCTGGAAGGGTCTGGTCTATCAAGGGTTCTATCAACAGGTGATGTTTCTGTTCTGCTTCAATTCAGCATTGTGTTAGTCTGCTATTCTGTTATTAGGTTGTTTGTTTTGTGACGTTTGACATTTGAGACGTTATGTCGCACTGTGTGGTGTCGGTGTATGGTTCTAATTTATGCTTGACTAGGTTGAGTTGAATTTTGTTTTGGTTTTGGTTGATGTTGTTACAAGGATGTATAGTGTTTGATATGTCTGGATTTTGGATTTTTAGGATTTTACGGTAGAGATGAGTTGGAGTAGGACCAAAATGTGTCCTTGTTTGGATCTTAATAGGTGATATCGATGGTGTTTGTAATTGGTGTTGTTGTTCTACTTCATTTTATTGTGGTAGTTTTGACTATTTCTTTTTGTTATTAATTATTAGAAATAAGTATGGGTCTAACTCATCGTTACAAAACTGGCTTGTAAGGTGATGACTACCACTTACTTATAAACGTTTGTCAAGGCCATCTCATATCTAATGTGAGACTTTTTAACACACACATCCACGTCCAGAACTGAACAAGCTGGAGCGTGGACTTAACAGTAATGGGTTATCCAAATAACGGGTAGTCAATGGATCGAGAGACTCTGATACCATGTTAAAAATTATTAGAAATAAGAATGGACCTAACTCATCTTTAGTAAGGTGAGGATTACCGCTTGCTTATAAACACTTGTCAATGTCTTCTGACATCCAATGTGAGACTTTTTAACACTTTTCATTGGTATTCTTTATGCTTATGGTTGATCGAGTGTTTAATTCTCTTCCATTAGACTATCCGCTACAAAATCGGCTTGTAAGGTGAGGACTACCACTTGCTTATAAACACTTGTCAAGATCATCTCATATCCGATGTGAAATTTTTTAACACTTTTCATTAGTATTCCTTATGCTTATGGTTGAGTGTTCAATTCTCTTCATTTTGTTTGATTTTCATCTTTAGTCACATGATTTTAACTCAATTGATAGGATATTGCATTATATATTCAGGGGATCCGGAGTTCGAACTCTGATTATCTCACTTATCTGTCTTAAGGTGGAATTTCTAGCTATTAAGATATTTAACAAAAAAAATAAATTCAAGTAGCACCATATCACTAGACGTTTTAACCTTAAGTTTAGCAAGGACAGTCACACACATGTTTATCCTTCCATAAATGTACATTGAATATGCACCACATACTCATTTGCAAAGAGATGCCCAAATAGCACCGTACTCATCTCCATATAGATGAAAACCAAACTTAGCTGGTTGACTTTGTGAATTGTGATATGTTAATCATAAAATACAATCTCACGTTAGATGGAAGAGTTGAAATTGAAGAGCATATAGGTAAAGATACTCGTAAATCAAATGTTTAAGAACTAGTATGTGACCCGTGCAACGCACGGGGGGGGGGGGGGCGATTGCACGGGGGGCGATTTATATTTGTCATTAATAAAGCTAAATATTATAAAAAATAAATTTGACTCAATTTGTATATATCATAAAAAAAGTAAGAACTTCCATTTTACAACAAAATTTGTCAACATAACTATTATAAAAACTATATACTCAAATAGTAATAACTTAACATTAAATTTAGTTATGATAAAAAATATTAGAAACATCATAATACATTAAATTAAAAATAATAGAGTTCTTAGTTTAATATTTAAAAATAAATACATAAAATTACTCAATGATTGATTATAATAACACTCAGTGATTCTGGTGGATCTGACACAGTGAGCCTGACTCTTTCACCACTTTGTATGTTAGCATTTTGAAGAAATGCACACCATTATGTTGAAATGTGCCTATGATATTTATTTCTTGCAGAGGTCTTGATGGTACCTATGATATTTATTTCTTGCAGAGGTCTATGATATTTATTACTAATATTTTATTATTTGAACTTTTTTTTGACGGGTATTATTTTAACTTTTAAGAATTACTCGTAAATAAAATAAAAAAATACTTGATATTTAACTTTTATTATTTTAATCACCCTACCATTAATTAGTAATGGGTTAGCGTGTTTCTTGGGCAACAATTTTAAGATGCAAAACGACGAAATTGTTGGCGGAGCCGGAGATCAGCAGAAGGGACCCATCCCCAGCTGTGTTTTCACTATAAGAAAGAAAATATCAATAACATCAAACCGTTAGAGGTTTTAGAAACTGCGGTGAATTAGTTCATTGTTTTCAAAATACTGTGGGTTTGCCTCAACCTGAAACCACCTTTATAAAATATTCATGTTCCAAACAATAAGCAGGATCTTCGTCTTTATCGCATAATCAACCTTATCCACTACAAAATATACTACCTCTGCTCTGCAGCTAGGCATGGCAATAAAACTCATACCCTACCCGCCCAATCCATATCCGTTTTGACGGGAAAAACCTGAGTTGACTGGGTTTGGGTTTGGGTTCGGATTTGGGTTTTACCCGATTTCAAAAGATGGAGTTGGGGCGGGTAATGGGGACATTGATACCCACCCCGAACCCGTCTCCAAACCCACCCCGCTTATATTAAAATTAGATTTTACCTCTTTTAAATTAGAAATCGTTAAACAATCTCTTAAATTACATTCATATGTTTATTTTTTATCTTTAATTTTAGTATTAAACAAATATTTTCTCTATTTCTTTTATTTATTTAAAGACTAGCCGGGTTTGTGTGATCGATATTTTTTTTTATTTGTTGTGATCGAAATTCTCTATTGTGCAAATATAAATAACTACTTAATTTCCTTTTTTATTGGACTTAGTTAATTGATAACTACTTAACATCCTCTTTTGTGTGTCAAAAAAAAAAATCCTCTTTTGTTGTGGCTAGTTATTAAGAAGAAAAAAATTATATATTTTTTTTACTATAAAAAAATTGAAAACATACTTTTATGTGGAAGTTGTGCTTAGTTATAAGAGAAAAAATAAATTATTTACTAAAAAAAACTAAAAATCTATTTTTATGTGGAAGTTATTTTTCAACATATACAAATATTTAGTTTTTTTTTTTGTAGTTTTTTAAGGGTAAAATAGGTATAATGAAAAAGTCATCCCAAAAATTTGTATCATCTTTATATATAGTAATAGATATATCGTTGAAACAAATAATTTTGGGGTTTTAACTTCTTTTTTTTAATAAAAAAAATACTAAAATGCAATCCAAATTCATGTAGGAAGAGACGTAACGGGGATACCCGAACCCCGTCGAGATACCCGATCCCCGTTGGGTTTAGGTTTGAGGTTATACTTTTTATCCCCGCTCGAAATTGGGACGAGTTTGGGGAAACCTGAACTAATATGAGTTTGGGTTTGGGGAGGGCAAAATCCGTCCCCACCCCGCCCCGTTGCCATGCCTATCTGCAGCCGAAACATCTGATTATGACACTTTTGTACTATTATAATAAAATTGACACTAGATAAGACCAAAGTAAAGAAGCTAGTAGGAGCTTCGTCACTAAATAAATACTTCTATATATATATTGATATCATTTCCCAACTATCTTCATAACTATCATCATACTAAGACACAAGTCAACGATATACAAACACATTGGAAGAGTTTTACTATTTGATAAATTCGGCAAAACAATCAATGGGTTCTCTTATGGCAGGATGGGATTCTCACACAACTGATCCTAAATCAACTTCACTTCAAAGGAATCGCTCACTCACCAATGAAGAAATTGATGCTTTCTGGAAATCAAAGAAGGATACAGAGGAGGAACACCTCAAAGCTATTTCTAATTTATCAAAAACTATTCAGGTTTCACTTCCAGAAATTTTGTTTTTGTGCTACTAATGATTTTTCTTTTTAAGTGTCAAATGTTAATTAATATGTTAATGTTATGTTTGTGTACTAATGATTTATTTCGATATTTAATTGGACAGCCCGGCAAATATGAGGATACTGTGTCCTTGTCCCGCCGCATGAAGAAGGATCATGTTGACAAAAATATGGAGCACCTTGTCAAGAAAAATGGCTGGTATAATTTTTATTCATAGATCACTAATATTGTACGGTTGTTACTTAGAAACACTTGAAAAGAATGAAGCACAGACATTCTTCAGATTATGTTTGTCCTAGTGGTGTTGGATACATGTGACGTGTCTGTTGTCCGTGTGCCAGTAAATTGAATTACTTATTATAGTTGCACAATTAGGCCAATTCTCATTAATACCTTTAATTTTAAGTTTATAATAAGCTTTATATTTAATTTGGATATATGATTTCATTGGATGTGCAGGTGGACTAAGAGCAACTGGGCATTTCTGAATGAACCTCCAGTGATGGAAGCTCCTACCAACAAGTATGCATCACAGTTTCACATAGCCAACTTGGGATCAACAAAAACCAACACCGGACAACATGGAATTAGTGCTTGATTAATTGGAATAGTCTTATCTAATTCCACCTTTTATATACATGTAATGTAATATATATATATCAACGAATGTATAGTTTTTATTTATGGACACAAATGTATTTGTTGGTATGATATATATATCTGATTATGTTTGGCCACTTATAATTCTGCATTGGAAAATGTTATTTTGTCAAAAGGTTTTCATATTTTTTAATTAACATAAACAGCACCTAAGCAAATTAGTGATCCCAGAGGAGCAACTTCAATTCTATCAGAACTCATAAGACGATATGAGTAATGTATAGTTAAATAAAATAGTTGTATTATGAAAATATAGAAATGATTCGCTTATCTTCGTTAATTTGAAAGACATAAGCTTGTAGCTAAGTTTATTCAATGTAAATTTATGGATATAGTTACACTCATAAATGATTTAAACATGGCTGGTATTTTCACATTTCTTGGAATGTGACATTTTCTATAATCAATTTATATTTCATTAATTTTCTCCTGCAATGAATGATATTTGCGGGGGTGTGCGCGGGTTGGGTTGGGTCGGATTTGGCTTAATCCGTTACTCAACCCGTTTAATATTTATTGGGTTGGGTTTATCATCAAACCGGCACTTTTACTATCAAATCCATAATTTGAAAATGACGCGAAGCAACAAAAGCAAAGTGCAAATTAAATAAATTCAACAAAAGCAAATTAAATAAGTTCCAATAGGTAGTAACAACAAATTAAATAAGTTCTAATAATAAATTACATAAATTCAACAAAAGTAAAGTGTATAGTATTGTACAACAACACCTTTCAAATATACATTTAATGAGCGGGTTGGGTTCACTGGTAGACGGATTCAAAACTCAAATCCAATACTCGAACCGATTGCTTGTGGATTTGGCGGGTTGGACCGGATTCTACCTGCAAGTGAATGAGTTCGGGTAAACAATGGGTTGAGTTGGATTGGGTTGGTGGGCTCGTCGATTGATCCGTACACATGAACACCCCTAGATATTGTTTTTTTCCCAAATTTTCTATTATTAGGTCTCAATTTTCAGAAGTTATAAATCAAGACCACAAGTTCCCACTGTTAGGGTGGATTTAGAGAGAAAGAGAGAAGAATATGATCAAAAGGAATTGATTTTTATTAAGCACATAATACAATTTATAGAGGTTACAAATTGTATCCCTTACTTGTTCTGCAAGTAAGTTAGTTACATCATCCTAACTACCACAAAGTGGTTACATAACTAACTCAACAACTAATAACAAACTAAACATGTCTAATTGGATTGGTTTCACAACACACCTCCTCAATCCAATGTCTTGTCTGCTGTCTTGACCTTGGTAATGCCTACCATTTTCCTTAACTCTTTGAATCTATCAGTCTTCAAAGGTTTGGTCAATATATCTGCAATCTGAACATCTGTTTTGCAGTACTCCACAGTTAGTTTCTCCTTACTAACTTGGTCTCTAATGAAATGAAACTTGGTTTCTATGTGTTTTGACCTTCCATGTGCAATTGGGTTTTTGGTTAGGCTAATTGCAGATTTGTTGTCTACATTTAACCTCATAGGCTTCACATAGTTGATCTTCAGCTCTTCTAGTAGTGATTCAAGCCAAACTGCCTGACAAGCTGCCTGTGCTGCAGCAACATACTCTGCCTCACAACTAGACAATGCTACTATACTTTGTTTCTTTGAAGACCATGAAATTGGTGAATTTATGAATCTAAACCAGTACCCTGATGTACTTCTTCTGTCATCTTTATCCCCACACCAATCAGAATCTGAGAAGCCTTCTAACTCTATCTGTGAGTTGTTGCTTGTTGGAAAAGCCAAGCCATAGTCCTTAGTACCCTTCAAGTATCTAAGAATTCTTTTAGCTGCAATCAAGTGTGATGTCTTAGGCTTACTCATAAACCTGCTCACTGAACCTACAGCATAGTTGATATCTGGCCTTGTGTTACAAATGAACCTCAAACTCAACTTTCAGTCTCCCCTTGAATTTCTCAATGCTTTCAATGTTGCTCCCAGTAATCAACAAGTCATCCACATAAAGACAGATTAAGATAGCATTTGAAATATCAGTACCTTTCATGTACACACCAAATTCAACAGAACATTTCACAAATCCTTCATTGCTCAGAAACTGGTCTATTCTTCTATTCCAAGCTCTTGGAGCTTGTTTGAGCCCATATAAAGCTTTCTCAAGCTTATACACCTTGTCTCTATCTGATTCAACTTCAAAACCAGGTGGTTGTAGCACATACACTTCTTCTTCTAATGGGCCATTCAAAAAGGCAGATTTAACATCCATGTGGAATAGAGGCCAATTGAATGAGCTGGCTATTGCAACTACTAATCTGATAGTTTCCATCCTGGCTACTGGTGCATATACCTCTGTGTAGTCAATGCCTTGTTGTTGAAGAAATCCTCTTGCAACTAATCTGGCTTTGTGTTTTGCTATGCTACCATCTGGATTTGTCTTTAGCTTGAATATCCACTTTACACTGATTGCTTTCTTGTGAGATGGGAGTTCAACTAGCTTCCATGTTCTGTTTTTTTCTATGGAGTTTATTTCTTCTTGCATAGCACTGTGCCACTTAGGATTAGCTATTGCATCTTGCCAGTTGAGTGGCTCACAATCAGCCATGAAAGCTAAGTGCACTATATCTCCATCATCATTTACTACATCATCAGTTGTAACTTCATGATCAATGAGTCTAACTGAAGGGAACCTTTGTCTTGTTGATCTTCTTTCACCTTGTGTAAGATCAACTGCTGGCTGGTGTGTATCATCATCATCATGCATCACATCATCTAGTTGCACTGCAATGTTCTTGTTTACCTCAGAATTCCATTGCCATTGTGATTTTTCATCAACAACCACATCTCTACTAATTACTACTTTCTGATTCTTAGGATTATACATTTTGTAAGCCCCAGTAGCATCATAGCCAATTAGTATCAATTGTTCACTTTTGTTATCAAGCTTTCTTCTTTTCTCATCAGGGATGTGTCTGTAGCATAGTGACCCAAAAATTCTCAAGTGTTTGACACTTGGTTTGTTCCCTGTCCACATTTCTTCTGGTGTCACCTCCTTCAATCTAGCTGTAGGGCACCTATTCAACACATATGCAGCAGTGTTGACAGCTTCACCCCAATAACACTTTGGTAGATTTTTGCCCTTCAACATGCATCTTGCCATGTTGAGCAAAGTTCTGTTTCTTCTCTCAGCTAAACCATTGTGCTGAGGTGTATAAGGAGCTGTTACCTCATGTACTATGCCTCTTTCATCACAATAAGCTTGAAACTCTTTAGAATTGTACTCTCCACCTCCATCAGTTCTAAGAATTTTCAACTTATTCCCTGATTGTCTTTCAGCTAGTGCACAGAATTTTGTGAAATTTGAAAATACTTCACTCTTTTCTTTCAACAGATAAATCCAAATCTTCCTAGAGAATTCATCAACACATGTCATGAAATACCTGTTGCCTCCTAGAGTTGAAGTTTCTATTGGTCCACATACATCAGAATGGACTACATCAAGGGCTTGTTTTGATCTAGAGTACACAGTATTCTTGAATGAATTTCGTGGTTGTTTGCTGACAAAACAACCTTCACACAATTTTTCTGGTGTGTGAATCAATGGTAACCCTACAACCATTTTCTTGCTACTAAGTTGATTTAAACTTTTAAAGTTCAAATGTCCATACCTGTAGTGCCACAGCCATTTCTCATCTTCAGTGATCAAGCTTGAAAAACACTGAATTTCTGATGCTTGAAGGTTGACTTTGAAGGTTCTATTCTTTGATAGTGGAGCTCTAAGAATAATCTTGTGATGTGGATCAAATACTTGAATGCTGTTTTTCTTCATTGTCATGGTGAATCCCTTTTCAAGCAATTGACCAAGACTCAACAGGTTATGCCTCATAGTTGGTACATACAACACATCAGTGACAAAAGTATGATTGCCATTCTTTCTCTGCACCATTACTTTGCCTTTGCCTTCTACTGAGATAGTGCTGTTGTCTGCAAATTTGACTTTGCTTCTGAATTTGTCATCAAATTCCAATAACCAATCCCTATGACCTGTCATATGATTAGAACACCCCGTGTCAAGATACCATAGCTGAGAATTATCACTATCAGAATTTGTAGTCACCATGAGCAATACTCCATCAGAATCTGAATCATTGTGTCTTGCATGGTGTGCTTCACTTTCTTGTTTCTTCTTTCCCTTTCCTCTGCACTCAGAAGCATAATGGCCCCATTTTTCACAATTGTAACACTGAATCTTGCTTTTATCACTCTTCTTGCCACCATTCTTGTGTTTCAAGTAACTTTCTTTATTTTTGTTTGAAGATTCAGTTTGACTTTGATCACCATTGTGATGATCTTGATCATGACTTGATTCACCCTTGCCTTTGTTCTTTTCACCCTTCCACTTATTCTTTCCCTTGTAGTTCTTGTTCTTTGCATAGAGAGCTTGTTGTTCTTGAGAAGCTCGAGTTTCTTTCCTCTCCAGCAATCTTTGTTCATGAGCTTCAAGTGAGTTTTGCAGTTCATTGATTGACATGGTGGATAGATCCTTTGACTCTTCAATTGCTACAACAATGTGATCAAACTGAGGGTTTAATGTTCTCAAAACCTTCTCTATCACTTGTTGATCTGAGATCTGTTCACCATGACTCTTCATGGAATTAACCAGAGTTTGAAGCCTTGTAAAGAACTCACCAACAGATTCTTTCTCCAACATGCCTAGTAGCTCATACTGTCTGCGAAGAGACTGAAGTTTCACCTTCTTCACCTTGTCTCCTCCTCCATAGGCATTGTTGAGAATATCCCAGGCTTCTTTTGCTGTCTTTGCTGCAGAAATCTTCTCAAAATTTACAGCATCCACACATTGATGGATCAAGAACTGCGCTTTGCAATCTCTTTTCTTTAATGCTTTGAAGGCTGTTTGTTGTGCTTCAGTGGCATTGGCTACCAGTGGCTCCACTCCATTTGTTACAAGGTCTTCAACTTCTTGATACCCAAAGATGACACTCATCTTTACACACCATTGATCCCAATTCTTACCATCTAGAATTGGTAAATTTGCAGGGAAGGAGTTTGAGGAACCAGCCATGGTTACTCTCTAGAAAGAATAGAAAAGAAAGAATGGTTCTTGTAGCAAGAAAGAAAGAAACGGATCGAAAAACCAAAAGGTCTGCTGATACCACTTGTTAGGGTGGATTTAGAGAGAAAGAGAGAAGAATATGATCAAAAGGAATTGATTTTTATTAAGCACATAATACAATTTATAGAGGTTACAAATTGTATCCCTTACTTGTTCTGCAAGTAAGTTAGTTACATCATCCTAACTACCACAAAGTGGTTACATAACTAACTCAACAACTAATAACAAACTAAACATGTCTAATTGGATTGGTTTCACAACACCCACCCCCCCTCCCTTTGGACAATGATCTACCAACTACTTCTGTTTCGGTTGAACCACGTTCTAGTTAAGATATTTCCAACGGCAGATAGAACAACAAATATTGAACATTCGTGACACAACACTGATATCAGAGTCGATGGTTGAATGGCTTAAATCAGACTCCTTGTGTCGAAAGCCTTTCTGACAAGGTGTTCAAGGGGGGCGTGTCCCATTGTTGGATTCCCAATGGCCGCGCAAGTGGATGAAAAAGCTTCCATTTGAGGGGGAGTATACCCATAATTAAAGAATGGATGTACTCACACTTGAGAAAAAAATTGTTGGTATTTGATGTGTGAGTTGAGTCTCACGTTGAATGGAACAACGGATGTTGAGCACTCGTGACCCAACACCCTCTCTATAGGTACTTTTAAGGACGATCACTTCATTAAATATATGTGAAGAATGATATTTTTCATGAAATTTTGACCAAAAATTATATTTATATGATTCCTCCTCAAGATTTATTCTATGCATCTAATGATGTGTACAAGCTCAAAGGCTTATTGTAGCCACTATGATTTCTCTCTATTTATTCATAGGGATCTGGATTCCCTCCCGTGGACTGTGCATTGGAGGAGGGCTAGTTCAATCTTAAATGTTCATTTTAATAAAAATAAAAAAACAAAATTGAATGAGTAATACAACTAAGGGTTGAGATTGAACTTTAGGAAGAAATGTACTTGAGAGGATCTGTCCTCCTATTCATAGTGTATCTACTAGAATTGTGTACTTATAAACCTCGTTTAAAGTGTGAAAAATTGAAAAAAATGCGTTCGAACCGAGACCCCATACATATATGTCATTGCAACTATAAATTGAGTTATACTAAAAAGACCTTTTTTTATTAAATTATAAATTTGTTAAGCTTTTCATGTAATATAAACTTATTGGCCTACATTATTCTTTCGCATATTTAATTATATTATTATAAACTATTAATGAAATATAATGTCATATACAGGGGTTGGCAAAATGGATGGATTGGACGGATTTGGATAATAATGGATGAATCATATATAATGAAATGTTTTAAAGTTTCATGTTAAATGTCAGAAGTGTTTGACTTTATTGGTTTATTAGTATATTTCAATATAAATTTGATTACTTATTTAAATATATTCATATAAAATAAATTTTCAAACTGATTAACAAGTTATATATGAATTATCCCCGACTATTTGGAGGGCCTGCTTGAATATTAAAAACGACTCCTAATAGAAAACGCAAAAAAAAAAAACTCTATTTAAATTGTAAATAACATAAAAAAATAATAACTATCATTGTACATATCAGAAAAAAGAAACATCATAATCAATTATTAAAATGACTAAAACTAAAATCAAACAAAAAAAAAAGACATTGTAGAAATTTGAAACAAAGATCTTGCACTTAAAAACATTATAGGTTGTACTTGTACCATTGATCCCTTAATATACATTTAACATTTTATGAATATTAAAAATATATGACTATTGTTATAGGGTTCAAAATTTTGAACCCTTCAAAATAAACTCAAAATTTTGAGTCCTAATGTCACCACACACGCGGCACATAGGTGTGAGCCGGGTTTGAGTTATATAAAACTTTCACAAGATCACACTCAAATTTAAAAAACAAACATATAACAAACTACAAGTCAAATTTATACCTTATATTTGTTGACATGTCATACTTAGACTTTACAAAATTCAGCTTATAGCTCAACATATTGTCAGCCCAACATAGATTAATTAAATAGATTAATTATTTGATAAATCAAAAAAATTTGTTTAATAAAAGTTCATTTGAAATAGCTTATTTTTGAGTTTATGCAAAATTTATACAAATTAATAAGTTTTTATGTTAATTTATAAGTTCTTACTAGTAAAAACTGTATTTTTATAAGCTATATTATTTCATAAAATACTTTAATAAACTTAAAAAAAATTAAAAAATTTATTTATTTTTATAAACTATTTTACATAAACTAAAATAAATAAATAATTCAAACGGACCATAAATAAAATAGACGAGAGAGACTCTGTGTTTAAATGCTACGGTACAAAAGAAAGAAGTTGCCGAAAAATATCCCACAAGAAAGACATTTCTAAACTGTCCAGGTACTTTTTTTCGGGCATAAAACTGTCCAAGTTCATTGAACGAGAAAATAGTGTTCTTATTAAAATTTTTAAAAAAAATTTAAGTACTCCTTATTATATTATATTTTTCATAAAATAGATCCAACTAACCATTAAACCATATATGTTAAATTTGTTAAAAAAAATGTAAACAATTTCTTTAAGCTGCGTTAAATAAATAAATACACAAACGAATTTGATTCATGAACAATTTTTTATTTGATTTTAGAGTTAAATACCGATCGTATGTATAATCTACTTGAGTTGGTCTGATGATATTGACTCGGGATTTGAGAGTGTGCTCCTTTTAAGGTCTCAGGTTCGATTATCTCTGGTGCCAATTTGAGTGGGCTAATTTAGCTTATTCAAAAAAAATATACCGATCGTACATGTGATCAGAGTCGACCTTTATCTGGTGCTTTACGACTGCTCCGGCCCGTTCCGATGAATGAGAGGAGAATTATGTACCTGCAGGTGCTCCGACACTCAAGTCGGTTTAAAGTTTAGAAAAGACGACATAAAAATAATAATATCATGAATAGTTGAAAGAAACTCCGAATTACCTCTACGTATACACTTTATGTTAATAGCATCAACTAACAACTTCGAATCACTTTCAAATTGAACTCGATCCAATCCCCTATATCTAACTTATTTAATGGTTAAAAGTAAAGTACATACTTCTCCTTAAAAGGTTAAAATCACATATTGTTGCCATTGTGCCATACCAACCATGAACTGAACATTACTATCATGAAAATACAATTTCGATAAGGTTGTCCTAGAGCCAATAATGATTTACTTTTTAGTTCCTAATAAATAAATAAGACTTAAAGATTAACTTGTTAAATTCTTAAACCGATGATATTTGAAAGTTTTAACAATGACATGTCATAAAAAAATCATTTCAAATATGAAACATGATTTTTTTTTAACAAAATAGAAACTAAAATTGAAAGTCGATATTAAAAGAGACCAAAGTTATAAAGAAAAATTAGAATGACTAAAAAAAAAATTGGTATATTTAGAGAGACAAAAACATATTTAAATCAAATTTTTTTGGTGCTATATTTAAATCGAATTTATTTATATATATATATATATATATATATATATATATATATATATATATACTATGAAGCCCCGATACTCTAAAAATGGTGAATAATTGTGTCCGATATGTACTCGATACCGATACTCCTTCGATATGTCCCGATACTCGTATCGAAAAAGTATCGGTTAAATCTTTATTTTTAAATAAAAAAATAATATCTGATACGCGTCTGATATGTCTCGATACTCGTATCGGAAAAGTACTGGTTAAATCTTTATTTTTAAATAAAAAAATAATATCCGATACAATTCGTGTTTCCTAGTGAATGTCAGACTATTATGTTGTTATACGGATAACTAACCATGTATTTTTTTGGATAGTACTTGTGATGTTTTTTGAGATAGTACTAATGTTGTCATTTTTGTATAATACTTAACTTAAGATGTAATAGTGATCATTATTTTTTGGAACAATATTAATGAAGCTCAAATATTTAACTTAGTATTAATGATGTTAATTTATTATCATTAGTATTTTTTTGTCTTTGTCACTGTTCTGAAGTCACTATGGTGTCCTACTATATAACAAGTTGTTAAGCATTTGTGCTTGTCCCAAAATTCTGGTATAAGAATGGATGTTTTATGCTTTTAATTGGTCAGCTGCATGAGCTATATAATTGTCCGCTATTGCTACAAGATGAGCTTGTTGAAGAGACTTTAAAGTCATGCATATTATGTGTCTTTTGAACTATTATATGTCTTTAGTTAGGACTGATGAGTCATTGTATGTTGAGCCTCAAACAGTTTTGCTCTTGTGCAACTTATTGACTTGTTTGTACTCCTTGTAATGAACTATTGGTATTTATAATAAATATAATAATAATTTTTTGTCTTTCAAAAAAAATTATCATTATTAATATTGTTGATTTTAGTCATGTTTATATATTATGCATTTATATATTTAATTTTTAAATAACGTATTACGGCAGTATCAGATAAGGATTTTTAAAATTTTTTCCGTATCAGTATCTTGTCACGTATCGGGACTTCATAGTATATATATATATACAAAAACAAATGTCTATTTTAGTCTTTGAAAAAACCATGAGATTCAATTTAATCTCTAAAAAAAATATTTAATTTTAAAAAATAAAGAGTTAAATATATTTTTAGTCCGTACAAATCATGTTCTTGTCTCTATTAAATTTTAATGACAACATTAGTCCTTCATAATATTGTATTTTTTAAGAATAGTTTCTATTTTATTTATTTTTTATAAAAAATGAGCACTTTTTTTACGATAAAAAAATTTGCACTTTTAGTCTCTAAAAATAATCTCTATAAAATACAAATATGGACTAAAAGTAGGAAAATATTTTTGACACTCTACATTTAAAAACGCGTGATTATGTAGAGATTAAAAATATTTTAATCCAAAAATAAACTGGATAACTTAATTTATACTTTATATTTTTGGAATTAACCATATAGTTTTTAGGAAAAAGAGCCGCAATAATCTAAAGTTCATCCCTAATATTTAAAAAGTATGTCAAAAAATTATTTCCGCTAAGAATCACTCAAATTTTCGTGAATAAACTATGATAAAAGAAGTTTTAAACTGTGGTTCGCCTTCGCCTTACTAAATTCAACGTCACAAATGAATCAAGTAATGATTGGTGAAGTTTATTAACATTTTGGTGAAATTTATTAACATTTTAAATCTAATATATCTTTCTATAATACTAAAAGATGAGTTGTTTTTTCATCTTGCAAGAACAAAACCCTAATCGATGATGTCATGTATGATGTCTATATGATGTCAATTTATTATGTGGACCAATTACATGAAGGCATGTGTTAATTAGGGTTTCCATAGAATCCAACTTGGCCCTAATTTGAATCCAACTTGGCCCTAATATGACTTTGCCCAATCCCTATATTACATCTCTTATAAATTGTGACCATGTCATAGGTATGTGTGGCAAAATTACTATTCAAAGTCACATGCAACTTTCTTTCCAAAGTCACATGATGCTATAATTGCTTCTCTATCATGATTATTACTATTCAAAGTCATATGCAACTTTCTTTCCAAAGTCACATGATGCTATAATTGCTTCTCTATCATGATTATCCCTATTACTAGATTTTCCTATCATGATTACCTCTACTACTACTATTACTAGCTATTTTTCCTTGGTCACATTTTACCACGTAAGGAGATAGTTCCATATGGATCATACTACTATTGTGACATCACACAATACTAAAAAAATAAAACGGCCAATGCATGTCATACAAATATCCATTCACATTTTATTCTTTGTCTCCTTCAATGGCACTATATAAACATTTTTCATCAAACATCAGTGCACCATATTTTTTCCATGGCTTCAAACCAAGTCTCTCTCTCTGTCTCTCTCACACACACACATCAATATTTTTTTTTCTCTTTCACAACCAACTTCATCTTAATATTAAATCTTCATTTGCTCAATTCATTTTACATTTAATAGTTATATAATATGATTAACAAATATTATGTTTTTGCAGGATTTATAAGTGAGAAGATTTGTATTCCATCAATTTGCAGGTGAGGATGGCTGAAGAAAAAAAAAAGATGGATTAGATTTGGAGTTATTGTTGTTTAGTTTGGTTTTTTATTTTTGGCTTAGGCGCCATTTGTATAGAAAAAATGTATATAGAAAGGAGAAAAATCAGATCTTGAATATTGCTAATTAGTTTGGTTTTTTGTTTTTGGCTTATGAACCATTTATATAAAAAGAAAATGTATACAATAATAGATCTAGAAAGGAGAAAAATTAACTTTGGAAACAAAGATTTTATCTAGAAAATATTTATATGAAGAAAAGAAAGTAATTACTTTTTCTTTCAAACTCAATCTCAAATTTTTTATTTCTAAATAAAATACACAACAAAGATGGAAATAACATACAACAGGTTAAAACAAAATATTTTTAAAAGAGAATGAGATTTGACAGAAAAAAAAAAATCACACTTAGAAATTCTGAAAAATTAAAAACATACAATACACAAACAATACCAAAAAAAAAACCAAAGCCCTAAATCTAGAAAAAATCTCAGCTTCTATCATTCATCAGAATCTGGAAAAAAAAGAGAAAGAAGAGTGAGAACAGAAGAAAAAAAAAGGAAAAAAATAAATAGAAAAAAAAAATATTACTGGTTTGTTTGAATATGAGAGCAAGTTTAGAGATATTTTGCCTCTACCAACACTCTTAACCTGACATCAAAACACATAAAACAATTCAGCGGAGAAATGGATCCAAAAAGAACCGAAAAAAAGAGAGGAAAATAAACAATAAATTTACTTTATCTTCATATTAATTATTGGATCTAGAATAAAAAAAGTAGATCCAAAGTCAGTGTTGATCTAGAAAAACATAAACAAAAGCATATATACAAAAACAAGTCTTAGAACCAAAAAAAGATGAACAAATCCAAACCAATCTCATTTTCTTTCCACATATGATTTGTTTTGATAATCTGATCTCTGATTTTGTAGTTATTGTAAGAAAGTAGATATGAAGAAGTCAACCTATGTCGAAATGTATTGACATAAAAGATTACCGGAGAAGGCATAACTGTGGCGGAGATGGATTATGATGCGGTGCATCTCCGACGAGTTTGCTCCAAATTGATTTTCGCTGTAATTTTTATAGGGAAGATAGAAGAGAGTATTTCTATGTTGTTAGTGTTTTCAAAAGTGTACTTGTGGGTGATGATGGAGGCGGGCGGCTACGGCTTGAAGAATGAGAAGAGAAAATCTTAGGGGAGAGAAAGATGAATAAATAAAAAGTTATAATGAGTGGTTGGTGGTTTACAGAGACATAGAGAAATAAATGGAAAGTTGTTAATAAGTTGAGAAATAAATGGCATTTTTTTAGAGATTTTTTGTTGTTGATACAAAGATGATTTATTTTTAATAAAAATTCACTTGCCATTTAAAATAGTATTAATACATAGTATTTTATACACAATTGTTAAAATGCTCTTCTAGATCACTACAAAAAAAAATGCTCTTCTAGATAAAATATTAAAAATTAATCATCATTGAGAAACTTAAAATAAAAATGGCGAGATAAAACAAATTCCATGAATTCATAAAGAAGAGAGAGTAGGAAAAATAGAGTATTATTCATACTTTTTCATCTTTTTTTTTGGTACATATAAGAATTGACAAAGTAAATATGAGAAATTCTCACACAAGTGAAAGAGTCGGGGTTCGAATCCCGGTCATGACGTCCATGCCTTGCAATTTCGGCAAATTTTTGTCAGTTGAGCTAGGACTTATGGGACTTTTTCATCCCTTATTTTACATAGCCTTATTTTATAATATTATTACCAGATTCTAGATTTTTATTCATAATCATATTCAATTTATATGTAAGTTGTTTTTTTAGAATTTAATATACATATTGACAAACATTTATAATTCACTGGAGTTGTAAATTTTAATCTCTAATAAAAAATTTAAAATTACTGTTATAAGTTATTAATAAATATTTTTAAAATTCACGGGGAGATGACAATTTATATTGCGGATAAAAAATTAAAATCACTATTACAAACTATTATTGATATAAAATTTTAATCTATGGATAAATTAAAATTACTATTATAAATTATTACTGATAAAATTTCGCAAATGCTAAATAGTAAGATTTTATAGATAGTAAGATTTTATAAAAAAAAATTATGAAAATGTGTGAAATCAAGACATTGAGAATTGAAATGTACAAGTTTTCGAATAAATTATTTTTTTAAATAGAATCCTTAAAAATTGCCCCGGGGGCACCGTTTAGCAAAACCCATAAAATTTAATTCATGGGCAGATGACTATTTGTTATCACTTATAAAAGTTTTAAAATCACTATTACAGGTTATTACTGATATAAATTTATAATTCACAGCTATCTTTGGTTTGTATGAATTTTAATTTTGTTATCTTAATTTGGTGCTATCTCTAAATTACTTGAATGATTGTGTTTAATTTGCTATGTCTAAAAATAGTTATTTTAATTTCATGCTTTAACTTTTTCCACTCCGATTATTTCCACATGCACCCCCTCTGGTCCTTTTATTATTATTAGTACTATTTTAAATTTCTTTTAATTATATTATTCATTTATTAATTTTAATTAATCTATTTTAATATTCAATCTAAACCTAATATAAAGAAAATAAATCATAAAAAAATAAATAAAAATAATAAAACTTAAAAATATTCATTCTAATTTTGTTTCTTTTAAATCAATTGACATTTAAGTTGAAGCTAGCTACTAAAGGTATAAAGTTAGCTATATGAAAGCATTTTCATATCTTATGTAGAATTTGAAAATATTGATTCTTTTTTTTATAATGAGTGTTTGATATAAAATTTGTTCTCTTCATTGATATGCCATAAAACTTATTTTTGTTGTTACTACACTAGCAGTTTTGTTTAAAATATGTTTTTCTATAGATATTGCCCTGCATAGGGCTTCATTTGATGCCAATGCTAATAATAAGTCATGATTAAACATGGAACTTAGAAGATGAAAACACAATTGCCCTTGGCTATTTAAGATACGTATTTGAGTTTAAAATGATTAATTTTTTGTTATTTTTTATCGTCAGTAAAAATTTTGAAATCACTATTATAAGTTATTACTAATTTTTTAAAAAATTCACGGGTAGATGACATTTTTTATCGCTGATAAAAAATTTAAAATCACTATTACAAACTATTATTGATACAAAATTCTAATTTACGGAGAGATGATATTTTTAATCTCTGGTAAAAAAAATTAAAATAATTATTATAAGTTATCACTAATAAAATTTTAATTCACGGGCAGATGAATATTTTTCTATCGCCAATAAAAATTTTAAAATCACTATTATAAGTTTTTTTTGATAAAGAATCACTATTATAAGTTTTTACTAAATTTTTTTAAAATTCACCAGGAGATGACAATTTTTCTAAGGGACACATTTTTTTTTTTTGAAAAATAAGGCACACAATTTGCTATAACTTAATGTATACATTTTTGATTTATATGGTTTGGCGTTCGGCGAACCCGTATAACTTAATTCCATATATCTTAAATTGGATAATTTTGATATATACAACTTTGATTTATATGGCTTTGATTTATATGGTTTAGTGTTCTAGCGAACCCGTGCGTTGCACGGGTAGTAGACTAGTTTTGGTTAAAGTGTAGTACTCTTTTTTCACTTGTGTCATACGTAAGCATGACCCAGGGACTGACTACCTATACGTTGGATCCTGAGAATGTTAAATAAAGAGATGCCGAGAAACTGTCCAAATACATTGAATTGAACGTTTATCATCTCACTCCTACTTTACAAACGTTCTAGAAGAGTAGAAGTAGAATGTTGCTATTTGGATCTCGTGGCTATGACTATTTTTTTATTTTTTTTGGTAAATTCGTGGCTACTATGACTATCTTTAGAAAGAAACACAACTCTAAAATGACGTCTTTTTTAGGGTCCGTTTGGTATGATGGAAAGAAAGTGAGAGGAAAGAAAATTACGGAAATCAATGAATGAATTTAGATGATAAAGTAAACCAAATTTATTTATTGGTTTGTGTAATTTTCCTTCCTCTCACTTTCTCTCCATAGAAACAAATGGGGCCTTAGAGAGAGATAAAAAAAGACAAACTATGCTGCTGGTAATAGAAAACGCTTATAATTAAAATTAGTACATATATTTTGATGGAAATAATATAATTAAGTTATATACTTTGATGGAGTAATTTAATTTTATTAATTATATAAAAAATGTAATTTAATGTTATGACTTTGTACTCAAAAAAATAATGTTATGATTTATGAATTAGTCGGTTATTGAGCTAAATATCATGAAGTGACATTATTTCAATTAAAGACTCAAATTATCTTTTCACATGTGTATAGAAAAAATCTTATCAAAATCCCTTTTTAAATTATCCAAATTGTTCGAGGCCAAAACAAGCACGGGTCGAACAATAACATCACCAACCCAACCCGACGTTGGATAGAAAGTGGGGGAAGTCTGGAAAGGACAAGAGGAGTGCCCAAGCTACCAACTCCTTTGCTTTGAAATCAAGATTCCCACAAATGATAATATTAAGTACTCCCTCCGTTTCTTTTTAATTGTCTTTTATTATCATATTTAGCGTTTCTATTTAATTGTCCTTTTTGTATTTTATGGGTATGATTTATCAATTATACCCTTTGTCAATTGCTCTTATCTTTTTCGATAAAACCAATTAATGCTATATATTTGGAAAACTAAATCTTTTTTTTTTTAATTTTTTTTTGTTGGTACATAACATATTAAATTTTGTTTTTTTTATACATAATATATTAAATTTATTGGAAAGAAAAAGTGTGGGAAAAAAAATAGGAATTTATTGGTGGATTAAAACGAAGGTATAATAGGAAGATAACGTGCAAAAATACATTTCCTTAATTTGGTCTTATCATTCTAAAAAGACAATTAAAAAGAAACGGAGGGAGTATTAACCATTGCAATACGACGCATCATTATGTACGCACCACTCTTTCGGCTTATAAAATTAGATGTAACAATATAAATCAGTGTTGTCTGAATACGATATTTTTAGAAAAACTAATGTACGTGTATGAGTATAAATTAAAGTACATATATGTACCCGGTATAAGTATGTATCCGGTATCGGTACTCTCCTTTAAATGGAGTACCGGTGCATCATAGGACTATAAATCAAATACATCAATTAATTATTTAGCCAATTTTAAAAGTAATTTATTTTTTAAATCAAACAAACTTAATTCATATCATTAACTAATAAATGTTCAATACATAAAAGAATAATATCAAATCTATGAAAACTATCATAAATATTGACCGTCCTAACAACAATATGAGTAACCAAATTTACTTATCTCATAACAAATTTAAACTCAAAGTTTACATAAAAAGATGACATGAAAAGTAAAAAAATTCCTCTGATCATAATTTGATCAACAAAAATTAATATATTTTGTTTAAAACTTGGACTAAATACATGATGTTTATGGAAAGGGTATGATTATAGAAAATTAGTGAAGGGTATAATGGTAATTCAAATGAAATTTTTTTGCCTATAATTGTAGAGCTGGTAAGACAGGGCAAAACAGAAAAAACTCCAAAGCGGTTTAGAAAGAGTGAGTAATTATAATTAAGCAGTAGTTAACACACACAGAGAAACGCATCGCATCGCATCCATGGGTGAGAAAAGCAAGATTTTGTTCATCGGAGGAACAGGTTACATCGGAAAACATATAGTAGAAGCAAGTGCAAAAGCTGGACATCCTACTTTTGCATTGATCAGAGAATCCACCCTCACTGACCCAGCGAAAGCTGATCTCCTCAATAAATTCAAAGCTTTAGGCGTCAATTTAGTCCCTGTAAGTAATACTATACTTTGTCCTTAATGATTTTGATTTCAGATCATACACATCATGTTTATGTTTATAGTATATTAATTGCAGGGGGATTTGTATGATCATGAGAACTTGGTGAAAGTGATTAAGCAGGTGGATGTGGTGATATCAACGGTAGGTCACGTTCAGCTACCAGATCAGGTCAAGATTATCGCTGCCATTAAGGAGGCTGGTAATATTAAGGTTGTCTCTCTGTCCTTTTCATTCTCTACAATTGTGGGAACTATTTTTGACAATTTCAGTGCTTTACTCTCTATTTTTATTTTTATTTTTTATATTTTAATTTAGTTTTTCATTTACTAATCAAACGAATACACGAGTGGAATAGAAAATATGCTAGACAACACAAAAGTTGAAGCGTGAGTGAGTGAGTGACAATCATGGTGGGAAGGGGATCCCACAATTTGGACTTTAACACATGGCCTTCCAAACATTTATTTTAATTTATAATTAAAAAAAATCACATTTTAATAACGATGTTTGAAATTAGTGTCATGTTATCAACATCTTCTATGACATTTTTGGACCCTGGTTGGGGACAACCAACTCTTACATCTGCAAAATTCTAAATCAATTATATTTATGTGTAAGAAAATTTAACAGATAAATTAATTTAATCATTTTAATATATATATATATATATATATATTTAATATGTGTGTCTAAATAATTGTAATCATCTAATACTTTCTCATATTTTCACTCTAAATAAATTATGACTAGGTAGTCTATACTCTATACATCAAATTTTGTTACCTATCTTTTCATTTTATTCTAACTTAAACTGAGCCTCCCAATAGTAGCCAGGGAGATTGATTTTCCATATTGTCCATGGTTGAACTTTGAATAAAATATTTAGGGTCTCTTTGGATGGCATATTTTTGAACTTATGTAAAATAACTTATGTAAATAAATAAGCTTTAATGTACTAAGTTTATCTAGATAATTTATGAAAACACAACTTATGACAATATAATTTTTGTTAGTGAAAACTTATGAATTAACATATAAAAATTTATTTATTTGTATAAACTCTTTTTCATAAGTTCAAAAAATGTCAATTCGTTTAAAAAAAATGGCAATTCAAACTGTCCCTTAGTTGTTGGGTAGGGACTCAGAGATAAATGTACCTGCTCTAACGGATCTTGGCCGTCTGATCTGTGATCGACGGCTGAGATTATTTTGCACGGCTGAGATTATTTTGCAGTATAAAATTGTATTTTAAATATTAACTGTTTGATCTCCAATCAACGGTCACGGTTGCCTACTACATGAAACTGCGTCAGTATTAGACAGCAGTAAATCCAGGTCCTAAGATGATGGACACCATTCCCACACACTAATTTTCTAACAATTACCAACAATTAATTTTGTTGTTTCCTACCTAATTTTGAATAAAACTTTAGAGTTGAAATCCTGAATTTCATTTTCTTTTTTTCTTTTCAAAGTTTCTTTTATTGTTTCCGTAATGAAGTCTTGTTGTTAAGTATTTTAACATAAGAAAGTAGGTTTTTGCAGAGATTTTTCCCTTCAGAATTCGGAAACGATGTTGATCGTGTCCATGCCGTAGAACCAGCAAAATCTGCATTTGAAACCAAAGCCAAAATTAGACGTACTATTGAAGCTGAAGGTATACCCTATACATATGTCTCTAGCAACTACTTTGCTGGCTACTTTCTCCCTACATTAGCTCAGCCAGGACAATTCGCTCCACCTCCACCAAAGGACAAAGTCGTCATATATGGCGATGGAAATCCCAAAGGTAACAAACATTACCCACACTTAACTTTATTTACCCTTGTTTTTGGACACCGAACACTTACACGTCGACATATGTGTTGGTGTATGACACAGACACACATTTGATTAGAATTGTCGTGCTTTGAAAATTGTGTGTGAATTTTGAACTTCAAATGAAACGATTCAAAATAAATTGTCTCATATGATGATTTAATTTGCATATTTCTTGAATATGTGCAGCGGTATTCAACAAAGAAGATGACATTGGAACATTCACCATTAGAGCTGTGGATGATCCAAGAACATTGAACAAGATTCTCTACATAAAACCCCCTAAGAACATTTACTCATTCAATGAGCTTGTTGCCTTGTGGGAGAAGAAAATCGGGAAGACCCTCGAAAAGAGTTATATTCCAGAGGATAAACTTCTTAAGGATATTGAAGGTTAATTTTCTTAATCATTCTTATTAAATTTAACTCATGCTAATTGGTAGTGCATTCTTTATGAAATTAATTGATTGAAACTGATATATATATTCCCTTTTGTTTGTTGCAGAGGCACCTCTTCCAATCAACGTGGTATTATCAATCAACCATTCTGTGTTTGTGAAGGGTGATCACACAAACTTTGAGATTGAGCCTTCTTTTGGAGTTGAGGCTTTTGAGTTGTACCCAGATGTGAAGTACACCACTGTTGAAGAATACCTTGACCAGTTTGTTTGAGAGTTTAAAAAAAATTATGTATCTGAATAATAAAATGAGTTGTTTGTTGCTTTGGAATTTTAGGTGGAACTGTTCTGCCTCTTTTACTTGTTGCTTCTTATTTGTGCTATGTAAACTAGTCAATGTTTAATTAGTATTTCAAGTTCTATAATAAAAAAAAAATGTTGTTTATTTTGTCAAATGTTGCCTTGTTGGTGTCATGCGAGTCTTTCATGCTGTTGAATATGTTACTCTTTGACTGGTTGAAAATGATGAATGCTTACAATTGAGGTTCTTGGCCTCTATTTTTGATCTTTCTTTGTTTTGCCACTGTGCTTAGTCAAAGTATGAGACTAGTTAAATAGTTACAGAATTTGGATTTGAGTTTCATTGGTGTTTTCGCATTGACATACTTTGGTTTCACTTCTGGAGCAGTCAGAATTGATTCTGAACGTGTAAAATTGATTATGACTTGTTTGGTTTCTCAAAAGTAGAATTGATTCTGCCCCCAGAATTGATTTACTTGAAGCTAGAAATCGTAGCTTATGATTCTATAATTGATTTTTACACTCAAAATTTTTATTCAACTCACTTTTACAAGAATATATCCAAACATAAACCACTTTAACTTAAAATCAATTTTGGCCAGAATCAATTTTACAGAATCAATTCTATCAAAATCAATTCTCGTCACCGCAGAACCAAACATACACTAAATATTTTTGTAAGTGCACACTGAGTCTTTTATATTATTCTCTGCTTTGATATAGACATCATCATCTCACCTAATCATTTTTCATCATATCATATTATCTAATCAACTTTAACAAACTGCAATTTTTGCTTTAGCGGCATAAATAATAAACATATCACCGCACCAAAACATATCCAATGCAATACAAGCTCTCTCTATCAAGTGATGTAATGAGATAGAGAAAAATGAAGATTGTTTCAATAGGGTCTAGATCTTCTCCGAGCTCTTTCTTGTTTAGCTCTTATCTCTCTTTCTCTCTCTCTCACTATTTTTTCTTCCCTGTGAGTTAACAACCGTTGAATTAGAAAAAAGAAAGAAAGTTGAATATAAAGTACAGGGAGGATTCAACTCCGCTGAAATTTTTGCTTTGGTCAGGGAATCCAACATGTCCATGTCTGATGATTCTGACCCCACCAACACCAAGGCTAAGCTCCTCCACAATTTCAGAACTATGGGAGTTAATTTGGTCCTTGTATGTATTATCATCAACTAATAACCAATAACTAGTAACTAACTACCATATTATATTAATGTTAGAGAAATTTTAAAATGACAATGGCAGGGGGATCTCTACGATTATGAGAGTTTGGTGAAAGTAATTAAGCTGGTAGATGTGGTTATATCTGCTGTCAGTCACACACAAGCTGCTCATCAGGTCAACATCATTGCTGCGATTAAAGAGGCTGCTAATGTTAAGGTTATCTATCTTCTTCTTTCACCTTTGCCATGTTTCTTTCTTACTAGTACTATTATTATTTTTTCATTTTTTGTAAACCCTTTTGTTGTAATTGGACTAAGTTCTATATAAGGCCTTGTCCCTCTTTGCTTGAGCTAATGAGAATATCCTTTACCTAACAATAACATATAGTAGTATAATTTAGCTTCCATTTCAAAACAACTTACACTTTAGGTGTATTATTTGAACGAACTATTTTTTGACAACTTACGAGACAACCAAAATATAGAAGACAATGTCTAAAAAACTAAAATGACTTTGTATGATGTTGTCTATAAGTTGTTACAAAATGATTGTCAAAATATCATTTCTAATTGAGTATACTTTTCTTCCAAATCACTACTGTAAATAAGATTAGTTTAGTGAAATTGTCATATCTTTTGAAAACGTCCGTTTTAACAATAAGCATTTGTCCATTGGTTGCAAAAACTGTCTTCGTGAAGTTCAGTTTTGTATGCTTTACCGGACTATTTGCTTTCTTTTTTTCAAAGCTCCATTTGTATCATAACTAAACTCGAGTCTCTATTTGTAAAAATTTGTGAGGTGGTACGGGAGTGGAATCTAGGAAAATAAATTGGGTGCGGATTGAAAAATCCAGTATTATTTGGTTCACGTGTATTTGGAAGGCTTTGATTCTCATGCTATCATAAATTGAAGTGTATATATACAATTGGCATCAAGTCTTAATGTTAAGGGTGTCTTTATATGTTGTTTTTGATATTTAAAATAAAATAATTTTGAAAATCGGAACCGAAGAAAATTACTGGCTGAGTCACGACCAGGTCGCTCTCTTTAAGACGTTTCACGGTACTGCTCAAATGGTGCAAAGCAGACAATCAACCGTGCCGCCTCCAGGATAAAACAGCCCAGTTCAAAAACTAACCCGATCGAATATTGCACTATAACGATCGGAAGGAACACCTTCTTGAGTAATTCGACAAAATTACTCGAAATTGATACAACAATATCAATTTTAACTGATACTACAATACCAGTTTCCAAACCAATGAAACACAAGAGACAAATAAATTATTTTTTTTTTTTTTTTTTGGTGAAGAAAAAAAATGGAGAAGAGAAAATTGTTTGTGGTTTTATGGCTTATGTTTTTCTTTCTCGTGAAAAATGCTATATCACTTAGCACTGAAGAAGACTTTCATATATTGAAAAAACTAGAGCTGGCAACAAAATGCAACGGATAATTCAAGAGTGAATCAATAGGGGACATAGAAATTAAGTGGAATTGAAACATATTAAAACCATGTTGGAATGGTTATCAAGTATTGATTTTGTGATTTATTTCATGCATAATTAACTAATAAAAATTAGTTAATTTTGTGACTCAAAATAATATATCATCTAGGTCCAAGTCCAACTCGGTCCGACGGTGTCGCGCGCGTGTGATGATATTCGACAAGGTGTGTGTGGTCCTCCGTTCAAAAAACGAGTACCTCTTGAGCACATCCTTACTAGTCACATTTGCATATATAAACACTACTAATTAAGAGAGTGACTTAAGTGATGTGGGACTTGTTCCCACTACACTTTTTTTTAATTCACACTCATTAGTTCCAAGTCCTACAAGACCAATGTGTTTATTCTTTTTTTTTTAATCACAATGTTCCAACTTCCACACATTAAATGATCAACAAATCATTATTTTCACAACAATCCCCCACTTGAATTCAAAAAAGTGTTTCAGAGGTTTTTAAAAGATTGTGCATAAGCGAAGGTGTCTATGACTTGAACCTTTGCATAGCAAGTAAGAGCCTGATTTAGCAAGAGTGACGCTTGTCTTGAACTCTATCTCAGATTTTTCTCAAACCCGCACACAACCTTTCCATAAGGTGTTTCTTTGTAGGCCGTGCTTTAATGGCCCTGCACGTAAATCCCGGTTTCATGAACGCTCTAGGAATTCTGCCTCGAAATTCCATAGGAACCGGCCTCAGTTCCACGTTCATATAGGTGAGTCTATCAAGAGTACTCCTGTAGCTCGGTACTCCACTCATACAGAGTATAGATCTCATTAAGAGCTACAACTCATCCTTTCGCTATCAGGATTCATGCTTTTTCTAATTTTTACTTGCATGATCATCATTAACTCATCACAACTTGTTATTACCCATTGAACCTAATTCTTGGGATCTCCAGTCTTTTAGGTTGGGTTCCCATCATGATAAGTTCATATCGGCATTAGTCCCATCTTTATAGATGTATTTTGGACTTTCTCTCTAGCTAGTCCTTTCGTCAAAGGATCTGCTAAATTTTCATCAGTGCGTACATGATCCACTCTCACAGCTCCTTTAGTGATCATCTCTCTCACTGTGCTGTGCTTACGTCTTATTTGACGCTTCTTTCCATTATATAATCGATTCTCAATTTTAGCAATAGCCGCGGTACTATCACAGTGGATCAACACAGCTGGCATAGGTTTTTCCCATAAGGGAATCTTAGATAGCAAGCATCTCAACTAACTTGCTTCTTCACTTGCAGTGGCAAGCGCTATCATTTCAGACTCCATAGTAGACTGAGCCAATATGGTCTGTTTCTTTGATTTCCAAGACACAGCTCCTCCAGCTATACTAAAAATATAGCCACTGGTCGCTTTGGAATCATCCGACAAGGTGTTCCAATCAGCATCACTGTACCCTTCAAGTACAGCAGGAAATCTCTTATAATGTAATCCGAGATTCATGGTCTTTTTAAGATACCTCATGACTCTCTCAATAGCTTGCCAATGCTCATTACTGGGCCTGCTAGTAAACCTGCACAACAGTCCCACGACATAGGCGATGTCGGGTCTGGTACAATCAGTGGCATACCTAAGACTACCAATGATGCTCGCATATTCAGTCTGTCTTACGCTTTCGCCAGTGTTCTTAAACAATTTTACACTGGAATCATACGGCGTACTTGCAGGTTTACAGTCAAAGTAATTATATTTCTTTAGAATCTTTTCCACATAATGGGATTGATCTAAAGTTATTCCGTCCTTTGACCTAGTGATCTTGATTCCAAGAATCACGCTTGCCTCTCCAAGGTCTTTCATATCAAAGTTGTTATTCAACAATGATTTCACTGCGTTTATAGCAGAAATGTTTGACCCAAAGATGAGTAAATCATCCACATAGAGACATACAATAGTGCAAATGCCATTTTCATATTTATAATAAATGCACTTGTCACTTTCATTCACTTTGAATTCATTTGATGTCATCAAACTATCAAATTTAATATGCCATTGTTTTGGCGCTTGCTTAAGTCCATACAAGGACTTATCTAACTTACAGACCTTTTGTTCTTGTCCAGATATTACAAACCCTTCAGGTTGTTCCATATAGATTTCTTCTTCTAAGTCACCGTTTAAAAAAGCAGTTTTAACATCCATTTGGTGAATAAAAAGATTATAAACAGCGGCAACTGAAATTAGTACCCTTATGGATGTTATACGAGTGACCGGAGAAAAAGTGTCGAAGAAATCTATATTTTCTCTTTGTCTAAAACCTTTGGCTACAAGGCGAGCCTTGTATTTATCAATAGTACCATCGGGTTTTAGTTTCTTTTTCAAAATCCATTTACAACCAATCGGTTTGCAACCAGGAGGCAACTCTACTAAGTGCCAGGTCCTGTTAGTTTCTAGAGACTCCATCTCATCATTAATAGCTTCTTGCCATAAATCTGCATCCAGAGATGACAAGGCTTCTTGAAGACTTGTAGGGTCTTCTTCTAAAGAATATACCGAATAATCCGGTCCATAATCTTTAGCTACTCTTACTCTTTTACTTCTACGAAGTTCTGTTTCTATTTCTTTGTTGCTCTCGGAATTTCTTATCACCGGAAGGTGACTTAACTCGGTGCCCCCACTATTTGTGGATTCATTGCCCCCACTATTTCTAGATTTAAAGGGAAATTTATCTTCATAGAAATCAGCATCAACTGATTCTATGATCACTTTAGCATTTAGGTCAAAAAACCTATATGCCTTACTGTTTGCTGCATAGCCAATGAATACACATTCATAGGCACGACTAGCGAGTTTGACCCGCTTCGGATCCGGTATCCTGACATAAGCAAGACATCCCCAGGTTCTCAAATAAGACAAATTCGGTTGTCTTTTCTTTAATATCTCATAAGGTGAGACCACATTATTAGCCTTGGGGACTCTATTCAGGACATAACAAACAGTCAATAAAATTTCCCCCCACCAGTGTGAGGCAGCACCAGAATGGAGCATACTAGCTACAACTAGTTCAGTAAGAGTTCTATTCTTTCTTTCTGCTTTACCATTCATTTCAGGTGAATATGGTGCAGTCGTTTCATGGATAATTCCATGTTCCTTATAAAAATCATTGCACAATATAAAATCATATTCAGTTCCCCTATCGCTACGAAACCGCTTAATTTTCTTACTAAATTGATTTTCAATTTCAGTCACAAAAATCTTAAACATGTCAAGCATTTCACTTTTATTTTTCATTAAATATACAACAGTATAATCAGAACAATCGTCAATAAAAGTGATAAAATAGCGTTTACCATTTCTAGTCAAAGTTCCATCAAGTTCACATATATCAGAATGAATTAAATCTAACGGTTCAGATCCTCTAATTACCGATTTATGTGACGATTTAGTAATTTTCGCTTGACTACAAAATTCACATTTTTCTATGTCATTAGCAATTAACTTTGGAATTAATCCTAGATTACTTAAATTAAGTAAAGAACGTTTACTAACATGACAAAGTCTAGCATGCCAAATATTAAAATCACAAACAGAGTAAACAGAAGGAGAAATTTTATTCAAATCAACATTCAACTTAAACATGCCATCAATAGCGTAACCTTTCCCAATAAAAATACCATTCTTAGTGATGGTGTACAAATTAGCCCCAATAGTTTGATTAAACCCAGCCTTATTAAGAAGAAAACCAGAAACTAAATTCTTTCTAATGTCAGGCACATGCATGACATCCTTCAAGATCAGAGTCTTCCCGGAGGTGAACTTCAATTCAACATCTCCAATACCAGCAACATCAGAGGTGTGGGCATTTCCCATCTGCACCTTCTTATTTTCAGCAGCCGTGTATGTTTTAAACATAGCACGTTCATAACAAATATGACGAGTAGCGCCAGTATCTATCCACCAACCATCAGTACCACCAACCATATTGATTTCGGTGATCATAGCAACATAAGGCTCATCAGTCAGGTTAGCCTGTGCATTAGGGGCAGCAGCAGGTTTGTTCCTGAGTCTACACTTCTTTGCAAAATGACCCGGTTTACCACAGTTGAAACAAGACAAACCAACTGAACCAGAGTCATTCCTATGAGCAGGTGGATGCTGTTTAGCATTAGCATTATGGGCCCTTGAAGGGTTACCATTCTTAATTCGGTTCGTTTGACCGCGGTTCTGATTCTTAAAAGATTTGCCCGTAGGCTTCAGAACTGCACCGAATTTCTTTTTATTGTTGCTGGAGACCACATAGGCCTCTTCTTTCTGGTCTTGCCTTCTGGATTCCTCCTCAATACGAAGGCGAGTAATCAAACTCTCGATTGAAAATTCTTTTGTTTTATGACGAAGTTGATTTTTAAATTCTTTCCAACCAGGGGGCAGTTTGTCAATCATCACTGCAATTTGAAACTGTTCGTCAAGAGGCATACCTTCCGTTATTATTTCATGAGCAATTTTCTGAAGTTCATGAGATTGTGTCTCCACCGACCTTTCATCAACCATCTGGTACTTCAGGTACCTACTAACAGCATACTTTTTCACACCGGCCTCCTCGGTATCATATTTCTTTTTCAGCGCCTCCCAAACATCCTTAGCACTTTTGTATGTACTATAATAGTCATACAAATCATCACATAGACCATTTGTAATGTAACCTTTGCATAAATAATCATTATGCAACCAGAGTTGTTGTTCCTTTTTCAATTGAAGCTCTTTTGCAGCAGGATCAATCAAATCCTTTTCTTTTTGTTTTTCAGTCGCTGCATCAGGCTTATCAACCTTGTCACCGATGGTGAGTGGTTGTTCCTTTGTTCCGGAACTCGATCCTACAAGACCGACAGGAACAATGGGCATATCCTCATTCAAAACGTGGACAACTTTTTTCAGAGTTAAAAATAAAAACATTTTTTGTTGCCAACGTTTGAAATGGAGACCTTCAAACTTGAAAGGCCTTTCGGTTGCACCAACAGCCGAATTTCCAATAATTTCTTCGGTATCCATAGCAGTTTTGAAACGTCTTAAAATTGTTGTTTTTGATATTTAAAATAAAATAATTTTGAAAATCGGAACCGAAGAAAATTACTGGCTGAGTCACGACCAGGTCGCTCTCTTTAAGACGTTTCACGGTACTGCTCAAATGGTGCAAAGCAGACAATCAACCGTGCCGCCTCCAGGATAAAACAGCCCAGTTCAAAAACTAACCCGATCGAATATTGCACTATAACGATCGGAAGGAACACCTTCTTGAGTAATTCGACAAAATTACTCGAAATTGATACAACAATATCAATTTTAACTGATACTACAATACCAGTTTCCAAACCAATGAAACACAAGAGACAAATAAATTATTTTTTTTTTTTTTTTTTTTGGTGAAGAAAAAAAATGGAGAAGAGAAAATTGTTTGTGGTTTTATGGCTTATGTTTTTCTTTCTCGTGAAAAATGCTATATCACTTAGCACTGAAGAAGACTTTCATATATTGAAAAAACTAGAGCTGGCAACAAAATGCAACGGATAATTCAAGAGTGAATCAATAGGGGACATAGAAATTAAGTGGAATTGAAACATATTAAAACCATGTTGGAATGGTTATCAAGTATTGATTTTGTGATTTATTTCATGCATAATTAACTAATAAAAATTAGTTAATTTTGTGACTCAAAATAATATATCATCTAGGTCCAAGTCCAACTCGGTCCGACGGTGTCGCGCGCGTGTGATGATATTCGACAAGGTGTGTGTGGTCCTCCGTTCAAAAAACGAGTACCTCTTGAGCACATCCTTACTAGTCACATTTGCATATATAAACACTACTAATTAAGAGAGTGACTTAAGTGATGTGGGACTTGTTCCCACTACACTTTTTTTTAATTCACACTCATTAGTTCCAAGTCCTACAAGACCAATGTGTTTATTCTTTTTTTTTTAATCACAATGTTCCAACTTCCACACATTAAATGATCAACAAATCATTATTTTCACAACATTATATATTGAATACTGTATTGTAGAGGTGTGTGTAACATGCATCTCCCTGATTTGTTGTGTCATGTCTCCAGAGATTTTTTCCTTCAGAATTCGGGAACGATGTTGATCGTGTCCATTCCGTTGAGCCAGCAAAATCTGTATTTGCCGTAAAAGCCCAAATTCGTCGAAAAATTGAAGCTGAAGGCATACCCTATACATATGTATCAACCAACTCCTTTGCTGGCTATTTTGTACCCTCATTTGTCCAACCTGGTGCCACAGGACCACCAAGAGAGAAAGTCGTTATCTTGGGCGATGGCAATAAAAAAGGTAACACCATTACCCAATACATTTATGCTTTGTGATTTATTTGTCTGTTAATTTTAGAGTTCAGACTTGAAATACTAGTTAGTAGCAGCAACGTCCAATATTATTATAGTGTGTGTGTGGTGCGCACATGCGGCTTACTGTCTTTAATTAGCATATATTTATGTTGAATATGTGCAGCGGTGTTCAACAAGGAAAAGGACATTGGAACCTACACTATTAGAGCCGTGGATGATCCAAGGACATTGAACAAAATTCTCTACCTCAGGCCTCCTAACAACATTTACACATTCAATGAAGTTGTCGCCTTGTGGGAGAAGAAGATTGGGAAGACCCTCCAAAAAATCTATGTTCTAGAGGATAAACTTCTCAAGGATATTGAAGGTTGGTATAATTACCCCCACTTCAAGTAAATGCAAATTACGCTAATGTTATCCCTATGTTTCGAAATGCGATTCTTGTTACAATTTGAAGTGAATTTTATTATTGAAAAAAAGAACAAGAAAATTTATGAAGATGGTGTGATTTGTTATACTTGTTATTGCAGAGACACCTTTTCCAGAGAATGTAGGATTAGCGATCTGTCATTCGGTGTTTGTGAAAGGTGACCACACTAACTTTGAGATTGAGCCTTCTTTTGGGGTTGAAGCTTCTGCTTTATACCCGGATGTCAACTACACCACTGTGGATGAATCCCTTGATCACTTCCTTTGAGAATTATAATTAAACAATTAAAGAGAAGATATGTACATTATGCTCTTGTAATTAATAATGGTGACGCTGTAACTATTCCGCCTCTTTTACTTATTGCTTCTTATTTGCTATGCAATAATGCAAACATATTAATGTATTAGCCCACACTAAATTCTTTTTAAAGATTGTCATGTGAGTTATGACAGTAGCTCAAAATATTGTGTAATATATGTCTTTCTCGCTATAGAATAGGTTACTATAGTATATATTGATTAGTTGAAAACGATGATGCTTGAGTTTTCGTAGTTTCTGCTTCTGATTCTGTTCTGTTTTATCACCTTACTACAGTAAAAGACACAAAACAAAGACTATCATGCTAGTATATACTTTTACTTACAACTGATTTTATAGCTATATACATACACAAAATTTTCCACAACAATCACTAATTCACAATAGCATTATATTGCTAAAGTATTCCATATCAATTGAGACTAATCATGGATTCATGATATGGACAAAGATGACATTTATATTTACTATCATTAAATTGGTTCTATTCTTACCAGTTTGATTTAGTGTTGTTCCACCAGGACATATATAAGAGTGACTCAAGTGCTTTTGTATGTGACATTTGTTTGTTGAACTTGGATTTGTACTTTGGATTTGGAAGCATCATCGGTGCTATTGGAATTGTTGCTTATAAGAGTGTGATTATGATGTGAGTATGACTGTGATGGAGTCGCCAATGGTAATGATACGGTTGCGGCTGGTGCTGGGGCAAGTTCCTCTTCAGCCATCATCTTAGCCTGTGGTGGCGGTGCTGTTTTTATGATGTTGTTATTCTGTGTGTGCCCGTTCATTCTTCTCACCTTCATTGTTTCTGTTATATTTCCTGCAAAGTTGGACAAAGAGATTAATCGAACAAAAGTCGGAAACAAGAAAATTATAAGTCCTGAAACAAGATTGGTTACCATTTAAATGGAGCTCGGCTTTTGAATTCTCTGACAAGAGAATAAGTGTTGGTGTGATTATTGTAAGGAAAGCCCAAAAGGCAAATGTTGGAATTATAGTTCTTTCATTCATCATCATATATCTCTTGTGAAATTAAACTAGAGCAATTTCTATATCTCCTATTAGTAATGTTTATAATTTTGACATGACAGAGACTTTTTGCGGGCGAGGGACACGCAGAAAATACCAAAGGCGTGGAAATGTGAAGTTTCAGGCTTGAAGAGATTAGTTGGCCATGTTTAAACATAATTGTTATCAAGATCAAGATATATAGTATTATTACATAGAATAATAGCAACTGCTACACAATTTGAGTGTTTTTTATTATAATATAAATATAAACTAGAGTCAAAGTATTGACAACCAAACTTTTGGTTTGGTTTATAGGTTGTTGGAGGGTTGTTATATATAGACATTGATGATTGATCTGGCTTGTTGTATATATACATTATACTAATCTTTCATGGCTTGTACAATTGGCACTGATTCTGTTTATTCTACTAATTATGATTTGGGACAATACTTTATAATAGCACTCCTTATTGATGCTTACTTTCCAACACCTAAACCATGCTGCAGTATTTTTATTATCACCAAATTGTATTCAGGAAGTAATACTCTGAAATACTATTTAATTTGTGTACAAGCTCTTATTGACTATTTGATTGTTAGAACAACCTTCTCAGGACATTTAGAAGGTTCCTATAAAGTTATAAACAAAGCATTAGACTAAAATTGAAATCAGCTAATGTAAGAAATTTACTTGCATTTTTCAATACTTAAAATTGATTTTGGTATATGTTTGAGAATTTTCAATAGGAATTGATTTTACTTCTAAAAATGATTCTAAATCCATGCTGAGATTTATAGTTTTTGCCTCTGCTTTACATTTATATTCAATTTTTTATTTGAGAATTATTAAACAAAAGATTTCATAATTCAACCAATACAATATCAAAAGAATCTTACAATATGAAGACGCATGTTTCACCCCACTTATTGATGTTAAAAAACAAAGAAAAATGTGAATCCTTTTTTTTTTCTTTGTCAAAATGTGAAGAGAGGTACTATTGCCTTCTAATGATTTTAATTCTTTTTTTTCTAATAAAATTTAGGGTGAAAAGATGGTGCCTCAGTACAAGACAAAATAGAAAAAGCTTTAGATCCAACACTCCTCTAGATTAATCATTCTTACTAGAGAAAAAATTAGGTAAATTTGAGTGGAACGATGTTTTTTCGCATCCCCATCGCTACTTAAGTTGCGAAAAAATATGAAGAAAAAAGGAAAAACAATTCGCATCCGCAAATTCATTTCGCATCCAAAGATATGAACCTTATAAAATCTCATTTTTTTAATCTCTTACCCTTCCTTCACCCTTATTTTATAAGGTTTGCATCCTAGGATGCGAACTGAGTAGATATTATAGGATGCGAACTGTTTTTTTCTTCAAAAAAGTAATGGAAGGCCGGGGGGAGCAAGAAGTCTTGTTGAGGAAATTTTCTCATCCCACCCCCCATGACTCTTTTTAACCCCCCAATATTCCAATTTTACCCCTGTACAAAAACTTCAAAACGTGTTTTCCGAAGTTTTTCTAGTTCAAATTTATCAAAATTTCGGAAAATACATTCCGAAGTTCATTTTCAAGGTAAAAAAAACTTCGGAAAATGCGTTCCGAAGTTTAAAACTAGGGGCAAAAATGGAAATCCGGGGGGGGAAAAGAGTCACGGGGGGTGGGAAGAGAAAATTTCCTTGTTGAGTACTGTTAGCAGGCCAACCCAGATAATTGGACTGGGCCCAATAAAGTCTTGACAATGAATGAATCGGGCATTGAACATTTTTAATGAAAACCCGAAATTGCCCTCACCATGAAAGTGGGTCATTGATTCCACGTCTACCTCGACCTCTCAGTCTCTGATGCTGAATACCGAAAACTCAAAAAGCATTGTTAGCTGAAATTGATTGTAGAAATGGGAACCCTCGGAAGAGCGATATACAGCGTCGGTAACTTGCTCCGAGCCACCGGACAGGCCGTTGATCGCATCGGCTCCCGCCTCCAGGGTGGCTACTACATCCAAGAACACCGTTAGTCTTCTTCCTTTTTCCTAATTCCTAATTCAATTTCATTTCAATTTCTCTTTTCGCATTTTCTTGATAAATCTTCTTACTCGTTGTTGTGTTTAGTGTCTAGGCATCGAACTGTGTTGAACATATTTGATAAGGCTCCTGTTATTGACAAGGATGTGTTTGTTGCCCCAAGTGCTGTTGTTATTGGAGATGTGGAAATTGGAAAAGGTTCATCAATTTGGTATGGATCTGTTTTGAGAGGTAAGGGAATTTAATTCACCAATTTCATTTCAATGTCACAACATTTGGTTTCAATGATTTGATGTTTTTGCAATCAAATAGTTTGTAATAACGCTTTATAGGTCTGTTTGGATTTGTTTATTTGAGCTTATCTAATACCATAAGAAATTGAGAGACTGTTTAAGAGTGCTTATAGAAACAACTTATGACATGTCTGTAAGCTCTTTTCAGCTTATTTCACAAGTTCTGTAGAACAACTAATGAAAACAGCTTATAAGCTATAACTTACATGAAAATAGTTGGATTTTATTTATCTTTTGTTATAGATATAGCTTATAAGTGCTTAGTTAAATTGTTTATCCAGAAAGAACCAATTTCCATATGGAATGCTCTTATTGTAAAACAAGGGTAACAATTTTGTGCAACTCCGATAAAGTGTTTTTCTTATATTTTGAAACACAGTTTTCATGGGAAGTTGCATTTATTTTTTCATCTTATAAAGTAGATTAAATATAAAATCTTTGTGAATTGTATGTCTTTGTCTCTGTACTTCAATAATTATATGCGGCAATCATATTTGAAACATAACATTGTGAATAGGTGATGTTAACAGCATCAGAATTGGAAGTGGAACTAACATACAGGATAACTCCCTGGTGCATGTTGCAAAGTCGAATTTAAGTGGGAAGGTGTTGCCTACTATTATTGGGGATAATGTTACTGTAGGTCAGTAAAAAAAATTCCACAATCAACAATGTGTTTGCTACATACTACAATTAAATTGAAATTTAAAATGTAACAAATTTCACTGAGCAGGTCATAGTGCTGTTATACATGGTTGTACTGTTGAGGATGCCGCTTTTGTCGGTATGGGTGCAATTCTACTTGATGGTGTCGTTGTTGAGAAAAATGCTATGGTTGCTGCTGGATCCCTTGTGAGACAGAACACTAAGATTCCATCTGGCGAGGTATGTCTATGGGTGTATAATATACTGTCTGATTACTGCTTAATTAGAATTAGGATTATGTACAAGTTATGTTAGTCTAACTGTTTTTGCAATTCTACTATACTGCTAAGCTGCCAGTCTAGGACTAGGGGGTTCAATTATATTCCGTTTTGTTTTTGTTTATTTTATGGAATTTCTCATAGAATTTGTTTAAGGACATACTTTAGTTAATGAGATAGTTTTGGGAGAAATATTGTAGCATTGGAATCGTTTAATATAATACTAGTATACATTAGGAATATTCTTTGTTATTTTTCAATAGTATTTTATTGTGCAGTTTTAAAATTTTACACACCAAAGTTGTTATATTTTAGTACCCAAGAGGTTTCTGTAACATAAAGCATGAGATCCCTTGTTTATTCCTTCAGATTTGAACCTCACCTATTCTTTCTTATAGCTGCTATTTTGCTATCTCTCTATACGAACACTACCACTACCACTACCACCCTGTCACCATGATACCAACAGCCGCAGCAAAATAATTCTACTGTGGGGTATGACTTTGGCTCTAAATTAAACCCCTAGAAAACACATATATGACAGAGGACAAACTTGATATGACACCATAACATGGCTTTAATATATATAATAGATAAATTAGCATAAAATAACATAAAACAAAAATCTTAAATTAGCAGAAGAGCTGAATGTTTTAAAAGTGAGCATAAATCATTGCATGCAAGATATAAATAAAGTGCTGTTAAGTTATAAAAATTCAAAAGATGAAGGTAAGATATTGTGAAATGCAGTCGGGTGCATCCAAAGTGTATGACATGAATACTTGTCCTACATGGTTTCAACTACCATTTTTAATTATCTTTGCTTTCCTGGCTAGTTCCTCACCCTTCTTATAAATAGACCCATATCCAGATTCCTATCACTTATCTTAACTGTTACTTAATACTAATATCAGGATCAAACAGTGCCTCTTGAACTGCATGATTTTTTATACCTGCTTATGCGTTTTATTATAAGATTCAATGATTCAGGGTATTTATGTTATCTCTTGGAAAAAATCTAATAAATATATCTATTATAAGGCTCGTGAATATCTCTCATGTGATGAAAAGCATTTGTTAATTTTGATTTTATTTTTGCCTGGGCAATCCGGCCGGATAGTAAAGTTCTATTGTTTGTTAGGCTGTTTTTCTTGACTACTTGCTATGTGTATCATTCAGATCTGTAAACACAATCTTGCTTGTTTTGTAGGTTTGGGCTGGCAATCCGGCAAAGTTTCTGAGAAAGCTCACCGATGAAGAAATAGCTTTTATCTCCCAGTCAGCCACCAATTATACTAACCTTGCTCAGGTCCATGCAGCTGAAAATGCAAAGTCCTATGAAGAAATTGAGTTTGAGAAGGTGTTGCGTAAGAAGTATGCACGTAAAGATGAGGAGTATGACTCTATGCTGGGTGTTGTTCGTGAGATCCCACCAGAGCTTATTCTTCCTGATAATGTCTTACCTGATAAAGCAAAGAAAGCTCTTCAAACATGAGTTCTTTAAAAGCAGTGTCTTCAATTCCAATCTTGAAATGATTTCAAGGAGTATTATTTTTTTCTTCAAATTCATGGAAGAGGGACTATTTTGGTTCTTAATAACACCAAACAATTTCTAGGCTAGAGTTATGGCTACTTCCAAGTTCCCAGGAAGCAATTGCTCATAATCTTTCAAACTCTGTTCTCCACTTTGGAAAAGGTGAGTGGGTGATAGGGTCATGTATGTCGATCTTTAGTGTTTGATGTATTCTATGCAAGTGATTTCACTTTTTTTTTCCGCTGATCTTTTTCTTTAAGACATTATTGGACTCTCGTAAGCTCTTGAGGAGATTATTATTAGTACGAGGACATTTTACTCCTTTTTGAATCTTTTCTAGCCAATTTGGAAGTTAAAATCAGGAAAATGATTCTTCCAAAGAGTGTGAAAGGGTTGAATAACGCAATTCACATTAAGATCCTAAGTAGAGGGGGTTGTGGAAGTGTTTGTTAGAAAAATAAACAAATCAATACATTTTTTGGGTACAAACTACAAAGTAAGAAAGCAAGGCATAATTTTACCACCAATGACCCGATTCACAATTTGTGAACACAGCTGACTTTGCAGTTCCTTTTAGCATTCAACTTGATGCATAGAATCTTCATTTCTTTCAACAAATGAGTAGTTTTATTAATATTACTGTATCATTTATGATGAAGTATGAGGATGTAAAATTATAAATCTAAGCTATAATGATAAAACCGACATGTTTTCCCATTGAGAAAATGAGTGTAAAGTTTGAGTTCATCTAAACCATTACTTGGGTTATAGAAATGCATAGGTTCAACTTCCATTCATGTGCTCGATTGGTTCCATTTCCATTTCCATTTTCTTTTCCATGGGTTTCCTCCATGGAGGTGATCTTATTTGAAATATACACTAGATTACTCTCGTACATGGGTTTTAAACCTCAAGTGTGAGTCTCCCCTAAAACTAAAAGGAGAACTAATGTTTAATGGAGTGTAAAAGAAAACGTGAAAGTTATCATTATTTATCTCAGAAATATAAATCACGTTCAAATTTCAATTAATTTTTTTTTTACCTTTTTTTTAATCCTCCGATTCTCATTAGAAGGGAGTCTTGATAATTATGTTTTGAATACACAATAAAAAATTATTGTACCAATCTGAAGAAAAAGAAAAAAAACATAATTAACATTATGCCCCAATCTACCAATAAACCAAAATAAGAGTTTAATTCGATCAAACAAAGCTTAAAAATCCACCATCGCTCCTCTAAACATAATGTTATTCTTCATCCGCCAAATGCTTTACTTTGGCAGAGCCAAACCGAGAGGAAGACAACTCAAGCAAGACTTTAGGTCTCTGTTATTTTTCATCTGTCAAATGCTTCACTTTGGCAGAGCCAGCCCAAGAGTAAGATAACCCAAATAAGGATTTTATGCCTCCAAAAAAGAAAAAATAATAAGAAAAAAATATTTCTCATAAATCATAAATTCATTAGTTCACAGTAGGAAAAATATCTCAGAGTAGGATATAAAGGTCTTCAATAAAAAAAATTATGAAAAAAAAGAAATTGATAGAATATCATTAGTTTTAAACAAAAAAGTCTCACTTTATATGTCTAACTTTCTCACCTTTTTCTATCCCTCAATTAAAAAAGTGTTTTCATCCCAAATCATGATTAAAGGTTTAAAGCTATCAACATCCATCCATTTAAAAACTTGTCTCCATAAAACTACTCACATGATAGCAATTGAGAAATAGATGACTGCAAAAAAAAATTTGCAACATGCAACATAAAACTTTGTAAAACAAAATAAGAACTAAAATAAATAAAAAATCTAAAATTTAGAGACTAAAATTATAAGGACTAAAAATAAAGATTAATATAGTTCTAGAAACCAAAAAATATATTCAACTTTTATTTTTATATTTTAATATGTAAACTATCAAATTAGTCAATGACTTTGTAGAACACTCTCAAATAGATCCCTAATTTTATAAATATTTCAAAAATGCTAATGATTTTCTTAATATGTCAAATTAGTCTTTGTATTTAGGCACTTAATATCAATTACATCTTATATTTTAATAAATTACTATTAATTTTATCTTTAACTTTATCAACTTACTATCAATTTAGTTCGTACTATATTTTTAAAATGATTAATATGAATAAAATTTGACAAAATTAAATACTCTTTTACAATATTTATAAAATTCTGTGTTTTTTTTTTTTTCCTTTTTGACAAATATTTGAGTGTGTTTTAGTGACCAATTTAGTGGTTTTCCTCATTTTTTGTATTGCTTTTGGTCTCTAATGTCATGTATGTAGGGTAGGATAGACATAAAAAAATAAAAGAAGAAAGGAAAAGATGATAAAATTATAGTAGTTGCGAATCTGTTCGAGATTTGGATGGAGGGTAAAAAACAAGGGTTTAAGGGTGGCGCCTTTTAGAATAAGAATGCGAAATTATATGGCGCAAAATCCGGAAGTGGTGCGGCGCGTTCGTGTCTTATGCAGCAGCAGCAGTAGAGGATAGATAGATAGATAGATCGATCAATCAATCGATCGATCGTCAGATCCATCTTCCTCATCATCTTCTTCTTCTTCTTCTAAGTAATCAGCAATGGTTGCCGAAAGTTTTTGTCAGAACCACCAAAACGTTGAAGAAGAAGAAGAAGAAGAAGAAGTAAAAGCTCCTTTCATATTAGGTCTTCAACCATCTGCACTCGTTGACAACGTAGCTCATGTTGATTTGTCCTTGCTCGATCGAATCCCCGGCGAACGCGGTGGCTCCATTCCCGTCTGTGTTCCATTGTTTCTTCTTTTCTTTTTCTCTTCAATTATTATTGTTATTATCTTTATTTAGTTAATTGCATGTTCTTTAGGTTGCAATTGAAGAGCTTGAACATATACTTAGGGAAGTTAAATCTAATTCCTCTGATGATGATGATTCTCATTCTTCTATGATGAAAACTATGGCTGGTGGAAGTGTTGCTAATACAATTCGTGGTCTTAGTAGTGGTTTTGGGATTTCTAGTGGAATTATTGGGGCTTGTGGTGATGATGAACAGGGTCAATTATTTGTTAATAATATGTCCTCTAATGGTGTTGATCTTTCTAGACTCCGTAAAAAGAAAGGACACACTGCACAGGTTGTTATACTCAGCACTCACTCGCTTATTTCTTATGGCCATGTTTGGATAAACACTAATTAAGCCATTATAGCTTAAGCACTTATAGTGTTAATGTATAAATTATTTCCATAACAAAAAATAAAATATAGTTAAATTGTTTTCTTATAAGCTGTAAGTTGTTTTCATGAGCTAAGCTATCCTAGAAAGCTTATGGAGATAAGTTGAGAACAACTAATCGACATGTCATAAGCTCCCAAGAGTGTTTCTCAGTAGATAAACTCAAATAAGTCAATCTAAACAGGCTCCATATCTTGTTTTCATAAATCAAATGCTTTTATCTCATATTAATTTTGCTTTCTACCAGTGTGTTTGCTTAGTAGATGAGTTGGGTAACAGAACAATGCGACCCTGTCTCTCAAATGCTGTCAAAGTTCAGGTATTGTTCTCACATCAACCGTCCTTTGTGGTTAGGTTAGAATTTAATATATGTGTAGGTTTCTTAATTTATTTATACTTTTCTTTTCTTTGTTTGGTAGGCTCAAGAATTGTTGAAAGAGGATTTCATAGGCTCCAAGGTTCACTTCTTCACCAATTCAATGTTCTGTCTTTTATATATTTCAATGTTGTTGTTCTCATAGCAGGGATTTAAATGATTTGATTCAAGCATCCTTTTTTATTATGATTATTTTGAACATTTATTCCACTATAATGTAATGTAAAATGAAAATGACAGCGCATTGGCCTTACATCTCGTCTCTGCAAACATACTAAAACGTTATTCTTCGATCTGTCCATCCATATAGGTCTACCACTAATAATAATATATCATCTAAGGGTTCTCTGTGAACTTAGTTGTTGATATATTTATTACATTTCAGTGGTTGGTGTTGAGATATGCAATACTCAATTTGGAAGTTATTCAAGCAGCCATTGCTTTGGCCAAACAGGAAGGCCTTCTTGTTTCTCTGGACTTGGCCAGTTTTGAGGTATTTTAATTACTCTACTACTCAGAATTTCCCCTTCCCAAAAGTTCTTTTAAAAGACTGGATACAACAAAGGTTTGATGAAACTAAAATTCAATTCCTTTCTAGTAGGTTTTTTCCCACTTGAGCTTGGGAAGTTTGTAAACTAAGTTTTCATTTGCAATGTTTTAACTCAACAAAGAAAAGGATTCTTATAAAGAACTACTAAGGGCCCGTTTGGATTCAGCTTATTTTTGAGCTTATGAAAATAACTTATGAAAATAAACAAACTTTTATTTTAATTCATAAGTTTTTATAGACAAAAATTGTATTTTAATAAGATATTTTATTATCATAAACTACCTTGAAAATCTTATAATAATACATAAAAGTTCAAAAATAAGTCAAGCTGTTTTGCATAAGCTCAAAAATAAGTCAATCCAAACAAGCCGTAAATCAGTATAATCACGAGTCACCTAGTCAACACAACAATTATTGAATATGATTGATTTATTGTTGCCATTTGCATAATGAGATCTTGATAAAGAACTACTAAATCAGTATAATCATGAGTCACCTAGTCAACACAACAATTATTGAATATGATTGATTTATTGTTGCCATTTGCATAACGAGATCATGATAAAGAATTACTAAATCAATATAATAACAGTCACCTAGTCCACACAAACAATTATTGAATATGCGTGATTTATTGTCACCATTTACCTAATGAGATCATATTCTTCTCTATAAAATCTCAAATATGAATAGATGATAGTGCACTAGGGGCCTACCAATATAAATATTTAATGAAAATATGCAAATTTCATTTTTAACAGGTCATTTGTATAATTTATAAAGCATTTCATTTCTCACTCAAGATGATCTTTTTATTTTGGCAAGATGGTCAGGAACTTTAAACAGCCACTTCTGAAGTTGCTGGAATCCGGAAACATAGACCTCTGCTTTGCCAATGAGGATGAGGCAACGGAACTTTTAAGGTGACTGTTGTCGATAGGAACATCAGCCCTGCTTTATATCAAGATATCATTTGCAAAAGATAGAATTTATTAATCAGTTTCCAAGTTATTGACTACCTTTATTTCATTTTATGTGTATTTTTATTTTAAATAATTAATTAATATAAATTTACTTATGATGAATTTTAGGGGCGAACAGAATGCTGATCCAATAGCTGCTGTAGAATTTCTTGCCAAATACTGTCAATGGGCTGTGGTAACATTGGGATCTAATGGATGCATTGCTAAACATGGGAAGGAGGTTTGTTAAGATTTCATAATGTTGATGTTTTCCTGCTAGCTTAATGTTTTTTTTCCATAATGTTAGTATATCAAACTTCTTATGAGGAAAAGTTGTACCGGGCCGGCAGCTTTCTGCATGGTCTTTCATTGAACAACCGTCAACATTCATCATTCTTATCAGTAAAGATTAACCAACATTAGCATCATGGGACCAGTTTTTGGAAAGAAATAGTTTCCTGTTGAATTGATGAATGTAGTTTAAGCACATAATGGTCCCAAATCATTAGGGAAAAGTCCTGTAGTTTTACTTTCTTGTCGCTTGGCCATCATGTCAACTTGCATTCTAGCATAGGTGTTTAATCGATTGACTGATCACTAATATTTTTACATGTCAGATGATACGTGTCTCGGCCATAGGGGAATCAAAGGCAACTGATGCTACAGGAGCAGGAGACCTTTTTGCAAGTGGATTTTTGTATGGAGTGGTCAAGGGTTTGCCACTAGAAGAATGCTGCAAAGTAGGCACATGCAGTGGTGGATCCGTCATTCGCTCTCTTGGGGGTGAGGTGACATCTGAGAATTGGCAATGGATGTACAAGCAGATGCAAGTACAGGGTCTACCTACGCCAAATGGCTTATGAAAATGAATATTGGCAACTTTTGCATCGCTTACCGCTTCCTTTATAATTTCCCTTTTGCTTTATTTATTTTTAATTAGTATAGTTTATCATTCATCACTTACTATCAATTGGAACGACCGCCATAACAATTTATGGCTGGTTCGGAAGACCTGTGAAGGCACAAGTTAATTTGAATCTCTAATGTACTTAAAAGCTTGAGGTGACTATGAACTGATATTTCTCGCTTAATATTAACTACAAAGTTGAGCTTTACTTCAATATTTTTTTATCAAAGATGAACCTGCTTGCTCAAATGGTTTTTCCTGGTTTCATGAGTTTTAACTTCATAGTTTAGAAAGGTGGATCATGTTGTCACGTTCATGTATTGCTTTCTAAAATAGTTTTTTGAACAAGAGTTCACTTAACATATAACAACATATTTCAGAATATCACAGTCACTTGGAATACGATTTTGCTTTTGCATGCACGACTTTAGATTCTGCATGCGTGAACTGAAAGCACAAAAATCAACGAAAATTAGGCCTTCTCACCTAGTTGACTTTCTATTATTTGGAATGGTCAAAATTAGTAATTAGCTTTAGATTATTTTTTTTGAAGAAGCTAAATTACCCCACCCAAATTGGCACTAGAGAGAATCGAACTTGAGATCTTAAGAGGAGCACACTCCCAGGTTCCAAGCCAATTAGCTTTAGATTATTGTTTTTTTTTTTCTTTCTTTGTTATGGTTTAAACCATGAATCTCTCACTCCTTTAACCCTTATACTACTACAAATATTACTTTCGGTAACACTTTTCAGCCAACATTTATATTAAATATTACCATTTTTAATAAAGCCCCACTAAACATGACTCTCTAACTCCATAGTCCCACTAATTCATTTTATTTGTGAATTTTTATGCTTTGCTACAGTATGTCACTTGTTTGTTTGTAATGATTGGCATGTTATGCATTGTTATTAATATTATATACTAACGTGCAATCCGTGAATTGTAAAAAATTAAAATTAGTTTTTTTTTGAAAAAAATTAAATAAAATATTAATATTTAAAACATTTGAACTTACTTTGAAAATAAGAATTTTATTTTTAAATCTAAATGATAACATTTTTAGCAATATTTAAACACTTAAAAAATGTTTGAATGTTTATTATAAAATTTTTGTCGACGCTTCTATTCTTTATCATTTCTGAAATTTTAAAAAATTCATGTATCCGCATATTTGCATTGTACCGCAGTCGTGCCTAGGGGTGGGCATAGTTTGGTTCTGAGGGAAAACCAAACCGAATTAAACCAAACTGATTTTAAAATTCATAATAATCGAGCCGAACTAAATTGTTTGTATTTCGAACCAAACTAAACTGTTAAAGTAGTCCGGTTTTATGGCTCTAAACCAAACCATAATCAACTTTTCACTAAAACAAACCGAACCATTTAAGAAAATCGAACTGAACCAAACTGATAATCATGAACCGAACCGTTTCAGTTTAGTTTTAAAACTGTGTTTGGTTTTTTTAAAACATACTGTGATCCACTTTTAGTAACAAAAAAAAAATGACATACTGTGATAGCTTAAAATGGGAAAACTAAATTTTATACTAGCATTTTCAAAAGATTCAGCTGCTCTTCAGTGGCCAGTGATAATACAAAAAATCAACTCAAGTTTCAACTTAATATGCTCCCGAAAGCCTAAAACCAACTATTACAAGTGAGCACTAGCCTAAAGTCTGAAACAATTTATTGCAAGTGTACACTAACATTGCTCAAACCAATGTTATAATCATCCAACCGGCTACTTGTTAAGTACATGGAGCATTATAGCATTCTGTGCATGCATTCGGTTCTCAGCTTGAGGGAAGACTATTGAATATGGAGCTTCTACAACTTCGTCAGTCACTTCCACCCCTCTCTCCGCTGGTAAGCAGTGCATGAAAAATGCCTTTGAACCAGCCGCATCCATAAGACTTTGATCCACCTGCATTAGGCATATGATTTTACATTAATTAAACAATTCAAATATCACATGAATGCAGAGGATTTAGTGCCACATATTCAGAATAAAGTCAGAAAATTACAGAGTCAGTTGACGGGGGAGGGAGAGCGAGGGAGGGCATGACATCTAATTTGTCACCGTTTTGAACAATCTACTTGATCCTAAGTTCCTAACTATAATTGGTACTTACATGGGAAATAGAAGTGGCTGTTGATTCTGAAATCTATGAATGAACAAGTTAATAACTATAATTCCTAAATACTAGTATATTCATCCTGTAGTCTATGAACTTCTAAATTTTACTACATAATGCAAGTATTATCTTATTATTCATCAATTGGAACAAGTCATTCCTATTTCTTTGTTACAATTGGAGGTTCGACCATTCAAGCACTTGGTTATTAGAGGAGGAAAGGTGGACTGGTAGAGGATCAAACCTCTTATATGAAAGCCGAAGTCTTGATTACTTCCGCATGAGGCAATTAAGTCTAATCCTATACCAGGCTACTACCTACTTTGTTCGCAAGTCCATACAAAAGATAAATCATTTCATTGTGCGAGAAAAAAAAATCATTTCAACTACAATTGAAACTATCAAAAGTAACATTATCAGTTTATCACTATGTCGCAATAAAACTTCGTTTTTATTGTACCTATAATTAATGCACCAATCCAACCCCGCTCAATATGTATTGCCTAAGCTAACCCCAGGTGGCCACAGAAAAATAATGTCACATCCTACAAACTTATTAAAATATCTTGCTTTTGCCCAAAAACACCATCTTTTGAGAATACAATTTTGTATTAAGTACCTGAAATCCTTTAAACACTTGGCGGCGGTATGCAGCTTCTTCCTTTTGCCCCATGCTGGCCCAGACATCTGAATACACAACATCAGCTCCTCTAACAGCTTCTTTGGGATCATTAGTTATCTCAATCTTGCTTATTCCAGCTTTCCTTGCCTTCTCAACTGTTTTTGCATCAGGCTCAAAACCTTTTGGACATGCACAGACGAAGTGAAAAGGAACTACAGCTGCCAACAACAACCATGAGTGGACAATATTGTTTCCATCTCCAACATAGACAACCTGACATGCATATCACAAAAAACGATCAGGCAACCTTTCTCTTACCAATGCCACCAAGAATTTGAAAGGATAGCTTTTCAAGACAAACACACACTGACCTTGGTTCCTTCAAACCGACCTATGTGCTCAATCATAGTAAGCGCATCGGCCATTATCTGGCAGGGATGATTGTAGTCTGTCAAACCATTGATGACTGGGACAGTTGCATACTTTGCAAGATCAAGTATGTCCTGCAATTAATTAAAATAAAAGGAGAATAAACCAAAAGTGTTTGTTTATAGATAGAACAATTGATCGCGTCACATCTCTGAAGCATGTATATAAATTACCCCCGAGTCCTAATGAAAATATATCATAGCAAGTCTTGCAATTACAAAGAAGCTACTTTCGTTTTGATACTAAAAGCTCACTCAAATTGTAAGAGACTTCTAATAATAAAAAAACTCCAGATTGATGCGGCAAAGTCCTCTCAAGGTCCCATGTTAGCATTACATTTAATCCAACACTACACACAACCTATACTAGCACAAAGACAAAAAATAATAAAGACACATATCGTTCTTCAGTTGTTGTGTACGTGGCATAGTTGCATATTCACTTATTTGATCTTTCAACAAAGTAGGTGTTAGACTCGTTTCTAAATCGTGCATCTGATAGCATCTAAGTACAAGGTATAGTTTCTACATAGTTTTTCTTTCCAACCTCTTTAGGAGTAAATACTTAATTAAAGAATTAAACTTGCTAACCCTCATCAAGGTTGTTTTTTCAATAAGGGTGGGACATATTGAACATGCACACTATCCCGAGGTGAAGCCAATTGCTACTTGGCATCACCCAACACTAGTAAAACATAAGCACAAGGATGGTAACTGCATTCCAAAACTGATATCAAATATAACTAAACTAAGCGACATAGAGACTCTGGGTGCGTTTGTTTTGGATTTTTTTTAAAATAGATTTTATAGTGTTACATAATTTTGTGAAAAAATAAAAATTTACAAAGAAATTTTTTATAAAAGCTTCAAATCAAAATTTGGTTTGAATAGTTATTCTTAAAATATCATTTTAGGCATTTCATCATTTTATTGAATTTTTTTTTGGATATCAAAATTTCAAAAAAAATCATTTAATTTGAAGCTATTTCAAATAGATTTTCATAAAAATCATTTTTGAAATACAACTTTTTCAAAAAATTGTGATTTTGACTATGTTTTGTTCTTCAATAATGTATGTTTATGTTATATGATGTCAAAATTAGTGTTTCAATTTAGAAAAAATGAATATAAAAAAACTTGTAATATTTTGAAAAACGATTTTACAAAATCCATTTTCAAAAATACAAAGAAAAAATCCATTTTCTTAAATCTAAAACAAACGCACCCTCTAAGTGACCACCGGTGAGCAGTGAGCAGCATACCTGATGAGAAAAAACACGAGCCATAATAATGTCATTATAGCGAGACAAAACACGAGCAACATCACGAGTCTCCTCTCGCTTACCCATTTGAATATCATCAGGTCCTAAGTAAATAGCATGACCACCTAACAATGAAAAACCGGTCTCAAAAGAAACCCTAGTCCTCATAGATGGCTTTGCAAAAATCATAGACATTGTTTTCCCTTCAAAAGGTCGAAATGACCTGTCCCCTGATTTCAACAATGTCTTAACCTCAATAGCTCGATCTAATATCTTCAAAATAGTGTCCTTATCAAAATCATCTATGTGAAGAAAATCTTTCAACCCATTTCCAACTTTCGTTGTTTCAGTAAGCCAAAAAAAAAAAAATACCAAGTCAAAACTACTCGATAGACACTTATTCAAAACCCAAAACAGTTATTTTAAATTAAACCTAAAAAAATGATGAAAATGAAATCTGAAATTTGGAAGCGGATGATAGTGAAATGGAATTACCGGTGAGAGGAGATTCGGCGGCGAGAGGTGGAGAGGCGAGGCATGATACTTTTCTTGGGAGTGGAAATGGAGAAGAAGAAATTGAAATAGAATTGCGAAGAGTGTGAGAGAGGTAGGGTTTGTTGTGTGAAGAAGCAACGGCGCAGTAAGAAGAGCAGTGACCACTGATCACAACCATTATTGTTGTTTCTCTATACTTCGTATGACACTTGCTGCTTTTTTCTTAGCTTTTCTCAGTTTAGTTATACTCCCAACCAGAATAATGTTTGGTCCAATTCTATCGCAAATTTCCATTTATACCCATTACTATGCCCACTTTATTTTTTTAATAAATAAATAAAATTTATATACTCATAAACATTATAAATTTTAAAGTTAGAAGTACTTTTTAATGGTTCTTATAAAAAAAGTACATTTTTAATGGATGACCAACAATGGATTCATGGAACTGGTAAGGGTTTCGTTTCTTTAAACATTATAGTAAGAAGATTGATTTATGACTCATATATGGAAAAAATTGGTTGAGAGTAGGAATTCAAGTTGTATGCCACACATATTTTTTTATGGAGATTAGTCATCGCTAATAATAAAAAATTCGTACTAATATTATGGTAACAAAAAAAAAAGTTAAGAGTACTTTAACAATAATAAATTGATTCAAGTGATAAAAAATTTAAGTCGTAGAAGTAAATCATCAGAATTTATTTTTTTTATTTTAAGAAAAATCACCAAGATTTACTCAATGACGGCGGTGAAAACAATATAACAAAAAAAAAGTCAATCCTACATATGAAATAATTTACAAATATATTTTTTTCTTGTGTTGACTTTGTCATTTAAGTCAACAATATTTAGGTCCCGTTTAGATTGACATTTTTTAGCTTACATAAAATATTTTATCCAAATAAATTTTTATGTTAATTCAAAAATTATCGTTAACGAAAATTGTATCTTCATAAATTGTTTTTTCATAAACAAACTTGACAATCTTATAATAATACATAAAAACTTATTTATTTACATAAATTGTTTTGTATAAATTCAAAAAAATCAATTCAAACATAGCTTTGATCATATTTAACCTATATATAAACTGTTTTATATAGCCATTCAAAAATTCAAAAAAAAAAAAATGAAAATTAGCCAATCAAAACGGTAAATTACATTTTCAATTTATCAAGTTAGAATTTAAATTTGTTAACAATAAAGATGCAAAACAAAAGTAAGACAGAGAGATTAGGGTTTTAATAATATCAATATCATAACTTATGGAAAGAAGAGTTACAACAAAAATATATAAAACATTCTAAACAAACAAAACTACAAAAAAACTTAATATCTTAAACCCAATATATTATTATCTAACAAAATTACATTACAGACCATTATAATATTTCATTAATAAAAATTAACATGATTTATTTAGTTTTATCTAAGAGTGTTATCTTATTATTGTCAGTTTTATCTAAGAGTGTTATCTTATTATTGTCAACGAGAGTCTAATTTGAGTGTTGAGAGATGAAACATTTTTTGTATGCAAAATGTTAACAAAAGTGGCCGGTTTAAGAGTAAAAGTTGGGTCAGCAATGTTATCTTTTTTTTTTCTTCTTATGTTAATCTTTGATTTTTAGAAAAATGAAGATTTGATATTTTACAATTCGATCACAGAGTAAGTAAAGTATGATAAAAGATTGTTTCAACTAAGAGTTGAATTAGAATTCTCTCAAATAATTCATCTTTTAGTTGAACTTGTTAACCACTTAATTTGAATCATTTGATTTCAATGTAAATATCTTTTAAAATAAATAATTTGACAAATAAAAATTGTTTGGAACTTTAAAGGCTTGTGTTTAGTTAATACAGAATCATTAAATATCAAATTGAAATGTTCAACTCAATATTATGCACAACCGTTTATTATGCTAACTTTTTAAGATTTAATTTCCATAACTTATAATCGTCAGATTTTTAGACATGTTTGATTTTGCACTATCAAGTCTAATTCGACCAATGGAAGAAAATGGCAGCAAAGGTGTGGTTAAATGCGACATGGATGTGGCTATATTTCAAGAACATGGTTGCTATGATATAGCTATGTGTCTTAGAGGGGAGCAGAGTGAATATTTAGCGGCGAAAACAACATGGTTTAAGGGTACACTACATTCTCGTGAGATCGAAGTTTGAAAATTAAAAAGAAACGATAAAGTGTTTTAGTAATATGTATGAGCTTAACTTCGATGTCCATCGAACTTGATTATAAACGAGTGGTTGACGTCATTTTTAATAAGCTTAGCACCAATTCCTTGTTTGGGTAACGATGCAACAATATAGAGATTTAAAGATCGATTTATCAATTAAAAAACTTAAAAAATATATTTATTAGCTAAAAACACTTACTCTTGAAAAAAAATTATCAAATAAAAAGTCGAAGAATATCGTAATTTTGATCAATAACTTTTGTATGTATTTGCTTTTGTAGTGAGGAAAAATTCTTGTATAGGCACAAACATAAATAATATAGTGTTAGACATATGACTATATTATTTTTATTTTAAATTTTTGCGATTTGTTTATGTGTGCTCAAATATATTTTATTTGAATTTGTGGCTATGTAAGTCTTGCTCGTGTGGTGCATATGATTTTTATTGTATTAAACTAAATTTTATATAAGCATTAATAATATGCTGTTTTTTGTAAGTAAGTAGAAGTTGTAGTTTTTTTTTTTTTTTACATTAAGTAGAAGTTATTGTTGATAAAAAAATGTTTATCACATGCAATATTTTTGCCACCCTCAGTATATTTTTCTGGTTCCGTCCCTGTTTGGAGCTATTCTTGATATTTGTAGAGCTTCACTTAATATGTTTCGTTATGAAGCAAATATATAACGTAACTTATTGTTAGCAAAAACATGATATTATATGCTAGTTTTAAAATTTAAATTCATAATTATATATCATCTTATATTACAATTGTTATTAAAATAAATAAGTTAATTTTGTTTATTTTAAAAACAAAATTCTAACTCAACCAAACTTATTTTTAAACCTTACGGTTGGGGTTGGAATACAAAATCCCAACTTTAGTACAGTAGTATGAGGTAGTATATGGACAAACATGGGTGATAATAAATTTTAAGCTGAACCACCACACCTTTTTCAGTGGTGCATATCATATTCATATGACCTTATTAAGTAAAAGTATTACATATGGTTACCCGCTTGTACACCGATACATAGGGGCATAGTTTAGTTTTGGAGTAAAACTGAACCGAACTGAACCAAACTGTTTTTAAAATTTAGAATAACCGAATTGAATTGTTTGTCTTTAAAACTGAACCGAACTGTTAAAGTGGTTCGGTTTTATAGTTTTAAAACAAACCATAACTAAATTTGCACTAAAAAAACCAAACCATTAAACTGAACTGGACCGAACTGGTAATCATGAACTGAAGTGAACTGTTTCAGTTTGATTTCAAAACTGTTGGTTATGGTTCAGTTTTTTTGGTTCAGTTCGGTTTAGTTTAACAATTCAGTTTGGTTTTTTGGTTTTTTTGCCCACCCCTACACCCATACATAGACCATAGGCACATCAATGCTTCCTAGTTCCTACTACTTGCTAGTATAGTACTAGTTGCTATATGCACAACCCGCCTAGGCCCAACCTTTCTTTTACTTGTTCAACCACCACGCCGGCAATGTATTAACTTTTCATATGAAGTTCTCTAATCAATACTATAAAATCAAATTAATACTATACACTTTACCTTGATTTACCAAAAAAATAATAATATACATGTATTATCTTAATTAATGGCCTCATTTTTTAAGTGTAATTCAATTGATAACCATCAAATACATTATTGGAGGGGTCGATTTAAATCTTAGATTCATCACTTTTCCACGCACACTTGTTTGGTTTCAATTCTGGAGCAGCCAGAATTGATTCTGAACGTGTAGAATTGATTCTGACTTGTTTGGTTTCTGGCGTTTGGCAAAGGCAAACGCGAGTCTTGTGCTTCCAAACGTGATTTTGCCGTTTTTGTGTTGTTTGGGTAAATGCAAAACGCAATTCTCTTCACCGTGATTCTTAACTCAAACGTGAGTTTTCTTGAAGCTAGAAAACCAAGCTTTTGCGTTAAAGAAATGTGATTCTGAAATATCTATTTTATGGTAGAAGGTATTTTTACTAATTGCCCCTATGTGACTGTTTGAGCTGTGATTTTGACTTTCTTCTATTTTAGAGTTGCTATGGCTTGAATCATAGAAAAAGCATCACACCGCTTCATCTTATTGTAATTTTGAGTAAAGGAAAGTGAAACGTGCCATGGCTGCTGCATTTTTTGGTATGGCTACAGTGTCATCTCTAAGGTTGGGGATGATACTTGAGTGGGCTCTATTTGCGGGTCAAAAATGAAAAGAAGAAATGGGCTCCAATTTCCAAAGTCCAAAGGCCCATTTTTTTGTCTTTACATATAAATATTTAAATTTAATAATACAGCATAAATTTTTTTGGCCTATAATACAATATAAACTTAAATAATTATATAAAATTTATTTTAAATACACATGTCTAAGCCCATTTTGGTAATTATACATCTAAAATCAATTTTGATTCATACTATCCAAACAACACAAAATATTGAGAATCACTTTTACATTAGTATATCCAAACATAAATCAATTTTGTTCAACTCACTTTTAACCAAAATCAATTTTATCAAACTCAATTCTGTTAAAATCAATTCTATCCACCGCCAAACCAAACACATACTTAAAAGTATAATTGATTCTGCCTCCAAAATTGATTCTATTTGAAGTTAGAAATCGTAGCTTCTGATTCTATAATTGATTTTTACACTCAAATTTTTTGTTCAACTCACTTTTGCATAAATATATCCAAACATAAATCACTTTAACTTAAAATCAATTCTGGCCAAAATCAATTTTACAGAATCAATTCTATCAAAAGCAATTCTCATCACTGCAGAACCAAACATACACTTAAAACACTTAAAAGTGTACGAATCTATCTCTAAATTTTTTGAAAAAAAGAAAGATACCGTATATAAACAACTTTGCTTCAACACAAGGGAGGAAAAACAAAAGAGCAAAGAGACAAAACAGAATAATAATGAAGCACAAATTCTCTCTAGTTTTCTTAGTTCTTCATGTGATCTTACTACTCAACGTAGAAGCAGCAGATGATGAGTTTATCAAAACAAGAGGAGTGCAGCTTATGCTTAATGGTAGCCCCTATTATGCCAATGGTTTTAATGCATATTGGTTAATGTATTTTGCTTCTGATCCATCTCAAAGAAACAAAGTCTCATCAACGTTTCAAGAGGCTACAAATCATGGACTGAACATAGCCAGAACTTGGGCTTTCAGTGATGGTGGATATAAACCACTGCAATACTCTCCTGGATCCTACAATGAGGAAATGTTCCAGGTTTAGTAATTAATTAATTTACTCTTCAATCTTCATTATTTCCATTTTTTCAATTTTGAACTTTTTTTTTGGTCATGTAATTTTAAACTTTTTTATCTTATAAAGTAAATTTAAAACTTTTTTATGATTAAATATGTTTTAGTTCAACTGAAATTTAAAATTTTGTTTTTAGTTTAGTTTTTGTACCCATTTTCCGGTGCTTAAAAATTACAAATTATATTTTGTCAAAAAAATTTACAAAATTATATGATTTTAGTTGTTAAAGAGGGGCTAAAAAATGTTGTTTTATAATTTGAAGGGGGTTACAAAATGGATATAAGTATTAAAATTTTGATATAATTGTAACATTAAAAATATATTTAACTCATTTATTTATTATACTTGTATTCTTGTAGTAAGTTATTCATCCTCTGCTTTTTTACTCTGTCTTGTTGGATATTGAAAATAAAAGGGATTGGACTTTGTACTAGCTGAAGGCAGAAAATATGGGATCAAGGTGATTTTGAGTTTGGTGAACAACTATGATAATTTTGGAGGAAAGAAACAATATGTGGAATGGGCAAGGAGTCAAGGCCAGTCCATAAATTCTGAAGATGATTTCTTCACTAATTCTGTTGTGAAGGGTTATTATAAAAACCACATCAAGGTAAATTTTATTTTTATTTTCATATTGCCATCAATATATTATGTTTATTTTCTTGTTGAGAGATGAAGAAAAGCGTGTACTCAACTGTCCCGAAGATGTAACTTGTAAAGGGATATAATCTTAAAAAAGTTAAGAAAGGGATACATGGTTCGATCCTTGACTACTAACATTTTTTTCTCTAATAATATGTATTAACAACTAATATTTTTTCTATTAAAAAGAGAAAATGTACTCAATAGGATAGAATGAGTGAGAATCTAAACATAAAGTTAGATAGATTTTATGATAATTTTTTATCAAGGGAAAAAAAATAGTGAAGTGTTATAATTATTTACTATAAAATATGAGGTTTCTTACATTTCATTGAAATTGTTTTAAATAATTTAGAAGAGTGGGTAATCAGTCACAAAAAAGCATATGGAAGAAAAATTCATGTCATTAAAGGACAAATTTTTGTCCTAAATGTTATGTTTTTTTATCTCTCAATGGTTGGTCTTTCTTGGTCACATATTTGATGGACCTTACCTCACCAGTACTTATATATATATATATTGTGGTTAAAATTACTCTGACATTGAGTTTAAATGTTCCCCTTTAAGAGCATGAAGTTAATGTTTCCAGTTTCCACGAAATATCTCAACCAACCAAAATATATATGTTCTCACCTAATAGTTGTAATGGTTGACACATGTAGTTTGTCATACGAAAAAAATAAAGAATGATACATTAATTTTTTTTGCCTTGAATAGTTTAGAAAATAAAGTAAAAAAAGATATTACTAATTATAATATTGGAGCTTTTACGTGTATTATTATTACTATGTATAGACTATGCTTACAAGACGTAATAGCTTGAGTGGAGTTGCTTACAAAGATGACCCTACAATAATGGCTTGGGAGCTTATGAATGAGATTAGATGCCCTTCAGATCACTCTGGAAATACGGTTCAGGTAAATCTTAACATCGTACAACATACTACTTAAATTCATCACCATTAAACTAAACCAAGTGATTTTGAGACATTTTTTGAAAGGTATGCATGAGACATATATAGTAGTAAATTTTAATTTTGACCTTTTGAGTAGTATTAATTAATTTTTGTCAACATAAAAATGAGAAGGTAAAGTTAATTATAATATAAGAGAAAATTTATTTTTAAATATATTGAGTAACTAATATACCTAACAAATAACAATATACTTTAGTTACTTAATATGTGTAAAAACTAAATTTCTCTTATATTGAAAACAACAGGGACTATTTAGGTAGTATAAATTTTATGGTAGTGATGATTGTACTCCATCCATATTTTGAACAGGGTTGGATTAGTGAGATGGCATCTTACTTGAAATCCATAGATGGAAACCATTTGCTTGAAGCTGGTTTGGAAGGTTTCTACGGGCAGTCAAATAGAGACTCTAATCCTAACTTCCAAGTAGGAACCGATTTCATTGCAAACAATCAAATTCCCACCATCGATTTTGCAACACTACACTCCTACCCTGATCAATGGTTTGCATTTTTAATTTCAATCTTTTTTTCTAATCATTGGATTTAAATCAGCTAAATGAGTTCATAAAAAAAACACAACTAAATTGGTAGGGTGAACTTTAAAATGTAAAACACAAACAATAAACGATGAGTATATATTAACAAATTAAAATAAATTTCACCAACAATGAATTAGTCTAAATAGCAAAGTTTTTGGTCAGAGTTTTAATTTCTGACTAAAAACGTCAAGTAATTTGACATTTGAATTGAATCAAGTGCAATATAATATCACTTTATTTTCAGTTCCTAAAACATTTTTCAATAAATATTTACATTATTATTGATAGGATGTATATATAAAAAAGTTTTAAGCTATGTGCCAAAAAAAAGTTTTAAGCAGAAAGTGTCTATAAATTAAACCCAAATGACAACTAGTTACATAGTTTAATTATTTTTTTTGTGTAAAAAAAAGTTTATTTTTTTTATCAATCACAAATAAATAAAAACAAAAGCAGTAAAGCTGTGTATGTTTGGTTTCAATTATGGAGTAGCCAGAATTGATTCTGAATGTGTGGAATTGATTCTGGCTTGTTTGGTTTCTCAAAAGTAGAATTGATTTTACCTTCAGAATTGATTCTACTTGAAGCTAGAAATCGTAGCTTCTGATTGTAAAATTGATTTTTACACTCAAATTTTTTGTTCAACTCACTTTTGCATGAATATATCCAAACATAAACCACTTTAACTTAAAATCAATTTTGATCAGAATCAATTTTACAGAATCAATTCTGTCAAAATTAATTTTTCTCACTGCAAAATCAAACCTACACTAATTCCATCTAAGCTTCAAATTAAAGTTTCCTTTGAAACAGCTAGTGAGGCGTCAAGAATTCTTAACTATAGGGCCACGCTCATTTTACAACCATATTTTATGCATTTTAGTGCAAAATAGTTATATAATGCAGTCTAATAATATACCTATTGTTTCATGATGCCATCCTATTATTAATTTTAATATAAATTCTAAAAAATAAAATTAAGAATAGTATGATCTTAGTATTGGATTGTGATTTTGTTTTGTTTTGTTTTGTTGTACTTCCAATGAGCAGGCTATCGAATAAAGGCTATGAAGACCAAATTTCATTCTTACATGGTTGGCTCAATGAGCACATCAAAGATGCACAGAACATCCTTCACAAGCCACTTCTATTTGCAGAGTTTGGCATTTCTACTAAAAACTTAGGCAATAATAACTCAACACTGAGGGATCAGTTTTTCAATACTGTATATTCAGCTATATATTCATCAGCAAGTGGTGGCGGAGCTGCTGTTGGTGGTTTATTTTGGCAACTTCTTGCTGAAGGAATGGATTCTTTCCGAGACGATTATGAGGTTATATTAGCTCAGAGCTCCTCAACAGCTACCTTGATTGCTCAAGAGTCTCAAAAGTTAAGGCGAATTCGGAAGATGTATGCCAGACTCAAAAACATTGACAAATTGAACAAATCAAAGAGAAATTAAACGGTTTCTACAGCTGCTGCAATGTGTAACAGGTGTAGGAGATCCAAATTAAGAATTTTTATCAGAGCATATAATTAAGGCTGATAAAAATAAGACAGCTATCAATAATATTTATTTATATTCAGAAACTGATGATACATTTTTATTTGGAAAATGACTTGTTACAAAGCAATCATTGACTAGTAAGCTTGTCGTGACACCGACGGTGAGCTTGTCGCTGCTGCTACTTGGGAAATGAGCGGTGCCAACGATCCAACCCTTGCTGAAGCTTAAGCACTGTACAACGCTGTCCTCCTAGCCGTGGATTGTTGCTTCCGGGATGTAACGTTCGAAAGCGATTGTTCCAAAGTCATCGATTTAGTCAACAGCGAAGGGTGCATACCTAGGTCTTATGTGGGAAAGGTGATTTGGGGTATCAAATGTAACGAAAGGTCTTTTAGCTTTAGACACATCAATAGAGAAGCTAATAGGGCTGCCCATAGAATGGCTTTGTTGCTATCCTGTTTCAGGACATTATTCAGTTTCCTTCAAAAAAAATAATAATCTATAATAAACGGCCTCTAAAAATGATTCTTTTTAGAAAATGATTTTAAAAAAAAATCTATAACAAACACTATCAAAGTTAAAAACCCAATATTTGACATCAAATATCATCCGCTCATTTCATTAAATCTAAAGGTTCTAAACTATCATCAAAATGATATTAGCTCAGAGCTCCTCAACAGTTAACTTGATTGCTCAAGAGTCTCAATAACTAAATTGAATTCGCAAGATGTATGCCAGATTCAAAAACATTAACGAGTGAAACAAATCAAAGAGAAATTAGATTACAACGGTATGTTGGTCAATAAATAAATACTATAGTCTTAGATTTAACAGTTCCTACAGCTGCTGCAACGGTGTAGGAGATCCAAATTAAGAATTTTTATCAGCATATAAGTAATGGCTGGTAGAAATGAAACATAGCTATTAGTGATATTTATATTCAGAAACTGATGACACATTTTTATTTGGAAAATGACTTGTTACAAGCAAGTATTTCACCTACGTAAGTGTGAGCGAGTTTATGACTATTGTACTCACGATTTATGACTAAACTCTAGAGAGGCCCACCGGAAAATTTGGTGCGCTTCATATAACTGTTCCATCTTTAATTGTTGCATTCTTCAGTATAACAGTGATGCCCGACCTAATGTAAAATCCTTCCTTAGTTTTGTCTGCTTCATCAACACCCTGAGAAGTCAACATGTTTAAATCAGACCAGAAAATGTAATACACCAGTAGTTAAAATCTTTAATGTAGTTAATGAAAGCAAGATTTTGAAATAGCACTTACATCAGCATTTGTAATGATCACATTTCTTCCAATTTTTGCATTCTTGTCGATAATACAATTCCTTAAAAATGTCCAGAATGAAATAATCAGAAATAAGAAAAGGAGCTGTCACTTAATGTCGATATTATGCAATGTACATTGGAAAATGGAAAGCATGGCACAGCTCAGCTTGGATTGTTATTTGTTCTTCTAGCCTAGAATCCAGATAAGCGGGAATTTTTGTATGAATCAAAATAGTTTTCGTGTGACATAATCGTACCTTATTTTGGTATTTTCTCCAACACCAACTGGGACATTTCCTTCTGCCAGCAGAGATGCAATTTCAGTCTCAGTTTGATAGTAATCAGCACCCATCATCATGGTATCCTAGATAGCAAAATCCATAAGAAGGCGTATACCAAATAGAAGATGAAAAAGATTCAAATCAATGAGCTAGAAGGGTAGAATACAAACAAAGGTTCATCTCATCATCTAATGCGCATCCCCAATATAAGTATAAAACAAACTAACAAAAAAAGTGACAAGTGCAGAAAAGTAAAAAATGTATACCTGAAGCTCCACACCAGACTCTAAACGTGATCGTATTCCAACAATAGAATGTTGAACACTACACTCCCTCAAGAAGCAACCATGAGAAATAATTGCATCCACAATCTATTGAAACCAATTAATCATTCTTAAAGTAATGTCAACAACAGAAATCAATCAAGCACTTATATTTAGCACAAATTTCCATGTAAAAGCTGATTGCAATACCTTGCATTTTTCTACTTTGGTGGGTGGTAAGAATCTCGGGGAAGTGAAGAAAGGTGTCTTTGGATCATAGAATTGAAATTTTGGAGGCTGCAAGTAATGACACAAATGATTAGTAAATTTGCTACACTTATCCTTATGGGCAAAAACTTGCTCCAAAGTAAAATCATGTATTCACTTTTTCTCGATTGCATTATCAAGTGTCTGGCTATCAGCATAAACATGGGTACTGCAAAATTAAGGCTTGTAAATTTTGAAAGTTTCCCTAACAATGCAGTAACTTGCATACTTTTCCTCATTTGTGAAGATTTCCTTATTTTTTTAAAAATTGAAATATGACCAACTTTAAATTCTAACGTTTAAATTTTTCCAGCCAATTGCTTGTAGTTCAACTTCCAACCATGCAAAATCGTTTGAACTATAGTCAGTGAGCATGACCTTGAGAAATATGAACCTAAATAAAAATAAGTTACAGAATAGTCAAACATACATTTTCTGTTAGCGCCAAATTTGCATCAAAGAAGGACTTTATGGTTCCAATATCTTCCCAGTAGTCATTGAACAAAAATGCCTGAGAATGCAAATAGAAACAGAAACATAAAGTTAGTTACTGGTAAACCTAAAGAGATTATTTTCCCTATTTGAACTTATAATAGTAGTAAGGATATTCCTTTTCACCTGGACATTGTGCCCGCTCACAGCAGATGGGATAATTTCAGATCCAAAGTCGTTGCATGTAGAACCGTTCAATCTTAATAGTTCCAGTAGGGTCTCAGTTCTAAACACGTAGACACCCATGGACGCAATATAAGGATGTTCCTTTGCTTCTTCTGGAGATAACCCAAGAACCGTGGTATCAACACGCTGCAATTATTAGTGATACATTAGCTAGGCAACAACTGGATTAAGCTTACTAGCAATTATTCAGGTAAAAATGAATGTGAGAAATCTCAGGCTTGATAAACGGTTAACGCACCATTGCTTTTAAATCTGATCCCTTGGGCTTTTCCGCAAACTGTATAATCCGCCCCGTTCCGTCAATTTTCATCAATCCATAATCTGATGCTCGGCTACAAGACACATAAAATGATATTATTGTTTGTAAAAGTTCCGCATCAGGCAAATAAAGTGGTATGCCTTCATTGTAAAGATTGAATGAAACCATATCAGGCAGATATTTCATGTAGATATACCTGTCGTTCATGGGAAGACATGAAACTGTGATATCAGCATTTGTGTCGATATGTTTCTGCAATGATATCCCCAAATCAAAATTACCGTTAGTTTTAGAAAACGAATAACGGGGTACAAAATCCATTAGTTGTAATCTTAGCTTAGAAATTATATCAAATTTCACCTGTACAAAATCCATATAGTTCATTCGGTAAAGATGAATGTGAGAAATCTCAGGCTTGATAAACGGTTAACGCACCATTGCTTTTAAATCTGATCCCTTGGGCTTTTCCGCAAACTGTATAATCCGCCCCGTTCCGTCAATTTTCATCAATCCATAATCTGATGCTCGGCTACAAGACACATAAAATGATATTATTGTTTGTAAAAGTTCCGCATCAGGCAAATAAAGTGGTATGCCTTCATTGTAAAGATTGAATGAAACCATATCAGGCAGATATTTCATGTAGATATACCTGTCGTTCATGGGAAGACATGAAACTGTGATATCAGCATTTGTGTCGATATGTTTCTGCAATGATATCCCCAAATCAAAATTACCGTTAGTTTTAGAAAACGAATAACGGGGTACAAAATCCATTAGTTGTAATCTTAGCTTAGAAATTATATCAAATTTCACCTGTACAAAATCCATATAGTTCATTCGGTAAAGATGATCACCAGAAAGTATCAATATATGCTCAACATTCTTGTTCTTAGCATCCTGTGTGACAGTCCAGGCACATTAGTCATACCCAAAAGAAAACCAGCATAAGTATTTTCAGCAAGAGAAGTTCTAAATATTTCGGAAGTTTTCTTCACGAATAGCTAAAATGACAAATGTGTAATTGTTTTAACCAATAAACAGACGGTTATAATCAGGTTTGGCAGAAATTACACATGATTAAAAAATAGAGCCAATCACATTTAGTCTTGTGTTTCATGCCACATTGTTTTGTAGTAACAGTTATCATTATCCTTTCGTCAAATATGCAACATCACAACATTTTACCTCAAAAACCCATATAAATTGCCTCACAGCATCAGCTGTCCCTTGGAACCATTTCTTCCCGGCTTCTCCAGATGTTTGAGTTGCAGCCAATACCTATGTGTATGCAATTACAATCACCATCATATTTCATTCTTGTTAGTAAAAATGCTGCTGCCTTTTAAACAATTTACAAGTAACTCACCTCCACAAAACCCTCCCCAAAAGTGGAAACATTTCCAAAATTGTAGGCGCGAGACAAGTGTCGGTTAAGAGAGAAAGAATTATACTGTGTTAAGATGAATATTTTTCTAATACCACTGTTGATGCAATTGCTCATAGGGACATCAATGAGTCTATAACACCCTCCAATTGGAACCTGCAAAATAAAAATTCACCAATATAGTAACAAAAAAAAATTCATAATTAATATGCATAATGCAATTGAAAATTGCAAATTGCAAATTGCAATCACTAGTACTACTAATAATCAACATTGAAACACTTTATAGAAAGAATTAAAAAAAAATGAATTTTTTTTTACCGCAGGTTTGGCTCTTTTGCTAGTAAGAGGAAAAAGTCGAGTTCCAACACCACCACCCAAAATGATTGAAGCAACACTTTTTGGGTCTGCTTTGGGAGTCTCAAAATAAGGTCCCTCTTGAAAAGTCTAAAAATCAAGAAAGATAAAGAAGTTGAAAATCAATAAAAAGTTAATCTTTTTAATTTGATTATAGTAGTTTACCGTGGACTTTTCATAATCGTTGATCTCTGGTGTGAGAATAGCGTGTGAAGTTCCATTTTTTCTAAGATTGATGTGAGTTTTGGGTGATTGAATAGTGAGAAATTTAGAGCTTAAACTTCCCTTTGTAGTTTGACCCAAGAACACAGTGTTTCTGATTCTTGTAAATCTTTCACTGCTAGTTTTGGTAGTGAGGGATGATGCATAAGTTGAAGCTATTGCAGAATCCATGTGAAGAAGGAAGAAGAAGAAGAATGACTCACGAGAAGCTTGTTAAGACAGAGTCCTGTTTCTGAGTGGCTCTACAAATTTCTATGAGTGACTCTCCAAGAACACTTGACCCTTCCCTCCTTTCACTTTGACGTCAGTTTTTCTATTTTTTACTACTATTTCATATGGTACAGTATCTATTATCTTTTTAAGAAAAAAAAGAAAAATGTTAATCGAGATTACTTTTTAAGGATTTTAAATAATAATTTTTTAAATTTTTTTATGAAAATGTGTAAAATTAACATATTGGGAATTGAAATATTTCATTTTTTGAATAAATTATTTTTTAAAATGAAATGCTTAAAAAATATTCGACCACTCGTCTGCAAGATCCTTAAAAAAATAAAATACATTCAAGTTACAGAAAGTTAAAAAGACTCTCTTTTTAACAATATTTGTAATAGTCGTTTTTAAATAATTGAAATCCTCCATGATGGGTATGTTTGTTTTGAATTTTTTAAGGAAAAAATCTTTTTTTTAAAAAATTCATTTTATAATTTTGATAATGTTTGTTAGAGATTTTTTTAAAAATTATTTTCTAAAAAAAAAATCATTTTTAACCTCAAAATTTAATTTATTTTTAAAAAAATTAAGGAATTAGGTGTAGGAACTTCCTATTAAAAAAATAATTTCTTTTTTGAGTTGTGTCAGTTTGACAACTCAAAATTAACAATCGGTTGACACCAAACTCATAATGCATGCAGCCCGAGATGTAATAAAAAATTGGAAAGGTAGATGAATGTCCACATGAAAGTTGTCAAAATAAACATTCTCTATTTTTTATAGTAAATAAACGGAAAAGTAGCTTTAGATTTTTTTAAAAATCTCTAAAAATTTTCAAGATCAAATTCTTTATTTAAAGCTTAAACAAACGCACCCATAATATGATAAATGTTAAAAAGAAAATGCTGTTAACTCTCTTTTATGATTAATTTCCCTTCAAAAAACCATTGTATTTGACATCGAAATTTTGATGTAAAAATATATCATTTATATATATGGTGGATTCTAGGACGAGGGCTCTATCAAGTTTATCACCGGTGTACCACTCAAATCCACCGTTAAATTTTAAAAAAACCTACATGATGGTATTAGTCATTACCATACTAGATTTGATCTCTCCTCTGTGCAACCACATTCTTTTCAATCTCCATTACAAATTTCACTCTTTCACAATCGCCTCCACAACATTGTTCATCATTGTCTTATATTGTATCCGACCATGCCGGATCTCCGACTCCGTTTGTTCCACCAGTCACATACCCATATTTTCATATGATAAAATTTGGATCCCAATTTTTATAAATTTAATTTTTTTTCATATTCATTATATATATATATATATTAATTATTTAAAAAAAATGCTTTAAACTTTAATATTGTGCTAGTATATGTTTAGGGAGGAAGTCTTACACAAGCACAATCATTTAAGTACAAAATTTAGGTACACTCACATAAATCAGAAAAATTAAAAGAAAAATAATGTCACATCAATTTATATCACTTTAATTTCTTTTACTTATTGTGAGTATGTCTAACACAATTTATTTGTATTTGTGCTTATACAAATATTTTCCATGTTTAGATGTAAAAAGTTACATCCTTTTAATGTACCAAAAAAAAAAAGTTATATCCTTTTACAATTATTTTATATACTAATATTGTTATTTGAGTTTCTTATCAACGATATGTTGGTTAAGAGTGATTTTATCATGTAATCATGGTGTTAAATTATGAGGGTAGTTTTTGTCAAAAAAATAAGGCTTAAACATCATTTTCATCCCTGTAAGTTCATAATTTTTTGATTTTAGTCCCTGTATCTTTTTTTGTTGCAAATTAGTCCCTGCATGTGCAAATCATTTTGATTTTATTCCCTAAAGCTAAAATCCGCAGGAAAATCTGCAGAAAAATTCGTTGGTTTCCTGCGGATTTTCCTGCGAATTTTAGTTTTAAGAGACTAAAACCTAAAGATTTGAACATACAAGGACTAATTTGCAACAAAAAAATATACAGGGACTAAAACAAAAAAAACACGAACTTACAGGGATGAAAATGATGTTTAAACCAAAAAATAATTATGAGGGTAGTTTGTCTATGGTATGATTGTACTCTTGACCTACTTTTTATGATTGATTAAGTAATAATTGTTTTGAATGTTGAGCAGTGAGCAAATTGCTCTCAATTATCTTTTCCTTTCATTCAGAATTATTCATTCATTCAACAAATTTTATTGTGCGAGTAATTAGTATGATTTTTGTTTGTTGGTTACTGTATTTTATATACTACTAGTATTTATATGGAGGAGGGTATACATCATTTGCTTGCTGTTTTAGAAATGCAACAGGTGACTTTTTGCTAGCACAAACCAACTGGATTCGCCCTAAATTATCTACAATTGAAGCAGAAGGAGTAGCTCTTCTTGAAGCAATTTCTTTAGATGGGACAAGATTATACTTGAGAGTGATTCTATTTATTTATGCTATAGGAGTTTCAGAGTTTAGGTCTATCATTATTAAAATTAAAGCTATCTAATATTTTATTTCCAACTTTGAAGTAAAGTTTGTAAGATGACAAACGAATATGATTGCTCACATCCATGCGAGGACGAACACTTTTTTGGGTTAATCACCATGCTTTAATTCAAATATTCCTCTTTGTATTGAACAATTGTTGATTACCGACAAAAACATTGGTTTTACTTTTACACTTTGATTTCATTCATTCAATATATGTTGGATGTAAAGATGTTTAGTATTATTTCACGGTGAATTGGTACGGATATTTTAATATACAAAGTTGTATTTAAAATTCTCCGCTTGTTTGTTTTAAGAGTAAACTTCTAAAAATATAATGAGATTTTTTTATAATAAATAAAAAATAAAAATTATAATCATATTAGTCATTACACTTTTTTTTGTTTAGCATTCAATATTTTTACTTGTATATTTTCTTGCTAAGTTGGGATATGCCAATAATAGTAATTTTTTTTATTTAAAAATCCTCCTAAAAATTTGAAGAGACATAGTATAAAAATATGTTGGATATATAAGTTCGTGTCTTCCACTTAACTAAGCTTTTTTTCATAGCTAAAATTTATTAAGTGGATCAATCATTTTTTTTTTAAAATTCTACGGTACATAATTAGTTTTTTTGTTGTAAGGTGGTACATATATATTTTGAATATGTATCGGTGTATTCGATGAGGTGAACAATTTTTTTTTGTAAGATATATATTAAGTGCTGAAATGAATAATATAAATGCATTATGTTGGGTTTGAATTCGAATGAAAACATCCAAATTAGTGCCAGCAAACCTCAAATATTATTACTTCATGTGGAAACCCAAAAAATTAAAAAATGTGATATGTTCTACAAGGATTGGATCAAGTGAAAAATATTAAATACGTCATAGGAGTATTTTGTTTTGTTTTTTTGTATATGCGATGTTGTCGCTAACGCGACGGTGGGAGATCTTTAAGGATGTGATGGCCTTGTTTTGTTGTTATCTAGTAGAAGACTAGTACTATAGTACGATTCAGCTTGTTCTAGTTTAGAATGCGATACATGATAAGTATGATAATGACACACCGCGGGCACATGGGGTATACAGAGAGCTTTCAGGGACAATAACAACAAACGGACGGTGCTGCTTTTCAAGGTAGGTTTTGATGAGAATGAAAGGTAGATCAAACTAGCATACCATGTGCAATCCGCAATCTACGATTCATCTGCAAAATGAAAGTACTGGACAGAATAGTACTGGACAGTACAAGGCAGAACAGCACAGGACAAACATTTACGATATTAAACAAATTTTGTCTTGTATGATATTTGATGGAAAAAAATGTTATTTTGGTGATTTAGAAAAGTTGTGCTGAGGACAAAAAGTTGTCCCATGGTTCAGTGGGGATAAAAATATCTGATTTTGTCCAGTCCCTTGACCCCCAGTTTGTCCAGTACCAGTGACAGTTTTCAAATCAAACACAGTACAACAGAAGTTGTCCTGTCCAGTCTCCTATTTTTTAGCAGATCAAACGCACCCTATAAGTTGAGACTATTTTCTCTTATAGATTGTTTTTATAAAGTTTAGTTCAACTAACTTGATATTTAATATTATTTTCGGTCCTTTTTATAATAAATAACTGACTTTTTAAATTCATTGATTAAAAATATCTTTTTGCGCATCATTTGCTAAAACAACGATTGAATGATACTAAAGAGTGAGTTGTTCTGTGATTTATATTATACATAGTTGGGTTAATTTCAATTTCAAATTCGAAGATAAAATAAATGGTACAATCAAATTCAAATGCCAATTTAAATTCACACGTGCATACATATTCACACCACATAGTGGTATATTGAATTTAAACTCCATTATAACAGTCAAATTCAAATGCCAATTTTAAGTGGAGTCTGGTGGGACTCGTTTGAGAATTTTTTATTAGTTGTATGGATATTTATGAAATATGGTTGAACCGTTTAAATAATTGAAAAATGAGGAATAATATAAAAAATCGAATGGAACCCACTTAAAAACTCATGTAAGTGCAATGGATAACAGTGCTCAAATTATACTCTATTTAATTATATATAAATTTTAAAATTGGAAGAATACATAAATTAACATGGTCTTGATCAGCGACCTGTTTTAATTGGTCTTTACAGAGGTGTTGATCAAGCATAACATTTTTATTATCATCCTTTGAAAGGGAGGTGTAAAAATGTTATGATGGTCAACAAGTGCTATTGAGTCATGATAATTGAGAATATTACGATTGGTCAAAAGAATTTCTTTTAAGTTGTTTTAAAATCGTGACACAAATAAAACTTTTTATGTGGTGAGCTGTAAATCTACCACCTTTGAGCGCAAACAAGAAAGTTTAACACATAGGTGTTCAAAGTTAATTTTCAATGTAATATTTTTCTCTATTTTGATACAATTTTTATATCCAAATATTTGATGTAAATTTACCTTTCTTTTGTAAGATACAATACCTATTTAACTGTAATTTTGCTTCCCGATTTAAATACTAGAATACAAAACCCCAAACTTGATTTCCATAATCTAAAATAAGTAAAATACGCTTTGGGTTTTAGAATTCCAACGGGGGTGTCTATGAAATTTCGGGAGGGTTCCAAACTCATGTAGGTTGAGATAAACTCCGAGATGATTTAATTGGGCTTAAAAAAAGTCCAGCCCAAACTAATCGCTAAACCCAGTCCAAAGTCTCTACACAGCAATAACAAAAACGAATAAATAAAACAGAAAAATCCCAATTGCATAAACCCTAAAAAGAGACAGTAGCAACCAAAAACGACGAAGAAACAAAGAAGAAAAGGGAAAGATGAGACCTTTGGACGAGACAGAAATGAGCGTAGTGATGGAAAAACTATTCAAATTCGTCGGAAACAACCTCAAAAACCTCATTGAAAATCCTTCACACGAAGGTCCAGATTCAATTCCTGGTCGTTACTGTTTCCGTATGAACAAGAACAAAATCTACTACTGTAGCGAATCTCTCGTTAAACGAGCCACCAATATCGCTAGACCTAACCTCGTTTCACTCGGAACATGTATCGGAAAATACACTCACGGTGGAAACTTCCATCTCACTGTTCAAGCATTGAATTTGCTAGCTGCAAATGCAAAGCATAAGGTATGGCTTAAACCACAGTCTGAGATGTCTTTTTTGTATGGAAATCATGTGTTGAAGAGTGCATTGGGTAGAATTACTGAAAACATTTCTGCTGGTGATGGTGTTGTTGTTTTTTCTATGTCTGATGTGCCTTTGGGTTTTGGTATAGCTGCTAAGTCTACACAGGATTGTAGGAAATTGGATCCTAATGGTATTGTGGTGTTGCATCAGGGTGATATAGGAGAATATTTGAGGATGGAAGATGAGCTTTGAAATGTTTTCAATTTTGGGTTTTTATGAATTTTGATTTGCGGGTTATTGCTGTATCGGTAGATCTTTCTCTTTATGTAAGTTGGATCACTGTAAAATTGATTCTCAGTTATTTTGGAATGTTATGAAATTTTGTTCAAGTATTATAGTGACTATGGTTATTATATTTTCACTCATTCAATTATGTTATTTACTAGTTGGTTACTTTACTCTATATAATTTGTATTTATGTACTCTTTTTGCTTCGTTAGTCCTTTGAGATTGGTTTTTGGAACTTATTTTGCGACTGCGAATTGGTGTAATGTTTATGGGTTGGGTAATTATTAGTTTGCTGCATCAGCCATGGTTTATGCATCTAGTTTAGTTAAATACTTGCAATTGTATAAATGTACCTTCTAATTAGAATTACAGTTTAGATGTTGCAATAAGTACATAAATCATTGTTTTAATCTGGAAGGTTAATATGTATTTATCTGAACTGGATTAAGTAAGCTTAGAGGTTTGGTTGCCAAATAAACCTTAGATTTAGGTCCTAGCTCTGAGTCTTCTGTTTCGGCAAAAAAAATAAAGATGTTTTATTCTCATTTCCAGTATGATATATTTTTGTATACATCTCTTCTTCTGATTTTTTTCCTGCATTATTAATCAGACTATATAGATTTCTTAGTGCTTGGATTTTACATGTATCTGTACCAAGTTAACTCAAATTAGGCCACATTTAGGGTGCAAGGCCCAACCATATCTTACTTGCACAGTGCAAATTGTTGAATTAAAGGTGCTCCATGGGATCCCCACACCTAATCTTGATTGTTTCTTCATCTGTGCATGCTAGACATAGCACTCAAACTATCGTGGTCTTCTTTTTCTGTCATGGTTAAAGGTTGGGGGATATTTAAAATGGTTAATTGGTGAGCTTAGTTTTTACATATATGGTATAATCAAAATGGTGCGCTTAGTCAGACTAAATCAATAAAGTTCTCCATGTTGATTACATGTTATTTGTACATTGTTAACTTAAACTATTGCTGTATTATTTTTCTGTCATGAATCATGATTACCACAGAGGACTCTCTTTTGCCACTAAAATTTCCGACAATTGAGGTACTATTTTCAGTGCCAAGTCAAGGTTATGTGTCATGAACATTTTTCTATGACTTGTTGTCAGCACTAAATAAGATGATGGATTAGTAGTCTCAGGTTAGTTTAATTGTTTTTAATTTGCTATTTACTTTGTTATTTAAGCTAGAAGAAAACACTGACCAGTCCACTAAGCTGTTCTCACTGTCACTGGTGCTGAATTTTTTTTTAAAACTGACTGGTGCGCTTAATGATATATAGTGAGAAGAATTGATACATAATTATTTTTTGCCTAAATTATGACATGATTTAAGGTAGATTTCAAGTGAGTAGGTGGTATAGTATAACTTCTTGAATGATTTTCGTATACATTGAAAGTTTATATTAGAGAGAAGAGTCTGCAGACACTCTACTATGAGCATCTCCAACCCTAAGTAGGGTTGTTTAACCCAATTTTAGTAAGCCATTTTTGTTATGTCATTTTTAAGAGATCTAATTAGATTTCACTCCAATTCTAGTCTCCTAAAGATGCTCTAAGTACTCGTTACCTTGCTGATCAGGCATGAACTAATCGCTCTTAACATATTGGTCGATGCACATTGTTTTTGGGTTACGAAGAGGGTGTGGTGGCCTGTTCAATGCACATTCTGTTATGTACAAAAGTGACTATGAGTCTATGACTATATATAGTTAAATGCACTCAGCTGCTATACACCTCTATACTCATCAGTAGTATTCTATAAATTTCTTGTGTGGACATAAACCACCAAGAGATGAAATTTGGCACAAACTGTTGCAGGAACCAAAGGTTGACCTGCAGTCATGAGGCTCTCTGAATTATTTTGCTGTGGCCATAGGAAGTCATCGTGCATAGAATCCTTATGACCACTCTGCTTTGAGATTCCAAAGGTTGAAAGAGGAATTGGCCAACTTTGGTTAATTGTAGGATATTTTTGATCTGGTTAAGGTGGTATATTGGATAACATTGGACCTAAAAAGTTAAGGGTCGGAAACATTGGTAACCATATTTGCCAACTTTATCATTATTAGTTGATGACCATAGTAGAAGTTCCTTCAGCCTCTTCCTTGTGGACTCCATAAACCATGCACATCATATAATTTTACTATGCAAGATCCCATATATTTAGCTGTAAATTTTGCATTAAGTGTGCTGATAAGACTATTAATGAGAGATGCTAAAGAGTCTGACCTAAATTCTAAATTATGACATGGTTCAAATGAGTTTTGGTTCTTGTTAGACCAACTAGTCAACAGCATTGATACTATATTAGTAACCCAACTCCAAGCTAGGATATCCCATGAACCTATAATCAAGATGTGTCAATATGGGTTTTGGCTCATGAGTCAACCCAACCTAGCTTGACTTAGTGATGGGTTGAGTTTGATAACATTGACTGATATTTTATCATGTTATTTTGACCCTGCTCGCTCAACTTTGTAGGGTAAGTTGTGTTTGAACATGATTGACTCACTTAACTTTTATTTACTTTTTTTTTTAAAAAATATTAAGTAATCAAACTCAGTAAAAGAAACTCACTTAATAAAAAGTGAACCAAGGGTTAGTTGACTCACATTTTCATCAACCTATGGTGAGGTAGCCTTAGTTAGCTGAGTTTATTCACTTTGATACCTCTAGTTTAATATGACAACCATCATATTGCTTAATTTTGCCTTTTGTATTCATTTTAAAAATGTTTTCATTAATTTGTAAACCGTTTAATCAACATAATCACAAATTATACATTTTCATATCAATAATGAATTGTCCTAAGTGGTAAGGCCTCATAAAAAAGTGGTCATGAGTTTGATTTCTGATTTAATGTTTAAAATTATGATTGAAAATAGAGAATTCATCTTGTGTATCTAATAAATTTTCTGACAGAAATTAGTTACTATTAATTTTTTTACGTAAAGTATAACATATAATAAATTAATAATATACTAAAGGTTAACATTTTTTTTAATCATACTAAAGGTTAACATTAATCCAACAAGTTATCAATTGTGCTTTTTAATTTCTTTGAAAAGTCCTGCCGAAAAGAAGTCCTTATGCCACGTAGTGGTGTGAGATTGCAGTGTGGTCTATGGGAATTCAATGCATTTCTCTTTAAAGTTTAAACTAATAATTTCACGAGCCAAATTTTCATGGGTTTCATGCATCCAATCCAAGTTTCCGTTATTCCGTGAGTGGTTAGTTGTAAGACGCAACTTCAAAATGCTAACAATGGCCAATCCATCAACTACTTTCTCATTTTGTTCTTTTCGTTCTGCTTCTTTTTGTGAATTCATGCTAACATGACATGTCAATTTGGATAATTTCACATTCCTGGTGACTGAATATGAGCTTTTACTTTTAGCTTTTTTGGGTTCTCCTTTTCATGACTTCAATAATTCATTACTCTTTTTCTCCACTTCTGGATTGGATTTAGTAACGAGTTTCTTCTCTCTATTTTTGCTTTCTCATCAACTTTATTCATTATAAACGGGGTTTCTTAAGACAAAAGGTATGCTTACCCTGGTGGAGAATTAGATGTATATTATTATAATTTAGACAAAAAATTAAACAAATATATAGTTTTTTTTGTTAAAGATGATTTAATTAATCAAAATCCAACATTAAATCAAAAGGCATATGGTAATATAAGGTGAAGTCTTTTCAATTCAATGTAATTCGGATTATAAAGAGCTTAGTTAACTAATGAGTAACTTGGTTAACTTCATGCGTAACGTAACATAACATGTACAAAATTTAAACAATGAATGCAAACATTAAAATTAATACAATCACAAATAATAGAACCAACATAGTTAGGAGATTATTGATACTATTCAATGTCAAAACGAACATTTTGATATAGACGTATTTGGACCTCAACTTAGCATCTACAACTACAAAGCCACCGACTAACACTCTTAAAATTAACGATAGATCTTTATGCCTTTTGAATAATGACAATAATATCAACATTACGTTACATCTTTAACGCTACATCATTAATGAATATGCAACATGAGCATGTTACCCCAAAATGCGATGAAGGTTGAAAATTCAAAAAAAAAAGAAAAGAAATTGAGTGTTCAATGACTCATATTTTAAAATTAAGAGACTAAAACTTCATTTAAAATAATAACAATAATAAGAAGAGCAAAAATGTATTTACATTTGTAATATATTAGCATGGAGACATAAACTAGAGTATCCGCCTACTCACATTTATCGAATGAATACCGTAGTCGGCCTCAATATGGTCAAAATTAAATTTAAAAATTTGGATGATATTTTATCAATTAATATTGCTATATGTTTAGAATTTGTCTAAGGGGAGGGATCAAATTACACTGGTGTAACATTTGAGTAATATTACACCGCTCAATAACGCTTTAACGAATACAAATTTTACAAAATCCACCGTTGGATTGAAAGCTTATATCGTATAGATCATCTATGCTGAGTTTTAGAAAAATCTAAAATCGTTTGATATGTTATTGAGACACATAAAGATTAACGGTTTATGCGTTTTTATTGAATACTGTTAATATTTATGTGTATCAAAAACATGTCAAACGATTTTTGATTTTTATAAAACTCAGCATAGATGATCTATACAATATAAGCTTTCAATCCAACGGTGGATTTTGTAAAATTTATATTCGTTAAAGTGTTATTGAGCGGTGTAACATTACTCAAATGTTACACCGGTGTAATTTGATCTCTCCCCCTTGTCTAATATGGACTTTCAAAAATAGTTCAAAGATGAACCTTTATGTAAAAAATTAAATTTTACAGTACTAAAAATTCCAAGAACAAATGTAATATTTTTATTACACTTTACTAAAATTAGTAAGATTCATAATTGAACAAATTCACCACACCATATTAGACAGCGACACCACCATTTTAATACAAAATTGAATCAAAATAAATTTAAATTGATTTAATAATTATATTTGATTTTATTTATAATTTAAATTAGGGTTAGGTTAACTTTGAATTTTGGATTAGATACATAAGAATATATATTTTTTTTACCGTAACAATAAACTTATAAATAGAATTGTTTAAATAAAGAATAAACTAGGTAAAATATACCTAGATCAAAACTTTCCCTTTATGTGGATTTTATTGAAAATGTTTGAATTTTTTTTTCTTCTTTCGCACCGGTTTCCGACTCACCACTAATTCGACTCGTGCGTAGAGGCACGCGCAACCGAAAACATATTTTATAATAAATGTTTTGAAAAAGTTTCTATAATTGTTTGCGAATATTTTGCGCGGACGAGACCTCGTGCGTTGTTGTTCTGTTCTGTCTATATAAATAAACTTCTTCACACCATTTTCTATTGGTGTCGTTGCTTCCTTTCAACATTCAACAATGGCTTCTCTACAACACAAAAACGTTAAATCCTACAAAACCAACACCATGAAAACGTTTTACACTAACCTTGAATACATTTTCCACTTCTTCTACGTTTTCGCTACTCTCATCCTTTTTTGGCATTCCTCTTTCTTCCCCATTCTTCTCCGATCATTCTCTCATCTTTACTCTCTTTATATCTCCCTCTTTAGCAACTCTTTCTTCGCATTTCTTCTCCTTAATGCAATTATTCTCTTCCTTTTCATACTCTCTAACCAAAACAGCGATGTTTCTAGTGACACATATAACCAATGCCTTAAAATAACCGCATCACCGGAGTTAGTTACCGGTGACACCAACACTCAATACTACAAAATAACTGCACCGGAGTTAGTTACTAATTCGGTACAACATGATTCGTCTCCGATTTTCGATGAATCTGTTACGGTGGAACAAGATTGTTCTAATTTGGAAGTTAGAGATTTGTCTCCGGTTTTTGAGGAAACGGTCCGGGCGGTTACGGAGACCACGACAACTACTTGTTGCACGACCGTGACAAAGAATGGAGAAAATAAGGTTTCGAAGGAAAAATGTTATCGGAGAGTTCAATCGGAGTGTTATGAGCGGAGTGTGGTGGCGGATCAACGGCGAGATTTGAAGAGATTTAACACGTGTTTGAAAAAGAAGGAACCGGAGAGGAAGGTTTGTTATGTGGAAGAATTGAGTAAAGAAGAGTTTAATCGAACCGTAGAGGATTTCATAGCTAAACATAAGAGGATGCAGAGGGAAGAACAAGTACGGTCCCAGAAAACAGAGTATTTGGCTTTGACTCTATAAAAAGAAAAATATTAAATAAATATATATAAATAAATAAAATTAGGTGATTTTTATTTTATTTTTGGGATGATGAATCGTAGTCCATTTTTTTGGTTGACTATGTTATGTACGTAATTTTAATATTCGAAATCTCAGTTCTAGAGGTTTAATGGAATGTATCTACTTTTCTTTTTACATTGTTAATGTTATTTCTAATTTTTATTTTCACCATTGTGATACTCTTTAGTGTTGATGAGACACAAAAAGATAGGTTATTATCTCACTCCATGATGCTTAAAACACTCAAATTCTATGGAGCATAGACACCTGACACGGCATGAACATTAACACATATTGATAAAATGACATAATTAACAATAATTATAAGTGTAGGTGTCGTGTCCGACACAGAAGATTGCTAATTTGAGAGTGTACGTGCTTAATAGCTCAAATCTGATTCTTGTTGGTGCTTTTTATCCTCTTTTCTTTGCGTGTTTATTTGATTTAATAATAGTGGTGATTGAAGCTAAATGAAATGTCTAATTAATTAAATCGAAAAAGGCCAATGCAAGATTTGGTGAAGAATCCTCATTCTTGTGACAATTTACTAGATAGTAGTGGGATACATTAGTGATTTTGGTTTTTCGTTTTTACACGAAATGACAAAGTTATCGTAAACTTTCATATATAGGTTATGCTATTTGGTCTAATAAATTTGATATTTTTTGCCCGCTGAATTTTGTTTTTTAAGAGTGATTTTCGATTGCCAATTAATGCCAAGGATCATAAATCATTAATTATCTTTTTGATTTATTCACAACATTAGAATTCAATTGCTATTAAAATGGAAAGATTTTGCAGCCCGTGGATATTGGTAGAAACGAGCAAAGAATCTGCTGTGGGATTCTTTCGGTTATTGCCTTTTTTCAAAAGTGACTCATCAAGTAACACATTCTTATCTTTGTCAAAAAAGTATCACATTCTTACCATTTTTTTGGGACAATATATGGGCATATGACAGTTTTTTTTTAATACTTGAGGATGAAAAGGACTTCAATATTTCCACTCTCAAGCAAATTATGTTGACCCAGCTTTGTAACCATATATCATAGGGCCTCTTCAAAAAAACCATATATCATAGGGATGTAATTTTCTGACTGAAAAATCAATCAATTTTGATAATTGTCATACTAGGTAATTGTATTTTAAAACTCGGCAAATAAACTAAACAAACTTTGAAGAATAAATAAATAAATAAATTAATTGGCACCCAGGGCTCTCTTTTATTTATTTATAGTATATTCTTTTATTTTTTGCTTTTAAAGTGGGGTCATAACTCATGATGTAGTTGTTGTGGGTTGTGGAGAAAAACATGTACACACACCTCGTTAGTTAGTTTCCGATTCTTATTTTCATGTTTTCCTTACTTTAGAATTTAGAAACAAGAGAAAATAAACATGAACACAAACATGACATTACATAGTATATGCCATGGTGGTTGGAGTTAGAATAACAAAATAATATTATTGCATTTTAGATTCTTTATAACGAACGAAGTAGCTAGCTGGGGCTATTATCCAATCATATACTAATATATACAACAAAAGAGAGAAATTATGTGTTCTTGTTTATTTACCACCCAACATATCTTCTCTTGTATATTTTGTCCCCATAGAACCAACCTTTCTTTATATATACTTCCTAGTTCCTACAAATGCTTTGTAGTACCATTATAATCCAAAATCAACAACTTCAATTTATTTTATTTTTCATTGGCGACCCCTTCCAACCATACCAATACCATACTTTAACTCATTATTCACTCGGTTATCTAAGTATCAATATACACTTGATTCGGTTGTAGTCTGTTCTCAACGAACAATTTAGATAAGCTTTCTTGTATCACAAGTTATGTTTATCATGTATACATTTTTAATTTCAGATGAAGCAGAACCTTGTCACCTGACTCATCCAATTGCTTTCTATTATTAATCACATCACAGTTGTATTGTATAATAAAAAGCATCTTTTAAATTATATAACAACATATTATGTGAGAAAAAAGTGAACTTAAACTAATCCAAAAAGTACCTAAATCTAAAAGCATTTTTCCCCCTCCCTTTTTTTTTGTTCACTTGCAAACCAGATTATTATTATTCTCCTTGGCTCTATATGCTCTGCTAAACAAATCATTACCACCCCAGTCACTGGTTTTGTCCTGTTGTCACCATGCTACTAATTGGAAACTAATTTTCTTGCTTTATTTTTTCCCAGTGGGCCTGCATGAAGCCCATTTTTTTAGTGGATAAAAACAGCATTTAAACTCTTTAATGTACCAAACAATGCACAACTGCTCCATCAACTTTCACAATGTCATGCTTCATACAAACAATTTAAAAGGGACACTTGACTCTTGACTCTTCACCAACTTGCTACAATTTTCATTATTTCTCACATTCTTTCTTCTCCCCAACATATGAGAACGCCATTACTAGGAATTCATTTAAATAAACCTATTTTAATTTGGTATCATTAATAAATATAAAATATAAAATAATAACACATGAAAGAAAGACAAACAAACAACAAGTTCCGCTGCTAACCCTTTTTGAATGACAAAATCAATCCTCTTAAAAACAATATTTATATTCCTAGGAGACACAACATTGCTATGCATGATGTTTTGAACTATATGCAAAAAACTCGTGGTCTCTGGTGCTAAAAAGTCAAAAGTATCAAATACAAAGGATATAAAAGTACGTTGATTGTCAGAGAACATGTTTTCTCATGTTTACCAAGGTTGTCAGAATCGAGATTTTACCTTGACTCTTTTTGCCTAGGTAAAATCGAAACGTAAAATCGAAACGTAAAATCGTCGATTTTACCTCATATGAAAATAATATTAATTTTATATACATAACATGTATATATACTTATATAATACTATAATGCATTAATAATTTAAAATTTCAAAGCTAAAATATACTAAATCACCATAATAAAATGCAATATTCATAAAAATTGGGTTTTCTTAAAGAAATTGTAAATTTTTTATTTTTTTAAAAAAAAAGTAAAATCGTCTCAAAGAGTTAAAACCAAGGATTTTACACGATTTTGCTACGATTTTACACGATTTTAGAGATTTTACTACGAGTTAAATCGTGTAAAATCGTTCCAGATCACGATTTTACCAGAAAACGATTCTACCAGCGATTTAACTCGTTTTTGCTACCTAGAAACGTAAAAACTATGGTTTTTATGTTTTAAATCGCGATTTTAACAACCTTGATGTTTACATTTGATTTAGAATTAGGCAGGTTAAATAGCTGTAATAAGGTCACCATCCTAATTCCTAACCTATAGTACTAAGACTTATTGATAAATTTATAATTAATATCAATAGTGCAACAAATTCATGAAACAGAGAATGTTTGTCCCCACATAGTTTTTCTAAAATATATACAACTGCCGACTATAGATACTTTGTTTTTCAAATATCCATTTGCTCATATGATTTATGTTGTCTCCTTCTAATGTTGCTTTCTTTTGGATTAAACAACCTTTGGCTTTTTATGGAAAGGTGCTAGAAGTGAAGTAGATAGATGGTCATGGTAGCTTCATTAGAGAGTTTCCTTAACGAAGTTGTTACTAATATTTGTTAAAAATTTCTGTCCATTTTTGACATATAATTATTTGTACAATAAGTATGTATACCAAAGTAACACTCAATCATCAGTTATACCGAAAATACAGATGTAGTATAATATACATGTGACAATAGTTATCACAGTCACATATTAATGAGGAATCCACTTCATGGTCCAAGGATAGTACAACATTCATTTATGGGTCTGTTTGACAAACCCAAAAAACTGACTTATAGCTTATAAGCTAAAAGACCTGTTTGGTAACAGTTTTTTAGAAAGAGCTTATAGCTTATTTTACTGACTTATAGCTTATTTTTCATAAGCTAATTCAAGTAGCTTATGAGCTTATAGCTTATAGCTTATCATTTTTTCTTCCCATTTAACCCTTATGATTTTATCTTAAATCCATTTTTATCCTTTACTATAATTTTTTATATAGTATAATTTAAAACAAAATAGATATGTTGTACCCACTTTTTTTTATGTTGTTGCATTGCACCTATCTATTATTCTTTTAATGTGTTGTGTACCAATTATTTTTTTACGTTCTTGATTTTTTTTTTAAACGTTAATGTACCTAGTTTTTGGTACAACGTTACTATAGCCTGTACCTATTATCACCTCTTTAATATGTTTAATCTTTTTTTTGGTACATTATGTTTAATCTTTTTAATAAATAAAAATTGAAATGAAGATATATTTAAAATGAAATTTCAAAGAATAAAATTTAACCTCTATAAAAAAATTAAAATTTAATTTAATATTATAATAATAATAATAATATAAAAGATAAATTAAATTATAAATTTAAATCACTAACTTTTAAGTATTTTAAATATTAAGTAATTACCACTTGAATCAATTTATTATTGTTTCGTTCAATTTTTTTTATAAAATATAAAAATTGAAATGAAAATAATTTTAAAGTAAAATTTTAGTGAATAAATTTCATTCTATATTAAAATATAAAAGATATATTAAATTAAAAAATTAAATTACTAAATTATAAAAATCTTAAATAAAAAATTTATTATTAATTATGAATGCCCTTTTATGTCATTTCACATTTATCTATGATTGAACCGCTAATTTTACCAAACACTTTAATTAGCTTATCAGCTATAAGTCATCAGTCATAAGCCATCAGCTATCAGCTATAAGCCATCAGCCATCCGCTATTTTTGCCAAACAGAACCTATGTGTGGGAGATATCGATCAAGATTAAAAAGACTATCTAGACCCACACACAACCAGGAACCAGCCCCTAGCTAGGTATGGTATGAAGCACAACACAAACACTAATCGAATTAGGCGTGTTGCGGTATCAGACAAGAGTCGGTGTCCAACACTTGTATGATAACATGTATCAGATAAGCTAGAGAATAGAAAATTAGTCTAGAAAATTCAAACATATGTTAATATATTGCAGATGGTGCATCATCTATTGTTATATACTATTATGTTGCAATTGAATTTAAGTCCTATAAGAAAGGAAGATCAACCAAATGAGTTAATTCTCATTTGCTAATGGGGGTAAGAACTTGACATACATAAGAAAATCAAACATTTATGCTTCTAAAATCATAGGATTGAATGCATACAAGTGAAACATCAGTAACAATAGATGACTAGTAATTAAAATATTTTAGGACTGTGGTTTAGCCAAACACTAGTTACTCTAAATTAGAATGATCAAATATATATTTTTTGAAGTCTTCACATAGTTTTTTTGTTTGCGCCGTCCTCCTTCACAGACATCAAGCGTACCGGATAACCGCTCTTAAGTTTTGTAAAAAGTGCTGATTTCTGAATACTTGAGTCTGAATCAATCACCTTCCACCTGAATAGTGAATAAAATACATACATACATACATACATACATACATACATACATACATACATACATACATACATACATACATACATCACAATAATGAGGAATCCACTTCATGGTCCAAGGATAGTACAACATTCATTTATGTGTGGGATGGGAGATATCGATCAAGATTAAAAAGACTATCTAGACCCAACACAACCAACCCCTAGGTATGATATGAAGCACACACATTAATCGAATTAGGTGTGTCGCGGTATCAGACAAGAGTCGGTGTCCAACACTTGTATGACAACATGTATCAGATAACCTAGAGAATAGAAAATTAGTCTACAAAGTTCAAACATATGTTAATATATTGCTGATGGTGCAGCTATTGTTATATACTATTATGTTGCAATTGAATTTAAGTCCTATAAGAAAGGAAGATCAACCAAATGAGTTAATTCTCATTTGTTAATGGGTTAAGAACTTGACATACATGAGATTATAAGAAAATCAAACATATATGCTTCTAAAATCATAGGATTAAATGCATACAAGTGAAACATCAGTAACAAAAGATGACTAGTAATTAAAATATTTTAGGACTGTGGTTTAGCCAAACACTAGTTACTCTAAATTAGAATGATCAAATATATATTTTTTGAAGTCTTCATATAGTTTTTTTGTTCGCGCCGTCCTCCTTCACAGACATCAATCGTACCGGATAACCGCTCTTAAGTTTTGTAAAAAGTGCTGATTTCTGAATACTTGAATCTGAATCAATCACCTTCCACCTGAATAGTGAATAAAATACATACATACATACATACATCACAATAATTTATTTTGTATAACAGTTATGACTAAAATGAAATTAATGTGATCAACGATAGAGAAAGTACACACTTGAAACCAGTGACGAGACGATGGAGAAACACCAACATCATTGATTCAGCCATGTTCTTCCCTAGACACATTCTTCCTCCAATCCCAAAAGCTAAGAAGCTGTTTGGTTTTGACTCACTCTGTAAATTTATTGGAACAATTTATATATCTTATGATTTGTCAACAATAAAAAATCTCACAATATATATAGCATGTTTTATTTTACCATTTATAATTTCACATTATGCATCATGTGTAAATTAAACAAGGGAAAAAAGTGGCCTTAATGTAAAAATAAACTCACAGGAAATCTTGAAGGATTGAACACATTTGGGTCACTATGAATAGTTGGATCATGATGTATTGATCTAGCATCAATATTGATGTTCCACCCTTTCTTGATCTTAAATCCTATAAAAATAACCATGTAGTAAATATATATGGACTATTTATATTCGAAATTTTTTCGACTAAATTAAATTTGCACACAATTAATTATATACCTTCAATTTCACAGTCCTCAAGTGCTGCTACTCTAGGCAACCATTGTACTACAGATGCCATCCGTAACGCTTCTTTTACCACCTGCAAGTAATTCAAGATAGTAAATTTGATGAAGCAAATAGCACTTTTATAATTTCATTGAATAAAAGTACTAATACTATTAATACACACACACACCTTGGAAGCATATTGCATCTCAGAAAGAGCTTCTAATGTAAGATAAACATTTCCTCTACATTTTTCCTCAATCTGAACTTGTTCTTTCTATTTAATCACAAAACCAAAGAATTTTAGTAAATACCAAGTAAATGTATTGAAAAAACAAGCTAAGTAAAGGCAAAACTTAATACTAAAAAGAATTCACTGACCTTAAGCTCATTAAGAGCCTCCTGATTCTCATCCACAAATTTGATCATCCATGTCATTGCAATTGCTATTGTGTCTTGTCCTGTAATTTCAATTTTTGTATAACAAAATCTCACGTAAATCATATTCAAAGGATTCAATTCAATTAGTAATATTCCTTACCAGCAATTATCATAGTTAAGATATTATCTTTGATCTCTTTATCTGTTAACCTTGTTACTTCATCCTTTTCTAGTTTATTATCATCTGTTAAGAGTTGTTGAAGAAAATCTACACGACTAGTACCGATTCCGCTTCTTCTTTCATTGATAACTTTCTCCAATATGTCCATAATTCTTTTTCTAGCCTGCATTATCAGTTTTAAGTCCAAATTGCCAATTAACAGTGAAACAGAAAAAAAGTGTTTATATTATAGTATCATTTTATATTATATGATTTGTATAATCACCTGAAGGCCTTTGTTGAATCTGGTCCAGGGTATTCTCAAAGGTAACGCAAGCATTGCTTCAGACACAAGAGCAACATTCTTTTGCATCGCCGCTAGTTCATGGCCACTCTCGATGCTTATTAGCATCTTGCACATCGCCTTACAAGCTAGCTGTATTACAAAACATGTCCTTGTGTTTAAATTAATCTAAACTAAAGGTTATCAGAACTATTACCCGGAGGAATGCCAACACTACTGCACTTGTTCTTAAGTACACCTTAAGTACACTCTCGATGATTATCACAAACTTAAGATTATCAGAACTATTAGAAAAATTAATGAACTTCTTAATTGAATTTAAAAACATTTATAATGATATAATGCATACTAGTACTAGTAATGATCATGTGCAAGATTGTCCGAATGTGAAAAAATGACGAAAAAATAGATGTAAAATTCCATTACACGTCACTAACGAATGATTGTTAAAGAAATCAAATCAATCCAATGTCGTTTAATGAGTCTCTATTCCAAGGGCGGATACTGGTGGTGAAAATAAGAAAGAAAAGTATATAGTTCTACTTTCTTGCGGGGATATAGTATATACGCACCTTGAGCGCTTCATCTTGTATGATCAAAAGGGATCCACATGTCCAGGTACTTGTAGTTTCAATTACAAGTTGATCAAACAATTGAACAAAGGAGGACAAAGAATGAGCTGAGAACAAACTGAAGAGATGGCTACGAATGAGTTTGTGATGCTGCTCAGCTGCACACAACAAGCTATCGGGACCCAAGATCTCCGAGATTGACTTCATGTACTTCTTTGAGAATTTCCCTCCTTCATTTCGCAGAATCACTTTTGCTGATTCCTTGCTCGAAATAAAAACGTGAGTTTCCCCGAATAACTTGGTCTTGAAGCAATTTCCATATCTGCATTGGAGACACACACACCTAAGTTCCATGGACAAAACCAACATGACAATTTGAGACAAAATTAAATTAAAAAGAAACGGTGGATTTGGTTACTGGAGACGGCGAACTCGGACAAATTCATAGACTCCTTTGGTACTGTTGATGGCAGCCATGAAATGCAGTGTCTCTCCTATGAAGGGTAATCCTCTATTTCCCGGAGGAATGCCAACACTACTGCACTTGTTCTTTTTGCACCAAAGTGTCCACACCTTTAAACATGATAAAAACACCAATAAAAGACCAACAAAGTAACACATATAAGAATGTTCCTTTACCAATTGGGAAATCATTTTGATTCCTCTTCTTTTATGAGCTAATACCATGCTTAATTAGTGCTATATATATACAACATAAAAATAGTTTTGCATCCTCTCAATATTCACGTGAGAGAATATATATAGAATTGAATATATCATATGGTTTAGAAAGTCATGATATGAGGTCTCGTTGAACTCTATTGCGTCGGTGTTAACTGTTTGGAGGCGGTCTACAAGCTGAGACTCATCTACCTAGGTTCTCGTTCTACCGGTGCTCATCAACTTTTGACACAAGAGTTGTTTTTTGGATTCTGATGGGCCGATCACTTTTGATTCGAGATCGGATGTTGGTGTCTAGTGGCTTCTCTATGGGTTAGGTTGTTGTCTCCGGTGGTCTGAAAGCTAGAGTGTCCTTTTTTAAGAATGAGATTAGAAAAGGACCTCTATTAGGTGGTGTTTGTTTTAGTATTTTTATTGGTGTTCCGCTTATATACGACACCTTTGATTGTAGCCCCTTTCTTATGGGTCTTTGTTCGTCTTGTGCAGAGACTTAATTACTTATAATAATATATTTGCCGTTAAAAAAAAAAAGAAAAAAAGTCATGATATGGCCGACAAAGCACTAGATTGAAATTTGAAACATTGTGTTCCACTTTGAAATAAAAGTGGGAAAATGCGTAAGCTTTGTGAAGATTACCGTGAGATATTTGAGAACTTGTCCAATCATGGTTGATAATCATACATTGTTAACGATGAAGTTAACATTAGGTAGTCATGGTCATTACTAGTGACGCCATGCCATTGTTGGCAACTTGGTCTAGAATGGTGGATACCATCACTTTATTTATTAGTTTATATAAGTTAACAGTGTTGGTTTATGATATTTTTATGTCATATTCTTTAAAATATTGGAGGTACTCATCATGTCATGGCTTTATTAGAGATGTAGCTCACGGTTCAATTTGCTTCTTGGTGGGTGCCTCATTTTAGAACAATCATCATGACTAACCAAATAGGTGTCTACCCTATAGTTTTAGAATTAGTGAGATCCAAGTTCATTATCTGTATTAATTAAGTCGAAATAAAGATGACAATGTGACATTACAACTGGACTCATGAACCACGTTTCAAACTGCTAAAGTTTTCAATTGGATGTATACATGTTTGAACATGTTTATTTTCATATTATAAATTGATCTTATCCGATGAGAATGATCGTGGCCGAAGAAACACATCTCCGGTATGGTGGTGGTGAAGGGGAGATGTACCTGTAAGTCGGTGTTTGGGTAGAATGAGAGGTTTGAGAGAGTAAGATTAGAATACACGACTCTGATGCATGAGAAGGGTAATATATAGTCGCAGCCTAGAGCTAAAACCATTAATGTGAGACCGGATCATGCGGCCTCGACGTTAATGACTGTCGGAATAATGACTGAAAAGTCATGATTCACAATAAATGTAAATTATTTTCATGTTGGCCGCTACAGAAGTGCCAACTTCTGTGACCGTTGAGCAGGAATGCATGACTTTATACCAGCGTACTATTGGGTCGAGCTCGACGCATGAGTTGACCGTGTTCGACTTTGAATTGGGCTTAGACCCAACCTAGAACATAAACTAATTTAGAGTGAGATCAAAATTCATTTAGCTTTATTCAACCATAATAAATGTAAAAAATTGGTGTCCGCAAATTAGTTCAAATTTCAACTCCTACATATGGTAATATCTTTATCAACTAAACTTTGTTTATTAATTTATATTTTTTTGTAATTTTATTCATAATAGTGAATATTAAATAATTTGTATGATAAAATTTAATAATAATATGCTCATTTAGTAAAAAAACAATATAATGCTCATAAATACTAATAATTATTTTTTGGTAAGTATAAGTTAACCCACATAAATTTAATAATTAATGTAAAATTATTTTTGTTGTGCATGGCTAAAAAGGTCTTACAGCAAGGTTGGACGTAGTATGTTGTTTTGGTCTGGGCCATCATGATGAAGGATCCACGTTCCTGGATTGATGAAAAAGCCTCTGGGAATTGCATTTTGATCGATAACATAACAAAACATTTGAGATTTTGAGAATCGCATTTCATCACATCACAATACAACTGAGTAGTAGAATAATAATAGGGTTTCTTCGATTCTATTTCAGACAGTTTTAGGTATTTATTTTCTTCAATTGATTTCGAGTGTCTTATTACTGTTCGACGAAATGCTTCAACGAATCACCATTCATCTTTTCAGGTTAAAACTTGTTGAATGGAGATTACTTTATGCGAAAAAGATGCAGATGATTGGGTTTACAGAGGCGAAGGAGCTGCTAATCTCGTTCTCGCTTACATTGGATCATCCCCTGCATTTGTGCGTTCTTCTTTCCTTTCCTCAATTCTCTCACTATACTATCTCTTAATCATAATAACTGCATTGTTTTGGAAGCTGAATTTTTTGTTGTTTTTGTAGATTGGAAAAGTTATGCGAATCCGTAAAGCTCCAAGGCATGATTCACTCATAGTGACTACGCCCAGCCCTTCTTCTTTGACAGCTCACGAACGGTTACTCTGGAAAGATGTTGATGAACTCATTTCATCTTCTGACCATGAACTTGCAAGCCAACTATTTGTTCTTCATGTTATGAAGCCATTGCTTGGTTCTAAATTTGTTGATGCTGGGGTATGTCTTCTCTTTCAACTACCCATTATTACGTTCATGCTGATTTATTGATCGATAAATGTGTATTTAGAGGAATGTAATTGGTTGTGAATTGTTCAATCTTTAATGAACAAGTTTTTGTTATATGTGGTATCTGACTCCCATCTACCCTTTAATACTTTGTTAGATGCATGTCCAAGTATCGACGGGATTTCTTGAATCGGTTGAAAAGAATGTTATTTGTCAACGTCCTGCTTGGAGAGTTGATACTGCCCAGGTTGACATGCATTGTGATTATGTGCTCATCATGTCCGATCATTCACTCTTCACCCGTGGTATGACTCCTGCAAGAAAGCCCCTAATTTATTCCACAGCCCCACCCCGTCTTTCAGTTTGGATGTTGTCCATTATAATATCTAGTTAACACATGAAATAATTTTTCTAACCAAGCAGCTCCCTGTTTCATTTCAGATAATCTTGCATCTGGCCCCTGCATATCTGTTGAGATAAAGGTATGTTTTTACATTAATATTCTTTGGTAGCACAAGTTTCGTTTTCAATCCAATCCAACAATGACCTAGTTTAAACTTTGAATTTTAAATGAATTATCAAACTTGTTTCCCCTTACCCTCTTGTTTGCTTCCTTGTAACAACTTAACTATTATTTTGACAAGCAGCCCAAATGCGGATTTCGTCCTGTTTCAAGATTCGTGTCTGAAGAAACTGCTATAAAAAAGAGAGTAACTCGCTTTGAAATGCACCAAGCCCTGAAGTTGCATCAAGGAGAGGTACTCTGACCACAAAATATAACTTTTCATGGCGGTCCATTTGCTGCAGAGGGCATACTTCTTCCTGTGTCATATCTATAGTCTCAGAATCCAATCCTTTTGTTTTGTTTGTGGATGTTATTACAATTTCAGTTCAATATACACTATCCCCTTTAACCGTTGAATTTGAGATGTATATTTTTCCAATATCTTTGCAGATATCACTGCTAAGTGAATACAATCCACTTGATCTGTTCTCTGGATCCATAGAAAGAATACATAAAGCTATCAAAGATCTCTTTACTACACCTCAAAACAATTTCCGTGTATTTATGAATGGGTCTCTCATATTTGGCGGACTGGGAGGTGGCGCAGAAGATACAAATTTTTGTATTGCAAAAGCATTTGAAGGTGCACTTAAGTCTATCATTGAAGCTGATGATGGTTTATGTACAGAGAACTTCCTCACTCTTGTTGCTGAGGCTGTGCATAAATCAGGAGTCCTTGATCGGCTCTTGGAGGTTCAAAAGCTTGATGATGTTGACATAGAAGGAGCCATCCATGCTTATTATGATATCACTCGTCAACAGTGCATGGTGTGTTCGGAGTTGAATGAAGATCACGCGAAAATATATGCCCCATTGCATTCAGCTTCATTGGATGAAAGCTTAAGAATCGTAAAGGACTACCTGATAGCAGCAACTGTGAAAGACTGTAGTCTGATGATATGTTTTAGACCAAGCAAAAAGTGGGATTCAGGATCCTTATCCAATAATGTATATCTTGAGTCAACCAAGCAAACATTTGATTTCAAGGTAGGCAGTGCTTTACATTTTTAATATATATAATTTTTGCAAAGGTAGGTGGTGCATAGGATACTTAATTTGGTTCAACTTCTGCGGGTAGATTTAGATTGCATTTGCCAAAAATGATGTTGATTGGCAAAAGGCACTGTCCTTCAGGGGCTGTTGAAAATGCTACTGCAAAAGGTCATTCAAAATTTTGTTTGATGAAATAAAAATGGTAAAATGTTTTCTTACAGATACTGGTTCAAAATAGATAAGGTGTTAAGCACCTAAAAACAGAATTATAGATTACAGGAAGCTGAGAGCTGAGTAAATAGAGAATGGAAAAGAGAAAGAAAATGTTTGTAATGCTATACTTAATCACTAACAGAGATTAAAGGAGACGATCCTTATGCCAAGCGTTAGGATACAGAATAAAGGAGAATTAGTTAGGCAAGTTAGTTAATTGATCAGTTAGAGAGTATCATGTATACATAGGATAATATAAGGATAGAGAAGATTCATTGAGTATTGTAAACTTTTGGTGAATAGAGTAATGTTTCTATTGAAGAAGGGAAAACCCTTGGAGGATCTCTCTCTCTCTCTCTCTCTCTCTCTCTCTATATATATATATATATATATATCTTTTTCTAATCTTTCAATGAAATTGTTGTTTTTTTCAATACGATTTCATTGTACAATTGAACTATGGCTCTATTTCTTTTGCCAACAAATCTGAATACCTCTCCTACCATCTAACTACTTAATTATCATCAGTTTTCTAATATTTATATTATCTAAGCTTATCGAAATTTCAGTTTTAATATTCATGTTGTATGCTTTTAAAATTAAATTTGAATTTGTAAAAGAATCGTGTTGTTCCAGGGAAATTGTACATAAAAAAGGTTCAACTAAAATTTGCAGTTAGTTTTGGAGTTACATTCAATTATGACAATACTTGATTGCCTTTCATTCTTAATGACTATGTTTTCTTTATCTATAAAACAAAATAACAGCCACAGTGATTGTTACATTTTATATCTCATTTTAACTGCAATTTAATTTGTATCAGGCATATTTTATTGACTTGGATATGAAGCGGATGAGTAAAATGGAAGAATATTATGAGTTAGATAAGAAAATAGTGAGCTGCTACATAGAAATGATCAAAATGGATCATGGAAGAAATGAAGTCAGAAACCTACAAGAATTTTAATTGTACATTGAGGTTTAATAAACTCTGGTTATGGATGGCATTGGAGGAAGGTGTGTCTGTAAGTATTAGAAATTTGATCAATAATAGTTTTTCTATTCCTTCTACTGTTGCCTCCCTAAACACAACAGTATTTTATATGTTGCATTGGTTTGTAGAAGTTTATGTATGTTATTTCTTGATAAATCCCCGCACCATTATCATTTCTTAAAATATAGCTGTGTGGTGTACTGCAACCTGGCTTTGTTTGTGTCATTATGAAATATTTGAGTACCATAATTATATTATAGGTACAAATAGTTAGTAGCACTGAATTTATAAATTCAACTTCCCCATGATTGGATTCCGATGGTCATGTGCAGGTTGTAGTTCTGATCCATTTAAATTTCATGTGCCTTTACATGTTTTTTTTTTGTTCATGTTTTTTGAATTCTTTCGATTTTCACGTTTAAGAAAAGAAGCTACATTGTTAATGATACCAGTTACTTGCTGTGTCGAGTCAGTTCAACTAGATTAACTGAGAATAAGATTCAGAAGATCTGATTTATCTTCCCAAACTGTGTAGTCTTAATTGTCTGCTAACTTCCCAGTGTAATGCAGTAAGAAGTACTGAGAATTTGGCAGAGCAAAGCCTATTTTAGATCGTGACTTCAGCTCAGGTCTGGGTTTTCCTTTGGTCAGCCTAGTTTGGCCGTGGCGTGACTGATGATCTGTCTGTGCCGTACAATGAGCTCTCAATCTGTTACGAGGTTTTTCCTTTATCTCTCTCTTTCACCAAGCAACGCACTAGGATTTTCTTACTATTACGAATTCAAGTAGTTCAAAAGGGACATGTGTGGGTTGGATTTGCAGAAGTAGTTCATGTTTGCACCATTATGCTGGCACATTCCAATCAAAGCTGATGTCACGATCAGAGTGACAGTTTCATACTCTGTTTTGACTAGGATACTTAATCATTTATTTCATTCATGCCTTCATTTTCAATCTTTACAGATTACAAATTTACGGAGCAGTCCTCTATAGAATATCAAAATATCATAACGTGGGTAGTCATTTATTCTTCATTGGAGGTTAACTAATACTAAGATTCAAATTACAGCTGTCAGCACTGCAAACCTTGCTGATATCAGGAATTTTCACTTAATATAGAAAGATGCTAGACTGCTAGAGCTCACAAATAGTTTTACGGTACTCCTTTCCAGAATTAGTTGGCCCGCTCTTAAGTATCTCACCCACCAAATTCACTCTAAATTAATGTGTTTTGCTTTTATTTGTGTAAATGGTATGTATTTTGGTAATTTTTCTGGTGAATAGCGTTGAGATATAGAGTTGATCTGATTATCATATGTAGAGGCTGTAATGGTGAATAGATGTTGGACATTATGTGACATCGTGACTTACATTGTCTAATTGCCCACTAGCATTGTCATTCCATTTAGTTTTCAGCCAAACATCTAATTAGAACATGGTGAACAGGGTAGTATAGATGAGATCTTAAAGACAGTATTGTCATAGGAATTTTTGATTCCACATCATCTAGTTTTTTATAATCTGGACTCGTGCACCACTTGTTTACTTCCACTTTATGGCAGTCTTTTATTATGTGAGAAATATTATGATTTCACTTCTAAATTCTCTCTATCCTTACACTGACATGCTTCTGTACTTTTTGGTTGGAAAGTATTTACATAACTGATGTACTTTTGTATTGCAGAGACTCCGACATCAGCTAAACTGAGCTGTTCAAGATGCAGGCAAATGAGGATGAAATTAGTAGCAATTTGTAAAACGTATTTGCTTAAGGTGGCAGTGATTGGTGAAACTGATGTAGTGAGGGTCATAAAGGTGTGAATATTTCGAACAATCGGCAAGAATTGAGCTGACTTGAGGGACTCCTAAGGAAAAGTTGAGAGGTGAGAAAAAGATGCTATTCTTCATAAACTATGTTAGATATATGATCTTATGATATGCTATTATTGAATATGTCTTTTCCATTATGTTATTAACTCAGATCATCGTGCCATTTTGTACCATTATCCATCTGTCAAGCAAAATAATGTATATGTTGTGTGATAGTATTTGTGTTATTTATTCTGAATGATTTGAGGATCTATTGCTAAGTTAAAAATGCGTGGTTGTAACATTATTCAATACCCAAACACATTCAAATGAAGAAGTCTGTATTGGAAACAGACATATAGAATCAATATTTACTCTAATTTGTATGTTGGAAACAGGCATATAGAATCATAGAATCAATATTTACTCTAATTTGTAAAATATTATGCATGTCAATTTATTCTCTACACACACACACACGCGCGCGCGCGCGCACGAGCACTGAGAGAGAGCCACCGAACAACTCCGTCATGTGCACTGTCTCGTTACCAGCAGCACTGCTTTACAAACAGAATGAACACATTTTAAAGAATTCCCATAAAGGATGGTAACTACTAACTAGCATTTGATTATTGATATATTTAAACTAGACAAGATGCATTAACTTCTGACTTGCCTTGAATTTGCTTTTTTCTTGATAGTCTACGTATGCCAAAAGTTCTTCTTGTCTCATTAAAGCCTCATACAAAGCCTGTTTAGGAAGTTAAAAATGTTAGTTTGCAAATATACATAACAAATTGTTGAACAATCTTCCATACTAATAAGTAATAACATACTAATATACACCTAAAGTTAAAGAACTCCTTAACAATGACTTTCAGAATACAGTTACCTTTTTTGTATTAATGAGCTCTGCTTCCAATGCATCCACACGACAAACTGCGGCATTTAGCAGCTCCTCTTTCTCACGTGGCATCACATTAAGTTTATTCTGTAGTGTCTCAACTTTTTTTTCAAGTTCACTGAGGCGTGTTAACGTAGAAGATGAGGATGGATTTGTTTTGGTGAATCTGGTAGCAAGTTCCTCCCTTTTTACTCCCTTTGTTACACGAAATGCTATTGAACGAACAAAAGCAAAAAAAGCAAACACGAAGGCCACTGTAACAGTCCTGGTTACCATAAGCAAATTTTCTGCATCCATGACATAAAGATTCCTTAAGTATTGCTAACAAGTATCAACAAGATGTTTGACATCAAATATAAATTGTACTAAGCATTCCAATCTGTAGTATGAACTTATTCTCACCTTTTTCCCCAAATGAGTTTGGTGCTGCTGCTTGCTTCTCCATTGATCCAACATCTATAGTCTTGTCAACCAGGGGAACACACACATCATTCCCAGGAAAACCGCAACTAGGACCAACCTTATCAGGAAATCTTGTCTGGATGAACATAAAAAACAATTATATTATTTGTTATTCGTTGCAGCATTTATGTTTTGTTGTAACCTCATGTTCAATGTATGATCACTTGCCTCTTCTCGGACAGGAGTTAATATAGGGTTCATAGAATTCCCACATGCTTTGGGAGAGGTGATATCTTCAGCTTCAGATCCTGATTCTCCAGTAGATGTATATCCACTTCGTATCTGTGTTCTCAGAAACCAAAATTCAAATAATGATATATGTGATAATTACTACATCTCATTATACAGTGTCTAAGATAGCAATGAAAATTGTACCATTGGAATAGATGTTTTATCACATTCAATCACCCTCCCCTTGTCATTGGAAACTGTCACTATTTGTTTAGAACATTGCACTTTACCACTAAGAACCATCTGCATGCACACAACTATTCTAGTTGAGTCACAGTGAAATGCAGAAAAACCTTTAAAATGTTTGGGTCTAATGATTAATAATAAGCAAAAAAACCTTTAAAATGTTTGGATCTTGCCATGGTCCTTTATCAGATCTCAAACAGCCACCATTATCTACACAAGTGCAACTACCACCTAGAAATTCTGGCAGCTCACTGAGAATTTATAGCTGGTCAGAATTTTCAAATAACAATATAAGTCTGTTTAGATCTAATGTCAAAAACAGAACTAAATGTGAAGTTACCTCGCATCGATAATCTCAAGTAATTTACTTTGGAACTTGTTTCCAAGAACCTAATAGAACATTCAAGTTTAAATCAATCATTATCTCAAGAAAATACAAAAGTTTACCTTAAAATAGAATCTAATAAAAAAATATGATGCCAACAATAACTCAAGTAAGGAACACATACATGAATCTTTGAAGTAGTTTTGGGATCAATAAATGTTTTCACTGTGTTCCAGAGAAGCTTAAAACCAGGACCAGCATTGATGATAAACATTTGACAAAGTGTCTGCAAAGTGTCATTTACAGATCATAAATTATAAACACTACAAACAATTAGAAAATTGAGATGCCAAAAATGTAAGGATTAAGGCTCAGTTTGGATTAGCTTCTGGTTTATGGGAGCTTCTGAATTGAAATAAGTTTGTAGAGCAGTTAAATGGTGTTTTTTTAGATATAGAAACTAAGCAATTGTTTAACGAGCTCAGAGTTATCCAAATTTTTTTATCCTACATACTTCAGGATAGTAATCACTATCAATCTTCTGCAGCTGGATGATGAGTTCTCTTGCAGACTTGGTGAAATTTTTGAAACCCTAGAAAGCAAAGGGAAGAATAGTAAATATAAACTATTGTCTTAACTAATTTCAAGTTTAAAATAGTGTCATGAAAACTTTCGATGACCATTTAGTGCATGTTTGGATTGACAGTGGATTTAGCAGAATCAGAGTGTGCTACCGTGATTTTGAAAAAACTACACTTTAGAGTTTTAATAAAATTACGGTGCCACTATGATCAAGTCAAATTTATCATCAATCTAAATATGCACTTACAAAGAAAACGCACCACGCCTTGAACATCCAAAATTGTTGTATTTGAATCTATGTGTCTCTTAGCAGCTATAGAGCAAGCTGGAAACTTGATAGAAAATGTTTTCTCAAAACTTTGCACATGGTATCTCAAATATCTTTCCATGGTAGTTACTTGCATAAGCCTAGTAGGATCAACTTTCCCTAGTCTCTCAATATAAACAGGTCTTCCCTCCTTATCCACACCATGATAGCCATGTGGATAGTACTTTTGAACTTCTTGCAACTCCTTGTAATCAAAATCCTATAGAGAAAAAAACATAGTTATTTACTGAAAATGGATTTTAGTACCTAATAAAACACTTGGTATGTTATTGAATCAAATTGCTAACCTCTATAATTGTATCTGTACCATAGTCTTTCCTCCATTGGATCATGTTGACCCACATGAGCTTTGCTTTATCAACATCAAACTTCCTTGCTTTCAAGAATCTACAACAAATTTGTTATACAAATTTTTAGTAGTAGTTTATACAATTAGTGGAAAAAACCAAATTGCACCTATCAATCTACAACCCCAAACTATAAATATGCAAAGAGACCTAGGCTCATTTGAATTGGCTTATGAATAGTTTATCTCTATTTAGCTAACTTGACAAGATGTTAAAGGTTCAGGGTTCAAATTCTGATGGAGAAAAAAAAATACTAAAATTAACAACTAGTTATTAATTTTGGCCGCATAAAAAAACCATAAACACATGACAAGGTGTTTGAAAAAACTTGTGTAAACGGCTTATGAGATGTAAGCTGTTTTAGCTTATTTCGATAAATACTTCAGAATAGCTTACAAAAATAGTTTATAGCTTTTATAAAAAAACTAGACCATATTTTTGAATATAGAAATGTTTTCTTTCATGAACATAATATAACTAGTAAGGAATAAGGGTGTATAACCTCAATAACATATGGTAGTCATCATGTATTGGAGGAAGCAAGTTATCTAATATAAGTGCTTGTCGAAAAGCATCCACTGCATGAAGCTCTTCAACTTGTCGAACATCCTCAATGGAGAGGGAATTGCTTCTACTACCACCACCACCACTTTTGCTGCTTCTTTTCTTTGTAAGAGAATGCCTAATAATCAATAATAATTCATTCATTCATTCTACTAAACTCAGCTCAATCAAATAGGACTTTGATTAAAAAAAATTAAATAAAATGAATTTTGATGCAAAGCATATATATAAAACATTAGATGACAAAAATAAACACCTAAATTCATGAAAAAATGAATAAAAGATAACCAAGAAAAAGAAAGGAGAAGGATTACTACTCACAAAGGAGTTCAGACATGTTAAGTGGCTAGTGAAACTTGAGGAAGCAGAAGCTGAAGCAAATTTAATAAACTTCTTTTTAAGCTTTATTCATATTTTGGGTGAAAGATACATGATAATACATGCGTTGGGTCAATCATCTAGGTACATGTAGCAGACAAGGGAGGGTGTCGGCTAAAGACAAATTTAATGTAAATGTTGTCAAAGCAATATATAATGTAAAATTGATAGTATGAATGTTCTTTGTCATATATAAATATATTAATATAGAAAAATGCTAAACAGTGTCCCGGATAAAAACGAAATATATTAATAAAGAAATTTTGTTTTGAGATATGTTTATTCAATATTTTAAAAATGTAAAGAAATTATTTCTGACACTAATTTTGTCTTTGATTTCTTTTATTAGTATACTTAACAAGTGTTCTAATAACACTATTTAACGTGACTTGTTAATATATGGATATGGATGATGCTTCACCTCACATTACATTTTTATTTGAAAATAAAAATCTATTTGAGTTTTGATTCTGGACCTCTTTGGCACTTGCCACCTTCTGCTTCTATGGGCCCACTATTTATTAGTCGACGTAGTAGGCCTTGTCTTTGTCAACGGTGATATTATTATTATTATTATTATTATTATTATTAATCATTTCATCAAAATTAATTTACAATACAAATATTAAATAATCGACATATTTTTTTTAGAAATTGTAAGTTTTTCCCATAAATTGGAAATAAATACAAATGTAAAAATAATTATGTTTGAAATTATTTAGTGCAAAATATTCAAAACCTGATCATTTATTTAATGATAAAAAAAGCATAGGAAAATTAGAAATCATCAAAATAAATAAAGAGCATCTTACGGATGTTACTAGTTATTACTGTAGCATAGAAAGGGGAAAAAAGGGAAAAGGCGGATCAGTATATCTGCTTAATGTAAGGACTAAGGAGTATTTTATCCAATTTTTTATTTTTTGTTCCATTCTTTTTTAAGGTTAGGTTTATCTCCTTCATTAATTTTTTTCTTAACTTTTAGCTTAAAAATAATTAAGAAACAAATCCTACCATGACCTACTGTGTTTGGTTATGCGTTTGTATTTGTTCCGTTTCCGTGTAGCTTAGAATTCCACCACAGTATATTCTAGCTCAAATGCTCAACTGTTGAGAACTAGTATACCGTAAAACTAAATATTTATATATTTAAAATAAAAAACTAAAAATATTTGAATGTAGTACTAACTTTTATTTTTGTGAAATATTTTGAGGAAATCTTAAATTGTTTGATGCATTAATTATTTTTTAAGAAAAGAACTCAAATTAATTGACTGCCTTTTGAAGTATTATTTAACTAAAACAATAATTAAAGAGTTTCTTTTTATGGAAGTTTTCAAAAGATCAATATACAAAATAAACAAATTTAATACATTACCTGATTATTCTCTGATGTCAAAAATTATCCAAAGAGGTTCATAGTGCTCAAAAATATCTATCCTTCACCCCAGCATTCATTCTTATATTATCCACTTTCACTAAAAGATTCCCTCTTTGGGTCCACTAAATGATTGGCCACAGAAGAAAGACAGAGTCAACAAGAAGAAAGGTGACTCTAAATTTTATCTTATCTATAACTCAGTGGAAGGTAGAGCAAACCCAAACTCAAAATGAACAATCAAATAGTCTCAACTCTCAAGTCATAGTTCTGAAACAGAATCCTTTTATATTCAAAGTTATTCTGACATCATTGAAATTGTCCATTCTCTACATGTAAGTCACCAAAAAATAAATCAATCAGTGAATTATTGTTTAGTTACTGTTTCTATTTGCCATTTCATTTTATTTTTAATCACAAAAATATATGAACGTGCAAGAATTTGTTTATCAAGTTCCTGCAACTCTCACAACACATCACAACCATCAGCAATATGCTGCATCCAATGTATGAACCAGAATACATATTAACAGTGGAAAAGCATAATAAAGCTATCATGATACATTAGTGTTGATGTTTACACACACAAATATTCACAAACATATTAAAAGTATAGACAAGACGCGAAAGTTATACAGCTATCTGCTCTCCCAATTCCCGTCGACATTCCAATGCAGGATCTGAAACAGAACAAAAATGTCAACCTAAATATATAATAGAAGGAAAAGAAAAAAAGAAAAAAAGACCCAAAGACAGGTTGAATTGGCGTAAATGAATTACCTAGAAACTTTTATGACTGAGAATCCGACATTGAACTCCTTGGTTTCAACACAAGGCTTATCATTTGGTCTGCAAATAAGTCATTTTTATTTTAGTTAATACTTCTCTTTCAACATAGAAAAAGTGCAAGTAATGAGACAGATTCCAAGATTTCTTCCTTCAAAAAATAAAAATGAAAGTATGTACAGAACAGAGATTATGAATACTACACTACACAATAGTCATACTTCCTTAAAATGTATCTTTAAAAACCTACCGATTCAGTTCTGTAAATAATGGGCCATCTGAACCAGGGGATTGAGTTGACAATTTGCCTTATTCAATTACTCTCATTCCATCACGGTATGCCAAATAATTGTGGGATTGTATAGGCACCTACAATGTTGGTGGACCAGTTAAATCTTTGATAAACACGTTTCTTTTAACTAATAACTTTTAATAATTTGAAATTGATCCAAAACTTCCAGGTTCCATAATAGGCAACGTTTGCCAAAATATTGCAACAGTGAGAATCCTACCTATGAAACTTGGCTGAACAATTACATTTGTTTTCAGGGCAGAAATCAACAACCACCAAGCAAAGAAAGAGGAGAATGTAGTATACTACAAATGATGATGTAATCACATGATTAAATTCACATAAACTAATTACCTTGCATCTTACGGCAATGTTGATAGCATCAGAAGGTCGAATGTCAAAGCTCATACATTCTAACTCATTTCCAACCTATACCAAGCACAAGTCATACTGTCAGACAAATCTTCAGGGTTTTTTTGTGTGTGTGATTCCATGACAGGGGAGGAATGCTCAAAATTTACCTTGGAAAGATATAACTGAGCAAAATACGCCTCGTGAATTCTTTTAGTAACTCTCGCAGCTCTGACCTGCATGGGAAACATACTTTGTCAATTGATTATTGATATATGTTATGAGAGTACGAAGGAAGACCGCAATACAATCAAGATTAGGAGTATTTAATAGCAAAGAGATAAAAATAATCATACATCATAAACCATCTTGTCAATCATCTCCTTCACTACTTGATAGAGTAGGTCTAGCCTGATGCAGAAACCAAATAGTTAGTTGTTTGGTTCATGAGGGTATGTTACATAAAAGCAGAACCAATTGGATCCAAAATTTTACTACTAATGTGATGGAATTTAATTGAAAATGAAAATAGAAGACATACTATTTGAACATTGCGAACTTCTGCCATTAACAAGACACTTAGCATCTCCACTACAAATGAAGATGAACCCCAAAATTAAATTGGGAGAGATATATAATCACCAAAATAATATAAAGAATCCAAAATGTAAACTTGTTTGATATAACGAAATACAATAGAATACAAAAAGGAAGTAAAATACATACACAAACAATTATGGGGAGAAGTAGACCAGTCCCATCCTCCAGTTACATTGATCACACCAACACACTTCATCATGTTTAAATCCTTAAAAATCCATACTATTTACAAAAAGGTTTTAAGAAAAAGACATTATATATATTATTAATAAAAAAAAAATCACATTATATACAACCGAAACGAGGCAATTACAATACTGAGTTCAAGACAAAACCAATGTCTAAACATGGCAATTAAAAACTACCTATCATGCATCATCAGCAAACAGTGTTTCATGCCTTTTCAAGATGACCATATTTTAGCTGTTTTCTCTGTTCTCAACAAAGAGGAAACAGAATATATATTAAGCTCACTGATGAGCTAGCCCTGCTAGTTATTCAAAGCAAGCTATTATATTAGACACTATTGGGACCAACAAAAGGGAACCTAACAAAAAAGAACCCTGAAGAAAATAATATTAAGAGCATAACTCTGCATTTCCCATAGCAGATTCAGGATGGTAATGAACCATTTCCTTCCACATCAACTCCCGTATCACCTCTTCCCCTAGATCCTCATCAATGTCAAGATCAATTGGAATGATGGCAGGAGGGTCGGAATTAGGATCATAGAGAGAGGCCATGAAAGGGTGTTGAAGCGCTTCTGTGACACTAATCCTCTTTGTGGGATCAAAAACAAGCATCTTTGCCAGTAGATCAATTGCCAATGGATGTGCATTGGGGTAGAGTCTGGAAAAGGGAGTTCCAGGAGAATATGTAAGTGATTTGATATACCTCTTTGCCTTTGGATTATCAATAAATTCAATATCCTCCTCCCTTTGACTACCAAGGATATTGATAATAAGTTTTAGTTGGTTGAGGCACTCTGAACCGGGGAAAATAGGTTTTCGTCCAAGAAGCTCAGCAAAGATGCATCCCACTGACCATACATCAATAGATGTCCCATAGTTGTCACAGCAAAGTAGGAGTTCTGGTGCCCTATACCACCGAGTGACAACATACTCCGTCATGAACTGGTTCTTGCTGCAGTTGGTGCGTGCTAACCCAAAATCACATATTTTTAGGTCACAATTTGCATTAATTAGAAGATTTCCAGGTTTCAAGTCACGATGAAGGATGTTAGCTGAGTGAAGATATTTCAAGCCCCGAAGCAACTGCAAACAAGAACTTTCTATTAGTAAATCCAATAATCATTCAAGCAACGCAGATGATTGCACGTGATTTAAAACTTCAGCGAAGTGCTACAAATCTGCTGCTACAAGGCTCAAGGTTCAGATGGGGTGGGATCCCCTATTATTTCAAAGCATATGAGAGCTTGCCACATTGAATAAGATTTCACAAACTAACATATGAGTTTCACAAGTTCTTCCTATAGTGTTAACTCCAGAATAATAGACGACAGGAGACTGGGTTACCCTAAGAATAATTCATACCTGAAAGAGGAAATATTGGCAGTGATCATTAGACAATGATTGGGAAGACTTAATAATCTGATGCAAATCGGTGTCCATGAGTTCATAAACAAGATAAACATCCTTAAAACTATTCCTCTGAATGGGCATCATGATGTCTTTCAAAGCAATAACATTCTCATGGTGAAGATGTCGAAGAAGTTTCAGTTCACGCAAAGTTCTAAGCGCATCAACACGATTCTCAAATGCGTTCTGTATCTTCTTGATCGCAACTTTCTCATTGGTTTCTCTATTAACAGAAGAACAAACAATTCCATACGCTCCACGACCAATCGGCTTAATCGGCACATATTTCGTATCAATCTCAAAAAGGGTTTGCCACATGGAAAAATAATGCTTTCCTTCAGCTCTAATCCCATTTGGTGGCTCAACCGGAGTCGCCATTCCCTGCAAATCAACAACAACAAAGAATCATTCACAATTCATAAAGTTTCAATTTTTGTGTTAAGTGCAGAGTAAAAAAAAATAAAAATCAGTGTTGTTGTTAATACATAATTAATATCAATCATTATTACAAAAAGACAAAAATAAAACTAGCACACCCCTGAGTTCAGTTCTGTGATTACAATAACTTCAATTAATTAATGAATTAATTAGTAATAATAGCTAGAATTAAATGAGAGTGAAAAGATTAATTAACCTAGGGAGGTACTACCATTTTTTTGAAAAATTTCAGTAAGGAAGTAGTAGATCGAAATTGATATTCTAATGAAATTGATGATTATGCAGAGATCTGAGGCAAATTGAGAGAATTTGGAAATGTAGAGGAACGGGAAATTAGAGTATAGGGTTTAATTCCATCGATTATATACAGCACAACACAAGACAGTCAATTTCTGAAAATCTCTCAACAGACAAAAAAGCCCCAATTTAAAAGTTTAGAAACCCTAACCCCCGAAAAATTGTAGAAGATTGAAATATTTGCAGTGATCACATAACAGATTCAAACCAAGTAGAATTGAAAAGAAGAAGAAGAAGAATGAAAATACCTTGAGAGTTGAGTTTGAGCAAAGGAGAAATGTTCTTTGCGCTTTGTGTAAGAGAGCGAGATGAAGCTCTGAAAATAAGAATGAAAAGGTTACATTTACATGTTAATGTTATCTTACATCTTACGACATACAAATGAAAAAGTTACATTTACATTTATCTTAAATCTTACGTAACAAATATCATGCTTATTGTCAAAAAATATCTTAATTCTTATAAATATCTATAAATAAAAAGCAATTTTTTATACCAAAAAAAGCAATCTTTTTATAATAAGTAATTAAAAGCAAATTCTTAGAGATATATGTTTACTCTATCCCTTCATAATTTGAGATATTTACCATCAACCAAAGGAAAATTAAGAAAAATTCACATAAGTAAATTTACATGTGATACCCATAATTAACTTGTAACCAACTTTTATTCCACATATATATATGACTTGTTGATGGATAAATATTTCAAGTTATGAAGGGATAGTTTAGAAAAAAAAACACATTTTAAAAATATAATCACTATAAAGTTGATTAAATATTTGACTTTTTATGCACTCAAATTTAAATAATAGAATAATAGTATTTTAAGACTTAAGCAAAGAGATTCACACTTAACTAATATAGTTTTTTAAATAGTTAATTTGTATATCTAATGTCTATTTATTTATTATATTTTTTACTCTTGCATTAGATATTTATCTCGCCTATTAAAATATATTTTTAAGATTTTATTATATTTGTAAATTTAAATAATTTCATTTTAATACTTTTTTTATCAATGTAAAATATTCAAAAATGATTATTTATTTTTAAAAATAACTATGTTGTTTTTAAAATAATTGATTTTGCCATTTAAAAAGAATTAGCGGTGGTTATCTGTTTATCTTTCATTCATATGTAATTATCATTTACTAATATATATTTTGATGAAAATAGCATAGAAAAATTAGAAATCATCAAAATAAATTAAGAGCATCTTACAGATGCTACTACGATAGCAAAGATAGGGGAAAAAAAGGAAAAAAGGCAGATCATTTATACAAAATACTGCCTCAAAGTGTAGAAATCTGCTTAATAATCTTTTTTCGGTTAAGTTTATGTTCCATAATTTTTTCTTCTTTTTTTTTTCTTAACTTTTAAAAGTAATAATAATAGTTTCTCTAAAAAAAAGTAATAATAATTAAGAAACAAATCCTACATGTAACAAAAAAAAAGAAATAAGTCCTACCATATTCTATTGTCATGTGTTGGTCCTAAAAGTAAAAAGGTTTTGCTAATATAGGACACATATTAAGAATCTAAAAATAGAAATATTCTCTTAAAACTTGTACAATTAATTAGTGAAGAATTTAAAAAGTAAATTAAATACACGGATGTTATAGTAAAACATTTCCTTTTTTGAATGGGACATAATATTTGAGTGTAGTACTAACTTTTGTTTATCTGAAATATTTTGAGGCAATCTTCTTAAATTGTTTGATGCATTAATGGAAGTAGCAGAATTGGAACTCGATTACATGCAATGTAAGTTAAAGAGTAATTACAGGACATCAATATACAAAATAAGTAAATTTGATACATTACCTGATTATTTATCCAAAGAGGTTTATAGTGCTCACAAATATCTATCCTTCACCCCAATATTCATTCTTATATTATCCACTTCCACTAAAAGATTCCCTCTTGGGGCCCACTAAATAATTGTAGCCGTAGAAGAATGACAAACTCAACAAGAAGAAATGTGACTCTAAATTTTATCTTATCTATAACTCAATGGATGGTAGAGCAAACTCAAACTCAATGAATAATCAAATAGTCTCAATCTCAACCCTCAAGTCGTAGTTCTGAAACAGAATCCTTTTATACATGTAAGTCACCAAAAAAAAAATCTGTGAATTATTGATTTGTTTAGTTTCTGTTTCTATGTCAATTCATTTTATTTTTAATCACAAAAATACATAAACAGGCAAGAATTTGTTTATCTAGTTCCTGCAATTCTCACAACCATCAGCAATATGCTGCATCCAATGTATGAACCAGAATACATATGAACAGTGGAAAAGCATAATAAAATTATCATGATACATTAGTGTTAATGTTTATACTTTATTTATATACACACACAAATATTCACAAACATATTAAAAGTATACACAAGGGAAGAAGCCAAAGGTATACAGCTATCTCCTCTTCCAATTCCCGTCGACATTCCAATGCTGGATCTTTCTATATACAATTTTAGATTGTCCAGGATCTGAAACAGAACAAAAAGTTGTCAACTTGAATTGGAAATGAATCAACTAGAAACTTTTATGACTGAGATCTGCCACTGTCATATGAAATATGCTCACCTGTTATTCGCTTTCTTTTCAGCCCTAAATTGATTAAGTTTGTCCCTCCACAAAGCTAGAGTTGCATCAGAAACATGAGACGTAAGAATAGAAAATTTAGAAGTACAATCTATATTGCAATCCATAAGAAATGTAATCTTGTGAAACATACATTCCAATTTAAAGCTTGTACCGAGGAAAAACAACTTAACTACATGATTGAATTGAGATTTACAGAACATGATAAGCTTCAAAAAAGCAGGAAAACAAGAATAAAATGAAACCTATAAGCACCTAGCCAAACATCAGCTAGTAATCGGCTATAATTATTTAAGTGACCTGTTGTTTCATATACCTATTAAGGCTGGGGCATATATTAAACAACCAATTCATTTGATTTCAACTAACGATGCTAAATCAATTTTGTAAAGGGAATCAGAGTGGCAAAAAATACAAGTTGACTGTTTCAAATTTCAATCCAACAACAAATAAGTGTTGTAGACTAGTGAAAATCAATAATGATTAGCAGGCACTAATACATCAATCATCAAAAGAACTTCTGTCATACATCAATCATCATGCATCATACCAAAAAAAAAAAAGTTCCAACACTAAAAACACAGATAACTCATAAGGTATAAAGAAATAACAAGAAAAAAAACAATTACAAACTAAGGTACAGAAATAATAAGAAACCAAACAATTACCAGCATCTTGATAGCGCTCTTCTACAACAGCTTTCAACATGTTGTGCAAAAGATTGAACTCCTTGGTTTCAACACAAGGCTTACCATTTGGTCTGCAAATAAGTCATTTTTATTTTAGTTAATACTTCTCTTTCAAAATGGAAAGAGTGCTAGTAATGAGTCAGATTCCAAGATTTCTTTCCAGAAAAAATAAAAATGGAAGTATGTCCAGAACAGAGATTATGAATACTACACTACAAAAAAATCATACTGCCTTAAAATGTATCTTCAAAAACCTACCGATCCATTTCAGTAAATAATTGGCCATCTAAACCAGGGGACTGAGTTGACAGTTTGCCTGATTCAATTACTCTCATTCCATCACTGTATGCCAAATACTTGTTGACTTGTATAGGCACCTACAACGTTGGTGGACCAGTTAAATCTTTGATAAAAATGTTTCGTTTAACTAATAACTGATCGAAAACTTCCAGGTTCCATAATAGGCAGCATTTGCCAAAACATTGCAACAGTGAATCCTACTTATGAAACTTGGCTGAACAATTACGTTTTCAGGGCACAAATCCTCAATCATCAAGCAAAGAAAGAAGAGAATGTAGTATGCTACAAGTGATGATTAAATTCACATAAACTAATTACCTTGCATCTGACGGCAATGTTGATAGCATCAGAAGGTCGAAGGTCAAAGCTCATACATTCCGACTCATTTCCAACCTATACCGAGTACAAGCCATACTGTCAGACAAATCTTCTGGGTATTTTTTTGTGTGATTTTATGACGGGAGAGGAAAGCGCGAAGTTTACCTTGGAAAGATATAACTGAGCAAAATACGCCTCGTGAACTCTTTTAGTTACTCTCACGGCTCTGACCTGCATGGGAAACATATTTTGTCAATTGATTATTGATATAAGTTATGAGAGTACGAAGGAAGACCACAATACAATCAAAAGATTAGGAGTATTTAATAGCAAAGGGATAAAAAATAATCATACTTCATAACCCATCTTGTCAATCATCTCCTTCACTACTTGATATAATGTAGGTCTAGCCTGGTGCAGCAACAAAATAGTTAGTTGTTTGGTTCATGAGGGTATGTTACAGAAAAGCATATTAAAATGGATCCAAAATTTTACTACTAATGTGATGGAATTTAATTGAAAATGAATATAGAAGACATACTATTTGAACATTGCGAACTGCTGCCATTAAAAGGACACTTGGCATCTCCACTACAAATGAAGATGAACCACAAAATTAAATTGGGAGAGATATATAATATAATCACAAAAATAATATATAGAATCCAAAACGTAAACTTGTATGATATAATGAAATACAATACAAATTCATGGTACAATACAATACATAAAGGGAGTAAAAGACATACAAACAATTATGGGGAGAAGTAGACCAGTCCCATCCTCCATCTTCAACACTATTGCAGGATGCGGTGCATAATCTGGAAGTAGACCTCCGTGCGGGCTGTTATGGACGCATCTCAAGTTTCTACCATCCCTCATTTTGATTATGAACCCATCTGCTCCACTCTTCACCTCAACTATACACACAAAAAAAAAAAAAAAACTCTATCTTCACAACCATGAAAATAAAACAAAATTTTCAAGGCTTCTGGTCTTATAAAAAAATAATACACTACACAGTTACATCGATCATATCAATTATTAACTCCGGCGGCATAATCATAATCAATAAAAAAACAATTTTTAGCAGCTAAACTCTATTTTCACAGTCATGAAAATAAAATAAAATTTCCAAGGTTTCTGATCTTACAAAAAAAACAATACACTAAACAGTTACATTGATCACACCAATTACTAACTCTAGCAGGCATAATCACAATCAAAATCAATAAAAATACAATTTTTTAGTAGCTAAATTTACTAAGCAAATATAAGTATAATATATTTACCTGCTTCGAGAATACTAGAATTAACATAATCTTCATCATTTTCATTAAAATTCTCAGCCATACTTCCACTACCATTTGAAGATGAGTTGAAACTGCAATTCACAGTTTTACACTTTCTCATATTTATATGGCAAGAAAGAGAATTAGGCTTGATTTTGGTAGTAGCAGAAAATCCCCAAAGTTCAGTTCTGCTACAACCAGCGTTGATTGGTCCAATCATAGACATCATAGGAACACTGCACATAGTTGATCCTTTCACAGAAACCATTTTATCCATTAATTAAAACCTACAAACCAAAATTCACCTAATAATCAAAATTAGTGATAAAATAAAAAAAAATGATTAGATCATAGAAATTGGATTAATTAGGAATTAAAATCGCACCTTGAAAGATGAATCACCGATCTCGTTAGTTGTGATTTAATAATTATTGGTGCATAATAATAAGAAAAAGTATAGATCGTGTGGAAAATTAGGATCTGGAAATGAAAAAAGAGAGGAGATTAAGGAATGGATGATAATTATGATCGGTGAATGAGAGAAAGAGGATAAGAGATTATTATTATTATGTTATTATAGTAAGGTAGGAAGTGTGATGAAGAAGATATTTACATTCAGGAGGAAAGTGTCAACCGTTCTTCCACCGCAAGCATCATATTCAATTAGATAGACCTATAAAATGGAATTACTCTTTTACCCTTCTGTTTTTTAGTTCATTTTCTAGATGACATCGACCTGTTAATTTTTTTTTAATTTAATTAATTAGTCATTGGCTTTTATTTAAAAACATAATAAGAAGAAAATATTGTTTGATTAACTTTACTATATGGCTTTTAAAACATAAATGTTAAACTAAAATTATCAGATAAAAAGACCAACGCGCTCGAACATTTTATTTGAGGATATAACTGACAACAGTCTTCATACATTCGTGATGAAAGTATATTTTTCTTATTTCAGATTAATTAATTAGCCATCTACCGTATCAGTTAGGCAAGACACCGCCACAACAAACTAATCCTATATATATATGTTTGCTAATTTAGACCCACTTAAAAATATGTGAGTCTAAATTAGTAATGTGCACCTTTTCACTTTGGACAACAATATCATTCTTTCACTATTTTAAGTAAGTTTAATATAAAGGGTAATTTTGTAGTTTTATAAGTTTGGATTGTATATATGTTTTTTTAAGTTGTCCTTTTTTTTATTTCCTAGGTTGTTTATTTAAGTTGCATATATTTATAATTAAGTGGGTCTAAATTAGCAAAGTGGGTGCACACTATTTAATAAAATTTACCTAACTAACCCTCAACTTCCTAGTGTAAAATAACTAAATGCAAAAAAATTTTTGTCCAAAGTGAAAAGATGCACATTACTAATTTAGACCCACATGTTTTTAAGTGGGTCTAAATTAGCAAACCCCATATATATATATATATATATATATATATATATATATATATATATATATATATATATATATATATATATATATATAGTGTCACATTGGCCAAGATGTATAGTTTGATTGTTTGCATTTATCTATGTCCTCAGCCATGATACCCTTTAATGCTGAGTTCTGCTTAGCCGTTAAAAAAGAAAAATAAGAATCTAGGTGAACCTTTCAAGCCTTATCCTTTATTTTTTTTAACATCTATGTACTTATCTCTCATTTCCAACTTATTAGTACTAAACTAGTCGATGGATTTGCTACTTGCTAGCATTTTAGTTTTTATTTTGGCAAAATGCACAATGTAAATATTCAAATGTTCAAATGAAATAAATCCAGAAATCAATGGCTCAAGGAATCATTGTTAGATACATAAAATTTAATTTTTAATATAGTATATATCCAATTTTAATTACTACTCACTCTGTCCTAAAATAAATGATATGTTTGACTATCTTCACGTTTTTTAATGTTCAACTTTGATTATTAATATCTCTAATTATTAATTATTAAAAATTGAATATTTTGAAAGTACTCGTCGAGACTTATGAAACACGGACACTCCTTAGATTAGACGTGTCCCGGTGTCGGACATGTGTCCGTGTCGGACACCAACACTTATAATTACATTGAATTGTGTGATTTTTCAAGTTATTATCGGTGTCGATGTATTAGTGTTCGTGTCGTGTCTCGTGTCCATGCTTCATAGGTTGAGACAAATCAAATAATATCTCAGTTATTAGTATTTATATGTACATAGTAGAAAAATATAGTCAAAATAGATTATATAAATACTCAGTCAAATTTAGGTCATATATCTTAAAATGAAAGATTAATTTAAGGGGTTGAAGTTAAGTTGATCTCTCTCAACAGATATTTTACTATACACACAGGTCAATAATCAAACTTTAAACCAAATAATTAAGAAATAAAAATATCTATCACTTATATCACATGTTATCGGTTAAAGAAAATTGTGTTTTGGTTTAAAGTAAAAATACACAAAAACTTAAAGGCAAGGATATAATTAATGAATACAAGATGATGTTTAATTAATTTAATGGATCAAACTTGGCCATCATTAGCTCTTACGAAGGAAGATCAAGTTTGCTCCATTAAACATGGATACAATTGGATTTGTTTTGAACTACTAAACTTCCATTTGAATGTTTATTTGGTTATAATAACTCAAATAAGATATTGTTAACACCAATAATTAAGCTGGTCCACCAAAGTTTGGACGTTCCTGCCACACCTCAGGACAACCATCACCTGCTATGTATGACATGCATGACAATGGCACTAGACAGAGGCCTCGACTTCTCAGATCTTGCTTTGGTTCAACATTTGTGTCACTTGTGGCTGAACTCTAAAATTATGAATATGAACTAATCAATGTTCAATCTCATTTAAAGACACAAGTTCACTTACAGAAATAAAATAAAAATTATAGTGGAGTGTGGCATATGCTGAAATATATATATATATTCATGAATATGCACTTATTATAGCTTCATATTCTTCAATTGGACGTATAATATATAAGAATGATAGAATCCTTACCCCTTGCATCACTCTGTTGTTTTGGTTCTGTGATGACTTCATATAGGGAACACTTAGTGTCTGCATGATGAAGAGTTAGTTAATTAATGTGTAAGAATCAAGCAGTAATTATAAACCAACATCTATTTTGCAAGCTCTCTTGTACAAAGGAAATAAAAAAAAATGTATGTATTACGGATGACGGATGAGGATTCTCTCCTTTGAGATATTCAGGCAAGTCTATTGTTAATCTTTGCCATTCAAATTTTTATAGTTGACTTTGACCACATATGGACAAAATAATGGATGGTTGAGATTCCACCGCACATAATGTTGCTGGCTGCAGAGGATTTTTTTTTTTCCATGTACTAGAGTGTGTGTAGAAAAATGTTGTTATGGATTATTTTCTAAAAGTTAAATATAAAGAATTTTATATACTACCTAATTTTAATTATTAGGTAGTAATTATTTTTAAAAATTTCTTTATTAATCTATTCGATTTGAATTTTAAGGTGTATTTGGCTTGCTAAAAAATAAGGACTGAATATGACAAAACAGCTTTACTATGTCTGTCCCACACTAAATCAAGAGACAACTTTTTGTCCTCTGCACAAATTGTTTAAAATACAAAAATAATTTTTTGTCCATCAAACTTGTACAAGACAAAATTTGTTCAATACTCTAAATTTTGTTCTGTACTATTTTGCTAAGTACTTATATTTTGCAGACCAAACAGACCCTTAAATTTGCTTTTATAATTTTTTAAAGTTATAAAAATTGGTCCCTATATTCTTCTGATTTTTGTTAACTGCTCTTTATAAGTTTTTAAAAAATTGCTACTTGGTCCCTATAAATTTTCAAAAATTGCAAATAGGTTACTATAACTTTTCAAAAACTGCAAATTAGCCACTAAAAATCGAATTTTACAAAATGGTCATAATTTTTATATTTTGAAACTTGTTCGAATTTAATAAAAATAGGCTAACAAAGTCTAAGAATTTTTTTTTCATTCTTGGGTTAAATTTAATCATAAAGAAGGGATAAATTTGGGGTTGAATTTTTCCCATTGGTATTCATGTAAAATGAGGTTGTTTAAATCATGTGATATGTACTTTGTTGTATGATGGGTTAGAGTATCCCTTTTAATGATATTTCTTTGATTACAAAAAAAATATGAATATTTTTTACTCTATCCAAAAATATATATAAAATAAAGAGAGATCAATTGAAATATTTGAATAGTTTAGAATTTTCAATTACACGTTCTTAGATATGAATTTGGGAAATTCTAAAAAAAAAATTCAATAAATTTCCTAATCTAATTCCTCTCTTTCCATAATACCATGTATGTTTTCATTCACTTCTTTCAAAAAAAATTACTCATGTAAGTTTTCATTCACTTCTTTCCAAAAAATAATCTCTTAAATATAGTTTTGTTTTTGTTCCCTTATCCCTTCTCGTTAACTTGCAAAGAAAGCATAAGAAAAAGTACCTTCATTTATTTCTCAATATTTTAAGAGAAATGTTTTTGGAATACAAATTGATATTTAATAGTATATGGTGTCAAGATACCATGTAAAAAATAATGTATATATCTAGAAGTACACATTGATATTTTAAAGGTAATTAAATATAATACTAAGCTATTAACATTTGGAAAATATATTAATTGACGTACCTCGACTTGGCCTTGAAGGAACTTGATGTATCCAATAGCTTCCATGAGTACGGATGCAGTGTCTGTCTGCATGCAACATCCAATTCAACATATGGTTTCCAAATTAACATGTATGACTTAGAAAAAGAGATGAGAATATATATACACATTTGGTTATCTTACACAAATGCTTGAAAGTTCTGTAATATTGCAAAATGCCACAAATTGAAGAAGTGTTTACTCAATATTTGTACCTTTCCAAAAGGAGCCACCAACTGTTGAAGAGATGCAATCCTATCCCCTAATTTCTCTTTCCTAACCTGAAGTATTAATTACAAACCAAACAAACATTAATGCAACAATAGACATTTGTCTAATATGTACTTCCGTCATCTTTTAATTATAAATTACTTTGATAAGTGAAAAATAAATTTTGTTTATTTTTTTGTAACAAGAGGCAACTAAAATACTCATGAACCATGAATACATTAATAAGTCAGATTAGCATTTATTTTATACTCCCTTCGGTCATTATTATAAGAAAAAAAACATTTTTTAGAAAAAGAATGAAAAGTGGTTTTTTTTTTCTTATAATAGTGACCGATACTGAAAAGTGGTTATTTTATATAATAGTGACCGAATGGAGTAACAAACTGTGATTAATATTGCAAGTTAATTAGGTAACTTTAAGTGAGTTGATAAAATGGTGAGGCATGAGGCATAATATTTTCTTCCATATAAAAAAGAAGGCACCTTAAAAGGTGGGCATGAAGGGCGTGGTTCTGATGAAGATCGTGGTTTTTTCAATGCTGTTTGAGATTGAGAAGCCTTTGACTCCATCAAGGTGCATGCTCTCTTTGTTTCAACATTGCTCAATACCAATGGCTTCTTTAGTTTTGCAACACAAAAACAAAAAGAGTAAAGATTATTATTAGTCCAATATAATTGAAGTGGCCCAGTCTTTTTCAACAAAGGAAGAAAAAAAAAAGTAAGAAACTAAAAGAAAAGGAAAAAAGATGATATAATTATGATTAAAGATATGTGTATCATGTCATAAAGATAAAACTGTTTCTCGTTGCCACAAGTTAATTAATTAATAAAAAAATTATTGCAAAGGGTGATTAACTTTTTTTCATCAAAAGATTACTTATCCTCTTGATCCAGTCAACTTCATTATATATAATTATTAATTAGTTTGTACTAGTATATATATTCATAAGATCATTCTTAATTAATTATCTCTTATATAGTTTTGTAAAATTAGTAAAAAAAAAATTGAATATCACTTGGGCATTTACATGCACGTATGACATAGAGAAAAATACTTAGAATTGGAACCATGATATATAGACTCACATTTAATTTAATTAATCTGCAAGTAAAATATTATGAAAAATTAAAAGAAGAAATGAATACTCACATTAATAGAGTTAGTAGAAGATGACATGTTGGTGGGTTGATGCATAGGATGAAGATGAAAAGAAAGATTGTCTTGATCATGATGAGTAGTAGTAAATCTAGCAAGATGATTATGATGATCTTGTGAATTAGTTAATAGATCTAATGACTGCATGTTGATATCCAAGATGGATGAACCGGGCGAAGAAGACAAGTAATGATTCAAGTTTGAGATATTTATACTTGGGTGAATCTGGCTACTAATATTGTTGTTACTAGTGCCTCCAGCATTTGGATAATTTTGAGCATTATAAAAATCTCCAGCAGTAAAAAGGGTCTTGAGCATGAGAGAATTCATATCTTTGTGTTCATCATTATTAATATTCTTCATCTGTGTTGTAGTTGATGGAAGTATTGGATAGTTTTCTAAGTTGGAAGTGTAATTAAGCATTTCAGTGAATTTGGGGAAATTAGCAAATGAGATCTCTTCCTTAATAGTACTAGCACTACTATTCTTGGAAAACTCATGTGAATCTAAGTTGTTATGACCTGACTCATGGTTTCTGTTTAAGCAGCTCTCTTCTGCAGCACCAGCAGCACTTGTCCACTGATCATGATGATGATGATAACCTAAATCTTGAATCATATGGTTCTTGTTGTGTGTTAAAGATGATCTTGAATGTGATCTAGGATTATTATCTTCTTGGAGGTTATTTGAGTTGAAGCTACCTGCAGCATTATTCCTACATACATATATAAATAAGATTAAAAATTTAAAGAAAGAAAATGTAGTATATATAAATTACTTTAATTAACTTGAACAAGACAAATTAATTAATTAAGCCCTAGTCTAGTAAAAATATACATGTACATGTCCTAAACACACAAAATATTTTGAGAATATATAAAAAAAGAAATAAATTAAATGATCATGTCATTGTTGGTGACATATGTGAAATATTTGATTAATCATAACATGAAATTTTTTCTAAAAAAAGATAGTGAAGAGGTGAAAAAATTGGCTCAAACATACATACATATAGTAATAGTAATAGGAAAGAAAAGTAAACAGAGAGAAGGGACTTACAAAGTGAAGTTTGGGGTCCAAGAGTGGGTGGTGGTGGTTCCTCCAACAGGAGGAGGATGTTGTTGGTCTTGGAGATGATGTAGATTTGTTGATTCCATAATAATATATAATTACATATAAGTTGGTTTCTTAATTAAAGGGAAAGAAAGAAGAAGAAACTAAACAAGAGTTTGATTGAAAATCCCAAGATGAGTTAGTATAGTAGCTAGCAATAGTAATAGTAATAGTAATGGAATGGAATCTCTCTCTCAATTGCAAGAGTACACAGTTCCAGGTGACACCCACATACCTCGGTTGTTTGCCCTCACTTTTTATCTCTCAGCTTAATTTCCTCTTTACTCTTTCTTCTTTAAAGTATCCTTGAAAAGGAAGTAAGAGAATCATTATATCACTATAGTAATTAGAGTATTTATTTTTATCGAGGTGGTTGTTAATCTGGCATTTTTTATTTGGTTGATTTGGAATTCCCAAAATGATTTAAATTTTACTGGGGATCTTCACCGGTTGGATACCTGATTGATAAGGTAAAACGTTTTATTTGGAAGTGATATCTGGTCAAAAACCTTGCTACCGCTCTCTTTATGAGTGAGAGATGCAACATATTTTGTGCTGGAACCGTTAGAGTCATTTGGGGTTGTTATTCTGGGGACTGATGGATTTGGTGGACTATGAGCTTGCTTTTTGCAAATCTTTATGTGATTTCTAATATTTCTCTCTTTTTCCTTGTATGGTGATTTGAGACTAGTCTTGGTCTAATAGGAGTTTTTCTCTCTTAGATTTTATTGTGTTTTTCATTTTTTTGGGGATTTAGTACTTGTTGTAATCGCTTTTATGAATTTTATTTGGTATATCATTTTTTTTCTTTTTTATATATAATTAAATTTGCAATTAAAAAATCAGTATTTATTTTCATGTATATATTTCAATTTCAATACATATACCCATACCATACATTTCTCTCTCACACTTTTAATTATTTTATTTCCTTTCAGGCCTACTTCACTTTTTTCACCCCCTTTTTCTCTCTTGCAGCTTTGATGAGTCTATAAATAAATATTTAAATATTTATACATATAAACAATTAAATAATTTTGTCCTTTATTGAACTCACTTTTTTTTTTTTACATTCAAATAATTTTCTGCTCCATGATCAGTGTCTCTCCAATTACAAGAAGAGGATTAGAGTCTCACTACGCTATGATTAAAAATGGCATGTCCCTTAGATCCCAAGGCTTCAACAAAGTTCTGCTATTTGAAATGATAACAATCACGCTCGATCGAGCTTAGCTATATACTATTATTGTTTTCTTTTTATATTTACACCCCACATGTCCACAACCAAAGGTATTCTTCAATTGTCCCATTACATATATGTGGTTCTTGCTCAATTTCTTGTCCCTTTTCTTGTGTTTGCGTTACCGACTTCAATTTTTCTATTTCTTTTTCTTTTTTTTCTTAAGAGGAGATGATAAATACCACATAAAATTCACACATATAGATGATGTAACTTACTATTTTTTTCTCCATTAACCATGTGAATTTCATGGGACTCACACCAAGTTAAATGGATAGAAATATATGTAAAAAAATGTGATGTTGTCAATATTTTTCTATTGATATAAAAAAAACAACTCAAATTTCATGTTGAAAAACGATAAAACGTGAAAAAGAGTTTATAATTGATGACCCTCATAACTTCATGCAGTTGTTGAATTCAACTATGGTTGTTGTTTTCAACTATAGTTATTGGGTCTAATTCATCCTCACAAAACCGGCTTGTAAGATAAGGATTGCCTCTTACTTATAAACACTTATCCAGACCATCTCACAACCGATGTGGGACTTCTTAACACACCCCCTCACGCCCAACACTATGGGCTTGGTGCGTGAATATAAACGGTAGGTGGCCTGATAGCGGAAACCTGATAACAGGTGGCCCAACGGATCGTGGAGAGGCTCTGATACCATATTAGAAATTAGTATTGGGCCTAACTCATCCTCACAAAACCGGCTTGTAAGGTGATGATTGCCTCTTACTTATAAACACTTAGCCAGGCAAACTCACATCCGATGTGGGACTTCTTAACACACCCCCTCGCGCCCAGCACTATTGGGCTTGGTGCGTGGATATAAACGGTAGGTGGCCCGATAACAGGTGGCCCAACGGATCTTGGAGAGGCTCTGATACCATCTTAGAAATTAGTATTGGGCCTAACTCATCCTCACAAAACCGGCTTGTAAGGTGAGGATTGCCTCTTACTTATAAACACTTATTCAGGTCATCTCACAACCGATGTGGGACTTCTTAACATTATATAAAAAAGAAGGAAAAAATTTGAATAGAATAAAACATAGGTTGGTTTGTAGAAGAGCCAATTATTTAGGGAATTTTTTACCATAGGGATTAATATTTTTCAAGAACAAAATTGATCAATCTACACTCAATTATAAATCTTCCAACATTTTAAGTAATTTAAGCATATTATAGTCTATATAATGTCTTGCATATTTAAATGTATAATTACAAACTAGTTTAAGATAAATATGAAGTTAGATTTTCTATAATATCATGTTAAATATATCGTAATGAGCATACTCTCACTTATCTATTATTTAAAAATAAGTTAGATTTATTATAGAAAAGAAGAAGTTAGATTTGCAATCTCTCACCCATCAATGATGTTGTAATAGCTGATGTTTCTCAAACTATTGTTCTAAGACTAGTTAATTTTGTAATCTCTCTTTTAGGGCGTAAGTCATCCATAAAATAAAATAAAAAGAAGATAAGTTAGATTATCCCATACATGTAGGTCAGTTGATAGTTGTCAGGGACATTGATTTGTAGGGACATGCGTTTAAATCCAAGATTCTCCTCACTTAAAGCGTGTGAGTCTGGCCACTAAGTTACTTTATTCCAAAAATAATAATAAATTAAGTTTACAAAACTTAATTTTGCATATTTGAAGACATTAATATGAAATAAGGTTTTAAATAGGTTAACTAGTCATACTGAACTTTTGAAACTAATGGAAAGACTTTAACCTTAAAATTAATAAGTCTATTAAAGAATAGTAGCTGCCCAAATCCAAAAGTTGATTTTTTTTCTCAATAGATCGGACTTAGATCTTGTAAAATCTAACTTAGTCCGTCTATTTTTGCCCTATCTATTATCATCGCCATCTAATATTTATCAGAGAGAAATGCAATTCAAATTGCCATTTCTTTCATTAACCTCAATCTTTTTTGACAACTTACTCTGTTGTGAAAAGTATTTTTGTTTTCATCATGTTATAGCTCAATAATGACTAATTTCGGTGAGAAAATTTTATGAAACAAATAAGATAGATTTTTGTCTCTTTCATATGCAGGAGCTAGAAGTTAAACTCATAACCACCTGCTTAAAAACTCTTACTGTTGGTCGAGAAATAAAATATTAATCTCAATCATTCTTACAATTTACAAACTTCAACTTCAAGACCCAATTATTTTGGTAAAGATAATAGTAATGTCAAGAGGCAGGTCTATGTCAATATGAAGAAGAAAAAGATTTCTATAGGAAAAGAAGATCAATTTACTAAAATAGTTTATGTAAACTAACACGATACATCCACTTAGCGTTGAATGATGGGATAATTTATTGCAAATCAGATCGTGTCATCATCCAATTGTTGTTGTGCCCTTGACCATTTTTGACCTTGGTTGGTATGACTACGAATAATTTGTCAATAGAAGAACTTGGACTATAAAGTGAGATAGTATAAGAAAATTGAAAAAGGCTAAAAGAAGATGATAAGTAATTTTGCAACCCTATGGATTACTCGTGCGGTGCGTCCTACAAAATGACCAAAATATTCTTCCGTGGCTTAAGTCACAGATGTAGGAAAAATGAGAAATTTTGAAAAATACCGTCTATGACTTAAGTAGCGGACGTTATAAAAATAAAACCTGGTAGGATGTTTTAAGGGGTGTCTGTGACTTAAGTAACAAACAGGAGTATTTTTGTAATTTCGTAAGGCGTGTCCTAAAAACGGTAGGGCATCAAAAGTAATTTCCAAGAAGATTAAAATATGTGCAAGCCATATTAACGGGCCTCGGATTTTCTTTTGCTTTCTGGATGTTCAATTCAGACTCATAATCCCTATATTTGGGCTGGCTGCTCCCCTCACACCCCTGCTCGCCATTTGCTTACTACATTTCATGGGGATATGATAGTCATTTTCAAAGGTAATGCCATATTTGATCCATGTACACATTCATGTCTCTCACGACGCTGAAACCATTAATACCTATTTGAATTGACTTATTTAAACATATCACGAGTGATTGAGATATCTAAAGTGTTGGATTAACCATGCGCTAATCACTCTCCTTCTGCTTTAGCTTCCCGTATTCATGGAATTTGAGACATCTACAAGCTTTTCATTTAAAGTATTAATTGTATATGGTAATGATTCTCATTAACATTGATTAAGCATACAATGCAAATGCAATATATATAGGTTTACAACAATTCACTCTAGGAAAACCAAAGCAAAGTCAGCTTACTTGTGACACAATCAAGATGGTCAATATCTTAAATAAGTCACTAATCAAGCTTAATACTAATAATTGGGTTCACATTGAGGTCTAGTTAATACTTTACTCAAGAAGATTACCAGAGACATACTCAAATATGCAACGGTTGGCAAAGTTAATGAGGATATATCCACATTAGACGCCGTGATCTAAAGTGACCAAATTTGACGACAAAAGAAATGGGACATGGTTGGATGAAAGCGAAAGACTTAAATAAAAAATTATCATGAAATTTCTTATGAGCTAAACCATATTAGATTTATTCATTTAAGTTGGAAAAAATCTAATAAATAAACTAATTAAAATTAGTGAGTTTGGTTCAGATCGATTTAAATGAAGTGGATTGATTGATTACCCTAACTTATTAAAATGTGATCAGATCAATCCCTCTGTTTTTGAAGTTGTATATTGAAGAGAAAACAAAATTTAGACAAAAATAAAAGTAGTTTCAACGAGGGAAAGCAACTTTTAAGTTGGTCAATATAACCTTTTTTATACTTTTGGTGCTTGTTTAATCAATGAATAAAGATTCAGTCATATGCAGATTTGTTTCTCTTCCACAGAACCCACGGCCACATGTAGAATCAGATCAACATACTAACACATTTTGATTTGGCACATCACATCATCCTAGAGTGCATCCAACTTTAATTCAAATCAATAAACACATTTTTCCTTTAATTATTTGGCCACACCATAGTCTTAATTCAAAACATTATTAGTGTATGTTTGATTTTGCGATAAAAAAAATTGATTTTGACAGAATTAATTCTGTAAAATTGATTCCGGCCAAAATTGATTTTAAGTTAAAGTGGTTTATATTTGGATATATTCATGCAAAAGTGAGTTGAACAAAACATTTGAGTGTAAAAATCAATTCTAGAATCAGAAGCTTCGATTTCTAGCTTCAAGTTGAATCAATTCTAGAGGCAGAATCAATTCCACTTTTTAGGAACCAAACAAGCCAGAATCAATTCTACACGTCCAAAATCAATTTTGACTGATCCAGAATTGAAATCAAACATGCACTTAGAGAGTATCTTTTCTTGATTTCATTTATTCCTTATTGTACATAACATATCTCACTTTTAAATTAAATTTAAAGGAGAGTTATTGTACTGAAATGGATATATATATTTCTGCATATATTATGATTATTATATTATATAGCTGTTTTGATTGTGTAAAGGGAGTAATATATATTTGTTCAGCCCCGCAATAGTTCACATCAGACGAAAAGATGATGGAGGAAAGTATGAGATCAGAGTATGGGGTTGCTTTTACCACTTTTCTGCCTTTAACCTTACTCTGCCATTGCCATGCCACATTGCCACTCATCTAATATAATTGTTCATGTCTCTATTAATATTAATTAATTCATTTATATATTATATAAAAAAGAGCAACCATTATATATTCTTCCTACGTATGCCAAGTTTCGAAAATAATTGGATCATTTTCCAAGTATTCATCAGAAGAAACAGTGATAGTGAGTTCACTATAGTATAGTAATATACTAATATATATATATATATATATATATATATATATATATATATATATATATATATATATATATATATATATGTTTGATCAATCTTGTTTTATTTCATCTTTTATTAGTCAAAAGAATGAATGGAACAGAACATATATAATATCCGTAACAGCATGGTCTTAATTACAATATAGTATTTAATTAAAGTGCGCGCATAAAGCTGCAGCTAAATTCTACTTACTACCTTCTTCAATTCTCTTAAACTCTCCTCTGATCTTCAGATCAAGGTATGGGGCATGTTGTAGTTAAAAAATATGCATGGTAGATATGAAGCAAGCCACTCTTTAGAATAGTCGTGCCCTGTGTCGGACATATGTTGTGTCGGATATTGATACTTATGATTATATTTAATTATCAGTATCAACATGTTAGTAATCGTGTCGTGTCCGATGTTTGTGTCTGTGCTTTAATTGTTTGTGGATGAACAAGAAATCAAGAATAATTGAGCATGGTGTTGCTTTTGGAAAACAAATTAAAACTAACACAAAAATGCATACTCCTACTTTTCAAATGTAAATTGAATATTTTTCACACACAAAGTCAGAGACTAATATATTAAACCGGTTAAATACAAAATGCAAGAAATAAATTAACACGAGAAAATTTTTGTTAGTCAATTATAAGATGTATTAAACAGCATGTATAGCTAACATATAAGTTTTGACCGATTACTGGTAGAAAAAAAAAACAACAAAAATTAACGACAAAACAAAAAAAAATCCTTGTAAAAAACAATAGAAACATCAACATATAACAAAACTTTATATACTTTAGTCAAAAAACAAAAATTTATATACTAAAGAATTTTCTTTTTTCACTTATAAGCAAAGAGAATTGAAGGAGTCACAATGTTAATTGTAAACACATAAATTAGAATACCAATTTTCTTTTTATAAACCAAGTATTACTAAATATAGAGATTAATCCCTCGAGTTACGTAGGACTGCAAAGAGGGACAAATTTTTCCTCTAAGTTTCAAGAGAATTTAACACCATTACATTCTCAAAATTGAATTTAAATCCAAAATCTTTGATCCAAGTTGAAAGAAATTCATACGAGTGCTTTTAGGTAATTAGAATACTAATTAGACTATTAGAGAAATCAAAAGAAGAATTCTTGCATCCGGTTTACAATTAATTAATTAATTAATGCATGTAAAGTCACTTGACTGTTTCATAAAAACTATTACCTTGAGTTTTGTTTGACAATTCATTTTGTTTTTATAATTTTATCTTTTAAGAAAGAGAATGAATTTTTGTTTTTGTATAGTATTTATTATAAATTGTAGAAAAAGATGCATTTTAATTAGGGGTATATTGGTAAAGAAATAATTAATGTGCGCCCTTGAAAATTTGAAAAGGGTCTTATAAAAATGGAAAAAGGAAAATTAAAAGAGAGTCTTATATTTAGTAACAGAGGTACTATTGCGCACCGACGTAATTGAATCATGTTCTTGCAATTTCAGCTTTCTCAATTCATTGGGTTTCTTTCTTATAGCTATAGGGGCTAGAAAAGAGAGATTCTACATGACCTTTCCTTTTAAGGATCCAAGGATTTATTAATGGTTCCTATGGTGTTCATTGGTAGAAGAAGTATATATGTTAATAACTTTTCCACTTTTTGATATTGTTGTTGGTTTTTATAATTTAGTATAAAGTATTTCTCCCTTTAAACAATCAATCATAAGAGGACATAATAATTGATACTTTCATAAAATCAAATTTATGTTCATCCCATTGTTCAGCAATTAACTTACAAAAAATTAATAATAGTTAGTTGTAGTACATACAGTATATGAGAACAACTCTAGCACTAAATATAAACATATATAATTTGTGGAAACCTAAATGAATTTAGATCCTCTTCATCCCCATCTCTTCATAGTTCATAGTCTCTTTATCTTTCTTAATCTTGCTTTAACTTCTAGGCATTTTCTCTCTCTTCCTGCTCTTAACCCTTTCTTAATCTAGCTTGTTATGATGGAGATGATGCTTGGGACCAACATGCTAAAGATAGTTTGAGGTACGGTTCTTTAGAATTAGTTGAACTTGAATATTGTTTAAGATAATGAAAAAGTTAGTTATAACATTTGTACTCGATATTTAAAGTTTGACTCAAGTGATTTGATAGCGATACATAATCTGATGATAGTTGTTTTAATTTGAAAATGAACTCTAATATAATATTAAAATTTGAATCGAACCTAAATTAATTACTCTTAGGTGACTTGTAAGATGTCACAGCTATAAACGTAAAGTACCATCTCATTGAATAATAACAAAGTGACAAAATTTCTCCTCAAATGCTCACATTTAATTTGTACTATTTGCTTCTTTCTTCCCATTTGCAATTTTTTATACACATAGACCTATGTTGAAGAGTTGTTTAGAGGCAGCCTCCTCCCCTTTGATTTATAAGTAAGTGTGGATGAATTGGGCAAAACCCTCAAAAGGTGGCCTAAAAGCAGCTGGACTAAAAAGCATGTAGAGAAGAAGACAAAGCATTGGAACAGAAGAATATATGCTTTCTTAAACTTAGGATCGTGAAACCTACACTTGGGGGATGCTCCTCATAGCCCACTAAACTCATTTAATAATTGAATAAATAAATATTTACTTACGGTACATACTGTATCACATTTGTTGCAAATTATAATACATGTGATCACTATCCCAAAATAGGTACTAATCATAATTGAAGACGTGTGTAATATAGGTACACTATTTTACTGGTGTAAAAGGAATTTGGACCATTTTATAAAATTAAAAAATGAGTTCATTTACTCATGAATTACTAACCTTTGTTATTAAATATAAGTAACAAAACTATCTTCAAATATTTTTCTATAAAAAAATGTAGCAGAATAGTGATTTGGTTTGTTTTTAGGAGTAGGACTGATGCTTTATACTTTGTCAACGTTCCTTCCTTAGCTCACCAATCAAGTTATATTTATGAGAAATCTTTAATCATAATTTTTTTTGTATTGTGAAAATATACTATATACACATGCACAAAAAACAGACGAGCAACAAACTGCGTCGCTAAGCTTTTTTATATGGCAAAATCCAATTTTGAAACACTGCATTTATAGACTTAGACGACACAATATTACTATCTATGACATTTTGTACTCTATTCAAAAAGTTTACGGCCTTTGGTGCTAAAATTGAGTCTAGTATAATGGGTTAAACTCTCGCAATCTAATAAATCAATGTTCAAACATAAGTTGAAAAAGATACTCACATTTATATGATCACCTTCAACATTTTTCTTTGGGGGTGGGGGGAACAAGTTGTCTTGCTTAATAACTCTTTGTACACAATAAATGTTATCTATCTCCAATTGTCAAATTAATAGTTTTAATAATTGGATCAAATTTAGTTTCATTAAATTTACCAAATAAATTCAATTTAACATAGTATAATATACTTTTTGAAATACAAGTTTTGATGTGACTTTAGGACTGACGTCCTCTTTTTTGACAAATCATTTTATGTTGCTTCACATAAGAGGGATTGTTTAAAATAATGCATTGGAAGATGTGACTTTAGCATTGCTCTTTGACATAATTGTAACTCAAGTCAAAAGTTGACTTCATATTAGCATTACTTATTTTTGCATTAGTGTTTAGATTAGCGTTTAGATTCATTTAGTGCACAAATATTTTGGTTGTCATAAAAAAAGGGGTCTATTTTGGTAAAAAATGATAATTACCAAACTAAGAAGACCCGAGTAATTTATTCTGGGCCTACCCAACAAAGCCCAGCCGCATAAGGCCATGTAGTATCAGCCCAATAAGTAGCATGAATCTTAAATTAAAAACAGTTTTACTTATAAAGTTATAATTAACTTAGGTATCGTTTGACCTAACTTTTTTTCCCCTTTTATTCTCTTAGAAGTAAGAAGCTAGGCCAAACAATAATTTTTAAAAGCTCTAGTAAGAAAAAATCATCTTTTATATTTCAAAAAAACATATTAATAAAAGAGTTTCAAAATAAGATGATAATAGTTACTTTGCAACAACTTTACTATTATTTATCAAATTAATATCTTTAAATAAGTTTTTTTTTACTTCATTTTTAAATAAGTTATTGTTTATAAAAAAAAAATTATCTCATTATCAAACATCTTTTAATCCTATTATAATTAAAAAAAAAAAAACGTTTAACACTTTTTAAAATAAAAGTAAGATTTACCAAACAGTTTTACTTTCGGTTTTAAAGCTCTTACTTCTAGCTTTGTAGTTAAAATAGTTTCCACACTTAAAAAAAACTAGGCCAAACGATACCTTAAATTAAAATAAATATAAATTGATTATTTATTTCGTCAATAGTTTTATGTAATTTATATCTTATCCTAGAATAACTATATTCTAGAAAATATCTTATTCCAATTTTTATTTATTTATATCTATTTTCCACTCTCATTAATATCCTATTAGTTTTATTTCTAAAAATACAATATTATTCCTTAAGCCTTTGTTTGGATTGATAGAATAGGTAGAATGGAATAGGATGTATGAAATGTGATCCCTTGTTTGGATTCTTAAAAAATACTTGAAATATTTTTTAATTAATATTTAGACTTGTTTAGTTTTTATTATTTTTTATAAGATTAAAAAAACATGTTGAAAATATCTAAATAAATTATCATTTGGTAAGAACATATAAGTTCGATCTTTCTGTAGCCATTCATTTGGAAGGCAATTGCAAACTTTGAGACGTCTATTGTGTGAATCAAAAACTCTAATTATGATTACCGGTAAGTTAGAAGAGAAAAAAGTAAATAGAAACAACCATAAGAATTTGAAGTTCGTGCATACGGGCCTAAAAATTATCCTATTGGGGAAACAGTCATTTTGGTCCCTCAATGTGCAACTCGCTGTTATTTTGGTCCCTCATTGAGGAAAAACTACGAAATAGTCCCTGAATCTGTATTCCGTTAGTCAGTTTAGTCCCTTGCCGTTAAGTTGGCCGTTAACTCAACAAAAAAGCTGATGTGGCATTTTTTTGGACACACATAAGCTTGCTGAGTTGGCACGAGGGACGGGAAAACAATCATTTTGGTCCCTGAATGTGCAACTCGCTGTCATTATAGTCCCTGACTCAAGAAAAAAATACAAAATAGTCTTTGAACCTGCAATTCGTTAGTCACTTTGGTCCCTGATGTTAAAAATGGTCGTTAACTTTATAAAAAAGATGGTGTGACATTTTTTAGGGACACGTGACACGCAGAGTTAACACATTTGTGGGACAAGTGGATGAATAATGTGGTCAGAGACTAAAATGACATTACTTTTTTTTTCTCTTCATTTCTTTATCTTCTTGCTCCCATTCTTCTTTATCTTCTTCATACATGTATGAAGAAATTTTCGATCTATTTCGGAAAAGAAAGTTTCCGATCTTTTTTTGCGAAAGTTCCTGATTGTTTTTGAAAAAAAACTTTCCGATTTTTTGGGGAAAAAATTTCGATGTTTTTTTCGGAAAAAAGTTTCGATTTCAGATAAATACAATTTCGGAGTTTTTTCCGAAAAAAAGTTTTCGATCTTTTTTCGCAAAAAAAGTTCTGATATTTTATTCGAAAAAAAAGTTCTTGATTTTTACCAGAAAAAAAGTTTTCGATGTTTTTTCGGGAAATTTTTTTCGATTGTTTTCAGGAAAAAAGTTTCAATTTCAGATAAAAACAATTCTGGAATTTTTTCCGTAAAAAGAATTTCCGAAAAAAACATTCCGATCTTTTTCGGAAATTTTTTTTTTATTTTTTTTCGTAAAAAAGTTTCAATTTCAGATAAATAAAATTTAAGAGTTTTTTGGAAAAAAATTTCCGATCTTTTTTCGGGAAAAGGTTCCGATATTTTATTCGGAAAAAAATTCCTGATTTTTATCGGAGAAAAAGTTTTCGACCTCTTTTCGGGAAAAAATTTCCGATTTCAGATAATAACAATTTCGGAGTTTTTTTCGGAAAAAATATTCATATCTTTTTTGGGAAAAAAATTCGATTTATAAATATATGAAGAAGATAAAGAAGAATGGGAGGAAGAAGATAAAAAAATGAAGAGAAAAAAAAATGTCATTTTAGTCCCGCACCACATCATTCATCCACTTGTCTCACAAATGTGTTAACTCTGAGTGTCATGTGTCCCTAAAAAATGTCACACAATCTTTTTTATAAAGTTGACAACCATTTTTAAAGCCAGGGACCAAAGTGACTAACGAATTGCAGGTTCAAGGACTATTTTGTATTTGTTCTTGAGTCAGGGACCATAATGACAGCTAGTTGCACATTCAGGGACCAAAATGATTGTTTCCTCATCCCTCGTGCCAACTCAGCAAGCTGATATGTGTCCAAAAAAATGTCACGTCAGCTTTTTTGTTGAGTTAAAGGCCAACTTAACGGCAAAGGACTAAACTGACTAACGGAATGCAGATTCAGGGACTATTTAATAGTTTTTCCTCAATGTAGGACTAAAATGATAGCGAATTGAACTTTGAGGGATCAAAATGACTGTTTCCCCTATCCTATTTTAGCCCCATCCTCAAACCCCCTTTGAAGTGTGTTTAGATAAAATAATTAGAAATTTTAAAAAATTAAGAACTCTTAGCAATTCAAATGATTTATTGAATTACCTTTATTTTTAAATTTTATTGGATAGAAGTTCATCCCAAACTCAGTAGGATTACTAGAAATTATATACACTGAAATTGCATTACACATACATACTCATTCCTTGCCTCATAATATACCGTGGTAGTAATTAATTACAAAGACATAGCCAAAAAGGCAAAGATAATAGCTAAAAGAAGTAAACAAAAATGAAAAAGAAAAAATTACGAGCATTTTTAGAAAAATGAGCTTTCATTTGCATGTTAGTCATTCTTAACATAATCTCCATTTTCAATTTTATTTTCCCAGCTTTGATTCATATAATATTGAAAACTTTCCACCATACTCTCTGGCACAGAAACAACCACTCTCACAGCATTAACATCACCGCCAATAACCGGTAAAAATAAACAATAAACATCACTTGTTAAAGGACCCATGTGAACCGGTTTTCCCTCTCCAAAATCCACTTCTTCTAACCCCAATTTTGACCATTGTGATATAACCAAACTAGTTGAAACATCCGTTTTTACCATTTTATCCTCCAACAAATCTACCGTTGATCTTATATACTCCTCATTATTCACCGTCGATTTTGCCTTTTGGACTAGTTTTACACCATGGCGTAGATTATTCTCTACTAAATTCTTTATAGTACTTTCGGCGCAACCTAATAAAAATCCATTTCCGTAATATCCTTTTTGCAGGTTCAATATGGTGCGTACATTGATAGAGAAAAGTAATTTCACGGTTAAATTGGACGGTAAGGATAAATTCAATGATCGAATCCAAGAGTGCCACGTGTGTGCCGCAACTACTTCAAATGTAGTGCATTTTAACGAAGGGGTGCATTGTTTCTTTAAGTAGAGGACATGTGAAGGATTAAAGATAAAGGATGTGGGTACTAAGGGTTGTGATTGTATCAACTTGAGGAGGTTTACTTGAGGGGTTGGCTGTGTTCTGGTGTATCCGGGATTATGGAGGTTTACCGTGGGAGGGTGTCGTGGCTTCAACACGTGTCGCCAGTGGTAGGGTTGGATAGTTAAATTTGGTTGAGGTTGTTTGGTGAGTTGTGCCCATGCGTGTAGAAATTGTGATGTGCCGATTCCATCGCATAGGCAATGGTTGATTGCGGTGCATAGAATCATTCCCCCACAACGAAGACTTGTTAACTACAAATGAAACACAAACCATGATGAGCGTCTAAAAATATGAAACACAACGCATGAGCTTAAAAAAACAATTAGAGTGTCTTTGATCTTCTAAAAGTAAAGAATTATACAAAATAATTTTATTTATATTGTGTTTGATTTTAAATTTGATTTTAGAATTTGACAAATTGGAAGATAAAAGGCTGGAAACGAAAATTATTGCCATGCCATCACTAAATTAAGAAACAATTTTTTTTTTTGTCTCAAATATTAGTTGTCTAAAATCTCTCGTAGAAAACAACAAATTGTTTAATACTCAAAGATTATTATGTGTTGCTTATTTCCATCATTTTGCAATATATTTTTGGTCCTGTTCTTTTATACATTTTTTTAACACTTTACTTTTCTCTTCATATCTCTTTCTTTATCACATCACCAATATATTTAGTTTTGTTACAATAGGTCGGGTTGCCCCTGTATTATTATCATGGGCCAGACCTAAAAAAATACAAGAAAAAACGACAGTATTTTTCTGGACCAGCCAACCGGGCCTATTTTTTCATGGGTCAGCCTAATTTGATCCATCGGCCGGACTTGTGTCCTCAATAATTTTCATTCTCAATGGGCATGCATCCACAATGGTTCTAGAAAATATATTGCATCTTCAATTGTTCTTATTCTCAAATGACAAATTCAAAATTTTCCCTAATTTTTAAGGGTACAATTGGGTTTTCATATGACATAACCCCTTTTTTCATGTTATTCCTTGTTGAAAGAACCCTAACTTTCATCAAAGTTTCAACAAGCATCGTATCTCAAACTTCAGCATTAGATGATTTTGATCCAACTTTAGAAATTATTGACAAAGAGTCGGAGGATTACGATGATGATTTAGTAATGTTAGAATCATCTTCAGATGCTAATACGAAAAATGTTATTGAAGGAGACCCTGATGAAAAAAATACTAAAAAGAAATGATAAAAACATCTGTTGTGAAATCAAGATACTCACTTATTTGATGGATAATAATTTATTTGATATGTAATTTTATTATCCCATTGCATCTTTATTTAAAAAAATAAATAATATAAAAAATAGTCACACCGACACATGGAACCACATAGCCATTTACTAATTGAATTGGACTCAGTTTAACAGCCCATAAAAAAAAAAAGAGCCGGCCAACTAAAATCCATTGAAATGTGTTGGCCTATCGAGCCGAGATGGACCAGACCAGCCCACTTGATATCTCTAAACATATCAAACCTCACTCTTTTGTTTCTCTTTTATGGTGTGACTTGTCATTGGAGTGTTGGGTGTCAACCTCAATCTCTAGTTAAACAGTCTTTTTTTGACTGATCAGCTAAAAATAAAATAGTCACTGTTACTTACAATTTTAAACAATTTATTAAATAGTATCTTTTATGATATTAACTCTCTAAATGAATTTCAATTATAGATTAGTGTCTCTAGTTGTTAGTTGTTCAAGAGCATATATTGATTTACTAAGAACCTTTGGGAGTTAGGAAATGAATGAATGAATGAATGGTGTTAAGAAGTTTTCATAATTAATTTCATTTAATAATAGAAACAAGAGTTTGAAAAAATGAAGAATTAGCAGAAGAATCTGACCTGAACAATAAGAGGAGGAACATCTAAGAAACTTTGAGATTCCACTTTATACATGAACTTCCTCCATGACTTATTGGGCAACTTAGAAGGTTCAATTAATTCATCAGCACTTATAGCCATGAAAGCTTCAACAAACAAAGCACCTTCACCATTGCAATCAACTTCAAGCTTCTTATCATCATCCAAATTAGAGGAACAACTCCTCAACCTCCCAGCTAAAGGATAATAATCCACTAAAACTCTAGACAAAGAACACTTCAAATGATCCAAGTTCACTGATTTCTTGAAAATGTACAAATACTTAATAGAAAATCTAAGAAACTTTTGGTCATCAAGATTAGAAAGATAGAGAGAATGTTTTGGTGTTGGAGCACTTGGTGAAATATTAGTTATTGCTTGACATGGATAAATACAATCAGGAAGTTCCATTGATGATTTTGACATATTAATTTTTATGATTATGATGATCTATAAGAAGATAATTGAATGAAAAAAGGGAATAATATATGAAAGAAGAGATTACAAAAACTTGTATAAATAATCTTTAGGCATAGATGTGACTAGACATTAGACAATATTCTGAAATTTATGGTTTGGTTTGGACAATAATAAGTAATATTAATTAGTGATTGCCTAAAGATTATTTATAATGGAGGAGGCTATACTATAGTCTCATCGTATATGTGCTTTTCTACACTCACACTTTAAACTATTTTTTATGACAAATTGTGATTGCTTTTGAGTTGTAATGAGATTTAAAAATTTATAATTAAGTTATAACAAACAAAGCAGCAGGTTCTGCTGATAAGTATAAGTAGCAGCATAATCATTGGATTGGATTGTAGTGGAAGTAAAAGTCTTAGTACCATGCCACTGTATGTGGTTGTAATTTGTAATTGTAAATGCTGATTTTAGAACTTCAACTATTCACGTACGGTTTTTAACTTTTGCTATATCAACATCAATGTTGTGCTTTCATTTTATGAGACCATTGATTTGGTTATACTATATACAACTGCAACTGTATCTGCGCCTAACACATCAATTAGCAATGCAAATGAATGCTAGAGCCCATTACAAAATCTAGTTAAAAGCTAGCTAACTACAAACAAATACAAAAGCAAAACCAATAATAGAAAAGAAAGAAAAAAAAAACCCTCAAAAACTAGCTAGGAAGAACACTAAAAAGACATGAGAATACAAGATAAAAACCAATACAAAGATCGTCCAAGAAAGATTCCTAACAGGTTAAACAAAAGAAAGTAACAACTATCCATCTGTATAGAAGATAGTCCCGTTATCTAAAAATCACTTCCAAGAAAAAAGTTGAATTTAGTTTACCAATTGCTAAAAGATATTGATTTACTCTTAGAGAAGATAGTCTCATTACGCAACTTTCAGATAGACCATATAGACCACATAACTGTATATCCAACTCTTTCATAGCAAGAACCTATTCTAAGGGCTAAAGCAGCAAAGAGAATTATAAAATACAACTTGAGGCATAGCGCGCCAGCCATCTTCCAAATCCAACCACCTAAGGACCAAAAACTATTGATGACACTCTATTATTTATTAATTTTCATTATAGTTTTTTAGTTTTTTAGTTAGTTTTTAGGAGTATTTTATGGTCAAAGAGAAGAATAATTGAAGAATTTGCATAGCAAGAAGTTTGAAGATCAAAGTGCAAAAGAAGGAAATTGACATAGAAAAATAATTTGAAGTCTTTGAAGCTCTCTCACGCCTCTTCTCACTGTATTTCTCGCGTCCCCAGCTTGCTTTGATCGCGGCACTATAATTAGCCAAGGCAAGAACAACACGTCATGAAGGGATTCATATACTTGATAGCTAATTCATGATGATGTCAGCAAAAGGAATTGGAGCATTAATTAATGCATCACACATTCACACGTGATAGGTGCAAGCTTGTAACAGAAGCCTTCTCACATATAGGAACGGGATTTGTTCACAACAGGGGCACGATGGGGATTAATTAGTTGGATATAAATATCACTTTTTAGGAGAAGAAGGGGTCGGTCTTTTTGGAGAAAAAAGCATCACGTCCACCAACTAGAGAAGAAAATCAAGGGTTTTGCCGTCGTACTTTTCATCGGTTATTCATGTATAATTTTCTTAACTCTTTTGTTATGTTAATTATTATTATGAGTAACTAAACTCATCAGATTAGGGATTTTAGATGATTCTCTGTAGAACCATTTGAACCATGTAACTACGTGTTCTTATTTATGCAATCATAACTAATAGTTATTCAGTTAATTTTGTGTTTAATGCTTTTCTTTATTTGGCCAATATCGAATTGATTCCAAGAAATAATTCACTACTGACCCTAGGTTTTATTACTAGAACTAAATTAATTGTTTATCAATCGTAATCGCTTTAGGAATAAAGGATTAGTTGATATGATTGAGAATTTAACGTTCAATAAAGCTTTTGATAATATTAGTTTCGCCTAAGGAATTAGGGTACTTTATTAGATAAAAGGGATCATGAGCCAAGGAATTGGACTTAATCTATTTTGTTAAATTATCGTAACTATTAGAGTATGGTTGTTGAGAATTAGAACCTAGAGTACCAAATAGGAATACAGAGAGGATTCGAAACAATCCCTAATCGCTTTTCTCTATTAAAAAGTCTCCGTTTTTATTTTCCGCAATTTTAATTATTGTCATTGTTACTTCAAAAATCTGAGAAACTCCCCCCTTTGCATTTTATTTATTAATCCTAAATTTTATTTAATTGTTTTGTCGAGATTGAAACAATCCCTGCGGATACGAACTTTATAAATTTTATTACTTAACGATAAGTTAGTACACTTAAGCATGTGGTCACTTGTCACAGAGTATGGGAAAATTCAGTTGGGAGGGAGAACCCATTTTGTATGTCCCCCAAATTTTTTGACGGATATTAATCATCACTAATAGCATTAAAAACTTCTTATCAATATCATAGTAACAAAAAACAAATACTGTTAGTACAAAATGAGATGCAGAAATGAAGATGAACACACTTTATGAGAAAATTATCCAAATGCAATGAACTGTTATTTTTATGTGTAAGTGTTAATTTAACTATATTTACCTTTCGTCAAAAATGAAATTATATTTATCGTTAATTGAAAAGGAGTTTTATTTACATATATTCTAGGATATTGTTTAAGAAATTATGAAAATTGTTATGAAATAAAGTGATAAAGAAAGAGAATAGAGATAGAGAAGAGATGAAGAAGAGAAAGAGAAGAAAGAACTCTTGTATTTCTTATTCATTAGTGTGTCATTACATGATAATATAAGTTCTATTTATAGGACAATATAATGGGCCGGTGGAATGGGCCAATGCTTAATGGACATCTACTAGAATTATTCATAACACTTCCCCTTAGATGTCCATCGAGGATATGCCTCATTAAAACCTTACTAGAGAAAAACCCATTGGGAAAAAATTCTAGTGAAGGAAAAAGAGTACATCATCCTTTGTGTGTGAACTGCCTCATTAAAAACCTTACCAGGAAAACCCAGTGGGACAAAACCATGGTGAAGGGAAAAAGAGTGCAGAACACGTCTCCCCCTCATAAAGACAATTATATATGAGGTGAAGAAAAATCAAATAATCTTCCATATTAATTTCTCTAAAACTTTACTTGATGTTGACTTCGTAGAAAGACCTGACATATCTTCTTTATTATAATCTCCTCCGAATTTGCAATTTGTGCAACACTATCTTCATATTGAATTATTGTGGGAACCCTTTAGAAGAAAAATTACAAATCTCTTGTATGTGATGAAAACTATCCTTCAATCAAAAACATTCTTGACTCATCTCTCGGAACGCTAAAGTTCTTCATCATTTCATGAGATTGTTGTTGTGATTTGTTTCACAAATTTATATGAGTGATTATACCTCATGTAAACATATAAATTGTTTGTGATACATACCATTATGAGGATAAGACAAATAACCTGCAAATATCTAAAATAACAAAATATATACTTGATGATATATCGACAATAAATAATATATCAAAAATTTATTTGTCCCAAATTGAACTAAAATATGGTACTTCTGGACCAATTAGTCCTTCGTCGTTTAATCAATATCTAAAAGGTCATTTGTTCACAATTTGTGACCTTACCACAATTAGAGTAATAAACTGCTATGATTTTTCATATAGAATCATTTGAGGACATTTTCTATATAAGCTTTATGATTCACACAATATTCTTCAAATACTTATTTTGTAAGAAATGACAATATCTCATAAGCTCTTCAGGAATCCTGATGATATTTTTTATCATCAACATAAACACTAAATATAGCAAAATCATTGCCAAATATTTTCTTAAAAATAAACAAATTGTCATTTTCATATTTCTTATTTGAAATATTCAACATGAATATTATACAACATGCATATATTATTGCTCGAGTATATAAAGAGACTTATTCATGTTTATTAAGTCGTCTCTTCAATAATTTGATTTATATGTCTCACAAAAACTAAATCCTTCAGGGATTCTCATATAATCATCATTATTAAGTGAGCCATTCAAGTGTGTTAAAACACATCTTTCACATAAAATGAATATTTAAGTTATTCAACTTAATTAATTACATAGAGGTTTTTGAATTCACTTCAGGTGAATACGCCTCTTGAAAATCAATAATAGACATTTATCAATATCCTTCAATAACAAGTCAAACTCTAAATTTTCTTTTCACGTGAAAAATTATTCATATCTAATTATTTCCATCTTTAGGTGTATGGACTGCTGGTCCAAAAATCTCCTGCTTTGCAAAGCTATTTTAATTTTGTTTGACTTGCGTCTATCTATTTAGTCAATCACTTCATTGTCTATAATACTTAATAAACTTTGATCTATGATCCTCGTTGTCATCTACCACATATAGCGCTATATTATGTCCAAATAAATATTGTCAACGTTGACTTCATCTCGGTTCCATCGTATTTTATTCATGACATAATTTATTGATATCTCTTTATTTTTATAAATAACAGGTACCTGATAAGTTCTTCTGGAACTGAAAAATTAATTATGTCAAATACTCTTTTCATATCCTCTTGGGTCATATTTATTTTAAGCTCCTTTTCTTATTTGAGGATTCTTTGGAACCGACTGACCTGCCACACTTCAGGGTGGTTAAAACTCATTTGCATTATAAGACTGTCCAACAGGGACATCTATTTTGATTGGAGCATTAGCAGCTGATAGTTGATTTCATAAACTTTGCAAATGATTTATCTTTGAACATCTGATTCAAACTATTTATATGAGGATCAAGATGAGATAATAATTTATTTCAAGTGATTGTTTTGAACATTTGATTCATATTTTCAGCTGCTTATTCTCTCCCCCTAATATTGGGAAAACTAATTCACCAATTGATTATCAGCCTACTGGGCTATAAAAAGATCTCCAATTATTGGCTCAAGGTAATTTATCATAGTTGGAGATTCGTATAAAAATTATTTTCCCAATATTCGTTTACTACTTATTTAAATGCATTATATTTGAGCAATTGAGATGTACACAACACATTCAAAAATGCTTATATGGAAAATTTGGTTTATAAACCAAAATTCAAATAAATTAAGGGAGAGCTTATTTATATAATAATTTGTTGGCATGATGCAATTCAATATATATCAACATACATGTTTGCATGTTCCCAAAATATAAATTAGAAGTTATAATCTCATAAGTATTGGTTATGCATTTTTAACTTTAGACGTCTAAAGAATGGATCTTCAAGTCCATTATTTTTTTTTTTGTATGAACATATGAGATGTTTCATAATAATTTCAATTGGCATAAGATACTTATCAAATGCTTTAGAAGAATTTAAAATGAGCTCTTAGTTAAAATTAGCAAATGAGATAATCTCACAAACTTCTGGTTGTGAGTTGAAGCAAACATACATGTGACCATTTAGTCGATGCATCGATTTAAATTATAAAAATCTAATTGGTCCACATGATCATTATCGGTGCATTGATTTACATATATCACCTTTCGTATATTCTTAAATAAAAGAGCTCGTTTACTTAATTTATTAACTTTCTTCGAGAACTAACACATAAAAACTATTAAATTGAATGAACTTCTGGTCATTCAATACATATTCACATAAACAATTCTCGCATCATATATAATAGATCCGGGATGACCCAACCGGTCTTGCCAACGATAAATTTAATATAATTTGTAAACTTCTGGTTTACAATAACTTGTGCTTCAATTGCACTAGTATATTTATAAGTGTAGTATAAATCAAATAAATAAATTGATAACTTTTTCACTACACTTATATATGATTTGTAAACTTCTGGTTTACAACAATTTGCAATTCAATTGCCCTTATAAGTGTAGTATAAATCAGATAAATAAATTGATAACTTTTTCACTACACTTATTTTATTCTGTCTCATAATAAAGAGATATATTCAGCATCGCTTTTATTCCTTGTTTCTACTGAATTGATTTCTTATATCACTATCTGCTAAGCACGCATTTGCATTGATAAACAAAAATATAATATGCATACAAAAAGTCAACCAAACTATTTAATACTATTAAGTATCCAAATGAAAGTGATAAAACCAATTTAGAAGCTCTCTTCTTTCTCATTTTTTTAATCCCAAAACCTTGTATATGTATATATTGTTTTCGGTTTCCATTTTTTTCTTCATGTGTATATATAAGGTGGTGATAATTAGTACTCCATTATAAGTAAAAAATCAAAACCAAATGGCATTAAAAATTATTCTGACCATAGAACAAAGTGTATTTCTTCAAGAAAAAAACTTAATTAAATAATAGTATATTTAAATTCACTCATAGAAAAAAAATATGAAAAGACAATTAGCATATAGTACAATAATTGATATTGATTTTCAATTAAAGCTAATGTTCAAAAATAGGCTACATAATAATTAAACTATACGTAATTGATGCAAATCATTGATTAAATTATTTTGTATATCAAGTCAAAGAAACTAAACATAGTAACTAATAAATTGGTACTAAAATAATTAAATGTTGTTGAACCGTAACAAATGGAGTAATTAAGTTCATTTTTGAGAAATTAAACTATGGTGACTGATAAGCAGTAACGTGGAGTAAAGTCACAAATATAAGTAGAACCATAATTCTGAGATGTATGCTTTCATTAGGTAAAAATAATAATTTTATACATATGAAAAATAACGAGTTTATTCAAAATCCGATGATTAGAAAAAAAATTAACAATCTAAAATGAATTTGAAAAAAATAGAATCCAATGATAAATAAAAGGATAGTGAAACAATAATTAGTCTTTAATTCCAGCCTTAAAAGATATAACTATTGAAATTATTATTATACGTACCTGAAACCTCTCAAGCCAGGAAAAATTGAAAATTCGAACTATGATGACTTCCTGGAACAAATCGCCGTAGGATTCATGCTCAATAAAAATTTATAGATTTCGCCATCCGAGAGGTCGTTTCTCAATATCGAGATATTATAGACTTCAATCATGTTCTAATAGTCTAGTTCTTCAAGAATTCAATAATAATCTTAACAATGATTATATGAATCATTCTTTGAACAATCATACAAATACAAATATATGATTAGTTTAAGTTTTCCGAGAATTATGAAATAACTTTTATAAACAATTAAGAACAATTGTTTTCTTTGAACAACCTTCAAGGATGCTTTGAACTTTTATGATTCATAAACTATATCACATGATCTTTATAATGATCAAGAACAATTCACCTTTTATGCAATCCTTCAGGGATGCTTGATACTAAACTAATTCATTTTCTTTGAGCAATTCTTCAAAATGCTTCAATATTGATTTTTTTCTTTCTTTTTAATTAGTTCTTCGGGAACTTGAGCAATCATTTAAAATGCTTCAATATTGATTTCTTTTTTCTTTCAATTCTTCGGGAACTTGAGCAATCCTTTTGAGATGCTTTAATATTAAACTTTTAGTTCTTCAGGAACTATATTACAAATAATGTTCATAGTGTTCAAGAGCAATTCATTCATTGCACAATCCTTCAAAGATGCTCTATTTTAAATATATATTACAAATGATCTTTATAGTAAGAGCAATATATTCTTTGCGCAATCCTTCAGGGATGCACAATATCTCTATTATATACATTACGAGATTCCCACGGAGCTCTCTCGTGCATTCTCAAGAAAATAATCCTACGTGGCATCATTATAGAGATTCTATTTATGCGGAGCTTTTAACACGAGGTCTGTGGTTCGAATCTCATTGACAACAATAATTCAATTTTTATAATATTATATGGAATTCTACCTTTTTTTAGAGAAAACTACTTTATTATTAATATAAGGTCTGTTGTTCGGATCTCATTGACAACAATAATCTAATTTTTATAATTTTTTTTTGTTGTGTTTTATAATATTTTATTGTTATGGAAAGTTACTATCTTTTTTTTAAAAAAAAAAAATCATATTGTTTGAAAAAAAATGGTTGGATATATACAACTAAACTATAATTTCTCTCTTTTTTTGTTTTTTGACTCAAGCTTTTTTTTATCTTTTTTTCTATCGAGTTTTTATTATTTTTTGTCATTCAATTAGAGATTCTCTAATATTTATTTATTGTAAAAACTTTATTTTTCTTTGTAGAATCTTCGATATTATATCTTTTTTATGTAAACAACTTTATTTTTGCGGGGATTAGTATTTTTTTATTTTAGAAATTTTAATATTATTACACAGGTGAAATTCAATTAAATTTTTTCCAATAATTTTTTTTTTGTAGAAATTCAAATATTATGTTTTAATTATTAATATATATTATATTTTTAATGACGACAAGTTTATTTAATCCATTAAATATTATGTATTTTCTATGTAAAAACTATGTGAACACTTCGACTAAAATTTGATTGGAGATGTATTTATTATCCAATCATTCAATTACATGTTATATATATATATATATATATATATATAGAGAGAGAGAGAGAGAGAGAGAGAGAGAGAGAATCTCTAAAATAATGTAGAATAGGAAATAGAGAGCACTTCACACCACACTATTAAAATTATACATTGACTAAATATCTCTAAATTTTATCTAACACGATGAAAAGTGATCTTTATAATAAAAAACGTTCGTAGATAATAGTGAGAACTAAATACGAAAATTTTATTGATATTCATTAAAAAATAATAAAGAATTAACAACTATTTTTTGTTCATGGAGTGGCTAAAGTCCTGTAACGGACACATTGAATAATGAAAATTTGAATTTCAAGTGTGGATCCATATTTTTATATTTTATCATGGGGATTACTTATTCAAAATTTTATCTAACACGATGAAAGTGATTCTGATGATGAAAAGTTTGTGTATATGATAATGAAAACTGAGTATGTGGATTTTATTAATATATATATATATATATATATATGGTGAGGGATCAAATTACACCGGTGTAACATTTGAGTAATGTTACACCGCTGAATAACGCTTCAACGAATTCAAATTTTACAAAATTCACCGTTGGATTGAAAGTTTATATCGTATAGATCATCTATGTTGAGTTTTATAAAAATCTAAAATCGTTTGACATATTTTTGAGACACATAAAGATTAACGGTATTCAATAAAAACGCATAAACCGTTAATCTTGATGTGTCTCAATAACATATCAAACGATTTTAGATTTTTGTAAAACTCAACATAGATGATCTATACGATATAAACTTTCAATCCAAGGGTGGATTTTGTAAAATTTGAATTCGTTGAAGCATTATTGAGCGGTGTAACATTACTCAAATGTTGCACCGGTGTAATTTGATCCCTCCCCTATATATATATATATATATATATATATATATATATATATATATATATAGAGAGAGAGAGAGAGAGAGAAATCTATTAGTGTTGGAGAAATAAGAAACGGGAAAAATTTCTAACCCCCACTTTTAAAATACATATTGACGAATTAAAATTTTAATTTCGACGGTAGGAGTTATCCATATTTTTATATTTTATGATTACTTATTCAAAATTTTATCTAGCACGATGAAACATGATCCTCATGATGAAAAATGAATGTATATGATAGTGACAACTGAGTACGAGAATTTTATTGATATTTATTAAAAAAAATATAGAACTAACAACTATTAAAATTAAAAATATACATTGACTAATTAAAATTAAAATTCCGACTACGAGAGTTTTTTTTTTATATTTTGTGTTTATCAGGCTTTCGCTATATTACATCCAACTGAAAAAATCTATGGGAATTGAAACAAAAAATAAATTAATATAATTTTAATTTTTTTATAATCAATGGATTTTTTTATAACTCTAATTTTAAGCTTTCCATAAACCTTCGTTCAAATTTTTTTCGGAATGCTAATTTATCAATGTGAGTGGAGATTCATATATAAATTTTTCCATTTTACACTCACACGTTAAAATTGCTTCTTTGTGGACAATGATAAAAAAAAGTTTGAGAATGAGAACATGGTCAAAATATGTTAATATTCATTTGAAAAATAATATAAAATTTATAATTATTTTTTGTTGACGGAGTCCCTGTAGAGATGTGAGAGAGGGAGGTATAGAGAATCTCATAGTGTTGTTGAACGGGGAATGAGGGAGTATTTCCCACCCCACTATATCTATGCCCATGTAACATATTTAAATTAAATATATAGGCAACATTCAAAATAATATAAAATGAAAAATGACATAGACAACATGCAAAAGAAAAAAAGAACAAAAGCAAATAAATATTATTAAAAAATGAAAATTATCCTATGGGAGAGATGTCGAAGTAGTGAGAGAGAGAGAGAGAGAGAGAGAACTTTCGCGAGTGTAGAATGAGAAACATGGAACACTTTCGACCCCACTATTAAAAATGTGCCTAGACTAATTAAATTTTCAGAACAAAGTTTATAATTATTTTATATTTAAAGGGTCACTATATAGTCCCGTGGATGAAAATGAGAGAAAAAATCTATCTATCAACAGTGTAGAACGGAAAGCGTAATAATATTCTTCATCTCGCTCTATTTTATAACATCTTTAAACCTATATAATTCAAAAATTATCTCAATTTTTATCATAGAATTTTAAACCAAATTACTCAAATAATATTACAAAATAAACATATAAATAATATTAAAAAAGAAAATTATCCCGTGCACGGCACGGGCTAACATACTAGTTAACTTTATAGTTCTTTAGGAACTATGTCCAAATATTCAAAATAATGATATAATTCATTCTTTGAGAAATCCTTTGCTTCAATATTAACTTTTTCTAAAATAGTTCTTCAGGAACTATATCACAGTTGGTCTTCATAATAAAAAAAGATCAATATATAAGCAATTCTTCGAGAATGCTTTAATGTTAAATTCTTCTAGAATTCATGAAGATTAAATATAATTAACATATGGAAAATACAAATAAAATTAAAATATAAGAAAAAAACGTGATCATAGATCAGTAATAATAATATGAACAAAAAAATATTCTGGCAAAACTAAAAAAATAAACATAATTAAATTTTGCCATAAAATCTTCATTATTAACTTTCTCTATTAAATTTCGATATTAAAATTGGAAACAAAATTATAATTGATAATTGACCATTATCATAATTTCATGAATTAAAATTCATTATTATTAACGATTTGACATAAATGTTATATCAATTCTTCCTTTTTCCTTTTTATATTGTTTCAACATTAGTTTCATGTATACTGAAAAATCAATCTCCGATCTATAAAGAAGTGTCGATCACAATAGAAATTAGAAATAGTCAAAACTCTAAAAATATAAGATTATCCTTCAGGGATATATATGTATACTGAATTCTTCTGGAATTCATAAAAAATAGAGTTGAGTTTTTAAGTTCTTCAAGAACATATTTTTATGATATCGCAACAATCATTTGTGCAATCCTTCAGGGATGCATGAGTATTGAATTCTTCTGAAATTCAAAGACAACAAAATTAATACATATAAGATAAACATGAAAAAAAATATAAATTCATTTTACTTATAGTTATGAATCTTCGGGATTCATTTTACTTATAGCCATGAATCTTCAGGATTCATATTATTGATTTGACTTATACCTATGAATCTTCTGGATTCATATTTTAAAAAGATCTACTACGATAGTTATGAATCTTCAGGATTCATATTTCTAAAATCTCACCACGATACTTCTGGATCGTAAGCTATGAATCAATATCAAAAGAAGGATTGAAAAAATATAGAATAAAAAAATATAAAGACTATCGTGCTGATAACGTGTTATGAAATAAAGTGATAAAGAAAGAGAATAGAGATAGAGAAGAGATGAAGAAGAGAAAGAGAAGAAAGAACTCTTGTATTTCTTATTCATTAGTGTGTCATTACATGATAATATAAGTTCTATTTATAGGACAATATAATGGGCCGGTGGAATGGGCCAATGCTTAATGGACATCTACTAGAATTATTCATAACAAAAATATAATTTATCTTGAAAATATGAGTTCAATACTTGTCATGAATACATCATCTCTTCTCATATAAACTTAATTACTTTCTTTTCTAAGCATTCCTCTCTGCTTATTGTGTTAAAATAACATTTCTTTTCTCCATTAGGGATGGGTCTAGACAGGGTAAATTGGGTCATAACATAACACAGCAGTCTTAAAATTATAAAAATCAGTAAAAAATTCTGACAATGTATTTTGTTATACTGGTTTAACTGTTGATAAATAGTAGTCCTAATTTTTAAAATTAGAACAGCGTGTTTGAAATGCTTAACACGACCGTGATAAGGATGAGTTACAAATCGCATCAACAATTATGTGCACAATTATGTTGGAGATCAAGCAATGGTAATTAATGCTATTTTTTATTTGATATAGGCTGAATAAAATGCAGAGTAAAAAAAGAAAGAAGTACACGCGTTAATTAATTGTAGTAGATTGAGCTGAATTATCTTCCAAAACAAAACAACTAAAAATGAAATGATGATGTAGTTCAAGTTATGGCTTTATGTGGCCACCAAGAAAGTGACTGCTTGCGACTTCTATCGTATCATGGATCCTAAGATATCTTTCATGTGGGTCTATAAAGCGCCCTGCTAGTTGCCTAGTGCTTTTAGGTCTCATTGGAATTATAGGGGAAAATACATAATCTTTTGATACAATTTTTTAAGAAAATGTTAACTTGTGGTTTAAGGGCATATATTAAAGAATAAAATGTGGAAATTTTATTATATAAAATTTGTATTTAATTTCTCAAAAATATAAATATTAATTTTTACAATAAATATTTTTAATTTGATAATTCCTAACGTATGTTCTAAAAGCTCACGTTAACATAACTCTTTTTAATATTTATTGATTTTTTTCAATATCCATTGTTTGATCAAATGATGAAAGAGTTACTAGTTAAAATGGAGTTGAACTCATCTCAATTTAAAGTGACACTTTTATTTTACTTTTTTTTTTAAAAAAAAGTTTAGATGAATTAAGTCTTAAAAATTTATTAGAGTTGGGCAAGTCATAAAATTCAAACACGGATAAATTGTCATTCAACAAGATTTTAACGCATGTTCTTGTGCTAAATGGGAATGGTTGACACTTACTCTCAATCATAGTTTTTCATCTGTTATTTCAACAACCACCAACGTCGAGACTGTGAAATCTGCCCTCATATTGATAGTTTTGATTGTGCACTAGAGACTATTTATATATTTCTCATACATAAGGGTCATGTAATCTCATTCTACTCTCTCGACCTCGACTTCACACATTAAATTGAGTATCAAAAGAATTTTTTTATTTTTCTTATTTTTATCAATTTGGCACGGATTTAATCATTAACTCAATTGTGTGAGTGACTAATACTATGAACTAGTATTTATGTTGAGTGATGACTAGAGATTCAAACAATTTTTAAATATTTATTTACCATAGATCATAATTTATTGTGTTATTTAAACATATGAAATTCGACATTGTAGTCCAACACTGTATATAACATATATATAATTTAAATGTGTGTTAGACGTCGGAGTCAAAGAGAATGGAGGGAGAATATGCAATATAAAAGTTATAAACCGTATGCACATACATATACTACATTTTAAGGCACCTGTTATGATGTTGATGAGAAGATAAATATTGAAATATTATTTTAATGATTGTATATTTAACTTTCTAAATATTAAATATCTTACATTATTAAATACTAAATTTTTATATTTAAGTATCTTAACATGTGTCATGACTCAACATTTATGTAATTCACATGAGTTTTTTTATTGGTTTCAAAGAATTTAGGTGTAAAAATCAAGCATGCTAAATTAGAGAGATTTGAAGTGTAATTAGAGAGATTCATGTGGGATATTTTCCTATCTAAAATATGAAGATGCAATGATGATAAGACATAGCATTACTAAAAAATATACTAGTATATATTAGTATAATAGTATTACTATTGTCGCATGCGCATAAAGGTTCAATAGGGTGCCGACGGGGGCTGAGATAGTGACGTACGATATGGCACTTGCCAAAATTAAATTGTCAAAAATAAAAAAACAATGAAATAAAATACCATTTTAAGCCCTTTAAAAAAAATACCATTTTAGGTAAATTAAAGAATTTAGCAAAATAAAATTTGACATTTTTTTATTTATCGTGTTTAGTTACACCAACAATGAGTTTATCTTAGACTTTCGGTGGTATAAATTTTTTGTCACTTAAATATGTCGTCAATGATTAGACATTTAATTCCTAATTCTTGCGTATTGGAAGGAGAAAATTCACCTTTTGTACTTCATAAATTGTTTTGACAGGGATTAATCGTCAATAAACAACGGTGAAAATTTAATACTTATTACAAAATAATTGATAACAAAAAAAAAAGTGTAGTTTTTGCAATACGAACAAACGAAAAATGTTAATACTCCGTATGTTCTAATCTAACATATATACACGCGCTTTACTATTAAATAAAAATTGAGTTTTGGTTTTTATCGATTTTTATGTATCATGTATTTCACATGTCTTTCTAACTACATTAAAATTTCTTTCACAAGTATTCTTCTTGCCTTCGAGATTGACTTTGTGATATTCTGTTAGAGAGCTAGAAATTAATCTAAGAAAAACATAAAGAAAAGCAAGAAATAAAAGATAAAATAAACATTCATTTCATTCATTATCTCTAAAGTGTGCTAAAACACTACATATATATAATAGCTCTAATGGATCATAACCTAAATGAGCCTAAAGCCCATTAAACAACCAAATAACAATAAAGACCAATTACAATATAAATACTAAATACCACTATTACTAATGTCTAGATTATTTAATTATTTAATACTTAATAATTAATATTAATCTTCTATCATATTCCTATTTAACTTCAAGACTTCTGCAATGAGGTTTTTTGAATATTTGTATTTCAAATTTTACATATAACAATTTGGCAAATTAAACCTTTTTCAATCAATGTTTGGCAAATGTGAAATTTACTTCTGAATTATGATGAAATGTAGAAAAGAATGACACAATGAATGAAGGTTGTGTTTGTCACTCAAGGACCTAATAACGACACCACTACACCAATCTCTTGATGATTTTTGGACAATCCTATTTAGCCTATATATCAAATAATTGTCAATAAAAGAGTAGCACAACACAATATAAATAGGATGCACTTAAGAAATCATAAGAACATGGAAAGAAAGAAAAAAAATGTATAATAGGGTACATATATAATACCAGTAAGTTGTTAACAAAACTTATATCCTAAAATCAAAGTTGTTGTCAGTTGGTGATTAATGAATATAATAAAGTGTCGCATGATAGAGAGCTAAAGCTAACCTAAGAAAAACATAAAGAAAAACAATAAATAAAAGATAAATAAAAGACATTCATTTCATTCCTTACCTTTAAAGTGTGCTAAAGCACTACATATATAATAACTCTAATGGATCATAACCTAAATGAGCCTAAAGCCCAATAAACAACCAAATAACAATAAAGACCAATTACAATATAAATACTAAATACCACTATTACTAATGTCTAGATTATTTAATTATTTAATACTTAATAATTAATATTAATCTTCTATCATTGCCGCCGGGTTCACTTGAACCTTGTCCTCAAGGTTCAGAGATAAGTCAGGAGGTTTACAGGCCGGCCGAGTGTGGAGTGGAGTAAGCCCAACTAGAGTGTGAGGATTGTGGTGTAGTGAAGCTTGGATCACACAAGATTTTGGCCCATAATATTCATCCATAACAAAAATTATGTGGCCCATTTTTCTCATCAAAAAACTTAAAATGAATTTAGCACATGTGGGTATATCACGGGATTGTGATACAGGCTGCCCCACCTTTGCAATAAAAACAATCCTTTCCTTCAATGAAACCCCAAAATGCGTCTCCCCACTCCCAAAATTGCGCTGACCCACGTACCACCCATAGTTGAGGATAAGGACACAGATTGCCACATGTCGACAACGGATTGGATATTGGTGCATCACGCGGATTGTTCTTTCATTGGATGGCCATGATTTGTTTCCACTTTTCCAAAGAATTGAGTCCGACAGGAAATGGATGGAATCAAATTGTAACGGTGGGGTGGTGGGTAAACTCTGATCTGGTGGTTTCCGGGGTGGACGTGACGTCTGAGGTAGATCGAAAACGGTGTCCGACGGAGATATTAGGTCTGGTGGTTTAGGAGGTGGAGGTGGTTCTGATGACGGCGTGAACAGAAGCAGAACCTTGTCCGATGGTTTTGACGGCGGCGGTGTTAGAGGAGCTAAAACTTCGTCCGACACCGATTTAAGATCTGGCGGATCCTGTGGTGGTGGTGTCGAATGTAGCGACTGAGCTATGACCATACCCGGTGGTGGATACGGCGGTTTTGAAGGCGGCCGCAACACCGGAGGCGGAGCTGAAACTATTTTCGACGGAGATTTTAGATCTGGTGGTTCCGGCGGCGGCAGTAGCAAAAGCGATTTCCTGAACGGCGGTGGTGGTGGTGGTTTCAACGGTGGTTTTAACGACAGAGAAGTTGACAGAAAATCACGGTGAGTTTCAGAGTCTTGTTCCTTCTCTTTGTCTTCTTTCTGAATAATTTGAAGATCACCACCATCAACTAACTTTTTTGGTTCTTCTGTTTGTTCTTGAACTGAGGCAATGAATGCACTTTCTTCTTCAAGTTGTTCTGGAACTTTTTCATTTTCTGTTGGTTCTTCTTCTTCTTCACCTTCAATGGGTAAAATGGGTCTCCATTCAGGCTTGAAGTGCCAAAGAAGAGCACATGTGAATGAGTCCCAACTTCTGTTTGGGTTTGCTAGATACCAGCTCAGCCACCATGTGAGAGCAGAGCCTTTCATTGCAAAAGAACATTCCATTAATCTCTCTGCATCTGATACTCTCCTGTTCCGACTATTGAAGGATTTTTCAGAACAAATAATCCACCAATAGGCATCTTCACTACCATCAAAAATAGAAAGTTTCATCTCTAATCTTGAAGGTGGAAGTGAAGGGTTTAATGTTTGAGGTTGTTGCTGGTAATATCGAGGAAAAGAGGTTGAAGATGGAGTTTGTGAATAAGAGGGATGAGTTTGTTGTTGTAATGAAGGAGGTGCTGTGTGTGATGACACAAATGTTGGTGGAGGAGTTTGGATTCGGTGAGAGGGAAGGCTAACATGATGAGACATGAGAGTGGAGGTATTGGGTGGTATTGGGTGGTTGTTGGTAGAAGAAAGGTTGTTGTAGTTGCTGCAAGGTGTTGGTGGTGTTTTGGGTAATGATGGAAGGTGATGGAGTGGGTGTGTAGCCATGGTTGAAAATGGGTGTTTGATTTGGGAGTTGATGAACAACTGGTTCTTGTGGGTATTGTTCTGCTGAATATGTATGGTATGATGGGTGTGATATGGAATTGTGGAAATGGATGCTACGGTGGAAGGAATTGTATGAATGAGTGAAGGTGGAGTAATCCATGGGAGGATTTGATGTTCAAGAATGAAAGCACCAATTGATAGAGAGCTAAAGCTAACCTAAGAAAAACATAAAGAAAAACAATAAATAAAAGATAAATAAAAGACATTCATTTCATTCCTTACCTTTAAAGTGTGCTAAAGCACTACATATATAATAACTCTAATGGATCATAACCTAAATGAGCCTAAAGCCCAATAAACAACCAAATAACAATAAAGACCAATTACAATATAAATACTAAATACCACTATTACTAATGTCTAGATTATTTAATTATTTAATACTTAATAATTAATATTAATCTTCTATCATCGCAACTCATGAACTATCAATTGAACAAAAATGTTAAGGTTAGATAATGAGAATATCTCGTTAATTATTTAAGAGACATTATTTTCACTCGGACCAAGACATAATTTTACTTGTTAAATTAATAATTAAGGTGAAACAGAGTTAGAAACAACAAATATATTTATAATAAATGGATTCATTTTGCAAGTTCGTTATTACAGGTAGTATCTAAGCATCATATATCATACTAATAACATATACAGTACTTAAATTCATGATATAGATGCTACATAGTTGGTTTGGTTCTATTCATTAAGCATTGTCTAATTTGTTGTCAAAATACAATGCATGGGTGGGGACGGGCACTTTGTTAAATGAAAGATCACAATCACATCTGATCATAGTTTGATATGATACTGTGCATTGGAATCATTTTTTGTACGAATTAGGAAAGAATAGGCAATGGATTATTGCACTTTTATTTCCACAATATACCATAGCCAGCCACTAACTAACACACCCATTTTCTAACTTTATCCCTTTCTCGACGGCAGTAATAATTCAGAATAAGAAATAGCTGCCATCAGAATAGGAAGCTACCCCTAACCATTAATTAGTTTTCACTTTTCTTTAATCTTAGTGTAATTTTATATATTTGATCTGTTCTGAGCGTGTGTTTGTATCTACATTTTCAACTTAAACACTCATCAATCATCATAACATAAGCATTACATCCTTCAAAATAATTGTTTAATACATCCCACTGAAAACATCATGCATTTAGTCTCCGTAAGCATAACTCAATTGACAGAGACAGTAACATTTTATATGTAAGAATCGAAATTTGAATCTGAGACACTCCACTTATTTACCTCAAAGGTGCAGGGTTAGTTCTACAAAAGATTAATTCCACATTTACTTGAAGAATATGATTCTGCAAAGATTATTTCCGCATGTAAATCAAATCAACTTATTATAGATATCTTCAGTGTTTAATAATTTTACCTGATTATCATGGGCGGACCTGCTTAAGGCATGGTGTGCCTATAGCCACACCAGCCCAGTCCAAATTTGTTTTTTTAAAAATAAATATATATTTTATAAATTATTTTAAGTAATTCTGTATATATATTTGTACAAATATTAATGTAAATATTAGTTTAGAGTTTATTATTGATGACCGTAAATCTCTCGTACACATATTAGTTTAAGTATGAGCCCAAATATTAGTTCAATGTCTATTATTGATAGTTTAAAGTCCTTCATTATACTTAAAATGTTATTTTAAGTTATATAGTTAAATTTGATAATAATTTTGTTTGGTAAAAAAAATGGATAATAATTGAGTTTGTAATATTGGGTAAAATTACTAATTGAACTAGCATATAAATATGAAATGATATAAAAAATGTGTTTAATTAATATTTAATTGGAATAAAAATTAATAAGTTACAAGTTAGTATAACTTTGGGTTCTATATATTTTGGTTCATAGTAGGATATTTTGAAGCATCAAACAATAGTGATATGCATAATTTAATAGGAATTTTTTGGTTTTTTGGATATAGTTTGTTGATTTCTTTTTTTCTTAATAGAAATTTTCTAGTTTGTTGTTCTTTTTTTGAATATACATGTTGTATTAGTAATAATCTCATATGTTTTTTTTTTGTTTAATTAAATTATCAAAATGAATTTTTTTCTTTCAATAATAATTAAATTTTTAGCCCCACCAATTATTGGTGTCCAGGTCCGCCCCTGCTGATTATCATGTATGATTAGACGTGATGCCTATTATTAAAAGTTAATGCAAACAACACAACTCACAAGCACATGATTCATGAACAATGAACATTCTCTTTATTTTATGTATGTGCCCCCCATAGAAAAAGACAAACAAGTCAAATCCTTCACAGCTTTTGCTTTGAAAAGATATTTTGAATGAGACTGTGTGAGTGAACACCATCCTATAATGGGCTCAATCATAATCATAATCATATTCCTTAAGAATATTTCGTACGCTTCTACAGTTTCAGCAACTTATTTTTGCTTGATAATAACAATTTCAATTTGAGGAAATGACTACAACTTTTAGCTTTACTCTCACTTCTTCCTTGTTGACTATAGACATGTAAGGCCAGGGGAAACAGAATAGGATTCTCCTAAGAATTTCATATGACTTTATAATGTTTCTTATATAAATATAATTAAACAAACCACCAAATTAGAATTTATAAAGTATCCGGATAATATTTTTAGACGTTACTGTCGGATTCGCCTTTGCTGTCATCAGATCTCAGATATGCCGTCTTCCGCCTCTCGGTGTCTGTAGTTTGAATGGTTTCATGTACCACGGAACCAGTTTGGTTTGGTTCATGTGAAATTATTGCAGTTCAGTTTGGTTTTCTCAAACTGTGTTGTTCAGTTTGATTTGGTTCAGTTTTCTCTTATAAATCAAACAAGAACAATCCTAATCACAAATTTAATTACGAAGTGCGAGTTAAAATGTCGATTTTGATTACTAAAAACTTAAAAAGTAAAAACACTACATGTAATTTTCCTAGATTTATTCAGGACACATGAACATCCATGAGATGGAAAACAAGTATTATCAGAATTTGGATTTTTTTCAGATATTGGGATTACAACCGGGCAACATATGAGTTTGCTTGGGTTACATATCTAACCCATCGATAAGGATTATGAGTTTTTGACTTCTTTGCAATTTGCAAGTACTTAACCTGCACGGACAAATATTATCTTAGAACTATAAACGAAAAGGAAAAAAAAATTGGAATGTAACAAAAGTTGAATTTATATCTCAATTCATGAAGGTATAGACAAAATCAATTTTAGCCTCTAGTAACTCAAGCTTCAAGAACACCAACAAAGCCGAGGTTTAATTTCTAAATAATCGATATAATCATGGCACTATATCACCAGAAAGATCTAGCACATTTTGCAATCAATGATCATAGAAGTCAAATACAAACCATATAGCTTTTATTTGATAAATCTAAAAGAAACTGCTTCAAATAAATTACTTGGCATTTTACCTGAAGCCTTGAAGAATTGTACATAGGTATAGTGAATGTCATGCTAAGAGGCCCTGCTTCTTTCATGATATTTCCTGTATTCATTACAAATATGTTGATTCAATACAATGAAGAATACCTCTAACATTCGGCTAAAACAGAACTGTATTGTATATACCATGTAACTCCTGTGAAAATGTCAGCTTTGCACGTAAAGTATGCTCAGATCCACCAACAACCTGTAAAAGAAAGAACAGTCGATAATTATCGTCTAATAGTAACATACTAACAGAAGGTTCTCTGTGAACATCAACTGAATCGGTGTTTAAAAAAAATTGACTATTTATGGAAAACCAAAAGATCAAGTTTACCTTTTTTAGTCCCCATTCCAGTCTTTTGTTTGCTTCCTTAAAATCAGTTGTGTGTCCAACCGCTCCAGGTTCTAATTCGAAATTAACACTAAAAAATTGGAAATAAATTAGCCAACAAGATGAAATATACAAGAATAAGTATTCAAGATGGGACTTTAACCATGATAAAAAATTGGTCTTTAGTCCTTCCTGGTCTGTCTAACAAATTAAAAACACACAAACACAAGATAATAAAACAAGGAAGAATGTTTAGTAAATCAGACTCCCACCACCACATTTGCATCAAGTAGAACAAACCAGACACTCCCCCCCCCCCCCCCCCCTCTATCTCTATCACACACAGGAAATCACTGGTGACGTATTGACTAAAATAGTGAATTTAGCGCCAGCGCCAGAAAACACTCTCCCTTATCCTCCAACCCCCTCCCCTCCCTCCCTCTCACACAGTGAAGTTGGCACCAGTGCTAGCAAGCACACTCTCCTTTTCCCCATCCATTCAGCGCGTTGAATGTTTTGAGTTCTGAGGTATGATGCCAACATTCAGTATCAGTAAATCAAAGGTGGGACATTGACTAGCATAGTACAGTTATCACTAGTGCTGAGCAGCACTATACTTTTTATATCCCCCCCATAAAGCATTGAGTACCATAGTGGAGTCTGTGCCAGCACTAGCAGACACTCTCCTCTTTCCCACTTGAGCTAATACGCCCTCTCACTCCCCTTCAAATCAGCAATATTTAGGCTCTAGAAATATAAACCCTGACCGTTTATCAAACAGACTGACCAGCATGCTATCAACTATGACTAAAATAATGTGTAAATTGATCAACAAGAAAATATAAGTACCGAGCTGTAAATGTAGGAAGTGGCATCTGTACAAGAACAGTGTTAGCATTGATGCTTGAGTTGAATTCAGCTCGCACTTTAATGGTCACTTCAGCCTATGAAAGTATAACAGATTGTTAGAATGAATTAAAACGAGATTTAGAAAATTAGGAGGACAAAACCACCTTGAGTGGACCAGTTTCTTCAATCAATGCATTAATACGGAAGGGTGGCTTAAATGCTTGAGTTATACGATAATTCATGACAGGAAATTCACCATCTGGTGGTACCTATCAAACAATTGCACAGTAATTAGTCATGGAACTTTAAAATATAATATGCTATTGTATTACTTTATATAGCCAAGGTTATGTAATATACACTTACCAAAGATAAAGTTCGATCAATATCAAAACTATCAAGGTGTACAGACTCGTGGAAGTTGCAATCATCTAATATCACAGCACCAGAACCTCTGTAATCTGTTAAAGATGATAGAATGAGTTCAGGAAAGAAGATATACAAAAAACTGATATCAGCTAGTCAACAACATATGTTTCTTTAAGAAAATTATCCATCCTTAAATGAGTCGACCAACACTTCAGACAAGTAAACTTAACTAAAAATATCCCATTACTGACAATAAATATAGACTGCTTTTAATATGTCGAGAATTTCAATATATAATAGAGTAGAGAATTACAACAAAGTACCCTGCATAGTACTTCATAGTCAATAATACAAGTCAGAAAACAACTAGAAAAAGTGCATGGTAGCAAAACCATACATATCGCTTTACAAATTTCACTTTCAAGGGGAACAAAGCATAACATAGATTGACCTACCACTTGTTCCTATACTCAGGTCCTCATTGAGAGCGAGTCGAATCTCTGGGTTACCAGTAAGATAACTCTTCATTTGAATGGTACCATCAATCTCACTAGTAAGTATAAATCCCTGTTTTAAACAATACAAATTACAAAGCTTCAAAATTTTGCAGCAATAGAACAGGAAGAAAGACAGCGTAAAAGATGGCATGACATAAACATATAACATAAACCTACATACTCACACTAGAATTGAATGTGACACTTATTTTCTCAATCACATCAACAAAGATCTCATCCCTCTTCCTACCACCAGGTTCATTAGCAACAACAGATTTTGTAATAGCTGTACCAGGCATTCGTTTGGATCCATGCTGTAAATACAAGAGTTTAACAAGTCAATAAAACCATGCTTGATAACCAACTATATGTCTGCAGCAAGTGATTGACCATTTGACTCTACAAATATTTACCATAAAAATGGAAGCGGGGCCAAGGGGAAGCTGTGCAGACTCAATCACAATTGGCTCATTGAAAACATATGACTTCAAAACCTCAGTAGATGTTGTTTGCACATAACCAAAATCCTGAAATAAATCGACTTTAGTACATGTAGATACATCTATCAAACACCAGAAACTAGTATTGTCAATTGCAGTTTGTGGAAAATAGCAGTTTGTTCTAATTCTGCCACACAACAGTGCTATAGACTATAGTGCTGCCGGCTATAGCAACTATTTGACACTATTTTGTACTAAATATCGTATCACTATCACCTGCTATACCCTCTACTTAACTGCACACTTCAGAAACAAGCTCTAAAATCGTATGGAAAGAAATAAATAGAATTCAATGTTTGCAGTAATCAATAGATATGTTAACCGGATATCAATTAAGTATAAGTTTTCCCTTTTAAAAATAGCATAACCCATATACCACGGTTAGATTAAAAAATATGCAGCATATATACAAATTACAAAGCTTCCCTGCCTCGTCAAATGTAACACAAGAAAAAATTGAAAGAGGGTTTTACAAAATGTGACCTTTCCTTTCAATCTTGCATATCATACACAATGAGATGAAAATTGAAACCTTTCGAAGAGAAGTTTGACATACTCCCTCCGGCCACTTCACTTTTCAGATTCATTGAATAACTGATGTATTTGATCTATATAAGTTATTCAATGAATCTGAAAAGTGAAGTTTTGCTTATAATTGTGGCCAGAAGGAGTATGCAAATGGGTTATTTTTCACATGCAAAACATTAAAAAATGAGTTGAATGAAGATCTTTTCATTCAATCTTGCATAGCATACACAATGAGATGAAAATTGAAACCTATCCAAGAGAAGTTTGACATACTCCCTCCGGCCACTTCATTTTTCAGATTCATTGAATAACTGATGTATCTGGTCTATATTGGTTATCCAATGAATCTGAAAAGTGAAGTTTTGCTTATAATTGTAGCCAGAACAGAAGGAGTACACAAATGGGTTATTTTTGGCATGCAAAGCATTAAAAAATGAGTTGAACCAATACTTACAATGAATTCATCAAGAAGTTCATAAACGAGCACGAAATTCTTTCTAAAAGAATCTTCATTAAGAACACCAAGGTAATCTTTGATAACACGAGCAGTTCTTTGTAAAAGTTCCAAAACAAGAGAAGGTGAAACATTGATTCTAGTTGTGGCAACAAATAACAATCCAGCAACCTTCATATGGAAGTAGTTAACACCATCTACATTCTATTGAGAAGATAAAATCAGTGAAATCTTCTAATATAAATAATAATAATTTTAATTAAAGTTGATAATAGTGTTTTTGACATCATGATGATGAATGAATGAAATAGAGATACCTACAAAAACAGGTGGAGCATCTCCATCAGCGTCTTCTTTCCAGAACTTTACTTTTCGGAAAAATGTTTCAGGGCTACCTTTTTGTACTTCACCGCGATCTGCATTTATTTATTTATTTATTAATTTCAAATTCAATTGCATGCTAGTTATTATGGGAAAGAAATTACGGATCATAATAATAAAAAAATGGAAAATTAGAAAGGAAAAAAGAAAAACTAACAGTCGCGGAAGACGATGTTGTCGCCTCGCCTCTTTGAGAAAGAACGAAGAACTGAGAGATCATGTTTGTTTCTTTTCTTTGTTAGTTCCAAAACCCTTTTCTCTCTTTCCTTCTTCAACTCAACGCAATGTCTACTCTTCCCATCTTTGTTACTGTTTTTTTTTTTTTTTCTCTTCATTTTTTACTTTTTTTTTACTTTTGTTGTCATGTCCACGCTTTGAAACAAACGCATGTCGTTTTGCCACGCACCAAAATATGTGGTTTATTCTTTTTTTTTTTATAAATATGATTTTCGTTTTATTTATTATAATTTCAAATTTAATTCCACCGTTTTTTTTTAAGGAAGCTAAAAATAAAAGAAAAAAAAATATGTTCTCATTGTGTCATTCTTAAGAAGATCATGAATGTCTTCTAGAGGAGAAACATAGTCAAGAAATCGATATCTGGGGAGCTTCAAGTTTAGCGAAAAAATCGGCACATTGATTCCCTTCTCTAAGTGTGTGATAGAGAGAAACATTGAACTGTGAGAGCGGCTCATCTGTATCTTGAATCAATACCGCGTGAATATGATATCTAATTGGGGACCTTTGATGAGGTTCACACGGTGTAAAGAATCAGAGTAGCATATGAGTTCATCAATATTCATGTCCTTGGCCAATAAGAGGCCCTTGTAGATAGCATACAATCAACGAGCAAAATATCAGATGATCCTTGAATGAAGCCTGAGAAGCCTGCAAGATAGTCCCCGTAGATGTTTCTAATGATGTCATCAAACCCAGATCGAACAGGAGAACCAAGGCAACTACCATCACACACAATAATGATTATTATTGTTCCACTTGATATATCTATCAACTAACTTGTTTGAAATATTTTTGTCAAACATATTTAAAATATTATAAAAAAATTCATTCACAAAAATAAAATCTCAAAATTTAATTTTTATGTTAATATTTTTAATTTTTTATTGCTTTATATTTTAAGCCCCTTGCATTTAAAAAATTTCATATTTAATTCATCCATATTAAAAAATTCTAAATTTTTATAAATACTTTTTATGATAGTTTAAACATAATTGAAAAAAAACCAACAATGAACCGGGTCCAAGTGATAAGGATCTTAGTTTCCTTAAGTATATGGTCAGAGGTTTAATTTATGGTTCGTGCATATAGAGAAACTGTAATCAACGATAAAAGTTTCGTATCATATCATGATAACAGAAAAACATAATTGAAAAAAATTTCATTCAATAATTTAAAAATTTAATGACAAATAAACAATTTTGGAAGACATCCAAAACTAAAATAACATGCCAAGCAAGAAGAATTTATAAAGGCGATAATATGTCAATCCTTTGATAACTTGAGTTGGGTAAGTTTGAGCTGAGTTAAATGGTTGGTGGAATTCAATCCCTTGATATTGTGAGATGGGAAGAGTATAATATACGTAACAATTACTCTCTATTTCCTAGTATATGTGGATGATGTGATCCTTAGTTTCACTAAGCTTATCAGAGATCAATTTTGTAAAAAATTACTTTATTCTACTTTCAAAATCATTTCTCACTTAGATAATTTGTTAGCTTTTTTTGTATATAAGCCAATAATTTGTTAGTTTATATCTACTATATACTTCTTACTTTCTCCTTTTTTTTTTTATGTAATCAAAAGGGCACAAGTCCTTCTAAATAAAGAACTACAAAGAAGTTAAACGAAGTGTAATAACACTTCTAATGTGAATTTTCTATCTAAAATATCAAAAAATGGAGTATAATTTCTATCTAAGAAATTCAAATGTAAAAATATCAAAAAAGTTAAATCGGATATAATGACCGGATTTTTAATGGCTTATAATTTTTTCAATCTAAAAAAATAGCTTATTAGTGAAGACAAAAAAGAGTATCACAAAAATGATGTTGCAAAATACAAAGAGAAAAATAAAAAATAAGATAGAAAGAGGCTATTGGAGGAAAGTGTATGCCTTTATTTGTTCTCTTCTGTGTATTGTGTGTATAATGCATACACATATCTAATTCAAATATCCATTGAGAGAAAATCCAAATAATAAAGATTCTTTCTTTCTTTCAATATCGATGTTGAAAAAACCTATGCATCACTACTCAACTTCTTCCTCTTCACTCACCACGATCCATTCACCTTCATTTCTCTCAATAATTCAACTTCAACCAACGATATTAGTAATTAGTTCATTATTAACTAATTCAAGTTATTGTAATCACAAAAACACAGGGTGTGCTATTTTTTTGTTCTTTTTGTAATAAAGATTGATTTTAATTAGTATTATGTATTAACAACACTAAGTTGTTTTTCACTCTGCACTTAACACAAAAATTAAGACTTTATGAATTGTGAATGATTCTTTTTGTTGTTGTTGATTTGCAGGGAATGGCGACTCCGGTTGAGCCACCAAATGGGATTAGAGTTGAAGGGAAACATTATTTTTCCATGTGGCAAACCCTTTTTGAGATTGATATCACATATGTGCCGATTAAGCCAATTGGTCGAGGAGCGTATGGAATTGTTTGTTCTTCTGTTAATAGAGAAACCAATGAGAAAGTTGCGATCAAGAAGATACAGAACGCGTTTGAGAATCGCATAGATGCGGTTAGAACTTTGTGTGAACTGAAACTTCTTCGACATCTTCACCATGAGAATGTTATTGCTTTGAAAGTGTTGTGAATTCGATCCAAAAACACACCAATAATCCTTTAACTAGTGTGTGGGGCAAAACAATTAAAGCAACCAACAACAACAATGGATAACCAAGCAATAATAATCAACCAAAGCTAAAACTAATGAAAGCAATAAAGAACACAATCGAAATTGTTTACCCAGTTCGGTGTTAACGAACCTAATCTGGGGGAGAGAGATCTCCGTTCCACTATCAAAGCTTCCTCATACTTGATTACAATGAGATTTACAAAGAGTTACAAGAATTTAGAGTTTTCCTAAATTCTACCATTTTCCCAAATCTCTTCCCGTGACCAAGAGATTTCAATTGATAGCAATTACAAGGTGTTAGAAAGAGTACCCAACCCTAGGATTAACCCAAGAGAAACCCCCTTGAACCCTAGCCTCCATATTGGTGAAACCCCCTTTCAAAACCCTATTTTTTTCCTCTCTCTCGTGCTGCAGAAAATCAGAAACAGGGGTATATAAACTCGCGCTGGCGCCTAGCGCCACTACTTACGCGCCCCGCGCCAGGCCACCAGAAGCCACAGGCCAAACGAGCCTGCTCTGGGCGCCTGGCGCCAACCACTGCTACTCCACCATTTTCTGCGCTTTGTTTCATGCAATTTCAAAGGCAATCTTCAACAGAAAGACATCATGATGCCCATTCAGAGGAATAGTTTTAAGGATGTTTATCTAGTTTATGAACTCATGGACACCGATTTGCATCAGATTATTAAGTCTTCCCAATCTTTGTCTAATGATCACTGCCAATATTTCCTCTTTCAGGTATGGATAATTTGTTAGGGCCATCCGGTATTTGTAGCGTGTAGCCGAAGTTATAAATTATGTACAGTCATTTGCGTTGCTCGAATGTTTATAGGATTTACTAATAAAAAGTTCTTGTTTGCAGTTGCTTCGGGGCTTGAAATATCTTCACTCAGCTAATATTCTTCATCGTGACTTGAAACCTGGCAATCTTCTGATTAATGCAAATTGTGACCTAAAAATATGTGATTTCGGGTTAGCACACACGAACTGCAGCAAGAACCAGTTCATGACGGAGTATGTTGTCACTCGGTGGTATAGGGCACCAAAACTCTTACTTTGTTGTGACAACTATGGGACATCTATTGATGTATGGTCAGTTGGATGCATCTTTGCAGAGCTTCTTGGACGAAAACCTATTTTCCCCGGCTCAGAGTGCCTCAACCAACTAAAACTTATTATCAATATCCTTGGTAGTCAAAGGGAAGAGGATATTGAATTTATTGATAATCCAAAGGCAAAGAGGTACATGATCAAATCACTTCCATATTCTCTTGGAACCTCCTTTTATAGACTTTACCCCAATGCACATCCATTGGCAATTGATCTACTGGCAAAGATGCTTGTTTTTGATCCCACGAAGAGGATTAGTGTCACGGAAGCGCTTCAGCACCCTTTCATGGCCTCTCTCTATGATCCAAATTGTGACCCTCTTGCCATCATTCCAATTGATCTTGACATTGATGAGGATCTAGGGGAAGAGGTGATAAGGGAGTTGATGTGGAAGGAAATGGTTCATTACCATCCTGAATCTGCTATGGGAAATACAGAGTTATGCTCTTAATATTATTTTCTTTAGGGTTCTTTTTTGTTATGTTCCCTTTTGTTGGTCCCAATAGTGACTAATATAATAGCTTGCATTGAATAACTAGCATGGCTCTGTAAATTAAGTATAATGTTTATCAGTGATAAGTATCTGATAGTATAAATATCACCACACAACATTCGAATAAGCCAATTCATTTGGGACCCCGAGGATCCACTCTTTTTGCTATTCCAAGATGATCCTCTTGTATCTGTGTTTTTACATCGAGAATCTTTTGCATTTGAATTTTTTGGACTTAATTATGCTTAATTCATTACTTGGATGAATTATTTGAATGTTGAGGCAGAAAATTGAATTTTGAGGGCCCAAATAAGTGAGCTTAGTCAAGACTTCAATCATTAAATTATATAATTGGACTTATCAACTCAAACACAAGCAATAGTGGGTCCTTGTCTTTGAGGGATTGTTATGAAACAAGTACACAAACCATGATGAATCATTCATTGTATGTGTGGGATCAATGAAAGAGTATGAATTAAGCATATTAGTAGTAGGGATGGCAACTACACCCAAACCCGTGGGGCCCATCCGCCCCCGCACCCGAGTCAACGGGTGAAACCCGAGTTGACTGGATTTGGGTTCGGGTTCAGGTGGCACCCGATATTTCGGGTGCGGGTTTGGGATCACTCAAACCCGCACCCGAAACCCGAAATTACACCCGCTTAAATATTAAATTACCTAATTATCCCTATGTATATATAATTGTAATTTAATTTCTTAAAATTATATGTTGAATACTATGTTACCAAACTATGTTATTGTTGTATTTTAATGTAATTACTTGTAATTTAACATTATACAATTTTATTGTTGTATTTTCTCGAAAATTTGAACTATGTTTGTTACCAAACGATGTAGCTATTGTATTTTTATATGTTCTTGCTACGGGTTCGGATTTGGGTGAAAAAACCCGAACCCAACGGGTGTGGGTGCGGGTGTTATTTTACCACCCGAATATCATTTGGGTTTGGGTTCGGGTTCGGGTGGTGATTTCGGGTGCGGGTTTGGGTAGTGTGAAACCCGCACCCGTGGGCACCCGTTGCCATCCCTAATTAGTAGTGTACTTGGGGGAGGTGGCAATACTTGGTGATACAAAAATTAAGGCCAAGTTGGTTGCTGAGAGGAAGAAATAATGATTTTGGCTCATGTTTATATTGTTTTTTATTTTTTATCAACTCGTAGTGTATGTTGTTGGTAGCTTGAAAATGTGACGAGTTTTGGTTTGTTGCATTGGCATTTTTTAATTTAGTATCTTATGAAATTGAGGAAAAATTGTGATAGTAATCTGATTTGTACATTGTTGGATGTTAAAAAAAATGATTGTAACCTCCGCATAAATTTGTAATGTGTAATCTATTTTTTTTTTACAAATGGATCTTTATTTGCTTCAATTCGTTTATGCTATATTTCATGAGTTTTATCTATGATAATGGTAATACCCCAATATTTATAAAGGTTATTTTAGTAAAAATACTATTATTTTTTCCTTTTATATGTTTTTTTAATGTACGGTGGATCACATGTTTGAGACGGATAAAAAGTATTTAATGTGTGAAATGACCTAATACTTTCTATTTTAAGCGATTTGATTTTTGGTCTTATATTTGATGTCTCAAAGTGACTCCTAAGATAAAACAAATTTATTTGTCGCATTTGTCATGATTGCTTACCAACATGCGCTCAGTTTGCGGGTTAAAGACATTCATTGTCTATTTAGTTGCGGTGTGCAATGACAATTATGAAGATAATGTCCATATATTATTTATTCGTTCATGTATGGCGAGCTAGTGGTTTTGTGAAATGATATCAAAGAAGTTTTTGTGCACAACAAGTATTCCGAAATACTCCTTAGCATGACTCTATTACAAGAAAGAACTTGAAATATGCATTAACAACGATCACATTATATTTTCCGCCACATCATCCCACTTCACTTCACCTTCTTAATATGATATGAAAAACTTAACTATTTTTATTGATTATTTGTATAAAATTATTTTATAGTACAATGCATGTCCTTTGAACTCGTTAGAAAAAGTACTTATTTTAAGATGTCGGCCTAGATACATGCGTAGTACATTAATGAATCGGGAGTTGATATTTCAGCTTCACTCCCTTTTCAGTTTCCACTATTGAAACCTAACTCCGTTATAACGGTTACACACAAAAGTCAATAAGTCTTAACAAACGGCGTTAGTACATAAAACAACATTGTGTTCGCGCATGACCTGCGTCAAAACGAAAGAAGAAGAACAAGACTTACACAAAACCGAACATGACCACTTCCAAATAATTTCCTCATTTTTCTCTCAAAAATCAAACTTTGTCCATTTTATTTTGAATTTAACAGGTAACACTTTCTGCTTCTTTGATTCTCACTGCTTAATATATCAATCATCTTCTTCTTTTTTATTCTTTTTTTCTATTTTTAGCTTTTATCTTTAATGAACTTGTCTTTCCAATGCTTCAAAACCCTAACTTGTTCTTTTTTTAATCATTTCTTTTCAATAATTATTCTAACTTGTCTTAATGTCAATAATATTGTTTCCTTTTGTTCATTGCTGCATGATTTTGCAACCCTTTCCTTTATTTTTACTAAAATTTAATTTTTTTTATGGTTTCATGATTTATTGAGAAAAAAAAAGCTGAGAATTTTTTTTTGTTTTGATTGAATGTTTCATGGATTTGTGATGAGACATAAGCGAGTAATCTTTTGTATTGGCTATTGGGTCTTGAGCATATTTCTGTGTTGTGCTTTCAATTTCAACTGGGTTAGTGTAAACATTCAACTACCTTGGCTACAAATTCAGGATGAGAGGAAGGTCTTGATATTTGCTTTGTAATTGTTAGGCCACTCTTGTAGTAAAGAAGTGCTTTTTAATGGTTGATTATTGTTGAAAGTCTCGTATTGAATTTGATGTGACCTGAAAATGCAAGTGGAAAGCATCCCTCAATTTATAAGTCAGTTTTATAGAGTTCACTAGTTCAGTTAGGTCCAACCCAAATTTTAGAAAGTGTTGTGATACTTGATCATTGATAACGCTAACTAGTTAATTTGGTTAGATATAAACGAGATAATAGAGTATGTTTCTTTCATTACTCTCTAGATGGCTTTTAAACCTACTAGTAATCTGAATTTAATCAACTCTCTTTTTGTTTATTTTTCAGTCGGAGGTACGATTAAGTTTTCTCGTTGGAACATTTAGGTGGGTTTTGATTTATTTTGGCTGATATATAATTTTATGCGTTTTATTTTTTCTTTTCATTTCAGTGGTTCTTTAGTTACTTATACGGTACTTCGTACTGAGTCTTTGTATGTGCAAATTAGATTGACTGTTGTGTATGTCAGCAGTTATCATGGGATCAGTTTGTTGTGTTGCTGCAAAGGATCAAACTATTCCCAATAGAACCGGAAGTGAAAGTTTTCACAGAAACCCTGTATGTTCACCATCATTGAGTTTTCAATGGGATAGATGGAGCCGTGTTGCTAGTGAAATTGATGATCTTTCGTTTCGCACGCCTCACAGAGTTAGCAGAAGTGCCAGCATGGAGTTGAAGGGGTCATTAAGTTCTGACAGAGGCAATTTATCAGATGTGGGAAGCACCATGGAGAATTCTGTAACACCTATGTCTCAGAAGTCCCCTATTCATGAACAATTAAGTGCAAGTCGGATGAATATATCTTCAGGTAAATGTTAACTTCATTATTCTTTTGTTGAATGTACTGAAACATTAGCATATGAATGAAATGTTTAAAATTCCCCATTGTTTGAAAGTAGATTTTATTGCTATGCTAGATGGATTATTTTAGCAGTAGTTATCTTCAGAGATTACCTACCTCACTTCCTCAAGCTTCACTTTTAACTTTCCAACTGAAGAAGTGAGGGAACTTTTGGTTTTTTCCTACTGTATCTGTCACTGTACTGATTAATGCGAATATGAATCAGTGTCTAGAGATTATTCTGGCCTTTTAGACTGGTTACAGTAACTTCAGCCTCTAAGGGTGGCTTGAACATTAATAGGCCCCTTGTTCTTCATTTTCATTGATGGGTGTCCACTGAAAAACCAATATAAGGGATTAGAGCTCCTTTATCAATCATTGCTCGTTCTAGATTTGTTTTCTTTAAAAAAATGAAAACATGATTTTCCAATCTTAGCTCATGACTTGAATGATCATATATACAGTTTCCTGATATCAAAATGATGATGCTCTATTCTGTTCACCACTGTTTCCTTGGTTACTGTTTTTTTTCTCTCCTTCTGCTTAGACATTGATTTATCTTTCTTCTTCTTTTTGCTTGTTGCAGATCTATCCATCTCAAGTAATTGTTCTACAGCAGTGAGTTTTTATTCTTTTGAACTGCTGAAATTGATTAGAATAGTTTCCCAATATCTGAATTATAAATCTTTTAGTGTGGATCTCTAACCCATCTCTTATTATGGTTATCATTAGGTGAAGAATCCGACAGAATCACCAGATATCGCAGAATCTTCAATACCAAATATTTCTTTCTCGATACCTTCTTCTTTCTCGACACCTATAAGTCGTAATCTTAATCATCACAATCTTCCTAGTTCAACACCATCTAGATGGGCTCATCGATCTCCAGGACACCCACTGTTGAGACAAATTTCTGATAGTCGAATCTTGAGTCTGAAATCACCTGACAACTCAATTTCCGAGGGAAGGCCGTCATTTGTACTGTCCACTTGCAGCAATGAAATGATAACTGGATCCCAATGTGGGTCATCTGATGGCTGGTCTATGCGCACCTTTTCTGAACTGGTGGCCTCATCTCAAAAGGAAAGGTGGTCATTCGATAGTGAGCATTTTGGTTCAGGTCGACACAAGATAAGTGGAACTAGTAGTAGGTTCTCATATTCTCCCTCCATGGATATACAATCTTGCGGGGCCTGCTCCAAGCTATTGACTGAGAGAACTGCATGGAGCAGCCAGAAATTTATTTCCAACAACGACCTCTCGGTTGTTGCTGTATTGGTCTGTGGTCATGCGTATCATGCGGAATGCTTGGAGACCATGACATCCGAAGCAGATAGTTATGATCCAGCTTGTCCAATTTGCATGGTTGGAGAGAAGCATGTGTCAATGTTGTCCAGAAAAAGTCTTAGGGCAGAATCAGAAATGAAGGCCAAGAACTACAAGATATCCCGAAACCGTGTAGTTGATAGCTACTTTGATGGTGGATTAGATGTTTATGACCGTCAAAAAAGTGTAGGTTCGAAATTGGAGCCTAGCTCCAGTTCAAGAAGTTCATTAAGAAAACCCTTCTTGAAGCGGCATTTTTCACTAGGATCAAAGTGGAATCGATCCTTGTCTGAGAATGATTCCGCCAGGAAGAAGGGCTTTTGGGCGAGATATAGGAAAGATTGAGATTCTAGCCATAGCTGTAGTTGCTGCAGCTCTCTAATTATATTTGTAACACCAGCAAGTTAGGATTTACTATTTCTATGTTGACTAGCTTCACTAATAATTATAGATTTATTTTCATTATATTTTTTACTGTTACGAGAAATTCGCATCATGATATTTTGATGTCGCCGATGAATGAATGAATGAAGGCAAAGGAAACAAATACGTATGTATGTTGTATGCTATTCTTTTTTTACAACAAGTAACTCATCATTTCATTAGCAAATAAAGTATCAATACAAGTAGATGGTAAATCAAAGATATAGCGACGAGGCCATGAAACAGCCGTTCTAGCAAGCTTATGAGCAACCGAGTTTGCTGTCGCTTAATAAACTTCACCTGGAAGTTTGAAAATAAAGATAATACATTCTTAATCATTACAATTAAAGAGCTAAATTCAGAGATTCCATTGACTCGTCGATGGATGGCATCCACAACACTTTTGGAGTCGGTTTCAAAAATAACATTTCTTAGGCCTATGCATTCCACTTTTTTCATAGCGGCCGTCAAGTAAAGCCATAGCCTCTCCTTCAATGATAGAGCAATTATCATACTTCCAAGAGGTTCCTGCCACTACAAACCGACCATCATGATCACGAACACACCACCCCAAACTTGTCTTTCCTTCCACATTGTGAAATCCCGCGTTTACGTTACATTTAAACCAACCGAAGCTTGGTTTTTATGCCACTGTGTTTTCTGCTGTACCATGACAGTTTGTGTAGCTTGGTTTCTCATATTTTGAGCAGCTCTCCATTCTTCCCATAAGTGCAGTGCCTTGTAACCAAGTTGCTGTCCTACTTCCTTCTCTCCATTCCAAACACAATTATTCCTATTGTTCCAAATAACCCATATCAACATAGCAATTTTTCCGGCCATTTCTTTCTCCTCATGACAGCATATATCAAAGAGCACTTCTTTGACAGTGCTACAGCGCTGTAGCCAAGGCTGCAGACACGCAAACAGCCCTGCATTCTGCCATGCTGCCACGCGTTCATGAAGTCTTTCTCATGTAGGGAGACAATCTTTACAAACACGCCAAAGTAAATATTTTGTTTTTGGCGAAGATTGCACCTTCCAAAGATGTTTCCATCCTTCTTGACCTTGCTCTTGTGGGGAATTCATCCATAAACCATCTTCCTTTTTAAGCCAAGGATCACTCATAACTTTGATCCTAGTACCATCTCCTATTTTCCACCTCGCCTTGAAGATCCTTGCCACTAGAGTATCCGGATTTTTTATGAGTTTTCAACATTGCTTAGCTACCATTGCCATATTGAATAAATGTAAATCCCGAAAACCCAGTCCACCAAGTTCTTTCGAATATGTCATACAATCCCAAGCTAACCAACGGATACCTCTATCATTTGATCATCCACCCCACCAAAATGCATTCATCATTCGCTCTATCTCTTTAATTTTGTATGCTATTTTAAAATGCTTCACTTGTGTAGTTACTTGTTGCTACATTTGAATCACGCTGCTTCATACTATCTGTCCTGGAGATTATGTTGTGTATCCTCATTCCTTATTCTAGACTAGATAAGCTAGAAAGTGAAAAATATACATGAATTCAACAGAGCTAGTCTCCAATTCTGATAATTGCTTATTACATGCCTTTTCGCTTATAGGAGTTTTTCTGTACGTTTAAATAATTTGGCTCATGTAATCTACTCTTTAGTCTAAATTCTATTTTACATATTACATAGTTCAGAATTTTGTTTTATTTAAAAAAGTTGATTGTTCATCTTTACTGTTTTGTCCTTATAGTGGCAGTTCTTGTTGGAAAAAGTTTTTAGTCATGAATAAGATTTTTTTAAGAATTAATTTTAACGTGTACCAATTATCACAAGTAGCTGAGCTAAAACGAGATTAGAAGGTTTAAAATGAAGAAGAAAAAAAACAAAGACCAAAACCAATCAATTAGCAAGTTTTGGGGATGAAAATTGGCAAAGAATTTTTAGCTAAAACCAAAAAACTGTATTACGTTGGCAAAAATTTAACAAAAACATGTTAGTTCAATCAAAAAAACATGTGGAACGTCCTAAAATCATTGATTTTCAGACAAATAATACGCTCTTGAGATATGCCAAAACAACACATCTTTTTTCTTTTTTTAAAGTAAAAAACAATGCCATGTCCACAATTACAAACATCTCCACGAACCAAACCAACAATTATTCCAAAAAGAAATTTTTTAGTACTAGGAGCTAGTTATTACTTATTATATTCCTTTTCTCAAACAATCAATAGAAAATTGTAAATTCTAAAAAAAAAAAATTGTAAACGCTATTTTAAATTAAATAATTAATGTAAAACTGGTGTCACTAGTATAGATATGAACCACACTTCTACAATAAAACAGAAGAAACACAGTAATACAATCCAGTTCGAACAAATAATTCAATTAAACACCTCTTTACCGTTTGACAAGTTCTCATGTTAAAATTAGAATCGGAGTACATGCCATTGCTCAAGTGGCAGCCATAATGTTTAACTCGATGATTTGACAAACTTGTACGAGGTATTTCCGGCTCAAAACATGCACTGCCATAAATATCCATGGCTCTGGGAATTTCACAATAGATTTTATTCTTTTCCAAAATCAGCATTGTAGTGCGCACTAGATTCAAGTTTCTTTGCCTCATTCAATTTCCTAACAGCCTGGAACCAAGTAAAGAGATACAGTGAGCAAAACCCTTCCTAGAGAAAACAAAACAAAGGAAAACTTGCTTACTGAACACAAAGAACTCACCTTCATAAAATCTTCATGGATCACATAGTCACGCTCTGCACGAATTGCTGACATTCCAGCTTCAGTGCACACATTTCGGAGATCAGCTCCATTGAACCCCTGGCAATTTTGCAACAGATAATACATTATTCATTTACCAAATGTCAGTTAAAGTAATCAAAGCCACCTGGACTTACCTCTGCAAGCTTCACAACTGCTTCGTAGTCTATTTCACCATGCTTAGCAATTCCAGCAGCATGGATCTTAAGAATTTCCATCCTTGATTGTTCATTTGGCAATGGAATTTCTATCTTTCTATCCAATCTCCCAGGACGTAGAAGAGCAGGGTCAAGTACATCAGGTCGGTTTGTTGCCATGATCATTTTAACCTGCAATAGCAGGGCAAAGTCATTATCACTCAACCATCAAAAGTTTAGCAGAACTGTCATTTGAACAAAAACATATATCACCATAGCCATAAGAATAAGACTACATCAATGAGAAAAGGTTGATTCTAATATATTTATGTCATTTGAGGTGCATAATATAATGAAGAAAAGGTCATGAATTAGCAACTCATTTGTTTGATAAAAGATGAGCACAAAAGTCACTTCTTAACATTACCATTCCCGACACATTTGCATTGCAAATGTGTCTTTGAAAGTGCAAGTCACCATCTGAAAGTATAGGATGTGAAATTTAATTGTACTGTAGACTTGTAGCTATTTCCAAAAGAAGAATTAGATAAGGTATAATTTTTTCCAAGCGACAAACTTGGTGGTTCTTTTTAAATCACGTCCAAAGGAGTAGAAAAATAAAATATACCTTTCCAAGTTGATCAAAACCATCAAGTTGATTAAGCAGCTCCATTAACGTTCTCTGAATCTCACGATCTGCACTTGTTCCCTCACTGAAACGACGACCACCAATGGCATCGATCTCATCCATAAAAATGATGCAGGGCTAAGCAAATAGTGGAGAATTAGAACTTCCTTCAATTTGATTATACAAACATATAGGAAGACAAACAACTAAACACAAGGATATTTTACCTGGTGATCACGTGCATACCCAAACATCTCTCTTATTAACCTGGCACTTTCTCCAATGTACTTATCAATTATGGCACTTGAAACAACCTATGTCATATAAAAAAAAGGGAAGGTAAATACATATTGCAGTGTAGGACATTAAAAAAACAGAATTGATAAAAGATATATAAACTGACCTTTAGGAAGTTAGCATCAATATTGCTGGCAATAGCCCTAGCTAACAATGTTTTACCTGTACCAGGAGGACCATAAAGGAGAACACCCTGAAAAATGAGGATTAGAAGAAGTGTCAAATGTAATAGTTAAAATTATGGCTATATAAGGGTCTGGTTGGTTTGCAAGAACATTTTCTATTTATGCTTTTTGGGTCCACTAAAAAAAATGCCATATTATTTTCAATGTTGATTGCTTTCAAAGATTTTACGGCAAATAATACAAATTCCTATACAAAACTTTGAAATCAAGAATAGAACAGAAAATGTAGAATTATTGTAAATAAAAGTAAAAACAGAAAATGTTTCTACATTCAAAATACACTTCCACCAAAAAAGTAGAGATTTAGACCACTGCATTGCTAAAAACATGCATTCACACGGATACAGGCCAGATACTAGAAAGTGCAGTGAAAAATTGATTACCTTGGGAGGTTTAATCCCAACTCTAAGAAAGAGCTCGGGATTCATTAGAGGTAATTCAATTGATTCCCTCAATTCCCTGATCTGATCAGATAAACCACCAACAGCAGAGTAACTAATATTACCAGGATCTTCGTGCAGCATATTATACACAACTGGATCAACCTGGCAACCCAATTGATAGAAGTTAGAGACAAATAATCATGGAAAAGCACCCGTGATTTTTAGAAAAAAGATAACCAAATTAGAGAGCCCAAAAACACATTTCATCAAATAAAAACAGGAAGAGAATAAACTCTGATAGCATACTTCACGAGGAAGAGCGCGCATTATGGTGAGTGTTGTCATATCAAGAACCACTCTAGTCCCCGAAGTGAGCTTTTCCTTATCCACCTTACTGCGGCAACCAACCACATATCTAGGACCACTGCTTGCTTTAACGATCACTAAAATAAGAAGAAAAAAATATAGAATTTAGAATCATTGATTCATTTTTACATTCACATTAATCAAGAAACAGGATGCTGTTTTTTGGGTAGGTGGCTAAAACAAACAAATTATACCAACAAAGATATCAAGAGTCAGTGAGATAGACATGTTTTATATTTCACATGAAACCAAAAAAAAAAAAATGATCGAGGGCAAAAGATCTTCGTGCAAACAATCCAGGTTTATTATACCACAACTTGTGGGTAACAAAAATTATCAAAAGAAACAACCTAAATATAGATAGAGAGATAATAAGAATGAAGTTGCAGGACAAGATTTATGAGATATCATCATCTAACTTTAAATAATAATATGAAAAAGGAAAGAACAATTACAGCGTTCATTGTCAAGAGGCCTGAGAACTTCTCCAATTATCTGTCCGACGCTTTGAAGAGACTTCAAATCATCTTCAGTTTTGTTGAACTCTTTCTTTGAACCTCGCAAGTTCTCCCTCACTGCAATTTGAAACCAAAGTCACCAATCTCATCCATAAATATTAAAGTCCAACATCACACGAAAAAGAAGGAAAGAAATGTAACTCAATGAAAATGTTTGATATTGTAAAAGCATAAGCTAAAGAAGAAGCTGGCAAAAGTTTCCATTTTTAAATAGAACTGGGCATATGCTAAAAACAGATTATCGCTTAGCCATGTCTTTGATTAAGAACTGTATTAAGATGCCATTACTTAACAGGGAAAGGGAATTTACTTGATTCATCAACAGATCCAGTTAATAATCTTACCCTAATTTCGAGATATACATGTAAAATCATCAAAAGCACAATTCTCCTAGGTCAGATTCTCGGGAAGACTAGAATAAAACCTAATTTAAGAAATTGATAGGGTTTTCCGATGCCAATCAAATAAATGACTAAAGAAGCCAAAAAGCACAAACCCTAATACTGTGAATTTGAAGAATAATCGAAAATTGAAAGCGGGAAAGAATTTTCCAGAAGTGAGGGAAAATCGATGAAAGAAAAAAAGAGACAAACCAGATCGAACTCTGGATTCCAATTCCTTGTGCTGAAGAAGTTTCTTCCGATACTCGGCGACGGCATTACGGCGTCGTACAGCGTCTTCTGTATCCGCCATAGTTATGATGTTACGAAATCGGAAAGTTGGGAAAGGGGTGAAGTTAGGTCGCAGAGACTCGAACGGTGGAGTGAAGAAAGAAGAATAGAGTGGTTTGTGGACTATGAAAGCTTATTATGTTGCTCGGTTACGTGTCCCCCAACCCAATTATTTACCACTAATAACCCTACTTGTACAACTTTATTAACTTAATTATTTAACCAGGCAGGACTTGTTGGATAAACAACTTATTTACGGATACTTTTTGTTAAAAAATTACTATAGTAAAAGATAAAATAAAGTTACATTATTTTTATAGGATCTGGTTTCTCTAAAAGTTATATATGTTATGAACTGTTTTTATAATTATTTAGAGAATTTATGAATATAAATTGAAAAAGTTTATAATACCATAAATTATTTGTAAGTTCTTTTAAACAGTTTTACATAATTTATTTATATGATAGATAAATTTAAATAAATCAATTTTAAAGAAGTTTCAAATTAAAGTTTGAGATGACTTAAAAAATTGTTGCAAATTATCCATTGGGAAATTAATTTACATCTACGTACAAGACTAATTTCAATACATTAAAGGTAGTAAATTGTTTTTACAGGTAGGTCCAATATTAAATTATATTATAATGTCATTTTCTTCTGTACAAAAAAAATGTAATTTTCTTATGCTATTAATACCTAAATTATCTTTTCTTTAAAAAAAGCTAAATTAATTACTATTAAAAAACCCAAATTATCTTTAGTCACTGCCATTTAGTTCATGTACTCGACACTACTCTGAAATAATGTTTTGGTTGTTGATTCAAAATCATTAAACACTGTCAAAAGATAGTTTATACTAGTAAAAATGGACCAATGAGTAATGAATAATTGAATACTCAAAAAAAGGAGTGTGGAATATTCCTGGTATGCGAGTATAACTCATGTTTTTCTTAAAAAAACAAAAGAAAAAAGTAGTGTACCTTCAGACATGTTTGATTCATCGACCAATTTTGTTATATCACAATCCTATACATCAACCCATTACCCATACCATACAGAACAGAGGAAGTGGGATATACAATTCATTCATTTCTCACCGAACCACCCTCCCTTTTTCTTTGAAATCAATTTACAATTTAACAGTGATGTACCTAAGCTGGTTAATTTAATTGTGACTCGCCTTCCGTAAAACATCCTTGAGAACCAATGCAATTCTTTCTGACATATGGTGCTCGAGAAACCTATCTTTCACTCTTTGATACCCTTTCTTTCCCATAGTTAGCCTCTTCTCAACATGAGTTGCCAATTGCACAATGTTATGCGCAAGGGGTGTTACGCCTGCCTTGTTAACAGGATGCAGTAAACCAGTTGTCCCATTCTCCACGATCTCCACAGTGCCTCCAGCTGCTGTGCCCTGCAAAAGAAATTAATGGAAACAAAAATAAAACATGAAAAAAGTAAAAGTAGACAGGTATAAATATGAATAGATTTCCAAATTGCAGTAACCAAGTTGAAACGTCAAGAAACAAACAATCTACTATTGTGCATTAACAAAAGTTCAAATTTTTTATCCTCATCTGATTTATAACAGAGTATCAATATCAGTAACGTAAAACTAACTGAACTAATGATTAACGAGGACTCTATTGAAATTTCCAGGAATTGATTATAAGTCAGAAGCTCAATTAATGTTGCAATTAATAAGATAATCGACGTTGTATCATCTGACTGTCAACTGTAACACATATTACTATAACTTCCACAGAAATATTATTTGATACTTGAAAAACAGACTTGCAGAAACTCAAACATACTTCTCTCCCCTGAATCCCTGATTCCTATGATCATGGAAGCATATCTTTAAAACAACTTAGGCTTTGTTTGCGAGTTTGGAGGGGAGGGGAGGGAATGGTTTTGAAAAAAAGGAAGAAACAAGTGGAAGGAATAGAGAAGTTTGGGAGGGGAGGAGTTTGATGGGTTATTTTTTCTTCATAACACAAAAACCCCCCAATTTTGGGGAACTCAAAAATTGTATTGGATGGGGGTTTCGAGGGGGGTTTCGAGGGTTTATATGAATTCTTCAAATTTAATTAATGTTGTTATAATGTTCTTAAATTCATAATATATTAATCATAAGTATTTATTTGTCATTTTCTATAAAAAATACTTTCTCAAAAAATATAAAAGATTTTTCTAATTTTCTCTCTATTTCTCTCCCTCCAAAGCCCTCCCCTTCCTTCCCCTCCAAACTCGCAAACTGGAAGGGGAAGGTGGAGGAATGAGCAAATGGGAAGGAAAACTAGTGACTCAAGGATGACATATTCAAACAAAACAACAATGCAAATTGCAAATATGAAATTTAAGTTGCTGATCAGTTATCCTCATTCCTTTCCTTTAAAAAAAAAACACTAAGGGAAAATTTGAGTGCCTAAAACCCAGTTTGATCCACAAATTAATTAAGAATTAGTTACACAAGGATGTGTATGTAGCCAATGTAATGAGCATGCATAAGAAGGAAACAACATTTAGACAAACAAAAATAATTATTATTGTGATGTTAGCAATCAAAAAGGCAATTCAGTGCTATGATAATACAAAAGTGAAATAACCCTTTTTTTTTTGTCTTTTTTTTGGATAAGGTTTATGGTAATATGAATTATGAAACCAAAATAATAAAAATACAGGAACATAGAAGAGATTAAAGATGAATAAATAAAGCACATTATTATACGTAAAATGAGATCATGAGTAAATTGGACACAGGTAGTAGTAATTGAACACATGAAGATATAAAAGGAAAGGTCAAATTGACATGACAACTCAAATATATAGTGAAGGAGATACCAGTACAGGCAGGCGAAATGCCATTGCTTCTATGGTTATCCTTCCAAAACATTCTCCCCGTCCCTGATATAAAGAGAAGCACATTGATGAATGAAAACTCAAAAACCAAAATAATACTTTATACACAATTTAAACAAAACAAAAATGTCTAACTTCAGGTCCCTTCTAACTAGTGAAATTTGTCTTCATACCATGGAAGTCAAACAAATCAATTCACATGTACGAATCTTAATATCAGAAGGCCAACCAATCAGGATGGTAGGACTGAATCAATATGGTTGTCAGTATGTAATATGTTTTGGAAATTGAAAAAAAAAATTAATCGAACAAACAAATTTAAGGGTTGCCATTCAAATGTGAAGAGTTTGAGAGTCATCATAGCCCCCATACACTACAGTGTGGAATATAGCAACTCTCATTTTGCAAATCAATATATTGTAATATATGCTCTGTTCCATAATCAACTTGGCAGTGTATATTGTCATAAGATACCTGAGAATTCTGAACAAGAACATCAATAGAAGCCAGGTAAGGAGCCACTGCCAGGGTTTTGTTAACAAAGTGAACACGGTCCTGAATTTTATTCTCTGTTACAAATTTGCGCAGTTCCATTTCAAACTTTGTCTGAGCATTCATATCACTCCCTACAACTATAGCATGCAAAGATGGCAACTTGAGTTTCTTCTCCTGAATGAGCTGCAAACTTTCATGAAAGGCACGAAGAAATAGATCTTGCCCTTTACCACGTGAAACACCTGCACTTAAAAACCCTGGAGCTCAGAAACAGACCAGCAAAAGGATTGTAAAAAATGAACAGAAAGGGTAAAACATACACTAGAAAGGGGGATGATTAAATTGGAATGCACAATAAAAGAGACACTACAAGCAATACGAGGTTAATTCGGTAAAGGAACCATCCAAGCATATATCATGCACTACATACATTGGATGAAACTAATGCAATGAACAAAAATAAATATAAAATGAGTATAGGTAGTGACATACTATTTATGATGGCAAAAAGTAGATCATCATTTCTTACTCCAAGAGATTCCCGAACATGCTCACGAAGAACCCTCTTTGCTACACTATCTTCTGCAACATCCATAAGCTCTTTGCTATTTCCAAGATGTACAACATAAGTTTCAGGCATTTTAATTCTACAAAGTCAGGCAAAAGCATACAGTTAGAAAAATGATTTAAATTACGGTCACACAGAACACGAATCAGTAAAAAATTATCAACTAAAACTGGAAACATACCCTAAACGCTCTCTAGTCCTATTCTTCCAGTACTGTGCAGTTGTATGTGAATCAATCATGGCACCTGCAACAAAAGGGAGGTGCTTAACATATTCCACTTTGAAATAATGCCCTCGCATTTCATGAATCCACCATAAAACCTTAGGAAGAACGACGGTAACTTTTTCCTTCAAGACGGCATCCAGCCACTTTCCGGCTACAGCAGTATTTAGAATGACTAGATCAGCTTTAAGAGCTGTATCTACAGCCTTTTCACCTCTGGCAGGCAGAACCTATCAGAAGCCAAACACATGAAAAAAAGTTGTACTTAGAAGTTCAATAACGCAGGAAACGAATTTCAGGTCTAGGCATTTCTTACAGATTGGCACTACTACTATTATCCAACTCAATCTGTCAATCAAGACATAGAAGAAAATAAATGCCAAATTGATTACATGGAAAGATATTTCAAATGGCTTAGAGCATCACTAATGGTGTAAATCATTGGAGTTGCTTAACTTATATTTTTATGGGTTCTACCATGCCCCATGTGAACTAAGTACACTAAATGGATCTCACTAGTTAGTGAACTAAGTTGATTGTGCTTTAAGAAACTTTCAATTCCAATGGCGCAACTTTAAAAAGTTGATTAAATGGATTGCACAACTTTAAGAACTAAGTTGATGGTGCAATGGTTCATTATATCAGGAACACTCCTTAAACTTAAGTAATCATGTCTGCCACATAGAAACACTCGAATGCTGAAATCCAATAAACAACTCCCATCGGAGTTGCTCTTTCAACAACATATCCATTCTCTAGATTCTAGCCTCTCCCCAAATTCTACTGTTAATTTATATACAACGAATAGCAGATCAATCAGTTATATACTTTCACTAGAAGCATTCTATTTGTAGGATTCAATTCACCTAAAGTTAGCATGATCAGTAACTAGTGACAACCTCGATGAAAACGCCAACATTTGATATTTCAATACCTCCATGATTTTCTATGCACGTGCACATAATGTCAACCATTTGAGTCAAATCCCTATTTCAAGACCTACCAGTTTTCTTCATAATTTCAAGTATGGAAAAGCCTAAGCTACTGAATCCTCTTAAAATATTTCCACGCAACATTAATTTGACACTCAACACATATATTTTCAGCATCTATACATAGAAATTTTGCATTAAATAATAAATAAATAAATAAAATTGTTGAATACACAAATTCTAAGAAAATATTTCTAGGATGCATTTAGCACGAATTAAAGGGAAAGAGAAGAAGTACCTGAACTCCTCTATCCAACATTTTACTTTCCAAACTGTAAATAACCTGATCATGTTCAGCAGGATACTGATTAGTGATCCAAACAACATCAGAACCAACGCCTCTCAACAGAAAAGCCAATTCCATCAAAAGTAAAGGTCCACCGGAAAGAGAAAGCTCGTGCGAAACCATAAGAACTAGCTTAGACTTCATGAAATCTAAGAGGCTTGGACCAGATTGTGCATTTCCGATGCCGTTGACGGAGGAGGTGGAGGAAGAGAGAATCTGATCCTGTTGTTGTTCAAAGCTCTTAATATTGCATGAATTGTTAGGTCTCATGAAAAGAATCATAACTGTTGAGATGGATAAGAAAGCAAGTAACATTAACGGCCATTTTTTCTTCGCCATTGCTACTGGATGCTTCGCCATTGTTGTAACCACCTTTACCAATTTCTAATTTCGCATTCTAATTTATTTTTTTAGGGTTTTCGATCATTCGTTGTTCAGCATCGAGTTGTTGTTGTTGTTCGAGCGAGCGAACGAGTTTGAAGTTTGAGTCACAGTCCCCCAGATCGCAGATTTTGTGTTGCTAATTGAGAGATCACAAACAAATGAAGTGTCTCCAGACAGCGTGATAGAGCGAAAGAATGTATGGGCCATCAACACACTGGGTTGTGGCTGTAAACCCCTTCCTAAACGGGCCTATAACTAAAGCGTTTGGTCCAAGTAATGTATGTTTGATTTCGACAGAATTGATTCTGATTAAAATTGAGCAATTCTAGAATGGGAAGCTACTACAACAAGTAGAATAAATTCTACACATCTACAATCAATGCTGACAGCTCCTGAATTGAAACCAAACATTCATAAACCCAAATCTCCTATTCCGATCCCCCATGACTAAAGATATTAATTTATGTAGTTACTCTCCGTCACAAAATAATTTTTACACTTGACTATTGCGCACTTGCCGATGCACAATTTTAATCATTAATATCTTTAGTTGTATATTATTAAAAATTATTAAAAATCGAAATTTTGATAGCACTCATCGAGACAAATCTAACAAGATCTCATATATTAATATTTGTCTTTATACATTAGTAAAAAACCAAGGTCTCATCGAGACAAATCTAACAAGATCTCATATTCTGTTAAACATATATCTTGGTTTGTTTACTATTGATTTGAACTGATACTTGATTAACAGTAAACTAGTAAACAAACCAAGGTCTATGTTTAACAGAACTAAAGAGGGACATAGCGGTAAAGAGGCGATCATCAATTCTACTTTGAGAAAGAAAACAAGACAGAATCAATTTTAAACGTCTATAGTCAATTATGGCTGCTCCATAATTGAAACCAAACATACACAGACTTAAATCTCCTATTCTAATCCCATAAAACTAAAACGATTAATTTCTATAGCTACAATTTTTTAGATGAAACGATTTCTTAGTCTGATTCGTTGAAAATCTAAATTATTAGACTCCCTATCTCTTAAAAACCGAAGGATTAACATCCATTAAAGAAACATAAATCTTTACACTAATAATACACCTCCGAATTAAGAATTTCTTTAAATTGTTTACTAAAATATGTAAAAAAAATTGGCTTGTTAGTCTTTTATTAGATATAAAATTTGTCTCATCAATTCTCACCATCTTCATTTTTTTTCTAAACAGAACCATTAATTTATTAGATTAATATTATTATTTTTTTATTGCACCCCGATTCCTTCACTTTGTGTGGTGAGTTTCTAATGGCTTGCCATTTTGTCTATCTAGAAAAAATAAAGTAATTTTGATAAAATAGTGATTAATTAATACTATAAAATTTGAAAACTACAATAAAAAAATAATATTTAAAAAAAAACATTTAAAAAGAAACAAAAGGAGAATGAATTCAATAACTCTATTTAATTATTTTTTTAAGACTGAATATCCATTAGAAAGGCCGACTAATTCAAAGGACAATAATCTCATATTTTATCGGTAGAGGTCATTTAAGGCAATAATTTTATTATGTAGAACTAGTTCAACACGAAAAATAACTATAGTAGAATTCAAACTTTTGTTTTCGGATCAATAGAAAATTCAAACTTGAGATCTTCATTAAGAAAAAAACACTCTAATGTCTCACTCCTTCACAAGTAATTGACTATAACTCAAATTGTTGGAGAAAAATAGTACTAGGAACAACTAATTGGTGACTACAGTATATATCTGTTTGAAAAAGATGAGATGATGTCAACCCATGTGTGTTGAAATCGCTATCTCATTTATGAGAACATGAAACATGACATGCTCGTACGTGACAGTTACTGGTTTATGATAGCAATAGAATTTGTTACTGTAGTTGAAGTAAAGCCACACTGTTAGTCCATTGCTTTTTGTTTCCTATCAACAGGTTATGGATATCAAACATGACATGACTACAATCAAATCCTTAATACGTGTCAAAACAATGATGTCTGTGTCTCGTTACTACTAATCTAAACAACATCATCATCACTACTCAAAAACTATATAAATTCACCTCAACACAATATAATTGCCTCATCATGCCATGTTACATAAATTTTTCCTCTCCTAATTTTGGGTCACCATTTCAACTTTCAAGGCCAATTTTTTTTAATTTTTCCAATCCTAATCTTCCACACAATCAGTTGCATCTTCCCTTGACATGTAATTGTTAGCTGGTGGGTTGGAATCTTCAGAAGACTCTCCAAACTCTTCTTTGTACATTTCTTCTATCATTGGTTTCCATAGACGTACTCTTGCATTTATGAACCAATTTGATACCTGAACAAACAATCAATACATTAACATTACCATCATAAATACCTAGAGGGAAAATGTTTTTTACAATAAAAACCCCTCAATTTAGCGCAAGTGGTTGGTGCGCAGTATGTGCGAGTGTCGTAAATTCTGAAATGTTGAACTCAGTTTTTACTCATAAAAGAAATAGTATATAAAAATGGACACTTTGATGTACACTACTATAATAGTACTAAATTACATACTAGAGGCTAAATCAACATATTAAAACATATTAAAAGAAAAGGATAAGGAATTACTTGGTTTTTAGTTAAGCCTGTTTGGGATGCTAGCATTAACTTCTCAGAATCATTAGGGTAGCTGCAAAAATTCGTCATCAAATTAGCATTTCATTAATAGTAAAGACAGAAAAATGACATAATAATTACATATAAAAACCAGAACAAAATTTTGATATAAGCTTACGGGTGAAGAAAATGCTCGAATAACCAAGCACGAAGAATAGCTACAGAAGTTTCAGGCAATCCTCTAATGGGTCTCCACACTTGTCTTTGGTTTTGAATAACTCCAAGTTGTTGAAGAGACATTCTATTCTGTTTATTATTATTTTCTTTCTCAAATAAGCTCAGTTGAGACAATCCACTGTTGATTTTTGGTACATCTTGAAATAGTTTTCTTTTCTCCACATTTATTTGTGACATTATTGCATCTCTTAAGCTACAGAAATGTCTAGACATTGCTTGAAGTGCCAAAGCAGTGTAACACTTTGCAGCTCCTAAACCTGCTATCATTTCAAAAGATGATACCACTTCTTCCATTTGATGGTAGTATTTCTCATATCTACTCTCAACCTGAAAATTTTGCATATCAATTTTAAATCAAAACTTGGTTCTACCCTCAATTTCAATGGTCTAATTGAATTGGTATATAAGAGTTTTCTGAAACAACTTATGACATGTTCATAAACTATTTTCAGCTTAATACTATAAATTTTCGAAGATAGCTTATGAAAACAGCTTATAACTAGTTTGAAAATAAATTGACTTTTGTTTTCGAAGTAGCTTAAGGCATTTATTTGAATTTATGTACTAACATAAGCACTTGTGAAACTGTTCATATGATTGTTTTCATAAGCTCTTCAAGGTAAGGTAGCTTATGAAAATAACTTATACGATAACCACTTATCCAAACAGGACAATTAGTAGTGAAAATGGAATCAGGAAGAAGAGACCAACCTCATCTAACAAAGCAATGAACTTTGCAATTTTGACTTGATGTTCATGTTTATCAGCCAATAAATGTCCATGAATCCTTAACTCTGCTTTGAGCTCAGAAGAGAGTGTTCTAGCACCAGTTCTACTTCCATGAAACAACTTCTCAGCATACTTTTCATTCATTCTATCAATCACATTTCCACCAACATCAACAAGATCTTGAAGAAGTGACTGTACAGGTTTAAGATATCTAGAGTTTCCAATAACAGAACCAAAACTCTCACCTCCATAAGAAGTAGAAGTAGAACGGTTCAACGTTGAGTTATTAGAACCAGAACCAAAATTTCCATTTCCATTACCATTTCCACTTCCACCACTACTGTAAAAATAATCACTTGTTAGATTCTCCACAACAGGTTGATTACAAGGTTCAGTACGTGTCTGATCTTGACCAGACATGAAGTAACTTGGATTGATCATAAGACCTTGATTTAAGGAACGGTTTCTGTTGTATTCATCAACAAGCATATGAGAACCTAAAGAAAGTGATAGACCTTGTTGTGTTTGGTGATTGTTCTCATTTGCTGCTCCAAGTAGATCCATTAAATGTCTTGTGTGACTCATCTCAGTACCTTGTGTTAGTTCAATGTTGTTAGAAAATGTTCCAAGTGATTCATGATATGATGATGCATTGTTGTTGCTCCTTAAAGAAGATGAAACATAACCACCACCACCACCTAGTAGCTCTTGGTTCTCAAATTGATTATGATGAGTCATGGAATTTGACATAGCTTTTGTGTGTGTGAAAAAGTGATTAAATGAACAAGTGATTAAATATGAGGAGGCATGTGGTGAATCTGAGTGAAAAAAGAGAGAGAGAGAGAGAGAGAGAGAGAGAGAGAGAGAGAGATGTTACTTTGGTTTGGTTATGGAAAAAGATAAAAGAGGAAAGTGAAGAGTGAAGGAGAGAATCGAATCAACACTGTATTTTTACGTACTGAAGAAACTATTTGAGCAAAAAAGCTACTATATATTCTGAAGACATGACTTAATAGACATAAACATAGAAGTGGTGAATCCGTACTAATAAGTTGCACGAAGTCCTATTGATTGATATTGAGCAGTGGATTCATTGGTGAGGATAATCAGTGGTCACAATCAAATCCCAAGTTTCATGTTTCAATATTGCACCTCTTTTTTCAGTAAGAAAGAAAATGTAATAACTCAAAACAAACTAACTTGGAGGAGTAGTACATTATTACACTACACTACACAAACATGCCAAAATCATAGACTATGGCTCTGTTTGGCAAAAATAGCGGATGGCGAATAAGCTAGCTTATAGCTGATGGCTGATAGCTTATAGCTGATGGCTTATGACTGATGACTTATAGCTGATAAGCTAATTAAAGTGTTTGGTAAAATTAGCGGTTCAATCATAGATAAATGTGAAATGACATAAAAGGGCATTCATAATTAATAATAAATTTTTTAATTTAATATATCTTTTATATTTTAATATAGAATGAAATTTATTCACTAAAATTTTACTTTAAAATTATTTTCATTTTGATTTTTATATTTTATAAAAAAAATTGAACGAAACAATAATAAATTAATTCAAGTGGTAATTACTTAATATTTAAAATACTTAAAATTTAGTGATTTAAATTTATAATTTAATTTATCTTTTATATTATTATTATTATATTAAATTTTAATTTTTTTTTATAGAGGTTAAATTTTATTCTTTGAAATTTTATTTTAAATATACCTTCATTTCAATTTTTATACTTTATTAAAAAGATTAAACATAATGTATAAAAAAAAAAATTAAACATATTAAAGAGGTGATACAACACAGTAGGAAGTTAACATAATAGGTACATGCTATAGCAACGTTGTACCAAAAACTAGGTACATCAACGTTTAAAAAAAAAATTCAAGAATGTAAAAATTGCTATACAACACAATAAAAGAAAAATAGATAGGTTCAAGTGCAACAATGTAAAAAAAAAGTAGGCACAACATATCTATTTTGTTTTAAATTATACTACATAAAAAATTATAGTAAAGGATAAAAATGGATTTAAGATAAAATCATAAGGGTAAAATGGGAAGAAAAAATGATAAGCTATAAGCTATAAGCTCATAAGCTACTTGAATTAACTTATGAAAAATAAGCTATAAGTCAGTAAAATAAGCTATAAGCTCTTTCTAAAAAACTGTTACCAAACGGATCTTTTAGCTTATAAGCTATAAGTCACTGTTTTGGATTTGCCAAACAGACCCTATAGTATTTTATTATTACTACTTGGGAGATTGTGTTAGGATTTAAGAGAACTGGTTTATGAAAGAGTGGTGTAGGGAAATTTGTGTTAGTGACATGAAAACAGGACAAAGCTAGGTTGCAGAACTGTTTTTAGCTATTTAACTCAAACTACTTATAATGACACAGGTAAGATGCAAACAAAATCCTTTGTGCTTAACAAGTTTTCACTTTATAGAATGTTTGGAATCAATGGTGCATTTATATAAGAAAATACTAATATTTTAAAGATAGCTAAAATATGTCTTTTTTTTATTATTAAAAATAGTAGTAATAGCCTTAAAAGAGTTTTTTATAAATAAAAGTTGTCTTGTAAATCATTTTTAAATGGGTTCACTCTTTTAAATAGTTTTTTGTTACAAAACATAGATATGCCCACTAATCTCAATATTTTAAATTACTCTTCCTACCAAGTAATGCGACTCATATAGCTAACCTTGTGCACTAGAGAAATGAAGAAATGATTTAAAAATATTTTGGACAAAATTTAGACTCATTTGAACATAATTCTTAAATGTTATTTTTCTGCCTCGTGAGAATCTCTATTTATACATAAACTCATACCAATTGATGAAGGTAAACAAATCTTGAAAGGTTTTCAACAAAGTTAATTTGAAACAATACAATGATTCACTCTTATTCACAAAAGATTGCACGCCTAAATCAAGAGACACTTTATTTTAAACTAACTATTGCATACTTTCAAATATATTTTGGAAATTCTCCCACATAACCATTTAACCTTCCCTTGAAAATGCAAATTTAACCAATTATTTTATCCAAATATTTGAAGGGTACAAATTCAAGGCACTGTGCAAGTGGACCCAAGGGCAGCCACACCACCTTTATAGCCCTTGCAGTTTCAAGTTTCAACAATGATGCAAAAATGCCATTGATGAAAATAATTGAATGAGTATTATTAATATTAACAATACTTGTAGCTAGCAAGCAAGCAGATCTATACATTAGTATCTATCTATCTATAATCTATCTACCCTCAGACCTATGAGTCTATCTATGAGGCAGCTCTAGCCTTTTTTCTTAAAAAAGGAAATTTAATTGGCTATGTTTGAAAACATAGAAAATGACAGAAAAATAAAATGGTCCCCAATTTTGGTGACTATAAAAACAAGAAGCAAAAGCATCAATTTTGTAGCTTTGGTCCCTGCACTTATATTTTTTGGGGAGACTCAAAAGCAAGCAAGCAAGCACTGTATACCACTCTCTCGTCACAGGATGGGGAGCCCTCCATAGGTTAAACTGTTCTGTTTCATTGTATTGTTGTGATCTGCAAAAACAAGATAAAAGTGGGCTATCTTTTACACACTCTCAGTTCTAGGATTGTCAGCTTCTCAATGAATCCATATAAATTGCTCCCTCCGGTCCTATATATAAGAAAATATTTCCTTTTTACATTCATAGTAGAATTGATATATCTTGACTATATTATTGTCTTGATATATCAATTTTATAATGAATTAAAAAATAATTTTTTTATTATATGGCCTATCAATTGAGTAGTTTACTTTTTTCCCCTTAGGTTTTAATGTGTAGGCATATGCATAAGGATGTTGAAAGGACCCTGATTATCACAATTTATTATGTGAAAAAGCTAGTCTAGTAAAAAAAAGTTTGGGTCGTGCATATGAATTATGAAGCACAAACACAAATATACTAGATATGACAAACATTAATACGTCAACATCAATAAAAATTTGAGAAAATAATATAATTTAATATAATTATAAGTGTTAAAATTACTATATTTATTATAAACGTATGATGATTACACTGTTTTGTACGGTTTCCAACATAACTTTACTCCAATCCATCAATCTATGCGACTACTAATGTCATAAACAAGCTTAAAAATAAGGGTAAAATTAGAAATAGAATAGTTTTTCACATCATTTAATACACTTTATCAATTTCCTTAAAGAGTGTTTTTTTTTTTGCTTACATACAAGACTAGAAGAGTACACATTATTATAACTCATTTGATAGTAACAAAACGTTGATATGCAAGAAATCTAAATTCAAACTCGATATTCTTTACTTTTTCACATATAATGTATTTGAGTCTAATCATAAATAGAGCCCACGGTTGCAAGACTCGATTAATATATATTATCTTCGGTCCTTTTTATAAGATACACGTTACTATTTTAGATTCATTGAATAATTAATGTATCTGGTCTATAATAAATATATGTCAAACATATTATTTATTCAATAAATTTAAAAATATAAAGTGTCTTTTATAAAAATGACCATAATTTAGAAACAGTATTAGAACGGTGTTTTGATGTTGTTGCCCCCAAGTCCCAACCCAAGTCCATTGAAATTTGAAATACATACAGTGTTTAGTGTTATGTGGTGATGATAGTGATGATCTTGGGATCGTTATCGGATGCAATTGCAATGATTGCGATCTTAATTTGTTCCTTTGAGAATGAGAACTCCTTTACTTGTCACTGTCTCCTTCCGTAACCTTGCTCTGTTACATAAATACCTTGATCAAATCAACTCATTTCTAAAATACTTTACCACTCATCCCATATATTGCTATAACTGATGTTTTACACCTCTTCCCATGTTATATGTATATTTGGTAACACAATGAATGTGTTAGAATTATGTAATGATACTAATCAATTGGAAGTTGGAAGTTACAGAATATCGCTATTGAAAAATTATAATAGTTTATCGTAATTTTAACATATCAACCGGTGTATTTGTCAAAATAAGTTGTCTCGATAATTGAACTGAAAAGTTTTAATATAATGTTTTTCGGTTGTTTATAAAAAATTTATGTCAACATCTTTTATAAGGATGTCAACGAGACAAAGATTGAATATAGAGTATTTTACCATATTTTGCTCCACCATCTAAAATGATTCTCATCCCTGTCTCTATCCCCATCTCACGGGGTATTTTTCATTCATTCTCATCCCCGCGGATCCCCACAGTTTCCGTGGAGATCCATCAACCTTAATAAAGTATCAAATTTCTATTACTTTCAATTAAACTAGTTGAAAAAAAATAGTAAAACTTAATTATAAAACAAAAATTAAAATATTATTGTGAGTTTTGCGACATTAATAAACATCACATGTATAAACAAATGTATACACATAAAATGTATACTCAAAAAGGTTTAGCGGCGCAGCTTGCTGTCCGTCTACCTTTTATTCATGTGTAATTATTTAACAATATATTTATAATTACTATATTTTTCTTTTTTTCACATAAAATTTATTTTGTTATACAACATTAATGCACTAGATATGTTACTTATCTTCTTACAAAAAATGCCTGCAGATATGATATATCATCATAATAAAACCAATCATCAGTAAGTAACATTATTTATTTATTACAAGCAAATGAATATAGTATATATCTACACATACATACATATACCTATTTGTATATTTTGTATGTTTATGAATTACATGACTTTTATGAACAATGAGGGCAACACAAATGAATTAGAAAGAAAAACAGCAGAATATGCTTTTTTTCTCTTTTCATCTTTATGACAGTACACCTTTCCAGAGATTAAGATACCTTTAAAATCATATTGAATGATAGTAGTAAAAAATGAAAAATATCTTTGGTAGATTTTCATACAACAAACTCATGCAACAGATGAGTATTGTCAAACCTGTGTTGTTGCTTTCCTGAATCTGTGAAATGATAGTCTAGTAAATCAGTACTATTCTGTGAAGAAGAAGAAGAAGCCAATATTTGATTATTATTATTATTATTATGTCTTTTATGAATGGTATCATCAGATATGGCTAATACATCGCTTTCACAGTTCCTCAACTCCAATGCAAGAGACACATTGTGTTGCTGGTGGTGGTGGCCACCACCAAACTCTGATAAATCATATGTGGCATTATCACAAGCTATTTCTGAATAAAAGCCATTTTTCACGCTCAACCTTTCGTTATCATAATCCAATATCACATTTTTTTCCACATGTTCTTTAGTGGAATATGCTTGTACACTATCACTAGTAATTATTTGTACATTGTCCTGTGACTCTTGTTCTGATTTATCATCAATCTCTTGTTCAGTATAATTTCTTTTACCTTGTAGTCTATTTTCAGATGAAAAATTGCACTTCATTTCAGAATCACCAAACTCTTCTTTGTATATTTCCTCAACCATTGGTTTCCAAAGACGCACACGTGCATTAATGAACCAATTCGCCACCTGAATATCGATATAAAAATTAGCAACAAGTTAAAACTTGGTTGTAACTTAGTACTTAAGTTATCCTAATCAGTAATTAATGTAGTATAATTCATAAAAAGTAAAGTAATTAATTATAATTGTACCTGATTCCTTGTCAAACCAGTCTGCCTAGCTAGCATTATTTTCTCCGAATCCTTGGGGTAACTGGTGTCAATTATCAAATGAAAGTTGAAAAGGAATTTTATTAAAATAAACATAAATAGAAAATATGATGAATGTAATATAATGTGACAACATTTCATTAATTGAACAAAATTAAATTGAGTAAAAGATTTAGAGGATATTATTAAGTAACACGTACGGATTAAGAAAATGTTCGAAGAGCCAAGCACGTAGTATTGAGACAGAGTTCTCGGGAAGTCCTCTCTGAGGTCTCCAAGCTTGTCGCATAACACCGAGATGCTGAAGTGCCTTTTGTTTTCTAAGCTGTTGATCAACATACCGGAGACGAGGAATTCCTTCTTGTTCCCCAAGGCTCCTTTGAATTACTTGAATTTGGCTGCTGATTGCATCACGCAAGCAGCGAAAGTGGCGCGAAATTGTACGCAATGCAAGTGTAGTATATGGTTCTGCTGCTCCACAACCAGCAACCATGTCCAAAGATGAGACCACAATCTGCATCTGATTGCAGTAGTGTCTGTATCTTCTATCTACCTACAACAAGCACAAAGAAAGGTTTAACTAAAAAAGTAAGCATAGAGAAAGGATTACAGATTCAGCATTTAGCCAACACCAACATTGCCATAGCTAACTATGTTTTCAATGTCTAAGCATTTTACCTCATCCAACATGGACAAAAGCTGTGTCTTCTTATCCAACAAATTTTGTCTTTCTGCCGGAGATAATTCGCAAGAAGGATTGGAATTAGAATCATTAGGGGCTGAAGATTTTGCATCATTGTCTTTGGAGTTATCTAATCCAATGTCACAGATTTTTTCTTGTTTTTCGATTGCACTTTGTTTTCGGATTCGGACATTAACTATCTCATCAAGTAACTCCTGTGTAGCTTTAAGATATTGGGAGTTTAGTAAAATGTTGGGAAAAACCTGTGAACCCTGTAGGCATTGATCTGAGGGGTCAGCGTTGCGAAAACTGTCCCTTTTGGTAATGTCATGAAAGGCTCCAGAAGATATAGATGCCATACATTCAACACTTTTCAACTCATCATCATTGGATATGGTAGTTTCCTTTGGGAGACAAGCATTCATAAGCGAAACAAAACCGGTATCTTGATACTGATATTGAAATGGAGGGACAGATGTATTAGAAGGCAATAGTGTGCCGAGACTAAGAGATAACTCTTGGCACTGCATATTTTGCTGAAAATCTACATTAGAGTTGGAAGCATTGGAATGTGTATCAATGGACTGCATAGTCACTGTGTCACCCATAGCTGTGATAAACTTAGCTTCATTTTGTCCTGCTACAGATTCATTGTAGTAGTTGTGAGGTAACGGAGGAGGATTCACGGTGAACATATCCGTATAGGACCCTGAAGAAAATGAATGGTTGGGATACATTGCAAGTTACAAGGTAAGATCAGCACTTGTTGGAAACAAGAACCTGAATTCTGGTTTCTTCACAACAATGAAAACGGCGTGTGATATTTCTTTCAATTCTTAGGATTGAGAAACAATTGGCTTGGCGATGATGAGCTCAATACGCAACATTTCCTAAAACAATGATTTTGAATCAAAAGCTCATTACTATTATTATTGAAGGCATTATAGAATTTTTCAAACACGACAAAACACATAAAGAAATCAAGGACACAATAGTACGATCCTATAGAAGAGATCCTGTTCAAGTAAGGTCGTACCAAACACATAAAGAAGGCATAGCATGTAAACGGGGAATACAATTTCAACCATCAAATACAAGGCATTGGTTTACACATGATGAACAATTGGAGTGCTATGGCCATAATTTTGGGGATTTCTGTCTTAAACAGCTGAACCTGCCCAAAATTTCTCTAACATATACTAACAAAATTTATGTCTTATCACCAAATGCAAGATACTCTCATATGATTACAAGGGCTTGTTTGATTCTGTCTTGATTTTTTAGTTTTATAAAAGGTCAGATCTTTAGGTTCGATTGCACGAACACAACATTTATCTATCAAGCAAGCTAAATACTTTGCAGCAGTCAAGATTGTCAATTCCACTTGTCCAGAACACACAATTTCCTTCATGGAACATGCTCAAACAGAGAAAGCACTAATCAATCCAGAACAGAACAAATAATGATGAGGACAAATCTAACACTAGTTACAGTACCTCACTCATTTACATTGATTCTCAAATTAGAAACACTGTTTTTTCAGTAACCTTCACAAACATCTAATTTTGTGCTTTTCAGTCATCAAATTCAAATTCCACAATCACATCACTCATACTTAATTGCAAAGAGATTATCTTATACTACTAAATAATAAGGAAGAAAAAAAAAATGAAGACAAAGCTACAATACTACTACCTCATGATTATTATCAATGAACATCAAATACAAAAACAAATTAAGATTAAAAAAAAAGAAGAAGGAAAGAAATACCGAAGACAAGGTGAAAGACAGAGGCAGTGGTGAAGAGGGTTTAGAGCAACAGAAGAAATATACTAATATTAATCCATGAATGAATGGAGTTTGAAGAAAGCAAGACAAATGGCAATCCCAACATAAGATATAATTTTCATTACAAACAAATGACCGACCACCTTATCATTGGAAGAACGGTACCAACCAATTAAATACTAATAAATTAAATGACAAAACTTACTTGTTTGCCAACACCAACTACTACTATATTTTTTTTAAAAATGCTAAACAGTGCCCTTGGGGTTAAGCTTACTAATAAAGAAACTTTTTCTTGTAATTTGTGCATTCAATGCCTCGAAATTGTAGAAAATCATCTTTTCAACATTAACTTTTACTTTATTTTCCTTTTTAGGTATGCTTAACAAGTGCCCGGGGCACTGTTTAGCATGACCCTATTTTTTTAACCCATACCATATTCTTTGCGTGCAAGTGCATAGATTAATATTTTGAACTGAGTAACGGTTGAATTTGAACTCAAAATTTCTGATTAAGCCGAGATCATTATTTCTAGATTATTTTTTAATCTTGAGATTCTCAACATGATATATATAGTGTCTGTTTGGTAAACAAAATAAGTTAGCTTATAGCTTATAAGTTTGTTTGATAAAGTGAGATATGTTTGGTAAAAAGCTTTTTTCATTAGCTTTTAGCTTATTTTGAGATGCTATTTCAAGTAGCGTTTGAGCTTATAGTGTTGGAAATAATATAAAACCATTGATATAGCTAATCCTAATAGCTTAAGCTTTTGGAATAATCGGTTATTTGACATGGTATCAGAGCCTCTATGACTAAGTGGTCTAGAGTTCGATCCCCGCTCCCCTCACTTTCTAATTAAAAAGTGAAATTTAAGCATATGGTAGGTGGGCCTATGCATTATCCACGCTTCAAGCCCAAATGGGCTCTTGCGTGAGGGAGCGTGTTGGAAATAATATAAAACCATTGATATAACTAATCCTAATAGCTTAAGCTTTTGGGATAATCGGTTATTTGACATATAGCTTATAGCTTTTTAATTTTTTTTCTTTTTTAACCTTTAATTTAACCTTTTACACTTTAATTTCAATCAATTAGCTTTTCAACTATCAGCTATAAACTAGTTTTTCAGCTATCAGCTATAAGCTAGCTTATAGTTTAATTTTACCAAACAGACCCACAATATACTATACAATATATATTTAATATTGGTGAAAAGGAATAAATAATTAGTAAATTTAAGAGGGAAATGATTGTGGAGATTGTCACGTGTGGTAAACGGCACACTAGGAAAATGGCGGGCGTGTGGTGTGGATGGAGAGGCGGTGGTTGTTTTGTTTTGTTAGTTTGGTTGAAATAAAGGGTTTAAACACTAACCACCAGTTGGTGGACCTGTGACTTGTAACCGTTCTTAAACACCAAACTTTAAACCATTAAGCATTAAATAATCGTTGAATCAAATTGTGGTTGGCTGCATTCGGTATTAGGAGTAGTAGGTGAAAGTGACAAATTCACGCGTTGGTCCCTATATGCTTCTTGTCTTCTATCACAACTGCAACTCAAAGGATATATCACTACGTTAACTTATACCACCAGGTTTTGTCCTCAATCATATGGACAATCTACTCTTAATTATTTAATGTATGTTGATTTCGAGTGAATTTGGTAAAATTGAGTTGAAAGTAAAGTGAAAGTTGAAAGTAAAATAATTTATGTTTAGATACATTCATATAAAAGTTAATTAAAAAATAGATTTGAGTGTAAAAATTAATTAAAGAATCAAAAACTATTAGCTTCAAGTAGAATAAATTACGAAGGTAAAACTAATTCTATTCTAAACAAACCAAACATGTAATAAGAGTTATAAGGATTACTTGATGGATATGTTAAGGAATGGAGATGAGGAGGTCAGAAGTTCAATTTTCACCCTCAATAGAAACTAACAATACTAAATATTAACTACTAACATTGGTTGTTTAAAAAATATTAATAACTCTAAATTCAATTGCTTAAAGAACTCAATTGATAAATAATATATAAGGCGTAACAACTCTTTAAAAACATTACTATTGTAAATTTTAGGTTGGTTGGAGGTACGAGTGTAATTAATTTGGTTTGGATCAGATTTTAGTAAAAAAAAAAAAGTTTTAATCGATGAAATTTTGATTATTTTAGTTTATTTGGTTTTTAGTGTTTTTTAAAAGTAAAATCGAATCAAACTAAGCACTTTGATTTTGTTTCTTTCGGTTGTTTGATTGGTTTATAATATTCTTTTAAAAATATTACGTGAACCTTGTGTATTCTCCATTACCATTACCCTTTTTTGGTTTATTTTTTGCTATCAATTTTTCACACAAATTATTTCATGCTCTCTATTTCTCAAACAACTTCAAATATTTAAATATATTTTTTTTGACAAAAAAATATTTAAATAAATTTAGTAGTACAATATTTTGTAATATAAAACCAAATAAATAGACATAATTTCATTTATTTGGTAAAAGAAAAATCTATTTCTATAAGTCGATATACAATGAACCATATATTATTTCAAATAATATTTATAAAAATAGTATTAGCAAGAGGTTTGGTTCATCAATTTTTAAAATTGGAATCCGAAAATCAAACCAAATTAATTCAATTTTTTAATCGAATTGAATTAGATTAGTTAATTTTTGGTTTATTTTGTCGGCTGTTTCTAGTCCGCTTACACTCCTAATTAATTGGAGGAAAAAAAAATAACCGTAAGATTTTGTTAGCTAGTTGGTTTTTCAATGTTTTAGAGAATTAGGTCTAAATTTTAATATGCATATTTTAAAATAATTGAAAAGAAATAATAGAAGTTGAAAGAGACGATGAAAGAGAGGTTGGAAAGGAATATACAACTGAGGAAAAATTCAACAAAGATGTAAACTTTAAGCTGCATACTTTGGTTGTTGATGTGAAGTTTTCTAAAATACTTGGTCTTTGCATTTGTTGAGATGCAACAATTATTGTGTATGTTAGTGTCCAAGCAAATGAAGTGGTAATAATATTTAATAAAAGTCTACTTCTTTTTCCCAAAAATAAAAATAAAATAAAATAAAGTCTACTTTTTTTAGTCAAAAAAGTAAATGAAGTGGTAATATTTAATAACGTTTATGTATTGATAACCTTATCAAATTCGTGAATGTAATGTTTCATGAGATTAGTTAATGAAGTGGTTCATTGTTATTATTTTTTATTTTTATAGAAGTTAATTATTGAACCTTGCATATGAAGTAATTATTGTATAATTTTGGTGTTTAGTTTGGTGTCAGTGTAATACCTTTTACACGTTAGCCAATTATAAACTATCATTTTGTACAAATTTGAAGTTATATTTGAATTGCTATATTTAAATTTATCTGTTGTCATGAGTTTTACAAGAACTTATCAAAATAACTTAAGACAATTTTCATAATTTTTTAAAATTTATTTGTATAAGTTCTCTAACATAACATATAAACATAACTTATATAAATTTATTCGCGCTCTTGACAATTTAGATTTAAACCCTTTCAAACAATTGTTTCTACCGAAAATAAAATTTGGATTATTTTAAAGAGATACACATACATCCAATCAAATTACATTATAGTGTAACTTTAATAAATTTATTTCTAAAATATCTCAACAAATATCTATATATCGTAATTTGATTGGATGCACGTGTAAAAAATTGTTACACTGTCGGCAGGGACGGATCTAGGATTTCATTTTGGGTGTGGCCAAATTTATTAGCATAAAAAAATTTAAATGACAATGTTAAATTCAAGCATAAAAATATGTTCTATATGTCTCAAATTTTTGGCCATTTTAGAGTTTTGCAGATAGATTAAGAAATAATAAATATTGAAATGTTATCTTGTTTTTACTCTTACTTTTTAAAAGAGCTAAAATTTTAGAACAAAAATAAAAAACAAAAAAATTAGAGACAAGGGAATATTAAATGTTTAGTATTCTCTTCACCATATATTTAACATTAAACTTATGTAAGTGGAAATTTACAACACTAAATATTTGACATGATATGTATTTAAATATGATTTTTTAAAATGACAACAATTCAAGATAAAAGTAATGAATTTGTCAAAAAAAAAGAAAGATAAAAGTAATGAAAATTATGACCCAAAAATCAAATATTTTGTGCTCTGTTTTTCTATATGAACTTTTTTTAAACATGCCTATGAAATAATCTTTAAAAAATACAAGTTTTCTTAACAGTAGGGATTAATTTCGGGTGCATGATAATTTTTTAGGGATTAAAACTTTAATAAAAATTAAGTAAAGACTAAATTTAAAATGTCACTATTTTATAGATACCAAAAACATGTTTCTCTCTCTTAACCTTCTCTCTCTGACCTCTCTCTAGAAATTTCCAGATCTTCATCCTCCCTCAAATCCAAATCCTTCTTTCACTATGTAAACAAGGTGGTGGTGGTGCGACGAGGATGCAGCCACCCCTCTGCACCACCGTGGTCTCAGATCGACGTCGATGCTGTCTTTCTTTCCGACGCGATTGTTTCTTTTTCCGGCGCGGTTACTGTTCCTTCTCCGGTCAGGTTACTGTTCACCGTGGCTTTTGTTTTGGTTTTCTACTGGATCGTGTTTCCTCTGTTACTTTGGCGGTGGTTGGATTTCAGATCGGAATCAGATTTATTTTCTGATCTGAATGTTGTGTTGTTGTGATTTCTTGGTGGGTTGCTTGGATTGGTACAAATTTGGTGTTGTTGTGGTTTCTTGGTGGGTTGGTTGATTGTTACAGATTTGGTGTTGTTATGTTTTCTTGGTGGGTTGGTGGTTTCGTTGTGTTGTTGTGTTCTCTTGGTGGGTTGGTGATGGGTTGGTGATGGAGGAGTCTCGCTGCTCCGGCGGCAGCTCCGGCTGGGTTCTATTTTGATGGTAATGAGGTGGGGGTGGTGGTGGTTGATGCTGTGTATAGTTGAGTTAATTTTGATACTTGATTTTTCTGACCGTTTTTCAAATCTGTTGAGATTTGCAGGACTCTTTTTGAGTCGCAGAGGGTTTCCAAATCTGTTGAGGTTTGCAGGTATCTCGTATATGATTGAACTCTACCGCATCAGTGTTGACCGCTACTTCTTTTCTATCGGTGTCCACCAACTTTCAACTTAAGGAGCTGCTTTTGGATTCTGATGGGCCGAGCACTTTTGATTCGAGTTCGGAAGTTAGTGTCTAGGGATATCTCTACGGGGTTGGTTGGTGTCTATCGATGTACTGTAAGGAGCGTATTGGGGTGATGTTTTGATGTACTTTTTGATTGGTTTAAGTGTTTATATCACTTTGCCTTTCGTTGTATGATCGAACAATTCCTTTTACTTCTTGTTTAAGGAATTGTCTTTTAATAAAATTTTGCCGATTCAAAAAAAAAAAAAATAGATACCAAAAACATATTTAGCTTCTCTTTTTTAGAAGTCTAGTGTATAAGTGGAGTGTCCGGAATTCCAAACCCTACTCCTGCATAATATATGCGATGTCCTAACAAACTGAGTTAAATTCACGGGAACAAACCATATTTAACTCTATACATACATATATACAATGCACCCGGTGTACTTGTTAAACATATCAAAAATAGAAACAAAATATAAAGTTAATATTAATACAGACAACTTTTTATATTTTTAATGTATTGAATACACGAATTTCAAAACAAAATTTCCTTATTATATATACTTAACTAATACACTAGATGATGTATTTAGCATTTTCCATATATATACATGTATAAAAAAAAATTGAAAATTTTGGTGTGGCCATGGCCACACTTGGCCTTAACATACATCCGTCCCTGACTGTCGGTGTATACAAATTAAATTTTATTTTTCAAATGATTCATCCTCATAGAGCTCAATTTACTTGAAGTCGAGCTAAATTACTTGACTAATAAAAAATCACAAAAATGAGTAATGTGTAAAAAAAACTACTAATTCAATTCAATGGTTATTGACACTGAATTTGGTAGGAAAAATCACATTTCGATTCCTGCAACTGCGATTTGAAGGAGATTGAAATCACGTGATGTCAGAACCGACTCCGAACTAGATTAAACTGATGGTGAAAACCAAAACTACTATAACAATGAGTGACAAATTTGGATTATTTTAAAGAGATACACATACATCCAATCAAATCACATTATAGTGCAACTTTAATAAATTTATTTCTAAAATATCTCAACAAATATCTATATATCGTAATTTGATTGGATGCACGTGTAAAAAATTGTTACACTGTCGGTGTATACAAATTAAATTTTATTTTTCAAATGATTCATCCTCATAGAGCTCAATTTACTTGAAGTCAAGCTAAATTACTTGACTAATAAAAAATCACAAAAATGAGTAATGTGTAAAAAAAACTACTAATTCAATTCAATGGTTATTGACACTGAATTTGGTAGGAAAAATCACATTTCGATTCCTGCAACTGCGATTTGAAGGAGATTGAAATCACGTGATGTCAGAACCGACTCCGAACTAGATTAAACTGATGGTGAAAACCAAAACTACTATAACAATGAGCGACAAATTTGGATTATTTTAAAGAGATACACATACATCCAATCAAATCACATTATAGTGCAACTTTAATAAATTTATTTCTAAAATATCTCAACAAATATCTATATATCGTAATTTGATTGGATGCACGTATAAAAAATTGTTACACTGTCGGTGTATACAAATTAAATTTTATTTTTCAAATGATTCATCCTCATAGAGCTCAATTTACTTGAAGTCGAGCTAAATTACTTGACTAATAAAAAATCACAAAAATGAGTAATGTGTAAAAAAAACTACTAATTCAATTCAATGGTTATTGACACTGAATTTGGTAGGAAAAATCACATTTCGATTCCTGCAACTGCGATTTGAAGGAGATTGAAATCACGTGATGTCAGAACCGACTCCGAACTAGATTAAACTGATGGTGAAAACCAAAACTACTATAACAATGAGCGACTAACCGGTGCCCCTAGAGGCTATGGCTCTTATTGAGGCAATGGAGGAGGTGATTCGTAGAGGCCTCTCTTTTATCACTTTTGAAAGTGACTCCAAAATTGTGGTGGATGCTATCAAGTGTCGTCAAACCGGTGTTTCGGAATTTAGCTTGTTGATTTCCCATATTCAATCGTTACTTAGTTTGCATAATTACTTTGAGGTCAAGTATGTTAGGCGTCAAGCGAATAAGGTTGCTCACTATTTAGCTAGAGCGGCCTTTTCTATGGCTAGTCGCCGTGTTTTTGATTTGGTTCCACCTTGTATTGAGACTTATTTAATTAATAAAATGTGTTAAGTGTGTTTCTGTCAAAAAAAAAAAAAAACTGGTGCCCCTAAAACAATAGTTAATGAATTAAATATAATAAATAATTTCTAGAACTTGTATAACTAACTTTTAAAAAGTGTAAAAGGTATTGTTTTATATACAATTTTTCTTTTTTATAGTTTCTTTAACCGGTACCGGGAAGCACCTGTTAGCATTACCAAAAAAGAAAAAACTAACGATTAACGAGGAAGAGGGGTTTATGGATAGTGTGAATAGTGCGTTCTTATTTCAAAATCCGAATCCCGTAAACAAAAGCAATGGCGTTGGGTTCCAATTTGAATAGGAAAATGTTGCTCCGGCGATTGCCCTGGATGGCGGTTTCCGCTTCCACACAACTTCCATTGCATTCATTCATCGGGGTTTTCACTCCCATTCCAAACAAACTCACTTTCCCCCTTTTATCCTTCTGCTCCACTTCCGAACTCCATCTCACTCACCATCCTCAGGTAATTTCATTTTCTAGGGTTAACTCATTCTATTATTTTTCCCGCAACATTCACTCACTTTCATTCTTCACTTGCAGGAACACGAACCTGATAATCGTCGCCCGCAGCATCTGAAACCCGGTCTTTACCTCGTTGGAACACCAATTGGAAATCTTGAAGACATCACCTTCAGGTACGCACGCAACATGTTTGTATAAATAACTCAATTAAGTGTTTATTTATAGCTTGATGGATAAGCTATTTCTATAACAAATTCAAACTATTATCATATAAGTTATAAGCTGTTTATTCAAACTATTTTTCATATAAGTTATAAGCTGTTTTCATGAGCTATCATTTACGGGAATAAGCTACAAACACCTTATGTGCGTCATAATTTGTTTTCATAAGCTCTCACTAAATAGTCTCACTAATCACTATTGTTATGCTAGTAGACAAGTTCTAATAATTTAATCAGAAAGCCCTTAGTTCATCTTTATTCACACCATTGTTCAGGGCACTCCGTGTGTTGAACTCCGCAGATGTTATACTATCCGAAGATACGAGGCACTCTGGGAAATTGCTTCATCATTACAATATCAAAACACCCCTTGTAAGCCTCTTCCTTTTCTTTCCACTCTGGGATATTGCTTTTTATAATTGCATTTTACATTTTCTAATGTTGGTTTCAAGATTTTCAGATGAGTTATCACAAATTCAATGAATCACAAAGAGAACAACTTGTGCTCAGGAGGTTGAAACAAGGTGAAATTGTGGCACTTATAAGTGACGCTGGAACTCCGGGTATCAGTGATCCTGGTATGGAGTTGGTAAGTTTGTTTCTATTTCTGTGCTTGTTTACTCTTACCGATGCTACTATTTGTTATATAACTTTGTGTGTGGTGGTATTAATGCAGGCCAAATTATGTGTTAGTGAAAATGTTCTTGTCGTTCCAATCCCTGGGCCATGTGCTTTGGTATCTGCTCTTTCTGCCTCGGGTTTATCCACCGATGAATTTACATTTGGTAATTAACTGACTGAACTATATGGGTTGACAATATAAATAATCTTTTTCTCTGCATGTATGGACCTAAAGTGATTGCTTATCACATATATTTTCTCTAGTTGGTTTTCTTCCAAAACATTCGGGATCAAGAAAGAAAAGGCTTATGGCTTCGGCGGAGCAAACTGCAACACAAATATTTTATGTCCCTCCTCACAAGCTTTCTCAGTTTCTTGAAGAGGGTTCGTCAATTTTTGGTGATACAAGGTACTGAGACTTCACTTTACCCTTAATTGTGATGTTATAACTTATGATGCTTAGTTTGATGAATAGAAGTGCTATGCTTTTTTCAATCTTTACTTTATTCACTATCATTCTCGTCTCCCGCTTTTATATTATTCAGTTGAACAATCCTTTGATTTGATTGTTTATTTTGTGAAATATTAATCATTGACATTGTGTATCATAATCTGTTTGATTGATTTATTATTCAATCCCACTTTGAATTTTATTCATTTATTCTTTTAGTGCTCTAAAATATTGATGACTCTTCAATTTGACGATATTGCAGGAGATGCGTCATTGCTCGAGAAATAACCAAGTTTCATGAAGAGGTGATATTTGTATTCATCCTACTGAATTCAATATTTGGCAGTTTAAAACATGATTAGATAATATAACTTTAAATTTTTTAATTATTTTATTTCTGTGGTGGTTGCTATTGATTCTACTACTACTGTTCATTCAACCAGTGGGAATAAGAACAAAAAGGTCTTTAGTGTTTTGACTCCTTATATGACCATACTAACGGAATGAGTTAAATCGTATCATAGCAATGGTGTCTTGTTATAGCATTCTTTACCATCATGTTATTATTTTTCTTACGAAAAATATCTATTTAGTTTTAGGTCTTGCTAAAAAATTTAACAATTGTTTAACTCTATGGTTGAAGGGTGCTATAGAGTTACAACTTGATTTGTGTTCCGTGATTGGGAGGTCATGGTGTTTGGTTGTGAAATCATTCTCTTGTTAATGTAACACAGGGCTTCCTACAATAGATATGCAACAGTTCTATCTCTTTCTTGGGTCCTGCCATGATGGGAGCTTTATAGCACCAAATTTATCTTTTATTCCTTTACTATGGTTACTGCACTATGTCTGGATTCCGGATTTAATTTAATCAGCATATTCTCCTCAAGAACATTCAAGCTGGGAATTTGTGATTTTGCATTTGTAACTTCTTGGGCATACCTCGCGGAGACTTTATGCTAGTCAGAAAATAGCATTGATTATGTTCGCCGAAATTTGTTAGTAGTGTTTCCAATGAATATACATCACTCTTGAATTATTTTAATTGAAAATGGAGATCACTTATGTAATTTTTAAAGAGGAAAGCTATATCAAAAATATTTTTCTGACATGAAAAACAGATACATGATGGCAATTGACAAAGTAGAAGGCTATAACAGGACACCATTATTATGATAAACTTGGTTTAATTCATGTCATAACTCATAAGTGCGGACATATAAGAAGTCAAAACACAAATGACCTCTTTGTTCTTTATTTTCATAGTGTTCCCAAGGATACCACTTATTCTCAACGATTTTTTTTTTAACTGACATAATGCGCTTCACTTTTGTAGTTTTGGCGCGGTACTCTCGGTGAAGCCAACAAAGTATTTTCTATTCGTCAGGCAAAGGGAGAACTTACTATATTGATTGAAGGGCAAGCAAATTCTAAAGTTGAACCTCCGTCAGACATTGAGCTTGAGAATGAGCTAAGAGAATTAATTGAAAACGGCGAGAGTCTTTCCACGGTAATAGCTTCCTAGTATATAGACACATTCAATTGTAGTTCTTGTAGAAACTTGATTAAAAAATAAATAAATCAAATTATGAATATGATGATATTCATGATTCACCCAGTTCAAGCTAAAAAGATGGTATGTGGATTTCAACATATGTGATATATGGATTAGTGCAGCTCTGCTATCAAATAATGGGAAAATAATCATTTCGAAGTGAAGGTTGTTCTCATCTTAGTTGATTTTGCCTGTTCATGTTAACAAGAGAAATCTTCATCTGCTATAATTTAAAATTCTCAACAAATTTCAAAATTCAGCCGGTCTAAATTTTACTCTTGCTTTCTTCCCTCAAAATTGAATTTTAATAAACTTGGAAATTTGCTTAAGATTATCTTAGACTTAGTTTGGGAGTTAGGAAGGAAAGAAAACGGAGGACTTTGGAGGGGTGGGGAGGAAGAGATTGTGAGTGGAATCCCTCATCTTGTTTGGGATATGGTTTTTGGATGGAAGGGAAGTAGAGGAGAATATTTATGGGTAATATTTTATTTATTTTATAAAGGCAGGGAAAATGAGTTGTAAATTTATTCAAAATCTCGGAAGTCGTTCCCAAATGCACTTTTTGAGTTCCCATGTATCTTAGGTTTTTAGTCCAATGAAGAAAACTAAATCCCCATGCAAGTGGGAGACTACTCTCTCTTTCCTCCTCTCTTTCACCTCAAAGCTCTCTTCTCCCTGCCCCTCCAAACATGCAAACCAAGCATATTTTATCTCTAGGTTTCATGATTCATCAATTCATTCTTATTAATTTGTTGCAATTCATTTTTTCCACTTTATCAATTTTAGCCCATTTGTTAATTTTGACTGCTTGTTTTTAGGCTGTCAAATTGGTTAGTGAAAGAACTTCAGCGAGCAGAAAAACTATATATTCGCTCGCGTTAAGAAAATTTGGGAAGCAACTTGAAGTGGAAGATGATTCAAGTTAGTGGCAGATTCTTCCTGGAGGTAAGTTTGATATTACTGTGCTGGTGTTTCATTTCTTCCATGCCAATTTTTCTTAGTTATTATTGTTCTCTTAAAGCAAAACGCACTCTGTAATTAACACAGACATGCATCATGTAAAACAGTAGAAGTATCTGTTGCTCAATTCCTTCAACTAGGATGACAATAGGTTTCCGCCGAGAGGAATTGTTTGCCACTTGTTGTTGAACAACTGCTGATCATGTATGGTTGGGTTGGTGTACCAGCATTCGCATTTTTGCCTTGGCTTTCCATGGTTTAGTTCTTAAAGGCACAATCGGCATTAGGACAATGAAAATGACTGTACTAACTTGATCACTTGAGATGTAGAAATAGAAGACGTGCCATAGAGTCCTGGGTTGTACTCATCTCAGATGTTCTTTCCCCAACACTTGACCAAGAGAGTCAGCCATTTGATGAGATCGCCATTAGAGTAGTTCCTTGACTCTTGTTCTTGGAAATTGTCTGATGTAATTTAAGTTAGTATATGTTAATAGAAAATTTGAAAGAACAAAATGAAATAAAAATGCACACAGAGGGATAATTACTTGTATACACAACTCGACCCTCGTCATTGATATGTGTCACGTTAACTTTCTTATGAGGAATGGATATACAAAGTACCTCTACTCACTTCTTGCCCAGTTTGCCTCATCAGATAGAATACATAATACATAATTTTGTTCAATACTCCCCACAATATCAAATATAAGCAAACAAGTATTCTATCTGATGGTCTCTAAATATAAACAAATTTAATTACTTTCACTCTATTTAATGGATGTCATTCATAAAATACTCAATTAATATACATTTTATTTTTTAAAACTCTTACTCATGAAACAGATTCTCACGAATGACCCTTTTGAGAATGCACTTTTTTTTTTTTGAGATCAAGAAAGACAAAACTGAAGTATTTTACTGCTCAGTTTTTAAATTTGTTGGCCATCATCCTAGAGCCAATTGTTTGTGCTTTTGCCTATATCTGGTGTTTGGGTTACAAATCACGATTCTATGGTTTGGTCTATATATACTAAATTACTAATAATATAGGCGAATCAAGTGACAAAAATGAATTAATCTTCTACTCATTTAGGCTGAATTATATAATAACTTGCCTTCTCCACCCGTCCTTTTTTTAAAAAAAATAAATCAAAAGGGGTTTAAGTCATGGTAGTTAATCCCGGATCCCGGAGCGGAGCGGCCAACCCAAAAATTGGGATAGCGGCATCCCGGGGAGCGGGAAGGCCGGGATGCCGCTATTTAATTATTATTTTTTAATTACATAAATAATACTATATACAAACATATAATACTAAAATTAAACAAGTATTTCACAATCCATAAAACATTCATATATAAAAATTTCAAAACACAAATCAAGTCTTAAACATTACATCCAAATTACCAACAAAAGTCAAGCAAAATAAATAAGTAAAAGTCAAGTCTCCAACACTTAGATTAATAAAGTAAGCAAGTAACTAAAAATTAAAACTCAAGTTCATCATCAAACAGAGCTTTGATGAGGTGAAGCTTTGAAGTGGTGGAGAACAAACAGAGCTTGGTGAAGATTTGATGAAGCTTTGAAGAGGTGAAGAGATGAACGGTGAAGAAGTGAGAGAATACGATGAAGAAGCGAAGATACGATGAATGAATTTTTTTTTAACGGTGAAGAAGTGAGAGAATACGATGAAGAAGTGAAGATACGGTGAAGAAGATACGATGAATGAATGTTTGGATCGGTGAAGAAGCTGAATTGCGGCTAGGGTTATGTGATTACTAACAAATGAAATGTAAAATACCAACTATGCCCTTACTTAAATCAGTAAAATTCCAAAAAACCCTTTAAAACCCACGAACTCAAAATCCCAGTTCTGACCCGGGATATTGACCCGCGACCCGCTCTGCTCCGCTCCACTGGGAACCAGGCTGTAGCGGCCGGGAAGCCTAGCTGTTCCGCTCCGACCCTTCCCGTCCCGGTGAGGCACCGCTCCGCTCCGCTCCGCCGGGATCGGCCGGGATTGACTACCATGGTTTAAGTCCAGAAAAAAAACAAACTAAACGGAGATCAAACTAAAAAGCTTAAATCAAAAGGACAACCGTTATATGTCCTTGAACTGAGTTTATGATCACGCCCCATATTTTCTAGAGCACTTATGAAATTGTTTTAAACACTTTCTTATTTACCTGCCCAGCCTATATTAACCGCGTATAGACTTTGTTGTCTTGCTTTCTAGTTTCTGCTGATGTCAAATGTGAATTTCAATAATTAATTTAGTGAATATATTTGCTTTCTGCTGATGTCAAATGTGAATTTCAATAATTAATTTAGTGAATATATTTGGTCTGTTGGTCTGATAACCGACAGCCAAATAGGAGAATGTTACATCCGTTAATATAACAATTTCGTATGCATGGGTTCTAAACTTATTGAGTTATTGTACAGTCCTTGATAAACCTTTTTTTTTTAATAACATTATTTACATATGGCCCTTGATGATGTCAAAAGTCATTATTTTATCAAATGCATAGAGCCTGCTTTGCATACCCTTGTTTTTCAAATACAAGAATTCCCATCATTGTGCCAGTAACACCATTCCTGTTTCATAGTCACTTTAATCAGATATTGCGCAAATACATGGTTGTCCAAACCTGTTAACATTTGACCTGTTCTTGCATGCACCCCTTGCTTAAAAGATAAGATTATAAATTCCAACATTTCACCCATTCACTTTATTTTTATCTCATTTATTCTTTCTATCCCTTTTCTATCATATACCTCACCTGATCTCTTTCTCTCTTCCGTATGGAAAGTGAATTTCTCAAAAATTAAATTAAATGATAGACAAGTTAATATACCAGATGAAAATATATGTACAGGGAATTTGGATTTGGTAATTAAGTTGAAAACATTTTTGTCTAATTAAAAGGGTGAAAAATTGTAAACAGGGAAGATGGCAAACATGAACATCCATTCCAGAGAAGTGGACCCTGGAAACAGCTGCTTGTATGTGGACAAGACAACCAAATCAGACGGGTGGTCGGGATCACGGGCACTACACTAAAACATGTCATGTGTATTGTCATCTCCCCAAAAAAGGCCCCACGTTTCTCTTCAATCACCTTGATAACAAATTAACAATAACTCAACTCCATCCATCCCAATAATCTCAAGATAGCAACGCTTCAACTACCCTCTTGCTTGCACATGCTACCCACCTTTGGAAGAAAAAAACAACAACCCTGTTGCTGTGATAGATAATCCTTCTCTAACTCCTAAGCATTATAGTACAGCACTGTTTATTGCTGAATAATTAATTAATTAATTATCTACTTTATTTATCTTATTTACATTTGAGTCCTTCCAAATTTGTTTTGTTTGCTTTGCTGCATTGATTTTGATTACATGTCATCCTTAGTGATGACGGTGGAAGGTTCAACAAAATCAAATATACGCTGGCCAGTTGCTAAGATTCGGCGAGGGTCGAATTGCATCTTCATGGCATTGAATTGGGTCCACTTATCTCCAAAGTGGTCCATCCAATCCAGTAATGTTGTGTAATGGGGCAGGTACTGTTTTACCTTGATCTCTGAATCATGGCAGAATCTCATAATCTGACGGTTCTCATTAGTCAGGTATTCCAGTGTCTCAGCATCCAAAGCTGATCTCAGAAATGCCACCAGGTAAAACACCTCCTCGTCTGGTGTCACCACCGAGCTCCGATGGTCCCACCTAACACCAAAATCCATCTCATTAAAATCATGTTTTTGGATTTTTCTTTTCACACAAGTAAAGTAATGATATGCAAAACGGGGTAGTAGAAGACAGTTGTACATTTTACTACTCACTAGTACGTTGTAAACAAATGGTTTGACTTGTCAGGCCAACGTGGAATCTGCATGTTTTTATTTTCTGTTTATAGTATACAAAGGAAATCTTTTTCTCAAATATCTTTATACACCAGAGGGGAGTAAATACTGTATATTTAATTTTCATGTGTTTATGAAGTGATATATATGTTCACTAGTAATAATTTGGTCTTCCAACATTAAAAACAAATTTATAATTTTCTGATGTGAAATAGCTGGTATAAGTTTTAATTAATTAAAAAACTTAGTACCTAAGATTTAACTAACTCAATTGATAATGTCGAGATTGTTAGTCAAATATTTTGTGCAATTATTGGGTTCAGAGCGTGAATATTTCCTTATACTACGCGCGCATGTGTGTGTTTTTTTAAAATAATGTAATGTAATAGGACTATGATAATTCCTCAGCCGACAACAAAATGTAGAAAAAGATCAATTGCTGTATGATTTATGTATTCATATACTGACATGGACAATGGTTGTTGGGTGCACATAAGGTGGTGTCAATGGAACTAGGTTTTAGTAGGAAGACATCCCTACCATTCCATTTCCGGGAGTAGGTCCCAATCCAAGATCTTCTGACAGCAGAATCTTCCCATTTGAATGATCATGGCCGTCCTTTTTTGTTTGCTTTTGGTCTACGCAAAGGGAAAGAAAAAGCGCAGCATTTCCTAGCTGGCATATTGGTACAGATTTTCTTTACAACACTTGTGTCTTAATTTAATCTCTTCTGTACTACATGCACATACTGCTGTGTATTGTTATTGTTCATTTCCACTTGGATAAGTATATTCTTTAGTCCAACCTACAGCTTATTCTTTTATCAAGTCATCCACATAGTTCTTCACTACGTACACTCTATGATGATCTTTATAAACAAATGTCACACCTAATTCATGAATTATTGGGGACCTCATTTAGTATAATGCACATACAAACAAACACATACGTATCCATATATGCATTATCATTTGTTGAATCTTCACACTCACATTTTCATTAATTACCACAATTATTGGCAATATTAGACTATTAGTTAGTTTATATATTATGGTGCACAAGCACAAGCACAAGCACAAGCACAATCTCTCTTTCTAAGATCAAAAGACTTCACTATCCTCTACTCTATTTTATACTTATAGTATATTTTAAACACCTTAACAATGACACCTAGAGAGAAGCTGTCAGCAACAAATATGTAGTTTATGTGACGAGTGGATCTAGACACGCCTGCAAACATACAGTGGTTTTGTTCTATTGACTAGGACACGCATGAATACGATTTTTATTATTTTTGTCGAAGCATGAAAAATGACAAGTTATTATTAACCAAATACTATATATGGATCATTCGGGAAATAAACTTACTTGTTTTTGTTCATAGGGTAGATAAGAATAGGCCCACTTGTCTTATTTCCCAAAATGCCCTTGAACACACCCTTGTCAAAATCTTCTATCCTTGATTTTGGAACAAAAAGATTGAGCCATGGATGGGAGACGTCCCATAGACCCTTTGATCTAAGTTTGAGTTCTGCCTTGTGTACACGATTCAGAAAATCAACATAGGGCACGTCCGTTGTGAACACTGATGTTGGTATAAAATCTAACTTTTTCAATAGACTTTGTATTTCCTGCACCATAAAATAATATTTACACAATAAAAATCATTAAACCTTTCTTTGTCCTAGCTAATGCTAATACAATATCGAACAATCAAAATTTAACAACACAAACAAATAAGTCTATTTTTGTAATTGATATATACACAAATCTACTTAAATAACTATATATGAAAAAAGAAAGCTGCTAGTTAGCGGCTGCTTTTGTTGGCTCTGTTTATATTAAGTACTACTTAATTATCTTTTGCATGGATTAAGGGAAGCTAAAAGCAAGAGAATAATCTAGTGGGCTGCCTGCGCAGTTTAAAGTTCAAACTAAAATCTGTCATGTTTTGTCATGAACACATACGGGGGGCAGAAAGTAATTCCTGTACTTTAAGTTAATAAAAGTACTATTATTCACATATAATTAACTAACTTAAATATACAATTATTGTACAACTACTAGCTTGCCATCTATCAGTTATATTATGCTAATATACTATTATTAACCAACATCATTCTTTCATGTTTGTCTGTTTGCTATATTAGGGTCCATGGTTTAAAAGAATACTTGTATGCGGTTCCTAGTTATATATTTTGATTTTTCAATGGAGGAGTTGAACACACATTGTGACTATTATATTTAATAACCAAAAAAATATTTACGGATCTAGCTCCGTTGAAAGCAGGATTCTCCACATTCACATATAGTTGGAATGAAGAAATTAATGTTTTATACCACCAATGTTTCATTGTCATAGCGCACCAACAATAATGTAATTTAACGGTTAAATAATAATAGTAACAACCGAAAGCAATGGTAGTTACTGTCACACAAGAAAACAAACAAGGGTATGTATGGTGTGTACCTCATCAACAGAATCAGCATTTCCTTGGTGGTAGTTTTTGGTAATCTCTAAACAGTACAAAACACCTCTATCAGCATTAAGCGAACTGATTTTAACAGGATTACTTGGTGAAAAGAAAGAGGACCTCCAATTATTGATGAGTCCTTCATCAACTATCACAAAACCTTCAACATAATCGAATCTTTGGCTTGCTGGTTTCCCATGCAGTGAGATAAGAAACTCCTGGTCCTTACTAAAGGATGAAAAATTCGAGTACAAAACTCGTATCCATCGAACCTGCATGCAGTTGAGAATATGGATGATATATCACATATAATTAGTAGTATCTTTAGAGTACTAGTTAAAAAAATAAGAGTACTAGTTAAAAAATAAATTATGAAAATTTTGACTTGAAAAAGGGTGTGTTGAATCTTTTTATAGTTTAAAATTATCATTTTAAATACAAAATTTCTATATTTTACATGTTTAACTAGTTCACTTGGGGCACTTTTAATTAAATAGAACTTTCACATCATTAAATTTTAAAAAACTTATCAATCACTTGTCATAATTTTCCTTAATTAGCCCATAGTCCTAGTTTGTTAATTAACCGAAAATAAATAAATTTAATTGGCCCAGTTGCAAGTAGGAGAGACGTAAACGAGATCAATCGCCATATTTATACTATTAGAAATTAATAGGGGTGGTTACCAAAATCATGCCCTTGAAAACGACACTTTTTAATTAGGTTTTTGCTGATGTGAAGAAAGATTTCTTAGGAAAGACATATCATGTGCCACACCATACCTATTATCAGCAAATGCAAACCATGTTGAACCGACTTCAGAAAACACAATTTTTTACGCTATTTATTTGGACTTGTATACCTACATATATTTTTATCATATGAAAGTAATAGTCTGATGGCAATTTTTATTTCTTGGAATATAATCACAGGTGATGTTAGACCAAAGTAATTAATAAATGAGATAATTGTAAATGTGTACGCAATTTTTGATACGAATAACGAATGTGTCAGCGAGTTATAATTTCAAAGAATTCAATGTTGGTTCGCTCATTATATATTTTGTGTGAGTATTATATCCAATGGCAAAAATACTAGAATATAGGGTCTTGAGGGTAAAACATGCAAATAATGTAGTACTTAGTACTCTCAAAAAAAGAAAGAACAAATTGAAACTGTAAGAATCAGATCATGAAGTACATACTCTTTGAGGAGCTGGTTGGAGAGCAATTCTAGCTCTTGTGATAATCCCAAACTGTCCAAGACCACCAAGAACAGCATGGAACAAGTCTGAGTTACGTTCTTCTGAACACGTCATCACCTCACCCTTTCCTATTTCACACAATTAGTTAGTAAAGTACACACACTCACTCACACACCATGACAAGAGCAAATAATAATTGATATATATGAAGCAAAAGCAATTAAGAAAAATTACCTGTAACAACATCAAGTTCAAAAACATTGGAGATTTGAGGACCATAATTGAAGGTTTGGCCACTAATACCAGCATTGGATAGGGTACCACCCACAGACAAATACAAGTAATCTGTCCAAGACATAGGTGCTAACCCATACTCTAATGTTGCCTTCAACAAATCTATCCACAATTCACCACCCCAAACATCCACATACATTTCTTCCTCCCAAACTTTAGGACCACGTACCTTTCCCATTTCAATCACCACACCTTTCATTCTTGTATCCGCTTGTCCGTTTATTGAGTGTCCGTGTCCTCTCGCGGACACTGCAAAAGACGGCCACTTATTTGCCGCTTTAACCACCTTAACCACATCATCTAGCGACGCTGGCCGAACTACGGCCAACGTCGTCGTCTCTCCTCTATTGCTTAACCTCCCGAAATCGAATGAAACTGCTTCTAATTCCGATGCCTCCACACTCACTTCACCTTCAAGTCCTACGTGGAGAATCTCCGTTAAAGTTGGCTCCACCGTTAATCCAACCGTTAAAACTAAACAACATATGGCAAATGATAACAGAATAATAATAATAATAATAACAAGTAGGTTGTTCTTCATGGTTGCCATTGATTCTTTATTTTGTTGAAACCGCTATAATATGTAGACTACGTACGTGCATGTGCGTAGCATATGTAACTCATGTGTCTTTTAGAAAAAGAAAAAGGAGATTAGATTAAGGGAAAGATAAAAAATGTTGGAAAGGTCCAAACTAAAGAGAACAAAATCTTGTGTTGTGTTAACGTAAGGAAGATTTTCACTTTAAAGATTTTGTACGCAAGCCAATTTGCAGAAAGATAAAGATTCTTTCTTCTTTCTTGTTGTGTGTGTCCTGATTCCTCCTTCGTTGCTCGATCACTTTCTTCTCTCTAGCTAGCCACTCACATTTGTTTTTTTTTTTTTTTTTTGAAGCTCTATTCTATAGTTATTATGTTACAATGCATTTTAGTGAATGAATATATACAACAAAGAAAACTGGTAGCTAGGGAATCGATAGTGTGTCAGATAGAAAGAAGGGGGGGTGCAGAATGAAAATTAGAAAGTGCGATAATAATATGTGATTACTGTGTGTGTCTCGGATTTGAGATACAAAGGTTCTCAATTTATAGTGACATACAACAACTACCAGAACCTCAGGAGGGATAGCTCATCACCTTCAATTTGTAAAGGCACGTGGATATAGCCACCACACACGTGCCTCACATTTTTTACGTAACGTTCAAATAGTCTTTTCTCACAATTTTTGGGATTTAGTTTTCATCACAATTTTTGGGAGTCGAATTCATCATAGCACTTTTTTAAATAAATTTCTAAAATATCCCTACAAATATTTACATGATGTTATTTGATTGAATACACGTGTAAAAAATGTTTATAAAGTCGGTGTATATACAAATTAAATTTTAATATATATATATATATATATATATATATATATATATATATATATATATATATATATATAAACAAATTATTGGCAAATTAGACATGTAAGACCTAAATTTTGTAGATAAATTAGTCTCAGCGTGATAACATTTATGTGGAATTAACACATAGGATCGCATATTTGGTTAATGTGTTACTTTTATTCTCTAATGATAAAAGCTAAAAAATAAAAATAAAATTTGAGTGCAATTCTATATATATTTATCAATTTGAAAACGAAATTAAAATTCTTCTGACTAAGGCTAGTAATAATATAAAGAAAAATGTTACTAACATGTGTCCTAAAAATACATATTAAGGAAATAATAGTATAAACAATTTCTTATAGAACTTGTATATTTAAATTTTTAAACATTACTTTTTTTTAATACTATTTTTTTTTTTTTATATTTAGAACCTTAACATGTACTTTAAGAATATATATAAAAATATTGTGTTACATACAATAATTTTAAATAACAATTTTTTTTTTCATTCATAAACACATTAAATATTAAAAAATTATATATAAAAATATTGTGTTAAAATTTATACATTCAATATTTTAAAAGTTAAAAAACTTATCTTTTTTACTATAACTTTTCTAATTAACATATGTTCTTATCAATAGAACACAGGTTAGCACGACCCTAAAACAATAGTCGGCAAGGTCACATACTCACATATTGATACTGAGGAACTGCGTGGGGACAACATCAAAGGATGGTTCACGTGGGTGCAGACACCGGGACAATGGCGATCCTTGTCAAGCTCAAGTGCAATAGGCATTAGGCAGAAGCAAAACACCAAAAACTAACCAAATGACACTCTCATTTTCTTCTAGGTTCTCTTTCTTTTTTTTTTTTTTTTTTGGTCAAGAGTTCTCTTTCTTTTCTATTCATTGGCAAAATTAAATAAATTCTATAATAGTAACTTAATAAGGAGGTGTGTATGTATGCTATATATGCTAGCTGTATATAAATAATCATAACGTCAAAATCACTCAACTATGTTCCAATTTCAAATGTGAAAGCTTAGCAACACCCAGCTCTCAAGGTCCAAAAAATAAAATAATATAGAAAATCTAAGGCTTAGATTGCATGGCGGTACATACGTAGTTAGACAACATTATTCTAATTAACTAAAGTTCTTCCGCGACAATCAGAAATTAAGAACAAGTGGATGTCGGGATATTAATTTAAAGAAAGTGTACTGGTATTTAACTTTTAATTTAATAAATTAATAATTATTTTTTTATGAATTAATAAGTTTTTGACGTCAATTATTGTTTTTTAGAAAAAAATATTTTATAAGAAAAAACATGATTTGACTTTTTTATAAGAATTATACTAATTTTTCATACATATTTTGAAAAAAGTAATTAATTTTGACAATTATAAATAATAAAAATTAAAAAAATATTTAGCTGACCAATTTGTTAAATACATATATATTTAATATATTTTCTTAAATGTTAAGAAAAAATTATTTCAAACCACACACTTATTTAATTAATAATTTAAAGACTTAATATAAGTACAGGTACATTAATTCATGTACGGTAGGATTGATCTTAATTTAATCAATTAAAAACAAAAATATAGGATTTAAATTATTTGAACGAATTATTGGAAACAGATACCCCCGAGGCCCCAATAATGCACCAAAATATATACTCCCTCCGGTCCTAATTATAAGAGAACTTTTACTTTTTAGGTTCATTGAAATGCTAATGTATCTAAACTATAATATAGTCCAGATACATTAGTATTCCAATGAACCTAAAAAGTAAAAGTTCTCTTATAATTAGAACTAGAGGGAGTAATACATTGTAAAAGAAAACATAGAGGTATGACTAGAGATAACTTATGTCCCGGATGTGGTGACTACCCTGAGACGATTATGCATGTTTTAAGAGACTGTGAAGAAGTAATTCATCTCCCAAGATGATTGGAGTAAATTCTTTAGTCTTGGATTGCATCGTTGGCTTGACTGGAATAACACAACTCCTAGTATTGGTTCGAAATGTTAAGAGATAATCCATTGTTTGTTAGTTAGTTAGTTAGACCACATGGAGTTAGTTATGTAACCATGTGTGTTAGTTAAAATAGTTAGCAATTAGTTAGTTACTTGCCATGCAAGGTATTGCATTTGTAAACTCTATAAATTGCACTTGTGTGAATAATAAAGATCATTCCTTTTGATCCATTTCAATCTCTTAATTCTCTCCCTTAATCTCACAATCAAACTCTAACAAGTGGTATCTAGAGCTCTTTTGGTTCGATCTTAACCATTCTTCATCACCTTCATCTTCATCATTCATTCTTCTTCATCAAGAACCTCTCTTTCTGTTTCTTTTCTAACACATTCAACATCATGAACCCCCCAAATAACTCTCTCCCATCAAATCTCCCAATTTTAGACAGTAAAAATTGGGATCAATGGTGCATTCGCATGAATGTGATCTTTGGTTTTCAAGAAGTTGAAGACTTGGTTTTAAATGGTTATGAGGCACTTGCAGAGAATTCTACAGAGGCACAACAAACAACTTTCAAAGAAGCGAAAAAGAAAGATTGTAAGGCATTGTTCTTGATTCATCAATGTGTAGATTCAGCAAATTTTGAAAAAATTGCTTCTGCAACAAGTTCTAAACAAGCATGGGAGATTCTCAGCAATGCACATGGAGGAGGTGATAAGGTAAAGAAGGTTAGGCTTCAGGCACTGAGAAGACAGTATGAACTGTTAGGCATGATGGACAAGGAGTCTATTGGTGATTTCTTCACAAGGTTGCAGACACTAGTTAATACAATGAAGAATCTGGGTGAGCAGATTTCAGATCAGCAAGTAATTGAGAAGGTTTTGAGAACTCTAAACCCTCAATTTGATCACATTGTGGTGGCAATTGAAGAATCAAAGGACCTGTCAACAATGTCAGTGAATGAACTTCAGAGTTCACTTGAAGCACATGAACAAAGATTGAAAGAGAGAAAAGAAACAAAGAATCAGCAAGAACAAGCACTCTATGTGAAGAATGGTGGAAAGAATGGTAAGGGCAAAGGTAAATGGAAGAATGATAAAAACAAGGGCAAGAATGAGTCCAGTTATGATCAAGATAATCACAATGGTGATCACAGTCAAGCTGATTCATCACACAAAGGAGGGAATGGTTATGGCAAGAACAAGAATCAAAGCAAGAAGGATAAGAGCAAGATTCAGTGTTTTAGCTGTAACAAATGGGGTCATTATGCTTCAGAATGTCAGAGCAAAGGGAAGAAGAAGCAAGACAATGAAGCACATCATGCCAGGCAAAATGATTCAGATTCTGATGGTCTTTTACTCATGGTAACCACTAATACTGCAGATGATCATTCCAAATTATGGTATCTTGACACAGGTTGCTCCAATCATATGACTGGACATAGAGAATGGCTTTTGGAATTTGATGATAAATTCAAAAGCACAGTCAAGTTTGCAGACAATAGCACAGTATCAGTAGAAGGAAAGGGCAAAGTAATGGTTCAAAGAAAGAATGGAAATCATGCTTTTGTCACTGATGTGTTATATGTGCCAACTATGAAGCACAATTTGCTGAGTCTTGGTCAATTAATTGAGAAAGGGTTTGCACTGTCAACAAAAGATAAACACATTGAAGTGCATGATCCAAACAGCAAATTAGTACTACAAGCACCATTGTCAAAGAACAGGACCTTCAAAGTCAATCTGCAGGCATCAGAAATTCAGTGTTTCTCAAGTTTAATCACTGAAGATGAGAGGTGGTTATGGCATTACAGGTATGGACACTTAAACTTCAAAAGTTTAAACTATCTTAGCAGTAAAGATATGGTCATAGGCTTGCCAGTGATTCACACACCAGATAAGTTGTGTGAAGGTTGCCTTGCTAGCAAGCAACCCAGAAACTCTTTCAAAAATTCAGTATTCTCTAGATCAAAGCAAGCTCTACATGTAGTCCATTCTGATGTATGTGGTCCTATAGAAACTTCAACTCTAGGTGGTAACAGATATTTCATGACTTGTGTTGATGAATTCACTAGAAAAATATGGATATATCTGTTAAAAGAGAAGAGTGAAGTGTTTGAGAATTTTAAAAATTTCTGTGCTATGGCTGAAAGACAGTGTGACAATCATTTGAAGATACTAAGAACAGATGGTGGTGGAGAGTATAATTCAAATGCATTCAAAGAGTACTGTCTAGAAAAGGGCATTATTCATGAAGTAACAGCTCCTTACACTCCTCAACATAATGGTTTGGCTGAGAGGAGAAATAGAACTCTACTCAACATGGCAAGATGTATGTTAAAAGGGAAAGATTTGCCTAAGAGTCTATGGGGTGAAGCTGTTAACACAGCTGCCTATGTGTTAAACAGATGCCCTACAAAGAAATTGAAGGACAAGACACCAGAAGAACTATGGACAGGTCATAAACCAAGTGTGAAGCATCTAAGGATATTTGGTTCAGTTTGTTTCAGACACATTCCTGATGAAAATAGAAGAAAACTAGATGATAAGAGTGAAAAACTTATCCTAGTTGGCTATGATGCAAATGGTGCATACAAGATGTATAATCCAAGATCTCAGAAAATAGTCATAAGCAGGGATGTGATTGTTGATGAAAAATCACAATGGAATTGGGAATCAAATATCAACAAGCAGGTCATGGTAAACTTAGATGATGTCACTAGTAGTGCAGCAGCTCAGCCAGTGGTTGATCACAATATTGATGAGAATCATGTTCAAGACATGAATATTTCAAGTGATGATGATGATAGAATTGTGAGAAAGTCAACCAGGACAAGATTTCCCTCAGTAAGGCTTGCAGATCATGAAGTTCTCCCTGATGATGTAGTTAATGATGATGGGGATCTGGTTCACTTAGCATTTATGGCTAATTCAGAACCAGTTAACTGGAATGAGGCAATTATAGACTCCAATTGGAAAAGGGCAATGAATGAAGAAATCCAGTCCATAGAAAAGAACGACACATGGAGCTTAGTTGATCTACCACCTCAGAAAAAGCCAATTAGTGTCAAATGGATCTTCAAAGTCAAGAAAAATCCAGATGGGAGTATTTTAAAGCATAAAGCAAGACTGGTTGCAAGAGGGTTTCTTCAGCAACAAGGCATTGACTATAGTGAAGTGTATGCTCCTGTAGCAAGAATGGAGACTATAAGGTTGGTCATTTCAATAGCCAGTTCTATGAATTGGTCACTATTTCACATGGATGTAAAATCTGCCTTCTTAAATGGTCCATTAGAAGAGGAAGTATATGTGTCTCAACCACCTGGCTTTGAGGTTAAAACAGAAAAACATAAGGTATATAAGCTTCACAAAGCTCTGTATGGCCTTAAACAGGCCCCAAGAGCTTGGAATAAGAGGATTGATCAATTTCTGCACAGTGAAGGATTTGTGAAATGTAGTGTGGAATTTGGTGTATACATGAAGGGAAGTGATATTTCAAATGCTTTGATGATCTGTCTATATGTAGATGATTTGTTGATAACAGGTAGTGATCATGACAAGATTGAGAAATTCAAGGGGAGATTGAAAGATGAGTTTGAAATGAGTGACTTGGGCAGGCTCAACTATTTTCTTGGTTTGGAATTTCTCTATGGATCAAATGGTATTGTGCTACATCAAAGGAAATACATTGCAGATGTACTAAAGAGGTTTCACATGGAGAGTTGTAATGAAGCTGATACTCCAATGGAAGCAAACTTGAAGCTGTCAAAAGATGAAAATGAGCAGGCAGTTGATGCTACTCTATTCAAGCAAGTTGTAGGCAGCCTAAGGTTCATTTGTAACACTAGACCAGATATCAATTATGCTGTAGGGTCTGTGAGTAGATTTATGAGCAACCCTAAAGCATCACATATGATAGCAGCCAAGAGAATACTTAGGTATTTAAAAGGTACTCAGGATTTTGGTCTAGCTTTTCTCAAAAGCAACATGGAATCAGAATTTGAACTAGAAGGATTTAGTGACTCTGACTGGTGTGGAGACAAAGATGATAGAAGAAGCACATCAGGGTATTGGTTTAGATTCAGAAACTCACCAATCTCATGGTCTTCAAAGAAGCAAAGCATTGTTGCATTATCAAGTTGTGAGGCAGAATATGTAGCAGCAGCACAGGCAGCTTGTCAAGCAGTATGGCTTGAGTCTCTACTTGATGAATTGAAGATCAACTATGTGAAACCTGTAAGGCTTAATGTGGACAACAAATCAGCTATAAGCTTGGCCAGAAATCCAATTGCACATGGAAGGTCAAAACACATTGAAACAAAGTATCATTTCCTAAGGGATCAAGTTAGTAAGGAGAAGCTAACTGTTGAACATTGCAGCACTAATGTTCAAATTGCAGATATCTTAACTAAACCTTTGAAAGCTGACAGGTTTAAAGAGTTAAGAAAGCTTGTAGGCATTGTGAAGTTTGAATGCACACAGCCAGCAAAGGAATGAAACTGGCAGCAGTGTTCATGATTGTGTTTGCAGCAATTCTTTTGTAATTTTGTTTTGTAACTAGGAACAAACATTGGATTATGGAGGTGTGTTAAGAGATAATCCATTGTTTGTTAGTTAGTTAGTTAGACCACATGGAGTTAGTTATGTAACCATGTGTGTTAGTTAAAATAGTTAGCAATTAGTTAGTTACTTGCCATGCAAGGTATTGCATTTGTAAACTCTATAAATTGCACTTGTGTGAATAATAAAGATCATTCCTTTTGATCCATTTCAATCTCTTAATTCTCTCCCTTAATCTCACAATCAAACTCTAACACGAAACACGACAATTGGCAAATCTTATTTGGAGTTGCTGTTTATGAGCTTTGGAAAGATAGAAATAGCCTGGTGTTTAATAGGAAGTCTTTGATTGAAAATCACCTGCTTCGTCTAATAACAAACCAAGCTAATTTCATTACATCCTCCTTTAATCTTCATGTGGATTCTAATTTGTATCCATTTAAACGAAGCATAGAGGTGTCTTGGACTCCTCCACCACATGATCATTATAAGGTTAATGTTGATGGGTCTAATAAGAAGTCATCTCGAAATTCTACTTGTGGAGGTTTGATCAGAGACTCTAATGGTAAGTGCATTTGAGGCTTCTACAATAGACTTGGTTCCTACTCTACTGTGTGGGCTGAACTTTGGACCCTTCGCATTGAAATAGAAATGGCAAATCAGTTGAATATCAAAAATATTATTTTTGAGATGGATTTTCTAGTCGTGGTCAATATGGTCAATTTAGGCTCATCTCCAAATGCCTTCCTTCAACCTCTTATCCAAGTGGTGATAACTCTTCTCCACCATCCTGGATGGAGCACTTCAGTCTGTCATATGTATCGCGAGATTAATAGATGTGTTGATCTGTTAGCAAACCTCGGACACACTTCTTTAGATTTTATTGTAATTTTATTGATGTCATTTCTCCCTTCTATTAGAAGATGATGTAAGAGGAGTTAATTTTCCTCGGTTGATTTAGTAATTTAATTCCTTTTCTTATTAAAAAAAAAAGAAAGAAAAGTTTTTCAAATTTAAATCTAACTCTTAATTGAAATGCAATACTAAGTCATAGATCTTTGAGGAGGGCTTTATCCATGGAGCAGCAATAAGTTAACTTTTGATGATAATCTGCGGACAATAACCTCTACTAAGAGCAGAGTTATCAAAGAGTAGATCTCAAAGGCTCAACTATTTAGCTACACATTTTTGGGTCAAGTCCATCATTAAGGGTTTATTTTTATGATGGGGTTATCTATTCGTTTAATTTTTTTTTGGCTTTTTATTTAAATTATTATGTTGTAGATAGGAAATTTTCATTATCAATGAATAGTGACTATTCTTCATCATAGAATATACAATAAAATACAAATATGTGAAATTTGTTCTTCTAATTGAATTTTTTTATACACAAAATTCATGACCAAACATTTGACTGTCTATTTAAGTGACACAAATCTCTTACCACTTAGGAAATACAACACACTGTCTATTATTTTGTGTCCAGCATGGTACTATCTATGTGTTATGCTGTATAAAGAAGTTCTTAAAAAAAGTGTCTATATGCGTTTTAAAAAATGTGTCTATAAATTTAGTCCTATGTGTGTTTTTTGTTGGTCTAAGTTGGACTGAATTCATTTTTTTTAAATTACTTTTCGCGCCCCCGAGTCTTACAAGCACCTCCTGACGTTCAGCTTTTACCTCTCTCGCTACTTAGGAAGCGAGTGTGTAAAATTGCAAAAACGGGAACACCACAGTTCACATCGTAGGATGCGAACCTTATAAAAGTCAAAATTTGTTTGTCCTCTCCACCCTTTTTAAAGTGTAAATTGAGTTCGTACTCTAAATAGCGAACTATATTTTAGTTCGCACTCTAAGTAGCGAGTGTCAATATTTTATACTAAAACTGAGCGTCGGCATCCCCCATGGATGAAAAAAACATGAGAAAAAGAGTTCGCTCCTAGGATAAAATATTGACACTCGCTACTTAGAGTACGAAAAGTGCTCGTTTTCTAAATAGCGAGGGAGTAATATGGTCATTTCAGGAAGTGAAAGAGGAACCTCGGGAGGTGCGAAAAGTAAATCTCCATTTTTTTAATTTATTAGATTGTCATAACCATTCAAAAAAAAATATGGGTTATCATCCATATTGGCCATTTCATTAGGACTTTCACTTTATAATGAAACAGAAGAAGAAATAAAAACTAACACGCAAAATAAAACAAAAAACATTGAAATGGGTTGAGTTATCCGTGATATGGGCCACTTCTATGGGCCTTTAATATCTGAACGGTGCAAATAAAAATGACACGAAAAATCAGAAAACTATATAAAATGGAGATGCGGGGTATCGATCCCCATACCTCTCGCATGCTAAGCGAGCGCTCTACCATCTGAGCTACATCCCCTTGATATATTCTCATCGTCCGGTAACAATTTAACACTTATCCCAAGATTGAATGATTGATGATTTTCCCTTTTAATATTTATATTTTACAGTGTAGTAGTACACTAAAATTTTTTTTTAAAATTATTCCATTTTCAATTTAAAAATCTTTGGAAAAGAAAATTACACTTGCTTCATTTTGTTTTTTCCATTCATATTTCAATTGACTTATTTTTTCAGGATGGGCGGAGAAACATTTTAACTTTTAATGCTTATAGTATTGGATAAATTAATATTTTAGTTTGCTATTTTCAATATAAAATAAATTTTAATATTTCTTAGAAAAGTAAAGTACTAAAAAAATGTGCAATACTGTTAGTCCTTACAAATATAATATATTTGACTTTTAGTATTTGTAAACAAAATGAAAAGTTTTCTTCTTGGAAATAAACCCATTTTTTTGCCCTCTATGTTCTGTTTTAATTATTGTAAAAGCAGATCATATTAAAATCGGTCAATATAAATTTCTTTTTTTATTTTTTATTTATTTTAACTAAACCCCTTGATAATTTGAATTATTTATTCAACAACTAATGAGAGCAACCTATATACTTGCATGAAATAAAAGTTTATTTCAAATTAGCTATTAGTACCACATGCAAATCTACTTATATGGCTTAGTCTCATTTGTGGAATAAATGCCTCAAATTATCAAGAGATAGAGTAGGTCTCACCGTAATACTCTCACCGATCATTTTTCAATTATTTTTAAGATCCATTAAATAACTAATATATCTTATATAATATAGTCAAATACATCAGTTTTTCAATTAACCTAAAAAATCAATTGTTTCTTATAAATTGGATTGAAAGTAGTATTTTATATTAGTTCTTATTTTATTTTAAGCACTAATACATATTAGAGAGACCGATTTTAATATGAATAATTTATATAGAGACTAAAAAATATCTATAAGAACGAAAACACAGTATACTTCCAAGAACTAAAAGCAAACTTTTTTTTTACCGGAACAAAGAAAAAGGGGTGGAAGAGGGAGTAAATCTCTGATTTGTTCCCTTAAATTGTAAGGGTCGGGATTTGCACTTTCTTTTTTTACTAAAAATTACGATAATCATTCATTTCAATAATTGATAGAATACATCAGATACAAATACAATTTTAATATCGCTAAAAATAAAAAGGATGAATCTGCGAACAAGCTCATAACATCCAAATTAATAGCATATAAGCAAATTTGCAAATAGATAGAAAATAACTTCGATGCTGAACTATGTGGAGTAAATCATTCCTTCTTCTAATTTTTATCTACTTTACTCTCAAAATTGCTCATAAATTATATCTCTTATTGACAAATTAGTCACCGAATTATATATATGCCTTTACAAACAAAATAGTATTCAAAATTATTTAGATGAGGTTGCAAGTCTCTTGTATCTTAACTAAAGGTTCAGTCTGATCCATTGGCCACAAAAGATATTTAATTTACACTAAAAAAATAATGGGTCATACTAAACAGTGCATCTAAGCATACTCAAAAAGAAAATAAAAAGATAAAATCAATGCTAGAAAGATAACTTTTTACATCTTTAATATATTAAATGCACAAGTTTTAAGAAAATATTTCTATGCTTAATTAGTGCACCAGGTGCACTGTTTATCATTTTTCAAAAATAATTAATGTTTACAACTTAATAGAAGATCAATATCAAGTAGGGCCACATTATTTCTATTTGGGATTTCTTAGAATTTTGCTTTTTAAGCCTCCCATAGTTGCTCCCACACCCTTAAAAATCCAAAATACCCCCAACTTTTAACTTTAGGATACTTTGGTTTGTATATTCTGAAATCAATATTTTTTCGTTTCATAGGATACAAAATAGTGATTTATGGCTATTAACGCAGAAGCTTACTCTATGACCTAATTCACCGACAAAAAACATTGTTTCGGAATGCAGGATATGAAATCATGCACGTCTATTGCATAAATCATGATTTCGGACCATAGTTTACGAAATCAATAGATTTTACATCATTTTGTAATATAGGATACAAAATGACCTGAAACAGTTGATCCATTTTAAGAATAACATGTTCTGAATTCAACATTAAAACCAGGTTCTCAATTCAAGATCAACATTACAATTAAATCAACTTGCGATTGAATTCAAACAACATAAACAATTAACAACTTCAATTCAACCCGAGGTTCGACCATATCAACACCTTCCTATATCAACCAATATAAGTAAAACCATCACAAACATAATAGAAAAACAAGGCAAACAAATGCATAATGCAGATTTCGAATTCTATGTTACAAAGGGACCTTCGACAACAAAATCATAAAAAGCAAAGGTGAGCACGAAAATGGAGTATTTCGTTTCGTAGGATAGAAACCCTTCATAAGGATACTCTAGTCACAAATGAGCGTCTGAGAGTAATATAGGGACCTAAAAAACAAAATTCGATTTTTTTTTTTTGTCTATTCTTAAATTTAATTTATTCGTACTAAGGGAGATGCAATAAAGGAAACAAATGTTTAACCGAAAGAAATCTATAAAGTGGATGGTATTTGGAAATAATGATGATGATGAATTGATAATGATGTTCTTCAATCTTACTAGTAGATGAGTAGCAACGTCATTTACTTTCCATCATTACCAAACCCAATTACCAAACCCAACAACGGTTCTCTTCTCCTAAGAAGAAAAAAAAAATTGCATTTTTCATTTCAATTCTTGTAAATAAATACTGCTCCCGACATAAACAATTAAATAAGGTAGCTGCTACTGACAGCAAAAGCGAGCATCATGTGTGGTGTGAAAATGGAAAACAGTTAATGTCAGTATAGCATCTTAATGCTCACTCACTCACTCACCATTCTTCTTCTTCTTCTTTGAGTAGATAATTGAAGAGACATGAACACTACTTCACTTTCAAAGCCACTACTACTACTACTAGTAATTGCATTGTTTGTTTTGTTTTTGAGTTGTGATTGCGATGTTACTTATGATAGAAAGTCTCTTCTCATAAATGGCCAAAGAAGAATCCTAATTTCTGGCTCCATTCACTATCCTAGAAGCACCCCTGAGGTATGTTCACTTTTTAACACATTCACTCACTAATTTTGCATTTGCATGTCAAGATTATTAATTTCAAGTTATTGTTTTGTAATTTGTTTCAAATGTGTGATCTTTTAGATGTGGGAAGATCTAATTCGTAAGGCCAAACATGGTGGTCTTGATGTTATTGACACTTATGTCTTCTGGGATGTTCATGAACCATCTCCTCACAATGTAATAATACATACCCTTATTCTTCATGAAGCTCTTAAAAAAATGTTTTTTTTTTTTTTAATGTTGTTTGTTGTTTTTCTGATTATGGGTTGCATTGCAGTACAATTTTGAAGGAAGATATGATCTAGTAAGGTTTATTAAGACAGTGCAAAAAGTGGGGCTTTACGCCAATCTTCGCATTGGACCTTATGTTTGTGCTGAGTGGAATTTTGGGTACAATACATGCTGCTGCTTCAATTTTTGTTTTTTATTTTAATGTAAGCTTATTGTGATTAACAATTTCATTATTTTAATTGATGGTATAGGGGAATTCCTGTTTGGTTAAAGTATGTTCCTGGCATAAGCTTCAGAACAGATAATGGACCTTTTAAGGTTTAACTTTCTTTGATTTCATGATAATGTGCTTTCTTGACGTTGAATCGAGTCTTGAATAATCTGATTGGTATCATTTTGTTTTAGGCTGCAATGCAAGGTTTTACTCAGAAGATTGTTCAAATGATGAAGAATGAAAATTTGTTTCAATCTCAGGGTGGTCCAATCATTTTTTCTCAGGTATGCGGTTCTTTTTCAATGCGTGCATAATTGAAGAAAATGCTGAAAAAAACTAGGAGTAGATGGAACTTAAGTACATTCACATTTCATACCAAGAAATTCTTGCCCTTTTTCTTTTTTGCTACACTTTTGTTTTCTAGATTGAAAACGAATACGGACCAGAGAGTGGGGCAATGGGAGCTGCTGGTCATGCATACGTAAACTGGGCTGCTAATATGGCAGTCGGATTGAAAACAGGAGTCCCTTGGGTGATGTGCAAGGAAAATGATGCCCCCGATCCTGTGGTGAGTTCAAGAATTGAAATTATGTTCTAGTTTCAAGTTCTATCTTTAGCCTCATCATTCATTAAATTCATATAAAGGGTTGAATATGATCCATTCAATTCTCCACTACAGATTAATACATGTAATGGGTTTTACTGCCACGAATTCTCCCCAAATAAACCGTATAAACCTACCATGTGGACTGAGTCTTGGAGTGGCTGGTATGCTATACATTTTTCTATGACTATAGATAGATGTTAGATACACTTATTCAGGATCTCTTACTTTCTGTTCCCCATGATCATAAGGTTTACAGATTTTGGTGGCCCAATTCATCAGCGACCAGTTCAGGATCTAGCATTTGCAGTTGCTCGTTTCATTCAGAAGGGTGGCTCATATGTGAATTACTACATGGTTTGTCCCTTTCTATGAAATATTTCTCATATTGCCAAAAGTAATTTTAATGATTGGGATGAGGTTCAGTTCTTCTTTTTGCTGCAACAAAAGATGTGGTGCCTTGCTTTGAACCCTGAGTTTCACCTTTGTCCTTAATGATAAATTATAGTACCATGGAGGAACTAACTTTGGACGATCAGCTGGGGGTCCATTCATTACTACAAGCTATGACTATGATGCTCCAATTGATGAATATGGTAAGCAAATCATGTTTTTTATGCGCAGTTTCCTTGATTATTTTTTTTGCTACATGATTCACTGAGCATTTGAATGAATAGTATAGATATAGTTTACTGAGCTTATTAATATCTTGGATTACTTCGAGACTTGTGTGGTCTTATAGACGGTTTAATGTTGCTCTTGTTCCATCATGGCCCAAAATAGAACTTTTACATATGAACACTTCACTTTGTTGTTTAGGTTTGATTAGGCAACCAAAATATAGTCATTTGAAGGAGCTTCATAAAGCTATCAAGCAATGTGAGCATGCTTTGGTTTCATCGGATCCTACGGTTACATCCTTAGGAACACTTCAACAGGTAAATTGTCACTGATATGAAGCAACTAACCCTCTTCTAGTTATGTGCTTGTTTATGATAAATAAATACTGTTGTGACAAACACATTACCCTATTCTTTCTATGTGCTTGGTGATTTTCCAGGCTCATGTATTCCATGCAGGAACTGCAGGATGTGCAGCTTTTCTAGCAAACTATCATGTACAATCTTCTGCTACTGTGATTTTCAATAATAAGCACTATGACTTGCCTCCGTGGTCCATAAGCATCCTCCCCGATTGCAGAACTTCCATATTTAATACCGCAAAAGTAAGAATTTTTTGCAGGAGCTGTTATGCTATGTTGATTAAACGTGCTGGAATTTATTTCCTATTAAGCCTTGTCCTTTGCATCAATGAAGTATTTGATTGGATTATTTGTCATTATGAAGGTGGGAGCTCAAAATTCAGTGGTAAAAATGCTTCCTGTTGAGTCTAGGTTCTCGTGGCAGACCTATGATGAAGATCTATCTTCTCTGGATGAAAGCTCACAGATTACAGCTGTTGGACTCTTAGAACACCTCAACGTTACCAGAGACACCAGTGACTATCTATGGTACATAACCAGGTAAGACAAGTGATTCCTAGATTTTCAGACAGGCTATCAAATGATTTACCACTTTTTTGAGCTGGTTTGAATACAAAGCAATAATTTTCTAGGTGGTGTCTATTTTATCAAAATTAAGATTCAATCAGAAGAAATTTGCTTGTTTTTGTTTCCAATAAATTCCTGTACTTGACTATTTTAAACATATTCCAGTTTAAAATCTTTTACACATAAAATATGTTATCCAACCTTCTCAGTTATCAGCATTTAGAATCTTACTGTTTTTTGGTTGGCATGCTGTAGTGTTGACATAAGTTCATCAGAATCATTTATTCGTCGAGGAGGACACAAACCCAGCATTAATGTGCAGTCTGCAGGACATGCTGTCCATGTGTTTGTTAACGGGCAATTTTCAGGTATGCAGACATTCAGTTAAACACGGTTGTTGATTTATTTGTATACTGATTATGAGTTAAGTGAAGATGAGTCAATGACTGATTTGTTTTACAGGGTCGGCTTTTGGGACAAGGAAACAGCGAAGTTGCACGTTTAATGGACCAGTTAATCTACATGCGGGAACAAATAAAATTGCTCTTCTTAGCGTGACTGTTGGATTGCCAGTTAGTACTTAATACCTTGTCACTCATTCGAGCTTGAAATTGATCATTGGGTTGCACAGCTTCAAATGTTTCCATTTTCTTGTCAAACACGTTACTGATTGATTTTGCCATTTTTTTTTTATTTGGGAGAATGTTGGTCGACACTATGAAACATGGGAGACGGGGATCACTGGTCCAGTTTTGCTCGATGGTCTCGACCATGGACCAAAGGATTTGACGCATAATAAATGGTCTTATCAGGTCTGATGCACACGGAAAAGCATACAAAATATAATTTATGCATTCTTAAACTTCAATCAATTTGAAGAAAAACTGATTATTGACTAGATTATGTTGTTTAACAGGTTGGTCTAAAAGGAGAGGCTGTGAATTTGGTGTCACCAAATGGGGTCTCAAATGTTGACTGGGTTCAAGATTCACTAGCTTCTCGAAGCCAGTCACAACTAAAATGGCACAAAGTAAGGACAGTTTACTAGCTTATTGAATAATCTATTGTGATCTTCAAGACTTCAACTAGAAGCTTACCATAAACTTGCAAACCTTCAGGCATATTTTAACACACCTGCGGGAAATGAACCATTGGCTTTAGACCTGGGAAGCATGGGTAAGGGCCAAGTATGGATTAATGGGCAGAGCATAGGAAGATATTGGATGGCTTATGCAAAGGGTGACTGTAATTCCTGCAGCTATTCCGGGATATTCAAGCCTGTAAAGTGCCAACTTGGTTGTGGACAACCCACTCAACGATGGTATGGTTTTTCTTTGTGTGTTTACGAAAATGTTGAGTAATTACTCAAGTTGGTTTCTGAACTTCTAGGACCGTATCAATCTAGTCTCTCATATTATTAACATTCGAAAACGATGTTTGAAATTGCAAACTAAAATCAAGTTCGTCCCTCAGTTTTGATCTGTTATCAAATGCATCCCTGACATTATTCACGTAATGTCTAATTCATCCCCCATGGCCCATATCAACAACTTAATATCATTACTGTTCCTGCAAATATCAACGAAGTGACAAACACAAATCTTATTAACATTTTGCAACCTCAGATACAATTTTGGAATATTGATGATGTGAAGACTAGGTTAATACAATCTTACAATTTCAAGGATCAAATTAGATATTTACAACCTTTTTGGTACAATGTGCCATGTACAAGACCACTATATTATTATTCTATTGTATAGTGACTAGTGATGAAAAAATGGACATATTTACCCACTTTGTGTATGGAATGATGTCGCAGGTATCACGTTCCAAGGTCGTGGCTAAAGCCAACACAGAACTTGATAGTAGTGTTTGAAGAATTAGGTGGAAATCCTTGGAAGATATCTTTAGTGAAGAGAACAGTACATACTGCAGCAGTTCGTGAGTAGTGAACCCAATTGTTTGTTGTTCGTGAATTCAGTTCGTGAGTAGTGAACTCAATTGTTTGTTGTTCGTGAATTCTCCGGCTTTGCTTTGCTTGAAAGAGGGTAGCCTTGAAGCAATAATAAGTTATATAGCTTGCAATAAATCAGATTCAGTTAGTATGCAACTTCGTTTAGGGGTTAGGTGTGTATTCCTGAAACCACTGTGATTTATACAAAATATGTAGTCTAGATTATTAGTAATTTTTTTTGAAGGCAAGCCGAGATTATTATTTGTAATTTACAATTTTCGACGTGTCATTTTATTGTATCTAGTTGGAAGAGAAAATTACAATCTTAAGATGGGGCATTCTTTCATTTATTTTCTTCTAATTTGTCTGTACATAATCGTTTAAAATATGGTCAGGGTTGTTTAATCATCAATAGTTTTCTTCAATCTCCATCGGAAAATACCTGTAAGCACCACCGAAATAACTTCATTTATGGTGGGAACAAGGAAGTAGTTTTAGATGAACAACCTATGATCACATTTGATATTGTTCATTAAGAACTAAATGGTTGAAATTCGTTAGTTCTTGACCATACTCAACATTATTGAAATATTTGCTATTTCTTGCTCTAGGGTCAAACTTGTGTTATAAATTGAGAGCATTTTCTTGTGACACTGTTATCAACAAATCAAAACTTGTTCTTAATAGCAAGAACTTGACGCATCTTTCTCGTTAACCATGGTAATTGTTATCCCTTGTTAGTAGTGAAATCACACGGGATAATGGGATTGTTGGAATCAATCAAATTCTTCTCCATCTTGAATATGGATATGAATGAGAATCTTCTATAAATTTATACTAATTTTCAATAGAGCAATCCCAATCAAACACTATGTTACCATAAGAGTAAAACTATGTAACTTAAAATTCATCTTTGAGAAGTGAAAATATGATTATCAAAAAGTAAAGAAAGGAAACAACACAAGCAGCAACAACAACAACGGCAACAACAGTAACAACAAAGTAAACAAACATAACTTCGTCTTCATGTATACATACACCCATTCTTTGATCGGATGCATGTAGAAAAATATTCATATTTTAACTATAAACTATTGATAATGAATATAATTGAAGGTAGTTTATATTAAATACACATGCATAGATATATTAATTAAAGACTTTTCACTTTGGGCTTTAGCCCTCATATGTATCAAAAAAAAAAAAAACTTTTCACTTTAGGAATATTCGCCCACATGAATTAAATTACACATTGCTATCTCTCAAAGCATGTGTAACTGCACCCATATGTCATAACAAGAAGAGGCGCTTAGGTTAGGTGTGATTGCATACAAACGTGAGCACTTGTTTCATTTTTGTTTTGATAAATAACACAGTTGATTATATTGTTAATTTATCACTATAAATTAATAGTGCATGATTTTGATTCGAATATCATTGACTTTTTTTTTTAAATCAATGATTGATTTTGCAACATGTAAGACATCCATTTATCATCCCATATTAGTTTTACTTGAATCAAATCAAGATTTACCTCAAAAAGAAGAAGAAAAAAACATAGAGAAGAGAGTGTTGCAGCTGCAAACGCAGGAGAGACATGAAAATGTTAAATTGCAAAATGGTCATTTATTTTGAGAGGGGGAGAAGCTGATATATTACATTTATTTATTTTTTTGGTGAATCAATTCACTCTTGAAGCTTTTGTTTCATGTTCAATATAAGAAAATTGAAGTATGGGCCACCCAATCAAAATGGGTTCCATGGATGGATAATAAGTAGAGATAATAAGGCCAAGACAATAAGAAAATATAACCACAAGCTAAATATTTTCATAAATGCTATCTAGTTGCTATTGCAAGTCAGTTGCTTATATTATTGCTAGTTCATACATGCGAAAGTGTTTTAAGTACTACCACACAACAATTTTATTCACATATCCAACCATGTTCTTAAGATTCTAAATTCCAAACCATACAGAAACCAGACAAACTGACTCAAATAGCAAAATGCAAACTGACTCGAAATAGATAATGTTTTGTTCAAATGACCATTCAAGCATCAGCAGTTGCATGCTTGGATATTGTCAATTGCAGCTGCTCCTTCTGAGCACCCACAACCTTGTCCACAACTTTTCCTTCTTTCAAGAACAGGAAGGTTGGCATAGCTTCAACTCCCCACTCCTCAGCAACAGTCTGAAGAAATTAATTGCAGGATTCTTAGTTAAAGAAATAAACCTCATAAAGCTTTAGGTTTAAGATTAAAAACAATAATAAGTTCATGTGGTAAATTTAGATATGCTCACCTTCAATTCATCAACATCAACCTTAAGGAAGGTGACATGTGGAAGAGTTTTAGCAATCTCTGCCAAAATTGGGGCAATGAAACGGCACGGGCCACACCAAGCAGCAGTAAAATCAACAACAATCTGTCAAAGTGATTTCCTATCAGTACTTTGAACTTGTTCAAAAATTAGAATCAACAATTTTAGAGAATCACAAATAATACCCAAGATGTCACAATCTTCAATGACAAGGCTTAAGCACAAAAATCATAGGCAGTTAAAAGTTCTAAGAACATAGGTCAAAGATTTGACATAAGGTTAGTTCCAGGCCAGTAATCATTGAAGTAATTACTGTAATGTCGAAAATTTCGTCTTGATATGTAACAACAGGCAGGTTTGTTGAAAAGGTTTAACATAAAGAAAGAAGAAAATGAACAGAACATTTCAAATTGTTAGACAATACATAATAAGACTAACACTAACCCTTATTTGTACTAATATTAGACATTTAGAGTCCTAACTCTAATCTAAGTATCAAGTCATGAACAAATTATGATAATAAATAAATACAAAATATGAAAACTAACTTAGACAATACAAAAGACAAAGAATTAGCCCTTCAGTTATACTAATATGAAAACTAAAAAATTACCCTAATGAGAAATTTGTCTCTCAACAATATATTTAGCTCAAATTTAATCCCAATTTCTTAAAACCCTAATATCCATTATTCCTTCTTACTTTCCACTCGAAATTTTCATAAACTGAATTGATTAACCATTTCAAACATTCTTTTGGTCAAAATATTACAAACAGAAACAAAAATGAAAATAACCCGAACTCCATTTCCTACAAAATCCATCAAAATTTCACCAAATTCCCAAACTATGAAATGTTAAAATAATTTCATATCCATATTCATCTTAGTAGAAACATCCAATTGAAGGATCAAATTGACACATCAACAACAACAGCAAAGAGGAATTCAAAAACCCTAGCAACCTAATAATTTCAAAATAAAAACGCAAAAAGATAGATCAAACAATTACCAGTTTCTTGGACTCCTTTCCCTTCTCGATATGTTCCTTCCAAGCATCCACACTGTGAACTCCGATAACCTGTCCCTCAATAGCTGCCATTTTCTTCTTTCTTCGTTTTTCGCTTTCAAAAATTTTCTTTTCTTTAAAAATTGCTCTGATCCCTAATTGAAAACCCTCTACATCTTATATACTCCAAGAAACTCTCAGGAAAAAAATACGTTCACGCGCTCTATGCGTTGTCAACATCTACGTGTCACAATCTCATATGCCAAACCCTTCACTCGTCATCACCCATGTCATAACATCAACAAGAAACGCGTCAAATGTGAACGCACACACTCACGTAACCAATTTTAATTCGCATATTTTTATCAACTTTTTTTTTGGTCGGTCATTTTTTTAATTTTCTAAGGTTTGGGTTGGGCCATGAATTTCTTTGGGCCGAAGAAAATGAATCGGGCTTCAATATCATACCCCGTTCATTTCATAAAATACCGATATTCCCACGTGGAATATTCAGAACCACGTGCTAATTCCAAATTATTATCATCTCATCCACAAAATCTAGCTTGTGCTCAAAACCAATAGATTTTTTTGTTCAACATCTTCATCTTCATGTATGTATGTATGTAATTTTTTCATTTCAGTGGCTTAGCTAGTTCGAGTGTGACTGTGAAGTAGAAAAATAATTCAATTAGAGTATGATTGATAATGGTAAATGACTAAGTGGAAATGTTGTGACCACATATTCAGAAATTAACCTATAGTTTCTCAGATTAATTTCATTCTCTCTATTCTCTTTCTCTGTTCTAAAATGGCATTTCCAATTACACAGCTTATCCCTTCATCAACATCACCGTTTCTACCTTACAACTTTCCTTTGTTAAACCTCACTCCACTCAGTCCACTTTCCTTAAACCCTAAAATTCCATTCTCAACACCTACGCCGCCGTATTTTAATGTTCTCAACCACTCTCGCTACCGGAAAGCTACTTCGAATCTCCGATGTTCGGCGTCTTTCCCGGAGAAGAATTATTCCAACTCTTCCAACTCAGAAGACGATGTAACGGAACTCCCTCTGTTTCCTCTTCCTTTAGTTCTCTTCCCCGGAGCAATCCTTCCTCTCCAGATCTTCGAGTTCCGTTACCGTATCATGATGCAGACACTCCTCCACACCGATCTCCGATTCGGCGTAATCTACACCGATCCTGTTTCAGGAACAGCTGAAGTAGGTTGCGTAGGAGAAATCATAAAGCACGAACGACTCGTCGATGATAGATTCTTCTTGATCTGTAAAGGTCAAGAGCGTTTTCGTGTCACGAAAGTTGTTCGTAAGAAACCCTATCTTGTTGCTCGTGTGGCGTGGTTGGAAGATAGACCTTCACCATCTGCTGACGTGGATGTTGACGGTTTAGCAAACGAAGTAGAAACTTACATGAAAGACGTTATTAGGTTATCGAATCGATTAGGTGGAAAAGCTGAAAAAGAAGTTGGTGATTTGAGAAGGAACTTATTCCCAACGCCGTTTTCGTTTTTTGTTGGAAGCACTTTTGAAGGAGCTCCTAGAGAGCAACAAGCTTTGTTGGAATTGGAAGATACTGCTGCAAGATTGGCGAGGGAGAAAGAAACTTTGAAGAATACGCTTAATTATTTATCTGCTGCTTCTGCTGTTAAAGATGTTTTTCCATCTTCATCTTCTCCTTCTTCTCCGTCTTAGAGTAAGGTGTGTGAAAGGTATTGTTTGCATCGACAATAGGCAATAGAGCACTCATATAATTATATACTGGGAAAAACTTGTAAATTCTCCTAAGTGTAATTTTTTATATGCTAATCATGTTGTCTTTGTTATTAATTTTTGGATGATGATGCATTTTGTTTTATTCCATATACAATATACAATACAACGACGATGATACTTGATAGTAGTAGATATGGTTTGTCGAAACAAGTTATGGATGTTCAAATGTCACTACTCTAAATATGGATTGCTTATTAATGAGATCTAATGACGACAAACTAAACTACTGTTTAGTTAGAGTTAGGTGGAATATATTAAATTAGTTTTTGGCTGCTTAACGCATCTATATAATGTGAATATCAATTCAACCAATATATCTTATTCTTTAACTTTTGGGGATTATCCTGATTCAATATGGTATCAGAGCCGAAAATAACGAGTCAATTCAATCAAGATTTTGTATTCCCCAACTCTTGAAAATCCTCCTGATTCAATATAAACAGTTGAATGGCGGTAGTTTATCAGAACTAAAGGCAATTTTCTATTAACTCAAACAATAAGTTATTAGTATTATGAATGTTATGTTGGCCAAATCCAAAATCAGGCCTAGCATCATACTATGTTTTGATGGATAAATGTTAGTTGTTTGGTGTGCTACAACTGTTAGTAGTTACTAACTTACTATAGAGGGAGGGAGAATTTGTTAGCAGAGACCTAATCATGAACCTCCTACATAATACTCATTCATCTTCTCAACTCATACCACTGGATCACACATTTGGAAATTCTACTCTATTACGTTATGCTAATTTTTTATATTGGTTGGATATGTAGATTGTTGCCAAATATCATATGAGGTCTTTGTTGTACAAAAATTGAAAAATCAATCAATGTTTTGGTTGGTTGGCATGCTTTTGCAGTCACTACATCATCTCATTTTGGTTTGTTATTCTGCAATGGTTTCTGGTGTAGTATACGGTTTTATTTGTGGTCCCTAATTCGGGCAATGGTTTTATAAGAATTTGTAACTTGCTATCCTCCTAGTGCTGTAGCTCTCTCCTTGTATAATTTGTCTTGTATCTTGTATGGGATATCCTGTTGAGCATTCATATGTATTTCTCTGTTTTGTTATTAGTCTAATAAACTACAAAAATGTACTCTTTTCAAGCACTTCTGGTGCTTTTTTTTAGTCAAACAGAGGAGTTTCATTCATTCAAAAGGCATATAAAAGCAAAATATTACATCATGAGTATATCACAACCCGCTAATGGGGTATCCACTAATGAGGAAAGTACATAACTAATGCAAAATCAAAACAGATACAACTTTAAGCACAAGATTTGCTCTTGACTTGCACATCTATGAGGTCATGGCTAGCTCGGCAAGCTACAAACAGCAGCAACAACCAAAGATCACTTCTATTTTAAGTTATACATAATACATATTGTTGGAACATAGAAACACAATAGTGTGAGAATTGAAATTAAAATTCCCGAGTCTCACATTTGGTAGTAGAGCATGTGTATAACATACTAGTGTGTATAATTAAAAATAAATAAATAGGTTATTTTCTATATAAGAGCATGGGTTGAAAAACCACATGTAACTTATTTTTCTATTTATCTGATAGGAGCAAGTCACTCTCCATTCCACTGTTTCTATTATTTAGTTGATAGGAGCAAGTCACTCTCCATCCCATATTCACCATACTGCAATCCACAACCAAGCATATGCCAACCTAGGCTAACTTAAGACAGACCAGGGTCTAATGGTAGACCTAAGGATGTTTCTTACTGCAGTATCTCCCATGTCTGTCTTATTTTAACAAGTGTTTGTTTGAGAGGGAGATTTAGGAGAGAAGGTGAGGACTTATTTTTCTTAACTAAGTTAAACAAGCTACAAAATGTTTTTTCAAAATCTTAAATATATAACAATATATAGAACTAGTCCTCCAAAATCTCCCTTCTAAACAGACCCTAACATAAGTAAGATATCACAAAATAATTCTACATGAGAATGAGACAATACATGCTTACTTTATGAGGATTTTGTACAAAAATTGAAAATCATGTTTTGGATGGTTGGCGTGCTTTTCAAGTTACTAATTTCATTTCATTTGTTATTCCACAATGGTATCTTAATAGTAATTTGAACAATCAATTTTGTAGTGTAATTTATGCTATGTATTAGAGATCCTGTTGAGCATTCATTCATATGTATTTCTCCTCTGTTTTGTTATTAGTCTACTGAACTACAAAAATATACTCTTTTCAACTTTCAAGCACTTCAGGTTCCAAGTACAATTTAGGCATGGCAATGGGGCGGGGCGGAGACGGATTTTGCCTTCCCCAAACCCAAACCCATATAGTTCGGGTTTTCCCCAAACCCATTCCAATTCCAAGCGGGAATAAAAAGTATAACCCCAAATCCAAACCCAATGGGGATCGGGTATCCCGACGGGGTTCGGGTATCCCGTTATACCTCTTTCAACATAAATTTGGATTGCATTTTAATATTTTTTTTATTAAAAAAAGAAGTTAAAGGCCCAAAAATTATTTTGTTTCAACGATATTTTTTTAAATATAGAAAAGAAATAGAGAAAATAGTTTGTTTAATACTCAAATTAAGGATAAAAAATAAACATATGAATGTAATTTAAGCGATTGTTTAAGGATTTCTAATTTAAAAGAGGTAAAATTTAATTTTAATATAAGCGGGGCGGGTTCGGGGACGGGTTTGGGGTGGGTATCAATGTCCCCATTACCCGCCTCAACCCCGTCTTTTGAAATCGGGGAAAACTCAAACCCGTATCCAAACCCAGTCAACTCGGGTTTTCCCCGTCAAAGCGGGTATGGTTTGAACGGATACTCGCGGGTATGGGTTTTATTGTCATGCCTAGTACAATTAAACTATTCCTCAAAATTTCACAAAGTGACTTGCTTCACTATTGTTATAGAAAACGTTGTTATTCTCTTTTATTGGCATGATTGATTTATACCCTGCTGCATGTTTTAGCCCAACAGAGAAACATTTTCTTCATTTGAACAAAAATAATGGTTTCTGATCTAAAATTGATTTGGAAAAAAAGAACACTAATGAAGTTGATGGCAAACATTTCATTTGATTATGAAATTCAAGTTGTTCAGGTTTGAGGTGCACGACGAAATATAGTTCAATTAAGTCATCAATGAATACAACTCATCCCATATTCACCAACTTGCAATCCACAACAAGGCATCTGTAACTCTAAGCTAACTTAAGAAGTAACATAAGTTAGCACTAATTATTTCTCTGATACACATACAGTATAGATTTAACAACTCTGCTAATAAGACAGTGAGGAATACATTTAAAAACACAGATGCATCCTCCCTAGTATTACATTCGGATTATACGAGCATTCCCTAACCTATCAATATCCCATACTATGATTTGTTTCTTTTCGGACCCCATTTGACTGCTAGAAATATAATGACTCGGAGTAATACAAACTGAATGCCACTTGGAAGGATTCAACAATACAAATGAACGATGTAAACGATAAATACTCAATGAGATCTCCAATCTCTTTTCTGATGGAAAGCATCTTCTTTATCAGATGGCATTGTTATCGCTGTCCCATTTGCAATTCTCTGCATGTTATCGAGTGAAGTCAGTAAGCATAAATAAATAAATAAAACTGCAGCCAGTAACATGGTAATCAGATATGTAGTGTTGATTTCAAATCTTGTGAACAATAAATAGATTTGATTACAACCTCTCTGACACACTCTAAATTATTGCTTGGACCACATAGTCATTTAAAAAAAATATGATTTGTTCAATAGTGTATAGAGAGATTGTCCTTAGCATTCCTCTTAGAAATTATATGTTGACAAATCTATCATGCCGTTTGTTTAACATTAGACCATCTACTTATGATTAGTATAGGAAGGATATCATTAATACAAACCTTAAGACATTGGCCCTTTCTTGTGTCGCAAACTGGATAGTCTTGTGGGCAACAGCTACGCTTGTCTTTACAACACACAGCAGAAGTTAAACCACAGCATTTCCAAGAGAAACATATTCCAAGAAATTTTGTGGCACAACAACAAGTTTCCCCTCTTGAACAGCGAGTAAACAAATTACACCTTACAGGACCTGGTGGAGGTGGGACAGGAGGATTAGGGCTGGATTTGGTTGGATATGAAGCTAACATGTTTATTCCACATAACCCTGCAGAATTATCAGTGTTTCGTAACATGTGTATATAACCATTCATTCCCCAATATTTTCCCCACGAATTCTTCACAATCCAATAATCTACTCCATTTTCCGAACCATATCCTACAATCAACACCGCATGATCAAGAGAAGTTGAACATGGTCCAGTGAAGATACCCTGAAATACAAATAAGATCGACATTTTATTGCAATAGTAATTGATGAACCTAAGTTACTAATATTTACGAATATCATTGAGCTTAACCTTTGAGTATAATTGGAAAGCCCTTGCACTACCGCATATGCCTACGCTAACAGGTTGAACAGCAACAGCCTTTAGTAGTTTTTTCTCATCGTTTGGAGGAACATCAGTATAACCATCAATTGTAACAACACGCCTTTTTAACTGTAGGATTAGATGTAAGTAAAAGGTAAATGCAAGTGCTAATGATAAGACAATCCACAAATATTTGACAAACTACAAAACTATTCAGTATTTTTTGTTTGGAAAACAAGCAAATACCTTGTCCTTTCTGCAAAGTACTTGACGAGCTTGATACGGGTAATCTTCCTCGGTGTCAATCCCTTTGTTGTCAATGATAAATTGGTATGCATAGTCCATGAGTCCACCATCACAACCACTATTATAAGTAGTATCACAATCTACCAGTTCTTGTTCAGAAAGGCTTACAAGAGAACCCGTCACAATTTTATTTATCCCTTCGATAGCACCGGTTGCCGAAAATGACCAACAAGCACCTGCATAATATACATAGGTTTAGATTCCAATAAAGTTTTCTAATGCTTAAAGAAAAAAGTAGCTTCTCTCATAAGTTGAAATCAATTTGAGTAGTGTTATTTGAACATCACAAATCCGACAGTGTACATGTATAAAAAATACACTCAAATAAAGATACAAAACCATATCATTATGTACTGTCTGTGTTATCCAAATATCATTTCTAACAAACTTTGCATCTCATTTTATTAGAAATATACTTTTTCATGAGTTAAAAAAGCTAAATACTTTTTAGTTGAAAAGCTTCCATAAGGTAGAAGCTTATCTAAACTGTAGAAAACAAGATCAACAAAATTGTATATATGTCCAAATCCAATGAGTCATACCAACCCAACAATATCTCTATAAGCTAGGACATACAAAAATAATCCCAATTCACATAATCACATCTCACAAACAAAACACAGTATGATTAACATTCAAGTTATAGCTTTTAGAACATATATACAAAACTGAAAAATCAATTTTAATAATAATTGTAGAAAACAAGTACCACAGCTTCCTTGGTCTTTGACAGAAGTAACAGCGCCACTGTTTCTCCAATCAATCTCAGAAGGAACTTGTAGAACCACATTATCATCATCAGATTGATGATTTTGAAAACGTTCGAATTTGAATTTTAGCAACGAAGAAGGTGGAAGACCGAGACGAGTGGTTTTGAATTCATGATGAGTGAGATCTGCGAAAGCGTTGAGGGAGAGGGTATAACTGGAATTTTCCATTTGGTTATGTTGTGTGATAAAAGCATAATTGTCTTCGAAAACTTTGAACCTGTAACGTTTTTGTTCTTGAGAAGGATAAGTTTTGCCATGTTGTTTGCACCAGTCTTGGAAGAGTTTCGAAGTGTCGGAAGCAGAGACCAAAAATGAAAGAGACAAAAGGAGAAAGAGAGAAAACAATTGTAGCATGAAAGTGAAACAGTTCATGATTTGTTTTTGTGGAAAAGTCGAGTTTTGATTGCTTAAAGATAAAATTAGATAAGAGCCAGATTCAGCTACCAACGTGCTTTATTAATAGGACAAGGCTACCATGCACAAGGGACTTACGTCTCCCATGGTGCACAAGTTTGTTTAATGGTTGGATTATGATAGTCCACAAATTTTATCATGCCCTACACGCACATGAATATTTTCATTTTAATTTTTCTTTCTCGTTCACTGTCCCTTTCCGCCCATCTTCACTGCCCGACTTTGTCACTGTAAATGACATAAAATGATATCTTTAATTCAATAAAATTTATATCAAATTAATATTATTTTTTTTTTACAAAATCAAATTAATATTATTTAAGATTCTTAAAATTTGTTAATTTAGTTTAATATTTTAAATTTGTTAATTTAATCAATATATCTTTTATATATTGTTATTATTATTATATTAATTTTTAAATGCTGTTTTTTTTTTTAAAAAAAAATTCTTTATATATCAAAAGTACTAAAAGAAAGTGACGATATGGATTGATTTTTATAACAAAATATATGACAAAACGTTATATATAAATCAAAACATACAACAACCTTTTTTTTTGACAAAACGTACAACAACATTTTAAAAAAGAGATATAACGACGAAAATAAAAAAAGGTACAACATATAGTAAGAAAAAAATGGATATGGAAAAGCGTAAAAAAAATAGGTACAAATTTTTTTTTTTTAAATTGTAATAAATTTTAAAGGATAAAAAAGAATTTAAGATAAATTTATAAGGGTAAAATTGGAAGAAAAAATAATAAGTTATAAGCTCATAAGCTACTTGAAATAGCGCTGAAAAATAAGTTATAAGTCATTAAAATAAGCTATAAGCTCATGATGAAAAGACTGTTACGAAACAGGTCTTTTAGCTTATCTATTACTATGGGGTGGGTGGGGTAGCTCAGTTGGCACTTGCTGACTGAGCGGGTGTAGGCTGTTGGTCAGGGGTTCGATCCTTGGCAGCAGCAAATATAGTATTTTCTTTGTAAACAAGTTGGTGGTACTTATAAACCATCAACTTTAGAAATGAAGATAAAAAGGATACAAATTTTTGGAATGACTTTTTCATTATACCTATATTACCCTTAAAAAAAACTACCAAAAAAAAACTAAATATTTGTATATGTTGAAAAATAACTTTCACATAAAAATAGATTTTCAGTTTTTTTTAGTAAATAATTTTTTTTTCTCTTAATAACTAAGCACAACTTCCACGTAAAAGTATGTTTTCAGTTTTTTTATAGTAAAAAAATATATATTTTTTCTTCTTAATAACTAGTCACAACAAAAAAGGAGGTTAAGTAGTTATCAATTAACTAAATCCGATAAAAAAGGAGATTAAGTAGTTATTTATATTTGCACAATAGAGAATTTCGATCACAGCAAATAAAAAAAAGAATATCGATCACACAAATGGGCACGGTATAAGACATAAGTTATAAGTTAGTTTTTTGGACTTGCCAAACAGACCCTAATATGAGATGAATATAATTAAAAATTAGCAAAAGTACATTTTTGGTGCTTTATCTTATTTTTTTGTAACACTTTAGTCTTTTATCTTTTATTTGTAACACTTATTTGGTCCTTTATCTTTTATTTCTAACACTTTGGTCCTTTATCTTTTATAACATTCACATATAAACCTCTTTTCTCATATTTTTTTTATTAAAAAAATACTGAATTTTATTTTCTAAATTACATTTTTATTAAAATTAAATAAAACTCATAATTTTGATCAATATGTTCATCATCTTCATCAATTATTTCTTATTTTTATCTTCTTTAAAGGACCAAAATGTACAAATAAAAGATAAAGGACCAAAGTGTTACAAAAAAAATAAAGGACCGAATTGTTACAAATAAAAAATAATGGATCAAAATGTTAAAAAAAAAGATAAAGATTAAAAGTGTTATTTTGCCTTAAAAATTATACAATGTAGGAAGTCCATGATGATCTATAATAATCTAATGGATAATACTATTTGTGCACCATGGGAGACCTAAGTCCCTTGTGCATGCTAGCATTGGCCTTATTAATAATCACAATTAACAACAACTTAGCAACATCACAACTATAAATCTCCCTAAAAAATAAATAAATACATATTTCTTAGGACGTTATTAAAGTTTTTTTATTTTTGTCAACTAATTTGGTGGCTAGAAATTTTTGCCTTAAAGGTGAATAAGTAAAGTGTTCGAGGTTTGAATCTCAGCTCCTGTGTATATAATATGATGTCTCTGCCAATTGAGCTAAGCTCACGGGGACGATGCTATTAAAGTTCTATTTAGCAAAAATAACATGTTTATAAATGGTGTATTTGCTAACACAAATAAGCTAGATTATAGTTTATTATATTAACTTCTAAGTTTATTTTATAAAATTAGAGGTGTTTGGTAACAAGTATTTTTTACTAGCTTATAGTTTTTTTTTTCCAGATGTTATTTCAAGTAGCATTTGAGTTTATAGCTTATAGTTTATTACCTTTTTATTCCAATTTTAAATCTTATTATTTTAATTTATTTTTTTTTAATAAAAAATCACTCACTCAAAAAAATAACTACTCATTTATATAAAATAATTATGTACTTTTATGTCATTTTATATTGGAAAAAACTATTTATCACGAATAATATTATTGCGAAGCTGTCACGACAAGAGATTTTGTATTGTAGGTAAGTCTCTATTCTCTAATTTCATCAACCCACTCGTGTATTCTGACAAAGAAGAAGATCAAACGGTGGCAATTATTCGCAAGGCATTCGTGAAATTGCTTTCGCGATAAATAACAAAGCCCTTTTATAATTACAACAGTTAAATATATCAAACACTTTAATTTCATTCTACTAATTTTTCAGCTATCAGTTAAAAGCTAGCTTATAAGTAGTTTATCTCAGATGAGCAGGCCCGGCCCAATATCATGTGCCACATGAGCAATGGCGTTGGGCCTCAAAAAAGTGAAGGCCTCAAAAAAAAATTATATAGCAGGTAGTATTAGTAAATAAAGGGGGTAGAAACTTAAAGTAGTTCTTCAAATTGTTAAGCTCAATGCTGTCAGACCCAGTTTGTTAAAAGAAAAAAAAACATTTAAAAGAAGAACAAAGAAAGAACACGGGCTGCTGGCTGCATGACAAGTAGGCCCAGTTTGTCAAAAGAAAAAAAATTAAAACACAAAAGTATGGAAAAATTAAAAGAAGAAGGAAGGGTAAAACAAAGTCACCGCCATCAATCTTCATCACAATTCACAAATCACAACAAAGGTTTGAAGTCCACCGCACCACCATTAAATTATTCAAATAGTTTCCATCACCGGCGCCGCTCTAATCAGTCTCCATTAAAATTGAAACGAAGCTAAAAATTACAATTTTAAACTAAAAATAACAATTTGGGTTTTCTAGAAACTAAGAATTTTGTGTATTAGTTTATGATTTTTTTGTTAAAAAATTGCATTTATTTATCAAAGGGCCACATTTAATATTTTGTACATGGTCACCAAAAACTCGGAGACGGCCCTGCAGATGAGTTTATGGTTTTTAGTGGATGAATTAACTGATTGAATTTGTAGTGTTTGAAAAAAATTGAGGTTTGACTGGCTTATATATATGAAATGACATAAAAATATATGTTTAATTATGTTAAGAAGTCCCACATCGATCGATTGCGAGATGGCTTGAACATGTGTTTGTAAAGTAGAAGCAATCCTCACCTTACAAGCCAGCTTTATGAGAATGAGTTAGGTCAAATACTCAATTCTAAAAAATTAATATTTTTTTCAAGTATGGTAATAGAGGTAAAATTGAAAGAAAAAGTTATAAACTTTTAAGTTATGAGCTTATTAGTTATTACAATAAAATATAAACTAGTGAAAATAAGTTATAAGTTTGCGAGAAAAAAATTACTAAATAGGTGATTTTTTCAAAATAAGCTTATAATCTATAAGGCAGAAGCTCAAATTTGGCATCACTAAACATAACATAAATTAAGTATGTTAAGCACTATATAATTTTTTTTTACACAAGTAAGAGAATAAACTTGGGAACCAAATTATTAAAAATTGATAAAAAAAAAAGAAGAATAAATATAAGACCAACTTACAAATCACTAGAGTTAAAACATTTTAGAAATATTCATAATTGATAGTTCAACTTGACAACTATAATACATGTTATTTTATACGAGTATGACAAAATCATGGTGAGACAATGATTTAATTAAACCTCTAATTTAGATTTTACTTTGTAATTCTGTCAAATTTACTATGAAATAAATATACACACTTTAAATTACTACACTTGTTTTTTAATTATCAGTGCACTCTAAATGTGTTCTACAATAAAATAAAAGAGTCATTAAAAAATAATTTTACATTATTGAAAGATGTTTTATGATTTTATATTTTTAAATATAGAATAATTGTGTCAAAAAAAAAAAAAAAAATATAGAATAATAGAAACATTAATTATTATACAAAAAAAAGAGTAAAATTTACTGCATGTGTACGCGCGCGTGTGTTTAAAGTTATTTTACAAATTTAATGGCCATTCATTGAGTTTATTGATGTTGTGAGTTCAATTCCCCCTTACACTATTTTTCTAATTTCTTGAAATAATTTTTTTTAAAAAAAATAATAATCAAAAGCCAAGGAGTAGAACTCACACCCCTCCACTCTTAACAAAGACATGCTACCACTAGCCATTTGACATTTCATAATGGCTTAATCATTATTTTTGTCCCTGTAAGTTCGTGATTTTTTGGTTTTAGTCCCTGTATATTTTTTTGTTGCAAATTAGTCCTTGTATGTTCAAATCTTTTGGTTTTAGTCCCTTAAAACTAAAATTCGCAGGAAAATCTGCAGGAAACCAGCGAATTTTCCTGCAGATTTTCCTGCGGATTTTAGCTTTAGGGGCTAAAATAAAAAAGATTTGCACATGCATGGACTAATTTGCAACAAAAAAAGATACAGGGACTAAAACAAAAAATTTATGAACTTATAGGGACAAAAATGATGTTTAAGCCTTTCATAAATCTAATTTTCGGCTACAACACTTAACCCATTGTATGAATAATGGGCCCGATAAGATTACAAAATTTTGAGGTCCACGAAATATTGAGGCCTTAGGCTAGAGGTCTGCTTGCCTTGCTTCTGAGTCCGACCTATTCATTTGTAACTTTTTTAATTTTTCAACCCTAGTCAGTGTTCATTTGTATTTTTTTATTTTGTTAAATAGTTTAGTGAATAAAATTTCACATTGTAAAATAAATAAGTGAGTGTACCATGATTCAAACTTCAGTTCTACATATTACAATGTAATGTTCCTACCAACTGAGTTATGTTCGCATGGACCTATTCACTTCTAATTTAAACCCCAACAAATTATTAATTGGAGGCGATTGTCAATAGCTATTGCAACCTAACGTTTTTTAGTGATATTTTTACATTAATTTCATCCATCAAAAAAGTTCTTACACGGAAAATACAAAAAATAGAAAATTAAGCGAGAGTTTTATTTAACTTGATTGTTTGACACCTGAGTTGCATGTCAACAAATGCACAAGAAAAGTGTATACAAGAGAAATGAACACTGAGGCTCATGTTGGACACGGTACGTCTGAACCCTCATGCCAGGTAGCAATGTAACCCCACCACAACGGCCACATTTTAGGTACATGTATCTATCATTTATTCTCATTTACTTTCCTTGCTTTGGAAATATAAATTGTATTTATTACTCGTTGTTTTTCCGATGTAACTCTCATTATATTTCAATATCCTCCACAATTCATAGTATTCTCATAAGTGTGTTATCCGATATCATAATGATGAAATCAGACATGGAAGTTGAGGAGAGATTTTTTTTGAAGAAAGTGGCACATTCCAACTCTAGAAAAGGTTGTATGAGAGGTAAAGGAGCCCCTGAAAATGCAAGTTGCACTTACAAGGGCGTGAGACAAAGAACTTGGGGTAAATGGGTTGCTGAAATTCGTGAACCCAATCGTGGCGCTCGCCTTTGGCTTGAAACATTTAAAACGTCTCGTGAAGCTGCCTTGACTTATGACATTGTTGCACGTAAGCTTTATGGGTAGTAGAGCATACTAATGTGTATAACATACTAGTGTGTATAATTTTATTTTATGCATACTAGTGTGTATAATTAAAAATAAATAAATAGGTTATTTTCTATTTAAGAGCATGAGTTGAAAAACCACTTGTAACTTATTTTTCTATTTATCTGGTAAGAGGAAGTCACTCTCCACTCCACTGTTCCTAAATTATTTAGGAAAGGGGTTATATTTTCATGATCTGTGTGTATAAAATTTCTTAGTCATAACCAATTCATACGACTATAATGGTATTTCAATTGGACAAAATCATGGTTATATTTTCATATAACTATTGTTTTTGGCTCCATCTTTTTGAAGTTAACCCGTAAGTCATTTTGTGCATCTATTTATGGACAAAATCATTCAATAAATCTTGATTCATCTAAGGACTATTAATGGATGGGATTAATAAATATTGTATTGGGTCTGACTAGAAAAATATTTATTATATTTATATCAAATTACAAGCATGTTGTTAGTTTACAATAGTAAGCGATAATACTGTTACTTGTATTAGTCTATAAAATTCCACAAAGTAGCTTGTATTAGTCTATATAATCGATTTATACACAACACACCATGTTTTATCCTGACAGAAGCAATAATTCTTCATTTTAACTAAAATCATGAAATTCAAGTTGTTCGGTTTTAAGGTGCACCAACTATATTCCAATTATATCGTCAATGAATACGATTCATCCCATATTCACCATATTGCAATCCACAACCTAAGCTAACTTAAGACAGACCAGGGTCTAATGGTGTAGACCTAAGGATGTTTCTTACTGCAGTATTTCCCATGTCTGTCTTATTTTAGTAAGTGTTAATTTGTTTGAGAGGGAGATTTACGAGGGAAGGTGGGGACTTATTTTTCTTAACTAAGTTAAATAAGCTATAAAATGTTTTTATAAACAAGTGTTAATATGATCATTTTTTTTTTTGACAGAAGTTGTAATATGATCATATATCACAATATTCTTTCAATTTTTTCAAGTCTTAAATATATATATCAAGATATAGAACTAGTCCTCCAAAATCTCCCTTCCTAACAGACCCTAACATAAGTAAGATATCACAAAAAAATTCTACATGAGACAATACATGCTTACTTTATGAGGATTTTGTACAAAAATTGAAAATCTTGCTTTAACAACTCTGCAACTAAAACTGTGAGGAGGAATACATTTCAAAACACAGATGCATCCTCCCTAGTATTACATTCAGATCATACCAGCATTACCTAACCTATCTATATCCCATTCTATGATTTGTTTCTTTTCGGATCCCATTTGACTGCTAGAAATATAATGACTGGAGTAATACAAACTGAATGCCAAACGGAAGGATTCAACAATACAAATGAACGATGTAAACGTAAACACTCAATAAGATCTACAATATCTTTTCTGATGGAAAGTATCTTCTTTATCGGATGGCATTGTTGTCGTCGTCCCATTTGCAAATCTCTGCAAGATATCGACTGAAGTCAGTAAGCATAAATAAATAAAAAATGCAGCCAGTAACATGGTAATCAGAAATGTAGTGTTGATTTCAAATCTTGTGAACAATAAATAGATTTGATTACAACATGAGGAATGATAATGACAACCACCTCTTGACACTCCAAATCATTTGCTTGGACCACATAGTCATTTTAAAAAAAAAAAAATTTGCTCAATAGAGTGTTTAGAGAGATTGTCCTTAGCATTCCCCTCTTAGAAATTATATGTTGACAAATCTATCACGCCGTTTGTTTAACATCAGACCATCTACTTATGATGAGTATAGAAAGAAGATAATTGATACAGACCTTAAGACATTGGCCCCTCCCTGTGTCGCAAACTGGATAGTCTTGACCACAGCATATCCAAGAGAAACATATTCCGAGAAATTCCGTGTAACAACAACATGTTTCCCCGCTTGAACACTCAGAAAACCAATCACATAGTACAGGTGGAGGTGGGATAGGTGGATTAGGGGTGGTTTTGGTTGGATATGAAGCTCTCGTGTTTATTCCACATAACCCTGCAGAATCATCAGTGTTTCGTAACATTAATGCATAACCTCTCATTCCCCAAAGTGTTCCCCATGAATTCTTCACAATCCAATAATCTACTCCATTTTCCGAACCATATCCTACAATCAACACCGCATGATCAAGAGAAGTTGAACATGGTCCATCGAAGATACCCTGAAATACAAATAAGATTGACATTTTATTGCAACAGTAATTAATGAACCTAAGTTACTAATATTTACGAATATCATTGAACTTAACCTCTGAGTATAATTGGAAAGCCCATGAACCACCGCATATGCTTACGCTAACAGGTTGAACTGCAACAGCCTTTAGTAGTTGTTTCTCATCGTTTGGAGAAACATCAGTATAACCATCAATAGTAACACGCCATTCTAACTGTAGGATTGGATGTAAGTAAAAAGTAAATGCAAGTGCTAATATCAACAAAACTAATAAACAGTGAAGAGTTAAAGTGAACGATTCGACAAACTACAAAATTTATTCAATATTTTTTGTTTGAAAAACAAGCAAATACCATGCCCTTGCCGCAACTTGGTTGACGTCGAGCTCGATACGGGTAATCTTCCTCGGTGTCAATCCCTTTTTTGTCAATGACATATTGGTATGCATAGTCCACAAGTCCACCATCACAACCACTATTATAAGTGGTTTCACAATCTACCAGTTCTTGTTCAGAAAGGCTTACAAGAGAACCCGTCACAATTTTATTTATCCCTTCAATAGCACCGGTTGCCGCAAATGCCCAACAAGCACCTGTATAATACACATACATTTAGAGCTCCTTTAAATAAAGTTTTCCAATGCTTGAAGAAAAAAAAAAGCAAATTACAATGGTAACTACCATTCATAAGTCTAGGTAATCTACTTGCAAAATTGCAGATTCAGCTAAACCTCACTATAACAGTATAATTGTCTATTTATGCATTATAGTTTGAGAATCTAAAATACTATCAAACCAGCTATATCTTTCAAATAAGTTTATATGGTAGGAAACAAAAATTTATCCCAATTCACATATAACATTCAACTTTCAAGTTAGAGCTTTTAGAACAAATGCAAATTGATTTAGGTCATGTTTGGATAAATAACTTAATTTAGCGTTTATAACATAAAGAATTAATATATACTACTAAGTGCTTACTTCTATAGCAAAAGATAACAAAGTTGAATTATTATCGTATAAACTATAAGCTGCATTCATAAGCTATTCTAAAGAACATATAGAAATAAGCCGAAAACAAGTACCACAGCTGCATTCATAAAGAATTAATATATAAGTGCTTAATTCTATAGCAAAAGATAAAACAAAGTCGAATTATTATCGTATAAACTATAAGCTGCATTCATAAGCTATTCTAAAGATTAAAGAACATAGAAATAAACCGAAAACAAGTACCACAACGTCCTTGATCTTTGACATCAGTAACAGCACCATTCTCTACCCAATCAATCTCAGAAGGAACTTGTAGAACATCATCATCATCATCATCATTGGATTCTTGATCTTGAAAACGTTCCAATTTGAATTTTAGCAACGAAGAAGGTAGAAGACCAAGACGAGTGGTCTTGAATTCTTGGTGAGTGAGATCAGCGAAAGCGTTGAGGGAGAGAGTGTAACTGGAATTTCCCATTTGGTTATGGTGTGTGATAAAAGCATGATTTTCTTGAAAGACCTTGAACCTGTAGGGTGTGCTTGTTTGAGTAGAAAAGTGAGAGAGAGAGTAAGGGACGAGAGAGTTAGAAGAGAAATGGCCATTTCTCTTGGTTGGCAGGGCAATGAAATAGGAGAGAGTGATTAAATTAAACGTGGGACCCACAACTTTTTTACTCTCTTCAATGCTGCGAAGAAACTCCTTGTATATGCACTTTTTTGGCCAATTTCCATGTATGCCCTTGCATTGATAACAACACCCAACATTCATAATCTATGAAGCCCCGATACGCGACACGATACGGATACGATACGATACCGATACGCCGATACGTGAAAATTTTGAAAAATCCATATTCGATACTGGCGCGATACGTTATTTAAAAATTAATTTTAAAATTAAATATATAAATGCACAATATATAAACATGACTAAAATAAATAATATTAATAATGATAATTATTTTTTGAAAGACAAAAAAAATTATTATTATTATTATAAACGTCAATAGTTCATAAGCTTGCACAAGAGAAAAATAGTTTGAGGCTCAACATACGAGGGCTCCTCAGTCGTAACTAAATACATATAATAACTCAAAAAACATATAATAGTCATGACATCTAGCCTCTTTAACAAGCCCATCTTGTAGCAATAGCAGACAATTATATAGGTCTTGCAGCTGACCAATTAAAAACACAAAGCATCCATTCTTATACTAGAATTTTGGGACAAACTCAAATACTTAACAACCTGTTATATAGTGGGACACCATAGTAATTTCAGAACAGTGACAAAGACAAAAAATATTAATTATAATAAATTAACATCATTAATACTAAGTTAAGTATTTGTGTCTCATTAATATTGTCCTAAAAAATAATGATCACCAGTACATTTTAAGTTATACATCTTAAGTTAAGTATTATACAAAAAAAACATCATTAGTACTATCCCAAAAAACATCACTAGTATTATCCAAAAAAAGACATAGTTAGTTACCCGTGCAACAACATAATAGTTTGACATTCACTATGAAACACGGATTGTATAAGATATTATTTTTTTATTTAAAAATAAAGATTTAACCGATACTTTTCCGATACGAGTATCGGAAAGTATCGGACGCGTATCGGATATTATTTTTTTATTTAAAAATAAAGATTTAACCGATACTCTTCCGATACGAGTATCGGGACGTATCGGACGAGTATCGGTATCGAGGACGTATCGGACACGATACTTCACCATTTTTAGAGTATCGGGGCTTCATTGTTCATAATAGTAGCCTAATAAAATGAATCCAAAAATATAATTAAATTATAATTAGCTTAAAAAATTCAAAAAAAATTATAAAATTAACTAAATGATAAAAAATAAACATGGAAGTTTAATAGATTAATTATTTGTGTTCAAATAAAAAAGTAAATTAATTTTGATGGAGATTTTTAAATTAAAGGGTATTTTTGTACTTTCATAAACTATCAACACTTCTTTCTTCTCAATTTCTTCTCTTTCTCTCTTATACCAAGCAATCCATAAAATCTCTTCTATTTCTCTCATCTTTCTCTCTTCTCATATTATCTCTTACCTTTTTCTCTCTTCTCACTTTCTCTCTAGAACCAAGCATAGTGGTAACGTTCTTCTTCTTCAGAAGGATACGTTTTGCCATGTTGTTTGCACCAGTCTTGGAAGAGTCTAGAAGGTTCGGAAGCAGAGGCCAAAAGTGAAAGAGACAAAAGGAAAAAGAGAGAAAAGAATGTTAACAAGAAAGTGAAACGGTTCATGATGAAAAAGTAGTTTTGATTGCACAAAGATAAGATAAAATTAGAAATAATACTACTATATCCCTATTTATAAGAGCTAGTTTAGCAAAATATGGGTTATAACAAAGTTGGTTTTAGAATTAAATTTGTTGATAAATTATATTGATTTTTCATTTTTACTCTTAGTGATAGAGTACTCACTTACCAAAAAGAATTAAATGCTATTAAAAAAATATTTAGAGTAAATAAAATTCGTTTTAGAAAAAAAAAATATACACTATGGTGAGAAAAAAATATACACTAGGGTCATTCATAGTATCCAAAAAAAATTAGGGTTGTTTTAGAAAAAAAAATCAATCTCAACGAAATTATGGTGAGACAATAATTTAGTTAAAGCTCTAATTTAAGTTTTACTTTATAATTCTATCAAATTTACTATGAAATAAATATACACTTAAAATTACTACACTTGCTTTTTTAATTATTTTTTTTTTTACCAAAAACGACATTCATTCATTCAAATTGATAGAATACATCGAACAATACAATTCAAGATCGCTAAAAACTGAAAAGGATGAAACTGCGAACAAACTCACAGCATCCACGTTAATAGCATATAACGGCAAAATGCCTACAAATGTGACAAAGCCTACAAATATGACGAACTTGAAGTGCTCGGAATACCTATGTCTCCGAGTCTGCAACGTTGATGGCGCTAAAGTCATTGATCGTTGAATATGCACCAAGTCGAATATAATCTTGTCAATTTAATCGAACAAACACCGCACCAAGACGGGACAACAAATTAATGCCGTAACAAAATGACGACCAACACAACGTCACACTAAGATGACGAAATCAGAAAAAGAAAAACTAAATATTTGTGAAAATCACTTATTTAAATAAAAGGAAAGGAAAAACAATTTAGAGGGGTGATTTTTGGTCAAAAATTGACCCAAAAACCACCCCTCCTTGGTGGATGAACAAAAAGAAACTAGGTTTAGGGGGAAGGGGGTGGCGGCTAGTTGAATATGCACTCCAAATGTGTTTTACAATAAAAGAATCATTAATAAATAAAATCTACATTTTTTTTTTGACAAAAATAAAATCTACATTTTTGAAAGATATGTTTTATGATTTTATATTTTTAAATAGAGTAAAATTAATTATACCAAAAAAGTAAAATTTATTGTGTATGTACGGAGTGTGATTAAAATTATTTTACAAATTTGATTCAATAGTTGTCTTAATGGTAGTTTATTGTTGTAATGAGTTCAATTCCCCTTCACACTATTTTTCTAATTTTTCGAAATATTTTTTAAAAAATAAATCAAAGGGCAAGGAGTAGAACTCACACCCCACCAGTCCACTCTTAACAAAGACATGCTACCACTACACCAACTGGCATTTCATAAATCCAATTTTCATGTACAACACTTGCTTAAACCTATTGTATGAATAATGGGCCCGGTAATATTACACAATTTTGAGGGAAAGATTCTCATCCCACCCCCCACACCTCTTTTCCCACTGGATTTCCTTTTTTGTCCTTGATGTTAAAATTTGAAACGCGTTTTTTAAAGTTTTTTTTGCCTTGAATACGAATTTTAGAATGTAATTTCCGAAGTTTTCGACAAATTTGAATTAGAAAAACTTCGGAAAACACATTCTGAAGTTTTTGTACAGGGGTAAAATCGGAATATTGGGGGGTTAAAAAGAGTCCCGGGGGGGGGGGGGGGGGGGGTAGGGAGAATCTTTCATTTTGAGGCCTCGAAATATCGGGACCTTTGGCTAGAGGCCTGCTTGCCTTGCTTTTGGGTCAGGCCATTTAGTCACTTTCCATTAGTAACTTTTTTTGTTAAATAGTTTAGCAAATAGAATTTCATATTTTAAAGTGAATAAGTGAGTGTACCATGATTCAAACTTCAGTTCTACATATTATATGTAATGTCTCTACCAACTGAGTTATGTTCACAGGGATCTACTCAGCTGTAACTTAAACACCAACAAATTAGAAATTGGAGGAGATTGTCAATAGCTATTGCAAATAATTGTTTATCGATAACCTAACTTTTTTAGTGATAATACATTAATTTCATCTATCACAAAAGTTCTTACACGAAAAATACAAAAAGTAGAAAATTAAGCGAGAGTTTTATTTAACTTGGTCGTCTGACACCTAAGTTGCATGCCAACAAATGCACAAGACAAGTGTATACAAGAGAAATGAACAGCGAGGCTCATGTTGGACACGGTACGTCTGGACCTTCATGCCAGGTAGCAATGTAACCCCACCACAACGGCCACGTTTTAGGTACATGTATCTATAATTTATTATCATTTATTTTCCTTGCTTTGGAAATATAAATTGTATTTATCACTCACTGTTTTTCCGCTGTAACTCTCATTATATTTCGATCCTCCACAATCCATAGTATTCTCATAAGTGTGTTACCTGATATCATAATGATGAAATCAGACATGGAAGTTGAGGAGAGAAAAAAGTTGAAGAAGGCAGCACATGCCAACTCCAGAAAAGGTTGTATGAGAGGTAAAGGAGGTCCTGAAAACGCAAGTTGCCCTTACAAGGGCGTGAGACAGAGAACTTGGGGTAAATGGGTTGCTGAAATTCGTGAACCCAATCGTGGCGCTCGCCTTTGGCTTGGAACATTTAAAACATCCCGTGAAGCTGCCTTGGCTTATGACGCTGCTGCACGTAAGCTTTATGGATCAAGGGCCAAGCTCAATCGACCTGAAATCTCAATGTCTGTGAAATCTCGGGGTCAACAATCTCTCCCTGACCCTCAAATTGTCAAAATGGAAGATCCGCACCCATCTCAAATTAATCACAACGCAGATATGGTCATGAGTTCTGATTTCAATACCAACCCTAACCCTACAGTACCAATGGCTTCTCAACCATTACACAACAACGACTGTGCGCCCTCTTTACCCTTGGATAGCAACCCTAATCCAAGTGATCCAACCTTTGAGGATTTTTTGCCATCTCTAGAAACAATGAATGGTGGTTTTTCAAGTTTAAGTGATTCCTTATGGCCAGATGATGCCATGCCAATAGATTTTCCTATTAACTATGCAAATTCTGAGATTTTTGTGGAGGCAAACATGGCAGATGGAAATGTTTGGGACTCATTGCAAACTCCATGGTCGATGTAAGTTGATGATCGCCCTTTATCGTATCTCTATCTCAGCCTTAGGAGCAAAGCAAAGTAACAATCAACATTCATCATCACCATGCATCATCTTTCTTTTCAATTCGCATGCCACCCAGATTGCTATCCGCTATACATATATGTGTATGTGCATCTAGTGGTCATTTAGGGACTTAGATGTCAATCTTAGGTCATTTTAATATATAATTCTATAAATATTATTGTTATATTATATAACATGTAAAAACTATGTGATCATCTTAAAGAACTATTGGGGTACTTTTCCAGAGCTTGGATGTTTGTTTCATAGGTGAATAAATTATGCGCTTCATAATATTGTGCACTATTATATGCAATGTGTAATTGTAATATGATTATGAGCATCTCTTAGTTTCACAATAATTAATTTGCAGTTTTAATGTCAAAAATAGTTTTAGTAAACCCAGATCGACTACTAGTAAGTCTGGTCAATCTTTTTGATCGATTGTGCACTTGAACCATGAATGATATCATCTACTTGGCTACAAGTGAATTTCCCAGTGAAAATTGGTAAACTCAGTCTAACAAATTATGTTGAGTGATTCATACTTTACCATTCTTTTACTACGTGCAAGTTTTTTAATGGTTCCCGATTTTTAATGTTGACTCCTTAGCCTTTACTCATGCAGTACGTAAGTCATAACTCAAGGACATACATTTTCTATGTTATGATGTCACACTCATAATTTTGAAGAAGACTTTTCAGTTTTCATTTTCACATTACATAATCCTCTTATGTGTATTGTGCATTAAGAGAATAAAATGTGATCACTTAATTCATTAAAAGAAAAAAACATAAAAATAAAATTAAATGGAATGAGTTTAAATGGTTAAAAATTACTTTACTCTCTCATGTAAATTAACCGTTTAAAAAATATCAACACCAGATGAGTTATCAAACAAAACGTGCAAAATTTTTTTTTGGTAGATAGACGAAACGACAAGTCATTGAAAATTCGCATACATAAAATGGAGGAACTGAGGTTCGAACCCTGAATATGGCGTCCGACACTAGCAATTTCGGTATTTCTACCAATCGAACTAAGATTTGTGGACCAAAATGTGCAACTTTACTACCGCGCAAATTTTTTACCTAATTATTTTTCGTTAAACACTATGTGTGTATAGACTAATTCACCAATGAGAGTTGAGTCTAAGGAAAATAGCTAGACTCCAGCAATATATTGATCAAAGATCGAATACCAACTACGAAAAATGCCCACGTTTAATTTGTCTCGAATAAAATTACTAAGTGGAAGTAACATATGGAAAAAAGATAAAAGGTCTGCAAATGTGGTTCAACTAACTAATGATCTACGAATTTGACCAATTGACCCAGTCTTTCAAAAAATGCGAAAGTTCTTTCTATTTTTTCGCTCTACTTCCCTTCCCATCACTTCCCCTCTAAACTCTCAAACAAAGGCTAAGACAACACCTTCCTATTGTGTGCCTTGAGGACAGAAAGGGGAACATTAAAGAAATTGAGAATTTAATGGTCTCTTTACTTTCTAATAATAATAACACTTACTTAACTTTTGCTGGACTTCGAATTACTACGGTCTTTTCTCCTATGAACTGAATGGTTATAAAAAAATTACAGTTGATCCTAATGATTGAGAAGGTTGGCCGAGCTGGAGCAGCGTTCCATCGAGTTGGATGTTGAGGGTGTTACCTGTAAGAACTCCGGCATTCAAGTTAGTAAAAGAGGAAAGAGTGAGAGACTTTTAGGTGGAAATAATCTGTACCTTGCATTTCCATGAAAAGGTGTATTTATAGGCGTCAAAGAGGAGCCATTTGAGTGATGGAGGGGTTGTTACGAATGATGCCCTTCAATGGCTGTAACTGGTGACTATTGGGTTGGGAAGCTTTATGATTCGTTGAGACGTTTCGAGTGGGAGAGGATCCAAAGCCGGGAGATTGGTACTGTTGGATTAGGTTCTAATGGAAATAAGACTCGAGATAATGAAGAAATGAGCAAAATATTCTAACTAACTCTCAAATATAAGGATTTTAATTTATGTATAAATATTAATGAAGATTTCATATCAATTATTCATTACAATATAAAATATTAATATTAACGTGGAGCAATTGATATGAATGACCACAAAATGGCACAGCTCACCACTATTCATATACATGACATATTTAAGTAACACATTCAGAATAGAGAGAGATTCTAGGTCCTGTCAATGAATTCCACACTAGTTGTTCTGAATTACTCTACTGAATGTGTTACCAAAAATTCTTCTTCTGGGTGGCTCCAGTATCTATTGTGCAACCATATAGAATCAGACTCCACTGCATATCCATCTTGATTACGATTCCAACCAAAATAGGCATGAGTTCTGTTCTTTATATCAAGAATCCCGTGGCCAAAACTGGCTTCACGGTATGCTGAGTAGCTTGGCTGGGGCTCTTGTTGTCGTGAGTTGGCATGATAAATTATAGGGATATTGTTTACCTTAATTAATATAATTACATAGTGTAATTATTTTATATAATATGATTGCACATTCTGTGGGATTGTATTTGATTATAGGTTGACTGTCATAGTTTCCTATAATAGCATATTGAAGGCTATATGTATGTATTTCATGTACAGATACAGAGATAGAAAAATATATAGAAAATATGTTTATGTCTTTCCATGTTTTGACATGGTATCAGAGCGAAGGTTTTTTTTAAGTCTGTATTTTTGAAAAACCTAGCTACAAACATACCAGCCCATACCATGGAGTCTCCCATTGAAACCCCACCACCCACTGGTGGATCATCTACCAGTAATCTACTTGAAGACCTAACCTCTAAATTGACCCAAATACTAACCCAGACACAACCTCAAACACATACCCAAATACAAACAAATGACTCTTCCGCTGCACAAATCGGCATCAAGTTGGATGATACCAACTATCCTTTGTGGTCCCAAGTTGTTGAGATGTTTATCTCCGGCAAAGACAAATTGGGTTACATCAACGGAGACCTTCCACAACCAGAATCGACGGACCCCTCCTACCGGCGATGGAGGACAGAAAATTCCATTGTCAAGGGGTGGCTTATCAACTCCATGGAACCTGGATTGATCAGCAATTTTATTCGATTCCCTACAGCAAAAGCAGTATGGGATGCCATTGCTACGACTTACTTTGATGGCACAGACACCTCCCAAGTGTATGATCTGAAACGAAAAGTCGCAAGACTTAGACAAGCACAGGGATCGATTGAGATGTACTACAACAACCTCCAAGGTCTATGGAGAGAAATTGATTTCCGTCGACCAAACCCTATGACATGTGAATCTGATATTCAAAAATTCAATTTGATTACTCAAGAGGATCGAGTCTACACCTTCCTTGATGGCCTAGATGATCGGTTGGACAAGGTTCGAAGTGATGTGCTGCAGATTAAGCCGTTTCCGACAGTTGAACAAGCATACGCGTTTGTTAGAAGAGAGGATATACGACAAACAGTAATGAAGAATGAGCCGGTGGACATCTCCACAGGTACGGTGCTTGCTTCAAAGGGAGGGTTGCGACAAAGTGGAGGACAAAGCCGCTCTAACCAGCCACACTCTCTCAAGTTAATGTCGCACGCAGGTGGTGATCACACTGCAGGTCAGAAGACATCATCCCCTAATATGAAGTTTGGACAAAGTGGTAACATGCCAAGTAAGCTAAAGTCTCAATCGGAAGGTGAGGGTTGTACACATTGTGGGAATGCTAAGCACACTCATGAGACATGCTTTAAATTACACGGATATCCCGACTGGTGGGATGAATACAAGGCCAAGAAACCACGTGAAGCTGCTTCCAAAACTGGGTCGGGACGTGCTGCCATTGCACATGCAGAACCACAACTATCACTGCTGCCACAACTTGAATCTTCTAATGTACAAGCACAAAATTATGGCTCCTCGACTCGGAATTCAGGTAACCTCGGTTTATCATTAATCAGTGCAGCTGAACGTGATTATGATGGATGGATAATTGATTCTGGTGCAACCGATCATATGACATATGATCCTAATGACTTTACCAATTCTACACCACCAAGGAGAACTAATATTGCTAATGCCAATGGAGTTACATATCCAGTTACAGGAGCTGGAACCGTTGCTCTTTCACCTTCTCTTTCGTTGTCACATACTTTACTTGTTCCATCTTTGTCAAACAAATTGATGTCTATTGGCCAAGTTACTGAAGAATTAGATTGTTGTGCGCTAATATATCCTCAATTTTGTCTTCTTCAGGATATTCTCACCAAGGAGATCATTGGTCGTGGTACTAAAAAAGGGGGGTTGTATTACATGGATGATTTCAGCACGGGCAGAGCCAACCATATGCGACATTCTTCGGGTGCCAAGTATAAACAAATTGTTTTGTGGCATCGTCGGTTGGGGCATCCATCATTCAATTATTTAAAGCATTTGTTACCTGATTTGTTTTCTGATTTTGATGTATCTGAGTTGAAATGTGACACTTGCATTCTTGCCAAGAGTCATCGTGTATCTTATCCTTCTAGTTCAAATAAAAATGGTACTCCTTTTGCATTAATACATTCTGATGTTTGGGGGCCGTCCCCTATTTCTACTTTACATGATATTCGGTGGTTTGTGACTTTTGTAGATGATTGTACACGCATGACTTGGCTTTATGTCATGAAACATAAGCATGATGTATTCAATATTTTTCAGATGTTTCATACCTTAATTCAAACTCAATTTTCTGCTAAAATTCGAATTCTCCGATCTGATAATGGAGGAGAATACGTAAATCAAGAATTTAATCGTTACTTTCAAACTCATGGAATTGTACATGAAACTACATGTCCTCAAACACCACAACAAAACGGTGTTGCCGAAAGAAAGAATTGCCATATTTTAGAAACAGCTCGTGCTCTCCTTATTGGCTCCCACGTGCCACGTCATTTTTGGGCGGATGCTGTTGTTACTGCCGTATATCTTATGAATCGAATGTCATCTCGAGTGTTGAATTTCCAGACTCCACTTCAAGTGCTCTCAACACATGGCCCTTTGCCTTCTATTATGATGTTGCCTCCTCGTGTATTTGGATGTGTGGCCTTTGTCCATCTTCATAAAAATCAGCGGACAAAACTCGATCCATGTGCCCTCCGCTGTATATTTTTGGGTTATGCTACTCACCAAAAAGGTTACCGTTGTTACAATCCGTCTACAAAACGGACATATGTTACCATGGATGTTACTTTCTTGGAGTCCGAAACATTTTTTCCTGCACCAACATCCAATTCTCCTCTTCAGAGGGAGATGTGTAGTCAAGAGCAGAATTGGAATAGTTTGTTTACTTTGGATTCTTATTTTGATAGCCAACAGAATCACGATGCTTCAGTTGAATCTAATGATAATGTTGTTGAAAACCACGATGCTTCAATTGGTCCTATTGATAATCCAGTTGAAATCCATGAAGCTTCGGCTGAAAGTAGTGATAATGTAATAGAAGGTAATAATCTAGAAGACTTGGAAGAACCCCCTTCTACAGTACCAAATGACCAATCTCTTGAGAATACTCTTGAGGTAAGCTCTCCCAATAATCATGTAAACATGATCAATACTCCTTCTGGTTATAATTTACCTTTCAGGAAAAATCGGGGACAACCACCAGATCGGTACTCTCCAAACTATGAGGCTAAAAGATCAAAATATCCGATTGCAAATCATGTTTCCTCTCAAAGGTTATCAGACCCACTCAAGGCATTTGTATATCAATTGTCCTCTGATCATATTCCTACTAAAATTGAAGAAGCTTTAAATGATCCTAAATGGGTTCAGGCAATAAAAGAAGAGATGAAATCACTCCAGGACAACAAGACATGGAACCTTGTTCCACTGCCGAAAGAGAAGAAAATAGTGGGTTGCAAATGGGTTTTTTCAATCAAACATAAAGCAGACGGTTCCATCGAAAGATACAAGGCGAGACTTGTAGCAAAGGGGTACACACAAACTTATGGCATTGACTATCAAGAGACTTTCTCTCCGGTGGCTAAACTAAACACTGTTAGGGTACTACTTTCTCTAGCAGCTAATTTAGATTGGCCATTGCACCAATTTGATGTGAAGAATGCCTTCCTCCATGGCAACCTTAATGAGGAAGTATATATGGATATCCCACCTGGGTACATTGTTCCTTCACAAGCCAAGGTAGTGTGTAAACTACAAAAGGCATTGTATGGTTTAAAGCAGTCACCCCGTGCATGGTTTGGACGGTTCAACACAGCAATGAAGAAATTTGGTTTTAAACAGAGTCACTCTGACCATACTTTATTTTTGAAACATCGGAATAGAAAGGTAACAGCTTTGATAATTTATGTTGATGATATGATAATTACAGGGGATGATAAGGAAGAAATATCTAAACTTCAAAAGCTTTTGGCAACTGAATTTGAGATGAAAAACCTTGGTGGACTCAAATATTTTCTTGGCATAGAGGTGGCTAGATCAGAACAAGGAATATTTCTATCCCAAAGAAAGTACGTATTAGATTTGCTTTCAGAAATTGGCATGCTTGATTGCAAGCCTGCTGACACTCCTATTGTTCAAAACCACCATTTAGGAGAATACCCAGACCAAAAACCCACTAATAAGGAGAGATATCAAAGGTTAGTTGGTAAATTGATTTATTTGTCACACACACGACCGGATATTGCTTATGCAGTGAGTGTGGTGAGTCAATTTATGCATTGTCCAAGTGAAGATCATATGGATGCAGTAATGCGAATCATCCGGTATTTGAAATCAGCTCCTGGAAAGGGACTTATGTTCTCTAAAAACAATCACTTGGAGGTTAATGGTTATACCGATGCTGATTGGGCAGGGAATGCAACTGATAGGAGATCTACGTCGGGTTATTTTACCTTTGTTGGAGGTAATCTAGTCACATGGAGAAGTAAAAAGCAGAAAGTAGTAGCATTATTCAGTGCAGAATCTGAATTTAGAGGTATGGCCAAAGGGTTGTGTGAACTTATTTGGTTAAAAAACTTGCTTACAGAGGTTGGCTTTCCACCTACTTCTGTGATGAATTTATTTTGTGACAATAAGGCAGCCATTGCTATTGCTCAAAACCCAGTTCAACATGACCGTACAAAGCATGTCGAAGTGGACCGTCATTTTATCAAACAAAAACTTGAGGCAAAGGTAGTGCAGTTTCCATTTGTCAAATCTGGAGACCAATTGGCAGATATACTTACAAAGGCTGTAGCTGGCAGGGATTTTCATAACTCACTCAACAAGTTGGGCATTGGAGACATATACGCACCAACTTGAGAGGGAGTGTTGTCGTGAGTTGGCATGATAAATTATAGGGATATTGTTTACCTTAATTAATATAATTACATAGTGTAATTATTTTATATAATATGATTGCACATTCTGTGGGATTGTATTTGATTATAGGTTGACTGTCATAGTTTCCTATAATAGCATATTGAAGGCTATATGTATGTATTTCATGTACAGATACAGAGATAGAAAAATATATAGAAAATATGTTTATGTCTTTCCATGTTTTGACAGCTCTGTCATACAGGGATGTCAATTTGCATCCGTTAGTGGGGATCCCCGCGGAGATTGCCCCGTTCGGAGCTCCGAAAATGGGGATTTTTCCCCGTGGGGACGGGGATGGAGGCAAAATCTCCCCCGTTGGAAATTCGGGGCGGGGATAGCGGAAGGCACATCCGTCCCCGCGGATTCCCCGAATCTGCCCATATACTTAACTATTATATATTATGGGATATTATAGTATCTATTTTGCTATGTATTATGGGATATTATAGTTATGAGTTTCATATACATTTGACAATTTTAAGTATCTATTTTGCTATGTATTATGGGATATTATAGTTATGAGTTTTTGTATGATTAAGCATATTTTGCTATAAGATTTTGGCTATCGGTTTTTGATGATTATTAGTAGTCAAATGCTTTTGCATTTCTTTTTGCTTATGAATGAATTATGTGTTGTTTCTTTTTTTTTTTAAAAAAATAAAGATTCAAAATATATATTTTTTTTTAAATAAAAAAAGAAAAAATAACGTCATATTTACTATCATAATTTTGACAAAAAAATATAATTTTTTGTTAATATTCGATATCCGTGGATCCCCGCGGGAACCGTGGAAATCTGTGGGGATGGGGATGGGGATAAATATTCCCCCGTGGGGACGGGGATGGAGGCAAAAATTCCTCCGAAAGCAGTTCGGGGCGGGGAACGGGGATAACTTCCTCCGCACATTCCCCGCCCCGTTGACATCCCTTCATACTGCACCATTGAAAAGAATCTACATTACTGACATGTTAACCAGTGCAGTTTATTTTAAAACGCAGAATGCCTCAAACATAAAACTCCGAATATTGTAATTAAGTGTTGTTTAAAATCATGTACACTTAAGAAAATCATTGATTATATTGATTTCTTAAATAAAACGAGTCTTATTTACAAAAGTATCCTTATTATGAGACAAACATTCTGAACCCGACACTTAATATGAGACCGCGAGAGAAACAACAATGATAAAACCAAGTCATAGAGATCAATGTTATAGTTAGCCAATGTTATATACTTGCGCAGTAGCCAGTCCTTCTAAATTTCCACCATCTCCAATCGTTATGTAAACCGGGGCAGATTGGTCGTTGATGGGTCTGCACATCCCATTTACAATGTTATATGCAATATTTGATACACGCTCCTGCAACAAAAATGTATAAGGAGTTTTCAAGGGGTTGTTCTTTTTCCCAAGTAAAAAAAAGCGTATATGGTCGTAAATAAAGATAATATAAGTGCAAGAGAACTATGCATTCAATACTTTGCTTTCTTTATTTGACCAGTTCAGTAAATGAGTTGCTAGACAATATAAGTAAACTCGAAAATGATACAATGGCAATGATAATGAAAAATTGAGCACTTACTGATCTTTCATAAGCATGAACATGACCTGAAAATACAACATCAACTTTATACTCCACAAACCACTTCTCATATATTACTCGAACGGTTTCCCCTTCCATATAGTGATTCACATAACTATTATATATTGGACAATGGATAAGAACTATCAACCATGGTGTCTCTGTTCTGTCAACCTTGGGAAGCTCTTTTTCAAGCCATTTGTATTGAGGAGTGTATTTACCTTTAAAAAACAATGAAAAATCTGTATATTAACAGAAGAACATGAATACTTTTTGTATGCATGCATAAAACCGTTTGTGATCATAAGTTGTGCATTGGCACAAACCAAAACTACTAATTCAAGTGTATTCATATTTCTCAGGTAGTTAGTTCCCAAAGAAGCCACGCATCATGAAATTTATCTAAGTAACGAATGTTGTTAATCAAAACTGTCTATTGACATGTACAGCACGTATATCTAAAAGGTTAAAGATAATAACAATTTTTTGAAACAAAAAATATTACCGTATGCCGAGTACGAAGACATAACAACGATGTATGCTGAAGCTCTCTTGATAGAATACCACAATGGAGATGTACTATCTGATGCTTTGTATGGTACATGATAGCGAGAAGTATAAGGCTTGAATGGTTTTGTTTCACCCTGCAATAAAACACAGTAGTTTTGAGTAAAATTATTAAAGCATTTGCATAGAAATATATAAATAAAAACCTACAAGGCTACAACAAAACTAATGTGTATAAATAATCTATGCAAAAGTTACCTCTTTTGATTCCTTAAACAATCCCCTAAGGGCATTGGTTTGCATTTTTCTATAAAATAAATACATAAATAAAATACCACAAACAGAACGCTTCCAAAGAAAAAAAATCCAAAAACAAGTAAAGAAAAATCCAACATAAAACAAAGGTGAGTATAGTGCTCAGGTATTGAAGACATACAAGTTCTGGAGCAAAATCAATTTCATGATTTCCTGCAGTCCAGATCCAAGGCTGATAAGCTGCAACTCTCTCAATGAATCTTCCCCACGTATCCCACCTAGTGTTGTCATGAAATGGATAGTCATTTGCGTAAGACAGATCCCCCACATACAACATTGTCTGGCCTTTTGCAGGGCTTAATTCGTAGTGGGTAAGAGTCGTGTTGGAATTATAAGTTTGGCCTAGGTCCCCTGTTTGAAAATGGTGTATAATTGATATATTAAGATCCCAATCTCACAGAAAAATAAAATTGAATTTGTATGTAAGCTTATGCAAATGTTCAATTTCATAATCACAGACAATTAAAACAAATTTCAAACAGGCATAACATGTTGATTCCATTATGCATGGAACCAGAAGCAGATGACAAAGAAGAAGTGTTGATTACCAATGAGACCAAATGTGTAAGGAACATCCGGGCCGACTGAAGGAGGAGTTTTAAACCAAAATTTTCGCGTAGTATTCCCTATTCCAACCTCATAGTAGTATTTGGTGTCAAACTGTATTTGCAAATTCCAATTGCATTTAGAAAAGTTGTTATCTATGAATCAATGATATAGAGTATAGACACACAAACATCAACACCACACCAACACCAATAATAAGCTAGAAAATTGAATAATTGAACGTAATCACATGTCTGAAACGTGTTGGACACCATACATGCTTTAGTGACATTGGTTGCTAACACGGTTTCAAATTGTGGACCGCAATATTGCTGATGTGGTAGCCTCCACAACGGCATCACATCGCAATTGCGGTGTTATCTTCAATCACATGTACATCGTAACCGCACCAGACAATTTCGACCGTGTTCGTTTAAATCTTGTCACTGAAAATTAATATTGCTGAACATCTAATCTCAATCTACTTCAAATTCTAGTGAAAAATCCTACTTTTAACAATATCTTAATTGTGTATTTCAACCACCGTCCCAATTGATATTTACCAAGGAAAATGAAACTATGCTATGATAGGAAAATAGTGTATTGACATGTTGGTGCCACTTTATATAAATTTGTAAAAATTTAAAATTATTTCACACCGCGACAACCGCAGTGCGTGTCGCAACAAATGCAATGGCTGAAATCGCAATGACTGCATCCACGACCGCAGCCGCAATTTAAAACCATGGTTGCTATTACTACCCAGTGCAGGCTGTTAAAGTTTAAAAAGAAAAGAAAATATTAACGCTAACGCACCTCCAAGTTTTGAATTGTGCAGTGATGAATATAACCAGAGGTGTAATTGAAATATTTGTAGATAAGAAAAAACCCATGAGCTTGCAATTTGAATTCTGTGCCTTCAGGCCAGTAAATAACAGTACTTGAACCTGCTTCATATCTGGTGGCATATCCAATGATAAATAATCATTTCTCACAAAAGTGCTGGTGTTTCCACCCATACAGAAACACACCTCATGATAAACCAATGCTATGATAAGAAGAAACCGTTTATCTTTATTATTTGAAATGAATCGCATGTTGAATTTTGAACTGAATTCCAGTTACTAGTTTCTAAAACCGCTAAGGCAGTAGGATGCAATTGAATGGTGATATATGATAAGGAATATTCATATTGATTAGAATATGTTTGTGCCACGCGCCGTTCAATTTCGTAATGAATTGAATAGTTGGTGGCGAGAGAGTGAGTGACGCACCCACCGTTCAAGATATGAAAAGGACGGGAAGGAAGGAAGAACAGTGAAAAAATGATAAGCTGTAATCAAATTGAGTTAACTTATCAAAGTAAGTTAGTACTACTACTATAAGCTAACAGAAATATGGTATAAGCTTGTGAAAAAATGTTATAAGCTCTCTTTGGTAAAAAAATAGTAGATAGCTGATAAGTTAGTTTATAGCGGATAACTTATAATCTAGTTTTTAGTTTATAGCGAATAAGCTAACTGATTGAATTTGTAGTGTTTGGTAAAATTAGCGGTTGTAAAAAAAATGTTTAATTAATATTTTATTTTTTTCAAATAAGATGATAAGAGTAAAATTGAAATAAAAGATAATAAACTATAAGCTCATAAGCTACTTGAAATATCATTTGAAAAATAAGCTATAAGCTAGTAAGATAAGCTATAAGCTCTTTTTTAAATTTTTTACCAAATAAAACTTTTAGCTTATAAACTATTAGCTAGCTTATTTACCTTATCAAGTAGAGCCATAAAAGGATTCTCTTTTATCATGAGTTTTTGTTTTTAATAAGAACTCTTATCATAACAATCTTTGTAAAACTAGTTCGTTGTGATTTCTTTCGGTAAGATACATATTACTCCATTCGGTCACAATTATAAGCAAAATTGTACTTTTTAGATTCATTGAATAATTGATGTATCTGGACTATAATACAAATTAGATACATCTCTTATTCAATCAATCTAAAAAGTATATTTTTACTTATATTTATGGCCGGAGGGAGTACTACCTAACTAGTAGTACTTTGAGTGGTAAAAAAAGTTAATTCCCTTACATAAATAAATACCGTGAGGAATGAGTGAAATATTCACTAATTAAATCATCTTATCATACATCCTTAGATCACATATTACTATATTAGCATTTGTCATAAATATTTCATAGTTCGATTTCTTTCTATCCTGTTTGAAGAGAAAGAACAAAAAACTAGTAATGCAAATAAAAAGGTAGGGTATATTTAAATTTTGAATTTGTTTAACGTGTGTGATAACATATATTAAAGTAATCAGAAATAATAATTATTTATGAAAAAATTATAATTTATTATAAATTGCACAATTTTTAATATAAATTTACTATTTTAAATTTTTTAATATGTTCAAATTTGTATATGATAGAAATTTTTTAACTTTTATACGTGAATACCAAAGCTATTTTGAATTTGTGCAATACAAAATGATTTAGCGACGTAACTTGTGGTCTGTCTGTCTTTTGTTCATGTGTAAATATTTTATATATATAAAAAAATCATTTAACATGAAAAAAAAATTGTGGAAAAAAAAAAGAATAATTGAACTTTTTTTTTATCAAGAGCTTTTTGAAAATCTATTTGGCCCAGCTTCTCCTTTTATTGAGTAAAAAAGTCTAAAATAAGCAGGTCAAACAATACCTTAATATACTAGAACAGAGACATTTGAAGTACCAAGAGCAGTTAGATGAGAGACGCAGATCTCTTCTACCTTAATCAAGATCCTGAGTTTAATTCTTGATTTGATTATGCAACAATATTAAAACTTTTAAAAAAAATTTATAATTTATTTGAGTTCCACATAATTTGAGACATTAGTCTCCATAATTGTATGCAGAGAATAGTCAATTTACGAAAGAAAAAAAGTCATTGAAGTTGGTAAAAAATAAAGCCATTGAAGTGAGTCAAAAAACAAAGTCAACTGAAATACAGTAAAGGAAAGTCATTAATAAATTATTAACATCGTTGTATTTAATTTTTCATTAATAGCACCGCCCTCCATAAATAAATAGATATAATTGTTGTATTTTTTTTCCCCAAAGAAAAAAAACTAATTCAAATAGCTTTATCCAAAAAATGAAAAGCTTTAATTAATTCAAAGAAAAAATATAACTGTACTTTTGTACTTATTTTGTACAATAGTCTCTCTCTCACAAGTTGAAACAGGAAGATGAAGTGAAGAGATGACTTTGACTAGAATGCAATTTTTTCACAGTGGAAACAAACACTCACTCTAGAGAATTACAATCCATACGTTTCACGGTAAGTATTCATTCATCTTCCATTTATTTTGATTCCGCTTGTTTTTCGTCGAGATAAATTTCAAGGTAAAGTTAGATAGATATCATTACCTCTGATCTTTTTTTTTTTTTTAAGTCCATACGTCTCAGGTAATTATTCATCTTCCCATTAAAAAAATTATTTTATGCTAGACAATTAGATGTATTCAAGGATTTTAAAAGAATTGTTACTGATAAAAAAATCTCTTACAGTGAATACATTAATCAACATAATGCTATCATTGTTTGTTACAGCCATATAATTTTGTAGGAGTAATTTATATAGTCCGCTAATATATCTATAAATTGCTGATCAATAAGTATAACATAGTTGATAGTTATCAGAATTTTTTTTTGCAGAGAGACTGAAGTTCGAATTATAAATTCTTTATTTCTCCACACTTAAAGTTTTTTTTTTTTAATTTTTGTATGCGTCGAGCCTTTAGGCTATTTGACAAAAATATATTTTTGCAAAATTGGTGTTACTTTTCCTCCGCCTAACATTATATACATCTTCAATCAAATTTAGCCCTTCCACCCATGGATACTCCTCAGAGCAAACTATACTGCAAGGCATACTTGTTTACTTGATTTGAATAGATACATCATACATGTCATTTACCATATTACATATAGTTATATTTATGCATTTTTTCATATATATATTTTTTATTTTTTGAATCTTATGAAACAGGAAGAAATGGATTTGAGTTACTTGGTAAGCGATGATCGCGTGGATAGGCATGGTAGGATTGCTGATAAACGAACAACTGGTGGATGGAAGGCAGCTCCCTATATCATAAGTACGAAATACTATGTACATTGTGAAATTAGATAGAATAATCACAATGTATTAGTATTTTTGTTTTGTTACACATAGTTTTAATATTTGGTATCTAACAACTAACTTTTCTCTGTTTGATGATATCGGTTTTTTAGTGAACGAGGTGATAGAGAGGTTGGCGTTCTTTACAATTCTAGTGAACATAGGGCATTACTTGGTAAAACAAATGCATCAAACGATTCCAGATGCCAATACTCATGTCACTGACTGGATTGGAGCTGCTTATGTCCTTACTCTCCTTGGAGCTTTTATAGCTGATGCTTACTTGGGTCGCTTCAAAACCATCATTGTTTTTTCTGCCATCTATGCTGTGGTAAACATAACCTAACCTTTAATATGCTCGGTGATATTGATGAGTACTGATGACTCGCTTTATGTACAACTCATGCTTGTACAATATCTGCCGATATATAGACTTTGTTTTCTTACGAGTTTACTAGTTGCCCTTGTTGTCTGTTTGTACTGCATTCTATGTTAGAGACCAACAAAAAGAAAAATGAATTATGAGAAAATAGATTATTTGTTTAGTACAATGATTGTAAGATACACTTTATATAGCGATCATACATAAACTAATTAATCGTAATCAATTTTCAACTAATCATAACTAACATGCAAAAATTGATGTTTATTATTTTGTGAATTTTGTTTTAGGGGATGGTTTTACTCACAGTTTCGGCCTCCGTCCACACATTGCGCCCACAACCGGGCAAGGAAGCAAGCAATTACCAAATCTCATTGTTGTATGGTGCACTTGGCCTCATTGCCTTGGGTACAGGAGGAATAAAACCTTGTGTGTCCTCCTTTGGTGCAGACCAATTTGATGAGGGAGATAAGAAAGAAGTCCAAAAGAAATATGCATTCTTCAATTGGTTTTTCTTCGCCATCACCACGGGTGCAGTTCTTGGAAAAACCCTATTGGTTTATATACAAGAAAAAATAGGATGGAGTGTGGGTTTTTTAATACCAACAGTAACTACGATTTTGTCTATTATTGTCCTAGTTGCTGGTGTTCCGTATTATCGTTTTCAAAAGCCAATGGGAAGCCCTTTCACTAGGTTTCTTCAAGTTATTGTCGCCTCTGTCAGGAAACATCGAAGAGGAGTCTCAGTAGATAATGAAACTCCTCTCTATGAGGTTGAAACCACAAACTCTGACATTATTGGCGCCCGGAAGCTTCGTCACACTAGACAATACATGTTAGTTATTTAATTTTAAATTAACCAAAAGTTTCGTCACACTGACATTATCTGAGTTTGTCAAATGTTTCTTACATAACATTATGTTTTAGCATTAATACATAAAGAAAATATTGGAAACATTTGACGAAACTAAACAAATATAAAGAATTAAAGTGTTAAATTTTTTGCAGGTTTTTTGATAAAGCAGCAGTTATCACAGAAAAAGACACAATTAACAACAGATGGTGTGTATGCACAGTTACACAGGTTGAAGAATTCAAATCCTTCATTAAAGTCCTTCCAGTATGGGCATCTACCATAGCTATTTATGTTTCTGTTGCTCAAACGACAACCTACTTTCTAAGTCAAGCCAAACTCATGAACCGAAAACTAGGAAACCACTTTGAAATCCCAGCAGGCTCTGTTGCCGTCTTTGTTTCCATCAATGGTGTCATGCTTGTACCGTTCTATGAAAAAATCATAATCCCATTTCTTCGAAAATTCACTGGCCACAACCGCGGCATCACATCTCTACAACGAATGGGAGTTGGACTTTTCATCTCAATCATTGCTATGGCTTTAGCTGCATTGGTTGAAAAGACAAGACGTGAACACTATCCAGAAACAAACAGCATGAGTGTATTTTGGTTGTTTCCTCAATTCTTTCTAATAGGTGCTGCTGAAGTTTTTACTTATGTAGGACAATTGGAGTTTTTCTACGATGAGGCAACAGACGGAACAAAAAGTATTAGTAGTGCTGTGTTTTTGTCCGAGGTTGGAATTGGAAGTTGGTTGAGTACTGCATTGGTGAAGATTGTTATAGCTGCGACCGGGGGACAACAAAAAGGGTGGTTAAGGAGTGATAATCTTAATTATAGCAGGTTGGATTGGTTCTATTGGATTCTAACATGTCTCAATGCTATCAATTTCTTGGTTTATTTGTTGGTGGCTAAATGTCATAAAGGGAAAGAATTGGCTATGACTGTGAGAGACGAGAACATGGTTGAACTAAGCAAAGGCCAACATACACAACCGTGAAGGAGAATCGATTTTTAAGAGAAGTTATAGTAGTATTAGTATATCCATCTTCTTTTTAATCTATTATTATGCAAAACTTAATTTGGTATGTTCTTTGTTTTATTAACAAATTATACTATATGATAGTAAATAATATCACAGTCAATCTTCAAATCACATGAACATAACAATATTTTGGAATTGATATATAAACATTAGATAAATGTGTCCATCATATCTTTCTCATACATCAAAATGATAGATACTTTAGGGAATTTGGAGAAATGTTTTCTGAAATTATTTTACAATATAAATACTTGTATAACTTATTATACTACAAATTTCCATTTGTTTTCAACGCCCTTATTTCGTTATTCCTTATAAAGATAATTTATCCACATGCTCTGATCATGACATGAGAGATTAGTAAGCTCTCCCACACTGTGTTGGGGGGTGGGGGTGTGGGAACAAGTCTAAAAATTGACAAACAGTTGCTCACAACCTCTTTACATTTTGGTTTACTTATATCATACTAATAAAAGAAAGAGTTTACTTCTTACCCCTAAGATGATACCTTCATTTCTATAAACCGCTCAATATTTCAATTTTACCTTTTTGATATTTAACTTTGAAAAAGATATCCCGTATATGTTAGGATGAGTTTTTTTATTTATTTATTTATTGAAATGTCAGGATGAATTTTAGATTTTTAGCAATAGTTTTTGACATTTACTCCTCTTTCATTCTCTCTTGTGTATACCAGAAAACCTTGAAAATTTGTAAGGAAGAAGTGAAAGAAAAAAAGCAATGAATTTTAGTTTTATATATCATATATAGTAAAATAGATAGTTTACTCAAAATGTAAGGGTGACGGTATAATTACATTGACAAAAGATAAAATTTTATAATAGAGGTACAACATAGTATGTATGTCCAACTCATTTTGCAACACTGATCACTATTCACATTCACATGTAATTTCGTTGTTTGACACCTGAGTTGCATTTGCATGCCAACAAAATTACAATTTACAAGACAAGTGTTAAGTGTATACAAAAGAAATGAACAATGAAACTCATGTTGAACAATCATACCCAACTTTGACATATTTTTTATGAATTATTTTATTTCAAAAGTTATATAATCATATTGCTAAAATTGTGTTTTTTTTACTTGTTTTTTTATGCAAAGGAAAAACAAAAAAACTTATAAAGAAAGAAAAGAAAAAAGGGTAAACTACATCCTAATAAAGGTAGTTTCTTATGGAGTCTACAATGAAGCTTAAATAGGAGATGTGCATTGACTTCAAGAAATTGAATTACCATTCAAATGCGCTCCATATTTTGTTAATCTGTCTACACAACTATTATCATTCCTCAAGGAAAAATAAATAGACAGTAACCATATTATTTTGTTAATGCGCTCCATATTTTACTTGTTTTTTTAGTAGATATAATATATTATATAATTATTAAAAAAAATATAATTATAATTATATTGACCATGTTCCACAAAAAATAACGGATAAATGATAAGTTAGTTTATATCAGATAATCTAACCAATTAAATTTGTAATATTTAGTAAAATTAGCGGTTGAACTAGTTTATAAATATAAAATAACATACAAAATGAATTAAATTTATTTTTTAATCTTTATAAATATCTAATTTTTTATTTTTAGTTCTCTTAAAAAGAAAAATTCCAAATAATAATCCCTTAAAATTTTTCAACCCTAAAATGATCCCAAGTACAATTTTTAATGACTGAATTTGACTGTGACACTGTGCACATGGCAAAGTTGATATTATTTATTTTTTAAATAAAAAAAATATAAAACCTTCAACAAACGTCAAAACCCCATTTTAATCCCCTAATAATCATCTTCTTCATTTGTTCTGACCCAATCTTCTTCTCCGACCGTTAACTACCAACCGTCGTATGCAAATGAACTGTTCTTTCCTCGCCGCTCCTGAAGACATCCGCCGTTTTCACTCCGACGACTACGTCGACTTCCTTTCCTCCGTTTCGACTGAGATCCTTTCAGAAAATTCTCACACTCACTACCGTCAGCTGAAACAGTTCAATGTTGGCGAGGATTGTCCCGTTTTTAACGGACTTTTACCTTTCTTTCATGCCTCTGATGGTGAATCTACCGTTGCCGCTGTTAGGCCTAACCGCGGTGATGCCGGTATTGCTATCAATTGGGGTGGCGGTTTGCATCATGCTAAGAATGCTGAAGCTTCTGGATTTTGCTATGCTAATGACATTGTTCTCGGTACTCTCGAGCTTGTCGAAGTTCATAGGGTATTTATCTTTCTATACCTTGCTTAATGTTCTTTCTTATTCAATTTTCTAACTACGAAAATTATGCTGGTAACTGTGTTTACTCATTCATGGCAACTTAGACATAGGAATAGGACACGACTTGACTATAAAATACTAGTAGTGTGTGAATTTAAGTGATGGTTGATGGTCGGCGAATATATGATGATCGTAGAACAAATGAAGATTATTTGGGCAATTAGGGTTTTGGCGATCATTTTCCGTTTTATTTTAGGTGAACACTTCATACACTGTTATTTGGATATTTATCGGTACTGCTGATGTGATAATCTGTCCAAACATTAATAACAGTGTTTGTAAACTTATCAGAATTATCCACTCTAGCAATGTGTACCGGTACATATCCAAATAAATAATGTCTACTTTGCCACATGTACATCGTCCAAGTCAAATCCAATCATTAAAAATGGCTACATCAGCTTTTGTTAGAGTTAGCTAACACCGGGGACCAATTTTATATAGACAGAAAATTTTAGGTCCTATAATTCCGATAAATATTTTAGAGGCTTAAAAGTGAAAATTGAGATATTGATAGAGACTCAAAACATCTGGACTACATGCTTTGTTCAATGAATTTGTATATTTTTTTAATATTTTATACCAAAAATAAATAAATCAAGATTAATTGAAGTAGGGACATTTTTATCACCATTGAGATTCAATGGATTATGAAAACAAAAAGTCCATTGAAATAGAAATAAAGGAAAGTCCTTAATGAATAAACATCTTTCTATTTAATTTTCCATCAATAGCATTGTCCTACATTAAGAATTAGCTATAATTGTAGTATTTCTTTTCTCCAAAGAAAAAAGCTAATTCAAATAGCTTTATCCAAAAAATGAAAAGCTCTAATTCAAAGAAAAAATATTTACATTGTAAACTACAGTCCATTATTTCATAAACTTTTGTACTAATATAAATAATGGTTTCTCACAAGCTGAAGCAGGAAGATGAAGTGAAGAGATAACTTTCAATAGAACACAGTTTTTTCACAGTGGAAACAAACACTCACTCTAAAGGATCAAAGTCCATACATTTCACGGTAAGTATTCACCTTCCCATCTATTTTGATTCAAGGTAAAATGAGATGTCATTTTAGGATTATTTCAACATAACCACATAAATTGTCATTTTTAATAAAATTATTTATTTTTTATTATAATAACAAGGAATGTAGGATTATGATTTATGCTAAACAAGTAGAGGTATATTGGGTTGAAATTTCAAGGGATTTTAAAAGAATTTTTAATGATAAAAAAATCTCTTGGAGAAATCGGTCTCTACATATTGCATTGTTCCTATCAACTGATTTATGCTCACATGACAGTTCAATTTAAAATTTCTTATATGTAACATATTGATAATATTTTCGAAAATCTCTTGGAGAAACATATTGATAAATTGCAAAATTGGTGTTACTTTTCCTCCGACTAACATTACATCTTCAATCAAACTTGTCCCTTCAACCTATGGATACTCATAGCAAACTATACTTCAAGGCAATACTTGTTCATTTAGGCAATATATTTCTTATTTTTTAGATCTTATGAAACAGGAAGAAATGGATTTGAGTTACTTGGTAAGCGATGATCGCGTGGATAGGCATGGCAGGATTGCTGATAAACGAACAACCGGAGGATGGAAGGCAGCTCCCTATATAATAAGTATAAAATACTACATACATTATGGAATTTTATTAAATCATCACATTTTATAAGTATTATTGTTACACTGTACACATAACTTTAATATTAGGTATCGATGATATTTTTTTTTAGTGAACGAGGTGATAGAGAGGATGGCGTTCTTTGCAATTCTACTGAACATGGGAAATTACTTAACAACTCAAATGCATCAAACAATTCCAGATGCTAACACTCATGTCACTGACTGGATTGGAGCTGCTTATGTCTTCACTCTCCTTGTAGCTTTTTTAGCAGATGCTTACTTGGGTCGCTTCAACACCATTGTTGTTTTCTCTGCCATCTATGCTGTGGTAACCATAACCTAACTAACCTTTAATTCTGTTGATAAAGCTTGATGATGTTGGGGAGTATGTTAGACACCAACCAAAAGAAAAACAAATTACGAGAAAATAGATTATTTGAAATTGATAGAATTAAAATTGTTCATTACAATGTGGTAAAATACACTTTATATAGGGATCATATATAAACTAACTAATCGTAATCAATTTTTTCAACTAACCATAATTAACTTGCAAAAATTGATGTTTATTATTTTGCCAATTTTATTTCAGGGGATGGTTTTGCTAACAGTTTCGGCCTCCTTCCAAACATTACACCCACAACCGGGAGAGGAAGCAAGCACTTATCAAATCTCATTGTTGTATGGTGCACTTGGCCTCATTGCCTTGGGTACAGGAGGAATAAAACCTTGCGTGTCCTCCTTTGGTGCAGACCAATTTGATGAGGGAGATGAGAAAGAAGTCCAAAAGAAATATGCATTCTTCAATTGGTTTTTCTTTGCCATCAACATGGGTTCACTTATTGGAATTACTCTATTGGTTTATATACAAGAAAAAGCAGGGTGGAGTGTGGGTTTTGGAATACCCACAGTTACTACGATTTTGTCTATTATTGTCCTTGTTGCTGGTGTTCCGTATTATCGTTTTCAAAAGCCAATGGGAAGCCCTTTCACTAGGTTTCTTCAAGTTATTATCGCCTCTGTCAAGAAACATCGAAGAGGAGTCTCAGTAGATAATGAAACTCCTCTCTACGAGGTTGAAACCGCATACTCTGATGTTATTGGCGCCCGCAAGTTTCGTCACACTAGACAATACAGGTTAGTTATTTAATTTTAGATTAAATTACAAACGGAAGATACTTCAATCATTTTTGTCAGCTTTTCATTTGAGTTTGTCAAATGTTTCTTACGTAACATTACGTTTTAGTATTTAGACGTTTGACTCAGCAAAATGAAGAATGAAAAAATTGGAAACAATTGACACCTCAAACTAAACTAATATAAAGAACCAAAGTGTTGACTTTTGTAAGTTAAAAGAACCAAAATGGAATGAAAAAAATATTAAGGAATCAAAGTCAAACCTTAAATTAACCAAAAGCTTAATTTAGCCTTAACTTTATCTTGGGACATGAGATTATATTGGAGCAAATTAATTTTGCAGGTTTTTTGATAAAGCAGCAGTTATCACAGAAAAAGACACCATTAACAACAGATGGTGTGTATGCACAGTTACACAAGTTGAAGAATTCAAATCCTTCATTAAAGTCCTTCCAGTATGGGCATCTACCATAGCTATTTATGTTTCTGCTGCTCAAGCGACAACTTACTTTCTAAGTCAAGCCAAACTCATGAACCGAAAACTAGGAAACCACTTTGAAATCCCACCAGGCTCTGTTGCCGTCTTTGCTTCCATTACTGGTCTCATACTTGTACCCTTTTACGAAAAAATCATAATCCCATTTCTTCGAAAATTCACTGGTCACCACCGCGGCATCACATCTCTACAACGGATGGGAGTTGGACTTTTCATCTCAATCATCGCTATGGCTTCAGCTGCATTGGTTGAAAAGACAAGGCGCAAATACTATCCAGAAACAAACAGCATGGGTGTATTTTGGTTATTGCCTCAATTCTTTCTAATAGGCGCTGCTGAGGTTTTTACTTATGTAGGACAATTGGAGTTTTTCTACGATGAGGCAACAGACGGGACAAAAAGTATTAGTAGTTCCTTGTTTTTGTCCGAGGTTGGAATTGGAAGTTGGTTGAGTACCGCATTGGTGAAGGTTGTTATAGCTGCGACTGGTGGACAAGTCTCAATGCTATCAATTTCTTGGTTTATTTGTTGGTGGCTAAATGTCATAAAGGGAAAGAATTGGCTGTGACTGAGAGAGGAGAACATGGTTGAGTTCAGCAGAGGCCAACACACACAACCATGAAGGAGCTACAGCCCTCTTCTCGTTAGTCTATTATGCAAAATTAAATACTTCAATTTACATCAATAGAACAATTTCTTGCCAGTTATATGTGTGATGCTTGGATTTGATAAGTTGTCAATCATACCCTTATGCATCAAAATGCTTGATATTTTAGGGAACATTTGAAAAATCTTATTCTTCTTGATGCAGAGCATACCATAGTACTACCATACACTAAAAGAAACAGAACACTAGCTAAAGTTATACAGTATAGAAAACATTATATTCAATTCCATTTCACAATGCACAGAATTTTGATGGTTAAAAATAAATTCACCATATTTTTCAGCAAGTAACTTAAACAACTTCCACCTGACAAAGAGAGAAAGTGATAGACTTCACACAGTTCTCAAAATACTAGGCTGTCCTTCAATTAAGGCACTGCTAACAATGAATCGTGTCGGTGACTTCGACTTATGTTTTCATACTTGAACAAACTAAACAATTCATCCACATTTTTTTTTGATAATCACAATTCATCCACATTAATATCAAATACTATATTGATCTTATGAAAATTGGCTTTTAGGCCTAAAAGCAGCTCAAAGCTCTGCAAAGTTGCTGATAGGCTCCTTCCTATCAAGACTATGAACTAGGATTTTAAACTAGAATGGAGAAGAACACAATAGAAAATAAGTTAAGAAAATTAAAGACATTCTTCAATCACTTTTATAATTTCAAATTTCAAATGTGTCAATGAAACTACATATATATATGGTGCCAGTAGTGGATAATAACATAAAAAACCTAAAGGCTTGAAAAGCCCAACTAAATAACAACTAAAATAAAAATTCTACATCTTAATAATATCTAAATTATTTAAATAAATCTAATTAATCCTATACTCTATTAGTTGCCTTCAATACACACGTTTTATGTAGTAGCTTCTCCCATTGTCACAAAATTTAAATGAAAAGTAAGTAAATCATCACAATCCCCACATGGCCATATATAAACCTCTACAACTGCTTACAAGTTACAACTCACCTAATATGTTTTTGAATTATTGTGTTCTAATTAAATTGTTTTAACTTGTTATGTTTTTGTTGGTTATTCTTGTCATCACTAGCCTTTTTGCTTTTTGGTTCAAATTAAGTTTTAAAAAAAATGGGGATCATCTTGATAGTGGACCATGTATGGATCCCAATGATTCATAATTTCACACCCTTTATTGATTGGATCTGATAGTTAAATATTATCTCCGATCATTTTTATAAAAAACAATTTATTTTTTGAAGTTTATTAGATAACTGATGTATCTGATTTATATCATAAATCAAATACATCAATTATTTAATAAATCTAAAAAGTGAGTTGTTTTTTATAAAAAGAATAGAAAAAAAAAGTAATAACTTTAATAGTACACTTTTTTTTTTTTACAACTTTAATAGTACACTTATAATAAACATATATTCGGTTTTATTTCATCATCAAATGTGAAGCGCGACTCAAGTGGCACGATAACAATCAATGGCGGAGCCACTAGGTGGTGTGGGGGGGGGGGGGGGCTGGGGTGGCTATGGTCCCCCCACCCTTTTGAAATTTTTTTATAGTAGTAATATTATAATAACTTCGGTATTTTTTATAAGTGACAATTAAGTCAATAAAAATTGATATATTTAGTTTATATTATAATTTATATAAATTATTTTTTCTTGACTCAATTGTCTCTTATAAAAAGGACCACTATACATCTATTGGATCTTTGTTATAGGCACTTTCTCGGAATGAGGCTCTTTAGTTATTGTGTTTATGTTTGATTAAAATTGTGGTTGTTTGTTTTTGTTGGCAATTTTGGTGTGTGAAGTATGTGGATTGTTTAGTTCATAGTGTTGGAACTAGTTAATAGTGCTAAAATGAACTTTGTATAGGTTTTTATACCTTGCCTTTTAAGTATTTCTTATATTTGGCTATATATATATATATTAACTTTGGATATTATTTATATGCTCTTAAATTGTTGGATTTTTTAATCCAGTGTTGGACTTATATGTGAATAATTATGTGTTGGGACTGTCACTTAAGTTAAGCTCAATTATAAGTGATCTACTAAGGTTTGACTAAAGTAGGCTTATGAGTATCTAATAGGGTGTGGGGCCTTTAATGTGTAGAGACCAAATGGGTAATTCTATTTTAGTGATGGGTTAAAATAGAAATACCAAAAAGTTAACACTAATTTGGGTTGTATAAATAAGAAGGTTATGGTCCCCAGATCGCATACCGTTTCTGGTTGTTGACATCCCATTATCACAAAGATACGAAGAGAATAACTAAAGGTTTCTCTCATGGAGAGTGTGTTGATCTAGAAGACCAAACCAACACTAATCAGCACTATATGAACTCAGGTACGCTTCCGCTTATGATTATGTTTACGGTAATTTTCTTGATGATTAACATGATTGGATTCTAGGGTTTATGAATCAATTTAATTCTAACAAGTGGTATCAGAGCTAGTCATGTTTGATCATTGAGAAAACTAGTATTTCTGGTGTATTTGATTTTCTCGGCTTGAGTTAATTTCAGTAAATTTCTTTCGTTTCGGTTCCTTTTGTTGTCTAATTCAGGTTAAGAAAATTTGATTTACATATGTATATATATGTTTCGGTTTCTACATTTATTATAACATCTTCCGTTTTGGTCAAGTTTACACCGTTTGGTCTCAATCCAGATTATTGAATTTAGGTTTTGGCTAAGGAAAATTCATTGGGTAATTAAAGGTTAAATTGCATTAAATTAACATTCGTACTGTATCGTATTTGGGTTTGTATTCCATTACATATAGCTTTGTTATGATTTCATGATTCATCGCTGCACTAAACGATATGGCCTTCGGTTAATCCCTTTAGTTTTATTGTTCATAGTAGAACATGATAAAGTTTTTATTAAATTATTATACTTGGGACTTATGACAATTCTCATGCGTTTCAGTTCTATATTTGGACCAAATTAAGTTTAATTGTGTATTACAAAATTGTTTATTATTTGTATGTTGCAATTTGGCATCTTTGGTGATTTTTTATGACTTATGAATTAAGCACTCAGGTTTATGGTTTAAAGCATACAATCAAATTGATAGGTTTTTCTTGTGCTACTATTTGAATTGGCAAAATAAAATTTTATTATTTCGGTTCCAATTCTGTGATATCCCCTCTGTTCAGAATATGCCAAATTGGTATTGTTGTTCTGTTTCATATATGATGCAATTTACTTTGTTTCAAATTGATCTATATATTTATCATCTGGTTTGAATTCAGTATGAAGGGATATCGGTTTTGTATAAATTTTGGGGTTTATAGGTTCCATTCCAATTATTTTTGGTATATGGGTGATTTCAGTTTGGTCTCAGATTTAAGATAAGATGATTTAAGTTTTGATAAACTTTCGGTTCTATAGCTTTATGGTTTCTGTTAATTAATTTTCATAAAGCCTCATGAATTCTGTCTTGCAGAATGAAACAAATTGATTTTCTATTAAGTTAAAGCATCCTTTTCTTTTGTTTCATATACTACATATCATAATGAAAGGAATTAAGGCTTTGTTCAATTTTTACGGGCTTTATTTGCTATAAGAAATCTTGTTTCAACACATTTTTTTCGTTTAACATTTTTCAGAAACAAATTGATTGGAACAAGAATAAACATTTGACATGTGAACTAAGTGTATATTTTGAATCAGTGCTTCATGTAAATTCAGATTTAAAAGCACTATTTTGGAAAATTGCAAATTGTATTGCTATATTTAGCAAATTTGGTTGCAATTTTGGTTAAGTAATTTTTAAATTCAAATATTGACAGTTTAAGTATATATTTTGAAATAAGTTAATTGAAGCATAACGTTGCCAAAGTAACCTCTTTTGTGGAAATTAATTTATTTCGAAATATAAAAGGTTAAGGTTGTGTGCTTGTAACTATGTGAATATTTAACCGGCCTAAAGGAAGGTGACTATTTTACAGAATTATAAGTGCACCTGTGGTGATAAACGTGTGATAATTATTCGGTTTTACGTGTGAATAGTAAATTGGCCTAAAGGAAAATATATTATTCGACATGTTCTTATTATCAGTGTTTGATTACTACGTCAAGGTATCACTGAAAAGTTAATGTTTTGTCCAAAGATAAAATGTTAATGGTTTTCCGATATCTTGTAATGGGATTTACCTTTATTTGAATTTAAAATTAAAATTAATTTTATATTGAGGCTTATTTGAGCATGTTTTGCTTGATTTTTGTTCTCTCTTCGGTTATGAATGGTCTGTTGAAGTTTACTTCCAACATCAATTTAGTTAAATGGCTCAAGAGTCAAGTTCTAGAAAGTAAATCTTTTGATAGTTCTTGAAATATGGATCTTCACGTTATGTTAAGGATTGATTTTCCCTCACCTCTTACGGAATTGGAAAGGTGAGAGAGGTCAAATTACATATGTTTGATGATCATAAGGAAAGCCATTCTAGGGCAAACTATCTGAAGATATAAATACGGTAACAGATTTCATTAAGGAAATTGAAAAGAGGTTTCTCAAGAAGGAAAAGTGTGATATACCTATGCTTTTGGGAAACCCTAATTCAATAAAGTATAAGGATAAGTTGGACAGTGCCTTAAAAGGAACAACAACATAAATAATTTAAATCAGGTAACAATAGTTGTTTCTTTTGTGCAGCTAAAGGGTAAAGAAGCATTACTTTAACTGTCAAACATGGCGTGTTAAAGTAGTATATAGTTCTTAATATGGTTTGTTTTGAGGTAAATTTAACTTTGGTATGTAGACACACGTGTTGGATATATTCTGGTACTTCAACTCACAACAGTGTGCCTATGCAAGATTTTATGAATTGTCGGAAATTAATTGATGGTTAAAGAAACATCTATACGACCGACGATAAAATAGTTCAAGTTGAGGCAATTGAAAATTTTAGATTATTGATAAAGACTAAATTTCATTTGGATTTTGATAAAACTAATTTTGTATTTTTTTTAGTCGAAATGAAATTTAATTTCTATTTATGTTTTGAACCTATTTAGTTTTTCTTGATTATTTGGGAATGGAAATATAAATTGTTTCAAAAATTCAAAATTAGTTGGTTCTGGTTCTTTGTCGGGTTACAATAATCTATATTTAATTTGACACAATTGCTTCATTTAATTGAGAAATGAGAATTCAGGTATATTTGACACAAGAGATTGGGTGACATCTCCAAATGGAGAATAGAGAGACTTGTGTCAAATGAAATCTCAGACTCATATCTTACAGAAAAGGGAAAACAAACCAATAAAGGAGATATGAGGCCAATAAGACTTCAGATGTCCTTGAGCTTATAAATATTGATATATGTGTGTGTCATTCTATCCGGCTATTTGGAATGGTAAACAATATTTATAATGTTCATAGACGACTTTCTATAAGGCATCATTTATCTCATTCATGATATAAGAAAGTTATTGGACGTGTTCAATTTTCATTCAGGTTGGAGTTGTGAATCAACTCGTCTAAAGAATCAAGAGTTAAGTTTAACCGTGGTGGTAAATACTTTGGTAGATTTAACAATTCAGGTGAACAACTTCCAATAATTTTATATTTATTTTTTCAATTAAAACTGCAGCATATGTCCTTAATATTGTTCCAATTATAGCAACTACCAAAACTCCTGGCTATTTTATGGGATACTCTAAAAGATCTAGGGGTACAAGTTTTATGATCTCACAATTAAGTTTGGTTTTTTATCAGGAAATGTCTAGTTCTTTGAGGGTGTCGGGTTTGCAGGGGGAGATATGGTTAGGGACAATGATATTCCCACAGGTGTTTAATTCCCCATACAAGAAATTGTTCCAGAAGAACAAACTCTTACACCTCAAGAACATATGTCATTCAGGAAATCCACGAGAGAAAAGAGAAATACAATACCAGATGACTATATTGTAATCTCTTCAGGTGGATCTATGCCATGAATAAAGTAATCGAATCCATAAAGGACAATGACATTCGGGATCTTTTCTCATTGCCATAAGGTACGAAACTCATTGGTCTTAAATAGATATTTAAGACTAAGAGGGATTTGAGAGGCAATGTGGAGAGGTAAAAGGTTCGTCTTGTCACAAAAGGATTTACACAAAAAGAAGGCATTGATTATAAAGAGACTTTCTTTTCGGTTTCTTTGAAAGACTCTTTTATGACCACAATGACATTAGTGACGCATTCAGAACTTGAGTTACATCGATGGAACTAAAGACAATGTTTCTAAAGGGTAACATTGATGAAACAATGTATATGGTGCAACCAGAAAACTTTATTTCAAAAGATTTAAAGTATATGGTTTGCGAATTTAAGAAATCCATCTATGAACTCAAGTAAGCATCTTAATTATGGTATTTCAAAATTCACCAAGTGTTCATCTCGTTTGGTGTTGAGGTGAATTTGGTTGATGATTGTACATACCGTGAGTTCTGTGGGAGCAAATATGTTTTATTGGTTTTATATGTCGATAATAAGACAATAAATCATGTGATACCCCTATGGCTAAGGGAGACAAGTTTAGTCTCAATCAGTGCCCTATGAATAACTTTAAAGAAAAGTTAATATAAAAGATTTCTTATGCAAAAGTTGTAAGGAGTCTAATGTATATTCAGTTTTGTACGCGTTTGGCTATTGCGTACAATTTTTTGGGATGTTGGGCATGTATTTAAGAAATTTAAGATTAGACCATTGGAAAGCAGCAAAATGGGTCATACGGTATTTAAAGAAAACAAAATATTACATGCTCATATATTGGAGGTCAAATCAGCTTGAGATCATTTGGTATACTGACTCCAATATTGTTGGATGCAAAGATAACATATTATGATGCATCCGATCATAGAACTTTGTCACGGGGCTGCGCATAGTGGATAAGGATTTAAAGGACCACTAAAGTTATTTTTAACAATAAAGATTAAGTTCAGAGTGAACGGTTGTCTATAAAGCATATGTGTACAAACTCCATGTCTGCGGATCCGCCTACTAAAGTTTCCCACCCAAAAGGTTTCATGAGCATATTGCTCGTGTGGGTGTTAAGTCATTAAGTGATATTCAGTTTTAGTGGGAGTTTGTTATTTTTAATGCTTTTATGAAATAGACATACTTCAGTTCAAGTAAGGCTTAAGAATATTTTCTGCAGAAATAAAGTTTTGGTATTTTTCACTCTAATTTTGGTTAAGGTTTGATCTCACTAAGGATTAAGGAGGACCAGTTGGAATTAGGCATGTTAAGATCACATGACATGAAAATTCCATGCTACACATCCACATCATGATCCATGTCGTTCTTTTGTGTCCACATATGTGACCATTGATGGGTTTAGTTACGATAGATGTAACGAAAACTCCTTTGATCCTATGTTGGCATGACTGATGGACCGGATTGGTTATAGATACATTCAGTATTGACAGTCGTTTGAGCTCATTATGATAATTCTTGCAATACATAATTAATTATGAGGTTACACATATAGTCCAAGTTGGAGATTGTTGGATTTTTTAATCCAGTGTTGGACTTATATGTGAATAATTATGTGTTGGGACTGTCACTTAAGTTAAGCTCAATTATAAGTGATCTACTAAAGTTTGACTAAAGTAGGCTTATGAGTATCTAATAGGGTGTGTGGCCTTTAATGTGTAGAGACCAAATGGGTAATTCTATTTTAGTGATGGGTTAAAATAGAAATACCAAAAAGTTAACCCTAATTTGGGTTGTATAAATAAGAAGGTTATGGTCCCCGGATCGCACACGGTTTCTGGTTGTTGACATCCCATTATCACAAAGATACGAAGAGAATTACTAAAGGTTTCTCTCATGGAGAGTGTGTTGATCTGGAAGACCAAACCAACACTAATCAGCACTAAATGAACTCAGGTACGCTTCCGCTTATGATTATGTTTACGGTAATTTTCTTGATGATTAACATGATTGGATTCTAGGGTTTATGAATCAATTTTCTTGATGATTAACATGATTTAATTCTAGGATATTATTTATATGCTCTTAAATTTCTTATATATGTAGTAGTTTTTATCAATTTTTTTTTTTTTACATATATATACTAAATTTTAAATTTTAGACTTGGCCCCCCCTTTGTTTGATTCTTGGCTCGCCCCTGATAACAATGATCTAATATTACAAAACAAAGGTTAGACTTAAATGTGAACTAATTAATTAACTTGCTAGAAAAGAAAACCAATCACATACTGTCGGCCATTGCTAAAGCATGGAACACACATATACTGTCCTTTCTAACACAAGTTGGTATAATTAATTTTGTACTTTTTGTGCTTGGCATTAGTATATCATCAGGACACACCTGATTAAGTAAAAGTCGTTAACATGTGCAATGATGAGAAATTAGAGATATTGATTAAATCCGACCGAAATGATGATAAACCGTTTGAGAGGGACAATTATGCTTATCAAAATCTTCATGCTTGGCCTCATGCCTTTGAAACAACTTAGGCTTTGTTTGCTAAAAAATAGCGGATAGCTGATAAGCTAGCTTATAGCGGATGAACTTATAGCGGATGACTTATAAGCTAGCTTTTAGCTTATAGCGAATAAGCTAGCTGATTGAATTTGTAGTGTTTGGTAAAATTAGCGGTTGAACTAGCTTATAAGTATGAAATTACATAAAAGTCATATGTTTAATTAATATTTAATTCTTTTCAAGTAAGATAATAGGGGTAAAATTGGAAGAAAATATAATAAGCTATAAGCTACTTGAAATAACATTTAAAAAATAAGCTATAAGCTACGAAAATAAGCTATAAGCTCTTTTTTAAAAACTGTTACCAAACAGAGCTTTTAGCTTATAAGCTAAAAGCTATAAGCTATAAGCTAGCTTATTTGGTTTACCAAACAGCTTAAAGTTTTCATGTCTCACAAATTATGTGGGTGTCCTCAGTTACCAATTCTCATCTAAAGTCATAATGATTTCATGCATTAATTACCTTTGAGACAGTGACATAAAGCCTTTTTTTGACACAAGTATAATTTACATAAATTTTGTTTATCTAAGATTTTAGTGTATGTCAAAACTTTCAGTTAAATTATTTACAAGGGCAAGTTACCAGGAACTTCATCAATATAATTCTCCCCCGTAATTAAAGACAACTTTTAACCATAATTAGACAATTTGAATTTTAATAATGTATCAAGTTTTCATGAGAATCATGACACTTGCTATCATCATGTAGATAATTTTCTCGAGTATACACCAATGGCGAGACCAAAGATATTTTCTCTTCCAAATTTCCTTTTTATCTTTGATTTAAAACTTTGGAACGCGTTTTCCAATTTTCGAAAACGCATTTTGAAGTTTTTATTCAAGGGCAAAAAATGAAATTTTTGGAGGTAAAAGAGTAATGGGGGTGGAAAGAGAAAATTTTGAGACCAAATAGAGACCTATGAGGACCAATAGGCCCAAATAAAGTATATAGAATGAACAAGCACTAAATGTCTTGTGAGATCCATGATATTACTTTGGCATGAGGAGACTAAGGAAACTATTTTTGAAAGAAAAATAAGAAGTAAAACCATATAGAACTAGAAGAAAATTAGATTTTGTTTACTTACATTTTGCTTAAATATCTAGCAATATTTTTGGTCCTAACCCTCCAACTTGCCGTGAAGCGAGCCTTATAGTTTATAGTTCAGTAAATATAACCCACTCAAATTGTTTTATTCCGATTAAGACTAATTTTTTGCACATATACTTTTTATTCATGTATAATTATTTTATATTTATAAATGTTGATTATTTTATTCGGAAAACAATAGTTCATTAACCATTTGTAAATTCAATCATTATAAGTTCGCTAGAATTAAGTCTACGGTATTTAAACTCTTAATCTTTTTTATGTACTAACAAGCTAGAGTACCATTTGTGTTCTCATAAATAAATTTGCTTATGGAAACAAATTAATTGTATCCTTTTGTAAATCAAACCATTAATTAACATATAGGCATAATGGGATTTCAGGCTTAAGTGACATCTATCTATTCATTGCAAATTGCAATAATTCTTCCCATAAAAAACCTCATTCTACATTAACATATAGTATGATCCCAGTAAGAAAGCATCTTGAATTTAACCAAAAACAAACCCATTCATTCATACACACACAAAGCTTCCTGACATAAAGTAGTAATAGTAGTATCATTTTCTTCATTCTTTTTCTAAGAAAATGCTGAGTCAGCTAGAAGTTAAGATTTTGTTGATCAAACATTTTCCGTTGATGAAGGAAGAAGTGGTTGAGCAAGTGATGTTTTGGCATGATGGCTTGAGGATCTGATGATGCTATTACTATTCTCAGGAGTGGATGAAGTGATTTCTGCCAGCTCCCTTGCAAATTTCTTTTCTTCATTTTTACCCCACAAGACTAGGTACAACCCCACAATTATCAATCCTGCTCCAATTATCCTATAACATCACAATTTCACATCCACCCATTAAGTTATTATTATATCAAATCAATTACAAGGTTTCCATTTCTTTTTCTTTTCTAACAAAGGTATAAAGAAAGAAAGTAAAAAAAAAGAAGGAGGTGATTTTTAAACTTTATTCTGGCCCTATAGAACATGAATCATTAACAAAAATTGTTCATTCTATTTTATAACCTGATCAATATTTATTTATTTATTTATTTTCTTTCAATAGTGTTTGGAGAGTGGATTCACTCTTGTTACATAACCCTCGAGTGCAATCATAGCTTTTAGATTGAAAATAAAAAAAATTTAAATTATTAGAAAAGAATTTTAAAGGGTGAGATTCACATTTCTTCCTCTCATTTGTCATTATCAAAATGGCGATTACTCATCTGTTGGATGCATTTGGTCGTCATTTTAGACTCAATACTAGTATTATTATTTTAATATTTATAATAAAATATGTGGACCTTCAAATATATCATGCATGCATTATTGTGTGTTTTAACTAAAGAGTTGAAGAAAATTAGATAACGATAAGATGAAATTAAAAGAGACTAATGAACAACTAAAAAAATGATTAATGAAAAAGATAAGTTAGTTAGGACCAACCCTCCTAAGTAGAATTCTTCTCCTAAAGCAAGGGAAGCCATAATAGCAACAACAAGAGTTTGAACAGGTTGATACACCGCAACAAAAACAGGACCTCCTCTGTCAATGCACCATATTTGTACAGCGAATGCAATTCCTGATGCCACCACTCCCTACAAATATAACATTGTATATTATTTTTTGTTTTTAATATATATTAGTACAAAATTCAACTTTAAATTTTTTTTTTGTCAAATAGCTTAGTGACCAGAAATTCTACAAAGCGAACAAGTGAAATGACTAGTGTTCGAATTCCGACTAACTGCATATAAAATATAAAATCTCTGCCAACTGAACTAACAGAAAACACATATGACATGCCAACTGAGCCAACTGAACTTTAATTTCTCTCTCATTTCATTACCATTATCAACACACGCGCACACACAAGACACATATGACCTACCATTATATCTCTAGAACATTATTGCTTAACAACTTTCATAATACATATCATATCTCAAAAGCATGCACATACAACTTTAGAGAAATTCTTTATTGTATAAAATTTTATTATATTAGCTATAAAGTGCATGGCCAGCTTTTATTAAGCTGGAAACTATGATGTATGATCTATAAGAGCATGCATACTCAATGAAGAAATCCAGTTTTGGATTTTTGGGTAGATCTCATTTAATATTTTAACAACAGTGATTTATAAGTACTCAACTTTTTCATCTAAATCACTCATTAAGTTTACTAAATAAATCTCACTAATAATTTTATAATATCTATCAATTTTCATTTCAATTTTTTTAATATTAAAAAAGTGAGACAAATATAAAAAAAAAGTTTAATAGAACACGACTTCTCAAACACTACTTTAATATCTTTCGATTAATAGTACTTATTTTTAGAAACTCATTATGTGATCAGTGGTCACAAGTCTTTAGACTCAAAATTTGTTACTCTCACAAAAAAAGTGAAAAGAAAAATTATATTTAAATAATATATAATTTTATGTGAGTGTGTACAAATTTTAAGTCCACTTATTTATTACCAAGTTTTAAGAAGTTGAGTCTGCCCCATTAGGATGATATAAGGATATATATTTTGAGAAAATGTAACATACACCGACGGTCTAAAATAATTTTACACTGTTATTTAATATCAACCAAGATATTTTATATTAATGTAACATGTCCATTAAACTCATATATTTTTGCATACCTCTAAGAAAAATCAATTTAATAATATAATATTTCTTATATTCTTTACTTTAACCGTAAAGATTTTTTCCAAACATCTTTATGTAAAAACAAACACCAAAAAGCACAAGGTGCAGTGAGTGAAATTGAACTTTTTTATAAACCAGGTGAAATTAATTTTGAGGCAAGTAAATCACACACTAACAATTACAAATAATTTTACTTGAACTTAATTCTTTAGATACATTTTAAGTACACTTTAGATACATAATCTGATCATATAACTAGGACTGTTGTTTTCTTCTTCATATTATGATTAAATTTCACATAATCTTGTTATACTAAAAATTTATATCCATGTATACTACTCTTTGTAAATACTAAATATGTGGAATATTATCAATATTAGTGAATTTTTATATAAAGAAATAAAAGCGAAAATTTGAAAATAAAAGCATGACATGAAATTTCATCTTGATAATAGGATGTATTGCCTTTATTGAGACTAGTATGCTTCTTTATAAAAAATAAAATAAAAAGAAAAGAGTATGCTTCACAAGATTGTAGAGGAAATAGTCACAAAAATTTGGTCACAAGGTAGAATAGAAAGCTAAATTAATTAAAGGCTTAAATATCATTTTCGTTCATTTAAGTTCATAATTTTTTGGTTTTAGTCCCTGTATATTTTTTTGTTGCAAATTAGTCTTTGCATGTGCAAATCATTTTGATTTTAGTCCCTAAAGCTAAAATCCGCAGGAAAATCTGCAGAAAAATTTGCTGATTTCCTGCGGATTTTAGTTTTAAAGGACTAAAACCAAAAGATTTGAACATACAAGGACTAATTTGCAACAAAAAAAGATACAGGAACTAAAACAAAAAAAACGCGAACTTACATAGACGAAAATGATGTTTAAGCCTTAATTAAATAATGTACGTTTTTTGAAATAATTAAATAATTATATGTATATTTACGTCAGTGAGAACAAATGTTGATGATAAGCAGTTTTCCAAGATTGTATATGAATTCATGTGGCATATAGTAGAATTATAGCTATAGGTAGATTGAAATAAGTTACTAACCGCATACAAAATAGTGAAAACTTCACCACCAGATTGAAAAATCCAAGCCTGAGCATCTCTTTCAACAATCAAAGCAATAATGAGAAATTGAATAAGTCCAAAGAAACATGTATAAGAAGTGACAGAGAGACGAGCCGGATACTTCTTAAGGACAGGTGCTTGCAACACAAGCCAACCAGACCAAGACAAACAATGTCCTATAAGGTACAAACATCCAAGTGTCCAGTTTTTTCCTTTTGCATCTCCCAAAACTGAGATTGATTCAAATACTTCTATGCTATTGCTATTGCTATTGCTACTGCCACTGTTATTGTGTAGTGGTGGAACTGGACTGTATATTGTTGGACCTTTATAAAGTGTAATCACTGATGCCCCTAAAACACAGAACAATGTTCCTACCACTTTCCCTATTCCATCCTTTCTGTTCAACCTCACTTGTTCTATTCTTAGTATGACTGCCATCAGAAATGTAATGGCTGGAACAGAGTTTTGAATTGCTGATGCAAAAGTTGGAGATGTATTGTCCAACCCAAGCAAGTAGAAACCCTGGTTTGCTGTAATCCTGCATTCATTTGTAATGCAAATTTTGATCATTTTATACTTAATCACTATAACACAACAAAAGAGTACTAATATTAATGTTTCCAATTCATGGTTTTAAATTGTAGTCCGCAACCATAGTTGTGACCACATCCGTTGTATTAGTATATATATTCCCGCAATATAAAACTCTGCAGTGTAACTGCAACTGCAATTTAAAATCGTAGGTTATGTAGGAGGGAAATTGTACATACCCGACGAGGGCAAGACAAAAGAACTGCAAGAGAAAGTTTAAAGTAATAGCTGGTCTCTCCTTCCTGAACAACAAAAAAAAAAAGAGAAACTTATGTTATTATGTATATATGGAGTTGGGAATATTAATTAATTAATGTACATGGATTTTGATTTGTTAATTAGAAGAGATAATAGTAGTATAATTAATTACTTTTCCAAGAAGTAAGCAAAAGGAAGGAGGAGAAGAAAAGCAATAATATTGCGGTAAACAGGGAAAACAAGTTTGCTAACACCCATGTTAAGTGCAGCTCTTGAGACAACATGGAAACCAGCATATCCAAACTGCAGGGCCAACATGGCCACATGCAGTTGAAACCTTTCTGGTATAGAACACCACATTCTCCCACCTGAATTATCAGCCATTTTACTTGAAGATGTTCTATCTATCTAATCTTAATTAGTGAGTGTTATAAGAAGGGAAGGTGTGAATGAAGAAGTTGATGAGAAGAGTAAGAGTAAGGGGTAGTATAAATATAGTGAAGAGGGAGAAGAGTGACCCTACAATGACCATAAAAAGATGTTATGTCAACTATTGGTACCATTCAAATGTTTTTGGGTTGTCTCCCACATTCTTTCATATTCATTCATTCAATCCACACCCTCCACCGCATTTCATTAAATTAATTAGTTAATTCAGAAAAAAGAAGATAACTATAGCTAGCAAGAGCGAGCCATAATTATCATAATCAACTTTGACACGCCATTAATTAATGATGATGATAGTATGTAATGCTCGAGGAGCAAGAGGGCCAAGCCGCCATTGATAGATAGCGCACACGAGTGGAGTGCTGGATACATGCCCCATGCGTTATCATACACATGATCAATAATTAACCTTTAACCCCACCTCTTTTTATTATATTATATATAAAAAAAAAGTTTAGATGGGATGATATTTAGAGTGATCAAAGTCGTTGATCGGTATCTGTCAAGGTTAAAGTTGGTGGGGTATCTGCTAACATTTTGACGTTCATAAGATTTTAGGATAAGAATCGTATACCTGTGTCTTTTTTGAATAGAAATATTTATAGGTCCGGCGCAAAGTTTTCTGTCATTGATGAGGCAATTAGGGAATGATTGGAATGTTTTAGACCATTAAAACGATTTGTCGGCCACAAGGGCATTATGGAAGACGAAGATTATATCCGATAAGAGGAATATGGTTTTTTTTTATTTTGATCCAATCCTTGCAATTTTGGGCGAGTGAACTCGACAAACATGAGTCACAACACAGTCCAGAACAATTTGGTTTCTTGGACTCCGTAGAGTCAGAGAAAACCTCAAATCTCACTATATGTCAAGGAATAAATTCTTCATATATATTACCAATGAAGTTGTATTCAAATTTACATACTTAAGGAATTTGAGCTGAATCCTTATATATCTTTTTTTTTTTTGACAGAAAATCCTTATATATCTATCCCCAAGGTATTGTGTATTTAAAAAATGATCATGAGCATTTTTAACAATAATATAGTTTTGTGCTAGCTACTTTTAGTAGCATTCACATAAAGAAATTACACAAAGCCGTACCAAATATAAATATCTGCGTGCATAAATTTGGCAGTGAGCACTTCATTTATAATCAAATTAATTAATGGATTAAAGGAAGCGTTCCACTTCTTAAAGTGAAGAAGTTAGTGAAATATTCCACTTCTAAAGTAAGCATAATATGCGGACTTGTTGCTCATATGAATACAGGCTTCTTTGCTTTTAACAGACATCATGTCCCTCTCACCATCTTTTAAAACGCGGCCACCATTTTTATAAAGTTCAGTTTGGATAAACAAATTGGTTTTGTATAGTCACTTATTTGATGAACGATTGTAAATTGGTATCGTTTGGTCCGGCTTTCTTAGGTCTTAAAACTATCCGAAAGTTAAAAGTGAAAATAAAATTTTTTACAAAAAAAACTAAAGTTGTTTGGTAATTTTTATTTTTTTTAGTTTTAATAGTCTTTTATCTATGTATTTTACTCATAAAAATTAAACAACTTTTTTCTATCAAGAGCTTCTTAAAAATCTGTTTGGCCTAACTTCTTTTATTGAGTAAAAAAGCGTAAAATAAGCTTTCAAACGGTACCAAAATTATTTTTATAATACTATCGTTCTGTTTAGCAAGGTCAATATTAATAATAGTAACATTTTTTTTCTCTCGAGCTTATAACTTATTTGTTAAACTTTATTTCAAATGGTTTTTGAATTTAGAATTTTTTTTCTTCCACTTTGAACCTTACTATTATAACTAAAATCCACTTTTACCCTTTATAATTTATTTTAATTTAAAATAAGTTTTTTTTAACAAACATAGTGAAGATTATCTTAATTTTTATTATATGTTTATTGCAAAATTTACATAATTGTGTCGAATATATTTTATTATTATGTTTAATATTAGAGCAAATCACCACTTTGATCCTTGAAAGTGTAACTTGTTAATATATTAACCTCTGAATGTCTCGAAATTGCAAATACATCTCTAATATCCCATTTGATATATTATTATTTTTGTAATCGAAAGATATATTATAATAAAAGTAAAAATAAATTTAAAATAGATAAAATTTTAGCATATAAAAATTGATTTAATAATAATATATCTAAAAGATATATTACATTCAAAAATTAAATTACTATGTTAAATATAAATTTAATTATTTATTAAAAATATGCTTTTATATAATTTTATATTTATTAGCTAATTGAATTATAAATTTTATCAAACACTTCAATTAATTTATCAGTTATAAATTATTATCCATCAATTATAAACTATCAACTAGTTTATCAATTATCTGCTATTTTTACCAAACAAAACTTATAAGATAAAATAAGTTATTTATAAACTATTTATATATAATTAGTGGTTTTCATAAGTTATTGTAAGAATTAGTCAAAAAAAAAAAAAGTTATTGTAAGAAGTTGATAGAAATATATCCCAGCTTCCATTATAATTATATGCTAGCTTTTACTAGTAACTAGTATTATGTGACAAAAATTAACAAAAGCTGGATGGAGCAGATTAAGTTTGTGGGTCTGTTCCGACCTGCATGAACCGGTCGGATACCACCCAGACCAAGCCAGTTGGGATGTTAATTGCGTTTCCACGAACAAACTTCTTAACACTTTTGGTTCGCATAATTACACACCTGACAGCTAAACTTAAAGATTTTGTGTGCACGAGAGAATCTTTGCACCACCACCACCTCCTTCTCCTTCTCCTCCTCCTCCTCCTCCCCCTATCCTTCCTTTCACTCTCTTGCTGGAATTTACGGATCACTCTCGCGGTGGATATCAAATACTAGTATTTAGTATACGGTTGGTGTTGCAGTGACAAAAATTGATTTTTTATAAATTGATTTTAAGTGTTTTACGGTTAATTTTGTCTATCACAATTCGCAGGGGTAATCCGTAGATAAAGTTGTAGATAAAAAAAAATTAACGACAATATATAGGTATGTTTTCCCTTATCTCACACTCATACTTTGTTAGAGCATCCGCATATTTATTAGCTTTACAGTAGGAATGATGAATCACTACCTCCTGATCCAATTCAATTAACCTACGAATCCTATCAACAAGACTCTTCCCCGGCAAACTTCCAATCCCATTCCTTATGATGGCTTGAACAACAGCCATTGAATCAACATGTAACTCTACCACTTGAAAGTTTAATCGTCTTGCATACCGAAATCCTTTAAACACTCCCCACAACTTAGTTTAGGATAAGTTAGTTATCAACTTAGTTTAATTAGAACTTCTATTATAAGCCTATTTAAAGACATTCAGATTTTGAATAAGAATCAATGAATAATTAATATTAAAAAGTAAACTTCTGAATTTAAGAAGAGACTGTCAAGGATGAGTCCGCCTTTGCCTTCAATAAAGTTCTAATTGAGTTTGTACTACCCAATATATGTTGAAAACTGCTCTTTAGGCCCCCCTCTGTTGCTCTTCAGGCCCCTCAAAATGCCGAAATTATCCCAGGGTACTTTGGAACATATGATCCAAAAATAGTTAATTTGGAAATGTAGGTTCTGAAGTGCGATTTTTTTTTTGTTTTAACAATATTGAGTGATGTAAAATAAATATTCAACTATTTCGAAATCTAGGTTCCAAAACGCCAAATTTCAGAAGTTACATTCCGAAATCTAAAAAAATTTGAAAAAAAATTAGCCACTTCATAATAGAACTTCTGAAATGGTGTTTTACAATCTGAATAATTGAGAGAGCATTTTGTAATTTTTAAGAGGTCCGGTAATAACTAAGGAGACTAGAAGAGCATTTTTCATATATGTTTGGTAGGCCGAATCCAATACTTTGCACGGTGGCCTCCATTGGCCAATCCATAATTCTTATAATATTGGAGAATGGAAAATATTTGCTTAGGCACAACTACAAATTTGAGGTGTTAGGCACACATATATAAGTAAAAAAAATTAAAGAAAAATGATTAAAATTATATTAATTGATGTGACTATTTTATTTTCATTTTAATTTTTTAATTGATATGTATGTGCCTAAATATTGTACGTATGTTATTGTGCTTAAGTAAAAATATCTCATCGGATAACATAAAGGATAATTCTATGTTACATCGTAGTTTGGTTGAATATTAAATATCTTATAGATAATAATCATATATTTAGGATAAGAGAAAAATATAAACATTAAATTTCCCTACCACTGTACTGTACTTAGGGAAGCAAAATGTTATTGAGCTCAAGGTAAGCAAAGCAAACTACAGAAATACAACTAACATATAACCACCAGAAACAGAGCTAATCACAAAAACTATGCAACATCTAAACAAAAAACTAGAAAAAAGCCAATAAACAAAACCTACACATTATTAACCAACTCCAAATAGCCTGCAAGATCCAAAAGCAAAATGACAACCACTACCTTCTATTGAAATCTTCATTACACACATTCCATGACAAATAAATCAAATGACTAGACAAACCACTACTAATGCTATCATGCTTATGTGTTATAGATGGGTTAATTTAGGGAGAAAAATCATTCTCCGCTAAGTTTGAAACCTTCTCAGATATGAACTAATGAACCTCTTTATGTATGTTTTTTTTTCTCTGGAAAGTGTTCCTGATTTTCATAGGAGTGATACAATAAAAACCTTTATTTTAGATAATAGTTTTTTTTTTTTGCTTAAATGCAGTTTTGTCCCCCTAAATTTCATAATTGTTTAATTTTGACCTCCCAAGTTTCAATTGCTTAATATTATCATATAAGTTTCATAATTGCTCGATTTTAACCCAAAGTTTCAATTGCTTGATTTTGGCTTGGAAGTTTACCCCATTTTGCATTTGCTAGCCAGCCCTATTGACTTTTTTGACTAAAAATTGTAAGTTATTTTAAAAATAAATGACAAATTGTTTTTATTAAAATAAATTTTTTGTTATATGTAGTATATAAAATAATTTTGTCATAAAAAAAACATTTTACCAATTTTTTTATGAAGTATTTTTTAAATTTTATAAACTATTTTTTAATAAATAATTATTAAACTTTTTCTAAGGAAACAAATTTTAATTTATTTTTAAAACAAATATTTTATATTTTAAAATGTCACATAAGCAATTTTTATTCAAAAAAGTCTATGAGAGACTAACAAGTATAAAAGGGATAAACTTGGGGAGCAAAAATCGAGCAATTGAAACTTGAATGACTAAAATAGAACAATTGTGAATTAATTAGGGAGTTAAATTCAAACAATTGAAATTTGGGGGTCAAAACCAAACAATTGTGAAATTTAGGAAGACAAAACTGCATAAACCGTTCTTTTTTATTGTTTTTTCCTTTTTCTTGTCTTTTTAGTTCTGTAACAAAAAAAAGGACAAAGTTTCCAATGCCATTTCACGGAGAATCAGAGATTGATTTTTTTTTTTTTGGTTTTCACCACCAGTTGAATCTGGTTCGGGGGTCAGTTCTGGCATCAAGTGGTTTCAGCCCCCTCCCGATCGCAGTTGCGGGGGATCGAACCGTGGTCCTCCCTACCAAGTTCAGCGCCAATCACCACTAAACCAACAAACGATTGGTCTGAATCTTTAATCACTTACTTAAGAGTATAAGTTCTTTGCCTCCGAAACTAATTCATTAAAGGTAAATTAGATAGTTCATTAGTAACCAACTAAAGTAATAAAATGAAAATTAATGGTGATAGAAAATGCATTTGAAACAACATAAAACTTTTTTTTTAGTGACTAAACTCACGTACTATAAATATATAAAAATGAAAGGTCCTTCATTAATGCCCCTAATTATGAGACTATAAAACTTCTTCTTTTTTTTTTTACTGGGATACAATATAATTGGAACACAGCTTGAAATATAAAACTATGTATATTGGTCCGAAAAAAACTATGTATTAGCTTAAATAGATTTTTGTCCTTTAAAAAATACATCAATTTCTCTCTATTTTTCACCTACATCTAACAATACCGATCCGGATCCTCGGCAGAGGGGTCTCTGCTGCCATCCGTGCTGCAACATGTGCACCATTGAATGTGATTGCCTTGTGTGTAATTGAAAAATGAAGCTTCAGACAATCTCAACTCTATTCTTCTTTCAACGCCCACTTAGACTTTTTTGCCACTTTAATTAAATTTTTTTTCACTTCTTTTTTTGAGCAATTTATTACTTAAAGACTTTAGATTGTGCTATAATATTTTAAGTTTATACAACATATTCAATAATTTTAAATTTTAACAACTAAAAAAAAAGTTATCATGATATATTTACGAAATATTCACCCATATTAACGATGTTAATCTCAGTCGGAGAATATATGAGGTGCATAAAATAAGTTATCCCCTTTTAGCCGAATTAGATCCTCATCGGGTGGTTTACGAGCGCGACACTCCTTTCTGCAACTTATTTGACTTTTATGTGTTTGAATTATTTGGAATGAAAGAAACCGAAAGTTATTTAAACAAAATTTGAATTTTGCCTATGATACCGGTACTAATAATTTAAGTTGGATATCGGAGTATTCATCTTTAAAAATATTAATATACACTTTCGAAAATGTCAAAGAAAATTAAAGAAATTTTTCTTCTTCTTTTATAAAAAAAGTCATTCTAACTAGTGTCTCAGAGTCATTCTTTTAATTTTTTAACTAGTGTTATTGAGACACTCGTTAACATTTTATTATATAAAAAGAAAAAAGAGTAATTCCAAGTGCAGAAATAATGGACCGCAAATGAATATGGGATTGGAGTATTTATTTGTAATCTCATGAATTATCATTATTTGTAATCTCATTGATTATCATTAAATATATCAATCGGATGGCTGAGGCATTGCAGCAGGCGTTGCAGTAGATAGCATTGCAGCTGAGGATCCAAATTGCTAACCGTACATAAAATTGTTATTTACATATTTTTCTTTTCTCGCAAGCAAGGATACCTTAAAACATTTGCAAGAATTGTAACATAATCTTGTTTAGTCTTTAGGGGGAAACAGTCCCCCACCAATACATATTGGCCTTATTGATCATGTCAAAGTGTTAACATCTAATTTGTTCACTACAACTTTTAAGGTCAGACTATAAATCATTTACCGGACAAATAATATCGATCATTTTTTATTTTTTTAAGAGGCAAATAATATCGATCATATGTTAATTTCAAATTAACACACAAATTAATCAACTTTTCAACATTAATTTTACCATACCGGACAGTTCCATCACCACCTAATCCCATTTTCTTTTCCGTTTGTAATGTCTTATAATTAAAGACCCCTCTTTTTTTTTTTCTTCTTCCAAATAAACAGATTACGTACTAACATTTTTATGCCTTTATTAGTTAGTAGTAAATTGTGATTTTGAATTAGTTAGGCGTGGCTTAGTAATGAAAGTGACATGCAGCATGCAGTCAATTACTTAATATAGTAATAGTAGTGTACATTATTAGCATCTAATTATAAGGTTTATGAAACACATAATATCCAAGGTCTTTTTTTTAACTGTCTTTTTATAATTTGGTGTATTCACCATCAACCAATGAGAACAAGACACGTAAATAGATTTGTATGTGGTCTCCACAAGTTTGTTACAAATTAAATGTTGAGACCACATACAAATTTACTTATAGCGCTTGTTCTCATTGGTCGATGGATAAATATTTTCAAATTATGAAGTAGTAGAATAGGCCTCACCAATATCCAATGACTGTAAATTGCGCAAATGAGTTGGTTAATTAATTTGTTTGAAGAGTTTGCATGGTACAATATTGCTAATAAGCAGCTATGATTAAAATGTTGAAAAAGAAGGAATTGAAGATAGAATAAAATCAATATACACTACAACATTTTTGATTTATAACAACGGCTGAAAAGCGTTGTCTAATGTAATAAAACCGTTGTTTTTGCTTTTAACAATGGTTTTTCCACCGTTGTAGTCTTAGGCGTTGCCTTAGCCTTTGACAACGGTTTTATTGTACATAGGCAAAAACAACAATTAAAAACCGTTGCCTATAACTATCAAAGAACAAATTAATATTGTTGCTTTTAACTATTAAAAAGAATAAGTTAATATTGTTGCCTATGATTATTAAAAGAACATATTAATACTGTTGCCTATAATTATAATTAAAAAGATCGCGTTAAAAGCGTTGCCTATAACCATTCGAAAGAACGAAATTAAAATTAAAATCGCTGCCTATAACTATTAAATTTTTCCAAAATAACTATTAAAAAGAACAATTTGCCATGAATTAACATGAATCACTTTTATAATGTATCAATTATATCAACAATTTGACATTGCATGTAATTTATTACATCATATGAGCAACTAGAAACTACTTCTAGTTAACCAAACTACATATCCTTATTAGTAAGTTGTACTTCTTTTTTAAAGAAGCTCTCTATAACTTGTAGATTCTATTGTAATCCAAACTAGAAAGAAATAGTGTTTGTATTCTTATCACACAAGAAACTAAAAAGAAACAAAAGCATTAATGAATCAAACTATATATTCTTCATCTTCTTCCAAGTCATCAAACAAGTGTTCTTCTTCCTCTTCTTCCGAATTATCAAACAAGTGTTCATCACAACCATGATTTACCTACAAGATAAAAATATATATCAACTCACTATTGATAGGAAAATCTATACTAATGCACTGAAGCTTATATCAATCATAAGCTTGATGATTTTAACACTTGAAACTTGTTGCATAAAACTATAATATAAGTAGGAATACATATCAACAAACGCCCCAAGAATCTAATAAGAAAAAGGAATTTACTGCCATAACCAAAAATGTGCCAAACACACCAATTATTGCCATATTCACTGCTTTGTAGTTATCTTCTCAACATTGAAGACTAGTTCAATGCAATTGGCGATAAGATCCTTGTTTTTGGTATTTCTCATATCAGCATTGCTATATTCATTTCTAAGTATCTGTCCTCCAGCCAATATCAATTTATAGCTAAAATGCAAGATCAAGCAGAGTTTTCGGGTCAAGCTCTTGCCATGACTAACCACTACAACAATTAACCTAAACCTACAATTCCTAAGAGCCTTATCACTTCTTCCGTAAGAAAGAAAAAAAGAGGACAGTGAAACACCAAAAAAAAAAACCTAAAAAACCAATAAACATACCTCAACTTCTTGTTCCCTGTCAAGTTCTTCATTTTCCGACTCCTCTGCTTCAAGTGGTTGCTTACTCCTTTTAAAGTAATCATCAAGTGACATTGATGGACGCTTTGGAGTAGTCTTTTGCTTTTTGGGTGGTTCATGATTAACAAAGTCCTTTTGGAATTCAACAGAAAATTTGTTGCTTACTAGTTTTGATTTTCAACACATGAAACAAAGAGATAATGAGTTTAAGTCAGTCTTAAGAATAAGTGAAACTTATACTAAAACAATAGATAAATAATTAAAGACCTAGTTGATCATGTTTTATTTGAGCAGATCCTCCCACTTTGATTGAACTTCCGGTTGTCGATGGTTTTTGTTTCCTTTGATCTTCGATTAAACTTTTCCCTTGCTTTGAAAAATATCCTTTGTTTTTCTTCATTGTTTTAAAATTTTCCAACTTAGCTTTGTACTTTTGATACACTTCACTTGACTTTATATTTTCTAGATTAGCTACTAACCTTTAACAATTGAAAAATACAATTATTAGCACATAGCGTATACTTTCATGTAATTCAGTTTGTGGACACAACCCACTTATTAAAATATGTGCAAGTAAACCGATTGTAATTTGAACTATGTACTATGAAAGAAAGAAATGAGAACTAGTACCATGGACTGCCTTACTCCCTGATTTTTAATAAATAGAAAAATTATCATTTTTAAGTGAAGCAGTGCAGTTTAAAAACTGAAACAGTTTTGCACTCTGCTAGCACTAGGTTCTGAGGAGCTCAAAAATTCAGCTCTTGTCACATACCAGATTAACAATTCTATCCAGATAGCAATTAACAAAGCAACCCACTCCTATAAGTCTCAAATTAACAAATAACTAACCAATCCCAATTCAAAAAATCCTAACTAGCATGCAACTATGAACACTAATCAAACACTAACCTTTTTGAACGACCTTCATCAGATGGTAAAACCTTCTGAACCTGACCTTTCTCTGACGAAACCTTCTGATTTTCACTAGGTGGTATCGAACGTGGTTGCAAAACAAGCTTTGGCCTTCTACCAACAACATTCTTGCTTCTTTCACTTTTAACACTGAACTCGTCTTTCTTCTTATTCCAATTAGCCAAATCTGTACCACCACCACTAGTACCAAACCTATTTTCCTTTTGTTCTCCAATTCTCATGTCTTTTTTTCCCTTTTTTACTTCCATCGTGACAAAAGTTTAACCTGTTCATCAACACAAACCCAATACAAATAACAATAAATAAAAATAAATAACCAAATAATCATAGTAATAATAAGTAAAGATCATATTAATATGTTGAGACTTTTCAGTTGTGGGCAAGAGATTTTATTTTGAAATTCACAATAATAATAATAAATAACAAAAAATTATCTATAAACCTACCTGATTTTTATTTTAAGTTGTAGATAGGTATGCCTCAAGAGAATAAATAAGTATAAATAAGGCGACAAGAGTCTTAATCTATGTAGTCCCACAAAGAGTCGTCGGAATCAGACTCTTTGTCATTTGGCACTAGTAAGGATTTTTCAGTAATTGTTGGGGGCAAATCATCTCTGGACAGTTCAACTTCACAATTTTCATCAACTATAGCCAAATTTACTGCATGATTTAATGGTTCACTTTGATATGGTTCTTGGGCATTTGAATCTGGACACTCTTTCATATTAAAAAAGTCTCTAGGAATAGTCTCCGTAACATAATTCCGATTTTCATCAAAGGGGTCTTGAATGTAGAAGCACTGGCGGACTTGAGAGGCCAACACAAAAGGGTCATCTTTGTAACATCTTTTATTGAATTGAACACAAGTCATCCCATACTTTTTGTCACTTTCAACTTCATACCAATCACATCTAAATAACACAAACTTTCCACAACAGTCTAGCTCAATTATTTCGATAATCGATCCATAATAGGTTAATGGTTTTGTTATCGGATTTTTATCTTTCGTGCTTGCAAAGCTTTGGGTCATCGACACCAATGTTACGCCACTATTTTGTGTTTTGCGTCTTCCATCACGCTATTTGGTATGAAACCTATAACCATTAACGACAAAACCTGAAAATCGCCTGGCAACAACATTTGGTCCTCTAGACAACTCCTTCAGTTCGTTAGACACATCATCCATTAAAGCACGACTTTTGAACCATTCAATGAAATCCTGCCCTTGCCTCTTTGCTTTGCTCCACTTCTTTCTTTTATTGAGATTTTTTGTTACATTTTCATGCTCTCTGCAATATAGAAACCATTTGACAAAATTATTAATATAACCTTTCTACTAACTCAAAGCCTACAACAAATAATTTATCTACCTTGTAAATTTTTGAACTGCATCGCAATTGAACAAGATGTAACGATGAGCTTGACTCTTTGAATTGCTATCTAAATAAATTGCTTCACCTTTTTTCCCAATAGGATGACCAATATAGGGAAAAAAGTATGAATCTTCAACTTCAGATCTATCGCTATTCCTTCGCATTCGATTAAGCCTTGTCTCTACACCACTATTTAAATACCTTGAGCATAGTGTTAAACATTCTTCAACTAAGTATGCTTCAGCAATAGAACCTTCTGGACGACTTTTGTTGCGAACATAACTCTTCAATTTACCTAAATACCTTTCTGGAAGGTACATCCATCGATATTGAACTGGCCCTCCCATTCTCACCTCATTCACAAGATGTATAGGCAAATGAACCATTATATCAAAGAAACTCGGAGGAAAAATTGTCTCAAGTTGGCAAAGAGTTTCTGCAATCTCTGATTCTAAGATATCAAGATCCTTCAACTCGATAACTTTTTGACATAAACAACGAAAAAATGAACAAAGGCGGATTAAAGGGTGAGCAACTTGATTAGGCATTGTACTTCTTATTGCTACTTGAAGCAGATAATGTAACATTATATGTGCATCATGAGTCTTGTAGCCAACAATTTTTCTCTCACCAAGCTGAACACACCTTGAAATGTTTGAAGCGCATCCATCTGGTAGTTTTGCTTTCTTTAAAACACCACAAAAAATAGATTTTTCATTCTTAGTCATAGAGAAGCATGCTTTTGCAAACATTACATGCTTACCTTGATTGATATCCTTAGGATGAAGTTTCTTTCTAATTCCCATTTTTTGTAGGTCCTTTCGAGCATTTTCATGATCTTTTGTCTTTCCCGGTATATCCAACAAAGTCCCAATAATACTATCAAATATATTTTTCTCAATGTGCATTACATCGAGATTATGGCGCAAAGTATTATGCTTCCAATAAGGCAACTCAAAAAAGATTGATTTTTTCCTCCATTGACCTTCTTTTTGCTTCTTTTCCATCTTTCCAAAGACATTGTTAAAGGTTTTTAGTTTTTCATGGATTTCTACCCCTTTAAGCAAATTTGGTGGAGACCTAAATTCTTTTTCCCCATTAAAATCCCTTTCATTTGATCTATATTTATGATTCATAGGTAAGAAAACACGATGATCCATATAACAGACCTTTTTACTATGCTTCAAATAAGTCGAGTTAGTTTTATCATTACAACAAGGGCAGGCTAGCTTTCCTTTAGTACTCCATCCACTCAACATAGCATACCCGGGAAAGTCACTAATAGTCCATAAGAGAGCTGCTTGCATTTGAAAAGTTTGATTTCGTGAAGCATCATATGTCTCAACACCCGAACTCCACAATACATTTAACTCTTCAATTAATGGTTGGAGGTACACATCAATGTTATTCCCAGGTGAGAGAGGTCCAGGTATTAGTAAGGATAACATTGAATACTCGGCCTTCATACACCACCATGGTGGGAAATTATAAGGTATGAGTATAACGGGCCATGTACTATGAGACACATTCATTGTCCTAAATGGATTGAATCCATCACTAGCCAATCCAAGACGTATATTACGTGAATCAACAGCAAAGTCGGGATGATGTCCAGCGAAGTCTTCATAGTCCATATCATTATCAAGATCCATGGGACTTGATCCCTCACCATGGCGATCCCAAACATCGTACCCTTTCTCAAATCCATTTCCTACTAGATGGTCAAAAACAACTGGTCCTGTTTTCCATGAAGCATTGTGACATTGAGCGCAAGGGCATGGAATCTCTAGTCCTTCAGGTTTTCCTTTGGTATAAGCAAAATTTATAAAAAAGAATATGCCCTTCATGTACTCTGGACTTTCTCTTGGAAACTTCATCCATTCTTTGTCCATTGAGTTTACTAAAAAGTAACTAACAAGAAAATAGAATATCTAAATATCATCATCTCTCCGGCTAGTAATAAGACTATTATTTATCTTCTAATTGCTTATATTAACTATATTACTTAATACTATTTCCATTATCCTAAGGTTCTAAAACTAAAGTAAAGATGCTGGGACAAACTACATCAGAGCTAAGCTCATACCAGGAACAATTTCAAATTATGATAATAATAACAAACCATTCAAAACAAAACCAATCCAAAAAACTATCAAATCTCTACTACTAAAATCAACTGTTAACATATGCAAAATCAAATTAGAAAATCAAAATTTAGCAAAACCTAAGCAATTTCAAATCCTAAACATCACAATTCAAAACAATAATAACAAATCATTGAAAACAAAATCAATCCAAAAAGTATCAAATCACTACTGCTAATATCAACCGTTAACATACACAAAATCAAATTAGAAAATCAAATAGCAAAACCTAAGCAATTTCAAATCCTAAACATACACAAATTTCATGAGAGGATTCGCATGCAGATGAGTATTGAACATGAGAATTTTACTAACCTTCAAGAGAGTAAATTCAATTTCGATCTGAGATCAATTGGAATGGAAAGCGAGCGAGCTGAGTGCAATTTCAATCTTCACCGCAAACAATTGGAATTGGAGTCGGAATCGAAATTGGAATCAATCGTTGAGATGAAGATGGAAATGTTGGAATCGGAGTCGGAGTCGAAAGGAATTGCAATTTCGGAGATCAATCGGAATCGGAGTTTTGCAATTTCTGAGATGAATTGGAATTAGAGTTCGTGAGAGAGGGAGCGAGTTCGTGAGAGATTGTGAGAGAAGGTGTGAGTTCGCGAGAGAGGGAGCGAGTTCGTGAGAGAGGGAACGAGTTTGAGCGAGTTAAAGGATCAGAGAGATTTGTTCGTAAATTTGAGTCTGTGAAAGGAGAGTGACACTGTTCAGATTTTTTTTTTTTTGAAAAATAGAATTAATATAACTAAAATTAAAAATAAATCTGTTGTTTAATTTTTACTAAAAGTAAAAAACTGTTGTGTAATTATATTTTTAAATAACTATGGCAACATACTAAAATAGTGTGGCCTTTGTTATCTTATACAATGGTTTTTTTGAGTCTCTTTAAAATGAGTGTTGTAATAGCTATAAAATGTTGTACTGATACCAGTTGAGATAATCCGAGAAACTAATTATAATGTTGTTTTCATGGTTGCATATTCATTATAGTTCTCCCACTTGAATTGAATTTCATCATGTGCACTTTAATCAGTTTGAATTTCGGTCATATTGGTCTCTCATGTTTAGTCAATCTCAATATGAAGATATTTAAAGTCCTAGCTAGTTCTGATTGGGATTATCTATTACAATATTATTTGCATATATATAAAAGTCATACTACTACTATAAGACCAGCTTTTGGACCCCTGCATGCAAAGTTGAGCCTCTTGGACTACTACTTGAATGAATGGCTCACCTCACAAGCAATTATAGCATATAGCTATGGGATATGCCTTTACAATAGGGTTTACATATATAAGTCATCAATCAAAGAATGATACCCGCTATGTCTCTCATTTTCTGACTTTGAATGGTCATAAGACTTTACTAAAATGGGTCCGTTTAGCATGGACCAATTCATCAATTTGTCCATCTTGGACCAATGAAAAAAACTGTCTAGCACAGGTTTGGATCCGGTAAAAGATTTCTTTACACCATAAAGCATGCTACATAGTATAATAATACTCCTATCAATAAATATTTAAATTTGAAAAAGAAAGACAGCTGTATCCACAATCCATTTTTGTTAAATTAACTTTTGTTTTCTCTTTCTAACCGAATCCATATCTAATGGAAATTTGAGAATTCTTGTGCAAACTTAAGAACTGATATGGTTTTTTGTGTTTTTGGTATTGCGGAATTTGGTGAGATATAATTTTAGGGAGAAAGCTCTCCTCAAATATATGGTTATATGAAGAATACTAAAGTTCTTGTTTTATTCATCATGTTTATGGCTCTATATATAGAGCTACAAATAAAACAAAATTCTAAATCATATCTTTTTAAAAAATAAACTAATCCTATAAATATAAATACTAAACAAATCATTAGAATTCTAAACATAAATATAAATCATAAACCCTAATATTATTTTATTTCAAATATAAATCTAAACTATATTTAAATCTAAGATCTTCAAAAGATATTTAGGCATATTATTCTCAACAAAAACATGTGATGGAGATGAAGGTGTTAGCTGTTGTTTACAGAATTATTTCGTCACCGTGATTTCGTCGCCTTGTTCTCTTTTCACCCTGTTGTTGTTGTGAACTTCAATTTTAGACATCTTATGTCTTCAAAATCAAAGACATATTTAAGATATTCTTAATCAAGGATTATTCATGATGATTTATGCAATGCTTATGTATATTTTGGTTTGATTTTGTTGTTGTTACTAGGATACAATATAAGAATACAAACAATTGGAACACAGCTTGAAATATAAAACTATGTATATTGGTCCGAAAAAAACTATGTATTAGCTTAAATAGATTTTTGTCCTTTAAAAAATACATCAATTTCTCTCTATTTTTCACCTACATCTAACAATACCGATCCGGATCCTCGGCAGAGGGGTCTCTGCTGCCATCCGTGCTGCAACATGTGCACCATTGAATGTGATTGCCTTGTGTGTAATTGAAAAATGAAGCTTCAGACAATCTCAACTCTATTCTTCTTTCAACGCCCACTTAGACTTTTTTGCCACTTTAATTAAATTTTTTTTCACTTCTTTTTTTGAGCAATTTATTACTTGAAGACTTTAGATTGTGCTATAATATTTTAAGTTTATACAACATATTCAATAATTTTAAATTTTAACAACTAAAAAAAAAGTTATCATGATATATTTACGAAATATTCACCCATATTAACGATGTTAATCTCAGTCGGAGAATATATGAGGTGCATAAAATAAGTTATCCCCTTTTAGCCGAATTAGATCCTCATCGGGTGGTTTACGAGCGCGACACTCCTTTCTGCAACTTATTTGACTTTTATGTGTTTGAATTATTTGGAATGAAAGAAACCGAAAGTTATTTAAACAAAATTTGAATTTTGCCTATGATACCGGTACTAATAATTTAAGTTGGATATCGGAGTATTCATCTTTAAAAATATTAATATACACTTTCGAAAATGTCAAAGAAAATTAAAGAAATTTTTCTTCTTCTTTTATAAAAAAAGTCATTCTAACTAGTGTCTCAGAGTCATTCTTTTAATTTTTTAACTAGTGTTATTGAGACACTCGTTAACATTTTATTATATAAAAAGAAAAAAGAGTAATTCCAAGTGCAGAAATAATGGACCGCAAATGAATATGGGATTGGAGTATTTATTTGTAATCTCATGAATTATCATTATTTGTAATCTCATTGATTATCATTAAATATATCAATCGGATGGCTGAGGCATTGCAGCAGGCGTTGCAGTAGATAGCATTGCAGCTGAGGATCCAAATTGCTAACCGTACATAAAATTGTTATTTACATATTTTTCTTTTCTCGCAAGCAAGGATACCTTAAAACATTTGCAAGAATTGTAACATAATCTTGTTTAGTCTTTAGGGGGAAACAGTCCCCCACCAATACATATTGGCCTTATTGATCATGTCAAAGTGTTAACATCTAATTTGTTCACTACAACTTTTAAGGTCAGACTATAAATCATTTACCGGACAAATAATATCGATCATTTTTTATTTTTTTAAGAGGCAAATAATATCGATCATATGTTAATTTCAAATTAACACACAAATTAATCAACTTTTCAACATTAATTTTACCATACCGGACAGTTCCATCACCACCTAATCCCATTTTCTTTTCCGTTTGTAATGTCTTATAATTAAAGACCCCTCTTTTTTTTTTTTCTTCTTCCAAATAAACAGATTACGTACTAACATTTTTATGCCTTTATTAGTTAGTAGTAAATTGTGATTTTGAATTAGTTAGGCGTGGCTTAGTAATGAAAGTGACATGCAGCATGCAGTCAATTACTTAATATAGTAATAGTAGTGTACATTATTAGCATCTAATTATAAGGTTTATGAAACACATAATATCCAAGGTCTTTTTTTTAACTGTCTTTTTATAATTTGGTGTATTCACCATCAACCAATGAGAACAAGACACGTAAATAGATTTGTATGTGGTCTCCACAAGTTTGTTACAAATTAAATGTTGAGACCACATACAAATTTACTTATAGCGCTTGTTCTCATTGGTCGATGGATAAATATTTTCAAATTATGAAGTAGTAGAATAGGCCTCACCAATATCCAATGACTGTAAATTGCGCAAATGAGTTGGTTAATTAATTTGTTTGAAGAGTTTGCATGGTACAATATTGCTAATAAGCAGCTATGATTAAAATGTGGAAAAAGAAGGAATTGAAGATAGAATAAAATCAATATACACTACAACATTTTTGATTTATAACAACGGCTGAAAAGCGTTGTCTAATGTAATAAAACCGTTGTTTTTGCTTTTAACAATGGTTTTTCCACCGTTGTAGTCTTAGGCGTTGCCTTAGCCTTTGACAACGGTTTTATTGTACATAGGCAAAAACAACAATTAAAAACCGTTGCCTATAACTATCAAAGAACAAATTAATATTGTTGCTTTTAACTATTAAAAAGAATAAGTTAATATTGTTGCCTATGATTATTAAAAGAACATATTAATACTGTTGCCTATAATTATAATTAAAAAGATCGCGTTAAAAGCGTTGCCTATAACCATTCGAAAGAACGAAATTAAAATTAAAATCGCTGCCTATAACTATTAAATTTTTCCAAAATAACTATTAAAAAGAACAATTTGCCATGAATTAACATGAATCACTTTTATAATGTATCAATTATATCAACAATTTGACATTGCATGTAAAAGATTCTGATTAATTTCAGGAACATATAAAACATTGGAAATTTGTTGCATACCTGCATGAGTTTTAATTGAAATTGTTTCAATGCCTTCTACTGCAATTTGTTCTCCATTCCCAATTCTGACGTTGGAAATAGAAGTTTTATTGAGCTCTTTGAAAAGATCTCGATCATAAGTCATATGGTTTGTGCAACCACTGTCAATGAGCCATTCTTTTGACGGTTTGTTGGTTGTAAAACCTGAGATTGCAAGTAGTAGTTCCTGGTCTTCTTCATATTGTTCTTGAGCAATGTTAACATCTCCTTCTTGTTGTTGTTGTTGTTGTGATGTGCATACTTTCTTCATATGGCCTAATTTGCCACACTTTTCACATTTTGCATCAGGCCTCCACCAACAATTCTTTGGTGGGTGATTATCCTTGTTGCAATGAGGACATGGTTTATGTTGGTATTTCTTTTCAAAATCTTTGGTTAGATATATACCTTCTATAGTTCTTTCTTCCCTCATAAGTCTTCTTTGTTCTTGTGCCTGCAATGCATGTAATACTTCTGGCAGAGCGATTTTACTCAAATCTTTTGTGTTCTCCAAGGCGGCTATAGAAGCCTCATATATTTCAGGCACCGTTACAAGGATTTTTTATACGATTCTGGAATCAGAAAATTGAGTGCCTAGCAATCGTACCTTATTAGCGATACCCAATAATTTATCGGCATATGCCTTGATTGTTTCATCCTCCTTCATTCTTTGTAACTCGAACTCTCTCAATAAATTCATAACTTGCATGCTTCGAATCTTTTCATCTCCTTTATATTCTTTCAGGTAATCCCAAATTTCTTTTGGTGTTTTGAGAGTCATGATTTTAACAAAGACAGTTTGTGAGACACTTGCAAACAAACAAGTCTTTGCCTTTGCCCTCTTGATTTTTCTTTCTTTATGAATTTTCATCTGTGCTTCTGTGGGATCTTCTGGTAACGAAGAAATATCGTAATCATCCTCCACAGTTTCCAATAGATATAGAGCATCTAAGAATGTTTCCATTCTCACCGCCCAAAGATCATAGTCTTCTCCATCAAAGATCGGAGGAGCAACCTTTGAAAAATCCATATTCACAGGTCCTTATGAACGTTGGCTCGGATGCCACTGATACAGTTTTTTGTGTTTTTGGTATTGTGGAATTTGGTGAGATATAATTTTAGGGAGAAAGCTCTCCTCAAATATATGGTTATATGAAGAATACTAAAGTTCTTGTTTTATTCATCATGTTTATGGCTCTATATATAGAGCTACAAATAAAACAAAATTCTAAATCATATCTTTTTAAAAAATAAACTAATCCTATCCTATAAATATAAATACTAAACAAATCATTAGAATTCTAAACATAAATATAAATCATAAACCCTAATATTATTTTATTTCAAATATAAATCTAAACTATATTTAAATCTAAGATCTTCAAAAGATATTTAGGCATATTATTCTCAACAAGAACATGTGATGGAGATGAAGGTGTTAGCTGTTGTTTACAGAATTATTTCGTCACCGTGATTTCGTCGCCTTGTTCTCTTCACCCTGTTGTTGTTGTGAACTTCAATTTTAGACATCTTATGTCTTCAAAATCAAAGACATATTTAAGATATTCTTAATCAAGGATTATTCATGATGATTTATGCAATGCTTATGTATATTTTGGTTTGATTTTGTTGTTGTTACTGCAAACATTTAAACAAAAGCATTCACTTAGATCTCACCATTTGATTTGATTTGTTGAAGCTAAAAATGGTGGAAGTTTTTTCCAGGTTCCATGAATGTGAAGATGGTGGAAGTTATAGAATGGTATTAAAAAAACGATTGAAAATTGCACTGAGAAAGCAGCAAACTAGAAGAAGCTTTGTCAATGGAGATTTGTCAGTCCCAAAATTTGGACAGCGGCAAGAGAGAGAATATTAGTATATAAAGTAACAAAATAGTTTCCTTTTTTTAATTAAATATATGAGTATCATAATTTATAAAAACACCTAAAATAATATTCATTCTAGTCTCAAATATCAGCAAATTTTTAGCTTTTAAGTTCATTCTATTTTTTAGGTTCATTTAATTATTAATGTATTTAGCACATATTTTTATATTGGATACATTAATAATTGAGTGAATATTAAAAGTAGAAATTTACTTATATATGAGATCGGAGGAAGTATGTATTAATGTATAATAAAAACTTAAATAAGTACTAAAATATATGTCTGCGGTTTGGTTCAATTTCGACGAGTTTTGAAGAATCAATCCAAAATTTTATTTGATTATGCATAAATTAGTCAACAATAACACTTAAAATAGAATGAAAAAGTAATATTTGAACACAATAATTAATACAAAAAAATAATCGATGTTTTATTCCTAAAAAAATATATTCACAAGAACAATAATGAATTTATTCTGATTATAAAAAATAAAAATAAAATAAATAATGAGTTTAGTGTCCATGTCCAATGTCCATAAAGCTAATCCAAACATTTGACGCAACCCACCAATTTTCATTACAAAAAAAAAAAGGACACCAATCACATATGCCGTTGTTCACGTAAGCGCATGTAGTACAAAGTGACTTGCAAATCTATGTACACAAACACATTGGTTCAAGATGGACAAATTAATTTACTGGTCCATATTATACGGAACCTACTAAAATACTTTACCAAAGGAATGTATGGTTTGTATCCATCAACATTGGTATATATACACTCCTGTTGTTTAGTTTTTGGGATAGATGAAAAATAGAAACGGACCCTAAAATGAACTCTGTGGATGGTTTGAAACTTGAAAAGGAAAGGGCAACAGAAGAGACGATTAAACAAAACTTCAATAATTTTATTTTATTTTTAACGAGGAAAAGTGAGTTGAAGGAAAATTCATTTATATGTTTAAATGCATTCATATAAAAGTGGGTCAAATAATAATTTTGAATGTAAAAATCAATTTAAAATTTAAAAAACTCCAATTTCTAACTTCGAGAGTAAGAATCAATTTAGCGAAATGAAAAATTAATTTATTAGTAAATAACGAATTCATTCATATACCAATATCCTTAAAACATTAGGGTAAAATATTATGTGAAAAGTAATGAGTTCTTCTTTGTAGTGCTTCCATCTCATGATAGCCAAAGACGATTCTTACTCCAAAACCGCTGAGTGAGCAACGATCTCTAATTACATATGATGAGATGACCGAGGTTGCATGTGTGCGTCGCGATCCGTCAAAGCTTGATTCCAAGTCCAACTCCCTGGCATCGTGATCTTATTCGTTAATTGTGAATCTTTCATTTTTTCCATGCATCCTTTCTATTGGTCGACAACCAAGCATGTCTTACTTACTTTCGTCAACGGATAATCTATTAAAACATTAATCTAAAGTCATAAAATCAAAGTAATTAAATTGATTGTAAAAAAAAGTTATTAAATTGATTTCTTCTCTCTACTATATGGGCCAAATATCGGAGAAATTTTTTAAAAAAAGTGTTGTAAATTATAATAAATAAAAAGAAGTGGAATTTTTTTTTTAACTTATTTTATGTTAATCTGATTGTCGATCACCTCTCTCTCCATCATCTTCCTTTTTTTAGCGGGTTAAGCGGAACATCGAAAATAGTAGTGACGAATTCAAAATTTCAATTCTCGCTATAAAAAAATACGAATTAAATGGACCGACTTGACAAACCCAATCCTAATTTGTCATCTAATTAGTGTTTTATATATATGTACTTCTATGTTTGTTTATTAAGCATGTATGTCTCTTTTGGAATCCACGTTCATGGGAGTGACAAAATCCTAAAATAATTTCCATTTCTTTAAAGGGTCTCTGGTGGTGGTAGAAGGGTCCCAAAATGGGACATCCAACCCACCAACACCCATCATGCAATGCAAGGTCTACTTGAAATTGATCTTTTTCTTAACAGTACATGGATTGAGAAGATGGTAATGGAATCTTAATTTGAAAGGGAAAAGGATGCCTAAAAATCTTCTAAAGCTGACAAAGAAGATTCATGTAGTTGAATACTTGAATTGCATGATAGAATACGTATTGTTGGTGTGACCTCACATTAATGGCTCTTTATTCTTTGCTTAGTGTTCCCATTCAAAACTTCACTTGATGTATATTCCCTCTACTTTAATTTAGTGATATGATATATGCATAATGCATTCAACACTACATGTTACTGCAAGGTTTCAACTAATTAATCTTTTTGTGGCAAAGCCTCATGCTACTATAATTAGCTCTAGTTTGTAGTCCAGAGTTCAACCGCAAGGTAAAGTAAGTAAAGTCCTAAATAAGAATTATTCTTAACCCTTCCTGACAAGGAATTTTTTGACGGGCTTACCTTTCCTAGCCTTCACCAAACGATTAGCGAAATTAAATCGAGTACCAGGAATATAACTCATATTCTCTTGAACAAGTCGTCGTAGGAAAGCTCATTAACCACTTGTGTTTAATATTTTGGTTAATTAGCTCTTAGTTTCGGATGGTAAAATGATCATGTCATACATTAAGTTAAAATTAAATACATGGTTCCAGATTATTTAAGAGCAAAATCTCATCAATCATTTCAGGAACTTGTGTACTGTGTACATTTTTTAGGCTGAAATTTGAATATTAGCTAGTTTACTATATTGTGAAATACTAACTCTTTTCATTAGACTTAATACTAGCTATGTTGTGATAAAATTTGTTTTGCTAACTCATGGTAGTTAGACTATTGTCCTCCGGTAGACACTTTAAGATATATCTAACGTTCTTTGGAACTTGCTATAAGACTAATCTTTGAGTCGACAGTGAAACATTCGTGTCCTTTTCTATAGAGTTGGATAGCATCTCAAATAGACAACTTTAGGAATCAAACTCAAACTCTTTTACAACATCCTGTTAGTATTTTGCTATGATTTTTTTTATTCTAAAAAATTTAGTAGCGAAATTCACACACACTAAGTGTGGGGATCTCAAAAAGATGCTTGCAAGTTTAAACCTACATTACAACATACCTACCAAAGCCCCTACAGTCTTATATTACAAAGTTAAAATAATGTGGCCCCTTTTATTTTATTTTTTCTAAATTAAGTCAAATTATACTACCAAAATTATACCAAAAATAGAAAAAAGAGTGGACATAAATAAAGCACCAAAAATAAAAAAGATCAATTTGTAATCTAAAATAAAAATAAAGGATCAAAAGTATAATTTAAACATTTTGCTAATAAAGAGTGGACATAATTGTTTGATGAAATTATTGCGATATTTGAATAAATAATATGCTACCTACAATCTTCTTTGCAAATATATCTAGCTATTGCTAGTGGCAGTCATATTCCATGAAGAGAAAATTCAGATATGATAGCAATTTAGATTTCATGCAATTGATCTCATCGTGAAAAAGATGCCCAGTCCTTGTTTTCACATATTGTAGTACTAATTAGTTAGCACTCTTGATCCAATTTTCAACCGATGGATTATTGTTAATGAATATGTACATGGAATGGAATATGGAAGCAATGTTTCCTTCTCCTCTTTGACATTCATTTTCTATTTTTTCTCAATTATATATATAGTACAAGGAAATGACTATAATTTTTTTTCCTTTTTTTTTTGGTACAGATAATTTTTTTTCCTTCTAAAGAGTTTGTTGGTGAACAAACTAAATGTTGATAAGTGAGGGATTGTAATATGTGTTCAATATTAAATATTCAATGATGTAAGGAAGGATGCAAAACATATTTCAATATCTCAGCGGCTCATTTGGTGATAATTTGGCCAAATAATTTGTGTAGATCGATTAGTGTAAATATTTGATCCAAACTAAGCGATCTACATAATTTGGTGATTTTATTCGTTGATATTGCTTCAAAAGAAGCACTGCATAAAAAAAATCCTCATCCATCTAATAAAATTATGATTTGTAGCAATGTTTTAAGAACCGATCTATAAAAACAGCACTATAGTGTAATTTAATTGTATGCATATAATTTTCTTTTCCATTAAAAAAAATGTCATCGAAAATTTTAAGATACTTGAAGTCCATGCTTGGAGAATGTTTGGGTTTTGGTCCTGTATATTAGATATTGAATATAATAAATATAATTTCATAATAAATGGAGATCTTGAAGCTTACCTAAAAAAATGGAGATCTCGAAAAGATAAAATGATAAAAAAGATTAACACATTATATGAACTGTAATTGAAAATAATTCTAAGAAACTACTTTTTTTTTTTTTTAAGCAAAAGGGGCGTAGATGGTGAACCAACTACAACACCCTAAATATATAGATAAAAAAACAGCAACATTACAAAAAGAGAAGGGGGACAACGACCAAAACCTTCTCAAGCAAAAGCAACAAAAAAAACAAAAATGGGGGGCCGAAGCCAAACCCATAACAAAGACAAGAAAGAAAATGCAAAATAAAATAAAAGGAAAGAAAGCGAGAATGAACACAAACGGAACTAAAAGATACGACAAGAGTTACTATGAAAACCTACCCCTGGTACGGGTATTATGCACATGTATTCCTTTTTGCATATTCTTCTTCTTAGCCTTAGAGACCACCTCTGTGAACGGCTCTTCCGGAGGAACTGAGCGGTTTTTCAAGAAATTAAGGGCTGCTTCTCTTTCTTCCTCGTCAGTATAAATCATATCCTTAAAAGCATCGTTTTCCTTCCAAACATGTTGCCTCAATATTTCCAAGTCATGAGAAACATTTGGATTTAAAATATCATTAGAGATAATGACATTCAAAGAATTCATACCACTCCAAGTTGAAGTGTCATAATCCAGATCAGTGACTGCATCACTCCAGGGACCAACAATACGCATATCTGGAAATTTGTTGCTCTGGTGGTCCTCCTTTTGTTTCTCAGCCAAACTAGAATTATCGACATGCACTGGTTGCTCAGTTACTGCTTGAGTAGAAAAAATATCTTGCTCATGAATTAAGACAACTTTCTCATTAGAAGCAAAATCTTTCGACCTAATCATATCATTAACAAGAGGATCTTCAACAATAGTGTGATTGTAACCTACAACACTATTTGGGACATTTTCCTTCTCCAGGACTTGCTCAGCAACAACAATCTCATTGTTATTGACAACTTTTGAAGGAGCAGGAATACTCCTCCAAGATTTTTTATGTGTTTGCTGCCTATTGTCATTTTGTTCCTTATTTTTCTTTGGTGCCTCAGAAAACTTCATTGGTATGAGTTTGTTGCAATTTGAAATATGATGACCAACTATTTGACAATTAGTACAATATGACGGTATTTTTTCATAAATCACTCCTACATAGAAAGTGAATCCTTCCCTCTCAACTAAAATAGATTCATGTAATATATTGTCCAAATCAACATCAATCAATATTCTAGCATAATGACCAAAAACACGGTTTTTTGTCGGTTCATCAAGAGAAATTGGGGTTCCAATAGCACAAGCAATTTCAAAAAGAGTTCTATGCCTCCAATATTCTTGTGGCAAGTCATAAAATCTAACCCATACCTGTGCATTTGATTGTTTTTGAGTGCCTGGATTAAAGTCTTGAGTCCATTGAGAAAATCTGAGCACTCCCGGTTTAATGTTTAAAGCGCCGGCAGACCAAATGTATCTGAGGTCCTCCGAGGATGAGAATTCAAACTCAAAATATCCTTTCCCGAGTGAGATCATTCTCCAAGCCGAGATAGAATTCCACACATTAGAAAGAATAGAATAGAGCTCTCTGCAAGAGGGAGCTAATTCCCCTTTCTTCAAAATGAGGCGACCATGAAGATGAAATTTGCAGTTTTCAACACCTTTGGCATATTCTTTTTCAGTAATTTTGATTGAAATTGATTCACCCTTAAAGCAAGGTTGTGGCATACAATCATAAAGAGTTTCCTTCTTATTGGGGATATTTAATGCTTGTGCAAAATTTAGACAATTGGTGTTGACATTACTTGATGGTTTAGGGGTTTCATAGTCTAAGAAACTCCATGGACACACAACATCAGTGGCCATGGCTGAAAAGAAAAAACTAGAAAACTAGAAACAGAAAAACACGCAGAAGGAAAACGCAGTCACAAGCTTTAAGAACCTGAAGAAAGCCTAAACCGACTTCTAATCAGCAGAATTAGGAAACAAACCTGCGGAGCTCAGTTCGAAGGCGGTGGAACCGGGAAAGAGCAAACGCAGAGCTTGAGATTTGAGACAAATGAGGAACGAAGAAAGCCACCCTACAGAACGCAGAAAGCATCAGATGTTCGATCTACAGTGTCCGGCAGCTGAAACAACCCCAACGGGGCTAGGGCTTCGGTCTATAGTGTCATCGCTACAGTGTTTTCCCCATTTCTCCGTCTCTCCATCCTAAGAAACTACTTTGAAAATCATGTAGAAATTTGAAATAAAAAACACAAGAGGAAGAGCTTTGTATGGAAGAAAATGAAACTAATATTCGGTATGTGTACTAAACTAAACAGTGTGAAGATGAATTTGGATTGCATAAACTTGCTGTGAATTGTAACCCCAGAGAAAGAATGGCCTCCAAAAACTAAAACAGGCACTGTGCCTTCTATTCAGAAATCCTGTACTTATAAGTTATAACTGCATCTTAGTTGAAAAAAATACAAGAACCACACACATTATTTAGAGTGAAATTAAACATTTGTGTAGTTATTTGTTGTCATATAATTTTTTGCTATGGTGTCAACTTCTTTACTTAACACGTTGACTCTTACCCTCTCAACAAAGAAAAAGAATCTGAATTCCAATCTTCTTCTCAGCGAGGGCTCGCAAAGTTACAAGGTAAAAAACAGTGCTTATTCAGCGCCTGTGTCTTCAACAGACTTCTTGTATTCTGGCTTCAGCTCGTAAGTTCCTTGATTGGCACCTCTTTTATTGTATACACACAGTTCATTCAGGATCACTTTCAAGAATTGCTGCAATAGAAACAACGAGTTACTAACTTACCCTTAAAGCATTCATATATGTATGTACGTCAGAGCTACGATAAACCAAGATCAGGGAGAGCGAGGACTCCAACGCGGTACTAAACGAAAAGGCCAAAAAAACATACCGCAGGTTGATCAGTCTCTTGGACAAGTTGCTTCAAGGCCCAGTTAGGCTGTTTTTCAAATAGCTTGAACATTATATCCTCCAGCTCTCCACGATCTCTTCTAGTTCTCTTTGTATCAGTTTGTTTGACTGGCTGTGTCTTCTTCTTATCCTACAAGAGTTTCGTAAGAATAAGAAAAAGTTCATTGTAATTGCTCACATGCACACATTTGAAGAAACAAACCTTCTCGAGAAGCAATTACAATGAACTTTTTTATTGTGATTTGCATTAATTTTGTCGCTGTATAATCTAATGAATACACCTATGAGTGGCTATTATATCATACTTAGAGCCATGCTATGAAATTCAACATTCTAACAACAGTGTAAAACTTCCACACTGCCAGGTACTTTATATAAGAAAATGTTAACGGCATGTGCAATGGATCATAACATGTATGCAAAATAAGTACCTTAAAATTGGACGAAACTAAGCCAATCATTCCAGGCATTGGCCTCATGTGCGCTCCATGATCATCGCTAATAACCTTCCAGTTGAATCAAGGAAACAAAAGAATCAATTATTTTATCATAGACATATAATAAGAACATTTAAGCAATAATTCAATTATACACATGAAATGCTACCTGCACTTGTCGATTTTTAATCATAGATTTCTTTGTCCTCTCTCGGCACAATTTTCCATAATCTTCAATGTTTTCATGACGTGGCTTCATATCAAACTTGTGCTCTACTTTCCCCTCCAATGCAACCTTGTCCCCTAAAATAAAGGTAAAGCTGTTACCCAACTCAAGGAAGCCACGCTTTATTGTAACAACTGAAACAAAAATAAGCTGAACAGAAAAGTAGTACTCGTCATTTTTTTATTATCAAATATACCACAACTCACAGTTATCAGAAACTCCAGAGAAATAAAAGAACATTGGTTGTGGACTTCCATGTCAGATTTACTTTTCAGAGTGAGTGATAGGTATGTATATGGCTAATTGAATGAAACGGTAAAATAATAACAGAATTGTAGTAGAAAGCTTATAATTGTATTAATGGTGTAAATCAATTGCAAGAGAATAAGTATTGGAAAAGATAATAACAAACTGATAGCAGTAGCTATCAGCCCCAAAGAGCACACAGGCTCCCCCACAATTTGCGGAAAAACAAATTGTAATCCTAACAGAAAATATCGGAATGAATTATTCTCTTACTACTAGTACTATATATAACCAATATCTCATGCAGCACATGCACTCCTCATGCATTCTTTGCCACCTCATCAATGATTATTCGTTTTTCATGCTTCTTTGGCTTAGTATCATAAACAGGCCCATTTCACAATTCAAGTCTCTTTCAGTGAGATTAGAGAAAAAGAAGGGATATGAGATTAAAAGGAAGAAAAAAAAAAAAGGGAAGAAAAAAAAGAAGGAATTAGGAAATGGAAGACCAGAATGAGATGGAATACTTGAGTTGAGTGTGTCTACAGACAAAGGAAAATAGATTTTTGAGTCTAAAATAAACAAGAAAATGACAATCGACACAACGTAATCAGCAATAACACAATATTTGAACCATAATCCTGATGGAAACATCACAAGTTTTATTTTACATGTCTGTATGGTTTAACCAAAGATTAAAAAATAAATATTATATCATCTACAAGATTCTAGACATCAAACGTGTCTGAACCGTGGTTTTGCCCCAATTTTGGAATTGCAATTGATGATTACGAACTACAGCCGAGGTTAAGCAGATATTGCAATTCTTACCTTCGTTAGTCTCGGAGAAGATGCACATAGGGACGAAGTCTTTAAACATGTTCAAAGAATAAGTTTTTGGCATATTCACAGATTCAGTGCCAGACATCTCCATTGTAAACTGAAATAATTGTGAAAGAGTTATAAATCAGTGACAGTCTCAAAGCCAAAAACATTTAATCAGAAGCAATTAACTATATGGTGATGAATCTACAAGTTGAATCTTCGATCCTCTTGCACAGTCAATAACTGAAAATGGCATAATAGTATATAACATATATAATAACTAATAAGCAATCCTTGAAATTAGTAAGCAATTCTGGACAATGGGTAATGGCACATGGCGACTGACCCAAAGTTGTTAAAGCACAGTCAACATTTTATTCAACGGCAAACCTACTTTTCAAATTGGAATTGTGAATAAAATCTTATTATAAATCAGGAGTTAATTTGAAGTAAAAACAAAGATTCAAGCAGTGAAGTCGATGGTGGAGAGCCAAAATCCTGCCATGTGACGTAATCATATCAGAGTATCGGCTGAAATTGGCCATGGCGGAGAGCCCAAAGACCGCCACGGATAACCACCATGGCGCCGCCATGGTCAATATTTGATAACACTGGACAATCCTTGAAATTAGTAAGCAATCCTGGATAATGGCACATGGCGACTGACCCAAAATTGTTAAAGCACAGTCAACATTTTATTCAACGGCAAAAAGTTTGTAGCAAGCATGGTTATCAAAATGAGGTTGAAACAATGAATTGGAAAACCTAATTTTCAAATTCTGAATCAAAACCTAATTCTGAATCAAAACAAAGATCCAAGCAGTATAGTCGATGGCGGAGAGCCAAAATCCTGCCGTACCAGCCGCCTTGTGGCGCCATCATATCAAAGTATTGGCTGAAATTGGCCATTGCGGAGAGCCCAAAGACCGCCACGGATACCCACCATGGCAGATATTTGATAACACCGGATTCAAGTCATGCATCAAAATAACAAAAATAAAGTCTCCAATTATATAGAATTGACAAGTGGCCGCTGGATGCACAAAATTCAGGGTCAAGTTACCATTCATGCAATTCATTGAAATCAAGATTTGTGATTCACGTTGAAAATAAATATGCACAATAATTCATATTGAGTGGGTTAGGTGTGATTTTGAATCGAGAATTGAGATACAGCTAGCATATATCATAAGATAATGAAAATCTAGGTTCCGTGAATTCTGTGATTTATCTCGACTAATGCACAACTATAGCAGACATGACAGTTGCAACACAATGTAACATGATTCAGCCGCAATAGCTCCGCCATAGTACTACGAATAACTAGGTTTAGAACTCAATCCATGTGTTTCGAACTCATTAATAAAAACAAAAAACATTTAATATTTTGCAAATCAATTAACCAGCCAAATTACTTATTCAATAAATCCAGAAAGGTGAGGTGTCTCTTATAAAAAGTAGTACCAAGCATGCCACAGATAAAATAAACTAAAGTCTAGATATTTCTATTTTTCTTGCATTATCCAGAAATTACAATTGATAGGATTATCCAAAATAAACAGAAAATTATGAATAACAATTAAACCAAATAATTGAAAATCTATCGTGATTAATTAATTACACATACAAATCGACATAAATAGTATCAAATCAAATTATAATTATAATAATATAAACAATCAGCATTAAAACCCTATGAGGTAACAACAAGTATAAAGTACTGCAATGAAGTAAGAGAAGAAGAAAAACCTGGAGATGAGCAGGATCGTCTTCAGGAAGAAGAGGATCAATGGAAAAAACAACTTTAGAAAGAGGTTGAGAAGGAGGATGATTCTGCCATGATTTAGCAACAGCAACAGGACACTTCATAAGCCACACAGATCTCTCTGCTTTTGATGTCTCCAAGTTAGAACCGCTACTTCCACCGTAACCGTTTTCTTCTTCCATTCTTGTTCTTGTTCTTTGTTTCTTCCTTCCCTAATCAATTTTCTGTCTCAGACGAAATACCGATTTCTGATTGATCCTAGTCAATTTTACTTGACTTCAACTCGACTCGTTCAAACAAAAATGGACTTTTGGGTTGGGCCAAAATAATTCTTGTTCGCACCACCGTTTTTCTCTAATGCATTCCCGTAATAGTTTATATCTTTTGAAATTTGAGTAAATCAGTTTATTAAATTGTAAAAAGTTTTTGTAATTGTCATTATCTAACGAGTTTGTAGCATTTTTTTATGAACAATGCTATATATGTTTTGAATTATGTATCACCATTTTTTTATATGTTTTCCATGTTTCTGTTAAAGATTTGAGTTTTTTTTTTTTTTTTTTTTTTTTTTGACAATGTGAAAGATTTGAGTTAATAAAATGATTTACGGTTCGTGAAATTTTTGTGATAGAAAGTTTTGGACTAAATAGCACTGTTGTTTTACTCCCTCCGTTCCTTTTTATAAGAGACAATTGATTTTTTAGATTCATTCAATAATGAATGTATTTAAGCTATAATATAGACCAAATACATCAATTATTGAATGAATCTAAAAAGTGAATTGTCTCTTATAAAAAGGAACGGAGGGAGTATTTTTTTATATGTTACTTGAAGTGTGTTTGAGCTCATGGTGTATGACTTTTTCTCTTCTTTTTTTTTCATTATCTTAATTGCAAAAATTTAAATATTGATTAAAAATATCTCTTTTATATTTATAAGCTAGTTAATTCATTTTTGTTAGCAAAAAAAAAAAAAAAAACTAGTTCAACCGTTATGTTATGTTATCGGACGCTTCAAATTCAATCAATTAACTTATTCACTATTAATTATTAGCGTAGTTACCTTATATCTACTATATATTCAAAGAAGGTTCGGCAAAAATTAGGAGTGCAAAAGAGTGGCTAATTAATCTTTCTTGTTAATAAAAAAGTTTTCTGGAGCATTTTTTATTGTACATAAAGTAAGCAGTGAAGTTGTATAAATTTACTCCATGTCTTTCATATTTTGAAAACTAGGACGGTCTATGAGAAACTTTTTCTTCTTCTTTTATAGTGTGCAATGCATTGTGTTGCAATGGCCAACAAACAAGAAAGATAAATACTCTTATGTTAATTATGTGTTATTATTTTAATAGACAGTTGACAATATAAATATACACAATCTATGAAACTAAAATCAAGTGGTATTTAGGATCGGTTAGTGTCATATACATGGCAAATTCTTGAGATAACTTGATATTTCCACCTACAACAATTGATCGGTATTTAACAACTATAGTCCATCCTCGTCGGTAAGCGATGTAAATGAAAATGGGGAGAACTTGTAACCATCTCCCTCATAAAATTTGTTTTGGAACTCTACCCAATGAAGTCTCAAAGCATGTAAGAAAGCACTTAAACTTTCCATTACTAGTAAAACACCAACAGTTGCACATATAAAAACAATGACTCCAACAATGAGAACAATGGTGTTATTATACCTACAGTAGTCACACAAACACACAATTTTAATACTTTGAATAACTCTCAAAATATGTACCACTTACATAACACAACTAGAGGTACTTACCCCCAAGCGAGAAGAAGAACTTTATCATAGAAAACGCTTGATAACTCCGAATGAGCTAGACTAAATAAGACCAAGAAAATTTTAAATGATAGGTTATGTTGCATTCAGAGATTCATTTGTAATAAGAAATATATCTTCATACATCCATAAAAGTCAGAGTAAAACATTTTGAGGAACATGTAAATATTAATGCATGGGTGGCAAAAAAATCTTGTGGTCAAGTTTTTTTACTATGTTTTTTGGTATTTTTTTAAAACTTTATTTTAGTTTAATTCGTGAAAGGATGTCTATATTTGTAGTAACACATCTTGTTTTCTAATATAGTAAATTACTTCTACATACAAATTCATTTTGTACGAGGTTTTTCTTTTCAAAAGAACTATAAAGATTATAAAGTACATTGAACCTTTTTTATTCATATTTCTTGTCATCCCTGTATTGCAATTTATCAAGCCGGTGTGTATTACGTTTTTAATAGATAACTATATATCATACTCGAATGGGGGTATCAATAGAGCTGTAAAAAAGCATCATATTGAAAGGCCCTATTTTTGAGCTCATGTTAAGCCCTAAAATATTAAGCCCATTTGAGTATATTTGTTTTTAAGCCTAGCTCCCATTCTTTAATTTTACTCTTGGCCCTCTTATGGAATCTAATATTGGCCCACAAAATATCAAATAAATTTCGAGAATTTTTTCTCGTAAATTTTTTGAATATTTTAATCTGAGTATTTTTATCGAAAACTTTTCGAGTATTTTTTCTCGAGAACTTTTCGAGAGTTTTTTCTTGGAAACTTTTTCGGAACTTTTTTCTCGAAAACATTTTGAGTATTTTTTCTCGAAAACTTTTCGAGTATTTTTTCTCGTAAACTTTTCGAGCATTTTTTCTCGAAAATTTTTCGAGTATTTTTTCTCGAGAATTTTTTTCTCCAAAACTTTTTTGGAACTTTTTTCTCGAAAACATTTCGAGTATTTTTTCTCGAAAACTTTTTGAGAGAACTTTTCAAAATTGTTTTCTCTGAAACTTTTTCGGAACATTTTTCTCGAAAACCTTTCGAGTATTTTTTCTCAAAAACATTCCGAGAATTCTCGGATTGTTTCTTTTTTTTAATAACTTATGTGTGAATTCTAGGAATTTTTATCAAAAAACTCTCATTTTCGAATTTTTTTGGAATTCTCAATTTTATATGGGGGCCTATGTTTTATTTGGGGGATTTAGTTTTTTTGGGGCCTATATAATAGGGGGTCCATTTATGCTTACCATATTTAGACCCTCTTTATATTAAGGTTGGACTCAATTTTGCTTGACCCCCTAAATTGACAGCTCTAGGTAACAACACCCTCACGATCATGTTAAATTTAATTAATTGTACAAAAATACACACAATGACATAAAAAAAATTCAACTACATACCTGAGAGCCCATAAACGAAGATATGAAGCTGTATTAGACACTGCTCCGAGCACAAATTCTATTGTATGTATAAGTTGGTGCACAAAAATCTCGCTGAAATCAAACTCTTTATGGTCAAGGTGAATGCTATGTGATTCTGATTGAAGAGGATCCTCCCCACTATAGAGGAGAGAATAAGATTGACCTTTATGCCTCTAAGAAACCAAAGTAATAAAAATTAGATTTGGGGGGTTTAATAACAAAAATAAAAATAATATAATAGTGTATAGTATACTTCATGTTGTTTCTTCAAGAGAAAGGGTTTTGGTAACAACATCCATGGTACAGCAATGAGTGCCAAAAGTAGTAACATAACCTAACAACATTTAAATAGCATACAATTTAGATGTAACATTTATTCAATATCACTAACGGTTATATGCCAATAAAAATAAGAAATTTCTTACTTGAAAGAACTTTTGACCAACAAAGAGTTGGTTTTCACCCAAATCATCTGTTGGACTTAAGAACATGTATATCATCACATGATACAAGTCAGCCTGTGATCCAGTGCACCATTTTACAATTATGAGGAGTGAAAGATAGCCAAATAGGCTATTCAAGAATATCATTTGGGGAACAAATTGGTGCCTGAAGCAACATAAGTAAATCAAAGAAACAAAAATATGAATAACATACCACATTGGCACATTCAACTAAAGTTGCATTGATATTACCAAATATTTATGTTGTTTCCAAAGTATTTGGCATTAAAATAACTCAATATGATTCCAAGATTCATTTGGGATACTCCGAGTAAAATTGACATCTTCATTTTCAAAGAGTTAAGAAATGGAAGTTCACTCCGAGTACCATGCCATTTAGGATCCACACCAAATGGATAAGTGTCACGCACTTTTATCAAACCTATTGTAGTAGAATCTCTAAAAAAAAAAGTATTAGTAAATACGACACGACCAATTGTCATAATATAAAACAATAATATGTTGAAGAAATTGAATTAAAACCACCTGCACGATGGATCACGACATCCATAGGCAGTTGGTCCAAATAGTTCGAATGGAATGGAGAAGAATTCATTGTATATCAATCCAGTGTAAATTGAGAAGAGTGCCATCATTATAATAATATATCTTCCCCCAAAAACCATTTTTCTAATATGTCACCAAGTTTCTGCAATTAAAAACATCGAATAAACCCGACGTTGACACAAAAAATTCAAAAAATGTATAAATTACTATGTATTAATTACCTGACAAGAAATTTTTTTTCTCATTGATTATGAAATACAAAGTTGCTAGTAGTAAGTAAGCATATGCCGTGACCCCAATCACCAAACATTACAGCGAAAAGGAATGGAAACGTGATGATTGTGTATACACCTGGATTTGCTTCCTGGTACTTTGCAATTCTGTCAAATATTGACAATTATTGATTTTTTTTAAGCTTTAGAATTTAAATGTGGTTTATAAAAATATAAATCAAAAGAACCTTGCTAGCAAAATAATATTATAAGTTACAAATAATCATATGTATTATGTAGTAAAATAAAACAATTTTGACATTAATTTTGTGTGTTCTTTTTGTTATTAGGATGAAATAAAAGTGTTGTATGAACAAGATAAATGTTTTATAACTTACCCATACGCATCTACAATTTCTTGAAAAGAAGAAGTAAAATTGTTTGTGTGAAAATAGGTAGGAGGTAATTCCTTTGTTTGTAAAATTTGAAATATTGTTCCCACCGGAGAGTTACATTCCATAGTTGCTTGCAACAATACTTTTTGAATCTGCAAGTTAAATTAAAAATATTTAGATAGAACAACAAGTAAAAAACACTTCCACATAAATTTACATTCATTTTATTATAAATTAAATTCACATTTCAATGACAAACCTGTCCTGCGGCAAATATAGGACACCAACCTTCTGCAAGGAGACATTTTTTTGTCACATTAATGCTTAGCATATTGAGGATGCGATAAATGGATTTTTCCTTCTTTAACTATATTGATGAAAATTTATAAAACAAATTAAGAAAGTATTAAAGTAACTGATGATAAAAGAAGAGTAAGTTGTTGAAATATATATAAATATGCCAAAGTAAAATACTCATTTATTTCTTATAAAGAACAACTATACAATGATAAATGATAAAAAGAGAAGATGTGATGACCTAGTGTGCAAGTTGTATATTTGAACTTCTGAAAAAGGATAAATAGTTTTTTTTTAAGTTACTATCTTTATTTTTTTATTATCATTTTTTTGGTTTACAATAGGGTCAATGCGGGTTAGAACTTTATACACACTAACCAAATTTCTTACTGCTAGATTAAATCTAGTGGCTTGAAAAAGGTTAAATAATTAAAATTTTAGACTTTGAAATAAGTAACCTTATCTCCTGACAAAGGATCTTGAACATGATGATCAACAATAGCTTGCTTTAGAAACACATTTCCCCTAGTTGCACGAAATAAAATTCTTTCAAAAGGAATAGATTTTTCCCTTGTGACAAGACCACTTATAAACCCCAATTTAATCTGTTTTACTGAACATGTTGTTGCATCCTACAAAACATAAACTTTTTAAGTATCATCAACAAGTACTAATATGGAACAAAACTTATGAATATAAACTACATAATTGCATCATATACTTGTTCCATTAATAATGGGCTGTCAATAGAAGTTTCAATGGTTGGTTGAACTTCAAGCTCTCTCTGGCGAGCTACAGCTTTGTTTTGTGCTCAAGAGAAAAACTCTCCAACCTGAAATTAAAAAATGAATATAACATTACAAATTTAATATAATTGCCTTTTGAAACCCATAAGGGGAAAATTAAAGTTGTACTAACAAATACATGATACAAACCTAAGAATAAAGTTTGCATTTAGAATAATAATAGATAATAGATATATATTAAGATAGAAAAACTACAATAATTTGCTCATAAATTTCAATTAAACACAAACAATTAAGATCAACAATTTGGCAATGTCAATGGTGAACTTAAAAAATAATACCTTCTCTAACACAAGCTGATACTCTACAAGCTCATTGTAAGTGTGTTGCAACTTCTCGTTGTTTGTGTTAATCTCGAGTAGCTCAGCTTCAAGTTCTGCCAATCTAATCTATAGCCACGAAGAAAATTGTGGTTACATAGTAGTGCGTGCATTCTTTGGTTCTGTTTGGTAAAAAATAGCGGATAGCTGATAAGCTAGCTTATAGCGGATGAGCTTATAAGCTAGCTTTTAGCGAATAAGCTAGCTGATTGAATTTGTAGTGTTTAGTAAAATTAGCGGTTGAACTAGCTTATAAGTACGAAATGACGTAAAAAAGATATGTTTAATTAATATTTTATTTTTTTCAAGTAAGATGATAAGGGTAAAATTAGAAGAAAAGATAATAAGCTATAAGCTATAAGTTCATAAACTACTTGAAATAACATTTGAAAAATAAGCTATAATCTAGTAAAATAAGTTATAAGCTATTTTTTAAAAACGGTTACCAAACATAGTTTTTAACTTATAAGCTAAAAACTATAAGTTAGCTTTCAAAGTGTTTAACAACCTCCAAATTTTCTAGATCAAGACCATTGTTTCTTGTTGACTGTGTTGGGGGAGATATACCTGCCTTCATCATTTGTTCCTTAAATAATCGTAATGTACGTGTCATTTCCCCACATCTTTTAACCTAACCGGTAAAATTGATAAATTTTTCAATTGAGTGTGGTAAATAAATTATGTAAAATGTGACATACTAAAATATGCAATCACCATTTTAATCATGATATTTTGGTGAAATTAACACATGGAAAATAAAAATGCACCTAGTTGTTTTGTAATTCAATCAAAATACACATTTAATTGGCACTGAAGAGTTTCAACATATTCAAATGTATTCATACAAATATAGATGTAATTATAGGTACCTGAGAAGCGTAAGTTCGTTGGAATGGACTTTTATCTTCATTAAGCTGCATAATTGATTTAAATATGATTTGTCAACGTAGAAAATGAATAACACTCATTCAAACAAATGTGATCATGGCATAATTGAAAATGTTATCCAAATCATTTTGAAGAATCCAAATCGATAAGGACAAGAATTGGAAATGGAATGACACATACATCTTTGAATTGAAAAAGACTGAGATCACCAAGGTAAGAGATGGATCGATGAGCTGATTCAATTAGAATGATTAATTGAACAAGTTGCATAGGTTCTGATCGTAGCAGGTCCATTATGGAAAGAATTAAATTTTCATATGAATTTTCAAAGTGTAAAGTTACATATAATGAATGAAAAAGTGAAGAATGCATGGCGTAAATATGTTATACATGAAATCAAACATTGCCGCTACTTCCATCCCGCGGTATAAAATACTTCTTTTTTCCGAAGAATGCTCACATACACATTTCTTTTATGATAACTAGCTGAGTGCCCGTTTGTGGGCAGAAGTTATTATGCTTAAACCTGATACTTATGCACGCTGCTTAAGTAAAGCACAGCCATCAGATTGTGACTACACGTGTAATAATCCTAACATCCTCCCTTCCCTGTTCAGTCTCACACGCTCTTTCGCGATAAAGTGAAGCGGCCAGTGAGAGATGGAGAAGAGAGACCGACGGTGGTGCGGTGGACATGCAGTGGTGGTCTGATGGTGGTCCGGTAGCGATGCGGCGGCGACGGAGACAACCAGAATCGGTAATAACCGAATTTGACGGCGGTGGTTTTGTGCGGTGGAAAACCTCTTCCACTATTTCTCCAATCCTGTTTCGATTCTCCTCCTTGTGGCCATTTGTTCTTTTGTTCTGTTTTTATGTGTTCTGTTTCTTTGATTTTGTTTTGGGTTATGGTGGTTGGTAGTGATTTATAGTGATGATGAATGAAAGTGAATGTGGTGATGGAAGGTGCTGTAACAACAATCAAGTTTTTCTTCTCTTTTCTATTGATTTTTTTTTTATGGGATTTTTAGTAAGAATTTTGTGTGGATGTGTGTTGGTTGTGGTTACTGGTTTGTGTAGTTGAGCATTATGAGCATTTTGATACTATTCTCAGAGCACAAATTGTAATGGGGAATAGGAATAGAAAATGGAGAATATGAAAATGAGATTATGATGTAAAAGATTATTCTCAGAGCACAAATTGTAATGAGAATTTTGTGTGGATGTGTGTTGGTTCTTTTGGTTTGCACAAATATTTTGAATAAAATATGAATATTTTATTGGAAACAATAAGAGATCTACTTTGGTTTCACATATAACACTAGTGAAACCATTAAGCCACATTTAAGGTTTTAGTTATCATATTTATGTTAAATTAAATATGAATATTTTATTGGAAACCATAAGAAAACTACTTTGGGTTCAGATACAACACTAGTGAAACCATTAAGTCACACTTATGGTTTCAGTTATAATATTTATTTTAAATTAAATATGAATATTTTATTGGAAACCATAAGAGAGCTACGTTGGTTTCAGATACAACACTAGTGAAACCATTAAGTCACACTTATGGTTTTAGTTATAATATTTATTTTAAATTAAATATGAATATTTTATTGAAAATCATAAGAGGGTTATTTTGGTTTCAGATACAAAACTAGTGAAACCATTAAATGACACTTATGGTTTCAACTATCTGAAACCATTCTACCAGCAAAATGGTTTCAGAGTCCAACTCTCTGAAACCATTCTACCAGCTAAACGGTTGCAGAGTACAACTCTCTAAAAGGTTTTTTACATGCTAATGTTACATACCTAAGACATGGAATTTAACTTAAAATCATTGTGTAATAAATATTGAAACTACTGAATCAAATATGACATGAGTTTTATTTTGTAACATCTTGCATAAATTTATCCAACTCCTGCATCAATTTAAATGTGTTGTTCGAGTTCCAGAAACAAGTTGTAACAGTGAGAATGAATTTGGATTGAATTGAAACTGAAATTGGGATTGGACATAGAATGAATAAATGAATTGAAAATTGCTTGCACACACAATGAATTTGTACGGAAGAGCAGAGTCTGAGAGTTACGACGGCTTGGGTTTCAGCGAGCAAGTAGAAGAGAGAATCATATCTATTGTTCATTGTTGCTTCTGTGCTTTCTTCGTTTGTGACAGAGAGATTTGGGGGAACGTTGATGATGATGATGATGATGATTTCCGATGACGTTATGATGTTGAACGGCAATGATGATGTCCGATGACGTTGAATCGTGATGGTGGTTGTGATTGTCGGTGACGATTGCGATTTCCGGTCATTGATTGTGTTTTGGGGGCGCGTTGATTTTGTTGTTTCTGCGCGTGGATTTTGTTGTTTCGCGCGTGGGTGCTTCTTTAAGCAGCGTGCTTAAAGATTCTTTAAGTACAATAACCGGACCCCCCGTTTGTGTGATCGATATTTTTTTTTTGTTTTGATCAATATTCTTTATTGTGCAAATATAAATAACTACTTAATCTCATTTTTTATTGGACTTAGTTAATTGATAACTACTTAACCTCCTTTTTTGTTGCGGCTACTTATTAAAAAGAAAAAAAAATATATTTTTTTTACTATAAAAAATTGAAAACCTATTTTTATGTGGAAGTTGTGCTTAGTTTTTTTTTTTGTAGTTTTTTTTAAGGGTAAAATAGGAATATTGAAAAAGTCATCCCAAAAATTTGTATCCCCTTTATATATTAGTATAGATAACAATAATTTTATTTAATTAATTTTTATAACAATAATGCACACATTGAAAAATTGAGAAACACAATGACTTTTTTTTCTTCTTTCAAAAGTGCACATAATGACTATAAGTTTGTGTTTATAATAATGTATACGCATAAATGTTGGTGCAATAATTTTCAAAAAACAATATAGGAATCTTATAAATTTTAGTAAAATAACAGATCTTTTTGGTATCTAAATATCTAATATAAATTTGATCTAAAGGTGAACCTCTATTTTTGATAAATTTTAATAAAATATTTCATTTTTTTTCCTAACAAAAACCATATATAAAAACTTAAACATAATACAAAGATCCTATATCTTTTTGGATATAGGACATAATACAAATATCGACAGAATTGGGTCAGTCCTTGTTAAGATCACATTCAAACAATTTTTTCAGCTCATGGGTGACCCGATTAACACAAGTGATAGTGGAATTAGGATTTACTTTGAGGAAATTCACAACGCTGCACAATGGCTCCCCAACTTTTACGAATCAAAGCTTTATTCTTCACCGATTTCACCACTATCTAGGAGTCCATCTCAAAAATAATATTGGTCATTTGGTATCTCTCCACCATATCCATGGCCTCACCTAATACCACGGTTTCCAAGTCCTTATGTGACCGGGTAGCAGCTCCAACGGCACTCCCGTCTGACCATCTAAGGATCAACCCAGAAAAATAATGACCATCACTGCTCCACATTGATCTTCAGCGTGCCCCTAAATATTGTAGATGATAGCTGAAATCATCTCCATACTCACTTGATCTGCTCGTTTAAACATGTAAGAGAACCAATCAAACAAGTTGTTGAAATGATTAGAGCTTACGTTAATGGTGAGGGGTGAAGCAAACCACACTTATTTTGCCCAGTGACATTCCAAAAACACACGATTGATAATTTCCACTTGGGATAAGCATACTTATTTTTAGAGGTTCTGGAACACACGATGTATATACTATTATTATAAAATTCATATTTAACAAACAAAAGGGCAAGGATCGATCCACGTTTGAATTATTTTTCAAGATCCAATTACATTGAGTATATATACGTTTGTGTTCGTTAAATTATCATCTAAAGCAGGCTTGCCCGAGTGGTCTAAAGGGGTAGACTTAAGACCTACTGCACTGAGTGCGCGTGGGTTCAAACCCCACAGCCTGCATATTTTTTTATTTTTTTTCCTTTCAATAATATACTCCACATACTGCATTCTTTTTAAGGAGATTTATTAAAGCAATTTTTTTTTTATAATCTGCAGCCTGCATTCGTTTTACAATGATACTGGAGTATATTGAAATTTTCAGATGTAAATTAAAATAAATTTTAAATTATTATATCCAATTTTATTTAATATTTTATTTTTAGTATGATAAAATCAACATGTTTAATTTTTTGTGACATTTAAATTATGAAAGATTTGACCAAAAAAAATTATGAAAGAAATAATCCAAAATTTTCATATAATATGCTAATTTGATTGGGTATTGAGATAAAATATATTGCATTTCAAAATTTTATCGTGGTATAATTTGCTTATATATCTAGACAAATATAGTAATTAAAATGAAATAATTGAAATACAAACTATAATCAAAACATGTAAACATATTAAATACTACCTAAAGTATTTTTTTTTTTAAAAATATGACCTTTTAGATTCATTGAATAATTGATGGATTTGATCTATATTGTAGACCAGATATATTAATTTTTTTTTATAAAAGATACATTAATTATTTAATGAATCAAAAAAATGATTTTTTTTTATTTATAAAAAGGACCAAAGAGAGATTATGACTCATTTGTTATAGATTAATGAAATTGATTTTGATATAAATAATTTAGAGACTATCTTTTAGATATATTTTTAAGAAAATTGTTTGCTATCTTGTATTTGATTAAAATTATAAACAGATTCTTCTTATTTCTTTATGTTTATTTAAAAATCCTTTTCTTCAAAAGCTATTTAAAATAGCTTTTATTTAATTTGCAGCATAAAAGTAACTATTTAACAAAATGATTTTGAAGCTTACAGATAAAACATCAATACATTGTTTTTGAAAACCCTATATTATTTAAATCTTAATTAAAAACCCTATATTAATATTTAAAAAGAAATAAAATTATATTGTTTTTGAAACGATCAAAATTGTAAATTATATTTGCCAAAAAAAATTGTAAATTACATTTTACATTTTAATTAATCAATTTAGCCTATCAAAAGTTTTTTTTACAATGGAAATTTATAGCATTTTATTAATAATAACTTGTTGAATATATGTTGTGATATAGAAAAACTATTCTTTTCACATGTGACCCATTTGTTTTGACTTGTTTTTGAACTAATGCGAAACAACTTATGCAAATAAAAAAGTTTTTATGCATCATTATAAGCTTTTTAAGGTAGTTTATGAGAAAATAATTTATAAAAATACAATTTTTGTTAGTGAAAATTTATGAATTAACATAAAACTTTATTTATTTACATAAATTATTTTCAAAAGTTTAAAAATAAGTCAAATACTGGACTCCCTACAGTTAAAACTGCACGGTTACATCATGTCCAAAAGAAGTAAGAATTTTGAATTCCTTAAGCAACCAGTTAGAGACTCTAACCTTGACTTCAATTATTTCTCTGATCTCTCATTTTCTATCTCATCTTTTTCTACATTTTTTCAATCATCTATTCATTTTTCATAAAGTCACACAAAGGCAGATGATCCAAATCTAAAATAATATATCAATATATTTTGGTTTAGTAGCCTAGTTCGAAGAAAGTGGAGAATTCAAGTTTAAATCTCGACTCTTTAATAATGTCTCTATTAATATTCAACAGGGCTATTTTTCTGAGACATACACCAACTTATTTATTAGTGTATTGATTTCTTAAAATATATTAAATCCCTTTTTAGTGTAAATAAAATTAAAAATATTTCTTCCCTAAAAATAATTCTAAATAAAATTTCTTCAGCGGCCGACTTTACTCTTTTTTACTATGTGCTATAAGTTTATGTGCAATTATTAAATTATAAAGTAAAAAAAAAAGTAAATAATAAATAGATCTGAGTGATAAGAATCTAATTTCTTTAAACACATGATCGGAGAAAGAAGAATCGACCATATATATCACATAGGTTTTCCAACGGATATTAATCATTCTTAATGATGATGGAAACTTTATACTCCATTGACGTAGTAATAAAGAAAACTTTATACATCAAAATTAAGCGTTTTATTGAGTTCTTTTCTACATCACTAAAGTATTGAAACGATGATTTCTTAAACTAGCTTTATTTTGTTTTCTTCTTTCTTTCTATTTTCTCGATGCATGTGGCAAACAGAAGTGACTAGACTTGAGCTACAATTATATAGATTCAACTCCTTTTCTATTCCCTATCTACATATGTCCTCCAAAAAGTATAAAATCAAGTCAACTTCAACCTTCGGTTTTTATATTAAATACTCATCATGAAGATTGATCTTATTGCAGGAGAATAAAATTTTAGGAAAAATTACCATTATCATTTAAGTGCCATTTGATGTAATGTAAATTTTAGAATGTATATATAAATTGTAAACACATTTCTAATTCCTCTTTTGTAAATAATTTTATGGACTGAATATTGACAATAAAAATAAATATATTTGAGGGTTAAATTTACAAATTTAATTTAAAGATCAAAGTGATTAATAAAAGAGAGACTTGTAAATGTATTGCAATTTTAATATATTTATGGGTGAATGTGACACCAAGTTACACATTTAAAGACAAAAATGATAATTTGCGGTCAAAATTTATAACGCTTTTTTTTTGTACGAAAAAAATAAAGATCACTTTAATTTCATTAATTCAATTACTTTTTATTTTAAATTCTATGTAATTTCAACGTCGGGTAAGTATTTGACATTATAATTCAAGATTATAAGGAGTTCAAATTATCATAGAGACAATTTTTTAAGTGAAAAAATATATTTTAGTCAAAAAAAAAAAGTGACAAAATATATTAATTAACAGAAAATAGAAAATTTGTGTGAAAAAAGGAAGAGAAAATACAAAAGTATTCCAACCTTAACACACCATCCAACAAAACAAATATAGATCGAATTAAGACAACCAACACATAATGGACTATGAGCCCAAATACAAAATTGGTGTCACATACAATTTGAAATGGTCATCAGTGTCACTTCAATTGATGATAATTTTTCTTCCCAATTTTAAAAATAATAATAATAATTAAGCATAATCCTCAATAGCTGCAGTAAAGAACATTATCAAAGATTTGTACCCAAAACAAAAAAGAATATTATCAAAGAGAAAATTGAAGAGGGGTTGTGAGAGTTGAAAAAAAAAAAAAGATTTTCTATAAATAAAGAGAAAGAGAGTGGTATGTCTCAATCAAATGAAGGTTGTATAGCACATGTAATGGGCCAGTTTATTACAAATGTATGGAAATTTTCGGTAGAGTTTCTGATTCTTCTATATGCACTAAAACAAGTAATCCATGAAATTTGTATCATTAACCCTATTGTTTGGTGTGTACCTTAACCTATATATCATTGCTGGCAGTACATGCTTATAGAAGTGTATTATAACATCACACATATTTATGCACATACTTTTAGAAACATTAAACATTATGAACCAAAGAAAACTAAATTTCCAACTCAAGTAATATGCAAGTGACATCCGTGGATCATGGATGTCTATTTCAGTGACTAATTTTATTGGTTTTTCAGAGAAGTAGTTGGTGTAATTGCTAGCTGCAATTCACCATTTATAATATGTAATGTAATAACTAGATGCAGAAGATAAATGGATTAAAAGAGAAGGAAAAAGGTATAGAAGATAAATGAATTTGGAGCTATTGTCAATTGACAATGCATGGAACAAAAAGAGATTGACTAAACCATTTTCAAAATTAAGCTGAAGAGGAAAATAAAAGAAGCATTTAAAGTTCTAGCTGAACCAAATACAAACTTGCTTAGTTATATCTTTGGTTTGACAAGCAAATAGATAGTCACAACAAGAAAGCAATATCGAGTTAAGTTGAATATCGAACATGGTTTTAAATCGCGGTTAAATGTGTTTGAAATTTTGACCTCAACAACTGCTTTTATCTGTAATATAAATGTTCGGAGCACAATCGAAATTGCAATTTAAAACCATGGAATCAAGATCGAGAAAGTTCTCACTCGACAACAATAAATCGAAAAAAAAAAAAAATACTAAAATGAAATCAAATATTGTCATCCAACAAAAAGACTTAATTAAACATGCATGAAATGAATCATGCATGATATTGATAAATACTATCTTTGCCAAAGAAAACACAAAACAAGCATGAAAAATCTAAATAATTAACATCCGGCAAAACAAAACTATATTACATCCTTTGTCCCCATTAATTTCATGCACCACAAGAACCATTGCATAAGTCATCATAATCATTTTTGCTGCTTCAAAAATAAAAAAGTCATAACCATTTTTGAAAATTGTTAACAACTTTTTCTTCTAATTAAATACCTCAGCTTATGTTAACAACCAGCTGAAACACTAATCCTAATTAGTCCAATTCCAACTTTACATATATATATGATTCAAGTAGAGTGGCATGTATCAATTAGGATGTTGGGGGTGGAAAAATTGTGTACCAGCTGCAGCCATGAAAGCATTTAGCGGAGCGGAATAAAGCGAAGGGTCGAACGAGATACCGGTGGTTGTTGTAGCTGTTGTTGCAGCAGTTAAGAAATCAAGTTGTTGAGGTTGATGATGATGACCTCCACCAGAAGAACCTTCATGAATAATAGGTGCAGTGTAAAGACTTGATGGACCTTGATCATAAAGAATTCCTCTGAAAACATGTCCTCCTATGTTCACAGCCGTTTGATATGCACATTGATCATGATCTGGACCGTCCAATGAACTCACTCTCACACACTTAAACGTTACTCCTGGAGAACTCACTTCAGGTGGAAATTGTCCCAACTCAAACCCTAAAAAATAATGATCAAGAAAATTCAATAATAATAAAAAATAAAAATAAAAACCAATCATTCATGAAGCTAAGCCTTATTATTTTTCTAGTCCTCTATTATTGTTTTTCATTTATATATAATTAAAGAAAAATAGCATTATCCAAACCAATAATTTGATGAATTCGTCAGTTTTACTTAAAAACAGTAATGAAATATGAATATGGAAAAGAAGATAAGGGAGAGGGACACAAAAAACAGTAACAAGATATAATGAATGGATCCTAGTTAAGGTATTGTCATACATCATCACATAATAATAATAATAATAATAATAATAGTAGCTACCTTGTTGTTGTTGTTGATGATGAGTGTGGGAGTGTCGTTTAGGACAATGAAAGTGTTGTAACATAGAGAGATGATGTTGTTGTTGTCTTTCACGGCGTTTAGAAGCTGGAACCCAAGTACTCTTAACATGTGTTTGACAATGAAACCCTCGACTCTTACAACAAGTTCTACATCTTAGATGTGTACAGTCTTTTTTTGCTTGGTTCCCACAATCCTGACAATTCATTCCTCCTCCACTACGCCTCGTCATTATTAACATAAAATCTTCTTCTTACACTCCTTCCTTATCTCAATTTCAACAAACAGTTTCTGCCACCACTAGTATAGTAATTAATAACTGTTGAAGCTTTCTTCTTGCCATATAGATCTCCCTTTATCTCATCTTCTTTTTTACCTTCCTTTCTATCTATCTATCTATCTATAATAATGGAACGGTAATTAATTAAGACTAATTAATTAATATATATACTAATACTAACTAGCTTTACTTTGTTGCTTAATATTGTTAAGTGTACATGTGTGTGTTTGTTGAGTTAGTATATATGATCTTGTGGAGTAGTTTTTGCAGCTTTAAAGAAAAACTAAAAGAAGAAGAAATTAATAATGATGGCACAGAATGAGTTCCTCTGCAACGCCGTCAATGGTAACTGCACCCATCTACTCTACTGTACACACCCCACCCTCTGGTTACTGTAGAGGAATTATTCAGACTGAGATGGTGGTTTGGTTTCTTTATCACTTTACTACACAGAGAGAGAGAGAGAGAGAGAGAGAGAGAGTGAGTGATTATTAATTATCAATTATCATATCATGTGTGAGTGTTGTGTGTGGGGGACATGAAAATCTACTATCTATCACTGATGAGTTATCTACAGTGTTCTTCGGCTGAGATGAATGAATAATAACAGTCCTGCTTTGACCATCCAACGGACAATGTTTATCCACGTGTTACATCAACTTTTTCTTATTCGTCCTTGCACCGGGAAACCCGGTGGTACTTTCCTTGACCGTCACTGTTAATGTTATAATTCAAAAATTATTTTATTTTCCGAATTTTTAAGCAATCTAATACTACTACCGTACAACACTACTTATCAACATGCATCTACTACGTTCTTCATTTCATCACATACACGTCTCTTTCAAATCCCATGGCTCTCAACTACATAGCCAAACCAAACCATGATTTCCTTAACCGAGCAAAAAATTTAATAAAATTACAGTCTCTAATCATTTTATATAATACAGATACTATGTGATTTATGAAACCTACGGTTTCTTTCAACTTAACTATAGAATTTTCTTGAATTTTATGTGTAACTTGTTAAGTCAGAAAAATGTTGAATTTATCCTCATTAATTTAATGTCTTAATATTTTGGTGGAAATGTGACAACTCATTCTCTTTGTAATCTTGAAATATTGACCATATTGTTTTTTTGGAGCTTTCCTAGATTCCCTAACAATTTTAAATTAAAACAAAACTTGTTTAAAAATGTTTGGGATTGGGCAAAGCTCAACCCACTATCGGATAAGGTTATTCACAACATGAACAAACCCTATAGGAGTATTAAAGTAGGACTAGTGCAAGTTAGGGCGTTGTGAAGATCATTTCACGACCTATCTGCGGTTGTCTTTTGCGATTGTGTAATCCTAACCCTCCCCTCATTCTAATCTTAAATCTACAATTTTCTTAAAATTTGTAATTATAATTACAAAATGTGAATTTTATGTGAAAAATCATGCATAAAACACCTAAACTTTATCATTTAAAATAATACTAGGAGGCATTTTTTTGACAAAGTACAAGAAATGTTCGTGTGCATAAGATAGAAGTAAAAACAACCAAAAAGAAGAATGGAAAACAAACCCCGAGAAGAAAACCAAGGCAACCTTCACATAGAAAAATCTTCCCACCAAATAGAGTACCCATTTGGATTGACTTATATTTTAATTTATGCGAAATAACTTATATAAATAAATAAAATTTTATATATGTATTATTATAAGTTTTTTAAAATAGTTTTTGAAAAACATTTTACAAATATGCAATTTTTGTTAGTAAAAACTTATGAATTAACATAAAAGTCTATATATTTGCATAAGCTATTTTCATAAGCTCAAAAATATGGGCCTATTAGGATCTGGCTTATTTTTGAGCTTATGCAAATAAATAAAGTTTTATGTTGATTCATAAATTTTGATTGATAAAAATTATATTTTTATAAGTTGTTTTATCATAAACTACCTCAAAAAAACTATAATAATACATAAAAGCTTATTTATTTGCATAAATTGTTTCACATAAGCTCAAAAATAAGTCAATTCAAAGATGTCCTAAGTTAAATTCAAATGGGCCATAAGCGAATAGCAAAAATAATCACTATATATAATTGATCAAACAACTCCCAAAATTTATTCGTCTGATCACCTTCCTAAAAAATTATAGGCTCAAATATAAAATAGGTTCCGCCTTCCACTAATAATAAGTAGTGGAAGAATAATAAAAAAATCTTAAAAACAAAAAACAAAAAAAAAAACTTCAACGCAGAAAATTTTACATTATCAACTTGTTCCATCTTGAGAGTCTTAGCAAGACTTAATTGGTCTCTTGGCCTCTTGAGTGTGTTATATTTTTAAGGGTAAAATAACTGATACCCCCTGTAATGTGGGCGTGTTTTGTTTTTCTTCCCTATAAAATTTTTCCGTGCAACTCGCCCCTTACAAAATGTTAACTCTTTGTTTTTACCCCTTATGCACAACACATGACAGATGACTGTACATATTTGCTACGTGGCATGTCCACGTGGATTTCTGGGTATTTTTATTTAAATTTAATTCCACGTGTCATTGACACGTGTCAAACTCAATATCAATTAAAAAAACAGAAATTAAATAAACTGAATTAATTAATTATTTTAAAAAATAAAATTCACAAATTTAATTTTATTGATAAACTGAATTTTAATTTTAAGAAAAAATGTCAAATTAATTTGAATTTAATAAACATAATTTGTTTAATAATCTGATTTTGTAAATAAGAAATATATAAAACAAAATTAAAAAGTTTAATTAAAAAGAGAAAATAAATTAATAGTTAAATAGAAAGATCCAATTTTTCTTCTTCCCCATCTTCTTCTTCTCAATTTCAATCACAGATTCAATCTGAAAAAGTCAAACTAAACCACAGTCAACAACTCTTGATTTTGCTAAACCAATCAAAACTGTTAAGCCAACTCCAAATCTGAAACCCAAACAGAAATTATCAATCTACAGATTTATCTGTTTCTCAAAACTCAAAATCCAAAGAAACCTATAGCGTCTCCACCACTACTTCCTCCTTCCTTTCCACCATCACCGGAGACGGAAGCGTTTCCGATGGGAAAATAGGTCCTATCATCTCCTCCGGTAAGCCACCTCTCGCTTCATCTCACCGGAAAAGATGTCATGAAGCCACCCTCTCCAGCAAATCTTGCGTGAAGATGCTAGACGATTCGCGTTCCTGCAATAAGTTCCTGCAATTCGCGTTCCTGCAATAAGTTCCTAGGTCGCCGATATTCCCGCAGATGATTATTGATATTAATTTATGATTTGGAAATTGCAGTGGTTACTTCAAGTTCATACTTCGATTATTCATATGTATGCTTCTGTTGGTGAATTGGACTTTGCACGGTTGGTGTTTGATAAAAGTTCTCTGAGAGATGTTGTTTCTTTTCCGGCTCTTATTACTGGGTATGTTTCGCAGTGTTATGTTAATGATGCTAGACAACTTTTTGATGAAATTCCTACCAAAGATGTGGTGTCTTGGAATGCTATGATTTCTGGGTATGTTCAAAGTGGTTGTTTTGAAGAAACTAAACGCGCGTTTCAACTTATTCTTCCTATTTAACTCTTAATTTATTTTTTCTTTTTAATTAAAATTTTTTAATTTCGTTTTATATTTCTTTTATTTTAAAATTCAGGTTATTAATAAAATTATGTTTATTAATAAAATTCAGATTAATTTCGTTTATTATTTTTCTTAAAATTAAAATTAATAAAATTCAGTTTAATTTCGTTTTTTATTTTTCTTAATATTAATATTCAGTTTATTAATAAAATTAAATGTATTAATTTGTAAAATAATTAATAAATTCAGTTTATTTAATTTCTGTTTTTATTTTTTAAAATTATTATTGAGTTTGACACGTGTCATTGACACGTGGAATTAAATTTAAATAAAAATACCCAGAAATCCACGTGGACATGCCACGTAGCAAATATGTACAGTCATCTGCCATGTGTTGTGCATAGGGGGTAAAAGCAAAGAGTTAACATTTTGCAAGGGGCGAGTTGCACGGAAAAATTTTATAGGGGGAAAAAACAAAACATGCCCACATTACAGGGGGTATCAGTTATTTTACCCTATTTTTAACCCACTTAGTTGCTGTATTTTAGTTTTAACTCTTAAATTTGGTAAATTTGTTCCACTCTCATGGCTTGTATTTCAAATTTGAATTCTCTACTTTTAAATGTCCTAAATTTTTACATTTAGCTAAATGTTTATCATGAAAGAAAATACATTTATGTATGTTTTTTAAGAGATATATTTATGTATATATGTTGTAAAAAAAGAGTTTGAATCTTCTCCTGCCATATGGTCCGTTTGATTGAAAGGAAGGTAGGAGAACATGAAAATCGATGAATGGATTTAAACTAAATTTTAATTCAAATTCATTCATCAATTTTCGTATTTTCTTTTCTTCTCATATTCTTTCCTTCCAACCAAACAAAGTCTTATGCTATGTTTGAGAGTTTTGAGGGGAAGGAAAGGAAAGATTAAGGAGGGGAGGGGAAGGAAATGGAGGGAAGGGAGAAATGAGGGAAATCATTCCCCTTGTTTGAGAGTTGAAAAACCAACAAAAAATGAGATAGAGGACTTATGCGATAATTTTATTATTATGCCCTTTTTTCTCTTGTGTTTTACTTTATAATCTTTTTTATAATTTTTTTTTACAATTTTATAAAAAAATCTTGAGAGCATGAAAACTTTTTAAAAATTATTTTTTTCTAAATCTGAACCATTTAATACAGTTTTGAACTGAACCACATTTTAAAAACAATTACAATTCAGTTTATAACCGGTTTAAAATCAGTTTGAATTTATGAACTGGTTTTTATTTAAAATAAAAAATTAATATTTTTTATGGTTTATCAATATTTTCACTTTCAATACATAAGTTTGACGATTAACACCTTTAATTGTATGATAATAAAAATTATAAAAAAAATGATATTTTAAAAATACTCTTCGAGACGGATCCAAAAACATCTTATAATTAGGAAATAGAGATTCTGATCTAATTCAAATAGATAATTTTGACGATTAATATCTTTAATTGTATCTTTAATTGTGTGATAATAAAAATTATAAAAAAATGATATTTTGAAAATACTCTTCGACACGAATCCAAAAACATCTTATAATAAGAAAATGGAGATTTTGATCTAATTCAAATAGATAACTTTGATTATTAATATCTTTAATTGTATGATAATAAAAATTATAAAAAAATGATATTTTGAAAATACTTTTCGAGACGAATCCAAAAACATCTTATAATAAGGAAATGGAGATTCTGATCTAATTCAAATACATAACTTTGACGATTAATATCTTTAATTGTATGATAATAAAAATTATAAAAAAATAATATTTTAAAAATACTTTTTGAGAGGAATCCAAAAACATCTTATAATAAGAAAATTAAGTTAACCATTTGAAGAATTTGTTTCTTAAAATGGAATTTTGATACATAGGTTAGGGCTAAAATTGAAATTTTGAATTATTGTGAGGGTAAAATAGTCAATTTATATAGTTAATCCTCCAAAATCCCCCAATTTGGAGGAACTTTAAAATTGGATAAAATAAACCCTCCAAAACCCCCCAAAACATTTCCTTATTTTTTTAAAACTTTCAAACAAGGATTTACCTCTTTCCAAACCTTTCATTCCGTTCCATTCCCCTCCAAAACCCAACTTCTAAACAAAACCTTAGTGTTTCTATTATCTCATCGGCCTTAATTTAGTGGCTAAGATTGGAAATAAAAATAAAGTGATCTACGGAGAGAAATAACAACAAAGATTCAACTTTTGTAATTACTGCAAGATAGATAGCAGGAGAGGATCAACGCAAGAGGATCCGGATCTGTAAAAAATATGCCTTAATCCAAATGCTTGTCTATAACCTCAAAATTCTTTGCATGACGATTATGCGATTGACTCACAATGTGTAGCGTAAAAGTATTGATGGATAAATTTATTTGAAAACTGTATATTTTGATAAAGGTCAACACCTGTGATCCAAAATTGGGCCAGACACAAGATAGGAATTGGAAATGCGTCCGTTTGTATATATATATGGAGCTCGTACATGGGCTTCGTTAACAAGTACGGCTATAAGGGTATTACTGGAATGTGTTGATTTTAAACAATTATTAAAATTTAAAACTAACTAATTGAAAAGGAGCAATATGTGCTAATGCTACACCGTGGACAAGTGATTTATTAAATACGAATTTTACAAAATTTATTGATAGATTGAAAGTTTATATCATATAGAGCATCCACAAAAACTTTTAGAAAAATTGAAAATCATTTGATATTTTATTGGAATTTATCAAGATTTACAGTATTTAATAAACCGTTAATTTTGATGGGTCTCAATAACATATCATGATTTTCAATATTTCTAAAATTTTCTATAGATGATCTATATGATATAAACTTTCAATCCAACAACGAATTTTGTAAAATTTGTATTCGTTATATGATTTTTCATAAATGGTCCACCATGGACCACTTGAAGAAGAGGTCCATGTTAGAATTTTCCTATGTCCAGCTACAATTGTGTTTATTTTTCCTCTAGGTGTTTAATTGTCTATTTGGAATGACAAAATTAAATTTAAAATCATTCTAATGAGTATTCTTAAAATTGAAAGTCGGGTTTATAGCTTTAATTCTACTAATTATCTTGTAAGATAAGAAAGCTCTCACTTATAAATATATATATTCAGATCATTTCACAACCAACGTGAGATTTTTAACACATCACCTCATGTTCATTTATATTGGACTTGGTGCACCGACATATAAGTGGTGTTGGACCCAATCACAAACCTCATAGCATGTGGCCCAGCGAATTGTTTAGGAGATTCTATATCATCTTAAAATTGAAAGTTAAGCCTAACCGAACCTTACAAAATCGTCTTGCAAGGTTTAGTTCATCTCGCAATCAATGTAATAATTTTAACACACCCCGTCGTACCCATCACTATTAAGCATCGTGGATGGTCTGATCAAAAACTATATGACAGATGACCTAACAGATCGTAGAGGAGATCTTGATAACATCTTAAAATTGAAAATTAGACATAAATCAACATTACAAATTAATAATAACTTATAATATGAATTACTCTCACATATAGAAATATATTTAATCCAACTCACAAGTCACAGCTAATGTAGGACCCTGGTTGTAAAAAAAAAAACTAATGTGGGACCCTCAAGAAGTATATTTTTAACTTTTAGTACATGGATAAATTTGTCAATAAAAGAAGTGCTAAAAAAACTCACAAAAATAAAATCTTAAAAATATAAAAGTTATATTTGTCATAGTTATATTGTACCCAATTTTTTTTGTCAACGTTATAAATAATTTGTTTAAAAAAGTTATAAATACATCATTTCTATTAAAAAATTATTTCTTTTAATTTCTTAACTAATATTCTAAAGATACTTGTTAGTTTTTTTTTTAATTTAAAATTTGAATAAATTAGTTTTATCTGAAAGTGATTATGTGATTATTTTTTTCCACTATGTGACTCGTGTTTCTAAGAGTTTAGTGAAATATGATTTGGCAGCTAAATTTTTTACCGATATTCAATAGAAATCAACTATTCCTCTATATCAAATAGTTAAAGTCAGGTGTAGACGTGTAGTGGAGTGTTTTGGTAAAATATATATAGTTGTTAAATTACTGTAAAATTATTTTATATTATATATACATATTATATTTTCTCTATTTCTAATAGTTTGTAGATTGGTAGACTAAAAAAAAGTAGATTGGTACACTAATTAACTTTCTATTTTGATTTTTTTGTTGGTTGATTTTATATTTTTGTACGATGACTAATGAATATTTAAATGAAAGTTTTATTTAATTTTTTTCTTGGACATTCTGGTTTCCTAACTCAAACTTAACAGTTGAAGTAATTAAAATATTTAAATTTAAATAAAAAGTGAATAAATATTATCTACATCTAGTTGTTAATCCGACCCATCTTGGATCATAAAAAGTGTCAGGAAAAAAGTGTTGGGCATGGGCTGCATAAGGATATGAGAGATATTTGAAAAAATCTCATCCCCCTAATGTTTCTTTTATTCCCAAAACTTTCTTTTTTCACATGTGTAAAACGTTTGGAATATTTTTTCCAAATATTTTTTTTTTTTGGTCAAATTTTTTCCAAATTTTTTATAGTGTAAATATTATTTTTAACGCCAAAAATGTAATTTCAAGGGGAAAAAAAGAAACGTAGAGGAGGGGTGGGGGGGAGGTGGATGAGAATTTTTTGAGATATATTCCATATACTATTAGAGTTTGTCCTCTTTCTTTTATAGTTATGGTCCAATTTGGAGCAAGAAATGATATTTGTATAACAAAAAAGTGGACAATTTTGGACAACTCTCTCTCATACTTTCATTATATTCTCTCTCTCCACCCCTCACTTTATTTTTTTGTTGTAAAAGAAAAAAGAGAGTTGTCTCAAAAGTTGTCAACTTTTTTGTGTACAAATAACACAACTCATTTGGAGCTAGGATACTCTCCATTTCATATTCTTTCTATTTTCTCTATTATTATATAATTTTGAAAATATAAATGCAAAAGTGTGACATTAAGTGAGTCCAAATATCTTTTATACACTTCAAAGTATTTAAAAACTTTGATAATAAAAAAAATGGTAAAGAATAGGAAATGGAGAGGATCCAAACTCTCCAATTTGTAACTACTAAAATTAATATTATTGTAATAGTTAAAGTTCAAACTCTAAATTTTTCATTTTATCACACTTATGATGAGTATAACTACTAAGCTACTTTCTGACTGTGTTGATATTGTGAAGCAATGCTGGTCTACCTCTGTTGTTGGCTGTCCAATGTTTGTTTTGTCTGAAAAGCTCAAATTTTTGAAGAATAGGCTTAAGTCTTGGAATAAGTCTACTTTTGGTAATGTTCATGATGCTGTTAAAATGTCGAAGTTGAAAGTTGATGACGTTCAGGCTATCATAGATTCCAGTGGGCCTTCTGATGACTTGTTGAACCAGGAAAAATTAGCTCAAATTGAATTGGAGAAAGTTTTACAGATGGAGGAGATGTTTTGGCATGAAAAATCCAAAGTTCAATGGCATAGTGAAGGGGACAGAAACACTGCTTATTTCCACAAAATAGCTAAACTTAAACAGACTACCAACCACATTTCAACCCTTAGGAATGGTGATATCCTTCTAACTGATCCTCAAGAAGTCAGAGCTCATATTGTTGATCATTTTTCTAAGCTTTTCAATACTTCTGAATCTGTAATTGATAATGGCATGGTAGAAAATGTTATTCCATCTCTTCTCACTGACAGTTTAAACAACAAGCTTACTATGCTTCCTTCTTCTGAGGAAATTAAAAATGTTGTTTTTTCTTTAAATAAAGATAGTGCCCCAGGTCCTGATGGATTTGGAGCAATATTTTTTCAAACTTTTTGGGATATTATTAAAAATGATGTGATAAATGTTGTTTTGCAATTTTTCAAAAGTGGTTGGATTTTGCCTAGCTTTAACTCTAACACTCTTGTTTTGATTCCTAAACATGATCATGCAGATAGTATTAGTGATTACAGGCCTATTGCAATTGCAAATTTCAAATTTAAACTTATTTCAAAGATTCTTGCAGATAGGTTAGCTTGTGTCATGCCAGCTATTACCTCTGTCCAGCAGAGAGGTTTCATAAGGGGTAGAAGCATTAAAGACTGCATTTGCCTAACCTCAGAGGCCATTAATGTGCTTAACAAAAAGAGTTTTGGAGGGAATCTGGCTATCAAGGTGGATATTGCTAAGGCTTTTGACACTATTGACTGGTCTTTTCTTCTTAAAGTGCTGAAAGCTTTTGAATTCAATCAAATATTCTGCAGTTGGATCCATTCTATCTTATTATCAGCCAAAATTTCAGTTTCTTTCAATGGTCAGATTCATGGTTATTTCTCGTGCTCCAGAGGTGTTCGCCAAGGGGATCCGTTATCTCCTCTTCTTTTCTGCCTTGCTGAAGATGTAATTAGTAGAAGCATTACAAAACTTGTCAGAGATGGTCAATTATCTCTCATTCAAGGATCCAGACATATGAATGTTCCTTCACATATTCTTTATGTGGATGACATTATGCTTTTTTGCAAAGCTACCAACTCTAATATTGAAGTTTTATCTGATCTTTTTCTTAATTATGCTGCCATCTCTGGGCAGAAGGTCAATCCTACCAAGTCTTCTATTTTTGCAGGAGCTCTTTCTCATCAAAGGTTACAGGTTATAGCTGACAGATTGGGTTTTTCTATAGGATCTCTGCCCTTCACTTATCTAGGGGTTCCTATATTCCAGGGAAAGCCTAAAAGATGCCATTTGCAGCCCATTGCTGATAAAGTCAAAGTTAAATTATCAGCTTGGAAAGCTTCCTATCTTACTATGGCGGGTAGAGCGCAGCTTGTTAGAAGTGTTATTCTTGGAATGCTCGTTCACACTTTTTCTGTTTATTCCTGGCCTGTGAGTCTTATCAAAGATATAGAAAGATGGATGAGGAATTTTATTTGGAGTGGTGATGTCATTCAAAGGAAGCTTGTGACCGTTTCTTGGGAGAAAGTTTGCTCACCTTTCAAGGAAGGAGGCTTAAATATTCGATCTTTGTCAAAATTGAACCAGGCCTCTAATCTAAAGCTTTGTTGGGAGCTTTCACAATCTAATCTTCAATGGGCACAATTTCTTAGAAGTAGAGTTCTTAGAGGGTTAACTCCAATCTCTTATCATATTTCTTCATCTATATGGAGTAGTATTAAGCACAAGTTTCCTGAGGTAATTCTTAACTCTTCGTGGCTCTTAGGTAATGGTGAGAACATAAATTTCTGGCTGGATCCTTGGTGTGGTGAACCTTTGATTCACACTCTGTCTATTCCTACACATTTACATACTTCTCTTAAAGCTAATGTCAAGTGCTTTATTGAAAATTCTCAGTGGAAAATCCCTTCCTGTTTGTTGTTGGCTTATCCGAACCTTAAGCCTTTAGTTGAGCAGGTTGCTATTCCTTTGGTTGATAAAGAAGATAAGCTATTATGGACACACTCGCATGATGGTGAGTTGTCTCTTAAAGACTCTTTTTCCTTTCATTGCACTGCTGGTCAGAACATTGGTTGGACTAATTTTGTCTGGAATTTATCTATTCCTCCTTCTAAATCCTTTGTTATTTGGAGATGTTTGCATTCTAAAATGCCCACTGATGATAATTTATCCTTGAGGGGTTGTAACCTCCCCTCTATGTGTAGTTTGTGTGAAAAGCATGTGGAATCTTCTAACCATCTGTTTCTTGAGTGTTGCTTTGCTAAAAATATTTGGAGTTGGTTAGCTGCAGTTCTGAATGTGAATTCTGCTTTTTTGGACTTTTCTGACATTTTCAAATTCTGCTCAGCCTCTTGGTCTCCTCTCTGCAAGCTAGTTATTTCTGCTGCCATTGTTAATTGTATCTACTTCATTTGGTATGCTAGGAACCAAAGAAGATTTGGTGACAAAAAGGTTCATTATAGTACAGCTATCAATCAAGTTATTGCGGCTGTTTCTTTGTCTGGAAATCATTCCTCTTTGAAAGCTTATTCTAAAATTTCTGAATTTGTTTTATTAAAAGCTTTCCATGTTAACATGAAGTATGTTAACGCTCCTAAAATTATTGAGGTTATTTGGACTCCTCCCATTTTTAATTGGGTGAAATGCAACTGTGATGGAGCTTCTATTGGAAATCCTGGGCCTTCTTCTTGTGGTGGAATCTTTAGGAATTCTGATGCAATCTTCTTAGGTGCTTTTGCTTTCAACTTAGGCACTTCTTCTTCTCTTAATGCTGAGCTGGTTGGCGCTATGTATGCTATTGAAACTGCGGTGCAAAAGGGTTGGTTTAATTTATGGTTGGAAACAGATTCTATGCTTGTTTTGAAAGCTTTTAACTCTGTTAAAGTTGTTCCTTGGCACCTTAGGAATCGTTGGGATAATTGTATTTTGCTCACTTCTAGGATGAATTTTTTTGTTACTCATATTTATAGGGAGGGAAACCATTGTGCTGATAAGTTAGCTAACTTAGGGCTCTCTCTTCAGGGTTATACTTGGTGGAGTTGCATTCCCCCGCAGCTTGTTGTAGATTACGATAGAAACCGTTTGGGTTTTCCTTCTTATCGTTTTTGCTGATCTTTTTGGCGAGGGTTAGGTTTATTAATGTCCCCCCTCTTTTTTTTATATTTTCTATTTCTAATATATATTGCAGTATTTATAAAAAAAAAATAATAACTACTAAGCTACTTGAAGAAAAAAGTTGGTCCCCTTTTTCTTTTCTTTTTGGATAAATTGTTTTTTGTCTTTAATTTATTTTGTGGTTTCGATCATTTTGATACCATGAATGTTTGTTGGTATGTTTTGATCTCTTAGTTGTACTTCAATTAATTTAGTAGCTGGGATCTCTATAATCCTTCATAAAAGATGGATAGTTATTGTTATGATGCTGAGTCCAAACTATTTTTCTTATATGAGTTAGAGTATTGGTTGTACTCTCTTTAATAAAAAATTTGCTTATTTGAAAAAATGTCAAATCGATGTATGCAAGACAATTGTGTTCAACCCAAAAATATTTATACGTCATTATCATTATTTGAGAACTCAGAGCACCTTTAATAGTAAAATAATTTTGGATTTATTTGAAATTGAAGAGAGAGATATTTTGAGGATAAATAATGACCAAGTTCCATCTACCTTGTATGAGATTTTTTTATTTTTCTTTATTGGACTACAACTAAAACCATCCACTGGTAATATATAATGGGGAACTAAAACAATGCATACGGACAGTGCTTTGGAGTATTTTAAATACTCTTAGAGCAAAAAATAATATTACTAATAAATATTTTTATCCGGCTCTTTCTATAAATCTTTTCCTAATAAAAGTGAGAAATCTTCGTATCTTTTTCTCGAATTAGGATTCCCTACAGTTATATATAACTATAGGATCTTGCACTATGTTGAAATAAGATAAGAGAAAGATAAGAGAGAAATTGTTATGTGGGTCAGTGGGTGGTTAAAAAATAGGTTAAATATGTTTCTATTATTTATAAAATCACGTTCTTTTATATTTAGTTCATACAGTAATAATTTTAAATGATAATTTTAGTTCTTTAATATTGCAGTTTGTAAGAATAAATTTAATTTTGATTTTTTTAGTTACATATAAAAAATAGGGTTAAATATATTTTTAGTCCCTATATTTTAGGAAATTGTCAAAAATGGTCCCTACATTTTAAAAATGGTTAAATAAATTCCATAAGTTTTTCCACTATCAAGAATGGTCCATTCCGTATATTGTTTCAACGAAATACTTATTTGTGGACCATACCATTTTAATTTTAGTCCCTACATTTTGTAAAATAGACAAGAATGATCCCTATATTTTAAAAAAGGTAAAAAAAATTCCATTATTTTTTAAAATATAGGGACCGTTCTTGCCTATTTTGTAATTAAAATGTAGGGACTAAAATTATAATGGTGGGGTCCACAAATAAGCATTCCGTTGAAAAAACAGACGGAATAGACCATTCTTGGTAACGGAAAAATTTATGGGATTTTTTTTTTTGACTATTTTTAAAATGTAGGGACCATTCTCTATAATTTCGCAAAATACAAGGACTAAAACATATTTAACCCTAAAAATATTTAGTCCATCAAAATAATCTCTATAAAATGCAAATTAGACTAAAAATGAATAATTTTGTTTAAAGAACTAGTCTTACAACCTCATAAGGTTCTAGAATTATATTTATCCCTTGAAAAATAAACTCGAAAAATAAACTAAATACAAAAGGTTCTAGATAGAAAATACAAATCTTCCACCACCATACACACACACGCAAACGCTATTCATCCCTTTTTGTCCAAACTCTCAAACAATCTATTAAGAAACTCAAGTTGCATCAATATATAGAAGTGACAAAATAGATGGATTGGATTGCATATATTTTTTCTCCCTCATGCATGCTTGCATATATTTTTTCAAGTTTTAAATATATAGTTTTGTTTTACAGCATAAAAATATATTTATGATTAACAGCGAACAAATAAAAAAAACTATAAATTTAAAATATAAAAAACAAAGACTAAAATGTCATTTAAAAAAAAAAAACAGACAAAAGTGTTAATGAAATTAAGTTAAGGAATTAATTTTGCCATAAACAAATATATCAAATCGGTGTATGCAAGACAATTGTGTTCAACCCCAATAATAGTTACTCATCATTTTCATTTGAGAACTTAGAGCACTTAAATGGTAAAAGAATTTAGGATTATTTAAAAGTTTAGAGAGAGAGAGATTTTAAGGATAGAAGAACGACCAAGTTCCATCTACCTAAGATTTTATTTTTCTTTATTGGACTAAAACCATCCATTAGTAATATACAACGAGGGAGCTAAAACAATGCATATGGAGAGTGCTTTGGAGTATTTTGAATACTCTAGAGCAAAAAAGTAATATTACTCATAGATATTTTTATCTCACTCCTTATAAAAACATTTTCTAATAAAAGTGAGAAATCTTCCTATATTTTTCTAAGATTAGGATTTTCTATGGTTACATGAGACTATAGAATCTTGCATATGTGTAAATAAGTTAAGAGAAAGATCAGAGAAAAATTGTAATGTAGGTGATAATTAAAAAATGGATTAAATATGGTTTTATTTTCTACAAAATCATGTTCTTTTATTATGTTTAGTTCCTAATAAATTTTAATTGTAAGAATATATTTTTAGTTCCTCAAAATAGTCTCTATTAAGTACAATAAAAACTAAAAATGAATTTTTTTGTTATACAGACTAATCTTAAAACCTCTAATAATTTTATAGAGACAAAAATTTTATTTAATTCTTAAAAAATAAACTCCAAAAATAAATTAATTACACAAATTTTTAGAGTTTTTGAATATAGAGAATACAAATCTCCCACCACACAAACACACACACAAAAATATCCATCCATTTGCGCCGAACTCTGAAACTATTAAGAAACTCAAGTCACATTAACATATAAGTCTAGTTTTTTATTTTATTCTTACCGAAGTCTAGTAGTTAGTTATAAACAAATATTTCTAATTAAATGGCAGCAAACTATAGTCATAAATTACCAAATTAAATTATGGTAAAACCTACTCTACTCTTTTATAATTTATGGGTATTCGCCGTCACCTAATTAGAACAAGTCACATAAATAGATTTATATATGGATCTCACATATAAATAAAAGTTGGTTACAAGTTAATTGTGGATATCACGTGTAATTATGTAATTTATTTTTATTGGTTGGTAGGTAAATATCCAAAATTAAGAGGGTTGAAAAAAACTTAAATCATACGCACACAACTTGCAAATTAAGGCAACCAATATGGACCACTTTTCACTTTTAGTCATAAAATGTTTCCTCCTTTTTTCAAACTTTTAACAAATTATTTTGATTTTAATATAACCACTTGTGTCCACCCTCACGCTTCCCTCTTACCTTCCTCTACTATAAAATCCTTGCATGTATACTAAGCAAAATGCGCACACCACAAAACAAATTTTAAATTAATCCCAATTAGCACTATTGTTGTATGAGTTTGATAATAGGAAATCATCATGGAGGTTATTGTAGTAAAACACCACAAAAGCACCATTAAATCAAACATTGAGCTCATAGAGAAAAACAACACCACAAACCACAACAATAGCCACAAATCAACGTCGTTAATTGTCACAATACTAAAAAAATTTCATGCAGGTTATTTTAGAATTAGTCTCTCATTTGGTGGCCAAGCATTACTATGGAAAACACTAATAATTGAACCAACAAAAGACACAAGCACTTCAAGACACGTGCTTCACACGCTACCTTCCTCTGTTTTCATTGTACTATGGTCTCTGTCTCTTTTCATACTCACATTACTCTCAATTCTTTACCTCTTAAGATGTTTATATTTCTTTAAGATGGTAAAATCTGAATTCTTACACCATGTAGGAGTTAACTATCTTTTCGCTCCATCAATTTCATGGTTACTATTACTTCAATCATCACCATTTATTGCTCCAAAAACAATTACTTATTTAATTCTTTGGTGGTTATTCGTGGTTCCGATGGTTGTTCTCGATGTTAAAATATACGGTCAGTGGTTTACAAAAGGGAAAAGATTTCTAACAACGGCTGCGAATCCGACAAGTCAGTTAACAGTTATAGGAAATTTAGTTGGAGCACAAGCTGCAGCACAAATGGGATGGAAAGAAAGTGCTGTTTGTATGTTTTCATTAGGGATGGTGCATTATTTGGTGTTGTTTGTAACACTTTATCAAAGGTTGTCTGGTGGCGATCGTCTTCCTGTGTTGTTAAGACCAGTTTTCTTCTTGTTCTTTGCAGCACCTGGTGTGGCTAGTTTGGCTTGGGAATCTATTGTTGGAGATTTTGATACCTTTTCCAAGATGCTATTCTTTTTGTCTCTATTCCTCTTCATGTCACTGGTATATATATGATTCATTCATTCATTTTTTTTCTTTGAATTAATGATATATTTTAGTTTTAATTTAGGATTTTTTGAAATTCTTATAACATTAAAGTTTTCTATTGTTTTAAGAATATTTTTTATTATTATTACAAGTCTATTTTTTGTTGGTATTTAACTCTCTGGTTCTTAGGGGAAGGAGCCCCAATAATCCAGAGTTCGGCCCCGAGGTAAGTAAAATCTGGTAAAAAATTTATTATAAATCTTTTTTTAGTGTATGTAATATTTTTATTAAATTAAAATAAAAAAAATCTATTTAGTACTTAAATTTGCACTAAAATTGTAACCATTAGTATATATAAATAGGGAAGCAATTTATTTTATTATCTATTAAATTTAACCTAAAGTACTAAAATTTGCACTAAAATTGTAACCTAAAGTTCTCCTCACTAATTCACATTATATGGGGTAAAATTGTAATCATTAGACTACTTAACAAAAAAAAAAAAATTAAAAATAATTTGGATTTTCTTAAATTTTCCTTCATAAACTCTCTTTATAAAGAAATCAAGAAATTAAATGAATTGAAGAATAACTTCTACAAAATTAAAATTTGCAACAGAAATATTTAAAGAGGGAAAACAATAATCTCTTTCTAAATTTATTGTTAAATTTAGTTATCAATGAATTAGAGTAGTGGTATCATAAGGTGAAATTTATAGCCACTAGATTATATGATAAAAAAAAAGTAGTTGTATCATTTTTCTTCACTCTATTTATTCTCTTATAAGTATGAAGTTAGTATTATTTTTTGTTTATATTTTCAAATTACTAAATGTAAGTGTGTTTTCATTTATATTTAAGATTAGGGGACTAATATATTTATTATTTTTTGTGAGTATAATTCAGTTGGTATGAACATGATATATAATATATGTATGGAAAATAAATAAATACAATGTAAAAGTTGTTTGATGCATGCAAATTAAGGTCTCCGTGGGAAGATAATGATTTTTGATATTTCAATAATGAGGAGAGTTCTCTTGTTTGCATGCTCTTCCTCAAGTAATGACAAAGTTTACAGCTGGACTAATTTATAGTCAAAATGTAGTGTTTCATAAAAAAATATTATAATAATTTCTGAAATTTTATACCGAATAAAAAAAGAGAAAAAAATAAGAAGACTTGTTGTAGATTGGCTTTTTACATAAAACAGGCCATAGTCAACACTAATTAGTCTTTTAGTTTTACACATTTTTTCTGGTAGGCTCTGTCGTACAATATGGAATGTCTTTATCATCAATTTATAAGTACATGCACTTATTTACTTTGTTGCACTACTTGATTCTGTGCTGTAATTTGGACATACAAGATGGAAAGGTCCTTATTAATTGATAGTTACTTAATTAGTAATTGATATTATTTTTGCATCATTTTCTTAAAACCTTTCCATACAATTCATCGTTGAGTTTGTTAGAAGACAAACGAGAGTATCCATATTTTTTGCATAGATGCTACATAATTTGTTTATAAACTTTGATTAATATACCTCGAACCGTATACATTCTAATAAATGACATGTTTTTTGTCAAAAGAAAAAGTCATAAAAAAAACACTAATTAATATTTTAGAGTGCTTGAATGCTACGAGCTTTCCGTTGGTTTAACAATAGATATTAATTTTGAATGTAGTCGTAAGAATCGAAGCGGCAATAAATGTTTTGATGGAGAATTTTGTGTTTCTTTTTGGCCCAATAAATTGGTCTATGCTAAGTCTGATGACAATTTTCATTTCTTTTGTTTGAAAGAACAAAAAAAAACTTGTTTGATTAATTACCTATAATAATTAATTAATGAATTAGATAAAAATCAAGGTGTGGCCTAAAATATTGATTATCATTTATTTATGTTGAATGAAACAGGTTTGCAGACCAGCCCTATTCAAGAGATCTATGAGAAGGTTTAATGTTGCATGGTGGGCATACTCCTTTCCTGTTACCGTGCTTGCTATGGCTTCGACAAATTATGCACAACAAGTCAAAGGAACTGTTTCACACATCTTAATGCTAATTTTCTTGGCACTTTCTGTTTTGGTCTCTCTTTCTCTCACGGTCTTCACTTTGATCAACTCTAGGATGCTTCTACCAGATAATTATCATCCCACTGCAAGCTTGCTTATTGTTTAATTCTTTTATTACAAACATCCCCAATCAATGATTAAATACTTCATTTAATCGTGATTTAAATTGTTTAATTATAAAGTGGAGGCATGATCGATCTATATCTACCATTTTATATAATCTAAATAAATGTAATTAATGAAATAAACATAATAAGCATACTCAGGTGACATTCTCTCTGAGGAAGAAATGCGGCTTTCTAAAATGTGGAAAATTTGGACCACTTTAAAAGTGGCGGTCTTTTTTTGACAACTTCTGCAGGACAGGTTGCCGACTCATCAAAACCTCTAGCATCAGAGTGTCATTGGGGATGCTAGCGTTTCTACGTGTGTGTTATATGGATTAGAGTCTAAATCAGCTGGTCACTTATTCAGTTCTTGCAACCAAATCTCACCAGTTTGGGATAGTATTCTTGATTGGTTGGGTGTGGAGCTTGTGCCTTCTCATGTTGTTTTAGGATTTTTTTAGGCTTTCTTGGGCATAGGCATGGGTCCAAAAGATAGATTGAGGTGTTGTTAATTTGACATACTATTGTGTGGACTATCTGAATATCTCATAATGTCGTTTTATTTTTTGAAGGGGTCTTTTTCGGTCGAGTACCTAGTAGATAGGATAAACATTATCTTGGAAGAGGTTTCAAGGTAAAAATCCTGACTCGCCCTATTCCTTTTATGAGTGGGGTACCCACCCTACTTTATATTGGTGTCATGTTAGGTCTCGATGGGTTAAGAGGATGGGAGACCCTCTTATTACTTTATCCTATTTGTGGTTGATCTTTGTCTCTCTTTTCCTGAGGGGTACTATTCTTCTTCTTGTGATTGGTGTTTTTGAGGGGCTTTAATTTTGGTGGTGGTGGTGTGCCTTCTTTTTTCTTTGTAATTTTATTTGCCTGTTTGTTTTCTTATTTTACCTTTGCCACTTTTTTATTTTTTTAAACTTTTTCTTGTACTTTTTTTATTTCAATATTTATATATAATATATTTACCCTTAATTTTTTTTTTAAAAATAATGAAGCCACTATGTGTAAAAGGGGAGAACAATTCTTGTGTGAATTAATACACCTAAGTTAAACACAATCAATTAAGAACTAAAAATATTGATGATATTTGAACTAAATTAATGAGCCCTAAGAATAATATTGTTTAATAGTCTAAAGTAGTACATTTTTTTTATAGAAAATTGCAGAAATTAGAAACAGGGGCGTCTCGAAGTTTTTGGAGGCTTTGTGTAAAATATAAAAGTGGCCCTTTTAATAATAAAAAAAAACATAATTTTTTATAAGAAAAAACCATCATCAGTTTAAATTGCAACTAACATAAAAAGGATTTATAGTCTAATAATAACATTAAAATAACTTCTAGCTACATAAAACGAGTCATTCTACTAGCTTTTTTTGAAGCAAACTCTTCAATCAAATCTTCATATTGTATGTCATCCAAGAGATTATTCTCAATTGCTATTTTTACACCCCTTATTTACTAATACTTCTATCATATAATTTTATTTTTTTTAGGCCTTCAATTTTTGGAGGCCCTATACAACGGCCCATGCTGTACACCCTTTTGGGCCGCCCCTGGTTAGAAATTATAAAATGTTTCACTTCTACCATTTTTTTTATATCATTTTTATTTAAATAAGTAATTTTCATATATTTTTAAGTTTCGTTTGAATATTTTCATCGTGATTTATTCATTTGATGTTGTTTTGATTTTTTGTCTTTGTATGATGTTTGTTTTAATTTTCCGTCTTGGTATATTGTTTGTTTTGTTCAAATTTTTGCTTCGATCGAAATTCACTACAGATTCAATGACTTTAGCGCATCATCAATTAGGGTTGAGCACGAACCCTAGACCCGACCCGAAACCGATATAACCAACAATAGAGTGAAGCATTCGGTCGGGTCTCGGGTCAGCAATTACAAAAAATCCAGCGTAAACGGTTGCATACGGGCGGGTGTAGGTCTTAAAAATTCTATCTATTTGTAACCGAAACCAACCGAACAAGCATTAAAATGCAATTTTTTCCTTCTCTCCCTCTCTCTCTCCCTCTCTCTCTCTCTCTCTCTCTCTCTCTCTCTCTCTCTCTCTCTCTCTCTCTCTCTCTCTCTCTCTCTCTCTCTCTCTCTCTCTCTCTCTCTCTCTATACGGGCGGATATTTTATAAATTTATAATACACTGATTAAGAAAGTGTAAAAGATCTATTTTAATTTCTATTTCTCTTCTACTTGATATATTATTGTCTTTAGATCTGCATATTTGAAACAAAATAATTGCATCTCACTCTCTTTATGTTTTACTAGAAGTCAATATGTGCCCGTTTTTGTGATCGATATTCTCTATTGTGCTAATTTAGATAACTACTTAACCTCCTTTTTGGTTGTGCTTAGTTAATTGATAACCACTTAACCTCTTTTTTGGTTGTGCTTAGTTATTAAAAAAACTTTTTTTTTTACTAAAAAAAAATAAATTGAAAACCAATTTTTGTGTGGAAGTTATTTTTCAACATATACAAATATTTGAATCTGTGTCAAAAAAATATATATTTGAATAGAGCGAAGGGGAAAAGTGGCAATAAAAAAAGTCCACACCAAAAGGGGTATTCTCTTTATATATAGATATAGAATATAGATTTACTACTTCTATCATTTCTTGCATTTTGTACGAGATATTGAACTATTTGAAAATTAGGAATTTTTTTGGATAATAGAGTTTTAGATGTACGTGGTCGTGGGTTCGTTTCCCACAGACGGCGTCACTGTTCAGATTCGACCTCAAGTCCACATCTCCGAGAGATTGTCCGCTTTGGGTTGACCCGTCACGGTTTTGTCCTTTGTAGAAAAGGCGCCTCGGTTGGTTTGAAAGGTGTGGGTGTTGTATATAACTACCCTTTGCCTCGAGTACCAAGCGATGTGGGACTATTTCGGTGTATCCAGAACACCATTGTTCCTTTTATGAGTAGAGTTTGTTGGGGTGTCGTTTTGGGGCTCAACGGGTCAAGAAAATTGAATGCATTCTGGTTGCTTTGTCCTACCTGTGTGGTTGATCATTGCCTCTCTCTTCTCAGGGGTATTATTCTTCTCGTTGTGGTGTCTTTTAGAGGTTTTAGTTTGTTGGGAGTATGTACTCATGCTTTCTTATAGTTTATTTGTCCGATGATTTTTCTATATATCTACCTTAGAGATTGTCCGGCTCTAATAAAGAAAACTTTTGTACCTCTTGTTTTTTTCAACCTTCTCTTATACTTTTTCTACTTTTTATATTAATACATAATATATTTTCCATTAAAAATAAAATAAAATGTATACTTATACTTAAAAAATCAAAAATAAAATATATAATTAAGAATTCAATAAAAAGTGATAATAAGGCCCACAAAGGATTATATAAAAAGGTCCACGCAAGGAGAAAGCGAATTTGGACAAGCAATTGGCCACCGTTCAACATAACGATAATATTTATATTCATGAATCTTCCAGTGCAATGGGCAAGTTTATGATTTTTTGTCTACTGCACTGCAAACAACATGCCTTAATTACCTAATTCGTTAGAAAAATGATTGTTGGTACGAGAAGTGAAAAATAAGAAATACAAGAAGGTAAAATTAAGGGAGTAATTTTAATACCAACTCACCCATGATCTCCTCAAAAAGGGGAGTTACATTTTGACCCACCACTTATAACACTACATGTAAGCATTCTTGTTTTTCTTGATCAAATTCTCTCGTACCAAATAGCACTACTCAATTCATTAATTCGAATTTAGATGAGAATATTTCTTTGATGTCTTGGTCGCAAACATTTGTATCATATCAAGCAAGATCATTAGGTCATTATTTTATAAGCATAGACAGATGAAAACAGTTGCGGGCATTGAAGGTTACATAAGCTTGAAATTAAAATAATATTGTTCTAATCGTGTACTAACATTTTTAAAAATTAATAAATCCCAAAAAGAAAGCAATTGTTTGGATAACAAATTAATAGGACAAAGGGTGTGCATGGTATTGGTGTATTTTGATTATATATCGTGTGATATGAATATGATGGTTAAGTCATAGAGCATCGTCGAGTTTATATTTTTTGGAGTAAAAATACAGCAAAAATATAAACAAAATCGTAATGTCAAAATCAAAGGGATTAGGTAGGTGTATTATGACTTTGAAGGTGTAATTCAAATTCAATTGCAGATAAACTTGCATTTTATTGTTGTTTTCTTCGAAGCTATACAAGATATATGCATATGTACGGCGAATTTGTTTGCTTCTGAATGTCCAACGAAAGCAAGGAAATCCTACATTAATTAAATTTCATTCATGAATATATAAACAACAATGACAATATTCTTTCGTAAGAAAAAAAAGGATAATAAATTTTTAATTACAAAGGGATAAAATAATAATGATATCATTTAAAAAAAAGAGACAAATACGTTTAAAAATTCGAATGTACCGGTATATTAAATCAATTAATTAATAAATTAACTATTATTTTATGAATCGAAAAACTATTTGTCTATTATTATATTTCATAAATATAATTTCATAAGAAAAAAAATTCAATTTCAATGTTTTATAAGTATTACACTAACTTTTTTGTATTTTTTTATAAAAAAATTCAATGTTGACTATTATAAGTGATAAAAAATTCAAAAAAATATAAAATTTTATATTTGTGACAATTTTGATATATATTATATAGTATTTAGTTATTATAATATTCTAAATGATAGAATAATTTCTTTCGAAAAAATATTGATTTACCTATTAATTTATTGATTTAATGAACGTATATTGAAAAAATTTCATATGTATTATAGAATTTCCCTAAAAAAGAAAGGATTCATAAATACATTTCGGTAATGGTTGTAAGAACGCTGATTTTTAGGGCCAGGAGTTCAAATGTGAAATTTTGTATGAAAAAAAAAAAAACAAGTGGACTTTTTTGTAGCAATAAAAATTAAGTGAACTAAAAGCTTAAAATGTTCTACTTTTATAAGGATGAAAGATATATTTAATCCTAAAATATAGCATTCAAATTACTTTTCTGATTGATATAGAAGGGAAAAAACATGGATGCAATTAGTAAGTGTAAATAGTGAAAACATTTTGGTGTAGTTTGTAGGTGATATTAGTGATGCACATAGGTGTTTTAGGTAAGTTTGATCCTATAAAATTTACATTCTTTCTTTTTTGGGTAAAGAAATTTCCAATCAATGAAAACAGGGCAAGATCTATGAATATGATACACCGGTTTTCCATTTGAGGAAGATAACCAATATCGATACCGGTACGTATCTCGTACGTCTTCGGAATGCACGGACGTTAGCGTACCTTTTTTTCTTTATTTTTTTTTACAATTGGTACACGCTTGGTACCTGAATCCAAAAAAATGGGTTTTTTTTTTCCTTTTTCTTTTATTCATTTTTTTATAATAAGATCTAGGCATTTTATTTGTTTATAATATAAAAGTAGCAGTTACTGTTAAACAACAATAACAAAGTAGCCATTGAATTTCTTCACTCATTCATTGGAAAAAGAGTGAACTCAATCTAAATAGATCTGAAGATTTAGTTTTTATTCATACAAATCTTCGTCTTCTCTTGAGAAAGAGAAATGATAGTACTTATAATAAAGGAGCAATAAAAATGCGGGATATTGGTAAAGATGAATAAAATCTATTTGATGTAGCTCTTATATTGTTGAAGTTGTTAGTCTTTAATTTATCGCAATAAACCTGAACTAGAGGCCGCTCTTTTTAATGATGATGGAGAGAGAGAAACAATTTGACTCTTTTTGAGCTAATTGCTTTTTATTTTGATATTTTTGAACAATTTGAATTACTTGTGTAGTATTTTTTAGGTTTAGTTATTGATTTTAACATTATAATTCTATTATTTCATTTATATAATTATATTTAAAAAAAGTATACAGACGTATCCGTATCTTAGTGTTTCTAAAAAATTTGTACCCTGTATCGGTACCGTACTCGCACATAGGCAACCAGTGGCGGTGCTCGGACCCTGGTTCAGGGGGTGCAATTTGTTAATCAATACTAGTATTATCAATGGCGGAGCCAAGGCCTGACCAGCGCCCGAGCCGGAAATTTTTGGTATTTTAGGGGATTAGTTTAGGGGGAAACTGAATTTTTTTAAGGATTAATTTAAGTGCAAAATTGAGATATTTTGTTTAAAACTAAGATTTTTCATTGTAAAAGTGAGATTTTGCCCAGGTGTTGAAATTATTTTAACTCCGCCACTGAGTATTATATATATATATATATATATATATATATATATCCAAAAATTACATTGTGCACAAAAAATTACATATATATGTTTTACAACCGAACGCTACACGATTTTATTATCTATATTGTTGAACAAATTACTTTCAACATAAATATTGATTACATGGGAAAAATATAATAGGTTTTTAAGTAAAAACCTATTATATGTGTTAGCCTGTATTTTCGACAGGCATTAATGAATTGGAGAGAGATGAGAAAATCTCATTTAATGTACACTATTACCTTTTAATATTCTCTTGGGAACTGATTCTAGTATTAAATCAAGAGAAAATTAAGGCATTTGACGTCAGAGACTTTTAATGCAAAGTTGCTTGTCAAAGCCCAGAGGTCTGTCGAGTTCGACAGAACATGTTGTTGCCCAATGAGCTTGTCGAATTCGACAAGAAGTTATTTGTGCAAATATCTATTTTTCGACATTACTGACAATGGTCGAAAATTATATATATATATATATATACGTATGTGTGTTTGTTTGTCTAACGTATTATGCAGAACGGAGAAAGCATGCTCTGGACTTAGCAAATTATTCAAAAGTGGATAACGTTCAAAAGTCCCACCAGGTGTCAAAGGGAATTCAAATTGTCAAAGACACGTGGAGCATAGTTAGGCATTTTGTAGGTTTATAGCAGTTATTCTAGTTTTCCTATAAATATTAGTTTTTCATAAGAGAAACGGGTTCACATTTTCACATGCAAATTCCTATAATATTCAGAGTACCCATGTCAACGAGCGAAATGAATGCGAACAGGAACATGTACGAATCTGTGTACCACCTTTCTTTGTAAACACTTTTACAAATTGTCAAATGCAATTTACATTCTGCAAGTATTGATTACTTGTTTGTCATTTAAGCTTTCTGCAATTTAAAGCTTTTCTGCAATTTTAAACTTTCTGCAATTTATTTCATTGCATGCTTTTACTTTTCAAAGTCTTTCTTTAAACTTTATTTGCAATTCATTTACAAGTTTTCTGCAAATTTAACTTTGAAACAATTTACTTTAAACCAATCATTTGACTGTGTCGAATGCTTTTACCGTTTTATCAATTTATCCGATTTAACCCAGAAAATATGAAATATGTTTTCGCATTTTGCACAATCCAATATGTCCCAGGATTTACTAGTTGATCCTTCTTGTAATAATTAAACTAGCGGTTGTTTACTAAAAATCGGGGTAAACAAATTGGCACGCCCAGTGGGACTATTTGGATTGTGTTTGAAAATCTTGTTTGAAAGTTTTTCTTTATTGTTTTGAAAAAGATTTCTTTGCAAAATTGTTGTTCGGTGTTGAAAGTTAAATTGTGTGTATATTTTTTATATGCATTTGAGGAGTGGTAAGTCTCTCCCAGAATTTTCACAAATACCGACTCGTCCTCGTAGAAGAATGGTGAGACCGCCAAACAATTCTAATAATAATAATAATAATAATGGGGTAGAAACGAATCCCGTTCCGAATCCCCAGAATGTGACAGGGCAACCCGATCAGCCAGTATCTGGCAATTCTGGCGCCAATCCTACTGGTGGGCCAACGAACCCTGCACTAAATTCTACAAATTCTGAAAGTATCCCAAACAATAATGTTAATGGGGGGAGTTCGAACCCTGTAATAAGTTCAGGAACCGTTGGTGTAAGCGCCAGTGGATCAACAATGCCTGCCACCACTTCAAGTATGGCAGGAGGGTTTCCTCCTCCAAATCCAAATGGTGCAATAATGACACAAATGAATGTATCATCCATGCCAACGAACGTGTTACACACACATGGATACACAGACGGTAGTCAAGTTGGTGGAACACCGTCAAGACCTCCATGGTTGCCTAGAAACCCACAATATGGAATGCCAACGACAACGATGGCAAGCCTGTATAATTGGCCTTCGATAGAAAGTTCTCCCTCATCTTCTGCGATGGGAAATAGGGGAAACCCTCTCAATTTGACAAATAATTCTATGAATGCACTTAGGCAACAAATGGATGAAAGTAACCATGATATGGTGAACGCATTAACCCAACAGATTGGCACAGTCTTTAATCCTGTGTTACAGACAGCCAATGATAATTACTTATTATTAGCGAATCAAATGGGGAGGATGGCAGACTTTTTTGGTGCCCCTGATGCTCCAAACAACCAAAGGGTGCCTCGTGCAAACCCAGAGATTCAACCAGAAGTTCAAGCCCAACCACTGCGCATTGAAAGAGAACAGCCAGAACAAGGAGTGGTATTGGTTAATAGGAACCAAAACGCTGATGATGTTCTTAGGCATGTTCGACAAGATAACATAGTAGGGCAGAATAACTTGGCCAACTTAGTAGAGAATATCTTGGTCCAAAATGGTTTGAATATAGGATTACATAGGCCAAATTTTGTGTCAGCATTGTCTGAATATGTATTACAGGCAGAACTACCAAGGGGATGTAAAATTCCCAAATTTACAAAATTTGCTGGTGATACTAATGAATCTACTGTCGAACACATTGCCAGATATATGGCAGAGGCAGGGAATTTAGCAAATAATGAGGACCTAAGGATGAAATTTTTTCCTAATTCCCTTACAAAGAATGCTTTTACGTGGTTTACCACACTTCCCCCTCATTCAATTCATAATTGGACTCAATTAGAAAGGCTATTTCATGAACAATTTTACATGGGACAATCTAGGATTAGCCTCAAAGAATTAGCCAGTATGAAACGTAAAACTGCAGAAGCCATTGATGACTATCTGAACAGGTTTCGCCTCCTTAAGGCAAGGTGCTTTACTCAAGTGCCTGAACATGAATTAGTTGAGATGGCTGCTGGTGGCCTTGATTATTCCATTAGAAAGAAGTTAGATACTCAACATTTAAGAGATATGGCCCAACTAGCAGATCGTGTTCGACAGGTCGAACGCCTCAGGGCTGAAAAAGCCAGAAATTCTAAGTTTCATAAAAAAGAAAAAGTGGCCTATATAGAAACTTATGAAAGCGAAAATGAGTTCGACGATGATCAGGATTACATGGAAAACAATGAGGTTAATATTGCTGAATTGAAACCAGGACCTCCCTATACTTGTAAAATGTTAAAACCATCAAATGGGAAAAATCCCGTCGAACCAAAAAATGATAGATTTGTTTCTAAGACATACACTTTTGACATTACTAAATGTGATGAAATTTTCGACTTATTGGTCGCTGACGGCCAAATAATTGTACCAAAGGGTTTGAAAATTCCACCTTTGGAACAACGTAAGAAAAGAGGTTTTTGTAAATACCATAATTTCTTGGGTCATAAAACCTCACAATGTGTTCTTTTCAGGGATCTAGTCCAGAAAGCCTTGCAGGAGGGAAGACTCAAATTTGGCGAAAAGCCAAAATCCAAACAGCAAGTGGACGAGGATCCATTGCAGATTGCTGATGCTGCTTACACAGAGCCTTTTGAGTGCCTGATGATAGAAGCATTGAACCTCACTGAAGGGGGGCAATTGGTTTCCATTCCTGAAGAGGAATATGAAAACAAAGTGGAGGAAGTATATCCACGTGCCGGGGAGACTTTACTAGATTTCCTTCAACGCTGTAAGGAGAACGATGGCGAAGCTACATTATGTCCTCATTGTAGTGCCATGTTCGACAAAAAGGCTGCTGCAGGCCTCAACAAATTTTTGCCTCATAGTCAGGGCAGAAACAATTGGCCAAATCAAAAGCCAACTCACTCTAATGTTCTGAATAGCCAACAGGCACCTGTGCATCAGAGGTTGGGACCACAAAAATCATTTGTCCCCTCAAGCAGGACACCTGTCAATCAATGGGTTCATGGAAGAAACATGGGCTTTGGTCAAAGGAATGTTGAGAAAGGAAACTCCAATAACTTCAATTCCAAAAAAGATCCTGAATCAAGGAAGTATGATTACAGGAATAATTACAAAGGGAAAAATCCCATGACAAGATCTCAATGGCGTAGATATCAACGCCAGAAGAAGGTGGCTACTCAAAAATCCCAAATTACTGCTGATAGTAAAGGGAAGAAGCCTATGGAATTGGCTAAAAGGCCAATGAAAGAAAGGTTAGTCGAACCAAAAGTTGAGTCTTCAGTTGCCGGTAATGTCGAAGACGAACACATGGAAGCAGATGATTTTCTGGATTCTGAACCTGATCTCGACATAATAGTGAATGTTGTGTCAATTCTGCCAAGAGAGTTCGACGTCTGTTCTGAAATAACAGATGACGAAGAAGAATCTGGGATGCAAATGGCTCTTCACAGGCCAGTCTGTTACTATGTGATGAGTAATGGTGCTTTGGAAGACCAAATGGCTACATTTGAAAGGCCAGATGAAGGCATGAAAAGTCACTTGAAGCCTCTCTTTATACAGGCTAAAGTGAATAATGTAGGGATCAACAAAGTACTAATTGATGGTGGTGCTGCTGTTAACCTCATGCCAGAATTTCTGTTGAAAAAGATTGGCAAATCTCTGGTGGATCTTCATCCTCACAACATAGTGCTCTCAAACTATGAGGGTGAAACTGGTTTTTCTTTAGGAGCAATCCAGTTGGATGTGGTTGTTGGAAGTACTATAAGGCCAACCTTGTTCTTGGTTGTGGCCTCTAAGGCAAATTACAATCTGCTCCTAGGACGAGAGTGGATTCATGGAGTGGGGGCAGTCCCATCTACCCTGCACCAGCGCCTTATTATCTGGCGAGATGATGGTATAGTGGAAAATGTTGAAGCAAATCAAAGTTACTTCAAGACTGAAGTCCATCATCTGACAAAGCACTCATTCGACAAGAAACTGGCAACAATTTCACCATGCACTGAGAGAGACTTTGCACATCGTTCAGCAGGAAATGTTCACCATGCAATCAAACTGGACCCCACACATGGTTTCTTGTGGGAGAGAGAAGATGGAAACAGTGAGGATGGCGAGTATGAAGGCCACAACTACCCAACTGGGTGGGATGTCAAAGAGGATTACTATGTCTGAGTCCCAAACATGGGCAAAGATTACGGCCTACATGGCTGAAAACAGAATCAAAATGGCTTTGGAAGCCAATGCAGTGTCAGAAAATATGGCTATTGCAGCCAATGACATGAGACTTGGCAAACACAAGCCAGAACTGCAAAAGCTGGATTGCATCTATGATGACGAACCCTTAGGATTTGAGAAAGATCCAATCAGTCAAAGTCACAAGATGCAAGCACAGGATCCTTTGCAGGAAATTGACCTTGGAGATGGTTTGACAAAAAGACCAACGTATATCAGTGCAAACATTCCTCCAGATCTGAAGGCAAAAGTGGTGCAACTTCTGTTGGAATTTAAAGATTGTTTTGCTTGGGATTATAATGAAATGCCAAGTTTGAGCAGAAAGTTGGTGGAACATGAACTACCAGTTCGACCAGATAAAAAGCCGGTGAAACAATTGCCTAGAAGGTTCGCACCAGAAATAATGTCAAAGATTAAAGAAGAAATTGAAAGGCTGCTGAGGAGCAAATTCATCAGAACTGCAAGGTATGTCGAATGGTTAGCAAATATAGTGCCAGTAATTAAGAAAAATGGTTCTCTTAGAGTATGCATAGACTTTAGAGATTTAAATAATGCTACACCAAAAGACGAATACCCTATGCCTGTAGCAGAAATGCTAATTGACTCTGCAGCCGGATTTGAATATTTAAGCATGTTAGATGGTTACTCTGGCTATAACCAAATTTTCATTGCTGAAAATGATGTACCCAAAACTGCCTTTAGATGCCCAGGAGCATTAGGCACATATGAGTGGGTAGTGATGCCCTTTGGCTTAAAAAATGCTGGGGCCACGTATCAAAGAGCAATGAATTTAATTTTTCATGAGTATATAGACACTTTCATGCAAGTGTATATTGACGACATAGTTGTCAAATCCTCATCAAATGAAAATCATTTAGATCATTTGAGAAAATCTTTTGAAAAGATGAGGAAATATGGATTAAAAATGAATCCATTAAAATGTGCTTTTTGTGTTAATGCAGGAGATTTCCTTGGGTTTGTTGTGCACAAAAAGGGCATTGAGATAAATCAAAACAAAACAAAGGCTATTATGGAGACCAAATCTCCAACTACAAAAAAGCAACTTCAGTCCTTACTTGGGAAAATCACACTACAACAAATTTGACTTTTAGCCACGGCAAAATCCGTAGCTAAAGGCCAAAAAACCGTGGGTATAGACCACAAATGCTATACCGACGGACATTTTGTTCCGTGGACTTTAATGTCCTTATACCTACACAAATTCTCTGTCGCAATAGAGCTATACCCACGCCCATTGACACCCATTGTATTGTTTTAGCCACAACTGTGTCCGTTGGTAAAAGTTTGGTACAACTTTTTTTAAATTCAATTTTTATTTAATTTTTATTAATTAAATTTTGCCACTATATTTTTTTGCACCACTATATATATTGGAAAAGGATAAAAACAACCACTATAATTATGAAACAAAATAAAATGAAACTTTCTATTATATTAAAAAACTAACAAGTCTTACAAGTATCTTAAAACTAACTTAAGACTAAGACCACTATATTAAAAAACTAACAAGTCTTACAAGTATTTAAAAACATACATAAGTTACAAAGAAATCATATCATGTCCACTAAATTTTCAAATTTACTCCTCCTAAATATAATTGGCATCTAATCTTCCTCTCTTCCATCTTTATAAGTGTCTGGATTTTACCGATTCATTTGGTGAAGAGCACTAGAAGTATCTTGAACCTATTGAAAATAAAAGATTACAAGTTAGAAACATTACTACCTCAACAATATCAATAATTAAAAATTACAAGTTATATCTATTTGGAAAGCGCGGAATGTACATAGTAACAAAAAAGCCAAGAATGTTAGCAACATATGGAATCAATATATGGATTTTTTTCTAAATAATTCCTAGTAAAATGGTATCACATATACTAGCAATTTTCCCCAGACAATTTCAAAATATTTTATCTAGCCAGACATTGTACAGGAATAAATTGTTAAAAGAGACATTGTATCAGTAATCTCCCATTACTAATTCCGCAATTTCATGTACCCACATAAATAATCTCACTATAAAATTATGCTTACTTAGCAGCCATGTCCTCTTCATTTTGCATATTTAGATTGAATCACCCTTTAACAATGAGGAGTCCATCATAGAAGACCGAGATCAAATTTTCTTATATATAATTTTACCGAATCAATCATCAATTTAGACTAGAATCATTGATCTGTCCATGTTGGTTAACACCGTTCTCTTTCAGATAATCGACAAACTCATCAATAAGATACGGCCAAGCACATTCAGCATCATAATCAGATAAATTTGAGCTAACAGTCTGCAGAAAAGAACATGACAATATCAGTGGTTTACGTTGTTAATTTATAGCTACTATTAGAAAAATGATTGAACACAGACATCGTGAGAAAAACAGCACTCATAGTTCAACAGTGAGCAAGACTTGCCTCTTTTGAATCCACTTTTGAGTTTGTCAACCTTGTAGAATGAAAACTTGAATCTACACTTGAACATGGTTATTTTATGTCTTCAAAAGAATCCATCTGTGCTGTTCTTCTTAGCATTACCACAAGCTTATTTGGATGGGAGAAGAGTAAGGCTCCTATAAAATTAAAACATAATACAACACAACCAAATATAACAATTTGTGAGATTGAGAAGATCAATAACTCTAAGAGACAAGTTAAACCATTTCATATTCTAGATCGGTGCATTGACAAAAATTACAACATAATTGATTGAAAAGATAAATGAACTGATGTCAATTTTGCAGTTCCTCCAAATGGCCTAAACTAAGGAAGTAGCTGGAACATAATCCTTTGGACTGATTACCTCCAAATTGCTACGGGTATATGGCAATTGGTAATTTTCTTGTAGTGTTCATTAGTGTCGGATACTTGCAGCATTCGTTTGATCAGAGATACTAGAAGCATCTGGAACCTATTGAAAATAAAATAATACAAATTACAACCTAAATCAACCTTAATATAATAAGGATTATGTAGAACTAATGGTATGTGCAAATCAATATCAACACAAGTAACAGTCTAGAAATTGAAAAGTCAGTACTATGTTCACGAAAATGAAAAAATGCAGAGGGGAAAAAGGTGCTGGTAAAGCAATTATAACAATACTAAAGTAAAGATGATGCTAATTAGATTACATAAGAATAGGATAGGATCTGCAAATTATAGGATAAGTGATATTTGTTTATCTTAACTTGAGTATGTCTAATGAAAGAAATATCCTTCAGTTTTAAAATACTGACACAATAATAAAAGAAAAGATGGCCAACTTGTTAAAGTGAAACAAAGTAGTTGATTAGGATATTCATAGGGTGCATGGTGATTCAGCATAAGGCCTTACATTTTCTTCACCATTGGCCACACCAATTTCCCCCGGACTCTGCACATAATAAGCTTGAAGACGCTTGCCCAAATCTGATTTGTCTGCAAAATCAATAATTATGGATAACTTAAGACGCATAAATTACACAGCAGGCACACTATGAAATTCTTCAAGATAGTGGTAAGTAGAAGATGACTAAAATTGGTAATAGATCTTGATGTTTGGATCAAGAAAAATATTCTTATTTTTGATTTTGATTGGTAATAGATTCCCTTCCACACACAACTCATATCAACAACATGCTAACTACTAATTAATAGACCATCACCAGTATACTCGTACAAGGTCATCACCATAATCTCATTCCAATACACATCTATCATCACCATAACAATAGCTTAATCACTTAATAATCAACAAATCACATGAACAATGACTAAGTTTCCTAACATTAACATACACCTATACCCAAACAAAACTGTTTTTGAGTTATATAACACAATCATAAACTCCACAAGTTTCGTAGTCTCATTTAAATTATCAATACCTCAAAAATTACAGATGCAGCCCTCTGAGTTCCATCTCCTCCAATTAAATAAAGCTGAAATTCAGAAGGATATAAATCTGATGCACATACACACAAAAAACAAACGAGAAATCAATAAAATTAACTTAATATAACTAAAAACAGTTCAAGAATCAGATATAATTGAAATTCAAATTGAATTCTGTTCTATATCTCTGAAATACATACCAAGCTTTCACTATCACATTCAAATGAAACAGATAAAATTCAAATAAAAGAAGTATTGACACACTCTCCTTCCTTTCTTACCTTGTCCATAGGAACTTGAATCCAACAATTTACTCCAAATCCAACAATAATATACAGTTTCAAATTGAATCTGCATCAAATCAAATGATATGATTCAATTAGAACAGTAAAAGCATAAAGTTCAGCTATCTCTACATAAAAATACAATCACATAAACAATATGATAGATATAATTCAAACACAAACTATATAGCGATTTGGAATGATTCATAGCTATGCCGAACAATCGAGAGCAGTTCCGAGCGATTTGAAAGATTTGAGCGATTTTAGGGTTTTTAACGATTGAGCATAGATTCGAGCGATTTGGAAAATTGAGGATGAAGGATTCAGAGTGAAAGATTTAGAACCTGAACATGTGAAATCGATCTAGGGTGAGAAGCTTGAAGATGAATATGTGAAATCGATCGACCGAGAGTGAGAGATAGTGCGTGACGAGTGAGAGAGAAGAGAAGCATGAACAGTGACACTATATTTTCTTTTTTTTACATGAAATTGTTTAATATAATTAAATGAAAATTAAGTAAAAAAAGTAAAACTCAATTTTTAGTGACGCTTTTCAGACGTCCGTAGGTAAAACTATTTCATATTTTGAAAAAAGCCGTGGGTATAGGGCAATTTTCTTGTAGTGTCAATTTCTTGAGAAGATTTATTTCAAACTTAAGTGGTAAAGCTCAACCATTCTCACCACTGCTTCGACTCAAGAAAGAAAGCGTTTTCACTTGGGGGCAAGAGCAACAACAAGCTTTTGACGAAATCAAGAGTTATTTGTCAAAGCCACCAATGTTAATGCCTCCAATAAGGAACAAATTCCTGAAGTTGTATATTTCAGCATCAGATTCGACGTTGGGTAGCATGCTTGCCCAAGAAGATGAAAATGGTGAAGAAAGAGTCATTTATTACTTAAGTAGGGTTTTAAATGATGCTGAAACTAGATATAGTAGTATTGAAAAATTATGCTTGTGTTTGTATTTTTCTTGTATGAAACTCAAGCATTATATAAAGCCTGTTGATGTTTTTGTTTATTCTCATTGTGATATCATCAAACATATGTTATCCAAACCTATTCTGCATAGTCGAATTGGAAAATGGGCCTTAGCCTTAACAGAATATTCATTAACTTATAAACCTTTAAAGGCAGTCAAAGGCCAAATTGTGGCTGATTTCATAGCAGATCATTCTGCATTAGAAACTCCACAAAACTATGTAGATTCAGAACCTTGGAAATTATATTTTGATGGTTCTAAACATAAACATGGAGTTGGAATTGGGATTTTAATCATTTCTCCCTCCAGAATTCCCACCAAGTTCAAATATAAAATTAATGGGTTCTGCTCAAATAACGAAGCAGAATATGAGGCTCTGATAACAGGCTTAGAAATTTTACTGGACTTGGGGGCAAGAAATATTTTGATCAGAGGCGATTCAGAATTGGTGTTGAAACAATTGACGAAAGAATACAAGTGCATAAAAGAACACTTGATGAAATATTTTGTCATAGCAATTTCTTTGTTAAAACGTTTTGACCAAGTTATCTTTGAACATGTGCCTCGTATAGAAAATCAAGAAGCCAATGATTTGGCTCAAATAGCTTCTGGTTATAAAATTTCTAGTGGAAAACTAGAAGAGTTGATTGAGATTAAAGATAAACTCATTGTTGATCAACCTGCTTCTATGGAATTGTCAATGCCAAAACTTGTGGGGGCAGATGTACCACAAGACAATGGTCAAGATACCACTTATGATTGTGACGAAAATTCAGAAATTTTTGAATTCGAAAAGATGAGAATCTTCAAAATTGCCATTTCTCCCTTTTGTATTCGACGTGCAGTCGAAATTGGCATTTTTGAGGGGGCAATTTGTTAGCCTGTATTTTCGACAGGCATTAATGAATTGGAGAGAGATGAGAAAATCTAATTTAATGTACACTATTACCTTTTAATATTCTCTTGGGAACTGATTCTAGTATTAAATCAAGAGAAAATTAAGGCATTTGACGTCAGAGACTTTTAATGCAAAGTTGCTTGTCAAAGCCCAGGGGTCTGTCGAGTTCGACAGAACATGTTGTTGCCCAATGAGCTTGTCGAATTCGACAAGAAGTTATTTGTGCAAATATCTATTTTTCGACATTACTGACAATGGTCGAAAATTATATATATATATATATATATATATATATATATATATATATATATACGTATGTGTGTTTGTTTGTCTAACGTATTATGCAGAACGGAGAAAGCATGCTCTGGACTTAGCAAATTATTCAAAAGTGGATAACGTTCAAAAGTCCCACCAGGTGTCAAAAGGAATTCAAATTGTCAAAGACACGTGGAGCATAGTTAGGCATTTTGTAGGTTTATAGCAGTTATTCTAGTTTGCCTATAAATATTAGTTTTTCATAAGAGAAACGGGTTCACATTTTCACATGCAAATTCCTATAATATTCAGAGTACTCATGTCAACGAGCGAAATGAATGCGAACAGGAACATGTACGAATCTGTGTACCACCTTTCTTTGTAAACACTTTTACAAATTGTCAAATGCAATTTACATTCTGCAAGTATTGATTATTTGTTTGTCATTTAAGCTTTCTGCAATTTAAAGCTTTTCTGCAATTTTAAACTTTCTGCAATTTATTTCATTGCATGCTTTTACTTTTCAAAGTCTTTCTTTAAACTTTATTTGCAATTCATTTACAAGTTTTCTGCAAATTTAACTTTGAAACAATTTACTTTAAACCAATCATTTGACTGTGTCGAATGCTTTTACCATTTTATCAATTTATCCGATTTAACCCAGAAAATATGAAATATGTTTTCGCATTTTGCACAATCCAATATGTCCCAGGATTTACTAGTTGATCCTTCTTGTAATAATTAAACTAGCGGTTGTTTACTAAATATCGGGGTAAACAATATGATACTTCTGTCCCAAAATATAAGAACTAGTTTGACTACTGCACGTATGCCAACGCACAATTTTGATCACTAATATCTTTTATATTTCTCTATTAGTAAAAATTATAAAAATCGGATATTTTGAAAATACTCATCAAAACAAATCAAACAAGATCTTATATGCTTATATTTATATCTATAGATTAAAACAATTCTAATAAAATGGAACGGAGGTAGTATTATAGAATCTTCCAAAGTCAATAATATGTATAAAATTATGGTCAAAACATGATAAGTGATTAGTGCAATTTAATCAAAATAACTCTAATAAAATGAGACGGATGTAGTATTAAAGAATCTTCCAAAGTCAATAAAATATATAGAATCATGTATACTTTTAGCCAGAGTTATAGTTGGACCGTGCACATAAAGTGTGTTGCTTTAACATATTGGTACAATGGAGTGCATTAGTGCAATGTTTATATTTGAGGGGGTTCAAAATTAAAAACACATAAAAAATTGGTAAAGAATTGGAAAAGTGAGGGGGTGCAGTTGAAACCCCTGGTTACTACCAGGCACCGCCCCTGTAGGCAACATAGGGCAAGATGGAATGCATGAAATAAGTCAAGTCGCAGGACAAACTACAAAGGAAAGACCATGTTTAGGCGCTCTTTTGTCCATTTGATTTGTGAAATGTAAATATTGAACATAACAATTCATAACAAAACAACACGAGACAAAGTTTAAATTATTTAATAGATTTTGCGTTGTACATATTTGGTGGATAAATTTTGTCTTCAACATATTTGGTGGATAAAAGATTATTTTGGTATTTTACATAATTTGTGCGGAGGATAAAAAGTATAATACATATATATATATTTGTTTTATTTTCTTTTTTTATTTATAGAATTTTCCGTAATCCCCTTCAGGCGTCTTGTGTCTGGGCCTTTTAGACTGGTCCTACATTTTGGGCTCCCTTGTGCTGCAGGAAAGTTTCTCTTTTCATCTCCACGTTTTTTTCACCCCTCTAGCACGCAAAAAATTTCGGAAATTATGTTTCAGAAATTTTCTCTAGTGGAAATAATTTCTACTAAAAAAAATTTGGAAAACATTTTCCAAAATATTTTAGGCACTAGAGGAGTGAAAAAGAAACGTGTGGGGGGGGGGGGGGGGGGGTGGGAAGAGAAACTGTCAGAACTATGATGGTTGGGCTTGGGGATTGGCATATTTCAATTTTTTTAAATTACTTCACACGTACCCTGAATCTCAGACGCGCCCCCTAATGTTTCATTTTTACCCCACCGCAACGTAAAAATCGAGTGTGTAAATAGCAAAAATTGGGAAAAAAAGAGTTCGCATTCTAGAATGCAAAAGAGCTCGAGTTCAAATTCTAAGATGCGAATCTTATAAAAATCAATTTTTTTTTGTTCTTTTCACCTTTCTCTCATCTCTCATCTCTCATCTCACATTCTATGTTTGATTTTATAAGTAGGTTGATGTAGGGACAAAAAAGGGGTCAAAGGACAATACAATACCTTAAATTTTTGTTCCACAAGTCTAATGATAACTTTTTGTCGTTATAGAAACCCATTAAGATAAATGTTTGATATCACCGTAGATAAAATTAAATTATGGTGACATTATAATTTTATTAAAATGATGATATATAATAGTCATGCTAACTAGTGTCTTTGTAACATTAATTAAAAAAGAAAAAAAGGAAATTTTTAATTGAAAATAACATTTCTTATATTTAAAAAATATTGATTACACAAATATCAAAATAACTTTTTTATATATGAAGTCTTAACAGCAGCAAGTATATGATAGACAAACCCCAATCCAGGGTAGAAGAAGGTAACAAATTTTTTGGTGTGGATGGAAGTAGAGAAATAGTTAACGATAGGAATGGCGGAGTAAGACGGAAAGTAAGGGTCCCCCACTCCCCAACTGGGCCAACATGAAACGTCGTTGACGGTAAAACTATAAGACATTTATAGCAAACCCTGCACAAACTTTCGCTAATTTGGCAAAGAGGTTACCATTACAAGCAATGCACCTCTCAACTTTATCTTTCTAATTTCATTGCAAGTTGCCAAGAAAGAACAAGACTCATTCATATAGAGGATAAGAACTAGGAAAAATAAAATATCAGAAATTAATAAACATCTACAAAAAGAAACAAAAAAATAATCATCTGAACAAAATATATATAGCTAACTGCTAGGTATATTATAGGAAGAAAAGATCATCATGGCTCGAGGAAAGATCCAGATCAAGAGAATAGAGAACACAACGAACCGACAAGTAACTTATTCAAAACGAAGGAATGGTCTTTTCAAGAAAGCAAATGAGCTTACTGTTCTTTGTGATGCTAAGGTTTCTATTATTATGTTTTCCAGCACCGGCAAGCTTCATGAGTACATTAGCCCCTCAACCTCGTATGTTTTTCTCTAACCCTAGCTAGCTTCTCTAGATTTATTTATATTATATTATTAATTAATTAATTTCTTGTTATTTTATTTTGCTTTGTACAGAACAAAGCAGTTTTTCGATCAGTATCAGATGACTGTAGGAATTGATCTCTGGAACTCTCATTATGAGGTCTTTCTTTAGATCCCTTATTTTTTATTTTCTCTTTTTATCTATTTATTTATTTCTCATATTTTGGGGTTTCCAGAATATGCAAGAGAACTTGAAGAAGCTGAAAGATGTGAATAGGAATCTTCGCAAGGAGATTAGGTATATTAGTACTATATATGCGTTTATTACAAAATTTCTTTGTAGAAATAAACTAAAATTCTTGATTTGTAAATCGTTGTAAGTAATAGGAAGAGGATGGGAGCTGATTGTCTGAACGATCTGAGCATGGAAGAGCTGAGGCTACTAGAGGAAGAAATGGACAAATCCGTCAAGATTATTCGTGAGCGTAAGGTTAGATATATACTCGATATGCATTATATTGAAAATTTCATAAAACACACCACAAATTTTTATGATAAAAGTCATGTATTCAATTTTTTAAGAGTTAAAATATAATTTTCTAATGTAAAATTTACATTTTTAAATTCCTTAATGTGTCCTAAATAGTAAATATAATATGCTTAAATGTTAATTTGCCTTGAATTAAAAAATAGACTTTTGGGACTTAGGTTCGTCATTTAATCATTAATCTGCTTAAATTTTGTCTTCAATCTAATTGCCACATTTTTTATCAAAAAGTTGTAATTCCGCTAACAAATACTGTCAAACTTGTTAGACTGATTATTCGTAACAAGGGGTGAAAATATATATCAAGCCACCAAAAAGGGTTTTTTTTTTTTTGACGAAACCATTAGGAACTTATGCTAACTTATGTGAAGCTTTTATAAATAGACAAGGAGAAAACTTTTTTATGTTTATTTAGCTAAATTTGACTTGTTGGCTTTAATTATAATTATTAAGCCGATCTCCTGAAACAAATAAACTTTGTATTAAAAAGAGCATTTGTTATACTTTGAAAAGATAAATTGTATAAGTTTTGAGATTATTTTACTATATTTGCATCCATAACTAATGTTATTGAGTTATATATGTATGGCCTAATGGAGGTGTTAGCTTGGGACTTTAAAGTGTGTTCCTTTTAAAGTTTTAGATTTGATTACCTGTAGTGCCAATTTTAGTAGGCTAGTCCATACAAAGTTTTGTTTTGACTTTAAATGGAACTCTCACAAGTAGACCGTGTGATTAGATCCCTCGAATTAGTCAATCTTTCAACTAGATACCGAGTTTTAAAAAAAAACTAGTGCTCCTGCTGCACTAGTTAGCATTTTCCATATTATTATAGTAGGTAGAATTGTTAAAGAGTCTCCCGTTGAATAAGAGATAACTTGAATATACGTTTATAAGTAAAAACAATCTTTATCTTATATGTCAATTTTGTAGAGTTTAGTTAAGTTAAAACTTTAAGATTTTAAGATTGTATTAGAGTCTATAAGATATATTTAGCCACATCCTATTTGGATGGCATGAGAGTGTGTAAGAGAGTCCTACATTAAATTATATAAGAGATGACTTAAAGATATATTTATAAGTGGATACAATCATCATTTATAAGTCAATTTTACCCAAAATACTAAGAAAATTTGTGCAAGTACAGCCTAGCTCATCCAATCCCTAGTCATAAATTGTTTCTATACATTCTCTCAAATAGATAGTTCAATCCCTAGTTAATTTAGGAGATAGATTAAAAGTTGTTCAACATTTCAATTGGTGTTTTTCTAATTCTAATTTAATTAAGACGAGATAACTAGGAATAAATATCTGTTTATAAAGTTGTGGTTGGTTATTAAGGACATTTTGGTTTAAGCTACATTCTTAGCGACAAGTATCTAACAATTATTTAGTCCGTTCAAAACAAATTACTATTTCATTTGGGAAAGGTATGCCTCTTTAGATTTCCCACATTCAAGGCCAATATGTTATTGTTATCCAATTTGATAATTTTGAACTTCTACTATGTTATTAACGTGCTCCTTTTACATATTGAGTGACAGTTTAAGGTGATTTCAAATCAGATTGACACCCAAAGGAAGAAGGTAAAATTGGTTAATTAACTTATTTGGTTGATTTTATTTGATTTGATTATTATTAAAATTTCTGCATGTATTTATTTATTTATTGTAGTTTAATAATGAGAGAGAGGTGCACAACAGACTCCTGCGTGACTTGGTATGTATCATGCTTTGCTTAGCTTCCTCCCTAGCTACTCTATAATATTAATCTATATATAGTACCTAATTTAAATTAATTGTTGATATATAATTAAAAGGATGCAAGAGCAGAAGATCCACGTTATGAAATGATGGACAATGGAGGAGATTATGAGTCTGTGATTGGATTCTCAAATTTAGGTCCGCGCATGTTTGCATTGAGCTTACAGCCTACTCATCCTAACCCCCACAGCCACAATGGAGCACCTCCTGCTGCCTCTGATCTCACTACTTACCCTTTACTTTTCTAGTATGCTATGCTATGCTATGCTATCTCCTCATAACACAAATACCATAATAAAAATTAATGACTAATTATATTTATATATCAAGTACTGTTTAAGATATATATGTTTGCAATTCCATTCTCTTTTGAATTCATTGTATGTACTACTACTAGTACCTTTTATAAATTAATAAACATGGTCATCTCAAATATCTTCTATCAAAAGGCATGTAATGTATGAATTACTAAGTTGCAACTCATTAACTGTTAACTGTAGTTCAGATCAGATATGATGTGATGTAATTGTAATGTATGCTTTTATTCAGTGATGATCATGATGCTTGCCAATTCTCTAACTATAAGTAGCATGACTGCTACTGAGCGACACTCGTCTAAAATCATAATGACTTTGTTTCATCTTAGAAAAGAAAAGGAACATATATATACGACAGTAAGAATTACTCTAATTAAGATTTTTTGAACAATTTGTTGAGAAAAATATTTAGGTGACACTATTACCATTTCATATTTTTACAAATAATATCTACATGCAACCATCAAAAACCGCTGCTGAATGTCAAAAAACTGTTGCGAAAAGAATAGGCAACAATTAAGCAACGGTTTCAAAAGTGAACTTTATACGGCCGTGGTCTTTTCTATAGGCTAGGGTTTTTTCAGTTTCTATAGGCCTTTTCTATAGGCTACTAATTAATTAGTACTCATTTACAATTGATCGTAAATTTTTTTTTGATAGAATTGACCGTAATTTTTATTACTAATAGTTTATACATAATTGATTATGCCAATCTATAATTTGATTAATTAAATAATTTGTTCCGATAGACTCACTCTTTTATCCGACACACTCTCTCATTTTGTTTTCACGCCGACCACCTTCTTTCTCGACCGTGCCACCGTCCCTCTCTCTCTCTCTCTCAATGTTCACTTTGCATGCTCTCTCTCTCAAAAAGATGCAAACCGTTAATTTTGATATATCTTAATAACATATCAAATAATTTTGAATTTGTCTGAAATTTTACATATATAAATAATCTATATATGATATAAACTTTCAATCCAACAATGAATTTTATAAAATTTATATCAGTTAATACGTTATTGAGATATGTGTAACATTTGATGTCAAATTAGTTGGTGTTAACGAATCCCGACTCATATACTATGCATTTGGGTAAAGTGGAAACAATTAATATTTTTACATTGCCCACCAATAAAATTGGTTCATTGTTCCATGTCATATAGTAAAAAATATGAGGTTAAGTGGGATGATGTGACGAAAAACATAATTGTGATTAGTAGATGTTGTAAAATTAGTTTACACAGTTTCAATGCATTTTTTTTTTCATATGCTATATTTTTTCCAACGTGCACTAAACGGTTCAAATTCATGAATGGAAAAAAAAAACCGTCACCGGTCAAAGTTATGAAAAAACCGTCAACGTTCAACGTTCAACGTGCAATATATTTATTATTTACGATTAAGTTTATTCAAGTTTAACCATTAAGTTTTGTCAAAAAAAAGTTTAACCATTAAGTTGTCTTCTGTATGTTTGCGGAAAATTGAAATTGTCTATAACTAATTAAATTATTGTAAAATTAAATGAAAAAATTGTTTCGTGTATAAGGTTCAAAAAAGTTTTAAGCCATGAGTGAGTGTAGCACCAGTACCACCAAGACTACCACAGAGCAATAAGGATGGAATTCAATTTGTACCAAAAAATAAAAGTTAAAATTCAATGTATTCAATGTACCCAAAAAATATATATTCAATGTATTCATATGTAGTAAATACTGTATTAAATAAAAAAGTTAAATTTTTTAGGCAAAAAGAAATTTATATTTTATTGGTCAAAAAATAAAATTACATTTTAAAAAAGTCAAAATTAATAATTATATTTTTGGAAAGAATATAAAAATAAACAATTTTAAAACTTGTTTTAAATTAAAATCAAACATATTTTGTTGACTAAAAAATTAAAATCAAATCAAATATTTTAAAGATTGAAAAATATTTCGACTAAAAGAAATACTATAATTAATTAATTCTATAAAAAAATAAAAATTGATTGACTGTAAAAATATCTTTGAAATTGAGTATGCGAAAATGTTGGCAAAAAAATAGAGAAAGCGGTTGGCTGGGTTTTTGTTTATTTGTATAAAAAAAAAAAACTAAAACCCTCTTTTCCAGCGTCGCACTCACAGTCACCACTTAACAGTGGTGGTTGAAGAATACTTTGAAGGGGTTTATCGTCTTTTTCCTTTTCCGATGGGTGCTCTTGCTACATTTTCTTCTCCTTGGACTCCCGATGACGATCTTTTGCTCAAAAACGCCATTGAGGTTTATTATTAATTTCATTTTCGATTTCTTTTTCTTCTTGTGCCTTTTTAATTTCAAAGAAATCATCAATGTCTTATGCCTTTTTAGTTTGTAGAATACATTCCACTGGTTCTAATGTTTAATTTTCATGTTCTTATTTTGTTATTTATAATAATAGAGTCACAAGCATTGCTAAAATATATAAGGTTTTTAACACATTGTAGTATAAGCTTGTTTTTTATAGTTTTTTATGTGTGTCAATTTTATTGTTCAATTTTATGTTCGTTTTTTGGTACAGAAAACAACTTGAACTAGTATAAATTGAATTGAATAGGTGTCTGTTTGGATTGGTTTATCTCAGCTTATTTGCTGACATAAGTTTTGTGAGACTGTTTGGAAGAATTTATGAAAACAGCTTATATGACAAGTAGACAAGACAATTTTCATAAGCTTTTTTTCAGCTTATTTTCATAAGTTTGTTAATATAGCTTATGAAAACAGTTTATAGCATATACGAAACCAATTTAACTTTATTTTATCTCTTTGCTATAGAAATAGCTTATACATAAGTGCTTGTGATATGAGCTTTAAAAAAGCTGTTTATCCAAACAGGGTCTAGATCTATATTTCATTTTTTTTCTTGTGTTTTCTGGTGTTCATTTTAGAGACAAACAGTCTAGGATTCTGGTGTAAATTAATTTTTTCAAGTTTTGTATTTGTAGAGTGATGCTTCCTTGGAGTCACTTGCGAAAGGCGCAGTTCAGTTTTCTCGAAAATTTAGTCGTGCGGAAATACATGAAAGATGGCATTTTCTACTCTATGACCCTTCAGAAGTCTCTGCTTCTATGTTAGATAACAAATCTGGACACTCAAAAGAACAGAAAATTGTTTCTGATAAGAGAAAACCTCAAAGTGTTCGAGATTCTTATTATGCTATGCGTAAAAGAATCCGCAGAGATATGCCAACATCCATGGACTGCAATTTTCTGGTTGATCCAGAAGATGGGGATTATCTGGTAAATGGAGATGAGCATTTGCCCGAAAATGGTGTACCCGAGGGTTCATCTTTTAACCACTTTACGAATCATGATTTGTCATCCGAGAACTGTATACCTGAGGATCCAACTTTGAATCACTTTTCGAATCAGGATCCATCACAGTATGTTCTTCCAGAAAATATTATGGATATTGAAGTTGCAATTAATGGAACTACTACTCAAGGGTTTTACAATGGAGTTGATGATATAGTTGAAGAGAATTTCCCCACTGACCAAAACAATATTCCTCAGGAGGAACCTCAAATTCTTGAAGATAATGTTCCTCTGAGTGGAGCTGCTGATGAATTGGATGTTCCAATAGAATTAGATATAGATAACTTTATCAGAGATGATGATTTAGAGGATATGTCTTTGTCTGCATTTAACCAAGTCAACAATGACCCTGCAAATTTGTGCTCCGAGTTTGATGAAGATTGTATGTTTGATTCACCTGAGTTAGAGTGTGGAAATTCATTTGACGATTTACAGTTAACTTCACTTCCTGACATTCCAGACATGCCGGCCTGGACAACAGAAGAACATGATGAGACTCCATGTGATGGTTCAAAAGATTCCATTGCTTGCAAGGATGGCTATCTGGAAGAACTGTCCAATTCACTCTTAAACTTCAATGACGAGGAAGAGCTATTTCTGATGGATTCTGTCGGAAAAAATGGGATTGGTAAATCTTATTATGATGGTCTGAGTTCACTTTTACTAAACTCTCCAATTGATGATTGTTCAGCTCAGATACCTGAAACAGCTGAAGGAGAGTTATTATTGACCTCATGCGAAGATGCTAAAAATCCGTCCGTTTCATGTCGTGCAGAAGTAGATGACAATGCAGGAAAGGCTGAAACAGAGTTGTTAATGACCTCTGATGCACATGTTAACGATCCGTCAGTTTCATATTGTGCTGAAGTAGATTTCAACTCAGTGTCGCAATCTAATGGGGTGGAAGTAGTTCACAAACCAGAATTCCAGATGCCAACTTCTGCCTCAGCTAAAGACCCTCAATTTCCTGAACTAATCGGCGGAGTTATTTTCTGTAGATTAAATACTGAGGACCCAGATGTTCCATCCAATGATGATGTTTTCCTACCCTTTAATGAGCCTCCCCCAACAATTTCTTCTTCATCTGAATCAGCTGCTAGAAAATCCAATAAACCAGTTCCATCATCTGTTAATGATTATGGATATAGAGCTAATGGAAGAGGTAAAGTTTTGATGCAGGTTGAACAAAAAAACTCCACAGGAGCTCACGTGTCTTCTCAAACAGCAGGAGCTCGTGGCCTTCCGGGACCTGTTTCTGGTTCTAAGATTAAACATGAGTTGTCTAATAATCATGCATCACACACACTGTCCAGGAGTGCAGTAATTGCTTCCGTTGGACCAGGTGGAAACAATGATGCATCAAACAAAACTCATGCTGCTCTACATGCAAATCCTAAGGAAAATGTTGCCAATGGTAGCTTCGTAAAGCATCTAAGCAATAATGTCACAAATTTGTCACATCAAAAACCAGCTCTTGGAAATGGCTTCAGAAATCATGTCCAACATAATGGTGCTAGCTTGAAACAGGAACAAGATGTAGCTTTGCCTGTTGAAGATAATCAGTTGCAGCTTGCTATAATGGGATCTGCAGACGTTCTGGGGTCAGAGCTTGTGATTGATCCTCAAAATTCAGATGAGGAGGAGGAAGATATTGAAAGCGATGATGATATTCCTTATTATTCTGATATAGAGGCCATGGTAAGGCATGTTGTGTTGACCTTTCAGTCAACAGTTGACTTTACCTTTTCCATACCTTTTGCAACTTTCTGATTTATTCATGATTCGTTCCTACAGATACTTGATATGGACTTGGAACCCGATGATCAGGATTTATATGATAATGAAGAAGGTATTACAATTATGTAGCCAAGAATTTTAGTGATGGTTGTACAAGTTTGGGTCTAGCTTTGGATTTTAAGTGGGCCTCGACTTGTGCGTTATGGACCCGACTTCGATTATCATATTTTATTTGTTCCCTGGTAGCTAATTGCGTAACATGAAATATGTGAATATTTACCAAATATGTGCACCATCTCTATTCATTAGTGTGTGAATGTTTTTGCCATGATCAAAATTTCTTTGTCAAAAATATTGATCCACATGTTTTAGTCAAAAAATGACCAACATTATTTAATTTTCTTGTGTAATTCGGAAATTTTTTTTATTACATTATTATAGCCTAACAATATATATTCTGATTACAATTTAGTATCAAGATTTCAACATGAGGAAACAAAGCGAACTTTCGTGAGGCTGGAGCAGGGTGTTCATTCATATACGCAGAGAGACATGGCAAAACATGGAGCATTGGCCCTATTATATAGTCGCCGCTCAAAGTTCTATATCACAAAAACTGAGGTATTTGTCACTTCCATGAACTACACGTTGGGATATATTTTCCAATTATTACTTTTTGAATACTTGAAGTATAACAAGCTAATGTCATTTTTGTAATAATTTCATTACTGCAAAAAAAAAAATCTCACATGCATTTCTACATATATAGGTAGGTTCACATATTTTCTGTTATGTCAAACAAGACAGATCTGTTGTGCAATTATAAACATCAATGTTTTCTGACAATGCCCCACACTTAACATTTGTTTCTCTTTTTTAAATTGAAAGAGTAAATTCTTTGTGATGTTTTAATAGAATCTAATTGAAGTTGATATTGCAAATTAAATTTAATGTGTTACAAAATAAATTTCACATGTGCTACTTAGATTATTAGTACATACTTGTTCAAAAAAGATTATTAGTACATATATATGGTTGTTTTTTCAGATTGTGTTTCTAATTTGAGGCAGTGTGTCGTTGTATATTTTGAAGTGATTTGTGGTGAAAATCAAATAATCAAGGAATTAATAGTTGAAAAGACCTGTTTTGCAACTATAAACCTGTGTTCTTTGAAAAAGTGCCCCAACTAAAATACACATTTTGTTTATGTTTTATTTTCAAATTTGAAGGGCCAATATTTTCTCTGATATCACAAATTAACTTTAACTGTTGAACCATGCTTTTAATGATGGCTCAAATCATACTGCAGGTTTTACTTGGACGAGCAACAGAAGGTGCTTATGTAGATATTGACTTAGGCAAAGGAGGGTGTAGCAATCTAATATCTAGACGCCAGGTTGGTTATATTTAGTTGTTTACCAAGTATGACTTAATGCAGTGGATTTTTTTGCATATCTATCTACTCATTTCAAATCTGGACTATGCTGTGTATGCATCAGAAAATTAGTTTATAGTTACACTATGGTAATGAACTAATCGCATCAATATGCAAAAAAAATACTTCAATGGCAAATGTTTGGTTTCCTGTTTCAAACACTGCAATGGCAATTCTTCTTAAATGTCATGTTAACATACTTTAAATTCAAATGGTAGGAATACAAAGGTGTTGTATTCATTACCAAATATATATCGACCTCAATGTACAAATTAAAGTTTTGCCGTGTTATGATTTAGGCAATCATAAAGATGGACAAAGACGGATCATTCTACATTAAGAATGTTGGAAGGTGTTTGATGCTGATAAACGAAAAAGAATTGCCGACTGGCCAAACTCAAAGACTGGATTCTAGTTATCTGATTGAGGTATGATCTTATTATGGCTAGCTCCTTCTTTCATATCTGTTTGGTTGTGTTTCTGTTAACCTGCAAGTCTCAAATAAAATAAATGGCTTATTTTGCAGTTGAAGGGCAAACAATTCATTTTTGAGATAAATGAAAATCGTATGAAGCAGTAGCTGCTGGATCGTAGTACTGACAATTTTCCGACCTTTTAGTATGATTGTAAATGATACAAAGAGGTCCATTAACAGAGAAGGTGCTTATTTTACGCGCTTTCTGATTTTTGGTGAGTAGTGTCCCTGATGTTGTATGTCGTTGCTTTTATTGATGTGTTTTTCCCGGAATTAGACTTGTGAAGCTCTTTTACTCCCCCATGTTCCTTTGCGCGCTCTTCAACCCCAAAGTTTTGTAAAATGGAAAATTTATGAGAGCCCAGAATCTGACTCTTAATCCTCCTAATATTCTGAGATATACCGTAGAAACAAACAAGACAGGTGCTACAAAACATATGAACTAGATATTTTTAGACTCCAAGGGTGTTCCTGTCATACTGTGTGTTGTAGAATAAAATACCATCTGATTATATATTTTTTTATCTCTTATCGTCGATCAAAACTAACATACTTATGACATGGTCGAATTTGATTGGGTTTGGGTTCGATCAAAACTAACATACTTATGACGTGGTTGAGTTTTACTCGTCCCAAATTGAGAAAAATTGACTAGATCGAATAATGGGTTTGATTAAATTGGATTAGTGTACATCCCTAACTCTAGGGATGAGGGAAAGTAAGTTCATAGTGAGGACCACAACGTTTTTGAGAACATAAAATTTGCCATCAAAATAATGTTTTACATCTTTTTAAAAGATTACTCATATAAAAATTGCACGGTTATCTTTCTCTCTTTTGCATGTTCCTCACATGCTCAGCATATCTAAGAGGTCTTTATTATGGATTCATTAGTCTTGTCCAAATATGTTTATACAATTTGTACAGTTTATTCGTATAAAAGTATACATTTCGTACGGTTTTAATAAAAACACTCCGTATCAAAGGTTGTCAATTTCAAAAAGCAAATTGAGAGTTACTATTTTTTTTATTAAAAAAAAGCAAGTTGAAAGTTGAAGCATGAGAGGAGGAACAGAGGAAATATCACATGTTTAATATCAAATATTTTCTTACAAAGGTTCTAGGAGGAGCAAATATTTTACAATTAAAACCCTAATTTAATCGAAATAAATAAAAACAATCAATATTGTCCGCATGATCTTTGACAACATTAATTAACAAAACATGTTCCTATCATATAAGTGATCCTTTCTCAATGAGATGAGATAGTGATGCAAAGACCATCCACAATGAGAGGATCATGTAAGTGATATATAGATTGATAATAGTGATGCTAAGACCATCCACAATGAGATAGCTTATCCAATAAGCATTGATACGATATAGGTAGCAGTGTAGCACCATCAGGTAGATCAATGACATATCACTTTCTTTTTTAATCCTTTAGTTTCTTTTTAATTCTTTAGTTCTCCGACGAACTTGAATAATTTAGAGTAAAATTAGATCAATAATTGCTCATCTAAAAATTGAATTCAATTTTTTTTTTGAATGATTTATTTTTTGGTGAAAATTATTGGATTCACATAATTGTGATATCTCAGGTTCGAACCTGAGTCACGACGTCTGATCTAACAATTTCAGTATATTTTGTCAGTTGAGCTAAGACTTATGAAATGTAAAAAATGTCTAGTTAATTTTAAGATAATAAACGTTCAAAAAAATATAATATTTGCCGGTTGAATTGGAATGATTTTATAGTGGTGTTAACATAATATTCAACAAAAGGGTATAAGACGTTAATTTTGATAAGTTTCAATGACATTTCAAATAATTTTATATTTAAGTAAACTTTTGCAAAAACATTCCATCTGATATAAATCTATAACTCAACGATAAATTTTATAAAATTTATATTCGTTAAAAGGATATTTAATTGTATAACATAACATTGCCTAAATGTTACGGTGGTTTAGTTTGATCTCCCATATATATATATGGATAGATACATGGGTGACCATATATCTCTGCATCTGTCAATTTAAATTAAATTCGTCATTGTTTCTTGTCTTGGCTGGCTGCTCACAATATTTATGATGAAATTTAATTAGAGGTACTAGTAACTAAGTGAATGATTGATTATAGTATACATTGCGTACTACTAAAATATGAAGATCCAGTGCGACGTGTGTCACAAACAGCAAGCTTCTTTATTCTGCACCGCCGACGAAGCTGCCCTATGCTCCGCCTGCGACCACTGCATCCATCATGCTAACAAGCTCGCCTCTAAACACCTTCGCTTCTCTCTCAACGACGCTAATTTTCCCAACAATTTACCTCTCTGCGATATTTGCCATGTAACTCATTCTTTAACATTTCTTTCTTTTCCATTCTAACAGGAAAAAATATATGTACTCTCTAGCTTAACAGAAATATGAGCTAAAAGAATTCAAAAGTATTTGGATTCCTTTAGCTCACGTATTTTGTTAAGCAATAGTACATTTTACTTAACTATATGAATCAATGAATTAATTCAATGTTTGTAGGAAAGAAAAGGATTTGTTTTTTGTCAAGAAGATAGAGTGATTTTGTGCAAAGAATGTGATTTGAAGATTCATGCTACCAACGAACACACAAAGAAGCATAATAGGTTTCTTCTGAGTGGGATTAAACTGCTCTCTCCTGCTCCTCCTCCTCCTCCTCCTGCCATCAACAAGGGTAGTTTGGTAATTACAAATAATGAAGAAGTTGGTAGTTTCACCATATCAGAGTACTTGATAAACACTATCCCTGGTTGGAAGTTTGAAGATTTCATTGATTCCTCTTCTTCTGTTGGTGAAGATACTACCTTGTTAGTGCATGATGGTGCTTATATAGATCAAGAAAAATTTCTGGTTCCTCAAGCACCACAGTCTTCTTTTTATTATTCTGATAAAATGGATAGCAGATCATCAGAAACAATCAAGGAAGCCAACCCTCTCAAATTATTCAGCAGCAGCAGCAGCTTTGGGGATGATCATATCATGAAAGTTCCACAGATAATAAGAAGACCTCCCAAATAAATATATATATATAAAGTTACATTTTGAATATTTTTGTTTGTTTTTGTGCCACAGTAGTCCTTCCTAGCTTGAACACTCACACTCTGCCTTGTTACTTCTAGTTCTCAATCGGGATGTGTACCTTCACAAATTGGTGTAAAATATCTCCTTCACATTTTATAAATATTGAGCATTTCCGGTAATTGGATTGATATACGTAGATTCACTGTTGTAATATCTTCATGCAGTAAAAATCTCAGCCATAAATTTTTAATTGGATGGTTGCAGTCAGATTTTAAATAATCATTTTGATTGGATAGTCAAAAATAGCTCTGATACCATGTCAGAATTTCTGTTTTCTTGACTTTTTCATTGATCTGATATCCTCAATATATAGTACAACAGCCATTAATGGCATTAATGATACAAATATTCTAATTCCTATAATTTTTATACAATCATGAACAACCTAGCATATAGTCAGCAAGTAATATAAATTGTAGTAATGACAAAATCACAGTAATAATTAGGAATGATATAATTGGAGGATTCCTTATTGACATCCATGCAGTATTTATGTAAAATTATAACTGTGTTGTTTAATTTTGCTTGCTACTTGTTAAAACTTAAAAGTAAGGGAGAGTACTATTAGGGTTAGCAAAACTTAATTAGGGAAACTAAGTTGAAATTTTGAGTCGACCATATGGTCCACCAAATTTTTAACATGTTAACAAAGTTAGTTAGCGCGAGTTGACTTGCTGGGTAAGGTTTTTTTTTTTTAAAAAGAATGTTTCCCAGTACACTAATAAAACATACTTTTAAGAAAATTTTATTTTGTAACTTGTATATTCAATACCTTAAAAATGAAAAAAGTTATCTTGCTGATATTAATTTTGTCTATATAATTTTCTAGACCACAAAATAAATAATTTGTCTATAATTTTTTTTATATGTTTAACAAGTGTCCCGAAAAAATCGTTTAGTATGACCCAAAAATATATATTTTGTGATTTTGTCTAACATGTAACATAAGTAAAATAATCTTGCTTTATGCACAAGTGTGTTTTACACCATTTGATCAATAAATCACATACTATATCCTAATCCATTGATGAAAATTAACTTGTTCATGATGCACCATATAATTGATCTTATATTTTGCTACCAAGTTTGTTGAATTGTGTGTAGTTAGCATTAATTTGCGCACAATCAACACATCAACGCCAATTAATAATAGTCCCTAGGTTTCGAATCCAAGTGCTGGGTCGAGTGGTAGACGGGCTTATTTTTAATTTTTTTAATTAAAGTTTATAATGATAGTTCATTTTTTTTAGACTAGATAATGATAGTTTACTTAGCTTATTAATTTGTTTAATTAGGTGATTTAATTACTAACCATAATATTTTGAAACATTTTGAATTAATTAGGTGAGCTTTTATTACTTGAACCATATTTGCTATTTATTTATATGCAATAAAAAAAATTAGATATAATTTCTTCAATAGTATGTGGCCTCTTTTGACGAAAAAAAATTCCTGCGGTGGAAATTTCTGATGTCTCTCAAGTGTGTGTTAGAACTAAAGAACAATGAATCAATAAAAAATGAATGATTCTTTAAGAGATGATTTTGAGAGAAAGAGAAAGATTCTTATTAATGATCAAAGTGTTAGTGATTACAAGGTGTAGTATGGTATTTATACACAAAGCTAATGAGTTAGCATTAACCAACTATGGTTACTTGCACATGAAGCAACTAACTCAACTAACTATCTTACACCACTAACTAACTTCTGTTAACTTGTTACACAAGTAACAGCATACAACAAACTTAAAACTAACATTTTTAGTTCACTTTGAATTACTATCTATTACACCCCTTTAATTCAAAGTCTCAAGGCTTTGTACATTCATCATTCTTCTCAAATCCTTGAATATGTCAATCTTCAAAGGCTTAGTGAGCACATCTGCCATTTGAATGTTTGTGTTGCAGTAAGATAGCTTGATCTTCCCCTTTGTAACTTGATCTCTCAAAAAATGAAACTTAGTTTCTATATGTTTACTTCTCCCATGTGCTATGGGTTTTTGGCCAGGTTAATAGCAGATTTGTTGTCAACCATTAATTCAACTTCATGTTCTACATCAATCTTCATTTCCTGCAGCAAGGATTGTAGCCATATGCCTTGACAAGCAGCATTGCAGGCAGAGATATACTCAGCTTCACATGTAGATAAAGCAACTACTGTCTGCTTCTTTGAGCTCCAAGATATAGGACAATTGAACAAAGTGAAAACATATCCCATTGTGCTTCTTCTTTCAACCTTGTCACCTGACCAGTCAGAGTCACAATAACCAACTAGCTTCTTCTGATCTTTGTCTGTTTTGGAATACAAAACACCATAGTCAATTGTGCCCTGCAAGTATCTTAAAATTCTCTTCACAGCTTGCATATGAGATAGCTTAGGTGATTGCATAAATCTGCTGACAATCCCTACACTATGACATATATCAGGTTTTGAATTGCAAGCATATCTAAGACTTCCTACTATCTGTTTATAGTGAGTACTATTCACAGATTTGCCTTCATCATCAGCATTTAAATTTGAAGCAGTTTCCATTGGGGTGTTGGCTGGGTTGCAGTTCATCATATTAAACCTCTTTAGTATATCTGAAACATACTTCTTCTGATGTATCAACATACCACTACTTGTCTTAGTAAATTCTAGCCCAAGAAAATACTTCAAACCTCCTAAATTTGTCATGTCAAATTCAGAACTTAACAACTTTGTGAGCTTGTCAATTTCTTCTTCGCTGCTGCCAGTTATTAGCAAATCATCTACATACAGACACACTATGCAAAGTCTATTATGAGATGTACCTTTAACATAGATTCCATGCTCCACTATGCATTTAGAATATCCATTTTTGCTAAGAAATTCATTTATCCTCGGGTTCCAGGCTCTTGGTGCTTGCTTTAGGCCATATAGAGCTTTGTTCAGCTTCAACACATGATCTTCTTGTCCTTTAGCTATAAATCCCTGAGGTTGTTCAATATACACTTCCTCCTCAAGGTTGCCATTAAGGAATGCAGACTTGACATCTAATTGAACAAATTCCCAGTCAAAGTGATTTGCTATAGCAACTACTAACCTCACAGTTTCAATTCTTGCAACTGATGCAAAAATCTCAGTGAAATCAATTCCATGCTTCTGTAGAAAGCCCTTTGCCACCAACCTTGCTTTGTACTTAGCTATAGTGCCATCAGGGTGATGCTTCAATTTGTAAATCCATTTAACTGCTATAGGTTTCTTGTTGGCAGGTAACTGAACTAAATTCCATGTCTTATTCTTTTCTATGGATGCTATTTCTTCTTCCATAGCACACCTCCATTCTGCATACTTTGCTGCTTGTTCATAAGTCAAAGGCTCAGTGTCAACATATAGTGCTAAGTGGACTATATCTCCATCTGGTGTGATCATATCATCAGAAATTATTTCATATCCCTGCAGTGTTCTGTTTGGAATTTGACCCCTCTCTGATCTTCTTAATGCACCAGGCTCATGTGCATTGGGAGGTGGTGTCTGCACAGTGTCTTGGTTGGTGACTTCTTCATCAAGTAACTGAAATGGAACATATTTCTGAGATGTTTCAGGAGTAGTATTCCAATTCCAGCTCTTATCTTCCTCAAAAGTAATATCCCAGTTGCTTGTGACTTTCTTGGTGATAGGATTGTAGAGTTTATAGGCACCTGCAGTGTGATAGCCTATCATAATCATCACCTCACTCTTGTCATCAAGTTTTTTCCTTTTCTGATCAGGAATGTGTTTGTAACAAAGACAACCAAATACTCTTAGATGTTTGACTGATGGTGTGTGTCCTGACCATATATAGTTTCTGGTACTTGATTCAATTTCTTTGTAGGGCATCTGTTTAGAACATAGCAAGCTGTAACTACAGCTTCACCCCAGAAGCTATGTGGTAATCCATTTTCTTTCAACATGCATCTTGTCATATTCATAACTGTTCTATTCCTCCTTTCAGCTATTCCATTGTGTTGAGGTGTGTAAGGTGCTGTAACTTCATGTTTAATGCCATTTGCTACACAGAATGAACTAAACTCATGTGATGTGTACTCACCTCCACCATCACTTCTTAGCACCTTAATCTTCTTACCTGACTGTTTTTCCACCTCTAACTTGAATGATTTGAAATTCTGAAGCACTTCATCTTTGCTCTTCATTAACTGAATCCACATCATTCTACTGAACTCATCAATGAATGAAACAAAATACTTACTTCCTCCTAATGACAGTGTGTCAAATGGTCCACACACATCAGTGTACACAACATCAAGTATCTGTTTAGCTCTCATAGCTATTTCTTTAACAAATGATTTTCTGGATTGCTTGCCTAACAAGCAATGCTGACAGATATCTTTAGGAATTTTTATTGCAGGCAAACCCTTCACTAATTCATTATTTTGCAGATAACTCAAACTTTTGAAATTTAAGTGACCATACCTCATGTGCCATAACCATGCTTCATCACTAATCTTGATGCTAGCCAGACATTCATTTGCAGAGATTTGAACTTGAAATGTTCTATTTTGAGACAGTGGAGCTCTCAAAATAGTGTTCTTGTGTGAGTCAAACACCTCCATGACATTGTTCTCCAAATGCATGATGAAACCCTTCTCCAACAACTGACCCATACTAAGCAAATTGGTCTTCATTGCTGGTACATATAGAACACCTGTGATGAGTGCTTGATTCCCTTTCTTACCTTTGATCAGAACATCACCTACACCTTCAGCTGGAATGGTTCTGTTATCTGCAAATCTTATCTTTGTTTTTGATGAATCATTGAAATTCACCAACCATTCTCTGTGACTTGTCATGTGATTACTGCAGCCAGTGTCAAGATACCAACCTTCATGATGATCTTCCTCATCTGTTACTGTAGCCATTAGCAACATTGGATCAACTTCTGATTCACTGTCTTCTTGTGCTAAGTGAGCATCAGAATCTTGCTTGTTGGAGTATCTTGAAACCTTCTTGCCTCTACAATCTTTTGCAAAGTGTCCAAATTTCTGGCAATTGTAGCACTGAATACTTTTCAAATTGAATTTCCCCTTCTTATCTTGATTTGAACCAGTGCTTTGTGATGAAGACTCACCTTGATCATTACTTTTCTTTGAGTTATCTTGAGTGTTATTCTGTTTCTTGGACTTGTCTTTGCCCTTCCATTTTCCATTTCCTTTCTTAACTGCATGTGCCTGCAATGCTTGATCAATGGCTCTATCTTTTATCCTCTCCAAGATCCTTTGTTCATGTGATTCCAGTGTGCATTGTAACTCATCCAGTGTGAGTGTTGTCAAATCTTTGGTTTCCATTATAGCAACTGTGATATAATCAAATTTAGGAGATAAAGTTCTCATAACCTTACCAACAATAGATTGATTATCACAGGTTTCACCACAACTTCTCATTTGATTGGTGATGTTGGTGATCTTGTTGAAATAATCTGCAATGCTTTCATTTGTCTCCATTTGTAGCAGTTCAAACTTTCTCTTCCAAGTTTGTAAACGAACCTGCTTCAACTTCTCATTTCCAGAATGAGTCTTCTCAAGAATATCCCAACACTCCTTAGCTGAGGTTGCATTCTCAATCTTCTGGAAATTCACCAAATCCACACATTGGTGAATGAAAAACATTGCTTTGAAATCTTTTTTCTTCAATGCACGATGTGCATTCCTTTGAACTTCTGTTGCATTTTCAGCTAACTCACCAATTGTTGTTTCCACCACATCTTGCACTTCTTGGAATCCAAAAATCACTTTCATTTGCTTGTTCCACCGATCCCAATTTGTTGCATCAAGAATTGGGAGTTTACCACCAAAACTGTTGCTGAGGGTTTCTAATTGACTTGTCATCTTCTTTCTGAGATAATTGATCAAGTTTCAGTGGATCTTGATCAATTCTTGAGTGCCACGAACCTTGAGGCTCTAGATACCAGTTTGTTAGAACTAAAGAACAATGAATCAATGAAAAATGAATGATTCTTTAAGAGATGATTTTGAGAGAAAGAGGAAGATTCTTATTAATGATCAAAGTGTTAGTGATTACAAGGTGTAGTATGGTATTTATACACAAAGCTAATGAGTTAGCATTAACCAACTATGGTTACTTGCACATGAAGCAACTAACTCAACTAACTATCCTACACCACTAACTAACTTCTGTTAACTTGTTACACAAGTAACAACATACAACAAACTTAAAACTAACATTTTTAGTTCACTTTGAATTACTATCTATTAGTGTGAACATCCATACCATTAAATAATTACACATACTGTACTAGTATTAACATCAATAGGGGCGCACATAGCGATGTTCTATGTAATAAAAATAGTATAAAAAAAGGAAAGTGGCACCAAAGATAGAAAAATGGAGAATAATAGTGCAAAAGGAATATCCCAGCTGGTGCTTTAGCCAGCAATTTCCGTAATCCGGTTGCCCTCTGTCTCTCCATAAATTAAGAGGCAATATATTATAGAATTAGGATTAGGATAACGATCACAAATGTAGTTACTGTATAAAATTTCAATTTTACAAAAAGGTCTAGGATCCATGTTAGGATATTCATATAAAAAGATGTAGTCGTAGATTTTAACGTGTGATCAAAATATTGGGTCAGTGTCGCATAAGTTAGGGACATTTAGTATATACTCCCTCATTTCAAAATATAAGCAAAAATTGAGTCAAATAAATTTGATGTATTTGGTTCAAAATTTGGATCAAATACATTCACTTTTGTTGACCAACTTTTGCTTATATTTTGGGACGGAGAGAGTATGTGGGGTGTGAGTTTGAATATATGATAATCAAATTTCTTCCTACTCCTGTAAAGTGCAATACAAATTCCATTTGGGTTTGGGATTTTGGTTTGATTTTGAATTTGGAAACTAGGATTTATGTTTGATTTCTATTTTGAGCTATGAACAGTTCTACGAACTTAAGTTGCTGAAAAGAAATGAACTTAAATTTTGAGATTGTTTTGTTTTTTAAATTTTGGGTTATACCGTTCCGTTCTCAACGGTTTGGTTTGGTTATTCATAGTTGGATTCACATTTAGTGAACTGTCTTAAAATTTGTGGTTTGGTTCGGTACCGTTTGGCGGTTTGGTTCGCAATTTTGAATGAGCTTCTTAATTTTAAATATATAAGTAATATTTTTTAGATTTATTAAATAAAACATATATCTAGACAATAAAATGGTTGGTATATACTTTTTTTGACGCAATAAAATGGTTCATATATGAAAAATTCTACGGTACATATGAAAAATCTCAATGTACCGGTACATTAGATCATTTAATTAGTAGGTATATGAATTTTTTTTTCAAATGAAATTATTTTCTATCCTTTAAAATATTATAATACCTAAATATTATTTATCAAAACCGTCAAAAAAATAAAATTTCATAGTATTTTTTTGAATTTTTATCACTCATAATAGTCAATATTGAATTTTTTTATGAAAAAATGTAAAAAAGTTAGTATAATGCTTATAAAACATTGAAATTGTATTTTTTTCTTATGAAATTATTATCACTGAAATACAATAATCAACAAATAATTTTTTGATTCGTAAAGTAATTGTTAATTTATTGATTAATTGACTTAATTACCGATACATTTAAATTTTCAAATGCACCGTAGAAGCTCCCTTCATATATATATATATATACACCATGTTCCCGCCTAAAGAACACTCCCTTGTTCCTACATTCTCATACTGACTTGAGACTGAACAGAGAGTCAATCAATACCACTTTTTCATGTTCTCGTAATTCCCTTTTTCAAGCTTTATCGAGTTACCCGGCTAACCCTAGCTCAAGTATATATTTATAGCTAAGATCAGTTGGCACCAACTAGTTTGACACCAAATGTTACACCTCTCAATAACGTTTTAACCGATGTAAATTTTATAAAATTTACTGTTGGATTGAAAATTAACAAAGAGTATATTAGAGAAGAATTTAATTTATATACCCTATTTGAGTAAAGATTATTTCCACTTGTCAATCAATAATAATCGTTGGATCACTAAAAACATCCGACTTTAATCAAATTCACTTTTAAATCCACAAATATAAGTGGTTGTGATTTGTTGACAGTGTAAAATTATTTACACTAATACTATATCAAAATTAAACTCCGAATGCATAGGACCGAAAAAGAATCAAGAATATATTAGTAATAGTAAATGATATCGTTGCAAACCATCAATTATATACTAGCTAGATTTCTAAAGTATCCTTTATTTTGAAACAAAAGTAAATTGTTACTAAAACTTAAAACTACAAGATAAGTGGAATGAAGGAACTATATGCTATAACTTTGAAAACATTGTCAACTTATCAGAAGAGCTAGCTAGAGGGTACAAAGAAAACAAAGGCAAAAATCGGTAGCAAAAACAATTATGAATGAAATTGGAAATGGCCATGGTTTTGAGCATTTTATTTCAGGGTCGGCGACAATGAGCCTTACACATATGGTGACAGTCATAGAAACATGGTCCACCACAATGAAGAGGGCAGTCCAATCTCATTCCCTTGCATCGTGTTTTTGCCATGCATTGTGCAAACTGCCCTACAATATAGTTTTCCACTTTGTATGGGTAAGACATGCCTCTCCCCCCTCCCTTACTTGTACCATGTCTTGGTTTGCCTCCACATCCCCATTTCCACCAAACACCACCCCCTCCCCCTCCTCCCCATCCCCATCCACTCCCACCACCACCACCTCCTCCTCCACCTCCACCTCCGCCACCCCATCCCCATCTAGAGCCTCCGCTCCCACCTCCTCCTCCACTGCCACCATCTCCTCCTCCACTTCCGCCACCTCCACCACCACCTCTATTATACAAACTACCTTTGACAACCTTATTATAGGAGTTATCGTTTTTTTCTTTCTCTTTGTTTATACCTTGAGTAGAGTTAGATAGGGTTACAAAAGTGGCATTGTCTTTATTAATAGCATTGACATTTGAGAGTGCTTCATCACCTTTGAGCTCATCAATTACCAATACGAGTAGTACTAGACAGACAACCCCATAATTTCTTAAGGTCTCCATCTTTCAGCATCACCTTACCACACAACACACTATCCCAAACAAAAAATTTATACTACTCATGCTGTCTCCTTCAAATTAAGCATTAATATATAGACAAACTAAATATGAGTATCATATTCCGTCCCCACCTACTTAGTCAGATCCATAAGAAAACTCAAACAGTTGTGTTTGGCATTTAGTTAAGGTGCCTTAGTCCTCACTTTATCCCCACTACAGCCACTTGCGGAAAATATGTACTGTCCCCAACGCCTCTCCCCACTTAGAACACACTGCAGAAGTCCCCCCTTGGATTTGCGTAGGTGAGGTAGCACATTATTTAGGCACCAAAAATATAATAATATACTTCGTTTGCTTGAAATAAATAAATTATATAGTCAAATTAATGTGTTATTAATATATCGTTACCCTGACATACTCTGCCCTTATTCTACAAAGGGGTCGATGATATCGAACTTTAAACAAGATGCATTCCATCATTTTTTTATTTTTTATGAAAATTCAATCTGAGTTTCAAAAATTTATATTTCCCCAAAGTTTTTTTAGGTTACCTGTAAAAAATTGTGGATAATTCATCCAACTATAATCAAGTTTGAGGCGTGTATCAAATATGATTAAATCATCTTTTTTCAGTAGCTTGTTTACTAAAAGGCACAACAATTATATGTAATCAAAATAACACATCTTTCTATCTGTATCATTTTTGCATACGTCCTACTAACTACCCTGTCCCTGTGTCGTATGGTATGAATTACAATTGCTTGGTCTTTAAGCCTACGATTCTATTGAACGTATCCTACAAGACCTACTGGTTTAGTGGCGACGGATAGTAAAGTTAAGTAGCTACCATCCAAACTAGATAGGTCCAATCACTTATCACTTATATTATACAATACACATGCCTCCCACCAAACACGTGAAATCCAATATCAAACTAAAATAGTGTGCATAAAGAAAGAACCTTTGTAATTGTAATTTGTATCCTCGTAGTACTAATCAGATATCATACCTCAGTCCTAATATCAAATATCATCAATTTTTACTAATTTATGCATATAAAGAATCATACTAATCTCATTGTGGGGACACAGTCGACAAATAGAGAAATGTTACAAACTACATCATAGTGAAATGATGGTTAATATAAACTACAAAACAGAACAACAATATGAATATTTTCCCTCCCAATAAGAAAGTTGGAGATAGTTAGCCTTTCGGCCATTAATCTTCAAGCACCCATATATCTAATATATATAGGGCGATGATCAATGAAATGGTCGAACAGAATAATTTCCAGCTTTCCTTGAGACATTTTTTGTAAATTCCAGCGAGACGTTTTAGTTTTATCATTCTATTGACTGGTGAATTTATAATTACTGCTAAACTCTAATCACCTATTAAACCTAAACAGTCATATTTTCCAGGGCATGTCAGATCTGTCTCTTCCTTCTCATCGCACTATGTAGGAACACACCTCCTCCGCCAATAATTGTTCTATATTAAACCACCGTTTTTATGTTTTATTTACCTATACCTATAGCTTGATATTAATCCTCGGAAAAAAATAATAATGTGGTTGGAGGGGAGCAATGCGGAGAAAAGAATAGAATATAAAGCTAGTTCACAGTACTCTTCTCTTCCTGGGGCTTTTCATGTTCACCTCTGTAAACAGCAAAATAATTATCCAATTCAAGCTGCTCCAGTATTTTCGGTGCCATCCACAGGTAGGAAGAGTGGCCTTCTATAAGATGGGTCACATCAACCTGCAAAGCGAAACAATACATCATTATTACCAAGTAAACATATTATACAAAGCATTGGTGGAAAAGATCTTACATTCTCAATCCCAGGAAGATCAACAGGTTGGATTCCAGATAAACCTTGACTAAGTAAGCTGTGAATACACAAAAATATTTCACAATATATTTACATGTTTATTCTCTCTTAAGGGTATGTGATGTGATAGAACATCAATTTAATAGGACTAATCAACAGAAAATACTTGATACCTATAGATGTAATGCACAATGAGAATAACAAACTAGGATGTTAGCAGCACTTAGTCGATGACTAAAATTATGTGTGTTTTAAGATTGCTCGGCCTCTGAAATGGCATTTCCTCAAAGGAACAAAGAAGTTGCTTTTATTAAATTGCCCGAGGAAGAGTCTTTCCCCGTTAGAGGTGTATGGTGAGGGGAATCTAACCAAACGGCCACAAGCATATTAATAACACGGTTACACCATAAGAATCCATTTTTACTATTTTGTGACATACTTTTTCCCTTGGTCTAATTTCAGATATAACCAAATTTAGCTAAACATTGAATAATTTGCAAGCTGACATATATCATATAAATAAACCATACCTGGCACGGAAAGTTATACCAAGTGTCCAGTCATTCGTAGAGTAAGCATTTATAAACCTTCCAGCCACCATCTGCATAGTCGCAGGATCATTAAAACAGAGGTAAAACACATGAGTCACTTGTCTTAATGTTGGAAAGAGAGTGATAAGCAATATCAGAGAAACTGTTGGAAACACAGTAATAAGGAATGTATTGCTAGAAATTCTCAAAAGTTAATGGATTTTTTTAAAAAACAAATAAATAAAAGGTTTAGACAAGTTCTAGGTACCTTTCTAGCTACCTCCCAATTTTCATCTCCAATGGAGATGGGTGCTCCAAGGAGAACAACCCTTTCCACTAGTCCAGCTGTAGAAGTAAGCATAGTATGTAGATTTTAAAAACCAAACGATATAAATTTCCAATATAACCATACTGCAAAGATTCCAGATTACCATTGTCTCCTTTGGAGTCAGCCAAAAATTCGAGACACTTGAAAATGACACGGGCTCCCAATGAAAAACCTACTAATGTCACAGGCCTGGATCATAAACAGAATACCTTGAAATATAATGAATAACACAATGAGGCAACATTATCATCAACCTTTTGCAATAACATTAGATGGTGTCACCTGTTCCCTTGCAAGCCTTTCAGCAACACATCAGCAAGTACTTTACCAGCCTTTTCTGATCTGCTCCAACAAAGAGGATGCAGGATAAATATAATATTAAAATATAAAATGGTAACAATAGTCAATAGGGATGTTGACGATTTGGTTAAAGAAGAAAACCAAACCAACTGAGCCAAACCCAAAACACAGATCGCTTGAACCAAAAACTGCTTGCGTTTAATGAGTCAAGATCCTCTCCATTTTCCACTTTTTCCATTTTCTCCATTACCAAAGTTTTGGAAATATAAACATGATAATGTGACATTTGGTGGGTCCAATGTGGAATCTTGCATGTTGTTTTTCATGTAAGAGTTTCATGTCGTTGATGCCAAAACCGCCTGTGTCACCACCGTCCGCCACGGCGATGAGACTGCAACTCTCGCTGCTTGAGCTTGTTCTCTAGATCCCGCTGAGTGACAAATGTTCACACTGTCGCCGCTATAGATCGAGACAGTGCTGTTGTCTTTTCTTGGAAGGGTGAGATCCTGCATGAGTATTGGTCACCCTGGTGGTGGTCATTTTGATCTCATCATCGTGATGGTGGTGAATCTGTGATGCTACATTGTGGTGAATCTGGTGATGCTACATGGCGGGCAATCAGGTGTATCTGGTATGGTAGTGGTTCATATGTTAAGGCTTTATGTGAAAACTGGTGAGATTCCTGACTTTGGATGGTTTGGTTTGGTGATCTGGTGAATTTAAGTACATGGTTCAGTGAACAAACTGTTTCTAGAAACAGCAGTTCAGCTTGTATTTTTTTTTGGGGTTCGGTTAAAAATGGTTAAGTTCGTGGTTTTGTTTTTCAGATTTTTTTTAACACCACTGACAATAGATATCTCACAACATAGGAATTGCTGGCATATGGACATAAATTCAACCAAAGCCACAACATAAATTTTGATGTCCACTTAATTTTGCAGTAATGTGTGAAACAGAACTTTTGGTAATATTATACATATTTAGTTAGACAATTAATTAATCCAGGTCGGGTAAATCAAAGGAGATGAAATGGACCAGAGTAGACTGGAGGATACAGACTCAAGTAAGTCCAGAATGTTAAATCCTTGTTATTGTGAGCAATGCTAAAAGCTGAGAACTAAAAACTTTGAGCAACACATCAATCTTTTTTGGAATACGTTTAGGCCACTACATGTTTGCTGCTTTAAAACAGCCATCAGAGACATTTTACAAGGATATAATATGAGTACTACAACCAATAAAAGCACGTACCTGTCAATTGCAATTGCCCATTTGCTATCTATAAGATCAAATGCAGTGACTAAAGTTGCTGGCCATGCTAGCGCTGCTACGAGTGTGCTTAATACTGTCATCATGGCACCTCCTCTCATCAACTCGGACACAATTTCTACAATATTGACCATCAAATACTTTCAGCTTGAATATGTAAAATCTATTTGATCATTACTCAAACATACATAGGGTTCAATGAAACTACTTTGAGTAAGCCAGTCCTGGATGGCAGTGCTCAGAGCAATCAAATTTTTAGACTCGTATTTGAGCACATACCTAAACATACAGATTGTTAGTGTACATAAAGTAATAGAAATATTGAAAATGTAACTTTTGATAGAAAGCATAATGGCTATGAATCCTAAGATATAACATTGGTAAAGTTAACAATTAATTAGAGAAAGTTATTGGTCATAGAAGGAAATCATATGCTTTAAGATTTATGAGCATTGACACAGCCTTCCATTTAAGCATATACTGGTTTTTGAAAATAAGCAGTTAAAGATGAAAAATAAAATTTCTAATAGAAATAGAAATTAATCAAAAAAATTCATTATCTTGTCAAGTGGAAGGTAAGAAATTATAGAATAATTTCACTTCTGCATGAAAACCAATGCTACAAAGAGGAATACACGGATAAAACTGCATTTTTAACACACCAAGGACACATTTTTACCATACAGTAAGACATTCTAGTTCTGAAGGAATCATTTTTATATACCTCTCCTTGTTATCATTGGGAACTTCCCAGGGTCTTATAAAATCTTTCTCCTCGAATGCAAGCCCGGAAATAGAGATTCGAACTGCTAGATGCTGAACATTAAAAAAACAGGTTTTGCTTCAAATTTCACCAATTATATTAGTGTAGATCACAATGAAGATACTACTAGGTTCACCAACAAGTCATGCACATTCCCTTCCCTAAACCCTAAAAATTCCTACATGTCCATAGAAATTCATATAATATATTGACAGTTTGGAACTTACACCTTGATGAGTGCCTCCAACTTCTAATAATTCAAATTCCTCAAGACTTCCAATTCTTGTAGCCATCTTACACCCAGTAAGGCCAGCTCCAGCAGCTGTGGTACAAAAGAAGCAAGTCACTGAGGATTTATCAATAAAGTCCCTCTTGGCACAAAGAGCGAGAGAAGGACCCAGAGAGAGGGTGTAGTGATTTTAGTGACAGTTTCTTACCAACGGAAGAAAAATTCTATAATGAAGTCAGTAATATATATATATATATATATATATATATATATATATATATATATATACATCACTATTTTTTATACATACATAAAATATTGCTGGTAAGTGATATCATGACATATGTAAATTAAAATTTGATCTTCCATACCTCCAAATGATGCAGCAACAGCTACAGATCCAGCAACTGATCCTGTAGCAGTTGCTGCTGCAGCAAATCCACCTGCTCCAATGACAGGAATAATACTGCCCAATGTAGGGGCTAAAGCACCTAATCCTTGGGCAATTGCTGGGGCAGCCAAGCCTGCCATAGCATTCAAATAACTAAGTATTGATACTATCTCACACTTGGGTTGGACAGAGATACATGTTAGATATGCAAATATATACCTCCGGTAATAGCCATTATGGTTCCTCCAGTTACAGCAGCTGCTCCTACAATACCTCCTCGCTTCCATTTATCCCAACTTGTTTCTGAAGGCATAGATTCTGTTTCCTTGTCACGTGCTTTACTCGCAGACTCCATTAACGAAAAAGCAACCATAGACTCCATTGCTTCCTACAAAATATTATGATGAAGATAAATTTTAGCAATGAAGTGCTGCCCAAGAATCAATTTCTTATAGCACCAAGCCATAGACATACTGATAACTATACCACATCAATGATGAGAGATTTGTTTCCTAAGAAGATTCACACATCATAAATGTAATATATAATACCATATGATATTTAAAATGCAAGCACATGTTCCAAGCACACAAACCATTTCATTCCATTCCACACCAAGCCATACAGCCAACAGCCGCAGAGAGACACGGTGACGAGCATCATAACCCTGCCTTGACTTGCTGCATTTTTTGTCGACCTCGGCAGTATCTGCTATACAAGCAGAAAGAAGAGTGTAAAGAACTGTCACTTTTCTCTGGTAACTGATGATGGATGCCTCCTTCAAAGATTTTTCATTTTCAAGTGCAGTGGAAGATTGTGTCTCTAGAGGAAGCAAAGCTGTGATCTCCTTGGTTTCACTATGAGGCTCAGCACCCAAAGGATATAATTTTAACTCAGTATCACACGAATTATTGTGGCTTCTAGATTTCTCCTCATGGCTACCAAATGAAGAATCAGCCGTATTATTCATGCTTGCCTCTGTTGCATCAACGGCATTGGTCAATGCAGCTTCTTTACCCAATCTTTCTTTAGAAGATGCATCACCTTCCTCTGACAGTAATTTAAAGAACTGGAACAAAATAACATTCCTTTTAGTGTTTTTTTTTCCAATAAAGGATGAAAGTAATTTGTAATGTCATGAATCAACTTTAGTCTGTAATATAGGAAATGAAAAAAACCCACTTGGGTTGGCCTAGTGGTGTTGGCTTGGTTCGATTCCCCCTGGTGTCAATTTTGGTGGGCTAGTCCATACAGAGTAAATAAACTCTGGCTTTAAATGGGGGCCGTCAGTGGACAGTGGGATTGGTCGTTTCGGATTAGTCGGTCCTTGAGCCGGATACCGGATACCGAGTTTTAAAAAAAATATATATATAGGAAATGAAAAGGACCATAATGAACAACATACATGTCCCAAACGATGCCTGAATTGGGAAGAAGAACTAGCAGTTTCCTTTAGGCCATGCCAGGCTTGTTCATCCACTCCGAGGAATCTGTTAATTTTTACCAGAAGTTGTTATCAGTGGAGGAGGATATCAAAGAGGAATAATCTTCTAATATAAAAATAATCTCACCTTATTATTACAATTATTATTAGATTATTTTAAAGCATAAAGAAAAAATTACCATAACATAAAATCAAGATTCGTGCATCATTAACTTAGTTGGGTTAAATTGAATACCTAAAAACAGGGAAAAGCAAAGTCGAATTATCGTTAATTGGAAGCTTGGCATTGTCTGAAACAGAAGAGGTGTCAGCGGTGTTCGGAGCAACGCTATCACCGCCGTGAGGAGAAGCCGGAGGTCGACCTTGGTGAAATTGTGACCGATGCAGTGCGAGTGAAAACAAAGCTGCCGTTGCGTATCTTTGAGTAGGTGACAAGATCGAGGAGGTTTCCTCCATCACTCAATTCAATTTCAGAACTGCAATGAAACGAAATCTGAGCGCAAATTCGAAATGGAAAATCCAGGGTTTCTTTTTTTTGGGAGTGTGGAATCAAAATGAAAAATGGAGTTATGCATTTTACTGGTTGAAATTTGCACCGGGTTTGACGAGACGAAACGAAACGGTTATTTCCACTTGCACAAGCGGGAAACACATGGCGATAGCCGTGACTAGAGCATGCACGATCGCCACTTGTCTTAAGCCCAAATAGTACTATATGTTAGTAATTTATTTTTGCAGTTTCAATTTTTTTTGACAAAACTTACATCCATCCGCATTTTTTACTGTTTCACTCACAAAGAGGTGGTTTTTTTAATTAAAAAACAGTTTTTTTTTTTATTTTTTTAAAATTAAAAAATCTAAAAAACCACCTCTTTATGAGTGGAACAACAAAAAATGCACCTAAAGCAATACATGTAAGTTTTATCCTTTTTTTTTTTCTATAATATACTACCTCCGTCCCATTTTATAAAAACTCATTTGATTAAATGCAATATTTATATGTATTGTTTTGACCGTATTTTTCTAAAAGTTTATAAATATAAATATCATCATATAAGATCTTGTTTAATTTATCTCGATAAGTATTTTCAAAATATCAAATTTTTATAATTTTTACTAATGGACAATCAAAAATATTCGTAATTAAAATTATGCATTGGCATACGTGCAATTAGGGGTGCTCAAATCCAATTCAATCCAAATTAAAACCGCAAACCGATCCAAAAAAACCGATTTTTTTTATGTGTTTGGATGTCTTTTTGTAAAAACCGCTGGATTGGATTGGATCGGATTTCGGATTGATTTTTCAAAACTGATCCAAACCGAACCAAACCGCATACATATATTTTAATACTTACAAATCTTTTTATTAGTATGAATATATATTGCATTCATTTATTTTTTGTTCATTTTAAATTTTGTTAATACTATTTGTTAGTTTAATTTAATCTATTTTTTATTTTTTGACATGTTTCGAATATAATTGATAATTGTCATTCTAAAATATTAATTATTAATATATTATATGTTATATTTTAAATCAAACTTAATATTTATTTCGTCAAAAAATTAAAATTATTATTTTATATCTTTTTTTATAATATTAATATTTATTAAAAGGTTATAATTTATAATTCGGATATCCAAAAACTGATTCAAATTAAACCGCATAAAATTGGATCGGATCGAATTGGATATTTTTTATTTGTCATCCAAAACCGAACCATGCCGCAAATAAATTTATTTTTGGATCGGATGAGTTTTTGCCTCAAAACCGATCCAAACTGAACCGCGAGCACCCCTACGTGCAATGGTCAATGAGTTCTAATATTTTGGAACGGAAGTAGTAATAATTAGAAATGATTAACCTTTGTTTTTTTTTTAATGATTAACCTCTTTTTTTTTCGTACCGGTTTCCGACCCATCAGTAAAGGAAAATGTTAGTTACGCTACAACATTTTCATTTTACAAAAATGCCAAAAAAAATGTTCTGTAATATAAAAAAAAACCATTGTCATAGGTTAGGGGAACGGTTTTCAGTGCGTTTTATACGGAGGGTTTTTTTTTTCACAATTATATAGTATATGATATGATTTATAAATCCGTAAAAAAAGTGAAATTATGACTTATAAAAAAATAGAACACTAAATTCATAATTAGAATAGGGCACTCAAAATCTTGGAAACGATTTTGATTGGTGATTTAAAAAAATATATAATTTTATCAAATGATTCAAGGAAATAGAACCTGAATAAAGAATGAAAAATGAAAAACAATAGTTAAATATTTAATCCATCATATTCATTCAGTCATGGATATAAATTATTTTAGACCCGAAAGTGAGTCAATTCTAAAAAATTGGTTTTAAAAAGAAAATAATTACCATTATCACTTGGATGCATCAAGGCTCAGACCATATGTAAAGAGAAAATAGGAGAAGACAATGGTTATTAGAGTCGTGTCACCTTGCCGATTACAAAGCACGATTACAAAGCACGCACCACATATATACGCAACAATAGGTGAAGTCAAAGAAAGTTACTCTTAATCTAACCAACTAAAAAAAGATTTAAATAGGAAAGAGGAAAAGCTATCTAAGTTTTAACATAAAATGCATTCAATTGAATATTTAAGCTTAGTTTAATTGATGGAGACATCGTAATATATATATTGAACATTCCACTTATTAATTACTCCCTCCATTCTTTTTTATAAGAGTTTGACAAAACATGGATATTAAGAAAGTAGATTTTAGTATTAAATTGATTGACAAATTATATTGATTTTACATATTTACCCTTACAATTAATTGTAGTGCTTTGTATTTTACAAAAGAGAATTTAATGCTATTAAAAAAATTATGCAACATAAATAAGGGTAAGTTTGGAAAATAAATAATTAATGTCATTGATAATTGTAAAAGGGTCTTATCAAAAGGGACAAATTTTTTGTCAAACTAGCTCTTATAAAAAGGGACGGAGGGAGCAGTAACTTTTAAAATGAAGTTTTTACTCACAAAACTACTTAAAAAAAAAAACAAACATTCAATTGGAAACAAAAAATTAACATGGCTCAATTTTCATTTATTTCATTGTCTTATTTCCCATTTTTGCAATCACTCCATATGCATCTAGAAAAATTAGATTTTTTGTTCTCACTGACAACGTGAGTGCCAGAAATTGCATTTCAGTAACAAATGTACATCTGATTTAGATTAGAGGTAACAAATGTACAATTTTTATTTTAAAAAATGTTCATATGGTTATTTGTATAATCACACATATATTTTTTTTAACATCACGCTAATTTTCTTTAAACTACGCAGGCATTATCATTTTAATTACTTTATTGATTAATTAAATAATAAAACAAAAACAAATTGCAAGACAATAGGGCATTATTCCAAAAAAAATAAAAGACAATAACCAAAAAAGTAGAGAACTCAAAATGATTTCTCTAATGGATGAGGAATAGGAGCACCAGTACCTCCTCCACCATAACCAGGAGAAGGATCCCAAATGGCATAGTCCTCTAAATCTTGAGCTTCATGATCAAATTTGTCCCTTAATAATGACCGAGCAATAGACCCCGGAAGAGGTTGTGCCATTGATGAAGATTGAATCGATGTTAATGCTGCTACTGCTATCATCACAACCACCATAATTTTACTTAACACCGCCATAAAAGAAGTCATTATTTTGGTTTGAATGGTATTAATGTTGTTTCTCTTGATGTGAGTAGCGAACGGCGCAACCATATACTAGTACTAGAAAGAAACTCATTGGTAAATTATTATAATACTACCTTTGAAAAAGTCAGAGAAGTACCTTTGGAAAAATTAAATAATGTAAATGTGTGTTTGTAAAACAAATAATTTAAAACCGAAAAATTATTATTTTTTCTTGACCGAAAAACAAAAAAATTAATTATTTTTTAAAATATTATAAGTGTTTACGAGACAATTTGTAACAATTTTATAAAAATAAATAAATAAATTTTTTGGGTTTTTATAAGAAATCTTTTTAAAATCAAATCAGTAATATTTTTTTAAGGAAAATCAAATAATATTAACTTGCAAAGAAAATATTCAATATAATGATAATTGATTTGAGTGGAAGCAAGTCATTAGCTCACACCGAATGAATGACATATCATGTTTCTTGTATGTGTATTGTGTAGTGTGTTCGGTGTGGTCCATGGCAAATATTCGTTTGTTGCATTTGTTAGGTAGTTCAGTACTATTATCAATCTTTTTTTCAATTTGGTTTTTAACTATATAAATATATTAAATAATTTATAAAATTGTTTCGGGTTAGTCCAAGGTATTTTCTCTATGGATTGGGTAACCTTAGTCACTAGTTCTTAGGCGGACCATCACATGGACCGACTCTAGTGGCACACAGGAACAGAGCCATTAGACCGCTCTTAGATATTGGATTCAAGGTTTCTGGCGATATGACAAAACCTGTCCAAGAGAACAATTGTTTCACAAAAGGTTTTAGGTTTGCAAAACTCTAATCTTACTCCTATAAAGCCTGACGTACTCCTTGTCAAGATCGAGATATGCGATATTTTGAACCCTAAACCTCTATCACTTACGGTGTCTACTTACCCGATCGTTAGAATGTTTGCAGGTACACCCTCCACCTCTAGGGTTTGACGGTCAACAATCCGCCTTCAATGACATTCACAATCACTTCCCGCCAGAGATCTCAAATCCAAAAAGACCATAAATTGTCATTAATCCATCAATTTAGTTTGTAAATTCATATGAAAATATATGAAATAGAATGATAGTTCAAAGACTACCTCAAAAACTTAAATTAGTTTGAATAGAACTTAGTATATTTCTTTAGTTTATGATTAAATTGAAGAGAGATTAATAGTTCAAAAATCAAATAGATGGTTTATTTTATAGAGTATACACTTTGGCATCAATTTGACATCAATTGATCATAATGTGATTGATTCATTGACGGTCGGTCATTGGTATTTCTTACATCTTTGACAATAAGCCGGAAACAAAAAGTAGTAGAGAATTCAAATTTATTTCTCTTGTGCATAAGGAATAGGAGCAGCATGAGTTCTTCCACCAAAAACAGGAGAAGGATCCCAACTGCCATAGTCCTCTAAAACTTCAGCATGATGATCAAATTTGTAACCTTGATGGTTCACATTGTCCCTTAATAATGGCCGAGAAATAGACGCTGGAGGAGGTTGTGTCATCGATGAAGATTGAATCAATGTGAATGCTGCTATAATCACGACCACCACAATCTTACTTAACACCACCGTAAAAGAAGTCATGATTTTGGTTTGAATGATAATTTGGTTTCTCTTGATGTGAGTAAACTTTGCGCTGCTAGCCCCTATAGAAAGAAAGTCATGTTGGTAAAATACTTTGACCCAAAAAGTATATTATTATACTACCTTTGAAAAAGTCAAATCAGTGCCTTTGAAAACATTAAATTCATTTACTCCATATAGTCATTGATATATATATAACAAAAAGTTATTTTTTAAATTTATGAAATAATTGATGTATCCAAACCATTTTCTAAATCAAATACATCAATCATATTTTATAAATTTTAAAAAATAAATATTTTCTTATATTAATTATAGTTAGAGTATTTTTTTTAAATATATGCCTTTATTACTTTATTTATGAATATATCTCTTCTTTTTTTTGTTAAAAAAAATAAATATCTCTTATTTGGTTTAGAATATAAAAAGTCGATATTGATAGCATATATACACAATACTCCCTCCTATCTTTATTATAACAAGAAATTTATTTTTTAGGTTCATAGAATGTTTGATATATTTGGTCCATATCATAGATTAAATATATTAAATATTCTATAAATTATAAAATTAGTATTTTCTCATAATAAACACCGAATATAATATAATGTTATAATCATACACATCTCAAATATTTATTATCCAACAACTATTTTTAGAATCCTATCCGTAATTATATTAGAAATTAGAAATTCATATAATAATGGACGAAAGAATAACAAGTTTTTTATATAAAAAAAAGAAGAAGAAGAAAGAATAACAAGATTGTCCATCATAAATATATAGTCATTCAAGTCACTAGGTTTGGTCTAGTGGTGAGGGGGTTGGATAATATCCATGAGATCCTAGGTTCGATTCTTATTGGCAATATTATAAACAAAAAAAATGTAGTTATTCATAGCAAAAACATAAAATGGGAAAACACAGAGTAAATGTCAAACCAACATATATTGAGGTCCGAGACAAATTATAAATGAAATCTTTTAATTTAAATGTTGGACCAACATATATTGAGTAAATGTTGGACCAACATATATTGAGGTCAGGCAAAACATAAAGCGTTGTGGAACGAGAAAATACTTTGTAGCATTCCCAAACAATAGATGAACAGTAGAGATAGAGATTAATTTGAAATAGGATCTTACTAACTAGTCCTAGATCACTAGTTAAGAAAACCAATGCTTTTAATTTACTATACTATTTTAGTTTTTTTTATAGATATATTATTTTAGATTACTTCTTTGACGCAAACAAACTTAAAATATTTCATTTATGTAATGGTAATAATACAACTCAAAATAACATAAAAATAATACGAGAAGTGTGAGGTATAGTTGTCCGTGCAAAGATATAAATTCTTGTTTGTTTAACGCATAGTAAAACTATAAATCTATGTTATGGCTTACAATCATCAAGAATTACACCATACTCAAATATTATTGGAGCATGGCTCTACAATCATCAATAATTACTCATACTATTTTAGATTATTGATAATGCAAGACTAGGTGGATACATTTTACTACACCTAAAGAAAGTTGATACAGTCTAGGGATACGATGAATTGGTTCATCAATGTTATTTACTTTTAGTTGTTTTTTTTTTTTTTTTATATATATAGCCAAAAACAATAAAATTATTATAAGTTCATACACATAAATAAAATTAAAAGAGCTAAGGTTCAAATCTTGATCAAAATATTCGACCTAACAATTTTGTTAATTTTTTTTCGGTCGAGTTAGAATATGTGAACAGTTTTTTTATTTATTTAGTCATTGTATCACATTGATAGGGAAGAATCCAAAGTTCAACATGTTTTTTTTTTTTTTTGACCAAAGTTCAAGATGTTTTGACAACGAAGGAATAGGGGATATATACTGACAGTCAGTATGTCAAATCACAAGGGTAAAATAGTAAATCAATTAAACTTTAGATTTAGCGGGCGAAACGGTTTCATATTTTCGCGGAATCCATAGCCTATACCCCATAACCCGCTTCATCTCATTCTCCACTCCGTTATCTCTCTCTCCGGTCACCACCGGCGGCCACCGAGACAGAGACAACGGTATCACACATTTTCCCCTTTATCTTCCAATTCAATCACAAAAGCGATCGTTGCTTTGCTTTACAGATTATTTAAATTTTCACGTAGGTTTTGTGAGTAATGTGGAAAATACGATAGCGAAACGTTGAAGAAACGAAATGGATAAAAAAGGTGTTGTTATTGCTGTTGTTGCAACGATTACGAATTTGTTGATTTTTGAATTGGTGTTTTGATTGTGGCTTGTGAAAGATTAGAGAAACGACGACGTCTGTAATGGAAGTCGGAGAAGAGGAACAAGGAAACACGGTTCCTCAGAATAATGGCCAAGAAGAGAGAATCTATGTTGCAATTCGAGTAAGGCCTTTGAACGAAAAAGAAAAATCGAGGCATGATGTATCAGAATGGGAATGCATTTCTCAAAATGCTATCAGATTCAAGAACAATGGCCATGCAGAACAGCGATCGTCGGTGGATACATACACATTTGGTAATAATTAACATGTTAGTTATTGTTATCTAGGGTTATTTATTTCTTTGATGTGTTTGTTGTAGTTGTAATTTATGGAAATTTTGATTCCATTAATGTTATTCTATTTTTCAAGCATTTTGATTTTCTGAATCCCTAATCCTATTTTAATGATGATTTGTTGGAAGCAGATAGGGTATTTGGGGAAAAGTGTCCTACTAAGCAGGTTTATGAGCAAGGGATTAAGGAAGTTGCTCTTTCAGTAGTTAGGGGTATCAATTGTGAGTAAAATAACATTCTTCCTATTCTTGTTGTATGCTTGGTGATAGATTACATTTATTTGTTATGGTTGCTAGTAGAAGGGGAAGTTTTAGTTTTATTTTGTTTCTCATTAATGAATCATAATCTCAGGTAGCATTTTCGCGTACGGTCAAACAAGTAGTGGAAAGACATATACCATGACTGGAATTACTGAACTTGCAGTGAAGGATATATATGAATACATAGAGAAGGTATAAAGCAATTTGAATATATGATATTGTTTGATTGTTGGCAAAAGATGACATTTCTTCTTGTGTTTCAGCATAAAGAAAGAGAATTTATTTTGAAGTTCTCAGCCTTGGAAATATATAATGAAGCGGTGAGAGACCTTCTCAATTCAAATGCTACCACACTAAGACTTCTAGATGATCCAGAGGTAAACTTAATAGCATATTTCCTATATTATGTTAATGTCTAGATTTTCTGGCCTTATTCTTTTGAATGGTTGAAAATCTATATGCCTTGAACAGAAAGGGACTATTGTTGAGAAACTTACCGAGGAGACTCTGACGGAGAGAAGTCGGTTGCAGCAACTTATTTCAAAATGTGCAGGTACCTGGGTCTAATTAGTATTTTTCTTATAATGCTTTTGATAGCTTCTGATGCTCCATTTTCAAGCCAAGCCATATCATTATATGTGTATATCTTGCAGCTGAAAGGACAACGGAAGAGACTGCCATGAATGAAACAAGCTCCAGATCTCATCAAATTCTTCGACTGGTATTCACTTTATTACAAAATTACTTAGTAATTGAGATTAATATATCGCATTTTATTCCTGAAGTTTCCGAAATTAGTGAGTTTATGATTGGTTTTCTTCAGACAGTTGAAAGCAACCCTAGTGATTTTGTAGGCACTGCAAAATCTGGCGCAGTTTTTGCCAGTGTGGTAAGTTCTTTGCCTCTTCTGGAGGGTGGGTATTGGGGGTGGTTGTGTTTGTGTATATTTAAATTGCCTGGTATATGAAATGAACAAGAGTTAGTTTCTTTGCACAGAATTTTGTTGATCTAGCAGGAAGTGAGCGTGCTTCTCAAGCATTATCAGCAGGAACAAGATTGAGAGAAGGTAGTCACATAAATCGCAGTTTACTGACCCTAGGAACTGTTATCAGGAAACTAAGGTAGAATTTCCTCCTGTTTTTTTTTGGCTTCTTATTCTTCATAAGTTTGCTTGTCCTGCAATAGCAGATTATTCATATAATTTATTGAAATTGTTGATTAAGGTGTTTTGTTTACCGGTGGGTGGAGTAGTTTCGTTTGTCAGGAAATCTAAAGAGCAGATATTCTTTCTTGTTGCTGATTTACATTTCTCGTGAAACTTCATTGTTAGGATCTCTCAAGTCACAACTCAAGATTATTATTTACCAAACACCGATCACTTATAAATTTGGGTCATGTATAATATTGAAACCTTGCTCGTTATTCTATATCTTAACAGGTCACTACCCGCATTCTGATTCCATCTTTCCAATATACGAAACATAATACCAAATTTACAGCGGGCCATTCAAGACACAGCCAAGCTAAGAGCTAACTGAGATGGGTTGGGTTCTAGAAATCAGTCCTGAATTAATGAATCTTTTGGGTTGGGTTTGTTTTACACTTTGCATTCACGAGTTGTGTCGACTAGGCAATGTTGCATAAAATTTGGATAATAAAATGCTAAGAAAATAATTTATGATACATAACTTTAGTGTAGTTTATTTCTAAACATATATTTAAAACATTTTAGGCTAGCACTAATGCTACATTTGGCGATCCTGGTTAATTAGGAAGTTATGCAATTCCAACATGAATTTGTATAAATATAAGAAAATCCATAAAATTTGAACTAGCAACTTTAAAGAGATTTTGTTAACAGGTCTTGTTGCATTGTCTATGCTTCAGTCTTTTGACTGAATGTCCTGTTGAATCAAGACTCAATATGGCATTGGAGTAGGCACGTCTCTTGTGCATTTTATAAAGTTCTTTTATTTTCCAAGCATACAATTTTCAATTCACTGATTATTGATTCCTTTTCATTGCATCTTCAATTTTGTGGTTTTATTAATCTCTTACCTTGGATGTGGACTGCTTTCCCCTGCCTCTAGTTATCATTATTGAAAGTTATCTTTTATAATAATTCCTGCCCTTTTTTCTTCATCTCTTTACTTCATTACATAAACAATCTAAATAATAAATGTAATTATTGATTGCAGCAAGGAAAGAAATGGGCACATTCCTTACAGAGACTCTAAGCTTACTCGCATTTTACATAACTCTTTAGGAGGCAATGCCAGAACAGCCATCATTTGTACAATTAGTCCTGCACGCAGCCAGGTTGAGCAATCAAAAAATACTCTGTTTTTTGCTGGTTGTGCAAAACAGGTGACTACGAATGCTCGGATCAACGTTGTGATGTCAGACAAGGTTTTGGTAAAGCAACTACAAAAGGAATTGGCTAGAATGGAGAATGAGTTGAAGAGCTTAAATACCACCATACTTAAGGAAAGGGAACTTCAGATTGAACAGGTGAGGAAGACTCGATCAATTCACTATTTTGGAGGGTAATTATACTCTACAGTATATTAGCATTGCATCAAATATTATGACAATACTTTAAACAATTTTTAGAATTTTCGCTCACTTAAAACAATATTGCAAGTATGAACTTGGTTAAAAAATATTAACTAACTGCTTCAAATGAAAATAAATAGTCAGCCTGTATTCATTATGAATTTATGATGCTTATTTTTCCTTCAAATTAGTGATGTTTCATACCCAAACCAGTTTGTGTTTGCTGCTAAAAGATAATACAACCCATTGCATGACATGTCCTTTGTTTCCTTTTTTCCTATTTTCCTCAGTACGAAGCTTAGGAGCAATGGAACAGGAGGAAGTTGTGTATTTTCCGTTTTCATAAATGTCCTTATTCCTTGTGAATAGTCACATCTTAGTTTCTTAAATCTCAAATAATGGTCAGAAATTATAATTTTTAAATTTGTCGTTCCCTTTTTTATAATCATAGATTTTGTGATCATCGGGCCCTTTTATAATAGAATTTCTATTAATAGTTAGATCATTATCCTGTCTTTGACTTAGAACTAGAATCAGATTCACTTAGTATAATTGTTAACTTGTTAATGCTGACTATGGACCATCAAAAGAAATTTCTGTTTGCTTGGTGGAAATGAAATATGGATGGGGCTAGTGGTTTACACTCACAGATAACCTAATTGCAGAAAGAATGTAGAAAAGATAAGAATTTTGTTGTTTTTTTATCGGTTGATAACTTTATTTATCACTCCTTTTCTTCCTTAATTTGAAAATATGCAGATGGATAAGGAGATCAAAGAACTGACTCGGCAACGCAATCTCTTTCAAAATTTGCTACAGTCAGTTGGGAAAGATCAGGCTATAAGAGTAGATCAAGATTGGGCCTCACAATGGTCAGGTGTTGCTAATGATCCTAGTCCAGTTTCAGACATCATTTGTGAGAATCTTGAAAGAACAACGTCCAGTTCATCTATTTCTAATGAACACCTTTTCAAGCAATCTGTGAATTCTGAAGACAACTTTCTCTTGGATGGTTCTCCTCCTACATTTGTTGGGCCTGATCCATGTCAGGGTTGGGAGGAGATGGGTAAAAGATCTGAATCTGAAGATAACTGCAGTGAAGTATCGTCTGTTGAAATAAAAGAAGTGGAGACAGAGCACAAAACATATAATAATTCCTCCGTTCCTGTTTTTGAAGAAAGTGAAGGAAATTCACCCATGATTCAATTTGTGGACGTAAATGATAAATCATCCTCAGGGAATGGGCATAGCGATCAAGATGCTTCTGAGCATAAAACTGACGACATTAAAGGGACCAACAACCATCTTGTGGATCTCTCCATGAAATCTAATGACTCATTTGAGTCCGAACCTTGTTGCTTGGCTGCCATGTCTCCTCCTCAGGTATATAAGGTGGATGAGGAAAATTCACCACATCCTCAGTTCGGTAAGTTGGAGCAGAATGCTGAATCATCCTTAGGGAATGAGCATAGCAATCAAGATGCTCATCATCAAAAAACCGAGGACATTATAAGGACCAACGACCATATTGTGGACCTCTCCATGAAATCTAATGACTCATTTGAATCCGGACCTCATTGCGTGGCTGCCATGTCTCCTCCTCGGGTAGATAAGTTGGAGCAGAATGTTAAATCAGCCTCAGGGAGCAAACATAGTGATCAAGACGCTCCTCATAAAAAACCCGAAGACATTATAAGGACCAACGACCATCTTGTGGACCTCTCCAGAAAATCTAATGAGTCGTTTGAATCTGAACCTCGTTGCTTGGCTGCCATGCGTCCTCCTCAGTTAGATAAGTTGGAGCAGAATGTTAAATCATCCTCAGGGAAGGGGCATAGCGATCAAGATGCTCCTCATAAAAAAACCGAGGACATTATAAGGACCAATGACCATCTTGTGGACCTCTCCAAGAAATCTAATGACTCATTTGACTCCGAACCTTGTTGCTTGGCTGCCATGTCTCCTCCTCAGGTAGATAAGTTGGTGCAGAATGTTAAATCATCCCCAGAGAATGGGCATAGCGATCAAGATGCTCCTCATAAAAAAACCGAGGACACTATAAGGACCAACGACCATTGTGTGGACCTCTCCAAGAAATCTAATGACTCGTTTGAATCTGAACATTGTTGCTTGGCTGCCATTTCTCCTCCTCAGGTAGATAAGGTGGATCATGAAAACTCACCCCATCCTCAGTTCGGTAAGTTGGAGCTGAATGTGTCACCGCCTTCGTTTAATAACGTGGACCAGGAACCCACGTTACCTAGTCAGTATGATCAGGAAGAGCTTAAAACTATGTCGCCTCCTCAACTTGATTATCTGGAACAAGTATCCTTCAAATCACCAGCTAGTGTCGAAAAGGAATACTCTACTAGTTTGGTATACTTTCCTGAGAAGCTATCTGAACCGAAGTTACGTGCCAAAAGGAGAAAACCTTCTAGAAAATCTTCTCAAATTCACGAGATGCGTGCTTCAGTGGAAGATGCGGAATCTGTTATGGATTCTGATGAGGAGGAAACTTCCAGCGTCCTTAATTTTGTTGTAAGAATGAATGATAGGGCTAAGTCAAAATCAGCGGACAAAGACATTGATAATCGTATGGTAAGGACCAACGAAAATTCTGATGTCATCTATCTTTCTTGCTTCATAACTCTTTTTGACTTTAATTATTAGTTACGAGACTTTTTGGTGAAAAGACGAAACTTAAGAAATAATAATAGCACATGTACTTTATCATTATGCTAATACTTAAAATGGCCTGAATAGTGTGTAAAATTATAGTATTTGAGATGCAATAAGCATGTGTCACTTTTCCCATTTGGTTAAAAGTTCTTCATGCTGTTTAACAATAGTGTAAGCCCCAGACTTGGTTTTGTCCAGCCAGAATAATTACACATACTCGAGCACCAAATGTTATCTTTGAATTTTCACTATAAAATGTAATTTTCTACTACTTACTAGATTTTTTTTTTATATATAAGCTATCTTTATATAGAAAATAGGAAGTCTTGTCTGATCATCTTTGTCACCTTTCGTGATTAACTAAATATCACATGATTAAAGTTTTATGATCTCTTTTCCGAGTTCCTGGGTTTCTTAATGAAGTTTCCACTTGTGTATGTTTGTTTTTATGAATGATAGGTACCTGTTAGGACGCCTCGAATCAATAAAAATATGAACAGAGAAAAAGGTCTCAGTTTCCCAGGAGTTTGGGGGGCTTTAATACCCTCTAAATTTGAGATGCAGCAGAGAGATATAGTCGAACTATGGGATGCATGCCATGTGCCACTGGTACACAGATCCTATTTTTTCCTTCTCATCAAAGGCGAACTTTCAGATTCTGTGTACTTGGATGTAGAGCTTAGACGATTGTCCTTTTTAAAGGACGCTTTTTCTAGCGGAAATTACGTTACAGGAGAAGGTCTTGACGTCACACCTAATTCAAGGTAAATTTTTTGTTTCATGAGTAATTTTCAACATTCAATTCACATTTGCAAAAACTTCCAACCATATTGATTGATTTTCACTGGACAGTCCATCCATTCTGCATGTTTCATATTTTTGTATTATACGATGAAATACAGGCATAGTTATGGTCTGTAGTTATGATGTTGCCTAACAGTAGTCTTTTACAGTTGGATCTGAAATTCATAGCTATTTCAATATATTGTTTCCTGAATGTGAACATAATTATACTTAATCATAACATATTTGGAAATAAATCCCTAGCAAATACACCGGTATTGAGAGGTTTTTCTTTTTCGAAAATATATTTGATAGAAACTTCTTACAGACTAATATAAAACTCCCTATTGACATGCTCTTGTTCTTAAAAGTGCAAGTAAAAAGATTTTCTATGGTGTCATATCTAGCTTCATGCCCATTTGGCTTTCAGCATCCTGAAAATGTGAAGCATGAGATCATCTCATGACCGGTGTTTTGATTGTGAATACTTTACACCAAACACTTGCATCAAGTCACAATCACTCTATTTTTATGCCATATATCCAGCATTTTTCACACTACTTTTATGCCACAATTACTTAACAGCCTCATGTCTCTGACTCGTGAGAGGAAAATGCTCAGTAAGCAAGTGCATAAGAAGTTTTCGAGGAGGGGAAGAGAGGAATTATACCTGAAGTGGGGTATTGATTTGAAGACTAAGCACAGAAGTATACAATTGGCATGGCTGGTATGGTCGGATACAAGAGATTTGAACCACATTAGAGAAAGTGCTGCACTTGTTGGGAAGCTTGTTGGTTTTATAAACACGGGTGAGGCCTCAAAGAAAACTTTTGGACTTGGCTTCTTAACCCGACTTAGAAGCAGGGGATCCCCTAATTGGAATGACACAATGTCTACTCTTTAATAGAGCTAGCTTGAGACATTTCAGCAGTTTAAATTCAGGTCGGTTCAATTAGTGTTGCGGTCTGCTTCCATTTTTTCTTCTAGGTTCCATTGTGGTGTATGTATATTGAAAAGAAATGTAAGATGATAGTGATTAATGATTAAATTAAAGTAGATGTTTCCTTCCTTAATTCACCTTCATCTTCTATTCGTGAATAAATTAACATGATGATTTGATAATTTTTTTAACAACTTGTTAATGTTTTGTGCAGGCTTATTTTTTCTGCTTACTGTGTCATATGAGAATGAGAAAAACTGTTTGTCGCACATCATGCTTAATACCCAAGCCAAGATTAGTTAAAAAAAAACAGCGGGGGGAAACAAACAAAAGCAAAATAGAATTTTTGTGCAAATAAATCTGGAAATGATATATCTCAGTTCCACTATTTAAAGTATTTGCTCGATCAAATAACCTATGATTTCCCGGTAAGAGCTGAGAATAATTGCACTTGACAATACATTGATGCAATTGTCAAAGTGACATATTTTGGACACAGAATATTGTGTAACACATCTGGTTTGTTTATCCCCAATCACTAAAAATTCCATTTTTTATATTAATTAATTTGTTATTTCAAGGATGCATAATCCGTGTGGAAAACATTGCTCAGTTGTTATATAGAAAGATGTTCTATTTGTTTGCTAAATACATAATTAGGGAAAGTGAAAACATTGGAAAAAGTTATAGAATCTCAGGTATTGTTGTAAATTTTAATCCGAACAAAACACTTGCGATCTATGATGTCAGCAAGACAGCCACAGAAAAAGTCCACCATTACCATACAGAATAGTACTAAAAGGTTAAAACCCGTATCCAGTTGTAGATATCCAAATAACCCGTATGTAATGAATAGAGTCATATAATGTCCATGTTCCAAAAGTTCAGGCTTTTATCCTGTTTTTTCTTTCTTTTGGTGGAATTCTTTTTTTTTCATTATTATAGAAAAACAAAAAACATACTCCCAGGTTTAGCCCGGATGGATATTTAAAAGGTTTCATTTATGCGTTTTGTCGCTAGGCCAACAAATTTGGTTCTAATGGAAGAGATTAGTTGCCTGAGTAAGATATATAGCAGATTAATATTTAAATACCACTTGAATAAAAGACCTCAAATACATCTGAAGTAGAAGAAGAAAAAAAAAAGAATCTAAACCTTGTGGGGAACAGAGCAATTAAATGAAACCAAGACCCACCCACCCAGTAAATGAAATAAATAAAAAAATAGAGGGAGAGAGAGAGAGAGAGAGAGAGAAACAGTGTTTGCAGTCACCAAAACAGCAAACGCTCCTCTAAACCAGAACAGAGGAAGAAAGAACTAACTAGTAGTACCTAGCTAGCTAGTTGCAAAACCAAGCACAAACAAACAAACAAACAAATAAACACCAATCCCAGAATCCAGTATCCAAACACTCACTCACTCATCATTATTATCTATCTCTCTTCTTCTTCTTCTTCTTCTTCAACTCACAAACACAACAATGCTACCAACAACGGCTATATTTCTCACCTTCATTGCATCACTCACCACCACCTTCACCTTAACACATGCAACATCACAAAACAACTCATCATCTCACTCTGAAATCCAAGCCTTACTAACCTTCAAACAAAACCTTCTTGACCCACTTAACTCATTAACTTCTTGGGATCCATCAACACCATCAGCACCATGTGACTGGCATGGCATTCTCTGTTACAACAACAACAACAACAACAACAGAGTCCACACTATACGCTTACCTCGTCTTCAACTCACTGGTTCACTCACTCCATCACTCTCTAATCTCTCACAGCTTCGAAAACTAAGTCTTCATTCCAACAACCTTAACTCTTCAATACCTTCTTCTCTTTCTCACTGTCTCTTCCTCCGTGCTGTTTATCTTCACAACAACTCTCTCTCCGGTAACCTTCCATCTTCACTTCTCAACCTCACCAACCTTCAAATTCTCAACCTTGCTCGTAACTTTCTCTCTGGTACTATCCCAAATCATCTCTCTAACTCTCTACGGTTCCTTGATTTGTCGTCGAACTCATTCTCCGGCGACATTCCGGGGAACTTTTCATCGAAATCTCAGCTTCAACTCATCAACCTTTCACATAACAGTTTCACCGGAGGAATACCGGTTACTGTTGGAGCATTACAGCATTTGGAGTATCTTTGGTTAGACAATAATCATCTTCATGGAACGTTACCTTCTGCTGTTGCTAACTGTTCCTCTATGGTGCACCTTAGCGCAGAGGATAATTTCATTGGTGGGTTGATTCCTTCAACTATAGGGACGATGCCAAAGCTTCAAGTGTTGTCACTTTCAATGAATCAACTTTCTGGTTTTGTCCCCACTTCACTGTTTTGCAATAATAACACCAATCTTAGAAATGTTCAACTTGGGTTTAATAGACTCACGGGTATTTCAAATCCAAAAAATGGAAAATGTGTTAATGATTTTTTGGAGTTTTTAGACCTTAAAGAGAATCACATTATTCACAATTTGTTTCCTTTTTGGTTGACCAATGTGAAATCTTTGAGGACTCTTGATCTATCTGGAAACTCATTTCCAGGTTCTCTTCCTCAAGATATTGGAAATCTTTTCTTGTTAGAAGAGTTGAAGCTTTCTGATAATTTGTTATCTGGTGTTGTTCCAAGTAGCATTGTGAAATGTAGATTGTTGAAGATTCTTGATCTTCAAAGAAATCGATTTTCTGGTCTCATTCCTTATTTTCTTGGAGAGATGACAAATCTGAAGGAGTTATCTCTTGGTGGTAACTTTTTTACTGGTTTAATTCCAAAGAGTTATGGAACTCTTCATGGGTTAGAGATTTTGGATTTAAGCAACAACAAGCTCAATGGGATTTTGCCTTTGGGGATCATGCAGTTAGGTAACATGAGTGTTTTGAATCTCAGCAACAATAGATTCTCCGGTCAAGTTTCGTCTCGAATTGGAGACTTGATGGCTTTGCAGGTTCTTAATTTGAGCCAATGTGGGTTTTCTGGTAGTGTTCCAGCTACATTGGGGAATTTGATGAACCTGAGAGTGTTGGATTTAAGTAAACAAAATCTTTCAGGTGAGTTACCTGTTGAGATTTTCGGATTACCGAGTTTGGAAGTCGTGGCACTTGATGGAAACCGTTTGAGTGGTTCTGTTCCTGAGGGTTTCAGCAGCATTGTTAGTCTAAGGTATCTTAATCTTAGTTCTAATGCTTTTGTTGGTAACATTCCAACAACTTATGGTTTTATAAGTTCCTTAGTTGTTCTTTCTTTGTCTCACAATTTCATTTCTGGTTCAATACCTAATGAGATTGGTGGTTGTTCTCAACTTGAAGTGCTTCAGCTTCGATCAAATCATCTAGTAGGTAACATTGCTCCGAGTGTTATCTCTCAGCTTTCACGTTTAAAAGAGCTTAATTTGGGACAAAATGGACTCAAAGGTGATATCCCAGATGAGATATCAAAGTGTTCATCTTTGAGTTTACTTTGTTTGGATGGTAATCACTTAACTGGTCCTATACCACAATCCTTGTCAAAACTATCAAGTTTGAAATGGTTGAATCTCTCTTCAAATCAATTGACAGGAGAAATTCCTGTTGATCTTTCGCGCATTTCGGGCTTGAAGTATTTAAATGTTTCCAACAACAATCTAGAGGGCGAGATTCCAGAAATGTTGAGTTCTAAGTTCAATGACCCTTCTGTGTATGCAATGAACAAAAGGTTATGTGGGAAACCATTGCATAAAGAATGTGGAAAATCGAAAAGACGGAAGAGAAAAAAGCTAATCATCATCATAAGTGTTGCAGCTGCAGGACTATGTCTTTTAGTATTGTGTTGCTGTGGCTATGTTTATAGTCTCTTAAGATGGCGAAGAAAGCTTCGAGAAGGAGTAACAGGCGAGAAGAAACGTAGTCCAACAAGTGCAGGCTCAAATGGAGAAAGAAACAGCAGAGGAAGTGGTGAAAATGGAGGGCCAAAACTCATAGTATTCAACAACAAAATCACCTATGCAGAGACATTAGAAGCAACAAGAAACTTCGATGAAGAAAACGTTTTAAGCCGAGGAAAACATGGACTTGTTTTCAAAGCCTCATATCAAGATGGAATGGTTCTATCAATTCGTAGACTTCCAAACGGAGCAACATTGATCGATGAAACCACATTCCGCAAAGAAGCAGAATCATTAGGTAAAGTTAAGCATCGAAACTTAACCGTTCTACGCGGCTATTATCCAGGACCGCCGCCTGATGTAAGACTATTAGTCTATGATTACATGCCAAATGGAAATTTAGGTACATTGCTTCAAGAAGCTTCACAACAAGACGGTCATGTTTTGAATTGGCCAATGCGTCATTTAATTGCATTGGGTATTGCTCGCGGATTGGGTTATTTACACTCGGTGGAAATTGTTCATGGTGATGTTAAGCCACAAAATGTTCTTTTTGATGCTGATTTTGAAGCCCATTTATCTGAATTCGGGTTAGACCGGTTAACAATGGTTAATGTCCCCGGCCCAATAGAATCCGCGGCATCATCATCATCATTGACGACAGCGCCAGTTGGTTCATTGGGTTACGTGGCACCGGAAGCGGTGCTAACCGGACAAGTGACAAAGGAAGGAGATATATACAGTTTTGGGATAGTTTTATTGGAGATATTGACAGGAAGAAAAGCTGTGATGTTTACACAAGATGAAGATATAGTGAAGTGGGTGAAGAAACAATTACAAAAAGGTTTGATTTCTGAGTTATTGGAACCTGGTTTGCTTGAGATTGATCAAGAATCATCAGAATGGGAAGAGTTTTTGTTAGGTGTTAAAGTAGCACTTCTTTGCACAGCACATGATCCTCTTGATAGACCTTCTATTAATGATATTGTTTTCATGCTTGAAGGTTGTCGTGTTGGACCTGATATTCCTTCTTCTGCTGATCCTACCACACTACCTTCTCCTGTTTCTTGATTGTTCATTTTTTTTTAGGATGATGATATTTAAAATATTTCATCCCTTCTTGCAGATTATCTTTCACTTTTTATTTTGTGTAATCTAGTGAAAATTTGTTGGGTGAATAATATTTTTTTAATATGTTAGTATTGAATTAAAATTTTGGAATTTATTTTTTGTAAGATGATGGTAGTGCTAATGCTAGTCTTACATTCATTCATGTAGTCAACACATCCTTAATTATTGAATTAAGATTGCACCAACTTGTCAAATTGAAGAAGTAAGAACTCCCAAAATATCACAAAAAATCAAATGAGCCCGACACGTATATTCACCACCAATAAAAAAAAGTCTGTAAACATAGTTTAGTCGGTAGGAATATCGCATTTTATATGCAATAGTCAGAATTCGAATTAAAAATTTTCCACTTATTCATTTTAATATGTGAATTTTTAACAATTAAATTATTTGACAAAAGAACAAAAACAATGAGCATATAAAGTCTCATGATTATCCGCACTAACAATGTTATTAATTCTAATCCACTTCTTCTTCATTCACAGTGTTAATTGTTCCTTAATTGCTGCGCCAGGCATTAGTATTATGCTAAGTGTGGCTTTGACTAAAACGGCGCCGTTTTAAAGTGGTCAAACTTCCGGAATTTCTTGCACCTGTGACAATAGTAATAGTAATAGTAACGCTAAGGTTCGTTGACCGTGGTCGTAGAAAAGGATATATCCACGTGTTGTGTTAGGAACATAAAGAAAAGTAGCCGTTAAGATGGTGACATGGAGCTTGTGGGGTAGAGTAGAGACAAGAACATCTCGAAAAAAGGCTAATGGATGGTGCGCTCCGTCGAAAGTTGTTGTTTTTTCTAATACAAAACAAAAATGGTTGGTTAGTGGATCATCAAAAGATTTTTTTAGAAATGAATTCATGAATGCAACACGTATTCATGTTACAAAAGCACGTGCAAACATTTGGGATACATTTTTTTTTCATGCTTTTAAGCTTTAATAAACAAAATTTATTTCAAATTCATTTATAATTAAGGAGTACCACAAACCATTGTACAAATTTATAGTAAGTGTTTCCATATTGTCCAAATTATAAAGGGGTAAATTAGGTCTCACCTTTTTTCTTTTCTACAAAAATGGTGCTTATAACATATCATAATCATTAATCATATTGTGTTGAATACAATTTGATATATCAATCATTATTTGGACACAAATTAAAAATATGGTCATTTTTATAAAAAGTATGAGAGATCGAATTTGTTTGTCTCTTAATAAACTCAATACAGGATTTTATATACAAAGAAAAAAAAAACTATTTTACAATTGCAAATAATATCATCAAACCCTATAAAAAAATTTCAATTAGAGAGGAATCTATCCACCACCGATTTTAATTCGAGCTAAAAATCTATAGGACCCAAACTATGGTCATGAAATTAATTAAATGATGATAGAAATCCGAGAGTTTTGCACCCAAAAAAAAGGAAATGCGAGAGTTTAACCAATATACACCTCACATCTGCGCAAATCAATCAATTTTTACAAGGATAAAAATATCATTGAGCACTTAAATAAAATGACGTGTGTTTTTTATACTTTAACCAAGGTCCTAGGTTCGACCCTTGGTTTGGTCATGTAGTAGTGTTAAAACTCGAAGTTTGCCAATAATTGTCTTCTATTTGAATTTTATAAGGCTCGAGAGATTAATCTATGTAGTTGCATAGATATCCATTTATGAAAGAAAAGAATACTATCATTTTCATCTTTGATACTAATACAAATTTCAATTCCTCGTTTGTTGCTAGTTAACATCATGAGTTAAGGCTTCCATGATTTGACATAATGTGCAAAACTTGCTTGCCAATCATAGCTAGATTAAAAATTGATAAGTCCGTAAAACTCATATCACCATCATTCTTGTACGTAGAGTTTTTTCAAACAACTAATATATGCCCTTATTATGACTACCAAAGTGATCCCACCAAAAAAAGGTTCATCATCTTTGTGATCAATTCCATCACATTTTATGATACGCAACATTTGATAGGTAGTGCATCCATCATACATTATCTTTCTAAAATAGTTATTTAATTTTCACTTTATTTCATTACTCATTCAAGGTTTTTTCTAACGTGTTTATTTAAGCTCTCTAGTTTAGTTTCTCTTCTACTTTAGATTTTTAAAAATATTCATCCTCACAATATGACATAATAATTGAAGAAAAATGCTTTTTAGACTCCCTATGTTGCTACCTAGGGTTCTGTTTTGATGAAAATGCCCTTAACAAAGATTTTAGAACGTATATTCCGAAACTAAGTAGTTTTGGAACGTATGTTTCGAAACAAACTTATATATAGAAAGATGTAGTTGTTGAACAAAATATATAGAAAATGGATTTTTGAAGAAAAAAATGATGATACGCACCATATATATGAGGTAATTTTGAGAGAAAAAATTATGTTTTGGAAGTTACGAACCGCAAACGCTTAATTTTGGAATATAACTTTCGAAATCAGCCTATATATGCATTTTGGATTGTATAATCCGAAGTACACTGGATCCAATATGAGGGATATTTTGAGATTTTTGGAGGACCTAATAGCACCCAAAGGGGCCTAAAAGAGCAATATTCGGAATTGAATTAGATTTTAATTAAGGACCAATTAAGTTTAGTTTTAATACTAAGTGGCCTATGTACTAGGAATTTTGAGCAGAAGCCGGACCCCTAGTGCGTTGTCACACAGATATGCGCACTAATTTTGTGAAGACATTATTACATATCATATAGTACGAAAATACATGTATTCACTCAGTATCCCACGAGAGTGTTACTGACGTTATAAGAGAATCCAATTGTAGACACTGACAAAGTTGAGATGGAAAAGACATGAAGAAGATGTTGCGTGATATTAAATATAGTAGGCAAAGATGTCATTGCATGGCCAAAACTCTGAAACAAATAAATAAAAGCCTGCTGCGTTAATGTATTTGGTGTGTGTGAAGAGTGCTTGAAAGCAAGAGCTGTCATTGTTTTTGACCTATTTAATTGAACTCATCTCATGGTTTTGGTGTGTGTGAGTAATAACACTTAAGACACATTTATTCAAGTTCATATCAAATATGTAGAGACAGAGGGGAGAGGGCTATGAATCTTCTAAGTCATTTTTGTCTTATTGTTCTTAATGTTTACTGTCACAACACTTATTCAATGTTTATGAACATAAGTATCTCACTTATTTAGTCAAAAAAATAAATAATATCTCCACTTGCAAGTTGCAACTATAGAAATTAGTTTCTCAAAACAATTATAATTTATTTATAGGACTGATTCCTCCCAACACATGTTTTTTAGTTCGCAATGACGATATTGAACTCCCAAACAATTAGTAAAAATAACTCAAATATTTATCATTTGTGTCGCACGGTTTTGGTGACCAACACAATTTTCACTTAACTAAAATCGTGTAAATTGTAGAGAATTCATTTTCAGATGTCCATTCACCCCACCTATAAAAACACAAGTAGCTGCTTGTTTAGCCCTGAAGCCAATGTGGTAGGTACTATACTATACTCCTTTTTTAACTCCATTGCTCTTTCTTCATTTGAGCAAGTCTCCAAAGCAAAAACAGAAGGGAAAATTGGTACAAAAGTACTACTAGTAAGTGGTAACTTATCAACCAGGACAAATTCTGTGGGAGTTCTGATTGTGTGGGGACTGGGGCCTCACAATAATAAGAAGATATCTTTCTCGTGAAAAATATTTGATCTTAAATTACAAATGACCCATTCACATTTCACAGCATAGTTTTGTCGCATTTGTGCAACAAAGTTTTACGAGAATATGTTTCTGTAATGAAAGTTCTCCTACAAATCATTTTATTGAAATTACAATTACATATATTTCCAGTAAGTTCCACTTTACTGAGAAACAACACACGGGCTTCATTAAATTATGAAATTTCATTGGTGAAAAAATAAAAAATAATATACACGGATCGGTGCAAAATTATATCCTACGCAGAGGATAGCCCTTCAGGAAAAGATTCATTGTCTGGATTTGGTGTAAGAAACCTTCGACAAGCATATAACACAGCTGAATGGAAGCCACTTGGGTTGTCGATGAACACAAAATGTCCGGCCTGCAACAGAAGTAATTAACTTTGTAGTTCTAATAATAATAAAATTACTTCATTTTTGGGGAGGTAATGATGAAAATAATACCTGAGGGACCCTGATAATTTCACACGGAACCTTCATATGCTTGCGAGCTTCTTGGGCACCTTCATAATTCATCCAATCTTCGGTACCATATATGAATGTGGTGGGCACCTTCCACTCTGGAGCACTGCAACAAAGTGATGTAGGATAAAACATTACACCAGAAGTCAACAATATTATTAATTACAGGTAAATGGGGACTCCGTATTTGAAACTAGAGGTGAAATCTTAACAAGACATTGGCTAAAAACCATGGGATATTAATCCTAGTATTCAAGATATTTATCCAAAATTTGCAAATAAAAAAACGTTCCAGTTTTTCTCATGGTCTCCTGAACTTTTTCCTAAATGTCTGCTTTTATTTTTGGCTGAACCCTTGGTTAGACTTGGACATTTCCGGTATGCATATCGTTACACTACGCAGGAGGCTTCAATATTTTCGACCCCCTTCAACAATCAAGCCCCAAGAAGCAGGCTAACTGACTCTGTATCCTAAGTATATAATATCTCTATCATCTATGTGGCATGATTATTAAGTCTTGAAGGCATTCATCTGAAATTGGAATACATTTTCTTAACAAAACAGCTTATCTGATGGGAAGAGAATGATTGTCAAACCTGTGAAGAAGGGGCATCCTAGCAAATGCTCCAAATGCAAAAATATATTTTAAACACAGCTCTCCACTAGCTTTGGCCGCCAATGTATGATAAACATAATCTTCAATAGATAGAAACAAATTAGATTCACCAAAAAAATAGAATTAGAATACTGTTATATTTAAACCATATATCAATTTATATCTTGCCATACCTGGTAGCAAACTTGATTCCTCTTCAGTCAGTTTTTGCCCCGTTGAATGTGTACCAAACCTAGCACTTGTATATTTGCGGACCATGTTAGGACCCCAAGGACCAAAACCTCTGCCAAAGATGCATTAAAAACATATTAATAAAATCAATAAAATAAGGAAAATGCTAACTAGGGCACTAGTTAAGGAAACAAAAAAGTAAATTTTGTACTGAAATTAGCATTTTTTATATTTTTAAAAATTTGAGCACAAATTCCAAAACAACTTTACTAGTAGTTACTACCATGACCCATAAAAATAAAATAATATATATAACTACTGTTGGTATGCAGAATGGTGAGTCCATTTTATACTTTATTCTATGGAGTAAGTATTCTCATGTTTGTTGGTCAAAAAACATGTAATGGTGATTCATTTCCATGGCTCATTCCACAGAAGCAGAAATGACAGTTCCTTCCCAATAGGAGGAGGATTGGTGATTCCATGCTCCGTGGATAATATTTAGTTCTGTGGTTTATAAATTCGATATTAGAAGTATCATAAAGTGAATGCAAACTTTTCCCCCAAGTAGAATACTGACTCCATCCCCTCTTCCCCACAATTTACAATCCCATATTTGATTTGAGTACTAACAATGGAAAGTGATTTGCAACCCAAGCAGCGAGCACCTTCTGCTTGTAACCATAATAAGAGAAAAAAGGAAATTGTGCTCATGGTACCATACAGGTCTTGCCATGGAAGAATCCAACAAAGGGGATCTTTTACAGACAGTCTTACCACTTTTTTTGACCTCTTAGTCACATGAAGGCAAATCCAAGTCTCAGCCCATTGATTAACCCAGGGGTCTCATTCTATAGTATAAAAGTTCTTCCAAAATGATTTCATCCATGACTTTAGAATTAGTAATAATAACTCATTATTAACGAACTTAAGTCAATACACCGGTCTACTTCGGTGATAAAATTATCAAATAGATATCAACTAGAACTCATTAGTAATCAAGATAATTTAAGTCAATATGCCAGTCAACTTCAGTGATAAAAAAAATTTCAAATACATATTAAAGGAAGGAAGTCCGTCAATATTAATTTTCATTTCAAAGAAAACTTATTTTAAATTTTATGATTTGGTGTGGTGAGTATGAGCATCCAGTTGCCACGACAGATATTCTAGTTAAATAATCAGATGAAATAATCAAACAATCAGAAGACTGAGATAGTGAAAGACTCTACAGTATCAACAAACTGAGGTATACCAAGGGAAGTACAAGAAGCAATATAATAAGGGAAAATTGTATATTTTCTAACGAACCTAAGCCTCATTATAAACAAAAGTCTACACAAGCATCACAATTCACGAAGCACCTTAAACTGTCCGATTAAAAAAATTGTGCCAACTTATCATACGATGATAAAAATCGGACACAGTAGTCTTACCTGACAACTTTTTGAGGTGTAAAATTAGATTCCCATAGATGGTTCAAAACTGCTCCCTTCCATGTTGCTCGAAACTTTGTAATAAACTCGGTCTTTGGATCTGTTTCTGATGTAAACCCAGCAGGTCCCACTAAAATTAAGTGTTGTACATGCTCAGGGTGCTATATTCAAATGAATAAGATATACATCAGGCCAATTGGTAGAAGAAAGTTAAGAAGTCGGTAGTATTTATCCTTTTATTGCAATGCAGCATCGGCTACTCACCTTGAGCGCATATTTGGAAGCAACATAACCGCCAAAAGAATGTCCAAGTAGTATGAAATTGCTCAGATTTTTGGCTTTTCTCCATTCCTCAAAAGAATCAATGAACCATGCCTCAGTTTCTGCAAGATCAACAATAAATTTTAATTTTAAGTAGGTATACATAGACGAGCAACAAAGTAAAACTCTTAAATTTCAAATCAATTGTAGCATCACATTCTATCTGATGACACTGTAAGCATAATTTTTAACTAACCTTCAGTACTTCTGCATGTGAAATCAGGCCTGCTTGATCCTCCCCAACTGTCAAAAAATACAAGTTTCAAGGCCGATAAGTGAAATATACATGCTTCTATTTGATAATGCCTCTCGCCTTAAAGGACTGAAACAACATACCTAGTAAAATACCTAACTAAGCTCAAGAAGTACTCACTCTCACTCATTTCAGTTTCCTCAAACATAAAGTGTATATTCCAAATCCAATCTTGAAAAATTACATAGCCAGTAAAAAAAAGCTGAAATACAACAAATTGTTGAACAAGTTGTTCTTATATATATAGTTCACTATTATTCTCCTACAACAGAACGAAGCATAAGACCAGGTAAAGCACATGACATTACATCTCAGAAAAGTAGGAATTAGTAGCATAATAACTCACCCAAGTTGATCAACAGCGATGATTCTGAAACGAGAGGCTAGAGCATCAAAATTGCGAAAGAAGAAACCTTGGGAAGCAGCATATCCATGAACCATAACAAGCGTAGGAGCATCAGGTTTACTGTCAAAAGTAACGGTATTGAGAAACCGCGGCTCATCACTCGATGAACGGAACCATCTTACTTTCGACCCAGGAGGACCAGAACCTATATTAACACGCTCTTGAACATACCCAGTCCTACCAAACAAGAACAAAACAGCCAAATTAGTGCATGTTTGGTTTGAAATTGGCAAAATACATTTAGAGCAAAAGCACTTTTTCATAGGAAAATGAACTTTGACTTTATGTTTTGAGCACTCCTTAAGTTAGTTAGACAAACTAAGTTCGGCTTCAAAGTTCAAACATATCATTGGATGCATGTGTAAAATTACACACAGACGGTGTATAGAAATTAAACTCTTTCATTCTCATATTTCCGTTTAAGAAGTTTCATTTACCATTTTACCCTATACATCCTATATTACAGCATAAAAGTCATTCAATTATTTGTAATTACACGTTCAATCAAACTTAATTGTACAAAATGAGGTTTAATCAAACGTAATTTAGTAAAATTGAATCCAAATAATATGAAATATACATAATTAATATCCATTTCAAGCAATAAATCAAACAGTATGTAAGATATCGATGATATAAGATTAATAGCGAAAAATTTAAGATAATTTAGAGTTTAGGGTTTAGAAGCATAAAAGAGGGGAGAAGAAATGAAATTACTTGATAATAGAGAGAAGGCGTTTCTCGGCGGCGATGATGTGATCGGTAGAAGTGGGAATCCAACGGAGTGCAGACCAGAAGCTTTTAGATTTGGAAGATGAAGCGACGTCGTTTTGGGAAATTTCTTCAGCCATTTTGAATCACCGGAGTTACCGTAGATTCGATTCTAAATTTGTATGGATGATAGATTGCGTACCACGGTATCCTAAAACCCTCTGAATTTGGAAACTTAAGAAGACCAAAACGTAATTAATTTAATCAACGCGTAGCTTTGAATTTGTAATAAAATAAAGTTAATTTATTTGACATTTTTTTATATCAAATTCAAAAGTATACTGCAATACAATCGTCGAGAAGTAACTGCTTACGCAGGCAGTGACGCACAACCATGGCGGTCTTCAACAGAAGAGTTTAGTACTCAATGAGTCATTTTTTTCTGTCCAATCAAATACTAGTATTTTCAAGGAAATAATTCGATTTAGTACTGTTTTGAAATGATTTTTTACCTAGATTATTTTACTTTTTTTACTTTTTTTTAACAAACTATAAATTATTTTACCTAGATTCAAAAATAATTCAATTCAAACGAATCTTTTTTTCACCACCAGTTTAATCTGGTTCGGGGTCAATTATGGTATCAAGTGGTTTCAGCCTCCTCCCGATCGCAGTTGTGGGGATCAAATTGTGGTCCTCCCTACCAAATTCAACTCCAATCACCATTAAATCAACTAACGATTGGTAATTTAAACGAATCTTTAATTGATATTAATATACACATAAAATGTAAGTGGAATATACTCCCCTCAAAATCATCTCGTTTTAAAAGTGATTATTTAAAAAAAAAAAAACAAAAGGGTGTAGAAGGAAAATCATATGCAACACTCTAAGAGTTTAATGTATATGCTCTGTCGAGGTAAATTAATTTTACACTGACATTCAATAGAAATCAAACATTTCTCCACGTCATACAATTATAATTGGATGATTTGGCAGAATAAACGATTGATATTGATTAACGGTGTAAAATTAATTTATACAATATTTTTTGGTAAGGAAGCTAAAGGAAGAAGAAAACTAAAAAAGAAAAACTATTCGCGAAGAAAGAAGGTTCCCGTTGCATCATGTCTAAGAAGATCACGGACGCCTTCTGAAGAAGAAGCATGAGTCAAAAAGTTGGCATCTGATGAGGCTCTGAGTTTAGTGAATAAATCTGCACATTGGTTCCTCTCTCTAAATGTGTGATGGAAAGAAACATTGGCTTGAGATAGCAGCTCCTTTATATCTTGGATCAACACAGCATGAATATGATACTTAGCTGGGGGACCTTTGATGAGGTTGACATAGTGTAAAGAATCAGAGTAGCAGAGGAGTTCATCAATACTCATGTCTCTAGCCAGCAAGAAGTTCAACAAGCAAAATGTCAGATGTCTCTAGAATGAAGCCCGAGAAGCCTGCAAGATAATGTCCGAATGTGTTTCTAATAATGCCTCCAAATCCGGATCGAACCGAAGAACCAAGACAACTTCCATCCACATTAAGAATGGCACATGAATATTTAATATTATTGTTCCATTTAATATATATGTCAACTAACCTGTCGTTAGAAACGGGGAAGAAGTAGTTTCTACATGTTTCAACCATTGCTCGGATGTTGAAAGAGAGCCGACTTAAGGACCAAGTCTCATTGTTCAGGCACATCAGGTTGCGGTGTCTCCAAGACCACCAGACACCAACCGAGAAAAGGAGAGCCTGAGAACTCGTGGCACCCAGTTTGAGCCAATCGTACACATCCAGGTTGGAGAAGAAATCTAGATCGTTGAAACCAATGTGATTCCAAAGGCTACGAGAGAACTCACAATCCCCAATGCAATGAAGGAAGGATTCATCTTGAGTGCCACAACGGATGCAAGTGGCAGAAGGACTCATTTTACGGTGATTACGTAGAGAAATAGTATGCACAAAATTGTGACAAGCCAACCAAAAGAAGAATTTGATCTTTTTCGGAATTTGAAGTTTCCATATCCAAGACCATGAGTGTAAAAGATTATGAGTAGATATTGGGTCTCTCGGGGAAAGTAACCAGTTATAGCCACTTTTAGTGGTGTAAGTGTCGTTTTTGTTGTTGGACCAAACAAAGACGTCTTCGATGAAATTATTGAACCTGGAGGTAGTGTTGTTAATGACATTAGAAACCAACAGAGGAAGCTGAGTGTAGAGACTCTGAGTATTAAGATTTCCCCTGAAAAATACATCTTTAATTGAGAGATGCTCATCATGTATATTGACATAAGGAACTAGTGATATAAAGGAGCCAAGAGCGGGTTAAAGGATTGAACCAAAAGGAGGAAGATGCTTCTCATAGATTAAAATAAAAAATAAAAAATAAAAACAAATACAAAATAATAGGGGAATATTAGTTTAACTCAATCAAATCAGACATCGGCCTATATAGGGCACAGACAATTCAAAATACAATGTTATCTAATAAAAAATTGAAGCCGGGGTGTTGCTGTTATATGAAAAAATAGAGTGGAGGTGGAATGCATTTACTTAAATCCTAGGGGAGGTTTGTGTAATTTCTGACAAAATTATTCCCTCCCACATTCGCTTTCCCTCCGTTCTCCACCGCGATCACCATCTTCGCCTAAACCGCGCCCCCATACTTCTCTATTCGTCGCTTAATCTCTCTCTCGTTTCACTCCAGTGCCAACGATACTACTCTGTTCGACGTTTCCACTGTTCCACCACCGTATTTCCCCCAAATCATTGGTAAGTTAGCCATTGTTCTCTCTTCATGGCTGCTGTCAAAGGGAATTTAGGGTTTTGTTTTTTGTTTAGGGTTTATGTTAATTTGTTATTATTATAATCCAATTTCAAGCACACTTCATAAGTGGCTTAGTTCCTTTGTGAAGTGGAGTATGCTATCTTGATTTTAGAAACATGCAAAGAGGAATGATTAGCATTAGCCAAGTTTTGTTGTTACTTTTGATCAGAATTTTTTTTTTTATATAAACACCATTTATATTATAATTCTTGATAGAACTCATAGATGAGAGAAAAATAGAGAAATGTATAGAAATGCAATTGCACTAATCATCACGAGAATTGTTGTTTAATAGCCATTGATAGCAACTAACTAGTCTAACTTCACAAACTAATGTAACTAATTATTTTTTTTTTCTTTCGATAAGCTAACAATAGATTAACTAGTCTAACTAACATAACTATAATTTTTGCATTTGGCATGTTCTTGATTGTTTGATGGACCGGATGGTCCAAAAAGAAGGAAAATTACCATGACTTTCTCGCAATTAAGTCAGGCAATTCGTATCCCAAACTCACAAGTCTCTTCTCCAGGTCCGCCATGTATGGCTGTAACACACCTTCTGCTTTGCTGCAGTGAAGTCATCTCTATCTGCGACTGTCAACAGCTGCCGAGCACCAGCCATTGTCAGATAACCGAAATCGTGAATTTCTCATGCACTGACTTGACCAGTCAATATAGAGGAAACAGGAAAGAAGAATGAGTAAGAGACCACCACCTGATCCTGTGGCAGTGCTACGAGGTCATCGCGCTTCCGTCACCGATATTTCTTTTCATCCCTTTAAGCCTATATTATTCTCCGGGTATTTACTGCTAACATTTTCATCAGTTTTTTTTCTTTCCTCAATGTGATAATGGTTTGATCGATGCTCTTCTGTTTTGCAGTTCTGCTGATGGTGAACTGCGAATTTGGGATACCTTTCGGCGTCAGACAGTTTCATCAGCATGGTATTTAGTTCTACAACTTTTAGCCTTTCTTATTTGTAGCTGTATGTATGTCAACGATTTTAGCTATTTTTACAACAAAAGACAAAATAAAGTCTTGCTGTTTTCATATAAGCTATAATAACTTTTCATAAGCTATCCTAGACAAAATAGCTTATGGACATGTCCAAAGCCGTTTCCATAAGTTTCCCAAACAATCTCTCATCTCAAGTGTTTATTCCAATAGATAAGCTTAAATAAGTCAATCAAACAATATCCTTAATCTGACCGTATCCTTGTACTGCAGGTTACATAGTGCTTCACATGGGATTGTTGCTCTTGCCAGTAGTTCTTCGCTTGGGACTAATAAATTTGTCAGGTGCATAATTTTTTTTCCTAATCTCCTGTCTTTTTGCATGATGTTCTTGCCCTATTAAATTTAAATTGTATCCTGTATGCATGAATAGCCAGGGTAGGGATGGAACTCTCAAAGTTTGGGATTTTGATGATGCTGGTTTGTCTAGGTATGTCCTTGTATTTTCTTCTTCAACTTTAGAAATACATCATCCTCTTTTAGTTTTAAACGGACAGTGTGTTTTGTCATACAAGCTACATAGATATTATTAATTATCATATTACTTTCTTTTGATACGCGTCCCCCTTGCCAGAATTCCATCACTTACAATCAAGACAAACACTTACCACTTTTGTAAGTTTTCCATGGCTAAGAAGAATCAGAGTACTGGGTTAAAAGAAGGGGAACCATCAAAAGATTGCATTGAAACAGAAGAGGCTCATACTAATCAAAGTTGTTCTGAAAGCTCTGAAGGTTCGTGAGTTCTAGTCTATAATAGGCGTTTTAATAACTTTTGAAACTTATCATGGTGGTTTTGCCATCGTGGAACCTGCCATTTGAACTTGTAAGGAAGAATTTGAACAAATTTAATGCTGTCACTGTTGTCATTTTTCTCTTATACATCAAAGAATATGAGTTGATATTATGATATACTCAAAATTCTTAGACATGGTACACTTTTGCAAGTCTGCATTCATATCTGTTATTTTTTTTTATTTAGTTTCTATTCGAACAAGGCTCTCTCTGAGTCTTCTCACTTATTTTTGAAAAGCTGCTATTGCACTTTGGAGATATTATGGACCAAATTCCTCATTTTGCATTTCTGTGTTGTTTCCTTTTATATTGTTCAAATGTTTGTACATACTTTATGTTTTACAAGAGAGATTGACAAAACCACCTTTTTTGTTAAAATATTATGTACAATTAAGGGCTACCGTATGTGGCCTTGTCGGGGGAGAACTCTTCCGAGGTATGTATACCTTTCTGTTGATGTAGTATCTTCATTTTTGTAAACTGTAGACCCCGATGCTCATCGGTTCTATCATTGTTAAAGGTTGAAATTTGGGATCTCAAGTCAGCTGAAAGATTTGTACGGCTCCCTTCAAACATTGGTCATAACTCTTCAAGTGTTAGCAGCAAAGGTAGAGGGTTGTTTCTAGTCTATATGATTTGCTATTCAACTTTCTGGCATCAGATTTTGTAATTCTCATTCTTCAGGTTCAACAGTGCTATCACAGACACACACGCGCGTATTCATGTAGAATGTGTGTGTATATGTATATATGTACATTGTGAATCTATCTGTTAAGTTGTCTGTTCATCACACTGTCTTGTTGCTTGGGAAACTAATAGAACAACATCAAACATTTTATTGATGTTTACTTTATTTTCATTTTATTGCACTTTTTACTTCTTTTTTTAAGCTTCTAAATATTATGTTGCTTATAATTAATGGCTAAACCTTGACTCCATTTCCCATTCTATAGTTATACTCTCTCACTCTCTCTCTCTCTCTCTCTCTCTCTCTCTCTCTAAAACTAATGCAATCATTTCTTGTCAGGGATGTGCATGGCACTTCAATTGTTTGTACCATCTGAATCACGAGGATTTTTAAATGTCATGGCTGGGTAAAGTATCTCTCTTCCTCTTTATCACTCCCCCACCCTCCCACCCCACAAAACACATGTGGTACAAGATATGTTTCATTATGAGTGAGAGGATAAATTTTGAATTTTGATGATCATAGGGTTAAGTATGAATTGGTAGGTTGTTGCTGAACATGTGTAAACTTATAATATAGACCATTCACGTGATATTGAATGGTCAAGATATGTTTCTTATCTCTCATAAGGGCATATCAATATCAGAAGTTACGTAGGGTTGCATGATCACTAAAAAAGTCCCAAACTCTCCGTGCCAATCTTTACCATGATCCAATGGTTGTCTCACTTTATGTGTGTGTGTGTGTGTGTGTGTGTGTGTGTGTGTGTGTGTGAGAGAGAGAGAGAGAGAGAGAGAGAGAGAGAGAGCATTATGATGTCATTTAATTCATGCAGGTTGGTATTGTTAATTGTTGTTTATGTTATTTGTCCTGATATTTGGGAGTTGCAATTGTGCTAATAATACCAATACTTAACATAGTTAGCTATATAAATAGGAGTATTGGGTTAGGGTAGTTTATTATTAATATTACATTTAACTTTCTTATATTTTCACATTTTTATCTTTCTCCCTTTTGGCTGACATGAAACACAGTTGTGTCTTCTTAGCTGTAATCTTTTATCTTATTTAATCCCTCTCTTTCCAACTTAGTTTGAGACCATAAAAAAATAAGAGAGAAAAAGGCGTTATAAATTTATAATAGGGAGACATTTGATTTAAGGGCGCTCATCTTTTAAGCACAACACAAACAAATCTTCTTATGGAGGTGTTGGACACACACACACACACTTGTGAAACCAACATCCATATGACCGCCAGAAAAAATTGGTTAACACTCAAATATGTGGTCAATCTGGAAGTATCTATCTGGATGCTGAAAAAACTGGTTAGAGTTTGTGGTCTTTGAGTTACCCCCTGGGCTGAAAATTCAGTGTCTTGGACTCTTTCTGATTTGTTAGGAGGTTAAAGATTCTTTATGGATGTTTTCATGTCCTATTTTGTGTTGATGGTACAACATGAAAGGTTTTTCCATTTCCAGGGAGTTTGAGGCTTTGGTGTGCGCTACTCTGGTGCGTTCTATGGCTATGGGCTAATTGTGGCAATTAAGTATGATGTTGAAGCTATTCTTCCCTCCTTTTCTTTCTATGGCAACTGCTAAGTTGTGGCTATCAAATCTTCTGTTCAAGCTATTCTTCCCTCCTTTCTTATTCATGGCCAAGGATGCCTTGGGATGTGTTTCCTTATTCTTTCCTCCTCCTATGCATGGTGAAGGGTGTTGTGACCAAGTGTGTTTCTAGCAACCAGAACAGTGTAACCAAGGTATCGTAGCTCTATGAAGCACCACTTATCTTTTTATTGCTTCAGCCAGCCAGCCAGAAAGTGTGACCAATGATGTCAGTGATGACTGATTTGGGATCAAAACCAGTACCAATTTCTCTTCCTAGTTTCTCTTCTTTGACATTGGTGGTCCAGCATTGCCTTTCTTTTCCTTCTCTATGCTGTGTTTGGAGTGTTGAGTTTCTCTTCTTTGCTGATAGTTTCTTTTTAATGGGTTGCAATTTCTTCTCTTCTTTCTGATGAAGGTTGCTGAGGTCTGTACTGAGTTGCCTAAGGGGCTAGTGTTCTTTGTCTTATGTTTGCAGGTTTGCCACCTGTAACAAGAGCTTACCTTCAACTTGAGGGGAATTGTCAAGTGTTAGAGAATATTAAGAATATCTTTAGCCTTTACATTAATTTAGAATATCTGTATTAATTAATGTTGTCTTATGGGTATTTCGTTCGAGCTTGTACTACTAATACTAGTACTTGATCTAATTAGTAATTGCTAACATATATGTATTAGATTGAGCTATTGACTATATTTTCATATCCTATATTCCGAGTGCCGTAGATATGAAGATGGTTCCATGCTTTGGTGGGATGTACGGAATCCCGGAGCTCCAATAAGTTCTGTGAAATTCCATTCTGAGCCAGGTATGGACATCAGCATCCTTAGATTACTCAATACTTTCAAAATAAATATTTACTCAATGGCTGATTATTTTGCAGTTCTGAGCGTCTGTATTGACGAGTCTTGCAAAGGAGGTGTCTCAGGAGCTGCAGATGAGAGGATTGTGATGTACAGCTTGGATCATTCTTCGGTAAATTTTTTATTCTCTTCTTCCAAGTGAGCATCTGTTCCTATAATTATTATTTTTATTCTTTAATAATTTTCAATCTAAATGTTCATAAGAGATGCCCATCCTCAGAATAAAACTATCGTGCTTCTAGTAATTGATAGAATCTTTGTGTCCTTATTTCAATACTCAAACTTAGTTTATTTGATTTTATAACTACACTACTCTCTCTCTCTCCCTCTCCCTGTTCCTCTCCCACTACTGTAAGACAAAACATCGATATCACTACAAGAATGCTTGAGGCGGAAGCCATTAATCTCTGACACAAAAAGGAAGAAGCTTTCAGTGAAATGCTAAACCACCCATATTGATAGCAGGCTGTTTTCTCCATTCAAACGTGCAAAACTGAAGTAAACAGAATCAAGATTTATTTAGTAAGTAAACTAAAAGTATCATTAACACATCTTGAGTTCACATGTCTAATACCAGAGTGACTACTAACTATGAGGCGGAGTACAGGAACAAGAAATGAAAGCTTGCTTAATTGTATCTCTTGAGTCTTGATTATTTTCTATAGAAAAATTTATGATGGTTTTTCAGTCTGCTACTCAATGTTTGCTACGCCCTCTTTTCTCTGCTTATTTATACTTTTTCATATTTCTGTATCATTTTGACCTTAGGGTACATGTGTGGTCAATAAAGAAATCACATTGGAGCGACCTGGCATCTCAGGCACCTCAATTCGACCCGATGGCAAAATTGCTGCAACTGCTGGCTGGGACCACAGGTTCTTAAAATGCATTAACACTAACATTTTAACCACCACCACCATATCTTGATGGTCCATAATTAGTTGTTTACTTGTTGTTAATATTCTTAGTATGAACCTCGCAAAATTTATTGGCGTGAATCATACAATTTATGACAAACATGTAACATTTGAGTTGCTATCTTTTGAAGAACTTCCTTTGGTTGTAGAGGAGTATTAGGAACGCTCTCTTTCCAACACTCACTCTTTTATTGAGTGAAATCAATGTGGGTCCTACACGTTGCAAATGGGTCCCATATATAGTGGTAAGACCCACGTGAGTTTCACCTAATAAGAGAATAAGTGTTCAAGTGAATGTTGAAAAGAGAGCGAGTATTTCTAGTACGGTTGAATTATGCACATTGCATTGAAGTGAGCTAAATCTGAATCCTAAACAGGAATTGATATTCATTATAACTGCATTAGATACATTAAAAATGACTTATCCATCCTCTTCCCCACTCCACACAAGGGTGGATGCCCTTTTTTTCACTTTTATTTTCTCCTGCATTATGTAATATGCATTTTATTCCTTAAAGACAATGATTATGTTCGTTGGTACAAATCCTGCTGTTTAATATCTGTCTGTCACCTTATTGGCAGAGTAAGGATATATAACTACCGCAAAGGAAATGCTTTAGCTGTACTCAAGTATCATCATGCCACGGTAAGTCACTGTTTTTTGTAATATCTGATGTAGCTTTGGCATGAAAACAACACCCTTATTTTAAAATTATCAATTTGACTGATATGTATTTTTTTCTGGCATGTCTATCTTGTAGTGCAACGCTGTAACTTTTTCGTCTGATTGTAAACTTATGGCCTCTGCATCAGCAGACACAACTGTGGCACTATGGGAATTGTATCCTCCTCGAACATGAAGTTTATTTTCATGGATTTAGGGTGTGTTTGTGAGAGCTTATTTACAATTTATTTGAAACCTTATGATATAACCACTTATGCAAGTCTTTGAAATTTAATCACAATTTTATTGTCAACATAGTTTATACATAAATGTCTAATTACATCATTTACCCAAGTGTTTAATGAAATTTTCTCTATTTCTACCAAACAATATATCTAAATGGAGTTATTCCTTCTCTCATCTGTTTCTTAATATCTCCCCCTTTTTTTTTCGCCCTTCCATTTCTGAGTTAAACACTGCCATAGACTAATATGAGGAGTATTGGCAGATTTTTTTTTGCTGAGTTATAGCAGGCAAGTCATATATCATATCAGACAAGTAGACTTAAATTGGAGTTTTGTTTACTGTCTCATATAATCTATGATTTGCCTGCTTATCCAATTCTTCTATGCAGAAACAATGATCTTTAATAACTACTCGATACAATTGTTGTCCAATGTGTGAATTTAGAATGTTAACATGTGCCCTTAGGTAAGGGCACATGTTAAGAAGATAAATGTGGAAAAAATTTATTGAACTTGTGGTGTATTCAATTCTCTAAACATTAAATTCTTTGTATCATTAAATGCTATATTTCTATTTTTAGGTACCTTAACATGTGCCTTTAGGGCACAAGTTAACATGACCCTTTGTTAAATTATGATCTTTATGGGTATGGGCCCTTGTTCTATATTAAATAGACACGGTGTGATGAGCTTTATGTGTATATGGGATATTAGTTAGTCAAGTAGTTGATACAGTTCTCTACTTAAGTAGAGAAAAATGTAAAATTCTAAAAATTTCAAAATGTTACACGTCCGCTATTTAAATAGGAACCGAGTTTGCTACTGAAGTAAAGAACTGAAGGGGGTGTCAAAACTTATGAATTAACATAAAAGTTTATTTATTTGCATAAACTATTTTTCATGCTAAAAAATAAGTCAATTCAAACGGGCCTATATATTTATGGGTTAATAGGCTTTTATCCCCCTGCAAAGTAGGCGAATTTTGCGTTACCCCCCTGGAATTTTTTTCTTTGAGATTACCCCCTTGCAAAATTTATTTTTTTGATTTACCCCCCTTTTGCTGACGTGGCAGGAAAAAAAACATAATAACCGATTTAAAAACAACACTTTTTAAATCGGTTGAACAAAATAACCGATTTAAAAAGTGCATCCAAGAGGGTAAATAAAAAAAATAAATTTTGCAGGGGGTAATCTCAAAGAAAAAAGTTCCAGGGGGGCAACGCAAAATTCACCTACTTTGCAGGGGGTAAAGACCTATTAACCCTATATTTATTTGGCTTTTCTAACATATTTAAAGTATTGCAAAATAATTTAGAAAAAATTGATTTACAAGGATAATTTTGTCATTTAAATATAATATATATTTTTTATTTAAATATGATATATCGTATATCTTATCATAATATTATGAGGTATGTATAAAAATCCTGACATGATATCAATATGATGCAACTGGGAAATTCTATGATACATTTGCTTATTTATATCAATATTTTGTCATGTTCATCGAGTGAACTCTAAAGTCTAGCGACATGATTAGTTTTTTTTCTTTCTTTTGCACCGGTTTCCGACCCACAAAAAATGGACGACTAATCCGGCTCATGCGTAGAAACATGCGTACTGGCCAAACGTTGTTCCTCTAGCAATTGAACCTGATATTCCCCTGATACGTCATTGGAAGGAGTTCCTTGCCACTAGAGCCCAAACAACTTGGTTCAACTAAATTATTGAGAAATAATTAAAACTAATTCATACATGAATCTCCATACATCTCCCATGATATGACCAAGAGAATTTATTTATATCCAATTAATTTAATCCAATATAATCCGATATAATTAATTGGTATAACTGTATAAGTTAATAGTTGAAAACCAAACAAACTTAAATAAGAAATACTTCTTTTGTCCCCATGAGCTTAGCTCAATTAGTTGGGACATCGCACTATATGTGCAGGAGCCGGAGTTCGTACCCCAGACACTCCACTTATCCATCTTTAAGGTGGAATTTCAAGCCACTAAGCTATCTAAAAAAAAAAATACTTCTTTTACTTCATCATGTTTTTGTAGAAAAGAATTATTCATATATATGTATGTCATTTTCAAAGTTTAATGGGGTAACATGTTATTATTATTTTTTTAAAAAATAATATACCCTTTAAAAAATATATTATTTTATGAATAATATCCTTAATTATTTATTGAATAGAGAAAAATTGACAAAATGAGATAATAAATTGACTTAATTCTGCAGTTTATGTGGCATTATCATCCTTTAACGGAAACAAGTCCCCTGTCGGTTGCAATATGTGTGCACTCTAAAATGGGAAGAAAACAATTGCCAAAATAAAAAGAGAAGAAAATCATTGGCAAATCGACCAAGAATTAGAAAAAATGGTAAAATATAGAGCTGTCACCAAAACACATGCCAATGCTTTGTTCACAATAGAAATACTAGTAATATAACGACCAACAAGAGTTGGGTACTTGGGTTTATTAAAAAGGAGTTAGACCATAGGAGTAAACTAAAATTTGAATCTAATTGTAAAATATGTTTATATTTTAAGTGTCTAATACACTTTGAATAAGATTATTTCAACTGAAAAGAGTCTATAAAATAATAAAAATACTTGATATAATTTATTTATTTTCTCATAACTTAGCAGTTAAAACTAATTTTTCTTTTTTTTTTGGTTTTCACCTCTAACATAGGTTTGACCAATAGAGAGAGATATGCTCAATTTACCCGCTTAATAACTCATTACAAATGATTAAATAGTTTTTCATATTTAAAATTACCAAGACTTTAAGTTAGATGGTAGTAAAACTTGAAACACAAATTTGTAATTTGATAATAACATGACTTTGGTGCCTGAAAAAAGAGAGTTTGGAACCTTTATCTTAATGAATTATGAGACTGTTTTGAAACGTGGTGGAGCACATTCACTCTAAGTAGGCAAACACATCAAATTCAATGTGCATAATTTTCTTTTTACATATAAGTTAAAGATCAAACCTTTGACCACCTGTTTAAAGGGTCTAAAATCTTTACCGCTTAAATAATTCATTCTTGGTGTCAGGCCCGACTCCTATGGATGTATCACATGTGCCTGATAATAATATAAAATTAAAAAAAAAATATTTATATTTACATAATCTATTTTACATAAGTTTAAAAATAAATCAATAATAATAAGTATAACTTAAGCTTAAATACACTATATCCTCTTATTTTATACCTAAAACAATATTGTAATCCTTCGATCTCAAAATTCAGGTTTTTTGTATTCGGATTTCACACTTGTGCAGTTGTGGTCTAAACACATATTTGTGACATAAGTTTTAATTCTAAAAATAATGACTTGTTGCCCCAATTTTCAACAAATGAGAAATTGTTCAGAAATGTGACGCTAATTACTCTATTTTATTTTTAATATTGTAGAAAGATTTTTTGGTACATAATAATGCAGAAAGACCATATTACTCAAAAATAAAAATAAAAAATTGTAGAAAGACGAGTCCTTCTAAAATTATATTGAGCTTTTTTCTTTACGGATAATTGTTTATCTTGTTAATTTGCACGTCTCACGTATCAAATACTCTTGCATGTGGCCAGGCTGATATAGTTGCTTAATGACAATGAACTTGGCCATTGTATTTATTTAGGGTAGAACAATGCACATCATTATAAATAAATGATTATGCATATTTGGTAAAGAAATAAAATGATTTATATTGATTTGGATCCAAAACATTTTTCTTTCCAAAGTCGTGTTATGTTGCACTCCTACATTACATATCTGGGTACGACTGATTCCGTAAAGAACTAACTAACGGAGACTTCTAATTAACAAAAGAAATTAATTAATGCTTATTAAAGAAAAACAAAAGAAATACTTTTTCTTTTATGGAAAACAGGTAAGGAAAAAGAACATATCTCTAAAATAATACTCTACTACTTTGCTTTCATGCATAATGAAAAGAAGAAAAAAAAGGACACATTTTAATTAAGGCTGGTTGCATTCATGCATATATATATTCCAAAAATAAGATGCCATGACCAAATTAGTTAAGAAAGTATAGCAATATTATTCTCCCTTTACAGTATATGGCTATCTATGAATTAGGAGAGAGACCTAAACCTTAACCAGCCTTTTGTAATGGCAATATATATTGCACTCACTAGAATTAATTATAACATATGCCAACCTAATGAAGAATACATGAGATCTAACATCTTTGGTTATTTTATTTATTAAGAGACAACATTTGTTAGGCTAAAAAAATTGTATTAGTGTTTGTTTGGTAATAAATAAGCTAGTTTATTTGTACCAAAAAAAAAAAGCTAGTTTATAGTTTATTAGATTAACTTATAGTTTGGGCTTATAGTTTTTTTTAGATGTTATTTCAAATAGCATTTGGATTTATAGCTTATAAGTGATATTATTTGATCAGAGTCGACCTTATTTGGTGCTCAGCAGTTGCGCTTTGTCCCGTTTCGGAGAATTTGAGGGGGTTGTGTACCTGCCTGCTCTGACGCTCAAGTTAGAAAGAGTGTAAAGCTAAGATTTTCAGAGAGTGAGAATAATGTATCTTTCTCCTCTGAATGAAGAGTGTATATGGCCTCAAGCGTTGGGTCAATGCCATTGATGGAAATCATCAATGGCTGTCGAAAAACGGCTGAAGAGCCATGATGAACAGTAAATGCTCATCATTTCGATGTTAGGTGTTACAATTTGCAGGGAATCTGCCCGTTGACCTGGTCTTCAGTCTGTTGGGCCTCGTCCTAATTGGGTTGTGCTCAACAGTAAAAAGGGAGAGATTCTCTTCGTATATTGGGCCTTATGCCCAATCTAGAATATATAGTTTTTTTACATTTTGTTCCAATTTTAATCTTATTATTTTAATTTTACTATTTCTTAATTTTATTCTTAAATAAAATAACTACCCACTCATATAAAATAACATATATTTTAATGTTATTTTATATTTATGACAATTAAATTTATGAAACAAACTTTAATTTCATTCTATTAACTTTTTCGGCAATGCTATATGTAGCGAAATCATGTTCACGAATACATAACGAATATTGCCTATACTAGCATTTATTTACCAAGAGCTTTTCTTTTGGTCAAGTTAATTTACCGAGAGCTTTTCAAGTTATTTTGATTAAAATAATAAAGCAACGACTAATACAGTACTACTTTGATCTGGAATTATTGATCTGCATAAACATGTTTTCTCTTTTACGCAAAATTATATTTTTGATCCTTTATTTTATTTTTTTGTAACACTTTGGTCCTTTATTTTTTATTTGTAACATTTTGGTCCTTTATTTTATTTATTTGCAACATTTTGGTCCTTTATCTTTTATTTATAAAATTTTGGTTCTTTATCTTTTATAATATTCACATATAAACCCCTCATATATTTTTTTATTAAAAAAATGTTGAATTTTATTTTTTTTAAATACATTTTAATTAAAATTAAATAAAACTCATAATTTTGATGAATATGTTCATCATCTTCATCAATTCTTTCATATTTTCATATTCTTTAAAGGACCAAAGTGTTACAAAAAATAAGATAAAAGACCAAACTGTTACAAATGAAAAATAAATGACCAAAGTGTTACAAAAAATAAGATAAAGGACCAAAGTGTTACAAATAAAAGATAAATGACCAAAATGTTATAAAAAAATAAGATAAAGGACCAATAATGTAATTTCGCCTACTTTAAATAAGTGGTTTTTATATTAGTTATCAATGTTATAATTTGCTCCCTTATATTTTAAAAGTTTCAATTTGATCTCTTATGTTTCCACCATTTGCATAAGTTGATCTTTTCTGTCAGTTTTGATGTTTCTACTGTTTCAATTGGACACATGTCCAAGTGTTTAGGTGCCCATGTGTCTGTCCACATATGCAAACTTTCTGTCACATGTGACAAACTGATAAAAAGGACCAAATTGAAACCTAAAATAAACATAAGGGACCGAATTGAAACTTTTAAAACATAAGGGACCAAGTTGGAACCTAAAATAAATATAAGGGATCAAATGTTGTATTAAGTCTTTTACTTCTTTGATATTGATTTGTTTAGTAGATATACAAAATAACAAACCAACAAAAATTCACACACAAAATAAAAGAACCACCAAACTGAGGTTCAAATCTGACTTAATAATTTCTACATTTTTATCAGTTAAGTTAAGATTTATGAAATTGAATTTATGTTTATTTCTTATGTAGTCTACTAAATTAAATAAATAAATAATATTTTTCATAAAAAGAAAAAGAAAAATTATGTGTAATTATATGTTTGCTGCAATATATGGTATAATGGTATACCACATGTGTTGCCTAGTGATACTAATCTAAACACATTGCCTACTGAACAAAACGCGCAATTAAGTGGATTCGTGAATTTGTCGTGAAAATTTTTTCGCTGGATAAAGCATTTCCCTAATTTTTTAACTACAAACTATCTTATACTTAATTTTACCAAACATGGTCTTAAAGTCATCCCAAACCCAAAGTGTTAGAATTAGCGTTTAACAAATTCAAATTAAGATTACTATTATTAGCATGACATGACAAGTAACTAACTATATTCAAGCCCACATTTGCATGATTAAATCCATAAATGTGTACGTGTGTCAAAAAAGAAAAAAGTCATCAATGAATTGTGGTTTGTGAGCTAGTACGATGTCATGTCAATTGTATAGCGTAGAGATTGTCTCATTTGGGACCTCAATTGGCAGGAAGTTTTTTCCATGTACATGGGGACAAGATGAGATTATATCCCTGTATAGCCTTTTTTTATCAAATAATTTATTGTACAAAACTTTAACCTCTTATAATAAAAGAAATTTTGAATTCGAATATCCCAAATATTTTAATATTTCTACCAATTATTGAGTTATACCTACGGACATCATTCTCTGTGGAGACTTATCCCGAGTGTTATACACTTATACCAACAATAAGTATTTATATATATATATATATATGTATATTTATACTGTATTCTATATGTAATTATAAAAAATATTATGTTATATTTATTTATCTTTTCACACACACTAGTTAGTACTATAGTTAGATTTTATTTAATTATATGTGATTTTAAAATTTTTTATTTTTATTTTTTGAATGTCTTTTCTTTTGTTGGGGTTTAACACCTTTTCTCATTAATTTTTTAAATAAATAAAATATTCATTTTATGAAGAAAAAAAGTTTAGAAAAAGATGCACAATGCTAAAAGTAAAAGGAAATAGGGAGCATCCATATCACATTGTTCAATCCGCATTCCTTAAATTTTCGAAAGGTTCACGGAGAAACATATAGAAAAATATTAATAAATATTGTCAATTACTACATAAAAAAAATATGGAGATTATATAACGTAAATTTAGTTGAAATGTTTATTTTTCTCTTGATGTACATAGTCTTGACTAATAAAAAAATAAATGAAAAAGTATAATATTAAAATATTAAAAGGTAACATTTTTCAAATAAAATTTTATTTTTATTTCTTTATTATACGTCTTGTCAGCATGACCAAAAAGTATTGTGCTTCAATATTTCTTATTTCTTTTTTATATCATGCCATGCCACTGTCAATATATACAGTACCATACGAGGATAACATTTGTCACAAGTGACCACTACATGAATCAAAGCATAAAAACACGAGGGTTGAAATTCAAAACCTTACACTGAGATGGTGCTTTAGAACAAAGTTTCTATGTCTTCAATTTTTTTAATAATAAGGGCATGGGGAATTTAAATACATAGTGACAATAACTACATAATAACGAAAAATACGCAACAATAAATACATAATGCAATGAAATACATAACAATGAATTCTAATATGTTGACATATTAAACTCATTTGAAACCTTTCAATTTTTTAATTATAATAATAATAATAATTGCTTCAAAAAAAATATAATAATAATATTTTTGGTGTGGGCCCCACTAATCTCTATTAAAATAATCAATTTTATTGCTAAGTCATCATTTGCAAGAGTTGCTCCATGAAGTTTTATCTCCTATTTCTAAGCCACTTTGAATGTCATGTCACCCAACTCCAATGGTAAAATAAAATAAGATGTGGTTGCTAAGTTTTAAGAACTCATTAAGCCACTTGCATTGGAGATGTCTAACATGATTTTATATATAGGAAGCGATAGATGAAGATTCAGCCCATTTTATATTTTAGGTAAAATTAGACAGTAAATTATTTATCATAATTTTTTTGTAATAGATTCATTTATTAACTTCTTTTTTTTCACGCAGATCTTTTATCTTATTTATTTGTAATATATTGGCCCTTTATTTTTTTCTCCACATAAATCTTTTATTTATATAAAATGCACTGGTTAAACTCTTATCGTATTTATTTGTAACATAATGAAGCATTTAAAACAGAGACACGTGTACGGTTTGAAACATATATTTCATTAAACTTTTAAAAAATAAGTTTGGTAAATTTAGTGTTTAAAGAAGATCAAAGCAAACAAAATATATAGACTTATCAATTAGTAAAAAAAATTCAAACCCTCCATTATGCTACAGATAAATAAAATAAAGGATTAACTCGCGTATGTTTATAAAAATAAATGACATATATTGAGAAAAAAAAAGATAAAAGATAAATATGTTACAAATAAATATTGCTCAAACATATATATCTTTTTTTAGACTTTACTTACTTTTATATCAGACATCAAATTATTACGGTTCTCTTAGCTAAAAACAGAATGATTAATTAAGCTAAAAATGATTAATCAATCAATTTTTTTATAATATACTCTCTCCGTGTCAAATTATAAATCACTTTGAGGGAAAAAAAATTGTACCAATTATATGTCGTTTTACATTACCAATAAAACATTTAATGTTTTTTTTTTGTACAATGTTATTTTTTCTATTATACCATTAACTATTTATTACTCTATCTTTTTTCAATTATTCAATTTATTTTTTTTATACCATTAATAAATGAAAATTTTGTAAACTAACTTAGAGCATCAACAATGGAGAACTCCACTTTTGAGTACTTAGATGGGTCCCGCATGTACACATCACTAATTAATTATTTTTTAATAATAGTACCTAATAGGTACTCAACCCCTCCAATGGAGCACTTCTTAAAAAGTTTTAAAATTGGTCCCATCAATAACTCTACATCATTATAATAATTTATTATTTAATTATCTATTTTATAATATAAATTGATTGAATGATAAAATTATAAAATTAGTATGTACTATTTTTTTATAATTCGAAAAAATAATTAAAATACGAAATTTAATTTAAAATAATATTGCCAAATTTTAATAATGACATAATTTAAAATAACATTACATAATTCTAAGGGTTAAATATGTTTTTGGTCCCTCTAAATATGTACAATTTCATTTTTAGTCCCTATAAAAATTTTCTTCGAACTTTAATCCCTCTAAATTTTTAATTTTTATTTTTAGTCCTTGCTATTTTTCAAAAGTTTGCAATATCACATTCTAAATGCCTTTTTTTGAAAACATATCATTATTAAGAGTTTAAGACCATAAAATATTAAAATCCAATTAATTTAATAATTTAACTCTTTAGTCTTTAATTTTTGTTAATTTATCTATAACTTCAAATTAAAGATTAAATTGTTAAACTATAGATTAATAGTTACATAATCAAACTAATAATATTTTTAGATTTTAATAATGATATAGTTTGAAAAAATGTCATTTAGAACATCATACACGAACTTTTAAAAAGAAGTAGGGACTAAAATTGAAAACTGAAATTTTAGAGGGACCAAAATTGGAAGAAATATTTTCGAGAGACTAAAAATGAAATTTGTTATATTTAGAGGGACTAAAAACTTATTTAACCCTAATTTTAAAAACAATTAATTTTGTTGATCATCATGCCCAAAACGTTGCCAAATTTTGTTGGATCCATTGTGAAATATAAATTAAATGATAATTTTGATAGAATGAGTAGAATCCTTCAAAGATAACACATTGATTTATATGATATTTTCTCTAACGGTAAACGGAGTACAACATCTATATATGGTTGACATTAAAAAAAATTTATAGAAAAATTGTGCAAGAGGAGAGATTTGAATAAAAATAATATTTTAATGAAAAATAATGTAGGTTTAAGAGGAAAGAGAAGGTTCTTATTTTAGAAGTAGTACCTAATAGGTACTCAAATGGATGTTACTCCAATGGTAGTACCTAAGACCATGTACAATGGTCATCATCTCTCAACACCCTCAACACCCACTTTTTACACTCCACATCATCTTCTCTCTCTTCCACCTAATCATTCAACACTTCATTCAACTTTTACCTCTCCAATAGTTTTTTCATTCAACACCCTACCCCACCACATTCTCTACCCCACCACTTTTTATTTCATATTCTTATTTAAATTTTTATTTTTATTTTTTATGATTAAATAAAATTATAATTATCGATTAAAAATAAATTAAAATAATAAACACTTAACAAAAATTTTTTTAAATAATTTTTTTTATTATATTATTAATTTAAAATGTAATACATCACACAAATACATTTTCGCGTGTTCAAAAAAAAAATACATCACACAAATAACGTAATTAATACGATACAAATTAACTTAAAATGCAATACAACACACAAGTAACATAATTAATACGATGCAAATTAACTTAAAATGCAAAACAACACACAAACATAATTAATACGAAACAAATCATCTTCAATTCGGATACATTCCAAACTTTGTCCATATGTGTTTCACTAGATCTGCTTGCAATTCATGATGAGCTTTTTTATCACGGAGCTCGGACCTAGCATGCACATGATTTGCAAAAGCGGGTAATACCTCGGTTGAATATGGTTGCGGCGCACTAGATCCACTTTCCTCAGATTGCTCAAAATCGGTCCAACGTTGAGAATATGAATCTCGTTCATCCTCAACAATCATATTATGTAATATGATGCAAGACCTCATGATGATACTCAAATCGGCTATGTCCCACAAGCGAGCTGGTTCACGGATGATTTTAAATCGAGCTTGAAGCACTCCAAATGCACGTTCGATGTCCTTCCGACATCCCTCCTGATATTTTGCAAATAACTTATCGGGTTCACTTTGAGGAAGTCTAATGGATTTGACGAAAGTTGGATACGAAGGGTAGATACCATCAGCTAGATAGTATGTCATATCATAGGAACGTTGATTCACACAGAAATTCACACTTGGAGTCTTTCCCTGTTTCACGTCATCAAAAACAGGTGAACGGTCTAGAACGTTTATGTCGTTCAACGTTCCCGGACATCCAAAAAATGCATGCCAGATCCATAGATCATGAGTTGCAACCGCTTCAAGAATAACTGTGGTGGTTCCCTTATCCCCCCTAGTAAATTGACCTTCCCATCCTTTAGGACAATTTTTCCACTCCCAGTGCATGCAGTCAATACTCCCAATCATCCCTGGGAACCCCCGTTGTTCACTAACATGTAGTATTTTTTGCAGGTCATCTTGGGTTGGTGCTCTGAGATACACTTGCTCATATAATCGTATGATTCCTTTACAGAATCTACGTAAGCACTCTAATGTTGTAGTACTTCCTATTTTGATGTACTCATCGACCGCATCTGCTGCCATACCGTATGCTAACATTCGCATTGCTGTGGTACATTTTGCTAAAGGTGATATACCTTCTTTCCCTGTAGCATCAACTCGCTGGGTGAAGTAGTTATCACTACTTGAAAGGTCCTCAACGATTCGAAGAAAAAGATGTTTCTGCATGCGGTACCGACGACGAAACATTGCATCGTCATATGTAGGCTCATTGGCGAAGTAGTCGTCAATTAGTCTTTGGTTTGCAGCTGTATGATCTCTATTGAGATATTTTCTACTACGGCGTGCACCATCTTCCAATATTTTCTTTCGACGCTCTCTAAATACATTGCGTACATAAGCATCTTCAATTTCACGATTTTTAGTGTAGGCTGCGACATCAAAATCATCTTCTGATGAACCCATTGTTTGTGTTATTGGTAGTATATTGGATGAGATTTAGGATATTGGAATTAGATTGGATGAGATTTGGGATATTGGTACATAAATGGATGAGTCCCTATATATAGATTCAATTTAGTCTACCGACGGATTTGAAATAAGTATTGTATAGAGTTAATTATCAGATAAGGATTGAGTGGTGGACTGAATAATTAAAGCAAGTTGGGTGGTTGACACAATTATTAAAGCACAACACTGACATATTCGAATTGGATGGTGGACAGCTTGCGGATTTCAAATAAGTATTGTATAGAGTTAATTATCAGATAAGAATTGAACACAATTATTCAAACAAACATGTAGTAAAGACTACACTGATTTATTCAATCACAATAATTAATGGAAACGCTACATGCAAATACTTGATTGAAATTAAGGAAACAGTTCTTGGGCCAACGAGTTCACTAAACAGAGACTAAAACTTAAAAATAAAGACTAATTGAAAGATAATGATAAGATTAAGAGAGTGAAAAATGTGATTTTTTTTTTGTGTCCAAATCAAATGAACCAAGTCTCTATTTATAGAGAAAAAAAAATCACGAATTTTGGTATAAAAATAAAAAAATAAAAAATTAATTTGCAATGAAATAATTGAGTTTAAAGATAAAATGAGATTGAAAATCCCGCTGGCCAATCGTATTGTGCCACTTGTCGCCTTTATCCAAAAACAGACTCTCTCTCCGTCTCTTCTTTGAGGCAACGCGCCTTGTCTGCGCGTGTAACGCACGCGCCGGATTTCAGCCATCAGCAAGCTTCCGCGTGTCACTCCCGTCAGTGTTCAACCATGTTGAAAGCTTTCAACACTTCTCTCCTCCAGCTGAGTTTCAACACCTTCATTGCATGATCTTGCTGTGTTGAATTGAATTTCAACACCCTTTCAACTCTCCCATTGTACATAGTCTAATAAGTAACATGAGTACCTAATAGGTACTACACCATTGGAGATGGTCTTAACTTATAATTTATCATTTTCATATAACATTAATTACATTTTTTAATTTGTGTAATATGATCAAAATAATTTATACTGTGGTTCGTTGGGAAGGGAGTACTTACTATCAATCATCTTTTCTATTATCATTATGAAAAAATAATCATCTTTTCTAAATACTGCAGGTTCATAAAAAATGCCTCCACCAAACCATTTATTCGTCTCACACCAATCAACCACGACCGTAATATCAACATTAATTTAGCTTATCCATGTCATTTGTCCCAACATTGATGAAGAGTAAAGAGAGTTGAAATTTGCATGAGTACCCTATATTTTTTCTTTTTTAATGGAAACAACATGAAAAAAGAATGGCCGAAAAAAAACACAACATTTGATTTTGAAGTGAGAAATTAAGTGAAGGGAAAAAAGTATGATTGAAAATTGAAATTCATTGTTGTGTCTTTCATCATGCACGTGTTCTTTTTATGTCCAAATTATCTGGCCCACGCGCAGTTTTGGGTACGTGGGATGGGACCAATATTAAGTCCTTCCCCCATGTGAGAGCAAGACTATTATTATCGTGAAGAATGAGTGTCACAAAAACATTTTTCTAACTTATAAGGTGGGAAGAGAATGAATAAATTTGTTCGTTTTGAATATGTAGTTATCGATAGAATTGGTTCTCAATTTTTTTTTTTAAAGTTGTTAAATAGTATTAATACTTTAATTTGCTAAATTTGTTCTAGTATTGAATAATTTTTTTTGTCAAGTTCGATTGTTAGAAATGCTAACTGTTACGTTAAATAATAATGTGTCTTTTTATATAGGGATATCAATGGTACAGGTAGTGGTGAGAAATACTTTCACATTCTCTGATCGATTTGTCAATACTTCTTAATTATAATTTGCAAATTAGACTTTTATAAGACCTACTAGCGGTGTAGCTTGAGTTACGATGTTCTTCGTGTAATTCTTCTCATTGATGGCGGAGTTAGTCCTCATATTGGTGGAGCTTGAAACAAATCCGTCAGCAACTATTATGGGACCTCTCATTTCAGATCTCCATGCTCCTTCCCCTATCAACATAAATTAGTCAATTAAGTCTCCAAACTTTCACACTAAAAGCAAATTAGTCCCTAAATCTCTACCTTTTGTTGGACCATATAGCTTTTGTGATTATAAATATTATTTGCGTGTTTCCATATTTGTGTGAATATCGACTATCTCCATGAGTTACTGTTGTGCACGGAAGACACTTTAGTTTAGAGAAAAAAAAATCATACAGTTAAACAATTTCTTATATTTAAATTCTTAATCCGACATACTCCTATATGTAATATAGTACTCCCTTCTATTACTATTATAAATAAATTTTGATTTTTTTAGTACTTTAATAAAATAATAAATGTAATTCATATTATATACCAAACACATCACTTTTTCTAATGTACCAATTATCAAAAAAAAATCTTTAATATAATAACTGGAACATTTTGAACAAAAACTATCCTCCTTTTTAAAAATAGTTTGACATATCTTGAAATTTTATTTAAAAGTCTATTTCTTGAAACATGTTCACGACTAAGCCTATTCTTAAATATATTAAGGAGCGCAATTTTTTATGAATGGATGGATTAATTAAATACGTAATATACTATGAACATAAGTTCAAATATAATTTTGTGGTCAATATACATACTAACATTCTTGTTTTGTTAATTTTTTTATCTAGTAGTATTAAAAATAAATATTAAATTTAAAATTAATAAAACAAGATCATTATAGTATTTCTGATTACTAAAAATTCTGTGATCAACAAGTATAGTCTATAGTCTATAAAATCATCTATGTTCTATTTCTCAAGTCTGCCATTTGGAAAGTACCGTGTGACAAGGCCGGCCCAGCTGGAGGTAAGTGTGATAGATAATTTAAACTCTACATTCTTTTCCATCTCAAATTTATAGTATTAATTTTAATTATCTTATGTTACGTGTATAAATTTTACAACTAATCAATATTGTAGATCTTATAATAATTAAAATATCGTAAGATTCAATTATAGTTAAAAAGACCTCTAATTTTATTGTTGTCGTTTATAAAAATTTGTCATTTCAAATTTTATTCTATGTGTATAAAATAAGATGTCTCATGTCGATCAAAGAATTTGTTTCATAGCCACACTTGAAGTGTGCAATTATTATTGTAACTTTGATTTTTTATTTTATTATCTATATATACAATACGTTTTGTTATTAAAAAAACTTGAAGTGTGTAATGGGATCAAAAACACTAATATTAAGTGGCTAATTAACTCTATACTTTAAACCAAATTATTCGTAAGAATTTTAATTACAATAGTCTTTCTCCTAAGAACCAATTAAGTAATACAAAATAATTTACAAAATAGAATACGATCCTTAACTTTCTCATTATTTGTCGTTGTTTTAGAAAAAAAATTGTTCATATTTACTTTGCCGTTTTTAAAGTTCAATATAATATTTATTATTGTTTTCTCAATAATGTCCTTAAATATCAATCGCATAGAAAAAAATAGATGAAATAAAACAATAAACACTCTTAAATATTTAAAAATTCATTCATTCAAAATCAAATTTTCACACCACAAATAATTATAAATTGAGCCAACTTGAACGACATGGTTTATTGCCTAAAAAAAAAAACATATTTTATTGAGATAACTTATCTCTGGTGAGAGCTGAGTTTCACAATTGACATATATTCAAGTAAAAACAAAAAAGAAAATAAGCTAGCCTATCTATACAGCAAATGCCCAATCATTTGTCTAAATTGTTTCTCAACAAAAACATGACCTTCTGAGAAGGAGAACATTGTCTTGTCCCACGCGTGCATGCACTCGCGTGTTAGATAAATTACTATTTCTCCCTCACCTCACCTGTGTGTGTATTTAAAGCCTGGCGTGCAAAGCAGTACCAACACAACACAACACAACGCCATTACATTTCTTTCACAGCTTCATTCAAAGAAACAAATCCACATCAAAAGCTATCCTTATTCCTAAACCCCCCACCAAATCAAATGACTACTCTTTCACTTTTCCCACTTCTTCTTCTTCCCCTCATTATTATTATAATAATAACCGTCACCATTCCTTCTCCGGCTGAAGCCGGGGGAGGACAATGGCAGCTCTTACAAAATAACATCGGCGTTGTAGGTATGCACATGCAATTACTCCACAATGACCATGTGGTCATTTTCGACCGCACGGATTTTGGATTATCTAATTTATCCTTATCCAACGGTAAATGCCGTAATAACCCACAAGAACAGGTGGTTAAAACCGATTGCACTGCTCACTCCCTTGAATACGACGTTGTTTCCAACACATTCCGGCCTCTCTTTATACAAACCAATGTTTGGTGTTCCTCTGGTTCCGTCTCTCCCAATGGTACTCTTATCCAAACTGGAGGTTTCAACGATGGAGACCGTACCGTTAGAACCTTCAATCCATGTTCAAATTGTGATTGGCAAGAATTTAATACTGGCCTCGCAGCTCGAAGATGGTATGTACTATTGAGATAAATTATTTAGTGCATTTTGAATTTACGGTGTATTAAATCAACGAGGCAACATGATTTTGTTGAAATTTTAAAACGCGTATTAGTTTTAAAAAAACATTAGTTCGTAATAATTTTGTCAAATTCACCGTTAAATTTAACGATGAATTTAATAGTTTATTATTAGTCTCATACTCATGCTAACTAATTATATCTCTAATATAGGTATGCCACCAATCACATGCTACCAGATGGAAGGCAAATTATTATTGGTGGAAGAAGACAATTCAACTATGAATTTTATCCAAAGAAAGATGCCACAGCAAAAAACATATATAGTCTCCCTTTTCTTGTACAAACAAATGATGCTGGAGCTGAGAACAATCTTTACCCTTTTGTTTTTCTCAATATAGATGGAAATCTTTTCATCTTTGCAAATAATCGTGCTATTTTGTTTGATTACAACAGCAACAATGTTGTTAAAACATACCCTTCAATACCAGGTGGAGATCCTAGGAATTATCCTAGTACAGGTTCTGCTGTTTTGCTTCCTTTAAGAAACTTACAAAAGCCGTCGGTTGAAGCTGAAGTTATGATTTGCGGCGGAGCTCCAAAAGGTTCTTTTCAAAAATCATTGCAGGGAAGTTTTATCGGAGCATTGAATACATGTGCTCGGCTAAAAATAACTGACCCGAATCCGAATTGGGTCATGGAAACTATGCCAGGTGGAAGAGTCATGAGTGACATGCTTTTACTTCCTAATGGCGACGTTTTGTTAATTAACGGGGCAGCTCTGGGGTCCGCTGGTTGGGAATCAGGTCGAAACCCCATATTAAATCCATTTCTTTATAAACCAAATGGTGTTATCGGTTCACGATTTCAATTACAAAAGCCGTCTAGTATTCCTCGAATGTACCATTCTACAGCCGTTTTGCTTCGTGATGGTAGGGTCCTTGTCGCCGGTAGCAATCCTCACATTGATTATAAATTTGGAAATGTTTTGTTTCCGACGGAATTGCGTTTAGAAGCCTTTTCACCTTCTTATTTAGAAGTTGGATCCGATGATTTACGTCCTACATTGGTGTTTCCAGCACCCCAATCACAAACAAAATTGAAGTATGGTCAAAAATTGAAGGTGCGGTTTCAGGTCAAGGCAATATTGGTGAAAAATTTAGTGTCGGTGACAATGTTAGCGCCGTCTTTTAATACGCATTCTTTCTCAATGAATCAGAGGTTGTTAGTCCTTGATGAAGTGAAACCAACAAACAAAGTGAGTAGTAAAATTGCTGTTGGAAAATCAACATTGGTGTACCAAGTTGAAGTGACAATACCTAGTTCACCCATTCTTGCACCTCCTGGTTACTATTTACTATTTGTGGTCCATCAAGAAATTCCAAGTCAGGGTGTTTGGGTCCAGTTACTATAATTTTCAACAACATTATTATTAGTTCTTCTTATTCTTTCTCTAAATTTATTGGTATATTTTGAATGTCATTGAACAACATATTTGTATTTTAGTGTGCATTGAATTCGGTCGGGGAAATAAAATTTAGAAAGTCATGTATAGGGGTAACTTTACCTACAGAGGAAAATTAAGAGGTTGCTCATTATGGGTTAATTAAATAAATGTAATACTTTCTCAATCCAATAAAATAAAATAATAAATATTTCTTTCATCCTTAATATTTATTCTATTTTTCATTTTTTTTTCTCTTTTCACACTCTTTTCAAAAGATATTTGAAATCTTATTATATCCTTCACTTCTTTTTCTCTTTTCACACTTTCTCATGTATTTCCCTCTTCTCGATTTTTTTCCGCAATCAAACAGACCTCTTTTTAGATTTGTGGACATTTTCTTTCAAGGAAGTTAAAAAGAAAAAACTAACTAAAAAAAGTAATTGTGCATGAAGAAAGAAGGTTTTCATTACGTCAATCCTAAGAAGATCATGGATGTCTTCCGGAGAAGAAACATGGGCTAAGAGGTTAACATAAGAGGAGACTCCAAATTTAGCGAAGAAATCTGCACATTTATTTCCTTCTTTAAGAGCATATCTAATGGTGATACCACTTTGAGTATCATACATCAATAAAAAATGGTCCTTGCAATGCCATGAAATATTTATGCAACTTATACATATTTTGCTCCAATTATGATATCACTTTGGGTATCATATATTATTAACAAGTAATCAATTCTATTTAATTTGATATACAAAAAAAAAATGTTAAATTGATGATACAGTACCTTAAATAAGGCATCGTATCATCAATTTTGATATTCTCTATGCCACGTCATTAAACTTCAATGATAAAAAAAAGTAAGATACAGATCGTTAGTTTATGAAACTCTCTATGATACCCTTATTGGAAATGCTCTAAGTATGTATGTGATGAAGAGAAACATTGTTTTGAGAGAGCAGCCCCTTTATATTTTGAATCACCGCATTATTGATATATTAACAAATCATAAAATTAATTTTTTAAAACTACTTTTATTATGGTGCCGAAAAAAGTACTTTTTTAAGAATCTTATTATGGGTGCGTTTGATCTGTTAAAAAAAATGAGGGACTTGACAGGACAACTTTAGTTGTACTATGTTTGACTTCAAAATTGTTCTTGGGACTGCACAAACTAGGTGCTAAGGAATTGGACAAAAACCTAAATTCTTGTCTCTCACTAAACCACGGGACAAATTTTTGTCCTCCGCACAAGTTATCTAAAATACCAAAATAATCTTTTGTCGACTAAACATTGTATAAATACAAAATTTCTTCAACACATTAAACTTTGTCCTGTGTTGTTCTGTCTTGTACTGTTATTTTGCAGATCAAACAGACCTTATTTAGTCCAAAAATAAAATTATACTGGTATGTTATTTTATTTTGTCTTCCTATATTATTATTATTACTTTACTTGTTGCCACGGTATTGCAAAGGTCTCTTCGCAAGCAAGTCATGATCGAGTATATTAATTAAGAAAAATTAGTGCATAGCATTTTTGTTGTTGTTATGAAGTGTCCCTTTCTTTGTGTGTATGCATAAGTATTTGTACGATTTTATTAAGGAATCACTGTGATTAGAGATTTAGAGTCTCTGTTTATCATTAAATTTATAAATTTGAAGTGAAATTTTTGCTCTGTAGTAGTTTTGTACCATTCGATTTTAAATTGGTGACGGAGATTATTTTAGATGTAAATTGATTTTAAAATTTAAGACGTATGATGTTAAATCATACGACCAAACTATACTACCGTGTGAAAATTCAATTACAGTAAATGTGAATCCTATTTCTCACAAACTTTTATATGATTAATCTCTCCTTCTCTGTATTAAGAACCTTGAGAAGCCAACTTTTAAATAATATAAACTAAAAATAAAAATAACAAAATTTTTGATTTTTTTGCTCAATACTACATTCATTAACCTATGAAAATAATTTTTCACAACTTCACAAGATATGTCTCACCTTAACCTAGCATCCACCTCAAATTTATACCGATTTGGGTGTTACCCTCCTTTCCCTCGCACCCACCTCATATTTCGACCTCCTCCACCTCAGAGAGAGCACGCACACACTCCATTGAATCATTTTCCTCAATCTCTAGGTTCCTATTAAAACACACACACCTATAAAAATCAAATTTTAAGATTTTTTTTGTAAATATATTTTTGAATATTGTTGTAAATATGCTTTTTTTTTGTTACGGTTGTAAATACAGTAGGTTTTAAAAAAGCAAAAATGGGTATGGGACCATATAAAATATATAGTAGTCTATAATTATTTGATCATATTATTGTGTCTGTGAAAGTCATTTCTTTACAAAATATCAACATTGAAATAATTTTTCCAAGACTCATTCTACGTATCATTTTCTCTCCATCTCTTTTCTGTTGAATGAAATACTAATATTCACTAGTAATCTAGTATTATTCGGCTCCAGCTACCATACGCGAGCTGCTAAGGTCTCGCACGGTAGGCAATGAAAAAAATATGCTTTCATGGATAAACCCATCAAATGGTCCATCATGGAACTTGAATCAAAACCATTAAATTTAATACACTTACCAATTTTAACATGCACCCTACCACACTAGATTTGTTTGTCTTCTATATTTAAAAAATAAATATTTCAAGACACATCTTATTTAGACATATATCGGTATACTGCTTAGATGAATAATTTTAATAGATTCATAAATAATATTTAATATAGAAAAATTAATAAACATTAATGTATATTATATATTTGAAAAATTAATCATATCAGGTTTTCAAAAGACCAGCCTTATCTTTTGAAAAATTAATGTAGATTATTAAACTTAAACTATTGAAAAAGTTAATAGATTTATAATTTAATCTAAGTACAAATTTTATTATATAATAATAATATAGTAAAAATATTATTCATATTGACTTAAATAGGTCGGCCAAGTAGGTCTAATAGGCTTTTTTAATGGCCTGGAGCCTGGTCTTTTTAGCTAAATATCCTTATTAAAAAGTTTTGGCGTGCTCTATTTAAAGAAATAGGCTGGTCTGGCCTATTCCCAACCCTAAAAACAATAGACAAAGAGTATAATTGTCAAATCGTATTCTTAAAATACAAATAAGATGAATAAAAAGAACGCTAAATCGGACAACAAAAGACTAATAAAAAAGAACGAATGAAGTATTTAATATAGAAAAATTAATAAACATTATTTATGAATCTATTACAATTGCCCAACTCGGTAAATATATCAGTACATATTTAAATAAATGTGTATCGAATAATTCATCTCAAAATGCATATGTCTCTCTATTTAAAAAATGTCCTTTTAATTTTATTTCATTTTCTGATATTTTTTTTACAAGATTTTGTAATCTTATTTAAACATATATAAGAAAAACCTTTAATTAGAGACATTTTTAAAATTAGAGACGTAGGCATTTTTTAATTAGAGACGTAAGCATTTCGAGATGAATTATTCAGTACATATTTATTTAAATATGTACTGATACATTTATTGAGTTGGACAATTGTAATAGATTCACAAATAATGTTTATTAATTTTTCTATATTAAATACTATTTATGAAACTATTAAAATTATTCATCTAAGCAGCGATACATGTCTATTTATGAAACTATTAAATTTTTTTTTCTAACTTTTACCAATCGTTAGTTGGTTCAGTGGTGATTGGCGCTGAACTTGGTAGATAGGACCACGGTTCAATCTCCCGCAACTACGATCGGGAGGGGGCTGTAACCACTTGATGCCAGAACTGACCCCCGAACCAGATTCAACTGATGGTGAAAGGCAAAAAATATATTTACTTTTTTAAATATAGAAGACAAATAAAACTAGTGTGGTAGGGTGCATGTTAAAATTGGTAAGTGTGTTAAATTTAATGGTTTTGATTTTGGTTCCATGATGGACCATTTGATGGGTTTATCCATAAAAGCATATTTTTTTCATTGCCTACCGTGCGAGACCTTAGCAGCCCGCGTATGGTAGCTGGAGCCGTATTATTCACAGATTACTATAGTATAGTAGTACTCAATAATGATTTGATCTCTCATCACTTGAATTTGTAAGATTGGATGCATACTTCACTGCACACAGTGCATGATATCGCATGATATGCATGTAAAAGGTGAAGAAAAGTGGATTGATAAGATTGGTCTTATAGTAGATTGGATCAGAGCCATATGCTTAAGCAAAACAAACTAATAATGGGCGAATCACAAGAGCTATATATCACGGGTTGTATATATTCAATTATTCATTCACCAAAAAAAAAAAATCACGGGTCGTATTGGTTATCTAAATATCTCAATCACGGGCCTTGCCTTGGACCTTAATTAAGATAGGAGTGTCCGTAGGTTAGGTATGGTATGTATGTATGGACCAGTTAGCGATGCAATGGAGTTTCAGCATTCTACATACTTTTTCCGTCCCATAAATATAAACGAAAATGAAATACATCTTGTTGATTAATTTTGATTTATATTTTGAGACAGAGAGTATATTAGAGTACTAGTTAGTATATTAGAGTACTAGTACACCGTCCATCCTAATTTATAAATAAAAAATATTATTTTTTTTATCTTAAATTATAAACAAAAACGATAGACTTTATTGTTTCCAGGATTTAATTTTACTTATTCTCAAGAAATTTGATTCATGAAATTTGATGCAAATTCTATTTAATTTACTCTATTTTTTTTTCTCCATAATCAATAACCAATAAAAATTCATTTACATCTTTCTATAAAACTTATTTCAAAGAAAAAAATAAAAAGTTATACTTCAAATTAGTATACCATTATATATGATTTTACTTTTCTTGATAAATATGATTTATTTTTTTTGTAGTAATGTGAATGGAGCCATGGTGAAGCTAGCTGAAATTTTGCGAGGGGGCCAAATACAACGGAAAAACATAAAATATTATTTTATTAACTTTTATTTAACAATTTTTGTAAATGATAAAGTTTTCTGTATAATTATCATAAAATGTGAAAGTGTTAAAACAAAAGAATTTATTTATCAAATGATAATTCTTTTTATCTTTCGTATCTCTGCTGATTTTTTGACAAATAAAATTTATTTGAAAATCTACATTATTAAATAATTAAATGTAAAAACACACCAAAAAATAATAATTAAGTTATAGAAAAAAGGGGTAGCCAAGGCTACCCCATGATAACACTGGGCTACGCCCCCAGAGAGTATTTGCTTTGTTAAAAGGAGGTTGCTTACCACACAATAAGAGTAAAGTTATAAGAGAAAGAGTGTGCTGGGAATTTGATTGTAGACCAAAAGAACCTGCACACAACATACGATATTATAATATTTTTACACAGACAACATACTTATTAACTATTTAACTTACGATATTATAATATTTTATAATCTTTCAACACAAGGTAGATTAAGATTTTCTAACCAACATTTCTAAAAGTTGGATCAACTTTTTTTTTATGCATTTTTTTAGTGTGTTATACGTACGAAGTTTTGACTACTAAGTACTAATGATAAAAAATTTCGCCTATCAATTGATTTTTTTTTACACCAACAAGCTGCTTAAGAGTGTCGTTTTTTCTTATAGATAGACAAAATGAGAAACTATTAGAATCTCACACGCAACAAAGTGGATAGATTGGAGTTCGAACTCCTATCATGACATCCGACCTAATAATTTCTAGTTTTTGTCAATTGAGTTAAATTTATGAACAAATTTATCACAGAAGAAAAATTATAAATGGTGTCCTTTATTATAATTTTAAAATATAAATTCAATAGTTTGAGTTTTTTTTCTCTAAAAATAAATAAATACTCTTGGAAGAAAATATAACAATTAATTCCCAGAGTTGTCTAATCATTAAAATCGGAGGTGCAAATAACACTCCCCTATACATTTGTGCATATAAATACTCAGCCCAGACCGCGAAAAGTTGTGAATGACATGGACTCGAAATATTTCATTCCCAAGAGTAATCTCATCCCACCCGTCAAAATTTTTTTTTACCTCAAAAATGTACGCAAAATGTTTACCGAACTTTTTCTAGTATAAATTTTACTGAGGTTTGCATTAAAAAAATCAGTACGTGTTTCCCAAATTTTTTTTTGCCTTTAAAGAAGGTGAAAAAAAAAACATGAGGGTGAAATAAGAATTTTTCATTGTAAAATAATATAATTCCTCTCAAGAAAAAAAAAAATAGTCCACTCATTATCGTTAGTAACACGCCTGCCTCACACTCACGTGAATACTCTCTCTAAAATAAAAATGAACAAATATAAATAGAAAAAATTGAAGGAGGAGAAGAAGAAATAAACGAAAACAATGTTCTTTATTTAAAGGAAAATGATTATTGTTACAAGAAGTGAAAGAGAATAAACACAAGAAGGCAAAATTAAGGGAGCAAATTTTAATACGAACTCATCCATGATCTCCTAAAAAAGGGGAGTTATGTTTTGACCCACTATTAATAGTATTACATGTAAGCATTCTTGTTTTTCTTGCTCAAATTCTCTCGTAACAAATAGCAATGCTTTTATTTAAATGAAGTTTTGTTTTCTTGGTTTTTTTTTAAAAAAATATACAGAAATTTTGGTCCCACTATTTATTTTTTTCAAAATTTTGGTACATTTTTTTTTTCATCTATGGTGTTAGGATATTTATCAGACATATTTATAATTTATGTTAACATGGATATTTACCGTCACTTGATAAGTGTTGTCGTATCATGAATAAATAAGCTATGTCGTAAAAATTGACAAAAAAATGAAATGAGAGATAATAATTGTAACAGTCCGTGTTTTCGGCGCTTTCGCTACTGCTAACTCACGATCTTCTCCACCCTCATTTCTAATAGAATTTTTGCCTTCTGTGGGAATCGAACCATATACTCTGGAGTTCAAGTACATACTTCTTAAAAGACAAAAATAGTATCTCAAAACTCATCTATTTATCGATTTGAAATATGATCTTATACATACCTCAACACTTATAAAGGTGGTACATATCCTTTAATTCACGTATAAGATTTAACCTCTTATTATATTTAAAAAGAGAGATACTAATATTATTTTATACTAATAAAGAAAGTTATTAAAAAAGTTATAATAAAAAAAGAAAAGAGATACTATTATTATTCAAAAGTCAATTTTAAAAGTCATGAAAATAAAATCTTCTGAAAGCGACACAGCCAAAATCAAAACTAAATTGCCACATGATATTATTTGTTTTCTTTTTTATTTAATTAAAAAATTCTGGCACCTGTTTTCTATTTGATTATCTTTTTGTCACAAAAATCTTCTTTTTGATTATAATTTCATCCACAATACGTGAATGAATTTATTTATTTCAATTCAATAATTTCCATTAAATTAATTAAAAAGAATAAAATCAATCAATTCGATAATCAAAAGTTGTGTTGTTGTTAAGTCTCGAAACCCAAAGACAATCCACTCCTTTTTTGTTGTGCCTATATTATACCCTTTATTATTTCTTTCTCTTCATTTTAGGCCCCGTTTGGCCCGGCTTATTTTCCTCTTTTTTTCTTCTCCTTAAAAATAGTAAAGAAGGAAAAAATTGTGTTTGACTTTACTTTTTTGCATTTTTTAGTTCTTTACTTTATTTCTCTAATACTTTTAAGAAGAAATAGTGTTAAATATAATTTTATACTTCTTTATTTCGTTTAAGCTAAAATAAAAAGTTAAAAATAAGCCGGGCCAAACGGGGCCTTAATCTATTTATTTATTATTTGGAGCAGTTACAAAAATTGAATTAGGGTTTCATCTTCTTCACCCAACTATAGTAGTATCTATCTATCAGCGCAAACAAAACCCAGTTCTCTCTTCTCTTCTAATCTTTCCCGCCATTTTCTTCACACTCTCCGCACTTCATTTCGTATACTTTGAATACTAGCCGTTAGATCTGCCATTTCCATATTTTTTTTTAATTTCCAAAAAAAACTTTTTGACCGTTGCTCTCGCCGGAGTGAACGGGAAATGTCTGCATCCGAAGCTGAGAAGAAGGTCGAGCAAGAAAACGAAGTTCCTAAAGGGGGCGAACTCTTGTTCTGTGGTGCCACGTGTTGGGATATCGTTGGTCGTCGCAAAGGTCCAGCTGAGGGTAACTTGGTCTCTCCTTCTCGCCTTCGTCCTCTCGTCGGCATTGATATTCGTTACGTTGCCTCTGGTTGCGGTAATTTTATCTTCAATTCTTTTTTTTCTTTTCTTGCATAAAATAATTATTTTAATTTTTAGTAGTACGTTATGTTCTGATCTATGTTTAAAATGTATGTAATCGTTGTTGGGTTGATTTTTTTTGTGTTGCTATGAATGCAGCATCTTGTCATTGCGTGGCATTGGACGTTGAAGGGCGTTGCTATACATGGGGACGTAATGAGGCATGTCTATCAAGTTCTAATATCTGTTTAAAATTTAAATTTAAATTTTTATTTATTTTTTATTTGTGTTTCTGATTCATGAGATTGTTGTGCAGAAAGGGCAACTGGGTCATGGAGATACTATTCAGCGTGATAGGCCGACTGTGGTGTCTGAACTATCTAAGTGAGTTTGCATACATATGGGGTGCTTATGTTTATGTTTTCAATTTAATGTTAATTTTGCATCTTGTGCTTTCGGTTCGTATTTTATGTTTATGCTAAATTTTGTTGACATTTGACTTGTGAAGATACAAAATTGTTCAAGCTGGAGCTGGGAGGAGTCATACCGTAGTTGTTACAGATGATGGAAATTCCCTAGCATTTGGATGGAACAAACATGGACAGCTAGGTTCGGGTTCTGCAAAAACTGGTATGTTTTACAAAGTATACATTTTAATGGTGACTTTTGTTTGCTCAATGTGATTCATACCTATCATTGACTTAGTATAGATGTTATGTTATGTATGGTCAGTGGAGTGAATGGTATATAATGCAATGGAGTACAGTTACTACACGGGCGTGTAGTAAATTTACTACACTGACATTTATATTGTCATTTTTTCTTTAATCCCATATAATTTAGAGTGATTATTTGATTTACATCCTTGCTTTGTCTTGTGCAGAAATTGAACCGTCTCCTATTCGCTGTCTCGTGTCTGAAGTCAAATATGCTACATGTGGTGGTGACTTTACTGTGTGGTTATCTTCAGTCGACGGATCTTCTATACAGTATGGTTTCTGATAATTGTATTAAGGTTTCTTGATTCTCTATCCGTGATAGTGGATATTTAGTCTTGTTTGGATGCAGTAATCGTTAAGTTTGATTTCTTTTATTATTATGATGATTGCTAGGACTGCTGGTCTTCCACAGTATGGACAACTCGGGCATGGAACAGATAACGAGGTATGGTTGATGAAGATGTTTGAATTTGATGGTCTTTGTTGTTCTAAGATGTGTGTGTCTTCACATGCTGGTTGATCAGTTGAGTCCTCGGGGGTTGGGGCCATTGATAATCTTAATTGCCATGTTTGAATTTTGATTTATACTTATCCATTGTCGGGGCAGGCTCATGTTTTAGCATAGTCTGTAGCACACATATCTATTCCTGGGTTTAGCAACAAATGTTATTAAAATATAGAAATATTGATATAGAATATTGGACAAGGACGACTGAAACTAATTAATAATTGCAAAATGACTAAACAGGTGATGTTTGATTAATGTCACTCATACATATATAGTCACCATCCTTTTCTGTTGTGTTTTTGGATCATTTGATTGGAGCTCTTGCACCATAAAAAGATATGTTAATAGTATCAGATGATTATCCAAGAGATAATGGATAACTTTTTCCTTCTAGAACAACTTTATTTTGATACTGGTAATATGCTCAAATATAAAGTTGTGAATGTCCTAAGTTGACCTTGGGCATGCTTTTATTTTTCAATTTCTGTTCTGTTCACTGTACTTCTAAGTTAAAACTATTTTCTCATTTCTGCATGATTAACTTTTCTTTTTATGATAACGTACATTTGTATGTGTGGTGCTGCAAGAAAGATTTACATAATGTTGCATGTGCTTCTGCAGTATAATTCCAAAGACAGTTCTGTGAAATTAGTTTATGAAGCACAGCCATGCCCTCGAGCAATAGCTTCCCTTGCTGGCGAAACCATTGTCAAGGTGGCATGTGGAACAAATCACACAGGTGGTTATTATTTTGAGATATTGATTTTCAGACCTTGTATATTACTATTCCTAATTATTTTTGTTTTGTATATATAGTGGCGGTGGATAAGAATGGCTTTGTCTACACGTGAGTAATCCTTTAGTGTCTTTGCTCAATATATTACTTCCTTTTTGTGTAAATTAAGTTGTAAGCTTATGTGTTATTCATGTGTGCAGGTGGGGTTATGGTGGTTATGGAAGGTTGGTTGGCAGTTTTCAGACTGGGCTGTCCATGTTCTGTGAATTCCCATGAAATCTCAAATATCAGATCATTCTTTCTCTAAATTGAATTTTCATATTTGGTCCTTACTCCTTTTGTGCTTAACATTCCAACTAGTTTCTTTAATTCTGTAGGCTAGGACATAGGGAGCAGAAGGATGAATTTGCTCCACGCCGTGTTGACATTTTCACGAATAGAAATGTTTTGCCTCCTGATGCAATTATCTCAGCTGGTTCTGTGAATTCTGCATGTACTGCAGGTTTGTATCCCTAACGCTTACTCACTGGTCCCGCTTCCCGAAAAATGTTCACTGATATGATGTACCTCTTTCATGGCTGTATTCTATCTTAATTGTTTCCTTTTTCTGATAATGCATCTGTTCTAAACAGATGATATATCATGATGGTTGGCTACCAAAGTGCCAAACCCATCCTCTTGAGAAATTTGATGCTCTCATTTATATCAACAGATTTTTTTTATTACAGTGACATGATTTGTAAAAATAGAATTGCAAAGTTTTACTTTTCTTTAATGTATAAGCCTTAACCGGCCTATTTTTGTATCCCTTGATCTAAAATATAATTCATTTGTGACTTTAACTATCCCCTATTTATAACACATTATAATTTGTTTTTTTTTTTCATTTTAGCTGGAGGACAATTGTACATGTGGGGCAAAATAAAAAACACTGGTGATGACTGGATGTACCCTAAGCCTCTAATGGATTTAAGGTTGTGCTTGATTCCATGGTTTGAATGATAATTGTTCCTATATATATAAAATACTTCTGGATGAGTTTCCCCCCTTCATTTACTTCGTTTTGATTAAAGTATTCTATATTTATTTTGGTAAATAGCGGTTGGAATATACGATGCATGGATTCAGGGGGAATGCACCATTTTGTTGGGGCTGATTCTTCGTGCATAAGTTGGGGTCATGCTCAGAATGGAGAGCTGGGATACGGACCTACTGGACAGAAGTACGTGTATACAACCCTTTTTAGCAAAACAATATTTTCTGTTTCTTGATTTTATAATTTTCTAATCCTGTTTGCACTTGCCCTTTAGGTCTTCAGCTGTACCAAAAAAGGTGGATATACTTGAGGGTATGCATGTATTGAGGTCAGTGACACTTTCAGAAATTTTTAAGCAGTGAGGGGCAATGTTTTTTATATATAAATTCATTTATTTTTATTAGAAATAAACATCATTTCTGAATATTTTTCTCATAAATTAGTATAATAAAAAAATCTCTCTAAATATAGCCTATAGGCAATTAAACAATCACTCTAGCTCTAATGATTTCACTTCCAGGGTCTACAAGCTTTATTTGTCAAAACATACATCTACCAAAAGTTTGACAGAAGAAAACTTTGAAGGATAACATGAGCAAAATGAAATAAGTTCACCTTATCAAATTTAGGAAATGAATCTATTGGGTTTAAGCATGCTACACCAGGATAATTCAACTATTGAGTTGTTGATCAACCACTCATAGAAAATTAAATTTAAAATAATGCAAGTTATATGCACTCAAATATGTTAGATCACAACTTAAATTAAAAGAATGTACTCCCTCCGTCCCTTTTTATAAGAGATAGTTTGACAAAAAATTTGTCCCTTTTTATAAGACCCTTTTACAATTATCAATGACATTAATTATTCTTTTTCCAAACTTACCCTTATTTACTTTGCATAGTTTTTTTAAAAGCATTAAATTCTCCTTTGTTTGATAAAAAACATTACAATTAATGGTAAGGGTAAACATGTAAATTCAATATAATTTGTCAATCAATTTAATACTAAAACCTACTTTCTTAATACTCGTGTTTTGTCAAACTAGCTCTTATAAATAGGGACGGAGGGAGTATATACTAATTTTTTAGATAACAATTGATTGACATGATTTTTAAAACTTAGTGAGGTCAAATGCGCCCCATACACATACATAGACACAGATGGTAGGTGCTAAGCATCGGTTCATCGATCCTCTTTATCTTGAATTCTTGATGCCTCCACTTTCGAATGTTCGTATTCTGTTTTCCACTTTGAGTATCTTCAATTTATAATTCGAACAATACACATATGATAAAACAAAAGTTGGTTATTATCATGTCTTAATTAAGTGAAATAGTTGCAATCCCCCCCACCCCACCTCTCAAATCTCTCAATAAGCTGCCGAAAATAAGCAACTATTTATCCAAAATAAGCTATTTCAAAGCACATGCACCTTTTTCTGAAAAAGAATCTTATCTACATGACTAACCAAAATGATAACTGATTTAAATATTTTTTCTTGTTCTCAAACAGCGTTGCTTGTGGTTTGGGTCATTCTATGGTTGTCGTTGACAGAGCAAACATTGCTGATAGACTTGAGCAGGTATCTCTTAAATCTAGCTATTATCTTAGAAGTTCACGATCAATGCACCGAGTTCACAAAGGATTAAAAATGGTCATATATTATGATTTTGGCTGTATTTATGCTGCTCGTTTCATCTGATATAGTATGATTTAGGCTATATGTGAGCTGCTTGTTTTGAATCTTTGATCGTAATGGTGGTGCCATGAGTTATTTGTGTTGACTAAAATGAAATCAGTAGATTCTTTGTAATGATTTTTGAGTCTTTCTTCCTTCTTTCATCAGCTCCCATATCTATCTGTTCAACACTTTAATAAACAGTCTTTAGAGTATCTGTGATTCATATTAATCACAAGTTTGTACATTGCTTGATACACGCGATGGCAAAGCTGCTGTTAAGCGTAACTTTTGTATTATATTTTATGATATGAAGTGTGTAACTCTTCTCTGTTTTCTTCAGCTTGATACACATGATGGCAAAGCTGCTGGTGAAGGTATGCTGCTTGTTATAGTTCAAATTTAACTGTTAATAATAATTGTCTCGAATGCATCAGATTATATTATCAATTTGTGGATGATTTCTTCTGATATTTTTTATGGATGTTTAGAATTCTTTTAGGGGTATGTTTGGATGGAGGCTTTCAGAGCAGAGGGCCTATTTTTCTTTTTTAAATAGGGCAATTAAAATGTTTCTAAAATAAATTGAGATTAAATTATTATATGATCATCATTTATCATGTTATTCTTTCAATTTTTAAAATTTCAAATATATATAAAATATAGACTTAGCACTCCAAAATTCTCACCCCTTCAAAACCCTTAGAAACTTGTCTCTCAAATATATCCTAACAGTCTGGAAGGAGTCTAAACTGGTATTGATTTCGTTGTTTTCTTGCTGCAGGTAATGAGGCCGTGAGCAAAACTTCAGCGCCTAAGAAGGCGGCTGCTCCAAAAAAGGGTGCAAAGAAAGCTGACAGCTCAAAGAAGAGGAAAAAAGCTAAAGATTCATCTGACTCCGAAGAAGACCAAGAAGAGGCTGAAGAAAGTGACAACAGTGATGAAGAAGCTAACGGTGAGGCTGATGTTAAAACATCACGCGGTGGAAAAAATTCTGGCCGAGGGCGCGGTCGCGGTCGCACTCCTGCAAATAAAAGCAGTTCTAAATCTTCTCCAGTGAAGTCATCCGGTAAGAGAGGAAGACCCAGAAAGTCATGACTTAGTTTTTAGTTGGAAATTTTGTTCTCTATATACCTAGAGAATCGTAGTAACTCAAAATGTGGTCCAGCTAACTATTGCAATTTTTCTTCGAAAATACATTTAAATTGTAACCTCTTTTTCGGAATGTAATGGCAAGAAGTGCCCTTTTGTTTTGTGTATGGCTGGTGATCTGCTGAGATGTTTATTGATGAAACATGAGGCCCATTATGTTTTATTTTTTAATCCATGATGTATAACATTCTAATTTTTCATTATCAGAACTTAATATTCAGTAGTTGTTTCTTTGATGTTTATTTAATGTGCATAATTGGAAAAATCTTGGCTGGAGTGGAATGTGTTCTGTCTTTGGGCCTGCTTCCCCAAATGAGTCAGGTTCCCCAACAGTGAAGCTATTCAGTTACAGGTGTGAAATGCTCAGTAAGCAGTTTTAAATGTGATTAATTTGGTAAAAGAAAGACGATTTCGGTAGAGAAATTGTGTTTGTTAGTAAGAGAGAATGAGAAATAAATTCTTTAGTTTGGTTTGCAGAGAAATTGCAAAAAGAGAACAAAACACTCTAGTTGAACAATTTTCTTCACATCATAGCCACACACAGTTCTCTGCATTTTGGGAAATATGTATGCACCTCCACTCGTGGAGTATAGCTATGAGCAATATTAAATTCAATATGATACTATACTATATTACAAAGACAAAAGCAAATTTTAATACAATCATCATTGCACCATCTCAACAAAGGAATTCATTTGATGGTTAATCTACAAGATTTACTGCCTAGAATAATTTCAAGCCTCGGGTAGTACTTGTACTTTCTCTTGAGCAGTCTTTCAATCATACTGTTGCTTGCTTTCTTGTGGTTTTCTGCAGCTACTTGAAACCCCAGGGTAGTTCGATTCCTACAGAAGATAAAAAACTCTACTAGAGAGGAGAGTAGAGAAGATCGTGAGATAAAGTGTCGGGACGATGGGCTCAAACGGTTACAGTTGAGGCAAAAGTTGGTCTTGAAATATACTTAAGTGCAACAACATATACATATCATAGTTTATCCATACATACATATAAAAAGGAACCAATTTGGAATCTTATGGAAATTCAACACTGTTCTAAAATTCAATCTAATCAATTTGAATATGATTTACCGATCATGTGTTTTCTCATCTTAATTCAACAGATTAGATTGTGTATGACTTTGTCAAATGTTCAACAGATTACTTTCTTCTCTCTTCAACAAAATATTTATAACTGTATATAAAAATTGAATAAATATTTGTCATGAATAATTATAATCTATTACAAAAAATATGTTTTAATAAAAAAATTAATATTATAGGTTAAATAATATTAGAATAAATATCGAATAAAAATCAATAGATAAATGTGAATGTACAGTCTCTAAATTAATTGATCGGTAAGAGTTATGCTTATTAGTGCCTTTTATTTTTTCAAATTATTAGTACCTATTTAAGTAAACAAAAAAAAAAATTACTACGATATGATAGTATTTTTTTTTTCTTTTTGGTAAAATAAAAATATAATAAAACTTTTATTTTTCCTTTTTAAGAGAATAAAAACCTTAAACCCAAATTCTTGTGAGGTTTATGACCACCTTGAAATTAGATTAGATACGGTGGGTTCTTCAAACAGATTTGATAATTTGGTAATCAAAGAGAGAAAGAAAGAACTCGAAGATGCTGAAATTCCTATCAAGAGTGAAGATCGAATTCAATGCACTCGATCCACGAACCGCATCGTGTATGGAGTTTCTAGCCCAATGCAATTCACGAAAAGCGAAAGAATCAAACCCTGCCTGCGAAGTTGAGGTCAAGCGTAAAAACGTGGAGCATCCGCCGCAGATCACGGTGACGTTCGTTAACGGTGTGGAAGAAGCTTTTGATGCAACATCGACGCCGGCGCACCATATAACGAAGATGATTCTGGAGAAAGGTCAGTACCTCGAGACTGAACAGATGTTCCGTGAAGCTGGAGAACAATGGCCTGTTATTATTCCTGATGAAGAACTCTCTCAACATGCACCTGGAACCAAAGTGCGTTTTTATTTTTTATCTTCTTTGATTATATTCGTTGTTATTTTATGTTTTTCTTCTTTTAATTGATGTGTTTTCTTCTTCTGAATTTGTGATATAGTTTAAGATATAGGAATTGAGATAAAGAGTGCAATGTACGTTGAAAATGAGTTCGCACTAAATTTGCGATTAGTCTATGCTCTATGAAGCATGGAACATATTGACACATATAACAATTTGAGAAAATGACATAATTCAATGTAGTCATATGTGCCGGTGTTGGACACTGATGCGTGTCTGACAATGGGACACGACTAATCAGAGGAGTGTCCATATTTCATAGACTATGCTATAGTGGTAATCGTTTAGGTTATTAGGAGTTCGTTTTGTTCTTGATGATATTCTATTGGAGGGAGGAAAATCGTTGGTTAAGTGTGGATGAGAGGACTGATTTGTTTGTGGGAGGGTATGAAAGATGACGTCTTGAGAGAAAAATCTCTCTGGTTTTCAGATCAAATAATAACTAACCTTTTGAGCCATTTTTGTCACCAAGATGGAAACGTTTTCTAGCTCTAGGTTTCAAACTTTGTTCTGTGATAGGTGAAGCTATAAGCAAAACACATTTAATTTGTGTTGCTGGCTTGGTGCTTCCTTTTAACCACCCCATTCTGTTGGGGGTTCCACGTTTCAACACATGGCAATTGATGTTTAATGGTTTTAGTTGAATAAAAAAACATAGGAAACTGTGAGTTATTTCATTATGAGATCTGATTCTTTTTATGGATGCGTACTGATTTTGAACAAAAGACTCATATTGGTGTAAGTTTTGTCGGGTTTCTGCCTTGGTTTCCATTAAATGAATGCAAGTATTTATTGATATGTCATCCATAATAGTTAGAAAAAACAATAACATAAATTAAATCAAAAACAGAGATGATAAAAAATGTGGTAATGCTATTAAGTAAAGAAAAGTTTTCTACGTCATATGCGTAAACTTTTGATACAGCAAGAGGTATAGTAAAATTCTGTTTTTGCAAAGTAGAATAGCACCAATTTGAGGGATAACCTAGTCTATGGTGCCAAATTTCGTGGGGAGTGACACCACTTATGGGTGTGGGGATGCATTGAGGGTTTTTGGTAAAGGAATGTGAACTTGACCATTAAGAATTATCACTGTGTTATGCATAGTCCAGTATGCTCTTTAATACTGCCAATCATCATCATGGATGGTATCTCCTGAATAAAACAGAGATTATTAGTAAAGGTAACCTGACATGAAAGGGATTTGGTTAGCCTTGTAATATAGTGGAGAGATTTGGTGTGTATAGAGTGTCAACTGTCAAATAGGACTAAAGATTCGGTCAACTAGATAGTGCCACTATTTGTTGCAGTAGCTACTTGACCATTTGGTAAAGAGACAAAGTTTGGTTTTATCAATTTATTAGAAGAGAAAAAATTTAGGGGTAATGGTATGATTAGTGGCAGTGCAATTACAGTGAGTCCATTGTGCAGGACTTGTTCAATTTCCCTTTGGTTGGGTTGTTGACTTGTTGTTAGGTGCAGTTTGGACTGCAAGAACAGATGTGTCTGCAAGGGAGGTGGCATGAATTGGCCTTTCTTGTGGGAATACCTTGGTGATCCAGGGCAGGGCTCCATTAATAAGATCTGGGATTGGACAGTGGCAAAATTATTATTTAGCCCTTATAGGAACCAACCACTACACACAATCATTACTCGGAATTGTTGAACAGTGTTGGGCGCATTACAAAATCTAGTGGTTGATGAAGTGCAAGAAGGGAGAGTTCGAAATTTGCATAGTTCACCCCAAAGGATTCTCATCGTAGTGTAATTGCTTGAAACAAACATATCAGCTTGCTTAAAGAGATCACTTATTAATTTAGAAATTGTAACATGATTACACACGCTGTTTCTGCGGCAACTATCTGTATCACATGTGTTAAGTTACTGCTACTAATTGAAGCTTGATAAAATTCACGGTAAAGTCACTTTGGGACGTGAGAAATGGGATGCCGCCACAGATTCAAATAAGCGCTGCCGGTACAATCTGTGAACTCAAACTTGTTCATTTGGAGTGCCATGGTCATGTCTCTAGCCAAACCATGGGAATTGGCTCCATCAATAACTGGTGAGACCAAGACTGGTGAAGGATTTTCTTTTGGTTGAATTTAATAGGGGCTTAATGGATCTTGAGGAAGAGAGGTTGCTATGGCAGCCACAGTAGTGCCGAGGAAGAAGGAAGGATTTCAGTCATTATGACTCATGACTTGATGCAGAAGGAGCAATTCACTACTTACTCGGTAACAGAAAATGACAAATGTTTACCAACTAACAGTATCTAATCAACAGATTAAATTGACCATCTAACAATTAAAGATGCAATGGGTGAACTCCTTATGACAATAAGCTATTCCGAGGAGCTTATAAAAATAAGCCGAAAACAATTTATGGACATATCCAAAGCTATTTTCAGAAGCTGTTGCAATTTACAAACACATACCGAAATGCTTATGTCATAAATTAACTCTAAATAAGCTCTTCCAAACGACCGCTTAATTTTATTCCATTTGTTACTTAGTAAGCATCATATCTGCATTCCTAGGTGCAGCAAGATCTTAGTATGGTTGTTTTGACTTTACTTTTCTCATTCAGCAGTATTTTGATATAAAATGTACCTTAAAATCATTTGATGTCTGTTGTATTCCCGTATAAACTGTACCTTAGAGGAATGATGATTTTTAAGATGAGTTGAGGTTCACCTAATTGATTTAACTCGTTGTAGCTTTAGTTATGGGTGCATTTGCATCTTAAATTGCAGGGATCCGATTAGAAGAACTATAGGTTTCTGTAACTAGAATATTATGAAATAATTCTGTTGCTAATGTAAATAGTAACTACATTGCCATTTGCCACTGTTTGATGCAATTTTTCTGCGTAATACGTGGTTGCATTGCATATGCTTCTACAACTGCAATGCAATGTATCTGCATGGTTTTATAATTTCTGTTCAGATAACTCTGATGATATGGTTTTGTGTTTAGTATGGCTTCTTTTAACCGTCTTCTATAGCATGCTTTCTGTTTGTGTATAAGGACTATAAGGCCTATAGTTAAAGCTGTTTTAATAAATTTGTGTTTGTGTGTCCTTTCTTCCAGCCGAGGAAAGCAGAGGAGAAGAAGCAATAACTAAAAAATGTTGAGCTTATTAACTACTGGGAATTGTCATGTTTCCTTTTGGTGGAGAATGTAGCATTTGATCACTTCTGCTGTGAGTCTTGATGTATTTTAGGATTAAATTATTGAGTTCATAACTACATATGATTTGAATAATAACCAATATCTTTGAATTGCTGAATTTTGAAATTGTAGACTTGCCATGCTTAAATTTATTTGGTCAAGTTGATGCCTCGCATTTCTGTGTGAATGTTGTAGCTTTTTTAATTTCACAATGTCTTGCACAAAGCTTTCAAATGATATCAGATTATTAGTTCAAAACCAGAACTCACGAGTGATTCTGCAAATTTACCGTGTATTTTGAGATTTGTTTGTGGTTTGAAAAATCAATTATGCTAAATTTAACGTAGTGGGGGATTATTGTGGATCAACCCACTCCATTCTCTACAAGACTTTGCCCCGCAAGTTGCTAATTTATTTATAGTAAATTTGATAATGTAGAACTTTTTGTCAATGGATTTTGTCTCACAGTGAAAATTTCACCGCAGTATTCATTTTTATAGCTTTTTATTTTTGAAGCAGCTAATATATATATATATATATATATATATATATATATATAAGTGTCACAAGGCAAAAACCAAAACCACACACCAATACAGCAGCTAATTTAGTAATTAAGTTTATAGTAAAAACATTATACCATATCATGTTTGTAAATTGTAACATTGTATAAATATATTTGAGAACACTCTTCCGCCAATTATTTGGATGTTTTCAATCATTAACTTGGTTTTAAAACAATAATTGCTAATATAAATTAAATTTAGCCCACTTTCTTTTAATGTAATATTAAGAAATTTAAAAAAATAGAAATAATTGCTAATCTATTTTGTTATGTAAGGAGTACGTTTTTTTGACTAAAAAGTGAGTTTTGTATTAAAAAATGTAATATTTTAACTTTTAAAATAATATATAGTATTTCTATATTGAGTTCCTTAACATATGTTAGCATTCTCCAATGAAAAATATTTTATTCAAATTTTTCAAAATTTAAAAGTTATCATTCTCAATAAAAAAAATTCTATTTTTTGTATTGTTTTTTGGTGAAGTGTATTCAACTTTTTTGACTAAACAAAAAAAGTGTATTCAATTTGAGGAGGAAACGTTTCTTTGTATTTATTAAAAGTTATTTGAATTTAATATCCAGACAGAGTCATCACTGAACTGGAGGCAGAGCAGAGTCACTATGGAATTTCAATGTCTTGAAACTGTGGAAATAACAACAAGACAACACAACACAAACAATGTAATACATAAATCTCACGTGAAACAATCAAAAACCGACAACATTTTAATGTTGTTTCACTTCTCTCTCGTGATTTTTGTCACTTATTAGAAACTCTACTCCACTCCACCAACTCAAATCTTTGTTCTTCTCTTCATCATAACAAAAATGGGTTCTGTTTCTTTAAAAATTGGTGATGGAACAGCAAGATTCAAAAGATCAACACTTTGTTCTTCAGCAGTTAACATTCTCATGATCTTATCTGTTATCACTACCAATCTTTTCGCTCTTTATGCATTCACTTCTTCCCCAAAAAACAACCAAACAGAACAACTTCACCAAGTACACAAAAACTTCTCTCTCATCTCAGAACAAGTTTCTTTAATTCTCAGAGAAATTGATCAATCTCAAAAGAAACTAGCCCAGATAGAAAAACAGCTTCTTGGTTATGAAAGTTTTGATCTTTCAAGACCCAACATTGCAAAAGAGCTTAAACTTTTTCTTAACCCTCATAAACTTCCTTTGGGTAAAGATTCCAAAACTGGAATCACTGAAATGGTTTCATCTGTGGGTCATTTATGTGAGAAATCTTCTGATTTGTTGTCTCAGTATATGAATTACAAAGTGTTTGGAAATTGCCATGATGATTGGAGTTTTGCACAGAAATTGATTTTGAAAGGGTGTGAGCCTTTACCTAGAAGAAGGTGTTTTGCTAAAACTGTTTCTTCTAAGGTAAATTTTCTTCATCCTTTTCCAATTTCACTTTGGAAAACTGTTAGTAACAAAACTGTTAATTGGAGTGGTTTTAGTTGTAAGAGTTTTGAGTGTTTAAATGGTAAGAAATTGAATAGAGATTGTGTTCATTGCTTTGATTTGGTTAATGGATATGAGAATCAAAGATTTGTTAAGTCTAGGAGTAAGAATGATTTTGTTGTTGATGATGTTTTGGCATTAGGAAATGGTGGAATTAGAATAGGATTTGATATTGGAATTGGTTCTGGATCTTTTGCTGCTGTAATGGCTGAAAGGAATGTTACAGTTGTTACTAGTACTCTTAATATTGATGCTCCTTTCAATGAATATATAGCTGCAAGAGGACTTTTTCCACTTTTCATAAGCTTGAATCATAGGTTTCCTTTTTATGATAATGTGTTTGATTTGGTTCGCGCTTCGAGTACATTGAATGATGATGATGATGATGATGTTGTTGGTGGGAAACAAGAGAAGTTGGAGTTTTTGATGTTCGATATTGATCGAATTTTGCGCGCGGGTGGTTTGTTTTGGATTGATAACTTCTATTGCTCTAATGAAAAGAAAATTGCATTGACTAGGTTGATTGAAAAGTTTGGATATAGAAAATTGAAATGGGTTGTGGGAGAGAAGATTGATAGTGGCAAGTATCATGTTTTCTTATCTGCTGTTCTTCAGAAGCCTGTTAGGGTTTGAAGAGGCTAGAAAGTACTGATAAGGTTTTTGCTTCTGCACAATTTTTGTGAATGAATTTGCTTCGAAGTTCTAAGGTTTTATTAGAAGTGGAACAAGTGCATGATATTTCAAGTAATGTAAAATGTTTTATATGCTGGTACTAGTTATTAAGTAAATTACAATTTTTTAGTCATAGAGTTAATTCTTGAATCTTGAGTATATACTATAATATTATACTACATAGAATTGTAACGCAATTTTATTTTCCGGGCATACGAGAAAAGAGACCTGCCGAGCATATTTGTTTGCGAATTTTCCTTTCTTGACTTTTCATTGACCGGTTGAGCAAATCTATATAGTGCAGCCTATTTTGGTCTCTCATGCTATTTATTTATAACATTAAAATTAAATAGTGAGGCCTACGTTTGATTTCGCTGTGATTTTGTCAAACTCACAGCAAATGTAAACATGCACGTAGAGACATTACCTGAACATTTTCTTAGATATAAAATGATCATGTGTTTATAATTTCGGACAGAAGTAGTGAAGTACTAAACCAGAACAACAAACAGTTACCAAGACAAAGCAATAATAACATCAACCATACTACCATAGAATCACAAAATCATTTCAAAGGTTTTTACTATTTTTCCCATGACACTTTTGAAGATTCTCATTTGACCTTTTCTTTCCTAGTCCTAGAGGTATTAGGTCACTCTCCTCCTGTCGATAAGCAGGCGCTTTTGAGATCAATTCATTGAATCGTCGAAGCTCTCAAACAATCTAATGCTGACCAGACTAATTCTTCTTCCAACATCAATCCCATAAGTTGCTTTCACTTCTTTGATTTAGTGACTGTGCTTGGAATTTTTTTTGTTCGATTACAAAGTAAGTAAAGTCTGATCAAGACTGTGCTCGAAATTTTTGGTTTATACAATACAAATGTCATTTTTTTACTACAACTTTATGTCAGAACATTAAAAACGTTTGATATTTTACCAATTTATTAAACCCATGTATCATATTTATGTTGTTAACTACTACTCTCTTTTTAAAAAATTGATAAGTTTTCAAAAGTAAGTGTTTCCTTTTGTTATAGAATTTCAATTAGCAACTTTTTTTCTTTTTTTTTACGATCAAACTGGGAATTGAATCTAAAACCTCTAGCATACTACTCAAATCCCCCACCCACTAGACCAAATTAAGTGGCTTCAATTATCACTCTTTCGATTGAGTATAAAATAATGAATTTTACTTTTGACACCCTATCGATTTTATCCTTCTGCTATTCAAGTAGCAGATGTTATAAAAATGAGAAATTTTGAAAATTGTCGTCGGTTACTTAAGTAGCAGACGTTATAATGGTATGGTTTTTTGGGTGTATCTGCTAACAGGGTTATTTTGGTAAAATTATAGGACGCGCAAGAAAATGAATAGGGTGATAAAAGTATTTTTCTAAAATATTTAATTGAAATCTAAGCTAGGCCCAAAACTCTAGTAGCATAAACAAAACAAATCAGAATGGTCCATAAATTGAACCCAAAATTAAAGGTAACTGCTCTTGTCCACCCTGTATTGCTCTGAAACTCCCCATTCTCTTTGAAAGATATATTTTGATAGGATAAATTTTATAAAAAAAATCAGTATTATTGTTAAGAATATTGATTGTTAGCCAAAGCTTTCTTTAGTTAGTTACATTTACCATCAAGTAATTAGTTAATTAGAATTGGTTAATAGTTTGTTAGAGTTGGTTAATCCTCTCATAGCTTTATATAAGAGTCAATATTGTACCAAAATCTATTGTCTTTTATCAAATATGAATCCCTATGATTTCTATTATCTTGATGACACAAGTTATAAATTTTGGATTATTTAACTATTTGATTTGGGATTCGACCCTTTGACCGATACAAATAAAAAATATTTGTTGGAATAAGTCAACCCTTTAAATGATTCTCATTTATCTGAAGACAAAACGAATAGCATATTTGGTAACATTTATTTTAAAAAGTGTTTATAGCATATTTTTCAAACGTCATTTCAACTATCTTTTGAGCTTATAGCTTATCATTTTTTCTTCTAATTTTTTCCCTGCCATTTTACCTGAAAAAAATTCTATATTAATTAAAATATATTTTTTATGTCATTTTATATACTTATAAATTAATTTTTCTTTTTTTTTTATTGAAAAAATAACTTGTGTTCTAAGATACTCCTACATGTTAAGAAATTTAATTTTTTGCAATTTTTGTCTTTTACAAAATTGATTGCACCATTTTTGTGACAAAATTATTATATGTAATTCCTTAACATATGTTATTACTTTTCAATAAAATTTAGCAATAAATAGATTATTTAATTAGTATTTTGTTGATTAAGTCATTTGTTAATTAATATGATATTCTTTTTGTGTGAATTACAATTAATTTTATATCCATAACAAACTTGTTTTCGTAGGTCTGTCTTTGGTTAACTTTACTTGGTGGACTTCAGCACCTTCAGAGATTAGAGAGAATTTAGCTAAAAATAGGCTAGGTTTTCCCTATTATAGATTTTGTTAAGCTTGTTTTGAGGGTTTGGTTGGTTTAAGGTGCTTTTATATATTTATTTTTTTAAAAAAACCGGCTATTTAAAATTAAAATTCAAAATTGTGTAAAATCTAAATTGCAGATGTTTATATTTCACATTTCATGTCATTTTTTTTTTCTTTTCACATTTCATGTGCGAGATACTTTTATTTTACAGTGCTTTTTAGAGTCACATGTGACCTTGGAAACATACACATGCACCATGTTGACGATTTGCAAACAGTGATAGCACTAATAAAATTAAAGTGGGCGTGACCACAACATACTGTTTGCTCTAATAAACAGAGAAGCTCGCAAAAACAAAAAAATTATTTGATAATTTTTTAAATTCTAAAGTGGAGATTTTATTTATTGCTATTAACCTTCTGATTTTTAATAAAACAGAAAAATCGGTACTTTAAAATTTGGTCGCGAAATAAGTATAATCTAATAAAAAATAATTTTCGCTAAAAATCAAACTTAGATTTGTCCAAACAATTTTCCGTAAAATTCTTTATTAATCACTTGAAACAAATATTTTGGTTAAATTAGAGCATCTTCAATAATATTGCTACCAAGATATTTTAACACATTCCTTTTCAAAATTAATTTTTAATAAGGGTCTGTTTGAATTTGACTTATTTTCTAGCTTATAAAAATAGTTTATATAAATACATAAACTTAATTATATGATAATTCATAAATTAATTTTTACTAACAAAATTGTATCTTTATAAATTATTTTTTTTCAAAAACTACCTTGAAAAGATTATAATCTATACTATATATAAAGAGGATACAAATTTTTGGGATGGCTTTTTCATTATTCCTATTTTACCCTTAAAAAAAACTAAATATTTGTATATGTTGAAAAATAACTTCCACATGAAAATAGATTTTCAGTTTTTTTTTTCTCTTAATAACTAAGCACAAGTTCCACATAAAAGTAGGTTTTCAGTTTTTTTATAGTAAAAAAACAATATATTTTTTTTTCTTCTTAATAACTAGCCACAACAAAAAAAGAGGTTACTTAATTATTATAGAGAATTTCGATCACGGCAAATAAAAAAAATATCGATCACACTTGGCGGCTAGTAATACATAAAAGCTTCTTTATTTATATAAGTTGTTTCGCATAAATTCAAAAATAAATCTCACAAACGGGCTTTATGTATTCAATCGCTCAAACTTAACAACTCTAAGAAAGTTACTAAATGAGTCCCATAAATAATTTTATATAATTATAATTAAATAATAATTAATTTGTTAAATCATCTCATCTTCTACAAATCATATTATATAAATAGAAATTTTACTTGTAAGACTTTTTTTTCCTTCAAATTTCAAAATTACAAAAGATATCAAGATTTTGGTAAGTGTTATATCAACATTTATCTATATTTTATAATATAGATCAGACACGTCTATAAGTCCTAGCTTAACTGGCAAAATATTGCCGAAATTGTTAGGCCGGACACTATGACCGGGGTTCGAACCTCGACTCTCTCACTTGTGTGTGTGAGTTTATAATGACTTTGCCATTTCGTTTATATACCCAAATAAAATAAAATAATATAGATCAAACACATTAATTATTTATTAAACCTAAAAAGTTAACTGATTATTATAAAAAAAGACCGGAAGTAATATCATTTTATCATATTTAATATTGAAATTTCTATCAACCACATTAAAAAATTTCCCATGTTTTACAAGAAGTATATTTTATGAACTACTTCCTATGTCTCATAAAAATTTAATTTTCTATATTATACTTATATACATTAATTATTAACTAAATTTCCGAGAAATTAATTGTCTCTTATAGAAAGAATGAGATAAATTACATTTTCTCACTAATTTAAACTTATTTATTAAATTTCAATTTCTTTAACTATTTCACTTAATATGGGTATTTTAATAAATTATATATCTCAGTTTAATAATCAATCTCACACGAGAACCAGCTGACATGACCCGTGCGAATATATGGGTCGTTACAAGAAAAAATGACCTTCGGCAAATTGAGTGTTGTTGGGTCGTGAAGGAGGAGTTTCACTAGATTTAATCAAAACATTGAACATTGAGTAATCACACAAGTGCCTATTTAACACCACACTTATACTAAAAATCTTAACATAAGGTTTATGAATACCATACGTATAAATTGTTCAACCTTTACACTCTTTCAATCAATGCGAGACTTAAGTCACACTTTATAAATACCAACATCTCCATTAAGTATGAGTCTCTCCTTGTCCGCGTCTACGATCCATCGCTACTCACCTGTTACTCCCAATCGGAGTCTGAATCCACAATTGAGTCATGAAGGGGGAAGTTGGATCAACACGTTGGATATTGAGTAGCCATACAAGTGACTTTGACACCATATTTTTACTCAAAACTTTAAAATTTTGGTTAAAAGGTCATCCACTTATAAAGTATTCAATCTCTAAATTTTTTCAACTAATATGAGACTTAACTCACACTTGGTAGATCTCAAGATTAAAATTAAATCAAATGGCAAGTACTATTATGCTTGATATATAATACTCGATAAAATAATTACATATAACTGAGAGGTAAACGAGCGACAAGCTGCGCCGCTACCCCTTTTTGAATAGCAAATCCAATTCTCTTAAATACAACATTCATTGCTCTAGAGACACAACATTGCTATTCATAATCTTTTGAATTCTATACAGAAGACTCACAACCTGTAGTGCTAGAAAACCAAAAGTGTCGAATGCAAATGGTATGAAAACATGTTGATTGTCAGAACATGCTTTCTCATATTTGACAATTTTACATGAAGCAGCTTTCATGGCTGCCTGTCCCGTAATAAAAGTCCCGGTCCCCAATCCCACACGTAATAAATACTCCCTCTAGTCTTGTATATAAGAAAATTTTCAAAAAAGCTATTCCTTTAAGAAAGTAGTTAAAATACATTAACCGAGGAGAAAAAACACATTATACCTTCTTGGAAAATGTAAAACATTGCATTTATTGGTTGAAATTTGGAATAATGTCATAAAACTTAATAATTGAAGTAGACTTTTGCATATATTTAAGACTTTAATTTTTTTTGTTTTGTTTCTTATATATGAGACCGGAGGGAGTAAGTCACTAAAGTTGGGCTATGATTTGCAACTCTCGCTCTCTGTTTTAATTAATTTATTTTTGGATCATGCTAACTAGTGCCCGGGGGCACTAGTTAAGGATACAAAAAAGGTAATTTTTGCATTGAAAACAACATTTTTTTTACTTTACAAACATTGATTGCACAAACTCCAATGTAATTTTACTATAATGAGTATCCATAACTAGTGCCCCGGGGCACTAGTTAGCATTTTTCTTTATTTTTTATAATAAATTTGCAATTCTTTTGTTTGGTTTGACTTTTGATGTCTAGATAGTAGGCCTGGACAAAACCGACCGGCCCATTAAAAACCGACCGACCCGTGTGTTTGGGTTGGGCCGGGTCGGGTCAATTCGGTTTGCACAGGTCCACGTGGCAGCTTTTATTGGTTCTTGCGATTTCATTGGGTCGGTGGCGGGTGGATGAACATGACCCGTCGGTGACCGAAAACCGACCCGTACTACCAATTATTAATTTATTATTATTATTTTGCTGACCCAGGATGCTAGAAGCCCAATATAAATACAAAGTGTAATTTCTAGAAACCCTAGTTTAGCATTTCTCTCTCACAGCCGCTGCTCTCTCTCAATTTCTTCTAATAAGTTATTTCTGTTCATCTTCTTCAATTAATTTTCATACTTAATCTTCTTCATTTTTGTTCATATGCTTCATCTTCTTCAACTTCTGTTCGTCTTCTTCATTTTTGTTTTGATTTTTCCTTCATTCTTTCAACTTCTTTTCTTAAGCTTCTTTGTCTCACCCTCCCCATCTTTTCTGTTTCTTCTGTTGGTTTATTTTTCTTCATTAACATTTTATTTTTTTCATTACAAAGTAATCTCTACTACCTTAAACTCTCCATCTCTCTTTCTTTCTTTGTTGAATATTAAAAAGTGTTACTTTTTCGTTTAGATCTATGTTATTTGAATGTTGATATTGGTTTTATGACACTTTGTATATGTTTTTCTGTCAGATCTAGATCTATTTTTAAGAGTTTTATTTTAGATCTAAGTGTAAGCTCTAACATTTTTTTTATTTTGCATTTGTGCAGGTTGTCTTAGTTAGTTGGGAAGATGAAGAAAAAAAGCATTTACCTACAAGCAAGAAGTCATGGATGAAGTTGAAATTAATTTGTTTATATTTGTAATCTGGGTAAAAAAAATGGAAATGTTTATCTCAGTTTTTTGAAAGAAAAATATTAATCCAGATATTATTTTGGTTTAATAATTAAAGATGAAAGATATAAAATAAATTTGAACCAAAAATTAAGGCCTATAATATAATTGTCCAGTTTTTTTTCAAAAAAATTGAAGAAAAATTAAACTAAAAAATCAGATTTGGACCAAAAATAAAAAAAATGTTGTTAATTGCCCAAACCGGCTAAACCGGACTGAAAACCGACCGAACCGAACAAACCGAAAAAACCGAATATAATCCGGTTCGATATGGGCCTGTGTTTGTCACCCGTCGGTCCGACCGGTTCAGGGGTTTGAACCCAAACCCGAACCCGAACCTGAACCGAACCGAACCGATGTCCACCCAGATAGACTCTAGATAATATGATTTGTCTTCTTTTGTTATTTGTCATTTCTTTTGCTTTGTGGTGACTGGTGATGCACATGTAAACTGATCACTGATGTGTTATAGTCGAATAAAGTGATTTTTTCGACAAATTAAAGAGGACAATTATCCACTGTAATTTGATCAAGATTTGTCATCATGAAAAGGAATTGAATTGGCAACAATTAAAGCGACAATATATATTCTTCTAGCATTATAGTATTATTATTGGCTAACATATTATATTCAATTGATTAATGAATTTTTCTTATAATAAATTATTTAAAAGAATTCGAATTCAATTTTCTTTAATAAAACCCATTCATAATTATAGGGTTATTGCTAAAAAAAGATACTATTAACGGATGGTAATATGGTAATTAATGTTGCAACAATGTATAATATGTCTATGTCGATTGTGCCATTGTGGATCTCATATTTCATATATGCCTTAAAATTTTCTGATTGCTTTGCTCTTTGTTTTTTAAATGTATAGATGAATACACGACTGCAACTTAAAACGGTAAAATTTAAATTTGAAATTGAATAATATATAAAATTTGACAATATTAGTATTATTAGTCGAGACAGATCTATTACAAATAAGTGTACAAATTTTGTTTTTCTTCTTTAATTTGGTGAATAAATATGTGTACAAAACTTTATTGTATTATTAACTTATAATTATTAGCTCTTGAAATAGTAGGCAAGTCGTCACAAAACATTTTACTTTTCTTCTTTAGTTAATACTTTTTTAAAAAATTATCCGAAAAAAATAGAATGGAATCCGAAGAAACACTCAAAAATTTGATGAAGGAAAAAAATGAATTGCTTTGGTATCATATCATTATCAATATCATCATATATAAATTTAAATTATAAAGTATGAAAAAGTAGTGAGAAGTAAAGGTATATGGATGTGGACATGTGTCCGCAGAGAGTCTATAATATTTGCCATTACCATTCCTTTAAAAATTCTTTCGTACCAACAAAAAGCAAAGGTTAAAAATTCCCTCTTCAAGAAGATCAACACTGAAGTTCTTTCTTTCTCATCATTGTACCACAATGAGAATACTAGAACGAAATTTACTTGTATTCAATATCTTTTAGTATTTTTTTTTTTTGCATAATAATATCTTTTAGTATTTTATGTATTTAATATTAGATTAGGGAAAACGTTCATGCATATATGCAGTAAATTTAGAATAAAAAAAAAGCTATCAACCTCATCGATCAGAGCATCTTTAGTGGGAGTATATTAAGTGGGTAAACTAAGTTATTTTTTGTGGGCCCAAAGTGATTTGTAGGATTTAAGAAATTTATAGTTGATTTGAGTAGTTTTCACTTTAATGGTGGTTGGTTATAAAGAACCAAATCTTGACCCTACATGATATATGATTAAAGAATAATTTTTAATGGATTTATTAATATAGGTATTATAATGAATGAGTATTTAATAAAATATTGTTTTTTTTAGGCAAGGAGAAGTTAGAGTACGTGAGCTATATAATGAACCTGAGCTATAATTAATGCATTCTCTTTGCCAAAGTGGCACTTCTACAATGGCAATGAACTATTAGAAACGTTATTTATAAGAAATCCATAGATTAACATACCAGCGCTATTGATGCTCTCAAGTGTTAATAAGATAATTTAAGTTAACTTTATTATATTATTAATCATTAATTATTTACTTCCTTTGTTACAGAGTTTTGGTCCTTTTTACCTTTAACTTTTGTTTTAAAATTTTGGTTTTTTTAAAAAAATTAAAGTATAATTAATAATATTTTACCATTCATACCCTTACAAAAATAAAAGTATTCGCTAAATAAAATTTTAGCTTTTTTAATAAAGTAGAGGTAAAAATAATTTAATTTATTAATATTTATTATTTTTTAAATTATGTGCAAAACTTAAAAATGACCAAAATTTTAAAATGGAAAAAATATCAATTACAACTTTGTTTGTCAGGTAATGATTTAAGTAAACAATTATCCCATCCGTTCAACTATTTAAACACTACCCAATTTGACGGTCAACACGTATGCAAAAACCTAGACGACAATGGACCCAACTAAATTGATTTCCAACCCAAATTTTATATTATTGTGTTGATTATATTGAGATGGATCTTCATAGTAATAAAACTCAAGTTTTATTTGAGGAGATAAAAGATAGATAGAGAATTCACGGTATAGATTGGTGGAAGGATGATTATGAGTTAGAGGTCGAAAGTCAAAAGTTGAAGGTGACTAAAACAAAAACTGAGTATTTGTCAAAAAAAAAAAAAAAAACAACTTGAGTATTTATAGAATACACTCTAATGCTCAATTCAGTATAAGCTTTAGGTATATGTAATGATTAAAGTGAGACATAGCTAGTAAATGTCTCTATATATAAGACAATGGATATGCCATCAAACCTATAAATATGAAATTAAAGTTAATCTAACCCAAAAGTACAATCCAAAACAAATATGATTCATGTTAACATGTGCCTTAAAAACATATGATAAGGTATCCCAATATAAAAAATTCACATTTAATTTTGTAAGAAATTTAATGCTTAAAAGTAAATTGTACAAGTTTCAAAAATAATTATTACATTTGATTCTTTAACACGTGCTCTTAGGACACATGTTAACGTTATCCGACAAATATTCTAACATCTCTACACATGAATAAAAAATAAGTGTTTGAAACTTATCAAACTAAAAATGCAAAACAGTGATCTTAATGTAACATTAGGAATAATTAAACACTTCTATTAGAACACGAGGGGGCAGCTTGGGAATCATCCACATGATGACTAAGAACATTGATATAAGTGAGTTGGACTCCACACTCTTACCCAAAACCTTAAGACATTAGGTTTATGGGTCCTCTCACTTATAAATGCTCAAAGTCTCCACATTTTAACCAATGTAGGACTTCCCCACACTACTCACACTTGTTTTTCTCAACAACTTCATCAACAATTTTTTCTTCTGGAAACATGAATACTACATACAGTAACGGTTAGTTATTATGATTTTAGAAACCGACAAGGAATTGATTCTATTGCATAATGGCGTGGCAATGCATTTTGAAAGCCGCCAAGTCAACCATCATTCATGCAGCAGCTGTAATTTGTGAGCTGTAGAGACTATAGCGCCACCGACGGACGGTGGTCCTAACTCGCCAGTACCTATCACACTTTTTTTTTGCCCTCAAAAGCAAGTAAATAGTAAAACAGTATTATTCCCTTAAACATTAGTATTTCCTACAGTTTTATATAAGTGGAACATATTATTTTACACTTCTTAAACTAGATAGTTGAGATTAAAGTGTCTAGTGTTGCAGTATCTTGCAATATTAATATTGTTTTTGTTAGTTGAGATGTTCAATACTACTGTCTCATGTGCATTATTCATATATTTGATCATATTTTTTAATTAATAAATAAAAATAAATATTAAGATATAAGATGTTAATGAATTTGTTTCGATGAATATTTTTAAAATATAAATTTTTCTTAATTTTTACTATTACAAAATTAAAAATATTACTGATCAAAGGTTATGCATATCGATTATTTATTGTGAGATGGAGAGAGTAATTATTTATATTTATTGTTTGGAAATACTTTCTCATTCCCAAATTATGAGAATTTTTTTTCACACTAGCTAGTAGAGAAAAGTAAATAATTTCTAGTGTGACTTTTTGTCTTTTTCTTGAAAATGTTTTATGGAAAAAGGTATTTGAGAGAAAGCAAATTAAATATAATTTGCATTTAATCTTATAAAAATAAGTAAAAATAAATATAGAAAATGATACAAATTGTTTTTAAAAAAAAAATATATTTTTGGGAAAAAAGTAAATTAATGCTTGCTTATTAACCAGGACGAAAGGCGTATAAATTAATGATCACTCTTATTTTTAGATTGAGATAAATTGGGATGGAGAGAGTAATTGATATTAGTTCGACTAAAACAACAAAAGATATACTAAAAAAAAACAACAAAAGATAAATATATAACTTGTATTGAAACACAAATTATATCATTGTTTTAATTATAAAGACGATGAAAATTATGAATTCTTACTTTTAAAATAGAAGAAACCCAGCATATGTTCTTAATATAGAAAATTATTCTAAAAAATAATGCATTTAACTTTTTTAAAGTTAAAATCTTATTTTTCTTGATATAAAATTTCTATTTTTAAATTTCTTATGAAGACCCTTTAAAATATACAGTTAGTAGTAAATGTTTTTAACAATTTAAAATAGTGAATTATGGTGAATGATTTAAAAAGGTGGGCTACCGGATCACTCACATCAAATATGAGAAAGCGTGTTCTGATAATCAACATATTTTTATACCATTTACATTCGACACTTTTGATTTTTTAAAACCAGAGGTTGTAAATCTTTTGAAAAGAGTTCAAAAGGTTATGCGTAGTAATATCGTGTCCCCTAAGTGTATGAATGTAGTTTTTAAAAGATTAGAATTTGCTATAAAAAAGAGTTAGCGGCGCAGCTTGTTGTCCGTCTATCTTTTATTAACGTGTAATTATTTTATATACTGTATATTATAAGGTTATCAAATATGGGAAGTTTATTTAATTTTCATTTATGAAAGAATCAAAAAGTAAAAAAGGGGGAAAAAAAGCAGTGGGACAAACTAATGACTGATGACTTTTTTCTTCTCTTATATCGAATACAGCTCAGATGCTCTCTCTCTCGCTTGCTTCTGACACAAACCATTCTATGCAATCGCATTTGCAAGGTCAATTACGTCAAACTACACCCACATACAAAATAAAAAAAACATTTATCATTAACGAAAAGAATGTATGTAAAGAAATACAAATACTCCTCCTAAGATAGATAGAACTAAACCAGAAGAAGAATGGAACAAGAGTTTTTCAGTTACTACTACAAAACAAACAAATAAAACATTTTCACATCAACATTGTCTTTTATAGCAACAACACCTACAAATTCCTAGGACAATCTTAGAACACGTAACCTAATTCAGATCTTCCTCATTGCTCATTCTTCAATCCGTACCATTCTTCCACCAACAATCAGTAAGTTCACTATTTCCATCCCTTGTTCTTCTTCTTCTTCCCTAAATTTTCCCCCAATTTCGTTTCATGTTTTTATTTTGTCGGTGACTAATTTTAGGTTCTGTTTTTCCTTTATTAATATTGTTTCTGAAAATGAACAATTTATTCTCTCAAACATAGATTAATTAATTTGTGTGTTCCTAATCTGCACTGTTTAAAGCTAAACACAACTGATTAAGTTAGTATAATTTCAGTGAAAAAGACGGTTAGTATAAAAATATTAAACATTATAAAATAAATAAATAATAATAGTAGTAATTTAGAAAGCTCTCCTTTATCCTCTTTTATATTTTATAATAGAAAAAGAAACATATTACCTTGCTTTTCTCTCAAGTTTGTTTGAGTACAGTGAAAAGAAAAGAATATATTTATTGTGAAATTTGGTAAACGGTTTTAATATAGCATGTTGTTGCTGCAATACAACATTAGAGATTATTAGGAAAGTGCAGTGGTTAGATCTGATTTCAGAGATGGGTGTCATCACATAAATTAAAATTCTGCTATACCTGTCACTGTACTATTTTGCTTCAATGCATTCTTACCAATTTTAGTAATCTCAGACAATTCACCACACTAGCCTAGGTTCTACTCAACCCCTTCTTTTTTTTTTTTACAACCGACAATTACATTTACCAAATTCACTATAGTACATTATAATGCATGAAGAACAAAAAATATTGAAAAAAGTTTAAGGTGTAAATTTTCACTTGATGATTTGTGTTAAATTCTCTTGTGTATTATTGTCATTCAAATCTAATTAGTAATTGATGTGAGGAGAATTTTGTATTTAATTTGATTCTACATTGTCTTTAGAGTTTGTTTGCGATGGACCGGCGCTGGCCGTGGAAGAAAAAATCGTCTGATAAGGTTGTGAGTGAGAAAACAGCTGCTTCACTAGACTCTGCAGATGCTTCCAATCAGGTATATCATTTTCACATTTTTTGTATTCAAATTAGTTCAAAGTTATTGTTATTTTGCTGTTAAGTATGATCACACTCTCTGTAAATTATTTATATGCGTTGTAATTTCATTCAATAAAGAGTTTGTTCTTTGTATGTCTGATGGATAAACATGGTTTGATAACTTTATATGGCTAGTAATCTTTAGTCTTAGCTTTGTTGATTTGATTCAACAGCTTGTTAAACTTAATACTTTTTTGTCCGTTGATCCACTAAACAGGATAACGGCAAGAAACAGAATTATGTCCAAATCTCTGTGGAATCCTATTCACATCTGACTGGTTTGGAGGATCAAGTGAAGACATACGAGGAAAAATTGAAGACATATGATGAACAAGTTCAGACATATGAGGAAAAAGTGAAGACATATGACGAACAAGTTCAGAATTATGAGGAAAAAGTTCAGACACTTGAAGACGAGATCAAGGAAATGAATGAAAAGCTTTCAGTAGCAAACTCTGAGATTAATACTAAGGAAAGTGTGGTAAAGCAACATGCTAAAGTCGCTGAAGAAGCTGTCTCAGGTATTAATGCTTAAATTTTTGACTGCGTTAAAGATGTTTAGGCTTGAATCCTAATTGAAGTTCTATTGAAACTCTGCAGGATGGGAAAAGGCTGAAGCTGAGGCTTTGGCATTGAAAGAGCATCTAGAATCTGTCACTCTTTCTAAACTCACTGCTGAGGACCGTGCATCACATTTAGATGGTGCTCTTAAAGAGTGCATGCGACAGATACGGAACCTTAAGGAAGAACATGAACAGAAAATACAGGAAGTTGCTCTGTCGAAAACCAAGCAATTGGACAAGATTAAGGGGGAGCTTGAGGCTAAGATAGCTAGCTTTGAACAGGATCTCCTGAGGTCTGCTGCGGAAAACAGGGCGATATCAAGGTCCTTGCAGGAACGCTCTAACATGCTAATCCAATTAAGCGAACAAAAAGCTAGTGCTGATGCTGAAATTGAGCATCTTAAGAGCAACGTAGAATCATGTGAAAGAGAAATTAATTCACTTAAATATGAACTTCATGTTGCTTCCAAAGAGCTTGAAATTCGCAACGAAGAAAAAAACATGAGTATGAGGTCTGCAGAAGCTGCTAACAAGCAGCATATGGAGGGTGTAAAAAAGATTACCAAGTTGGAAGCTGAGTGCCAAAGACTACGGGGACTAGTTCGCAAAAAGTTACCTGGTCCTGCTGCACTTGCACAAATGAAGCTAGAAGTTGAAAATCTTGGCCGAGATTATGGAGAAAGTCGATTAAGGAAATCACCAGTAAAGGCTCCTGCCCCTAATTTGTCCCCGTTACCCGAGTTCTCCCTAGAGAATGTACAGAATTTCCAGAAGGAGAATGAATTTCTCACCGAGCGTTTATTGGCAATGGAAGAAGAAACCAAAATGCTGAAAGAAGCGTTGGCTAAACGCAACAGCGAATTGCAGGCCTCAAGGAGTACATGTGCTAAAACACTGAGCAAACTTCAAAGTTTGGAAGCACAACTTCAGACAAGTAACCAACTGATTGGATCTCCAAAATCCACGATGCATGTAACCCATGAAAGCATTTATAGTCAAAATGCAAGCGTTGCACCTAGCTTAGTTTCCATGTCTGAAGATGGAAATGATGATGCAGCAAGTTGTGCCGAGTCTTGGTCTACAACAATAGCATCTGGGCTATCCCAAGTTTCTAAAAAGCGTACTGAGGAATCAAGCAAAGCCGAAGCCATTCAAAAGTTGGAGCTAATGGATGACTTTCTGGAGGTGGAGAAGTTAGCTCGTTTGTCAATTGATTCCAACATAGATGCCACAGTTTCATTATCTTCAGACAATAACGCAACTGATGGTGTGACCAATGATGTATCACAAGTCAGTACTGGCACAATTGGTCTGTCTGAAACAAACGCTGATTCAAATCCTTTGCCAAATCAAGTGTCTTCCAGTGCTTTGACAGCACCTGATCCCCAATCTGATGTTGGTGGCTTATTAACAGAGCTTAGATCAAGAATATTACTGGTTTTTGAGTCCATTGCTAACGATGCTGACATAGGGAAGATCGTTGAGGATATTAAGCATGTACTAGAAGATTCACATGACACCGCTATTCACCACTCGGAAGGTTTCATTTCCCAAGATGGAAAACCTTCTGATGCCACATGTGATAGGCAGAAAAATCCTGAAGATGCTGGCTTAAACCTTGATAAGGAAACCATTTCATCCCTGCAACCCAAAGAGTATTTGCAGATAACCTCAGATTTAGAAGCCGCAATTTCTAATATTCATGACTTCGTATTGTTACTAGGCAAAGAGGCAATTTCATTTCATGACGTTTCTTCTAATGGAAATGAAATGAGCCAAAAGATTGAGGGGTTTTCTGTCACTGTTAGCAAAGTTTTATGCAGTAATTCAAGTCTCCTACAGTTTGTTCTTGACCTGTCTTGCGTTGTGGCTAAAGCAAGTGAACTCAGATTTAGTGTCCTTGGATACAAGGGTACAGAAGCTGAAACTAACAGTCTCGATTGCATAGATAAGATTGCTTTGCCTGAAAATAAGTTAGTTCAAGACAATTCATCTGGAGAAAGATATCAAAATGGTTGTTCCCGTGTTCTTAATCCATGTTCTGATCCTGAGGTTCCCGATGATGGAAATTTGGTTTCAGGCTATAGAGCGATTGTGGCATCACAAAAACCATCATTTGAGGAATTTGAAGAACTTAAACTAGAGAAAGAGAAAGTAGCAACAGATCTGTCAACATGTACCGAGAATCTCGAATTGACCAAGTCTCAATTGGTAGAAACTGAGCAACTTCTAGCAGAAGTTAAATCACAGTTGGCTTCTGCTGAAAGATCAAATAGCTTGGCTGAGACGCAGCTAAAGTGTATGGCAGAGTCTTACAAGTCACTTGAAACACGTGCCCATGAGTTCGAAACTGAGCTGAACCGTTTGCAAAGTACGATAGAAACTCTGGAGAATGAACTTCACGATGAAAAGAAGGCTCATGAAGCTGCTTTAGTGAAGAGCAAGGAGCTAGAAGAGCAGTTACTAAGGTTAGACATCATCTAATTATGCAATGTTGTTCTACTTGCTGGCTATTGATTACCGATTTTCAGCATTTGTTCTTTTATTGATCTAAATAGGAAAATTGCTGGATGGAAACCAAAGTTTCATATATTTAATTTTATGGAAATCTTTGTTACTTGTTCTAGTTCTTATATCTTTGTTTCTCTGTCTGTTAGGATTGAGAGCTTAACCGCTGAAAACGAAGTCAAATCTACACAGGTAAAGCTGTAATGCCATTGTGATTTGTGAATTAAAATTACCATGTCTGATTTTGCATATTATGTTTCCAAATATGTATACATCTCAAATTCTTAATCTACGAGATCTTTAGATGGACTGAAAATCCAAGATTGATTTTATTTTGTTAATTCAGGAGAAAGATTTGGCAGCTGCTGCCGAAAAGCTAGCCGAGTGTCAAGAAACCATATTCCTTTTGGGAAAGCAGTTAAATGCTATACATCCTCAAAGTCAACCAATTGAGTCTCCTTACAACAACACAAGTCCAAATACCACTAGTAGCCCAAATCTTCAAGTAGGTCAGTTGGAGATGGACACAGCCACTTCTTCTTTTGTGCAAAGACTGAGTTCGGATTCGCCCTTGCATTTTTCCAATGGTTTATTTGTCCCATCAGATAATGATTCAAATGTTCCGGCCAGATCTCCGGCACCGCTTCCAAAATCAAAACCAAAACACAGACCTACCAAGTCAGCCTCTTCAACTTCTTCCGTCACTACGCCGGAGAAACAACGGGGATTTAGTAGATTCTTTTCATCAAAAGGGGAACCTGGTTATTGAGATTGCAGCTTGCAGATAAATATTAATATTAATGTTTGACAGAATTGAGTTTTTGGGGAGGTTTGTGTAGTTAGGAAAAGAATGCTATGAGTGTATGATGATTCTTGTATGTAATGGTTGTAAAGTAACTATGTGGTGTTTTCTTCTTTTCCTTTTCATTGTTTTTTCCTCCCTTTGTTCTGGGATTGAATTAGCAAACTACAAACATTGACATAGTCTAAGAACTTTTACAGAATATATTCAATATTTTGATTTTATATAGTTATCGATACCTTACTTTACAAGCAAGAATGACTAGGGTACCTTTCAATATAAAATTGTTCAAGTGGTTGCCAGCAGTTAAATATATCTGCAAAATCAACTGCTAAAGGGGTACAATTTTTCTTCTTTCTTTCTTTCTTTATTCATTTCGAAATGGTTTAGTCACACTGCGGCAACAGCGCAACTTTGCCTTTTGACTTGTGAAAAAATATGAATTCTAGGACAGGCTTGTGTTATGAATTCCAACGAGGGTTCAATCCCCACTCTCAATATAATAGAGGGGCAAACAAAGTTTGATTATAGAGATAGACAGCATCCCCCCATGTTTGCAATGCATTCATTTTGATTACAAAGACAGCATCCACCAAACCTGATGCACCATGCATGAAAACATTTCCCAAACAGCACTGTACACCTAATTGAATTTTGGTAGGACCTTCTAATTTGGTATAAGCTAAATTTCATTTTGAATTTAAGAGAATTCAAAATGCCTTTTAGTTTGATGAACTTACAGGACAAGAGTTAGCCAATAGTTCGCCCAATAGTTCACCCTTTTCCTAACTAAGTTGCATGAGTGCGAATATAACTTATTTTCCTAACGGTTAGACTCACACACCTCAAGTGTGGATAAGTGGTCGAGTTTGAATTCAAAACCCTACAACAACTATAGAAAGTGGTCGATTTAGATCGGACGACTGTGATTCAAAACAGTGTGAAAACTGTGTCAACTTCTACAGCATATAATCCGTTTCCATCTTTTGGTACTAGCTGCAGCTGCATGTATAGGGTTGTTTATTGTCATGTAATGTAAAATATGAATTAATCCACAAAAAAGATTTATTAGTGAAAACCTTTGATTAAATTAACAAATAAGTAATATAAATATATTCTGGACAAGATTGAAACACATATTGGGGAACCCCACTAAAGATGATATAAATCTAGAATGAAGATCGATCACATAAACACAGATATGTTACAATAGAAAGTGACATGCATTAATATATGTTATAAGTTGATGATATATGGTAGTTATAGTTATATCTTATATATATATATATATATATATATATATATTGTCCGATGCAAACAATGAAAGTATGATGTATGTTTGTGGTCCTCTCTTCTACAATAAATAATAAGTATGATGGATGGATGGATGAGTGACCCTCTCTTCTGCCTCTTAGATATGCTAATATATCGTATGGCTTCCGTGCTTAACTTTGTACCTTCTGATTTCAGATAAAGACACACTGAAACCTGCACTGCATCAATGTCTTTTAATGCTCAAATTAATGCAATGCTACTACAAGCCATTCCATTCCATGACTAGATCAACTAGCAACTAGTATGAGGACAAATTAATGGTTGAGATTTTTGTAATAAATTAGTATGTATTTTATTTTAATACAAAATTATACTACTATTCTTTAAAGTACATTTCTCGTAACTTTGATAAAAAGATAAATCTTCTCTGCTTTATACCGAAACATATCATCTTTTTGTACTAATTATTTTTTAGAAAATACTACATATGATCTTAATCATATACATATAAGAAAAAATTGATGTATCTAGTTTAAAGTTTAGTCTAAATATATCAACTTTTCGACTCAATTTTTTTTATATATATAGAATAAAATGGATTATTAATAAAATAAAAATAGAGTACACTCCTTCCTTGTCTTTGGACAATGATTCAATGAATTGATGGACAAAATCGATCAACTGCTAATTAATTATAGCAAATTAAGTTCCTATCATCATGAGTTTCTATGCCCGTGACCAAACATTCCGGTCGGTATGCTTTCTGATTTGTAAAGTTTTAGTGGCTGACGGTGTAACCAATAAGTGGCTACAAATGTGATGATGCATTTGTTATTCATATTAGCCTTTTAGGGATATGTTATTGTTGAGGTCTTCCGGATCATAATATCTTACTAGTCAAATTATTTTGCTTCTAAGACTAAACCTTAAAATAGTTTCTAAATTAATACGTATAGGACTACGTGCTATCTATAATATACTCAATTTATAATTGCCCATAAAAAAAAAATACTCAATTTAGTGTGATGTATTTTATAAATATAACACAATTTTTTTGCTCATATAGTGATGTATTTGCATACATTGTTTTTGTCTTAAAAAAGAATGAAAAAGTGAGTATATTATAAAAAAAAATTGAATTTACTCACAATTGTTTTCTTAGGCAATATCCAATTATGCAAATACTAATATGAACCACTTCTTTAAGTGGTCTAAGGTGGATCAATCTGTCGTGAATAACATTATAATGAATACGAATTTCACAAAATTAACTGTTGGATTGAAAGTTTATATTATATAGATCATCCATAATTTTTTTTAGAAGAATTGAAAATCATTTGACATGTTACCTTTTATATTTAACGGTTTATGAATTTTTATTAAATACCGTCAATTTTGATAGATCTCAATAACATCTAAAATGATTTTCAACTTTTTAAAATTTTTTTATGGATGATCCATATGATATAAATTTCCCTCCAACGATAGATTTTATAAAATTCGTATTCATTATAGTAGTATTAATCACTTGTCTATGATGGAATGAAGGTGGTCCACCATATGAATGACCTATCAAATTAATTCCTTATAGTTTATACATATATATATATATATATATATATATATATATATATATATATATATATATATATATATATATATATATTTAGCTGCCACCAACACATTTATATGCCAAAAATAATATAACTACGAAAGTTTTAAAAAGTTATTACTTCGACACTTTTAGTTTACATAGTAATTATAGAACCAGAGTCAAAAAAAGATTCATAAGCAAATTGAACTATTAATTTCTTGCAAATAGTAAGTTTTGTTGACATTGAAAATGACATTATTAATCTAATTAGTACAAAGTCAATTTGCAATGAATATCGTAGAAAAGTGTGATGATAGGCGTAGACACGAATGAGAGTGAAGGTATATTGAAAGAGATGAGCGTAGGGATGTCAACGGGGCGGGGAATGTGCGGAGGAAGCTATCCCCGTTCCCCGCCCCGAACTGCTTTCGGGGGAATTTTTGCCTCCATCCCCGTCCCCACGGGGGAATATTTATCCCCATCCCCATCCCCACAGATCTCCACGGTTCCTGCGGGGATCCACGGATATCGAATATTAATAAAAAAATATTTTTTTTTGTCAAAATTATGATAGTAATATGACGTTATTTTTTCTTTTTTTATTTAAAAAAAACAAATATTTTGCATCTTTATTTTATTTTAAAAAAAGAAACAACACATAATTCATTCATAAGCAAAAACAAATGCAAAAGCATTTGGCTACTAATAATCATCAAAAACTGATAGCCAAAATCTTATAGCAAAATATGCATAATCATAAAAAACTCATAACTATAATATCCCATAATACATAGCAAAATAGATACTTGAAATTGTCAAATGTATATGACAAAACCCGTTGGTAAATATCCAACCAAATTAGACAAATAAAGTCACTTCTAACAAAAGTATTAAGCAATTATCCAAAGAAAAAAATCATGTCCAGCTTTTTGAGTTTCCTTGTTTTTACAAAGAATCAATATTTAATATTATTGCTATATATATATATATAATAGTTAAGTATATGGGCGGATTCGGGGAATCCGCGGAGACGGATGTACCTTCCCCGATCCCCGCCCCGAATTGCCAACGGGGGAGATTTTGCCTCCATCCCCGTCCCCACGGGGAAAAAATCCCCATTTTCGGAGCTCCGAACGGGGCAATCTCCACGGAGATCCCCACTAACGGATGCAAATTGACATCCCTAGATGAGCGTGAATGATTGGAACTCATTCACAATTTGTGAAGCTTTTGAAAGAGATGAATATAAATGAGAGGAACCAACGTAATATTCTTTTAAAAAAAGTATGAATATAATTCTTTTTATCTTAAGGCAGTTTTTCACATATCATGAAAACCATGACTACCGTTAAGATTGTTCTCTCAATTATTTGAAATTGACTCCATTGCCGTTGGATTGTTGACACATTCGAGCACTCGGAGATATTGACAATTGTTCAATTTCGATTAGATGATAAAGAATAAAAATCAGACTTTAACTTTTAGATTATATATTGAATACTGATTTAAATTTAAACGTTCAATCTTGATCGAGCAGCTACTAATGATTGACTACGTAAATGCAAGGAAATTTGACCCAACAAAACATAATTTCATTCAACGCTAACTCATAGGACGCTTGGGAGAGGGAGGGGGGTAGGTTAGCGATTAACATATTAGAATTCAAGTTCTCACATAAAAAAAATAATTTAACATTAGCAACTATTTTTTTTCTTTAAATCAATATATTTCTTTTTTTTATATAGGCAATTGATAATGAGACAACATAGAGCGAAAATTATTTAACTTCTTTTTTTTATAAAAAATAAATAAATAAAAGAGAGTACTTTAACTATAAAAGTAATTGAAACTCAAAACTAAAATTAAATTATAATTTTTTAAAACCGAAAATGAAATAAAGTATCCCTATTTGCCGTACCAAAAAAAAAATCATCCCTATTTGTACTAAATCTATTACCAATATATAAAGATAACACCCATTTTGATGTAGACTTTTCTTATTGCCACTTTGCCCTTCACTCTATTCAAATATTTTTTTTCTATTGACACAGATTCAAATATTTGTATATGTTGAAAAATAACTTCCACACAAAATTTGGTTTTTATTTTTTTTTAATAAAAAAAAGAATTTTTTTCTTCTTAATAACTAAGCACAATAAAAAAAGAGATTAAGTATTAAGTAATTATCAATTAATCAAACACAATAAAAAAGAGGTTAAATAGTTATCTACATCAGCACAATAGAGAATGTCGATCACACAAACGGGCACAGAACTTTTGACCCTAGTAATTAAATAAATAAAATTATCCTTAATTTTACGATTTGGATAAATGACTTGATCGATATAAGTTCGATTTAAAAATGAAAAATAAAAAGATGAGGAATAAATATATATTTTTAAATGAGTTCTCCAACGCAACACAGGGTAACCTACATAATTAATCTGCCGGAAAAATTGGTGCTTCATTAATTTCTACTAAACTAGATTTACAATCTAAACCCACAAAGATTCATTCTTGGGGATATTTCTTGAGGTCCGAGTCTCTCTAAAATACGAACCTCGTACATACATACACTAATATTAATAATTACTTAATAATATATATATATATATAAAAGGAGAAAGATATAAAAAAAAATAAAAAATTAAAGAGAAGCATGAAGCAGCTTCATCTTATGATGTTTTCTTCTCATATTTTGTCTCCTTCAAAAAAGAAAAATTGAAAATTAATGGAAACTCTTATGATCTATCTGAGTAGCATGGAAGTAAGAGACTCAAAAACATCTTGTTGGCAAGGAATAGTGAGACCCATATCATGATCAAATCCAAACTCTTCTTCAGCTTGATGTAGAAGATTTTGAAACTCTGGTCTACTTAGAAATGAAATTGGAACAATGTACCTGCTTCTGTTTTCACCAACATATACAACAAAGTGACCTTTTGGAACATCCAAACGAAGTTCATCTTTCTTACCTAAACTTGAACATCTTTTAAGGATTTGTTTGATCAGTGCTGTTTGAGGAAGTTTACTTGATTTTCTTAAAGCCATTGTTTGTTGTCACAAAAGAGAAGTTAGAAGGATGAAGGTGTGTGTGTGTGTGTATGTGTGTGAATAAAGAAAAGGGGGTATGTATTTATTTATGATGATGAGAGGAGAATGGCTTAGAGGAGGTGGTGGTGGATAGAGAAAATAGAGTCATGTGGGGTTGTAAGGACAAATCACAGAGCCTAGGACTCTTTTTAAGGACCTCTAGGAGCCAACCTATTTTGGTTTTACACCCCCTTTGTTACTTTTCCAAACAACATCTTGGTCCCCCATTTCTCTAATGAGTTTTCTATTTTTTCTTTAACTACTAATAATATAACAACATCGTTGGAAGGAATTTTATGTTTTCCAATTGAATTGTCACATATAACTATTCCAATTGAATTGTCACATATAAATATTTAAAAGGCGTCAACAATACTATAATAGAGTTATTTTTCAAGTGAGTGACCACATTGATTTTCAATTGATTAGAAAATAAGTGTTAGAAATAATTTTAAAAAGAAATATTCAAGCAATCCTTGTGTTATATTAATATATAACCTATTTACAATTATACTTTCTTTTTCTCTATTTATAATTTATAACATCCTATACCATATTTTAAGCAAATTATTTTTTTTGACAATGTGATTATCATATATATTTTGTGTAACTATTACCAAATTAATCTTTGTTTATAGATATGTTTAATTTGATTTTTCGTATTCTAAAATAAATTGGTAGTATTATACTACTAAGGAGATAGATTTCATAAACCGTGCATTTACTTGCAGCTGTGACCGGAGAATGTTTATTTGGGCAAGAGAGAGAAGATAATTTTTTCAAAAAAATAATAAAAAAGTAATAAATATTTATAAATATTTTTTAAAAAATAAAATTTATATCAACTGCAATGGATCCTGGTCCTATATATTAATAAGTGAATTATTTAAAACAAAAGTAATAAATATATTTAGAAATTTATATAGGGTCTTATATTTAGAGAAATAATCCATTGACAATTTCAAATTAACGTTGGGAAATTTATAAGCTTAATTGAATTGAGGATAAAAAACTTTTCCACGTCCATCATCTTCATCTTCATCTTTTTTAGCTCTTGGGAATAATAATTGTCATTACTTGCAACTAGACGCCGCCCCGTGCGTTGCACGGGTCTGACGGAACACCATAGATATATCAGGCATGGTCGCGACGTATTATCAGGCATGGACGCATAATTGCATTATTAAATGAATATTTAATTGATTATATTAAGTCAAAACATTAGAAAAATTATAGGGTAAAAAATCTGTTTTCACAATTGACAATAGAATAGTATTATATATATAGTGAATGACATGTCTCATAGCAAAGAAAATTGTTGAGAAAGATTAGCTTTTGGGAGCTTTTACATGGACCAAAATTTTATAAAATATTAATTATACAATCATTCAAAGAAAATATTAATTATGAGCAAACAAAATTGGTTGACAAAATTGCTTTCTGAAGTAATATTTCTTCTCAAGGACATGCCTCATAGCAAACAAAATTGGTTGAAAAAGATGAGCATTCAAGCAGCTCCAAATGTGGATATGTTGAAGCTCAACTGCCACATGAAATTTGCGGTAGCAGCCTCCAAAAGTGTTAAAGCATGACTGGGAGAAAAATCCAGCAAACAAATTCAGCGTCAATAAAAAATGAAACACATCCAAATTAGTTAGAAGGTAATTATCTTCACTCTCAATATTAGTTAGCGCAATACCATCCAATTATGTTTCAAGAAAAGAAAAGTGTTGAGTCTTTGGTGTTGGCTTCATTTTTGGTAAAATAAACTCTGTAGCAGGATGCTGGATCCGATGCCTCAAGCATTGCGTAGAGCATTGGAGCGTCTCACTGGAAGTGTTGCTTGCGCGCCAAGCATGCGCGTTTCCTATTTATGGAATTTATATTTCTCTCTCATGAATCATATCTTGTGCGAAAAGAAAGGCTTTATTTTCTAAACAAATCTTTTGTTTAGAGATTGGTTCAGAAATTATTGTGAAGATTTATTTTCAAAACATATCTAATCTTTTAAGATATGGTTTGTTTTTATTTTTTGTGAGTTGGATATTATTTTGGTTCAGATCTTTTTGACCCATGTCACCAGCTATATATATGAGGAAGGAGCTAAACCTAATTCAAGAATTGTTCACGCCGTCTTGTGTTTTTGTCTAAGAAATTAGGTTTTGCGTGTGTGTTAATTTTGTGAGCCTTTCTTGTGTCACCTTGATGCAAGCTTAGGACGTGTTCTTGAGTTGTAATTTTGTGTTCCTTCTCCTAAGCTTTGAAGTACGGAGTTAGGACTTTTGGTGTTTTACACTCTAAGCCTTTAGGTACGAGTGTGTAGTTTTAGGAGTGTGTCTCCAAATCTTTGTGTAACTGAGTTATTGAAATCCTTGCTGTTTGTAAGGTTGTTAGGGAGTGAGATGGGATCTCATATCTAGGAGTTCCTAGGTAGAAGAGTCATTGGTAGTGCCTAGGTTGTAAGTTGTAAACGGGGCGTTTGCTGATAACTTAGAACTAGGGCTATTATAGTGATATTCCTTCCTGGATTGGTATCCCCCAGATTAGGGCTTGTTTAAGCGCCGAACTGGGTTAACAAATATCCTGTGTTCTTTATTTATTTGCTTGCTTGTTTTAATTTCATTGCGTGCGAGGCCGGATAGATTGCTAGAGCATCGAGTAGAGCATCGTGCATAGCGTGCCAGGAATTTCAATTGGCATCAGAGCAGGCACCCTGCCTGTTCCTAGGGTGAGATTCAGGACCTGAATTCTCTGGCATCATGGAAAAAGATGGAGGCTACATGAACAGACCACCGTTGCTCAATGGATCCAGCAACTATGACCAGTGGAAATCCAAAATGACGGCCTTTTTGCGATCGATTGATAGTAAAGTGTGGAAAGTTGTGCTAACTGGATGGGAATGCCCTACCTATACTAGCAAGGAAGGTACCTCAACGGGGGTGAAAAAACCTGAAGTAGAATGGAGTCCAGAAGAGGAAACTGCAGCTCATTACAATCACAAAGCCATCTATGCTCTCTTTAATGGAGTAGACGCTAGTGTTTTCAAACTTATCAAAAACTGTGTGTCAGCCAAAGAAGCATGGGAGATATTAGAAAAGTGCTATGAAGGGACTACCAAAGTAAAACAGTCAAAGATTCAACATCTCACATCCAAGTTTGAATCTTTAAGAATGAAAGATGATGAGAGCATCCAAGATTTTCATTTGAGTCTTCTAGACATTGCAAATTCTTTTGAAGCCTTAGGGGAAAAAATTTCTGATGAAAAATTATCAAGGAAACTTCTCAGGTCCCTTCCCAAAAGGTTCGATATGAAGGTAACGGCAATTGAGGAAGCACATGACATCTCCACTATGAAGATGGATGAACTTGTTGGATCCCTCCAAACCTTTGAAATTGTTTTGAATGAACGTGGTGACAAGAAGAACAAAAGCATTGCTTTTGTTTCAAACACTGATGATAGCAATGACCAAAGTGAGGATGAAGAGGAAGATAGCATAGCTGATGCTATTGCCATGCTTGGTAGACAATTCAACAAAGTGTTGAAAAGAGTTGGAGGTAGGAATCGACAGAATGGGCAGAGCATCCAGTTCGACATCAACAAGCAGCAGAATAGTCTGAAGAAAACCAAGTCTGAAGAAAAGAGCAGTCAAGGCAAGGGTGTTCAGTGTCATGAGTGTGAAGGTTATGGACACATAAGGTCAGAATGTGGAACATATCAGAAAAGACAAAAGAAAGGGCTAACTGTTTCTTGGTCAGATGAAGACACTGATGAAGAAAGTGAATCAGCAAGACATGCGACTGCTCTCACTGGAACATGTGTTAATGTTGAGGATTGGGAATCTGATGAAGATGGGGATGTGTCTTATGAAGAACTTGCCAGCACCTACAAAGAATTGGTCACTAGATATGAAGAGATGTGTAGAATTCTTGAGAAACAAAAGAAGACCATCAATAAACTTCAAACTGAAGTGAACATGCAAGTCGAAAAGGCTACACAGGCAGAAGAAAAAGTCATCCAAGTGAATGCCCAAATGGATGATCTAAGGAAACGTGTTAGCCAGCTGAACCCAGGAACAAATCTTCTTGAAGAAATTCTGGATAGTGTACCAAGTGGGAAGTTAAAGTCTGTTGGATACAACTACTCTAATCTCAATCAGTATCAACAGAACCCTGAGACCAAGTTTACATCCAGTGAAGAAGTATTTGACCCATGTACTGGGAAGACAATGCCGAAGCATCAGACTCAACATTCTAAAGCCTACCCAGTTCCAAAGTTTGCTCTAGATCCAAAATCTTCAGCTCATCAAAGACAAAGACCTTTCGCACATCAAAGGCCTAACAACCAAAGGAGATATCGTAGGTGGGTGTGTCATCATTGTGGAAAAAGAGGACACATTAGACCTTTTTGCTACAAGTTGTATGGATACCCCAACCAGGAACATAAACCAAATATGGTACAGGAAGAAAGTGTTGTGAAGAAGATGTGGAGACCTAAAGAAGAAAATGTTGAGCTTCCTATAGAAGAAGATGTTGGGTTAATTGCTCACACATCCCTCAGAGCTTCCTCTAGGGAAGATTGGTATTTTGATAGTGGGTGCTCTAGACATATGACTGGTGAAGAAAAGTATCTCAGAAATGTAAGATCCTATAAGGCCAGCTTTGTAACTTTTGGAGATGGTGCAAAAGGAGAAATAGTAGGGATTGGGGATCTAATCAGCAATGGATTGCCCAACCTGGAGAATGTACTGTTAGTTAAAGGCCTTACAGCAAATCTGATCAGCATTAGCCAGCTGTGTGATCAAGGCATGAAAGTTAACTTCACTAAGTCTGAATGTTTAGTTAACAATGAGGAAGGTCAACTAATGCTGAGAGGGACTAGATCTAAAGACAATTGTTACCTGTGGATGCCTCAGGAAGAAGCTCTCACATCCACCTGCCAAATCACCACAGAAGATGAAGTTCAACTATGGCACCAGAAACTGGGACACCTGAATTTGAAAGGAATGAAGAAAGCTATATCAGTAGAAGCCATTAGAGGCCTTCCCAAACTCAAGATCGTTGAAGGAAAGGTGTGTGGTGAATGTCAAATTGGAAAGCAAATCAGAATGTCGCATCCAATGCTGGAGCATCAGACAACCTCCAAGGTTCTTGAATTATTACACATGGATCTCATGGGACCCATGCAGGTTGAAAGCTTGGGAGGAAAGAGGTATGCTCTTGTAGTGGTAGATGATTACTCTAGATACACATGGGTGAATTTCATTAGAGAAAAATCAGATGCTTTTGATGTGTTCAAGGAGCTGTGCATTCAACTTCAAAGAGAGAAAGGAAGTAATGTTGTTAGAATCAGAAGTGACCATGGAAGAGAATTTGAGAACTCAAAATTCAACGAATTCTGCTCCACTGAAGGGATCAAGCATGAGTACTCGTCTCCTATAACCCCACAACAGAATGGTGTGGTTGAAAGGAAGAACAGAACCATCCAAGAATCAGCTAGAGTCATGCTTCATGCCAAAAGCATTCCATATCATTTTTGGGCTGAAGCCATGAACACTGCTTGCTACATACACAACAGAGTTACTCTAAGAAAAGGTACTTCTTCTACTTTATATGAATTATGGAAAGAAAGGAAGCCAACTGTTAAACACTTTCATGTTTTTGGGAGTAAGTGCTACATTCTAGCTGATAGAGAACAAAGAAGGAAACTTGACCCTAAAAGTGATGAGGGAATCTTCCTTGGATACTCTACAAACAGTAGAGCATACAGAGTTTACAACTCCAAAACTCAAGTTGTGATGGAATCTGTGAATGTTGTTGTAAAAGACACTCCCTTAGAGAAGAATGATGACGTTGATCAAGGTGCACCCATTATTGACAATGTTGAACGAGATGTTGGAGCCTTAGAACATCCCAGTAAAGAAAAATCTGATGAAAAGACTCTTGAAGAAGATGCTGAGACAAGTAATGAACCTCAAGTCCAAAACAAAGGTCCCTCAGTTCGTGTTCAGAAAAATCATCCCAAAGATCTCATTATTGGGAATCCTGAACAAGGAATAACCACTAGAAGGACAAATGATGTAATTGCAAACTCTTGCTTTGTATCTATGTTCGAGCCAAAGAATGTCAAAGAAGCTCTCACTGATGAAGCTTGGATTGAGGCTATGCAAGAGGAACTGAACCAATTCGAGAGAAGTGAAGTGTGGGACTTAGTTCCAAGGCCTGAAGATGTGAATGTAATTGGAACCAAATGGGTGTATAAAAACAAGTCAGATGAGAATGGTACCATTACCAGAAATAAAGCAAGGCTTGTGGCACAAGGGTATACCCAGATTGAAGGGCTTGACTTTGATGAGACTTTTGCACCTGTGGCCAGACTAGAATCCATCAGATTGCTTCTAGGAGTGGCTTGCATTCTCAAGTTCAAACTATACCAAATGGACGTGAAGAGTGCATTTCTAAATGGATACCTACAGGAAGAGGTGTATGTTGAGCAACCTAAAGGGTTTGTGGACCCAGAACATCCTAACTATGTCTACAAGTTGAAGAAAGCCTTGTATGGTCTAAAATAGGCACCTAGGGCATGGTATGAAAGGTTGACTCAATTTTTGGAAGAACAAGGATACAGAAAGGGAGGATCAGACAAAACCCTGTTTGTGAAAGAAGAAAGAGGAAAGTTTATAATAGCTCAAATCTATGTTGATGACATCGTGTTTGGTGGAATGTCGAACACAATGGTCCAACATTTCGTCCAGCAAATGCAGTCAGAGTTTGAGATGAGTCTTGTTGGAGAATTGACTTATTTTCTTGGTCTTCAAATCAAACAAATGGAAGACACCATCTTTATATCCCAGAGCAAGTATGCTAGAAACATCATCAAGAAATTTGGGATGGACAATGCTGCACACAAGAGAACACCAGCACCTACTCATTTGAAACTCACCAAAGATGAGAAGGGAATAAGTGTTGATCAAAGTCTCTATAGAAGCATGATTGGTAGCTTGTTGTACTTAACTGCAAGTAGACCTGACATCACCTATGCTGTTGGAGTGTGTGCTAGATATCAGGCAAATCCTAAGGTAAGTCATATGACTCAAGTTAAGAGAATCTTGAAATATGTGAATGGAACTAGTGATTATGGGATAATGTATTCCCATTGTGAAGATTCTACTCTATATGGATACTGTGATGCTGATTGGGCCGGAAGTGCAGATGATAGAAAAAGTACTTCAGGAGGATGTTTCTTTCTGGGCACTAATCTAATATCTTGGTTTAGTAAAAAGCAGAATTGTGTGGCACTATCTACTGCTGAGGCAGAATACATAGCAGCTGGGAGTAGCTGCTCACAACTGGTGTGGATGAAACAAATGCTGAAGGAATACGATGTTGAACAGAATGCTCTGACATTGTATTGTGACAACATGAGCGCCATAAACATCTCAAAGAATCCAGTTCAGCATAGCAAGACAAAACATATTGATATTCGCCATCATTATATAAGAGATTTGGTTGAGAATAAAATTGTGACTCTGGAGCATGTGGGTACAAAGGAACAAGTGGCAGATATTTTCACTAAGGCGCTTGATGCTGTGCAATTTGAGAAGCTAAGGGGCAAGTTAGGAATTTGCCTCTATGAAGAGTTATAGCAGCTAATGAGCTTAAGGCGTGCAACTGTCAGTTTTTTCTTCTCCAACCTATGTTTGCACGCTATCCTAGGAGAATCAAATCAAATTCTTTCCTCTCATTACATGTGGTATATGCTATCATATGTCCTATCCTCAGGTGTGTGTTATCTGTATGTTTGCATTTGTCTACTGATTCCTGATCGTTCTGATGTTGGTAGCTGTAGATCAGTTGTAGCATGTTTGCCTATAGAAGCATGCGTATGTTATGATGGTTACACATGGCTTGTCTGCCCCATGTGCATTTTCAGTTGTGGTATGGTTGCATATAGCCTGTCTGGCCTATGTGCATGAGATTGAGTAGTGAGGGGATGAGTAACTCTTGTGGTAGTTGGTGGTGATTATTACTATTCTTGTATGTGCTCCTTATATGCAAGAATCTATTTTTCTCTATATGATGGTAGTGAGGGGGAGCTGGTGAGTTATATATCCCGTCTGTTGGTGTGCATTAAAGTCATGTACTTCTGTACTCTCGGTTGGTGTGTATTTGTCAAATTTGTGGCAAAAAGGGGGAGTAAAAACTTGGTTTGTTCTTGTTCTGGTTTGATTAATTCTGATCTGCACTACTCTGGTTATTGATGTTATATCTGATTCTGGTTATGTGTAGTGTAGCCTGACTGAAGTATGTAGCTGGTATGTATGTTCGTGTTGAGGGGGAGTTGTGTTTGTATTATGCAGGGGGAGATGTTGGATACAATGCTCCAACATCCTATGCATATGTGTGCAGGGGGAGTATTCTAATTCCCGTCCTATCAAGTTTATTTTCCTGACCATTTAAGGCGAAGTAGTTTTTGTGTTCCGCTGTTGCATGCCTCTCTGATAATCTTAAAAGATACATCTTATTCGTCTCTACTGTTGACCATGAAGGAGTAGTATGGTAACTGTTTTGAAGGATAACCTCTACTGATCTTTATGCTAGTGTGTTTATGTTGAGAAAAAGAAAGGTAGTTGAAGTATCTGTTTAAGTAGTATCTGTATGGTCATAATTTGTTTTAGCCAAAAATTTGCCAAAGGGGGAGTTTGTTGAGTCTTTGGTGTTGGCTTCATTTTTGGTAAAATAAACTCTGTAGCAGGATGCTGGATCCGATGCCTCAAGCATTGCGTAGAGCATTGGAGCGTCTCACTGGAAGTGTTGCTTGCGCGCCAAGCATGCGCGTTTCCTATTTATGGAATTTATATTTCTCTCTCATGAATCATATCTTGTGCGAAAAGAAAGGCTTTATTTTCTAAACAAATCTTTTGTTTAGAGATTGGTTCAGAAATTATTGTGAAGATTTATTTTCAAAACATATCTAATCTTTTAAGATATGGTTTGTTTTTATTTTTTGTGAGTTGGATATTATTTTGGTTCAGATCTTTTTGACCCATGTCACCAGCTATATATATGAGGAAGGAGCTAAACCTAATTCAAGAATTGTTCACGCCGTCTTGTGTTTTTGTCTAAGAAATTAGGTTTTGCGTGTGTGTTAATTTTGTGAGCCTTTCTTGTGTCACCTTGATGCAAGCTTAGGACGTGTTCTTGAGTTGTAATTTTGTGTTCCTTCTCCTAAGCTTTGAAGTACGGAGTTAGGACTTTTGGTGTTTTACACTCTAAGCCTTTAGGTACGAGTGTGTAGTTTTAGGAGTGTGTCTCCAAATCTTTGTGTAACTGAGTTATTGAAATCCTTGCTGTTTGTAAGGTTGTTAGGGAGTGAGATGGGATCTCATATCTAGGAGTTCCTAGGTAGAAGAGTCATTGGTAGTGCCTAGGTTGTAAGTTGTAAACGGGGCGTTTGCTGATAACTTAGAACTAGGGCTATTATAGTGATATTCCTTCCTGGATTGGTATCCCCCAGATTAGGGCTTGTTTAAGCGCCGAACTGGGTTAACAAATATCCTGTGTTCTTTATTTATTTGCTTGCTTGTTTTAATTTCATTGCGTGCGAGGCCGGATAGATTGCTAGAGCATCGAGTAGAGCATCGTGCATAGCGTGCCAGGAATTTCAAAAAGATATCAAACAAACTCTAACTCAAGTTGCTCAAAACTATGTCCAAGAAGTAAGAACCAATTAAAGGAATCACCATCAAATTTTATCACGTAGCTTAATACAAAACAGAATACATAATTGTAGCATTAAACCAAAATAAAGTTCGAAACAGTTACAATCTCCACCCCCAAAAAACCAAACCTGCCTATACAACTCAAATGGTAAAGTTCGAAACATTAACGTTTAGTCGTGCACACTACAACGGATGATCTGAATCAGGAGCTTTGCTGGTTGGTTCTGAAGAGTGAAAATGAGCTTGTCTCCAACCTGGAGGTTGTTTCTTCTCACAAATTTGGTCCACTCTTTTGTTATGTATTTTTCATCTCTATTCCTTGCTGCTGTCTTAATCTTGCAAGAGAATGTATCTCCTGCCTCAGCTTGGACCAACATTATGTTTTGTTTTTTTCCCAAAAATAATCTCGAAAATTGCTTAGGAAAATGCTGTTGAAATTAAATTTTTATTAGAAACTAATTTCCGATATATTATAAGTTGTTAACCATACAAAACACATAAATAAATGTTACCATGACTTGAGGTCTTGTATGGGCTGCACCAGCTCTAGTTACAATCTTCTCCCAACCATAACTTCCATCAGGATTCAGCTTAACAATGGCTGGTCCCCTTGAATGCTTATACTGCAATTAACCATCATTGTACATCATTTAACGATAAATTAATATTCTTTGTGTGGAGTATATATTTGATTAATACCATTCATTTCTTACTTACCTGATGGTGTTTGTTTGATTTCTTTGGTGTGGATTTCAAATCTTTTTTTTCCTGAGATGCACGAATCTTCAAATTTGGCTTCAAAAATATTAATATCATTAACATCACCAATATGTTTAATATAATTGATGAAATTAATATGACTCATTTGTTACTTACGTGTCGTCGTCTGCTTAATTCCTTTGGGATAGACTTCAGAATGTTCTGTTTTTGACATGGACGGGGGGACTTCAAATACATAGTTTGTTTGCTGCCTTTAGGTCTCTTGCACCTATTGGAATTTGGCTCATCTTGATCATCATTATTGCTGAATATTTCCTTTTGATGCTTCCTTTTCAAAGTTGCCTTGTGGGTATGTATTTGAAAATATTGGGATCAGTATTGAATAATGATAAATGAATGGTTATTACAAAAAAAAATATAAAGACAATACGATTACCTGAGGTGGAAATTCAGTTTTCACAGGTTGAAGTGGAGGGTAAATTCTCATCCAAAAAGTATTCTCTTCAATCACATAGCTAAGTGTCACCCTTGTTGGCATAACAAATCCAAAATATCGAGAAACACAAACTCCAGAGGAGAGCTTGATACCACTATTGGATTGGAGATATCTAACCATGATTTTCATTTTTTTTGGACCCCTGATCCAACCAAATGTGTGTTTTATAAACTCACCTTTCATTCTGTGGAAAAAAGGTTGAGGGATTTCTATTGGTGCCTAAAGAGAATGATCAAAAGTTAAGGTAGTTACAAATTCAAAAAATTATTAAATAAGAAAGGAAAATTCAAAATTACAATATATACCAAATTTGGATCTATGATAGTGTCAAAAAAGTGCTTCCACTTTTCTCTTTCTTGAGGTGTTGGTAATCTGTAATTAGGAAGAGGCATACAGTCCATGTTTGTGAATATTAAAACATATATATTGAATAGACAGTGAAACACAATGCATAAACCCTAAATATAAAAACATTAATACTGCATAGACAGTCAAACTAAATGAATGAACCCTAAATACACAGGGATTGAACATTAGGAAAATGCATAAACTCCACATTTGTGAAAATATCATCATATATACTAAATAGAAAGTGAAACAAAATTTATAAAGACATTGACAAATGGCACACATTACACATTCGTAAACATAGGAAGATACATACTTAATACATAGTAAAAGTAAAGTCGTAGAAAGAGATATACCTTCTTGAAGTAGAAGCCATTGATGCAAAACATACAATTTGACCAAATATTTATAATGTAGCAGGTTTGAATAAGTCTAGACCAGAAAAAAATTCAAGAAAGGAAAGACATTATCCCCAGCAATACCAGAAATACAAAAGAATGAGTGTCTATAAACAGAATCAGACGATGATGATGATGATGAATAAGAAATATGGCAGATCAGCACATGTAAATTGTTAACAATCATGTTATAGCAATAGAACACAGTAGGGAGAGGCATAAGGTATAAGGAAAAGAAACATAAGACATTAATCAAGATATATGCAAACAACAATATTAAAAGACCTAGAATTACATGTAAATTGTTAACACTCATGTTATAGCAATAGAACACAGTAGGGAGAGGCATAAGGTATAAGGAAAAGAAACATAAGACATTAATAAAGACGATGAATTAGCATAAACCATAAAAATAAAACCACAAATGGTAATGAACCTTCAAACAAAATTAATGCCAAGACTTAAAACATATAAAATCTCAAATGTATGAAAAATAAATTTGCATTAACCATAAAAATGAAACCAAAAAAGATGAGATATATGTTTCAAAAATCCATATTTCATTTTTGCAAAACAAAATCAGTCATGCATGTACAAAAGAATTAATACACATATTAAAAGAGCAATGATATTCCATATGAATGATTTTTACTATAAATATAAGATTTTTGTTATTAGGATAAATTCAAAATTAAAGTTTGGTTATCATTACCTACAAATGAATGGAAATTCATTATCAATGGTAGTGTAACACAAAACAAACACAATTATTATTGGAAAATATCAATTCTAAAATCTGAGAAAGAGAGATTTATTCAAACATGCAAGATCAAAATTTGAGAAAGAGAGATCCAACACAAATTTTTTGGGAACAACCTCAAAATCAAAACGAAACAAAACAGTTTGAAAATATAAGAGAGATGGGATTAATGCAATTACCTTAGTTCATGGACACGAGAAACTCCAAACTGCAAATTTCATTTTTTCAAAACAAAATCAGTTATGCATGTACAAAAGAATCAATACACATATCAAAAGAGTAATGATATTCCATATGCATGATTTTGACTAAAAATATAAGATTTTTGTTCTGAGCATAAATTCAAAATTAAAGTTTGATTATCATTACCTACAAATGAATGGAAATTCATTCTTAATGGTAGTGTAACACAAAACAAACACAATAATTATTGGAAAATCTCAAATCTCAAATACAGAACAAAACTTTTGATGTCCAAACATGTAAGATCAAAATCTGAGAAAGAGAGAATTATCCAAACATGCAAGATCAAGATTTGAGAAAGAGAGATTCAATACAAATTTTTTGGGAACAACCTCAAAATCAAAACGAAACAAAACAGTTTGAAAATGTAAGAGAGATGGGATTAATGCAATTACCTTAGTTTATGGACATGAGAAACTCCAATTTCATGAAACACCTTAAACATGCAAGATCAAAATCAGACAAAGAGAGATTCAACACGAATTTTCTAGGAAAAAATCAAAAACAGAGCCAAGTAAAATATGTAAAAATCTGATTTTCAATTTATATAAAGCCAAGTAAAATATGTAAAAAATCTGATTTTCAATTTATCATTGAAATTGAGCTATTATAGTTTAAGCATGGATATAAGATCATCATATACACTAATAAGAACATAAAAAATTCAACATTTCTAATTTAACAAAGAACAATCTGATACAAAAACTAAGATCATACAATTGAGATCAAAGAACCATCAACCAACAAAAATCAAAATACAAAAACCAAGTAAATACACCTATAAGATCATATAATTATAAGATCATCATATACACCAATAAGAACATAAAAAATTCAACATTTCTAATTTAAATCAACCACACAAATTCCAAGCTACTTTTGAGAGGAAATCATCAAAAAATATGGAGGGAAAAAACTAACCCTCATGTAGACCAACAACATTACCTATCACACTCCATTATGCTCCTGTTAATTTTCAAAAAAAAAAAACCTCGAATTAGAACACAACAGAATAGTCTGATTTCATGGAATATCTCAAACATGCAAAATCAAAATCTAAGTAAGAGAGGTTCAACGCAATTTTTTCCGGAAAACCTCAAATCAGAACGGAACCAAACAGTTTGAGAATAGAAGATAGATGAGATTACTGCAGTTACCTTAAACTTCAATTTCGTGCAATACCTTAAACATGCAAGATCAAAAATCCAAAAAAGAGATATTCAATACAAATTATTTGCCAAAAACTCAAAATCAGAACAAAACAAAACAACTCGAAAATGGATGAGAGATGAGATTACTGCAGTTACCTCAGTTTATTGACATGCAAAGGATCAGTTTCATTGACATGCAAAGGATCAGTTTCATTGAAATTTCTAGTGGCTTTTTCTTAACAGTTAATATTTTTGAAGAAATTTAAAAGATGCTTTTACTAAAATAAATTAAAGGGTTAGAAGAAAAATTGAAACCCCAATACTAAAAACACCTTTCAATTCAATGGTAACAATTAAACCTTCAACATCCTCAACAAACAAAATCAAAACCTAATTTAGGTTGAAATAGCAAACAAAATTAACACAAACAACTAATTTTTGTTAAAAATGTATCACAATTTTTTTGTTGATACCCAATTCAATAAATAGTAAACAACAATGGATAAAAAAATCAGAGAGCTTCAACAGTGTTGTACCCACTCTTTTCCCACGCCATAAGTTGAATTTCTACACTCAAAATTGACTCAATTTGCCCATAAAATTGAAATTTGGGAACTTGAAAAGTTAAAAGCATGAAATTAAAATTTGAGAAATTGAAATTTGGGGTTAAGGTTGATGAGAAAGAAGAAGATGGTTATGTGAAACAAATTTTGAGTCATGATTTATGAAGAGGAACAAAAACAAATTTTGAGTGAGTGAGTGAGAAAGCTAACCGAGAGAGAGCAGCGGCCGGAGAGAGAGGCTGCGATTGCGAGTTGTGGTTGGACGAAGTGAGAGAGATCGACCCGCGACGGTGGCTGAACAGTGGTGAGTTGGATTTTTGCGGTGGTCTGTGAGAGGGAAGGATGGGAATTGGAAAATTGTTGTACAAACACTGATGTTTTGTTATTCCTCTACTGGGTGAGAGAGAGATAGAGAGAAGATGAGAGGAGGGGACGAGAGAGAGAGAGTGGGAAGATGAGAGGAGTTTTTCTGTGAACACATGCAACCAATTGTTTGCATGTTGGCCACTTGTCTATAATAGATGCATAGCAGAGAACATTTGAAGCAAATAAAAAGAAGAAGAGACAATTGTCACTCAAGCATATGGTATGATTATCCAAACCACACAAGTGTTAGAGAGTGATTGGAGCATGGGAGAAGAGGTGTCATTGTTCTATAAGCCAATGCAAGGAAGATGACATCATGTATTGCATCATGCATTAGGGTTGCAAACACCCAAGTAGGGTTTCAGGCTCTACCTTTAGTATGTTTAAAGATGCTATCATCTTGATTTTATGTGGACATTGATATACCGTTATATATGACTACTCCCACAAACTCTTGAAAAATAATTGTCTTTGTTCCCCCACCACATATTCTACCTCAAAATCCTCATCCTCTTCACTAGATTAATCTAAATCAAGTGGTACAAATTCATCAAAAGTGAATCAACAGTGTAGGTTCAACAAGCTGGAACATCAACATGTTCAACAATTACATATGTTCGAGTTGGAATAGAATCACCTAATTATCAAATAATCGATTATCCCAAAAGCTTAAGCTATTGGGATAATTGGTTATTTGACATGGTATCAGAGCCTCTATGACTAAGTGGTCTAGAGTTCGATCCCCGCTCCTCGCTCCCCGCTCCTCGCTCCCCTCACTTTCTAATTAAAAAGTGGAATTTAGGCATATGATAGGTGGGCCTATGCATTATCCATGCTTCAAGCCCAAGTGAGCTCTTGATGTACATACATTTTTTTTTTGGTACATAGAAGAGTTGGCAAAGTAAATATGATAAATTCTCACACAAGTGAGAGAGCCAGGGTTCGAACCCCGGTCATGACGTCCGACCTTGCAATTTCGGCAAATTTTTGCCAGTTGAGCTAGGATTTACACGACGCATGCACATACATATTTATTAGAAGTAAACATGTTTTCATCAACACTTGTACGTAATTCATGTTTATCACATCTCTTTCTTCATCAAACAATATATCAACATTAAATTTTCGCAAAAAAAAATATATCTATCAAACTTAAAAAGGATCAATTTCTTCGTTTGTTACCATTGTTCTTGGATTAAGCTTGTGTAACATTAGTTTACATCAATCTCATTCCTTTCCTCAACAAACAATAGTACATTACTTAATTAGGTTTTTCAATCGCAAAGCGTTCAACAAATATTTTGCACTTCATTTTCCCTTGCAATATTTACCATTAAGAAGAAAGGATGGAACTATGACAAGGGAACAATGAAAAGTTTTTTATTTTATTATTATAAGATATTTTAACTATTTCAATAAATTAAAGGGAAAAATTGATTAATGTATACAAGTTCAACGACAAAATTAATTGATGCGTACAAATTTTGTACATACAAATTAGAAAAATCAATACAATATTTTAATTTTTTGACGAATCATTCTTTCTTGCAACTTCACATGATATTTTGTTTCGAGTTGTGAATTGACTCACTCAAACTCAAGCTAAACGTACGGTTCTCATAATTAGACGAAGCATCCAAGCAATTTCCAATATTTCGTTTAGTCAGATTATCGCTATTCTTTCTAGGGAAAATTCATTTTTTGCAATAAAGATGAAAGGAAATTGTGAATCAATCAATATGGATACCGAATCAACATAAGCAATTTAGGTACCCTTAAAAAGTAACCCATGCCCAAACTTTTTTCTATAAGGAACGTAAAAGCTATAAATAATAACATTTTTAAGTCAAGTACGTGTCCCAGGTTCAATTTCAAAGAGCTGAATTTGCCTTGTCTCCTACTATTAAGTCATTTTACACAATTTTCCGCTTTCTTGTTCAAACCATTGGGACTCGTGGTACTCACTCACATGGCTAACAATTTCCACTGTTTCCCAAGTTTTATCTCTCTAATCATGATTACCTACAGTGTATTTATATGTTTATGTTATGTTGCAATGGGTTGCAGCACATGTTAAGCGAGTACCCCATTATCTGTTTGGCCGGTGAGTTTCACTAGGTTGAAGTGGCACATTGACTTTGTTCTTACGCCTTTCATTTATATGTTGCTCTTATTGTTCCTCCATCAAAGAACATTAGACTTTGATACCACTATTGGACCGTGAAATGTGAGCCTCACTAAGTTGTATTGACAGATTGAGCCTTCAGCAGCCACATAAATGATTTTGACATCACACTTCACTCAAAACCTGATGACATTAAATTTACGAGTTTTCTCAATTATATGTTGTTCAATTGTATTGCTTGTATCTGACCTTTGTGGCCTCTTAAGCATTTCTTGTGCTTAGATGTGTCTTAATAAAATTGTTTGCAGTTCAAAAAAAAAATAAAAATATGTTGTTCAATTTCAACTTTTTCAATCAATACGAAACTTAATTTACATTTGATAGATTTCAACATAATGTATCTATAATGTTTATATTTGAATGAATTAAAAACATTTAAAACTCTGCAAATCGAACTTTCATTAGCCAATTTCATCAATGTCGTGAAATGCAATTTATTTTTTCATTTTGTTTAAGATTTTTTTATATAAGAAAGATTCATTAATCAAAACCAACCCGGTATCATATCAAGTCTGACCACCTTCTATAGAGGGTTACAGAGAATTCACTTGACCGCATGCTCGAAAATTCAGACAAAAAAGAGATTTCAAGAGGACAAACAACACTAATATCAAACACCAAGAGTTCTAGAGCCGTGCTTAAAGACTAACCCAACCTCAAAGCAAAAAGCCAAAAAAAAAAAAAACAAAATAAAATACTCCAGGGTACAAATGAATGGCGCCAAACAATCTATAAGAGAACTCATAATTTTTTTTGTTTTAGATGGTTTGGTAAATTTGTTAGACATCACATACTTATGTGGCAATAGTTCATTGAATTTCAATTACATGTTGACAACAACCAAATTGAATGCTAAACAAAAAATAACATAAGATAAAAAGTTGATCTTCAATGACCATCATCTCTATGATTATGATTTTGATGGTCTCTGTCTGAACCACCATTTGTGATTGTATTGAACAGATACTCCTATGGCAGAAGCTGTTGGAGATTGTGCTTTATGCATTGGGACATCAAAGAAGCATTGGTGAAGGACATAAACGATGATGTGTTAACTTGCCGGCTGCCACTTAGGTACATGATAGCTTAGATAAGAAATTGGTGAAAAATTTGTTTCACATGAAAAAAAAATGCACACATCATGTCAAGTAACAAAATAATTGATTTTGAATTCAAAATATTCACATTTTTTTAGTTAAGTAGTTTAATAACTAGAAATTTTTCCCTTAAAGTGGATAAAGAGATGACTAGGGTTACAAACCTCATCCCTTACATATAAAATGCAATGTTCCTGTCAACTGAACTATGCTCACGAGACAAAATATTCACACTTATGTTAAACACATTGTGATTCCAAACATGTATCGATTACATAAATGATGAGTTAGTTAGAATCTAATTATTGTTTACGAACATGGCTCTAAGGATATTTATTATTTGTCTCTAGAGCACCGGTTAATAAATCATAAATGATAAAGTTGTCTTAAAACTTATCTAATAATTTTTGTTTTAAAATATACTCCCTCTGTTCAGTGAGCTCAGTTTAGTTGGTTGAACAATGCATTATATATGTAGGGGGTCGGAATTCGAATCCTGGTCATCCCACATACTCCCTCCGTCCCTTTTTATAGGAAGTTTGACAAAAAATTTGTCCTTTTTTATAAGATTATTTTGCAATTTAATGACATTGATTATTTTTTCCAAAACTACCCTTATTTACTTTACATATTTTTTTTGAATAGCATTTAATTTTTTTATGAAAGTGAGTGTCATTATTTAGGGTAAACATAAAAAAATCAATATAATTTGTCAATCAATTTAATACTAAAACCAACTTTCTTAAAACTCTATTTTGTCAAATTAACTCTTATAAATATGAGCGCAGGGAACATATTTTTTTAATATAAAGTTTACTATTTTGAGTTCCTTAACTAGTTTTCTTTAGACGCTAGTTAATATGACCCTTATTGATTAATCTTAAAACATTGAGATTAATTTTTATTTTTTAAAAAGAAAGAATTAAAGTTAACTACTATATTCTAACTAACTATTTATGTCATCAATACATCATATGAACCAACAAAACTTGTTGAATCTAAAGAGAAAGATCCAAATGCATCTAGATCTAATATTTCTGAAATTGTTGTAAAAGAATCATTTGTATACCACCCACAGTTTCTTTATGATTCATTGACAACATATATAATAAAATGGAAAGATAAAATGGAAATTGCCAAAATGAAGTAGCCTAATGAATGAATTGACCTATGAAACCAAGAATGCAGAACAGGTACAAGGAATTATTGAGATGAGGCGTGAGTACAAAACACATGCAGCTCAACTATTGATTTATTGTTGGTTTGTGAGTTGTGACAGGTCAATACAAAATATTTCACATGCAACATTCACCTTTTCCCACTAGCATGCATTTTTATCTTATCATAAATAAAGGTACGGTTTGGTCCTCCCACCACCATCTTCTTTAACATACTCCAAACCAGGGAGATAATATTAGGAGACAACAAATGTTGCGTAGGTGCAGGTACGGTACCAGTATCTGATATGAATATTTGTATGGGGTACGATATTTTTAAAAAAACTAATGAATGTGTATAGGCATAATTTAAGGTACATATATGTACCTGATACTGATACGAGTACATACCGGCTGGTACCGATACTCTCGCTCAAATGCAATACTCGTGCACTTTCATAGTTATATTTTGTGTCCTTTTTTATTTAGATATTATTTTATTTCTTTTACGATACAATATATAATATTATTCCAGCTACCCAAATGATCACAGCAATCACAAAGAGCTCAAATGTCCTTATTTAATTTATTTGGTAAAATTGGATAATAAATATGCTTCATACAAATACAACTATATTCTCATGATTTCTTCCTTCTTGGGTTGCTACAGTTGGAACTATCAAACTGGATCTATATATTGCTACATGCACCGAGCCCCCCGTTGGATGGACCACCGTTAAATTTACTTCTTAAATTTTATTTTTTAATTTCTATAAAATAATCACGTATACAAATTTAGTTTTTTTTTTATAACGATGTATTTTTTTTTTCAAATAGCTTAGTTGCTAGACTTATATATTTAAATGTGGAAAAATGTTGAATGAACTCGATCACTCTAATAATGTCACTGATAGCTACCATTTGAGTTACACTTATAGAACATAACAATACAGTTTTAGCTGTTGAGTTAATATAATAATATGTATTTTTATTTTTTAAATAATTTTTTGTTGATATATTTAAAACATCATGAAAAATTTATCTGTGAAAAAACATTTCAAATTTTGATTTCTATACGTCCAATCTTCCTTTCTTTTATCTTAAACTTTTGTAATTTCAAAAATTAATATTTAATTCACTGCATGTTAAAAAAAATTATATTTTAGTAAATGAATTTTCTATAATGTTTTAAAATTTGTCTGTAAGAATTCATAATTGTTTTAAGAGTTGAGGGATAACAAAAAAATAGTTTTAGCGTGGACTACAATTACGTATAATTTCTTTAGAGATTAATCAAACAATACAAAATTAAATAAGGATTAAATTAAGAAGTTTCCTATTTTATAGAGACAAAACATATATAATATTTAATCTTAAAATTTAATCAAACGTATTTGTATGTATTTATACATAAGAGTTAGAAATCCAAAGTGTCTTACCACTCCCGACCAACCACATGTTAAATTACAAAATTGCTATTTTGATCAATATTATCCTTTTCTTTTAGTCAAATTACAAAATTGCTATTTTGGTCAATATTCTCACACCTTGTAATTATATAAACTATAAAAAATCAATTTTTTTGTTTGTATAAATTTATTGTTAAACACTCTACTACCCTAATTTCTTGTTTTTTGGATAGAATATATATATATATACCATAAAATTTTATTACATACATAGCAATTTTCAAATTATCTAAATATGAAACATTTTTTATATTTAATTATTAAAATATATATATTTTTTTTTTTGGATACAAAGGGGCCAAAGCCCAGGGAAAAAGAAAACTAACTACTAACTAGACGGGGGAAAGAGACACCCCTGAAATCATCAGCTAAAACTTGGAGCAACTCTGAAGGAGCTTCTTACACAGTATGAGTATCCAAAAAATCTACAAACCTACAAGATACCAAAGAAATTATTTTAAATACCCTAGATAATTTTTAGGGTATTTCTCTAATTATTTTAAATATTTCTTATATTAGTTTAATTTACTTTATTTGAATGACATATGTAATTTTTCTCGTGAAAAATGGTTGCACAAGTCCAAATAAATTTTTTTTAGGCACACTCATAAATATAAAAATTAATTAATAAAAAAATAATTTAGTCACAATAGGGTCGGCCCTGAGTTTTTGGAGGTCATATGCAAATAAAAAATGTGGCTCTTTTTAATAAATAAAAATGCAATTTTTTTTTAAAATAATCTCTGATTTAAATTGCAAATAACATAAAAAAAAATAAGCATCCCTGTAATTAATATAAAAAGATTCATAGTATAATCAATAAAAATAAAATGTTTCCTAGCTACTTAAGCTGAGTTATTTTTCGAATATTTTTTTAAGTAAATTCGTTAATTAAATAATGTATTAAATTTTACACCCCCTAATTTATTAATATTACTACTCAGTAAAAGAGATTATGGATCTAACAATTAGACATTTGCAGTTTGCTGTATTATATTAAATTTTACATATCTTAATTTACTAATATTACTATTATATTAAAAAATTGAGGCCTTCGGTTTTAGGAGGCCCGATGCCACGGCACATATTGCACATGTGTCTGGGACGGGCCTGAGTCACGTTATATCATCTTTTTATTAAACACATTTAGTTTGTAATTGTATGTATATAATGTAAGTATTTCACATGGTTAACCGAGAAAATTATTCTCATTTCATTGAAAAAGTGATGTATACAATATAGGACAATATTGCACTGAGAAAGTAATCTTAATACAATTAAAAAGTGAGCATTGCTATTTAGTAAGAATTTTTTGCACAAGAAATGCAAGAATAAACACATGGCAAAATCTTAAAGGTTGATGTCATTTAATCTCATTCTTTTGTGGAAATCATGGGTGGTGATGGATGTAAACAAAGATGGAGATCTATTCTTGCAATTCTTCACCTTAAATTTTCTTACTAAAAAGCTTTTCCCTTAAAAAGTTTCACTTTACTTGTGTGAATTGAGATTAAAGAAATTTCTATAGTTTGACACAAAAAAAAAAGGTATTTTCTATTACGACTCACACTCACTAATCTAACAAGATGTATTTTATTTTATGTAAAAAGAAACACCGTGAGACCGCATGACGCTCAAAATAGACAATACCTTAGAAAGTGAAAACGCTAAATTTATATACAACTTTCTTTGAACTAGTATTTAATCCGTAACTAACTAACAGAATATGATACAGTTGAAAATAACTTACAACTAACTAATGGGAAGTTAAATTAAACGTAAAACAAATTTCTTTTACAAACATTTTCTTCTATGCTGGCCCTCCATCTTTTTAGAATGCATATAATATAAGAGATAAGAGATTTGTTGCATACAATGTGGTCCTTTGTTCTATCTAGATATATGTAGCAGCAATTGCAGCAAAATGGAAAGCAAAAGCAATGTGGTCATAGTCACTTATAAATTTTGGAGAATAAAATTTTAAAAGATAGCGAATCATATTGGTATTGATATTGAAGTAATGATATTTCCATATGCAAAAATTAATTAATTACTACTAGCTAGACATTTTTCTTTCTCATTTCCATGTTCTAAGGTCAATATTAATCCCAAATATATAATTCAATGTTGCTATGTGTCCTTGTCCTGTCCTTTGGTCTGCTCTTTCCCTCGTTGTAGTTACTGCATTAATTAACTTCTTTATTTTATACGGTTATTATCGTAAATTCACACATACAAGTGAAGAAGTTGGGGTTCGAACTCAGTCACAACATCAAAACCTAATAATTTCATTATTTTTATTAGTTAAGGTGAGATTTGTGAAATATAAACTTTAATTCTCGATCACTAATTAATTACAAAAACATATTCAAAGTTGTAGCTTTTGACATAGTTTTAACGCAATTTTACTTTAAAACCGTCGAATCTAAATTATACGGTTGAAACTGTTTTAAGTGATTTTATAACATAATTAATCTGCACCATCTAATATGTAATTAGTGACTTAGATAAATGTAAAATAGTATGAAAATGAACGGCAGCAAATCATGATCCATTAATTACATACATATTCTCATACATCATGATCAACTAGGGTACCCTTTCAATTGTACGTAGATGTACATGTGTGCATGTCTATGAAAGGTCACGCGCATGTGATCATGATCTATTATACTTTGCATACCCCCCCCCACCCCCCTCAATTTATACACGAGTCATTCTCACATTGGTAGTGTCCCTCAAATTTATTTTGCCAATTTTAACTATTTTTGTTTATATGATAGGATATTACATTACATGGTTGTTTAAATTTTCAGATGTGGAGCCATGTTTGTGATTACATTTTCAATAGCCACTAAAAAGTAAGTAGACCAAAGAATCAATTTCAAATTTCTCGTCTTTAGAATATTCTTCAATTCCAAACTCAATTCTACCTCACCCACTCTTCAATTTCTCAACAAACCGGATTAATTGGACAATTGAGGTGCAAGTTGCATATAAATAGCATGATAAATCATACCTTTAACTTGTTTGACTTCAACTCCATTTTCATTTTCAAAAAGGATAATTGCATATAATAATAAAGAAAATGTTAACTAGTGTTCTACTAATTAAACAAACAGAAACTTATGTATTTTATTTTTTAAATGTATAAATAATACTCATATCAATACAAGATTTATTTCTTTTGGATTTCTTAATTAGTGTTCTAGGGATATTATAATTAGCAAAATTTACACCAGACACTGTATAAAGTTGGTATGATATATCTTTTTGCCTTTACAATATTTTTTCACATAGTTCGGACCGAATGAATGAGAAAATGTGTTCTTTCATTTTTTAGATATAGGTGATCCTTTTTCATATATAGATGACCGGTGTTGGTAAAAAAGAATGTAGAGAAATCAAGGAATACAATCATAGCACAAGAATATTATTGAAATTGTGTTGAAGTCTCTTATTGTTGATGTTTACGAGCTGGTGTGTGTGTTTGGACAATCTCTTATGTGATGAGCTAGTATCAAATATAATGCGAAAAATTTAAGATGAAAAAAGACATTTATATCAAACACTTTTTTTTTTCTTGATATCTATGTCAAACACTTTTGAATTTCTATATATACGCTCATACTTTTCAAAACAAATATCACCGGACGACGCTAATATATCCACATTTTTCAAAACAAATATCCGAAAATACATCTAATAACACTATACGACGTCGACAAGTTTATAAAGAAAAATCTGACGGTTTTTCTGACCGATGCATCTACTGTTTACAAGGTATCTCATTTCAATCAACTTCAATAACCACCTCATATATAGCTAATTACATTAATTATTAGTCATGAAAAAACACTTCATTGACCATCAACCCTCTAAAAATGGTAAGTTATATATATGATGATATTCGAAACCCTAAAGAAAGTCTCAACCTCTTAAATGTGAAGTGTGAAATTGGATTGGCCCATCATGTTGGTTCTATCATAGTCTTCAAAAGAAGCTACCCATGTTCTGTGAACAAGATTGGTTATAGTATCTGGTAACAACAGTGAAACTATTAACACAAATGGGGTATATATTCAAGTGAGTATATGACCCTACAAAACCAGTTACCACACCCTCCACGGAACAAAGAAAGTGACTACTGACCAGTAATTAATTTCTTCTAGCCAAATTAATTAACCTTGGTAGTAAAATAATGCAACAACCTTATTAGCTTCTCTCTGTTACCTTCTCTGTTTCTAAGCACATGTAACCATGTTACTTTTTTTGCACTCTCTAGCAAAAGCTGAAAGGACATAAACAATTACACAGTACCAACTACTTTCTACAATTCACCAAACATCATTCAAAGCCTATACGGTTATAGCTTTCTATAATTTATATCAAAAACAAGTTAGAAGAAAATTTGAGCTACAACTCTACTTTGTTTTGCATATTTTAGAAATTCCATAAACACAAGTTAGCAAATACCAAATTAAATTATGACTCTGTTGATGTAGCATTTGGTAAATGGGACTCATGTGTTTTTATATCTAACTAAAGAAGGCACTAATATATAATCAAAATAGCTAGATTCTACAATAAATGTTAGATACGTAGTAGTTAGTATATCGGTGGGACAAATAAAGTGAATTCTCTTATTTCAACCATTTTTTTCAGACACAGGAGTCAGATGGAACCTCTGACCTAACTGTCTACTTAATGACCCAAAAATAATTACTATCATTTGAACCAATTTATTATTAATAGATACAGATATATAATAAACTAAACGGATACATCTGAAACAAACATGTTTATTCAGGTAAGAAATAAAGTTGTACACCAAAGATTATATATATGTAACATCCATTTTCATATTTGATGACTTAATACTTCAATACTTCAACAACCAATCCATTAAACCAAGGTAGCTACCCTAATGTTGAGCCTAACATAATAATATTATATATATATTGAAACAGTAGAGTCGAAGACTTATTAAGGGGAATCACTAGAGTAGGTACATATATAGCTTTATTAACATGGAGGGAAATAGAATTGGACCCATCACAGCTCAACTGAGAATCACGAGCAACAAAGGACTTTACGGATGTACCTCTAACGTGCACACCCACATGTGCTTCTGCTGCATGACACGAATTGAAACTATGTACATATCAACATCAAATTTCGTTATTTCGAAACACAAAAACAAAATAATTCTGCATAATAGGTAGTAACATTTTATATGCTTAGAAGTTGGACACCTGGATTGAGAATTAAAAGTGAGTGAAGTCATGCGGTTACTGGTTTTAGGCTGTATATATGATCATAATCGGACGGTCTAGATATTATTTCAAAATTTTATATTAAACTAAAATAAAAAAACTGTTTAAATTCAAACCGTATGATTTTGATCAGACGGCTCACAGTCGCTGACTGTATGCAATCACGACTGTACTTAGGCTCTGTTTGGTAAAAAATAGCGGATATCTGATAAGCTAGTTTATAGCGGATAGCTTATAAGCTAACTTTTAGCTTATAGTGAATAAGCTAGCTGATTGAATTTGTAGTGTTTGGTAAAATTAGCGGTTGGACTAGCTTATAAGTATGAATGACATAAAAAAGATATGTTTAATTAATATTTAATTTTTTTCAAGTAAGATGATAGGGGTAAAATTGGAAGAAAATATAATAAGCTATAAGCTATAAGCTCATAAGCTACTTGAAATAGCATTTGGAAAATAAGCTATAAGCTAGTAAAATAAGCTATAAACTCTTTTTTAAAAACTGTTACCAAACATAGCTTTTAGCCATAAGCTATAAGCTAGCTTATTTGACTTACCAAACAGAGCCTTAATCTGATTCCTTAGAAGTTAGAGGGTCCAAGCCAGGGTGGAAGTTTTGTTGTAATATTAAACTCTTGATTGAAATGAATTCCATTTTTGACTAAATAGTACTCTAAATTGATCGTTTTTCTATTGTGTTTTTTACCTAATAATTTCTATTTTCATGAAATAAAATATGTACCAACAGTTTTATCTTTTAAATAGTTTTAAAATAAAGGAATTTTCTTTGAAAAAATTAATTTTAAACTAAGGACTGGTAGGTGCAGAGTGGCACATATTTTACCAAGTTAAGTTGTGGGCTAGAAGCTTATAAATGATGATATTATTGGAGAATTTTCAAAATATACTTGAAAGAATGTAATGGTTAGTTTGGAATAATGTGTCAAATTAACATATGTTAAATATCTTTCAAGGATTGCTTTCCTTTAGATTTTTGTCAAGTATCGAAAGGGTTATGAAATTTTTTCATAATGACTTAAAATTATTGTTTAGAAAAATATTTTATGAGCTACAATGAATTGTGAGTTTTGGTTATGATAAAAATGGGTTTAGACTATAAGCTAAATGAATTGTGATCTATTTGATCTCTATTTAAACTAGTTTTTTCATAAATAGATTTTCTTTGTCTTTACACCGAAATAAACTAGTTTAAGGTTTTGTCCTATTGAATCACAAATCTTGTCACATGTGATATAGCGACGGGAAATCTAGACTAATATATTGATAATTAATTACGATATCGGTATTTATGGTAATTAAGTGTATTATAATTTTATATAATATCAACGATCTATTTTATATCTTGCAATTATATCGCAAACACATTGAAACATAATTTTTTTTTTTTTAAAAAAAAGGGGCCAATGTCAATATTTATAAAATATATCTAATTTAATATAATAATTCTTATGATTTTTGTGTTGAAATATAATATTCAAATAATCAACGAAACAGAACAACATTATTTAGTTACCATATATATATGGGGTTGCTAATTTAGACTCACTTGAAAATATGTGGATGTAAATTAGTAATACGTATCTTTTCACTTTGAACAAAAAACTTTTGATATTTAGTTATTTTACATTAGGAAATTGAGGGTTAATTAGATAAATTTTATTAAATAGTGTGCACACACTTTGCTAATTTGCACCCACTTAAAAACATGTTGATGTAAATTAACAATGCACACCTTTGTCTAATTGGACCACAATACCCTCATTATCTCTTTTTAAAATACTACTTTAATTGAAGGGCATTACTGTAACTTGGTTTTTATTTTATTTTAAAACTGTAATTTTATTTTTCTTTGATTAAAACACATAAAATAAAAAATAACAAAATCCAACATGTAGAACAAGGTCCCGTTTGGATTAGCTTATTTTTGAACTTATGCAAACAGCTTATGCAATTTTTATGTATTATTATAAGTTTGTCAAGGTAGTTTATGATAAAATAGCGTATAAAAATACAATTTTTACTAGTTTGAATTTATAAAATATGTGGATGTACAACATTTAATTAAACTTACCAAATTAACTCTCAATTTTCTAGTGTAAAATAATTAAATTTCAAGAATTTTTTGTCCAAAATAAAAAAATGCATATTGCTAATTTACATCTACATGTTTTTAAGCGGGTCTAAATTAACAACTATATATTGAGATTTTAATTAACAACTATATATATTGAGATTTTAATTAACAACTAATTTACATCTGTGTGTGTGTGAATTCTTCTCTTTTAATTGAGATTTTTTTCATACACGTAATTCAGAGATAGAACTTCGGGCTATCTACTTGAAGGCCTCAAGTCTCTTATCATTTTGAATTTATTAGTATTTATATATAGCGTTTGTAAATTTAGACCCACCTAAAAATAAGCAGTTACAAATTAGCAAGGTGCACATTTTCTATTATCACTAAAAATACATTTCTTCCACCATTTCAAATAAGTTCAAAGTAAAGGGCAATTTTGGAGTTTTATATAAAAAAACAGCAAAACATGTTTTATCCTTTTTTAAAATTCTCAAACAACATTTTTCTAATAAAAAAAACATAAAACTGTTTTATAAAGTGGGTGTAAATTAACAAATGGATGCACAATATTTAATAAAATTTACCTAACTAACCCTCAATTTTTTAGTGTAAAATAAATAAATGTCAACAAACTTTTTGTCCAAAGTGAAAATGTACACTTTGCTAATTTAGACCTTCATGTTTTTAAGTGAATCTAAGTTAGCAAACCCCTTTATATATTAATTTATTTATTTCTCAGTATACACCAATTTATTATTATATTATATTTTAGTTTCTTTATGCCAAGGAGGACACGCGTTAATTTGGAGAAACGTAACATTCAGAACAACTATATATAAAATATATTGAATTTATTTTCTCTTAATCATCTACCTAATTCAAGCTAAGAGGGGAGACATGTACCAAAAAAAGAAAGAAAAAGAGAGGAGATCATAAGTAGTTACTGAAATTGTAAATAACACGTGATCCTTGAAAGGTTATAACGACATGTTTAGTCTTAATTAAGGTGAGTTTCTTAAAATTATAGCAATGGTTCCATGTGGTTTTGACAAAGTAATTTGTGGACAAGTATGGGTCAACAATTTAAATGGGCTTTTAACAAACACACTAGAGACCGACCAGATATAGGATCGATTTGAGATTTGGGTTCAACTCATCCTTATAAAATTGGTTTTTAAAATGATGATTGTCTCTTACTTATAAATATAGTTAGGATTGCCCTTACTAATAAACAAAATTCAGTCGCGTCAGCGCTATTGGACTTATGGTGGGTGGTTCGATAGCAGGTGGTCCAATGAATCTTTGAGAATGAGTTTGAGCTGAACTCGTTCTTACAAAATCGGCTTGTAAGGTGAGAATTGTCTCTTACTTATAAATTCATATTCAGGTCATCATCATATATTCGATTTGAGACTTCTTTAACAATTTTGGTTTTTTTTAAAAATAATTTTTGTAGTGTATTGCATTTTCAATGAAAAAAATTAAGAAAGAATTTTTTTATAGAAGCTTCAAATGAAAATTGCTTTAAATAGCTTATCTTAAAATGTCGTTTTAAGCATTTCATCATTTTGTTACAAATTTTTTTGAATCATAAAATTTCAAAAAAAATCTCTAAAAAATTATTTTAAATGGTTTTTTATAAAAATCATTTTAGAGAAATGCCTTTTTTAAAAAAATTGTGTTTTTATTAAGTTAAAATCTTTAACATGAATATTTAAGTTATGGAATGTCAAAATTTCTCTTTTTATTCATAAAAACATGAATTTGAAATAAATTTTACTATTTTTAATCAAATTATCATAAAAATCATTTTAAAAAATACAAAAAAATCACATTTTTTAAAGCTAAAACAAACAATCATATTTTTATTGGCAGTTGCATTGTGTAGTCATTTTAAACTTTACACTTGAGTGGAAAGTTGTGTTTTATCATTCTTATTGTGAATCAAACTTTTGTGTGTGGATGCTTGGCGAATTAAGGATGTTTGATGGAGCATATATGGGATGATCTTTTTTAAGACATGTTCGATACATTTTAGTGAGTTATTACTTGCTGATATAAGGGGAATCTCTCCACCCCTCGATTAGTGTCTTTGTAATTGTTTTTTCATGTGCTTGTGCCCTGTGTCATAAAAAAAAGTATAGAGATAGCTATATTATAGATATAAATTTTCTCCATAGTATTAATATTTTACTGTCAACCGTAAAATAGTGTTTTGGATACACCAAAATAGTCCCATATTGTTTGGTAATCGAGGTAAATAGTAGTTTATATATAACATCCACATCTTTTAAACCACCAAAGTGACTTTTCTACAAAGGACAAAATTGTAGTGACAGGTTAATTCCAAACAGACAATCTCTCGAAGATGTGGACTTGAGGTCAGATCAGAAGAGATAGTATATAAGAAAAAAAAAATTTGATTAAATAAATATTTTCATATTAGTAAAAGAAAAGTTTGAATTTTTTATAAAGAATAATCATGATCAATGAAGCACGGATACCTCTAGGATTATTAGTATCAATATTTCTGTGTCGTGTCAGGTGTTCGTGTCGGAGTCCGTACTTCATAGATTCATGATTGAACCCAAAGTCACTTACTTAATAAATCTACTTTTATTATCACTTAAATTAATTTTGAATTTAATCAAAATATTAAACTCAAGTGATCAAGAAATTCCTCTAAGACGAATTGTACATGAGAATCCAAATTCAATTTTTAATGGATATACTACTTATCTTGGGTCCGAATTTTAAATTATTGGAGTCCGCTTTCTCTCGATATCCGATGATTAACCGGTTTTTTTTTTTTTTTTACTTTGTATGACTTTTTTTCATTATTATAGGAGTATTATTATGGTGATTGATGGGCAATTATTGGCAGGCCCAGTAGCCTGGACCGGTAACTCGTGCAACAATCATTACAGCTGTGTTAATCACATTTATCCTCGTATTCAGTTGGTCCATCACCCATGTTTTTCTTCTTTTTTCTTGACAGAAGTAGTATTGGTGAAAATTTTGAATTTTTCCATTTACACTATTTTTTGTAAATTCCATTTACAATATTTGAATTGGATGATAAAAAAATTAGGGTCATGCTAACTAGTGCCCCCGGGGCACTAGTTAAGGATACCAAAAAGAGTAATTTTTGTATTGAAAATAGCATTCTTTACATTTATAAAAAATATATTACACAAGTTCCAACACATTTATACCTTATTTAGCTTGTTAACTAGTGCCTCAGGGGCACTAGTTAGCATTTTCCAAAAAATTATAAAGGAAAAATAAATTATGTCAACAAACTCTAGCTAATTGATAAAAATATCGAAATTGTTTGATCGAACATCGTGATCAAAGTTTAAACCTCAGTGCGCTCCTCCATTTATAGTGTAAATTTTAAATAGTTGGTATCATTTTGTCTATCTACAAATAAAAAACAAACCTCAAAATGGATAGAAGAATAAAATAGAGAAGTAAAACATATTTATTTGAACCAAGTCTGACCTACAACATGTGTAACATGCACTATGGAGCCGAGTCGCCATTGTTTGGAGCCTTAAAAAATTATGTAGTAGTAGACCTCTAAATAAGATAAAAAGGTTGATTCAAAAAAATAAAAAATGATAGAAGGTCTCAATTTTGAAGTTTTACTTGAAGTCTATCATGTTACTACAAGAAAGACTTGATGACTTAGCATTGATTAATAGCAATCATGAATTATCACTTAAAGAATATACAAATTGAAGACTTAATCAATGAATTTGCTTCAAAAACTTCTAGAAGTGAGACATTTTGAAGTAGCTAGAAGTAGAGAATAGATTAGGGCAAGTTACACTTTGCAAAACGTAAGTCTGACCTGTCAAAAAATTGGAGGCTTGAGTCTGACATGTAGCTTGTTATAGAATTATTTTCTAATCCTGGGTTTGACCTTGTGAAAGCCTGATATGTCTGCTATTCTGTTTAATAGCCTATTTCATATAAGCGTATTTAAATAAATAATTATATTTTTGTTTAAATATATTAATGAACTAATAGTGAGATTAAACTTTTGATATTTAACATGATATTTTTTTAGAATTTGACTATATATTACCATTTTCAATTCTAATTTATCATAATACATTTATATAAATGAAAAATTAATGCAGATTAATAAACTTAAACTGCTGAAAAAGTTAATAGATTAATAATTTAATCTGAGTACAAAAAATTAACATAGATCAATGTAGATTTATATATAAAATATTATTTATATTTACTTAAATAGATCGACCTAGTAGTTTAAAAAACTTTTTTATGACCATTTTAGCTAAATATGCTTACAATAAATTTTGATCTTCTTTATTTAAAAATACATATTGGTCTGACTTGATACTAAATAGGTTAGGTTGTAGGTTTCTGTAGTCTTATCTAGCGTACGTATTCTCACCCCTAGATAAAAGGTATTTTATCAATTAAATTATAAACATTTTGTATATTAATTTCAACAATAAATATTTTTATTATTATTGAATTATTTTTATTTATTTTTTATATTTTTGTTGTTATGACATTTTAAACATTCGAAATCAAACCTCCAAATAGTTGGAATACGGTTCTAATTTGCACTATTACAAGCAAAAAGTAATCTTATGATTTTTCGTTTTCTAGTAAAAAAAGTTCATTTCAAGGAGTAGAATGTGTGTGTTAATTTATGTGTTACCTGCGTATTTCAATATCTAGTACACACATGAGGCCTAGAATGATTGCTTTCTTTGGCAACCCATTTGGCCCCTCACAAACAAATATTACGAATATTTATTGAATGTTGATATTGGAAAAGAATGTTGAAGTAATTTATTTATTTTTATTCAAATGTTTTAAAAAATTAAGTGAATTTTGCAATACACATCTTGTTTTTTTAACAGCAAACAAGAACCAATTGAGTTGAACAATTCTAATAGAGTTACAAATAATGCTTTTATATTAAATATTATTTATAAATCTATGAGAATCATTCATTTTTCAACTGCTTTTTTATTACATATCAAATAATATGTGTACCGTTAAAAAATTATGCCAGTTAAATTCATACAAATTAAAATTTTCAAATTGCAACAATCCGTCCAATCTATTTTCCTTTTTCACATACAGGCAAAGCACTACAATTCAGTAGGACAGACAGACAATTAGGGGTGGTTAACGGATCGGGTAGGACGGATTTGGGCAAAAAAATACCACTCATTTCAACCCGCAGTTGCAATAATGAGGTCCAATCCGACTCTTTTTAAAAGTTCGGTTTGCGCAGGTTCGGTTTATGCGGATTGACGGTTTGACGGATCAGTTAATTCGATTTTGAACTAACAAATAAAAAATTATCTATAAAATAAAATAAAAAACTCAATTGTGTGGTGTGAAGAGAACATTAGTGCAAGTGAAATAGAATAAAATATAACGTATAATAAAATAGTAACAATAAATGTATCGTGATATTAGTATTTGAGTGAGAGAAAGCTAGTAGTTTTCAACTACTAGTTAGTGGTATCTTGTTTCCACTTTCCGAGGAAACAAACAATAACAAGTTTTGAGTTTATGTGTTTCGAGATATGTTCGACCACTCATCATATTTTATATATTAAATAAAAAAGAACTTACAATTTATGTAACTCGGGCGGGTTCGGGTACCGTTGGGTTGATTTTAGAAAATCGAACTTGTCCATTTCAACCCGTCTACAACCGAAAATATTTGATTGACAACCCGACGATCCGCAGCAACCCGCCCGCTTAACCATTTTTCGGTTTGGATTATTCGATTTGAATCGGTTTGCGGATTTTTACCGACCCCTACCGACAATGTTTGAAATATCACGTGCAATCAACGTGTACTTATACATAACTACCAAGTACTGTGTACTGGGACTCCACAATATTTTATCAAATATATTTTTAATAAATAATTAATAATCTATCTATATTGTCATAATAACAAAAAATATCTATAAATTTGTACATCTGTGATGACCAAAATAGGCATGAGAGAATAGAATATCTAAGTAGCTAGCTTAAAAGCTGTAATGATTTATATTTTTAGGAGGATATAAATAGATTTTAATATTTTAATTTGATGACTCATGATTAGAGTTTGTAAGAATTTATCAATGCTATAAAGAAATGTATCGATGAATTCGTAATCGTCAAGTAAACGAATGAAGAAGTTAGTTTTAAAGTATTTTAGTCTCTTTTACAATACTTCTCCTCCATTAATGTAGGACTAATCTAAGGATTAAGGCCACCAAGACTTTAGGCCTCTAAAAATAAATATTAGAACTCGTAAAATATATATTTAAAAGGTGATTCATTATAAGTATTATTTAAACTCACAAAATTGTGAGATCTCGGGTTCGAACCCGAGTCACGACGTCCACCCTAACGATTTTGACAATTTTTATCAGTTGAGTTAGGATTTATCTTTCCTATTTCTATCAGTTTTTATTAAAGAAATTTATTTGGGATAGTTAATTACTCTAGTTAATTATTTGGGATAGTTAAACAAATTAAATAAAATGGTTGGTACCTCAAAGAAGAACTTAACTTCACCCCTGATGGTTGGTAAATTCACCAGTCAGTATATCTTATTTGTTAAAATTGAATAGAGTTGTATGTGTATATTAGATGACATAGTTGAATTTGAACAAAAATAAATGACAAATATACTTTAATAGAGTTAACATAGTTAGTGTGCAATTTTAAAAGACACATGTATTATTATAACATAAAGTGATATATGTGTGTATTAAAATTCTACACGCATTAAGTATGTATAGTTAGTTAATTTTATAATAAATTTACACCACATGAAATACACCGAAAATGATAGCATCCTAAAAGTATAAGAAAAGAAAAACAAAAGGATAAATGTCCACCAAAAATGAAGGATGAATATGTCACGAGACATGACATGAGATATAATAGTGGTGAGTGGTGACATTTCTTTTTTAAATGGTAGAACTATATTGAATGCGTTTGAATTTGAGATTTTATAGTTTTTATATTTAAATATGTGAGTTTAATCACTAAACTATTTAATAAAAATAATATGTATTACAAAATTGAAAAGTAATTGAGCATAATAAGTACAAAAGATACTTGAGTTCATACAACAAGAAACTAAAAGAGTACAAATTACAAATAGACTATAACATGGATTGAGAAAGAACAATCAAGGAAACAAAAACACTAAAATTATATGTTTCAGCCTTATCGAACTCCATTTCCCGTTAAAAAGTTAAAATAAAAACCCTTATCAAAATTTTTGGATCAGTTTGATTTATAAATTAACCATAAGTACTGAGAAAAAAGAAAGAGTACATGATAAAGTTTAAAATATCGAATAAACTTTTGTCTGGTACAATGTTTGGTGGACAAAAAAATATTCTTTGATTTAATGATAGACAAATATTTTAGTTTTTGTCTAATCTCTTGGCCCCCAAATTGTTCAGTCTCATAAACATTTTTAAAATCAAACATAGTATAACTATTAACTAAGTTGTCTTGTCGAATTTTGTTCTGGACTGGGCCAAGAGTTGGCCCAATCCAACTTATGCTCGACATAATGAGCTTAGGACACCTGCTCGACTTTGTGGCCTATGAGCTCTGTCCGGCAGCTAGCGAGCTCCCCTGCTCGGAATCTTGGCGCCGCCACACCTTCCACACATTCCTTTTTCCTATGACACAATCCAGATGAGCTTAACGGCCCCTCCATACGATGTGGGTCAGCTCATCACCAAGATAAGGACTAAATGACGGTTCCTTACTGCAACATAGGAGAAATCCTGGCAGTCACCCTTATTGGGCCGTCCTCTACGGCCCACTATGGGGACCTTGGCCCAGCGCTGGGGGACCTATAAATACCCTCCTTCACTGGAGGGTCAGATATTCAATTCTTTACTCACTCTCACTCTCTTGTATCGGTTCACTCTTCCGACTTAAACATCGGAATGCCTGCAGGTACAACCCCCTCCGGTGGTGATTTGCTGCTCTACATCAACGATATTGCTCAACGGTGAAGGATTTGCCGGTCCAACATCCTTTTTGATCACAGGTTAGATCAAATTTCTTATTTTTAGCGAATCAAACGCACCGTCAGAACCATAGTCACAGAATTCGCCGGTTTAATGGCGAACCGCGAACCGGTTCGCGCGAACCGGTTCACAGTACTTTTTCGAACCGGTTCGTGGGAATTCGTGTAGAATTCGCAGCAAACCAAGTACCAAATTCGCAGTAAAACCAACAAAAAAACTGTGCAGTATAATAAAATACTGCAGTGAAAAAAAGCTTTAATAACTGCATTGGGAAGTTGCAAGTATAGCTTATTGTTATAAGCATATACTTACTAGTGCTGGCCCCACAAGAGCAAATGCACCATCTTGCTAACTTAACTAAATATGCTATACTACTACCTATTTATAACCATTTGCCTCTTTCAATGTTTACAATTTATCAGATGTGGGACTTTTTCTTCTATACTAACATCCTCAATATACTAACATACTATCTCCTTAAAACTTAAACTATCTATTGACACTTCCTTATTTTATTTCCATTTTACTAATAACAAATAATCTCTTTACATTTTTTTTAAACACCATCACCATCATTATTATTATATTAAAACATGATTTTAAAACATCACTTGTTGTATATATTGTAACAATGACCAGTATAAGGGCCACGACCAAGAGGGTCAAAGACAATGCTTTCATGTCCTTGTACTTGGTTCAATAATTTAATCTCTGAATTTTGCAACAATAATAGGTTTGTATATAATAGTATAACAGGTTTGTATAAAACTTAAACTATGTGTTGACACTTTCTTATTTCTCAATTAATATATATTTTTTATTTGTAATATACCGAGTATTATATTTGAACGTACCACGAACCTAATCGGCGTACCGACTCTCTATACCCCCGCGTACCTAATTCTTCGAGAGTTGCGAACCGCGTACCCGAACCCGTACCGCGTACCGAAGCGAATTGCGAACCGTGTGACTATGGTCAGAACTAAATTCACCTAAAAAAATTATAAAAAAGTATTAGAAGGAGAGAAAGAAAGGATAATGAAATTAGTAAGATGGATCATGGATATATAATATCTAGCATTATTAAATATATAGAAATAGTAGAAAGCAAGATAGTATAAAGAGGGATAAGCAATGACACAAATGCTTATTCACTTTTGGATATTGGATTTCAAAGTGATTGCTGACACCTTGCTTCCTTCTTTGTTCTCTTCCCTAGCTGATTCTATCTACTAATTCTCTTGTCCCTCTTCTATTCTCATCATAAACAAAACCATTAATTAATAATTGAATTCTGTTATGGAAATGGAACAGCAGCAAGTGCAACTACCCATCATGATAAAGTCTAGATTCAAACGCATCTGTGTTTATTGTGGTAGCACCCCCGGAAAAAACCCAAGTTACCAAATTGCTGCTATTCAACTCGGAAAACAATTGGTAATTATGTATATTTATTCATATTTAAATATAGATATTTTCTATTAGTAATCAAATCCTCTGTTTTATCCTCTGCTTCCAATTGACCGTTTTAATTTCAGTTAATAATTGGAATTGGAATTGTTTTCATGTTATGTGAATTAGTACCTAGTTCTTTTAAATTGAATTGTGTTGATTTTTACCAAAGCAGAGCGTTATTGTTCTGTTTTTGCTCTGTTTTATTAACAATATATTGTTTAAAGGAAAATTGGGTTGCAAGAAAACATATGTTAATAAATACATATGATTATTGAATCTGAATGGTAATTGAAAGAGTTGAGTATAGTTTGACATTTTGAATAATAATAGTAGTAGTAATGATTGAATTAATAAAAGTGTGTATGGTGTAGGTGGAAAGGAAGATTGACTTGGTATATGGAGGAGGAAGCATAGGGTTGATGGGTCGTATCTCACAAGTTGTCTATGATGGTGGACGCCACGTCTTAGGGTAACTAACTACTATTCTCTCTCTCTCTCTCTTTCTTCATTCAATTCCTTCCTCTCTTTAAATATTTTATTATTATTATTATTATTATGCTAATCAATGAATGAATGAATGAATGAATTTTCTTGCTTTGCTTCTACAGAGTCATTCCAAAGACACTTATGCCTAGAGAGGTACTATTTAAATATTTATTTTGAGCCAAATCAAATCATACTATATAGTATTTGATTAAATAAGATTAAAAATGTATATATATATATAGTTGTTGGTTTGGTTGGTTGTAATTAATTTGATTGTGTGTTAATGAATGAATTAGATAACTGGAGAGACAGTGGGAGAAGTAAGAGCTGTATCGGACATGCATCAACGTAAGGCCGAAATGGCTCGACAAGCTGATGCTTTTATTGCCTTACCAGGTAAGTTGTCTCTCCATTCTTTTTTCTTTTCCTCCTCTTTCTCTAACTTCTACAGTACTCATTTTTTTGTGCGCACGTGGTGTAGATAACCAAATTTGTTGCTTTCTTTCCAACCCCCACCACAACAATCTTAACTACTATTAGTATTCATTCACTATGTTACTTTTTAAAGTGTAGTTTTTTTTTTTTTTAACAAAAAACAGTACTGTATTAATTATCAGAAGTGATTTGCCAAAATTATTTCTAATTCTTAGTTCAATCAATTAGTTTGGTAGTACCATTTTAAACCATTTATATGTATAAAAAGTATATAAACTAACACGTATATTGAATTCTATTTTCTAAAAATATTTGTATCTTTTAGAATGTATGGCCCTTAATTTAAATATGTGCGTCCATTTCATTTCATATCATATATTTAGGGAATTGCAAGACGCTACGCTTTCCCAAAATAACTGTAACTATCAACTGTATGTCATCTTTTGTGTGGTTTAATAATTTGGCGGTGGCTTTAGCTAGAAATCCTATTTATTTTTTATTTTTTTTATGGCTGGTATCCTTTATGTACTACAGTATAGTATAGTATGGTACATGTTGTATCACTACTGTACTACTCTTTTTGAAAGGGAATAAAACAAAACGAAGTATTACTGATCCTTTTCAAATTTAAATTAATTTCAACAGGTGGTTATGGCACCCTGGAAGAACTACTTGAAATTATTACCTGGGCTCAACTTGGTATCCATGATAAACCGGTAAGATTGATATCATTCTAGGGGAAAAAATTGAATATTCATATTTCACATTAAAATTACTCAACCGAATTTTAAAATTATGTAAATAATAAATCAAATTATTTTTAAAAGAAAAGTTAATTTGTAACAAAAATGAATGGTATTGATTTGGTTGTGTTGTGTAGGTGGGGCTGTTGAACGTGGATGGTTACTACAATTCACTGCTGGCATTCATGGACAAAGCTGTAGACGAAGGTTTTGTAACACCAGCTGCCCGTCACATTATTGTATCTGCCCATACTGCCCAAGACCTCATGTCCAAACTTGAGGTACGTAAATTCATCAACATTCTTGTTTACACATTATTGGGACAACACGGTGATTGTATTATACTACCTAGATTATTGATTCTTATCTGAGCCGTTCATTTTTATTTTATTTTATTTTATTTTGAACAGGAATATGTCCCTAAGCACTGTGGTGTGGCCCCAAAGCTAAGTTGGGAGATGGAACAACAACAGTTAGTTAATACAGCAAAGTCAGATATTTCTCGTTGACTCAATTTAAATTAATAAACAAGTCTTAATCCACAATTACAGTACTAATCCACCGTCACGGAGGTGGACCCTACATTTTAGTCTCAGCCCAAAAGCAACCAAACCAACCCCGTATAGATGTAAGCTTTCACATAGCTAGTAGGCTAGGGACCCTACATTTTAGTCTTCAATATCATATACTAGTACTTCTCCATAATGTTCAAGATTTACTGTAATTGTATATTATTGTTTCTTGCTTATTTTGTTCCTTAATTTATCTTTTGTTGTTCGGCTTTTATGGCTCAAGCTTGTTACTTATGAACTAATTGTGTGTATTAGAGTTTGGCCAAAGATGGAAGATTATGTACTTGTACTATGAATTTTGTATATGTCGGTGATTATATATAAATGCTATATTCTTTTATAAGTTTTACGTATAAAAATATTCTGTTGTTGAATACAGCTTTCAATTATTCGAAAGAATTGGTCACCCAAGGCCAACAGAGATGACATAAATTAAAATTTGGATTTAAACATTACTATAAAGAAGAAGAAATAAATAACTCATATTGATGCAAAATAGCACTAATTAAGCAAATCTCAATTAACTTCAGCTCATTTCAATTCTAACATTTACAAAAATATGATCAATTAATTATATACTTATAATATAGATTCTACTATCATGAATCAAACTTTGAATAAAACTATTACTTCTGTTAGTGCATCAAAACAATGAGTTATATAGTTAGTCAAAAATTATTTAAGTGTTTTCAATCATATTCAAACTAGGAGTAATTATTTTTAACCTAAAGTGAAAGTGAATTGATAATATGTAAAGTCCAATAATCTTTGAAATTTGGAAAAATATGCATAAACTTAATAGAATAAACAAGAATAGTATTGTACAGGATTAATTTACAGTATAGCTTGCAGTCTTGCACATATACTCCCTCCGATTATAAATATTAAAAAGAAAACTTTTAAAATTTATTAAATAAAATATATATCTAAACTATAAAATAGTCCAAATACATGTTTTATTTAATAAATCTAAAATATTTTTTTTGCATATATTCAAAATCTAGAAGTGTGGAAGGAAGGTTGTTTGTTTGTTTACGTTGAATACAGTAGTATTGAATAATTGAGAGAGGTTTTGAATGAACACCTGTCCTTGACCGTACTGAGTGGAGAATAGAATAGATAGGTCATAGGTGCATCCCTCTGCTCTTCACTTCACTTCACTTGTTAATTCGTGTACAAATAAAAACATAACAACAAAATGGAAGGATAAATATAAATTTATAAAGTGGTGTGACGGAGGGCTAGCTAGTGTGTTGTATGTGTGACTGATGTGTCCCATCCCATATAGGTTGGTTGGTGTTCAAACAAACCAACAATTCATTCGTGCTACCATAGCATCCATCCAAGATAAGAACTTAGGGCCCACCAACAAACTCTAACATGTGAGTTTCCACGTGAACATGGCATTACTGTGTTGGATTTATTTAATGGAATAATTTTGACTTCTTTAGTCACATGCACCTTCATTTTTTGAAACTATATTTTTTTTTCTTTCTCTTTTTTGCTAGGTTTAAACTCTCAATCTCATTCATTTAACATTTAATTCAAATCCAAAACTCACTCTCTAGTCGCACCTTCATAATCTATAAAGCACGGATATTTTTGAGATTAGATGTGTGAGAGAGAATTGGTCATATTGTAATAAATTATGACACATATACATCTTTTAGATTAAACGTGTCATTATGTCGGTCAACTATATGGCATCAAGGCCATATGTTTACATCTATCTGCTAAATTAATTTGATGTGTTGTTGCTTTTATAAGTCTCCTATGTAAAAATCCACGAGTTGGAGGGGAGAGAGGGGGAGAGAGCTCAGGATCAAAGAAGATTAAGTGGATCTCGGTGCCTGTGCTTGTGTGTGCTCATCGGCTAGATAGAGCTTAGAGCAAAAATGAAGGGAAAATGGTTTTAGAAGGACAAAGTGAGAGAAGATAAAATCGACTTTTTAGTATTTTTAAGTAGTGTTATACAGTTGTGTCGGTCTTACTAGAAAAAATACGGTTTGGGTTGGATTGTTGTGTTGAAATAAGAGGAATGATTTTGCCATTAAAAAAATATCAGTGGCCCAACTTGTTATCAGTTTGGCGTTCATTCATTATTATTTTACATATATATGAACCATAAAATTGAATATTTTCATTATATTGTATTTTAATGATATTATTCAAAACTTGATGAATTTCATTACAAATCCTCCAATTTGCTTTCATCATAAATCCTAGATTCATATCTCTAGTCTTTCTCAGACCATGACACCTCCAACATGTTGGGTTTGCACATCTCATCTCATAATACAAGTATGACTTTCTAAACATTTTTATCTCTACAAATAAAACTCTTGCACAATTTATCCATTTTCTCATAAGCCGAAGATGAAAGCAAATATAGTTTGCATAGTGTAAGCCAACAAAGTTTGAATGAGTGATTTAGTCAATGAAACTCTACCAATGAAAAGAGATTTCTAGCTTAACTGTTGGTGGTGAAGACAAATGGAATTAGAAACTAGGAAGGAAAGATGGTACTCCCCCAAATAGTACGGAAAATAAAGGATTATACTAAACTATGCTCTGAAGCACTTGTTAGTCATGTAAAAAATTGTAATAAAAAATAAAATTAATTGATAAAAATAAATTTTTATACTTTTAATATACTGAATACACAAATTTCAAGATATAATTTTCTTATTTGTATGTTTAACTAGTGCCCCAACATTTTCCAAAAATAAATCAAAATGCCCTTAAAGTTAAAGCTATATATCTTTTGAAGCACTTGTTAGTCATGTAAAAAATTGTAATAAAAAATAAAATTAATTGATAAAAATAAAATTTTATACTTTTAATATACTGAATACACAAATTTCAAGATATAATTTTCTTATTTATATGTTTAACTAGTGCCCCAACATTTTCCAAAAATAAATCAAAATGCCCTTAAAGTTAAAGCTATATATCTTTTGATCGCTTGATTTTCTTTTCCTTTCCAATTTATCTTTTTGGTATTGGATAAACATTACCCTGCCTGTTTACTAGTCTTTAATTGTGTGCATTGCATTCATCTTTCCTACCTCATTCCTTTTCTACTGGTCAAAAAGATTAAAGACAAAACCAAAAGAAGATAACATTTAATTAAGTTTTGTTAATTTAATTAGTAGTTGTGCTAATAGCGAGCTTAAGCCTTTTTGACATGAGACTGTTGTGTTGTCCCACCATAACCAGATTTGCAATTGAATCATTACTATGTAGCTTTTTTCCTTATTGCTTTTACAAATGTGTGTTGGTTCTTTTTTGGCTAAAGTATATTTTTACTTTTGTGGTGGATCAAAAGCATTTTAAAACTGTTTTTTAGAGTTTTAAGTGTGAATTCTTGCACAAGGCATAGAAAGTGTGTATGAATGCATGCAATTAATCTCTGAATTCTAAGCCAAAATTAATTTAATTAGAAGTTTGAACATGAAACTTTCTGCTACAAAATATCATGTTGAACCCTGAAAGTAAACATTCTCGTCTAGTTTTTCCTTTATGCATTCAAATCAATGTCTTGGCTTTTCTTTTGCCTTCAACCTCAACTCCCCTTTTCTTCATTGTTTGTCCCCTCCACTCCATTAATACGCCATTAATAATATTACTTTTTTAATTCCTGGCTAGTATTAGATAGTTCATTCATTACGTAATCATGATTCCACATAGTGCTACTAAAGCTTCAGCATAAACCATCAATTCGTGGTTATATCTTTGTACCATCTGACTATAGGTTATTCAATCTCATTTATAATTTGAACCTCGAAGAGATTTGTTCTGTCCTTAGTTTACTCTTATAGAATCCAACTTAGTTAACTTTTTTATTATTAAAAAAAGAAACTCTTACTTTTCCATTTACCTTTTAAATGAAATTGATACAATATGAACGTCGAAAAACTACACCCATGTCCATGTATTCTATGTGCATTGTTAATTATAGAGATACCAAATAGGTAAAAAGAAAACGACTAGGGTTCCAATAATATCATCGGCATTCCTTGCTAAAATAATAGTTACAAGAAAATATATACAAAATCCTAATAGACTAGGCTATACTAACTTAATAATATAAACGTTCACCATCTTAAGCCAATATATTATTATCCAAGGTTTTTCCTTTTGCCACCATATAAGTTACTCGCGCGCCCTACGAAATGACCAAAATATCCTTCCGTGGCTTAAGTCACAAAGGGGGTTTCACCCACCGTGGGGCAAGGGTTTAAACAAATGCTAAAACTATGAAAGCAATAAAGAACACAAGATATTGTTTACCCAGTTCGGTGTTAATGAACCTAATCTGGGGGAGAGAGATCTCCGTTCCACTATCAAAGCTTCCTCAAACTTGATTACAATGAGATTTACAAAGAGTTACAAGAATTTAGACAATCCCTAAATTCTACCCTTTTCCCAAATCTCTTCCCGTGACCAAGAGATTTCAATTGATAGCAATTACAAGGTGTTAGAAAGAGTACCCAACCCTAGGATTAACCCAAGAGAAACCCCCTTGAACCCTAGCCTCCATATTGGTGAAACCCCCTTTCAAAACCCTACATTTTTCTCTCTCACTCTCTCTCACACTGCTGAAAAAACAGAAAACAGCATATATAGGGTCGGGGCTGCGCCTGGCGCCCTCACCAGGGCTCGTGGCCGCGCCCGGCGCCAGGCAGACAGAGCCCACAGGCCAAACTGGCCTCTCCTGGGCGCCTGGCGCCCTCACCAGGGCTCGTGGCCGCGCCTGGCGCCCGCCCAAAGCCCTCACCAGGGCACACCCTGCACCTGTTGCCTGCTGAGCCCTCACCAGGGCACTTCCTGCAACAGCATCATTTTGCACATTGATCATGCAACTCAAAGGCAATCTTCAACAATCTCCACCTTGCCTTTAAATTCATGGTGATGTCAACTTCCCATCAACCATCATGCTTACACCTCACCCTCCTTGAACCCCGAAGTGAAACGCTTCGTACTCTCAAAGAATTACTTGCCTCCAATTGTCCTTGGAATTTTAGAACAATCCTACAAGTCACACCACCACCTTCGAACCCCGGAATGCCTTCCGTACTCTCGAAGTAAAATGCTTGCCCTCAACTTAGCCTTGGAATTTTAGGCAAGTTCCACAAGCCGCAACTTCAAATTCTCTTGTATCCAACTACCTCTAATAGTCCCACAAGTTCCCGAATTCGATCACCGTTGCTTCCAATTGCCTCCCTGAAGATCTTTCAGGTTTTGCACTTCTTCAGTCACAATCGAAACATACCCACAAGATTTCCATAGCCATACCACTTTGATGCAACAATACCGCTCTCCTCCCTATCTCTCATTAAATAGCCAAGAGCTATTGTTGATTGTTTGTCTTCCTCTAGTCTCACTAGTAACAAACTCCACCTCAAACCGAGATTCCTCCATCAAAGTCTCAAACCGGTATATCCACTATGTTTCCCACCTTGTAACGCAAAACTTTTCAACTACTCCGAAACATACTTCAAGATATTGTTAGTTTCCAACACTTCCCGTTTAGTCCTACCACCTAGTAAAATCTCATTTCACTAGTTCAACTAAACCTATGTCACTAACAATTACCAACTGAAGTTTCACACAACTCCACCATATGAGGAACACCACTAGTAACAAATGCATAACCAACAGTAGAACCAACTATCTATGCATTTTAAGTTCAAGAAAATACCTCACATCATGTAAAAGAGACTCACCGATACCTTGAACCTTACAAGCTTTCCCGTCTTCAAGATGAACAACTCCACCTTCAACTAGCTTTAGGGCTTCAAAAATAATCTTTCTCTCAACACATGTGATAGGAGCATCAAAGTCCACGACTTAAGACTCCACCGATTTCGAACTTCACACCACTAGAGTTTCCGCATCCTCATAACCAAGTTGTTGTTTCAAGAGCCACCCGAGTATTATTCCACCGCCTCTCCAGGCCGACCTTCATCGCAATCTCCTTTAGCTTTTTACCTTTGAGGCACCGGATAACCACACTCCATGTTTTATCCATCTTCTCAACCATTAAAATTGCTTCCATCTTCACTTTCCACAATTCAAAATTGTTTCCGGAAAGTTTCACCCATGGTGCCTTAATTTGTTTAAACCCTTGCCCCACGGTGGGCGCCAATTGTTGTGAATTCGAAACCAAAAACACACCAATAATCCTTTAACTAGTGTGTGGGGCAAAACAATTAAAGCAACCAAACAGCAACAATGGATATCCAAGCAATAATAATCCAAACAAATGCTAAAACTATGAAAGCAATAAAGAACACAAGATATTGTTTACCCAGTTCGGTGTTAATGAACCTAATCTGGGGGAGAGAGATCTCCGTTCCACTATCAAAGCTTCCTCAAACTTGATTACAATGAGATTTACAAAGAGTTACAAGAATTTAGACAATCCCTAAATTCTACCCTTTTCCCAAATCTCTTCCCGTGACCAAGAGATTTCAATTGATAGCAATTACAAGGTGTTAGAAAGAGTACCCAACCCTAGGATTAACCCAAGAGAAACCCCCTTGAACCCTAGCCTCCATATTGGTGAAACCCCCTTTCAAAACCCTACATTTTTCTCTCTCACTCTCTCTCACACTGCTGAAAAAACAGAAAACAGCATATATAGGGTCGGGGCTGCGCCTGGCGCCCTCACCAGGGCTCGTGGCCGCGCCCGGCGCCAGGCAGACAGAGCCCACAGGCCAAACTGGCCTCTCCTGGGCGCCTGGCGCCCTCACCAGGGCTCGTGGCCGCGCCTGGCGCCCGCCCAAAGCCCTCACCAGGGCACACCCTGCACCTGTTGCCTGCTGAGCCCTCACCAGGGCACTTCCTGCAACAGCATCATTTTGCACATTGATCATGCAATTCAAAGGCAATCTTCAACAATTATTAAAAAAAGAAACTCTTACTTTTCCATTTACCTTTTAAATGAAATTGATACAATATGAACGTCGAAAAACTACACCCATGTCCATGTATTCTATGTGCATTGTTAATTATAGAGATACCAAATAGGTAAAAAGAAAACGACTAGGGTTCCAATAATATCATCGGCATTCCTTGCTAAAATAATAGTTACAAGAAAATATATACAAAATCCTAATAGACTAGGCTATACTAACTTAATAATATAAACGTTCACCATCTTAAGCCAATATATTATTATCCAAGGTTTTTCCTTTTGCCACCATATAAGTTACTCGCGCGCCCTACGAAATGACCAAAATATCCTTCCGTGGCTTAAGTCACGGATGTAGAAAAAATAAGTAATTTTGAAAAATAACATCCGTGACTTAAGTCACGGATGTTATAATTGTAGGGTGTTTTTGGGGGGTTCCGTAGCACAAGTCACAGACAAGAGCATTTTGGTCATTTCGTAGGGCGCCCCCCAGAAACCATAGGATGACAAAAGTAATAATCTTATCCAACAGTTAAGTGGTCTGTTTTTGGCATTGTAAGCCTGTTGTGGGCTGCTCTGGGTGTAATAAGCGCATGAATGAACTAGAGCTTCGGAACATAAATTATTGAATTCAATGAGACAAGCGATAATTTCATCTTCTCAGAACCAAAGGAATGATCACTATGTAGTTGTAGTCAAGCAATCTAGGGTACAGAAGGTAGTAGGTACTAGGTAATACCGTGAAAATATATAACTTTGCCAAGAAAGATTGCTTGTACAATGAAAGAAAACCAAAGATCAATAATGCAATCGCCTTCTACTAATACCAAACCAACAAGAATCAACGATATATTCTACAAACAAGTACAGTAAAATCACTCAGAGCGGGTAAGGTAACAACTCTAAACCAAACTTCACATGATACATTAACGACTATAACCTATCCAGACACACGGTTCACACACTCATAAAATCAATCGTGTAGTTACAATATCATGATCCATACACTTATAATATGTGATGATCAGGAAATGAATAAAGCTACATAAAACTCAAACCGGAGTAAACTTCCTTTGAGTGGAATTGACAACGGAGAAGAAGCTACAGCTTAGGAAAACGATTGAACAGCCGAAGATGTGGTGACCAAACTTGACAACAGACCAACCATGACAGCACTGTTATATGTGCTTGGTTCTGTTTGCATAGAATTGTTCCTAGAATCAATAAAAGTGTCATTTAAGAAGGGTCCACCAACAAGTGCTCCAGTAGCTACATTGGGATTTGGATCAGATGAGTCAAGCCACTGGAAGCCGTCCTTGCAACCAGTTTTTGCATTACTGGGAATTGAAGCGCCTCTGTGATGCACGAATTGTGGGAATTTGTTTCCATATCCCACCAGAAAACTCATATGCAGAGGATTCTTGCCCAACACGTAATCAGCCTGGATATATTAGACAAATTTTCAATTTAGACACGGATAATTCCAACATGATATTTTATATTTTTATGAGAACAATAATGGATGCATACCTGAGATCTGGCAAAGTTTCGAAGATCTGACGAGGTGAAGGAATCTGAATCACATTTTAGTTTGGGGGTCTGCGTTGTAAGCATATAATCACTGTAAACAGCAGCTAAGAATGCAGATGCAACAGGTTGCTGCAAAGAGTTCCACTCGCTCACCCATATCAGACCATCTGTATCAAAGAGAAATAAAAATCTAATTAGAGAACATATAGCAGTAGAAAGAAATTGCTAAAAGTGGAATTTCAGTAGTTCATGTTTATCCATGCAGTAAAACTAGTTCATGTTTCCTAGAGGCTTAGGCATCTTGATAAACGTGATATAATTAACGAGATATGAAAAATGGAACAGGGAAGGGGACAAATAAAAGAAGATTATAGGTGATTATCCAGTCAGATAGTATTGAAAAAGAACATTACGATCTGTTCTGCTTTCTGTGGCTGTGGGAGAATCTGGAAGAAGGCCACACATTACAGCCTCAGCAGTTTTCCGATAATTTTGGAGGCCAGAGCTATATGAACTGGAAAGACCCTTTTCCTTAAAAAAGCTTACTCTGGATAACAAAACCTGCGTCAAGAAAAAGATTTATTAAACGAACTACTCCTAGAGTCTGCAAGTACCATCTGGGATAAGATAGTGCTACAAGGCTTGATTTAGCTAACCCCTCTTTAGAAGACAGCAATTTAGTTAATTATGTCCACTCTATGTGGTGTGTGGGTTGCAATAAAATATTAAAAACTACTTCTGGTGGCAACTTTGATGACAGTAATATATATGGCTGAAAAAGCTCAAAACGTTTTCTACAGCTATTAATGATCATAATATAGAATTTGGAAAACAAAATTCAGCAGTTCTTCGTACCTGAGTTCCGGCAAGCTTGTTGTCCCAACTGAACCAGGTTGGGCTTCCAAATTGAGCGTAGTCGTCTCCATTTTGGCCAGTCACATACTGAAGGTAAGAATTATCACCTGAAGCATGATAGAGCCAGGTAGCTGCCCACAAAAGCTCATCCCCGTATCCAGTTGAGTTATAATATGTTGCGACTTCAGGTATATTCTCACTGTAAATTCCTCTATGCTTGTCTGCAAAAGTAAATAACTGTTTTGCATGCTTGAGGAGAGTGCTTGAATATGCAGAGTCTGCCTCTTTGAAGACCAAAGATGCTGATGCCATGGCAGCTGCAGTTTCAGCTGCAACATCTGATCCGGGACAGGATGTGTTCACTTGTAAGAGGGGTCGTTCCTCGGTCATTGACTCAGGTCTATCCCAACACTTGTGATCTGCAACAGGATCTCCGACCTGCCACATCAATTTTGATAAATGAAACTGGATAGAAAACCAATTCTGGAAGAACAGCGATATAGTTTTATTTCAAATTATATCAACTTAACAACAAGAATATGCTACGACATTCTTGTAATCGAAAAATATTAAAGACTGCCAGTGGATCAAAATTGAACATTATAGTTTAACTATATGAAATGTTCCAAGAATTATGGACAGTACCTTGAGTATCTATGTCCTTCTAAAAGAATATATAACATAATAAATTTGTGTATTCACACTAGCTAACCTGAATATATAGAACATTCTCCGAAGGATGAGCATTAAGGAGATAATCAGTGATCCACCTGAGTGAATCTTGAGCTGGTTCCAACTGGCCAACAGCATCCATTTGATCTCCATATTCAAGAATCGCCCACGATAGCACCGTGGCAGTAAAAGCCATAGGAAAACCAAACTTCATGTGATCCCCAGCATCATACATTCCTTTTGTCAGATCTAAATTTGCTTGTTTTCCATCCTTAAGACCCGAATCCCCTCTCCAGCTTATTTTGTTGTTCACCAACTTGCCAGCTGCATCATATGAATAACAAACATCACTGTTAACTCAACTAGAATGTGCAAATCACGAGCAACATCATTAACATACCAATACTCAAATATTTAGTAAAATAAATGCATCATATATTCTCTCATTAGATTCTGAAAACAACAAACATAACAGTAAGCAACTATCAAGTCTTCAAAACATTGTGCAATGGTTTTAAAAACCAAATCGAATCGGACGGTTGAACCTTGAACCGGCCCATACTATCAATTTTGTTCGTTCTCAATTTCATCCCAGTTCTAATGTTCTAGCGGTGTAAGGCGGCAGTTGAACCATGATCCACATGACTTGTCGATTCCATATCCGGTTTTTAAAACATTGCATAAAAGGTCATCCATGCCCTAATAGTAACTATCTATTATCTTCAGCAGATTTAATTATCAAAGCCAAAATATCTAAATCAGATACAGACAAAAAATAATAATCTAACAGTAACAATAATAGAAACAAAGGTATCCAAAACATGTTTCATTAAAAGCATCAATAATGAACAACAACAATATAAAATGCAAAAAGAAAAAGTAAAAATAAAAAATGAAAAAGAATTATTACACTTTTGCACATCGAAGAATTGCATTGCAGTTTTGAGAGCAGAAGCATATTTCTGTTCAATGGCACCAGGAGGACCAGGAACAGGAGCTGGTTTATCTGAATCTGAGTTATCAATTTTCTTCTTAACTGCATAAACAATAGCACCAACTACAAGACCAAGAATCACAATCGCAATAAACCAACCACAACATCCTCCTTTTGATCTTGATTTTCCCATTATGAACAAAAATGCAGAAACAGAGTTTGGGGTTTTGGATCTAACTTTTTTTTTTCTTTGTATATAAAATCAAACCCCAAACAAACACATTGTTATTTCTTGCTTGTGTAACAACAACTCAATGTAGCAGAGGAAATTAGTTATTACAACTAAACGACAACAAACGACAGCGAAAATTTCTATATTTAGAAGAATGATGAATTAATGTTGGAAATGGTTAAAACAGAAAAAAGAAATAACAGCACGAACAACAACCTAGTACACAGTGTGGTTAGGTTTTGATGAAATGGATCTGGTGTGACCCGACCCGATTGCGGCGAGAGAATGCAGTGGCAAATGGCAACGATTGTTGTTCTCGCGGGAGAATACTCTGCCACTTGATTTGGACTTTGGTGGTTGTATTGTATATTGAATGACGGAAATGCCCTTTTATGTTTCTGTTGTGTTGTGTCGGTGAGTTGAGGGTATGAATGTAAAAATGGGAGTCAAGAGATTGACGGATGTAAGGTTCGTCGGTGGACTTGTTCATGATGTGGACCGTTGATTTGCTGGCTGTTGAGAAAAGGGTGGAGAGGTTGAGTGAGAATGACCCTTCATCTTAAACAACTATCAAAATCCTTAAACTTTTGAACTCACTTCAACTTTAATTAATTAAATTAAACAGCTTTTGATGTGTTTTTGTGTCCCTAACGTGGAGGATTTAGCTAGTGGTTAATTTAAATGTTGTCATTACAAAATAATTATTTTCTTTTTATTTCATGTTACCTTAACATCAGCCATGCAAACAAATCAAGCAAAGACTATAACATCAATCATGTCATCAAAACACCGTATTCTCACGATGGGTAGAAATTTTAATCACACGTTAAGTATATGCCATTAGTTAAGTTACTAATTAACTACCTACCTTTAATTTTAGTTATATAGATTTTATTTTGTAAAGTTTACACTATTTAACTATAAGTACTTTTTTTCTCTCTAAAATAAAAAAATATTCATTTATTAAATTTGGTATAATACATCGTATTCAAGTATAAATTCAATACCGCTAAAAAAAATGATAAATCTACAAAATTTCACAACATCTAAATTAATAATATAATGCTTCAAAAAAAGTTAATAATATAAAACGGCTTACTCGTGCCTACAAGCAATGTAATAAAATCAAAATTATCGGAATATTCATGCCTCCAAATCTACATCGTTGACCCAATTTGATCTATCGATCCGAATCAAACGGGCACCACAACATGACTGGAAAGCAAACAAACATGGTATATAGACGGAAAAAACAAATGAACAACGCACGAAGACAAAAAAACACTCCACAAAGACAGAAAATCAAACAACGTCGCACTGAGACGATCAAATCACTAAATATTACCTAATTTATATGAAAACCACTTAATTGAACTAAAGTAGATGACAAAAATATGCACGAGTGATTTCAAATTTTAAAAAAAACTCAAAATGATCCCTTTCTTGATGAAAGAATGTGAAGAGAAACTTAGAGAAAAAGAAGAGTTTAACTCTAAAAAAGTAGAGTCGGCTTAGTACCTTTTAACAGTACCAGAAATCTTTTAAGATGAACAATGAAAGAAGTATTAATAAAATATTTGGTTTTTTCAAAAACAATAGCTCAAGTTTGATATCTTAAAAAAAGAACATTTTGGAAAATGTTTACTAAACTGAAAATAAACTTCAACCTTTTGATAAACAATGATGAACATAACACTTTAAACCTTTACATCTTTCTACTTACAAAAACCTTTTGGTTTTCCTTTATAAAGAGCATATATCTTTTAAGATGAACAATGGTTGCTATCATATTTAAAATGTCATCTCCTAACATATAGGTAAACAATGATGAACTAAAGAGCTTATAAAAGAAATTAGTACATTTTTTGAAACACAAAACCTCATGTTTGAAAAAAAAAAAGTTTTTTGCTAGATCTTTCACGAACAATATATAAATGGGGAAAAAAAATTAAACTTGATCATAAACATGTAAATGCTATGAACTACCACTATGAAATATTACAACAACAATACCTTCTCATCAACTACCAACATTTCGAAGCTTTGTTTGCCATCCTTCACAACATTCCATTTTTCTTTGATCTTGTTGGATATGCCTTGAAATCTCAGTTACAAGAAGTCGGAAAATTCTGAAGAACATCTGCCAGCTAGCGCGCGGCGCCAGGAGAGGCCTCGTTTGGCCTGTGGGTTCTGTTGACTGGCGCGGGCGGGCTGGCGCGGGGCGCGGCTCGTGTTGGTTTGGAGATTTTTGTGGAAAATTTGTTTCGGAGGATATCTGACTTGGATTCTGTTTTATTTTATAAGATAGATTTGTTTCTGATTTTTAGGCATATATTTTTCTATAAATAGAGAATGCTTTGTTCATAGAAAAATAAGAGAGAAAAGGTTAGGATTAGGGTTTGCCGTCCTTGGTTCACCTTGTGTAGCTAGGTCAAATTGAGTCTCTTGGCCACGGGAAGAGATTCGGGTTTTGGGTAGAATTAGGTTGCTAATTCCTTGTACCCAATTGTGGGAAACTCTTGTAAAGTGGTGACTAATTGATCATAGTGGAACGGAGAGCTGCTCTCTCCCCCAGATTAGGTTCATTAACACCGAACTGGGTAAACAAAGATTTGTGTCTCTCTTTCTTTTGATTTGTCTACTTGCTTACGGATTATTTCCATCGTCTCTATATATTCTTTGATTTTGGTTGCTTGATTCTATTGCTCCACACATCAAGTTCTTTCATTGGTGTGATTTTTCAAGCGAATTCACAACAATTGGCGCCCACCGTGGGGCAAGGATCAATCGTGATAATCAAGTACCATGGGTTCGAAGTTTGATATTGAGAAGTTCACCGGGACTAACGACTTCGGGTTGTGGAAGGTGAAGATGAGGGTTGTTCTAGTCCATAACAAGTGTGTTGAGGCCTTGAAGAGTGCACAGATGCCGGCGAGTCTTTCCGATGCGGAGAAGGCTGATTTGAATGAAAGAGCGGTTAGTGCTATTACCTTGTGTCTCGGAGACAATGTGTTGAGGGAAGTCGCAAAGGAGACCAATGCTGCGGCGATGTGGGCTAGGCTTGAATCATTGTATATGACCAAGTCTGCAACACATCAGCAGTTTCTGAAACAGAAGCTCTACTTTTATCGAATGGTGGAGTCGAAATCCATGACGGAACAACTGGCGGAATTTAACAAGATCATTGATGATTTAGCCAACGTTGATGTGATCCCAGAAGACGGAGACAAAGCTTTACACCTCCTGTGTACGCTACCTAAGTCCTATGAAAGTTTCAAGGATACTATGCTCTACGGTAGGGAAAGCCCTATTACCTTGGAGGAAGTTCAATCGGCCTTACGGACGAAAGAGCTAACTAAGTTCAAAGACTTGAAGGTGGGAGATGGTGCGGATGCCTTAAACGTTTCAAGTGGAAGAGGTGGAGGTAGAGGTGGGAAGGCTAAGTCAAAAGGCGGTGATAGGTGGAGTTGTTACCACTGTCAAAAGAGGGGTCAGTATAAACGGGATTGTCCGGATTTGAAGGACAATGGTAATTTTGCGCATGTTGTTGAAAGCTCATCGGAGTATGAGGGTTATGAGCATGGAGAGGCACTAGTGGTGTCAACTGGTGATGCTCGTGGCGGTGAAGAGTCGGGGGATTTCAGGTTAGGTGTTTCAGAAGGGTTGGTGGAGAGGTCTTGCTTGTTACAAGGGGATGGTTGGTGTACTTTGGTGGAAACTCAGTTTGAGGTGAAGTCTTTCGATAGTGGGAGACAGTCAACATTGACTCTCGGGTATCTAATTGGAGATAGGGATAGTGGTTGTGTTGAGCCAAAGGGGAACCATGGAGACCTTGTGAGATACGTTTCAATTGTGGCTGAAGAAGTGCAAGACCTTGAGAGGATCTTCAGGGAGGCAATTGAAAGCAACCTTGATCAAATTTGGGAACTTGTAGGACTGCTGGAGGTAGTCGGGTGCAAGGGGAGTTTGATGTTGCAGCTTGTGAAACCGCCTAAAATTCCAAGGTTGGTTTGGAGCCAAGCAATACTTCGAGAGGACGGAGGGCACTCCGGGGGTCGAAGGGTGGTGAAGCTTGTTGAGCTATCCAAAAAGGCCGGTGATAGCGGGGCACAAGCGTTTCTTCAGGAGGGTACGAAATTAGCTACTCCGGAGTCTGAAGAGGAGGCGGTGAATCTTGTGGCTACCAAAAATCCTATGGTAGTGGGAGGCAAGATCTTTATGAGAGCGGAAGGCGTTCCGAGGGATGAAGGGTAGGAGGTAATGCTTGCGGGAAGCAAGTGGAGACTAGTGCCTAGGTCAAGGTTCAAGTTGGACTTGGACTTGGCCGGTGATCTTGAATAGAAGATTCAAGATGGAGAGAGCAGCACGGTGGTTGAGTGGATCACCATCGATTTAAAGGCAAGGTGGAGAATTGTTGGATATGCCTTGAAATCTCAGTTACAAGAAGTCGGAAAATTCTTAAGAACATCTGCCAGCTAGCGCTCGGCGCCAGGAGAGGCCTCGTTTGACCTGTGGGTTCTGTTGACTGGTGCGGGGCGCGGGCGGGCTGGCGCGGGGCGCGGCTCGTGTTGGTTTGGAGATTTTTGTGGAAAATTTGTTTCGGAGGATATCTGACTTGGATTCTGTTTTATTTTATAAGATAAATTTGTTTCTGATTTTTAGGCATATATTTTTCTATAAATAAAGAGTGCTTTGTTCATAGAAAAATAAGAGAGCAAAAGTTAGGATTAGGGTTTGCCGTCCTTGGTTCACCTTGTGTAGCTAGGTCAAATTGAGTCTCTTGGCCACGGGAAGAGATTCGGGTTTTGGGTAGAATTAGGTTGCTAATTCCTTGTACCCAATTGTGGGAAACTCTTGTAAAGTGGTGACTATTTGATCATAGTGGAACGGAGAGCTGCTCTCTCCCCCAGATTAGGTTCATTAACACCGAACTGGGTAAACAAAGATTTGTGTCTCTCTTTCTTTTGATTTGTCTACTTGCTTACGGATTATTTTCATCGTCTCTATATATTCTTTGATTTTGGTTGCTTGATTCTATTGCTCCACACATCAAGTTCTTTCATTGGTGTGATTTTTCAAGCGAATTCACAACAGATCTTCACAGCAATCTTCCAAAGTTCCTTACGATTGTGAAGCTGCTTAATGGGCTGAACAGGTCTCTCCATTTTGCTGCATATTTTCGAAAAAAAATCATATGAAAGGCAAGAAAAAAATTGTGTGAAAACAGAGATGAAAGATAAATGAAAATGTGAGACAAGAACACTTACTTTGGAGATGGAAGGCGAAAGTGTTAGCTTGAACTTTTCTTCTTTCCTTTGAGAAGAGAGTGACAGGTTTGAATAGAGGGAAGAGAAAGAGAAATGTGAAAAGTCAGTGTTGGGAAAAGTGTTATGGATGAGAAAAGAGAAAAAGTTTATTTCACAATATGATTGTGACATGTTGGGTCACAAACAATCTTTTTAGAAGCCAACTGAGTCATCTTCTAAACAGCATGTGGCTTATAAATAGTTTAAGTTCCTCTCACAAAAAGTCAATTCGGCTTGGTTGGCTAAGAATTTGGCTCGGTTTACTGTTACTTTAGTTCAATTTGCAATTTTTTAGACATCAAATACCCTTGCTTAGGACAGATGGCAAAATTCTAAGCAAGGGTATTTGTGAGTTTACCAATACAAGTAATTTTCTTATATTGTATAGGATAATGCACGATACACGTGTTCGATACGTCCCGATACACGTATCAGAAAAGTATCGGTTATATTATTATTTTTAAATAAACAAATGATACTCGATATGTGTCCGATACAAAGATTATTTTTTGGATAGTATTTGTGATTTTGTTTGGATAGTATTAATGGTGTCCTTTTTGTATAATACACTACAATAATACGTATAGCTTAAGATGTATCAGTAATCATTATGTTCTGGGATAGTATTAACTTAAGATGTTCTCATGTATCAGACCTTGGGAGTTTCCAGTATTGATTGACTTTTGGTTATTATGATGCTCCTGTATCAGACATGATTGTTTGTATCTTTAACACTTCTTGTGTTTTTCCTTTGTCAATATAATTTTTTACTTTTCAAAAAAAAACCTATGGTGTCCTACTATACATTGTAACAGGTTGTTAAGCGTTTGAACTTGTCCCAAAATTTTAGTATAAAAATAGATACTTTATGCTTTTAATTATTAATATTATTGATTTTAGGTATGTTTATATATTTAATTTTAACTTTAATTTTTAAAAAACGTATCGCGGCAGTATCGGATTGAGAATTTTAAAATTTTCACGTATCGACATATCGGTATCGTATCGTATCTGTATCGTGTTCCGTATCGGGGCTTCATAGCTTCCATGTTTTGACAATACTTTTACGGGCTAATACTTTTTTTGTCATTTTTCTAAAGGTAATATATTTTTGTGCGAGACTATGTTACCCCTTGATAATTTTAGAGTAAAAATAATCTATTTTTTTCAATAGTAAACATTTTTTTTTTTTTTTATATGAACTTTTTTTATGGAAACATTCTGATATGGACTTGGAGTCCAATGCTTTTACCAATACATACCCATATACTTTCTTCTTATTCTTCTTTCTACACCCCCTCTCTCTGATTAATTTTCTGAAGAAAAAGAAAAAGCGAACGGATTTCTAACAGGAAGGAACATACATCAGTATTCAGTACTCAGTAGCAAATTTCCCAACCTATTTTCATATTTTCACGCATCGAAGAAGTGATCAGAATCATTTCTAACAGGAAGTTGAATTGAAGTTCGGAGCAAGGGAGGGAGAGAGAGAGAGAGAGAGAGAGAGAGATCTGGAAGTATAAGATGGACAGAGGAAAGATCGAAGAAGTGATCCAAAAGCAAGTACTGACGGTGGCGCAAGCCGTCGAGGACAAAATCGATGAAGAGATCGCCGCACTCGAACGCCTCGATGATGATGATCTTGAAGCTCTTAGGGAACGCAGATTACAACAAATGAAGAAAATGGCGGAAAAACGTAGCCGTTGGATCTCCCTCGGACATGGCGAATACACCGAGATTCCTTCCGAGAAAGACTTCTTCTCAGTTGTCAAGGCCAGTGAACGTGTCGTCTGTCATTTCTTCCGCGAAAATTGGCCCTGCAAGGTACACACAAATCTCATTGATATTCTGTTCAATTAAATGCAAATTGTGATGCATTCAGTTTGCTTAACTTGACGATAATGTGAATATTTATGTATATGTTAATGCCGACGACATTGAATTTTGAGAAAATTGAAGATGCACTGACAGTATAAAATAGTTTTACACCGAAGTTCAATGGACATCTTTTATATTCCGCAAAATTAGTTATTGAGAGTTTAAATTTAAATGTAGGAGCCTTTTGAAAAATCATCTTGGTTGTGCATATTGGACCCTTCATTCTATCAATGACATCATAATAACCAATAGTTAGTTGGTTCAGTGGTGATTGGCGCTGAACTTGGTAGGGAGGACCACGGTTCGATCCCCACAACTGCGATCGGGAGGAGGCTGGAACCACTTGATACCATAACTGACCCCCGAACCAGATTCAACTGGTGGTGAAAGCCAAAAAAAATTATATTAAAAAAAAAAAGACATCATAATAAACAACGCGAAGATATTTCGTTTAGGATTGTCGCTTTATCGTTGGAGGACAAACAATTTAGATAGTACTTGTACCAAAATTTGAATTTCAGTTCAGCGCGCTTGCAGTTTTGATATTTGATTTCACTGAAATGAGGAGAAACATATGTGCTTACAGTTCGTTCGCAGGTTGTGGACAAGCATTTAAGTTTGTTGGCGAAGCAGCATATAGAGACCCGCTTTGTGAAAATTAATGCTGAAAAAAGTCCGTTTTTAGCTGAGAGGCTCAAGATCATTGTTCTTCCTACAATTGCCCTCATAAAGAATACAAAAGTGGATGATTATGTGGTATGTGTATAGAGGCCAGGGTTTCCCTTGTTATTTAAGTAATTTAATAATAAACATCAAGATGATAAATTTATAATGGTATGTGTATTAGGTGGGTTTTGATGAACTTGGTGGTACTGATGACTTTAGCACCGAGGTTTTGGAAGAAAGATTGGCTAAAGCTCAAGTCATCTTTTTGGAGGGTGAATCATCAATCCACCGTGCAAGGTCTAGTGCACAAACCAAAAGAAGTGTTCGGCAGAGCACAAAGGCAGACTCCTCAGATTCAGAGTAACTTGTATATCCTGATGAGTTTTATTTACGTTGCCCTCCTGGAAAGACGAAAGCTCAGATCACCGTCTAAATTTTGCATCATTGGCCGCATGTGTCTTTCTAAATTTAGTTTCATTGGCCACTTGTGTGTCTTGTAAGTTTCTATCTGTTATTTATGGAACTAGTGTAGTGCTTATAGTTTAGTACTGTTGTTTTTTCTGAAATGCTTTTTATACATTATTCCCGATGATTGTACCAATGATGATACGTAATCATTAGAATTAATACTAAGAGTTTTGAGATGAACGCATAGGCTTTAATGTGTATGTCCTTTGCAAATGTGTTCATGCCAAGAATCACTTTATGCAGTCTAATGTTTCCAGTATTTATGAAGTAAACGTTGCTAATGATTAACTATTTATATCTATTGCAGCCTCTTCCATGTAGTTTCTAAATGAAAAATAAATATGGCTGTGTTGTGTGTTGAATTTGTATCATTCGAAAGAGATTGCATTCTTTTCACTATTGCATGAGGGAGAGGATCACATAGTATTGCAGTGCTTAGAAAATTTAGATACACTTCACGGGTGTGGGTGAATACTATCTATAGTCGCCACCACCACAAAAGGAATCATGGGTGAAAATTGTTCATTTGTCTGGAAAGAAAAAAAAACATGCAAAATGGTTTTAAAATGCTGCAATAAAAGTGGGGTTGGATTATTTCATAGACCCCTGTAGTTTTATGTCAATTTGCAATTAAGTAACTATAGTTTATAGGCTTTTAAGAAAGCCCTTAAATTTTTGAAGTTTGTTATTAAATTCCTAATCACTAACATTGTTAACAAATCCCATTGTTAACAATCCATTAAAACAGTGGTGTGGTATTTCTGATATGACAATTTTCCTTTCCCCCTGTTCCCATCTATTCCAAAAGTATGTGATTGGAAATTCTTATTGCACGAAAGCTTTGCTTCAGGTGTGTATAAAGGACGTTCGAGAAGCATTGGTCATCAAACTAAAGGTCATGTTCATGCCTTGTGTCTATCAGGTCTGTTTCATTTTCCCAATTCCATAAACCAATGAATCTAGGAATTCCAGTTTCCTTTGAGCTCTTTTGTTTGTTTCTCAGTTTCATTTGATGTCTCTAGATGCTTCAGATTTAAAATAATTTAGGGTTGAATGATTCATTTTTTTCAGAATTTTTTCTTTTACTCCCACTAATTAATCTGATATGATGGATATCAATAATTTGATTGCTAGTTCACTTACATGTATATTAGTTTGGTTTTAACAAGATATATATGTATCAAATTTATTAAAGACACCATATGTTACTTAGGTTAAGGAGTGTACCACAAATAGAAGCTACAGACAACCATACAATAGTCCAGCAGAAATAATAGCAAAGTTTTTTAAATTTATATAGCAATAATATTTTTGATGATGCAGTTGCATAAAAACAAAAATTAATACTGGTTATTTATGAAAAGAAACAATCAACTTCCACTGCTTAAGAACATTCAATTTGCTAAGCAAATGTGGAATTGTTATCATATTTTTATTTTTGCAACAACAAAGAGTTTATCAGTAAGACACAACACAACCAAGCACAAGATGTGCAAGGAAAGGAAAAAAAATACAAAGAAAATTAAAACAGTTACGACAGTAACAAAGAAACAAACAGTTATAATCTAAACAAAGTAAACAACCAAGTACTACAAATTAAAACAACTGCAAAATTGACTATGAAATCAATGAAGATGCAGAACCACCAAAACATTTTTCCCTTAAATATTGATCCTTCTTCCTTCAATATATGTTTTGGCCATTGTCAGCACATTTTTCCCGTAAATATGACTATGAAGATCTTTGTGATAGGAATTAATGAGGTTAGAAAGTTGTCTACACAGATGGCCCTACAACAAAAAGAACAAAAGAAAAAAGGATTAAGCAAATTTTTTTAAACAATTTTAACAGAAACAAGATCTGAATCAAAACATCAACAATGTTACATGAAGAGAGAAAGCAAGTTAAACCTGAGTGTATTGAAGTGCTCTCTGAGCAACATAATTCCCAAAGCGATCCTGAAGAACATCCAAGAAATTACGACTTCTCATTATCTCCTCAACGATAACTCGAACATCATTCTGGTTAGAAACTCTTAACAGATCTTCCACTACATTGCTGGCATACATGTTCACAGAAAGTCTAACAAACTTGCCACGAAGCTCTTTTATCATCCTTTCATGTACTGACGGAAACTTCATTTTGATTACAATTTGCAACACATAGTTTCTTGAGACATGCAAAAAATATATCAATCATATCAAATACTAGTGTTTTAAATGAAGGAACATTCAAATTCGAAAGTCATTAATTTGTTGGAAACTAGTGAAGGATGCAATTGTATTATTAATGGTTTATTCAAAATCCCTAAAATATTCATAATTATATATTAAAAAATAGGTGATAACTTATTCCATGTTACTATTTTATTTTTTATTTTGCTTAAATTGAATGCTTAGTTACTTACCAAAAGATAAAGGTAATGGCTCTTCTATTAACATTGTGATTAAGATTAAGTTTAAGATAATGCACTTGTTTAGTCTAGATGAAAATTATCAACAAAAGAAAAGAGTTTCTAGTGTATAATGTAAAGCAAGTGAGATATCTATGCACTTTCAAATATGGAATGCAAATAAATTGTAGGCACCCAAATGTAAGAATAAGTTCAAGAACTTAAAAAAAAGAAAAATTAGTTTAAGAATTTGGAATCAAACCCATATGGATCTTCTGCTAGGATCATAGCATTTGAGCTGATTTCAGTAACCAATAAGGCTATGGCAATTCTATTCCCATATCTAAGGCATTTTTGAATAGCCGAAGTTCCAATTTTGTCTGTTGCAATATCAACACAATTTATTGCTATTTCATTCAAGATCATCTGAAAGAAAGTTCTCATTTAGTTCACAACATACAAGAAAAATTAAAGAGAAAAGAAATAAAATAGTATTAATTGATGTGACAAATTTATTTTTTATTTAATTTTTTTAACTTTTGTGTGTGTGCCCAAATCATGTGTCTAAAGGCTTGTGCCTATATAAGACTTTCTCTTGTCTTATTCTTGTTTACTTTTTTAACTACTCAGTATATAACAATGTTAAAATGAAGACCAACGTGAAGCACAAGTGAGATAAGTCTTGCGTCATGCAAAAATTTATTTGAACCATTGGATCAACAAGTTTCACCATTGAATCAATATGTCACATCATATCTCGTTTGACCCAATTGTAAAAACAAGTTTGTGTATGGTTCAAGACTTGTATCACTTATGCACCTTAAATAAACCTAGAATTAAATGTAAGAATCTCAAACATGACAACATGAGCAAGATATAGAGTTAGAAAGACAAATAACTGAGAGGGTAACACCTAATTCGAATTTTCAATCTCTTTTATGGAAAAACATCATAAATGATAAAATAAAAGATAAGAGAGTCCTGCATAAGATTGTGATATGACCTAAATAATATCTATAAATAATAGTAATTGTCACTCTAACAATGTGTTTGGTATGATGGAAAGAAAGAGGGGGAAAAGAAAATTACGGAAGCCAATGAATGAATTTAAACTAAAGTTTGTTTAGTCCAAGTTCATTTATTGGTTTCCGTAATTTTTTTTTCCTCCTTTTTTCTTTCCATCATACCAAACACACCTAAGAGTTAGTCTGTGTCTCACTCAAACGTAGTAATTTTAAGTGACAAACTCTTGTAATGACAATTTAAATGATCAAATAGGAGAACAACACAAGACTCAAACGTGGTATTACTTACAATTTGGAGTTCAGGTGGGAAAACCTTCACACATTTCTCAATGACATAATTACCATTAGCATTTTTCATCAATGCAACAGTCATACGCTTCATGATATACACAAACGCATATTTCGTGTATGGACATATGATATTCTCCAGCATTATCTGCACAACCCGAGTTCTACACCAAGAAAATTCAAATTACATAAACTAACAATAACAAAAATTTAAAGAGAATAAAATTTAACCAATGGTTTGTAATGTATAAGATTTTTAAAAAAATATTTGCGACTACAATATGAGTCGCACGGCACACATGATAAAAGATCATGACCATAATTTAAAACTTCAATAGTATTTACATACCCATGACTGTTCATGCACACTTGTTTCAGCTGTTGTTCATCCGAGATAATCGATTTAATAATAAAATTCACCTGATCCAAGGTGATACCCCTCCTTGCTTGAAAAATCTTTTGAATCAAGAAGTTGCCAAAAGGGTGCATCATAAGCAAGTGTAAATAATCTTTCACTTCTGAGAGGATCAACTGAACATATATCGAGTTACCATCTTCGATCACCGCCTGTAGATCCTTACATTTACTCCGATCCATTGCCCATGAAAGCACCTTCCCTCTCCACGATGGTGGAGGGAAGACATGACCATGCATTCTTGGCGCGGCGCGCGCCTCAAGGAAAGCCCTCTCCCTCATCCTATAATCCTCGTTACGCGGTAAACCGCCATAACCGTGGCCAATACTAGATGTGTTTCTATTGTTAACACAAAGTCCTCCCAATGCAGAGCTAATCTCTTCCATAGTAGGAGCATTATTTATTAAACCATATTGATAATCACTAGGGTTATGGTGGTGGAAATTTCTTTGAACATGAGTAATATTAGAAGGTTGTGGAAGTTGAAGAGAACGAAGTTGTTCCTCCATAGGGAGAATGTTCTCAAAGTGAATAGCAGCAGAAAATTGTTCCCCAATTGGTAAACAAGACGCGGCGAGTATATATATTTGGAGAAAATAAGGAAATATATTTATGATGATTAAAGAGACAACAATGGAAAGACAATATTTTTAAAGATTTGATACTTATTTTTCATGAGCACTTGTTTCCATATTTATAGATGTTTTTAATGAGACCGCTTATAATTTGAGTCGTAGAAGGATTCTAATTATTTGATTAGTTTGTTTGAGTCCAAAAAAAAAAACAGAAGAAAAAAGATTAGATATCAAAATATTAAATTGATTTTGATTATTATTTAAGTTTGTTACCGATTCAAAAAAAGAGTTTGTTATTGAAACAGAAAGAAAAGATAACATGTTTCTTTTAAGTGATATTCTAAAAAATATAAAATTAAACCTAGCGTAATATTGGTTTGATGTTTTTTTTATTGGCTTCCCTATTTCCTTTTTAAATGTTTGGTCCTCTATTTTTAAAAGTTGGTATTTTAGTGTCTAATTTTATTTTTCTCCTTGAATTTTGGTCTTGTCTCATTTTTAGATATTTTTTATAATGTGACATATTTATTTATGACGTGACAATACTTAATATGTAGGGCACGTTATAAATGAATAAACTGCCACATAAAAAATAACAAAAAAAATGAGATGAGGACCAAAGTTTAGAGAAAAAAAAGTAAAATTGGACAAAAATAATAATTAAAATAGGAGATTAAAACTTCATCTTTTTCTTTTTAAAAAAATAGAGGACAAAAATGCATATAAGATTTTTTGAATGTAGGTTTAAAAAAAATACAATTAACTAAGAGCAAAAAGGTACCAAAAAGCACATCGATGTATAGTAATAGCTCCCTTCCGTTTAACTAGAAATCTTTTTGGTTCAAATCTAGCATAAAAAATAACATAAATAATAATTTGGGATACTGATACATCGACACAAATAATAATTTGGGAAAATAACATAATTAAATGTAATTATAAGTGTTGGTGTCGGACACCGGCACATGTCTAACATGGGACACAACTCAACTGAAGAGTAACCGTGCTTTATAGTTAAATGACTTGTGGGGAAATTTTGTCAAGCAATGCAATCCTCCTACCCGACTCTTAAAAATAACTTGTTAAGAAAAGTTCAATGATAATATTAGAAAGTTATTAAAGAATATGAGAAATTTAAGCGTTCATAAAAAAAAAAACAAACGAGAGATTTAAGCAGAATAAACCAAATAGATTTGTTGTTTTTTCCTATATTTTTTATATATTTATTTTTACAAAAAATAATATCTTGAATAAGCCAAAATAATTGCATATTATTTATTTGTACATTATTATTTATTTTTTTATTTTTTTGGTATACAACGGGGCCTAAGCCCAAAAAAAGAAAATTACACAGAAATTAATCGGGGGAAGGAGACACCCCTACAATCATCATCCACAATTTGTCTCACCCTAGCTGGAGGGGTTTCAAATAATTCGAATCCACTAAGGGCATCTCCAATGGGGGAAGTTTAGATAGGTGACTTAACTTACTTTTTGTGGACCCAAATTGCCATGTAGGATCTAAGCAATTGATAAGCAACTTTAATCAATTTTACTCCAATAGCATTAAAATAAGCAACTCATATTTGACCCCACCAATTTATATATATTTTTTATTTTCACTTAATTTTGATTCAAATAATAAGTATGGGCCCCACCAAATCCCTATTAAAATAATAAATTTTATTGCTAAGTCACTCAAGGTAAGAGTTGCAACATGAAGTTCCATCCCTTATTTCTAAGCAACTTTGAATGTCATGTCACCCAACTCCAATGGTAAAATAAAATAAGATATGGTTGTTAAGCTTTAAGAACTCAATAAGACACTTGCATTGGAGATGTCCTAATGCCTTCACTTCCTATATTGGCCAGCATATCCGCACATCTATTTGCTTCTCGGAACACATGAGTGATATGTACCTCCCAAGGATTATCCAACAATTTCCTAATTTTCTTCATAAGAGTACACCCCAGGATACTACCATTTTTTCTCTCCTGGAGGTGGAGGCTAAGGGCTATAACTTGAGAGTTTGTTCGTATCTCCAATCTCATTACACCTCGTTGGTTAGCAAGCTTTAATCCTTCATAGATGCCCCATAACTCTGCCATGTATTTATATATTTATTTTAAAATAGTATTTTGAGATTTTAAAATAGTCATTACTTTAAATAATTAATATTTTTAACACTTAAAGTTAGAGTATCAAAATTTAAATAATAATTTAAGCCCTGTTTGCTGAGGTGAAAATGAGTCTTGCGGCAAATAGTTTATATAATGTATAAACTAAACTCGAATATTTTGTAATAATTATTCTTTCACGAACTTATAGGATTTTTTAGATATTACAGTATATTTTTAGTAGTGTTTGATTTTATAGCTTAAAATGTGTATTTTTTCTTTTCCCTCCTATTACTTTAATTGAAAATATAGGCACATGCTACAACAAGTATAAGGACAATCACAGTCAAAATAAGCAAACCATGATGAGCAACCTGATGCAGTGAAACTCGTGTGGAGTTTGCAAACTGCATGAAATGTAGTTCCACAACCACATTTGTCACTTTCAATAGAAGATTTTATACCAACCCACAAAAAAGACAAGAGAAAAGAGATGGTACAAAATTAAAGTTAGCTTCTACTCTGAGAGGGCTTTAAGTAACTTGTATAGATGATAACAGGATGGACGGTCTTCGACAGGACTCGAAGCAACTTGTTTCGATGATAAACAAGATGGACGGTTTTGGGGCACCTTAAACAAAAACCATTTTACTGAAAATTAAATGGTCGTGTGTCTTGACGTTGTAAGTTGTAACTACGTCCTGCATCTGTAGAAATCCAGCATTTCTTCCTCCAGAGGATGGGTCTTGCCTGTTATGACTAGGCAATGCAAAGGCGCTCCAAAATCAATCGACAGTAACTGCTTCATTGTTCCGGCTACTACCATTTGATCTTCGCTTCCAATCCGAGCAAGCCCAACACACTCAGTATCTTCAGTGTATGCTGCAAAGCAAGGTGAGATACTACTATTAATTCAATGGATAAGAATCTTGTGAGAAATAAACAACTCATATATGAAAAGATTAACAGTGAAAATTGTCTCCTAAGTAATCAGATAATACTGTAAAAAAAACGCTCTAGTTCGCTTCTTTCTTTCAAACTGAGGAGCTTCCATTGTTCCATTGATTCAAAAAAAAAATAGCATAAGTTTATAAAAGCGAAAAATGTGCTTATTACAGACAGTTTCTGGCAGATAAGGTAAAATCTATACCAAATTTCAAATATGTATATTATATTAGTACAATCAAGAATTGCATAATACAGACTTGAAATCATGCCTAGAGTAATGTAAATGTTCAAAGAACTCACCGGATACTTCCCGTGCTTGTGCAATCTCCAATAGCTGCTCAATGGCTGTGTTGATCGTCATATATCTGGGTGGTTCATAGTCTTTTCGTCCTCTTAAATGAACAAAAAGACAAAGATAAATTAAAAAAAACGATTAGGAAGAGAAAGACAAAACCATTGAATAAGAAAAAAATCACCGAATTCCATAAAACATATGAATGATTTCCAGTAACTTGGCAACCCATAGTTAATGACCGCTTATAAGAAACTACATAATCAACAGAAAATAAAGGACCGCTTAGAAAACCAACCTGCACAAAGATTCCAATGTGGGCTCCTTCACCCGAATATCTATAACCATAGCAAAGTGAAAATTATATTAGTTTTTCTCAATAAACAAAAAGTAATAACCTTTAGGCTTTAGTACCCTTTCCAAAGAATCAAGATGCCCCTCTAATGCTGTCATCTTCTTTAGCAAGTACAATCACACTTGAATCATACAAGAAAGTATTTTTATGCCTAACCATCTTTCAAATATTTACATGATATATTTTTCTTAGGCTTTGGCATTTGATTCCGAGTAATGAAGAGACTAAATTAACTACCACACTGTTAAATAGTGACGATAGTATATAGCCTTTAGCATAACATAATTCCAACAAACCGCTATTATTTTGTGATTCGTTGCTTGGGTCAAATAACGTCTATAGTGGCTATTTTCCGCGATCCACAGTTAACAACACTATTCGGTATACAAGTATTTTGTTTTGAGTTAATCAACACAAACAGGCTCATAATCACTAATCATCCTACTTTGTTAGGCACAAATTTCAAACAATGGAGCATAAGTTCAAAGTAAAAATAGCAGTCTAACCTAACAAGCAAAGTGTGTGAAGTCCCAAATTTCGATTTTCTCGAATCTTCTCATAAAAGCTATCAGGTCTCCATGTATCCGTGAAGAATGGTATTGAAACAGTCTCGCCATATCGATATAGCTGCAAACCACAAATCCCAATTGCATTCATAACAGATGCATTGTGCACAATTTTGACCTCAACTCCCATTTTCTTAGCTCTAACAACAAGATCAGTATGAGTTGTAGCCCTGTAAAAAATATATCAAAAATTAAAACAAAACAATAGAATTGTTGAAGCAGAATCATCATAGAAGCAAGCATGCATACCCAAAAGGATCACCAACAACAAGAAAAGCAACATAAGAAAGTTGAGCTTGGGAGAGAAAATCATCGGCTTTTTCTTCAACCATTTCTCTATCAGCAAGAATAATGGGTTTACCGTATAGTTTTTCGAGGTTGGAGAGGCCATGTGAAGAGAGACCGAAGGAGAGAAGTGAAGTGTAAGCTTCCATGTAAACCTTTTCGCATTTTTGAATAGCTTCTAAACCTTTCAGTGTTATATCTTTCTCGTCGCCTAACCCTAAACCGATTATGTATAACATGTTTCTACTCAAACGACGCCGCACGAGAACGGTGGAATGAGGAGGAGAGTTGACGGCGGCGAAGAGTCGCGGAAGAAGGGAGGATGAAGTGAAAGTGTGTAACTAAGGAGATAAGTCCGACCCGAGCAATTATTGGGCCTTTTTTTCTCAATGTTACAAGGCAATTTTTTTATTTTATTTTTTTACTTAAAATATAGTGATTTTTTTTATTTTTTGGTAAAGAAAGAGGGCTATTGCCCAAGAAAAGAAAAGAAACTACAAAGATACACGGATATTCCTAGGCATGCAAGTCCCAAAAATGTCATCAAAGAGGAGACTTGAGACCTCCCTATGAGGAGTCTCCATAACATAAGTGTTAAAGGAATCCAAAGAGAAGCTAAAGTTAGCTAGCCAATCAGCACTTCTATTTCCTTCTCGCCAGGTGTGATTGAAAAGCGCATGCCAATTCAACTTTAAAAGCTCTTGTATACGGCGCACCAAAGTAGGGGGATTTCCATTAATTTTGACTTTTTCTGTGATCATGTCAACTAAAGTTTTTGAGTCGCTTTCCACGTGAAGCTGGTGGAAACCATATCTTCCAGCAAGCTGCATTTCCAAGTACATACCTCACATTTTAGCAGAGAGAGCATCACAAGTTCCAATTTTTCGTGCATATCCTTTGATCCATCTACCCTCCGAGTTCCAAAAAAGGCCACCACATCCAGCTAGCCCCAAAGAATCTTTGTATGCTCCGTCACAGTTAAGCTTGATCCACCCATCCCGAGGACTTTTCCAGCCAATGAAAACGGTGTTGCTTTGGTGAATATTCAAAGGATGTTTGGTGTATTTGTCTATGTCTTCAACCGTCTTGATAATCTTGAATAATGGGTCATTTGGACGCTGAAAGTCATATTCAAAAATAGTTTTATTCATCCACATTCATATGTGCCAACACGCCACCATAAAAATCGTGTTTCACTTCTTATTTTGAATATCAGGCAGCTGGTTGTTTATATTCTTGAAGATCCAATCCCTGCAATGAAGAGAGAGAAAAATAGATATTTGATTTGAAGCGACTAACCTTATCCATGTTTGAGTTGCTATGGGAAAATCTCGCAAAACATGGATAGTTGTTTCATTGTCTTTGTCACAAGCAGAACAGATGGGTGAAATTCCAACCCCCCATTTGCTCCTATTATAATTAGTAAGTAGCCGCTCATGAGCCGCCATCCACATAAAAGTTTGAATTCTATGAGGGCCTTTCCAACTCCACAAGGCCTTCCGGTCTCCCTCAATGGGATGAGATCTAGTGAACCTCTTAACCATTTGAGACTACTTGTCTATTTAAGAATGATATTTTTAACCTTGAGACTACTTGATAAAAAAAATAGGAGATCAATCAACATAGTGTGACAAAATAGTGGATACTTGAACCTCTTAACCATCTTGGGTTTGATCTCTAACCGGTAAGTATGAAGAAGCATTTCTTAAAAGAGATCAATTCCTTAAATAGATCTCATCTATATCATGGTAATAAAAAAATATTAATAACAATTCATTTATCTTTTAACTAAAAAATGATGGTTAGTTAAATTGAAAAGTTATTTTAATTTATTCACAAGTCATATCTCAATTAACAATGTCAATATTATTTTTTTCAAAAAATAAAAAATGTCAATATTATTTGAATTAACACGGATCGAACTTCGCAGTTTTTTTTTTTTATAAGCAAATTTATTATAAGGGAGTACAAGGGGTACTCAATCCCTTACAAAACAAAGCAAATTTGCTTGCAAATTTGTCTACAAACCCCCCAAAAAATAATGTTTTTAATTTAACAAATCATCCAAAAATTAAAACTCCTCACAAAAGGTAAGAATTTTTGGGTTTGCATTAGTCTTGGGAGAATATTGCAAAATGATTTTTTTTTCTTTGGAAATGGAACCCTCTCATGGCTTTAGTGACTAAAATCGGTGCTATCACTTGTAATATGAATCATGCTTTTTTAGTCCTAACAAGGTTTTGTATGGACAAGCAAACTTGGTCAATTACTTGGAAGAAAAGTGAGTGTAAAATGAGTGCAGGCAAGAGTGACTAAACACTATAAATAGGTACCACATTCTCTTCTCAACTCAACACTATCAACATGAACAAACAAACAAACAAACAAACAAACAAACAAACAATTGGAGCATAAGAAGAAAGGATGGCAGAAAACAACTATCTTAACATTACCTTGCAAGGTTGCTCTTTTGCGTCAGCCCTTAAAAAGTTGCAAGGGCACGGTTGTTTTCCGCAACACCGCCACACTACAACAAAAACAATATATTGTTTCCGATCACTTTTTAAAAAATTGATTTTTTGTCAAAAAAAAAATTGTTGTTTTTCTCTACAATAAGTATTTAGATTTATTTAATTATATAAATTGTTTCATGAGTCTCATCGATAAGAAATAATAAGACAGTATATTTAGTTTAAACCTAAAAAGAAAAATATATTTGCTAAAAAAAATATGAGTATTTTTTTTTCTTACAATTCGAATTCAAAGGCGTCATGCACTTGTTGGGAGAGGTTGACCTCTCAAATCAATTGCAATTATCTCGATGAGATTAATCTTCACAGTTGCACACAGATGATCCTTTTAATTTATAAAAAAAAAAACGTCATGCACACTATCCAAACCTCTGGTATTATAAACAACTACACCGGTTTAAAATTTAAACAGCTACACCGGTTCCCAAGTTTTGCGCTTAGTTTAGTTCTCATCATTTTGGGCTTTGTTTTCATTTTCACCTTATTTTCTCTATTCCTATTCTTCTTCTTCTTCTCTACTCCAATTTCTACTCCACACTTCTTCCGTTCTTTATCGGAACCGTTGATTTCCCTCTTTGTCGTTGCCGGCGCTCAACTGAACCTCTCCTTTCCGATTCACACTTCACCCCCTTTTTTCCTCTTTCTCTAACAAGGTATCAATTTTCATTCCTCTCATCTTCCTTTCATTTTACCATTAAATTCAATAATCCCCTTTTATTACTAGAATCGATTTTTCGTCAGTTTGATATTCGAAACTTAACATTGGTAGTTGGTAATTTCGCCCTAATTCAATTTCAAGTTATTTCATTATACAACACGCAAAATTAATTGCGTTTGTAGTAGGTTATTTACTGGATAAAAATATCAACTTGTTTGCAATTTTAACCTTTTGAATTCAATTGTATTCATAATTAACCAATAGTGGATTGCGGAAAATATCAACTTGTTTGCAATTTGAACCCTTTGAATTCAATTGTATTCATAATTAACTTGTTTGCAATTTGGTTTTTGTTCAATTTTGCACCGTAGAAAGAAAGGTGTAGTGTTATCGATAATGGATTGCGGAAAATAGAGGAATACCAAAAATCCATTGCAGATAGATAGGGTTGCAGGAAAATAGCAGAAGCTGCATAGCAGGGAAAATGAGTGTAATGAATAAGGGAATGGTTGCATAGTATTATAGATAATGTATTGAAAGGTTTAGGTAGTATGGTAAATGTAAGAGTAATACTCACTCTTCAGTTTTTCAATTATAAAAATAGGTCATGCTGGGTGTACACATGCAAATTCTTTAGTTTTGTTATTTAAAAATAATCCTAAAATTCTATTTTTTCCGCTAGTGCCACTGCTGCTTATCAGCTTTTAGCAGAGTTCGGAATAGAAGCCACTATCGTCCTAATAGAGAAACTAGGACAACTTTGCAGTTTTCACACTGGATTTTGAAATTTTTGATAACATTGCCAAGCCCTTATAAACCTTAATTTGAGGTGCTAAAATTTGTTCATTTATAACTCTTCTTTCGTTTCAGTTTCTTGGAGGCTATCCTGTTTGGTTTAACTGATTGTTTTTTCTTCTTTTCATTGCAGGGATACAAAATGATAGGATCCTTTATTACCAGGATACTTGTGTATGTTTATGACATTATAACTTTCTGATTATTCTTTTATGATGAGTTTGTGCTGTAATTTTCAAGTTCAACTATTCCATATTTCTGTGTTTACGTATTTGCAGAATGGTTTTTGGCTATGCCTACCCAGCCTATGAATGCTACAAAGCAGTTGAAAAGAATAGGCCTGAAATTGAACAACTACGCTTTTGGTGCCAGTATTGGTATACTTCCATGCAACTTAACTAGTAAATCGTTGGTATACAGTGGTACCTACTTTTTTAATTTTCCTTTTGTATTGCAGGATTTTGGTGGCTCTTTTAACGGTGTTTGAGCGAATTGGCGATACATTTATATCATGGTAGAGATACTAGACCATGCCATGTCCTTTTTTTCACTGAAAATTTGTTTTATTATGCTTTCTGATAGCTTATTATTAGAATTATTTAGTGTGTTTTTCTTCTTGAAGGGTTCCAATGTATAGTGAAGCTAAATTGGCATTTTTTATATACCTATGGTACCCGAAAACAAAGGTATGAAAATAATTACTGTGATTAATCTGATATAGCTTTATTATTTGATTCTCTTTAGCTTGATCTGTAACATAATGTTATTGCCTATGTTAGGGAACAACATATGTGTATGATTCCTTCTTTAGACCATATGTTGCGAAACACGAGACAGATATTGATCGCAACTTGATGGAACTAAGGACACGGGCAGGAGATATTGCAGTTGTGTATTGGCAAAAAGCTGCTAGTTACGGCCAGACTAGAATTTTTGACATTTTGCAGTACGTTGCTGCTCAATCAACGCCACCGACTCGCCCTGCTCAGGTAGTTAAACATGTATTTTGTCATGTTAACCATGATACTTGCGGTGTAGCTTAACTGTACTACACTTATGACTAATTCCATTGTATCAACATTCTTAAATCCAGTTCCATCATATCCGGATTGTGCTGCTCACCCTGCATTATTCTTTTGTTGTTTTATTCCAATTTTTTTTTATATAAAATAAAAATAATGTAAACGTACATTTTAAATTGGGCATATCACTATATCAGCACAAAATTTAACTGATGTCAGTTGAATTGGTTAATCTAAGGAGATATATTTTGCACACACAAAAACTATGAAGTATGCACGCTCGGAAACAGATTTAACTGTAATTTGTACACTGAATTTTTCTCTCATTTTCTTGTGCTTTCTCACAAATAAATGACATTGTTTCTATTTACAGCAACAACCGGGTGCAAGAGGTCGCCAACCTGCATCTGGCAATAATAGCCAACAAGCTCCAGCAACAGCACCACCAGCTGAGGGTCCAACTCCTCCCACTTCTAGCTCATCTTCAAGTCAGCAACAGAAGGAAGTAGCAGAAGAGTTGGGTTCTTCACAATCACAAGTACCTAAAGCACCCTACTCTTTAGCAGGTTTAAATTCTCAGAAGAATATTCCTACACAAGAACCTGGCAACGAATCCACACCTGCAGAGGCAGAGCCAATGCAGATTGAAGAAGCACTGCCTTCATCATCTTCTGCAAATGAAAATGAAAACCCTCCTCCGAAAGAAACAATAATGGAAGAGCGCATTAATGTCACACGGGCCAGACTAAGAAAAAATAGATCAGTAGGAAATCAGTAGGGCTTCTAATGTTTTTCAATTTTTAACATGAAAAAAGGGAATGGGTGGTAGACTATATGAAGAGCAATGAATTGAATGTAGAACATACATTATTATATGCAAGTCAGATGCCTCATTTTCCATTCAATTCACTTGTTTTTATTTATTTTATCAACATTTTTTAGTCTCACTACCTAGACTAGATAATGTGTGATTTTGATCAACCGCTAATTTATGACCAAATTTAATTCCTCTAATATTTACTAATCAATTAAAATAAAAGCCCTTCACTCACACTAACTTTCTTATATACTACTGTTATAATAACAATAAAAATCCTCTTTTCAATGTAAAATTTGACACTTGGTATGTGTTTGGAAGAGCATTGTGAGGCACGAAACTGTATCAACGTGAAAGTTTGATTTTTGTAGCTTCTCTATTTTCATGGCACGCACTCGTTGAGACGCACAATTGGCACTTCCACCTCAAAACCAAACAGGCCATTAGTCACTCAAATTCCCTATCAATTTAAAATCTAATAAAATTGAGTCAATCAAATGTTTTTCGTTTTTTAGAAAAATCATAATTTAATACTGTAGTAAATTTTATTCAAAATAAAAGGTGTATAAACATTTTCATTCTTCAAATCACAAAGTCATTTTTTTAACAAAAATAATCAAAACCTTTTATAATATGTTGGGTAAATAGGTTCATACCCCCTGTAATGTGGGTGAGTTTTGTTTTTCCCCCCTGTAATTTTTTTTCTTTTGATTCGCCCCTTGCAAAGTAAATTTTTTTTTGTTTTCCCCTTGGGTGCAAGAAATTTGCACTTTTTAAATCGGTTGAACACATTAACCGTTTTAAAAAATAGCACTTTTTAAATTGGTTTGAACAAAATAACCGATTTAAAAAGTGCACCCAAGAGGCGAGTCCAAAAAATTCAACATTGCAAGGGGCGAGTCAGAAGAAAAAAAATTACAAGGGAGAAAAACAAAACCCGCTCACATTACAGGGGTAACAACCTATTTACCCTATAATGTTTTACTTCAAGATTATTCTGCACCCTAATTTCATGATAAATCCTTGAATATTTTAATTAAAAAAAGTTGGTTTAAATTTAAAAGCATTGATTTAAACAAAAAAATCACATAATTAAAACCAGAACTAAGTTTTTATTTGTTGGCTGAGGTAACATGGTAGTTGTCTTGACAGTGGTGTATTGCATTCTCATCCTCGAGATATAAGCATAAAATTATTGGCCGTTTCTTCTTCCACATCTATTTTCTCAAATCTCAAATGCTATTGTAGCTTTTTATCTTCACTACTATGTACTATCGCTTCTTCTTCTTGGCTCGTCAAACACCATTATGGTTAACAAACATAGAGTTTTTACGAAAATTATGAATACTTTTCAACAAAAGATAGTGATTACAGAAATAAAGGAATACTTTTAAGCACCATGCACAATATCTTCCAAATAATAAAAGCAACAACGATCAGTTTGAATCTATGTCTGTTGTGCAATGAATTGCCAAATAAAGTTCAAAATTAAATAATATAAACTTACTGTAACTTATGGTATATGTTTTTTTCTGTAGTTTTGTTTTTGTTGTGCTTCACAGGCACCCTAATCTTATTTCGGCAGTCCTAGTTAAGCAACTGCGTCCCCATAAACAAATACATAGAAGGAAATAAAAGAGCTAACATTTACAGTTTGAAATGTCCCCTTTTGTGTCATATGCAACAATCCGCAGCCTAACATTTACATATCGACCACATATGTTAGAGATGCCTACTCTAAGCAAATGCCATATCGCAGTTGAATTAATCGTTGAGAACTAAGAAGTTTGTCTATATGAGCCAACTGCACTTGTGCTGATCAACAAAGAAGAAAGAGCATTAATAAGGCAGGAGCCTTCAAACTGATGGATTTGTATCATCATTAGAGGTTAGAGGTAAAACCAAAGAATCAAGTTCATATAATGAAAGAGTAGATAGAAGATATTTATACCCCCACAATTCTGTTAGGCCAACTTGGGGATCTGATTGAAACCAATAGTCACCGTCAACCTGCAAAATATAAACAAAATGAATGAACACTTCGGCTTAAAATTTCATTATTATTATTTTGCAGTTTTTTGGTTTTTAATAAATCATTTAGAGTTTCTATTCATACATCCAAATCTGTAGGAGTAATTTGTTGAATTCCAAAAGCCTCTGAGCCAAGCAAACTTAAACTCTCGGAAGGGTTTTTCTGAACACCCTGGCCTTCTAACAGTCCCACGCCCTCCATTCTACAGTGGTTGCTACTGCACGATGGATCTTCTAACTTTGACTGCTTGACACTCACACCCTCAAACTTACTGTCGCGCTTGCTGCGAGCATATAATAGATCAGTTAGAGACGCATATACAGACTTTAAACCAACAATGAAAAAGGATATTAACAAGCAAGCACAGAGAGAACATAGTAATAAAGAAGAAGAAATTTTAGGGTGTAATGTTACGGAAGAAAAATACTTCAAGAGGTACAAATTTATAGGTCCAGTTGCACTTCTAACAATCATTCTGTACTGCCTTTGGTGGAAGCCTAATTCCTGCTCATTTGAATGAAAAGTCAATTAGAAACTTGTTATACCAAACATATTTTAACATCCATATAGTTGAATCCTACCTCATCGGGATCAGGGACCTCAATGAAACTAGCTTTTGGAGCCTTGATTGCAATAAGTTGCTTATTCTGTAAAAATAGTTAACAAAAGTGAGTGATAATAATGGATACACTATAGTAATACAAAGTTTTCAATACTTGCAGAAAATTGACCTGGAAGCATGGAAGAGTAAGAATATCTTCCTCGGTAAAAAAAAGGTACCTAATGATCAAGCACATCCACTATTACATAAAATTGCAGTAAGAAATCACAACTCAAAGAAAAAGTTGTCAGAAGTTCTTACTTTCCGGTGTTTTTACTTTCCTCCAGGTTTCTTATAAGCTCCTTCCTTTCGCTGAGAATTGACATGATAAATTTCAAGATAAAACAGATAGTTCAAAATATTAATAACACTCATAAACAATATTAGTAGCAAGTAGCAAGTGGCAAACCTTATACACTCCTCAAGTTTGTATTCCTCGGCATATAAACTTTCAACTTCAGCCTGTAATGGACCAAATTATCAGAGTTGGACCAAATCATTTCTGTACTGCAGAGCATTAATATGTTAAAAATGGAATTGATTATCAATTCCAAGGGTCCAAAGCGGAAGCTAGATATAACCTCTCCTACTCAATTGCAAAGGTAAATATAATCCATGAAGCAGGAAGATCAATTGATTCACTTCCAGAATCTGCAGTTTATAACTGGTTCTTATTTTTTAAAGTATACAGACCAGAGATTCCTAGGTGCAATGTCTAATCAGATGAATAGAAATATGATGATATGATGCCAAGAAGACAACTAGGTTGCTGAAACCAATGGCTTAGAAGGAAACTAAATAGGTTTTCTAAAACATGGTTATGAAAAAGTAAGTGGAGATCTTTACAAATCCAAATTAATCATATGATCGTACCAGATGTGTAAAAGCAGGAAATATGTAGAACACATATTAACAAACTGACACAAGTAAAAAAAGATTATCAAACCTGTAGAGCATTAACTTGATCCTCCAGTTCTCGTGGCCCAAGTCCGTCACATCCCCTGTTAATAAGGCCCATCATGCATCATCATTTCATAAACAAGATAAAAACCAACCCAATAGTAAGTACCAATAAAAAAATTAGATATTTACTTCCACCGTATATGGTTCTTTGAAGTTTTCTCTATCAATCCTATTCCTTCAAGAACATTTGTAATGTCATAAATTCTCCGTTTTTGAACCTGAAAAGATAAATGTTAAACTCATTGTCAAAAACAGTAGAATTATATTATACATACTTATATTCTTAAAGCATGATTAGGTCAAGCTAAAACTCTTCCGTGCTAATAGGATCCATCAGGCATATATACAATGAAAGACAACGACAATATCTATACCTCTAAGACCTCAGCAGTTTTATTTAGATCAAGCGTACCATCCTTAGCATCTTGGATCAAGCTGACAAATTTCTTGGTTAACAATCCTGCAAACAGTACACGATGTAATCGTTTGTCGTAAAAAGAACCAAATTAATGAAGACACTTGTTTAAAAGATCACTTGAGTGTGGACATACCTAAGGAACTGTCATAACGACAGTTATTAACTGCAGTTGAATTCAGAGATTCTGATATGAAAAATCCACCCAACATAAAAATAAAAATAATGTGAGAATTGAGATACTAATATACAAATTGATGCAAAATTTGACAGATTCATCATCAATCATACTCTAAAAGAAAATTACCTGTATTTGAATTCTGAGCCGCGGATTTGCCATTTCTTGCAACTTTTGATTTACCATTATTCTTTCCTCTTTGGACGGGCTCAGTTTGAAGAGGAGGAGGAAGATTAACTATGTTGCTCTGACCAGGAAATGCTTCGACATTGCTACTAGTGTGCAAGTTGGCATTATTGATTTCATTTCTCTGACTCAACTGCATAGACAATTCAATTGAATGTGAACATTTAAAGTGCATTACATTGACTACTATTTGAATCTTCAGCAAACATAAGGGAGTAATTATATCAGTCTCGAATGAACCTAGAACAGTTCTAACAAGCCGCATATGAACGAGTTATTATTTTCCAGTTCAAATTAATTGCCACTAAAATGCATGTAATGTGCCCTAATTAACTCATGTGACCATAATTTGCTGTTTGTTTTCTATAATAATTCATTCATAATAATAATAATAATAATCATCGGAGCAAAACATCAACATATAAGTTAAGAGTTTAATTGCGATACACTGTCGATAAAAGTTACAACCAATCATATGTGCGACTTTAAAAGCAGTTACGATTTAAGTCAAACATGATTAATGAATGATCTATCGGTTACGAACATTGACGAATTAATTTACACTGAAATTATAAATGAAATTAAATCAATCCATAAATTAATAATACTAGTAAGAAGTTGTTGTGATAATGAACAATAAAGCAACAAGTATAACAGCAGCAGATGAAACTGAGCAAAATATAAATTGCTTGGTAACATAACGGAATTTAGTATGATCTAGGATTTTTGGGATAACAGAAACAAAAATAGTGATCAGATCTTTTAGAAATGAATGAATAAATGAAAATAAAATTAAAACTAAAAAATGGAGAAGGAAGAGGGAGAAGACTTACGGGATGCATAACAGTAAACGGAGAAGGGTTAGAAGGAGGAGGAGGAGAATGCATTAGGTTGAAATTGAGTTGAGAGAAATGTTGAATTTGATCCTCGGTTGGAATCGACATGAATGAATATGAGTGTATTAATAATATTTGTAAGTAGTAAAAGTAACAGTTAATTGATTCATTGATTAATTGATTAAGAGAGTTTAGAGTGAGGGTTTAGACAGCGTCAATTGAATTTGAGAGGGAATGAAAATAAAATCAGCTAGCTCTATAATAGCTATAGTCTATAGAGAGAAAGAGAGAGAGTGATGTGATTTGATTATTATTCTTGTTCTGTGTGTGAGTGAATGGGAAATGAAATGGAAGTGTGGGTGGGGGATGAGAGTGATGAGTCATGTGAGGCCAACAGAAGAAGCGGTGTATTGAGTTCGAATACATACGCCACCCCGCCTTTTGTTTGCCTCCCAACTCTCTAACTGGGCCTGGGCTTTCCTCTCCTTCTACTACATTTATTTATCAGATTTACTTCCGCAGTCCTACCAATTTCTCGCGCGTCCTACATCTTTTCTATTTTATTTTATCATTTTGCTATTTAAATAGTAGATGTTATAAAAATAATTTTTTTGTTTTAAATGTCGTTTGTTATTTAAGTGGAAGACATTATAAAAAACAATTCTTGTAGGATGTTGTTGGAGTGTATCCGCTACCTAAGTAGTTAAAATTGTAGGGCACACGAGAAAATGGGTAGGGTTTTTTTTCTTTCTTTTTCCTCCTTATGGATAAAAGCACTGTTTTTTTCTCGCGGATGAATAAATTTAGATAAAGTGAAAAAAAAATCTCATTCGGGCAAAAGTAGTTTTTAAGAATAATAGGGGCAGAAAAGACGGTATTCATGCATGTCTTAAAAATGAATGAAATCCGTTGTTTTTTATAATTTCTTTTTTTATACTTAAGTATATTAGGTATTGCGGGTAAGAAATTAAATTTGTTTCAAAATCATGTTCATTTTTTTCCTGTTTCGATGGATAAAAACACTGTTTTTTTCTCGGGCGATGGATGAATCTAGACAAAGTGACATTTTTTCCATTCAGGCGAAAGCGGGTTTTAAGAATAATAAGGCAGGAAAAGCGTGGTTTTGATTTTTGTTGTTTATTTGATTTGATCTAAACTAAATTCATGCATATAATTTATTAGTCGTCGCTTTTTATAATTTATATGTTTATCCTTAAGTAGGATAAATTATTATTCGTCGTTGGATAAATATCCTCAAATTATTAAAAAATAGTATAAAAAAACTTTTCAAAAAAAAAAATTGAGTTATAAATCAATTGAATTCCTTAAAAGACTACAATTTGATTATTAATTTATTTTAGAATTCTAATGTATTTCTCAAAATATTCATTTCAAAACATACATATCATATTCAGTTAAGAGAGTTTAGTTAGTAACTATGAATATGAATATTATCATAGGGGCCGGTTATTTTTTTATTTAACATTAAAACCAATAAAATATGAACTAAAGACCTCATGCATGCTACCTACACCGCTCACTGTACCTATAAAAATAAATGTTTCTTTTGGAAAATAAATAAATATTAATACACACAAATATACGGTATTGAATTGTTTTTTGACAAATATATATGGTATTGAATTAAAATTCCCAATATCGATCAAAAGAGATATAAGGATTGAACCCAAAAAGGAGAGGTATCTTCTATCCACACCTCTTATGAGCCGCTAGGAGCATGCTTGGCCAAATTATGCTGTAGGAACTATCCATAGTGGAGTTATTACATATATGGTTGTGAATAAAAGCTAAAGATCTAAAGTTAGGCAAAAGTGTCTAGCATAGTACCCTAGAATTAGAAAACCTCTCTTCTTCATTAACCCTAGATCTACAACAATCAACTTGTTATCAAGCTCCATCACATAGTTCCTATATTATAATTTTTGTGTTAGTCATTCAATTATTAGGAAATTATCGATAATTCAGAGTTCAACTATAAAGTAAGTAAAATCTGATTAGAAATTGTTCCACAACAAAATTGAATCCAAAATCCCTCTCAAACGATTTATTATTTAGTGGAGTTCATTAATAACTTAAACTTAGTAACTTGGTTTAACCATCAATCTCTAAAAAAGTTGAAGAATCCCATCAAAATGCCTAAATCCTCAACAAAAGGAGGATCCATAATGTCGATAGATTTCAACCGGTTATTATTTTATTCATGTACTAAGAAACAATTTGAAATTCGATATCCAATCTCCTATCTCAATATATTAAAATTACTAAAGTATATATTTGATAAAGCCTGAGTTTTGATCATATTAGGCCAATTTTTCCAACTCAAAAGCCTGAGTTTTGATCTCAACCATTGAAGTGGAATTGTAACTGTTGTAACATGAAGCATCCACAACATTGCAAGTATCCATATATATATTCTACTATTCTACTAATCAACATCTCATACGGTTCAACTAAATTTTACAGGATATTAATTATTAGTCACTCTTTGATACATATATAAGACACCAAAATAAAATCTTGTACAAAATAAGAAAAAAGAAACTTGAAAACAAAAGCCTGAGTTTTGATCATATTAGGCCCAATTCACAAATAAACTCATCATTCATCATGGAACTTCTTGGCTAGTTCCCCTTTTTCTTGAAAAGATACCTCCAATAAGTGGAATCAATGATTTCTTCTTCTTCTTCCTAAGAGAAGGATGCCTTTCCAATTTTTCAACACCCTCACTTTGTGGTAACATGACATGAGAAACAGACGGTGGATTCGCAAATGTCACATACCTTTTCTTTTGAAACTCCGTCATTAAATCTTCGTCGAATCTTGAACTTTTCACTTCAAACGTGGTTAAATTCTCGACAAACTTCACATCCTCGATTTCTGATGGTTCAACTTGATGTTTTTCCGTTTCTCGTTGCTTCAATTGTTCGAGCTCTTGCTTCGTGCGTTCGAGTTCTTCTTGGAGAGATGACATACAATGTGCCATTACCATGCTTTCTTCTTTAGCTTTCTCTAAATTCTCTCGCGTCTCTTCAAGCTCAGCCGCAACGTTTTCAATCCTTGAGTACTGATCAATTTCATTTCCTCCACTGTGTATCTATAGATTATAAGACATGAAAAGGAACAAAAATAAATTGTTAATCATATGAGTAAGTGTAAAATTTACACTATAAACAATACATAGATTGATATATAGAACTGTCTACAAGTCCTAGCTCAACTGGTAAACAATGCCGAAACTGTTAGGCCGGACGATATGACCGGGGTTCGAACCCCAGTTCGTTCCAACCCCAATTCCTCCACTTGTGTGTAAGCGAGTTTAAAATGGCTTTGTCATTTTGCCTATCTACCAAAAAAAATAGATTGATATATAGAACCTGATGTTTGAGTTTGGTTGCAGTTGCATAGAGCTCTCCAGCTAAAACTTTATCACCAAATAATGTAACAGCCTCTTTGACAGATCTGAATGGTGCTCTTGTGTCTATCTCTGTGTTTCTGGTGAGCAGCATCACACCCTCTTTTCTATTCATCATATCTTTATTTATGTTGCTTTCACTCTCCAAGACATAGAAGAATGAGATTGGTGTGTGGTGATTATAACTTATAGTAACTTATAAGTAGAAGTTAGTAATGAATAGAAAATGGAGAAAGGAGACAATAGGCATAGTATATGGTATGAAGAATGGAAGCTTCGTTTCTTCGCTTCCACTTCACTAGAAGAACAATTCTGTCTGTTAAACTAACTGTGTGAAAGAGAGAGCCAAAGCGGTGGGTGGATACTCTTGTCTTAGTCTTGTTCATGTGGGGGTACATTTTGGACCTAACCTTAAATGGCCCAAAATTTTTATATATTTAACAGAACTGAATAGGACTCTTCACCCATAGGCAACTTACTACTAGAGAACTTGTTGTCTTAGAGAAGCAAAGCAAGCATTTTCATGATTTTCAAAAGGGAGAAGCTAGCTAGCACAATACTATATAGTATAGTAGTAAAATTCTTTTTATTCCTTTGCTCCCAAGATTGAATATTCACACACTACTGTTTGGTCTGGGTTGCCAACTTACCAAGCAATATATCCTACCTTTATTCTTAATTACTCACTTTTCGAAGCAAACCTAAAGGCTTAGCTAATACGGATTTTTTTTTCTTCCATAAATTTTAAATATTGAGTTTAACTCATCCGTACAAAATCGAAGGATTGCTCTCACGTATCAATATTTTGTGGGACTCTTAACAAATGTTAATACATTTGTTCTACATAAGTGGCATGAAGGGTTTACTAAATAAATTTGTTTTTGTGGTGTACTTGAGCGTTAATCGATTGATGTTTTGCGTGACTAATTTCATGAGAATGATCACACTCACAAGTTAATGGATTGGGTTTCTGTGCAGTCAAATATTGGTGCAGTCATACAGTCGGACTATCTTGAGGTCGTCAGAGATTTCAACCTCAAAATTTTATACTAAAAAAAAATAACAACTGTCTTAAAATCTTTAAGTGCTGACTGCATATAATTGCATCCTCATCCAATAGTATAGAGGAACATTGAAATTGTTCCGCAAGAGCAATAACACTTTTTGGAAGAGTGTTTTTCCTGCAAGGGAAAAGGTTCCAACTAATAGCATCTTTGGATGTCTAATCAAATTAGGTTCAATTCACAAATATAATTTTTAAGAGTATTTTGTTTTTTATATTTATATTGGTATAACTCTGAAATAATTTTTGTAAAATCTTCTTAGTGATATATTCATCAAGAGTCTCACATTGTGCGATGGATTGAACATAAATTTATAAGTAGAGGCAATCATTACCTTACAAATTGTTTTTTGTAGGGTTGGATTAGGTCCAACTTCTAATTCTAAGAATATTAAAGTATTTGTATTCGAGCGGCAAAATTCAGACTAACTTTTATTACAAATTTAATTTTAAAGGGAAAATTATCAAACATAAATCGGTTCAATTAAAATGCATTTTTAATCAACTTCAATTTAAGAATGCTCAACCAAACCAAACAAAGTAAGTTGCAAGTAAGTACATTCCTTCTAATCCTTGCCAATCAGCATGTGTGTTTCTATAAACAATGACATTAATAATATAGTTTAGGTTCTTTGGCAACCTGTCTTGTCCCTTTCTTTTGGTAATTTTGTTCCTCGGATTTTTACATTAAATGACACTCCACAAGTCAACAATAACTGGAGCATCTACAAGTCCAAAGCATAAAAGTTGAAAAGGATTAATTTGGGAAGGTACAGAAGAATTACCAGTAAACTATTTGTCTTTTTCTTTTGGAAGTTTTCAGATTTATCTACCAGAATTTATTGTTCTCCTTGCATGCTCAGCAGTAATCTCCTCTAAAATATAGACCTCACAAGATGTGTGCGATGTGGCTCAGGTCTCAAGTTGACTAACGCGGCTTTTCAAACAGAAAATGAACGTAGGTGTTCAATTTCAGATACGCTCATCACACAGCAATTGCAACGATGAAACACCACTACCATGGAACCTACCTCTACTTTCTTCTAGCCCATTTGTCCTTGATGGTGGAATTGATGAAAAGGGTTGTTGGTCAGTGACTGAAGTTATCTTGGAACCAAGTGATTCTAGCGATATAAAGGACTGGTGGGGAAGCATGACTCGGGCACCCGAATTAACAGCAGAATTTTCAAGTGTTCCATTTTGCCAAGTAGGATATTGCCCCCTCATCATAACATTGCAGTTTACACCACCGGACCCACCTTGTGCTACTAGTTGCGCCGCCCAAAAGTTTTGGCACTGCTGTTTATATGAAATTGTCGAACTATAATGAGTTCCCCGTAGTGGCGTACCATAATAATGAGGTTGCTGCAACCGCACCTGCATTCAATTAAAGCATGAGGGAACAAAGTTACAAAGCTTATTATCATCGCAATAACAAATTAGGTGCTACAATAATTATTTATATGAACGGCACACTGTCCCTTTTTCTTGGTGGGGCAGGTTATTCTAAACAATAAACTTTTACCTGCCACATTCATGTTTGAACAATAATATAAATCGATGTAAGCTGTCACTTTAAAAGATTGCCCCTAAACTTTGTAGTCCATTAATGAAAGTATATAACATCAGAGTCTAGAGTAAGAAAGATTAAAACCTGTGGTCCTGCAGCAGGAAGCTGATCCAGGTATGTTGAGGCATACTGACTTGGTGGAGCTGTAGGTATTGGCATGAGCCCATACTGCTGTTGTATAGACCGAAAGTAAGGCACTTGCGATTTTGAGAACTGTTCCAACCTACTTCCGCCTTTATTAAAACAATCGCTGACCGTTAACCCGTTACCTCCAGTCGACAAGGACAAGAAATTGAAACTCTGCAGAATATGATATATAATCATCAGAGCACGAGGAAGAGAGGACAGGGGGAGACATCATTAACAAAAGTATTCATAAGCTTACTTGATTTTGAGGACCATATTTCGCAGGCGTCGGAGGAGCCTGAGACTGAGACAGAGATATGTCAAGATAATGACACTGCTGCTGCTGAAGAAGACTATTTTTAGTTTCAGGGAAATTCTTCAAACTAGCAGATTGAACTGTTCCAGCAGCAACACCATTTCCATTTCTTGTCCTAATTGAGTTTTGTGCTTCGGTTAGAATTCCACAGTTTGATCCTTGGTGTACTCTGATTTTATCACATTCATAAAGCTCGGGTTCTTTGGCAACCTGTTGTTTTGGCAGTTCTAAACTCCGGATGAGTTGACCGATGTGAACATGAGCTGCACAACTCTTCCATGACTTTTTATGAATGAAAGCTTCGGAGGTCTGCATCATTAATTATTGAAAACAACCAATAAAGCGTTTGAGTTGAGTGTATCGACTAGGATGAATAACTTTTATGTAAGTATATAGTTCTTGTGAAACAGCACTAAGCAGTAAGCATGGATTTTTATTTTCTTACCTTTCCACTAGAGGAACAACTTCCCATCAAATCCTGTTTGGAGTTGCGAATAGCAGCATTAAGCCAATGTGGAGCTTTAGCAGCAGCAGCAGAAGACCTTATAGGAACAAAAAATATTCATCAAATTTGGATGAGCAGAAATGGAGGGTGCGGAGGAATTTAGGCTACATAACAAGGTCAAAATGAAGTTGAATAAAAGAAATTTACTGCGAAGAAGAAGCATTAATTGCAGAAGATGCGCTCGGTGTCAAGCCTGGCCACAATGTTGGACCTTCTGACAAAACAACCAAAGATGACTAGGTATCAGCCAAATGATAAAATATTTTAGTCACCACCGAAATAAAAAAAAAAATTACTGCTAGTAACAACCAACGAGCAAATTCTGTCCTCGCATACCATTTTCTCTTTGGTACTTGATTATGTGTTGTTCTTGCTTATAATCAATTATGCCTCCGACCTGAAACGCAAGTTGATAACTCACCTATAGCACTAGCACTACCTTGTATGACAAGAAATTTATATCCAAAAACTGTAAAAGCTGAAACAACTACCGTCTCATACTCCACGCCTCGCTTTCCCCCAATATGTGAAATTTGTGATTGTTCAGACACATTTAATCTGCAATATGATGGCAAAACACAATAAATAAATACGAAAAATATTGACTTGAACACATTAGATATTTTCACAATGCAGCTTTGAAACTACTCACCCGATTTCAAGACACAACTTTGAGTCATTCAATTCCACTTTACAATCATCTTCACTCGTCTTAACCGTCATAGGCACGTCCTGCAGATTTGTTTTGGGAGCAGTGTTGTGAGATTGTGGAAAATCAGTTTGCTGTTCAACATCAATGGTTTCACTTAAAGAACTAATTTTTGCTTTTCCCTTAGGTGAACTTTCAGGAATAAGATTAGCATCCTCAATAGCTCCTGAAGCTAAATTTAAAATACATGACAAATACAAAAAAAAAATAAGAAACTCATAATACAAAAATTATTATTATTAATCAATAAATAAGCACCGAAAGTGATGTAATAAATTAGAGAATGAATGAATAACCTTCAAAAGTAGCATTAGTACTCTCCTCTTGATCCTGCGAAACCGATGAATTCTTCGGTAACGATTCGCCGTCTAATTCATTCTCGGCACTGGAGCCACTGTTAGGAAACATTCCAGCCAATGCATAAAGAGTCTCAGCAACCTCTTGTTCATCTTTTGTGATGGGCCCAAGTACAAGTTGTTTCTACAAAAGCAAATTAAAATTAAATAGTTAGAAATAAAAGAAAAAGGTTAAAGCTTAGAACCATAAAGAGGTTTAACATTACTCACTTTGGATTTTTTCTTTATGCTATCTTTTTGAAGAGATTCTATTCCATTGAACTTATGGTTCAACTTTTCTGAATCAGTTAAGATTGATTCGCGACCCCGCTTCTTCATTGCTATTACATTAATCAACAAAATATTTTATTTTATTTTTTGAAGAAAAAAAAATAAAGTTGGCACCTTTTTCTCTTAGCCCCAAAAATAAAAAAAATGAAATCTGAAAAATAGTACTACTATACCTGAACGTATCTTTCTGGGAACAGAGGAATGATCAACGCCATTGCATTCATTGAAAACCTACCAAATCAACAATAATAATTAGTAATATTATTTTAATAAGAAAAAGAGATGATATTAGAAAGAAAGGAAGCAACCTTGTTGTTAAGTAGTGGAGGAATTGATTTATGAGAGAGATTGGTTTGAGGGTGCATTGATTTATGAACAACAGCACTCAAACTTCTAACCTTCTCTTTCTTTGATTTCTTCTTCTTTTTCTTATTATTATTATTCTTAAACTGAAGGTCCCCACCAACACCAATAGCTTTCAAAACAGAATGAGAGAGAGAAATATTAATTTATGAAGAAGAAGAAGAAGAAGAAGAAAGCGACAAGAAGAAGAGATAATAGAAAAATGAGAGGAGTTAGAAAGCTTAGTATACATACCAGATTGTTTGTTGTTAATGTGTCGCTTTGTGGGTACACGCTGCTGCTGCTTCTTCATAGTTTTGTCCATTTTTTCATAATATTAATCAGGTTTTTATTTTCATCCATTCCAATTCAAGATAAAAGCAAACCTCTGTACATGAAGATGATTTATTAGTATGAGGAGAGAAGGTAGTACAGTGGGTTAATTAAGAGACACAGAGAGGAATGAATGGGTTAGATGTGGTGTTTATTATGTGGAAAAACAAAGAGAAACAAAAAGGAAAAGATAAAAGATGAATGAATGAAGAAAGCAAAGGAAGGAAGAAAAGTAAATTAATTTGTGCCTGACTTGCGTTCAGAGAATCAGGTTCTTTTTTTCTTGTGTGTGTGTGTGAGTACTACTGGTGTGGTGGTAACAGACTCATAGTTCAGCCAAAAACAAACAAAAAGAGAGAGGGAGAGAGAGAGAGAGATAAATGCTAAACAAACACACACACACACTGACTCACGTGAAAAGAAAGGTAACGGAAAGAAAAAGAAAGGAAAAAAAAAGAGGAAGCACCCTCTCAATTGTCTTGTCCGTGACTGAGTGAGCGAGACCAACAATTCTATCACCTATTTTATCATTTACTATTATTCATTTAATTACTATCCCATCCATACTAAAATTACATTTTGCATTTCTTTTCTTTATATCATTTACTTATTATTCATTCAGTTAATCAACCTATGAGTGAGTTTTTAATTATTAATAATCTAAAATTCAAAAATTGTTCCATCTGAATATTAAATTTGGGCTCAATCAATAAGTTATAAAAGTACATACAAATTATATTTTAAAGAACAAATTTTTATTGAATTCCAACTCCTCATGTATTCTGTGATATTTTTATCAATTGAACGGAGACAGCTGGTTAAAATGTTGTAAGTAAATAAAGGATCCTAAAAATATTATAGGTAAATAAAAAATTAAGCAAAAAAAAAATCTTGCACTTGGAGGCAAACGTGACCTCCTTCTCTACTATCTCAAAATGGTGACAAAGTGAGGCTAATCCAAGGGAAAAAGGATGATCCTTCATGGATGCTTTGAAGTTTGAATTGAATGCAACGGGAAACGACATCACTCTCCCTCACCTCCTTATGCGTTCTTTTAATAACTAGCTCTACACATTCTCAAACTCGCTTTAACTAGTTAATTAATTAATGCATTAATCTATGATGGCATGAACCGTTGGATTAATTTTACACTTATTATCTTCACATACGTCAATTATGGATTCTCTTTTATTTTCTTGTGTTTTTACTCCTTCAGTTCTTTTGAAGTTTCACTTATTTTAATTAAAAGACATTATATATTTTCAACTGTTATTTTCAAATTTTAAAATGAAGTGGCACTTTAATTAGTATTATTTTGTCAAAGTTATCTTTGATTATTTATTGCAGAGAGAGAAATGTTAAATGAAAATAATACTGTAAATAGTTAAAAATAAATTAAATTAACAAAATTTATTTGATTTTTTGGTGTATATATATAAACAACTTTAAAATGACACTTCTAAAGCAATAAAGATAATATTATTTAACTCCTTAATAAAATATAAGTAAATAGACTAATTTAGATATATTAAAAAAGATATTTGATCTTATTTTATATATGTTTAGATTGACAATGAAATTAACAAAATTACACTGACGCATGCACTTTAATTTTAGGGTTAGAGATCTCAACTTTAGTTTGTTTCCTAATCAGAAGATTATGTCCGGTGATAAAACGGCGTATTTGGATCTTTCCTAACATCCAAGTAAAAATAAGCGTGAAATGTGCAGGGGGGTTTGACTTTTTTTAGTAAAGGGGTATATATAGACTCTGACACGAGGCCACGGTCATCAATAGAAAAGCGGATGAGGTGATCATGTAATTAATGATAGACGAAATCTTAATCTTTGATGCAATAATGAGCATTGAAGGACCTTAATCCCAATCTCGGCCGTCACGAAGATATAATTCATTTATTGTTAAAGAAGTGTCCAGCTTAAAATAGAGTCATATGCGTCGAACATGTCAGATTGGACCTTGACCCAGTCCAAAACGGTTTGCAAAGGGCAAACACTTATTGCGTTCAAATTTCTCCAATAAACTTTTTTAAACAAAAAAGTAAAATAATACTTTTTGTAGCTCTACCTTGAAAACAATTTTAATATCTAAAATATCTAAATAACAAAAATCACTTTTATGTAATGCATCACAATCACAAACAATTTTATATTTTAAAAACAATTCATTCCAAAGCAATTATCACCAACCGAAGAAGCAAAACATACACATGCAATCTCAATAAAACATATATTGTCAAAATTACCCTCTAATGACTCTAAGTCCCACAAATTTGTCATATTATATTTCACACAAATTAAGGAGAAGTTATTAAGATCATAGTAGTTTTTTTTTCATAATTATTAAGATGATAATTTTTAATGTTGAGGTGTACCTACGGATTACGGAGTGTTAATATTGCGTAAAGGAGATAAGAATGTGGATGGATGGCATATGATTCTTATTTCTATAGCTCCCTCCCCGGCCGTACAATGCCTGCAGAATGCACTACTTATGCGAAAACTGCAAAGCTCGTTTAATTCGTGTCTTGTAGTCTTTCATTTTTCTGAGACTGAGATCTCACTCTGAATTCTTATGTTTCCTTTTTCATGTCATATGTATCCCATTCCCACCACACTATGAGTGTGTGAGAAGCACGCACATGATCAGGGTCGGGTGGATGTTTGTGAACAAAAAAAAAACTTGATACACGTGTATGTGGAGCGATGCAATATCATGCGGTTTATTATTGGTTGAGATCAAAATTGATTTTCTTGTTACAATTTAATATAAATTATTAAGTAAAATTACACTATTAGTCATTTGTCTTATTTTTTATAATATTTTGATCTTTTATATTTTATTTGTAACATTTAGATCCTTTATTTTTTATAACATTTATATGCAAACCCTTTTTCTCGTATTTTTTAAAAATACCTTTTTATTAAATTTAAATTAAACTCATAATTTTGATCAATATGTTCATCATCTCCATCAATTATTTCATATTTTCATCTTCTTTAAAAGACTAAAGTGTTACAAATAAAAGATAAAAAACCAAAGTGTTACAAAAAAATAAGATAAATGACCAAATTGTTACAAATAAAAGACAAAAGACCAAAATGTTACAAAAAAATAAGATAAATGACCATTTGTGTAATTTTGCCAAATTATTATAAGTAATATGAAATTTTTATAAAAAGTTTCTGATTCTTAGATAAGGGAGCCCAGTTATTGTAAGGTACAGTCTTATTAGCGAAAATTATAGAGATCTTTTTGAAGATTTCATTTAAAAAATTAAATATTTTAATTGACTTTAACAAACTAAAAAAGTTTGTCGAACTTGAGACCATCATTATATGTACCGACGAGAGTGGAGGTGGTATGTACATGCAAACGCTATAGCACTCATTTTATCAGGAGACTAGGCCCCGTTTGTTTCTATGGAGAGAAAGTGGGAGGAAGGAAAATTACGCAAACCAATAAATGAATTTGGTTTACTTTATCATCCAAATTCATTCATCGATTTCCGTAATTTTCTTTCCTCTCACTTTCTTTCCATCATACCAAACGGACCCTACAAGAGTGACATGTATCTTAAAAAGAATTTATATATCTCTTAAAAATGATTCATATGATTTGAATTCTCTACCTTTGACTTCCTACTTTTGAGTAACTTTAACATTAACATAAGAGAGAATGTGGAAAATATGGAGGAAAAATGGAAGAAAAAGATGTCAAAGATAGAAATAAAGATAGGTTTCACAAAAAAAAAAAAATCCTTGCCCGATTTAATATGTATATATGGAAGAGATCTGAGGAAGAATTATATATGGTGAATCATTATAGCAGCCTCCAACGGATCTTAGTTGCCATTATGGCGACAATGGAGGGAGTGAGAAGTTACGGTTACGTATGAATTTCAAACGAGGAAGACTATGGAATGGCGAGATGGACTGCAAATAAGTTGGGCTTCTAGGTCCAGTCCAAAACACTATTAAAATAAACAATAATAAAGCATGGAGTATAAAAATGTCATATTTACCTAAAAAATACTACTATATATTTATTTTTGGTTAATGGAATTGGAATGTGGGAATCGAAGGGTATTGGAATTTTACTTTTATATTTAAACACTTCTTATACACTCATTCAACATTTCATTTTTTTTTTTTTTTTTGATTTTCACCACCAGTTTAATCTGGTTCGGAGGTCAGTTCTGCCATCAAGTGGTTCCAGCCCCCTCCCGATCGCAGTTGCGGGAGATCGAACCGTGGTCCACCCTACATTCAACATTTCATTTTATCTCTACCAATTTTATTCTCTCGGTGTTTCTATTTTTATCTCTCTCATTCTCAATATCTACACTCTACAAATAATTAACCGGTAGAATTAAAGTGAAGCACTCATAAATCCTAATCCAGTAATCATGAGTAGTGGTGGGCAAAAAAATCAAAAAACCGAACCGCACAACTAAACTGAACTGAACAAAAAAAAAAATCGAACCATAACTAACTGTTTTAAAATCAAACTGAAATAGTTCAGTTCATGATTATCAGTTTGGTTTGGTTTGGTTTTCTTTAATAGTTCGGTTTACTTTAATGAAAAGTTGGTTATGGTTTTGTTTAAAACCATAAAACTAAATCACTTTAACAGTTCGGTTTGAAAGACAAACAGTTCAGTTCAGTTCAATTCGATTATTATAAATTTTAAAAACAGTTTGGTTCAATTCGATTCGGTTTTTCTTCAAAACCAAATCATGTCCACCCCATGAGTGCCCATGATGAATTGCTTGGTTTGGCTGTTTCAAGCATGATGTATGTATAGTATATATAGGACTAGTCTTCTAAATTAAAAGTCTAAGCACTATTTATGATGATGGTTTTAGTCTCGGCGCTAAGATCCGTCATGTTTACCGTGTGACAGTCACATCTCTTGTTTCTCCGCTACATACATGCATACATTAAGATTGAGATTTAATTTTTATAACAGTATAACTACATACCTAAAAGGCTGGATATAAAATTTCACTAATGTTATTATGACACCTTTTTTACACAAAATTGACACACACATTTTATTATTTATTTATTCCTTATTTTTCCTTTATTTATAAATTTTAATGGTTAAAATGACAAAAACACATTTGTGTCATAGTTGTGTATGAATATATGTGTCATAATAACATGTCTCATAAAATTTATATTTTGTGTCTTGTCTAAATAAAATCAAAGGTTATTGAAATTTTTGAAGTACCATACAATTACAAAAGATTAATAGATAACACTCATAAGTCACAATGTAATAGAGAAATCACAAGTCACAATATAGATTACAGAATACACGCCAAAAATTAAAGAACATGACTAACATAATACGATTATTACATGCAATTTTATTATAAAATACATTCATGCATAAACACACTGCAAACAATTCAATATACATTGAAAATAAAGTTTATTTTCCGACTTAGACCCTTATTGTTATAAAAATAAATAAAAATAAACAGAGTTTATTTTCCACGAAGAAAGTCTTTGCTCTACACACATATAGACTTATTATTGTATGTAACGCATTATGCGATTGCAAACCATATATTATATTTAGATAAGTTGCATTGCATGAGTTGTGTATGGAAATTGGAGGTGATCGTGAATTCGATTTAAGGGCACTTGCGTCTTCCTCCGTGGGTGGTTTGATTGTAATAGCAGGGACACATTTCTTGGTTACCAGAAGTTCCCGGCGGCACGCAGTTGCAGCGTCTGCAGCAAGTTCCACATGCCCGGTGGCAGAGGTTCGGCCTAGATGATTTGCGGCATCTCGCAGCACATGCTCCATTGCAATCTGAAAGTTATATCAAATTAATCATTTACCTCACATACATTAGAGTTAATCAAAATAAAATTAATTTGATTATCACATAAGGCATAAAATAATTTTGAAATTATTTTTAGGATTTTTATGTGAAGTAGAAGCTTAGTTGTGTTTGTTTATAATAGAAAAATTATTTTTATTAATCTTCTATCTCATTTATAAATAACTTTTCATTAAAAAATATTTATGCTTAGTTTAGTTCTTATTTTTTGCCCTGTTTTTATTTTTTTTCCTCACTTAACAACCATACAGAAGATGCTATTGATGGAAAAGTATGTATACCTATCTGCTGCTGAAGAGAAACTTGATCAATTTGTGTGTGTTCATGCGGTTCCTACAAAAACAAGTAAATTAAATTAAATTGGATATTAAATTATAATAATAATAATAATAATAATAATAATAATAATTATAATAAAGAAAGAACACTTAGAGCTTGAAAATCATTAAGGAATGATGAGAGCAGCAATATCTTTAATTATTACCAGTTGGTCATCAGCATCAACGAGATGAAGAATGACAAAAGATACCAAAAGAGATGCAACTAGAAGCTTATAGAGAGCCATTGCTTATGGCTATAGCAATTTAGTAAAGAGGAATTATAGGTAGATTATTGAAAAGGTATTGTTCTTAAAATGTGCATTGGATTGAGAATAGAGGATCCTTTATTTATAGTTGAAATATAAGGATGTAAACAAAAGATGAGTGCTAGCTAGCTACTTCACTCTTCGGTTGGATTTGTGCGCGCGTGTATACAAAAATTAAAATTGATTTTCATATGCATTATCCAATATATCAAATCACTTGTTTTTTTCTCCAATAGGCCGGTGACAATACTCATACACTATAAATGTGGAGAATTAAAAAATTCAAAATTCGAACTACAATTCTTCGATAGTGTTTTTAGTAGCTACAAACTGAGCTACTCGAGACATATCAAATCATATTTGTTTATTGAGATTATTAGATTATTAGTTGTTATGTATTAATAGTGTAAAACAATTTTACTCATGCATTCGATTAATGTCAAGTTTATAGAATATATGCATGACATTATTTATTTTTGAAATGACCATAATTAGTAATTAGTTGTTAGATTAATATTTTTTTCTTTGTTAGACTTGAACCCTGAATCTGTCACCCATTTAACCCTAAACTCAAATCAGTTGAGTTACTTACATGACATTATTTGATTTAATGCATGTGTAAAAAAGATTTACATAATCTGTGTATATATACAATCCTTTGTTTAATTATATTTGAAACTCCAACTTTTCCTTTCTTTCGATTTGTAAAGGACAGAACAAACATAGGAAAATGTCTAGACGTTTGTGTTTTCTTACCAACCAAATGAATGCTTAAATTTTTTCCACATTATTAGTACATATATTATAAGTAATTCTTTTTTATTTTTTATATTGGAGGTCGAAGCCCACAAGTAACAAACTCTTTTTAAGGATAGCATTAAGCACATTCATTATTTACCAAAACAATTACAAATGAAATGAGTGAACATGCTATGCAATTTTAACCACTCGATGTACGAAGCTATGTATATTCTTGGTCTTGTCCTAGCAGCTAAACATAGCACTTCCTAATACAAATTTGACCATAATGGGGATTAGATAGCACTATTGGAGGAAAACAAAATAGTGGATGAATAAAAGGAAAAGTTATATATGTTTTTTTGAAAACATGGAAAACTACAAGTGCTGAATTATTACTATAAAAAACCAACATTTTTGCTAAGTGGCCTGCCGCCAACTTAGGCTTTGAGAGATGGTGATAGATAAATTTGGATCATGCAATGAATTTGTGAAGCATGAAGATAAATTAGCTAGCAAAGTTAACAGAAAAATAGGAAAAGAGGTTAAGAAGCCAATTCTGCCAGCTGTGTATGTCATGGCATCATAGCTGTAACATTGTAACATCAAATTATCTTTTGTCCATGTTGTTCAATAACAATGTAGACAAAACCATAGTGGACATAAGGAATAGTCTAGACATGAACCATTTACCAAGATTTATGAAATGCCTGATATAATAAGTAAAGTTTGTTCAAAATAATAGCTTACTTTTATTGTTATATACTAGTAGTAATTAGTATTAGGTGGTAACTTGTGGGGTTAAATTTATTATAAAGAAAAGAAGGTTTTATATGACAACAAATTTTATCCAAAGTGGATATCTCAATGGTGGGCAAAGTAGAGCGCTAATGGCAAAATTGTGACAAAGTCTAGCTGTAGTCCTGAATTCATTGAGGTATGCCCTTCAACACTCAAATCAATCTGAATAATGTGAATTAGAGAAAGTAGAATAATGGGTATCTTTTCTAAAAGGATAGATCATTGTGTATGAGTGAGATAGTACGAAGTATCTTCGTGGAAACATCATTCTTACAATGGGACGAGATTGTCTCCCGTCACATTTTTATTCAATGAAATCTTAGCTCGTGTTTTCTTTTACCAGCTGCACTTTTAGTTTTTACAAAATAAAATGGATGCCAGATACATCAACTAGACCTCCTCCGACCAGGAGAGGATCTAGCTCCTCTTACAATTCAAAATGGGGGTTGGTACACCATGCCAAACATAACCGTGCATCACCATTCTTAAAATTTCTCCATATATAAATCAGTTTACACCGTGTTGAAGTAGTGTAACTTCCGAAGCATATGGAAACAAGTGGGGTGGATAAGTTCAACTAGTTTGAACTAAGGATTAATAGAGTAGTTAAAGAGTTAAAGGTTCAGAATTCAAGTCACGACGAAAGTTAAAAATATATATGAACACTAACAACGATTATATTTTTTTAGGACTAACTTTATACTTGTCATCTCACTCGTGAATGTGATGCATTTGTAAGGTTTTTTTTTTCGTGACACCCTACATTTCTATTTTTTAAAAGATGGTGTGTAAAAATATTGTGCACGGCTTGCACATGTAAAAACCTTAATCTGCAATGAGTTCAAACATGGCAGCAGTATTGCTCAAGTATCTTATTATATCCGCTAGAGTTGCTTATCGAAAAGTGAAATAGAAAAGCTAGTGTGTTGTGTTGGGGAGTGCTTACAAAGGGAATTTAGTTTACAACAGACAAAAATATGGATCAAAGAGATACAGATAGATTACGTCTAATTTCCCCTTGCCCAATTTATCTTTCCAAAAATGAAAGTTCAAATTTTGTTGATACCCAATGAAAGAAGATTGGGCAGAGATTTGGAGAATGAAAGTTACTAACAATTAAAAATAATAATTTTTTAAAATTTAATTTTGAGGCCTTTCAATCAAGATTGGGAGTTAGAGGAATTGGTTCATAGGCCTTGGGTGAAAAAGTGGCTTGAGAGAAAAGAAGTATGAGAATATAATAACTCATGAAATGTCCAAGTTACATTTACAGTACATTACACATTCTGATCAAACGTCTCTAGCTATCCTGAATTCTGCATTTTAATGCAAAAGGAGAATCCAACTGAAAGGAACTGAAAATAAATGTCAAAATCACACCACTCCTGAAGGAAGCCGAACAACAAGTTGTCCCCCAACAATGCTGCAACCAAAGAGAAAAAAGTCAGATAGTTTTCAAGAGCATATTAAGAAGAGGTATGTTGCATGTTATGAGAATTTGTTATCCACCTCTTGATGTAGTAGTAGCAAAAATCTGCCAGGATGAAGGTTTGGACAATTTCTGATAAAAGTACCATTGAAGGCCACAATCCATAACCCAAAGCAGTTAGTAGATGTCCGCGAGTATCAAATACCTGGGGAGGAGGATAACATAAAAATAGCCTTTTAGATTGGATATGAAAGGATGCAAGATCAAAAACATAACGGCGAGCCAAGGGTCTTGATATGTTAAACTTTGTTGCGGTAAACTAGTTTGAAGTAGGAGTATCATACAGAAACAACTGAGCAAAGATTTATATAAAGCATGCATAATCCAAGGTATAAACATGAAAACTATCGACGACCCTCGGTCACAGGATATTATGATAAAATAGTTTTAAATATTTTAGGAAATTGCACGATAAAAAAACATCTTAGAAGCTAAAAGCTCGACAAACCTGGAGGACCCAATGTGCACAACTCAAGAACCTTGCAACTCCAAGGGCAAAAACATAGTGTGCTGTGAATGGTTCAACAATCTGAAAGTTGAATTTCAGAGTTAACTATAAACAGTCTCAAACGATTATAAACAGTCTTGAAACTGTGTACTTAGAAAAACTGACAAAAAGGAAGATGTAGTTATAAACAGTCTCAAACAATTAAAAGATAGTAACAAGACCTTAGTGTTCTGCATGACCCGCAGCTGAGGTAGAACCGACACAGCTTCAAGATAAACACAAAAAGCCCAGAGAATTCTGTTAATTGGATGATGCCGGGTTGTTGGATGAATGAGCAAAGACAGTACAGCACAAGGTATTACCTGTATTTTGGTATAAGAAAATTAATACACTCCATACTCATACAATAATTGATCCTCCATTCAATTATATTCATGCCCTTTTCACCAAGTAGATTCCATCAAAAATAAAATTCTTCCAACAAAAGTACTTTCATATTGAGATTGAAAAACACAATTGTTATGATTCTTCAATAAAGATTTAAAAAATGAAAAAATAATAATAAAACAAGCACTACTCCACAATTACATTCCTATCAGACATTAGGCCTCTCGGATTTGAACAGGAGATTCATCAATTAGTACCACAAAGTACAAAATCCATTTTCAAGCCTCATTTAACACAAGTGCAAACTAAACTTTAACAAATATGAATTTCTTAATGAAAGTTTATTTGGCATTAGACTGTTGGATAAATTTGACACGAGAACTACGAGATGCTTAACAGGAAGGCCAAGTAAGCTATGCAACCAAATGAAAATACAGAGCATATTATAGCTAATACACAGGAAATTGCATACCTTACATAGAAGACAGAGGACTTACCACATAGTATATTGCAAGGTTATCCTTAGCACCCATATAACTGGATTTCAGTTTGAAACGTATCATATAAATAACCCAGAGGGTCGTCCCCAATGTTGCAGTATCGAGTAAGGTGTGTATATCATATTCCATGACAAAACTGCAGTACAATCTAACAGCAAGAAATATAGCTGTGAGTTCCTGTGATTTAAGTGAGAGTCCTGCAAAGATTCATTAACACACAGTGAAAATACTTGTTAAATTGTTGTCATATGAAAATACAGTAACTAATAACTCAAGTGATTGAACTCAAGTGGTTAACAAAATAACAAGCCCCAAGGGAGAACTAATCAAGTTTGATCTTGAATAGAACGATTCTTGGTCATATTTTACTTATGTCTCCGATGTCAGGTCAGGATTATTAGGGCCATGTATGGGAACCCCGAACTGGAGGGTCAATACTAAAAAAATGATACTCCCTCCGGTTCTATATATAAGCAAAATTTAACATTTTAGATTCATTGAAAAAATAATGTATCTAGTTTATATTATTGACTAGATGCGTTACATTGACTAGATACATTATTTTTTCAATGAATCTAAAATTTCAAACCAGAGGGAGTATAATTACAAAATAAAAAGTAGGCAATATCCTATGATGATTACTGATAAATGCTAATATTAAAATTGAAAAACCTGCAATTGTAGAAATAAGACCAAGAAAAATATTCCAAATTAGGCGTTTGCATGATTTTAGAGAAACAATGTTAGGAATGTGAATTGTAAGACCCAAGATTTCATTGTATAGTTGGTTTAAGGAATATTAGGGTTTCGATGTGTTCGTGTGATGAAACATCGTGTAATTATTAGGTTTTGCTGTAATCGAGTCTGTTTTGTGCTCGTGCACTGTAATTGTACAGACTTTTGTCTTGTGATCCTGTTGCTTGAATAAGAAGTTATTTGTGGTTTCAGATTAACGAGTTTTGGATTATTCTTGTTTTTGGAAAAACGAGTAGGATTTTATCCGTCGTTGTAAAATCTTATTGCGTCTGTTTTAAGTGAGGTTTCGGATGGAAGTTTTATATATCTGCGCGAGTTACGATATATTCTGAGAATAATTTTCTGAGGTATGGAAGAAAATTACAGTCGCGGAAAAAGATTCGGCGATAAGTTTTGGAAATGTTAAACGTTAAACGTTCTTTCCGTAGGTTTTATGTTTTTGGGATTTACGTTCGTCGCGTCGCGCGAGAGCTGAACACGTGACTTGTTATGGGAGAGTTGAATTAAATCTTGTGATTTCTCATAAAGCAAATTGATCCAAGGGCTAGGGTTTAAGCTTGGACTTTTGACTTTGATCCAAGGGTGGATTGGCTATCAAGAGGCTATGTAATAGTAAGGAGGTTCATGAGCTTTGTGGACTTAGAAACATCACATTTTTACTCAATTCTTTCTCTCTTTCACGTGGAACTCCATTCTAACTTTCCAACCTTCACAAATTTTCCATTCTTCACCATTTCACTCCATTTCAAGCTTTGGAGCTTAGAGGAAAGTTGTAGAGAATCACTTTCTAAAGGTAACTCTCTCTTCTCATCTCTTAGGTTGGTAGACTTATAGAGTTTAAGAGTTTTTGGGTTTATGTTCTCATGAGGAGTTGGTAGGAAATGTTACCTTACATGGGTTTTGTTTCATGAATGTTGTTCATGAGGTTTAGAGAAGCATGTGTAGGCTTTGTTATCTTTGTTTTCCATGAGTTGGTGAAAATCTCATGAGAAAAGTTAGGGTTTTGGTTTGGTTATGTATTGATCAATAACATGAGGTTAATTGTAAGGTTTTGAAAAGAAAAGTTGTCTTTGAACCTTTGGACAAAAGGGAAATGCGTTGTATGGTCTTGTTTTAGAAAATCCGATGAAAAATATTTTGGGGTTTATGAAAATATTTCCTAAGTGTTTTGAGTAGTGTTTTTGGGGTCAAAGTGGTTTAAAACTCTTGTGACATGTGGAGTTGCTTTTTACCTTGAAAACATGTTTGAAAATGATTACCGGACGGTTAAGGCCCGTAATAAAACTTGTGCTTGGATTTGGTTTTGATTTTGGAAATGAAAATCAAATAACTTGCACTCGAAGCAACCAACAAGCTTTCGGAAAGGAATTGCTTGCTTAGGAAGATGGTTTGCTTTTGTGCCTTAAAAAAAATGTTGGGAACTAATAGAATCAAACTAGGCTTGGTTGGGGAAAAAGGTGGTGTGAGTTGCTGTTTTTTGCTGTCATGACAGGTGCAACTCGCTGAGCGAGTGTTTACTCGCCAGGGCGAGTGTCACAGGTCTTGACAACACGCCAGGGCGAGCTCCAGAGCGAGTAAGACCAGTCCTCACTGCCTTCACTCGCTATCAACTCGCCAGGGCGAGCTCTGAGACTTAAAATTTTGGATTCTGATTTCTAAACTTGGTTTTTAACTTTCTAATCCCTTTTTATTAATTTATGGAAGTGGTTGGGATTGGAAACGAGTTTTTCGGGTACTCGGAAAGTACGTAGCTTATAACGCAAGAAAACGGCCATTTTGCATTTCAAATTATTTAAGACTTTTGACAATTGTTTTGGGTCCTAAAAATAGTACAAATAACTCATGGGGGTTGATCAATACGGTAGTTTTTGGTATAGTATCCGAAAACGTAGTTTTACCTTAGAAAGCCTTTGGTTTTTGGGGTTTTAGAGTCCAATTCATTAAGGATTGATTGGATATGGTTTTGATTGAATAATTTTGCTTGTTTTAGGAAGCGAGTAAGTGTTGTGCGATCGTGTGATGGTTGAGTGCTTGCCGAGGTAAGGGCTCCACTTTATTTCTGTCTTTAAATGGTTACGACATGCTTTGTTTTGCTGTGTATGCAATTGCTGTGTGCTTTGGCATGTTTGTACTTATGTATTCTCGTTGATGAGAACGTGGTTATAAAAATGTGTGCAATTTACACATGATGGAGAAAATGTATGTATGTTGTGATGCTTGTACATAGGCTTTAGGCTATGTGATTGTTTGCATGAGCATATATGAATGCGTGCGTCAGATAGGACTACGCGGGGATTTTGTCTTGTGTGACTATCCCGTATATGCCGAAGAGAATATATGCCATGCATTTCAAAGTTGCGTGTCTAGGTGTATGTCTTGTGTGACTTGCCTTCGTACCGGGCGTTTGTCTGTGCGACTTCGCCAAATCCTACTGGATTTTATTGAGTTGGTGGTTGTCTTGTGTGACTCACCCGGTGTTATCCCACCGTGATTGTTTTGGTGTTGTCTTGTGTGACTTACCTGGTGTTATCCCACCAATAGTAGGAGGTGTTATCCCACCAGAGACCTACGCCTTCTATAGAGAGGTTGATTCCGGAATTAAATTCATGCATGTGGCAGCCAGTGATTGGTGTCACGATCATGTAGAGTCTGCATTGGTAGGCTATGTGTGCATTATATATATAAGCCCGTTGGTGGGAATTGTTTTTGTGTTAAAGAGCTTTCTCTTGTGTATGTGGAAATTTGTTATGTGTACATCTTTCGCACCGGTTATATATATATATACCTTTTATTTTGTGGTGACCCTTTCTTTCATTTGCGGGCTCATCCCACCCAGATGATGGGTTAGGTCGTGGTGACGACGGTGGCTGTTCCAGGCCCCAGTGAGTGGCTGGAGTTTTAGCTTAGTTAGACTATGTGCCGGTGTGGGTTGTACACCGTGCTTTTTGGTTAGCATAGGGTTTCTAACTTGTTTTGTTGTAAGTATTTGAATACTTAGACTTGGATTGTAATTATTCAGGAATACACTTTGCTTGTCGAAGCACCTTATGGTAATGAGTTCTTTTGTATATTTGAATGCCGGCTCATTTAAAATCTTTTATGCGTAACTCTGATTGTGTACAAAAAAAAATAAAAATATAGTGCATTTTCTGGCCTTTGAAAAACGGGTTGTTACATGAATCTTATACTAAAAGCTAAGAAGTGTTACAAGCATAATTATTAGGACATAAAATTTAAATGACCAGCGAAAACAACTTAACATAACCCTAATCTAAAAATTTGATGGTAAAAATATAAAAGTAATGCTGGAAATTGAAATTGGAAGGTAATTAAAATTGAAAATTACCAACGCAAGTTTTTTCTTGAGCGAGCTTATAAATGAGGAGAGAAATTCCTAATGCATGCACAAGCTCAGCAGCTACAAAGAGATTGTCGTGGTCGTGAACAACCATTCTAAGAAAAAGCAACGCTACAAAGGCCAAAAGAGTTGCCAGAAAGAGCTTCATCTTTGGTGGTTGACGGCGAAGCCATTTAGTTACGGCGTAGATCGGTCTCTTCGTTGCCTTCATTTTTGTTGGTTGTTTGGATGAATTTGCTCTGGTTTTGGTGTAAAATGAATTAATAAGGGGGAATGAAGGAAGAAGATAGAAATGCGTGAGTGACAACACGTGAGTGAGTGAGTGTTTATTAGTTATTGTGACGGGTGGGTTGCTCAACTAACTCCGGTTCCGCCACTTTACAAACTTGTTTGTCCCATTCTAATTGAGTACTCCAAATGTGAAATTGGAATTCCAATTTTTGTATTTTCCTATCCTACACAAGGATAGGATATGATAGGTGTACTTAATTTGCATTAATTAATGGCTTATGGCACACCAACTAACCACCCTCCCAAGACTTTTATCAACACGACCAGGTAAGGTAGAGTTCTAATTAGACAAACTAGAGGTCTTGAATCACCTTTAATTTAATGCTATTAAATCCTAGACTAGATTAGTAACAATACAGTGTGATACAATTCACAAATAACTAAATTCTTTAAGGGTGATATTAACCGGTGCCCTAAGAACACATGATAAGATACCTAAAAATAGAAACATAATATTTAATGATAAAAATAATTTAATCTTTAGAGAATTGAATACACCATAAGATTAATAAATTTTTCCCACATTTATCTTCTTAACATGTGACCTTAGGGGCACATGTTAACATTCTCCATTCTTTAAATATGATTTATTGATGAACTAAAATAGTTGGCTCAAGTATTTAATAAGTTTTTTTTAGGATGAATTGTTCAAGAGAACTTGAGTTTAATTTTTGGTGGAATTAATGCATATACCTAACTACTACTTCTCCGCGAATAAGATGTAGCCACAAGAATTTCAAATGTAAGAATTTAAAATACGGTTACATCTTATTGATATAGAAGTGGAAATTATACAAAAACTCGTGATGATATCATAACTAACAATAATTGATAATAGTACAGTATAAAATTACAACACAAAATTGGCCCGAGACCTAGGATAGCCGACAAATTTCGATTTCACATATGTTATAACTTACATAATGACTCACCAACTAATTGGGTCTCCAAATAAGTGGCGACCACATAGATCTGAAATTCGAGAGTTTGGAAGCCAAAATCAAAAGCAAAACCACCAACGCTGCTAGGCCCCAAGGCGAAGACCCTCCTCCTTCTATTCGAGCTCGTGATTGTACTAATTGTCGACCAAAGAAATCCACCGGAAGCACAAACCGTGGCCCGCATCTAGAGATGAAGCATGCAATGAAAATCAACAAGAGTGGCAAAACCAAGAGGAACAAGTGCAAAGTTATGTTGGCTTTCTGCACTGTTGACTTGAAATTTATATAAGATGGAACAAATAGCAAAAACATCACAATCCCAACTATGGATACTAGTTGAAAAGGAGGTGCAGATATGAATTTCATGATTTCAGCTTTTCTCTAATGTATGTGCACTATGCTATTCTAGCTTGTTGATTCTATGGCTTTTATAATACATGAGAAAGAAAGAGCAATAGAACTACACCGCAAATTTAATGAATTCAAACAGAATTTGTGTGACATTGTGATTTCTTTAGCTTTAGCATAAAGTATTAAAGTGTTAAGGTGGGTGCATGAGGTGCAGTTATTCTTATTCCATCAATAAAAAAACCACATTTTCTTGGTACTTTTTGGCCCATCGATTTTCAACTGGGAATTGGATTTGATACCAAATTGGACACGATCGCCTTTGTCCAAATGACACTTAACAGAATAAGTTCATAGTTTGCTTTCATATTAAGCTTTGTATTGGTAATTCTTAATGCTAAAGAATGCCTTTATGGCACAAGTAAATAAATTTAGAAATTGTCTTTTTTTTTGTGACAAATTTTAGAAATTGTCTTGAAAAGTGGTGTATGTAACATTTTGAATGTTCAAAAGTTGATATTTTTAATGAAAAACTTCTACTTTTTGTTTTATTAACTAATGTTCTTAGAATATTTGTTAGCATGGTTCATTCTTAATTGTATATAATAAATTGTTTCAGTTATCCTTATATTCACTTATACATTTGCAACTTCTAGTTGTACTTTTTTTGTTTATAAAGAAAAGTTCGAGTCGAGTTTCTCTAAAGACAAATTCCAACGTTTATAAAATATTGTTGACATATGTACTTACAGATTATCCACAAACGAATTCCTTATACAATAAAGGGTTAAAGACTTGAACTCCTGCACTTATAAGGTTGGAGCCAACATTTTACCAACTGGACCAACTTATACTACTATGATGATTTGCAGTAGACATTGTTAATTAACATTACATTAATTAATTTTATTTGCCTATCTTTTTCTTTTTTATGGATATTAGTATGCTTATATTCTATAATTGTTATACAAACTTATAACGTAGAACCACACATACATGACTACTAATGCTCAATTGTTGTTAATGTTCTTATTATTATTATTATTTATTTTTTGAAAAGGCTACAGATAATCTTTATAGTATTCTTTTCCCACAACTTAATTTAGAAAAATTAGAAATGTTAAAAGTTAATCTTTACACCGGATTCATACCAAACCCCTATAAAACGAAACAATTTGAGACAAAAATTCATGAATGTGCACACAAATACCACTAAATAACACATGAGAATTTATTTGTTGTGACCTTGAATTTCATGCGTCAAATACTATTGATACTAACACAGAATTGTGGGTTTTGAGTTTGAATAAAGATGTCTAATTTAGTAATATTAATGTTGTTAGTTGAGTTAGGAGTTATATGTACAAGGTGATTTGTTGGATAGCAAGGGTGATTTGGTGAATAATACAAGGTGATTCCGTGAATCATGTCCAATTTAATAATATCGTCATTACACATTGTCGGTTAAAAAAATATTTATTGAATATTAAGGGTAATTTGGTCATGGGTTAGCAAACGATGCACAATATGTTGAAATTGCGGCTCACTCAAATACAAACCTCTCTTTTGGAAAAGTTTGAGTGTTTTAGCACACAGATACAAAGACAATTTCTTGTACCCGATGTTGGTGCATAACATTTATAGAGTTTGCTTAGGTTTATTCACGACAAATCATTGCGTTAAGAGAAATGTGGTATGAATAGTAAAAAGTGTGGTTGCATGATCAGGAAAATGTACTAGTTGTTATATATTTGTGTAATTGCTAAGAATGTTCATCACAAGTTATCTATTCGACTGAATGACAAAACCAATCACCGGAAGAGGTTATATATTGATGATGATTCTGTTAAGTGATATTTTAACCCCGATCGAAAATTATGTTTCGAAACACATTTGATGAGTTCAAAACGTATCTTCCAAACATTACTCAAGAACATTTTGGGATTTTAAGGGAAAAACATCGGTAAACACGTTCCGAAGTTTTTGTACAGGGTTAAAATCGAAATATTAGGGGGTTAAAAAGAGTCATTGGGGGGGGGGGAGAAGAGAATCTTTCATTTTAAGGTGGCCTATATGGAAGGAGAGGCCCTTAGTTTCGGCCCAACCCAATAATCTGCGTAAGAAATTTGGAATTCAAACCCCCAAAAAACAAGACAGAGTCGAAACCGAGGGTAACCCTTTACCGGAAATCTTCTTCGTCTTCATTGAACACTCTCAACATTTTTCAGAGCAATGCCTTCTGAAGATTCAAAACCCGTGAAAAAAGAGGACGATCACAACGACGAAGACAAAATTTCTAGTTACAAAAAAGCCACAAACTCCAACGCTAAACCTCAGTCCAAGGTTTCAAAACTCAAGAAAACTCTCAAACCAGAACCAGAACCAATTCCTCATGCTACTTCAAAAGTTAAGAATGAAGTCAATGACGATGACGATGACTCCGACGATGAAAAACCTATCGGCAAAAAAATCTCCAAAACCAAGGTACAAAATTCGAAGAAATTCTCCGACCTAGTTTTTTTTTTTTTTTTAGAAATATGTGTTTGGTTTTTCACATTATTGTTGCGTGTGTTGTGTTAGGTGGTGAAGGAAGTGAAGAAGATAAAGAAGGTAAAGAAGGAAGAGAAAGTGGTTGTTACAGAGGAAAAGAAGAAGATAAAGAAAGAAAGGAAGGTTTATGATTTACCTGGCCAAAAACGAGATCCACCTGAAGAGGTTTTCATAATAATGCATTTGTTTTTTATTTAATGTTTATGGTTTTATTTATTTATTATATTTTTAAGTAATCTTTTTCTTATGTTTCAGAGAGACCCTCTTAGGATTTTCTATGAGTCTTTACATGAACAAATTCCCACTAGCGAAATGGCACAAATCTGGTGAGTTTTCAAGGGGCCATTCTGCTAATGTTTCTCTTATTTTAATTTGCTAGTTAGATCATATTTAACAATGTTGTGAAAATGAATTAGCTTAATTACTAGACTTTTGCTTTTCTGCAAGAACATTATTAGTCTATGTATGTGAATTGTTAAGTGAGCATGAACAATACATTATACCGCTAAGTAGCTATAAAGCACAGACACAGACACCTTGACATTTCAACGTCGGTAGTAATTTTAGAAAATGGTATAACTCAATATAACAACCACGTGTGTAGGTGTTGTTTCGATGTGTCAGACACTAGACACGCCTTCGCTGCATATAAACTAGCTATGCATTTGAGTAAGAAATGATAGTAGAGATGAATGATATGCCAACTGTGAATGGAAGACAAATAACATGTTTTCTAGTTTAAAATCTTTTTACATGGTGCACATATTTTAAATTTAGAGCAATTTCAAACCTCAAAATGCAAGTTTATTTAGGGTTTCATCGTATCAGCAAGCTTAATCCCCTGTAAAGTGTAGAATTGCTTTTAGTGATATATAGAATAGAGCTAACTATTAGACCCTAGGCTTTCAAGTGCACTTTGTACATATAATAGGATGCTCTTAATGTTTCATGAATTCATGTATAACATTGTGTTTGATCCAATAAAACCCTTTATGTTAGGATGTGTGCATTAGAGTCAGTTTTTTTCTCTATATCTTTTATAACACCAAGCTGTGCCTAGTCCCCTGGATATATATCAAATTGCTTGTGCTAAAGTGAAGGTTACATGTGATATTTTATCCTCGCAGTTTATATGTACAGTTTAAGGTACATAATGACTCTCTCTTATTTAGGTAAACCAAAAGCCAATTTAAAGAAAGAAGTGGTTTTTTCCATTTGTAATTGTCTAAATTCTCTCAAAGGATGGTTGAGATGGACAAACTTCTCATTCTTGAACTGAAAACAAAACTATGTGAGGTTTAATCTTGCTGTTACGGAAGGCAATTGAGGTTTTTACTTTTCTTTTGGGGATACCTATTCACCGACATTCCAACTCATAATTAAACATACACTGGTCCTGTAGTTCCTAGTAAATTGCATGCCACCGCTATTAGGCTATGTATTTGTTCGGTTGTTTCTTACTATCTATATTGGATTTGTAGTTTTCATGATCAAAGTTCTAGATCTGACATCACTCTCTGCATCTGATATTTTGTTAATTGTAGCATAAGTATAACGGTTATTTTGTTGCTTTCTTGTCTTGGGTCAGTTTTTTCAGGCTCGGAATCTCTTTCTTTTCTCTGATTTATCAATTTAATATGTGCATAACATGTTTCTTGCAGTTGCAAATACCTAATGGGTGTTTGATTTGTTAACAAATTAAGGACTGGACGCACCATACCATATTAATTGTTCTGTTTAGATTTAAAAACATAAGACAAGTATAGGTAAAAAGTCATAAGCTTTGTTAATTGATTTTGTGGTAATTTTTTGTTGCATACACACAGTAGCATCCAAACATAAAAATATCCACCTTTTTCTGTGTAGTCTCAATGATCCTCTACCCCAAGCCCACAAGCCGCCTTTTTCTCATCCTTCTTCCCCTGTTATTTCGTCCCCTCCCCTCATCTCATTTGAAATTGCTTTTGTTGTACATGATCATAAAACACCAGACAGATTAAAAAGTGTTGTAACTCAGTTACTTGCATTGTATTGTCGAATGCTCATACTGTACTCTTAACGGTTTAAACCCTTATTAAACAAGACAATCTGCACTGCAGATTGAAATTTCCTTTCCCGCATTTTCTTATACTGTCTGACAGAAGGAGTAAACGCTATGCAACTGATTATCTATAAGAATGTAATGTAATGCGTATTATGCTTGATTGAAACTGGTAAGAAAGATGAGTTGTGTAGCATGTTTCCAAGCAATAAAAGCTACTTCCATTAAGTTAATAAAGTATAGAAGAGTGTTTATTTGCGTTACTGAATGTAACTGCAGGTTGATGGAATCAGGCTTGCTTCCGAAAGAGGTGGCAAAGAAAGTATTTGAGAAGAAGCAAAAGAAAGGTATGCAGCAGAGGATCACTTCTCCTGTTAAGTCTGGAACTACTGTGAAGAAAAGCACCAAATCTGTTACAGTTAAGAAAGCAAGCTCAAGTACCCCCAATTCTTCCGCTAAGAAGAAGACAATGAACTCCACACCGAAGCCGACCAAGAAGCGGAAAGCTGAGAGTTCAAGCTCTGAGGATGATGACTCTGATTTTGATGTTGGTTCAGCAAAAACAAAAAAGAGAAAAGTAGCTTAATTATGACAAATGTTTTGCATTTTTTCTCACCTGGCATTAGTTGCTGCTGACACCACTTGTAATGGGCACATGAGGACATGATGTTATTAAACTTTCAAAGAGATTGCATGTTCAGAGTTTAGTATTCACTATTCAGCTGTGTGCTTGTGTAGCCTGCTGTAGACCTTAATATTCGTCAATTATGCAAACAATAAACCCTAATATTTAACATCAATAAAAAATCATCATCAACTTGTTTGTAGTATAATAAAATAGGAAAACAATAATAATACTAAATACACCCTAATATTTGAAGATATTGAAACTTTTACTTTTTATTTGAAAAAAAATTACATGGGGTACTTAGCAAGATTAATCTTGTAAAATTTTATATATTTAGTCCAAGTTTATGCGTTTAACCCCATTGTTTTTGGCTTAATTCAACTGTGATAAAAAAACATTTGATGTTTTAATAATTTGTTTCGAATAAGAGAAACAAAAGTATGCAAAGTCTAGTTCAATTGTCAATGCTATATTGTTAGACTATGCTATAATGTGTTTGAAATGGGACTTCTCTGAGTTGTAAGTTTAAGTGGTGTTTGTCCCTTCGTTTACAAATTTAAAAGAATAATTATTTTGTTGGTTTATCTAGTTGGATAATATATTTTCCATTGTGGTTTTGATCAAATGGCATTTTTAAGTTCGGTTTTTGATAAAATGTTGGTTACCCAAAAAAAATATAAAAAAATCAAAGAACATTGTTTGAAATAAGTTTGAATGTACACACCGCAACGACGCATTTAATATAGATTTGATGGTTATAATGTTATTCGTGACCAATTCACCATAGACCACTTAAAGAAATAATCCATATTAAAATTTGTCTGATTAATTAATTAAAAATGGCGCATGTTTCTTGATGCGCAATTTGTGGAGATACTTTATCTAGTAAGTAACAATGTTGATTTAGAAATTAATAAAAAAAAAAAGTTGTTTTAGAAATTGGATCCTCTAATATTTCCAAAACACTTGAAGCCCAAACAAAGAAACCGTATTCGTGGCAAGCTTAGGGGATGCCTAGGGTTTCCCTAATGTCCATTATAAAACCTAACTTAAAGCCTCTCACCTCATTTCACTTGTCACTTTGTGCCTCTCTGCTCTTTATCTTTCTTTCTGTTCCACTTCTCATGATCGATCACAATTCACAATAATAATACTATATTCTATTGATTTCAACATTTTGTTTTTTTCAGTATTATTGTTTTCCTATTTTATTATACTACAAACAAAATTGATGATGATTTTTTATTGATGTTGAGGAAGCTAAGTAGCAAGTGATGAGAGTTTATTTTGTGATTATGAGAAGCTCGTGAGTGTATTTGCGAGCGATGTTTAATCTCATACTTCCATGACTCTGATGCTCTTTCCTTTTATGTTTTTGAATAATTCAATTTAAGCTATGCTTTTTAGAAATGTTTAACTACCACTTTCCTTTCTTTTGTCACTCCGCAATCGGTTCACTTATTTTGCACAATTAAATAGTATTATATTTTTAAATTCGTTCAAAGTCCAAGATTAAAATCATTCATTTTTTTTAAAAAAAAAATTCTATCATTCATTAAACATATATGAGAACTCATAGATTTCTTGGTATTCTCTTCGGCCTTATTTATAAACAAAATTATATTGTTTCAGGCATATTAAGAAATTTAATTTGTTTTTATTTATTATGTTATCCTTTACAATACATTAAATTTGCAATGAGACTATGCGATCATGTTAAAAGTAAAACAATTAAGAACAATGTTATTTGAACATCCAAAATTGACAACTTTTTGGGACAACTCTCCTTTTCTTTTGTAACAAAAACAATAAAGTGAGAGGAGGAGAGAGAGAGTAAAAATATGATGAGAGTATGAGAGAGAGTTGTCTAAAAGTTGTCAACTTTTTGTTGTACAAATATCATTTTTCAACAATTAATGAGGGTATTTTTGGAAAAATAACATTAAATAAAGTTGATTTTAATAACTTTTGCTTATATTTGAAAATAATTTTTTATTGAATTTTGTTTCTACATAAATTTGGAGCGACTAAAGACATTGTTGTATTTCTAAGAATTGAGGTTAAAATTCCAAATTTTCTATTTCTTTACACTTATAATGTGTGACCTTAATAATTTTGTATGTTAACCACTAGACTAACAAAAAATATTATATATATATATATATATATAAAGAGAAGATATTGTTGATGAACTAATTTAGGTAGTAAGAGTTTTTTGGTAGGTGGCCGAAAATTTATCCATTGAGGTGGATAATTGAAATTATATTGTATTAAATATAATATTCTTACCATTTATTTTTAAAGGATAATATTCTTACCAATTGAATTATAGTATTATCACATCTCAAAACAAAAAATACTACTTATAAAAATCGAACCTAAACAAGTCTTAATTACAGAACATATTCATTGTAAGCACATCCCAATTAATCATGCATGTGACTTTGAAACATGTTATAATAAAAGTCAGCAACATTTTCACTAATCTGATCATTATTGCTCCTATTAATTTACAAGTGATAAGATCCATACACCAAATCTTCATCATTAAATTTAATGGGTCTTGCTAACTAGTGCCCCCGGGGTACTAGTTAAGGATACTAAAAGAAGTAGTTTTGCATTGAAATTATCAAGTTTTTGACTTTGAAAAAGTTAAATGCACATTCTCCAATGATAATTTTCTACTTTTGTTATCTTAATTAGTGCCCCTGGGGCAGTAGTTAGCATTTGCCAAATTTAATTAATCTAATGCTACATTTGTCAAATTAAACTTTTAGAAGAGAGACATGTGATCAAGCCCTAATTTTATACTCCAAAATGTGTTAGAAAAGTATTTTTAAATTTCAAAACAACACACGAACTTCGTTAAAAAGACCTGCAACTAAATGAAACTCAAATTTTAGGGTAAAGAAATGTTTAGAATTCAAAAAATAAAATAAAAGATATGCAAAATTTATTGTGGTTGTATAATGATTGGGGGTTCATTGTGAATAAAATATTACAATAGATTGAAATAGTTAATATTTATTTATTCTCAAACTAGCTTTTTATAACAAAGAATAATATGCAAACGAATGGTTAGAATACGAAAGATTGGAATGTTTGGAAGATTATTGTTTGAGTAATGGTGAATGGTCAAAATATGTTGAAATGAAATAAGACATTGAACTCAAGTGATTAATGAACTCTTTATAGAACAAATTGCTGAAAAACTCAAGTTCGTTTCTTGATGGGAACAATTTATAGTCATACTTTACTTACTTCACAGTCGAACTCTAGATTATCGGATCTCCTTTCCTAAAAACCAGAGGGTTAAAATAAAATAAAAAAACGTCGAAATAGTTTTACTTTATTTAGTATTTATTTTACTTCAAAAAGTACTTGTCAAGGAAAAGAACTAAGTATAGTAGCTCGCATTGGCATCATGGGTGACTGTTGTGGGGAATGGTTCCTCTAACAGAGGGTCCATTGAAAAAAAAAAAACAGAGGGTCCATTGAAATTTCCATCATATATTGGAAAGAAGGGAGAAAGAAAATTTAGAAAGAAAAATAGAAGAAGTGAGTTTTAGGTAAAGATCATCAAACATGAGCAAAGATGAGAAGGAAAATTGGGAAAATTTATTTTCGACAAGTGTTACCATTTAATGTGGAACCAAATATCGGTTTCCGCGTTGATATTGTCCTTGAAACACAAAAAATACCATCGATACTCATGCTCTTAAGGATTCTAAGATAAAAAAAACTTATTAATTTAAAAAATTAATCAATTAAATATGTAATACTACAATCAATCCATACATTTTCATAAAAACTTTTATTTTAGATCTAAAAGAGTTGTTAGCATTTGCCTAAAACAAATAGCACTACGGTTGCCAACAAAATTACATGTCTTAAAAACAACACAAGGAAAAGCACCACATAATAATACAAGAAAAATGCATACCAATCCACACCACATTCAAAACATAACGCCAACAAAGCAAAAGCAAAAAGAACAGACACATCAAAGGGAAACAGCAGCACTAGAGGCCAAATCAAACAAAGGGCGCTATAACACGGCCTCCAGTTATAAGATCACCACACCACACACCTACACAGCCCGGACTCCACACTAAGAAAACCACCACACGATCGATCAACTATGCCGCAGCAGAGTGAGATGATCCTTAAAGCAGAACCAAGCCAAACCAAAGCAATGCAGGATCAGATGTGTATTCCGATTGAAAACCGTTTGAAGCGCAGTTGAACCAATTCCAATGTTAAGTAAAACTTTTGTTAAGGATATTCCACAGAACATTATATTTGCTTCTAAAATTCTAAACTAAATGTGGAGTTTCATTTTTCTATTCTATCAATGCTTTAATGTGTAAGACAAGGGGGTCCAATCTCTTTATTTTGTTATATTGTTGTTTCACCTAGTAGAGCTTGAGTGTTGAGAAGACTGATGCTTTCTTTTCCCCACAATGTCTAATATTTATAAGAGTATTGTCTGATTCACATTTATTTTGATCTATAATGATCTGGCTTTTAACAATAATTGATATGATACATTGTAAAAGTATAATATTGATCATTTTATGATACATCAATTGTGGACCAAAACTTATTTGGACCATATTTTATGAATGTTTTAACTATCTGTTTGTTTGAATTAGTTTAGTGACTTATTTAAAATTTTCAAATTAGTTTAAGGACCTATTTACATATACAAAATGATATCTAAGTATTGACTAATGGTTGACTAGCACTGAGATAACATAATGAACTAATTACAAAACATATACTCCCTCCGTCCCATATTGTAAGCAAAAAAAAAAAGATTTCACACTTATTAAGAAAAATAAAATGTGATAATTTGAAATATGATTTTTTGTATTTTTCTAGAAATAAGTTTCATGGGAAGATGTAAGAAGAGTTTTTATTGGTTATTGATTATGGGGAAAAGAAGAGAGAGTAAATTAAATACAATTTGTATTAAATTTTATGAGAGTAAGTAAAAGTAAACCTTGAAATTGATGAAAGTGAATTACTTTTGCTTATAATTTGGGACAATAAAAAGTGATTTTTTTTTCTTATAATATAGGACGGAGGGAGTATTAATTTAGGGACTTTACAAATTATTTTAGTTTAGGGACCTATTTAAAAATTCCAAATAGTTCAGGCACCTACATACATATTACCTTCTATTTACTCATGGGAAAATAAAGGGATATGTCTACCATAAACATCACTTTATGAAGAGAAAGGATAGAAATTATTTGATCATAAGAGTAAAAGAACAATTTGTCTCTTGAGATGTAGAATTCATCCATTCAAGGTAAGTTGAAAAAGCTATTTTTTAAAGTTGTTTTGTTTTGTTATATGTATATTGTATGTTTGGTTATGCGGTGACGATGATTGATTTTGACAGAATTGATTTTAAGTTAAAGTGGTTTATGTTTGGATATATTCATACAAAAGTGAGTTGAACAAAAAATTTGAGTGTAAAAATCAATTTTGGAATCAAAAACTACGATTTGTAGCTGCAAGTAGAATCAATTCTGGAAGCAGAATCAATTTTACTTTTAAGAAATCAAACAAGTTAGAATCAATTATACACGTCAATAATCAATTCCGACTATTTCAGAATTGAAACCAAACATACACTAAAGTTGTTGAGGTAGGAGTGGTGTCTCATCAAAGGCCCTCATCAAATATATGTATTTTGTAAGGTTGTGCGGGGCTTCCCTTTATATTACTCACATCAATAAAGGTACAAATGTGTTTTCAACTCTGTAGTTTGTAAGCCCATATACAGATGAGTGGTGTCTCATCAAATAAACTAAAGTAAAAATAAATGATTTGAACTTTAAACCCCAAATCCCTAAAACAGGATCGTGTTTACAAGTAAAACTTTCATGTTATGTAAAACTTTTGTTAAGGATATTCAAGAGAACATAATCTTTGCTTCTAAATTTCTTAACTTAAGGTGGAGTCCATTTTTTTATTCTATCAATGTTTTGAATGAATAGTTCCTTGATGATTGTCAACCATTTCGATGTATAAGGGAAGGGGATTCAATCTCTGTTTTGTTACACTGTTTCGCCTAGTAGAATTTGAGTGTTGAGAACGCTGGTGTTTTCTTTTCCTGCAATATCTAATATTCATAACAGTATTGTATGATCCAAATTTTGGTCTATAATGATCTGATGTTTAACAATGATTAATGTATACATCATAAAAGTATAAATATTGATCATTGTTTGATACGTCAATTGTGGATCAAAAGTCAAAACTCACAAAACTTATTATCAAAAGTCAAAACTCACAAAACTTATTCGGACCATATTATACACACTCTATTTGCATTTCTCTCATCTAAGTGTTGAATCCACTTAATTATTCATATTTTCTTACCCCTCACGTTTCTATTATGCCATAAAAACAGGAGTTTCTACTTTTTTTTCTCCACATCCAAACAATGTGCACAATCTATTTATTTTCTCTCTTTGTTCCATGCATTTTCTTTCCTCTTGTCTTTTTCCAGCTTCCAAAAGAAGTAATAGTTTTGGAGTAGTTCATGGTATCGCATGTAAAGCAAAGACTGGAAAATCCCAACCCTTATCTCAAAACAAAGTGAATAGGTAGGAAACAAACTCTATTTCACACACATACACAAATACATTCATAGGATTATACGAATAGAAGTGTAAAATAACTCTGACTTATGGGCCACATTCCGATTTCCAAACAATTCAGAAATACTAGTATTGCACTTAAAAATGAAATTGGCAAAATGTAAAGATACAGAGAAAAATATGAATAAAAGAAGAGCATATGGCTGTAGATACACGAATAGCAGCAAATTTGTATAGTGCACATAGTTACCATTAGGGCATTACCCCGAGAGTATGAACCAGCTACTGCTCCTCAGGATATTCCTCACCTTCTTCAACATCATATTCCTCCTCTGCGATTGCATCCTGGTATTGTTGGTACTCTGCTACCAAATCGTTCATGTTACTCTCAGCTTCTGTGAACTCCATCTCATCCATTCCCTCCCCAGTGTACCAATGCAAAAAGGCTTTGCGCCGGAACATTGCAGTAAACTGCTCACTCACCCTCCTAAACATCTCCTGAATTGAAGTTGAGTTCCCAATAAAAGTGGATGACATCTTCAAATTCTTGGGTGGAATATCACACACACTAGACTTCACATTGTTGGGAATCCATTCAACAAAGTATGAAGAATTCTTGTTCTGCACATTGATGATTTGTTCATCTACCTCTTTGGTGCTCATCTTTCCTCTGAACATTGCAGATGCAGTCAAGTATCGGCCATGTCGGGGATCAGCAGCACACATCATATTTTTGGCATCCCACATTTGCTGAGTCAGTTCCGGGACGGTAAGGGATACGTACTGTTGAGACCCACGAGAAGTGAGAGGTGCAAACCCCACCATAAAGAAGTGAAGACGTGGGAATGGGATCAGATTGACAGCCAACTTCCTGAGATCAGAGTTCAGTTGTCCAGGAAACCTCAGACAACAGGTAACTCCGCTCATTGTTGCAGAAATCAGATGGTTCAGATCCCCAACTGCAATTATACCATGAGAAAAGAAATAACAAAAGTCATTATTTACCCAATCTTAAGAGCAATTGAGGGAATAAGGCAGAAGATATGATACTTACAGCTAGGGGTGCTGAGTTTTAATGTCCTGAAACAAATGTCATAAAGGGCTTCATTGTCAAGAACCATGCACTCATCTGCATTTTCTACCAGTTGGTGTACAGACAGTGTGGCATTGTATGGCTCAACAACTGTGTCAGATACCTTGGGAGATGGAAAAACAGAGAAAGTGAGCAGCATTCTATCTGGGTATTCCTCCCTAATCTTTGATATTAATAGTGTTCCCATGCCAGAACCGGTACCTCCTCCAAGCGAGTGGCAAACTTGAAAACCTGACAAAATTAAATGAAATTTTTAGATTTCAGAATAAAAGATGGCAAATATACAAGTACACAAATCTGCCAGTATAATTGCAAGGAAATTATTAAACTACCGAGAATCAAATTTTCATCAGCATGTACAAATTCTGTGCCATATTACAAGAGTACAAGACCATGAAAGCATATACCAGTCCCGCCTATTGTTTGCCCTGTTAGTGAACCATGATCATAACAGTGTTCTATATAGGTCACTACTTGATTTGAATTACTACTAACCAAGGTTCATGATTTCTTACATTACTACCGACAATTTCATTATTTATTTTTATGATCTCTAATTTTTTATGAACATTCACATGCCTAAAAGGCTAACCCCCTTTTAATAACATCACGTGCCTTCAATTTATTTTGGTGGAATTGCAAAAAGAAAAATAACAGTGTGTCTGTCGGTGCATGTAATCAGAGGATCCAAATTCTTTTATTATCACAAGCACTATAAAATATAAAACATTCATACTCTGCTTAAGTCGGAGTGCTTTTTCTTACTTGAAAAAAACAATCAAACATAGTTTAGTAAATAATCTGATTTGATCTAAAGTTTTAATTTAACTATTAACGTACTATAAAAGATAAGGTGGTCCCTCCCTGCATGTCTTGCACTAGAGAGAACGTGGACAATACTATATCCTTCTGCGCCTTGTCAATTTCTCCGATATAAAAAACGGAGTTGCTTTAAACCTGACATGAAGATAATCATGACGGTACCCCAGATCTTGTTTCTACTACGTACTATTAATATTTATTTTATAAAAAAATCTACAGATGGCAAAAAGCATGAACGATCCACAAAGTCAGGAATGTTGGCGTATCCACCTTTGTCATTATTACACATAAAGTCACAGAAGCTTCGTTCTACAAAACAACATCTAAACTAAACTAAAACAAATACTACAACTAAATAGATTAGATTACGGTGTATCAGCAATTTCTATGCAGATTGAGTTTAATTTATCTATAGAATTCATGGATCTCGCAAAAATATAATTGAATCCTCTCGGAAATTTCAGTGTGCGGATTCTTCATCATTCATCAATCATCATAGCATAAATCAAAATTAGAATGCAGGATTTTAACCTCTAAATTGTTAGCAAGGATTTCAACCGTGATTTGAATAATCGATAATACAGACATAGAAACAGAGATAAACTACATCAACAATGAAATTAAACAGATCTAGAAGTGAATCGTTGCACAAGCATTACGCAATTTGAAAGGAGAAGAACAAAATAAGCCGCAGCAATTCAATGATTACAATTGAACGAAGTTAATTGTGCAAATAGCAATGTAAGAATTAAGAAACATAAATTGAGCGATGAAAAGATATAGAAATTAAAATTACCTTGCAAACAATCACAGTTTTCTGCTTCTTTACGAACAACATCAAGAACAGAATCAATCAACTCAGCACCTTCAGTATAATGACCTTTCGCCCAATTATTACCAGCACCAGATTGACCAAAAACGAAATTATCAGGACGAAAGATCTTTCCAAACGGACCAGATCTGATACTCTCCATAGTACCAGGTTCAAGATCCATAAGAACAGCTCTAGGTACATATCTTCCACCAGAAGCTTCATTGTAATACACATTGATCCTTTCCAATTGAGTATCATTTCCACCTTCACTCACATACTTACCAGTTGGATCAATCCCGTGTTCATCACATATAACCTCCCAGAATTTGGATCCAATTTGGTTACCGCATTGGCCTCCTTGAACGTGCAAGATCTCTCTCATTGTTATTGAATGAGAGTTTTAGGGTTTGGTGTGTTGATTTTGAAGAATCGAAGAAACAATGGAAACGGTTACGATCGATGAAAGAGAGGGATAGATGGAGAGAGATATTTATGGATGAGAGTGGGAGTGAGAAAGAGAGGGAAATGCGGATGGGGGTTAAGATGGTAATAATGTAGGGGCGGGATATTTTTGTTTTGTTATGAAATGTTTTCTGTACCGTTCAATTTTTCATATTGTTGAAGGTTGACAGCGATCATGTTACGGCCAACTATAACCAGCGCATAACTTTGATCACGTTATCTATGAGGCCCCCACCTTTCTTAACTTCTTTTTACGTTATTGCCCCATTGCTCCATTATTGCATCTATTTCGGTGCATTTTCACGATTTAATTATGCTTCCTCAATCATTTCATTTTTTTACTAAATATATTTTCAACTTACTAGCTACATCTTCATTTCTTATACTTAATCATAATAATTTTTTTGTTTTGTGATTTATCAACTTGTATTATTGTTTTTACTTAATTATTATAATTTTTTAATTTTATCAACTTGTATTATTTTATTTTTTTGGTAGAAACTTGTATTATTGTTTTTTTTGGTCTAAAAACTTGTATTTTGTTTATATTCATCAATATTGTATAAAAATTGTATTTAAGAATTATTTTATGTATATATTCAATCAAATCATGTCATTGTACAGATTTGCGAAGATGTTTTAATTAAAAATTTAACTATAAAAGTAATACTCAATATGATTTAATTAGTTCATGTGTAAAACAATTATATTATCGTTGCATAAAAATTAATCTCATAAAAAATTTGTAAAACAAATATCAATTTTTTTTCTGGTCTAGAAATATGAATCAATTTTAGAAGCTATTGAATGTGGTGGAGGTCCGACGAAATAATTGATGTATTTTTCTAATGGTGGTTGTTTTAGAGAAAGAGATATGAATTATGACGAATCGTATAATTTTTATACGTAAAATGAAAGGGTCTCCTTCATGGTGATTAGTCTTTAGGTTAGACGGCAATTAAATCACATATTCATGTGATCAATCCAACATTTCACATGTAACCAATCCCTTATATTTATTCATAGTTAGTTATTTATGTATAGTATCATTTGAATCTTGTGAAATAAGATATTTGTATAGTTTGAACATAATTTTGTAGTAGTTTTTTTCTTCACCAATATCCATCTCACTAGACTGTCTAATTTAGTTCAGGAATCGGTTATATCATTAAGTAGTTTCAGCATTTCCCAGTTGCAGTTGTGGGCAGGGGCGAAGCCTTGTAGAACAATGGGGTAGTTTTGGCTACTCCACATTTTTTATTTTATTTAAATAAATAAATATGTACATTTGTATATTTCGTCACTCAAATAATATAAGAGAAATGATATTGTTACAGAGTTTTTTCATACACAAGGGCATTTGTGTAATTTTCTTCCATATTTTTTATTTTCTTTTTTCTTTTATTGACGACACTTTTCCAAAGAAAGAGATAGTAGAGAGATTGTACTCACCACCGTGTTTCACCACTACCACTATGCTTGTCCTCACCACCACACTGCGAGAGAAAGAGCAGAGAGAGATTGTCCACCATCACCACCAGCGAACAGAGAGAGATAGATCTGGTGTGTGTCGGAGTGATGGCGATCAGAGAAGAGAGAGATTGTCGTCGGAGTAGAGAAAGAGGATGATCGGAGAAGAGAGAGGGTGGTTGGAGAAATAAGACACGGCGAGAAAGATAGTAGATAGTGTGATTTGATAAAGAGAGACGCTAGAGAAGAGAGTGGATGGTAGGAGAAATAAGATCCGGAGAGAGAGATCAGTAGAGAGTGTGATCTGATAGAGAGACGCCGGTGATGGAGGATGGAACAATGAGCTGAAATAGAGAGGGAGAGAGAGAGAGAGAGAGAGAGAGAGAGAGAGAGAGAGAGAGAGAGAGAGAGAGAGAGAGATAGAGAGTGAGAGAGAGGAAATAAAAGAAAAATTAAAATGTTTATACAATGTGTAAGATGTGTGTTATAAAAACATCTGTGATTAAACGCCAGTCGCCTCTTGACTAATTAAAGATTGGTGTGTATAAGTAGTTCTTGCATAGGTTGGACTCACATTTTCAAAATATGAAATTTTCTTTAGAAATAAGAATAATAGAAACAAACTCCATTAAAATTATGATGATGACTTTTTCTGCTCCCTTATTTTCAAGGACCAGGATTTCATACTGTAGAAAAATCACACAGTTTTCACACAGTTCAAATATTGGCTGTTGCTTTTTGATAGACGATTCTAATTAAATATGTTGTAAAATCAATCAAAACAATCATAGTCGTACATAATAGATCGGACGATCCAAAATCAAAACTGCGTAAAAAGTGCGGCAAATATTACAGCAGGAAATTTGCTTCGTGTTTTCAATATTTGCAAAACATACTACTGGAAGATAGTTCATAGTACTATAGTCGGGTAGGAAAAAAAGAGAAAAATACTACTGAACGTTTGAACTCATAGATTATTTAATTTGACGATTTTTTTCCCCACCCCCCGTGCATCATTTTAAACCCCCCAAAAATCCAATTTTACCCCTCAAAATTTCGGTAAATACGAACCGAATTTTTGAAATAGAAAAACAAGTGTTTCAACCGTTTATTTTTCAAAAAGTCCAAAAGAAATCGGTAAATTTTTTAAAATTTTTTCAAAAGAAACGATTTTAAAGGTAGAAATAGAAACCAAGAGGTGAAAAAGAAACTTGGGTTGGAAAAAGAAATCTTCTTTTAATTTATGGATATATTGGGCCTTTATTTTTGGTCCAATAATGCAGGAGGTGATAAGCCCACGTACCACGCAAGTTGTAAGCATTGTGAGGTAAAAGAAAAGAAAAACATAATTACATAAGTAGGGAATTGTTTAAAATCCTACAAATTTAAAGATTTTAAACGTCTGCTACTTAAGTAGATAAATAAATCTGTTACTTATGTAAAAACATTGTATGGTGCGTCAAATTTTTCGTTTTTATAACGTCTGCTACTTAAGTGGCAAAAAGATAAATTGAAAACACATAGGGCGCGTGAGAAGCTGGTAGAGTGATAAAACTAAATCTCAAAGAAAAACTGGCCTAATGATGTTTTTTTCTAAAATTGTGTTGCATTACTTGAAAAGTTTTAATTTTTCTTTTTCCTTTTTATCACATCAAGTAATTGACCAGTCAACAAATTCTAGCTCAACTAGCAAAAACATCAAAACTATTAGATTAAACATCACGATTAGAGTTGAATCTTGATTCCTCCACATTGTATATGTGATTTCAATGACTTATCTTTTCATTTATCTACATTACTTGAAAAGTTTTAGTTGTTTTTATTCTTTTTTTTTCCTTTTTATCACAGTCCAGAAATTCTAGTGAGTCCATCAACACAAATTCAAGAGATTGGAACTTGTTTGGTGTATTGAACTTAGAAACTCCCCACAATATAACAACCCTAACTATCAATCTTCAATTCCGTGGAACATTTTTTATAGCTAAAATCATATCAACATTGTTGGCTATGGTATTTGAAATTCAAAGATAATACTCGAATGATAGCAGCCCAAGATCAATCAACTTAAGTCAACGCGCAACGAACTCGGTAGCGCCCGTCATTGGATTGATGAGTATTTATTGCTCATCGTGGCTCTTCAGCTGTCTTTCGACAAACACTTAATGACATTAATACGCCATTAGAGGCCTTGACTCAGTGTCGAAGGCTATATATACTCCTATGATATAAAGGAGCCAAGTAGACATTCTTTACTCTTAAAACATTCATTTCACACTCTTGTTAACTTGAGTTTTGGAGCGCTTGCGGCTACAAAACTCCTCTCTCATTCACCAAACGAAGAAGAATATCATCGCATACTACTAGACAAAGGTCATGTCTAATCAAAATAAGATAGAATCATTCTTAAAATTACGTTAAAATCTAGGGTCATACTAACTAGTGTTTCTGGGGTACTAGTTAAATATATTAAAAAGAATAATTTTTGTATTGAAAACATCAATCTTCATGTTTATAAAAAGTAGATTACACAAGTTCTCATACATTAATACTACCTTTGTCCCAAAATAAAAGAACTAATTTGACTGATGCACGTATGCCAACGCACGATTTTGATCGCTAATATCTTTAATTCTCTATTAGTAAAAATTATAAAAATTGGATATTTTAAAAATACTCATCAAAATAAATCAAACAAAATCTTATATACTTATAATTATATTTATATATTATTAAAAAAGTATAGTTAAAGCATGATAAGTAAATAATATCATTTAATTAAAAGAGATATAATAAAATACAACGGAAATAGTAATGGTTAGCATTTTCCTAAAATCCAAACCTTCTGATTGTAATATTGATCAGAATTCAGACTTCATTGTAGATTTACTGTGCTTACATTTTGACGTGTCATGACTTGTGAGCAGTAGTACACTACAGACGATCTATGCAGAGTCTTCATTTCCGTTAATTTTTTGGCCTGCCACGTCTTCACCTTACCACCTCGAACAGAGTCACTACACTATTCATTCATTGTAGTACCAAATTTCCAAATCCAACAAGCATTGAATTCCATTTGCGCGTTTTCCATTTTAATTAAGGCAAATATCATCGCTTACTTTTACATTATTTCCATTAATATACAGTATTTATTCAATCAAAATATTCAACCATTAATTTTCTCTTTATAAATAAACACGTCACGCCTATCTTTATTGTATTTCAACAAGTTCAAAGTCAAACCTCAGAGTCGTAAATTCTCAGCGACTTTTCTTCTTACATTTCCCAACCAATTCCGTTTCCTTTTCTAATCAACAACAATTTCATTTCTCCATTACTATTCTTCTCTTCTCTGTAAATAGGTATGTTCTAATTCTTATTATGCTCTCTCTCTCTCTCAAACTTCAAATACTACTATTTCATAGTTCATTAATTATTTAATTACTCGATTATTTATCTAAATGGATTTTTATTTGATTTGATGCACAGGTGGTATATTGATTGAGACCTATATTAGGTTTTTGATTTCTGTGTCGCATTGCGTTTTTTTAATTTCTGATTGTGAAAAAAAATTAAAAAATGGGAGCGGTTTGTTCGGCGGGGATGACGGAGGGAAATGCAGAACTTGAAGGAGGAGGGAAGACTTTGGGGTTTTCTGGAAAGCTTATGAAGAAGGAAAAAAGTTTTACGAATCGGAAAGAAACTTTTTCAGATTCAAGGTCTAATAGTCAAAGTAGAAAGCAAAACAACAAACAAAATGGTGTTTCTGATGAATTCGGTTTATCCACTTCTGCTTCAATTGGGGAAAAACAGGTACTTTTTTTCTTTCTTTTTTTTCTCTGCCTCTATAGTTCTATGATGCGCGTTATTTGGTTTTTGAGTATAGAGTTTGTGTTTGTACTATTAGTTATCACTAGTTAAGAACATGGTTTTAAATTGGGGCCACGGTTATGTTATTATGGAAAAGTGCAGCTAATGCAGTCAAAATTGCGGTTGTGATGTTGTTGTGAAGAACTCAAAATCTGTTATATTGTGGTTGTAATTGCGGTTGCGGAGCAGACCACAATTTAAAACCATTTATGAAAGTAAGCTGGGTTTATGCATTCAAACTTGTTTTTACTCTAGTTATCTGACTTGAGAAATTGCTTCTGTTTAGTGAACTGGTCATTGAGATAATGGAACTCCCAGAAATCCAGAAATGGTTCATACATTTACGTTGCGCAGCTTTTGCTTTATTCAAGCATAGATTGTTTACATTCATGATTTGAATAAGTGTCCCTCCTATAAATGCATTATGTCACCGGCTTACTGTTATAAATGGTTGGGTTATAATCAGCAACATTCAAGTAGTTGCTAACTTTAGCAACTTGCTACTTTCAGTTTGCGTTTCTAGTATGTTGTCTTATGATATGTGATGGAACTTCTTGTTTTTTGAAATCTAGTGTGTAATGATTGATGTCTTTTCTTTTCATAGATGACCCGAAAGAGCTCTTTACTGGGTAAAGCTAGTTATAGGGCAGTGGAAGTTCTGGACACACTTGGAAGTGGCATGCAAAAGTTAAACGCCAGTGGCGGGTTTTCCTCTGGCATGAATTCTAGAGGGAAGAAAGTATCAATATTGGCATTTGAAGTAGCTAATACAATAACCAAAGGAGCCATTTTATTTCACTCACTTTCTGAAGAAAACATGCAGTTCCTTAAGAAGGAGGTCTTACAATCGAAAGGCATTCAGCAATTAGTCTCAACTGATATGAAAGAGTTAATAAGTTTTGCTGAGGTGGACAAAAGGTTGTAGCTTCTTTTAAGAGTAGTATAGTATGCTTTTGTTTTTCCTCCCAATTTCCTTACTGTTCCTTATATCTTATCTTTTTGGAATTTTTAGGGAAGAATTCAATATCTTTTCACGGGAAGTAATTAGATTTGGAAATATGTGTAAAGACCCTCAATGGCACAACCTAGATCGATATTTCTCGAGGTGAGTTTCCTTATACATTGCTTTTTTATGATAACTGAGAAGTTTTTGCTAACTATCATGATCCAATTCATAGATGATAAAACTATCTCACTTTTTTTATATTAAAATCTTTGCCAAAAACAAAATATCAGATTAGACTCGGATGTCTTGGGCGACAAACAATATCAGGTAGATGCCGAAAAGACAATGCAGGAGTTAGCAGGTCTAGTTCATCACACTGCGGTAAGCTAATTAACATTTCAAATAAAGTTCTGCATAACTTTTTATCTCCTCGGTGAACTGATGGCTGAACAAAGCCATTGTCATTGTTTTAGACTTTAGTTTCTTGCTTGTCTGCTGCATAACCTTAATTCCTAGATCTTTTATGAAATCTGTATGCACTGTTCATGCGTATCACCGGGTCTATTCATATGTTTTTTTTCCTACTATAGATATGCTTTGAGTTCTCTGCTGGTAAAATTTAGGGTTTCCGTTGAATGCATTTTATAGTTTCTTTTTTCAAATAACTAATTACCTCATTTTTATGTAGGAATTATACCATGAATTAAATACTTATCAACGCTATCAACATGATTATAAACAAAAAATTAAGGAAATGGAGTCCTTGAATCTTCCTCTAAAAGGTTAGAAGTCAGAATCTTTATTATATAAAATTTCAACTTCCCCCTAATACTTGGTATTTGAATTATTGTTTTTTTTTTTGGGTTTCATTTGCTCAGTTGTCTATCTTATCTTAACATTTTAGATAGAGTATAGTTTGTAATAATTATCCCAACAAGAGATTGGTTTCTAACATCTGTAACCACTATTATGAGCAAGTATTTCCTTATTTTGCTGAAATATATTCATTATCACTAGTGACGAAAGAAGTATTTTCATATTTATCATTTTGGATTTTCAGTCTCAGTGACCACAGAAATATTTTCGTATTTATCACTTTGGATTTTCAGTCTCACTTACAGTCTGTCAGCAGAGCATCTGAAAATTTAAATCCTCGGAAATTAGCTAATGATTGAAAGCTATGCACTCTCTAAAAATGCAGGGGAGAGTATCGCATTTTCTCAAAGTGATCTAAAGCATCAAAAAAAGCTCGTGAGGAACTTAAAAAAGAAGTCTCTTTGGTCCAGAAATTTAGAGGAGGTATATTGTTATTCGTATTATAAAGCAATATTTCCTAGTTTGTTGAATTCAGTATTTTCTCATCCCATGTTCCCCTACTTCTTGAATGAAGTTTTGGAATTAATGTAGCAGTGAATGTTTTGTGGCTGCAGATTTTTCAAATTACAACAATTGACATTTTTTTAGGGAAAACTACGATGATTGACTTATTCTGTTAGAACTCAGGATTGTATTTACTTATTGCAGATAGTTGAAAAGCTTGTTGATATTGTTACCTATATACATCAAGCAATTCGCGAGTTCCTTGGAAACCATGGTATGAACATATCTCTTTTGAAGTACAATACAAAAGCTATATGTAATATAGTTAATCTAATAAATAGCTGCCTTTATATTTGTGGTTGAGCTACATGACATTTCAAGACATCAGATTAATTTTTATTAAGAAAACAAACCCTTGAATATAATCACCGTTTACTGTGTATTGTAAATTTTTCTGGTGAAAGCTTTATTTGGAATTGGAATCATGGTTTATTCCCTGCTAATTCTTTTTTTTCAAGTAATACTGTCATATTTGTTGTTACTTGTTACAGTCTTCTTTCCCTGCCTCTAATGTGCTGATTGGGATTATGGGCCTTTTTGTTTAAGATTCTTAAAAATCATTCTAATATAAATAATTTTGAGAATTTTCTTTTTTAACAAAAGTATGCTATTGGGTGTTTTTTCAAATTATAAAAAGAGATTTATATTTCTCCCTTCTATTAAAAATTATTTTTCTTCAAAAACTAATGAAAACATCTTTTCATTTTCAACATAAAAATAATTTCTTCAGCAAAATCATTTTTTTAAAAGCTTACACAAACATAATTAAAACGTCAAAAATGATTCTTTAAGAATCTTAAACAAACAGGCCTTGTTATGCTAAATCATTTAATTTCCCTGGGGGGATTGGCCTACTAAATAAAAACATTCAGAAAACTTAGACCATTAGGGAATTTCTTAATCACTTTTATGTTTGTGTTCCAGTCATGTATTGGCTTGTATTATAGTCTACTATGCTGCATTATGCATGTGCTGTTGTGTAGAACTTATTGGAAGCAATGCTGTTAAATAACGGCTATAGCCTTTAGCGCTATTGAACAGCGGAATTTGAACAGCTCGCTATTGTTCTGCGATACACTATTTAGTAATTAGTATAAAATTTAGTGAAATTGCGGCACTATAACACTGCTGCGTAGCGGAATTTGAACAAACAGCGATTTTTTGCAATCCACAATTGACAACACAGGTTGGAAGGTCATAACTTATAACAACATCTGATGGTTAAATTAATCATCTAAATTGTTTTGAAATTGTGGGTTAATGCCAGGTACTGATGCTGTTAAGTATGGTAAAGGTCCTCAAAGACTTGGCGAAGCTGGTCTTGCACTACACTATGCTAACATGATCAATCAACTATATATGATTGTAAGTTTTTGTCCCTCTAATCAAATGTGTTTTATACCTAATCAAATATTTATTTTTGTTTAAACAACAATGTATGTTTCTATCAGGCATCTCGCCCTGCTTCCCTTCCTCCAAATACGAGGGATACATTATATCAAGGTTTGCCAAACAATATTAAGAATGCCCTTCCATCCCAGCTGCAAACCATTTCTATCCCGAAAGAGGTATAACCTCCATTTTTTGTCTTGCGATTTCTTATTCTTTTCATTCTCATTTTTTTGGGGGGGGAGGGGTTTAGTCACAACTCACCTGTTTCATGAAGATTGAGTTTTATTTTGTTTTGGATTATTCTAAATAAAACGGAAATTTTCTGCAGCAATCCTTCACTCAGATCAAAGCTGAAATGGATAAGACTCTTCAGTGGCTTGTACCATTTGCCGCAAATACAATCAAGTGAGATATGCAAATGTTTGTTTGATTTTTGTTTATATGTCAATTTTTTTCTCTCCCCATGCTGGCCTTGTTTTCTTGGATGAAAATAGGTTATAATCCCCTGCATTTGCTCATGTGTTTTTGTTTTATTTGACGATATTGTTGACAGAGCTCATCAAGGTTTTGGATGGGTTGGTGAATGGGCAAACACAAGGTTAGTTAAACTTGAATCTTTCTTGGGTGATTGTGTTTACTCGTATAATGTAGAAAAAAATAACAAGTGGAGTTAGCAGGAACCAGGAGAGTCCATGATAACTTTTGTTCCTATTTTGATATTGCAGTAATGACTTTGGCGATAACACGACCAAAGAAAGCAACCCGATTCGCCTCCAGACACTTTACTACGCTGATAAACAGAAAATAGATGTTTACATTATTGAATTGTTGGTATGGATTCACCATTTGATTAGCTCTGTAAGATCCAGACAAAATGCCTCAAGGCCAATGGCACTGCCCACACGGTCTCCTCCCAAGAGACCTGAACTTCAGTCTAAGATGCGACAGTTTTTGATTCTATCATTGGACCGAAACAACAAGCCATTGGGAACTCAACTTTCTCCAGAGGATAGGATGTTGCTAGAGGAAGTAATTGCAAGGAGGAGAAGCCCAGGAATTAGCAAAAGTGAGGAACTTGGTGCTGCCAAGAAAACTAAAGCCAAGCTTAAGACCAATAGTGCTGGGAGTTCCCCTGTTAAGGAGTCCTTGGGTACCACACTCATTGCCAACCACCGAAGCTATAATGTTTTGGATATTATGGATGGCTTAGGGTCTTGAATTCTTCATTCATTTATAGGTTTCGCACTATTTATTTTTTCTTCTGAAGATTTTGCTACTTCACTTTTTTAGATGCCGACATTAATTCTCCAATTATTTTTTGTACAATTTCAATCCTGTATATATCCACATATATAACTCATGATAATATACTGAAATAGTCGAATTCTTACATTGTTTGCAATCGATTGTCTAAAAATTTCTCTCTGATTTTACATTATTACATATGTTTTGAACGGACTCGGATTTGCTATAGTAGACCATTTCACGCAGTTGTTGCAGTTAGGGAATGATAGACTGTTGAATTAATCAGGTGTTTCTTATTTTACATGTCCACCCGTAGTTCCCAAGACAAAAAGACAATTTCTCTCACTAAGAAATGAGCTGTCCACTATAGTATCCAAACAAACAGCATCTCCGTCAGCAAGTAGCTTGTGTTCCCTCTGTCCTCTTTTGCAACCCATGACCATGGTAGAATCATCCAACCCCTTATAATCGCTCCTTGACCGAGGCCACCCCTCTGCAACTGCTGTCATTGCAATCCACAACTGTGCAACTGTGGTAGAACACTCAAACTATGTTCCAAACAGTTAGAAAGCTCACTTTGAATTTACCAAATCATTGAATTGTAACCAGGTTATTGAACAGAAGCTCACTAGTTTGCCTTCATAGTGTAATCAACCATACTATAGTTCAGAGGTTGACCTTCTTGTATGCAGTATTGAATCTATGGTCGTGGGGTGGGGGGGGGGGGGGGGTTGTGTGAAATAGTCAACTGCAACATTAGTATTGAATCCAGACTAAAACATTGATAAAAAGTCATTTTAGTTTAGAATAATTGTAAAAAATAAACTTTAGGAGTACAAATTAAATAAGTACCTTTTCTATAAAAAATTAACTGAACACAACAGTATAAAAAATACAAAAAATAAAATCTTAATTGGATTTAAAACCTTGTTATCATCTTATAGATGCTGAATTAACTGAAGGATCATGACTTTTCTACAATTCTTGTTATCATCTTATAGATGCTGAATTAGTTATAGCTCCTGTTTCTAAACGATGTGGGACATAAATTTCACTAGTATGCTTTGCTAAATCACAACTTTTTCAAGCCTCTTTTCTCTTGCATCCTCAAATCCTTATTATTGTATTAATCATGTAAAAGATGCTATCTTCCTTTCATTCCCATTTACCTTCTAGTAAGCACCTCCATAGTTCTATTTTGTGCCTACCATAGTGTATACAATACTTTAATTTGGTACAATTTGCAAGTTGGAATTAAAAAAGTTTGAAACCCCTCAGCATAATAATAATAATAATTAAATTTCAACTAGTTCTGCTTTCCGTATAAGTTACATATTGTGTTGTGTAACTTCAACTACAATACTCAACTTAAATACATAATATCATATGTCATATTGTCTTGACTCTTGATGGCATGTTTCACACCATCTAGCCATACTTATGAGTTATGTCATGCAATTTGTTGTGCGTTCCCAATCAATCATATTTGCATCCTAGCACAAGTCTTGCTAGTAGGGCTGCCTGATAACGTTTATACAGGATTTAGAACCATGTCGAATTTGTCACGATTGGAAACTACAAAAGCTTGGTGTTACAAAATATAAATATTGATACAGATTAATAGTATTAATATAAATAAATAAATACCAACTATGAATTGGTTTGTCTGCTTTTTGCATCATTTGATGTTATCTCAAATATTGGAAGGATGCGGATGCATATGATTGCAGGGTAGCTTAAACATTGTTATCACTTCAAACTCTTCTTCGACCAATTCATGGTAGAAGGTTACACATCAAATGTGGCCATTTTGTTTGGACTGATGTGGAAATGTACAAAAAATAAAGCTAAGTTCGAATCTCTGACGAATGCTTGTTGTGCATAATTTGGCCTATTGTTAAATTCACATGAATGATACATATTTTGCTACATGTTTGATTGATTAGAATATACCACGTTTCCCTTGGTGGAAATCAATTTGCACAGTCCTTTGTGTTCTTGGTAAATTATTTTAAAATTTCAATTAGAGTTTAATTTTAACATTTTCTTTTCAAGATTATAAGTCGGTTACAATGAGTTAGGTTCGGCCTAAATTGGTGTCAGAGCCAATTTATTGAGCCACTTGTTATAAGTTACTGCTATCAAGCCACTCAGATCACACTTCAAATGTATTGTTTTAGGTGTATTGTAAGTTTCACATCAAATGAAATGTGATTTGAATATACATTTATAAATACAGACAACCTTCTCTTTATAATCCAAATTCTATAAACCAAGAGCATTTAGTGATACAATACATCGTAAACTTAGTTTAAGTGGACTACACCTTGCCTGATCACTTTTAAAAATACATTTCATTTTTTTTTTCCAATCTTACAATTTTAAGAACTTATAATGAGTCTCACAATAGCTCACATGTTAATATTTAGTTGCATCTTAAAATATAGCACTAATAAATTTAGAAGAAAAAAAAAAGGGAAGTTAATCATGAAATAACTCAACTCTTAGTGTGAAGGACATATAAACCACCACTAGAGTGCTATAACATGAGCTAGTTTTTTTCCCATAATTTAATGACTCATGGATTTTAAATGGGACAAACCACCATTTCAATACTTGAATGTGAAATTCTTTGTCACATTAGTTAATGTATCAAAATTGCAAATAAATCCACAAATATCTTTTTTATTAGTCATTTTGGTCCTTGAATTTGTTTTAGATAGTCAATTTAGTCCATAAAATAAAGTATTCTTGTCATTGATAGAGTGGTATTATCCGCCCCTGTCAAATAAAGTAGAGGGAGAGAAGGAAAAAGAGCAAATATAAAATAAGATATTGGAGATGTGTTTCCAATTTTGATACATTCAATTACCAATATATAACAATGAATTACACTTTCAAAACTAAAGTAGTGGATTACACGTTTTAAATGTAGACTTCAATCTATTTTTTTTTGTAATTTTAATACTTTCAATGACTAAAATGGTGATACTACATATCAACATCTTTACCAACGGAACATGAGCTACCAACGGCACTGTATTGTATTTTTTTGTAAGAAATAATAATTAGGCTTCAATCTAAATTTAATTATTATCTTATCAAAAAAAAAAATTACTCCTTTTTAAGATGAAATAATTGATTAGAACGATATTTTTCCTTTTTTTTCCTTCACAAGCTATCTTCACGTTTGTGCTCCCATATGGGTCCCTTCAAGGCCCGCATAGAAAAGCCCGGTAAAATTCCTAAACACAATTTCAGAACGAGCCCGAAAGAAAAATCGTATTCATTTTCTGTGCATTTAAGCAATATATATTTGAAAAAGCCACCTTATCTCACAAAGTTAAAGCCACCTTTCAGCTCCAAATTCCAATTCCGTAACCTTTTCTCCCCAAATTAGTATTCCTATTCCCACAGAAGAAAGAAGAAGTTGCATAACTAGCTTCTTCTTCTTCTTAAAAACTTTCTAATTAAGTACTTATTTAATTAAGTTCTAATCAGTACATGGATCAACTAATTACAAAATTATTTTCAATTTTCCTTACACTTTATCTTTCAACATCAGGAGTAGCATCAACAACATTCACATTCCTTAACAAATGCAATTACACAGTGTGGCCGGGAATTCTCTCCAACGCCGGAGTTGCGCCGCTTCCAACCACCGGTTTCGTTCTTCAATCCGGCGAATCCAAATCAATTACACCACCTTCTGGCTGGGGAGGTCGTTTCTGGGGACGAACACTCTGTTCTCAAGACTCCACCGGAAAATTCTCTTGTGTCACCGGCGATTGTAACTCCGGCAAACTCGAATGCTCCGCCAACGGAGCAACACCACCGGCTACTTTAGCAGAATTCACTCTAGACGGATCCGATGGACTCGATTTCTTCGACGTGAGTTTAGTCGACGGTTACAACGTCCCTATGCTTGTTGTTCCACAAGGTGGTTCCGGTGATAACTGTAAAAGTACCGGTTGTGTTGGGGATTTACTCGGCGCGTGTCCTTCAGAGCTTAAGGTTACGAGCGTGGATGGAAAAGAGAGTGTGGCGTGTAAAAGTGCTTGTGAAGCGTTTGGATCGGCGCAGTATTGTTGCAGCGGCGCGTATGGTTCACCTAACACTTGTAAACCTTCAAGTTACTCTGAGTTGTTTAAGAATGCTTGCCCACGCGCGTATAGCTACGCGTATGATGATAAGACAAGCACGTTTACTTGTGCTTCTGCGGCTGAATACATAATCACGTTTTGCCCTTCCACTAACAGCAACAACCCCAGGTTAGATTCGTTGAATCACGATTACTGTTAATTAATTATTATTATTATTAATTAAATTTGTCACTGTTCTCCAGAAAGATGAAATATGAACGTTGGATGCGGTAATGAGTGAGATTAACGGCTAGTAATTGTTACTACTCTATCTCCTTTACTTCAACAACGACAAAAAATCCTAACCGTTTTTTAAATGTTAAATTCACTCTATATTCTCACTTGTCACAGACTTTTACAGTTATCCTAACCGTTTTTACAGAATGAAAAAAATGAGAGTAATATGATTTCTAGTCACAGACTTGATATTTAATTCATAATGTATAAATATATATACACTCAACTTAATTTTTTAACCGTAATTTTACAATTAATTCACATCCTAATTTTCAATACTCAAATAAAACACTTGTAACTCTGACTCTGATAATCCCAAAGGCACATGGTAGTTCATAATTCTGCATCTGATGGGACCATATTTTGAAAAAGGCGAAGGAGAATTCGTGTATACTCCAACCGAAGTACTTTCTCTAGCCACAATAGTAAGCAAGATTCCATTTTTCACGTACATTCAGTAACCGATATATCTGATATATAATATAAGCTAAATATATTCATTATTCGATAAATTTAAAATGTAAGATTTTGCTTAAATTGTGATTGGAAGGAGTGTGTTGAATCTCAATTGATTGTATGAGTGTAGAATTTTTAGGAGGATAAAATATAAATCAAGCACATTACTACATTAGGTTCACCCTTCTTTAGGCAAAACTCAAGCGTAGCTCATAATACTATTAGTAACTTTTTAACCTTAAATAAATCTAAACACTTATAGTAGTAGTACAATTTTAGATTCAAGATAAGAACTTGGGAAATTTTATTGGGTTTGACTCAATTTAGATGTAAACCATTATTGGTGGCACATTAGATAGATTGATAGTGAGCACACAACTCATTCTTACTTCTAATATTATAAGGTGTCATTCTTAATAAACTTAAACTTATTTTTAGAAATACTAGTCTCTAATTAGTGTGTATTTGGGTTTTCAGTAATTCCTTTTGGAGGAAATAATGTTTGATAATTGTATTTGCAGTAAAAAATCGTGGGAGGGACAAAATCCAAAATCAGATGGCACTGGCAGTGACTCATCACCCCAACTTAACAACGGTTCAATGGTGTACGTTGGTGCATTAGATCAGAGTGAAATATCATTGGCCACGTGTACTAATGTATGGGAACCTAAAATCATTCTCACCATTACAACGGCTATGTGGCTATTGTGTCACTTTTTCCATTTGTAATCACTGCCTCCTTCAACATTTTTCCCTCAAAATTAGCTTCATGAGCCACGTTTCCCACCAAATTAGGTTCATGGGCCACGTGTTTTGATTTACTGGGCCTTCATGGCCCATGTGAATTGAGTATGGCTCATGTATCCTAAAAAGCCCATATGATTAAAAATCTGTGGTTCAAGTTCAACGCTTCGAAGGGAAAGATTCTCTTCCCACCCCCCACAACTCTTTTTCACCCCCCGATTTTCCAATTTTGCCCTTGATTCAAAAGTTCGGAACGCGTTTTCCGAAGTTTTCTTAGTGTAAATTCAGCAAAAATTTCGGAAAACACATTCCGAAGTTCGTTTTCAAGGCAAAAAAAAGTTCGGAAAACGCGTTCCGAACTTTTTAACCAAGGGCAAAATCGGAATATTGGGGGGTGAAAAAGAGTTGTGGGGGGTGGGAAGAGAATCTTTCCTTCGAAGGCATTCTACACATGGATGAAAAACTAGGGAGTGGGTGGCCATTATTTATTTATTTCCTTGTCATTGAGATTAATAGGTATACATAGAATATAATTATTTGTATTGTGGACTATAGTATTCATTTATTGGTCATATAATAATGTAATAAAATTCCATAACAAATGAGCAATGGACTCACATTTTAGTATTTTACTGTTTTCTCTTTAAAGTGGCATGATTAATTATTAAACAGTGAGCCAATTAACATTATGTCACCTTGGCACTTTATAATTTTTTTTATGGATTGGCACTTTATATTTAAATAGCTCTGGTTATGTATATTTTTGTCTAATAGTATCATCTTTAAGTAACTCAATTATAAATTTTTATTTGTACCTAATCTTGTTTTAAAATAAAATAATAATTTATTTATGAACTATTGATTTTTTCTTTTTTGTTGGTTTATGAACTATTGATGTTTTTACTCATGAAATGTACTAAAACTATTTCACTTGCAACTCTTGGATCAAAAGTATACAAGTGTATTGCTGAAAAATTACACCTTTAATGTAAAATATGTGTAAATTACTTATATGTGATACAGTGAGAGGCGCTTTATAGTGAAGGCTACTTGGTGTTGGTGGAATACACACACCACACCAGCACCATTATGTAAGATTATGAAATTCACTATGGGCCCCATTAGATTAGAGATGCTGCTAGTGGTGTAATCTCATAAACGTCTAGCAACCAAGTGTTTATTCATTAACCTGATTATATTATATCTGAAACTTGAAAGATAATCTGATTCTATTATTGCTATTGTTTTGGATCATCTACTTAGTGTCCTATTGTCGTCAATTAGAATTGAGAAAAACACAAATTGGTTAAACAATAAGAGCATATAGCAGGTGTTATATAATATATTATCCTTTACAGTAGTTGCCCAGTGACTGCATCATTGTAGACATTTGAACAACTATCTTCCTTAGTGGAACTATGTATAATTATATTTATAGTCGCATTAGTAGAATTTATTTCATGAAATAGTTTAGTGGTTAAAAATTCAACCGTTGAAATGAATAAATAAGGAATTACACGTCTGAACTTTGGCCCTTATATATATAATGTGATGTCTCTATCAACTGAGTTATTCTCACGGATACGTAGTATTACAAGATTTAAACACTATTTAAGTGAATTTATGTTAGAGGGAGTCTTGAATTTTGACATAGTTGACGGTTACTGATGATCAACTTACAGCAAATATAGATTCCCATTTTATAAAACCGGTCACTAACATGGGACATGGCGCATCCTATCCTAATACTCCTACTGTTTCTCTTTCTATAAAGCAATCCTCCCACACCTGCAAGTGGATGTGGATTCCATGCATTCATTATTTGTATGCAGTCAGTGCAGTCAAATGAATCTGGACCGTTCCCATTATCCAATGCTCTATATACTGCCACTCCCATAAAAATAAAACAAAAAATGGAAAAGGAAAAACTCATCTGAAAAAGGGAAACGCCATTGAACAACAATGAAGTTCTTCCATGTTTGACATACAAATTCTTTTTCGGGCATTTCAAAATAGAAAAAAAAGTTGTAATTTACAGAGAAGATACCTTGATTTATTGGCTTCAAATGTTACTAGATTTGCAAAATTGGTGCTTTTGTAGATAATCTTTGCAAAATTGTTGGACACTGTAGAAGACATTTAATTAATGAGAATGCACTAGGAGCTTTTTCGTCAACATGTAAGTATCTTCTATCAGTTAATGCTACCTATAACATAACTTTTGTCTTGCGACAAACTAATAGAGTCGAGTTGCTCACAATCTAGCTAGAGTGTCTAGCACCGGTACTTATCATTATCCTACCAATTGTAACACCTGCTAATGCTATACCACTAAAATATGCTTAATAACTTGCAAAAAAAGTGAACAACTGACTTGTTAGTAGTAACTATTTAATTCAAATAACTAAATTAACATATTACTATAAGGCGTAAGATACATTCCAAAACGGCAAGTCGTCATCAACCGTATACGAGACATCACTTCTTTGTCTCAAGCATAATATTTTTGCATTTTCTATAAAAAGAATTTGATGGCTACCCTAGTGACGAATATTGCTTTTTCTCTGTTGGAGCAAATTTAGCAGAGAGATACTTCCATTTGATCTTTTAGGATCATCACGTGCACCCAATTTCCTTGTGCTTCTGTTCCCCTGCAAACCAGAGAAATGCAATTAGCATTATGTGTTTCCTAACTCACTATTGTCTGTCTAATTTAACAAAACATTATATCAAGCATAAAAACAGAAGATAAATATAGTTATTCAAGTGTAGGACGACTTTCAATTTCGTAGAGGTAACTTTACTGCTGAAAACATGATCTAAAATGAAGTACCTTTAATTTATCGGATTCGTCAAAAAGATCAAAGGTGCTCAAGTTTCTTGATAACATAGATGAGGAAGGCATAAGTGTCCTGATTTCAACATAACACATACATAAAACTGTAACTGGTAAATATGGAATGAAAACTATACAAAGACAAGGACAAACACTGCTTCATTACTCTTTTACAGTAAATACACCACACACCTTTTCGGCCTAGGAGGTTTACAGGAGTTATTGACTCCTTTATCACTCCGGGCTTTAGTAGATGAAACATCTTTGGGCGATGAAGGATCCAAAATGTCATTTTTTGTTGATAATGAAGAATCGAACAATTCCTGAAAGGTGATTTAACATTATGAAAGGGGAAAGCAGAAACAGTAATTATTTTGTGAAGCACTAAGCAGATAGATAGAAGGACCTCACGAACTTAGCTTTCATTCATGTCAATTAGCATAAATATATTAAAAGGTTCTTGAATCATCATTTAACAATTTAAGCTTCTAGAACATATGGCTATTAAGCATCAACATCTTAAAGAAGCCTTTTTCAACAACTAATTTTAAACCTATGAACAATCATGGATTCCAAATAGTAAACTATTACCATATAAGAGGGGGCCTTTTTAGATCCACATAGATACGTGAGGTTAGTTGAGAAATTCAACTATCTTACGATAAGCAGACAAGATATTTATTACTTTCGCAGTCAATGTAGTAAGTCGGTTCATACAATCTCTCCCATTGGGGTGTAGTATTTCGAATTTTGTGATATATCACGAATTCTCTAGACCAAGGGGTGTTATATGAAGAGAAATGAAACACTCGTGTAGGGGGATATTCGGGGGAAAGTTGGGTTGTAAATACTATTGATAAGTAATCTACTTCAGGATATTGTGTCTTTGTTGGAGTTAACCTTGTAAGCAAAATGTGGTAGCTAAATTTAGTATTGAGGCTGCTGCGTAACACACAACGGTTACTTGTGAAACAGTTCTACAGATTGCGCAGACGACTTTGAGGACCTCAATTCAGTTCATGTGTAAGAAGCTTTGCACATACAACTTGTATGCACCATCTATTTAGGGAGTATTTTGTATTTAAATCAGATCATCTTAGTGTCTCCTAAAGGATCTATTTAGGATAATATTGGGTATTATATCGGTTCAGCTTAGCGTCTCCTAAAGAAATTCAATAAACTAAATTACCGATTTCAAGAATAAGTTAATGTTAAATAAAAGGTAAAGATGGGCGACAGCTTTTCCAATGACTTCAAATTTTAGGATAATTGGTGGTTTATAATACATAAACGAGTTATCTCTAAATTTGTAGCTCCCCAAATAACTATCTGGATATAAATTAAAAAGACGCAAGAAACAGCATGCATTGAAATTAACAAATGGAAAGTCTTTTATAAAAAAAATATGTCTTAGAAATGATATTGGGCCTAACTCATCCTCACAAAACCGGCTTGTAAGGTGAGGATTGCCTCTTACTTATAAACACTTATTCGGGCCATCTCTCAACCGATGTGGGACTTCTTAACAATATGGAAAGTCTTTTATAAAAAAATATGGAAAGTCTACTCACACTCGGTAACTTGCTCTTAGCTTCAACTTTCAAATCAATATGATCCCCTGATTTTGACGAGGAGGACGGAACACACCTATTATATTACACCAAAGAAGGAAATAAGGAAACAACCATAATAACACAAAACAAAGAAAAAACAAAGCATGAATCACACTCAAAAAGTATTACTCACAAGACTAAACTATTTGATTTTTCAGACACGAACTGTGTACAAGAAGGTCCAATCGTCGCCTCTTCATTTGAGAGGTTAAGTCTAGGCTCTGATGATGACTGTGTGTGAAATGTTTCCTGAAAATAATGGATGACCCAATAATCAAAATATAATATTAACAATCTGAAGCTTGCAAAAATTTTGTGGATGAAAAATTTCTATTTCTAATGAAAAAATAGACACAAATCACAACCATGCTGCTTCGCATATTGAACGCCTCAAGTAGCATAACGGTTTTGTTTTAATCTATTAACGGCTAATTTTACCTGCTAACAAGCTACTGAACACAAAACCCGACAATAACTATATGTATGATGAGAGTAGGAGTTAGCAAAACATGTTAGCCATTAGCCAATCAATAGGTTCAAGCTAACTTAACTTACCACCAGTTGAATTTATTTCATTTCATATTCCCTCGACTAAATGCACGCTTACTATCAAACTTAGTTTATTATTAAGTACTAACTCGCAAGATCTGAATTCAACTGAATAACAATGTATCCTTCAAAGAACTATGTTACTGTTAAAGCAGAGTGATTCATATCCACATTGATATATGGAAAGTAAACTCACACTAGGTATCGTGCTCACAGCATCAACCTCCAAAGAATTATCATGCCCAGGCTCTGAAGAAGAGACCGAGACTTCCCTGCATTATTATGCCAAGCAGGAAGTAAGCAGGACACGTATTTGTTCAAAGCCAAAAAATAACACGCAGAAGATCATTAGTTACAAGACTAACCTATCTGATATTTCAGAATCGAACGTCGTACAGGTAGCACCGAGCATATGCTCTTCATCCAAATGGTCAATTCCAGGCTTAGATAATGACTTTGCACTGAATGTTTCCTGCAAAGAATGGATAATCAAATAGCACACACGCACATATATTATTGTACTCTGCCACTCGCATACGCTTAAAGGAAAAACTAGTTGGAAAACCATTTCTTGTGGAAACACAGAAAAACAAAATTATGGCAGTTCAGACATTAGATGGTATGCCTCAACTTGTATAACAGTTTTATTTATCTATTGAAGCCAAAATTTACATGCTATCACGACATTAAACCCTTCAACCCAATAATTAATACGTCAAAGGAAAGTAGGAATTTGATTAACAGGTTAGCCATTAATATTTATTAGGTTAAAGCTAACAATTACATGACATAAAACCCCAAATTAAAATCACTTCCAGCCTCAAGCTTAGTTTATAAATTATAATTGAAATGAACAGTTTATAACTCGATTGAAGTCCATTTTCTCCTTTAATGAAATAATGAATAAAGTTTCAGCAGATTGATTCATTTATAATTATAAGCATATGGAAAATCCACACACCTTAGGTACCTTCCTCGCAGCATCAACTTCAAAAGCCATGTGAATTTCTGGCTTTGATAACGATACAGAGACTTCCCTGTATTATCAAATAAAGCATGAATTAAGGAAATAGCAAAACATTTCAAAGCCCAAATAAAAAAAGAGCAGGGATCACATGTGGAAGAATAGACAAGGAAATAATATATAGACAAGGAAATAATATGTCACAACACTGACCTTTCGGATTTTTCAGAATCTAATGTCGTACTAGTAGAACCAAGCATATGCTCTTCATCTGACTGGTCAAGTGTTGGCTCAGATGATGACTCTAAATGAAATGTTTCCTGGAAAGAATGGACAATCAAATAATATGTATAGTGATACTGCAAGCTGAAGTCCAAATGCATTTTGCAAAACAAACTAGCCAGTGAACCATTTCTTATTTCTTATGAAATGGAAAAACACAATCATATCAATTCAGACATTAGATGGAATGCCTAAACTACTATACCAGATTCATTAATCAATTGAGGCCAAAATTTACATGCTGTCAAGAAATTAAACCCCAAAACCCACCAATAACCAATTGTCATGGGAATATAGGAGTTGGGGAAACAGGTTAGTAATTAATGAGTTCAATCTAACTCAGCTTGCCACTAGTTCAATTGAACACGCAATATATGAACTCATTTGGCCCGCAATCTGTCCTCAATGGACTAATAAATAAATTCAAGCAAATTGTTTTATTTGTGTCATCTGAAATTGTCTAAAACGGCACACTTCACTTCTATATATAATGTGATTACAATAAATGCAGTGAATGCTAAATTGATTGAAAGCTTAATCTACTCCCAATCACTGATATAGTACAGCTAACTAGCTAAGGATATAAATACGTTACTAATTCCAACAATTAGCATACGAAAAGTCAACTTACACAAAGTATCTTGTCTGCAGCATCATAATGCCCTGGCTTTGACAACGAGACAGAGAGTTTCCTGTTTTATCGCACCAAGCAGGAATTACAAAACAAGTATAGGAATTTTAAGCCCAAAATAAACAGGAATAACAAGTCGAAGATCATTAATCACAAACCTTTCTGATTTTTCATAATCTAACTCTGAACATGTAGTACAAAGCATATGCTCAGCATTTGACTGATCAAGTCTCGGCTCCGATGATGACTCTGCATTAAATGTTTCCTGGAAATAATGAATAACCAGACAATATAAATAATAATATTGCAACCAGAAGTTTACTACATTTTTAAGGACAAACAAGTTGGTGAACCAATTCTTATAAAAGATCACAAAACACAAATATCTCAATTCACACATTAGATGGGATGTCTCAATTAGAATGATATTTTAGATAATCTAATAAAGCCAAAACTTATAAGCTATCAAGACATTAAGCCGAAATTTATAAGCTATCAAGACAATAGGGAAACAGGTTAACCATTAACAGGTTAAACCTAACTCTTCATTGGACAGGTAAAGCATAGGTTCAGAAGATGGTTGTGCATGAAATGTTTCCTTGAAGGAATGGATAACCAAATAAGATACATACATAACACTATTTGCAGTATAAACCTCCCATATATTTTGAAGAAAAAAAAACTAGTGCTGAACTATGCATACATAACAATATTTGCAATATAAACCTCCCATTTTCAAAAAAAAAATTAGTGCTGAACTATACATACATAACAATATGCAAAAATGCAGATTTACATCAGTTCATGCGTTAGATGAGATGCCTCAACTAATATCACAGTTTACATGCTACCAATACATTAAACCCAATAAACTAACAAGAAATTTTTTAGAACATTGATTCATTTATTAACATATGGAAGTCAACTCACACTAGATATATTGCTCACAACATCCACCTCCAAAGCATTATGATGTCCTGACTCGATTGAGGAGACTGAAAGTTTCCTGCATTATTACACCACGCAGTAATTAAGGAACAAGCATATTCATTCAAAGCAAAGAAAAATGAAGAATCGCATGCAGAATATAATTACCCACTATTGCTAACCTTTCTGATTCTTTAGAATCTAACTCTGCATTAGTAGTACCCAGTGTATGCTCTTCATCTGACTGGTCAATTATAGGCTCAGATGCTGACTCTGCATCAATCGTTTCCTGGAAAGAATAGACAACAACATAACAATAATTTTGGAATCCAGCTAGCACTTCAATACAATAAAACAAAAGCACGCAACACAATTGCGGCAGTAGGAAAAAAGGAATACTGAAGGGGGGTGTAGAAAAGGTGTTTCCTAAATTGAAACTCCCAGCCCATAAGTTTTAGAACATTTATTCATTTATTTATTAACATATGGGAAGTCAACTCACACTAGATATCTTGCTCACAACATCCACCTCCACAGCATTATGATGCCCCAAATTCGACAAGGAGACCGAGGTTTCCCTATATTATCGCACCAAGCAGAAATAAGGGAACTAGTGTATTAGTGCAGACCCAACAAAAACAAGCAAAAATCACACCCAAAAGATCATTAGTCACAAAACTAACCTATTTGATTTTTCGTAATCTATGAAATCATGACTTGGATGCTCGTCATCTGACTGTTCAAGTCTCGGATGAGATGATGACTCTATATGAAATGTTTCCTGGAAAGAATCGAAAACAAAATAACATAAATATATAATAATATTGTGCTCTGGCGTTCACATACATTTTGAAGGACAAACTAGATGGTGAACCATTTCTTATGACAATGCACAAAACAGTATTATGTAAGTTCGCACATTAGATAGGATGCTTCAACTATTGTAACAATTTTAAAAAGTTATTGAAGCGAAATTTACAAGCAATCAAAACATTAAACGCAAAACCCAGTACAAACTATGTCAAGGGAAAGAAGAAGTTGGTGAACCAACGTAGCCAAACAATGGCTTTAAGTTTCATATGTTTAGATTGCCATTAGTTGATTTTTTTTTTTTTTTGGGTACTAACCCTCTGATTCCCAGGGGAAGAGGGCCCTGGTAATCTGGCCAAGAATTGTTTAAACAAAATATATGCTCACTCTAAAGCTTACTTTATTATTGAACCAGCAATATCTGAACTAAATTAAGGCACATTCTCTCAACCAATTAACTAAATAGAAGAGTTCGAGAAGATTGATCCATTAATCAACATATGGAAAGTCAAATCACACTATGTACCTTGCTCACATCATCAAACTCCAAAGCATTATGATGTCCTGACTCTGGTGAGGAGACTGAAAGTTTCCTGTAGTAATACACCAAGCAGTAATTAAGGAACAAGCATATTCATTCAAAGCAAAGAAAAATGAAGAATCGCAACTCACTAACCTTTCTGATTCTTTATAATCTAACTCTGAATTAGTAGTACCCAGTGTAAGCTCTTCATCTGACTGGTCAATTATAAGCTCAGATGCCGACTCTTCATCAATCGTTTGCTGAAAAGAATGGACAACATAATAACAATAATATTGGAATCGGAAGTTTGCATACATATTGACAATAAAACAAAAGCACGCAACACAATTGCGGCAGCTAACACATTAAATGGCACGCCTCTACTAACACATTTACTTTAATCTATTTTAGAATATATTTACCTGATAACAGAACATTTAAACAAAATTCAACCAACAACTATAACTATATATGTCAGAGGTAATTAGGAGTCAGGGTACAGGTTGGCCAACTAATTTAGCTTATTTCATATCAACCTGACTTTGTCAACATCATGTACAATTATTCTCAACTTTTTTTCAAAAAAATTTCTCTGACCTCTCTCTAGCTTTCTCTCAGATCTGCTCTCTTCCTTAATCCAAAACCTACTTCTGCGATGTAGATGAAGAAGATGGTGGTGCGATGAGCGGCGCTGCCCTCCGCACCACTGTGGTTCAATCCGGCGCCGGTGTTTGTACACTGTGTTTCCGGTCGGTGCTCTGTCAGAGGTTGGAGTTTATCGTGGTGACAGATTTGGTGTTTGTTGGCCGGATCTAGTTGGTAGTGGTGGTTTTTGTGGTGGTTTCGTGGTTGTGGTGAGGAGTTGCAGCGGTGGTGTTGGCGTGGAAATTCAATACTCACTTGGTTCATTACTGCATCCTACTAAGATTCCATTACTCACTTGAAGAAATTCAATACCATGCCACAAACAATGTGTAGTGTAAATCATACTAGCTGCGTAGACAATCATATATGGTGATGGATGGTGGTGAGGTGCTGTGATGATGTTGTTTTTGCTACTCAGACATTTTTGGCTTGGGTTTTCTCTTCTGGATCTGAGGTGAAAACCCCCATGGTGGTTGGATTTCGGTGTTGTTTTTATGGGGGATGACACTGTTTTAGCTGCTCGTGGTTGTTTGGGGTGGTGGTGATTGGAGACTGTTGGATGGTGCTCGTGGCTGCTGAACCAAATTTTGGTGGTGGCTGTGGTGGAGATGGATACGGTTTCGGTTTGGTGGTGGTGGTGTTGAATCTGGTTTCGGTTAGGTGGTGGTGGTTGAGCGGTGTGTGATGGGTTTTCTTTGATACTGATTCTCTGACCTTTTTTCAAATCTGTTGAGATTTGCAGGACTCTTTTTGAGTCGCTGAGGGTTTCCAAATCTGTTGAGATTTGCAGGTCTCTGTATCCGGTTGACCTATGTCACGTCGGTGTTGACTGTTTGGAGGCGGTCTACGTGCTGAGATGCAGCTGCCTAGGTCCTCATTCTATCGGTGTCCCATCAACTTTTATCTCATGGAGTTGTCTTTTAGATTCTTATGGGCCGGTCACTTTTGATTCGAGATCGGAAGTTAGTGTCTAGTGGTATCTCTATGGGTCGGGTTGTTGTCTTCTCTGATAGTCTGAAATTCTAAGAATGGGATTAGAGTGGACCTCTAATAGGTGGTGTTTGTTTTTGGTATTTTCAAAGGCGTTCCGCTTATATACGGCGCTTTTGTTTGTAGTCCCTCTTTTACGGGTCTCTGTCCGTCTTGTACAGAGACTTGGTTATTAATAATGTACAATTATTCTCAAGCTTAGTTTACTTTTGAACTATCAAGATCTGAGCTCAATTTAAGGATTGATATTATGTGCAATTATTCTCATGCTTAGTTTACTTTTGAACTACCAAGATCTGAACTAAATTTAAGGATTGATCACTCCTTAAAAGAACCAGCAAGTTCAAGCAGATTGAGTATGCAGTAGTTATTAGTTAGTAAATCATAATAATCAAGATTTATCATGTAGGGAAGTTGAAAAACAACTAACTGCTCGAGCATCCAGCTCACAGCGTTAGTTTTGATGATAATCAAGGGATATTAGATACAGTGATGTTGCATCTCATTCCCACACAGAAAGCCAATTCTAGATGAGTATATTAAAGTTTAATGAGCACTTAAGTTGCATTAACGGAATCGTCAATGATCTTCAGACAAGAAAACAGGAAAATATTAGTGCAATACTCAACCTCTTGGTCCAAATTATGTGGGTGATCATGATCAACTGATGAACTGTCTTCAGTATCGATTTTCTCATTTCCTCCTTTGCAACAACAGGCAGCCCTAAACTCATTCAGCTGCTTTTCCAGCTCTATATTTTTTTGCTTTTCATATCCTATGCTTTCATTGAGACTTAGTATTTTGCTTTCCGCTGCCTGATTATGGAAAGAAAAAAAAAGGTAATTATAATACACAAATAGTTAGATTATCTGCGGACATCATTGTACAAAGAACCATAACAAATGAGAAAAAATAAACTATGGTCGTGAAATTAATGATTGATATTAGTAAAAAGCATTACCTTCAGTTTGGAATTATATTCCTTCAATACATTCCATAAGACTCTTGCAAAATTCCTCATTATAATGTGACTTCTATCATTCCCAGAACGGCTATCACACTCTGACTTTAAAGAGACAGAACTGCTAGCATCTAATTTACACACTGTTGACGTATCTGTCATAAAACCATAGTCAAGACGACAGTTGCTGGTCCAAGAGACATATATTTTTGAAGTAAAAGTATTGCATAGTTTTAGTATAAAAAAGTTAAATCGACAATAGGACACCTCAAATGTTAACATTGGGTACATTATTTTTGAAGGCTCAATGTTCAAATTGAATCTATTGGAACGGGAATAGGTTACCATTTGCTGTGCAGTATATAACAGAAAAAGAATAAACAGAACAGATAAATAAATTTAACACAAATTTTAAATGTCCAGAATTACCTTTCTTCGAAGTGATATGTTCTTCAACACCCTTTTCATCATTCTGAAAACAGAAATAACTTTTAGGGATTTACGATATGGTACAAGCTAAATTATTGTCATACTAATATATATGAAGACCATTTTGTTAAAAGTTTAAATTTCCAAGAGTAAAACATGTTGCTGCCAGTTATTGAATATCAACGGTCAAAATCAAAAGTTTATTATAATAACTAATCATGAATACACCATGCTATGAACTAATTCTTATTTAATATCAGATAAGCATGATAGTATGGTGAACACAAAAATGATGGTGTTCTCACTTGTATTAGTATACATCAAATTAAGCCTCTAAATGCATGATAGTTTTTGTTTTGTAAAAGTCAAAGCAAAAGGTGTATCTCCAACTTTTCAGCAATGTCCCCCACCTTATGTTGCCAAATCCCAAATATCTTCTTTCCGAAATGGACTGATTACATTTCTTTCTCATTACTAAGACGACATCCTTAATTTCCAATGTTTAAACAGAAATGTCCTTATATCTTCCACGGATATTTCTGGCATTACACACTTGTGAATTGTCTTTATGACACCACAAGTTTATAAGAGCCGAAAGCTCACTACTTGTTCTTAACAGCAAATAGCTTATGCAAAGAATATTAAAATGCGGGCCAATATTACTTCCCATTTCAATATAAAAGAATATTAAGGCTATATAGTCATACACCCATTTATAACTATCAAACAATCTCTACTGATTCTTTCAAGAAAAGAGCCAAGAAAGGAAGTGAAAATGAACCTGCACAGTATGCTCACTAACAAGTCTCATTCTCTTTAAATGTGCTAATGAAGGTGATTGCTTTGTACTATCAATTATGGAAGAAGGTTGAAGATGCCTTTTTTTGGGAACAATATTAGATGGTTCAACTTCATTATACCTAACAAGAATGAATGAACAGAGATACTTAGAAACCATTCCGAGGTAAATATGGAATTCAAGTTAGATTATGTGATGAAAAGAATTTTACTTGATTTGCATGTAAGGAGAAGCCTGTCTAAGTAGGTGAGAAGTATCGAGATAATCATCCTCTCCTGACTTTGCTGTTAAAAGCTGCAAACAGAAGCAAAGAGTAGAGTTTAATATTAGGAATTAGCAAGATTCATACATTTGGAAAGATAAACTCAAATATTTATCATAAAGGCATGTGATTCTCATGAAAAAGAAAACTCCCATAAGGCAAAGTAGTATCTATATACCAAGGTCATGCGCTTCTTGCCCTCTAAATAATCTCGCAAATACCTTGTTAACTGCAATAGTGGTAGACAGAGTCAAACTTGTAATCCTTTCACAATTCAAACTTCAAAGTTGTTATCCAAAAAAGATATCTATGACAAATAGAATGTTGGCATATGTTTTTTTGTTGAATATGGCATTGGTCATCAGTAAAGAGATACAGTAGTAACAAAAAAGACAACAAAACCCTCCAACAAAATATTAAATTACTAAAAACAAATACCATAGAATTTTGAAAGTGCTTCTGCAATTGTTTCTTGGGATTTTTTTGGTGCTCCAATAGAGACTGTGAAAAGAAAGAAAAATTAACAGCGTAAGCAAATAAAGAACAAACTAGGGAAGGTAAATATGGAACTTGACAAGAGAAAAAAAAGATTAAACTATTCTTAAACTTCGGAAGCAGTGTAAAAAACAACCAAGTTCAAGTAATCAAAGGCATTATGACTTGGATTCATAATTTCAAGTGTAGCCTACATACTCTTAAACATAAGCCAAACACCATCAATGTGTTGTTGATAAAATTGCTTTCAACCAATCTTGTCCCCTACAACATCACAAAGAAAAGTTGAGATGAGGGTAAAAGCAGAAGATTTACAATAACAATCAAGTCTTATCCCTTTAGGTGGGTTCACTAGTCACTACATTGATCAATCAACCCCATTACAATATTGCCTATGAGATTAGGAAATGATGGGGTCAAATGTACCAAAATTTTGTTCCTAGAAATGAGAAAATTTACTTTTTGATCACATAGTTTATCCATACATCAATGAATTTTACTTTAATAATTAGTAGACTTGCATTACTTAGACTTTATGAAGCCCATGGGATGCATTTTATTTATAAAAAATTAAGGGCTACATCGAAGATAAAATGAATATTAAAAATGGTTATAGGTTACACACACACACACACAACATTAAACATTTAAACCAGGGAATTTTGGGGAAAACTTTTTCTCTAACATACAACATCATCCATAAGTAAAAACAAACACGCTGCCTTCTTCTTAAAAACTATCTTCCTCAATTCCTCTCACTCAACTTTCCTCCATCATTTCTACCCTTTCTCTCCCTCAAAATACTTGCAATGTGCATCTGTCCCAAACAACAAACAAAACAAAAAGGTGTGTCATGACTCAACTATTAGCAGTGAGTTGTTCTGCTTATGCTGTCTTAAGTGGTAAAAGCACTGTCTCAAGAATAAGTGCAGGCTTAAGTGGTAAAAGCATTGTTCATACTTCATATAATATGCAGGCACATGTAGTTGTCTAAGCCTTTTTAGTGAGAGCCTTCAAGAGATGAATGTGTGTGTATGTGTTTTACAACGGACAGAAAAGGTAAATCAAATAACATTTCAAAGATACCATTACAATTATAATATTATAGTATATCCTAAAGTTCAACGCACCACAATGCTCAAAACCAAGCTTGGTAGTATCAAAATGGAAAAAAAAAAAGGAATGAACCTGATTTCCTGTTCTTTTTTCTCTTTCTGCTCCAGCAAGGTCAATGATAGTCAAAACAGCATCATTTGACTTGGAATTGACCACTCCTTTACATTTCTTAGGAACATCACGAATGCATATGATGCACTGTGACCGGCTACAGGTAAAAAGAAGGAATCATACCTTAATGGTCATAAAAAAGAATGGGCATATGGTACATTAGTCATTAGAGAAAGGTACCAAGGAATCAGAACTTACTGATCATAAAAATATTGGCTGTATAATATTTAGAGAAAGTTGCCCGAAAAAGGTGTGATTCATATAAGAAAACTTAACAAAACCAGCAACTATTAACAATAGATTTATTCAAAATATGCTGAGCTGCATATCATTGTCGGTATTTTCTTCTTTTTTACTTTACTGTTTCTATCCGTTTTTGGATTAAATGAAGCCTTTATGGTAGCAAACCAAGTACTAGCATCTAAATACATGACAACATTTTACATGCTGATTCTATTAAAAAAGTGTCACATAAATATTCAGTGTAACACAGGCTTTCTAGTTAGTTAATTAATTAGTAGAGGTGCTCTCAAGCGAAAGAACCCACCACATACTTCAAACAACCTCTTGTATAATTACTATATTTAAGGCTTTCCACGGGAAGAAACACAAAGCCACCAACAAAGGAACTGTGCCGTTTGAGGAAAGAGGAAACATTCAAAGATTCGAACCCCTGTCATCCCACTTATCCACCTTAAGGGTGGAATTTCTAGCCACTAGGCTACTTGACCAAAAAAAAACCCACCTTGACTGACTGTTTGTATTTGTCATTGCAGTTGCACGTTTTATCACAGCATGTGCTATCAATGATTCTGCCTGTTCAGCATTAGAGATGAGAACCTGTTTGTACAAATGCAGAAAGTGAAAAGAAAAAAAAATAACACTAACCATGTAATACACATCCACTGAAATAAACAGATGTAGCTATAAACCTCTTTTTGTCCTCTTATGGTGGATTGTTGCATACTTAGTTCGCCACCATCTGGTAATAAATCAAACAGTTTTTCTGCTTTTCCCCGTTCAGTATATATCTCAAATATAGCTATGTAAAAAGATCTGCCAGTTGCACCAAGAAATGAAATTGACATTTGAATTAAACAACATAAATGATCAAGCACAGTTGCAAATGATTTTCTATAGCTTGTCACTATTCTGCCATGTTCATGTTTACTGAGAACAGTTAAACATACAAAAAATCCCTCGAGACTCGAGAGTATTTTGACAATTACATAAGCTCTTTAAAAACTCAAATGTAAGGTATGATACTCTGATTACATAACATAGCCAGATACGATGCATATCTGAGTACAGCTTAACTTGAGCTTAGTGGTGCATTTCATTTAAAAAGTACCAGTTTATAAAAACTTATTAAAAAAACCCTTAAAGAAAATAAATGATCAAAAATAATCTTGCATTCACTACGATTTTTTCAATAACAGCTTCTCGTATAAGTTGAAATTAGCTTCTGCATCTCAAATTTTCTAGAAATCTCTAGTTTGACTACTCTATAAACATTCCATAAACGTGTAAGAGAATTTTTCATGTGTGAGGAACCATAAATTTATTTCAACTTAGAAGCTCTGATAAGCTAGAAGCTAAATGAAGGAGTCACTTGACAAATAATTTCCATAACTGATTTTGAAAATGGTAATGAAACAAACAATACAACAAATCAAAGGCATACTATGTGTTATATATGTACAGCCACACAGGTCATCAGATGATTTGGAAAAGACAAGCATACCTATAAGCCTCCGTCTCCTTGAAAATATGTCGTAAAACAAGAGGCACCATACCAGGGTTCCTTGGGGTTCCGAAAACAGTGTGAGTCTTACCGGAACCACTGGGACCCAATGCAGCCAACATTCCACTTTTACCCTTGATAAACTCATCCACCATTGGTTTCACCATTCTATCATATACTTCAACCTGAAACAAAAAAAAAAAATCAATCACACTGTTAACCGCAAAAAACCACCAATGCAATGCCGAAAAAAATGAGAGGAAAAATTACCGTTATCATTACCTGAGATGAATCAGAAGAAAAAACGTGAGTGAAACCACCGTAGGTTTCTGATTTCACTCTCTTCGATTCTTTCAAATCAGAAGGAACTAATAAAGTTACTGATTCCGAATCGTTAATCGAAATGCAAGAAGAAGAGCTCTTCTTCTTCGTAGAGTTAATCCCTGACGTTGTGATCTTCTTCGCTGGGTTTTTAGGCCAGGCGGTTTTGGCTCTCGCTTGCGGAGCTTGAGCGGGAGATTGAAAAGGTCTGATTCTGAGGAAAACATTCAGATTCTCGTGCTCTGATGTTGATGAGGGATTTTGAGGTGTTTGTTGAGATAACAAATCATCGTTGGGAAATGGTGTGATTCCGTGTATATTTGAACCTTGCGGTAGTGGAGTAGCGCGAGCTCTCCGTGGAGGGTTCCGGCGAACGGTGACAGTGTAGGGACAGGATTTTGGGGTGGCGGTGTCCATTGTTGGTTGTGGTGGTGGCTTCTCCGTCGGTCCGGTAAAGAGGAAATGGCGGAAATGTTGGGGGTTTTAAATTTTGGGGGAAAAGGAAAACAGCAACACTAGGCGAGAATTTGAAATGGCTCTGCTTTTTTACATCCTTTTTTCCCGAGACAAGACTTATATATATACGGAGTGAAGTAGTACTAGTAGTGAATTTGAAATGGCCACTAGTAAATTTGAAATGGCGGATCGGTAGTTCAACTAGTTAAATTAGTTGAGTTAAGAGATAAAGAGTTTGAGGTCCAACTTCCTATCCTGACAAGAAGAAAACTAAACAAACTAACAATTTACCATTCCAAAAAAATGGCTTTGGCTTTTTTTTTTTTTGTGCATAGAAGAAACGGTAAAGCCATTATAAACTCACACACACAAGTGAGGGAGCCGAGGTTCGAACCCCGGTCCTAGCGTCCGGCCTAACAATTTCAGTAATTTCTTGACAGTTGAGCTAGGACTTGTAGACAATGGCTTTGACTTTTAGAAAGAAAAAAACTTTTCAATTTTTTTCTTTTCGGTATAAAAAACCACTCAAATTTTTTTTTTGTCAAGTAGTTTAGTGGCTAAAAATTCCACTCTTAAGGTGGATAAGTGGGATGATCGGGATTTCAACCCCAGCTTCCTGCATATATAATGCAATGTCATACCAATTGAGCTAAGCTCATGGGACAAAAAACTACTCAATTTTAATCATTCTCTTAATTTTTTGTTAGGATTAAATACAATTTTAACCTCCAAATTTTCATAATCGATCATAATATATATCATTCTACTAAATTGGTATGTCGTCTAGGTATAGTAGGTTGAGTGGTATTTTAACAAGTACATATTCGTCTCTTTGATAAAAAAATTTATTGGATAATGGTTCTGATATGATATTTTGAACTATGTATTGCGAAAACTGATACTACTGATGGTGCTCTTATACTGCTAATGAGAAATATTTTTATATGCGGAGGAATACTCCAATTCTATTATTCTCATACTCCAATTCTGACTGCCGACATGTTCGCTATCTAGACGACGAACGCTTTTGCTCGCTATGTAACATGCAAAATTTGGTGTTCCAGTTTTGAGATTTTCCACACTCGCATCTTAAGTAGCGGGGGAGTAAATTGGAAATGATAGGGACATCCCAGTGTAATGGAGGGTGCGGAAAAGAAAATCTCAAAAAAAGAATACTTCATTGAAAAGGTTTTTTCTAAATATGGGCAAACCAAATGTTAAGCCCATTGTTGTGGCTCTCTTCCCCGTGAATATCATTTTGATGTTGATGAATCACTAACACTTATTCTGGGTATGCTTGTACCTCCCTGTCTGTTTGATTTTGCGAAGGAGATGATTGCTAAGTCCGATGATAAAACCGTTCTGGCAACCAAACTCTCACGTGAAACAACGAAGGACTCTCATTTGCTTGAGCTTTTCAAGCATATTGGTGATGTCAGCAGTGCCAAGCTTGCTATTAATCAAGAAACTGGCTTAAGTGGGCAATTTGGCTTTGTTACCTTTGTCACCAAGGAAGATGCTCAGAAGGCTATTGAAGAACTCAATGGATATGTGTATGGCTGGGACAAAAGCATCGTGGAAGTTGATCGGCAAAAAAATGAAAATCGGCCGATTTTAGGGTTTTTGGCGATTTTTTGGGTTTTCGGCCGATTTTAGGGTTTTCAGCCGATTTTTTTTGTTTTCGGCCGGTTTTTTGGGTTTTCGGCCGATTTTAGGGTTTTTGGCCGATTTTAGATTTTTCGGCCGATTTTTGGTTTTTCGGCTGATTTTAGGGTTTTCAGCCGATTTTTTTGGTTTTCGGCCGATTTTAGATTTTTCGGCTGATTTTAGGTTTTTTGGCTGATTTTTAGGTTTACGGCCGATTTTTTGGGTTTAGGGTGTTTTAGGTTTTTTGACCTGTTATATGGTTCAGGCCGAGTTTTTTTATTACAGTTATTCAAATAATATCGAAAAAAAATGACAATTTTGAAAATGAATTACTTTGTAATTCATTACCTTTTCCAAACAAAGAATTTTGAAATGAATGGAATTCAAATGTATCATCCAAACAAAAAATTTTGAAATGAAGGGAATTCAAATGAAAGCATTTGAATTCCATGAAATGTCAAAATCCCTTAAATTTTAAAATGACTCATCCAAACACACTCTAAATGTCTTTTAATATTTTATCAGCACTTAATATGGAATTTATCATTTTATTAGTTCTATATATATTCAGTTACAACTTACAAGAGTAGGCTCACAACATAACGGTGAATTATCATTCGATTCATATATCGAGTTGGTTTATATTGACAATGCATTACTTATTTTTGGCAAAACTCTCAATTATTAACACCTTTTTTCCTCTCGGATGGTTAGGATCAACAATATTTTGACAATGCATTGAACACTTAAAATTATATCTTTGTAACTTAAATAATATAACTTTTATTTTGAAAGGAAATGATATAGAATATTAGTCCACTGATTGACTTTTTTTCTCCACAAAAATAAAGGCATAGTACTAGTCCAATGATGACAAAATGCTTTGGCCTGGTTATGCTCTTTTATGCGAGTATGATGAAGGGTTATCTATGGACATTTGAAAGTTTATCTGGCAACTTGAAGTACCTGAGAGGGTTAGGATCTTTGATTGGCCTGTTAATCATGGCAAGCTATTAACAAATGAAAGGAAAAGCAAAATGAATTTAGGGGCCTCTGTATATGAGTTGTGTTATGGAGAAACTAGCCTTCATGCTATGACATTGTGGTTAAATGTATGTGGTCCCTGGTGCTATTAGATATTCTTTCTTTAACACCAATTTAAAGGAGTGAAGATTTTCGATGGAAGGATTATAATTTATCAAAAGTATATTATTGAGAAGAGATGTTATTGCAACTGGGTGGCGGTTGGTCCAGAAAATTTGGCAACTGTTGGATTGCAAATGGGAGGTGAATTTTAGTGATATCTATCGTTGAAGCAAATATGTGTGCGGATCGATTTGCAAACATTGGTTGTAGGGGTAGTATTTTTGTCCATAGCTAATTAGAAAGAGGTTCCTTGATGTAAAAGAAATTACTACTTCTAGTTTAATTTATCATTAGTTTTGTCTTTGTGGACCACGATCCTTTTTTTTTATGAAAAAAAAAAACATCTAAATTTGGTCATAGCGAGGAGTACGCACCCATTCTATATTTTTGAGAGCCGTGGTGAGGAAGTTGAATCAATTACGGTCGTTCCAACTTATGCATTTATTAGGATCGACTCTGATGTTCGACAATGAATGTGAAATTGTGATTGATATGTGTGTTCTCAATTATGTGTTGAGAGGAGGACAATTTTTTTTTAATTCTGTTTATCCTTTTTTACTGAATCATTGATGGACATTCAACCTCGAATTGAGCTTTTAATTTTTTTTATGAACAAAGACAAATTAAAGATAATATTGGACCTTTTAAAATGAGTTTTTTTTTTTTTTCTTAAGAAGTACCATGTAATAAATTTTGTTTAGAACCCAAAAGGCGGAGATTCAGTTCCATAGGAATGAAAGTACACCTGAACCATTAATTTTTTTACAATTTAGTCCATAAACTATAAAAATACAGAGCTGCAGTTTGAACCCTGGATATCTCACTTATCTACTTAAGGATGAAATTTCTAACATTAGGCTACCTGACAAAGAAAAATACTTTGATCATCGAATTTGTCTGGTTATATTCTATCGTATAATATAATTTAAAAAATTTATTTGTAGCGTAATAAGATGTTGAATAAGACCCCATTTGGATTAGCTTATTTTTTAGCTTATACAAAACAGCTTATGCAAATAAATAAGATTTTATGTTAATTTATAAGTTCTTACTAATGAAAATTGTATTTTTATAAACTATTTTTTCATAAACTACCTTGACAAATTTATAATAATGCATAAAAACTTATTTATTTGTATAAATTATTTTATATAAACTCAAAATTAAACTAATCCAAACGGGACATAAAGTTCAACCATTTATTCCACCTCAACTTGCCTGTTTTCAACCCTTTATTCCACCTCAACTTGCCTATTTAAGTTCAACCTTTGTTTTCAATGATAATTTTTAGCAATGTGACTTATATATATTCCACAATATCTATCTGTTCAAGACTTGGAATGGCATGGCTTCAACGGAATGAAAGTGCTTGACAGCAATGCCCCAAGACAAGTAACCGCCCAAACGAAAACCACCACAGAGATAACCGGGATACAATTGTGCAGATACACTTTTTATTTCTAGTATATATATATATATAGTTGTTTCTAAATTTAAAATATACGGAGTAATTACTTTCAAAAAAAAATAATATACGGAGTAATTGTTTATATTATATACCTAACTCTTCCGATATACTCATTCTTATATTTTTTATAAGAAATAATTCATTTTTTAATTTTAATAAATATTTCATATATTTAAAAATTATTTAGTTGTAAAACATTTTTTCTTAAAATATAAGTAAAAATTTGTCAATAAAATTGATGTATTTGGTCAAAAATTAGATCAAATTTATTAACTTTTATTGATTTATTTTTGTTTATATTTTAAAACGAAATGAGTAGATTTTAAATAGAAGACTGTGTCGAATTAATAATTGTTTATAACCATCTAATAAAATGAACAAAATTAATTAAATAAATTAGAGCCATTAGATATTTTATGTACCAACTGAATGGAGGAATTACAATAGGAAATATATATATATGTGTGCGTGTGTGTGTCGTAAACTTAAAGATCCCAAATTCAAGTGTGTTGGTATTTTTAGAATGAGGTGTTATTTGAGATCTTAGATAAAAATTTTTTTGCCTAGGATGTGGATTTATATTCTGTTTGGGAAATCAAATAAGTATGGTTTATAACGTTTAACTTATAAGTTAAAAGCTTTATTTGATCAGTTTTTAAAAAAGAGTTTATAGTTTATTTTACTAGCTTAATTATAGCTTATTTTTCAAACGTTATTTCAAGTAGTTTATGAGCTTATAGCTTATTATCTTTTCTTTCAATTTTACCCCTATCATCTTACTTGAAAAATATTAAGTATTAATTAAACACATCATTTCATACTTATAACCTAGTACAACTGTTAATTTTATCAAACACTACAAATTCAATCAACTAGTTTATCCGCTATAAGCTAAAAGCTAGTTTATAAGTTTGATATAAGTTCATCCATTATAAGCTAACTTATCAGCTATCCGCTATATTTTAGCAAACAGAGACTTAGAGTTTATGCTTTAAAGTTTGGCAATGTACATTTTTAGTATTAAGGTCTTCCTTATTTGTATTGAACATCATCATCTCACCTAAATTTACTTTATAAAATAAAAGTGAATGTGAACATTGTAAATTAAGAATATTTAATTTAATTATATTTAGGTGTAAATTGGATATTCTTCGTGCACAACTGTAGAGACCAATTTTCCAACAAAAAAAAAAAATTGACTAAAAAATAACGATCTTTATTCATTCAAACTTGTAAAATACATCAATTAAAATCATTACATATTCAATCTCGTTAAAACTAATAAGAATGAATTAGCGGACTGCGAACAAACTCACACCGATTTCCCAATTTTTATAATGACAAATTCTCCCTAAAATATTTAATGTTGCCGCATTCGCAAGCAAAGGATTGAACTTCAATTTGATTTTTTATTTTTTGGGTACAAACTTCAATTTGATTCTTATTATAGTAATAATAAAGTAATTTTACAAAAAATAATAACAATGTCATAAATACCTTAAAATTTACGTATAAGATAAAAATATTGTTTTTTGTTGAATTATTTTGGAGTAATTTTGTTATTAAGTTGTCTAGTGGCAATAATTTTACTTCTAAAGGTGAATGCTGTAAAATTTCGAATTTGAAATCCGACTATCGCATATTGTAATGTTCCTATTAACTGTCCATTTGATCCGCAAAATATAAATATTAGACATAACAATACATGCATGATATATTTTGAGGTGTTAAACAAATTTTCACTACAAGAAAACACCCAAATAGCGGCAAAAAACGGCCGGAAAGCAAGAAAAACGGCCGGAAAATTCAAAAACTGGCAAAATTACCGGCGGCCATGATCGGCCGCAAAAAACGGCGCCGGAAGCAATTACCGGCGGCCACGTCCGCCGCAAACTCCTGCACACAGACTGACACGTCTGCCACGCAATTACCGGCGGCCCAGGCCGTCGCTATTCCCTGCCACGCCTGCTGGTTGGATTACCGACGGCTGGGACCGTCGCAAAATATATGTATTTATGTTTTAAAAAAAATTATATTATTTAAAATTATATTATTTATTTAAAATATTTAGAAATAAAAAAATAAATTAAAAGGGACAGAACGGTTCACAACAACAACAACACCATCATCAACAGTATCTTCTTCAAACCTATGTTCTTCAAATTCATTCATCTCCCAAACTATCTTCTTCATCCATCATCATCTTCATCACAAAAAGAAGTGTTTCAATTTCAATTTCACAAATCTGCAAATCTCACTCGTATTTCAATTTCTCAGATCCAAACCCCCAAATCTCCATTGTTGCAGTTGGTAGAGCGATTGGTTTCATTTTGATGGAAATCGTTGGGTTTCGTTTTCATGGGAGAAGAAGAAGAAGAAGGGTGGATCGATGGGGTGTGGCTGTGTGGGTTGTTTCAAGAAGAAGAAAAAGAAGGGTGGAGCTATGAATGAACGAAGAACCTTGCCTAGTTTTTTCTGTTTTTGCGCTGCAGGTTGCTTATGTTTTTCTGTTTGTTTGCTGTTGGTTGTTGCTGGCTTGTTCTTCTTGTATTGTTTTGGTCTCTTCACTAGTAAGCCTTATACCAATGTGTTGAGATGACTTTTATTAATATCTTTTGCTTTGCTGCTCCACAAAAATGAAGAACCTTGCTATATCCAATGTGTCTCTTCACTGGTATGCCTTATACCAATGTGTCGTGATACATTTTTTTTTTTTAATTCATTCCATTTTCGGCTGCTGAAGCGGCCGGTAAGTTGACAGGTTGGCTTCAATAACTTTGTGGCGGCTGAAGCCGCCGGTAAATTACCAGTTCATTTTTAAAATATTATTTTTTATTTTTCTGACGGTTTTTATGCAGTTTGCAGCGGCTTAGGCGGCCGGTAATTTACCGGCTGTCAGAGCGGCCGGTAAATTAATTTGAAATCCGTCGAAAAATTGGTGTTTTCTTGTAGTGTTTGTCTTGTACGATGTTTTGTGGACAAAAAATTATTTTGGTATTTCAGAAAACTTGTTCAAATGACAAAAAGTTGTCTTGTGGTTCATTGAAAGACAAAAATTTCAGTTTTTGTTCAATCTTTAGCTCATGTTTGTCCAATCTCAGGAACAATTTTAAAATTAAATACAGTACAACTAAAATTGTTTTGTCTAATCTTTTTCTAGTAGTTTAAACAAACTCTAAAATATAATTTTTAATTGGTTGGAATGCTACTCCCTCTACTTCTTATTACTATGAAAAAAATTTACTTTTAAAATTGATTTAATAACTGATTATATGGTCTTATCTTATAGACAAAATACAAAAAAAGTAATAACATTTTATGAGAAAAAAATTTCCACAAAATTTTATACCTGCAGGACTTGACTACGAGAACAATCAGAATGCTAACATGTGTAAGAAATTAAATATAAAAACATTCGAGATAGAAATTGTCTATTTACTTTTTAAAATTTAAAATAATATTTTTACCAGTAAATTCTCAGTGATGAACATGATTATATTAATTCTATTTTTTAATTTATTTATCCTTTGGTCGGCGGATCCATTTACGTCATTGATTCTTCCGTATCTCCAAATCATCCGTCGAACTTTTAAAAAATAAATGTTCAACCAACCAAGATTTTAATATTGTTTTTTTGACAGTAAGATTTCAATATTGTTAAAACCTTTAAAAAAGAATTCAAAATGGAATTGAATAGAGTAGTACTTTTAAACAATATAACGTGTTTTTTTTTTTTTTATCACGAGTAACAAATTCTTAAGTGGAGTTTAAGTTACCAATAAAATTTAGACCATTTTTGAAGTTGCTTGTTTATTTATATTTCAGAAAAAGTTTACTGTCAACAATTTTTTAATTAAAATTAAGCACTTTTAAAGAAGAATAAAAATGAATGAATTTCTCATATAAAGCACGTTTATGAATGAATTTCTCATAAAGCACTTTTACACATAGTGGAATGAGTCTCCTCTTACTGGGACTTTATTTTCTAGATAATTTTTTCTTGTTTATTTTTCCTTTCCTTTCCCGCCTTGTAACAAAAAAAACTAAAACATACTAGTATTTATGTTATGTGGATTTTCTCACACAAGGACAATTATTTGTTTGGGAGAAGACGTTTGTTGTGGAATGTTGTGCTATTTCAAAGAATTATTTTTTGCATGTAATTAATTTCCTTTCCAATTTAGCAACAACTATTTGTTTAATACAGAGATGCGAAAGTGCTTTTTGGCAATTTGGGTGGCTTATTGTTAGCTTATTTGAGAAGAACAACATAATACTTTTTTGTTCGAAAAGAAAATGTCTATGGATTTGATTATAGATAAGGTAAAACTTTTGTTTGGTGGTGGTTAAATATCAAGAAAAAGATTTTAGCCATCATTTGAATTTTCGGCGCACTACAACATTTTAGGCCTACCACAACGCCTAAATGTTGGGATGTAAAAAAACTGTTCTCGTAGAATAACAAAGACAACGGTTTTCATATTCTGTTGCGGTAGTATATGTATATTTTGCCAATTTTATGCAACAGCGGAAAACCGTTCTCATAGATGAAACGAGAACGGTTTTCTATTTTACTTCTACAACAACGGTTGAAAACCGTTCGGATATAAGGGGTATATGGGGAGGGATCAAATTACACCAGTGTAACACTTGAGTAATGTTACACCGCTCAATAACGCTTTAACGAATTCAAATTTTACAAAATCCACCGTTGGATTAGAAGATTATATCATATAGATCATCTATGTTGAGTTTTATAAAAATCTAAAATCGTTTGACATGTTTTTGAAACACATAAAGATTAACGGTATTCAATAAAAACACATAAACCGTTAATCTTTATGTCTTAACAACTACTTCATTGTTGCCCTCCAGTGTCAGCGCCATCACTCAACTCTTTGATCTAATCCCACAAGGTATACTCTTATAGCTTGAATTGGTTTTAAGGTATATTAGATTAGATAGGTATGTTTAGCCCTGTGTGAATGGGGATTAACGTGTCTATATAAGTGGTGTCTATGTGCTTGTTGCTGAATTTTGGGTATTAACATGTCTCCATAGAACTAAAATACATACTGAGATTAAGATCAATCACCTAAACTTTAAGAAAATCATTCATTGGTTATCTCAATAGTTTAAATAGAAAAAAGTTGTCTGACAACAACACATGTATCGTATTCATGTCTATGCCGATGCTTCTTATATGTAATTTAATTTGTTGGAAGATCACATTTACATTTATTAAGGTAAGATCTATTGTTCTGTTTGAATAAGCTCCAATCATCATAGATCGATAACCATTAGGCAGTGAAGAATACTAAGCTTGAACAACAGTGCAAAAATAAAATTCAAATATTACATGAAGTTCGAGATAGGTCAATTATATCTCTCAAATGAAGTTATATTTTGAGTAATAAACTAAACTAGCAAGTAGTAGCTGGGACACAAATATATATATAGACTCACAGACACATATATGCTTCCTTCAGTTCCTTGTCCATTTGATCTTTGTTAGGATTGTTTTTTTAATCAATCTTGAATTTAACTCCATAATCATTTGCTAGGTTGGCTAAATATGTTGCGGCCACTGGAATCATTGTTTCCAATTATAGAGCACTCAAACTTGACTATATTATGTATATAGTTTATGTATATAGTTAGGAAGGTTTATTAATATATATGGACTACTCTTTTTTGTGTGTCAGCCTTTCTGTATGTTTTTCAAAAAAAATTTGTATTTACTTTATGTATTACTAGCCGCCAAACGGGCACGTCCCGTGCCCGTTTGTGTGATCGATATATATATTTTTTTTTTGTTTGATGTGATCAATATTCTCTATTGTGCAAATATAAATAACTACTTAATCTCCTTTTTTATTGGACTTATTTAATTATAACTACTTAACCTCCTTTTTTGTTGTGGCTAGTTATTAAGAAGAAAAAAATATATATTTTTTTTACTATAAAAAAACTGAAAAGCTACTTTTATGTGGAAGTTGTGCTTAGTTTTTTTTGGTAGTTTTTTTTTTAAGGGTAAAATAGGAATAATAAAAAAGTCATCCCAAAAATTTGTATCCCCTTTATATATTAGTATAGATATAAGAAAGCTTTTCTAATTTGTATCGACTTTTGTGTCATTGGCTTTGGGTGATATTACCCAACAAATAACCAGCCTAATTTTTTCATCTATGTGCATGAATGAAATGGGTCTCGCCTTAAGTTTCTAATTTTTGTTAAAATGTTAAGTCAACAGCAACGGTTGTTTAGTGTTCTCTAAAGTAGCTCACTGAAACCGTTCTCTAAAGTTGCTCACTGAAACGTTCTCTAAAGTTGCTCACTGAAACCGTACTCTAATAGTCGCCTACGAGAACGGTTTTTAAATGAGAACAGAGAGAAACCGTTGTGGTTGAGAAGTTTGAAAACCGTTCTGTTAAGAAATTTAAGACAACGGTTATTGACAAGGCGTTGCCGTTTGGAAAAAAACCATTGCGAAAGGCTAAGAGAACGCCTCAGTATACAACGGCCTGAAAACCGTTCTCGTAGCCTATGGCAACGGTTTTTTTACATTACAGAACGGTTTTTTTGCGTTGTTGTAGAATGAAAATGTTGTAGTGGTGGTTTAATCTTTTATCTTGTTTATAAGTTTACATGATTTGATTGTTATGTCTTGTTTGTCCTTTTAGTTTTAAATGTGTTTTTTTGGCGAACTTTTAACTCCCCTGTGACTTTGTTTCTTACTGATTACCCTAATTTAAATATAGACAACACCAATTTTCACTATTTTGAATATGATTTACCGTGCACTTGACTTATCGTAATTCTTTTTTTTGGAGTACAAAAATTTAGGATGAGGGGATGGTGTCTCAGCTCAAGGCAGGGAAGACCTCATGACCCAAAGAAAACTTACAAAGGTAATTACATTTACCTTCTTCCAAAGACATCGGTGAAGCTCTGACTTACCATAATTTAAAGGGTTAAATAAGTAAATGGTCCCTATAATTTTCTAGAATTTTGTTTTTGTTCCTAAAGATTTTTTTCGCACTTTTTGGTCCTTGAAGTATTTTATGTCACAATTTTTGGTTCCTACTTTTCATTCAACTCGTGCATATCATTCGAATTTTTTTTAAAAAAATAATGCGGTCATGTTTAGTACATTATATGATCTCTCTTGAAAAATGAGTTTGATGGATGTGGGTGCTCTATGTTGTTAGTTGAAAAATATCTACATTTAAAGTGAATAATTAAGAGTATCAGAAATTATATTTCAATCCCTATATTTTACATTCTTTTTATCAAATAATCTAATGTCTAAAAATTTTACTCTTGAGAGTTAGGATAGATAAGTGGAGTAGTATTACTCCCTCTAGTTCTATATATAAGAGAAAAAAATTAATGTTTAGATTCATTTTAGAATGGATGTATCTAGACAATAATATATAGTCTAGATACATCAATTTCATAATAAATTTAAAAGTAAATTTTTTCTTATATATAGGACCGACGATGATATTTATTTTACACAATACTCTTTCCATTTCAAATTGAGTGATATAGTTGACTGTTGTGCACTATTCACACATATTGCTTTGACCATATTTTTTTACTAATAAACAAAACTAAATATAAATTTGTAAGATATTATTGGATTCATCTTGATGAATATTTTTAAAATATCAAATTTTTATAATTATTATTGTTATACAATTAAAAATATTAATCGTTAAGTGACACTTAATTCAGAATGGAACTAGTAATATATCACGACATGCAATGATGCAACAACACAAATCCAATCCAAGCTATTATTGGTGGAAAAATGGAAAGCCTTAGATGATTCCCAGCACATGAGGTCACGGGGCAATAAAGCAAAAATTAAAATATAGGGCCCATTCCAATAAGGACGTGTATGGCTAGGACTTCTGCCTACTCGAGGAACTCGATGAACTTATCAACGGTCACTTTTATTCTTAACGGCTATTTTAAAAATTAAAATCCAACGGTTCTCAATGCTCCGGCGGTTGCCGCCCTACAGTATTTTCCACGGTGTTCAACTATTGCAACTCATAAGAAAGCTCGCCGACTACAGCGGTTGTCGGTAATATACCTAGGAAAATACGTGACACGAGAAAATCAGAAAATAAGTAGTATCTTCTTTTGTCCCAAAATAATTATCTTTTTTCCTATATATATATATAGTATGATATCCCTGCAATAGAGTTAAGCTCACGGGCACGAGGTCAAATTACTTTTATACATTCTAAAATATTTAAAAACTTTAGTAATGAATAAATGAAAATAATTGAAAATGAAGAGATCCCAAATTGAAGAGAAGACTCATTTTGTTACTTCACAAATATGTGACAATACAATCCAATCCTTAATAAAAATAATGAAAATGTGTACCCTGTACACTAGTTAAAAATATTAATAAAAAATTGTTTCGAAACATGTTATTTGATACCTTAAAATAATAAAAAGTTCTCTTCTTAATATTAATTTTATCTTTTTTTTCTTTTTTCTTTTTTAGTATGTTTAATAAGTATTCGGATGCGCTATTTAACATGACCACTGAAAATAAAACTCAAACTAGACCCTTAAATTTGTATACTAAATACACATTAGTGCATCTATTATAATGAATCGGAGATTAGATGTCTCAAATATAAAAATGTTAAAAATTAATTTGAGTTTTATTTTTATGAAAAACTGAATTGAACCCATTTAAATTTTGTGAAGAATTAAAACAAAATCTTCACTTTAAAAAATAAAATAAAAAGGGTTAATAGATGTTTATCCCTTGTAATATGAATGGATTTTGATTTACCCCTGTAATATATATTTTTTCGATTATCACATGTAATTTAAAGATTCGGTCATTTACCTCATCATTGAATATGAGGGCTTAAAATTTCGTCATATTGTCCCCCGTAATATTTAGCAAATTTTGGTTTATAAGTATTAGTGACTATTCCATATTTCCGTGAGGAGGGAGGTAAACGACAGAATCTGTACATTACATTCTGATAATAAAAAAATATTGCATTAGATGAATCAAAACTCGCTCACATTAAAAAAAAATAAACATCTATTATTATCCAATAAAAAAAGCCGTTACTATCTTGCGATATTAAAAAGGTGTGCGAGATGATAGATAGTGACATGCTTGAAATTAAAGGAAGACTCCTCTCCTTTAAAAGCAAGGTCACCTCTACCATAAACTTCACGTTCTAACATTTCTTCCTCTCATCTATTTCTTATCATACCAACTTTTCTTTAGTTTTTTAGTTACCTATCTATCTAATTATTAGTTTATTGCACATAGCATATCAAATCTTCTCTTGTGTTATACTATACATACATTACATTTTCCTTTATTAATTAATCTTGGTTTTGTTTATTTTCTGTTATTTATACTAGCCATTAATTAATCTCTGCATAAACTAATTCACAGGTCACTGATCTATTCATTTTGAAAAATAGATCACCACTCACCTGTTAAATTTAATTTAATTTCCCAGTTTTTCTTCTTCTTTTTCAATGGATACTGTTTTGAGTCCAAACACAAAAGAACAATCATTTGCTACAACAAACAAGCAAATAAGAATCAAAACCTCAAAGAAAAACAAACGAGGTAGTAGTAACAACAATTTCATTTCTTCTAATACATCTCAGAATTTTGCCACGTATGCAGGTCTATTGAATCTTCCTCAACAACAACAACAACAACCACCTCTGCTACCTCTGCCACATGTTTCTGCAACTCTTCATCACAAACCTTTACTTTCACGAAGCCTTAACACTCAAAGTTTGTCTCTAACACCTAAGAAAACCAAACCAAAAAAAAGAGAAGAAACAAAGAAGAAATCAGGAACCATATTGATATCGGACTTTCTTATGGATAATCCATGGGGACCCGACCCGAAAGATCTTCCCAAAAATCTACCACTTGTTATTGGAAACATGGACGTTTTTTCAGAATCAGTTTTCAATCTTGCTCCACCACCTAGTAGCTTGCCGTTGCCAAAGTTTTTTATGAGATCAAAACTTAGTTGCAACACAGAAGCTGCAGCGGGTAGTTTTGTTGACGACGGAGCAACCAATAATCTCCGGCGACTTCTACACCTCCGGTGAAGTTGATATTCTTCCTTTCGTCACTCACCTCATATTTACCGTGGAAACTTATTAATTACTCTCTCTAATCCTAAATATAAAAAAATATATGTTGGATCAATAAATTTCATGTAATTGATCCAACTTTTATTAACGTATCTTTTTTATATATATATTTAGAACCAGAGACAGTAATTAATTCGACTATATGTCAATAAAATAATCGGCTAGGGTAATTTTGCCGGGTTTTTTTTTTTTTTTTTATGCTGTTGTAGTTGAATTTGTGTGTGACTGCCTATGTTGTTTTTGAATTAGGTGTGCACAGAAATGATGTGTGCATATATGATTATTGATTATGCACCATAGCCAATTCCATAAGTAGGGACCATGTTTCTTCTTAGTATTTTATAAGAATAATTTGTAATTCCATAAGTAGTACTATGTGTAAATTGTAATCTCTTCTTTTGTGAGAATGATTGCAAATTTGTGTTCTTTTTCATCTGTCTCTTGAAGTGCTCTGGTAATAAAACACAAGCAATGTTTATTTTGATTTGTGGCTAAAAAAAGAAGAATGATTAATGGTGCGATTCATAACATGGAGACAAATCATTTGTGGGGAAACAATTCAATTGTTCATAATGTGTAGTTTGCATGCATCCAAGCACAAAGAATTATACAAGAACAATACGATTTTAACTGAATAATAATTGTTTTAGGAGAAACAATTTTTGTACATAAAAATATTTATATCATGTAATGTAACCACAAAAATATATATATATATATATATATATATATATATATATATATATATATATATATATATATATGGGTAATGCTAATACACATCCACTCACTTTTGTGAAGGTGTGTATTAGCAACCTACACCTTTGAATAAGGCAAAAAAATTATTGTTTTTAATTTAATAAAAAATAGAATTTAATAGTAGAAATATTATTTTAATGTTGTTTGCTCTCACTTTTTCATTTTTTTCCCTCGTTATGTTTTAAATTTAATAAAAAAATGAATTTAGGTACTATATGTGAGCAAAACACAATTGAGTAAAGAATTAGATCCGTTCCATAAAAATCCAATATAAAAATGGTTCTACCCAAATTCTCTGTGCATTAGCAAGATACACCTTCTTTGTTTAGACCAAAAACACAATTCCTTTACTTTTTGAAAGCTATTAACTTATAGGTTTTATGGTAAATGGGTAATGTTAATGCACACCCACTCAAAAAGTAGAAGGTGTGCATTAGCAAGATACACCTTCTTTGTTTAGACCAAAAACACAATTCCTTTACTTTTTGAAAGCTATTAACTTATAGGTTTTATGGTAATTTACAAATTCATGTCTTTTTCAATTCTTATTTTATTTAATTTTTTTAACTTTCTTCCTTCTCTCTCTCGTTGGTTTCCTTGTGGTCTCTGGAACATATTTCTCCTTCGTGGATCTCACCCTTTGAGTCAAAATGGAAACAATTTCATGTTATATTCAAATACAACAGATAACTCCTTCTCCTTGTAAAACAAATTAAAAATAAACAAGTAACAAAAAAGATTAAATTGTATCAACCAAAAAAAAAGATTAAATTGTTGAGCTATTTCACTAAAGAATACAGACTGAGAAAAAACACATATTTGATTTCTTAAATTTCTTTGTAGCTATTTACAATGTCTTAAACAAACTTCTTTCATTTCTTAAATTAATATTATCAACTTAAATTAAAACATTGCAAAATATGAAATTTAAGCCACCAAATCGTAATTTGCTTATCTCGTGTGTATTAGCAACTAGCAAGAGAGAAAGTTAAAAGAATTTTTTTTTTGAAAAATACATGAATTTGTAAATTACAATAAAACCTATAAGTTAATAGCTTTCAAAAAGTAAAGGAATTGGGTTTTTTGTCCAAACAAAGAAGGTATATCTTGTTAATGCACACCTTCTACTTTTTGAGTGGGTGTGCATTAGCATTACCCTATATATATATATATATATATATATATATATATATATATATATATATATATATATCATGTGATAACACAGCCGCTTTGAGAATTGTTTTGTGGAGTGTACTATCATCACATTTATTTGATTGAATGAAAGGGGTATTCTGAGAGCAGACCTACAAACTACATATCTTTACTTTTTAATCAGGTGAAAATACAAGACAAAATAGAAAAAACACCTCATAGCATTAACCAAGACAAGAGTTAAAATTAGTGAACATGTAATCCATGGAGACACCAAGTTTAGGTAACCAATATGCACTGGAATTATCTTAATGCATGTGGAGGAGGCGCATGTATTTCCCATCAAATGCAACTAAGCAGTATATGCACAATTATCTTATACTGCAATTATTAACAATCATATATTGCTCAAACCATATGAAGTATAACCTTTTCTCAACAACAACAGAAATAATATGAAGTATAACCTTAAATTGCTATCTCAGTTTCCTTGACATTCAAGTTCAGACATGTCTTGTGTTTCGACAGAAAGCACCGCTGAAGCAGAAATGTAACTTCAGACATGCATATTTCGTTATTTTTTAATCCTACTAGTAAAGTGCAAGAATGACACTTCAACAAAAATACTAAGGTAAGCAAAAAAAAATGAAGGTGATCAAACTAAAACGAGAGCAGGAAAATGTTGTAGTGCAGCCATTGTCATATCAATGTAGCTAAGCTGTATAAATAGATAATATAATAGATTTGAATTAAAACATGTAACATACTAACATCAAAATACATAAATCATAATTGAGAACATTCTTCAACTTAATGTTAGAACTATAACAAGTCATGACTATGAGTAGCTAAACCCAAAAAAACACAGAAGCTAATTTTGTAAAGGCAATAATAATAAGCAAAAGAAAAACAACAGGTTTAGTAGAAAGAAGCAAACTAAAGTTGTATATATAAACAGGGTTAACATCTTCATTTAGAGGGGAAATGGCAATCTCCAATCTCCTTCACAACCACATGACACATGGCAATAAACATAAGGTCAAATCTGAAACATCGGAGTTTCTCCGTTCAACATGGCAAGAGAGCGTAGGGGCATAGCGAAGCAAGGACGGACTGCGGGGCGTCTGGAAGGAGAGATCGGGTGGAAGGAGACGTAGGGACGGACAACGGGTCTTCTACGAGGCACACGGCGATTGGGGGGAGTTTTGGTGAAGGCTCTGCTTTTGTTCTAGTGTTTCGGAGGCTCTGCATCTTTTAATTGATATTAAACATTCAAGCATTCAAGCTATGTATACCACAACTCTTGTATTTATCATATTAGTCATATTAGTCACAACTCAACTCTTGTATATATCCAGCACAACAAACATTCAAGCTATGTATACCACAACTATTTATCATATTAGTCACAACTCAACTCATAAACCTTTCAATGCAAAAGAGTTAAATACAAAAAGGACTTAAAAAGGAGACAAGGATAACTTTTAGCTTCTGATTAAATTCATAGTGTATAATATAAGCTAAGAAAACTTACAATTACTAAGTAAAAAAAAAAATATATTGCTTATCAGTTTGTCACTGAAGCACCAATATGAACCGTAAAGGTTAAACATGGGACTATGGGAGTTAGACTCAACCTTACCTAGTGATGAAGCTCATTATAAAAAAGTGCAGGGAGGAAAGTTTAGAAAACCAAAGAGAAAAAGAGAAAGGGAAATTCCTACTAATAGAATACACATCACATTTAAGACACTTCAAGTAATGAAAATTTAGGGAAGATGAAAGTTACCTGGTCCATGATTTTGTAACTACCACCCATCCTAGTATACTTCATGCATGAAGGAAAGAAGGAGAAGCAGGTGTCATCGTAGTCTTGCAATTTAAATACAGCAAATGATTCATTTTAATTTGCAGCCATGGCTTGGAAAAGAGTGTCTCTACGTTTCACAGCGAGAGACATTTTGCATTGCTACGTGAAAAAAGTGGGCGCTCTTGGAATTGTCTATCTCGTTTATTCCAACCATTTGCTGATGTACATCAGTAATAAATGTCAAAAGACAAATAAAAGTAAAAGTGATTTTTCGTTCAATTAAGAAAACATAATAATAATTATTAAATGATAGAAATATCCAAGATCTAGGCAGGGCAATGTTGCATTGGAAACTTCAGACTCGATCACTTTTACATATATGAAGATAAAGATATAGAAGCAAGCAACTATAAAAACCACAAATGCATCCTTTCTGCTACAGAAAGCTATGAGATAAAGTCATAAAACAGTTAAAAAGCAAAATTCTCTTTCAAGACAAAAATGGTACATATATCCGGTGCTATGATAGAATATTGGTTTAAATAATGATCAAGATGCCTAGCTATGACTTGATAAGCAGCCATACACTGTTTAAGTTATAAAATCTAAAAAGCAAGAGGAAAAAATTCAACAGATATGGTCTACGAATGATAAATCAAACTGCAGTTTTCTTGTTCCTGAAATTTTCCTTCATCATGGCAAATTTCTTCTTACACTGGTTCACAGTCTTCCCAGGAACAGCTGCAGCTACTCGTTCCCATCTCTGGTTAGCTTCCTTTGGAAAGGTTTTTAAAGCTTGAACAAGTGCTCTTTCCTGTACTGCAGACCACACCTCCTGTTCTGTAACTCCTTGAGATTCTTCCAAGCTGATATTGTTTGTTGTTGACGTTGTCGGTGGTGTTGGTGTTGGTATTGTTTTTGTCGCTGTCACCGGTGTTGCTATTGTTTTTCTTGTCTCCGGTGTTGCTATTGTTTTTGTTGTCTCCGGTGTTGCTATTGTTTTTGTTGTCTCCGGTGTTGGTATTGTTGTTGTTGTTGAGAAGGCAGCACCATTTTCAGGTGTTGTTGCTGGTACTGATACCCCTTCCAGTTCTTCTCTGGTTGTCAGTGGAGATGCAATTGATTGTGCAGCAGGTTTCCTCTTCTCAAGAAATATGTCAAAAGCTTTGGCTGTGTCGGGCTTCTGGAGGAGAACAGTTTTAGTTGCTTTCATTATTTCTTCAACAGATCTTCCGGTGCCAATGTATTCTGAAACAACTTCCCATCTCCTTGAAGTTCCTTTGGGAAACTTTTGCACTCCTTTCCTCAACAGCTCGATCTCTTCTTTAGTCCAAGGTTTCTCCTTCTTCTCTGTGTAGCCAGCTAGAGAACTTATGCTTCCATTAGCCTTTACATAGCCATTTTGCTGATTACTTTTCTCATCAACATGTTTCTTGCTACTCACTGCATCTCTAAGAGCTTCAGCTTGTTCTAACAGCTCTTTGCCTTCCATTTTCTCGCATAAACCCCTCAACTGATCAATATCAAATGACATGCAAATCTCTTCTACATCGTCTGCAGAAATATCAAGTATGTGTTGTGACGAGATAGGTCCTGAGAGAGTACGAAGGCGTGTCCTCTCCTTCCGGAGGAGCTTTTTCTCTTTCTCCCTCACCTTTTTCTGTTGCGAAGCAGCTTCAGCAGCTTTTCTATCTTCCTCTGCTTTTCGTTTTTTCTCCTCTTCAGCAATTCTGGCTGCTTCTTCCTCCTCTAACTTCTTTGCCAAGAACTTGGACTCCTTTTTCCTTTTCTTCTCAGCCTTTATCTCCTCCTTTCTTCTCAATATTCTAGGGTCCCTCTTATAAGCATTATCAACAAGAGTGCGGATCCGTGCATACTCTTCCTTCCTGGCTTTTTCTGACAGTTTTGCATTCTGCCTTTCCATCCACCTTTTATCTTCTCGAGTCTCAGCTGTCTCAAGATCAAACTCATCGGCCTGAGGAAACTCCCTCCAGCTTTTAAAGGAATACCAAAAATCATAGAAACTGTCAACTTCCTTTATTGAAGTCGTATCATCCCCCAATGATGGAATTGGTTGATTAACCGACCACCGTCCATTCCTCATAATAGCTGGACCGAACACCTTGAAGAAATCTTGTGGAGCACAGTCGGTGGGAATCTCATCATCAAACTCGTCGGTAGAATCATAAATTCTTCTCTTTGTGGGATCAACCAACACTTCATATGCCTCCTGGATTGCCTTGAAATGAGTATCTATTTCAACCCTCTTAGCCTCCTTGGCAACCTCCGTTTCCTCGGCAAGAAGAAGAGCAGCTTGTTTGTCCGGATGAAACCTCAAGGCAGTGTCACGGTAGCTTTTACGAATTTGATCTTCTGTAGCAAGATACCTAAGATGGCTCAATCCCAATAATGCATAGTGATCCTGTTGTTCTTTGTCTCCTTTTCCAGATTTCTTTTTGCTCTTGCTGCTATAAGAATCAGATGGCAAATAAGCCTGTTCCTTATCGCCAACCACTTTCTTCTTATCATCTTTGTTATCTTTTTCTTCCTTAACACCCATGAGTTTAAGTGCGGCAGAATGAAAAGAATGGCCTGCCGGCTCATATTTCAAAGCCTTGGCCGGTAGACAATTCGACGAAACAAAAATAGGCTGCCCATCTACAATCTCTTGTGAGTAAGTAATGAGACGATATTTTGTATGAACCGCCATAATGGAGGCCGGTCAACAAAATATAAAAATCTGTTAATATTTGATATCCTTCAACTTAAATTGAAGGACTCACTCAAACTTAACTTGGTAAAGACTCCAACCTGCAACCAATGAAAATTTCAAATAAGAAAAATTTGAACCAACTGATCATTTATACAATTAGGGGAACAAGGAAAGATTCTCCAAACAATAAGATAAAATAAAATCTACCTACAGTAAAGTGAAAGAATAAGCTCATAAGGCAATCAAAGATGGTTCCAAATATCAATATATGATTTAGACAGATAAACAGAACAACAGAGAGAAAAACTGTGACCACACACCAAAAAAAAAAAGACTTTAAGAAATACACAAACATCAGATTAAAGTGCAAATTATACCCTAATTGGTTTTATTAAATGATTAAACACACAACATAAAAAAGTAGTATTAAAGTAGATCGAAGTACCTCGTAGAAAGTGATGAAATTGGTTGCCGCGATCCGAGTGGAAAATGGAAGTAGGTTTAGAAATGGCGAAGGAAGTGTTTTAATTTTAGGGTTCAGAGTGAGAGTTGGGAAGTATCGGTCATATCATAACTAAGCTGCTCAAACACGTGTCTTAACTCTTATATATAGGGTTGGAAAAAAGAGGCAATTAGGTCATTTTGGTTCAATAATTTAGGTTTTTCTCTTCTCTTTTTTTTTTTTTTCTTTTTTATAATATCATTTTTTTTAACACCCAATTAAAAAAATTATTATAGGTAAACACTCCGGTACAAAATATTATTTCTTCTGTCCCAAAATATAAGTAAAAGTTGATTTATAAAAGTGAATATATTTGGTTCAAATTTTTAACCAAATACATCACGTTTTTTTTTTACTCGTTTTTATTAATATTTTTAAACGAATAGAGTATTTGTGAACTTATCACAAATATTCATCTCAACAAGTGTACCGATACACTTAGACCATAAATATGTACTTAACTCTCTGTTTTTATTTTTAAGAAAGGTACGATTAGACCATTTTGTTATTATTATTTTACTAAAGACCATTTTGTTATTGAGTTGATATCTTCTATGTCCATACTAAAATTTTGGAGTATAAATATTTAACCAGCAGCGATAACAGAAGCAGCAGAAATCAGTGGATTCATGATAAGTTTCTCCTATTCCAAATAAAATAAAGAAAAAAAATAGTTAATAATATAATCAACTAAGAAATTATGACTTAATTATTTCATTCTTAAGGTTGTTTACAATCATAACTAAACAGATAAAAATAGCAAATATCAAAATTGCTAGTTTGGACGTTATGATTGGGGTGACGGGATTCGAACCCCAATTTCTCTTTGATGCGTGAGTATTAATGACTTACTATTTCGTCTATTTAAAAAAAGGTCACTAATTTAATGAAATTTATGATTTATATTTTATATTCATTTCAAAACTATATTTAAAGAACATCTCAATATCTTTTGAGAAATTAAGAGGATATTTACCCTTTTATTACTAGTATAGTGTAGCTTAACTAGACCTTTTTATTTAAAGTTAGAGCAAAACAATATAAAAAGTATAAACAAAAGTAACTTACAAACAGATTTTATTTTACATAGACATGATAATAAAGTCATCATAAGTATACATAAGTATACATAGATACATAAGTGATAAAATCAAAGTTTAACCATAGCGGTTTACATAACAATTTCAATATTTTTTATCAATTGAATATAACTTACAAACAAATATCAACCAACATAAAAGATATAGGGTGCGTTTGATTCGCAACATAGTATGTACGGGACATAACAATATATGACAGAACAGTACAGAACAAAATATTACATGACATGATAAAACTATATCGGAAAGAGATATGATGATAATATTTTTTATATTCGAAAATAAAATAGGTATTTTCGTATTTTTTATAATTATACTATGGATAAAAAGTTGTACCGTGGTTCAGTGAGGACAAAAAATCTAGTCTTTGTCCTATCCATTGTTACATATTTTGTCTTTTCTCATAATCAGTTTTTAAATCAAACAAAGTACAACAAAAATTATTCAATCCAATCACCTATAATTTAGCAAATCAAACACACACATAGATATTAAAAATATTTATAGACCGTAAAATTTAATTCAACTCACAAAATTGTATTCAAGTCTTTTTTAGAACATAAATCCAATCTTTTCGTGGAAATAAAAAATGTTTTTAATATCAATTTTACGGCCCGTTTTGCCATCCCAAATAGAAATCGCTCAATTGTAAAAACTTCTAAAATGAAATACTTTCAATCCCCCAAAAAAAAATTTCCAATAATACCTTTAATAGTATTATTATTATTATTTATTTATACATAAGAGCAATGCTAAGGACACACTCTTTTAAACACACCACATTTCATTGGGCCATGTCATCTACTTTCTCTAAACCATTACCTTTTAACCGGCTGTACAAGTTAGCCTTTATTTTACAAGATTATTTTATTTTTTCTTTAGATCTCCAATACCAAATCCAATTAGCCAGAGGTATTGTAGAAGAACTGGAAATTTACGATTGTAGAACATGAGAATTTCTCAACCTGAACCAGAGCAAGTTCAATCGACACGGGAATTTTACGATTGTAGAAGAACTGGAAAATCGGTAGTCAGGGATGCAAACCCTAGATCTGTTTCGAATTTACGATTGCAACGACGTCGAAAACAAGGGACTCAATCCGTTTCCTCTGTTTTTGAAACCCTTCCCTTCTACTTTGAAATTTCTTCTCCTTCACTCTATGAAAAATGTTGCTGCTTTTGTTTTTTGTTATTTTCTTCATTTTTTTGTTTTGGATTATTGAATTTTTTTAAGAGGGGGCAGAGTAATTTCACACGATGAAGTTGGTAGTGTGATTTGATGGAATTGTTTGTGGAAATTTGTTGTTGGGGTTGTGCAAAATGTTTGGGATTCAATGTTCCTGTAACTTTTGAGGGATGATAAAAATGGGTCAATGTTCATGAGAGGAAGGCTTGGATTTGGACCTGGTGGAAGTCGTAGAGGATGCGAGATGAAAGTTTCTCTGAGTAATAAATTTAAAAATTAAAAAAATTAAAGTATTGATAGGTTAATAACCGGTAACCAAGTACAAGTTTGAAAAGTTTGATGTTGTGGTCCAATAAAAGAGAGTGTGTTGATAGGAGTGTGTTAAATAGTGTGTTGCTAGCATTACTCTTATACATAAATAAAGGACAACAAAATGAGGAGCTGGACACTAAATTTCTTCAACAATAAGTTGATAATAGGTCCTTATGATTTGAGTAAATGTTAGTTGTCCCTATTCATTCATACCGAGTTGTTTACTTGTTTTAATTTTTAAGAATGAAAACCCTGCATTACATCTTCAAAAACATGATAATTTCCATCATTTGCACAATGCAATTTTAACATGGTTAAAACAGCTTCAAATTTTGAACCAAAAAAAATTCAAGTAATATTATAACATCAAACAAATGACAGTGATTATATCAACCTGTAATAACTCAAACAGAATGTGGGTTGCCTCTACTAATCATGCCATGTTATTTTTCTAAGTTAGATTAAGAATGAGCATGCCCGGTGCACCCTCTGCCCTCCTGCATTACAACTTCAAAACTCAGAAGCACGATAATTTCTATCATTCCCTGCACAATATTAATTTTAGTATAACTTAAATAACTTCAAATTCAAGAAATATAACATCAAACAAAATGACAGTGATACTATCAAACTGAAATAATTCATGTATCAATCAAATCAAAGAAATAGTACATGCATAGTATTCAGGATATAGTCTTTTTTTTACAGAATGTTGAGGATATAGTTAAATAAAAACTCTACTTGCTCTTGATCATAATTTGCAATGGCGTATAAAAATTAGAATTCAATCACATACTATCTTTTGTTAAGGAAGAATAATCAAATAAATCAAACATCTTAACTAACATTAAGACTCAAATCACCTTCCTTGACTTAATTGGTTTACGGGATTTGATACTCAGTCTTTCAGACATTTTTAAATTCTAAACATTTGTTCTATAATTTATCAGTTCATTTTTGCTATTATTCATTTGCATTCATTTAAGGAACAACTAATTTCATCATGTCTTCATAAAGGTCCATTTGGTTTGGCAGAAATTGTTTCTCACTTCTCAGGATGTTCCAAAGAAGCTATGTATCATGAAAATTATGTTAGTGAAGACCATTATTCAAAACTTTCTACCAGTTTGACAAGTACTGCAATTAAGATATCTAAAAGGCTAAAAGCTGATAACGAACTAATATGGTCTGTGTGCACTCAATAAAATTATGGTTTTAAAATACATTAAGCTGAATGTGACATCATGAGATATAACAACAATTAATTGATAATGTGTTGCCTAGTGTCTAGAGTAGAAGGACAAACAACAGAGGCAAACCAGCTAATAAGTGTACTATATGCTAATTGATAGATGATTTGGATCTTTCATTTTTAATGGGTGTACTTTTTTTTTACTGAAATAGTGCTTTAGGGTCATTAAATTAGTTATAGTCAATAGTACAACTGTAGGATGTTATATACATACAATAGAACTGCAAGAGATATATTTTGACTGAATCACCAGTACTTTCTTTTCAATGTACTTTCTTATTGACTAAATCCCAAGAGTCGGGAGATATATTGAAAAGAAAATGTTTAAATACATGCAAGCTTTAACCAAGGGACCAATTCCCACAAATAGAACACATCTCGAAGTTAAGCCATTTCGGGGATTGAAAATTTAGGGAAGATAAAAGTTACCTGGTTTGAGATTTTATAATTACCACCCATCCTTGTAAACATAATGCCTTGAGGGAAGAAGGAGAAGGAGGGGCCAATCGCGGTCTTGCAATTTCAATAGAGCGAATGCGTCCTTTTAATTTGAAGCCATTCCTAAGAAAATAACTTCTCTTTGGTTCACTATGAGAGGCTTTTTGCATTGCTACGAGAAAAAGTGAGTGCTCTTGGAATCGTCTATCTCACATATTCCAACCCATTGCAAATGTACAGTAGTAATAAATGACAAAACAAAAGTAATTTTTCAATCAAATAAGAAAAAAAGTAATCTTTAATTGACGATATATCCCAAATTTAGGCGGGAAAATGTTGCATTGAAAACTCCAGACTCAATTACTTGTATATATAAATAAATATAAAGAAGCAAGCAAGTGTAAAAACTACAAAATCATCGTCTCTGCACCAGACAGCTATGAGATAAAACAAATATAAAGAAGCAAAGTTCTCTTTCCGGCCAAAAATGGTACATATATCCGGTGCTATGATCGAATATAGTTTTAAATAATGATCAAGATGCCTAGCAATATTGAGCAGCAGCCTATATTCTGTTGAAGTTGTAAAATCTAAAAAGCATGAGAGGGAAAGAAATCAACAGCTATGGGCTATGAATGATAAATCAAACTGCTGTTTTCTTGTTCCTGAAATTTTCCTTCATCATGGCAAATTTCTTCTTGCACTGGTTCACAGTCTTCCCAGGTACAGCTGCAGATACTCGTTCCCATCTCTGGTTAGCTTCCTTTGGAAAGGTTTTTAAAGCTTGAACTAGTGCTCTTTCTTGCACTGCAGACCACACTTCCTGTTCTGAAACTCCTTGAGATTCTTCCGAGCTGATGTTGTTTGTTGTTGTTGTTGTAGTTGTCGTCATCGTCGGTGGTGTTGGTGCTGTTTTTATCGTTGTCGACGGTGCTGGTATTGTTGCTGTTGTTGAGATGGCAGCACTATTTTCGGGTGTCGTTGCTGGTATTGATACCCCTTCCAGTTCTTCTCTGGTTGACAGTGGAGATGCAATTGATTGTGCAGCAGGTTTCCTCTTCTCAAGGAATGTGTCAAAAGCTTTGGCTGTATCGGGCTTCTGGAGGAGAACGGTTTTAGTAGCTTTCATTATTTCTTCAACGGATCTTCCAGTGCCAATGTATTCTGAAACAACCTCCCATCTCCTTGAAGTTCCTTTGGGAAACTTTTGCACTCCTTTCCTCAATAGCTCGATCTCTTCTTTAGTCCAAGGTTTCTCCTTCTTCTCTTCGTAGCCTGCTAGAGAACTACTGATACTGCTTCCATTAGCCTTGACAGAGCCATTTTGTTGATTACTTTTCTCATCAACAGCATGTTTCTTGCTATTCACTGCATCTCTAAGAGCTTCTGCCTGCTCTAACACCTCTTTGCCTTCCATTTTCTCGCACAAACCCCTCAACTGATCAATATCAAATGACATGCAAAGCTCTTCTACATCGTCATCAGAAATATCAAGTACGTGTTGTGAAGAGATAGGTCCTGAGAGAGTTCGAAGGCGTGTCCGCTCCTTCCGCAAGAGCTTTTTCTCTTTCTCCCTCACCTTTTTCTGTTGCGACGCAACTTCAGCAGCTTTTCTATCTTCCTCTGCTTTTCGTTTTTTCTCTTCTTCAGCAATTCTAGCTGCTTCTTCCTCCTCCAACTTCTTTGCCATGAACTTGGACTCCTTTTTCCTTTTCTTCTCAGCCTTTATCTCTTCCTTTCTTCTCAATATTCTAGGGTCCCTCTTATAAGCATTATCAACAAGAGTGCGGATCCGTGCATACTCTTCCTTCCTAGATTTTTCTGATTGTTTTGCATTCTGCCTTTCCATCCACCTTTTATGCTCTCGAGACTCAGCTTGCTCAAGATCAAACTCTTCGTCTTGGGGAAACTCCCTCCAGCTTTTAAAGGAATACCAAAAATCATAGAAACTGTCAACTTCCTTTATTGAAGTCTTATCATCACCTAATGATGGAATTGGTTGATTAACTGACCACCGTCCATTCCTCATGAAAGCTGGACCAAACACCTTGAAGAAGTCTTGTGGAGCACAGTCGGTGGGAATCTCATCATCAAACTCATCGGTAGAATCATAAATTCTTCTCTTTGTGGGATCAACCAACACTTCATATGCCTCCTGGATTGCCTTGAAATGAGTTTCAATTTCAACCTTTTTAGCCTCCTTGGCAACCTCAGTTTCCTCGGCAAGAAGAAGAGCAGCTTGTTTGTCCGGATGAAACCTCAAGGCAGAGTCACGGTAACTTTTACGAATTTGATCTTCTGTAGCAAGATACCTAAGATGGCTCAATCCCAATAATGCATAGTGATCCTGTTGTTCTTTGTCTCCTTTTCCAGATTTCTTTTTGCTCTTGCTGCTATAAGAATCAGACGGCAAATAAGCCTGTTCCTTATCGTCAACCACTTTCTTCTTATCATCTTTGTTATCTTTTTCCTCCTTAACACCCATAAGTTTAAGTGCAGCAGAATGAAAAGAATGACCCGCAGGCTCATATTTCAACGCCTTAGCCGGAAGACAGTTGGACGAAACAAAAATAGGCTGCCCATCTACAATCTCTGGTGTGTAAGTAATGAGACGATATTTTGTATGAACAGCCATAACGAAGGCTGGTCAACAAAATATAAAATATGCAAATTCTTGATTCCCTTCAACTTAAATCGAATGACTGCCTCAAATTTAACGTTGTAATGACTCCAATCTGCATCCAAGTATAATTATAAAAAAAATTAATTTTTGTATATACAAGTACAACTACGAGGAATAAGGACCGATCTCAAAACAATAAAATAAACTCAATAAAAAATGAAGTGAAAGAAGAAGCTCGTAACGTATTAAGGATGGATCCTAATTTCACTGCATATATTAGTTAGTAATTTATTTGAAGTAGGCATGGACATGGAAAGATTAACAGAACAAAGATTAAAAACCGTGCCCACACACGCAATTTGAACAGATAAGTAACAATTTTGCAGATAACATGAACAACTAAACAATAAAATAAAAATCTATATACAATGAAGAAGCTAGTATGCTACAAAAAAAAAAAAAACACGATATTATGAACGCATACACATACACAAAACTCGGATTATAGAAATAATATCAAATTATTGTGCAGATTTAACACAGAACAACAAAAACTATTGAAAGATAGATCGATGTACCTCTTCTGGAAGAGATGGAAAAGTAATTGTCTGATGCGAAAGTGATGAAATTGGTATATCTATGCGTGCCGCGATCGGAGTAAAAATTGGAACTAGGTTTAGAATTTAGATGACGAAGCAAGTGTTTTATTTTAGGGTTCAGACTTCAAAGTGAGATATAGTTGGGAGCATCGGTCGTTGCTCATTATTACCAAAGCTGCTCAAACATGAGACTTAGGGTTGGATAAATGTTCGGTCTATTGGGCCATTTTGGCCCAACCATTTATTTATTTTACTTTCTCTTTTTTTATTATTAATATAATTATTTTACTTTTTCTTTGACAAATTCCTTTTATTTTTTCATGAATTCTCGATTATACATTTTTTTAAGGGACCTTTTTTTTTACATATAAAATATATTTTATTTAAAGCCACCAAATTTAGTCTAGCAGTCAGAGGTTTGGGTAATATACATGAGGTTATGGGTTCGATCCTCTACTCCGTTGTAAACAAAAAAATATATTTTATTTAAAGCATAATGAGTATATATATATATATAAACCAAAATAAATTGGATTAGTCTCATTTTCAAGTTAGTTGAACTTGCATATGGTTAATTATACATGGCTATAAAAGTTGGGTCTCATGTCAATAAATTTTGAAGAAATTAAAATGAGGATTATTGAGTTACAAATAAAAAATATACAAGAGGTCAAGATGAGTGAAAAATAGGGGGGGCAAACTTATAGGAGTATTTTATTGTATGATATAATAATATATGCTTTGATTTAATTTGATAGTTTCAATTTTATAATATTTAACTTGTTTAAATGTTAGTTTCAATACACACGTATAAAAACTCTTTGTATTATTTATACTAGCGGCCAGACAGGGCGTGTTCCGCGCCTGTCTGTGTTTACTATGCAAACTTATGTAAAAAAAAAATGCATTCTGTTATGGTGAGTTTGTTGATAAAAGATTTTTGTTGTTCAAAAAAAAGTTAAGGGTATTGTTGGTATTATGAAAAGTCCACACTAAATTTTTTTGTATCCTCTTTATATATAGTAAAAAAGTATTGAATAGATACATAAGGGAGAAGTTGATAATTTTTTATTTGTGTAACTATTGAGTAGTTAGTAAGGGTAAAATAGGAAAATTAAAAAGTCTACACCAAAATCTCTAATCCCCTTTATATATAGTTATAGATTTATTTCATTTGCTTTCCGTTTCAATTTTTTATCTTTTTTTTTTTTGTCTTTTTAACATTATTGACATGATTTTATCAATTTTGTTTATGAAATATCAATATATCAGTTTAAATTTATAGTGTGCATCCTAGTCCTACGATCTTATGATGTATTATGAAATATAAAGTCGTGGATATGCGTCGTCCAAATCAAGAGCAAACATTTTGCTATTCTTTCAATTGAATATTAACATGTAGGTTTCAACTTGTGAAACCCTTAGTATTGTTTGTGTCATTCCAATGATGACCCTAAGTCCCATTTATTCAGTGATAAACTTAGATCCTCATCCACAAAAAGGGAAAGGCATAAAAGTTTTATTTGTTTGATGGAACAAAGATGTAGAAAAGAGGAAATGTATTGTTTGTAACATAGTAGGAAGACAATTGTGTCTATTCTCGTCAAAAGGAAAGTCGGAAACAACAATGGAGAAAATTTAAAATAATTTATTAATTCACTCTTCTCTCCTCCCCTCCATTCATATAATCATATCCTATAACTAAACATAATTTTGAAAGAAAAATATTAACCGATGCTTATAAGATACCAGTTAAATAATCAAATATAATAAAATTATTTTTGAGTTTTTGTAGCCAAAGTTTTAAAAATATACAAAATATGAAAATATGATTTGTAATACAAATTTTTGTTTTAATTTTTTGTGTTTGTTCTATTTTATTAATTAACTAGTGTTTTTTGTTTTGTTTCATTAATTAAGTAGTGCAGATGGCTGATGTAGACCCATATTAAAAAAAAAAAAACTTTGTATTTTATTTTATTTTATTACACAAAATTAAGATTAAAATTAAATTAGACAAAACCCTAAACCCTGCAAGAAGCCATTTATATCCTGGTTTGTATCGGTGACTTGTGCGTTAGGTGAACTAGCAAGGATGAGAGGTCTCAATGGAGCAATATCCCTCGCCAGAGCCTTAAAATCCAACTCCACCGCCGCTTCCACCTTCCTCCGACAACCGCGAGCAGCTTCCTATGCCGCCACATATTGTTCTTATTCCATCCATCAGAATCTCGTTGATCGCTCGGACCTATTAACTCCCCCTGTTGTTCGCAGCGACGTCATCGGATTTAGGTATTATAGTTCTACCGCTGCCGCCGCCGCCACGTCTACGCCGCCTCAGCAAGACCTCAAGACGAGAAGCGTAGAACAAAATAGCTTCAATCCCAAAGAAGTTGTTCTCTTTCAGTATGAGGCTTGCCCCTTCTGCAACAAGGTTAAAGGTATAATTTTTCACTGGCAGATGAATTCATTTCAACATTTTGTGTTACTTGTTTGTTAATTAAGATGAATATTGCTTTGAATTTCCTAATTATTATTTTTTTGCATTGATTTTTTTGTCTACAGCTTTTCTAGATTATCATGGTATTCATTACAAAGTGGTTGAAGTAAATCCAATGAACAAGAAAGAGATAAATTGGTCTGATTACAAGAAGGTGCCTATTGTCACTGTTGATGGTGAACAACTGGTTGATTCTTCAGGTTCATAATTATCTCTTATTAATACTTTTCCATTTGTGGAGTATGTCTATAGAATATTGTTCTGAAATGTCAACTTTGCTCCTTTTTTGTCAGACATAATTGATAAGTTGATCAAAAGGATACATCCAGATTATGATCTAAATGCGGACGAAGAGAAGAAGTGGCGCGAGTAGGTTTTTCTAATCATTTCTGATTGTTTATTTGAACTACTTGGTTGCGTACTAGTAGTAGTAGGGTCTAGGCATCTAGCTATATTATCTGGTTAAAATCTTGTTGTGCTTGCACCACTGCCAAGGTTTTAAATTATAGTTGTGGTTACATAGCGATTTTTGATACTGTAGAGAGTTGCAAATAAAACCGTGGACATTGCTTATCATTATTAGTAGTCTTGTTTTCCCGCAACTATTTGTTTTTCTTCCTTTTTGTAATACTAGACTAGATACAAGATTTAGTGCATATGGCTTTGGCCTTGATTTATCTCACACGAGTGTTATGCTGTGGCTTGTTATATAGGTGGGTAGATAATCACTTGGTGCATGTTTTGTCTCCAAACATATATCGAACTGTTTCAGAAGCTCTTGAATCATTTGATTATATCACCACTAAAGGTTAGGTTTTTACTACAATTCTATCTGTTGTAAACTGTCCGTTATTTATTTGTTTATATTTATAGAATGTGAAGCACAACTAATGTTGTATTGTAAATCGTAGATTGCAGCTAATAAAAGTATATTTCACTTTCTCTAAGTTTAGTATTGCTTGGAAGTTGAAATGAATCCCTTCATCTGTCATTTTTCAAATGTGAAAAGAATTTATTTTTAAGATCCGGTAGCTCATTACATTCAGTTATTTCATGCAAACTTGTTGATATTATGAACTATGGGATGGATATTGTTCTCTCTTTGTGGATTTATGACGTTACTAACCTCCTGATTCATCAATCTGTTTTGCTTTGTTCAAATTTAAGTAAGTTGTGTTCAACTATTACATGTTTTTAAAAGTTGTATGTTTTGAAAGGATGCCAATAGAGGGAGAGAGGTATTTCCTTTGAAAGGATACTACAGATAGAGGGAGAGCGGTATTTTCTTTCAACGCATCCCAAAATAATGCGCACCTCACTTTATGTTCTTGCTCTTTTTACTCAGTTTGAAAAGTAAAACTACATTAGTTTTATGCCTATTGTAAAACTACATTAATTTTTGAATTATCCTTCTAAATACGCAGGCAATTTCAGTTTATATGAGAGGTTAGTGGCAAAGTATGGTGGGGCTGCTGCCATGTATTTTGTGTCAAAGAAATTGAAGAAGAGACACAATATCACTGATGAGCGTGCAGCGTTGTATGGAGCTGCTGAACAATGGGTTGATGCTTTGAAGGGCCGAAAATTTCTTGGTATGTTCAAATTCAACAAGCATAATTGAGATTGAGATATGCTACAAAAAAATGTTAGGCTTAATGTTACCATGAAAACTCATAACTTCTAATTGCTTACTATATTTGTGAATTTTGGCAGGTGATTTGGAACCTAATTTAGCAGATCTTGCTGTTTTCGGTGTTCTGAGACCCATCCGTCACCTCAAGTCAGGTCGTGATATGGTAGAGCACACAAGGATTGGGAAATGGTTTTCTGAGATGGAACATGCAGTAGGACAGACTTCCAGAATGAGTGAGCATAGGTAGATTATTTCTTCAATCTATGGATAGTGAAATGCTATATGAGGAAACCACAAATTAAATATTAAATAAGTTTGCTTCTACCAAGTTTGGTGAGTCTTTGCAAGAGAAACATGTTCTGTTCTATTGTTTATCGTGTGGTTGTATTGGTTATCTGTTGTCAGTTGTCACACACTGTTATGTAAAATCCAGGTATATAACAACAACAAACCTTTTTTTTTTCCTTTTTGAACAGCAGGGTTAGATACATGAAAAGTGTAGGTATATATTCAATAAAAATTCTCTCCATATAGAATGAGCTCAAAAATTGTTTATCCAAACAAATCTATAACTCTATAAGACATTGTATGAAATATGAATCCAATGAGTCAGAGGCTCATTGATCAGACTTTACTATCTTCTTATTGAACTCTTCTTTCTCTTCCTAGCCGGCTAGCCGCAATGGTGATACTAAAAGAGAAGACTTTCGAAGTTTAATTTAGTAGCTGCTATGTTGATACTAAAAAAAAAAGTCTTGTGTGGAAACAACTGTTTAGTTACACCATATTTGAACACAACTTAAAAAAAGTAAAAAGAGAAAATAATCAAGGTAAAAATTGGATCGACCAAAATTTAAACCGGTCTGGTTGACCTTGAAAACTGCCATACATAAGAATCGGAATTTAAACGGAAAATTGGAAAAACCCTTAACTGAGCAAACCGCTGGTTTTAGAGGCTCAACCGTATTTTCCTTTCTTTTTCATTCTTAAAAAAAATGACAAAAAAGAAGTGATAGAGAAATCAAAGTAGAAATTGCTTCCCAAATTCTTCTTTCTTCTCTGTTCTATTTCTACAAAGATTGGCTTTTGGTTAAATGGCTAGTGGCATGGAGTAATATAAGGTTATACGGACAAGGCTCGGAGTAATATATAGTGGGTAGGAAGGTTTCTCTTCCCACACCTCTTTTTAACTCTCCAATATTCCAATTTTGCCCTTGATAAAAAAGTTCGGAATGCGTTTTTCGAAATTTTTCTATTTCAAATTCAGAAAACATTTTCCGAAGTTCGTATTCAAGGAAAAAAAATTCAGAAAATGTGTTCCGAAATTTTAAATTAGGGGCAAAAAGAGGTGTGGAGGGTGGGATGAGAAACTGTCGGAAGGCAGCCTGCCCTTGGCCCATCTCCATCCTTTAGAAAGAAGAAGTGTTGTCCCAAAATATTGTCAATTTTAGTTGTTCAAATAATATTATTCGCGTCGTAAAGTCACCACGTCAATTCTTTTTTGACATCCTTGAGTTTACCTCATTAAAACTAATAATTTTATTTTTAATTTAGAAATTTAATTGTTATAAATAATAATTAAATAAAATATGACCAAATTGATATATTATTAATTTTAAATTAAAAATAAATTTTAACTATTAGAAAATTCACACTTAATTGATTTTCTCTCATTCTCATTAAGTAAATACGACTGTAGTCATGCATTTCAATAACAAATAACACAATAACTATATGCCCATCAATATATCTTGTACAAAAATAACATTTTTAATTTTTTTCACGTATTAAATATGACTCTTTTGTGTCAAAAAAATATGACTTTTTCAATCATGCATGTCATGTGAGATTGAATATTATATATGATTGTCTCAAAGAATATTATATATGATTGAAATACAAAGTGATTTTTTATATAAAAAAATACAAAGTGATTGCATATTTTAACCTCTATTATTTTATTTTTATGAAATCCCTATTATTATATTATATACTTTTTTTTTATTTTGACAATATTTATGTATCTATTATTTATCGAATTACTTACTATACATTTAAATTTCCACTACTCTTAAATCGACTTAAAGATACATCAAAATTGCTAGGTCTGGGGCCATTTCGTCTATCTATAAAAAAATATTTTATTAAAATAACTCCATAAAATGTTGCAATATTATATTATGGAAAATACTAACTAGTGCCCCTGGGGCACTAGTTAAGCAACTAAATAAAGTATGAAAGCATCGAAACTTGTGTAATCTACTTTTTAAAAGTATAAATAATGTTTTTTTCAATGTAATTTTTTTTTCTTTTGGTATCCTTAACTAATGCATCAGGGGCACTAGTTAGCATAACCCTAATTTATGAGTATAATGTAGGCCTGATATAAATTACAAAAAATAAATAAATTATATTAACATATGAGTATAAATATAGGTGATTGTAACAATCACAAAAAAGACCCCGTATTAAAATGAGTATAAATACAAATCCAGTATAAATTACAAAAAAAAAAAAATTCCCCCAAATTAATATGAGTATAATTATAAATATAGCTCATGTAAGTTACACAAAAAACTACATATTAATATATGAATATAAAGATATGTCTCTTATAAAGCAAAGAAAAAAAAAATCTCATAAATTATAAAAATAAATAGACTCATTTATTATTAAAATATAAATATAACTTAGGTTCCGGTAAATATTCATATAGATATATAGATGTATTCACTCTAATATTATTCATATTATGATTTTCTTTCTTGCATTCAAAGAAAATTTTACTTTTTCTTTCTTTCTCCCGTATTCAATGAACCGTATCGTTGATGCTGTTGCAGTTTTCTCTATACCTAGAACAAAGAGGGCTTTGTTGATAGGAATGTCACATGTTGGTGACACTAGTGCAAACTATGTTCCGTGTTATCTCCATGATGTCTGCAGTATCAAGAAATTGCTTGAAGAGAGATATGTCTTTAGAACAAACAACATTTCCATTATGTATGATAATTGGAACTTGGGAACCGAGAGACCAACCGCGAGAAACGTGTATAAAGCACTTTTTGATTTGGTTTTGAAAACGAGATTTGGGGATGTTCTATTGTTTTATTTCACTGGGCATGGGGGAAGATTTCTTGTGGGAATAGATTCAAACAATAGCAATTTCTTAGAATACATATGTTTGGCTGATAATTCATATCTCTCTGGTAGTGTCAATATTAATCTTTATTGTTTTGAATATTTTTGAGTTGGATATTGTTGTTCATTGCTTTAGTGCTTTCATTGAGTTTTTGCTATTATAACACCATGAATTGTAATTAGTTGAATGTTTTGCTATTTTGGCAAACCACGCGTGGCATGATAGTGTATATTTAGGTTTATTGCAATGTATTATGCATAAATTGGTCACTTCTCTATGATGCTAATCAATAGTGTGACATGTGTTAAAAGCTAAAACAATATATAATGTAGTTCTATGCTAGTCATTTGAAGTATTGATCATTTGATTAGTATAAAATTATATTTGATACTATTTCTCCTTAAAAGTATTAGAGAAATAAAGTAAAGAAGTAAAAAATAAAGAAAAGTGAAGTCAAACACAATTTTTTCTTTCTGTACTATTTTTCAGAAGTAGAGATATATATAAAATGTATCCATTGTTACATTAAATCTATACATAGCCTAAGTTAGCATAATATTAAACAAGTTATGCTTAACTAGATCAAAGGTTTATGTACATGTACATATTACAACTATGTACCCAACCTAAACTCATTGTAACGATAAATTTATTTTTCTAATAATATACTTAAATAAAAGGTGCCCATCGTTATTAATGGCTTCTTTAGTGTATATCTTCGCATCCTTCCTTAGTGTATAACTTCGCATCCTTCGGTTATGACAACTTCATCCATTGACCCAACAGCTCCTTCCAACTTGTAGCATAAATCTGGATCATGTACAATTGACATCACATGAGCATAAAGTTATACTACAAACATATAGTACGGTTGGTCCATTTCTCTTTTGTTTTTAACTTCCTCAAGGTGTATTCATATCTAAATAAATTATGTACTTGAGCAACACCATATTTCTAGTGATTTTTGCAATGACCATAGGCCAAAACCTCAGTTACCATCACTGCCATCAATATCATTTTCATTACAAATCAGGGCTGATGCAGTTAAGCTCATAAAATATTTGATTGACCAATCACTAAAATTTATAAACTACTACATGTCAATATTACAACAAGTATTTTGGTACATTAGACATATTGTCCATAACATCAGCCACAATAAAATCATTTATGTCTAATTGAACACTCTGTATAGCAAGGATTGTAGCTGCAATGAATCCAATGAGTCAGAGGCTCATTGATCAGACTTTACTATCTTCTTATTGAACTCTTCTTTCTCTTCCTAGCCGGCTAGCCGCAATGGTGATACTAAAAGAGAAGACTTTCGAAGTTTAATTTAGTAGCTGCTATGTTGATACTAAAAAAAAAAGTCTTGTGTGGAAACAACTGTTTAGTTACACCATATTTGAACACAACTTAAAAAAAGTAAAAAGAGAAAATAATCAAGGTAAAAATTGGATCGACCAAAATTTAAACCGGTCTGGTTGACCTTGAAAACTGCCATACATAAGAATCGGAATTTAAACGGAAAATTGGAAAAACCCTTAACTGAGCAAACCGCTGGTTTTAGAGGCTCAACCGTATTTTCCTTTCTTTTTCATTCTTAAAAAAAATGACAAAAAAGAAGTGATAGAGAAATCAAAGTAGAAATTGCTTCCCAAATTCTTCTTTCTTCTCTGTTCTATTTCTACAAAGATTGGCTTTTGGTTAAATGGCTAGTGGCATGGAGTAATATAAGGTTATACGGACAAGGCTCGGAGTAATATATAGTGGGTAGGAAGGTTTCTCTTCCCACACCTCTTTTTAACTCTCCAATATTCCAATTTTGCCCTTGATAAAAAAGTTCGGAATGCGTTTTTCGAAATTTTTCTACTTCAAATTCAGAAAACATTTTCCGAAGTTCGTATTCAAGGAAAAAAAATTCAGAAAATGTGTTCCGAAATTTTAAATTAGGGGCAAAAAGAGGTGTGGAGGGTGGGATGAGAAACTGTCGGAAGGCAGCCTGCCCTTGGCCCATCTCCATCCTTTAGAAAGAAGAAGTGTTGTCCCAAAATATTGTCAATTTTAGTTGTTCAAATAATATTATTCGCGTCGTAAAGTCACCACGTCAATTCTTTTTTGACATCCTTGAGTTTACCTCATTAAAACTAATAATTTTATTTTTAATTTAGAAATTTAATTGTTATAAATAATAATTAAATAAAATATGACCAAATTGATATATTATTAATTTTAAATTAAAAATAAATTTTAACTATTAGAAAATTCACACTTAATTGATTTTCTCTCATTCTCATTAAGTAAATACGACTGTAGTCATGCATTTCAATAACAAATAACACAATAACTATATGTCCATCAATATATCTTGTACAAAAATAACATTTTTAATTTTTTTCACGTATTAAATATGACTCTTTTGTGTCAAAAAAATATGACTTTTTCAATCATGCATGTCATGTGAGATTGAATATTATATATGATTGTCTCAAAGAATATTATATATGATTGAAATACAAAGTGATTTTTTATATAAAAAAATACAAAGTGATTGCATATTTTAACCTCTATTATTTTATTTTTATGAAATCCCTATTATTATATTATATACTTTTTTTTTATTTTGACAATATTTATGTATCTATTATTTATCGAATTACTTACTACATTTAAATTTCCACTACTCTTAAATCGACTTAAAGATACATCAAAATTGCTAGGTCTGGGGCCATTTCGTCTATCTATAAAAAAATATTTTATTAAAATAACTCCATAAAATGTTGCAATATTATATTATGGAAAATACTAACTAGTGCCCCTGGGGCACTAGTTAAGCAACTAAATAAAGTATGAAAGCATCGAAACTTGTGTAATCTACTTTTTAAAAGTATAAATAATGTTTTTTTCAATGTAATTTTTTTTTCTTTTGGTATCCTTAACTAATGCATCAGGGGCACTAGTTAGCATAACCCTAATTTATGAGTATAATGTAGGCCTGATATAAATTACAAAAAATAAATAAATTATATTAACATATGAGTATAAATATAGGTGATTGTAACAATCACAAAAAAGACCCCGTATTAAAATGAGTATAAATACAAATCCAGTATAAATTACAAAAAAAAAAAAAATTCCCCCAAATTAATATGAGTATAATTATAAATATAGCTCATGTAAGTTACACAAAAAACTACATATTAATATATGAATATAAAGATATGTCTCTTATAAAGCAAAGAAAAAAAAATCTCATAAATTATAAAAATAAATAGACTCATTTATTATTAAAATATAAATATAACTTAGGTTCCGGTAAATATTCATATAGATATATAGATGTATTCACTCTAATATTATTCATATTATGATTTTCTTTCTTGCATTCAAAGAAAATTTTACTTTTTCTTTCTTTCTCCCGTATTCAATGAACCGTATCGTTGATGCTGTTGCAGTTTTCTCTATACCTAGAACAAAGAGGGCTTTGTTGATAGGAATGTCACATGTTGGTGACACTAGTGCAAACTATGTTCCGTGTTATCTCCATGATGTCTGCAGTATCAAGAAATTGCTTGAAGAGAGATATGTCTTTAGAACAAACAACATTTCCATTATGTATGATAATTGGAACTTGGGAACCGAGAGACCAACCGCGAGAAACGTGTATAAAGCACTTTTTGATTTGGTTTTGAAAACGAGATTTGGGGATGTTCTATTGTTTTATTTCACTGGGCATGGGGGAAGATTTCTTGTGGGAATAGATTCAAACAATAGCAATTTCTTAGAATACATATGTTTGGCTGATAATTCATATCTCTCTGGTAGTGTCAATATTAATCTTTATTGTTTTGAATATTTTTGAGTTGGATATTGTTGTTCATTGCTTTAGTGCTTTCATTGAGTTTTTGCTATTATAACACCATGAATTGTAATTAGTTGAATGTTTTGCTATTTTGGCAAACCACGCGTGGCATGATAGTGTATATTTAGGTTTATTGCAATGTATTATGCATAAATTGGTCACTTCTCTATGATGCTAATCAATAGTGTGACATGTGTTAAAAGCTAAAACAATATATAATGTAGTTCTATGCTAGTCATTTGAAGTATTGATCATTTGATTAGTATAAAATTATATTTGATACTATTTCTCCTTAAAAGTATTAGAGAAATAAAGTAAAGAAGTAAAAAATAAAGAAAAGTGAAGTCAAACACAATTTTTTCTTTCTGTACTATTTTTCAGAAGTAGAGATATATATAAAATGTATCCATTGTTACATTAAATCTATACATAGCCTAAGTTAGCATAATATTAAACAAGTTATGCTTAACTAGATCAAAGGTTTATGTACATGTACATATTACAACTATGTACCCAACCTAAACTCATTGTAACGATAAATTTATTTTTCTAATAATATACTTAAATAAAAGGTGCCCATCGTTATTAATGGCTTCTTTAGTGTATATCTTCGCATCCTTCCTTAGTGTATAACTTCGCATCCTTCGGTTATGACAACTTCATCCATTGACCCAACAGCTCCTTCCAACTTGTAGCATAAATCTGGATCATGTACAATTGACATCACATGAGCATAAAGTTATACTACAAACATATAGTACGGTTGGTCCATTTCTCTTTTGTTTTTAACTTCCTCAAGGTGTATTCATATCTAAATAAATTATGTACTTGAGCAACACCATATTTCTAGTGATTTTTGCAATGACCATAGGCCAAAACCTCAGTTACCATCACTGCCATCAATATCATTTTCATTACAAATCAGGGCTGATGCAGTTAAGCTCATAAAATATTTGATTGACCAATCACTAAAATTTATAAACTACTACATGTCAATATTACAACAAGTATTTTGGTACATTAGACATATTGTCCATAACATCAGCCACAATAAAATCATTTATGTCTAATTGAACACTCTGTATAGCAAGGATTGTAGCTGCAATTAATCAACAAAGGTTTGTAAACCTTATTCTTTCATTGAAAAAGTAAAACTTAAAAGAGGCAAAAGTAATTTATTCTTTATAATAAATTCTTTATAATAAATAATAAATTACACAACTTTCGTTCTGGATGCACAAACTTTGCTAACAGTTGTGTAGTCTACTGATTTTGATAGAGCCTGAAAGTATAAATGTAAAACAATTATCTTCACACAAAATTCGTAGATCATTATGCAAATCAAAATTGACATATTGACACTACATATGAATTTGCATAAATCAAACCATAAGCAAAAGTTGATTCATAAATAACAGTCCTTACCTTCTTCCTTTGAATGATAGCAGACGTTCCAATATATAATCCAGTACTTGTTAAATATCTACAGCTCAAAGTTCTACCCTTGAATAAGCTTCTTAAGATAAATGCAGCATGATAGACTTTCTCTCAACACACTTTAGTAGTCACTATTAATACATGCATCCAATGATGTGTTTAAAAGAAAAATCGCTGTGTACCTTTACGCCTAGTGTCTGTACAGACAACAAGGAGGCAATGACTCCGTTTATTTTTTCCATCCAGTCCATCTGGTCAAGGGCATTTTCTGCCTGCAATTTATGTCCAAAGCATAGTGAAGAGTAATGATAAATACCAAACTTACATGTTAATGAAATCAAAGTATTGAATGTGTTTACCTGCAAAGTATACATCTTTGAGGGTTAAATAATCCTGAAGCAGAACCTTAAATCTGATTGCTCAGCATCAACCTTGATTGTTGATGTGAGTAGGTTCACCGTGTGACGTGCTACAGATTTTTCATCAGGAACAACTCCATGGTATTGTGAAGAAAGCAACCTACTCAGAATGCCAACATTGTTTTCATTGGCACAATTCCTCTGTGTACATTGCTGATTGAGACTCTGAAAGGGTTGTACATGCTAAAATTCAGTAACAAGATAATGTGATAAAATCAACATCACATCACTAAATATACAATATTCATTAATTAATTAGTATTTACGAGTAACTTTTAGTTTTACTTCTATAGTTACATTTACTTGTAATGGCTTACGATAGTAGTAAAGTGTTTTGAGGCTATCAAGAACAAAATGTTTGACCTACCTCTTCTATCACAGCTGCAACATCGAACTTGCTGCTTTTTCTCAATGACACAAATTTCTCATGTGCCTGTAGCATGAAATCCAAGTTTTATTTGTGTTATGATCAAGAGAAAGGCTGATAAACTTATAATTTATTTTAAAAGGTCCTAAATTTCTTCCTTGGCAGAAATAACTTCACATGTTCATCTTTATTCATCAAAGTGAGAATGGTCAAAGTATCTGTCATAACTCAAATCAATTTCTTCCAATCAATTTCGTACTCCCTCAGTAATCAGACTTGAGAGCATCAACATAAGAAATTCAACAAAACTGAGTTGAAGATGTTAAAACATAAATCAAATCAAGCAAACCATTCACCGAAGGCAAAAATCAAAATTGCATTGAAATTTTGCCAATGCGGCAACTGAGTAAAAAATGAATTTGGAAAGTAATTGAGATTGAGAAACTTTCCCCTGATATCAGTTATTTAAGAGAAAGGGTCGACCAACCCAACAAAATAAAGATAACTTAAGAAAGAGTAAAGGATCATACTGAATATCTATAGAAGGAAAAGAAAAAAGTGGATGCTGTTATAATTATATTATCAAATGTTCATAGAACCTGATCATATACTTGGAAAGTTTTATCGAAACGCCTCCGAGCTTCCTGCAAGCATCACTTGAAGGCGTTAAAATATATATATATATATATATATATATATATATATATATATATATATATATATATATATATATATATATATATATATATTTCACAAGTCATATTTAATGCAGGAATTTTGAATAGTTTGTTGAATCAACATATTTTGTTGCATAGGATACCTTGTTTCTTTATTGTTTCTTTGTTGTCCCATATTATAAAGGGTTGAGAGCATCTCTTTCAATCAGATAAATTGGATGATAGTAACTATAATTAAGAACCAGTAGCCATTACTAAACAAATTTACATGTCTACAGCTCCAAGATAAATTGGAAATTCAATGTTCCATAATCATAAAATATTGTCATAAGGTTAAACACTAAAGTTTCTCATCAGGGGTTTTTATTTTTCCAAGATTTCATGCGATTGTAGATGATTCGATTAAATGAACTCACTAAGAGTGTAAAACCAAAGTATCATAGTGAATTACCATGTATGTAAGTCCACTTGCTAGCAATGCTTCTTCTGCCTTCCTTATATTCCAAATCAAGACTCCCCCAAAATTGAGTCATTCACATAGATGTCTTAATAGCTTCCATGACTATATTAATAAAAGAGAAACCACAAGAAAAAAAATCAGCACATGAATCATAACAATAGCATTAAACACTAAATTTTCCAAACTTGCTCAAAACTAATTAAGTGCATACACAAAACTAATTATTCAATATTGATAGACTTTCTGTCAACACAAAAAAAAAAATATGAAGAATTGGTAGATAAACATTAGAGATCAAAACACGAAACAAATGAATCAATTGAAGAGTAGACCAGGAATAGAGAAGAGTACCTTAGGGTTTTGTCGAGATGAAGAGTACATGCGTGTACCTTAGGGTTCGCTACTTTCTTTGAATGAATCAATTTCTGGGTCGATTTTGGGAGTACTTGTCACACAACCAACTGAACGGTTTTGGGATAAATCGATATTTGGAGAAGAATCAGATTTTGGGAAGAAGAAATATTCAATTTTGGTAGAGAAGAAGTTGCGATTTTGGTTCGTCTGCGACTCGCAAGGCAAGAAGGTCACCGATTTTGGTTCTGTATCGCGGACGGTGGTGAACCTGTGTTTTCTCCAATTGTTTTTGATTTTTTAGAGGGAAATAGAAGGTTTCTCAAAATTTCTTAAAAGAAGATCCGCAGTAAATAAATTTTTATTTAAAATAATTAAAAATTGGTGACTGATTTAGTGACTGAAAAATCGGTCGCTAAAAATTAGTCTCTAATTCGGTCTCTATAATATAGTAGCGACCGATATAACGACTGAATATTTTTTACTCTGACGCTCAAAATATCAGTCTCTAAATCGATTGCTAAAGCGACTGAAATATTTTGGTCTCTAAATCGGTTGCTAAAAGCGATTTTTTTAGTAGTGATTGTGCAGGCGCAGTCCCCAAATTTTTGGCGGTGGTAGCCTGGGCCTGATACATGTTATTCTGTTCGTGGTACATATCAACTTTTGACTTCTTAGGATTCACTTTCGTTGGGGGAGGTGGATGATCTTGTGTGGCACAGACATGTTCCTCTGAAGGTTTCCATCTTTGCATAGCGTCTCCTCCGTGATCGGCTGCCAACGAAAACAAACTTGGTAGCTCGTGGTATCATCTCTGCAGAGGTTCAATTTTGCGTGTCTGGTTGTGGCGACATCGAATCGACTCAGCACTTGTTCCTCTTTTGTAGTACTTTTGGTTCTCCGTGGGTTATAGTCCGTTCTTGGATTGGTTTTTCGGCGACCGACGCTCACACTGTCCCTGATCACTTTGTTCAGTTCACTTTCTCAGCTAGAGGTCCTCGAGCACGTCGGTCCTTTCTGCAGCTCATTTGGCTTGACTGCGTTTGGGTTTGTGGAATGAAAGAAACCATCGATTGTTCAGAAACGCAACAAGTACCATGGATCATTTGTTGGACAAAATCAAATTGTTCTCTTTTAGGTGGCTGAAGACGACAAATGCTTCTCTTGTATTGAACGCTCACAGCTGGTGGTCGAACACATTGCTTTGTTTAGGCATAGACTATTATTGTCTTGTACTTTTATGCTTTATTTGTTTTGATACTTTTGTAACTTTGTTGTAGTTTCTTCTTGGCACACCTTATGGTGAGGACATTGCTTGTTTCACTTCTTTATATATATATATATATATATATATATATATGATTCATTTTGGCTTGTTAAAAAAAAAATAAAACAATGTAAAAGTGTGCAAAATATGTTAGAGTATTTTATAGTTGGCTTAAGTGCAGTTTCGCCTCTTAAGTTTCGCCATTATTTAATTTTAACCATTTGATTGCTTGTTTTAAACCTTAACTAAATTTTAATTTGCATAAAGTATAAAATCTTCAAACGCTTTATATATATATATATATATATATATATATATATATATATATATATATTTTGGTTACAACTAAATTATTTATAATTTCAAAACAACTATATCTAAATTTTGTGTCTAAATAATTGTGCCTATGTAAGACTTTCTTTTATTAAGCCTAGATAATATGAATATTTTAAAGAGAAATGATATTTGTACAATCAAAAGTTGACAACTTTTGAACAACTATTTCTCATACTCTTATTATATTGTTACTCTCTTTCCTCCTCTCACTTTATTATTTTTGTTGCAAAAGAAGAAAAAGAAAGTTGTCCTAAAAAATTATCTATTTTGGTTTTCCAAATAATATTGCTATATATTTTAAAAGGGGAAGATGCTGAGAAAAAGAATAAAGTACTTGTAACCTATTTAAGGCTCCGTTTGGCCCGGCTTATTTTTTACTTTTTATTTTAGCTTAAACGAAATAAAGAAGTATAAAATTATATTTGACACTATTTCTCCTTAAAAGTATTAGAGAAATAAAGTAAAGAAGTAAAAAATAAAAAAAAATAAAGTCAAACACAATTTTTTCCTTCTTTACTATTTTTAAGGAGAAGAAAAAAAGAGGAAAATAAGCCGGGCCAAACGGGGCCTTAGGCTCCGTTTGACTCGGCTTATTTTTTACTTTTTATTTTAGCTTAAATGAAATAGAGAAGTATAAAATTATATTTGACACTATTTCTCCTTAAAAGTATTAGAGAAATAAAGTAAAGAAGTAAAAAATAAAGAAAAGTGAAGTCAAACACAATTTTTTCCTTCTTTACTATTTTTAAGGAGAAGAAAAAAAGGAGAAAATAAGCCAGGCCAAACGGGGCCTTAGCGCGACTTCTACGCTGTTTCATCATCATCTATCATCACCATCATCATTCTGTTCACTTCTTTTCTTCTTCTTCTTCTTCGTTAACACACACAAATCAACATTCATCTTCCACAGACTCTTCCATTCAATTCAATTCCATCACGATCAATCATGCATCAAGGAGATTACACCTCCGCTCCATACTACCAATTCCCTCATATGCAGCAAAACCCCAACCCAATCCCCAACCCTACACCACCTCCTCAATCCGATCCAATTCCGAACCACTACGCTTCCGCACCTCCTTTCACTCCCAATTACGATTATTCCAATTATTCTCCTTATCCTCCTCATAATCCCGAACCTGTTCCTTCTTCCAACCCTAATTTCAATCCTACCTTCGAATCCAATCTTCCTTATCAACAACCACCGTCACAGCCCTATTATCCACCCTACGATCAACCTCATACCGCTCCAAATTATGCACCTCCTAACCCTAAACCTATTCCAATTCCCAATTCATCGTTATATAATTCGGCTCCGTATCCCCACTCCGCATCTTCGGTTCCTCCGATTCCGACATACGAAAGCCAATACGACAATCCGGTGAAATCTGATTACGGTGCCGGTGGTGGTGCTTATTTTGATGACAGGCATGGAAGTTTTAATAGGAGAAGTTCTGATTTGGGATCCGAATTGTATGGCACGCGTCATGACGGTGGTTTGTCTAGGTATGAATCCGGTGGTGGTGACGAGGGTTATGGAGATGGAGTGTATGCTTATCAAGGGGGAAAAGTTGAACCGTATGGTGCTCGTGGTACAGCTCCTAAATCTTCAACATGGAATTCAAATTCATCGAATTCAACACCTTCGTTTGATGATTTTGGGAGGCCTATTAGTTTTCCGAAAGAATCTTCAGTGGCAAGTAAGATTGTGAAAGCTGTGCCGAAGGTTGATACACAAGAAGATGCGAAAAGTGGAGTGCAAAAGTTTCGTGTCAAGCTGTTGGCGGAGAGTGGTGGTCAGAGCACAATGGATGTTCTCTGCCAGGTATCAAGAGGATAGCAAGTAGAGGCATTTGTTTTCATTGTGTATTTTATTGTGCTTGTTTAGCTTTCATTTCAATTAATCAATTCCAGTTTTTTATGCCTGTTTGGAATTGCTTATTTGAGCTTATCTAGCGACAAATATTTGTTTAAGAGAGCTTATAGAAATATGTCCATAAGCTATTTTCAGTTTATTTGTATAGGTTCTTCAGGATAGCTTATGAAAACAATATATAGTTTATATTGGAACAAGTGGACTCCATTTTATCTTTGTTATAGAAATAGGTTATACATAAACACTTGCATGATAAGTGCTTATGCCATAAGCGCTCAATTGAGTGGTTTATCCAAACAGGTCTAGATACAACAATGCAGTCAGGCTATTGGTTGGGTACCATGGTGTGCTGTGCTGTTTTTGTATAAGTAGCTTAATGCTGGATCTGGTTTATGACATTGAGCCAAAAGATAGAACTCAGGAGTAATTTCGGTCTAGATGGATTTGATAGTATAAAACCATAAAATGGTTATGCTTGGCCTAGTGGATTACTCTATTAGTGTAAATAAAGTAATAAATAGAAAAGGCGTTGCCATGCCTTTATTCATTTATATCTTATTTTGTTCACTAAACGTTCTTTGAATTTTATTAGAGACTTTTAGGTATTCACTCACATGCAGATAACTTATGCTTTTTTTCTTTCAAAAGAACGTTTGCATATAGTTTGACATTGCTGCTGATTTAAATATATAATAACTTTGTTCATGTCTGTTCTTTAAGGTTGGTTTGGATGGACTGCGCATGCTAGATCCAAATACCAGTCGGACATTGAGAATATATCCTCTTGAGAACATAACAAGATGTGATGTGAGCTTCTTGTTTTCTTTCATATTCATTGTTTCTGTGACTGTAAGATTTATTTTCTTATTCAATCTCAATATAATGTTTTGTTAATTGAATAATGCAGAGATTTGATTCATCTACCTTTGCATTTTGGTCGAAGAGCCCCGTAGACATTGAGCCAAGACGAATTAGATTGCAATCTAATAGTTACACTACCAATACACTTTTGGATACGGTGACTGCTGCGACCATACAGGTTTTTAAGAATTTCAACCTTCTGTTATGACAATAAATAGTTCACATTTTTGATAAATTGGGTACATAATGAAAATTTTATGGAAAAGAAATTGGATTTTTGTATTTTCTCTAAGGTTTGGGAAAGGATTTTGTTTTAGTTACTTGCCATGTTTGAGTTGCAATGAGATTGATGATTGGACTGGAACTAAATGGAAATAAAGAACAATCTGAATTACATTTCCTCTACTGTACTAATATAGTACTCCCTCCGGTCCTATATATAAGAAACATTTCACTTTTTAGATTCATTGTAGAATTGATATATTTAGACTATATTATTGTTTAGATACATCAATTTTATAATGAATCTAAAAAGTCAACTTTTTCTTATATATAGGACCGGAGGGAGTATGAGAAAGTGCCAGTCACAGCAGGGCTATATTAACTTATTAAGTAAGATAGATGAACAAAAATAAGAGAAGTTCAGATAGATCTGAGAATGCTTGATCTCCCTTCTAAATCTTATTCATACGTTCCATGCTCCTCTCCTCACATTATCTTTTCTCTTCTCTAGCTTGATTCTCCCCCTTTCTAAACCTTTCTCGTGCTTTCCATGCCCTTCAAATTTCCTCTCCTTTCTCTAATTGAATTCCTTTTCCCACTTGAACCTCTTCCAAAAATACATCTCAGATGGTGGTAGGGTCTATCACAAAAGGAAAATGTATCTTGAACCTTTTTGCCTTTGATGCTCAAATGAAGACTGATTATTAATTGGATATAATTTGTTGTATTTGCTGTTAAATATATACCTCAAATTTTCTAATTCTATCTAATTGATCTCATGAATATGTAATTGTAATGCATGTTTGGGCCTGTGAATTATCAACAAGTGTTGCTCAGAAAAAAAACAATTCGGGGATTTAATGCTACTTTGTATGCACCTTCTTCAGATGATGTTGAATTTAACTGTTCTTGATAAATGGCCAATTTGCCATCTAATCAGACTTCATGATTTTGATTTTTGACACTGTCAAACAGAAAGATATTCCCAAAATCCTCAAGTACCAACAAGGCAACATGTACAATACATACAAAAGTTTCATGTGAAGTATTTTTACACCGAATCCATTGTTATGCCTGGCAATTGGGTGCAAGGATCACTAGACAAAATAGTTCATATTCCTTAAAACTTAAGAGCCGTGAAATAGTGTTGTCCATGTCTCTAAAAAATGAATTCATGGTTTTGGCTGTTGACCCTAGCCAGCCAAAAATTGGAATATAACATTTAATGGAAATTGCTAACAAGACTTGTTAAGGAACTAAAGCTAGAAATTTTATCTTGGAAGTTGTGTATTTATTCTTTAGAGATTTAGAAATTGTCATTTCAACACAAATTCCATGATGAAATTTCTATTTTTGATTTCTTAACTTGTCCACTTGTTAGCAAGACCCAAATTTAATTACACATTTACATTAATCACCAATTTTTTTTTTTAATTACATTAGTTCATATTCTTTAAAAGCTGCCACTTTCTACCGGTGTCTCTTGCAACGATTAAAAAACTAATCACTTCTTTTGTCATTACTCCTTGCCAGTTCCTAACTCCAGTTAAATAGCAAGTTCTCTCATATTGTTTTCATTGTTAACAATTGTTTGTTATATATGTCTTAATTACTCATTTTTTAATGCAGTTCAAGGAAATGGGTGGAAGTAGGAGGCCTGCCGAATCATTGAAAATAAATGAACAGACTGCCGAAAGAAAGAAAGGCCTCGGTGATTGGATGAATATAATCAAACCTGCCAACGAAGAGAAAGATCATTGGGTAACAATTTATGCAATTTTATTTCCCCCCTCCCCTAACTAAAGGATCCCAAGGTTATAGCATAGATGTTTTCCTTCAAACTTTTAAATTTTTGTTAGGGGCCACCATATTATTCAATTAATTTACCAAATGTTAGTCTTCCTCTCTATTAACTCTTGGAAAATTTCTAAATGTCACACAATTTCGATCAACTTTAGTATCATAATTTAGTTTAACCCGGGTCATTGTTCATTCGTTCTTATCACTATTGGAATCTTTACCTAGTTCTTTTGGTGCACAGGTCCCAGATGAAGCAGTCTCAAAATGCACCGCGTGTGGCACTGATTTTGGGGCTTTTATACGCAAGGTTGATCTCCCTGTTTCATTTCTTGTGCTATGTTTTCTGTTTTTTTGTGATATTTTTCTAATGACAGCATTTTACTTCCAGCATCACTGTAGGAACTGTGGTGATATTTTCTGTGACAAATGTACACATGGTAGAATTGCTCTAACTGCTGAAGAGAATGCTCAGCCAGTGCGAGTTTGCGACCGATGCATGGTATGTGTGACATTTTGTTAGTTTGTTTTTTATATAAACCATAAACAGACTTGGTGAAAACCCAAGAAAAAGCGTATGGGTGACTCTATCAATAGAAGACGGATCTTCTTTACCAGATAACATTGTAACTGAGAAAGGATTGAAATGGTAATGGCAATGGAGCTAGACTCCTTGCAAGATGATCAATAGCAAAACATTAAAATATAAAAGCCAATTCTGAGAGAGAGCTAATTTCTCTCAGACCAAACCACCCAATCCGGTTCCTAATTTTCAGACCAAACCATCCTCTTTGGTGCCCACCATTTCCTTCATATAGTTCTTCCTCTCCCCTTCTAGAATATTTGCTGCGTATCATCCCATGCCACCTGTCATTTATGTTGGTGCACCAAGCATAACAAAATCTCATTCCAGTGTTATACTTTCATGAGAGGCCTGTCTGTTTTTCTCTTGATCTCTTTGGAAATAATGGAAAAGAGGATAATTTTTTGAAATGCACTTTTGTAATTGCTGAGGTAGTAGTAATGTTATTAACTCTATCAGTTAGGAGCTTTTTTTTTCATCATTTCTGTTGCTTAATTTTCAGTTGTTTTAGCGTGTCAATTGTTAAAACTGTAGAAGCCATGTTCTTAAGTTTTTTATTATCCGTCTGTACAGGCAGAAGTGACTCAGAGGCTGACTAGTGCTAAAGAGTCATCAAGTAAACCTCTTTTGCAGAGTCATGAGGATCTTGCTCGGAAACTTCAGGTGAACATTTGGGGCATGCTTTACTGTTTGTGTCTTGATTTTTCTTGCCCATGGAAGGCTTTAAATTTGTGTATATAGTTTCTTGGTTAATCTTTTGTTGTGTTTGTGTAAGCGTGCTTCAAATGCTGATTTGTTTGTCTGTGAATTTCTTGGCAGGAGGAGCTGGAGAGAAATCGGAAGTCATCAGGTAATGTAATCTGGGTTCAATTTTGGGTGTCTGTTGTAATATTGCTGAAGATTTTTTATTCATCTATCTTCACATGATGCACTTTTCAAGTAATCTGTTTTGTTGGCAATTTAGTTCAAATGGGTGGATTTGTTTATTTATTTATTAAGATTTGCAAATTAATTGTTGTGGCTCAGTTAAGTGATCTGGTTTGTAGGTTCCAAGTCTGATGGTTCTGGAAGACGGATGAAGGAGGTTGCATGTCCTATATGCACTGTCCATCTGCAGGTTTGAATATTTGCTAAATTTTTATGCTGCTATCCTATATTAGTATGCAACACTAAGTCATCTTAATTTTCCTTTCTGGCTTTTTTTGGAATATTTGCAGGTTCAGGTACCTAGCTCAGGTTCCGAGACCATTGAGTGTGGAGTTTGCCAGCATCCATTTCTTGTGAGTTCTTATTGAGAGTTCAGATAACATGGATACGGATGAAGGTGTCTTTATGTGTCAAGTTCAAAATTCAATTATTTTACTTATCTATTACCCGCACGTTAATACTATTGTGTTTGCCTTATGTTTACTTTTATCTTTGGGCTTGTCTCATGACCATTCCTTACCCGCATTGTTTTATTTTTGTCCCTCGAGTTTGGTGTTTATATGTTTTTTAACTTTCCATCTTTGTTTGTCCTCTTGTATAAAATAGACGCCGAACTTTCATGTATAGCTATGTGGAATTCATTATGGTTTGAGTCAATATATAATACTAGATTGTTAGTGCTGGGTATATTGTTTGGGTTGAAAATCGGTTAACTTGTTATGCAAGGTAACTGGTCTGCAATTACTATTTCACTATCACTTGAAGCTACGTTTTGTATGATGTAATTACCGAATTTGGCTTTTTTGACTGAAAAGTATTATTTGCTTTTAGAAGTATTAAATTAGTTTAGATTTTTAAAAAATTCTAACGCAGTGACATTTTCATGTATTTGTGAGCATTGTGTTTATAGAAATTGGACAAATTTGATTTTATTCTTGAAATCTTTCATGCAAAAGACAACAGTGAAAGTCTTAATGACTAATGAGGGACGGAGTTGCAATAGAAGGGAATTGGGAAACGGGGCAGTGATCATATTTACCACGTGATTTGATAGTTGTAGCTATAGTAAAAAACAAGGATAGTGTGATTTTCTTAGGAAGCTAGGCCAATTAAATGGAGAAGTAAATAAGGAAATTAACCCTGACACTCTTAACCCCGTAACATGCCATTGAATAAATTATGAGAACATGATATGAAACGTTTACGAAGTCCTCAGATAAAACTAAATTTTAGATGATTAAAACACCTTTGATTATCGCACATTTATATTCGAGCTATGCAAATATGATGTATTTGAAAATACAAGTGAAAGTCTAAAACGGACAAAGATAACTTAAAATTCTTATAGCAAAACTATCACAAACAATGAGCTAGATGCTAACGGGAGTGGTTATGGTGCATAAGCTTTTTCCTTATGCACCGTGTATAAATAATGAAAATTGCTTAATGGACCCCCAAAATTGCTTAGCGTACCCCCCAAATTTCTACCCCTAAAAATATGGGGGGTGCGCCAAGTAATTTGGGGGGTGCACTAGAAATCTGGGGGGTGCGCTAAACAATTTTGGGTATTTATACACGGTGCATAAACATGGCTTATGCACCATAACTTGTGCCGATACTAACAGTGCAAATGGGTTAGATAAGTTATGGTAATCCTGATATGGCTTAGAGAGAGTAATACACATATATAGACACAAACAGAACATGTCAAACATACACATGCGCATTAGGTTGGGATAATGGAGGTGGCAACTGGCAAGGTTTATGTGGTAGCCATGGCCTAGGCCGCAGGTCTTGATGGCTAGGCATGGTAGGGACTTCTTTGTTTCTCCATTAGTGAGAGTCGACTTGGGCTGTCCAAGATTGCCCCGTTTGGTGGAAGGAGATATCTCATATGAGTTTCAATCTTGACTCATTCTTTGATTGGTTTACCGAAGGGATGGTTAAGCAAATTAGTATCAACATGTTGATATCCTTTAACATTACATTTTCACCCTAAATTTTAAAACATTAAATTTATGAATCATCTCATTTATATGTTGTCAAATTTCAACTTTTTTTAATTTAATATGAGACTTTAACTCACACATAACATACCTCTCGACTATTTAAATGTGGACCCTTACATGGATGAGACCATATAATGTCTCATAATTGGGGTTTCATTGTCTACGTATGAAAACATGAATTTGAATTAATGACTTCAGTGGTATATATTCGGTAAGCTCAGTTTATTTGGCACTCTTGGTAGGGCTGCCTGTTGTGATTGGTCTTTCAAACAAACAACAGCAATTCCTTTCAAAGGTTTGACTAGGAATACATGTTCAATTTCTTAGAGAAGAACAACTAAATGGCGTTAACTGATAACTCTATGATAGTCATAGAAGCCTAATCTGATAAGTATCCCTCGTTTTAAAAGATCTTATTCTATTAGTAAATAATAGAGCCGAAAAAAAATAAATACAATCACAATATATAAATATCATGTGGAATATGAGTTATTTCATTTATATGTTGCTCTTAAGATGAATAAACATCTTTTTTTTTTGTGTCAAGTAATTAGAATTTTACTTTTAAGATGAATAAATAGTATGCTTGAGGTTCAAATTCCAATTTTCAAATATATAATGCGATGTTCCTATCAATTGAGGCTAAATTCATAGAGTCTAGTCAATACCCACTTATTATTTAATATAAGTTCTAACTAATACTTGACACAACTAAGCATTTATCATCATCATCATCAAATTTTTTTTTTTGACAAATCAAATTAAATTGTATATACGTTGTCACTATTAGATTTAGTTATGAAAAACAATGTGTGGCCAGTAACATTAACATTGCTATCGTTACATATTTAAAAATTAGACAAGTAGTAAAATATAAGCAACAAGATAAGCATTCGGCGCCATAAATAGTCATTACCTACTTCAATGCAGGACATTGATATGATGCTTACTAACACCATAAACCTATCTACTTGATCCAACTGTTAAATTTTCTCTTTGGATACTAATTTAATCGCAGAACTGTGTAAACACATACACATACACGTGAGTTGTTTCTCTCCTACCCTCATCCATTGGTCCACTGCATTTGAGAGTAGTACTACATAGTACATAAACCTTTTGGATTTGGCTTTGTTAGGAAGAAAATTTTCTTGGCAAACTTATAAAAACATAATGAATGTTAATATTGGAAAATTTTGAGGTTAAATTGGATAAGAATTACAAAAAAATCTCTAATCAGAGATCATTGTAAGTCAAAAAAAATCTCTATAATATTGCAACATTCATTATGTACCAAAAAAATAAAATAAAGAATAATACACATCTCCAATTGAAATTTCATATTAAAAAGAGATAATTGGTCTTCGGGTTGGTTTCCTTGGAACAAATGTTATCATGATCCTTTTTAAAAGTATAGACCAAGGTGGTTGTGGGATAGTGACTTGGATTCAAAATCATTCTACTAGTACATATACATATTAAAGCTAAAAGGAGATATGACCAAATTTCAGCATTGATAGAGAGGGAGATGTGTCGGTTAAGGAAGTTGTGGTTCATAGGAATTTCAAGATGAAATGTTTTTGTTCATCATTTTCCACTAGGCCATTGGGACAAACAATTATTAGAAGGAGGGGGGGGTACTCTTTCATGCATATTGTGTAAAAGTGGTTATGTCCATTAAGTGGTGGAATAAAAAAAAAAACAGAAAGTTATTATACATTAATATGAAAAATTAAGTTGATTCTTCACCACAACTCTAGTCTTTTTGCATAGTTGGAACTTGGAATAGTTGTCAATTTACAATCTTATTGGCAAAAAATAATGTAAAATAGCTTGCATTATTCGTGTTTTTTTTATTATGCGTGTTTTTTTGGATGAAAATGTTCTTGTTGCTTTCCCAACTTTCATACCTAGCATTAATATTAAAACAATTTTTTGATATAATTGGGAAAGAATTATTGATCATCAAGTTATTCTTTGTCATAAGAATAGAAGTTTGACACTAGATGATTTGAATTTTAACTTCATTACAACTTTTTTGAATATGATGAAAGGGAGAAAACATGAGGAATGATGTTAAATTGTTAACCATCTAAAACCATGTGAAATATCTACCAGCTTTTATGAATGACTAAATTTATCGAGAAATTTAATTGATCATCTTTAGTTAGATTTCTCCATTAGTTACTTATTTTCCATCCATAAGATTTAAACAAGAGACATTGTTTAAAAATTTTAGGTCAAGTTTTATTCAAAGTTAGTGCTTATCAATTCACTAAACAATCAATTTTTGAAATAAAAACAACAAATAATCAAATATTGTAAATTTCTTATCTTCACTCCATTTTCTTCAGCTTTTTCAACTACAATAATCACAGTGCATGATTGAATTGGAGAATTTGCAAAATTATAATTGCATACTCATATAGTGATTCTATCAAGTCACTTCCAATCCAAATATGCACATGTGACGTAGGTAGTTCGGTTGATAATTTAAAATACAGTGAAAAAGTTTTAAATAGAAGTTCTAACATAATAACCACTAATTACTAATATTGGTGTATATATAAAGAAAATATAAATTGAATTGGTAGAAAGCATCAGCAATCATATTAAATGTACTGGTAGTTGGGTGGAATGCTGTATCTCTTAAATATATATATGTCAGCGGTTGTTTACTTGTTTACTACCAATACTACTAATTTTTAAATTGTCATAAGTAGAATTTGCAATTTATCTCCAGGCAGAGAGACAGAGACTTGACAAAAAGGACGAGTACCAAAAGATTTTTGAAAACATTAACTCAATCCAGTCCCACAACAGTGGAATTTTAGATTTTTTTTACCGTATACTACAAATTCAATCGGTTAAATTATCTGCTATAAATTATAAGTTAGTTTATAATCAAGGACAGATCCAGAAATCAATTATACCTAGGACTGAATTCTTTTTTAATAATAAATAGTATATTAAATGTATTTGTTGTCCCTACAAAATAACGAGTTTTTATGTTAAGTCTATTAAATTTTAACCGTAAATTTAATTCTCTAAAATATAGCAATTTGTAAGATTACTCCTTATTTTGAAATATATTTACAAAAATTTAAAACTTTTAGTCCTCAAAATAGTCCCTGTAAAATGAAAATATAGACTAAGTAAATTTTTTGAAAGACAAAACTTAAAAACTCTTAATTTTATAGCGACTAAGAATATATTTAATCGAAAATTATTAAACAAAATCACAATAATTTATTTACAAAGACCTAGAACAAAAGTGAGCAAATTAAGAGATGTCATTAGAAATAGAAACCCGTATACATTAAAAACTATGTACATTAGAGATGTCAACGAGGCGGAGATTGAGCGGAGGTACTTTACCACTCCTTGCCCTACCGTCTCAAATATTCATCGTCCACGTCCACATCCCTATTCCCCGCTTCAGGGAGTATTCTTCCTCCATCCTCATTCTCGCGGATCTCCACAGTTTTTGTGGAGCCCCATTAACTTTAAAAAAAATATCAAATTTCTATTACTTTCAATCAAACTAGCTGTAAAAAAAAAATAGTATAGTTTAATTATAAAACATAAATTTTTTTTTTTTTTTGAGTCTTTTGACAATTATAAACATCATATATAAACAAATGTATACACATATTGTGTGAAAACATAATTAAAAATAATTTATATAGTACTTAAATATACATTTATATATATGCTATTTTAATAAAGTTTTCGGAGACGGAGTTTCCGCGGGAAGGATGATGAAATCCCGTCCCCATCACCAAATCTATTTCGGGGAGACTTTCTTCTCTGTTCCCATTCCAACAGGGAAAAAATTTCCACCTTCGGATCTCCAAGTGGAGCAATCCTCATAGGAATCCCATTTACGGATGAAATTGACATCCCTACTATACATATATGAAACTTGTATGCATGGAATGGGTGGGGGGTTGAAGTCTCTGCTTGCCACCCTTTAACTCTGTTTATAAATGGATAATTTGATTATGAAAAAACTGACAAAATAGTTCGTGCAGTCAGAAGTTAGATGAAGACATTTCTTGCAAGCAATAAATGAATATGATATTAGTTCTAACTTAAATTCAGCATAAAAAAAGGAGGGAAAGAGGAACACTTGCAAGAAGTAGCAATAGCTATAGACATATTATTGGTGTTCTTTCTACAATGTGTACCTTAATGTTATGCTTCATATTATTGGGAGTTGCTTCTATCGTGGCAGCAATAGAACTTCCATCAAATGTTACACTTCCAGCGGTGTTTGTGTCTGGAGATTCTATCATGGATACAGGTAACAACAACAATAACATGAAAACATTGGCTAGGTGCAATTTTCCTCCATATGGAAAAGATTTCAAAGGAGGTGTCCCAACTGGTCGCTTTGGCAATGGAAAAGTTCCATCAGACCTTATAGGTATGTCATAGAATATATCTTAATTACAAATATTCAGTGTGTTTAAACTTTAAAAAAATCTAAAGTTATTTTCCGCTTGTTTATTATCATAAATGTGAAGCTTTTACACTTGAGTTTTTTAGTTTGAAAAAAAAAAAGTTATTATAAAAAAGTTATTAGGATTAGTTTTTCATTTTAGAGTTAAAAATGTCTTTTTTACAAAATGATTTTCTAAATTAGGAATATATTCCTTTGTATAGAAACACTTATAATTCTTCAAAACATTGGCCTACATTGTTTGTGTGGGAGTGTGTCATGAAATTGGATTTCATGCTCTCAAAAATCCCACATCAGAACCGTCCAATCACGATTTGATGGATGTGATTTGTTTAATATTTATTTTTGTATATTTAATCTGAGACGTCCGATCAGAAATCAACGGCAGATATTAACAACAGCGTGAAACCGCATGATTTATTGACAGCAGACAATCTGAATCCAATGTGTCATATGGTCTTAAATTGTGGTTGATATGCTTACATGGTAAATATTTACATCATAGTAAAATATGTACAAATGTGATTGATGCGGCGACAATTGCAGTTGTATACTTGTATTGTCATTGACAACCTAATAATGAGTGAAATCTACAAATTTAAGTGCAAATGTTTTATGACTTGTCTTTTTTCTAATGAAAAAGAATAATAGTCACCATCATAATCAGTGGCGGAGCCAGAAAATAATATTAGGATGGACCACTTAAAAATTTTAATGAATAGTTTATATTTGAAAATTATATTGCATACAAAAATTATTGATAAAAAAGTTGTGTTTTATTCTCACAAAAAGGAGTTTTTGAGTTCATCTTTACATTAGGTCTTTAAATTAATAGGTAAATGAGTAATTTTTTGAAAGGTATTTCTTTTTCTATCATTTAAAAAATTATAATAACTAAATATTATTTTCTAAAACTACCAAGAAAATAAAATCTGATTTTTTTTTTTTTTAAAATATTACTTATAATAGTGAATATTGAAGTTTTTTGATGAAAAACATGTAAAAGTTAGTATAATATTTATAAACAATGAAGTTGTGTTTTTTCTTATAAAATTATTTTCTTTTAAATAAAATAGTTGGCAAAGAGTTTTTCAATGAATAAAAACTATTTTTATTAATTGAAAGATCAAGTGCATTAATACATTCAAATTTTCGAATGTGTGATTTAGATTTATATATATATATATATATGATAAAATGTTCAAATCCCCTTGTGCTTGCTAAAATTGATACTATTTTTAAAAAAATTAAAATGAAAAAATGCAAAATTTTAAGGGGGAGAGGACCGAACCCACACCCCTGTGTATCATATATGCGTCTAGTTTGTCACTCGGTTACATATTCAGCTCAGTGAAGTATTGCACAGTAAAATATCTACATTATACATATGTAATTTTATTATTTGCTATGGGCATATTAGTAATTTCCTATTTTTTTGGGTGGGCCATGGCCCATCCTAACCACCCCTGTCTCCGCCACTGATCATAATTCAAGGGCTAAAGTGGCTTTAGGGTTGGGATGGTCAAACTCTACATTATTTGTTCATTTTGATTATAAAATCTCCACATAAATAAATATATATATATATATTTAGAAAAATAATAACCATCATAATAAAAATTACCTATACCATTTGTGATATTTGATTGAGCACAATTTGAACCCTAGTATACCAAGAGGCAAAACAAAAGGATAAAATTTTGCTCAATCAATCTAATTCGATATTAGTTTCATAGTCAATCTCAATCCAAATCGCTAAAAGTACAAAGATATTTTGGTGGATTCACTGAGATATCAAAGATCCTAATTACAATAAGTTGAAAAACAAAAAAGATGATAGTTGAAGAATTTTAACACTAATAATTCATTGCGATTTTTCTGATCTAAAGAATTCTTCGCAGTTAACTTCCTTTTTTTTTTTGTTACGATACATAGTTGAAATATTGGGCCTTAAGGAACTTCTGCCTGCATATTTGGATCCAAATTTACAACCTAGCGATCTCATCACCGGTGTTTGCTTTGCATCCGGCGGTTCCGGGTATGATCCTCTCACATCGAAACTTGCGGTAAGCATGCATATTTATCTCCTAAATATTTATTTATTTTAATTTTTGTCCAATTTTTTAACCTAGTCATATTGTATGACATTATATAACTAGGAAGCTATATCGTTGTCCGGTCAAATAGATTTGTTCAAAGAATACTTAGGAAAGCTAAAAGGACTTGTTGGAGAGGATAGAACAAAATTCATCCTAGCTAATAGTGTTTTCCTTGTGGTTCAAGGAAGCAACGACATTTCCAACACTTATTTTTTGTCTCATGCTAGACAACTACAATATGATGTTCCTGCTTACACTGATCTCATGCTCAACTCTGCCTCCAATTTCTTAAAGGTATACTCAACTCCCTCCTTTCTCAATTTGGACATGTTCCCGGGACAAAATGTACACATTTACACAATTAGTATATTGGTGACTTACTCAATTAGTATATCAGTGACGAATACTTGATATAATTACTAATTTTTTGATTTACAATGAAGCAGATGAGCAAACCTATAACCTCATGTATATTATCCAAACTTATTTACAACAAGACTAAACCAAATGACTTTATTTGTTAAAACTAACTTTCTTTATTTTCTTTTATTTATAGCATTTCTTATGCTCAAATGAACAAATGTGACATTCATTTTGACAAACGGAATAGAACATTTGTATGGGTAAATGCATATGCATTTTATTATTATTATTATTATTATGGATTTACTGATGTTTATATTTTCTCATGATGAATATAATTGAAAGGAAATATATGAACTGGGTGCACGAAGGATAGGAGTATTTAGTGCTCCACCAATTGGATGTGTGCCATTTCAGAAAACAATTCTTGGAGGAGTGGAAAGAAAATGTGCTGAAAGTTACAACGATGCATCCAAGTTATTTAACACTAAATTGTCAAATGAGCTAGCTTCCCTTAACCACAACTTGCCCAATTCAAGGATGGTTTACCTTGATGTTTACAATCCTCTTCTTGACATCATTGTAAATTATCAAAATTATGGTATAATCCAAACTTTCATTTTTATTATCATTTATTTTAAGATTTAATTTGTTCTGAAAATAAATTTATTTCATATTTTTATTCAATAATTTTTCATTTAATAAATTTCTATTACCTCTTTTTAGAAAATAATATCATTACGCGACATAATAATAAAATATTATTGGACATTATGTGTTAAAAAAGGTACACCGTAAATCAGTGTAAGAAATTAATTTTCATTAATCAATTTCACTGGAAAAAAAATAAATTCACTACTCATATAGTAAGTGGTTCATGCTAAAGTTATGAAAAATTATTTTGCTTGCAGGTTATAAAGTTGGAGACAAAGGATGTTGTGGTACAGGTGAAATTGAGGCAGCAGTGTTATGCAACCAATTTGCTCCACCGTGTGAAGATGTTACTGACTACGTTTTCTGGGACAGTTTTCATCCTTCGCAGAGTGTTTACAACAAGCTTGTCGATCCTCTTCTTAAAAAATATATGCACCAATTCTTCTAGTTGATTTCTTTTTATAAAGATAATTGACTAATTTTTAAAGATAATTGGTAATTAGTTTTGTTTAAAAATAATTGAGTAATTTTTTTATGTTATTGATATTATTTAATAGAAAATTATTTTTATTATTTGATACGGGCCTCAGAATTATCGAACCCGCCCTACATAGCGCTAGGCGTTGGCCTTCTTCCACTGTGTACTTTTGAACATATGTAGAGGTATGTTTGTCTACTGTGGTTTTGTGCCAAGCACCTCCTGGAGAGCGCTAGGCGCTTGGATTTGGGCCTGATAAAAGTAGCAGTTTTTTGGTCCGTTTGGTTCTATAGAAAAAAAATGGGAGGAAAGAAAATTACAGAAACTGATGGATGAACATAAATTAAAGTTTGTCTAAATTCATCCATCGGTTTCCGTAATTTCCCTTTCTCTCACTTTCTTTCCATAGAACCAATCGGACCCTTTGTGCTAAGATTTTGAGACTAAAGTGAGAATCAAAAGAGAAATTTTATTGGGAAACTTAAATGTTAATAATTGAGTGTTTTTATTGTTGAAATTTTAAAGTTGAAAAACATATTTTAAATATCTTGAGTAGTGAGAATTCATTGGTGGAAGGATCTTCTTGAGTGGTCTTATTGCAGAATGCAGATTGATAGAAAGAAAAATGATAGAAAATAGGGTGCTCCCGTTGAGTTTGTGAAACAAAGTTTTTATAACTCTTCTGTATCTCTTATAAAAATTATTGATAATGGATCAGAGAGTCGCTCTAGCTTTAAACGTTAGTCAATTTGGACCGAATTTGATAAACTGTTTTGGTATGTCTGTTCTCAACTCATTTTATCTTTGTTCATTGGATTGATTGCCTACAAATAGGATATACATTTATTTTTAGTTGAAGATTGTTATTTCTTTGACTATTTAGTTTGATTGACATTTTCATTTGTTCCACGTCTTGTTGGAGTCGCAGCAAGTGGTTTGAATTTACAACAATATTGTAGTAAAACTGTAAAAGTCTACATTCTTGATTCTTAAACTTTGTAGTAGAGTTAATTTTATAAATTTTAAAAGCTTTAGAATAAAAATAAAAATATATAATAAAAATGATAAATTTAAAAGATTTTGTTTGAACCAACCTTTATTTTTATATATTTAAAATAATTATACAAAAATAAAAGATAAATGGGCAGCAAAATTTTGTTCAAATTTAAAATTTCAAAATATGAAAACATAGAGAGCAATTTGCAAAATTTAACCAACAAAAAGTGGGTCTGGTGGTCTGATTTGGTAGTGATACAGCAAAACCCAAGGAAATTAGTTCAAATTTTACACTCTCACAATATAAAGTAATAAAACACTAGAGCAATGAAATAACAAGAGACCTGAAAGGCTAAACTAATTTCCCTGTAAATCTCTATTCTCTCCGTACCAAATTATAAGTCACTTTAAGAACAAAATTTGTATAAAATTATAAGTCGTTATATATTACCAATGAAACATTAATGTAATACTATTTTCTTATTATACCCTTAACCATGGGCGATGCTCTGTGTATGTGACGGGGTGCAGCTGCACCTCTTGGAATTTTAAAATTTTCACCAATACTTCTATGTTTTTTGTATTTTGCACCCCCTGATTTTTTTTGTTTTGCACTATTTACTTAAAGATCCAAAACACTTTTCACTATTCTCATTTTTCCGTTCCAATTTCTCTCAAACAAGACATCAAATCAAATACGTAAAATAGTGATAAATCCTCAAACAATCTTGAAACAACACTAAGGTAATCAATAAAAAAAATCTATAGTTTAGGATCTTAAAATTTGAGATTTTTGTAATATAATTTCAATAGTGATAAATTGGTTGATGAATTATTCAACTGGGGGTTCTAATAATATATTTGTGTGCGTTGGTTGCTTGTTTCAAGTTTGTAATTTGGTCGAAATGCATATTTTGATTTCTGTTTTACGGTTTCTAGCTAATTCATCCACAAATTTGTTTCAATTTTAGCCATGTGGAAATTAATGTTTTCATGAAGCTAATTAGAAAACTATCCACTTGATTGGGTATTTATGTTGTTACCATATCAATACTTATGCACCGGTTTGATTTCTTTTTTATTTGATATCTTTCTCATGTAATTAATAGTTATGTCGAAAGAGATTTGTTCAACAATATATATAACAAGTTGATTATTTGACGATTTAAAAACATGAAATCGCGCAGTGAACAATAATCAAACATATGTATGAAATTTTATATATAATTAATTATTAAAATATTGATTTAAAATTTGCACCCCCTGAACTAGGGTCCGAGCACCGCCAATGCCCTTAACTATTGATTTATCTTTTTTCTTTCAATTCTTTAATTTATCGTTCTCATACCATATTAATAAAGGGCAATTTTGTAAACTAACTTATAATTTATCTTTTCCATATATCAATCATTACATTTCTTAGTTCGTGTATATGGTCAAAATGAAATATATTGAAATACGGAAGGATTAGTTAGTATAGGATATTTTCTCTTCCAACATTGTGTTTCTCAAAGTCTCAGCTAGTCAGCTCAAATTGCAAAAAGAAAAAAAGAATCTTATTAAATGTGGAGTATATTATAAGTAAAATGCTAAATACTACCCATGAGGCACTCTTTAAGCATTTTAAATAGTAAAATTTTGTGAAATTTTTATAAAAATATGTAAAATCAATATATTGGAAATTGCAATGTTCCACATTTTGAAGAAATAATAATAATTATTATTAATTCTCGGTCATTTAATCTATTGTTGCCACATGTCATCTATCTATAAAGTAGAAAAGACTACTAAATAGAGTTTTGCTAAATGAAACAAATTAAGCTGCACTTACTAAACCCCTATTAAAGGTTTTCTATAATCAATTTTTGTTAATTGTATTCGTTGACCAAACAGTATTTGTACATACTACCTCAAAATTCTGCACTAGCAGAGTCATCTTCATTTTTTAAAGAAGATGAAGAAAAAATTACTGTGTGATGAATAAGCCTAAATTCCCAATTTCATTCTTTTATTCAGTTTCTATTTAAGTTATTTTAATTAATGTTTTTTAATTATGCTTTTGTTTAAAGTGACATGTTTAAAAAATTTAAAAACAAAATAAAAATATGACGTGGCTTCCATGTCATCATAGTGAACATGTCCATATAGAAATGACATATCATTAAAATTGAAAGTCAAAATGAGAGGAAGACCAAATGTCCACAACTTTAAAAATTTGGAAACCAAAATTGTGGAAAATAATATAAAGGGATTAAAGTTGTGGATTTAGTAAAATATGTGGATTAAAACAATGTTTAAGCTTTGTAAAAAAGATTTCCTAAAAATGGCAAATCATGCATAAATACTAATTCAAGTGACAACTGCCGATATTTTTAGATCGAATGTCTTTACTCATATTTGAACTTGGAACCTGATAATTGTTTATGAATTTCAATGATATATACCATTTCAAATTTAAAAAAGGGAACAAACTGTGCACTTGAAAATGGAAAGAGCAATTTTGTGAATAGGAAAAATAGGAGACTAAAATTTCAATTAACCATATTTTTCATGTTTCAAATTTTAATAATTTTCCAATAAATTAATTTTGTTTTATTTTTATTTTAATATTATCAAACTATTATATGGGCCAAGGTAGAGAAATGCAAACTCACCGGAGAAATTTTTTCCTTCCATCCTTATAATTAACCTTTCACCCCTATATTTTTTATGATATTTCCCATTTTATCCTTAATTTATTAGTATTATTTTTACAATTTTTTACTTAATTCTTTTCAACTTTTTTGGGATCTTTACACCCCCCCTCCACTACAATGTTCAACTTGATCATCGAATCCTACCATCTCGTCCTCCGATATTCGCCAATGATAAATAAATAAATAATAACGGAACATATTGTTGTAATTTTTAACTATTATTTTATTATTTCAAAAGTTTCTTAAAATTATTCCTTATTTTTATATGTGAAAATTACTTGGTCAATCCTCATTTATGAATTATTAAGTGACCAAACTGTTTTTCTTTATGAATTAAGGCTTATGTCTCATAACCATTTCATGATTTTATTGCCAATTGTTTTATCTTAATGGACACATTTTTGAGTAATGGCTTTGTATTATAAAATGGTTGGTGTGTATATATACACACATATATATATATACGTGATATATAGAAGAAAATAATACACAAAATAAGCAATCTTCCCTTTCACAATAAAAATTATTTCCTGAGTGCATTTCCGGTGTTTATCAAATTCAAGCTGTTCTGTTACCTCAATTTTGAGAATGACCTGTTGAATCCTGGGGAATTTGCGCAAATATACAGCGGATAAATTCCTAAGATTGTTGTAAAATTGGACCTAAAATTATCAAAATAATAAACAAATATATAAGAATATAAACACCAAATAATTATAATAATAAAATATAATAGGGGTAGTGAACTTATCTTCTAATTGTAGTAATTTGATCCCGACAAAGCAACCACGACACTCCATAACGGAGAACAACGTTAATTTGCAATTAGTAAATCTAATACTACTTCTATATTGTTTTTGAAAATCATGATGAGAATGTTTATTCTATATATGTGAACCGCATGATTGTATTATTTGTGCACTATTAAAGTGATCCTAGATAAAATTGGTGTTTATGGTAATAAATTTATTTTGTTTATCTGTCGCTTAAAATAATTTAAGTAGACCTGTTTGTATATGATTAGTATCTCATGATGAAAGTGGTTCTACGACACTTAAAATTAAATTTTGGAAAGTATAACATTGCTTGGAGTGGACATCCATTGTATTGAAATAATACAATGATGTTTAATGAATTTGTTTATGAGAAAATATGTTTATATGAAAACTTATAAATTGTCTTTAATATAGAGGTATTGTCGCTTGAAATCATTCAAGCTGACCTGAAATGTGGATTTACAAATTGTCCTCATTGTGAGGGTAATGTCACTTATTCAAGTAGACTTGAATAAAAATTCACCTATATTATAAAATGTGGGGGAGTTGTCGCTTGAAAGCCTTTCAAGTAGACTTGTTAATAAATCTAATCATAGATTTTATTTTTCCCATTTTTGTTGAGATATCGTCGCTTAGAATTTATCTAAGCAGACATGATGAAATACATTATGAAAGTCAGTTTGACAATATATGAGATATCGATAAGCCATTATATTAAAATAATATAATGATGTTAATTGGAATTAAATTTCAATGAGAATAAATTTAGATGAGAAATTATGTTACTTAGCGTGTGAATGTTGTCGCTTGAAAGCCTTTTTCAAGTAGACCTGTATAATAAATCGAATCATTGAATTTATTTATTTTTTATTGGTAGAATTGTTGTCATTTAGAACTGGTCTAAGTAGACCTGATGAAGTATATTATAAAAGTCAATTTGATAATATACGAGAGATATTATTTATAGTGATGCAACATTGTATTAAAAACATACAATGCTAATTATATAAGAGCCGATGTGAATAAATCTACAAGTGAATTTATTTATTTATTCCAAATGAAGATATTGTCGCTTAGTTAACTAAGCAGACCTGTATAGCTTTATTGCGAAGAACAAATTTATTATTGTAAACTTGACAAATATGAGATTAATTGACTTAGAGACGTCTTAGTCAATATTATATGATGTAAGAAAATAATGTCTTCATCATTTGTGTAAAGTAGCTACTAAACAAAGCCCCTGAGAAGAAATAAATATGCGAAACATCGAGGGAAATGGGACTTGAGCCATTTGAAATTAACAAGTGATGGGAACCCGACCTTTGTGATTGGAGACCCCATGAATAAGGTTCAATGTGGTAAGAACAAGTCACGAGTTAATTCTGCTAACACTAAATTTTATTTAATCTGTCCCTTTTCTATGGTGTACGTAATTGTGAAAGTGTTAGACACTGCATTATTGAGAGGGTAAGCTATAAAGCTTTTAATGATTTTCATATCCCTTATGGGTGGTGTATGATTTGCAGCATACACTTGATGAAATCACTTATATGAGTGTCGAGTGGGGCCGCTTGCATGAGACCTTGGCAAAGTCTCTAGAGCACTCATGAATACCAGGCACGCGCACGGCCTATTAGCGCACAACCGCGTAACAGCAAGAATTGTGGGGGTGTAATGTGATTGTAAGACCGCTAACACACATCAAGTGTCTTGGGTTCCATTGCTTGCAAAACCAATTCACTGTGTGTTAAGTCTTATCTTTCTAGGACGAGTTCCATAGCTTGCTACACCGTTCCGAGGCATTACATCTACGATGTTTACTCAGGAAATTTTCTTTTCTAATTTTAAACTTTTGAAATATGTGGGGGATTGTTGTAATTTTTAACTATTATTTTATTATTTCAAAAGTTTCTTAAAATTATTCCTTATTTTTATATGTGAAAATTACTTGGTCAATCCTCATTTATGAATTATTAAGTGACCAAACCGTTTTTCTTTATGAATTAAGGCTTATGTCTCATAACCATTTCATGATTTTATTGCCAATTGTTTTATCTTAATGGACACATTTTTGAGTAATGGCTTTGTATTATAAAATGGTTGGTGTGTATATATACACACATATATATACGTGATATATAGAAGAAAATAATACACAAAATAAGCAATCTTCCCTTTCACAATAAAAATTATTTCCTGAGTGCATTTCCGGTGTTTATCAAATTCAAGCTGTTCTGTTACCTCAATTTTGAGAAGGACCTGTTGAATCCTAGGGAATTTGCGCAAATATACAGCGGATAAATTCCTAAGGACAGTCTTCGTGGCGCCTCAGGTTATTACATGATTTACTAATTGCAAATTAACGTTGTTCTCCGTTATGGAGTGTCGTGGTTGCTTTGTCGGGATCAAATTACTACAATTAGAAGATAAGTTCACTACCCCTATTATATTTTATTATTATAATTATTTGGTGTTTATATTCTTATATATTTGTTTATTATTTTGATAATTTTAGGTCCAATTTTACAACACATATTTGATGAGTAAAAAATAAAAAAAATATGTTTGGGTATGAATATTCATACTGCAACAGAACTATATTAGCTGGTTACAAGTTAGTTGTAGGTACCACATATAATTTTATTTATGTGGCATGTTCTCATTGATTGTTCAAAAATTCCCCAAAATTATCGAGAGGTAGAGTAGGCTTCACCTATTTTTTTATAAAGAGTAAGAGAATGTATTTTTTTTGTCAAGTTGCTTAATAGCTAAAAATTTCATCCATCTAAGTAGAATGATCGAAATTTTAAACTCAGCTTCCTACATATATAATATGCATGTTCTTACCTGCCATTTGAGCTAATTAAGTTCACCGGATTTTTTTTTACTATTTTATAGATACAAAGTTTTCATTATTTTTAACTGTAATTTTTGTCTGAAAATATATATTATATGATGTGAATTTTTCCTTTTTAACCAAAAGTTAAAGATCAAATTTTTAACTACCTGTCTAACGAGTCACAATAGACCAATTTACTATTGCTGGAGAGAATGCATACCCATACCTGCTTGATAAAATAAAATATATTTATTAATTAATAAAAAGATAATAAGAAGTGCAATATCAGTTAAGTCTTTCTTTGCTTTGATTTGGCATAATTAATTTGGTAAGTAGAAGCCAGCGAATTGAAGAAGGTAAGATCAATGTTTTGTGGCAATGAGATCTCTTTTGTGATTTGTAGTTGAAGTGTGGAGAGGAGTGGAGATCCACCACATTTTCTAGCTGCTACTTTTTTTTTTTTCTAGTTGCTACCTAATTAACACCCAGCTGTTTTTTAAATATTATTTTAATTAAATAAATTGTGGCCCCAAAAATAAATTGGATTCCCATTGTTGATCTAGATAGTAAAAAAAAAATAGTAGACATTTTTTTTTATATGCAAAAAAAAACTCTTTGTGATTAAACTTTTCAATTTTTGTTTAAAGCAGACATGTGATTATTTTGTTTAATTTGTGACCGCACCCAAATGTAAAAAAAGTTAAAAAGATGAAGTTATATTCACACTATGTTTGGGGAGAAATAAATCTCTTTGTGATCAAACTTTTCAATTTTTGGAGTATGCTATTGTATCCTACGGCTGCATTAACGAATCGTCATTTCCACGGTTGCATTTTATGTATTTACCTATAATTGTGCTGTGTCTTTTCATTCAAATAATAAAATTAAAATGTAGGTCGTCTAATTTTAATCTGGATTGGGTATATAAGGTGGGTTCTCTCCTTCCATCAAATTTTTTCCATACGCATGAGCTAGAAGTCGAACCCCTAACCACATGCTTAAGGAACCAATTTTTTTACCACTTAGACTAATTCATTGTTGATGTAAGTTGTAATTTTAACGAGAGAGTCTTTTACCCTTCAATTATGTCAAATATTAAAAAAAAATATTGTATTGTCATTTTATTATTGTACAAGGATGCATTTAATAAAACAACCGTTGTTGTTAAATACTACGTAGTACTAGTATGGAATAAACTTCACTCAATTTGGCCTTGCAAAGTCGAAACTAGTTTGACCTACTAAAAAAGTTTGTGGTTTGTGTAAGAAAAGAAAAGTTTGGGGTTTGAACTCGTTGATCTTACCATAAAAAGAGTACAATATTTTACTCCCTCCGTTTCTTTTTAATTGTCTTTTCAATAAATTTAATACGTTATGTACCAACAAATTTTTTTTTTAAAAAAAGATTTAGTTTTTCAAATATATAGCATTAATTGGTTTTATGGAAAAAGATAAGAGCAATTGACAAATGGTATAATTGACAAATCATATCCATAAAATACAAAAAGGACAATTAAATAGAAACAATAAATATGATAATAAAAGACAATTAAAAAGAAACGGAGGAAGTACCATTTAATATCTTTCATTTAATGACTTAACCCTTGTAGTTTTACCGGGTAAAAATGGTAAATAATTAAGATCGAAACTAGTAGCAGTTTGTTAAATACATATTTGAAGATATTAAATTGAGAGAGATACAAGTAATATTAATTAAAGAGTACAATTATTTTTTTATTAAGGAAATTAGTACAATTGAAAATAATTATTAATGTTGTATTAATAATTTTAAAATGCTAGCCACTTTAGGACAATAATTTTTGTAAATAGTTCAGTTATTTTGAGACGGAGAGGGTCAGTAATATCTTCAAAAAACTATAAATAAAAAGTCTTGTTAACGAGTGTCTCTGGAATTATTTTTAAGCTTTTCAATTAAAAAAAATATTTTTTCAAAAATCAAAACATTTCAATTTAGGTGGTTTTTTTTTGGCTTAGTGGACCCCTAACTTTTTTGGTTTATTTACTAACCCCAATTTTAGATTTTTATTTTGGAAGCTTGAACTATCACGTCCTATTCATTATCTCAAATACGGCCCTAATAATCTCATATAACATTAAAGAAATAACCATTTTTATATTTATATAGAACTCAAACAAAAACACTTTCATGTTTCCAAAAACACTTTCAGCGTGCTTTTTATTTTTCAAATTTTAGTGTTGAGTTTATTTGAAGACAAGCCAATAAAATTGCTCATATGTTAGAAAAGGCGGCCTTATCCCGTAGTTTCTTCCTTCATATTGATATACTTTCTTATATTTGTATTATTATTGATAATGAAATTATATAAGTTTTTTACTGTAGAAAAAAAAACTATAATTGTAGGATTGTAAAATTATATTTAAACTTTGTTTTGATCAAATTACAGACCAAACTCATGTGTTATATATCCGAATGATTCGATCTTAATTGTAATTATTAACTATTTGATTCCATTCACACTAGTGGTTGAAAACTTGAAATTTATTTCCAATTCACTTACAAAAAGTTGTGGAGTATATAAAACGTAATTCCACAGGGACATGGGAGTATATGTTGTGCTGTGGTCAATGTTAGAGTGTTATTAACATTTATTTCTCAGAGTAACCTAACATCCAATACGAAACATGATTCATATTTGCTCGTGAATAGGATAGGTGTAAACCTAACTCAACCAATACCAAACACAAACTGTTGATCTTATCTTACCATAAAAAGGAAGGAGAGACATATCCAAGGGTTAAGTTAAGCAAGTACTGTACATTTATAAGTGAAGGATTCTAATTGACCGCAGTTATTGAACAAATTAATATATGATGCGCAAAGTAGTATGCCACTATAACTTACAACTAGTAAAACATGCACGAGTTGCGCTGCGTAGCACGAAAATAATTATTAATTTGGGAAGTAATATTTTAAAAAAATCAATTTGAATTATGGCAAAAACAAAAAGTAGAAATCTTATCTCATAAGGCATACACAAAATATCTATAATAAATTGTTTGTTTGATAAATTTTTAATTACTTCAAATCCATGCATACACACACGGGCCCGTTACATATCGTATATGCTTATATATATGCACACACAAATTTTTAGAAATATGTTATTTGTATAATTTTTCGGACAAACCTCTCTCTTATATTCATTGTATTTTTATTATATCTCATTCTCATTCACTCTATTGTTTTTATCCTAAATGAAGAGGGAACAAAAAAGTAAATTGTCATAAAATAGTGTGCAAATATCGTTATTCAATTTTTATGTCTTGCATATTTCTAAGTGATATACAAAGTTGATATATAAAATTTAAAAAACTTGTGACTACTTTAAAAATACCAACATCAATGTAATGTTTCTATAATATATTTATTTATTTTATATGTAAAAATTCGTTATATTGCTATATAAAATAAATGTACTTGACCAAACTTCCCATTTTTTTAATTTTTTTTAAGGTGTCGATAATTTGAAGGTGACGAAACGAAAGAGCGAACTGAAACGTTTCTTCTACTTCTACGTGTTGCTATATTAAAGGAAAACGAGTTTCTAATTTAGTGGGCCTTATATATATATATATATATGGGAGAGATCAAATTACATTGGTGTAATATTAGAGTAATGTTACACCGCTCAATAACGTTTTAACGAATTCAAATTTTACAAAATCCACCGTTGGATTGAAAGTTTATATCGTATAAATCATCTATGTTGAGTTTTACAAAAATCTAAAACCGTTTGATATGTTATTGAGACACATCAAGATTGATGGTTTATGTGTGTTTATTGAATACCGCTAATTTTTATGTGTCTCAAAAACATGTCAAACGATTTTAGATTTTTGTAAAACTCAACATAGATGATCTATACGATATATACTTTCAATCCAATAGTGAATTTTATAAAATTTAAATTCATTAAAGCATTATTGACAATGGCGGATCTATGTACAAGGCAATAGGGGCTCAAGCAATAAAACAAAGATTTTTTATAATATATACTACTAGTATATATTTTTTAATGTAACAAAATATAAATATAATAATTTTTATAAGCCCCCATAAAATTGATTAGCCACTAACTTACACTTATATTTAGTGCAAGCTCATCTTTACACATTTTAACCATTTATTAACCCAATTTCTACTTAATTTATTTTCCGTAAGACTTTCAACTCTCCAATCAAAATTAAGGTTAAATTTTGAATTTTATTCAGTGTATGTTTGGTTTCAATTCTGTAACAGCCATAATTGATTCTGAATGTGTAAAATTGATTCTGACTTGTTTGGTTTCTTTAAAGTAGAATTGATTCTGTCTCCAAAATGATTCTACTTGAAACTAAAAATCGTAGCTTCTGATTCTATAATTGATTTTTACACTCAAAATTTTTGTTCAACTCACTTTTGCATTAATATATCCAAACATAAACCACTTTAACTTAAAATCAATTTTGGCCAGAATCAATTTTACATAATCAATTCTGTCAAAATCAAATTTTCTCACCGCAAAATCAAACATACACTCAATTTTGTTTTTTTTTCTTCTATTTCTCTTCCACAATTGTAAATTTGTAGAAATGATTTTCTATTTGTGTTTTGGCACAAGCGACAAGAGATTTGAACCTTCTAAGATAACTTGTATGATGTTTGATTTTCAACTCTTGTCTATGGAGAAAAATCGGATGGAAAATGAGAAATGAAATTCAATTTTCATCTAAAAAAACATTTTCATTGATTGTACATTAATATTTTCTAGCCCCCACTAAGAAAAAATCTTGGATCTGCCATTGGTTATTAAGCGGTGTAATATTACTCAAATGTTACACCGGTGTAATTTGATCCCTCCTCATATATATATATATATTGAAAATGTTAATTTTATCATATAGATAATGCCACGGTACACTCTTTTTTCATGTGGAACGGTATCTATATTTTTTTTGGATGCTAAAAAATTCTCTTTATATTTATACCAAAAATTATGGGTCAACGGATAAAGCACTAACTAAAACTAAATAAATTAAAATTTTAAACTAATTTATCTTTTTTTACGTTAATGTTAGTATTTTTTTTTTTTTAAATGTTAATTTTATCTGATAGATAACGCCACGGTATTTATTTGTTTTTATTTTTTTTGACAAAGGTATTTATTTGTTTTTATAAGAAACGGCATCCATATTTTCTTTATAATAGTATATTAGTATCTATATGTTTTTTGGATATATACTGAGAATTCTCTTTATATTTTTTTTACAAATATTATGGGTCAACGGATAAAGTAAACTAAACCCATACTTAATCATTAATTAAAAAAAAACCCAAATATAATCATGCACTTACGTACATTATAAGGAAAATGCGATCCCCATTCTATATAAAATAATTATTTAACTAATAATACAACCGTTCTAACGGATGATAATAGTATTCATTTTGGCAAGGTCATTTAAAAATTAAAAGTAAACAGTTGGATTCAATTATTATTCTCGTGCAATAAATGACTTATAAGGACGTGTATAGTTTTGTGGATGTATAAATTTACGCAAAATACATGCCAAATAGATGAAGAAGCTATCCCTTGCATGCTCAACTTTTTTAAAAAGTAACAAGTAGCACAAAATGATGAAGTTTGCTAGTACTAATTCAACAACTAGCTTAATGTTATGTTTCATCTTTTTGTTAGTTTTATCGTATAGAACCAATGCATTGAAACTACCACCAAATGTTACAATTCCAGCACTCATAGCTTTTGGAGATTCCATCATGGATACAGGAAATAACAACAATATCAAAACAATCGTCAAGTGTAATTTCCCTCCTTATGGTCAAGATTTTAAGGGAGGGATTCCAACTGGTCGATTCTGCAACGGAAAAAATCCATCAGACTTGATAGGTATATATATAATCTTTAATTTTCTTTCATTGGTTAATTTTTTTAAAAAAGAATTTAGCGGCAAAATTCAAAGCTGGTATTGTAAATTTGAACCCGCGCCCAACATCCAAATGTTTCCATCGTCTTTTATTATTATATGAGTTATACCTACGCGATTTTGTCTAATAGTGTTATGTTATATAATTACAGGCCAATTTTTCTACATCTAGTAATTTTATATTTACTTCATAAAAATGGGGGAAAAAGTGATGTAAAAATAAATAATCAATCAAACCTTAACATTTTAAATCAAATTTTTTGTCTATTTCAAAAATAAAATCAAGCTTGGAGTTCGAGTTTTAAGCTTTGATAAAGTGGTTGCGAATTTCTATCATCACTTCATAAGGTTTTATCAAATACTATTGTATTGTCTTTCTTCTTTCGTCATTATCAATATGGGTGTGAACTATTCATGGAGGCTACTAGTAACGGGGCCTATGAGATGACATATATTGCCCCTAAAACCTAGAAAACATGGTTTATGCATGTGTAACTAACTCTTTATTTCCAAATAAAATAATCAATCATTATTCTGGGTATATTTAGTATCACAGTAAATATGTCAGAATCACAGTGATTTGTTGCGATTTTCTAAAAATTATAGAGTATAGTTTATGTAAAATTACACCGGGTCACTGTAATTCTGATACATATACCAAACTTAAATTTTTCTAATTATACTAATAAAAATAGTAAATTTTTCTATATAAGAATTATTTACGGTATAATTTTTCACTCTTCTTTCTAGTTATGATATAGTTTGTTTTGTTGTGAAAAGAGCAACTGGGCAAGGTGTGGGTATATTGTATTGAAATTTTATCCAATCATTGGATATTTCTGAATCAAAGAATTGAAAACTTGATTAGAGATACCCGTGTGAACTATATAGAATTAGTTAAATTTTTAGTACATATTTATTTAAATATTTACTAGTATATTTGTTAATGTGGACAATTTTATTAGATTTTTTTTGACAAAATGTGAACAATTTTATTAGATTTAAAAAAATGTTTACCAATCTTTTTATATTATATATTATTTGTGACCTATTAGAATTATTCACTTCTGTATACTGATAGATATCGAAATAAAATATGTATATTGATGTGTTCATTCTAAAATTAACCTTGAAAGTTTTTTTCAAGCCTTTATATGTGAGGCAATACTTTAATTTTTTTTTTTTATTACAGAGGATGTAAGACAATACCTAAATTTATGGACAGGGGTATTTCTAAATTGGGGTGGTAATATATGCATGGGTGTGTTTAAGAATCAAACAGGTGTTCCACTTATGTAAGGGTGACAGGTAGCTAGCTATATATGTTAAGTACATATTTAAGTTACCAAACGATATTTAAGTTACCAAACGAAAACGATAGCTTGGTACAATAATTAATTGAGCCTCATTAGAAGTTGAAGTTCACGTTCACATATTGCTTTTTAAGCAAAAGTTGTGTTTATTTTATTATTTGGTGGTCCCTAACTCTAATTCTATTTTGATTTCTATACAATTTATTGGTAATATATATTTTTTTCATTAATTATATTCACTAAAATAAAATATTCACTAAGAAAACATGTCCTTCTGATTCCTAGCTACTCTTTTAATAACACCATAGGTAGGTGTACAAAGATAAAAGACCATAGTAATTCAACTAGCATATTTGAATAGTTTAATTTTTATACACACCCAATCCTAAGCATGTATGTTTAGTTGCAATCGATCGGAACTTCTTTTGTTGGAAGGCAACAATAAATGGTTTAAATCTTAGTATTTCTTCCAGTTAAATTAGAATTTGTGAATAAAATCTGGAGCAAATTTTCTGCTGTAATTATTTTTTTTGTCGTCCGATCTCTGATCAACAACTGAATCATTTGTAGTATAAGAATGTATTTTAAATTTGAACCTTTCGATCTTAAATCTACAGTCAAAATTGATGCGTCATTATTAGACAACATTAAATTAAGGTCCCAAAATATCCTATCGACAATGTAATAAAATATTATTATATACATGCGCAAATATTTTTTTGACTAAATGTTTATTTATAAATATTTATGTGAAGTCACAAAAGAATAAATGTTTATGCATATTCTCAGTTGATAAATACATCGTATGAAATTTAGATTAATTTTATCTCTCACTAGTGTCGTGCCCGTTTGTGTGATTGACATTTTCTATTGTGCAAATATAGATAACTACTTAATCTCCTTTTTTATTGTGCTTAGTTAATTGATAACTATTTAACCTCTTTTTTTGTTGTGCTTAGTTATTAAGAAGAAAAAAAATTTAGTAAAAAAAATTGTTAATCTCATTTTTTATTGTGATTAGTTATTAAGAAAAAAAATATAATTTTTTTTACTAAAAAAATTGAAAGTCCACGTGAAAGGGGTATGCTCTTTATATATTGGTACAGATTTATTACGATAAATTAAATTTTTTTCTCAGCTGAAGAGTTTGGTATTAAGGAGCTTTTACCAGCTTATTTGGATCCAAATCTCAAACCAAGTGACCTTCCTACCGGAGTATGCTTTGCTTCTGGTGCTTCCGGATACGATCCTTTAACACCTAAATTAGTGGTATGTATAAAATGAATGAATGAATAAATATAGTATATATACGTAGTATTTTTCTTGTTCTTTTTTTCTTCTAACTAATTTACTTGATAGTATAATTTTGTACTAATATTTATTACTATTTACAAATGGATCAGTCGGTGATTTCAATGTCGGAGCAACTAGAGATGTTCAAAGAATACTTAGGGAAGCTTAAAGGTGTGGTTGGAGAGAAGAAGAAAAATTATATCATAGCCAACACTCTTTTTATTGTGGTAGCTGGAAGTGATGACCTTGCCAACACATATTTTACTACTCGCACCCCACAACTACACTATGATGTACCTGCTTATACTGACCTTATGGTCAGCAAAGCCTCTGAATTCGTTAAGGTGTGCTTATCTTTTTTTGTTAAAAATATTATACCAAATAAAAACATGGCTAAAGATAATAACAATAAATTGGTTCAATTGGTTAAACTCTTAGACCCCTTATACAGGTATGTAAAGTTTAATTTCCAACTTCTACATATGAATATAATTTGGTTAGGAAGAGAGAACTCATCTTTTTCTAGCCCTCGTTTTTCTATTGTTTTCTTCGTATAAAATTTTTGAAACGTATTTTTCGAAGTTTTCCAAAGTTTTTCTAGTTCAAATTTGGAAAAACTTTGGAAAAAATATTCCGAAGTTTTTGTCCAAGGAAAAAGAAGATTCGAAAAACGGGTTCCAAAATATTTGTTCAAGGACAAAGAAAGAAAAATTGGGGGTATAAAAGAAACATGGGAGTGGGAAGAGAAATTTTCATTAACAATAATTATGGGCTATGAAGCCCTTTCCTGGGCCCAAACTGAAAATCATATAGGCAGAGAGCTAGTAACCAAGTTTTCCCCCTCAATAAGGACATAAAATTAAGGACTTACATGATTTTTTTTTATTTTTTTTGGTTACATGAGAGAAAAAAGGAAAAACCAAAAAAAAAACAAGGGATTACTCCCTACTAAAAATTACTCCTTGAGCATCAGCAAGGAGAGCCAAATGCATATCCACCGGCGGTGTATCTAAGATCACAAGAGGCGAGTCTGAGGCGCTTCCTCTTTTAGCTAAACAGTCAGCACACGCATTTCCTTCTCGAAGAGTATGGTTAATCTCAACATTCCAATCTCTACTTAGCAAAAGCCGAATACTATGTATTTCATTCGCGAATCTATGATGTGGGGACACACCGGTTTTAATCAACGTAACAGCTTGCAGCGAATCAGAGAAGCAAACTATATGTTTGAACCCATTCTCCCAACACAATTGCAGCCCCTGAAGCACGGCTATTATCTCAGCAAATAAAACACTTGCATGTGCTGCCGAGCCATAAAATCCTTTAATAAAGGTTCCTGCAGTATCACGTATCAGACCACCAAATCCTGCTGTCTGTGCTGTTCCCAAGAGGCTTCCGTCGACATTAAGACACACAGTCCCTTCACGAGGACGCGACCACGTGACCAGACGTTCCGACGTCGAATGGGAAGAAGCAGCCCCCTCTGTCCCGAAGGCTGCGGCGCAATCTGACAGTAAAGACTGAATTTTAGTGACACTTTCTTGTACCCTTGTTCTCTTGTTGTTGAAGATAACATCGTTTCGCGCACACCATATCACCCACATAATAACAAAACTAGTTTTACCATGAGACAAAAGAATTTTTCTGCACCAGCCAAACAATTCTTCTTCTGTCGAGATTGGAATGTTATTAAGTAGTCCGAAAACCTTCCAAATACAAGCGGCTTTTGTACAATAAAATAAGCAGTGGAAAATCGTTTCAGCCGCGGTTGAACACCGGGGACACATATTTGAGTTAACGACTCGCCGACGGTGAAGCACATCCTTGGTTGGAATAGAGTTGTGAAGGCATTGCCAAACAAAAAATTGGATACTTGCTGGAAGTTGTAGCTGCCAAATCCACTTCCAGTTACTGTGATTGTGATTCGGGGATGGCTTTAAAAGCCACTCATAAGCACCCTTAGGAGAGTAGATGCCCGTACTAGCAGTGTTCCAAATCCAAACATCTGGTAGGCCGTTAACAACATGAGGTTTTAGCGCGAGAATGGTACTTCTCACGTCCTCGGGAACATTAGTGTAGAGATTCTCTAAATGCCAACTATTGTTCTGCCAAACGTCCTTCACCTTCATGTTTGTGTCTTGAATAGCAACGAACGGAACAATTGTACTTAATCTCTCTTTGAGTAGCCAAGGTTCAAACCAAAAGTTGGTATTACCATCACCAATCTTGAAGGAAAATCCATCTTTAAGTAGACGAAGAGTTTTAACTACAGAATTCCAAACAAACGAACCACCCGTGACCGAGGCATTAAAGATATTCCGACCCTTTAGATATTTCTCAGTAAAGAGCCTCACCCACAATTTACTCGGGGAGGTAAGGATTTCCCATATTAGTTTGCCAAGGAGGGATACATTATGACCCCGTGCAATACGGACTCCTAAACCCCCATAACGCCGAGGCTGAGTGACTTTGTCCCAGCCAACAAGGTGCATACCGGAATCACCAGTCCCTTTCCAAATAAATCTTCTGACAGTTCTATCCAAATCGTCACACATTCCCTGCGGAAGCCAGTGAACTTGCATATGATACGAAGGCAGTGATGAGATGACTGAGTTTGCCAGGACCACCCTACCTGGCTTATTTAATAGCCTACCTTTCCAAGAAGCCAACTTTGCAGACACTCTATCATAGATTTCACTGAAGTCTTGTTTTCTGACTTTGCCATAAAACAACTTAAATCCTAGGTACTTCTCAAACCTGTCAGTGGCATGAATTTGTGTGGTTGTAGCAATGTTATCCCGAATACGCCGACACACACCAATGGATGTACAAAATTTTGACTTTGCGAGACTGATTTTTAGCCCCGAAAGTGCACAAAAATGTTCCAACACATCTTTCACAACACGCGCCTGCGCTACAGTTGCTTTAGCAAACAACAACACATCATCCGCAAAAAATAAATGGGAGAGTTTAGTACCGTCTTTAGTTATCTGTATTGGTTTCCAGGCACCATTATTAACTGACCTCGAGATCATCTCGCCGAGACGTTCCATGCAGAGAACAAATAAATAGGGGGACAAAGGATCACCTTGCCTTAACCCACGTTTGGGAGTAAAGGCTTCTGTCTTACTACCATTCCAAAGAATCGAATTGGAAGATGAAGTGATGCCGAACATAATAAGAGAGATGATGCGTGTCGGGAATTGGAATTTCTCTAGAGTATCTCGAAGAAAGCTCCAGTTCACTCGATCATAGGCCTTTTCCAGATCTAACTTGAAGACCATATCACCATTTTTCTTCTTAGATTTATTCAAAAAATGTACCACTTCCTGGAGCACAATGGCATTATCTTTTGTGCTTCTTCCTGGGATGAAGCTGTTTTGCAGAGGACTAACAATTCCATCTAGAAAGGGTCTTAGCCTGCTTACAATTATTTTTTAGAGTAACTTGTAAGTGACATTGCAGAGGCTGATTGGTCTAAAATCTTTAAAGGAGGTTTGAGTATCCCCCTTGGGTAGAAGCACTACAAGCGTTTCACAAATTTTCTTATCATATGTGCCATTCGCAAAAGCTGTATTCACAAACCACCAAATATCGTCACCAATATCTTGCCAAAACAGTTTGAAGAAAATTGGTTGGAATCCGTCTGGGCCCGGTGCTTTGTATGATTTCATACTCATCAATGCATCATAAACTTCCTTTTTAGTAACGGGTTTGGCAAGCTCTGACACAGCATCTTCAGTCAGCGTTACACCATTGTCCGCGTGGTTGTCGATAGTCACTTGTTGATTTGTACAAAAAAGCTCCTTGAAGAACATCAGCGCTTCAGCTTTCATGATGTCCGGGTCTGTGCACCATTCTCCCGAGTTCAATTTAATCCCATGAATTTTGTTCCTTTTCCGGCGTATAATAGACTGAGCATGGAAAAAGGACGTATTTCTACTACCAAGCTTGATCAATTTTTCCCGCGACTTTTGGTACCATAGTGTTTCTTCTTGAAAGAGGATATTGTCATATTCTTGAAGGAGCTCTTTCTGAAGTCTTAATAGGTTGGCCGAGTCAATATCTTCCAAAGCTCTCTGGATCCCACGCAGTCTAGCCTCGACTTCTTTTTTCCGGGCGAAAATGTTCCCAAATACCTCTTTGTTAAAGGTGGTAGATTCTGTAGCCACATTGTGGAGACAATGAACAATATTGCCCCCATTCCGGTTCCAAGTATTTCGCACGAGGTTAGGATAATCGTTATGCGTGAACCAAGCTGCTTGGAACCGGAACGGACGATCTTCCTGAGCCATCATAACATTACTGCATCTCAACAAAATCGGGTTATGATCAGAGTTCCTACGCACTAGATGCTCAACAGTCGCCTCTGGAAATTTCATACGCCAATCATAATTACAGAAGCTTCGGTCGAGTCTTCTATGCACAATCCTGCTACCTCTGCAGTGACCCTGCCAAGTGAACTTCGTGCCAAACGAACTTAAGTCAATCAGCCCACATTTATCCACATTACTAGCAAATATATCAGCTTTAGAGGTTGAAAAGACGCCTCCTTTCTGTTCGCTAGGAAGCAATATGTCATTAAAGTCCCCAATAGTAAGCCAGGGTAAAGACATAGTCTTACTAAGATACTTTTATTTTTGAGGTACTATATGATTATTTTATTTTTTGGAAAAAAGATAATATTTATTAGTAGATAGGAAAAAAAGAAAGATAATTTTATTATAATAAACAAACGAATTTTTTTTTTTTATTTAAAACTCTAATTTTTTTTTTTCAAGTAATCTATAAACTATGAATATTAACATTGTCTTTGTATAATTGAAGGAAATATATTACTTAGGAGCACGCAGAATTGGAGTGTTCAGTGCAGCACCAATTGGGTACTTACCATCACAAAGGACTCTAGGTGGAGGTCTATTTAGAAAGATCAATGAAGAATACAATGAAGCAGCCAAATTATTCAACTCCAAACTCTCCAAGCAAATGGACTATCTTCAATCTACCTTGCCCAATAGTAGGGTTGTTTATATTGATATTTACAGTCCCCTACTTGATATCATTCTAAAGCCCCAAAAATATGGTAACTAACAACAAATTCTAATAATTCGTGATTAATTATTTTGTTAAATTATTTTTAAATATATTTATTTTTTTATTAATTCCTAATAATTCATGATGAATCAAATGGTGCAGGATATAAAGTTGCGGATAAAGGTTGTTGTGGCACAGGAAAACTAGAGGTTTCAATATTATGCAACCCTTTGACTCCACCTTGTGAAGATAATTCAGAATACATTTTTTGGGATAGTTATCATCCTACTGAAAGTGTATACAGAGTTCTTGTGGGTGAAGTTCTTCCAAAATATATCGATCGCTTGACATGATTACTCAATTTTAATTTGCTCATGGCATTTATTTTTGTTGCTAATAAAAGTGAAATGTTTTATTAAGTTCATCCGTTTGCAATTGTAATTGTCTATTTGTTTCACAAGAGTGGTTTTGAGCATGTTTGTAATGTGAAACTGTACATGGCCCTATTTTTAGAGGACATCAAAATAATCTATGTTGAAATTTGAGGGGTTGAACTACTACAAGGTTTAATTAAGTATTTGACCATGAAAAACAAATTGAATGCTGATTTGTTTAAAAATATATCAAATTCATATAAAAAATAATGATGAAAATCTCTTGGAATATACACAACCAAAAACATTGAACCTATAAAGAAGTTATTTTGAGATTTATTGTGGAACCTAGGTGGAGATCGTCATTACATTAGACTTTGGACAATTACATCAATAATTTGGACATCAAATCTTTATTAAAAATCTTAAGATATTGAGTATATGAATCATCTTATTTGTATAATGTTTAACATTCACTTTCTTACTTGGAGGTCATCAGGTACATTGGACTTTAATCAATCACATTAATAATTTGGATGCTACATATTTGTCAAAAACCTTAAGACAATGAGTATATAAGTCATCTCACTTATTGTTTAACATCAATTTTTCTATTGAATGTAAGACGCCTACTCACTATTGAAATAACAACGATCTCCCTCTCAATTGTGTGCCCACCCATTCCTATGGGTACGTTCTTCCTCAAATGAGAGATTTTTTCCATCTATATCTATTGTACCGTCGTTGCTTGTTTTCGACTATAAGTTCCGCCTAAACACCTTAGTTATGAAGACTTTCAATATACAAGGAGCTGGTTGAACTATCGACTTTGCTATCCATAAGAATGATTTGAAAAGGTTTGGAAGTCATCACTTAGCCACATGACTTTGAGCAATCACATAAGACTTTGATATATATTCGCATCTCCATTCAAAATCATAAGACATTAGATATATAAATCTTCTCACTTATATGATGTTCAATATCTATTTTTCTCATCCAAATCACTTACATGATCACTTAACTCAATGTCCAATGAATCATTGGTTTTCATAATTTTCTTTTCTCTCTATTTCTTTCTCTCAAACCAAAGATACTGTAAAACTATAAATCCGTTTATTTTTTTATATCTAATAATATGACCATGGGCGGAGCCAACTTTTAGAAGGGCGCAGTTGATCTGCCCCCATAAACATTTTGATTTACATATATTATTCTATGTGTTTTGTATCTTGAACTTGTCAACTTTAAATCTTGCACCCTATGGATATTGACTCTTTACCAGCTCTCTTATTGAAACTATATCCTAAAATTTATGTAAAATGACTTTAACCACTAGACCAAACTAAAACTAGTGTATCAAACTTTCAAACAAGTACTCCCTCCATCCTTAATTAAGCAAAAATTTACTTTTTAAATTTATTGAATAACTAATATATTTAATCTATATTATAGATCATATATACATCAGTTATTAAATGAATTTAAAAAGTAAATTTTTTCTTATTTTTTATAAATAAGGATAGAGGAGTACAATAATACTATATTGAACCCAAGTCCAAAAGTTTATCAATATTTATCTGTTATCTGTTATCTGTTATTAGATAAAAGTAACATAAGTAAAAATTTAATATCCCTTAATAATTTTAGGTGAGTATGCCCCGTGTGAATGTAGGTTCTCATTTAAAAATATATTTCTTCGCTGTTGTGTTGGCGCATATACTTGCAACTTGCAAGAACACCACTAATCATTATCATAGGCTTCAGATTTATACTACATAAATATAAGCAACATATATACTGGTATCTCAGTGATCCAAACTGGGGTCATATTGTTTCAGAAATACAATACAACTAATAAATGGTATGTCGAAGTGAGATAACGAATTCAGCTTTGTTTATGCTTTAATTTAAAGCAATCATGGAGTTCATGAAAATAGTATTTCATTGCATTGAAAAATAAAAGATATAGATCGTGCTGTGTTTTGCATGACCAATAAATGACATGAACTGCGCAAAAAAAATAATCTTTGTGAGCACGTCAACAACGACATTTAATCTATCGGCACTTACCCGAGCTATCATCAAGAATATAAGTAGTCTGTTATATGACCAAACTCGGTATTTTTTTTTTCTTTCACCACCAGTTTAATCTGATTCGGGGGTCAGTTCTAGCATCAAGTGATTCCAGCCCCCTTCCAATCGCAGTTGCGGGGATCGAACCGTGATCCTCCCTACCAAGTTTAGCGCTAATCACAACTGAATCCTCTGTCCCAAAATAAATGACTTGTTTGACCACTGACACGTTTGCCAATGCACAAATTTAATCGTTAATATCTCTAATTATCTATTATTAAAAATTATAAAAATGGTATATTTTGAAAGTACTCTTCGAGACAAATTAAACATCTCATATGCTAATATTTGCATGTATATATTAGTAGAAAATAAGGTCAAAGCAGGTCAAATGAATAGTACACTAAGTCAATAAAAGATCGTTTAAAATGGGACGGAGGGAGTATTAAGAATTAGACTATGAAGAGAGTTCAATTCAAAATGTTAGTCTATTAATTAAGTGGATGAGTGATGAGTAGTCTTGTAATTTAAATATCACCTTTTTCTTCCAATAATTGATTACATGATTTAGAGAGCAGAACAAGTGGAGATTTCTCGAAATGAAATTAGATATCATCTTTAGGCATCCTCCCTCTTTATTTCCAAAATAAATGAATAGATATCATCTTAATACAGTTTATGTTGTAGTTCATTAAACATTAGTTGGGCATATTCTCATCTCAACTGCAATATTTTTATAACACAATTTTTTTCAAAAAGGCGAGACAAGTTATACTTTTTATGTTTGTATATATAAATTAAGTATCATCTGCGTACAATCATGAAAATTAACCTCTTAAATAATGTAAGATTTAAATGACCTGCAAACTCTTCTTAAAACTTTTAACATTGTTGCACACTCAAGTTCGGGTTCGAACTCAAAACCATGATTACTTGTAAAACACTTATACCATCTCAACTAAATTCAGACATGGATCTAGTAAGTTTCATAAGTGGGGTCAAAGTTATTTAACATAAGTAGGGACATTATCATATTTCAAATGGGGTCAAAGAGAAAAACTTGGTGATTATTGGTTAAAAACATAGGGATGGAGTGGGACAGAATTTTCTCACTCCCTTAAATCCATACACATAAAAAAATAAACACATTTTTTCCTTGTTGGGGTGTGTATACACAATTGTTTCTTCGTCTGATGTATAATTTCCAAAGTCATCTGGGGTGTAAACTGTAAAGTTGGTCTGTAAGTTCTAGTTTTGGATTTCAGCCCATGAGCAGGCAAATAAAAATAATAACGCAGTTTCCAAAAGAAAATTGCTTAATAGGCCTCCTTCTGTTGCTTTAAAGGCCCCTCATTTTGACCAAAATGCTTTTAACAAGGGTCAGAATATAGAATTGGAAATTAAATAATTTTGGAATGCAACTTCTGAAACTAATTTATATAGAGAAAGACTTAGTTGTTGAAAAAAAACCATAGAAAACTTGATTTCGAAATGTGCATTATGAATTGAGGTTTTTATTTTTTATTTTTTTTGTATTTCTGAAGTTACAATCGAAATTGCTTAATTTTGGAACGTAACTTCTGAAATCAGTCAATATATGTCTTTTGGAACGTAAGTTCCAAACCACCCTAGATCCAAAATTAGGGGTATTTTTGAGTTTTTTGAGGGTCTGTGAGCAACACAGAAGACCTAAAAAGCAATTTTCTTTCCAAAAAACAAAAAAGGTCATACTAAATTAGGCTTAATTTTTGTCAAAAAAAGGGCTAATATTTTTGCCACCCTACTTCTTTTCTCACGCGCCTCACGATTTTACTAAAATACCCATATCTGCTACTTAAATAACGTAGCGGATACCACAAATACACCCTACAATTATAACGTCCGCTACTTAAGTAGGAGACAGTATTTTTCAAATTTTACTCATTTTATGCACTTAAATAGTGGAATTGTAAAATTGAAAATATATAAGGCGTATGAGTAATTGTACGACTGCAAAAGTAATTGTCAATTAACATAGTAAAAGCCCAAAACTGAAAAATACAAACCCAACAACCGAAAAAAGAAGCACGATTTTGTAAAAATCTCATAATCCTTTCTTCCTTCCTTTTTTCATTCAGAGTCAGAGATTATAATTCATTTTGATTCTCTCTAGAACCGAACAACACAAAGCCAAACAGCCTTTACTCCTTTTTCTTTTTGGCGATGAAATTCTGTCATCGTCTTTAACGAACAGAAATTATTGAGCTTGGAGTGAGTGAGTGAGTGAGTAATGGAGCCTCTATTCGACCAATTCAAAGCTTTTGCTAAATCCGGTCATGACTTTCTTGACGGCATTTTCCATCCTCGCCGCAATCCGGTATTATTTCTTACCCCTCTTTTTCTTGCATTTTTATGTTTCTTCTAGGTTTTAATAATACAATCAATTTTGAAATAAAAAGTGATTATACTAACTATATCATGATTACAGTATTTCAATTAGACCATACATATACATTAAAGTAGTTGATTAGAGTTTCTCTTCATTTCTTACAAGATTTGGAGGGTTCAATTACTAAAGTTTTGAGTCTATAAATTATGTCAAATTACATATTTACAAAAATCCAAATTCTCTGTTTACTTGGATTTTGTAGCAGCATAACGGCATTTTGTCGCGCCTGTAACTAAAATCGGTATCTTCCGGTGATCATACAGTTTTGTTTGAAGTGCTGCTAGCGCGAATACTTCTTAAAGAAATGAAAAAATATGTACTCCTTTTAAAGGTGGAATAGTGGGAGTACCAGGTTTGAACCCGGTTCTGCATTTTACATACAATGTCCCTACTAACTGAGTTATGCTCACGGGGACAGACATGTAAAAAACAACAGAGTTTTTTTTTTTTCAAAGAGTTCTGGTACTAGTTTTTAAATATGCAATGAATAGCATGAATGAATGTGTGAGAAGAGAGAAAAACAGAAACAGAAATGTTTGAGAGTAAAATAGAGGGGAAAACTAAAAATTCCTTTGCAATTAAATGTTTGTGCGAATTTTTTTTTTTTTTTCTCTTCTACATGCCAACGATAAATGGTTCTTTAGTGTTTCTCTGTGGTGTGGTTTTTTTGACTGTTGTGTCTGCAATCATATTTTTAGATTGAAATCCTTAAACGTTTACAAAGAGAATCTTTCTCGGATCTTATGAAACTCAGAGACAGACAAGAAAAGGTCGAGAGGATGCTTTCTTTTTATAAAACATCGAAAGGAGGTCCTTTTCAGGAAACCAGCACTCATGTAAGAGGACAGATGGATTTCATGGGGTCTTTATTGGTCATGGGCGACATTAATCAGCAGAATTTAGATATCATAAGCAGGGCTGGAATAAAAACAGGCATTGATTCAAGGTTTGTTTTTGAGACCACAATTGGTAATGAGAATGCTCTTGCTGCAGAGTTTGTTGCCACTCAGAAAGGAAAGGAAAATCGTGATGATGTCCTTGAAATGCCACTTTCTCTAGCGAAACTAAGCTACACGACACATGTAAATGATTGGTTATCTCTTATGGCTGTCCCAGTGGGAGCCCATTGCAAAGATGTTGCAGTTGGGTCAAATTCTTTTGATCAGGTGCTATATAGTTGTGTATGCTTCTCTGATGAATTTAACAATGTCTTTTGTTACAATTTGTTGCAACTAGCATTTAGTTTTGTATTCAGTATTCCCTTAAAAATGGGGCACTAAACTGACCTCGGAATGAAAAACTTTATTAGAGTCAAGAGTACAAAATCACGTGTCTTGTAATCTGTTATTATATGCCCTAATTAGGTAAATGATATTGGAAACATTGAAACAGTATGCCAGTTGTTAATATCACAAGAACCTAGCCTTCAAAATTTTCCTACAGATGTGTTCTTGGATGGGGATTTGGAATGTTGTTTTTTCCCAATCCCAAGAGTATGGAGCTTATTACCATAGTCGAGGCACATGTAGATCGAGTATCTAGTTGTAATGGTTTAGTTTGCCTCAATTTTCCTGTTGTATTTTTGAATTTCTTAACTAAATGGAACATTAAGTTGATCACTTAAAATATTGGCCTATTAAAATCGGCCTAGATATATTCTTGTATGGCCATATGGATTTTAAGAAGTTGCATGGGCCATATCTGTTGTCATAGGAGGAAAAAGAATACTTAATTAAAATATATGATCCTTTCTTGGGTGGACGCTTTCGTGGACAACTCCAAAAAAGCTTTTCCCCATTAACAAGAAATGATATTTTGATTGTGGCATCGGTTTAACTTACAGTAAAAACAAATTTAGACCGGGATGTCATTTATAATGCTACTGTGTTTATAATTTTTGTTCCCTCAAAATTTTGCTAAGTAGGCCTTTCAAATATTGATTCTGTGCTGTGTCCATTTTAGCCAGGAAAAGGCCTCACGGATTTCTCTTCTTTTGGACCACCCCTTCTGAAATTACAAAATGGTAGTGCCTTTGGCATAGCTTTGAGAAAGTCATGTTTTATTGCTTCATTGGCACAATTTGTAGCTGGGTTGGGAATGCCTTCTGGTTCTAATGCAATAGAGAATAGATACAGCACATTCCTACAACTCGTGTGTCAATTACCTAGAGGAACAAAGTTGTCTGTTCTTGGTAATCACCACCTGCCTATGTTATCAAAGAAGTTTAGAAAATTGGGATCTTTTACAATTCCATTGGTCTTGTCCAACCAACATGAAGCATCTGAGACAGAACCTGAAGCATCACCCTCCACAAGGACACAAGTCTCAGGTGGTTCTACTGCTATAATGCTAGAGTCTGAACTTGATGGCTTTACAAAACTTGGAGGTTGGCTTGAGATGAACACACAAAATCCCAAATCTGTACAATGGGCCGTAGCATTGTCCGATGTTTCAGAAGATTCATTTGGCTGGGGAATGGGTCTTGGCGGAATAGGTGCGGATCATTTTCAGGCTGAAGCCTATCTAAAATTTAAAATGGGTGATAAATTCTGCTTGAAGCCAGGATTTGCATACGCAACGGATGGAAATTCTGGAATAGGTGCTTTAATGCTTCGGTCTACTTGGTCCTTGTGATGATTTTCTTCTGACAGTTACTTTTTTTAGCCAGTTTGATTTTTCTTTTGGAAAGCCTCAAACCATGATTTTGGGATTCTGAAGAGGAATCCAAACATGTACTATGTGCTTTTCAGTTTATTCAGATTATCATTATTTTCCTCAAGGTATATACAACAACTAATCATTTTTTGTCATTAGAATTGCTTGATTCAATGCATATTTGATATTGTTCTATTTTTTATTTTGATGATTTTATGTTGTTTTCTGTTCAACCGAAGATTTTTTTTATAGGCTAATGTTAATAAGTTAGTTGACATTGTTAGTATAAGTAGAAAGTAGTTCAATTTAAATAATATTATTAAAAGGATCGGAGTTTGAATCTAGGTTTTCCAACTTTTTCACACTTAAATGTATGAGTCTAGCTATTAGGCTATTAAACAAAAAAATATTTAGAGAAATTGAAACTATAATAAAATTTTAAAAGGGTACATAAAATTTAAATAGAGTAAATAACAAACAACACAAGATTAAGAATTTACAAGACTAAGGCCCCGTTTGGCCCGGCTTATTTTTTACTTTTTATTTTAGCTTAAACGAAATAAAGAAGTATAAAATTATGTTTGACACTATTTCTCCTTAAAAGTATTAGAGAAATAAAGTAAAGAAGTAAAAAATAAAAAATAATAAAGTCAAACACAATTTTTTCCTTCTTTACTATTTTTAAGGAGAAGAAAAAAAGAGGAAAATAAGCCGGGCCAAACGGGGCCTAAGCTTGTATTTATTTATCTTTTTTATTTTATTTAGCTACACAGTTAATATAAAAGGACTTCGAACATTATATTTACCATTACTCCAGGTTATAGATCCAAACAGATCTTCCTTCACAGAGGATGAAGTAGAGGAGAAAATAACTTGGTAGCTTTGTTTTTTGCTACTTTTTGTAAACTCCAATTTCTCTGGAATCAATTGGAGTTTCACCCCATTGGGAGCATCAATGATGCCAGAGTAAACTGTTTCATCCTCTTCACCAACGTTTGTAACAGTTCTACTCACATTCACAGTTCCTTTACTAGTGAAGTTGGAGATTGCTATGGAAGGGTAATTGATGTTGGAAACATGATCAGGAGTTGAATCTTCGGGGCAACTGAAACTATCAGAGACAGTTTTAGATATAACCTTAACCGTGGTTGTGTTGAGTCCGATGTAACACAAGTAGTTCAAGTAGTCAATGGTGTTGGTTTCATAAACTAGCCCCGGTCGAAATGATTCAGTTGTTGTTATTTCCCCTGCTCCATAGTCATAAGGTGTGCCAACTGACCCTAAATCTGTCGTAATGGGAGCCTTCATATTGTTAATTTGAGTTGCTGCATTAAGAAAAATATTAATTGATGAGTTACTAGATGGATATTATCATATCTACGACTACGATTAGTTGATCCTCGAGACGAAATTGATGATTGATATGTGTATAAAAACGAAAAGTCTAACCAGAGGTCATGATAGCTGATTTGATTGCAGAGGCACTCCAAGTTGGGTTTCTAGATTTAATGCTGCCTGCAAGGCCTGAAACATGGGGGCATGACATGGAAGTCCCTGATAAAATGTTATATGGCGATGGCTTTTTCCCTTTTGGAATATCTTCTACATCATTATTTTCAATCCATGCTGCAACAATGGCAACACCTGGTGCTGCAATATCAGGCTACAAAGAAAGAATTGTTGGTCATGTTTAGTGTTAGTAAGCAAGATTGTTATATATATAGACACACACATGCACACTTACTTTTAGAATATTCTGTGAAAGTCCTGAAGGCCCTCTACTTGAAAAGATTGCTACCATAGGTGCAGGTTTATAATCCATGACTGTAATTGTTGGTAGAATTGTTGCTACTGGATTGCTTCAGATTTATTATATGCAAAATTATAGTAAAATTAACTAGTGATCAGTTTACTAGTCTCAAACAAGACTCAAAATTAAATTCTAACCAAGTTTTCTTCCCCATTAGACAGGATTTACAATAAGATATAAAAAAACTACTAGATATAGCACTAACGATGTAAAATTATCAATAAAAACTTGTCAACACAACAAATAATTACATAACTAATTTTATTTAAAAATTGTCATTGTGGAAAATTAAACACGTCATTGAACATCATCGTAAAATAACTTTTCACTGATAGTGCATATCAATTAGTCTCAAGATATGCTATAACAATCTTTATCCAATTTAATAAAATAAAAAATTATAAATTTCTTACCTTGTTGAATTGACATATTGGAGGATTGTGGTAGCATCTTTCGATCGTACCACAGTTGCTGGGAAGTCTACATAGTTATTTGCCACTGCTCCTTCTTTGTCAGTAATATGAACAAGACCTAATCCACCCACCTCTTTCACTGTATCAATTTTTGCAAAAGTTGTTTGACGATCATCTATACCATCGCATACAACAATCTTTCCTTCGACTTTATTCTTATCTAATGAACTTGAATGACATTGTCTGCAATTTGACAATTTTGTCTAACTTCAATACATTGCTTTTGATTATGTCCAACAAGTGTAAGTTAATTCATATTGTCATGTAAATTTTGTGCACATACCTTGCTTCAGCTAAGTCAGCTATAGTTGTCTTTGCAGACTCTCCAGTTATCAATGGATAATCAGCAGATTTTGAAAGAGGTGAGAAATTTATAGCTTCGCCCTGAAGAATAACAATTAATTACATGTGCATCTTGTACCTTTTTGTTAACTATATCTTGGAGTGAGTACTAGAAATTTTACCTTGACAACTTTGTCATTACCCAAGACAACGTTGGATTGAAGATCACGATCGATGGTGGTGGCTGCAACAGTTAATATCCAAGGAGCATCGTTAACAACCGTCATTTGTTTGGGTCCAGAATTCCCAGCTGAGCAGACTACAATAATGCCGTGCTCCACAGCGTGAAATGCTCCAATTCCAATTGGGTCAGATGTCAAGTTTGGTCGAAAAAATGGAGATGCACCGAGTGAGAGAGAAAGCACATCAACTCCATCAGAAATGGCATCGTCAAATGCTGCAAGGATGCCAGAACCATAACAAGAAGGATAGCACACTTTGTAAATTGCCAACCTCGATTCAGGAAACCCGCCTTTTGCTGTCCCTTCCACTAGACCATAGTACGATGCACCACTCACGACTTTCCCTGCCGCCGTAGACGCTGTGTGGGTTCCATGTCCATATGTATCCCTTACCGAGGCATCATCCGTATTCTGGTTAGGGTAATACCTTGCTCCTATTATTTTCCTAAAAATGAGAATAAGATCATAGAATGTGTTAAATAAAGTAAACATAGATAGAAAGGAGGTAAGGATCTATCACATAGGTTTCATATTGTATTTTACAATATTTTGTTATAAAATCTGAACCATTTTGTTGAAGAATATGTTAGTTTTATTCTGATTCAATTGAATTGACATTTTAAGAAAACTAATACTTATTTGTGAAAATCTAAAAGAAATTATGGTAATATTTTTTCAAACATCGAGTAAACAATTGTAGTTTTGTTTTAGATTGATTTTTGAATGTGTCTTTTGTAGTTTTGTTAGTCAATATAGTTTTATAAAATTATTATTTTTAAACTGTCAATGTTGGCTAATGCTACGGTAGACCACCTTCACAAGTGGTCCACTGTGGTGAAGTGATCATTACTACTATAACGAATACAAATTTTACAAAATTCACCGTTGGATTGAAAGTTTGTATCATATAAATCTTCCATACAAATTTTTAGAAAAATTGAAAATCATTTGATGTGTTATTGAAATCTATCAAGTTTAACGGTATTTAATAAAAACTCATTAACCATTAATCTTAATGAGTCTCAATAACATATCAAATGATTTTCAATTTTTCTAAAAATTTGTATGGATAATCTATATGAAACAAACTTTCAATCCAACGGTCGATTTTATAAAATTCGTATTCATTATAGTGTTATTCATAAGTAGTCTACCATGGACCACTTGATGAAGTGGTCCATTTTAGAATTTGATGAAGTGGTCCATTTTAGAATTTGCCTTAAAGGTATGTTAGATTAATATTCTTACAAATACGTTTGAAGTTGAACTCAGGATTTCAAACACCTTTTAACCTTTGGTTCAAGCTATTTGAGCTACTCACTCTATAATTATTTATAGAATTACTAAGAGAAGACACACTCAAAAATGTGTTTTAGCAATTTTAGCATACTAAAGAGTTATAGTGACACTGCTTTACTCATTTAGAACTATATACTCAATTTTTTATGCTATTAATGTTTTTTTTTTAAAAAAATGCTTAAATAAAATATATATTTCAAGATAATACTATTAATATAGGTTGTATTTTTTGGATATATTGGGTTATTGATTTGGTAATGTTAAGTAAGTTGTATTTTTGTTTTCTTTGCTTTTCTCATTTTGATGGGGATTGAGTTTTTATTTTATTTTATTTACCTGTTACAGTTAGATGAGTTGAAGTCATTTGATGTCATGCAAGTGCCTTTCCAATTGGGTGGAATAGGATTCATTCCATTGTCTGAAAAACTTGCCGCTTCTGGCCATATACCTGATTAATTAATAAAATAATGAAACAAATCAATCAAGTACCAAATATAATTAATTCATGAAAAGGATAGAGTAACTAGGCAGTGAATCTATGTTATGTTCATTTACATTACTATCGATTTTAAAAACAATTCACTTTTTAAATTTATTAAACAACTAATATATTTGATCAATATTTTGAAGTAGACACATTGATTACCAGAGGTAGTAATTAATAACTAACCTGTGTCTAACATGCCAATTACAATGTCCGATGAAGATGAATTGGAGAGGGTGTCGTCAATTTTGACTTGAGTTTGCAACTTGAGAAAATCCCAAGAATGTGTTGTATGGAGATTTAGAATGGGATCAGGGAACACAGACACAACTCCAGGTTGCTGAGCAATTGAATTTGCTTCACTTTTCGATAAACGGGCTGCGAAGCCCGAAAAGCCATGTTTGTAATTATGTATTAGAGCCTTCTCATTCCTAGATAATGCACATCATTAGTCACTATTTAGTAACATTTCACAATATTACTAGCTAATTGAACATGATCATATATATGTAATCAATTAATTAATTACCTTCTTAACACTGTGTTTAAAACATGGGCATGATCTTTGCGAAGGGAACCATTAGTTGAATCAGCAGCTCCCATATAAACAATATAAACTTGATTGTCATTCTCTGATTGAGTGATATGATCAGCTGAAGATAATCTTGGCTCTCCAAGAAAAATGAAGAGATAGTAAAATATTAATATCAATAAAAATGGATTTGCTTTCATGTTTAGTAATTAGTATTCTATTGAATTGAACCTAACTAGCTTTGAAGGTGTTCAATTAGCATATAAAGAGCATGCTTGGTGTAGCCTCCCCACGCACACATATAAGAAGCAATTATATGTCTAGTTAAAGTAAATAAGTTAGTGCTCTTTATGTGTCAGCATTTAATTATATGGTTTATATGGAAAAATATATATCAGATTGTTATATCATCATAAACTCTAAGATTAATTAGGTATAGTGGTTAAAAATCATGCATTGAATTTGAGATGTCACAAGTTCAAATCTCACTTGTATTTTTGGAGGGAGACAATCACATTTTATCTTCTTCAAGGTTTTTTTTAAAAAAATATTTTTAATATGTTTTTTTTACATAAATAATTTTATTTAAAGTGTGTCGAACATTAGAATACAGGTATATTACTATATCTTTGAGTCAAAATTTAAACATTAATACGATATGATGTGAGAGTCTAAATTCTTCTGCTAGTCCAAACCAAATTGGTTCTTTTGAGCACCTTATTAATAACCGTATCTTCAAGGCTAAAGAATCAACTGTTTTTCAATTGTTAGAAAAAATTAAGGTTCATTTTCTTTGGTGGATGAAAGCTAGATATCAATTCTTATATGTGGTGGTCGAGCCCCCTTATTTGTATGAGTATCGGCTAACTGGTGTCTGATGTAACGACTCTTGGTTATTTTTGTTGTTCTGTTTGATACACCTTGTGTTGATTAAGACTTGTTGTTAGTATAAATAAATTCATTTTTACTTGTTAAAAAAAATGGAAAGATGTAAATTGTCTCAATAGTTGATTTTGTAATTTTAATATGCTATGGTGGAATTAATGCATGCGCATTCCATATGCTATGGATTAGTACCTAAGTGTTAAGCTCCACCCACGCAAAGTGCGCCATTTGAATTGAAGATATATCACAATATGAAGATCGATCGATAGCACACAAATATGTGCTACAATATAAGTCCAATGTATAAATAACCGACACTCTGAAGTGGAAATGCTTTCCTCAATTTTGTTGATGTTATGCTTATCACTTTTAAAGGACCAGAGTTGCTTTTGCAATTACGAAATTTGATCAAAAGGATTTGGAAGAGTTGATTAAAGTGAAGAAAAGATAATAAATGGGGCACCATTGCACCACACCCTCTTCTATGAATTAGAAGGAATAATAATCCAAAATGAAAAATCACCACAAAATATATACTCCCTCCGTTCCTTTTTATTTGATGTTTTAGGAAAAAAAATTGTTTCAAATTATTTGATGTTTTGATAATTTAAGGTTATATTTTGTCTATTATACCCTCCTTCTTAATTTTTTTTTTACTAAATTTTATATAATCTTTTTATTGTATCTTTATATTTTACTAAACTTCTTCATATAATCTTTTTATTGTATCTTTTTTTTTACTAAACTTCTTCATATAATCTTTTTATTGTTTTTGTTTTAATCTTTTTTTTTTCCTTGCATGTTTGTTGAAAATCTTGTTACATAACATTAAGAAACTCAAAGTGACTATAACTTGAAATACTCTACTTTAAAAATAAAAATGTGACTACAACTCAATCACAATAAGTATTATTCCATGCCTAAATAATCTTTGACTTCTCGTACTAAAATTAGTTCACACTTCATTTGAATGGGTAGTTGTCCTATTCTTTCTAGCCTTTGTTTTTCATTAAATAAGTTTTCCTTTCTATTCTTCCGATGAAGTATATTTTGTCAAAAAACTATTTTTTTTTGTTGAAAAGGCAAAAACAAAAAAATTGGTTTGTTACAATCCGCCTTTAATTTTTTTGTGGTTTTAATTTTTTGGAAAGATAAAGTGTGTGCAAAAAAATAGGAATTTTTTTGTGATTAAAATTAGAGTATAATATATTCCAAAAAAAAGGGTATAATAGGAAAATAAAGTGCAAAATTACATTTTCTTAATTTGGCCTTTTTTTTTCTCAAACATCAAATAAAAAGGAACGGAGGGAGTATTTTTTATAATTTAATAAGTCAAAATGCTTTATAATATAATTTTTTACACTAGTCTAGTGACTAGATTCACACGACAAATGTAAAAAAGTGAAAAATATTCGAACTTCAACCCTTCCAATAGCAACCTAACAACTACAACTACTTTTACAAGACAACACATTAGTCTTTTTTTTTTATTGAAGCTTCTTAGTTCTTAGTTTGTGGATTTGGGCCACATTCTCAGTTTTGAAAGTTTCTCTTCACTCTCAAATTTCTTTTCTCATTCAAAAAATTTTGAAAAATATTTATCGAAACATTTTTCAGTGTAAATTTTAGTTGCATTTAAACTAAAAGAAATTTTAAAAAATGTTTTCCGAAGTTTTCTGTCTGACGAGAAATTTTGGGGGGAGGGGGCAGAAACCATCTCACTTTTGTTGTTGTTGGTTTGCCCTTTTTTTTCCTCTATTCTGTGTTGTAGCACATCCATTTTGGGCTTCAATCTTTTGGACATCTTTTTCTTTTCCTTTGTAATCCAAACTCAAGCTAAATATTCTATCATGGTTGCTTGTTTCCACTAAATTAACCAGAATCTCCATATAATCTTTTCATTTATCAAAAAATATTTTTTGGTAGTATAAATTTTATTGAGAGATATCTTCCGTAGTTTTTTTTTCAAAGTGCGATCAACACAGAGGATGAAGAACAACCATCAAATTATTTTACTTTTGGTTTGAGGAGAGACAATTATAGCAATATTATGTTAGAGTTAGTTAGTTAGGTTATTAAGTAGGTTAGCAAGTTAAGATATTAGTTAGGACAATAAATCTATTATTTATGGATTGCTAATTACAATATTATCTTCGGAGTCATTATGCTCTCCATCTTTCATATTCATATGATTTTGAACTACTCGAGAAAAAAAAAAGATTTGGAACTATAAAATCTTAAAAGAGGGGATTGAGCAGAAAAACGGGCGGGGGGGGGGGGGGGGTTGGAGATAAATTAAAGACTAAGATTTATTCTTCTCTTTCTTCTTTAAGTTAATCGCAATAAAAAGCAATTTCCATATTTTTTACGCCTTTAATTAATTGTAACTAAGAGTTTACATATAAAAATTGAGGAAAAAAAATGAAGAGAATCCATTCTCATAAATACTCATAAGTCATAACATCACAAATATGAATTATTGTAACAATGAATTGTGTTTTCCAAGCATAACCAAAAAAAATTTATTTATTTTTATTTTTATGTTTTCATATTTTCCTCTAAAACCAAAACACTCTTAACGTGGATAATTGGATTACCGGAGTTCGAACTTCACTGCTTAAATAATACAGTACTTATAAATTATAATGCAATGTTTTGAGCTAAGTTCACATATGAATCTAATTTTTTTTTGGTAGATACTAATATGAATCTCTTTAAAAAAGGAAAAATAAAATAAAATCGAAAACTGCTTAAATAAAAAAAACCCAGAAATGTCGCGCCAATATAGCAATGCTGAAGGGGTTTTGCCGTGTTATTGAAGAAAAAGGGTTACGAAATAAGTTTCGTCTCTCGTCCCTCACCCTTATCGTGAAATAGCTCCCTACATTACCCGTCCACGACGTGTGTCATATATATCCAACGTCCCAAAAAGTTTCTGTTCCGGCGTCGACGTCAGCCGTCATAATTTGGTATGTTATCATTCCTTTCTATATTCTCTCTCTCTCTCTCAATAATAGGTATTAGGTACGTATTCGGTGTTCTTTCCAAATTGGAAAGAAAGGATTCACCGATCACTATTCCAAGATGAGAATGATTTATTATAGTAGCCGTAGGAGTCATTGGTGTGTTTGTTTTTGTTCAATTTCTCATTCATTGGTTGTAGAGTAGTGGTAGTGGTAGCTATGCCATGGAAATTCGAAAGGAAGAAACAGCCACGAAGGAAACAACAACACCAATTTTCCAAATTCAAACTCTATTTTTATTCTTGTGCATGCGTTGAATAAAGAATAGAATATCCTCAATAAATATTTTATCTAAATTCACAACTATGGGAATGTAGGTTCAGTATATAAATGTGCGTGTGTAATTTGCAATTGACAACACTTGTGTATACTATAGGTGCATAAAAACATACATAAGTTCACCATCTCTGTTATGTAGAATTGATAATTTCTCATTGTTGTCATTTAAGCTTGCTATGTGATTTTAGCATACTCATTGTCTTGAACTTATAACTTCTTCTTTTTCCCTCCATAGTTTACAAATGGCTGTGGAGGCTTCAGATGGGCCAGTAACTTTTAAAAGGAGCTCAGCGTCGAAGAGCAATCAATTGAATTCAGCTTCTGGTAGTTATGATGGACAATCAAATAGAAATACCTCCGATGTGCCTTCTTCAAATGGCCAAAGTTCTAGCTCACCAAATGGTAAGTTTGTCCCGTCTGCTAAGGCATCTGCTATGGAATCTTCTGTGGGTATATCGAAAGCATCAAATCTCAAAACTGATACTAAAAACTCCCCTTCAGCAAATTCAAAATTTCCATCATTGGGAAATAAAAAAGAGTCTCTTTTAGAAAAGAAAATTCCCAAACGTAATGATTCTGAGGACGAGGAGGATAATATGCCATTGAGTGCTACTATTAGGATGAAGATGAACCATGACAATGATAAGAAAGCAACTCCGAATGCTCTGAAGAAATCTTATGAAGACTCTGATGATGATGATGATATTCCTTTGTCAGCAAGATTGCCACATAATACCAATTTGGGAGAATCTAGTTCTAACTATGATGACTCTGATAAACAGGAAAAGACATCTACACTGTCTGTTAAGAGACCGTTAGATGAAATTGGCTCATTACATTCTTCAGGTAAGAAGTCAAAACTCTCAGATCCAGGTTCATCAATTAATGCTAAACAAATATTGGTGAAATCTGATGCGAAGGTTGAAGAGGAGGAAGATGATGATGATGATATTCTTATTTCCCGAAAAATGAACAAGGTGGTCAAATTAGTGGATAAACCATCTTCCTCGAAGAAGTCGAGGAATGTCACCAAAGTCAATAAGGGAGCTGCTCCATCTTCTAAGAAAAAGGAAAAGTTCAAAAAATCAGGCAATGAATCAGAAGATTCCAAATCTAGTAAACTTCAACTGAACTCTGGTGATGGGCAGAAAAAATGGACTACTTTGGTTCACAATGGTATCATATTCCCACCTCCTTACAAGCCCCATGGGGTAAAGATTCTCTATAAGGGGAAGCCAGTAACTTTGACCCCAGAACAAGAGGAGGTAAGATTTTGCTTATGAATGATGTTTTCGATGTTTTGGGTGACTGTTTGCTCTTGCTTTCTTATTTTGTATTTTTTGTTGAGAGTTTCTGTTTGGATGTGATGTAGTTTGGAAAATGTGTTTACAAGTGGAGATCATTTTACAAACTTATTTTGTGGGGTTGAGTTAGGCTCTGTCCAAATCCTAAGTAGTACTAGAGCCTATTATAGATCCCGGTTGGAACCCCATTACTGGGCTACTGGGCCACACTCCAAATTTTAAATCATGAACGTGAGATAAGTGTGTTGAGTGTCTCACATTGGATATGATATAGCTTGAAAATGAATTTATAAGTGATAGATATTTCTTACCTTACAAGTCGGTTTTGTGTGGTTGAGTTAAGCCCTATCTAAATCCTAAGAGTTTTATTTTTCTATATTGTTTTTTAGTTTTTGAGAAATTGAGGTGAGTCAAGTATTTATATGGTAGGTAGAGTTCTCATATAAAAAGTTGAGTTTCTGATAATATTATGAACTTGGAATGTACGTGCAGGTTGCTACATTGTTTGCAGTCATGCAGGATACAGAGTACATGCAAAAAGAAATATTCAAGGATAATTTTTGGAATGACTGGCGGGAGTTGCTAGGAGAAAATCATGTGATTCAGAACTTAAAAGATTGTGACTTTACACCAATATACGATTGGTGCCAGATTGAAAAGGATAAGAAAAAACAAACAAGTTCGGAGGTAAATTGCTTAAATTTGTTGATTTTTTACCAGTCTTTTGTAAGTGGAAATGAATCTAAGTTAGCTTGTAAAGTTTATGTGGTAAATCTCATACTCCCTTTTGAATCCAAGTGGAGATGGATTTTAATACAGCTGTATACATCTTTATGTATGTATATGTATTTTGTGAGACTTTTACTTAGTTAGCTTGAGATGTGATCATGAGTTTCTTTTATTCATTTATTATGCTTAAGTGTTGGAACTCTTTTATCTTATTTTTATCAGGAGAAGAAGGCCCTAAGGGAGGAGAAAATGAAACAAGAAGAGAAATACATGTGGGCTATTGTTGATGGTGTTAAAGAGAAGGTTTAGTCTTCTCTCCCTCTTTCTTTGCCCAACCAAACCCTCTTCACTGTATCTCTTGAAAAAATGTTGTCTGTTTTTGCCTTGGAATTTGTCCAGCTTTGTGAATATACTTTACCTTATGTTGAATTAGCTTGTTCCATGAATTAAGATTCCGTATTATCTAAGTTGGATGTTTACTTAACCTTTATTGCTGTCGTTATTTGATCCTGGTTGATGCGCAAAGTAGTAAATCAAGACAAGATGAGCTGCAATTATCATTCTCTTGAATAAAATAACACAAAATAGTTATTTTTCATTTAACTTTTGTTGTAAATATGAGATTTTTTGTTCAGTCAATAAATCACCCAACAATTTTTTTAATTACTAGCACCGTGAGTCTTAGAATATGGGTTGGGACCTTTAGAGCCTATGTCCGAGAAGCTGCACTCTACGACGCTTTACTCGGCCTTTCCGGTCAGACCCTCCGTAGGTAGCCCTTTCTGAGCCAACGACAACTAGCTCTAATACTGATTGATAATTATCCAAGCACTTGGGGAACCTCCATTAAAAGCTAGCTATCAAGGGGAAGAACCAAACTGCTTAAATACTCCACCAAGCATCCCATAGTACAATCCCGTAGTACAATGCAGGCTATAACCCCAAGTTTATTTTTAAGCATAGGTAGGAAAACAAATTCATTGACAGTTTCTTTTAAGCTAGGACTAGAGAGTGGGATAAATAACTCTATTTGAAATATCATTTTTGCTAAATAAATAACTTATGTTTTTTATCTTTAATGTTGGTTGGATCAGTTTATTGAATTCTTGTGCATTGTGGAAATTGAAAGGGTTATGTGGTCATGGTGTTTTACTTATGAAACTGTTAGTTTCAATTTTTTCTCTGAGATGCTTTTTATGACTTATTTTTGTTAAATCTTTTAGGTTGGAAATTTTAGAGCTGAACCTCCAGGATTGTTCCGTGGACGTGGAGTGCATCCCAAGGTTGTTATGATAATTGTTATTAGAAATAAAAACATGCAAACTGACTTCAGAGAGAATGGCTTCATGCTTCTTAAGATTTTTTAAGAGTATCTGACAACTTTTGGCAATTAACAACTTATACTTGATGTTATTAGATGGGCAAAGTGAAAAGACGCATCCGTCCAAATGATGTCGTAATTAATATTGGAAAGGATGCACCAATTCCCGAATGTCCTATTCCTGGTGAAAGGTATCATTGTTTAATAACTTCTTGGTGAACAAGTCTCGAAAGAAAACTAATACCACGAATTGAAAGTCATTGTTATATTCTGAAATCATTGATTTGTGTGCCCTTGGCAGCTGGGCTGAGATAACACACGATGATACTGTTACTTGGTTAGCCAAGTGGCGTGACCCAATCAAACCAAATAAATTCAAAAATGTGTCTCTGGCAGCTAGTAGTTCCTGGAAAGGGCAGAGCGACAAGGAAAAGTATGAGAAAGCAAGGATGTTGAAGGTGTGTTCCATTTTGTTTATTTTATTAATTCTGCATTTTCAAATGATATTTTTGTGTGATATTTAAAAGAACCATTTTAATTATGGAATACCTTGACATCTTTGTGCAGAGTCATATAGGGAAAATCAGGGCTGCATATACAAAAGGTTTCACAAGCAAAGATATTACTAAGCAGCAAATAGCTGTTGCTACATATTTTATTGACAAACTAGCTTTGAGGGCTGGCAATGAGAAGGTACAAATATAATATCTGCAGATGTTTGCTTATTTGTTCACTACAAATCACCTCCTCCCTAGATAACATATAAATGTGCTAAAAGAGGACAAGAGAGATGCACACTGAAGCATTAAATTGTGAATGCATACGTAATTTGTAAGTCAAAGCATGCTAAATACTTGCTAGTTCAAGTTAAACTGGCTATAGTTAAAGGAGCTGTGAAAAGTAGGAAGGCATAATATTTTTCAATATTTTTCTAGTTAATATCTATTATTTAAAAGTCAGCCTTGTAAGGTTGTCATGTAGGTGTTCAAAAGTTGAATGATTGTTTTATGACCTCGGTCTGATTAATTCTGTTAGATAGTTTTGCTTTCTGGTCTTGTTATTTTACTGCAGCAGTTTTATCAACCAGTTACACTGGCCAGTGTGTTTCTGCTTGTTGATTTATTGTATTTAAAGCTTACTTCACCTAAGTGGAAAAGGATTTTGATTGTTGTTGATTATTATTATACCAAGTTAAAAATCTGCCATTGAAGTGGGTTTGGACAATGGAACTGGATTAATATGGATGTTGCTGAACTAAATTATTCTTTGAATTTGAGAAAGGAATGGATCCAAGCATGCCACCTTTCCTATTTCTTTTCATTGCCTTTATTTTCTTAAAATTAACTCACTTTTGCAAATCAAATATAGTTGTTTATCATTTACATTTCCTCAGGATGATGAAGAAGCAGATACAGTTGGTTGTTGCACGTTAAAAGTTGAAAATGTGACTGCAGAAGGCCACAACAAGTTGAAGGTATTTGAACATATATATCTTTCTACTTTTTTGTCTGTGTTTTAGGTTGAGGAGGATAAATTGCAGTACATTATATGTGATTTTTCTTTAAGTTTTGTTGCCTAGTTTTATTGTTAACTGCAAATACTTAGGTTAATAATGATCATGATTCATAGCTGGTTTAATGCAGTTTGACTTCCTTGGTAAAGATTCAATCAAGTATGAAAATACAGTTGAGGTGGAGCTTCCTGTTTATAATGCCATTTTGAAGTTCCAAAAAGGTGGGAAACTGGTTCTACTTTCTTATATAGTGTATGAGACTGAGGCGAGGCTATTAAGTATCTTCTTTTCTCTATTATCAGATAAACAGCCTGGTGATGATCTTTTTGACAAGCTAGATACAAGTATATTAAATGCTCATCTGAAGGAACTCATGCCCAACCTGACCGCGAAAGTCTTCCGTACATTCAACGCATCATTCACTTTGGATGATATGGTAAAAAATGCTTTGAAATTAATACCCAGGCATTCACATTGCCATCAAAAAGAGATTATTCTGTTTTCTACTGTGCTTTTATGTACTCTCGATTAATTCCTTTGTCATTTGTGTCTGTGTGGCGTTAATGTTCATATCAAAGTCATATCAGCGGAGTTCCTCTTTTACAACCTATATTAAAGTCATACACTTCCTTTTTTTCATACTAAAATTTTAACTGAGATTACCATTGGATGCGGTCTTAAAGGGAAATTGTTAACATTCGCCTTAAAAAAATTCTACACAATACAGATTACTTACTTTCAACAAATGCAAAAACAATTTTTGTGTGCAAATGTATACATACCAAACATGTATTGTGTGCAAATGTAGATAAGTATTTATTATGGTATTTTCTATAAGAAAATGTTGTAATTTGGTATATAGCTCTATTGCTTTTAGAACTAATCCTTGATTTGTTACTCCAAAGAATTTTTTTCATCGAAATATCCCTTCAAAGAATAAAGTGTGCTGTATTGACCCTCCAATGTTTTTTTCAACACACTATTATCATTTATCACTCAGATGAAAAATTGTCAAAGTTTCAAGTGTCACTATATTGGCCCTCCAATGTTTTCTTCAACATAAAATTCGATCTTGCATCACCACTTTAGTTCCTGTATGGATCTTGCGTAATTTTAGAACTCCTATATTTAATTTTCCTTGAACTATGTGACAACAGTTGAATAAGGAAACTAAAGATGGAGATGTTGCAGAAAAAACAGCTGTTTATCAGCATGCAAATAAACAGGTAGTTTTCACAAAAATTCCATTTTGATTCCTTCATTGACGTACACAGACAGTTGTGTATTTTCCTGGTTTTCTAAGTTGCATTGATTTGTCTTTTACATAACAGGTTGCAATCATTTGTAATCATCAGCGTAGTGTTTCAAAAAATCACAGCGCACAAATTTCAAAGTTGAATGAAAAGATTGACGAACTTCAGGTTTGATAATACTATTTAGAATTTAGAAACATGGTGTGAATGAATTTTTCGTCACTGGCTCATTTTGTATGAAATTTAGAAAGCATGCAAACATATACTTGGAGCTGACTTGCTTTTCAATTGTAGGCTGTTCTAAAGGAGCTGAAAATAGATTTCGACAGGGCAAGAAAAGAAAAGCCACCTCTAAAGAGGAGTTCAGACGGGAAGAACAAAAGGAACTTGAATCCTGAAGCGTAATATACAGCTTCCTTAACATCTTTACACATTATAATTATGAAGTGTAATGTGTTATTTATGTAACCTACAGGATAGAGAAAAAGATAGCTCAAACCAGTGCAAAAATCGAGAAAATGCAACATGATATACATACAAAAGAAGATCTAAAAACGGTGGCACTTGGAACGTCCAAGATAAACTACTTAGATCCCAGGATAACAGTTGCCTGGTGCAAGCGGCATGAGGTTCCTATTGAAAAGGTCTGGACTTCTTCACTTGTTATGATTACATTTCATTATAGTATTTTTCTCTTATGTTTTTTATTTATGCTATATACCAGTTTTTGTTGTAGTCCCTGAAATATTGTTTTTGTTTCAAATTGGTCCATGTAATATTTTTTGGATTTTGTTATGGGACTAAAACGAAAAATATTTTAAACCACCTAAATATCTTTGTAAAATGGTGAACTGATATATAACTCTGATGTTTGATTTTGATTGGCTTATGACTAACATACTCTTATTGGTTGGGGCTTGAAATCTTCAGATTTACACTAAAACTCTGCTGGAAAAATTTGCTTGGGCAATGGATGTAGATCCTGACTTCAGATTCTGAGATCTATGAGATAGAAACATACAAATACAACTATGTGGGGGGATTTTTTTATTTTTTATACTCATTCCTTTTACATTAAAAATAAATTTTGTTTCTTTATTTTATAAGTCCAGTGTAAATTTATGTTGCAAAGTCTTCATCTAATCTAATTTTCTTCATGAACTGTATCAATTATTATTAATGTGATACTCAGTATTGAATGAGGCAAAGTTTTGGTAGTTTCATAATTCATTCTTGTTTATTTTATTTGTATTGTTTTCTGTGATTTGCTTACCTCAAGGGTGTGTTTGGATGTTTCAAGTTGCTCATATTCACTGCTTTTAAAATTGAAATTTAATTCTTTTGAAGTGAACTATTTATTTTAAAGGATAAAATAAGATATTGTAACTGTTAATGCTCAATAAAACAGTAATGAATTTCAAATAAAATATTTAATTCTTTTCTTCTTAAAAAAAAAAACTATTTTATGAAGCTTCATAATATTCTTATATGAAAATCTTGTGAACTTAACTTATATATAAAATTTAAGAACATAGCTTGTATTTCTTTACGTTTCTTAACATAAAAAACTTGAGAGTATGCATCTACAAGTACTCAGCTTGTATTTATTTACATTTCTTTTGATTTAGCTACACAGTTAATACAAAAGGACTTCGAACCCTATGTTCACCATTACTCCAAGTAATGGATCCAAAAAGATTTTCCTTCAATGAGGTTAAAGTGGAGGAGAAAATAACTTGGTAGGTTACTGTTTTGCTACTTTTTGTGAATTGAAGTTTCTCTGGAATTAACTGCACTTTCACCCCATTGGGAGCATCAACTATAGCAGAGTAGACTGTTTCATCCTCTTCACCGATATTTGTAACAGTTCTACTCACATTCACAATTTCTTTGCCGGTGAATTCGGAAATTGCTATGGAAGGATAGTTGATATTGGAAATATGATCAGGAGTAGAGTCCTTGGGGCAGCTGAAATTTTTCGGAACAGTTTTGGAGATAATCTTAATTGTTGTTGTGTTGAGTCCTATGTAACACAAGTAGTTCAAATAGTCCATGGTGGTGGTTTCATAAACTAGACCCGGCTGGAATGATTCAGTTATTGTTATTTCCCCTGCTCCATAGTCATAAGGTGTGGCAACCGACTCTAAATCCGTTGTAATGGGAGCATTGATATTGTTAATTTGAGTTGCTGCATTAAAAAAAAATATATTAATTGATGAGTTACTAGATAGACATTATCATATCTACGATTAATTGATCCTTGAGATGAAATCGATGATTGATATGTATAAAAATGAAAAGACTAACCAGAAGTCATGATAGCTGATTTGATTGCAGAGGGACTCCAAGTTGGGTTTCTAGATTTAATGCTAGCTGCATGGCCTGAAACATGGGGACATGACATGGAAGTTCCTGATATAATGTTATACGGCGAGAACTTTTCCCCTTTTGGAATATATTCTTCGTCATTGTGTGTGCCAGTCCATGCTGCAAGAATGGCAACACCAGGTGCTGCAATATCAGGCTACAAAGAAAAAATTGTTGGTATTGTTTAGTGTTGTGTGTTAATGATAGTTAATTATAATCGATTATCTATATCGTTATATATCCTTACCTTGATAATATTCTTTGTAAGTGCTGAAGGTCCTCTACTTGAAAAGATTGCCACCATAGGTGCAGGTTTATAATCCATGACTGTAACTGTTGGTAGAATTGTTGCTACTGGATTGCTTCAGATTTATTATATGCAAAATTATAGTAAAATTAACTAGTCATCAGTTACCATCGTTGATTTTAGTCTCAAACAAGATTCAAAATTTAATTCTAACTAAGTTTAAAATGCTTACCTTGTGGAATTGACATATTGGAGGATTGTGGCATCATTTTTTGATCTTACAACTGTTGCTGGGAAGTCTTTATAATTATCTACCACTGCTCCTTCCTGGTCAGTGATATGAACAAGACCTATTCCACCAACCTCTTTCACTGTATCAATTTTTATAAAGGTTCCATAAAAATCATTAATGCCATCGCAAATGACAATTTTTCCTTTGACTTTTTTCTTATCCAATGAATCTGGATGACACTGTCTGCATTTGACAAATAATATTATTTTGTCATACTTTAAACATTGAATGAATTTAGATTATGCACAACAAACATTATTCATTTTCATTTATATTTTGTGTATGTACCTTGCTTCTGCTAAGTCAGCCTTAGCTGCTTTCGCAGATTCTCCGGTTATCAATGGATAATCGGCAGATTTTGAAAGAGGAGAGAAATTTATAGCTTGACCCTGAAGTATAAAAATTACCAAACATGCATGCATCAGGCATAAGCAAGGAGAGCATTAATTAAATTATGTAAATTTCGAAGATTGTAGAGTAAGCGCTAAAGTGTACCTCGACAACTTTGTTGTTACCCAAGACAACGTTGGATTGAAGGCTACGGTCAATTGTGGTGGCACCAACGGTTAATATCCAAGGAGCGTCGTTAACAACCAAACCCTTGTCTGGTCCATCATTTCCAGCGGAGCAAACCACAAGGATGCCGCGCTCCACAGCATGGAAAGCTCCAATTGCAATCACATCTGTTGTCAAGTCAGGTTTGGGATCCGGATCCCCTCCAAGGGAGAGAGAAAGAACATCAACTCCATCAGAAATTGCATCGTCAAACGCTGCAAGGATGTTAGCGCCAAAGCAACCACCGTTGCATACGTTGTACATTGCCAACCTCGATTCAGGAGAACCACCTTTTGCTGTTCCGGTCGCAAGACCGTAGTATGATGCCCCACTTACAACATTCCCTGCCGCCGCTTACAACATTCCCTGCCGCCGTCGATGATGTGTGTGTTCCATGTCCATTGTTATCTCTTACTGTGTCTACCACACCGCTCATCAACGCTCCTATTATCTTCCTAAAAATGGAAGGGGAAAACTTATCAACGCTCATGATAATATAAGAAAATGTATTCAAAATTTCAGTTTCAACTTTAGTTTCACAATTTTTTAAATATAAAAATCGGATGGAATGACAAAAAGTGTGTCATTTCCAAATAAGAGATGATCAACTTTTGCATCTCTTTCAATATAATACTATTCAAATAGTTTTTGCAAGAAGAAAGAAAAAATAAAAGAAAAACACGACTTAGATTTTCAATTAATAATGTGAAATTATACCCGGACTATTAAAAGTTACGTTTGTTTGATTTATTTCAATTTGAACCAGAACATAAAAAAATTATTGTCTATGTAAGTTTAACTTAATTGGTAGGGAGACTGTATTATATATATATATATATATATATATATATAGAGGTAGAGGTTCAAACCTCGAAATCCCCTACTTATTCACCTTAGGTTATTTGACAAAGAAAAATTATCAAAACAATTTAATTTATTTGAATTAAATTTTCAGTTTTTTTTTTTCTTTTTCATAATCTTGTAATTGTCAAGGAAAGATGGCGTCAACTTATTGAGCTCAGTCACTTGGTCATGGAGCCATTTTTTATTTACCTATTACAGTTGGTTGTGTTGAAGTCCTGGGATGTCATGCAAGTCCCTTTCCAACCAGATGGAATAGGATCCATTCCATTGTCTGAAAAACTTTCTGATTCTGGCCATATACCTGAATAATTCATTGTTTACTTAATGCTTAAAAATAAAATGATGAAACAAATCAATCTGAGTACCAATGTAATTAATTCATAAAAAGGATACATTAATCTTAGTACCAATATGTTTACTACTTTTATATCAATAATTAAATAATAACAACCTGTATCTAATAAGCCAATTACGACGTTCGATGAGGAAGAAGAAGAACCAGAGAACGTGCTATCAATTTTAACTTGAGTTTGCAACTTTAGAAAATCCCAAGAACGTGTTGTGTGAAGTTTCAGAATGGGATTTGGGAACACAGACACAACTCCAGGCTGCTGCGCGATTGAGTTTGCTTCGTCTTTTGATAAATGAGCTGCGAAGCCTGAGAATCCATATTTGTAGTTGTGTACTAAAGCCTTTTTGTTCCTAAATAATTCACATCAAAATTCAATATTTATTTAGTCACATTTCATAAAAAAAAAAAATTGGTAAGAGTCACATTTCATAAAAAAAAAAATTGGTAAGAGTCACATTTCATAATATATTACTAGCTAGCTAATTTAACATGATTATATATACAATTAACTAATTAATTACCTTCTTAAGACTGAGTTTAAAATATATTCATGATCTTTGCGAAGGGAACCATTAGTTGAATGAGCAGCTCCCATATAAACAATATAAACTTGATTGTCATTCTCTGATTGAGTGATATGATCACTTAAGGATGATCTTGACTCTCCAGGAAAAATGAAGAGAAATTCAAATGATAGTATTAACAAAAGTTGATTTAGTTTCATGTTTAGTGTTTTCTTGAATTGAACTTATTAGCTTATGAGGAGTAATGTATGCACCCCCGCGCACACATCAGCATTGCTATATGTCCCGAACTTATTTTCCCGAATTTATCCCGAAAGCTTGCGTGGCATCTTTTCCTCCCTTTTTAAAACGTGGGTGCAGCATGTACTTTTGGAAAGTGGGGTCTCTTTTAACATCTCAGACAATTGATAAAAAATTGGTTTTACCTCCCCAAAGCACTAACTTTGCGCTGCTAATTTTAACCTAAAGCAAAATCAGAGACCTGCCCTGTGTTTTCATGTGATAGTAACCGACAAGCAGAAAAATCTAACTCAAAGAGACCTGCCCTGTTTTATCAAGTAAGTTTACTATTCTAAATTAACTCACTACTCATGCACAATCATTGTTCATCAAACTGTGTTTATGGAATGAGTTAAATCTATTTGAATATATTGATAGTAAGGATTAATGAATATCTTTTGTGTTGCAATTGAAATTAAATCAAATGTGATTTTGAATTTTTATATCAATTGGCCCAGATTTCTATTTAAAGCTTAATCACTGTTCTTCACATATCTCTTATATTTTTAGTCGACTAACATAAGTTTTTTCTCTTTTTAATTTATTGCATTAGTGGAAGAAGTAGTTGTATCTTCCAATGGAGAGGAAATCAATGAAGAAAATAATATATGCGATGATAGTTTAGAAGAAAATATTGTTCATGAAGATGAAAAACCTTATGTTGGAATGATATTTAGCTCTAAAGACGAACTTACCGAGTATTACAAGAGATATGGCAAGTCTATGGGTTTTGGAGTTACTAAACTTACTAGCAAAAATGGAGATGATGGAAAAATATATTTTACACTAGCATGTAGTCGTGGAAAAAAGTATGTGAGCAAATCAAAGAATCTTTTGAAGCCAAATCCTATAACAAAAACTCAGTGTAAGGCTAGATTAAATGCATGTATTTGTTTGGATGGAACAATTTCTATTTCAAGAATTGTTTTTGAGCATAATCATGACCTAAGCCCTACCAAAGCACGCTATTTTAGAAGCAGTAAGAATTTGGAACCTCATGTAAAAAAGAGGTTAGAACTCAATGATCAAGCCGGAATAAATGTTAGCAGAAATTTTCGTTCTTTGGTTGTTGAAGCAAATGGATATGAGAATCTAATGTTTGGTGAAAAGGATTGTCGGAACTATATAGATAAAGTAAGGAGATTGCGGCTTGGGAGAGGAGACGCGGATGCGATTCAAAGCTATTTTGTTAGAATGCAAAAACAAAATAACCAATTCTATTATGTAATAGACATTGATGATGATGGCCGTTTGCGTAATGTATTTTGGGCAGATGCGAGATGTAGGGCTGCATATGAGTATTTCGGTGAAGTTGTTACATTTGACACAACTTACTTAACAAATAAATATGATATGCCTTTTGCTCCTTTTGTTGGAGTAAATCATCATGGTCAATCTATCTTGTTGGGTTGTGCTTTATTATCAAATGAGGATACTACAACCTTTACTTGGTTATTCAAAACATGGTTAGAATGCATGGGTGGACGTACTCCAAATGCCATAATTACTGATCAAGACAAAGCCATGAAAAATGCAATTGAGGTTGTTTTTCCAAAAGCTCGCCATCGATGGTGTTTGTGGCATATAATGAAAAAAGTCCCTGAAAAGTTAGGTAGACACTCTGATTATGAGTCAATCAAATTACTTTTGCATGATGTTGTATATGATTCTTTGAGTAAAAGTGAATTCATGGAAAAGTGGGGAAAAATGATTGAAGATTGTGAACTTCGGGATAACGAATGGTTGAAGGGCTTATTTGATGAAAGATTTCGTTGGGTTCCTGTATATTTGAGAGACACATTTTGGGCAGGAATGTCAACAACACAAAGAAGTGAAAGTATGAACTCATTTTTTGATGGCTATGTAAATTCAAAGACAACATTGAAGCAATTTGTTGAACAATATGACAACGCATTGAGAGATAAAATTGAAAAGGAAAATCATGCTGATTTTTGTTCATTTAATACATTGATAGCTTGTGTAAGTAATTTTGGCTTTGAGTCTCAAATCCAAAAAGCATTTACCAATGCAAAATTCAAAGAATTTCAACATGAGATTGCTTCTATGATGTATTGTCATACTTTCTTTGAGAGATTGGAGGGATTGAAATCTATATATTCTGTTATAGAAAGCAAGAAAAAATTTGATAAAATAAAAGACATAATGTTCAAGGTATCCTTCAATGAGAAAGACTTTGAAATACAATGTATGTGTTGTTTATTTCAATTCAAAGGTATTTTATGTAGACACATTCTTTGTGTGTTTAAGCTAACAAGAAAAACAGAGTCAATACCGTCTAATTATATTTTCTCACAATGGAGGAAGGATGTTAGGAGAAGACACACCTATATGAAATGTGGTTTTGATCATATAGCTGGAAATGTTGAAATGCAAAGAGTTGATAAAGCTTGTGCTGCATTTTATGAAGTAGCTTCTATGGTGATAAATACTGATCATGATTTGTTAAAAATGATGAATCGGATCAAGGAAATACAAATTGAGTTTACTTCTAAAGAGACATCCCCTGACATTATAGAAGAAGATGGTTCTATTCCAAATCAAGAGACTAACATTCTTGACCCCAAAGTGGCTCGAAGTAAAGGACGTCCTCCTTTTAAAAGGACGACTTCTAAAGCTGATCAAATTGTGAAGAAAATTGCAAAAAAGAGGATCCAAATAAGAAGCAAAAAAAGTGGAAAAGATCAAGGTCAAAAAGAGGTAATTTTAAGATCTGTGTACTCTTGAGTAATAATTTTGAATATATCTAATTTTCAATATTTGATTGCAGAACTTGTGTGTATCTAGAGTACAAGAGAGTGTTCAAGTAATTGATGGAATTGACACACAAGAGAGCATTCAAGTAAGTGAAATTCATTGTTTTTATTATCAACTTTTGTTTTAAATAATCAATTAGACATCACATACTAATTGTCTATGTCTGATACATATATGTTTTTAGTGTGAACAAAGTAGTTTTGGGTGGAATGGACAAGGTGGTACAAGTAATTTAGCTCCCTTCAATCCAAACTCAGTACTTACTGGAGAAGTAAATCATCAAGTACAAGCATGAACCCTAGTGCTCTCTAGTTTCCTGCAACATTTATATTATGAGACCTAACAAGTATACTTAATGTTGTTTAGGTTCCATTTTATTCTCAAGTCATGAATAATGGTGTTTCCTATTTTGAATTGCTACAGGTACTAGATCATTATAATCATAAATGTTATTTTTTTTCATTACCTATTTTGATATAAATTAATCAATTTTGTGAATGTGTTCTTTTTGTAGGCACAACACCATGTAAATGAACCGTCGTCATCAAGAGATGAAGTGAATGATTAGTATTTAGATACTAGTTAGAAGCAGAGCAATATTTTTGAACAATTAACTTTATGCCTTTAGCATAGGATTGCTTTTGAACCATTTGGTACCTTTATATTTATTTGCTACTTGTTGGAAGTAGGGATTTCAATTTTCAGCACAATAATATGTGAAACAAGAGGATATAAAATTTCAGTTAAGAATCTAGAAAATAATGTGGCTATTTAACTTTATACTTGTTTCTACTTGTTGAAAGAAGAGGATATGAAATTTCATTGAAGAAGCTAGAAAAGAATATATCAGGTTACCACAAGAATGACAGGCTTTGTCAAAATTGAAAAGCTGTCTAAAAAGGCAAGACAAATGTTCTTTGCCAAACAAATCCACAACTTAAATCTAACTTATTCTTTCTTTGTTGGAATTTCTTGTGCAAGACAAATGTTTTTTTTAACTATTTAGTACAATGTTGGAATTTTCTAACTTAAATAAATGTTGGAATTTCTTTGTTGGAATTTTCTAACTTACAAAAATGATATATCAGCATAACACAACAAGAATCACAGGATATACACCAAAGCCATCCATAAACAATAAAAAAACTCCAATGTTTAGCATGATGAAAATTAACACACTTCTAAATTAACAAATTACCAAAACTAAGCACACTGTCGCACCACTAATTGGAACACTGCTAACTACCAAACTAGCCATAAGTATTGAAACTATATCTATACATATGCAAGAGATCACAACAACAAACGTACAACTGCATTGATACTACAGGCAGCAGAAATTGCACTGCTACTATACAAACAATTAGGAAATTTTGGATAGCAAACTCCCACACTAAGAAGCAACCAATCCGAACCGATACGATCTGTCACCTTACTCATTTCTCCAAACATCTGAGACAAACTCTAGGATTCAAAGGGGTGGAAAAGCTTGGTCTGAATTGAAGGAGTGAGATTCATCCCTTTTCAAGCATTTCATCAAACAACTTCTCTGCATGTTTGAGTTAACTGCAAAATTTCAAACAACTAAACATCAATGTTCAATTAAGAGTCAATGCAATCTTTGTGTCCATTTCTCTGATTGCATCACTTGCAGGCTCATCGTCAACGACATCCAACACGAGTCGTTTTGGATCTCTCCACCTCAACCCGCATCATTAGAAAAAGAATGAAAGGAAAGAAAAGAAAAAAAAGAGAAGAAAAAAAAAAAAACATCATTTCTCTTCTCAGATTTTGTCTCGACAGGTTACTCATTTTTCATCCATTTTTACAAAAATCATAAAATGAAGGGAAAGAATGAAAAAACAAAACAAAAAGAAACAGTATTAAAAAAAAAAAAACTTTTGTGTAAGTTTGCTTTGCAGAGAGAGAAAGTCCAGAATTGGTGGGACACATCATGGGACACGTCATTCGGGAGATTTTCGGGAATAAGATTTTCGGGACTCATAGCATTTTCCCGCACACATATATATAGAAGCCATAGGTCTAGTTAAAGTAAAAATAAGTTGGTGTTGCGTCACCATTAAGTTATATTATTTATTTTCTAAAAATATATTTTTACTTTTAATTTATTTTTTTGTAAAAAAAAAAAGATATACTTATTTATGGCAAGATATATGTCAGAATTTTATATATTTATCATCAGCGAAAATAAATTTTGCGCATGGTGTATTTTTTTTTCTTTGGCGATTTTACGTCTAGAATTCTCTTTTCTAAAAAGAAAAATTCTTACATAAGTAAAAAAAATTAAATGTTTTTTTTATAAAAATTGGTTCATAATATAAACTGAATTATAACATGTTTTTAAAAGTAGATCAGTTTAAAACTGTATTAAATGATTCAGTTTAAAATATGGTTCAATGCAATTTGGTTTTATATTTTTAAACACCTCTGATTTAACGTGTATTCATGTTTAATAGATCACCCCTCTTCTCTTAACGTATTTATGTTTTTAGAGAATTTATTAGGCAATTGGTCATTTTATTCATTATTTTATATTTTATTAATTAGTTTAGTAATTAGACTCACACCTTAAATATACAGAAGTGAAAAATCTTACGTTTAAATTAAGGGTGTACATGGGCTGGATTGAGTTGAGTTTAGGCAAAACCAAAACCCGAACCATATAGGGTACTCCGGATTGTGTTGAGCAAAATAACCACCCACTTTAGTATTAGGCGGGGTTGGGTAAACCCACTCATTTCCGAATTGGGTTGGGTGGGTCGTGTGGGTTACCCAAATTTTAATTTATTTATTTTTTTAATATTAAATGACGAATCATCATTTTTTTATAAAATGATAATTTTTTTTATTTCTTAAAACATAGTGCAACATCTTTTCACTACTTTTTTAGTATCATAAAATGATAATATCATCACCATATTTTTTTTTTATAAAAATAACCTATTTTCAAATAATGATATTTTTTAACACCACTATTTTCAAATTATTACTTTTTTTTTATAATATGATTTTAGTAAACAAAAGAAATAACAGGGAAAACAATTTATTTGATACTCTATTTAAAATAAAAATAAACGTATGAATGTAATTTAAGAGCTTTTTGTTCATACATAATATTTTTTTATACATAAAATTTTATTTAAGAAAAGGAAAATATGATGTTTATATAAACGGGGCAGGTTCGGGAACGAGTATCAATGTCTCCATTACCCGTCCATCCCCATCTTTTAAAATTGGGAAAAATTCAAACCGGAACCCAAACTCAATCAACTCGAATTTTTGAAAAATCATTTTTCCCGTTAAAATGGGGATGGCACGGGCGGTACCATGCGGATTATTGCCATGTCTAGTTATCAACGTCTTGATGATATTTTTTTCTTTCTTTGAGCATTTTTTAGCTGATAATGTATAAGGCAATAGGTTGCCTTCTTTTATTTTGTAATTTTCTTTTCATCAATAAAAAAATAAAACCCTACTATCCTATGGTGGAATTAATGCATATGCACAATAAAAATTTCACACAGGCGTCAAGCACAAGCACCCCATCCACTTGAAGATATGGCGCCATTTCAAGATATATAGGTATATCCTAGTATAGCTGTATAAATATATGGAGGTAGCAACTGGTGAGTGTACAAATATGATAATAGTGTTTGGCAACATACTATATATTAACGTATTGTGATATATAAACACAATTACGATAAGAGTATTTTAGAGGAAGAAAACACAATCATATGAATATCATTTAAACCCATTTTAAAATGAAGAAGAAAATAAAAAATCTAGCTGCATGCCTTGTATTGCCATAAATATAAGAATAATAGCATTTATACAAACGATAATACCACATGCTATTCAGCTGGGATCCGGATTTGCTGCAGTAAAAAAACAACGCAGTTATATGCTGTAATTGATCTCGGCCATTGATTTCACATCAGACGGTTTATATTAAATATGCACTGATTTGATCCTGACTATTGGTTGTGATTAAACGGTTGCTGCTGTAACTGCGTCAACTCAGTTACAACAGGAAATCTGTTTCCATTGAGGTGAGGGGTAAATTAGTTCCCTATCCTTGTAATTAGTTGAATAACTCACTCTCTTCTAAAAAATTGAGGGTATGTTACTTTTAGTATCTACAAAATTGTTTTAGTTTCTACGAAATTTATTTTTATTGAAATTTGTCATTGTAACATGTAGAATATTTAATTTTAGTCCCTCAAAATATAAGGACTAAAATGAATATTACAATAATTGATTTTAACATGGATATATTGTTTTCTTTTCAAAAAAACATGGACATATTTTGTAGGAAGTAAAACAAAACATCAAAACTAAAACAAAAAAAAAGTTATATTTACAAGGACTTAACCCAAAAATTATAAAGATTAAAACAAAAATACGGTATATTTGATAAGACTAAAACCTATTTAAACCACATATATTTATACATTGCATTATATACTTGTGAGTTTTATTTGAATTTTTTATCCATTTTAAAATCGATACTTTTATTTTACAAAATGATCAATATTTTTTTATATAAACCAAATATATATTAAAAAGAAAAGTGGAGTACAAAAAAAGAGAGGGGGGGCCAAACCAAACCCTCAAGGATGCTAACAAAACTTATAGAAAGGACGACTATCCCTATTCTTAGCAAGATCATCTCTAATGCTAAGAGGGGATGTGTGCCACCAAGTAAAATCAGTAACAGTCAAACCGATATTAGCTAACTTGTCAGCTACAGAATTTCCTTCTCTACACACATGAGAAACTATAAATATTTCTAACTTTACACATACAATTTAACCATCTATTTTTTAACTGCCAAGGGATAATAGAAGAATTTTTAAAGGCTGAGACGGCAAGCTTAGAGTCACTTTATATCCATAATTGTCTCTAATTTCTATCAACAGCACACTCAATAGCAAGAATAATGCCCATGATTTCTATCAAAATGGTCGATATTGTTAAAACGGTTAGTAAGTAATTGTTAGCATTCGTAAAATTTAAAATAAAAAAAGTAATTGTTAATGTTATATTGAAAGTAGAGGGATCAGTCTCGATACCTCTTTATTTCTCATCTCTTTAATTTCAGGCACATTGTCGGCTTTGCACATGCGCAAGGTGTCTTATCGCGCCAGGCCTCCATTGTTGGGGTTTCAAAACAAACTTATATGGTAATAAATCTCGAGAAAAAAATTGAAAAGCCTTTTATCTTCATAAAAAGGTTTTTTTTTTTTAAAAATTCTCAAAATTCTAATTGAATACACTCCCCTAAGTTATAATCAAAATTAATAATTAGTTGTTAATGTTAGTATTTTTTACTTTCACAAAGATGTGAACGGTAGACCTTTAATTTCACAACTCTTTTAATTCTTTAGCTTAAATCAGTTAAATTATTCACCTCATTTAGTGTCAGTATTTTTTTAATCTGTCTTTGTTAAAAATACTTTAAAAGGTCCAATTCAAAGTAACTATATTTTGCCTTCAGAATGATTGTATATATGTAGTGCGCCACTACTTCCACATCCATGATCATTTTGAGGCTGAATCCTATCTAACATTCGGTCTAATTGGTTCTTGTGGTAAATTTCTTCTACTTGTTGCTGTTATAAGCATGTTTGGTTTTTCCAATGGAAAGACTCAAAACCATGATTTTGGAATTATGAAGAGGAGTCCAAATTAACATGCATGACTATGATGTATAATACTAGATTTTAGTTCTGTTTGGAAACACACATAAGTTAATTTATAGCTTATAAGCTCATTTGACTAAAAAAAACTCGTTGAGTTTGGTAACAGTTTTTTAAAAATAGCTTATAACATATTTTACTAGCTTATAACTTATTTTTATTTTTCAAATGTTATTTCAATTAACTTATGAGATAATAGCATAAAGCTTATCACTTATGGTTATAAAGCTAGCTTATCAGCTATCCATGATTTTTTTTATCAAAACAGAGCCTTTGAGACTTAACGTATGATGCTTATCTACAATTGTTAGGAATGCATCCTAAGCCTAAAAAATATTTACAGCAACGATATTTATGTAAACAAACACAATTTTTATTTTTGATTTTCCATTTTCACACTAAAAGTGAGCTTGGCTAAAATTACATCAACTTATTCTACTAATATGAACTTAACATAAATATAAAATCTAAGAACTCAGCTTGTATTTTTTTTTTACATTTCTTTTGATTTAGCTACACAGTTAATGCAAAAGGACTTCGAACACTATGTTTACCATTACTCCAAGTAATGGATCCAAACAGATCTTTCTTCAATGAGGTTAAAGTGGAGGAGAAAACAACTTGGTAGCTTAGTGTTTTGCTACTTTTTGTGAATTCAAGTTTCTCTGGAATCAACTGAACTTTCACTCCGTTGGGAGCATCGACGATACCAGAGTAGACTGTTTCATCCTCTTCACCGATATTTGTAACAGTTCTACTCACATTTACAATTTCTTTACCAGTGAATTTTGAAATTGCTATGGAAGGATAGTTGATATTGGAAATATGATCAGGAGTAGAGTCCTTGGGGCAGCTGAAATTATTCGGAACAGTTTTAGAGATAACCTTAATTGTGGTTGTGTTGAGTCCTTTGTAACACAAGTAGTTGAAGTAGTCGATGGTGGTGGTTTCATAAACTAGCCCCGGCTGGAATGATTCAGTTGTTGTTATTTCTCCTGCTCCATAGTCATAAGGAGTGGCAACTGATCCTAAATCCGTTGTAATTGGAGCCTTCATATTGTTAATTTGAGTTGCTGCATTTAGAAAAGTATTAGTTGATGAGTTTTATTCTTTTTAGAAACTAAATAAGTCGATCTAAAAAGACCAATGTGGCCGATCTAACCAGAGGTCATGATAGCTGATTTGATTGCAGAGGGGCTCCATGTTGGATTTCTAGATTTAATGCTGGCAGCAAGGCCTGAAACATGAGGACATGACATTGAAGTTCCGAATATAATGTTATATGGTGATGGCTTTTTCCCATTTGGAACAATAGTGTCTTCAGTTATCACGCCGGTCCATGCTGCAAGAATGGCAGCACCTGGTGCTGCAATATCAGGCTACAAATAAAAAATATATGGTATTGTTTAGTGTTGTGCGTTATAATGTTAGTTAATTATTATAATCGATTATCTATATCGTTATATATCCTTATTACCTTGATAATATTCTTTGAAAGCGCGGAAGGCCCTCTACTTGAAAAGAATGACACCATAGGTGCAGGCTTATAATCTATGACTGTAGTTGTTGGTAGAATCGTTGCCTTTGGATTACTTCAGATTAATTAAATGCAAAAGAATTATGTGATTAGATGTTAGTGTAATGTTAACTTTGCAGTGATGATGCATATTCATATTAATCTCAGTATATATTATAATCATCTTTGTCCAATATTTATAATAATAAACTTTAAAATGCTTAATTACCTTGTTGAATTAACATACTGATGGATTGTGGCATCATCTTTTGGTCTTACAATTGTTGCTGGGAAGTCTCCATAATTATTTGCCACTGCTCCTTCTCTGTCAGTAATATGAACAAGACCTAATCCACCCAAATCTCGCACAACACCAATTTTATAATCGGTTGAATAATAAACATCACTTATGCCATCGCAAATGACAATGTTTCCTTTGATTTTATTCATATCTAATGAATCTGAATGACATTGTCTGCATTTGAAAAATAATATTATTATTTTGTCCTACTTTAAACATTGTGAGTTTTCAGCTAGATTTTGTGTAGGTTAGGTACCTTGCTTCGACTAAGTCAGCGTTAGTTGCTTTGGCAGACTCTCCGGTTATCAATGGATAATCGGCAGATTTTGAAAGAGGAGAGAAATTTATAGCTTGACCCTAAAGTATAACAATTACCAAGCATGCATGCATGAGACATAAGCAAAGAGAGTATAAGTCATGTAAATTTTGAACATTGTAGAATGAGCACTAAAGTGTACCTTGACAACTTTGTTATTACCCAAGACGATGTTGGATTGAAAGCTGCGGTCAATGGTGGTGGCACCAACGGTTAATATCCAAGGAGCGTCGTTAGTAACCGTACTCTGCTCTGGACCGTCATTTCCAGCGGCGCAAACCACCAGGATGCCGCGCTCCACAGCATGGAAAGCTCCAATTGCAATCACATCTTTTGTCAAGTCAGGGTTGGGACCCGAAGACCCTCCAATGGAGAGAGAAAGTACATCAACTCCATCAGAAATTGCATCGTCGAACGCTGCAAGAATGCTAGCGCCAGAACATCCACCAGCAGAGCACACTTTGTAAATTGCCAACCTCGATTCAGGGGAGCCACCTTTTGCTGTTCCGGTCGCAAGGCCATAGTACGATGCCCCACTGACAACATTCCCTGCCGCCGTCGATGCTGTGTGTGTTCCATGTCCATTTTTATCTCTAACTGTGTTTTTCTCGTCATCATTTGGATCGTCAGAATAATACCTTGCTCCTATTATCTTCCTATTACAGTTGGATGTGTTGAAGTCATGTGAAGTCATGCAAGTGCCTTTCCAACCAGCTGGAATAGGATTCATTCCATTGTCTGAAAAACTTTCTGCTTCTGGCCATATACCTGATTAATTCATTCTTTAATTAATGCTTAAAATGATGAAACAAATCAATCTCAATACCAAAATTATTAATTCATGAAAAGGAAACAATCTTAGTATAATATATATGTCTATTTTATATCAATAGTTATAAATAATAACGAACCCGAATCTAACATGCCAATTATAACGTCAGATGAAGAAGAATTGGAGAATGTGCTATCAAGTTTAATATGAGTTTGCAACTTCAAAAAATCCCAAGAACGTGTTGTGTGTAGGTTTAGAGTGGGATTTGGAAACACAGACACAACTCCAGGCTGCTGCGCGATTGAGTCTGCTTCGTCTTTTGATAAGCGAGCTGCGAAGCCTGAGAATCCATATTTATAGTTGTGTACTAAAGCCTTTTTGTTCCTAAATAAAATAATTAACATTAGAATTCAATATTTGTTTAGTCACATTTCATAGCTAATTTAACATGATTATTAAATATACAATTAGCTAATTAATTACCTTCTTAAAACTGAGTTTAAAACATATTCATGATCTTTGCGAAGGGAACCATTAGTTGAATGAGCAGCTCCCATATAAACAATATAAACTTGATTGTCATTTTCTGATTGAGTGATATGATCAGCTAAGGATGATCTTGACTCTCCAAGAAAAATGAACAGAAATTCAAATGATAGTATTAACAAAAATTGATTTAGTTTCATGTTTAGTATTTTCTTGAGTTGAACTAATTAGCTCATGAGAAGTATGCTTGTTAGCACACATATATATAAGAAGCCATAGGTCTAGAAATTAAAGTTGGCGTGGTGTCAGCATTAAGTTATACTATTATTTATCTCTGTCCCAAAATATATGACATATTTGACCACTGACACGTTTGCCAATGTATAACTTTAATCGTTAATATCTCTATTTATCTATTATTAAAAATTATAAAAATGGTATATTTTGAAAGTACTCGTCGAGACAAATCAAACAACATCTTATATGTTAATATTTGCATGTATATATTAGTAGAAAAATAAGGTCAAAGCAGGTCAAATGAATAGTACACTAAGTCAAAAAAATGTCATTTAAAATGGGACGGAGGGAGTACCAAAATGTTCAATACATTATTTTACGCAGGGTTTAAACTTTAAGCACATTAATTAGTTAAATAAAAACGTTGCAGAAGAAATATTGTTATTAATTGTGGTAGTATTAATGATTATTTTACAAATATTTTTTTTATCATATTGTGAAATTTGAATTATGTTCGATTGAAGTTACAAATGTTGTGGTCGATATCTCATGAACATTTTTTTTTTACGTAATCAAACTTAATTCATTTTATTAATATTAATAGGTTCAATACAAGGTGGACAATTATTAAAAATTTGTGGTTGATATCTCATGAACATTACTCCCTCCGTCCCTGTTTATAAGAGCTAGTTTGATAAAACACGGGTATTAAGAAAGTTGACTTTAATATTAAATTGATTGATAAATTATATTGATTTTACATGTTTACCCTTACAATTAATTGTGGTGCTTGTATCAAACAAAAGAGAATTTAATGCAATTAAAAAACTATGCAAAGTAAATAAGGGTAAGTTTGGAAAAAACATAATTAATATCATTGATAATTGTAAAAGGGTCTTATAAAAAGGGACAATTTTTTTGTCAAACTAGCTCTTATAAAAAGGGACGGAGGGAGTATGAGTTTATATATAACCTTTTTTTTTTAAAAGAGTTAAGAAAGGTAGAAATTAGTACTAAAGTGATATTAAATTATCATTTTACAACCATATTTGAGGGATTTGTACATGTTTATTTGAAGTTATACTTTACTCTCTCTTTTTTAAGCTATACTTTATTATCATCAATAATAAAATCTTTATACATTGATTATTTTATAGAATACTCCGATGAGCATATTACGTTTCAAAAGATAATATCATGACCATATCACTCTTAATTTATTATTCATTACTTTGACGTTTTGACAATAGAAATACATTAGTTTTTTTTTGACAAGAGAAATACATTAGTTTCGTCCCCATGATATGATACATTATATGATAATTATATCTTATCATGTCTCAGTCGCTATTTGTTGAGACATTAGAATATAATAAGTTAATCATCAAACTTATCAATTAGTATCTCTTTAGTTAAAAAATTTATGCTTAATTTGAGTTAGGTTACGAGTTAGATAGGATAAGAAAAACATGTACTGATTTATTCTATAAAATATATTTTAAAATATATAAAAAATGAAAATTAATAAAATATAAATAATTAAATAATTTGATATTAAATTAAAAATAAAATAATTACAATATTCAAAAGTAAAATTATTATTAAAAATTATTTTAAATGAGATATAATTAAAATTGCAATGCATATTTAAATAAAAAATTTATGGCCGTTTCATATCAACTAATCTTTGTTGAAGAACCTATAAGACAAATTGTATTTAAAGTTTTCATACCGAAGAATAAAAGATTCTACTTCTAACCACTTGCTTAAGTGATCCAAAACTCTTGATCTTTAGATATGATTTTATTCTACAGTTTGAGTTGAGCTATAGGTAATTAAGTTCATCAAACTTCAAAATATCACCTCAGTTACAATCTTTGACATAGATTCTTTGGTAGTGTGGTTAATATTGTTGTGGCAAATGTGGGGTGAGTTAAGTCACACATTTTTTAGAAAATTGGAGGTTGAACATTTATAAGTTAGAGGATATGTAAATCTAACGTCTTAAGATATTGGATAAAAGTGTGTTGTCCAACTCACTTACATGATTGTTCTTACGCCCAATATGAATAATATCATACTACTCTCTCGTGACCCCACAACATATTTCCTAATCGAACCGAAATTTGATTAGATTGAATATCTTTTTGGAATTTTAATGAAGAGTTTAGGTGATTGAGTTGGAAATGTATCTCCATTTTTTTTTTGAAGAAGCTAAATTAACCCACACAAATTGGCACCAGAGAGAATCGAGCATACTCCATTTTCTATATTCTCTGACTATAATATCTTGCCTTCAGAGTGATTGTATACATGTAGTGCGCCACTACTTCCACAATATAATTTTGAGGCTCAATCCTATCAAAAAAAATTTAAAAAAAATGTGCTTTAATGTTCGGTCTAATATTTGGTTCTTGTGGTAAATTTCTTCTACTTGTTGCTATTATAAGCATTTGGTTTTTCCTTTGGAAAGCCTCATTATGTTCCTCAATTTTTTGCTCTGTTGTTTTACTTTGGTGATCTCATTTTGTTTTTCCGTTTCACTCAAGGCATGTTTGGTTCTCATTATTTAATGCATTCTGCATGAGTGCCTATGATGTATAATAGATTTTGAGACTTAATTAACGTGTGATGTTTATCAAAAATTGGTAGAAGTACATCCTAGCCTAAAAATTTTACAGCAACAATATTTATGTAAACATACACAATTTTTATTTTTGATTTGCCATTTTCACACATTACCTTTTATTCATGTGCAATTATTTTAAATATATAAATTTTTATTTCACAAAAAAAAAAAAAAAATATTGAACAAGGTAAATAACGGAACAGGTGTAGGCATCTACAAGAACTCAACTTGTATTTATTTACGTAACCTTAACATAAAAAAAGATACAAGAGTATGCATCTACAAGAACTCAGCTTGTATTTATTTACATTTCTTTTGATTTAGCTACACAGTTAATACAAAAGGACTTCGAACACTATGTTTACCATTACTCCAAGTAATTGATCCAAAAAGATCTTTCTTCAATGAGGTTAAAGTGGAAGAGAAAACAACTTGGTAGCTAAGTGTTTTGCTACTTTTTGTGAATTCAAGTTTCTCTGGAATCAACTGAACTTTCACTCCATTGGGAGCATCGGCGATACCAGAGTAGACTGTTTCATCCTCTTCACCAATATTTGTAACAGTTCTACTCACTTTCACAGTTTCTTTGCCGGTGAATTTGGAAATTGCTATGGAAGGATAGTTGATATTTGAAATATGATCAGGAGTAGAGTCTTTGGGGCAGCTGAAATTTTTCGGAACAGTTTTGGAGATAATCTTAATTGTTGTTGTGTTGAGTCCTATGTAACACAAGTAGTTCAAATAGTCCAGGATGGTGGTTTCATAAACTAGACCCGGCTGGAATGATTCAGTTATTGTTATTTCCCCTGCTCCGTAGTCATAAGGTGTGGCAACCGGCCCTAAATCCGTTGTAATGGGAGCCTTTGTATTGTCAATTTGAGTTGCTGCATTTAGAAAAATATTAGTTGATGAGTTACTAGATATGATTAATTGATCCTCGAGATGAAATTGATGATTGATATGCATAAAAATGAAAAGACTAATTACCAGAGGTCATGATAGCTGATTTGATTGCAGACGGACTCAAAGTTGGATTTCTAGATTTAATGCTGCCTGCAAGGCCTGAAACATGGGGGCATGACATGGAAGTTCCTGATATAATGTTATACGGCGAGAACTTTTCCCCTTTTGGAATATAATCTTGGTCATCATGCGTGCCAGTCCATGATGCCAGAATGTTCGCACCCGGTGCTGCAATATCAGGCTACAAAGAAAAAATTGATGGTATTGTTAAGTGTTGTGCGTTGATGATAGTTAATTATAATCGATTATTTATATCATTATATATCCTTATTACCTTGATAATATTCTTTGAAAGCGCGGAAGGTCCTCTACTTGAAAAGATTGCCACCATAGGTGCAGGCTTATAATCTAAGACTGTAGTTGTTGGTAGAATTGTTGCTACTGGATTGCTTCAGTTTTATTATATGCAAAATTATAGCAAAATTAACTAGTGATCAGTTACCATCCTTGATTTTAGTGTCAAACAAGATTCAAAATTAAATTCTAACCAAGTTTAAAATGCTTACCTTGTTGAATTGACATATTGGAGGATTGTGGCAGCATTTTTTGATCTTACAACTGTTGCTGGGAAGTCTTTATAATTCTCTGCCACTGCTCCATCAAGGTCAGTGATATGAACAAGACCTATGCCACCCAAATCTTTTACGATATCAATTTTTTCAAAGATTCCAAAATCAAAATCCTTAATGCCATCGCAAATGACAATGCTTCCTTTGACTTTTTTCTTATCCAATGAATTTGGATGACACTGTCTGCATTTGACAAATAATATTATTTTGTCATACATTAAACATTGTGGGTTTTAGGCTTTAGATTATGCACAACAAACACTATTCATTTTCAGCTAGATTTTGTGTAGGTACCTTGCTTCTGCTAAGTCAGCCTTAGCTGCTTTGGCAGATTCTCCGGTTATCAATGGATAATCGGCAGATTTTGAAAGAGGAGAGAAATTTATAGCTTGACCCTGAAATATAAAAATTGTTAGAATGAGAGATGCAAAATAAAGAAACACAAAGAGACGGCTAGGTTTTCAATAATATCAGAATGACATTGCTTAACAAAATAAGGATTACAAAGACAATGTATAATAATACCTAATGGACTAATCTAACTACCATAAAAGCCCAATAACAAAAGCCTCATTATCTAATACTTCCCCTCAAACTCACGATACATCAACATGAAGCATCGGGAGTTTGTCAAACAAAAAACTAAAATAACTCTCTAATACCACCCCTCAAGCTAAAGCTTACTAAGCTCTAAGCTTGTCACAAAATCAATCCTGAAAATAAACCAATATCAGATTCACCTTCAGACTTCAGATTTTCAGCGTCAGACTTCAAATTTCAGATTGTGAGTATTCCCTCACCGGATTCAGATTTTCAGATTGTGAGTATTCCCTCACCGGATTCAGATTGTGAGTATTCCCTCACCGGATTCAGATTTTCAGATTGTGAGTATTCCCTCACCGGATTCAGATTGTGAGTATTCCCTCACCGGATTCAGATTGTGAGTATTCCCTCACCGGATTCAGATTGTGAGTATTCCCTCACCGGATTCAAATTGTGAGTATTCCCTCACCGAATTCAGATTTTCAGATTGTGAGTATTCTCTTATCAGATTCAAATTTCAGATTGTAAGCTTTCGCTCACCAGACTGAACAAAATGTAATCACATGTAACTAAACAAATCAGATCAAACTGAGTCAAACAAAACAAACCATAGTAAACCAAATTGAATAAAACCGAACCAAATAAATCTAAACAAAAACCCAAACCATCTCAACCAGAACTAATTAATCCGATCAAACCAGACAAACAGATCCAAACATGTCTGCCAAATAGCCAAGTCTCCAACCTTATTCAATATTTTTTTTTTCGTAATCAAATAATCAGCAACAACACTACTAATACCAATCTTTGCTTCCAACAAGAAAACAAATCTTTCTATGCAATTTTTCTTTTGGCAGCAGAGCACAACAAATGTACAACTACAACCAATCAAAGAGCACAACAGAGATACATTCCCAAACACTTTTGGGATTTCGATGATGGAAGCAACGAATGATTCAAGGCGGATCGAACCTTGCTCTCGATACCATGTTAGAATCAGAGATGCAAAATAAAGAAACACAAAGAGACGGCTAGGTTTTCAATAATATCAGAATGACATTGCTTAACAAAATAAGGATTACAAAGACAATGTATAATAATACCTAATGGACTAATCTAACTACCATAAAAGCCCAATAACAAAAGCCTCATTATCTAATAAAAATTACCAAACATGCATGCATCAGGCATAAGCAAGGAGAGGATTAAGTTATGTAAAGTTTCAACATTGTAGAGTAAGCGATAAAGTGTACCTCGACAACTTTGTTATTACCCAAGACAACGTTGGATTGAAGGCTACGGTCAATGGTGGTGGCACCAACCGTTAATATCCAAGGGGAGTCGTTAACAACCAAACCCTTGTCTGGTCCATCATTTCCAGCGGAGCAAACCACTATAATGCCGCGCTCCACGGCATGGAAAGCTCCAATTGCAATCACATCTGTTGTCACGTCAGGGTTGGGATCCGGATCCCCTCCAAGGGAGAGAGAAAGGACATCAACTCCATCAGAAATTGCATCGTCGAACGCTGCAAGGATGTTAGCGCCAGAACAGCCAAAGGAGCATACTTTGTACATTGCCAACCTTGATTCAGGAGAGCCACCTTTTGTTGTTCCGGTCGCAATACCGTAGTATGATGCCCCACTTACAACATTCCCTGCCGCCGTCGATGATGTGTGTGTTCCATGTCCATTGTTATCTCTTACTGTGTCTACCACATCAACGCCGGGGTAATATCTTGCTCCAATTATCTTCCTAAAAATGGAAGGGGAAAACTTATCAACGCTCTTGATAATATAAGAAAATGTATTCAAAATTTCAGTTTCAACTTTAGTTTCACAATTTTTTAAATATAAAAATCGGATGGAATGACAAAAGGTGTGTCATTTTCAAATAAGAGATGATCAATTTTTGTATCTCTTTCAATATAATACTATTCAAATAGTTTTTTTTTTTGCAAGAAGAAAGAAAAAATAAAAGAAAAACACGACATAGATTTTCAATTAATGATGTGAAATTATTGTCTATGTAAGCTTAAATTAATTGGTAGAGACACTGTATTATATATATATATGGGTAGAGGTTCAAACCTCGAATACCCCTACTTATTCACCTTAAAGGTAAGTTATTTGACAAAGAAAAATTATCAAAACAATTTAATTGATTTGAATTAAATTTTCAGTATTTTTTTTTTCTTTTTCATAATCTTGTAATTGTCAAGGAAAGATGGCGTCAACTTATTGAGCTCAGTCACTTGGTCATGGAGCCATTTTTTATTTACCTATTACAGTTGGTTGTGTTGAAGTCCTGTGATGCCATGCAAGTCCCTTTCCAACCAGATGGAATAGGATCCATTCCATTGTCTGAAAAACTTTCTGCTTCTGGCCATATACCTGAATAATTCATTGTTTAATTAATTATCAAAATGATGAAACAAATCAATCTCAGCACCTATATAATTAATTCATAAAAAGGATACATTAATATAATCTTAGTACCAATATGTTTACTACTTTTATATCAATAATTAAATAATAACAACCTGTATCTAATAAGCCAATTACGACGTTCGATGAGGAAGAAGAAGAACCAGAGAACGTGCTATCAATTTTAACTTGAGTTTGCAACTTTAGAAAATCCCAAGAATGTGTTGTGTGAAGTTTCAGAATGGGATTTGGGAACACAGACACAACTCCAGGCTGTTGCGCGATTGAGTTTGCTTCGTCTTTTGATAAATGAGCTGCGAAGCCTGAGAATCCATATTTGTAGTTGTGTACTAAAGCCTTTTTGTTCCTATATAATTCACATTAGAATTCAATATTTATTTAGTCACATTTCATAATTTTTTTTTTGTAAGAGTCACATTTCATAATATATTACTAGCTAGCTAATTTAACATGATTATATATACAATTAACTAATTAATTACCTTTTTAACACTGAGTTTAAAATATATTCATGATCTTTGCGAAGGGAACCATTAGTTGAATCAGCAGCTCCCATATAAACAATATAAACTTGATTGTCATTCTCTGATTGAGTGATATGATTAGCTAAGAATGATCTTGACTCTCCAAGAAAAATGAAGAGAAATTCAAATGATAGTACTAATAAAAATTGATTTAGTTTCATGTTTAGTATTTTCTTGAATTGAACTGAATAGCTTATGAGGAGTATGCACCCCGCGCACACATATATATAGAAGCCATAGGTCTCTACTCTCTAGTTAAAGAAAAAATAAGTTTGTGTTGTGTCAGCATTAAGTTATATTGTTTAAGGTAAGATATATCAGAATGTTATATCATCATCATAAAGCTATGTATCATTAGCGAAAACAAATTTTACGCACGGGTTTAAACAAATTATTTATCATATCTTGTCTTAAATTGTAACAAAATTAATTAAAAATTTGAAGAAGAAAACAAAATTATTATTGCTTCAAAATAAATTATTATTATTATTATTATTATTAATGATAGTATTAATGACTATTTTACAAAATGTCTTCTATAAAATTTGAATTTAGTTTTGTCCTTAAAATTACAAAGTTAGGCTCTTAGCACAAAGTTAACATCATGAACATTATAATTATTTTTTTTACAATTTATAATTTATTTTTAAATTAAAGATTTAAGAAAGGGAGAAATTATTATTAATTGAAGTGATATTAATTATCATTTTACAACCATATTTGAGGGATTTGTACATATGTTTATTTGAAGTTATACTTTATTATCATCAATAATTAAATAAAATATTTCATAAAAAATAAAATTTTACCCCCCTCTAACCTTTAATAATTGTCACATCACATTTACAAAAAGGAACAAGTTAAAAAACAATTATCACTTTTTGTCAAAAAAAAAACAAACAATTATCACTTTTAATTAATTTTTAATGTAACATTATATTCTTTTTATTAGATATACTGCGGTTAATATTATGAGCATATCACTCTTAGTTTAAAAATGCAGTAAAAATGGTCTAATTATGACAATAGAAATGCACTAGTTAAGATGGCTAATTATTAAAATAATGAGAAAACTGGAGTGGGCAGACTAGAGAGGATTCGGATCCAAGAGACTGAAAAAACATAGACCGTACCCCGCATATTTTTGGTGATCTCTTTCGCCTATTTTGTTGCTAAACCAAACCGGCGAGATGCTTAACTCTTTTATATTACTCACGTCTTAACTCCTCTCTCTTCTTGCTCACCCAAAACAAAGTGTAAAGGATCTAAGACTCTTGCAAGTTTAACAATTTCATTATTTGTACCGTATTTTGTTAATGGAAAAGTTAACATGTGTTCTTAAGGCACTTGTTAGTGTATTTTTTATAGTAAACTTTTTTTTTGTTGAGAATTGTATATTTTATCATTTTAAATGTTGAAACTTACTCCCTTTGTTCCTTTTTATAAGGAACAATTTGAAAAAAACACACAAACTAAGGAATCTTATTTTTTTTTATTAAAAATTCTAAAATTTTATAATCTATTCCAAAACTAATCTTGGTGTAATTTTTTTTTTGCTTTCACCACCAGTTGAATCTGCTTCGGGGGTCAGTTCTAGCATCAAGTGGTTCCAGCGCCCTCCCGATCGCAGTTGCGGGGGATCGAACCGTGGTCCTCCCTACCAAGTTCAGCGCCAATCACCACTGAACCAACTAACGATTGGTAACCTTGGTGTAATTAATGCATAAGAAATATGTTACTGTAATTAATGCATAACATTGGAATAGATAAAGGGTATAAATGGAATTGTTTAATTAATAAAGTATAAATTTAATGATTGTTTTTTTATAAAAAGGAACAAATTTTGTTTCCAAATTGTTCTTTATAAAAAGGAACGGAGTGAGTATTTAGTTCAAGACATAACTATTATTTGAAATATCTTTAATATGTGTCATAAGAACACAATTTTTTTTAGTCAAGTAATCTGATGGTTATAAATTTTACTCTTAATATAGATAAGTGGGATGATCGAAGTTCAAACTTCAATCTCCTACATATAAAAGCAATATATTTACCAACTGAGTTGAACTCAATGGACTCATAAGCACACATATTATCATGACCATTTTATTAATACATGTGAAATTGTCAAATTGCTACACAAAAAATAAAAATCGACCAATGTCAAATACTACAGAAAAATGATTCTCTTTGGTACCAATTTAAATGGGAATACTACCGAAAATTTTACCAATATCAAATGCTATAATTATTATGGGAGTACAAAATAGTATATTAGTATATGATATGGTGGAATTAATGGATGTGCATATTCCGAATTCATATTGCATATAGGCTTCAAGCATTTCATCCACGCAAAGTGCGCCATTCCAAGATATAGTGCCATTTGAAGAAATAATAACTGTATAATAATATAAACAAATAAGTCGATGTATAATTGACACTATGAAGTGGAGTTAGCAACTGATTAGTGTCCATATATATGATTATAATGCAAGCCAAGTCTATATAAAACATGTATATATTAGTGATATTGTTTGGTAATATACTATATATAACATATAGTTTGATAATTGTGATATATAAACACAATTACGACAAGAGTATTTTAGAAGATGACATAAAACAGTATGAGTATCAATGAAAATATTTTTATAAAAGAAGAAAAAATAAAAACTCTAGGTGCATGTCCATGCCTTACCGTAAATCTAACAACCTAATTTTAGGAGTATTTTAGAATCAAAAGCAACACCATTTATAATAATAAAACAATTATACTTTGATTCTGCTCATCGAAAATTAGGTTTCTCTATCCTTGCAATTAGTCGGAATAATACAATGTCTTTTAAAAAAATACGGATAATGTTATTTCTAATTAAAAATTATAACAAGCTAGTCACACACAATTGACAATTCACATGTAAGTGGGCTAATTGTGTGGGAATAATTGGCTTATGAGAAGGGAGGTTGATCAAAATAGAAATGAATCATGTGCCATTGTAATTTGCGGGGAAATATGGTAATCTTACTAGACAAGCATTTTGGTAAACCATCATTTCCACTAGTTAATTGAATTCATCTGAATGAGTACTTGATAAGATTATTTATTAAGATCAAAGTTTTCACCAATTGTTAGTTGGTTCAGTGGCAACTGGCGCTGAATTTGGAACTGGTAGGAACGACCACGATTCGATCACTCGCAATCAAAGTTTTTCTCCTTTTTTTTTTATATTTTTATTATAAACATAGAACATCAATAAAAATAGAATAAGAAAATTGACACCCTAGAAAAAAAATTGTTTCAAATATCATTATTTCAATTTCATTCAAATAACACAGACAGACTATTCAACTTGAGCATAATATCATATATCAAATATTATTTATTAAACATAGAACTTCAAAAAAATAGAAGAAGGAAATTGATACCCTAAAATTTTGTTAGATATTGGTACTCTGTATATAAAAAAAATTGTTAAGTGAAAAAAATTGTTTTGAATGTCAAATATTATTTCAATCAAATAACACGAACAGACAATTCAACTTGGCCATAATATCAAATATCAAAGCAAAGGCATATGACTTCAACTGCTGAGATAAAAAGAGAAATGTGGGGAGTTTAGGAGGAGGATGTTTGTTCATGCTGCCGCGCAAGCAGCACAATTTGATTCACGGGCGTGTATACAAGTATAATTGCTCAATATGTTTTCAAAATTTGGAGGGCATGTGAGCAAACTGAGGCCTAAAGAGTAATTTTTGTATGCAACAGTAATGGGACTGTATAAAGATTATCTAAGCAATACACTTCTACACCACATACAAAGGAGTGTTCTTATTGCAAGTTTACTTGAAACTTAAATATGTTTTGGAGTGTACAAAGATAATCTTTTGAGCTCTAGACCAATCCCACAAGAGATTATAGGTGGATTTACAAAAGGGGACGCCAAATAAGAACTAATGTCATACAAGAAAGTGGCCAAGTGGGTGATCAATATACCTGAAATTATTTTATTAGTAGAAGAAAATACTAATCATATGCATTACCAAGAGCATTACACCACAAAAGACTAGTCAGTATATTCAACACAATAATCTCATATGACAAACAAATTTATCATAAGACAAACATAATTATGAAGTGCTCTTTGAACCAGAAATTCTCATTACCTAAGACAGACGTACCACCTACTTGACTAAAACTTTCGAACAGAATAAAAAACCAAAGCATTTTGTTACTACTAGTGGTTAATTTAGCTCAGTCTCCCTCTTACAACTTGTGCATAAACAGCATTATGTCATGTGGAATACAAGTTTCCTATCACAAACGACTTTGATAACAACATAGATATATAATGGGATGAAAAGTCAAATGAAATTCAACATCATTATGCATAAAAATAAAAACCAACTCCACAAACAAATTGGAGAATTATCAAAAACAAAAAAACAAGCAAATTGGAGGAATAAACTTGAAACAAACTCAATTCATCGAGTCATTTCAGTTGATGAAATACTCACATACCATCAGAAAATGAATAAATTAGTTGCAGAAAATATAAAACTATACAAAACCAATAAATTTGCCTCTATCAAAATTCTAAGATTCTATTTCTAGTCTTCAAGACCATCACAATTCCTTAAAATTCTTATTTGTTAAGCTACTTAACTCAACAACAACTACAAAAATCGATCTGAGTGATCATGAAAGAATTGAACTTTCAAACCTATCCAAACATCCCTTCCAAAAAACCTTTTAAAATCAAGAATAACAATAACAAGTCAAATGCTACGATGGGTTATATATCATAAGCTGAGGTAGATATATTGAGTTTTACTTGCCGATCCTTAACTGTAGAGAGCCGAAAGCATCGGCAAAACTCTCATGCAGAACCCACATTCGTGGTGGCATTGGAAATTTTATGGCCAGTTGCTTCGTCCAAAGTAATCTTATCGAAATCAGCAACTATGTTATTACAACTTGATCCGCTTGGGGATACTGAACCAGAACTAGCAAGTTGGTGTTGGTGTGCAGAGGGCAAGCATCTCATCAACTCGTTACGCCTCCTCATCTTATCACCCTATAGCAAAGTTTAGAATGAGAAAAGTAAAAAATTTAATAAAATATGAACCTTGGAGACTTATACTATTAAAATGTACCTCACACGTATAGTTCCATAACAAATATAGAAGCATAACAACTTACATGCGAAGAAAAAAAAAAAAAAAACTTACATGCACTTCCACAACTTTCGAAGTTCTCATTGAATCCAAAATCAACTCAATGTTGTTTGTCAATTTTTTAACCTGCAAAATGACATTTTTAGAGCAAATACAACCTACTACAATACAATATTAATGAAGGTTTAATCAAGTTAAGAACCTCGCCAACTGCACTTGATAATAAAGGATAGAGGTTAAGCATTATCTCATAATCTTGGCTAACATATCATGGTAAAAACTAATACACCCTACTATGGTTATCAAATCTAGATTCAAATTGTGAACTGGATATCGAATCTTATTATGTATCGAGTAACATACGTTACCAATAAAAATATAACATTTTAAGCAAAAACAAGCAACATAGTAAACCTATATAAGCTAACATATCATCTACTAATCTCAAAATAATTCAAGATTCAAATCATAAATTAAAGAACAAAATAAAAAATAAAGACTTGCCTCTAAGTTTAGATAGTGATTCGTTCGAATGAATCGGGATCCATCATAATGAATTGGGATTCAAGACGAAAGTTATATTGAAGATAGATTACATACTAAAGATTCAAGTAGATTGTGTTCAGTATTGTATCAAATCAAGATACAAATCACATATATTGCAAGTTGCCCATAACCATGGAAGCATAAACTTGGCAGTATAATGGTCAAAGATCAATTCACAGCATAAAAATTAATATTAATTAACAATTAAAAATTCAATTAGGCTGTAGTTTGTATGGCAATGTTCCAATATTTTTAGCAATAAAATCCCCCAACCATCTCAATAAAATCTCAAATAGTTTTTAACAATAAAACCTCAATTAGCTAGGCAATTTGGCATTAGCAACAATGAAATCCAGGTTTTTTTTTCTTAGCTCATTTGTTATGTAACTGCATCTCAATTCAAGTAAACCACTTTATGGTCAACTGAAAAAGCAAAAACTTCAAGGGTAACTATACCAAAAACAAATGGCTAGTAAATACCTAAAATTACTCAATCATAAAATGAAGAGGTATATCAAATATTGCCAAAATACATAAATTCTAGTTACAAAATATCAATTCGGACATAGTCCACATATGATATATTAAAGGCTCACCAAAGAAGCACAATTAACTTACTCGGGGGAAGTTTGCAATCAGAGTAATTGGAACCCAACCCTGTTCATCCATGTTGAATTTCAAAAAGTCATCTTTCGCTAAATTAACATCACTGTCAAAAACAAATCAACAATGAATAAAAATTCAACCCATGATATGTGGACAAGCTAAATAACTAATAAAAAACCACCTAAAGTAATACTCAATTTGCTTGAGTATTAAACTGGTCAAGGGAAGTTCAGCGGATGTTGTTTCTGCAGGACTTTCAGGAGTTTCTGGAACAGGAAAGAACATCGCAGGAGGAGGTGCATGCGTCAAGAATGGCATCCCTCCAAATTGTTCAAATTGTAGCGTGGGATAATAATAGAATTCTAAAAATGAAGACAAAATATTAGTTGTGTGTTATAGTAGATACAAAATTGAATAAACAAATTAATAACTAACCATGAAACCCAAAAGTGTTTACAAAAGGTCTCATAGACGGAGAACCAAAATATGAAGGAGAATTATGTAGTGTAGGCCTCAAAAACCCCCCTGGGTGCATCCTATGTTGATGTGCATGAGCATCTCTAGTGTTTACATTATTTCCTGAATCTTGATTGCGTCTAATACCGGAATTGTTATGTGGACGGTTTCCATAATTACCCCTGCGAGAGGAGTTTCTGTGCTCATCCACCGGCAGCCCATAACCCCCAACTGGTGATCTAGGACTCCAGCCATTGTTGTTCCTATATGACTGAACGCCGTCAGCAAAGCCGGTATTAGGAATCTGAACCACCGGATATGGTGGAGGAGCAGCCGATGGTTGAAGATTAACATGAGGAGGGTTGGAGAAACTCATCGGAAAAGGAGCGGTCTCATTACTACTATTGTTGACTCCTCCGCGCTTCATTGGTTTTTGTCTACTTGTTGCACCGTGGTTCATTGGAGGAGTAGATTTCGTATTAGCATTAGTATTAATCGTGATAGTGGCTTGTTTACGAGGGGAATTTGAAGTGATAGGTCCCTACAAAAATGCAGCAAAAAAAATAATCAGAACCTATAAACACCTTTCATAAATTTGGTATTTAGCAAGATTTCAAGATAATAACAAATCAATTATCAATTATTATCCTCAGTTGAGATAAAAACATAATTTTGTTCTAATGTCATGTTTACCAAAATTTCAAGATAATAACAAATCAATCATAACTTTTTCAGTCAAAACTACTAAGATATTCGTTGCGTTGGGTCCATTTTATTGCGTATGTTGTAATTAGAAATGGCAATTTATGAAACAAATAGTTTTTGTTTTCTAAAGCAGTCTTCTTTTTTTTCAATTGCACTGATTTGCGTTAATAGTATAAACAGACTAATTACATAATTGTGTTTAGATTTTTAAGTAGAAAAAATTAAATAATTGTGTTTAGATTAAGTAAACTAATTTATAAGCAAACTATAAAACCTAAAGATTGAATTGAAATAATAGTAACCTTAATGCAGATTATATTACAGATAATGATTTAAGAAGCATTGTTCATAACAATAACAAAGTCATTGTTCATAGGAACATAATATGTTTTTCTTGAAACTCAATGAACAAAACTAATAGAATTAAGACCGTAATGAAAAACCTAACCTGCGGAATGGAGATTGATCTTTCTGCGACGGCGGAGGAGGAATCAGATGTCAATTTAGCAGAACTCTTAGCAGATAAAGCGGGCCAAGAGACAGCACCCATGACAGGACTGACCTCAGCAACAACGCCATTGGATGCATTCTTCCAAGCGGGTTTCTTAGGGTTAGCTGCATTGTTGTTATTCTTATCAGCATTGGTGTTATCTACGGCAATAGCAGCAACAGCAGTAATAGCAGCAGCAGCAACTAAATTGGCCGAATCGAGAGACGATGATGATGAAGACTGAGGCGGTGGCTGCGGTGGAGACGATTGATTGTTGAGTGGTTCCGAATCAGCACCGCGAACAACCTGAGCCCACGGAGAAGTTAGGTTTTTTCGCGGGAAATTAGGGCTATTGGTGGCGGCAGGGTTAGTAGCGGAAGAATCAGCCGCGGACGTAACCATTGCTGATTAGGGTTTCTGATTTTCTAAAAATGATACAAAGGGGATCAATTGATTGATCAGTGTATGGCGAAAAGGAGGAAAAAACAAATCGCCATAGTAATTAATATGAGGATTTGAAGAAAATGAAATAAATTAGGGAATGGAATGGATTAGGGTTTGTGTTGATAGGATGGATTAGGATCTAGGTTGCAGAGATGCGACCATGTTGTTGTCACTCTCCTCAACACAGCGCCATGCCATGAATGGTTTCTTCTGCTCTCCCCCTTCCTGATTTACGGCCCCTCTAAATCAGGGAAATGAAGCATGTAGGTGTTATTATAAACCTAATTAATTAAACTTGGCATCATAATTAATTATAAATAAATTCTAAACTCAGTTTTTATTTTCTTCTCTTTTTGATAAAACTTTATTTTATATTTATTATTTTATATTTATACCTATATAAAGTTTTACATTATTTAAGGTGTTCTCATAGTTCAACCGACAAAAATATCGAAATTATTATTATCGGACACTATGATTGAGGTTCAAACTCTGATCCTCTATTTTGTGTGTGTAAATTTTCAATAACTTGTTATTTCATCTATTTTTTGTGTAGTTTAATCTTCTAGTTTATTATTCATTTAAACTCTTTTGTTTACTTTTTAATTAATCAAATATAATATAATCTTTAAAATCAAGCATAATTAATTTGTGTGTTTAATGTTGTGTTATTAGGAAAAGGGTGTTATTAGAGATTGGAGAAAAGGTAAAGGTATGGTTTAAGTTGGTTTCTCATCTCATAAATATGGTTTGGTTAACAAGGATGCGGTCGAAAAATTTAATAAAGACTCTATTTGGTAGAAGGAAGCTAAATTATGTGTAATGGAATTATAATGGTAAATAATAATTAATTTTTTAATACGAGAGATATGTCACTTCTTATAAATTTTAATAATTTGGCATTATCTTTATTCTTTATGGATTAGATTTTTTAAATACGCTCTTCTCAGCTCAATGGCCAACACTATTAGTTTTGGTGTGCGGACATAAACGGTGAATAAATTAATTCATACACTTTGATGCAGTATTAGATTTTTTATGTTGAGCACAATGACACTTTTATATTATATAGTCTAATCAGGTCGGCTTGCAAAATGATGGAAATCATTATTTATATTCTATTTGTGTAGATACAGGGTGCGTTTGTTTAAGCTTTAAAAAAAATGATTTTTTTAAAAAAAATCTAGAGATTTTTTTTTAGAGATTTTGAAGAAAATCTAAAGTTACTTTGTGTTTGTTTACAATCATAAAAATCTATTTTTTTTAAAAAGAAGTTCATACACTTAGATTCCTTAGTTTTAAAAAAATAGATTCTTGAAAAGCTATTAGAAATAGCTTTTCATTTTGCGGCTAAAAATGATTTTTTTAAGAAAATGATTTTTAAAAAAATCTATAACAAACACTATCAACATTACAAAATGTATTTTTTTAAGAAAAAAATAGATTTTTTCTTAAAAAAATCCCAATCAAACGCACCCATAAATAGTGGTGACGTCAAATTGCTAGACACATATATGTTTTTATGTTAGGGATAACTTTTGTTTTAACTCTTCTTACCAAACATGTTTGTAAGATTGAGTGTTACTCTTTATAAATATTAATCAAATTAAATCTTATTTTTATTTCATGTGAGATGCAATTTTTTTTTATAAGTACGTGAATTGTTTGTTGTAGGAAACAAAATATAATAAATCGAAAACTCATATACATAAATAAAAAGATCGAAATTTAAACTCCGGTTAGAACATTCGACCTACCTATTTCAAACTCGTGTCTGATGTACTAAACTAAGTGGAAAAAAATTGTAATTGAATGATGATGACGTACCAAAGTACGAGGACTATCTTGTTACCCTGGTGACAATGGGGACTTCACCTAGACGCTCGTGGATCGAGTTCCATCACAATTACCTTTGTTACTTGATGAGAACGCATTAAGGCTTATATATTGCTTAGTATCTCTATGTTTCTGCGTCAACTTAATTTAAATTTAAATAGAATAAAATAAAAAGCAGTTAGTTTCCGTGAATGGAAATATATAAATTCCCAGCGTCCACGTAAGAGAACACACCGTGTGAGGTAAGTTAACTTGTAATCAAAGCCATTAAAACAAAACACAACAGAACAATGCTTATACTTTTTTTCTATTTCTCTGGTGCAAACTATTTCTTCTCTTCTTCCATTATCTTAAGCTCTTTAATTTCTCTCCTCAACCAAGATTACACACACAATATTTTATTTTATACATATTTTAAGGGATGACAAAGTGTTTTTCTTTCTTCCGAAGAATAACAGGTGAGTTCATTCAATTTCTGTAACACTCTTTTAATTTTCTTACTTTTGATCCTTTTTTTTTTTTTTTTTTGGGTTTTGTTCTTCTTTGTTTTTTAATGTTGAATTGAACTCCTATATCATAGGAGGTATGCTTGGTAATTGATAAATTAATTAGTTTGATAATGAAGTTAATTCATTTGGCTCAAATTATTAAAAAATCTGCAGGTGATGGATCGACGAAAGAACGTGATGTGGAAGATAACTTGAGCAGCAAGACAAATGTGAATAGTGAATACATTAATGCATTCAGAACAAAGTCTTATGTTGAAATATGTAACAAAGCTCAAGGATATGAAATTGAAAACACAAGCACAAGATCACCACTGTCTACTTCATGTTCCACATCTTCTTCGTCTTTGCTTGAACCTCGACAAGAAATTGTTATTAAAATGATCAAATGCTTTAAGGTGCATCATCTTTTGGTAGACTACTTTCAAGCCAGCTTAGAAGCATGTCTTTGTTGTGACAAAATCCTTCAAGGTATCCGTCAAACTCGATTTTCTTATGAAAGAATCACAAACGTAGTTAATAAACTAGGCCAGAGAATACGCCTTGAATACGACACTGACATCGACACAAACACAGATAAAGATGACAATGTAATCTATAAACAGCTAGTTTCATTTGTTATTAACAGTTCTTGGTGTTTGTCCAATGATGTTATTAACTTCCGTGACATTCACGAAAAACACATGGTGCTCCTTAATAGACTAAACTCAAAGAGAGTAAAGCTTAGAAGAAGAATAAGAATAAAGAGGTTATGCAAGAATGTTGCAGGAATTGGTTTAGTTGTTTCACAAACTGCTCTTTTGGTGGCTTTATTAGTCTTTGCTTTCCATAGCATAATCGGGGTTGCTGCTGCACCATATATAATGGGTGGATTATTTGGTTTGATGAAGAAGAAGAGATTCAAGTTGGTTAATGGAAAGAATAGTTCTTGTAAAAAACTATATGAACAAATTGATGTTGCTGCAAAAGGGGTTTATATAGTGATAAATGATCTAGATACTATTAGCCGTATGGTTAAGAGGTTAGAGGATGAGGTGGAACATTGGAGAGAGGTTGCTGATATTTGTGTGAAGAATTATGGCCATGGTAATGGAAGGTGTGAAATATTGAAGATGGTTCTTAGAGAATTTCATGATTGCCAAACTAACTTTATGGATCAGTTGGAAGAGCTTGAGGAGCATATATATTTGTGCTTTCTCACTATTAATAGATCTAGAAGACTGCTTATGGAAAAGATTACTGACAAGTAATAGTGTAATAAAGATCAATGAAGCTACTCTTTTCATCATTGAAGACAAGTTTTAGATCATTTGCAGCTGCTGTCTAATTAATTGACTTTGACAAGTGCTAGCTCATTATTTCCATTTTCTTATACTAGTTCTGTAATTCTTTGATTTTCCTAGGATAGACTGTTGAATTCTTTTATTTACAATATTGGAATAAATTATAATAATTTACATATATATATACTCTATTGCATCCAAATGCAATAGTAATTCTAACTCTTGACAAATTTTGTATACTTCATTTTATTGGAAATACTCTTTGATTAGAAGTTCACATTCTTAAGTTTAAATCTTAGCAAACAATGAAGAATCTACTAACTAAATAGAATTAGTAAGGATCAACAGGCCAATATTTTTACCTTTGATCAGTTAAAAAGGCTAAGAAAATGACCAAAAGGATGCCATCTATCACTTGAATTATTCAAAAGATCCAAGTTTTGAATAATGATAATAATACAATACAACAGTCAACAAAACAATAAAAAGTAAAATCCTAAAGAATGGTTTCCCGGAAACTCCAATGTCACCAGATTCTTAGTTGCTCATGAGTTTGAGATTTTCATTAATTTAATATGATCTGGCTACTTGACATGCACCAATTCCACGAGGATCACAGCTGCACCGAAAATTTTGCGAATTCATCAGTTTGTAGCATTTGGGACCCCACTAGGCACTAGTAAACGAAGCGTAGTTTGGGGAAATCATGTCACTACTTGAATGTAGCACGATGCTTTTTACGGTGTCTCTTTTAAGGTGTCGTCACAAGGCACTGCATTCTTTATATCACAGCTGACTTCCCTCATTTTCTTGTACTCCTGAAGGCTAACAAGGGAAGCCTTGACCTTGAGCCAATCAGCTGGTTTTGGCATCATAATAGCAATGTATCCTTCTCTGTCAGCCTGAATGTTGATAAATAAAAATTGTAAGGAAAAAAAAACCAAATAGAATGAATTTCAAGAGTGTAATTCATATAAGATAAACATATGGTATTATGATGAAGACAATTTAACAACAAACTAGTGTATGTTCAAACTATCTCAACTTCTAAAGGAAACATTCAAGTATTTAGCAATCGCAAAGGTAAATTTGCTTCTAAACCAACCATATAATATACCATGGAAATCATTGCACAGGTCATGAACATTAATTAGGCTGTTAAGTTTTTGTTCTGTGGTTTGCAGTAATCAAATATTTCTAATGCCAACGATATTTCATTACTCTTGATTCATACATTAATCCTTCACTCCTAACACATTTGTTACCAGAATGTGCAGAGTGCAATTTAATGGAGAATAGAGATGTCGATGGATGGTGTGGTAGGGAGAGTGCTGAAAGTTTGTTGAAGGGAGTGTCTCAATTTTCATTAAAAAGACAATTATCTCCCAATCATGCTTAAACAAACAAGAGAGAAAGAGGGAGTCGGATTTTCATTTTCAAAGTAGTGGTCCGCGAAATTATTTGTGATTTTCATGACTGATGGGCTTCGTACTAAGAATCATTGTCCATTTTTTAATCTAACAACCCACTTTATGAACTGTATTTACATTCCTGATTTTGCAAACACAAGATTGATCACAAGAGCAAGACTTTTTTTTCGGGGAAAAAAAATAGAAAGGACATTCATGTTTATGATTCTTCATTTGTAATATACAAAATATGATTCTTGATCATTGTGCATATATATTTAGTTTTATTGATAAACAGTGGCATTATTAGGTCATGCACAAACTTAGATTATAAACAAAACATAAATACCCTGTTTAGGTAACTACTACATGTTAATATAGAAAAGATTATAATTATACTGGGACAGATTATACTGTTAAGCAGGCTAGTATCTCAAACACATTTTGGTGTCAATGTAAAAGATAAGATACAATAGAAAGGGACAGACATGTTTATGATTCTTCATTTGTAATGTGCAACATTATTTTATCACTCCTGTGCTATCCAAGCGCAAAAAAATCAGATTGGATAAGAAAATCATTCTTACTGAAACATTAAGCAGTTCTGGATGATTGATTAGTTGTGGATTCACTTCCAAAAGGGAACCTTTGACACAACACCTATGAGTGGTCACCAAAATATAAGCTATCAAAGATTCAGAGGTCACCCAGTTGGTGAAACATGCACATACACGGACACGCATATAAATAACTCTTGCCATACATCGATGTATAACAAATCACATACCTCACGATATAAGAATCATTTTTGGTAGAAACTTTACATAATGCTGTGTTGGACTCAAAGTGTTGTGCATTCTACATAAAAATACATCCCACTTTAGTAAATACATAGGAGGATAAAAAACCATTTCAGAACATAAAAAATGTTTTGAAACACAACAATTCACTGAACAATACTATTTCGATGCATGCCTCAATACAATATATCAGCATATCATAAGCAAAAAAATATTGTGAGCCATAGATAAGGACAGGCTGTGCAAACTCATCAAAACAGCCTACAGTCCTATGCCGTAAAGTAAAAATTTGCAACTCTTGCAAAAATAATGCATAGTAATGTATAACATCATTGAGCCGTACCGTAGTAGGTTGGTTCATTGCACAAAATACAACCATTATTATTAAAGTCGTAAAAGTGTGCAACGCTGCACTGGCTTTCCTTTGGTTGTATTGTATTGTATTGAATTGTATGATCATATGCATGCAGATATGCATTCAACATAATATAAAAAAGATATATTTTCATTTTAAAATGATACTAACATGGAGAAAATTGATAGTAAAATGGTACCTTCTTCCGTTTTCCGGTGACTTTGACCCCGCTGCGATCAGACTTTCCAACATTAAAATCTACGGTTGTGATTCCACCTTCATCCTTAAAAGCAATGTGTGTAGGAGCCAAGCCAATAACGCACAACCTTCAAGATCACAAAAAAAAAATCACAGTTAGTAAAATGAAATGAAATGAAATACATTTGAATTTGAAGTTTGATTAATGTAATTTAAACATACATACCCATTGGCGTGCCGGTAAATGTACTGATCGTGAGCAGGCTTAGTAAAATCTGTATATAAATCAAAATGAATGAATATGAAATTGGGGTTTAGGGTTTATGGGAAAAATGCAATTATGGTTTAAACAATGAGTGAATTGAGAGTTAGTTACCTAGAGCGAAGTAAGTGACAAAATTGGTTTCAACGGCGGAAGGAGGAAGATTCTGCGGATCAGGGAGTAGAAGCTTGTTTAAATCATCTTCTTCTTCGTCGTTGATTTTCTCTTCCCGCGGTTCTGAATAGTTTGATTCTTCGACTATCCGCCCATTTTCTATGGTCGTCGACATTATAGTTTTTTTTTTTTTTTTAAATGAGAAACGAAACTGCAACGTTTAACCCTTTCGGTACAAAGTACTAACGTTGTACTAGCTTTCTGTGTGTTTTTGTTAAGCAGTATCTAACTCAGATTCTCTCGCTTCAATCCAACTTGACTACCAATAAAAACCCCCAAGTAGTTTGCTTTTTCACAAACCAAAAACAAAAATTAATTACTAGTTGTTTAGTGATAAATATTATACATTTTTTATAAATGATATAAAATTATATTCCCATTAGGCTTTAAAAACAAAATTATTTAATCATCATTTTTCAAACAAGAATGAAAAATAAACTCGGTTAGATACTCTCATTTAAAATGCTCTTAATGAGCCTAATATTTTTTCCTATTAGGCTTTAGGGAGCAATTTTATCCAACTCAGCATTTCTAAACAAAAACTACACGTGTTTGCAAAAATAAATTTAGTGGAAGCAATTTTATGTTATGGTCAAGATTCAAAAACATATACTCCCTCTAGATACATCAAGTTTACAATAAATCTAAAAAGAAGAGTTTATATATATATGTGACCGAATGGAGTATTTTTTTTGTACAAAACTTGATTTTATATTGTTGAAAAAAAAATTAACCATGTTGCTTTAGCCTACCATCTTCCGTTTCAATTTTCAACCAAGTTAAAAAATATATGAATGTTTGACTCTGTTTCATCGTCTACATGTCTGAACAAAAGCCCTTTACGGTGTGTTTGGTTCGAGATAGATGAAGGGGATGGGAGGCGAGAGAATATTTTTAAATATTTGTGTTTGGTTTAATTTTTAAGAGGGGAGAGGAGGGGAGCAAAATCCCTTCAAAAGTTATTTTTTGTTCTCCCCCAAATTGGGGAGATTTGGAGAGGATTTCATCCGAGGGTAAGATTTCCCATGTATTTTGTTGAAGCATATGATTGCCTAAAACATTCTATAACATTCCATGCAATGCTGATTCAACAAGTCATTCAGAGCAACACCTTTGAACAATAAAAATTCAGAGAATTAATAACACGGTCCTAAATAATTGACTTTTTTTCAAGATTCTAAAACATGTTTATCCCAACAGAAACAAATCATAGCAGTCATCATGAAAAAAAACAAACTGTTGAGATTTCCATATGGTAAATGACTGTAGGATGTCTTCCATGTAGAAAATGAAAATTTCATCTTTTGAAAGGGAAATGCTAATGGAAGTTCTTCAAGATGGAAATATAAGCATACGTTGGAAATAAACAGATCCCGATTGCAACTGGTAGGGTAAAAAAAGACAATCTTATCAGAAATCATCATCATCCTCCTCTGCAATATGCTTGGCCAGTTCTTGCTCTTGTTGTTGTCTCTCTCTTCTCTTTTCAGCACTTTCTTTTTCTTTGTGTGTGTTTGGTGGAAAACGAAGTGCTCTAACAGCTTCATTGTGCATGTTAAGACAGAAGGCAATCCGAGAATTAAAAGCCAGCTGAGGCTCGTTAGTGGAGTAAATATCTCCAGTTTCCTTGGACGCCATCCACCCATTTGCATGATCCAATGTAGCATCAATTGCTCCATCACGAATAGCCTTTGATACAATGCTCTCAGCATCAGCAACAGGATTTGGCGAGTCCAACCTCAATTTTTTAGCAACATCAGCTAGTGAGATGCGGGAGTAGGAGATGCTGATGTTGCGCAAACCGGTCCTAATGACATTATGCCGCAGGCGAACAATCAAATTATGAGTTCCGTCTGCACTGAAGGTGGTTGCAAACTTATCTGCAATGTTCCTAAACAGCTCCAAGTCTCCAATGCGGACAGCCTGAAATTCCACACATGAGCTAAACTAACAAAAGTATTATAGCAAATAACACCACTATGGATATCAAATATGAGAGAATTAACAAATAACTATACATAAAGAATGTGAATAACTTTGAAGAGAGAACCGGAGATTAAAAAAGACCCAAAAAATGTAAAAATATGCATAGATTTGTCTAACTCAGGACATAAGTTGTGCCTTGAGAACACATTAAAAAAAAAAGGATAATGATATACTTAACTGGTATTAAGGGAAAGAACGGTAAAGAAATCACAAATCAAGGGAAAATTTATTGGCAGTGCCAGCCAATATGACTAGAATAAGAACTGTAGACACTTCTCTTGGGTTAATTTGAAAGCCCCCAGGACTCTCCTCAACTCAATAGTTACTTCCTCCACACCTAATTCTTTCTTCCCCTATTTATAATCTTCCTGCTCCATTACATTGTCAGTCATCATCATTAACTACTTTCCCAGTTTAATTGTAGAAGACCTATCTCCATATCAAACACTGGGAGGCTTATATTAATAGTTAAACCAAAAGTATACGAAGTTTAATTGTAGTAGTTAGGGGAGAAATGAGGCAGAATCAATCATAATGCTATTAGAACTAGCTTCGACATATTCTACCAAAAAAAACAGAACTAGCTTCAACATATATTATTATGACAAGTTTGCATCATAATATAGACTTACATTTGTAAGCTCAAAGTAAGGCCTCAGTGCTTTCTCCATTCCCTTCTGCATAAAGACAGTCCGTTCAGGTATTTCTCCCAACAGTAAACGCACTATGATAGCCCACTTGTTACATTGAATTCGAAAACCCCGAGCTGCAACTGGAGCTTTACGAGCAGCCTGCAGGAGAGACTCTTTTGCATCTGTATACTCCAATTGAATAGTCCGGATTTTCCCGAGGTAGAAGAGATAACGGCAGAACTGGAAAAAAATATACAACACAAACGTACATGTATGAATGAAATAAGAATTAATAAAAGGAATTTTAACAATAAATCAGAATAGATAAAAAAAAACAATATAATCATTAAGCTTAATGGCAAGTGCTTTATCACCACAGCTGGGAACACTGGAATAAAATGTAGGGATTTTAAATGAATCTATTTTGGTGCCCAGGATGAGAGCTACCATACCTGCTGGTTTGAATGTGCTTCAAATCGTGGAGCCTTTGACCTCAACTTCTCTGCCTGATCATACAGGTTGTAGTGAAGATAGTTGCGAAGTAACAAATTAAGAAGGGTTTCCTGCAATGCATCAACAGGTAAGCACAAGAACATAAGCCCTAACATGAAAAATCTTCTATGTAACTAGAAAACAAACCTGACCCAACTCATCATGGCGCAGGGTAGCAATCCGGTGCAAGGCAAGGAGGTTGCTGAAAAGAAAAGTACCATATTATGACTAAAACAGGTTACTTGAAAATAATTCAGTTTTGCACCTCCTTGATTTATTGAATATATAGACAAATGTAACTCACTCACCCCCGAATTTCAGCGAGATCTCCAGTAAGTTCGTGGCTATATGAATAGTAAAAAAATAATCTGGATGCAATAACATCAACCGTTCTTCTGTTCACGTTCTTCAGCCAAGCAACACTAGCTGAGGAACAAGCTTTGGCCTAAAATTAAAAGCGAAGAAACATTAGCAGTGGATTATTTGTCACTTCTCATAGTTGAAAAAATATAAGCAGCACAGGAACTGACCTCATTGTATTTTTTCTGATCAATCAGAAAAAGTAGTACAAGCAGGTAACAGAAAATTTCTATCTCGGGTAACAAATGTTTAGTTGTAGGGGTTTGAATGGCAGACGTTGCAGCATCCACTTCCATCTCATGATCATCCTCCTATACAATCAGTCACAAAATCATTACTCAAAAACCATTTATATTCCCCTGCAGAAACATATGAAGAGAACGCCCTAATATTTACCGAGGAATAAAGACAGAAAGAGAAAGAGAAATTATCAGAGTCAGAAACATCTACCTACCTCGTAGGATAACTTAAGGAAAATAAGTTTGTTACTTCAATATTCAATAACGGAACAAAGTTACAATTTACAAAATTGCAAGTAGTAACCAGATACTTTTTCTAGAAGAATTACTCATCACCGGGTAATTTAGATTAAGAATTAAAATTAGGGCATGTTTAGATGAACAGTCGCTTATCGTGTAAGTGCTTATGGATTAGTTATTTATATAACAAAAGCTAAAAACAAACACAAAATGTTTTCATATAAGCATATCATCCTAAGTTATCCTTGAGAACTTACAAAATTCAGCTGAAAACAGTTTACGGGGATGTCATAAGTTGTTTTCGTAAACTCTCTCAAATAATCTCACAAGTGCTTATGCCATTAGAGAACCTTAAATAAGTCAATCCAAACAGTCCCAAAATAGGCAACAGCAAAAAATAACTAAACTAACTCAGCATCCCTAAATGCAATTATAGATTTAAATCAAGATAAGCATATAAAAAATTAAAATGAAAATATAAAAGTTTATAAATAGGAACATTCCCTAAATACTAAATCTAACATATAAGTTTCATTACAAAAGTTTACCTTGGGAAGATACGCAGACAATTTGGCATGAGGCTCAGAGCCAGGAGTGAAAACATGATCGAGAAAAGAAGAAATAACCGAAGCTATCAATTTCTTCCTTAATGCAATTGTAAGACGAACAGCACGAGCAATTCTACGAACTTCTTTCGAATACGAACCAGTCTCGATAAGAGATGCTATCTCCTTCAAATCTGTAAATCAAAATTCCAAAATCAGCAGAATTATGAAAAGAAAGAGGAAAATTGTTGAAGTGAATTTACAGAGATTTGAAATCGGTAGACGGAGATACTTACGCTGCAGAGTAGATGGAACAGGTGGAGAAATAGAGTTGGAAGGAGTAGAACGATCTTTCATCTCAAGATCTTGAGTCATTGTGAAGAAAATCTAACGAAATTGAGGAAAATTGCGAGAATCTGATAAAAACCCTAACAGTGAAGAAGAAGACCAAAGAGGAAGCAACGTGGTCAGAGACTCACAAAGCTTTTTCTGAAACTTAAACGCATCGTTGCACGGTTCTTTTTCTCCTTTTCTAACTTCTAATTTTTGGGTGGAGTATTTTTACTTTTGATTTATTTATCTTATTATGCATTTTTGTTTGAGTAATTATCCAATTATCACGTAAATAAATAGTAAAAAAGAAAAAGGAAAAAAAAATCAAAGTTCTTTAAAATTGTATAATTTTTTGGTTCAATGGTGATTGGGGAGAATCACGGTTTGATCCTCGTAACTGCGATTGGGAGGGTCTAAGCCATTTGATGCCAGATACTAAGCCCCGAATCAGATTAAACTGGTGGTGAAAGTAAAAAAAAAAATGATTTTTTAAGGTTAATATTTTATTTATTTTTTTTGATAAATTAGGTTAATATTCTATGATTGTCTAAATACAATTTCTTATAGTGTGCAATTTATCATATTATGTTATTAACATAAATACTTTATGAATTTATTCTCTTTTTTTTTTGTATAGGTTCCCAAATTTATCTTCGTACTTTTAGTAATTTTAAATTTATATTACGTTGATGTACTCCATCAATTTAAATAAATAAATATTATTTATTTTTAGTAAAAAAATATAATGTAGTTGTGAAGGGAGACTCGATAAAATTGATTAGCTAAATTTATCGATGAAGATTAATCATCAATAAAAATAATTAATAAAAGAGACATTTTTAATTTTGATACATTAAAAAATCAATGTGGCAATGCGTTACACTCTTGGGTAAAAAATTATGGTTTACTCCAACAAAATTGCATATGGGGGTAGTATACATCTACCGGATACAAGGGTGGTGGTCGCCCCATTTTCAAAATAGTTTCGTCCCTGCCCCTAGTTAACAACTAAGATGGCGTTATTGAAAAGGTTAAATTTGAGCCCCAAATTTTATATTTTTAAAAGATTATAGCGTGTGTTTATAATGGGACTGGATAATGGAATTTGTACCCTTTAAAATAACAAGTTTATGAGTCGAATATCAAGTCTTCATAAATAAAAATGTTGACACCTTTAAAATCTTAAAAATTCATAAAGTACGCGAATTCATTAAAATCTCGTGCTAAAAATTTTTATAGTAATTTTTTTAAAAAATATCTTTTAAAATCTCACAAATTCAAAATAATCTCACTAAGCCTTTTAAAAAAAAATTGGATAAAATAGTCTTTTAAAATCTCAACCTAACACACCCCTAGTTAACAACTACAATGACATTATTGAAAAGGTCATATTTTTCCACGATTATAGTGTGCGTTTATAATGGGACTGAACAGTGGAATTGGTATCCTTTAAGATAAAAATTTATGAGTCGGATATCAAGTCTTCATAAAAAAACATCAACACCTTTAAAATCTTAAAAATTCATAAAGTACGTGAATTCATTAAAACCTCGTGCTAAAAATTCTTATAGTAAAAAATTTTTATAGATGTCTTTTAACATCTCACAAATTCAAAATAATTTCACACAGTCTTTTAAAAACTTTTAATATTTTTTGTCAAAATAATCTTTTAAAATCTCGATCCAAACCATCCCTAATATTTTCCAACAATTACAGTGTAGTATTTTTTTTTTTTGGTACAAATTACAGTGTAGTATGTTTATACTACTAGTATCAGTTATAGTTATTGAAAAAATAAATAAAGTGTTTGAAACTTGTATGACAAGTAGTATTTTAATTAAGAAAATTTAATTAAACAAAATCGTGCTCCAATTTTTACTGAAAAAATACAGCTGTTACCTATTTGATATTTGTTGAATTGAATCACACACAGCTGTGAAAAGTGAAATTATAGGTTCAAAACTGTTGAGCAATAAATGAGTCCTACTCAGCTCAAACTCAAATTGATTTATTTCAAAATTTTCAATTACCCAGATATTTCCCATAAGCAACCGCAACAAAGAGAACCTACAACTCTTCAAACCCTTTCATATAAATACCTAACTCCTCTCAATTCAACTCACACAAAAAAAAAAAAAAATTATGACCTATTGCTGCCTCCTTCACGCTCACCGTTTGGTGCTCCTTCACCAACCACCTGCACCACATTAATCCCCTTTCTCTCACGCTCAATTTTCCAAAGGGAAGGTGCAATTTTCATCATCAACTAACAATGATGCTTAATTCAGTTCTTTTTGCGCTTTTTCTTCCTTGTCTTGGAATGAGTGCAATTTTCATCGTCTACATGTGTCTTCTATGGTACACCACCACTCGTAACAACCGTTCTGATGGTACACCACCGATTAAGCCGGTCACCGGTAAGGGTCTTTCTCCTTTAGATCTTGAAAAGCTACCTAAAATTACCGGTAAAGAATTAGTTGCGGTCACCGAATGTGCCGTTTGCCTCGACGAAATCGATAATGAACAACCGGCTCGTCTGGTTCCTGGTTGTAATCACGCTTTTCATGTTCAATGTGCTGACACGTGGCTCTCTAAACACCCTCTTTGTCCTCTCTGTAGAACCAAACTCGACCCTCAGATTCTCCATTCTGAAAGCCCCTGCTAAATAATCAAGATTCATGTATGTTTTATATCACGATGAGTTTGTCGGAATCACTACGATTCGATTTTGATGCCGTGATACCAAACATGCAAGACGGTTGATGCAATGGTAATTGCATGTCACAATTTAGAATTAATGGTAATTGTGCAAAAATGCAGGGAAGGGCAATTGAAGCGGCATGCGGTTTATTTTCTAATTTTAGGTTGTTTCATTGTTAATTATTAGTAGTTGTTAACGTAGTGTTTTGATGTTGTTGTCGTGTTTGGAACTTTTGAAAGAAAGGAAATAATGTTACTTATTTGTGAATTGTGAATTTGTAATGTTTTTTAGAATTTTGTTTTTGTTTCCTTGTGTTGTTGTGAAATGAATTGCACTCGTACGTAACATTGATGGGTTTGATTTAACGCTAACGCATAAAATTGAGGACACGTATGTGGGGTTGTTGAAGAAGATGGGATGTGTTGTATGGGGTCATATGAATTGTGACGGTTTCATGTACTCTCGTTTCTCTAATTTTTATCTGAACCGCACCTGACACAAATTTTTTTTTTTTTTAAATACACTACCTTTTAAAAAAATTTCCAAACTTACACTATTTTTCCTTGTGTCTTGGATGCGCCATTGGAAGTGTAGCGTCCACAGACTGGACGCGCCAACGGCAGTGTAGCGTCCAATACCCAGAATTTTTTTTTAATTTTTTTCGTTTTACAATCGGCAACGGTTTTTAAGTGTTGCCGTAGATCAAACAGCGTGGTCTTATAGGAAAAGGCAACGCTTTCAATCTTCTCCATAAAACTGTTACCTTATATACAATAGGCAACGATTTTTTTTTTGACAGAATACAATAGGCAACGGTTTAAACAGTTCTATAATTGTAATTAGAATTGCGCATTCCAGACTTCATTTTCAAATTTAGAGAACACTTTTATAGAACACATCAAAAGTGAGGTAACGGTTTAATGGAGAAGTTTTAACCTGTTGCCTTTTGCAATCTAAAGCCACGTTTTTTCGTTCTACGGCAACACTAAAAAACCGTTGCCGATTCTAAAATGAAAAAAATTAAAAAAAATTCTGGGGATTGGACGCCGCACTGCCTTTGGCGCGTCCAGTCTGTGGACGCTACACTCCCAATGGCGCGTCCAAGACACAAGGAAAAATAGTGTAGTTTGGAAATTTTTTTAAAAGGTAGTGCATTTAAAAAAAAAATTGTGTGAGGTGCAGTTCAGAAAAAATTTCCTCGTTTCTCATATAAGAGTCACAAGTACGGACTGAATGTGATTATTTATTTTTTTAAATGTTTTCTAATCAGATTTTGATCATCATCAATTCATCATATATTAAACGACAACAGCTCTAGCTCTATGCCAGCTTGACTTGTGTGATTGAATTTAAGTTGTATACTTAGGTTAAAAAAAAAGGGTAAAATAATTGATACCCCTGTAATGTGGGCGTATTTTGTTTTTTCTCCTATAAAATATTTTAGTGCAACTCGTCCCTTGCAAAATGTTGACTCTTTGCTTTTGCCCCCTATGCATGACACATGGCAGATGATTGTGCACTTTTGCGATGTGGCAAATCCACGTGAATTGATTTTAATTTTTATTTAAATTTACTGCCACGTTCAAACTAAATATAAATTAAAAAAAAAGAAATTTAATTAACTGAATTTATTAATTATTTAAAAAAATTCACAAATTTAATTTTATTAATAAAACTGATTTTAAGAAGAAAAAAAAAAGAAACATGAACAATCAATCTTGCTGTTCAAAAAAAAAAAGAAACCTTCAATCTTCTTCTAACAAAAACCTTCTTCAATCAAACCACCCAAAAACCTTCTTCAAATCTAAAGGCCTTCTTCAACCAAACAACCCAGAAACCTTCAAATCAAAAGACCCCTATCTCTCTCTCTCTCTCTCTCTCTCTCTCTCTCTCTCTCTCTCTCGCACGCGCGCCTACTGTACCCTTCTTCTTCTTCTTCAATCAAACCACCCAACAACAGTATCATAGGTCTAAAATATCACAAATCAAAACTGAGAAACAAATCAAAATCAAGCAGAGAGAGAGGGGTTTAAAACTAAAGATTACGGAACCTAAAGTCCAAACCCGTCGGCGACGACACTAAAAACTATCTTTAGAAAAACACTTAAAAATCTCAAAATTAAAAAACACAGCCATCCTTTTTCACTAAAAAACCAAGTCGCCGAGGAAGACGACAACAATAACAACCTTGACGATTCCGACGGTTTCCGCCACCAGGCCTTTGTTCTTAAATTAATCCAATCTGGATTTCAAAACAAAGTACCATATTTCCTTGATCATAAATAGATTCAAATCACAAAAACTATTGAAATTGAAATTTCCCTTCTTTGTGATTTTTTCTTGCTCTTGCTGCAACTGTTTTAATTTCGATGAAATTTCTTCTTGCTATTGTGCACCTGCAAGTGGTGCTGCTGCTGCAAATGGGGTTAGGCTTGGATCTATGAATCATAATTGTGTTGGTATTGGTTTTGGTGTTGGTGGTGGTGGTTTGGTGTGGAATGACAATTTTGCCCCGTGCTATGATGAGGAAACGTTTTTCTGTTGATACTTTTAGGGTCTGTTTGGTTCGAAGTTTTTGGAGGGGAGGGGAGGTGAGGGAATATTTTAAATTTTTATGTTTGATTCAATTTTTTAACGAGGGGAGCGGAGGGAAGGGGAGAAATAATTTACTTTTTTACTCTTAACCTTATAAACTCAAAATAAGGATTAAATTATAATGGATATATTACGTCAAAAAAAAAATCTAATGGATATATAACAAAAAAAATCTAATGAGTAGAAAATCTAAATTTTTTTTGTTGTAAAAAAAAATAAAACCTAGAATTTTAATATTCCAACAAGGATAATTTTAAATTTTAATAAAAAAATAAGGGTAATTTTGTCAACATAATAAATTATGTTTTACCTCACCTCCCCTCCCCTCCTTCTCAATTGTGATTTGGGAGTGTGAATGAAAAGAATTTTTCTAGGATTTGTATTTGGGAATCTGAAGGTGAAGATATCACTTGTGAATTGTGATGTTATTGATAATGTGGAAGCTTCGATGTTTTATCGGAATGGAACCACGTCGGATCCTGATGAGTTTCGAAAGCACTCTTCTTGTTTTTCTTCTGAGGTATAGAGGAAGAAGATGGGTTCTGTTCTGAAACTCAACCTTTTTTTATAACCCAAATTTATGTTTTCTTTTTTAAATTTTAATTATGTTTTTTTAATTTCGTTTTTTCTTTTTCTTTTCTATTTAGTATATTAAATATTAAATTTCTGTTTTTTTTTATTTATATTTAGTTTGACACGTGTCAGTGACACATGGCAGTAAATTTAAATAAAAATTAAAATCAATCCATGTGGATTTGCCACATCGCAAAAGTGCACAGTAATCTGCCATGTGTCGTGCATAGGGGGCAAAAGCAAAGAGTCAACATTTTGCAAGGGGCGAGTTGCACAAAAATATTTTATAGGGGGGAAAAACAAAACACGCCCACATTATAGGGATATCGATTATTTTACCCTAAAAAAAATAATTAAAAAAACTAGAGGCCCCAAAATTTGGAGGCTCAGCTCTATAGAGCTTTTTGCACCTCCTTGAGGCCAGCCATCGTTGCAAATTGCAATGTTAAAAGGGGGAATTTCAAAGTAATAGTAATTGGCTATAATAAGTGAACAAAATACAAATAGTGAAATTTCAAAAACTTAGGCCACAAGGAAATCAAGATCAAGGAAAATTTGAGTTCTTACAATCAATAGAAAATGCTCAATTAGATAATTGAGCACTTAATGATTTAAGCATTTTCTATTCATTTGAGTACTTAATTAGATAATTGAACATGAGAAAATCAATACCAAAAAAGTAAGTGATATTGTGGTCGATCATATACTGAAAGTTGCCACAATGTTCTCTAATGTCACTAACGTCAGAACAAATGAAGAATTTTTTATTTCCTCAGAAGCACCCTTCTACATTTGTGCCGAGTGTGTCGATTTCTTTCGATGTCAATGTAAAAGGTGTTTGTTCATCCATGGGATTGAAGGGCAAGAAATGCAGCTCAGTGCTCTGAAGATTTCTCATCCCTCCCACCCCCATGTATCTTTTTCACCTCCATTGAAGGCAAAAAAGGTTCGGTAAACGTAAACCGAACTTTTTTTTAGTGTAAATTTGAGTAAAATTTACACTAAAAAAAGTTTGGTTTACGTTTATCGAACTTTTTCGAGGTGAAAAAGATACATGGGGGGTGAGAAACGTTCCCTTCCGGTGCTCTAACCTTAGGGTTGGGAACAGGCCAGGCTTTGACAGGCTTGAGCCTGACCTATGATATTTCTTCAAGCCTAAACCTGATCTAGGCCTATCAAATGCAATTTTTTGGCCTAGCCTGAGCCTGTTTAAAGTCTGGCCTGACTTGTAGCCTATTTGAAAGCCTGTGTTACATAAAAGTCTATATATGTTCTTTTTAAATAGACTAATTAAACAGGCCTTAAAGCCTATTTCACATTTAATTTTTTATAATTTCTACAACATTAAGAAAAAACTAATAAAATGATTAGTACAAAAATTAAAAGCTAATAAAATAACAAATACGATTACGACAAAGTCTATAATTTATGCTATAAAAGCATATAATTTGTCTTTGTCAAAAAAATAAACAAGTAATTTCCAATTTGTCTAAAAAATATAATTTGTCTTTGTCAATATATATATATTGTCTAATAAATATTTTGTATTTATATAAATAATATTTATTTTTATACAAGATATAAATAATAACATTATATAAATATTAATTATTAAATATAATCAGGCTGACCTATCAAGCTTCACAGACTTTTTTAAAAGCCTAAGCCTGACATATTTAGATAAACATGCTTTTTTCAAGGCCTGAGTCTGGCATTTTTAATAAACAGGACAGGCCTAAGACAGACCAGGCCGAAGGCCCATGAAGGCCGTCTGACCTATTCCCAACCCTATCTAACCTGGAAAGTTACATCATAGCCCAATTGACAAAATTAGCCCAGTGATTGTGCTTCTTATTGATTCTTCAACACAAAAATATTAATTAAGGTTTTTCAATTTTTTTGTTCTGAATATGGCCTCGTTTGACCCGGCTTATTTTTTACTTTTTATTTCAGCTTAAACGATATAGAGAAGTATAAAATTATATTTGACACTATTTTTCCTTAAAAGTATTAGAGAAATAAAGTAAATAAGTAAAAAATAAAGAAAAGTTAAGTCAAACACAATTTTTTCCTTATTTACTATTTTTAAGGAGAAGAAAAAAGAGTATAAAATATATCACAACTTTTTGTTCAACATATATATATGTTCAAGTTCTAACCCCCAAGTGCATAACCAAATTATGAACAATATTCCATATTTTTCAATCTCTAAAACTTCTAAATGATGTTATGAACACAAAATAAGTTTAAGAATAATTTAAAGTAGGAATCTTATGATCAAACCATCATCAATAAAACGAGAAACATTGCTAATTTATTTTGGTTGGTTCATATCGGATCATCCTTATTCATCTAACATGGCATGTCCATGATTAAGAAAATTCAGTCCAATGAATAAATAAATTGACTTTATTAAATCTCGACCAGTGCTGGCTCTTCACTCCAATCCTGAAGTTTTCTGTGAGGCCCCCGGTTTTCTAGTCCGGAATGGAGACCACATGTCTCCGTGCAAACCGCACCGACTCTAACTCCCTACTTGTGCTAGGGCAAAATGAACATTTCTCATTGTGTCGGTGTGTTATGTGCTTGTCTATCCTTTAATAGAAAGAAGCAATTTCTCTAACACATGCAATCCCATCTCTAACTAAGACCACTTGACCTATCTCATCCACTTGAAAATTAGTGTAAAAGTTGGTAATTCGACTTTCTAACAGAGTTGTTAGTTCTGCCTCATACGACTCCTCTAGGGATAGAGGTAGGCCCAAGCTTGATATATTAGTTACTCACAATTATTAATTTTATTGAGATATAATTGAATACAAGTGTAAATATTTTTACATTAGCACTAAATGTCGTTTAAACTCTAATTTGATTCCCGCAAAAACTAATTGAATCAAATTAATAATTTTTAAACTTAATAAAATTTGCAAATGTTTTAGGTAACCCTTTTTATTAGGCTTATATATTTAAATATATTTTTATTAATAGTTTTTCAATTAGATGCATGGTAACTTTTTATTGATATTATATTTTAAACAATCACATATTTTTTTAATAGTGGGTCGACCCAAAATCCAATGGGCTAGCCCCACCAACTCGATTTCTGTGTGGGCTACCCGAGCTATGCCAAAAAAAATGGCTGATTGTATTTAGACTACCTTTTTTGAGGTCTGACCCTTCCAAATTTATAGGTATAATGGGTCGAGTCATCAACCCGACCCATTTTGGACAGCTCTAATTGACATCTTCGTAACTTTCACATAGTTTGAACCAACATAAACTCTCAGTTGTTATTACTAACACAACAACAATAGAACATGAAGACATAATACTTATTTTTTTTAACGAACATAATACCTAGTTTTAAAATTAGGCTTAAATGCAACATACATTGGTTTCTCAAGTCCCAAGTTTCATATTGTTATTTGCTTTTTAGACTCACCTTATGCTTAAAAATGTTTATTATATTATATTATTATTTGACTACTTCAAAAATAAAAAAATTTCCTAATTGCTTGATTTTGTTTCAATTGTTTGATTTTACACCCAAAATTTACAATTTCTCGATTTTGGCCATCAAAATTTTAATTGTCAATTTTAACCATTAGTTTACCCTTTTTGCATTTATTAGTTTTTCATTGACTTTTTGATCAAAAGTTGCTTATGTGGCAGTTGAAAATAAAAAAAAAAGTTTTGAAAATAAATAAAATTTAAAAAATGTTTTTGCTGCTAGTTGAAATAGTTTTTTTTTTTTTGACAAGGTTGAAATAGTTTTTATGGACAATAGGTTGTTAACTTTTAAATGTTCAAAGAACACTCTACTTGCTAAATGATGTCGTAAGGAAAGAAGAGGAGAGAAATTTTAAGAATGTAGTCACTTTGACATTCACTTTAGGTGATTCTAATGCACAAGTGAGATAAATCTTTTACTGTACACAATCTCATTTTCACTCTTATAAGAGTTAATAAGTCTCATGAATGGATCAAATGATGAGGATGTAATCAGGGGCGTCTCCAAGTTTTTAGAGGCTATGTGCAAAATGAAAAAGTGGCCCTTTAATAAAGAAAATTTAATTTTTTTTTATAAAAAAAACACCATCATGATCATCAATTTAAATTGCAACTAACATAAAAAAAAATAATCATTCTTGTAATTAACATAAAAGAGATTCATAATCTAATAATAACAATAAAATATCTTCTAACTACTTAAAATATTAGAAACTATTAATCTTTTTATTTTTTTATTTAGCCAAATGTTATTATAATAATAATGCAATTGTTACAAAGCACAATATAAAAAGTAAAACTGGGTCTGGGCTCACAGTGTTACATTCCTTTTTTTTTACCATTTATAAAAACTAGGTTTGGACTCACAGTGTTGTAATACACTTAATTTTTACACCCCTGATTTACTAATACTACCACCTTATAAATAATTTTTTGAGGCCCTCAATTTTAAGAGGCCCTATGCCATAGCACATCTTGCACATGGCATAGAGTCGCCCCTGGATGTAATACGACACATTGATCTAATAATAAAATCTATTAGTTTAATAGTGTAAACAAATTCATGCATAGTAAAATTCTTATCTCGCTTATTCATAATATATAATAATTGGTTTTTCTATCATGTGCAAAGTTGTATATGTTAAGAACTTTAAAATAATAAATTTGCATTGAAATTTGTACATTTAATATTAAATGTATAAATTTTTAATAAATAATTGTTGTTTTTAATAAAAAGTTACTACTTTTAATTACTTTAACATGTGTAATGTTGCACATGTTAGACAAACCCATATATAATAAATCTCATGTAAACTTTTTTTTTGTTTGAGAAAGAGGGCCGAAGCCCTAAATCTCATGTAATTTTTTTTTTAATGGAAATCTCATGTAAAATCTATTGCTAATTAAACGAGGAATCTACATTAATTTTAAAAATTAACAGATATAAGAGTGAACATTAAAAATGTTAATGTTGTTGGCCCTCCTTGGCTAGTTACTATGAAGCCCTGATACAGGACATGATACGATGCTAATATGCCGATATGTGAAAGTTTTTAAAATTCCCAATCTGATACTGCCGCGATACGTTATTTAAAAATTAAAGTTAAAATTAAATATATAAATACACAATATATAAACATACCTAAAATCAATAATATTAATAATTAAAAGCAGAAAACATATATTCTTATACTAAAATTTTGGGACACCATAGTTTTTTTTTTTTTTTTTTGAAAAGTAAAAAATTATATTGACAAAGGAAAAACACAAGAAGTGCTAAAGATAAAACAAACATGTCTGATACAGGAGCATCATAATAACCCAAAGTCAATCAATACTGAAAACTCCCAAGGTCTGATACATGAGAACATCTTAAGTTAATATTATCCAAAAACATAATGATTACTGATACATCTTAAGCTATACGTCTTATTATAGTGTATTATACAAAAATGACACCATTAATACTATCCAAACAAAATCACAAATACTATCCAAAAAATAATCTTCGTATCGAACACATATCGGATATTATTTATTTATTTAAAAATAATGATATAACTGATACTTTCTGATACGTGTATCGGGACCTATCAGACATGTGTATCGGATATTATTTTTTATTTAAAAATAATGATTTAATCGATACTCTTCCGATACGAGTATCAGGACATATAAAAAAAATATCAATATCGAGTACGTATCAAACATAATTTATCACCATATTTTTTGAATATCGGGACTTCACAAGCTACCTACAATACATTCAACAACATAGTACGGCATGATGGGGTTGAGTATGACAATCATCAAAACTTTGGCAGAAAAGGAGGAGCAAGATTTGGAAAGGAAAGAGAAGGACATAAAAAAGTAACGTAAAAATAAAGGACTAGACATGTGTCGATCAACGAAGCTTTGCCGTATCAAGCACAATATTATTCAATCAATATTCAATAATTCAATAATAAAATTCAATATTCAAAGGTCTTTTATGACAGCACGGACCTTCCAAAATAATCACAACCACACACGTGTCATGTTCTAGTATCTGACTTGACCTCGAAGACACAAGTCAAACATAGAAGGTCATGATTGTATTCGTGGCAATGAGGAATAGCGCAAGAACATCGTAATCTCCATGAGGGTGTGTTGTAGATTAGTATTATCTCTTGAGAGTGCTACGTGTGAAGGTGTTGTTGTATGATTTGTGGACGCATAGTATGTAATAATGATGTGGAAAGAATATGATTCCATTGAATATATGTGTCGTTGTGTGAATGAGTGAGTAAAAAAATGTACTATGAGAATGAGAGACTCTTCTTTCTTTGCGCTTCTTTCATTTCTTGACTCCTATAATAATACATAATACATAATAAATATAATAAATATAAAGAAAGAAAGAAAAGAGAAAGTGAGCGTCATGAGGATGGAGATGAAGAAGGATATTGGAGCTATTAATGAAGCTACAGTGAATAATAATGGTAACTTTGTTGAAGAAGAAGAAGAAGCTATCTCAAGCTTTAAATTTTCACATCTTCTTGCTTCTAAGAATCGTGATTTTCTTCTATCACCATCTGGAGCTCAGGTTTTTTTTTTCCTCCCTCTCTCACCATTTTAATAATTTTCTGAATATCATCAATTGGTAGTAGCTGAAAAACAATATAGTACATGCCACTATAGTTATTATTATTACTATTTTTTTTTATTTATTTTTTATTCTGATCTTAATTTAGTGAAGTGTATATGATTTATTGATCTTTTCTTGGCTAGACCCATTTTCATGAACCTATAAATTTTTTTGGTACATCTTCTAATTTTTTATACTTAGCCGGAAAATAACTAGAGATTCCTAAAAACAAATAATTAAAGGATAATTTCAAAGAAAATATTTTATAAATATTTAATATTGACTGCTTCAGTTGCAGCTCCTAGCTTGTTGATGCTTTCGGTTTGGATGTATCTTACAATTTTTAATTTGGTTTTCTTGTTTTTTATTTTCAACTTCTTTGGTGTGTTGTTGCTGCCCTTTGAATTGGGTTTAGTCGTATACTCGTATATACAAAAAGAAGAATAATTCTTTTTTTTTATACAAGAAAGAATATATTTTAAATTTGTCAAAAATAATATTATTTTAACTTGGAACTTTGTCCTAATTTTTCTTACATTAAGTCTTCAATGAAACAGAAATCAAGTTCTAGGGTTTTTAAAAAAAATTAAGTTTAGCAAAACCTTATTTGAAGATTATAACTCAATTTGAAAATTACATATATAACGTGTACTCCATCTATACTAAAATACAAGAAAAAATTGGTCAAATAAAATTGATAATACATACATCAATTTTCTTTGATCAATTTTTTCTTATATCTTGGGACTGATGGAGTATTTGCTAGCTGATCTTGTTTTGATCTATTAAATGTCAGCTTCAAGTTAAAATACATACATAACAATAACATGTATTTGCATCTCATGCATTTTATCCTTTATTTTTTATTTTTTTCTTATGTTCATCCTTTAAATAATACACATGAAATGAAACAGTTGATCATTGATGTAAATCATCAATGATAACTTTTTAATAAATTAAGATACTATTTTAATTAAAAATCAAGTTTTAATAATAGTTAAATTAAAAGACCAATTAAAAAGAAAAATATATAAACGTCCCAAAACTTTAAATTAGATCCCACTACTAATATTTCAATTAGACATGTATTAATTAAAAAAAGACTTCTATAAATTCACTCATTCTGTCCCGTGAACTTAACTCAGTTGGTAGGACAATGTATTATATATGCAGAAAGTCAGTGTTCGAACCTTGGTCATCCCATTTTTATCCACCGTAAAATTTCTAGCCACTAGGTTACATGACAACAAATAAAATAAAAAATTCACTCCCTCTTTAAAGTTGTAAGAGTATGAATAAACTACGAGAGAAGTATTTTGGTTGTGCTGTCTCAACTCATGTACTCATGGTACTTGTTGTCTATTTGTTGTTAACAATTTGTTGGCTTCTATTTCTTTACCTTTTTAGATGTCTTTAGTGACTAAATTTATAGATGAGTGTTATTTTGACACAATTTTTGTTACATAAATTCTACACAATAACTATTTATACATTGTGTCAAAAAAAAAACTATTTATACATATTTTTTACTTTTTCATAAGAAAAAGAATATGAAAAATTATACAATTATCTTTATGTAATTATTGTATATGAAAAAATGTGTAAGAATATTAATTTCTCAGTTTATATACCATATAAATATGGAATAGTGGAGAATTTCTAATCCTTCTAATAAGATGTCTCTTCTAGCTACAACCATCCTTAACAAATTAGTTAATCACTTCTTACTCCACACTTATTGAATATTTCATTCATTACTTTTGTGAAAATATGTAGCGGTCTTTAGATGCTCACAAATATACATGTTCAAAGCAAAGTTGAATATTTTTAATTTCAAAAGCGAATCTTAATGAATTAACATTAAGATGAATATGAAGATAATATATTGTTGTTAATGTTAATTAGCTATGGAGTTGAGCTGCTTAACTAGTTAGATCATCAAAAATATTTCATATAGTAGATGGCAAGCATTCACGAGCTACACATGCCTAATGTAAGTAGTCATTTTCAATGTGTAGTTGTCGTGGAGAATCAAACTTCTCATAAGAAGGACAAGTGTCACCTAAAACCAATTTTCTCTCTAGCCTTACTAGTACTATATAGTCCTATCAATTACATTTTGTTCTACACGTGTCCCATTATCCCCCTTCATTGTGGGCCATTTCGGTGGCCAGTCCCTCTCATATTTTTGGATAGGCTGGATTCTCTTTCCCTTCTTAGTACCCCATTTTATTCTTTCTATACCCCTATGTCGGTGTAGTTTAAGCCCTTCAATTACCTCTTCTACTATCTAAATACGTTTTATTATTCAAGGATTAGTGTGTATATATCTTTTATTTCCACAAATCTACATTGCTCCTTTTGTTTTAGTGGCCCTAACTTTTTATTCCTCTTATCTCTATAAAGCCACAATTATTATCACTTATTATGCCATTTTATGAATTGACATTTCTGGCTGTACTAGAGAATAATTTAGTATATAGCTTGGTAACTTTTTTCTTTTAGAAGTACAGTTTACCAGCAGTGTCATTTGCATGGTAGACAACTAGACATTTAAACTATGTGATTATAGACGACCGCGTAGTTTTTTGACTACACATAACTTCGATCTTTAATATGAGTCATTTGATATTATTAATGAATATTAAGATTAATGTGTCTCGTGAGCTTAATTCGATTAGTAAGGACATCATATTTTAGATGCAGAAGGTCGAGATTCAAATTCTGACACTCTACTTATTTAAATTCTAGCTATTAAGTTAGTTTGAAAAGGAAAAAAAGAAATTCAATCTAATATAGTAGGTAATGAATTGACATGACATGAAATACAATAAATAAGAAAATTAATTTGATAAATTTATTATTCTTTTTCGTTTCATTTATAATTTGTTCAATTAATTAATGTGAAAACTATATAACATACGACAATGTTTGTGGGACTAATTGAATTTTCATCAATTAATTTGGTGCAGGTGAAAATTTCAGAACTTGAAGGCAAAGTAGTGGGTCTATTATTTGCTGCCAATTGGTACCCACCATGTCGTGGATTCACTCAATTGCTCATTGGTATCTACCAAGAACTCAAAAACAATATCCCACAATTTGAAATAGTGTATGTCTCTTCTGATGAAGACTTAGATGCATTTAATGGATTTTACCAAAACATGCCATGGTTAGCAATTCCTTTCTCTGATTTAGAAACAAAGAAAGCATTGAACAGAAAATATGATGTTGAAGGTATTCCATGTTTGGTTATGTTACAACCTGATGATAGTAAAGGTGAAGCAACACTTCGTGATGGTGTTGGACTTATTTATCGATATGGCGTTCAAGCTTATCCGTTTAGTAAAGAAAGGTTGGAACAATTGCATCAGGCTGAAAGAGAGAAGCTTGAAAATCAAACACTTGCTAATTTACTTGCAAATAATCATAGAGATTATGTTTTGAGTCATACAAGTGGATTACTCACACAGGTAAAATGTTCCGATTAATTATATCTTCATCTTAACTCTTAGTTACTCATTTTAGTCATTTGCATGGTACTGTTTCCCACGTTTTGTTTATAATTGTTTGTTGCTGCAACGTTCATGTTGCAAATATTAATCTTTTAAGAAAGATGCAACATCATTAGGGTGTATTTTGGTCGTTTCATACACTAAAAAATAAGTGATCGAACATGACAATTTAAGTTACCGTGTCTGATTTTTAAATTGTTTACTAGAGTGGACAATTGGGAGGTAAGTGACTGGACAAAAATTCACTCACTTTAACCATTGAACAATTCTTTGTTTTGGTATAAGTTGTTTAAAATAACATTTTCTCTGTCCAATATTATATAAGACAATAATTAGTTCAATACCTTAAAAGTTTATCCTTTATTTTCTCTATTATTCTATTAAGTATTTTACTTTTGCATATCAAACGAAACAAATCCTAATGATCAAATCCATTGATGATTTAAATACCAAAAAAAAAATTTAGTGGTGATTGACGCTGAATTTGGTAAGGAGGATCACGGTTCGATCCCCGCAACTGCGATCGGAATGAGGTTAGAACCACTTGATGTCAGAACTGACCCCCGAATCGGATTAGGCAGTCCAATAGATCAGATACAAGTGGTGAAAAAAAAATAAAAAATACCACTTTTGTTTATAATTTTTTTCCAAACAATAATTCATCATATCATATAAGTAGAAAATAACAATTGGGTACTATATTGGTCCTGTACAGGTACCTGTTGCATCTTTAGTGGGAAAAACAATTGGACTATACTTTTCAGCTGGATGGTGTGTCCCATGCACCAAATTCACTCCCAAATTGATTTCAGTTTATCAGAAAATCAAGCAAGAGTTAGCTGAAAAACAAGATCATGAAGAAGGTTTTGAAATTGTTCTTGTTTCCCACGACCGCGACCAAGAATCGTTCGGCTCTTACTACAATACCATGCCTTGGTTAGCATTACCATTTGGTGACCCAGAAATAAAGAACCTTGCAAGACACTTTGATGTACAAGGAATACCTTGTTTGGTAATTATAGGTCCTGATGGTAAAACAATAACAATACATGGAAGAAACTTGATTAATTTGTACCAAGAAAATGCTTATCCTTTCACTACTACTAAAGTGGAGCAGCTAGAGAAACAGCTTGAAGAAGAGGCTAAGGATCTTCCAAATTTAGTGCAACATGAAGGGCACCATCATGGATTGAATTTAGTGTCTGATGGAAATGGTGGAGGACCCTTTATTTGTTGTGTTTGTGATGAACAAGGGTCTAATTGGGCTTATCAATGTCTTCAATGTGGCTATGAGGTACACCCAAAGTGTGTCACAACTGTGCATGGATAATGACAAATTCAAGTACTTTGCTGCTTGTAACAAAATCAATTACCTACACACCAATTAATTGTGTGTGTCAATGTGTCTTGCAAATCCTAATCTAGGCATGGAATTGGAATTCCCTTCACATTCAATTAGGTGGTTACATATTATTTAATGGTTTTCTATTTCTTGTTGTTATATGACTAAAAAAATGTGTGACAAATTATTAAAGAGAAAGCAGACTAAGAAATGACATGTGAGCTCTCCAATATTCTATTCTAATTCTAATGAATGGAAGTTTGATGAACCTAGTATATTTTAAATTTAATTGAAATTAATTTTTCTCCCAAAAATTTGTTCTGTGTTCATTGAATGTGCTTATTCATTTTTCATTTTTTTATGAGAATATTATAAATAAACTTTGCATTTTAGCTTGTAGAGATAAAACGATTTTGAATTTATGTTGATTAATTTCTATATAAATAAATTTTGCTGAGACTAAAATAAAAGTATAAAGATCAAAAGTCAAAAAGTGATATATTTACAATAGCTAAAATAAATTTTTGATAGGGGATTAGAATAAAAAGAGATAGACAAATGAAAATTGAGTCTAGCCCAGAGAATAAATTTTCTATAACAAATGAATTCGGAGTGAGTGAAGTGTCCATACTTAATATTAGATTATGATTCAATTAAGATTAAAGTTTAATGAATTTATTCTACATGTGTAAATTTATTTTACATTGAAATTCAATATAATTTAAGTCGGGAATAATTCTGCGGAATACAATTGTTCTGGATTGATTGAATTCAAATTTTATCCGAAAAGGATAAAGAAGAGGATATAGGAACTCATAGTGAAAGTGGATTAGTGGAAGATGTGCTTCGAGCTGGAGGCCGAAGGTGGACAAAAGGTGAGATGCTGATATAAAATACTCAGACATCTAAGTTAGTATAAACTTAAGGTGGAAGTAGGTTAAATTGTACCTTGTGTGATTGTGTAGAGTTGTTTTTGTAGGCCAATGAATACAGCATTAAGTTTGATTCAATTTAAAAGTTCAATCCAAAACAACATATTTATTATTGGATGACAATATAAAATTATTATGTACTATTTTATATATCCTATTTTTTCATATGATTACATCAGTTATTCTAAAAATGATTATTTCAGTAGGAATGAAAATAATAAGATAAAATAAAATTTGTTGAAAGAATAGTCCATCATTTTGTTTTTAATTACATTGAGATTGATATATCTAATTTTTGATATAATCTAGATATATAAATCTTTTACTAATATATTTAAAATGAAGAAGGTGAAGATGACTCTATCAACAAAAAAAAGGTAAGGAGGAAGTAATAAGGCTGAAATACCTTATTTTTTAGTTTATGCAAAATAACTTACATAAATAAACAAGTTTTTATATTAATATATATGTTTTTATTAACGAAAAATACATTTATTTTTTCATAAATTAATTTACCAAACTTATAAAACGGAAGCTATCGTTGGTGAGGAGAGAAAACATCACCTCCTAATAGTCAGAGTTTTGACTGTGGAAGCTCTAGTGAGTAGTGTGACAATTGACAAACAATGAACAAAAGCTAGTGTATTGAATTGATGGAAAAAGAGAATAACAAATTGAATTGAAATGTTATCTCTTAATACCTCATGTGGATGCTGCGGTATTTGTATTTCCACAGCAACAAGAGCATTCCAATTTCACTTCCGAACTTCACCATCACCAATTTTCTCATCTCCCACTACTAACAACTATAAATTTCGCTATAGCATTACGAGAGCCACTTCTACTTTCTCCGATAAATCCAACTCCAACGGTGAACCAAAATCAAATTACTCCGGCGTGCAGTTAGAAGAGACCGTCGATAGAGGAACCAAATCTGGAAAACTGAGACTCGACAGTTGGATCTCTTCTCGCATCAATGGTATCAGTAGAGCTCGTGTTCAATCAAGTATTAAAGCTGGACTCGTTCATGTCAATGGTCGTGTTGTTGATAAGGTCATAAACTCAAATATTCATTCCAACTGTTACAAAACTCAAATTCTTTATTGTTTTCATGTTATATTATTTATGTTGATGTGAGTAATTTCTTTGCAATTAGATGTAACTCCAATCTATTAGCACCGATATTTCTGATTGAAGTTGTGTCCGGTGTTTGACACTGGCACGTTAATGACGCATATATATAGTTACATTCAATCACTTTTATTATTTTCTATTATTACCGGTGGTGTATATGTGTTAGTGTTAGTATTGTATCTAGCGTGTGTGTGCACCCACGCCATTGTTTTATAGATTCCAATCCTTGCACCCGAGAGTGAGTGTGAGGCTTGTTGATGATTCAAATGTTAAGATAGATATGGACATACACATTGGAGCTGAATTTCCTGGCTTTTTGTTCCATATGTCTATTTTTCTAGTTTCTTTAACATGGATGATGGATGTAATTGTGGTTATCATCTATCATGTATTATGATGGTTGAATTTCGCAAAATGAAATCTGAACAAAAAAAGAAACCCAAGTTCAAAATGTCCATCGCGAGATTGTTTTGAAGGCTCAAATCTGTATGTTTTGTACATCATATAGACACTATATATTACATAAGGCTGTTTTCTGTTCAGAATTTTGTGACTGCAAGTCCTAAAATATGTTCCACAATGTTATTGTTTTAGTTACTAATTAGTAATTACTATGAATTTCTGTTTGGCAAAGTGTAATCTTAAGCCTCGTGATCGAGACTGTGATTTAAGGGATAATGAAACTGATATAGAACATACCATGAGCTGCTCCATGTGATGATGTGACACAATTTTTCTAGTATGGAAATATCTATTTCTCTTCACTTCTTGGCTTTACTTTCTCAAGGGCTACAAATTAGTTACAATCCTGTTTTTAATTTGTTTGGGTTTTGGTCAAAAAGTATATGATTTCACAAATTATTATGTTTTCCTAATTCCACAATACTTGTTCAAAAAGGGAAAAACAATATATGATTCCATGATGATTCTGAAACATGATCTATACCTAGAATATATTTATACACCCAGTTTTTTGTTTGATTATTTCAACAATTGGAGCATCAACCAGAACATTATGATTCACTGAACGGTGAAAGTTCTTGTTTGGAAATCATAAATATATCTAGTCGAAATTACGTAGGTCCTTTAAGGTGTCAATAGTTTTTGGTGTTCCTTCCTTAATTTGTAATTGAGCAGCATGGTGATACTTGAGCAGGTTTCTTTCAATGTCAGAGCTGGGGATGAGATCAAGTGCACAATTGCAGAGTTGCAGCAGTTGAGAGCTGTGCCGGAAAACATACCTTTGGATATAGTTTATGAAGATGACCACTTGCTAGTCATAAATAAACCTGCACACATGGTAATTCCAAATCTCTTGCTCCAAGTTGTTATTTTGAAATCTTGCATGATCCACGTGCATAATTGTACAGTAGATAGTGTGAGGCACTGAGGCTCTTGTTTTTGGTTTATAAATTGATTTCTCTTGATTTTTAAATTATCTTAAGTTCAATACTTGATTAAATTCAGGCTGAACTAGCCGACCGTTTCATTTCGTACTGCTAGGAGCTATTTTTAAAATTGATTTCTAATCATGTCTGAAATTTTCAGGAGGCAAATGAAACTAACTCAAAATAAATATCAATATTGTTATTTTCTCTTCAACCTAGGTTGTGCATCCAGCACCTGGAAATACGTCTGGGACACTTGTAAATGGAATTCTTCACCATTGCAACCTGCCAAATGTTGAATTTTCTAAAGAGGGAGCTCTTTCAGATACAGAAGACTCTGATGATGAACTTAATGGCTTCTCATCCCAGGAAAGTTCTTGTGATGGTTTAGATTCTAAATTTTCTATGGCATCAATTCGACCAGGGATTGTACACAGATTAGACAAAGGCACGAGTGGGTTACTAGTTGTTGCTAAGGTACTCTTACATTTTCTCAGAATTTGTCGCAAATGCCAAACTTAAATGAAGAATGAAATTCTTCTTACATTTCAAAATATTAGCATTCATCTTACACCCAGTATTTGTATGCCTTGATATCAGGATGAACATTCTCATATGAAATTGTCTGAACAATTCAAGCTACGCACTATCAACAGGGTCTATGTTAGTCTCACTGCTGGGTTACCTACTCCAGTTGCTGGGCGTGTTGAGGTTCCGGTTGGTCGTGATCCTAATAATCGGCTTCGTATGACCGCTGTAGTTGGACCAGTTAATTCTGTGAAGGCCCGTCATGCTGCTAGTAGGTGATTTATGGTACTTTTACACTTCATTTATATTAGTTATTTACTAATATTGAACTATATTATGTGCCTTTGGTCATATTTGAGTACTGCAAAGTTTAGAGGGCATCAATTAAAAATATAGACATAGATGTGTATTTTTCAGCTTTTATGTACACATAATATATGAAATTCGAGCATGTTATTATTATGATTCAATCTGGGTGACTTTGCCAATAAACTTTCAAGTGGAATTAGTTTAACTTTTGTAACTAGCAATTATCATGATTCGTGACAAATGACCACAAGATATTTCATCTTTTGCGTTTTTTTCATCATATAACCAAATTAATTAGAAACTAATAAAACCAGTTAAAAATTTATTCCTGTGTGATCCATTTAACTCTTAATCTGTAGGTCATTAGCTTATAAAACTTCTTAGTTAAAATAAGTCTATAGTTTTCACTTGCTTAAAATTCCTTATCAGCTTGCAGATAATCATATAAAATTAAATGAGTATGAGAGCTTCTGAAAAATTAGAAATGCAAAAACTAATTTTAACTTAAGAGGAGAGGATGTTGTTTTAAAAACTCATAGCTATTGCAATATTATTTTAATATTACATTATATTACATTACATTTTCTAGGAATGTTTTTTGAGAAGTTTATTCGATAAGGTTTAATACCAACTGCTTAATGACTTTCTATTCATCTAAAAGTTTATTACTATCTGTCAGGTACAAAGTAATTGAGATACTGGCTGGGGGTAGCTGTGCATTGGTTGAGTGGAAGTTGGAAACTGGACGCACTCATCAGGTACATATCATTAGAAACTGTAGAAAAATCGCACATGACCAAATCTCGTTGTAAGTGAGAGAACCAAGGGTGCTGTTTACCATTGGAGTAAGACATGGTCAAAGTTCTACGGTCAGAGTCTCAGAGATGCAATAGATGTACTAAGTTACTAACAGCACGTTTCTGAGTCAGTAACACTGCGGTGCATGCTTTTTACATATAATATATTTTTAGGTTGATAGTCGAGATAGGAAAGAATTGGAAGGTTAGATAGTTCGAGACATGTTTTGTAAGACATAACTTTTGTTTGAATGGAAGTAAGACATAATATATGGTTTAAATATTTTGGGTCAATTGTTCAAAACGATGGGGGGATACAGAGGGAGATGTTGTAAACATTTGATTCAGGCGAGGTGGTTTAAATGGAGGAGGGCCTCAAGTGTTTCATGTAATAAAACGGTACAACTCAAGCTAGGGAAAATTTATTGTACAACTATAGGATCTCGTATGAGAATGCGCGTTTGATGGTGAAAAGCAAACATTATAATAAACTCACTATAGTAGAGATGAAAATGATGTGCGGTGAATGAGTCAAAACACTAGACGGGATATGATTAGAAATGTTAGTATTAAAAATATAGTTGGTGTCTATTGTATAAAAAATGGTTGAATCTCGACCTAGGTAGTTTGGTCATGACTCGTGTGCAGGAGACCTGGAAATTGCATTGTAAGAAGAGTAGGTTAAATGCAGGACAAATCAACTGCAAAAGGCAGAGGAAGACAAAAAAAATGATAGTTATAAAAAATGATTTAGAGGCTAATGATTTGGTTATAGACATGATTTTTAATAGATTATTATAGTGTCGTTTGATCATGTTGTCAAGCCCACTTTGTTGGATAAGACTTAGTTGTGCTTGTTTTTAGAATTTAGATCCAAATATTTAGAGAAAAAATAATGAAATGTAATATTTTAAAGAATATCCACTGTAATATACTAAACTTATAATCACCTAAAAAATGCATGCTTGTTTTGTAGATCCGTGCACATGCCAAGTATTTGGGTGTACCTCTGCTTGGTGATGAAGTATATGGAGGGACGAAAAGCATGGTCTTGTCACTGCTGCGGCCACGAACAACGGCGAGTTTGCATAGCGAAATGTTTAAAGTAGTTTCTGAGCTAGATAGGCCTTGTCTTCATGCTTTGACTCTGGGGTAACATAACAAAAGCTTTTATAACTTCCTAGCTAAACTTTGGTTCTCATTTCATTTGCATAATACATGAAACTTGATAACAATATTGGTTTTGATAATTGTTTTGACGATATTGGTTTTGATCATTGTTGTGTAGGTTTCAGCATCCTCATACAGGGGAGCAGGTGCACTTTTCATGCGATCCCCCTGTAGATTTTAATGAGATTTTGAGCCAGCTTCGTAGAATTGGTAGTGAGAAAATTTCTCACTCAAAACAAAAGTCAAATTATTAAGGGGTGTTGTAATTTGTAAGCCGGCTTGGCCCTTCTAATCACACTTCTATGCTTAAACTTTCTTTCATTCCATTATTGATTAAATTATTTTGAATACAATGGCAAACATAAAACATGACAGCGTAAACAGAGTAATAGTTTATTCATTAAAATCGACACCATCCAGGAATTTTCAGAAATAGCAGGCCCCTTGTTCTTTCAGAAAATGTTGCTCAGCGTGAGCTATAAGAGTGTTTACACAAAACAATCATTAAATGAGTCAATATAGTTAAAGAGTTGTGCTATTTGTGGCGAACAAAAACATCGCGAAAAGCATGGTCATAATGATTATTGCTTAAGTGACACTTTAAAATGAAGGAAAAAAATTCAGCGGAGAGTCGTAGAATCAGCCATTAGGGAAATACTACAAAAATGTAGATAGAAATAAGGTCAAAACAATGAAAGAGAACTGTTAGACCAAGATTTTGTTGATTTATATCAGTTTCAGCCCATACTTTTACCCTAAAAATTATGACTCCTAGCCTTAAAAATGTTGAATTATGGTTCTAAAAACAGTATTTTTCTCTTCAAATTTACAATCAAGCTAATAAATTATAAATTTTTGTGGCAAATTTTCACCATTTTAGGGATTAAAAGTTTATGTTAAAACCAAAATTACAACAAATGTGATAATTGGGAATCAAAAATTTGATTTTAAAATAGGGAAATAATTTTTTCAAATAAAATGGAAAGAATAAAAATGCAACTAAGTTTTTTATTAATTTTTATTTGAGAAGCGGAAACAAAGCATGCATGCACAATAATTGTAGAAACATGTCTCAATTCTCATTATAAGAGATAAATTATTTTTAAGAGTGTAATTAATTTAGTAAAAAGAAAAAGAAAAAAGAGTGTAATTAATTACTCTCTCCATTCTTTCTTAATTATTATAAGTAAAAGTGGGTAAAAAAAGTTAATGTATATGATTAAATCAAATTTAATTGAATTGATTTGAGTCGAATAAAAAAATTCATATATTTTCTGGTGAACTTAGTTCAATTGGTAAGACAATTACATTATATATGCAGGAGCTGTGATTCGAACCTCAATCATCCCACTTATACACTTTAAGAATAAATTTCTAGTCATTAGATTATTTCACAAATTTTTTTTATATACTTTCGTGTCAAACCCAAATTCTACCCAAACTAATGATGAATGAGTTAATTTGGGTGAACATTAGACAACTTTAAAATAAAATTGAAAAAAATAATTAAAATATATACTATTTTTGTAAAATTTTAACACTTAAATAGTACTTAAAACAGTTCATAATTAACCCATAATTTTTTATTTTATTTTATGAAACACATAAAATTCTTAAACTATATTAGGACAAACATTTCCACCTTGCATTGCTGTTCACACATCACACACTCACCCACCGATCGATGAACGAGATCCATATTTGAGCGCGGTACGATGTTCCCTTTCTCACTTTGCATTTTCTATGCCTATTTTTGTTCCTTATTATTAGATATATATCTGAATCAATGGGTTTTCACTTTCAAGTACGATTCCTGAAATTAATTCCTTCACTCAATTCCCTGTTACTCATCTGGATTTTAAAGATTTTATAAATTCTCAAATTTTCTAACATTTTATATATTGCAAAACTAGATTAAACACGCATCAACCAATTATTAACAACCATTTTTTATTTTTATTGGAATTTAATTTATTATTATGAATAAATTAGACATTGACATGTTGCTTGGAATTCTGTTATTGTATTGCCATTGACTGTTAGTTACATGATATAATTCTGTCAGGAATTAGTTAATTTGTTATAGTTAGTTAAGATTTAGATTGGTAGTTAGTTTGTTCTATATATAGAGATCTCACTATTATTTGCTTCATCATTTGTTAATACGGTTCCGTTTAATTCGGGGAGTTTTAATTGAATTATTTTTGAACTTATGCAAATAAATAAGTTTTTATGTATTATTCATAAGTTTGTAGACTGTGAAAAAAACAGCTTATGAAGATACAATTTTCGTTAATAAGAAATTATGAATTAACATAAAAACTTATTTGCATAAACTATTTTTCATAAACCCGAAAATAAATCAATCCAAACCAGAAAATCACTCTCAAAGCTTTCTTCCCTCTCCCGATGACCCCGCTGAGACTGTATCAGAGCCTTGAGTTAAGAATTCTCTTACCTTTAGATTGAGTGGGCTGTTACAGGATATAATTCAATTAGGAATTAGTTAGTTTGTTATAGTTAGTTAGACTTTAGATAGATGGCTAGTTCTCTATGCATAGAGTGCTAATTGTATTACTTTCTTTATCTTTTGTTAATATGATTCCATTTGAGTCGAAATATCTCTCAAAACTCTCTCAAGGATCCCGGTTTATTGAGAATGACAATCATCCATCATCAAACTATAGTAATATTGTAGTTTTTGAATCTGGGTAGCTATGAACCACCGACTAGTTTTTTTTCATGTGTCTATGTCGAATTAGAAAAGGCTTAAACATTTTAGGTTTTGCTGTGTTGTTTTTGCTTCTTCGTTCGTATATCAATTCACATTGACATGAAATTGGAAAGTTGAAACATTGTATGTATGTTGAGTTTAGGTTCGACAATGCCTTGTGATGTTGGTTGGGATAAACGTTTTTGATTTACGGTATTTATAGACCATCCTCTTAAATAAGCATCGACAGTTTCTATATGTAACTAGCAAATTGTTGTGTAGAGGAGCATCGTTGTATATGATCCAATTTATGGATAATGTCTAAATCTAACTAATTTGACTGTTATGTAACTTATTTTGCAGGTATCAGTTAAAACAACAGTTGTTGACTTATTTGACTGTTGTGTTAGAGTCACCATGTTGTATTAGTTAAGACAACAGTGTGTCGGAAAGGAGTCTTGGAATTAGTTGTTTGAGACGAATAAGGAACAAGAGGATGTCAAGTAGCGGGGATACTCATTGGTGTTATAATTGCATGAGGTCAGTTCGACTGGGACGGCAACATGCGGTTTGCTCTGGTTGTGATGGGGGATTTGTTCAAGATCTCGATGATATGGTCCATGTTAGCTATGGAGCGGACAGCATCGAGGAACTAATTTCAGAACACAGTCCAAGGTTTACTACTCCTTTGTTAATCTATGGTGGCCAAATTCCACACAGGTTTTCTAGACAAGGTGGCATTGATGCTCTCTTTAGAGGGACTCCAGGAACTGGTGTGGCGATAGGTAACTCGGTTAACTATTTTACTGGTCCTGGAGTAGAAGAACTGTTTGAACAGATTTCGGCTAATGACCGGCCAGGCCCTCCACCTGCATCTCGGTCCTCTATAGATGCAATTCCTATTGTGAAGATTGCGTCGAAGCATCTTCGTTCTGATCCACATTGTCCAGTATGCCAAGATAAATTTGAGCTTGGGTCTAATGCAAGACGAATGCCATGTAAGCATATGTTTCACTCAGATTGTATTATACCGTGGTTGGTTCAGCATAACACCTGCCCTGTTTGCCGTCAAGAATTGCCACAACATAGTGGAAGAAGGAGCAACCCTTTTTCATTTTTGTGGCCTTTCGGCTCTTGATTTAATTCTCGAAGTAATGATGGAGCAACTGGAATGATGATGATTGCTAGGAGTGAAACCGTATGAGAAAAATAAAAGTTTGAACTGGTTTTTTTTGTTTGTATAAACAGTTAGAGTTACATAAATACATTATTTATGGTATTATCACTCAAGAATGTATTCATGTTAATATGATTTTTATTAAATAAATAAATAGTTGATAATTAGGAATGGAGAGGACATGAGAAAACAGCTAGACTCCCACAACTTGGCAAATTAAGGTTTGAATCTCGACTAGAAGGGATGTCTAAATAAACTTAACAAGCAAATTTTTTCAATATTAAGTTCAAGCCAGGATTGGATTGTTCTACCAATTTTGTAATCAACATTTCATCCACCTAAATTGGTGGTTAATGAAGAAAGCTATCTATGCAAACCACAAATTCAAACAAGACACCATTAAATGCTGAACTAGATTCCGAGAATACCACAAGAAGCTTGTTTGAACCAGTTTTTTTTTTTTTTTTTGGTTTTCACCACCAGTTGAATCTGGTTCGGGGGTCAGTTCTGGCATCAAATGGTTCCAGCCCCCTCCCGATCGCAGTTGCGGGGGATCGAACTGTGGTCCTCCCTACCAAGTTCAGCGCCAATCACCACTGAACCAACTAACGATTGGTGAACCAGTTTTTTTTTTTTTTTTAGTTCAAAAGCTACTTCAAAACTTAGTAAAAATAAGTTGTGTTTGCTGGTATGAAAGTTGGATGCTTCTACTATGGACAATTTAGAAAAGGATTCAAAGCAAGATATAGATTGGAGATCGAATTGGCGAAAATTGTTCAATTGGTTCAATCATTATCAGATCAAGATTCAGACTATATATGAGAAGGATCTGGCTCCTAAAGTGACATTCACTTTAGCGTATAAAATGAATAATATCAATCATTGATTAATAAATCAAAAGTAGATATTATAGGTACATCATAATAAATCATAGAGTTGATACAATCACAACTATTGTTTACTCACTTTAAAGGATTCAAATCCATATGAGAAACTGTTTTTGTTGAATTGGTTCAATCATCAAAGAAAGATGTAGTCTTAAAAATAAAACTAAAAAGTTCTTTTACACATACAACCTTTGCTGCTCCCATCTCATTCTCTGTCCTTTCTATGACATCTAATTCCACCACCTGAAGCATTGCATATATAAAAATCAGTTACCAAGAAATTACTTTCAAATTATATAATGCCTCTTGGTATTTTTTTTGCTGAGACTCGATATTAAAATAAAATACAAGTTCTTTTATATGATGATGAATATATAAACCTTGATAGTGCTCATTTATTTATATATATTGGTGTGTCATCCTATATTTTGAACTACCGATGTCTATGTATAAAGCTTCTACAAACTCATCCCATGTATGTATGACTTGAATACATTCATCTCGTTTTTGTTTTGCAAACATGGAACATATTTTGTTGAATATTATTGAGCAACTTTTTTATTTCTTCAACCAAATCAGCCTTAGCGATGTCCATCTTTGCTCCATTATCACGTCGAACAACACAGACCTATGCAAAATTGAAGTAATTTATTTGGTGTTGATTGAACGTACAGGGTAGAAGCAAAATAACACATGTAAAATAGGTGAAAAAACAAGACAACGTTGATAACCTGCTCATTTGCTAAATCCTTTGTCCCAATTTCAATCCGTAGAGGAACACCTTTCATTTCCCATTCAGAATACTTCCTTTTAGGAGAACAGTAATCTCGAGAATCTAACTCGGCAGAAATTTTTGCTCGCACAACATATTCACAGTTGCTATACAAGCGTCCTTGATTCCTTGTAAGTATTTTTTTATTCTTTGTAATTTAGCAACCATTCGATGAAGAAAAGGAGAGAAAACATTGGAGAGAAAATTGGAGAGGATCCAAATCTCTAATTAATAATAATTTATCCTATTTAGTTGTGTTAAAACAAGTGAAACACCCGATATTGTGGGTGTTACTCTTAGAGTCCATTTGATTAAAATGTTATTTTGATATATTAAAAAATTAATATCTGAGATAAAAATATTATTTTGTAATTTAGTGGGGGACAATAATCTCAATTTTTGTTCAACCTTTTATTATGCAATTTGTCTAATTTTAAAATAAAACACAATACAACTGAATTATCTTATTCAATTATTTATTTATTTATTTTCGCAAATCAAATACACTATATTTGCGAAGTATACAAAATAAAACTAAGTATGGCAAAGTCTAGATTTATTTGTTGAACTAAAATTAGTCCTTAAGATAATACCATGGTCTTCGGTCTCTCCCTCAACCCACCCACCCGGGAATCTCAGAGAAGGATAGTGTCGATATTCGAGATGGGAATATGCACTAGAGAGATTGGCATCAGTGGAGGAGGTGATGCCATTCTAGGTGGTTGAGAGAAGGATGCGGCAGAGAGAAACTATACGGAGGTGGAAGGTAAATGAGAAGAGATTTAGTACAGAACAAACACAATAAGATACAATGGGATTCAAAACCCAATGGTAAATAGTGTATTAGGGGAAGATATCCTCTAACTTCGAGATAAAAGTCACTTACTTTTCACTCTTCCCTCACATCCTTAACGACTCATATATTCTCTCACATTTATACATTCAGAGTCCCCCTAGCCATATATTTTCCTTCTTAAAAATTACAGAATTTTTTTTCTGTAGCAGAAGCTGCAAATAACAAATGCAGAATACTGTTTGAATCGTAAATGAATGAGATGATATGTATGCTTAATAAACAAATGCAAAAATAGCTTGATAATGGGAAAATAAAATGGAAAGCGTTTGAGCTCATTATTATTGTACACATCTTATATATATTCTGTTAAGAACACAATACATTAATATTCTGTGAAGAAGAACACAACAATGCGCCACTAATTTTACATAACTGTGAAGAACATAACACATTAATATTCTGTTACAAGACTAATTAAATGGCCACTACCAATGCGCCACCCAACAGTATCACCGCCATTGCAACGTGACACCATCACTATCACCAATCCCAATATCATCCACCACCTCGCCGCTTTAAAAACATGTTCTCAAAATAAATTTATCAAGTTTTTTTTTCTCTTTCTCTAAAGCAGTTTTGAAATTAATATTATCAACTAGATTTCTTGTTTTGTTTTGAAATTTGTTTTTATAAAATTATTTTTCAAAATAAAAAATCAAGAACAAAATACAATGAACCCCAATATGTCCTCCTGCTCAATCCTATATATCTAGTCAAACATCACTGAGAACTGAGATTTTAAGCACAACTTTTCGCTTAATATTTCATAAATCATCTATAACATTTTGAACCCTATTTTTAGGAGAACAATTGTTGACTCATCCTTAGTCTCTAGAAGTACCTGCACAGGCAATTCCTTAAACTTTGTATTCCTCAAGATGCAGCCACTTAGTTGAAGACCATTTATTTCCTCTAATTACTGGGCAACCGCCTGAAAGCAAAAATAAATTAATTAACTTCATCATTCATAGCTTCTAATTTCCAATGGAATGTACTATAAGTTTGAATGACATGGCTATAATATTTTCAACATAAGGTCTATATTCTTGCTCTATTTATAAAATTTTACGGGAGAGGTGGAAATAGAGCATACATGCATAAGATCAAACATCAACATTAGAACCTAAATGTAGAAAGATGTCTCATAATTCAAGGGATAAAAAAACGGATCACTCTAAAGTCTGAACTTGGCATGCTATGCTAATAAGTCAAAAGTTGAAGCAGTTACAGTTTTTAATAGTTTCTAACCATGTAAACTAGATGCATCTAGTGTGGCATCTGGTCTCATGCTCCAAAACAGCAGAGCATCACCCATTTTTGGTTTCACTGATAGACCCTTTCTAGCACATTCGGATAAGTCATTCCACCACGGCACAGAACTAAAGTTGGCCTTAGCAGCAGGAAATACGGTCTCACCACCTTCCTCGACATCAGACCTGCATAAGGAGCAAAAGCAAGGAACTGTTAAATTTGTATACAATTCAATTACAAAGCACACTGCAAAACATGGATGGAAAGAGAATAAGGCTTTACAGATACATAAGAACTGTAGCAACTCGTTGGCCGCCATTCTTAGTGTTGAACGCATCAAGGAAGTAATCATAATGAGGCTCATACTTCTCCCCAACTCCATAGTGAAGAACCTGAAGTCCCTCTCCATTCGCTTCATATTAAAAAGTTAAACAACAGTAAATGAGAACAAATATCAAGCAATCAATCAGGTTGCTGGATAAAAAGTGCTACTGGAAAACTTTTTTTTGTCAAACAGATACGTTTTAGATTTACTTGGCATAAGCAACAATTTCAAGAGTTCAGATTTGGGAAGATTATGAAACAGACACTCGTTTGTGACAACTGACAATCAAATTGCATTGTACATCACCGTAAAGTTAATGTTTCACGATAGGACCAACTACCGACACCAACACATTGAGATAGTCCGAGACTTAATTAGAAAGAACAATGAACCCAGTGTTTCTCACTAAGTTCTTACGAGGATCTAGAATAAGTTTTTATATGTAACAAGCTTGGTGCATTAAGCACATTACTTTAATATATGTGCAGCAGTGCAGCAACAAAAAAAAGGCTAAGAGATGAAGGGAAAGAGGCAAGTAGGAAGACATAGGTATCACACAAAAACTCATACCTACTGGTATGAAGGTAAAGTCAGCAATTCTTCTTTCAATATTCTGGATAATTTTGTCCTGTCCTCTCTTCAGAAACATTCCTGAACTAGTTCGAACCCTACAGGCAGGGGATATATCTAGAGTGATGCATTACCACTAGACACTGGTCTCTCAAGAAAATGTATATGGAAAAAAATGATCTGCGAGATTATTGGAACCATTACAAAAAACACAAAGACAAACCTGCTTTCTGTACTCTTTCCAGTCTTGCTATCGACAACACTTGATTTTGCCATGAAAGGCTTGGCAAGATTGATCATGTACTCACATTCTTCTTTTGACTGTTCAAAATGATAAGCAGAATGGACATTTTAATACAATGTAAACTCCAATAGTTTACTAAGATGTCTCACTTAAACTCTAGATTCTTTCAGAAAGTTCAACTTCACCGCAATCTGAATATTCCAAATACCTAAATTTTCATTTATCATGAACGATCCAGAAAAACATCTATCTTCATATAATTTAATTTTCCAAGAGCCTATAATATGCTTACAGATATTACTAGTGCAATTCTATATTTCTCCTTGACAAAGATACAATATCACATATGCAGCACTCTATTCAATACTTAGTCACACTTTTTGATGGTCCAGATTCAAAGGTCATAAAATAAATAAAAGACACAAATAAAATGAGTGGTTGAGATTTACCTGCAGTCACTATTTGACTGCAGGGAATCCAAGTCCGCTTAATCATCCATATAAGTATTATTTAACTGATTTACGAAATAAAATATTCCCAATCATCTCAAATGTTCAAAAACTAAATTCACAATCTAAGAACCTGTGTTATGATATATTTATTATAGGCTTCTGTTTGGATAAACAACTTAAGTTGCAACTTACAGCATAAACGCTTGTCATAAACTATTTCCATACCAAAAGATAGAAGTCAAACTCTTTTTGTATAAGTTACAAGTTGTTTTCATTAGCTACTCCAGAGAGCTAATGAAAATAAGCTAAAAACAACTTATGAAAATATCAAAAGTTGTTTTTATAAGTTCTCCCAAACAGTCGCATAAGAGCTTCTACCACTAAATAAACTCAAATAAGTCAATTCAAACAGACGCTAGATCCATGAGATAATGACAAAAACTGACCAGAAAATTGTGATAGACGATAGCTCTTGGCTCCCATGAAAGAATTTCAGTCCACTGCTCCTTCCTTTCCGCCAAACTGAAACCAATTCCAAAAACGGCAATCACAAAACATTGAAAGATTATACACATTTCAAATCAAAATCAAAATAAAACAAAATAATAGAATGAAATTACATCAAAATCAAATCACCTTTCAGAGGTTTTGCGTCTGAAACCACTAAGATCTGTTGTGGTTGAAGAATCATCGCTTGTATTTGGAAGATAAACAATTCCTAGTGCAAGGAGCACAATTATGACAAGTGTAAGCATGAAAAGAGTCCAGAAAATCAACGTCACCGTCGATAATTTCTTCCCCGGTGAACGTGAATACTTTGCTTTCGCCATGTTTTTGAAATAGCGTTGAATTGTTGATTCTGTTCGAAAACCCTAACCAAAAATAGATTAACGATTTACTTAGTGTTGACTGAAACCAAATAAATGAAGATAATCGTGTAATTAATCAAGTCTTCATTGACTAAAGTAGCTACCTAACAAAATTAAAATACAGAAGTGTTGTTTGGTGTGGTAATGAATTGAAATGGCTTATTGGCGTTATTATGTCTCTAAAATTGAATGAATCTCTGTGTGCTTGACTTTTATTTTCACACTTTTTCTTCTTTACATAACTGCACTGCACAGCTGTTCCAAAAATTAAAACTGCACTGCACAGCATATATGAATATATGATATTGATTATTCAACGGCTGCAAGCAAAACCATCAATTTCTTGTCCAATTTTCTCTTTTAATAATACAGTTCTTTTAATACGTCAGATTTTTGTTTTTGGATATTTGCGTCAGAGTTTCATTTTTAGAGATTTTTTCTTTTACAAAATAAACGATATTCATTCATTCAAATAAACAGAGTACATTAATGTAATACAAATTCATAATCGTTAAAAATAAAAAAAGATAAATCTGCAAACAAACTCACAGCATCCATGTTAATAGCATAAAACGGCAAATTACATATGCCTACAAATATGACTATATTAGAGTGTATGGAATATTCATGTCTCCGAATCTGTACCGTTAATTAGAGTTGGGTAAGCGGGCCGGCCCGCTCCGTTTAACCCGCCCCGCATAAGCCCGCATATTAAACGGGGCGATCAAGTCCGTCAACAAATGTAAACGGGTTATGATATGTAGGCCCGAGTTCGGTCCGCGGGTTAAACAGTTAATCCACGTACTATTACAAAAAAAATTAAAAAATCACCTTTTTTTCAAAAAATAACTAAAATATTGAATTAATAAAACTAAAAAAACTATATTGTTAATAATTTTATGTTATAACATATAAATTGTAAGTAACAAATAAAAAATAAAGTTTCTGACATTTTTTAGTTTATCTATCTTCTATATACAAGTAATGCAACCAAAATCAAATTCAACTAGTTCTCATCGTCATTATTTATCCACACACCTCAAATTCATAAAATAGACACAAGCGATATTTAATAAGAACTTCAACAGTCTTGTTCAAAAATTAAAAAATAACTTCAATAGTCCAAGCCAATATTAAGAGCACGACAAAAAAATCTAATATAAACGGGTCACGGGCCAAACCCGCGAACCCACAGATTTAATCTGCAAAACCCACGGTTTTAACGGTCTAACCCACACGAGTAAAAATATAAACGGACAAAAAACAATTGGTTTTAAGCTCGTGCGACTGCGGGTTAAACGGGTCGGTTCGCGGACCTTGGCCCGTATACCCAACTCTACCGTTAATGACTCCAAAGTCGGCACTATATTGGATCTACTCCTTCAATCTGAAACAAATGAACACCGCATAAAAACGGGAAAACAAATACACCACACAAAGATAGGACAATCAAATACAAAACAAATAAATATGTGAAAATCACACTTATTTATTAATACGTCAGATTTTAAATAGTCAGATTTTAAACTTTATATGTAGTATTGTATTTTAGATAAATTTTTGTTTTGTCTTTGAACTTTAAAGTAAAAGTTACAAGTATTTTAAAAAAATTGACAGAGTAGAATTTTTTATTTATTACATGAGGGCTGAAGTTTGGTGACAAAGAAACAACTTCATAATAATATGTCAATTCTTAATTCTTCACTCTGACATATTTTAATAATTTTACCAAAAAAAAATCCTATCTTTTTCACGTTGAAATACCAAAAAATCAACTACAAGAGGGCTGAATTTTGATAAGAAAGAAACAACTATGCCATGCTAAAAAGATCAAATAAGTGAATGTTGTTTTTTATCATCGTCATTCTAACCTACTCACCATAATACTAAACATAGACCAAATATGACGGATTAATTTGGGTACGACTTTATTCATACTTAATCAAAGTAAAAAAACTTATTCATAGTCTCGTGAGTATAATTTAATTTGTACGGATATTGCAATATGCAGGGGTCAAAATTCAAACTCGAGATTCTCTCACTTGAAGTTTGGAGTGTTTTTTTTTCTCACAAACCAACGTAATTTTGTATGATTTTTCACAAGATTGTCAAAATCGGATCGGTTCGGCCGGTCAAACTAGTTGAACCGAAAATCAAACCTATATTCGATCCGATTAGTGCTTTAAATCATTGTGCAAGTGAACTAAAAAAAATATTTGTGTAAACCGGCACATAACCGGTAACTCGCCCTGTCTGAGCGGTTCGGGGTTTTGTACTTCTTTTCATCAACTTCCAATGTAAACTTGGGTTGGTCATCCTCAGAAAAAGTATTGTGGGGGGTGTAGTAGTAATTCATTTGCCTCTAATTGAATTTGGAGCCCAAATTGGCCCACAAATCATCTCTTTTCTTTCTCAACATGTTACCCGCCAAACATGCTGAACTGAACTAAACTGAAACAGAGCACGCCGCCGCCAATAACTCATTTCTACTTCACTTTCAAAATTCACCTTTAACATTGTTGTTGCCGTTTCTCTGAATCGAAGCACCAACACAACCATCCATGGCATTCATCAAATCAAAGGTACACTTTCACTTGCAAAAATCTCTTTTCCCTCTCTTACCACACTCTTTCAGACTATGTTCTTCTTCACCTCTTCTTTCACAACACGACACCGACAACGACACTCCTCGAAACACCAATCTATCCTCCGAAGACACTCAAATAGTTGACAAGTTTCACACCGTAATCAAAGACCACTACCGCAAAAACCCTAACCCTAATCCTCTTTTACCCTCACACAATTTCTCCATACCCGATCTTTCCATCGATTTTTCCAAAATCTCAACCGTTTATTCAATTTCACCATCAATCACACGTCGTGTGATTGAGAAATGCGGTGGTGTCCGCCACGGTATTCCATTTCTCCAATCCCTGGCTTTTTTCAATTGGGCCACTGCACTCGAAGGTTTCCCTTCCTCGCCAGAGCCCTACAATGAGATGATTGACCTCGCCGGAAAGCTCAGACATTTCGATTTAGCGTGGAATTTGATCGATTTGATGAAATCACGCGGAGTTGAAATAACGGTCAGCACATTCTCTGTTCTTGTTCGTCGCTACATTAGGGCCGGATTGGCTGCGGAGGCGGTGCATGCTTTTAACCGAATGGAGGACTATGGTTGTAAACCTGATAAGGTTTCATTTTCGATTGTTATTAGTAGTTTATGTAAGAAGAGAAGAGCGAGTGAAGCACAATCGTTTTTCGATAGTCTTAAGCATAAGTTTGAACCTGATGTTATAGTTTATACTAGCTTAGTTCATGGTTGGTGCCGTGCTGGTGACATATCGAAAGCTGAGGAGGTTTTCAGTGATATGAAGGTGGCTGGTGTTAAGCCTAATGTTTATACTTATAGCATTGTGATTGATTCGCTATGTCGGTGTGGACAAATCACTCGTGCTCATGATGTTTTCTCTGAGATGATTGACGCGGGATGTGATCCTAATGCTGTTACTTTTAATAGTCTTATGAGGGTTCATGTGAAAGCTGGTAGGACTGAAAAGGTTTTGCAGGTTTATAATCAAATGAAGAGACTTGGCTGTGTTGCTGATACGATTAGTTATAATTTCTTAATTGAGAGTCATTGTAAGGATGAGAATCTCGATGAAGCTGTGAAGGTTCTTGATACAATGGTTAAGAAAGGGGTTGCTCCTAATGCATCTACTTTCAATTCGATTTTCGGATGCATAGCTGAATTGCATGATGTGAATGGTGCGCATCGGATGTATGCTAAAATGAAAGAACTGAAGTGCAAGCCTAATACGTTGACTTTTAATATACTGATGAGAATGTTTGCTGACTCTAAATCTATTGATATGGTTCTGAAGTTGAAAAAGGAAATGGACGAGAGTGAAGTTGAACCTAATGTGAATACTTACCGAATTTTGATTTTGATGTTTTGTGAAAAGGGGCACTGGAATAATGCATACAAGTTAATGAAGGAGATGGTTGAAGAAAAAAGCCTAAAGCCAAATCTGTCGATTTATGAAACGGTTTTGGAGCTGCTGAGGAAGGCTGGACAGCTTAAAATGCATGAGGAACTGGTGGATAAGATGGTTGCCAGAGGATTTGTCTCTCCTCGCCCTTTGTAGAAGTTGCTTCGTCCTTGACATCATAGAGATAAATCAAAGAACTTCCAAGTATGGCTATAGACTGTTAGTGTTGTTAATTGCTATAAGTGAGACAAAATGTTGGTATAACTGGTTAGGACTTATAGTGTTTTTTATTGAGTCTTTTTAGTTTGATTAACTCAATAAGCCACAAGCCCACAGCTATAGAATTGTGGTGCTGACTGCTGATAATTGCTATAAGTGAGACAAAATGTTGGTCTAAGATGTTTTAATGTTTTGGGCGGAGTCTTTTTAATTTGATTAACTTGATGGCCATGATTTATTTATTTATTTTTATGTTTGATAAGTGTTGTTTTTGTTGATGGGCAGGGTGTTCAATCTTGACTACTTGTTTGCTGAATTGCTAATTTTTTGTCAAGAGTTATAAAATGTTTAGTCAATACGGGGGAACATTCATAGCTTAGAGACTATTCGAGGTTATTCTCTTGATTCCTCAATCATTATCCCTACTGCCATTTACTGGTGCTATTCTGAACTGCTAAACTTTTGCTTTTCAAACCCTGCATGGTTCGGCTGAAGGAAACACAATACATGCTGTGCACATTAGCAGTATGTCCCTGCTTGCATGCTGTTCATGAACATGCTAACAAGTTGCATATCTTATATCTAAAGAGAGACTGAGATGCTCTTATATGTGGAAGGAGGTAACTCTATCAGTATTGAACCAATCTGTTTCAGTTTTTACTCAGATTAAGAAACACTTGGTGTGCTGAGAATTTTTTTGATGTTTGATGTTTTTAATAGTATCTATTGGATTGGATTAAATGATGGTTAGGTTCATTGTTTTTTAATAAATTTTTTCTGTTTTTTTTTTCTCCGGTTCTATTTGATTTATTTTTTTAAGAAAACAATTTGAATTTTGGTACTATGACAATTTTGTCTTTTTTATTTTACAATTGATAATAATCCGGATTTATATACTGTTTACATGTGAAAAGAGCAATTGTAACGTTGTAGCTGGTTTTTGGTTGTTGCAGAAATGAGGTTTAATTAGTTTGAGGTAGAGGGAAACGTGCTAAAATGGTGCTATTATTAGTCCTAAAAAATAATTAACGGTGTAAAACAAATATGACATGTAAACTACGGCGTAACAAGCACGTAGTTTCTACCCTACTCTTGTTGGTTTTCTCATAGTATTTCATTACTAGTTCACACTGTTAAGGGTAAAATTCAGCGAAGTTCACACATGGAGATAAGAACAATGAGATTCCTACTTTGCATGACTAAATTGATTACAAGGATATACACGTGCGCAGTAAGTACGTGTGTACTGTGTATAATAATATTACTATTACACATGACATGATAAGCTTGAGCAAGAATGTGTGGCGCCTACATGGAACTTAGGTTAGTTAGGTACTCGTTTTAATTTGGTCATCTCAAAAATATATTAGGTAGTACATTTTTTATTCAAACATGAAGGATTAGAATTCTCTAAGCGTGTGATTTAGATATTTGAATCTATACCAAGCGTGTGGCCTTGTGAATGTAAAGTTATCACCAACTCACCATCACATGTGCTTTAAGTTACAAGGGCTTTGGTTCACTTTGGATGACTCAAACATTTGCAACACTCCATAATTAATCATTTGTTTATTGCAAAGATATTTTCTTGAGAATGTCATAAGTTTATTTTACACTATATTCTTCCCTAAATATAGGACTTCGTTGACTTAAATCGCATGTCTTAAGAAAGTTGATAGTAATATTAAATTTATTGGTAGTCAAGGTTTTTTAAATTTTATTCTTTAAGAGAGAATTATTTTTTTATGTTTTATCAAGATTATTGTAAGGTGTTGAAAAATAAATAGAGTAATTAAGGTATATTTTGTAAAAAAATAATCAATGTGGTTGCAAATTCAAAGAGGATTTATCAAAATGACAAAAAATTCTTCAAAATAATCTTATCATTAGGAAGGAACGAATGAAGTATTACATTATAACCAATAATTTTTTTGACAACATTTATCTCCTAAAAAAAGTAATAACAATTATACTATGTTTGTAATTTTAAATATTAAACGCGTTCAATAGTCAACAACAACCGGTAATTTAAAATATGATTTGGAACATTTCTTTTAAGACTATGTTTGGTGACTTATTTCCTTATTTTTATTACACTATTGTCTCCGTCTTTCTTAATTCATTTTATAAAAACAACATTCCACGTTCAATGGTGGGATCAAATCTTCACAAAAATTCAGCAGTAGACGAAATCAAGTGCATTAATACTGCACACAGTGGTAATTTATTTCGAAAATTGTTAATATTATTACGTTTAAAAACAGTTGTTGCTTAATTTTTAAAATTGTTTATCACTTTAAAATGATTTAACTTAAGATAAAATAAGGCCATGTCGTTTAAAAACAGTTGTTGCTTAATTTTTAAAATTGTTTATCACTTTAAAATTAACTTAAGATAAAATAAGGCCATGTCGTTTTCACAATTTGTATACAAATAATATTAGTATTAGTAAATAAAAATTATTATATTTAAAATCATTATAACAAAAACGATAAAGAAAAAGACACCAGCTAGTTGCTTATATCACTTGCAACTTGATTTTTTTTTTATGAATGAATAAAAATGGCGCAAGCTGTTCACAACTGTTATAAAGAATTGTAGTTACCAATAAAGATTAAAATTAACGTGGAATTGGAATGAGTGGAATGTCCAATTTTTTTGTGTTCAACCGTGTTTCAAATAAGATTAATAGTTCATTGATTGAACCTAGCTATTGTTGGTGCACAAAGCTGATAAATGAATAGAAAAGAGAATATTATTGAATGCTCTGTAATGACGGCTACAAAAGGAGAATAAAAGATGAAAGATAATTAATGACATCAACTACTAGTCTATTTATACACAAAAAACTAGGTCATAAAGACAACACATCAAAATACTAAAATACCCTCAAAATATAAATTACTTCTAACACCATCCCTTAATTTATATTTACACAAAACAGACAACACCAATTCCATCCCTCAAACGAAGAAATTGATCAGTCTTGATAGCCTTTGTTAACACATCTGCCAGCTGCTTCTGGGTGCTACAGTGCACAACTTCAAGCACTCCATTCTGAACCTGATTCCTCAGAAAATGATACTTGGTCTCAATATGTTTGCTTCTCCCATGCAGCACTGAGTTCTTGGCAAGATTGATTGCAGACTTGTTATCAATCATCAGCTTCAGAGGCTTGTTTACTTCAATCTTCAGATCCTGTAGTAAGTTCAGAATCCACACAGCTTGGCATGCAGTCAGAGCGCCTGGAATATATTCAGCTTCACAGGTTGATAGAGCAACAACAGGTTGCTTCTTGGAACACCAAGAGATAGGACCTCCTAGAAATTTAAACAAGTACCCAGAGGTACTTCTTCTATCAACTCTGTCTCCACACCAATCAGAGTCTGAATAGCTCAGAAGCTCTGATTCAGTCTTTCCTTCAGAGGGAAATAGCACTCCATGCTTCAGAGTCCCCTTGATATACCTCAGAATCCTGACAGCAGCTTGGTACATTTTGGTTTACTCATAAATCTGCTAACCATTCCAACTGCATAGCAAATATCAGGTCTGGTATTACACAAATACCTCAGAGAACAACCAACTGTTTGAAGGTTGTAGCATCCACATCCTCTCCATCAGAATCAGAGTCCAGCTTCTGATTCGTATCAGAAGGTGTGATAGCAATTTTGCAATTTTTCAGCTTAAATCTCTTCAGAAGCTCAAGTTCATACTTCATCTGATGTAAAATGATTCCTTTCTCAGAATACAGAAATTCCATCCCTAGAAAGTAACTCATTTTTCCAAGATCTGTCATCTCAAACTCATTCATCAGAACCTTCTTGAACTTAGCTATCTCTTGTTCAGAACTTCCTGTCAGCAATATGTCATCAACATACAAACATATCAGAATCATATTGCCTTCTGAAGTGTGCTGAACATAAACACCATATTCCAACTCACATTTCTGAAACCCATGCTTTTTGAAAAATGAATCAATCTTCATATTCCAGGCTCGGGGTGCTTGTTTCAATCCATACAAGGCTTTATGTAATCTATACACCATCCCTTCCTGATTCTTTTTCTCAAAACCTGGAGGTTGTGACACATATACCTCTTCTTGTAATGGACCGTTCAGAAATGCAGATTTCACATCTAAATGCATCAGAGGCCAATTCCTGTTAGCAGCTATTGCGATTACCAGTCTAATTGTTTCATGTCTTGCTACAGGTGCAAACACTTCAGAATAATCTAGCCCAGGTTTCTGCAGAAATCCTCTTGCTACTAACCTCGCTTTGTGTTTGCCAATTGATCCATCTGGCTTTAGCTTCTGCTTGAAAACCCATCTGACACTGATGGCTCTCTTGCCTTTTGGAAGTTCTGACAGCTTCCAAGTCTTGTTTCTCTTTATAGCATCAAGTTCTTCTTTCATGGCCTGCAACCAGACTTGCTGCTTAAGAGCCTCTTCTGTACTCACGGGTTCAGAGTCTACTAACATTGCACACTGAATAACTTCTCCCTCAGAGTCTACTTCAGTGTCTTGCAGCATATCAAACTCTGCAAATCTTCTTGGGATGCTTCTGATTCTCTGTGGTCTCTGATCTTGTTCCACAGAATTTCCTTCAGAAGTTGGAATTCCAGAAGTGCTATCTTCAGAAGTTCTTTCTTCAGAGGTTTCACCTTCAGAGGCTTGTGATTCCGAGGTGTGTTCAGAAGCTCCTTCAGGGCCTTGACCTTCAGAGTCACCTTCAGGACCACCTTCAGAATCTCCTTCGGAGTCAAAGTCTCCTTCAGAATCTGAATCTCCTTCAAGAAATCTCACATCAGAATTGGATTGAGTTTTGCTCCAATCCCAAGTTTCTAATTCTTTCACAATGACATCTCTACTGAATTCGATTCTATTAGTCTCTGGACAATAGAGTTTGTACGCACCTGTACTGTGGTACCCCACCAATAACATTACTTTGCTTCTATCATCAAGTTTCTGTCTTCTGGCTTCTGGGACATGTTTGTAACAGACAGAACCAAACACCTTCAGATGACTAACACTATGCTTAACACTATGCTTATCTCCAGTCCACTTCTGAATAGGAACTATTTCCTTCAGCTTCTTCGTTGGACATCTGTTGAGCACGTAACATGCAGTTGCAACAGCTTCACCCCATAAATTATGAGGAAGCTTCTTCTCTTTCAGCATGCTTCTCACCATATCAAGCAAAGTGCGATTTCTTCTTTCAGCAAGACCATTGTGTTGAGGAGTATAAGGAGCAGTAACCTCATGCTCAATTCCATTCTCCTCACAAAAGGTTTTGAACTCATTGGAGTTATACTCACCACCACCATCTGTTCTAAGAATCTTCAGAGTCTGGCCACTCTGATTTTGAACCTTCACTCTGAATTTCTTGAATTCAGCAAACACCTCATGTTTGAACTTTATCAGGGATACCCATGTCATTCTAGTGAATTCCCTCCAATTGATACCCATCTACAAATGACACAAAATATTTATTCCCTTCAATTGATGCTACTGGAAATGGACCACACACATCAGAATGTACTACTCCCAAGGCATGTTTTGCTCTTGGAGCTACTGCTGATGTAAATGACAGTCTTGGTTGCTTCCCTTCCATGCACACCTTGCATGACTTCTCAGGTTTCTTGATTGTAGGAATTCCATGTACCAGATTCTTTGATTTCAGATGCTCCAGGCTTCTGAAATTCAGATGACCAAATCTTCTGTGCGACAGCTCACTATCCTTCTCAACACTTGTTGCACTAAGGCATTCAGAGTCTGCAGTTCTGACATTCAGCTTGAATGTCCTGTTCCTTCCCTGTTCTGACTCCATAATCAGCTTCTGATTACGATCATACAGCTTCAGAAGATTGTCCTTCATGGTAACTGAAAAACCTTTCTCAATCAGTTGCCCCACACTCATCAGATTGCTTTTCATGCCAGGTACATACCATACATTCTGAATCAATGCTGCTTTTCCATTGTTCAGAATAACTCTGACATTTCTCATACCTTCAGCATTAAGGTATTTATCATCAGCACATCTGATCTTTGTACTCTTCCCAGAGTCAAAGTCAACCAACCACTTCTTGTTTCCAGTAAGATGGTTTGAACACCCTGTGTCCATATACCACCACTCTGATGAATTCATATCATCAGTTTCAGAAGCCATTAGTAACACAGATTCACCATCAGAGTCATCAGAACTTCTGGCTATATTTGCTTCTTCTGACTTTCTTTCCTTGTTTGACCGGCAATCAGCAGCAAAATGGCCAAACTTCTGACAACAGTAACACTGGATCTTCTTCTTGTCAAATCTCTCTTTTCCCTTCTGATACTTCTGTTTATCAGAGGTTGAAGTTTCTGGCTTCTGAACTCCATCAGATCTTCTCTTGGCTTCTGACCAAGACTGCTTCTGATGCTTCTTTCCAGAGGCTGCTTTCAGAGCCTGCTGCTCTACTTCTTTTTCAGAGTTTCTCTCAGTCAGACGCAAATCTTGTGCTTCTAGACTGCTTTGTAGCTCTTCAATTCTCATGGAACTCAGATCCTTGGAATGTTCTATAGCTACCACAATGTAATCAAACTGAGGGGTAAGGGATCTCAATACCTTCTCAATGATTACTTGTTCTGAAAGAGTTTCTCCACAAGCTTTCATCTCATTGTTCTTCATGTTGAGATTCTCATACTGCTTTCGTAAGGACTGAAGCTTCACCTTCTTCACTGATGCGTCACCACCATAGCATCTGATCAGTGTGTCCCACGCGGCCTTCGCCATTTCTGAGTCAGCAATCTTCTCAAACACGTTTTCATCCACACACTGATGGATGTAGAATAGCGCCCTCTGATCTTTCTTCTTCGTATCCTTCTGAGCAAGCTTTTGTGCATCTGCTGCTACTGGAACGTAGCCTTCAGTGACAAGTTCAAGCACATCTTGAGCACCGAACAGAACAATCATTTGTTTCATCCAACGATTCCAGTTTTTACCATCAAACACTGGAAGCTACACTGGAAGCTTGGTACTCATACCACTGTTTCCGTTCATCTTTAACCTTTGTGCGTTCACTCAAATCTCACTAAACACTCGTGTTTCCCAATCCCGCAGAATCAGAAAATGTGATTCTGTTACAACTTCGTTCAAGATTCAACTCGAATTCAAGAAACGAAATCAATCACACAACGCCTCACGTTTCACTCGTGTTTCCCGTGGATTCGAACCGGAGCTCTAGATACCAATTGTTGGTGCACAAAGGTGATAAATGAATAGAAAAGAGAATATTATTGAATGTTCTGTAATGACGGCTACAAAAGGAGAATAAAAGATGAAAGATAATTAATGACATCAACTACTAGTCTATTTATACACAAAAAACTAGGTCATAAAGACAACACATCAAAATACTAAAATACCCTCAAAATATAAATTACTTCTAACAGCTATTGAAACTAGTTCACTAAATTTGTCAATGTGAAAAAAATTATATATTGATATTCTAAAATTATGTTTATGGGTCGAAACAACGAGGTATATATTTAATTTAATTTGTAGTATTGCCGATTGAGTCACATAGTTTTATGTTGACCAAACCTTTTCTACATGCCACCTTTATTGACACAATCAAATATTCAAATTCAAATACTATATAATATACTAACTCGGTTAGCATCAACCAATATGCTAAGAATAATTGGTTTCATCTTCAAAGCTTTGTCAACAAATCCAAAGATATATATAGAGAGTCCATCATATATACCACAACATACAAAATACAAAATACAAAATTTCAACCATTTAATTTGCTTTCTAGTTCAATCTATTCATTAATCTTTTAGTTCTACACACGTGTGCTAGCTCATGGAGAAAAACCTTAAGCTAAGGAACAAGATCTTGAAGATATTACCAAAAACAATCACTTTAACATTTCAAAATCATCCATTCAGTCCAGGTAGGGATCATCATCACAAATCAAGACAAACTAGGCCTCATGGTGGCAAGGGATTTTCTGGCCCACTTGTAACCAAAAAGCCCAAAGAAATTAATAGAATTGATTATGAAGAACCTACTTCACCAAAAATATCATGCATGGGACAAATCAAACACAAGAAGAAACAGAACAAAAAAGCAAAAGACATAGAAGTTAAGAAACGTGTTACAACTTTTCAAAAGATGTTGTTTCATGTTGGGAAACCAAAATCTGAAGGGAGAAGAAAATCAGATGTAAGTGAGGTTCATGATAAGAAATTTGCACTTGAAGAAAGAGCAACACATGTTAATCAAATGAAACGTTTTGCAAGTGGACGTGGCACTTTTGCTAATTTTGATTGGAAGGCTCATGTAGAGCCTCAACCAGAGGAAATAGATGATTATTATTCAGATGAAGGAAGAATACATAGTGATGATGATGATGATGATGAAGATGAAGAAGAGGAAGAGTTTATGATTCCTTTTTCTGCACCTATTTTGGTTGGTGGTGGTGTTGGTCTTGGACTTGATTTGAAGCCAAGAAAAGAAATTAATCTATGGAAGAGAAGAACTATGGCTCCACCTAGGCCTCTTCAATTGGATCCAGTAAATTAATTAAATCAAGCTAATTGGTTTTTAATTTGCTCATTAAAATGAAGACTTTGTTCTTTCTTTCCATTATTATTTTATTTTTTTATATTGAGTTGATTTAGTTTTTTAGAACATTTTGTGCAGAACTATGGTAGATTTAAATACAAATATAAGTATGTAATTTTGTACATTAATTTTGTCCATAAATTAAATTAATATAAATTGTTTGATATATGAGATATTCGAGATTAACGTTGTTGTTTTATATTATGTAAAAAAATGTTAAGTAAGAATGTTATAATTCCTTAAAAAACAAAGAGAGTATATTGCATTAACTAATATTTGCATCATAGAATCAAAAAGTTTAGGAAGATAAGTATGATTCATTGTTGTTGGTGGTGGCAAGGGGTGTTGGGTTGTTAGAAGAGTGGCAAAGAGCTCGGGGCACCGCTGCTAGTTGTAGCGGATCGCTTGTGGTTGATTTTAATTATCTTTTGTTGGATTGAATATTTATTGAGTTGTGTCAAATTTAATGTGGATGTTTCTTTTTTTTTGGCGATCGTGGTATGGTTGGTATCGGGGTTTCTCTCGATGACTAAAACAACTTGTCTCTCTCATGGAGAGTGTAAAGGAAGGGGATTCGTTGGGTTGGATTTCCTTTATATTGAGTTGATTTAGTTTTTTAGAATATTTTGTGCAGAACTACGGTAGATTTATTAAATACAAATATAAGTATGTAATTTTGTACATTAATTTTGTCCATAAATTAAATTAATATAAATTGTTTGATATATGAGATATTCGAGATTAGCGTTGTTGTTTTATATTATGTAAAAAAATGTTAAGTAAGAATGTTATAATTCCTTAAAAAACAAAGAGAGTATATTGCATTAACTAATATTTGCATCATAGAATCAAAAAGTTTAGGAAGATAAGTATGATTCATTGTTGTTGGTGGTGGCAAGGGGTGTTGTGTTGTTAGAAGAGTGGCAAAGAGCTCGGGGCACCGCTGCTAGTCGTAGCGGATCGCTTGTGGTTGATTTTATCTTTTGTTGGATCAAACATTTATTGAGTTTTGTCAAATTTAATGTGGATGTTTTTTTTTTTTTTTTGCGATCGTGGTATGGTTGGTATCGGGGTTTCTCTCGATGACTTAAACAACTTGTCTCTCTCATGGAGAGTGTAAAGGAAGGGGATTCGTTGGGTTGGATTTCCTTTACATGGGCGGATCTACAATCTTCAAGTGAAGGTGTACACTTGCACATTTTGAAAAAAAAAAAATTACTATATTATCTTGCGGTTTTATAGTTTTGCACACCCTTATTTTTCCATATAAATCTAAATACATTCATTATCTTATTTGGTTTGCATATGCAATTAACAAACACAACTTGTACTAAAAAAGATGTGTTCAAGAATATAGAGGTTGACGATGAGTTGATCTTTCAATGCTTTTAATTTAAAAAATTGTATAGAGTAAAATTATGAAGTACATTTGTAATTTATTTAAAATATATATTAAAATTTCAAGGTTAAATACATATTGTAGATCCAAAAAAAAGTCATGAAGGTCAGTTCAACTTTAACTTAAGTCTCCAAATTTGAAAAGTAACTTGTTCTCGTCCTTACAAATATGTTATTCTTATCCTAAAATCAATTTTGTTCATATTTAAAAAAACATTGAATAAAAAAATGACATTAAAAAAATATGTTATAGATTCACATTGTTTCTCAATATATTTTTTTGTTTATTGATGTTTTGTTTAGCTTTATAACAGAGATATTTACCAATTGATACACAATGTTTTTTTTTAAACGACAAATATTATTATTAATTATCAGGTCTCTGCATAAGACAAACAAAGACCAGTAAAAGAAGGCTATAAAAACAAAGCGTTGTATATATAAGCAGAACGCCGCAATGTTAAAAGATAGGGTAACACAAATCGTAACTAATGTATATTGTTGCTACAATTTTTTACTATTGTGGTTGCATTGCTTTAATTCTCAATAATTGTGTATTACATATATTGTCTTGTTCTATTAATCTACTCCATTGTAACAGCAAATCTCTGAGCTCTATCATATGCACTCATTGAACATTCCCACAAATCCTATACACTATCTCAGATATTGTTGAGAGCCATAGATGGGTTTTGAAAGTGAAATTAATTCCCTAAGCTATTGGGAAAAAGATAGGGTGCAACAAGACCAAAGTAAGCCTATTAAGGAATTTTGGACTTCTAAATGAAATCAATATTGCAAGAGCGACGAGCATCCATCGGATATGGTCATCTCATATAGAGTACTACTTTGGATTGATAATATTGAAACAATACATAGAAGATTAACATGATCTATGTAGTAGAGTTGAAAAAAATTGAATTCACAACTTAAAATACAATATTTTTATATTTGATTCTCAACAAAAAATTTAAATAATTAAGGTTGTGTTTGGTATAGTGGTATACGATGGAATGAAATAGAATGGAGTTAAATGAAAAAAATGGTGAAATGGTAGGAAATCTAGTGACATCCTACTCTATTAGGGCGAAGGCTATTAAATACCCCAAAATTTTCTTCCCTTTCAATTTGGGCAAAATCAAATGAAATCACTTCTCATTTAATTATTTTTTTTGACAAACTTCTCATTTAATTATTTTTTTTGACAAACTTCTCATTTAATTTTATAATTACAAAATCACTTCACAAATTCATTTTTTTTATTTGTTATCAGTGAGTAAAAATAACAAAGGAAAAGAATCAGAATTTATAAAAGTTATAAAACTTTAAAAGATAAAATAAGTTTTAACTCTACGTAATAGTATTTCTTAAATAAAGATAAAAATTGAATAAAAGTTTATGAATGTTTTCATTCTGTGCAATTTCAATTCTAAACTACAAATGAAATTGAAATTTGTTTCGCTCTGTCATAAATTAAATATTAAACAATGAAATAATGTACTCTATTCCATTCTGCTAGCACGGTTCATTTTAAATTATTATAAGTTTAAGTCTTTCATTTGGTATTCTAGTTTTTGACTTTATAAAAATATGTTCCAAGCATGTTACCTGTGAGTATAGCTTAATTGATAGGAATATTGTAGTTTATAGGCATGGTTGATGTTTAAATTTTGGATCTCTCACGTATTCACCTCAAGAGATAAATTTTTAGTCATAAGGCTACTTAAAAAAAAAAATATTCAGTCTAGAAGTCCTAGCTCAACTGACAAATGCCGAAATTGTTCGGCCGGACGTCATGACCCGGGTTCGAACCCGGGACCTCACAGTTGTGTGTGAGTTTAATTTCAGTGGATTACCACTTCATCTAAGACAAAAAAATATATATATTCAAACCATGGGACTGTAATCCAAAGAGAAAGCTAAACATTATTGTACAAGCACATGCTTGAAATTTCAAAACAATCAAAAAAGCTGAAACACCATATATATGAAGACTAGAAATTGCTGAATCAACTGCTCCTCCAAAATGGCTGGTAATACCACTTAAAGATGGATAGACCGTCCATCCAATGTGGCTACCCACCTCTACTAAGTATATGCTTCACTTATGGTGTGTGATTGCTCAATAAGCATAAGTACATATATGGTCAAAGTAGATCATAAGTACATTAAATCAAAATTGGGTCATTTATTTTGAGATGGAGAAAGTACTATTAAAAATATCATTTCTCATGTTTTAAGTAGTGATTATATAAAACTTTAAGCAACTACACTTTAGAGTTTAGATCAATTTGGTTCTGTCATTGTGAAAATTAACAAGGATCTCAGAAGTTAGAGTGACTTTAAGAGAGATAATGATTTTTAAAATGAAGAGAAAAAAGAAATGATAAAAAGTGGTCGAAAAAAAAAATAGAGAGACAAAAGTTAGGGGTCCAATTCTAAGAACACCCCTGCCAATCAGAAGTTCCACCCTCATAAGTCGTAATCCCAACAGAAACATTTCAACATAATACAGCGCATAGTTGGGTGGAGGAGATACCACTACAAGGGAGATGTATTGAAGTGGATGGCCCCTTATTGGCAAGGAGATATTTTATATTTACAAAAAGAATATTAAATTATCTAAAATTTGTGTTGTTTTTTTCCTTCTTCATAATTTTTAGTCCGAAGACGAAATAGTAAATATCACTAAAACTAAGTTTTGGATTTAAATTGAGGTAAAAGCGTTTAATCTCACAATGAGTAAATTGAGCCAAAACTTTTATTTCTTTTGGCTATTATTATAAGATAAAATTTACTTTCTAACTTATTGAATAATTGATGTATTTAATTTTTTTTAACAAATTAAATATGATGTATCTGATCTCTTTTAACAAATTAGATGCATTAGTTATTTAATAAATTTGAAAAGTAAACTTTAAATTATAATTGTCGTTAAAGAGAATAAATTTTTAAATGCAAGACATCTTAATCACTCACCAAAAGACGTTTCCTGGCATCTCTCTACCCTCATCACCGGCCACCACCATCAATTTGGGTCACTGACGGCAATGTCAATTGCAAGAGACAAAAAACAAAGAGAAGGAAGGACTTGAGAGAGAGATTTATTTTAACAAAAATGTACACTCTCATTTTTATTACATTACCTTTGTGTTAAACTTGTATCTAATAATTGTGTTAAGAAAAATATATTTTTTTAGCAAAGAAAAATGTTAACAAGAGTTATTGAAGTATTAGTTAAAAACTTAATATAGTAAAATATTATTTTCAATATAAAATTCATCTTTTAAATTTATTTAATTAATATTTTAGCATGACTTTTTCTTAATTGTAGGCCTAATAAAAAGGACGATGGTAGCAAGGGTTTGCAGTGTCACGAGAAGAAGATGAGAGTGAGACTAGAAATAAGGATCGGCAGATCCAACGCAAGTGCGGGACAATTGTCGTGGCATGTGTGGCCCACCGGTCTCCTCTCCTCTCCTCTCCTGGAGGAAAATATCCACGCACAACGTGACAAGAGATAAAACCAAAAATTAAGTTTAAATTTAAATTTAAATCAAATCCAAGATCCAGATTCTGAAAAAGCTAAAAGCATAATCACGTTACGGTACCACAAAAGCCAGGCAATAGTGGTCTCCACCTAAGATAGCCACCCATCTTAACACAAGTACATACATACATGTGCTGTTATAGGCCAAACACTCCCACCTCATCATCTCCTCAAATATCCAATTCACCAACACCAATTTTAATCAAACCAATCAAATAAGAAAATTAAAATTAAAGGAAGTAGAGTCTTGAATTTAAATTCAAATGAAAATTTTGTTAAAAAAAACAAATGAAAATGTTCAATCTAATAATTTATCGGTCGAATTATAACTTATAACAACCGAGAGGTGTAATTATTTTAACAAACATATAATGTTGTTAATGATCCAATGATAATTATATTTGTTTTGTTAATCAAATACTAATTCATATACTACTTACTTACTAGTAGTATATTATTACTATTTAAGGTGACTTTCCTTAGTATGGAGAAGCCGAATCTGTATTTATTAACCACACCCACAAATGGTAGACTAGACAATATTCTTCCGATTAAGATTTGCAAATCAATCAATTCCGTCAGCAACACCAACAAAATAAAGAAATTTTAATACACAAACAATTCAAAACCAAAAGTTCCCATTTCCCTTATATCTCCACTCTACTACACTGTAACTATTACTACTACTATTACAATCACATCACCATAGTAAGTAACAATCATAACCCCAAATTAAGTTAAATAAATTCCATTAAATGAAAAACACTAGTACTACTACTCTACTAGTAGTACTACTACTACAATAGAATCCATACACTGCAATGCAATTGCTGATAAGACATAGCAAAATTTAAAACAAAACTACATTGCAAAATTCAAAAACCAAATTACATCCAGTTCAAACTAAACCAAAATAGAATAAAAATTATTATAGAAAAAACAAAATGATAAAAAAAGGATTAGAGATAGAAATTTCTTATTTTAATAATTAAAGATACCTTCACTTCACTTCAATTCAATTCACCACCTCAATTTTCATGTTCTTTTGGTTTTCTGAGCAGAATCATATGCATAGGTGAGAAAATTCCAGCACCACCCCCTCTGGTCAAATAGTCAGCAGTCTTGAAAAGCATCTCATGAACATCAACTGTTCCTTTAGGCGCTATTCCCAAAGCAGAAAGAACCGTTACAACAACATGGTTACGCCAATAAGCAAGCCGACCCATTTTCAATCGGCTCCACCATGGCTCAGCCGGTGGTAAAGCCAGATCTCGTTCCTTAACAACCTCAAAACCAACTTTCTTAGCCATTTCAGGTATATCAGCATAGCTTCTTAAACCAGGTAAAGCATCACCTCTTTCAATCCCTTGAATAATTTCAACATGTTCAGGATTTTCACCTTTGAATTTCTCAGTAGTAACCCATTCATATGAAACATAAAGTGCACCTGGTTTCAAAACCCTAAAAACTTCGGCGTAAACTTCTTCTAGCTTAGGCGCGTGACATGTTGCTTCAATTGAATACGCGCCGTCGAAGGTGTTATCTGGAAACGGCATCTCAAGAAAATTACCACAAACAACATCACATAGAGAATCGAGACCAGCTTTTTTGTTATGAAGTTTTGCACGATTCACTTGATATTCGTTGATTGTGATTCCAACAACGTTAGCGCGTGAGTGAGCTGCGATGGCTCTCATAGGTCCACCAACACCGCATCCGACATCGAGAATTTTGTCGCCAGATTTAACCTCGATTAGATCGACAGCCATTTCTTCATGGAGGCGCGTGGCGTCACGGTGAGATTTACCGGGAATGGAGGGTGAAAAATGGAAGGATTGACCCCATCCCCATTCGTAAATATCGGTAACTAAATTGTAAAAGGTGTCGACGAAATCTGGGACTTTCTCGGCGGTTTCGATCTCTTTTGGGCGGCGGAAGAAAGACCAGTATTGTTGGTAACTGTCTTGGACTTTTTCTGAGGAGATTGAACCACCGGATAGATCGGTGGCGCGTTTGCCTTTTCGTTCGGCGGGACCGAGGACGCAGACGAACCAGTAAAGGCCGCCGGCGAGAAGAGCTCCGGTGCAAAAGAGAGAAAGGGTATCCATCGGAAAAAAGAAAAAAAAAACAGAGTTAGGGATTTGTGTTTGGTTTTTTGTTTCACTTGTGGTGGTTCTGTTTTTTCTAGTACTACTTAAGTGAAGTGAGAAACTGTTGGTGTTTTATTTTAATTTTAATTTTTTTTTTGTTTTGATTATTTTAGTGTACACAGTGAATCAGCATCTTTCCGTTGCTGTTTCCGTCCACGTGCTTCGCACGTGAATCATGCTTTGTTGTCATCATTTATTTTATAATTTTAATTAATTAATTAAAGAGATTGGGACGACAGATAACTCAAAACAAACAAACACAGCACATCACTTGTGTGTCTTTTTGTTTTTTGGTGAAAAAGAAAAACATCACTTGTGTTCTTATCATATCATATCATATCATGAATGGAAGGATAGAAATAGAAATATGGAAATAGAAATGGTAATTTGTAAAGGAAAAATGATTGTTGGTAGAGAAGTGAAAAATAAGAAATACAAGAAGGTAAAATTAAGGGAGTAATTTTAATACCAACTCACCCATGATCTCCTCAAAAAGGGAAGTTACATTTTGACCCACCACTTATAACACTACATGTAAGCATTCTTGTTTTTCTTGATCAAATTCTCTCGTACCAAATAGCATTACTCTTTGTAAAGAGATTAATAACTGTAAGCAGTAAAGCTGGAATATACCCAATGCCTTGAGCATGAAGGATAATGTTAAATTTAATTGAAGTTAAGGTGTCCTTCTAGATGCATAAAATGATACTCCCTCCGTTTCTTTTTAATTGTCTTTTATTATCATATTTAGCGTTTTTATTTAATTGTCCTTTTTGTATTTTATGGGTATGATTTGTCAATTATACCCTTAGTCAATTGCTCTTATCTTTTTCCATAAAACCAATTAATGCTATATATTTGAAAAACTAAATTTATTTATTTTTTTAAATTTTTGTTGGTACAAAACATATTGTGGTTAGTGGAGGTCCTTTCTTTGGAGACCTTCAATGGAGGATATCTTCCTTACCTATTAAAGTTGGGGGATTGGGGTTGTACTCAGCAGTAGAGGCAGCCTTGTATGCTTTTGTGGCTTCCAGAGCTCAGTCTTGGGTGTTGCAAGATCATATATTGAGAGACAGTGGCGTGTGTGGTATCGACTCGGATTTTAACAATGCTTTGGATGGTCTTCGTGATATGATTCCAGCTTTTGACTTTAGCAGTTTCACTAGCAAGGACACCGTCCCCCCTAAAGCCCAACATGTTTTGGCGAGTGCCTTGTTTAGTAAAATTGTTGAGGATATAGAAGTTAATTTTCAATTGACCACCAGACAAAAAGCTGTTTTTGGATGTTTACAGGCTGCTCATGCTCAGGATTTTCTCCTAACTATCCCAATCGACGGATTAGGCCAACACATGTCTCCGGTAGAGTATCGCACTATCCTCAAATATCGCCTAATGATACCCTTATTTCCCGTTGATGAGGTGTGTCCAGTTTGTCGTAAGGCGTGTCTCGATAAATTTGGGGAGCATGCAGTTCATTGTCGAGAGCTTCCAGGTTTCAAATACAGACATGACCTTGTTCGGGATGTCCTTTTTGATGTGTTTAAGCGCGCAGGAGTATCTGTGAAGAAAGAAGCGCCTGTGAACTTCTTGACCGACCCCCTAGAAGGGAGATCTACATTGAGGTCAGCTGATATTTTGGTGTACGGCTGGGTAGGAGGGAAACATGCATGTGTGGACTTGACTGGGGTTTCTCCCCTTGTGGGATTGACGACAGGGGATTTTACGGTAGGACAGACGGCTCTCAAAGCTGCTTCAAGTAAAGTGGCCAAACATGAGAGAGCGTGTTCTGAAAATCAACATGTGTTTATACCTTTTGCATTTGACACTTTTGGTTTTCTTGCACCGGAGGCCGTGGATGTTTTAAAAAGAGTTCAAAGAGTCATGCATAGTAATGTGGTGTCTCCTAGGTCTCAAGATGTTGTATTTAAAAGGATTAGTTTCGCCATCCAAAAAGGGTTAGCGGCGCAGCTTGTTGCCCGTTTACCTTGCATTAAAGTGTAATTACCTCTATTTAATATATTATAAAACTCGAATAAAAATTCTATCAAAACATATTAAATTTTGTTTTTTTTTGTATATAATATATTAAATTTATTGGAAAGAGAAAGTGTGGGCAAAAAAATAGGAATTTATTGGGGGATTAAAACAAGGGTATAATAGGAAGATAACGTGCAAAAATACACTTCCTTAATTTGGTGTTATCTTTCTAAAAGGACAATTAAAAAGAAACGGAGGGAGTACTATCTTTTTTTTCTTTCCTTTTAAAAAATAATTTAAATTACTCCATATGTAAGTATATGTATTTAGTCTGAATCCGGATTAAATGCATTGTTTACAATAATGTTATGTGCATACAGTTTTGCAACACAAATATAACATACAAATTTGACATCATCATTATTTTTGTAATTATTTTTATAAATCCTCTAGAAACATCAAAGTTTTATCTGCTTTGAATTTGGGGCATCGGCCCCTTACTCTAAAAAAAATATTGTCATTGTTTTATATTATTTTTTAAATTTTTTTTTTTAAGAAGCTAGCTTAGCTTACCTAAATTGGCATCAGAGAGAATCGAACATGAGACTTTAAGGAGGAGCACACTCCCAAGTCTCAAACCAATACTACCAGACCAACTCAAGTAGATTTTTATTTTTTAAAAAATTAAAATCATTTACTTGTGAAAAAGTGCAATGCAGTTTTTTTTTTCTTATAAAAAAGTATTTTTTTTTGCTCCTTTCCCAAATCATAACCGTTGTTCGCCACTGTCTCTCTCACCAAATCTTCTTTCACCGGCCACCATCGTAATTGTATGGACCTAAAAGCCCAACTCAATTATCTTAAAGATAATCAAAGTAAGAACATTCACTTTAAAAGAACTGTCTATTGTCCAATAATAAGATCCAACTATATATGAAGTTGAATGTTCACTTAGGTATAAAAAAGAGTATCATGACGCAGAAATCTGCCACATACGTCAATCTAAAAAAGTAACTCGTCTTAAAGGGATTTCGGAAGATGTTCGAGAGGAGCGGTGGAATAGAACACCAGATTTTTAGGGACACCAATTTTTTTTTTAATATATATAAGTGAGCTTAGACTAAAAAAACTTGATTAAATAGTCTTGCTTTGGACTAAAAAGAGAGAAAATTATAAGTAAGCTTTGGACTTGATTAAATAGTCTTGATTAAATATATATAAGTAAGCTTGGACTAAAAATTAAAATTGCTACAATCTTATTTGCGATCTATAATATCACAAATTAGATTAAATAATCTTGCTCCAATTTCAACCGAAAATGATTTTATTAAAGAATCTTGATTATGAACATATTATTAATGATTTTGCAGCAAAAAAATGAAAAGAGAATGATGTTCAAAGATTAAGAGGATGATGCTACTGATACATGTTCCGATTAATAGTCGCATGAATGACTACTTTTGTCACAATTATATTGTAGTTTTGATTTAGTGTAAAATGTTTAATATTGTTGTAATCCTTTACTTTTTAACAATTATATATACTAGTGGCCAAATGGGCACGTTCTGTACTTGTGTGATCCGATTTGATGAAAATAAAAAGGTGTTGAAAAAATATTGAATGGTTTGGTGAAAACAAAAATATATAGAAGTTATTTTTTATTTGAGGGAATAAGCTATTAAGATAGTAGTTAAGAATAGTGTTAAAAAAATGTATAAGTTGAGAAGATTTTTAAAAAAAATGTTAAGGGTATTGTGGGAATAAAGAAAAAAAGGCTACACCAATATTATGTTTTTCCTTTATATATAGTATAGAATAGATAATTACATACCTTATTAATCTGTCAAAAATAGATAAAATTATGACTTATAAAAAAATAGGGCACCAAATTCAATATTCCGACAGGGCATCCAAAATTTTGGGGACGACTCTAATAATAAGTGTCATTTTTATATATTTTGCAATAGTGAAGTGATATTTATGACACTTATTAACTTAAATTGATAGAAAACTTATCAATTTCTGCAAGTTATTGTATATGTTTAATTAGGAATTAAAATTTTAGAAGGGTGGTATTTACATATTGTCTCGTGTTTGTAGGTTAAAAAGAGTAACCAATTAGAGAGGAAAAGGTCAAAGTTGAAAAATTAAATACTAAATTTTAGTTTGATGCAAGTTTTGTGGATGAGTGAGCTATTTTGGCTGAGTGCCATTTTTTGACTTGGCAAATATGAATTTTTTTGTTACGAATCTAGGTTAAAAAGATTGGTTGGAAATATGAGATAAATTTTGCTAAGCAGATTTAACCGGTCTTAGAAGACTGTTTACACAACTGTCAATTATTTTCATTGTGAAGATAATTGATTTATTAAGCAAAATTTCACTCACTCAACTACTGCAAAAGGTCGTTTGTTGGGGGATAATCTCATATTAATAGGGAGAGCAGAGCAATATTATAGAAGCTTGGGAAATCGACTTCAATAATGAATCTCATCTTTAAGACCGGTCTAACATAGTTAGAGGCCTAAAGCAATTTCTATTGTGTAGTCTTATAAAACAAAAATTACATACGACTATAAAAAGTAAACAAAAAGTCTAAATATTACTAAGATCTATGGTTGAACTAAATTAAATAATACTCTTATGCATTATTTTTTATTTGTTATTATATAATGATCGCTATTAAAGATATTGATGTTTGTTTTCTTGTTCTGAACGATTTTTTTGAACTGGCCACTCATGAAATAATCTTTAGATTTTTTTTTTTTTTTATTAAAACAATCTTTCATTTTAACTACTGCTTGGAAATGACTTTCTAAATACAAATCTAGAACAATTCATATGTGCATGTTAATTGCTAGGAATAACATTAGATTTACAATCACAAGTAATATTGTGGTCTTGTGGGATCATTAATTAATGCTATCATATTGATGTATTCATATTTTTACTGTGCATGTTAACTCAATTCATATTTTTTATGTGAAAAAAAACTACAACATCACCCCACGTAAGTATTCTAAAAGCATTTCACCGTTCCTTACATCATGGAACACATTCAAATTAGATGAGCGCAATTATATATCTCGAATTTGGTTACCAAAATAAATCGGACTCATCCAGTAAAAATATATGGAGTGGCGATATATAACAACCATGACCATCATAAGTATTTCATCAAAAATCTTAAATTTGATTTGAGTCAGGAATTTTGGGAATATTTAATAGATAGTAATTCAAAGTGAACTAAAAATGTTAGTTTTAAGTTTGTTGTATGCTGTTACTTGTGTAACAAGTTAACAGAAGTTAGTTAGTGGTGTAGGATAGTTAGTTGAGTTAGTTGCTTCATGTGCAAGTAACCATAGTTGGTTAATGCTAACTCATTAGCTTTGTGTATAAATACCATACTACACCTTGTAATCACTAACACTTTGATCATTAATAAGAATCTTCCTCTTTCTCTCAAAATCATCTCTAAAAGAATCATTCACTTTTCATTGTTCATTGTTCTTTAGTTCTAACAAACTGGTATCTAGAGCCTCAAGGTTCGTGGCACTCAAGAATTGATCAAGATCCACTGAAACTTGATCAATTATCTCAGAAAGAAGATGACAAGTCAATTAGAAACTCTCAGCAACAGTTTTGGTGGTACACTCCCAATTCTTGATGCAACAAATTGGGATCGATGGAACAAGCAAATGAAAGTGATTTTTGGATTCCAAGAAGTGCAAGATGTGGTGGAAACAACAATTGGTGAGTTAGCTGAAAATGCAACAGAGGCTCAAAGGAATGCACATCGTGCCTTAAAGAAAAAGGATTTCAAAGCAATGTTCTTCATTCACCAATGTGTAGATCTGGTGAATTTCCATAAGATAGAGAATGCAAGCTCAGCTAAGGAGTCTTGGGACATTCTTGAGAAGGTTCACTCTGGGAATGAGAAGCTCAAGCAGGTTCGGTTACAAACTTGGAAGAGAAAGTTTGAACTGCTACAGATGGAAACAAATGAAAGCATTGCAGATTACTTCAACAAGATCACCAACATCACCAATCAAATGAGAAGCTGTGGTGAAACCTGTGATAATCAATCTATTGTTGGTAAGGTTATGAGAACTTTATCTCCTAAGTTTGATTATATCACTGTTGCTATAATGGAAACCAAAGATTTGACAACACTCACACTGGATGAGTTACAATGCACATTGGAATCACATGAACAAAGAATCATGGAGAGGATAAAAGATAGAGCCACTGATCAAGCATTGCAGGCACATGCAGTTAAGAAAGGAAATGGAAAATGGAAGGGCAAAGACAAGTCCAAGAAACAGAATAACACTCAAGATAACTCAAAGAAAAGTAATGATCAAGGTGAGTCTTCATCACAAAGCACTGGTTCAAATCAAGATAAGAAGGGGAAATTCAATTTGAAGAGTATTCAGTGCTACAATTGCCAGAAATTTGGACACTTTGCAAAAGATTGTAGAGGCAAGAAGGTTCCAAGATACTCCAACAAGCAAGATTCTGATGCTCACTTAGCACAAGAAGACAGTGAATCAGAAGTTGATCAAATGCTGCTAATGGCTACGGTAACAGATGAGGAAGATCATCATGAAGGTTGGTATCTTGACACTGGCTGCAGTAATCACATGACAAGTCACGGAGAATGGTTGGTGAATTTCAATGATTCCTCAAAAACAAAGATCAGATTTGCAGATAATAGGACCATTCCAGCTGAAGGTGTAGGTGATGTTCTGATAAAGGGCAAGAAAGTGAATCAATCACTCATCACATGTGTTCTATATGTACCAGCAATGAAGACTAATTTGCTCAGTATGGGTCAATTGTTGGAGAAGGGTTTCATCATGCATCTAGAGAACAATGTCATGGAGGTGTCTGATTCACACAAGAACACTATTTCGAGAGCTCCACTATCTCAAAATAGAACATTTCAAGTTCAAATTTCTGCAAATGAATGTCTGGCTAGCATCAAGATTAGTGATGAAGCATGGTTATGGCACATGAGGTATGGTCACTTAAATTTCAAAAGTTTGAGTTATCTGCAAAATAATGAATTAGTGAAGGGTTTGCCTGCAATTAAGATTCCAAGAGATATCTGTCAGCACTGCTTGTTAGGCAAGCAATCTAGAAAATCATTTGTTAAGGAAGTAGCTATGAGGGCAAAACAGATACTTGATGTTGTGTATATTGATGTGTGTGGACCTTTTGACACATTGTCATTAGGAGGAAGCAAGTATTTTGTTTCATTTATTGATGAGTTCAGTAGGATGATGTGGATTCAGTTAATGAAGAGTAAAGATGAAGTGCTTCAGAATTTCAAAACATTCAAGTTAGAGGTGGAAAAACAGTCAAGTAAGAAGATTAAGGTGCTAAGAAGTGATGGTGGAGGTGAGTACACATCACATGAGTTTAGTTCATTCTGTGTAGCAAATTGCATTAAACATGAAGTTACAGCACCTTACACACCTCAACACAATGGAATAGCTGAAAGAAGGAATAGAACAATTATGAATATGACAAGATGCATGTTGAAAGAAAAGGGATTACCACATAGCTTCTGGGGTGAAGCTGTAGTTACAGCTTGCTATGTTCTAAACAGATGCCCTACAAAGAAATTGAATCAAGTACCATAAACTATATGGTCAGGACACACACCATCAGTCAAACATCTAAGAGTATTTGGTTGTCTTTGTTACAAACACATTCCTGATCAGAAGAGGAAAAAACTTGATGACAAGAGTGAGGTGATGATTATGATAGGCTATCACACTGCAGGTGCCTATAAACTCTACAATCCTATCACCAAGAAAGTCACAAGCAGCAGGGATGTTACTTTTGAGGAAGATAAGAGCTGGAATTGGAATACTACTCCTGAAACATCTAAGAAATATGTTCCATTTCAGTTACTTGATGAAGAAGTCACAAACCTAGAAAGTATGCAGACACCACCTCCCAATGCACATGAGCCTGGTGCATTAAGAAGATCAGAGAGGGGTCAAATTCCAAATAGAACACTGCAGGGATATGAAATAATTCCTGATGATATGATCACACCAGATGGAGATATAGTCCACCTAGCACTATATGTTGACACTGAGCCTTTAACTTATGAACAAGCAGCCAAGTATGAAGAATGGAGGTGTGCTATGGAAGAAGAAATAGCATCCATAGAAAAGAATAAGACATGGAATTTAGTTCAGTTACCTGCCAACAAGAAACCTATAGCAGTTAAATGGATTTACAAATTGAAGCATCACCCTGATGGCACTATAGCTAAGTACAAAGCAAGGTTGGTGGCAAAGGGCTTTCTACAGAAGCATGGAATTGATTTCACTGAAATTTTTGCACCAGTTGCAAGAATTGAAACTGTGAGACTAGTAGTTGCAATAGCAAATCACTTTGACTGGGAATTTGTTCAATTAGATGTCAAGTCTGCATTCCTTAATGGCAAACTTGAGGAGGAAGTGTATATTGAACAACCTCAGGGATTTATAGCTAAAGGACAAGAAGATCATGTGTTGAAGCTGAACAAAGCTCTATATGGCCTAAAGCAAGCACCAAGAGCCTGGAACCTGAGGATAGATGAATTTCTTAGCAAAAATGGATATTCTAAATGCACAGTGGAGCATGGAATCTATGTTAAAGGTACATCTCATAATAGACTTTTCATAGTGTGTCTGTATGTAGATGATTTGCTAATAACTGGCAGCAGCAAAGAAGAAATTGACAAGCTCACAAAGTTGTTAAGTTCTGAATTTGACATGACAAATTTAGGAGGTTTGAAGTATTTTCTTGGGCTAGAATTTACTAAGACAAGTAGTGGTATGTTGATACATCAGAAGAAGTATGTTTCAGATATACTAAAGAGGTTTAATATGATGAACTGCAACCCAGCCAACACCCCAATGGAAACTGCTTCAAATTTAAATGCTGATGATGAAGGCAAATCTGTGAATAGTACTCACTATAAACAGATAGTAGGAAGTCTAAGATATGCTTGCAATTCAAGACCTGATATATGTCATAGTGTAGGGATTGTCAGCAGATTTATGCAATCACCTAAGCTATCTCATATGCAAGCTGTGAAGAGAATTTTAAGATACTTGCAGGGCACAATTGACTATGGTGTTTTGTATTCCAAAACAGACAAAGATCAGAAGAAGCTAGTTGGTTATTGTGACTCTGACTGGTCAGGTGACAAGGTTGAAAGAAGAAGCACAATGAGATATGTTTTCACTTTGTTCAACTGTCCTATATCATGGAGCTCAAAGAAGCAGACAGTAGTTGCTTTATCTACATGTGAAGCTGAGTATATCTCTGCCTGCAATGCTGCTTGTCAAGGCATATGGCTGCAATCCTTGCTGCAGGAAATGAAGATTGATGTAGAACATGAAGTTGAATTGATGGTTGACAACAAATCTGCTATTAACCTGGCCAAAAACCCCATAGCACATGAGAGAAGTAAGCATATAGAAACTAAGTTTCATTTTTTGAGAGATCAAGTTACAAAGGGGAAGATCAAGCTGTCTTATTGCAACACAAACATTCAAATGGCAGATGTGCTCACTAAGCCATTGAAGATTGATAGATTCAAGGATTTGAGAAGAATGATGAATGTACAAAGCCTTGAGACTTTGAATTAAAGGGGTGTAATAGATAGTAATTCAAAGTGAACTAAAAATGTTAGTTTTAAGTTTGTTGTATGCTGTTACTTGTGTAACAAGTTAACAGAAGTTAGTTAGTGGTGTAGGATAGTTAGTTGAGTTAGTTGCTTCATGTGCAAGTAACCATAGTTGGTTAATGCTAACTCATTAGCTTTGTGTATAAATACCATACTACACCTTGTAATCACTAACACTTTGATCATTAATAAGAATCTTCCTCTTTCTCTCAAAATCATCTCTAAAAGAATCATTCACTTTTCATTGTTCATTGTTCTTTAGTTCTAACAATATTCTTGGCATTAGCTCTAGTACCACTAGTGAAGACCAAATTGAATTTGTGCTTAAATTTGGATTCTCTATATTTGAGTTTTCTAAATTCTCCTTCATTTCATTTCGCTTCTAAAGAAAAATTTCTCCTTCATTTGGACAAAAACTAATTAAAAAAGAGAAAATATTACATAATTCACAAGTGCATTTATGTATGTTTAAAGATAAAAATATCCTGAATTTTTGTCTAAATATATAAATTGTTGAAAATGTGACTTTAGGCAATCAAAATTTTGCATGCCCAATCATCTTAAACTGAAAATCATTATCATGAACTTCAAAATTTTGCATTCCGTTACCGAAAATAAATAAATTATGCATTGCATAGGTGTTATGTTGTTTGAGGTAATTCCATTCTTCTTTTTTTCCTGTAAAAAATTCTTCCACTTTCTTAATTAACTCATCATGAAGGATAATAACTTGAATATAAACCTCTATCCTCGAGAGCTTAGCTCAATTGGTAGGAACAATAGCATTTTATATGCAGGAACTAGGGTTTGATTTCTGGACACTCCATTTATTCACCTTATGGGTTGATTTTCAAACCACTAAGCTATCTAACAAAAAAAAAAACTTGAATATAAACCCCATAGAAAGAGGTGCCAACATATTTATATACAAATCTAGAATGTAATTGAAGTCGGTATAACCAAGAATAAAGAGATTTTTATAGTTTGATATTTTGTTATTTCAATACTTCATCCGGTCATAATTATAAATAAAATATACTTTATCGATTTATTTAGTTCATAATATGTATTATATATTTCAATTATTTAAAAAATGAACATTTGCTGGTTATAGTTATGTTCATAGAGGTTTCCTACTTTTTTGGGTTGATAACATTCCAAAATGTCTACAATTTGGCCGGCAAGTTTCCAAATTTCCTTCTTGTCATTGATGTCTTGCATCAAATGATCTTTCCCATTTTCTGGCCTTTGTGTTGATGCATACAAAGTGTCTAAAAATGGAAAATTATTTTTGGCGTCATACAGATTACTCGCACACCCTATATATTTCTCATTTTACTCCGCTACTTAAGTAGCGGATGTTATAAAAATAAAAAACTTAGAAAAATGTCATTCGCTACTTAAGTAGCGAACGTTATAATAGTAGATTGTTTTTGGGGTATCCACTATTTAAGTAGCAGACATATATATTATGGTAAAATTATAGGACGCGCGAGAAAAATTGTAACGTAGCAAAATGACTTTTCTTAAAAATGTGTTAGAAAAACCTTTACAAATGGATCAACCATGTTTCAGAAAACACTTTTAATTCAATGGAAACACATTAACTTAATCTGAAATTACTGTAACAACATCCAATCATCTAAGAACAAACAAAAGTAAAAGGAAAGGTGAAAATATGAATTTGTAAGAACCAACACAGGGTTTAAAAATGTCTTGGAAAAACTCTCAAAATAGATCAATCATGTTACAAAACACTACTACTACCAATTAGTTATATTCACAAATTCAATTATCAAATAACAGGGTAAGTGATGCCTACATGCAGGGATTATTTACTTTTTGTTTTTAATTATTGGATGGTCAATTTTCCCCACTAATAATAGTGCCTTGCTTGTACCCAAAATAAATAAATATAGTTGTAAAAATAGAAATTAAAGTTGTAAAAATAGTTTTTCTCTTATAAATTTATGAAGAATCAAATGCATAGTTGTAATTTTTGAATGATTGTTTTGTTACATTCATAAAGAGAGTTTTTTTGGTTTTTACAGGGTTACAAATGAAGGAAATTTTTTCCTATAATATTTTCAAAAGAGTAATGCTAAATGGTACGAAGGATGAAAACAAGAAATACAAGAAATGCTGATCTGTACTATTGTAATTGGTGGGTTAAATTAATTAATTCATATTTTTAAGGAAATCATGGTGGGTGTGGTTGTTAAAGTTTTAATTTACAACTTTGCTTATTTCTCAACTGCCTGCCACATCATTCTCACATTTCTTGAGTTGAGTATCTCGTACCAACCAGCATTTTCCTTTTCAAAATATGAAGGCAAGTAGATAGCATTTATAATTTGTAGATGCAACTATATAAGGTGTCTTAGATTTTTTTTTATTTCTCTTTTTTTACTTAATGACAATGATGTTATTTAATTATGAATTTAATGGATATGCACAGTCACTGTAAAACAATATTACACATACCTCTAATGAAAATCCACCAATTTGCCACATCACCTCACTCTTGTATCGTTATTTTGAAACTACTTGTATGTCATGGATGGATAGTAGTTTCTTATTGGATGTCCGTGTAAAACTATTTTACATCGACAATGTATGTACATTAAACTCTTTAATTATTTGGTTCAAATTTTTTTATTTGAATGTTAATTATTTGGTCCAAATGATGTTTTATTATTATTATTATTATTTATATTAGATGTTATTATTTTGGTGAGGCATAAATTAATTTTTAAAAATATAACTATTTATTTATTTTATATATAAAATTATATTTTGTCTCGTTATTGTATATGGTTGTGTCCCCACTAACTAGACATGCATATTAATTGGTCGTGAGATGAGTTTGGGCCTTGGCCCACTTAGACATTGTCTTATTGAAATTGAAACTTGGCCGCGCATAAGACTTGCACGCTTCAAGGCGTAACCCTGCCTCTTTCTGATTTTGTGTTATCTTAGCTTAGAAGCTACGCATCTTTTCCATTAATTTAGAATTAACAAAACTTAAAAGAAAACTAATAGTTAATTCAAAAGACTTGTTCTAATGATAAAAATATAAAAGAAAATTGAATTTAAGAGGTTCCGAGTTACATTTAATGAGAGATAAATATATTTACCTTTAACCTTAAATTTTTTGTGTAAAAATAGTTAACAATACATAAAACACAATATTTGACCACAAGAAATTCTAGTAGTAAAAATAGTTTAAAACGAATTAAAACAGTTAACAATACATAAAACAGTTAACAATAATATGTTTTAAAATATGTGTAATTTTCAATGTTTTATGTATTTTTTTCTGATCAAGTAATTTAGTGGTTAGAAATTCCACTTTTAGGATGGATAAGTGGAACGAACGGGGTTCGAACTCCGATCCCCTGCATATATAATGCAATGTCCCTGCCAACTGAGTTATATGACTTCAATGTTTTATGTATTGTTAACTATTTTTACTACTAATATTATTGGCATTATTTTCAAATTTTGTATTAATTTATATACAAATAAATTTAAACTTTTAAATGTATTTTACCTATAAGATATATCTATCCAACTAAACATCACAGATACCTAAAAAATTTTATCTATATAAGCAATCGCAAGAGTACACTACACTAACCTTCTCGAGGTCCCACAAACACATATATCGTATATTATAATCTATAGTGCATATTGGCGCTTCTAAGTAAATCATGCATTGTAGTATTGTACATGGCTTTATCATTTTGTTATATAGATAGCATGGTGGCTTTCCATGCAAGACACACACACATCACATTGATTAATTAATAATGAGTGGGAGAATTATGGAGAAATTGAATTTGTATGGTTTGAGCCATCTCTTCGTTACCGTTTTTCTTCATAACTTATCGACATTCATGGTGGTACCGGCCATCACCGATGTCACGATGGCAGCGCTTTGTCCCGGACAAGATGAATGCTCACTTGCCATCTACCTCACTGGTTTTCAACAAGCGGTACGTAATTTGTTCCAACAACATCAAATATACTTAATTCAGCATTTGAAGTTAAATTCCCACAGCTAGATTTTTTTTGTTTTTTAAAGTGTCGAAGTTAATAGTTACCGTAGTTGTTATGTTGATACTTTTCTCATAGCTAGATTAGATAAATGGGCATGAGCCCATGAATCGGTGATGTTTGATATTTCACTTTTTTGTTTTATTTTAATTTCACCTCTATTTATATATACAATGATATAATTGATGATAACATTGTATGGTGATTTTTTAATGTTTTTTTTTCAATCAAGTAATTGTATTCATAAGTGGTTAATGAACTCTCTTAAGAAGAATCGTTTTTAAGAGATTGATGGAAACAATTATCATATCCTGACCAAACTCTGAATTAACAGGACCCATTTTTCTATTTTTTTTTCTACGCAAGGACCCATTTTTCTATAGGAACTAACAAATTGGTGATTTTTTTTTTTGTTTGAAAGAAATTAATTCGTTATCCAATTATTGATAAGTACAAATAAAAATTATGATATATATATATATATATGTATTTTACAATAATAATTAAGATATATTTATTGTTGAATTATATGTCAAATTTTCATATAATTTTTTGTATTAACCCTCTAATTTTTAGAGGTAGGATCCTCAATAATTTAGATTTTATTTTATATTTAATTCACTATAAGTATAATCACTTTTTATCATCACAAAATCAAACATAAACTATGTTCATTGTGAATGGACAAAAGATTCTTCCTCGTGATTTTTTTTTCCACATATGAGACAAAAGAGTTTTGATATAAAAAAGACAAAAGAGCAAGAAACTTCCTTAGGTAGGAATACTTTGGGAGAAGAATTTTATTTTTAGTGGTTATTGGGCTAATTATTGGATCAAGCGGAGGTAGTTTCCAACTTATATTTTATTGGGCCCACCGGAAATATCAAACTAGAAACAAAAGAAAAATTATACTCCATACCCCCATAACTATTCCACTACCCCACATTAAAAAGAAATAAAGAAAACAATAATTCTATTTTTTTTTGGTGTTTGATTATGTTACAAGCAAGGTAAATACTAGTGTGGTATTTTAGTTAAAATTGCATAAAATAGCAAACATTTAACACGTATTCCCTTACACATTCCTCACTTTGCCGATCCCGATCCATTTCTCCTCGAGTGAGACATGAAATCCCTCCCAATCCTTTAAATTTTTTATTTTTGTATATGATCCTTTAATTCTTTAATTAATACTCGTCTAATCTCATATATAAGCAACAATTTGCTTTATAAATTTATTAAATAACTGATATAAAAAACAAATTTTTATTTATACATAAGAACGGAGAAAGTACATGCATTATACTTTATTTCATTGTTCTAGCATGTGAATAAGTATGTGATTTGTGCAGATGATAGGATTGGGAACGCTTGTGACGATGCCCCTTTTGGGTAGTCTCTCCGATAAGTATGGGAGGAAGGCTATTCTCACACTTCCTATGACCCTCATGATTATTCCCTTGGGTAATTCTTTCATTCAGTTTTTTTTCAATTGTTTAATTAAATGTAACTTTTTTTATTAAAAAAAATTATTTTACACTAACATTCAATAAAAATTAAAAATCTACTATATTGTCATGTGTCGTAAATCAAATATGCAATAGAAATTACTAGCCTTAAATTAATAGTCACTATCCTTGACCAAAAAATAAATGTTACTATCAAATGATATGATTTAATGTTTGTAATGCATTTGTGGTGGTGTTTTCACAGGAATATTAGCATACAGTAGGACAAAAACATTCTTCTATGTGTATTACGTGTTTAAGATCATCATTTTCATGATCTGTGATGGATGCATTCCTTGCCTCGCTCTAGCTTATGTTGTAAGTCCAACCAAACTCTCAACAATTTTTTTCTTCAACCAAATTCAAAATTTACAATGTATGTGCATGCTAATTAAATCTAAAAATCCAATTAACTTAGTTTTATTTGATTTATAATATTAATATATAATATAATGTAGGCAGATAATGTTCCAGAAGGTGGGAGAAGCACTGCATTTGGAATTCTTTCAGGGATAGGATCCTCTGCTTTTGTGTGTGGTACTCTAGCAGCTCGTTTTCTATCTACTGCTCAAACTTTTCAGGTGCTTATTTCTACTATTAATGCTTCTATCTAATTCATTTTAAAAAATTATTACTGAAAACATTAATTTTATATAATATATATATTCAAGATAATTACACATAAACAAAAAAGTAGACAGATAACAATTTATATTTTATGAATTGTATTTTCTTCTTCAATAATAAGGTTTCCACTTTTGCTGCGGTGCTCGGAGCAGTTTACATGCAAATTTTCCTTCGAGATTCAGTCATGGATCAAAACAACGTCCTTTGTATCCCAATCATTTCAAATGAAAAGCCGACAATTTCTAAAATAAATGGTAAATCGAAATCCAACATGTCGATATTGAAAGCATTGCGTTCTTTGCAGGATCTAACATCTTTCCTCAATAGTAGGTATGTGTTGGAATTTTTATTCCTATAACCTTTACCTTATTTATTTTTCAGGACTAATGTTATTTACTTGTTTTGCACTAATGCAATGTCATAATAGTTATAAGTGCTTTCTCCAATTTGCAGCAAGACTATAACTCAAGCAGCAATTGTTGCATTCTTCAGCAATCTTGCAGATGTTGGCTTTCATGGTTCAATGATGGTATATATTTTCTAATTTTCTCCCTTATTATACTTATGATTTAATGTTTTGTAAAATGTTCAAGTTATGATATTATTTATTTTACATCAATTAGAACTATAGTAATTTAAATTTAACACTTGATTCTTCTTGTGCAGTATTACTTAAAGGCTCAGTTTCATTTTGATAAGAATCATTTTGCTGATTTAATGATCATTTCTGGTATTGCAGGAACTGTATCACAGGTAATTTATTTGGTATTTGTCGAGTGAGTCTTTAGTTTCTTTGAGTTTATTGTAAATATTAATATTGAACATCGATGATCACAGCTTTTTCTTATGCCTATATTTGCTCCTACTTTGGGCGAGGCAAGACTTCTTTCGATCGGACTATTTTTTCACTTTGTACATGTAAGCATTTTTTTTCTTGTGAAGTTATATAAAAAGATACATTTTTGTAAAATTCTAAATTAGTGATATTAAATGGAATGCAGATGTTCATGTACAGCATAGCATGGTCCTCCTGGGTATGTCTTTTGCTACTCTATTGTTAACTATAATTAGTGGAGCTTGCGTAGTTTATTTGATCACTTTTTCTATGTATGCTTCTAATGTCCTTTTTTGGGGACATCCGATAAAATGTAAACGATAAAAAAAAGATTACCATGACCTCTGCGTAAGGATAGGATGGACAAATCGGGCTTCTACCTTTTCACTTCCGCATTCTCTTTTTACATTTTATTAACTACTAATTATGTGTACATGTTGATAGGTTCCTTATGCTGCTGCAATGTTCTCAATTTTGTTTGTTTTTTCACAACCATGTGTGAGTTTCTTTCCTCATTTTCTATATATATATTTTTTTTATTTAAATGGATTTTCCCCTTTGATTGTCCATGAATTGTTTCTTCAAAACATAGTTTTGATTAATTTACTCTTTCATTTCTTGTAGATACGAAGTATTGTGTCTAAACAAGTTGATCCCCACGAGCAGGTATCATCTTAATAGTACCGACACTTTAATGTTGATGATTATGCTCTTTACGAATTACAGATCAAAATTTTAATGAATGCTCTTTATTTATTTTTTTCCTTCACTTATCTTATTCTCTTAGGGAAGAGCTCAAGGTTGCATCTCAGGCATATGTTCAATTGCTCATATTGTATCTCCCTTGGTTTTCTCTCCATTAACGGGTGAGTCAAGGTCATTTTGTCTCATTAATTAATTAGGTTTATATTACCATACAAAATTATTAACAAAAAGTTATTTTAATTTTCAGCTCTATTTTTATCTGAAAGGGCACCTTTTAATTTTCCTGGCTTCAGTATATTGTGTATTGGAATTGCTTCGGTAAGAACTTGTATTTTTATTTATAATATTGTTGAATTTGTTTCCATATATACCTTTATCTTAAGTTTTGTAAAATATTTTCCTATGGCAATTTATATGATAAAATTTTGTTTGCAGATGGTATCTTTTCTTCAGAGCATGATGCTGAGAGTGGTTCCTCCCATTTTGAGTTAGATGGACATAATTTATTTCACCCCTGATTTAAAAGATTGTGATCAATACTCGCATAAAGTGGAATTCTTCTTTATTTATTTATAGGAGTTTTGTCTTCAATTGTGCTTTTGATGATCAAACAATGTGTTGAATAAGCATATTTATAGAAGTATATAGTATTTGTTAAGCAATGTGTAAACATCGTGTTATTTTGTACTTGGTTGTCTATCTTGGCTTTAGATCAAAAGACACAGATAAATTTTGAATTCATATTTTAATAGTGATACTGTTCTGGACTGGGCCCTAAGCCCAACAAGGCTCGAGCAATGCAAGACCATCATTCGAGCACCAATCCCATTCGAGGATTCCAACGGTCAGAGATACCAAGCGTATCGTAACGGCCGACACCGGAATGATGAGCATTTAAGGTTCATCATGGCTTTTCAGCCGTTTTCCGGCAGCCAATTGATGGCCATTTAATGTCATCATTGGCCTTAGCCCAATGCAGGGGGCTATATATACTCCTCATTTGTAAGGAGTCAAGTACATTCTACTTTATCTGAAAATCTTCATTCCACACTTACTAACTTAAGCGTCGGAGTGTAAACAGATACACAACCCCCTTCCACTCACCGGAACTTGGGGCGGAGCACCGTACAACGGACGTTGGTCGATTCTGATCGCAGGTAAGATCAGATACCAATTACCAAATGTTCCATTCTCTTTGTGAGTCATATTCATGTCATTGAAATATAGAGATTAATGTTAATTAATATCAGTTTGTCTAAGTGCATATAGAATTTGAAAAAAATCCTGTCCAATTTATTTAGAATTTGTTTAACTGTATTAGTAAGAATAATTTTTTTAAAGTACAACTCAAATAATAAAATGATTTCCAAGACATGTGATGAACATGTGATGAATGTTGATTGTTGAACGAACATGCAATTGCTCAATTCTCTGAACATTTTGTCCTAAACTCTTTCAAACTAACAATAAAAAAATCAGGCCATGTTCTTAGATCGCAATAGTAGAAAATTCCTCTGAATCTAATGTCCACTATTTCATCAATTAAAGAAATGAAATGATATCTAGCCAAAAAAAATGAAATCACAATAGCTAGCATTAAATAAAGTCAACTCAAAGAGATAATTGACATTTCTATATCATAAATAAAGTCAAAAAGAAAACTTATAAGAACCCTTTGATATTTTTGAGTTTAGATATATGAATTTCATTAGCCAGTTGAATTATTAGATTATTATCTATTTGAGTTTTTTACATTCACCTAGTCTAAATATAAGTTTTAGTAAAAGACAAAATAGAGAGATATATTAAGTAAGTGCGAGAAAGACTAAAAACATTGTAGATAATAGTGTAAATGTAGGAAATGTAAAAAATATGAATGTAAAGAATTATAATCTATTAATTATTCGATTTTTGTGAGCATAATTCAGTTGATATAAACATTGTAATATATAAAGGTTGATGATTTGAACTCGCAATTTTTCATTTATTCAACTTAAAAAATTGAAATTATGGTCATATGGATATGCTACTTGAAAGAAAAAATCAATGATCATTTGTGGTAATTATTGTGTCATGCATTTATCAATCTCCTTGAGTTGTTTGTTTTTCTGTTTATCTTTGTCACGATTTATATCCCTAATATATCATGCATTTATCACAAATGTGGTTGTGGGTTCGAATTCCATTTTAAAATTCATGGCTTATGCATATGAAGAAAATTTAGTTGGTAGGGAATAATTCATCATATGTGCGCCATAAATTTTTCGACAGAGATTAGTTATCATTAACGGCGGTGTAAGCTTCATACCAATATTATGGTAAAAAAAATCTACTTAGTGTTGCAGATCTATGGGTACTAGCAAACGATGACTCAGGAAAGTCAGTGAAGGATAAGGGATTAGTGGGCGGACAGTGTAGTTCCCCCTTTCGTTGTTCTTGGTACTAGGGCCGATCCCATCCAGTCAATCCTTGCTTTCGACTCAGAAGTCGTATCAACTTTCCCAAGCAGTTAAGCTGGGAAGAAATAAATTCGCAGCCTTCTCAAGGAATCGGGCAGCGGAGTGCTGGCTCTTTACTCCAGCCCTGAAGTATTCTGCTCAAAGCATTGACCCACTGGAGTCTTTGGTAGCTTGAAAATTTTGGGGGTCGGTGGCTACCTAAGGAAACTCCGATTCGATATGCCCTCCAGCTGAGAGGCATCTACCTCATCCCAGTTTGCGTTTTTCAGATAGCCGAGATCTGTTAGCTTAAGACCCATTCTAATATGTTCCCTGTTTTCTTCGTCGCCAAAGCCTCAATACCTACTTTGGGTCCCAAAAGGGACGGGATAAAACCCACAATAAAGAACGGGGGTCATCCACTCCGTCGCTGGGTAGTCAACTTTATCTGTGACTCTGAGTACAAGATTTCCAGGATCAAGAAACTCGAGGGCCCATTGATAGAGGATGCTGACGAATCAGGCATAGGTTCCAACAAGACCCGCTCGTCGAAACTCTTCCGGCTGTCAGCAGCCGGCTCCCCCGAGGTCGATGCGCCGTGGGAGAAGGGGTCCTCTGACTCCCAGTCGGGTTGCCTTCTCAAGTCTCGCCGGTATTGCCTGTAGGTCGTGATGTGCCTCGAGATGGCCGTCTCCTGTCCCACGTGGAGCACCGGCCGCCGATACAGTGACCATGCTTATCAGCTCTGACCATTTCCCGGATCGACCCGATTTTCCCAAATGCCCACCACCGGCCGGCCCCTCCTCCCCTGCCTCTTGAAGGAAGAGGTTTTGAGCTTGCAGTTGTAGCCGGAGGGAGGTCATCCCCTCGTCAATAGCCTGCGTGCGTGCTGGCTCCATCTGCGCTGGAGCGTTGCTTTATTTGCTCGCATTGTTCCAGTGAGGAAGGGCACTCATTTGTCGGTGGAGCTTACTTGTTTTGCTCCCCCGTCGATGCCTGGGCACATATCTGCCTCTGGTGATGGGACATATGGATCGAATGCAGCATAAGGGTCAATGGTAGCAACCCGCAGAATTCACATCATAAATCGCCAGTACACAAACGAAATATTGAATTGCGTATAGAAATAAAACGAACCACGAGTTTGGCCTTTCCTCTGCCCAGAAAGTAGCAGCCCCCCCCCCCATTGCTAGTAGGTTGATGGGTGACGCTTCCATTCTAAAGAGGCGCCGTCTCCGCCCCAGTCGTCATTCCAATACTCTTCTTCTTTCCCTTGAATAGCTCTTCAACTTGAATTCGGGCCAATTGAATATCATGGACGGAGGGAGAGGTGGATTTTGACCCGATACAAAATCACTGGTGCCGCAGGCGCAAAGTATGGTAAGCCTGTGCCGGGGGAGCATAACATAGGTAGGAAAGGGAAGCAAGGACGGTGGAAGAGTCGGGGCGCTACTTTGATTCAAAAGGTAACCGACGGTTCCCGACTTTATCCTGCTCGAGTGAAGGAATTACAGGACTCCTCCTCGGAGGACACAGGGTGTGATCTATCAATAGCGAACTTCCGGTCAACTTAAATATCTTCACATTTATCTTCCGATCAACTGTTATCTTCTGGTCAACTTGATTATCTTCATAGTTATCTTCTGGTCAACAATTATCTTCCGGTCAAGTGGTCAACTTGATGGGGGAAAGGCATGAGTGCAGTTGGATCTTCGGAGTCCTCAGCCAAAAAGTCCAACGCAGTCCTAAGCCAAAAAGTGTGACCCTAAACTAATTCAAGTTCATGTTCGCATTCCCGCTACCTACACGTGTTTATTATATTTATAATTAACTTCAAAATTAGAAGCCAAGTCCAAACAACAAACAAAACTGGTGGTGGCTAATCTTTGCTTTTTCTCTCCCGCTCAACAACCAAACCTCCTTTTCCAAATTCCAATCTATACTCATCGCATTATAATTAATTAATCAATTATTTCAATATATTTCATTTGATTCGATTTCATTTCATTTTTCTCTCATACCAGATTATACCAAAAACAAAATTCTGTTTCGTAACGGCAATGCTGTAAGCCATCGCCGTTGTCCGTAACGGCGATCGGTGATAGTGAGCGTTTCATCTTCCTCCTTAACGCTCCCTATCACACCCTCACATTTCTTCTTCTCTATCTCTCGTTAACGGTTCCGTCACCGGTAACAACAATGACTCCTCAGAAACCAGACTCCGTCGTTTACCTTCACGGTAACCTCGATTTGAAAATCGTTGAGGCTCGTTATTTACCAAACATGGACATGTTTTCAGAGCGTTTGCGAAGATTTTTTTCCTCTATTAACAAATGCAGCAATTCAATTAGTGGTAAAAACAGAAACCATCCGCCACGTCATCATCATCATAAGATAATCACCAGTGATCCATACGTAACCGTTTGTCTCGCCGGTGCTACGGTGGCGCGTACGCGCGTTATTTCAAACTCGCAATCACCACGATGGGAAGAGCATTTTAAGATTCCCTTGGCTCATCCTGTTTCTCAGGTTGAATTCTACGTGAAAGATAATGACATGTTTGGCGCTGATTTGATCGGAGTCGCAGTCGTTTCTGCTAAGAGGATCTTATCAGGTGAAAATATCAGTGATTGGTTTCCGATTATAGGTTCTGGTGGTAAACCTCCAAAACCTGATTGCGCGGTTTTTCTTGAGATGAAATTCACCAGGTGTGATGATAATCCTCTTTACCGTTCCGGCATTGCGCCCGATCCGGAGAGGTTTTCGGTTCAGGATTCGTATTTTCCAGTTCGGAAAGGAGGATCGGTGACGCTGTATCAAGATGCACACGTTCCGGATTCGATGTTGCCGGGGATTGAATTGGATGATGGTGTTGAATTTCAGCAGGGGAAGTGTTGGGAAGATATCTGTCACGCAATATTGGAAGCACATCATATGGTGTATATTGTTGGTTGGTCAATTTTCCATAAGGTGAAGCTTGTTAGAGAACCAACAAAACCCTTACCAAGTGGTGGAAATTTGAATTTGGGGGAATTACTCAAGTATAAATCACAAGAAGGTTTACGAGTTTTACTGTTGGTTTGGGATGATAAAACTTCACACAGCAAATTTTTCATTAACACGGTACTTTTTCTTTTTGTGTAATTTCTACGTAGATTAAGATTAGAGTAACAGATATATTTTAATCATTTTGTTGTTGATTTTCATGAATTTGTCATGCTTTTAGGCTTGAAGAGAAGATTGTGTTGATTAGTAATATGATATATTGATGTTATATGCATTAGAATGGTTTGATAACAAAACAAATTAAAAGTCATTGTCCCCACTTCTTCCTTTTTCCAAAAATGGAAGAAAAAGTGACTGATTAAGTAAATGCTTACTTTACCTTATATAGGAGCAGTTTGATGATGTCTCTGCTAATGAATTTGGATTATACTGCATTCTAGATCTTCAAAAAATATTTAAATACCTGGTGACCATGACAGATACTTTCATACATGTTGATCAATGATTTATTATGATATAGGCTAGCATCTCTAATGCAATGCTGTCAAATTTTAAGAACTAAAGACAGTTTCTAATTTTATCTAGCATTGATGTTGAGTGAAATGTTAATAATATGCAAGTAGAGATTCTATACAAGGACATACCCTTGAAGCAAATAGTGGTGAATTGTGGGATGCTTTAAGGTAAATTGAGAACACAACTATTATTCTTGCCTTGGAGTAAAAATAGGTAATTGTTCTTAAATCACATGTGAGAACTTCGGGACCACTTAAAGTAACTTCAGAACATCAAACATTGTTCTTAAGAACAACGCATTCAGCTGTTGTCATCTTCATTCTTCATTTTACATTAATTTTACTGTTAATGAATAGAGTTACTGGTTTTGCTGTTTGGGCGTATTTACTTTGTTTGGCATGCTGTCAAGTTTCATTTGGTGTTTGTTGAGCCTTTCCCGGACCTTACAAGTTAATATTTTGGTTGCAGAATGGAATAATGCAGACTCATGATGAAGAAACTCGAAAGTTTTTCAAGCATTCTTCAGTTACATGTGTGTTATCACCACGATATGCCAGCAGTAAGCTTAGCATTTTCAAGCAGCAGGCATGCTTTATGCTATGGTTTATTAGCTTTCCTAGACTTTTTTATGTTTCTGTTTTTAAGTTTTGCATACTTTATCATTCGTTCCATCCTTTTTTAATATCATTCTAAGTTTAAATATATTATTATTGGTGATACAGGATGATATACTCATATAAGATGCTCTCATGCATAACAAATTTTTCATGTGAAAAGTCTATTCCCATGCACAGGATAAACTTCTTGAATCGTAGCATTGATATTGTTAAGATATATCAAATAAAGCCCATGTTAATATGGACTGCATCTTAGAACAATTTAGAATATCATAGATTATCTCTTAGTATTAGTTTTTATCATTACATTATATCTCATAATTTATTTATCATTTTCTGTCAATTATCTCCCCCATATTTAACTAGAATATGGTAAACCAATGTCCAATATGGTGTGGGCATGTGGCACGAGTGAGAGGTACTCTAGTTTAAAAAAAAAAGAAAAGAATACAATATCTTCTATTATATTTTTAAAAAAAATCTATTGATACAGGTAGAGCTTAATGCTGGTCTATTTTTATCACAGCATATCACATCAAATTACACAAAAATATTATGGTCTCTTTTATCTATCTTCTTTCTTTTCCTCAATCCTTAAAATGTTAACTAGCGTGATACTGGATTGGTTGCCAACTTGCCATCCTTTCCTTTGTATGGCCTATTAGTTGAAATTTGAAAGCAAACAAAAAAAAACTGTTTTCTTTCACAATCAATAATTGACTTTTTATGAATCCCAACAGAAATTTTCGAAAGAAAAAAATATTGCTTTGCTTTTAAAAAAATTGGAAAACTTGTTGACTGTATTCGTTGCGCTACATTTCAGGTTGTCGGAACGCTCTTTACGCACCATCAGAAATGTGTGATCGTTGATACCCAAGCACATGGCAATAACCGGAAGATAACCGCATTTATAGGTGGTCTAGATCTTTGTGATGGCCGTTATGATACACCTGAGCATAGACTTTTCCATGATCTTGACACTGTTTATAAGGATGATTATCATAATCCCACATTTTCGGTAAGTTAAAAATTGATGTCAATTCTTCTTCATATTAACATTCCAAATGACATCATTATGAACTTTTTGTTTTTAACCTGACATGTTCAGTTTCTGTTTCCTTTTCTAATAAGTGGAAAAATTCCTCTTTGTTTAAAACCTGATATATTTCTTGGTCTGAAGTCTTAATATTCATATACGACATTGTCTTAGCATGTACTATGATTAACATGTTAAAGTAGAGACAGAATACTTTCAGCAAGTTTGACATGTTAGAATTCTAGCAGTGTTATTGGCACTTCAAATCCAGTAGTAAATGAAAGAGCTCAAGAAACACAGAATTTCAAAGAGAATGAATATGACTGCATAATACAGTCATTGAATCTTTTAGGAAGTGGTTACAATACAAAAATGAAAACATGAGTTAGATATTTATACACATGTTAAGGGGATCAGTGAGTAAGACAACTAATCCCAAACTAACTTAACAGTCAGTAATTACAATAGCTTAGGTGAAGCTTTCTATATAACCGATACATATGCTCTAATACTTCATAAACATAAATTGTCTTGAGGTTTTATTTCATATTGAGATCGTCAGGACACTCTTACCAATTGAAGTTTCTTTTTATCCTCCATTTAATAATAGGAAGGAACCAAGGGTCCAAGGCAACCATGGCATGACCTACATTGCAAAATTGAAGGGCCTGCTGCATATGATATACTCACTAATTTTGAGCAGCGCTGGAAGAAAGCCACCAAATGGTCTGAGTTGGGTCAAAAATTCAAAAGAGTATCTCACTGGCATGATGATTCTTTGATTAAGTTAGAACGCATCTCTTGGATTCTTAGTCCTTCTGAAGCAATGCCAAATGATGATCCTGAATTATGGGTTTCAAAGGATGACGACCCTGAAAATTGGCATGTTCAGGTTACCTGTTCAATGTCTTTAAAGTATAGTTTCTATTTGCATTTTTGTTTTGTTCTTTACAGATAAGTTGATTACTTTATTTTTGTTTTTCACAGGTTTTTCGATCCATAGATTCAGGCTCTTTGAAAGGATTTCCTAAGAATACATATGAAGCTAGGGCTCAGGTGACTTAATCTTTTATAAGATGAACTTAACAAACATAGAGCTGGTCTATGGCTATATGTTACAGAGCCTTTAGTTTTCCTGTCTCACTAATTAAAATTACCCATTGCAGAATCTTGTTTGTGCTAAAAATTTGGTCATAGACAAGAGTATTCAAACAGCTTACATACATGCCATCAGATCTGCTCAGCATTTTATCTATATCGAGAATCAATACTTCATTGGATCATCCTTTGCTTGGCCATCTTACAAAGAAGCAGGTTTTGGCAGAATATTGATATTTATTCATGTAACTTGTTGCATCTGCTTACAGTTTTGATTGCTCATAATTAGAATGTGATAGAGTTTGTTACTTTTAACTTAAGAATGTTTCTCAATATTGTAGTGTTCGCAAAACAGTGCTCATGCACTTTTGCTTACATAGTGTAATCGTGCAACTTCATATTACCATGACGAATTATAAGCTACATTCTGTTATTGTGTGGCTAACTATCTGTTATAGTGTAATCGTGCAACTTCATATTACCAAGCCATGCTCTCTTGATCACTTTGCATTTTGAGCAAACTGTATACTACCGATGATGAATGACAAACTGACGCAAAATAGTTATAAGCTACATGTGGCGATTGTATTGCTAAAACATCTATATGCCATGAAATATCCTTATTTTTTAATCATTGTTTTACCTTCAAATCTGTCCAGTGGGACAAGGTTTGTTTTTTTATCGTTGATCTTTTTTGTTAGTATTTCATTATAACATTTTGTACTAATACTAATAATCCATTCTATGATCAGGTGCTGATAACTTAATTCCAATGGAGTTGGCGCTGAAGATTGTCAGTAAGATCAGATCCCGGGAGAGATTTACTGTTTATATTGTCATTCCAATGTGGCCTGAAGGCGTCCCTTCCTCTGCCGCCGTGCAAGAAATACTCTATTTTCAGGTAATATAGTGTAAAAACGTGGCTAGCATAGTGTGTAGAATTTTAAAATAGTGGATACATTTTTTATCAATCAAATGTTATTGTCATGCTTACTAAAGAGGAATTCACATTTTCAGGGACAAACTATGCGAATGATGTATGAAATCATAGCTCGGGAATTAAAATCTATGAAACTTGACAATAGCCATCCACAAGATTACCTCAATTTTTACTGTCTTGGTAACCGAGAGAAGTTTCCAACTGAAGTTTCAAATCCAAATAATTCACCTTGTGATCATGGCGACATGGTAATTGTTCAAAATGATTTTAGATTTTTAGCACATGTCTATGGAGTTCAAACTTCAAATAGTTAGTCCATTATTTGTTAAAGTTCTTGCTTGCTGCATTTCTCTAGAGTACTACTGGATTGTGAATGTGAAGTATATGACCAATCTAGTTGGTAGAAATGTAGTTCAGGGTTGGTATTCTTATTTTGATAGCATTAGGTTAATATTTTCCTGCAATAATCATCAGGTTTCTGCTTCACAAAATTTCCAACGATTTATGATTTATGTACATGCCAAAGGAATGGTTGTGGATGATGAATATGTGATAGTTGGGTCTGCCAATATCAATCAACGATCTTTGGCTGGATCAAGAGATACCGAGATAGCAATGGGTGCATATCAATCCCGTCATACATGGAGCAAGAAAAAGGGACATCCTCGTGGTCAGGTTTGTACAATAAATTTACTAACTATAGTACTACAAACCTATCTACATGTAATTAGTTATGATTCCATCTTAAGAACTTTTTCCACCCTGTTTTAAAAAAATTACACATGTACGGAACCATACACTCGGATGAGAAAAAAATGTTTAGTCCGGAAGTACGAATCCAAACTGCATAAAACCGTGTTTTCTCTGGAAGTATAACTTCGGACGGCATAAAAAACAGTTTTATCCGAAAGTATACTTTCTAAGTGACTTTAGGTGAGAAATGAAGCTCTCTCCATTTTTCTAGGCCTCTACCCTTTAGAGATCTGAGAAATACACCCCTCATGTATCACTTTACAAAGACTTAATTAATTGAGATATTTGCAGGTATATGGGTATAGAATGTCCTTGTGGGCAGAGCACTTAGGGACCATACATGACTGCTTCAACGAGCCTGAAAGTTTGGAATGTGTGGAGAGTGTGAACAAGATTGCTAAAGAAAACTGGGAAAAGTTTACAGCTGATGATTTTAAGCCATTGCAAGGGCATATTTTGAAGTATCCCATCAAAGTGAATGCAAATGGGAAAGTAAGCTCTTTACCTGGATTTGAGTCTTTCCCAGATGTCGGTGGCAAGGTGCTTGGTTCCCGTTCTACCTTTCCTGATGCTCTAACTACATAGATGTAGTCATGTTTGGTATCATGTTGAGTTTTTGCCAGAATCATGGTGAGCTATTAAGTGAAGGAAGTGTAGTCTCTACAAAATCACAATGCGTTGCAATTCTGGCAAACCCAATGTGATACCTAATAACCTTCCATTCTCAAATGAGGGAGAGAATTGGATTGCAGGACGTGCCCGGCCAAAATTTAACTGCTCCTTGGCCCTGATTTTTTATAACTATCTACTGTATAGTATGCAATTGGCTGGCTGTGTATGCCACAACCACAGTATATAAATATATAAATGTTTGTATCGATTGCTTGCTGCATAGAGTTTGGGGCTTCAAGTATACTTAATAATAAACCATCATTTCTTAGCCCCCCGCCAGTTCCAACGCCCCTTGATTTCTAGGATGTTGTTCATAATTGTTCCAACGCGAACTTCACACCTACCCGGTAAAACAATTGTTTAAAATTTTAGACTTTAGTGTTTTATTTTTCTATTCAAAAGTCGTGTTAAGACTTAAGAATTAAGATCAGTATGAATTGGATGTCCATCCTCTTTTCTTTTTTTTTTCTTTTTTTGATTAAAAAATGGATCTACATCCTCTGATATTGTATTAGTGTTACCGTATTATACCTTCCTAATTGGTGTATTAGTAGTATCATTTATCATAGGGGATGATTAAGGTACAAGTAGTTGAACAATACATAATATATCCATTAACTATCTAGTAAAAGTAATCAACCACATATTTAAACCATTGTCAGAAAAAAAAAAGCCACATATTTAAACCATATTAATCATTTATAAAGTTGACTCCACTTAAGTAATGAATTACATGACACCAGTTCATTTCATACAATAAGTATTCCATTACAACAACGATTAATTAAGCTCTTCTACAAGAACAAAATCAACAGGAACGAACCATATTATAAAAAGATGTGAGAGACATTTGAATTTAATTAACAGTGACTTGTCCAACCATACCAGCTCCTGCGTGAGGTGAACAGTAGAATTTGTAGGTTCCCTTGGCATCCAAACTCACGATGTAAGTGTCACCAGCCGCATTGAGAAGCTCTTCTTCAGGCATGGATATCTTGGCTGCATCAACCCCACTTGGAATCTCGTCTTCATCGAAGATAACGTTGTGAGGAAAACCAGCATTGTTCTTGAATACAATCTTCTCACCAGCGCTCACCGTGAATTCGCTTGGAACAAAGGCCAAACCCCCATCACTAGCACCAAGCAACACTTCAACAGCCATAGCATTGCTAGCTAGCATTGCACTTGCAGCAGTAGCAACAGCAGCAACTCCAATATCTTTGAGTGAAGCTCTCACACAAAGCCTTGGCAATTGAGAAGTTGAAGTTGGAACCTTAGCTATGGCATTAACTTTGATTGTGTTTGCCTTAAGGCCTGAGAATGATGGAATAGCAACGGAAGTGACGGTGGCCATTTTCTCTCAAGATTAATTAGTCTCTTCTCTACTCAAATATTTTGTATGTGTTTGAAGGGAATCAAAGGGGAGACACACAAAGAGTGATTTTTTATAGAATGGATATGATAAAGGTGTGGATTGGATTTTGTGTGGCTGAGATGTGTAGAGGAATGTGTGATTTAGATAATGTAGATGTGCCACAGAGTGCATGGGCTTAAAGTGCGTTATCTAATGAAGATTGTTGTGATTGGTTGGGTTGAATGTTATCCTCCTACGTGGCTTAGATTTTTTTCTTGGTTTTTGAGGTTGATAGCAAAGCTCATAGTATGCCAAAAAGATGAGGTTGTTTTACAATTTTGTTTGTGTTTTCAAACTTCTTATTATCATTGTCAATGTCAAAGTTGAACAAATAAAAAAAAAAAAATACACACATTGCCTAAAAATGTATGCTCAAAAAAGTATCCATGCTGTGTCAAAAAAAAAAGTGTCCATGCGACGTAATTAATCCATTATTGTATAGAAAAACAAAAGTACAAGATGAAATGATGGTAAAAATAAATACATGGTAGGGTGGGAATTGACTAAGCTTTACAAAGACTGACTGTGACCACAAAAAATGGGAGGGGGCGCGAGAAGAGAACAGGAGGGGAAGAACTTCACCTCAAATAGAGCCCATTTGATATAGAGCCCACGTTGATTAACCCCATACGTCACTCTACTGTTTGAAGATTTAACTTCAGATACTCCCCATCTATGAAGCCCCGATACTCTAAAAATGGTGAAGTATCGTGTCCGATACGTCCTTGATACCGATACTCGTCCGATACGTCCCGATACTCGTATCGGAAGAGTATCGGTTAAATCTTTATTTTTAAATAAAAAAATAATATCCGATACGCGTCCGATACTTTCCGATACTCGTATCGAAAAAGTATCGGTTAAATATTTATTTTTAAATAAAAAAATAATATCCTATACAATCCGTGTTTCATAGTGAATGTCAAACTATTATGTTGTTGCACGGGTAACTAACTATGTCTTTTTTTGGATAGTACTAGTGATGTTTTTTGGGATAGTACTAATGATGTTCTTTTTGTATAATACTTAACTTAAGATGTATAACTTAAAATGTACTGGTGATCATTATTTTTTAGGACAATATTAATGAGACACAAATACTTAATTTAGTATTAATGATGTTAATTTATTATAATTAATATTTTTTGTCTTTGTCACTGATCTGAAGTCACTATGGTGTCCCACTATATAACAGGTTGTTAAGTATTTGGGTTTGTCCCAAAATTCTAGTATAAGAATGGATGCTTTATGTTTTTAATTGGTCAGCTGCAAGACCTATATAATTGTCTGCTATTGCTACAAGATGGGCTTGTTAAAGAGGCTTGATGTCATGACTATTATATGTTTTTTGAGCTATTATATGTCTTTAGTTAGGACTGAGGAGCCCTCGTATGTTGAGCCTCAAACTATTTTGCTCTTGTGCAAGCTTATGGACTATTGACGTTTATAATAATAATAATAATAATTTTTTTTGTCTTTCAAAAAATAATTATCATTATTAATATTATTTATTTTAGTCATGTTTATATATTGTGCATTTATATATTTAATTTTAAAATTAATTTTTAAATAACGTATCGCGCAAGTATCGGATATGGATTTTTCAAAATTTTCACGTATCGGCGTATCGGTATCGTATCGTATCCGTATCGTGTCGCGTATCGGGGCTTCATAGCTCCCCATTTATACTCCCACTCCCTCCAAAAAGAAACACAAGAACTTCTCAAAAACACCTTTCATTATAACATTAAAAACACCTCAAGTGAGACCTTTTTTAGTATATATCCTATGTTTGATACTGTAGTGAGAAAAGTTAATTTAGAGTGAATTAATTCTATAAATTTGATTTTGGCAAAACTTGAATTAAAGATAGAATGATTTATGTTTGGATACATTCACAAAAAAAAATATTTAAATAATAAATTTAAGTGTAAAATTTAATTTTTAAATTAAAAAATATATATTTTTTATTCAAATATAATCAATTCTACTCTAAATAAACCAAACATGTCATAATTGTATTTTCCGTACTTGTTTGGTTCCACACTTCCACATTGAAGAGGACTAGACATACATACAGTTTCGCTTGCTGTTGTTGAAGCTACAAAGAGGGGAAATGAAATCTCATGAACTAGCTCTTTTTTTTTTTGGGTTTTAGACAGGCAGCAACTCTATTACACAAAAATAACAAATTAACTAGCTGATATAACATATATTATGGTTCATAGCAAGAAAATGAAAGGGAAATATATATATATATATATATATATATATATATATATATAATCTTTTTTGTCAAATAGCCTAAGAATTTAAAATTGTAAACTGTTTAGCAATTACTATATCTATGTATATACCTATTTCTATGATAGTTCTTGTTTTTCCAATTTTCAAGTCCATCGAAAAAGCAAATGGAATAATACTTATTGTTTTTTCCAGTCATTTCTCAGTGCTACTTAAATGAAAACAATGGGGGTAAGAAGAAGAGCAGTCAAAGACTACGAGTCGAAGCTAAGACCTATATAATCCAATTTCCCTTGGCTGGAAACTATCTAGATAGCTTTTTAGCGTTTAGCTATTTTATCCTTTTGCACAACTAGCGCTACCACTCTTGAAATAACCTACTCTTTTTTGTGAAAAGGTAATTATTTGATACTGTTGTTAGATAGTGGGTTCTTCTCAATCATCTATAATCTTGACAACAGAGAACTGATTTTTGCTACTGTAGATTTGTAAGATTTAGTGGGATCGGTTTTTTCCATATTTTAATATTTTTTTAACTTTTTATTGTGTTTGTAAAGGTTGTCAGTTTTTGTTTTACATGGTGAGGGTTTTACCCATTTTGTGTTACATAGTGAGGGTTTTATCTAGGAAAGGTTTACAACATAATAAGATATATATTTTCACCAAACTTGACTCCCAAGTCTCTAATTTGAATTTCTTTCTTCATCTTATCTATAAATATCACACAATACCCAAGAGTTTTACAACTTAGATCAATTCCCATATGCATTTAAACAATAAAAATTGTCTTCCTTTTCTTTTCTTTTTCTCCATTCCATTCACTTCTCAAAATTGGACCACCAATCTTCATCTTCTTTTTGCCATTGTTTTGAGTTGCGTTGTTTATGTTGTTTATGAGCCTGAAAAGGAAAAGTGTATTTGATTAAATTCCATCTACAATCAACATTTGAGTGAAACAAAATTATATGAAAAAAGATTGAGGCTACGATTTATTTCTCTATGCAATTTATTACTTACTTTGTTTGAGACTTATATTTTGTTATGGTCATTTATATATGTTTGCCATTATATTTGGTCTTTTTGTAGGTGATGTTCAATTCCTACATGGATCTTGCTTCTTTGTTTCAAAGGCAAGGATTTCTTTTCTTTCATGATTGTTGTCTTTAGCATAATTCTTTAATTATTAACTCACAATGTTAGTGACATTATGTGTAGTTCTTTTTGCAACTCTTTGAAATGAAATAGATATATGAGTACTGTGCACTTCCCTCCCTTAACTCAAAGACATCATCCTAGAGATTTTAGAATTCCACACTTAATTTTGATCAATTTTCATATCAATTAATATTTCCAGAAAGTACTATTATAGATAGATAGTGATCCAAATCTTAAGATAAGATCTCAAAATAAATTGCAGCATTAAAGATCAATATATATTAAAGGAGAAAAATCATTAGCTATCTTACATGACTCCTCTTTGCCACTTTAAAGATTTGGGAACAGGACCACAGGTTAGTACTTTAAAGATCAGATTCAAAAGTGAAACTTTTTTTTGACAATAAACCAAAGTGAAACTTAAAAGCAACTTAAGAACATACAAGGATTCATGTGGAATGAGGAAAAAGTAAACAATGAGTTAAAGACATACATGGCCAGAGGTTTCAAATATGTGAAAGAAATGTGCCAAACACATAATTGTGACCTACGTATGGGAGCATTCGCCCTTGCAGTTAACCGTGTAGCAAGGGCCACTGTCCTTAGGGGTTGGGAAGCTTGAAATCATAACTTTGCTTAGACCAATTAATAAATATGCAACCATTCTTGCATATACATTCCTATATAAAATATAGGGCTATTGATAGATATTCACTTCTGCTGATTGTATATGTTTATCTACTCTATTTATTATCTTTATTTATATAAATTTGTTAATTAATTTACTATCTTTATTTCTTCTTCTTTTCTTTTGTTTTTAATTTACTATCTTTATTTCAAATAATTAATTAATGACCATGTTTGGATAAACAGATTAATTAAGCGCTTATCATATATTCTAGTGCTTATATATAAGCTATTTCTGTAACAAATGATAATATAAAGCAGAACAGTTTTCATATAAGCTATCATAAAGACTAAGGGGCTGTTTGGAATTGCTTATGGAAATAAGCTGAAAACAAGCAAATCATGAAATCATTTGTAGCAAAGCCATGTATAAAGTCAGAACGGTTTTCATATAAGCTAAAGACTAAGGGGATGTTTGGAATTGCTTATGGAAATAAGTTGAAAACAAGCAAATCATGAAATCATTTGTAGCAAAGCCATGTATTTTTATTGGAGACAAAAATTCCAAAAACAATGCAAAGAAAACAAAAATTCCCATGTTATAAAAATCATCATTAAAAGTTAAAACCAATTTGATTTGTGAATTTTCATATAAAAGAAACAGGTAAGTGACATACCAAATAAGTTATGAAAAAGATTGAATATTCACATAAGTCCGCTTCTCACTGCTTCCAATAAACAAAGTGTGACTGCAATAGCTTCATAGCCTCACAAGTCACAGATGCAACTGCAGCATGTGCTCTTCTGCCATTTTCTGATCCATAGCCTCGATTTCGTTCAGCTTCTATTTTGTCATTTTCCAATCCAAATCCTTCAAGCGAAGAGACTGGATCAACTTGTGATATTCATCAAGATTGGCATGGGAGACACCAAAGTCTTTCATCAAGTCAATATGCAAAGGTTAGTGTATGGTACAACAGAAGAATGATTAACTTAAAATGCTTCTTTTTAGGCTTCTTCCAAGATTTACTTGCCTACACAGTTGTTGGATATATTTCCCTACAATCAATTTTCTCTAATACATTGATACAACACACTTGCAACAGAAAATCAAGCATACACGATGTATATCAACAAACAAAAGGAATCATGCAGTTTTATTTATGAATAACTCTGCCTGAATAAAACTAACACAAAAAAAAGTAATCACAACAATAAAACTACCACATTTGCACCATCTAACTCCTGGTTGAACTATAAGCTTACCTATAAGCTTATTTGCAGCTTATAGTACAAGCGCTTACCTATAAGCTTACATGAGATATTTTTATAGCAAAAGATAAATTAAAGATAAATTGTTAAGGAAAGATATGATAGTAAATTAGTAATATAACCAATCATAAATATTCAAGGAAAGATATCATAGATCTAATAACATAGATAAGTTAAAAAAAAATCAAATTATAAGATAACCTAATATTTCTCTATGTTAAAAAATTCATCACTGTGTAATGCAATTTCCACCAAAATAGAAACAAAATAAACTAATTTCATGTACAATAACAAAGAAAAAAACTATAACTTTGATTTTTAAAAAATAAGTAATTGTACTAAAATAAAATTAAAGGATCTAAAGGTCTTCCTCTCAAGTCTCACCACAGATCTGGAAACTGAAATACAATAAAAATAAAAATAAAAAATAAAAAAGAGAAGAAGAAAATGGAATGATAAAAATGAACCAAAACATTACCTTTAATAGAAATTCTGAAACCATAAGCATCAATATATCTTTCTTTTGTGCATACCATGAACGAAAAGAAAAAAAAATTGTTAGCAGCGGTAAAAACTTACAAACGAAAAAGCACAAACCAAGTAAAGACCTTGAACACGAAGGTAATAGAGGAGATGGGAGATACCTCGAGTTCGACGGTTATAGATGGATGATATGGCGAAGAACGACTGGTGAAAATGCAGGAGAAGGAGTAGTGGACGATGACGGCGGCAAGCTCTGCTAGGGTTTGGAATAAAGATGAATAAAGTGAGTGAGAGAACAGAAAGGAATTAGCCAAACTTAAAACAACAACTTGCAAAACGACGTCGTTCTACAAATTAGCAGTAACATGTTGTGGGTTAAAAACAGATATTGGGCTTAACCCAGTTCTGGTATAAGGTAATGTTTACCCATCTACCCATTACAATAGTATCAATATAGTTGTGTCAACAAAATAATAATAGTATGAATATAGCATTATGTCTTTTTTAAATAAAAAATCAAAAAATATTTTCTTTCTTTTTTAATTTCCTTTTTGGGTGTTTGTATTTTTTTTTTTAACTTATGCAAATAAACAAAATTTTATATATTATTATAAGCTTTTCAAAGTAATTTATGAAAAAAAAAGGGCTTATAAAAATACAATTTTTGTTATTGAAAACTTATGAATTTGTTCAAAAAACTATTTATTTGCGTAAGCTATTTTATAAGCTCAAAAATAAGCTGAATCCAAACAGGCCCTTAGTGAATAATAAAACAAATTCAAACTTAAAATTTATGTCACTTAATTTTTTTTATTTTTTTTGACAAATTATGTCACTTAATTAAAAAAATACCAGCATCCAATAATATTGCTCCAACGTAAAATACTTGCACCAAATAATATATCTCCAACATTTATTTAAAATAACAAAATTATTTAAATATTAATTCTGTTGTTGAACTTGAATTAATTTTTTGAATCTTAAACTTAAGTTTATCTATTCAGTGTGGCCGGGTTCGAATTTCGGTCATCCCACTTATCTACTTTAAAAGTGAAATTTTTAGCCATTAGGCTACTCGACAAAAAAAAAACTTAAGTTTATCTTATTCGTTTTAATGTTCGATCCGATTTTAATTTACTTGATCTTTACAATTTATTTTTTTGTTTCTTTATCTTTTTTATGTTATCATGTTCATTCACCCATTTGAAACTATAAATTTATATCTATTAAATTGATTACTGTAATATTAACACCAATATTTCTGCAACTGTTCTAATATGGCTTTTCAATATGCTAAATTGGTTAGTTTGTATCAATTTATGTTATTTGTATTTCAACCTTTTAATATATTAATATGTTTTGTTTGGATGAAATGGAAAAATGTAAAAACCGTGCATTGCACGGGTTAAGACACTAGTATGACCACATAGTGAAATTTTAGGCCTTAGATTAAAAATGGCTTAATTGCAGTTTTGGTCCCTCTATTTTCACCATTTTGCAGTTTTGGTCACCCTATTTTAAAATTCAACAGTTTTGGTCCCCTATCATAATCTTACTATAAATTGGCAATTTGATATGTTTTAAAAGACATAACATATGAACTGACGATGAGAAAATACTAATATCGATGAAATTGTAAGAAAAATTCTTCATAAAGTTAATTTAAAACACATTGTCTCACCATATTTTAGACAAAATATGTACTAGGGGGGCCAAAATTGTCGAGTTTTAAAATAGGGGGACCGAAACTGCAATTAAGCCATTAAAAATCCAAAAAAACATAAAAAATAGATTTTTTTTTTGACGCAGATAGAATTTAAGGGTTAAAAAATCTTCACTGCTTTATCTCCGCTAGAATATACAATTGAGGGAATTTTTTCCAACTATATATAGTTATAATATTGTACACCTCACCCTTAAATATCAACATATCAATACAAAGCTCGTGTCATAAGTTTTCAATCAAAGTACTAATCAATAATATTTTTGGTACAAGGAGAGAGAAAAAATAAGGAAAGAAAACTATCTAGAAAATAAGGTCACACTAGCATCAGCTAGTAGGAGGAAACTTGTGCCAACAGGTGGGGTAGCTACGGGAGAATAAGCATCATGGTTGATAGCACTTAGCTAAGTAGTCGTCAGAGACGTTTCCTTCTCGAAGAGTATGAACCATATTAACCCTTCGGTATCTAGCTAGCGAGGAGCTCAATATCACCATATCTCCTTTATATCAATTTGATAACGGACTTAGGTCTTAAAGTTCAAATAGCAATTTGATAACAGTCTTAGAATCAGAATAGCACCATAACACCCAAACCAAACTTAATCGTGGTATACTACTAATAATAATTCTACATAAAAGTGAAAGATGTTCAAAAATCCTATGTTACCAGCAAAATTATATAATTTATATCACTAACAAATCATCTTGATATTTTACATGATGTTATTTATGATTATTATAATAATATTATTAGTAATAATTTCAAATCATCTTGACTTACTATTTTGGTGTGACACATGAAGAGACTTTACCACCAAACCAGAGTGTTTGTTGTGCGTTTTTTCTTTCTTTTGATAATAGTGTTGTTGTAACCAATCGTTAGTTGGTTCAGTGGTGATTGATGCTGAACTTGGTAGGGAAGATCACAATTTGATCCTCCGCAACTACGATCAGGAGGGGGCTGGAATCACTTGATGCCACCTCCGAACCAGATTAAATTGGTAGTGAAAACCAAAAAATAAAAAATAAAAAATAGTGTTGTTGTGCATTTTATCCGCAAGTAAATAAAACTCCCATTATTATTATGCAGAAAATTTTATTTTAAAATTTTATTAAATAATTTATATATTTAGTTTATATTATAAATTAAATATACTAATTAATTAATTAACTTAAAATAATTAAACTTTTATACTATTACAAGTCACATAGAGGATAATTTTAGTGTTAAAAAAGTGTCCATAAATATAGTTCAAAAGTTAAAAACATTTTAAGTTTTAAAATACACATTTGAATTTCTAATTTTTCACTTCTCAACTCTTTAGTATTTAGCGGATTTGCCACTAAACTTTTAAAAACTAAAGTGAAAACATCCAATTCATTTTATATATATTTAAGATAATTACACATAGATCAAAGTGAAAACAAAAAATTTTGTTTGTATATAATTTTTTTATGTGGCAGACCAATCTTTTGAATCCTAATGTTAATTATGTTAGGTACAGGTTTTTGTTTTTGGTTGTTGTGGTAGGTTTCATTTTCACTTTCATTTCCATGTCTTTCTTTTTGTTTTTATTTAAAAGCAGAGTTATTGTTATTTGTTCCTCGTTGGGTTTTTTGTTTTTCCTACACTATTGATAATTGGAAGTATTTATAAAAAAATAACTAACGAAAACAAATCATATGCATGTGAATTAAATATTAGTTATAATTATAATAAAAAAAACTCGTTCCAAGTTAATTCTAAATATTACAAGCAAATCTATTTATATAATTTTTTCTAATTAATTAATTAGTTATGATTATTGAGTAAATTCCTCCAAATTATACCTCACTTTTTTATGACAAAATGTGGCTTTTTGTTATACCTCCATTTCCTCCTCTTTTATTTATACCTTTTTTTTTTTAAGTTTATCATATCGTGGTAGGCAAACTTATTCCGTTAAATTCAATCTATTTATTTGTTCGCTTATAATTTTTTTTTTCTTTTTTCGATATAGATTATCCTCAAAATTATTTTATTTTCTACTAGAGGTTATATATCCTCCACCTTATGTAAGGTTTATGGTACATTGACAAATTAAATGTAGTGATATTTTTTCTTTCAATTCTTTTCTAAATCAATCAATTAATAGACTTTTTTATAAATTAAAGAGTTTTTATCATTTAACATGGCAGTACTTCTTTTACACATGAATCATGATTTATAAGTCTGTTCTACTACATAGCACGAGGGTTTGTTTCCATAAAAAAAAAAAAAAAAAGCACGAGGGTTGTTGGCATTATTTGACTACTCCTTAAGTCCTTAAATATTTATAAAACTATTTATATTGTCACCATATTAATATTTTTGGGTTCTAGAAGTGTATAATTAATTTAACAAGATAAGGATTTGTCAGATCTTCTCACATGCATGCTCCAATTTCCATTATACAGGTAGCAGCCAGGTACTCATTAGTCATTTGGTCATTGATGATGAATGATAATCTAGCTCGCACCATATCAACACTACTATAAATATAAATAAAAATTCAAAATATTTCAAATATATTTTTATACGTACATCTAATTAAATTACATCATGTGATATTTTAGTAATTAATTATCTATAAAAATAATACTATAATGTAATTAAATTTAATACATGCATAAAAAATTACACTATCAATAAATAACAATTGAATTTTGAAATATTTAAAATCACGATCATATACATATTTGTGGTGATATATTTTAAAAACAGTTTATGTAAATGGTATGATTTGATTCAAAACACATGTAAAATCTGTTGGGGATAACCCACAAAGATGAACAACAAAGAACACTAAGAACACTAAGAAAGAATAGAGAGAACTATGAATAAAATTGAAGAGAATGAATTAAGGGAAAAAGTTATGTAATTTTATTAACAACAACGACACCTATATATAGGTGAAAATGTACAAGATAAGGAAAGGTAACTTGAATAACAAGTTACTAACAAAGTCTATCATATGTAACTAACTAACAGAAAAATTACAGCTGTACATAACAAACTAATCTAACTGTCAAAACAGAAAACATAACTGAACCAGAGGTTTAGAACTTGTGAAGGTATCAGAAGCTGTGCTAGCTTGTTCAGAAGCTGGTTGTTTCAGAACCTGTTTGTATAAGAGTCTGAGTCTTGTGAGCATCAGAAGCTAGGTGAGTCAGAATCTGTACAAGAGCCTGTAACCTCCAGAAGCTGTATCCTTCAGAAGCTGTTCGCGTCAGAAGTTGTTTGCGTCAGAAGCTTGAATTACAAAAACTAACACTCCTCCTTAATTCAAGCCGTCAAAACTAACAACCCCTATTTTCCTTCTGAGCTTCAGAAACTAAGTGATTTCTGTTTTGTTGTCAGTCTTTAGCACACCTGTAATGTCCTCAATGATATTCATTTCACTGAGAAGTGATTGTAACCATTTTGCTTGACATGCAGCTAGAGAACCTGCTGCATATTCTGCTTCATAGATAGAGAGTGCTATGACTTGTTGCTTCTTGGAGCACCAGCACACTGATGCATCACAGCCAACCATTTTGAACCTTTTCAAAATGTCTTCTGCATATTTCTTTTTCTTTGTAGCCTCTAACCAATTTGAATCATTCATGGCTTGAACCAAATCTATTGGTTTAGCCTCTACCAACATTACAACATCTTGGTGTACAACATTACCACTCAAGCTCCAACTCTTAGCCTTAACAAACTGCTCATCCCTACTTGTAACCATCTTGTTTCTTGTTGGAGAATACAGTTTATATGCTCCAGCTGAGTGATAACCAAGGAAATTCATTGATTGACTTCTGTCATCTAACTTCCTTCTACAATGTGTTGGCACATGTCTTAAACATAGTAACCCAAACACCTTAAAGTGACCTACACTAGGCCTCACACCAATCCATGCTTTATGTGGTGTCTTGTTTAGTAACGTCGTTGTTGACTTGGCTATGCAACACTCTTTGCACAGTTGCTTTTGAACTTTAATCTGAGGAAGACCATTCACCATCTTCTTCAAACTTAACAGGTTCAAACTCCTGAAATGGAAATGGCCATACCTGTGATGCCAAATCCAGTTCTGACTTTCATTCACAGTTGGGACAACGCACTGATGTTCCAACATGTTCAACATCCTGAAGGTTTTGTTGTTGGACATTGGAGCTTTCAAGATCTCTCTATCCTTTGCATCAACTAGCTTCAGCTCCTTATCATGCATTTTCACTGAGTAGTTCTTCTCTAGTAATTGACCTATACTTATCACATTACTCTTTAACGCACCAGTGATACTAGCTTCTTGTCCATCATTTTTCTTCACCAAGATACTTCCAATCCCTTCAGAAATCACTTGACTGTTATCAACAGTTGCAGGTGGGCATTCTGCTCCAATGGCTTTGAATCGAGTCTTGTAGGTTCTGTTCTTACTCTGAGCTGTCTTGAGGATCAGTCTCTTCTTAGAGTCAAAGAGTTGTAGTGTCTCATCTTCAATCACTATTTTGAAACCCTTTGAAATCAATTTCCCTACACTCAACAAATTACATTGCATTCCAGGCACAAGAAGAACATTTTCAATCACAGCTTTCTTGCCATTTGACATCTCAATCATGACATTCCCCATACCTTCAGCTTTGGTGAATTCATTGTTGGCAAGCTTGATCTTTATGTTGAGACATTCAATAAAGTTAGATAAAATGCTTCTATTACCTGTCATATGGTTAGAACATCCTGAGTCAAAGTACCACTCCATAGAATCTGCTGTTTCATCAGCATCTATCACCATGAAGCTTGTTTCATCTTCTGAACTTGAGCTATCATGTGCTACGTTTGCTTCTTCATCACTGTCTTGACCCTTCTTCTTCTTTGAGATCTTACACTCATTAGCATAATGGTCATATTTGTCACAGTTGTAGCATTGAATCTTGCTTTTGTCCTTCTTCTTTGACTTATCTTTCTGTTTTCCTCCTCCTCCATCAGAGGATTCAGACAATGTCTCAACATCATCTTCAACATGATCTTTGCCTTTCTTGGAATCTTTCTTGTTCTGCCATTTCTTCTTGTCACTTTGATACTTCTTGAATTTTGAAAAGAGAGCTTGCTCATCTTCTTTGTCATGGCTCCTCTCACCATGTTTCAACTCATGAGCTTCAAGAGTGCTTTGCAGATCCTCTATCTTGATCTCACTCAAATCTTTAGTCTCTTCTATAGTCACCACTATATGTTCAAATTTAGAAGTCAAAGTTCTTAGTACTTTTTCCACCGTTTCTTGCTCATCAAGATTACCTCCACAATTCTTCATCTGATTGGTGAGAGTCACCAATCTTGTGAAGTAATCAGCAATTGATTCATCACTCTTCATCTGCAATAGTTCATATTGTCTCTTCAAGGCCTGAAGCTTTACTTTCTTCACCTTTGCATCACCACCATAGCTCTTTTGCAAGATATCCCATGCATCTTTGGAGGTCTCAGCATCTGCAATCTTCTCAAACACCTTTGAATCAACACATTGATGAATGAGAAACAGGGCCTTGTTATCTTTCTTCTTTGCTTCTCTGAATGTTGTTCTTTGTTCTTCATTTGCATTTTCTGGTAGAGGAGTGATTGATACATTCACTTGTTCATACACTTCTTGAACATTGAATATCACCTTCATCTGCTTCACCCATCTATCCCAATTCTTTCAATCGAAAACTGGCAAATTCGCATGGAAATTGTTGTTCCCAGCCATGGTTGATTCACTCTCAACCTGATTCTTCTTTCAAGAACAAATCAAGATCCCTTGGATCCTTGGATCGTACGAGCTCTAGATACCACTTTGTTGGGGATAACCCACAAAGATGAACAACAAAGAACACCAAGAACACTAAGAAAGAATAGAGAGAACTATGAATAAAATTGAAGAGAAAGAATTAAGGGAAAAAGTTATGTAATTTTATTAACAACAACGACACCTATATATAGGTGAAAATGTACAAGATAAGGAAAGGTAACTTGAATAACAAGTTACTAACAAAGTGTATCTTATGTAACTAACTAGCAGAAAAATTACAGTTGTACATAACAAACTAATCTAACTGATTCAAAACAGAAAACATAACTGAACCAGAGGTTCAGAACTTGTGAAGGTATCAGAAGCTGTGCTAGCTTGTTCAGAAGCTGGTTGCTTCAGAACCTGTTTGTATAAGAGTCTGAGTCTTGTGAGCATCAGAAGCTAGGTGAGTCAGAATCTGTACAAGAGCCTGTAACCTCCAGAAGCTGTATCCTTCAGAAGCTGTTCGCGTCAGAAGCTGTTTGCGTCAGAAGCTTGAATTACAAAAACTAACAAAATCTCTACACCTGTAAATACATCAAATTAATCTCATTATTTTTATTTTATATAGTCTAGTCAACATGTTTAAGTAATGTTTAAGTAAATGAAAATGGGGGGTGGTGACGCTCCTGAGTAGCACATTGATTTTATTTTATATTTCCTTTAGATCTGGCATGGACTTTTGAAAAGAATATCCTTTTGATTATAAAGGTGATGAAGATCTAAGTTTTTTATTTGGGTTTTTCTAAAAAAATTCTAAATTGAGAAAATAAAAATGAGTCATAATATTGTCATGCCACCTTTCTTTATTCCCACATACATCTTTTTCTAATAGAGGTGCAACATATTCTATAAAAATAATAATAATAATAATAATAAGATTTTAAAATATAAAGGATAAAAAAGGACTGAATTTTACTTGAAATTAAGTTAAGATTGTGAGAGTAATTTACCTACTTTATATTATTATATATTACTATAAATGGTTAAAAAAAGTATAAGTTTTAAAAAATTATTTGATTAAATTAATGATTTCATATCATTGAAATTGTAAGGTAAAATAGTTTTTTTTTGACACAATAAGGTCAAATAGTTTTTTTTTTCGACAAATAAGGTCAAATAGTTTAATCACTTAAACTTGTATAAAAAGCAATCTAGTCCGTCAAATACCAGAACATCAATTTAATCTTATTTATTTTTAAAAAAATTTAACACACAATTTTGAAGAAACTCTTTTATTGGTTTTGATATATAATCTAAGGAAATATTTGAGTGGGGAGATCAAAATTGACCAACATTCTTCAACTTAAGTGACGAAATTAATTTATATAAAATGAATAATTACTATATATAAACAATAACATTCCTTTATAAGCCGGAGAAATAGAAAGATATATTTGGTAGAGATGACGTATTTATTTATTTGTTACTATCTCTTTGGAGTATATATGTCACTATATTCAAAATGTTTAAAAGCCTTTGAAAGCCAATTTATAATTTATTTATTTTTGACAAAATTATAATTTATAATTATTTGCAATGTAAAAATGTTATATATAATTAAGTTGCGATGATCATAACTCGGTTGATAGAAAAATTGTGATATATAGAGTACTGGTATTTAAATTCGTATTTCTCACATTTAAAGTAATTCATTTTTATCAACCAAAAAAAAAAGTAATTCATTTTTTTTTTGCAGTCAATAAAAAAAGTTATAATAAAAATATTAACTAATTATATATCTCTCTTAACAATAAAATTTGTAAAAAGTTGATAATAAATTTAATATAATTAACAATTTTTTAATTAATGTATAATTTACTCCTCCCATTATTTTTAAGTGTCGCAGTATGAAAATGTGCACCATTTATATAATCTACTTTGTCTCAACAATATTTTTAAAATCTACTTTGTCTCAACAATATTTTTAAAGTACAAACATTTCGTAATACTCCCTCCGTTCCTTTTTATAAAGAACAATTTGAAGAAAAAAAATTGTTCCTTTTTATAAGAAACAATCATTAAATTTATGCTTTATTAATGAAACAATTATATTTCTACCATTTATCTATTCCAATGTTATGCATTAATTACAGTAACATATTTCCTATGCATTAATTACACCAAGGTTAGTTTTGGAATATATTATAAAATTTTAGAATTTTTAATAAAAAAAATAAGATTCCTTGGGTTGTGTGTTTTTTTCCAAATTGTTCTTTTTAAAAAGGAACGGAGGGAGTATTAGGGAGGGATCAATTACTTATTAATATATAACTATAAAAAAGAGAAAGTCAAGAAGAAGTCGTTTGCCTAAACTTGTAAATTGTGATACATATTGTCTCAGAAACAGACAAAATTTCATTTGAAATCTTCTTAAAGAAAAGATACTATTGTACGAAGGTTGGTAAGGTATTGCCAAATAAAGAAGGTGAATAATTGAAAGGTACAATAACTATTCTTTGAAAAGAAAATAACAATTCCACAGCCACACATCCCCTATTATTTTTCTGAATCAACATATCCCACTATTATTATTTGCGTTTCCCAAAATAAAAGAAAATACTACTATTTATTTAAATTAAATAAAACAATGCAACATCACATTAAGGATATACCGATCAAAACATGATTTGTTCTCTCAGGACGACAGAGCTTGAACTTGAACATGCAAGGTAAATATGTTTAGCTGAGGAACTATACCCATTGAAATTGGTCCCAGAAGAAGTTGTATAAGCACCCATATTAGGAAACACTAGCCAATCATCCACCTCAAGTTCAGGTAATGGGTACTCTTTAAGAACTGTATCAACTGAATCACAAGTGGGTCCAAAAACTGTTGAAGGGTAAGTTTTAGAATCTTTGCATGTAACATTTTCAGGTTTTGAACCAAACCTAAGTGTTGTGCACTTGACAATAGCATAATCAAACACAATGTTATTAAGAGTTCCATAAATTCCATCATCAATCCAATATTCTTTCAATTCACCCCTCACACGTTTTCCAATAACTTTTGTTGCTAAGGTGCATGTCGTTTCCGCAAAGTAACGACCAGGTTCACCAATAACAATAAGATCCTCTTCATTTCCAAAATAAGATTTAATCGCATCATTAATGTGTAATGATGCTTCGTCAAATTTTGATCCAGAAGTAAATCCTCCACCAATATCGAGAATTTTCATTTTTGGCATTCCAAGTCGTGAAGCCGTTTCGAAAACATTTTTAGCCAATAAAATGGCTCCATGGTAAGCTTGTGAGTCAGCTCCTCCACTACCTATGTGGAAAGACACCCCAGTTACTTTAAGTCCTGCCATGTGAGCAGCTTTGAGAAGCTCGGGAACTTCGTCCATAAGCGCGCCATATTTGAGGCCCAAAGAGGATCGTGCTCCGCTTTCTTCCTCCGGCTTAATCCGGAGGACCATCTCACATTTCGGGTGCCACTTTCTGATCTTTTCGACTTCTCCAACAGAGTCGAAAGTTGTTACATTTACACCGACACTTGCGGCATATTTAATGTGTGACTCTGGTTTACACGGGTTGGCATAGATGATTCTGTCAGGTGAAACGCCAAGTGATAAAACAGATTCAATTTCAGCTCGGCTAGCACAGTCGAAATTGGTGCCGAGTGCAGCCAATGCACCTATAATTGAAATATTTGGGTTGCATTTGACTGCATAGAAAGGCTTAACGGTTGGAAGGTTTGTAGTCCATTTATTCATGAGGTCAATTAGGACCCTTAAATCAATGACACTAAATGGTGAGTCAATATCAGCTGGGTTATTTTTAATGATAGTTTGAATGAAATCAGAGATAGTGACTTGTGAAGACAAAGTTGTCACTTTCTTGCCTTTCACTCCTGAAGCACCAAAAATGGGCTTCAAGTTGGTTATAATTTGGGGTTCTTCAGCTGCTAGTGTAGGCATTTTTGGGCTTTTTCTTTAAGTGCCTATAGAAGCTCTCACTAATAAGGTAATAGAAAAGGAGAAGTAATAATAATGTGGAATTATGATTGAGTTGGATGTTGGAGCTTGAACAAAGAAACGATCATATATATACACATAAATACACATGTAAAGGAAGGTTCACATTGGATGTGAAAATTCTCCTCCGCCACGTGAAACATGAGCTTTTGGCCGCATATTATAATTATGGAAATTATTGATACTTATAGTACTTTCAATAATTTATAATTAATATAATTTAACGGAAATTATTGATACTTACAGTACTTTCAATAATTTATAATTACTAGTATAATTTAACGGGTCTTACACCTTTTTGGTCATGTATGTATTTTAATTTTTGTGTGTAAACTATAGTCTATAGACGATATTGTATTATTTGCGTCCAAATGCAGAGATAATTTTTTAAAAAAATTTTACAAAATTTAAATTAGCGGCAAATTTTATTTAAGACTATTATTATTGTTGCATGTTTAATTTGAGTTTGCTCAAGCTTTGCTCTTTGATCTGGTTTTAAATAGACTCTCCACAAGTGGACGATCGAATTGAATCTCTTGGATTAATCGGTCCTTAAACCAGATATCGAGTTTTTTCACTAAAAAAAATTATCGATATTTTATGTTATATTTCTGCCGCCCTTAATATTTTTTCTTGGTTCCGTCCCTGTATGTATTGATCAGAATTCGAACGTTGGATTAAGGTGTGAAATTTTACCATTATACTATTAAAAAAATTAAAAGCAGGATCAAACTAATTGGTTAACTTGTACAAACAAAACTGGTTACTCATTTAACCAAGTTGATTGGGCTCAAGTGACAAAGAGCTCCTTCCAAGGACGTATCCGGGGAATACCGGGTTCGATTCCCAGGGGGAACAACGCTTGATCAGTGCGCATGCCTCTACGCACGAGTCGGATTAGTCGCCCACCTTTGGTGGGTCGGAACCGGTGCGAAAGCAAAAAAAAAAAAAAAAACTGGTTACTCATTTAAAAAAAATAAAAACGCACCACTGGTATACTAGTATAGTGCTATCAATGAATGTGACCGTGAACAAGGACCAGATGATGATCCTCTACACCTTCCAGGAACCACATCAATCATCCTTTTATCAATACATTTTTCCTCCACAATTTTTTTCTTAATCTTTGGTACTAAATGATAGAGGTTGAGGTCTTTGATAGTGCCAATTTAGTTGGATTTCTTGGAGTATATTTAATTCGTAAAACAGTAATGAACAGAACATTATAGAAAATGATAAAATTGTATTATAAGAGAAAAATAAAGAGATAAAATTGTTGTTTTTGTCTCGTCCCTTACTAAAAACACACTCTAAGATTATTTTTAATTTAATTTTAAAAAATTTGTTTACAATGCAACTGTTAGACCTCTAGCAAACTACCTAAACACCTCACCATTAGAACAAACCTAAACGTTGATTAATAAACAAATATAAAAATAGTCCTTCATCAAAAAAATAAAAAGCTCTCTTGTAAACAAAAACCTTGGAAAAGTACAGCATGTGTGAGCAAATTAAAATAATAAATAAATTGCGAATCACATGGATAATATTATAATCATAACACTTGTGTTTTCCAAAGATGTATACTCCTATAATTTAAGCCACGAATATTAAATCTTTATCTTATGTTAATTATTGCAAAGACAGTTGTATTCAATAACTTTTTTTTGGACTAAATCTTCTTCTGCATCTTGTCTATAATTATCTCATTATTTTATTATAATTTAGAGACATCAGAATATTTATAAGAAAAGAATATTAAATATTTTATTTATATACTCCTAAGCTATGGAGTTCAGATCCGCTCCAGTTTATTTATCCTCCAGTTCTCCAGTTCGCTTAACTGATGCTTAACACGTGGCAATTGGAAATTTTAACGGTGGAGATTAAAAAGTGTAAAAATCTATATTTTTAATAAAAATAAAAGGTAAGGAATCGTGTTTCTTCTTCTTCCTGATAACTCCTTTCTCCACCTCTTTCTCTTTTGTGTTCCACCTCAGTCTCACCATCACCGCCATCTCGCCGGTTACCATGCCGTCTCACCGTCGCAGTCTCGCCGCCGTGAAACAAATCACCATATAATAGATCTTGTCTTTCTCCTCCCATCTTCTCTTCTCTAGTTCTCGTTCTTCTTTTTTCCTTTTCTCACTAATCCTTTTATTACTAGAAACATGATAACCCTACTGTTCTTCTAAAAGAACATGAATTCTTTTCTTTTTCTTTTTTCTGTATTCAAAACATTAATTTTATTTCCTGTACCCAAAACATAAAATTGCAAAAGCTTACCATTCTTAAAATTGAAAATATGAAATTAAGATTAATTAAAGCCAAACAATCTCCAATCTTCAAACTGAACAAGGGAAAGTGGAAAGTGGACGCACAAAGGAGACAGTGTGATTTTGAGGCGACGGGAAGGAAAACGGTGGGGAGAGGAAAACAGCGGCGACTGTATGGACAAAGAGATGAGTGGGTGATTTGTTTCACGGAAGAACAATTGAAAGAGATAAGAGTGAAGGAATATGGTGAGAATAAGATGAATCTCAGTTGTTTAATCTATTTTTCCTTTTTCTAATCTGACTCGTTGATTTCTTTTCTGTCCACGTGTCACTCATCTGCGAAAGAAACTGGGAAACTGGAGCATAAGAGAAATGGAGCTGACCCGGACTCTAAGCTATGAAGGACATGTGTCCGACACAATACCGACATTCATGATTATATTAAATTATATGTCATTTTTTCAAATTATTATCGGTGTTGACGTGTTCGTATCATATCCAATGTCTGTGTTTGTGTCCGTGCTTCATAGCTCTGAAGTTCCTTTATATAGAACTCATTTTATATTTTACAAGTAGATAGGTTTTTTTTTTATCAATAAGAAAAGTAGATAGGTTTTATAAATAAAAAAAATAGATATATGATGTTAATAATATGTTTTTTTTAGTTTATGTGTTCATTCTTTGTATATATTAATTATTAAATTATTCTTTAAGTATAAATATATTCATAGCTTATTTTTTATTTCACGACAAATTAGTATTAATTATGATTATGTTTAAAAAATAATAATAATAATTATTATTATTGAATTTATAGTTTTATTTTACTAGTAATAAAGAATTGTTGGTCTCGTCAGATTAAGTAAGTGTGTTTTTTATAGCATAGCACAATAGGCTTGCAATGATAATGTCAAAAAATCAAAACAAAAGCAAATTAACAATTAAATATTTGGCCTAGCTAGAAATAGAATCTCCAAAAGTGGTTGCCTCAATATTTTTGTTGTTGTAATTTGTGAATTTGTAATGCATGTGTTGTATTTTTACTTGGTTAAAAGATTTTGAATAGTAGAAACTCAAAATCCCCAATATATTGAGTCAAAAGACCAATTATAAATAGCATATTAGTTCAGGAAAAAATTCAAATACTTCGTCCGTTTTTTTTTTTTATTTGTCGTTTTAGAAAAAAATTGTTTCAAATTATTTGTCAATTTGATAATTTAAGGTTATATCTATTATACCCACCTTCCTAATTTTTTTATTAATTAAATTTTATATAATCTTTTTATTGTATATAATTTTTTTTACTAAATTTCTTCGTATAATCTTTTTATTGTTTTTGTTGTGTTCCTATTTTTTTGTACATAATATATTAAATTTATTGGAAAGAAAAAATATGTGTAAAAAAATAGAAATATTAAAATAAGGGTATAATAAGAAGATAAGCTGCAAAAATATACTTTGTTAATTTTGTATTACTATTCCAAAAAAATAAATAAAAAAGAACGGAAGGAATAATATATTAGCATAAAAAATTGGAAAAATTTGGGTGATCATGACCTCTACTCCTTCCCTATTAGCTCCATCTAATGCATAAATTAGATCTATTAAAATGATGATTCAAACTTACATTTATCTACTTCTTCACACTTAAATTTATGATTCTCATTTCTCACCACAAGTTAGTTTTAAAAAAGTTTGTCTCTCACACAATTATCGGTATATTTATTTTCAATTTTTTACTCAATTATTGGTATTAATTACTAAAAAACAAAACCAGCTACATTCTGCATGGAACACGTTTATTTAACTGATTTTGTAAAAATATTGGCAAATATAAAAATGGTATTGTAAACTTCTCCATTTTTTAACTAATGATGGCTGGCTTCAAGTCTCATGTGGGGGCAAGCTAGCCAAAAAATAACATATCCTCGATTTTCATCTCAATGAGTAGTTTATAGTTTATTGTATGCCATGTGAGTAATAAACTGGAAATAGAAATAAACTAAGGGTATAGTATACTATTTCGGATAAACTGCACATTGATTATTAGCATGAGTGAGGTTTTATGTAAAAAAATATTATTTGAATCATATCATAATTCAATTTATGATAGTATCCTTGACATTTTATTAAAAATGATAGCATCTATATTTGGACTATTTTTTGAAGATTTATATTAGACAAGTATTTTATATTTTAATTAATTAATTAATTATGCACATGGCTTCACGCTATATTAAAACACATCTATGTTATAATAAATGGAGTATTATTGTAAAAAAATGGAGTATTGACTTTTCAACAAATTTGGTGCATTGACTTTTCAAAAAAAATCGAAACTAAGATATTGAGTTCAAGTGGTTATTTAATTCTCATTAGGACAAATTATATATAAGAATTCGAGTTCGATTTTTGGTGAGAACAATTTTTTGCCAAACTTTACTTACTTTGCGGCCGAACTCTGGATTATTGATACCCCTTTCTCTTGAAACTCAAAGGGTTAATTTTATAAAATTAGTTCTTCAAATTTTGTAAAATCCAAATAATAACACTCTTTAAAAAAAATTAACACAACATGTCCAAGTCAAAAATATAAATGGAAGTATCATTTTATCATAAAAATAAATATTTTTCAGTTCCCGTATGTTTAACGCGATTGATAAAAATAATGTATTATATATACATAAATCCGAATTCATGACATTCCACTTATTTATTTTATGAAATCATGTTAACATGTGCCATAAAGTATCTTAATATCGTAATTCAGCGTTTAATAATAATGCAAAAAATGTAAAGCTTAAGAAAATATTGTTTTCCAAATACAGCTAAGGTCCGTGATAATAATTGAGTTACCAGTATATATAGGAGTATATGCAGCAACTATACTGTCAGGAAATTTTGTTTTTTCTTTAAAATATTAGATTTCATTTTGGTAGATAATAATGGATATTCTATTCGGTCCCTGTAAGAAATAAAATAGGGAAATGATAACGTGTGCCCTTAAGGCACATGTTAAGAATACAAATATAGTAATATTCTCTTGTAACTTGTGAATTGTATCTTTTAAACATTAAATTCTCTTATGCTATTAAATGCAAATTTCTACTTTAAGATAGCTTATCATATGTCCTAAGGGCACAAGTTAACATGACCCAATAAAATATTAGATTTCATTTTGGTAGATAATAATGGATATTCTATTCGGTCCCTGTAAGAAATAAAATATAGATTTCATTGGGGTACTGGTAGATAATAATTGATATTATGTTCCGTCTCTGTAAGAAATGAACGGATATTCGCTCCAAAATGAAAGATTAATGCTAGCCAAGCAAGAATTATACACCACTTATTTTTATATTTGATTTATCATGACACTTATTTGTTTTTTATGCAAAAATAATGTATTTCGATTAACATAATTTATGTTTGTCTAATCAAGTGATTAAATTTAAGTGGTTTTCAATTAATCTAAAAATAAATTATTTGGGAAAATCTAAATTCAAATCATGGTTAGAATAATTATTGATTAGATTTTATTTATCTATCAACTAATTCTGAATTATCAAAATCGAACCAGGAGCCAAACAGTTAAAATTAGAAATTTAGATTTCAAAATTTTGTATTAAAAAAATCTCAAAAAAGTCAATTTTATTTTATTTATAAGCAAAAAAATTGAATCATAAAGAGTATAATATATACTCAACCTTTACAATTCAAAAAAAAAGCTCTTTAAATACAATGGAAGCAAGCTAAGGGATTATTATTCCAGTTAGAAAACAATACATTAACATTTCTCCTCCTTATCGGACCTATGAACCAAAACCAAGAAATGGAAACAATTTGATTCATCGGGAACAACACATTAGCACAAGCTCCTCTAAAGACAAATATTATTATGTAATCGCCAAATGCTCCATGTTGTAACTAATTAACCATACAAGATGACGGAACCTGGTCTGATGTTTTCCTTTTGCTAATTTACCAAACAAAATAAAGTGTTGTCATCCTTCTTCAAACTGATTAAAATTGATACCCAACCACCTATATATATTTGATTCCTGTTAGATCACAAGCACAATGGAAGCTAACGCTAACAAACAAGATGTAACTTGTTATGCAAGCAAGATGAACAAGATAATGAATGAATAAGAAAAACAACTAGTTTTTATTCATCCACTTTGGGGTAATGGAACTTAAAAAATTTACAAGCACTAATACAAGTATTTATAATACTTGAGACACTTAACTTCTATAACAAACTATCTAACTAACTAGTAACTTGTAACACAAGTTAACTAACTAACTAACTCAAATATCCTAACTAACATGTAGATATTTACAAGACAATTATTAACAAGCTTGAATTACAACATTCTAACACTCCACCATAATTCAAACTTGTTTCAAACTAAAAATCCCAAGTTGCCTCCTCAAAAATTCAAATCTCTCAAGTTTGAGAGCCTTAGTGAAGCCATCTGCTAGCTGCAGTTCTGTTGGACAATATTGCACTTCAATTACTCCATTTGAAACTTGTTCTCTGATGAAGTGATACTTGGTCTCGATATGCTTGCTTCTTCCATGAGATATTGGATTCTTTGCTAAGCTTATGGCAGATTTGTTATCAATTCTGAGCAGTAGAGGCTTACTTGCTTCACACTTTAATTCTTTCATCACTGAGTCAAGCCACAATGTCTGGCATGCTGCAAATGTGCCTGCTATGTACTCTGCCTCACATGATGAGAGAGCAGTCACAGCTTGTTTCTTTGTGCACCAAGATATTGCAACATTGTTGAATTTGAAAACATAGCCTGATGTGCTCTTTCTATCAGTTATGTCTCCACACCAATCACTATCTGAATATCCAACTAAGACACTCCCTTTACTGTTTGTGCCAGTTGGAAAATGCAGGCCAAAATCAAGAGTACCTCTAATATACCTAAAAATCCTCTTTGCAGCAATCAAATGAGGTTTTCTAGGATCATGCATGTATCTACTAATCATGCTAACTGAATAACATATATCAGGCCTGCTGTTGCATACATACCTCAAAGAGCCAACCATTTGTATGAATAGAGTTGGATCAACCTTCTCCATTTCACTACATTCACTTAGCTTTGAGTTGGTTTCAGAAGGATTTGTCACTGAATTGCAATTATTCAGTTCAAATTTTTCAAGCAGCTCACATATGTATTTTTGTTGATGCATCACAATACCATTCTTGACCTTTACAAATTCCATTCCTAAGAAGAATGAAAGCTCACCTAGATCTGTCATCTCAAATTCAGCCTTCAATTTGCATTTCAACTTCTCAATTTCTGATTTTTGACTACCAGTTATGAGAAGATCATCAACATATAAGCAAATGATGACTAATTCCTCTTTTGAGCTTTGCACATACACACCAAATTCTGCTGCACATTTCTTAAATCCAATTTGGATAAGAAATTGATCAATTCTTTTATTCCAAGCTCTAGGTGCTTGCTTTAAACCATATAGTGCTTTATACAGTCTAAACACCATTTTCTCTTTACCTTCAACTTCAAAACCTGGTGGCTGTGATACATACACTTCCTCATCTAATGGACCATTTAAGAATGCTGACTTAACATCTAAATGGTACATTAACCAGTTATTCTTACAGGCCAGTGCCACTACTAGCCTCACAGTCTCTATCCTAGCCACTGGAGCAAAAACCTCATTGTAATCAATACCATGCTTCTGTAAGAAACCTCTTGCTACAAGTCTTGCTTTATGTTTTGAAATTGTGCCATCAGGATTTAACTTCACCTTAAACACCTATTTCACATCAATTTTTCTTTTCTTGTCTGGCAAGTTAACTAGCTTCCAGGTTTGATTCTTCTCTATAGAGTGAAGTTCATCCTCCATTGCTTTCTTCCACACTCTATTTTTTAAGGCATCTTTGTAGTCAATAGGTTCAGAACCTGTTAAGAGGGCAAAGTGAATTAGATCACCATCATCATTCACTGCACTGTCAGAAGTGACTATGTGATCATTCAATCTGCTTGATACACTTCTATTTCTCTGAGGTAATTGCCTTATCACTGGTGGAGATGTGACTTCCTCATTCTCATCATCATCACTATCAGGGATCACATCATTTTGATTACCATCATTAATATCTCCAGCTGCTTCATTGTCAGATTCATCACTTGAATCAGGGAATATATAGCTGCTTTCACTATTGTAGGTAGTTTCAACCTCCCACTTCAATTGCTCAGCTTCATTTACAATCACATCTCTGCTAATATGTACTTTATTAGTCATAGGATCAAGTAATTTGTAAGCACCAGTAGGGTGATAACCAATCAAGATCATTGTTTCACTCTTGTCTTCAAGTTTGGTTCTTCTAGCATCTGGCACATGCTTGTAGCATAATGAGCCAAACACTCTTAGATGCTTCACACTAGGCTTCCTTCCACACCAAGCTTCTTCTGGTACCATTTTTAACTTCTTTGTAGGGCATTTATTAAGAATGTAAGCAGCAGTTGTGACTGCTTCACCCCAGAATTTGTGAGGAAGTGATTTCTGCTTGATCATACTCCTAGCCATATTCAATAAGGTCCTGTTTCTTCTCTCAGCTAGACCATTATGTTGTGGAGTATAAGGTGGTGTAACTTCATGAGCTATGCCTTCATTCTTGCAGAAATCTTCAAAATCCTTTGAGGTATATTCTCCTCCACCATCTGTTCTTAAGATTTTAATTGATTTCTCACTCTCCTTCTCAATTAAAATTTTAAGATTTTTAAACACTGATAAAGCTTCACTCTTAAGCTTTATAGTGAATAACCAGATCATCCTAGTAAATTCACCAACAAAGGTGATGAAGTACTTGCTTCCACCAAGTGATGGTACCTCAAAGGGGCGACATACATCAGAGTGTATCACTTCTAGAGCAGCACAAGCTCTCTTACTTGTCTCCTTCACAAATGGTAACCTACTCTGCTTGCCCTTCATACATATATCACACAGTGCATGCTTGACTCTAATCTTAGGTATACCATATACTAGCTCCTTAGAATTCAAATCACTTAAATTTCTAAAGTTCAAGTGACCATACCTTTTGTGCCATAGTGCTTCAATATCATCAGTTATTGTTGTAGACATGCACATCATATCCACACTAGAGATTTTACACTTGTAAGTTCTGTTCTTTGACAATTTACACATCAACACCAAATTCTTCATTTTGTCAAACAGCTTCAGTGCACTATCTTCCATGTTAACTGAGAAATCTTTCTCTACCAATTGACCTAAACTGAGTAGATTACAACTCATATCAGGCACATAAAAGACTTCAGAGATGATTACTTTACCTCCTTTCTTGCTCTTGATCACTATGTTACCAATACCTTCCGCAGCAAGTTTCCTACCATCAGCTAGTTTGATGCTAGATTTCTGGCTTGCATCAAAACTAGTTAACCATTCTCTATGTGATGTCATGTGCTTTGAACAACCTGAATCTAAATACCAGTCTTCATTTTGAGCATTGTCATCACAGATTGTGGCCATCATAAGCACAGCATTAGCATCATTGCTATCTTCTGCCATATTTGCATCTTGTTGATCTTTGAGCCTACATTCATTTGCAAAATGACCAAGCTTGCCACAGTTATAACACTTGATCTTACTCTTATCAAACTTCTTCTTGCCTTGATTCTTGTCATAACCTCCTTTTGATGATTCAGTTTTGTCTTCAGTCTTGATCTTTGAATCTTTTGACCAATTTGATTTACCTTTGCCCTTGTTCTTGTGGTTCTTGCCATCTTTCCCACCAGATTGAGCCTGCATTGCTTGTTGAGTTGTTCTTTCAGAGCTTCTGTTGATCACCATCAACTCATGTGCTTCTAAAGAACTCTGTAGTGCTTCAATCCTCATGTCACTTATGTCATGTGATTCTTGAATAGCCACCACGATGAAATCAAATTTTTGATTCAAAGATCTAAGAACTTTCTCTACAACCATCTTATCTGTGATGTTTTCTCCACAAGTTTGCATTTGATGAACAACTGCAAGTAGTTTAGAGAAATAATCACTCACCTTCTGATCATCTTCCATCTGCATCATCTCATAGCTCTTTCTATATGATTGCAGCTTCACCTGCTTAACCTTTTCACCACCATCATGATAGGCTTGCAGAATATCCCATGCTTCTTTTGACTTTGTAGCTTTTGCAATCTTCTCAAAGTGTTGAGAATCAACATTCTGTTGTATGTAGAACAAGACCTTACAATCTTTCTTTTTGGTTTCTTTGAATGCATTTCTCTGTGCATCATTTGGATTTTCTGCTAAATCTTCATAGCCATTCAGCACCACATCATAACAATCTTGTGCTCCAAACAATGACTTCATCACTGCACTCCACCTATCCCAGTTCTTTCCATCAAGAACCAAGATATTCGTACCAAAACCATTTGTATTCATCTTTGCTTTGCAGAAATTCACTCAAATTTCTTGAAGAAATTCACACAATTTCTTAAAGAAAATCACACTCCTCACTCAAGTGTTTCCCTATGATGAATTCCCCTCACTATCACTCGTGTTTCCCTTGATTGAAACCGGTGCTCTGGATACCACTTGTTAGATCACAAGCACAATGGAAGCTAACGCTAACAAACAAGATGTAACTTGTTATGCAAGCAAGATGAACAAGATAATGAATGAATAAGAAAAACAACTAGTTTTTATTCATCCACCTTGGGGTAATGGAACTTAAAAAATTTACAAGCACTAATACAAGTATTTATAATACTTGAGACACTTAACTTCTATAACAAACTATCTAACTAACTAATAACTTGTAACACAAGTTAACTAACTAACTAACTCAAATATCCTAACTAACATGTAGATATTTACAAGACAATTATTAACAAGCTTGAATTACAACATTCTAACAATTCCAAAGTTGTACCGAAAACCACAGTTAAAGAAGACATGTTGGATTTCTTCTTCCTCCATAAAACATAAAACACAGCACCTGTCTTCAGAATTAGTAATAATCCCTTTATCAATGACATCCAACATTAACCTATTCTGCAAAAACAAATAGCAAGAATGAACTGAAAAGTGACCAGCTGTGTGAGATATCCAACGACGTCTGTCTTGCTTCTCCTTACTCGGATTCACCTCCAATTTATTTTATTGACTAACGTTTACTAATTTGATTGTAAACATGTAATATTATGACATGCTTAAAAAAAGAAGAAGTAATATTATGACAATTAATTATTAATTGCAAACGTTTCCCTTGGTTGTAATTAAGGGTTAAAGCCGCATATTCAAAATGACCCAAGATGAACCCTTGGCTTTAATTTGGAAAATTTAGGTATTTTTATTTTTTATATTCATGAAGCATTAAAGCCTTATGTATTTTTTATTTGTTTTATAAGGATTCACATGATATAAGTCACTTCAGACCTTTACACATTTTGAATAGCTCGGTAGATTATTATATCTCATTCTTTCTTTTCTTTTTTTAACATAAAAGATATTCCTTTATTGAAATTAATTGAGTGCATGATATTCAAATACAAATTTAATATCGCAAAAAACGAAAAGAATTGATATACAAACAAACGATGCAGATCCTATTATTAAAATTGATATATTCATTTATATATTTCGGTTGCTAATTAATGCTTATATATATAGCATTGCCTATAACTATTATTAAAATGAACAAAATCAAAATAACCAGAATACATATGTCTTTGGATCTGCATCGTTGATGAATTTAAGTACTGTGTAAATCAGTAGTTGACCGAAACTGATCTTCTAATTCAATCAAAAGAACACCACAATAAGATGGGAAAGCAAACACCACACTAAAACAGAAAATCAAACGAACACCGCATGAAAATGGAAAATAAAACAACATCGCGTGAAACGACGAAAGTGGAACTTCATCAAAATTATAATGTCCAATTAGCAATAACACAAGCAAACTGATCTTACTTTGTTTGAATGATTTTATTCAATTATTTTCAAACGTCCCAAATCTAACTTTGTTATTATTTATATTAAGGAGGGAGCAACATTAATTAATTTAACTAAAAAAAGAGAAAGTCAAGAAGTTTATTGCCTAAACTTGTAAAAGACAGTACATTCTCTCAAAATAATCACACAAAATTTCATTCCAAATCTCAAAAGATACTGCACGTAGGTTGGTAAGGTATTGCCAAATAAAGAAAGGTGAATAAATATTAAAAGGTAGATTAATAACAAGTATTAGAAGAAAAATGACAAATTCCACTACCCCCATTATTTTTTTTTACAATCCCAAAATAAAATACCGTTTAAATTAAATTAAACGAATGCAACAATTACGTGAAAGGATATATACAAATCAGAACAAGATTTGTTCTTTAGCGACAGAACTTGAACTTGAACATGCAAGGTGAATATGTTTAGCTGAGGAACTAAACCCATTGAAATTAGTTCCAGATGAAGTTGTATAAGCACCCATATTAGGAAACACTAGCCAATCGTCCACCTCAAGTTCGGGTAATGGGTACTCTTTAAGTATCGTATCAAATGAATCACAAGTGGGTCCAAAAACCGTTGAAGGGTAAGTTTTAGAATCTTTGCACGTAATTTTCTCAGGTTTTGAACCAAACCTAAGAGTCATGCACTTGATAACAGCATTATCAAACACAATGTTATTGAGGGTTCCATAAATTCCATCATCAATCCAATACTCTCTTAATTCACCTCTTACACGTTTTCCAATAACTTTTGTTGCTAAGGTGCAAGTCGTTTCCGTAAAATAACGACCAGGTTCACCAATAACAACAAGATCCTCTTCATTTCCAAAATAAGATTTAATCGCATCATTAATGTGTAATGATGCTTCGTCAAATTTTGATCCAGAAGTAAATCCTCCACCAATATCGAGAATTTTCATTTTTGGCATTCCAAGTCGTGAAGCCGTTTCGAAAACATTTTTAGCCAATAAAATGGCGCCGTGGTAGGCTCGTGAGTCGGCTCCTCCGCTACCTATGTGAAACGACACACCGGTTACTTTAAGTCCCGCCATGTTAGCAGCTTTGAGAAGCTCAGGAACTTCCTCAAAAAGTGCACCGTATTTGAGACCCAAACAGCACCACGCTCCGCTGTCTTCCTCCGGCTTAACGCGGAGGATTAGTTCACATTTCGGATGCCATTTTCTGATCTTTTCAACTTCTCCGACAGAATCGAAAGTTGTTACATTTACACCGACACTTGCAGCATATTTAATGTGTGATTCCGATTTACATGGGTTGGCGTAGATAATTCTGTCAGGTGAAATGCCGAGTGATAAAACAGATTCAATTTCGGCGCGGCTAGCACAATCAAAATTGGAGCCAAGTGCAGCCAATGCACCTATAATTGAAATATTTGGGTTGCATTTCACTGCATAAAAAGGCTTAACGGTTGGAAGGTTTGTGGTCCATTTGCTCATGAGATCAATTAGGACCCTTAAATCAAGGACGCTAAATGGCGAGTCAATTTCAGTTGGGGTATCTTCAATGATGGATTGAATGAAATCAGATATAGTGACCTGTGAGGACAAAGTTGTCACTTTCTTGCCTTTTACTCCTGAAGCACTAAAAATGGGCTTCAAGTTGGTAACGTGGGGTTCTTCAGCTACTAGTGTAGGCATTTTTGGGCTTTTTTTTAAGTGCTTATAGTAGCTTATACTAATATAAGGTGATAGAAAAGGAGAAGTAATAATGTGAATTTATGATTGAATTGGATGTTGGAACTAGAACGAAGAAACGATCATATATATACACATTTTTGGTTGTGAAATTCCACCGCGTTTGGCAACATAATTATAATTTATTGCCACCATGCACTTTCAATAATTTAAATTTCCTTTTTTTTTAAATAAAAAAAAATTAAACACAATTTAAGTATTCTCTACAGTTTTTTTTCTTCTAATTTTTTAATGGTTATTGACGGCGTCAGGGACGGAGCTACATGCATCACTTTGACTTTGAGGGCATGTGCCTCCACAAATTTTCCAGAAATTGCAATGTACATATACTATATGCCAATACTCCACCCAACATGCATACTAGCTCTATTAAAATGTGCAACATGCATTCTGGTTCTACTTATTACTACCACCTATCAGTGGCGGATCTAGACTTGAAATATTGGTGTGGCTAAAAAAAACACGTTCATAAATTTTGTAGTTGAAAACAATTTTTCACGCTTGCAGCTTAGTCGAAAAAATAATTTTGTCTCTAGAAAACATAGGAAAAAATAACAAAGAACCAAAAAAAATCAAATTTGTAGTTGTAGAGCTGAGAGGAGAAAGGAAAGTAAAGGAATCAAATCACTATAGCAGAGGAAAACAAGACTTGGAGAGACGCAAGAGGTGGGTGAGGGGATGCACCGCCGATGCAGGGTTGGGTGCAGTGACAGAGACTACAAATATAAATTCAATTTGAAAACTCATAAATCATTTACATTCAAATAATATTGCATTGTTCAATAATGTCTGAATTCATCCAAAATAATGTTGCATCATTGAATTACATCTAAAACAATTTAATATGTTATTGAGATCCATTAATACTATTAAGTAAGAAATATTTACATCAGAAAGAGAATAATCGACAAAATTAGAGAATTTAACGGTAAATTTTTAGATTTTGTACTAGTTAATATATTATCAGTATAATTTGATTTTTCTAATATATTTTGATCACTCCTTTAAAAAAAACTTAATTTGAACACAACTATTATTCTGGATGAGCAATGCTACATGGACGACAAATTATAACCGACGAATGGCACGACCAAGCCACAACCAATTTCCTTTTTTTAATATTTGTTTTTTTTAATTAATTTCAAGAGAAAATCTAGCACACAGTATTCATTATGAAAATATTTTGTTCATTTTGTTCATAATAGAAACTTCCTTCTTATGGACACCACCGATTCATTGATCTCACCGCAATTTCTACAAGCCGCAACAAATTATCTCTATCATCGTGGTTGCCGTCTCTATTGTAGGCTGCATCATTGTTGTTTTCTCGTCGTATCGTCGTAGCTGTTGTTGTCGTATTCACTGTCGCGGTTCTCGTTGCACAAGGTGATCGACACTCTACTTCCGGTGCTTTGTAGCATGGTGCTCCAGTTATTGGTGTCGTTTGAATCGATGTGCAGAGCAGGCGTTGTATGAGTTAATTTTGGTCTGCATAAAATCTGTTTTCATCATGTTTCAACTGATGTGTTGCAATTCAAATTTAGAACAAGAGAAAAAAATAGGTGTACCATGAACAAGACTTGTTGAGTTTACTACAAAGTGTATTTTTTCAGTGAGACAAAACATCAAACATTTCTAAGGCAACATCAATCTTTTTTAATAAAATATTAAGGTACAATATCAACAATTCCATGAATGGCCAGGGTCACCATTTTCCCCCAATAACAAAGAAACTCAACCAATTAAAGCCTTATACAAAAGTTACACTGAAAAATTGAAACAGTCTTCAAATTAAATACCAAGCCACAAATCACAATTGCTTCCCAGAACCCTTTTTCCCACTTTGCATCAAACACCACCACCATCATTCACCTGCAGTGGTGTTGCAGTGGGGTCGCCTGAAGCCCGACGACAATATCATTCTATGACGTTCGCGACGGGACTTCGATCGATGGAGTTGCAGGAAAGGGAGTTCGGTGGCGGCGTGCAAGAGAAAGCTGATGTTTGAGAATAGAGAAGATTGAAGGCACGTGAAATAGGAAGAGGGAGAAAAGTTAATAAGGTGGATGCCACGTCATGTCGTCATATTGGCACGACTGCCTCTGTCGTGCTTAGTAGCATTTTCCATTCTGGATATCTTATGGTGTAGTAACTTTAGTCAACTTGCAACAAACCAATTTTTTGTAAAAAAATCAATTAAAAGGCAAAAACGGAACCAGCAGGAGTTGAACTCACAACACTTGGAAAAATTGGGCAAATGGGGCGCTACTTTACCACTGGACCGGAACAACTTAATTGATAAAATTTACTTTTTACAGATATATATAAATTAATATAGAACAAAAATATGTATATATACCTATTAAAATTGAAAATTCTGGTGTGGCTATAGCCACCCTCAGCCCCTATGTAGATCCGCCCCTGCCACCTATATACATCAATATAAAATTCTAAATAATTAAAATGTAAAAGTCTATGCTAACTAGTGTTTCAAGGATACTAGTTAAGAAATTTAAAAGAGAGAAATTTATGTTGGAAATTAAATAATACCTTTTATACTTTTAATAATTTGACTACACAAATTTTAAGATTTTTTTTTTAATATTTGCTTCCTTAACTAGTACATTGGGGGCATAGTTAACATTTTCTAAATTTAAAATATAAGCATTAACTCTTTCAACATTTATATATACTTCTTTCGGTCTCATATATAAATAATTTTTCACTTTTTAGGTTCATTCAATAGATAATATATCTAATTTATATTATAGATATGTTCATTCAATTGATGATGTATTATTTAAGGAATGAACCTAAAAAGTAAAAATTTGCTTATGTATAAAATCAGAGGGAGTATTCTTTAAATCAACAAAAACTGTTATCATTAAGTTGTTCTATATATTTCAACTTTTTTTCTTCCATATATAACATATTAACAACCACTATATAACCTTCATTTTATCCTGAAATAGGAGTAAACGTGTTTTTACTTTTGTTCATATTATAAAACTTTTTTTTGTGTTTAACTTCATCGCCCCCGCAACCTAAAATTTCTGGCTCCGTCACTGGACGGCGTCCTTCATATATACACCACTTTTGTGTTTCTTGCCGCTACGCCTTCGTAAAAAATAGTATCACTCTTTTGAACGATACTACATTATTTAAATGATAATAGCCTATATGTTTCTTCATGTTTTTTTAATGGAATTAATACACCGTTCTTCTGTTTCTTGCCGCTATGCCTTCGTAAGTATCACTTTTTTGAGCAATACTACATTATTCGAATGATAATGGTCTATAAATTTTCAGATTGAACTTGTCATTTTTTATTAAAAAAAATTTTCAAATCAATGTTTTGGTAACCATGAGAGTAAGTTTAATAAAATGCAAAAGATATGGTATTTATAATTTCTTAACTTTCTCTTAATTTTGAATAAATATGTGAGCTAAAAGTACTATCTTACTTGAAGTTCTCTTTCGTTTAATATTCAAACTCCGTTGCAGTTAATTTAGCTCCGCCTTTGAAGCAATGGTAGTAGATGAAAATATTGAAGTGCCAATCTAATTAGGATGTGCCTTGTTAAAAATAAAATAAAAAATTAGGATGTGCCTTAATATTCTTTGATGCCCTTTATTTTCTTGGCTTATAAAAAATCTTTAATTAATAAACAAATAAAAAATATTGTCTCAATCATAAAATAAAAAGGTTCTACCAAAAAAAATAAAACAAATAAAAAGGAAGGTTGTAAAAGAAAAATCTTAGAAAAGTACGGGATGTGTGAGCAAATTAATATACTAATAAATTGTGGATCACATGGATAATATTGCAGTATTTTTTTTGGCGACTTCATGGATATTATTATAACCATAACACATGTTTTTCCGAAGATATACTACTCCGATAATTTACGCCACGAATATCTCTACCAAAAAAAATATGCCACGAGTTTTATCGTAGATTTATTATTGCAACAACTTGTATTCGATTAAGTAATGAAATGTTATCTTCTTCAACATCTTTTTAGGACTAAATCTTCTTCTGAATCTTGTCTATAATTATCTCATTATTTTATATAATTAATTCTAAATATTAAATTAAAAATATTAAGAATTTAAAATATTTAATACTTTTTGTGGTTACAAAATATTTAATACTTTTTAGGCTTAGTCCCCTTTTTTTTGGCAAAAAAATAATTTAATACTTTAAAGTATTAAAATTATCAAAAGAATATATTAAAGTATTAAATATTTTAAAAGCATGAGAATACTTACAAAAAAAGAAAGTAGTAAATATTTTGTTTATAAACTCCATTCCTTTTTTTTGGGTCATGCTAATGCTAATTTACAAAAAAAAAAAAAAAAAAGTAGTAACTCATGCTAATATACTTTAGTGAGGAATGAAGTTTGCCTTTCATTCTCTTCGAATTGGAAGTTTGATCTAACTCAATTCTACAATCCAACTTGTAAGGTGATGGTTGCTCTTACTTATAAATCATTGTGCATGCCAACTCACATTTTATGTGGTACTTCATAACAAACCCTCACGCCTAACACTATTGGGCTTGGTGCTTGGATATCAATAGTGTTTGGCCTGATCAGGAACCTAATGTCAGACGGTCCAACGGATCATGGACGAGGTTCTGATACCATCTTAAAGTTGGAATTGTTCTCTTCCCCGCCCCCTCAATATTTCAATTTTGCCCTTGAACAAAAATTTCGGAACGTATTTTTTCGTAGTTTTCCTAGTTCAAATTCGGCAAAATTTCGGAAAACACGTTCAGAAGTTCGTATTTAAGGCAACAAAATATTCAAAAAACACGTTTCAAAGTTTTTAACCAAGACCAAAATCGGAATATTGGAGGGAAGAGAAAAATTTTCAAAGTTGGGAATTAGGCCTAACTCGATCTCTTTTTTTTCAAATATTATTATAGGACTAATTTCAATGATATTTTTTGCAAATATTGTTCACCTTTGACTAACCATTTCTTGCGCATTCCCTTTACTTCCCCAGTGATCTGTGTAGTTCTCTTTTTGAGTACATAGTGAGAGAAAATAAACACAACAATGTACAAACTTCAATAATTTTAAAAAACTGATGCAAAATTTGTCAAGATTCTCCCTTACATACCATCTTAAAAATATGCAGCAGAAATTCTAGAATTTCTGAAAAATTAGGTCTCAAAGATGGATCTTGGTGCCAACACCACTGAAGCAATTCCACCAACTTTGGATGAGTATGCCTTGGAATTTTAGGCCTTAAACCCTGCAATTTATCCCCCAAAATCATCCAATTAATAATATTTTTTTGTTTTATAGGTTGAGCTACCATAGAATTTTCAATTTACTTTTATTTCTTCTATCCAATGAGTTACATTTGATTATAACCAATAATATATATATACTTAACTATATTCAAATATTTTTAATATGCAGTGCACATATAATTTACTAGTGAAGGAATACCTTGTGGACCACTCCAACTGCTGCTTGCAATGGGGACAAATGCTCATAAGGAAGCTGATATTCAATCATAAAACATTGATGAAAGGTGTAAATTCTGAGCAACCATAATATCCTTAAAACATTCAATCATCTTTTTATTCTCCAATTCTATTAAAGATTAATTAAAAGTTTACTACAAATTTTACAAAGTATAGAGAGTAAGTCACTTTTAATGGGAAGATTTAAACATAGGGCTATATGATCACAAGCAAGAGAATACCAAAGAGTGAAAAAAATGCAAGAAGCATTACCTTTCCTGTAAGCAGCTCCCAGAGAACAATTGCAAAGCTAAAGACATCGGCTTTGTGATTGTAAGGCTTATGCTCAATAACCTTCCATATGTAAGAGTAATCACAGGTTAATTGTAGTTGTTTATGACATTAAACCACACAAAAGTTGAAAGATCAAAGGAAATAAAAGGAAAGAACAAGACACAAAATGTTATGTGCTTCGGTCAGTGTGACCTACACCGCAAAAATCAAAGTTTCTTATTGATTTGTCTTATACTTCCTCATCCAAGCCTGTAAGTTATATACAATTCAAAAATTTAAAGAGAAGTAACCATACCAACCCTACGACAATGCTTATATTTATACACACACCTCCGGAGCCATCCACCGATAAGTTCCAGTCTCTGCAGTCATTATACCAGACTGATTACGCACTCTGGCTACACCAAAATCAGCAACCTTAACAACCTGAAAAGTTTCTCAAAATATAAGCACAACAGCATAAGTTCACACAACTCATAAAATCAACTATACCTAAACTCTGTGAAGTATTGTTAAGCGAAGACCAAAACTTTTTTAGCAAACAAAAATGGTCGCAGAACTAGAAAAAACACAATGCATGATTAATTTTTAAAGATATATCAGAAGCATTTCAATAGTTAGTTGATCATCCATTACAAATAAACTTATAGCACGAGTCTACATATAAATTGATAGCATCAACAAAAAAATAGCCAGTAAAATTTGAAGTAATGATACATTGTCAACTTACACCGGTCTTATCTATCAAAAGATTAGCTGACTTGAGGTCCCGATGTATGATATCATTCTGATGTAAATATTTCATTCCTTCAGAAACGTCGATGGCTATTTTGAGCAAAGATGGAAGAGTAAGGACGGTGTTCCGTTTATGTAACAGGTCGTAAATACTTCCACCAGACAAATATTCTGAGATAAAACCAAGTTATATTGAAATTGACATAGTCATAAACTCATAATCAATAGGAAAAATGTAACTAGGAATTTGGGAAAGAAAAATTTGACCTGTGACAAGGTAAAGGTTTGGGGGTTTTGTACCAGCACCGATAAATTTGACAACATTTTGGTGATGAATTTTACTGCAACAGTTAAATTAACAAAAATGAATTGGATATAGATTATAAATTCTATTTCAACAACAAGACTGTTTCAAGGACACAGTGACCTATATTGAATATTTTAGAACAAACCTTAGGATATAGACTTCCTGAGAAAACTCTCTTTGTATATTTTCATTCAAACTTTCTTGCTTAAGGACTTTGATAGCTACATCTTGATTACATAATGTACCTTTATACCTGTGTCAGTTATCGGTAATTCAACGTACACTCACCCATAAACATGTCAAGGAGATGAAATTGAATTATACTACTCACAAATCACTGAAGAGTCCAGATGCAATTTTCTTTTCAAATCTAAACCAACTTGGTTCACACGTCGAGACACCATTTTCAGGATTGGGAATAATTACATGTCTAGATATAATGTTCATCCTAATTTTCTCTTGCTCTGCAAGAGGAAGACTGCCATTTTCTTTCAACCGAGACCACTCCTAGATTCACACCAAAATATAACATAAATAACTCTATTAAAAGTAGGAGGGGGGAAGAAGCAATAAACACTTGTTAACTTGTAATTATTATAAAAATCTAATCTAGAACATATAAAACATGCAGTACTAGTATTTGTAACATGTTTATAATGGTCATAGCAGCAGTTAAACTCCCTCGCAAGATGAGGCAAGTAGTAGCAAAGTATTGCGGCTAAAACATATTCAGCAAACTTGTAACCACAACTGGTAGAAAAAGAACCTACCTCAAGTTTCAGAACTTTCTTAGCTAGTACATGCTTTAACTTTTCTGTCTCCTATAAATTTCAAGCATGGACCAATTATCAATCAAACTTTTACAAAGAAATGAAGATAAAAATAGAGTATAATCATATGAGTCCTTTCTTCTGTTAATAAAAGATTCAATATATAGCACATCCTATTGAAGCCTAAGAGCAATTAAGTTTTCAAACTTAAAAGGGATTATATATAGTTTGGTTCAAACTTCAAACATGTTTTTATTAGAGTTTCATGATCAAAGCTTATTTCCTTCGGTATTTGAACTTTGAATACTGAAGAAAAACAGACTTTGATCATGAAACTTCAAATTTTGAACTGATGAACTGAACTGCAGTCAAGAAAATATTGGGAAATACCTCAACTGCCCAACCACCAACAACGAAAACATCTAACGAATAGCCATCCAATGTCGAAAAAGCGTGTGCTTCTTGAATGTCGAGCCCAGTCTCAGACAGTAAGGAAGTCAACTATAGTTGCAACACAACCTTGATTTCAGCTAGAAATATTTGCACAGAAATCAATTATATCAGCTAGCTACCTGACTAAGAAGTTTTGGCTTGTCATTTGTTGAAATTGTAATTTCATGCATGTACCTGCAACAAGTAGTAGAATGAAAACAGAAAACTAATGACCAAAATAAAAAGTTTTAACCAATAAAATAGTAAATAAATTATAAAAAGGAGAAGAACAAGTAAATATATTATTCACACAATCATGCCTCATCATTTTTCCTTGAATATCAGAATATTGAGGACTAACTTCACTTTGCGAGTTTGAATGAAGGGAATTACTACAAGTACTCACTCCAGAAGCAGAACGAACCTGCGTAAAATATATATTGCCAAGATCTAGCAAATCAATTGGCTAATGCAGGTACCAGCAAAATTTCTATATCCTAATAAAACCAAAACATTAATTTTCTATATACTAATGAAATCAGAACATAAAAATTTCATGCAATGCAACTAAATTTTCAACCATAAGCATATTGAGCTATAAGTGAGTTGAAGATAAACTAATTTATGTTTTGATCCATTCATGTAAAAAAAAGAGTTGAATAATAAATTTGAGTCTAAAAATCAATTCTAAAATAAAAAACTACAAATTCTAGTTTTGATGCAAAATTAATTCTAATTGATAGCAACTAAACATATCAAAATCAAATTCTACGCATTTGGAATCAATTTTGGCTCCTCCAAGTTACACTTAAAATCTTATTGTGATTAGCTAATGCATAAACCAGTAACACCTGTACAAGACGGACTTCGAGTGCAGGTCCAGTTGCTGTAGCTGAGGTTCTTGCAATATGCAGTAATCTTTTATGCATAAGAACATATTGGGCCCTCTCCACATTCATATCCAATGCATACCTAAAGTGCAAGAAGAATGATGTTTGGACATAAAAAAATATTTACAAATTTGTTGTTAAATTGTTTTGTGCCTTTTTTTTATAAAATTAGAGATTTTGTTGATTGCGGCCAAGACTTGGTAGTACTTGCTCATAATATAAAGATTGGAGGTGAGTGAATCATGTTTGAAGGTGTACCTAGTGGGAAGGCGATGGAAGTGCGCCCAAAGATCATCGTCAAAACCAGAAACCATAGCCTCAGGGACATTCAATTCCCTAAGTCGATTAAGAACTTTGATGTAAACTTCAATTTTCTGCCTCTCCTTTCCATTTTGATTCCATTCAGAACCAAAAACTAGTTTGCTATTACAACAACTCTCTGTATCTCCCATATACATGAAACCAGCTCTTCAATCAAAATAGAAAGCCAAATGCGAACCTGTTACCTATATAGATATATTTTTATATTGATATATTTTTATATTGATGTGGATTATACACACACAACAGCAATATTTTGCTTTGCTTATATCACCATTTTTTGTACAATAATCCAACATGAACCATTTATTTATGAATAGACTAGTGCTGGCAGATGAATGCAAGGTATTTTAATGCTTTAATCATGTAATCCTTTGATGGCATCACCACCACCATACAGTGGCGCCCCTTGTTTCTTTCGCTAAACTCAACATCATATCACACTCAGACACAACTAAATTAACTTAATACAATATTCTATTGTTTATATACATTTGGTCCGGCAACCATTCCTACTTTCTTATTCACGAACAAGATAACTTTTGGTTCTAAATTAATTAATAATTTATCCACTAATCAAATTCATGGGGTCACTGATTCTTTTGGTCACTATCTTAATCTTCCTTATCTATTATTCTCTTCTTGTTTAGTAAAGTCCATGCGCTAGTTTTTCAACTTTAATTAATTAAAAATTGGTGAACAGTCTCATATTCCGGGTATAGTACATTACTTAACATCCGATCATTTAAAAAAATTAAGAAACTTAAAAATTGTTCGAAACTTAAAAAAATTCAAATTAATTCTACTAAATTTCTGTGACACCTGTATATTTTAGTAAATCATTTGAATTTAACTAATTAGAGAATACATATTGAGAAGATTGTGTTAATAACAAAAGAGGGTGTGACCAAGTTCGAATATCTAATAGATTGGTCAAACAAACCAAAAGGATCTGACACGTGGAACTACTTTTTGTAAGGAATAATAACACTAGTCCTGTAAACCTCAGTCCAGAGTGGACCATTATCCACATAAAAGTCAACTGTTGTTATAGTAAAATTCTATGCCATTCTTCAGCTGCCAAAAAGACTACCACTGAGATTTATGGAAGCCCAAGTTCTACATTCTGCCCAACCTTCATTTTCTCTTTGTACTCTGTCAATTCTCTTTTGTACCTTTCTTTGTCCCTTAAGCCAATGTTTTGATAAATCTGCATTGTTAACCACACATATAATTACATTTTATATCTTACTCTAATCAAAACTATTAACACAACTTTGAAAACCAGCAACATAATTTCAAGCAATGAAATAGACTAATTAGGATTAAAAAACATACAAATGATCCTTTAAAATTACCATTCTTTCTTCAGGGCTAAGACTATTCCAGGATTGACCAATCATTTTAGTAAATTCCCTTTCTCTGTTTGGATAGAGTTCTTTGAGCTTGTAATGTTTTTCAGCAAAGAAAAAGTTATAGCCACTCCTATTTGGTTTTGGATAGTTTGGGTCCCACTTTCTTTTTCTTCTCTTTCTCCTACCAGAACTATGAGATTGAAGATTGAATGGTACAATAGCATGTTGTGGAACCAATGATGGAGCAGCAACCACTTGTTCTGGATGGTAAAGCACCCCTTTGAGAACCTCTGAACCCAATTTTACTGACACTATATAACCACAATCAAATTTTCCTTCTATTGTTCCTTTTCCCAAAAGACATGAACTATCTACATTCACTGCATAGTGCATTATACATAAAACAAACAAACAGTAAAATTTTCAGCATTGCAAAGTTCACTAACAAATATGCAGACAAGTAAAATTATAATTTCTTAAATCCTTAATTTGAATCCACAAGCATGCTTAAACAAATTTCTGGCCACATCATTATTATCTTTTCAAATTACAATTACTTAACAGCATACATAAACTACTTTTCATGCTTAAATCTTAATTAACCAACTTTTAACTCTTAGCAGCATTACAACAAACACATTCCTTATTAGAATCACACATGAGTAATGAGTTGAATTAAATTGCGTGCAAAACATACAAAATGCAGATGCAACAAATTGTCTAAATTCTAAAAATGAAATTGAAACAATTCACCTTAATCCTGATTCCAATTTTGCAATTTCAATGTCTACTTCACATTAATTTAAATTCCATTAACTTTATACTAACTGTGAATTACCTTCATCATGAGATTGGGCACTATCATTTACCATCTTAGGTGAATATTGAACAATAGCCAATTCAGGTCGCCACGAGGGACTATTTCCAGAAGATGCATCTGTAAGATTGCACATACAAATAAATTTCATTTACATTTATATATTTATCAATAAATGTAAGAAAAATAGTGAAATAGTAACTACCTGCTGATGGAGTGAATATAGGACCCTGAACTTTGAAGAAGTGAACTTGTTCGTAATGGTAAAGAAGATTCAAGTAATGTTTTCTTAGTACAAAAGAAGCACTTGTAGTTGTTGATGAGAATCTAAATACACTACCTACTTCTCTCCATTTCTTCTCCACAACTACCTGAATTTTGAAAAATTAATTATTATTATTAAATATTTTAAACTGTTATTATAATTAGAGTGAACAAAATAGTATAAAACAGTTTTATTAGGAAGTTAAGAAATTCACCTTCTCATAACCGCTTCTCCTTGTAACTTCCACGTAAAGAACGTGCAAATCTAGCTCCTTACCTCCAATCACAGGAATCCTATGCAAATGATCGAAAAATGAAATAATAATTTTGTATTAAGGAAAAATGATAAATGAATGAAAAAATAGAAAGTTGTTACATGAATTTGGTAGCCATAAGAAAGTGAAAGCGACGAAGAGTGTTCCAGAAGACAGTAGAGTCATTGAGGATATCGTTGTGAGAGGCGAGTGGAGGAGGATAGTGTTTTCCTTCGTTACTGCCGGAGACATTGGTTCTCGCCGCCGATGACATTCTTAACACTTCACGTCGCCGGCACTGCTTAAAAATCTAATAGTAAGTTGAAAGAGGTGGAGGGAGTGAAGAATGAATGTTGGAACCGTTGTGTTTTGAAATTGAAGAAAAGGAAAAACAGAGAGTAGAATAAAAATGGCAGATAGATAGAGATTAGAGCAGAAGAGGAGAGTAAAAGTAAAAATAAAAGGAACGATGAGAGAAAAATGAAAATGAAAATAGTGATAGATAGTAGTAATAAGCAATTAAGGAAAGTGAGTCTGAGAAAAGCTGAGAGAATTAAAGAAGATGATTTGCCGCGTGGGAGGGAACGGTTACGCAGCAGAGCAGAGTTGGCTTTTTCTGATTTTCTAGTTATGGATGGATGGATGGATGGCTTTAAGTACGGTGCAAATTCCTAAGTTAAATACTTTTATTTTTACTATTTCTACTTTTTAATTTAATTATTATTTTTTATTTAATTTAAAATCGAATGAAATCATTTATAAATGAATTTAATTACGTTCGTTAAAAAAAATGAATTGATTGGGATGATTTACACTCTATGAAGACCCGATACGCGACATGATACGGATACGATACGATACCGATACGCCGATACGTGAAAATTTTAAAAAATTCAAATCTGATACTAGCGCGATACGTTATTTAAAAATTAATTTTAAAATTAAATATATAAATGTACAATATATAAATATAATTAAAGTCAATAATATTAATAATGATAATTGTTTTTTGAAATACGAAAAATTATTATTATTATTATTATAAACGTTAATAGTTCATTGTACAAGGAGTACAAACAAGCCAATAAGTCTGCACAAAAGCAAAACAGTTTGAGGATCAACATACAAGGGCTCCTCAGTCCTAACTAAAAACATATAATAGCTCAAAAAACATATAATAGTCATGACATCAAGCCTCTTTAACAAGCTCATCTTGTAGCAATAGCAGACAATTATATAGGTCCTGCAGCTGACCAATTAAAAACATAACGCATCCATTCTTATACTATAATTTTGGGACAAACCCAAATACTTAACAACTTGTTCTATAGTATGACACCATAGTAACTTCAGTGACAAAGACAAAAAATATTAATTATCATAAACTATAACATCATTAATACTAAGTTTAGTATTTGTGTCTCATTAATATTGTCATAAAAAATAATAATCAGCAGTACATTTTAAGTTATACTACCTCCGTCCCATTTTATTAGAACCATTTTGATTAAATGGTATTATTCTCTTATCATAATTTGACCATACTTTTTTAATAATATATAGATGTAAATAGTTCTTATATTTTGGGACAGGGGTAGTACATCTTAAGTTTAGTATTATACAAAAATAACATCATTAGTACTATACCAAAAAATATCACCAGTACTATCCAAAAAAAGACATAGTTAGTTACCTGTGTAACAATATAATAGTTTGACATTCACTAGAAAACACGAATTGTATCGGATATTATTTTTTTATTTTAAAATAAAGATTTAACCGATACTTTTCCGATACGAGTATCAGGGAGTATCGGACGCGTATCGGATATTATTTTTTTATTTAAAAATAAAGATTTAACCGATACTCTTCCGATACGAGTAACAGGACGTATCGGAAGAGTATCGGTATTGGGTACGTATCGCACACGATACTTCACCATTTTTAGAGGATCGGGGCTTGATAGTTTACACTAAACGCTTTTGGTGATAGTAGCAGGCTGACATTAACACAGCTTCCAAGCTAGATAGCTAGCGTTGACATGGATTTGTGTTTCTGACTACTGCTATGCTCTTCGATGCCTGATACGTATCTTTCCAGTTTCCATACATCAAAGAATCAAATCCATGATATCATACATACCGGTGCTATTTACTCCATGTCTCCATCCATCCATCCTACTAACTTGAAGTAATGTTACGCTGTGCTTGGTTACTTAAACCGAATAAAAACCGCAAATAAAAACCGAATAAAAACTGTCTGAACATTTTAAACAATAATGTTTGCATGATGTGTTGCAGATATTTTATCTTTGCAAAAAAAATGAGGGCTCTTGCAGTTCTATTCCCGGGGGAGGACACCTCCTGTACCCGAAAAACAGTTGCGGAGCTGGCCAAAAATAGTGAGCCGTAAAAAAAATTTAATTCATAAATTAAAAATGCAAATTATATTATATATCAAAAAAATTAGTTGTAATAAGCATACACTTGATCATCAAACTAATAAGTAATAATATCAAAGAAATCATCGCATAAGTCATATATAGTTCAACCAGTAAATATTGCCTAAATTGTTAGACTGAACGTCGTAATCCGTGTTCGAACTCGGATCTCACAATTATGTGAGTTGAATTTTAGTGGACTACCACTTCATCTATGACAAAAGAAAAAATCAAAACAATCAGTAGTACGTAAATATATCATGAATAGCATTAAACTTTGCTTAGGACTTAAAAACAAAAAAATAAAAAATAATTTGTTATTATAAATTCATAATAATAAGTTAATCAACATGGTAAAGGAAAACATGTATTAAGAAAGAAATAAAATAATTAACTAGGCGTCTAGCCATTCACATCAATTCATGTTAGGAAGTAACAAAAAGAAATGAAAAAACTATTTTTTTACAAGAACTGACAACTTTCTCTGATGTATGGCAGAATAGCACAATCCGTATAACTAAAATAGTATTTTCCTGGGGCGGGCCATGGCCCTGTCCGGCTCACAAATGGCTGCGCCACTGTCCGAAAACCTTAAGCTCAATCTGCGGGCTCGAAAACGGTCCTTGAAGACCAAGATGATTTGATATGAAATTCAGCTCCCATGTGATGGGAGAGATGTGAATGTAAACTAAATAATGCATGTTGATGTAAGTTGTTGCTCAAATTGTGTATAATAATATCAAATTCATTCATCAGTATGTATGTTGCTCAAGGCACATGTTCAAATTTTCCTATGAAACTTCGAACCCCCATGAAAAGTTTGAACTTGACTAAATATATAAAAATAAGGGTAAATAGGTTTTTACTCCTGTAAAGTAGGCGTGTTTTCTTTTACTCTGTAAAAAATTTCAATTATCCCCTATAATGTTTTTTTTAACTACCCCTGTAATGTAATGTTTTAAGATTTCATATATATAAGTGATGACGTGGCATGTCCAACAGGAAATAAACCAAAATTCGCTAAAATTACAAGATGCAAAATAATGAATCTTATGCCCACATATTTAATAAGCGAGTAAATCCAAAAAAAATATTACAAAAGTTAATCAAAAAATATATATATTATAAGAATAAATCAAAACAGGCCCACATAAACAATTGTTAACCCTAAAAATAATGCTTAGTGATTTTTGACTTTACCAGCATTATTTTTAGGGTTAACAATTATAATAGTTAGTTATGGCCAACGTTTTTCACTTTTGTTTATCAAGAAACTCAGCATCCCCAACACAAAACGAAAGAAGAATGGAACTGGGTGTAGATTGGAGTGAATTACCACAAGATATCATTGAATTAATCTCCAAAAAGATAACGATCTACGCCGATTATCTCCGATTCCGATGTGTCTGCCGTAGCTGGAATTCATCCGTACCCAGAACCCCTCTCCATCTACCACCTCAACTCCCATGGCTCATGATATCTTACAAATCATTCTTCGACCTCTCCACCAACAAATTCCACCATCTCAATCTTCCTTTGTTGGGCCGTATATGTGGTTCTTCTCATGGCTGGCTTGTCATTCTCAAACAAACCTTCCTTCGTCTGGAACTCAGTCTTTTTAACCCTATAACAGGCGCCACTCTTTCTCTTCCTTCTCTCAAAACTTATTCGGACTTGGTTGCAAAGGTTTTCCATCATAGTAATAACAACCTTCACCTTATTAAAGTTCTCTTGTCATCTAATCCTTCGCTCAGCGATGATTTCGTTGCATTCGCTATTCTCAATTGTAGTGATTTTGTATTCTGCAAAAAGGGCTACAATTCTTGGGTTCTCCTCAATCATGCGAGTGAAAATAGTCACAGATGGATAGACGCTGTATACAAGGACGGTTCGTTTTTTGTAACGAGCATAACTGGAATAATTGCGGTGTGTGACATTGAAGGTTCTCGAGTCTTTCTTCATGAGAATACCTCTATCTCTAGCTATTTAATTAATAGGTGCTACACCGTGTTAGCCGGAGAGGACATGTTGTTGGTTAAACAGTTTAATGATACGGATTCGACAGTGACCGGGTTCAAGATTTATAAGATGGACTTGAATATGCTTGAGTGGGAAGAGATTCAAACTTTGGGTGAATACTCGTTGTTTATAGGGAAAAATTCTTCGCTTTGTTTTTCTGCTGCTGATTTTGTTGGGTTTCGTCCAAATTGTATCTATTTCACTACTAATTTGGTTCGGGAACGTCATTTTAGTTTTACTATCTATAATTTATATAATCTATCGAATCATCTTATTAAGCCATTTTCATGTTATCCAATATATTTAAATTTTCTTTTAGGATATCCAATTTGGGTTACGCCAAATCCGCGATGAGCCGAGAATCTTAATTGTGTAAGTTTAGCTAACTACTTTGTGTTATCTGTTTTGTATTGGTTCCTTCCTTTAAAAGAAAAAGATTATTCTCTTATTTATGTCTGTTTCCTTGTTTAACAGTTTGCCCGCCATGCATACATATGGAGTCATGTGCATCTCGACATGTGTTGCTTTAACTGTACGATCGAGAAAGATGGAGCGAATTCGAATGTAGACTTTATGAATATTTTGATTAAAGCCCTATTTATACACTATTTTGAATTCATAACTATATATAATTGCTATTTATTTTTGTTCTTTTAATGATAATGATGGTATATCTTAAAGTGATCTAGGTCACAACATAGCAAGATCAATGTTGTCTTGTATACTACTGAGTAATGTGGATATACTTTGTTGAATTTGGCTTAGATTAAATTTGTTTGATGATATACTATATTATTGTCTTGTATTTGGCTACTATGCAAATGCTATGGCATGTTGCATAATGAGCATCAGGATTTTAGGTGCCAAATTGAGGCAATGATGTGAGCTCAAATATATTAATGCCTCGTAAAGAATAGGTTCTAGCCCCCCTCTATTGAGCTTCCACGAGATCATATTCAGATCAAATCCATCCTTGTGGAGTTGTTCCTATCACTCGAAATAATTTCACCACAAACATAAGACATTCATTAGTGCATGAAAAAAAAAAGAGATAGGAACTTAAAATAAATAAAGCTATGGTTGTAACAATGACTTGGCTAATTTGAGACGACGGAAATTGAAAGACCAGCAAAATTCTTTCTCCGTTCCGCCATTGCTGCGGTACCCGTGGATCGCTAGCACTCGCAGGTAGCACTCTAGGATTTGTGGAGAGATATAAGCAATGATAATTTAAACCGTGAATAATTTTAAAAACATTGGAAAGTAATCATCTGCATTCTTATTCAAAATTTAGCAGCCTGGTTTTGCACTCTACGCTCATTCTTTTCTCCTCAAAACATGGAATGCTGAGCAAGTAACACTCAACACACTAAGTGAAGAGATAGGGGTAGGGATAGGAACTTAAAATTAAGTTATGGTTGTAACAATGACTTGGCTAATTTGAGACGACGGAAATTGAAAGACCGGCAAAATTCTTTTTAAAATTAATTTTCAAGCAGATTGGTTATAAAATCTAACTTTCCCTTGAATTGGTTTTAAAATTGGTTTTCAAGCAGATTGATTACAAAACCAGTTTTCCCTTAAATTGTTTTTAACACTGGTTTGTCATTTGAATTTTTTAAATCTTAATTTGAAGTGCAAAACCCAATTTTATTATTTAAACTTGTTTACAAAAATGATATTAGTAATAGCTGTGGAGCTTGGATACAGTTCCCGATCGGCACCAGTCTTCATCTGGCCACATTGCATCAAAGATTCATCCCTTTCTATTTCAAGACATAACTATATCAATTACTTGGCCATTCAACAATCGATTTAGAAGCAATGCAAAGTTTGCAACTATATATAGCATTATGGTTTGTGGACTACAAAATATGAAACTAAGTTCTTAGACTAAAAAGTGTGCATGAAGTGGCAGCAGCCTGGTTTTCTTTTTCTTCTTAGAATCGCCAGAAACTTGCTTTTGTTATCTTGGTCACAGGTTGAGACTCAACACAATTAGTAGAATCCAAAAAGGCCTCGGTGCAAATGACATTAGGCTACAACCACATTGCAAAGCTTCAAGGAACTTTTGATGCTCTTCCTCTGTTAATTTATTTGTTCAGTAATGGAACCTGTTAAAATTGAAATAAATTTCAGGATCAAAAAGTGAACATATAATCTTTTGTTTCCTTTGAAAAGAGGATAAAAATCTCAGGAAGAGTGGGAGAGTGAATGTTAAGACAGATGATACCTGCTTCAAGATGAATGTTAAACAATTGTCATCACTTTCATATAACACATCCTAAACCATGCAACTATACTCACAAACCAAAGAAAATATTCACTAATATTTCACCTAGAGCATCACATCGATCGTCAAATAATGTCATGGATGAAAAAGATAAGCTGATGTGGACAAGGTGTGTTGTATAACATTATCTCTTTTGTAACCACAGTTCAAGATTAAAGCCCAGAGACAAGTAATCAAAAGAAATGCCAGTTTTCTATTTTTGAGATTCCACCAATGAAATAAAGACACCAAGAAAAAACCAAGATCAAATTACTAAGAATAAGAAACAAGTGTAGCATTTTCATCACTATTTTAACTGCAGTTAGAAAACAACGTATGTACTTAGAAAACCACTTCATTGGAATTGCTACTTTATTGTTGTAAAAAGTGTAACAATTGATGCAATGTAATATGATGCAGACACGCACAGAGCCGTGTACCGTATGAATTAAATAGGACTGGATATATCTTTCTCCCTGGTCTCACAAACCCATTTCACTAAAAGAGAAAGAAACATAGAGGATAACAGAGGCATAGAATGATACCCAAGCTCAGCTAAAAGTATGTCAATGGTAAATGCAAAGGCTTCCCTCCCAATCCCAGACGAATTTCTAAAGTCACGGTAAACAACTTTAGATATTATTTTGGACTAGAGACTAATTTTTTGACGACAACCTTATATATTAGTTCAAGTTCTTAGTCAGCTACATTGAATAGGTGCTTTGACTAAGATTTGAATGACAGTTATTAAAATCGATAATGTAACTAGGAACATGCAGAATAATGAAAAGGAGATTGGCAGATGAAAAGCAAGTATGTATGGCAAACGAGAGATTGGAGAGAAATTGACAAGCAAATGACATTTACTATAATTAAACAATGTCATAAACTGACAGATATGGTAAATTAACAGAAAGTTAAATGCTTAAAACATTCAACAATATGGTAGAATGACAAGACACACCTGCAAGGTTATACTCATAGTACTAGTAGTAGAATATAATCATTAACAGAAGCAATAACCCTGCCTCTCAAGTATAGAAGTGATTTTTTATAACAATCAGAATGGACCGGCAATTGCATCATACCTTTGGTGCCATACAAATTATGTTAGGTGAAATGTAATCTCCGCTCAAACAGATTTTAAGAGTATGGTGAATACCTATCCACCACATCAATGTCCTTCCATCAAAGTCAATGGATGATAATTTCCTTCAATTGTCATCAAGCACGATAGAAGCAAAATAACCACCAACATTTTGTTGAGAGAAAAGTTCTGTGGAACACAAAAACTTCTCATTATGTGTAAAGCCATAATTTAATATAATAAATAAAATGATAGCATCAAATACATCTAATATTACCTTGCTCGTGTTCCTCAAGAGTCTCAAGATTCTCATTTATAAGTTGTAACCGACGATGATCAAAGTAGGTCTAAACACAACATATGTATGCAGCACATTCCAAATGTTAAGGTAAAAAGCTTCCATTGTTCACAGCGGTATTTTTATGATAGAGCATTGAAAATAGATGACAACACAACAGAAAACTCAAAACTATGACGGCGAAATAAAATTTATAAACAAATAAGAACATGAAGTGTCAAAACTAGTCTAATATTCATTGTTGTATGGTAAAAACATGAAGTGTCAAAACTAGTTTTATAAATTTGAAACAACTCATTGTTGTATAATACCGCACTAGTCTAATATTTAACATAACTACAGGGAAAAATTGTAAGAGAGCGCAAAACTGGGTTCACACTTCACAATAATCAATTGTACAATAGCTCCTTCAGATATGAGACAGGAAATGAAAAAGTTAAATAAATACATTATGCAAAACCGAAATCTGAACATGCTGTGCTTGTTCCTCCCTGACTCATCTCGACATGTCTGCATAGCATCTTTTCATATTCGACAGAAATCAAATCGCAGATCAAATATAACTGAAAACGCCAAGGGGACATCGCCGAGACACCGACAAATATACTGAACAAATATTCTAAAAAATTTGAATTCTGAATGACATGATTAGTATGAAAATATGAAGAAAAAAAATCCCAGTATCCAACGCCATTTGGTCTAGCGGTATGATGCTTCTCACTTTGGGTGCTAGGTGTTCCGGGTTCAATTCACATAATGGCAAGTTATTTAAAACACATAATTTAACCTAAAACATTCACCTAAATGTTATTGGTTGGTAAATATTGGTATAACATCAGTATGCCTTCTTAGTCAAACATATACAGGCTCTTCTCCAATCTAATCCAGACAAAATTCATTCACCAAGTATATAACAAATATATTCATATACTGTAAGTTTACCGTACATAAAATATGTTGCTTTACTGAATTAATACATTGATCTTTATTTACAATAGGAAAATGCTAAACAGTGCCCCCGGGGCAATGGTTAAGCATATTAAAATAGAAAATTTGTCTCGAAATGTGTGCATTCAACATTTTGGAAATATAAAAAGTTATTTTCCCAATATTAAATCTCTCTTTTATTTCCTTTTTTAGTATGCTTAACAAGTTCCTCGGGGGCACTGTTTAGCATGACCCTTTACAATATACAATCTCTATGTGACATGAATATACACAATATAACAATAAGGAAAGCTTTTAAACAGGGCATTTGGAAATTGGCCTAAATAAATAAGAAACTACAAGTACAAACACGAGCGGCTAGACTTACACAATTCAGTAAGGATTTGGTGAAATCCAAACTGGAAGCGGGCATCCCAACCGAGAATAACTAGGCAACAATGGGTCAACGGTCCAATCACGTAATCTAAAGATGCCAAAATCATGTTTCCCGCAGACATCATCGTGATTAGACTCCGAATAATCATCAGTGAAATAGATACAGTCTGCACAACACCCTACAAAATCATTAGCAGAAAAACACACAGAAGAATTTCCACCTACAAACAAAGCCTTATCACCCAAAGTTTCAATTTTATTCCATGTCATCACATTCCAATCCATCTTAAAAACCTCAAACCCCACTGTCCTATACACAAACATATCCCCCGCATCAGAAAAATCTTGTTCCAAAATCCGAGTAACCAACAACATTTCCTCACCAGAAAACACAGTGTAAAAAATATCGCCATAAAATTCAACTGACGCCGTCGTGTGAATAATAGAGACTCGAGGAACCTCAATATCACACACGGCAATTGTTCCTCCCTTGGTCACAGCATAAAACAAACCATTATGATACACAACATCTTCCCAAAAGTGATAAATCTCTTCACTCAATAAAATCCAAGAATCATAACCTCTTTTACAGAAAGCTAAATTATTAGTATCATTAGAAGCTACAATAGCAAATGCAATGAATTCATCGATTTGCGAAGGGCTTGATGACAAAACAATCTTCCTGATGAAAGAATTGCACATTTGTTTCAAATTGAAATAAACTAAATCACCGCTAGGGTTTCTAACGAAATACTCACGACCTATATTTGAATAATCGAAGCTTATCACGTTAGGGAAAGTGTTAATCGGAGGAAGAAAAAGAGTAACGTGAGTTATAGGATTAAAGATACGAATCTGAGGGGTTTGATCGAGAATTACGAGGAAACCATGAGAAGAACCGCAAAAACGAGTGCGATTGTGAGAAGGTAAAGGATGATTGAAGAGGTGAGTTTTGTGGGTGGAAAGGTCGAAGAATGATTGGTGAGAAAGAATGAGACATGGAAGTTGTGGTGGGAGATGAAGAGGGTTTTTGGGGATGGAAGATAGGAAGGTGCGAGAGATGCATCGGAATCGGAGATAATCGGCGTAGATTGTTAACTTTTTGGAGATTGTTTCGATGATTTCTGGTGGTAGTTCAGTCCACTCTACGCTCATTTTTATTTTATTTTTCTTCTTCTTTTTCTGAAAGAACCTTTTTTTCTTTTCTTTCTGAAAGAACTTCAAATGCAACGTGTACGTGGTTCACTGGTTTGGTTTTCCACACACGTGCCCCAGTTATCTCATATTTTTAGGCAAAATACATCTATAGGTCCTTTAAGTTTTACGTTTGTATCAGATAAGTCCTTTAAGTTTTTTAAGTATCAGATAAGTCCTTTAAGTTTTTCAAGTATCAAATAGGTCCTTTAAGTTTTACGTTTGTATCAGATAGGTCCTTTAAGTTTTAAGTTTGTATCAAATAAGTCATATTTCTTAAGGACATTTAAGGACCTATTTGATACAAACTTAAAACTTAAAGGACCTATTTGATACTTAGAAAACTTAAAGGACCTATCTGATACAAACGTAAAACTTAAAGGACCTATCTTATACTTAAAAAACTTAAAGGACCTATTTGATACAAATGTAAAACTTAAAGGACCTATGGATGTATTTTGCCCATATTTTTAACATTTAACTCAAAGAGAAAAGGCGAATACTTTTGTACTCTTTTATAAATTGAGGGCAACTACCCTCAGCTGATTTGACACCAATCAAATTCAGTTAAGTAGAGTCAATTATTAAAAGCCAATTTATGACTAATTTTTACCATAAAAGTAATTTTGACTATCTTTATTTTCAATTAATTATATTTTAGATATTGTATTCAATGAATTTACATTCTACATTATCAAAAAAATGAATTTACATTATGAGTCATAATTTCAATCGCCCCTTCTTCAAAAACAAAAATCACCCCTTCTTCGCTTTATTTTATCTCTTCTCTGCCCTCTTTCTCAGACAAATAAGAAAAAATTCTGATTCACATAATTTCCCTCTTTCTCAAAATTTCCGCTTCACAACATCGTTGTCACCGTTACTAATCTTCTGCAATTGCCGCTTCACAACATCGCCGTCACCGGTACTCATCTTCTGCAATTGCCGCTTCATTCAATCTTTAAACACATTTCTAAACGGCTTCATTCAATCGTCGTTACTCCGCTTACTTTCTCTTCTCACACTGTCCTTCCTTCAAAATTCAAACACGCTCCAGAACCGCTTCTCCATCGTTGTCTACGTTTCCGAATTGGATACGTCGATTTAATTTCAATGTCAATCTTTATAGGAAACCACTAACATTATAAATCGTGCCGGTTCGAGTCGTGGGCCAAAAATATCAGAGTTTAAGTTTGCCGGTCCACGAGGCTATAGAAGCCAAGGACAAAACTCGTAAGATACCAATATTTTTATTTATTATTTTTGTTTTATTTACTATGTTTCAATTGATAACTTTGTACTATGTTTAGGAATGATTGTGCAATTTGGGTGATTAAATGGATGATGCAAAAGGAAGCTGGTGGATATAAGATTAAAGTATGAATTTTCTTTTGATGCTCAATAAAGTTTTCAATTTCAACGCATTATATGAAATGAATACTATTAACCTTTCTACTATTCTGCATTATCCAATAAAGAGAGAGATTTAATGCTGAAGAATGCGTTGAAAGACAAGATCACCGCTTAAAAATTTGATGTTGAGAGGGATCAAGGCGGTGGTTCAATTGAAAAATTGTTTTTTTTAAAGACTACCCATTAATTAGCTTTATCTTCCATTTAGTTTTATCTTCATTTTGATTCAGGATATGATGTACCGAATATAATGTTTAAAATTTTAAGAGGCATAAGTGTTTTGCTTTTGATTCAAGATATGTTGTTCAAAATGTATCATGGTTTTTCTTGGAAAAAACCAAGCCATACATGTGTGCCTGAAAATAATGCACTGTATTTTTCTCTCTAAATTAGTAAAGTGGGTGTATATTATTTGATAAAATTTACCTAGCAAATCCTCAATTTTTTAATGTAAACTAACTAAACATCAAGGATGTTTTTGTCCAAAGTGAAAAGGTGCACATTGCTAATTTAGACCCACATGTTTTTAAGCGGTTATAAATTAGCACCCCCCACACACATATATATACATATATTTGTTATTGTTTGTTAAAAAATATCTTCCACACAATAGTTGATTCAATCTTTTCTTTTTTTTTTTGGTCAGGTGGTCTAACGGCTTGAAATTCCACCCTTAAGGTGGATAAGTGGGATGATAGTTCGAACCCCGATCCTCTGCATAATAATGCATTATCCCTAACAACTGAGCTAAGCTCACGAGACAAAAAAATCTTTTCTTATAATAATAACTAAACACAACAAAAAATGAGGTTAAGTAGTTATCAATTAATTAACAAACATTTTTTTATTGGATATTAGAAAAATTCAACAATTAAGCAAACATAAGAGAGAAAGAAGGGCAAAATATCAAACGAACACGGAACGTGCCAGTTTGACCCGCTAATTTAATATAAAAATAATTTAACTTTTACAATTCGGTTTGTATGCAATTGCAAAAAAAAAATGTTAAAATTTTAAATAAGAAATTGAAAAAAGGGAGATTAAGTAGTTATCTACATTAGCACAATAGAAAATGTCGATCACAAAAACGAACGTGCTCGTTTGGGCTCTAGTGTTAAATAAAAAACCAAATATCAATATTGTGAGATATTCACTTATCTACAAATTAATATTATAGTTTATTTTATTTAAATTAAATTAAATATTTTTTTATAATGTTAATTAAAATTTACTAGCCGCCAAACGTGCCCGTTTGTGTGATAGATTTTTTTTTTTTGTGATTTGTATTCTCTATGGTGCAACTATAAATAACTACTTAATCTCATTTTTTATTGGACTTAGTTAATTGATAACTACGTAACATCCTTTTTGTTGTGGCTAGTTATTAAGAAGAAAAAAAATTTATTATAAAAAAACTGAAAAACATATTTTTATGTGGAAGTTGTGCTTAGTTATTAAGAAGGAAAAAAATATTATTTACTAAAAAAACTGAAAATCTATTTTTATGTGAAAATTATTTTTTAAGGGTAAAATAGGAATAATGAAAAAGTCATCCGAAAATTTGTATCCTTTTTATATATACTAGCCGCCACCGTGCCCGTTTGTGTGATTGATATTCTATTTTTTCTTTTTCTTTTTGTGATCGATATTCTCTATTGTGCAAATATAAATAACTACTTAATCTCCTTTTTTATTGGACTTAGTTAATTGATAACTACGTAACATCTTTTTTTGTTGTGGCTAGTTATTAAGAAGAAAAAAAAAATATTTTTTACTATAAAAAAACTGAAAATCTACTTTTACGTGGAAGTTGTGCTTAGTTATCAAGAAGAAAAAACAAATTTACTAAAAAAAAACTGAAAATCTATTTTAATGTGGAAGTGATTTTTTAAGGGTAAAATAGGAATAATAAAAAAGTCATCCCAAAAATTTGTATCCTCTTTATACATAGTAATAGATATAGTAATAGATAGTAACTATTTTCCTTGAAAAAAAGATTAATTATAAGTTTCGTCCCTTGTTACCCTCTCTTTCTATGAAGCGCGATGCAAAGGTAGGTCTAATTTCTGGTTGCTTTTATTTGCTTAATTCTATAGTTTCGTTCGTGGTTATAATTAATTACTAGTACTTTGTAGGAATTCTTGATTTCATAGTATTCGTTTTGATTTAGAATCTCGCTTGAAACTGTAGGTGTTCTTTTTATGCTTTTTATTATATCTTTCAGTAACTATTTACTAGATTAGAATGAGGATGCTGATATACTTGAGCTTTTGTTGTTTATGTTTTTGAACTCAATTACTTGTAGTTGGTGTTACCTAATTGCTTCCGTTTGGAATATTGGACAAGAGTAATGCATTTATTGGTGTTTGATCTGTGCTGTTTCAGGGCGTTGCTGTGGGATCACCTGCCGGGCATGGTTTGGTTAAAAACCAAAACTGCATAAAAACTGAACTGAACTGTTTCTACAGTTCAGTTTTTTTGAACTGAACTGTTAGTAAAAATATAAACCGAACCAAACAGTTTGGTTAACCAGTTAACCGGTTCAGTTAATCAGTTAACCGTAACTGTTTTTTTTTCAAATAATACAAAAATGATAAAAATAATCTTTCAAAATTGACAAAATAATAAAAAATAATATTAATAATAATATAACAATAATAAAAAATAAGTAAAATAATAATAAAAATAATAAAAAATAAAAAAATTGACAAAATAATATTAAGGCGGTTACTAATATATTAGTAGAAAATTATGGTTCCAAACACAACTTGATATTTAGGCGGCTACTAAACTCCAATTTCATCCCCAAAAAATCGGCCGAAACACAAAAATCGGTCGAAAAACCGAAAATCGGCCGAAAACCCAAAAATCGGCCGAAAAATCGAAAATCGGCCGAAAACCCGAAAATTGGCCGAAAACCCAAAAAAAGGCCGAAAACCGAAAATACAAAAAATCGGCCGAAAACCCGAAAATTGGCCGAAAACCCAAAAAACGGCCGAAAACACAAAAAATCGGCCGAAAACCGAAAATACAAAAAATCGGCCGAAAACTCAAAAAATTGGCCGAAAACCCGAAAATTGGCCGAAAACCCAAAAAACGGCCGAAAACACAAAAAATCGGCCGAAAACCGAAAATACAAAAAATCGGCCGAAAAACTGATTTTAGGTTTTTCGGCCGTTTTTTAGTTTTTTCGGTCGATTTTTGGGTTTTCGGGTGTTTTTTGGATCTTCGGCCAATTTTCGGTTCTTCGGCCGATATTTTGAGTTTTCGGCCGATTTTTGGGTTTTCGGCCAATTTTTGGGTTTTCGGCCGATTTTTTTAGTTTTCAGCCGATTTTCGGTTTTTCGGCCGATTTTTGGGTTTTCGGCCGATTTTTTGTGTTTTCGGCCGATTTTAGATTTTTTTGCCGATTTTTGTGTTTTCGGCCGATTTTCGGTTTTTCGACCGATTTTTGTGTTTTCGGCCGATTTTTTGTGTTTTCGGCCGATTTTTGGGTTTTCGGCCGATTTTTTGTGTTTTCGGCCGATTTTAGATTTTTTGCCGATTTTTATGTTTTCGGCCGATTTTCGGGTTTTCGACCGATTTTTGTGTTTTCGGCCGATTTTCGATTTTTCGGCCGATTGTTTGTTTACTTATTTTAGTGTTATTATTATTATTATTTATTTTTTAAAGAATTTTATTATTTTTTAAAAAGTGTCAATTCATTGGATTTTAGGGTTTTAGTAATTTTTCGGTTTTTGGTTCAGTTTACAGTTAACTGGTTTTGTATTTAAAAATACTAGTTAACTGAACTGTTGTCTCACAAACAGTTTGGTTCGGTTTTTTTAAAAACAGTTTTGGTTTTAAATGGTTTAGTTTGGTTCAGTTTAACTGTTTGGTTCAGTTTTTTGGTTTTTATGCCCACCCCTACCTGCCAGTGTGCCGGAATCAACTTTGGCCCCTCCTCTTTCCTTTCCTATCAAGGTTTCATCCATTACTACCAGCTCTCATGAGGTTACCGGAAGATCAGGTACAAATGGGTCATCTTCAACTGCTGGAAAACCTGGAAGCATCTCTATTGATGCCCTAGCTAAGGCAAAGAAGGCTTTACAATTGCAAAAAGGGTTGTTGGAGAAGCTGAAGAGAATTCCTCAGGTAAATTCAAATTGTCTATTGTTTCTACTCATTATTATCTTTTGTTAGCTGGATGCATGCTTATGTCATAGTAGCATCTTTAGGATAATGATTTGTTTCACCATAATTATAAATCTTTCTCTGACTATGGTTATGTCATAGTAGCATCTTTATTGTGCAGTTGGATAAGACTTCTACCTCAAGTTCGCAAGAAAGCACACATTTGGGTTCCAAGACTGAATCTGCAGTGCCCTCTCTTGGTGTCGGAGTGGTTTCAAGATCTGCTACCTCAGCTTCTTCAGGGCCTGTTCCAAATATGTCAATCCTTACTGGCAATGCTGCTGCTGCAAATCCTCCAGCTAGTGCTACTAGTGCTGCTGGTGTCACAACTGCAACCAACTTTGAAGCCGTCAGACGTTCTCAGGAGCTTGCTGCCAGGATGGGATTCCGTTACGATCCACAATTTGCTCCTCTAATCAATATGTTTCCCGGCCATATTGTAACACCAGATGTTACTATCCCTCAGAAACCAACCAAGGTTCCTGTTCTTCGTCTTGACGCCCATGGACGGGAAATAGATGAACATGGAAATGTTGTTAATGTAACTAAGCCAAGCAACCTTAGCACATTAAAGGTGTGCAGTTTTCTCAATTGTCTTTTTATCATTTATTTATTGTCTCTTTCAATGTGAGATTATTGTCTTAAGTCTTAACCCTACAATCTGTGCCCGATGATTACAGGTCAACATTAATAAACAGAAGAAAGATGCATTTGAAATACAAAAACCTGTGTTGGATGTTGATCCTGATTCTAACCCTCATTTTGACGAGAGTATTGGCATCAACAAAACAAAGCTCCTGCGCCCCAAGAGGACAAATTTTCTGTTTGTGGAGGAAGGAAAATGGTCAAAAGATGCTGAATCAATAAAGTTGAAGGTATCTCTTTGTCATTTGCCCAACTAATTACTTGCTCTTTACTTGTTTCTTTCAAATTATCTTATATGTGCTTTTGCTATTATTATTTCGCCTCGTCATGCAGAGTAAATTTGGAGAAGCTCAAGCAAAAGAGCAGAAGGACAAACAAGCACAGCTAGCAAAGGCAAAAGCTGCTCCTGATATAAATCCGAACTTAATAGAAATTACAGAGAGAGTTGTAATGAAAGAAAAGCTGAAGGACCCAATTCCAGAAGTTGAGTGGTGGTAAGTTCATGCTTTATTTGGACTACTGGTTTATATATAAATTTTGTGTTTGTGAAGGTCAAGGATTGCGTCAAAGAAATTGAACTAGTATGCATTTTCTTGCCCATTTAGATGTTATGACTGTATGTTATTTTCTTTATATTGATTGAAATGTATATTATAATAATGTTAGAGGAAGACACACGGTGATATATTTGAAAATACTCAGTTTGAAATAAGACTGCAACTGTGCAACAATGCAATTTGAATATAATTTACAAAGACATTTGATGTCTAGTACTTCCATATAGTGGAATTTTCGGCATGTGGGTGGGTAGTCAGAAGTGGAGCACATTATGGACGATGTGCCGAACTTGGTCCTGGAAGCATAATGTATAAAGTGTACTTTATAACAAGGAAGAACTCAATGTTTAGAGTTTGTGAGGGTAGATGCGGAGAGTAAATATAGGTGGAGCTGTTATGGGTTAGGTTGAAAGTTTGATTAGTGTTTAAGTTTAAGTTAGGGTGGTATCTATCTCAGGGAGTTATGTGAACTTTTCGTTGATTGACTAGTACATTACAGTAGAGCCTTTCCTTTCTCTTTTTGGTTCTAAAATTTCTGGTCTGATTTGTTCGATAGGGTGAGGTGATTTCATCAACAATTAGCATTGTAGGAAGATGGCATGGGGGTTGTTCACTTCACGTTTATAGAAATACATTAATCATTCTTTGAAATTATGCATAGGTCTAGGAAACATGAGTAGTAGAGTGAACAAGAGATCAGGGGGAGGATATCTTTATCTGGTAGATCAGTTTGGTGGCATTGCGATTAGTATAGGTTATCAGTTCAAGAGGTGGAACTGCCTTCACTTGATGGGATTGATCCTTTCAACCATAGTACAGAGTCTGCCATAAAAAATAATGACACTTTTGATGAGCCGGACAATAGATTAACTTGAACATTGAGGGCCATATAATATGGCCCATAAGATAAGTTAACTTAACCAACTCCTCAATGGTATGGGCGATTTAATAATGTTGATGAAATTAGCTTAACCCTTTGAAATAAGATAAGTTAACTTAACCCTTTGAAATTTGAATAGCTTGTGTGTTTGAAACGAGCTCTGATAGCTTCTTGCTGATAAAGTGTGAGGATTCCTTTCAATGTGTGTTTGAAACAATCGCGGAGGTGGATCAATGTATTCAATAGTTTGGGTTGATTTTATCTTAAGTGGGTTATTTGCCTGATGAACACTACAATTTAGGCTGCTGATTTTAATTAAGTGAGATATAGAGATTGATGGCTATGTGATCACATGAGTGGACTTAACTTTATATTTTGAGTTGTTTGAGGGATTAAAAATAAAACTTTGAATATTTACGGGAACCAAAAACATATTTATCCCTTTAAATTAAATTTAAATAGTAAAAAATTAGAAACAGAAAACATGTAGTTCTATGTATATTGATAAATCTTCAACTAACTTTTGGAATTTTGTCAGGGACATGGTACTTCTGCATTCTGGACATTATGGTGACATTGCCAACGGCACTGTAGACGGAGGTAAACTGAAAATGGAAAAAATCACCTTTTATGTAGAGCATCCTCGCCCCATTGAACCGCCTGCTGAGCTTGCCCCTCCACCACCTCAACCTCTCAAGCTAACCAAACAGGAGCAAAAGAAACTCAAGACTAGAGCTGTCAAAAAAGCCCCATATTGAAAGGTCTTATTTTTGGGCCCCATGTTAAGCCCCAAAATATTAAGCCCCACTTGAGAAGATTTATTTTTGTTTGTTTTTAGGCCCAGCCCCCTATTTTTTAATTTTACTCTTGGCCCCCCTATGGGGCCTAATATTGGCCCACAAAATATCAAATAAATTTCGAGAATTTTTTTTCGTAAACTTTTTGAGTATTTTTCTCGAAAACTTTTCGAGTATTTTTTTCTCGGAAACTTTTTCGGAACTTTTTTCTCGAAAACATTTCGAGTATTTTTTCTCGAAAACTTTTCGAGTATTTTTTCTTGAAAACTTTTCGAGTATTTTTTTCTCGAGAATTTTTTGAGAATTTTTTCTCAAACTTTTCCGGAACGTTTTTCTCGAAAACTTTTCGAGTATTTTTTCTCGAAAACTTTTCGAGAATTTTTTCTCGGAAACTTTTCGAGAATTTTTTCTCGGAAACTTTTTCGGAACTTTTTTCTCGAAAACTTTTCGAGTACTTTTTCTCGTAAACTTTTCGAGTATTTTTTTCTCGAGAATTTTTTCTCATAAACTTTTCCGGAACTTTTTTCTCGAAAACTTTTCGAGAATTTTTTCTCGGAAACTTTTTCGGAACTATTTTCTCGAAAACTTTTCGAGTATTTTTTCTTGAAAACTTTTCGAGTATTTTTTTCTCGAGAATTTTTTGAGAATTTTTTCTCAGAAACTTTTCCGGAACTTTTTTCTCGAAAACTTTTCGAGAATTTTTTCTCGGAAACTTTTTCGGAACTTTTTTCTCGGAAACTTTTCGAGAATTTTTTCTCGGAAACTTTTTCGGAACTTTTTTCTCGAAAACTTTTCGAGTATTTTTTCTCGTAAACTTTTCGAGTATTTTTTCTTGAAAACTTTTCGAGTATTTTTTTCTCGAGAACTTTTTGAGAATTTTTTCTTAGAAATTTTTCCGGAACTTTTTTCTCGAAAACTTTTCGAGTATTTTTTGTCGAAAACCTTTCGAGTATTTTTTCTCGAGAAATCTCGGATTGTTTCTTTTGTTTTTAATAACTTATGTGTGAATTATAGAAATTTTTATCAAAAAACCCTCATTTCCTAAAAAATTGGGGCTTTAGGGCCTTGGAGGCCTATATTTTATTTGGGGGGCTTGACTTTTTTGGGGCCTATATAATAGGGGGCCTATTTTTGCTTACCATATTTAGGCCCCCTTTATATTGGGGCTGAGCCCAATTTTGCTTGGCCCCCTAAATTGACAGCTCTACTGAGTCAAGACCCAAAGGCGTATAGCTAAAGAGAAGGAGCGACAAGAGATGATTAGACAGGGTGTCATAGAACCGCCAAAACCAAAGCTGAAGATAAGCAATTTAATGAAAGTGCTAGGGACCGAAGCAACTCAAGATCCCACTCGGCTTGAAAAGGAAGTACGAAATGCCGTTGCTGAGCGTGAGCAGGCTCACACAGATAGGAATATTGCACGCAAGCTTACTCCTGCTGAGCGGCGTGAGAAGAAGAAACAGAAGTTGTTTGATGACCCAAATACACTTGGTAAACTTGTGTCACTTTACAGGATTAACGACCTCTCTCATCCACAAGCTCGCTCTAAAGTTGATCTTAATGCTCAACAGAATTATTTGACTGGATGTGCTGTATTTTGTGATGATATTAGCATTGTAGTGGTTGAAGGGAATAGTAAGTCAATTAAGAGGTATGGAAAATTAATGACTAAACGTATCAATTGGAGTGATCTTTCAAAAAAAGATGAAACTGAAGATTCAGATGACAAGCCTGCCAATAAATGTGTTCTAGTGTGGCAAGGAAGTGTTGCCAAATCGAACTTCAATAGGTTCAGTGTTCATCATTGCATCACTGAAGCAGCTGCTCGTAAAGTTTTTGTGGATGCTGGGGTTCCTCATTATTGGGACCAAGCTGTCAACTAAAAAGATGACGGGGATGCTTGAATTGTCTTCTAATGTTTTTGGTCAATATTATTAGCATGCTTTGGCAGTCTTTTTGAGAGTGATCAGTTGTACAATTTTGACCTTTAGTGACAAGTGAAATACTGATTTTATTTTTTTTATCTTATATTTTTTAATTTTGGGATGTATAATTGCTTATGTAATCAAAGATGTACTTTTCAAGATCATCAAAGAATTACTTATGTAATCACTATAATTTGGTATTTAGTAAAAAAACTGACTTATATCAGATACGCCAATTCTACCTACCACTGTTTACCAATGAGGTCTCCCCTGATCAAACACATAAATTGATACCAAATGATTCAAACTTAATTTTGAGATGAACTTAATTTGGTATTTGGTATGTATTTTAGACTTTTAGTGACGGTTTTGATGTCACTACAAGTCATGTTTGAAATTTTGTTGGGGTGAAGTGAAATAATAAAAGGTTAAAATTAGAAGAAAAAAATATTTGTAGGGGTGGAAGGAAATTTTTTCAAAATTAGGTTGTCTATTAATGGGCCGGGTTGTGCAGCCCAATTTCTTCTTAAGACACGCGATACACAAAATGATCTTTATCCCTAACCTAACGCGATAAACAAAATAAGTAAGTTCTTCACAAATTTGACACTCATGGCTGTAGATTGGTCTGAGCTTCCTAAAGATCTTATCAAGTGGATATCGGAACGAATTGAGAACGAAATCGATCTCATTCGCTTCCGATCCATTTGTTTGAATTGGCGTTCTTTTTTCATCCCAAGTCACCATACCAACATTTTCCCATTCAAATTTCCATTCCTTCGTTGTTTACCTGCTCCCAACCCTGATTCAGAACCTGCATTCGGGGATTCCATTAATGCAAACGACACAAACTATCCATTTTCACAAAAACTCTCCAAATGCAGTGTACTTCTCATCAACCCAACACCACAACAAGATCAAACTCGTCCTTGGTTGATCCGAACTCTTCAAAACCCTAATGGCACAACTAAGGTGTTGCAAGATACTGAGCAGGTTGATTCGATTTTCGGTTCTTTTGTGTATTCTGGGCTGTTTAACTTCAACAACATATGTGTCCTTCAGTTAGGAACACATTCCTTCAACAACGAAGATGTGACAGACCCGAATTTGGATGAATTTGTGTATGTAAAACCCGATGTTGTTCGTGCTGTAACGTGTTATGGAAAAACACCCATGCTGCTCGGATCATTTTCCTATTTCAACCGTTTTTCGATGCTTCTCGGCCAACTCGATGAGAGTTGGCAGCTTACCGGTACAACAACTCACGGTGGAGATAGCTGCGTTTTCAAAGGGAGATTTTACGCGCTGGACCTCTTACATACGGTTGTGGTTGGACCGGAGTTGAATGCCGAGGTCGTTGCTCAGACAAGGGCCTCAAAAAAGAAATTATAGAGTAGTAGTATTAGTAAATTAGGGATGTAAAAATTATTATATTACAACAAACTGTAAGACCCAATAGTCAAGTCCAATAGAAAGATTTAATGGCTTAACATTAATAGCAATTGAAAACTATTTCTCGGAGGACATATAAGATGAAGCCTTGATTGATGAATTTGCTTCAAAAAATACTAAAACAATGTATCGTTTTAAGTATAGTTGGAAGGTATTTTGTTGTTATTATTAGACTATGATTTTTTTTTTTTATGTTAATTACAAGAACAATTTTTTTTTTTATGTTATTTTCACTTTAAATCGAGGATTTTTTTTTTAAAGAAAAAAAAATTAGGTTTTTTTAATTAAGGAGTCACTTTTACATTTTGCACATAGTCTCTAAAATTTTGAAGACCCCGGGTAAGTTTGAATCTAAGTGTATTATGAAAACTATAACTTACCTAACACATAACAGTGCACCACCCCAAGTCCTAACAATTTTATTAGGCTTAAATTATACGTGTATATATATATATATATATATATATATATGATAGAGATGAGATCATTTGACACCGGGTGTTAAATCTAAAGACAAACAATTAGTCGCTTAAAACCCCTGTGACATCATTTTACTCTTTCTGGTTCACTTTCTCCTTCTTTGCATGTTGCAATAAAAAAGTCTTTTTTGCTTCTCGTTGCTATCTGATTGTTGGGGTTTTATCCCTTGTACTTCTATTTACTCTCTATTTTATATATTTCATTTGAACCTAAATTGGATATTTCAATTCCTTATACAATCAGTAATACATAATTGGGCAAAGTTATTATGCATGAGTCCATCCTTATGCATGGTGCATAAGGCATTTCCAGCCATTGGATGCTGTTTACTTCGCGCGCCCCCCAGTTTGCTACGCGCGCCCCCAACTGCTCCCCCCAATTGCTAAGCGCGCCCCCAGGAATTTCTTCGCGCGCCCCCCAGTCCCCCCAAATTGCTACGCGCGCCCCCAGACCCCCCAAATTGCTACGCGCACCCTCCATTTTCTAGCACACCCCCCAGTTTAATTTTTTTTTAGATTTCTAGCACACCCCCCATTTTCAATTAAATAATTACTTTTGTTCCTTTGAAGTACATACTATAAGTACCCCCCAGCCCCCCATTTACTCTGCGCGCCCCCCATTGCTACGCCCCCCCATTACTACATGCGCCAAAACCATTTCTGCTGTAGAATGGTTTCAAATATGTGTACTCCAAAACCATTTGTGCTGTGGAATGGTTTCAGAGACCTGTACTCAAAACTAATTAATGTACTTAATTATGTCAAAATTCATTTTAATTTAAAATGATTTTAACCTAAACCATAAGTATAACTTAATGGTTTCACTAGTGTTGTATCTGAAAACCAAAGTAGCTCTCTTATGGTTTCAAATAAAATATTTATATTTAATTTAAAATTGATATTATAACTGAAACCATAAGTGTGACTTAATGGTTTCACTAGTTTTGTATCTGAAACCAAAATAGTCTTCTTATGGTTTCTAATAAAATATCCATATTTAATTTAAAATAAATATTTTAACTGAAACCATAAGTGTGACTTAATGGTTTCAGTAGTGTTTTATGTGAAACCAAAGTAGATCTCTTATGGTTTCCATAATTATAGTACATGTTTTAGTATGTAATTTTAAATTAAAATATGGCTATATATTATAATCATCCAACACAATTAATTGAAAAATGGGCTCTTATAGTATGTACTTCAAAGGAACAAAAGTAATTATTTAATTGAAAATGGGGGGTGTGCTAAAAATCTAAAAGAAAAAAAAAAGTAAACTGGGGGGTGTGCTAGAAAATGGGGGGCGCGCGTAGCAATTTGGGGGGGCTGGGGGCGCGCGTAGCAATTTTGGGGGGCTGGGGTGGGGGGCGCGCGTAGCAATTGGGGGCGTGAGCAGTTGGGGGGCGCGCGTAGCAAACTGGGGGGCGCGCATAGCAACTTATGCATGGTGCATAAGCTTTGGGTTTATGCAGGATAACCAGCCCCTACATAATTAATTGGTACTCGAATCTGCGTGGCAGCTATTAGTGGACTAGAGTACAGCTTCTTCGGAACCGGATCCTCTCCTTCAAAGTTATTTCCATCTCTCTCCTTCTCTTAGTCTCACCCATTGGATCAATCTCAAGGTTCAAAATTAAAAAGAGAATAAGAATTAAAGAAAAGTATAATTTAATTAATGTTAACGAAATCCCTAGATCTATGTATCCCTCCTCAATCTAAAACTCATCGTCGGTTCTTATTCACGGTGCCGACGACTCAACGGCAGATGACAAAGCAGTGGGTAACGACGGTGGGTCGGTGACACGACAACATGTGACGCGATCGGATGAATATTGAAGCACAATGGATGACACTATGTAAAATATATGGACTCAATTGTTGTTATTGATATTTTTATTGTGGTGGTATTTAGTATGGGACAATACTAGTTTTCCCATCATGGGAAAGTTTATTTTCTACCTTTGGATCAAATAGGAAACACACATCTATAGTAATTTTCAAAACACTATATTATTTTTCCCTTTATCTTTTACACTATCTTCCACCACCATATTCTCCAAACCAAAACACTATATGAATAGAAACGATAAAAGGTAAGCGTCCTTTTTACCCTTTTCATTTATACCTTGGAGTTGGACAATTCCTTTATACTATAGATGGTGATGTCTTCACTAGGGAAATAAAGTCCCCACCACATCTTAAAATGCCACTAGCTTATTTTTTCAATAAAGAATATAATAAAGTTGACGCTTAAGCTGCATATAGGATAGGAAGCAAAGAGCATGTACCTTTTTGAAAGGTTGCACTAACAGAAGAGAGGGCAAAAAAGTAGTAGTAGTTCCTTTTGTATCATACAGCTTTTCTGTGCGCCATTCTTTTTTCATCCACTCAATAAAATACTTTGACAAAGTCATTCTATTTCTCCAATTAATTACTAGTAGTACTACTAAAATATAAATAAGTCCAAACTCCAGAGGGATATTTGCATTGCATCTATAAACTTTTTACCATGCATACACACCTGAATATTTAGTGGTAAATTACATTCAATTATGTGTTTCTTATTTCGTTCCTGTAAAAGTACGAATGAATTACTTAATCATGGTCAAGTCTTCACTTTCCACTGCTTTTTGTACAATGTCAGTAGTACTATACACCATTGTTAAATTGAACCGTGAATTTTGCATCAAGATTCACACCATCTAAAGTGATCGATGACATTGGCACCTTTGACTAACTAGTAATATACGGTCGAAGTTATGCAGCAGCGGAATTCAATTTAGATTTTTATGTTAACCGATCATAATCGACTTTGTCTGGTGTTTAGAGGTTGTGCTTCGCCCCGTTCCAGTGAATAGGAAGGAGGGAGTTGTGTAGCTACAAAAACTTCAATGCTCAAGTCAGTTAAAAGTGTGAAGCAGAGGTTTTCAGAGTAACAAATGTTGCACCTAGCTATTCTGAATGAGGAGTGTATATATAGCGCCAGCGTTGGACCAAGTCCATTGATGAAGGTCATCAATCGCTGCCGGAAAACAACCGAAGAACCATGATAAACAGTAAATGTTCATCATTCCGATTTTCGAGCGTTACAATCCTCAACATATTCGATAAGCTAACTTCGTCTGTGTAGTTGGGTCTTGCCCCATTGGGCCTTGCTTGGCAGAAGGGGAATGGATTTTCCTTGGCGTATTGGACTTCTAAGCTTAGTCTAGAACAATTTTCAAAGTATACATGCTCTCAATTTTTTGGTTATCAAGAGAACATTAGTTGACCTATGTATACCATTGACCGTAAATTCTACTTTTATTGATCTTTATTATAAAAAAAATTACTTTTTAGATTTGTAAAATATCAAATGTATCTATAGTCCATATTACTAACTAAATACATCAATATTCTATAAATCTAAAAGGTAAATTTTAGATGTCACTTTGAACAACTTCAATAATATTTTCCTTCAAATTTATTATTTCTAAAATATATTTTCAAATTAATAATAATTTGAATAATATACGACTCGTGCAAAAACACAGATCTTTAACTGATTTATTTTAATTTATGTCTATCCAAGACTTCCTCCTTCAACACAAAATGCATGAATCATTATATATAATTATACTTTTGCTTACAAAATCTAATGAGTAAGATTCATACTCCATCATCATTATATATAGTGCTCGTAATTTCCATTGTTCCAATGATTTAATCATATCATAGCTCTGACAACAGGCCAACTGGTCCGTACCTAGCAGACTAATAAAACGGGCGAGGATCATAGGATAGGGAGTATCAAACGGATCTCTATATCTTTTGTCTTTGTTGTTTTGAATTTGAATTCGTGAAAGGAAGAATTAATAGATGCACTAGTACATTAAATTGTGTGTAGAGGATAGTTGAAGGGTTAGATTTGAAGCAATAAATGAGACAAGTAAAAATGCGGTTGGTCTCATAAATGCAAAATATTGAAAAAAGATAGGGGTGAGCATCGGTCGGATTCGGGCCGAAAATTATAAAACCGATAAAAATCGCGGCCTCTTAATTTGGACCCAATTCCGACCGTCTACACATTCGGTTTGTTCGGGTTCGGGTTATACGGGTGACGGGTATAGCGGATCGGTTTTAACGGGTTACATTGAAACTTTGTTGTTACATCTAAAATTTCATTGATCAAAAAAATATTATTCTTCAAATAGTTCAATATTTCGTACACACTGCAACAAATGATATAATAAAAATTATGAGATGCAATTATTTTGTTTCAAATTTGTTAATCCAACGACAATAATAGATAGTAGATGAGAAGTAAAAATTAATATAAATCTAGAATATTATCTTTCACATCTCCTTTATCAACCTATTACAAGCATAAACTTATAAAATATAACATTTTTCTTCTCTATCAAAGATAGACAAAATTAACAAAGCGAAGAGTATAAGAGATTAAGAGCTGCTCAAAACTGAAAAAAAAAAATTAATTTATATTTTAGTAATTGTTCGGTCGGTTTCGGTTATGAAGAGATAAATTTTAGAGATCCGCACCCGCCCGTATACAACCGTTCATGACCGATTTTTCACAATTGTTGACCCGAGACCCGACCCGCACCCGACCAAGTGTTTCCATATGTTGGCGGTTATGTCGGTTTCGAGTCGGGTGGCGGGTTCGTGCTCACCCCTAAAAAAAGATGCGGTAATTATTTGTGTGGAAGTTTGTTCTTGTGAATAATAAATGTACTTTGGGGTTTGGAGAGTTTTTCTTTGTAAGGGCGTGGGTTTGTGGTTTGTGGGTGTCATGAGTGCGACGTATCGAGTGACAAAAGAGAGGGAAGATTAAAATCATAATTTTTCGTTGTGTTGTGTCACTGATAATTTATTCCATGGAAAAAGGAACATCAGAAGAAAAAAGTGTGATTATTGGAGATATTGACCATATTCTCTCTTTCTAACCAATGAGAATGGAGTTGCCATGGGTCTAATATCTATCTGAGCTGTGTTATTTGTACATTCAAAAGTTGACAACTTTTGGGACAATCCTCTTTTTCCTTTTACAACAAAAAAATAAAGTGAGAGAAGGAGAGAGAGTGAGAATATAATGAGAGTATGAGAGAGAGAGTTGTCCAAAGTTATCAACGTTTTGGTTGTACAAATATCATTTCTCTATCTAGATAGGTCAAAAGCATTTCATTTGTTTTGGTCTATAGAAGTGTTATACTACACCCTCTATAGTAAAATGGAAACATATCCTCTCCTGTTAATTTCTCCTCCAGTGCAATTATGACCCTTAATTTCACCAATGAATAGTAATTTATATAATAAAATAATTGGATGAATGGTGGATGCTTGCACTGCATCCCCTGCATTTACATTTTCAAGGGAGACAACCCGGTCTCATAGTAAAATATTCCATCTGTTTCATAATGAGTGGTCCAATCGACTATTTCAGGTATTCCAATATATAATTTTTATGATTAGTAGAAAGAAAAAGAAAAGAAAAAGACAAATCTATAGTATCTTATACGCTAATATTTATTTTTATTTATTAGTAAAAAAACAATCAAAGCAAGATACTCCCTCCATCCCATAATGAGTGATCCATTTGGAATATATACGCATTATTCATATATCTTGCTTAGACCATATTTTTTTCTCAATAAATAAAAATAAATATTAGCATATAAGATATTGTCGAATTCGTTTCGATGAGTATTTTCAAAATATTAAATTTTTATAATTTTTACTATTATATAATAAAAAATATTAATTGTTAAAGTTATACATTAGCATGTATGAAACAATCAACTGGAGCACTCATTTTAAAATTGAGAGAGTATATATAAATAGTGCATATAGTAAAAATGGATCATTCCTTTTAGAAAAGGGGAGTACTACTATAAACTATAATTCTTTTCAAAATATTAATAAATAGAGTTTTTAGTTTATAATAAAGTAGTAATTTTTATCTTCCTATACAGAGCCATTATAAAAATAGTGCCTCAAATATTTATGGATCAAAATAGTTGTTGTCTTTATTTATTTTTACTACTCAACATTTATTTTATAAAAATGGTTAACATAATGCTCTTGCGAGTATATGATAATGAATAATAAATATTAAAATATTATCTTAAATTTTGTGTGATAAATCTTTTTAAATATTAAATTTTTTATATCTAAATACCTTCTTAGCATAACCCTTTTTTTTCATTTCCAGTTCCTATATGGTAAGTGTCGAACATAGGATACTTTGGATTTTTTAATCAGTGGGGGAGTAGGTCCCGTTAATGAGATTAGAAGGTGGGCATGATCCTCCTTGTTCAGAATATTATTACTACCTTCTAATATTTTTATTTCTTTTTATAAGAAAGAGTTGATTTTTAAATTAATTAAATAACTGATATAGTATTTGGTTTCTCATATTATAAAAAAAAAATTACATTTATTAAAAATAAAATAAAATATGATGATAACTTAAAGTATGATTGTTTATGTTTTCTTTAAAATAAGTTTTATGGAAAAATATAAAAACAATTTTGATTGGTTATTGATTATTAGAAAAAAAAAAGAGAGAATAAATTAAATGTAATTTACAATAAATTTTATGAGAAAAAAAAAAAGTAAATTTTGAAAACTATAAAAATGAGTTATTTTATAAATTGAATGCTAAATAGTATCCCCGGGGCACTCTTTAAACTTTTAAATAGTAATGTTTTATAAAAGAAATTATGAAAATGTGTAAAGTCAACGCATTGGGAATTAAAATTTTCAACTTTTTAAATAAATTTTTTTCTTAAATGAAATATTTAAAGAGTCCCGGGGGCACTGTTTAGAAAGACGCTATGTTTAACATTTTCTTATTCTTATGTTTTGTTAAAAACCTCAACATGCTTCCCATACCAACTAGCCCAAGTGTCCAACCATGCAGCAGCAGCAGCAGCAGCAGCAGCAGCGGGTAGATAAGTGTATTGGGCAACAGAATCGAGGGAGTGAAAGGGCTGGGGACTAGGAAGAGGGCATGGAAAGATGAGTGGGTTTCATCAAAAACGAGGGAGGAAAGGTTAAGTATGAACAACTATGACGATCCTTTGATCTTTCTAAATATGCCCTCTCATCAATGATCTGTCCAATCTCATTTTAAGATTGAGTCTGCATTATTTAACTACAATAAATAAATAAAATGCTATTAGTGTTCGGAAGTATTTTATGGAGAAAACTTATATACTTTTCTTTAGATGCTGTTTTTACTGTGCCTCTCATAAAAAGTTAGTTACTTATATTTTTTATTTTAAAAAATAAAAAAAAACTATTTTTTTAATAATAATAACCACCTCCATGTATCTAGCACAGTAAGAACTGTGTCTAAAGCATTGTACATAAGTTTAGTCCGTATTTTATAAGAACTTTTATGAAAATTTTATAAAAAAGTTATTTATTAAAAATTAAAATATTTAACTTTTTAATAAATAAATAGTTTATTTAATTGAAATCTTTAAAGAATGTTTTAGAGACACTTGCTGGTAAAACCAATAAATAATATATGATTTTTTTGTAGTATTTAACGTCTCTACAAAAACTTTTGTTTGGTTCAAATTTGAATATTGGATATTCGGTATAAAGAGAGATGTACCATGTATTTAGCGCCTTAAAAATTTGAATAAAAATATCGCGTCTCTTTTTGATGTGTTAGAATATTGATCGTTATTGTTTCAACTCTCTCGGTCTTCTTAACAAGTGGCACTTGAATTGTTCGGAAGTATTCTATAAGAATTTTTATGAAAAAATAAATAAGTAAAATGCTAATGAGTGTTTGGAAGTATTTTATAAGAATTTTTATGAAAATTTTATGAAAAAGTTATTTATTAAAAATTGAAATATTTAACTTTTAATAAATAAAAATATATATTGAATAATTAGACGCATCAAATATCACATTATTGTATATATATATATATATATATATATATATATATATATATATATAAATATTTCTAAAACTTCAACAATTACAAAAATAAGAACATATAAAAAATCAAGTGGATTTTGACTTTGAACCCTTTACTAAAATGTTTCAAGAGGAGTGTGTTATAGAGAATGTGTTAGAAGGTGTGTCCCTAGTATTCCTCTTATTGTTAATATAAATATTTGGAATTAACTACTAGTAGATGAGTTACTATTATATTCTTTTCCGAACAAAATAAAAAGTAATTACTTTCTTCTGCTCACTAGTATAAGTTAAAAAAATTGTACATTAAAAAAATAATGTTTCTAATGCATATAGTATATTGTTAACTAGATAAATTATTTTTGAATTATCTCCCTTATCTTCTTCTACTACATCTATCTTCTTCCTCGATTAAGAGAGAAATAGAGGGGAATGAGGGATGTAGAAATTAAAGAGTGAAAGAGAGAATCTAAATCCGATAAAAAATAGTCCTATTATTTTTTTAAAAAAATTGGTAAATGGCACCTTTGCGCAAAATCTTTATCCTAAAAATATAATTGAAACTTGTGTAATTATGTATTTATAAAGTATAAAAAGTATTGTTTTTACGACGACACTTATATTTTTTATATTTTTAACTAGTGCATTGGAGCCAATTTAGCATCAAATTTTTTAATGCAATAGTAGTCCTACTAGTTACTAACTTACTACTATTAGTAATTAGTAACCAATGGTCAGTTGGTTCAGCGGTGATTTTGATGCTGAACTTGGTAGTGAGAATCACGATTCGATCCCTCGCAATTACGTTTTATGTCAGAACTGACTTCCGAACCGGATTAAATTGGCAAAAGGAAAAAAAAAAAGTTACTACTACTAGTCTACTAGCAAGAGAAGAGGGGAAGAATTAATGACACCCACCTCCGTCTGTCTTATTTATTCCCAATCGAAACCCCTCTCACTCACATCATATCATCATAAATAGGGCTGGCTGCCTATGGCTGCTGCCTGCATATTCTTCCTCTTCTTACCATTACTCTCTATCCCTAGCTACTATTATTAGTAGTAATAATCACCAAAAACCTATCAATCTCATCACCAATCTCAAAGATTCATGATCAGCAGTGTTCACAAAGCGTTGCTTACACATATTTTTTGGCATTCTGTCCACCTCCTCCTCCTCCTCCTCTCCTTTTCTTCATCACTAATTTCCCACTGGACGGAGGTGGACATACTGCCAACAGACCTGTGTTGGCTTCCCTTTGTAAAACCTTCCTGATATTCATATTTATATCTCAATTTATCTAAAATTTTTTACCTCCTATATTTATTAGAAAAAATTATTTTCTAACTCATATATACGCTAATCTTCTTTAGATGTGTATGCATATTTTTTATTTTATTTTACTTTATTTCAGGTATTTATGTTTATGCAGGAATCTGATACATAAGGTCGCTTACTGGCTCTCATGGTTGAAATCAATTACATACACATAATCTTCTAATTTCCTCCCTTCAAAGTGGAATGTTACCTTCATAATTTACTTTTTTGAAAAGCAGTGGAAAACTTTATGTATGATTTGATCTGTTCATCAGTGGTGTAAAGATAGGTATATAGGATGTTTTATTTTATTTTATTTAGATTGGATCAAGTAAAGTTATTTATTTATACGTACATATTTGTGTACATGTTTAGGGTTTCAGAAGTCTGCTTTTGTTTTCACCTTTTTGGGTAATGAAGATTCAATAAAATACCTTTACAGTTTACACTAATATTTTTATAACCAATTTATATGTTTTATCTTTATGGATCTGAACTGCTATTGGGAAAGATATAAGCTAATTAGCTAGCATAGGAGATATGCTGGAAAAAAATTCATGTTATAGTAGTAACCTCCTTATGCATCTACCTACCATCTTAATTTTAATTAATTGTTTGATTCAACATTAATTATCTGTGATTGTCCTTGTTTAAATTCTAGATCTTTTATTTATGTGAGTTTTTAGATAGTGTTTGTCACTCTAAAACTAGAATGAACACAAATATACTATTATGTTGGAATTGTTACCGATATACCGTTGAATTGAATAATTATGATAAATTTAAAAATTAATAAAAATTCAATTTGTGAACTTATTAGAATGCATGGTCTTGGCTGCCGCACCCATTTGTAGTCATGTGTCCGGTACATATCTAAATAAGACGCGTGTCATGTGCGTGTCATGTTGTATACTAATGCATGGCCTTGGCCGCCACACCCATTTCTTCTTGGTAACAATTAATTTAAAATTGAAAAATTTGTGTTTAATTACTCTCTCCGTCCCATTTTAAATGACATTTTTTGACTTAGTATACTATTCAATTGACCTGCTTTAACCTTATTTTTCTACTAATATATATATACAAATATTAGCATATGAGATGTTTGATTTGTCTCGACGAGTACTTTCAAAATATACCAATTTTATAATTTTTAATAATAGATAATTAGAAATATTAACGATTAAAGTTGTGCATTGACAAACGTGTCAGTGGTCAAACAAGTTATTTATTTTGGAACAGGGAGTAATTGTTTTTATGAACAAAGCTCTAATTAATTGTTAATTGATCATTTGCGTACACGAAGAGGCAACATAGTACTAGTACTACTACGAAGCAAGCATTAATTCATGGCTGATTTTTCTTCCTTATTGCTGAATACGTTTCCATACAAACTTTATCTGAACACAACTCTAGCTAGCCTCATGATTGAACATTCTGACATCAACGTTTCATTATTCATTCAATACAAACAAGACAATAATGAAAAGCACACTCTTTTCATGGCGCGTGCATGATTTAATTTACCAATTCTTTGGTAAAGTAAGTAAAAGCCATAAATTCAAACGTGCACGAGAAATATTTATATGGCCACAAACAAAATAATTACATTATTAATAACTTATAATTTTTTTAAAAAAAATATACTGTATTAATTAATGTGATAAATTTTTTAAAATTTTTAATTTTTGTGTGCATAAATTATACTATATCTAAATATTTGTGTGCTTATGTAATACCAACTCTATAGCTTTTTCTTTCGCTGTATTTTTCACCATCTTAGTTTCACTAGCTAGGAGAATAAATGAGGTCTTTTGTCAAAATTACAATTAGTGCTTTTTACTGCATCTCAACAAATATCATATGCATTACTATTTACTTCACATAAGCAAAAGACCCAACTTATTGGTAGGAGCTAAAAGCCTAAAACAGTTACAATCTCAGGAGGGGGTGCACATCCAAATACATTTGGTCCTACTGTAGTAAGTCTGTCTGATGTGAGTTACTTGCCGAACAAAAGAAAAACTAACTGTAACATTCCAAATTAATTAATAAAAGAGTATTAATTAAAAGAGTATTATTGGAAACAATTTGAGATTAGGTGAGCTAGTGTGGAGAAATAAATTAATTTACACAAGTAAATTGGTTATTAGGTGGGAGGACTAAAAGGGAATTAAACATAAGGCAAGTGGTAAGTGTAGTATTTAAATACCAAGACCAAAGACTATTCTCCAACATTTTCATTTTTACAAGTCAGAACAACAAAACCCTAGTCTCTGTTCTCTCTATTTCTCGTGACCCACTCTCACCAAACCATGTTCTTCCTTCTTTATTCCATTTCCACCTTTGAAACTCCAACAAAACTAGGTGCATGTGCTACTTTGAAGCAACATTCAGATGGGTGAAGGTTAAAGAATCAATTAGTAAGGAAATCAACTTCCCATTCTTCTTCATGTGCCACGCAAATCTTTTAACTCCTACACCTCCACTTTTTCACAAATGCTCTAATTCAAGCCATGCATGTCTGATTCAGCCCCTGAATTCACGTTTTAGAGTGTTGGGAACCAAGGTAAAGTAAGTATTTCATCATCCCTCCCTTCCTATTACTATCTTGATCAAAACCCCTTTTTGGTTACTTAAACTCTCGAATTCTAATTCACTGCTGTTCTGGTACTGCATGTATGTTTAAACACTCAATTCTTGACAAGAGAATGGTTGGGAAGGTGGATGAAAGGCTGGAATTGAGGCAGAAATCGCTGAACTGCGTTTCAGTACTGTGACAACTCGCCCTGGCGCAGGATAGCTCGCCCCAGCGAGCTTATCAGCAAACTTACACCTCCTGCTACTGTGTTAACTCGCTCCAGCGAGTTGCTACTCGCCCCAGCGAGTTTAGCAGCTGCTGCTGCATGTGTTTTCGCTTCTGTAGCTAATTTCCAAACCTCGGTAAGCTAATTCCTAACCTCTCTATTAACCTTTTTAGCCATAGAGCAGATTGTTTCTTTTCCTCAAATCTTAATAGATTCCTCTAACACTCATGAATATTTATTCCTTTCACTTTCTCATGAACACAATTGGGGTTAAGTGAGTCTGGACTGAAAGCATTGGACTGTAGCAGAGCTCTTAAACAAGTTTAAAGTTGTATTACAGGTGGGTTCTTAGCATTATCTTAAGTTATTTAGAGCCTTAATGACCCAAAAATATGATTATGCATGCTCACTAGTTTTAGGATTAAGTTAGAGGAGAAATAACTCCCAATTTCTCCTCCTGTGTATTTAGTTTAATGTATCGATAATGTCTGTAGCTGGTTTGTGTGGAAACTGTAGGTGAAATGTGTTATAAATCGCACTTTTTGAAAAATATGGTTGTTCTGATATAACTCGCCGTAGCGAGAGGAATCTCGCCACAGCGAGTTATGACAGAACAGATTTGTATTATTTTTAAACTCACATTTTCACTCGTTTTATGTTCGAATACGACTGGTTAATCTCTATGGACATACTCGTATCATTAGGCCGAATACATAGTCAGAGATCGTACCTATTTATATGTAACATGTTTAGGAATTACCTTGGGTGGGATATATTGGTATAAGTTGTTAGAAGCATATTTGAATAATAATAATAATAATTGGCCTCAATGCCTTCTTAATGGATATTCATTATGTATCCAGTCAGTTATGTGAGCCTATTGCGGATCGGACGTACATTATTATCCGTACCCGTGTGCCTTCATCCCGAGACCGACTCACCTCGGATGTCGGACAGTTCAGTTTATTTAAAACTTGGCAAGATTATTAACTAATCTGTGTTACACCTTTTATGCTTTCAGCTTTAGTATCAGTATCAGTTAAAATCTTTGACTTAGTTAATATACACACTTAGTGCCCATGGTGTAGTCACCCTGCGTTGGGTAGGTGAATCCACTGAGACTTAGTAGTCTCATCCCACTATTATTTTAAAAACGCAGATAACAGGTTAATTAGTAGCTGTGCAGCTGAGGAGTGCTTGGAAGCTGGAGTGGAGCTTAGCACGTCCCTTTTTCTTTGCATTTTATTATGATGTAAATTATATTCGTTGTGCTGTACTCTCAAACACCATGTATTTCATCGGAATTATCAACTTGTATTCGTATTTTATTTATAATACGAACTTTTAATACCGTATAATTTTGTACTCAGATTTCAGCTATCAATATCTCGACTAATATTCTAGATAATTAGTTGGGGTGTTATACTAACCCTAATATTGTGAGTGTGATTTTTACATTGGATCAAAAACTTCTATTTTGATCAAGAGATTTTCTTCAGACACCCATGGGTTTTCTTGTTCGCACCTTTAAATTATTAAAATATTTACTCCGTTATTTAAATAGCAAACTTAATTCACTAGATAGCGAAAGTATAAAATCTTGAAAATTTCATGTTAGTGGTGTTTTTTTTCTAAAATTTCCATTTTTATAACGTTTGCTACATGCTAGCGGATGTGTAAAAACTTGAAAATTTCATGTTTGGGGGTATTTTTTTGTTCCTCTAATTTCTTATTTTTATAATATCTGTTACTTAAATAGCAAAAGCGTAAAATTGGAAACTAGAAAAGCGCACGAGAAGTACATGAAGCGCCAAAAGAAGTTCTCTTTGATTGATGTCATATCACGTTTCAAATGATTTATTGGTAAAAACAAACATGTTGATTGGTTTAACAATGCTCTAAAAGCGAAATTAATCCACGATGAAGTTGCTGCTATTGATGGTTGAAGAATGTCCAAGAATTATGCACTTGAGGGTTTACTCATAATATTTATAAGTTACAATCGCACACCATAATTTTACACGATAAATTTTTCTATATGTATTTTTAGTGAGTATTTAACGGTCTTTATATCTTGTATTTTTGTTATTTTTTAATTTAACATACGAATGAATTGAATTTATTTTATTTTTGACTAAAAAAACAATAAGTGTATTTAAGACCCCATTAGGCACTTTATACCAAAAAATATAATGAAAGTATTTTTATCATCACTTATTCAAATTATGTCACATATAATTGTTGTATCAACTTATATATGCTACATTATCAAAATAGATCACAAAATAGAGGGAGTGACCAAAAGTTAAAAAATTTAAAAAGAGAGACAAAAAAAATTTGTTTTTAAAATATCAAATCAATTTTTTTTGGAAAAAAAAAATGGAATATATTAACACCAAAGAAGAGTTGTGCTAGCACAATGTATGCCAATAAGAGCCCCAAAATTTACAGACAACAAAACAATACTAAAATCAAAAGTCCTGGTCTATACCCATACAAATAAGAGGGCTCGACTATCACAAGTGGGTGTTTAAACCAATGTTAACATTAGAATCTTTAAACCACCACAACAAATAGAGTTTAACTTTATCAACCATGTGGTGAATTGTAGTCACACTAGACTTGAAGATTCTACAGTCCCGCTCATTCCAAATAACATAAATACAGCATAACCAGACAAGTTGCAAGAAAGAGCGACGAGCTCGCATCCAGAACAATGGGTAAACTGAACAAAGTGATCCTGTAAAAGTCTACAGCAGCTGGAGAGATACCTATCCAAGGCCTACTTGAATTCCACAGAGGTGTGAAAGCAGAGGAAAAAAGGAATAGATGCTCTGCTGATTCCACTTCACGCCACAACCAATTACACAAAATTGAGCGTCTTGTTGTATAATATTGCGCTTGCCAAATTGTCTTTAGTCAGTCATCTATTCCTGAATAGCCTCCAAGCCAACACAAAGACTTTTAGGGGTATTTGTTAATGCAAAATCAAATAAAAAATTTAAAAAATTTAAAATTAGAGGACTAAAATTGTATTTAAGTATTTATTGTATTCTCAAAATAATTGTTACCTAGAATATTAAATAGAATGCGTCAAAAAAGAATATAAAATAGAAATGAAACATTATATTTTATAAATTACAAATTTTCTTTTTGACTAATAACAATAATGATAATAATATATTTGTTTCAACTTCACCAACTATAACTAATAAATGTGTTTTAAATATTATTATTTTTGGTCAATGTGTTTTAAATATTTAACTAACTATAATTAGTAAATGTGTTTTAATAAATTTTTATAATTTCTGTAAAAAAAAAAAAAAAAGAGTTGTTTTAATAAATAAAATCTTTATGGTAAAATCAAGGCTTAATTAGTCTGTAGGTCCCTTAAAGACTTTTTTGGTTTCACTTTGGTCCCTTAAAGAAATTAAGTTCCACTTTGGTCCTTATCGATATCTACATCGGTGAATTTGTTTATTTCCGTCCATTTTTTTCAAAAACCGTTAATTTCTGCACAGGTGCCACGAAACAACCTATTTTGCCACATGTACAGAAGTTAACGGTTTCTGATAAAAAATTGACAAAAAGGACCATATTAACTGTCGGAGATATCTATAAGGGACCAAAATGGAACTTATTTTCTTTAAGGGACCAAAGTGAAACAAAAAAAATCTTTAAGGGACGTACATACTAATTAAGCCTAAAATCAAATGATTAAGAAACATTTTCAAGTTGTGACAGCGATTTTAGAATTTCTGCTGCCACAAGTTCTTCTGAGTGTATTTCATTCTCAATTCCATCTTCTTCTTTCTCCGCCATAGCATAGCACACAATGAGTGCCCTAAACGAACCTCTTCAATACCCCGCTGCTCGCAGAGACGACTCAATCGTCGACGACTATCACGGCGTCAAAATCGCCGACCCCTATCGATGGTAACTAACAATAATCAAACTCAAAATTCATTCAATACTTTTCGTTGCTCAATTTATAATAATTTAATTTCGTTTTTGAAGGCTCGAAGATCCTGATGCTGAAGAAGTGAAAGAGTTTGTAGAGAAACAGGTTCAACTTACCAATTCAGTGATTCAAAAATGCGAAACAAGATCGAAGCTTAATGAAACTATCACTAAGCTATTTGATCATCCTCGTTATGATGCTCCTTTTAGAAGAGGCAATAAGTATTTTTACTTCCATAACACTCAGAGGCGGAACTAGGGGGTGGCTGGGGTGGGCCGCGGCCACCCCGGAAAAATGAGAAATTACTTTAATACCCTTGGTAAATATATAAAATTAAAAGTAATTACAGTATATATATTCTTTTGCGCACCCAGTTTTCATAAACACGCGCGTAGCTCAGTGGTTTGGAGCATGAAATGTCCCCTTGAATCTTCATGTCACGAGTTCTACTCCCTCTGACCTCGGTTTTTAATCTTTTGTTCATTTTTCTTTAAAACATACCATTTTTTTGACTGTAACTTTAAAACATACCATGTTCAATACAAGATTGGAATGTTATATGAAACTACTAAACCAATAAGAATATTATATGAAATGTTCATTTTAAAATAGCACAATTATTTTCAAATAAAACAATCACTCTCTTTTAGATATATGTGTAATTTGTCAAAACATATATATTTTTTGATGATCAAATGTATAATTTCTATTTTTCTTTTTAAAATAGTACAATTATTTTCAAATAAAAACAATCAATCTCTTTTAAATATATGTGTAATTTGTTAAAACATATATATTTTTTTATGATCAACTTTGTGTAAGTATTGCGTAAAAAAAAAAAAACTTTGTGTGAGTATTAGTTTAAAGTAAATTATTGATAATTTCAAGTCACTTGACAAACGTAGACTATTTTTAGGGTATGCAATTTGATTTTTTTTTTATGATCAAAATTGTGTTTTTTATTACTAAATATTTTGTATGAAGTATAATTTTTTATTTAATTTATATATTATAATATTATTAGCGGCCCTCCCATATTTTATTTTCTGGTTCCGCCACTGATAACACTGGTCTTCAGCCACAGGACATTCTCTATGTCCAGGTTTACTATTTCTTTCACATCATTTGTTGGATCGTTAATGCTCTACTTGCTTTTTAATTCATCGGATTTAGGGCCTGTTTCGATATACTTATTTGACCTCATTTACCAGCATATATGTAGTGCATCATAAGTTTTTTTCAATCTAGCGTATGAAAACAACTTATAACTTAGATGAAACAGGGCTTGTTTGGATAGACTTATTTAAGTTCATTTACCGATATATAAGTCATGAGTTTTTTTCAGCCTACTTTCGTAAGCTCTTCAGTATAGCTTATAAAATCAACTTATGACTTATTTTAAATAGGGCTTGTTTGGATTAGCTTATTTGAGCTTATCTAGTGGCATATGTTTTATGAGACTGTTTGGGAGAATTTATCAAAATTATGACATTGTTCATAAGTTTTTTCGATGTATTTTCGTAAGTTCTCCAAGATAGCTAATGAAAATAGCTTATAGCATACACAAAAACAATTTAGTTTAATTGTATCCTTTGATATAGAAATCACTCATGTAAGCTTATACATAAGCGCTTATCATGATAACTGCTAATACTTAGACACTTATATGATAAGCATTTATGTTAAATGCTCTAAATTAAGTTGTTTATCCAAACAAAGCCTCAGATATCTTTTCATTTTTCAGGATAGTTTGGATGGAAAACCAGAGGTTTTGCTTGACCCCAATAGCTTAAGTGAAGATGGAACTGTATCGTTGAACACATTGTCGGTGAGTGAAGATGCCAAGTACTTGGCTTATGCACTTAGTACCAGTGGTAGCGATTGGACGACTATAAAAGTGAAGCGTATCGAGGATAAGAATGTTGAGCCTGATACTTTATCATGGGTGAGTATCACATTGTGCCTTGATGGAAATTAAAATGGGCATGCAGAAAGACCATTGATGATTGTTAATGTTTTGTTTCAGGTTAAATTTTCCTCCATTAGTTGGACACATGATAACAAAGGTTTCTTTTATAGCCGCTATCCAGCACCCAAGTAAGTGTTGTCCTATGTGCATGTTTTGCAGTTGCATTTGTCTTACAAATTCAGCAAATTATAAATATGGTGTGTTATTTTCAATTTGATAGTCCCGATCAATGATGATTTGAATTGGTATTATCTATATGGAGATTTTGTAGATAACTTATGTATGACTGTACTTCGTAGGATTATTTTTATGTTCTGTTGATATGAAATATGAATTTATTATTCTGCTTTTACACTGTAGAGATGGAGAAGTGGTAGATGCTGGGACTGAGACAAACTCTAACCTTTATCATATGCTCTATTATCATTTTCTGGGTACGGACCAATCGCATGATATTTTGTGTTGGAAAGATCTTGAAAACCCTAAATATTCATTTGGAGGAACTGTTACCGATGATGGGAAGGTGCTGTATTATTGTCATTAATTTAGAATTATATGATAGTATTGTCTATATTCTTTTTCTGTGCATATAAAATTAGAAAACATGCAAATGACGTCTTTGCGCTTTTGGTGATTTTACCAACGTCAATGTATTTGACGATTCACTGTTTTATGTCCTGCCCCATATATGTTTCTCGGAGGCATCTATTTAGATCTTCCCGATTTAGCATTAAAATTTATTGCTTTAGTAGTCTCCTATGGTACCTGTTTCTATAATCACTACTATATTGCTTGGCATAATTTTCATTTCCGCACTGTGGTTATGTTAAACAGCCAACTATTTATTAATTGTTTTAGGCAAGTGACGGAGTATTATAGAGTATAACTGTGAAAAAATTGTGTTTGGTTAGTAAAGTCTCCTTTTCTTGAAGTATCTTGCCATACAAATCTGAATATTTACTCTAATTTTGAAAGTTCTTATTTAACAACATATCAAGGCAAGCAACTCATTGTAATGTATTTTTAGTACATCTAATTCCAACAGAAGATACATTCATCACATAGCATTATAGACGGTTGTAGGATATAATGTTAAATTCATGGCACTATAAGCCAAGGAATGGCAGAGAGTATACTTTGATTTTTCTTTGTCAATCACAATAATAAATGTATCATGATTTTTATGCATACAGTATTAAATTTCCCATGAATCTGATTCTGTTTCTATTTATGATGCAGTATCTCCTCCTCTATATTGGAGAAGGGTGTGATCCAGTTAACAAACTTTACTACTGTGACATATCAAATCTTCCCAGCATACTGGAAATTTTTCGTAGTGAAAATTCCCCCCATCCTTTCGTCAAGCTTATTGATAATTTTGATGCAAAGTATGATTACATTGCAAATGATGACACTGTGTTTACATTTTTAACTAATAAAGATGCTCCAAAATATAAACTAGTCCGAGTAGATTTGAAGGAACCAAACACATGGGGTGATATTCTCCAAGAGTCTGAAAAAGATGTACTTGAGTCAGCATGTGCTGTAAATGGTAACCAACTGATTGTAAGTTACTTGAGTGATGTGAAGCATCTTCTACAAGTAAGAGACTTAAAAACAGGTTCCTTGCTGCATCAACTGCCAATTGACATTGGCACAGTTTATGACATTTCTGCACGGCGTGAAGATAAAGTGGTTTTCATTAGCTTTACAAGCTTTCTATCTCCCGGTATTGTCTATCAGTGTAACCTGGAAACAGGGATTCCTGATCTGAAGATATTCCGAGAAATTGCGGTCCCCGGGTTTGATCGCTCTGAGTTTCATGTCAATCAGGTAAACAGAAAATCTCTGACACCGCTCAGTTGTAACACTGTTAAACATCTGTTTTGAAATCCATTATTCAGTATGAAAATAGGCATGCAAAGGTGTCACATTGTTAAATGGGCTGTTTTGAATTCCTTTAGTATGTATGAGTACAGACAAGCTATTTCTTTGAACCTGTATCATTGTTGCTCAACTTGGTTATATTCTTTGATGTGATTTCCACATTTCAGGTTTTTGTCCCTAGTAAAGATGGTACCAAGATCCCAATTTTCATTGTTGCGAAAAAGGATATTATTTTGGATAGTTCACACCCGTGTCTGTTATATGGATATGGTGGTTTTAACATCAGTATTACACCGTCCTTCAGTGTTAGTCGCATTGTGCTCACAAAACATTTAGGTTTTGTTTACTGCATTGCAAATATTCGTGGTGGTGGAGAATATGGGGAGGAATGGCATAAAGCAGGTTCCCTTGCTAAAAAACAGAATTGCTTTGACGATTTCATTTCTGCAGCCGAATACCTTGTATCTACTGGTTATACCCAACCCAGAAAGTTATGCATCGAAGGTGGAAGCAATGGTGGACTTCTTGTCGGTGCTTGTATAAATCAGGTCTGGTTCATTTGCTTTATTTTTCCATTTTTAGGATACACTTTACATTTCAACAGATCTCTATTTATGCTAAATTCCCCTTCCCTCTTTATCATCTGCACAGAGACCTGATCTCTTTGGTTGCGCATTGGCTCATGTTGGTGTTATGGACATGCTACGGTTCCACAAGTTTACTATAGGTTTGTTTAAGATTTGTTATGTCCTGTAATTTGTTTAAAGAAATGTCACTGAATTGATTCTAAGATTTTGTTATTCAGGTCATGCTTGGACCTCAGATTATGGTTGTGCAGACAAGGAGGAAGAGTTTCATTGGCTAATCAAGTGAGTTTTATCCTATCCTGAAATATCAAGGATAAATTTCAATATTTTATGAAAAAGTTATATATGTTTTGTACATTATTTTCTTTAATTTATATCAGTGAAAAATTATTGTTACGTTCTGTAAGTGGAAGCGTGATAATTATAGGGTCTAGGTTTGAACAATTTACATACACGGTTGGACGGGAAGATTGCTTTTTAGTAGTATTTGATTGACAGACATATGACTAGAGTTCTCATTAGATGCATAATAGACAGATAAGTAGGAAATACTTATATAGTTCATAACCTAAATCGAAAAGCATCTGTCATATCCTAAATATCTGAGACAATCCCTTTGTTGGACTTTTGATTAATCTCCCTTTGTTGGACTATTGTACTATCACCACCCTTGGTCCCTGATATCATGTCAATTTGGATTTTTGTTTTCTTTTCATGGAGTTCATAAGCTACACTTGCACGCTCTTGTTTGATAAGCAATTTGTTATAATATTCACAGAAGAGATAGTGTGCTTTACCTGAAGCTGAATCTTAACTCGATGTTATACATGTTGTGACAATTCCATAATTATACCTTAGGGGGAACATTTGGATTGTGTAAACTTGCATATTCTAACAGTCTAGACTGCATGGTATTCATTTTTATTTCCTTGCATAAGTCGAGGATGCTAATTACCATTTTATCCTCATATTTTGAGGTTCATCTTGCAAAAAGTAAATAATTTATCTGCTTTCATCCTGTTGTTTTCTTAACCATGTTTTGAAAGACGGATTGCTTTATATACTCCTGTGGTTTTTTTGTTTGGATATGCAGTTTTGGTTTGTATGTTTTGAAAATATGATTCTATTATCTACTACTCTAGGTACTCACCATTGCATAATGTCCGGCAACCGTGGGAACAGCATCCTGACAAGTCAATTCAGTACCCAGCAACCATGTTGTTGACAGCAGATCATGATGATCGAGTTGTGTCACTACACTCATTGAAGCTCTTGGCGGTTAGTGAGCTTTGTATAAATACAAACATAGATTGAAAACAAAACATAACTTATATTTTATTGAACCATGTTGTAAGCTACAAAATAACTAAACAAGTGGTTGTACACTAAATAAATTATCAAATACTACTGTAGTTGTGTGTAGGGGGGAACTGATTGTTACTCGCCTACTCCAGAATCCCCGGTGTGCCACCATTTTTCTTCTTTTCTTATCTATCTCTAACACATTTCGAATTGTTTTCAGACCATGCAGTATGTGCTATGTAGTAGCTTGGAGAACAGTCCCCAGACCAACCCTATAATTGGTCGCATTGACTGCAAAGCTGGACATGGAGCGGGTCGTCCAACACAGAAAATGGTAACAGTATTGGTTTCATATTGTTTTTGCCTTGGTCTACATTTTTTATATTATTGTCTGAAGTTGATTATATTTGTCAGATTGACGAAGCGGCTGATCGGTACAGTTTTATGGCAAAAATGTTGGGAGCTCATTGGATTGAATAGATGTCACTTGGTCACAAAGTAGATGTGCAAATGGAAAAATTTCTTTCTGGACATACCCATTCATTTCTTTGTTCTTCACTTCTAATAAGAAAACATATTGAAAATGATATTGTTAGAGAAGTGAGGGGATTATAATTAAATATTTGAAAGTTGTTGAAAAACATTGGTACTTCAGAAATTGATGTTGTATCTTTCTAGTTTTTTTTTTGGTTCAAAGTAATATATTTCATTCACTCAAAAGCTATAGATATCGTTTTATTCAATGTTGATGTTATGTTCAATGTTCAAAACTACTAAAACCGAATTGTTTGATGATTACCATATTAGCACTAATTAAGTGTAGTACTACACACGACTACTACTACAACTTCTCATGTTTTTTCTTTTTTCTTTTAGGGGTCTTTTCTCTTGTTTTCCAGATGTAATAATAAGAAATAATTGTATTCTTCATATTGTTTTTTACGGAAACTTATATTATGAAAATAAAGCTTTACTGAAATGAAATTTTAATTAGATAATAAGATCAAATTAGTAGATTTGCTTTTCTTCAAACTACAACTTATTTAATTTCCTTTCTACTGATAAAAACAACTTATATTAGTTATCCGGAAGGAGTACCTGTATGACATGGATTGGCAACTAAGTACATCCCCATTTGGTTTAGGCCTAGAATTGATTTTGTGCCTGGTCAAAATTCACTCAAAATTAATTGGGAGCTTCTCACTCTCGTCTTGAATTTATTCAACCGGACACAAAAAATACTTTTTTCTTTTCTTTTTTGGATAGGTAAATTTGAAGTATGTGATTTTTAAGAAAACAGTTAAAAGTAGCTCTCAAATTGGAAAATGTATCCAAAATGAATCTTTCCAGTCTAACCAAAATTAGTTTTAGAACACAAACTGCACTGGCTCAAAAAGTTCAGAGACCATATTGCATGGTTCAAACTAGAGGGGTTAAAGTTTACTATAATTAGGTTAGATATGATAAAAGTTAAACTTTTTAAATGATCAAATTCTTATAATTGACCGACATTGATATAATTTATTTTTTTCTGGGTCAAGTAGCCTCAATATAAATTTTCTTTACAATGTCATATTTTACTGATTTGTACTGTAATATTAAATTCATTTTAGTTTCTTATACAATTCTATGAAAGAAAGCATAGAATATGAATCAGGACAAAGTTAAACCACACAAGTTTACTTTGGTGCTGCAAGTAACTCAATATTCTATCAAATACCCAATTTTTAACATTTATCAAACACTTAAATTTCAAAATCACCCTCAAAGCATGTGTATTCTTGCTATAGGCACTGTTCTCTACTAAAAAGATAACAAATATCACCATCAACTGTTGTAAAAGGGTATAAAAAAACACTTAAAAAATATCTTGTGTCTTTGTGAGATGATTCCTAAGAACAATATTTATGGTACTGCGTCTAAATTTAATCCTTACTGCAAACAAAAAGAACTGGACGGTAAACCGAGTACATTTTGGCATTATTATCTGAGCTACATTCAACTGAACTCCTTTAGAGTGATGAATTCAAACCACTTAGACCAACAGAGCCAGAAAGAACTGTCCGTTTTCTCTCTTTCACCAATGTTCTATAAATAACCCTGCACAATTTCAAAATTTCAAATTATAATATGAATCTGAATTTCCCATGCAGGAAGAAACTTTAAGTTACAAAAGTGCGTCAGAATAGTAGAAAATAAGATTCTTATTAATGTAGCAAACAGTGAACCTACCTCGAGCCTTCAAGCCACATCTCGGTCACGAGAGTCTCACCGGGATAGACATGTAGAAGAAAACGGCCAGTTATGCTTTTTATCCTGTCGGAATCTCCTTTGCATTTACTTTTGATGATTGCCCTAACTGCAAATCCTAACGTGCACAACCCATGCAATATTGGCCGCGAGAATCTTTGGCAATCGATTAAAAACATTAGATTAGCCTTACAACCAAGTAAATCCATACGGTCGAAAATTATCACAAAAAGAATAGTCACAAACTGATGATTTTATATCTTAAAATGCTAAATAATCCCTTTGTCTATGTATTTAGTTCATATGATATGACCAATCCTCTTCAAACAATCAAACCAGTAATTTCAATGGTGTAAAATGGAAAGTCACAATCTAATTGAAGTTTCAAGTATTGAATAATCTTTCGGCATTCAAAAGACAGGATGAGAGTACTAACCCGGCAACCTTTGCAAACATGGGATCTGAATGCAGAGGATTGTAATCACCAGATAGCCTGTAGAGCAATGCCTGCCAAACAGAAAAGACATTCAGAATTTATATAGTAATTCATAACGAAGCATGTCTAAACTCTAAAGTTTTCAGACAAATTGACACCTAAAAGATAGTATAAGAAAGACTCTACATTATAGTATATCTACTAAACCAATGTTATAAAGTATATATGAAAATGTAAAAGCTAAAACCCCCATGTAATAGGTATGATTTCATGTCTTAGAGCAAAGTTTGTTACAAAGAGGGTGATAGAGAAAAGACATGGTAAGTGGGAAAAGGAAAAAAAAAATTGCTTGCAAATGAATAAGCCAATTAATTTCAAACAGCATTGAATAGCAATAACATGCCTGAGATGAGTGCGTACGATCCTCAAACACTGCAAAAGGTTTACTTTCAGGAATTTTTACAGCTGGGGTCTGGTTTGGAGGGTAATTTGAGTAAGAAAATGGTTTAGACGACTTCGAGAAGCCACCAGCACCACGTAGATAGACTGTTGTCCTGCAAACAACTTACTACTAGAGTGTGAGTGTAACAAAACATTAAAAGAAATGTTGTCGGTTTTACCTGTTAATGCATAATAAATCGCCAGACTCTTTCTCATAACTTTTTGTTTCAATCTCCAAAATTGCTGCTTTCCCTGAAATTTAAGCAACGTCACATCTTTAAGAAGAATTTAAGAGTAAAAGGAATAAAAAAATTGACACGTGTATTTTTTAAAGATGTGAAAGTGAACTGTATAACAAACACATGCGCAACAGATCATAAAGTAAAAACTGGTATGGCAATTCAACCTTTGTCATGCAATCCTGCGAGACTGACTTTATTTTGTATCTGTGACAATGAAAGATATATTATGAGTGGGCCTATATATATGAAGATTAAGAGAAAATAATTAGATATTAAGCTGCACATGCTCAAAAAATTACTACTATTTCAGAATATCATAATTGTAATTTGTAAAGGTCAGATGTAGAATGGGGAGATATTTTGGGGTTAAGTTTGTTCTAAAAAGAATCTAATGCAAATTAGATAGACTAAATTTAGTTATACAAAATCTAATCTTTATCACTAACTTGCATCAGATCATTTTACCCGCCTATTCTTCTCAAGTAAATGTGGTTTTAGTATATTTTTTCTCACTATAAGTCATATTAGAATGTAAATACCACAAAGAAAAGGCAACTATTTCACATACGCAAAGAAAAGATGATAGTTCAGATGCTTGAATTTTATAAGGGTTTTTCATTTCTAGAAGATGATAGTTCAGATGCTTGAATTTTATAAGGGAGCATCTATTACATAAAATTTCATTCACATCTATTATCAATTTGATTTTCCTGCTAATTTCATTTGAAATGTTGATGTATTGAGTTAAAATTGGAACAAGAAATTATTAGCCAACAATTCAATTTAAGGTATGCCAAATATTCACGAGAAACCTTACATGGCAACTGGAAGGAAATGGTTTGTACAATTCTATGTATTGTTGTCCATGCAGCAGAAGGCGTGGATCATATCTGTCACACATAAAATTCTACTTTGGATTAAATATCGAAAGAGGAAGAAAATGAAGACGAATGATTCAATATGACAGAAAATGAAGTATAAAAGTTAAGAATTATACATTTGTCGATAAATTAAATACATAAAGTATAAGCAGAAACATATTGAGAGTAATGCGAAGCACTCACTGCAAGCCCGGGAGATCAAAACCATTTGGCAAGGATTCAAGTGTAAGTAAAGCAGCAAACGTAGGTAAGACCTAAAGAGTGGAAAATGATGCATAAGTCAGATATTTTGCAAAAATTCTGATTATCAACAACATCTTGGCATAAGCTAAGATTGAACAAGATTATGTTACATTACACATAAGTTGTTACAAACTTCTGACAATTTAAGCAATTAGGCAAAGATTTTATGTTGCAGGAGAATAAATGTATCAAAGTAAACATTTGACTAATAACAGTTTAAAAATGGAAAAAATACCTTGATAAACTGCTGACCATCTTCATGGTAAACATATTTAAGCTCGTCTTGATCGACAGCATTCGATGCACATGCCCCTATGCCCAAGGCATAAAGTGCTACATCTCTGTTGAACATGTAATTTGAAGTATGATTAGTCTTTTCATTGAAACTCATTTCAATAACTTTTCTTGTTTGAATGTTTGGGTTACGGAAAACCTTACCTTTCTGTATAAGAGTATGTGCTCTGCAGTCCATTCCATGCAATTAAAACAAAACAAAAGTTTAGAACTCAATTTAGGGTTTGTTTGGATAAACAGTTTAATTTAATATTTATGCATTTAGGCTCTCTTTGTTATATGTATAATCTATTACTATAACAAACAATTTGAATACGAAAATGTAAAAACAAAAAGTAAAAGGCGAATTGAAAAATAACATCATATATACATCGGGGAACTTGTGAGAAATTGCTAGCTGAGGATCGAACTCTGATGTATCAGCCATCAAGTCTGGAAAATCGATCACGCACACAAATCAATCGGAGTTACAATTCAGAAAATAAAGATTGAAGTAATAATTCTATGCGATGATGCGAGGAAATTTGCTTACCCTTGCTTCGAGGTTGAACGGAATTAGGCTTCTTGTCTGAATTCGACACACGATAAATACCAGTAACTGCTGGAAATGAACATCATAATTTTTTTTTAAATATAATAATAAATCTTCTCTATTTTTTTATTTTTTTTTAATAATTTTGTTATTGATCCTTTGTGTACTGAGAAAGTGATAGTTCCTTAGTGTGTGTTTGGTTTGGCGGTGAAGAGAATTGAGTTTGAGAGAATTGATTTTGGTTAGAATTGAGTTTGAGAGAATTGATTTATGTTTGGATACATTTGTGTAAAATTGATTCTTATAAATGTATGTTGTTTGGATGATTTGAATCAAAATTGCTTTTAAATGTCTAATTACCAAAATGGGTTTACTGTATTTATTTATTTTATTTTTTTCATTTAGTTATTTTGACTTTGTAGCCTTTAAAATAAATCGAAACCTTGATAAAAAAAATAAATAAATAGAAACTTTTTGGCAATAACAATTTTTGCCAAAATTAAATAAGAATTCCAGTCTTTCACAATATAAAAACCTTAAAAAAAAGTGTGTTTTTTTCTAAAAAAAAAAACAGAAATTTAAGTGTGTTAATAAATAGTAAAAAAAAAACTTATAGTATATTTGAGGCTTGACAAACTTAATGGGCCGGGTCACACATACAGAGTCCAAATTGTTTGTCTTCTTCTTCAACCTAAAGAATAGCCGCAGGCAAGGGTAAAAAAGGGAAAATATTTGTTGCACAGTGATCAAAATTGCTGCACACTAATTAAAATTCCAAAAGCGATTTCAATAAACGCAGAAGCTCCAAATACCAGCTTCAACTAGAATCGAGTTTAGACAAGTAAAATCGATTTTAGATAATTTTCCCAAACACCTTGCAGAAAAGTGAAATCACGTTTCAGAGCTTGCAACGCGCGTTTAGGGCGTTCCACCGCCAAACCAAACACACACTTACTATGCACTTATCACATAAATAATAGAGTTGTTTAATTATTTGTCCTCTTGTTGACTTATTGTTACTCCAAGATGGTCCATAGATAATAGAGTTATTCTCTCCAAAAATTGTTTTAAAATCATGTTTGATACAGGAAAAAAATTATTGAAAGCTCTAGAACAGTTAATATATTTTCATATGTGGAGATACAAAGATTTCAGGCAGATCTGTGAAACAACCATAAACAACGTCATCAAATCATGAGGCGAATCAAGAACGTGTTTGGTTGAGGTCTCTAATTCAACACATACACAAGAGAATTGTGGTTTATCTGTGAATAATAGTGATATAAGCATTCAACAAATTTATTCATGTGAAAGCCTAGCAGATCTTTTTCATAAAGTTACTCTCAGGTAGAATTTTTTGAACAACTGGTACAGAAGATTGGTTTTTGTCGTCTTAAAGATGGTTGTATGGTTGAGGGGGAGAAATAAATATATTATGTAAAAAGATGTTGTACTCTTTTTCCTTCACTAGAATTTTTTTCCACTGAATTTTTTTTCTAATAAGGTTTTAACGAGGCACATCTTCGATGGACATCCAAGGAGGAGTGTTATGAATAAATATAAATCTAAGTAGATGTCAATCCTACCCCTTCCATTCCGTATAACTCTCACTATATACCAGTCTAGACGAAAAGTGCTTCTTTGTCATATAATTTGTTGTCACAAAATAAATCCCTATGTTGAAAAACATTCTTGCACGCCTAGAAGTCCCAGACTAGAGTATGTTCTTGGATCATTCTTAAATTCGTCAGATTCAACATTTTCAAATAATGTGATGTATATGAATTGAGCTTTTTGTTCTTGTCTTTAATTAACCACTCAAGAGCACTTGTTAGATACCAAAGAGATCAGAATTCATTTTAAAATATAATCAAGTTGTTTGTTATCTTTAAAACCACAAAAGAAAAATTGTCCCAACAATATAACTATATATCATGCTTAATTCATATTATCTTATAAGCTTACATGTTCATATACACACTGAATATGCCACTAGCATGTATAGAAATGATATAAAAAAATAACATGTTTTTTAGGGTAACAAATGATATAAAAAAAATGAATTATTTAAGCATTTTACAACTATGGAATTTTAACCACTTAAGACAAAAAATAGATAAATAAAAATAAAATAATATATTCCATGAATAATATTAAAAGAATATATCAAAAGTTTTGATGGGCACCGGACCTCATCCAGTGAATAACTCAGGGGAGAGGATCAAGTCTCCACCATTTTTTTAATAAGCAGTCTCCACCCATATTTGAGGTGGAGCTCATTGGGACCTGGATGGTTAAAATGAAATAGAGTGCATATGGTATGAACTTCCATACTAGCCCACTTAGTTAGTAATGATGATGGTGGCTGGATTCATGGCATGGGATCTGCACCTAGAAGCTTTAACAATGATGAGAGGAGAAATAACAAAAATGGCTAGATTCATGGAATGAAATCTACACCTGGAAGCTATAGAATTTCAAAGCCTCGCGAGTGCATGCAATATTAACAAAGATCTACAAATAGGTGGGGAGTAGGGTAAGGTTGAGGAGTTAATTATCTAGCCTTTTTGTGCATCATTTGGTTATGTAATTACCACGGTAGTATCACAATGAGCTGCATCACAGTTATCAAACATACAAAAAATGGTACTTCAACCTTGTAAAAAGATGGTACTTCAACGATCACAAACCTAATTTTTTATTGGAATATTTGTAGCTTTTTTTTCATTACAAAGCTTCTCAACTCGCTTGCCCATTGGCTTAAAATTCTTATCAGTCATTCCTCCTTCTTTCTTATTATCTATCTTTTTTTCACACTCCTTTAGAATTTTGTTCAGGTTGGTCCTTGTCAATGTTAACAATGATAACCATACATAAGAGAAAGACCATTTGGTTTAGGGTTTCAATACAATGAACAAATCTTCAAGAGTAAAGGTTACAATAGAGTATAAATATTAGATACTAGAAAAAGACTAAACTACCCTTACCAATACAAGATATAATAAAAACATAAATAATTAATATCTAACATCTCCTCTCAAACTCACGATGCATTAACAGGCAACATCGAGAGTTTGTCAATCAATAAACGAAAACGTTTAGTGGAAAGCGTCTTCGTAAACAAGTCAGCAATCTGTAAGGAGGAGGAGACAAACGGTAGAGTAATTGTTCTCTGCTGAAGATGATGACGAGTGAAATGACAATCAATCTCAATATGCTTTGTGCGTTCATGAAATACCGAGTTGTGGACAATTTGAATGGCACTCTTATTATCACAATACATGAGATTTGGTTCAGAAAGAGGAATACCCATATCAGAAAGTAACCAACGCAACCAAACTATTTCAGTAGTAGTGGATGTCATAGCACGATACTCAGCTTCTGTAGAGGAGCGAGAGACAATATCTTGTTTCTTACTCTTCCAAGAAATAAGAGAGTCTCCAAGAAAAATACAAAAACCTGTGGTAGACTTACGATCAGTTGGGTCACCAGCCCAATCAGCGTCAGAATAAGCACGTAACTCCAATGCAGAGGATGAGGGAAATAGAATGCTCTGAAACTGTGTCCCTCGAAGATAGCGAAGAATGCGAAGAACAGCTGCCCAATGAACTGTAGTGGGAGAGACAACAAACTGACTAACAACATGAACAGCATAAGCAATATCAGGTCTGGTAATTGTAAGGTACACCAGACTGCCAACCAAAGTACGATACAAAGTGGGATTTGGTAAAGGAACACCATCAGAGGGAGCATATTTCACATTCAACTCAAGAGGACTATCTACTGTTCTTGTATCCGAAAGATGGGCTTGTTCAAGAATGTTTGCAATGTACTTGGATTGAGAGAGAAGGTAGCCTCTAGGAGAGTAGGCAACTTCAAGACCCAAGAAGTAACGAAGAGAACCTAAGTCTTTCATCTCAAACTGTTTGGCTAACTGTAATTTCAAATCATCAATCCCATCAACATCATCACCTGTAATAACCATATCATCAACATATAATGAGAGTAAAATACGACCATGAGGAGTGGTTCTAACAAACAAAGCCGAATCATAATCACTAGAGCGGAGCCAAGAGATGTAATCACAGTGCTAAACTTCTCAAACCAAGCTCGTGGAGCTTGTTTCAAACCATAGAGGGCCTTCTTCAACTTACACACTTCCCCCTGATTATGAGAAACACCTGGTGGAGGTACCATATAAACTTCCTCGTGAAGATCACCATTAAGAAATGCATTTTTAACATCCATTTGAGAAATATGCCACTGACGAACAGATGCAACTGCAATAAGAGTACGAATAGTTGTCATCTTGGCTACCGGAGCAAATGTTTCTTCATAATCCATACCATATTGTTGAGAAAATCCCTTAGCAACAAGGCGTGCTTTGTAGCGCTCAACTGACCCATCAGACTTAGTTTTGATTTTGTATACCCAACGAGACCCAATAGCACGTTTTCCAAGAGGAAAAGGTACTAATTCCCAAGTATCTGTCTTGTGCAAAGCAGAAAGTTCTTCTTTCATAGCCTGCTGCCAGAGTGGATCAAGTATAGCATCTTCATAAGAAGAGGGCTCAGACAAACTGTGGATAGAGGTTAGAAAAGACGCAAAAGAAGCAGAGTAAGTGGAATAAACAAAATCAGGTAACTGAGTAGACTTACGGTCACGAGAGGGATAACGAGGAGGAGGCGGCGGATCAACAGTCGTAGGAGGTTGTTGGGTAGCCGTGGGGACAAGGGGGATATCAATATCTGGAGTAGTAATAGTACCATCCCTGCAACTCTCAAAATTACAATCACTAGAAACATTATTATCAAGACAAAAAGGATCAATCTTAGTTAGTTCAGACCTACTAGAATCATGCGAATCAGAGGAAAGTGAAAAAAATGGTATGTGCTCAAGAAACACAACATGACGAGATACATACAATTTTTTACTTGAGGGGTCATAACAACGATAACCCTTCTGACCAGCCCCATAACCAAGAAAAACACATATTGTAGAACGAGGAGACAATTTATCACGTTCTACGTGTGGACGAAGAACAAAACAAGTAGAGCCAAATACCTTCAAAGAAGAATAATCAGGACTAGAACCATATAATTTTTCAAATGGAGACAAACCTGATGTGACCAATGATGGAATTCTATTAATAGCATGAACGGCAGTTAAGATTGCTTCGCCCCAAAACTCTTTTGGAACAGAAGCGGACAACAAAAGGGAACGAGCAGTCTCCACAATATGACGATGTTTTCTTTCAGCAACACCGTTTTGTTGAGGAGTATCAGTACATGAAGTCTGGTGAATAGTACCATCAAAAGCAAGTAACTCGAAGAATTTATTAGAAGTATATTCACCACCTAAATCACAACGAAAGCACTTTATAACAGCATTGTGTTGAGTCTTAACCATAGCACGAAACATATGATAAATGTCAAAAAACTCAGAACGATTTTTCATAAGATAAACCCAACAATAACGAGTACAATCATCAATAAAAGAAACATAATATCTTGATCCACCTTTGGTAAGAACCGGCAATGGACCCCATACATCAGAGTGAACTAAGTCAAAAGGTGCTTTGGATATAGAAACACTTTTATTAAAGGGCAAAGCAGAAAATTTGGCAAGTTTGCAACCACAACAATCAGAAATATCACTAATTTGCAACTTTCCTAAAGCTCCAGTAGAGGCTAAGTATTTTAATCTAGATGCAGAAACATGACCAAGACGAGAATGCCACAAATAAAAGTTAGAAGATGATAAATTTAAACGAAAAGATGATAAATCAATATCAGAAGTAGAAACTGAGGCTGCAGTATCAGGAACTCTCAGCTCATCCAGAACATAAAGTCCCCCATGTCTACGTCCTGTCCCAATCAACTCCCCAGATTGCCGATCCTGCACATGACAATGAGTGGAAGAAAACATAACAGAGTAACCAGAATCACACAATTGACTAACAGAAGCAAGACTCAAAGTGAGATTAGGAATATAATAAACATCAGAAAGAAACAAATTAGATGTAGACACTGACCCAATTCCTGCTAATGGCATAGGAGTACCATCGGCAGTCATAACTGACATAGATGATGTAGGATTTAAAGACAAAAAAGATTTATAATCATATGACATATGATGTGATGCTCCAGAATCAAGAATCCATATAGACGATGTACCTGACAAATTAGACGGGGTCAAACCTTTAATAGAGGAGACAGACGTGGCATGAGGCTGAGTGACGAGAAACTTTTGGAATTGCTCAGCAAGATCAAACACTCGTGAAGTAGTCTCATGTGGGTATACATGACCAATACTAGAACCAATCGGAGAAGGAGCGGCAGCAACAACATTAGCCATAAGAAACAATCGAAGTAACAAAGTAAGTAGTAGCCTATCAGCGGAAGACAAATTTCAGAACCAACACAGAAGCACCAATCACCAAATCAATGTACAGAACACCAACAACAAAGCTTGTAATAAAACAAAAGTGTACCAATACTACCAAATAATTCCCAAACTGCCGTTAGCAATAACAAGCCAAAATGTGCCGAAAAACCACAACCACACGGTGCCAAAATACAAACTTTATGCTTCCAACAAGCAAGAAATAAATCCAGTGATATAAGATCCTATAAACACCATTCACGTGGGCAGCAAACAAGGAATATCAATCCAATTAATTCCTCCAAAGTATATAGGTATATGATTTCCCAAATTCAAAGTGGATAGAAAATCAATGCCAATTCAAGGATTAAAAAAATAATTTAAAATTGAACAAATGGAAAGATCTGAACAGATGAGATTGCAACACCAAAGAATAAACTCAAACACCAAATTGATTCAAGAAACCCCAAATTTTACTAAATCAAAACGTTTTTTTTTTCTTTCATAAAACCAACTAACCATATCATTCTCCCTTTCTTTGCCGTGTTTCTTCAAAGTGATGAGTGGAAAGAACCATGCTCTATGTGAAATATGCTCCCTCTGATGGTGTTCCTTTACCAAATCGCACTTTGTGTCGTACTTTGGTTGGCAGTCTGGTGTACCTTATAATTACCAGGCCTGATATTGCTTATGCTGTTCATGTTGTTAGTCAGTTTGTTGTCTCTCCCACTACAGTTCATTGGGCAGCTGTTCTTCGCATTCTTCGCTATCTTCGAGGGACACAGTTTCAGAGCATTCTATTTGTTCAATTTTAATTTATTTTTTTGTTAACAATGATAACCATACATAAGAGAAAGACCATTTGGTTTAGGGTTTCAATACAATGAACAAATCTTCAAGAGTAAAGGTTACAATAGAGTATAAATATTAGATACTAGAAAAAGACTAAACTACCCTTACCAATACAAGATATAATAAAAACATAAATAATTAATATCTAACAGTCAACACACCAAGCGTGGATCTTAAACTTTTAATGGATCTAATTTTAAATTGTTGAACCTTTTTAGTCTCCAAACTAAAGATCTTCTTCCCCGACAAAGAGTAAATATACCATGCCTTACATAGGTCTTTGTAGGAGTGAATGAATGTCTCAAGATAAGGAGGAGGAGGAATTGACAGACTATCGTTAAAAGGTCTGATTACCTTAACATCTTTATAAATATCATCAGAGTGCTGAATAGTTCCACCACTTTCAGTTGTAAAAAGAAAATCTTCTTCTTCTGCATATGTAGGATTATCAACATTTGCATCAACATCATAAGTATAAACATGTCCTAATGTTTCGCAGATAACAGTTTCAATGATCAGCATCCTTGCTGCCTCACACAGATGAACAAAAAAACTTCACAGGCAGTATAGTTGGTTTGCATGGAGACTTTATCCCCAACATCTTTGATCTCCATAGAATGAAGCAAATTTACCGCATTTATCATCTTTACGGGACCGATGTGTTCCCATGGGTTGTTAATATAACTCCCACTGTCACCAAATAATACGGTCAATGTATCGTCCAAGTATAAATCCTTAGTATAATTCATTGTTTATATATAAACATGAATTATACTTGTTTATATATTGTTTATAAACAATGAATTATACTTGTTTATAAACAATGGATTATACTTGTTTATATATTGTTGATCTTTTATTTCCAGTGTGTTTTCCTACGATTTGATGCCTTTAAATCATAAGAAGAAATGATACATCTCCGATGATGTCGGAGGGAGTGTTAAAAGATTCACTGAAATAATCAGTTGGCTTAAAACAATGACCTGTTATGATGGGACTATATTCGATGGCATTCTCAATTGTCATTAAGTTATCCCCTGCTAGAAGTGGAGGTTATCACTTCAGAAAATAAGTTCACTAAATTGATAATTCAAAAATCAAACTTGTATTTGATAGCTTGCTACACTACAAACACCAGGTTTCAGTTTCATACTAAGGATTTATATTTGGACCATACATTCACCATATTATTTGATTGTAGACTCCATGTAAACCAACGATACTGCCTGTGAAGTTTTTTTGTTCATCTGTGTGAGGCAGCAAGGATGCAGATTATTGAAACTGTTATCTGCGAAACATTAGGACATGTTTATACTTACAGTGTTAATGCAAATGTTGATAATCCTACATATGCTGAAAAGGAAGATTCTTTTCACAACTGAAAGTGGTGGAACTATTCAGATGATATTTATAAAGATGTTAAGGCAATCAGACCTTTTAACGATAGTCTTCCAATTTCTCCGCCTCCTACGTTCATTCACTCCTTATTTTGACAGAAACATGTTTAAACGATTTAAACATAAACGCGGTTTAAAAAATTTAAACAAATCGCCATTTATAGGAGTGAACACACCGAGCGTTTAAACAATATATTTTACTTTAAATTAAAAAATTAAATAATTAAAACAACACTCTGATAAAAGCTAACCGTATAATTTATGTATAGTGTAGTAGATTTTTTAAGAGAAGATTCATATAGTTCATTTTGATTTTTTATCATATTAAAAATGTATCATAGTTTTTTTTAAAGATGTATCATAGTTGTTGTTTCTATTATTCTTCACTAAAAGAATTATAAATTTGATGGAAAATAATTTCTCTATGCGATATATTGAAGATACTTTGAGGTTTCGTAAAATGGTTTTGTGGTGAATATGAATTACAAAAAAAAAGTTTGTGTATTAATATATGAGTAGAAATATAGACTATAATATATATAACAAAAAAAAAGTCGATTCATGTATTAATTTAAGCTGAAATATAGGTTCCTATTAATATATGACTAAAAATCTAGATTCCATAAAATTTATAACATAAATAGGTTTTCGCATTAATTTATGAGTAAAAATATAGATCTAAGTAGAAATTATAAAAAAAAAAGTTCATATGTATAAATGCATAAGTAGAAATATATGTTTCCCATATAAATTACATTAAAAAATAGGCCCTCTTATTGATGTATGAGTTGAAATATAGTCTACGTAGAAATTAAAAAAAGGCTTTCGTATGAATATATAAGTAGAAATATAAACTACAATATAAATTACAAAAATAAAATAGATTCCGTATTAATATATGAAAACAAATATAAGTTTATGTAGTAATTAAAAAAAATAGTCCTCGTATTAATATTACTAAAAATATAGATTTTGTAAAAATTACAAAAAAAAAGGGTTTTCATATTAATATATATTAATAGAAATATTAGAAATTAAAAAAATAAAAAAATAGTCATTCGTATTAATATGTGAGTAGAAATATATGTACCCAAACACATTAATTTTTAATAAAAAATAGGCTTCCGTATTGATGTATGAGTAGAAATATAGATGTCGTAGAAGAAGAAAAAAAGGTCTTTGTATTAACATGAGTAGAAATATAAACTATAATATAAATTTTTTTTGACAGTAACTATAATATAAATTATAAAAATAAAATAGATCACGTATTAATGTATGAATAGAAATATAAGTTCTCGTTTAAATAAAAAATAATCCTCATATGCTTTATATCGGTTCATTTCAGCTCCTTCAATTTTTAATTAGGTTAAATAAAGAAGGAATTTTTTTTAAAAAAGTAATTTTTATTTTAGTCCTTATGATTTCTTTTAATCAATTCTTAGGTACCGTTTGACCTAGCTTATTTTAAACTTTTTTCCTCGATAAAAGGAGAAGCTAAGCCAAACATATTTTCAATAAATTCTTGATGAAAAAAATTGATTAATTTTTATCAGTAAAATGACTTTTGAAGCTTATTTTCACTTTTAACTTTCAGATAGCTTTTAAGATCTGGAAAAGTAAGGACAAACGATACCTTGCTCTCTATCTAATGAGTTATGGTCAAAGAAACAAATTCAATATTTATTCTAATGAGAGATTTACTAGTTTTATTGTTATGCATAAATAATTACATATAAAATAACAAGATTTATTAATGTTATTATTATGCAAAAATAACACAAAATTAACAACTAAACAGAAATGGAGAAATTATGAGTACTATGATTTGGTAGCTTTTGTATGGACAATTAGACTTAAAAGAATTAATTATAATGACCAAAGTTTCCACATTTTTTTACAACTAAGTTTTCATGAAACCAGTCAAATTGTGTAAAAAAGAAGAAAGAAAAACTTGTAGATGTAGAATTATCAGCAAAACCGACGGATACTTCATTATAAAGACTCAGTTCAGTCTCTTGTGCATATGCATGCTGTGATATGCATACTGTTAAAAAAACAATGCAAAAGTGAAAAGATATGTATATTATAGCACTTGAAAATCATAGAGTTCTGCATTCAATACATCAAATGAAACACCTGCTCAGCTAAGAGCAAAATACTAACTTCTGCAATCAATGTCACCATAATTCATAATACTATATTAGTAAAATTCTAGATAATACAAAGGGAACATATATATAGTATTCTTTTTTTGGCTGGGAAAGAATGTGACCTCGAGCTGAGATCATTAAAACTCAAATGCGTTGGTGATTCGACGAGAGCACACCATATATATTTGAAACACTCAACAATACAATTAGAAGTAGATAAGTTAACTACTTTTCACGATTCTAAAGCTAGAAATCTTTCTCAAGCGTGGAATGGTTCCTTTAAACCTTTGCTAGCTCAAAGGGGTCGGGTGTGTCTTCCACTAGCCCTACCACACAGACGAGCATTCTTTGGAATTGGAAACTCGTCTCTGATTGAGGTTGATGCTGTGTAAACACGCAAATAAAACTGTTGGCCGAGATACTGTCGTGCCCAAAACTCAGTCCTCAAGTTCCACATGCCAACGTTGTCCAAGGCAATATAAATAGCAGTCCATGAATACGGATATACCTAAACAAAATCCAAAATCAAATATTGCATTTGTCAAAATTAACAGAAATTGGGAATGTCACATAACAGAGAAAATAATACTTCCATTTCAGTTATAAACCAACTAACTGAATGTGTAACTAACTAATTGTTTTCATAAATCACCAACTCTACTCAACAATGATTATATATAATATGATTCTCACCTGAGTGGTGGAACGCGCTACTGCGTCTCGGAGATTGTAGTTGTTTCTGCTAGAGCTTGTCCATTGTCCTCCATCCATACTACATAATGAAATAATTTAAGATTAAATACTTTTTTTTGCAAAGGCATAAGATTAAATACTTAATTTGATCCCTGAAATTATAAGACTATCTCAACCTAACCCGTTATACGTTAACAACGTTTCAAAAGATTGTTTAAAGAAATGTAAGATTTGAATACTAGTAGTAAATAACTAATAAGCATTAATATCGAAGGATGTGGAAAATTATATTATATGTGCAGTGTGCTCACCCAACCACCCAAAATTGGTAGCCATCAAGATGATAGCTCTGAACGATGTTCTCGTTGTTTTGGAAGACAATTTCAACGAAAGTTCTGTAATCAGCTTGCAACACAGATGTGTCAAGGTAAATGCCACCACCGGTAGGTCTGTCGGATATGCTTCCAACGCGGAAAACACCGGAGATTTTGAAGTAGTCGGCGAGCTTAAGAGGTGTGTCTGGGGCAACATAAGATACACTGTTAATTGCGTATCTTTGTTTGCCATTAACTTGACCAGAAGAACTAGCCAGAATGATTGTCTTTGCTGTTGGTATGAGACCGTAATGGTAGGACCCTTGTGGGTTCGGCCTTGGTCCACTTGCTGTAAGGTTAGTCCTGAAATTATGGATCATAGCTTGAGTCACAACAATCATTTCATGCACTGTAAATGAATTATACAAACTACTTAAATATTATGATGTTGTAAGGAGTAGTCAATTTATTTGCGTTCGAATCCATTTCAGCCCTAAGACTATGCGCTTAGAAGAATTTCAAAGGCTATATTGGTGTTTCAATTATAATTTTTTTTTATGCAATTATACTAAATCTTTTTAGAATAACAATATCAAATATGATGCAACGTAATCATAAAATAAAATACCTGATTGAGCGGGCCTGGTTCAAAGACCAATCGACTTGGATTGTAGGACCACCAGGTGGTGGGCCTGAAACTGCGCCTGCAGAGTTGCTATAGCGAAGCACAGCAGTGGTTGTGAGGATCTTAGACGAGAATCGAGTTGAAGCGACAATGTAGTAGTCCTGAGCAGGTTGATCTGCAGTTACTAGTACTGAATAAGATTGTCCTACATGAACATCAAGTGAAGAGTATGTAGTTTGAAGAGTGTGAGTTCCTTCCACTTCTACAAGCTTCAATTTGTGGTTCTGAATTCGAAAGTTTAGGGAATGTTGCAATCCTACATTTGATATCCTAAGCCTGTATGTCTTTCCTGTTGTGACAAATCATAAGGCATTCAAACAAGATTTTTTGTTAGTGCATTCAACTTTTTATTTATTTTTTGCACCGACTTTAAATCATAATTCATAACCGTTGATCATAAAAGTCGTACAAATGATAGTGTCTGATTGTTTGATAATATAAAACATTTACACTGACGGTGCATTACATACCTTGTTCTACATTCAACGATAGTCCATTAGGGCCACGACCATTGATGAGGACTCCATCAGGTATAGGCAGCTTCTTTCCTCTATCAAGATGGGCTTTCAGAGTCTGCATATTATAAATACAATGTTTACTTAGAAGAAAAATATTATCTATACCAAACTGGTTGAATTGAAGTTTGATCACTTAATCATGGGTATAGACTATAGAATATGTTCTTCATCTGGTTTAAATACCCGAATTGAAGGTTTATTTGACAATATTAGAAAATTTAATAGCCAAAATTCCTTTCTTTATAACTTTAAGCACCAATTTAAGAGAAAAATAATACTCTTTTTTTAATAATTCCAATATCAAGTAATGTTGAACATATCACTTAAAAAAAAACTTTGAGAATTGTACTAGTATTAATTTTATGAACTTAGGAAGGATATACAATTTTTTTATCAACCCCAGTACTTTATTTTAACTTGCATTGGTTCCTAGTTTACAAATAGGGTTTAAAACAGTATACTATTGATATTGTGGATAAAAAATAGTGAAAAATAAATAAATTAGAAGTTTGATTATGTTAAAATAGAATAAAATTTTAATCAAGGAAGAACTGAGAAGAGTATAATTTTCGATGTGAAGTATTCCATAAGAGGGGAGGGGTGCATGCTTAATTTAACTGAGAAGAGTATGGACTTTAGGCCACTGATTATGTTGTTGGGCCAGCCCAACTTTTGACTCTTGTACATTCAAACTTTTTAAATATTAATTTTTTTTTTATATTATCATATGCAAAAATTCTATATTTAAATATAAATACTTTAATATGTGATTTTTTTTTGGAAATGCCAATATAATTGGAATGACTTAATTCTCACTTTTATACCTTTTGATTTAAAAAATGTGCCATTAGAGGAGAGTGTAGGTTTTGAATTAGAGGTGGGAATAAGTCAGGCCGGCCTACGAGGTCTTAAGGCCTAACCTACATAGGCTCAGGTCAGACCGACCTATTTCTTTAAATAGAGCAGACTAAGGTTTTTTATTAGCCTATTTAGTTAAATAGGTCAGGCCGCAGGCCATTAAAAAAACCTTTTAACCTATTAGGCCGACCTACTTAAGCTAATATGAATAATATTTTTAATACTATTATTATTTATATATTAAAATTTGTACTTTGATTAAATTATAAATTTATTAACTTTTTCAATAGTATAAGTTTATTAGTCTACATTAGTTTTTCACATATATAAATATATTATTATAAACTAAAATTGAAATATGATGACATATATAGTTAAATTCTCTTAAATATCATGTTAAATATCGAAAGGACGTTGGTTTATTAGTTCATAAGTATTTTTAAAAATAAATATAATTATTTATTTAAATATCTTCATGTGAAGTAGACTTTTAAACAGGCTAGCAGGCCACATCAAGCTTTCAAAAGGCAAGACTCAGGCCTAAAAGATAAATCTATAATAGATCACATGCCAGACTCAGACCTTCAAATTTTTGACAGATCAGACTCAGACTTGGCAAAGCCTAGCTCGGCTTAGCCTATTCCCGCCTCTAGCTTTGATTCATAAATATGAATGGTATACAGCATGAAAAACAGTTAGCCCCGTTGTATTGCATTGAAATTTTAATACGGTTTCAGAGATCACCGTTTACTCAATTTGCCGATCCAAAAGGTAATTAAATAGTAGTAGTAGTCAAATACAAAAGAAGGTTATCCCTTGGCACACAACTCAACACAACAAAAAATTTGCAATTTGGCATGATCCAATAAATGTGTTTCATTGCCGCCAATCAAATTTTAACTACTATTATAGTATCTCGTAAGAATTTTTTGGGAGATGAAATTGAACTCTGCTTAACAAACACATTGTTAACCATTTTGTAACTAGGCAACAAATCGGTTACATTCTGAATCCGTGATTGCTAACATTTTTCAATATTGAACTGTCGGCAAATGCTACAAGTACTTCAAGAGCACTAGATAAAAAAAATGTAACTGTGCCCCAGAGTACTAATTAAGAAAATGGACATTGAAAACTTTTTTTTTGACAAGTACATTGAAACTTGTTAATATATGTAAAATACAAAAAATGTCATTTTCGGTGCATAATTTTTATATATTTAATTAGTGTCCCAGAGACATTAGTTACTATGTTTCATATAAAAATAATCCTTTAAAAATTGTGTACATTTAACACTTTAAAATTTCTTAAGAAAAAATACTTTAAAAATTCAAATTTTGGTTCTATAAAAAAGTTAATGTGAATAAATGAGGAAAGTAGTCCGTAAAAGGATAGTTCATATTTACCGTATGGTTAGACTTGTACCAATCACCAATAAGGACAGTGTAATCACCAGCTGGATCAGGGAAAGGTACTGGAATTCTGGGCCTACTGAGTATCCTAATGCCTCCAAAACCACCAGCTGCTTTATGAAATGCTAGAGATGGAAAATAGTAAAAACTTCCAATTTGATCTTTTACTTGAAGTATGTATGTGAAGTTCTTCCCTGGTGGAATGGGGCATGTTGTTCCAAATACACCATCTTCAAATGAGTTCCTTCTCTGCTGGATCCCATTCCTGCAGTTTCATTATTAATTATTTAATTAATAATCCACATTCCTCAATTGGATCTATTGTTGTGACATTTCTAGCTAGCTATATAACCATTAGGTTATAATTCAAGAAACCAAAACTGTATTGGAAATTTATTAAACTAAATTCATGTAATAATAATGTGCTTCACATTTAATTGAACTCACATAAGTTTAATGCCAATTAAATCTTAGGTACTTAATAGCAATATTATTTTATTTTTTTTGGGGTTTTTCAACTAATGCCAAGTTTTTGGGGGTTATAGCTTTATAAGTTGTTTTTAGAAAAATGTATAAACAAATTACTTGTTCTTTTTCTGTGTATGTATGTCAAAAATTCTAGTTACCAAATTCACTATAAAGTAAAGAGAGGTACTCTATTACAAGCAAAAATTGATGTATTTTTTTATTTCAAAATTTAAATCAAATATATCAATTTTTGCTTATATTTTTTTGGAGAAGAATTTTTGCTTATATTTAAAGTTGATATTTATAATTACTCTGGATTTAAAAAAAAAAACCATTTATAATTTACAAAAAAAACATTAATTTTTGTTTGTATTTGAGATCGATATTAATCCCCGGAACCTTTTACCATTCCGGATTTCGGTTTTTTTTTTTTTACAATAGTAAAAAGTTGTAGTAACTGTAACTTTTAATCAAACCTTCATTGCCTAACTGTTTTTCAAAAAGTTTATTTCCATTATCAAAATAGTAATTTGAAATTTGTTTATGAATTAAAAAAAGTAGCACACGTGATATTGAACAAACCGATATGGAGTAGGTGGTAAGCTATAATGGATTCCAGCGAGCAACAACCAACGAACTACAGTAAAAGGTATGAAATGGATGGTTGGGCCATAATGTAAATGTAAAGTTTAAGTTTTGTGGATTTTTCAATCTTACATTACGATCAACTTAAACCACTACTTCTGGAAACTTCACTCTCTTCAATTTAATTTTCTTTTCTCCTTTTACTACTACTTTCTTTCTTCTATCAGAGTAATTTCCGACAATATGCTATATTCTTTGCTTTCTTGTTAGTCCAAAATTATTACTCCATCCGGACACATTTATAAGTATATTTGACTTTTTCGGTACATTAAAAAATGGATGTATGTGGCCTATATTATATACCACATACATCTATTTCTCAATGTATCAAAAAAATCAAATTTACTTATAAATGTGTCCGGAGGAAGTACTTGCTTACTAATAGATCATCATTACCGAATCCATTAAGGATGTGTCCTTAATATTACCATAATCATGTGAAAAAAAATGTAATAAAAAAATAAGAAGTCAGAATTAAAAAAGTTTAGACAATAAATAGCCTCATTACATTTCAAAAGAAGACCAGACATAAGGTCATCTTTTCATGGTTTTTGAGAGAAAATTACTAAAAGTAAAAAATGATTGTCATTTAGAAAGATAAATAAAAAAAAAACCTTTCTTTTTATTAAAAAGATAAAAGACCTATTTAAAATTTGAAATTAAGTTAAAGGATATTTTGTGTTGTTTTGCAAAAAATAAAATAAATTGATCCAGAAAAAAACATGTGAGCTAGATCTAGATCCGTGTACACACATTTGATTTGAATCGGCACATGGGAAACTTTAGTGTTGACACTTTTCAGCTGGAATCATATGACTTATTAACAAACATCCAAAGTGGAGAATTATGTTTTGATTTTTGATAGACATCAGCATCAAACATACATACCCCTAAGTATGTCAACACTAATCCGAATAACTTTATTTATTGTAATTTTTTTTTTTATAAAAAAAAGCTCTAATCACATGCTTGAGATTTTGATTGCTACTAGTACTAGTACTAGTACTATAGTACTAGTATAAATCAATTAAAAAAGAAAAGGGAAATTGAAAGGGTTAATAATTAATAATGTAAATGTTTGAACATTGAAGCATCAAGAAAGAATTTATACCAGGAGATAAGAAAGGGTTCATCCAAGCTGTTGAAGACATTGATAATGAGATTGTCATTTGTAACAGAATGAATATCTGGACCAGGGAATTGCCCATTGATCAATATACCCTGTAAAAATAATAAAATAATAGTATAGGACTTATTAATGTTATGAAATTGAAGCTGAAATACATACTAATATATAATATAGGAAGAAAACAAAAGCATGAAAAAGTGAGATTTAGATTTGAAACCTACCCTTTGGCGAACACCAAGTGGGTAAATGTCTCCATAAGTAACATTCCAGTTGAAGAATTTATATGGATCTTCAGCTGAAGCAATGTGGAACAGAGAAATAGCAAGCAAAGCTACAACATAAGCTAAGTTGAGCTTCATTTTTACTTGTTCCCACTCTTTGCCTCTCTACGCGGCAATGTTTACTCTAAATAGTTGGTGAGAGAGAGAAAGAGAGAGAGAGAGAGAGAGAGAGAGAGAGAGAGAGAGAGAGAGAGAGAGAGAGGGAGACTTTTAAAAGAAGTGGGGAATATGGGTCAGAAATGATTAGGGAGGTGCGGTGCAAGGAGTGATGTGTAACTATTATAAAGTGTGAAATAAGGTTAAAATAAAAAAGAGAGGGAAAATTGGGATGATATATACTATTGGACAAAAATTAAATAACAATAATGTTTTTCTTGCTTCAAAGGTTGGAAATGAAATTTTGGGAGTGTCGGTCGTGGGGTCCACAGAAGAAGGTTATAATTTATAATGGTACTGCTTGAGGGTCTGTCTACCACATGGCTTTCCTTTTGGTTCTTATTATAACCTGCAACTGTAGGTGACTAGGTGGGGAGATGTTTTTGTTTTTTTCTCTACGGCCGGGGCACGGTGATAGGTTCACACATGTGACTCATTGTTTCAAACAACTCAAGAAATGCCTTGAAGGGCACTTAACTTTAATGGTGGATTTTCTACACTGACTCTGTATCTTATTTACATTAATCTTTATAATAATATTACTACCGCATATAGTGGTCTCTATTAGGATTCCTCTATCAATGACTAAGTTGACTTATAAATTTCACATAGATTGTTACATGTGTGAACAAAATTCAAGTAACATGTCCAAGTTGACTATATGTTTTTTTGGCAAACACTAACGATCATTGACGTTGCCCTTCGAGAAAAGAAGCTCGTAATGCTATTATCTTCATAAGTGAGACCGTTATCTTAAAATTTTAGTTGAATGTAACACAATTACATAAAATGAACTTGTAGATTCAGTGGCGGAGCCAGGAAAAAAGAATTCGGTGGGCCGCTAAAAAATGATAATATATGAATTAAATACGAAAAATATATTGCATATAACAATTGAAGTTGTTTTAAGTCCAAAATTGACATTCGAGATGAAATAATATAAGTTTGCTCACGTAAAAAAAAAGTTGGTCATTAAAAATTTAAATTCCATACCTTAAGATAATGTTTACGTATACTTAGTGACTCGAACTAATCAATTATTAACTTTAAACTAATATTTGCAGTTTATTTTGTCAAAAAATATTTACACTTTAATTTATGAGTTTAATTGATATGCACAGACGGTGTAAAATAATTTTACACGGTCATCCAATAAGAAAACACCAATCTTCCATATCATATGAAGAAAGTGGGGTAAAGTGGGGTGACGTGACAGAATACATGGTTGTCATTGGTTGACAGTGTAAAATTATTTTACATTGTCTGTGCATACAAATTAAATCGTTAATTTATATATATTAACCTAAAAGAGAATAGTATACTTGCACAAAATTGACTATAAACTATATTTTTTATTATATTACATATATACTAAAAAGAGAATGATATAATCCAAAATAAATTCTTTTAATCAAAAGATAATAATTATTTTTAATTAATAAAAAAATTGTACTTTATTCACACAAAATATTAGGGAGAAAGATAATAGTGGATATATAAATATGAAAATTTGCTTTTACAAGAATAATATTGTGATTAGTTTAGTAATTTGAAACATTAATTTTGTCTCAATGAAATTGATTTTATATTTTTAAATAAAAATAGAAAAATTTAAAAACCACTAAAGAAAAAAACAGAAAAAATTAAAAATTGCAACCACTGGGACTTGAACCAACACCACTCGGGTAACATATGCAACATATCCGCTGGGCTAACCATGTCTTTATGATATGGGAGCGCATCCGCTAGTATATATCTCATTCACGCATAATTTTATATGTATAGGGGTATCCAAGTAATTTCCAATTTTTCGGGGTGGGCCGTGGCCCGGCCTGGCCACCCCTGGCTCCGCCTCTGTGTAGATTGATGTATTGTAAAAATAATGAAAGTCATTAGAATTTAGTTGAGTCACACATGCATGTTTTTTCTTGTTTTCTTTAACCTGATTGGCACTGTTCTGATAGTGTCTCAAAAACTACATCAAAGAGGACAATAAATCAATACTTTTGAGAGTCAACTTCAATTATTGTTATCGTTAATTATTTCTCTTTCACACTCTTTTTATCTTGTACTCCCTCTGTCCCAAAATAAATGACATGTTTGACCACTGACACGTTTGCCAATGCACAATTTTAATCGTTAATATCTCTAATTATCTATTATTAAAAATTATAAAAATGGTATATTTTGAAAGTACTCGTCGAGACAAATCAAACATCTTATATGCTAATATTTGCATGTATATATTAGTAGAAAAATAAGATCAAAGCAGATCAAATGAATATGACACTAAATCAAAAAAAAGTCATTTAAAATGGGACGGAGGGAGTACTGTACACAATTTCCTCCTCCTCTTCAACTACAAATGTTTAGTTTGTAATAAAACTATAAAGAAAAAATTGACAAATGCTAACGTGTTAACCCTAGGAATTCAATTATATTACTGGGAAAATAATCCAACTGCTGATGAATGCACATGTCCAGGTCGTGTGAGCAAAATATTCACAAGAGCTGACACACGTTGTTAGGAGTTAGAGCATCTTTATCCCTAGATACTTAAATTGAGATTCTTAACACTATTCATGTGGGTCCTACTGTGCCACATAAGATTAAACAACTCTTAAGCAACTTAGACACATTTTGCTTTATCCACAAATTCTTATGTTGGAGTACTTAATACTATTCATTAGGTCGCACAATACCACGGGATTGGTTATAGTGCATAAAGATTATTTATGCACCATACATAAGTAAGAGAAAATTGCTCGCGCGTCCCCCAAATGTTCTGCCCGCGCCCCCCAGCCCTCCAATCCGTGCATGACACGTGGCAGAATGTTTCTTCTTCTTCATCACCACACAATAACCAGTCCTGCCATTGTTATTCATGAGAGCTTGGTTCAAACAACAAGAGACCAAACGGTCACCGATACCATAAAAAGTAGCCCCAATACCACATATATTCTTTGTCTTTTTCTGAATGAAAGATAAATATACATTATTTTAATTCTAAGGATCACCTTTTAAAAAATCCTTACATAAGAATCTTTTCATAGAAATAAGAATTAAGCACTTTCATGGATGCTCTCTTTAGTGGGAAATTTTTTTAAGTATCAAGTACTTAGATTAAGGATTTGGCTAAGGATCTTGCAATAAAGTTGCTCTTATTCTCTAGCCCAAAAACCAATGGGAGTCGGTTATTACTCATTAGTGAAAAATTAAGCATACAGCTAACAATGTTCCCGTGATAGTCACAGTCAAAGTATCACTCATAGTCTTCTAACTTTTTATGCCGGAGGCCAAGCATACACAAAGATTTGTGCAAGACACCCCACAATATTAATGTAAATTGTTTCTGTCGAATCACATTGACGAGAAATTTTACCAAAACCGCATGAGAACTTTGAAAAAATAACTTTGTACTACATAAAGTAAAAGTAGGTTTGAATTTTGTTTCAAAAACAAAAAGAAGTTTGAACTTGATAAATTAAAATTACTACAGTACCATATTTCAAATTAAATTATAGATAGATTTATCCTTGCTCGTCGTGCATTATAAAAATAAATAAATTTTCTCCAAATCAAAAACTTTCCATGACACTATAACAGGCGATTTATAGCAGAAAATGACCACCACACTGACATCTTTAATGTTCATAGAAGTATTTGGTTATTTGGATATCCATAGGCCATAGCCTATGTGAATATGTATTTCAACAATAAAACATGGGAATAAATAAGGGTGGATATATAAACCTAAAGACTTTATATAAATCAGGTTTTTGGTTTAAAGTGACCCTATCACATTAATAAAGGGGGAAAAAAGAACAATTGAACAAATAGTACAGCATTTAATACATCACAAGAACTCAAACACAGCAAATAAATCATATAGATGAATTAGTGATAATTGAAAAGATTTTAAAGAATATACACTATCAATATAAAACTTTTTTGCACATTCATTTAATCAAATCTAGTCGAGTAGTTGTTTCTTGATTTTTTTTTAGAAAATAACATAATAAAGTGATATTGTCATGAGATATTATGATAAATGATTGTGGAATAAAGTTTACACAGCCAGAGTATAGTACTAAAACTATTGAAAAAACAAATCAAAAGTTAGAGACAACATGATTTCCGTCTAAATAAAAGAAAATCAGCGGGGTTAAGATCTTCTTCGTTTCTCAAAAGAAATAAAGGACTCTATTTATGAGAGAGAAATACAAAGGTGAAATTGGTAGATCCGGTTTTAAAATTATTTTAAACATAGATCACAATCAAACTTTTATTTGTATCTTTATCTCTCTAAATAGGGCCCTCCCTCCATTTCTTTGAGTGAATATCCCAAACCAAAACATAGTATATAGAATGCAAGTTTAGCAAGAGACACATTAATCCTACCTTAGGGGTAGAAATTAGGAAACAAATAATATCACAAGTCTCACATTTCAAATACCTTTGATCAATATACAAATGTTGAGATATAACGATAAGTCAATCCTAGAATCCAAGCATGGTGGATGAAGAAAAAAAACTTCCATTGTAATTTGTAATAGAGAAGTACCACTTTTTCTGTTTTCAAAAAAAAAAAAATAGAGAAGTACCACTCAAATGTAAAAGAAAATTTCACAACACAATTACAAGACCTGCAATATTGTACGGCGCTAAAAGTAGGGTTACAGAGAGTCAAAAAAGAAAATAAGATCAAAGTCGCAAAGATGAAAATGGTATGATAGACAGGTTGTTACGCAAGAGTATATAAGATAAGAATACAAATATTAGGGACAAAATTGGTGTGACTACCATTGCAGAAAATTTGGTAATCGTCTAAAGTCATGTGGTCATGTGTGAAAAATAACCGCATGAGTAGGAATAAGAAGAGTTGAACAAGTAGGTAATAGTATGATAGTCAGAGATTAAGGAAAACCAAAGAAAACTAAAGCCAAATTATCAGAAATTCAGAAGTAAATGATCTATTTGTAAACTTAATACAGTACATAATATTGTGATAGATGATTAATCCATGTAGTCAACCTGACCGATTAAAAACACACCTTGTTACTGTCGTATATTTAAGAGCATAAACAAGTTTCGATAGACATGTAGTTACACAAGAATAAATTAGATTAGGAAGACAAAATATTAGGGAGAAAGCTGGGGTGACCACCAATAAAGAAAAATGGCAATTGTCATAAGTGGGGTATGTACGGAGAATAACTGCATAAGCAAGATAAAGAAATAGTATAATAGCCGGAGATAAAGGAAAACCCAAAGAAAATGGTATCCAAGTTATAAAGAGAAATTAAGAAGTAAATGGTCTGTGAGCTTAATACATGACAGTGGTATTTTTGGAAAGGAATACATGACAATATTGCAAAGTTGATTTATGCACACAACCAACATCGTGCAATAGAATAGTATACAAATTTTACCTATAAATTAATTAATCAGTATTTTTATTTTTAATTCTCTAATAATTGTCCTTATACTCTAAGTGGGTCATCTCATCAGGTTTAAATTGAAATAAGATCATTACCTGGACAAACACTAGTGACTAAGGGAATCCAGAAAACTTTTGGATCTCAAATTGAGCTCCAAATTTGTGGATGTCAAATTTTTCAAAATACATAGCTAATAACCTAATATAGTAATACGTTATACAGTACCTGATGCTATATAATTTCTTATACAGTTTAAATAACATTTTTATCCCTATAACACATGGGTATCAGTTTTAGTAATCAGGTTTTGTCCCTAATCTTTTTAGTAATTGCTGTCAACCCTGATCGAGTGGCACCATACACTCAAACAAACTGATACATCATTTTTTTCACAATCAGTGAAACAAACTCTCCCCTCTTTCTTTCCCATTCCCAATTTATCAATAACGATGGTCCACATTCTTAAGCTTCTGGGAAAGGTTTCCCAACAAATAAGCTAAACAAAATGTGTGAAATTGAAGCCTCAATTCAAAAGCTGCAGCATGAGTGACAACAATAAAAACAATGCAAACATCAAAACTTTAATGACCAACGAAAAAAAGTGAGTGGAAAAGCAAAGACCCACCTGCAGGGCTTTGAGCATAAGAAAGTTATAGTCATTGAGCATGGCCTAACGCTCTGCATAAATTTTTCTGTTCACCTCGATGGCCATTGAGTGTGTTATTGTCAAATATGAAAATAAGAAAGATCTAAAAAGTATAGGAGAGGAACATAAGAATTAACATGCTACTATGATAATTCTAGGCAAAATTGCTGAGAAATTATTGCTTGAAAAAATCTATTGGTTAAAAGCTTACAGCCAAATTTTGGTTTACTGGTAAAATATGGGCAATGGAGGAGAAGCGGAAGAGAAGAGGGAATGGCAGGAGAGGGAGGGAGATGGGGTGGCAGGGGAGGGGAGAAGAGGGTTTTGGCTATGTAAAAAAAATCTCAGTTGACGTGCGAGCCTGTGGTGCCATCTGATCTTAGTGAGGAGTTCTTCTGTGAGCGACATCATTGCATATCAGGATGCCGATGCCGACAATAAAAATTTAAGCACTCGAACCAAAATACAAGGTTATTCAAATCTTCCATGTACTGACAAAAGTGAATTTGAGGTGAAGTGAGGCGCTGTGTGTGCAACTGTGTGAGCAAATTTGCTAATGGAAAACGGGGCACCTATCATGCCAAACAAACACACATTGGTAAAGGGCAAAGAACAGACTGACCAAATCACAAGATGGATATTTAAATAAGTGTGGTTTTCATAGAACTATCCATTATTGTTTCAAATTACCAAGCCGAGTAAACTATGTTCACAGATATGAGTGTGAATTAGGGATTCAAACTTCAAAAAAGAAAAACAGAAGCTCTACAGGGTTCAGACCAGGTTTCCATGGCAAAAAATAAAATAAAATTGGGAAACCAGCGAATTATTGCAATGGCTGGCAGTGCATCAACAATGATTTTCGAGTTTCTAAATGCAAAAACAAAAAGTCATGAATCTGCTCGGCTACAATCCTCCCTTCTATTCTTCGTTTATTCCTTCTAACCGAACATTACATTCAATACGAATTAACAAGAAAATCACATTATTATATTCCTAACAGTAGCACTTAATAATCATCCTCAATGACTATTATTCATAACCCTAATTTTCATTATCAGTTACTAGAACACAAAATTGACGAGGGTTTACAAAATTTAAAACTAGTAGGAGAGAAATAACTCACGAAAAGAACGATTACTGCTGTTCGTTGAAGAGACGACGAAGACGAGAAGCGAAGAGTCCAGTAGAATCTTGAGAAGCTTCGTGAAGCAATGAGCTCTTGATATTTTTCAAACGATCGGTGAGTGAGTTGTGTTCTTCTCTCAGAACATATGTATCTTCTTGAAGTCCATGGATTTTGTACTTTTGACCCAAAGATCTCATGCTTAGGAGAAGAATTCCAGTCATAGCGAAAAATTGAATGAAGCTGTCTTTTCGTTTCATTGCGTGTGCAAGGAAACTTAACCTCTTCTTCGCATCGCCGGCACCGGCGACGGTCGATCGTGATGAGGAGGAATCCATGGAGTTTAACTTCACACTGGTTGTGATTCAACGCCAAAAGCTCGATGAAATGGCGTATGTTTACTTTATTGTTGTTGTTATCGTTATCGCTCGAATAAAGCCTTAATTTATTTTCGCAGTATGTGGGGTGTGAAAAAACAAAGCGGGGTGCAAATATCTATACAGAGATTATTTTTAGAATAATAAACCATAAATGTGGGCTTGTATCTCTCAATTTTTCTCTAATTTGAGCATAAAATATACAAATATTTTATTTTTGAAGAAGACAAAAGAATAAATAATTAATAAACAAATTAAACTCAAGACGTGCCTCAACAAATGAGGCATTATGCATCTCTATTAAGATAAAATTTTCACCTTGTTGAACAACATATCATCAATGATTGCTTGTACTATTTTGTATAAATAATCTACTATTTTTTTTTTCTTTTCAAATATACCAACAACATGCTAGCCATACTATCTGAACATCAGAATGAGTCTCCTTGCCACATTTGATTAAGGACACCACAAACCTAACCAATTTAAAGTTTTACACCACAAAACCTTAACGACAACACACCCAACCACCATGTGATTGATATCTTCATCATCTCCACAACCACCTAAGAAAGCCATGAATCTATTTGAACCATATTGCTTCGAGTCAAATTATCAATCGTTAGCATTCTCTAAACAAAAAGGGACACATCCAACAAAGCTATTTCATTTCAAAAAAATCTTTATGAATTGATGTCGTAAAACAATATGCGTTAACGTATAGATACGCTCTTCGGATAGAATACTCATCATCTGGATCAGGATGTCACCTACATTTGGCTGATTCATTAATTTGTAATAAGAAACTTTTTAGAATAACAACACCCTCCGCTAAGGACTCCTCCCACCTAAAAAAACCTCAAAATCTACACGCATAATTATATGGATAATTTTTTAATAAGTAATAGACTAATAAAAAAGTTGAGAGCATAAAATAATATTTTTTATAATAATAATAATAACAATATATATATATATATATATATATATATATATATAATTTTTGAGTTATATATTCATATACTCCCCCGTCCTAAAATAAATGACATGTTTGACCACGTTTACGTTTACCGATGCACAACTTTGATTGCTAATATCTTTAGTTATTTATTATTATTTTTTTGACAATTTAGTTATTTATTATTAAAAATTATAAAAATTGTATATTTTGAAAATACTCGTCGAAACAAATCAAACAATATCTCATATGCTAATATTTGCATGTATATAACAGTAGAAAAATATGATCAAAATATATCAAATTAGTAGTAGACTAAGTCAAAATTAGGTCATTTATTTTGGAACGGATGGGGTATAATTAAATTCTACCCTCTATTTGTTATTTTTTACTGTATAAACCCTCTTTTAGGGCTTAAGCCTTAAGAGGTAGTGGTATGAGTGAGTCCTTATTTATCGGGCCAGGTTGGATCCATAAAAATTGAATTTCAAATTGGGCTTAAATATTAAGCAATTTTGATTAATTAGATGCTTCCTGATTGGTTCTTCTTTGTAAATTTGTAACTAACAAGAAATTCATATCTGGCTCTGAAAAAGTCGCCATAGTCGACGTCGTCTTCATTCTAGAGAGAGAAAAAATCAAAAGAGTTTGATAAAGAGACAGAGAGAAGGTAGCATACCATGATAACGCGATCGAATCTTGCGGAACAGCTGCGAGATTATCAGATTCGATCCAAACATGATTGGGCCTCTGTCTCCTTCTTCTCTTCTACTTCTCCCAATATCACCACTTCCAGGTATCATCAATATTTATTTACCCTCTTTTTTCCAAATCAAAATCAAACCACCATTTTTTATTTTCAATTTTTTTGTTTGCGTCCAGTTTTCATTAACTTATTTAAATCCCCTAATTTTGGTTTTGATTTTTCTTATGATGGAAATTGTCATTATTATGATATGATTATTATGTAGAATGTATGTATTATAAAGAATAAATTTGTAGGCAGCAGCAGGTATAGGGTGATTTGTGTTGGCTTGTTTGTTTGTATTTATTATTATATATATATATTTTTTTTTAAAAAAAGAAACTTGGTATCCCAGCCAGGGACCAACTAATCCAATTCAAGGGACATCAATCCCACCGTCCATTAGTGGGGACCCATTTGATGAACTCTATATGGACTGACCCAACACGCGAAATGACACTGGGAGGATATGAGCATGAGACATTGAGAGGAGCACAGTCCCAAGGTCCCAAGCACACCGTAGACTTTGATTCGGTTGTTGTGTTGGTTGTGCTTAATCTTAAGATTGGGAAAGATGTGTTCACCAAAATAAATTAGGTTTTTGTTAGTACCGCAAACCTGATATTAAAGAAAACAGATAAATAAACGCACATAGGAACACATCTATTGATCACAGAGTTCAGTCAACTTTGTCCATGCCTCAAACCAATGCCAGCTTATCAGCGATATAAGCCGTTGTCAATAGTTTTCTTAACAAGGATTTAGGACAGTTAGCAAATATAGATGGGAAACATGGGTTTTGATTCATCCTATTTCATAGTTATTTCTTAAGAAAAGGGCTCAATCTTTCAGAATCGATCATATTGATTTTGTTGGCCCATAGTTTTGAAATTGGCAGATGTGAAAATTGGCCCCAGTTACAAGATTCATTGGTTACTAAAGCAACATGAGGGGATAGTTAGTAGTTACTTTGGAGTGTTGTAATTTGTAGATGAGAAGTTTGGAATGTTAACCAATTTTTTTATCGCAAACTAAATAACTAATGTATCTATCTATATAGTCAGTGCTTCTCTATATTCTAGTGTTAAGTTTCACATTTTAGCACAATATTAGAATGAGAGGTATGCCAAGCAAAAGTTTCGTTGGAATGACTAATCAGCAAAGCCAGCATTGATTATTCAGTCTGAATTTCTTCCTCTCAAGCACTTTTGATCTCAGATATCCTGCTTTTTTGAAAAATGATTCGCTTGTTTAAAGGGGGCTTTGTAAAATATTTCAGACTTCATATTCATACTAATGAATCTTTTTTATTCAATCGGCGACATGTGTATCTGCTAGTTACTTTTACTGGGCCTTTGAATCATCCTATAATGACCAATTGGTACACTTTTTGTCAAACTCCAATAAAATGTATTGCAAGCAAACACATAATAATGCTTTGCCTATTATATTAAAAAAAATTGGGGTACGAAAGGAATGTTGACTGATTACTGGTGTTGGCTCCACCAAGCTCTTTCTTGCTGATGTTGGATGTTCTAACCAATTTCAGTTTTGACAGTTGTGTTGTTTTTCGGTGACTATACAATTGTTATTTTCTTGGATTGATTACTTATTGTTGTAGTTGTTTATGACAATTGATTTTATGCCCTATGTTTCTTCTATAATATTTTTGGTGTGGTGTCTTTCTAGTTAGATAGCCTGCTATCTGTTTATTAATGCTTTTTTGGGTAACATTATATATGACGGATATTGATATTTTTTTTGTTTACTCTTTGTATGGTGCAGGGTGGATGTGGTTGTCTTTGTAATATGGGAACTTGTTATTTTAGCTTTCTTGGTTTTTTCAGTTGTTTCTTTGTACTTTAAGCATATCCGGCTTGCTTTTATATTAGTCTTCATCACAGTGCTATTGCTTTTATGCATGAAAATTACAAAGCAAGTAAGATTGGCGAGGAAAAAGAAACGAAGGATGCTTCTTCCGTTGTCAATGTAAAGTGGTATGAAGGGTTTATCTTTGGCCTATTTCCTTTTCTCTCACCACCTTTTTACCAGAATAGGGTCTTGGCCATTCAAGCGCATTTTCTATTGATCCAGCTTCTCATTCGTCATTGAGTTGTGTAACTTCTGATTCCGCCTATAGCAAGTCGACTAAAGAATATAAATGACGTTTTTACATCAAAACAAGCTTATCCAGTTGGTTCATGTTGATCCCTATTGAAGGTGGTGTAACTTAGTTGTGCTAGGATCTTGTCACATATATCTATATCTATATATTTTGAATTTCTTTTTGGCTGTTTATGTTATGTATACGTAGTACACTGATGCAAGTTACTATCTATTAAGGTTTTGACCCCTTTGATAGTGCGATGAACTTATATGCGAAAGTTCAAATACTATCAGGTGAATTATTGTGTAAAGACAACGTAGTTGCTGAGTAGTTTTAGCTGTTGGATATTGTGCAGAAGGTGCTTAATTTTTAGCACATTCCACATATAAACTGTGTTCTATTTCCACAAATTTTACATGAAGTTGTCTTATGATTCATTAATGATATGAGCAATTAAAATAGAGTAGTTGCGGTGACTATAAGTGCAGCATTTTACAGTATCAATTTCATCGGTAATAGTCAATGGGTCACCGGTAACATCCCGTGTGTGTGTTGCTTCACATGGTTGTCCGAGAAACCCTAGCAAATGCTGCCAAATGAACTTCTGAGGTAGTATTTTTGTTTTTGGTTACAAGAGAAAGAAAAATAAAACTTACAGGGTAGTTATAGATAATAGTATAGTTTAATGTTACTACTATGGATTAAAGAAGTGGATCGGAATGCCTATAGCTACCATGCTCCAAATGGCTCCTGTTACAACCAGTACACTTAGAATCATCCCAACTGCTCCGAGCGTCCAGTTTAGGTACCAAGTTGTGCTATACTTTTTTGGTTTCTTAATCACTATCCACATGAAACAGGGATAAGCTAAGGTTATTGGCAGAGCGACGCCTCCAATGAGGCCTGCTAAACTTGGCAAGAATGGTAACGCTACAGAAATAAAAAATGCCAGGCAGCCAAAGAAACCTTGGAAAGCTATTCGCAGCCACCTCGGGCAAGGTTTGTTCCATTTGCTGGTGTATCTGAATTCTAGATTGTCAAATACAGGCATTGCATAAATTTGAAAGGAACTGAGGCTGTTGATGACAACCAACAAGCTTGTCAAAGCGATGATAAACTTTGATGTATCATGTTCATGGTATTTCTGCAAAGCACTTAACATTCCTCCATTGGAAGGTATCTGTCATCAAATAGCACCAAAGTATTAATTAGATTCTATGGTACCTTGTTAAGCTAATTTTTTGAAAAGGACCAGCTTTTCCACCTCAAGTTTCTGAAAAATTACACATGATTTCAGAAGTACACATTTGGATTTTGGAGATGACAAAACTATTATTTTGTCTGAAAATAAACATTTAGATGACAAAATGTTTTCTTTTTCTTCTGATGTGTACATCTGAAATCTGAAATGATATTTGGGGTGAAAAAAGTCCCTTCCCAGTTGAAAAAGCACTCCATTAAGTACTATATTACACTTACTAAATTTCCATAGGACCAATATCCTCCAATGGCTAGGGGAAACAAACAAAAGGCAATGACTAGATAAGCAAACATAACCCCTTTCCACATTGCCAAGCGTGATGGATTCTTAGAATCTGAACTTATAGTTCCCTGCCACAACACAAATGCTTATAATTGTTAAAGAAAATTCAAAATATTTGACAATGAACATAGCCATATTTATTCTACAAATACCTGTATTTCTAGTACAAGATTGTGACCCCTAAAAGCAAAGGCAATAATGCCAAGTGCATTCAACACACTAAAGATCCTTGTAGCTTGTGATTGTCCCCTTGGTTGTTCATAGGACACATTAGGTAACCTACCCTGGTATACAGACACAATCCATATCATAGCACAATAACTAACAGCTGTGATAGCTCCTATCAGAGAAACCCCTGCAATTGAATTAAGGTTTGGAAGCTGAGCAAGCAAAATGGCAGCTACAGTAAATACCAAATACCACTCTATGGTTTTTAGTTGATATAAACTGCATGAATCTCCACACATAATCTGAAAGAAAATCTTCATTGTGCCACCTCCAATCATAATCAGTGTCACACATGTTCCACCAGATAAATATTGGATAGGGAAGAGTACTAGTATTTTTCCTAGCTTTTCTCCTGCAATTTCATTTATCTTTTGACTTGTCAATAGACTCAGATGATAACATGCATGAATTCAATTTTCTTTAGTTTTCCTAGTTGATACTGATTAAGCAAATAATTATCACTAGTACTAGATGGGAATTTCAAATTAATTTTTCTTCTACTTTTCTCTGTTCATGTTATCAAAATTATGGTCCAACATTGTACAACAGATATAAATAAAGCTTATAAAAGTCAAGCACAAATGCTAGATTAGAGGGAGACAAGTGCAGACATAGTTACTGTCAAAAAAAGGTGATAACATTTATTCAAAAAAAAAAAAAAGGTGCAAACATAGTATTGTTTTGTATTATAAGTATAAACCTATCATTTTAAAGTTGATTAATTTTTTTTATCTAACACCTTGATGTAATATATATATATATTTTATGCAAAAGATGACGTAGTGTATATGATGTAATTTGTGCAAACTTTTGTATAATATTTTTTTACACATACGTACAATCAAATCATACAATATAACTTATTTTTTGTGTAATATGTTTGTCCTTGTATACATTTGAAAACACGAATTGGACGTGCAATTATATGATATTTTTTGGAGAATTGTTTGGTATTTTAAAATTTGGTTGGTTACCGATACCATGTTGTCAAAATTTAAATTCATTTTAAAATAATTAAATACAAAAAATGATGTGTCATTAAATGATTGAATGTTAGATATTCTATAGAGTACTCAAGTGTTCACTTTTTCTTTTTTAATTTGAGGAAGGTGTGAGTTTATATGCAATTTGTCTGGTAATTACTGTGTCTCTTATTTGATTTACATGCAGAGTTTGCTTGTGAGTGTGAGTGTCAATAATTTTTTTCTTTCTAATTCTAAAAATGAATATATATCAGCATGGAAATAAATTTGAAGGATTGAAGTTTTTTTTTTGGTCAATTAAGAATTGAAGTTTTATAAGAACAAAAATAAAAAAGAAGTTTATTATATGTACAAATTGTTAAGAAGAGATACTCTGCATGAGAAGATGTTCTGTTCTGATGTGTATAATAATAGAATAAAGTTTATAAATTCTCAGTCATCACATCATACATAAAAAATGAACAGAACTTACCAAATGCTGCCATAGCAAGCTTGAGGTACCTGCTATGACGAACCCCTGAGTCCGATTCGTGAAGCTGAATCAGTAACCATAAGGTGTATAGCTGCCATGTGAATGCCACACACAGACATATTATTCCCCAACTCCTGCATCAATATTACCATCTTATTATTCATATCCTATAGTGCATCACTTTATATCATATATATTAAGCATAATCCGTATGTTTAAACTTTTAAAATAATGATTTTGTTCAAAAAAAAAAAATTAGAGATTTTTTTAGGAAATTTTAAAATACTTTCTGTTTGTTTACTATATAAAAATCGTTTTTAAAAATGTGAAGCTTCTGCATCTAAGTTCTTTGAAAAAAAAAATAGATTTTAAAAAATTTAATAGAATTAAATTTTCATTTCAAGGCTAAAAATGATTTTTTTTTAGCAAGAAGATTTTCTATACAATCTAAAACAAACACTATTAAAAAGATGAAAATGAAAATATATTTTTTTCTAAAATTTTTTTGTAACAAACACACCCTATAGTTACTCCGTTTTTTTTTTTACTGCAGTTGCTCCAATTTTAAATATTAGAGAAAATGTACATGTAATTATTTTTCTAGTTATATTTAAGATTGTACTAAGTACATGTATATTTTTGTTAATCTATAGGAGTATTTGTTTATCTATATATACAATGGAAATATTTAGTTTTTTTATAGCTTTTTCTTCTATTTTAACCTTTGTTTAAACTCTTTTATTTTTTTGGTTAGGTTTAAACTCTTTTATTTGTAACTCTATTCTTTTTTACTTAATCAAATAATTAAATTTAGTTCAAATTTCAAATTTTTATCAAAACAAATTTGTTAGTATAATCTTAATAATAAAGTTTTGTCCAAAAATTCAAATATAATTATCACTATGATAAAGATTGATCGATCATAGTTTTCATTTGAGAAAAACAGACGAGCATGCCCAGATACACGTTAGTATTTATTAATTCAGTAGTAAACTCACCAGCCAAGAGTAGTAAAGGCCAAGGGAAGAACAAGTGCTTGAAATCCAATTCCTGAACAAAGCAAATGAAAAGCAGCATAGTAAGCGTTTCCCTTTCTACAAGCAGTGATTGGAAGCCAATCATCTTGTGGATCAAACTTAGTGAAGTGACCAACTTCTTCCAAGATGTTTTCAATGGCTTTCTTCATGGGACTAGCTAAAGGAGTGTTCATAAAACGAGAACCAAAAGGACTTTTGGGAAAGCTCATTGAATTATTAGGAGAATGTATTTGATGATTAAGTTGAAGTGGTGGAGTTGAAATTGCTGGAGAACTCTGTTTTTTCACTATTTCCACTTCTACTACTTCCTCCATTATGCTAAATTAATGAAGTTTTGGCTTTGTGTCTCACTCTTTTTTTGAAGCTAAAGTTCACAAATGAGTTTAATGTTAGCAATTAGCATGGTTGGCTATATATAAGATAAAAGAGAGTGAGTGTGATCAATATGGCATGTGTGTGATCAATATGGCATGTGCCTTTCTATTCCATTAATTCATCTAATCTTAATTAATCTCTTAATTAATCATGCGGATTATATTATTCTTGGTTGTTGTTGCTTGTAGCATAGTGTATCTTTTGACCATGCCCCACTTGGAATGGACTGGCTGCTGACTAGTAAGTAGTAAACCTAGTCACAACTATTGAACATAACAAATGCATAGTCTTTTTTCTTTGACACATATTATGAAAAATTTATGGTCCGTTTCGTTCGATGAAAAGAAAAGAAGAAAATTAAGTAAACTAGTGAATGAGTTTTGATTATGATTATAGTGGAATGAAAATTACGAAAATTAATAATTGAATTTAGACTAATTCTAACCAAGTTCATTTATTGATATTCGTATTTTTCTATCCTTTCACTTTTTTTCCATCAAATCAAACACACCCTTAAGGTGAGGTACATCACCTCTTAAAGTTTTTTTTTAACAGCACAAAAACTATGGGGTTTAATCCAACAACTAATGAGAAAATGAAATAGAAGTTAGTACTTAAAAGTTTATTTGTGAAATATCACATATAAACCTACTTATGTGGTTTGTGGTTTGGTTTGGTTATTTTTTTTTGACAAAATGCTTTGTTTTTATTAGCAATTAGATAAATATCTCCAATTCTTCAAGAGATTCGCAAAGAATATGTAAATTGCTAGTAAATTAATTTTAAATAATATGTAAATTTTGGCATGCAATTGCTAGTAATTTTAGATTAATTTGTTTCTTTTAAGGATTAATTATAGGGAATTTGAGTTTATTTATTTCTATACATAACGTATTTTTATTATTTATTCATAGTGCCTTTTAGTTTAATAATAAATTAAGAAACATTCTTTTCATTAATAAAAATCATTTTTCCTCTCAAATAAGCAGGTGTATTTGATAAAAAAAAAAAGTTGTATGAACGAACACTGTATTTTTTTTGACTAAAAATAAAGATATTCATTCATTATGAACGAACACTGTATGAGAATCTATTATCTTTCAACTTTAAGGGTAAAAAAATAAAAATAATTTGTCTTATAGTTACGATTTTCCACATATACATTCACACACGGTATATTTATTAACATGTTTTTTTCATATTAAATAATTGACATATTTTTAAAAGAAAAAATAATAATTTTTTTTATTTAGTAGTCTAATGACTAGAAATTCCACCATTAAAATAGATAAATGAGATGATCGGAGTTCGAACATCGATTTCTATATATATAATGCAATATCACTCTCAACTGAGTTAAACTCACAATACAAAATAATAATTTATATATTCAATTTAATAGATATATCGGTTATTCATTTACATAAAAATAAATTGTTACATATATAAACCCAAATTTATGAGTCTAAAGACTAGAGAATATCAGATGGGATGGCGGCAGCAAAATAAGATTATTTACGTAATTTTTATCATTAGACATGTTCCAGGATGTTTCTCCCCCTCAATCTCTGTCTCATGTTTTGTTTGACATATAAAACCCTTCTTTTTGGGTCACATAATAAAACAGTTACACATGGAATTTGGTTTTCATTGTCTCTCAACAATCAACGAAAGCTCGAGGAAGCCACAAAAAAAAAAAAAAAAAAATTTAGGGTCTTGAACATTTAAGGCAAGCGCACCAATAATTTTCAATATCCTTAATCCCTTTTGAAACCTAATTGGATCTTTTAGTCGTATGCATGGCTATAGTAAGTGGTGCCATCTTTTAGGAAAGTTACTTTGGAGTATTCATTAATTTTCTTGACAAAACTTTTCTTCAATGTATGCCTTTTGTTTCCTACTTGTGGTTTTTTATAAAAAAATAAAATTTCATAGGTAGAATTACTTGATGCCAGAAATGATTTTCAAACCAGATTAAATTAGTGGTGAAAAGAAAAAAAAATAAAAAAATAAAAATTATTAATTTTGATGGGGATTAATTTTTGTATAAATTTGGCTAACTTTTAATGAGACCTCACATCTCAACCACAATTTTTCATAGACAATATTTGAAATAAAAATATTAGTTGAGAGGTTTGAGTTTAGTTTATTTAAACTTAATGTTGGATGTTTGCTACTTTTCTTTGTCTCGATATAATTTTTTTTATAATATGTCATATTAATGGTTACCATTATTTTTTTATCAAGTGAAACTTTGTCTATACTTGACTCGTGAATGATTTATTTAAATTGCAATATAGTATATTTTATCAAACTTGTTTTTGTTGGGTTATGAGAGGCTTAAGGGATTGTAATTGTATTGGGTTTAAAGTAATTATACAATTGAGTTGTACACAATATCTTTATTTATTTACTTTTGACAAAACACAATATTTTTATTTAAAATCTTAAAAAATTAGATATAAATATGTGCCAAAACATTATTCTGAACCCGAGTATAACCCAACAAGAGCTAAACTTGGTGATTCAAGCGATATTCAGTGAAGAAGTTGGAAGGAGGTGGAACTTCTGCAAGGAGAGAAGTTCAGAAGAAGAAGAAGAAGAAGAAGAAGAAAGAAGAACATATTCATTCTTTTAACAGAAAAAATCACATATGTAAACAATCGGGGCTTTGACCATAACGCTAGCAGCCTCCACCCCACCCATTTCTATTATCGCATGAACATATTGTGTCGTCTGTGGGAACTCCGATAAAGATATTTTCCCGACCACATCCCAAAAATAATGGCGAGGACTAATCGCCCCCCCCCCCCCCCCCCATTTTTATTATCGCGGGAACATTTTGTGCCATTTGCGGGAACTCCGATAAAGATCTTTTTCCGACCACTTACCAAAAAATAATGGCGAGAAACTTCTATCCACTATATTATTAGACAAAAAAAATTGCTGTAACGATTATGAAGTTTATGGAAATGTAGAAAATTGATGGTTCTAATGAATTTTCTCGACTAGGATCTATAACGAAAATTATGGTTTTTTTTTTTTTTCAACACCAAAATTATGGTTTTGATGACTTTGAAGCTTGAGATGTATTGTATTGGCTTGGAGCCTTGGACTCAAATACTTGCAATCAATATTGGCCGGTAGGTAAGCTTGATACGCTGGATTTAGAAAAACAAAAAATAATAATTATGAGTTTAGAGAAAAGCTTGACAAATTTACGGGCTTAGAGAAAATCTTGTTGTGTAACCCATTTTAAGTTTTGGTGGAAACAGATATGAGTTATGGGTGTGAGAAACAAATTTTGAAGAAGAAGATGTGTGGAAGATGAGAGAAAAAAGGTAAATCAATATTGTCCTATTCAGGCCCGCCCCAGAGGCAGTGAAGCAGGCCTACAGTACCGGGCCTCAAATTTTTGAGAAAATTGCTATATACGCCCCTTGTGTTTGCTCTCACGCCCTCCTTGTTGACAAAAATACCCTTGGAAAAGATTTCGTAAGATAGGAAACGAAACCAATAAGCATCGTATCGTAAACAACGAAATGGATATCGCAGAATTTACGCCAAAATTTCAAAGATCTTCGCCCCGTAGTTGACGAAATAAAAGATTTCGTTTCGCAGGCTACGAAAAGTAGGACACACTAGCGCAATGTCCCTGCCTACCACACGTCCACGCAGAAATTGAGAAAATCTTCGCCCAGTAGACGACGAAATTGAAATTTCGTATCCTAGGTGGTAAACACGCTCGATTTCGTTTCTTGGGCGACGAAAGATGCAAATAAATCTGCAAAATCCCTAGCTGTCAAATCAAAACAACTTTAACACTCAAACTAACATACTTTGATGTGTGGCGATTTTTGGGGTTGGAAGTGCATATTATCAACGTTTTTGGTCTGATAAACGATTCCCACACTGATTTGAAGCAATATAACAGATAATGTATTGTTTAATCGCTTGATTTTAAGGTTTTTTTTTTTAATATTCTGCTAAGTGTGATTTTGTGACCTAAGTGATGAAATTTAGGGAATATGAATTTGTAAAATAGGAAACGAAACCAGGAGTAAATGCAACATGAATGTTATTGTGTTATGATTGTGTTTGTTTATATGTTTTTGTTTTTGTACCACGATTGTGATTGTTTATATTTTATGTTTGTTTTTGTAAAATAGGTGCTGACATGAATGAAACAATTGATGAACCTGAAATTGCTAAAGATGAACCTAATGTTTGTCGAGATATAGTTGTTGCATCCGACATCGAGATATAGTTGTTTTGTGACTGAGAATCTTCAATCACCCCTGTATGATACTTTCCACGAATGGATTTAATGGGGACGATGCTTGTCTGTAATCGCACCCTTTTGAACCCTAAAATCGCTCTAATTTGGCCAAATTGATTTTATGTTAAACTGAACATGCAACAGTTAATATTTTACTAACTTTGTCAACTGCGTAACGAAATGCACCGTCTTCGTGACCTAGGATACGAAAGTTGTTTTTCGTGACACAGGATACGAAATCATGGGGAGTTTGTGCCACTACTGCCTACGCCCATGATGGGCATCTTGGAGGTGGATACTCAAAACTAGCTTTCGTATTCTACGAAACGATTTTTTTTTTAGTTCGTTTCCTAGAATCCAAACTCCACTGGGACGTAAATTAGGGGTATTTTGGGATTTCAGGGGGTGTGGGAGCAAACGTGAGGGGCCTAAATAGCAATTTTCAATTTTTGAGGGTCTCAATATTTTTTTTCAAACCCAGCATATAAAATACTAGTTGAATTGATTTGCGTAACCAAACTTTCAACAAATGTTGCGTAGTCTAGTGGTCCGCGAGCTTGACTTATACCTTCTGCTATATTTGGGGTCCCGTGTTCAATTCACAGTGAACACTATATTTAATTTATTTTAGGATATTATTGAGACAACTATAAAATTAACAAATGTTTCATTCCCAAATTATTTTAAAAATTGTTTCCTTTTACAAAATAATGAGTTTTTTTTTTCTTACTATTTTATTCTTTGAATTAAATTTTGTTATTTCTTTAAAAATGAAGAATTAATTTATAAATTTAAGTGTATTTTTTATTAAACACACTATCACTATTTAATAATATTAACTTAAAAATATATTTTGTTATTATTATTATTATTTTTTTGAACGACAAATATAATATATATTTTGTTATTATTAGTTAGAATATGACTATTTTTTAAATTATTGATATTACTTACATTTTAAATAACAAATTCCATTAAAAAAATTGCATTTTTTAATTAAAGGCATTCATTTTATTAAATTTATTTTATACTTATAGAGCCTCTTTATCTTATTTGTTCACGATCTTCAAATCTATAGGGACGACCCTGGTCCTATTGTGATCAATAAAACCATTGAAGGTTGTTCAGAAACTAAATTCCAAATTGTGCCTATATAAAATTAATTTGAAAATTGCATTTCGAACCAACATCAATTTTATAATGTAATTTTCATACTGAGTTTAAAGAGCCAAAATAGAATTTCGGGGGCCTAAGAGCGATGTGAGGGCTTAAAAGTAATTTTCTTAGGAGAGTAGTACCATCCACGGACCTTATAGGACTTTTTTTTTTATATACGAATACCTTATTGGACTAATATTCTTGACTTAAAACCTCATTAGACCAATTGGGCTTTATTATTGCATGAACTCATATTTTTGTTGAGAATTTCTCTTCTTCTTCTTCCCCTCCACCCCCACCCCCATGATTTTTACCTCCAAAATTATGTTTTTGCCCTAAGAGATATTTCAGAATCTTTTTTTTACCTCCAAATTCTAATTTCTGAAATAATTCATAGATTGATATTTTTTAAAACATAGAATCCAAAACAAAACAAAAAATTTTAAATTCGGAATATAATATTTTTGACTCAAATCTTATTGGACTAATTGGGCTTTATTGTTGCTTGAACTCCTTTTTTTTTGTTTGTAATAACGAGACAATATAAGTAGAATTTCTTTAGTCGCTCAATAATTTTCTGCGCACCTTTCTAATTTTTTATTATATCATTCCATTATTTAAGTATGGGACATATAAAATCTTAAAATTTTTATACAGTAATAAAAAAGTGTTTATTTCTTGTAAAAAAAAAATGTTTTTTTCTCTAATTCTTTATTTTTATAATGTCCGTTACTTAAATAGTTATAGTAAAATTTAATGAGTAGTGTCCAAAAAAATCATCATAGTGTATACAAGAAGCTGGAGCAGCCACGACACGACCCAATAGTGTAAACCGGAGTAATATTTTTCTCTTGTGACACAAACGGATGCAGTCCAAGCCACGTCGATAGATAAGCACCACCCAAATCTATGGCATGAAATCAAGCACCTTTGTCTCTTACCACCGATTCTTTCTAAAACAAAAAAACTAAACACGCAATCTCAATTTCACACAATTTAATCACCATCATCATATATTTATACTCAACACAGTTATTCTTTCCTCTTTAATTAATTAATCACTTCCCCAATTATTTTCTATTATCCACACTTCCAACAATCTAGTTTAACGTTAGATAGAATATAGTGTGGAGAAACAACACAACACAACCATGGCTTTCTCCACCACTTCCTTACTTTCCACAAATTTCTTAGGAGCAAGAAACATTCCAACCCCCAAAACAACCAAACCATCAATTTCACTTCCATTGTTCTTCAAAACAACTATCTTAAATTCTCATAAATCAAACAATGATTCTGAACCACTCAAATCCGCTGCTGTATCAGCTCTTATCTTATCTTCGATGACTCTAAATATAACTCCGGTGGCTCTCGCCGCCGACAACGTCACAACACCACCACCGGTACTGGAAGCACAACCAAGCCAACTAAACCCTGCAAATCCAACTTCACCTTTCTCCCAAAACATTTCACTCACAGCACCGAAGCCACAAACGCAATCTTCCACCGATATCCCCGACGGTAGCCAGTGGCGTTACAGCGAGTTTTTGAATGCGGTTAAAAAAGGTAAAGTTGAACGAGTTAGATTCAGTAAAGACGGTTCTGTCCTTCAACTAACCGCCGTTGATGGACGGAGAGCAAACGTTACTGTTCCCAATGATCCTGATTTAATTGACATTTTGGCAATGAACGGCGTTGATATTTCCGTTTCCGAAGGTGAACAAGGTAACGGTTTGTTCAATTTCGTAGGTAGTTTATTGTTACCGTTCCTTGCATTTGCGGGTTTGTTTTTGATCTTTCGTCGTGGCCAAGGAGGACCGGGTGGGCCTGGTGGGCTTGGAGGGCCCATGGATTTTGGTAGATCGAAATCGAAGTTCCAAGAGGTACCGGAAACTGGTGTTACGTTTGGTGACGTGGCTGGTGCTGATCAAGCTAAGCTTGAATTACAAGAAGTTGTTGATTTCTTGAAGAATCCTGATAAGTATACTGCTTTAGGTGCTAAGATTCCTAAAGGATGTCTTTTGGTAGGGCCACCGGGAACCGGAAAGACGCTATTGGCGAGGGCGGTTGCCGGTGAAGCTGGTGTGCCGTTCTTTTCGTGTGCGGCTTCGGAGTTTGTGGAATTGTTTGTTGGTGTTGGTGCTTCTAGGGTTAGGGATTTGTTTGAGAAGGCGAAGTCGAAGGCGCCTTGCATTGTGTTTATTGATGAAATTGATGCTGTTGGGAGACAGAGAGGTGCTGGACTTGGTGGTGGGAATGATGAGAGAGAACAGACTATTAATCAGCTTTTGACTGAGATGGATGGTTTTTCGGGAAATTCGGGTGTTATTGTTTTGGCTGCTACCAATAGACCTGATGTTCTTGATTCTGCATTGCTTAGACCTGGAAGGTTTGATAGGCAAGTTACTGTCGATAGGCCTGATGTTGCCGGTAGAGTTAGAATCCTTCAGGTGAATGAGCCCGAAACTCTTAACTATTTCATAATCATTTTATTTTTATTGACTTTTTTTAAGCAAAAAGCATATAATGATTATAGTGTGTCATGTTTTGTTGTCAACACCATGATAGAATCTTAGTTGAATGCTGTTGATGAGACCTCAAATGTGGTTGCATATAGATCAAAAATCATGATGTCACACCCCAAATTGCAATTCTGAACCTTTTTAAAAAAAAATTATGTTGGCACACCTCAATGTTTATTTCATCGGATACTAGTAGTAGTTTTAGTTTTCACAGATTAAAGACAAGGAACGTGTGCACAGTGCACACAATTAGAGTCTGTTTCGATTGGCGTATTTGAGCTCGTCTGTTGGCATAAGCACTTGCGGGACTTTGGAAGAGCTAATAAAAACAACTTATGACATGTTTAAAAGCTGTTTTCAGCTTCTTTCCATATGCTCTCCATGACATCTTATGAAAACAACTTATAATTTATATGAAAACAATATGACTTTATTTTATTTCTTGTTATAGAAATAGCTTACAGATAAGCACTTATATGATAAGCGATTATTGTATAGGCGCTTAATTAAGTTGTATATCCAATCCAATCATGACCTTAATCTACGCTACGGGATCTACTCCCGTAGATTGCAAGTTAATTCAATTTGAGTCTATTTATCAATGTTCGTTTTGCAATATTGAAAATTTAATTGGGTAGGTGGAGTTGAAAATTTCTAAATGTTCTTTTTGCCTAGTTTTTGAAATATTGTGGTAATTATATCCTTGATTGCATCCAGGTTTGTTTGGAGGTGTTTGAATTTATTATGTTATGTGCTATGCTGTGTCTAAATTATTCTGTTTCTTCTCTGTCAGGTGCATTCTAGAGGAAAAGCACTTGCAAAGGATGTTGACTTTGATAAAATTGCTAGGAGAACCCCAGGGTTCACAGGGGCTGATCTACAAAATCTGATGAATGAAGCAGCTATTCTTGCTGCCAGGCGTGATCTCAAGGAAATAAGTAAAGATGAGATAGCGGATGCGCTTGAAAGGATCATTGCTGGACCAGAAAAGAAAAATGCTGTTGTCTCAGAAGAGAAGAAGAAATTAGTAGCCTATCATGGTATTTATTTTTCTTTCTATATCTAGTACCTCCGAACTTAGCAGGTGTTAGTTCATTTTTGGATCCTTAATCACCATGCTTCTTCGTTGTTGATTTTCAGAGGCTGGCCATGCTTTAGTAGGTGCTTTGATGCCTGAATATGACCCTGTAGCCAAGATATCCATTATACCTCGTGGCCAAGCTGGTGGTCTCACCTTTTTTGCTCCCAGCGAAGAAAGGCTTGAATCTGGATTGTACAGTAGAAGCTACTTGGAAAATCAGATGGCAGTTGCTCTTGGAGGAAGGTCAGTGTACCATGCAATGCACAAAATACATTACCTTATTTGAATTTAGATTAGATCTTGATGTTTGCAACTTGCAATTCACTCTTATATCACAATTGAAAGTAAATTAAATTGCTTATCTTGTCCCTGTCCTATTTTTATCCAGCTCTATATCCTATCATGTTCTATCCTATCCTGGCTATCAAACAAACTTGTAAAATTATGGCGCTAGATTTAGAAAAAGTACTAAAAAGACTGACTTTGTTCAATTTAAGAGACTAAATTGCTATTTCCTAAATTTGAAGCTCTAAATTGACCGACCCTTACAATTTCAAGTACTAAAATACTGATCTACTCGTTGTTTTACTATTGGTATTTTGCTGTTGTGTATTATTTAGGGGCATAGATATAGTCATAGTATGGACTTGAGATGCAGGGTCTTATTTTTAGCTTTGGGTCTGTAATATGAGATAAATTCCTTATCTTTTATGTATATGGCAAAACAGGGTCGCCGAGGAGGTTATTTTTGGCCAGGAAAATGTCACCACTGGGGCATCAAATGACTTCATGCAAGTTTCACGAGTGGCGAGGCAGATGGTTGAGAGATTTGGGTTCAGCAAAAAAATTGGTCAAGTTGCCATCGGCGGCGGTGGTGGAAATCCATTTTTGGGACAACAGGTAAACCGTGATCTAACATAGGTTGACGAGGAATGGATTCTCATTTAGTTTCCTTTTACTATAGTTTTGAGAATATCAGTATATGATGATATTTAAATATTCTCTATACACCTTAAATGATTTCATAATTTTGACAAACAAAAAAAAATGACTTCATAATTTTAGTAATTAGGCTATTGTTTTATTTTACTCTGTAAATTGAACCTCGCAAAATAAATTCCTCACCATTTCAAAAATTGTGTGTGATTGCAGATGTCATCACAAAAAGATTATTCCATGGCAACTGCTGATATAGTGGACAAGGAAGTTAGGGAACTGGTAGATAAAGCATATATCAGGGCAACAACAATTATCAACACTCACATTGATATCCTTCACAAGCTTGCTCAACTTCTCATAGAGAAAGAAACAGTTGATGGCGAAGAGTTCATGAGTCTATTTATCGATGGAAAAGCAGAATTGTTTGTTCAATAATAATGTTACACGCAAGACACATACTCATCGTGTTTGTACTATAAGATACACTTAAACATTTACACTGTAAGAATCATTTAAATATTTATCAAATTAAGGTAAAAATTTGCACATAAACTAATGCAAAAGAAAGATTCTTCATCCCATGTTAAAACTGCAAAAGGTTCTTCCACCCTCACTCAATCAACTGTGTTTCATCTTTAATTTGGAAAGAGCAACTGTTTGAATGTAAACTGTTTGAGAGCTTTCATAGCGGCATAGGATCTCTGAGAGCAGCATCTGGTTGATCACCAAAAATACAAGACTTGTGTATACACAGTTGGTGAAACTATGGTCCATTATCAATGAACTGCATACTGCAATTTTATCAAATATGGTGTTTGTTTGAATAATAATTTCTCTTTTAAGTTGTAGTTGTTTAATCCTATCTCCATTAAAATCTCTCACATTTCTTCTCCCTATTTGAACCAGACAACCCATAAATCTCCTGCTAAGGGAATGATTGAATGAATCTATAGTAGATAGAGGACATTCCACAAGTGAAATCTATGACATCTATGTCAAATGTTAAAAATCCAACAGTCCCTTTTCTAATCAGTACTTTTATTTATTATTAAATGAATAAATTGTACCTGTCAATAATTTTTTAAAATAAAACAATAGCTTTTCTCCAAACAAAATGAAGGAATGTTGCTTTCTCACTCATTATTACTTTCTCTTCTTTTCTTTTCTCTACCTACACACATGCATTAGTGCGCATTAGGCCCACAAATCATTTACATCTATAAAGACATCTAGTTTGGGACTAGTATCATGCAGTGTGGCTCATCTAGAAACAGTTGTATACAATTTATCATAATCATAACATAAAAAATGCTTCCCATTATGATTTATTTCCAAAAAATAATAATATTGAGATCACTGTAAAACTAGTTATTTTTGTTGGATTCTTCTAAAACATGATCATCTTGCTTAATTTGTTGGCCAAGTTCTTCATATAAGCTAGCAGTAGTGGCACTGAACTTCTCCATGGTAACAAAGATCTGTTTCAAATCTGATTGTAGGCTAATAGAATCAATTTTAACATCATTATTATGCACAGCATTCCCTTCTCTCAATTCTTTTGCAATTGGAGCCATCTTTCTCTCTCGAGCCTTCAACATTTTGTGTATCTTTTGCTCCTGCTTCTCCAGAATTTTTACTTTTTTCTCTAATTCCTTGTCCAATGTTGAATTCTTCTGAAGCTCTAAAATATTTGTTTCCAATAGTTCATTTACACTGAGTGTAAATCCATTTACAGCTTCAATTACATTCATCTCTGAGATATTATCCACTGCCCTTGACCACTTGTTACAGATCACAAACACTGGTGGTGCACCAAAGGGAGTTGAATCGTCATGTATATCTTCAGGTTCATACATTAGACATCTTACTAGCCAATCATTCAGGCCTTTCACTTGGGATTTTTGGGCTTGAATCCAATCTAAGAAGCTTAAACTCCATTTCTGTAACTCAGATTTGAGTTTTATTGCTGCATCAATATTAGCATTGCAAGGCTTTCTGTTGAATGAAGAGACACTTAAAACTTTGGTTTCATTATTAACAATTTCTTCGTACTGGCGTTTGTAACATTCTTGCATATCTTTCCACATTCCGAGAAACCTTTCACCAGCAAGTATAGAGGGGGAAAGGATAAAAACCAAAAGAATATAACAATCTGTTAGATTTAAGAAACAAAATATAGATGCATTAATGTTCAATACAACCTTTTCAAATCATTATTTTTTTTGGCTTTCACCACCAGTTTAATCTGGTTCGGGGGTCAGTTTTGTTATCAAGTGATTCCAGCCCCCTCCCGGTCATTATTTTGTTTTGCACAGGTGAGATAATTATGTTCGAAGCACAGGTGAGATAATTATTTTCTCGTCAAAATTTAAATATTGGTTAGTGATGTTGTGAGAGACTAGTCATTCATTTATGCTAGAATCAACTTCACTTAGTCATTTTTCAATCATTTCATCAAAAGTGGTGGTTAAGATCATTACTATACCTACCAAGTACCAACAAAACTACAGACATTGAAACAATTCAATACAGATTTATTTACAAGATAAATTTACTTTAGTTAATGACTTACATGAGAATAAACCTGTTAATCTGTGGCCATAGCTCCTCTTCCGTCAACTTACTAATAGTAATAGATATCTTGTCAACCACATGGATAGACATTTTCATTTTTGTAACTAATATGCCGATGAAAGCTTTAACAGAATCAATTTTTTGTGCATCGGCATCCTTTTTATTCATATGTTTCAACTGTTTACATTTCTTCTGGTGAAGCATGCGCAACTTTTCCTCAGCCTGAAAAAAAAAAAGAGGTACTACATTAAAATTAAAAGGTATAAATAGTGTTCAACCATAAAGGTATACGTATAATTTTATGCTAAATTTTCCAAAACAAACTAGCAAGTATACATACACGACGAAAATTATGAAAAATAACAATTCCATAATAGAAGCACGATCCTAGTCAAATTTAATTGAAATTAATGTTTTGAAATCAAATTGGACATTGGCAAGACCTGTGAATCGTGATTCAAATGCTTTAAACTGCTCAAACCATGACAAACTGATATGGAATCGTTAAAATAACTGTAGTAAATGTCGATTCAATGAGTAAAATTTATACCTTAACTTCATGATATAGCTTCTTCTCCCACATACATAACTTCCTTAAAGTGGAGCATAGATTCGCAGAACTCAGCCACTTCTCCATGTAAACTCCTTCACACTTTGATCCCGATCGCCGTCCAAGCAACGGGGATTCCACACATTTAACCGTCAAAGGATTCGTCGAAGTAAATGCGTGCATAATCTTGCACGAAACTGGTCCCAAAAATCTCAATTCAGTTAATATTTTCGATCAATCAATCTTAAATAGAATAAAATATTATTCAAAATTTTAAAAAAAAACTGAACAGTGACTAAGTAAATTATACACTACTCTTTGTATCTATAAGTCTTAGCTCAGCTGGTAAATGTCGATTTTGTTAGCTTTGCTTACCATTTCGTCTACTAACAAAAAATAAATAAATTATATATTTGTGCTTACCTGGATTGAGTTCAATTTTTGAATGATAACGGAGTTTCCCAACGTCTAGCATTTCCAAAAGCACATTCCCAGAATCAGATGCTCTCTCAAATAGAATCTGAATCTCTTTCACCGCTTCAGAAAAACCTTTCACAGATTCTTTTAACTCCGGTACCTTTTTCTCCAAAACTGAACTCTCTTTTTTCAAATCAGCTTCATTATCTTTCACTTCTCCATTTTCTATCTTACTAACGTTAACTCCTCCTCCGTTAGATTTAAACGGTCCATTTTCACGAATCACGTGACCGTTAATCTTTCCCTTTTCATTCTCAACCGTTACGTTTGTGTCAGCGTAACCGTCCCCACCGTCACAGTACGGTACTTGATATTTCTCATACGGTTCGAAAAAGTTCAAGAAATCCCAAGCAGAATTACTCGGAGGAGGTGGAGACGGCGGCTTTAAACCGGAAAAAACTCCGGCTGCATTCGATGGAGGTGTCGGATAATATGAATCGTAAACAGGTTTCATGTAAGTCATGAAAGTCACATTATCAGGAACACTCGATATTACGGTGTCGTGGTGGATATAATCGCAATGTTTATAACTATGAGTGAATAATTGAGATTCTTTTTCTGAATCGTCTGGTTCTGAATCAGAATGTAGGACTTGTGCATCCGAATCAAAACTAGAAGAAGATTGGGACCGTGGTGGAGGTGGTGATTTCGAAACTGAGGGTTTGATTTCGCCGGAATCTTCAAATTGTTGGAAGAAACAAAGAAGAGCAGGACCAAGTGTTCTTAAGGAATCCATGTGAGCGACGTGTGAATCAGCGAGGGAGTAGCTTTGACGGAGTGATTCGTCGATGAATTTGCAACGGTCACGGCACAATGACACCGCCGGAAGACGGTCAAGTTTAGAGGCGTTGCAACCCATCGTTGTGGTGTTTGGATGGGAAAATGTGGAGAAGATAACGGTTTCAAATAGTATCAATTTAAGGGTTTAGAAAGGGGAAATATCATTGGGAAGGTTGAATTGTGTTAATTGGTGGAATTGATTATGACATTGAAGAAGCATTAATATTATGCTAATTGCTAATGGTTAGAAGTGGACGGCACAGTGTACAAGCAAGTGTAACTGTGACAATAATAAAGTGGCGGGTAGTGCTATAACGTCTCTTTCTTGTTTTTTTGGAAGATCATTTTAACATTTATCGCATGCTTTTAACTACAGTGGTCGCCGTTATCCGTAGACAAATACAAATTCACTGATTTGCATTTGCTTTTAACAAAGGATAGGTAGGGACAACAAATTCACTTCAAATTTGTGGGAGTTTTCTACCGGAATCAATCTTAGCCATTAAATTTATATTGGACGGTTCTAATTAAATATATAATTAAATAATTTTTTTTGTTGATTCAAATTAAACTATCTATGGCTATAACTACTTCACAGTTACAATTGGAAATCTATTTCCCAAATTCACCTGAATAAAACAAACACCCCAAATTTATTTGTTTGAGATGGATTCTAAAAGCGTGGTGGATGCAATTTATCACTTTCGCGGTGGAAGTTCGGAGTTTAGTTTTCTAATTTCTCATATTATTAATATTTTATCTTGTAATCCAAACTTTAAGGTGAAGTTTATTAAGTAAGAAGCGAATATGGTAACTCACTCTCTTACCAGGACAGCTATTTCCTGGGCTAGTCGTTATATCTTTGAAACTCTACCTCATTGTATTACCCCTTTATTGAATAATAAAATAATATAAGTTACAGTTTGTCAAAAAAAGAAAAACACACAAACACCGAAGCCAGTAAGTGCCACTTGTGGGACACATTGATTTTTCTTTATGTTCTAGGCCAAGAACCACCACTACCACCGGCACCTCAAATGTTTTTTTTTTAAATCGGCTCAATTTTATTAAAGGATAAACCCCCTTAACAAGAAGTATAAGAGATCATAAAAAAAACATACAACGAAAGGTAAGGTGATAAAAACACCTTAACCAGTCAAAATTACAATAAATAGCCACCTGAATTCGCCCCTTACATTGAGTCACTATCACCTAATATAGAAAAGGGACAATGAAACTAGAGTGAAGCAGCATAAAAACATCTTCCACAGAAAACACCCTTGCCAAACTCGTCCGTTCCAAACAACAACGCCGACAACAAACATATTTCACATAGATCTCAGCAAACTGCAATCCACCAAAACATCCAGCTCGGTGGAGACCGCCAAAAGCTTCTGATATAAGCAAAAATCTACATTTGCAATCTGAATGCATGAGTGTCGGCGAAGACTTCGGAAAAGAAAGCAACGACAAAGAATTGACGGAGGGAAACACTATTCATGAATTGCAACAACCCAGCCACCATCACCATACCGGTACAACGAGAACCTAAGCAGATGAGTCTAAACAGTCGACACTGACGTGATAGAGGTCAACCAAATACAAAGACCTGTAAATTTCAACAGATTTGAAAACCAACAGTAACTCAAAAAGAGTCCTGCAAATCTCAGCAGATTTGAAAAGCGGTCAGAGAATCGGTATCAAAGAAAACCAACCACACACGGCATCAACCACCACCACATCACCTCTATCACCCAAATCTCAAGACCACCTGAGCCACCGACCACCACCGCATAGATGATGGTGATTGAAACAAATATTGGGGCACCTCAAATATTGAAGTTCAGTTAAAACTCACTCGATTATGATAGTTTTTCCGATAAGTTAGGGTAAGGAATATTATTGTTTCTATGATCCTCTTACAACAATATCCTCTAGTAAATTAAGAGGATCATATGTGATTCATCTCAATGGCCCCATTTTGAAATTACTTAAATTTATGTTTTTCAAAATACTTCCTCAATTTTAACAATGTGTGATCTATTTGTCAAAAATGTTTGTCTTAAAATGAATACTTTTTTTAGTTATCATTGTAATATAAATTACTTGTTTTTTTATACATGAAGAGGGAAAAAGCCCAAATTACTTGTTTTCTAATTGTACATTGTAATTAATATTTTACTCTTCTTTTTGTTACAATTATTAATATTATTATCATCACTCTCAAATCAATATACTCTAATTTATTTATTTTTGAAACAAAACTTAGCCTAAAATTATATTACTTCAAAAATTCATTTCAACCAAACTTACTCCAATAGCGGGTTGCTTATAATTTTTAATTAATTCTAATTATTATCCTTACCAAAAACAATCTAACTTCTATATATTATATGCGCGCACGTAATCAAAAAAATATGCGCGCACCACTATTAAGTTCTTATTTTTTGCTCCATTTTTATTATAATGAGAATTAATCAATGATTTTAGTAAAAAGAACAAATTTAATCAATGATCGAACCCAAAAAATCATAAAAGTATTCTCGCAATCAAACTAGAGACAATTTTCTTTTATTCATTTAGAACTTCTTAATATATTATGTGTAAAACTTAAACCACTAATATAGAAACCAATTTTTACCAAGTCCAATTCAATCAAAATTTGCCAAAGCATATCTTCATGTGATCTCAATGGTACGCATTGTCATTTGGAAAACCTCGGTAACAATCGATTGCACATGCTGTTTTAACAGAGTAGTAGTACTAGCTAGTACCGTTAAATTTATTTGAGCAATTTTCAACTCAACCATTAATACTAATGATTGCTCGCCAAAGGTGAAGGCAAATATATCCTAGCTTTTTGATTGATCATGAGGAAGATGAATGAAAGAATCCAAATGTTATCATTTCAATTATTATTAAGTCAAGTGATTTATAATGAGGCATAATGAATTTTTAAGGGTTGGTACGGAGGCAATATGATGAAGGTGATTATGAAATGGAAAGAAAGCTATTATATATTTAAAAAAGTTTCAAAGCACGTATTTTTTACCCCTCGTGAAAAGTTTAACATGACTTTTACATCAAAAGAAGGGTTTGTGTGGAATTCCAAGTCACATAATAGTTGTCTGTTATATGTTTATGTATGCCTTTTATCTTTATATCTAGTTCCATCTTTTTCTAGTGGCCAAGTTCTTTTATCATATTCAAGCTATAGACTATAGACTCATTAAGGACCAATGGACCATGTAGGCATGTTTATATTAATATTAAAATAGAAAACGTTCTTTCTATAACACCATATCCTAATTCACGAAAAATCTGCCACCTTCATGATTCCACATAAGCATATAAACGAAGAGTGTTAAGCCATCAATAGCGAACCTAGAATACCAAACAAACACGGTGGCATTTAGTATGGAACAATTACACTTTTCCCACCATGGGAAAGTTCCTCTTTTAACCATTGATATATTGATTAAATTATTCAAGGGTTCAGATCAATGACCTGCTACCTATGGGTTACTTTTTGATTGCACACATAAAACAAAAAAAGAAGACCCCACTTTTTGATTAAATAAGTTTTATCAAAATCTCACCAAGATCTGGAATTTTTATACTCCTATCCTGAGTTTAGAGAAACAGTGATGGAGGACAGTTGATATTAAATATTGACTTGAATTTCTGAATCTCTTCTTTGGTTCAACAAAAGAAAACATCCTTCAATTAATTTTTAGTACAACAAAAGAAAACATCTCGTCTTTGGTTCTTCTCAGTGTTGCCGATTTCATCACCGACAACATGAGGCATGACAATTAATTTATGAACATGTTACTTTTCTTCGACAAGCTGAATATGGTAGTTTGAACTTTGGTTATTGATGCTGATTTGCTTCAGATTTGGAATGCTCACTCATTTGGTTTGCTTTGTGCAAATTATTCGCCAATTCAGATCACAAATGAATAATTGATTATTATGAAAGTTTGAGTGAACTTCGTAATTTTTTCTTTTGCTGAAATTAAAATCAACAATGAAGTTATGTTCTTCTATCTTAAAAAACTGGACTTCAGTTTCATGAATCATAATTTGAGTTTAAGACAAGGGGCATTTTCCAGTTTCTTGTTTTTAACACAATGTAAGGAAAAAGGTGGGTAGAGTAGAGTAGAGGTTGCAAACTAACGGAATGCCATCAATGGATTAAAATATCATTTTTACATTTGAAGAAAAAAAATTTTGAAAATGGACAATAACCGAAAACACTGCCACCTGTCTATAAAGGGTCAAACTTTCCCATGGTGCACCAACAAACACCCCCTCCCTACAAAACATGACAAAAGTATGTGGGGATTTACCTTTTTCACCTACTCATTTATCCATGTGTTCTATGCTTTTTTTTAAAATATCTCTATTTATTACTTAGATAGCGAATATATCTAAAAATATTCTACTACAATTATTTTTTATAACGTCCGCTGTTTAAATAATAGTTGACTTTTTACAAAAAATTATAATTCTATATCGCCCGTTGTTTAAATAGTGGCAGAGTAAAATGAGAAACGCATAGGATGCAAGAACAACTAGTAGGGTGCCAGAAATAAATCTCAACTATGTAACTTGATACCTTTGACGCATGCATACCTAGTCGGGCTAGTCTATCCAATTATGTTTTTAATTTTGGCGGGCTATTGTTTTTTTTGTTGTAAAAGAGGACCAGAGCCCAAAACTAAACTAAATAGTTGAACTATAATTTCTAGGATGGTTTCTCTTCCCCGCCCATCAAATTTCTCTTCTCACCCAAAAAGTTTCGGAAAACGTTTTTTAGTATAAATGTGAATAAAATTTGCTAAAATTTACACTGAAAAAATTTCGAAAAATGTTTCATGAAATTTTATGCATGAGAAGACAAATTTAGGGGTGGGGGGCAGAGGCGGTACTAGGGTTGGGGCTGAGGGTGGCCACGGCCCTCCCCCACCCTAAAATAATAATTTTGTTAATATGTAGAGTATTAATGCAAATATATTATTAATAATTTTAAGTAATTTTGTATACATATTTATACAAATAATAATGTAAATATTAATTTGGAGTTTATTATTAATGACTATAAGGAACTCGGCACACATATTAGTTCAAGTATTAGTGCAAATATTAGTTTATAGTCTATTATTGATGACTTCAAGTCACTCGGTATATATACATAGAAAAAACTTAATATTAATTATGACATCTTTGTTACAAATTATAAACTTAAATGACTTATTTGTTATTTAAAAAACTTAAAATGTCTATCTGTTACAAACGTAAAACTTAAATGAGTAACTTAAAAAAAACTAAAAAGACCTCTAGATGCACTTAGTCAAAAATTTATCAAATATGTTTTTGTTTTCTTAATATGAATAAGCTAGAAGTTTAAAATTTGAAATTATAAAATAATATCTTTATGCTTTTTACAAGTTATATTTGTATGTATAATATAATTTTTTATTTAATTTATATATTAAAAAAAATTCATGGCCCCCCTAAATTATATTTTCTGGTTCCGCCACTGGTGGGGGGAGAAGCCTCTAGTCCATGAAAAATAAACATCTGACCATATAAACTAAAATAGAAGTATTAATTCCGGTAAATTTGCCATTATCAGTAATCATGTCCACAACAATTTTTGAATCACTCTATGTTGAGAATAATTCAACTAGTACCTTGAATGGGAGGTGCAATTAGTGTTTTAGCATGTTGTACAAGTTAGTTAGTTAGATTAACTAATTATTTTAGTTAGTTGTTAAGTGTGTGTTTTACTGGTTTACTTGTTGAGTAAGCAACTTGTTAATTGTTTGAGTTTTTCACCTATATAATTATAAGGTGTGTTGACCATGATTGAGTTTGATAAGGTTGTGATGTAAGTAACCGATTCATCGTTTGAGTTTTTCATCTATATAATTGTGTTTGATCATATATGCACTTTTACTACTCAAAACGACAAATGAAAACATGTTTTGCAAAGAATTTTCAACACATTAAAAAATGTTAGTCTAGGAAGACAACAATAAGAAGCTTTTATTGAAGAAAGTACATTTTAAAATACAAACCAATTGTCCACCAAAAAATTAATTATTAATGACTTATTTTAATAGAAAATATTTAATTTAATAGAATGTTTCCTAACTAAATCATTCTTTGTGTAAAAAAAATCATTCCTAAGTAGACTTTAATATTCATTTATTTTATTTATTGGACAGCATCAAGGTTTTAAAAGACGGTAGCGGTCGCGTTTCGGTTACGTAAATGTTTTCGCGATTTCGGTTGGTACAGGTGTTACGATACTAATTTCGGTTGTCGCGGTGTGAATTAATCACAATTTGTTCTTTAATATAAAAACGATGATAACGGTAACAGTATCGGCACCTGCCAAAACTGTTTTGTCGCGACCGTTTTCGCGGTCACAAACCTTTATTTAAAACCTTAGGCAGCATATAAAACAGGGACCACACCGTCATGAGCAAAGAACGGTTTTGTGCAGCTGGGAATTGGATTTTACAATTTTGATTATACAAGTTGACGAGCAAGACGAAGAAATTAAGACCTATGATTGGAATTAGTATTACGTGGGTCTTACCTAATTCATTCACTTGGAAAGGTTCTTCATTATTTTTAACCACCGGCAACGGCCCCAATAATGAAGGATTCGTTTTGGACACTAGGTTGTTAAGGGAAATTAAGGAATACTACGTGACATTCTTGTTGGATTACTCGTATGTGAAAATAAATTCAAAAAGATATAAACTACTAGTTACTAATTGCAACTCCGATGTTGAAAAATTACTAGTCACCGGTTACTTGCCTCGACAAAAAATAAAAATAAATCACTAGTTACTCAAAGCACGGACACCAAGAATCAGATATTATATATATCCGATATGATACAAAGATATATCATTAATTTATTGAAAATTATAAGTTATGATGCTTTAAAATACGTTTATAATATATTTGAAAATGCAGTGTCGTGGACTTTAGGTCCGAACATTGAAGTTACATGCTCATTAACCTCTTAACCTCAACTAGGGAGTTATAATTTCGATATATCAAAATAGTCTTACATTGTTTGAGAATCGAGATTAATAATAGTTCACATGCCCCCTCCTTCAAACGAGGGTCGTTTTCCAAAAGACGAAATTTTGAAGGTTTACAAAAGGTCCAAAGCAAATGATGAAGATTATGGTGAATGAAAAGGATAAATTCTCAATGTCTTCTAAGGAAGAGGTGTATAATGTGGCTAATTTTGGACCACTTGATTAATCAGACGGAATAGATTGATTCACAAGTATGGTATATATTTTTCCCACTACAAAGACACTCAATCCAAATTCTCCTTACTATTTAACTTATGTGCTAATTAAAGAAACTTATGCGCTAATTAAAGAAAGTAATCCCATCAACTTCAAGGATGTCATTGCATTATTGTTTTTTAAATTAAATATATATAGTATATCTTTGAAAAGTCTTAACCTTATTAATCATGCTTAACAAACCATTGCTCTAATTATTTTCATATTAATTTGCTTAAAAATCATGTGCACTAATTATTTATCAGTTGTAATGCTAGGCCTAACATGCTAAAACCTTCAACTATCTTTTACGGGTTAGTTGATTAGGTATCGGCAAATGCAACTGTAATTAGTTGTCATCCATGCTTCATGTCCTTTTTCAATTTAAGAAACACCAACATGCCATGTGCTTTAATAATTTCTCCTCCCACAATCATGCAACCCCAATTTTTCCTCTATTATTTGTATTTCCTCTTTTTTTATTCCTCTAATCTTCCTTTTCATAAGTAATGAGTAGATCATCATACGTTGTAGGTTGTAAAAGTAAGCAATTTATATTGTTCCATGAAAAAGAATTTGGCACGTGAACATTGATCTATTTTTCTTGTTTGGGATGTAAACATGAGATAAGGTTGTGATAAACGTCTCACCGAAATTTTCATATGTGTATACACTCGACTTTTCAGTCCATTGAATGAGAAATAAGTGCGATTTCTTCTTGATAGGAAGAAAATTGAGACCATATACCAACATGGTGCACAATGTGAGTAGAAATTGAGTCTCTTAATATACATCATTAATTTGATTTATGATAAGTAAGAGGCCAATTTTTTAAATAGATCACGATACTTCTAAAATAATTGAAGAGCATCGACATAAAGAGGTCATTCTCTTTAGTTTGATTTGTGATCTGTACATATAGAAGAGAATTCACATTAAAAGTTCAATCTCTTAAATAGATCACAATACCTCTAAGATTACTAGCTTTTTTTTTTAGACTAAGGTTACTAGCTTTAGGTTGGGGTATCTTGGCAGAAAAATAAAAAATGAGACCATGTAGGTTCTATTATGCTAATTGTGGATTTGATTAAATTAGAGGACACACACTGATGCAATATTTATGGGAACGATTTTATCATAGCAATCCTCTCCAGCTTTACAAATTGTATAATGTCCCTTCGGGGACATCCGATAAAATTAGAACAAGTTGTATATATATGCATAAATTCAACGTACTAAATCTTCACTCAAATTCAATCCTCACAAATTAGGGAAAAATCAAATACTTGCTTGAACGATAAATAAATAAGTGTATAATCTCATATTTAATCTCAAGTTAACAATTCTGTTAATGCCAATCGTTAGGTTCGGTCAGAAAAAGTAAAAAAACAGAGTACTAAGGAAAAAATTGTATGTTTTGCATGTTTGATTGATAAATTACTACCATAAGTAAAAAAAGAAAATACATAAAAAGAATATTGTTATATGGGGAATTCTAATTTGCCCTTTCATAATTTGAGGGTATTTGCCCTTCAACCAATGAGAATAAACCATTTTTATGTGGTCCCCATAAGTTTGTTACAATTTGTTGTGGGGACCACATACAAATCCACTTATGTGGCTTGTTCTCATTGGTTGAAGGGCAAATACCCTCAAATTATGAAAGGGTAGAGGAGTAGTCACCTATCTTTAATTAATAGAAAAAAGAAAAAAGAAAAAAAAACTATGATCTACTGCGACAGGGTAAGTATGTTGAGCAATAAACTGCGTGAATTGATCAAAGCTCTGAAAACTTTCTCACTAACACTTTCAATACCGCAAATACATTCTTCTAAATCACGCATTCTTTTCAAAACCGATCTTACTTCTTCATCTCCTTTCTTTTTCAAATTCCCAATATTTTCCACTTCATTCAACTGCTTCTGAATTTCTTCAATCCCTTCACACTCCTTTTTGTAACTCCCACTTTTTCTAACCATTTTCACCCAAGAAAATCTCCTCGAAGCAAATGACATTGCTACCCCGTTGAAAAGAGTAACAGAAACAGAAACAGTTAAACTCATAACATCCTCAATCACACGTCCCAATTCAACACTATCTGCAATTGATAGCATTGTTGAAGAACATGAATAAACAGGAACATGCAATTGTTGTTGTTGTTGTGTAACATTGAGATTCACACATCGGATTCCAGAAACTAGCTTCTCAATTTCCTTACCCAATTTTTTCTTAGCTTTTAAGTATATAACTAATTTTGATTCATCTCGTTTTCTAATTGCAATTTGAACTGATGAATGTTCTTCTTTAAGAGATAAAATCGATGTTTGGAACATTCCATAAGCGTCGACGAATCGAAGAGAATATTCTAGAAGCTTCTCGACCCAAATAGGGTGATAACGGAGTGATTCTTGTGTTTGAGGAAGTTGGAGAATGTCTTGAAAAGTTTCATGTGTTTGTTTGAGAAGTGTTAAACCGTTGGAGAGGTTTTTGATTGTTAGTGGTTGAGATTTTGAAGTGGAATTAAGCCATGAATTAAGACCGTTGATCTCATCTTTGATCTGGGAAATTAACGGGTGAGATCTGCAGGGAAGACTTATGGATCTTATGTGGTGTGATATTTGTGGTTTTTGTGATGATGGACGGTTAGGATTTTTGTTTGGAAATGAAACTGAACGCCGAAAAACAGCTACCATTTTTTAATTTGAATGGTGATGAATTGAAGGATTGTTAAAAGAAAAAGAGGTAGAGAAATTTTTTCAATGTGATTTGGGTTATGATTAAGAGATTTAATTTGTAGTATTTATATAGTTTAGACATGCACACGAACGAGTAAGGACATAGACGCCAGCTTTTTGCTCTAACTGTCTAAACTTTTTGTCTGAAATAATGTGTGATTTAAATATTAAAATAAATAAATTGAAGTTCATAGTATTAAACATGTGATTGAGATTGAAGATAATAACCGCGTGCATCGGCGTGGTTTCTTCTGTAATATCTGAAGTGGAATCTTTAAGTATCCACAGCATTCTGGTCTTCTTGTGTTTTCCATTTTTCTAACATTTAATGTAACGCGTGTGTGAGTTGTAAAATACAGAGATGGTGTAGTATTGTCTGCAGTCCGCACCATGCTTTTCAAACTGCGGATGCTGCAGCAATGTTCCTTATTGCCCATTTTTTTGTTTTTTCAATCGGTTTAATCTAGTTTGAAAAATAGTTTCAGCCCCTTCCGATCACAGTTGTGAGAGATTGAATCGTGATCCTTCGTATTAAGTTCAGCGCCTCCTCCCTACCATGTGGATCGAATCGAACCGTTATTGTTATTGTGGTTGCTATGACGTGTATTGCACCCATTATGCATAAAATAATTTTGCATTTAATGTGTAAAATAATTTTACATTTTCACAAACTACTATTAATGGCACTACCACGTCAGTAAACTATTTACTCATCGTAGAAATTTTTTAATTTGACTATTAAATAGAGTATAATAAAATGCTAAACAGTATTCTCAGACACTAATTAAGCATATAAATAAAGAAATTTTATCTTGCAAATTGTGCACTCAATGCATGTAAAAAAAAACTATCTTTCAAGCATTAATTGTGTCTTTCATTTCCATTTTTGACATGATTAACAAATATTCAAGGGGTACTGTTTAGTATAAACCCTAAACCCTCAAATATAAGATTTTTTATTAGATCTAAAGCGAGTTGCGGATTACAAAATGCAGTCCCGAGTTGCTCGTATGTTGCAGGTGCACAATGCGGCGACGCGACAAGAGACATGGAGTCTGGTTCGGGAAGCTGGTTGGGTTGTTGTTAATACCGACGGCGCTAGGAGAAATAAAAATGTGTGCGGCTGCGGAGGTTTAATCTGGGGGAATGGAGGAGCATGGCTAGGGGGTTTTGCTAAAGGTTTGGGTGAGTGTAGTGTTATCATGGCAGAGCTTTCGGGTGCCTTCGAAAGATTAAAGCTTGAGTCGGCGAGAGAATACAAGAAGGTGGAGCTTCAGATGGATGTTTAGAATGTTGTTAAGGTCCTCAATAGAGATCTGCAAGCTAGAGTAGAAGGCTGGAGTTTGTGTAGGAAGATTTGGAGGCTTTTGGAGATGGAATGGGAAGTCCGGATTCGACATACGTACCGTGAGGCTAATAAATGCGTAGATGCCCTTGTGCATATGGGGTGTGATCTAGGTTCGACTATGATTATCTATGAGTCTTGTCCGACTCAACTTTCTCAGTTAGTTCTAGCTGATGCTTCTGCAACTAGTGTTCCAAGAATAGTCAATTTGTAACCTTTCTTCTTGGGTTACGACCCTCCATTCAATAAAATAAAAGTTGAATGAAATTTTAATTTTTAGTAACAAGATTTGAACATAGTTAAAGTTATTTTATACAGTTACAATGCGGATGCAAGCATACACATAATTAAAAATCAAACTGCAACTACAGTGCGATATTATTATGAAAGTTAACTGCATCAACAATATTGCGGCCATAATTATAAATAGGGATCACAATTTGAAACTATGGTCAACAATATTGGTACTCAAAATTAAACCCGTTAATTTATAATTTCTAAGAAGATACTAATGTGAAAATCAAGAACAATTGATTTATAATTTCTATAAAGATTATGAGAAAATCAAGTATCCCCCGAGATATTGTGAAAATTAATTTAAAGTCAAGTTGAAACAGCACACGGCTATGTGAGCCTTTTTTGCGGTAAAGAAGGGTCTCCTAAGTCCTAAGGCATTTATCAAACAGGAATGATTGAGAGAGAAAAAATAAAACTTATTCAATGTTACATAGTAAGCATAATGCCAACTATCATGTTCATATATGCTTTGAACACTGTATAACAATGCTAACGACTCAGTTGTTGTTTAGTGAAGACAAAACTATCAAAGGATAAACAGTTTTAAGAATTGCTGGTTGCACACTTTTATATCCTCAAAACTAGCACTCATTCAAACTGTTGGTTCTTGTCCTTCATAAATCCAGGTTGTACAAAAATAAGTATTCAGTGCATTATTATTTGGGAAAATGTTGGTTATTAATAAATCAAATAAATATATTAATGAAAACTATCAAGAGGCACAAAATATGTGCCTACTATACAAAGTAAATTTGTAAGTCACAATTCAAAAATCACTACCAAAATCTTATCAAAGACAAACTAACACCAAACCATCTCATAATTTCCTAACATATGCATGAAGAGTAAAGCTTAGCGCTCAAATCATCAAGTACATACACAAATGACAAAACTTCCATATTTTATTATAAACAAAAATTTACTTTTCAGATTTATTGAATAACTAATGTATATAATGAGATGTGTTTATATATTAGTTATTCAATGAATCTAAAAAATAGATTTTTATTTATAATTAAGTATGGAATAGTATATAATGAGATGTGTCCATGGCCATCATTGATGAAGCCCAAAGTTGAATCATGTGGCATTTATTTTGAGCCATCACCATGACAACCAACAATGGAATAGACTGCAGGTTAAATTGCATTCTTTACCTTTAATTTTTAAAAATTTACAATTTTGGCTTTGTAACTTTTAAAGTAGCACTTTTGACCCTTGAATTTAGTTGCTTTTGCAAATGGTTGACACTCCACTAACTTTGACCAAGCTAACACACATGTGGATAGTGATTCGCATGCCACAACACCGTGTCTTGCCACATATGCTGATGTGCCATGTGATCAGTCACTGTTGACGTGACAAAACATGTTGAGGTGCCATGTGAGTCACTATCAACATGCGTGTTGGTTTCGTCAAAATTGGTGGGGGGCCAACCTTTTGCAAAAATAGTTAAATAAGAGGCTAAACGTGCTATTATGAAAATCGGGGCCAAGACCACAAGTTTGTAACAGATAGGAGGCATAAAATACAATTTAGCTTAGATTCTAATACATTCTTGATACGAGATTCTTTTAGTTTGTTGAATCATAATGATATTTCAAACTTTTCAAATAGTCCACACAACCATCTAAGTTGCAAGCATCATTTCAGCAATGACCTTGAGCATATTGTTACAAAGTTTAAAAGGGATTCACAAGTGTTCAATGAGAATCTATCTTTCTCTGACATGTCATTATCCCACTTTTACTAACTTAAATTTAAAATAATAGTTATAATGCGTTGAGAGTTTATGCTCTTTATATCAATTGAGTTATATTTAGGGAACTACAATGCATTCAATCTCATTCATATATTCAAGTGAATTTTTTACATTGTCAATTAATCATATGTATATGACTTTGGAATTATTTATAAATAAAATCAAGTATTTTTAAAGATCCAATGATTATTATTAATTGACGATAAAAAAATATCCACACAAACAAAAAATATTTCTTATAATTTTCACATATAAACTTTAAAATCCGGACTTGTAAAATGAATATTTTACACTTCTTGATTATAAAATACGGATGTGTAAAAATTTTGTAGCGTTCTAATTTTAAAATTTATGCGTTGGAACAAAAATAACCACTGTTAAACCATGACTATGAGCCCGTTTGGATTAGCTTATTTTTGAGCTTATGCAAACAGTTTATGCAATTTTTATGTATTATTATAAGTTTGTCAAGGTAGTTTATGATAAAATAGCTTATAAAAATACAATTTCCATTAGTGTGAACTTATAAAATAGCATAAAACCTAATTTATATTGTATAAGCTCAAAAATAAGTTAATTCAAACAGATCATATATTCTTTTACTTCTAAAAACATGTTTGTCTTTAAAATTCGTACGCGTTGTAAATTAGTATCTTTAGGTTTTTGGACACACGAACACAAGAAATTTGGGGGTGAGAAAACAAAGATGGAGGTGTGCAATGGTTCTAATCAACTGCATATTATCTCAAGGGCTTCTCTTTTTAGGTCGATTAAACTTTATGAAAATTGCTCTTTATGTTCTTTATGTTGCTACTCCGGCTTTTTGTTTTGACGAAAATACCCTTAACAAAGGTTTTGGAACATATAATCCGAAATTAAGTATTTTTGGAACGTATATTCCGAAACAAACTTATATATAGAAAAGCGTAGTTGTTGAACAAAATGCATAGAAAAGTGGATTTGGGAATATACGTTTCGAAATGGAGCTTTTTTTGAATTTTTTTAATATTTCGGAAGTTACTTAATTTCGGAACTTAACTTTTGAAATCAGCCTATATATACATCTCGAATTTATATTCCAAAGTACTCTAAGCCCAATATAAAGAGTAATTTGGCGTTTTTGGAGGGCGTGGTAGCAACCAAAGGAACCTAAAGAAGAATTTTAGGCTTTAATTCCTGTATCAGGCCCATGGTGGTCATTTCTAAGACTTACTACTATAGAAGAATTTGGTAAACAAAGAAAAAACTTACTATATTTTGTTTTTAATGTTAGAAAAAACTTATATTCAAATATTACAATAAAATATCATATTTCCTATAGGCAGTTGATATAATATAGAAAAAAAACATACATATTAGAAAATATTTGACTGAAATTTCAAAGAAAAAATAGGAAGATTTACAAATAAAACTATTTTTTAATGGACAAATGGATCTTTATAAGTTTTATATTACAATGTGACAAAGTTATATCAAATGTTACTACTATTGTTAAACCACTAAATTATTTAAAGTTAGAGTTTTTAGTTTGTATATAGACTAATTCAATATAAAAATAATATTGAAAGAATTCAATTTAAATTTTTAAAATTAAAGGAGCACACATCAAAGTTCTAAATCTTCACCATTGTATAAATTCATGTGGTTTTGTGTTCAAATATATGTGTTTTGGACTGCACTTTTGGATTGAATTTAGCTCAATGTAATATGCATTGGCCCAATGTCATATTCAGTGGCATATATATTCAATCATTCACAATCTCATAAAATATATCTTATTCTAACTTCTATTTTCATTTTAAATTTATATTGACTTGGTATCGGAACTTCTTTTACAAATACTTTCTTTTACATCATCGATCATCTCCATGCTCGAATTTGAACTTCCAACTCAAAACATTTATTCGATCAATCCACCAAATAAGTTCTCAACTCTCTTTTATCTATGGAGATAAAACGTGAGTTTTGTTAGGAACAATATGTAACATAGATTGTTACTTTGTATGGACTCATAAAATCCTTTCCACATAATTATCTATTGTTTATTTTAAAGAATTTGGTAGAATACAGTAGAAGAATGGATATGGATCAGTGAAGAGAACATGGGTTGCGTGGCATGGAGTTATGTTGCCACGTAAACACAAGATGACACTCATCCAACTTACAAAGCAAAATGAAAATCTACATAACAGTAACAGAATTCAGAATTTCAGATTGTGGTGGTGGCAAAGAGGAGCATTGTAACAAACAGTGATCAAAATGGAAAATCAAAAACAGAAAGAGGAAAAATTAGGAGAAGGACCTCAAATATCAAGGATGGAGCCAGTGACACATGGTGCTTATGGTGGTGGATTATATGGTACAGAAAAAGGTCAACAAGAAAAACAAACAAAACCACCAGCAAGTGATACACAAAGTGCTGATGGGCCTGTTGATAAGGAATCTATCAAGCCCAAACACAACCCTCCTCCTTCAACTGGGGATCGTGATGTAGATATCACTGGCCAATCCTATATCCAGTAACAAGATAGTACATGTAACTATGTAAATACTTAGTATAATTAGGATGTTACTTTATCTTGTGCTTTTTTTTTGTTTCTATTGCCATGAAAATAAAAAGCTACATTGCATCACGTCCTCTGTATCATGTATATCAAAATTTTAACAAAAAAAAATTGTCTATTTCCTATATTCACTGATTTCCTTTTTCAGAGAGAATCAAAATAAGGATCATGTGGGTAGCTCAACTTAAAAGTGTTACGGTGTAAAAGGTCTAAGTTCCTTCTCATAAAGGAAAAAAATATTAATATTAACAATTAATTATTAACTTTGGTTTTTTTAAAAAATAATGTCTTATTTATATTTCATCCATAAGATAAATAAATGGGATGACCAGGATTTGAACCACTTTATCAATAACTTCACTTCGTATTTTTCATAAATTTAATGAAATATATGCTAAATTTATTTGGCAAGAGAAAATGAATGACTGATTAAGTAAGGATAGAATTGGAAGAAAAAAATACAATAATCTCCAGTTTTAGTTGGAGAACTTTATGCTATTTTAAAAAAATAGGATTTTGTTTAGTAATTACACAATACAATATTTTTTGTTGACAAAAACAAAATGATATTCATTCATTCAAATTGATAGATTACATCAAATACAATCACATATTTAACATTCGCTAAAAACGTAAAGGATGAATCTGCGAACAAACTCACATCATCCAAGTTAATAGCATACATCGGCAAAATGCCTATAACAAATAATATGAAAAATTTAAAGTCACCGGAATGTCCATGCTTCCGGATCTGCAACGTTGATGTCCAAATCATTGATTGAATCTGCAACTGATTGAAGTTAATCTTTCACAATGAACTAAACGAACACCGCAACAAGGCGGAAAATCAAACGTCGTAACAAGACGACGAACAAACACAACGCCGCACGCGGACGACGAAATCACAAATACAAAAGAAAACAACGAAAATAATATATCAATCTATGTGAGAATGAGAATCACTTATTTAAATAAAAAACAATGAAAAAAGATACAGAGGGGTGATTTTAGGCCAAAAATGACCTAAAACCACCCCCTTACCGGTAGAGGTAGAAGAGACTCAAAGAAAAAAGAAAATTTTAGGGTTGGCGTGAGAGAGTAAGAATATATTGTTACACAATACAATTTTTATTACACAATTGTTTGATCTAATATTAATGATTGAGATTAAATTATACTGATTTTATTAAGATGTAATATGACTATTTAATTTGAAATAGATGGTTAGAATTTATTATTGTGTGTAATTAGTTACTGCATGACCTTTTTTTTTAAAAAATGGAAGAGAGTATTATATTTAATTTTAAATATAAGAAAAATTCGAAATAATAAAAATTGATATATTTAATTCAAATTTATCCTTATAAATTTGTCCTACTAAACTATTGTGAAGCAGAATGGGAAGATCCTACTAACAATTTTTACGAATAATATTATGATTATCAATTCATACATTTTTTTTAGACGGAAGATAAATACACTATCAATCTGTTAAAAAGGATCATTATACTTAACATAATTAAAGTTAAGAGATCAATTTATGACGTTAATTAGTTAAAGAACCAATTTGTAATTTTAATTAGTTAAGGGACCGATATAAAACCAATAAATAAGTTAATGAAAATTTAGCCAAAAATAAAACACTTCTTTCAAGAATGGGCAAGTCCCAAAGCACAAATTTCTTTGATTGGAGGAGCATTCCAATGAGCAGTGAGATTTTTCAATAGAATGAAATCATGAACACAATCATCAAATTTCAAAGAGTGAATTTGCTTCCTAGCATTAGTAAATTTCTTTCCAGCAACTCTATCAAAAATCTTCTCCCAATCATCTTCCCAACTTTCATGAGCATCACACAGCTCAAGTGATCCATCAACCCCATCACCTGTCAAACTCCATTCCTTCTCAACCCACATCATCATATTCTCCACACACACTCCCATGCAAACCGGCTTACACGGTCTACACTTAGCTCCACTTAATGGACCAAGACTAGACAATGCCGCAACCAGTACACCAAATCGGGCTGGGGGAAAGATATATTTCCGGTCTGAAACGATGCAGAAAGGGAGATGTTTTGTGAGGTAGCTTACACTCTGAGTTTCGAGTTGGGCTTTGAAAGCTGACTCCGAATTGAGATTTGTGAATCCAGCAGAATCTAGTTTTGCAATTAAAGAGAGTCGAGATAATGTTATTGTTGAGGTTCTTAAATCACCGATACCAAACCGGTCGTTAAGACCACCCGTGTCTTGAACCGGATGGGATTAGGTATTGACCTGGAACAAAATTTTCTGGGCCTAGTCGGCCGTTCCAATATCCGTCTACCCGTGTTCGTATAATCCAATCGTACTTGAAGTTGTTTTTCAATTGGTGTGATTTTATCATTGTTAGACATCCTTCCACTAGGTTAAAATATTGAATAAGTCCCTGCAAAATGCAACTTCAAAGTTATATTTTCAAGAACTCAAAATGGAAAGTGAAACAAATAAAAATTAAAAGGAAAATAGCCATGAAACCTGAATTCCGTTAGGCGAGTTGTGCGCAGTGAGAACACGAACAAAAGACTCATTCTCTGGCAACGGTTGAGGGGGAAATATTTTCACGGCAGCTACATTTGGTGCAAACTTCAACAACGAGAACTTGAAAGAATCTGAGTCTAAAGGACTATGCAAAAAAAGATCCGAATTCGGATACTCTTTCAGTATCATATCCAATATCGAAGGTCCAGTTAATTCAAACCTTCTAGCGGCACCAACTAAACACACTGCAATTTTCGATCGTAACAATTCATCCTTCGTAGGTGAATTAACAGTGTTGATAAAAAAGCATCTTATGAAAAGGAATGTTGTAAAGAAGATTCTGAACTGAAGAAAAAGATGAAAGGGAATTTAAAGTGGGTGTATGGAAAGAGAAGAATATGATAAAAGAAAGTATAGGAACTATTAACACAATGAAACGCCAACTAATATTTGAAAACCATTTACTAATTGGATTCATTAATTTTCTGGGACTCTTTCCCATCTTCATTCTTCACAGTGTTTCTTTGTTTGATTTTATTTTCTTCTTTTTTCAATATCATTTGTGTACACTGAATTATTTGAATTTGGTTAAGCTAAAGAAAGGAAGAATAAGAGTCCTATATTTTATTCCAAATAAGCGACCATCTAAATTTTGGGTCAATGCAAGAAATGCTTATTATTCAGTAAGAAGCAGAGACCAGAAGAGATCTACATACCAACAAATTTTGTTGGTAACTCAAATCCGATTCAAGACAAAAGTATATTAAACAAATCTTATGATTTAAATTATTCATGGGAAAATGGGTCATGAACTATTTGTTATAAACAAGTTGTTTTAGCTATAATCTGAAGTATATAAATTGACTTGCAATACGTCCACGAAAATCAACTATTATATAGTACTTAAAACTGTCACTTGCCAATTTGGAATGCATAGAACTCTACATTACCAACCCATCATGTATTATGTATATATATTAATATTAATGCAAGTAATTTAATACTTCCTCGTCCTTTTTATAAAAAGTATATGACAAAAACACACGAAATAAAGACCTAATTTAAATCAATAATGAATTGTTTCAAGTAGTACGTAACGGTTTTCATCCTTTTAAAACATGTAGTCAATTGTTCGATTTATGGTTCATAGATATAAAAAAAGTTCGGTTGGAAGATGAGAACTCATGCCTCTTACAAAAACTACTTTTGAGTGCTTGCTTGCCTTTCCATGGCCAATGACCACAAAATAATATAATAAATCTTTATCCTAGCAAAGTTTACTTCACAGCAAGAGTGATACTTCTAGCAATGATTCATTATAATTTTGGAAGTTATAAACAAACAAATTTAACATCAATTTCCAGAGTTTATTATAAGTGACATATTGGACCAAAAATTCAAACACAAAATGGATACAATAATTAAACGAGCTGTGGGAGGATATTAAAGGTAGTAAGTATCAAATTCTGAGAGATGCACATTCATAAAAGTTCCACCAAAATTTATACATATATTAAGATGTAATCTCAAAATATGAATACGAAAATCATCCATATCAAGCACCAACAATACATTTCCATCATGTATGTAAGTAAAGAGAAAAAACTAGCTAGGAAAAGGAACTCAAATATCAAGGATGGAGCCAGTGATACATGGTGTATTGGTGCTTATGGTGGTGGAATGTATGCACTGCAGTGAATCTAGTTATCACATAATAATGTTCATGGTACAAAAAAGTTTAATTGCCATCAAAATTGTATGTCCCTCACTCAACTTTTTGGCAATAATGGTACCTAGTATCATTTTATTATGTGTTTCTTTGTTAAGCTGGAACATGCGCACGAAGGAGGATAGAGAACAACACCAATAAAAGATTGTCCAACAAAAATAGAGACTAAACATATTTTAAGTAAGGTAATAACATTGAATTCTAATATCAACATTATCTCACAGCCTCTGTATCATACCTACCTGTATATAAAAAATTTAAATAAAAAAATCAAAATAACATATTTTTCTTTCCTATGATTCGCCAATTTTTTTTTTAACTAAAATTGTATGTGGCGCTAAACTATAGCTGTGAATTAAACAAAAATCAATTTTGTTCAAGAATGAGTTAACCCCAAAGCACAAATTTCTTCTACGGGAGGTGCATTCCATTGAGCAGCAAGTTTTTCCAACTGAATGAAATCTCGAACACAGTCATCAAATTTTAAAGAATGAATTCTCTTCCTAGCATCAGCAAATTTTTTTCCAGAAACTTTATCAAAAATCTTCTCCCAACCATTTTCCCAACTATCATGAGCATCACACAGCTCAAGTGACCCATCGGCCCAATCGGTCCAACTCCACCCTTTCTCAACCCACATCATCACATTCTCCACACACACACCCACACAAACCGGTCTACACGGTCTACACTTAGTTCCACTTAATGGACCGGGACTCGACAATGCCGCAACCGGTACACCATACCGGGCCGGTGGAAAATCGTATTTTCGGTCTGAAACAATGCAAAAAGGGAGTCGTTTTGTTTGGTAGCTAACATTCTGAGTGGTGAGTTGGGCTTTGAAGGCTGATTCTGAATTGAGATTTTTGAATCCAGCGGAATCCAGCTTGGGAATAAGAGAGAGTCGAGATAAAGCTATTGTTGAGGTTTTGAAGTCACCGACACCAAACCGATCATTGAGTCCACCATATGATGAACCGGGTGGGACCAAGTATTGACCTGGGACAAAATTTTCTGGACTGAGTGGGCTGTTCCAATAACCATCTACTCGAGTTCGGATAATCCAATCGTACGTTATGTTGTTCGTCGCTTGATGTGATTTTATCATGGTTAGGCATCCTTCCACCAAGTCAAAATATTGAATAAGTCCCTGCAAAATGCATGCATATTCATTAAATTCATTTTCATAGTTAGAAGCATTTTTTTTTACATATGTTGGTTACAGTAGCATTTTGTAAGCAAAAATAATAATTGACTAACTTTTCAAAGTCTTTAGCGTACTAAAAAGAAAAAAAAATTGTGGTTAGACCCGTCAACCCAAATAGACGGTGGGGTTAATTTTTTTGATCCACAGACGGTGGGGTTAATATGCACAAATTGTAAAATTTGTGTATCATGCACAAAATTTCATAAAATAAAATGGGTGGTTAGATTTTGCATTCCCACCAAATCTTATCATACACTTCCTATACCTTATCACATACCCTTCCTTTTCATTTTAGAAACAATTCTGGATTTTTTTGGAAAAAATATTTCCGATTTTTTTGGAAAAAATTTCGATATTTTCGGAAAAAAAGTTTCAATTTTGGAGTTTTTTCTGGAAAAAAAGTTTCCGATATTTTATTCGAAAAATAAGTTCCTGATTTTTTCGCTGAAAAAAGTTTCGAATTTAGATAAAAACAATTATGGTTTTTTCCAAAAAAAAATTCCGATCTTTTTTGGGAAATTTTTTTCGGAATAAAGTTTTAATTTCAGATAAATAATATTTTAGAATTTTTTCCGAAAAAAGTTTCTGATATTTTTTCGAGAAAAAAGTTCCAATATTTTTTCGGAAAAGATGTTCTTGATTTTTCCCAGAAAAAAAAATTCTTGATATCTTTGGGAAAAGAAATTTCGATAGAGATAAATACAATTTCGAAATTTGTAAAAATAATAAGAATATGATCTTTAGTTCATCCAATAATCATAAATAAATTGGTTTATATGTGCACAAATTGAACAATTTGTGTAGGCTAAATGCCACCCACCCAATTAGGCGGCCTCCTAACCCAATTGAACTCTTAAACAAGAAAAAATAAATTGTGGTCAGTTGAATCTAGAAGCCAAGACTTTAAAAATGGGAATTCGGTCCTCTAATGTTTTACACAAATGTGAAATGAGCAACATCTTTGTTAGACTGATCCAATGTCATAATAGGTCGTCTTTAGCTCATGGGTCGTGATACCTTTGTTTTTGGGTAGAGATATTATTCTTATGCTATATTTCTTTCAACCTTAATTATGAATAAATAATATAGAGTATATTTTTTAAAAAGGTGAAAATGAAATGTATATATTAAACCAGCAAATCCCCTAACACAAAGTATGTCAAAAAGATCATAAAAAATTAAGAGTCAAAAGTAGAAATAACATAAATTATTAATCAAGGCTCAAACAGATAAACGAGTATGACCATCACCTATGACAGTGAATAAATAATATATTATAATTAAAATTTCATTTTTTTCAAGTTAATGAATAAATAATATATCTGCTCTATAGTTATTCAATAAATATTAAAAGTGAATTTTTGTTTATAATTATAATTAAGGATCTACTATACATGTGTAATTGTGACTCTATTGGGATTTTTTTTTTAATTTTTACGCTATTAAGATTTTTCAAGATATTGGCCATGCAATGGTAAAGTATACTTTTAAAAAGGTGAAATTCTTTTATGACATTATTGAACCAAGCAATTCACTTTACAAAAGAGGAAAAAATAAAGAGAGAAAAAGAATATGTACCTACCCATTCACTTGAAAACCAGAGAAAAATACATTTGTTATGAAAAAATGAATTAACCATTATGTAAAAAGATAAATGTGGGCTACATTTGAAGCAAATTAGCAAAACCTTACCTTTAAGTTTTAATGATCATTACCTCAAAAAACGTTTTAACCGGTCAAAAGTGTTGCAAAACCTTGCTTTTATGTTTTAACTGATCATTACCTAATTTATTTATTTTTTTACAAAACCTAAAAAAATGTTTTAACCGACAAACCGTTGTTGAAATTTTATTCAATTGTAAAAAAAAAACTGATGAAAAATTTTAATTAAAACCCAAACAGATTCAATAATAATTTTATAAACCATTAACTTTACAAACATTTTACTTTTTTTATAATGCAAACATTTTTGTTTGAGTTATAGACCTCTTTTAAACATTACCAGAAAAAGTCATTTCACGTTTACTTATAAAAATAAAATGTCATTTCACATTTGTGTAAGGAAAACATTAGTAACATGCATTAGACACACCATGTCAAATCCCCTAACAAAGGTTTCCATATCATGCATTACACACACCATGTGATGTTAAATTACTTTTTTGTCAAAAAAAAAATTAATGGATAAGTACTATGATTTTCTGTCAAAAAAAAAGAGGATAAGTATGATTTAAACTTTTTATACATTTCACATTCACAATTTAAGACAAACGTGTTTATGATAACAACTTCCTATCTAATGCTGATATCTCAGTTATTGTCAAATTATGTCCCATTCGTATGACTAATTACCTACCACAAATTTTACAACCAAACAAACCAATTTGGAAGCTGAAAAGTATTAGAAATAATGGATTATTATTTTCTCCCTTTTACGTTACTATCCTAAGGACCTAAATAGATTTTTGAATTGACATATGACAAAGGAAAGTGGTTCAATTGAACACCAAATATGAAAAATCTACACATATATAAGGTGCAAACTAGTGGAGCAGTGAAAGGACCTATATTTGGTGCGGTCTATGTAGTCAGTGCGATTAAAATCAAGCGATTCAAATTTAAAATCAATAATTTAAATTATAATTTTTGTAAAGATGATGATCGAAATATCATGATTGATCAGAATATCACCTATATCTCGATTTTGTGATCAGAATTGACAAAATTGCATCATCAATCAATATACATAATACAAATCGAATCTTCTCGGACTCATCTATGTCTTAATTTTATGATCGAGAGAATTGACGACATTGCAACATCAATGTAAAGAAATACTATCAAATCTTCTAGGACGGTTGTAATAATGTTGTAAAATGACAATTAATGTAACTTTAATTAATAAAATTATTTGTGATCTTCAATTTTATTTTAATTATGACATACGATTTGGTGAAGAATTAGGGATTGATTTGGGTGCAACAAAAATAACCAAAATTCAGCCGCTAAAAACTGCCATAATAATCCGTTTTTGATACGCAAACAGCCATAACAACTTAAAATTTCATGAAAAATAAAAAACAAAAATAATAAAAAGTGAAATAGTCATGAAACAAACCTGGATTCCGTTAGGTGAGTTATCCGCCGTGAGAACATGAACAAAGGACTCATTCTCCGGCAACGGTTGAGGGTGAAAGATTTTAATGGCGGCAATTTTCGGCGCAAACTTCAACAATGAAAACTTGAATGAATCTGAGTCTAATGGACTATGCAAAAAAAGATCCGAATTCGGATACTCTTTCAGTATCATATCCAATATTGAAGGTCCAGTTAATTCGAATCTTCTAGCACCACCAACCAAACAAACCGCAATTTTCGATCGTAGCAATTCATCCTTCGTAGGTGATTTAACAGTATTATCGCTGAAAAGCCCATTCTTAACCTTCTGAAGAGGAAGATCGATAAGAAGATTCTTAACGGAAGAAAAAGATGAAAGATCGTTTAAATTTGGTGCATGGAAAGAGAAGAATATGATAAAAGAAAACAGAGGAATAATGAGAACAATGAAACGCCAATTAATATCAGAAAACCATTTACTAAATGGATTTGTTAAATTTCTCGAACTTGGACTCTTTATCATCTCTACGGTGTTTGATTGATTATTTTTTCACAAAACCTTGATAGGGTATTAGAAATTTGTTTTTTCAGAAAAGGGTAAATAATAATCACGTGATATAAGAGATGAAACTAACAGAAATTGGAAGATTGAAACGTATGAAGTGATGAAACGTGAAATGGAAGGAGCATGTTTTGGTGGGAGTTAGTAGTAGGGTGCATAGAAAATTAAGAATTATCGTGGAAGGTACCACGAGACGAGACTATATAGCGTGATGATGAGAAAGGTCAAAATTTAAGGTACTAATGTTTGAGAAATGATTGAGATTGAAAAGTAAAAACAAAGTTTCTATATGAATGAATATGATTACGCTATCAATGTATAATCTGTTTTGAAATGGTATCTGAATGAAATTGGGGTGGTTGGAATTGGTTTAGAATTGGCTATACTGTGTATTATTATGGAATTTTAATTTTAATAAATATAGTAGCAAGGATGATGAGGTGGTGGAGTAGCAATGTAGCATTAGGATATGATGATCACAACTAACTCTTCTTTTTATTTTTTTTTACAAATTCTAAAATGGATTATTTCATCAAATGGTTTATGGTGGACCAGTTATGAATAACATTATAACGAATACGAATTTTATAAAATCCACCGTTGGATTGAAAGTTCGTATCATATAGATCATCCATAAAAAAATTAGAAAAATTGAAAAATCATTTGATATATTATTGAGACTCATTAAGATTAAGGGTTTTTGGATTTTTATTAAATATCGTTAATCTTGATAGGTTTCAATAACATATCAAATGATTTTCAATTTTTCTAAATTTTTTTATGGATGATCTACATCACACAAACTTTTAATCCAACAGTGAATTTTGTAAAATTTGTATTCGTTATAGTAGTATTGATCACTTGTCCACGGTGGACCACTTGTGAAGGTGATCCACAATAGCATTAGCTCTTTTTTTTATTATGATAAATTAATTATTTTTTGGGTACAAAAATGGTTAATTCTTATAGGACCAATGTACCACTTTAATAATGTCATTAATTGTTATAAAAAATAAATATATAATGTCATTAATTGAATTCTTTTCCTTCCAATTTTAGATTTCAAATTATATAAATTTGTGCATGCTATTCTTATCTAGTATACGAAAAAATTCATTCAATAGCAGATGTATATGGTCTATATTATAGACCAGATAGATTAGGTATTCAATGAATCTGAAAAGTTGACTTTTTTTTTATAATTAAGAATGGAGGGAGTATGGTTCGGCTCCTCAAAAGTGACGGTAGATTATAAAGTATGCAATATCGACGCTAATTAATAAATCATGAGTTGTTATAATCACAACATTTAATATCTCCACTTTACACTTCATTCACTTTAGAGGATTTAAATTTGCATTATATATATATATATATATATATATATGTTAGAATGTTTGTACGATCTAATTCAACCAGCAATACTGATATTATAAGACCAAATATTGTGCATACAAATATAGATGCATGTGAGTTTCAGATGATATTTTCCGCTTTGTCTATAGGCCAAAAGTATATGTTAAATTTACAACAATATATTGTTTATAATTTACAATAAAAATACATATTTATTATAGATGATAATGCATTAACTTCAAATAGAATAGTTTTGACTTGAAAGTTATAAAAGAGAAATAATTAAATACATCCATAATATGATTGGATAACAAATTTATTTTATTGACTCATGTAAATTATAATGTTCAAACAATAATATTGAATGATAACCATTTTTTATGGAAATTTTTAAAAATAGTTTGTTATATATTTATTTGTAAAATGTCAATATTTAGTTAATAGAAATTGAATATTGAAAAACATAAGGTCAAACAATATTAAAAGTACTTAATGACAAAAAAAAAAGAATTTGCCCGTTAACCCAATTCACTTGGTAGCTGCAGGGGTCGGAGTCCGAGCCTCAAATTTTCCAATTTTTCACACTTAATGTATGTGTGAATTTAGTCATTAGACTACTTCACAAAACATTATTATCTGTTACGTATTTTTTGTAATTTGTTAGAACATAGAGAATTTGGAAAGTTTGGATTATTTGGGAGGTGTATGTTTATATTTTTTTTTGGTAAGAGGTGTATGTTTATAGTTGGGGGCACGAGATATAATTTTCTCAATTTGTTATTAAGTACGGGCTTGGTGTAAAGCAGTGCAAAAATTGATCTTTATACCCCCTTTGTTGCTTCTCAGGCCCCCTATTTTGACCAAAATGCCCTTAACAAGGGATTCAGAATGCAAAATCCAAAATTAAGTAATTTTGGAACACAACTTCCGAAGCTAATTTATATAGAGAAAGACTTAGTTGTTGAAAAAAACATAGAAAACTTGATTTCAGAATGTACGTTCCGAATTGGGATTTTTTTTTTAGTATTCTTGTATTTCGAAAGTTACAATCTAAAATTGTTTAATTTCGGAACGTAACTTCCGAAATCAGTCAATATATGCCTTTCGGAACATAAGTTCCAAATCACCCTGGATCCAAAACCAGGGGTATTTTTGAGTTTTTGGGGCCCCGTAAGCAACACAGGGGGCCTGAAAAGCAATTTTCAAGCAGTGATCCACTTAAAGCCCATAATGAAATTCCAATCACTTCAAATTCTTCATACCAGCCCATATCACATCTGAAGAAGAAAAAAAAAAACAGCAAGCAACAACCGTGTTCACTATGGTGCCATTTCTGGGTTTACGTTTTTAACTCTTCTAGATACTGTATCTGAAAATCTGTATTCAATTACTATATTGTTAGATTCATTCATTGTTCAACTAAGCAGAAAGCAAGAGCAATGCAAGCTGTATCATCTGGTATCGGATATGGTCTTAAATATCAGGTCAATTTCACAATTCCACTATCAATTCTCATTTTCTCCACTCTCCATTAATTAATCTTTTGTGATCAATCTCCATTAATTAATCTAATTATTCACTTTAATTGTTTTTCATTATCTCACACTTTAGGCTAGATGCATATCAGATGTAAAAGCAGATACAGATCACACAAGTTTCCTCGCTGGAACTCTTAGCCTCAAAGAAGAAAATGAGGTATATACACACTCACGCACGCTCCAATTCAGTTTTCAATTTTCGTAGGATTTGATCTTAATAGAGTTAATCGTTACATCACATTTATAGGTACATCTGATTCGGCTTTCTTCAAGTGGAACTGAACTTTTCTGTGAGGGATTGTTTTCGCATCCCAATGAGATCTGGGACCTTGTTTCATGTCCTTTTGATCAACGGATTTTCTCAACCGTTTATTCGACCGGTATACAACATTTTCTGTTAACTTTTTTCGATATCTGTATTGATTGACAATGGTGTTTGATAATTTGCTAATTTTTGTATTGCCAACATTTTTGCAAAGATTGTTTGCGCTTCTTGTGCTTCGATTTCTTTTTAGTACATTCATTAGGCCTGTTCGGATTGATTTATTTACGCTTATTTACTTACGTAAGCAATTGTGAGATTGTTTTAGAGAGCTTACGGAAACAATCTATGACATGTCCGTGAGATGTTTTGAGCTTACAGAAACAACTTATGACATAGTAGTAGCTAATACATAAGCGCTTATATGATAAGCGTTTATGCCTAAGCACTTAATAAAATTGTTGATCCAAACAGTGCGCTAATTAGAAACTTGAAAGACTTATGAGTTATGATTACCTTTTTGTTCATAAAGGTGAATCTTATGGAGCAGCAATATGGCAGATTCCGGAGTTATATGGCGAGTTAAATTCCCCTCAGTTGGAGAAAATTACATCTCTTGAAACTCAAACCGGTAAGATTAAATGGTGAGTATGCAATTCCCTTATGCAGATTTATTCCCTCTGGATCTCTGGAGTGATGTGTTAGTTTTACTGTTTTTAACTTCGGCTTCTATTATTGGCTGTCTTACTGCCTGAAGTTTAGGTAGTTGTCAGAAGATGTTGAAGGAATTTATGCGGGGAAATTAGTTAATTATTTTGATTAAGCTACCTGTGATTTCTCCACTTCACACTATTGGATTACTGTTTTGCCTCTTTACAATATGTTTCTCATTCATATTTATATGGTCTTTTACTCTTTCTTACTAAGCATTCACTACCAAGCAGTATTCTTTGGTGGCCAACTGGAAGGCATGATAAGTTGATTAGCATCAACGACGAAAACCTGTGCCTGTGGAGTTTGGATGTTTCCAAGAAAACTGCAGAGGTACAAAGTTTATAGCGCATGCCGTTTGTGACATTGACACATGCACCACAAAAACATATGTATCTTATACTTGCATCTACATATCAGTTCAAAATCACATGCTATCATTATTCAAGTTACGATTATCCATTTTAATAAACCAACAAATGAACCCTTACCTCAAAGGGTAAGAAAACATGCTGATTTGGTAGCGTATACCATGAAAGATCACCTGGTCTTGTGCGAAAAAGAACCAAGTAGTTTCTCTCTGGACTCTAGGCATTTAAAATTCAAAAGTGAAGCGGAAAATATTTTACATTCCTTAAATTGTTATGTATGAGCAACTAATTAGTTTGTTACTTTTATTGAATTTTAAAGTGTTGTTTGAATGAGAGGCATTTTAGAAAATGATGAGATAAAAGCGACTAAGAATGGATTCATATTGTCCATAAGGGACCTAATTTTGTCCCCCTATAAGAGTTTAATTTAGGTTGGAGAATTCAAAAATTTGTCCCCCGATAAGAGTTTAATTTAGGTTGGAAAATTCAAAATTCAACATTGATATTAATTGCACAAAGTTTTATCCGAGGTTTTGTTAGGACCTAAGCTCATCTGGGTTGGGACTTTTGATAATTATATGCCTTTATGTTAATAGTCATTGCTTTTTTAAAATTCCATGGAACTTTTGGTGATTTTGACTTAGTTCCTCCACCTCCTCTCACAAAAACAACAAAAACCTAGGTACAATCGCAAGATTCAGCTGGTATGCTGCACAAGTTATCTGGAGGAGCATGGGATCCGCATGACGTGAATTCTGTTGCTGCAACTTGTGAATCATCTCTCCAATTTTGGGATGTGAGAACAATGAAGTATGTTCCTAAATTCATTCCTTTACCAATTTACTGGTTGTTCATTTTGAAATCCAATGTATTTGCCAAAATCTTCGTTCCGGTTAAATAAATTACTCGTTGCATTTCAAGTTCTGATTTTGGGCGCTGAAAGAGGGATGTATATTCCCTGAAACAAAGTAGTTTTTTTTTTTTGTCAATTAGTACCTCTTGGAATTTCATGTCTACTAATTGGATTATTTAAATTACAGGAAGACACTTTCAATTGAGTGTTCCCATGTCCGCAGTGTTGATTACCATCCTAGGAAGAGCAACATACTTGTAAGAGTTGAACTTTGTGAGCCTTGTTCTATTGATATGTGTCTTTATACCTTCCATTTGGTCTTATAATATGACTGTGTTATAACATTTTCTGAAATTCACCCATGATATAATATGGATCGTCAGAAGTTATTGTTGACATTCAATTATAGATACAAATATGCACATTACAGATAGCTTTTGTGTTCCTAGCGTCAAAATACTTTGAATTTAATTATGGGTTAGAAGTTATCCCTGATACAAATATGTAATTATGGGTTTTCTCACTTTAATTATTGTTTGAGTCTACAGAAGAAACTTTTCTAGATTGTAGTATTCGACCTCCTTTTTGTTCATGGTGGCAAAATTGAATTGCTATGTTATTTACAGGTTACAGCAGAACATGAATCAGGGATACGCATTTGGGATCTAAGAAAACCAAAAGTTCCCATCCAAGAGCTTCCAGGCCATACACATTGGTACCTATCATGTATAGTTTTAAAGCTTATTTTATTTGTTTAATCTAAATCCCCAGTCCAAGAAACCCTATTGTACGATTTCCCATCAACACCCAGGCGGAAAAAGGAAAAAATTGAAAGAGAAAAGAAAGTAGAACAGGAAACAGCCGTGCTACTAGTGCTTCCCATATGTTGTGACGATCAGCCTTTTAATGCACGAATAACCTACATAGTTTTTTTATTTCATTAAAAAATCTCCAATGAAAATGAACTATTTGATGGTAGTTATTCTTTTTCAGAGATCTGATTAGCAATATGTATTCCTTGTATTGGCAGGACATGGATTGTCAAGTGTAACCCAGAGTATGACGGAATTATCCTGGTCCTCCTTCTCTCTCTCTCTCTCTCTCTATTTTCTTTCTTTATCCTGGTCCTCCTTCTATATATATATATTTCACTCACAAATACGTACAAATAAGGCTACATTTTTTAGGGTGGATACACCCAGGATTGAGATAAACTTACTTTTAAAAGCTTTTTCTGCGCACTAGTGCACATGCATAGACATGCACAATTTTAATTTCTAGCTGCTTCCCAATTGCTGGTGAAAGATGATCTGTATTCTAAATTTCCATGTTATGGAATATTTATTTATGTCATTGAATTTGGATATTTCAGAGTGCTGGAACGGATTCGACTGTCAATTTGTGGTCGGCCTCTATTAACCTTGATGAGTTAACAACTGAAAGGTCATTTTTTTATCTTAAATTATCATTACATATTTTTATGTATTTTTTTTTATTCATCTTTGGTTGTATATTTGGCAGCCAAGCAGAGCCACCTGTCCGAGGGGTTGATCCATTGCTTAATACATACAGTGATTATGAAGACAGTATTTATGGTAAGAGCTTCAATTTTTTAACTCAACTCATGATCTTTATAGACCTCTGTTCTGTGTATCAATCTTTTATTCATTTTACAGGGCTTACATGGAGTTCTCGTGAACCATGGATCTTTGCATCTTTGTCCTATGATGGAAGGGTAAGAAAACGCGCATATATTTTTGCTTACATGTTTGGGAAAAGGAAAACACAATTATTCCCCCACAAATAAACTGATCTAAATACGCACTTTTACTCTCTTCATAACAGGTGGTTGTAGAATCTGTAAAGCCTTTCATCTCCAAAAAATGATTTTCAACATCATTGCCTTGATGTTACCATTTGTCATCTTGTTGTGTATGTCAGTAATTTCCTGCCTCTGGGGTCTCGAGATAAACAGATAAAAGACTCGACATGGTCGTTGGTGGGTTTGATGTGGCTTAAAAGGATTGGATGTTACATTGGCATGACATCTTTGACCAGGAATCATCTATAGCTTAGAAATCAACAATTTTTTGGTTGAATTTTTATCTTTCAACTTTGAATTTTTCAGTTTGGATTGTGATTTCTAGCCTATTATTTGGTTGACATCCATCTTATGTAATTCATGAAGTCATTATGTAATCTATGGAACTACACATTCTTTCTGTATCTCCCCAATTCGTCTTGCAATGTGTTCTAATTTCGTGGTAAGATAGGAATCTCTTTCCTGATTGACATTGTTTTTTTATTTTCCTTGTAGTTTATAAATTGTACAATGTGTAACTGGGAAACACAAAGCTAGATGAAATGAATTTGGTAAGGAGAGCAACTTTATCCATCCCATGTTTTTCAAAAACCGAACATAATTTTCAAGAAACATATTCAGTCGAAAAAAACTATGTTTTTGTCCTTTAATACGTCTAGACCGGAAAAAACTGTTTTCTCACAATGCTTCTTCTTTTTCTTTTCGTTTTTGATGAATTTCAAAATGCTTTTGAAGGTGGGAAAAGTTCCTTCTCTACTAAGTCATTTGCGGTCCATGCAATAGGCAAAGGGCTGTTGTGATCATGAAACACAAACCTTTGCCATCATAAATTTTACCTTAGTATTTAAGTGAATGGTTAACTTCTGGGGAGTAAGAATAAATTATTAATTAATATTATATGTAAATGTATAATGAAACAGTTGTTTAGTAGAATACTAATTGTTTTTTATTTATTAATAATTGAGATGTTTCATTTTACCTTTTAGAATTGTGAGAAACGTAATTGTAACATCGTTGATAAATTTCATGGAATTCTATTTCCTATTTTTATTGTAAAAAAACTACTCTAAAGAAAAATACATACTAATCCAATGAAATATGATTTGCACCAACTTGACATTACTCAAAGCCACTAAGGCAGGGCTGTGTTTGAGACCAGATAGTCTCTACATAAAAGTGGCTGGCTAAATTGTGGTCCTCAATATTCAAGATGGATGAAGAATGAATAAAGGAATGTGAGTGGAATTGCCATGCCCATGTTCATGTTGTGCATATATACGTGGCCACACTCCTTTCTATTTTTATTTTGAATTTGGATATAATAATGAAAAATAACATAGTATAGTATATCGGATATAATAATGAAGAATAACATTTGGTCTCCTAGTTGAAGAACAAACCAAGTACTCCTAAATCCTAATCTCAGTTGCAAGCTGACTTGTTTTTTGTTGCCACGCAAAGAGTTTAATCACCATGAATTTATTAGTACCACGTAAGCGTGTACTACTTTTGACTCAGCTTCTTATCCAGTAACCACAATTTCTCATTTTCATTGTCAACAGGTGCTTTGACGTTTCATCGTGGAATATTTGATAGACACGTGGCGGGATTGCGTTTAACAAGGTGTGGAAGGTATGATTTGGAGCATTTTCTAGTGACTAGACATGACATGAGGTTGAGTTGTGGATAAGGTGTGTGGACTTTTTGATATCCAGCGTGGAATATATTTCGAGCCTATTTTTCATTTCTATCGTGCTTGTATTTGCCTGGCGAGAATTTGATTTTGGAAAGTCTTTTAACACAAGGATATCTTAGTAGTGAATGACAAGTTTTTATTTAGATTTATTCGTCTAAATCAGACAAAATTAAAAATATTATTATCTCCTAAGTAGTTTAATAGATGGTTGTGAAGATATTTGATGGGTTTGATTAAATAAGATAAAATTTATTTGAAAGGTGTAATTTGTGGGTGCGAAACTTGAGAACTTTTAATATTGTATTATTGGAGTAATAGTTTCGAAGGTTGAGAGTTGATGTGTGACGGAATATGGTTTAAAGTATTGACTCATAAATATGAGATGGTATGCGTGGGGGTTCAATATGGTGGAAAGATGTTTGTTCAATTAATATAGTTTTACAAAGTTTTAAACATTAATTATGAAGTAATTTATCGAAGGTTGTTGGTGATGGGAGGAGCACATATTTTGGTGTGATGTGGTTGAAAGGGTTGTGTTGTGTGACAAGTATCCTAAATTATTTGATTTGTGTTTTGAAAAGTTGGTAATTGTGGCTAACATTTTTTTATGGGTGGTGGTTGTGGAGGAGGAATTTGTTTCGATGGAAATAAGAATTAGCGGGTGAGTGTAGATTTTGTTGGCTAATGTTTCTCTACATGTGAATGCATATGATTAGTGGAAGTTGACTCAAGATTTCGACTGTGTCTATATTGTCAAAGGTGCATATGACGTCCTGAGAAATGATAGTGGCACCATTGATTCTACGTTTATTGGAAATTTGGTTTGGAGAGGTGTCTTACAACCTCTTCAACTTTGTGAGGGGTGAATAGGATAATGATGAATCTACTTAACATATGTTCTTTGACTGTCCACTTTTTGCTCGTGTTTGGTGTGAGGTTTTGGTATCTTTGAATATAACACCTGCTTTGCCTAATCATAGCCCTAATAATGCTTGTCAGATATGCCAGAGAGCTTGTAGTGTATTTGATTGACGTGCATTGGATCTTATACAAAGATTTCGAAATATGCTCTCTCATCAACACGATAATAAGTCTTTGCAAATTATTGAGGATGTCAAATTTTTCTTGTGGGTTTGGATTAAATCAATGATGAAAGGGTGTTATGTTATAATGTGAGTCGAGTTGGATCAGATTTTATCAAACCCTTTACCCGACCCAATCTAGCTTATCTATTTCATAAAAAAATTCAAAATTTATATTTAATAAACATGATACCAGACTCATTTAGATAAAATGCAGTTTGGATTAGATAATCAGATTAAACGGGTCACCCTGACCCATTAACACCCCTATAATTTATATATTTAGCCTGTCTAAATGTTTTTTGCCATTGAGGTATAGTGTTAGATCTTTTTCTATGTTGTCTTTGTGATTATTTTGGTTATGAGTTGTGGTATGGTATGAATTGAATTGTTACATGTGTATTTGTTTTTCTCATGAGTTTAATGGATATGTTCTGTCAGTGTAAATTAATTTTATACTGACATTCAGTAAGAATTAATCATTTGTCCATGTCATACAATTGAAGGGGATGTAATGGTGTGACTTGACGAAATACACGGTTGATATCGAACAATAATGTAAAATTGATGTACATTGTCTATACATATACTATTTTATTTTTTCTCATTGTGACACATCTTGTGATCACAAGAGTTTTTAATGAATGGTTGCTCGTGAGTTTTTTCTCTTTAAAATGAAATAACTACCCCAGTAGGTTATATCTTAGTTGACTATAAAAGAACTTATAATCAAAATGTTTTGGGTGAAGTGAATATTATTATTTTTTTGTTAGTTTTCATTAAGAGGTTTTTATGTGTTTGGCATATGATGCATCCAATGACCTAAAAGTTGTTTAAAAAGGACAAAGGAATCACCACATGCACAAGATTAAAATTTATATATAATCCATGTGAACAAAATTAGAAAAATATAATTTCAACTTTTTTCATGAGAACAAAACTAGAAAAATATAATTAACGATGTTTTTGAATGTCAAAGTCAAACATCATTTAAATTTTTTACTTTTGCTTAAACTACTATTAACAAGAACAATTTTTTTTTACGTGAACTGTTAACTTAAAATGAAGGAAGTAAGTAATTTCCAAATTAATACCAAACAAAAAGTAATTACCAAATTACTAAAAATGTTTGACATTTGATAGTGTAAAACTTTCTATACTAAATAAAAGTGCTTACAAATAAATATTCAAAAAAACATGTTAAATTAAATTAGAACTAAATTGTTAAACTAAATAATCTTTAAAAAATTTACTAGGACTAGTTTACATATGCATTTACAAACTCACATATCGGATGAGATTAATAAAGATAACGATGCAACAAGTTTTGATAAACGGTGAATAACTTAAAGATTTAGAGTCTATTTGCATCAGACTTATTTTTAAGCTTATACAAAATAATTTATGCAAATAAATAATTTTTTATGTATTATAAAGAGTTTATTTTTACTTATATATAAAACTAGAGGGAGTAACTATACTAATACTAATGAAAAGGCAGAAAGTCTAATAAACAACAAAGAGTTCTATCAAACATCTAATCACCAGGAAAAAAACATGTTGCCTCCCGAGTCAAAAAGCTTGAACTATATCAATATGTATTAATTTAATTGTGAGATACCGATTCAAACAACATTAGTAATAAGCTTGCAAGTGCGCTAAACCAAAAAATTAAGGTTATAAAAATAAAAAGCAGCGCAAGGGATCATCCATCGAGAGTGAGTATATGCCATCTGCGTTAAAAATAATGGTTTAGTGAGAGTAATATACACATGCAAATAATAAAACAACCTTTGAACAAACAATCAAACATCGATCTATAAAACCCGACTAAAGATAATAGATCTCCAAAAGTGCAAAGTTTAAAAGGTTTAAGTATGCAGATAAATAGCCCTTACAATTTGAAATCTATTGAAAGAACAAAAAACAATAGTTAAACAACCTACGCAAAAGCAATAACATAACCTCACTTGTGAGTCTATTTAAAGGTTAAAAACGCTTATGCAATAAATATTACTTGACTTCACACCAATCTAACTCGATACGAAGGAGATAGTCATTTGTCTCTACGGTCTTTAAACATTCGCCAATCTTGATCATTTTAGCACATGACAACTTTTGATCGGAGACACCAAATGATAGGTCTACATCGACGATTAGAGAGGAATATGAGGGCACGATAATCGTAGACCTTGAAAGTGGAATTGAAGAATCATTACTTATTTGAACTTGATCATCCCGAGTCCTCTTGAACAAGACACTCCGGTAGTGGTCTTTGTCATAGCGCGATGAATAATCATAATGACTATATTGAGTTACAAGGCTACCCCAAACCTTAGGATTAAGGTTAAAACTCCTTGTTTTGAAGTTTAACAATACCTTAATGGTAACACGTACTGCTTCATCGAAGATTGAATAATGTATAGCAGCAAATCCTCCATGTTGACCCTGAATTAAAGAACACAGCTGCTTCTCATAACATGAATAACCAAGAGTCGAAGCCGCCCAGTGCACATAGCCTTTGATAGCTAAACAACCCTCAATATCCTTAATGTCAAACTTCATTTTCAGTGAACTACAATCGTCAAAAACCCGAGAGCCATCTGGTATAGGTATGGATTTCAAATTTTTAGATAACCCCAATGCCTCATTTTCATCTCTTTTAAAGATATAACAAAGTTCTTCATCATCACGTAAAACTTCAATTGAACCGTAAATCTGCACCATTTTTGACTTTTCTTGACCAATGAAGACGGAGAATATCTCCACAGCAGTAGATGACCGCGGTTTATGTTTATGAGAGCGAAGACACCTAACAAGCATTTCAAACAAAAGAAAATAATATTAATATTAATTTCATATTCAAACAACATATTAATTCACAGACATTAAACAGTCACATGTTATTATTATAAATTATAATTCCTATGAAATCAAGAATCCATGTACAGTCAAATCAAACAAATGAACAAACAACTCAACTACCATAGTAGCACCATTGATTCTATGTTTATTGGAAATTTGGTTTGGAGAGGTGTCTTACAACCTCTTCAACTTTGAGGGGTGAATATGATAATGATGAATCTACTTAACATCTATTCTTTGACTGTCCACTTTTTGCTCGTGTTTGGTGTGAGGTTTTGGCATCTTTGGATATAACACCTGCTTTGCCTAATCATAGCCCTAATAATGCTTGTTAGGGTTTGCTTTTAAATACCAGAAAGAGATGCCAGAGAGCTTGTAGTGTATTTGATTGACGTGCATTGGATCTTATACGAAGATTTCAAAATATGCTCTCTCATCAACACGATAATAAGTCTTTGCAAATTATTGAGGATGTCAAATTTTTCTCGTGAGTTTGAATTAAATCAATGATGAAGGGGTGTTATGTTATAATGTGAGTCGAGTTGGATCAGATTTTATCAAACCCTTTACCCGACCCAATCTAGCTTATCTATTTCATAAAAAATTCAAAATTTATATTTAATAAACATGATACCAAACTCATTTAGATAAAATGCAGATTGGATTAGATAATCGGATTAAATGGGTCACCTTGACCCATTAACACCCCTAGAATTTATATATTTAGCCTGTCTAAATGTTTTTTTGCCATTGAGGTATAGTGTTAGATCTTTGTCTATGTTCTCTTTGTGATTATTTTGGTTATGAGTTGTGGTATGGTATGAATTGAATTGTTACATGTATATTTGTTTTTTTCATGAGTTTAATGGATATGTTCTGTCAGTATAAATTAATTTTACACTAACATTAATCATTTATCCATGCCATACAATTGAAGGGGATGTAATGGGGTGACTTGACGAAATACACGGTTAATATTGAACAAGAGTATAAAATTGATGTACACTGTCTATACATGTACTATTTTCTCTTTTCTCATTGTGACACATCTTGTGATCACAAGAGTTTTTAATGAATGGTTGCTCGTGAGTTTTTTCTTTTTAAAATGAAATAACTACCCCAATAGGTTATAACTTAGTTGACTATAAAAGAACTTATAATCAAAATGTTTAGGGTGAAGTGAATATTATTTTTTTTTTTTGTTAGTTTTCATTAAGAGGTTTTTATGTGTTTGGCATATGATGCATCCAACGACCTAAAAGTTGTATAAAAAGGACAAAGGAATCACCACATGCACAAGATTAAAATTTATATATAATCCATGTGAACAAAATTAGAAAAATATAATTTCAACTTTTTTCATGAGACAAAACTAGAAAAATATAATTAATGATGTTTTTGAATGTCAAAGTCAAACATCATTTAAATTTTTTACTTTTGCTTAAACTACTATTAACAAGAACAATTTTTTTTTTTTTACTTGAACTGTTAACTTAAAATGAAGGAAGTAAGTAATTTCCAAATTAAGACCAAACAAAAAGTAATTACCAAATTACTAAAAATGTTTGACATTTGATAGTGTAAAACTTTCTATACTAAATAAAAGTGCATACAAATAAATATTCAAAAAAAACATGTTAAATTAAATTAGAACTAAAATGTTAAACTACATAATCTTTAAAAAAAATTAAAACGCTCAATATAAAAAAAAATACAAAAATTATTAGGTCGGATGTCGTGGGCGGCGTTTGAACTTCAATATTTTCACTTTGTGTTATTGACTTGTTATTTTATCTATTTATAAAAAAACTAAAACACTAAATAATAGTAATATAAAAAGAACTAAAACCCTATATAATACTAGTAATCTATACTAATATATAAAGGGGATACAAATTTTTGGGATGACTTTTTCAATATTCCTATTTTACCCTTAAAAAAACTACAAACAAAAAAAACTAAGCACAACTTCCACATAAAAGTAGGTTTTCAGTTTTTAAGCCACAACAAAAAATGAGGTTAAGTAGTTATCATTTAACTAAGTCCAATAAAAAATGAGATTAAGTAGTTATTTATATTTGCACAATAGAGAATATCGATCACAACAAAAAAAAAATATCGATCACACAAACGGGCACGTACCCGTTTGGCGGCTAGTATACTATAAAAAAAACTTTAATAAAAATAAATAAATAAAACTCCACAAGACAGTGATTTTGGTGTTTCTCAAGTCTGATCCAACAAAGATACCCCCGACGTTTGAAGAAATAACACGTGGCACAAGGAAAGTGGAATAAGAACAGAGGTACAGAAATGGTGGCGGGACCCACATGCTCACGTGTATATGTATATGTATACACTGAGCAAATCTCGGTTTTCGTAGCCATGGTCGAATCCCACCCCGGATCTGATCTCATCGCTCTCACATTCACATTCAAAACCCTCTCCTCAATTTTCAACTTTCCAATAACTCACTCCTCACTCTTAAATCAAATGCTTCAAACCAAATATTCCATTTCCTCAACACACCCACACTCTTTCAACAAATTTCCTTCCAATTTTAACCTCATTATTCTCATTATTACAAAACGGTTATAACAACCAAGAGAGAGAGAGAGTGAGAGTGTGTGAATTTGGCAGTTACACATTGCATTGCATTGAGCTTAATTTGTCAATGTTACTTATTCTCCATTAATGGCGGCGAGTTCTAGAGGCTTCTCAACAACTCAATTCGATTTCAAGCTCAGAGTAACGCGACTCAATGTTGTTCAATTACCTAACAATTACTTCCCGGAACTATGCCGTAGAAAGCGAAGAAAGATGTGTTTCGATGCTGAACGAGTTCGACTCGGTAATCTCAAATTTCGGTGCTGTTGTTCTGACTCGGTTACTCCGATTCGTAGAACGAGTGGACCTGATAAAATCGAGGAACGGAGATTCGATCCGAAGAAAAACTCTCACATTCATAGAGTTAGGACTCAAGCTACTCCTCCTGCTGCAATGCCTTTCGCTTCTCCACTGTATGTTTATTGTTAACATCAATTTTGTGTTTCTTGTGTTCAAATTCGTTGCATCTTGTTTAAAATCGCTATGTTGATGAAAAATTCAAACTATCTTAGTAGTTAAATGAAATTATAGTATGAATTTGTGGTTTTCGTGTGACATTAGACCTTTAGTGTGTTCATACTTGCTAATTTATTCAATTTCATAGTTTCATTGATTGTTTAAATGTGTTGACGATGTTCTGAACAAGATTCATGCATTAGTGATAACCTACTCGGTCCTAACCGTAATTTCTGGTAATTACTTGTGGAGTGGATTGTATAACAGTAATGCAAGTGAAATTACTTTCTTTTATTTTTTTTGTCAAGTAGCCTAATGGTTAGAAATTACACCTTAAAGGTAAATAAATGGAGTTTCCGAAGTTTGAACCCCAGCTTCTGTATATATTATGTGTTGTCCCTGCCGACCGAGCTAAGCTCGCGGGACATGCAAGTGAAATTACTAAGATAGTTATTTTGGAAGCCTAGGGTTTTTTTTCCTTTCTTTTTTATGTTTTCTAACTTTTCTTAGAACTAATCAGCGAGATGCCGGTGATGATTATATGACTATCTTCTGGTTTGTAAGAGATGGAATTGGTTTTATACATATTCACTCATTATGTAAGAATTAAGATACATAAACTGTGTAGTTGACTTGATACTTGATCGATGAGTGTACTATATTATATTAAAGAATGTTATTAGGAGTACATGATTAAAATGGAAAAGAAGGACTAAGCACTAAGCATACTTCTCACCTTTTTCTTTCTCTCTATGCATTTATTCTTCACTGTTTAATTGGCAAAATGAATGATGCTCCTTTTTCTGGAAGAAATTATATCATGAAAATTGGCTTTTGTTTATACTTTTTATTACAACCTACATTAGCTGGAACTTTTTCTCAATGATTATGATGCTTTATGCAATTGATGGCCACAGGTCCATTTTGAAGCAGGAAAAATTCTTTCCCCGTTGCACCCCAAGAAATTCTGGTCCACAGTCACGTGACACCCCGCCAAAAAGAGGTAGTTTATCATCGATATAATTCTTTATGCCTTTTATTTTTACCAAACATTGATGAAGGGAATTTTAGTTGTTTTCTATTAGTCAATCCTGGAATGTTGAATATTATATATGTTTGTGTTCACTGGTTCCTAAACAGACACAGGTATAGCAAATGAAAAGGACTGGGGCATCAGCCTGTTAAATGAAAATGTTAAGGAGTCCGGCACCAATGAAGATGGGAGTACCTGGTACAGAGAAACTGGGGAAGAGCTGGGTGAAAATGGATATAGATGTAGATGGACAAGAATGGGTGGTCAATCCCATGATGGTTCTTCAGAATGGAAAGAAACGGTATTTATACTTTTAATACTTGAATGTCATTTTTTGTTAACGAATTGTGGGAATAAATCTAAAGAAACAGTGTATGTTAAAGTAAATTTTTGAATGAAAGCTATCTTTTCTCTTCTATCTTACTGAGAACTTTAGTTTGTGCTCCAATAGCCTTAGAGCATTTTCTCACCAATTACATGAAACGACAGTAGCTTAGGTAATGTCTTAGTATGCCTAGCTAGTATGCATATAATGAGAGGATCATGGCAAGTAAGCACTTACCTTGAAAGTATTGAGCACATTCAAACACTTCTATTAAAAATTTCAGTTTTAATGTAATTTATTTATGTACTTTCAATTGTTTTTGTTTTCCTCAGTTCTGAACTGCTTGTGGATATTGGATAATCTGGATATAATTCTATGCTAATTTGACAGTTAATAATAAAAGAGTGCTTTTTGGAACCCTTTTATTTGTTTTTAAATTTATATAACTCATCTGACTTGTTATTGCAATGTTCAGCCTCATGCATTATCACAATTTATTTTTGAATAAACCAAGGAGTTAATGATTCCTTTGACTTGACATCAGTTATTCGTTCATATATTTTGAGCACATTTCTTAAGCTTTTCTTTTTTGTAGCTGAATTTAATTAGGCATGATTGGAAGCATGTTAGGTTTTTTTATAACCCCATCCAATGGTTTCCTAGGTGGATTTATTTTTAATATGATAGATTGACAGTATTCAGGACCCTATCAGTATCACACCCCAGGTGGATTCATTTAATTGGCTTTATTGATCTAATTGACAGTGGTGGGAGAAGAGCGACTGGACTGGATATAAGGAGCTAGGTATGTTACTTCCTTTATTATTTGACATAGAAGCATTACTGAAAGTTCATAAGCATTCTTAATGTGTGTCTGGGGCCATTCTAAATTACTCTGGGCAGAAGTACATGATTGTATTATCTAAAAGATAGTTTGAGGGGTTCAAACCTACTGAAAGTTCATAAGCTTGTTGTTTGTACATTTAACATTATTTTGTAGATTTATTACGTTAACTGATTTTTAATAACATCTATATGTACGTATAAATATAACGTTAGGCTAATCTATGATTATTTTTACATATCAAAATGTGTTCCTTCATATTGCCTACTAATATCTGCAATTCTTCAACATCTACAAAAAATTATAAATTTTATGTCGAGTTTAATGAATAGATTACTATGACTGCATTATTGTATTATAACCTAGAGAGAGTCAGACCAAATGAATAAAGTGATATTAAAAATATCTTCCCACCAAATTATGGGATAGCTGATCTGAAATTTCGTACACTATCCTAATCTGTCTCACAGATGATAAACAGATTATGCTGCTAGCATGTCATCCAAAGTTTTTTTTTTCTTTCACTAAGCCATCATTTATGCTTTATCATCTGAGCTTCATTAAACCATTGTCTGAATCAACTGCCATTATAATCCAGTGATATAATTGATTGAAGAAATACAGAGTAGCAGGGTTGTTATGTCATGATTTGTTTAACTCTTGAATAGCCTAACCTGTAAGTGCATGCAATTAATTTTGTAAGTTCTCACAGGTGTGGAGAAATCTGGCAGAAATTCTGAGGGGGATTCTTGGTGGGAAACATGGCAAGAAAATCTTCATCAAGATGAATGGAGGTCATTGCTTTATTTATATGTTTGATGTGAATAAGTAAACCCCATGAATTATTTACATAACTTCTTTCTCATTTCAATTTTGGTTAAATGTGCAGTAACATAGCAAGAATAGAGAGGAGTGCACAAAAACAAGCAAAATCCGGAACCGAAAATGCTGGGTGGTATGAGAAATGGTAAGTTGATGTAATTTACAAAACAAAATCTGGTATCTCTATGCATTATTAATGGATCAAATGCATTTAGAATTTCTAACTCTGTATAATTTACTTAGGTGGGAAAAATATGATGCTAAAGGTTGGACTGAAAAGGGAGCACATAAGTATGGTAGACTGAATGAACAATCGTGGTGGGAAAAGTGGGGAGAGCATTATGATGGAAGAGGATCTGTTCTCAAATGGTACGCATTATAGCCTAGCTGATTCATTTCTTTTAGCAACGATAATCAACAGTGTATAGGCGGGTCTCGTTCCTTTTAAATTTCTTGTTTTCCATGCTTGTTCTCTCCGTTTTTGACTCCTAAATAAATTTATTTCCCTGTTGATTTCTTTGGATACAAGGGGATTGTTTGGCAGTTTATTATAATTTCAAACCTGAAAGAGTTCATTTTGTTCTAGTCCTGAATTTTATCTTCTCGGTGCTTTCTTTTCCTTGCTTACACCTCCTCAGGACAGATAAATGGGCTGAAACTGAACTTGGAACAAAATGGGGAGACAAGTGGGAGGAGCGGTTCTTTAAAGGCATAGGTTCGCGTCATGGGGAAACTTGGCATGTATCTCCAAGCAGTGAACGTATGTTGTATTTACTACTCCATAATTTTATATTTACATCTAAAGTTGTCTTTCACATTCATTTCATATTTGGTTCCATTTGAAGTTTTTCAGAGTGCACTCAATGATGTAGTCTTGGAGGTTTTCATTTCATTTAAAGCTTGAGTCATCCCATAGAATTAATAAAATATAAGATGCATTACACATGACCTTTCTTAAGGTGTTAATCATGTGTCTCGTGACTCTGAAAAGTTGGACTTGTCTTTACTCCGATGTCCATTAAAATGGGGCTTCTCTTATTGATTCAGTCCTCCAGCTTTCTGGGTTTTCTCCTATAAGTCTATGTTCCAAGTAGAGGTGGCTGTATTGATCTGTCTGGCGTGTCCCTCTCTCTTCCCCCTTATACATGCTTGTTACGTGGTTTTCACTCTTTTAACATCACCATGTGGTTTATTTTTTAAATTCAATGCATTTGCCAGGTTGGTCAAGAACTTGGGGAGAAGAGCACTTTGGAAATGGGTATGGAATCAAAAGTTCTATAAACTGATTAGTTGATTTATTTGTGCAAATGAGCTTAAAAGTGACTTGGATTATTGTATAGATCTGAATGACTGTATACAATGTCGCAGTTTTGTTATCACTTCCTCAAAATGCTTTCCTGAAATGTCACCTCTCTGTTACACTTGCTAATTGGCTTGGTTTTTGGGTGCAACAGAAAAGTCCATAAATATGGAAATAGCACAACCGGTGAGAGCTGGGATATAGTTGTAGACGAAGAAACTTATTATGAGTAAGGATATTCTTTTCTACATCCTACAAATCTACTGCATTTTTATTTCTCTCTAGTTACCCATATTTCTACCCGTAAATTAATTAAAGATTATGATGCATGGGTACTCCTAAATGGTTTTTTTACATGTACTTGGTACATACCAGCGCCAATAAATGTTTGGTATACTTAGCATTATTAAATTCTTATTTTGCCTTTAACTCAATCAGGAGAAAAGTTGGACTGATTACATTTACTTTATAGCAATATAGATATTGCTTATATCTTTTTAAATTTGATTTTGTCTCTCTTGTATGAAGGGCTGAACCTCATTATGGATGGGCGGACGTGGTTGGCGATTCAAGCCAATTACTATCAATTGAGCCTCGGGAGAGGCCGCCTGGTGTCTTCCCCAATTTAGACTTCAGTTCACCTCCATCTCCATCGCCCCAAGCAGATGATGACTCACCAGATGATTTGCCCTCGTCACAATGAAAACTGGACTTACAAGCACCATCGTTTATTTTGCTTAATTTTAGAGTAATCATGTTATTAAGAGGAACTCCATTTGTGAAAGATATATATTGTAGATTAATCATTTTATTCATTCTTTCCATCTTAATGATTTTTCTCATTATTTTTCCATTTACTTTAGATACATTCTTCTGGTACAAGAGTTCATCTAAAAAAAAGAAAAAATTCTGGTACTTGAATTATTCGTAACCAAAAATTAAAAACATCGCTTGAACTTTTATGTTTTTCATTTTGATGTCGGACAAATCTGTCGCACTCGCACTACCAAGCTGGCTGCCCCTGCAGATCTGGTATTTCTATTTCTTTACTCAAGGCAATGACCATACAGATTAGTCTCTTAAATTATAGCTTCTTTAGCTAACTGGTCTAATATAAGAGTTTAAGAGTCAATAGACTCTCTCTTACACACACACACATGCACACAATTTGAGATAGTAAAATCTACATACAATTTAAACTAAATGTATATAAGAAATTATCTGTTTTTAAAAAGGGCTAGCTATACCTACCAGGTCACCAGACCACTACTGATATGTTCACTTCAACACAAAAACATAAGTTGGCATCCTCTTGCTTCTATAAGTAAGTTGACAGTATCAATGTCAAAGATAGATAGATATTAACGAAAGTATATGTCTGGCAACTTGCCTCAACGAAAATATACAGATTTTCCTACTTCCTAGGAAACTCAATTTTGTATGCAGCTGGATGTCGAATGACTGTCCTTCTATTCCACTCATTGCTCACTTCTGATGACCACTTCTCAGATTCAATTATATGTCCAAACACCCACAATATTCAGCATCAAACCGCTCTTAAAAATGCACAAATTGTTCATATGATTAAATATTCAAGATGTCTTCATACTATAGCCACTTCAAATTCAGCTCAGCAAGTATTGAGAAATATGTGATATTTTCTGTTTCCGGTATCTGTGCTTTATTAACAACTTTTAAAGCAGCGGCTGCTTAAGGGGTTATGACAAAATAGTCAACAGGTAGTCAACACTGAATACTGCAGCTTCACTAGTCTGATATAATTTCCTCTAACTCTGGATCCTCAAAATTCAGAGTTTCATAGTCTGACATTGTTTCATTGAACATAGCATTATCTGTAAGATCATTCTGATCATCTTCATCATCATTATCATTGTCATTATCATCATCATTATCATTATCATCAACATCCACCTCGTCATTTGCTACATCTTTCTTGATTGCATCATCCTTTGAAAATTTTCTAGGGTCAGAATTTTTGGCCGCTTTGGCCACAGAATCTTCACATATGCAGGTAGATGGATTCTCATGAAACCCGCCTCTACCAGGTCTAACCTCCTTTGGCTCCCCAATGAAGCCTTTCTGGAACCTACGAACACTAGAAGCAAAAACATCCCAAGTCGAATTACCTCTGTTCATGAACAACCGGTAGAGTTTTTTAGCATTTGGACGAATGGTTGGTTTGTGCCCAAAGTATCTCCTAGAAGAAAATGCACAGAAAGCTAATTAGCAAGAGTAGATATTGGTGACAAACGGAAACTGAGAAAAAAATGCAAATGGAGTAGACCATACCTTCGTCCGGCTAATATTTTAGCCATGTTACCATTATTATTGGTGACAAACACATCGCTTTCATCACAAACGATAAAATCAAGTGCAGCCATGCGAGAAGAAAACGTAGAAAACGGTTCTAATTCTTCCTTGGTAGCAATGGTTTCTTTTGAATGGTAATGAGGAAATAATGCTTTGAGAGGTGCCAATGTTTCTTCCCCTCCATATACTTCCCCAGATGCAACATAAATATGAACATCAGAACCATACCCCAACGCTCTTAGCATTAGACCAACTTCTTCTGGGGTTAACGGGCATCTTCCCTGCCTCCTGGCCCTATCAGGATTGCTTTTCTGCATATCAATATACCTTAAATTATTCATACTCTTTTTTAACCAGTTTTCTCATGCAAACATAGCCAGGCGAAATATTCTCTACATATATTGCCTATTTACTCAGCATCCACAAGCAGGGTTAAAGACCGTTAAAATGTTAACAGCCATTGATGAATGATGATATTCATTTAAAGAAAAACCCAGTCAAGTTATTACGTAATTACGTACTGTGAAATTATAACAGTTGATGTCATGTGATTTTGCATAACTACTCTAGCATTCAAAAATATCGTCTAATAGTGAATAAGTGGATACATTTTTCAATATCTCTTAATAAACTATGGTTGGTAGTAAAATTTAACATTCGAGCCTTACATGTAGTGTCTTCCATCTCCTCCTAATTGTGCTCAGTTCCTTCTGCTCCTTCTCTCCTCCACCATAGTCACATCCAGAAAATGCAAGCATATCAGGCTCAAACCTGTCGCAGGAAAAGTGGATTGCATTTAGAAACTATTATCTGTTATTCTCCCTAATAGGATCTATGAAGCACGAGACAAATATTTGTCATTGATACATAAAAAAATATGGGACAAATATTTATCATAAAATTAAAATTTTAAATGAACTTTATTTTTAATGTTTGTTATTTTATCTATAATTTTCTCAAACAATTGGTTTAACTATTCTTATTATTAATAACATCTTTTTTATTAATTTGTTCCTGATCTAAATGCAACTTACAAACAAATACGCTTCAACACCCAGCCCGTGCTTAGCACAGGTATGTTGCTAGTTGTCTGAATAAAATCAACAAGACCAAGTGCAGTCTATAGACCTAGTCGATATGAAGGTCTCAGATTCTCAAAATTTAGTTTAAGTATACATCTTTATGCACACACATGTGCGAAAACACACAACCAGAACAATTAGCCGCTCTACTCAATCTTAGAGTATGTCCAACAAAGAAAAACCATGATAACTAAGATCCTTGGGTCAAATACTTGGGTCTGCGCTGCTGAACTTTGGGTTTTGTTTTTTTTGGGTGGTGAAAAGTAATACTTCAAAGTTATTATTAACCACTGAACTTGGTTTTAAATCAAACAAATGTGACCTTTTACTCTTTACTGTACATGGCCATCAGCACTCTCTTTTTGTGCTAAATTATGAGGATGACATTATTGTAACAAGGAGTTCTATTGATCTTATTCAGCGGTTGATTGCTAAATTGAATTCTAAAGTTGCTCTCAAGCATCTTGGTACACTTTATTATTTTCTGAGGATCGAAGACAGGAGGCTTAAGAATGGCTTCTTACTCCTTTTACAAGCCACCAGATGGTATTCAAGAGTAGCTAGCTAGAGTACAAATGTTCCAAGCTAAAGCTATTTCAACTAAAATGCTTGGTGGCTATAATATAATGTCAATTTCTGTCTCAGCCTCTAGAGAATCATTGAAAGTGGTGCTGAGATTTATTATATACTTACAAAGCACTGATAATCATGATCTTCGTCTTAAACCTTTTGTTCCAGATAAAAAATTAGCAATAACAGTCTACTCCCTACGGTCTCATATATAAGCAACAAAACAAAAAAATTGAAAGTCTCAAATATAAGCAAAAGTAACATCTAATCATTACAATAAATGTCACTTTTCCAAATATATCCCTACTTTTTTCACATTCCCATTTTTTTAACGGTTTCCAAGTCAAAAGATAGGGGTAAAATTAGAAAAGTGTATGACTTAAATGCATTTAGACACTCTTCTTAAAGGAATAGTTTTTTTGTAAATTTGCTTATATATGAGACCGGAGGGAGTACCTGTGATGCAAATTTGGGAAGCTGACCCAGATGCTATAAAGTCCACTTCTGGGTCTCGTGTATTTTAAGGTCATACATTGGTTTCTTGGTGGTATAAGAAACAACCTCAGGTGGCTATATCTAGTGCAGAATGCAGATGTTGAATCGCGTAGCAAATTTATGGATACTACTACTACATTATAGTTTTAGTGGTTACCAAATTAATGAATTTGACTGATAAGATTACATGGGCAAATTAACTAAACAGGACAGACAAACAGATAACGAGGGAAAAACAGACTACCTCAAATGCAGTGCAATGTAATGCTTCTTTCTCATCCTCATCCGCCGGACCAGTTTTTCACCCATTTCTTGTATTGGATCGGTAAATCTTAGAGCATGGTAATTAACTCTACATCTCAACTTCTGATACTCAGTATCCAACCTGTTTGCAAGTCTGTAGTCAAACTTGTTGAGTTGAACAGCCTGCCATATAAATGAAGCAACAAGATTAAATATATTTCCTCATAATCAAATATTCATATAGTTATTGTCCCATTGATAATATTCATCTTACTAGATAAAGTGGTCAGAATTTAAAGCATTGATTACTTGTCTATTAAAGCTAAAAAAGGATAGCTGGTACAGACTGAAACTTTCATTACTTCAAAAAAAAAATCCTAAAAAACTCCAGCCATATCAAGCAAACAGAGCGTCCTATTTTGATAACCAAAATCAGCCAATTTATAGAAACTAGGACTTTAAGTGGGTTAAATTTGGGGACTAGGTTTGACTATTTAATGATCATAGAGTAGGTTTTCTCAGTCATCAGATGACTAACATGGATCAGATCAATCTAAAAAATGGTTTTAGGAAAATCATCGGGGGAAAATGTGGATCTGGCAAAAAGTCCAATTATAAGCTCACTTGGCAAATAGAAAAGGTTCAGACATGTTTTAAAAATTTTGGTAAAATATGAGAGATATCCTAGCTAAACTCAGAAGATACTTCAGGCACCATAGATGGGGATTAAAATTCATTAGACAACCAATAGATTGGTAGCCTAATGAAGGAACCTGAGAAAATCATTATTTAAATGCATCAAATCCATCTAAAATACACTTACTATAACATCTATCACATAAATATTTGGACTCTAGTCCTTAATATAAAAGCAGCTAAGAACTTCCTATATTACTGTTATATATCTTCCAAGCAATAAATAACAATCAAACTAAGAGATGAAGGTACCTCCTAATTAACAGGGATAATATAATAAGTTGTACAATACAATACGTTAGTGGTACTAGTAATACTATTGAGAAATACAAACTTACATGCTTTTTCACGAGTACAGGCAATATACGATTTAGATAACATTTTTCACTACATTTCCTTGGAACACGCATTCTGTATGCAGATAATGATTTCCTTCCCTTACTAATACTTGGGAGTTGCTTGATAATTTTCACATCATTTGACAAAGATGAGGTAAACCAATCAACATCAAATATCTCTGAAAAGTTACTGCAAAGGGTAAAGTATGATCTTGTATCACAAACTAGCATACATCACTCAGGATAATACAGTTCAATAAGAGCCAAGTCAAATTACAATATGTCCTATCAGCAACTGACCTAGAATCTTTCCAGTAAGATCGTTCATCCAATTTTGGAACAACCAGAGTAGCATTCAAAATTCGCGCAACAACAACAGCATCTGTAATCTGCCAATTGCAGAAGCAAAAACGTTGATAATGAGAGATGAGTTTGCAAACAATAAGCACCAACAACAGTCATTATATATAGCAGTATACTATCCGTTTTTTTTACAGAAGTATAGTATCCTGATTTGAATTGTAACAAAACAGAAAAGAATTACTGGTTTCAATACTCCAGAATTCGCAGCAAACAATTTACTGAGACTTTTTTTTAAAGCCGAGCAGGTAGGATCCAAAAACATAAGGGATACATCTCTTTCACAGATGCTAGCAATAGGATTCTCAACAAGATTTAAGACATTCATGAGTAACAAACTAAAAATGTGCCAAGAACTAATGATCCATGATTATTTGAATAATATATACGGCTCCAACTCCAATAAGTTTATTCCCTTTTCTCATCAAATGCCACATTACTTGCTACAGCATGAACAAGTTGATTTTATTTGACAACCTTAATCTAACGCAAATCTGATTGAGGAAACATGAGTTTCTGAGTTCATTTCACATTTATTCAATTTATTCAGAGCCATACTTTAAAAAAGAAAATAAAACCATATACATGAAATCCATGCGCGACCATAACAGTATTACTATTAATGATAATGACAATAGTCCAGAAAAGTACCCCAGTTCTTTGTTGATTCAAGCCTCCACTAGTTGCAATCAACAAATAGCGATTAGGTTTTGTTATTACTTCAGGTTCTGCCATTGAAAAAGCATAGTTATCAGTCATTTTCATACAAATTCATATCCACCAAACCAAATCAAGTTTCAAACAAAAAGTTTCACATCACATCAATTGATTACTGAACCAAAAAAGATATACATTACACACTTTGAAACTTGCTACTGGCATTGCTACAACCGTAAAAGTGCTCGGAATTTCTAGAACTCCACAAATCACGACTCAGTTTTCCTCCATCTTTCTGATCGTTATCAATATCAAATCAAAACAAAATCAAACAAGCAAGGAATCAAGATCCAATAACAAAATCACGAAAAACATACATCAAACACAAATAGAATCCAGAAAAAGCCCTAACCGGAACGCTGAACACAGATTTTCCAATCTCATCGTTCGTTTTAACGGTATCCTGTAGAAAATGAAAACACAAAAACAGTGATGAATTTATGATCAATTATCGTATAGAGTAAATGTTGAGAGAGTGAGTGAGATTACCGTGGCGTATTGGCGTCTCCGGTGGATATGATCGTCGGATTCGATGGGAGAAGGAGCTAGAAAGGAAAGCACGGCGAAGAGAAAAAGTAGAACGGCGGCGACGGCAGAAATCATCGGAATCATAAGACGGAAGCGTTGGTAAAAGTTGTTATTCCGCCGCCGCTGAGGTGCCATTTTTCTCCTCCTTGAAGCAGAGAAGAATGGGAGGAGAACACCAAATGACCAAATTGATAAGTGTGTATTATTATAATTTCATCTTCAAATTCAATTCATCATCATACATCATCATATACTAGTATTTTAATAGTAATTATTATATTTATTATATTATTATTATACAGAAAATATATAAAATAAAATGAAATGAGTTGAGGTTGAGCAGTAGCAGAGGAATGCGTTATGCGTTGAAATCTGTTAATTGATTGATTGATTGATTGATGTGAGAGAGAATATAGTGAGTGAAATGGAAATGGAAGTAAAACAGAAAAGAGTGTGAATAATGGCAAGTGGCTGGGGATGTGGAGGCACTAGAAGATGGTTTTCTTGTTTTTGACAGTAATTAGCATCATCGCTTCTTCCATTGCGTTCTCTATTTTGCCAGTTTTGTTATTTGGAAATGGAATTTCGATGCTTTTTTTTCCCTTGCACGTGCCCACGTGGACTCTCGTGCTATCGACGTTCTGTCTCTTGTTTTTCTAATTAACAAACGCAAATACGCTTTCGGTTCATCGAAATTTGAGGATTGTTTTTTTGCTAGCAACTACTGTGTGCATAAGTTCACGGATTGGGTTGGTTTCATTTAAACGAAGCCCATTATTCTCTTCGATTAAATTTTAGGGTCCGCTTGATTGAAAGGAAAGAAAGATGAAAGAATTTTTTTTTTTGCATAAATCGATAATTTTTTTTTTCTTACAAATTCAAACTTATATTATATATATAATATAATTACACATGAATAAAAGGAAGACGGACAACAAATTGTGCCGCTAAACTTTTTTGTATTGCAAAACTCAATCTTTGAAATACTACATTCATAGACATAGGCGACATAACATTACTATGTATAACCGATAAATGAATTTGGATTAAAGTTAGTCTAAGTTCATTTATCAATTTTCGGAATTTTCTTTCCTTCCACTTTCTTTCCATCATATCAATCGAACCCGGTGAATTTTTTCGTGCTCTTTATCTTCTTGCATGTCTTCTAAAATTGCATAAATGTTATGTTTGAATTCTCTAGGTTGAGAGTTTGAAATGCGAGATTAAAAATATCAATTGAACACAAACAATATTACGTATTATAGAAGAGATAAATTAATTGCTTATTTTCATCGCATTTAATCATGCATGCTACAATTTCATCAAAGATCCTTGGATGTATCAAGTTTGAACAAATTTGGTCAGAGTCATGTATATACTTGATTGGTCTCTTGATACTATATTGCAAGAAAATAAAGAACGTAATTCTTATATCATCGTCATTTTGAAGTTTCATGTTTGTGAGTCAAACATATTTGTCAGAGTCGTCCGATAGACAGTGATACTCAACATTGACAGTTCACATCGCCTTAGTGCATATGACTGTTAAGGATTAGGTATCCGAAAATACCACCTAATATAACCAAGCGTGGTAATCAATGGATGCAAATAATTATTGAATCGGTCCTCATGGTCATAACACATCTAATGTACTCAGTGTAGTGTTGCTCTACCTGATATTGAGTTGTTGGTGGATAAACAAATATGTTGGATACTTAGGAACAGTTTGCACATTCTATAACTAGTGCAAGACTCGCTTGTGTAGGTACCAAACCATTATCGATTCACGTCTAATCCAGCCAGAGTGAAAGCAAATATTTTCAAGCAAACCTACATTGTGTTAACTCTAATAAGCGCATTAAAAAGTATCATAGGATATCAATTGATCAATCGTATGTTGATTCAACTCTATATTTTAAAATGTATAGCCTATCTTTTCTTACATCATATCACCTGTTTTATAATCATATGGAGTAGGGGCATTGTTATATTTTCAACAACATATTTTTTAAATGTCATTATATAGATATAGATGTGTATTTTATTATGAATTTACCATTTGCAGAAAAAAAGTTTTTTTTGTTTTTGAAAAAGTTAAATTAGTCCATCCAAATTAGTATCAAAGAAAATCGAACATAAGTTCGTAAGAAGAAACACTCTCCCAAGTCCCCAGGTTAACTGCATCTACAATTATCAAATTTAATGTTTATAATAAATTAGTCTTTTCTATACCAAAAGAAATAAAAAACAAATTAGTCTTTTTAATTTTTGAAGTTTCAAATTGATGATTTAATTTTATAACATTTTAATGATTGTTCGTCCAAAAAATACTCATCATTTATCAAGTGACACCATATTATATGCTTACGTGTTTGTCACAAAATTGTTTTTACGAGTGTTTCTAATTGAATCTACATGCATATCGAAGATTATAAACAAAATTTTCTAAAATATAGATCAATTATTGAATTTGATGAATAATTTTTAAAGAGTTATTATAGCGGTAGGATACTTGCAACCGTTAGTATTGATCAAAATGATCAAATGTTGCTAGTATAGCAAATAGCAATAGCTGTTGTTAAAAGATCAAGACAACATTGAAAATCATTAAGATATCCGTATAATCTATTATAAAATTAAAAGATCAATTTAATATTTAAAAAAATTAAAAGAACAAATTTGATATTTAAAAAACTAAAATGACAAATTTATCACCACCATTAAAATTTTTTTTTTAGGGGATTACCAATATTAAACTTAAAAACTGCACTTGGACTAAAAAATACTCCTTAATAGCATAGCATGTCTAATATTATCCATTTATTTATTTTGTCAATTTATTTTATCCATTTAATTGGGTATTTTTGTCTTCCAATTCCAAGTTTATGATTACACTCACATTCAGTCTATAGTGTGGTTATTTAACTGCACATGGCTCGTGCAAATCACGTGTAAAGCTCATCCCTGTCTCTGCTGAAGCATAAACCATAAAGTCATAAACTACACACCATCGAATTCATCGTATATATACTCCATTCACTCCGCATACAGAAAATTATTTGATGATGTATTTTGTGACAGCAAAACCCTCATTCACACCTCAATTCATAGTATCATCTTCTTCTTCTTCAACTTCTACTTCTTCATCTTCAATTTCTCGAGTTTGTTTCCGAACTCGTTCACCTTCATCAATTAATTTTCCCACAAATTCAAACCATAAAGGAAGACTTCGTTTCAGAGTTCAATCATCCAAAAATGACACTCCCAACTCTCCTGGCGACTCCAAATCCCCTAACGGCACTCTGGTATTGCTTCCTTCTATTCTTCCTCTTTCAATTTTACCCCAGTTCTTTCTTGAAATATTTTTTTTTTTAATGTTATATTATTAATTATTATCATTTTTAAAGTTAGTATATAAATTCAACCTGTGACTTGTAAATGGAATTCCATTGGAATAGGGCAAATGCGACACCGGATAAATGTACTTCATCATTGAGTTGTTACCTTTAACATATGAAACACTGACACAGACATAGACACGCACTCACATGGACATGTAAGACACTGATAATAATTTTAAAAAACGATAGTGATTGAATGTAACTGCGTGTATGTGTATAAGTGCCCGGTGTCAGACATAGACACTTATCATACACACATTCAATTCGAGGTGTTGAGCTATATATTTCTGTTTGGTTATATGTTTGTGTTCATTATTAGTGATTAATTATACGTTTTGAAATCATCAGTCAAAGAGCAGGCGAGAAATCTTATTGGAATATGTTAAGACCGTGCAGCCAGAATTTATGGAATTGTTTGTGAAAAGAGCACCTCAACCGGTAATGTGTTGTTTTGTCTTGTTATGAACATGTGTGGAGCCATTAATTGATTGCCATGTACAAATTTTTCATTCAATGCCATTTTAGTGAATGTGATTTATTTTGGTGATTAGGTTGTGGATGCAATGAGACAAACAGTGACAAATATGATTGGAACACTTCCCCCTCAATTTTTTTCCATAACAATTAACACAGTAAGATTATGCAGTTTTTACGTCCTTTTTTACTAGCTTTTACCATCATTTTATGATTTAATGAGAAACAATTTTTACATGCTGGTTATATGTGGTGGAATTGTGGATAGCTAATATCTTGGTTTTGATGAAATTAACCTATTGTTATCTCAGTTATTTCCTAACTTTCTTGGTGGTTAGTCTCAATTTCAGAGCCTTTTCTACGCTCTACCTCTACCCTTACGATACTTGTTTAATTAATTGACAAACATTATTGATGTTGTTGAATGAGAGAGAACAGAAAAACAGTGCCAAAAAGGATGTGTCCATAGTGTATCAGTAGCAAAAGTGCTCAGATTGGCCTGAGAGCAGTGTCATTCAAACTCCCAGGAATAATTGACTACCGGCGCCGGAAAGTTTTCCAGGAACGGCGCATGAGAGTGTGTTTGGGGCTGGGTCTTGGGGTGTAGGTCCACTTGCTAATCATGGTTTCATGTTGCCTCAACCCAGCTCTGATACCATGTTGATTGAGAGAAAACAGAGGCGTGATATTTTGAAACCATGTGTTTCAACTACCCAGCAGAGTCGACTTTATAGTCTCAATGCAATAAATCTAGGAGATATTATTCTTATTCACATAATATGATATGCCTGTATACAATAATAAATACAAGATCATAATATATTTTTTACAGATGCTGATGACTTTTCTGCTGGTGGATGAGTGACAGTTTTAGAAATAGATGGTATAATTGGAAAATCAACATTAAGCCATGTATTTGGGTTGAATTGCATTTCTTCGGTTTTGTTTTATATGTTCTTCATGCTTCTTATTTAGTGGGAACCATTTGGTTTTTTATTCAGGTAGCTGAGAACCTTGCACAGCTTATGTACAGTGTCATGATGACTGGGTACATGTTTAGAAATGCACAATACCGTTTGGAACTGCAAGAAAGTTTGGAACAAGTTGCCCTTCCCGATGTTCAAGATAAAAAGGTACACAATTTCTCTTCCTTGTCTTTTTGGGATGTGGTTCAGAAGTTATTGAGATGTTTGGATAACTCTATGGGTGTGTAAATCATTCTGGTGTCAGATGATTATTCGGACCTTTCGGTCCGGTAGTTTCAATCCTTTACTACCCAGGACTATTTAGAATATAGGATAGGGAAAAATAAAAAGTACAGGACCTTCTTTCATGTGGTGTGGGCTACCAGAAAATAAATAAAATTGATGTTCCGTAGGTTAGTTTCAAGCATAAGAATGAAGAGAGTCTTGAGAATTCGGTTTTCAAAAACTTGTTTGCTGGCTAAATGACCTTGACATTTTCCTTTGGAGAATTTCTTTATGATTCAGGACACCAAGTAAATGCTTTAGTCGGTACATTCTTTAATATATTCTCAAAATGTTGCAGGATATTCCAGACTATGCACCTGGTACACAAAAGAATGTTTCAGGTGAAGTCATTCGGTGGAACAACATTTCTGGGCTTGAGAGAATGGATGCTAAAAAGTACATTGAAATACTTGAAGCGGAGATTGAGGAGCTGAATCGTCAAGTTGGAAGACAGTCTAGCAATGCACAAAATGAACTGTTGGAATACCTAAAATCTCTCGAGCCTCGGAATTTGAAGGTTGATTATACTATTCTTTGTCGTTATAGAATACTTCTTCACCTCTATCCAGTTGATGTGTGCTGTCTGTTTAACATACACTTCTCTGTGCTAATCTGCACTGTAGCTTTTATTGTGATTAATTCTAAAATATGGTCTAATTCAAAGTTTATTATCTAATGAGGATTGATTTTTGCAATTGATGAACATGAACCAGTATTTTGAATATCTGGAATCGCATTTCTGTCCAGCACTAGGTATTGGTATGGTGTTGCTGTACTCACCACAATTATATATCCGCTGATGTTAATTTACTAGAGTAGGCACTCTACCGGTTGTGGTATTTGCTTCTATAACTTTGACTTGACATCACATCCGCATCATTATACTAAAATAATTCAAGTTTTCCTCTCATTCTGTGTGGTTAGAAACTTCGAATCAATTATGTGCCATAGTAACCGTCTTGTTTTTTTCATGTAGGATTTGACTAGTAGTGCTGGGGAGGACGTTGTGTTTGCAATGAATACATTCATAAAGCGACTACTGGCTGTTGCAGATCCTAGTCAAATGAAGGTTTGCCTCAATATCTCTAATTCCTTTTCTGTTTTTACCGTGTTGTTTTGTTTTGGGTACATAGACTGAATTTTTATTATCTGATCGGAAAATTTATGTAGAACACACATTTTACGTTATGAATTGCAAAACTTCCGAAGGTCTGCAACAGTCTGCACCTTTCAATGCTCAAAGGCCCTTACTATCTCAATTGACAAGATAACCCCCTTCAAGTCCTTTCATCTTATTAAATATAATCACAACCAAGGTTGTCAAGCGCGCGCGTTAAATCGTAACATCGTACGATGTCACGCGTTTTCAACCACCGACCGTGTTGGAGCGTTGCAAAGATCGTCAGATAAGCCAGATCGCAGAGATCGACGAGGAAGATCGTGAAAGCGTGGTCGCAGCGATCTTCCACGCGTTGAGTCGATCGTGTCTGTCAAGGTTTTGACCCGTTTAGCAACCGACCCGATCCGGCCGACCCGTTTTTGACCCGATTCAGCAGCACCGCCCCGACCCGGAAACGAAGCGGTTTATCAGATTAATTAAGGCGGTTTGTTTGGCTTTGTCAGTAAAAATCGCACGCTGAACTTGGAAATAGATTTGTTTTAATTGCTATGTATTGAGCCTTGCACTCTATCTCCCTAATTCTTGCACTCTATCTCCCTAATTCTCTCAACTACCTAATTCAATTAAATGATTCATAATCATACGATTGTTTTGCCTTAAGTCATCTATTCTATAAATTCTCTTCATCACTATGACATATTCTCATCACTTCTACTATTCACAAACCAACTCCAAACCAGTTCAAAAATTCTCTTCATCTATTCTCACTCTTTCAATTTCCAATCATGTCTTCATCCATTCCTGTTGGTGGTTCCTCATCTGCACCACCAGTTCCGAAAAATTTGAAGGGAAACAGAAATGATATAGCATGGAAACATGGAGTTTCTGTCGATGGAGGAACGAGACAAATAAAATGCAACTACTGTGGGAAAGTGGTTATTGGAGGAGTTTACAGGCTGAAACATCACTTGGGGCATACACAGTGCAATGTTAGTCCTTGTGAATCAGTCCCAGATGATGTGAAAGTGCAAATGTTTGAGATTTGTAAGTCTTTGCAAGTCAAATTAATAAAAAAAACAGATGATGAAGCTGAATTGTTAAGAGGAAAAAGGCCTGCAGAGGAAGGTGGCAGTGATACAGCAGCAAATCTTTTCAAGAAGAGGGGGGTGAGTACTCAAGCTACCATCAACAGCATATTTAAAAAAAAATTGAGAGAAGAAGCTTGTCTTGAAATTGCATCATTCTTCTACAATAATGCCATAGCCTTTAATGTGGCTAAGAGTGATGAGTTTCAAAGAATGTTGGAGATGGTTGCTAGACATGGTCTTGGATTTAAACCACCCTCTTATCACGAAATCAGAACAAAGTACTTGAAGCAAAAAATGGAGGAGACAACAAAGGTCCTTGAAGAACACAAACTTATTTGGAAGAAGACGGGATGCACTATCATGAGTGATGGATGGACCGACAAAAGAAGGAGAACAATTTTGAACTTCCTAGTGAATAGTCCTAAAGGTACTGTTTTCTTAAAGTCTGTTGATGCTTCACACATAACAAAAACGGCTGATAAGATCTTTGAGATGATTGATCAAGTAGTGGAAGAAGTTGGAGAAGAAAATGTGGTGCAAATCGTTACCGACAATGCTGCGATCCTAATAGTTTATGAATTTGTGGGATCTTACGATCTTTATTACGATTCTACGATTTACGCTTTTTCTATACCCCAACGATCTTTAGTGGGATCCCGATTTTGACAACCTTGATCACAACAACTCTCTAAATAACTAAAGAGCTTACCTATCAGATAGTAGGTAAATTAGATTTTTATTTGTGTGAACTAAGGCAACCACTGCTAAATTGCTTCAAATTGATTCATGTGCCTATGTGTGATTTTTTTTAGAGGTTTAATGTTGTTCCTTTTACTTTCTATTACTGTAACTAGTACCATTTCAGATCTTCATTTAACTTCTTACAATTCTGATTTTTTATAGACTAGCGTGACGGAGACAAGTGCATCAGAACTTGCCAAACTGCTTTATTGGTTGATGGTGGTTGGGTACAGCATTCGCAACATTGAAGTTCGTTATGACATGGAAAGAGTACTCGGAGCTCCTCCAAAGCTGGCTGAATTGCCGCCAGGTGAAAATGTTTAAGCAGCGTTGATAAAAGTCCACGTCGAAATACTGTTGTCCCCAATTTGAAGCTAAGTGCCCTATTAGATTTTGCACTTTTTAATTGATTGGCTGAACGCTTAGTCGTGACATAAAGGATAAGGCTGCATTTTTAGAGTTCCCGAACTACTGTTCTCCTAATAGTTAATATGACGGATCATTTTTCTTCCCTCCGGGTAGAATGGAACTCTTTTCTAAGTTATACCGACAGATATCAAAGTTTATTCCCGAAGATGTATTGTACTGATTTATATGTAACTTCTTTGACAACCTGAAACTACGGTGAATTACTGAATTATTTAAAAATACATTAGATTGTTGGTTTGTTTTATTGTAACTTTGTTACATGGTTGCAAATTTCCTAGTAGATCGCTCTTACACGCAAAAGCACCTATTCCACTTCCTTTATTTTGGTAGAGTATGGTATGAAATATATTTTCCTCCTTTCTTTCTTTTGGGATAAAGAATGTCTCAATTGTTGGAAAATCACAAATAGACTCATCCCTGGATCATTAACTACTAGCTACTGCTTTTGGTAAGAGTCGTGACCAACATTGTTTATTTCATTGTTGGATTGGATAACTTATCTTATATAGATTTATATCAAATAATGCTTTTGAAAATGTTTTCTATTCAATATATAACTCTACCACTACCAAACAGTGATTCATTTGTGGATCCTCCTAATATAGAGCTAAAAAAAAGCTTAAATGTAGACTCCTATCATTTTAAGTAAAAATGGATTGCTTCACAAACAATAAAATAAATAAATAAACATGTATTTTACTGAAAATGATAGGGATCCAAATTGACCTGCTTTTTTCAGATCCATTATGGGGTCCTCATTGGTCTATCAGTTTCTAAACTTTGTTGTGCATTACCTTGAAAATTTATTCTATCATTCTCATAGGGATGTATCCTATGAAGCACCGACACCTCTATAATTAGACGTGTCGCGTGTCCGACACATGTCCGTGTCCGACACTCGTATGACACCCGTACGACACTCGTACAAACGTGTCGGAGAGGTGTCAAAAAAAACAATTTTTCCTTTATTCCGACACTCCTTAAATCGGTGTCCGACACTTGTAAGACACTCGTACAAACGTGTCGGGGTAAGTGTTTAAATTTTATTTTATTTATTTGCTTCTATTTTTCTCAGACATATATACAACGATTAAAGATGTGTCGAAATAATAATATTGATCAATGAGGGATTAAAGATATTACATTTTGATTACATTATTGTTAGTTTTTCGATAGTAGTTGGTTGAGTAAATGTCAAATGTACTATCATATATTCTTTTAAAACTTTTTTTATTGAAAAATTTGTTCAACTTAGATGTATGTATTTTTAATTCTAAACTTATATATTTTATAAATATGTAGCTGTGTCGATGTCGTATATTTTTTACATTAACGGTGTCGGAGTGTCCGTGTCGTGGTGTCCGTGTTAGAGTCTCTGCTTCATAGGATGTATCAATGCACCTTGAACTTGAACGGTTTAAATTATCATGAACGTTTTTCTCTTGTAATTAGAAGTTCTTCAATTATTTAAAAACATTATGAAATCTATAAACTGTTTAGAACTTATTTTCAATAACTCCAATAACTAGTGAAAACTTGTACTAGAACACATTAATTTTATTTTATCTTTTGTTAAGGAAATATACAGACACTTCTACAATAAGCAATTGTTTGATAAGCACTTAATTAACATATTTATCCAAATAGGGACCAAAACTTAAATAAGGAATCACTCTGTTGGAAACTAGAATGCAACCCTTCCTGCTGTGGTCTTTTTGCCAACAGCAAGACTTGCTAGTCGTGTGGTGTTGCAAAGATACACAGCTTGAAACATTTCAAAGTTGAATAGGTTGCTACAGATGTTTTATAACCATTTCAGATAATGTAGTTATTCACCCTGTATGTAACATTTCAAAGTTGAATAGGTTGCTACAGATGTTTTATAACCATTGATTAAAAGTCCAAACCAATCAACAACTACAAAGATAATGATAAAGATATAAATGAATTATAATGTGAATAACTAGTACATACTGTTTATACTTAAAATATCAAAAATATCAAAATAAATTTAAAACAAAAATTTGATATCTGTTAAAATTATCTTCTCTCACACGTGCATACACATGCAAGGGATTCTGGCCATTTTTTAAGTGAATAAACAGCCACTAAACTGGATCCTCCGTTCAAGGAAGTCAATCTGAACCAAACAAAGCTTCATTCCCAGTCAATATACAATTGACTTTCTACTGAATTCCTTGATCAATAACAGAATTCAACTGTCATCCCATCAAATATCTAATATAAAGGAAAATAACGGGTTGGCCACTTCGGGTATGCACGTTTGTATAAATTCAAACATACAGTATCACGCTGTTCAAGAACCCCGTTGAGAAGGCACTTCATTGCTCCTGTATAACAAGCAGATTACAATCAATAGGTGTCAACAAAATATTAAACGATTAATTCATTATCATTAGTTCTGTAAGAATAACGTTCATATTTATGAACCCACGGAATCCAAAGGAAATCATTTTTCCGCTTCTATTTATCTTAGCGTTCATCATCATCTCACACTCATGATAATCTCATCCACCCCTTTTAATTAGTAACATTTTTATATTTATCTACGCAATGTATAAAACTCTCACAGAAGAGTATAATAAATCTCCAAGCAGATATGGAGCTGAGCATAAAAGAAATCATAAAATGGGTACAATTGTGTTTCTAATAGTGAAGATTTCCCTTGGCAAACAATGATTGCAATCAATATTCAATAATGGGGCAGATCTAATAATTGAAATTTATCAGACTAGTTCGACACTTCCCTATCTAGCAAAGATCATTAGGTATGAGGTAAATTCAAATTGACGGCATAGAGAAGTCCATATGAAACCAAAATTTTCATAAGAAAATTATGATAAAACATTAAAAATGAGTCATGATGAGAAGCAATAAATAATCAATTTTGCCCTAGAATGAGTAGCTGCCTGAATTTTATAGTAAATGGGCAGTAAGGGTTGAGAACATAACATACCGTGTGTACCAACAGGTTCTTTAATTCGACCACGAAGACCACGTTTGGTATATAGCTCTACAGGCTGCAACCACCACCACATTAAGAAATCACATTAGGGTGATAATTGAGGATAATTATCAGAGAATATATTTTTGCGAATCCTCGTCAAAAAAAAATCCAATTATTTTGGAAACTGGGCAAAAATTATTTCTTACCTTGAACCATTTAACATCCTCTGGATTATAGAACATGTGTCTTACAGAAGCTTTACGTTTTGATACTCTTTGGGGGTAGCTGCACCACAAAATGTTCAAAAACTTCTCATGAGAATAAATTTAATTTTATTGTGGATTGTCATTAATGTCACAACTCTGAAATGAAAATAATTACATATATTCCAGATTCAGTATGCAAAGAAGTCAACCAAAAAGACCATAGAATAGAACCAATAAGTAACACGCAAAGGTTTTTGTTGACATTGTAGGGTTTCAGAAAATAGCAGAGAGAAAAAGAATAAACGGGGAAACAAATCAATAATTGATGTATTTGGTCTATATTATAGCTTAAATACATTCATTATTGAATGAATCTAAAAAGTCAACTGTCTCTTATAAAAAGGAATGGAGGGAGTGATAAATATGGAAACTAATGCCAAGTGCCAACAGATAAACTAAGATACATATATCGAGATACAATGAAATAATTTATTATATAAAAGTTTTGAAGTGATGGATCTTTGCAACAATAAATAAACATACCCTGTCAAAATAACACGCTTAAGGATTATCCTATCTGGATCAACAGTTTTCAGTGAGCCAACAGCAGCCACTGCTGGTGTGGCATCTTCTCCAACTCTCTTTAGGACTATTGTAGGAACAGGGGGAAATGAAATTGGTGCATAAATTGAAGCAACTGAAAAGCGTCCAGCATGGAGAAATCTCTCCATCTTGTTCTTGTCTGTGTTTATGAACTCACTAGAGAATGTTGGTCTGCCAACAAATTGCCGAAACCCAACATGGAATATCAACTCTTCCTTGGATTTGATGGGTGCATCATATGTTTCGTGCTTCTTCACACTAAAAAACACAAGTGCTTAGTTCGTTGCACATCTTTTGTATACTCAGAAAGTGTCACTTTTGATGAGAGAGCACTAAAAAGCACCAACAGAAAATATGGTAAAAGGATATAGCATATACACACCTGAAATGAAGGACAGATATTTTCGACTCGTGTTTCAACAGGCCACATGCTGTAACCGGGGTTGTCTTTGCAAGTGAACATAATTTTGAAGCAACTACACTGGGCACTTCCTTGATATGCAGCCTAGCATATGAGCCAACTGGAATACAGTCCTCTCTGGTTTCTTCTTCCAATTCTAAAGCTTTAGCGAGAACATGCTTTTGGGTTCTTCTAAAATTATCAAATTGAAAAATTTTGGCATAATCTTGAGGTAGAGATTCCTGATATTATTAGAAATGTCAGATTTTTTTTGTATGTTAGTAGCAATGCCTCACTATAAAGAATCTCGAAAAGACAAACATACTTTAGGATCCCATGAAGAAGTCCTGAAGGACTTGAGTCCCCTGTATTTTGCAAACCGCTCCCTAGCCAAAACATCCAATGGTGTATCCACTTCATCAGGATACTCTACAACAAACAAGTAACAAGCAACTAATCAAAAAGAAAATCATTATATCAGCAATGCAACTGCAAATCATCCAGAGGCTCATTCTTGCTTGCGCATCTAAGGCAAAAAATCAAACAAAGCAAAAGGTAGGAACCAGAAAGTGGAAACAAGATAAAAAGGTATCCATGGCAAATACCCAATGAAGTGCAAAAGGCAGGACAAGAAATATAAAGTAGAAACAAAACAAAAAAGTTAACATACATCGTTAGGCACAGGCAGACCAAACTTTCATGCCTTTCTAACAAAAAAGGGAAGTGTAACATATATAAAGTAATAAAACCGATAAGAACATAAAAGAAAAACATACCCTCATCTGCAGCATGTGCTTCTTTAAGTTCCTTGAGTTCATTTTCGATCTTCTCTCTAGTCATGTTATCTACTTCCTGTAAACCCAAAATAGTAATCATGCGCTAAAGGTATAAATCATGATAAAGCACCAGAGACTGTGCAACGAGCTGCACAAGGTCAAAGGTCTATGAGTAAATATTAGTATTGCAAAAGTGTTAACAGGCTCACCATCATCACTGACTCATTGTCAGTTTCATCCTCAGAATCTCCGATTCTTAGTGAAGCTCCATCACCATCGAGATCTAAATACTTATTTCCCTCTTGATCTCCTTCGTCTAACACCATACCATCTTCATTGTCACTGTCGGACACCTCTTCATCAGATTCATTAATAATCCATGCAGCCTGGTATTCAGAAGTGCCAGCAGGAAGCTTCCTCTTTCTTATCTTTTTTTGCTTTTGATCTTCATCAGCCTTTAATATTTCATCCTCTGTTGGCCATGTCTGGCAACAAGTAATAATATCATACCGAAACACTAAACAAAAGAATCTTGCAAATAAATAAACACATGAAATTCAGATAATGCACCCACTAATTTGTTAAAACACTTTGTTTGGGAGAAGGGGGCTGATTCTAGGCTAAAAATAGTGAAGTTGGATAATAGGCAACAACTGGTTGAATTATAAACTAAACATCAGAACTTAAAATACTATAATGATCGATTAAAATTATGTCAATCAAGAAATTATAAACACCGACCTCATAAATCATTATATTATACAAATAGCAATAGCAGAAATGATATTTCATTATCTACCTGCTCTCCAGCAAGAGGATCAGGTGTATTCTCGACAACTAGAGGTTCTCGGTTTTCACTTTCAGGATCTGGAACCAGAGTACGAATGACCTACGACATTAAAAGGTAGGAAAAATTAAACGTGTAAATATAAATAAATGGTTCCGAGATTAAATGAGTAAAAAATATTATAATGTCTGAATGTTGCACGAACAGCAGATTTGGAATTTTGGTATATCAAAATTAAAAGGGAACTTTGTTGGTGTTTTCAGATTGCCAAAAAACAGTCTTTACCAATTTAAATTGTTATATTTCAATATTAGGTATAAGTCAAATTATTTGACTTAGCTTCTGACCATATGCATGTTATACATTTTAACAGTTGACATACTGCTGCATAAGTATTTACATAATATATGTGCAAAACCAGATTGTACCTCAAAACATTATAGGACAAAACTTTTAAGAATTCATAAGTCCTAACCAGTGTAGTTTTGGAATTTCAGTGTATAAAAATTAAGAGGTAACTGTGTTAGTTTTTCAGATTGACAAAAAAGTCTTTTGACCAATTTAAATTGCTATAATGCAACATTACTTTACATTATTTTACTTACCTTCTAAAATTTTTCATATTATACATTTTAACATACTGCTATATATTTACAGAATTACCTTAACTGCTGAACATGGTCATATTATACATTTACATATACTGCTATATATTTACATAATATATGTGCAAAACCAAATTGAACCTTGAAACTTTAAATGCCACTTTCTTTAACCAGCCTCATTTTCAAAACTAAGTAAGACTCCATACCTCCACATCATGCATTTCATCTGAATCCATTAAGTCCTGGTTTTTCCTTGAATTCAAAGGAAAGGGATCCTTAAGAACCTCAATTTTGCACAGTTGGAAATCTCCTGCACCTGATACATGAACCTGACAAAAGAAAATGTGAGACAACAAACAACTAAATGCAACTAAAATTTCTTCCATGACTTTGCTGATTACCAGTTGATTCACAGAGAGGTTACGAGCACGGAGGTAACCGCTGAGAATGAGGGTGCATATATCAGAATTGCCATCATATACTGTGTCGACCTGTAATTTAGGGTGGTAAACATGATAATCTCAATATGAGACGCTATATGTAAACTGTTGGAATCAATCAACATCTGGATCAAATTAATGAATTCATACCTTGTTAGCCACAAGGTAAGATCGTTGAGTTCTCCAATGAGGAGTTTTAAGCCTTTGCTCTTTAAAGAGCCAGAGGAACTGCAATGGCAAAGATGAGAAGTGGAAGGCTTAGACAGCCAAACTGGACAAACAATGGATGATAAATTTAGCAGGTGCAATCAGAATTTCAGCCATCGATGGATGAAATAATTACCTTGTGAAGATCATCCTTTGTATCAGCTGGATAAAACTTACAGTCCTCAGGAAATTCAGAAGCAAGACTAGATGTACAAATCTTCTTTAGTTCATTTCTTTGTTTTAGCTCAGTTGGCAGATCCTGAGAGCACATGTAAATTGATTAAAACTCAATTTCTTCATGAAACTATTGTAAGCTCATATAAATTAATTGATTTGTTCCAAAAATAAGATCCAGTATAACTTACACGAACAAAGACAGCAGTGCTTGGTAAACCAAGGGATCTAAATACAGAAAGGCATTGATTTCCAAATGAATCAATGAAGTAAGAATCAGTTTCTTCACACGAAGACCTTGCAGATGCCACAAAAACCAGTAGATCAGCAACCTACAACACAGATAGTGTCAAACAGTAATCACTCACAGCCCACATTTTCCACACCCGCAAACCAAAATCCTTGTGAAAAGAAGGGAAATAAAAATATAATACCTTAGCCATTTCCATGCAGGATAGTAAATCACCATGAGGTGCTTTCAGTACCTGTAGTTTACAATATCGATGTTTAGTCCCATCCGTCAAAAAACATAGTTGGGAAAACGACTATACAAAAAACATCATCAAATACTCATTGAACGGACATTTAAATTACAACCGGTTCCTCATTTATTTCTCAATCAATCAGGTGAATATCTATATTATAACTTCTAATACATGAGAATTGAGACTGAAATTTTTTTTAATTCATTACTCGATTCATAGAATTACAACTATTGTTAAATATTAAACATAAAAGTTTTTCTTAGCAATTAGCTCAATCCCTTTTGTATGCACAAACGACTCAACAAATTAATTAATTTTAAGAGAATGAGACAGCAGTCAGATGTACCGTTACTCTGGTCCTATATTCAGACGAAGAAACTGTCCCCGACAGCACTGCAGAAGATTCTTTAGATAACAATGACAAAAGATCATCTGCAAGTGATTCTAAATCCACAGTAGCACAAAGGGCAAAAAGTACCTGGGAGGAACAAAAAGATAATAGGAATATGAGGGCACAATAAAAATGTATTCAACATGAGTATTTGAGATCATCTACTAGCACAAACACGTGTGATACTTTTTGGGAGAGCTTATGAAAACAGATTATTATTTATTACATGTTCATAAGATGTTTTCAGCTTATTTCCATAAGCTATCCGGAAATGAAAACTGTTAAAAGCTTAAATAAAAATAATTTGACTTTATATTATCTTTTGTTACAAAAACAGCATATACATATTTAATGCTTATATGACAGCTAACACTATAAGAACTTAATTAAACTACGTATCCAAACAATGCATAAATGTCCAATTCAGTTAAAAAACAAATAAAATTATAAATTAACTCACAATTACGCGAGGAGGACATTTCGATCCACTCAATTCTCTTTTTTCTTTCAAAACTGCAGCCCTTTTTTGTTCACGAATCTGTAAATTAACAAATCAATTACTCAGAAAGAAAATATAACACACAAAGTAACAATAGGGACATAGAAACAGATTCAAATACCATTTTATTTCTCTGAAGCCGAGAGGCACGAGCACCTTTTCCGACATTACGCTCAGATTTTACGATGGCAAGTCTATCTAAACAGTTCAATTGAAAACTTAACATTAATAATTAATGTAAAAACTGAAAATCATTCATATAATCAAAATATACGAACCTTTGACAGAAGTTTTGTGAATATTGCGAGAAGATTTAGAAGAGAAACGTGACTTGTGAGGCTTATTGACTTGATGCGTCGGAGCCATTGTGATTGCACTGAGCAGCTTTCACACCTTTCAGTGCTATGGCCTCTATGCTCGTTGTTTTGATGATGTGAGTTGCAATTCGCAAAACCCTACTTTGGAGACCAAGCTAAAACTAAACCCTTTTATCGCGTACGAATCCTTGAAAAAAACCGGAGTCTCACTAACTTTAAGACCCGGTCGGCCGGTCCGGGTAAACCTTTTTACAATACAGCAATGCATATATATCGCGAAGTGTAGTAAACTAGTTTTTTAAACCCGTGCCTACGCACGGATGTACTATTTATGATATAATAATAGGGTCAGGATCAAATGATACCAAGGTGTCAAACTTAGTAACATGACACCTCCGATAATTCTTTATCGGATAATCGTATTACAAAATCAACCGTTGGATTCAAAGCTATTATTATATAGATCATGTATATAAAATTTAACATCAATCGGAAACCATTTGATGGGTTAAAGAGAAGGATAAAAATTAACGGTTTTGACGAAGTTTTGTAAGACGTTGGTTTTTATGCATCTCATTGACATATCAAATGATTTCCGATTGTTGTTAAATTTTATAGACATGATCTATATAATAATAGTTTTAAATCCAACGGTTGATTTTGTAAAACGATTATCCGATAAAGAATTATCGGAGGTGTCATGTTACTAAGTTTGACACCTTGGTGTCATTTGATCCTGACTCATAATAATATTATATTATTGTTAAATGACACCAAAGACTAAGTTAAGTATTAATTTAACAAATAAATTAAAACAAAAATGAAAATAAGATATAAACTCCAACACCTTTTTCCTCAAGAAACAGGCTTTATGTTAAACTGAATCAGGAAGCTCATTGAAGAAAATGAACAATATGACAAATAACTAACACTATTTAAAAAATAAATTGGTTGATAACAAAACATTTAAATTCAATGAAATTTATCACAACCATGAAAGTGGTTATTTATTGCACAAAATAAGAAATAGACAAAGACACCTCAATATATATTGATGTTTGAAAATAATTTGATTCAATAAGTCCTATAAGAATGTAGAGATACATTTACCATAAAAAAGATGAGCCAATAGGAACCACAAAAATTTAGCACAAAATGAGAAAAGGATAAACATTATAAAACGTATAACAATAATTCCTATTTAAATATATTGGATAATCACTATATAAACATGGACATAAATTTACCATCAAAGAATATGAGGGGATAAGAACCCACTAATCACTAAAATTTTAGAACCAAGAGTAGAAAGTTAATTAAAAATAAAACTAAGGATTGCTAAATTCTGAGATTCCATTGATTCGCCGATGGATGGCATCCACAACACTTTTGGAGTCGGTTTCAAAAATGATATTTCTTAGGCCAATATGTTCCACTTCTTTCATAGCATCAAGTAAAGCCATAGCCTTTCCTTCAATGATAGAGTAATTACCATACTTCCAAGAGGTTCCTGCCACTACAAACCGACCATCATGATCACGAACACACCACCCCAAACTTGTCTTTCCTTTCACATTGTGAAATCCCGCGTCTACGTTACAATTAAACCAACTGATGCTTGGTTTATGCCACTGAGTTTGCCGTTGTACCATGACAGTTTGTGTATCTTGGTTTCTCATATTTTGAGCAGCGCGCTCTCCATTCTTCCCATAAGTGTAGTGCCTTTTAACCAAGTTGCTGTCCTATTTCCTTCTCTCAGTTCCATACACAATTATTCCTATTGTTCCACATAACCCATATCAACATAGCAATTTTCCCGGCCATTTCTTTCTCCTCGTGACAGCATATATCAAAGAGCACTTCTTTGACAGTGCTACAGCGCTGTAACCGTGGCTGCAGACACGCAAACAGCCCTGCGTTCTGCCATGCTGCATATTCTAAGATATAATTCATATTAGATTTAATATGCAGCAATATATTTTAAAAATTTCACAACTCAAAATGTATCAAGTAAAATATACAACAATCTTCTTATTAAACCAGATCCTCAAAATCAACAAAAATTGTAAAGAGTTAGCCAAATTTTAATAACATTGTAAAAAGTTAGCCAGATCTTCACATAGAATACACGGATATGTATATAAATAATAAGGAGCCACTTTTATTGATTGAAATAGGATACTTAACACAATAAGTGGCACCATCATGAAACAAACATATACACATTCATTCCTTCTCAATCTTGATTGGTCTGAGATGCTTGTTCGCTTGACATTTAGCAGCAACATTAAAAGCTTTAGTCAAATTTCTCTTAACAGGGGCACCGACATCATCCTTTTCTCCAGACTTTTCACCATCATTTGGTGGTGTTACAATGAGTTCTTTCAAAAACTCAAGTGATTGTGAGTCTTCACCAAGATCAGTCTCATCAGATCCACCATCACATTGTCTGAAAAAAGATAAATAATATTAAAGTAATAGTATCATAAGAAACTGTAAAAATAAACCATAAAAGAATTCTACACTTATAGTTACTTGGCACCAACCTTTGTCGGGGTAAAATATGGACCTTGGAAACAAAATTCATCAACAATTACAGCATTCATGCAAATTATCTTAATCCTATAAGTACCATCAGAGACCACTGGCTGTTTCAAAGATCTATCAATAATAAACAACATCTTTCCTACCAAACAATCAACTTCAATTGGATGTGGCCCAACATTCCTAGCCCGCAACATCAATAATTTAACCATAACTCATATTTTGTTATCACAACCATTAAAAGAACTAACTAAACAATATATATACCTTGGATTGAGCAACAAAATAGCCACATGATTTTTCCATAATGCAACTCATTTCAGAATCAAATATGACAAAGACACCAAGTGCTTTACCATCAGTTACTACAACTTTCACCTTGAACCTGAAAATTTCACCACAAGGGTAAAGAGAGATTATCACTTGTACACAAAATTACCACACAAGGTAAAATATAAAATAAATTTACACGAGTGAAAGAAAATAAAAATGAGGAGTATACGGTGGGGAAAAAACTATTGTAGCTAGTTCCTATCAGTTAAGAGGGAGCAACACCCCCTGTGTACAGTACTTCAAGAAACGTCATCGAATTTCTTCTCGTCATGAACCACCCTTCGCCAAACTATAATTTGTTGGTCTCAATTTCTGCATCACAACTCTTCTCCATCCTCAATTTATAGACAACTGGATCAGAAGAAATTCAATCAGGAGGGAAAATTTCAGAGAATTCAAAATTCAAAACCAAGCTAAGCTTGATTAGGGGGGAAATAATAACACGAGATTCGACCTACACCAGATGAAACTACACCAGATGAAGCCATTGAACAAATCAAGAACATACCAACACAACTCGACCAGATTCACTGCATCTTCTGAGTCGCAACCCTAGCAGATTCGACCTCCACCAGATGAAACTACACCAGATGAACCTATCGGACGAATCATCGAAAAAACGACACAAATCGATCAGATTCTTGCACCTTCTGCGCCTCAACCCTAGTTGTCGTAGGCCTATCTATGGATGCGTAGCCTCCTTCACACACAAGAAAAAATACGCGAGGAATAAAATAACAATAAAAGCAATTAAAATTAATTCTAAATTAAAATTAAACGGTGATGACGTGGCACACTTAATAGTAATCTACAGTAGGAAATTTTTGTTTCCTTTATGTCAAGATTATAGATTAACTGTAAAACTAACCTCTGCTATTACAACAAAAACAAAATATATAAAAGGTGCGATGATAAGATAAAAAAAAAATGTTAACTAGTGCCTTAAGGAACTTAATATAGTAATTTAGCATTGGAACTTGTGCAATCATTCTTTTCAAAATATAAAATATGTGTTTTTCAATACAAAAAATTATATTTTAAAAAAAATATGTAAAAGATGTGCATTATTTGTGTCAAAAATTATTTGATAATTATATTATGTCTCAATTTTATTTTATTTTTGATCAAATATTATGTCTCAATTTAGTGTTTGGTGAGGCAGTAAAATATGATAAATTTAAATTTATCATATTTTATCTTTTTAATTAAAAAGATTGGTATATAATGCAAAAAAATTTAGCGGTGCAGTTTGTTGTCCGTCTATCTTTCATCCATGTGTAATTATCTTGATATCTAAATATATATATATATATATATATATACTTAAGCTTATATAAAAAAAATGTTAAATTTGATCTGAGTTACGAACAGAATAGACTAGAAAATAATTTAGTAATTTGTTCTATAAATATATCAAATGATTAACGGTATTTTATAAAAATCCATAAACCGTTAATTTTAAAAAGTCTCAATAATATATTAAATGATTTTCAATTTTTCCAAACTTTTATATGGATGATCTATATGATTATAAACTTTCAATCCAACGGTGAATTTTATAAAATTCATATTCGTTATCATGTAAAAAATATTTAAAGGTTCAATCTTTAACTATTATATTTTAAAAAATTGTGATTTAAGTCATTGGGTTTGATCTAATGGTTACAGTTTTGAGTAGTATACAAGAGGTTTAGGTTCGTTCATCAGCTCTATTATAAACAAAAATAATATGGTTTTGAAGAGACAATGATTATGTTAAGAATCATATAAAAATTAAATATAAAAAACTTATACTAAATTCACATAAAAAAACCACCTAATTTTTTTTATATAAATTGAATATCCTTCGTGTACAACTGTAAAAGATAATTATTTAAGTTTTGTAGATCTAAATAGATAACAAATTCTCCTAAAAATTTTAATAGTGTTGTATATCTAAGTCAAATATCGAACTGAAAGTCCTAGTTAAACTATAAAAAATCCGCATCATTTTATTTAAGTCCAATTGGATTACTCTGATTAAATCACCAAAGCTTGTCAAATAAAAAAATCTATCAAAATCAACCATGCAAAACAAGAAAGTTTAGCTTTATTTATTTTGTTTTAGTGAGATAATTAATGTTTTTGACAGCGGATTTTTGTTTTTTGAGTAAATGAAATGAATATCTCAATCTCAATTAATATAATTTTAATTTTTTTGAAGCAATTATAATTTATAAAAGTATCTAATTAAGATTATTTTAATTAATAAAAAATTAGTACTATCATTTGCTCTCTACTTCTCTCCAAGTCAAGCATACATTTCCTGTGTAGCCTAGAGGGATATTATACCTTTATCCCTTTAATACAAGTGTGTTTTGCCCTGTATTTTTTTGTTTTGTTTTTTAAAATGCTTTGTAATATTGACAAATTTGTTTTATTTTATTTGTTGATTTTTTTGTTGATGTGGTAGAAAAAAAATCACTATTATGTCAGTAAAGTCATCGTTTAATGATGTGACAATGCATTTTTATTAACGTGGTTGTGACTTTTTCCATGCTACATCAGCGAAAAAATCAACATAGAAAAGCAAAACAAAAAAATTACAACATTACAAGGATCATTCTAAAAAAAAAAATTACAAAGGAAAGCAAAACAACAGACTTACATTAGAAGTTAAACTATACTCCGCTTATAAAAAATTAATATAAAATGGAATGGCCACTCTTTATACCAAGTAAGCTGCTAGCGTTTGTGTGGTGGTGATAAGGCTTCATCCACTGGGAGACGATGAGGGAGAGTCTTCCTTTTCTCTCCTTCAGCTACTTGTTTATCATTTTTTCTTCATGATAACCGTTAACACATAATTAATTAACATGTTGGCTTTGCAATCACAACTAACTGCTACTCCGTTACCGTTCAATTCAACCCGCGTTAAATATTTCCCCATTCACCGCCACCACCATTATGCCATCTCTCAACAACCTCCGTCCGCCGCCTCCACCACCGTATCATCCTTCTCATCCACCAGGCCAATAATCACAGAAGACGGTCCCAATGATATTCTTTCCCTCCAAAACCGCCGTTATGACTTTACTCCTCTCCTCAACTTCCTCTCCAACGATTCCAACTCCAACAACAACAACAACAACAACACAAACTCGCTCTCTCCAACTTCCCTCGACTCAACCGAGTTCCAACTCGCTGAGTCATACCGAGCCGTTCCAGCTCCACTCTGGCACGCGCTTCTCAAAACACTATGTTCATCTAGCTCATCTATCAACCTAGCATACGACGTCGTTACTTGGCTTCAGAAACACAACCTCTGTTTCTCTTACGAGCTTCTATATTCAATTCTCATTCACGCGCTTGGAAGAAACGAAAAGCTCTACGAAGCTTTTTTACTCTCTCAACAACAGGTTCTTACTCCGTTAACGTATAATGCATTAATCGGTGCTTGTGCTCGTAACTGTGATTTCGAAAAAGCGCTTAATCTAATGTCTAAAATGCGCCGTGACGGTTATCAACCTGATTTCATTAATTATAGTTCAATTATCAAATCCTTAACTCGTTCCAATAGAATCGATTCTCCGACTCTTCAAAAGCTTTGTGCTGAAATTGAATCGGATAAGATTGAAGCTGATGGTCACCTTTTGAATGATATAATTCTCGGTTTCTCGAAAGCCGGTGATCCGACACGTGCATTGCATTTTCTTGCTGTTGCTCAGGGTAAAGGTTTGAGCCCTAAACAGGGAACGCTTGTTTCGGTTATATTAGCTTTGGGAAATTTGGGTAGAACGGTTGAAGCTGAGGCGTTATTTGAAGAGATTAAAGAAAATGGTTTGGAACCAAGAACTAGGGCTTATAATGCAGTGCTTAGAGGTTATGTGAAAACGGGTTCTCTTAAAGATGCAGAGTTTGTTGTTTCTGAAATGGAGAATTGTGGTGTTTTGCCCGATGAACATACTTATAGTTTGTTGGCTGATGCGTATACACATGCTGGAAGATGGGAGAGTGCAAGGATTGTGTTGAAAGAAATGGAAGCGAGTAATTTGCAGCCGAATTCGTTTATTTATAGTCGAATGTTGGCGAGTTATAGGGATAAAGGGGAGTGGCAGAAATCGTTTCAGGTTTTGAAAGAGATGAAAAGTTGTGGTGTGAAGCCTGATAGACATTTTTACAATGTGATGATTGATACTTTTGGGAAATATAATTGTATTGATCATGCGATGTCAACTTTTGAACGAATGTTGTCTGAAGGGATTCGACCGGATACAGTTACTTGGAATACGCTGATTGATTGTCATTGTAAGTCCGGGCGACATCAAAGGGCTGAGGAATTGTTTGAGGAAATGCAGCAGAGTGGTTATTCACCCTGTCTTACGACTTATAACATTATGATTAATTCTATGGGGGTGCAGGAAAGATGGGAACAAGTGAGTGATTTATTGAGCAGAATGAAGAGTCAAGGATTCTTGCCCAATGTTGTTACATATACAACTCTCGTTGATATATATGGAAAGTCTGGAAGGTTTAATGATGCCATTGAGTGCCTTGAGGTCTTGAAATCTATGGGATATAAGCCAACTTCTACCATGTATAATGCCCTAATCAATGCCTATGCACAAAGGGTATGTATGCCTGTTATTATCCGAATAATTAGTATTCTTATTGAATTGAAAAACACGACGAGGATTTGGCTACTGGACTATGTGGAAAATGCACCATACTTGTATCCATAATATCTTATATCCAACTCATATTTGATGTGTGGAATGGTTAGTAATTTTGGTAATATTTTGCATGAATTTTGGCAGGGTCTGTCCGAGCAAGCGGTAAATGCATTTAGGAAGATGTCAGCTGAGGGTCTTACACCCAGTCTTGTAGCTCTCAATTCCTTAATCAATGCTTTTGGTGAAGATAGAAGAGATGCTGAAGCCTTTGCTGTATTGCAGTACATGACAGAAAATGTACGTTCTTTTTCCTATGTTTTTTCTCTTTTTCTGGTCAAATGTCCTAATTTATACGTTATTTTGTTGGTGTACTACAGGGCGTGAAACCTGATGTAGTTACTTATACTACGCTCATGAAAGCTTTGATTCGTGTTGACAAGTTCAACAAGGTATGTAAATATACCATTAGTGCACTCAATTGTTGTCTATGTTTTCATAATCCACCAGTCTTGCATCTTGTCAAAGGAATTTGTCATAGGTTTTTAGCCCCAACATTTTTGAATTCCAATTGTGTTAGCTGCTGTCTATATTGGTATGTAGTTCCCAAGCCACGGTGACTCACAGTAAACTAATAATCAAGGAAAAATAACTTACTTTAACTTGTACTTAATTGGTCTGGGTCCATTTTTTATACTGTTTTTGATATGTTAAGCATCATCCACATCATCTCTAATATAGATAACTGGTAGTGTGGTTTTTCACGGAAGAAAAACAATTGAAAGTTAGGTAGAAGTTGTATATCATGTTTGTTAGTTTATTTGTTACCTAAGGTCAATCAGCTTCGTTGCACAATCTATGATTTGGGTTTCAGGTTCCAGCAGTGTACGAAGAAATGATCATGTCTGGATGCACTCCAGATAGAAAAGCTAGATTAATGCTGCGGTCTGCTCTTAGATACATGAAACAGACACTGAGATCATAAAATATCAAGCACATTAATAAAGCCTATACAGGGTTGAATTTGGTAAAAAAAAAAGGAGTCGGAATTGGTCAACTGGTATACGTGGTTATAATTCTGAAGGTTAGTGTGCTACCTCTTTGCTTACAATTGCATGACAGGCTTTGGCTTTTAAATGAATAATAATATATCTGCAACTGCATCATGGTTTGGTCTTTGTGCCGAACCGTGGAATTAATCTGCAATATATGTAAAATTGATCTTTTGCCCTAATTTCCAAGCAATACCTCCTTGGAAAATATAGATTTGTCTGTCAAAATCTAAAATTGAAACTGATTATTCGGGTGGAAACATGATAATGTCGTCACGAATGTAATAAGAGTTGTATGATGATTTCTGTTAACAATGGAGAATAACTATAATATATAATCTAACAATTTCTACAAACAACTCGAGCTTTTTATGTTTGTTTTAACTTTTACCACATGACTTATTTTGAATGTTCAAGTTATGATTATAATTATTCGGTTAATGTAATAATGCAGATTTATTTGAAGGGTCTGTCATCCTGGAAATGTATGCTCCAGCTGTGTCATAATGAGACACCTAGTTGCAGAAATCACAAGGAACACTCCCACCCCCAAAAAATAAATTCACGCAGACACTATTGGCTTCCCCTAATATTGTACTATCTATCAATCTTGGGGATTGATTTATTTTATCTTTCTCCTTGACAAATGACAATGTATTGTATTTTTATGTAAGTAAATACATGTATTTCACGTTCAAAAGTGGGAGTTAGTGTACATTAGAAAATTGAATAGTGAGTGTACTAGCGTTTCAATTACATCCTCAATGTTGCATTCGAGTATGTTTGAAAGACGAGTTTATTTACAGTTGATCTTATATCTGATTGTCAAATAAAATTATGTTTGTATTATACCATAGAAATGTTTGTGCAAGTGTTTGAAAAAGCTTACAACATATTCATGTTATTATCTTCAATTTTTTTTGAAATGTTCCTTGACAGCTTATTAAAAAAGTTATAGCTTATATAAAAAACAATCATACCATATTTCAATTTTTAACATAATCTACGAGGTGATGGATCGAATGGTTTCACAAATCTTCAACTAAAATTAGATGGATATATATATATATATATATATATATATATGAATATTTTTATATGTAGTTCAAATCTTGCCATTGTGCGAATACATTACTTGTGTTACCATGAGGATGAGGAAACTGCACAATTTTTCATTATTTTACAACACAAGTCACCAATAAAGAATCAGAATATATATAACCTGTGAAGAAAGGTGCGTTACAAAGTAATACAGACAACAATTTAACTTACAACTTTTTTCTCAAAATTGGATATACAGTTTCTTCTATGACCTAATTTTAAAGCGAAATAGCAGAAACAATTGGTCTACTGCACTTAGTTTTTGAGATTCTAGAACAGAACATGCACAATAGTAAAACTGAAGATAGTAAAAAGAGCCTATAATATGCTCTTATTTCTTGCATTCCAAGCTCAAGTACCTCCATCTTTTTTCCGTATCTATTCCTCCTCTCCATCAAATACCCATCTAGATATTCATCTATTGACACTAACTTATCCAACTTAACGACAGACGCTTTTGATTGGATCTCACCAAGCTGGTGTGGCCCCAATTTAAAAATTGTAAAGAAAGCTGCAGACCAGTCATCGAGAACACTCTGAAAATGATAATGTCAAATGTTAGGATCATGTTGTTCTACTTTTCTAAGAATTCACTTGGAAAAGTAAAGGAATAGGAAAACACTCAAATAAACTTAGAAGGAATGAGGTGATAATTGCTGAGAAGTTTTCAAGCAACATACATTGTAGCTAGCAAGGTCAGTGGGATTGAACATTTTAAAACAGTCACTTGATGAAGCTGTTACATCACCATATATCTGGCAGTAAATACAAGGTATTAGGACACAACAATCAAATTTGCTAATACAAATTGGGAGTAGGTCCAGCAGACATAGACATACATACCTCAAAGGTGAAGGCCATGGGAACCCTCACAACGTCATACATGAAATCGGTTGCTGTCCCGTGTGCAAAATACCTGGATAAGCAAGTTCTTATTTGAGGAAGGATTGACATATAAACTAAAGACAATAATATAAAGGCATTTGTCTGCCTCAAGACTAGTAAATCTGAAGCACTGATACAGATCATGTGTGTTGTACTTAAATTTAAAATTTTCATTCTAACACGTTGGTGCAGAGCTACCACTTGCAACTTCCAATTATAAAAAGCAGTAGCATATTTGAGGCACCAAAAAGCCAATTCAGCAAACGTGTGGGCTATTTGGGTACAGCTTGCCAACCAATAACCTAAGGCCATTACAGGTTTACTATGTTTTGAGCAAGAGTATCTCTCCTTTCTTACATGCACTTTCGTTAGTTCCATATTTTGCGATGCATCCAAAATAACAAAATAAATAAAGTAGACACGGAAAAATGTAAATATATATAAGCCCCTGACATTTGGCCTAGTGAAATTTTGTATTAGTTCTTTCATCAGATTCAAATAAAAAACAACTAACCCTACGGAACCGCCTCCAGACCCAATCATGCAACGCTTTTGGCAATGAAGCTGATTTACTTCTTCAAGCAACGACTTCATCCGTTGCAATGGCAATCCATCAGGTGTCGTATTTTTATGATCGTAAGGCATAAAAAGAGCCTGCAGAGGGGGTTGGAAAAGGGGCTTGGTTTAGAAGAAGAAAGAAAGAAAGAACAACAATATAAAAAAAAAACACGATAAAATCTACACACAATGTGTCTCATCTCAGTATACACGCACATAAAAGTAAACATACTGTCAAGTAATGCAAAAGTAGCAAGAATAACAGCTACAGCAATAGAAGTAAACAATGCACAGTAAGAGCCTCGGACATACTCACATAGTATTTTGGTAGTAGAGGAAAGAAATACCACTTACTTCACATAAGAAAATATAGTATGATAAAGGCCCAGAGTTTAAAGACAAAACAAGGCTTAAATGACAACCTAACAATTGCAGTATTAATATTTAAAATTGAGTGCGATCATGCCTCCATATTGCCAAATGTGGATCGACCCCTGCTAAGGGTCAAGTACTATAATGCCAATAATGTGTGCCTATCCTGACCTAAACTAATATTTACATTTATTCTTCCTCTGTACCCAAACGAGATTATAAGAATTTCTATCACATTTCTTTCTGTTGCATAAAATTATCACAAATCTTGGGGGAGTCTAAGCATAAATTTGATTTCAAGAAAATAGTTTGCTAAAGCCCAAAGAAGAAGGATAGAGTATTTTGGTATCTTTCAACATAATATTGGGAATCGTGGTGGCTTTTAAGTTTTCCAAGCACAAACAGAAATTAGGATTAGCAGCTTTATATATTTTAATTATCAAGTAAAGGAATATCATTGAAAAAATTGATGCTCAATAGTCAATACTAATAGAATCTATGAGATTATCTATTAAATACATCAACAATTCAATTAAAAATTCTAACTCCTACTTGGGTTATATAATGTGCACATAAAAAATTATAGATCAGAAATAGATAAGAGACACAAGGGAACAATCATTGTAATTTTTAGAAACAGGGAAAGATTAACTAAACTTACTTCCATTCCAGAGTGCACATTGACCCATATATGTGGTTCAAATGATACAGCAAGTTTCCTCATAATTTGGCTTTCAGGCTCGCTAAATGGGGCAATTCCCGGATTCTCCTCATATGGATCATAATCCTATTGTTTTGAGCAATAACAATAATGAATTAAAAGCTTATAAAAATATATTAAATGATTTTGAGATATTGCTGGAAAAGAAAGATGAGTGCATAGATTGGCGGGAAGATAACAAGAAGAGTGATAAATGTCATCTGGCTAAAGCCTTTCCTAGTGCCACACTATATTGCTATCGCAACCTAAGGTGCAAGTCAACAATGGACACAGTAAAATCACAATTAATTAAAAATAAATTACAGCACCAACAGAGAGATTAAAGACGCGTAACAAACCTTTTCCTTTTTGCCCCAATCTACACTCCAATTCCGGTTGAGATCAACTCCTCTGCCTACCACATAACATAAACTCAGGCATTTCAAAACTAGTAACTATTAAACTAAATATCACAAATGAGAAATACAATACCATTTCTTCTCTCACAGAGATCTCCACCCTCAACAAGTTTGCGACCATTGATGTTTTCCATTGGAACCACCTATAAGTAATTAGACGTCAACATTATGAAGATACTAAATCTCTCCTGTTAATTCTATTATACCACAAATGCACATAATTCTCATTTTTGTTTTGTACACTTATTAAAAGTCTTCCCAAGTCCAAGTCTAAAACTTCAATATACACCCGAAATCAAATGTGGAACAATTGGGACATAATGTAATACCTCACATATATGATTATGGAACTTTATTAGCATCTTAATAGTCAGAGCCCAGTTCCATAATGGATTTCAAGATTATCGCATACTTATTGCAAAGTTTGACTTACCTTTATTACAACCTTGTCAAGGATACTGTTTAAGGAAGCTTCATCCATTCCAGGTAGAAGTTTTTCTTCACTAAGAATAGACAAAATCCTAAAAGCAAGTTCTGAGGTAATCAGCTCCCTTCCATGCTGTCCAAAACTCTGGAAGACAAGGAATCATCTGTCAAAAAAACCAGAATAACCAATTTGAGAAAACTATCCACTACATGCCAAATTACAGTTTTGTGTAAAAGAACACCAATATTGTAATTATAATACCGTCACAACTTCTTATACAATTGTTTGCAACCTTAATCAACTTGTAACTTGAATGCCTGTTATTATTATTTTAATACCAATGAAAGTAGAAATCTTACGAGAAGGATACGAAGCTTTGGCTTCTCGGGACTATCTTTCTTTCCCTTGCAATAAGTAACCACCGCAATCTCAGCACCATAGCCTTTGTTTCCAGCTTTCACCGTCTCCATCTAATTTAAAACATCGAAGGTGAAGATAAGAATTACGTATACTCAAATAGCAAGACACACACAAAAGCAAATCTAAACACGTCATAGATGACTCACAGAGAGTCTATCCGGGTGACGATGTACCATGTCCTTGATCTCATCCATCAAATTTCTACTGCAAAAATCCACAACAACAAACAAATAATCAATTTTACAAAATGACTGAACAATCCAAATAGATTATAGCTTACAAAACAATACTGCATCAACTAACTTCCGTGTTGGGTGGAGTGGCTAGCTCAAGCTAAGCGTTAAAATCCGGACTAAGGAGAAAAATATTAATCTAACAACTCATTACTAATATTGGCTGATTCAGAAAGAAGAAAAGAAAGGTAACTTCAGTGTTCAATAAATTAAAAAAAATCGTACTAATATCAAAGCATAGCAGAAAGCGTGACGATTAAGAAATTAAATAATCTATGCAACAAAAAAAAAATTAAATTAAATAAGCTGCACAGACGCAATTTAAATGAATAAATAAATAAATTCCTAAATAAAGCAAGCAAAACTAATAAACTATCGATTAAGATTCAGAATTCATTCAACAAAATCATAAGCGGTAACTGAAATTAAACGATAACTGAAAACGTGATCTGAACAACGAAAGGAAAACAGAAAGATAGAACATAATATCAATTACAGAATTGAATTACGAAATTAAAAAAACCGGTAATTCGAATCTAGAGAAGATAATTTGCGGGGGGAGAGAGTGAAACCTGGAATGATAGAGATCGTAATTGATTTGCGTAATTGAAGATTGAGTGAAATTGTCGCCATGAACATGAACATGAACAGAGAGGAAGTAGAAGAAGGTGATGATGGAGAAGAGAAAAGATGAAAGAGAAAGAAGATCAGCCATGGCAAGATCCACAGTATCATTTCATTCTTTTTATTTATTTATGGAAACTACTTTATCATTCTTGTTGCTTATGCCATTATTTATTTATTTATTTATTTATTTATTTAAATTAAACCCCGTCCACTGCAATAAGCCAATAATTCATTCATTTTCATGTGTTTATGTATAAGAAATTCGTCAATAGTGATTGCTTTTTCCCATGTTCAACGGTGTCGAATGTCGATGCAATGCAGTTTTTTTTTTTTTTTTTTTAAATAAAAGATATTCATTCATTCAAATTGATAAGAGTACATCGATGCAATACAAATTCAAAATCGCTAAAAACAAAAAGGATGAATCTGCGAACAAACTCACAGCATCCGTGTTAATAGCATAAAACGGCACATTGCATAAGCCTACATATTTGACTATATTGAAGTTTTCGGAGTATCCATGCCTCCGGATCTGTAGCGTTGATGGCACAAAAGTCATTGATTCGATCTGCACTGGATCAACCGTAATATTTCAAACTGAAACAAATGAACACCGCACCAAGACGGGACAACAATACTCCGCACTAAGACGGGACAACAATACTATCAAAACAAATGATGAAATCAAAAAAACAAACGAAAGAAATACTAAATATATGTGAAAATCACACTTATTTAATTAAAATAGAAATAAAACGATTTGGAGGGGTGATTTTAGGCCTAAATTGACCCTAAATCACCCCTCTCTAATATATCAAGAAGAAAAGAAAAAGTGGGCGATGGCTAGGGTTAGAGAGGAGGAGGAGCAAAATAGGGTTAGAGAGGAGGAGGAGCAAAAAGAAAGTTATGCAGTTAAACAACAGTTATCGGTCGTACGTCGTCCTTCTTTTTTGTGTTTTGTTTTGGTTTTTCTTGCCAATATAAATACAAGTTTTTAAAATTGTTTTTGCACTACTTTTTTTAACTCAGGGGTTGATATTTTTTTAAGATAATAAATGGAATGTATAAGGTTTAAATTTAAACTCTTGCATATAAAATGTAATATTTTTATCGTATGAGTTAAATATTATTTGTACTCAACTATACCAACTAATCATATGAGCTAGAAGATAAACTCATAATAGCTGACAAAATTCTTCCTAAAGAATTTGAATGCATAACATCTAATTAAGTTGAAAGTTAATTGCATCCTTTCATTCAATTGTTCTTGGGTCCATTAGTATTTTTTTTTACTGCATGCCATTGATAATTTGAATATTGTACTTTTTACAATTTTTGTTACAAAATGATAACAACAATACATAGTCAAAGACACTTTAAAAATTATTATTTTAATCTATTTGAGACTATATATTACAAATACAAATTTAATATTTTAAACTTAAAAATCTATGTGCGTGGCACAATAAAAAAGAGTGATTTTATTAGATATCGAATTTCAAAGGAAAGGGAAGGTTGAATATTTTTTTTTATCAAATTTGATGTTGTATTCATTTGATTTTGTAGAAATTTTGTACATTACTCTAACAGTGGGTGACTTTTTTTACACATATGGTGTAATGCTCGAATATTTAGTCATCCAAAGGAATAAAATATCTCTTTATCGAGAAAAATAAAAATTGACGTGTAAAGGTTTTAGTAATATCAAATTTTCAACTATAGTTTTTATTTATTGGTGCTCTTAAAAAAAATGAAATTCTATGCAATTGCATACGCTAAATATGCTCTGAGTCGTCATGATAAGCTTTTATTAATAACAATGTAAATTTATTTTATAGAGTGTGTATATTCATTAAGCTCTAATTTTTTTCCATATATGCTTAATTAAATTTCACCATATGGTCAATATATCGTAGCATCTTTTCGAAAGACGATTTATATATGACAAATTGTAATTAGCCCTATTTTCAACAGGAGGACTATTATATGAAAATAAAAATTGACTATTTGCACCAACAATGTAGCTCATCTTGTGGGCCACACACCGCCTCCCCTCGTCATGGGAGGTGTAAAAAATGTCAAGAAACCAATCAATCGTATAAAAATACAATGTGGTTGTTGGTTTTTGTGTTTCTATATCATAAAAAGATAAATGACGATAGTTAAATTTTTACAAACTTGATTATTAAGTTTTTAAATTTAATTCTTACTGTGAGGATTTCACGATGTTTTAAAAGTCAAACAAGCTATTGAATGCAAATGATTTGTCATCATTTAAAAAAGGTAAAAAATATTATCATAAAAAGCACTAAATAAATAGTTAGTAGTATTTGGATGAAATAAGTTGAACGTTTGGTCGTGAGTTTGAATAATACAGTGAATTTCACTCAATCTTATCCAATTCGAGAAGTTAAACCGTAAATTTTTATCTATATAGATCATTAATGTTATAGTTTTTTTTTTACACTGTCAATAACTTACAAATGTAAAATCATCAATACAAGTCACACATATAATTGAGGTGATTTGTTTACTGTAGTAATAAAAATAAAATTTAATTGTTCCTGTAAACATAACTTAATTGACAGAGATTTTGCAATATTTAAGGATCAAAATTCAAGCTGCCATTTATTCACATGAAGGGGGTAAATATTTTATCACTAGACTACTTTTGACAAAAAATAATAAAGAAATTTTCTCTTCCCACCCCCCATGACTCTTCCCCCCTGATATATTTTTTGCCCTTGATTTTAAAATTCGGAACGCGTTTTCCAAAGTTCTTTTTGCCTTGAATATGAACTTTGGAATGTATTTTCTAAAGTTTTCGACGAATTTGAACTAGAAAAACTTCAAAAAACACGTTCCGAAATTTTTGGACAGAGATAAAATCAGAATATTGGGGGGTTAAAAAGAGTCATGGGGGGTGAGAAGAGAATCTTTCAATAAAAAATTAACAAAATTTGTATCCGGCCCAATCTAGAAGGAAAAGATAAGAAAATGGTCAAAAGCCCAATATGGTAGGAAATCCGATTTTAATAATGAGAAAAATTCACTTTTTCAAATCCACAACGTCAGCCGTTGGATACAAAATATGACCGTTATAGACGCTCTTTTCTATATCGTTTAACTCAAACCCTCGCTCTAATCAAATAAAAATCAACACCGCATTTTCAGCGATACTGTATTCATTTTGTCTCAGCCATGTACCACTCATCATCAACCATGAAATCTCAACTCCGGCCACCGCGTCCGATCCCAAAATCTCCGATGCGACTTCGAACTCGAACCGTTCTTGATTCCGCCTCTCTTCAAACTCCACCAGGTTTGATTGATTCTTATCGAATTAATTCTTCTTCTACTACTACTTCTAATGTATCGATCTTTGTGTTTGAATTTTTCTATTAACCGTTTTTTTTTTAATTATTCGTGAATTTGAAAATTGGAACAGGTTCTTTAACCAAATCTCAGAAACTAGTTCAATCTCCAGAACTGCGTCCTGAATACCGCACAATTGCTTGTGAATTTAGGGCTTTAGCAAGAATGGTTAACGAGGAATTCGGAAAGCCAGATCCGGAAATCGGAATAACCAATTCTTGTAACCCTAAATCTGGTGCTCTGTTTGAGAGAGGAAGATTCTATGATGAGTATTCTGCAAGAAGGAATGAAAGACTCAAGAGAAAACAAGGAGCAATGGTGAATGATGTTAATACTACTAGTATTAAGCAACCTAAGGTCCCTCATCGCGCTCTTGGTGTTACTGTTGAATCTGGAAAGAAAAGTACTACTGCAAGAAAACTTGGAAGTCTGAGAAAATCTGTTTCTGCGGCTTATTCGGCTGAGGTTAGTGAAACGCCGAGGTATATGCTTAGAAGTATGACTAAGGAGAATAAGAAACCTCCTCTAGGTGGTGGTTCTAGATTTGATAAATCTGTTACTGTTGGTGAGAAGAAGGTTGGAGCACCAAGAAGAGCGGGAAGAGTTTCGTATTATTAGCATTAGGGTTTGTTTGATATTGAGAACTTGATTTAATATGATGTATGAGTTGAATCTTGTTCTCTGTTAAGTATTCTGCTACTTTTACCCTATGGAAATTGATACATTGATACAATTTTCTGTGTTTTCATTTGATTTATAATGCTGTTTGTGAATTATATTTTTCACTAGTGTGAAAATTTGAAAACCTCTAATTGCTGAGAAGTTGATTCAATTTACAGTGTATTTTGTTTGCTGTTTTACATTTTTTATGCGAATTGTGTTCGGAGAGTAGCTCTTTCGCGAGTTTTGGGTTTGGGTTGCCTGTTTGTTTCTATGGTTGAAATATGCTGTGAACTTGCATCAGAATTGAAGCTCCAGTTTGTAGCTTATACAGAAATTTGGTGAACGTTCTGTTGGTAGCACAAACTTGCATTCAAACAAACATTAGTGTCTGCCATTGAATCTTTTTTCTGATTTGGTCGATATTTTTGTTGCTTTTACCTACCCAAGGGAATCAAGAGAAAGAATAGGGATTTATATCTTGACAATATATGATTTGATGTTGTAATTATGCCAAATTGATCATATTTTTACTTGGATTTCTGCAATATAAGCCAAGCCACAGCACACAAGAAACTATGACTAACAGACTGGGAAGAACAATAAGAAGACAAACTTGCACTCAAACAAACATTAGTGTCTGCCATTCGGTCGACGTTTTTTTTTAGCTTTTACCTACCCAAGGGAATCAAGAGAAAGACTAGGGATTTATAACTTGACAATATATGATTTGATGTTGCAATTATGCCAAATTGATTATACTTTTTTACTTGGATTTCTGCAATACAAGCCATAATAGCACACAAGAAACTATGACTAACCAACTGAGAAGAACAAAAAGAAGACAAACCTCAGATAGATCTAGGAGCAACTGAAGTGTTTTCTCTTTTTTGAAACCTTTTCCTTGAAGGTCTGAGACTCACTTCCTTGAGAGGAGGGAGACAAGTAATGTAGGCTGCGACCTTTCCAGAAATGCATGTATAGCAATGCATGTATATAAAAGAAAACTGTTTTTCAATTAAAATAACTACCTCTTTGTGAGAGGAAAAGTAAGAAATGCATGTATAGCAATGCATGTAAGTTTTGTCCTTACTCAAATTCTCTTTGGTTTTTATCTTTGGATGAATTAAAATGAGAAAACATAATTCAAGATACGCATTACATAACCGTGACCACCACTAGCAGGGATTCTGAATATACATAAGTGGTAGTAAAATTTTATTCATACATAACTTAGGAGTGCTAGTGATCTTTATACATATATACATATAATATACATAATAAAATACCGATTTGATGGACACAAGTTTGGGTTTGAATCCTCTCAAGTAAATACAGAGAGGTCTATTTAGAGAGATCAATTCATATTCAATGATTCAATGAGTCAATCTCCCCCCATATAGACCTCTCCATTTTCCAGAAAGGAATTCATTCCCAATAGTTTCTCCCAAATTTTCTCTGGATTCCTTTTTCAATGATATCCAAAAATCTGCTTATCGCATCCATTGGATGGTTGACAAGGGAAAAGTGCTAATATTCTTGTCAATAACAGATTATTGGTTGTCTGCATCTTCTTCGATTTTGTCTCCAACAACTTACTTTCAACCTTAAGAATTTCAGTAACAACTACGCCTCCTTTGTTTTCTTCCATCCGATCCAAAAACTGCTATCTTCACTCTCCGCAGAATCATCAGGAATATTTACATCAGTATCTGCTGCAGCAACAACGGTCTCTTCTACCTGACCCAAATTGGCACTGTTGTTTTCTTCTTGGCTTTCGTCCACTCTATAATATACCTTTGAAAATTTTCAAATTCAATTAGCAATTCACATTATGCATACTATCAAACCCCTTACCACTAGACCAAACCTAGTGGCATTCTAGTTTTCAGGTTTCGTCAACATGTACAAACATTAAAAAAAAAATTAATGAAAAGGAACCAGATCACATACCACAGAGGTGCGAGGGGGTGAAAGAATCTTGAAGGAGTTGGGCCGATTATTGAAATTTGTTTCAGGAACTCCTGGTATGCCTTCTGGGGATGTGAAGTGGTCTGCATCATGCCCCACCTACGAGTGGAAAATGGTCAACCTCATCGTATAGGCAAAAATGACAAGGAACACATATAGTCAAGAACCATAGAATAATAGCAACTGAGTTGAAGTCCAAGTCTACACCACTTACATGAGAAAATCATAACTTATACTACCTCCGTCCCTAATTATAAGACCCTTATGAGATTTTTCTTTGTCCCTTTTTATAAGACTCCTTTCATATTTTCAAGGGCATTAAATATTTTTTACCACAACATACCCCTAATTAAAGTGCATAATTTTTCTACAATCTCTAATAAATACACTAAAAAACATTAACTAATTCTCTCTCTTAAAGGATAAAATTGTAAAAGTAATACCAGTTATCAACAAATTTAATATCACAATCAACTTTCTTAATCTCCGTGTTTTTCTCAAAAGGGTCTTATATTTAGGGACGGAGGTAGTATGATTTAATTTGAACGTTGGTCCTCCAAAGTTACACACGTTGCCTCATTATTAGATCTCTAAAAATTCTGGTAACCAAATAAATTCCTCAAAATTCCAAAGTCTGAACTGTGTTAATAAAATTTTGTAGAGGGCTAATGTGGTACGGCGACGACGAGACGACTGTAACTTTAAAGGACTAACTTGAGGGATTATTCTTATAAGAATATAAGAACTTAAACTCGAGGGAAAGAACTAAAACTTAGGAATTTATTGCAATTTCCAAATATTTTTGGGAAAAGGGATGGGGTATCCCCCCTTTGGCTAGATGTATTTCCATTTTCCACCCAAGATTATAATATCTAATAACAGAAAGAATAGGGCTCCTTACTCTTCCATGTCCTCCAAATTCCCGAGCATCACTATCCAGCGCAACTCTGTATTTCCCAGGCAAGTCACACCCAACTTTATACCTGTGTGTTCAATGTTTCATCCAAATCATTTGTGGTTAACAGTTACTATTGCAGAAATGTCTATAGAAACCTTACATAAAACCAAACACACAATCTGGCACAAATAAATTACCCACACCAAAATGAAAATTTAACACATTGCATACCCTTCATATGTATTCTCTGGATGAAAATTGAACACAAACACCAGATCCCCACGTTCAAAGACTATAACCTATAAAAGGAAAAACATTAACATTTAATTATAACATAGCACAGAGTAATACTTGAAATTAACTAGGAGTGGACAATGGCTTTTTGTCATTTTCAAGAAAAGCCTTTTTCATACACCAACGTATTTATTCTAAGATGTAGTCTATTTTAATGTGTCTTAGTACTTAGTATAAGAAATTCTCGGAATTGCCTAGCAGTAGTAAAAAATATCACATTATGAATGAGCATAATACAATCATTTGGGGGCATATTCACCTTGTCTTCATTGTTTGTGCTGCTCACAATCTGTTTTGTTGATGCAAGAAATGAGAATCTATCATCAAGCAAGTTCATTGCTCTGTCAAATGCATTCATGAACTGCACAAGTTCCAAAAGAAAACATTTATCTCTAAGACAGGCAAGAATACAAAGAGTTCTGCAGAAGGGGGGCGGGGGGGTCGGAGTTCCACAAAATAAGCCTATATAGTTGAATTCTGCATTACACAAGAATATGCAAAATGGCAATGCCCATTTTGCACAATATTCTATTCTAAGGAGTGAGGACAATGGACATCTTAGATAATTAAACTTGGCGAAAAGCCCAATCAAGATATAAAGCGATAAAAGAGATGTCAATGTTCTGTGAATAACTACATAACACTACCTTGTATCTCAAGTGATCTGTATCCACTAGATTCCACTGACGCCTGCATTTCTCATAACTCCATCCATTGCCTTCTCTTGGGAAATCAATCCACTCCGGATGGCCAAACTAAAAATGGCATCGTTAATATAGTTTAACAAATGATAGCATGTTTAACAACTATAGAAATGAGAGTGAGGTACTTAAAAATATCCAAAGTACTTGCTTTGAAAGAAAATAATGTATAAATAATGTTATAGTGAGCTGGCTGGTAAAAGCAACCGATAAACCCAAAGAGGAAACATTCATTTATCAGGAACTTGGCATTACATTAAATGAAATATGTAAAATCAACTTTGATTACAACATTGTAGTTGTAGATCTTGAGACTTCATGGATCTGCAGCCTCCCTTATTCAACCTCCCCTCTTTTTTATCAGCAATATGCTGGAACTATAGCGGCCCAATTATCTAACCAACTACTACTAAGTAGCTCCCTCTTTGTTATTTTAGTTAGGTGTCTGTTTTTGTTTTTTTGTGTCAAAAAAACAGACACCTAACTAAAATAACAAACACCTAACTCATTGTTGTGCAAACACCGCCTCTAGGGAGCATTTATTTAATAAAAGGATAAAGATCAGGTGCATGATACAGTAACAGGGAGCAGCGGTTATGCAGGTAGAAGAGTAAAGCAATATGCATACCTCATTGCCCATGAAATTAAGGTAGCCCTCTCCACCTAATGCCATGGTTATGAAGTGTATCATCTGCAAAATATCAAAACAACAATGACTACGAGGATATTACTGGGCAACAATACCTATGTATTGCATTAGCAGCTTCACAGTTAAGTTGCTAATTTTGTACATTAGTCGAGAAGGTTTATGGTCAGATAAAAACCTTGTGAAGAGCAATCCCTCGCTCAATAGTCGGAGAAGCATCAGTCAAACAAGACATGCTAGAATACATTTCTTCATCCATTAGTAAAAATGCAATAGTCTTGTCTCCAACAATGGACTGCCCAAGAGAAAAACTATAAGACATTGATAGTGCAGGCATTCAAAAACAATTCAATAAGATAATTTCTTAATTGCATGTCACCACTAGTTTCCATATTTTCCTGTTCACAAATTTAACCAAAACTAAATTCTTATATTATTTACAACACAGAGGAAACACAAAACCCAAAAAAAATGACATAGAGCATACTTGGTCGTGACTTTCTGCATAAGCGACACATTTCTCAGTGTATCTCCTATTTGTCAAATTCAAAGAGATTTCCTTCATTGACCATTCATTGTCTTTCTTGTTCTTCACGTAGTCAATCCACTTGTCAGGGATAGCCATGGCTAGTCGATAGTCAAAACCAATTCCAACCTCAGAAACTGGTCGGCCGAGTCCAGGCATGCCAGAAACATCTTCAGCAATGACAGTTGCATCAGGCAAAATATCATGGACAAGACAATTAGCCAGCATCAAATAGACAACAGCATCCACATCTGTTTCTTCACTAAAATATTCTTTATAATTCCCTGTAAATGCCATGTTGATTCCATGATGATGATACAACATTGACGTTACTCCATCAAATCGAAATCCATCAAATTTGTACTCCTCAAGCCACCACCTTAAATTAGATAAAAGGAAACGAAGGACTTCCCAGTTGGCATAGTTAAAAAGTCTACTATCCCATAATTTGTGATAGCCTCTATCTCCATTGTGGAAGTAAGATTCTTGTGAACTTTGTCCCACATCAAAGCCATTTAGTCCATCAGTAACATTATTACTAGCATGACTATGGACGACATCCATCAAAACATGCAAACCTAGGCTATGGGCCTTATCTATAAGATATTTAAGATCTTCGGGGGTTCCAGATCTACTGCTCACAGCAAAAAAGTTTGTTACATGATATCCAAATGATGCATAATAGGAATGCTCCATCACAGCCATCAGCTGAACTGTATTATAGTTATTTTCCCGAATACGTGGCAAAACATCATCCGCAAATTCCCTGTAAGAGTTTATACGGGGTTCAGAGCTACTCATTCCCACATGAGCTTCATATATCCGTGGAGCTTTGGGCTTCGGTGGACGAGGATATTTAAACTGATACCTGCCGAACAAACAAGAGGATGCACAAACAGCTTGAGATAGTTTCATCCAAACTTTATCAAGAACGGAGTTAAAAATACATAGATACCAGATAGATTAAAGATGATACTGTTCTTGCAATCATAGTTTTAATATAAAAGTTTAAATAATTATATTTGATTGGATTTTGGTATAATTCACTATCAATTGAATTAAATTCATTTGATAAGAAATCGTATTTCATGTTATATTTGCATTTCATATATGGCTCAAAGATGAGGGTCCATTTATAATTAAACTGATATATTTTGATTCAAACTTTATAATTAATAATAATTCAATTAAATAGATGAGTTCATTTTTTTCCTAGGGGCACTAGTTAAGGAACACAAATATAGTAAAAAGTATATTGGAATTTATGTAGTCAAAGTCTTAAAAGTATATAAAGTGTTGTTTTCAATATAAAACTATCTCTTTTGTTACCTTAACTAGTGCCCCGGGGACACTAGTTAGCAAGACCCTAAAAGAAATTCCAAAACTTATATAAATTATTTGCAATAGTTAAAAGTCAGTTAATATGTGGCATACATAGTGCCTTTTTTAATTGATATTTCAGATGAAATCCTTAATTCTTTACTGAAGATAACAATTCAACTGATATTCTAGACATGTGAATAATGAGACCTCTCTGAATGTGGTGGATCCCAGTAGACACCATCGTAGGGCGCAGCAAATCTGGCAGGATCGACGGTGGCATATTTAATCCAAGCAGGGATGCGATCAACCCAAACTCCATCACTATGTTTGAACCTAAACTTCACTCTTGAATTGTGAGGTATAGCTGGATTTCCACCAGCATCAGGGATCTTAATGCTCCATACCCCAAACTGGTCTTTTTTCATGTGATGGTTGGAACCATCCCATCCATTAAAATCTCCAATAATTTGTGCTTCCCTGCATTGAAAAAAAATCCATAATCAGAAATAAAAACTAAATTAAACAATGCCAAACAAACTTGACTAATTTGTATCCTTTGAGATAGCTTACTGGGCAGCAGGTGCCCACTCACGGTACAAAGTTCCATCTTCTTCTCTGTTAAATCCGAATTTCAAATAACCTAAGATGTGCGAAAGGAAATGATAAGGAAACATTATATTAAAGATGTAACTGAATTTAATCCAACACATTAGTAAGGCATTTTAATAGAAATCAATCCAAATGACAGACAAATGAATTTGTTTTCATGTGTCTAACACAACCAATCAATTGTGTTTGCAGATAATGTAATATGACGATCAACCAAAGACACTACCGAGTATTAGTTAAGGAAAACTTCACCATTATCTGTTTATCACGGACACATAATTTGCAGTTATGCCAAAACCTAAGCAGTTATCTAATTTAATATGCACAGTTATATAGAAAAATTGAAACAATGTCAACTGTCAACAATTATAATCACCTTTTGCAAATTCCTCAAGACTTCCTTCATATTCTTCAATGAGCTTTTTCTGATGTAGATACCTCTTCAGTCTGTATTTGAAATGATCTTTGTATGGTTCTAGGGATGAATCAGCATTCAAGATACCTATGTTTTCAGAGTCTTCTTCAACAGACGATGACATTGTTGACTTGTCATCTGTCATAACAGCTATGCTCTTGAAACCAGAGCTCACCTAGTTGTGGGAAAGCACACTGAAACAACTTATTCACATGCAACATATTGATATAAGTGGATGACATATAAAACTAGAGTTCAATTGTTTGCTATCTCGGAATGGACAAGTATAAAAATTAGCAAAATCTACGACTAGTAGCTTGACACTCACGGCACGTTTACTTGCTCTCACCACATTACCAAACACACTGTAACCCAAACTCATTGAGTTTGTCATGTGATACCTTTATTATGTTCGCGTTTAAACTTTAAATGAAGCTGGCTCACCCAAATTATAAAAGAAAATTAAACAAGTGATTGGACTCAAGTGGTTAATGAGCTCCCCCCAAGGATGAATCGATTTCGAGAACCTAAGTTCAATTCGTGGGTGGAGCAATTCTTGGTTAGACTTTACTTACTTCCCGGCAAAACTTCTGATTACCAGGGTCCTCTTCCCCCAGGAACCAGAAGATTACCACCAAAAATATTATAAACAAAAATTAATTCCAACAAAAGTTTGTCACTCGAAACATATAACAAACTCAAATGATATCAATTAGAGCACCACACTGCATCAAAATATCTCAAAAAAATTGACCTAATGGCATATACAAGAGACATCAAACATTGTCAAATTAAATGTACCTTCTCAGAGTCATATATTGATCCTTTTAATCCAAAACTGAACACCTTGTATCCATTTGGATTCTGATAGCCAAGTGTCAACTCTACTGGCTTTTGCTTTACAAGAGTGTGCTTATTTCTCGAACTCTGCCAAAATAAGAAAATACCAAACCATTACAGATGAAAGGAATCACTGAAGATCAAATTGAATATGAAATTTAGCAAAAGTTTATGTAGAAACAGAAAAAGTAAGTTACTATACAGATCCAAATTATGAGCAGAAATATTTGAATTTTAGTTTTACCCTACTCTATAATATGCGCATTATGTCACTTACTCAGCTTTAGAATCTATTCTTGCTATAAATATATAGAAAAGAAATTAAAATTAAAAAAGAAATATTATTACGTGAGTGGTGGTGGAGGCAATGTTTAAAGAGGAAGAAACGAGAGGATTAAAAGCCAAAGAGGAAATCATAGCTTCGATGAAGGAAGATTCAGATTCAGGTTGAAACAGTGTCCATGATTATGAATGAGAATGAAGGGTTTAAGAGGTAATTGATTTGATGAAGACTAAGGTTGAATGAATTCATATATTGAAGAAGGTATAAATTATTATTATTAAGTAGTGATTTGAATGGTAGTAGAAGAAGAGTACAAAGAAGGAACAGAGTAAAGTAAAGGATATTCTTCCCCACGTGAAGAAGCAAGAAAGTAAGCAACGGCGCACGAATTTCCATCTGTTCCAATGGTACGCCCTTCTTCTCTCCTCCATCACACAACCGTTCCTTTTTTTATTTAACTTTATTTTTTTGTCTTAACCCTTCAATTAGATGAAATTACTTACTCAAATATGACGATAATTGTTTAAAAAAAAAACTTAAATGATTAAACACTTTTTCTTGGTCAGGTATGTGATTAAACAATCGTGAACTCAATTATTTGATTTTATTTCATTTAATATGAATTTTGTCACTATGCTCTTTGAAATTAAAGAAATTTACTTACTCAAGATATATTCTTAGTCTCTAACTAGATCTTAGACTCGTGTGGGATTTTTTTTATCAATGATTAGTGTATTTTCAAATGTAAAATTGAAATATAATATATTTTAGAAAAAAGATTATACAATTTATAAGAAAATAAACCTGAATTTGATTATTTATGAGGTGACATAATAAAATGGTAATGGTGATTATATTGAAAAGTAATTGAACCTTAGAATGGTATGGAGGTTGTAGAAACCAAAATGAGAAGCCTCTTAATTTAATGATGAAAGGAACTTTAATTAAATGAGAAAATTATAAAATTAAAGTGTGGTCATAAATAAGGTTTGGTTCAAAGTAATCTATAAGCTTGACAATAGAATTCTAAAAAATGCTACTGTAGATTCACCACAATTGTTGGGCCGCAATTCTATTAAATTAAATTTGTCTTATTCTATTCTTTATTGGCAAAAAGGCATCTCAGTGGAATGGCAGATATGGCAGAAGGTATCAGCTTTTGCAATTTTTGTCTTTATTAAGCGTGCTCTGTTAAGAGCCAATTCGTTTACCCACCGCCACAAACTTTCAAATTTATTTGGTTATTCAATTTTACACTCAAAAATAGGCTATGCAAAACCTATCGATTTTTCCCACTAACAAATTTCATTCATTTTTGAAATTTAAAACCTTAATATGTTTTTAAATATTATCTATGTGTACAAAAAAACTTACAGCTGCAATTTGTGTAGGCATCATTTGGTTTATGCCTTACTTGGTTTGGGCATTATTTGTTTTAGGCCTTACTTGGTTTAGGCATTATTTGGTTTCAGCAAATTTCACTCCCAAATCTCACTTTAATTTAAATTTCTTTCTTCAAATCTTATCTATAAATATCACACAATTGCCCAAGCATTTTACAACTGAGATTACATATGTATCTCAACATAAAAAATGTCATCATTTACTTTCCTTTTTCTCCATTCCATTCACTACTCTTCAAAACTGGACCACCAATCTTACATCTTTTTGTCATTGTTTCATGTTGCATTGATTTTGAGCCTGAAAAGGGAATATGTATTTGATTAAATTCCATCCACAATCAACATTTGAGTGAAACATGAATACATGAAAAAAGATTGAGGCTATGATTTATTTCTCTATGCAATTTACTGGTAACTTTGTTTAAGACTAATATTTTATATTTACATTTGGTCTTTTTTTATAGGTGAGGCTCACTTCCTTCATGGATCTTGCTTCTATGTTTCAAAGGCAAGGATCTCATTTCTTTCATGAATCTTGCTTCTACACAAAAACTATGTTTAGCTTTTATTATATACATTTATAACTCTAATATTATGCTCAAGAATAGATTTTGCAGGTATATGTGAAGATAAAAATAAGAAACAAAAGAATTGAAGTACAAAATTTAACTTTCCATATTACACACTCGTGACATCTTCATATACGTCTAAATTCTCTTATATCCTCTATTAGATGACTAAATTAATGGTTTATGTTTAAAATATGTTTTTCATGAAGTTTTTTGTCTTCTATGATATGCGTTATTGAATAGCAACCATACCTAGAGATTTATCCATCCATTTTATTTCCATCTTCTTTGTCTCCACGTAATGGGTATAAACCAGCAACACATGAAAACAGAGGAATAGACACCAAAATGAGTGAGGATCCATAAAACAGAGGAATAAAACATAAAACAAATGAGTTTAAATAGAAGAAAATGGTTACAAAAAATCTCAATTAATAACTCTTTTACCATTCACCACATTTTTCTTTTTATTTTTCTTTCAAAAAAGTTGAAATCTTGAAACATGGACAATCAATCTAACTCTCTTCTAAATTGGGCTTACTACTATCCATGGAAATGTAACTATTTCCATTCATAATGCTATTTGTCTATTTTTAATAACAAAGTCACGTGCCTGGATTAATTCTTGATTAATTCTCTTTCACATTCCAACACATAGGTTTTGTATGACAAGTAATAACTGGAAAGAGTTCAAAAAGAATGAAACAAAAGAGAAAATATGATTTTGTATGAGAAGTTAAAACTAAGAAAATATGGTCTAAGGTCTGGAGTTGATTTTGCAGGTACATTTAATTAGAACATAGTACAAATGAGTTTAATCAGAAGAAAACAATACAAAACAAAATCATATACTAGAAGACATTTCTTCTACATACAAAACAAGGAAATTAGGGTGTAACACTTACCTTTGATGAGAAAAGTAAGGAAATTATCAATAAGATAATTGTTCTTTCTTCCTTGAAACCGCTACCCTATATAAATTATTACACCACTTCATGCTCATTCTTTTCCTGCCCAGTCATATGTGAATCTCGCAGCAACCTGTTTTCAGACAAAGTGCTCAAAATTAAGCAATATATTCTACATATGGATTGAATGCAAAAGAAAATGAAGATCCGATATCCCCCAAGAAGCAATTTATCATGTCATTTGCTTAAACCAAAGTCAGAATTTAAAAAGGCATATCCAATCAAGTTCAGAGACATATGATGGTAAGAGTATCTATCTGTCAATGTAGCACTTATTAATTCCTTAAACTTAACTAACTATTGATCACTTTGTTTTCACAATTGGAATATGTTTATGTAATGTATGTCTCTTTTTTTTAAAAAAATGACTTTAAGGATTATCTTTGAGTAAACAGTCTTTACTTAAAATAAATGAATTTAATCCATTAAATATGAACCCTTGGAGTTAAATGTTATTGAAATATTTTGAAACAAATCTTTGACAATTATCCAATTATCAAATATGACAATTTATTTAATTAAAACTAGAATCAAATCATTTGTGAAATTAATTTAGCAAATATCTTTTAAAATAATTTCAAAAGATAATCTATCAATTTAAAACAAGAAAACTAAATATCCGAAAACTAAAAGAGAAAGGAAACATGATACATGCCAGAAAATTGTGAAAAAGAACTATTTTCCAAATCACTCACGCTAGCAAACTCTTAACCAAATTCATATCAAATGTATCACATAATATTGATTGGTAAATCACATGACTTGATTGATCATTGCTAAAATTTAAACCTTATAAATTGTCACAACATTACGAAAAATTAGTTAATTTTTTTTAACATAATTGATTTTAACATAAGGGTCCTATCCCAACAAACAGCTAAATTTTGCAAATTGTGCATATATACTATAAATGTTTATCATATAAATGTATTCAAAATATAAATGTGTGATCAAAATAAAATCCAAAACAGAATAAAATAAGTTATAAAGTAATTCAAGTATTTTGTTTATATAAGAATAAAGATGAAATCTGACCATATAAGCTACAATTGAATAAATCATGTTTAGATTTCACCTGACTCCTGCTCAAAAATTGTAGATCTAGCACAGAGAAATGGAATCACGCATCCTCGCTGCTGCAAACCTCCATGACGCGCTGCATGTGGCGGTTTGACAATAAAGGCACGAGACTGATTTATGTATGTAACAATTTCATGGTTTTTGAGTGAAAAACAACAGAAACGGACAAGTTTAGGAAGAAAAACATTGAGAGATCTAAGCTGAGAATACAAATGATGATGATTATCACAAATCCTGTTCTCAGCGCTACGGAATAGCTCATATAAGGTCGAAAATGGATCCTTTAACGGCGATGGCTTGGTAACAAACAAGAATAGTCAAGCTCAACGGTGGATACAGTGGAAGAGATGAAGAGAACGGGATTATTTTGGTGAAACGGGGTCAAGCTCGCCGGTGGATGCCGGAGGTAGGCTTGCGGCGGCGTATGAGAGGGAGAGAAGGAAAGGAAGATCGCTGCATCAATTTAGGGTTACAAAGTGGAGCAGTTTAGCGTTAAAGGTAAAAATGTTGTGGGTTAAGAAGATATATTGGGCTTAAGCCCAATTCTGGTTATTACAGATGTCTATATAGCATTATGTCTGTTTTTTTTAATGGGAATAGCATTATATTTTAAATTACATTTTTATTTTAAATTTTAAATTATTTTTTTTTTGAAAGAAATATTTTCTTACTATTTTGGTTTCCTTTTTGGTGAATAATAGAACAAATTCAAAGTTAAAACTTATGTCACGTAATTTTAAAAATACCTACATCTAATAATATTTTTCCAATGTAAAATTCCTACACCAAATAATATATCTCCAACATTTATTTAAAATAACAAAATTATTTAAATACATTATTAATTTTTGTTGTTGAACTTGAATTCATTTTTTGAATCTTAAACTTAAGTTTGTCTTATTCGCTTTGATGTCCGATCGACTTTTAATTATCATGGTCTTTATGAATTGATTTTTGAACCTTAAACTAAGTTTATCTTATTCGCTTTGATGTTCAATCGGATTTTAATTAACATGGTCTTTACAAATATTTTTTTTTGTTTCTTTATCCTTTTTTTTAATGTTATTTTGTTTGTTCACCCATTTGAAACTATAAATTTATATCTAAGCATGGTAAAGGAATTAAAATAAAGTTAAAAATACAACAAACACATGGGTTTGCTTATTAAAAAAAACTTCATTAGACGCTTTTTTATTTTTAAATAAATAAATGACAACTTTACTTAATTATTCATAATTATTTTATTATGAAATGTTGGCTTTGATTACTCATGAATTACAACAAAATTCCTAAATTAAATCAAATATTAGGTTTAAACGCAGTTTTCTCCTTTCTATTTTTAATATGATATGCTGCATGATGATATCTCATCATTCCTCTAAACCAAGGATCATTTCAAGCGCTTTTAGTGTGTTTTTGCTAATAAAGTTGGCTACAAGTCATGAAGAATGAAGGTTTTAAGATATTACTTGTATTCCAAGCCAATACCAAAAAGGAGGGAAAAACAAGTGAAATAGTGGTTATAAGGCTCATGGAAAAGTCGCGTAGGCGAACAGAGGATTCGCGTGCGCGAAGGTTTGAGTTTGATAAGAGGAAAACTTTCTGGAAAAATCGCGTGCGCGAGCAAAAGCATAGCGTGCGCGAAGGTTGCGCGACATCAGGCCTCGCGTGCGCGAGACTTGCGCGGAACAGGAAAAATGTATAAAAGCTGATCTGAAACTGAGTATTGGGGGTTACGCGGTTTTGAAGGAAAATTGGTCATTGGAGCTCAATTGGAAGTAGATTCAAGCAAGGAACAAGGGTGGAAACACTCCAACACTTCTTGATGATGAAACCTTCTATTCTTCTTCATGTAATCTCTCTTCTAATCATGATTTGCTAGATCCTTAGATTGAATCTTTAGGGGATTTTCAATGTAATTTGGGTTGAACCATGTGAACTTGATTTTATATTAATGCACTATGATCTAGTTTTCTATCAATTGCTCTTTGCTCTTAATGCTTCATATGATTTGATGAAATTGTGTGATGAATTTAATAGTTGATTTATCATGAGAATGGAAATTAGCTATAGACCTAGGAATGATTGAACAATTGATAATCACTTTAGAGATTTAGGATTATTAATTGTGATTAAGGAATCAATGTTTGTGAAAACCTCACTTAAACACAAATTCATTCAAGAGATTGGAGAATTGTGATTAAGTGAGAGGATTAGTATCCAAGAGATTGGGATTAATCATTTTATTGATTCAATCTATGAAACTAGTTGAGTAGTCCATGAGTATATAATATGTTTCACCAACTCTATTGCTTTGAAATGAACCAAAGAGATTCAATCGCCCGCCAACCGTTTGATAAAACTCCTCAATTAGTTTGAAACAACAATTTGTATGCAAACTCCCCCATTTTAATGTCTTTAATTTTACATTTACAAGATAAGCCAATTAGCCATTGTTGAATAATCTCAATCCTTGTGGGATCGATATTATTATTACTTACGATACTTCGTGCACTTGCGAAATATTCCATCAAGTTTTTGGCGCCGTTGCCGGGGATTGTTGATTCATTTCAACAAGGCAATTGGCTTGCTTAGGATATTATTTGTTTAGTTTTTGTTTTTCTTTGTTATTTTCATTTTTAGCCTTTACTTTTATTTTGTTTTGGATTGGTATTGCTTGGTCTTTTCTGTTTTTGTATGCAAGGTAATAGGTCCTTGCGAGCAACAAAGAAAGCAATCCGTTTGGCACACTTAGCTCAAGAAGAGAGAGAAGTGGAAGTCCTTGATATGGGGGATAATCCACCACCACCACCTCCACCTAGGAGGACTCTAGGCGACTATGGTCAATGGGATGATGGGCACTTAGCAAACTTGGGGTTCCAACCGGCAAATCCGGTTAATTTTGACATCAAGAACTCCGTGATCAATGCTTTGAAAGAAGACCAATACTCGGGGGCGGAAAGCCAATGTCCGAACCTCCATCTAGGCCGGTTTTATGAGGCTTGCGATTATACGGACCCACCGGGTGTTACCGATTCTCAAAAGAGATTGAGGTTATTCAAGTTCTCACTCACCGGGAGAGCCAAGGATTGGTTGGATACGTTGCCAAGTGGTACCATCAACACATGGCAAGAACTAGAGAGAAAGTTCCTTGAGCGGTATTTCCCGATTCACAAGTTTCTTGAAAGAAGGGCCGATATAGTTAATTTTGAGCAAGGGGATGCCGAGTCACTATATGATGCATGAGAGCGATTCAAATTGTGTTTGAAGAAATGTCCCAAGCATGGCATTGATACACACGCTCAAATGCAACATTTCACTCAAGGATTGAGAGCTCAAACAAGAATGTTGTTGGATGCTTCGGCGGGTGGATCCTTGAAAAATAAGAATGAGCAAGAAGCAATGGAATAGATTGAATCTATGGCTCAAAATGAATATAGGGCCAACAATGATCGTGGAGCCAAGAAGAAAGGTGGATTACTTGAGTTAGACACCCAAACGGCGCTTCTAGCCTCATCAAAGCTTATGAACACTCAAATGTCGACATTGCTCAAGCATTTGACATCTACTCCCTCTACTCAAGTTAATCAAGTGCAAGGACTCCGGTGTGATTTTTGTCACCAAGCCCATGAGAATGGGGAATGCATGCCTAAGGGGTCTGAAGAGGCAAAGTATATGGCAAATTTTAGGAAGAGTAACCCCTACAATCAAGGGTGGGGTGAAAACCAAAATCAATCTCCGAACTTACCTCAACAAAGTCGTGCTTCACCATTGGAAGACACTCTCACTCAATTTATTAAAATGACGCAAAACAATTTTGAGACTATGAGGATTAACCAAGAGACATCCAACGAGAATCACAAAGCATCTATAAAGAACTTGGAGGTACAAATTGGTCAATTATCTAAGCAAATGGCTTCGTCATCTAGTGGAGGTTTGGTGGGAAACACTTGTGAAAATCCTAGAAAGGAGAGTTGCAATGCTATCGAGTTGAGATCTAGAGTGGTTCCTACACCACCGGTAAGAGAGCCAAAAGGGAAAAGAAAGGTTGAGGGAGAAGTCGAAAAAGAAGTGAGTATAGAAGAAAAATTTGGAAAAAATGAGAAAGGTAAAGAAAAAGAGGTAGAAGTTGAAAATGAGTGTGATGAGGAGAATGAGGGCGAAGTTGGCAATGAGAGAAAGGCTTTGAGGAAGGAGATTGAAAATCGGAGAAGGCAAAAGAAGAAGGATGCCATGAGCGATTCCGGTCCTAAAGAAGTGTCTCCATATGCTAAGCTACCTTATCCTCGTGCACCAAAGAAAGAGAAGAGCCAAGAGAACACTTTCCGGAAATTCATGGAAATGTTTAATAGCCTACAAGTTGACATTCCTTTTGCCGAAGTGTTGGAGCAAATGCCTTTATATGCCAAATTCATGAAGGAATTGCTAACAAAGAAAAGGATGCCTAAGGAAGATGAGCCGGTTTTGATGAATGAAGAGTGTAGCGCTATTATCCAATCAAAGCTCCCTCAAAAGAAAAAGGACCCCGGTAGCTTCACGATTCCTATTTCTATTGGGAATTTGCATGTGGGAAGAGCCCTTTGTGATTTGGGGGCTAGCATAAATTTGATGCCTCTTAGCTTGATGAAGCGTATTCCGGGTGCGGTAGCCAAACCCACAAAGATACAACTCACTCTTGCCGACCGATCTATCACACACCCATATGGGATTCTTCAAGATGTATTGGTAAGATGTGCCGAATTTGTCTTTCCGGCCGACTTTGTGATCCTTGATATGGAGGAGTGTGTGGATACCCCGGTTTTATTGGGAAGGCCCTTTTTGGCAACCGGTCGAGCGTTAATTGATGTTGAGATGGGTGACTTGATGTTGAGGCTAAATGATGAGAGTGTGAACTTCAAAGTCTTTGAAGGGATGGAGCCATATGAAAAGAAGAAGCCTAAATGTTTCCAAGTGGAGGCAAGTGAAAAAGTTGTGAATGATAGCTCTAAGGATGAGGCATTTATGCCTACCTTTCCGGAATTAAAAGAACTTCCACCAAATTGGAAGTATGTGTTCTTAAGTGAAGATTCCAAGGATCCGGTTATCATTAGTAGCTCTCTCACTCCCTTGGAAGAAGAGGTTTTATTGAAAAAATTCAAGGAAGGCCAAGGTGGCTTGGGTTTTGATTTGAATGGTGTTATCCCGGTTCTTTGTGTGACCACGATTAAGAATGAAGAAGAAACCCATTCGGGTAATGCGCCACTTGAGCCTCCTACCCCATCTTTGGAGGAATTGGTGCGAAAAGAGGTGATGAAGCTTGTTGAGTCCGGAATGCTTAATCCGGCTCAACTTGTCAAAAAAGAGACAAATGTTGCGAAAAAGTCCAAAAAGATTATCAAAGCCAAAAAGAAGACTAGAAACAAAGGGGAGAACAAGTGGAACGAGTTCATGAGTCATCCGGTTCTTGAGAAGGTGTTGTGTATTGCTCAAGAGGTGATCCTTGGGGAGAAGCTCAAGAGGAGCCGGGTGGAATCAAAGATGAAGTATCCTCCCTAACATGGTTTTGATGCGTCAAGCTTGAGACGTCAACAACAAGCGCTTCATGGGAGGCAACCCATGGGTTTTGTGTTTCTATCCCTCTTGTCTTCAATAAGTTGAATGATTTTGAATGTTGCATGATTCTTAAATTTGTCTCGTTAATTGTTGTTTAGGCACACATTTATCCTTTGGAAGATCTCAAAGTGTTGATATCATTTTTGAATTGCTTTGATATATGGTTTGTTTGGTTTTGACCTTAGGCATGGATTTGTGATGCTTGAAGTGCAACGGATTTTTGTGATGTATGGATTGAAGCACAAGCTAGGGGACATTCACGTATTTGATGATCTAATGATCCGAGCCTTTAAACCGTGAGGATTTGAGCCTATACACTCTATTTGCTTGAATATGTGAGTCCACTATCTCTCTCGACTCTAGAACTTGCTTTTATTCTCTTGATTTATTGAGTAGCATTGATTAGCACACGAGACAAGTTTGTTGGTACCTAGAGCCTTTGTAGCCTACCTTTATCATGTTATATCCTTTGCTAACCCACTTTTGAGCCGTAAAAGCAAATTTTTCTTGGTTGATTGTCTTCTTAACCCTTGTTTTTTCTAAAAAAATTGTTTTCTTGGAGTTAAGTTGATTGTTTTTGTTTGTTCTTATGACAAATGCTTAAGTTTGGGGTTGCTTTTGGAACTAGCAACAAATTAAGTTTGGGGTGGGTATACTAGAGCAAACAATGAAAAAGAATTGTTGATGAAAAATGTTATGAAAGAAAATGTTGAAAGTGAAAATGAAAAAAATTGTGAAAAGATGTGAAAAATAAGAAGTCCAATAGTTGAAAATGTGAAAAAATGACTTCTTCAAAAAGATTGTGAAAAGAAAAGAAAGAAAATCTTTGAAAAGTTTGAAAAAGAATGGTTTATGAGTGTATGATTGTTGATGTTTGAGGAAATGAAATGCTCTCTAGTATAGCCTTGAAAAATGGAAGTTTTGTGTTGAAAATTGTGTGAAAAGTTTGTCCTTAAACTCCAAGTTTTTAACTCACTTCCCAAAAACATCCACCTTACCTTAAGCCCCGTTATAACCTTGAAAGTCCTCTAATGTGTGTGTTTCATATGCTATTTGATTTATCTTTAGAGTGCTTGCAAGCTTATGGTAGAAGAGTTAGGTATGTGTTGATTGAGTGATTAGCCACTATAAAGTTGAGTGAATGTGAGTGGTGTGAAGTGATCATTGTTTATCAAATATTGTGAATGTTTCCATGGTTGTGTGAATTGAAGTCATTGTAGGGAAATGTTGCATGGAAAGTTTGATCAATTGAAGTGTTTGATGAAAAGATCAAATGAATTATGTGTTGAAGTGATTTAAGAAGGTTGTCAAAGTTTTGTGGTTTTTCGTTTGATAAAAGTGTTCCTTGAGGACAAGGAACGAGATAAGTTTGGGGTTGTGATGATATCTCATCATTCCTCTAAACCAAGGATCATTTCAAGCGCTTTTAGTGTGTTTTTGCTAATAAAGTTGGCTACAAGTCATGAAGAATGAAGGTTTTAAGATATTACTTGTATTCCAAGCCAATACCAAAAAGGAGGGAAAAACAAGTGAAATAGTGGTTATAAGGCTCCTGGAAAAGTCTCGTAGGCGAACAGAGGATTCGCGTGCGCGAAGGTTTGAGTTTGATAAGAGGAAAACTTTCTGGAAAAATCGCGTGCGCGAGCAAAAGCATAGCGTGCGCGAAGGTTGCGCGACATCAGGCCTCGCGTGCGCGAGACTTGCGCGGAACAGGAAAAATGTATAAAAGCTGATCTGAAACTGAGTATTGGGGGTTACGCGGTTTTGAAGGAAAATTGGTCATTGGAGCTCAATTGGAAGTAGATTCAAGCAAGGAACAAGGGTGGAAACACTCCAACACTTCTTGATGATGAAACCTTCTATTCTTCTTCATGTAATCTCTCTTCTAATCATGATTTGCTAGATCCTTAGATTGAATCTTTAGGGAATTTTCAATGTAATTTGGGTTGAACCATGTGAACTTGATTTTATATTAATGCACTATGATCTAGTTTTCTATCAATTGCTCTTTGCTCTTAATGCTTCATATGATTTGATGAAATTGTGTGATGAATTTAATAGTTGATTTATCATGAGAATGGAAATTAGCTATAGACCTAGGAATGATTGAACAATTGATAATCACTTTAGAGATTTAGGATTATTAATTGTGATTAAGGAATCAATGTTTGTGAAAACCTCACTTAAACACAAATTCATTCAAGAGATTGGAGAATTGTGATTAAGTGATAGGATTAGTATCCAAGAGATTGGGATTAATCATTTTATTGATTCAATCTATGAAACTAGTTGAGTAGTCCATGAGTATATAATATGTTTCACCAACTCTATTGCTTTGAAATGAACCAAAGAGATTCAATCGCCCGCCAACCGTTTGATAAAACTCCTCAATTAGTTTGAAACAACAATTTGTATGCAAACTCCCTCCTTTTAATGTCTTTAATTTTACATTTACAAGATAAGCCAATTAGCCATTGTTGAATAATCTCAATCCTTGTGGGATCGATATTATTATTACTTACGATACTTCGTGCACTTGCGAAATATTCCATCACTGCACCACATGAAGGTGGTTTTTTTTTTTTTTTGTCAAGCAGAGGAGGAGTTTTTTACTCTGTCAAAAAAAGGAGAATTTGTTTTTTTTAGAGTTGAGCGAATATGCCAAAATTTATGTCTAATTGATGCCTTCGATTCGGTTTCGGTGAGCTACTTTTATTATATCTATTTTTTTTTTGCAACTACGTTATATATTGTATATTTCTGATAATTATTCTCTTTTTTTGCCTTTCCTCAATGAAGCAACTGATTCTGAAGATGATGAATGATCATTTTAAGCTGCAGATAACTTCTACATAGCCCTTGGTTGAAGAATTAGTTTTTAGTTCCAAGTATTCAGCTATCCTTTAAAGCATAGTCCTTAATCTTATTATGGAAAGACGGTTTATTCAAACTTTTATGCTATTTTGCAAAATTGTATAATTATAACTTGCTAACTCCAGATCTGTGGTGTATTGAACAATTATGTTTTTATAGCTAAGTTTATCCTCTTGGATTTATTGTTATCAAACATATTTTGGATGATATGTGGTTATTCTTAAAATTTTGTAAATTTTTTTTTAAAAGAGTTAAAACCGTGCAAGGCACGGGTATAAGACTAGTACTCCTACAACAAACATTGTGAACTCACCACAACAAAAATAGGTTTAAGGATCTGTCAAAAGCCCACACTAAACTTAAAATGGCCAAATGATCTTGCCTTAAGAAACTATGAAATGGCAGAGTGAATCTTAAACCCCACACTAACAGAGTACAAAAAACATAATAAAATAACATAAAATAATATATATAACACTAAAAAATAATTATTTTCTCACTAATATAAAAAAGGTTTGATAAATAAGACAATTTCTATTACACACCTCTTCATTTGATAAAATTTATAGAATAACAATTAACTTTAAAGTGTCTAAAAAATTTATTAACAATATAATAATCTCTTTTAGGATCTTTTATAACTAATAAATCCGTCGTTTTAGAATAAAGAGAATCCTCAAATATTTGGACTCCACTATTCCTTATTTGGAAGCCACAATTTCTCGTTTTATACCCCTCATTTATAATATTATTATCCTAGGCTTCAATTTTTAAGAGGCCCTATGTCATAGCTCATGTGACACATACATAAAAGACGCTTCTGAACATGAATAATTATTAAGAGTAAAAAATAACGTAAGCAACTTTTCCATGATATTTACTTTGCAATCAATAAAGCCTTTGTTATACTTTCCCTTTGTTATTTCACTATATTTGGTAAATAACCAATGACCAAAAATCTGTTTTCTTGGAACAAAAGCCAAGAATTAACCTCGTTCAAACACATCGTCCCCATCTTCATTGCTTGAAAAATCCCTTCTCCAATTTGGAATTGGTTCAATAAATATCAAATTTTGAACCTTGCATGTCAACAAATGAAGTCCTTAATAAGTGGCCATAAGCAAAAAGCCAAAAACCATTTCCACAAAGACCAACTGCTTTTGAAAATGAAAAACATAGTCTAAAAATAAAATGGTCCAAGTATATGAGCAAAGTTTGGTAACTTTGGTTCTCTTAACTGAAAGCTATTTGATTTCAAAGCTTCTAGCCAAAACTGAGTAGATATTGAACTCTGTTAGAGAAACAATGGGACATTATTGGGACTCACCTCTTCAATTGTTGTTGAAAACTATGTAAAGGGTGTATCTTATTTTGGTTATTCTAAAGGAGCAACAAAATGAATTTTGTTCACTCATTGAATTTCACTTCAAAAAACATTGTTGTATAAGTCACTGATTTTTTTTCTACATGTGGGTTCAGTTCTATTCTTGGTTTTCAGGTTTGTTCATTCAAGAATTTAAGAGGCATCAACTCCACTCTATAAGAGTCGCCAAACACAAATTTGATAGCATAATGGCAAAGTTGCATCAACACCATTATGCATAATTTGATGTTTAGGATTTAAGCCTGATAAGAAATTTGTGAAGTGGTGTTGGACCATGATGAATTGTAGTTCCATTGTAAGTTGTTTTAGGACATGACGAATTGTAGATCCATTGTAGAGCATTTCCTTTTTGTTACGAGTTTGTAACATTTTTTTTTTTCACTACCAATTGAATCTGGTTCGGGGATCAGTTCTGGTATCAAGTGGTTCCAGCCCTTCCAATTTCAGTTGCGGGGGATCGAACCGTCGTCCTCCCTACCAAGTTCAGCGCCAATCACCACTGAACCAACTAACGATTGATAGTTTGCAACTCTTTTTGAATATGATAAATTATGGTTATTTGTTTCATTACTATATTTCTTGCTATTCCACTACTGTTTTATTCATTTTGATTACGATGAATTAATGGATTTCTATATAGAATTCTCCTTTAAAATTGTGTCTCCTTGTTGCCAACTTGAGCCAAATAATGGTGTTGAGTGATACAACACTATTGAGTAAAACTAATTAAAACACCAATTTTGGCTTGGATATGGGGCCGTGCTAAAATTCTTACGGATAGATTGTCACTCATTTGAATTTCTTAAGACTTTTGAGATTAATTAATCGCTGCAGTTGCGCGCATAAGATATCTGATTTATGAAAAAAAAACTAAAACACCAATTTCCTAAAGATAAATGCTAAGAACACACTATTGATCAACACACTTTGATAGAGTTAACTATTTACACCACTAAAATGTATAAATAAGTAAAAGAGAACTGGTAAAAAAAGAATAAAAGAGAACTCTTGTAAAAAAGTGATGTTAAGAATACTTCAAATAATAATTATACTTTGAACAAATTATTATTTTTGACTTTCAAATGAAAAAATGCACAATTTTCAATGCAAATTTTTATCTATAGTACATAACAAGCACACTTGTTTGCTGTTAAAAAAAAAAGGTAAAAGAGCACTCAATTTTAAATGACGTGGAGCAACATGGTCCTTCTCACTATCTCTTACCTTGTAAATCCTAGTTTCACGGTAAGTGATATACTATTTAATTAGGGGTGGCAAAGCGGGTAAGTCCGCCCATTTTAGACTCGCATCGCTTAAGTCCGTTTAAAAAAGGGACAAGACAAGGTGGGTCAACTTAGGTGGCTTAGTCTAAAATTACATTCCGTCCGATTTATTGGCGGACAAGTGAGTTGGCCGGATGACACGTAAAAAAAAGTTTATTTTTATTTTGACACTTGTGTTGTTAAAAAAAAAACATGCTAATGTTATTAAAAAAATTGCAAACAAACAAATTTATAAGAAAAACCAGTTTATGATACAAATCAAACACCAACACATCATCAAATCAACAAATTTAACAATGCCACCATTATAAATCCAACATTAAACAAGTCTCAAAGTAAAAACAAATTCACCAATTATAAAATAAATAGAAAAAACCTAAATTTACTTAAATAAGTATTGTATTTTATTGGGTTGGACAGCCTGATTTTATTAAAACTTTTTTGACTCACTGAAGAAAAAAAAATATTAAAAAAAGGATAAATTTTATGTAAATCTCGGGTCGACCCACTTGTTTTTTAAGCAAGTTCAACGGGACAGACCAACTAAAGAGGTTGAGCCAACATTTCAGCTCAGTTCGTCAATATGACGAGTTAAATGGGCTGGCCTAAAGAATTAGGCCTGTTTTGTCACCCCCTAAATATAATTTCACATAATAATTTACTGATAAGTAATATAATCGAGGGACTGTGAATGAGATAATATGAAGATTACTTGGCAGTAAATTAAATACAAATTAGCATAATACTAAATTGCTTGATATAATTCAAAATTAGATTTTATTTTTCTATTCTCAAATTTCATGAGTGTAAATGTCTGATCCCTTGTAATTTTAGAGTGCAACTTGGTGATTTACTTGAACATTACTTGCAGAAGGTCATTTAATGGTTATATGTTTCTAAACAAATTGTTTTGTTTTTGACAAAAGAATTGTTAACATTCCAAATTGCTCCCTATTTTTATAGTTTGGATTTGGTTTCTCAATTTTATGAAATTTCATAAAATAATTTCCCAACAATGGGTAAGAATGAATTTTTTTCTCCTATCAAAACAAAACAATTTAGAAATGAAAAGAATTCAATTGAAGTAATTTGAATTCCTTAAAATTCTAATTTTTCTAAATTTTTTAATTACCTCATTCAAATACACTCAAAATAAAACTATTCAAGCACAAGGCGTACCTATAATGAAAAACAACAAAATGTCAAATACAAAAATAGCCCATCTGATCAAGGTGATAAAACAACAACATCACCAACTAAACATACCCAATACAAGTTGAAATTGCCTTTTTTTGTTTGTGAAAAATACAAGTTGAAATTTATATATATCTTATAATTATGTGATTCTAACATAAGTTACACACGGGCGAGCCAACATGTTTTGAAGCTGGAAACAATTTTTAAAGCAGAGTATTTTGAAATAAATTAAAAAATTATACAAAGTTTATGCAGGAAAAAAAATGTTAATCTAAGATTTTGACGTTTGTCAAGAAAATATGAGACATTCACTCTAACCAACTTGTTAGAAGTAATTTATATTTAAGGGTATTTTAGTATTTTACTATGCTGTCTTTATGACCTAGTCCTTGTGTATAAATAGGAGTAGTTATATCATCATAGTAGTGAGTGTCATTTATTCTTCTTGTAGCCGTCATTTTAACAAGTTCATTAATATATTCCTTTTCTACTCACCTTTGTGCACCAACAATTGGTATCAGAGCTCCGGTTCGAATCCACGGGAAACACGAGTGAAACGTGAGGCGTTGTGTGATTGATTTCGTTTCTTGAATTCGAGTTGAATCTTGAACGAAGTTGTAACAGAATCACATTTTCTGATTCTGCGGGATTGGGAAACACGAGTGTTAGTGAGATTTAAGTGAACACACAAAGGTTGAAGATGAACGGAAACAGTGGTATGAGTACCAAGCTTCCAGTGTTTGATGGCAAAAACTGGAATCGCTGGATGAAAGAGATGAAAACGTGTTTGAGAAGATTGCTGACTCAGAAACGGCAAAGGCCGCGTGGGACACACTGATCAGATGCTACGGTGGCGATGCATCAGTGAAGAAGGTGAAGCTTCAGTCCTTACGAAAGCAGTATGAGAATCTCAACATGAAGAACAATGAGAAGGTCTCTGAGTACATCTCAAGAATGATTCTGATCACTAATGAGATGAAGGCTTGTGGAGAAACACTCTCAGAACAAGTAATCATTGAGAAGGTATTGAGATCACTTACCCCTCAGTTTGATTACATTGTGGTAGCTATTGAACATTCCAAGGACTTGAGTTCCATGAGAATTGAAGAGCTACAGAGCAGTCTAGAAGCACAAGAGTTGCGTCTGACTGAGAGAAACTCTGAAAGAAAAGTAGAGCAGCAGGCTCTGAAAGCAGACTCTGGAAAGAACTATCAGAAGAAGTCTTAGTCAGAAACCAAGAGAAGGTCTGATGGAGTTCAGAAGCTAGAAACCTCAACCTCTGATAAGCAGAAATATCAGAAGGGAAAGGAGAGGTTTGACAAGAAGAAGATCCAATGCTACTGTTGTCAGAAGTTTGGTCATTTTGCTTCTGAGTGTCGGTCAAACAAAGAAAGGAAGTCAGAAGAAGCAAATATAGCCAGAAGCTCTGATGACTCTGATGGTGAATCTGTGTTGCTAATGGCTTCTGAGACTGATGATATGAATTCATCAGAGTGGTGGTATATGGACACAGGGTGTTCAAATCATCTTACTGGAAACAAGAAGTGGTTGGTTGACTTGACTCTGGGAAAAGTACAAAGATCAGATGTGCTGATGATAAATACCTTAATGCTGAAGGTATGAGAAATGTCAGAGTCATTCTGAACAATGGAAAATCAGCTTTGATTCAGAATGTATGGTATGTACCTGGCATGAAAAGCAATCTGATGAGTGTAGGACAACTGATTGAGAAAGGCTTTTCAGTTACCATGAAGGACAATCTTCTGAAGCTGTATGATCGTAATCAGAAGCTGATTATGGAGTCAGAACAGGGAAGGAACAGGACATTCAAAGTGAATGTCAGGACTGCAGACTCTGAATGCCTTAGTGCAACATGTGTTGAGAAGGATAGTGAGTTGTGGCACAGAAGATTTGGTCATTTGAACTTTAGAAGCCTGGGGCATCTAAAATCAAAGAACCTGGTACATGGAATTCCTACAATCAAGAAACCTGAGAAGTCATGCAAGGTGTGCATGGAAGGGAAGCAACCAAGACTGTCATTTGCATCAGAAGTAGCTCCAAGAGCAAAACATGCCTTGGGAGTAGTGCATTCTGATGTGTGTGGTCCATTTCCAGTAGCATCAATTGGAGGGAATAAATACTTTGTGTCATTTGTAGATGAATTCACTAGAATGACATGGGTATCCCTGATAAAGTTCAAACATGAGGTGTTTGCTGAGTTTCAGAAGTTCAAAGTAAAAGCTGAGAAACAGAGTGGTCAGAAGCTGAAGATTCTCAGAACTGATGGTGGTGGTGAGTTTAATTCCAATGAGTTTAAAATTTCTGTGAGGAGAATGGAATTGAGCATTAGGTTACTGCTCCTTACACTCCTCAACACAATGGTCTTGCTGAAAGAAGAAATCGTACTTTGCTTGATATGGTGAGAAGCATGCTGAAAGAGAAGAAGCTTCCTCATAATTTATGGGGTGAAGCTGTTGCAACTGCATGTTATGTGCTCAATAGATGTCCAACGAAGAAGCTGAAGGAAATAGTTCCTATTCAGAAATGGACTGGAGATAAGCAAAGTGTTAGTCATCTGAAGGTATTTGGTTCTGTCTGTTACAAACATGTCCCAGAAGCCAGAAGACAGAAACTTGATGATAGAAGCAAAGTAATGTTATTGGTGGGGTACCATAGTACAGGTGCGTACAAGCTCTATTGTCCAGAGACTAATAGAATTGAATTCAGCAGAGATGTCATTGTGAAGGAATTAGAAACTTGGGATTGGAACAAAACTCAATCCAATTCTGATGTGAGAATTCTTGAAAGAGACTCTGACGGGGATTCAGACTCTGATGAAGATTCAGGTTCTGAAGGAGACTCTGATTCAGGAGGAGACTCTGAAGATAGTCCTGAAGGAGGTCCTGAAGATGGCTCTGAAGGTCAAGCCTCTGAAGGAGAAACTTCAATAGACAGAAGCTCTGAAGATAGCACTTCTGAAATTCTAACTTCTGAAGGAAATTCTGTGGAACAAGGTCAAAGACCACAGAGGATCAGAAGCATTCCAAGAAGGTTTACAGATTTTGAGATGCTGCAAGACACTGAAGTAGACTCTGAGGGGGAAGTTATTCAGTGTGCTATGTTAGTAGACTCTGAACCCGTGAGTACAGAAGAGGCTCTTAAGCAGCAAGTGTGGTTGCAGGCCATGAAAGAAGAACTTGATGCTATAAAGAGAAACAAGACTTGGAAGCTGTCAGAACTTCCAAAAGGCAAGAAAGCCATCAGTGTCAGATGGGTTTTCAAGCAGAAGCTAAAGCCAGATGGATCAATTGGCAAACACAAAGCGAGGTTAGTAGCAAGAGGATTTCTGCAGAAACCTGGGCTAGATTATTCTGAAGTGTTTGCACCTGTAGCAAGACATGAAACAATTAGACTGGTAATTGCAATAGCTGCTAACAGGAGTTGGCCTCTGATGCATTTAGATGTGAAATCTGCATTTCCGAATGGTCCATTACAAGAGGAGGTATATGTGTCACAACCTCCAGGTTTTGAAGAAAAGAATCAGGAAGGGATGGTGTATAGATTACATAAAGCCTTGTATGGATTGAAACAAGCACCCCGAGCCTGAAATATGAAGATTGATTCATTTTTCAAAAAGCATGGGTTTCAGAAATGTGAGTTGGAATATGGGGTTTATGTTCAGCACACTTCAGAAGGCAATATGATTCTGGTATGTTTGTATGTTGATGACATATTGCTGACAGGAAGCTCTGAACAAGAGATAGCTAAGTTCAAGAAGGTTCTGATGAATGAATTTGAGATGACAGACCTTGGTAAAATGAGTTACTTTCTAGGGATGAAATTTCTGTATTCTGAGAAAGGAATCATTTTACATCAGATGAAGTATGAACTTGAGCTTCTGAAGAGATTTAAGCTTGAAAATTGCAAAATTGCAATTACACCTTCTGATACGAATCAGAAGCTGGACTCTGATTCTGATGGAGAAGATGTAGATGCTACAACCTTCAAACAGTTGGTTGGTTCTCTGAGGTATTTGTGCAATACCAGACCTGATATTTGCTTTGCAGTTGGAATGGTTAGCAGATTTATGAGTAAACCAAAATGGTCCCATTACCAAGCTGCTGTCAGGATTCTGAGGTACATCAAGGGAACTCTGAAGCATGGAGTGCTATTCCCTTTTGAAGGAAAGACTAAATCAGAACTTCTGAGCTATTCAGATTCTGATTGGTGTGGAGACAGAGTTGATAGAAGAAGTACCTCTGGGTACTTGTTCAAATTTCTGGGAGGTCCTATTTCTTGGTGTTCCAAGAAGCAACCTGTTGTTGCTCTATCAACCTGTGAAGCTGAATATATTGCAGGCGCTCTGACTGCATGCCAAGCTGTGTGGATTCTGAACTTACTACAGGATCTGAAGATCAAGGTAAACAAGCCTCTGAAGCTGATGATTGATAACAAGTCTGCAATCAATCTTGCCAAGAACCCAGTGCTGCATGGGAGAAGCAAGCACATTGAGACCAAGTATCACTTCTTAAGGAATCATGTTCAGAATGGAGTGTTAGAAGTTGTGCACTGTAGCACTCAGAAGCAGCTGGCAGATGTGATGACAAAGGCAATCAAGACTGACCAATTTCTTCGTTTGAGGGATGGAATTGGTGTTGTTAGTTTTGTGTAAATATAAATTAAGGATGGTGTTAGAAGTAATTTATATTTAAGGGTATTTTAGTATTTTACTATGCTGTCTTTATGACCTAGTCCTTGTGTATAAATAGGAGTAGATATATCATCATAGTAGTGAGTGCCATTTATTCTTCTTGTAGCCGTCATTTTAACAAGTTCATTAATATATTCCTTTTCTACTCACCTTTGTGCACCAACACAACTAAGTACTAAGTTATATATTTATAATTTATCATATTATATATTTAAAACTAAATTTAATTGTTTTAAGACTTTTTTCTCCAAAATTTTAGAGTCTAAAACTATAAATTGAGCTGCTTTGCACTTGGCTCTGATTACACATGGTGTGAAACAAAAGGTTCCACTATTTGTACCAAGCTCGCGTCTGTGGCTGTCACCAACCTCATGTATCTGTTTCTGTTATTTGGAGTCATCACAGATTTTTCAATAATATGTTACATGAGGACAAGATAGATTAATGGAGTGAGATAGCAATTTACATGGTTCATTCACATCCACTTATACTGCCTTTGGAATCTGTCTATTTGTATTGCGTTCATACATAAAAAAGTCAAAAAAACGAAACTAGTGAGTATTGTATTTGCTAATTGCACAATAATTTGCAGTTCAAAAATAATTCTCCCATATATATTTAAAATTAATTTGGAGAAACAAAAGAAAACGATTTTTTATTGTTAACCAGAAATGATTTTTGGTGAATTTTAATATAAGTTTAATTTAAAAATATCATCAAGTTAGTAGAAAGATCAAGTTCCTTAACGTAATTTAAAAAAGTCATGGTTGTCGTCTATTTTTAAATTTTAAGTTTGTAAACTTTTATAGTCTACATCTTGTGTTGAGGAGACCAATTGATTAATATATATGATTTTTATGTATTTATGTAGAACCTAACAATACCACCATAAAAAAAATATAGTACCTAACAATAAGAACAACTAAAAAATGCATTGGAAGTTTTTTTTTTTTTTTACCTTTAGAGCATTTTGAATAAAATTAATTTTGACCAAAAGAAATATTATTTTTAAAATTCATGCTTTCTCTCTATAAAATATATATTATTTTTATTTATAAGCATTTTCATCTTATGGCCTTCAAAAATTCTAGATTCTTCTATCTGTTCGAATTCTTAATTAGCACGTGCATTTTAACAAAATAATTGAGCTCAAGTGATTAATTAATTATATTAAATAGAAGTTCAAAAAAATTCGAGTTCAATTTTTCTGTTGTTAATAGGCCACTTCTCCTAAAAATTCCCGAGAACACAAAAAAATTATTTCATATCTTTTTCCATCTAGCTAACTCCCAAACAAATGCAACGGTCACTAAAAAATTTAAAATGCACTTGTGTACTTTTAAATTTTCTACATTAACATTACCGTGAAAACTCATTTTTAATTTTTATCTCTCATAAGTTTTTAGGAGTTCAATTTAATTTATGATAAAAGTAAGATTTAAATTAGTTTTTAACATTAATATATTCATACTTGTGACAAATTAGTCCATAATTTGGTATGATAGCTAATTTGTCAACTGGATAAAAATGTCAGTAGGTGATTTAAATTTCATTTTTGTTAGTAACTGAATTAAACCGTCAGAAAATTATAAAAGACTAAAGTGAATCATCACTTTTTTTTTAATGATAGAGACTTCCCTCTGTTTTTTTTCTTTCAAAAATGTTATCCAAATAACCATTTTATAACAATTTTATATAATAACTATACTCTTTTATATATATATATATATATATATATATATATATATATTTTTATATGTCACAAATTCTGTACGTGATGTGAGTTGTATAAAGAAACAGTTCTATACATTATCGTATTTTTGTAAAAAAAAAGTTCTATTAACACATTTATTTTTTTTAGCAACACTATAGTATTTACTAGAGTTTTCAAAATAGACCGGACTATTGGGCCGGCCCATTAATAAAACAAAACAATTTTTTGTAAAATAAAATTTTTAAAAATAGTTTTATTTGGGCCGATCAATTTATAAAAGAATGATCAAAATCAAGTACCCTAAACTTAAGTGACTATCTCAAATTTGACAAAAGTCCAAAAACTTAAGTGATAATTTGACTAAAAAAGGACCATGCAAACTTAATGATCAATTTAATTTTTCAGTTCTTGACTTATAAAGTTATCGTGTATTATGAGTTGTAGATATACATATACCATAAATAAAGGAATACAATTGTATGCAAAATTAAATGTTCAAGAGACTTAGGCCGACAAATTACCTAATTTATAATTTACTTTGTTGGCTAATGCTACGGGGAACCACTAAGGTCCATCGTGGACAAGTGGTCGATACTACTATAACGAATACGAATTTTACAAAATTCACTGTTGGATTCAAAGTTTATAGATGACTACTTCTCTACCATTTAATAATTTGAGAGTACTCTACCATTTAACTGCAAATTTTACCTTTCAACCAATAAGAACAAGCCACATAAGTAGATTTGTACGTGATCCCCACAACTAACTTGTAACAAATTTATGGGGACCACATACAAATCTACTTACGTGGGTTGTTCTCATTGGTTGAAGGGTAAATACCCTCAAATTATGAAAAGGTAAATTAGAAAAAACCAAGTTTATATCATATATATCTATCATAAATTTTTTTAGAAAAATAAAAAATCATTTGATATGTTATTGAGACCTATCAAGATTAACAATATTTAATAAAAAATCATAAACGGTTAATTTTAAAAGGTCTCAATAACATGTCAAATGATTTTCAATTTTTCTAATTTTTTTTATGCATGATCTATATAATATAAACTTTCAATCAAACGGTGAATTTTGTGAAATTTATATTCTTTATAATGTTATTCATGACTGGTTCACCGTAGACCAAGAAGTAGTCCATATTAAAATTTGTCATACTTTGTTATGTATTTTGAATTGTTAGGTTGGAAATTTAGTTTGTGATGTAAGCTTGAACTTTATTAGCTTTGAGGGTGAATTTTGTGATTCATCATCCACAAATCTCCCTACTTTTGCATGGATATATTGTAGTATTTATTATCTCTCATGAAATCATGACTCCCATTTTTTTATGGATTATAATTTGTGTAATATACTGATATGTATTTAGTTTTATTGTCCATTGAATCTCTTTTTTAAATTGAAAATATATGAAAATTAGTTGGACCGGTCTATTAGGCCCTGTAACCCTTTGCTAATCGGGACAAGCTTAGGTTAACTTTCCATGAAGTTTAACAGATCGAGGTCGAGATGGGCCGGGCCCACCCCTTGACAACTCTAGTATTTACACTTATCTATAATGTTTTGGTATTTTTCCCATACTACACCTTTTATTCAATTTTATTTTATGACAAATGTAAAGGACTGTACTGTAATGCGCAGAATTGATTCAAGTGATGACTGGCATATGGATATATGTGATTGCTCTAGTACTTTGTAGCAACTTCGAAATAATCGTATAGAATTTCATCCACAAAAACAACTGTATATCTAAAATATAGGAAGCCAACAAATTTAAAACCTTAGATTTTTCTGACATATATAGTGCGTTCCTTTTCAAATGGTTGCATGCAAACCATAGAAAATTTGGTAGGGCACACATTTCAAGGGCTTTTAGCTTGCGTGTCATGTTAGCAGCGTTTCATTTCGCCACTCTAACGAATGACTCTGCTATTTTTTTTCTTTTCAGAAGAAAACGCCGAAATCAGGATAAGGAAACATGAATGCGCGACGTTCTCAAATTACTGCATCATTATATTCTTTTTCCCTGTCAAAAAATAAAAACTTAATCCAAACTACAGTAGTAGTATTTTTTTTTTAATGTTTTTGTAATATGTATCCAGAGAAAAAAATTACAAAACTTTTTAGATTTATTATAAAATTGATGTATTTAGACTATATTATTATCTAGATATATCCAATTTAGAATGAATTTAAAAAATAACTTTTTTTTTATATATAGAATTAGAAAGAGTATTGCACACATTAAAACAACTAAAATTAATCATTTTTTATTGAAAAAATATTTATTTATTAAAATGTTATATATATTTAATATAAAATGCACAAATTTAATACAATTTTACTATTTTAAACTTTTTAATATATGCAAATTTACACATGATATAAAAATAATTTTAACATTTACACTCTGTTTCTAAAAAATAAGGTCCGATAGTATGGTCACGATGAGTAGTACAATTAGTTTGGTAAAAATGTTATGTCTTTTTTACAAAATAATCACATTTTCTAATATTTGTGAATTTTTTTAAAATGACATTCATTTTAAAACGATGAGAATAATGTCTAAACAATTATCCAATACTAAAATTTAAAGATTGATCTGGGATAATGTAATTCATTTCCAACTCACCACATTTGATTTGCTAAAAAAAATTACCAAATAAAATAACTCCAATTATACTGTACTTGATTTTAAAATTATTTCTAAAACTGAATAAATTGATGGACAATGACTAAAAAAAAAGAGAAAGGAGATTTTATCTTTTTCCAACAACTCGCGGAATTTAGCCATATAATAATTAATAATAATAATAATAATAATAATAGTAATAATATCTATAAATCGAACATATTTTGAGCTTAGTCCCGTATATAGTAGAAGAGAGAGAGGAGATTTTATGTTTTCCCAACAACTCGCGGAATTTTGCCATATAAATAGTATGTAATTTAGTAATAAATATAAAAAATAAGGCTATAAACAAGACATAAATAATAGATATTAAACTCAAATGATTAATACATTTTTTTTTCAGACGAATTGTTTTTGTTCAAATTTTTCTTATATTCTGACCGAACTCTGAAATATCGAAACACACTTTCTCTGAAAATCAAAAGACTAATAAAAAAAAGAGAGAGAAATTCATTTAATAATTTTCATAATAATAAAGAGAGAGACTCATTTAAAAATAAAGAAAAGGATTTGTCAAAAAAAATAAAGAAAAGGATAAAGAAAAGGAGAAGACAGAAACGATTTTTAGAAAAAAGAAAATAGGATGAGAGAGAAAGTGGGGAGTGTGGTGTTATTTATATGAGGCGATAAGACTCGCGATTATCGCACCAAATTGCTTTGTCAATTTCTCTAATCTCTATCTTCTTCTTCATCGTCCTCTCAACCATTACCATGGATCCCTACAAGGTATTCACTCAATCATGCATGCATCAATACAATCAATAGTTTTTTTCATTCCTTTCTATCTCTGATCTTATAATTTTTTCATTCATTTCTCACTTTTTTCATTTCATTTCATTTTTTGTTTTGTTTTGTTAAAAGCAAAATTCTCTATCTATTTTTATTTGCATCGTTCGAGTGTTGATTATGTTCGTTTGGTTGCAGCACCGTCCATCTAGCGCTTACAATTCTCCTTTCTGGACTACCAATTCTGGTGCTCCTGTTTGGAACAACAACTCCTCCCTAACCGTTGGATCTAGAGGTATCTAATTAATCAACCATATTTCAATAGTTGTTTATCTTATTTGCTGAAATTTTTCAACTAATTTGTCTTGAGAAGTAATTAATTTTTATTTAACATAATTTGATTTATTGCCAACAAAGTTGAATCACCGTTAAATTATATGATTTCACCGTTGTAACTTGTAAGTGCTTATTTGATAAGCGATTGTTGCTACTTATTAACATGCATGCATAAACATCAAATCACTTATTTAATGCATGCATGTGAATAAGGCGGATCAATCACTAATCAAATAAGCACTTACAATATAAGGCCATGTTTGGATTAAAAAAAACATATTAAGCACTTATTATAAGTGCTTATGTATAAGCTATTTTTATAATAAAAGATAAAATCAAATCAAATTGATTTCACATAAGCTGTAAAACATTTTCCTAAGCTATTTTCTAAGCTGAAAACAGCTCATGGACATGTCATAAGATGTTTTCATAAGCTCTCCTAAAAAGTATCACAAGTGCTTGTGCTAGTAGATAATCTTGATTAAGCCAATTCAAACATGCCTGAGTGATTTTGCTACAATTAAATTTAGTTATAACTTATAACCGGAGAAAACTCTATGAACTTTGTATAAGCTATTTTTATGTTATTATGAGCAGCTTATGAAAATAAGCTAAAAACCAGTTATGACATATCATAAACTTTATGCTCTTGCAAAAACTTGGTTAATTTCCTTTTTTCTTTTTCTTTTTCTTTCTTTCTTTTCTTTTCCCTGTTTCTGATTCATGTGTTCCCCTTGGAGGGGAGGAGACTTCTCCATCTGCTTGTTGTAAAGCTCAAGGTGAATTTGGCTAAATATTGTTTAATCAGAAGTTTTATATTATTTTACCCCTTTTGGCAGGTCCAATTCTCTTGGAAGATTATCATCTTGTGGAAAAGCTTGCCCAATTTGACAGGGAACGGATCCCAGAACGTGTTGTCCATGCTAGGGGAGCTAGTGCAAAGGGTTTCTTTGAAGTCACACACGATGTTTCACACCTGACATGTGCAGATTTCCTTCGAGCCCCTGGAGTTCAGACACCAGTCATTGTGCGTTTCTCAACTGTCATTCATGAACGTGGCAGCCCTGAAACCTTGAGGGACCCTCGAGGTTTTGCTGTGAAATTTTACACCAGAGAGGTATAAATTAATGAATATATAGCATAATTTAATATTGTCATATCTACTAGGGAGTCTGTAACTCTGTATCAGACTATCAGTTCAATTTTATTTATATGTTCTTTTAAAGTAATTCCAATTTGAAATGCTGATAATAGGTTCAATGCGTCCATACAAGCAAAAGATTCCTAATGCGAGTTAACCCAACATATAGCATTTACAGTAAACAATTTGTTCAAGGATTACTTGGAAAAAAATAAATAAAGATAACACAAAAGTTTTAATACAATATCCACTTTACTTCATGTTATGAGTAGTGTTCTTAATGATAATATACCCAAAAGTATTGATTAATTTGTTTGGGCTAAACAAATTTGACAACATGCTAATTTAGACAGCCAGTTAATATGGGTATTATACATGTTTATATGTATTATGATAATTCACATAAACAATCCAACATTTTATTCACCTGTTATTGTCCATTTTTTGACTGTCCCTCCTCACAAGTGTTGTAGCCTGGAAACCCCGAGGAGTCCTTTAGTTTTTACAGTGAAGTTTTAAACAAGAGATAAAGATTATGTAGCATAATTGAAAATTATCTTCCAGTGACTAAATATAATTACAGTATTAGTTTAAAATTATCTTCATATTTTTTAAAGCAATTCCAGCTGTAACTAGGATGCTATAGTTTATTTGGTGAAATGTTGGCAATAATTGTTTTAAAAGGAGGTGATTTGGGACAGTTGGAGTCTTGTAGTATACAATATACATGATTCTTATCTTTACCTTCTGAACACAGGGTAACTTTGACCTTACTGGAAACAACTTTCCTGTCTTCTTTGTTCACGATGGGATGAATTTTCCAGATATGGTCCATGCTCTTAAACCCAATCCCAAGTCCCACATCCAGGAGAATTGGAGAATCCTTGACTTCTTCTCCCACTTTCCAGAAAGCCTTCACATGTTCACCTTCCTGTTTGATGATTTGGGTATCCCACAAGATTATAGGCATATGGATGGTTTTGGAGTTAACACGTACTCCCTGATCAACAAGGCCGGCAAACAATTGTACGTGAAATTTCACTGGAAGCCCACATGCGGTGTGAAGTCTCTATTGGAGGACGAGGCCATTAAGGTGGGAGGATCCAACCACAGCCATGCTACTCAAGACCTTTATGATTCGATTGCTGCTGGTAACTATCCTGAGTGGAAACTGTATATTCAAACAATAGATCCTGCTCATGAAGACAAATTTGATTTTGACCCACTTGATGTAACTAAGACATGGCCCGAGGACATTATACCCCTTCAGCCTGTAGGTCGCTTGGTCTTGAACAAGAACATAGATAATTTCTTTGCTGAGAATGAACAACTTGCATTTTGTCCTGCCCTTATCGTGCCTGGTATATATTACTCAGATGATAAGATGCTTCAAACCAGGATTTTCTCCTATGCTGATTCACAGAGGCACAGACTTGGACCAAACTATCTGCAGCTTCCTGCTAATGCTCCCAAGTGTGCTCACCACAACAATCACCATGAGGGTTTCATGAATACCATTCACAGGGATGAAGAGGTAATTTAATGTTTCATTCTTCTATTAATATTCTTCTTTTTCATTTTTAGTGCAAGAAGCTGGTTGCCGCTGTTGAATTATTTAATCACGTCCTGACATGCTGATTGTTTCTTAACTGTGAATGTGATATTGCATCTTATTCTTTAGTTATATGCAGTTTTTTCTTGTGACTTGAGCTCTGTCAATTTATAGGTCAATTACTTCCCTTCAAGGTATGATACTGTCCGTCATGCAGAAAGGGTCCCCATTCCTACTCCTACTTTATCTGCATGCCGTGAAAAGGTTAGTTTTTAATTCCGATGAATTGCTTAATATGAAAATGTGAAAATCATGTGTTGTGAGTGAATCCATCAGCCATGATTTTCAGTATAGATTTATGAAAACCATTGCTTTATTTAAATTTTTTGTTTGTCTAAGAAACCACATATTTTAGAACCAGGACCAAAATATGTGAAATGTTCCATGAGAACATTAGGCAATCCATAATCTTTCGTTGAATACAACATGAAAAATGATCTGACAAAGAAGCAAAGAAATAGACCCACTGCCTTGGTTAAATGTTGAAGTTAGGCCTAAATTAATTTGAAGGTTATGTTGCATTTATTTTTGGCAAGGGTGTATGAACAATTCTTTTTCTTAATGCAGTGCAATATTCCAAAGCAGAATAACTTCAAGCAGCCGGGAGAGAGATACCGATCTTGGGCACCTGACAGGTTCCTGTTACAAAATACTGATATGATAAACATGAAATATGTTGTGATTTCCTAATATTTGGTTCTCTTTTCATTTTTTAATCTTGCCAGGCAAGAAAGATTTCTCCGCAGATGGGTAGATGCTTTATCCGACCCACGTGTCACCCATGAAGTCCGCAGCATCTGGATATCATACTGGTCTCAGGTGAGATTCAGACATGCTAATTTATCATACTAGAAACTACAGGACAGTTGAATGAAAATGAGTCCTTATTTGCTCATATGATGTTCTTTGTTGGTTTTGCTGTGCAGGCTGATCGTTCTCTTGGGCAAAAGATAGCATCTCATCTGAACATGAGGCCTAGCATTTAAGCTTGTTGCCAAGAGTTGCAGATGTGAGGAGAAGTGTATGATAAAGGATGTTTGTTTGGATAATTTGAAAAGACTTATTTTTCTTGCAGTATTTATCGTGAATGAATGTATACCATAAACTCGATGTATGTGACTTGTTGAGTTGTTACAATAAATGTCGTTTGTATGTGTTAGTATCTATTTAGCTTCTCGAGGTTATATGTTTTTGTTGAAGTTTGAACTGTTGTCTTAACCCAAATTGATTGCGTTGGGAGGAAAAAGTCATGACTACAGCTGATGATTTTGGTGTCTCCTACAAGCTGCACTACTCATTTGAAGCAGTGATTGATACGCTTTTTGATGTTCCTGTTACAGTTAAAGGATTTTATTTTGTATGTGTTGTGTAGATGGTGCATGCTACAAGGAAAGAAGAATGATGATATTAAAACTAAGTTTCTGGGTCTGAGGTTAAAATGATTTATTTTCAAAATATTTTTTTTTAAAAATCTATGAAAACAGTATTAAAATTATAAAAGTGATTTTCTTAAGAACACAACACATTTTTTCTTAAAAAAAAAATCTAAAACGAACAATGGTTGCATGCAGTATGCACTGTGTAGAGAGCACATCGTGTGAAGGACGGAAAAAGGGGTTGCGATTTGAGATAGGCATCTCCAACCTTTGGTTAGTGTTGTGTAGTAATAAATTTTTTACTGTTAAAACAAAGAATTGGTTTGAGTTTTTCTTTACCAAAACTATCGTGTATTTTGGGTATATTGGAGACTTGAATAGTAGCGTGTCTCAAGATATATTTTGTAATTTTTCGTTGCAAAAAATAGGTAAAATACATTCATAGGTCTTTAAGTTTTACGTTTGTAACAGATTGATCCTTACAAATAAGTCCTTTAAGTTTGTAATTTGTAACATCTAGGTCCCAGGGACCTAGATGTTACAAATTACAAACTTAAAGGACCTATTTGTTACTTAAAAAACTTAAAGGACTTATTTGCTACTTAAAAAACTTAAAGGACTTATCTGTTACAAACGTAAAATTTAAAGGACCTATGAATACATTTTGCCAAAAAAAATATAGTTGAGAGGATTTTATTGGTGCGAAAATTGTATGAAAAGCTTTGGAAGTTTCTCCTTATAATTTATAAAAAATGCAGGATGAATAATAAAATTTTGTAAGTTGTTTTTTTGCTTCTCATATGGAGATTTTTCTAGTCGCTTTGCCAACTTTTTGAATAATACTACGGTTGATGCAAATCCATCTCTTAGTTGAGGTAGTTGATGTCAACTGTCAAGTTATCATCAGAACCTTTTTTTTTTTTGACGGATTATCATCAGAACTTTTTAAAAAATAAATAATATGTTACCTTTTAAGACTTGAGAAATCTATAAAGTAAACCTTAATGAACGAAGTTCAAAGATAAAATTGAAATGAAATTGCACCACACCACAATTGATGTTTCCATTTGCACCAATGTTCCAAATGAAATTTTTAATACGACCCCACTACCATTCCACTCACCTCCTCTTTTAGGTATGTTTAACGGATCCGGATTTACTATTGTTGACGCAGTTTGCTGTAATTAATTCTAACCATTGATTTAAGATTAGACGATTTAGATTTAAAATATTATTTTATAAAGCAAAATGATCTCAGCTGCCGATCAGAAATCGAACGGTTTAGATTAGTTACATCATCCTGTTGTAACTGAAAAAATCTAATTCCATGTTTAACCGGGGCAAAAACACTGACCTCTCATAAATTACCCCTACCTCCAATCTATTTTGTAAAATAGAGGGGTGTATTTAACATTTAAACATGCGTTATATAAGAGATGAGTCGAATTTCTTCAATAAACAGAGTGATGGGTGTTTGTTTTTAAAAATTAAAAAAATAGTACATGTTTTTTTTGGTTACAAAAAAGAGAAAGAGTGCATGCGGTTTAAGTAAACCTAGAGTTGGAAATGAGTCGAGCTCAGTCGAACTCGTCTTGACATAAAAATTAGTTCAGCTCTTAATTTTTTACTCAAGTTCAGCTCGTTTGATTCATGAACCAAGTTCACAAGTCAATTATCAAACCGAACTTCAAATTATTCATGAGTTGGCTTCGGTCATTGTCAATCCTCAAAAATATCAAAATTTGAGAGGTGGGCTACAAATGGTTTTTTTTACATCGCGCTCAATCAAATAAGCATTTTAATATTGTTTTAAAAAAAATCTTTTTTTACATGCCTCGAAATATGAATGTTATAAATTCCATAATACCTAGTTCATATTTTTTTAATAGATAGACAAAATGACAAGCTATTGGAAACTCACATACGCAAAATGATCGAAGTTCAAATCTGATTATGACATCTACATACTAGCAATTTTGACATTAATCATTAACAATTAATTTCAATGATCTCTAATCAAAGAATAGGATTACCTACTACAACATATCAAGGTGTGTCAATCTACTGTTGCATCATGCATGCAATTCAGCACCAAAATCTACAAGTTACCCACAGGCTACAAACATTAAAACATATAATAGTAACTTGCCCTGAATGCCGTATACAACCAAACCGAACACTACAGCACGTATGTGTATAATTAATTAATTAATAAATAATTAGTTATAGTTGTATGAAAACGTTAGTTTTCATTATCAATTGATTCATTCCAACGTCATTTTTCCAGCATAGGGAAAGAGACAAAACTTATAATTTTGATATATTGAGGATTCGTGGGTTGCCGTATGAGACCGAATATTGTCCTTATCAGATTTGTGGTGGATAGTGAATCTCCTTCGTTAATGGCCTCATCACTCTCTGCATCTCTTTTGCGTCAAATTAATTAATCAATTAATTAATTAACAACAATTTGTGATTCATAATTATTCTAACTTTTAAACAAATTGATTGGGAATCTCGGGGTTAGTTTACCATTTTTTATTCATAAGTAAACATTGGGCACACATCAACTAATTGAAAATAATTCGCTGCAACTTCAATTCAATTTTTTTTGGTTGTTTTAACATTATTATTATTTTGAACAAGTGAAAATAAGATACGGGTCATGCTAACTATTGCTCTGGGGGCACTAGTTAAGAATACAAAAAAAGTAATTTTTGCATTGAAAATAACATTTTTTTTGTATTTTACAAACATTGACTGCACAAACTCCAATATAATTTACTATATTGAGTATCTTTAATTAGTGCTCTGGGGCACTATATATTAACCAACCAAAAGCCTCATCAGCACAAGGAGTGCCAAAAAGACTACAAAAGTTTACAAGAGCGTCAGAATGAAAGAACAAAAAGAAAAAACAACATTAGTCGATTCACAGACAAGTAAATGGGCTCGACCACCAACTATAGTAGTTTGATACTAGATTTGCATTCGCCGTCTTCAACCACCAATAGGAAATAATTTTAACCTTGTCCAACAGTTGAGGTAAGGACATTTCTGAATCTTTGAACAGCGTGTGATTTCGTTCGTTCAAGATAACCTAAACACATGAGAGTCAAATGAGTTGCAAGAAAGAGCGTTGTGCTCGTAATCCACCTGAAGAATGAATAAACTGATGAAAATGGTCTGTAAGATTTGGAGGATCCACTGAAGAAAAATCAATCCATGATCACACTAAAGACCAAAGTGAGCCAAAGAAATTGCATGATAGGAACAAATGTTGGGCAGATTCCACACCACCGCAACTTGACACGCACATATGAGCTTCTGGAGTGAGGATGCCGCGAGCTGCCAAATTAACTCGAGTGGGCAACCTATCTCGTAAAAGTCGCCAAGCAAAAATAGACACCTTCCAGGTTCCTGTTTGTGCCACATGAGTTCTTCGACTGCAACCATAGTATCCAGTTGCTGGGAGGTCAAGAGCTGATAACCACCCCTGACTGAATAACCTCTGATTGGATCTGGATGCCAGTCGGGAACGTGAACCTGCAAAAGACAGTTCAAAAATAAAGCTTGACATTCCCCCAACATCTCCTCCTCCCACGCCTACAATTGTCTCCGCCACACCCACGCCGCTCCTCCAACACCCCAACCTAAAGAGCACATAGCAGCTACCGTGCTCGATCTATTCTCTGCAAGCTCAAATAAACGTCGAAACCTCACACACACAACGGAACCCCATCCAGCCAAGGGTCAGTCCAAAAGAAAGTTTCCGCCCCATCCCCCACCTTTCTCGTCACACAATCCCCAAACCACCGACCCTCCATACCTCCTATACCATCACAGATCCTCACAATCTCCCTCCACCATGCAGATCCACTCCTCCCCTCCCTCAAACGCCCTCTTTCCACCCTATAGCGGGCTGCCAACACCCTTAACCACAAACCCCCTCTATCCATCAGCATCCTCCAACACCATTTTCGTAAAAGAGCAACATTAAACTCCCTCAACTGCCTAACCCACAACCCTCCATACTTCTTTCGTAAACAACAGTTGTCCAACTAATCCAAGAGATTTTCTTAAGGTCCTCACTCCTACCCCAACAAAAATTTGTTCAAAAGAGATTCAATAGAAGAGATAGTACCTGAGAGAGCTTTGGAGAAGGAAAGAGCGTGGACAGGCAAAAAGGTCAGTACAGACTTTAGGAGTATATGACGACCACCGAAGGAGAGAAAACGACTATTCCATCATGACAATCTATTTTGAATACAAGTGACCATCGGTTCCCAAAAACCCAGACGCCTCAGATCACCGCCTATAGGAAGCCCCAGATAGAGAAAAGGTATCTTTCCCCTTTACAGCGAAGAGCAGTCGCAACATCATTCAACCAAGAATCCGGAATATTAACCCCGACCAACATACTTTTGTTAAAGTTCACCTTCAGCCCCGACATCGACTCAAACAAGACCAGAACAGCCTGCAGCGCCCGATCATTTGCCCAACTCTTGGTCCCTAAAAGTAACGTATCATCAGCAAACTGAAGGTGAGATACGAGACCGGGTCCTGCGTTCCAATGCTATACCCCGAAAAAATGTGGTTCTCAACCATGGACCGCATCAAAACATTCAACCCTTCGCTAGCCAACAAAAACATGAAAGGGGAGAGCGGATCCCCCTGTCTCAAGTCCCTTTCCAAAGGAAATTCGTCAGTTGGGCTACCACTGACTAAAACTGAGGCTATAGCTGTGCAAACACATTCTTTAATCCATTTCCGCCATAAGGTCGGGAAAGACATTCTCCCCAAGACAGCATCTAAATAGCCCCAATCAACCGAATCATAGGCTTTCTCAAAGTCTACCTTGAATAACAACAACTCTTTATTGGACTTGCGTGCCTCGTCCGCCACCTCATTTGCGATGAGGATCCCATCTAGAATCTGCATATCCTTCACAAACATATCATCATATTTGACACAAACATATTATCATATTTTTTTAATGAGAGTTTTTTAACTTCATTTTAAAATAACAAGTGTTTTAGAAATCAAGTATACACGGTAAAAAGAAAAATTGAAATGAAATCACTAAGTACGAACATTAATATACATTAACTCATATTTGAATTTAGGATTTTTAAACATATTTTTTGCGTCAGCTGCAAAAAATACTATTCCCAACAGTCATCTATTCAAGATATTGACATCTATCGATAAAATTGTTTTTCCAATATGCAATCACTAGAAATCAAAGCTAGTACTAAATGGTTAAAAGAGCTCAAGTATTTACAATTTGCACCATCGTATATTGATGATTGAAATGATATTTTGATACAACAATACATCAATTACACAACTATCACACGAAATAGAATTAGAATTTTCCTAAAACGAATCGTTCAGAAGAACTCCAGTTCGATTTCTAATGAAAACAATCATTGACTATATTTTACTTATATCGTAACCAAATTCTGAATTATCGGGAGTTCGTTCTTCTCTAGATAATTAATACAACAAAAAAAATGAGATTTTTTTTTGTGGTATGTAGTTTGACATTTTGAGATAAATATGTTTCTAAAAAGTTCTTCATCTATCCTATATACTGAAGGTGGAAAAACACAAGAAGGGGGGGGTTGAATTGTGTTTTAAAAAATAAAACTTTTTACCAAATAAAACTAAGTTTGCAGCGGAAATAAACACGAGATAGAAAAGAGGTGCTGAGAGAGAGAGAGAGAAAGACACAAAATTTATCCTGGTTCCTCTCACAAATCGAGAGTACTCCAGTCCCCTTGTTACTAACAAGAGATTTTCACTATAATCTACTTAAGATTACAAATTGCTCAAGCACACTTGCAAGAGACTTCTCAGGTGCTCAAGTTTCACTAAACAAGAGACTTCTCAAATGCTCAAGTTAAACTTAACAAGAGACTTCTCAAACAAACTTAAGAATAAGAATGAATGTTAAGGAACACTTGATATACTATCAGAGGTGTTTACAAAATACAACGCAAATTGCTTTAAGACTTGAATGACAGATGGAACACTAATGTCAGAATGCTTCAGAGTCTTAAACGCAGTAATGGAACAGTAGAACAGTTGTCATTTCTTCCATTTGAGTCTTCTATTTATACTTGAAGGAAGATGATGACCGTTGTAGAGAGATAAGGTGCCAGCTGGAATTTGCTCGTACAATTGCTAGCTGTAGATTGCCTTCTTTAGCAAAGAAATCCAATTCCACTACCTTGCAATTCAAATTATCACTCATCCATTTTGAGTAATAATAGTACGATAGTACGATCCTCAAATGCGCTCCACTTATGGATAAGATTAACGTTGTACTAACGAATATTCCTTCCTGTGGATGTGACAGAGCCTTGAAGTAGATTGTTCTTCAAACATTGGTTCTGGTTTTGTCAGTTCTTGAGTGACGTAAATTCCTTTTGCTTCAGATGCTGTTGTCGTAGCTTCTTAAGGTCTTCAGCTTCTGAACTCCTCAGAGTCTAGCTTTGGTCCTCAGAAGCATTATCTTCAGCACGCAAAATTTAAGCTTCTGATGAACAGCGATACGCTTTCAGAGCTTCATAGCTTGGCTTCTCTCTTGTTATTCATAGTGCTTCTGAATGAATTTTAACTTATAATTCTGCACACTAGAATAATCATTAGTAATACCAATTGTAATTTTAATACTTTATTATCATCAAAACCACTTAAAATTTTAGAGGTTCATGTCAGACCCACTTTGTTCCAACATATACTCCCTCTAATCTTTTTATAAGTAACACTTTTTAAGTTCATTGAAATATTGACGTATTTAGTTTATGTTATAAACCAAATACATTAATTTTTTAATAAATCTAAAAAATGAACTATTTTACCAAAAAAAGTATTATAAAAAAAAGGATCTTGCTAATATATGCCCTAACTCACATATTAGTTTTTTCAAAAAATAAAATAATAGCTGTAGACCCATCTCCCACCGCGATGAAACTTGATTTCTTTAACTTAGTTTGAATAACTTTTTGAATTACATTTTTGGCAAAATATTTGCACAATTTTTTTTTAGTGAACTTTCGAACACAAAGCCAATTAATAGAACTGTTTATAACCAAAAATTGTTGAATGTTAGTTAGGAAATATGGCATCATTTGTGCAGTGTCTAAGTCTAACGATGTCTTATGTTCAAAAAAAAAAAAAGTCTAACGATGTCTCAAATAAAACAATTTTAGCGAGAGTAATATACTATGGGGGAAAAATTGATCACCTTCTTTGTCAACAATTTGAGCTAACTTTATACTTTTGTCAAAATAAGAAGCTAATTAATAGATAAATTAATGTCGGTTTCACTCCGACGTAATTGATGTCAATTATGCATGCACACGATTAATATAAGCTATACGTAATCATACTACTAGTATTTTCTGATATATAGTATATTAGTTTAAAAGGACATAAATTGTAGTATATTCAATATGACTTTTTTTTCTTTAAAAATAAATTATATTGACTAACGATAAATTGATTTAAAGAGTAATATGAAAATTTCTAAAGAACATTTGAAAATTTGAATGTACTAATATATTAAGTCATTAAATTAGGTAAAAGAATAATTTTTTAGAGAAATATTTTTTCTATCATTTAAATTTTTTTAATAATTAAATATTATTTAATAAAACTGTCAACAAAACAAAATACAACATTTTTTAAAATTTATTACTCATAATAGTCAATATTGATTTTAAATGAAAAAAATTAAAAAATTAATTTAATAGGTATAAACAATAAAATTGTATTTTTTCTTATTAAATTATTATCTCTAAAATACAATAATCCACAAATACTTTTTTTATTTATAAAAATAATTGTCAATTTATTAATTTAACAATTTAATGTACATACGAATATATCGAAGAAACTTTCAAGAAATATAAGTCACTTAAACAAATATATAGTTGTATATTTAATTTTTGACTATTGTGTATCAAGAAATTTAATTGAAAGAATGAATTATATAAATTATCCAATTAATTAGTCACCGTAAGAGAGCTGTTGAAACTCCGTGACATGGTAAAAAAAAGTAAATAATTATATTGTACATCTGGTGATGATAATTAGAACAAAAAGTTACCATAAATCAAACTAATCAATAAAGTTCTCATCTTTCATCAAAAAAAAAATAAAGTTCTCATCTTGTAATGTTGGATTGTGTCAATGCATAAAGGCTAAGGCGCTAAGCCCCATCACGCCATTTGACATTATTATTATATGAAAATGTTAGTTATGATTTGAATAATGAGAAAGAGAGTAATATATGTGAATACAAATAATTAGTTATTATTATTTATAAAAAAAATGAATAATACAAATGTCAAATGTAAAGTTTGATATATTGTATAACTTTTTAAATAGTATAAAGTTTTCTTTTGCCGAGGTTATATATATGTAAGTAAGTATATAGCTATAAGTTACTTTCATAAAAATAAAAAGTTATAAGTTATAACTTTTTTTTGAATTAATCTTTTATTTATTTTATTATATCTTATCTCCAACTTAGCACCACATCAGTTTTAGTCATAACCCATCGCATACACACGCTGTATATTATATTTTATACTATTAATTAAATAGTTTGGTTATATGTACTAGCAGCCGGACAGGTTCTGCGCCTGTCTGTGTCTACTATGCAAACTTATGTCAAAAAAATATATTATGTTATGGTGAGTTTGTTAATAAAAGATTTTTATTGTTCAAAAAACAGTTTAGGGTATTGTTGGTATTATGAAAAGTTCACACTAAATTTTTTTTGTATCCTCTTTATATATAGTAAGAAAGTATTGAATAGATTTTTTTTTTTTAAGCATAGAAATATATATTAAATAAAAAAGAGTACAAAAAGCTGAGGGGGCAAAACCTGACCCAGCAACCACACAAAAGTGTAGAGTTTGCCCCGAAGGGTATTACAATAGAAAAGAGCCTACACAAAGTGGTAAAAACATACAACCAGACAAACTGGTGTAAAGAACCAAATGTTAAGCAACCTAGTACACATCAACAACACAACCCAGCAGGCCCAACAAGGGACCCGAAACTGAATTGCAAAACAAAAGATCGATGAGTAAAAAATTACCAGCATCTTAACAACAAAAGAACCGACACATCTTATAAGGAACGGCGAGGATTCTGACCATCAACATGGTAACAGAGAACCAACCGACAACTCATTGTTGGAGAAACAACAAGTAAAAGGCCATTTCTAGCCTAATCTGAGCCGACGTAGCACAACCAACACCAGATACAGAGCACGACTCCGAACCCACCAGTGCATGGGTGAACGAGAAACTGCAACGCAGCACCGCCAACCACCCATTAGAAACAGATCTGAACCACCAGAGATCAACTCGACCCATAGGAACGACGGCGAGCAAGAGACCGGCGACGAACGAGGGTTAATCGAGGAGAAACTGTGATAGCCACCAGAGAGAACAGAGTTAGAGTAAAACCTGAAAACAACAACAAAACAGACGACGAAAAAGGAATACCCGTCTTTGTTGAAATACCCTACGCCGGAGGCGCGAGTAAAGCTACCCCAAGGGGTTTAAACACCAAGATAACCCCCATCTCACAACGAAGGAAAACAAAGGATCTTGGAGTAAGGTGGTGAGGAGTGCCAGACGCACCACAGCGCACCACCGTCTGTAGCGTCGCTACATCTTGAAAGGAGGAATTTTGGATTTTAGGGATTGAGCGGCGGCTGAAACTTCAGAGTGAGGGCAGAGCGTTTTTAAAATAGGTTGAAAAAGTTTTATTAATTTTGAATAGATACATAAGGGAGAAGTTGATAATTTTTTATTTGTGTAACTATTGGGTAGTTAGTAAAGGTAAAATAGGAAAATCAAAAAGTCTACACCAAAATCTTCAATCCTTTTTATATATAGTTATAGATTATAAATTTATAATTAATCTAAATGCTACGTAAACATTTCATCAGGTACCATTGTTTACAGATTTTTTTTTGAAAGGGTACAGGTTGCTTATATATATATATATATATATATATATAAAGTATTTTAAATTCTACTTTTATTGGTCAAATATATAATAAATAAGTAAAAAAGTTCAACTTACTATTATATTCAACAAAAAAAGTATAAAATTGTACGTTTTAAAAACGTAATAGTAATTTTTAGCCAAAAATAACATGAACAGTATTTAGTTAAAATTTTAGAGTAAAAAAAAGTATTTAATTAATATTTAATAGTTTAGGTGTATTGGCAATGATATTAAATTATTTCCTTCACGAAAAACTTAAATGATATTGATATATAAAAAGAATAGTTAATATAATTTAAAAAGTTGAAGTTATTCATATTTATAGAGATCAAGGTGAACAAGTACGTTAATACTTGCATAATATTGATTGTTCTCTTGATTAGGTGATCCTGACATACAATGTTTGTCCGCATCAATTTAATGGGCTATATATGTGTTGTGGATTGTCCGGGGATATCTACCCTAGAATAATCCTTGTGTATTTTTTTTTTTCTTTTTTAGACTTAGGCCATCATTATTATAAAAAATAAAAATATAACTAGTAAATATTTTAATTTTTAAATTCTAATTATTTTAAGTTGAGTTTATGATAAAAACATAATTAGTAAATATTTTAATTTTTAAATTCTAATTATTTTAAGTTGAGTTTATTATTTTTTACTCAAAATTGAATTGAATTTTAATCTACTTATATAAATTACTTTCAAAGGTTTTTATTTTTTATCCAATATCCATTACTTAATTAAGAAATGTAATATCTCTTTTGTAAAAATCCTTAAGAGTGCAATATCTAAATTAAAAGGGAAAAACATATCTAAATTAAAAACACATTTAATAACTTAATTTAAGAGTGCAATATTTATGAATTAAAATCTAAAATACTTCCCGTCTAGAAGTCCTAGCTCAACTGACAAAATATTGCCGAAATTGTTAGGCCGGACGCTATGACCGGGATTCGAACCCCGGCTCCCTCACTTGTGTGTGTGAGTTTATTATAATGGCTTTGCCATTTCGTCTATGTACAAAAAAAAAAATCTAAAATACTTCCCTAACACATTTTTTTGATATCAAACAAGGAGCAAACCCAAACTACACATAGAAGCATCACACTAGCAACTTGGATAACAAAAAAAGGTTGTGTTGGAATATTGGCAACATAGAAACTATCAGCTTTTGGAAAATTGGAAAGAAAATTTGACTCGTATGAAAATGGTTGCAAGACTTGGAGCAGTAATTCTCAAGGATGAAAATGTGATCTTTTAGCTTTTTATGTTGATATATACCTCCTTGATGTATTTTGAACATGCTATAGATAGGTTTGATTTTTTATTTTTTTAAAGTGTAATGATGATCTAAAAATATTTTATTGCAGTGTGATGTCACAGTATCAATCAATTTTTTAACACTTAAGTATCCGAGTAATCATATTTTATTTCAACTTGCCAACCAAAAGTATATGCACCGTCTATCTAAAATTTGCCCTATTCAACGATTAAAGTGTTTATCATACACTGCACATTAGGCACGAATACTACAATAAATAATAAAGTAAAGTCTAAAGTATAGGGATGGCAATGGGTAGGGTAGGGTATGGGTAGGATACTACAGTCTCCATCCCTATACCCGCGATTTGAAAAAATACTCGTACTCATTCCCATACCCGCGTGGATGACACTCTTTGTCCCCGTTCCCATATCTTATGGGTACCTAAGTACCCGTACCCGTTACCCGCATTTTCGCTAAAAATAAATTCATCAATTATAAAATATCATATCAGTTTAATATAATTAAAAAAATTTAAAGATTTTAATGTTGACTCATGAAAATTATGAACAAAATTATTAGTAATATCATGCTAAAGTTCATTTATCTATATATTGACATATTTGGATTATGTTATAAATAAACATTTTCATTAAAAATGTGTAATAGTATAATAATGTTGTATATTTTAAAATTTATTTACATATATTATTATATAATAATATAATTAAAATAAATAAATATATACTATGTGGGTATATGGGGTGGGTACTAAGGTACCCGTACCCGCACCCATACCCGTTCAATTTTGTGGGTAATTACTCATACCCATGCCCGTACCCAAAATGCGGATTTTTACCCTACCCGTTGTGGGTATTTTTTGTGGGTACCCACTGGGTATAGGTAAATTGACATCCCTACTAAAGTATATACAATAAATATATAATAAATAATTATTTTAGTATAGACATCACATTATATATGATAGAAATTTGTGTTTGACTCTGTACACCTCATTTATTCACTTTAATAATATAATTTTTAACTACTAGATTACTTAACTAATTTTTTTGATGTACATGATATAATTGTTAATTAATGATAGAGATACAAATTAAGGGAAAGAGAATGAGACTGGTATTCCAATAATACCAATAATGAGACTGAAAATAATAGTTACAAGATAATCCACAAAACAATAGTTACAAAAAATATAAAACTCAACATCTTAAACACAATATATTATTATCTAACAATAATATAATAAATACTTTAAAAAAAACAATTATATAATAAATAATTATAATATTAATCATTTATTTTCTTTTTCATCAACAATATTTATTTATTTTTAATTAATTCTTTACGTAAATGAAATTCAAATAATAAAAGACTATAATGATATTGATGTGATCGGATGAAGATTCCAACTAACAAATAATATTGATTGATTTGATAGTGAAATTTTGAAATCTTAAAACGTGCTCCTCTTAAATTTCAGATTCAAATTCCCTCGTATCACTTTTAGTGTTGAGCCAATTTATATCGAGCAATCACTTAGGCTATGTTAATGAACGGTAAAATTTATTCTCTCAAATTAGATGATATTTAAATTGGCAGGGATACCAAATTTAAAAATGCAATATTATTTTTCTCCACTACTGTGTGTAAATTTCACATACTTTAAACTAAAATAATTAATTAATTTGTAAATAAGCTCAGCAAAAACCCTCTTCGAAGAAGCATCCCAAACAAAACAAAACGTCAAGAAGACTCACAAAAGGAGTGTGCCATCAGATTCCCTTAGGGTCCGTTTGGTTTGAAGTTTTTGGAGGGGAGGGGAGGTGAGGGAATATTTTAAATTTTGGAGAAGTAATTTACTTTTTTACTCTTAACCTTATAAACTCAAAATAAGGATTAAATTATAATGGATATATTTCGTCAAAAAAAAAAATCTAATGGATATATAACAAAAAAAAATCTAATGAGTAGAAAATCTAATTTTTTTTTCTGTTGTAAAAAAATAAAACCTAGAATTTTAGTATTCCAACAAGGATAATTTTGAATTTTAATAAAAAAATGAGGGTAATTTTGTCAACATAATAAATTATGTTTTACCTTGCCTCCCCTCCTTAAAAATCCCTCCCCTCACCTCTCCTCCCCTCCCCTCCTTCTCAGTTGAACCAAACGGACCCTTAGGGTCTATTTGGTTCGGGAGTTTTAGAGGGGAGGTGAGGGGAGGGGAGGTGATATTTTAATTTTTATTTTTGGTTCAACTTTTTAAAGAGGGGAGGGGAGGGAAGGAGAGAAGTAATTTATTTTTTTAACCTTAACCTTATAAACTCAAAATAAGGATTAAATTATAATGAATATATTACGTCAAAAAAAAATCTACTGGATATATATCAAAAAAAAAATCTAATGAGTAGAAAACCTAATTTTTTTTTGTTGTAAAAAAAATATAACCTAAAATTTTAATATTCCAACAAGAATAATTTAGAATTTTAATAAAAAAGTGAGGATAATTTTGTCAACATAATATATTGTGTTTTACCTCGTCTCCCCTCCTTAAAAATCCCTCCCCTCCCCTCCCCTCCCATCCCCCTCGGTTGAACCAAACAAGCCCTTAACAAAAGTCACAAACAAAAAACCCAGAGGTCCCACACAAGTATGAACCAATTAATAGTTTCTAAATATTTTTACAATAAGTTGATCAATTTTTAATTTTTTTTTGAACAAGCTAAAATCGAATTTATTTATACTAACAATAAGTCCTCAGCATAAAGTGTGCCAAACAAAATAATAAAAGAATCCAAGAGTCAATACATCTAAACACCAGTTAGCCGATACCCGAGCAGACAAGGGGGCTCTCGACTACCACATGCATATGAAAATTGATAACTATATTCGCATTATAAAATTTCATCACCAAAGAAAATGAACCTTAATTTTCTCTAACAATTGAAGAACAGTTGATTACTTTGCCTTAATTTTTTAATATTTTTATAATAATAGTTTTAGAAAAATCAAAATATTACGCTCAAGTGTTTAATAGTTTTATAGGATAGATTGTTATAGAAAATCCTAGTTTAATTTAGAAAAGGATTTAAAACTTTGTCAAAAAAAGAAAGAAAGAAAAGATTTAAAGCTTTTTTATGCATGTGTTTAGGGGTGCTCAAGTCCAAACCAATTCAAATAAAAATCGCAAATCAATCCAAAAAAACTGAAAACCGTAAAAAATCGAATTTTTTTAGATGTGTTTGGATGTTCTTTCAAAATCGATCAAAACCGAACCAAACCGCATAGATATATTTTAATACTTATTTAACCTTTTATTAGTATTATATAATGCTTTCACCTATTATTTTGTTGGTTTTTAATTTTTTTAATACTACTAATTATTTCAAAATATTAATTTTTAATATATTACTGTATATGTTATATTTTACATCAAACATATTATTTTAATGTGTTTTTATAATGTTAATATTTAATAAAAAAATTAAAATGTGTAATTTGGATATCAAAAAATCGATCCAAATTAAAACGCACAAAATTGGATCGGATTTTTTTAAGTAATCATCCAAAACTGAACCACTTGTAATTTTAACTTTAGATCGAATGATTTTTTACCTCAAACCGATCCAAACTGAACCGCGACACCCGGCCTACACGTGTCTATTTAGATCACATCAAATATGAGGTATGAAATTTTCACTAGTCTAATTTTTATTGAATTTTTTTAAAATATAAAGTCAATTCTTCTATCTGAACCGAATAATTTTTATATCAAGGGAGTCAAATATATTTTTTTTTAACAAGCCAAAATGAGATATATAGATAAAACAACCTCCCTAGCACAAGGTGTGCAGAGAAGACTACCAGAGTTTACACAGAGTCACATGAAAGACAAACAAACAAAGATCATACAAAGCCTAAACAGAGCCTGGGACAAGACCACCAGCTATTGCAGTTAGAGGCTAAGGTAACATTCGTCGCCTTCAACCACCTAAATGAGAAGAGCTTGATCTTGTCCATGAGCTGAGGAAGGGTGCTCTCAGTGCCACGGAACAACCTGTGATTTCTCTCCGTCCACACCACTCAGACGCACGCAAGCCAAATGAGCTGCAGGAAAGAGCGCCGCGCCCGGGAACCGCCTGCTGATAGAGTGAACCGAACGAAATGATCACGAAGAGAAATATACTCCACCATCGGAATGTCGATCCACGCATGCACTAATGCCCAGATAGGGCCAAACGTACTACACGTGAGGAATAAGTGATGAGCCGACTCCACCTCCCCGCATCCAGAGACACACAGGTGAGCTGCTGCAGATAAGATGCCTCGAGTAACCAGGTTTGCCTTGGTGGGCAACCTGTCACGCTGGAGACGCCAAGCGAAAATGGAGACCTTCAGCGGAACATGAGGGTGCCAAACGAGTCTCGCTGCATCATCCATAGTAACCGGATCCTGAGAGGTCAGAAGCTAATACGCTCCTCGTACAGTATAGCCCATGTCAGGGTCGGGCTGCCACTGCCACCGATCTGAAGACTGATCCTGCAAAACACGGGTTAGAAGTAAGGACTGACACTCCCTCAACTCCTCCTCCTCCTCCCACCCCCTCAACTGCCTCCGCCACACCCAACTCTCACCCTCTGCTCCCCACCCTAACATAGATATCTCAGCCACCGTACGCTGTTTGGTCTCCGCTAGGTCATACAGGCGGCCAAACTGCTCACACAAAGATACACCATCCACCTGATCAAGGAATTCATGTTACAACTTTTAGATTAGATGATGAATTCCCTCGTTCACTTATTACTTTTTTTGGTTATATATCCAATTTTTTAGTTAACAAACATTATTATATAAAAAAACAGAGGAATGGACAAATTACAAATTAAAGTGTATATATCGTGGCAAACGTCAGCAAGTTGGAAGGATTCTGATTCCGGCAACCAAATTACTTAATTAATTTATTGTCAAAATGAAATTAAAAAAATCTTAAAATTAGAAAATAAAAATATTAATAAAACAATGACATAAGCTTAGAATGTGAGAGGATGATGATTAATCATAGATTAATTTAGCTTTAAGATATACAAATACAACATATTAATGCAGAGACTGAAATTCGAACTCAAAATCATAGTAAGTTGATAGTTATCAGTAATATTATCAGAAGAGTTGAAACTCGGATATCAAGTTTTTCATTTCTTCGTACTTTAAATGTGTGAGTTCAATTACTAGACTATCGGACAAAATTTTGTGTTATTACTTATTAGAGTGTGTCTGTGGAGTTTAGTTTAATTAAACTCAGCTTAGCTCAGCATTTTGGTTTGACTTTAACACAAGTTTGTATTTGTGGGGTATGAATTGAATCCTCATCAGTATCTTCTCCTTCTCTTTTTCTTTCTCTGCTTGGAATCATCTCTCCTTTCTCTGCTGCCTCTTTCTTCCTTGTCCCTCTCTGGGGCTACCATTATCAAGGTTTTCTTTCTTTCTTTCTTCTTTTGGCACCACTTGCTCAACTTACAATTCTTTTGTTGCTATATATGAACTGTAACTAACATTATTAAAAACTGGTCTGGTCCAATACGGTTTAACCAATGAAATAAAATTAAAATACATGGTTGGGTATCTCCGAGAATCTCTTTTCCATCTTTGCTGTTTTCTACTCACCTTTACCTCATCAACTTGTTTTCTTATATGCTATGTTCTGTTTTCCACACACACATATATATAATAAAATCATTGAAATAATGAAATTGCTTTCTTTCATTTACTGGAGAATCTTTAGTCAAGTGCAAGTGTATGTGTATTTGAGGCTCAGTGTTGATATGATAGATGAGAATCTTTTTATGAGTATGGCTATACCTTTTTATGCTTCAACTTTCATTTACCTTTAAGGTTTCTCTTTTCTTTTCACCCTTTTGGTTTTTGCTTCAGTGAATAAATTCTTTTTCTGTTAGAGTGGAGTGAAAAAATTGAGTTGTTTTTTTACAAAATCATCACAACTTGTCCTATTTTGACTCTATTTTTTAGAAAAGAATGAATGAAGTAATGAACTAATTTAATCATCATTTTGTTATTCCTTTTTTTCATATTATTCGTTGTCAAGATTTGTTGCTTTATGATAGATATGATTAGTTATATACTGACATCATTAACAACTTTGGACAGAAAAATTCTCAACTCTTATGACAAAAGGACAAGGATTTTTCAGATCTGTTTGGTAGCTGAAACATCTATTGATTCTAATAATAACAAGCAAGTTTTGTTTTGGTTTGGTTTGTGGAGAAACAAGTAGAAGAACCATACCCATCATGGGAGATGGTGCTGCAGTGACATCATCTGCAACCATGATGGAAGGTCCACCACAAGATGAAAATTCAATGGATTTTGATTACATGAGTGAACTTTTGTTAGATGGTTGTTGGTTGGAAGCTTCTGCTGATGGATCTGAGTTCTTACTGCAAAGTTCTCCTTTTTCCAATCCAATCTTTGACCCTTCATTCTCTTGGCCTTCCTTGGAGAATACCGAGCCACCCCGCAATGAGGATGGGCACGTCGGTATTGAACAAGAAAGCCAGATTATAGTTAATAATGCTGGTAGTAGCGACCGGCAGCGGTGTGAGTTTGAGACTCATTCGGGTGAAGGGGTTAGTAGGTTGTGGATTCCACCGACGCCTAATCCAGGACCTGGCGGATCTTCCATAACGGAGAAGCTGATAAGGGCCCTCAAGTGGATCAAAGATTTCAATAGGAACAAAGATATGCTTATACAAATATGGGTGCCGGTGAATAGAGGGGATGATAGGCCAATTCTAAGAGCTAATGATCTTCCTTTTTCACTTGAATCGAGGTCTTTAAACCTTGCAAAGTACCGAGAGATTTCTGTAAGATATCAGTTTTCTGTAGAGGAGGAGGACTCGAAGGAGTTGGTGGCGGGTTTGCCTGGTCGAGTTTATAGAGATAAGATTCCTGAGTGGACGCCTGATGTTCGATTCTTCAGGAGTGAAGAGTATCCGCGAGTTGGCCATGCTCAAGAGTGTGATATACACGGAACATTAGCGGTTCCGGTGTTTGAACAAGGGAGCAGGACATGTTTGGGCGTTATTGAAGTGGTGATGACTACACAGCAGAGCAACTATGGCCGTGAACTTGAGACTGTTTGCAAAGCTCTCGAGGTTTTTCTCCTTGCTTATTTGCATAGAGTTTTTGTTTGTTTTGTGTGATGTTTTACAACACTCAATTATGCATGTTACCTAAGAGAACTTGAAACAAAGATCTTCTGGTTTTAGAACAGTGAATTTAATGTAGCACTCAACATGCACTTTTGAATACTGAATCGCTCGTTCTTTCTCTCTTATGGTTGAATTGCTCCTTGTTACACATTTCAATATAAATACTTATGGAAACAAACGTTTTAACATGCTATATATGAAAAGCTCAGCAAAAGTCAGAATTCATTAATACTAGTTTAATGATTGGTGGAAGTTGTTAACTTTCAGGTTGTTGATCTCAGAAGCTCTGGACATTCAAGTCTTCAGAATGTGAAGGTACATAGAAAATCATATCTGCAGAAGATTTTAACAAGCTCGTCAAATTCTCAATTTCCTCATACCAATTAACGAAATGGTTCTATTTTAGCAGGCGTGCGACAAATCCTATGAAACTGCACTACCTGAGATTCAAGAGGTTTTGAGATCTGCATGTGAAATGCACAAATTACCTTTGGCTCAGACTTGGGTCTCATGCATCCAACAGGGAAAAGACGGGTGCCGGCACTCTGATGATAATTATGCAAACTGTATATCTCCGGTGGAGTATGCGTGCTATGTTGGGGATTCCTCAGTTAAGTTTTTTCACGAGGCTTGCATGGAGCATCACTTGTTAAAAGGTCAAGGTGTTGCCGGGGGCGCTTTCATGACAAACCAACCGTGCTTCTCAGCTGACATAACTTCTTTAAGCAAGACAGATTATCCATTGTCTCATCACGCCAGGTTGTTTGGATTGCGGGCTGCAGTTGCCATACGACTCCGAAGCATCTATAGTACTTCAGATGACTATGTTCTTGAGTTCTTCCTGCCTGTAGATTGCAATGACAGTGAAGAACAGAAAAATATGCTCACATCTTTGTCCATGATTATTCAAAGGGTTTGCCGCAGCTTGCGAGTTATAACAGATAAGGAATTGGATAAAGATAACTTATCATCTAATGAAGTGATGGCTGTTACTGATGGTCGATTTGCTACAAATGCAATTTGGTCGGAATCTCAACACAGTAGGATGGCTGCCTCATTGGGCGGTGAAGAAAAGTTTAGTGAAACATTGGGTAAAAGATTCTCGGAACAAAGGAAGCAACACGAAACTCTTACTTTAAAAGGAGATCTTGATTGTGGTAGGGCGCGTTCTCCTTCTGTGGAGGGTACTTTCTTGTCAAGTTTGGGAGTAAATAGAACTGGAGAGAAAAGACGGGCTAAGGCAGAGAAAACTATCACTCTTCAAGTCCTTAGGCAATATTTTGCCGGAAGTCTAAAAGATGCTGCGAAAAATATTGGCGGTAAGCCTTATACACACACAAGCATTCCATCTTAGGTTTTTGTTTGCTAACACCAAGATACCATTTGGCATGCCTTTGAAAAAATTTGTTTTATTCTCTTTTGTTCTACTCATAATAGTGAAACCAACTTGTGTCATTGTTTTCATCTCATGTTTTGTTTGGCTGTGTTTTCTTAGTTGTAGTACAACATATAATAAAACCTCGTGGTATGGAGGATTTGGATTGCTTACAGTCAGCAATTCACGCAGCCACCACAACGGTGATCGTTGGGTCGGGATCGGATGATCCAAATTTCAATGCAAAACTTATTTTAAAAAAGAAAAACTAAAACAGCATGCTTGAAATCTGGACCATGTGATCCCGATCCAACGACCAACGATGCGCTGACTGAAGCCTGCAGGCAATCAAAGTCCCTCTTCTAACATGTTTGAAGTCTATTTGAAGTCTTTAATTAATACCATCTGTTGAATTTGGATTTTCCAGTCTGTACTACAACTCTGAAAAGAATCTGCAGGCAACACGGGATAAAGCGTTGGCCTTCTCGGAAGATAAAAAAGGTTGGTCATTCCTTGCAGAAACTTCAGCTCGTCATTGACTCGGTTCAGGGTGCCTCTGGTTCATTTCAAATTGATTCCTTCTATTCAAAATTCTCTGACCTATCCTCTCCAAGGACCAGCCTAATCTCAACTCTGAATCAAATCGATAATCAAGCCTCATTAAGCACACTGCCAGATCCCGACTCATTGAGTCCAGAAGGTGCATCGAAATCACCCTCATCTTCATGTAGTCAAAGTTCATTTTCAAGCCATTTCTGTTCCATCATGTCAGAGCAACAACACCACAAAGGCAATGTTGCTGTTGCTGCTGCTGGTAACGAAGATCCATCGGTTGGTGAAGATTCTGTTAATGTTGTATTGAAGAGAATCAGAAGTGAAGCCGAACTTAAAAGCCTGATTCAAGATAATAAAGCAAATCTCATGCCAAGATCACAAAGCCAGGAAACACTAGGTGAAAACCTGAAAACGGAGCATCAGAAATCCTTATTAAAAACCGCTCGCAAAGCATCTCAAAAGGAGGATTCTCACAGAGTAAAAGTAACATTTGGAGATGAGAAAACCCGGTTTAGGTTGCCAAAGAACTGGGGTTATGAAGATCTTGTGCAGGAAATTGCTAGAAGATTTAATGTAAGTGAAATGAGCAAATTCGATATCAAATATTTGGACGATGATTATGAATGGGTATTACTAACTTGTGATGCAGATTTGGAGGAGTGCATTGATGTCGGTCAATCTTCTGAGACTAGTACCATCAAACTTTGTCTGCAACCCTCGAGTAATTTTATCAGGAGTTCTTTAGAATTTAGATAGAAAAATCCTTTTGTGATTGTAAATTATAAGATCCTTTGTCATGTATATGAATAATGTTAAGAGTAAGTCTTAGAAGTTTGTAGTTTAAAAGCCAAGATTCCTTCTTTTTTGTTTTGTTTAAAAAAATTGTATTATTTTGATAGACTATAAGGATAAAGATTTGTTATCCTTATATATACTAGAAGCAATAAGCAGGATTCAACATTTGTTTGTTTAATATTATGATGATGATGATTAATACAAATTGTATGATTTAAACACCTCAATTTGAGTTGCTCTAATTAGAGTTTGAACATTACATCTTAGAATCTAGCAAGGCTTCTTATTTCTATGGTTCCCAAACATCCAAAGACCAAAAGGAATGTTTCGTTTCTTTTCTAGTAAAGACGGTGTTTAATCTTTGCAGGTTGTGCAATCACATGACAAACTTAAGAAACACAAATTCAACCATGTAGTTATTCAAAATACCAGTATTTAATTTATAGAAAAATTGCCAAAAATTGATATTAATCGCGTAGAAATTGGATCCTCTCCTTTACTATTTTCTACATTTGTCTCCTAATTCTATCTCTCTTGAGAATTTTAATGAAGAGAAAGATTGAGATCAAGAGAGAGATGTAGAGGAATTGTGAAGGAGATGATCCAAATATCAGCAAGAAAAGGAAAAGTAGAAGTTGAGAAGAGCTAGCTAGAATGGATGTTGATTGCATGAAAACCAATATATATATATTTGAAAATTCATGACATATAGGACAAAATAAGACGCAGTTCACGTGTTTCAAACGCGATCAAATTCTACTACCATTATATATGTAGAATCTAGCAAAAAACTAGTCATGTGGGAATCTTTATATATATCCTAACTCATCAATCAAATATAAGTTTACAGCTACTAGAGCTCCTGGGACAGACCTCTAATTTCTTTATCATTTCATGCTTTGCATTCGAATCTATGGAAGATGTACTGTGAATTGTCATGGTACGTAATACTTTTGAATTTTGCATCACATATTCTGCAAATTGAAGCTCACTCTTTCTAGCTCTACAACCTCGAAACAAGCAAGTTTTAAGCTGAGATGAAAGACATTGCGGAACAATTTGTGGGTCCTCCCAAATGGCCTCATAAATTCCTTCATATTCTATCTCCTTTAAACAATTCAAGTAAATTTCCACAATAAAACAAAGTTAAGATATGTAGAGAGGTAGAGTTGACAAATTAAATCATCAAATTTTGTTAAACATGTGTAATAAAACCTGATGAACGGTAAGATGTTGAAGCTTGAAACTATGTTGAAGCACTTTTAGCATCCGCTCCCACTTCCCATTCCAAACTCTGTCCATATTATCGCCAAAGAAGATTAGCTCTAGTCGATTTAGATTGTGAAAAGTGTGGACTTTGTAGAAGGGATGTGGATATCTCTGCATGAAGAATGACAGACAAACATTAGAACAATATTCATAGAGACAATGCCTCACATCACACTTAAATACGCACTCGACGCGCAGTTCATACCAGTTTTATTCTGAGAATATGTGCCCAAGAAAACAAGAAGAGAGGAATGTTTGTTCTTGCAGCAAAACTCACTTTGACCAAATTGGATAAACATTTAAGCTTACTTTTTTCTGAGATGAATTTCTCTGAAATAAAATTGCTCTCATGACGTATTTTTAAATTATCTATACTCAAATCCTCTAGAATGGGACAACATAGTGGAAACATGATAAAATCTTCATAACAAGAGAAGCGCAGTTTATCCAAATGGAGAATTTTGAGCAGAGGAAAATGTACTTGAGTAGGAAACTTATTCACATCTAGATTCTTCAATTTGAGAACAATTAGTGTCTTGCAACTGAAAATATTCGGAGTTAATGTCAATTCAAAATCCTTCCCTGTTGCAATTTCTAAGTCTAGGTATTCAACTCCTCGTTGCATAGCTGCATTGATGAATCGGATCGGCGACATGTTCACTGCACGATTTGAGGCGGAATGATTTTATCGGCCGTGTCACTTCTCGCGATAGCATGACAGAGTATACAACATGGCGAAAGGTGTTGAAATCTATGAAGCTTTGGACGTCGTAGTCAAGATGAAGAAGTGAGAGCCATAATGGTTTCCATCTCTTGGAGAGGATGCTTGTGGTGGCAGATAATTTGGTTGGGAGAAAAGAGAGAATGTGACTCAGTATTGAGTCTGGAAGAATTCTAATTCTATCTTCCTTTGCAATTGATCGTTGGAGTTGCGAGGAAGAAGATATTGCAGTTGCAAAACTACGATCAAATATCCACTACTATAATTTTACGTACCGCGGAACTATATATTCATGACCTAATTAGGGATGGGCTTAAAACGAAATTGAACCAAACCGAATCGAACCGTTTGTCTTTAAAACTGAACATTTAAAGTGGTTCAATTTTATGGTTTTAAAACAAATTATAACTAACTTTTCACTAAAAAACCGAACCATTAAACCGAACTGAACTGAAACGAACTGTTAATCGTGAACGGAACCGAACTATTTCAGTTTGGTTTCAAAACTATTGGTTATGATTCATTTTTTTTTGTTCGATTCGGTTTAGTTTGACGGTTCGGTTTGGTTTTTTGGTTTTTTTTCCCACCCTAGAACTAATAGAGAGATGAGATGGAGATAAATTAGGCAAGTTTGTTTTAACTTTTTTTAAAAATAAAATTAACTTTGTTTTTGACTTTATGCGAAACAAGCTATGCAAATAAAGATATTTTTATGTAATATTATAAGTTTTTCAATGTAGTTTATGAGAAAACAACCTATAAAAATACAAGGTTACAGAAAACTTATAAGTTAACATAAAAATTTATATACTTGCATAAGCTCTTTTCACAAGCGTCAAATCCAAATGGATCCTTATAGTGTATTAGTTTTTTTTATTGAAATTTTTTAATGGCGATTTTTTTAATAAAAAAAAAATTCAAATGAGAAATTAGTTTAAATAGATTATTTTTTTTTTTGAATAAAAAATAGATTATCTTAAAACATTGTTTTAAATATTTCATTATTTTTTCTTAAAAAAAAGGTATTTTGTTTTTGAAGGAAAAAAAACAAAATACTTTGTTTTAAGAAAAAATAATGAAATATTTAAAACAATGTTTTAAGATAATCTATTTTTATTTTGTTAAAAAAAATTGGATGATAAAATTTCAATTTTTTTAAAATTAATCAACTGTAATTCAAACCTAAGTAGTATTGAATGTTCCTTGTAATGCAAGTAATTGTGTAGACAAGTCTGTTATAACAGTTAGGGAAGTTAGTTGAATGTTAGTTATGGTTAGCTTACATGTCTATAAGGAGCATCATGTATAAATGAAAACAGAACTTGCACAAATTCCTCTCAATCCTATCCTTCTCTCAATACCTATTTCCAACAAATCAGCAAGCCTTAAAGGTTGATTCGGAAGGTTCCATTGACATAAGATCATTCGAAGATGACTAGCTCTGTGGAGAATCTTAGCAACAACTTTGGAGCAAAACTCCCAATTTTTGATAGTTCAAATTGGGATAGATGGCATAAACTGATGAAACTTAGTGGTGGAAAATGGCGTATGGTGTAGCAGCTCTTCCAAACAATGCAAATGAGGCGCAAAGAACTGCACTCAATGCATTGAAGAAGAAGGATTATAATGCAATGTTTTTTATCCACCAGTGTGTTGATTTAATCAACTTTCCGAAGGTTGAAAATGCAAACTCAACCAAAGAATGTTGGGATATTCATGAGAAAGGTTGCTCAGGAAATGAGAAGCTCAAGCAAGTTCGATTGCAAACTTGGAAAAGAAAATTCGAGTTGCTGCAGATGGAATCAAATGAGAGTATTGCAGATTTACTTCAACTAAATAACAATCATCTCAAACCAAACTATGGACAACTGGACCATAATCAATGAGAATGAAGAAGAACCAGATTTTAATCTTCATGTAAGCCAGAATTTCGTTATCAATAACTTTCTGTTAGGCCTTGGAAGATCACCGAGGCTTATAACCTTGAATGTATCCAGCAATGTTTGATATAATTCTAAAATCTGATGCATTCTTACAAAACTGATGAATTTGGAGCTGCAAAGGTTATATATAAATTATTGCTTCAAACATACTGAGGGAGGGTGTCTTTTATGTTTTAAGAGAATTAATTTAGACCACAATACCACATTGTGTGGTTTATTAAGGTACAATGTAGTTTACTTATTTAAAACTTATATTATCACATGATAGTTATTATCAATACATTTTTATTTGTAACTAGCTTCTGGATCCCCTGATTCTTTGGAAATTGGTTATTTTTAAATAAGATGCAAAACCAATTTTTATACTAATTCAAACTATAGCTAGAAAACTGGTTCTAGAAATGGAGGCAACTCTTAACCAATTTTGAATTGCAGTTCAAGGGCAGATGAAATGTCATTCCTTAGAGATGTGCCTCAACTAGAGGTTAGTGAACTATGGAATTAGTTTGTCAAGGTCATTGCCTATAGTAACCTTGGAAAAAATTCAAGCTTTATTTTTAAGATACACCTATTTTATTTATGAGTAGTCCCTAAACATTTATTATTATTGTTCACACGACATGCTTGGAGTCTATATATAAATATAAGCAAACAAGTTATTAGATAAAGGTCCTTTACAAGAAGCACTTGGAAATACAAAACACTTAATAACACAAGTAGTATTCAAGTTGCTTATACAGTCAATTTTCAGCAACTAGCAAATAGGTCTTGTATCTCTTAACAACCATTAAGAGATGCATTTGGTACAAAATATATACCTTAGTGATGCCACTTCCTTAGAGATGCTTCAAGGGCAGAGAAAATGCAACTTCCTTGGAAAAAATTCATCATTGCAATGGTTGAACGTATAACCTAATTCATTCTTTGGAGAGATTCTAGAAACTCTTTACGGTTAGGGAAATCTCACTAAACTCGTAATTCCATCAACAATGTTTCATCCGGTCCAATTCCAAAATCTTTGTGTGAACATTGTATCTTAGAATCTTGTGAGACTTTTTAATTCTATAGTCCTCAAACACAGTCCACTATGGACACAATATTTTCTCACCCTAACTTAAAGACCAAAAAAATGTTTCTTTTCTAGTATAGAACCACATGTTCATTCTTTTGGCAAGTCGTGCATACATACATCATTTACCCTTGTGTGGGAGAGACAAACTTAAGAAAAAGAAACATGAATATCAATATTTAATTGAATAAGAAATTTCCATAAAATGATAGTGATTGAGATAACTAAAGTAAAAAAAGGACCAGTAAGAAAAGGAAAACAAAAGTAGAATTTGAGGAGTGAAAATAGATTTTAATTGCATGAAAGGCAATACATAATTGTAAATCTACAAAGACAGAGGAAAAAATGTCTTTCAAACACCACTAAATCATGTTATTGTAAATGTAGAATCTAATAAGAAAGCTAAACATGTAGAAATTATTAAAACAACCTAGCTCTCATTAATCAAATATAAGTTCACAGCCCCTTGGGCACACAGATAATTTCTGTAACATTTTGAACTTTGAATATATATCTATTGAACAGGCACTGTGAATTGTCATGGTAAGTAATACTTTTGAGTTTTTCATAACATATTCTGCAAATTGAAGTTCACACTTTCTGCCTCTCCATCCTCTAAGCAAGCAAGTTCTGAGCTGAGATGAAAGACATTTCGGAATAGTTTGGGGGTCCTGCCAATTGTTCTCATCAATTCCATCTTCAATTTTCTGTAAACAATTCAAGTATATATGTCTCATTTTAGCTGTGCGCCAATTCTTAATAAAACGATTAACCATGTTGATTTCAATGATAAAATGAGTTACATTACTAAAACACTCTTAGTGATTGTAGTTATTAGAGTAGTTAAGTGGGTTGAGATGCAATAAATAAGAGTATACTAGTGGAAAGATATAAGTATATAACTAATGCTTCATTGGTATATTTATATATATGACTACTAATTTGAGGCAAATAAATATTGGTATTAAGATTTGTGGAGATGGATTTAACAAAGCAAGATATACAGGTAAAACCTGATGAAGGGTAAGATGTTGAAGATTAGGACTGTGTTGAAGCATTTCTAGCATCCACATCCACTTCTTATCCCAAGTTTTACCCTTTAAGCTGCAGAAGAATAACTCCATTTGAATTAGATTGTGAAAAGTTGGGACTCGGACGTCCATGTGAAGCATCTGCATGAATTAAAAAACATTACATTATAAGTCAATCATTCTTAATCAATACATATATATATATATATATATATATATATATATATATATATATATCAATGTCAACTTTTACACTGTCAATCGATCTTAATCATAAAAAAATACGATGACTTAGCATTCACAATAAATCAAAATTAAAGTCTTACTTTTAATATTAATATAGAAATAAAATAAAATAAAATTGTACCAGTTTAGTACGGAGAATCCGTGCCCCAGAAAACAGAAAGAAAGGAATATATACATTATTAAAAATAGCTGCTCTCACTAAATTGGGCATGTATCGAATAGATCCACCGGATGGAAGATTAACTCGAGGAGGAGTTAAAAGTGTATAAGTTTGCAACTCCAACTCCTCTAGAATGGGACAACCTAATAGAAATTTATTAATTTGTTGGTAATCCTGGAACATTACTACATGCATATGAAGAATCTTGAGCAAAGGAATATGTACTTGGTGAGGACGAAGATCAATAAGACGTAGATATTTCAATTTGAGAACCGTGAGTGTCTTGTAATTAAAAACGTTTGGACTTATGCATGGAAGAATTGATACAAGATTAACTGGAGGAGTTAAACGTGTATAAGTTTGCAACTCCAACTCCTCTAGAATGGGACAGCCTAATAGAAGTTTAATAATTTCTTTGTAATAATCCTTGAACATTACTCCATGCATATGAAGAATCTTGAGCAGAGGAATATGTACTTGGTGAGGAAGATCAATTATGAGACATAGATTCTTCAATTTGAGAACCGTGAGTGTCTTGCAATTAAAAACGTTAGGACTTAACTTATTTGAAAGATGATTTTTGTTCCAAGAAGAAAAATCCATAATAAGTTCTAGGGTTTGAATTCCTCCTCGTTTTAATGTTGTATTAACAAAACGGTTAATGTCGTTGATGTCGATTCCGTTACAATTCTCAAGGCGGAGTGATAGTGATCGTATTGGTAAGGAAACTTCTCGGGAAAGCATGACTAAGTGTATGTTTGGTTCTGCGGTGACGAGAATTGATTTTGACAGAATTGATTCTGTAAAATTGATTCTGGCCAAAATTGATTTTAAGTTAAGGTGATTTATGTTTGGATATATTCATTTAAAAGTGAGTTGAACAAAAATTTTGAGTGTAAAAATCAATTATAGAATCAGAAGCTACAATTTCTAGCTTCAAGTAGAATCAATTCTGGAGGCAGAATCAATTCTACTTTTGAGAAACCAAACAAGTCAGAATCAATTCTACACGTCCAGAATCAATTCTGGCTGCTCCAGAAGTGAAACCAAACATACACTAAGTATACAACATGGCGAATGGTGGTATAGTTGTTGAAGAAGGTTTCGCCATTGAAATGAAGATCAAGAACAGATAGCCACAATGGGTTCCATCTCTTGGAGAGAAGGGATGTGGCGGCGGAGGATTTGGTTGGGAGAAAAGAGAGAATGTGAGTCAGAATTGAATCCGGAAGAGAGCTAATCCTATCTTCCGTTGGAATCGATCGATGGGGGGCAGAGGAAGATATTGCAGACATTGCAATTAGTAACTACTATTTTCAATGAACCTACTGCTACTGCTACTACTGTTGTTGTAGTTGTATTGTAGTTGGGTACAAGACAAAGCTAATTACCCGATATATATATATAATTTTCGAGATTGTGTTTTGTTTTTTTTAGTTTTTGAAAACAAATTTTAGAAACCGGTTTTAAGAAAGAGCAAAGCAAAAGAAGAAGAAGAATACAAAAATTGCTCAATCAACGTAACAAAAACTTGTATTGGAAGTTTTTATATAAAACGTTTCGTATTTGTAGTCTATTTCTAAAAACAGATTTAAAAACGAAATAATTAAAAAAAAAAAAGTGCTTGGTCAATTTATTTCTAGAATATGTACAGTTTTGAAAACAATAAAGTATAAAACTTGCTATTCAATTTCACCTAAAAAAAACTTGTTATTCAAGAAAAATAAAGTAAAAAACGTGTACCGTATAATATAAATATTTTTAGCATCAGAAATCACATCTCACAATTAAAAAAAACCATAAAAGTACTAAAAAAAATTCGCATAAAAATAGCATAAGAAATCACATCTCACAATAAGCATAAAAATACTAATCTAATTTTATTTTTTACATAATTCTGTTCGTCAACATCAACATTTATTTCTCTAAAAGAATCAACACTCATTTAAATGACTTAATCTATATGATATCTACTAACAATTAAAGGAATCACTACTAAAAAATTTAATTTGTCCTCAATAATTTTAACAATATCAAATCTTCTACCTTAAATGTAATTTTAGAGATACCAAAAATACAAAATATAACGCGATATATATATATATATATATATATATATATATATATATATATATATAATAAGTTACGACAACTTTGAAAAAAATAGAAATAAAAGAATCTAATAAAAGAAGATACTTACATAAAAAAATATTATGCCTACTTATATATAAAAACAAATTATGTCTACAATAAAATATTGATAATAGAAAAATAGAAACAAAAACACAATATATTAAAAGAAATTACTACTATTATTAGTGGCAGTTTGTTGATGAAGAAACGATTGATGCTATTAGTGGAATTCATTTTATAAACATTTTGAAGGTGAAGAGTTGGAAGGATGTGATACTAAAGTTCAAAAAAAAAAAAATAATGGAGCAAACTATATGTGCAGTTGTAGTGCAGTAACTACATACTAGAATATTGGATAAACAATTCATCACATATATAGGAAATAAGAAAAGATAATTAATTACAAATAACAATACTGGTTAATGTTAGAAGTAATTTATATTGAGGGTATTTTAGTATTTTGTTGTGTTGTCTTTATGACCTAGTTTTTTGTGTATAAATAGACTAGTAGTTGATGTCATTAAAAACATCTTCTTTATTCTTCACTTTTATAGCCGTCATTGCAGAGCATTTAATAATATTCTCTTTTCTATTCATTTATCAACTTTGTGCACCAACAATTGGTATCTAGAGCTCCGGTTCGAATCCACGGGAAACACGAGTGAAACGTGAGGCGTTGTGTGATTGATTTCGTTTCTTGAATTCGAGTTGAATCTTGAACGAAGTTGTAACAGAATCACATTTTCTGATTCTGCGGGATTGGGAAACACGAGTGTTTAGTGAGATTTGAGTGAACGCACAAAGGTTGAAGATGAACGGAAACGGTGGTATGAGTACCAAGCTTCCAGTGTTTGATGGCAAAAACTGGAATCGTTGGATGAAACAAATGATTGTTCTGTTCGGTGCTCAAGATGTGCTTGAACTTGTCATTGAAGGCTACGTTCCAGTAGCAGCAGATGCAACAGATGCACAAAAGCTCGCACAGAAGGATACGAAGAAGAAAGATCAGAGGGCGCTGTTCTACATCCATCAGTGTGTGGATGAAAACGTGTTTGAGAAAATTGTTGATTCAGCAACGGCGAAGGCTGCGTGGGACACACTGGTCAGATGCTATGGTGGCGATGCTTCAGTGAAGAAGGTGAAGCTTCAGTCCTTACGAAAGCAGTATGAGAATCTCAACATGAAGAACAACGAGAAGGTCCCTGACTACATCTCCAGAATGATTCTAATCACTAATGAGATGAAAGCTTGTGGAGAAACACTTTCAGAACAAGTAATCATTGAGAAGGTATTGAGATCCCTTACCCCTCAGTTTGATTACATTGTGGTAGCAATAGAACATTCTAAAGATCTCAGTACTATGAGACTTGAAGAGCTACAAAGCACTCTAGAAGCGCAAGAGTTGCGTCTGACTGAGAGAATCTCTGAAAGGGAAGTAGAGCAGCAGGCTCTGAAAGCAGCCTCTGGAAAGAAGCATCAGAAGCAGTCTTGGTCAGAAGCCAAGAGAAGATCTGATGGAGTTCAGAAGCCAGAAACTTCAACCTCTGATAAGCAGAAGTATCAGAAGGGAAAGGAGAGATTTGACAAGAAGAAGATCCAGTGTTACTGTTGTCAAAAGTTTGGCCATTTTGCTGCTGATTGCCGGTCAAACAAGGAAAGAAAGTCAGAAGAAGCAAATATAGCCAGAAGTTCTGATGACTCTGATGGTGAATCTGTGTTACTAATGGCTTCTGAAACTGATGATATTAATTCATCAGAGTGGTGGTATATGGACACAGGGTGTTCAAACCATCTTACTGGAAACAAGAAGTGGTTGGTTGACTTTGACTCTGGGAAGAGTACAAAGATCAGATGTGCTGATGATAAATACCTTAATGCTGAAGGTATGGGAAATGTCAGAGTTATTCTGAACAATGGAAAAGCAGCATTGATTCAGAATGTGTGGTATGTACCTGGCATGAAAAGCAATCTGATGAGTGTGGGACAACTGATTGAGAAAGGTTTTTCAGTTACCATGAAGGACAATCTTCTGAAGCTGTATGATCGTAATCAGAAGCTGATTATGGAGTCAGAACAGGGAAGGAACATGACATTCAAGGTGAATGTCAAAACTGCAGACTCTGAATGCCTTAGTGCAACAAGTGTTGAGAAGGATAGTGAGCTGTGGCACAGAAGATTTGGTCATCTGAACTTCAGAAGCCTGGAGCATCTGAAATCAAAGAATCTGGTACATGGAATTCCTACAATCAAGAAACCTGAGAAGTCATGCAAGGTGTGCATGGAAGGGAAGCAACCAAGACTGTCATTTGCATCAGAAGTAGCTCCAAGAGCAAAACATGCCTTGGGAGTAGTACATTCTGATGTGTGTGGTCCATTTCCAGTAGCATCAATTGGAGGGAATAAATACTTTGTGTCATTTGTAGATGAATTCACTAGAATGACATGGGTATCCCTGATAAAGTTCAAACATGAGGTGTTTGCTGAATTCAAGAAATTCAGAGTGAAGGTTCAAAATCAGAGTGGCCAGACTCTGAAGATTCTTAGAACAGATGGTGGTGGTGAGTATAACTCCAATGAGTTCAAAACTTTCTGTGAGGAGAATGGAATTGAGCATGAGGTTACTGCTCCTTATACTCCTCAACACAATGGTCTTGCTGAAAGAAGAAATCGCACTTTGCTTGATATGGTGAGAAGCATGCTGAAAGAGAAGAAGCTTCCTCATAATTTATGGGGTGAAGCTGTTGCAACTGCATGTTATGTGCTCAACAGATGTCCAACGAAGAAGCTGAAGGAAATAGTTCCTATTCAGAAGTGGACTGGAGATAAACAAAGTGTTAGTCATCTAAAGGTCTTTGGTTCTGTTTGTTACAAACATGTCCCAGAAGCCAGAAGACAGAAACTTGATGATAGAAGCAAAGTAATGTTATTGGTGGGGTACCACAGTACAGGTGCGTACAAACTCTATTGTCCAGAGACTAATAGAATTGAATTCAGCAGAGATGTCATTGTGAAGGAATTAGAAACTTGGGATTGGAGCAAAACTCAATCCAATTCTGATGTGAGAATTCTTGAAGGAGATTCTGAAAGAGATTCAGACTCTGAAGGAGACTCTGAAGGTCAAGGCCCTAAAGGAGCTTCTGAACACACTTCAGAATCACAAGCCTCTGAAGGTGAAACTTCTGAAGAAAGAACTTCTGAAGATAGCACTTCTGGAATCCCAACTTCTGAAGGAAATTCTGTGGAACAAGATCAGAGACCACAGAGAATCAGAAGCATCCCAAGAAGATTTGCAGAGTTTGATATGCTGCAAGACACTGAAGTAGACTCTGAGGGAGAAGTTATTCAGTGTGCAATGTTAGTAGACTCTGAACCCGTGAGTACAGAAGAGGCTCTTAAGCAGCAAGTCTGGTTGCAGGCCATGAAAGAAGAACTTGATGCTATAAAGAGAAACAAGACTTGGAAGCTGTCAGAACTTCCAAAAGGCAAGAAAGTCATCAGTGTCAGATGGGTTTTCAAGCAGAAGCTAAAGCCAGATGGATCAATTGGCAAACACAAAGCGAGGTTAGTAGCAAGAGGATTTCTGCAGAAACCTGGGCTAGATTATTCTGAAGTGTTTGCACCTGTAGCAAGACATGAAACAATTAGACTGGTAATCGCAATAGCTGCTAACAGGAATTGGCCTCTGATGCATTTAGATGTGAAATCTGCATTTCTGAACGGTCCATTACAAGAAGAGGTATATGTGTCACAACCTCCTGGTTTTGAGAAAAAGAATCAGGAAGGGATGATGTATAGATTACATAAAGCCTTGTATGGATTGAAACAAGCACCCCGAGCCTGGAATATGAAGATTGATTCATTTTTCAAAAAGCATGGGTTTCAGAAATGTGAGTTGGAATATGGTGTTTATGTTCAGCACATTTCAGAAGGCAATATGATTCTGGTATGTTTGTATGTTGATGACATATTGCTGACAGGAAGTTCTGAACAAGAGATAGCTAAGTTCAAGAAGGTTCTGATGAATGAGTTTGAGATGACAGATCTTGGAAAAATGAGTTACTTTCTAGGGATGAAATTTCTGTATTCTGAGAAAGGAATCATTTTACATCAGATGAAGTATGAACTTGAGCTTTTGAAGAGATTTAAGCTGGAAAATTGCAAAGTTGCTATCACACCTTCTGATACGAATCTGAAGCTGGACTCTAATTCTGATGGAGAGGATGTGGATGCTACAACCTTCAAACAGTTGGTTGGTTCTCTGAGGTATTTGTGTAATACCAGACCTGATATTTGCTATGCAGTTGGAATGGTTAGCAGATTTATGAGTAAACCAAAATGGTCCCATTACCAAGCTGCTGTCAGGATTCTGAGGTATATCAAGGGGACTCTGAAGCATGGAGTGCTATTCCCCTCTGAAAGAAAGACTGAATCAGAACTTCCGAGTTATTCAGATTCTGATTGGTGTGGAGACAGAGTTGATAGAAGAAGTACCTCTGGGTACTTGTTTAAATTTCTGGGAGGTCATATTTCTTGGTGTTCCAAGAAGCAACCTGTTGTTGCTCTATCAACCTGTGAAGCTGAATATATTGCAGGCGCTCTGACTGCATGCCAAGCTGTGTGGATTCTGAACTTACTACAGGATCTGAAGATTGAGGTAAACAAGCCTCTGAAGCTGATGATTGATAACAAGTCTGCAATCAATCTTGCCAAGAACCCAGTGCTACATGGGAGAAGCAAGCATATTGAGACCAAGTATCATTTTCTGAGGAATCAGGTTCAGAATGGAGTGCTTGAAGTTGTGCACTGTAGCACCCAGAAGCAGCTGGCAGATGTGTTGACAAAGGCTATCAAGACTGATCAATTTCTTCGTTTGAGGGATGAAATTGGTGTTGTCTGTTTTGTGTAAATATAAATTAAGGGATGGTGTTAGAAGTAATTTATATTTTGAGGGTATTTTAGTATTTTGTTGTGTTGTCTTTATGACCTAATTTTTTGTGTATAAATAGACTAGTAGTTGATGTCATTAAAAACATCTTCTTTATTCTTCACTTTTGTAGCCATCATTGCAGAACATTTAATAATATTCTCTTTTCTATTCATTTATCACCTTTGTGCACTGTAATAATTACAGCAAGTATTACAAAACTTTTCTTTCTATACCGCCCAAGTCTTTTTTGTACTTCACAGATTTTCTGAACTACTTCCTAATTCCTCTAAGAAGAAGTTGATGAACGACCTTCCCCTTGGTCAGTAACCCTACATCTTGAAGGTGGACCAAACATGCTCAACACAACCTGCAGCAAAAAAGAAAAGCATTAACATATATTAGAGTTTCAAAACCAAGTTCAAGTTTCTAGGATGGAAACCCAAAGTGTTGTATAAGTTGCCCGAGTCAAATGTATCCCTAATATGCCAAAAAAAAAAAGTAACTTTATTGAGTCATTAAGTGCAAAAAGTAATTAGTGTCCTGTAACAGGATAACTCACTGCAGTTTTTCGTCTATTTTATCCTTTTACTTGATGCATTTATGTAAAACTAAATAAGAAGATAATAACACTGACCGGCAAGAAAACAAGTCCGTGCAAAAAACCAAGAAGTACTAATGACAAGTACATTTGAAAGTAATAAACCTGCAGAAGGGAAAATAAATTATTGAGCGCATATATAATATATCAGAGTCCAACCAAAAAACAGAGGATGAACTCATAATACCACAAAAACTTCTGTTCTTGAGAAGCAAAGTACGATAACTCCAACCAATTTTGTTAGTGTGATACCACTGCAATAGCATAAAGTGAATATTGTTAAGAAAAGAAACCATCCATAAATTTAAGGCAACAATATATGGATGTAGATGCGATACAATAGCCATGAAACTGTGTTAGGAACAGCACAGGTCTATATGTAACATGTTGAAAGAAATCTGGAGGAACTAATTCTCCATGATTTTTGTAAAAATACTATCAGGGCATCTGGTCCTACAAAAGTTCATACCCACGAATCTATTGTTCATTGAAAATTGGTAGCTAAACCAAAGAGCAACATGAGGAATACAATTTCTCACTTGCTGCACGCATGCATGTGTGCAATTCAAGTAACAGAACAATATATTTATGCTAGCGCAGAATCACCTGAAGACTGAAGCACCCATTGTACCTAGAGCCTCCTTAACACGCTGATCTTTATCTCCACTTGTAACCTGCAGTAAGATTTAGTCATGTGAAACTGACAGAAACTAGTTCAAATATAAAAATGACAATGAAATGCAGTTCAAGTATTATAGAATTCAATGATTTTGCTAATATTATTAATTTATTAGTACGTGAGAAAATGCACCAAAACACCCGTAGTCCTTTTAAGTATAGTACATAAGTTAAAAACTGCGGACCAGTACACAACTGAGTATCCACTGTTGTATATAACTTGTAATTCAGGAAGGGTCCAGATCTTATGAAGGCATGCGGCTAAAAATTGTTATTTCCCATCCCCTGCACGACCATTGTCCAGTTGTTGCAGCTCTGCAACTCTGCTCTTCCTCATCCCCCACCTGCTCCTCCCCATCTTCTTCCTCCCACTGCCACATTAAATGACTCTTTAGTTCCTTCACATGAAAGAATGGGCCCCAATTTTGTGAGCGGCATGTTTTTGGGCCAGTGGGCTTGAGTTGAGATAAACCCAAAGAATTAATTTGGTTACCTCCTCCATTCCTATTTGGTTACCTCCTCCATTCCTAGACCTGAATATTCTAGAAGCTGCACACTACAGTGGATGAAAAGAAACAGGGCTGAGAGACTTGCAGGTAATTTGTGACTATTCACCAATGGAGGAACCATCCACATGAGATTGTGGTTGGTTTGAGGGGGAAAGGGCCTGAAGGAGTTGCGACGGCTAGGCACAATTATGAAGTCGCGCGGAGGCGTGCTAGGGAGGCCGCTGTTGCAATGGCGAGAGCGTACAGAAATGTGCTGGTGTTTGCAGCATGTGGGTGGTTACTAACAGCCACCACTAGTATCTCCGACAACTTCAGCACATCCGGCAACCTCACCGGTGACATCACCAGATAAGTCATCACAGAAGCAACAAAATCGCTCCTGCATGACTGCTTCTGCCACGGCAAACATCCAGCCCCACTAGCAAAGCCACCAACCATGGCACCACCCAACCTTGCAAAACCTCACCCACTGTGCACCCAAACCCTTAAAGCCCATTCATGCACCAGTCCCACGAGACAATTCCAAACACTGCATGTTCCCCTCAAACCATCACATGCATAGGCCAACACAGTGGAAACCCAACCAATTCTTACAAGCCAACAACAGCACAAGTCACAGCTAAGATTTCCTCCATTCATGCCATTGCCTTTCCCCAGCCTGGCACAGCCTACAACCGGATCTGCTGCGCCTGGCTGCCAATTTCAATTGGGGTACCATATATGCAAACAAAAGATAAAGAAAACAGAGAATGACAAATTGTTTTCCTATATCAAACAGCACTGAAATCAATAAGGGAAGAACTAATGAATTAAAATTTTTGAATGGGAAACATATGTACATCATACACCTGTACACTTTGTAAGGTAAACTAGAAAGCAGAGTTGTACTAACAGTGAAAGAATGAGTCATATGCACACAAAACTCCACAGCAATGCCCACCGACATAACGAGGTTGACAACTGAGATGGCATTCAATTGGATATTTAGAATGGCCATCACACCCTACAAAACATAATATTGTAAGTAAACAAATTAACATGGTGATTTGATATTCTAAATATCAAGCGCCAATACAAATATGAAACAATATATATAAAGGGCTTTGTCTAATGAGAAAGAAACAGAGGCCATTTCAAACTACAAGAATCATTGACCCAATTCATGAAGATTTTATGTTTCCACAATGCATGGTGAAACTTTCAAGAACTAATTTTTCCATTAAAACCTAAGACCGATTTCAATCTTCAACTCCCACTTTTCTTTTTCATATATGTAGCAAGCAATGGTGAAAGAAACCATAAAAAAACAATTTCAAACTACAAGATTCATAGACCCAAATCATAAAGATTTGATTTTTCCACAATGCATGGTATGAAACCTTCAAGATCTGATTTTTTTCACCAATGCATGGTTCAAAATCGAAAATTTCTTCAACCCCATTTCAAATGTGGATCGAGAATTCACACAGAACCCTGCATTGCTTGAAATTTTTACTGATTTAGGTGAAGTGATGACTTTCTTTTGTAGTTTTAGTTTATGTTTTATGTTCTTATTTTACTTTTGGATGGTGATTTTTTTCCTTCACATTTTAGCGTCAATGGCGATATAACAGAAGGAAATGTATCATTGATTTTTTGTGGGTAGCAAAATAATTGTGCGTTCCGTGGAGTTGTGAGCGTGTGAGGAGGAAGATGATGTGCGAGTAGAAAGGGGAAACAATGGGAGTGAATAAGAAAAAAATACGGTATGCTGGACTTATGATAGATCTGGTAGGATTTTGTAATCAAATAGTCTGTGCACGTGCAAGACCTACATGGCTTGTGCAACTTAGAACCCACCTATAAAAAGAACTGTATATTACATATTTCAATTCACGAGTAAAAAAATCAAATGCTATTTGAAATAAAGAAAAATACCATAAGATCAATAACAATCATTGTCATCACCAACAAAATAATCGCTGAACTCCATAAACTGCATAAATGTTGAAATCGAAGGATCAAACCAAGAATTGTTAGATTCATCAGACAATAATAACTCACTGATACTTCCATCTAATTAAGGAAGAAGGTGAAAAAGATTGAACCATTTACAAAAATAAGCTATAACCCTCACCTGCATGTGATAACCAAGCACACAATAAACACTGCACCTGTTACATCATCATTTGATAGTGTTAATAGTTCACAAGTCACAACTCAACGCCGACATGTATAATAAATAAATTTCAAAGTGTAATCACTAAAGAATTGATTGTATAATCTGATTCTGCTCGTACTTTTATAAAATGAACAGAATTATAGGTCTCAATACTAACCAATAGCTATTGCAAGGTTGACCAGTGCAGTCTTCCATATATTAAGGTATTGCTCAAAAAACATATAAAACACCGAATATGGGAAGATCTCAATCTGCGCAAGAAAAGGAATCTCAGTATGTGAACATGGTAAAAGACAAATCTGCTACTTCGTTCATTTTTACTATAACAACTGGAAGACACTTGTATCCTCAACTGCTGAAGAAAGGATTTGTCAAGACATTCCCTCATTCTAATTAGTATTACCTTATGTTTCTATATTGTATACTCCAAAAAGCTTGATTAGGCATGCAGAAAAATAGATATATTACCTTCAAAGAATCAGAAACCCTTGAACTGAACTCTCGAGCAGCCCTCATGGAATTAACAAAGTCAGCCTAAAACAATTGTACTGTTAAACTTGAACTTTTTGATACAACTTTAACCATAGAACGGATAATATAGAAATTAGAAATGCAACCTGCTTGTTGAGTGGGGTATGATATGTACGGAATGATGATGCTTGAATAATGCCACTGTCATAGCCTAAAAACCAAAATACAATTCCAAAGTCAGATATTACACACTCTGGATCTTATACTGCTTCAGAGTTCAAGGGAGTCCCCTTTCTAAAATTGAACTAGAGAGAAATCGAATAGGACTTAAAGTGAATTTGAACACAATAAGAGTGTCTTTAAATCATTGAACCTTTCAGTTCAACGCTGCTGGTGTACGCCCCATGACCACCTTTTGCACAGTCAGCAGATGGAAGAGCACTAAGAAACCACGGCAATTTCTCCCTAAATTGTGTTGTGGAAGGACGGTCTTTATGGAGATCTGAATGACGGAAACACTGTACAATTTATCGAAGTGTTAGATTAAGGCCTTAAAACATAAACAATAAAGTATTGTGACAGTGATGGCACTGATAATTGATAAAACATTGTGTATTACCGTTGTGCAATCATTACATACTCCAACTGAAACACAAGAGCCATCTTCAGGAGCACAGCAAGGAGGCTGGGAAGAAAAAATATTTGTCAGCTACCAAAAAATTATTTTACAATGCTTCAGAAAAATATTATCCTCCTTCGCCTTTTCTATCAATTTTTTTTTATTATAAAAATGAAAAAGAAATTTGTAAGGAAGAGAGTTTTATTAATAAATATAATTTACCAATTCAAAATCATATCCTCTTGTTAATCATCCTATTTTTCCTATTAATTATTCTTTTAAAACTATCCTAGATTATACAATTAACTGACAAGTGATGGGATCTTGAAATTATGGGAGTGCCTAAGTCTAAGATCAAGTATGGAATGTTCGATGTTTAAGTGGTTTGGTTCCTCCTCCTTAATAGGTAGCTTTTAAGGGGTGTATACTGGATGGTTCTCCAAGTGCTTGGGTTCCTATCAAATGGTATCAGATCTGGTTATTGGTATCTGAGAAAGGGGTACCTACAGAGTGGGACGACCAAATAGGCCGAGTGAAGCGCCGTGCAATGCAGCCACACTGGGGCGTCGGCTCTCAGTGGCAGTGCAATCATAGGGGATTGAATATTGTTAAGTGCCTAAGTCCCGCATTGGATAGTATGGGATACTCGATGGAATACTTAAGTGGTTGGGTTCTCAACTGCAGTGTTGTGATATGGACTTGGATACTCCCTCTGTCCCTAAATATAAGCATTAATTTGACAAAAACATTGTCCCTAAATATAATCTCCTTTTCAAATTACTAGATACATTTATTGTTTCTTTACCAAATAAACCACTAATTAATACCACTAAGTGTATGGAAATATGAAAAGTCAAAATTAACTATATACATATACAAAGGATATTTTAGGTACATCTATACATAAATGGACACATTAACTATACTACCAACTTTCCTTAATAAGAATGAAACATGCAATAGATGCTTATATTTAGGCACAGAGGCAGTGTCTAATTCTCACATCGAACAATATGGGACTCCAAATGGACTACTTAAGTGACTTAGTTCTTCTCACATGACAACTAGCTTTTAAGGAGGGTTCCTCAAGTGTTTTGGGGCTTATCACAAAGGTTAAAATAAATCAATAAATCCTAGCCATGATCATTAATCTTTTTGTACTATTGAAGTGCATTCCTCTTGGCCGTGACAATTTTTCTATTAAAGTCATCATAAACATATATGATGGCAGAATCCTAACATAAAACATGAATAAGCAGATATAAAATAATCAAGATTTGACATATAAATCTGTCTTATAATGTGTGCACCAGACCTGGTCATCAGGAGGGCAATAACTCCCATTAGTGAACTTCCTGCAGCACCCAAATGCTTCTGGAGATACCCACACAAGAAAATCATCAAGCCAAGAAGCAGCTGGTTTGGCAATATAACTTGTGTCTGGTACTAGGGCTGCTTTAGAGATCTACACGGTAAAAAAATACAACATCCATAACAAGAAGTATCCAAGTTATCACTGATATCTAGGGAAAATATATTACGAACTAGTTAGTGCAAAGAAGTAGTTCAATGGCATGGATTACCAGCTTAATACAACTGGAATAAATTCAAAATCAAACTGATGTCTCATTAATAAATGGTGTATTTGTAAGGCAAATATTCCACAAATAACCAAAGTGTATGATTAGTGGTTACAATCATATATAGATCAGAATCAAAGAAGTGAAAAGCTAGTGGTTTACCTCATTTAAAAGAGAGTCTGAATTGCATTGGCTTATGGAGCAAAGTTGATTTGTATGTGTTGATTCAGAGCTGAGGCGAGGAAGTAACATTAGATAACCATTCCCAACACAGAAGTACCAAGACTAGGTTAAGCATTTCCCTTCACTTATATTTAATTTTTGTTTTTGATACCGGATAGATCTTTTTCTAAGAGAAAAATTCATAACTATATAAAACTTTGATCGGATGAAACATCAAAAAAAGAATATTCGCTGGTGCAAATTATATACATGCATAACTGGGTAAATTAGTACATACTAAGACTACAAGATGCACAACTATTCCTACCATTAGTGCATGCACTGCACTCATGCATTCCTATGAACTAACGAACTCAGTAAAAATGAATTCTTAAACATAAAGGTGGGCGCAGAAAGGGAAAAAAAAACTCGATAAGATAAAAATACCTGTAGTTATAGTTCTTCACAACAAAATACAAAGGTGGCCCAATTCTTAGATATTCTGATACATTATTAAAATACCCCTGCACGAAAACATTTATTTAGTTTGAAGACATACATTACACATGGATAAAAGAAAACATGAATACATGATGCAGGCCAAAATGTCTAACCTGAAGATATGAGTCTCGGGGAATAACAATCTCCTGCTCCAATCCAGGTTCAATTCTAGTGCTCAAAGCCTGTGTGGTTTAGATGAAAACAAAATAGAAAGGGAGAGAAGAGAAGAAGAAAGAAAATAATGTGTTAGAATCCAAAGAGGTATGGTTTGAAAACTTTTATGGCTATAGAAACAAATCCAAAGACTTACAATGCTAGCCAATGCAAATGCCACAAAAATTGCAATGACAACTATTTTTACTCCCCAAATACTTAGAATTGGAGCATGAACCTCCTGAAAGGGAAAATACAGCATTATTAACAGAAATCAAGTAAAACTGAGAAAATAATTAAGCCAACCACAACAGGCAAAGTTGGATAAAAATGTCATTAAATTCAAAAGGTATGCAAGACAAATTCCAAATGTAACACACAGGAAAACTTAAAATTTAAGGTTAAATAAACTGTTCGCTGACGGCTTGAAAAAGAAGGCCTTCAAAACTAGATTACCAAAACAAGGACCTTTGCATCATTGCAAATTCAAATCCCAACTATGTAAGAAGGTTAACATACCATTGACTCCCTTTTTACAATTTTCAGTTATGGCTAGATTAAAATTTATACAATGTGCTTCAGAAAATTGTAAATAACTAGTTATATTTTAGTCCTCTATTAAGTACAAGCAAAATATGATTGTTAGCAAAGATAATGCTAATTACCTTCATGTATCGAGCCAACAAACCAGGTTTCCTTTGTTCAGTGCCTGACAATTTTGAAAAGACATACTTCAATAGAATCCACCTAAGCTTTTAAATATTTTTCAAGAGTAAATGACCGCTTTGGTCATCCAAAGATATAGATATTACAGATGACAAGGGGGAAACATACAATCATTTTGAAGAAGAAAAAAACAAAGTGGTGGAATAAGGAAGTTTCACCACAGATTAAAATTTCAGTTATACCTTTATCAGGGTCCGCATGCAAAGAAGGCACTTTTATGCATGGGAAACAATCAACCCTCTTATCCTCTGCTCTCATAGAATCAAGAACTATCAGAGCTACGAATGCAGTAACTTGCAGGAGAAAGTCTAAAAGGACAGCCAATGCTGTGAATGAAATCATGAAGGGAATACAAGGATCAGCATTTGAGATTTGACTCAAGAAACAACTGAGACTAATGCAGAGGTATAAAATTATTGAAGTATAAAAACTTACCTGCAAACATGGAGAAGACACGACATGCGGGCATGGAAATAAAGCTTCCAGCTGCAAATGCTAAAACCTCTGATAAACTAGCCAATGTTATTGATGGTCCAACTTCAACAAGTGCATTGCTTATCCTTCTTTCTAAAGGCAACTCCAGCTCTTGCCTTTTCACAGCATGAACCAGTATACACATATTATCCACCCCAACCTAATGGTGGGAGATTCAAGAAGACAACAGGATCAAAAGAATGGTAAACATAAAAAAATGAGTTGTTGAATTGGGATATTGAGATATAATATTTGAATAAGAAAGTGTTAGATACATGCTAATATAACTAGATTTATATATTATTTGCCCATTTCTGTTGAAAGTGTAATTATGAGAAATTGTATTACAGTCAATTATGTTGGCAGAGGTATGGGAACAATCACTACCAGAATTATTTGCCCATCTTAGAATTTTATCATGTTAATTTTTCATTTTTTTGTAGAAGATATTGATAGAAAACTTTGGGGTAATTTTTCATCTTCGCAGTAAGGCACGGGTTATTCAAAATAACTTATTAACTTCTTAATTAAAAACCATAGTAAATTTTATTTATCTTTGTTAAAGAGTCCCACATTGGATGAGAGATGACCTAGAGATATTTTTTATTTTTTTTTTATAAGCGATGACCTAGAGATATGTTTGCGGGGGAAATCCTTACCTTACAAACCGGTTTTGTAGGATTGAGTTAGGCCAACCCAAAATTCTAAGATGGTTTTAGAGCCTCCTCCAAGATCCGTTGGGCCACCTACTATCATGTTTCCACTATCGGGCCACTAACCATTTATATCCAAGCCCAATAGCGATGGGAGTGAGGGTGTGTTAAAGAGACATTGTATGAGAGATGGCCTGGAGATATGTTTATAAGTGGGAACAATCCTCACCTCACAAGCCGGGTTTGTAGGATTGAGTTAGGTCAACCCAGGGTTCTAAGAATCTTCACCATCTATTGAACATATTCTCCGTGCATTCCTTATCATTCTCCTATTTCTGCTCCAACTTTTTTCATTTAATATAATTAGAATTATTTTTTTCCATAAATTTATTTTTTTGCGCATATTTCTCTGAAGCATCTAGGACACCATCACCAACATGAACAGCAGGAGTAGTGATAAATATAAGTTTCACTGAGCTATCATGTAGCAACTTTATAAGCAAAAGAAAACTTACAGCTAGAACAAGAAATGGGATGACTTCCATGATGATCAGAGTAGATTTTACACCAAGAGCACTAAAAATTCCAACAGATCCAAGGACAGACAGCATGACAAGAATTACTCCTGAAAGACCAAGCAATACCTATAATCAAGAATTATACCATTAGATGTTTATAAGCATTATAAAAAACTATCTTAATGATATGAAATGCTTAAAAGAAAAAGTTAAATTCCATAGTAGTAATGAAGCATTAGGGAGAGGGAAGAATAAAGAAAAAAGAGAAGGGAAAAGGAAGATGTTTTTATACTAAGGTTCCCTGGAATTGCACCTTAGAGGAAATATAGAAAGAAGAAGGCTGGGGTGTATCCCCTAAAGTAAGAGATATATAAGCAAACATCACAAGATAGCTGACCTGCAATAAAATCAGGTGCAATTTAATTATTAAACAATATACATCCACAAACAGAAATGGTTGATTTTTTTACTTTTTTTGAAACATGGCAGAGAAATCATTCACATAATTACACAATCATGCCTCAGAAAGAAAGAAAAAAGACGTTATTTTTTAATGGTATTATTGAAGAGTTAGAACACATAAATATCAACATAAACAGGAAGAGGGATATTAGTACCAGTATAGTAATAACATCTGCAGTACTTTCTCTTTTCAATTCTTCCTCAATAGAGCTTTCAGATGAAAAAGCAAGTGTCAAATTTTTTGATTGTGCCATTGGTAACAACTCGTCCTATAACAAAGGACACAGTTAATACAGGAAAGCATACACAACCATGTCACATCAATAAAGAATAACCAAGCAATGCACCAAGACATTGTATGCATCTTTTTATTGCTTTTTCTATGAGGGAGGAGCTAGTCATGGGATTGGTAAATTATGCTATGTGTGACTGTGTGAGTACTACTAAGACTCACCAGGAATCAACCTGGTATCAAGTACTTCCTATTCCTAGGTATGCATGAAATTGCAGCAACATTGACTCAGTTAAAATACAGGGTGACTTGGATTTTTCAAAATACAGGGCAAGTATCTAAATGAAGTCAAAAAGTATAAACAAACGATGCATACCTTCACTAACTGAATAAAGGTCTTCTCCCAAGCAACTGCTTTTGCAATTTCCTTGCCTTCTTCATCAATGGCATTATTTACTGGGTAAGTTACAATAAATGCAGAAGCCTGTCTTGAATAAATGAGATTATAGTTATCATATGCTCCACAAATCCCAATTCATTGACAATGCAGAAGAGTGGAGAATGTACCGCAGAATAGTTATTTCCAGAAAAACCTCCTAATACAGTGCTTGGATCAAGAGGACCTTTAAATGCACTCATACATGTATCTGCTGAGGAATAATGCTGAATGAATACAATATTAGAAAATAATTAGGTCATTTTGAAATTATATTACATACATATCATTAACAATGTTTGTCATGGAAAAAATTTCATATTGATTACTCGAGAAAGTAAGAACGAGAAAGAAAAAAAATATCACTTATATCATACAAAAGGGCAAAGGACTTTGCCCACAATTATGAGTCTCAAATCTCTCTTCCAAGTTAGAAACTCCAGTTACTGCCATCCACTATCTCTGCCCGACTCCCCCTTGATATGGAAAATCCCATTAACATTCAAGAGGGAGGGTTTTGATCAAAATTATATGCTCCCCAAAACATTTATCAAACATTCACATCAATCACTAGGCAAGTATACTTTCAACAGAAAAGAAATATTATATCATATTAAAATAAAGAACAAATGCATCCCCAAAGTTATTTCAAGTTTTTTTTTCAAATCAAAAGCTTATAGTAAAAGCCAGCATTGACTATTGAATACAATTGTACAGTATGGGAGGAGATCTTAGTAATTTTTTTCATGCGAACATGCAAAACAACAGCAGAATTCAGAACATCAACTACTGCAATCAATTTCAGGGTGTAAATCACATTTGCTACCTCAAAACAGTAATTGAGATGCTCAACTCCACCAGAATTGTCGAAATTGTTGGGATCCATTTGGAAGTACTGTCAGTTAGGAAGAGACAATTGCTAATCAAAACAAGATAATCATGCAAACTTATTACAATAATAATAATAATAATAATAATAATAATAATAATAATAATAATAATAATAATAATAATAATAATGATAATGATAATAATAATGAATTAAATTTCTCTGCTAGAAATTCAATAACTATACCTGAAGAATGCTTTGTGTGGCACAATCTTTGTCTAGTGGCTTCATACAGATGTCTTGGAGAGATACCATCAAGCCAGAATAATTAGCACGAATTGCATCAACCTGGAAGCAATGACTTCAACTTAACACATTCATCAAAATATTTCAATACTACTACTAGAGGGAATGGAACACTAACCTTCTTTTGCACTTCAAACAGAAACCTAATGTTGTCCTCTGACACAATTCTTGATGATGTACTATTCACATGATCTGGAACTGTTCCCACTATGAGCTGCAAGTAAAACAACCATGTCATTTAACAAGATAAATGAATAATAAATCTTGCTTGAAGATTATAATATATTTCCTCGTGTTGCATAATACAAATTAGTGTTGACTTGTTAGGATGATCAAATTAATATTAGCATTAAGATATAAAGCAAAACATGACAGGACTGTTTAGTGTAGATTGCAATTGCACAACACAGAGCTTTGACATTTCATGCTTTTTGGCAAAGAATGCATTCGGGCAAAGCATTAATAAAGATATAAGAAAGATGCATGCTTTTTTACACAAGACAAGGAAAGAAATTGCTGAATAAAATAAAATGAGAAATTCACAAGGCAAAGCTGTTTACTATGAACTTGAAAAGTTGGTCTATTATGGGGATTGGGGAGAACACAAGAAATGGGACAATGAAGAACCTGTTCAATTCTGTAAAATGGAGCAAGATGGCTGTCAAAAAACTGCTTCTCTTCAGCCGCTTTACTCCCAGGTCCCACCCAGAGCTGAAAAGTGTAGGAAGATTTTTTCACAAACTAATATAAAATATATAGCAAGAAGGTAAAAGAGAAATGTTTAGAAATCGTGTAACCTTCCTGGATACTTGACCACTAAAACATAATAACACAGAACATCAAAGTTTCTTCACATTGTCCGTGAACTTTTGTATTCCATTTGAATTTATACAACATATTTCATTCATAGCGACGCAACTTGTTGTCCGCTTGTCTTTCATTCATGTGTAATTATCTTGAAGGTTTATAAAGTAGTTCTTTATTTGTATTTAAAATTGCATGGTTCATTGTACTTTTAAAAATCAGTTCTTTCTACTTTTTCAAAATAGCAGAAGATTTTTCAACCAACAATTTTCCCCCATTAAAAACAATTCTCAAACAGTAGCATCCACCTTATTATATCCATAAAATAATAAGTACAACACAAACAACAAGGGATGTTCAAAACAAAATTAAAATTCACTTTCAAATTAATGTCCAAAGAAAAAGTAGTCAGTCTCTTTAACAAAATTAACCTGTCTCTAGAAAACCAGAAACACCAATGAAGTGGGAATTCAAGTGAGTGGAGATATAAAAAGTGAAAAGGTCAGCAAAAAAGTCATTCTACAAATACCAAAGCATTTGAAGTCAATGAAAAAAAAACAGACACTATTTTAAACCAGAGAGCTATTTTGCTTATAAGTTTCGGATTCAAGTGAGATGAAAAATTCATCCATCATACATGGAAATCATATGCATGCTCATCATGTGCGGGAACAAAGATCTAACTTACAGGTGGATAGATGCTTGTTCAGAAGGCAATAAAATTAAACAGATCATTTTAACCAATAGAGTAGAAGCTTTGTTATACCTTCTCAGGCCGCGTTTCAACCTTTAATCTGATTAGACCCACACAAAGTAGAATAACTATAACCAAAGATGAAGCCAAGACCATAATTGGGTTTCTAGCTACATATGATCCATACTTCCTGATCATGTTTGTAAATATGAAGTCAGAGATATTGTTCTATGTGAGTTGATATGAAAATTGATATCATAGGAAGTGACCTGTAAAAATTTGACATGTATCCTTGCACAGCTGAGAGTCGTACTTCGTTTCTGTTTTGTGAAACATCTTCAATAATCTTAGAATCAAAACCGCCAATCAAAACAAAATCAGGATTGGACAAACAAGCATGCATAAGGAAGGAAAGGAAGCAAAAAACATTAAGAAAAAAGGGAAGATAACTCTCAAACGTGTGTTCGTAATGAAGAAATAGCATTCAGTTATGAACCTGATGCATTGGGAGGTTCTCGTCCTTCTCCTGATTACGAGAATACAGCACGCCACCACTAACGACATTAGACACTGACTTTGTTCTATATGCCGGCTTTCTTTCCCTTTTCCGGTGATACAATCCCCAACCCAAGAGCACACATATCAGTATGATGTATAAGACTGTTAAAGTCAAGTCAACACACTTCACCTACAGGGGACATAAGGTAAAATCATGTCGGTTAAAGAACACATAATAGGCTTAAATCACATTTTGTTCTTCATGTAAAGACAAAAATACAACTGGAAAATATCAAAATCATATCAAATTTTATGTTACCATTAAAGTCCCAACTTTCAAGGAGCATGAATCCCTCTTTTGGGTGGTAGTTGAAGATGAACTAGAGCATACAGAAGATGAAGGACAGTCACCACAAGAACAGCCAAGCGAAATATCACCGCATGAATAGGCTGAAACATTCATAGGTTCCATTCCAGATGACTTGGTTGCATTTGGTTGGAACATAATTGCATATGGTGAACCAAGACCACCAGGGGCTGCTTTTTTACCAATAAAAGCAAACCACTCTGCCAAAAGTAATCACAGCATAAGTTTCAGGCAATACTCTAAAGAATAATTTTACCCAAGCAACCCCTATCAAAAAGAACATTTACATTTGCATTGTTTCCACTGTATCAAATGTTAGTTAAATTTTGCATTGAAATAAATCATAACAGATTATATGTTTTACATAACCAAATTATACTCCTGACTACTTTTTAACGCTAGAGCAAACAAACAAAAAAAACATAAACCAAGTATTGCAATGCGTCCATCTGCTTCTAACTCTTAATACTTGCAGATGTGCATAAAGTAGTCAGGAATATAATCAAGATGTCCTTCAAATATATTAGCAGAAACATGAGAAGGGGGAACAGTATTTGGTTTAAAAGTGCAACTTACCTTTAACATTCTTAGCCCTATTGCCAAGTAAGTCCATAGCTCGAGTATTCGCGGAGCCAAACTTTACATCCTTGCAGGAGTCATATAACCCTTCGCCAAATGCATCACTTACAAAATAATCGATGCCACCCACTGTCAAATTACCACCAACCTAAGAATTGTAATAACTAGAGTAAATAATTGCAATGCAAAGTTAATGAAGCAGCAGCTTGTAATTTGCATCCAAAAATACTTATGGCACTAGTATAAAAGAACATAAGTTTCTTGTTGTTGTAATTAGTGATAAATAACAAAATTGCATGCATGTAGAATAGGCAAGAGAATTCAATTAAAAAAAATCAAAGGAATATGCTAGATCTTACCTTGTCAACTGAAGTCACATTGATAAATAAACTCTGATTTGGAGAGCATGTAAGCTCACAGAATAGATTAAGAAAGTTTCTTAAGCATGCTGGACAACCTACAAGAAAAGGAATTGCCTGCCAGAAAATAATGTATTAATGAATATCAGCATAATAGAAAAGCAAATAATTACTAGTCAGTATATTAGTATCCATAAAGAAAAGAAAGAAAAAAAAAGTTGTGAAATTAATTCAATTATAAGTCCAAGGTGAATATATGCATCAATAATACAAAATTCAATATTTATGCCTGTTGAACTTGCTGCCTTAATGTGTCAAATTGAGCTTCTGTACAGCAAACGTTCCCAGTAATCGTCGGACACAAACTTTGGATCTTCGATGAAAGCAAATCATCTGGCTGTGAAAATAAAAAGCTTCCAAAGTCATGACACAACTTGATCAAGCTTAAAAAAGTTAAAAGTAGATTTGATGCATCAATTATGCTTTCTAGAACATATATCAAATTAAAAAACTCATCACCACACATTATAACACAGAACATGCTTCCTTCAACTATACCTTCACAGCAGGAGAACCATATGGACAATTCACTACTTTACCGTCACTTCGCTTTCCACAAATGTCATACATTGCACAATAATCCTCAGAATGTCTTTCCCTATACAATATAAAAAGAAAATTGAGCTCAAATTTTTTTCTGTTTTCCGGATCAAAAAAATTCTCAATTCTAAATCACTTATAGTAAAATTACCCTGGTGTTTTATCATTAGATGCCGAAAGAAGCTTTGAGGATAAAATTTGTGCTTCTGTTAAAGATAAAATTAAGCAAACCTGCAATAATAATAATAATAATAATAATATATAAACCGAATAAATCTTCAATAAAATTGAATGATTAATAAACGAAATTGAACAAGCAATAACAATTCGTTGTCCAGTTTAAAAATCTTTGAAGTATTTTGAAATGATTCGTTGTTCGTTGTCTGTGTTTGACAATTATGGAAAGTTTCAATAATCGGAATTGAAGAAACGAAGGTGAAGAAAGAGTAATTTGCCTGTAATAGAGAAAGGAGAGTTAGACGGAGAAGGTCCATTGCGGTGTGTTTGGGGATGTGTGTCTTGAATTGAAGTGAGTTGAGAGGAAGACGAAAACAGAGATATTGTGGAGTTTGGAGTATTAGTACACTGACAGTCAAAAACCGCATTTATAGGATTGCAGCAACAAACTCATTACTCATGATGACAGAGAAACTGCTTTTAGTAAGCACTTGGCAATGCATTCCTCTTGTGAGTGAGTGACGTTGCCACCATTACCACTATTTAATTAATTACGTATGATATACAATTACTTATACAATTAAATACTAGATAGTACATGAACTGGTCATTAAGCTCAAACGATTAGTAATAAGCTCCACTAAAAGACGAATTTCGGAAGAATTCGGATTTAATTTTTGGACGGAGCAATTTTTTGCCTTAAATGAAGTAGTAATTTAGTGAAATTAAATTCACATAATTATGAGATCCCGAGTTCGAACCCGAATCACAATATCTAACTTAACAATTTTAATATTTTTATAAATTGAACTAGGAATTATGAGATGGGTGAAACAATTTTTTAATCAGGTTACTTATTTCGTAATACTAGAATATCCTGTAAACAAGTGAAAAATAATTTTCCACGTTATTAATTAGCAATTATATATTACTCCTCTAAGGCTCTGTTTGGTAAAATTAGCGGTTGGCTGATAAGCTAGCTTATGGCTGATAGCTTATAGCTGATGACTGATGGCTGATAGTTTATAGCTTATGGCTGATAAGCTATTTGAAGTGTTTGGTAAAATTAGCGGTTGAACTAGCTGATAATGTAAAAAGACATAAAAGGACATTCTTAATTAAGATAGTAATTTAAATTTATTAATTAATATATCTCTTATATTTTATTATTAAATTAATTTGTGTATGCTAAAATTTTATTTTATTTTAATATAATACTGTATATCTTTCATGTCAAAGTGTATATGTACATTCTTAAGTTAATTGAATGTTTGGTAAAATTATGGGTTGAACTGACTGATGAATGTAAAATTAGAATTTAATAATTTAGTATTTTAAATTTATTAATTTAATAAATATATCTTTCATATATTATTATTAAATTAATTTATATATGCTGAATTTAAAAAAATATATTTTCGTTATATATTTTGTAATAAAAATAATAATAAAATATATTCACAATATAGTATAATTAAGATAAATTATAATTTTTGTAAAAAAAAAAGATAAATTATAATTAACAACCTATAAATTGATAAAAACAAAATAATAAGGATAGTTAATTAGTTATACTAAGCTACCTATTATTATTATTATTATTATTATTATTATTATTATTATTATTATTATACTTTATATGTCAGATTTTAAAAACATTACGTTAAACTATATATCTACTTATTTTATTTTAAATTATAATGATAATAAATTTACAAAGGGTAAAGATGAATTTTAGTTAAAATAATAAGGGTAAAAGTGGAAGAAAAAATGATAAGCTATAAGCTATAAGCTCATAAGCTACTTGAAATAGCTTATGAAAAATAAGCTATAAGTCAGTAAAATAAGCTATAAGCTCTTTCTGAAAAACTGTTACCAAACAGGTCTTTTAGCTTATAAGCTATAAGACATAAGCTATAAGTCAGTTTTTCTGGTTTACCAAACAGACCCTAATTCTTAGAGATGAGGACTTTAGGCATCTAAAATTCGACGCTGGGCTAATTAAATGTAGTTCAGAATTGTTCTAAGAAAAAAATAATGACCAAAGATTAGATATGGTAGAAAGTATTTATTTTTATGAAAACTTTTATTTGTATGTTTATGACTATCCTCTATCCAAAAATATGTGAAAATACGAGATATGTTTTCCTTTCAACTAAGGGGTTTGTTTGGATGAATTTATTTTTGAATTTATGTAAAACAACTTATACAATAACGTTTGTATTAGCTTATCTTTTAGTTTATACAAAATAGCTTTAAATAAAATTTTATGTTTATTTATAAGTTTCTGCTAACAAAAATTGTAAAATTATTTTATCATAAAATACTTTAACAAACTTATAATAATATATAAAAACATATTTATTTATATAAGTTATTTTAAATAAATTCAAAATAAACTAATTCGAACTTACCTTAAATACTAGAGTTTGTAAAAAAAAAAAAACTAGTACAGTATATGCAGTACCAGAAAGAAAATGTCAGTTTAGACCAGCCTTATTGTTCGTTTGACTCTTGGACAAAAATTATTTTCAAATTGCAAATGGATAACAAAATAATTAAGAAAAAAATTGAAAAAGTTTTTATCATGGACAGGAATGATAATGATAGACCAGATATCAGGTAGTATTTTTTTTTTTTTTACACAAACAAAATGATATTCATTCATTCAAATTGATAGATTACATCAAATACAATTACAAATTCAATATTCGCTAAAAACATAAAGGATGAATCTGCGAACAAACTCACAGCATCCAAGTTAATAGCATACAACGGCAAAATGCCTGCAACAAATAATATGAAAAATTTAAAGTCACCGGACTGTCCATGCTTCCGGATCTGCAACGTTGATGCCCAAATCATTGATTGAATCTGCCACTGGTTGAAGTTGATCTTTCAATATGAGTTAAACGAACACCGTAACAAGACGGAAAATCAAACGTCGTAACAAAACGACGAACAAACACAACGCCGCACGCGGACGACGAAACCACAAATACAAAAGAAAACAACGAAAATAATATATAAAGCTATGTGAGAATGATAATCACTTATTTAAATTAAAAACAATGAAAAAAGACACAGAGGGGTAATTTTAGGCCAGAAATGACCTAAAACCACCCCTTACCGGTAGAGGAAGAAGAGACTCAAAAAGAAAACAGAAAATATTAGGGCCGACACACTCACTTGAGTGCAAATTATATCAGGTAGTATTTTATAAATACAGGAGTGGGTTATTAAATATCATATTTTTTATGTTTTGTATTCAAAAAATTCCAATGTCATAATCCCCTTCAATTAGGGCTGCTTTGTCTTATTTTATTTATTTTTCTTTATTTGTTATGATATTGTTACGAAGTTTTTATTTTCTTTTTTTTTTTTGGTACAAAAGTTTTTATTTTCTTTAGTTCAATTAATCTATAATCTCAATTGCATAACTTGTAGGGCAAATAAAGTTGATTTTCTCCTTTAATCTCAATTGTTTGACATCGAATCATTGACCACTTATTAACAATAACAGTTAACTTATTGCTTTCGCCAATATATTGCTTTTTAAATTTTTTATCAAAGTTCTAAGTTCTAACCATCTTAAATAAACATTTACAAATTTTATCATTTAAACTAATTCATTATTGTGATATTTGAAGACTTCAAAATAAAACATATAAATTATTGAGTCAGGATTCGTTGACACCAACTAGTTTGACACCAAATGTTACACTTCTCAATAACGTTTTAATCGATATAAATTTAATAAAATCCACCGTTGGATTGAAAGTTTATATCATATAGATCATTTATGTAAAGTTTCAGACAAATTCAAAATCATTTGATATGTTATTGAGATACATCAAAATTAACGGTTTGCGTCTTTTTTTAAATGCCGTTAATCTTTATGTATTTCAATAGCATATCAAACGATTTTAGATCTCTCTTAAACTTTACACAAATGATCTATATGATATAAACTTTCAATCCAACGGTGGATTTTATAAAATTTATATCGGTTAAAACGTTATTGAAAGGTGTAACATTTGGGGTCCGTTTGGTTCGAAGTTTTTGGAGGGGAGGGGAGGGGAGGTGAGGGAATATTTTAAATTTTGGAGAAGTAATTTACTTTTTTACTCTTAACCATATAAACTCAAAATAAGGATTAAATTATAATGGATATATTACGTCAAAAAAAAAATTAATGGATATATAACAAAAAAAAAATCTAATGAGTAGAAAACCTAAATTTTTTTTGTTGTAAAAAAAAAATAAAACCTAGAATTTTAATATTCCAACAAGGATAATTTTGAATTTTAGTAAAAAAATGAGGGTAATTTTGTCAACATAATAAATCTCTCCCCTCACCTCCCCTCCTCTCCCCTCCTTCTCAATTGAACCAAACAGACCCTTGGTGTCAAACTAGTTGGTGTCAACGAATCCTGACTCTAAATTATTTGATTGGTAAATATTTGGCTTTTGTGAAAAGAGCCAAAATTTTATGGCCACAACCAATTAACTTTGATGCATATTGTGGATTAGGTGAAGATTATTTTTTGTGGCGACTCAAAACAAAATTTCTCACAATTATAGTTACGAATTAAATCAACTAATCTCTTTTTGTACCCAAAAAAAAAAAAAAATCAACTAATCAAATCTTTAAATTGTAGTTAATTTTTGTAATTCTTTTAGTTTTGTGGTTTAAGGCTTATTTGATGTACAAAATAGGATAGATATGTATATGTGATAAGATAACATCTTAGATAAGAATAAAATAGTGATACAATAATATTTATTACATCACAAGCACATATAAAAAAAATCATTTATCATTTTATGTGTTTGATACACCTTATTATAAAAAAAATATGTTTGATACACATTTGATAGTAAGAAAATCTTTAATATTGACCACTTGTACATGTTGGAGATAAACTCTCACAAAGAATGAACAACAAAGAACTTAGAACACTAAGAAAGAAAACGAGAACTATGAATAAAACTTGAAGAGAATGAATAAAGGAAAATGTAAATCTTATTATTCCACAAAGGGCCTTAGTAGTTATATATATACAAGAGGGGGTTGCGTAAAGTGCAACTGCCTTAACTACCTAGGACAAAACAAAAAAATAACTAACTAACTAACTACGCTAGCTAACTACTAAAACAGAAAAACATAACTGAACTGAACCAGGGGTTCAGAGCCTGAGACATATAAGAAGCTATGTTTGTTCAGAAGCTGTTGCTTCAGAACCTGTTCCATCAGAACCTGTTGACCTTCAGAAGCTAGGAAGGTCAGAATCTGGTTAAGAGTCTTGTGGCCATCAGAAGCTGTTTGTATAAGAGTCTGAGTCTGAGTCTTGTGAGCATCAGAAGCTGCAGAGCTTGAATTACAAATTCAACACTCCTCCTTAATTCAAGCTGCCAAAACTCACAGCTCCCATTTCCCTTCTGAGCACCAGAAACTAAGTGATTTCTGGTTTGTTGTCAATCTTTAGCACACTTGTAATATCCTCAATGATACTCATTTCACTGAGAAGTGAATGTAACCAATTTGCTTGACATGCAGCTAGAGAACCTGCTACATATTCTGCTTCAGTTTTTGCCATTGTGTCTGTAAGTGTGATTGATGCATTACAGCCAACCATTTTGAACCTTTTCAAAATGTCTTCTGCATATTTCTTTCTCTTTGTAGCCTCTAACCAATTTGAATCATTCATGGCTTGATCCAAATCTATTGGTTTAGCCTCTACCAACATGGCTTTTTCAGGCACAGATGTCACACCAGATGTTGCAACATCTTGGTGTACAACATTACCACTCCAGCTCCAACTCTTAGCCTTAACAAACTGCATATCTCTACATGTAACTATCTTGTTTCTTGTTGGAGAATACAATTTATAAGCTCCAGCTGAGTGATAACCAAGGAAAATCATTGCTTGACTTCTTCCTTTCTGATTTCCTTCTACAATGTGTTGGCACATGCCTTAAACATAGTGACTCAAACACCTTAAAGTGACCTACACTAGGCCTCACACCAATCCATGGTCTTACACCAGTCCATGCTTTATGTGGTGTCTTGTTCATTAACTTCTTTGTTGACTTGGCTACGCAACACTCTTTGCGCAGTTGCCTTTGAACTTTAATCTGAGGAAGACCATTCACCATCTTCTTCAAACTTAACAGGTTCAAACTCCTGAAATGGAAATGGCCATACCTGTGATGCCAAATCCAGTTCTGACTTTCATTCACAGTTGGGACAACGCACTGATGTTCAAACATGTTCAACATCCTGAAGGTTTTGCTGTTGGACATTGGAGCTTTCAGGATCTCTCTATCCTTTGCATCAACTAGCTTCAGCTCCTTATCATGCATTTTCACTGAGTAGTTCTTCTCTAGTAATTGATCTATACTTATCACATTACTCTTTAACACACCAGTGATACTAGCTTCTTGTCCATCATTTCTCTTCACCAAGATACTTTCAATCCCTTCAGAAATCACTTGACTGTTATCAACAGTTGCAGGTGGGCATTCTGCTCCAATGGCTTTGAATCGAGTCTTGTAGGTTCTGTTCTTACTCTGAGCTGTCTTGAGGATCAGTCTCTTCTTAGAGTCAAAGAGTTGTAGTGTCTCATCTTCAATCACTATTTTGAAACCCTTTGAAATCAATTTCCCTACACTCAACAAATTACATTGCATTCCAGCCACAAGAAGAACATTTTCAATCACAGCTTTCTTGCCATTTGACATCTCAATCATGACATTCCCCATACCTTCAGCTTTGGTGAATTCATTGTTGGCAAGCTTGATCTTTATGTTGAGACATTCATTAAAGTTAGATAAAATGCTTCTATTACCTGTCATATGGTTAGAACATCCCGAGTCAAAGTACCACTCCATAGAATCTGCTGTTTCATCAGCATCTATCACCATGAAGCTTGTTTCATCTTCTGAACTTGAGCTATCATGTGCTACGTTTGCTTCTTCATCACTGTCTTGACCCTTCTTCTTCTTTGAGATCTTACACTCATTAGCATAATGGCCATATTTGTCACAGTTGTAGCATTGAATCTTGCTTTTGTCCTTCTTCTTTGACTTATCTTTCTGTTTTCCTCCTCCTCCATCAGAGGATTCAGACAATGTCTCAACATCATCTTCAACATGATCTTTGCCTTTCTTGGAATCTTTCTTGTTCTGCCATTTCTTCTTGTCACTTTGATACTTCTTGAATTTTGAAAAGAGAGCTTGCTCATCTTCTTTGTCATGGCTCCTCTCACCATGTTTCAACTCATGAGCTTCAAGAGTGCTTTGCAGATCCTCTATCTTGATCTCACTCAAATCTTTAGTCTCTTCTATAGTCACCACTATATGCTCAAATTTTGAAGTCAAAGTTCTTAGTACCTTTTCCACCGTTTCTTGCTCATCAAGATTACCTCCACAATTCTTCATTTGATTAGTGAGAGTCACCAATCTTGTGAAGTAATCAGCAATGGATTCATCACTCTTCATCTGCAACAGTTCATACTGTCTCTTCAAGGCCTGAAGTTTTACTTTCTTCACCTTTGCATCACCACCATAGCTCTTTTGCAAGATATCCCATGCATCTTTGGAGGTCTCAGCATCTGCAATCTTCTCAAACACCTTTGAATCAACACATTGATGAATAAGAAACAGGGCCTTGTTATCTTTCTTCTTTGCTTCTCTGAATGTTGTTCTTTGTTCTTCATTTGCATTTTCTGGTAGAGGAGTGATTGATGTATTCACTTGTTCATACACTTCTTGAACATTGAATATCACCTTCATCTGCTTCACCCATCTATCCCAATTCTTTCCATCGAAAACTGGCAAATTCGCATGGAAATTGTTGTTCCCAGCCATGGTTGATTCACTTTCAACCTGATTCTTCTTTCAAGAACGAATCAAGATCCCTCGGATCGTACGAGCTCTAGATACCACTTTGTTGGAGATAAACTCTCACAAAGAATGAACAACAAAGAACTTAGAACACTAAGAAAGAAAACGAGAACTATGAATAAAACTTGAAGAGAATGAATAAAGGAAAATGTAAATCTTATTCTTCCACAAAGGGCCTTAGTAGTTATATATATACAAGAGGGGGTTGCGTAAAGTGCAACTGTCTTAACTACCTAGGACAAAACAAAAAAATAACTAACTAACTAACTACGCTAGCTAACTACTAAAACAGAAAAACATAACTGAACTGAACCAGGGGTTCAGAGCCTGAGACGTATAAGAAGCTATGTTTGTTCAGAAGCTGTTGCTTCAGAACCTGTTCCATCAGAACCTGTTGACCTTCAGAAGCTAGGAAGGTCAGAATCTGGTTAAGAGTCTTGTGGCCATCAGAAGCTGTTTGTATAAGAGTCTGAGTCAGAGTCTTGTGAGCATCAGAAGCTGCAGAGCTTGAATTACAAATTCAACAGTACAAGTGGTCTATTATGGAAAAAAAAAAATAAAATAAAAAAAATATTCAAAATTTCAGCAGCACATACATTATTGTTTAGAAGTATAAATTGATGACCATCTTTATTTTACAACTTAAATAATGACTTAATTGACGTACACTGGTTTTACTATAACAACGAAAGTTAAAAATGTAACTCGTATGAAACAAACATTAGGCATGTTACTTTTTTAGCCATAAAAATTATGACAGTCGTGAATTTTTACTTTTAAATAATATTGTAAAAAATTGTTAGAATTTATAATAATTTCAAACACTAGTCCACGGACCACTCATAAAAAAATTAATTTACATTTCATGTGTAGAAAATTGGAACAGAAAAAATTATTATATGAGTCGTATACTACGTTGCTATTTTTAAGACGTTTTGCGGTATTGTTCAAATTGTGCAAAGTATACAATTAATCATGATGTTCCCAGGATGAAACAGTTCAGTTCAACTGATTCGATCGATTACTTGCACTGTAACGATCGACAAGAAACACCTTCTTGAATGGTACAACAATACCACTCAAAATATTGATACAACAATATCAATTATAATGATACACCAATATCAGTTCACAACCAATGAAACACAAGAAAGGGAAAAAAATATGATGAAGAAAAATTAGGAAGAGAAAAAGAGAGAATTCATTTGTTTTTGAAATTCAGAAGTGAAGAAAAAATGAAGGAGCGTTTTCAATGTATACCGAAAATGGGGCCTATCAATTCCATAACAGACAAGAAATAAAGAGAATTAAAAACGTATTGGTAGACCAGATCGGAAACAGCTGCTGATGAGTCAGCATGATCAAAATTTTAATCACTTTTTAATGAATCTATTTAACCAATAATTTGATTAACTTCGGGACTTAAAAAATAACACATCACCACATAGTCCACCGTTCACAAAATAACACATCACACTTTTTCAATTCACACTACCGTACTTCCAACTTTTTCAATTCACATTACAATTACAATAGTTCCAAAACTCATATGTTCATTCCCTTCCATTTCCAATCACATCAATTCAACTTCCACACATTCTTCCACACATTCGATGAACATCAATGAGTTCATTTTCTCACCAAAATGTTTGATAAACACTTCTTTCAAAAAAAATGGTCCCTCTGACTTTCATTTTTTATATATGAATGGTTGTGGACTTGTGGTGACCAATTATGGGTCTGTTTCTTTCTTGGTAGTATCACTTTGTAACATTACTTATAGCCTATCCTTACACATATTGCACTTGCATGGTTTCTAATACTTTGTTTTGAGTTATTAAAAATTTTTTTTTAAAAAAAAAACTAATCGAATAAAGCATTATTTTTTCAAATACCCATAAATGGGAGGAAATTCCCTACAATCATTTTTTCCTAATGTTTCTCCGGTAAAGAAATCTTAATCTTAATATTTAAACCCACTTTTCTATTTCTTTCATTCTTATCCCTATCCTAACAAGTTAAAGGCTTAAAATCAAGTAGACTCTCACATGACTGGAGAGGATGATTTCTCCCATAATATATAATTTGAAATAATTACAAATAAAAAAAAACATTGAACATCAATTTCTTTTTATTTTTTGTCTGTCAATTTTTCGTTTTTTGATACAAATTGAACATCAAATTTTATAGCCAATATTATTTATAAGATTTTACATTTTGCTTATTAAGAAAACTTTAAAATTTATGTATATGTGTAGAATTATATGATCACAAGTGTGCATGAACCACAATTAATTTATTTTTTTGTCAAAATGCTATGAATTGATTTTTGTTTTTAAGAGAATGAACTTATAGCATTTCATTTAATCTTCAATACAATAAGGTATATCAACTAAAATGTGGGGACGAGCTACAATACATATGTGACCGTCTAAGCTAAACTATATGCGAGCAACATCATTGACTTGTCGTCTAATAAACTTAACACTATAGTTATTAATTATAAAGAAGAAAAAAAGCCATGTACAATGTAAAATAATATCTCCTAACTCAGTAGCATGACACCTATTTGAATGAAAATTATCCACCAGTCACCACCATCTTTGAGTCAAAGCTTAAAATCAACTAGTCCTAAGTTTAACTCGTGAACTCAATTGAGAGCTGAAAGTAAACCGAGAGCTTTACCAATACAAACATCACATAAAGGTGTGAATCGTACATATTTTATCAATACATAAGTGCCAAACTCGTCTCGGATAAAAACGCACTCTATTGTATACTACTATACAAAGATAAAAAGGAAACATCAATATTTGCTTATTTTCTATGCATGTGCTAATTAAATTAAATGAATTATTAACTTTAAATGTTTAGTTTAGTGATAAAAAAGACAAATTTTTAATTAAGAGATTCTATGTTCATACTCAGTTAACCCAATTGGAGGGAAGTAAATGTAATTGTCTTTATAAATATTCTAAAAATCTAAAAATCTTCTTTATTTTGAACTGTGGAACCCAATTGCATTACCAATCTTAAAAATGTTGATTGTTCACACAAAACCACAAAAAATAAATTGCACAAGTTTCATATCACACAAACCCTTTTTTTATTGTGCATGTTGTTACAGAACAATTTTGCATTAGTTCTTTTCTAATTAACATTTAATATGGCACAACACAATGCATATCGTCCCTTACAAGTTTATCTTTTATTAGAAATAAAAGTTTGATCAGAGTATAGTCTTATAAAGTTAGCTCAATTGATAATTACTAAAAATATTATTGAATGAGTCGAGATTCAAAAAAAATTTAATTGGAGTAATAATTTTGTTAATTTATTTAAAATTTTATTCATGTTACAGTCTTTTTAGACCATAGGGGTTCTCTTTCAAAAGATACAACAATCTTGTGACACACAAAAATATTTTTTAGTATTTTATTTTTGGAAACTATAAATCTTCGAAATTTTAATCACGCAAATAGGGGGACGCACACTAGTGATTAATAAAAATAGATATAAAATAGTACGTAATTGTAAACATTTTGGATAAAAATTAATAATTTATATAATTAAGGTTTAAATTTGATCTTATTCTCTACAATTATAATGTTTATTGATTAATTTATATAATTATAAGTTTTGTAAGTTTTTTTGTTTTGATTCAACCCCAATAAATTTAAAAACTATCATTTTTATTCTTTAACATCAGTATATTAATTAATCATATACACATAGTATAACACAATTAAATTAGGTCATGTACATAGAGACTAAAAATAACAATTTGAAGAGAGAGGAACTCTAACAGAGCTCATCATGTGAGAAGAATAAACTGAATTTGATTATGGAATCACAGAGTACTAATCAGCATGCTAACACTTTCTTTCCGCTCAACAATAACAATAACGGCTTTTATGTGTGCACAATTAGTATTTCATGCATCCAAAAGCGTACCTGTCAAGCAAATTAATTAATTATTACCAGCAGTGCATGTGTTGTTGTAACATGCGTAGTTCCGTAGATTTTGTTAGAAGTAATTTATATTTGAGGGTATTTTAGTATTTTGTTGTGTTGTCCTTATGACCTAGTTTTGCTTATAAATAGGTTAGTAGTTGATGTCATTTTTTATCTTTCATCTTTATTCTCTTTTGTAGCCGTCATTTAATAGAACAGTCAATTTCTCTCCTTTTGCGCCGTTATTCTTTTCTATCTATCATCTTTGAACCTTGTGCACCAACAATTGGTATCAGAGCCTGGTTGGCTCAAACTTGTTCATGGGCTTGGGTAGTATCCCGCATGCAAGTTTGAGGGGGAGCATTGTGGACTCACACTTGAGGGGGAGTGTTGGAATACTAGCAAGTGTGAGTAGTGGGGAAAATAGTCCCACATTGGAGAATAATGTGGTGACTTGAGGGTATATAAGTGGGAGAACCCACTCCCCTATCACCTTAAGGTTTTAGGGACAAAGTGGTGTGTTTCTCACAAATGTTCCTCTTCCCACACTATATATCATTGCTCCTAAATCTCCCCCAACAATTGGTATCAGAGCTCCGGTTCGAATCCACGGGAAACACGAGTGAAACGTGAGGCGTTGTGTGATTGATTTCGTTTCTTGAATTCGAGTTGAATCTTGAACGAAGTTGTAACAGAATCACATTTTCTGATTCTGCGGGATTGGGAAACACGAGTGTTAGTGAGATCTGAGAGTTTGCACAAGTTAGAAGATGGCTGGAGACGGAAATTTGAATACTAAACTTCCAGTTCTTAATGGCAAAAACTGGAATAGGTGGATGATTCAGATGCGTGTGCTGTTTGGTGCTCAAGATGTCCTTGAGCTTGTTACCGATGGCTATGTTCCGGTTGCAGCAGATGCAACGGAGGAACAGAAGGAAGCGCAGAGAAAAGAAAGGAAGAGAGATCAGAAGGCTCTGTTCTTTATTCATCAATGTGTTGATGAGAACGTGTTTGAGAAAATTGCTGACTCTGAAACAGCAAAGGCTGCGTGGGACACACTGGTCAGATGTTACGGTGGTGACGCATCAGTGAAGAAGGTGAAGCTTCAGTCCTTGAGAAAGCAATATGAGAATCTCAACATGAAGAACAATGAGAAGGTTTCTGAGTATATCTCCAGAATGATTGTTATCACTAATGAGATGAAAGCTTGTGGTGAAACACTTTCAGAACAAGTAATCATTGAGAAGGTATTGAGATCACTTACCCCTCAGTTTGATTACATTGTGGTTGCTATTGAACATTCTAAGGATCTGGAAACCATGAGAATAGAAGAGTTGCAAAGCAGTCTAGAGGCGCATGAGTTGCGTCTGACTGAGAGAACTTCTGAGAGGGAAGTTGAGCAAGCTCTGAAGGCTTCTTTTGTCAAGAAGCAAAATAGACGTGGTGATAGATTCCAGAAGATGGAAACTTCAACCTCTGATGAGAAGAAATATCAGAGGGGAAAGGAGAAGTATGACCAGAAGAAGAATGTTCAGTGTTACTGTTGCAAGAACTTTGGTCACTATGCCAATGATTGCTTGTTAAACAAAGAAAGGGAGTCAGAAGAAGCTAATATGGCCAGAAGTTCTGATGATGAACCTGTGCTATTAATGGCTTATGAATCTGATGATGATGAACCTGTGAAGTTGACGTTTTCTGACTCTGAAGAAGTTTCAGAAGATGATTATGAAATTGGAGTCAAACTCTATGACTCAGAGTCAGAAGATGAAGCTGACTCTGAAAGTCCTGAAGGTGAGTCAGAGTCTGAAGGAGACTCTGAAGAAGAGTCAGGTTCTGAAGAAGAATCTGAAGGAGAGTCAGATTCTGAATCAGACTCTGAGGAAGAAGAAGACTCTGAAGATGAGTCAAATAGTGAATCTGATTCTGACGATAATCCAGATTTTGATGATGATCAAGAATTTGGTGGTGGTAGTCATACCTCTAGAAGGGAAAACTCTGAAGACATGGGGTCTAGAGGACAAGCTTCTGGAGATGATCATGTTTCTATGGGTAATCATGACTTTCAAGGTGGACCTTCTGAAGGAGGAGCTTCTAAAGACTCTGGTGGTCAAGACTCTGGTAGCCAAGCTTTGTTAGGAAGAACTTCTGAAGGTGATTCAGGTTCTGACGGAGCTTCAGGCTCTGAAGGCGATTCAGGTTCTGAAGGTGATTCAGGTTCTGACGGAGCTTCTATAAGTCAAGGTTCTGACGGAGCTTCTGAGGTCAGAAGTTCTGAAGTTCAAGATCAGAGGCTGCAGAGAGTCAGACGTTCTGAAGTTCCAAGAAGGCTTGCAGAGTTTGACATGTTGCAAGATGCTGAAGTAGACTCAAAGGGAGAAGTCGTTCAGTGTGCCATGTTAGAAGACTCTGAACCCGTGAGTACGAAAGAGGCTCTGAAGCAGAAAGTGTGGTTGAAGGCCACCAAAGAAGAACTTGAGACTCTGATAAGTCAAGTCCAGAATGAAGTGTTAGAAGATGCTCACTGTAGCATTCAGAAGCAACTTGCAGATGCTCTGACAAAGGATGTCAAGGCTGAATACTTTATCCATCTGAGGGATGGAATAAGTGTTGCAAAAGGTGAACTGGCTGAATATGAATTAAGGGATGGTGCTGGAACTAATTCATATTCAGAAGCTGTTAGAAGAAGAAACTTCTGTGGTCATTACTCAGAAGCAGTGTGGCCCAGAAACAATAGAGCTTCTGAGGCTAGTCAGAAGCATGAGCTGAAGCAAAAGTTGAAGCTGAAGCACAAGAAAAGGTCGAGGCAGAAAGAAAAGCAGAAGCAGAAGCTGAAGCTGAAGGAGAAACAGAAAGCCAGAAGCAAGCACAAGCTTCTGATGAGGATCCAAAAGTCCAAAAGTTTGTTTAACTTCTGGAGCGTTAGTTTGTGTGCAAATATAAATTAAGGGATGATGTTAGAAGTAATTTATATTTGAGGGTATTTTAGTATTTTGTTGTGTTGTCCTTATGACTTAGTTTTGCTTATAAATAGGTTAGTAGTTGATGTCATTTTTTATCTTTCATCTTTATTCTCTTTTGTAGCCGTCATTTAATAGAACAGTCAATTTCTCTCCTTTTGCGCCGTTATTCTTTTCTATCTATCATCTTTGAACCTTGTGCACCAACAGATTTAAGCTCTATTTTCATATTCTAGTATTAAAATTTCATACAGTTGAGTTTAGGACCTCATCATTATCAACAAAAAAAAATTCATACAGTCATCTCATATAAAATTTTCAGCGTTCATGTGAGCTTAGTTGAGTTGTCAGAGATATTGCATATTATTACAAGAATTGGAGTTTGAATTCTAGTATTTCCACTTTTTTTTTGACATATTCTAGTATTTCCACTTATTCACCTTTAAAAGTGAAATTTTATTTGTTAGACTATTTGACAAAAAAACGTTTTCAGCAGTACTATACCCTTTTTTATATATAAAAGTTTTTTCTCAATTCTATTCTTATTACTTTAACCGGAAGAATTAAATATTATAAAAAATATCTTTTATTTTATATTTTTCACCTAGATTTTTAAAAATAATAATAACACCTAATTTAATGATTCGTTAATTTTTTCGAATACTATAAATTCAATTTGTTAATTCCTCTACTATCACCTATTTTATATCAACTACTATCAATTACATTAACCGCTATATATTTGTTATCTACTATAAACTGACATGCTATCCTCTAGTAGTAGTTAATTATCGCCATGTATATTCTAACCTAACAAAACCTTACTATTTTGATGTCAACCGTATAGAAAGGGAGAGGGGGAGAAATATGTGAATTAAGAAGACAATTGAAGATGGTCAAAGCAAAATGACAACATATGTCATGATGAGCTATTATGTTGTACCCTTGAAGTATAAATATTCATAATTCATTCACTCATATATCCTATATCCTAATACTATGTAAAAAGATGGACAAAATAGTAAAAGTAGATGAAGAAAAGGCTAAAGTAGACATTCCAATCATTAAGTGGTAGTATAGTTAATTAGTTGAGAGAGGGAGGGAGAGTGAGTGGGATTAATGATCATGTTGAATGTGAAAGTGGAGCCAAGGAGGAGTGATGAATGTAAAAAGCAACCAAGCATGAGATTCTAGACGCGTGTGGGGTCTTAATTTAAACCCAACAAACACAATTGGTAGGATTAGTGATACTCATGTCTTTTAAGTATTGGGTAAGTGAGTAAGTAAGACATTGTTTGTTTGTGGGAATGAATGTGAAATGTGAACCGACCGGTGACTTTTGTGTGTGTAAGTTGTACTATGGTTTTGCTTTACATAATGGGCCATTTAGTTTTGGGGGTTGTTTTGTTTATTTGAAGAAAATTAAGGACCCATTAGGGGTCATCATGATTGAAATTCATTTGACGCTATTATCGCTCAAAGTCACACGCCACTATCATGCAAATATCTACACGCTGTTGGAGCCGCGCATACACACACACACACAATACAACAACGCCCTTTCAAAAGCATAAATTCTAGCTCCCACACTTCCCCTACCTAACGTTTCTCATGCAATGGTGTCCTAAAAGTAGAGAGTTTTTTATTTTTGTGATTATTTTTGCCTAAAAGGTAGTCTATGTCAGTTAGATTACTCCCTAGCCATTTGCTTCTTTTAAAAATAATAATAGACTAATTTTTCGAATTTTGTGTAATTTAAATAGATACAAATTAGAGATATTTCTAACAGAATAATAGTTAGGCAATCCTCAACGAGAGAGATTTAGTTTTGGCTTCCTAAACTATAAACAAATAAATAAATCAATAAATCAATAAATAAATAGGTAACTTCATTGAAGATAGAACAAAAGAGGAGTTTATACTATAAATAAATAAATAGGTAACTTCATTGAAGATAGAACAAAAGAGGAGTTTATAATTAGAAGGGGACTTTGTTATTGTTAAACCCCTCTCTGTAGGCCCCAAGCAGTTTTAATAATAAAATGTGATTATATAAATTTATTGAAAGATTGTATAAGATTATTAGTGAGATCTATTTAGTAAATTATTTTAAAGTGTTAGGTTTGAGTTATAAAGTGCTATATATCATTAAAAAAGTTACAAATGAATGTTATACATACACATGTATGATCCACTTAAGTGTTCAAAGATGATATTTTTCCATTGTGGATGTGTTCTTAACTTTGAACTTTAAAAATGAAAATAAGAAATTATAAAAAAAAAACATTTAAAAAGGAAAATATGGAGTTTTAATTAAAAAAATGACTTATATAAAGTATTTGAAAAATCTCTAAGTTCCATATAATAGATATTAGATAAGACATGAAATGAGTTTATAAGTAGTGATATGAAAAATAGTTTGACATGAAAAATAGAATGAATTATTTCTTAATAATATTAATATATGATATTCAAAGTGATATTAATATTAGAGTAAAATATGTATGAGCTGCATAAATATTACCTGGCATTGTAGAAATCAACTTTGTAATAATAGATAACATCCAAAATGATATACTATTGAAGATACACTTATAATCAGATACATATAAAGTGTATTTATGAGAATTTATTGGACCTTTTATAGTTTTTTATTCTCTTTTTTTTAGAATGTCATTTAAATTAGTTTTTTTTTACAAAAATAAACTTTATATCATATCATATCATTTCATTTAAATTAGTTTTAAACTCCATTATTTATTGCGTCAAAAAAAAAACTCCATTATTTATACTTCTACTATAGCTTTAATTAGATGAAGTTATGCTATTTTTTAGTATTTTTTTAAATAAGTAACTACTTATTACTAACTTATTATTACATTTCACATATTTTTATCTACGCAATATATAAATAATCATGATTAATTTTGAAAAAATGAATTCAATTAATACTATATATTTTACGTAATAGGTTGATTGTAAACGACATACATTTGATGTCAAAACTAATTATCGAACCAGATTAAATTGGTGGTGGAAAAAAATATACTTAAAAAGAAATAGTGGAAGTATTACATAATTTACCTTTCCTGTCATTAATAAAAAAAATACGTCTGTAAAATAATTAGTAGTATAGTTTAAAATTTGTGTGAAATTGATAGAGTGACTTTTGAGAAAATAAAAGTTCTGACATCTTAGTATAAACATCTTACCATTTTGACAATAAAATTCTATGAAGCCCCGATACGTGACACGATACTGATACGATATCGATACGTTGATACGGAACTTTTTTTAAAAATCTCTATCCGAGACTGCCGCGATATGCTATTTAAAAATTAAATATATATAAATGCACAATATTAATAATGATAATTTTTTTGAAAGACAAAAAATTATTTATATTGTCCCAAAAAATAATGATCACCAGTACATCTTAAGTTGTACATTTTAAGTTATATATTATACAAAAAGGACATCATTAGTACTATCGCAAAATACATCACCAGTACTATCCAAAAAAGACATAGTTAGTTTCCATGTAACAACATAATAGTTTAACATTCACTAGGAAACACAGATTAAATTAGATATTATTTATTTATTTAAAAATAAAGATTTAACCGACACTTTTTCGATACGAGTATCGGGACGTATCGGAAGAGTATCAGATATTATTTTTTATTTAAAAATAAATATTTAACCGATACTTTTCCGATACGAGTATCGAAACGTATCGAAAAAGTATTGGTATCAAAGACATATCGGACACGATATTTCACCATTTTTAGAGTTTCGGGGCTTCATAGATGAAATTAAATGTTGTTTCGGTTATTTTTCTAAAGTTCTGAACCTTAATTAACTCACCAACCAAGTATGTATCCGATTAATAGAGACGAGACAAAGGGATGTACCTATGAAAAAGACTTTGGCAAATCTTGGACAAGAGATAACGCGTAAGAAATTCAATTCATTATAGTACACAAAATAATACAACTTCTGTCCCTAATTTAAAAACCAGGCCTTGCTCCAGGACATCTAGCCTCAAAATTTTGGTGTCTCAATTCAAAATTTTAAGATAACATAGTAATAGTTATATATCATTAGTGTTTATAAAATATCATACGTATTCAATAGATTAATTTCGAGCTCATAAAATATTGGTTATATATTATTAATGTTCATAAAATATCATATGTTTTTTTTTTTTAAATATAATAATCATGTTAAAAAGTAATAATTTAAATAGAAGATTATTCTGTTTAATTTTTTAACACTTTTATTAGAGGTCCATTTTTAATATTTAAATCGGAGCTCCAAATAGTCAGGATCAGTCCTGATAAAACTCCATTGAGAAAATTGGGAAGATAAAAAAATTGGATTGGGATATTAAGTTTGTGGACAATTTATATTATTTTTACTATTTTATCATTCAAGAAAGAAAATGAGTAATTATTTTTTTTCAAAGTATTGTATAAAAAAATGCACTTTAATTAAGAGTATGTTGATAAGAAATAATTAATGTTCTTAAAAATATGAAAAAATTCTTATAAAAAGGGAAAAAAATCTAAATAAATTTTATATTTAGAGACGGAGGTAGTATTCTTGTATGAACACTATTCTTTTGCTCATGCTAACAAAATTCATTGGACGGGGTGTCAGACGAGTGTTAGCCTGTATTTTCGACAGGCATTAATGAATTGGAATAAGATGTTGAAATCTCATTTAATGAGTATTATTGCCTTTTAATATTTTCTTGGAAAATGATTCTGGCAATAAATCAAGAGAAAATCAAGGCATTTGACATCAAAGACTTTTAATGTGCAAAGTTAATTGTCAAAGCCTAGAGTTCTGTCGAATTCGACAGAACGATTGTTGTCTGAATAAGCTTGTCGAGTTCGACAGAACCATGTTTATCTAAATAAACATGCTGGTTCGACATTACTCTAATTGTCGAAAATATTATATATATATGTGTGAATATATGTATTTGTTTGGTTGTCTAACGTACTGTGCAGAACGTTTGAAGCGTGCTCTGGACTTAGCAAAATATTCAAAAGAGAGAGTAACGTTGAAGGGTTCGCCAGGTGTCAAAGAGAATTCAAATTGTCAAGACACGTGGAGCATAGTTAGACGTATTATAGGTTTATAGCAGTTATGTTAGTCTGTCTATAAATACAAGTTTCTGATAGAAGAAACGGGTCCACAATTCAATACACATGCAAATTCCTAAAATATTCAGAGTACCCATGTCAACGAGCGAAATGAATGACAGGAACATGTACGAATCTGTGTACCATCCTTTGTAAACATTTTACATTTGTTAAATGCAATTTACATTCTGCAAGTCTTGATTACTTGTTCGTCATTTAAGTTTTATGCAATTTAAAGCTTTCTGCAACTTTATCATTCTGCAATTTATTTTCATTGCATTGTCTTTACTGTTTCAAAAGTCTTTCTTTAAACTTTATTTGCAATTCATTTACAAGTTTTCTGTAAATTTAACTTTGAAGCATTTTACCTTTAAAACAAACCATTTGACTGCGTCAAATGCTTTTACTTTTATTCAAATTGTCCGATTTAACCCAAAGATATGAATATGTTTTCATCATCTTCCACACAATCCATATGTCCCGAGATTTACTAGTTGATCTCTCTTGTAATAATTAAACTAGCGGTTGTTTACTAAAAATCGGGGTAAACAAATTGGCACGCCCAGTGGGACCTCTGGATTGTGTAATTTTTACTTAGTGAATTTTTGAAAATTTTTCATACAAAATTTGTTGTTTGGTGTTTGTGCTTTGATTGTGTCTATATTTGTATATGCATTTGAGAAGTGGTAAATCTCTTCCAGTATTTTCAAACATACCAAAGCGTCCTCGTTCCAGAATGGTGAGACCACCAAACAATCCTAATCCTAATAATATTAATAATAATAATAATAATGGGGCAGGAACCAATCCTGTTCTGAATCCGACAGGACCACCAAATCAACCAGTAACTGGCAATCCTGGCGCCAATCCTACTGGCGGATCAACAAATCCTGCCCTAAACTTTACAACTTCTGAAAGTATCCCAAGCAATAATCCTAATGGTGGGGGTACAAATCCTGTGATAAGTTCTGGAACCATTGGCGCAAATGCCAGTGGATCAACAATGTCTGCCACTACGACAAGTATGGCAGGAGGGTTTGTTCCTCCAAATATGAGTGGTGCAATAATGACACAAATGAATGTATCATCCATACCAACCAACGTATCACAAACACATGGATATACAGACGGTAGTCAAATTGGTGGAACTCCGTCGAGACCTCCTTGGTTGCCTAGAAACCCACAATATGGGATGCCAACGACAACGATGGCAAGCCTGTATAATTGGCCTTCTGTAGAAAGTTCTCCCTCGTCTTCTGCGATGGGAAATAGGGGAAATTCTCTGAACTTGACTAATAATTCTATGAATGTACTTAGGCAACAAATGGACGAAAGTAACCATGATATGGTGAACGCGTTGACCCAACAGATTGGCACAATCTTTAATCCTGTGTTACAAACAGCCAATGACAATTATTTATTGTTAGCCAATCAAATGGGAAGGATGGCAGACTTTTTTGGTGCCTCTGATGCTCCAAATAATCAAAGAATTCCCCGTGTAAACCCGGAGATTCAAACAGGAGTCCAAGCCCAACCGGTGCGCATCGAGAGAGAACAACAAGAACCAGAAGTAGTTTTGGTTAATAGAAACCAAGATGCTGATAATGTTCTTAGGCAAGTTCGACAAGAAAATGTTGCAGGGCAAAATAACTTGGCCAATTTAGTAGAAAATATTTTGGCCCAAAATGGTTTGAATACAGGGTTGCATAGACCAAATTTTGTGTCACCCTTGTCTGAATATGTATTACAGGCAGAATTGCCAAGGGGATGGAAGATTCCCAAATTCACAAAATTTGCTGGTGATACTAATGAATCTACTGTCGAACATATTGCCAGATATTTGGCAGAGGCAGGGAATTTGGCAAATAATGAAGATTTAAAAATGAAATTTTTTCCCAATTCCCTCACTAAAAATGCCTTTACGTGGTTTACCACACTTCCCCCTCATTCAATTCATACTTGGACTCAATTGGAAAGGCTATTTCATGAACAATTCTACATGGGACAATCTAGGATTAGTCTCAAAGAATTAGCCAGTATGAAGCGCAAAACCTCAGAAGCCATTGATGACTATCTAAACAGGTTTCGCCTCCTTAAGGCAAGGTGCTTTACCCAAGTGCCTGAACATGAATTGGTTGAGATGGCTGCTGGTGGCCTCGACTATTCCATTAGGAAAAAGTTAGATACTCAACATTTGAGAGACATGGCCCAATTAGCAGATCGTGTTCGACAGGTTGAACGCCTCAGGGCTGAAAAAGTCAGAAATTCTAAGTTTCACAAAAAAGAAAAAGTGGCATACATAGAAACTTATGAAAGTGAAAATGAGTTCGACGATGGTCAGGATTACATAGAAAATAATGAGGTTAACGTGGCTGAGTTAAAACCAGGCCCTCCTTATACTTGTAAAATGTTGAAACCATCAAATGGGAATAATCCTGTCGAACCAAAAAATGATAGATTTGTTTCTAAGACATACACTTTCGACATTACTAAATGTGATGAAATTTTTGACTTATTGGTCGCTGATGGCCAAATAATTGTGCCAAAGGGTTTAAAATTACCACCTTTGGACCAACGGAAGAAAAGAGGGTTTTGTAAATACCATAATTTCTTGGGTCATAGAACCTCACAATGTGTTCTTTTCAGGGATCTGGTCCAGAAAGCCCTACAGGAGGGAAGACTCAAATTTGGCGAAAAGCCAAAATCCAAACAACAGGTGGATGAAGATCCATTGCAGATTGCTGATGCTGCATACACGGAGCCATTCGAGTGCCTGATGTTGGAAGCATTGAACCTCACTGAAGGGGGGCAATTAATTTCCATTCCTGAGGAGGAGTACGAAAACAAAGTGGAAGAGGTGTATCCACAAGCAGGGGAGACTTTATTGGATTTCCTTCAACGCTGCAAAGAAAATGATGGCGAAGCTACATTATGTCCTCATTGTAGTGCCATGTTCGACAAGAAGGCTGCTGCAGGCCTCAACAAGTTTCTGCCTCATAGTCAAAACAGAAACAATTGGCCAAATCAAAAGCCAACTTATTCCAATATTCTGAATAGCCAGCAGGCACCTGTACACCAGAGGTTGGGACCACAAAAATCATTTGTCCCCTCAAACAGGACACCTGTCAACCAATGGGTTCATGGAAGAAGCATGGACTATGGTCAAAGGAATATAGAGAGAGGGAACTCCAGTAACAGCAATCCCAAAAAGGATCCTGAGTCAAGGAAATATGATTACAGGAATAATTACAAAGGGAAAAATCCCATGACAAGGTCCCAATGGCGTAGATATCAACGCCAGAAAAAAGTGGCTGCTCAACAATCCCCATTAACTACTGATGGTAATGGAAGAAGGCCTTTGGAATTGGCAAAGAAGCCAATGAAAGAAAGGTTAGGCGAATCGAAAATAGAGTCTTCAGTTGCTGATAATGTCGAAGATGACCACATGGAAGCAGATGACTTTTTGGATTCTGAGGCTGATCTCGACATAATCGTCAATGTTGTGTCAATCTTACCAAGGGAATTCGACGTTTGCTCTGAAGTGACAGATGACGAAGAGGAATCTGGAATGCAAATGGCCCTTCATAGGCCAGTATGTTACTATGTGACGAGCAATGGTGCTCTAGAAGATCAAATGGCTACATTTGAAAGGCCAGATGAAGGCATGAAGAGTCACTTGAAGCCTCTCTTCATACAGGCTAAAGTGAACAATGTGGGGATCAACAAAGTGCTAATTGATGGTGGTGCTGCTGTTAATCTCATGCCAGAATTTTTGCTCAGAAAGATTGGCAAATCTTTGGTGGATCTTCATCCTCACAACATAGTTCTTTCAAACTATGAGGGTGAAACTGGTTTCTCTTTGGGAGCAATCCAGTTAGAAGTGGTTGTTGGAAGCACTGTAAGGCCAACCTTGTTCTTGGTTGTGGCCTCTAAGGCAAATTACAATCTACTTCTAGGTCGAGAGTGGATTCATGGAGTAGGGGCAGTTCCTTCTACCCTGCACCAACGCCTCATTATCTGGCGAGAGGATGGAATAGTGGAAAATATTGAAGCAGATCAAAGCTACTTCAAAACTGAAGTCCATCATTTGACAAAGCACTCCTTCGACAAGAAATTGGCAACAATTTCACCATGCACTGAGAAGGACTTTACATATCGTCTAGCAAGAAATGGTCACCATGCAATCAAACTGGATCCCACACATGGTTTCTTGTGGGAGAGAGAGGATGGAAACAGCGAGGATGGCGAGTATGAAAGCCACAAATGCCCAACTGGTTGGGATGTCAAAGAAAACTACTATGTCTGAGTCCCAAACTTGGGCAAGGATTACGGCCTACATGGCTGAAAACAGAATCAAGATGGCTTTGGAAGCCAATTCATTTTCAGAAAATATGGCTGATATAGCCAATGGTGAAAAGATTGGCAAACAAGAGCCAGAATTGCAAAAACTGGACTGCATCTATGACGACGAACCCTTAGGATTTGAAAAAGATCCAATTAGTCAAAGTCATAAGATGCAAGCACAGGATCCTTTGCAAGAAATTGACCTTGGAGATGGTCTGATGAAAAGACCAACATATATTAGTGCAAACATTCCTCCAGATCTGAAGGCGAAAGTGGTGCAACTTCTAGTGGAATACAAAGATTGTTTTGCTTGGGATTACAATGAAATGCCAGGTTTGAGCAGAAAATTGGTGGAACATGAACTTCCAGTTCGACCAGACAAAAAACCAGTAAAACAATTGCCTAGAAGGTTTGCACCAGAAATTATGTCAAAGATCAAGGAAGAAATTGAGAGGCTGCTGAGGAGCAAATTCATCAGAACAGCAAGGTATGTCGAATGGTTAGCAAATATAGTGCCTGTGATTAAGAAAAATGGTTCTCTTAGAGTATGTATAGACTTTAGAGATTTGAATAATGCTACACCAAAAGACGAATATCCTATGCCTGTAGCAGAAATGCTAATTGATTCAGCAGCAGGATTTGAATATTTAAGTATGCTAGATGGTTATTCTGGCTACAACCAAATTTTCATTGCTGAAAATGATGTACCCAAAACTGCTTTTAGATGCCCAGGGGCATTAGGCACGTATGAATGGGTAGTGATGCCCTTCGGTTTGAAAAATGCTGGGGCCACTTATCAAAGAGCAATGAATCTAATTTTCCATGAGTACATAGACACTTTTATGCAAGTGTATATTGACGACATAGTTGTCAAATCCTCGTCAAAGGTTGATCATTTAGATCATTTGAAAAAGTCTTTTGAAAAGATGAGGAAATATGGATTAAAAATGAATCCATTAAAGTGTGCTTTTTGTGTTAATGCAGGAGATTTCCTTGGGTTTGTTGTGCACAAAAAGGGCATTGAAATAAATCAAAACAAAACGAAGGCTATCATGGAGACAAAATCTCCAACTACTAAAAAGCAACTTCAGTCCCTACTTGGGAAGATCAATTTCTTGAGGAGATTCATCTCAAATTTAAGTGGTAAAGCTCAGCCTTTCTCGCCACTACTTCGTCTCAAGAAAGAAGATATTTTCACTTGGGGGCAAGATCAACAACGAGCTTTTGACGAAATCAAGAGTTATTTGTCGAAGCCACCAATGTTGATGCCTCCAATAAGGAACAAGTTCATGAAGTTGTATATATCAGCATCAGATTCGACACTGGGTAGTATGCTTGCCCAGGAAGATGAAAATGGTGAAGAAAAAGCCATTTATTACTTAAGTAGGGTATTAAATGATGCTGAAACTAGATATAGTAGTATTGAAAAACTATGCTTATGTTTGTATTTCTCTTGTATAAAACTCAAGCATTATATAAAGCCTGTTGATGTTTTTGTTTATTCTCACTGTGATATCATTAAGCATATGTTGTCTAAACCAATTTTGCATAGTCGAATTGGAAAATGGGCCTTAGCCTTAACAGAGTATTCATTAACATATAAACCTCTAAAGGCAGTCAAAGGCCAAATTGTAGCTGATTTTATAGCAGATCATTCTGTAATAGAAACTCCACAAAATTATGTAGAATCACGACCCTGGAAATTGTATTTTGATGGTTCTAAACATAAACATGGAGTTGGAATTGGGATTCTAATTATTTCCCCTTCCAAAATACCCACTAAGTTCAAATATAAAATTAATGGATTCTGCTCAAATAATGAAGCAGAGTATGAAGCTTTAATAGCAGGCTTAGAAATTTTATTGGACTTGGGGGCAAAAAATATCCTGATCAGAGGTGATTCAGAACTGGTTTTGAAACAATTGACAAAAGAATACAAGTGTATAAAAGAACACTAGATGAAATATTTTGTCATAGCAATTTCTTTGTTAAAACGTTTCGACCAAGTCACCATTGAACATGTGCCTCGTATAGAAAACCAATACTTTGGAATTTCTCAGTTATAAATTTTGTCATGATTGACAATATTTTGATTTGACGTTAGCGCCGTCTTTGGTAAACGTGCAGAATTGAAAAGGTGAATATCTTCAAAAATGCCCTTTCTTCCCTTTTGTCTCTGACGTGTAGTCGAATTGGCATTTTTGAGGGGGCAATTTGTTAGCCTGTATTTTCGACAGGCATTAATGAATTGGAATAAGATGTTGAAATCTCATTTAATGAGTATTATTGCCTTTTAATATTTTCTTGGAAAATGATTCTGGCAATAAATCAAGAGAAAATCAAGGCATTTGACATCAAAGACTTTTAATGTGCAAAGTTAATTGTCAAAGCCTAGAGTTCTGTCGAATTCGACAGAACGATTGTTGTCTGAATAAGCTTGTCGAGTTCGACAGAACCATGTTTATCTAAATAAACATGCTGGTTCGACATTACTCTAATTGTCGAAAATATTATATATATATGTGTGAATATATGTATTTGTTTGGTTGTCTAACGTACTGTGCAGAACGTTTGAAGCGTGCTCTGGACTTAGCAAAATATTCAAAAGAGAGAGTAACGTTGAAGGGTTCGCCAGGTGTCAAAGAGAATTCAAATTGTCAAGACACGTGGAGCATAGTTAGACGTATTATAGGTTTATAGCAGTTATGTTAGTCTGTCTATAAATACAAGTTTCTGATAGAAGAAACGGGTCCACAATTCAATACACATGCAAATTCCTAAAATATTCAGAGTACCCATGTCAACGAGCGAAATGAATGACAGGAACATGTACGAATCTGTGTACCATCCTTTGTAAACATTTTACATTTGTTAAATGCAATTTACATTCTGCAAGTCTTGATTACTTGTTTGTCATTTAAGTTTTATGCAATTTAAAGCTTTCTGCAACTTTATCATTCTGCAATTTATTTTCATTGCATTGTCTTTACTGTTTCAAAAGTCTTTCTTTAAACTTTATTTGCAATTCATTTACAAGTTTTCTGTAAATTTAACTTTGAAGCATTTTACCTTTAAAACAAACCATTTGACTGCGTCAAATGCTTTTACTTTTATTCAAATTGTCCGATTTAACCCAAAGATATGAATATGTTTTCATCATCTTCCACACAATCCATATGTCCCGAGATTTACTAGTTGATCTCTCTTGTAATAATTAAACTAGCGGTTGTTTACTAAAAATCGGGGTAAACAACGAGTAAGGAAAGTGTAACAAAAAAAAAGACGAGTACGGAAATTTAATTTAGGTTTATTGAGAAAGAGGTGTTGGATGTTAAGGCCGTAAGTAAAGATGTTCGTTGTTTAAAATGTTAGCCCATAAATATGAGGCACTTATACGGATAATTAACGATGGGGAGAATAAGGTGTTAGTATGGTGGAATAGTTTAATCTTTATTTAGAGGAAGTTTGAAATGAGGTTGTTAATTTGTCTAATAATTATTTAATTAAAGTTGTAAGTAATAAGAAAATGGCTTATTTATTGAGTGATCTTGTTGGATGAAAGTTTTATTGGGGAACATTTTTGTTTCGGTAGATTACAGGGTTTAATTGTTGACTGAAGTGTGGCACTACTAGAAATTTCACTTTTAGCAACTGATTTAGCAACCGATCTACGAGGCTAGAAGGTGGACAAGAGGTTGTGTGCTTTGAATGAGGATTCGATGCCTCAATGTTGCTTTGAAGGTTATTTTGAACGACGAATAGTTTTGGAGATTGTTTATGAGCATTTAGAGACCATTCAATAGAAAAGCAACATATATTGATTAAGTGTTTAGAGACTTGTATAAAGTAAGTGTTTAGTTATAACCCAATATACAAAACTATCTATGAAGAAAGTTTTGGAAACTTTAGAAATTGTTCATACCATCAAATATAGGGTGCGTTTGTTTTGGATTTTTTTTAAAATAGATTTTGTAGTGTTATATAATTTTGTATAAAAAAAATTTACAAAGAAACTTTTTATAAAAACTTCAAATGAAAATTTGGTTTGAATAGTTATTCTTAAAATGTGAATTTAGGCATTTCATCATTTTATTGAAAAAAAATTTGGATATCAAAATTTCGAAAAAATCATTTAATTTGAAGCTATTTCAAATAGATTTTCATAAAAATCATTTTTGAAATACAACTTTTTTAAAAAATTGTGATTTTGACTATGTTTTGTTCTTCAATAATGTATGTTTATGTTATATGATGTCAAAATTAGTGTTTCAAATTAGAAAAAATGAATATAAAAAAACTTATAATATTTTGAAAAACGATTTTACAAAATCCATTTTCAAAAATACAAAGAAAAAATCTATTTTTTTAAAGCTAGAACAAACGCACCCATAATCCAAAGCAATTAAATTCAAAAGTGACGTACATATTAAAAATAACAAAAGATCAAAGGAGAATCTTACTACTCTCACAATTTCTATATTATTTTAGTCAATGCACAATGTAATTTAAATTTTTTGAAAATTATTTAATTTCGAATAACATTTTGTACCAAAAATATTATATCGGATTGAAGTAAAATGACAAAGAATAAAATTGAATATTTTTTATGAATTGAAGTGGTGAAATTATAAGTGTAGAGGTATAGCATAAAATTTCCCCATAACTAATACAATCATGGGCGACCAGCCCACCACCTCATCAGCTGGTCCAACAACATTATTACTATCCACACCCGAAATATCTCCCCACACACCTCCGGCGCAAAATGGGCCTTACTGCTTTAGTCTCCAACTAATGCACACGTGGCCTGTCATTGTCCAACTTACAACTAGTTTCCAAAATTTCTAAGAGCATCTCCAATGCAGTTGCTTGTTGCTTAGCTGGAGGTTTAGGTTCTCTATCTCAAAAATTTCAGCATTGGAGGGATAAAAGATGGCGTTCTCATTGTTTAATTTATTGTGTCAGTTGCTTTATGAAGCAATGTAAGTATAGTGTTGCTTATTATTAAAAAATTTGTTAAAATTTCAACTAAAATTCATAGAAGATGAGGGGAAAAAAAATAGATCAATCCAATAACAATGAAAAATCTGAAATTCATAGATGAAGAGAATACAAAAACATAAAATTTCAATATCACAAATACAAACTTTTCTCATAATAAATTTATAAATGTTTCAAAAATAGAAAGAAAAAAAAGTAGTAGATCTATAAAATGGAGAAAGGAAAGATAGATACAGATACATGTTCATTTTCACCACATATCCAACGTCGTCTCCGGCATTGTCTCTGGCGTCTTCTCCGGCGTTGCTCTGTTAAGACTCTGACGTCGTCTTGCCAGTAATCATTTTTTTCGTAAAACAGATCGGTCAGAGGTGAGAGAGAGAGAGAGAGAGAGAGAAATGAAAGTGTTTTATTTTGAAGGCTATAGAGGTGAGTTTGATTGTTGTTATCCTTTGTGTGGGTGTTGATCGAAGAAGAGAGAATATTTGAATTGTTGTTTCTCTGAAAATGTGTTTATTTTGTGTCTCGTCGAGAGAGAAAGCTTTTGTGATAAAAAATATTAAAGAGTGGGTGGGAGTGGATAGACTTGTTCCACTTTCGTCCAAGTGGTGGTGAAGGACGGGTGGTCTTGAAGGTTGCTTATGAGCATTTAGACTATGTTTGGATTGGTGGTATTGGATGAAATGAAGTGGAGTGGTAAATAATTAGATTCTATTGTTTGAATTTGTAAAAAATGAGTGGATTGAAATGGAACACAATGGAACTCATTCCATCTAATACCATCCATTCCTTCAATTTTTCATTCCCTCCAATTTGGGGTGTATGCAATGGAATGACACTTTATATTTTAAAAAAATATTACTCTTTTACCCTTATCCAGTATGTCTCTTTTCTTATGCTTATTTTTTCCTTACATCTGGTATAAGTATAACTGTTCTTGATATGTGTAAGTCTTATTTTTTTTGTATCGTTGCTGATCTATGTTTCTTTCTTGATGTGTATGCGTGATTTTTTGCAAAGTTTCAAATAGAGATAAAGGAAAGGTTTATAGCATGTGTATATGCGTAATGTAAATATAGAAACAGTAGTATCAAATATAATTAAAATTGGTAGTATTCTTATATTATCAAAAGAAAAAAAAATTTCAGTTTGGTTTGTTGGCAATATATAATGTGTTTTAATTGGTCTTTTTCCTGTTAAATTTTTGCTCCCACATATAATAGTTTTTCTACCCAAATATTTAATTTTGAAGGAGATAAGATTATAATGTTAATATATTTTATATAATAATATTATTTTTTAAATAAGGGTAAAATTGGAATAATTTTTTTTTAACTTACTCCATTCCTTTTACTTCCCAAATGATGGATTGGTAATTTTGTTCCATTCTATTGCTGAATATCTAAACAATGGAACGGAATTTGTGTTCCATTCAATTCCGCTTCATTCCATTCTATTATATTCCGTTCCACTCCGCTCCATTATATATCATCATTCCAAGCAGAACCGTAGAGACCATTCAATTAAACAGCAACATGTATTGATTAAGTGTTTATGTGAGTGAGTATTTAGATTATAATTCAATACTCCCTTCGTCCCAATTTAAATGACACAATTGACTATTGTGAAATATTCATACATGTTGTTTTGACCTTATTTTTCTAGTAATAAATAAAAATAAATATTAGCATATAAGATGTTGTTTGATTCGTCTCGATGAGTATTTTCAAAATATCAAATTTTTATAATTTTTACTATTATACATTTAAAAATATTAATCATCAAAGTTGTGTATTGGTATGCGTGAAATAGTCAACTGTGTCACTTAAATTGGGACGGAGGCTATGATGCATGGGTACTCCATTTTTGGGAGAGTACCGGTACCGGGTACGTACCGGGTACCGGTACGCGTATGGTACTTCTTGGGTACGCACCGATGACGTACCTATTTTTTTATTTTTTATTTTGCAATGGGTACACGCATGGTACTCCTATGGTACGCGCGTGGTACTCCTGTGGTACACCAATCCAGAAAAATACAAATTTTTTTCTTTTCTTTTATTCATTTTTTTGTTTATAGGAAGATTTATGTTTTTTATTTGTTTAATATAAAAGTAGCAGCTTTACTGATAAGCAATAATAAAGTAGTAGTTGAATTTATTCACTCGTTTATTGGAAAGAAATAGGCTCAATCGAATTTTATTCATACAAATCTTGATGTTTTGATGTTTTTGAATAATTTGAATTACTTATTTGATATTTTTTATGTTTAATTATTTGTTTTAACAATATTCTTCTATTATTTTATTTATATAATTATATTAAAAAAAATATTTACAGACGTACCCGTACCTTAATTTTTCTAAAAATGTCGTACCCCGTACCAGTACCGGTACCGGATACCGGTACCGTACCCGTACCTAGGCATCATAGGACGGAGGGAGTATACAAAACTATCTATGAAGCAAGTCTGGAAACTTTAGAAATTGCTCAAACCATCAAACATAATCTCAATTCCCAGAGCAATTAAATTTAAAAGTGGGGTACATATTAAAAATAACAAAAGATTAAAGGAGAATCTTACTACTCTCACAATTTCTATATTATTGTAGTTACTACATAACCGTAATTTAATTTTTTTGACAAATTATTTAATTTTGTAAAACATTTTGTACCAAAAATATTAGCATGTTGGATTGAAGTGAAAGGAATAAAATTGTTTTTTTTTTTTTTTTTTTTTATTTTATGAATTGAAGTGGTGAAATTATAAGTGTAGAGGTAGTATTGCATAAAATTTCCCCATAACTAACACAATCATGGGCCAGCAGCCCACCACCTCATCAGCTGGTCCAACAACATCATTACTATCCACACCCGAAATATCTTCCCACACACCTCCGCCGCAAAATGGGACTTACTGCTTAGTCTCTAACGAATGCACAAGTCGCCTGTCAGTATCCAACTTACAACTGGTTTCCAAAATCCTTAACAGTAATATTAATGCCATGGTCCACTGGTTCAGAATCAACATGAGGCATAAATACCTTAATATTAAGGGTAATACTTGTAGTAGTACAATGAGATAAGATAAACGCACATGATTGCCTTTCATGGGTCGTGACATTAATTATCTTGTCATTCTCACCTTCAAATTACTCTGTAGTACGATAGTATTTGATAAAGCTCACGATAACTCGTGTCTTAGGAACATTAGTCAAGGAGTTAAAAAAAGAAATTTTTGTAGTGAAAATATCACATTTTATATTTTTTAAAAATTGACTATACAAGTTTCAAGAAAATTGTACTATGGGTCTGTTTGGTAAAACTAAATAGCTGAAAAGCTAGCTTATAGCTGATAGCTGAAAAGCTAGCTGATTGAAATTAAAGTGTTTGGTAAAACTAGCTTTTAAAGTGGTTAATAAATATAAAATTATATAAAAGGACATGTAGTGGGTAGTTATTCTCTTTAATGGATAATTTTTTATTTTATAAAAATAATAAAATTAAAGGTTAAAAATGAAAATAACTATAAAAAGCTATAAGCTATAAGCTCAAACGCTACTTGAAATAGCATCTCAAAAAAAACTATAAGCTAATGTGAAAAGTTTTTTACCAAACACATCTATTTTTTTCAAACAAGCTTATAAGCTAGTCCAATAAGCTATAAGCTAGCTTATTGGACTTACCAAACACACCCTATATTTAGCTACTTTAACTAAAGCCCCAGAGACACTATTTAGCATTTTTCTTTGAAAAATATCTCATTTCGCATTTAATTCTATAACAAAACCATCGATCTTGTCATTGTTATCCTCATCACCAAAATCAAGGGAACCAATCATATCTTTACAGAGATTAAAGCTTGAGCATGAAACATTCTTTTTTCTAATTCCTAGTTCGGCCGTGATATACGCCTAAAATATATGTAAATATTATCTTTTTAAATTTATTAAATAATTAATGTATTTTATTAACCCTTTAAGAGAAAGAAAAATGTATTTAGTTACTAAATACATTAATCATTTGAAAAATTTAAAAAATATTTATTTATATTTGAAATCGGATAGAGTGACTAAAATTTGGTCAATGATTATTTTTACAAAAAATTGAAGTTGAATTTTCTCAGACAATTCATCGAAAAATAATTCATTAACCACTAGTATTCAAAACGTTCTCATCACACAAAGAATCATTGCGAAAAATATTTTTTAGTTCAAAGTCTTGTTTACTTTTGAGCCTAATGTTCTATATACTTCGACTCTAAAATAGTCAAGACATTACACTTAAAAGTATTTCTTTTACCTACTAAAAATAATACTAGTGGAATTTGGGTCCAACATTTTTTAAATATAAAACATATCTTTTTGTTTTTATCATCAACAATATTTTATTGCAACATTGCCATCACAATAATTTCATGAATTAAGGAAGCATATGAACGATCCCAAGAAGAATCAAGTATCTCAAGTTAGATATAAAACTTTTTTTTTTTTGACATAAAGTTATATATCAAACTTGAATACTCTTGATTGATAATTTAATTTTGAATTTAATCTAAAATTAAGAATTTAATTTTAATTTAGAAATTTAAATGTTGTATAATTTAATCAAAAAAATGAAATAAACACAAATAATATATATGCCATACAATTTTAATTTTTATTGAATATTAGATAATTAGCACACAATTTGTTTTCTCTCATTTTTTATCTATTAAATATGACTCTTGAAGTCATATATATTAATCATAAAAAACAACACCAACCAATTACATGCATAACACCACAAACCAATTATGAAGTTTTAATTAAAAAATTAAAATTTTGATATTAATAAATCATACACGATTCCCTTGTTCTCATGTATCAAATATGACTCTTAAAGTCATACATATCAATTAAAAACAACACTCACAACCATTTATTACATGCATAACCACCATAAATATATTAGAACTCATTTTCCTCTTAAGTTTTCATGTAATAGTACACACATCATTATTTCTTTGATCTCTTATTAATTTTCATATATCTCTCTTTTCTTTTATCTTTTTTGCATATATTAATAAATATAAAAAATATTTTTACAAATTGACGTAGTACATTGCTACTAGAAAAACAAAAATATATATTATTACATTGTTTTTCAATGTGTAAATTTGTAAAGCATCTTCAATTATACTTTTTATTTACGGTCAAACACCAACCATCTCAAATAAAATATCTGAATTTTAATAGAGCACCTTGAGTAACATGCCTCTAAAAAGCCTTCTTACCGCTACTTCTTAAATTTCCACTAGTACAAACCTTTTTTGCATTACATCATATTTCAATTTCACACTCCCTAACACCATATGCCTGTATTGTTCCTCGAGTAGAAACTGTTATGCCACTTTTAAAACTCGATCCCATTTTTGCAAAGCTCAATTGAAATGTGCTTTTTAGATAGCATTTAATTTGCTTCAACTTCATTGTCAATGCACCAAGTGCCAAGGAACTCTGTTTCCTACATTTTGATAGAAAATAAAGTCATAACAAATTATAATTTATCAGAAGATATAAAATTATATTAAACCAATTAAATTCAAACTTACATAACAAGTGATGCATCTAGGCTTCCTTTGTGAATAACTCTAAAAGCACCAAGTACCACTCCACTAGTTGGAAAACCGACTAGATTAGCATAAACATACTTGCATCCAATCATCTTAGTCTGAGTATGCCGGATATGTCTTTTCCCAGTGGATTGGAGAATCAATAGAGCTCCTCATCCCTGAGTTACAGCTGCTGGCGGAGGCAACGCAAATCGAAAATTGGAAGTAGAGAGGACGGGCCTTAAAAGGCTATTGGTTTAGGAGTATCAACAGAAATTGGAGCCTAAGATAACTATTCCAAGGGAAGATTTAGACTACCACGCGTGGCACGTTTTGGTGGGGCAGGGCAACATTGAGATTCAAACCACATGTGGCACTAAGTGTAAACAAATTGCCTCCTTTGGCAATGACATTCATCATTATTGTTCCATCCATTAGGTCAAAGTGTCATCCTAAGTTGAACTCAATATGAATTGTCACATGATTATCATTGACAATAGGAACTTTCATATCAAGCTTCTTCCAAGGGATTTCAATCCCTTCCAAAAGTTGTTTAAACATTGAGAGTTTGGTAAAAATTAATGCATCAACACTTGAAGGCTGTAAAAAATTGTAAAAATTAAAAATTATATAAACTCAAATTTCTAAAAATCTTACATATCAATCTTTAAAATCCATTCTTGATCAACCAAATCATCAATGTACTCTATGAAAATGCAATGTTAACCAACATTAGACCTAAATTAATAAAGTAAACTAAGAACCTATGATTAGCAAAGCAAACGAGGTCACAAAGAGCACACAATAGAAACTTTGCAGTGAATTACCTTGTATTACTTCAAAAATAATGCCCACAACTCCATGATCATATATAGCTTTGATAAAAGTTGTGAAGAATTGAGATATTTTACTAAAGAGAAATGGATATCAACCCTAAATACAAAATAGAATGCAGCAAAACATTAAGGACCTGCATCATCCTATAACCAAAGAACCAGCTTATTCAATCCCAAATGACAATTTATTTCTCCTTTTACTATCTAATTATTCCAACCCCCAACTAATGAGAAATTTCCCTGTGATTCCTGTGGAGGAATTGAATCTTCAGACTTCTTGGCATTGCAATTTGACTTGAAAGTTCAAATAAAAAATGATAAGATGGTAATAACTATAAATGATAATCCAATGTTGCCCCAAATTTCCATAAATAAAAGAGTATCAACCAACAAGTACACACCTATAAGGAAAACAAATAATGCTTTTAAATCAATTTCCATCTACATATGCTTTCTTGTTACATTTCATGAGACACAATAGAGACTTGCAGTGAGTGATCTTTTACAACTTCTCTAGGTGAACTTACGAACCTATATATGATTAGAAAAGCAAACGATGTCACAAAGAGCACACAATAGAGACATGCAGTAAATCACATAACTTTTTATTCTAATGATTCAATTTTCTATTCACAATTTCAAACCTGGATTTTCGAGTAGTAGTTGATATATGTCTGCATAGCAGTAAGGAAGATAACATCCTTGTACATATATTCAACTCATTCCTTCAATCTGAATGAGTAGAAGAACATGAGTCGGATCGAAAACTTTTTTCCCAAAAAATCCTGAAGCCACCTAGGTTGGTGAACTTCACTTTGGGCCACTTACTCATCAGTCAATCCTTCTCTGACTTTGTTACTAAATAATTTCATCACATCATTGTTCATCCTTCTCTGACTTTGTTAATTACTTTACTTTCAAAATATACGACTTTTTCTCAATTTTCATTTTCTCCAACCGTCACGCATAATTATATGCATACTTAGATTGAAAACAGATGATGTTATACACTCTGTCTCTTCTCGGTGCCTTACTGACTCTTGTCGTCATTAAGATAGAAAAACCAAAACATATGAGCCAATCACAAATTACTTGTAAATTATACACCAACACAAAATGATATGTTCATTTCCAAATTTCCAATTGCAACATGTTTCTTCTATTCATATAAGAAATTAAGTCTTTTCATTGCTCACTTCTCCTAATTCAAAACAAACTTGATCGTAATAAGACAATTTTGCAAACAGAACAAAAATGATGGAAAGCTTTAAGATTTTCAAAGATAATTATACAGGGAAGGAACAATTTATAAAACAAATATTTCATATAAATCTATAAACTGTTGTGGATAATTCATTTCTAGCTAATGTAGTTTACTTGTGTCCCAAGTAACTGTGTAACTGTCTTCTTTCTTTCTGTTATTATTCATTCATTCAAGTGTGTGTGTGTGTGTGTGTGTGATATGAATAACTGTGCTGCTACACAGTAAGTGATAAGTGTGCCCTCGTGAAGCCACAACTCGAGCGCCCTCGTAAAGTCACAATCTATGCCTATTCACAGTGGAAGCTTTCACTACGAAAAGTTTCCAGTATGCTGGGAAAGATTTGATATGTCACAGCAGTAAAGTTTGTTAACTGGATCACACCCTTCTCCAATATAGAGGAGGATATACTGCACCATAAATAGAAACAGAATCAGATTCATGGGAAATTTAATACTGTATGCATAAAAATCATGATACCTTTATTATTGTGATTGACAAAGAAAAATCACTCTCTGCCATTCCTCGGTTTATAGTGTCATGAATTTAACATTATAGATAATACCAATTCAAATCATCATTGATCAGGACAATCAAATTGAAAATAACACACCATATTTATAATTTGCTGAATTTGTAAGACAAATGCAACTGCAAAACATGCACATAGGACAACACTTACTTGGGTGCTGGATAGCGGCTATAAAAGAAACCTTTGTTATCATGTGTCCAACTAATGGAGGAAAATTTAACCTGAAACAAAACATTAACAATCATCAATGGTCTTTCTGCATGCCCATTTTAATTTCTAGCAAGGCACAATATGATACTCACCCATGATAAAGTATCAGGCTCAACATTCTTATCCTCGATACGCCTCACTTTTATAGTCGTCCAATCGCTACCACTGGTACTAAGTGCATAAGCCAAGTACTTGGCATCTTCACTCACCGGCAATGTGTTCAACGATACAGTTCCATCTTCACTTAAGCCATTGGGGTCAAGCAAAATCTCTGGTTTTCCATCCAAACTATCCTGAAAAATGAAATGATAGCTGAGGCTTTGTTTGGATAAACAACTTAATTTAGAGCTTTTAACAATGCTTAGCATGATAAGCGCTTATGTATAAGCTTACATAAGTGATTTCTATATCAAAGGATTAAATTAAAGTAAATTGTTTTTATTTATGCTATAAGCTATTTTCATTAGCTATCTTGGTGAACTTATGAAAATTAATCGGAAAAAAATTATGAAAAATGTTATAAGTTGTTTTGATAAATCCTCCCAAACACTCCCTATTTAAAATAAGTCATAAGTTGATTTTATAAGCTATACCAAAGAGTTTACGAAAGTGGGCGGAAAAAAACTTATGACATATATATCGGTAAATTAACTCAAATAAGTCTATCCAAACAGGCCCTGTTTCATCTAAGTTGTTTTCGTAAGCTATATTGACAAGCTGACAAAAGTAGACTGAAAAAACTTATGATGTACTACATATGCTAGCTAGTAAATGAGCTCAAATAAGTCTATGAGTAAAAAGCTTCAAGTATCTTTTCATTGATCACTTCTCCTAATTCAAGAGTAAAAAGCTTATGAGTATCAACATAGCCACTAATCTTCTCACAAAAAATTTATAGTAATTTTTTGATCAAGGAAATAAAATAAGAGTGACTAATGAATCAAGAAGGATTTGTTTAATATTGCTCAATTTAACATATTAAGTGCACAGGGGGAACTTAGTTAAGTGTTCCTTATATGATGTCTTTTTCCAACCTTAATTAATTGTGTTTCAACAAATTCAAATTTCTTTTCTTCTCATGGTTTCCTTATAAGGTGCTTCTATAATTCGACACTGTGGGATGATTTATCAACAAATTAATCATATGTTGCAAAAGAATAATTTCAAGCTTTAGAAGCAGCAACTTTATGGCCTATGTTAAGTGTTGAAGATTCTTGTAATACAAGTAGAGATGAAGAACAGTCTAAGTGTTAACTTGATATGCAAGCTATTAAACAAGTGAAAAGGAAATTAAATTCCTCAAACCTTATCCAATAACTTGATTTATAAAATTTGTGGTGTTAAAAAGTCCCACATCGGATTATATATAACAACTGATAAATTAAAAATTATATATGTGCACAGAGTATACTACATAATAATCAATGTGGAAATTACAAAGTACTATTAGAGTGCTATTGAAGAGAATGAGTTCGTAATTTGGAGTGACCATTATGCTCATTTGAACTTTTAGTTTTTTGATGCACAGAGCTTCTTGATTTCTTCACTTTAGGTTTAACTTTGATGGTTTGAGCTTTTTCTAAAGTTTCCAAAACTTTTTCCATAGATGGTCTATTTTTTGGGTCAGATTCTAAACATTTGAGTATAAGTTGGGCTATTAAAAATGCTGATGTTAATGGATATTTTTTGTCCAATCTTTGATCCATTATTCTTTTGAGTTTCTTTTTGTCACCTAGAGAGCTCTTTGTAAATTCCACCAAATTCATCTCATTTGCTGGCCTATTTGGGTCCAATGCTATTAAACCTGTTAACATTTCTAGAAGCACAACACCAAATCCATACACATCACTTTTCACATACAGATGACCTGTCAAATATAGACAAATATCATTATATATGCCAGCTATTTTTAAGAATATTTCTTCATCAAGTAATAAAATAAATAAGGCCTGCAACACAAATATCAACACCAAATACCTAAATGAATTAGTAAAATGATTTCACTTTCGCTAGTTATCTATGTAAGACCGACACTTCTGATGGAAGTTATGTCTAGTGTTTGTGTCTGACACTGACATGACACCGATATATGTCATTATATTCTATTAATTCATTTTCTTAAATTTTTATTAGTATTGATGTGTTTGTGTTAGTATTGTATCCGGTGTTTTTTTCTATGTTGATGTTTCATAGCTAGTTACTCATGAATTTAGAACATTAAAATATAAATTTAAGTAATGTGGTATTTTAATTACCTGTAGCCATGTACTCAGGAGCTGCATAACCATATGTGCCCATGATTCTTGTGGTTACATGTGATCTACCATTTACAGGCCCAAGCTTGGCCAACCCAAAATCAGACAACTTTGCATTAAAGTCCTAATATTATTGATGAAAAAGTCACACATCAATCTCAATAATTGATTTGAATTAAGCATTCATCATCATCATCATCATCACAAACACAATAATTAACTTTTGATTAATTAATACTACATATGCATACCCCATCAAGCAAAATGTTGGAGGACTTGAAGTCTCTATAAATAACAGACTTTTCTGAAGTGTGCAAAAAAGCCAAACCTTTAGCAGCTCCTATGGCTATCCTCAACCTTATTTCCCAAGAAAGTGGTTCAGGGCCTTGCAAATAACACAATAAAATTCATTAATTTAGACATGCATAAAAAACATGCATACATCTTTTCTTTTTTTTTTTAAATTTCATATATCTTGATTAATTACTAATTTATGCATTAATTAATTTCTTACTTCTGAAAAGATGACTTTCCAAGCTGCCCTTTTGCATGCATTCGTAGACCAACAGGAATTGATTATCCTCCCAGCAGTAGCCAAGTAGTTTAACAAGATTTGGATGAGAGAATTTTCCTAAAAATTTCACTTCAGACTGCAACCAAACACAAACCAAAAAAAATGTAAAATTTCACTTCACTTTAAAAATTTCACTTCACTTTAAACTAAATGGAAAATTATGTGAAGCCAAAGCTAAAAAATGAGTTGTGTATATGAGTTTCGGTTGTGTTTATCACTTCGTTTACAAACTAAAAAAAATAAAAATAAATAAATATATACTCTATTGATAAAAAAAAAATATTAAGAAAATTCTTGCATCACAAATTCTTTGTATTTTTTCAACTAATTAAGAATATACTATAACTTAAGTAGTAGAATCTATCGATGAGTTATATATAATTAGTTGACACTTGAAATAATTATCGGATTCAGCTCTTGTCGCTTCAATTCGTTAAAAAAAAAAAACATGAAAATGTTGAAAAATATGCATATAATTAATTAAGGTACCAAAAATGTACCTGCCATTCTTGTAAACCTTGGAGACTATCGGCGTTCGATTTCTTGACAGCAACCGGAATTCCAACACCAACTTTGGATGGTTTTAAAGTATTTTCGTCGATCCATCCTTTGAAAACACGCCCAAAACCACCTTCACCGAGCACCGTGTCTGGTCTGAAGTTTCTTGTCGCACTTTTCAACTCATCCAATGTAAACATTTTAAGATTCGGCGTCACAATTTTTCCAACCACGCTCTCCCTGCCTCTTTCCTTCTCCACTGCCGCGATTTTTGCTCCAACAGTACTTCTCTCATCATCTGCACCTTAATCAATCATTGTTTAATTAATTCCATCATTTATACTTAAAATTCATTTTTGCTATCTTAGACAGTAATATAGACTTTACTTACTATTATTTTCAAATTGATCAAATAGATTATGATAGCTATAAGAAAACAAAACATATAACATAATTTAAGGTTTCATAATTGTTCTAACAATTACCTGCAGAAGAAGTAGTTTTGTGTTGTTTATAGACAGTTGAATTAGTAGTCTTATTGTCAACGGCTGAATTTGTGAAACAGTTTCCCATGACTCTGATGATAATAGAAACGTAATAAACCAAGAACAAAACTAACACATATATAATTGGAAGCTGACAAAGTTTATATAGTATGAGTATCTTGTCAAAAAAAGATAAAGTTTATTTAGTATGTAATGTTAAAAGGAAAGAGAGGAGAAATTAAGGTGAAAGAAAAAGCCAATTAAGGAAGATTAGAGAAATTAAAGGGAAGAATAGTTATTGTTGACTTCTAGCTAGTTTCCTCTGTTTCTATATGCTTACCTTAACTTCTAATAGTTTATAGTACTCCAGTTATAAGAAACAAAATTAAATGCACTAATAGTCTATCTCTTAAGTTAACTAGATGATTAGAGGTTTGATTTCTAATTTCTGCATATAGAATTTGGTTGAGAGTGGAGATTTTGTTTTATATGCTCCATAAATTCTTTAATAAAAAACTAATAATCACTAAAACTTGATACCTAAATCATCGTAACCGAAAACTAAAAACTAAATGTCTAAAGAATTTTTGTATATTTTTTTTTATGAAGTAGTCTAATTCTAATTTTTTTATTGGTCTAATATAATTAAGAATTGGTCATGTACATTTTAAATTTTTCTTGTGTCACATTTTTTTGAAATAGTAAGAAAAATGATCTTGAGGCATCTATAGACCTGATCTACATTTCAAGAGTAGGGATAGCAACGGGTGCCCACAGGTGAGGGTTTTACACTACCCAAACTCGCACTCGAATTCATTACCCAAACCCGAACCCAAACTCAAAGGTTATTCGGATGGCAAAATAACACTCACGGCTCACGCTCACACCCGTTGGGTGTGGGTTTTTCCACCCAAACCCGAACTCGTAGCAAGAATCCGCAAAAATACAATAATAATATAGTTTGGTAACAAACATAGTTCAAATTTTCAAGAAAATACAACAATAAAACTGAGTAATACTAATAAATTACAAGAAATTAAATTAAAATACAACAATAACATAATTTAGTAACATAGTATTCAACATAAACTTTTAAGAAATTAAATTAGAATTATATATACATAAGGATAATTAAGTAATTTAAAATCTAAGCGGGTGTGGTTTCAGATTTCGGGTGTAAGTTTGAGTGATCCCAAACTCACACCCAGAATATCGGGTGTCACCCAAACCCAATCAACTTGAATTTTTACTCGTTAACTCGGATGTAGGTGCAGATAGACCCCACAAGTTTGGGCTTATTTGTCATCCCTAATTAAGAGTAGAGACATAAAGAGATAATGGAGTGTTGAAAGAGTGTTAAGAAGTTATGAATATTCAAATATAAAGTTCATTTAATTAATGTATTACTCTTTCTTTTCTTTTCTTTTCTTTTCTTTTTCATTTTTCTTGTAATACTAGTTTGCTTCACTTTATTATTACTAGATTTTTATATTTAGCTTAAATGATTCTACAAAAGCGATTTGTAAAATAAGACATTCATTTTTTATGAACTTATTCTATATATACTCCCTCACGCTCCATCAATAAGCTTCTAATATAATAATATTATACGTTTATATTGAATTTAATATGTTGTTACAAAATTTGCTTGTAAGCTAAAAAAAAAATCACTTTATAAATCTTCATTCTACGTGGAAATTATTAATCCAATAAACGAGGAATTTAATTCAGATTTTTGTCGTAAAAGTTTCAATTTCCTCATATAATTATTAATTAAACCTCATGGCAAAGAGATGTGAGACTCGTGGAGTAGCATCACTCAAGGTCAATGGTAACGTTTGAGATTAAAAAAAAGGTCAATGGTAACGTTAAAATTAACATATCCACATGTTCATTTAAAGATTAATAAAGAAAGTCTCAACCAAGAAAAATTCCTTATATTGACGTATTCATTCATTTTCATTCTACACACAATTTGTGATATTAATTTTGTTTCTCTTTGTAGCTATTCACCGACATGTGACCAAATCAAATGCAACTAAAAAGATAAATGACTCATTCAAACTGAAATACTCCTTTTATTTCAAAACATAACCACTTGTTAGACATAAAAAATTGTTCCTACATACAAGTCTTTTTTTTTTTTTTGTAACTAGGTACTACAATGGATCGTAAAATATATCACAATGATCGATATTATTAATGCTGCTGTCATTTTAAGACTGGATTCAACATTCGAGTCTAGATCCTCTAATCAAGTTAAGAGAGACACAAACTCTATGAATAAGAGCGATAGTACATCTTTTGTGCATTCGGTTCATAACATTTGAGCGATTTTTAGTTTTAGTCTATTGAATTTTTTTAAAAAAAAAATTATCCCCATCATATTTGGTCCTAGGGTATTCATGTGTCACACTAAACATGTGATGTGGGCAAATTCTAGATGATTGAAACCCAGTTGTGGTTTTGTGCTCAGCACGTTTAAAATTTTATTTTTCTATTGATTATTTCAAGAGTAGAAAGTTATGTAAGAAAACTACTCCAATGCAATGAATTTTAGTCGCGAGCCTCCAATGCAAAGGTAAACAAATACATTCATTTTGGTGGGTCATAAGGAAACAAATACATGCACACTTTGCTATTTAACCCAATAAAATAAAGCGATAAAATTCTTTTTCAACTAGAAAATACTTTTTTAGACCAACTTTTTATTTATATTTGAGACTAAAGAGATTTCAGACTTTCAGTACATCCATTTTGGTTTCTTTTTGTCTTAATGGGCAAATCCGGATCCATATGTCGTACCATAAAGTTTAGAAAATGAATTTTTTAATTCCACTAATGTGGTGGAATGGGACGCACAATATTACGAGATATTCTTTTATGGGTACAACCCTAAATTAATTTTGTTTAGGTATATATACACAAATCTTAAAAATTAAAAGAAAAATAATATATTCACATCAATCAATATCATTTTAATTTTTTCTTTTTAATTTTTTTCTTCTTTATGTGAGTGTGTCTAACAATAAGGTGTTGAGCTTATGCCTAGGTTAAACTTTCTCCAATAATACTTATTTTTGCTTGATTAATGTACTCACTCCATTCTATATTATAACAAAAAATTCTTGTTATAAATTATAAATAAAATCAACTAATTTTTATTATCATGAAATTTAATGCAAGTTATATTTAATTGATTCTCTCTTTTTTTTCCCATGATCAATAATAAATAAATAAAATTACATCTTTCTATAATACTTATTTCATGGAATGGAACCTTCTCATTATATTTTTCTTGTGTTTGTCATACTTCAAATTATTCTATTTTAATGTAAAAAAATGAATTTTATAAGATATAGGATGGAGGGAGTATATTAATATAGTAAGGAACCTTCTCATTCCAAAACGTCAAGATTGCAAAATCAGTAAAACATCGTTACATATGGACTACTCTCATGTGAAGTGTGAACAAGTGATATTTACATGGAAAATATTTCAGTTCAATTATATCTATACTAATATATAAAGGGGATACAAATTTTTGGGATGGCTTTTTCATTATTCCTATTTTACCCATAAAAAAAAAACTAAGCACAACTTCCCCATAAAAGTAGGTTTTCAGTTTTTTTATAGTAAAAAAAAAATATATTTTTTCTTCTTAATAACTAGCCACAACAAAAAAGGAGGTTAAGTAGTTATAATTAAATAAGTCCAATAAAAAAGGAGATTAAGTAGTTATTTATATTTGCACAATAAAGAATATTGATCACATCAAACAAAAAAAAAGAGAATATCGATCACACAAACGGGTACGGGAGGCGGCTAGTATTCATAAAGTGAGACATTATTGTTTCTTTCTATAATTTTCATGAAAATAATAAAGTCACACATTGGCTTTTGTTTTCTATGCACCTTTCATACTACAAAGAAGATTCATGGCACAAAGATGATTAAAATCTAACGAAGTCAACCAACTTGTATATATGCATTGGATTCATGACTAATCTAAAGTCTCTCTAATGTAGCCATGTAGGGTCCATACATATTTTAGTTGTAAGGTTCATCACATACTATACATAGAAATGTACCCATAAACCATATTATAAGCATGCATAGAAACAAAAAATAAGTTTTGCACCTTAATTATATATCTTATTTTCAAGAGTCCTTTCACACCCACCCAATACAAAGCAAGCTTAATTAGCAACAAAAAACGTGGAAATAAAAGGAAAACGAAAGGGGAAGGACATGAAATATTGGAACTTACTACATGCGCGTTATCATAGGAACATTGCATGAAGACGGGTGTGGGTATGACACAATACATAGGGACGGAATCAGGAATTTATGGATAAATCATACTAACATAATATGAATAAGGACATTCTTGAAGAATCAATGTTTGTAAATTATTTAACTTTACACGCATATTACCAGCTACATCATATTCTTGATTTTGAATATTTTGAATATTAACATCATGATGAAACAATGTTGAATAAATGGTGTGATGATGCCCATTGAAACCGTGAATTTGAAAGGTTGGCCTTTATTCTGGGTAGAGACTGATTCTATTATGGTTACTCTAGCTTTTCAAAATGTCACTATGGTTTATTGACATCTTCAAAATAGATGGTTGAATTGTGTTGAACTTACTAAGAACATGTCTTTTATTATCTCCCACATATATAAAGAAGGCAATCAATGTGTTGATATGATGGTATTGTTAATCTCGGTCTTCATATTCCTCGATCTCAATGGTGGGACACGGTTCCTTATAATATTGGTAAATGTCTTTGCTGGAAATAGACTTGATTTTCCTGAATATAGATTTTGTTAATCTTATTTGGAACACTGCACTCTTTTTTCCTTCATTTGGTTTTTCCCTCTGGGTTTTGCAGGTAGAGCTGTCAAAAAAGTCCCATATTGAAAGGCCCCATTTTTAGGCCCCATGTTAAGCCCCAAAATATTAAGTCCCACTTGAGTAGATTTGTTTTTGTTTGTTTATAGGCCCAGCCCCCTATCCTTTAATTTTACTCTTGGCCCCCCTATGGGGCCCTAATATTGGCCCACAAAAAATATCAAATAAATTTTGAGAATTTATTCTCGAAAACTTTTCGAATATTTTTTCTCGTAAACTTTTTGAGTATTTTTTTCTCGGGAACTTTTCGAAAAAATTTCTCGAAAACTTTTCCGAAACTTTTACGGAACTTTTTTCTCGAAAATATTTTGAATATTTTTTCTCGAAAACTTTTCGAGTATTTTTTCTCAAAAACTTTTCGATTATTTTTTCTCAAAAACTTTTCGAGTATTTTTTCTCGTTAACTTTTCGAGTATTTTTTCGCGTAAACTTTTCGAGAATTTTTTCTCGGAAACTTTTTCGGAACTTTTTTCTCGAAAACATTTCGGGTATTTTTTCTCAAAAACTTTTCGAGTATTTTTTCTCGTAAACTTTTCGAGTATTTTTTCTCGAAAACTTTTCGAGTATTTTTTCTTGAAAACTTTTCGAGTATTTTTTTCTCGAGGACTTTTTGAGCATTTTATCTCAAAAACTTTTCCGGAACTTTTTTCTCGAAAACTTTTCGAGTATTTTTCTCGAAAACTTTTCGAGTATTTTTTCTCGAGAATTTCGAGAATTTTTTCTTGGAAACTTTTCCGGAACTTTTTTCTCGAAAACTTTTCGAGTATTTTTTCTCGGAAACATTCCGAGAATTCTCGGATTGTTTCTTCTGTTTTTAATATCTTATGTGTGAATTCTAGGAATTTTTATCAAAAAACTTTCGTTTCCGAAATTTTATGGAATTATCGATTCCGAGAATTCTCGGATTGTTTCTTTTGTTTTTAATAACTTATGTGTGAATTCTAGAAATTTTTGTCTAAAAACTCTTGTTTCCAAAAAAATTGGGGCTTTGGGGCCTTGGGGGCCTATGTTTTATTTTAGGGGCTTGATTTTTTTGGGGCCTATATAATAGGGGGCTCATTTATACTTACCATATTTAGGCCCCCTTTATATTGGGGCTGGGCCTAATTTTACTTGGCCCCCTAAATTGACATCTCTATTTGCAGGTAAGGTTTTTAATGAGGCAGTTGGGTACTCTCAAGATCTCACTTGAGTTTTGGCCTAGTCCCCTCTAGTCTTCTGTATTTATTTTATTTTTAATAATATGTTAGAGATGTAGCTTATTTGTTGAGTTAGTAAAGATGTGTCAATCCAGTTGGGATGTCTTTACCTGTTTTAGCTGAACTTTTCTCTTTGTTTAGAAAAGAAAATGTTGAATAAATCAATTGCTTAATAGCGGATGATATGTCATCTTGCACAAGTACCATATCTAAAAAATGCTTTTTGAGAAATATATTCTTATCAATAGATCTAACAACTAGAGCGATTTGTTCTCTATAGATTCACAAGAGCTTCATTGACACAATCAAAAAATTTCATTGTTGATACCTTCTCTAATTTCATTTTTATTCTCCTAGTAAATACATGGAAATTTTTTTTTTTTTGATAGATGAAAATTTCTTTTTGAATAATTGGATAAATGTATTTTGCATTTTGAGAGATATTTGTCATAAATACTTTGTCTACATTTTTATTGTAAGAAGCCAAAATATTTATCATTTGAAAAAAATTTCCTCAATTTCTATCTCACTCATTTATCACGTCCTCTAAAAATATTTAAAGTTCAGAAAAATAAAATATACAATTGTATAATAGCATATTAGTATATAATTTTTTGTAAAATATTTAAAGAGACCGTGACATCTGTCTCACTTCTAGTTTCGTCTCTAGGTGCTTAGTTACATAAAATCTTTGAAATTTGGGATACGATAGTGTGTATATACGTTCACAACTTTTTTATATAATATACTTGTGAATATTTGTAAAGAAAAATTGTATTGATCATTCTTTTTTCTATTAGTGCATTGATAATTCTTTAATAATATAGTTTATAACTATTATAATCATAATAATTTACAAAAAACAAATTGATCAAAACAAAAAATTATAGAGATTTGGCATGAATCGTTAATTATTTTAACCCCTTACATTTATGCAATGACCAACAATTCAAAAGCATTTTTAAGAAATTATTATTTGATGTTAATTAATACAGTCTCTTCTCATCATTACCATCATTTCTAAGTCTGATTCATCAAGAGACAATAACTCTTCCAATTCCAGAAATTTATCGCCATGTTGAATTGATCAATGATCATCTACATCTCCAATGATATTTCACACACAACCTTGTCATAAGTCAAATACCCTTGTACATAAAAACTAGACTCGATAAGAATTGGTTCGATTAGAAACTAGATTTGAGTTTGACATAAACTCTTTTTTCAGCTCGAGTTCGACTCGTTTATAGTTTGCGAGCAGTTCGGTTCAGCTCATTAGGTACAATTCATTTTCAACTTGAAACTAAAATCAAGAATTCAATATGATTTTTTTCATTATATTTATTCTCAATTTTAAATTATATAAATTTTAAATTATTTTTGAAGTGTTATTTAAAAATATATTTTTAAGTGTTATATATATATATATATATATATATATATATAATCAAGTCAACTCGTGAACCAAACAAGTCGAACTATATATAGCTTAGGTTCAGTTCATTTAATTAACGAACTTAATATTTAGCTTAAGTTCGACTCATTTGGTTCATGTACCAAGTTCAAAACCAAACAAGCCGAACTATATATAGTTCAAGTTCAACTCGTTTAATTAACAAACTTAATATTTAACTTAAGTTCAACTCATTTGGTTCTTTAACCAAGTTCAAAATCAAACAAGTCGAACTATATATAGCTCAAGTTCAACTCGTTTAATTAACTAACTTAATATTTAGCTTAAGTTCGACTCATTTGGTTCATGAACCAAGTTCAAAACCAAACAAGCCGAACTATATATAGCTCAAGTTTAGCTAATTTAATTAACGAACTTAATATTTAGTTTAAGTTTGACTCATTTAGTTCATGAACCAAGCAAGTTAAATGAATTAATTGTCAAATCGATCTCAAACTTTATTCGACTTGTTTAGGTTCATTGTCAGCACTAATAAAGAAAGAATAAAATTTGAAAATAAGTAAGTTAAAATTGTTTTGAGTTTAATTGGGTCAGTGGTGCAATATAGAAAATGAGGGGGTTCAAAATATAAATTATATTGGATTATATGTGTATTTTTTTTTAACCCCCTCGGCTCTTCGTGGCAACGCCACTGCTTGTCTCACCTTATATTATAATATTCTTTCATATGATAAGTATGTGCGTTTAGAAAAACAATTACTTTAAAGATATCTGCTAAAGTACTTTTATAAATAAATATATATACTAGAAGAAAGATAGAAACAAACATATATGTTGTCAATTTTTTATATATTCAAATATCATTCATTGTTTTTAAAACATGAATGAAAATTCATAATAATATTTTGGTGCTGCTTATTTTTATTTTTTTGTTTTGCATATAGTCAAACAATGTTTCACTTTCATAGCAGTTAACGTTTTGTCCAGTCCAGGAAATGCGTTTCGGAACATCAGGTGAAGTTCAATGAATCTATCCTTTCATACTTTTCTGTTATTCAGAAATGAAAGTGACATACCTGCCGGCACTGGAGAAACAAATTTTCAATCAATTTCTTTATAAATTGTCAATAGAAAAAGTCTACCTAAGCAAAAGTCAACCTCCATCTACCAACTACCAATGGTATGTTTTCTTACATAGACTTTGAGAGCTATGTTGCTTAAACTTCTCCAAAATCACTTATAGAAAACTTTTAATCAAATAACTTTTGGTGCATGTTGAACTAAACTTTTGCATTTTAATTGTTTATATGTTCTCTCATTAAACTTCTCCATAGATAAATATAAACTCGCAAGTCATAAATAATCGTAAATTTATTTTAATTGAGAAGCTACTGCAAGTTAAACAGGACTTCACAATAATAGAATATCCCTTTATATTTATCAGAGCTTTTCCTCTCACTCAATGACACTCCAATCAACAGGTGAAAACCCTAAATCAGCACAAATTCACGCACTGCGATTAATAGATCCACAAGAATTAATGTTGGCTGCTATAATAAGAAAACCATCTTTACTATGGCTATGCCAATAAGTTAACTAGAGCAATAATATTTAACATTTAAAATAGGCAGTCCGTTGTGTTTACACTGATCATGTTGATAATAAGGAAATCTGTACTCAAGTGTCAAGATCATGGACAGAAATGGAACTCAAGCTAGAATCTAATACCTGTGAAAATTAACTTCTGTGCATTTCGGGATGCGATTGCAGCAGTGGGCTGCGCACACCATGTCCATGGACTTCAGAGGTACTCTGAGAAGCTAGGTATTCCAGTGCAACAACAATATCACCTATGAGTGGACGGAATTTTGGTTGCTCCTGGAGACACATAGCAGTTATAGCAATTGCTTGATGCAAACAGCGGGTGGGGAAGCGTCCTTGCAAAAGAGGGTCAGCCATGTGTACAAACTTTCTCCGGTCGTTAAAATATGGGCGAGACTGAAAATAATAAACCAAGTGTAAGAAATAATTTTACATGTGAAGATAACCATAGATAGTCATCTAGAAAGATAAAAGATATATTAGCATGTCAAAGAAACAAAGACAAAAGGATCATAATAGTTAATGTAGAAGGCAGAAAACATCACATTCATATATACATTAATATATGGTGAATCTAAAAGGAATCACCATCATGCAAAGCTAAGATAAATCTAAAAGGAATCACACCATTACATGCCAATGCTTTTGTAATGACAGGTGCTTTACTTTCTAATGTTTTACACTGTCAAATATAAAATAATATATGATTATGATGAATATAAAGAGGGGAACCACCAACATGCAAAGCTAATGCAGATATACTTGAAAGAGAAATTATTTTTCAAAGAATAAATATTTACCCATGAAACTAAGTTTTGCTCTCCTGGTTTTTTGCTTGTATCTATTGCCCTGCGTCCGGTGATCAACTCCAACAAAACCACACCAAAGCTGTAGATATCAGATTTGAGGGTTAATTTGCCACTCATCGCATATTCTGGCGCACAGTAGCCATATGTACCCATCACTCTGGTTGAAACATGAGTGTTGTCTCCAACAGGTCCTAGTTTAGCAAGCCCAAAATCTGACAGTTTTGGGCTGAAGTCACTGTCTAATAAGATGTTTGCAGATTTCAAGTCTCGATATATAACAGGCGGGTCTGCTTTACAATGGAGATACTCAAGGCCCCGAGCTGCTCCAACAGCAATCTTCATTCGAGAACTCCAACTTAGAGGTTCTTTGTCTGGGGCAACATCTGAAATGAGAAATAAGTTATGATCTAACTGGTGTGTTTTTTTTGTCATAAAAAGTTGGTCCACAAAGAAATACAACGAAGGATAGTCTAATTTTGGGATGTATTTCTAAGAGGAATTCCTAATAAAGCAACCTAATCATTGTTCTTCTCATAGATTTTACATGAATACGCCAAGATATTTATTAATTATCTTTAACTTTATTAAAAGTCAACCTACACGAAACTGTTATCTCTTTAAATGAGCATGCAATAACCCAAGTTCAAAACCATCCTGTCTAGGAAACTATAAGCTGCTTAGGGACCCCTGCAGCAAATAGTACTAAAATTCTAAAGGAAGAAAACAAATACAAACACGGAAGGCGCTTTTCTCAAATTTCTGTCTCTTTCTTTAGGGATAAAAAAAATCCTCGAGGCAAGTTCTCATTAATATATATAGCATTCATATTGGCAGATCAAGGGCATTGTTGTTTATTTACAAAACTAGAAAAGCAAAGAAGTCAACCATTTCATTCCACAGTGGTCTACTGTCACAACACTCCTTACACAGTTAAGCTATAAACCAAGTTCAAACAGCTCTATATATATATAGTCCAATTTTTTTAATTCAATCACAATGAATATTCCATTTAAGATGAAAGTGGACAAAAGCTTTTCATTGCATACAGACATACTTTCTTTATTATGTAATTGATTAATGGGATAACAATGTATCAACAGAAAACATGTGATATATAGCTAAAGTTAAAAAATACTAAACTTTGCAAGACCAAGACAAATGAACAAACTTTTTCACATTAAGTAAAGAAAGTGTACTGTGTACAGATACAATACAAACAGCAATTTAGACCCTAGATAAATTTACAAAACTGAAAAGCTTTCAGCTACATCATAACTACTATTAATGAATTATTAAGTGGCGGCACATGCTAAATAAATAAACAAAATAAAGTTACCAAAAAGATGATCCTCCAGAGATCCCATCGGCATGTATTCATAAACCAAAAGCCTTTGATCTCCATCAGTGCAATAGCCAATTAACTTAACAAGATTAGAATGATGCAGCAGACTTAGCATAAGAACCTCAGTCACAAATTCTTGAAAACCTTGACGACCATCATGACTTAATTGTTTTACAGCAACAAGCTGCATATAATAATATAATAACAGCATTTTAAAACAGAAACCATATTCATTCATTCATTCATACATACATAACATATCAAATAAACAAAACCCTAAAAATCAATAGCTTCAGATTCAAAATTACCTCGTTGGTCGAAAGCCGGCCCTTAAAAACTTTTCCAAAACCACCTTCTCCAATCAAATTGGCTTCATTAAAACCCCTTGTAGCTAATGCAAGCTCGCGAAAACCGAAACTAGCTGCCGCAGTACTGCTTTTGCCACTCCTCACATTCTTCCCCTTTCCCTCTGAATATTCTTTCTTCCTTTCACTCTCTACACATCCAATCCAGTAACAAATAAACATATACTCTACTAATTACTAATTTAACAGTAGCTTTAGATTATAATTCTAATACTATAATTTAATCAACATTCAACAGTAACAATAATTATTTATTTAATTGAATTGAATTGAACATCAAAAACACTTATTTAATTAATTATCAGTACCTGAAACATTGGTTCCTCCATTTCCTGTTAAATAAACACAGAAACAGTAAAATCAAAATCAATAACAGTAATTATTTAGAAAAAGCAAAATTAAAAACAAAAATTAGAGAAAGAAGAACCTTGAGTATGAGCAGATCGAGAACCATTATCAACTTCAACCCTGCTAACATCTTTGTTGCTCCGAGAAACAAAGCAAGAAAAACAACTCATCTCTTCACGAAAGAGTTAAATTCAAATTAAATTAAATTAAATTAAATTAAAAAGAAGAAAATAATAAGATCTATGTATGTATCCTTGGTCACACAGAGAGAGGATCTTGCTAGCATTTCCTCTCTCTCGCAAGACCTAGGAGACGAAGATGATGATGATGAATTAGATCAATGAAATCAACAATGAACACACTCTTTTTTTTTTTTTGTCACTAAAATAATTTAAATAATATGGTAATTTCGTAATTTATGGAATGGAATTGAATAATTAATAAATTGATAGATTTTGGATTGAAATGAAATAAGAAAGATTAGTGTATAAATTAGGAGAATTTAGAAAAATTAGGAAAATTGATTGATATGGTAGTGCAAAAAAGGAAGATAAAAATTACAAAGACGCGTAAATAAAAAACAGCCAAATTTGTTTTGTTTTTTTGTATGTTATAAATGGAAACTGAATGAAAACACTAATTTTGCGGAACTTACTTATTGTTATTGCGCGTGCACTGTAGATTTTATTTATAAATAATAAATAATAAATGTAAACGGATATGTATGTATTTTCATTGTTGGATTTTTAATTAAATTAATTTGTTGTGTTGTGTTTAGGGATGGCAAAAATATCCATACCCGCGGATATCTGCGGATAAAATCCGCTATGGATATGGAGTGGATAGTTTAATGGATATCCACGGATAAAGTAAATGGATATTTTAATTATCCACAGTTAATGAATACGGATGCGGGTTTAATACTATCCGCGCCCGCGGATATCCATACCCGCTAAATAATTAGTAAAATAACTTAAATATATCTACTTACATATAAATTATAGTATTTTATATATAAAAAAAATTGTACTTTTATATTTTATCTTTCTATTTTAATTTTTGAGAAAAAAAAAACTTTTCAACTTCTTACAATTGACAAAAAAAGAGAGCAAAATTTATGAATATTATGTGTTAATGTTTTGTCTTTAAGAAAAACTAATTTTTTTTCGATAATTTGTTCTTTTTTTTAATAAAAAAATATCATCCATGGATATCTGTTAATATCCGCGGATACTTCAATATCCGTGGATTACCCGCTTAGCGGATATCCGCACGGATATGGAGCGGACACGGATATCATATTTGTCTGATGGAGCGGACACGGATATTACACTATCCGCGTCCATGGATATCCATTGACATCCCTAGTTGTGTTGTGTTGTGTGGTAGTATATTCGGATTTTATTATAGTATTTGTGATTAATTATTTGTTCGATTTCCACTTTGGTTGCATTAATGTCTATGCGTGATTGCTGCGAGTCGCTCTCTATCCTTCTATTATCGGTCTTGTGAGCATTTATAAACGTTACGGTCCCAGCTATCATTAACGTATTTCTGTGTTTTTACTTTTATGCCCTTTTGTCCGTTCTGGATTTCCTGTGTTCACGGCCCAATTTACGAATCCAACCGTTCGATAAAGTTTATGATTTCGTGGTCCTTCGTCTTCAACTTTTTGTATAATATACTCGCAATTGGTTTAGAAAGTTAGATTTGTCTATTCCTTTAAGAAAGGAGACGTTACACAGATCTCATTAGTTCAAGTAATAAGATATTTTAGACCTTTAAATAATGACTAATACTGTATGTTAAAAATATATAGGGAATTAGATCGAACATTTAACAAATACATTTAACAGATTGTAAGGGATCGGAGAAAAATAAGAATTTTTGTTTGTTATTGAACTACTCCATATTAGATAATTTTTTGTTCATAATATAACTATAAAAATTGTGAAAATATTCATTTTATTTTCAAATATAAAAAGGCTAACTCTCTATCTCTTTTCGGTATAGTTTTTTCGTGTTTTGTATTATATTGTTTTATCTTTTACTGTTATGTCGAATGGTAACTACACATTATTACAATATCAACTAAAATCAATCTGCCAACTCTGTGAATATAGAAAATTGTTGACCAAAAACAATATGAATTCCAAGAGGGTAAGGGATGAGGAGTGTTTTCTTTTAGATAAAGTGACAATCACTACCATAAACTCACACACTCAACTGCACAACTCTGAGTTTGAACTCGGTAAAAATTTCAAATTTAGTAAAAATATTGATATTTGTCAATTGGGTTTTTTTTGACAAATATTTTTTTTTACTTTCGCACTGATTTTCGACCAACCAAAAGTGAATGACTAATCCGGCTCGTGCGTAGAGGCATGCACACTGGCCAAACATTGTTCCCCTGAGAATCGGACCCGATATTTTCCGGATATATCCTTGGAATGAGCTCCTTACCACTGAAGCCTAAACAACTTGATTTTTCTTTTTGACAAATATTTGTCAATTGAGTTAAATTTTACCTAAAAAGTAAGATTTTGATGATAGAGAAATGGGTAAACCAAGTAAGAAAGATGAAAAGTTTTTTTTCTCGCAATTTTTCAATATGGAGAGCTAAACATATTGTTCTGGTGAACATTTAAGGGAGGTGATAATTGTGTTGATTCAATAGATCATATGAGTAATTTTTGTATACAAGAAAAATGTGATGTCCTCTTCTTTGATGTATGAAGAGTCTATTTATAGACATCTTCCTCTAGGAGATCATGAATTGCTTCTCCCTTTTGTAACCGTTTTGCCACTCCTCCATTATGTTGATCATGGGTTTGGTGGACGGTTACCTCCTTTCAAGTCTTTGCTTAGTGGAGATCATGTGATGTTGTGTGTGCATACTGAGTCTTCATGATTAACAGTTGCAGTTGGGGCGAGGACGCCGTCTCCATGACGCGTCGCCGTTGAATAACTTTCCCGCCAAGTTACTCTTTTGAACTTCATGGGTTGGATAATTGAGTCATCTTGCTATTGGGCCTATGCCATTTATTTTTGGGCCGTAGTCCAGTCCACAGCCCCCCAAGCACGAGGCTCAAAGAGGCGAAGTGGTGATAGTGGTAGGACGTGGAGAAATAATTGTCCCCTACTTCGTCTTTATTGCATAATAACTTCTATAAATAATCATGTTTGCAGCGTTGATTTCCATTCATCTTTGCGTTAACTTTTCTTTGTAGTTGAGTCATGGATTCTTTTGCTCCTTGCTTAGAAATCTCATCTTGCCTCGCCTTGGGCGTGTTTGCCTCTTTTGGCGTCATCTCTTCGGCGATCATTGGCGATGTGGCGTTGTTCCGCATCGTCCCCTCTTTTGTTGGTTCGTACTTTTGTCTTCTTTGCTGCATATTAATTTTTTGTTTCCCTTCGGTGTTTTTGACAATCTTGAAGGACTGGGTTATGCTAAAATACTGGTGCCACAGAGAAGATGATGGGCGGACTCGCCCTAGAGAAAATAATGTGGCGACGTGGTGGCGTTTTCTTTTCTTTTTCAGAGTGACCATAGGCGACTTAACACCGTTGGACCAACTTCTTTTTTTCTTTGAATTTTGTATCTTGATTTCAATCAATGAATTTCATTGACTCTGAATGAGTTTATTCTTGCCTCTATCGCCCTTGGGCGACTCGTCTCATATCTCTTTGTTTATGGCATCTTGGAGGATAATCTGTCTATTTAAGATAAAAATCTGTTAGTAATAAAAGTAATGCATAGAGTTACCTTTAATTGCCCTTTATAGCATATTGTTTGTTTTTTGGCGTCTCCTGTTTGCGAGGTTGCGCCATGATCTTTTGATCTGTATTTCTTTTTCTTTTCTTCGTTCCCAACTCGTAAGATTTACGGGTAACGTTTTGGACTTTCAACCATGCTTCGAATTTTTGGACGTCCCCCACTTGTAAGTTTAAAGGGTAACGCCTAGGATTTTCAACCTGATTTTAATTTTTTTTGGACGCCCCCCACTGAAAAGTTTAAAGGGTAACGCCTAGGATTTTCAACCTGATTTTAATTTTTTGGACGTCCCCCACTGAAAATTTTAAAGGGTAACGCCTAGGATTTTCAACCTGATTTTAATTTTTTGGACGCCCCCCACTGAAAAGTTTAAAGGGTAACGCCTAGGTTTTTCAACCTGATTTTAATTTTTTGGACGCCCCCCCACTAAAAAGTTTAAAGGGTAACGCCTAGGGATTTCAACCTTATTTTTACTTTTTTTGTCAATCACAAGCACAAAAGCGAGGAGGCAGAGTGTTTCAACTCGTTTCCGTCGTATTCGACTCGTAAGATTTAAGGATAGCGCCGTTTCTTTTTTAGACGTTCCCTACTCGTAAGATTCACGGGTAACGCCATGGTGTTTCAACTCGTTTCCGTCGTACCCGACTCGTAAGATTTAAGGATAGCGCCGTGTCTTTTTTAGACGTTCCCTACTCGTAAGATTCACGGGTAACGCCATGGTGTTTCAACTCGTTTCCGTCGTACTCGACTCGTAAGATTTAAGGATAGCGCCGTGTCTTTTTTAGACATTCCCTACTCGTAAGATTCACGGGTAACGCCATGGTGTTTCAACTCGTTTCCGTCGTACCCGACTCGTTAGATTTAAGGATAGCGCCGTGTCTTTTTTAGACGTTCCCTACTCGTAAGATTCACGGGTAACGCCATGGTGTTTCAACTCGTTTCCGTCGTACCCGACTCGTAAGATTTACGGATATCGCCGTTTCTATTTCTGACGTTTCCTACTCGTAAGATTCACGGATAACGCCATGGTGTTTCAACTCGTTTCCGTCGTATCCAACTCGTAAGATTTACGGATATCGCCGTTTCTATTTCTGACGTTTCCTACTCGTAAGATTCACGGATAACGCCATGGTGTTTCAACTCGTTTCCGTCGTATCCAACTCGTAAGATTTACGGATATCGCCGTTTCTATTTCTGACGTTTCCTACTCGTAAGATTCACGGATAACGCCATGGTGTTTCAACTCGTTTCCGTCGTATCCAACTCGTAAGATTTACGGATATCGCCGTTTCTATTTCTGACGTTTCCTACTCGTAAGATTCACGGATAACGCCATGGTGTTTCAACTCGTTTTTTCTTTCTTTTTCTTCTGTCAATCACAAGCACATAGGCGAGGAGGCAAAGCATTTCAACTCTAATTTTCTTTTGTGTCTTGTTCCATATATTTCCTTTGTCTCATTGTTTTTTGTGATCGCCTCTTGAGAGAGTGTTGTACTCAAAGCACATGTAAGAAAATACAAAGATCAATATGAGTAAATGAAATTACTAAAGAATGGAAATAGAACTATAGCACTTGTGACAAATTAAAATTATTATAAGCAAGCATATATATCGTACTATTTGATAGGCTTAGTACATAAAAGCATTCCACACAACCAGCCATATTTATTCTTAATTGGATGCTAGTATGGATAGGGGTTTCTAACAACATAAAGAAGATAATGTTGATATTTTAAAAATGTGGAAAACTTGTTGTCAATGAAAGAAGAAAGTCATGAGCTACTAAAGATGTCTTCAAAGAGGACTAAACTCCAACACTTAGTTTATCCCATAACAATTAACTTATCCTCTTCCACAATTGCAATAACTTTTTTCAGATTAAATAAAATTATAAATCTCATTTAATAAAGCCAAATCTTATCATAAAACTAAATTTATTCTTCAATCTTCACACAAGAAACAACTCAAGAAAGGAAACAAAGACAGGTTCGGGCACTGTATAACAACTCAGTAGCTTTTGCATACTTGGATGATTTCTACTGCATTTCTTCAAGTCAAAAGAATGTAACTAAATTGTATAGTACACATGACTTATCCTCCTGATATAAATTTTGCTTTCATTTTTCCACTTGGATACTAAGTAATTGTTTTCTTTCTCAACAAAACTTGATCAAATAATAATTACCAAACAAGGGAGCTAATTACTGAACAAATAATTATATGCTTTGGATTATGCTGGGAAATATAAATGCAAAAAATAAAATAAGTCATTTTGAAAGCCATTTTGAGTTTAGGTCTCAAAATTTTCAAACTGTAAACTATCTCAGTGCTTCCAAAAACAGCTTCTTGCATAACTCAATTTCAAACATAAGACTATAAAATCGATGAAATTTACCGGAGTTTGGAATGATACCACCTGGATTATGGTCGTTTAAACCGGCAGATGATCTGTATATGTTTGAATTATAACTTGAGTCGTTTACCATCGTACTTTGTTCTCCTCACGTCTTCTTACCTCTCACGTCGTAGTCCACTTTGCATCTTATTCATCCTTAAACCGCCATAGTTCCGACATTTGCTCCCGTTTCCACAAAACAGTTACGTGATTTTGACGGCGATGATGTCCATATTTGAAATAATGATGAGGGAAGTTCCAGCACCGCCGACAGTTGGCAGCGAGACGACGATGTTGGACGGCGACAATGGTTCGGCGAGACGGAGAGTTTAGATCCACGTCATTGATCAAACAAAATTAAACATGAATGAATCAAATTAAAATAGAAGCAAATAGCATAACATCAATTATTACTTATATAATCACAAGATGGAACTAAATGCTAATTATCAACTTTGAAGTTGCAGTATGATATGCATCAAAATATGAAACTCTTATATTTTCCTAATACTAAAAAGTAGAAAACGGCAAATCAAATGCACTCGTCCTTGTGGCAAATCAAATGCCGGTATTAGAAGTGGCATACAATTGACATGTATAGAGTGATGGGCAAATTAAATAGTGAATGCATAGTGAAAGGACTGAGCCATAGGATTCATCTATTACAAGCAATCACACTATGGGTTTGCAAACTAATGATTAAATACCAAATGCAAACTAATGATTTATATAAAAATATATGAAATGTCGCCTTACATTTCTGTCCTTTCTGGATCTTGTTATTTATTTCTTTGATTTTGCAATTGTTTCTATTGATTACTTATTTGCTAATAGAGTGCTAATAGAGTGCTAATATATAATTGTATGTAGTCATAAATCATGAAATGTTCAATCAAATTATCACGAAACAGACCACTTACATCGTCTTTAAGGCTATCCCCGACCATTATTACTTCGTTTGGCTGAACGTCCCAAAGAGAACAAATATGCAGCAGTGGAGTTGGATCAGGTTTATAAGGACGAAATTCCCTGCTTAATGCCTTCGCAAACACCTTTACATCTTTTGGAGGAGGAAAATGCCTCGGTTTGAAAAATCATACTATACATATATGAATGAGTATGCATCGACCAAAATAGCATGGAATTGAATTTATCTCCTGATGAATGAAACTTGAGGCCTGGGAATCATTTTACCGAGGCCCCACGGTGGGCGCCAAAATGTTCTGGTGAACATTTAAGGGGGGTGATAATTGTGTTGATTCAATAGATCATATGAGTAATTTTTGTATACAAGAAAAATGTGATGTCCTCTTCTTTGATGTATGAAGAGTCTATTTATAGACATCTTCCTCTAGGTGATCATGAATTGCTTCTCCCTTTTGTAACCGTTTTGCCACTCCTCCATTATGTTGATCATGGGTTTGGTGGACGGTTACCTCCTTTCAAGTCTTTGCTTAGTGGAGATCATGTGATGTTGCGTGTGCATACTGAGTCTTCATGATTAACAGTTGCAGTTGGGGCGAGGGCGCCGTCTCCATGACGCGTCGCCGTTGAATAACTTTCCCGCCAAGTTACTCTTTTGAACTTCATGGGTTGGATAATTGAGTCATCTTGCTATTGGGCCTATGCCATTTATTTTTGGGCCGTAGTCCAGTCCACATATGAATTGGGAGCATATTTTAGAGTATTTTGGATAAATTTTCAAATTCATCACATCTTGATAATACTCATCATTCATAATATTTTAATTTCATTTTCTTCAAAGTGCTTGAATCCTCTACTTTTCCGTTTGTTTCATTCCTTCATAATTTTATATTTTATGATACTCGTATATCTTTTACTCCAATAAAAAATTCATCCACAAGTTGCTTGGTTCGGTGTAAATGGAGGGGAGGGGAGGTGAGGGAATATTTTTAATTAAATGTGTTTGGTTCAATTTTTAAGAGGGGAGGGAGATGAGAGGAGGGGAGCAAAATCCCTCATAAACTCAATTTTTGCTTCCCTCCAAATTGGAGGGATTTGGAGGGGAGGGGAGGGGAGGGGAGGCAAGCTACATAATTGCAACTTTAATTATAATGACATACTTATCCTCATATTTATTTAAAATACCAAAACTATCCTTACTTATATTTTTTATGTTGTTAACTTGCTAATTTTTATTATCATATTTATCATTATTATCCATCCATATATTAATTTTGTTAAGACATGTTTACGCTGTATTACAATATTTCCATACAACTTTTTCTATCAAAATTTCCATACAATATTTTTTTACGTTGAAATTAAGATTATTTCAATTATTTTAATTTTCTCTTTTTTGTCCTTAACGTTAATAGTGATACACTGATACCCTTTTTTTTATATATTTTTTATTTTGTTTAAACTTTGTTTTGTTACATTGATTTCCATGTATATGTATATGTATTATTAAAATTTAATTTAAATTTATTTATTAGGTTGGATCGATCATCAAGATCAGAAAATTATTATCAATATATAATTTGATTTGTGAAGTTTTTGAGTCTATTGAGTTTTTATATTTAAATATTTATATAGCGGATAATTTTAAAATTATGAAACTGTAGTAGTAATATTATAAGGATAAAAAAGTAATTTAGTTTTATCATTCATCCCCTCCCCTCATGAACCAAACATATTTGCAATTAAAATCCCTCCCCTCCCTTCCCCTCATCTCGTTTGAACCAAACATATAAATAATTAAAAGATTTCTCCTCCCCTCCCCTTCCCTCCCCTCCCCCTCATTAAAATCTCTCCCCTTCTCTCCTCTCAATTGAACCAAACAGACCCTAACTCACAAATATCATTTTTTTCTCTCGTCCATATTTCGTATTCTCTCTCCCATTTTTACATTTTAAATGCATGAAATTAATATTTCTTTTAAAAAAAGCAACATGAAATTAATATTTGAATTCTATGAAACTCAAATTTTAGGTATTTTAGTTAAACAACTTTGACTAAAGCTATATATGGAATACAAAATCTCACATGACATGCCAAAGTATCTTTTTTTCTCTCTTCCATATTTCATATTCTCTATCCAATTTTTACATTTTAAATGCATTAAATTAATATTTTAATTCCACGAAACTCATTTTTTTAGGTATTTTAATTAAACAAATTTGACTAAAACTATCGAACACAAAATCTCACATGACATACCAAAATAATATTTCATTGTTACGATACATACCCCTATATGCTACTTCTATCGGAGATTCTTTGATTTGCATTATCACTGTAATAATGTACCAAAGTGCAACTGAGAACAAAATGACTGCTTCAATTAAAAAACGGTAATTAAAGAAGCATAAAACTAAATCATATACCTTAGCTAAATAATGCATCAACGTGTTATTGATAATTTAATGTATTTGATCTATAATATGGACTAGATATGTTAGATTTTAAATGAATCTAAAATGTCACGTTTTTCTTGTATTAAGAATTGGATTGAGTAGTATTTCACTACATAAAATAAAAATTAAAGATTGACTAATTAGTAAACAAATGGGTGCACAATCTACATACAACTTGGGAAGGATTTGACAAATATAAAAAGTGCAGCCCTTGATAAAAAAAAAAAGTGAAGCAATGTGTTTAGTTTGGCAACTTATGAACTTCAAATTTTTGAATTTTTATTATGAATTAATATTTGATAGGGTTTTTTGTTTGTTGTTAATTTTCTGTTAGTATCTTACCCAAAAAAAATTCTGTTAGTATATTCTACGATAAAAAATATATGCACATCTATGGATTATTTAAGAAGCCTTATCACTTATTTAAAAATTAGAGAGGAGTGAATTTGTATTAGCTTTGGAGTCCAACAAAAAATTGGTCATTGAAATGAACATAGCGACAAAATTTCATAAAAAAGACAAAAAAATAATTAATAATGTATATAATATAAAAAATTAAAATGTTCACCTTATTGAGTGTTATAAAATTGAGAAATTTTGAAAAATATTGTCCGCTATTTAAGTAGCGGACGTTATAACAGTAAGATATTTTTGAGTGTATCCGCTATTTAAGTAGCAAATAGAGGTAGTTTAATAAATTCGTATAGCACGCGAGAAAATAGGTAGAGTGGCAAAAATATTTTTCTTTATGAATTTGTGCAAAACAGGGTCATAAAGCTAACTGGCCCAAATTATTCAAATACGACCCAGTAGCTATTGTTGACAAAGAAAACTTATCTTCCCCCCATGTTTCTTGCATGCCCTCAAATCTTCCCTTTTTATCCTTGTTAAAAAATGTTGGAATGCGTTTTTTGAATTTTTTTCCTTTAATAAAAACTTTGGAACGTGTTTTCCGAATTGGAACTAAAAAACTTCGACAAACGCGTTCCGAAGTTTTTATTCAAGGGTAAAATTAGAATTTTAGAGGGTAAAAAGGAGTTATGGGCTGGGAAGAGAAAATTTCGTTGACAAAAATGTGGAATTGAACTTTAACCAAGGTGTATGTTTACGATGCTATGAAGAGTGCTTTTGAAATGTTTGGACTATGATTTAAATGTTCCAAATGTCTAGATTTGTCATAATGTTGAGTAGTACTCCCTCCGGTACCAATTATAAGAGAAAAAAGCAAAAAACATCAATACCAAGGAGCACATCAATTGTTGTAATTTTTCCACCTAATTACCAAATATACCCTTATGATCAAATGATTTGTTCTTACATAGAAAAAGAAACAAACCTGACACAGCTTCACTTGTCCACACGTGTCTACAAAATGACCCTCTTTTCTTGTAATGAAGAAAAAAATTTGCAGACTTTTCAAACATAAGAAGCAAGCTCTTTGTCTTCCTAACTTCCTTCTACATCTCACGTAAGTGGTAGAAACACACCAAAATGAAAATCAAATTTCCCACCAAAATTGTTTTACTAGATTTCCCTCCAAATCCAAAACAAATTCACAAATTTTGCATAAGTATATTTAAAGGACATTAATGAACAAACTTCCAGTTTATTAAGATTAAAACATGCCACTTGATATAAGCATGAATGTTGATTTCACAAACACTAATGAAGAAGACACAAATGTAAATCATTTTGATTTAAATCATCCCCCATGCCTTGATGAACTGCAGTTTGATTTAAACTACCCCCCTAGCCTTGATGATGATCACACTAGTCAAAGTTTAGCATGTTTTAATGAGGGTGAAGTTAATTGTGAGCCAAACCAATCACAAAGCTTGTCTCTTGAAGGTGAAGTTAATTGTGAGCCAAACCAGTCACCAAGCTTGTCTCTTGAAGGTGAAGTTAATTGTGAGTCAAACCAGTCACCAAGCTTGTCTCTTCAAGAAGATGCTTACCATATTGATCTTTTGTTGAATGGAGATGAAGGTTAGTACTTAGTAGTGAAACTAGGGGCTACTGTCATGGTAAGAAACTCATTGATTACAAATTGTGTGTGTTTCCCTTGGGTGTGGTTATTCTATGGTGTCAGGAATTGGTTTTTGGTTTTTAGCCTCACATTACTTGCATGTGTTTTGTCTGATACATAGTTGGTGTTTTGTATGTTGGGTTAGCCTCACATCACTATTCTTTTGGCTTTATTCAATGCTTGTTTCACATGTCATACTATGAACTTATTTTATTTGTCTAAATTGTATGTGCATTATGTAACAAATAGCTAAACTTACAGCTAAAAATATACTATTGCATTGACATGTTGACAGGTGAATCAAGTGTTCGAAAAAATGATGATCTTGTCAAGGCAAGTGAAGGTGGATTTGATATTAAATTGACTTGTCAACCACCAAATTCTCCTGATTTAAATATTTTGGACCTAGGATTTTTTAATGCCATTCAGTCTTTACAACATAAAGTATCTGCAAAATCAGTTGGTGATCTTGTCAAGGCAGTGGAAAATTCATTTGATGCATTTTCCACAATACAATCAGATAAAATTTTCATAACTCTTCAATCATGTATGGTTGAAATAATGAAAATTAAGGGATCAAACAGGTACAAAACTCCTCACATGAAGAAAGATTCTATGTACAACCAAGGTGAATTACCATCTCAATTGAGTTGTGATCCATCATTGATTCAAGAGGTCACCCAATATCTTGAAAATTTAAATGCTTTTTAAGCATGAGAATGAACATAATTTTGAAAAGCAATATTGAGAAGCTTATAATGTCATCTTGGAGTATTTTGGTATATGGGGTTATGAAGAAAAATATGTAGTTTTTTTTTGTGTTAATGAACTAGTCTGTCTTTTTTGTTACCATGTTCTTGCAAGAAAGTAAATTAATTAAAGTGTTATTTCATGCAATTGGGTATATGGTACTTATGAACAAATTTCTCTTTATTGTGTAAGGATTGTTAGCTAAATAAATGAAGAGACTAATGGAAGAATTGAGAAGAAACTTGTAAATTCATATTAGTGGAACTATATCACACATTGATACACATATAATGCAGAACTATAACAACACAACATATATATACGTAGACACATGTTGATGAATTACAATACACATGTAGAACTATATCACCCATTGTGAGAAATGATTTTGGCTCATAGTTATAAAATGAAATGCAAAATCTAAACTATCAAAATAAATATACTGCATAACATGCCACTAGTAACAGAAAATTAAAACATTCAATGGAAAAGAGGAGAAAATCGCATAATACATTTGTTCCATTAAAGATAAGTACATTGTCATCCATTGCAAAAGGATAAGATATTACAAAAGTACATTGCTAGTGAACAAAATGATCAAAATAAACTTGAAGTTAGAGCATTCAAAAACACTAGCAATTCAAAATCTCATTACATGGTGATCTTTAAGTTAACTAGTAGAAACGATTCATATATATCTTCAGCATAGTAAAAACCTCATTGTTCAAAGCTTCAGTTTCAAACCCAAAATCATAGCCTTCCTTTGGATATTTGTTAGGATCAAGCTGATTCTTATCATCAAAATGCAATCCAGTTAAGAAATTCTCATACCAACATTTGTCTCTGACTCTGAAGATGCTTTGAACCTCCTCCATATCAGCATATTCTTCACCCTTGTCCATTGAATCCTCAACAATCTCTTCAGCAAATTCACATAAATACTCATACCAACATTTTTGTCTGACTCTGAAGATGCTTAGAACCTCCACAATATCAGCATATTCTTCACTCTTGTCCATTGAATCCTCAACAATCTCTTCAGCAACCTCACATAAATCCTCTGGTAATTTGTTCAAATCAAAAAAGTTCTTCACTTTCATATTGTTTTCATGCTCTCCATTCTCTTTGACAGTGGAAACATAAAAAGTTTCTTCAATGGAACCCATTATGAATGTTACTCCAAGGCTTTACTAAACTCTACCACTCATAGTAGTAGATGTACTACTGCACGCCTTATAAAAGCCTCAATCTCTCCTTGTACGGTAAAAAAAGGTCCCACTTTCTCCACTTTGAAAGCAACCTTTTGTATGCCTATTTTTGTTTTCTTCTTCTGAACATGCAGCCTGCATTTCTAACTTTACAAGTAACGTGTGGAGTACTACTACTACATTGGAAACCAAAAATAAAGTGATACAATCAAGAAGGGTAAAAATGACATTTACATATTAAATAGACATTAAAAGTTGTGCTTTTTCTTATATTAAGGACTAAAAATTTCTCCAAAAATCTTCCTATATTAAGGACCGGAGGGAGTATTCAATTACTCCCTCCGGTCCTAAATATAAGAGAAAGTTTACTTTTTAGATTCATTGAGAATATAATGTATCTGGACTATATTATGGACCAAATACATCAGATTCTTGATGAATCTAAAAAGTAAACATTCTCTTATATTTAGCACCAGAGGGAGTAGCTTAGATTCAATAACTGCCAAACAAGTCTGCTTTCTTCTCCATTGACGTCGAATTCAAATTTATTGCTTTTTCGCCTTCTCTCGGCTCCTAATAGCCTTATAGAATGAAATCCATATTAATAAAGTATCAAAGATGGGAAGCAGGCATGCCCTTGAGATGTAGAAGGACTGATCTTTTCATGTTGACACTTGACATATATTGTGTTTTGTAAGATTGATCGTTTTGAGGTTTCAGCGGATTATCGTGATATGCAAATATTGATGATGAAAATATGCATATTTTCTATTTTGAGTTTCAGATGAAAACTTTAGCTTCACAAGATGAGTCTTAACTGTTGCACTTGCACATGACATGGTTTGATGTTCAAAAAAGTGATAAGGCTCCTTTTGATTTTTGATTTTTTTTTTTTTTTGGAAGTAAGGTTCCTTTTGATGCATCATTTAAGAACACTCCATTACATTAGTTATATAAATTGTGAAAAAAAAAATTAAATGTTCACATTAGTTGATGTTACATCAATCACAATTCGTACATATAACTTTGAAATTGTGAAATAAAACATAATAATTTAGTATTCTTTTTTGGTAAGAATATAATTTAGTATTCAATTTAATATAAAATTTCTTAAGAGAAAATGATATAATTAAAAATTTATTTATATTTATAATTGATAAAAATAGATATTAAAAAGAATATATAATCGAGATATTAAACTAATGTTTTGATTTGATAACTGATAAGTGAGTAGTTTTTTTTTTTTCTTTTTAATAAAATGAAAATGTTTTTATCAATTGGGCTGAATGAGTCTCTTTTTGCGGGCCATCTATTTAAGCCCAAAGTAGTTTAATGGCTTGATGTTTTATAAAGGAACCAGGTTTTTAAGGTTAAAAACTAACCAATTTTGTGTGTTGTCTGCTGTTGCTCTGTCTTCTGCGTAAGCAAGCCGGTGAGACGGAGCGGGAACGAATTTTGTCCTCTTCAAATTTATAAAGTTCGGATATTCACAAACTTGTTTTAATTTTTAACGGGGATGAAAATTAAAACCCCAAACTCATACTTAATGGATTTTGGTGTTTTTTTATTAAAAAAATAGTTAAAAGTAGAAAATTATTTTGTTTCAACAATATTTATAAATAGAAAAAAAAATTGTTTGATACTCAACTTAAAAATATGAATGTAATAATCTATAAAAAAAATGAATGTAATCTAGAGTTTGTTTCAGAATTTCTAATTTAAAATGTAATCTAGTAAAATGTAATTTAATAGAAGTTGGGTGGGTCCGGGGACGGATTCAGGGTGAGTATCAATATTCCTATTACCCGCCCCAACATTATCTTTTAAGATCGGGAAAACCCAAACCCAAACACAAGCTCAATCAACTCGAATTTTTTCCGTCAAAATTGAAGCCGGGCGAGCGGATACCCACACTATGGATTATTTTTCCATACCTTCCGTATTACCGTAATAATTATTTGTAATGAATTACTAGAACATCTAAAATACAAATTCACCAAAATCACCAAATATTATTATCGCATGTTGGGTCAGCCCCGACTATTTGTTGTTCCTGCTTATTATTAAAAATCATTCTCTAATAAAAAATGATTTTTTTTAAAGAATTATCCTCTCTATTTGTAAAGAATTTGGTTCTTCCGATTTCTAGTGGAACCTACTGATGAGTCATCATCTTCATCAGTCACTTTTGTAACTTTTTTCTTTATTTTATTTTTTAGAAATATTTTGTGTTAAGAATCCTGGTTTTGAAAAGTTTTTTAAAATTTATTTTTAAATATTTCACAAAGCTATAGTTAAAATTATGCAAAAAATGATAATATTGAGATTTGAACCTAAAGCCTTCTACCCACCAATAAAATAGTCTACCACTAATCTATTGATGAACATTTAATATTATTGAGCATCGATAATATATAACTATTATTATAAAATTTCAAAATCTTAAAGTCTCAAAATTTTGAGGTTCGACGTTGCTACACATCTAACACATGTATTGCAGTCTGGCTTGATTGCATCTTATCATGTATATTTTTATTTCTTTTTTTTTTTATCTTTTATACTCTACATGTCTAAAAACAAACAAAATTCTAGACAACAATTTTTTATGCATAAACGTAATTTCCAAAAATAAACATTTAAAATTAGAATAAAATGGTTAATTTAAAAAAAATGAGTACTCTTCATCCCAAAGTATATTACCATTTCGCACATTTAAAAAAGTATCCTTAAAAATGTAGATGACTTACTTGAGATTTATGAAAATAGTAATAGTTATAAAATATTATATTGAAATTAAATTGTCTAATTCAAATATTTCGAAACAATTTTCTATCTTATTATATTTTTTTGAAAAAAAGAGAGGGGAAGCTTAATTTGAAAATAAGTTTTATTTTATTTGAAAATAAATTCTTTTCTTCAAATATATATATTTTTTAATTTAGTCAAAAAATATATATATATATTTTTTAATTTAAATAAAGAGAGTAGAATGCATTGGGCAAGAAGAATGAGACATAAAGGAAATAAAATACCAGGACTTGCTGCCGACTTGTTTGGTATTTTCACCTCCACCTGTCAGACAAGAAATGTCGTGCTAAAGCTAAAGACAGCCCATCCAATTCATATTACAGTATCATCTAGGGTGGACAAGATTTTCCAAACTGATCCGAATTTGACATAATTGATAAAAGAAATTGAATATTGGATGGTAGTGGAACGGGTCACGGGTTAAACGGGTGAACAAATTTGAATTTAAATGGATTGCAACGGACGGGTTCGGATTAGATTTTCAGACCCAACGAAATTCGAATTCGACCGACGAAGTAACTTTTATGACCACATAGTATAACAACTCTAGTAGATCACAGGTGTGATTTTGACTAAAAGTTTAAGTGAATTTTTCGTTTCACTTATTTATATTTTCAATGAGCTGGTTTTACACTTTCCACTTGTCAAACTCGTCTCATATTTCCATGATTTCATCATTTTCATAATCCAGAGTTCTATCAAACTCGTCTCACACTTCATCCCTCCATGACTACTATTTTTGTGTTGGTTTTGAATCTCTTTATATTATTCTCATTCTTTTTTTTATTATTTGTTATTTTATTTTTCTAAGCTTCTTTTCAATTTTTTCGTCACATCTATACTTTTTTTCCTGTCTTCTTTCTTTAAATTTAATAGTGTATTGTTTGATTTTTGAGTTTGGGGAGGAAGTCCGAGCGCACAGAGGGTTGAACAATTCTTAACTTATTGCCTAAATTTACAAAAAAACCCACCCAATCCAAACTGTCACCCGACCAAACCATAATCCGACCAAACCGAAGCTCTAAGTGGACGGAAGCGGACTGAAATATTTAAACCGTGGGTTGTTTTGGATGGACAATTTTCGGTCTGAATTCGATCGAAACCGACCGTTGTCCGCCCTTAGTATCATCTTATAGCTTATATATCTTTACATGGTTTCAACTTAATTACGTAATTATATTATTATTTTCTATTATCATCATCATTATTATTTTGTTTTTATCACATGTCTTTTTCTTTTTGAAAGGCACAAGTCTTCTTCTTATCGAGTTATCATGTATATATATTAAATTAATATGCTTTCATACTTAGCTAAATCAAAATATATAATAATTTCTTTTTTCGTATAAAAAATAATATTAATTCTACTTATATCCATTGAGACAATTATTTTATTCTCTCTATATAACTTGTACTTTTATATAATTTTTCTATTATAAGCTCAAAACCTTCCAACTTAACAATGCTCCCAGTTTTATTGATAAATACAATGCTGTCAGCTTATATCCTATTTGAATATTTATTTCATTGGAATCTAGGGTGTGTTTGGTAAGTCCAATAAGCTAGCTTATAGTTTATTGGACTAGCTTATAAGTTTGTTTGAAAAAAATAGACGTGTTTGGTAAAAAGCTTTTCACATTAGCTTATAGCTTTTTTTGAGATGCTATTTCAAGTAGCGTTTGAGCTTATAGATTATAGCTTTTTATAGTTATTTTCATTTTTAACCTTTAATTTTATTATTTTTTATAAAAAAAATTATCCACTAAAGAGAATAACTATCCACTACATGTGCTTTTATGTAATTTTATATTTATTAACCACTTTAAAAGCTAATTTTACCAAACACTTTAATTTCAATTAGCTAGCTTTTCAGCTATCAGCTATAAGCTAGCTTTTCAGCTATCAGCTAACTTATCAGCTATAAGCTAGCTTATAGCTTAATTTTACCAAACAGACCCTATATCTATTTTCGTTAAAGTATAAATAATTTTTATTAATAAACAAACTTATGTTTTATTTATCATGTTGTAATTGTTAGTTTTGTTTATAATCATTCAGTTTTCAAAAAGAAAGAGTCCTAATAATCCAAACTCAAAATTTAGACAAAATTATGTTGCATAAAATTTAAACTCAAAATTTTCTCAGACAATTCTTTCTCTATAAAATGAATTTGAATATATAATTTGATATCTTAAATAATATTTAATTTTTTATTTAAATATTAAATTTTATCGATATAAAGTTTTCTTATTATTACGGATTATTATTATTGGTTATCATGATATTTTTTTATTATCTATATCTATAATGACAATGAGCTATGTGATGTTTGATTTGCTGATTCGACGAGAAACAAAATGATAAATAGATTATGATTCAACATTTTTCTCCAATAAAAATAACAACTATTAATTATTAATATTGGTCATTTTAATTTTTTTATCACCACTTACTGATATTATTTAAAAAATTTGTTTACTAATTAAAACATGTTATAGAAGTAGTATTACCTTATAGTTTCTTTTTCTATACAAAATAATGTTATACAAATTACTTTATAGGAATATTTTTTTTAGACTCTAAGCCCAACTCAGTGTTGAGCTTGACCTAGTAGCGCATTGACCCAAAATTGCACGTTTCTGCTCAACGGTCACAAAAGCTAACACTTGTGCGATGAAATTGTGAATAGACAAAACCTATTAAAAGAAAAAAAATATATAAATAAGTTCATAACAAATACTGTAATAGATATAGAAATATTTCTTTGGGTGGTGTATAACTATAAATAGATATAGAATAGTAGAAATATTTTTAAAAAAAGAATATTATTATTGAAGAATAAAGGAAGATGGTGCAAGCACGTAAAGGTGTTGCTCCCTCGCTATTAACTTTGCTTATGGAATCAGAAAAGTTGGCATACAGATCCTCCACAACTATTTGACTTCTCTTTCAATATGTTAATACATCTCATACCACTACTCATCACTCAATCACAAATCAAAATCACACATACACATAATCGACATAAACATTCATTCACATTATTATTTATACAAACAATTATAGTGACTAGTGTCTATTTCTCTCATATTCCCAATTCCCATTCCTATTTATGAATAAGACTCAACACAAGACAACACAACACAAGTGCTAAATTAACCTCACACCAAAATCACCAATACACACCATCATATCATATCATATTATCATATCATATCTCTCTTTATAGAAAATAAAATATGATTCCTAATAAGAAGCCTTCTTCACCATCACATAATAACGATAATAATCATCCATTAATCATACACCCCTCTTCAATTACCAACATTATTTTTATCAACAATTCAACAACATTCATTAATAGTCCTTGGGAAACCATGAGACGAAAACCACGAACAACCCTTCTCATTTCTTTACTAGCCATTCTTTTATTCGCTGCATTTACTCTTCATCTCTCTCGCGACGCCGTTTCAACTTGGCAACCAGATTATGACCTCGACGATCGTCCAAGAAAATTATACGCGGCAGAAAATCACGTTCTCGTTGTTCATAACATTACAAAAAACAACAACAACAACAACATCGTCAACGAGTTTTCTCATCAATCACGTCATGTTTCATCGATAAACTACAAACACATTTTCTCAACCGTTTCAGTTTTATTACCAGATTGGGAGATTCTCGTTCTCGTTTCACCAAACACGGTTTTATCTTCATACGATGAATTCAACTGTCTTTTCCGAACCGGTGATATGACTCCGGCGAAATTCTCCGGTATTTTACCTTACACCAACCGTACAACGTTCAAGTGCTACCTGCCGCATAAGGTTCGTCGCCGGAGAATATTTACACAACCTATGTTGGTTACCGGAACTTCAATGGAAGATGAAATACAAGATCAATCTCCGGCGCCGGAGTTGATAAGATGGAATTTTATGGTTTACGAGACTTTTTCAACGGAAGACGACGTCGTTTTGTTTGCTAAAGGTGTGAATCATCGACAAGGCTACTATAGACCTCCGACGGAACTCAACTGTGTTTTTCATATCGGTGACGGGATTCGAACCGCCGTAACAAGCTCCGTTCAAGAGGTTTTCCGATGTCCGCATCCAGATCCGTTTGATTTGGATTCGAATTCCAGAATTGGAGTTTCCCTCGAGATTATTGCAGAAAACATCGTGGTTCCTTCTGTAGCATATTACACATCCAGGCCCAATTCTAAGCCCAAACCAAATTACGTAGCTGTTCATGAGTTTGGGCCAGAGGTCCATTTATTGGCCCAGCCCAAATATTTTCTATGTGCATGCACTATGGTTTATAATGTGGCGAAATTCTTGCGGGAATGGGTTTTGTATCATTCAAAAGTGGGGGTTGAAAATTTTATATTGTATGATAATGGAAGTAATGATGATTTAGAAGGAATAATCAAGGAGCTTAATGAAGAGGGTTATAACATAACCACATTATTTTGGATTTGGCCTAAGACTCAAGAAGCTGGATTTTCACATAGTATTCTATACTCAAAATCAAAGAATTTATGCACTTGGACCATGTATGTGGATGTTGATGAATTCATGTATTCTCCCTCTTGGGGTAATATTGGAAATGAAAATTTTCATGGGGACCACATACATGGACACGGTCATAGTAAAAATGATTTACCTTCGTTGAAATCAATGTTACCGCGAGAACACGGTAATTTCAACGATGGTAAAATTGGACAAGTGTCAATGAGGTGTTTAGAATTTGGACCATCTGGTCAACGACAACACCCGATAGAAGGAGTAACACAAGGTTACACGTGTCGAAGGAAAGTGGAACAAAGACACAAATCAATTGTGTTGGTTGAAGCAGTTGATAGAAGTTTATGGAATGTGATACATCATTTTCAGGTGAATGAGAAAGAGGGGTTTATAGCAAATCAACTTGGTCCTGAAGAAGGTTTGGTGAATCATTATAAGTATCAAGCATGGGATGAGTTTAAGGGTAAGTTTAGAAGAAGAGTTTCAGCTTATGTTGTGGATTGGAGACAAAATGAGAATCCAAATTCTAAGGATAGGACTCCTGGGTTGGGATTTGAAGCTATTGAACCTAATGATTGGACACAAAGGTTTTGTGAAGTTAGAGATCAAAGATTGAAATTGTTGACACGTAAATGGTTTGGATCATTTACACATAATGGATTTAGAATGGCTTGGCAAACATGTTGAGCATTTATTTTTTCATTGATTGATTCTTAAAATAGCTTTTTGATTTAGAAGGGACAGATTAAACATGGATCATACAATACATGGATAGAAAAAAGTTGAAAACTACTATAGTGGGGTTGGATTGTATTGGGTGGATTCATTATAGGGATCTCTTACATTTTGTTTTTCTATTCCAATTTTTTTGTGCCTGGAATAGAATTTGGATTTCATTATTCATAAATGAAATTCACCCCTTTCTACACTTTGGTTGATCCATTTACCCTTAATTTCTAATTAGTTTGTTCATTATTTTAACTAGCAAAGCAAAACATTTCATCTAATGGTTCTCATGTAATGTGAAATACAAACCTAGTAAATGCACCACACATGAGTTATCATTGACATATTTGCAAACAATAGTCACTAATGTTTTTTTTTTTACAATACTAGTGCTTTTAAAACAACTGTCCATGTCTAACCCTAATTCTTTCTTTTCTTCCTCTTGCGGCGGCAGCTTACTTTCTTTGTTGATTTTTCTTGTTTATCACTTAGAGAGGGGTGGTTTAGGATCAATTTTGATCCGAAATCACCCCTCTTGATTGTTTTTTATTTGTTCTTATTTAAATAAGTGATATCCACATATTTGTTTGGTTTTATTCGAGTTTTTTCTTTGGTGATTTTTTCATTCGGTATTGTTTTAATCCCGTCTTAGTGCGGAGTTTTTGTTTTGTTTCTCCCGTCTTAGTACGGTGTTTGTCCCGTCTTGGTACGGTGTTTGTTTTTGTTCAAATTTGCACGTTTGTTTCGATCAAATTCAGTGCAGATTCAATGAAATTAGCATCATCAACGTTGCAAATCCGGATACATGATTATTCCGGACATTTGAAGATTGTAATATCAATTGTAGGCTTTGTCATAGACATTATGCCGTTTTATGCTATTAACTCGGATGCTGCGAGCCTGTTTGCAGATTCATCCTTATTAGTTTTTAGCGAAATTGAATATGTAATGATTCGATTGATGTATTCCCTACGAATTTGAATGAATATTGTTGTTTGAGTCAAAAAAAAAACAACTGTCCATGTAGAAAATGTGCAGTAAATAATACCAAAAAAAAAAAAAACAAGTAATTGTCCAAGTTACAAAACAAATATTTTTATATTTGTCTCATTAACATGTACCCTTACATTTTTCTTAAAACAAACTATTCAACTTATACGTGTGTTTAAATATGCAATTAACTTTTGCTTTTTACGGCGAGAAATTTAAACACAACTACAACCAAAAAACACATATCCAAACATACAGCAAATATCATCTATAATGCATGTGAACTGTGTCTACCAGTGTATTGATATATTATTAACTATTTTATAGATGTAATGTTATAATATTATACCTTATTTTGTATACACCGTCAAAATAAATCGCAATCAATCAAATGAATGAGTACTAAAAAATACAAATATTTTTAATGATTTGATGGTTATGTGGGTTGATTACATAATATGATAATACTATATGTTTAGTATATGATGATTTTTTTTTTGGAAACTCGATATCTGGACCAAAGACCGACTAATATTAAATCTTGTCAGATTAAATAAATAATCAAATTATGAACCAATAAAAATAACAAATCAAACTTTAAAGGTTTAATCAACATTTTCGTCCCTGTAAGTTCGCAATTTTTTGGTTTTAGTCCCTGTATCTTTTTTTGTTGCAAATTAGTCTCTGTATGTTCAAATCTTTTGGTTTTAGTCCCTTAAAACTAAAATCCGCAGGAAAATCTGCAGGAAACCAGCGAATTTTCTTACAGATTTTCCTGCGGATTTTAGCTTTAGGGACTAAAATAAAAAAGATTTGCACATGCAGGGACTAATTTGCAACAAAAAAAAATACAGGGACTAAAACCAAAAATTTATGAACTTACAGGGATGAAAATGATGTTTAAGCCAACTTTAAAAATCGAATCTGTGTAATTTAAAGGCACGAGGATGCAATGCCAAGTTGTAACATTGTAAGCATCGAAACATTGTGTTGTTGTTAACAACCAACCATATGTTATTGTTAAAGCAAAACATTGTTAAGTTGCTGTAACAGAAAGAAACAAATAGTGAAAGCGGAGAAAGTTAAGTAGAGAAACTAAGTAATACTGTAATGAAATACTATTGAACATTTGATGTCTCAATTTGTAAGCCATATAGTAATGAGCTGATACCAATCTAACTGTAAACATGGTACACAGCCACCATCCATTTTGAAGTAAAACAAAAGTACAATGTAAAGGCTCTACAACTAAAAAAAAATGTAAGCCCAGATTCTGAGAGCTTCTGAAATCAAATGATAGAAAATTAGATTTGGATCTTCTCATCTTATTTATCAACATGGCTATGTCATGTCATGAGAGGAAACAAAACACAAAAGTAACTATAATAAAACCAACTAATATATGATGACTAAGATCCATTAAACTTTTTAACTTTCTTTCTCATGACATGACATTATCACGTTAGAAATTGAATGAGAAAAATCAAATCTGAAAAATAATACATCAGAGCTGCAATGCAAGATTTGGCTGCAGCTGAGGACCAGTCTCCACATTGGAACTGTGTGAATTTGTTGCCCCCATCAACCCATTCAAGTCATTACCAGGTGAAAAAGAATTCTGTTTGGTAGGAACTTCCAATCCTTGCCAAGACGATTTTCCGGCAAGCCCTTGAGAAAATCTTTGCGGATCAAATCCAGATTCCGGAGCTGATAAATTACTGGAATCTGACTGACTTGACTTGTTAAAGAATTGAGCCTTGAGACCCGTCGGATTAATATTTGTAGGTGCAATTTGACCGGAAAGACTGTTTATGGTATCCATGTCAACCATTTGAGGAGCATTACCGGCATTTGAAGACCCGGTTAAGTCAGCAAGTCTTACCATCGTCATTTGAGGTGAAAAATTAGAGCGTAACCGACCATTAGAACTGAAATCATCAGAGTGTGCCATGGGTTCCTGCTGAATCCTCCCGTGAATCATGGATTCATTCCCACCACTAGCACTGCTGCCTGGCTTCATTTCGTTTTGGTAATTTGGGTCTCTATTTATCACAGCGTCTCCACTTTGCAAGCATGATGTATTTCCAAGAGAGAATGTTCTCGATGGAGAAGGAAATCTACTTCTATAATCCTCTGGAGCAGGCGGGTCTGAATTTCTCTCATCACGGACCGCGAAGTGCTGTTTCTGTGACACATCATCATCAGATACCCATCCAGGACCAAATTCATGTCCTGGTGGCAAAATACTGCTGATTTTTCTGGCAGCGATCTTCCAAGCAACAGGACCAAGGTCTGCAGCAAAATGGGCTAGGCTTCTTGCATAGCTGTGCTTCACATGTAAACCAACCTGATTTAAAGGAAAATAGTATGTAAATTTTGTCACCAAAAAGAAAAGCCTTTAGAACTTTTGAGATATATTAACACGATTTGATTAATATCCCCGTTAGGATATTGTGTTGGTTATGTTTATTTCAAAAAGAACTATGAGATACTGACAGCAAGCTAGTGACAGTACAAGGTTTTCAAACTAATTCATTAAAGACTATTGTCTGCCACTCTCGGGTTGATAAAAAAAAAAAAAGGAAAAAGAAAAAAAGAACAGAATTCCGTACTGCAAGAAGTTGCTTGAAATTATCTTCAAATGCAGTCAATACTGGTGTTTCTTTTCCTACAGTCACTGGATTTCTGTATGTGTCACGCCTGGTCTCATCAACCATGACCTGCTTCTTTCCATACCTTGACACAGCTTTTAAAACAGAAGCTGCAGGAAGAAGAGGAAAAAAAAATAATTTAAGGAACTGTTCCAATAAATAAAAGACGAATTGGACAAACACCAGACAGGCATGGAAATAGATTCTGACCTGGAAATTCATTCTCCCATTCAGACGTCCAATTTGTATAGCCACCACTGTTGTATTGGAGAGCCCTGGTTGATGAATCTGTAGGCTGAAATTTGCTTACTACTTTTCTTAGATTATAACCATTGGAGCCACTAGCAATATCCCCACCAGAAGCAAGAGTTGCATCAGAGGAAGATTCAGGAGCAACATGCTCTATTGGAGACATGCCCAATGACTTTTTTGTGTGCTTGCCTGGTGGCCTTCCCCTCTGCCCAGTTTTGGGTGGTGGTGGTGGTTCACTATCATTATCATCGTCATCATCCTCACTATCTTGTCTCAGATTCTCAAAGTCCTTCCTTGCTATCTCTTGCATTGCTCGGGCCTAAGAAAAAAGTCAAGTCTCTAACTTAGACACCACATTTAAAGAAGGGATGAAATTAAAATAGGTTAACTGAAGGCTTCACCCAACCTGTCGATGGTAAATAGTATCTGGTGAATTGTATTCCATTGCATTAGAGCATACCAAGAACACGTCATTCTGCAAAAAGAAGCAGCAGTTTGTTTCAAATTTGTATCAGAGTAATAAGAATATATTACTCACAAATTAAACATAACATGCAAAATCCAATTCTACTAATCAGTGGCCTGTTTCTTAATGCAACTAGAGCAAGCACGTGATGTCAATAAATTGTCAGTTTGCAGTGCATGTTTTTACAGGTAAATAATTTTTCTGATGTTGAATAACCACTTGCTCAGAAAACGACATAATGAATACTTATTTTGTCAACCTTCTATTAGAGTTCTCAAATAGCGGCTATATAGCATAGTGGAATTTCAACAAACCGTATTCTGCAATACGCTACTTAGTACAAAGTGTTGTCAAATAGCGGCGCTATAACACTATATCATATTGGAATTCGAACAAACCGCTATTTCGGTGATTGACAACATTGCCTTCTATATAAAACATTGCCAAACAATATACACAATTTATAGGCATTATGACAAAGTTACATTCCGGTTTTCAAGTAACCTATCAATTGAATTGTATAATAATCCAATAAAGTATAATGTTCCTTTACAAGAAGTAACCCAATAAGGGAGAGCAATAAGTGTGTTTGCCTGGCTGATGGAAGATGGCAATTGTTCATAAATGTCAAAGGCTGAAAATGCGGTATTACCATCACCTACTCATCAAGAATCGTGAGCTTACATTTAATGCAACGGTATCTATAACAGATATGGCTTTTGATTATTTTTTCATAAATGCGAATATAAAAAGATAACAAGCAGTCCAGAAAATTAAAATTAAAGTTAGTTGAGTGAGTGAATAGTAAACAAGACTGTGGAGCAAAGACAGAGTGAGGCAAACAAATCTAAATTGCAACACCAACCTCAAACTGTTCAAGGCTGATATATAATCCCCCATCCCCATCCCCATCCCCATCCAATTTCTTCCTTATAGTTCCAAAATCCATCGGGTTTTTAATGATATCATGATAATCAGGTAGCTGCAGCAAGAATATTTCTCAGTCAGAATTCAAGTAATAGGAAAGTATTCAAATACCATATATGTTAGCATGACAAAAAATGTCACCTCTTTTGGATCCACAGGCTCAGAGAAGACCCCATGTGTGTCCTTTCTACAAAACCATTATGAACAGTAAAGAACAGAAAACTGATAAATTTCCAAACTAAAAAAGAAAACAAAAAACAAAAGAAGTTACAGAAAGAAACAAATAAAGAGACACACTTTTGAAGTCTGTCAAGGATAAACAGCAAGAGCTTTTTGTCTGGCAAAGGTGTAGTGGGACCGGACACAACCTGCGAACCTGTCAACACACAATAAAAAAATCGCCATTAATATTCCCCCACTTACTTATACACCCCCTTTGTTAAGAACCCATTTGAGAAAAATTGATTTCATAATAATTCATTCATATACAACAACAACAATACATACAATACAGACCATAATTCATTCATTCATTCATAGTCATACATATTACATACCATGTTTACTGTCAGTCGCTTTCGGAACCTTTCCATCCTGCAAAAATCATTCCATCATCAAATTCCCCAAAAAAAGACATATGCGTCTGATTTAATAACACAAAATATATACTTTATTACGCTCAATAATATAATCAACAAAACCCCCAAAAAAACTATTAAGAAAAATTAAAAAAAAGGTGTTAACTACAGAGTTTTATCGAAAAAATAAAAAAAGATTTAGGGATAAGACAAATTGAGGCTTTAAAGCATGTACTTGTTGCGCTGAGTGAGTGAATAGAGAAAAGCTTGATCTAGTGTTTACTACAACCAATAAGGAATACATAAATTAGAGGCGAAAAAGATAACAACATGCCCCACACAAAAATTTTCCCCCAAATTATTATTATTAAATTAAATATCAAAAACCTAAACGGTCAAAGATATATCCAGTTTCCAAATTCAACGGGTATTCATGAAATTAAAATTAAAAAAATGATATTAACGCGCGAAATTCCAGAAATTAAAGTGAAGAAAAATAAAATAATAAAAGGAATCGAGTTTTTTGAAATTGAAATTGTAACAGTGTTTGAATTTGAAAGAAGAGTTGATAAGTGACAACGCAATTGTGCAATTGAGAGAGGGAAATTGAAATAGTTGAAAATTGAAAAGGTTTATGAGAATTGGATAGTATAATTGGATTGATGAATAGAGAGAATTGAATGGAGTACTCACGACGACGACGTTTTGATGTGATCCGGTGTGATTCGAATTGGGGAGTAATGTGGTGGGGTTTTGGAGATGAGAATTCAAACCGATTAAGAGTTTTTGTTTCTTGAGTTTGCGTTCGTCGACATCGTCATCGTTGGAATTGGAATGAGGGGGATCGAGATGATGATGATGTTGTTTTTGTTGTTGTTTGATAGATCTTTTTTGAAGATCCAAAAGAGATGGACGACCTTTCTTCTTCCTCTTCGTCGTCGTCGTCATGGTTGTTGTTGTTGTTTCAGATACCTCGCCCATTGTTTCCTCCTCCTTTCTCGCTACCAAAACAAACACACCTCCAAACTTCTCTCTCTTCCTCTTTTGTTTTTTCTTTTTCTTTTTTCTTCATAGGTAAATATATTTTTATATTATGGATTATCTAATTATCATATTTATTATTTTTATTACATTTTTTTTCATGCGTGACACTCACGTGGCTATTTTAGGTTTTTTATTTTGGGTGGAGTAATATTTGTTGCTCTTTTTTCTTTTTGTTTTTTTGTAGGTTTTTTATTATACGACCAAAATTAACAGTCTGGTGTTTAATTTTAAAACTATTTTATTATAAAAAAATTAAAATTAAAATTATTTTGGGATTGGACAAATTGAAGACACGTGACTAAAAACAACTAAAATTGTTATCCTTCACTGAAAATAATGTACAATATTTTGTCTCCAATATAAATTATCTAAAATATAAAAATAATATTTTATCTATTAAATAACAAATTATTTAATATCTTAAAAGTTTAACATGTATTACTTTACCAAAATTTTATTTTTACAGGTATGAGAAATCAATTCTTCTTCTTCTCTTATTGTATTTGTCAAAATACATTTAATGTTTTTTTTATGTATTTATTTAATGTTTATTGTATATGTATGAATGTATGATCATGCTTATGCTTTTAAAATCTTGTTGCAAGTAATTTGTTTTTTTATGAAATGCAAATAATTTGTTTTAAAAATTTATCAGAAAATAAAAATGAATTTATTTTTTAAAACATGTATTATGGACAAAAATGGTTTACCTATTATTATTGTTTATTATGGTAGCTCTTACTTTCACACCAAACGACAATTCAGATTATCGTTAGAAGTAGTTGTTATTTTCACACCACACGACAATTCGGATTATCGTTAGAAGTCGTTGTTATTTTCACACCAAACGACAATTCAAATAATCATTAAAAGATATTGTTATATTAAATTCCAATGATTTTATTTTCCTTTCTGTAGAGAATTACGGCGGGTTTTTGAAACATAAATAACTTTTAAATTTTTTTATGGATTTGCTTCTATTGTTCAATGTGGGATTGTTGCTGCGTTTAAGTTGGCGGTGGACAATGGTTATCGCCAAGCCAACTCTGAGAGTGATTTTCAAATTGTGGTTAACACTATGGTTAACTGTAGATGCTAGTAAATCCACTTGGGTTGGTTTGGTGGTATTGGCTTGGGACCTGAAAGTGTGCTTCTACTTAAGATCTCAGGTTTGATTCTCTCTAGTGTCAATTTGAGTGGACTAATTTAGCTTATTGAAAGAAAAAAAACATTAGATGCTAGTTATGGTTTAACTTTCATTATGAAACAAACTAATAGAATCACTCATAAGCTTGCAAAAAGTGATCCAAGCACATTTATTGTAGGCTTAATCATCATTTTTGTCCCTGTAAGTTCGCGATTTTTTGGTTTTAGTCCCTGTATCTTTTTTGTTGCAAATTAGTCCCTGTATGTTCAAATTTTTTGGTTTTAGTCCCTTAAAACTAAAATCCGCAGGAAAATCCGTAGGAAACCACCGAATTTTCCTGCAGATTTCTCTGTGGATTTTGGCTTTTGGGACTAAAATAAAAAAAAATTGCACATATAGGGACTAATTTGCAACAAAAAAAGATACAGGGACTAAAACCAAAAATTTATGAACTTACAGGAACGAAAATGATGTTTAAGCCTTTATTGTATAATCCATCGATTAACATATTGCATTGCATGTAATACATATGACTTAGTGCATAGAATACACTTGGTTTGATGCATGTATCACACTTGTATTGTTGCATTTAATTCATTTAACATTTGTTATGTTGCATGTATTTCTCTTGACACTTGTTTTCATATACGTAAACTTTGTAATTGCTCTTCTTCTATGAATAAGGGTTCACATTATACTTTGGAGGTTCGAACATTATTAGTCAAAGTGTGTATTTGCTAAAACATAGTGTCTTTGCCCTTTTTACTGATTATGATCCAAAAAGTATCGATAATAAATCTCAATATCTTGCTAATAAAAAAGTATCATTGTAGTTAATTCTTCTAGTTCATACTAAGTGATTAACTTGTTGAGTTAATATTAATCTCACATGCTATAAGCTTTTGGCTAAACTTGGAATTAACTTGTTTGAGGGTTTTTTATTTGTAAACAAAGTGATAAAAAAGACTTAGGAGTAATACAGAGCCACACAATTTTGATTTTTTATATTCAAATTTGAATAAAAATGTTCATTATAATAATACTGATATTGTTAATTTAGTTAGGTCTTATCGACAAACAAATTTAAGGTTTAAATCTTATATTTTTGTTCGTAAAAAGAAAAAAACTTATATATTTTGTTAAAACTCATGCTAAATATTTTTTTTCGCCACAAGTTTAATTTGATTCGGGGGTTAGTTCTGTCATCAAGCTCCCTTCCGATTATAGTTGCAGGGGATCGAATCACAATCCTCCCTACCAAGTTCATCGTCAATCACTACTAAACCATCTAACGATCGGTAAAGCTCATGCTAAATTTTAGTGCTTATAGTAAAATTTTATTGGCATTACTTTCATCAATTTTTTTAAGCATGACATTACTTTCATAAAAAACTCAATTATTAGCCTATATTCTTATTAACTCTCTTGTGCGCTGCTAATTCATTATCGTTCAAACAACCCCACACCTTTTATGCAACAAAAAAAAAACTAGATGAATGTTTTTAGAGTTCAAATTAAGTTTTATCTGAAACTCAAACAACTAGACCTTTTAGAATCCGAGAGCCTATACCTGGATATATTACACATATCCAAGCACATAGCAATATCATTCAACTAATCAACTGCGTTTTCATGATAGAAACTACAAGATTTGTTGTTGAGAAAACAAATGACAGAAATAAATCTCTCATATGAAATTACAACAATCTAATCAGAAGGCATGTGAAATCTTATGAGCACAAATTGTCACAACATGTGTAGAAGTTAATTGATGAGTTAACTAATCATTGATGCGTGAACAATGTACTATAAGCCTAAAACATCATATTAGATTGCTAATTGATGATAAACCAGCTAAGAATTTCATAACAACTGGGTTATAAGGGAAAGTGTGTCCGTATATATGAAGCAGAAGCACATACTCCATCACGAATATTACGACACTCTTAATGTAAAAACTATAAGATACCGCTGCTGTATAATGATAAAATATTTAAATTAAAAATCAAAATATATACATGTACATCTAAGTCCAACAAATCATTTCATTAAAAAATAATTTAAAACAAAATATGGTAGTATGTTATCTTTATTTATCCAATTATTATAAAAAAACTTTTGTAATCAAAATGCAATGTTTTTAATCTCTAATTGATAGACATTGTTGTCTTGGACTCTCGGCACATGAAAATAATTTTTTTTGGACATTTGTCCGATACATGTTGAATAAGTGTCTTTCCAGGTGTCGTGCACCGATCTGAAGAGCATCGAAGTAAAGGAAAACCTATAAATTTTTGGACACCGATCTAAGCTATCCGACATGTATCGTACAAATGTCGGACACCGAAATACACCTAATCATAAAAGTGTTTGTGCTTCATATATAGGTGTCAGCGGATCTAAATCCGGTTTAGTAATGTTTTACACTTTTTTAAAAAAAAATCACAACCCTTAATTTGAAATTGAACACATGAGATTACATAAATCATTACACACACTATTACCATTTTAGTAGTTTTTTACGGGTTATTTTTGGTGGTAAACCAAAAATAGTATCCGCATACAACTCTGAAAACTAATCTATTCGAGATAACTGAGATTCATTTGTTCAGATTGATCTTTTCCAACAAATATTTGTTCATACACACCTACTAAAAATCAAACCAAAATTCAAATAGTTAAGAGATACAAATATCTAACACTTGAACTAAACTATATTGGTGACGATTTAATTTTTGAACAATATAGAAGTAAAATACTTGGGATTTTCTTTTGCCACCCTACCTATTTTCTCGCGCGCCCTATGAACTTACCAAAATACATCTGTCCGCTACTTAGGCAGTGGATACACCAAAAAAATACTATACTAATTTTTTTTTTAACGTCCGCTACTTAAACAGCGGACAATATTTTTCAAAAAATCATTTTTATAACATTCGTTACTTATGTAGTAGAAAAGTAAAAATATAAACGCGTAGAGCATACAAGAAGAAGATAGGGTGACAAAAGAAATCTCAAAATACTTAAATTTTGGGGTTGGTCTCATGTCCGATGTTTTCTTACCCAATGGGGGGTGGGCTTTGGTTGAGATAAATGGGTTGGAAAATTACTCTTCCGACCCCCTATATTGATCTAAGCCCTCCGTTCTAACCAAAATACATTTAGTTGGTTTTGAAATTTATCTTCCGAAATAAATTTGTTTTTTTCAATTTATTTTTGACATTTCGGAAGTTATAATCCAAAATTAACTAATTTTGGAATGTATCTTTTGAAGTGAATTTTTTTCCTTTCAATTTTTTATATATTTCGAAAGTTAGAATTTGAAATTAACTAATTTTTGAACGTACATTCTAGTATGTTCCAAAATTAACTAGTTTTGGATTGTAGGATCCGAAATTAGTTAACGTTCTGAAATGGTCTTTTAATTTTCAATTTTTTTATATTTCAGAAGATACAATACAAAATTAATTAATTTTGAAACATACATTCTAAAATTAGGCGTTTTCACATTGTATCATCTAAGAGCAGCTCCAGCGGTATGTTCTTCAACCAAGTTCGCCAGAGTGTAACAAAAAAATATCAACTTTTTCCTAGTTTATTAAGTTTGGTTCGCCAGCTGGATGCAATCGTTGCTTTCTGCGGCAACGTTCGTTGAGGCAAACTTCCTGACACATTGAATATAATAATATTTACTATACTTTGAGTTGAGAGATGGGTGGATAGGAGTAATTTTATTTACTTTCATTATAATAAAATATTCATATAAAAGTTAAAGTTGTGGGTCCAATATGAGTTCTTTAAGAGTTTCACCATTGGGGAGAAAAAATGGATAGATTGCTTCAAGTTGATGTGGCAGTATGGACCCATTCAAAATACCAATGTTGGGTTGCACCATTGGAGATGCTCTAAAGCATCCTGAATCCAAAAAATCAGGGATATTTTTTAGGCCTAAAAACACCGCGGAGGTCTAAAAAGCAATTTCCAATGGGTTGGATCCTACACACAACCAGCAAGAAGAAAGCACACAGAAAACACAATACAAAACGGTGCTTAGAAATAACGCACTCAATAAATACAGAAAAGGCACGGATCAATGACATGGCATTAAATTTAAATTCCCGCCTAAACCCTTATCATTCGCCCGATTTTCATTTCATTCGCAATTGAATTTCAATTTCGCTTTACACCCTTAATATCTACCCGCATTTGTGACTAAGCCTCTGTCATAGTCTCATATACACAATACAACTAGCGCTTATCATAACACGCGCTCTCGTTCTATCTCTCTCTCCCAAACCCTAGTTTCAACCACATTCCACCGTTCGGTACGATTTTTCTCTCAATTCTCGTCAATTTTACGCGATTTTCTTCGATTTTCTATCATTTCACGCTGTAAAAATCTAACACGATCTGTAACTGCAGTTTTCATCATGAAAGGAGGAAAGTCCAAGGGTGAATCGAAGAAAGCTGAGACTAAGTAAGTTTAATTCGTTTTTTGATTAGTTCTCGAACTCGTTTATTTCTATATCTCGATTTGAATCGTTCGTTTGGGAGAAAAAATATGACGAAATTAGGGTTTTGAATTTTCTAGATCTGAGATCTCAAAATTGAAAAAACGTAGCATAATTGAAAATTAGGGTTCGGGAGACGATTTGTGTATTCTGGTTATTGATTCTGTTGATTTTGATGGTAGGCTTGCTGTGAATAAGAAGGGTGCTCCCGCTACTAAGGGCGGAAGGAAACCAGCCAAGGGAAAGGAACCAAAAGACCCTAACAAGCCAAAGAGGCCTGCAAGTGCTTTCTTTGTTTTCATGTAATTACAGTTTCTACTTTCTGATCCATATGATTTTTTATGCATTTTTGTTTCTATTACATCAATTATATTTATCGGCAAATTTTCATAGTAATTAAGGTTTTTTTCTACTATTAATCAGCCAATTATTATTTAATAAACTATTATTATCATTGTATGAACACAAACTATGCATGTAAAGCATGTTATGCGCAATATCTACTTGGTGAAAAAAGTTATGACCACATGATGTTGACATACTCTTCTTTGATTTTTTGTTTTGATTGTTATTCTGAAGTTTGTGTTGTTTTTGAAGGGAGGAGTTTAGGAAGCAGTTTAACAAGGAAAACCCTGACAACAGAGCTGTGTCCGCGGTAAGCATCTTATGTTTTTGTTGTGGTCCTTATTTACATTACATGAAATAAGAGATGAATCACTCAGCTAAATGTACCTTTTGTAGGTGGGCAAAGCTGCTGGAGCAAAATGGAAGTCATTGTCTGAAGCTGTATGTGCCGTTATTTTTCATGGTTATAACTTGTGCTTGCGACAATAGTATTTGTTGTAATTGAACGTTTGGTTGCTGATTTTTTAGGAGAAAGCACCATATGCTGCAAAAGCTGAAAAAAGAAAGGCTGAATATGAGAAGGCCATTAGGGCATATAACAAGAAACAGGTGAATGAAATTTTTACTGTTTTATTGTGACATAACAATAGGGTAACTAGGTTCTCATGATTTGTTTGTGAGTGTTGTCAGGCTGAAGGTCCAGCTGCTGCTGATGAAGAGGAATCTGAGAAATCAGAATCTGAGGTGCATGACGAGAATGATGATGACGAGGATGGCAGTGACGAGGTCAGCTTAGATACTTTTTCTTTAGTTGAATTTGGTTTTGTATATTTTTTTTTGCATTGTTGTTGTTAACTTATTCCTTATGTTTCATGCAGGAGGATGATGACGAGTAGCAACTTGGATGACGATGACATTTATGTAGAAGATATTATGCTTATTTGATCATCTTATGCAGATGGATCTTGTAGTTCCCTGATAAACATATCTTGCTTACAGAAATATTTTGCTGCTCCCTTGGTAAATGTTGTCTTTTCAAAACGTGAATAGCTAAAATACGAGGGAGCTAGCCTTTATCTGTACTTTTAAATTCCTCTACTTAGTTAAGAGATGTTTATCTTTTGTAGAGCTTTTAGTTTTCCTGATGGAATCTGGTTATGGTTTAATTGACATATTTCCTTATGAGCCTGTCATTCCCTACTGCTGTATCATCATTTGTATATATCTGATGTTTCTTCTCTTTTATTATTGTTGTTGGCTAATTGTATTGGTTTGGTTCATTGAAGTAACTTGGAAACTGTTTTTGTTCTCTATTTCTTAATATGCTGCATGATTTTCCTTTTTGATTAGTGCTGTTATTTTTTCAAGTGTGATGTTTGTGTGTATTTTCATATATAAATACTTGGTTTTGATATTTTGACAGTTTATGTTGGTCTGTTTATCGTTTGGTTTTACAATGTGTGTTTAATGTCCTTATGGTGTTTAGTTCAAGTTTAGTTGATCACATGTTTGTTGGTATTTTATTGTTTCCCTTCTTCTATTGTCTTAGTTTCTCCTTGTTGTTAAGTTTAGGATGTTTTGAGTTTTTTATTTTCGTGTCTGTTTGAAAGCCCAAAATGTGCTTGGTTCTTTGGAGTTGCAGAAGCAAAACAGTGTTTATGTGGGATGCCACTGACCTGAACCTCATATCAAATAGTTTAATGGCTTCAGAGCTTGTAGTTCGATTTGTCGCTTCTGAGACCACTTGTAGTTTGATCTGAGCCAATACATGCCAAATAAATGTCCTTGTTTTTTTGTTATTGTTTCAACCTTTGGAGGGTGTTTGTATTTTTGACCGAATATGTGATTATGTTGTCTGTGCGTGTCTTTGATGCTTTGTAATTTTGTATTGCTAGTGCTTATTTTATCCTATTTTTATGCTTGATATATTGAAACTAATTTTATGCAGATTAGTTTTTTGGATACGTGAAACTTGGCAATAATTAGGATTGAGTTAATGCAATTATGCTAATTTTACACGCCTTTGTCTTCTTTTTTGCCCCATCATGCTATATTTGATTCCAGTTTTGATGATATTGTTTCCACTTTGATTGTGGAATCGTTGTTCATTGTTTGGTAATCAGTCAGGGTGCATAATTTCCTTATCTATTGCTGGTCTAGAGTGAATAGTAAATTATATTGACAAGTCGAGTTGCATTTTACGCCCAACAAGTGACTGAAGTTGTCTTCAAGTTGGTTATTTCACACATGCTAAAATGAATTTTGGTTTTGCTGGTATGAAAATCCATAGAATGATTCTTTAACTTTAATAAAAGAATTTTGTGTAGATTTGAATATATTTGATATAGTTGGATGCAAAATTGTATTATAGTCATTCCATAAAAAAAATGAATAAATTGTATTATTATCAACTAAGTGACCCCCCTGCAGCGTTGATGTTGCGAAAGAATTTTAAGTGTGCATGTAGGCATCTTATAGGTTTCGTTTGAATTAGTTTATTTTTAAGTTTATGCAAAACTACTTATGTTAATTTATAAGTACTTACTAATGAAAATTGTATTTTTATAAGTTATTTTTTCATAAACTATTTTGACAAACTTATAATATATAAAAATTTCTTTATTTGCATAAGTTATTTTATATAAACTCAAAAATAAACTAATCCAAACGGGAACATAATTTTTTTTTAATTGTGTTACGTCTCATGTTTCTGACTAGCAACCCCCAGCCGCATTTGCTCAGTCACCAGCGGTGGAGAATGTGCATGTAGGCTCATTACCTCGTAACTCCTTTCAAACTTAATTAACATTCACTCCTTTTTTTTTTATTAGTTTTGATAACAATGTTGTTGTGTTTGATAAAATGCCCGAATAATGTTAAGCAAATTACTTAATTATACTAATTTATATGAAATTAGTTGCTATGCACTAACTAACAATGTAATTTTCCTTTGCACTGTCAATGTAAATTTTTTATGTCTACAATTTATGATAAATTTCACTCACAATGCATGCAACTTAAACCATTCTTATGATAGTTTCACTCACAATGCAAGCAACTTAAACCATTCTTTTAAATATTTTTATTGAAGAAAAGTAATATTCTTTTCGGGTGGTGAAAAAAACATCATATTTTATTTGATATAGCAAAGTATTATTATGCTATAAGTACTATTACCCAGCTAGCATTTATGTGATATCTAGCTAGTATTTTCAAGAAATGGATAATCAGTATATCCAACAACAGGATCACTGGTGTAAAAAGTGCTCTTATCAGCCTTGTTCAATTGAGCATCTAACTCAAATCTTCTAGGTAGATCTGGATTTGCCAAAAACAATCGTCCATAAGCTACCAAATCAGCACCATCATTGGCCAATACATTGTTTCCTTCACTACTATTGTATCCACCAGCAACAATAAATGTTCCATCAAAGGCCTTTCGCATGGGCATTAAGGACACATTTGTGTCACATTTTTCAAACATGGTGCACATCCTAGGTTCAATGACATGACAATAGAGAATACCCAATTTACTCAATGATTGAGCCATGTAAGTGGCCAAAGCTTGAGGGTTAGAGTCTCCACAACCACAATAATCAGCAAAAGGAGAAAGTCTAACACCAACTTTGTCAGCTCCGATCTCATCAACAACCGCTTTCACCACATCTAGTGGGAAGCGACAACGGTTTTCTAAGCTCTCTCCATATTCATCATCTCTATCATTGACTTTGTCTTTTAGGAATTGATCAAGCAAGTATCCATTAGCTCCATGTATCTCCACTCCATCAAAACCTGTAATTAAAATTTAATTGTTTTTAAATTTGCAGAGAACTGAATCAATGAGAAAAACTAACGGGACTACAATTAAAAAAACACTATAAATCTATAATTGTAGGATTAGAATCATATTTAAACATTAATTTAATTACCTGCATCTATGGCATTTTTGGCAGCCATTCTGAAGTCATTGACAACCTTTGGGATTTCATCGGTTCTGAGACGTCGAGGAGGTGGGTACTTAGTGCTGCTTCCTTCCTTTTGTAGTGCCTTGTCTGTGCTTGATATTGGGGACTGCCCATCTGGTTGGTAACCTGTTCAAAAACACCTGGTTGGTTATTGCTAATGACACTCTTAAAGACCAGACATTCTTTTAAATTTTCAAACAAGTATTAAAACACTTTTTTTAAAAAAAAAAAAAGCAAAAAACTATTTTACTATGAACCAAAAGCTCATTGTACAAGAAATACATTTTTTGTCCGGTGGATTTGGCTCAGTTATAAGAACATTGCATTATATATACAACAATGAGAGTTCGAATTTCATTTATCTTAAAATGGAACTCTAACTACTAGACTACCTGACAAAAATGACACCATTCTTTCTTAACGATACGACAATATTTTTTGTCCGTAGAATTTGAACTCAAAACATAGTAGTTGTGTGTGACAATTTATTATTCTCTCTAGCTATCTTGGTTTATTTGCAGCTAAGGAAAAATTATAACATAAACAATTTATATTTTCTATTGCAAAAAACCAGATACCATAGTTGGATACTCTTCCAGCGTGCCAAAGTTGACAAAAGAATATGCCTCCTTTTTCATGAACAGCTTCAACAATTGGTTTCCATGCTTCCACTTGTTCTCTTGTCCAAATACCAGGTGTATTTGGGTACCTTAAATCAAGATAATAAAATTAACAGAAATGCATTTTAAATAAAAAAGTTAAAAGAGAAAAAAATGATGTTAAGTGACGGAATGAAATTATTCATCCTTAATTAAGACTTGGTTGATCTAAAATAAAATGTTTGATTGGTTGGCTAAAATGTAAACAAGTACTCTATTAATGTCATATAAAAATTTAATATTAGTGAGCACTGAGCACTAGCATCATTGCCAATTCATTGTTCTTATAACTTTGTTTATAAAAAAAATAAAATTATTCTTAACTTTGTATTTATGACAATGAAAATCCATAAATAGTTAATATGAACAATTTGGTAAAATTATCATTATTTTTCTTGTCTAGTCAGAAATAAAATTATCATTATTTTAGACAATAAAACTATTTTTAAATTTGTGTAGAATGATTAAATGTGACGATTGTTGGGATATAGAGACAGTAAAATGGTATTTTTTATGTGTTTTAGTAGTAGTATTTTCTCCTTGAATTTATAATTGGGAAATTAAATAAGTTACATTTTTTAATAAATTATTATTATTTTAGGGGTTGAAAATCTAGGTTGTGATTAAAATTACAACGATTGTTATAATGCATGACCAAAAAATTGACTTTTAAAAGTGGAGGATTGTTTTTATGAATGTGGTACAAAAATGCAATTAAACTTTAAATTTATTATTTCCAAGAGTGCCTACATTCAAGAGTTAGATTCTTCTCCATTTTTCAAAATTAAGTGAATAGAAAACTCCACTATTATACTCCATTCAAGAGTAATTTTGAAAATATAAATTATATAAAATCACACATTTTCAAAAATAGTGACACTAGTTTAACCATTTACAAACCAAAAAAACCTTTTAGTAATAGAATCCTCCATTTATTTTGAAAAACATAGAAGATTTTACTCCACATTCAAAGTAGAAGAATGAAGCTTGACAAATACTACTAGTAAAATGAAGTAAAACATATTACCCTTGAGCAGTGTCTGACACCCCTGAGGCTTCACCAATCAAGAATCCACCCATTGTTGTTCGTTGAGAATAATAGAGAGCAGCATGTGGTTGAGCCACAAAATTGTATGACCTTGTTCTTGTTAATGGTGCAAGCACTATCCTAACAAGACAAAAATAAAAATAAAAATAAATTAAGAATTGTGATGAGGGTGTATTTGTAGCACTAAAATAAATAAATCAGTTACCTGTGGGATAGATTAAATTTTCCCATGTTGTATGGGGTGAGGAGGGGTATCACTTTCTTCTTCTCTTGTTCCATAGTCGAGTTGGTCATCTTACTCTTCTCCCTTTTTTCTACACAAAACTATATACTATATGATTTGATTAGTAAGTGTCTTAGTTCTTATAGTATCTCAAAAGAATTTGATAGTCATTTTCAAATAATGTGACAAACTAGTCAATACTCCCTCTCTCATATTTATAAATAAAAATCAACTTTTTAAATTCATAGAATATTTAATGTATTTGGTTCATAATATAGACCAAATACATTAAACATTCTATGAACCTAAAAAGTAGATTTTATTTTTTTGTTTTTATATAATTAGGACCGAAGGGAATATCATTTTCATTATTTTTTAGTCAAATAATGTGATAGTCAAATACTATTTTGCTTAAAAAATAAAATAAAATAAAATACTATTTTGATAGTCAAATACTATTTATTGACTATCACATTATTTGATAAAAATACTATTACAATTATGATAGTCAAAATCTTTTTTATGCACAATTATTTTTGTTGACCAATTAGCAAAAAAATAATCTATTTTTAATCAAGACAATAGGTTCAAGTGATTAATGATACTCCTAGAATAAATTATTTGGGAGAAACAAAATTCGATTTCTGGTGGAAACAATATTTTGTCAGACTTTCCTAATCTTGTGGTCAAACTCTAAAGGCTTAAAGATCATTTTTGTCCTTGTAAGTTCATAAATTTTTGATTTTAGTCCCTGTATCTTTTTTTGTTGCAAATTAGTCCCTGCATGTACATAACTTTTTTATTTTAGTCCCTAAAGCTAAAATCCGCAGGAAAATCTGCAGGAAAATTTGCTGGTTTCCTGCGGATTTTCATGCAGATTTTAGTTTTAAGGGACTAAAACCAAAAGATTTGAACATACAGGGACTAATTTGCAACAAAGAAAGATACATTGACTAAAACAAAAAAATCGCGAACTTACAGGGACGAAAATGATGATTAAGCCAACTCTAAATGACCGAGCTCCTTCACTTACAAACCAAAAGAGTAATGCCAAATAACATAAATTATTTTTTGACCAAGACAATATATACCATGGATTGAATTTGGTAGTTGTAAAATTATTATTAGTGTGCTTCAAAAAAAATAAATTATTATTAGTGATACTTTGATTAATATTTTTTTTTGCTTTTCTATTATTTTAAAATAAATATTAGAAAAATTATGTCCTAAATATTTGTTTTTTCAATCAAGAACAAATAAATTATTATTATACAAAAATATTAAGTAAATAATTTGTCAAAAATATTATGAACAAACAAATCAAATAACTTTATATCGATCTATCTATATCTATTATTTTTTATTCCTTTTATTATATATTCACAATTTATTTCCGTTTGAAAATGTCTATGTGGCAAGCTAACATCTCCTCAATAATCCGATTCTTCAGGTATGAGAGAGAATGTTTATTGTAAAAGTAAAAGCAGTACTTATTATATACTGATCAATTTTATTTTCTCCTATTAGAATACTACCAATGCTTAATAATAATAAGTAATTAGTAGACACCATGAAGATGGTCTAATAAAGTTGAAAAACAAAATAAATAAAAATGACAAATTTTTAATTAGAAAAAATAGATTAAAATGTAAGGTGAAAAACGGGGGGAAATAATCTTTTTTTGGTTCGATGGGGAAAGTAATTTTAACCCATGAAATAAATTAAAGTAAAAGAGAAGTTATTTAACATGTATTTCCATTTTTATGGGAACTTTTCTTTTCCATCCATTTTCTTGAGAATAAAATCATGGAAATATGAGAAGTTATTAGAAGTTATTTTATTCCAATTCATATTCAAAAATAATTTTATGTCAATCTTATAACAAACATGAGTATATGTATTCCTAGTCATATATTCCAAGGAATATTGTTTCTAGACTTGAAACAAACTGCAATTAAAAGAAAGTTTTTAATAAATTAAAAAAAAATGTATAAATCAAAATTGGACTTAAGGAACTTTTTAACAAATTTTAAAAATGTATAAATCAAAATTGGACAAACAAGATTTTTAATAATTTAAAATATAACGCATTACTGTTGTTGATATTATAAATTTACATTAAACATAAATAAATAATAGCATAGTTATGTTGTTAAATATTAGTAAAATTACTGTACCAAAAAATATTAGCAAAATTATCTTCTTATCCTAATAAAACACACACAAAGTTAGGAATTGTGAGAAAATATATATAGCAAGATATACTCATGTAAACAATTCTTCTTCTAATTTGAGTTAAACTATATTGTGGAATCACAAAATTAGAACATATGCCAAATATTATGTGACGATGGTCTAGGTAGAACTGGATTAATTACCTGTGGGAAAGGTTAAATTTTCCAATGTTGTATGGAGGTGTGAGTAGGGGAATCACTTCTCTTCCTTCCACCACTTTCTTCTTCCATTTTAGTTATCCTATACACTCTTCCCACTTTGTTGTACACAAACCCTTATATAATTGATTAGTAAGTCTCTTTGTTCTTACATTATCTCAAAAATACAATTATAATTCTTGGTTGTCTTTTTGTTAATCATTACTTCAAGTGGTAATATATAATACTGCCAATATTAGACTATTGTGCACCAAGTTTTGGGTATTCTTTTCTAAAGTGTCTATGTATTAATATTTATTTGTCTTCTCTCCTCTATCATTTAGATAAACATATATTTTTCTCTTCTATATATAGAGCAATCATTGTTAAAAAATTGGTGAATATTTCGCACCAAGTACCTGATTAGTTTATAATTTAAATGAAAGAATATTTCGCACTAGGCAATAGGCATGCAAATATGGTTTCAAACATTACAATAAGATGTCCAAGAGTTTTTTTAGAATTAAATTGATCATAATTCAACTCTATGAAATTAATTTGTGAACCAACAATTAATTTGGTTTAAGTGGTATAATCTCTAATTTAAACATGTGATAAGAGGTTCAACTTCATGCTCATATGTATAGAAAATTCGATTGGGAGGAGAAAAATCCATCTTGTATGTTAAACAAGTTTCCCAACGTAAATTAATTATCATTAATGGTGGTAGAAACGCCTTACCAATATCATAGTAAATGATCTGATATAAAAAATTTAATAGTAGTTGATTAAATGGATTTTAAACCATGGTTACTATCTTAGACTTTAAATTAGATCTACTTATCCAATACTAAAAAATTTCACCAAATTTATAAATAGTAAGAGATCTACTTATCTCTTAAATTAAAAGTCTAATACCAACTCCAAAAGCTATAGTAGCTCCTCCAGGGTATGTTTTAGATTATATTTACTATTTAGGCCATTATGCATTTGTTGGTGTCGATATTTGATTGTGTGTAGGCTAATAAACATTTTGTTGTTGATATTTGATTGGTTTGTCAAGTAGGTGTGCCACTAATAAATCATATCCCATTATATTGGTTATACTGTTTGCCAAACACTTTACCGTAGGCATGCCACTTTAAACTTATCTGTGTAACGTGCATCGCAACATTGACAACTTCTCCACCAATGATTGTATTTGCATTAACTAAATGAGTTCATCGCTGCGGGAGAGAAGCAAGGATATGATACAAATATTTCATATGCTTAAATGTTATTTTGATCCATTTATTTTCTAAAATGCGCAATTTTGATCCCCCTATTTTGGAAAATGAGCAATTTTGGTTTCCTTATTTTTTTTACCCAATTTTGGTCCTCTTATTTTGAAAAATTCAGACATTTGGTCGCGTTTTTCATTTATCCTTCAATATTTTGACGACATGATATATGCTTATATGACTGCCATGTCAAGTTTTTTTTTTTATATTTTATTTAAATCATATTTTATTATTTCTTGAATTTAAAACATAATTTAAAATACATAAATTAAGAAATTAAAATTAAATTTTAGAGTGTGTTCTTTCTTTTTCATCGTGTTCTTCCTAAACATAAACATGTATCATATGCCATGTCATTTAAAGAATGTCTCGAATTATCAAAATTGAAAGTCAATTGAAGAAGGAATCAAATCTTTGAATTTTTTAAAATAAGCGGACAAAAATTGTGCAAAATAAAATAATGGGATCAAAATTGTTCATTCTGTAAAATAGGGAGACCGAAATTGCGCAAACCAAAATAGGGAGACCAAAACTGCATTTAAGCCCATATTATCTCTACTTTTTTTTTATCCAATGATTGATAAATCATAAAAAAAACAAAAAAGAATTTAAGAAGAGAAAACAAAGTGAATCAATAGTTAAAATTATTACCACATGAACAAAACGATATTTCTTTTTGGAGAGGATCCAAATTCCAAATATTTATAGGAAACTTTGACTACAAATTACATTTTTGTTCCTTTATTTTATTTTTTTATAACACTTTAGTCCTTTATCTTTTATTTGTAACATTTTGGTCCTTTATCTTATATATTTATAACATTTTGGTCCATTATCTTTTATTTGTAACACTTTGATCCTTTAAAGAAGATGAAAATATGAAATAATTGATGAAGATGATGAACATATTCATCAAAATTATGAGTTTTAATTAATTTTAATAATAAGATATTTTTAAAAATAAAATTCAACATTTCTTTAATAAAAAAAAATGAGAAAAAGGGTTTATATGTGAATTTTATAAATGATAAAGGATCAAAGTGTTACAAAAAAAAGATAAATGACCAAATTGTTACAAATATATAAGATAAAGAACCAAAATGTTACAAATAAAAGATAAAAGATTAAAGTATTACAAAAAAATAAGATAAAAGACCAATAGTGTAATTTTGCCTAATATCTTTTATTCTATTATTGCATTTTGATAGATGTATAAAATTATAGTAAACCTTTTGAGATAATCTCATATAATCATAACCTATTTGAGAGTGTCTTACAAAATCAAAAATCAAATTAATTATTTACATAATTATTTTAAAAATTGAAGTTACCAAAATATTCATCTTTAACCGAATCCTATAAACTAGTAAAATTCTTCGGTTCTCTCAAACAATTTACGTTAATCAGAGCTAATTAACCGTTTAAGTCAACTCTTAAAATAATTAGTTTTATTATACCTTTTTGAAATAATTTTTTAACCAGTTTCACAATTGCTCTTTATTATAAAATAAAAGAAATAGAAATAGTTTAAATTTCAGAATGCTCTGGAGATTAGTTTCTTATTTATGAAAAGAAAAATAAAATAAAATTCTGCAGTGGTAATACTCCCTCCATCTCAAATTGAGCGACACATTTGACATTTTCACACATGCCGATACATAATTTTGACGATTAATATTTTTAATTGTATAACAGTAAAACTTATAAAAATATGATATTTTGAAATTACTTATCGAGACGAATCCAACAACATCTTATAAATTATTTAGTTTTGTTTATTGGTAAAAAAATATGATCAAAGCAATATATGTAAATAGTGCACGACAGTCAACTCTGTTACTCAATTTGGGACGTAGAGATTACATTGTTTTTGTTTTGACTTTTGCTTTTCTGTTAAATAAAACAAAAGAGAGGAATAATAGTTAATAGCGAGATTAGCGGAATGAAATTGCGCAAGAAAATGCGCTACTTTTCCTTTTCTTCTGCCTTGACTACTTGCAAAATGCAAAAGAAATATAAGTTCTTAGCCAAACACACAAAGAAGCAAGAAAATGGAAACAGAGAACGATAATTCCTCAAAATCAAATGGTATTATTATTGGAGGAGGAAGCAACCTTTATGTGAAAGTGATGACCGATGAACAATTGGAACTTCTCAGACAACAAATTTCTGTTTACATTACCATTTCTGACCAGCTTGTTCAGATGCACAAATCCATCACCAATCAACACGACCTTGCTGGTAAATTACTAGTAATCAACTAACTTCATTCAATTTATGTCTTTCTTTCTTGCTATATCTATTGAAATTAGTTGCAGTTTGTTGTTGATTGTTGCAAGTTTGTTACGATTATTAATTGCAATTAGTTACAATTAGTTATTTTCGTTCGGTTAGGATCACTATATAAATCATGTTAGGGATTTGAGAATGATTTAGCGGTTAGAGTGGTGGTGTTAAGAAGCAAACATAGTAGAAGATATAGCTCAGTTCGTAGGGATATTGCTGCCGATGTTTAAACACAAGACTCTTCATTATTCACTTTATAAGGGATAATAATATTCTTAGTATGAAATAGAGGTGGTCGTATCCGAACCAATCCAAAAGTAAAATCACAAACCAAAAATTGCAAAAAACCGAATTTAGTGTAAACCGCACGAATCATTTTTCTTCTAAACTGCGCGGTTTGGTTTGATTCGCGGTTTTCATTTCAGAAAACCGAACCAAACTGCATTACTTAACTTAACTCTATCAACTAGTAACAATCAACCTATTATCTAGTCCAACTTAGCAAACTCAACAAAAATTGAATCCATAAAACAGTAGTATATGCATATTATATCATGTAAATAATAAAATAAATTAAAATTTTCTATGTTTATTTTATAACAAGCTGGTAATATTGTCATATTTTTTATACCGCGATAAACTGCACAAACCGAACCAACCATAACCACATTGGTTTGGTTGACTTTTTAAAAACCAACCGAACCAAACCACATGCATTTTTATCTCGCGGTTAGGATGACTTTTGTACTCAAAACCGAACCAAACCACACCGCGATCACCCCTGGTATGAAACTACTTGAAATAAATAAATAAATGAATACATAAATAAGAAAATAATGTCATTGAATATCCAGGACTAAGGTTGGGTAATCTGTACTGTGATCCACTGATGGCATGCTCTGGACACAAGATAACTTCTAGGCAGCGTTGGACACCAACGCCTATACAGCTTCAAATACTCGAGCGGATTTTCGATGAAGGCACTGGAACTCCCTCCAAACAGAAGATCAAAGATATAACCAATGAACTCGGGCAACACGGCCAAATATCTGAGACTAATGTTTATAATTGGTTCCAGAATAGAAGAGCTCGGTCAAAGCGCAAGCAATCGGCTCCTACAACAAATCAATCAGAAGAACCAGAACCGGAGACAGAAGTTGAGTCTCCAAAAGAGAACAAAACACACGAAGAATGCGATCATGTTCAATTCTTTGAGAATTTATCACCTCATAGTTTCAAGGATATGTACATTCAAAGTCCTGACATAGGTACTAATCTTTATTGCAATGAAAAGTATCTATGCTTTGTACAATTTACAATTTGTTGTGTTCAGTTATACTAAGTTAATAAATGATATAATTATCTTAAGTGCTCTCGATTCAAGTTCCATCTTTCATTGTGTTTCATTCATTTGTTGTTTATATATGCAGCCAATTACTCAGTAGCTACATAAAATCTAACATATGACATTAATTTTTTTGTTTATGCAGAATCTAATATATGATGTTAATCTGTTTGTTTATGCAGGATTTGAGCACATGTTGAGTAAAATTGAAGTTTCAAGCTGTTATAGTTCCTACCTTCTTTGAGAAATGACCGGTTAAAGACAGAATTCTCGAAGCGATCTCTCAGTTTGTTGATGATACTGTTATATATAGAAGTTTTCATCTAAAATTGTTGATGAACCACAAATGAAGTGGCATACATATATTTATTTGTTGTTCTTAATTAGGTGCTTTGCAGAGCTAACTGTTTGGCCAGCTATTACTGTGATTCGATACAATTTTAAATGTCTCGGACCTAATTGCTTCTCCTAATCAACATTAGATTTGAATGATTGTAGTTAACATGCTTGTCATCCATGTTATAGAGTATAAAATCATCACATGGCTTCTATCTTCATCAACATGTGACCTTGTCTCATTTATGATACTTCATTGGTGTCTTAACTATTGAAAACTCAATGCAATGATTGGATAAACAGTTGCTAGCCCTTCTCAAAGGTTACTCCAATCAAACATTTCTAGTTTTTCAAGTAATCACCTTAATCACTACAATCTCCTTTTCCATTCTTGAAATCAATAGTTCTTAGTATTTTAGTATCATATGAAGGGAAGGGACTGAGGAATTCCAGGGGGTGGAAAAAGTTCCTCTCTAATGTGATCTCCCACACACAGATGGCAGAATAGCCCTTAAAAACAGTCCATGGGCTACATTTACATCAAAGTACCATGCAAAATGAGTCAAAATCATGTAAAATCATCCTCAACATCTTTAGTTACTTCATATGCAAGAAATGCTCTAGATACAATATGACAGGGAAAAGAAAAGAGCCCACTCGATAACCATTGTGCTAATCCTTTTTAGGCCAGATGCATTCTGCAATGAAACAAACGCAAAAATAGAATGGAGATGCACGAGACCGATGAAGAAATATGCTAGAAAGGCTCAAACATTCAAAAGTATTCATAGTCGCACTAGATTTCAAATAAAAAGTTTTCTTCCAAAAATTAAAAATTCAAACGAGTTGGATTTTGAAGACTCGCCAAAGCTAAGAGCAAACTTTATGGCTCAAAAAACAGTTACGAAGGTACTTACAAGTTACTCACCAATGAGATCCTCATATGCAGCTGAATTCAAACTAAAACTCTTATAGAATGATTTGTATCATAATCCTTATCATTTGAACCAACCAACAACCTCCTTTGGCTAAATCCAGACAGCAGAAAATACTAAATGTAAATACTAATTCAATGAATAAACAGTGTTATATAATTCAAAATCATAATTTATTAATTTCCAGTTTTCATCCAGACAGTTACCTTCCAAAGTTGACTTATATGCATGATAAAAACAATGCACAAGAACATAATTCAGTCATCATCACAATCAGTATTTGCATTCATTGAGAAGTCATGCAGTGACAAAGAAAATAAGAGAGAAACATTGAATTTTTTGGACTCTTGGCTGAAATGGAGAAGAAATGAAGAATCCTAATTACTTTCTGAGACTCAACAAGTACGACCTTGCAACCATGAACCATAAACCTACAGTTGTCATATGTATTATAGATTTATTATAGTGTCATAGCATGGCAGAATTTGGAGAAACCACTATTGTTATGATACAAGATTTAGTATAAAGTGTTATCAAATTGTGGTTATAATGGCGCTAACCACTATAGCCTTACAGCGTAGCAGAATTTAAACAAACCACTATTCTTCCGAAGTGTTGTCCATAAGTTCCTCTTCTACAATTTGATCGAAGACTCTATCAAAGAGTTTATTGAAGTCGCCTGAATTGTTTGGATTTATTAGATGGTTGATTCACATAAAAATTTAGCACAATTCAATGATATTCAAAGATAACATTTTGTCTGTTTTGCATTTGCAATAAGATTCTGTGTTGTTGAGATTGGAAAATCAGTTTTTTACTTTTTATCAATCTCAAGGTCTCTTCCTTGTACAAGGATATGTGGCAACTATGTAAATGCTTCAATGGTGAAACCCAACAAGGACAGCTTAAACTAAATATCCATCAGTTCATTCATTCTTCCTTGTCACTCTTTTATTCATTCTTTATAACCAGTTCATTTATAAAATAAGCAAAAATCTTTACTTCTGAAAATAAATTTATGTTTTACTAATTATAAAGTGTGAAGTGTCAAAATATATGTTTTACTAACATTTCAGGGAAAGGTTCAAGGGAACATAGTGGAAAAGTATTCATGCCACGGATATGAATCACGGGCAAAGTTATTGTCCATAAAGACAATCTTTATGGACCGTCCATAAACCAATCAAAAGACAACAACTTTACTCATGCGCCCCCCATTTTACTCGCGCGCCCCCCATATTACTCACACACTCCCCAACTTTCTCGCACGCCCCCCAACTGACTAGCGCCCCATATTTCTCGTGCACCCCCCAAATTACTTATGCACCCCCCAAATTTCTCATGCACCCCCCAAATTTCTCGCAGACCCCCATATGACTTTTGCCCCCCAATTTTTTTTTTGATCCCCTCCACATTTCTATCTTAAACCATTTTGCTGTGGAAATAGTTTCAGAGATATGCACTCAAAAACCATTAAGTGCATAAGATTGTTTTAGATTACAACCCTATAATTAAAATAGAAATGGTTTCGATTGTCTTATATGAAAAACCAAAATTATTGTTAAATGGTTTTAAATACTGTAATGATTATAATTGTACCAAAAAACTAAAAAATAATGATTATAATAAAAAACCATTAAACCATTTTGCTGTGAGAATGGTTTCAGATGATTGTAATAAAAAAACCAATAGGTGCATAAAATGGTTTTGGAGTACAACCCTATAATTAGAATAAAAATAATAATTGTGATTAAATGATTTAGATTGTCTTATATAAGAAACCAAAATTATTGTTAAATGATTTTAAATAATGATTATAATTGTACCCAAAAAAAAATAAAAAATAATGATTCTAATTATAGGTTGTACTTCAAAACCATCTTATGCACTTAATGATTTTGGAGTGTATATATGTGAAACCATTCCCACAACAAAATGGTTTAGGCTAGAAATGTGTGGGGAAAAAAAAAATTTGGGGGTGCATGAAAAATTTGGGGGGTGCATTAGAAATTGGGGGGGTGCGCGAGAAATTTGGGGGTACACAAGAAATTTAGGGGGTGCACGAGAAATTTGGGGGTTCATGAAAAATTTGGGGGGTGCACGAGAAATTTGGGGGGTGCGTGAGAAATTTGGGGGGTGCATGAGAAATTTTCCTCACTTATGGGGGTGTGTGAGTAATATGGGGGGCGCGCGAGTAAAATGGAGGGCGCATGAGTAAAGTTGTTGTCTTTTGATTGGTTTATGGACGGTCCATAAAGATTGTCTTTATGGACAATAACCAATCCCTATGAATCACCATGCTTAAAAAAGTAGGCCTCAAAGTTTACACTTACAAGGCACCTTTCTTCGCTAAGTCAAGTTCTAAGCAAAACCAATGTCATCTAGTTCAAGAACCTTAATAGAAACCAAGCTTTAACTTTAAGGGTCGCAGTACAGCGAAGTACAAAGCGAACAATTCTTTCGCCTTTTACTAAAGAATATCGTGCAAATTTTGGTTTGAAATTCTAGATCATAACACATAAAGGTGGCAGATATCTGAAGTTGTTGATGAGTTGGCAGTTTTCAGTTATAAACAGTTATATTGATGAGTTGGCAGTTTTCAGTTATAAACAGTTATATTGATGAGTTGGCAGTTTTCAGTTATAAACAGTTATAGTTGTTGATTAGTTAGAAGCAGTTATAAAGTTATAAACAGTTAGTTACATAGTTCCTTCTTAACTAGCTCTTCATTCATACTATAAATATAACTCATTCCTCTCTCTATTCCAATTCCATATAGCTATAATTTCTTCACATTAGTTACACATTGCATATAATCAAAGTTTATTCTCCTTGTTCTTGCGGCTCAAAAATGGCGGAAAATGACGCGAAGAAGAAGCAAAAGATGATCGGTTCTGCTACTGATCATCATCAGAAAGAAGGCGATAGTGATGATTCGGTGAATCAAGCCGACCCTGGTGATTCTTCAATAATGCAGGAGGATGACCCAAAGGAAAATTTAAAGATGATGAGTTCCATTTCTTATCATCTTCAGAAAGATGGCGGTGATGATTCTTCAAGATTGGCATTGAAGAATGAAGGCGACACAAGTGATGGTGATGCAACGGAATTGATGAATGCTATCATCTCAACACCAAAGAAGAGAAAAGGATCAACTACTACTGCAGGAACTCCGTCCAAGAAACAAAAAGAACAACGCTGGACAGGACCTTCAAAAACTGCAACTGCACTAACTGTCAAGCGCTTCCATAAGATGAATGTGAAGGTATAACAATTTGTTTTATAGAAATTTTGGTGATTTTGAATTAAAAATCTTTATGTATTAGTTAATAAGATTATTGTTGCGGCCATTTTGAAGGTACCGAAGAAAGATGGTGGCGCTGCTGTTGGTGGCGCTGCTGCAGCTGCTGCTGCTGGAAATGATAGTTCGGATTCAGATGCTTCTAGTATTCTGTTCATAGAAGGAAAAGGTTGCTCTTCGCCAACATCTGGACTTTTGCCAAAAGCTCCACCAGAGACAGATGGAAAGAACTAGTACTGCAGAAAATAATAAAGTCATGAATGAAATATTCTTCTGTAGAGATTACTTAACCAAAAGGTTCTTGATTAAATTTGGTCTATAGGTTGAATATAGAGTCATGAAATGATATTCCAAAAACCATAATTGTTTCCTTTTGTTTTCAGTTGTTTTTCGTAGAAAAGATGATGATATATTTTAGGTTTCTTATGTTTAGGAAAGTGGATTGAAGATGATATTTCAGTTCTAAATAGTTCTGATATTGATGTGGATGTGAAACTTGTAATATAGGGATATTGTCAATGGAATTCTTATGGTTTTTCTTTCAATATAAATATGATGTGCATTGATTTCTATCATATTTTTTAAGATATGTTTTAATTTGATTGATTGTCATTGTTACTTGAAATGGTTCATAGAATAGAAGTAGTAAACTTATATACTTAACTGTGTATTGGTCATTTATATTATGTGTTTGTATCTAATTAGTCTCTTGAGACTTTAATTCTTGAAAACATTAAATCATGGAATTCTGCCGATGCATATATCTTAAGAAAACGTAGTAGTGGAAGTCGAGCCTAAAAATGTGGTTCGGAAAACTTGCAAAGTGTTGCAATATGTGAAGAGATTTTTTTATGTCCAAAAAAATTTAAGACTTGCTGAGTTGTCCAGCAGAATTTATGATATTGCCGGAATGTGTATGTTGTGGTCCATTTGTTTGAAATTCTGTTTAACTTAGTTAAAAAAGCTCATGTGGCTATTACGTTATATCTGCGAAAGTGTGGTGCCTAGTAAATACAATAGACACGCCTTGATCGCGACTTGAGTGTCTCTCGTGGCCGTGGCACCATCATCCTTCGTGCCATGTGCTATGCTTAGCTTCTTCTGGTACTAGTCACTAAGCCAGCTGAACCGCACGTGAGCGCCTCTCGTGCTATGATACTATTGGTCTAGGATAGCTTCCTCAGGATCAGATATAATATATTTCACCCACAGTTCAACCGCTTCCCCTCTTTTGATCGAAATATGGTCCAACATACGATTTGTGACAGGCAAATGCAAGAAACATGCCACACAATATAGAGTCGCAGTCATCACACTAATGGAGAGATGGAAATTGTTGGCCTCCTTTCCACATGTCACTGTTAGCATCGTATTAGGATTTTGATATACGACCAAGACGCCTAAAATTACATCAAGAATCCTTTGACACCTAAAATTTCATTTAAGTAATTTCAGATATCTTAGCATCTCGGACCATGCCACTAACGGGTAATGGACATCCGAAGAAAATGAGAAACCGAAAATGGGATTTTGTGATACGACCAAGACGCCTAAAATTACACGAAGAATCCTTTGACTCTAAAAGCATCATACTCAAAGGGAATCAAGACAATCAACTGCAACTGAAGATGGCACATTCTCGTCGATCAGAATTAAGCAACAGCTTATTCATAACAGAACTCCTTACAACTTGAAGAAAAGAAACCAGCTGTGACTCACCATATATCCAAGGCTTCTCGCAACGCAACCTGATCAGCTCCACGACACCAAAGACTGACGAATCGATGCCTCACGTTATCAATTCCTTCAGAGACTTCTCTAACGCGATTCATCCCTCTCCTTTTGGATATCTCGATGCTGTCTCTGAAGCACATCAATACCTTGAGAGGATTGTCTGACACGATTCATCCATCATTACCTTTTAGATATCTCGATGTTGTCTTTGAAGCACATAAATAGAGTTGGTTCATTCACTCAGTTTTGAGACAAGGAATATTATGTCTAGAACTGTATATAGGAAATAAACTTGGGTGGCTCTGCATAGTTCAAATTGTACCACTAAACATCGTTTAATATAACCCAATTGTCTTTTGTTTTGGACTTTTGGTCATTTATTTGCACCTTTATAATTGCACACATGCATTATACATAACCAGATTTTTATATTTGTACATATTCAGATTTTTATCCCCGCGTTTAACTCAACACTCACTCACATTCTTCTTTGCTCTCCAATCACATTTTATTCTTGCAACACAGTGATCTCTTGAGATTTTATGGTTTTGGGATAAATTGAAAACAATTTCTTTCAAAAACAGTATCATGTTTTTGTGGCTTGAAAATATCATGTTTATGACAGAAAAGATAATAGAAAACAATTTCCATGTCTTAGTATCAGAATCAGAACAAAGCTTTTGTTAGTGTTTCTGTCAAAATCAAAGCTTTGCCCTCAATAATAGTCAGAGGAAGCAACAACAAAAATACTCTAGAAAACTACATACACTAAGCAGTAAGTATCATTGCATATATAAACAAATCAAGCAACACATTGAAGATGTTCTTTTTTTATCTAATCTTTGGACACAGTGATTGTGAGTCCATCTTCCTCTTATGATTCTTGTACTTGAGTCTTTTTTCCTCACGTTCCCACTCTTTCTTCAAAACCTTCCACTTGTACTCAAAAGTGTCACTAAGTCTTGCCGCAATTCTGTAAACATCATCTCTACGAGGGTAACACAATCCATGATAGAATACAAACCTCATATCATCAGCAAATTCATTAGGCGATGAATATGATTTCAATTTGCCCTCAATATCTTTCAAACCAATTGCCGCCTTCTTCTTCACTTTTGACTTGTTCTCTAAGTCACCCTTCAAAAACTTGATATCAAGAGGTGCTTTCAAAGCCCAACCATCTCTTCCTTCTATCATCCTCTTCACAATCACCCAACATTGCATCCTTTTGTAATGTTCCATTGGCTTCTTTTGCTTCTCTTCCTTAACCATCAACTCGTGATCTTTTGCACGAATGACTAACCCTTCTTTTGTGTGTTGAGCAGCACCATTAGTTGCAGAAACAGAAAGTTGATTCTCGACGTTCTTGTTATCCTTTTTATGTAATGGTTGGTTTGCATCAAGCCAATAGCAAGAAACTATTGGCTTTTCCAACCTTCTCTTCTTGTTGCCTTGAGAATCATCATCCATGCTACATGATCCATCATCTTTTTTAGAACCATAAGAAAGTTTGATTATGAGTCTTTTACGAGGTTGTTGATCAGAGGATGCCATGAATTTATTTAAGAAACAAAGTAGCACTAACAACTTACAATGCTTCTTGTGATTGTAAAACAAAACAGTGTTGTTTCTTATATAGACAGACACTTATCCTATCTTGGGAATCAAGTTTCCCTTTTTAATCAAATATCTTTTTAAAGATTTGATTTAATTTCTAAAAGATTTCATTTTTTATAAAAAAATAAATCTTTTAATACTAATCCAATAATAATCCTTATTTTTTTACACGATTATCATTCTTATCTAATCCTAAAAAGATTCATTTTTTTTGTTACCTTGATAAAAATATATATCAAGTTATCAACTAAACCTAAAAAATATCAAATTATAAAAATATATGAAATACTAGCTTTTTTGGTGCAATTTTTTTGAAATATTTATACATAAATCCCAAAAGGATTGAAAATATATCAGTTGACATTAATGAAATCATAAAAAAATTAATTACTACTCCCTCCGTTTCATTTTAAGTGTCCGTTTTAAATAGTAACATCAAATTAAGAAAGTGTATTTTTGCATCTTATCTTGCTATTATACCCTAATTTTAATTCACCAATAAAATTCTATTTTTTTGCACACACTTTCTCTTTCCAATAAATTTAATATATTATGCACACACAAAAAAGAAACAAAATTTAATATGTGATATACAAAAAAAAAAGATTTAGTTTTCCAAATATATAACATTAATTAGTTTTATTGAAAAAGATATGAGTAATTGACAAAGGGTATAATTGACAAATCGTACTCTTAAAACAATAAATGAACAGTTAAATAGAAATGCTAAATTCGACATTTTTAAACACTTAAAAAGAAACCGAGGGAGTATTTTAAAATGATTTTTTTATCGGTTGGTTGTGAAAATATATCTACAAGTAATTAATGAAAAACTTTAAGCAATATTTTAAATTAAACCTAGTACACATAGTTTTGTTTGTGAGTTGATTGTTAGAGGGGAGTGACGAGAGAATTTTGTTTTTATAAATTAAAAACATTGTAAAACATAAAATATTAATTGAAGACTATTCATATTGGTCCTCACAAATTTCTGACGACTCAATTTAATCTCCGATAAAAATAAAATTCAAATTAGTCATTGACATTTTTATATATGAGATAAATTAGTCCTTGATTCATTGTAATAGAGTAACTAATGTGTTCTGAGGGTAAAAACCCAAATTTGTGTCGTTAGAAAATTATGAAGTACCAAAATAAATTTTCACTCTAAAATGTTCTAATGTAGTTGAAGTATTAGGTGATCATTTATGATATTCTTCTTTTAAAATATTAACTATATAGAAAAATGGATAAAATATAAGCTCACTTCATCGTCTCTTAAAAAAAACTAGGTGTAATTGCGTGTTACATTTTTTTCTTTTACAAAACAAAGGGTTAGTTTTTAATTTTATTTTATCTAATACAAATTTTATCCTTAAGTAAATAAGTGAGGTTCGATAATAAAGTGTTTGACTATTAGTCGGTAACTTAAAAATTTCTTGGACACTTATCATTATCAAGGAAATAAAAAAGAAAAGATGTACAAAAAAAAAAAGAAGATAAATTTCATGTTTTTGTGGCTTGAAAATATCATGTTTATGGCAGAAAATATAATAGAAAAACAATTTCAATGTCTTATTATCAGAATCAGAACAAAGCTTTGGTTAAGAATTGCCAGATGACAGTTTTGATGTCATTTAGCATCAGAACAAAATTTTACTATTGAACATGAGTAAGGTACCTCAATACTCAGACCTCAAAAACATATGAATTAAAGTAGACCTTAAATTAAAGCATACCTTAAATTATTTGCTGCTGAATATATGTATTTGCTGCTGCAGCAGACCTTAAATTAAAGTAATCGAAATTCTTATAATAACTTTATATCCATCTACTTCTTCAAGTTCCTTAGCAACTTCAGCTGTTACAAACCTCACATCATAACTTACCCTACAACATAGTTCTCTGGAAAAATACGTTGCGCAGAGAGTTCTATCAAACGAATTTATTTGCATGATCGCATCTAATTACTGTATACAAATAATTTCTGTAGTTCTTAGTTTTCTTTTTTTAATATTATAGGTTAAAGAGATCAAACAATGTTATGAACTCATTAAAAGATTAGGAAGAGGAGTTGTGTATCTAGGTTCTTCTAGGATGGTCTCAAGCCATTCACATTATGACCCTCTGGCGTGGTCGAGGCCACTGGTTAGGCATTACAGAGGCGAATTCTCCATGCCTGCGGTTCAGGCGAATGTGAATATGGAAGATAAGAGGCAAGTTGATGTTGGCACTGATGCACTCTTTGTTGGAATTTATGATGGCCATAAAGGCGACACATTTTCATCTATCTTAGAAATCGTGTCTTCGGGAAACTATTGAGTGAGTCTTCATTTCCATCTAAATCGATGTGTATATATATATATATATATATATATTTGCATAAAGTTAGTGATATATTGTCATGTGTAGTGTAGCACTGTTTTAACATGGATGTTTGATGAGGAAATAATCTGGTTATAACTTTTAGGGCTTATTCAGGAGAATAATAACAATATGAATGAGAATATTCTGATGCAAGTTGTTGACCGAATGAAGAGAGGTTTTTTGGAGTCTGCTGGAAGAAATGTTTTTGTTAGTTCAGGTTGTTTGATTTGTTTCATACGGAGAGGGACGTTATATGTCGTCAACGTTGGAGACTCGCGCGCTGTACTCGGTTCTCTGAAGGGCATTGGTCAACTTAAAAGATTGGTTGTTAAACAGATGGTTAAAGATCACAATATTGATAATTGAGATGTTCAAGTGCAACTCAGGCACATGCAGCCAGATACTCATGCTAATTATCGTTGCTTGGTAATGATTGCAGACAAAGGTTTAATCGAGACAACTAGATATATCGGATATGCATATTATAAGGAGGAGGAGTTCATTGAAAGTGGATCATTTGAAATCCCACTTTAGGAAAGAGTGCATCTACGTCATACAAGACCTTTGCTAATATCACAACCAGATGTTTATTCAAGAATCTTAAGAGACTCTGATAGATTCATTATATTTGGATCTAGTGGATTTTGGAAATTGATGTCAAATAAGGATGCTGCTTAAACTTTCCTTAAAAAAAGTGTCTTGTCATTAATATTAAAAAACTCTTTGGTCATTGAAATAGTTCCTGCCATTGTGAGAAAGTGTCTGTCATTAATAATTTTAAATCATGTGATTACAACATGCTCTTATTGTTGATGAAATCATAGTGCTGAAATTTAATATCTGTTTTTCGGCCTTATTAGCCTCGTCATAAATGTGCTTAGCAGTTAGCACCACAGTCAGGATCTTTGCTACTGCGTAAAATAGCAGTCAGATGTGGTCGATGCGACCTCAACCACAATTGTGCTAGCTGCAGTTACGACAGCATCTAAAAGTGTTATGTCGTGTACTAAATCGCAGTCGCAGACTTTTATTTAAAACCTGCTAATTAGTACATGTAAATTGTAATCTAAGTATTTATTTTTTTCGTTTCTTTTCCTAATAAACTATAATTCATGACTCGCTAGTTGCGCTCACCTACAAAGTCACACAAGCAGTCTCCTCAACTATATGGAATTGGGTGTGCCACTTCTAGCAACAATGCTTCTAGAAAAGATATAACATGTAAAAGAAGGATAAGATGGACCGAGGAACTTCATGAATCATTCTGGGATGGTGATCTGAAAAATCCAGCCGAGGAAGAACTCGAACATAACCATCTTAAAACAGTTGCCAGAAGAAGGAAGAATAATATCCTAATGATAAAAAATGGGAAGATGATCCTCATGAGTTTTTGAGATATGGTGGATTTCACCATTGAAAACAAGAGAGAAAGCACAAAGCTTGAAGAAAACTCAGATTCTGTTATTGATTGAATAAGAGAAAAACGGTTACAAGAAGCCATTTACAGGTAGCTTCAACACTAACTAACTTCTAACAAACTATTAAAAGCTAGACTACTCTACATAGGGTACATGATAAGGAACTGTGTAACTAAGTAACAAGCTAGAGTAGACTAAAGTGTAATACCCTCCCGTAAGCTAAGCATGATAGATATCTAGCATGTTGAGCTTAGTGATGAAGGCCTGAAAACTCTCGGAAGGCAGTGGTTTAGTAAAGAAATCTGCAAGTTGGGAAGTGGTGTGAATAGGGAGCAACTTGAAAACACCTTGAAGAAGCTTTTCTCGAACAAAATGACAATCAATTTCGAGATGCTTTGTTCTCTCATGGAAAACCGGATTGGCTGCTATGTGAAGTGCACTTTGATTATCACAATAGAGAACTGGAGGCTTAACACAAGAAACTCCCAAATCTGTCAACAAATATACCAACCACTGTAATTCACAAGCTGCAAAGGATAGAGCCCGATACTCTGCCTCAGATGAGCTTCTAGCCACAGTGTGTTGCTTCTTGGCACGCCATGAAATCAAGGAAGATCCAAGAAAGAAGCAGTAACCAGATGTAGATCTTCTGGTGTCAACACACCCTGCCCAGTCTGCATCAGTGAAACCCAGTAACTGAAGTGTAGAATCTCTTCTAAAAAATAAACCTTTGCCTGGTGAATTCTTCAAATATCTGACAACTCTGCAGGCAGTGTCATAATGAGTATGAGTAGGACAAGTGAGAAATTGACTTAATTGTTGAGTGACAAAAGCTATATCTGGTCTGGTGGTAGTCAAATAGAGCAACTTGCCAACCAATCTTCTATAGCCAGAAATATCAGTGAAGGGTTTAGCTTTGTCCTGATGTAACTTGACTGATGGGTCAAGTGGAGTCTTAGCAGGTTTAGCACCAAGAAGACCTGTGTCATGAAGCAAATCCAAACAGTATTTTCTCTGGCAGATGCTAATCCCATGCTGAGAATGTGCTACCTCAATCCCTAAGAAATATTTTAATTGGCCAAGATCCTTGATCTTAAACTGTGAATCCAACAGCTGCTTGATTCGAGTGAATTCTGCCAAGGAATTTCCCGCCAATATAATGTCATCTACATAGACAAGAAGTGCAGTGAAAGTAGAATTTTTATGGAGTGTAAAGAGGGAATGATCTGAAGTAGCTTGTGTGTAACCTTGAGCTATCAACACACCAGTCAATTTCTCATACCACTTCCTACTGGCCTGTTTCAAGCCATAAAGGGACTTGAGAAGCTTGCATACTTGATTAGGCTTAGGAGAAGATACACCTTGAGGGATATTCATATATACATCTTCATGAAGGTCACCATGAAGAAAGGCATTATTTACATCAAGTTGATGCAAATTCCAGTTCTGAATAGCAGCTAAAGCAAGTAAAAATCTGACAGTGGTGATCTTTGCTACGGGAGAAAATGTTTCAAAGAAATCTATTCCCTCAACCTGTGTGTATCCCTTAGCAACCAAGCGTGCTTTGTATCTCTCAATGGAGCCATCTGCCTTGTGCTTAACCTTGTAAACCCATCTACTTCCAATGGGTTTTACATTAGCAGGCTTGTCAACTAAAACCCAAGTCTTATTCTGCTTCAAAGCCTCTAATTCTGCATTCATTGCCTTAACCCAACAATCCTGTGTACTAGCTTGACTATAGCTAACAGGTTCAACATCATGGTTAACAGACAAAGCAAACTTGCTATGAGTGGCAGAGAGGTTAGCACAAGAATGATAATGAGAGATAGGATAAAGAATACCTGGAGATGAAGGTTTGGAAGATGTCAGAGAGAGATTGGTAGAATGTCTAAGTGGTACTATAGAGGAATCAACAGAATCAACTTGGTCAACAGTTTCAAGTGGCACACTGTCAGCAAGATTGGAGTTGTCTATACCAGAATCAGGGTTAGGAGAGGGGTCAGTGGTGTCAGTGTGGTTAGTGGAATCATCAGAAGAGGTAGTGTGAGGTGGAGTAGAAACAGTTACCAGGTCAAAGTCATCAGTTAAGGGTAAGGATGTATCTGAAGTTGGTTTAGGGATAGGGTGAGTGGAATGGTAGGACCAAGAGGAATTGTGACTATGGTAAGGAAAAATATGTTCATGATGAGTTACATGTCGTGAAATGAAAATGGTTTTGGTGGTGAGATCAAGCAAAACAGCACCCTTAACACCTTGCTTGTGTCCCAAGTAAACAGATTTTCTAGCTCTACTGTCAAGTTTAGTTCTGTGATTCTGTAAAGTAGAAGCATAACATAAAGATCCAAACACTTTCAACTCATGTAAATCAGGATCATGTTGAAATCTAAGATGGTAAGGTGATTTATTGTTCAACAAAGGGCTAGGAATTCTGTTGATGATGTAGGTAGCCTGCAAAACAGCATAAGACCAGAACTGTTTGGGTAGTTTTGATTGAAAAAGTAAGGCTCTTCCTACATTCAAAATATGTTGGTGTTTTCTTTCAACACGACCATTTTGTTGTGGGGTTTCAACACAACTGGTCTGGTGTTCAATTCCTTTAGATGCATAGAATTGAGGCATTAAAAACTCAGGACCATTGTCTGTGCGAACAGTTTTGACATGACAATCAAATTGGTTTTCAATCATCAACAGAAAATTTTGTACAAGTTTAGTAACTTCAGATTTAGATTTGCATAAAATGACCCAAGTGAACCTGCTATGATCATCAACAGCAGTCACAAAATACTTATGGCCATGAACAGAAGGGGTAGAAATAGGGCCCCAAATATCAAAATGAAACAATTCATAACACTTGGAAGCTCTACTTGAACTTAATGAAAATTTAGATTTCTTATGTCTTGCATAATGGCAAACATCACATACAGAATCATCATCAACATTTACATAAGAAAATTGTTTATGCAAATTCAAAAGTCTACTATTGGACAAATGTCCTAATCTGAAATGCCAAAGGGCTTCCTTAGGTATAATAGTGGAAACAGTTTGTAAAGAGGCAACAAGAGTAGAATGGTTTGGTAAAGTGGATAGGTAATACAATCCCTCTGTGAGGCTAGCCAAACCAATCATCTTCAATGTCTCCTTTACCTGTATCAAACATTTATCATTATCAAAAGTCACAACAAAGTTGTTATCAAGGCATAACTTTGGTACAGCAATCAAATTCAATTTGAAGTCAGGCACATATAACACTTGAGAAATTTCAAAATCTGGTGAGAAGATAATAGTGCCAGCATACTTAGCTATAGAAGTATTTCCATTAGGTAACCTAATTTGAATGGGAGTAATGGAATACTAAGAGCTAAAGCACTTCAAGGTAGAGCATATATGATCACTTGCACCCGAATCCACAATCCATTGATGTGGATCACTATCAACTAAACAGGCTAGTTTAGAAATACCTGAGACAACATGTCCACTGGCAGCATTAACATGACTAGTGCTAGAACCACTTCCTTGAGAAGATTGAAGTAGATTCACTAATTGTGTGTATTGCTCTTTAGTGAAGCTGTAAGATTCATTTCCATTGCCCCTAACACTCCTGGTGTCATCAACATCTTCCCTCTCCTCATGTGATTCAAGAGAAGTGTTGTTAGTAGAAGATCCTCTCCCATAATTGGGAGGAAAACCGTGTTTCCTGTAGCAATTGTCAACCGTGTGATTAGTCTTGCCACAGAAGGAGCATTCCTTATTTCGTGCACCAAAGCTGTTTGATTTATTGCCTTGAGAAGATCCTGCATAGCCAGAGCCACGACCTCGACCTTGTGAGCGTTTAGCATCACTAGCATTAGCGAAGACCTTAGATTCATCAGAGTGAGTTGAATTGTACTGTCGTTCGTGCTGAGAAACCATCGAGAAGATGCGATTGATCGCCGGTAATGGATTCATAAGCAAAATCTGAGCACGCACAGGATCGAAAGTATCGTTCAAACCAGTTAAGAACCGAATCGAACGAGTAACTTCATGTTGATGTTTAGCATTACGAATACCAGAATCACAAATGCAACGCATTGGACAAGAACAAACCGGAACAGGGAAGTACGATTCAAGCTCTTCCCAAAGCGTTTTGAGAGCAGTATAAAATTCAGAAACAGAGCGAGATTCTTGCTTTAGATTGAAAATTTCACACTGTAATTCAGAAATGCGTATGTAATCACCTTGAGAAAATCGTTCACGAAGCTCGTTCCAAACATCAACCGCGTTATCAAGGAAGACGATGCTCTGTGCAATGGAATCATCGACAGAATTCATGATCCATGAGTGCACTAACATGTTGCATCTGTTCCAAGCTTTGAAGTTTGGATCGAATTCAGTCGGTACGGCGATGGTACCGTCAACAAAATCGAGTTTATTCTTACCGCCGAGAGCACGTTTCATCGATCGCGCCCAAGCTTGATAATTGGAATGAGTAAGAACAGGTTTCACGGTGATCGACGAAGGACCATCGGAAGGATGAACATAATAGACATCGCCGGGATTCTGAGAAGGATCGGCGTAAACAACGGCGTTAGGACCGTTACCGCCACCGCTAGCGCCACCACGAGCCATCGGAGAAGAAGATAACAAACGAAAGAAGGATAACGGCGATGCGCAGCAGAACTCTTAGAAGAGCTCTGATACCATCATGAGTTTTTGAGATATGGTGGATTTCACCATTGAAAACAAGAGAGAAAGCACAAAGCTTGAAGAAAACTCAGATTCTGTTATTGATTGAATAAGAGAAAAACGGTTACAAGAAGCCATTTATAGGTAGCTTCAACACTAACTAACTTCTAACAAACTATTAAAAGCTAGACTACTCTACATAGGGTACATGATAAGGAACTGTGTAACTAAGTAACAAGCTAGAGTAGACTAAAGTGTAATAGATCCTAACACTATTCATGCTTTGGTACGAAAATGATTTATATCACAAGTTATTTTCGAATAATAACATAACCTGTGATTGGAGTCAAACCGATATCACTTATCCTTCTCTTCCTAGGGACAGTTTCAATAGATTAAATGCACCCATTCAAAATGAAGAGGTGAAGAAAGCTCTTTTTAGCATGAATCCTTGGAAAGCTCCCGGACCAGGTGGTTTCCCGGTGCGTTTTTACCAAAAATCTTGGGAGGTGGTGAAAGGAAAAGTTTGTGAGTTTGTCAAAGAAGTTTGGGAGACTCCTAGTGCAATATCTAAAGCAAATAATAAAACTGATATTGTTTGGTTCTGAAAGTCCTGCATCCGGAGTTTGTGCATCAATTTAGACCTATCTTGCTATGCAATACAATTTATAAGATAGTCAGTAAAGTCATAGTGGAAAGGTTTAAGGAGCACATTCCTATGCTTGTCTCTCCTTATCAAACAGGGTTTGTTCCTGGGAGGAACATTCATGAGAACATTGTGGTAGCTCAGGAGATGGTTCATAGCATGATGAAGTTGAAAGGTTCTAAAGGATACTTTTCTATTCAAGTGGATCTTCCAAAAGCATATGATAAAATTAACTGGGAATTTATTTGGAGAGTGCTCATGGAGATTCAATTACCAGATAAATTAGTCAATATTATCTTATCATGCACATGGTTACTAGCGTGGAAACAAATGTAAAATGGAATGGTGCTAGAAATGAGTATTTTCGCCCTCATAGGAATTTGACAAGGTGGTCCGATTTCACCTTACTTATTTGTCTTATGTATCGATAAGTTGTTGCATCTTATTTCTCATGCGGTCTCCAAGGGTGATTGGAAGGCGTTAAGTGCTGGAAGGCGAGGCCCTTTTGTGTCGCATCTTATGTTGCGGACGATCGTCTGTTATTTGGAGAGGCCACTGAGGGTCAGATGAATGTTGTTAAGGTGGTTCTTGACAATTTTTGTAAATGTCAGGACAGGAGCTGAGTAATCATAAATGAATTGATAAAGATACTAGAGTTTCTGATTTGAATATTGATATTCCTGAGAAGCTTAAACATGTAAAAGATGGTTGTTGATGAGAATGGCAACTGGAATTGGAGGATTTTAGAAAATTGGCTGCCTGTTGAAATTTTTTTAAGATTTGCAAACTAGTCTCTATTTTTCAAATTTTAAATTTGACCCAAAACTTTTAAAATTATAAATGAAGGAAATAAAAATTTAATTGAGTCATGTAATTTACCTATAATTCTAAATTCCTCAAATTTTATAAATTGTTAATAGTTATATTGCGAGTTGGCAGTTTTCAGTTATAAACAGTTATGGTTGTTGATTAGTTAGAAGCAGTTATAAACAGTTAGTTACATAATTCTTTCTTAACTAGCTCTTCATTCATACTATAAATATAACTCATTCCTCTCTCTATTCCAATTCCATATAGCTATAATTTCTTCACATTAGTTACACATTGCATATAATCAAAGTTTATTCTCCTTGTTCTTGTGGCTCAAAAATGGCGGAAAATGACGCGAAGAAGAAGGGAAAGATGATCGGTTCTGCTACTGATCATCATCAGAAAGAAGGCGATGGTGATGATGTTTCGGTGAATCAAGGCGACCCTGGTGATTCTTCAATAATGAAGAAGGATGACGCGAAGAAGGAAAAGATGATCATTTCCACTTCTGATCATCTTCAGAAAGATGGCAGTGGTGATTCTTCAAGATTGGCATTGGTGAATGAAGGCGACCCTAATGATGCAATGGAATTGATGAATGCTATCATCTCAACACCAAAGAAGAGAAAAGAATCAACTACTACTACGGAAACTCCGTCCAAGATACAAAAAGAAGAATGCTGGACTGAAGTAACTGTCAAGCCCTTCCCTAAGATAAATGTGAAGGTATAAAATTTTGTTTTATTGAAATGTTGGTGATTTTGAATTAAAAATCTTTATGTATTAGCTAATAAGATTATTGTTGCGGCCATTTTGAAGGTACAGAAGAAAGAATCTTCTGCTGTTGCTGTTGGTGGTGGTGCTGCTGCTGCTGCTGGAAATGATAGTTCGGATTCAGATGCTTCTAGTATTCTGTTCATAGAAGGAAAAGGTTGCTCTTCGCCAACATCTGGACTTTTGCCAAAAGCTCCACCAGAGACAGATGGAAAGAACTAGTACTGCAGAAAATAATAAAGTCATGAATGAAATATTCTTCTGTAGAGATTACTTAACCAAAAGGTTCTTGATTCAATTTGGTCAATAGGTTGAATATAGAGTCAAGAAATGATATTCCAAAAACCATAATTGTTTCCTTTGTTGTTTTCAGTTGTTTTTTTTGTAGAAAAGATGATGATATGTTTTAGGTTTCTTATGTTTAGGAAAGTGGATTGAAGATGATATTTCAGTTCTAAATAGTTCTGATATTGATGTGGATGTGAAACTTGTAATATAGGGATATTGTCAATGAAATTCTTATGGTTTTTCTTTCAATATAAATATGATGTGCATTGATTTCTATCATATTTTTTAAGATATGTTTTAATTTGATTGATTGTCATTGTTACTTGAAATGGTTCATAGAATAGAAGTAGTAAACTTATATACTTAACTGTGTATTGGTCATTTATATTATGTGTTTGTATCTAATTAGTCTCTTGAGACTCTAATTCTTGAAAACATTAAATCATGGAAGTCGAGCCTAAAAATGTGGTTCGGATAACTTGCAAAGTTTAGCCATATAATTAAGTTTTGAATCAGGTTTCAAGTGTTGCAATATGTGAAGAGAATTTATGATATCGCCGGAATGTGTATGTTGTGGTCCATTTGTTTGAAATTCTGTTTAACTTAGTTAAAAAAACTCATGTGGCTATTACGTTATATCTGCGAAAGTGTGGTGCATAGTAAATACAATAGACACGCCTTGATCGCGACCTGTGAGTGTCTCTCGTGTCCGTGGCACCATCATCCTTCGTGCCATGTGCTATGCTTAGCTTCTTCTGGTACTAGTCACTAAGCCAGCTGAACCGCACGTGAGCGCCTCTCGTGCTATGATACTATTGGTCTAGGATAGCTTCCTCAGGATCAGATATAATATATTTCACCCACAGTTCAACCGCTTCCCCTCTTTTGATCGAAATATGGTCCAACATACGATTTGTGACAGGCAAATGCAAGAAACATGCCACACAATATAGAGTCGCAGTCATCACACTAATGGAGAGATGGAAATTGTTGGCCTCCTTTCCATATGCGGATTTCCAAATGATTGTAAAACGATGCTAACAGTTACATGTCTTCATGTCTTCACGTGAACAATACTCAGACCTCAAAAACATAGGAATTAAAGCAGACCTTAAATTATTTGCTGCTGCAGCAGACCGTAAATTAAAGTAATCGAAATTCAGAGGAGATTTACCAGCTCAATAAACTATCGTTACCAGCTCAATAAACTATCGTTACCAGCACAATATCACCTAAGATCATGTAAAATTTTCTTTATTTGGCAAGTAAATTCTACAAGTTCCTTAGCAACTTAAGCTGTTACAAACCTCACATCATAACTGACCCTACAACATAGTTCTCTGGAAAAATACGTTGCGCAGAGAGTTCTATCAAACGAATTTATTAGCATGATTGCATCTAATTACTGTACACAAATAATTTCTGTAGTTCTTAGTTTTCTTTTTTTAATATTATAGGTTAAAGAGATCAAACAATGTTATGAAGTCATTAACAGATTAGGAAGAGGAGTTGTGTATCTAGGTTCTTCTAGGATGGTCGAGGCCACTGGTTAGGCATTACAGAGGCGAATTCTCCATGGCTGTGGTTCAGGCGAATGTGAATATGGAAGATAAGAGCCAAGTTGATGTTGGCACTGATGCACTCTTTGTTGGAATTTATGATGGCCATAAAGGCGACACCGTTTCCATCCATCTTAGAAATCGTGTCTTCGGGGAACTATTGAGTGAGTCTTCATTTCGTTAATTTATGGATTCTTCTTTCATTTTCTTTCTCCTTTGCATTTTCCATTTTCTTTGAAATTGACCTCTAAATTTTTTTAAGATTTGCAAACTGGTCTCTATTTTTCAAATTTTAAATTTGACCCAAAACTTTTAAAATTATAAATGAAGGAAATAAAAATTTAATTGAGTCATGTAAATTACCTATAATTCTAAATTCCTCAAATTTTATAAATTGTTAACAGCTATATTGATGAGTTGGCAGTTTTCAGTTATAAACAGTTATGGTTGTTGATTAGTTAGAAGCAGTTAACAATTCCTCATATGGAGCTGATCAGGTTGCGTTGCGAGGAGCCTTGGATATATGGCGAGTCACAGCTGGTTTCTTTTCTTCAAGTTGTAAGGAGTTCTGTTATGAATAAGCTGTTGCTTAATTCTGATCAGCTCCATGACACCAAAGACTGACGAATCAATGCCTCACGTTATCAATTCCTTCAGAGACTTCTCTAACGCGATTCATCCCTCACCTTTTGGATATCTCGATGCTGTCTCAAAATCCCATTTTCGGTTTCTCATTTTCTTCGGATGTCCATTACCCGTTAGTGGCATGGTCCGAGATGCTAAGATGTCTGAAATTACTTAAATTTATTTCAGTTTGCTTCTCAACAAGACATCTTAGTTCACTTGCTCCCATTTCCGGGATATATCAGCTCTTGAGTGTTGAATCTCATCATCCGGATATGCTTGATTGGCAATTGGACTTAGGAGGGTTAGCTGCAAAGTGTTCAAATGAAGAGCCACTCGATTCGCCTTCTAAAAACATTCTAGGAACACCGTCTCAAATTACTAGAGCAAACAGTTCATAGAGTCTTCTACTAAGTTAAGCAATTCTCGAATATTTTAACTTACTGATCTAGACGTGTCACGTGCAGTGTTTTAAAACTTAAAAGACCAATATGAAAAAACAAAAACTTAAATTACTAATTATTGAGATGAGTGAAAAACCATGAGTTAGATTAAAATTAAAAGATATCTTAAAAATAATATCATTGCAAATTTGCACAACATATTTATATTGAAAGAAAAAACACAAGATTTTCATCAACATCAGAACTATTTAGAACTGAAATAATATCTCTTCAGTCCACTTTCATTAACAAGAGAAACTTGAAATATATCATCATTCATTCTACAAGGAATTAACAGATGCATAAAAAAGGTATCATTGCATTGGCACAAGAATTAAGTTCCTAAAAACAGCTTATCGAAAAGAAAATTAAGGAAACATTTAACACATCAACTTTTGATTGAAAAATAATACTAATAACTTATGTTGATTAATTATTTTTTATGGTTTTAAAAAAATATACTTATCTTGGTTATTATGATTATGAAAGCTACCTCCTCATACTCGTATATAGCAGTACCACGGGGACTTCTTCCCTATTTTCTGTTTGTCTCACCTTTTTCCGGTTTTGTGCTCACAAGCAATAGGTAAGTTGCAAGTTCCATACATTTTTTTTCTCTGTTCCGGTTATGTCCGGACCCTACATTTCGGTCTGTAATGTATGAATGACGGATCTGGACCCTACCTTCTGGACAGTCAGAATGCAGAATGCTTGTTTTCGTGAAGGAGTATGCTGCTGACAGTATTAGGCTTGATAGGTTTACAATGATTGCCTCCTCACACAACGAGCGTGAGCAGCAACGGTTAAGCCAAAGTTCGCATACACAAACACACACATAACACATGAAGACATGTCACTGTTAGCATCGTTTTACAATCATGAGGAAATCCGCATATGGAAAGGAGGCCAACAATTTCCATCTCTCTATTAGTGTGATGACTGCGACTCTATATTGTGTGGCATGTTTCTTGCATTTGCCCGTCACAAATCGTATGTTGGACCATATTTTGATCAAACGAGGGGAAGCGGTTGAACTGTGGGTGAAATATATTGTATCTGATCCTGAGGAAGCTATCCTAGACCAATAGTATCATAGCACGAAAGGCGCTCACATGTGATTCAGCTGGCTTAGGGCGCTCACATAGCACGAAAGGCGCTCACGAAGGATGATGGTGCCACGGCACGGCCACGAGAGACACTCACAGGTCGCGATCAAGGCGTGTCTATTGTATTTACTAGGCACCACATTTTCGCAGATATAACGTAATAGCCACATGAACTTTTTTAACTAAGTTAAACAGAATTTCAAACAAATGGACCACAACATACACATTCTGGAGATGTCATAAATTCTGCTGGACAACTCAGCAAGTCTTAAATTTTTTTGGACATAAACAAAGCTCTTCACATATTGCAACACTTGAAACCTGACTCAAAACTTAATTATATGGCTAAGCTTTGCAAGTTATCCGAACCACATTTTTAGGCTCGACTTCCACTACTACATTTTCTTAGGATATATGTATCGACAGAATTCCATGATTTAATGTTTTCAAGAATTAGAGTCTCAAGAGACTAATTAGATACAAACACACAATATATCTTAAAAAAAAAAAAAGAGACTAATTAGATACAAACACACAATATAAATGACCAATACACAGTAAAGTATATAAGTTTACTACTTCTATTCTATGAACCATTGCAAGTAACAATAACAATCAATCAAATTAGTTTTTTAAATAAATTCAGCACAACTTATATTAAAATTAAAACATATCTTAAAAAATACGATAGAAATCAATGCACATCATATTTATATTGAAAGAAAAACCATAAGAATTTCATTGACAATATCCCTATATTACAAGTTTCACATCCACATCAATATCAGAACTATTTAGAACTGAAATATCATCTTTAATCCACTTTCCTAAACATAAGAAACCTAAAATATATCATCATCTTTTCTACGAAAAACAACTGAAAACAAAAGGAAACAATTATGGTTTTCGGAATATCATTTCATGACTCTATATTCAACCTATAGACCAAATTTAATCAAGAACCTTTTGGTTAAGTAATCTCTACAGAAGAATATTTCATTCATGACTTTATTATTTTCTGCAGTACTAGTTCTTTCCATCTGTCTCGGGTGGAGCTTTTGGCAAAAGTCCAGATGTTGGCGAAGAGCAACCTTTTCCTTCTATGAACAGAATACTAGAAGCATCTGAATCCGAACTATCATTTCCAGCAGCAGCAGCAGCAGCAGCGCCACCAACAGCAGCGCCACCATCTTTCTTCGGTACCTTCAAAATGGCCGCAACAATAATCTTATTAACTAATACATAAAGATTTTTAATTCAAAATCACCAAAATTTCTATAAAAAAAATTGTTATACCTTCACATTCATCCTATGGAAGCGCTTGACAGTTAGTGCAGTTGCAGTTTTTGAAGGTCCTGTCCAGCGTTGTTCTTTTTGTTTCTTGGACGGAGTTCCTGCAGTAGTAGTTGATCCTTTTCTCTTCTTTGGTGTTGAGATGATAGCATTCATCAATTCCGTTGCATCACCATCACTAGGATCGTCTTCATTCTTCAATGCCAATCTTGAAGAATCATCACCGCCATCTTTCTGAAGATGATAAGAAATGGAACTCATCATCTTTAAATTTTCCTTCGGGTCATCCTCCTTCATTATTGAAGAATCACCAGGGTCGGCTTGATTCACCGAATCATCACTATCGCCTTCTTTCTGATGATGATCAGTAGCAGAACCGATCATCTTTTGCTTCTTCTTCGCGTCATTTTCCGCCATTTTTGAGCCACGAGAACAAGGAGAATAAACTTTGATTATATGCAATGTGTAACTAATGTGAAGAAATTATAATTGGAATAGAGAGAGGAATGAGTTATATTTATAGTATGACTATGAATGAAGAGCTAGTTAAGAAGGAACTATGTAACTAACTGTTTATAACTGCTTCTAACTAATCAACAACCATAACTGTTTATAACTGAAAACTGCCAACTCATCAATATAACTGCTTATAACTGAAAACTGCCAACTCATCAACAACTTCAGATATCTGCCACCTTTATGTGTTATGATGTAGAATTTCAAACCAAAATTTGCACGGTATTCTTTAGTAAAAGGCGAAATAATTGTTCGCTTTGTACTTACTACATGGCTCCACTAAGAAATAAATAAATAAATAGGTAAAGAATTTGAATTTGTGCAACAATGAAATAAAACAATTAATACTTAATAGAATTAGGACAGTATCACAATCCCATGATCAATTTTGCAGAGTAACTGTCAACTACAACTTTTATCTAGCAGTTAATCAATAATCTGTAACCAAACCATATACTACATTTCATAGTCATTACTCATTGGTACATTTATTTACTTAACACAATTCCATTATCATAGTCATTAATTAATATACTACATTTCATAACCAAATATAATTTGAGTCTTTGACGAATTTTGATTGTCTATAGTCGACAATCCCCAACACTCACACTCACACAACCGGTATCTCTATAATTGTTGATTAAAATGGGACGGTCTATAATTCAATGCATATTTTGATTTTAAACTAAAATATCGAGCTTGGAATCTTGCCCGTCCGATCATGATCTAATGAGCACCAATATACCAACTGCATGAATGAGAAGATTGTACAACATAACCTTATTTGCGATCACTTATTTGAAACATAACAAACTCCTTCAAAATTTGCGATCACTTATTTGATATATACAACATAACAAACTCTCCAAAATTTGAGACCACTTATTTATCACTTTTAAGTCTCCTCAAACTATATATATATATATATATATATATATATATATATATATATATATATATATATACACCCCACTCTAGTACTATTGCTGCAGCCTTTGAATATTGAAAATTGAGTAATTCCAATAGAAGAAATATCGAAGTCCTCTCATCCAAGGTACTAATCTGTGTCTCTAATTTGTATGAAAAGAGTTTAGGATTGTTACCTTTGTTTTTTGTGGCTGTATCTCTAATGTTTTCTGTCGATTTCAAACCATGGTGGTGACTGATTTTGTTTCTTGCTGGTGGTGTTCTGGTTTATTGGGGGGTGTTTGTAGTAACTGGTTTGCATTGGTAATTCATAAAAGCTATATATGTACAAATGTGTGTGCATCGCATCGATGATAATGAATATACATTGTTATTATTGTGACAGTGAATATGGAAAATCAGGTGACTGTAATGGAAGAATCTAGATCCTCCTCTATTCCAAATAATTCAATCATACACATGTTGCTGCAATCAAGTATAACATCAAGTATAGAAATGAGCATTTGTTCAGATCCGACCTCAAGTCCACATCTCCGAGAGATTGTCCGCTTTGGGGTTGACCCGTCACGGTTTTGTCCTTTGTAGAAAAGGCGTCTCGGTTGGTTTGAAAGGTGTGGGTGTTGTATATAAACTACCCTTTGCCTCGAGTACCAAGCATGTGGGACTATTTCGGTGTATCCAGAACAGCATTGTTTCACCCATAGCCGCGATCATGACTTTTATCTTATGTTTTATCACACTTTTATCACACTGTAATGTATTATTCATTGACATGTATTCTAGTTTTTCAAGTCATCGCCTACAATCTCCTTTTCCATTCTTGAAATCAATAGTTCATAGTGTTAATTTTAGTATCATATGAAGTTTTTTACTTAATAGGTACTATTAGAATCAAATGAGTAATAATGAAGTTGGTTTAGAGGTTTCAAACAAGACAAGATTTCATCAGAAGTAAGAAATACTTCATTTGATAACAAGAATGTGTTGGGAAACATTTTCACTGCTTGAATTGGCTAAAAGCCTATAACTTAGAATCTAAAATATAGTATCAATTTTATTGCTTCAAGTTAGTGTCGTTTTATCCATTGACACAAATATTCTAGACTCTCGTGTGACCCTGAATGAAATATGTTACTCCCACACGTGGTTATTTTGAGCTAGGTGCTTAAATTTTATGCAATAAAAAAATCACCGTTAAATTAATCTCCAAACTTTTAAGCTATCTTTATAAAAACTGATACTCCATCCGTCCCAAAATATAACCAAAAGTTAATCAACAAAAGTTAATGTATTTGATCCAAATTTTAAACCAAATACATCAAGTTTCTTTGACTCATTTTTGCTTACATTTTGGGACGAAGGAAGTAGTATTAAATACTTGTATTTCTTGATATTATTATTATTATGATTAAATTTATTTTTAATTTTTATAAACAAATATTAGTTGTTAGTAATCTACTTCAAACTTAGAACTCCTTCTCAAATTCTTTCGAAGGTAACAACCCAACCACTTAAACTACGTATTATGGACAATTAATAAATTTACTTTTATAATCCACCTGGTTTAGACAATTTTTATTAAGAAAAGGGAACACATTTGCAAATATTAAGCCAACATCCAAATATTATTAAGAATAAAAATTGACAATATAACAATTTTTTATCGGATCGATGTCCTTATTGCATCACCACTAAACTACTACTACTACTATTATTTTATGATTATTATTCACACTACAATTCTTATTAATTTTTTATTAAATATATTTATAGTCTATTTAAATATACAAAATCTTGTATATAGTTAATCTAAAAATTTTCTTCCAACTTTGGTTCATCTAAATATTTTATTTTCAACTTTATTTCCAATTTTTTACGATAGTACGTTAATGTAGCATGTTCGAATTTTTTTTATAATATATCATTATTAAAACTTCAAAATGTTATTAATTTAATAACATTAATAATTAATTTTTAGTTTAAAAATAATCTTTAATTTAAACTTATATGTATATTAATAAAAAATAAATTGATAAATTATTAAAGTAATAATATTTTAAAATATTATTTTTTATATGTCATAAAAACCGTCATCTAAAATGTGTCACGTGAACATATGTAAAATAGTATAAATTAAAAAAACAAAAAATAAAATTTTATATATTTAAAGACCTGAAAACATATTTAACTCTCCTATTATTATTTATTTTTATCAGTTTTATTTTACAAATAACATCAAGTAATAATGAGAAAAAAAAAATATTTTTGACAAATGATTATGATTATGAGTATTTTTTTTTTTTTTATTGACAAATTTGGTAGCATCTGTATTATCCGTTATATTTTCTAGTTTACTTTATTACATTTTCTGTGTATGAACGGGGATTATTATTATTATTGTATTATACTTTAGTACTATACTTTATGAGATTTATGATATGCTATGATATGATGATAGGTAGATTTAATTTAATGAAATGATGATCAGATGAAGTTGCTCCGTTGAGGCACAGCCAGCCAGCCAGCCTGTATCGATCGCGGTCGTTGGAATATCAGAATACTTTCCACATCTCACCGGAAAATATTTAAACCCAATATTTCATTGAAAATCTCTTTAATTCAAATTCCAATCAACAATTCTTCTTCTTCTTCCACGAACCAAATCCCTAACCACCGTCTTCGACTTGGTTCCGTGGCGCACGATCTACGACATAAATGGCAGCACCGAACATGGATCAGTTCGAAGCCTTTTTCAGAAGAGCAGATTTAGACGGTGATGGTAGAATCAGTGGTGCTGAGGCTGTCAATTTCTTTCAGGGATCCAATTTACCTAAACACGTTCTCGCTCAGGTCTCTTCTTTTCTCTCTTTCTTTCTTCCTTCATTTCAATCTTAACAAATCAAATCAACTATAATTAATTCTTCTCTATTTGTTATCAATTAATGATTATTATTGTTCTATTTGATGACAACTTGTTTAGAAACTTGGATTCTTTGCATAGAAACTTAGCTGTATCTGATTGATTTAAGATTCCTCTAATTAGGGATTGTATGTATGTATGTAACTCGATCTAGTGTAATGCTTATTGTTCTTGCTATGAACTATACAGGTATGGATGCATGCTGATCAGGCTAAAACTGGTTTCCTTGGCCGGAATGAATTTTTTAATGCTTTGAGATTAGTAACTGTTGCTCAGAGTAAGCGAGATTTAACTCCTGATATTGTCAAAGCAGCATTATTTGGTCCCGCTGCTGCTAGAATCCCTGCTCCGCAGATAAATCTTGCTGCTATACCTCCACAGCGTCCGAATCCGGTGGCTGCCTCGCCTGTTGGGCAGATGGCTGTGAGTGCTGGACCTACATCCGCTCAAGGTTATGCCTATAGGGGACAGGGGTTAACAGGTTCTGTTGGGAACCCGCAATATCTTCCTTCCCAGCAGAATGCTAACATGAGACCACCTCAATCACAGGGGTTTGCCGGTTCAGTTGGGAACCAACAATATCTACCTTCCCAGCAGAGTGCTAACATGAGACCGCCTCAATCGCAGGGGTTTGCAGGTTCTGTTGGGAACCAGCAATATCTACCTTCCCAGCAGAGTTCTAACATGAGACCACCTCAATCACAGGGTTTCGCAGGTTCTGTTCCAAACCAGCAATATCCACCTTCCCAGCAGAGTCCTACCATGAGACCACCTCAATCACAGGGATTCCCAGGTTCTGTCGCAAACCAGCAATATCCACCTTCCCAGCAGAGTCCTATCATGAGACCACCTCAATCACAGGGATTAGCAGGTTCTGTTCCAAACCAGCAATATCCACCTTCCCAGCAGAGTCCAACCATGAGACCAACTCAATCCATGCCTGCTGGTAGTGCCCCTGGTCCTCAACAATTCATGCCTGCTGGTAACACTCCCCGTCCACAACAATCATTGCCCGCTGGCACAGCCCCTCATCCACAACAGGGCTTTGCAGGTCCCAATCTCTCAAATGCTAGCATCTCAAATGATTGGAATGGTGGGAGGACTGGTATGGCTCCTTCTAGACCTGCAGGAGTCACTCCATCGGTTGCCTTATCAACACCAACATCGCCATCTCCGGTATCACCAATGTCCCAGCCAACAGCTGTTACCACTAAAGCATTGGCTGTTTCTGGAAATGGGTACCCTTCAAATTCAGTTTTGGACGAAGATTTATTCTCTACTGCCGCATCCACACCGAAACAAGACCCTACTCGACAAAATTATTCTGTTAGCAGTGCACCTGCCTCATCATCCATTGTTCCAGTTTCCAATAGTGCCCTGCCTGCAAGTAGGCAAAGTTCACTTGATTCATTGCAGAGTTCATTCTCAATGTCACCTACAAATAGTCAGATTCCGCGGACGCATTCTTTACCAAACACAAACCAGCAAATTTCACCACCAGCTTCTTCTCCGCTTACCACATCTGGGAGATCGGTTGGACCTGGAAATACTAGTTCTGACAACTCACAGCCTCCGTGGCCAAAAATGAAACCTTCTGATGTCCAGAAGTATACAAAGGTGTTTATGGAAGTTGACACCGACAGGGATGGGAAAATCTCTGGGGAGCAGGCACGCAGTCTATTTTTAAGTTGGAGATTACCAATAGGTAAAACCTTTTACGTTCCTACTAACAACTGTTTGATGTAGTCTTTATGGATTTTGGCATGTTGATATGTTAACTAGTCCATGAAGTGTTGAAAACAACTAACAAGAACAAGAACAATAATCAGCTTTTAGGTTTTAGCTTTGTGAACTCACTATTTTTCTGCTCTTATTCTTTTGCTAACTGACAAAAACTGGATACTGTACACTGATTCTGAAAATCTTGTTGTTTATGATAAATTTAAAACAAATTTGTTGAATGCAATATTTTGGAGTCAATAATTTTTTCTTTTAAAAATTTGAAGCAATTTATAAACTCTCATTCGGCAAATTGCACTAGATTCACATGGTTGGTCAATAAACATTAGCAAAATGGAGTATGTAGAGTGCATGTTCTAGCACAAACTAGAGTTAAAATTGATGATCATATCATACCACAGGTCACATGTTTAGGTATATCAGTCAATCTTATGATGTGTAAGAGAGTATAGGTATATGTAAATCGTAGGATTCAAGCTAGGTATATAAAATGGAGAAATACTTAAACTTCAAGCATTTTTGCGATCAAATGGCGCCTCTCAAGCTCATATGAAAGTCTTATTGGACAATAGTTGAAGAGCATAAGCTAAGTATTACAGAGACGAGAAAATGATGAGGGGACAAGTAAGAAAAGAGAAGATAAAGAACAATTCTATTATAGAATAAGTGTAACTAGCACCTACTGAAGAAAAGTGGACATTCAGGATATCCCTAGAAAATCAGCAGAAGCCCTAGAAACTAAAAAGAAGTGTTTATGATTGTCAAAAAAAAAAAGAGAAGTGTTTATGACATTCAGGATATCCCAATAAATAGAGACAGAGGAAAGGCAAATTTTCACCATCACCTAAATAATATATAAATTTCTCTCAGATAATCAACATATACTTCATAAATGAGGGATTCTTTATTCTTGATTTGAAGGTATTTGGGTAGAAGAACAATTTTACTAAAGGAATAAATGCGAAGGAGGGTGGATAAGTAATCTGATATGGATGCATTTGTGGGAAAACAGTACCAGAAGGGGAAGACCTCTAATTCTGCTGTTTAGAAATTATTATTTTGTTTACTTTAGTAAGTTAGCATAACAGAATTTTTAAATTTGAATTGCAGTATTGGTAGGATAAGATTTTATGGTTAGAACAGATTTTACCTATTAGATAGGATTATTGTCATTTTAATTTAAATGATAGTAATTATTAGGACAAGATTAGGTTAGTTATTAACCTAATTTAATTAATTAGGACTCTTCTTCTACTGTAAGCCTATTTAAAAGCATTCAGATTTGGAATAAAAATCATCAATAATTATTATCAGAAAACTTGTGAATTTAAGAAAGGTTCATTCGCGTCTAGGACTGTGACAATGTGATCCCAGACCAGGGACCAGACCATAACATAATCCTCCTTAAACAAATCTACTAAGAAAACCAGTAACCTCTAGAAACACAGAAAACACCGCTAACACGAGCTACAAGCCTGCAACCATTAATATGAAAGAGCTCTTCATCACCTATGTCTTTTGTTTTGTTTTCTTTCTTTTTTGGATTCAAGAGGAAACTAAAGATGGAAGAGTAAGCACTAATGAGAGGGCATAAACACAATGCTATATTATTTTTAAGGCAAGAGACCTCCTTGAATATACAAGGGTTCCTTACCAACCATAGTGGAGAATTGTAGTAACCATACATTGGTTAAAATATTAGTCTCCTTTTTCCAGCCAAAACCTTTGAAAGATTGAAAGATTACATTAAGAAACATAATGAATTTGAAAGGAGACAACTGTTATTATCCAATTATAAGAAAACTTAAGATGCAAAATTAAGCGGGATGCTGTTTATGAATTTGAATTGATGTATGGAAAAAGAGCTGTGTGCAACCTAAAACCTACAAATCTGCAAAATCTACTGCCTGATGGAGCTCCCATCGCCAGGTAGGGTACTATAGTCCCCATCCCCATACCCGCGGTTTGAAAAAATACCCGTACCCATCCCCATACCCGCGTGGGTGACACTCTTTGTCCCCGTCCCCATACCCTATGGGTACCTAAGTACCCGTACCCATTACCCGCATTTTTGCTAAAAATAAATTGATCAATTATAAAATATCATATCATTTTCATATAATTAAAAAAAATTTAAAGATTTTAATGTTGACTCATGAAAATTATGAACAAAATTATTAGTAATATCATGTTAAAGTTCATTTATCTATATATTGACATATTTGGATTATGTTATAAATAAACATTTTCATTAAAAATGTGTAATAGTATAATAATGTTGTATTTTTTAAAATTAATTTACATATATTATTATATAATAATATAATTAAAATAAATAAATATATACTATGTGGGTATGGGGTGGGTACTAAGGTACCCGTACCCATACCCGTTCAATTTTGCGGGTAATTACCCATGCCCGTACCCAAAATGCGGGTTTTTACCCTACCCGTTGTGGGTATTTTTGTGGGTACCCACTGGCAGTCAGGCTAGTAAAAATTAAATCTGCTTAGAGAAATGTGTTACACTGATTAGAAAACATTTGTAGACATGTTTCTTTGCTATTTTTATTTATTTATTATTTGCTTTTATGACTCTATTTCTTCGTTAACATATGTCTAATCACATGCTTCACTATTTTGGAAAATTTTGTGGGTAGGTCCTGGGATTGCCTTTTATTATTTCCCTATAGTGCATACTTAATAAGATCTCTGCTCTTTCTGTAGATGTCTTAAAGAAGGTGTGGGACTTATCTGATCAGGATAATGATAGCATGCTTTCTTTGAAGGAGTTTTGCTTTGCTCTTTATTTGATGGAGCGGTACAGGGAAGGTCGTCCTCTTCCACAGTCTCTTCCGAGTAATGTTATATTTGACGAAACATTAATGTCTATGACGGGGCATCCAAAAATCACTTATGGAAATGCAGCCTGGGGGGCAAGCCCAGGTATTTTCATAGATTTATACTATCTCAAATTTTTTTTCTCTTGTTGGATATTTCTTCACTAACTTTTCACTCTTGACTGTCACAAGGTTTTCAGCAGCAACAAGGGATGCCAGGCGCGCAGCCAGCTGCACCAGCAGTGCAAGGAACGCCCGCTCGGGCTGATGGCACTTTGCCACCTGATCAGCAAAAGCGAGGAACATCTGCGTTGGATGATTCCTTTTTGAATGGCACAGATAATAGTGAGCAAAATATTGAGACTGCAGGGAAAAAGGTATTTGCTTTGCCTTGTGGTTTTTGTCCATATGTAACTCAATTTGGGAAAGTAAACGTTCCAATTCAACGATCATTTTTTCAGTTTTTCTTTGTTACATGTCGTTGTAATGATGTTAGGGAGGATTTATTTTAACCAAATATCATCTTGTCTATTGCCTTTCTTGGCACGGACTCCAATTACTGTAGGTTAGATAAATAATAATAACTAATTGATTTAAGAGACTAATCTCACTTTCCAAGACAGTTGATAATGCTTAGAAGATAAATCAAGCTGCAATACTATAACGTGCAAAACTATGAAACACACTGTTACAAAACAAGCTACTTGTACATTGAGACATTATAAAGAAAAATGGTTCTCTTTAATGATGTAGGCTGAAGAAACACAGAATGTGATATTGGATTCAAGAGAGAAGATTGAGTTGTACCGCAACAAGATGCAGGAATTGGTGAGTACTTCATATATTGTTTCTTTTTTCATTTTGATCTTGTATTGAGGTTGCATGCTTAAGATTTAATACGGTTGAGTTGAACTATATGTAGGCATACTAGGCCATATTGCTGGTAGCTTGTCTTAAATTATAATTGTGTTTACATTAGCAGAGTCCAGTTAGTTTCAAAATAAGTTTATTATGACCTTTGATCTGTTGCTTCTATATGGAAGAATTACCACATGTTTGCTTTTAATTGATTTTTACAGGATAAATGTTATGAGATAAATAGCTCTCTTGAGTAACAGAGCTAATTTTGCACGAAAGACTCGTTCACTATGATGAATAATGTGAAATGGGTCAATATGAATATTAGATGCATTTGTTTATTGCAGAGGACTACATTTTTGTTGACTCATGACTATCTATGAATTCAACTTACCTTGTTCAGATGATAACTGGCATAGATAGATTCACAAATCATCCTGACTTGATGATTATGGTTCTAGTTAGGCTTCAGTTTGATCCCTGGGGATTGACTTCTGCTTAGGAAGGCTTAATATTTTGCAGAAGGGAAATTTTTTTCCCTACTCAAACTAACTGGAATTGTGCAGTCATTGAAAAGACTAATAATTTAAGGGGGTAAATTTAAGGAGTTTATGGGGTAAAGGCATGTAAGCATTTATAATCTTTTAGATCTTTTTTAAATGAGAAAGGTAGGTGTTTATATATAATGAATCAGATTAAGCTAAAATGAATCTTATTTTCTTGAACATTTGGTCGGTGATAATTTACGTTAGGTAGTGCACTCACTCTCTTTTCCGCCTCCCTTATGGTTATTTATATTTCAGGTCCTGTATAAAAGCAGATGTGATAACCGCCTAAATGAGATTACAGAAAGGGCATCTGCAGATAAGCGTGAGGTATTTTTTTTTTCTTTTCTTTTCTACTGAATATGTTATGTAAGTTTAAAATGTTACGAGAATTAGCTCTCATTTGGTGGTATGCTACAGGCAGAATCATTAGGCAAGAAGTATGAAGAGAAATACAAACAAGTGGCAGAAATAGCATCCAAATTGACTGTAGAAGAGGCTAAATTTCGTGATATACAGGTAGTTAGACATTCTATATATTATTTGTTGATAGATAGGCTTTTTGTTAGAGTTGAGAATATTTTGTATGCTCTATATTTGCTTTGTTAATGGTGTTGTTGTCAAGGACCAAGTTTTCGAAAAAGCTTTAGCTGTTATGTGAAAACTCGTAATTAATTTTATAGCTTAAAGACCCCTTAATGTTAGAGTCCATCGGGCCTGAAGGATGCACAATGTACAGACACACCTTACTTTGCGGTGAAGTTTGACTTATTTAGAATAGAGGTGGCAAGAATCAAACTTGTGTGTCTGAACCACTTTAAATCATGTCTGTTTCTATCTTCCTACTATTTGTTTGTGTTCCTTATTATAACAACTGGCTTCTTTGAAGTGATGATAAAGTTCTATTGAATCCTTTCCCGGACAAAATAAAATACACTTTAATAAATTAATATGCTTTATATTCTTATGAAATGCTTGGTTAAGAGGAAATATGCTCAGCAGATTGATATATTGCACCACAATCTCGATTTGGAGCTTTTAACAAACCTAACTTCACACAACAACTGTCTAATCCATATAATCTCTCAGGTTGTAGCTATCATGACACAATGATTGAACTCAACACTAGACTTTGCTGCTACATTTTGTTTCTTGCTTTACCATGAAACTACTAGGTTTCACCCAACAAAGACATGGTACATTTGGTCTATTAAAGGAGATTCCGACTAATAAACATAAGTACATGCTTACAGCTGCATAGCCTTATGATTGTTGCAGAACCTTTCTCTGGAACCTTCTTTAAGTACTTAATTATCCAAGTTAGAGTGCTCTAGTCAGTGGTAGTTACTAGAGTGACTTGCAATTGGCAAAGCAATGTCCTGCTTACCAGACCACCAATCTTTTGTATATATTTCTGTGGGTGACCTTTCTCTGGAACCTTCTTCAAGTACATAATTATGCTAGTTAAGAGCTTTCAAGTGAGTAGTAGATAGTGAAGATACACAGTGACCTACATTACAATTGGCAAAATTCAGCGACATACTTTCTCTAAGATAAGAAAATATGTTTTCTTGATTGCACCGTGACTTTTCTATTTAGTATCAAGTATATTATTTAGATACCCAAATCCTTAGTATGAAATCTGGTTTTGGTGAAGTCTATTGGAGCACATGTCACTGGCTGTTTGGAATTGATTCTGATGTTGTTAACTAGTCATTTATTCCTCTCAACATTTCCTTCTTTCGTTGCGACAAGTAACTCATATTATAATAGCTAGGTTAGGAGGATATATTACTATCTTGAAACATTTCAGTGCATTATTTAACCATTATTTGATACATATTTAGGAAAGGAAGACGGAATTGCAGCAAGCCATCGTCAAAATGGAACAAGGAGGCAGTGCAGATGGTATTCTTCAGGTGAAATTATTTTCCAGAAGTAAGACTAGGATTTCTGTGCAAACCTGCCTATTACTCTGCTACTGATTTTCTGTTAAATCCATAGGTTCGTGCTGATCGCATACAATCAGATCTTGAGCAGTTATTTAGAGGTCTTGCTGAACGGTGCAACAAACATGAGATAAATGTGAAGTCAGTTGCAATGGTTCAGCTTCCTGATGGTAATTTTAATCCGATGTTGGCTTGATACGACTTCTTTCTCTACACTTAATTCTGCTCTTTGTTGGTCCTTAAAGATTCACCTTACAAATTTGTATTTATTTTAACTTCATTTCTCTTGCTATACGCGATTTTTGTTGTTGATTCCCATGTTTGTCATCTTCTTACACTTGAAACCTATAATTTCTAAATGATCTTTCATTTAATCAGAGGAATTACTTATCAACTGACAATGTAATGCTTATATTTACTGTGGATACTGTTGGGAAAAACCTTTGACTTAGTCTCACATTGAAAAGAAATAAGGCATGAAATGAGTCTATGAAGAATGTTAGTCCTCACCTTAAAACTTGATTTTGTAAGGATGAATTAGGCCCAACATAAAAACCCAAGTTCCACATTGAAAATAGATAAGGTCTAAAAAAATTTCCGAAGAGTAGCACCCTTTACATTAAAAGCCAATTTTGCATGAAAAGAGATTCATTTTAATATCATCATGAAACTACTTTAATATAATATGCATGCCTTTATTACTGCAGCAAATTGCTACATGTGAATGCAGTTTTCTGTATTTCCAATTTTAATTTGGCTGTGTAAATTACTAGGTTGGCAACCCGGAAACCCAGAGGAGGCAGCTGTTTGGGATGAAGATTGGGATAAATTTGAAGATGAAGGTATGCCATGTGCAGTTATACACTTTTCTGTATGCCATAATTTGCTTGAAATGACTTGTTTTATTAATTACTATTTTTTCTTCCAGGATTTGCCAATGATCTCACTTTTGATAAGAAAAATGTATCTTCGGAGCCAAAACCTTCATCCGTTCCCGGAGAACAAAATTCCTTTGATGATAATTCAGTTTATGGTTCACCTGTGAATGCAAATGGGAGGCAAGAACATTTTACTAATGGTGATTATACAGTTGAGGAGGAATCTTCTTATGCACGGAGTGAAGATGGCTCGGCAAGAAGCCCCCGCGATAGCCCATTTGGAAGGAATACAGCAGAGAGTCCTTCTAAAGAGTTTTCAACTGCTCATTTTGAAAAAAGTCCCGAAGCAGATGCAGAAACAAATAGGTAATTTGTTCTGTTTTTTCTTTCGGTCATGAAGTGTTGGTTATCATTCTTGTCATCCTTTTTTCCATTTTTTTTCTTCTGTTTCTGTGGCTTTGAATGTGGTGCATTTAGTAATTGTGATGTTAATATATGGTAACAGAAGTTTTGATGAATCAACCTGGGGTGCATTTGACAATAATGATGATGTGGATTCAGTGTGGGGTTTTAACACCAAGGTAACGTGTGTTATACTCAGCTTTTCACTTAGTCTTGGTAGCAACAACCTAATTAGTTGTAGTTATTGAGAAAGAAGTTTTATGGAAATTAGTTTTAGATTTTTTTACACTGAAATTGATGTAAAGTCGAATGGGGAACTTTTTCTTTTCCTTATTTTTTTAATGGGTTTCTTGCACCACTATTGCGAGAGGGTATGCTAATTTCAAAGATCAAGTTGGTTTGATTTTTATGTACATAAACCTGCCAGTTAGAACAGGATCAAGTTGGTCATGAAGTGTTTTGTTTCTGTAGGACTCTGACTTGGAGAAGCAGGGAGATTTCTTTAAATCTGGTGATTTTGGTCTAAACCCAGTTAGAACAGGATCTACATTTACAGACGGTGCGTTCCAGCCAAAAAGTCCATTTGCTTTTGATGATTCGGTGCCTGGAACTCCATTTTCCAAGTTCGGAAACTCTCCAAGGTACAGTGAGGCAGGGGATCACTTCTTTGACACATCAAAGTTCGATTCCTCCTTCAGCATGCATGAAAGTGGAAATTCTCCACGATTTACGAGATTTGATTCCATTAGTAGCAGCAGGGATTTTGGCAACAATCAAGAGAAATTTTCAAGGTTTGATTCCATTAGTAGCAGCAAGGATTTTGGCTACAATCCAGAGAAATTTCCAAGGTTTGATTCCATTAGTAGCAGCAAGGATTTTGGCTACAATCCTGATCAATTTTCAAGGTTTGATTCCATGAGTAGTAGCAAAGACTTTGGTTACAATCCTCCCGAGACGCTAACAAGATTTGATTCCATGAGTAGCAGCAAAGATATCGGCTTCGGTAGTCAGGGACATACAAGGTTTGACTCAATTAGTAGCTCGAAGGACTTAGGCTACAGTGCTCCATTTTCTTTCGATGACTCCGATCCATTCGGCTCCTCTGGCCCATTTAAGGTCTCTTCAGAGAATCAATCTCCAAAGAAAGACTCTGATAAATGGAGTGCATTCTAGCCACAGTCCAAGTTTTATGGTTTTTTTCTTTGTTGTTTTCACTTCCTTGATTGTTCATGATTAGCCTATTTTTTGTGTATAGCTAGAAAAAAAATGCTAGACGGTAATATTGTATGGTATGGCGCATGTATTATTTTCAAGAGAGCTTTCCTATATTTTTTGGGAAGGGGTAGTGTGAGGACGAGTTTTGTGTGGGAGGGATATAAGAGATAAAATTAAACGATATGGTGTGAATGTAATACTAAGTTTAAAGACAAGCATATCCAAATGTATTATTTTTCTGTCACTAAAAAAGGAAGATAATTTGTTTGAAAAGAAGAAACAAAATAGAAAGAAGATAATCTGTTTGAATTGAAAAGAAGAAATAAAACTTTTTAAGGTATTTATGCTAAATTAAATTATCTTTTAAAAAATAGAAAAATAAAATAAAAAATTGAGAATAAAGGAGAGAAGATCCATTTTCGTGTTTTCTGTCTCTTTCACCGTCTTTCCTGCAGAAACCCAAATCATTCATTTAAGCAATATTGATCTTATTAATAGTTGAATGTCTGAATCCTTTGGTGTTCAATTGCAAAAGTGAATCTAATAAGACAAATTTTTAATTTATATGGAAGGTCACTTTTGTTTGTATCATAACGTCCAACTTAACAATTTCATTCTCTTTAATAATAAAGAAATATATAAATTCTACCAAAATAAATGTAAAAAGTTAAAATCGTCTCAATTTGTTGTATATTATTCTCTTTAATATTACTTCCTTAGATAGTTAGGAGGTGGATTAAAAAACGGAAAAAGAAGGAGATGAGAATTAAGTTTTTGCATTAATTTTAATTTAACATCAAAGAATCTCCATGAGTTTATCCCTTTCTTAACTTGGTGATTTACAAGTAAAAAAGGATCGAAAATAATAATTAAGGGGTAGAAAATCTTGTAGTAATTGAATGCTGTCACTCCTCCCTCAAGTATAAAATGCACCAAACTACTAACCAAATGACATAGAAAAGCAAGTGAAGGATCATCTAATTCAGGTCAGTCAAAGTTTGCACAATATTGTTTGTCTTAATTTTTTTTTTACAGAGTCTTAATATTATTAGATTGATATTATTGATTATTTATTTTCTGTTTACCAATTATATTATTATTGATGAACTTAATGTTATTTTGTTCTAACCTGATAAATAACTATGTTGTAGTGCTTGTATTGTATGTAACTATGTATCCTCTTTGTAATTATTTTTTAGTAGTGCTATTCTTTAGGAAGAATGCACAGTAAGAAAGTCAAAAACGTGTAACTATATATGGGTAATGGTGGTAATATAGAGAATAAATAATGGGTAAAATAGTAATAACAAATTAAACATAGTACAGCTTTTCTTTAAAATAGAATTCGTAACATATGACATTTCCCATTATTTTTATAGGGTTTTGCTACATAGATCAACTTCTTCTTGTAACAAAAAATTCAATTTTTCATTTGAACCAAAAATCTTCTTTTTTTTTTTTTTTGACAAAAATTAAATCAACATTTGCATTTGACTTTTTTCCAGTATTAGAAGATGGAAGAAGGCAAAAGTAGCCTTACAAGTGTCGAGAAAGATTGGTCTTTGCTTAAGAAAGCTGTGAAAAAATTCATAAACCTAATAGAAGATGGAGATGTTGTAATTGACAACTCAAGTTTCACAATTCAGGATTACATGTCCATTTATACGTATCCTTCATTGTAAATTTCACAAATTTGAATATCCTTTAATTAAATGATATAAATATTTTAGTGCAGAGGTATAAATCTTTGCATATAAAAAAACGAGCTTGAGTTATCCGATCTCAATTTAACTGTCATTAATATGATGACTACGTGAACTTTAAATTTGATCAGTCTATTCTTGATCTAATAGTCACCAATGTGGTGACTCCATGAATATGTGAGATGTTTATGTTTGTCAATAGGGAATCCGAATTCAAACCTCATGCTAAAAATCTACTGCTATGGGAAAATTATTATGTGCTCTTAACTTGTATTTAGATCTATTTATGAGTTGTGGAGAGTTGGGAATGATATAGATTGTCAGCTACTTCTGAACAAGTTTAAGAAACTATTTACAAAATACATTAATTCCAAGGTATGTCTAATTTCTAACACAAAATAAAATCTTACTAGTTTGTTAACTTAATCACATGTATAAAATTAACTAAAACATTTTCTTGTCATTAATTAGGTTTTGCCGTCTCTGCGAGCAAAGAACAATGAAGTTTTATTGAGAGAATTACTCAACAGATGGTCAAGTCACAAAATTATCACTTGTTGGCTCTCAAGACTCTTTGGTTCTCTTGAAACATTTGGCACAACAAAAATTTCTCTTAAAGAAATTGGCTTCTTATTCCTTTTATGACTTGGTTGGTCATGACAGTATTTGTTTGAAACTTTTTTTTTGGATGATTATATTTTGTTGACAAAACTACGTCAGGCCTCCTTTATAATTTCTTTTCTGTGTGTGTGTTAAGTTGTTTATTTATTTTTACTTTTCATTCATAGGTATTTATGTTTCACTACTCAACACCATGCATGTTTAGACTTTCTTTAACAAGACGAGGTCACATTCCTAGATTAAAAAAGAAAATTCATATTTACATATTTAATATTAGTCATTATATATGTAATAATTTAGTGAAAAAAATTAGAAATGTAATTTATCGTTTTAAATAGTTAAGTAAGATTATATCTGATATATACTGGATAAAAAAAGTTTGATCCAATCCAACATGTTGTTGATATTTTTTAAACTTATAGCATTAATTTGATACGGAAAAAATATAAATAACATATTTGAAGCTATAAATTAAGTTAAAGGACTTGTAAAATAGCTTATTTGATTATTTCATTTGGTGTCCTAGGTATATGAGGAGGTGATCAATAATAAAGTAATGGATGCTATATTAGCTATGGTATTGTATCCTCCCATTTCTTCTTTGTAATTTTCATCACTCCACTCTTTGTTAATGATTTTTGTTGTAATATTGTTTCTTTTTATTTTAATCTTTATTTTCCACTTAGATTGATGAGGATCGTGCTGGAAAACAGATTGATGGAAAATTGGTCAACAATATTTTGGCTCTCTACTTGGAGATTAGTAATAAGATTGAAAAAAATGATGCAAAATACTTTGCAGAAAAAATTATTAAGGAGAATGCAACATTATCTTGTGATGATGAGGTTTCAAATTGGATGGCAGCTATTTCCCTCATAGATAACACACCAAAGGTAATTAATTAATTATTTTCAGGTAATACTTAACAAATAATGAATCCAACTAATTAAAAGGAAAACATGTGTTAAATTGAAGGAAGAGAAATTGAAGTCATCAAAGAAATTGAAGGTGATGAGTTATGATGGTGATGTATTTGAAGTTGACTATGACGTGGCACTTATGTCTAAGACATTACAAGATGTTATTGAGAGTTATCCTAATATTGAAGAATCCATTCCTCTATATAACAAGAGTTGTAGTAGCAAAATCTTGGGCAAAATCATTGAATACTGCAAGAAGCGCAAAGATAAAGAAGAACATCATATGTTGGAGGATTGGGATACTAAATTCATTGATTTAGACCATAATACTCTCGTTAATCTTATTTCATCTTCAACGTACTTGAACATCAAGAGTCTAGGGGATTTGGCATGTGTTAAAATAATACACATGAATAAAGGCAAGACAATACATGAATTATGTCATATCTTTGGATGTTAAATTTAAGAACCTCGGATATAGTATAATTAAAAATTTGTTTTTTTGAACTTTATTATGTCATTTTGTTTATTGGAGACAATGTATGTATTTGGATTAAATAAAATTTGCAAACTCACTTTGATTAATTAGACATCATTTTGGAAATGTATTTTTCTATTACTACTTTAGATGTAATTAGTAAGCTTTTTTGCACATACTTGTTTTCTTGCCGGTCGATGTTGACATGTCTCAATTTTACCATCTTAAAGATGTGCGATGGTTACACAATATTAGAATTTAGAAAGTCTATACTCAACCACAAAAGATAGCTTTAGAGTTGAGGTTTACACTACCATTATAATTATAATATCTCTATTCTCTAGTTAATGTAAGACTTCTAACAAGTATATTATTATTTCATTAGATTTTATGTTGGGGGACTGCAAATACTTAAACAAGAAAATAAAAATAATGGTGAATGCACATAAATTTCAAATTTTGTATATTAAATTTTGGATTCAATTCGTCAATACCAATTTAAGCAAACTAAATGCAAGAATTAGTGAGTAGTGCGTATATTGTTTCTTTTTTCATTTTGATCTTGTACTGTGGTTGCATGCTACTAGGCCATGTTTCTGGTGGATTGTCTTAAAGTAAACTTGTGTTTGCATTAGCAGAGTGCAGTTAGTTTCAAAATAAGTTTATTATGACCTTTGATCTGTTGCTTCTATACGGAAGAATTACCACATGTTTGCTTTTGTTTAATTTTTACATAATAAACGTTATGAGCTAAATAGCTCTCTTGAGTATCCAATACAATAATAAGCATAAAATAAGCAAATGCAAATGCAAATATTTTAGCGTAACAGAACTAATTTTGCACCAAGGACTCGTTCGTTATGATGAAAAATGTGAAATGGGTCGATACGAATATTAGAGCACTTCCAATGGTGCAGCCCATTTTGGGTTCTTTGGGTGGGCTCCACAATGCCACATCACTATAGGTCAATATGAAAATTAGTTGCATTTGTTTGTTGCAGAGGACTACATTTTTGTTGACTCGTTCGTGACTATATATGAATTCAACTTGCGTCTTTGAACATAAAAAGTGGTGATGAAGTTCTTTGAATCCTTTCCCTGCAAAATGAAAGTACACTTCAATAAATTAATATGCTTTATATTCTTATGAAACACAATCTCATCAGTTTGGAGCTTTTAACAAACCTAACTTCACACAACAACTGTCTAATCCATATAATCTCTCAGGTTGTAGCTATCATGATACAATATTTGAACTCAACACTAGACTTTGTTGCTACATTTTGTTTCTTGCTTTACCATGAAACTACTAGGTTTCACGCCCCAACAAAGACATGGTACATTTGGTCTATTAAAGGAGATTCCGACTAATAAACATAATTAGTACGTGCTTAGATGCATAGCCCTATGATTGTTGCAGAACCTTTATCTCGAACCTTATTTAAGTACTTAATTATGCAAGTTAGAGTGCTCTAGTCAGTGGTAGTTAATGAAGAAATAGAGTGACTTGCAATTGGCAAAGCAATGTCCTGCTTACCAGACCACTAATCTTTTGTAACTATTTCTGTAGGTGACCTTTCTCTGGAACCTTCTTCAAGTACATAATTATGCTAGTTAAGAGCTTTCAAGTGAGTAGTAGATAGTGAAGAAGGATAGAGGGATCATTCAACCTAGTACAAGTCCTTTTTCCTCTCCAATCATTCTGGTCAAAAAGAAGGATGGTACTTGGAGGGTTTGTACGGATTATCGTGCTCTAAATGCACTCAGGATCAAAGATAGTTTTTCAAAACTTGATTTACGTTCGGGCTACCATCAAATCTTGATGAATCCTCAGGATAGACACAAGACTGCATTTCATACCCATCATGGCCACTATGAATGGTTAGTTATGCCCTTTGGATTATCAAATGCTCCTGCATCTTTTCAAGCTCTCATGAATCATGTATTTCATACTGTTTTGAGGAAATTTGTATTGGTTTTCTTTGATGATATCCTAGTCTATAGCTCTTCATGGATGTCTCATTTGGATAATTTGAAAGTTGTTCTTCAACTACTGAGTGATCATCACTTGTTTGTTAAACTTTCTAAATGCTCCTTTGGTATGGGTGAAGTGGAGTACTTAGGTCATGTGGTGTCGGGCCATGGTGTTACTATGGATAAACATAAGGTTCAGGCTGTGATGGATTGGCCTATATCCCATCTAATGTGAAGCAATTAAGAGGGTTTCTCGGCTTGACTGGATATTATAGGCGATTTATCAAGTCTTATACTACTCTTGCTGCACCTTTGACTGATCTTTTGAAGAAGGATAAATTTCAGTGGTCACAAAATTCTACTATGGCTTTTAATGCTCTCAAATCTGCCATTACTTCTGCTCCTGTCTTGGTTTTACCCGATTTTTCTCAACCATTTGTGCTTGAGACAGATGCATCCAATTCTGGTATAGGTGCAGTGTTGAGTCAACAAGGACATCATATTGCCTACTTTTCTAAGAAACTTGGTCCCAATGTGCAAAAACAGTCAGCATATGTCAGGGAATTTCGAGCTATCGCAGAAGAATTAGCCAAGTTTAGGCATTATTTATTGGGTCACAAATTTATCATCCGTACTGATCAACAGAGTTTGAAGGCCTTGCTTGATCAAACCTTACAAACTCCTGAGCAACAAGCTTGGCTACACAAGTTCATTGGTTTTGATTTCACCATTGAATACAAACCTGGTAAGGACAATGTTGCTGCTGATTCACTCTCTAGGATGTTTTTAATGGCATGGTCAGAGCCCCACCATCTATTTCTTGAAGAACTCAGACAAGCATTGCCCCTATGTCCTCATTTTGGCCCAATTATGCAATCTTGCTTGTCTCCGCAGGCACCTAATTCCAATTACACAGTGAAAGATCAACTGCTTTATTGGAAGGACAAATTGGCTATTCCTCCATCTAGCCCTTTAATTCAAAAGCTTTTACAAGAATTTCATAGTTCTTCCATTGGTGGTCATTCGGGTACTACCAGAACTTTAGCCCGCATTAGCAGAGCAGATCAGTGGCTGAAGCTTTGATGCAGCACATTGTCAAATTGCATGGCGTACCTAAGTCTATTGTGTCTGATAGGGACAAGGTATTCACTAGTAAGTTTTGGCAACATTTATTTAAATTATATGGGACCCCTTTGGCCGGCTGAAGTTATTATACATAAGGATAATCCTTATGTACGGTGCATAAGTGAATAACAACCATCAGATTAGCCCTCCACGTGTCATAATCGTAGCGCGGTTTAACATACATACCGGAACAGTTGAGAGAAAAGTGTTCCGGTATGAATATGCATACCGGAACACTTGAGAAAAAGTGTTCCGATAACCTTATGGATACCGGAACAGTTGAGGAAAAGTGTTCCGGTATGAATATGCATACCGGAACACTTGAGAAAAAGTGTTCCGGTAACCTTATGCATACCGGAACAGTTGAGGAAAAGTGTTCCGGTAAACCTTATGCACGGTGCATAAGCAATTAAGCAATTGCTTATGCACCATAACCGGACCCCCTTTGGCCATGAGCTCTGCTTACCATCCACAAAGTGATGGCCAAACTGAGGCTTTAAATAAGTGTCTGGAAATGTATCTTAGATGCCTAACATTTCACAATCCTAAAATTTGGTCAAAAGGCTTACACTTGGCTGAATATTGGTACAATACAGCTTTCCAAACTAGTGCTGCTGTGACTCCTTTTAAAGCATTATATGGCAGAGATCCTCCTACTATGACTAGAGTTATTGGCTCTGTTGATGATTTAGATGATGCAGCTAATGCTCAGTAGAGAGAAAATCCTTACACAGTTGCAACAGAATTTACACAAAGCTCAGCAATTTATGAAATCTCGGGCAGATAAGAAGCGTAGAGATGTGAATCTGCAGGTGGGTGATTTGGCTTTGGTAAAGCTTCAACCCTATAGATAGATCACTGCTGGTACTCGCCTGAACCAAAAACTCAGTCTTAAATATTTTGGTCCTTTTACTGTCTTGGCCAAAATTGGCAATGTTGCATACAAATGGCAGAGTTTTGATGATTCTATGGCTACTTGGGAGGACAGGGCTGAGATTCTTCGTACTTTTCCTAATTTCAACCTTGAGGACAAGGTTGAGGTTAATGGGGAGAGTATTGTAAGGAATATTATTGAAGAGACGATGATTGGCAATGATAAGAGCATGACAACTAAGGACCATGTGGCAACAGATCCTCAAAGTGTGGAATTGAGGAGGAGTACCAGAGAGAGAAAAGCCAATCCCAAATACAATAAAGGGTGAAAGTTTGTTGTGAGCTAGGTGTGAAATATGTGAAGCTCTTTCTCTCCCTCTGGATCCATCTAGGATTTTGCTTTCTCTTTCTTACAACAAATTCATAGTTTGTTGATTGTTATTTTCCCTTTTCGCTACTTTCTATTGTACTTGACTGAGTTAATTCTCTATACATTTCAATAAAATTCGTCCTTTCGTCCTTATAATTGTTGAGTTCATAACATACCCATGCTTCAGATATTTATAAAGGGGAGTGAAATTCAAAACTAAAGTATCTTATGCCATGGATATACTATAATTTTATAAGTATCTCATGCAATCTGACATTTTATAGTATATGTTGCTTAAATAATATACATCGCAATAAACAGATAAAAACGCCATTACTAAGTCTTGATATGCAGATGCAATTGAAAGAAAGAGATCCCCAACACCATTCTAAGTATGTGCAGCAAAAATAGGAGTAGAAGAGAGATTATCTATACCTGAAGGAGTTGCTACTTTTTCATTCTTTGGTATCTTCCACCTCTTTATGAAGTTGGTTAAAAGAATGTAACATTGATGATCGCATATTTGCTATTTCAATGAGTGTCTCTAGTGCTGCAAAGAATTTCAATGAACAGAATGTGTTATCCTGACTGTCAAGTACTATGAAATATAAAAAGACGACTAAAACCGCATAAATAAAGGAGACCTAAGATCTAGAGTTTTGTTATCCACCTTTTTCGAATGACAGCTGGGTGGCCCGAAGCTTTGGGGAAATCAAAACTCCAAAAACCGACAAGGACTTGTGTCGCTCCTTTCGAACCTACGGAAACCACTAAAAGGATTTAAACAGTAATTTGACTGACAGTTCAGATGCTTTTGCGAATGACTGAAATATCCAAATTTATAATTTATTGACTCGGTGAATCCAAGAGACCAAAGATATTAGAAATTCAACCCAGTTCTACTTGTTTTAATATGATATTATCTTGTTAAGAGAAGCTTTTTTTTTGACAATTTGTTAAGAGAATATATAATAACAAAAGAAAATGATAAAAAAAATAATTCAAGTACTCACTTCATCATTATCTGCAAGTCCAGTTAAGTTCTTTGTAACGGTCGCCTCAGTAGCTTACAAAGCCAGATATACAAGAAAATGAGAAACCGCAAACATACTACTAAAAGCATATAGTGGCAAAATGATATTACACATAACGTAAAAGTTTGTTCTAAATTGTATGTTCAAGGTTTCATATCAGGATTAAGCCTACCATCAAGTTGAAATTACAGAATGCTAATGTCTAAAGAAAACTTTACACTGTCAATGCCAACAGTCAATGGGGAAAACTAGAAAACTGTACCAGACGATTTCGTATCACTATCTTGTGCCTGCCCATTCTTGTCTTCTAAGTGAGTACTTTCATGCTCAGAGGAAACCCATTTCTGCAACGTGAATTGCGGTTGTGCACCTATTGAATCAAGTGTAGTGATTCATATATGAAAACAGATGTTTTATCTTATTAATATCAAGTACATGTTAGAAAAAGTCATCGTAAAAAAGCAAGTGAAAGCATGTCGAGAGGATATAAGTAGGATGAAGCAAGCATGTCCTTAACCATAAAACACGAAGTTTACCATCATGATTTTCGGTTATCTTCAATGTTGTAGCAGCTGAATGGCATTTCAGGTCCAATACAGAAGTATTAACACGCGAAGTACCCATGGAATGTTTAGCACTTGCTAACTCCAGCCATCCCTGTGAATATCTTAGACTGTTACCAAAACAACAATATCTAAACCATTGCATCATTTGCTAGTTTGAAAAAGCTTATAGAAACAAACAAACAAACAGTATATGACTTGTCCACAAGTTGTTTTCTGGTTATTCCCATAAGCTCACCGGAATAGCTTATGAAAACAGTTTATTTATCATATAAAAGTGTTTGAATTTAGTTTAATCTTTTGATACAAAAATGACTTATTCTACATAATAATCACTTATATGAGAAACACTTATGCAAAATAATAAACAATGAATGAGAATATAGAATTGAATGAAAGTAGAAGTACCTGTCGAAGTGTGGAGGATAAAGAATGAGTTAGGGATAAATAGTTATGAAGTGAATCCATAAATTGCAGAGCGAGCTTGTCTTCATCATCATCTTTGACAACCAGAGAATCCTCTTTTCTCTCTTCTTCCATTCAAGTCAGATTCACGAATCGAAGATATGCGACTGAGATTCAGAGAGTTTTGTGTGTTTAGGATTTGACTCAACGAAAAGAGCAACCAATCAAACGTGATTTTGGTTTGGCGGCAGATGCCAATAAACGCAGACGTGATTTCACCTTATTATTTGTTGTTTGGGGAAAAAGCGATTTTAGGCTCAAAACTTGCGTTTACCATTTGGCTTATCAATATAATTTATGCAACTAAATAAAGTTTTACTTGAATGCATCCAAACTCTATTTACAAGATACAACAATTTGATAATTATACATCTAAAAGCTATTTTAATTCAAATTATCCAAATAACGGGTGCGTTTATTTAAGCTTTAAAAAAAATTTAGAGATTTTTTTTAGAAATTTTGAAAAAAATCTAAAACTACTTTGTGTTTATTTACAATCATAAAAATCTATTTTTTTTAAAATAGGATGTCCTAAACCTTTTAGAAAAACTTTTAGCTAAACAATTGCCTACTTCAAATCAAATTACTTTAAACTTATTTTTGATATCACCCAAAACTATAAGAGAACACATGTATTAATAGGCTTTGTTTGTGAGTTTGGAGGGGAAGGAAAAGGAGGGCTTTGGAGGGAGAAAAATATTGAGAAAATTAAAAAAATCTTTTACATTTTTTGAGAAAGTATTTTTTATAGAAAATGACAAATAAATACTTATAATATATTATGAATTTAAGAACATTATAACAACATTAATTAAATTTGAATAATTCATATAAACCCTCCGAACCCTCCTCGAAACCCCCCATCCAATACAATTTTTGAGTTCCTCCAAATTGGGGGGGTTTTGTGTTATAAAGAAAAAATAACCCTCCAAACTCCTTCCCTCCCAAACTTTTTTATTCCTTCCACTTGTTTCTTCTTTTTTTCCAAAATCATTCCCTCCTCTTCCCTCCAAACTCGCAAACAAAGCCTAAAAGAACACATGTATTTATATGCCCGATATCTCTAACTACCTAGAATTCAAATTTGTGATCACTCAAAATTTGCAATGAAGGATGCACATAAATGGACATCTAATCCTGAATGATGAGACTTGAGTTGTGAATCACAACACCTCCATCTTTATGAATTTTTTCACAGCTTTCTTAAGTTAAGGCTAACCTTTCTCGAAACTCGTATGACTCCTTTTGCTTTCTTCTTCCATCTTCCAATATTACTAGAAAATTGTCAAATGCATACGTTGATCTTAAAAAAAATTATTGAACATTTTAATTTTTTTTATAATATAATCCTAAATATTTAATTTGAAAAAGAATTTTTATTGAACATTTTTATTTTCTTATTTAAGTATTTGCAGCAATACTCTGACACAAGATCTAACAGAATATGCGATTGAGAGATTCATATATATATATATATATATATATATATATATATATATATATATATATATATATTTTCTCTCTATTCTCTAAACTGGCACATCTTCAAAATGGTAAAATTAAGACAACATGTCAACATCAGCCGGAAAGAAAACAAGTACGTGCAAAAAAAAATGTCTAATTAATTAAGTGTTTGCAAACTTTATTTAATCCAAACACATGCAATGTCTCCAATAAACAAAAGATATACTACCTTCATTCTTAAATATAAGATTTCGTTGATTAAATCACGAAAATTAAAGACGTGTCTTACTATCTTTAAAGGTCTGATAGAATTCATGAAATGGCATGACTTTGTATATGTCTAGTATTTTAAGAAATGCCAGATACTGTAGACTCTCTATGTTCAAGTACGTTGAAGCCGAAAAAAGATTAAAGAGAGTTTTAAGGTCTAAATCAATGAATTCAGCATCCCAATCCTCCATCATATTAGATTCTTCTTCATCTTTGTGCTTCTTGCAGTATTCAATAATTTTGCTCAAGATTTTGCTACTAACACTCTCGTTAGATAAAGGAATGGAATCTTCAATGTCACCAATATTAGGATAACTCTCAATAACATCTTGTAGTGTCTTAGACATAAGTGCCACATCATAGTCAATTTTAAATACATCACCATCATAACTCATCACCTTGATTTTCTTTGATGACTTCAATTTCTCTTCCTGCAATTTAACACATGTTTTCCTTTTAATTAGTTGGAATCATTATTTGCTAAGTATTATTTAAAAATAATTAATTACCTTTGGTGTGTTATCTATAAGGGAAAGTGCTGCAATCCAATTTGAAACCTCGTCATCAGAAGATATTAATGTTGTATTCTCCTTAATAATTTTTTCTGCAAAGTATTTTGCATCATTTTTTCCAGTCTTATCACTAATCTCTAAGTAGAGAGCCAAAATGTTGTTGACCAATTTTCTATCAATCTGTTTTCCAGCACGATCCTCATCAATCTGAAAGTGGAAAATAAAGATTTAAAAAAAAAAAATATTACAACAAAAATCGTAAACAAAGAGTGAAATATGAAAATTACAAGAAGAAATCAGAGGATACCATACCATAGTTAATATAACATCCATTACTTTATTATTCACCTCCTCATATACCTGGGACACCAAATAAAATAATCAAATAAGCTAATGTTACAAGTCCTTTAACTTAATTTATAGCTTCAAATATGTTTTTTTTTTTTTAAAAAAAAAGAAGAAGCTTCAAACATGTTATTTATAATTTTTCCGTATCAATTTAATGCTATAAGTTTAAAAAATATCAACATGTTGGATCAAACTTCTTTTATCCATGTATATCAAACATAATCTTACTTAACTATTTAAAAAGACAAATTACATATATATAACTTTTTCAACTAAATTATTACATATATAATTAATGACTAATATTAAATATGTAAATATGAATTTTCTTCGCCTTTTTTTAATCTTTGAATGTGACCTTGTCTCGTTAAAGAAAGTTTAAACATGGTGTTGAGCGGTAAAACATAAATACCATGAAAAGTAAAAATAATTAAACTACTTAAAAAAAAAACTAAAGGTGGTTTGATGTAGTTTTGTCAACAAATTATAATTATCCAAAAACGAAAGTTTTAAAGAAATATTGTCATGACCAACCAAGTCATAAAAGGATAAGAAGCCAATTTTTTCGAGAGAAATTTTTGTTATGCCAAATATTTCAAGAGAACGGAAGAGTCTTGAGAGCCAACAAGTGATAACTTTATAAGTTGACCATCTTTTGAGTAGTTCTCTCAACAAAACATCATTTTCCTTTGCTCCCAGAGACGGCAAAACCTAATTAATGACAAGAAAATGTTTAAGTAAATTTTATGCATGTGTTTAAGTTAACAAACTAGTAAGATTTTATACTTACAATTTGTGTAAGAAGCTAGACATACCTTAGAATTAATGTATTTTACAAAGAGCTTCTTATATTTATTCAGTAGCCGAGAATATATATCATCCTCAAATCTCCTCAACTCATAAATATATCTAAATACAAGTTAAGATCATATAAAAATTGTTCCATACTAGTGTAACCATGTTGGTGACCATTTAATCAAGAAGAGACTGTTTAGATTTAAAGTTCATGCGGTTATCATATTAGTGATTGTTAGATTGAGATCAAATAATTCAAATTTGAAGCTCAGTTTTTTATATACTATATTAGTCCCTAAATATAAGATATTTTTCTGATTTTATTTTGTCCATGTTTATAATTAAGATCTCATTCAAATTTACAAGATTATTTTACAATTGTAAAAGTAATATGAACTGTTAACCTATCTCCGTAATTTTTTCAATAAGGTATTATATTTAGGGACAGTAATAATATAAAAATAAAATAAAAATTGCACTGAAATTCATACCATCTAATTAAAGGATGTTGATGTAATAAAAGGATGTTGATGTAATAATTATGTGAATGTATGATATCTTTGACTACCTAAAATTCAAATTTGTGAAATTTGCAAATGAAGGATACTTATAAATGAACATGTAATTCTCAATGAACAAAGTTGAGTTGTCAAGTGGAACATCTTCATCTTCTACGTGGTTTATGAAAATTTTGACAAATTTCTTTAGAAAAGTCCAATCTTTCTCGAAACGCGTAAGACTACGACCAAGGATAAGCTGTCAACAAAAAAGAATTACAACATGTTCAATAATAATTACTACAAGATTTTCTGCCCCTTAATTATTATTTTCGAATTTCAATCCTTATTTACTTGTAAATCACCAAGTTAAGAAAGGGATAAGCTCATGAGATTCTCTTATGTTACGTAAATAAATTAAAATCAAGGCAAAAACTTAACCTTTACTCTCCCTCATTTTCCGTTATTTAATCACAACTCCCAACTATTCAAGGAAGTAAAATTTAAAAAATAATATGGGTGCTTGTGTGTGTGTATATATACTCCAGAGTATCTCTATTGACTTACTCCGTTTAATAACTCGATATCGTCATTATATTTCTTCAATCCAACTATTGAATTCAACGATTTCACTAAATAGATCACAAATTTATATAAAAAGTCAAAATCGTTTGATACTTTTTATGAACACTTCATAAATTTGTTTTATTTGTAGTAAAAAAAAATCCTTGGTCTTTCTTATTCTGACCTTTGATGAAATTACTTAGCAAGTGCATTTGTTTTTAAAAAAATATCATGTTTGTCAAAAAAAAAATCCTGTTTCGATCAACTTTCAAAATAGACTATAAATTAAAGGTGTTTTTTTTTTACATATAAATTGAATTAAAGGTGTTAAGATAAACAATATAGACTAAAAATTAAAGTTGAAGTTATACTCATGATCTATTTATACGTACGAATTGAATAGTCTAAACTAAATGTTACTTTGTTCTGAAAATAAAAATAATAAAACAGGTAATAACTAATAAACCATTGTAACTGCCTCAACTAAAAGAAGTGCTGCAAAATTGATAACCTTTACTTACCATCTTGAATTTCTTGAAGAGATAAGAAGCAACGGAAATTAAACAACATCATCCCGATTATCATGGTATAATAAGTACCACAACTAATATCAATAACAAACCAAAAAAAGAAAGCAAAGAAAAACAATTAGAAAAAAACGTGAATGGCTCGATCAAAACAAAAAATATATATATAAAAATAGTGAATGTGTACCAATATGTTTTTTAGTTTCTCTTCCGCTGAATTTTCTCCTTTTTTTCTATTTATTTGTGTGTCCTTGTTTCAATTCCTTGAACTTCTATTTATACTATTATATTAGGTTTTTAATCATTAATTATAAAAATCGATCAAATCAATTTCCTATTAAAAAGTTACCTTAATAAAAAAAAATCATATCAATTTAAAAATTATTGCACAATAAACAAATTAAATATTTTTTTTTTATCATTTATATTTTTGTTTTTGTTATTATTAGGTGAAACTCGGGTAAAAAAACAAAAGCAACACAAATTCAAAGAAAACTTCTTTTTTTGTCAACTAAATTCAAAAAAACCTAGGCAAGCAAAACTCCTAGGCCTACAAACACAGATCCAAAGAAGATGATAGCAAGAAGCAGCTGACAAGCAAACCACTCTCACACACAAAATTTAGTGTTTATTGAATCAAAGGGAGAATACGTTAAAAAAAATACTGTGTTTGTAACTAATTAGCTACAAATGCGGTTGGAAGAGACTGAAACTAACAATATTTACATATTCAGGATGTATTTGCAACATAAAAACATACAGAAACTAAAATAATATATTTGCGAGCGTAAAGAGATAAATGATATTTAAACTAAATATTAATGAACTGTTTGATTACATGTTAGTAAGAAAGTAACAGAAAATGGCACATCAATATTTTTCTATTGAAAACGGATTGAGTTTAAAAAAAATGGGCAAAAATGAAATAGATGATGAATATCATATTTGGAATTTGACTTAATGATAATTGTCATACTATCAATAAAACTGTGCCAGACGATTTTGTATCACTATCTTGTGGCTGCTCATTCTTGTCTTCTAACTGAGTACTTTCATGCTCAGAGGAAACCCATTTCTGCAACATGAATTGCGGTTGTGCACCTATTGAATCAAGTGCAGTGATTGATTCATATATTAAAACAGATGTTTTATTTTATTAATATCAAGTACATGTTAGAAAAAGTCATCGTAAAAAAGCAAGTGAAAGCATGTCTGAGAGGATATAAGTACGATGAAGCAAGCGTGTCCTTAACCATAAAACACAAACTTTACCATCATGATTTCCGGTTATCTTCAATGTTGTAGCAGCTGAATGGCATTTCAGGTCCAATACAGAAGTATTAACACGCGAAGTACCCATAGAATGTTTAGCACTTGCTAACTCCAGCCATCCCTGTGAATATCTTAGACTGTTACCAAAATAACAAGGTCTAAAAAATACTACATGAAAGAAACCAATCAAACGCAGACGTGATTTCACCTTACTACATGAAAGAAACCAATTCTTTTTTTCCGCATAACCAAACACATAAATTCTCCTTGAGTCCCTATTTGAATTCACTTATATTTTAGTTTATACGAAATAACTTATACAAGTAAATAAGCTTTTAGTTATTATTATAAGTTTTTAAAGGTAGTTTATGAGAAAATAATTTATAAAAATACAATTTTTGTTAGTGAAAACTTATGAATTAACATAAATGTCTATTTATTTGCATAAACTATTTTCAAAAACTTAAAAATAAGTCAAATCAAAACGGAACTGCGAGGATTCACAAAACTACTAGAACCAATTCATCACATAAGATAATTGGGATGCAGTTTTTTAGTCTTGGCTTGCAAGCTTTGTTGGAGTGGAATATAACATAACTATCAGTGGCGGAGTCGGAACCCTGATTTAAGGGGTGTAAATTTGTAAGCATTAATTTATACGTACATATATTTAAAAAAATACATATACACTCTACAATTTTCATTTATCTTATTTTCTCTTGGTCAAAATTCAAACATTCTATATTTTAATGTCTAACATCTTCCGCTAAACCCAACCGCAATTGATTTCACCTTGATATATTATTGGTCAAGTTAATTTGCATTGGTTAAATCTTAAAAATTAGTGTAGGTTCCTTTACATATAGGGTGTGTTCATTTTAGGTTTTTTGCTTAAATGCAGTTTTATTCCTCTATTTTAAATTAATTGGAATTTTACCCCCTTATTTTAAAATTTAGAATTTTACTCCCCCCTCTATTTTGTAATTCTTTGGATTTTTCTTATAGTGATACGGGGCAAAATCCAAAGAATTATAAAATAATGGGGATAAAATTCCATATTTTAAAATAGGGATGTAAAATTCCAATTTATTCAAAATAGGGGTAAAACTGCATTTAAGCAAAAAAAAAAGTTAAAACATGTTCATCAATTAATCAATAATAACTACTACAAGATTTATGCCCCTTAATTATTATTTTCGATCCTTATTTACTTGTAAATCACCATGTTAAGAAAGGGATGAACTCATGGAGATCCTTTAACGTTAAATTAAAATTAATGCAAAAACTTAACCCTACTCTCCCTCTTTTTCCGTTATTTGATCACAACTCCCTACTATTTTATTTTATTTTATACAAGAGAGAGGGCAAATAGCCCAAAAAAACTAAGCAACAATCAATCTAGGGGTAGTAATCCCCAATTCATCTGCTACCAAAATGTCCCTAATTTCCTTCGGACAAGCTTCATAATAAATCACCTCACGCTCCAAATTGCACCCAATATTTGCTAATGCATCCGCACACTTGTTTGCCTCGCGGTACTCATGCACAATTGTCACGTTCCATTCCATTGTCAATAATCGACGAATTTTTTTAACTATGGCATACCCTTCAGCCCATTGAGTCTTCTCTGTTGAAATAATATGTACAACAGCCTTTGAATCAATGCTTAAGGGAGTAAAATTAAAGAAAATAATGTGTATACTATATTATATTTTAAAAATAAATGACTCTAAAAATAACCTTTAAATTGTTTGGTATATTTTTAATTGTTTGACTTAAAACTATTTTAAAGTTAAACTATTTTCTATACCAAGAAAGATAGGTATGGTGGGTTTCTTCGTATATTCATATTTACCTTCATTTTTAATTTGTTTTCCTGCGCACTTGAATATATGTATTAGTAATATTAATTGTTCTTTTAATACTTTGTTCTAATCAAAATTAATTAGAGTCTAGTCAACAAACCAATTTTTTTCGGACAATGCAGCGGTTCAAAAAACTGACGTAGCTGTTTTGTATCGGTACAAGAAGATCATGTACTGGTACAAAGTTCCTTCGAATTTTTGGTACAAGTTTGTGTAGCGGTTCAAGTTTCTCAAAAAGTTCCTGTATCGGTTCAACCAAATTATGTACCGATACAAAATATTCTCTGGAATTTTTTAGATTTCTTATGCACCGGTTCATGCTCTATATACACCGGTTCATGATTTCTGCAAATCATGCACGTGTTCAAGAACCAATCTTTTACATTTTTTGAGAAAGTATTTTTATAGAGAATGACAAATAAATACTTATGATTAATATATTATGAATTTAAGAATATTATAACAACATTAATTAAAATTGAAGAATTCATATAAACCCTCCAAACCCCCATCCAATACAATTTTTGAGTTCCACCAAATTGGGGGGTTTGTGTTATGACGAAAAAATAACTCTCCAAATTCCCTCCCAAACTTCTCTATTCATTCCACTTGTTTCTTCCTTTTTTTCAAAATCATTCTCTCTCATCCCCTTCCCTCTAAACTCACAAACAAAGCCTAAGAGAACACATGTATTTATATGCATGATATCTCTAACTACCTAGAATTCAAATTTGTGATCACTCAAAATTTGCAATGAAGGATGCACATAAATGGACATCTAATCCTGAATGATGAGACTTGAGTTGTGAATCACAACACCTCCATCTTTATGAATTTTTTCACAGCTTTCTTAAGTTAAGGCTAACCTTTCTCGAAACTCGTATGACTCCTTTTGCTTTCTTCTTCCATCTTCCAATATTACTAGAAAATTGTCAAATGCATACGTTGATCTTAAAAAAAATTATTGAACATTTTAATTTTTTTTATAATATAATCCTAAATATTTAATTTGAAAAAGAATTTTTATTGAACATTTTTATTTTCTTATTTAAGTATTTGCAGCAATACTCTAACACAAGATCTAACAGAATATGCGATTGAGAGATTCATATATATATATATATATATATATATATATATATATATATATATATATATATATATATATATATATATATATATATATATATATATATATATTCTCTCTATTCTCTAAACTGGCACATCTTCAAAATGGTAAAATTAAGACAACATGTCAACATCGGCCGGAAAGAAAACAAGTACGTGCAAAAAAAAATGTCTAATTAATTAAGTGTTTGCAAACTTTATTTAATCCAAACACATGCAATGTCTCCAATAAACAAAAGATATACTACTTTCATTCTTAAATATAAGATTTCGTTGATTAAATCACTAAAATTGAAGGCCTGTCATACAATCTTGAAAGGTCTGATAAAATTCATGAAATGGCTTGACTTTGTATATGTCTATTATTTTAAAAAATGCCAGATACCGTAGACTCTTGATATTCAAGTACGTTGAAGCCCAAAAAAGATAAATGAGAGTTTTAAGGTCCAAATCAATGAATTCAGCATCCCAATCCTCCATCATATTAGATTCTTCTTCATCTTTGTGCTTCTTGCAGTATTCAATAATTTTGCGCAAGATTTTGCTACTAACACTCTCGTTAGATAAAGGAATGGAATCTTCAATGTCACCAATATTAGGATAACTCTCAATAACATCTTGTAATGTCTTAGACATAAGTGCCACGTCATAGTCAATTTTAAATACATCACCATCATAACTCATCACCTTGATTTTCTTTGATGATTTCAATTTCTCTTCCTACAATTTAACGCATTTTTTTTAACGGCAAATATATTATTATTAATAAAAACTAGGTCTTTGTATAAGATGAATAAAGATCGATAAAAGATGAGCTACAAAAATAAAGGCTAAGTATTACCTGAAAATAATTACGGGAAAGTGTTGCCATCCAATTTGAAACCTCATCATCACAAGATATTAATGTTGCATTCTCCATAATAATTTTTTCTGCAAAGTATTTTGCATCATTTTTTCCAGTCTTATCACTAATCTCTAAGTAGAGAGCCAAAATGTTGTTGACCAATTTTCTATCAATCTGTTTTCCAGCACGATCCTCATCAATCTGAAAGTGGAAAATAAAGATAAAAAAAAAAATATTACAACAAAAATCATAAACAAAGAGTGAAGTATGAAAATTACAAGAAGAAATCAGAGGATACCATACCATAGTTAATATAACATCCATTACTTTATTATTCACCTCCTCATATACCTGGGACACCAAATAAAATAATCAAATAAGCTATTTTACAAGTCCTTTAACTTAATTTATAGCTTCAAATATTTTTTTAAAAAAAGAAGAAGCTTCAAACATGTTATTTATAATTTTTCCGTATCAAATTAATGCCATAAGTTTAAAAAATATAAACATGTTGGATCAAACTTCTTTTATCCATGTATATCAGACATAATCTTACTTAACTATTTAAAAAGACAAATTACATATATATAACTTTTTTAACTAAATTATTACATATATAATTAATGGCTAATATTAAATATGTAAATATGAATTTTCTTCGCCTTTTTTAAATCTTTGAATGTGACCTTGTCTTGTTAAACAAAGTCTAAACATAGTGTTGAGCGGTAAAACATAAATACCATGAAAAGAAAAAATAATTTAACTACTTAAAAAAAAAAAATCTAAAGGTGGTTTGATGTAGTTTTGTCAACAAATTATAATTATCCAAAAAAAGAAAGTTTTAAAGAAATATTGTCATGACCAACCAAGTCATAAAAGGATAAGAAGCCAATTTTTTCGAGAGAAATTTCTGTTATGCCAAATATTTCAAGAGAACGGAAGAATCTTGAGAGCCAACAAGTGATAACTTTATGAGTTGACCATCTTTTAAGTAGTTCTCTCAACAAAACATCATTTTCCTTTGCTCGCAGAGACGGCAAAACCTAATTAATGACAAGAAAATGTTTAAGTAAATTTTATGCATGTGTTTAAGTTTAAGTTAACAAACTAGGTTTTATACTTACAATTTGTGTAAGAAATTAATACATACCTTAGAATTAATGTATTTTACAAAGAGCTTCTTATATTTATTCAGTAGTAGCTTAGAATCTCTATCATCCACAACTCTCCTCAACTCATAAATATATCTAAATACAAGTTAAGATCATATAAAAATTGTTCCATACTAGCCTAACCATGTTGGTGACCATTTAATCAAGAGGAGACTGTTCAGATTTAAAATTCATGCGGTTATCATATTAGTGATTGTTACTTTGTTAGATTGAGATCAAATAACTCAAATTTGAAGCTCAATTTTGTATATACTATCTTAGTCCCTAAATATAAGATCCTTTTCTGATTTTATTTTGTCCATGTTTATAAGATCTCATTCAAATTTACAAGATTACTTTACAATTGTAAAAGTAATATGAACTATTAACCTATCTCCGTAATTTTTTTAATAGGGTATTATATTTAGGGACAATGATAATATAAAAAATTAGTAAAATTGCACTGAAATTCATACCATCTAATTAAAGGATGCTGATGTAATTATGTGAATGTATGATATCTTTGACTACCTAAAATTCAAATTTGTGAAATTTGCAAATGAAGGATACTTATAAATGAACATGTAATTCTGAATGGACAAAGTTGAGTTGTCAAGTGGAACATCTTCATCTTCTACGTGGTTTATGAAAATTTTGAAAAATTTCTTTAGAAAAGTCCAATCTTTCTCGAAACGCGTAAGACTACGACCAAGGATAAGCTGTCAACAAAAAAGAATTACAACATGTTCAATAATAATTACTACAAGATTTTCTGCCCCTTAATTATTATTTTCGAATTTCAATCCTTATTTACTTGTAAATCACCAAGTTAAGAAAGGGATAAGCTCATGAGATTCTCTTATGTTACGTAAATAAATTAAAATCAAGGCAAAAACTTAACCTTTACTCTCCCTCATTTTCCGTTATTTAATCACAACTCCCAACTATTCAAGGAAGTAAAATTAAAAATAATAATATGGGTGCATATATATATATATATATAAGAGGAATCTGTTGACTCCAGAGTATGTCTCTATTGACTTACTCCGTTTAATAATTCGATATCGGCATTATATTTCTTCAATTCAACTGTTGAATTCAAATATCTCATTAAGTATATCAACTCCACAAATTTTTATAAAAATTCAAAATTGTTTGATAATTTTTATGAACACTTCATAAATTTGTTTTATTTGTAATCTAAAAAAAATCTTGGTCTTTCTATAACAATTTTATTCTGACCTTTGATGAAATTATTTAGCAAGTGCATTTGTTTTTAAAAAAGATCCTGTTTGTAAAAAAAAAAAATTCCTGTTTCGATCAACTTTCAAAATAGACTATAAATTAAAGGTTTTTTTTTACATATAAATTAAATTAAAGGTTTTTTTTTTACATATAAATTAAATTAAAGGTGTTAAGATAAACAATATAGATTAAAAATTAAAGTTGAAGTTATACTCATGATCTATTTATACGTACGAATTGAATAGTCTAAACTAAATGTTACTTTGTTCTGAAAATAAAAATAATAAAACAGGTAATAAACCATTGTAACTGCCTCAACTAAAAGAAGTGCTGCAAAATTGATAACCTTTACTTACCATCTTGAATTTCTTGAAGAGATAAGAAGCAACGGAAATTAAACAACATCATCCCGATTATCATGGTATAATAAGTACCACAACTAATATCAATAACAAACCAAAAAAAGAAAGCAAAGAAAAACAATTAGAAAAAAACGTGAATGGCTCGAAACAGGAGGTCCTTGTTTCAATTCCTTGAACTTCTATTTATACTATTATATTAGGTTTTTAATCATTAATTATAAAAATCGATCAAATCAATTTCCTATTAAAAAGTTACCTTAATAAAAAAAATCATATCAATTTAAAAATTATTGCACAATAAACAAATTAAATATTTCTTTTTTATCATTTATTTTTTTGCTTTTGTTATTATTAGGGGAAACTCGGGTAAAAAAACAAAAGCAACACAAATTCAAAGAAAACTTTTTTTTTTGTCAACTAAATTCAAAAAAACCTAGGCAAGCAAAACTCCTAGGCCTACAAACACAGATCCAAAGAAGATGATAGCAAGAAGCAGCTGCCAAACAAATCACTCTCACACAAAATTTAGCGTTTATATTTAAATGTGAACAAAGAATCAAAGGGAGAATACGATAAAAATTGACTGTGTTTGTAACTAATTAACTACAAATGTTGTTGGAAGAGACTAAAACCAACAATATTTATATATTAAGGATGTATTTGCAACAAAAAAAACATGCAGAAATTAAAATAAAAAATTTGCAAACATACAAAGACAAAAATGATATTTAAACTAAATATTAATGAACTGTTTGATTACATGTTGGTAAAAAAATAAGAAAGTAACAGAAAAATGAACATCAATATTTTTCTATTGAAAATGGATTGAGTTTAAAAAAATGGGCAAAAATGAAACAGATGAATATCATATTTGGAATTTGACTTAATGATAATTGTCATATTGTCAATAGAATTTCAATTGACTTTGTATGAATTAATATGATATAGATATACAATATAAATTATGGCAGATAACAAGATAATCGAATCAAGCAACATAATAAAACTACCTTTTGTAGTGCTTTTCGGCACACTTTGTGCTGAAGGGTATACTTGTTTCTGTGCTTATATATCTCATTTTTGCCTTTTCAAAAAAAAAAACCATGGTAGATAATAATAACATCAATGGTTGAAGGTGTCTTAAAAAAATGTGACAAAAAATGAATCATTGGTGAAATTGTTTTGATCAGTTATGAAATTTGGATCTAACGACCTTATTATACCATTAAAAAAACAATTAGTAAATGATGTGAATAAAACAAAAATATAAGAGAGGAAAATGGTGAAAATACACCTTTTGAAGAATAGCCAGATTTGTTTCGATTAAATCGTGAGACGTGAAAAATAATTGTAAGAAAAATAAAGTGTATAACCGGAAAAAGTTGAAGTTGAGATGATTACAATGAATCAAATGAATGAAGACATTAATATGTTGAATATATAGGCATAACTTGAATAGAAATCAAAACGCATCTTATTTAATTTTATTTTTTTTGTTTTAGTTGAAGTGGTAATCTATCTGAAAATTAAATCACATAATAGTGAGAATCCGGGTTTGAACCCGGATCACGACGTCCGGCCTAACAATATTACAACACCAAAACGCATCTTATTTAATTTAATTTGTAACTGAATATTGGAAGAATCTAGTGGAAAATTAATGTAAAAAATGGAAGGGAAAATGGGAGGGGATAAATTAGGAAAATGGAAGGGAATAATTGAATATTGATCTAAAATAATATTACAACACCGAATTAATGTAAAGGGTAACAATTATGTTATTAATTTATTATTATAAATTCATAAGTGGAAAATTTAAAATAAACAATAAAATAAGAAAACCAATATTAAGGTGAGTAGTTTTTTTTATAAAATATTTAAATAAATTAGGGATGATCATATCCGAACAAATCAAAAGTAAAACTGCAAATCAAACTGAAAACCGCATTTAGTTTGGATGTATTTGGATGACTTTTTTTTTTAACCGCGCACCACAAAATCGCGAACCACAAACACCGCGGTTAACCGCTAAAACCACATTAAGTTTCTATTATATTCCAATACCGCTAAAATCGCATTAGATTTCTATTATAATTCAATATACATAGTCCAATTACCAAGTCAGTCCACCAAATTAATGGAATTACAAGTGTTCTTATTTTTTTTACCGTAATGTTACTTTGGTGTTGTAATATTATTTTAGATCAACAACTTTTATCGGTACTATGATGTTATTTTGGAACTTCAAATTCTTTTTTTTATATATTTAAAATTGTAAGATACTGTAATGTTATTTTGGATAAACAATTTTTATTGGTACTGTAATGTTATTTTGCAATTTCAAGTTCTTTTTGTTGAATGTTTAAAATTGTTTGGTACTGAAATATTATGCTATAAACCGCAACCACCGAACTGATCCTAACCGCATTGATTTTGTTTGGTTTGGTTTGAATGACATTTAAAAAACCAATCGAACAAAACTGAATCGCATGCATTTTTATCTCACAGTTAAGATAACTTTTATACTCAAAACCGAACCAAACCGCATCGCAATCACTGCTAAAATAAATCACAAAAGAAAAGAAAAAAGAAACGCGGGATATATGATCAACATGTACTTTTTGAGAACAATATATATACTCCCCTGCCCTGGGTAGGAATCATGTTAGAAAACAGTAAATTGGTAAATATCATTAGAATATATAGAGTAAAGCGTGACTGTTTTTTCCAAGCTTCCGTGTTTATTGCAAAAGTAAGTATTTTGATTGGATATTGTTTCGTCGTGATATATTAGCGATGCATTCCTTCGTTGAATATAGCATTGCTCTAAAAGTTACAACTTACAACTTTTCTATGAAGGAGTAGAGAAGTTCAAAATAAGATTGGCCAAACATAGCCTTAATTAACCACCAGATTATTTCCTAGATTTTTCAGTTGCATCCCTAAATTAAGGGAATAAGATATGATTATTTACTTTTGTTTGATATAAATATTATTTTTGAATCTAAGAATTTTCACACCTTTACAAAATACATTACGGTCAATATTCAATAGATACGGTCCATTGTTTCAAAAAAAAAATAGATACGGTCCAAAAAAGAAAAAAGCAATAAGAAGGGGAGAGAATAAATTTTATATATCCTCTCTCGTCTCCTCCCCATTGCTTCTTTCTTCATCATTAATCACTATCCATTTTCTTATACTCTACTACTTCTATGTCAATTTTTATGTTACCAATTAGTTTTTTTTTCTTTTTACGAACAAATTAGTGTTCTTGTTCTTATCATATTTCTAAATTATTTGCTGAAAATCAAATTGATTTGTCAACATTCAAATAATTAACTAGTAATACTAAATATATATATGATAATTCTTGTACTAACCTGGAATGGAAATGTTAACCAATATATATATATATATATATATATATATATATATATATATGAGTCAGGATCCGTTGACACCAATTAGTTTGACACCAAATGTTACACCTCTCAATAATGTTTTAACCGATATAAATTTTATAAAATCCACCGTTGGATTGAAAGTTTATATCATAGAGATCATTTATGTAAAGTTTCAGAAAAATCCAAAATCATTTGATATGTTATTGAGATAAATCAAAATTAACGGTTTGCGTCTTTTTTTAAATGTCGTTGATCTTTATGTGTCTCAATAACATATCAGATGATTTTGGATTTTTCTGAAATTTTACATAAATTATCTATATGATATAAACTTTCAATCCAACGGTGGATTTTATAAAATTTATATCGGTTAAAATGTTATTGAGAGGTGTAACATTTGGTGTCAAACTAATTGGTGTCAACGGATCCTGACTCTATATATATATATATATATATATATATATGAGGAGGGATATATTGACTTCAATTCTTTGTTTTTCCATAGAGGAAAGAAATAAGCCTCACCCTATTAATTATTAGTATCAAATCTTAGCCATTAATTGAAATCAAAATTTTTTTTGGTAAGTATTAATAAATTATTTTATAAATACTTTTTTGGGTTAACAAATTATTAAGATAAAAAAATTGGTATCAACATATGGTTTAATCTATGTCGAAAATAATAAGTATTAGGTGTGGTAGTAAAATTATAAGGATAAAAATATAAATTAAAATTATAAGGACAATAATGAAATTGTTATCAAAATTTCTATCATTTCTATTTTTTTTGTTTAAAATATATTAAATCTTTTGAAATTTTAAAAATCCGTAAAGTATTTTGAAATCTTGAAAATCTGTGGAAATCCGTTAAAATCTTGTGCTAAAGAATCCTGATTGTAAAAACTCTTTTAAAAAGAATCTTTTAAAATCTCATAAAATCAATACAATCCAACACAATCTTTTAAAATCTTGAAAACTTTTTTTATAAAAATAATCTTTCAAAATCTCAATCTAATACACCCCCCTAATTATAAAATCTCTTCCCTTTCCTTTGTGAACCAAACATATTGGTAAATTAAATTTTGTAGTTTTTAATTTAAAAAAGGAAATCTATAAAAAAAAAGGAAAAATAAATTTTGTCTTTATCTCTTTCCGAAAATCAACTCGCAAGTAAAGTTGTGTTGTGAAACAAAATCAAAGACTAGGTTAGAAATTATCCATACATACCCATTCATTTTCTCAAGAATCCAATCCACGTATATTCACATTTGAAGCTTCTCTTTAGTGTCTATTTTTTCTGACGAAAAGACATTAAGCATAAATTTCTTGGCTTATTTTAGAATCTCTCATAAAATAGTCCCTGCAACTTCATGTTCAACACCTCTTCATGAAAAAGTGAGTTAAGAAATGCTACCTCCGATACTTAATATAAGAAAAAATTTGTTTTTTAGATTCATTGAGCTTTTAATATATCTAGTCTATTATATAGACCAAATACATAAGAAATTTAATGAATTTAAAAAGCAAATTTTCCCTTATATTAAAGAATAGAGGAAGTATAATTTATCCCAACCCCCAAAAATCAATGAAATTGAAAAGTACAATTTGACATTTTGTGCATATACTATGGCTCAAGTAGCTTGGGATAGCTGATAGGGGCTGATCTCAAGAGGATCCAAACTTGAAAAAAATTATTAGCTTTTGCGGGAAAAACTCTCCTCAACTGATAATGAAGACTCGTTCATTACCCATTGGTGGTCGTTTAGTGCTTTGAAATTCCGTCTTGCTTTCTCTTTCAATCTACTTCCTATCTTTCTTTAAAACACCATCATGTAATATTTTGAAGAAAATAAAATACACTGGGTCAAATGGTATAGGATGTGTACCCCAAAGAAATGGGAGAATAAAAAACTCAAGAAATTGAAAATAGAAAGACTAGACCTGTTTGAAACAGGTCAAAGTCCTTTTTCCAAAAACTATTTCTAATTTTATTGTTTTAAAAACTAAAAAACTGAAAGTGCTTATAAGTGTTTTTCTTTTTAAAAACTGTTTTTAAAGTCTAATTTATAAAACACATTTTAAAAACTAAAAAACAAAATTGTTCCCTGAGTTTAGCTTAATTGATAGAGATATTAATATTACATTTTAGATATAGAATCTGAAGTTCGAACTCCAGACACGTCACTATTTTAAGGATTTTTCTGTCCTTACCGAAACCAAACGATACGTTTCAACACACTACTTCCTCACATTTTTCTCACTTCTCAATTTTTATCATAACCAAAAACTAACAACAGAAAATTAAAGACACCAACTAGCTTTGACAAAGAAAACTAAGAAGACAATTATAGACACAAAGCATGCACGACAGGCTTAGTTTATCATATACTATAATAGGTTAGCCTTAAAATGAAATCTGAAGCTAAAGTAGCCCCAAACCAAACTCCATTACAGCAACAAAAAAAATAAAAATAAATCTGCAAGCAATCAACTGAGTCAAAAAGACCACCAACCATAACCACTTAGAGCCAACTGGATTTGCAAACAAACAAACTGTATGCATGCTAAACAAAGCATTGTATCAACAGTCCTATATATGGGACATCTAAAAACGAATTAAGGAAAGCAGACGGGTCTACAGTGTAAAGTGCATCGGCAAAGCACCCATCAATTGGGTATTTTGTCATCCGGGACCTCAACCTCCTCAAACCCTCGCTCTAACTTTCCCTTCAACCGTAACTTCGCCCTACACCTCTTAGAAATTTCAGCCACCAATTCCTTTTCATTGGCCATCATTGCTTCTGCCAAGAGATTGATATGAAAGAATTTATATATGCACAAAGAAACTAAATTTCTTGAAACTTGAATAAAAAGCATTTCCAAAGGCCCCATAAACTTTGATAATTTTCAGAAAAACTTGCCTCGCCTACTTGATTGTAGGCCTCATCAGACAGGTAACAACGACGCCTCTTAAGACTCAATGTGTTGTACCGACGCATGTCGGCCATACTGTGATGCAGATAGAGAACTAGAATGAGTTTGAGTATGAATCCAAACAGGAGCTTCTTACAAACGTAAAAAAATAAACATTTATATCAGCATTTTCAAACCACAGACCTTAGTAATCTTGCGCACTGTTGGGATATAGAAGAGGCCAGATCGAATTAATAAGGATTTTACTTTTCTCAAGAGGAGATATGTAACTAATTTGTAAGAGGAAACACATACTGTAGAAGCTAAACAGGTACATGTTCTGAAGGATCCGTTGGAAAGCTAATATGCAATTTACTTTATTATGATTCATTTTGACATTCCTTAAACAATTCATGCAGAAACCAGAGTTTCAATTCCAATTGTAAGACAATTAATTACACTCGAAGCCGGTTTTAATTTCTTCAAATTTAGCGTGAACTTAACCAAACTTGTGTGCTCAACATCTGCACCCTCTACCCAAAAAAGTTTCATGCATGAGCGCATGTCTTTCACTGTTTCATTTTGAATGACTTCAACGATAAAGTTTAAAGCCATTATGACATACCTCGACATCACCAACACAAGCAGTCTGATGAACAATTGATTCATCTTCATTTCCCACATCTTCTGTCTCGTCTGGCACAGGATTGTCAGAAGAAGCAGGCAGCTGCCTCTCCGGTGTTTGGATTGATGCCCATGGCTAGTCCTAACTTCTTCAAAACCTCCTCATCATTCCAGTATCTGCATGGAAAGAATCACTTCAGAAACTATTTACCAATTCACATAACAAATTATGGTGGAAATATGGAAATGCCAAAACAATAAAATATGATTTTAAAAAATTGGTAATTTTTTATCAAAAAAAAAAAATGGTATTTAGACCTCATCATTGCAGCGGGACCACCAGTCTCTATCTCATCTAAAATATGTTTCAAAGATGGATCTTCCTTGATGCATGCCATTTTCTCTTCTTTATTTGGTGGATTGGTAAAATTTCCAAGCATGGAAGACATTGATGGGTCCTGTGGTAGATAGCATATACATTCTAATTTAACAACCGGTAGATTTGTGTAACAAACATAATGGAGAAATTTTATAAATACCTGCATCAATGCATTACCAAGGCACAGCCATGGTCTTTAAATTAGGATTCTTCATGACCTTTTTCATGATTGACAAATACTTGATATGGCCATCAGAAATGAAAAAGGATAAGCATATATAAATGGTATCAATCTTAAGTTGGAAGCTTCTTTAAAACATCTTAACTTAAACTTCCACAAACTAATTTAACAAAAAATCAAAGTAGACTAAGAACCAAATTGGCCACAATAGAAACACATAACAAGCAACAACATTGCACAGAGACAGACCTACCTGGGGACTCTAAACAAAACTGAAAATCAGGCCCGTGCAGCCACATTTCTAAGCATAAAAAACCGGAAAAAAGAGAAACCTTCCAAGACACCAAATCTACAGCCTGAACCAAAATGAGAGACTCACCTTTCTAATGTAATCCAAAATGACTTGATTGTTTCCATCTTGGTCAGTTACATTAAAAACTGGTATTACAGAACAAAAAAAAAATCAACTTATCCCCTAAAACAGTCATGATTATATATATATATATATATAGAAAAAATAGTTAAGACAAAAATAAAATCATTAACATCCATAAACCATCCACCATCAGAATATATATATCAAATTAAAAATAACAACAATATCACCATGAACTGTCCTGGAAACATAAAAATACAAAAACTAAAAATGGTAAAAGAGGATAAAATAACATGATCTGAATAGTTTACTATAGATGAAGCAAAACACAAGTAAGCTATAACGATTAACTTGAAGACCCAATCGAAGCATAAAAATAAAGAGAGATGAAATTAAATTGTTATTAGGAATTTAACTAATTGAAAACAAGTTAAGATCAAAAGCTTCACAATAATTCTATATAGAGATAACCAGAAAAATCAATCTAAAACACATTTTCTATTTATTTTTTAAAAAAAAAATCAATTAAAGTTAGGGTTTGAGACTGAGAGAGGAGGACTCACCTATACATCGGAGGAGATTGAAGGAAGGACGAAGGAGTTTTTGAATTCGAAGTGGTTCAAAGTTCAAACGGTGACCGTAAACGGTGGAGCTGATGAAATGAGCGATTGACACACAGAGATTAAGAAGAAGGTTATTATGGTAAAAAGCACCGGTGAAGCAGAAATCACCTGAGAATTGACCTTATTATTTTATAGTATCACTATCATCCAAACAAGTTTTAATCACGTGTCTGTCTGTGGGTAGGTAACATTTCCACTTCCATAGAAAGTAGTAGAATCACTTTTATTTATTCTTACGGTCTATCACTTTATGGTCAGATTCTAATTCTAATTGTTGCATTGCAGAATGAAAACAAATTAAATGAACTCAAATTAATAATTCCACCATACATTCATTAATAATTCCAATTACAATCTTCAAATTAATTAATACTAAGATAAACAACTCGTACATAAACAAACACATATACTGTTGTGTTTATTACAACACACAAAACAAAACAAGACATCACATCACACACACATACTGCAGTAGTAAAAACACATACTACTTTTTCTTAACAAATAAGCTAAAAACACTGTTTATTACAACACACGTACTATGGCTCTGTTTGGTAAAAATAGCGGTTGGCTGATAAGCTAGCTTATGGCTGATGGCTGATAGCTTATAGCTGATAGCTTATGGCTGATGACTTATGGCTGATAAGCTAATTGAAGTGTTTGGTAAAATTAGCGGTTAACTAGTTGATAAGTGTAAAATGACATAAAAGGGTATTGTTATTTCATAATAAAATTTATATCAAATTCATATTTAATATGCTTAAAAGAATTTTTAAAAAATTATAATAGAATTTTAAAATTAAATTTACTAATAGAATATTTTTTTATTATTAAATTAATTTTTAGTTCCTTGAAATTTAATTTTCTAAAATCATGGTTTTTCTAAAAATTAACAGTAAAATATTGAATGTTTATTATTATTTTTTAGGAAACAATAATAATAAGGGTATATTATTTTATTTTATTTTTGAATCAAGGGTGTACTATAATTATTTTTTGAAGCAAGGGTATATTATAATGAAAAACAATAAAGAATAAGTGTGTATTATATAATTGAAACACCCAACAAAGGAAAAAAAGAATTCCGGAAGTGGCCAACGTAAATTTAAAACTTAATTATTCACCTTATAAAAAAAACCTCAACTATTCACGTAATAACGATACTAATCAATAATCTAAGTTTATTAAAAAAAATGGGATGGTTAATTTGTATTAATATAAAATGTACTATTATAATTTTATTTTAAATCATAATAAACTATAAAGGGTAAAATTGAATTTTGATAAAATAATAAGGGTATAAATGGAAGAAAAAATGATAAGCTATAAGCTATAAGCTCATAAGCTACTTGAAATAGCTTATGAAAAATAAGCTATAAGTCAGTAAAATAAGCTATAAGCTCTTTCTAAAAAACTGTTACCAAACAGGTCTTTTAGCTTATAAGCTATAAGACATAAGCTATAAGTCAGTTTTTCTAGTTTACCAAACAGACCCTATAAGTAAGGCTAGAAGTAACTTCATATCACTTTTTCTCATCAAATAAGCTCTCAAATTTTTCCACCACAATTTTCATGTCAGCTTCGTAGGTTTCGCTTGAAACCTCTCCATCCTTCAACTTGTTTTTAAGTTCAATTCCTTCCTCCGTGATTTGTTTGAATTTCTTGCCATGATCTATTGGAAGATCAACTTTCATCCTCTTTTCACAACGTTCAATCAAGGTGCTGGTGCTTGAGTAGGTGGTGGTGCTTGAGAAAATGCTTGTGCTTACCTCCTTCTTCTTATTCTTTTTCTTTAATTCTTCAAGTTGCTTCTCTTTCTCCTTTTCTCTTGTCTTCACAGCAATAACTTCCTTATACTTCTTTACCATTTCCTTCACTGTCTTCTTTTCTCCTGACATTTTTTGTTTTCTCTTTGATCTCAGATATTTTGGTGGTAGTATGGTTTGCAATTACGAAATGCACGTATATATAACAGTGACACTCACACTCACTCTCCCTTCTCCTTGCTAACTTTGTGATGCTACCTTTTTTACTTTTTTAACCTTCATTGTGACACGCTTTCCGTTTGCATATGAGAATGGAATTATCGAGCCTTTCCCTTAATTATCAACAAATGATTCTATCATTTATAATTTTCTTTTAAAAATAAAACATACAAAAAGTGCATGCAATGGTGTGTATGTGTGGGGTTTCTCTTTCAGTTAAGTAAAAAATTTCACGATTTCAGTCGGTACAAGTGTTACGACACTAGTTGCGATCGTCACAATGTCAATTAATCACAATTTGTTCTTTAATATAAAAAATAGTGATAACGATAACAGCATCGACACTTGTCTTGTCTGATCGTTTTCGCAATCGCGGACTTTTATTTAAACGCTGTTGTGTCTCACAAATTGCATGTGGTTTGTTACATAATCATCTTTAATAACACATTATTTTAAAATCAGAAATGTTATTATGTCACATAATGTTTTGTAGACCAAAAATTTGGATCGAGGACCAAAACTGTAAAAAGAAAATTAAAATAGAAGGACTAAAATATTTGATTTTAAAATAGGGGAATCAAAATCGTAAAATATGTAAAATAGGGGAACTAAAAATACAATTAAGCTTAAAAAGGTATTGTTTCATGTCTACTTTGTATAGGGTGCAATATTAAAAGAAATTATATTCACTAGCCGCGTTCCGTGCCTGTTTGTGTGATCGATATTCTTTTTTTTTTTATTTGTTGTGATCGAAATTCTCTATTGTGCAAATATAAATAACTACTTAATCTCCTTTTTTATTGGACTTAGTTAATTGATAACTATTAAGAAGAAAAAAATATTTCTTTTTACTATAAAAAAACTGAAAACATACTTTTATGTGGAAGTTGTGCTTAGTTGTTATTAAGAGAAAAAAAATTATTTACTAAAAAAAACTGAAAATCTATTTTTATGTGGAAGTTATTTTTCAACATATACAAATATTTAATGTTTTTTTTTATAGTTTTTTTTAAGGGTAAAATAGGTATAATGAAAAAGTCATCCCAAAAATTTGTATCATCTTTATATATAGTAATAGATTTAGAATTTCCTTTTAAAAAACTATAAACGCGTGTGTCTACGCACTACAGTAAACGCGTGTGTCTATTTTGTCAGTTACTGAGGCAATTTGTTTGTTACATGTATATTGGGAATTAAGTGCACGATGCCCTTTGTCTTCACTAGTGCACGAATGCATATTTTTTCTTTGTACACAATGCTATTAATATTAATATTATGCGGTCACATATACCCTCGCTTGTCAAATTTGTTTTGTTTGGATCGTGGCAGTGGCACTATATTTCAAAACCATATTGATCTCGTAGAAAAGAAAAATGGATATCCATTAGAAATTTAATTAGTTTGAGTTGAATAAAATATTTATGTGTTTCTCATTTTTAGATTGGTATAAATTCTATTTTATTTATTGATTTAAAATTTATTTGTTTTTTATTTTAGAGTTATGTGATTTGCCACATAAAACAAACGCACCCTTAATGAGGTGGATAAAATTAATACACACTATGATTTGTCACATAATCATTTTTAATAACACATCATTTTAAAATATGATACATAATGCTTTGTAGATCAAAAATTTGGATTGGAAACCAAAACTGCAAAAAAGAAAAAAATATCAAAATATGGAGATTAAAATGTTTAATTTTAAAATCGGGGATCAAAATTGCAAAATATGTATAATATGTATAGAGTGCAATATCAACAAGTGAACAATATTGTCGTTACTTTCATATGGCATTTTTGTAATTTGTGATTTTAAGTATACACAAACACAAGTGATAAAACTTGTGTACCATACCTAAATACAACAATTAGCCCTTGATTTTCAATGGCATTGATTTGAGAAGGGTGAGTTGGTGTGAGAAGTATGCAACTTTTTTCCAACCAAAAAGCAAACGTGTGCGAACAGCAGCGCAGACCTTGCTGTGTTTTTATATTTTTGGGATAATTCATGGTTTCACTTTAATTTGATAAACATCCATACTTAATTTTTTTGGAAAATGCATACTAGTTTACTGGGATAGTTCATGGTTTAACTTTATTACTTTTTACCTTTATAATAATCGTAATTTAAAAGGTTAAATATGCTTTAATTTCTACATTTTGTTTTGTATTTAATAATGATCTCTATATTTAAAAAATGGTTTAAAAAAATTCTATAATTTTTTTCATTATCAAATTTGGATCCTCCCGTCAATTTTGCAGACGGAATGCTAACGTGACAATTGTATACCCACTATTTTAAAGAGCCGACCAATAATATGGTGTTAAGTTGTAGCTACTTCAATCGCAACAACCCAACTACTTCAAACAACAATCCAAATTTGAAACTTTTTCTCTTACTTTGGCGACAAAATCGGTGAATCTACCCTCAACATCAAATCCGCTCCTCCCTCCACCTCTCGCGCCGTGTCATAATCTGTGACGAATTTGGCTCGGTGAGTTGGTGTCAGAATCAGAGTAAATCATTGCGAATTAACAGTGAGGACTACTAAAAGTACTAAAGGAAAAATTGTGTTGGAAGTTGGAACAAAATGGACTTGTTCAATGCCAGAAACATCTAGATTTTAGAAAAAGGCAACACAATTCAATTCTCCCTTCTTGTGTTTTTCTCACCTTCAAATTATAGGATTTTTTTCACCGTAAATAAAATGTAAGAACTACTTTTAACTATAGGACAAAATGTGCGAACTAAAAGCAAATTTAATCCAAATTTAAAACCACCCACATGTAATAATTTTATCACTTGGTTACTAAAAATGTACTCCCTTTATCCCAAACTATAAGAGATAAAAAAAAATCAATTTTTCTTATCCCAAATTAATAGATAACAAAATAAACATATGTTTTTTTCAAGAATTTTGTTTCCCAAATCTCATTAAATTAAAAGCAAAATTTAATTTACCGCCTCTTTTTTTTTCATAACAAATACTCCCTATGTCCCAAAATAAATGACTTATTTGACCACTGACACGTTTGCCAATGCATAACTTTAATCGTTAATATCTTTAATTATCTATTATTAAAAATTATAAAAATGGTATATTTTGAAAGTACTCGTCGAGACAAATCAAACAACATCTCATATGCTAATATTTGCATGTATATATTAGTAGAAAAATAAGGTCAAAGCAGGTCAAATGAAAGTACACTAAGTCAAAAAAATGTCATTTAAAATGGGATGAAGGGAGTAATCAATAAAATCAAAGTAGAGAGACCAAAGTTCGAACTCTGATCATGACATTCAACCTAACAATTTTGACATTTCTTTCCGTAGGCATGTTTTAATTTTTCATTGTTTTTACACAAATGTTTTAATTTTTCTTAATAAGTGTAATTTTATATTTTGCCTAGTTTCAATTGTACAATTTTAAACCCTCACTTTTATCCCATTTTGCATTTGATAGTACGTCTTCATTTGAATTTTGACCAAACTGTGTTGATGTGGAAATATATTTACGCATGGATCATTGTCATTGGTTAGAATAAAAATTAATAAACTAATTTTAATAAACTGATATTGTGGAATCAAGTTTTCCAAATGAATTAATTATTGTGCGTAAAAATCTTATAGTATAAAGGTTTTTTCATGTACATCATGTTCAATGCTCATAATGAAGAAAAGGAGAAAACATCTACCCAGTATTTATTTATTTGTTTTCAAATTGATGAGGAAATTATTAACTTCTGAGTTTGTTTTTACATTGGAATATCGTTGGAACAAGGAATATAATATTGTGTGAATTAAAAATAAAAGTTTTGCGTCTTTTATTCGGGTACTAGATATTAATGTGTATATCATATTAGCATATTAATGGGATAAAGGAGTTGGATGTCCAGGATTCAAGTCCTGACAAGGAGAAAATTAATATGACATTGTAATATATACTAAAAATTTACCATTAAAAAAAGAAATATTAGTGTGTAATTTATAAAAATAAATAAATTATTGCTAAGATTATACATTCTATTTATTTATTTTATTTCTAGTTTATCATTATATCAAGGGAGCCTTGATATAGTGGTCTATACGAAGAACACCTTGCAAAATAAGTTGCACGCATTATTGGCTATACGAAGAACAATTTTTAACAAACACTTTCCAACACACTTTATTTGATTACTATTAGAATCTTACCTTTTTTACTCATTTAAAATTTGTAAATGTTTGGTCGAATCCATGAATAAGTTTTTAAAAATTGTTTTTTTTGTCCTCATATGCTCAAAGCCTCCAAAATTGCCCTTCAATATTGAGAGATATGTGAACATTTGAGAGGGGTCCTTAAGAACAATTTTTAATTTTTCTTAGAGCATCTCCAATGGTGATACTACTTTGAGTATCATACATCACTAAAAAGTGGTCCATACAATGCTATGTAATATTTATGCAACTCGTACATATTTTGCTCCAGTGATGATACCATTTTGAGTATCATACATTATTAACAAGTGGTCCCTTCTATATTTATTTTTTTAACTTTGTCTAAATAAAAATAAATTTTTATTTAATTTAATAAATTTGTAGATAAACAAATTAATAATTAAATATAATGAGAAATACAAGACAATAAATAAAAAATGGTGAAACATACATAAATATGACGGGAAATATACAATAAAAATATAATAATTAATTTTGATTATTCTCTTGTCTGAAACGTTCTCAAAGGTGTTCTTTTGTGGCGAGAAAGCAACACGGTTTTTTTCACAGAAGTACGTGATTCTTCGTAAAGTCTATTAATATTTTCTAGACCACTTTTAGTTGATAATTGTGGCACTCGAAGAGCTTCAATTAAAGGGATATTGGGTGGTGGTGATGTATAAATAAAATAAGGATGATTTTGGAAGTTTTATCGATATGAGGTTGATTTTGGAACAAATTCATGTAAGCTTGAATATTTTTATATTACATATTAGGATCCATTTGATAGAAAACAAATAAAATATGACTTGAGAACAAAATAAATAGAAATTGTGTAATATAGAAAAATATGAAATATGATTAAATATTCGTCAAAAAAATAATAATCAAATGGACATTTAATGATCAAACAAAAAAAAAGTAACATTAAATTGATGATACGGTACCTTATTTAAGGTACAGGTATCATCAATTTTGATACCCTATATGCCACGTCATGAAACTCCAATAATAAAACAGATAAGGTACCGTATCATTAATCTATGAAACTCTGTTAGATACCCTTATTGGAGATGCTCTTATGGTAACAAAGAGATATGCTAATTATATGTGTCATTAGTCCTTTAATTTACTTTTTTTTCCTTTTTTACTCTGTTTGGCAAGAATAAATTTATAAGCTCATAAAAAAAAATATTTTTTCTTTTTAATTGAATAAATTTTTTTTCTTTTTTTTTTTATGATCAAATTTATAAAAAAAAAGTAAAAATTTAAAATAGTGACAACATATTTGTTTGTCTCTACTTTAGAGAGAGTGTCTCTTGCTTAAAAGAAATGGGAGTGAATTGTCTCAAATGAGTCCAGTTAAATCCTAACCATTCATTATTTTTTAAAATGTGCTTTAATAATTAAATAATAACAAATGAAGGGTATGGATCTATACTTTAATCCCTCCCTTGAGATTGTCACGTGGGATCACTTTTCATGATCGTGCTAAATAAAATTTTTATTAAGTGATCCCCGTAATAAAATATGAAAATATGGATAACTCCCTTAGTCGAAATTCAAATTTTAATTAGTCAATATGTATTTTTAATAGTCGGGTGGAAAGTGTTCACCGTTTTCCATTCTACACTACTGAAAAAAATTTCCCTCTCCCTCTCTCTCTATTTCTATCTCTCGTCTCCGTTACATGGCTATATAGGGGCTTCATCAACAAAAAATAGTTGTTAATTCTATAATTTTTTTTAATGAATATCAATTAAATTTTCGTGCTTAGTTTTCACTATGATCTACTTACACTTTTCATCATGGGGGTCATTTTCTTCGTGCTAAAATATGAAATATGAAAATAAGGATAACTCCCGCAGTTTGTAATTCAAATTTTAATTTGTCAATATGTATTTTTAACAGTGGAATGGAAAGTATTCACCGTTTCTCATTCTCCAACACTGAAATTTCTCTCACTCTCTCTCTCTCAAAATCTTCTATTTTGTTTTTGTCCCTAATGAACATAATTTTTTCTTCAAAATAAAATAAAATAAAATGTTTTTACGTAAAAAGAAAATATAAGTGTACAAATATGTCATAAGCTATTTTTTGGGTTCAATACTTAAAGTGATCTTATCCATGAAAAAATTAGTGTACTTTCTTATTTCAATTTATGTCATAGTAATCTAAGTATGAGTGTTCCTTTATTTTACAAAATTAAAATATTAAAAATGTTCCAAGATAGTGTCGCACAAGTGTAGATATTTGGGCCCCTTAACCATTTGGTCCTAAGTTTGATCCCAGACCGTGCGTATGGAGGAGCATTTCTTGGGAGAGGTCAACCCCTTAACTGAATCTCAGTTATCTCGAAGGGATTAATCTTTACAGTTGCGCGCGGATGATACTTTTGGTTTACAAAAAAAATTAAAATATATATATATATAAAAAATATAATATTTGTGAGAGTTTCAAAAATATTTTTTTTAAAAAAAAGAGTTTCTACAGAAATATATATATTTGAGAGAGTTTTCACAAAAAAAATAAAATTGAGGGTTTCCAAACAAAAAATATATTTGAAAGAGAGTTTCTAAAAAAAATAATATTTGAGATGCTCTAATTGGGATAGAAACAAAAAAAAAAAAAAAAATAAGGTAGTTTTTCATAAAATATTATAAAAATTCAATTATTTTCACCGGTGGGATTCGAACAGCATACCTTAAGCTAGAAACTCCGCATAAGTATAATACTCCCTCCGTTTCTTTTTAATTGTCTTTTATTATCATATTTAGCGTTTCTATTTAATTGTCCTTTTTGTATTTTATGTGTATGTTTTGTCAATTATACCCTTTGTCAATTGATCTTATCTTTTTCCATAAAACCAATTAATGTTATATATTTGGAAAACTAAATCTTTTTTTAAAATTTTTTTTTGTTGGTACATAACATATTCAATTTTGTTTTTTTGGTACATAATATATTAAATTTATTGGAAAGAAAAAGTGTGGGCAAAAAAATATGAATTTATTGGTGGATTAAAACGAGGGTATAATAGGAAGATAACGTGCAAAAATACACTTCCTTAATTTGGTGTTATCATTCTAAAAAGACAATTAAAAAAAAAACGGAGGGAGTATTAGAGAAGCTCTAATTGAATGACACCTAAGCAATTTCTATTGAAAATGCACTAGAGAGCTTCGTGGGAATCTCAAAATGTATATAATAGAGATAGAGATATACAACCACCTTTTACATGATTGGAAAATGTGGTTGTATATTACTTTTTCACGTTTAAACAATGTTCAAGTTCATGAACAATTCAAATTTACATTTTTTGACTCTTAAATTATTATATATTAACTATAGGGAGAAAATATTATTATAATTAGTTAATACAATGTGTCCCAATTCATGTTTTTTGTGTTAAACTTTTGATTTTTAACTAAGAAAGAGCATCACTCACCATGTCATTTTAGGAGCATGAATTAAGAGGACCACCGTCATGCATATTGTTACTATTGTTTGTAATGCGAGCATCGTATTACTATTATTATTTTTGACCGAGAGGACCGCTATCATGCATATTGTTACCACTTTGTCATTTTGTTACTATTTAGTTTTATATACAGACATTACCTCATTTAGTTCAATTTCAAAATCCTGGACATTGCGAAATGCATAAATCAGAAGGTGACAAAATGTCTGCCACAAATGTGCAGTACATAAACTCAAAAATAGCATGTTATAACATTCGGTGGCAGTCAGGTTCTGTTAAGTAGTAAAATTTGTATCATATTACATTAACTAGAACAATTTTGGACACACATTTAGCAGAGATATGAAACAAATAGAATCTCCAAAATCACATTCCGTGAACATGATACCTTTTGAGCATAGGAAGGCTTGACAATTCAAAATTTTCTATCGTAATACCATAAAGGTTGAACTCTACCAATATGTTATGTGAGTAGTTCAACCGGTAACATGACAGGATCAAATAGACCATCGTCTAACATAAAACATTTCACTTCAACTATTTCCACTCCACGATTTATGATCTGTTCCAACCAATTCCTAATATATGGAACTCCTACATTTGCAATATCAGCATCGTTGAATGCAATATAAATTTGAAGGGTTTTCAAAGGCCCGTGTTTAATTAGAATAGTTGTGATACCTACATCAAACACTTGAAGTGATTCTTCGCGACGGATGAGAATGGACTCAAAAACATCTGTATCTTTTTAGTTACTTAACTAGTATCCCGAGATACTAATTAACAACATTCAAAATTAATTTAACATATTTAAAATCAATTTTAATACTTTAAATCTAAAATCAAGCTTGAGTATTTTTTTCATTAACTCCATCAAACTCATTGTTAATGTAGTACTAAATTGTCTTCTAACAATGTTATCGGCAAGATAAAATTGTCATTTGACAATGACGAATAACTTGATTAACAAATTATACTTATAGGGATCAAAATAAAATAGAAAATAGTTGTTATGTGATTAAACTAAAATCACAAAATATTCTATAAAATAGTTCGGTCGATAATTATTAGAAATATTATTGGAAGCCAAAATTCAAACATTATCCACTTTTCCACGTTTGTAATTTGTATGGTAAAATTTCTAAGACAGTTTCTCAATGATGTAGGTTCATATGAAAGTCATGACGAAAAGTTGGCTATTGTAGTTTGGATTTAAATGGATATGTTTCATAAAAGTTATCTCTCAAACATATATGATAAATCCCTTTTTTTTTTAAAAAAAAAAACACATATATATGATAAAGAATAAGTTTTTATCTAATGTTTGTCTTGCTGGACAAATAACTAGCTGGGTTAAACCCACCCAATCCAGCCCAAAAAAGTGGGTTGGATCGGGCAAGTGGGTGGATATGGATTTCAAAATGAAAAACCCATAAAAAAAATTGGGTTTCGGGTAAAACCGGATCCAACCCAAAAAACCCACCGACCCACTAATGTTATGTTTTTTGAAATATGTTTATGAAAATACTAAAGATTTTACCATTTGATCAATAAGTATTTTTATATTGAAAATAAGTTATACTATTTTTTAAGAAAATAAAAAGATTGAATAATTGTTATAAACAAATATGATAATTCATCGCACTATTTTAAAAGTAAAAATATAGAATAATTTTCATAAACAAATATGATGATTTTTAGTTTAGTCATTTTATATTATGAAAAAGGAAAAAGAATCATTTGGATAACAAATATGATAATTCATCGCACTATTTTAAAAGTAAAAATATAGAATAATTTTCATAAACAAATATGATGATTTTTCGTTTAGTCATTTTATATTATGAAAAAGGAAAAAAAAATCATTTGCATAACACACTATCCAACTCATAAATTAGTGGGTATACATAAAAAATATGTGATATTTAGTCACAAAAAGTAACACTATTTTTCAAAAAAAGACAATGGTTGAGTTATTTTTATGAAAAATGAAAAAAATATGATGATTTGATATTTATATTTTTAATATAAAAAAATAGAAAAATAGTTCGGGTAACCCACTACCCAACCCAATCCAACCAGAAAATTAGTGGGTTTATCCAACCCGACCCAATGTTATAACAGATGGTTATTTTACTAGAGCCAACCCATAGTACCGTATGTGGTTCGGGTTTTGGTTTTGGCCAAACCCAATCCAATCCGGCCCACGTACACCGTATAAATTTAGGAGAATGTTAACATGTGTCCTTAGGGCATATGTTAACATGATAAATGTGGAAACAATTTATTGAACTTGTGGTGTATTTAATTCTCTCAACATTAAGTTTTTTGTATCATTAAATGCTATATTTCTATTTTTAGGTATCTTAACATGTGCCCTTAGGGCACAAGTTAACATGACCCATAAACTTAAACAACTAAAAAAATATATATTTGGTAATTATTATTTTGTCACAAACTTATAATTTATAGAGTTTGATATAAAATTAAAAAAGAAAAAAAATAGATTGTTTAGCTCAAATAGTTTGATATAAAACTAATATTTAAACATGTATTTTGTCGTTAATGTTAGATTTCATTTGTACAGAATGAAACTACCATCTCGTCATTAGTTGATTAGTTAGTTTCTTATAGATAATTAATTTATACATATATATAATTTTAAAGGGGATTTAAATTATATTTTTAATTTCTCAACATGTTCTTTGTTAAAACATTTCTTAAGCTCAATAAAATTATTCACAAGTACCATGCCAAGAATTTTTTATTTATATATTGTGTTGTGGTTATTACAATTTACAAAACCGTCTAAGGACTAAGTAATTCAAATAAGAGTTTTAGATTTTAAAATTTTGGGTCCAAAAAGTTCTAAAAAAATTAATTAATAATATATAATATGATAGAGTAATAATATGTATTTATCCAACTCAACTTGCCTGAAGAGGTCTCATATTCTCTTTGACCAAGATTCAATCTCGACTCGGCATAATTTAATTATTTTAATTTATTTTTATATGTTTTGTGATTTTTTTAAGACTTTCTAAAATAATTGCTTTCGATCTGTACACAATTTGGCCGACCAGGGTTATTATTTACTTATTTTTTTTATTACTTTCTAACATGTATAAAATTATTTGTGTGTGATTAATCCTTTAATCGAATTACCATTTAACTAAAAAAGTTTCAAGCCGTGAATACTTTTAATAAAAACAGTTGTGTTATTTGAATATTAAAATACTGGCAAAGTATTTGTTTGTCTCCATGACTTTCTTAATTTTTTTTTTGTTTTTGTTTAAAAAAAAAGAACACTTTATTTAATGACAAGTTTTTTATTTTCAAATATGATTTCTCAAACTGCCGATCTAGTTTATTTTATAGTTTTATAGAGAGGGTGTGTTTAGGGGTCTACATATAGTTTGGGTTGATTTTAACAAAATTTGTATTCGATCTGATCAAAGTTCAGTGAGTTGGGTTGGATGTAAAAATCCGTATTTTTTATGTTAAACCTAAATCGACTCAACCTAGTGGTGAGAGGGTCGTTACATATAAATATTTTAAAAAATTATCTAAAAAATATATAGTTCTAAGACATTTTATTTTATGAAAATTTCAAAATTTAGACACTTGAAATTACATGAAATACTTTAAATATAGTATCAAAATTTAAGATTTTAAAATAGAAACATAATAAATGTAACAATTTTTTATAATGGGTTGGATTCGCAAATTAATGGATTTAGAATCGTAAATCCACTACTCAAACCAAACCACTTCAGGTTTAAACGGGTTGGACCCACACCTAAACAAATTCAAATAAAATACGAGTTAAATTGAGTCGTCGGATTGAACGGATCACTGTACACGTGAACTCCCTATTATGATTTCTCAAGTTTAAATCATTTGCATATTTTTAATCTTCAAATATGATTTCACAAATTTAACATCAATTATTCAATTAATTTTTTTAAAAAAATTTAATTGTCTCCTAGTATTAAAAAAAGACAGATAATGTACATTAACTACTGATTGTTTTTGGCTATCATATCATCATCTCTTCTCTCTCCTTTGTCTGACCTGACGACTATTAGTACTACCATCTCATCGAGTCAACCTTTCTCTCCTATATCTTGCTGGATTTTTTATTTTCTTTTTATTTTTCAAAAATATCACTTTTGAACAAACCTTTTTCAATTTTTGCTCTCTCTCTCTCTCTCTCTCTCTCTCTCTCTCAACTCAACTAATATCTTTCTTTCTTACAGCTCCTTCAATTTTCCCAACTCTTGTACCATCATGCCACAACAACAATTTCATCGCCCAATCAATTTTCTTTCAACTCTATTTCTTTAATTCCCAAACTATATTAATATTATTATTAAGTAAAACTAGGTTTTTCTTGCCACACCACAGGTATATTATTTTTCATACTCATCATCATTAGTATTCTCTCGATTTGTTTCATATAATTAACACTATCTTATATATTCATTTTGTTTCTCTATTTTCATTAATCATCAACTAACTACTTTCTATTTTTGATCGACTCTTAATTACTTAAAACACCCCCTCCATAATTGGTAACAATTTTTTTTTATCAAATTATTTGAGTAGGTATGCAATTCTGGGTAATCTTCTTGATATTATTCTCAATGATTGATAGTGCATTTATTTATTTTGTTTAATTTCTTTCTTGCCTATCATTGTATGTGATTAGTATTTAGTAGTAGTATTAATTATGGTTATAATTGGTCCCCGTTAGCATAGCTCGGTTCAGGGATCGGGGTTCGAATCCAGATACACCCACTTATTCATCTAAGAGACGGTTATTTTTTGTTTCCAAAAGAGGCTTATAATTAGGGGAGAGTAGTAAGTAGGAAGGAAGGATCATTGCGGCTTTGACTTCATTCGATTCACATTTTAACTGCTGCTTGCAGTTAGCCCACTTGGGTTGGTCTGGTGGTATTGGCTTGGGACCCGGGAGTGTGCTCCTCCTTAAGGGTCTCAGGTTCGATTCTCTCTGATGCCAATTTGGGTGGGCTAATTTAGCTTCTTAAAAAAAAAAAAACTGTTGCTTGCAGTTTTATTCTTGTGATTGACTTCTGAAACAATTTATTTACTATGTTTTTTATTTGAGCCACTGATAGCTTAATCTTGTTGTTCTCTGTGGCAGTTAGTTAGATAACCGGAGATATGATGTCTTCTAGCTGGGATGGAAGTAATGACCCTGGCAGTCAGTCAGATGATAGTTTTATGTTTGAGAGGATGCATATTGAACCTATTTATGATGCTTTTGTATGTCCTTTGACGAAGCAAGTTATGCGCGATCCTGTTACTTCTGAAAACGGGCAGACTTTTGAACGTGAAGCAATTGAAAAATGGTTCAAGGAATGCAGGGAGAGTGGACGGAAACTGGTTTGTCCCTTGACTCTGCGAGAGTTAAAAAGTGCGGAATTGAATCCTAGTATGGCTTTGCGAAACACTATTGAAGAGTGGACTGCTAGGAACGAAGCTGCACAGCTGGATATGGCTCGGCGTTCATTGAATACTGGGAGTCCAGAAAAGGAAACCCTTCAGGCTTTGAGGTATGTCCAGCACATCTGTCAAAGAAGTCGGTCGAATAAACATGTTGTCCGCAGTGCAGGGCTTATACCAATGATTGTTGATATGCTCAAGAGTGGCAGCCGCAAAGTTCGCTGTAGAGCTCTTGAAACCCTTAGAATTGTGGTAGAAGGAGACGATGAGAATAAGGTTGTTGCAGGTTTGCTAGTTATCATTTCATTTCTTTTATAGTTCTTTTGGTATCATTGATTCGTCAGTGTGACTGCATTTAGAGATTCATGTTAACATCTTCTCTTTTGCTCAACAGGAACTGTTGGCTGAAGGGGACACTGTGCGTACTGTAGTAAAATTTCTTTCTCACGAGCTTTCTAAAGAAAGAGAGGAGGCTGTCTCCTTGCTTTATGAACTGTCAAAATCAGAAACCCTTTGTGAGAAGATTGGTTCAATCAATGGATCTATTCTTATATTAGTTGGAATGACAAGCAGCAAATCAGAAGACCTTTCCACTGTTGAGAAGGCTGATAAAACATTAGAGAATCTGGAAAAATACGAGAATAATGTGCGGCAGATGGCTGAAAATGGTAGATTGCAGCCTCTTCTAAACCATCTTCTTGAAGGTACTAGCACTTCTTTATAATTTATATCACATCATATCAATGTTCTGTGGTTAATTTACTCACTGTATTATGTTAATTCTCAAGAAAGCAAAAACTGCTAGACTAGCATATATTAAACATATGTTGTTATGTAAAAATGGTGTTCATGTGTCCTCTTTTTGGAATTATGTTGAAGATTAAGACAAAAATGTATTTGTTGTATAAATATTTCAAGGATTGTGTGAAATGAATAACACTTTTGTGAAGTATGTTTTAAAGAAGCTTCCAACTTAAGATTGATGGAAAAATAGCTTCTTAAAAATATTTCTTACATCATCTTGTAGTGTTTGCTAATGGTCTAGAAAATCTCTCTCACTTTTAAGGTGTGAAATGAAAATCAGTTCCCTCTCTTCACTAGGAGTATAGTAGAATTGAATATTTTTTAGGAGTAAGTAGAACTTATTCTTTTAGCCTTTGCTTGGTAGGAGAGAAAAAGAGAGGAGAGAAAGAAAAATACGGAAACCAATGCATCAACACTTTTCCTTGTTGCAGCTAATACAGAAATATTATCCTCCCCGAACATCAGAAATAGGTTGATAATAAAAGCAATTAGAAAATACACAATTACCAAAAGTAAGAAAATATGCAATTACAAGGAAATATTAGAAAATGGGACACCATTAACTTGAATTTGATTGAAATTTAAGTGCATGCAATTTAGTTTGGATTAATTGTTTACATTAACATCCGTGAGCATGGTTATCGTTATCTGACGAAACATCTGAGTCATATCTTGATTCAATATAAAATCAAACTCAATCAATGTGAACCCCTATGTGTATCATAATTCATTCTTGTAAATCACAACTTGAACCGAGTTTAGTCAGCTACTTTAGTTTTGCCAACTTTGTATAGTCAGCCACTTTAGTTTTCTCATTTGATTTATGACTTGAATTTTGAATTATTTTGAGGTTCGTATTATATATTATTTTTGCTATGTCACTTTGTTTTTACATAATGACATTTTTATTGACCGTGTATCTTATAATCCATTGGAATACGTCTTCCGACTTACGATTTGAATCTTTATTTGATAACCATGCTCCTAAATATTGGGATCAACATGTGTCATTTGCGTAGAACTCCTTATTCCTTTGTAGATATTAATCTATTATCTTGTTTTTCGTTGAAATTTTTGCAGGTCCACCAGAAACCAAACTGTCCATGGCTGGAATCCTTGGTGAGCTGGTTTTGGACAATGATGTTAAAGTCCTTGTTGCTAGAACTGTGGGCTCATCTCTGATCAATATCATGAAAAGTGGCAATATGCAGTCAAGAGAAGCTGCACTGAAGGCACTAAATCAGATATCATCATGCGAGCCAAGCGCAAAGGTTTTAATAGAAGCTGGAATACTTTCCCCTCTTGTCAATGACCTTTTTGCAGTGGGCCCTAATCTGCTGCCAACTCGACTAAAAGAGGTCTCTGCTACAATTCTCGCCAGTGTTGTGAATTCAGGAGAAGACTTTGATTCGATTCCACTTGGACCTGATCACCAAACTCTGGTCTCGGAGGATATAGTCCATAAGCTACTACATCTTATTAGCAACACTGGTCCAGCAATTGAGTGCAAACTTCTCCAAGTTCTTGTTGGACTTGCTAGTTCTCCAACTACAGTGCTGAGTCTTGTTTCTGCTATCAAAAGCTCTGGTGCCACTATCAGTCTAGTTCAGTTCATCGAGGCACCGCAGAAAGATCTGCGTTTAGCTTCCATAAAACTTCTTCAGAATTTGTCTCCCCACATGGGCCCGGAATTAGCCGATGCGCTTCGTGGCTCAGTGGGACAGCTTAGTAGTCTAGTTAAAGTCATATCAGAAAATATCGGAATCACTGAAGAGCAGGCAGCTGCTGTTGGCCTCTTAGCTGATCTACCGGAGAGAGATTTAGGCCTCACGAGACAGCTTCTGGATGAAGGTGCCTTTCGGATGGCCATATCCAAGGTGATTGCTATCAGGCAGGGAGAGATCAGAGGCACTCGGTTCGTGACACCATTTCTTGAAGGGCTTATGAAGATTGTTGCAAGGGTTACATATGTCTTGGCTGATGAGCCTGATGCTGTTGCACTTTGCCGTGATCAAAATCTTGCTGCACTCTTCATTGAACTGCTACAGACCAATGGACTTGATAATGTACAGATGGTTTCTGCTATAGCTTTGGAGAATTTATCCCTAGAATCAAAGAATTTAACCAAATTGCCCGAGGTGCCAGAACCGACCTTTTGTGCTTCATTCTTCTCGTGTTTCAGTCCACCGCCAGTCGTTACTGGGTCATGTAGGATCCACCGTGGGAAGTGTTCTTTAAAAGAAACATTTTGTCTTTACGAAGGACAGGCGGTCCTTAAGTTAGTAGCTCTACTGGACCACACAAATGTGAATGTGGTTGAGGCAGCACTTGCAGCCTTATGTACTGTAATAGATGATGGAGTAGATATTGAGCAAGGTGTACTGGTTTTGTGTGAAGCAGAGGGAGTGAAACCTATACTTGACGTGTTACTCGAGAAACAAACAGACAATTTGAGGAGAAGGGCAGTTTGGGCAGTGGAGAGATTGTTGCGAACGGACGAGATAGCCTACGAAGTTTCTGGAGATCAAAATGTGAGTACTGCACTTGTGGATGCTTTCCAACACGGTGATTATCGAACTAGGCAGATTGCTGAGCGTGCCCTCAAGCATGTTGATAAGATACCTAACTTCTCAGGAATCTTTCCAAACATGGGATGAGTGTAGGTCTGTTGTAAATGCTTCGCTGTGATGTTTATGACAACATAAATGTTGTGTATGTAATTTGTATGTTTTTCCAATCAGTTTTGGACTGTATCTATTGTATGTTATTGTCTTGTATGCATCTATTTATCCAACTAGCCTTGGGATTATTATTATTATTGTTATACGAAATTACAAATTATCCATTCTTTTAGGAGGTCTTCAGTTTGTTGTTCATGTTTTCTATTGCTTTTTTTTGGACCGTAATGTATTTTGTAATGGTGTGAAAATTCTGAGACTCAAAAATAATATTTATAGCAAGAAAAAACAAGTAATCATATCAATTATTTCTTTAATTTAGGGATGCAATTGAAAAATGAGAATTACTTTTGCCACCGTACCCATTATCTTGCGCGTTCTACAAATTTACCAAAATATCTTTGTGCATTACTTAGATAGCGGAACGCGTCCGACACTTCAATAGGGGATGAGTTAAAATTTCTTAATTTTGGCCTAGCATAGATCTCACCCTACCAGACGCCCTATGGTAAATTATACATTTTTCCATCCGCTACTTAAGTAGCGGACGGCCATTTGACAATAAAAATAAGGGTTAATAGGCTTTTACTCCCCTGTAAAGTAGGCGAATTTTGCGTTATCCCCCTGAAATTTTTTTCTTTGAGATTACCCCCTTGCAAAATTTATTTTTTTTATTTACCCCCTTTTGCTGACGTGGCAGGAAAAAAAAAACATAATAACCGATTTAAAAACAACACTTTTTAAATCGGTTGAACAAAATAACCGATTTAAAAAGTGCATCCAAGGGGGTAAATAAAAAAAAAAAATTTTGGAGGGGGGTAATCTCAAAGAAAAAAATTTCAGGGGGGTAACGCAAAATTCACCTACTTTGCAGGGGAGTAAAGACCTATTAACCCTAAAAATAATAGACAACAATAACATACATGCCCATTTGATAACTTACAACAATATTGTAACACAAATTATTATAACATATCACAGAGTTCATTATAAGAAAAAAAATTGGCATCCATTTTATTTTTCAATTTAGTTGACCAAAAGAAATTTTTTTTTAAAAAAATTTGTGTTGCTTCTTTTCTTTGTATCCGAGTTCCCCCTAATAATAAAATAAAAAAAGAAATATTTAATTTGTTTCTAATTGTTTATTGTGCAATAATTTGTAAATTGATATGATTGTTTTTATTAAGGTAACTTTTTAATAAGAAATTGATTTGATCAATTTTATAATTAATGATTAAAAACTTAATATAATAATAGTATAAATAGAAGTTTAAGGAAGAGACAAAAACAAATAGAAAAAGAAGAAATTTCGGTGGAAGAGAAACTAAAAAACATATTGGTGTACATTCAATTTTATTATATATTTTTTGTTTTGATCAATGCCATTCACGTTTTTTTTTTCTAATTGTTTTTCTTGCTTTCTTTTGGTCTTGTTATTGATATTAGTTGTGGTACTTATACCATCATGATAATCGGGATGGTGTTATTTTTCGCTGCTTCTTATCTCCTCAAGAAATTCAAGATGGTAAGTAAATGTTATGAATTTTGCAGCATTTCTTTTAGTTGAGGCAGTCACAATGGTTTATTACCTGTTTTATTATTTTTATTTTCAGAACAAAGTAACATTTAGTTTAGACCATTCATACGTACAAAGTAACATTTATTATTTTACATTACATCAAAATGAACTCATTTTTTGTAATACGTCAAAATGAACTCATTTTTTTGAAAATTTTAATATTATATTTTATAGACAGTATCTATGTTATAGTATCTTTCAATCTAACAGTCGGTTTTACAATACAATTATCCTGTAAAGAATTTTCGAAAATGTCATATTACATAATAACACTTTGATGAACGTGTTGTTATTTTGTTCTAGCATGATGAATAGCTATGATGCTGTGCTTGTATTGTATATTTGTATGTATCCTTCGTTGCAATTTTTTTTTTGTTGACAACTTATCCTTGATTGTAGTCTACGCGTTTCGAGAAAGGTTGGCTTTTGGTAAAGGAATTTCTGGAAGTTTTCATAGACCATGTAGAAGATGAAGATGAACCAATTGACAACACAACTTTTCCCATTAAGTGTTACATGTTCTTTTATGAGTATCCTTCATTTGCTAATTTCACAAATTTGAATTTTAGGTAGTCAACGATATCATACATTCACATAATTATTATATCAGTATCCTTTAATTAATTAGATAGTATAAATTTTAGTGCAAATTTTAATTTCTTTATAGGATTACCTTTGTACTTAAATATAATACCCCATTGAAAAAATTACGAAGATTAAGAAAATGAGTTATAGTATTAAATATGTTGATAGTTCATATTAATTTTACAATTTAAAGAAATCTTGTAAATTTAAAAGGGGTCTTGTAAAACTGGACAAAGAAAAATTTGTAAAGCGTCTTATATTTAGAGACTAAGTTAGTATATAAAAATCCGAATATCAAATTTGAGTTATGAGTTATCTGATCTTAATCTAACAGTCACTAATGTGATGACTACATGAACTTTAAATCTGAACAATCTCTTCTTGATCTAATGGTCACCGGCATTGTGATTGTATGAATGTGTGTGAGATGTTTACTAATAGGGAATCCGAATTCAAACCTCATATGCTAAAATTCTACACTATGGGACAATATAATTATTATATAGTATTAACTTGTATTTAGATATATTTATCTCTTGATTAGATATGAGAATTATATAGATTCCCGGCTAATACTATACAAATATAAGAAGATCTTTGCAAATCACATTAATTCCAAGGTATGTCTAATTTCTTACGCAAATTGTAAGTATAAAATTTTACTAGTTTGTTAACTTAAGCACATGCTTAAAATTAACTTGTAACATTTTCTTGTCATTAATTAGGTTTTGCCATCTCTGAGAGCAAAGGAAAATGATGTTTTGTTAAGAGAACTACTTAAAAGATGGTCAAATCACAAAGTTATGACTTGTTGGCTCTCAAGACTTTTCCGTAGAAATTTCTCCCGAAGAAATTGGCTTCTTATCCTTTTATGACTTGGTTGGTCATGACAATATTTCTTTAAAACATTTTTTTTGAATAATTATATTTTGCAGACAAAACTACATCAGGCCTTCTTTAGATTATTTTTTTTGTGTTAAGTAGTTTATTTATTTTTACTTTTCATGGATTTATATTTCACTGCTCAACACCATGTTTAAACTTTCTTTAACAAGACAAGGTCACATTCATTCGGATAAAAAATTATATAATATGTAATTTATCTTTTTAAATAGTTAAGTAAGATTATGTCTGATATATATGGATAAAAGAAGTTATTTGATTATTTTATTTGGTGTCCCAGGTATATGAGGAGGTGAATAATAAAGTAATGGATGTTATATTAACTATGGTATGGTATCCTCTGATTTCTTCTTGTAATTTTCATACTTCACTCTTTGTTTATGATTTTTGTTGTAATATTTTTTTTTTATCTTTATTTTCCACTTTCAGATTGATGAGGATCGTGCTGGAAAACAGATTGATAGAAAATTGGTCAACAACATTTTGGCTCTCTACTTAGAGATTAGTGATAAGACTGGAAAAAATGATGCAAAATACTTTGCAGAAAAAATTATTATGGAGAATGCAACATTAATATCTTGTGATGATGAGGTTTCAAATTGGATGGCAACACTTTCCCGTAATTATTTTCAGGTAATACTTAGCCTTTATTTTTGTAGCTCATCTTTTATCGGTCTTTATTCATCTTATATAAAGATCTAGTTTTTATTAATAATAATATATTTGTCGTTAAAAAAAATGCGTTAAATTGTAGGAAGAGAAATTGAAGTCATCAAAGAAAATCAAGGTGATGAGTTATGATGGTGATGTATTTAAAATTGACTATGACGTGGCACTTATGTCTAAGACATTACAAGATGTTATTGAGAGTTATCCTAATATTGGTGACATTGAAGATTCCATTATTCTTTTATCTAATGTCAAGAGTGCTAGTAGCAAAATCTTGCGCAAAATCATTGAATACTGCAAGAAGCACAAAGATGAAGAAGAATCTCATATGATGGAGGATTGGGATGCTGAATTCATTGATTTAGACCTTAAAACTCTCATTAATCTTTTTTCGGCTTCAATGTACTTGAACATCAAGAGTCTACGGTATTTGGCATGTCTTAAAATAATAGACATGAACAAAGACAAGACATTTCATGAATTTTGTCAGACCTTTGAAGATAGTATGACCGATCTTTAGTTCTCGTGATTTAATCGGCAAGATCTTATATTTAAAAATGGAGATAGTATGTCATTTTGTTTATCGGAGACATTGCATGTGTTTGGATTAAATAAAATTTGCAAACACACTTGATTAATTAGACATCATTTTGCAAATGTATTTTTTCTTAAAAACAATTTATTATCAAAAGAATTAATTATGATATATTTATATGTGTGCAAAATAGCTTATTTTCCCTTTTCCGGATTATTACTACTTTTAATGTAATTAGTAACTTGTTTTATCCCCAAAAGCATTGGTGGCAGTAACAATGGTGGCGCTATGGACATTTGGAATTAGAATGTTAGATTCTAGTATGGTTTTTTGTGAAAAAAACTCATCCCACCTCCCAACACTCTTTTTAACCCCCCGGAAATCCAATTTTACCCCTGAAAAGTATAGTTCGGAACGTATAATCCGAAAAGGTGTGAAAGTATTTTTTTGGTTCGGAACGTATTCCCCGAACCATATTTCGGGGAGTAGAGCCCAAAATAATTGAATATAGTAACAGAATACGTGATACTCTATCAGTTTCTAATTTCACATGTTCAAAATAGGGTTGGGTGGGAAAAGGGAGGAAATACGAAGCTTGCGATTTTGATCAACATTTCAACAAATTCAATCACTCTAATTTAACAAGTAAGTAACTTCAATGCATCTTATATTGTTCATTCATCTTTAAGCCATTTTCTATCAAATATTTCCATTTTCTCTTAGATTTTTTCAAATTTTATGTTCATGTTGATGTTGTTTTTTATGTTAATTATGTGTTGTTTGTGGCATTGGGTTGATGTATGCATCAATGCATGTTGGTTAGAAATTGAATTTGGTTTTTGATATAGTTTGTATTTTAGCACTCCAAGTGTTTGTAAAAATGTTTGAATGACATAATTTGTATTTGAATTTTGTTGTAGACATGGAAGAGGAAGTTGGAAGAACAAGGCTAGGCAGGGAGACACGCGCACATGCTTCTGCGCGTGAAGCAGTTGTCCCTCGCCCGAAAAAAGCACGGACCCGTAGGCAATCACCGGTGCCGTTTCAAGGAAGTGAGCATGAAGCGGGAGGTTCTTCAGCGGGTGGTTCAATGCCCTCACAACGGTCTGAGAGCGAAGTTGATCATGCTGCTCAAGGTGTAGATGATGGTGCCGAAGGTGTAAACGACGAAAATCCTCCGGTTGACAGAGATGACAATAATGAAGATCCTCCGGTTGACGAGGAAAATGTTGCTGAAGATGTTGCTGAAGAAGAAGATGGTGATGATGATGGACAGGCACCTGTGGTTCCTGAAGAGGGTTATGGAGGGGGTCCGAGCGATTTGTCTCTATTGCATGAGTACCATAAGCATAGAGCAAATCAAATATGGGAAGCGACGAGCAGTGAAGCGCCGGTAAGTATTGTCTTAATAATGAGTTAACAAATATGTTTTTGAGATTTAATATTGGTTCCTAATTAATAAATTGTTTGTATTGTAGATTTTGAAGAAAGTGATGCGCTCTGTAGCAAACGGGAAGAAGGTGATTAATCTTCCGAAGCTTCCGCGGACTAGAGAGAACGACTGGTTTTGGAAGGCTATTGAGGCAACGGGTTTAGAGGGTTTAACGAGGACGAGTTACAGCATAATCGACCACGGGTTGATGACGGCATTTGCGGAGAGATGGCATCCAGAGACAAACACTTTCCACCTACCAATAGGTGAAGTGGCCATCACATTGGATGATATCCAATGTTTGCTGCATCTTCCTATTAGTGGCCGTTTGTTGCACCACTCGCGGATGAGGAAAGATGAAGCGATGGATCTGTTGAAGAGGCATTTGGGAGTGGAGGAGGAAGTTATTTTGCTGGATTTTAAAAAAACAAAAGGATGTCATATTAAGTACAATCAGTTGCAAGCTGTTTACGTGCAAAACAAGGATGCGGCTTTGAAGGCGGAGAAAGAAAATAAGCCTATGGAGGAGATTGTTTTCTACAGGGAAAGGTGTATCAAGGCCTTTTTGTTGTATTTGGTGTGCTGCACCATTTTCAGCAACAAGAGCCAAAATTACTGTGATGTTGTGTATTTGCAGTATTTTGAGGACCTGGCGGAGGTTGGTAACTGGAACTGGGGTGCTGCTGCCCTCGTGTATCTTCAGGCGTACATGGCTAAATCCTGTAAGAAGTTGGGGAAGCGTGTTGGTCTAATGGCAGGATACATGTCATTACTTCAGGTACGGTTACTAATAAATGTTACTAATTTATGCTCGGATAGTTTAGTTATTAATTACAAAAATGTAGTTTGATGTGCTTAATAAATGTCGTTTGATTGTTTGTTTCAGGGATGGGTCATATCTCACATGCCGAGGATGAGTGTGTGGAAATTGGCTACCAATTGGAAAGAAAGCCTTCCATGTAATGCGAGGTATGAGCCTGGGCAAGGACATAGGGATCAGGCAGCTTATAGGGAGCATCTGGATAACATGCAGATGTCGGACTTTGTGTACACTCCCTATACTGCACACCGCCAAGTGAAGCCTTTGATTGACGAATGTTGGTTTTCTGGGTGGTTAAGGTGCGGAGGCGACACAAGCACACATTTGCCTGAACGTGTGCTGAGGCAATTTGGATATGTTCAGACCATTCCAAGACCTCCTGCTGCAGCTGCTCCTTCCGGCCTGACGGTAGACAAGATTGACCAGGTGTTTATGGAAGAGATGGAGGAGAGATTGATTGATGAGGAAATGCGGGGTGCAGCAGTGGAAAACCCGTGGGACCATCAGCCTGGGTACATAGCATGGTATTATAAAGTCTCACATCCGAAGATGCTCCGATTAGAGGCACATTCTAAGCCTCCTGAACCACCGCATTTGGAGGTGTTGGTTGAGCAGCAAGCAAGCCAAGGTGTGAGGGATCACTTTGTTATCTGTCAGAATGTAAGGCTTGAGCTTGAGCGGGCGGTTAGCGATGGTGAGGCGTTGCCCGGGACTCCGATATACGAGACTGTGCAGCGTTGTCTTGCTATGGTTGCCCCAGCTGTTGTTTATTCAAGAAGGCGCAGACCTCCGGGTGCACCTCGATACCCTTACCGCCGTCCCCCTCCTCGATCAGCTACGCAGTAGATGTTTGTTGTATTTGGTTAATGTAATGACAATTATGAAAATGTAGGTTTTTGAACAATTATGGGTTAATGTAATGGATTAATGGATTAATGTAATGTATTTTTATAATTAATTTACTTTGTTTGTTTTTATGTTTCGCATTTACGGATGTTACGTTAAGAAAATTAGCACAAATGTTTAGCTTTAAATAAGCGTGCAATTCTGGTAATGGCAGGTACATGTAAAGCTGTAAACATATATTACAGGTCCTGAGTTTTTGAGCTTTGCAGAATTTCTGCTAAGTGTTATTTCGGGCTCTAAAGCCCGAAATAAGGTTCTGCAAACATTCCCCGAAGTTTTAAATAACAAAATAAAAAGGTCTGGGGCGAGGGGGATTCGAACCCCAGACCTTTGGTACACGCTTGCAGATACATAAACCAGTGTGTTAACCACTGGGGCGCAATGCCAATTCATTAATTACATACACTTTTAAATATATATAGCATATTTGAAACTTGATTATGCATATATGTTGTAACTTATTATTTATTTTCTTATTATAACTTGTTATTATTAATTCTATTATAATTATAATAACTTATATTTTTTTTTTTAATAGATATAGGATTTAAAATGATTTTTTTTTTAATACAAACGATTACATTATAAAGATAAATCTTACACTTTTTAATAAAAACAATTACACATGTTAAATAAAAATCTTACACGAAATAGAAAAACGATTACATGAAAAATAAAAACGTTACACGGTAAATAAAGACGACTACAAGAAAAATTAAAAGACGAAAATAAGAACAGCAACAACAACAAGGTTTACAAGAAATATTATAATTCTAAAGAGCATTTCAAACGGTATGGAGATGGATCACCTTCAATGGTGTTAAACATGAAACGCACATCGTCGTCATTTTCTAAAATAACCCAATGAAATTTCTTGATATGATCGTCAAACCAACCAGCATTATCCTCTGTAATATCAATGTAAGATTCGTAAAATGCAATTTTGTGGATCCTTAGCTCTTTCGCATATTTAAATGCATACAAGAATTCAATTCTATCTTTTAGTTCTTGTAGAGTTGTAAGCGTACTCTTCAGCTCGACGTTCAGTGGTCTTTCTATACCTTGAAACTTGATACTGAAATCATAACGTTTAGCTAAATATTCTGCAACATAACGATCGGAAGCACTCATATTATTGTTATTCATCTTTATAAAGCCGTCAAATACATGAGTTTATGGTTTATGAAACAAACCCGTATTTATAGGCATTCAAAGTTTCAATTAAATCTGAGCCGTTCAAAGTGTCGGTGCGATCTGAGTCGTTCAAAGTGTCGGTGCAATTGTAACCATACAAATTGTCGGTGCATTTGTAACCATACAAAGTGTCGGTGCAATTGTAACCATACAAAGTGTCGGTGCGATATTAAAAAAAAAAGTTACACGAAATTTAAAAAAAACGTTATTATAAGTTACATCGTATAATTGTATTATTTTTAAACGTTTCCGAAAATTTTAACGGTTAGGATGACACTTTCAAACCTCTATAAATAGAGAAGCTTCAATTTAGTTTCATACCACAATAATTGTAAAATGGATATCTCACTAAGTTACCGGAGAGACACTCACCTTGCTGCAGTTTACTTCGACGGTGGAAAACCAAACTTGTTTCGGATCTTCGTCGATGCAACTATGGTTGATCTGAAACAACAACTTGATGAAATTAATCGCTGTTGCATTAATCCTAACGATGACAGAACAGTCACGAACGTGGAGTATCGAAAGCCATCAATGGGGTCTGCTGGGAGGCTTACGTTCACCAACATGAAGCTTGAAAATAACGAGGATATCCGTACTATGTTTTCAATTCACTCCCAATACAGCACAAAGGGACCTATCGAGTTAAATGCCAAACTGACCAGATCTGTTGATGCCATACTTGCAAGGTTGAAACGGCCAGAAGATGGAGATTGCTCGTTTAATTTAGCGGATCCATAGTGTTATTTATTCGTCTTTATTTACCGTGTAACATTTTTATTTTTTATGTAATCGTTTTTATATTTCGTGTAAGGTTTTTAATTTTTAATGTAATTGTTTTTATATTTGGTGTTTATTTTTCATGTAATTGTTTTTATGATTTTTGTAAGGTTTATCTTTATAATGTAATCGTTTTTATTAAAAAAAATACTTTATTAATGCTATATCTATTTGATAACATAAATAATAAACGAATTGGCATTGCGCCCCAGTGGTTAAGACACTGGTTTATGTATTTGCAAGCGTGTACCTAAGGTCTGGGGTTCGAATCCCCCTCGCCCCAGACCTTTTATTTTTCAGACCTTTTAAATTTTTATATTTGGCTTATTCGGAACGCGTTTTCCGAAATAAGAGTAAACATGTAGTTCGGGCTATAGTTTCCGAAATATGTGTCAACTTATATGCAGTAAAAGCTGATACGTATACAGAAGTATCCTTTGCTTTTGCACAGATATTGTGCATGCCTCTGCAACCCCATGTTCTACTTTAAGGCACTCATGTCTCTGCAACCCCATGTGATAAAGCACAAGATTCCCATGCTTAGACTTAACACATTTGTCCATATTCATTTGGCAATATTCCCAAACATTTGTCCATTTATTTGGCTTTACTTTGTATAAGTACATCTCCTTCAACTTAGCACAAACAACATAACTTAACAGAAACACACCAACAACCATGGCATCAACAGATCAAGTAAGTTTTATTGCATCATCTTCCACAACACCCAATATCCGGAAACGTCAACCACTTTTCCTTAGGAGCTACCGAGCGGCGTGAACTTTTTGGACCCGGGTGCAAAGCTTGTATAATGACCTCAACACGTTCCTTACCACCAAACACGTTCTCATACAATTTCCTATGGTTTTTAATCTCCCTTATCATGTTAAGCTTAACCAACTCATAGCCAAGGTGTGCGCGTCCAATATAGCGATAAAGCTATTTGTCGCCGTGTTAACGACTTGTGCATGAGTCGTTTCATCTCCATCTATTTGTTTACACATGTTCTTTGCTTTTGCGTTCACATTTTTGATAACATGATAGCGACAAACCAACGGTGTTGCATCTGGAAAGACTTTACCAACCGCATTCATAAGACCGGTATCCCTATCCGTCACCGTTACCTTCGGTCCAACGCCCTCACTCCTCAATAGGCTCCGACAATGTTGTAGTGCCCATGTAAAATTCTCCTCTTTCTCATTAGTAAGAAAGGCAAATGCAACATTGAAAGTCCTCCCGGTCGACGTCGATCCCACCATCTCAAACAAAGGCCAACCATACCGGTTTGTCTTGTACGTCGAGTCCATCAATAAAACACTAGGGAAAGTGTTGAACAACGCAACAGAGGTAGGATGCGCAAAGAATATGTCCTTCACCTCAGTGGAATTTTCATCAAGATCATCCGGCCTATACTTGAACACATATTGCTTTTCCTCCAAACAATGAAAGAAATGTTGAATTTCATTCCTCGGCCCCCTATCTTCTTGTCTCATTCGATGGCGTGCATTGTAAACCATCTTCTTGTGGCTGACATTTTTGGGATCTCTATTCTTCATTGTACTTAAAATATTCCTAGGCGGAACCAAGTTTCTAGTCATTTCAGCAACCAAAGCCTTCTCTTCCGCATTCAACCTTCCCTCAACTAGATGGCCATCTAACCCTTTATCAAACTCATGGTTGTGTACGCCGTTCACAACACTTAGATGCCAATCCTTGCTTGTGTTATGAAAATAACCACGGAGCCTAAACGGGCATCCGCACTTCCTCGTTCCCGTTTCTTCGAACTTTGGCTTCTTGCTAGTTCGTTTGTAGGCACCTCCCCTTTCACAACCCAAAACCAACTTTTGCTTCCTCTTTCCATCGCCATAATCAGAGTTTACAATCACAACTGCAAACTTTAAACCAGCACCTACCTCGCGAACCCACTTCAATAAATCATCGCGAGTCTTGAAAGCTTCGTTCCTAAAAAAACTTGCGCTACAATCAAAATGTATTGCCGGAGGACCACTTTCAGGAGGAGCAGGAAGAGCAAGAGGTGCTTCTTGCGGTTGATGAAAATTGACAGGCTTAACATCGCCCACAACTTCGTAGACACCTATACCAAGCACTACTTGTCTAGATTTATGATCCACCATAACTACAAGAAAAAAAAATCAATATCAACTACAATTCATATCAAATAACATATGGAACTTAAACTCAAATATTTAAGCTATAATCATTAAACATATCATTAATAATAACCATTAAGCAAATCAAAACATTTAATTCGTAAATTTGGAAAAATAAAATTTTTTACAGTAACAGGCAGTAGCAGGTGCAGAAGGAAAACATAAAATTTTTTCTAAGTATAAGTTCGGGCCGTATTTTCCGAACTAATTTGTCCCTTATTTCGGAAAACATTCCCCGAACGATAGCATGTCAGAGATTTCGGAAACCTAGGTGCATCAGTCAATTCAAAGCTAAAATATACATAATCTAATCGGTTAGAAACGCAATTTACCTTATGTTGATGTATCAGTGAGTGTTGATTCCGTTAGATAGCCTCCTAAACATCAGATTGAGCCAACAATGATGAAAAACGCGTTTGGAACCAAAGAGAATGAGAGATTGAGTGTTTGACATGAATGAGAGGAAGTGAGCTGGTATTCTGAAATATAACGTATTGTTTCGGGCTCTAGTACCCGAAATATGGTTCGGAAAAGGTGTCCCGAACCAGTTTCAAGGTTTCAAACTATTTCGGAACGTAGAGCCCGAACTAGTTTTTTGTAAGGGTAAAAACGGAAACCTGGGGGGGGAAAAAGAACCATGGGGGGTGGGATGAGTTTTTTTCGTTTTTTGTAGTGCATATTCATGATATGTCCTACAGTGTAATTAAGTAGTCTTTTTTAGCTTTGTGTTAGGAAAGGAGATGAATGAACAAACTCTTTTGAATTGGGATTGGAATTGGAATTGAAAGTGATGTTTTTATATAATAATAATTAATTAGAGAGATGTTGGTCGTTTATCACGGGCCTTGATAATTATAGCATGAAATCCAATTATTTGATTATGTTTTATTTTCTTCCTTTTTGTTGTGAATGAGAAAGTAGTTGTTGATTGCGTTTCAAGTTATTATTCATTCAAACCCAAATTTGTTCGTTACATATTAACTTGCCATTTTTACATTTCAACACTGAATACATACACATTATAATTGATTGATCAATTCACAATCAGATTTGTTCGATACATGTTCAAAGTTCGAGCCAAATATAAGTAAAATATGATAAAAAAAAATTCAGCATACTTCTCACTAAAGTTCTTTCCAAATTTACCAGTAATAATCTTATTTGCACTTTGAAAGGACTTCTGTAATTATAGATCAGTCGTTGATTACGTCTCATTCTTATGGGTCGAACCAATAACTACATTTCGATTGCATTATTAACCAAATTCATTAGGCGGTTGATGAATGCAATTAGCAATATATATAGATTTGTGGCAATAAAAGATGAGAATTCATTTACAAACATAATTCCAGAAACTCGACGGCTAGCTAACATGAAAAATACAAAGTACAAAATCAGAATGAAATTGAACTTTATGATTGGTGGAAAATGAATTAAATCAAAAGGTACATGGAAAAAAACACAGAAACTGAGAACTGCAAGAGTTCAGAAGACTGGCCCTTATACAATTATATGCAGCAAATACAATGCAGGACTTACCAATCTTGTTGCATCTCAAAACAAAGTACATGGAATATTTGACATTCTGTTGTTCGGCATACCTGCTCATGCATCCGAGTTTAAAGGTGCAGCACCGCCACAGATTTGGTCACGCACGATGAACCATCCAGCTCGTGAGTGACATGATTCCTTGAAATATGATTCCAGTTTGACATATCAGTCACATCACATACAGTGAAAAAATCCAACACCTGACCAAATATTTTGAACATCTCCACTCCAAAAATCAAGTTTTTGTCTGCCACAAATACAGCATTCCAATCCATTGGGGCATCAGGATGCACCGAGACTTCGGTCCAGGTAAGATACATAAGATCTAACTCCCATAATTTTCTAACAGCCTTGTTTCGCCGCCCAATTTGACCATCACCTTCGCACCAAGACACAGAGAGCATGAATAGACGGCCATTTGAAGATACAAGTTTGGGGTAGTACTCATGTACACGAGGCGGGATTGGAGTGGCTTGAATTGCAATCCAGAAACCTCGTTCTATGTCATATGCGGCAAGCTTGTCTGTTTCAGAGTAAACATAAAACATCTTGCCACATACAACTCCAGAACAAGCAATGCCGAAATCAAAAGGCAATCTTGGGATATCAGTCCATTTATTGGATACAGAATCAAATATTTCTCCAGAGTCCAGGGGTTCATCCCAAGATCCCAGACCCCCTACAGCTATCAACAAAAATCTCCTACTACTCTTTGAGCTTGAAAGATCACTTATTTGTTTCAGGAATTTATGTGCCTTTCTACTAGGCAAAGTTGAAGCCTCGGTCTCATTAATGGTAGATCTGCAATGACGTCTCATCGAAAGCTTATGAGGATCCTCATAGACGTCTGAAACCCCACCAATCCTTGATCTTGGAAAACGTCTATCCTGCCGAATTTGATGACTTTGACAACTTGGAAAATCCAAACTGACTTCAAAGACTCCCAGTATAGGAATTGATCTAGCATATTTCATAGATGGTATTTTACGCCAAGATTTTGTCAAGGGGCTAAATGAAAGCACCCCTCTGTGCGTCTTGAACGAGCTCCTATCCACTTTCCCAAAGTTAGTCAAGCTAGAACATCCTCCAACAATGAAGATATCATCTTGTACACTAGCAACAGAAAACAAGAACCTTCCTCTAAGAAAACCAGCATCGATCCTATGCCATTGATTCTGAGACACATCCAACGCGTGTATCTCACCAGAGCAAAAGCCGTCTTTAACAGCACCAAACAAAAACAACCATGGATTTTGATACAAACCCTCCCTTCTCATTTGGAGGAATCTAGGGGTGGTGGTCAAGGACCTCCATTTTTTACAAACAAGTCGAGCATTCATCAAACTTGTCAACGGAAGCCTCACCAAACACATTTCAAGAATATCATCTGGAAGAAAGATATGCATTTTATTGTTTTTTGTTATCAATTCATCAAGTTCAGAATTCTTTCTGTGATGTCTCCTCCAAAACCTATCCCTCACCCCATACGAGAAGCAATCTACAACAGCAGTCTCTTGAGGGCCACAAACCGGTTTATATCCCTTGCCTTCTTCACCGGAACTAGATCTCCTTCTATTGCTCGAATCCCCTAGTTCATCACCAGTATCAGCACCAACCTTGCATCCCCCACCCCGACCATACAATGTTAGACATTTCAAAGAAACTCCATTTACAGCATCATCTTCATCTTCTTCTTCCCCTAAACTTCTGTTATTATTCTTCTTCCTCAACTTCTGACTAACACTCCTCACAAGACGCTTTGACACACTCAAACTGTGGAAATCTTCTTGACAACGAGATTCTTCTACCCCCAATCTTTCAGAAAACATTATTATATATATACTCACTAATTTTTCACAACAAAATATCCAAAACCCATATCTCTATCTTTCAACATGCACCCAGAATAAAACACGAACTCGCCTTCTACGATTCATTCATCTAAAAAAATGAAACAAAATAAATCAGATTTGAACATTGTGAAATAAATTAAACACATAAACATGAGCAATCAAATTTAGTTATCAATGTTTTGTTTATCATTCTACATAAATCTAAATTTTTACCATTGAATTTTATAAATAAAAAAAATGTAGCAAAATCACATAAAAAATTAATGAATCCAGATCCTAAGGAAAAATTGATAGAAATAGTGAAATTGAAAGCTTCAAATGAAATGAAACTTTATGATTATTGTTATCATAGCAATATGAAGAGTGTGAGTAGTAATACCTAGACACAACACAACACAACACAACACAACACAACACAACACAACACAAGCGCGAATTAATTAATTAATTGATTTAGAGAGAAAAGTGATTAATTTAATTTGTTATGTTTGTAACGAATCGAATGTGTAACGGAAACAAAACCTGATAGAGATGGAAAGAAAGAAAAGGGGAAAGGAAAAGGAGAAGAATACTTACAGTGTTCTGCAATGCAGTTGAGAAATAAATGTGAAAGAAAGAAAGAATCACCAAAATCGGTGCTTAAAACTTTACTTTTTCTAAGTTCAGAAAGAGAGCTCTCCCTCTTTCAGCCGCCCCTTTTTCTTTGAAACCCTATTTTCTTCTTCTTCCATCAAGGAGGGGTGGTTTTTGGGTCAATTTTTGACCCAAAATCACCCCTCTAAATTGTTTCTTATTTTCTTTTCATCAAAATAAGTGATTTTCACATAGATTAAGTTTTTTAGTTTCATTTTTTCTGTTGTGATTTCGTCGTCTGAGTGCGGCGTTTTGTTGTTGGCCGTCATTGTTGCGGCGTTTGTTTTCTCCGTCTTGTTGCGGTGTTCGTTTAGTTCATATTGAAAGGTAGACTTCAATCAATTGCAGATTCGATCAATGATTTGGGCATCATCGTTGCAGATCCGGGAGCATGGACATTCCGGTGACTTTTATTTTATCATATTATTTGTAGGCATTTTGCAATTGCCGTTGTATGCTATTAACATGGATGCTGTGAGATTGTTTGCAGATTCATCCTTTCTGTTTTTAGCGATGTTGAATTTGTACTTGCATGTGATGTACTCTATCAATTATTGGAATGAATGAATATCGTTGTTTTTGAGTCAAAAAAAAAAAAACTTTACTTTTTCTCTTTTCATTTCATTTTAGAGCATCATTGATTAGAGAAAATAAATAAATAAAAACAAAAAGAAAAAAGAATTTTGGACAGTAAACAACAATTTTGTGGGTGGGTTGGTTTGTTTGGTTGGGAAATTAGTAAAGTGACCGCACCACTCATTATAAAGCGACCCATCTCCTTTCTTCCTTTTTTTTTCACAATTTCTTTTATTTATTTATTTATTAATATTACTTTTTGCTCGAATCTAATCACAAAAGTTTTATTTATTTATTAATAAATTAAAATTTGAACTTTAAATCATAACCGTCTTATCATGATCGAACGGTCCATATTCACCGACTGCAATGCAGTCAACTGCATAGGATCCAATTCCCATATTTATACATTAAGTCATTAGGTTTGATGTGAGAAATTTGTCATGAGATCTTAAATTCGATCTTACTGATTCTTTTATAAACAAAAGAAAAAATAATTATATATTCGATTCAATTGTTTATATAAGTAATATGAAATATCAAATAAACTTAAAACAACTTCAACATTTAATATATTCTTTTTAGTCTCATGCATATAAGTAAAAATTGACTTTTTAAATTTATTGAAAAAATAACATATTTAATCGGTAGTATTTGAGTCCGATTAAGAGTTATAATGGGATAAAATTGGATTTAGAATATACACTAAACATGAGGGTATGTATTTGATTTTATTTGGAGTTTTATTTTACTTGAATTTCCAAAATGTTGGATGTATAAATGTATTAGACATGTATATCCTTAATGAATTTGAGATGACATTTAAATGCCCCAAAGTGTAGTTAGGCTCTCTTTGGTAAACCAAATAAGCTAGCTTATAGCTTTTAGCTTATAAGCTAAAAGCTCTATTTGGTAACAGTTTTTAAAAAAGAGCTTATAGCTTATTTTCCAAATGCTATTTCAAGTAGCTTATGAGCTTATAGCTTATTATCTTTTCTTCCAATTTTACCCCTATCATCTTACTTAAAAATAATTAAATATTAATTAAACATATCATTTTTATGTAATTTAATACTTATAAGCTAGTTCAACCGCTAATTTTATCAAACACTACAAATTCAATCAGCTAGCTTATTCGCTATAAGCTAAAAACTAGCTTATAAGCTATCCGCTATAAGCTCATCCGCTATAAGTTAGCTTATCAGCTATCCGCTATTTTTTATCAAACAGAGCCTTAGTGATAAAGGATTGAGACAAAGGAAGAGTTTAGAAAAGAGATCTATAGTTTTTGATCTCTAGCTAATACTAAACATTTTTCTCTCCCTCTAAGAAGAACTAACATTTTCCTAATAAAAAAAAAATGACATCTACTATTGTTGTTACAGTAATCTTTTATGACTTTGTTTAATTTATTATTTTGTTTTTGTGGTTTATTTTAAAACTTTTGTCCACTACTTCATAATAATATGTCTGTAATAATGATCGTATTATAAAGAGAAAATGTCATGTAATGATAACTATGTTATTTATATTTAAACGATACCCCATGTTAACTCAGCGCATTGAATACCCCATGTGAGTGATTTATGAAGCCACGTTCTTAGAGTTCAACGGTTAATGTCTTGCCAGTGTGTAACCTCTACTACATTTTGCGGGTCTGCTTAATCTTGCCATTTTCATTTGGGCTTGTGGTTGTGGCATTGTACTAGCTTTTAAGGGTAAGAGTAAGATCTTCTCATAATGATAAAATACCTTCCAATTTATACCAATGGAGTTGGTTGCAGTGTTACTCACTCACACCTACCTCTAAGAAGATATTCTAAGTTCCATTTTAGGAAGTGTTCCGATTGAAACATTTAAAAATACATAACAGTTCAACTTTAGCACGTTTATGTGTCTGAAAACAAAGTAGTAAAGGACTAAAATATGATATCTTCATAAATCAAGACTAGTTAAAAAAAAAAAACTTAATTACTATTAATTAATAAAAATATGAGTTTGATGAAACATCATACAACACATAAATCAGTGCGCATCAGTATCTATTAGTGTTGTAAATATGTGAGACCGGGTTTAATTCATAGCTAGTACTATGTTACACTAACACCTAGGCAAGAAAGACAACCACAAAATTATAAGGGTCATGTTAACTTGTGCATCAAATGCACATGATAAGCTACTTAAAAGTAGAAAGTTAGCATTTAATGATGTAAAATATTTAATGTTTTGAAAGTTAAATGCACAAATTTCAAAAAAATATTTCTATTTTAGCATCCTTAGCATGTGCCCTTGATGCACAAGTTAACATTTTCCAAATTATAAATTTAGAGTCACATATGTAGAAGTAGCAATATACAGTCAATCACCAAAGTACAATTTATACAACCATACAAATTAATGTAGTAGAATTTTGAGACACGTACAATACCGTCAATACGAACAATCAAAATATACTTTCAATATATTAGTAAAATGAAAAATAAAATCCTAACAAGTGGGGTTTGGTGACCTATTGCCTCCATCATGGACCCGTGCATGATTCTACCATATCATATAGTAACATAGTAATTAAAGTAAGATGTAATTAAGGTGATTTGACAAAATACATTATGATTTACTAATAATAATAAGGCTTAAATGCACTTTTGATCCCCCTATTTTTAAAAAAGTGAAGTTTTGGTCCCCCTATTTTAAAAACCAACATTTTGATCCCCCAATTTTAATTTTTCTCAAGTTTTGGTCCCCATCCTATTTCAAAGTCAATTTTGATGATGTGGCCTTATTGCTAATGATGTGGCAGTGTCTAGGTGGTTCAAAGTCTCTATTTTTTTTGGTAAAAGCAATAATTATTATTTTATAAAATGAATTAATTATCAAAATAATATATGTTAAATTAAAATTAAAACCCTTTTAATTTTCACCAAGAACTTGGTTTACGGTGTTCTTTCTTCTTCATTATCCCCAAATCCTAAATCACTTGCAATGCACACACAAAAAAAATAATAATAATTTTACAAAAACCTTCCATTGTTCCTTTTGGGTTTTGTGATGTCTATGGGGATGAGGTTAGAGATTTAGAGGAGAAGATGGATTTAATGACTTCTTTTTTAATTGGATCTAAAATAGAAGTGTCAGTAACAATAACCCAAATTCAGAAAACTTTAACACCAAAAAGTTTTGTTGCCGATGGTACTGTCGTCCTTTACAGGCGTACTGCTGTTAAAATTCTACTTCCGACTTGTGTGCCGCTATTGAGACTTAGTTTGGGTGAGATGAAGAGGGTCGCACGGTACAGGAATCAATGTCGACAAAGGACGAATCGGTGTCTGTGGGGATTGCGGTGATGAATGAAAAGATGAAGGTGGACAACAATGGAAGGTTGAAGAAAGTGGATGGCAGTGTTAATGGTGCTTTGCTGTAATGGGTTTGATGGAAAAAGAAAGAACATGGTAAACCAGATTTTAGTAGAAAAAAGGGTTCTAATTTTAATTTAATATATATTATTTCCTTAATTAAGTCATTTATAAAATAGTAAATATTGAATTAAATAAATTATGAATGACATGGATATAAAATTTGACCACCTAGACACTGCCACATCATTAGTAATAAGGCCACATCATCAAAATTGACCTTGAAATAGGATGGGGGACCAAAACTTGAGAAAAATTAAAATTGGGGGATCAAAATGTTGGTTTTGAAAATAGGGGGACCAAAACTTCATATTTTTAAAAATAGGAGGACCAAAAGTGCATTTAAGCCTAATAATAATAATAATGTTATATAATTATGATCCAAATTTTAACGGTGTGTTTGGTAAAAGAGAAAAAAAGAAGAGAGAAAATAAAACACAGAAATCAATGCATGTATTTGGACTACATTAGGATTAAACACATGTTGTATATGACATGGGTGGTTTGACAATAAGTAACACAATAAATTTTGGACAGAATATCATATTATAATTTAATTGTGTCTAACACAATTTTACAAAATTAGCATGTACATTGAGATAAATATGCCTCCCACTTATAAAGAGACTTAAAGAGACATGTCTCAGTCTATAGTTCAAAGAGATTTGTCTTCAACTTGTAGATTGACACATGCCTCCCAAGTTAAAATTATATAATTCACTATTTTATTGATAATTTTGATCGCTGGCAAAACTCTTTTTTTAATTGTTAAAGAGATTGAAAGAGACAAAATAAGATGAATTAAATTTATCAAACAAGCAATAATTTGTTGACATTTTTATTTTTCCTAAATTTTGGAAATTAAATTTATTTGAGGTACATACTAATTTATTTGAGGTACTTAATATGTTATTGTTATGTTAATTTTTTTTCTTCTTTTAGACAGAACTTAAACCATGAATCCATAACTTCTTAACTCTTAGTTTAACCAACTCAACCACGCTGCTAATTCCAACCATGGAGTAGGTTTTTGAATTATTATTATTTCTTATTGAAGGTTTTTGAATTATTTTAAAAAGTAATTTATATAAATTATTTATTTATTTTGTCAGATAGTACAGTAACTGAAATTGCACTGTTAAAATAAATAGTAGAGTTTTCGATACATATAAATTGTGATGTTACTACCAATTGAATTAAACACGTGATATATCTTATAAAATAATTTATTTAATGGAATACATCTATAATTTTTTTAAATGTATTTTTTTTTTGTTGCACCAAAAACTGAGTCCTTGGATTGGATTACCTTTAAAAGAAAATAATTAAGTCCTTGGAGGTAATTAGATTAGGACTTGATCCCGAAAGTCTGAGTCTCCGCTACAAACATTTTGCAGTGTGAAGGACCTTTTGAATCAACAAACAAAGCCTAGGCGCCCCTTCTATCTCTATTCCAGCAAATATGGAGAAGAAGATCTCAGGGTCAATTTGGTCAATGCTGCATCTCTCTCTTTTTCTTCTACTCATCGCCATCGGAATGTTAGCGCCATCTTCTCATGCTGTTGACGACAAATGTGCTGCCTGTAAAGCTGTTGCGGTAACCTCTTTATTTTCATTCATCCCAAACAGATTCATATTTCACTCAGCTCTTTCAATTGTTCAATGAATCATCTATCGTCGATTCGATTCCATTGTTTCTGATTTGATTTGATCCGATTTTGTGTTGCAGGGGGAGCTAGAGATTGGACTTTCCAGTGTATACACATGCTTTTTATTTCAATTCAATTCACTTGTGTCTGTAATATATTATATTATGATCCATTCATTGCATCTGCATTTACACAGGAGAAGCCGCGTAATCATTTGGATATGCGCCATCGCTTGGACTCTAAGGGCCAGCGTCAAGGAAAGTTAATTGATTACAGGTATATAATTTATTAGAATAAACCTTCAATTTGGTCCCTAAACTATGTATAACAATTACAAATAGTCCCTTAACTATTATGAAAATAGGATAAATAATGATAGTTTAGGCACCAGTTGATGGATTAATAATAGTTTAGAGACTATTTATCATATTTTGATGATTCAACGACCAAATAGGAGAGAGAATGATAATTCAGGGACTAAATCGAAGGTTTACTCTAATTTAGATTTCATATACGTTATACCTATATATGTAATGTACCTATGCCTTCAACAGTTCAACTTTATGAACCTATCTTATTTAGAAGTTTGAGGGAAAGGGAATTGCTGAAATGAATAGATAGGGATGTTGGGGAAATTGATAACTGAATTCTCTACTTTTTCATTTCCAGAATTGAATCTGACATTTGACAATGAAACATTTGGTCATCTCATTTCTTCAAACAATTATAATTACATCTATGTATGTTTATCTCTCTGAACGAAAAGATGTATTTGTTCTCTTTACTTACTCTCATCTAATGATTACTAAACTGTGAAACTGTTTTGTGCAATATTCAGAATCAGTGAATTAAGAGTTGTTGATCTTCTTGATGGCCTTTGCGATAAGATGCTAGACTACACACTCAGGGTGCGCTTGCTCAATTACTTGCCTTATCTTATCATTTTGTTGAATAGGTGTTTGGGTATCTGTATGGAAATTTAGTTTACCTTTTATGTTGCAAGAAACTTACACGCATCTTTATCTGCTACGACTTCTTTATCTATTTGATTCTGTTACATATTTAGATTTAGATATTCTAGAATAGGCGTTATTGGCATCATGTTTCCATCTGTTTTTGCAGATATTTCCAGATTCACATGAATGGTATAAAGTGGGTAACTGGGATAACCTCATTACAAGTATGCACTCTATTTCATCTACCTTTGATTTAGCATGCTTGACTTCATGAAATTTCTCCCTTTGTTTGCCAACCAGTCCATATATTTCCAGAACTGTTACTTGATGGGTTCTTTAGCCTTAAGAAAAACATGCTAACGTTTTCATGGAAAATAATTGAGGAGCAGTGTTTTGAAAATATTATGCTACATTTTAATGTTACAACTGTCTATTCTAGTATATCTGGGCTTTATGGTACTCAACATAGCAATGATATGTTAAAACAATTGAAAATGATAAGAGATAATTGTTAACTTGCTTGTTGTGATAGAATGAATATGGGTTATAAATATTACAAAAATTCATGTAAATGTGGTGTAATTTAAGTAGATTCCTCAAGTATTTAAGAATCCTGTTTATGAGATTTTTATGTGTCAATTTATCAACCTGTCACCTACAATGCAAATGCCTGATTTTGAAGTGTCCTTATTTCACATTGGTCATGTATAACTTAATAGTAAGGGGCAAGATATTAATTCCTTAATGAGTAACTAAGATGAGTTATTTCAGTTTGTTGATTTGTCATGCTTATTCCAGTGTTTGCCATTTAAATTGTTTACTTTTTGTTTTCTGTTTTTAATACTTTGACTAGTAAATATTTTAAAAAGTTTCTTTAGTTCTGATCTAAGTTATTTGAACAAATACTGTTCTAAACAGATAAACAAGAAGCTCGGGCATATTCGAAAGATATCTCTTCTTATTGTGGAAGGTAAGAGGCAACGGGGTTTATGTTTTAACTCTAGTAGTATTTTTTAACAGGGGATATTTATGGCATGAAAGCTTTTCCTTTTCCTTTTGCAAGAAGTGACTTTAAAGCTTGAGTACTGCTGCTGTACACTAACCATCTGTGTGTAATGTGACCAGATTACTTGAAGAAACAGAAGATGAGGTAAATTTTCATTTTTCTCGACTCTTCTGGAATTATTGTACATATGTTTATCTGCATTATATGGTATGACGAATTTATTCTAATGATGCCATGTCTCGTAGCTAACTGAATTGATAAAGAAAGGATCTGTTAAAGTGGGAGGTGTGAGCAAAGTTCTTTGTCAAGACTTGAGCAAACATTGCAGTCAGACGAGGTAACTTCAAAGATAATAGTTGGAAATTATTTTGCATTAGTGTTTCACTTGATTTTCTGGTACACATTTGTTGCAGTTGTGAGATTTTGTGTACCCAAAAGTTTGTATGGTCTAGGTTCATATCGTTATTTATTGATTGGGAACATCCTTGCTTCCATTTAGCGTTTGTTTGAGGAGCCTACCTTTTCTGGCCTTTTGTGCTTGTGCTTAATGGGGCTTATATTAATGAGTTTGAATGTGTCATTCATATCATAGATGACCTTTAACACAAATGAATTAGGATAGTTTTGGGCTTGCTTTTCAAAGCTGTTGTTGCCCTCTTCAGAATTCTCTGTCATCCATTTGGCTAATTGCCAAATACTCCACAGTTTGTCCTATCTTACGTCAATGTTCTAAATGTAACAAACAGGGGGACGGACCTAGAATTAAGTAGTGGGGGAGGGGCCATAATTAGTTTTATATATATCATGCATATAAAATTGTACATATGAATGTGTTTATATAATGACTTTTTAGTTTACAAATGATGTTAAATTTTATCTCTTCAAATAGAATGTCTGTTTATATATTTTCATGCCTTTATTACCATACCACTAATTTACCAATTATCTCAAATTTTTTTATAATACTTTTCTCAAAAACTCTTAACTATGTTAAGGATAATCCTAATTGTCTGATACACAAATCATGGTATATTGTAGAATCTACCAGTATAAGATATATGTTTCATAGTTAGTTGTGGCACTATGACAATTAATAGTCTTCTGTATCTTCAACGAAAAAGGTGAAATTGTTATCCGGGTAACGAATATGAGTTGCTCTCTATTTTTTTTATTTTTTGGTAATACTAGCTTGCAATTTTTTATACCATTTTATTACGTTATAATGGTAGAGAAGTTTGCATCCCAAAAACTAATGACAGTGAAGATGCTATATGGGTAGTTCAGTGACAGAGTCTTTCACATGCAATTATTTTCATAAATTTTCTTATGACTTATTTAACTGAGGTAAACTATGTACTACTCCAATAGACAATTGCTAGCTTGTAGTAAGGGCAAGGCCACGGTAGACTTACACCTACACCCGCCCCCGGTTACAAATACTCAAATGATAAACTACAAAGACCTACCTTAAGAGTAAACATTAAAGTAAATCATAACGAGTTGCTTGCAAGTTGGCCTGTCAGAACATACTTGCACTGCGTCAAAAATCCCGTATTTATTATTTAACAAAAACAATGGATGTATTCTTAAAACTTAAAAACATACATAACTGAAATAAATGTATTTTTGCAGTGTATCACACGAGACGGAGGTCGATGATGTTGAAGATGACAGAGAGCTCTAAAACCCTGGATATTAGGGTAGTTGGAAATATGTGCCTTTGGCAATTATAAGTTAATAGAAAGCATCCCAAAATTGATGGTGTTGTCCTTGTAGTTGGAGTTAGAATGACTTTCATTTTTCTTAATTATTAAGAGGCATTTTAATGATGTGGTTGATGGGACTCTAACCAAGTTATGAGTCACTTTTGACTATGACTTAAAGATTGTCCACTGCACTCATAAATCTTTTATTTTGAATGTCCGGCAATTCAGAGATGTATTACCTCTACAGATAAATACCAGTAGTTACATAAACAAGAATCTTCACAAGTCTCGAAAGGTCAAAACGAACATTGTAGGTTTATGAATCCAAGAGAGTTAATAGATGTGCCGACCGCTGACGAGGGAACTGTTGTTTTTTGTTCCTTTGGTTTTGTTTAGATGTTGCTTCCTCTCTTCCCCTTCTTTTCTGGAGGGATTATAGCTGTGTTTGTATGATGATTCACCTAGTGCTGAGTCTTTATCTTAAAGATTACGATTGTGTTTGGTAACTTAGATGAAACCATAAAGTCGAAAATATATTGCTTGTCTATATAGAAAAATGTCATAGAATATTAGATCGCTTTATGAAGATTCCAAAGTTAGTCTGGCATACCCTTAAAAATGAGGTTAGAAATAAACTCAAATGAAGTGTAAATAAAAAATTGGATCCTAAAAAGATTCTTTAATTTCATTGGAAACCTGACAAAGAAGTTTTCTATCTCCCTGAAAAATAAAATTTTCTGTTTGAGTGAAAGCAAATTGTCAGTGTGTGTTGTTTGTATACGACTGAAGCATTCACTGTTCTTACCACACCTTTTGTTCCTTACAAGCCAGCAAGTATTTTCTTTATTTGGTTTGTATTGTTATTGTTATTGTGAAGAAAGGAATCGCAAAACGCAAAGATAATAAATTCTTTCTAACACATCCACTTTCTTTCTCCAAAATTAAGTCATATACTAAATAATCGATAAGCAAGGAAAAAAAAAACAACAAAATTTACTACCTCATTTATTATGTACAAAATAAAAATATGCCAAGGAATATTATCAAGTTGAACAAATAAATTGAGATTGAAATAAATGGAAGCAGCACCAGAGGGCTACGATACCCCTCAGCAGGCAGCAACATACATCAACATCAACAATATTATACATACTAACATACATCCATCCATCCTTTCTAAACATAAACAATCATAATTAGCTAGCACTAACACTCTAATACACCCTTAAGTAAAGTGAGGCTTTCTGCTGATATACTCCTCCTGACTCGAGAAGGAGGTATCTCTATCCTAGGAGGAGGATCCGGGGAGAAACATACCACAATAACTGTTAAATTATCACACGAGTTACGCTTAAGAGCCTCTCTGACCAACTCTCTTGAACACCTTTGAGGATCATTATGTATCATCAACTCTTTTCTTGCCATGGTCACAGCACATTGGTTACTCATTACATCCCACAGGCCATCACAGCCCATAATCAAGAATTCATCATCCTCAGACAATAAGGTTTCCTGCAACTCTGGCTCGGCACTCAAAGGGCAGGCAGAACCCTTGGGACCCTTCATGTGCCAGTCTCCTAAGGCACGTGAAACGGATAATTGGCCATTCAAGTATCCATCATATACCACTCCACCAAGTTTTTCAATCCTTAGCCTTTCTGAAGTGCAATTTGGTTTCTGGTCTCTTGACATTTCAATTGCTCTACCTCGTCTCCCCAGTACAGCTCGACAATCCCCCGCATTTGCAATTATCATGGTCCTGTCAATGATGAAATTTTCACAAGTTGAGGGAGGGAGCTTATAAGAAATCATGCTACAACTGAGAACAAAATGCGTATAGGATTTTTCCTCGATAAACTATGATTAAATAAGAAAATTCAATTATATTGTTATTGATAGTGTGGCTATGTACTAACATTCATTTAAACAAATTTAGGATCTAACAAACAACCAACAAAATGGAAAATTATGTAAACATAATGCAAGCTCATTACCTCCCAAATACAAGAGCAGTTAAAGCAGTAGTGCCAGAGGAGATATCAAGCGAACTGGAATCTGCAAATGCATAATCGGCTTTCATAAATGCACTTGTAATTGCCTTCCCCACACAAGTTGGAAACTGGGAGTCCTCAACAATGAGTCTAAGAAGGTTATTTCTTACAAACAAAGCAGCGTCTGTTCCTCCGTGACCATCAAACACCTGAACAGTGAGTATGAACAACAATTTCAATTCCACTAAAATGGTGTCTTTAATGAAAATATAACAATAAAAACCTCTCTAGTCTATCACTAATTTTTCCTAATTAGGCTTTATCGTGATAGCAGAATGTAAACTGTAAACTTAGGTAAGAATAGCATACAAACCCCATAGAAAGCTCCAGGAAAAGGAATATTGGAAGCAGAACCTATGTGTTGATTAAGATCATCTATACATATGTGTTCATCTTCCATATATTGTTTAGGTCCTCTTTCAGCACAACTTCCCGACCTAAATATGGGTACAAACTCTGTCTTATCTTCAGAAGATGATTTACTCCCAGTAACCTCAGCATCCGCAGTCTTAAAAAAGTAAGACAGAAACAAACAAATCAGATAACCTAAGCTTTCATAATACTGTAATATGGTAACAAATGAAGTAACAATCTTCACAGCACTTATGTTCATATCAGTTTAGAAGTTGAATTATGAAGACACTAACAATAGCATTATCAAAACTTACAAAAAATCCATACATTTCTAATAAAAACAGAAAAGGAAGATACACCTCCTAACAAAATATAAGCAAAATTAACAACTTACACACTTAATAAGATAATTTGTTATTCACATTTACACTTATTATTCTCATTTATCTTTAAAGTGTGCCAAGGATCAAACCCGTAACAACTAGGGATCGATACTTCTCATATGACCAGTGTCGACGTCTTATTATTCTCATTTCAAAGTATAATAACTTCATGTCATAAACTGCCTCGGTCGCATTTAATTGCATAAAAAATAGTCATTAATTATGAAGAACATCTCTTGTATACTATCATTAAATACAATGAAAAGAGTCAACTTTTGCTTATATTTTTTTTTTGGTAAATATTTTTGCTTATATTTTGTTGCAACATAAATGTGCCAAATTTTACTTAAATTTTATCATCATGGAACAAAAGCATAGCAAGCAAAACAACAAAAGTAAATAACATGAAGCATGAACAAGAACAACAAAGGATCAAAAGAACAAAACATGACATGGCATAAGCTTAAAAAGTTACTTAAACCAAAATTATGACAAAAAATTGCAACTTTACAATAAATGAAGATGATTAATTAACATACCAAATCTGATGAAGCCACCATCAATCTGGTGGAGCTAAGGCTGTGTCTCAAACTTGATGCATGCCTTGGAGGCTTACCAATTGTGGTTGGTTTTAGATTATTGAAATCCTCTAATTTCTCATCATCATTATTATCATCATCATGAATAACCTTAAAAGCATTGTCTTTGTTATAATCATCACCTTCTAATATTGTAATTGGAGTAGAAAATTCCATATCCAAAGGCATAACAATCTCTTCAAAATCATACATAAAATTAATACAAAAAAACAATTAAAAGGGGATTTTTTTTTCCACAAATAGGGATGATAATTCTACTCAATTTTCACAGTAATTCAAAAAAAAATTGATTTTGAAATGAATTATTGAATCCTAGAGAAGAAATTAACAGAGGAATGTTTGAATTGAATAAATTAGGGTGAATGAATTGAAGAGAAAGAAGAAAGAAAGGGAAATTGTTTGGAATTGGAATTGAAGGGAAAGAAAAACTGCGTGTGGCGGTTCTGGATGGGGAATATGGACACGTGTGAAGTTATTATTGGGTGTTGTGGATGGCCTTTACTAGATTGTGTCCTAACCGTTGGATCTGTTATGAAGATACTTAGATGTTGGGTTTGTTTTTGTTACGGACAAAAAAGTCAAGGGACAGGGCATTGGATACTCAAACAACACGTTTCAACAAATCATTGGATGCTACTTCTTTCTCAATCTTTTCTAGCTCTCTTCATTATTTACCAAGTTACCTATGGATAAATTAATGCATCTAAGTCCATTAAAAAAAAATAATTAATGCATCTAAGTTAGTAAGTTGTATAAAATATTAAATTAATCCAAAAAAAAAAATGATTAATGAATGTAAATAAAATACCCACAAAAAATTAATTTAAATTGGAGTACATTTTTACCTTTTCATACAATCCTTAAAAAGTTTTTTATTTTATTTTTATGAAACAATATTCATTATAATATTATTCAGCAAATAATTGTAAACGATATTTTTGATAGTATTTGATGAAAAAAAGATAGTATAACTATAAATTAATTAAAACAATGGAACTTAAATCTTGTATTGGGGGACTGGTACAAAAATCTTGTATAACTATAAATTAATTAAAGTTGCACAAATAAATTTTAAAGCGTGTATGAACATATTAAGTTTTATGTTGGATTCGTCCTCCAATTTATGCAAACTGAATGTAAATGGTAAATTGGCAAATCTGCTTAAAGGTACTTTGAAATTCTTGAAATGAATTGCACACTTCAAATCACTTCAAATTAAAGATCAATGATATTTTATATTGCTTCAAAAAAAAATAATGATATTTTATAGTATGAAGTTTCTTCAATTAATCTCGTGCACTAGAAGAAGAAAAAAAAAACGACTTAGAAATAATTTAGGTATAATTTTAACTCTTGATGAATCTTAATAACATATTAAATAATTTTTATTTTCTTTAAAAAAATTATAAATGACTAGCTGCCAAACGGGCACGTTCCGTATGTGTGATCGATATTTTTTTTTTGTTTGCTGTGATCAAAATTCTCTATAATAACTAATTAATCTCCTTTTTTATTATACTTAATTAATTGATAACTAAGTAACCTCCTTTTTTGTTGTGAATAGTTATTAAGAAAAAAAAAATTGTTTTTTTACTATAAAAAAACTGAAAACCTACTTTTATGTGGAAGTTGTGCTTAGTTATTAAGAGAAAAAAAACTGAAAATCTATTTTCATGTGAAAGTTATTTTTCAACATATACAAATATTTAATTTTTTTTTTGGTAGTTTTTTTTAAGGGTAAAATAGGAATAATGAAAAAGTCATCCAAAAAATTTGTATCATCTTTATATATAGTAATAGATTTATATGATATAAACTTTCAATCCAGTTTTATAACATTTATATTTGTTATAATATTATTCAGGACTTATTTACTATGCACCATTTGAACCACTTTTTTATGTCCGCCAATCCCTAAAAACAAAATATACAAAACTATGAGTCTATGAGACTAGGGGTGCTCAAATCCAAACCAATCCAAAACAAAACCGCAAACCGATCCAAAAAAACCGAAAACCGCAAAAAACCGAATATTTTTGGATGTCTTTTTCGGAAAACCGCTGGATCGGATTGGATTTTGGATTGATTTTTCAAAACCGATCCAAACCGAACCAAATCGCATACATATTTTTTAATACTTATTTAACTTTTTATGGTATGATATATTGCATTAATATATTAATTATTAGTTTTTAATTTTCTCAATAATACTTATTAGTTCAATTTAATGTATTTCTTTTTATTTTTTCATAGATTTCAAATATAATGGATAATTTTCATATACAAAATATCTATATATATATATATAATGGATATAATGGATAATTTTCATTGAAAAATATTAATTTTTAATATATTATGTATTATATTTTACATCAAATATATTATTTTATCATGTCTTTATAATATTAATATTAAATTAAAAAAAATTATTTATAATTTGGATATCCAAAAACCGATCCAAATTGAACCGCATAAAATTGGATCGGATTGGTTCGGATTATTTTTAATTAGCCATCCAAAACCGAACCGAACCGCGAGTAATTATAACTTTGGATCGGATGAATTTTTGCCTTAAAACCGATCCAAACCGAACCGCGAGCACCCCTATATGAAACTCAAACCTAACAACCACATAACACAACCACTCAACTCAACCATGGACAATATTGTGTCCTCAAAATTCATACTTATTTCTCTTATGAATGGTAAAAAAATCACATTTTACTCTCTCATCATATGTTGACACATGAGAGAATCTATTCCCATCCTCAACCACCACATTTGCAAAGACTTGAAACATTTCATACTTATTTTAGAAATACCCAATATATATATATATATATATATATATATATATATATATATATATATATATATATATATATATATATATATATATATATATATATATATATATATATATATGATAAAGAATTAAGCGAGTTATTGTTTGTATAAAAAATAATACTCCGTAATAATGTATTACTATTTACTATTGTTCTTACAAGTATTTGATTTGTACTGCTAAAATACCCTCTATCTTTTATTGACAAGTTGGTTAAAACACCCTTAAAAATATCACAAATTAAAATTCGTCATAGGCCGGCCTTTCCATGACTTAAAATAAAATAATTAGAAGTGTGAAAAAGAAATTAAGAAACTAAAGTTGAAAGATAATCACGTGTATAAAGTGTGAAACAATTTGTTTAGAGAGATAAGATTTGGTTGGGTGATGACTGATGATGATGATGATAGCTAATAATAATAATATATTAATTGCAATTAGCAAGCAGGGCAGTTGAACGTGCCCACTCCCTTTCCCATTCACAGATGTTCTTACTTTTTGTGGTCTCTCTCCAACAAATATATCATCACCCCATTAGGAAATTTCATCCACACTGACTAGTACTTATTTTTTCAATTTTCAGACAAACCGACATAACAATAACTATCATAACACTTTAGATAAGAGGAATTTGTATTATGCCTTAAAAGAACTATTCATCTCCATTTGAGGATCCACGTGGCTCTCTTAAGTTTGAGAATGAGCCTCAAATGCACCACAATTATTCCTGAGTTTTATATTGGCCAAAAAAATTTTCATAGGGGGTGTCCCACTTAAAAACCTATTACTTTAATAGGAGCTATTTTTCACTTTTTAGCTTTCTCTAATTTTTCACAGTTCCAATCTCTCTCTCTCTGATGCTCAAAACTCACAACTCTGAGAAGAAGAGAAAATGCAAAATTTTGTGGCTTTGGTAAAAAAAAAAAAAAAAACTCTCAAACCCAGACATTACAAAATTCTAAGAGAAGAGACAATGATGAAATGGTCGCAGCCAACAACTCCGTTACGGCGGAGATTTTTCTGACATGGTGATCTGCAGAAAATTTCCTTTTTTCAAATTTTTTTTCTAGGGTGTTGTTGGATATTATGTTCTTCAACTTAGATCCGTGAATGAAACCTCACGTGGCCGGAAAAGTAGAGTAAAATTTAATAGATCTGAAAAATAATGAGGTTAGATTTATAGATAAGAAAGAGATGAGTTCGAAAATGGTGGCGGTGTGGACAAAGAAGGCCGGACGGAATCGTGACAGTGGCCGGAAGTGGGTTGGCGGTGGTTTTTGAGGAAGAGGAAGAAGGGCAAAAAAGAATTGTCGTTTGTGGTGGTGGTTTGTTGATAAAAGATAAGAAAATGGTGGTTTATAGATGGAGATGAGAAGAGGAAATGCAGGAAAGTGGAAGAAGAAGAATAGGAAACAGTTGCTGTTCAAAACCAAGAATAGGAAACATGCTGACGGCAAATTTTGTTAATAAGGCACTTAATTAGGGTTGTGGCATATTTTATTATGGGCTTGGGCCGTTTGTGACCACTTATTTTAATTTTTTTTGTGTACAATTGTGACCACTTTTCTATACCCCTATTTAATATTTGGTTTAATAGATCTTTTGGTCTCTGTATGTTCGTGAATTTTTGGTTTTAGTCCTTGTATCTTTTTTTGGTTTTAGTCCCTAAAGTCAAAATCCGCAGGAAAATCTGAAGAAAAATCTCCCCAAAAACTGCAAATTTTCCTGCGGATTTTGACTTTATGGACTAAAACCAAAAAAAATTATACATTCAGGGACTTATTTGCAACAAAATAAAATACAGGGACTAAAACCAAAAATTCGAGAACATACAGGGACCTAAAGATCTATTAAGCCTTAATATTTTGAACACTAAGCTGGGATTAAATGGGGAAAAACATTGGTGTATATATATATATATATTTATAATTAAAAGGACATGCACGTAAAATAGTTTTACATAGATATTCGATAAAAATTCATTAATTTGCCACATCACTTTATTTCCGACGATGTATGACAATTAAAGTTGAGTTTAATATTGAGTAAGTGTCTTATTTATATTTTTGGTTTTACACGGTCTTTAATATAAATATAGAAAGCAGATAAAGGATAAAAATTCGATTCACGGCCAACTTAAGTTGTAGCACGACGAAAGATGTTGTGAAGATATGTGTGACTAGAGTTTAAAGGAGGGTGCAAAAAGTGAAAAGAGTCTCACTTTTTTTTAAGAGTTGGTACCAACAATAATTATTATTATATAATGGCAGAGGAGCTTATATTTAAAAAAAAAAAAAAATAAGTTAAAACTTCTTTTTTGTTAAGGGAAAATTTGAACTTACCTTATTATTGATATTAGCATTTTTTTTTCATTTGGTGTATTGCATTTAATTAAAACTTAAACAATTCAATAAAATAGTTAAATGATTAATCATAATTTTTTATTCAAATTAATGAAATTATAAATTAATTACTCCCTTCATTATAAATTATAAATAAAAATTACTTTTTTTCATGATTAATGGTTGTGCATTGTTAGTGTACATTTAGTGTACATTTTTTATATATGCCAGCGGTCGTGCCCGTTTGTGTGATCGATGTTCTCTATTATGTTAATGTAGATAACTACTTAACTTTTCTTTTGTGCTTAGTTAATTGATAACTGTTTAATCTCATTTTTTGTTGTGCTTAGTAATTAAGAATATTTTTTTTTACTAAAAAAAAATCTAAAAATTAACTTTTGTGTGGAAATTATTTTTCAACATACACAAACATTTGAATCTGTATCAAAAAGGAAATTTGAATGAAGTAAAAGGCAAAAGTGGCAATAAAAAAAATCAGCACTAATGGCTATTAATAAAAAAGTATAAATATTTAAATTTATTTTAATTATAATAAATAAAAATAATTTAATTCCATTTTTTTGTCAAATTGCCTAATGGCTACCAATTGACTTATGTTTTTTGTGGATTGTATAATTTAATTGGAGAGAAGTGCTAACGGTTTTCATCTTCTTAAGCATATGGTCAGATGTTCGATTCTTAATTCATGCATACTGAGAAAATTCGGTTGCAAGGAGAAAATTCATCTTATAAAGTTAAAAAAATGATTAATCAATTATCGATTTATTGTTATTGTTACTATTTAAGTTTAAGAATAATGCTGAAGTGCGTTTGATTTTCTTAATGCAGAAGTGTGTTTGATTTTTTTTTGGCCACCAGATATATTAAAAGCACCGTGCAGTGCACGGGCATGTACACTAGTACTATAACATACTAGCAGTAACATTCACCTTGTTATTATTCATTGATAGATAGATAGATAGATAGATAGATACACTTTGCGTGTCTTTAAGTTTTCCATTTTTTCATAATAAAACAAAATGCATTTCATATCATAAATGGAACTGTTTGTTTAGTTGATAATTTTTAGATATGATGAATTTGTTTTATTATTACTGGGTGTTGGTGTTGGTGGTGGTTGTGCTCCCCTATTATTTGGGAGTCAAAGGAGTTTATTCAAATTCAATAACTATTTCAAATGTCTCATTTTCAAGACCCTCCGTTGTTAATATTGGTGCTATTTTCACCTTTGATTCCTCCATTGGTAAAGTTGCTAAACTTGCTATGGAACAAGCTGTCATAGATGTCAACTCTAATTCCTCTATTCTTCATTCAACTCAACTTGTTCTTCATATGCAAACTTCCAATTGTAGTGGTTTTGATGGCATGATTCAAGGTAATCTAATCCTTATCTTTCATTCATATTAGATTAAAATTCATTCATAAATAAACATGTAGTATTTGTATAATGTATTGTGTTAAGAAGTCCCAGATAAGATGTGAGATGACACGAATATGAGTTTATTAAAAAAAAGTAGAGTCTATCAGGTTTCCACTATCGGGCCACCCACCGTTTATATCCACGCACATTCTCACCGTACAAGTACGTTTTGCAGGAGTTAAACCCAACTCTCAATTCTAAGATATTGTACTTAGTTATGATTTACAAGTTGTTGTGTTCAGTTATTGACTAGCACAGACAGTTATTGAGTAGCAACGACGTTTATTAACAGTAAATCACAGTATCACATTAGACATACATTATGACGTTTAACAGTAAATTACATGATTGAACAAAGATTTGTGAACATGTTGTATTGTATTGTACTGATTGCAGCTTTGCGGTTCATGGAGACGGATGTAATTGCTATATTAGGACCACAATCTTCTGTAGTTTCTCACATAGTATCCCATGTTGCAAACGAGCTTCGTGTTCCTATGTTGTCATTTGCAGCAACAGACCCTACACTCTCTTCGTTGCAATTTCCTTTCTTTGTCAGGACGACACTCAGTGATTCGTACCAAATGACGGCTGTTTCTGAAATAATTGATTTTTATGGATGGAAGGAAGTTATTGCTATTTATGTAGATGATGATTATGGACGAAACGGTGTGTCTGCGTTAGATGATGCGTTAGCTGGGAGGCGTTGTAGAATTTCCTATAAGGCAGGAATCAAATCAGGACCTGACGTTGATAGAAATGAAATCACCAATTTGCTTGTGAGTGTCGCGATGATGCAGTCTAGGGTTATTGTTGTTCATACACATTCTAATTCTGGATTTATGATCTTCAAAGTTGCGCGATATCTTGGGATGATGCAGGAGGGTTATGTCTGGATAGCGACAGATTGGCTTTCCACTGTTATAGATTCAGGGTCTCTTCATTCGGAGACAATGGATACTCTGCAGGGTGCGCTTGTTTTGCGCCAGCATACGCCTGATACTGATAGGAAGAAAGCGTTTTTATCCAGGTGGAACAAGTTAACCGGTGGTTCCTTGGGGCTAAATTCTTATGGCCTCCAGGCTTATGATTCTGTTTGGCTCGTTGCACAAGCTATTGATAAATTTTTTAGTCAGGGTGGGGTCGTTTCGTGTACCAATTACACAAGTTTGCATGATGATAACGGAAAGGGAGGTGGTCTTAACCTTGATGCCATGAGCATATTTGACAATGGAACACTTCTGTTGAAAAACATATTGCAGACTGATTTTGTTGGATTATCAGGTCCATTGAAATTTGGTTCAGAAAAATCTCCTTATCGTCCTGCCTATGACATCATTAATGTTGTTGGAAATGGTGTTCGTCGAGTTGGCTACTGGTCTAACTATTCTGGTCTGTCAATTGTATCTCCTGAGACGTTGTATGCTAGCCCACCTAATAGATCAATTGCAAACCAGCACCTTCACACTGTGATATGGCCTGGAGAGACATTATCCAGGCCCCGTGGATGGGTCTTCCCAAACAATGGCAAAAAATTGAGAATTGGTGTGCCTATTAGAGCCAGTTTCCGTGAATTTGTCTCACCAGTGAAGGGAACTGATAATTTTAAAGGGTTTTGCATTGATGTATTTATAGCAGCTGTAAACTTGTTACCATATGCCGTTCCTTATCGATTTGTGCCATTCGGAGATGGCCTAAAAAATCCAAGCTACACAGAACTTGTCAACTCAATAACCGCTGGTGTAAGTAATACCTAATAAACCTGATACTCTATGTATGCTAACACTCTTTAGCTTTGCTAATTCTTTCAATTTTGCATTACAGGTTCTTGATGGTGCTATTGATGACATTGCTATTGTCACAAATCGGACAAGGATTGTAGATTTTACACAGCCATATGCTGCATCTGGACTTGTTGTGGTTGCCCCTTTTAAGAAGATCAATTCCGGCGGTTGGTCTTTCCTGCAGCCGTTCACTCCTTTTATGTGGATTGTGACTGCTTGTTTCTTCTTTTTCGTCGGGATAGTTGTATGGATTCTGGAACACAGGATAAATGATGAGTTCAGAGGTCCACCTAAACAACAAATTATAACCATATTATGGTCAGTTATTTGTTTAATCATCACCTGCTTTGTTTTTCTTAATAGTTGTTAGATTTTCAGGATAGAATTTGTTTACGTCTTGAATATGTGGTCTCAATCGTTTCTGATCCATCCATGCAGGTTTAGTCTGTCGACTCTATTTTTTTCCCACAGTAAGTAATACTCCAGTTACTTTTGTTTGTTGAAACTTCAGTCAACATAATGAAGCAACTTTATTCGGGTTTTTCTTCATTATTTCTGCAGGAGAGAATACAATGAGTACTCTTGGTCGTGGTGTGATACTCATATGGTTGTTTGTGGTTTTGATCATTAATTCCAGCTACACTGCAAGTTTAACATCCATACTCACAGTGCAGCAATTATCTTCATCTATCACTGGAATAGATAGTTTAAAAGCTAGTGATGAACCTATAGGGTTCCAAGTAGGTTCATTTGCGGAACGTTACTTAACTGAAGATCTTGGAATATCCAAATCTAGACTTGTTCCCCTTGGTTCGCCAGAAGAATACGCCAAGTCACTCCAGCTTGGTCCTAATAATAAAGGAGGTGTCGCTGCTATTATAGATGAACGACCCTATGTCGAAATATTCTTATCAACTCAATGCACATACAGGATTGTAGGTCAGGAGTTCACCAGAAGTGGGTGGGGTTTTGTAAGTATCTCTACCTTTTCGATCAATACTCAATGTGGGTTGTCAATGTTATAATTGCGAAACTTTTTTTTTCGCCATGCTAGGCATTCCCTCGGGACTCTCCGTTGGCGGTGGATTTATCAACTGCTATTCTTCAACTTTCAGAAAGTGGTGATCTGCAGCGGATTCATGATAAGTGGATGACACGAAGCACATGTAGTTTAGACAATACCGAAATAGAGTCGGATCGACTTCAGCTCAAAAGCTTTTGGGGTCTATTCATCATTTGTGGAATGGCTTGCTTTATTGCTCTTGTGATACATTTTTTGCAGATTTTGTTACAGTTAAGGCATTCAGGTACTTCTGAATCAGCTTCTAATGTTGGCCCAATTAAAAGATTTCTTTCACTCATTGATGAGAAGGAAAGTCCATCAAGGAGTGAAAGAAGAAAGAGGAATGGAGATGAAATATCAGCTGAAGATCAGCTTGGAAGACAATCAAAGAGGATACAAAGAGTAACAGCAGCATAGTTCAAATCAAACAATATACCTTTTGATGTCATTGAACATTTATTGATCTTAGCCTTTGTGTTATTTCTGTACAAATTCCAAAATTTAGAGTATTGTAAATGATTCTAGTTATAACATTATTATACTTATTACACGATATATCTTGGAAGTTTTTCAGGGAATGTTACCTTATTTATAAGACAGAAACAATTGGGAGTTATCTCTAAGAACATATTGGTACTTATATTACATTCAATACAAACACCATTAAAATCCTAGACGCTCTAATCAAGGTTCTAAGAATTAGGTTAACTCGTTTTGTCTATGTGAAACCAAAACATGTTCGTAAAGTGCGTTTGATCAAACAAGTTTTTAGAGTTTACATCATATTAAAAAATATATATATTTACACCAAAAGTTGGACCATCAATACAACTTACAAGAGGGACGGTATCAAAGTGAGTTTGGAAGCACCGCAATGCTTCACGCACTGTTCGTTTTCAAAGGATTCCCGCCGTAGCCCTTTTGTTAGTTTTGTCCTATTGAGTTAAATGTTTTTCAGCTTTTCGTCCGGTGGCAGAAAGGGCTCGATTTCGTGTGCGATGCCGTCCTTGGAAGTTGCTGGTTATCTTAAGGCTGATCAGGTTTGTTGATGCTTGTTGAAATGGTGCTTGTTGATGCTAGCATTTGTCGGTTTTTTGATGATTGATGTTTGTATTTGGTTCTTTGTTCTTTTTTTTTTTGGTTTGTTATTTGTGCTGATTTTCTATTTGTTAAAGGTTGTGAGATGTTGTTTTCGCCAACAATGTACTGAGAGAAGTGTTGTTTCGTTTTACTTTCCACTTTTCTTCTTATTATCAGAGGTTTATCATTAATAATCATTATTAAGGATTACGTATAAAATAGTTTTAATTATGATTCTGATAATTATGATTGCAACTCGTGAAGATGAGTGTGTTTTAAGTTTTCTATGAGGTCACTGGTTTATGATTTTATGATTTTGTTTTATTATATATATGTTTTCTTGCTATTTTTGTTGTTTGTAAAATGTTTGTTTCAGTTTTGGATTTGATGCTGGATTGTAATATTTTTTGTGGATGTAGATAATATCTATTTGTGATAAAGTCGTTTGATTATTGAAAATCTCTGGTCCATTTCAGAGGCCAACCTGTAGGCACAATTGCAGCTGTTGATCATCAATCGGAGGAAGTTCTAAATTATGATCAGGTGAATTTTTTTTTCAGTACTATTTTGGGCCGTGTTGTGTACACACTAATTTTCAAGCATGTCATTCATGGATTCAATCGTGTAATCAAGCTACAATCAATTAAGCTGTGCTGAATATGCTTCTTATTTGTGGATATTTTACTCCATATACATGGAAATGAGTTTATTATTCCTAACTTATGATGTGTGTATGATGTGCATTTATTACTACAAGCTTAGGAATTTCATAGGCCTCATGAACCTGAAATATCATATAAATCAGGGGTCTTAGGAATTTCTGGCAGACATACAAGCTGGTAACCTGATTGGAATATGATAAACACGTTCTAACTTTAGTATTACCCCAAATTTTGACATAATGAATCTAATTAATAATACTATGTAAAACATAAACATCTGCAAGTTGAAAATACACTGAAATCTCCTTCATTCCTAAGGATTAGCAGAAATTTATATTGTAGCTGGATGTTTGATTTACTAGTTTTTATACCCGTGCACCGCACGGGATGCAATAGGGAGAACAATGACGGATTAAAAAAATTTCTTTAGTGGGGGCTAAAAAGTATTTCCTATCGAAATTTTACAGGTATCAAAACATAGAGGTATTTTTGTAAAGAAATTATTAATATATATTGAATTTTAAAATAAGAATTACAATTTACGTTTTTTTTAATTATATTTAAATATAGAGATTTTTTTGTAACGAAATTATTAATGTATATTTGACTTTGAAAATGATCTTACATTAAGTGACAATAAAAATAGAATTTTTTTTATAATTAGCAACAAAAGGAGTAATGTATATATTTATAGTAATAAAAAATATTTCAAAATATTTCCTACATTTATCCACTTGTTATTTTATCCTACCAAAATTCTCTCACAGATCAAGGAATTTCTTTTAAGTGGCACTACTCCACTTGTTATTTAATAGGAAATTGCAATTTGTTCTATTTAGCTTAAATTCATACGTAAGTAAATACAAAGTATCAATTTATCATTTCATTGTACCAAGTAAATACCAATTCTAGGAGTGAACAATTAAAAATAGAACCACAGTCACAAGACTAAGCTCATCCATTGTAACCACACCACCGGATGCTTCAGCTACCATCTTTTAACAAAGGTTTCATCAAATCCCTTCTGGTTGCTTGCTACCTTCGTGGGGATGAAGAGTAAAGGAGTATAAACATAGGGATGTGCTGCAATAATGAAAATCAAAATGAGTGAGAAAGGCATCACCTAAAGTAAACTCATAGAATAGGCTATTACTTAAACATATACTCTTGTAATATTTCTTCTTTAAAAAATAGTAGATTGGAAGTTTATCAAAATTGACTTAGTTTTATTTTGGAAAACCAAAAGAAATAATAATTAAAAGAGGCATAATACTGCTATCCTTGTTTTTAGCAGAAGTTATTTTGTTTTTCCCCTGCTTTGGGCTATTTGTTGTTGTGAATCATTTTAGCCTCACAGAGTACTTCTTGTGCTGTGTGGTGGGCATATATATATAATTTTCCTTTTCAAAAAAATAAGAGGCATAAGACATGCTGAACCTACTAATTGAACTCACCCCAAATTTTACAATACAATTACATATCAAATGAACCTTTTAAATATTCCTGACAGAATTAAGCTTCAAACCAATTGAAAGCCTCCCCAAAACAAATGAATATAACTATTGAACATCTTCGAGAATCTATAGCTATCAGGCACTCAAACTAATATTAGAACTTAAAGTAGACCTGTAAGGAATAACAAAAACAATTAACCATACAGCTTGGGATCTTTTTCATATAGAGCCATTTTTTCAAACATTTTGAGTGCTCACTTTCATAATCAAAAAATTAAATCTATCTAATGAGTAGTTTTCAAATACAATCAAGCTATGTATCTCACCAACTCTCACTAAATTAAGGAATTCAAAGAATGACTAATCAAAATAAAAGTAATTAAAAGCATCACAATATAATTGATGCAGTTATACTATGATGGAGGCATCACAAAAACACTAACAAAGCAACACAAACAATTGAAGAGAAAAATGAAATCTTCAAATGAACATGTACATTCAACAAATTGTAGAAATATAGTAAATATGAAAATATACCTTTACACCCCATATCTCTTCATAGCAAAAATGAAACCAAGAGGAGAACCTGCAAGTAATAAAAAATGAGAGATAAATGCAAAAATCAAAGATAAAAATTGAAATCGAAAAACAAATTAAAGTAAAAAATAAAATAGTGCGAGTAGAGGTGGATATTGATTCTGCAGAGTAAAAATAGAACAGATACAGAATAGATGAAACAAATTAAAAATTAGGTATTTTGAAAAAGAAAGAATATACCCAAAATCAAACAATAGAAACAACTCCTAAAAAGTATGGAGTATTATTAGCTAAAAGATATAAACAAATCCTAATAAATATGACAACTAAGATGAGAGAAGTGTGTATTAAGGAAATTGAAATAATAATGAAAACTACAAACCTTACTTCTTTCAAAAAGAAAATTGCAGAAAATTGAACAAAAAGAGAAAATTAGGGAGAGAGAACATATGACTAACCTTTTTCCTCAAATATCATGAGCAGCAATCTGCCAATCTCTGATTGCACATGAGAGAAGAAGAAAAAACATGTGAGTAGAGCAAAAAGCAATGAGAATGAAGTATGAGCAAAAAATTTCTTTTTAATTTTAATCAACCGGAAACACTCACATGTTAATGTAACAATCAAATTTTATTAAGTAATAGTAATTACAGTGTAAATTATGTTTAGAAGTTCATCATGATGTTCAATCTTTTATTGCAAGCCAAAATGTTTAAAGGACTATCAATAACAATACTAACAATATTATTTAGGAGACAATCATAGAACAACATACTGAAATTTTAAGAAACAAAAGTTTACTTCGATTGTAGTCATATAAATAACAGCAATGAATCCAAACAAAAAATTCTGCAGAAAGTAGCTACTCCCAAATTTCATTTCAACATGGATATCCATTGTAGCAATGGATCCTGAAAAACAAATTAAACCAAAGTTAGATTCTTGTATTACACCAAAAAAATAAAAAAGGGGGCTGAGTAAACATAACAAAACATTAATGATTAAAAGTAACAACATTTCAAATCCACATACACAAACAATTTCAAAATTGTTGGCCAATTTTGTTGCATTAATTTTTCACTGACAAATAAATGGAAAACATAATGTAATAGAAAAAAAAAATTAACCATCCCTTTGCAAATAATAAATTAAAATTGATACAAATCTTAAAAAAAATGAAATTTAACAAAAACATATCATATTGCTGGAGAAAATCATCTAGATCTCACTAACAACTCCTAAAAAGTAGGGATTATTAACTAAATGATAGAAACAAATCCTTATAAACATGTGATTGAAGAAAATTAGGGATTTCAAATAAGAAAGACATACCTTTTTTCTCAAATTCATGAACAACAATCTCTGATTGCACATGCAAAAAAAAAAAAACGATGTGATTAAGAAGCAAAATCAACATAGATTGAAGAAACAAAAAAAAAATAAATCTGGAATCCGAAAATGAAAATAATCTGAAATCCAAAAACGAATACCTTGCTGCAATCGTGTGGTCTGCTTCACGATTATTTCCCGTTGCTGGGTTTTTCAAAAGAGACGAAAGAATGAAGCAATCTGAAAATTTGTGTGTAGAGGCAAAGCTAAAGACATGAGAGTGAGAGATTGAAGGGAAATTTTGAGTTTTAGACTTGAGTGGAGGTATTTGAATTTCAAAAGATAGGTTTTCCCGAGTTTTAGACTGCTTTTTCTCCACAATCAGATTTCATCAGACTATGGTTGGTAATGAAAGTGACTCTACACTGTTTTCTTCTACACAACACTTTGAATTTTTCACCAAAATGGTAGTTTTTGTGAAGATGGAGAGATGGAAGTAGAGTTGTAAAAATGGGCCGGGCTATCGGGCCGGCCCAGTAGCCCTATAGTTTTCTACGGGCCGGGCCGGGCTGGGCTTCCCAAAAATATCATTGGGCCTTATTGGGCTGGGCTGTCGGGCCTATGGGCCATCATGGGCTGGGCCAACGGGCTTTTGGGCCGGCCCATTAAAGAATTAAAAAAATATATCTAAAAAATTTTTTACCTAAAAATAAGGAATTTTAGTTAGCATAAAATCTTTAGATAAAATAAGTAACAAAAGATGAGATTTGTTTTTTTTTTTAAGGAAAAAGATGAGATTTATAATTTACTTTTTTTTTTATAATTTAATTTATGTATTTAGAATTGTTATGTTAAAAGTTTAGTGTCTGATGTAAGCTTGAAATTTATTAGCTTTGAGGATGCACTTTATGAATCATCATCCACAAATCTCTCGACTTTTGCATGGATATTTTGAAGTATTTATTATTTCATGAAATCATGACACTCACTTTTTTATGGATATTAATTTGTGTGCGATGCATATGTAGTTTTATTATCCATTGAATTTTTTTTTTACAAAAAATTTGTCAATTTTTTATAAAAAAAATTTGAAAAAATGTGTCGGGCCGGCCCATCGGCCCATGCTTATTGGGCTGGGCTAAGCGGGCCGGGCCTCGGGCCTTAATTGGCCGGCCCACTTAGGCCCAATATATGTCTTGGCCCTATGGGCCCGGGCCGGGTCGGGCTGGGCCGGCCCATTTGACAGCTCTAGATGGAAGAGATGAAAAGCAAGTAGAAAGGGGAAATATTCTTTCTCTTGTTTGTTTTCATGTCAGATTTGTTTTTGTTAAAGGTATTATAATGTAGACTGGGCCGGATTGTCATGGGCTCAACTTATTTGGCCCAATTTCGCAACACATGACATGAGAGGAAGGAAAGAATAATTCAAAATATATTACCTAAAAGGAGTATAATTTTTGTCTGCTTGTCCAGCTAAGATTTGGCTCTAGTGGAATGTGGTGATGACACGTGTTAAAACTTACCCTCAAGATGTGTTGCCATTGTGTAGTTTAAAGATTCAGGGAAATATTTCTTTTAACATACAACCTAGCTCCCTTAACATTTTAACAATAATGATTTTAGATCATGCTAATGAAAATTCAAAACAACAAAGAGCAAAACTGACATGTGAAAACTCAAATATGAATAACACAGCCACAACTGTGAATCTCTGATAATGATTCATTAAAGGATAGTATTAAACAACAACAGTTTTTGGTGCCTTTAGTTCTGAATAGCGATAATTTCCTGGAGGTTTTAACTTTTCTTTTTTGCCAATGCTGTCATAGTCACTTTTGGTTCTTATCGTCTCGGTGTGAGATTGCTTGCCTTCATGCTTGACATCCGCATCTTCATACTTTGGTTTATTTTTGGCGAATTAAAAACCTTGTGGACCTTTTAACCTTTTGTATGGATTATGATAATCTTGTTTGCAAGGAGTTGTATAGTATGGAAATTCTGATGTGAATAACTGTTTATAGTCTTCAGACAAGCTTCCCATGTAATTTGCTGCATCTGTTGTTTTGTGTATGGATCACTTATGCCTTCTTTCTTTGATTTTTTTATGATGCAGGTTCATGGTCCTGGTGCTGACCTAGATACACTGTGTATTGGGCCATCCTATGTGAATCGGGAGGTAGAATTTGCGAGCACATAAATTTTGGATGTGCGCTTCATCAAAATTGTTCTCAATCTTCACATCTGTTCTTTCATATTCTTAACAGGAGGATTTTTTTCTACACATTGCATAGTATCTTAGCTTGCATAGACGAAGTTACTGAATTGCAACCAATTCCAGAAGCTCATGTCCCAGTTATGAAGTTCAAGTTTGACGGAATATCGATCGACCTTCTTTATGCAAGTATTTCTTGCTTGATTGTACCTGAAGTAAGTGGCAGATTTTTCATTTTCTACCTTGTGCCTTTATCAAATGTACCTGGATGGAAGGTGCAACCATACTATTCCCTACCTATACCTTTTTCATTTACTTTGCATCTTAGATATTCAATATGGGCGATGTTATTTAAAATAGGGTAAAATAACTGATACCCCCTGTAATGTGGGCGTGTTTTGCTTTTCCCCCTATAAAAAGTTTCCTTGCAACTCGCCCCTTGCCAAATATTGACTCTTTGCATTTGCCCCCTATTACCAAAATCTGGCAGCTGACTGTGCGTTTTTGCCACGTGGCTTTATGATAATTTTATTTAAATTAAATGCCACGTGTCACTGACACGTGTCAACTAAATATTAATTAAAAATAATAATTTAATAAACTGAATTTAAAAGAAAAATTAAAAACAGAAAATGGTGGAAATGTCTCCACCATGATTCAAACTCACACCCTCTTCTCTCCAAGGCTCACCTCTTAGCCAAGTGAGCTACGCACGCACAGGTAGTATTGAAACAACTTAAAATGTATTTGCATAGAGACAGAACCAAAAAAATAAAAAACAGAGCAGCAGACACCACCTTAACCATGTCGTTCGACCTAACTTTCCACAATCTCCTTCATTCAAGTGATTCTGGGTTTGGAGTTTTCTTTGTTCAATCTTTGTGATTCAATCTTTCAATTGTGATTCAAGTTGTTCCATTATGGATTTCTGTTGTTCAATTCTGGATTTGGATTTCTGTTGTTCGAATTTGGATTGGATTTGTGTTGTTCAATTTATGGAGATGAAGATGAGATGAAGCTGATGTTCGCTAATCTGTGGCAGACAAAAAAACTTGTGGAAGCTACTCTCCTTCCAAATCTGTTCAATCTCTTTTCTCAAGGTTTGCAACCTACTATGAAAAATCCAAATCCAGAATTCATTGAGTTGTTTATGATTTTTGTGTGAAGAAGAAGGGGAAAAGTCTTGGTTTTGTTGTTTATGATTTTTGTGCATTTTGGTTTTGATTTTAAGTGGGTGTTGTTATTTTGGTTTTGAATTTGTGTTTGAGTTTTTCATTTCAGATTTAGGAAGAAGTAGAATTTTGATTTCAATTTGGGTTTTGAGTTTTTAAGTTTTTTGGATTTGTTGTTGTTGATGATGATGTTCTTCATGTTGTTGATAGTGATGAATGGTACCTCTATTCAATACCTTTAAGTTTTTCGGTTCTGCTTCTATTCAAATACATGTTAAGTTGTTTCAATATCACCGGTGCGTGTGTAGCTCACTTGGCTGAGAGGTGAGCCTTGGAGAGAAAAGGGCGTGAGTTCGAATCATGGTGGAGACATTTCCACCATTTTCTGTTTTTAATTTTTCTTTTAAATTCAGTTTATTAAATTATTATTTTTAATTAATATTTAGTTGACACGTGTCAGTGACACGTGGCATTTAATTTAAATAAAATTATCATAAAGCCACGTGGATTTGCCACGTGGCAAAAACGCATAGTCAGCTGCCAGATTTTGGTAATAGGGGGCAAATGCAAAGAGTCAATATTTGGCCAGAGACGAGTTGCAAGGAAACTTTTTATAGGGGGGAAAAGCAAAACACGCCCACATTACAGGGGGTATCAGTTATTTTACCCTTTAAAATAAGATTTGTGAGTTCAATAATTTTTAAACGAATCATTTACTGATTAAATGTGTCTGTATATTTTCTATACCATCTTAATGTGGACATATTTGGAAGTTGTCCTGTTGATGCTACTATTAAAATGTTCATTTCAGTATATTGAGTTAGTCTTTATATTATTAGGTCACAGTAGTTAAAAATTTAATACTTCTGTCAAATAACCGATTATCCCAAAAGCTTATGTTGTTAGGATAGGGTATATCAATGGTTTTTATATTATTTCTAACACGCCTCCTCACGCAAGAGCTCACTTGGGCTTGAAGCGTGGATAATGCATAGGCCCACCTACCATATGCTTAAATTCCACTTTTTAATTAGAAAGTGAGGGGAGCAGGGATCGAACTCTAGACCACTTAGTCATAGAGGCTCTGATACCATGTCAAATAACTGATTATCCCAAAAACTTAAGCTATTAAGATAGGGCATATCAATGGTTTTATATTATTTCTAACAACTTCTTTTGTGTTGGTGACCTTTATTATGCATTTTATTTTGTTCTTGTGTTATATTGTGGAACTTTACTTTGTTTCTATCTTGTGTTATCTTGTGGCCAATTTCCTCAATGGTTGCTGCTGGACAACATATGCTCTCATCCACCCTTTTGACATTTATGTCCTGGTAATTGTTAATTAGATGAAAGATTTTTAACTAATCCATTGTTATTGCTTAATAACATACCTTTTGTATTAATTATTGCAGGTCAGCAATGGTATTGGACCAATTTCTGGATTTGTTCAGCTGTTACTCTATATGCTTATTACTATTTCTGGGGAGAAAATAATGATGTTGATGCTAATCATGATCCAAATCCAACTCTAGATGCAGTTTAATTGATCTGATTATGACACTTCTGTTTAGTTTTTAAGAAATTTACAATGACAGTACATTTTTTATAGGTAGTTTGATTTATTTTATGATATGCATTCTATAGTTGAGAAGGAACCTCTTTTTAAAATTGCCAATTGGTAAATGTGGATTCATTTGCAATTGTACCTAGAAGAGGAGAGTGACCTTAATGTATGGTTTGCTGCTAGGACTTGACAAGGGATTAATCAATTCGTATGATCATAAATCAGATAAAAGTGCATAGTTATCAATATATAATGATACCTGTGAATCATTGTTATGCCAAAACTCATTGGCGACAGATAAACTTAAACTTATTATCAATCCCTCAGACATCACATAACACATTGTCTGAACAATTTGTTCTTCTTTCTCATCATATAAATGATATCATACGTTAATAACAAAAGGCAAAACAAATAGTTTTCTTGTAGAGGTAATAATCAAGTCAGAAAATGATTATCCTCTATTCGTAAACTTTGCATTCCTCATCGGATGGATTTGTCTCGCAGAAGTCCTCCAATGGATCTCCACTCCCTACTTTAGCGGTGCCTGGCCATTTGTTTGCTACTAGATGTGCCAAATCCACCACTCTTTGGCTGAAATTACCAACATTGTAACTATCAATAACATGATCTATATTCCAAGTATATAAAAAGATGCATGAAATTTAGTTATGTGACATGAGATAAAATTTTATTATATAGATAGTGATCTAACCTGTAACCCCATTCATTGTCATACCAAGCAACCACCTTAACCATATCGTCTCCCATGACCATAGTCAGGGAAGAGTCAATGGTAGAAGAAACGTCGGAGCAGCGGAAGTCAACAGACACAAGTGGTTCATCACAGACATCCAATATACCTTTAAGTGGCCCTTCAGCTGCCTTTCTGAATGCTGCATTGACATCTTCAGCTGAAATACCCTTCTTCGCAACATTTACCACAAGGTCAACAACTGAAACATTGGGTGTAGGCACACGAAGGGCGATTCCGTTGAGCTTTCCCTTGAGCTGTGGTAGCACTAGAGACACGGCCTTGGCTGCTCCGGTGCTGGTGGGGACAATGTTCAGTGCTGCAGCCCTGGCTCTTCTCAAGTCCCTGTGTGAAGCATCCAAAAGCCTCTGCACAAGCACAACTCTTAGGCTCCATTTTACTTCACTTACTTTTGTATTAAAAGTTACTCTTTAGAAATATTGTTCGAGTTATTTTTTAAGGAGTAGAGAAGTAAAAAATATATCAGGTCAAACGGAGCCCTATTGTAACTTCTTATCTATTTTCAGTTGGAAGATTGAATGGTAAACTGGATCGCAAATAAGTAAAAGAAGTATCAATCCCAACAAACATGTGATGGTTGATAATGTACCTGATCTCCTGTGTAGGAATGTGTGGTTGTCATGGTTCCCTTCACAATTCCTGTAATATTAAAGACCAAAGTTACTTAAGCGGCTTGTAGGCATTTAGCTAGCAATCATATGTTGCTCTTACAATATTAACTGTCGATATAGATGAGTATCAGAGTTTTTTCTTACCAAACTCTTCATCTAGGATCTTCACAAAGGGAGCAAGACAGTTTGTGGTGCAAGAAGCATTGCTGTACATTAACAAACAAACAATGAATATGAATAATCAATATGCACAATACAATATCTTGCATTTATCATCACAATCTCCACTACCAAGCGCATGCACTGCAAAGCCTTACCTTATGATGTCGGCTACTTCATGGCCATAGTCTTGTTCATTTACTCCAACAACATAAGTTGGAATATCAGCACCCTTTGCAGGAGCAGTGATGATAACTTTCTTGGCACCTGCTTGGATGTGTTTGCCAGCTCCAGGTCCATCCACAAACACTCCTGTTCCCTGAACAAAAATTCATTCATTCATTTCAGTAAACCTTGAGCTTTCATTGATAACAGAAAACATCAATTATATCAGAGTCATTGTATGTGTTCTCTGTTTGCTTTTCGTATCTGTTTACTTAGGAGTCAAGGTTTCTATTCTAACACATTATATCAAAGTCGTTGGATATAGACCGGAAGATCATATCTCGACTTCAGCAGATCAGTTTTTTAATGCACAAACTCAAATTTCAATCCTTCTTATCTTCATCCAATGACATGAATCTACTGTGATTATAGTTCATAATGACCTCATAAATTAATCACTTGTTAAAATAATATGTTGATTTTTAAGAAATGGACCAATGACATGCTTGTAATAAATGAAGTAGAGAGGACTTTACCTCAATAACAATGTCAATTCCAAGTTCAGCCCAAGGAAGCTTAAGAGGATCCCTGCTAGAGACAACCTTGATGGGTTTACCATCAACTGTAATGGTCTCATTATTTAGTATTTTCACATCTGCTTTAAAAGTTCCAAGCATAGAATCATATTTCAACAAGTGTGAAGCCTGAATATGTGAAACAAGAGGATGTAAATTCAGTTAAACGAATCAATCTGTAGTAGAAACAAAACCAAATCAGTTAATCCAGTTAAAGGGCCAATGGCATTTTTGAAAACTTACATTCTTGACACCACCACTGTCATTGACAACAATTACTTCAAGGGGTGAGTCCTTTCGACCGTGCCAGCATCTGAGGAAATTTCTACCAATGCGTCCGAAACCATTGATTGCTACCTTCAACTTAGCCACAGTTTCTCCCCTCACAGGAGTTGATCCACTGACCTGATTATAATAATTTGCAAATCATAAGCAAATTGAATTTGTTTAGCTCCAATGCAGTTATCAAATATGTTACTTATTTAAATAGAGACATTAAAACTGCATCTTTTGTTGTTTGCAAGTATGTTATGATACCAACATTTTCTTGAGGAAAGGTATTTAAATATGACAATTCAGCTAAGGATAAATATACTTAGCTACAATTACAAAGATGTTAAGAGTTAATCTATGTAGCACCTATATGCAATACGACACTTCAAATTAAATGTGTCTGATATCCGACACATATGATTACATTCAATTATTTTATTTGATCAAATTATTACTAGTGCCGAGGTGTAAGTGTGGTATCTAGTGTTCGTGTTTCGTAGCAGCACATAGATTTATGTGACACATAAAAGGAGGAAGGAATCTCTCATGATCCAATGAGATATATAAATATTGTGTGTAGAAATTAACCTTGGGAGTGAGTTGAGCAGATACAACATCAAAAAAAGAAGAGTCTCTAGCATTAATGGCATAGGTAACACATGAAGTTGATTTTAGTCCTGAGAATTCAGCCAACCCAAGTCTCTACACAAAGCAAAGTTAATTGAAGTATAAGACACTTTTAATTAAATAAGTATAGATGAAACAAAGCAATCATGAATGTTACAATATTAGAGAGTGAAACCTTTGAGGCACATTGAGTTGGGAAAGAGTAAGAGGCCTTAGATGGAAACTTTGTGTTTGTAGGGATTCTTGTAGAAGCTAAAGCTGCATGAGTGGCCATAGCTATAGATACAACCAAGCTGAAAAACAACTCTTTGGTGAGTGTTTATATTCACAATGAAAATTATGGTTGATGAATGAGTGGTTAATATGTTACTTTACAGATTTTTCTGAAGTTTGTTGTAAAATAAAATAAAATTATGGTTGCTGGGGGAGCAATAGAATGAGTGGTGAATAAGTTGTAAGAATATCTTCTATAAGATAAGATAATGTTTGGACATCCATGTATTCTGATCATTGGACTTTTTATTTTGAGCCACATATACATATATAAATTATACAAGAATGTGAAAGGAGGAAAATACTAAATAGATGATGAGTGAGTTAAATAATTATTAATAATTTGATTTTTTTTTAATGGATAATACTTAATCTTTGGATAATGAATTTTACACACCGTGTATAACCAACACCAATGAATTCAATTCAGTATTGGTTGAATTGTTTTTTGTCACTTGTACCAAAATTCTCCATGAGATCATTTCTCTTCAAGAAAATAGTGCAATTTTGAAATTTATATGCAAAACAATCATATATTTAATGACATTCAAAATTGATGTCAATTTCATTTAGATGATTATTATTAATAAGTTGCAACACCAAATTATATTCATTAAGATTTCTTTGAACATAATTAACCACATATATCATATATGAACTATATTGACAATGCACTTTATCGTCAAAAAATGTGTCTCAATAAATAGGCAAAAAAATGTAATAATTTTAAAATTCATATGCAAAAGCTTCATGATTAATGATATTCAAAATTGATGTCAATTACATTCAGTTGAATATTAATGAGTTAGAACACCCAATTATATTCATTAATTATTTGTTGAACATAATTAACGACACATATATAAACTACGTTAGTAATGCATATTATTGTCGAAATTTGTTGTGTAAAAATAAATAGGCAGACTCTACCTTGCCGCACCATGATATGAGACAAGGTACTACATTTGAGGTCTCCTCATTGTGTGGATATTTTATTTCTTTTTAGTTACTTTGGATGACTCAACCACCATTTCTCACGGGAAAATGACTATGACAGTTTGACCCAAAAGTGGACATAGTGGAGGCACAATTTAGAAAAGGTTGAAATAGCCAATATAATTGGAAAAGGGTTGATTATGAGAAGGGGGTAAATCTCAAAGGTGTGGTGCTGTGCAGTGCGAGAGAGTTTTTAGCAGCAAAACAACTGAAATTGAACTGATTTCGTTGCATATCGACTCCTTATACTTGAGCCGAATACCGAGTCTTAAAACTAGTCCGACATTTTGTACCAATTGTTCGTCTGCACCACTAACAGTAATTTTACTTTTGTCTTTTGATTGTAGTAATTAACTCCTACTTTCCTATCCTATTAGTTATAGCAGTTGATTCAAATTAACCTCTCGCAAGACGTCACAGTCAACATAGTTATTAGCTACATACAATAAAACAAACACCATAAAATATGAATCCATAGTTATCATCTATTTCATATGTTTGCTGTAAAAGTGACAACATCCTATTATGGAGAATCCGAAGTGATATTATTCACTGTCTAAGCAATTGAACACTGATTATTAAAACGATACAAACCAGAAACGGTTAACTAGTAGTTATTTCCATAATCTTTCACTAAAAAAAAGGAAAAAGTACTGACAGAAATAGAGCACAAGAAACCTCCGATCGAAATGACAAATTTACCTAGTAGAGGTTGTCATCAACTCTGTTTAATACTATACGAAGAAATGGAAGGATATTACAAGTAATTCAAAATGGATTTTGTACCAACGATATTTTCAGGGAACAGAGTAATGGCCAACATCACAGCAACAGTCTCATGTGGCAGCTTCAACTTCGTCAGAGTTCACGGCTACTCCATTTGGGGTCTGCTCTGACCTAAGCTGAGAAGAAATTTCATCTATAGCAGCATTCAATTGTTCAATCTTATTGGCCAGTACTTTACGTGTTTTCTGCAAATCAAGTAAAGCAAATTTTGTGAGCCATTAAAGGCATGCTGACACTTAAAACCAATTAGTTGCAGCAAGAAGAACAAGTGTAAAACATAAGGGCCTCTTATGACCATTTTCTTGCTTAATATTTGGACATAGATAGATGTAACCTTTTGTGACCAAATGGATGATGAAAACTGGATACCTCCAGGAAATTGAACAATCAATATAAAGATTTAGCAAATATGTCCAAGATAAAATTCGTATGAATTTCAAAAACTATTCCCCATTCAAGTGATTTCACTTCTGGATATACACCCCAATAGCAGTTACAGACTTACAGTGCCTCCAAGTAAAAGGAAACAGCAAACATTCAAGGAAGATCAAGCATGGCAAGGACACTTTATAAGATAAACATGTAGCAAACACTTCTCACCTCCAAAGCCTTTTCTTCATCATATATGAACTTCGGAAGTTTTCTCATTAACTCCTTCTTGTCAGTTCCAGCTATAGCATTGCTGATCTATGAAAGAGTAAAAGAGAAAATCATATATTCAAGTTAAAGTAGAAAGTGAAATCCTGGTTTACAACATTTAACAATAAAGTTATAGCATTGCTATCTTAAAGATATGTAATGTCAAGTGCTTATAGTTATGCTGCATAGTTTGTTGACTGTATCAGTAAGAGGCATTAGCAAATTAAAATTCTTATATAGCCATCTAAAAAGTAACTTTAAGGGGAAGACAAATATCCTAAAAAGCACCAAAAGGTATATTACAGTAACAAATACTACCTGAGGTGCATACACGCAGCCAAGAGTGCCAACGATTAATCCTCCCAAGATAAAGCCGCCAACAAATACGCTGGCACTGCTGGGTCTTCCACCATCACTGTAGTTCCAGAACAAGTAGTGGTTCAAATTAATAAGATCTTTTCATATGTAAAATTTCTGTAATCAAAATAGTGGAATAATTATTTCAAAAATAGTTGGTGTTTATTGTTTCTTGCTTGTATCAGTTGTGTGCTCCTCCAATGTTAGACTCATCCAATAGTTGGTGTTTTGTTTCTGAATTATCATTATTATTTGTGATGATGGTTAAAGGAATCTATTGATCTATAGTTTACTTACAAAAACTACTTTCCACTATGTATATAAACATTTAAAATAAAGGTCAGAATGCAATGACATGGAGGCTTTCAGAGAATGTTCTTTACCATATATTCATCTAATTTTCCTCTAAAATGTTCCCACCAAAATAATAAAGCTAAACTATTCCTCGAGTTAAAGTTGATCTATTAGTATGACTTAAGGGAGCAAGTTGTTTTGATGCACAACACAATGAAACACAGAGCAATGATTATAGTAAGTATATAAATAAACAACCAACATTTAAGACCCTTATGAAGGATTGGGTAGCACAACTGGTTTGAGTCAAGGGTTAAAGTAGTTAAATGACCAGGGGTTCAAACTCTGATAAACCAGAAAATACTACCATAATAACCTATGGAAGCACAGACACTCCTCAGATTAGCCGTGTCTTGTGTCGGACACCGACACTTATGATTACACTTGATTATGTCATTTTCTCAAATTATTACTGGTGTCGACGTGTAGTGTTTGTGTCGTGTCTGTGCTTCATAGATAATAACTAATAATATACTAACATTTGTTTAGCTCAAGAAAAACATTTAAGATCCTTATCAGCAGCTATTGATACATACATTATCGCTTTGCAACTAACTTGATAAACTCCGATCATGTAGACAAACTAACTACAAAAACTAAATTATAGAAGGTATCTCTATCTACCTATATGTAGCTTGAACAATTAGAGGCCTTCTGGTTGAAGAAAATTGCATTCTCCGGTGATGATTAAGATTCAATGACAAGCCAGGTGGCTTGATCTTGACATGAGAATGGTTCATCTTGTTTATGGATGATGCTATCAAAAGAGTTTTTGCAATACGAAATTAGTTAGAAAACAAGAAGATAAAGATTAACATTGGTTACAAAATAAAAACACAGAGATGATTGCAAATCTAGCAAAAGAGTGGAACAAGAAATCGAATCTATCTAAATTCGAATGAAATGAGAAATGAAATCGAATCGCTGGATGAATGAAGAAAGGATAAGGAAAAAACCTAACTAAGTAAATTTGTAGAAATAGATTTGAAATGAATGTTGGAAATGAAAGAAAGTTGAAGAAATCGGAGAAAGATTACCGGCGGAATTGGTGAGAAGGAAAGAAGTAGAAACAGCAGCAACAGAAGAAGCCATGGATTGGATTGGATTGGATGAAGAAGCGTTGATTTGTTGTTGATGAATGAATATGAATGAATGAGGAAATACGGTTGAATTGGTTCGTTCGATGATTTCTAAGAAGGAGAAGCTAGTGATTGTAATTATAATTATAACTAATTTTGAGTACAATCATTGATTTAACTCCAAATTTCTATTTGCTAAAGCAGCTACTACCGCCTTGTTTATGTCTCCACATATCCGAATCGGATATACCAACCACCGCATTTTCTTTTATTTTTCTTTTAATTTAAAAAGATAGATAAATAATAATTTATTTATAACCAAAATTTTGTTATTTCACCAATATTAAGAAATTTGTTATTTTTACTAAATTACTCCTTATAATACATTAAATTTAGATTGAAACTATGCAATCATGTACTAAAAAAGTAGAACAGTTAATCAGGGATGCATTTGGAAAAATAACATTGAGTAAAGTTGCTTTTGATAACTTTTATTTATATTTGAGGCAAATTGTTTTTGGTGATTTTTGTTTATAAATAAAATTGGAGGGACCTCCCCCTCCAGAATAAATTTTAGCTTAACGGACATAAATGTCAAAATTGTTAGTTTAGATATTATGATTGGAATTCAAACTCCAATCTTCAATTTTGTAGGTGTGAATTTTTAATATTTTATAATTTTATTTATCTGCCAAAAAAGGAAAAAATAATAATAGAGAAAATGTTATCCGATTTTAAAAGAATAAACTAAAGAAGATTTTAAAACTCCACAAATATTTTAAAATGATTATAGAGTATTTATCTTATTATATTCTACTTAAGGTTATTAGTTAACTTTGAACCCAGAAATTCTTATATATGAGATATGTTTGTTTTATCACAACATTAAGGTTCTATTCGGAAAAAATCATGGATGAACATATAGCGAATATCTTACGGAATATAAGTTAGTTTTTAGCCTATAATGAGTAAGCTAGCTAATTGAATTTGTAGTGTTTGGTAAACTTAACAGTTGAACTATTTTATAAGTATGAAATGACATGAAAAATATATGTTTAATTAATATTTACTTTTTTTCAAGTAAGATGGTAGGGGTAAAATTGAAAGAAAAAATGATAAGCTATAAGCTCATAAACTACTTGAAATAACGTTTGAAAAATAAACTATAAATTAGTAAAATAAGATATAAGTTTTTTTTAAAAAACATTTACCAAACGGACATTTTTTGGTCATATGAGCTTATAAGCTAGTATACTATAAGCTATAAGGTCAAAATTTGGGCTTACCAAAGAAAGCCTAATTATTTGGAAAATTTCTTTTCCTACCCCAAGTTTCTTTTTCACCCATCTAGCGCATAAAAAAAATTCAAAAAATACGTTTTAAAGTTTTTTTCTAGTGTAAATTACAATAAAATTTACACTAAAACAATTTAGAAAACGTTTCTCGAAATTTTTCATATGTTAGAGAGGTGAAAAAGAAACATAGATAAGAAGAGAAACCGTCAATTATTAGAGTTGCAACCATCAATCCAATCCAATCACTCATTTTATCATTAGTTATATTTTTATAGGTTTGCTTTTTAACAATTTTTATTACTACTGTATGTTATCCAAGATTTTCAGTATAATTTAGTATTGACTAATAATCTTTCCTTACTCAGTGTACCACAAAAAGTTACAGCTTAACGGTCCATTAAGTCCCAATTATACAAAATCCAAACAATGAACGGATACCTATAATTTGTCTTTTTTGGATCTCCGGCTCTTATTTATTTATTTTTTTATAATAATCAAGTTACCCATCTAGTATTTGATATATGGTTGAATTTGTCAAATTGAACAAATCAATTAAGTGAAGAACACAATTTTGTGCAGCTAGCTAGCTATAGCATTTTTTATTTTATTTTGTTACTTTCATTAATCAATGGACACACAAAGAATGAGTCAAATCTAAAATTAATATTCCTTTCGGCCGTGTTGTCTCCTATATGGTATTCGTCCCCACTTCACTTGATGACTGAGTTCATGCATAATTATATATAGAATCATCAATCTGAACTTTTCTGTTCGATTATGACGATAATTAATTTATTAAATTTTACTATATGATACATATCAAGTTGCTATAGTACCAAGAATTATGTAACAACAATTGTTTTTTAAAAAATTGATAATAATGTAACAAACTATATACAAACATGAAACGATAAAAACCATATACAAGCAAATCTTCCAAATGGCCGGCTTAAACATGATTATTATTATAATATCATATGCTCATTCATTTGTTCTTTTTGACACAAATTATGTCATGTTTTCTAAGAATACGTTAAAATCAGAAAGCACATGGGAAAAAACATTGTTCTCTCACAAAAACGCATATATACTCTTACGTAGGAAGGTTAGCTTAACCATAATGTTAATGTTAATGTTAATTTAAGAGAGATATATAAACTAGACTATAGAGTTAGCTAGAAAAACTTAGAGATTGTAGTTTGAAATTAAGAAGAAAGTAAATTAAGATGGCGGGAGGAGCAGCTGTAGGAGAAAGATCATTGAAGGAAACACCAACTTGGGCTGTGGCTGTTGTCTGTGCAGTGTTCATCATAATCTCTGTATTAATTGAACATGGAATCCATACACTTGAAAAGGTAATATAGGCCCATCTTTTGGTTTTACTTAACTTTCAATTAAAAAAAATACACTCAAAGTTTGTACTTAAAAAAAATACACCAACATCGCTTAGATGAGATGACACGAGTCTCTTCTAATTTAACCAAGGTTCTGAGTTCAATCTATGGCTTGCGTACCCTGCAATATTATTTAGACCGAATTCAAATTCTCTGCACTAGCCAAAATTCCGCATTCATGCGCGCCAGTGGCGTTGGATCGAGATCGGACGATGCATATTTCAAACATACTTTTTATTCTTTTATAAACTTAAAATCCAGGCCTTTGAAGTCTACACCATCTGACCTTGATCCAACGGTCACCAAACATAGTGGCCGCGCGAATGTAGAATTTTGGCGAACACACGAAAATATGAATTCATTTATACCCTATTTGGTACAATTTTTGTGCGAAAAAAGCACTTTTAAAAGTTTTATCTATTTGTTACAAAATTTAAATAAAATGATAATCTAAAAAATAATCTATAAACTAACTCAAATGAGAAAATGTTTTGAAGAACTTTTCAAGAAAATCATGAATAGATTTTCATTTTGCAAACAAACACAAAATAAATAACTTCTGTTTTTTTTTATTTATTTAAAAAATCTCTAAAAAAGATTAATCTCTAAATTATTGAATGTCAAAATAACCATTTTTATAATTTTCCATATGACAGTGGTTTCACAAAAAACATAAGAAGGCCATGAGTGAAGCCTTGGAGAAAATCAAAGAAGGTAACTAAAATTAGAGCTACACTTTAATTTGTTAAATTTTGAAAGCACCTAGCTTGTTTAGTTTGTGTCCCATAATGTGATCTAGTTTTGTTTAATTTGCAGAATTGATGCTATTAGGATTCATATCCTTGTTACTTACATTTGGTACAAAATATGTTGCAAAGATATGCATCCCTTCGCATTTAGGTAACATCATGCTTCCATGCAAGAAGGCAGAAGCAAAAAAAGAAGATTCAACAGATGATAGGAGAAGGTTACTTTCTTTTGATGACGAGAATATGGTATGGCGTCGAAGTTTAGCTGCTGCAGCTGGTGGTGATGATTATTGCTCAAAAAAAGTGAGCAACATTATATATATAAATAAAACATATATTCAATTTATGCATCTCTTTAATCATAATAATTCTATGTTTCTGTAATTCAGGGTCAAGTGTCTTTAATATCTCAATCCGGGGTGCACCAATTGCATATATTTATATTCGTACTCGCAGTTTTTCACATTTTTTACAGCGTCATGACTATGGTACTAGCTCGAGCAAAAGTGAGTTCACTATATGATTCTGTTAATTATGCCGTGTTTTTACTTATCTTGACCAAAAGTATAAGGTTAAGAACTAAAATGAGTTTATGAACCATATAGATGAAGAAATGGAAGGCTTGGGAAGCAGAAACATCCTCCATGGAGTACCAATTTACACATGGTAATTCTTTTTTCTGCTGTTAAAATTTGTGCGATGGTCTAACACGTGTTACATGCGAATAAAACATATGATGAACCTGACTAAGTTTTGCCATAATTTCATTATTATTGTTAATCTCATTCGCGCAGATCCTGCAAGGTTCAGATTTGCGCATCAAACTACTTTTGTTAGGCGTCACTCAGGCTGGACTAGGAAGCCAGGAATACGATGGATTGTGAGTAGTTTCATACATTCTTCCGCATTATATAAACCTTCAATAGTTCAATTTAGTCCTCCAATCTCACTCTATCGAATTTAGTCTCTGAAAATCCGTCACATTAGTCTCCAGTATCTTAATGGCATGACAGATGTAGTCCTTTTCTTTTGAAGGTGGCATTCTTCAGACAATTTTTTGCATCCGTGAGTAAGGTGGATTACATGACTATGCGACACGGATTTATTAACGTAGGTGCAAAACCTTATTATATTTCTACGCTACATATAAATGTTACCCTTTGTAATTGAGCTCTTGATATGAAAATCGAAAAACATAAACAAATGCAGGCACATTTTGCTCCTGATAGCAAATTTGACTTCCATAAATACATCAAACGATCAATGGAGGACGATTTTAAAGTTGTCGTCGGTATAAGGTAAATAAATTCATTAAATGAAATCATCGATCGCTTATGTTTGCTCTCTGGCGCTGCTATTATTAAGTTTGTTTTCTTACCTCACTAGTTAGTTTCGGTTTTGCAGTATTCCTTTATGGGCATTTGCTGTAATCTTTCTGCTTACGAACGTTTACAGTAAGTAAAGTCATTCTGATTTCTCTAACACACAAACAATATTACATTGAATTAATTAATTAACTTAATTCATCTTAATTTGCAGATTGGTACACACTCACTTGGCTCTCATTAGCGCCGCTAGTGGTAATTAATCCCGTGAATATGATCAGCATAGTATTCTATAGTAGTGTTTACAATTCTAATTCTAAATCTCTGTATGCAATTTTTACAGATACTTCTATTAGTTGGGACGAAGCTTGAGCTCATAATCATGGACATGGCCCAAGAAATCCAAGATCGAACTACAATTGTAAGAGGCGTACCCGTGGTTGAGCCCAACAACAAATATTTTTGGTTCAATCGCCCTCAATGGATCATCTTCTTGATTCATTTCACCTTATTCCAGGTCATATATTCATTATATATCATATCATATAATATACTATAGATTAGTGCAATACATTGTATTCAATCTTCAATCAGAATTTATTCATAATGTTTATTTATTCTTCTTTTGCAGAATGCTTTCCAAATAGCCTATTTCTTGTGGACGTGGGTAAGTAGTTAGTTCATATCATAGGCACCACCGTCTTTTATTTTTAGGGTCTCGAAACATCTGTAGTCAGCTCTATGGTACAATCAATTGTAAGACGTTAAGAGATAAACTTCTCTTTCTTAAACTAACAAACTTCAGTTGACTGCATCAAAAAACTGACTACAAATGATCGATTATTTTGAAAAATTCACATGTTTAAATTTACACGATATTAATAATGTTCATGGTTTTGAAAATGCAGTATGAGTTTAAGATCACATCTTGCTTCCATGAGAACTTGCCACTAATAATAACAAGGGTTGTCCTTGGGGTAGGCTTACAAATCCTATGCAGTTACATAACATTTCCTCTCTATGCATTAGTGACACAGGTAATAAACTATTATATTAACTCAAATTAACCACACCATTAATTTTCAATTATACTCAATTCAAAATTAATTAACACACTTACTTATAACTTTGTAGATGGGATCACATTGGAAGAGAGGAATATTTGAGGAACAAACAACAAAAGCACTTAAAAAATGGCAAAAAGCAGCTAGAGATAAGAGAAAATTAAGAAATGCAGGTTCAATAGAGATTCCTTCAATGATGAGTGGAGAAACAACACCAAGTCAAGGAACATCACCTATGCATTTACTTCACAAATTCAAACCTAGTAATCAAACAGACACAGATAGTGTTCTATATTCTCCAAGATCATACCAATCTGATCAAACTGATTTTTCAGACACAGAAGGATCTACACATCAATTAAATTTGAATCAAATCATGTCACAACCTGAACATCATCCTACAGGGAATAATCAACAAAATCATAATATTGATTTTTCATTTGATAAGCCTTAACAAGTAACAATGGTATTATTTGACCAACTTGTAACATAATAAATAATATTTGTGTTCCAACTAAATTGTTATACATCTTGATTGATATTTCTGGTAGGCAATAGGTAGGTTTTTAAGAACATCTCCAAAATAAGTGTTCTTGAATCACATATATCAAACATTATTCTTAATCTCCTTGCATTGGGGATGCTATATTTTTTCTTTTAAAAAATGTGCATATTCTTTTTATACATTTGAACTACATATATACATTTATCATGTGACACATTGACGAAAAATTCGATGATTTTAATTAAAAAAACACACTAGGGGACCATTTTAAAACTTTTTTGAAATTACATGAGTGTAAATAAAAAAATATTTTACAGGACAATAATCAAAGTAACTCATATTAATTTATCGGGATCAAATATATATTTTAGTCCAAAACTAATTTACTAAAATTGAAATTTCAGCCAAATATCTCGTAGACTCGTACTATTCTACTTTCCAACTAAGGTACCGTTTTTTACTCAATAAAAGGAGAAATTAGGCCAAATAGATTTTCAAGAACCTCTTGATAGAAAAAAAATTGTTTAACTTTTACGAGTAAAATACATATATAAAAGACTTTTGAAGCTAAGAAAACAATAATTACCAAACAACTTTAGTTTTTTTTTCTAAAAACTCTTATTTTCACTTTTAGCCTTCAGATAGCCTTTAAAACCTAAAAAATCAGGCAACTTATTTTTCTTTATATCTTATTTTCAAATATGTGAGTGGATCTAAACATAGAAGACTTTTTTTTTTGTGACTAAATATAGAAGACTTTTGTTTGTTTCCATAAGTACTGTATTCAACAAGTTATTGATGATGCAATGTTGTTTGCCTCAAAGAAACATTTTTGAACAACTCCTTGTATTTTTTTTGTCACTAATCACTATCATAATTTGAAAGGGATATAGGAAGGAATCGATCGAACACAAAAATTGTCATTTGGAAGATTCCAAATCATTTGTGTTTTAAGTGAGGACGTCATCATTATCTATTGGAGGAAAATAGGTGAGGACGGCACTTTAAATAATTAATTTATCAATCAATTATTATCATACAAAATCGCTTATCCTAGCTAGATGATGAATGATGATTAAGGTGATCATGAGCAAGCATTTTCTTAGGACTTAACCCCGTGAAAATAATTTTTAACATTGCTAAATTCATTAAAATTAATGTTCACCAAACTTTTATTTAATGACAGTAATGTTTTAGATGAATTTATATATATATATATATATATATATATATATATATATATATATATATATATATATCTTATTTTAATATGTATTAATATACTGTTAAGATGTATAATTCACAAATAATAATTTTTGGACATTTCAAAATTATCTACCTCAACAGTATATTAATATATATTCAAATAAAATGGATATCAAAATATTTAGCATTTTTAATAACCTCCTATTTTTTGGACATAGACAAAATAATAAAGCCATATTTATTGACTTCGTTTACCTATCAGTATTTGTCAAAACATTTTAATTCAATTTACATGTAGTAATTTAAATTCACTAACATTAACTAGATTACTATTTTTTCAGGTACACAATTAGATTAATATTAAGTAGAGAGATTAGTTTTTTTAACAATGGTAGAGAGATTTGGTTAATTTCTATATGAATATTTTTTGGACACATTCTATATAAGATATTTTAAAATAAGAAAGACACATTATTCATAATTTTGTTAAAAAATTTATTATTCTTAATAAGGTGAAAATAAACCGTTGACTACACAAACGATCATTTTTTTCTTTTTATAGAAAAAAAAGTCAAAATATTCCTCTTACATTTTATTCTACCATTTTCTATCAAGAGCGCTCTGTATTTAGGTTGTATTTAATCAATTATTGAAACTACCAATTTTTTTTATTTTTTATTTTTTATTTTTTTATTATTGAAACTACCAAATATCCTTGAATCTCACTTACTACATTTTTTTTAATACAATATGCTTTGTACATTGAGAAATGAGAAAGATAAATAATTAAAAAGAATTTATACATATATTTTAGTAGACCTTATACTTTCTGTATGTATATATTTTTTCACTACACTGAAGAGCTTCTTCTCTCTCTCTCTCTCTCTCTCTCTGAGTTGAATTTGACTCTGCAAGCAAAGTTTAAACCTAAACCCTAGCCTCATACTTAGTACCAAATATTTGAAGGATCAATTCAATTCCGTTTCTACTTTCTCGAAGTGAATGAATGAATCAATGTTGATACTCATTTCTTCTTCTTAGTAGTCTCTCTTCTCTTCTATCATTTTCACAAATGGGTAGACGTCATGGTTGGGAACTTCCTTTTCACACTTTTCAGGTACATTCATTCATTCTCAACACTTCTCTTTCAAATTCCCTTTTCAGATCATCTCATTTTCTTTCTACTTTTCCACCTTTTGACTTTCGCGTTTACTTTTCCTTTTTAGCCTTCTTATTTTTCTCTTAATTTTACTTTTTTTTAATTAATCAGAATTTCTTTTTAATTAATTAGTAATTGTGTTCAAGGATGGGTGAATTTGTAATGGCATTGACAATTGAAAATTGTTTGTTGTGATTTGTGAACAGGTGGTGGCTATAACGGTTTTTTTCTTGTTATGCATTGCATATTATGCTTTCTTTGCTCCTTTTCTCGGAAAGGATATCTTCGAATATGTCGCTTTTGGTGTTTACTCTCTACTGGTAGGTATAAGCAACAATCTCGTTCAGTGTTTCATTTCGAAGTGTGCTATTCTTTCATTTACTTGTTCCTAATTTTTGAATTTTGAATTGCAGGCACTTTCCGTATTCATTCTATATGTTCGATGCACTGCCATTGACCCTGCTGATGTTGGAGTAGTGCCTGATTGTGATAAAACATCCAAGAATAGATCAAAACTTGACGAAGAGTTGGCAGGTTAGAATTTCAATGCTACCAGAATCTGTTGATATGATTGTCATATTCTAGGTTTACTCTTCACATCAGATTCATATAATGATTCATCACAACTATCGACGGTTTTTCCCAGAAATTTAGTAACTAGTATACTGCTCATTAGTCAGGGTCGTTAAATCACCAATGCAATTAAAAGAACCGAAACTGAATTAGTTATAAAGTCGTGACATTGTTGACTAGGCTCTAAGTAACTTACTACACGGCAAAACCCAAAGCGGTTACAATAGATTTAGCTATGCCTTTATTGTTGTTTTGGCATATAAGATGATTTACATTTTTCCTTGTCATATGATTACCATGTTTGTTGTTACTTGTATAGTATATACTGACTGTTTATCTTGAATTTTTTTTTCTTGACTGATTTGACAATGATACTTTTTTTATATATTGACAATTGATGATCTCCAATGACTATAATTGCAAATTTTCACGCTGTTTGATAATTTTGTATCTACTATTGCAGAACCCAGCAAGATAGGGCTAAAGGATGAAGGAATGTCGGATCGGCATGATTCAAATGGGTGCTCCAAATTCGGATGTTGCTTGTGTAGTTTACTTGCTATAGAAGATTGCCGTAGCGATGAAGATCTACAGCAGCAATCTGGAGAGGAGGATGCTTTGTTCTGTACTTTATGCAATGCTGAGGTTGGCTCATTTACTGGAAAAATCTTATTGTGTTTTCCAAATAAAATCAATACAAGAAAAATAAGAAATGATAGAAGTAAGAAAAAAAAATAGAGATAAGGTTTCATAAACTCCAACCAAGTTTGCTTCTGATTAAATGAATAAAAAAAATCTGCCTCCCGAAACTGCCATATATAAAAATCAGAAAAAATTCTGCCACTGACACCCCTTTCTTGATGACTTGTGATAGTTCAAGCATAAACAGTCAACCCCTTTAACAAGCAAGTTTGTTTTCTTCTCGATTGTTCTTTGTATGCCACATAACCACTTTTATATTGCATTTCTATGTTTGAATATAGTATCTAATTGAGGACTTTTCTTTCATTTACTTGCCTCAACAGAACATGGAAATTTCATGATGTATTATTTAGTATCAAATCTTGTTATTTGTATTTTGCAGGTTCGGAAGTTCAGTAAGCATTGTAGAAGTTGTGACAAATGTGTTGATGGATTTGATCACCACTGTCGGGTAAGTTTTGTTTTAATCCCACTCTAAGTCAGTTACCGGGTATATGAATTACTCGACATTGCACTGTCCTACTCTTAGGCCTAGTGGTCTGTTGTTATGCTAATAAAAAAAGGTGATACCAGCCTTCTAAAAGATAACTTCGCACTTATGGTCATTTCTTAGGGTGTGGGTTTTCCCCCTCTTTAATGTTACTGTTTGTCTAATTGTCTGACAGGTAACCTTAGTTGGTTGGTTAATTAGAGAGTTAACAGAAATAAGGCACATATCCTATGAATAGGATGAGAGATATAGAGAGTGGCTATCTTGTCAATTGTATAGATTTGGGGCATTTTGGTTTTAGGAGAGTCTTGAGACTCTCTAATATCTCTGGGAATTCAATCGTAATCCAGGAATTTTCCCTATTTTCTATAATAATACCAGTTGGCTTCTATCATTGTTTCCTACTTTTGCCAGTTGCAACATCGACTATGGATCGTCAATGAAAATTACACATTAGTAGACTGTCCTGGATAGATGTTTGGAACATGAGATGCCGTGTGCATTTGTACACTTGTCTTAACTTGTTTATCTGTCATCCTTAGCTTTTATATTCTTTGAAAATCATTATCATATACTTTATTATTTTGTTCAGTGGTTGAACAATTGCGTTGGAAGGAAGAATTACATCTCATTTGTGTGCCTAATGGCAGTGAGCCTGGTTTGGGTAAGTTATATAAAGATGCATATGAATTTGTGTAAATCTAGTTCTCCTCCTTCTCCTTTCTGTTCTTCAGTTTTACATTGAGAGAACCTTCAATACTACAATTTTGTAATTTTCTTACTTTATGTTCATGTATATCACAGCTTCTAGTTGAATGCGGAGTTGGGATTGCTGTGCTTGTCAGATGCTTTGTTCATAAGAAGGATACAGAGTATCTGATAGCTGAAAAGCTTGGAGCTGGATTCACTCGAGCTCCATTTGCTACAATAGTGGTACATTTGCTCTCTTTTTCTTTCAGAGTTTCATCCTTCATCTCAAATAAGATAACTGAAATAAATTTTACGTAACTAAAATTACTTTTAGCATATGATATGTATAGTTTGCAGAAACATCTCATGTATAGTTTAAAATACTGGATTCTTCCCATTGATGGGAGGGAGATCATAATTGGCTTGAAATGTAAAATTATGCACTTCTATTATATATTAAAATTTCTGTTTTTTGTTAGTGATTTGGGCTTGTATATTTATCAGTTGTGTTTGACTGAAGTTTATTGGGAAAAACCTAAGTCCTACATAGAAAAGATATAAAGCTTGATAAGAGTTTATAAAGAGAGGTATCCTTCTCACAAGCTGATTTTGTAAGGATGAGTTAGTCCCAATATAAAAACTTAATATGGTATTAGAGCCTATCAATTGGGCCACCCACCTATTATATACATGCACCAAGCCCAATAGTGTTGGGCGTGAGGGGTGGGTGTATTTGGAAAAACCCATGTCCCACAGAGAAAAATATAAGGCTTGATAAGTGTTTATAAAGAGAGATATTCAACATAATTTTCAAGTACTCGTTGTCTAATCTTTGACATCATTGAGTAATCGAGTTATTAAATGTTACTAAATTCGAAACTTTTTCATATTCATTCCTCAATAAAATGTGAATTGTTTAAAAGATTTGAAGATATGAGTTTCAATGTTTTATGCAATTTTCAATCCTTTAACAGGCCATATGCACAGCAGTTTCTTTCCTTGCAATTATACCTCTGGGAGAGCTATTCTTTTTTCATATGATCTTGATCCGAAAGGTATAATCATCATCCTTTCCTCCTAATTACATATTATCATCAACATACTCTAAGCTGTCATTTTCTCTTGCAGGGTATTACAACGTATGAGTATGTCGTTGCAATGAGAACTCTGACCGAACCACCTGGTCCTTCCGTTGACGCGGGTGAGCAGCAAAGTCTACCTTCATCTCCTACTGGGTCATCTGTCACTGCAATAAGCGGAAGAAGCTCTGTCGGAATGAGTTTGCAAATCAAAGGTGCCTGGTGTACACCTCCAAGAATCTTTATGGATCAACAGGTACTGCCATATTTGTTCAATTGATTGAATTATATGATTAGAAACTTTGTTTTGAGATGAATAACCTATCTTCAAGCATTACAAATAGATGATTACAGTGAGAGATAAGGAGGATTGAGTTGAACAAAACAATGCATATAACATAATAGCATCACTCGTAATAGTTGGCAGTAAGTGCTTCATTATTGGTTATGTACAAGGCTATATATGATTTTCAATGGTTAATGGAAATAAAATACAAGTAGAGTTAAAGTGCGTAATAATTTAGAGCATACACGAGAGCAGTGTTGTTAAATATCCGGTATAGGGCCGGTATACCGGTATTGCATATCGGGATTTGGCTCTCCCGTACGAAAGCCGGTATGAAATATTGATTAAATGCTTGCCCAATAAGAACCGTCACATAACTTTGTTGGATGTTGATCAAGTGTCTGCTCTTGAATAAGCAGGATGAAATTATACATCATTTGGAGCCAGGCCGTTTACCATCTACCGTGGATCCAGATGCAATACAACCACCTGACAAAGGGAAAAAATTGAACCAGCGCCCTGTGCGAATAAGTGCATGGAAACTTGCAAAATTAGATTCCAATGAGGCAGGTAAGGCATTAGCTAAAGCTCGAGCCTCATCATCCGTGCTTCGTCCAATTAGTTCTCGATCTCATGCATATGATGTAGATCATTTATCAAGTAGCAATGTGAGTGGAAGAAGCAGCCCTATTAGCAACCAGGGATTTCATAACAAATATGATCCAGCAAGCACATCAAGATTATCTCCTTCCAAGAGCTCGTACCCTCCCAGTCAAGCAAGCAAGGAAGATTTAGATGCATGTCAGCACAGTATGAGCAACTTTAGCAGTCCACAAGTCTCCAACCTAACTCCATCGCCAATGCAGAGACCAGGTTTGAACAGAGATCATTTCAACCCCATGTATCAGCAACCATCTGCAAATCAGTCTCCTTCATCAGCTAAAGGAAGCGAAGGGGGGAATATAAATCCAGTTCATGGAAATGGTGCACGTGTGCCAATGAGAAATAACAGCTTAGCTGTTTCAGAGGATAGAAGATCGTCCGTGTTTTGGGATCCAGAAGCTGCACGGTTTGTCCCAAACTCATCTAGAGTTCAAGGCAGTTCTCAGATTCCTGGAACAGAGTTGATGTACACTGGTCGTTCTATATTTTTTGGCAGTCCCGTTGTGAATGAACAGTCAAATGCAAGAACAGGAAACAGCAGCTCAGTAGCTGGTGTTTCAGGCAGAGATAATACAACAAGAGATTTTCAAACAGGTAGATCACGTAGAGCAAGGTTGTCAGAATCGAGAGTTTACGTTAACTCTTTTTGCCTAGGTAAAATCGAAACGTAAAATCGAAACGTAAAATCGTCGATTTTACCTCATATTAAAATAATATTAATTTTATATACATAACATGTATATATACTTATATAATACTATAATGCATTAATAATTTAAAATGTCATAGCTAAAATATACTAAATCACCATAACAAAATATAATATTCATAAAAATTGGGTTCTTTTAAAAAAAATTGTCAATTTTTTATTTTTTTTTATTTTTTATAAAAAAGGTAAAATCGTCTCAAAGAATTTTAAAACCATGGATTTTACACGATTTTGCTACGATTTTACACGATTTTACAGATTTTACTACGAGTTAAATCGTGTAAAATCGTTCCAGATCACGATTTTAGCAGAAAACGATTCTACCAGCGATTTAACTCGTTTTTGCTACCTAAAAACGTAAAAACTATGGTTTTTACGTTTTAAATCGCGATTTTAACAACCTTGACGTAGAGGTGCCCAGCTTCCAGTGTTTGTTCCTGGTTATTCCCAGCAAAACAAATTCTCTTAGGGTATATGTTTTGGGTTGATGGTATAACGTCGAATAGAATGGAATGTGATAACATCCATTTTTAAAATCTAAATAGTAGAATGTTAGCCATTCCATTCTACTCCATTTAACCATTAATTGCAATTTTTTCTTCTCTTCCTTTTTATTTGAAAAAAGAACCAAAATCATGTTATCCTGCACTTTTTAATCCATGTCTTGTTGCCACCGCTTAGTTTAGTTCATTCGATATTCCACTGTATAGGCTAATGGTTCATAACATTTCTCTGTACGAAAATACTAGTAATTTATTGACCACTGTAATTGCATTTCAGTAATTTAAGTTTGGATTTTACCATAGGGTGTTTTAGATATGCTAAAGAAAAATTCAGGGTTTTATTTCTCTTTATTCTTTTATAGGCGGAAATGATTCATTTCATTTTTTTAATACTTTTTTTTAGTGTATTTAATTTTAGCTTTTTTTTTTGGTTTACAACAAACTTTTATATCACTTTTTTTTATATGTGAAATGATGTTATAAAAAAAAGTATTTGATGTTAATGGAAATATAAATAAATAAAAAGTTAATTGAATAATGATAATAACGATTTGTTTACAAAATAGTGATGGTAAAGATATCATTTCGGTCCCCAATCAATGTTTTGTAGATCTCGAGGCTGCCTTAACTATAGTGACTACTGAGTCTCTCCGAAATTTGTACCAAAAAAAATGTGTATGTGTATGTTCAATTTTAAAAAGGCAAGTAAATATGTAACGAACAAATCTGAATCTGATTGTGAATATTGATTTGCAGAAGGATCAATAATTATGTGTACCTATTCAATGTTAAAATGTAAAAATGGCAAGTTAATATGTAACGAACAAATTTCGGTTTGAATAATAACTTGAAACGCAATCAACAATTACCCTTCCCATTCCATTTCAATCATATCGTAATCTTCCCAAAACAAAAAGGAAGAAAATAAAACAGAATCAAATAATTAATTTCATGCTATAATTATGAAGGCCCATGATGAAGGACCAACATCTCTCTACTTATTATATAAAAACATCATAAGCTGCTACTTTCAATTCCAATTCCAATCCTAATTCAAAAGAGTTTGTTCATTCATCTCCTTTGCTATTATCATTTCAATTGAAATTCAAGTCCTATTCTACGTTCATACATATGTATCCTCATGCAGGCATGGTAAGCTGTAACAAACATTCATTTTATTTATCCCTTTGTTATTGCTATTGATTTACTATGCATCTCTTTTTATAAGCACTCTCATCCACTCACAAAAGTTTCCTGCCGTCAGAATAATGCATTCACATATTTGAGACATCAGTAGTTTTTCGATCAATATCACATTTTATACAAAATAGCAAACTTAAATCTTGATTCTTAAATTTTGAGGGAAAACTATTGATATTCTGACCGTGTGAATGCGAAAAATTTCAATATTACTAATGATTTTTTATATTTATAATTATTGGTGCAGCCGAGACACGGGTACTATTACCCAAATCATCCACACCCTAACACATTCGGTTACTATGATCATCACCATACTATATTTGACCAAGCTAATAATATGGTGGAAAGAAATCCATATCCATTTGATGGACCAAATTTTGATAGAAGAATGGTGCAACAAGGTGGTTATGATCGTTATGGAAGAATAATGAGGCCATATCCCTATTATGATTCTAGATATGTTTTTCATGGAAGAGTTGATCCATTCACTAGTTACCAATCTTACTATGAGACTCCATTATTATCTTACCCTCAACCATTGCCTGGTCCAGAGATACACCCATTTTATACTCCAGGTTGGATGTGCACTATTATGTGATATACCTAGCTTGGTGAAATTTTAATTAATAAGATGCTGTCCCAAATTTTTATGGGGTTTAGAAATGTTTTAGTTTCCTTTGTTTATTAACCTCTATCACAACGAGGTTATAAAATACAATTTGGTTTGTTTTTATTTTCGACCAAATACGATTTGGTATGTTTGAACATCGATGTTTCTTTTTTTACGGGAACATCGATGTTGGTATTATTAATATTTCTTTTTTCTTCTTAATACAATGATATGCGGATTGTGATGCTATTTTGCTGGATATATCATTATCTCCATCTCTTTTCTAAATCTTTATCTCTATTTTAATTGCACACTCTCTTTTTATTACTCCCTCCGTCTCAAAACTTTGGTTCTCTTAGAATTTTGCACGCAGATTACAAAATAATAAAGATCGATAAATTAAGTCATTTTTACATTACTTTATTTAATTAATGATTTAGTTTTAGTAAAAGTACAAATGATAAAATATAATTAAAGAGTGGGGTTAAGAGAGAGTTAGGAGAAATTAAAAAGAAAACGAGAGAAATCAATTTGCATTTTGCTTGAGGCATGTTGTGTTAATTTATATTTCAGTTTTTGTTCAATCTCTTGGCTCCAGTTTGTCCAATTGTATGTACCTTTGCGAGTTTACATGTAAAGAAGTTGTCTGTTCGGTGCATTAGTTTTTAGCTGATCAAACACATCTTAAGCGATTAGAATGAGATCTAAACCCAAGAGTGTTTAGATGAGATGAAGCGGGTCTCTTCTAACTTAACCAAGATCCGATCTCTAATTTGGATATACAACGACAACGACTTTAAAACTCTTACACTCATTTGGGTCTCATAATACTCGAGAGATTAATCTCTGCAATTACGCGACGAGATACTCGGTTTACACCCAAAATAACAATGAGACCTCAATCAATTTTTTTGGTAGACAGACGAAATTACAATAATCATTGAAAACTCACACATACAAGTGGAATAGCTGGAGTTTTAATTCTAACGACCTAATAATTTTGACATTTTTACTAGTGAAAAACGTAGGAAAATGGTTATGCGATATACTTTGTATGTAATAAATAATGTTATTGCCATTTGTCATTACATATCATTAATTAAAAACCATAGGCGGGGCAGAGGCTGAAATTAGTCATTTAAATGTGTGTAATCAAATCCATGATAGCGTCACTTGTTCCTCTCCATTCATTTGCAGCGGTTAGTTAGAGTTAGAATAGAATGCAACAATGGAAAACACAATTTGATTCACCCTTGCATGTGTTATGTCACATGACATGATCATCAATACAACAATTTCGATCATTACACCTGCATGATCACAAACAAAGAATTAATGCACGAGGATGTCATCAAACAATTTGTGTCCTCCATGTTTTTTGATTCATACAAAACTAACACTCTAAACAAATTCTCATAATCATCATTACAATTATCATATAATAATTATATCCAGCATTGTCAAATAATTTTCAATTGCCAATAATAAAATATGGCGGGAGGAGGAGGCGGCGATGTCCGGATGCTCGATGTGACTCCTACATGGGCAGTCGCTGCGGTTTGTGCTGTTATCGTTATCATTTCCATACTCTTGGAGAAACTCATACATAAATTCGCAAAGGTACTTACATATATAAAAATCATGTTAATAATTTGTTATTTAACATTTTTTTATATATATGTTGTGGATCATATGTAATATTGAATTTTTTCAGGTGTTTGAAGAGAGAAAGAAGCATGCTCTACTAGAAGCTCTTGAAAAGATTAAAGCCGGTAAGAAAACCACGAGGAACACGAAATAATGACTTTTCTCCCGTGTTTATCTTCGCTAGAGTATCTCTTGTACTTTTATCTTAATATTAAAAAAAATAATAATAAAATGTTTGGTTTTGTTAATTAATTTAATTTGTTTGCAGAGCTTATGGTTTTGGGATTTATATCATTGTTATTAACATTTGGACAAAACTACATATCAAAGATGTGTATTCCACAGAAGTATGGAAATACTATGCTACCATGTCTTCCCGTTAGTCAGAGGATAGGCGAACATCCAGGACCGGCACTTGAGCCTAAAACGAATGACCGCGATCCTCCTTCGACTGAACATGAGCCTCCACCGACAGAACATGAGCCTAAAGCAACGGAACATGAGCCAACACCGAAGACACCTGCTGGTGAGGGTGAGGCTAAAGGCGAACATCATCGCAGGCTCTTATCATATGAACGCAGGTTTCTCGCTGGTGGTGGTGGAGGGCCGGGGTGTAAACCGGTAATCCCTTACCATTAGACATTAACAAGTTCAATTGTTAAAAACTTTCGTTGTGGAATTGAATGTTGGTTGTTTTGTGTAGGGGTACGTGCCTCTTATATCAGTGAACGGGTTACATCAGTTACATATTTTCATTTTCTTCTTGGCTGTCTTCCATGTGATATATAGTGCCATTACGATGACACTTGGTAGAGCAAAGGTTGGTTGGTATTGATTTAGGTGCATAAACATCTTTTTATTCATTCTTAGAAAATTTGTTTATTTTGTCATTCTATTATATTAAGAATCTTTCATTCCTTATGGCAGATTAAAGGGTGGAAGGAATGGGAACAAGACCATGTCGTCGATGAAGATGCCTTGAATGGTAAGGCATTGACATATGATTATGGTTAGGTTCTCATTTTGTTTAACATATGATTAATTCTTAATTGTGTGAGTAATAATTGTTCAGATCCTAGAAGATTCAGGCTTACTCATGAGACATCCTTTGTAAGGGATCACAACAGTTTCTGGACAAAAACACCTATTTCCTTCTATTTTGTAAGCAATCATCACAACCAACTCAAACTTATATCTATTTTGAAACAAAGTATTGAGGCTGATAATATGAACATAAAAAATTATTAGTCTTTTCATGTTTTGGCTTCGATTTACTGTCAATAAGATGTTTCTGAACAAATTTTCAGGTATGCTTCTTTCGACAATTTTTCAGATCGGTTCGAAGGGCTGACTACTTAACAATGCGACATGGATTTGTTTCTGTTAGTGATTTTTCAAATGCATTATCAATATTATATATGCCTGTACTATTTGTCTTCTTTATATATATATAAACTTGTGTCCCTATTCTTATTTGTAGGTCCATTTAGCACCTGGAAGTAAATTTGATTTTCAAAAATATATCAAGAGGTCATTAGAAGATGACTTTAAGGTAGTTGTAGGAATCAGGTAATTTTGACAAATTTGCTAACACTTGGGTACAATCATGTCTTTATTCTTGATTCTCTTGATATCTTTGGTTTCTTTTAATGTGTGCTTTCATGATTTTGACAGTCCAATACTTTGGGGATCAGTGGTGTTATTTTTGCTCGTAAATGTCCACGGTTTGTCTTTGACCTAATTAACTCTTGATTGGTTTCTTATTTGACACTTAAAAATTTCATATTTCCATACCTTGTTTTCAGGTTGGCATGCTGCATTTTGGGTTTCTTTTCTTCCACTAGCAGTAAGCGTCTATTTAGTTTCAATGCGTGCGTCTGCGTGTATGTATGCGCAATTTCTATTCTTAGAGAAATAAAGGACTAATGATTGATTTACTTGAAGGTGATTCTTGCTGTTGGAACAAAGCTTCAAGCAATTATAACTAGAATGGCACTAGACATAAAAGAAAGACATGCAGTAGTGCAAGGGATCCCTCTTGTACAAGTATCCGACAAGTATTTTTGGTTCGAATGGCCACAGTTAGTTCTTTATCTCCTACATTATGTCCTCTTTCAGGTATTCATTCTTCTTCTAATTATAATCACTATTTGGTATATCATTGAATATTAAAATAATTTCTTACAATTTGATGATTTGTTTTACATGTTCAGAATGCATTTGAGCTGACATTTTTCTGGTGGACATGGGTAACATTATAAATAGTTTCCATTTTTTTTTTCATGTTATGATTGTGTATTTTTGCTTCGAGACCCTTAAAAAACACTTCATTTCGGTGCAGTATGAATTTGGATGGGCGTCTTGCTTTTACGAGGATGATAGTCTTATGATTGTGAGAGTCGCTCTTGGGTACGCGCAAAAGTTTATGTCTATATATTTAATATGACTCATTAGTCTCTACATGCGCGCGTGTAGATGATACTGAATTTACATAAAATTGAATTATGCAGGTTGGGTGCTCAATTTGTTTGCAGCTATATCACACTTCCTCTCTATGCTTTAGTCACTCAGGTGAATTCATTTTTACTATATTGGAAAATTCAATGAAATGAAATGAAATGATGAATGAGAATATTAATTTTTGTTGTTGTGGTGATTCAATAATATCAGATGGGATCAACAATGAAGAGATCAATATTTGATGAACAAACATCAAAAGCATTGAAAAACTGGCGTAAACACGCAATGCATAAGAAACCTTCAAAAAAACATGCAACGGTGGAAACTCGAACATTAGGAAGTGGTGGTAGCCCAATGGAATCACCTATGCATACAGAGTTAGATGATGTAAACATCGAAAGCGCTGAAACAGAATTGCAGGAGCATGGCACCGCCACCATAGTAACCAGCGTCGATCGAAATGACAACTATGATAACCGTGACCTTCTAACCGGACCTTAATTCACATCATTCTTATAATCTTTCACGGATGCGCCTTGTGTAGAATGGATCAAAGTAGCAATGAAGGGCTATGATAATTGTTTGCATTTGTATTTAATTGATTTGAAACTCAATGAATTGTCTGCAATTGTAAATAATTACCCGTTGATGCAGCTTGGATTCAACGGAGTATGTCTACTAGTATTAGCAAACTAGCTTAAGTTAATGCATTCATAATTTTGTAGCAGCACATTTCAGATTAGTTATATTTATGCTTGTAATTGTAACTTTGTAAGATATTTCATGAATATGAATGATAAAGAATTACTCTAGAAATAATTTTGACTATATCATCAATTTCTATTAAAATTTATCATACGTCCATTTTACTTTTGGTTGAAGATATCATAATCAGAGTGTTTGACACTAATGACTCTACAAAATATCATAAAACTTTACTAGACTAATATCTGTCCGGGGTCCATAAGACAGTTTAAGTGCCAATGTTGAAATTGCTCAGTTCCAAACCTGAAATTCTCTCCTTTGTGTATTTGATTGAGTTCCTCTACTAAGTTAGGTGTTTGTTTCTCTGCATATAGACACACAAAATTCTCTGCCCAGGTGCCTATGTAACAAGTTTCTAGTCCCTTTTTAAGAGTGTGTTATGCGGAAACAGAACACTGCCATATCTTGAACAAATTTAGTGTTGCTTAATCAACTGAACCACTTAATAGATACTATACATTCATTTGAAGTTATATGATAAAATTTCAAATAATTATAAAATTTTGAAGAGTTGATTTACTTAATAATTTGACTAGGACAATCAATTTTTTAATGTAGTTTAGTAGTTAGACTCATACGTCTTAAATGTGGAGAAGTGGTTAAATTTGAGGTTCAAATGAATCCATCATAAAATATTCCTACATGTATCAACTAAGGTGGATTAACCGGAAAGAAGTATAACAAGGACCAATCTGTTATAATAATCCTAAATAATATGAAAGACACATGTTACTATTAATGTTGAAATATCTATCCAAAATATCATTCTTTACTTCATGTAAAATACACACTTTGAAAGTAATAAAATCTGATCCAAACTTCTCAATTCTCTTCATTTTCATAATTAGTATATATATATATATATTAATAGTATTATAACTATTTTAGTAATTTATATCATTCTATTAGTCACTAAAGAAATATTCAAATTTTCAATTTTCTCCACAATCAATAGCTAATAATGTTAAAAAATAAATAAATAAATAAATAAAAGGGTATATGGGTAATTTTGGAGAGGAGAAATTGAAGAATGAGAAACGGATAGAATAGAAAAGAGATGGTGAGCGGTGAGGTGTGTATTGGCCATATGACTTCCCTTTGTAGTTGCAGTGCCAATTCAGTAACTTGTCTGTCAAACAAATGGAACGGAGGTGGTTCTAACATACGACGACGCCCATTCACGGTGGTCGCACTTTCTCAATCCAGAAGGTCCACCGCCATTTTTATTTCATCTTTGCCTTTCACCTTTCTTTTCCTCTCTCCTCCACCGCCTGCTGAGTCCCGAGAAAGACGCAAAAAGAACAACATTCCCATCGATGATTATCTCACTTCCCGTACGTATTTCCGAAATTATTATTGTTTTGTTTTGTTTTTAATTTCATGTTTTTGGTAAACCATGTATAATAAATGTGACTAGTTAATTTAATTCTCTTTCTGTATTTTGTGATGATGTTTGATCTAGCTGATGGATTAAAATACTATGATTTTCTTGAGGGAAAAGGTCAAATAGCTGAAAAAGGATCAACTGTTCAGGTTTTTTAACTTTTACTAGAAAGGGGGAAACATGTTACATGTTAGTTACTACTCTTCTAGTATTATTTACTTTTCATTTCATGTTCTTCCTAACAGGTGCACTTTGATTGTTTATATCGGGGAATTACAGCTGTTTCAAGTCGAGAATCTAAAATCCTAGCTGGGAATCGTGTCATCGCTCAGGTTCCAATAATTAACCTCTCTAGTTTGTATTTGTATGTGTGTCCGACGATCAATTCAAGTTGCGAATATGACCTAATAATGTGTCAAATAGTCTCATTTTAAGTTTTCTATAGGCAAGTGTTAGTGTATTAGTTGTTATGTTAGTATTTTGTCTTTCGCTTGAGTTTGAATCTCAATCCTTTAACTCTTAACTCAAACCAGTTGAATCACCTGAACCCCAGTTTCATTTTTAGTTATGTCTCCAAGTCATATTTTAGTTGATTGTGCTGAATGTTGATGAATGCTTGCTTTATGCTCTTGAAAGCCATATGTATTCAAGGTGGGAGCTCAACCGGGAAAGGAAAGGAAGCGTGAATTTGTAGACAACCCTAATGGTCTATTCTCTGCACAAGCTGCACCAAAACCTCCAGCAGCTATGTACACGATAGTTGAAGGAATGCGAGTTGGCGGAAAGGTGATTGAAACATCCCTTTTGATTTTTGTTGTGGTGTGTGTCATCTAATGTTTTTTATTAGCTAAATCATGTGTCATTTCTTTTCTTGTTCTTATTGTTCTCTCATTGATGGTTGCAGAGAACTGTGATTGTTCCTCCTGAAAAAGGGTATGGACCAAAGGGAAAGAATGAGATTCCGGTAAAGACCTGTTTTTGTCATCTCATTTTTTCTACCTTTGATGCTTATTTAACTTATATTTTGTTGCTCTTTGAAGATTTAATGTCCTTTTCAAGTGAATCTATCTCTATTCTAACGAAACATAAATATGGACATTAAGTTTAGAAATACTTGTTTTCTTTCTATTCCTAAGTTTAAAACCACATTCTGTATCCTGTAATCTACATGTTAGCTAAAATGACAAACCTACAACACATGCTTCTTAAACTTTGTTTATGTTGTTGCAGCCTGGAGCTACATTTGAATTAAATATTGAACTTTTGCAAGTGGCATCTACCTGAAGAATGAGCCTGAGCTGATTCTTATGAAGAACTTAATCATTTAACTTCAGTATTTGTACCCTATGAAGCTGCGTCCTACGGCTATTCTTTTCACATTGTCGACTAGGGAGATTTTTTTTCCTTTCACAAAATGATTATTTTGAATTATACTTGTCTTCGTTCTTGTATCCAAAGAAATACTTGTCTTCCATCTCTCGTGGCAGCAATTTGATAGGGATGTCAATATATATTTGGATCAATTTTTGTATAGTATGGATTATAGAAAAGCTTTAATTTTAACTTATTGATTGTATTCCTTCCCCAAAATCTAATGCTTCTCCTTGCATAGACTATTTTGATGGATAATTGCTGTCCTCATCGTGTTTCCAGTGGAATGAAGAGATTATCCTAAACGATTATTTCTTCATTCCATCCATGGAGGGTTCATCATTTAGGGAGAGGCCTTTTCGGCATAACTTGGTTGCGTCTAGTTGAAATGGTTTTGTCTTTAAAAACAGGTAAACTTTCTTTTAAACATGATATGCAAGTCACAGCAGGCTTTGGTGGTTTGATTCGGAAAGGAGAGGTCATCGGTTATAGTGATTATTTGGGTATTGTTGATAATACTTTTGTTGAGCTTATGTCGTTCTATCACGGTTTGAAGTTTGCTAGAAACCTTGGTTACAATTATATTTTGTGTTACTCGGACACTTTTTTAGATCTCGTTTCTAAGGGTTACTGTTCCTACCACTGCTATTCGGAAGTTATAATTTATCGTAGTTGGATTGAGATGTTACCCTCTTTCACTATTAGGGAACACAATTAAGTGTGCATATTATCTTGCTAAATTGGACTCGGCTAATGATGTCAAAATGTCAATTTGGGAGTCATCTCTTGAAGAGTTGAAAACACATTCTTTTGTCTAATGCTTTAGAAGTGTTCCAACCTCTCTTTTTTTATTTTATATTAATAAATAATCTATTAGGGGAAAGTGTCTAATCCTTTCAATAAAGCGATAGAAGAAGACACTTTATTCCCTTCGGCCTTAATTATAAGCAAATTTTAACTTTTTAGATTCATTAGATAACTAATGTATCTAGCCTTATAATTAAGGCCGGAGGGAGTACTTCTTTAGCCTACGTTAAGATGGAGCAACTGTTGAGTGACGATTGACCGAATAGAGTTTAATCATGAAATTAGGTACAAATATACCAGTAAAAAAATTGTAGAAACCATTGAAGGAGGAGTAGTAACGGTACAATGAAGCACGCCTAGTACATAAGTGAATATGGATTACATGGATTTGTACTGATCCACTTTCGAGTGAGGATTGCTCCATTATGAAGAAAGGACGCATAGAGCCTCTTTTATTTTTTTGACGCATGGAGCCTATCTTATTATATAAAATGGGGTGTACTTTCTTCATTTGATGCGCACTACATTATGAATATGGATCACATGGATTTGTATTGATCCACTTTCGAGTGATGATTGCTCCATTATGAAGAAAGTACGCATGAAACCTCTCTTATTTTGTTGACGCATGGAGCCTCTCTTATTATATAATAAAGGGGTGTACTTTCTTCATTTGATGCGCACTATATTTTATTTTCTATTCCTAAAAGAATTTTTAGTAGGATTAAGCCCTGTGATGATACCGCGAAAAGCTAAAGACTTTGAGATAGTTAATTAAAATTGACTCTATTTTTTTGTTCATTTTGTTTTTCCACATATGTTAATTAATTAAATTATAAGCTAAATTTTTATTATATTTTTTTAGTAGAAGTTATAAGTTAAAGTTGAATTTAAGTGATTAAAAAAAATTATGAATTCTTGACAAAAAAAAAAGTTATGAATTTATTACTGGTGCACAAGATGGTAAAAATGAGACGATAACATTCGAAGAAGAAAGAAAACAACAGTAGCAGTAACTAGTTTACAATTGCTGGCCTCTTTGAGTTTCAGTGAGAGAGCAAAGAGCGTTTTGGTTTGGTAGTATAGTGCACTGTGAATGAGCTGAGACGAAGAAGCACGATGAAGATGAAGTTGAATCTGTTTTCGTTTCTTTTCACATTTACCATTCTATCCTCCCATGTCCTCTCCGATCTCATCCTCACCAAGGTTGACCGTCGTGTAAGTCTTCTCTTCTTTTAGGGTTTCGATCTTCGCTGTTTCACTCTTTCCGTTTTTTCTACATTTCATTCCATTGTCAATGGTTTCGATTTCAGAATCAACGATTCATTTCAATTTCTCCGATCTACATTTCATTCCACTGTCAAATGTCTATGAAATTCTCATGCTGATTAAAATCAAAATCATAGAAATTCGAAATTAGCATTTATTCATGTGTAATAATTATCGCTGAAATCTTCGTTTATGTATTATTTTTCTGACGATTGTTTTTCTATTCTTTGCAGATTGATCTGTCAACACAAATTGTCCGCACCACTACTACTCTAAAGGTGCGATCGATATATTTGATATTATTTTTTGATTTATTATTTCAATGCAAAAGTTTTCACTCTTGTGCAAATGAGAAGTTTATATTTGAAATCAAAACTGTTTTTGAAAGCCACTTGTCGAATATAATTGCTGTGTGCCATTTGATATTGTGATTTACTCTTTTTCTTATTATCTTCCTTGTGTTGCACTTTCTGTTTATTTTTTGCAGGTAGAGAATGCAGGGTCTGATATTGTATCAGAAATCTTGTTGTCCTTTCCCGAAAACCATGCAATTCACTTGGCATACTTGTCGGCAACACTTAATGAAGGAAGGGGAAAGGCGAAACCATCTTCTGGTGTTGGTTTACCTTATGATGAAGTTGTCAGCCCTAAAGATTTTCCCAATTCCTTGAAAGTTTACTCCGTAACTTTACCTAAAGGCCTTGGGAAGGGCGATAGTCTGACGTTGGATGTCTTGGCTGTTTTCACCCACATATTGCAACCATTTCCAGAGAAAATTAGTCAAGCTGACATCCAGCTTCTGCTTTTTCAAGAGACTGCACACTATCTTACTCCTTATCCTGTAAAGGTTCAATCACTCACTGTTAAATTACCTGATGCAAGAATAGAGTCCTACTCAAAACTGGAAAAGACAAAACTACAGGGATCTGAATTGAAATATGGTCCATATGAGAATCTTCCTCCATTTTCATACTTGCCAATGGTTGTCCACTTTGAGAATAATCAGCCTTTTGCCGTTGCTAAAGAGTTAGTGCGGGAGATTGAGATATCTCATTGGGGCAATGTGCAGATCACAGAGCATTATAATCTTGTTCATGGCGGTGCTCAGAGCAAAGGAGAATTTTCTAGGTTACCTTTTTTCTGTGATTCTGAATTATTAGTGCTGTTAGCTTGACACGAAATATTAATTCATTTTCTGCTGCAGGCTTGACTATCAGGCCAGGCCGTATGTAAGAGGTGCATCAGCCTTTAGGCGTCTTGTTGCCAAGCTGCCACCAAGAACTCATTCTGTGTACTACAGGGATGAAATCGGCAACATTTCCACTTCTAATTTGTGGGGTGACTCAAAAAAGGTGGGCATTATCATGTTTGATGAATGTATAGTCTTCAATACTGTTGCTAGCATTTGTTAAAATAATTATTCTTTGAAAATTACAGACAGAACTGGAGATCGAACCTAGGTTCCCAATTTTTGGGGGCTGGAAAACTGCCTTTACCATTGGGTACGGGTTGCCACTTCAGGACTTTTTATTTGGAATTGATGGAAAGCGCTTCCTTAATATCTCTTTTGGTTCCCCCATTAATGAGTTGGTGGTTGACACTCTTATTGTGAAGGTGGGTGAAATCATTTTATCTTGTCAATACATAATTTTACTCTCTTGTATGTTTTTGTTTTTGAGTTGCAAACTTGGAATGCAATCTTTGGAGAATTTATCTGTGAGTTATGCAACATCACATGAATTTATTTATCTAAATATTAACTTTTCAGTTTTCATTGATTAAGTTTGAGAATATATGCATGAACTCTAATTGTTTTGCACGAGTTTAACAAGTGACCACTTCTTGACCATAGAGTTGTTTATCATTCCTAAATTCAAAATAATTTTACCATGATTCAGTTCCTTGCAAATCTTCCTGCTTTTTCTTTCTCTTTGGTTGTTGTCATTGTAATATATGGTGTATATATGACTTACTATCAATCCGCCTGGTGCTTGCAATTTTCAGGTTGTTTTGCCCGAGGGTTCAAAAGATATTTCACCAGCTGTTCCATTTCCTGTGAAACAAAGACATGAGGTATTACTATTCTCATATCTTCTTCCACACCATAGCTGATAGAGATCTATGTCATTCCCTTGTTTGGGTTTTATAGTCGATTCATATAATTGTTGCAGACAAAATTTTCTCACTTGGATATTGCTGGTAGACCTGTTGTTGTGCTAGAGAAGAACAATGCTGTACCTGAGCACAATGAGCATTTTCAGGTATATTACTGTTGCATCTTTGTGGGACTAAAAGTTAAAAATTTAACTAGCCAGCCACCAACAATATAAAATGCATTTTTAACTTAATATGATCCACAAAAATCTTGTTTTTATTTAAGAATGATATTAATATCCTGAATTTCATGTACTGGTGGTCCATTATTGACTTGGGCAACTCACCGCCAATATATTTCATTTGGAGTTTTCTTTTTTATTGGGAAAAACTTAAGTTTCACAATGAAAAGAAATAAAGCGTGAAAATAGTTTATAAAGATATCTCCCAATTTTCATGCTAATTTTGTAAGAATGATTTAGGTCCAACCAATATAAAAAACATAATATGGTATCAAAGCCTATTCATTGGGGTCACCCACCAAATGGTCCATGCACAAAGGCTAATATTGCTAGGTCTGACTCTGATAAGCTATGAAGCATGGACACTGGTGAGTGGTGATGCACCGACACCGTTAATAATTTGAAAAAATGACATAATGTAATCATCAGTGTCGGTATCCGACGACGGGACACGCCTAATCTGAGGAGTGTCCGTGCTTCAGTGGTGAGTGCATAGAGAAAACTCAAGTACTACATTGTAAAGAGGTAAGACATGAAAATAGTAGTTTTTAAAGAGGATGCACCCCTCACTTTACAGGTTGGTTTTGTAAAGATGAGTTAGACGGACCCAATATAATATAACATTATAACCTAGTTGTTCACATTTAAAAAGCTTATTTCCATTGTTTCAAGTGTTCCCCATTGCGCATCCAAATATAAAGGTTGGTGATTTTTTTAGACACGTAAACTAGAGAAGTTGTGATTTCATCACTTATTGTACAGGGTGGTTTCTTTTTAACTTATGATGATATAGCATTTATTAGGTGTGCTGACCGATTACTATTGCATGTATTGCAGGTCTATTATAAGTTCAACCGTCTTTCTATGCTCAGGGAGCCATTGATGTTGATTTCTGGGTTTTTCTTTCTATTTGTTGCCTCCATTGTCTACATGCATGCAGACTTGTCAATCTCCAAGACTTCTGCATCTTATTTGGCAAAGATCCAATGGGAAGAGGTAATCAACTTGGTGTCATTTACAAAATCTGTATTTGCAATTGATTATGGAACTTAAACAGTACACTTTTGTTTCATCATTCAGGTTCAAGCAACTATTCATCAGGTGCATACTATCATTAGCCGTTGCTTAACAACACATGACAAGCTAGAAGCATCATTGCGTGATCTTTCTAGGACAGGAGATATTCAAGCATGTAAAGCAACCCGGAAATCAGTTGATAGCTCACTGAAAGAGCTCACAAAAGAGTTGAAATCGCCAGTGGCATTCTTGCAGTCTTCACCACAAGCCGCACAAATATTACCCAAGGTCATGTTGGAAATGCTTTAAAATAAATAAAGATAGAAATGCTTTCTTCTACATAATTTTTTATTGATTTATAGTTCCATAATTTATCTTTTGGTTTTTCAGGTGGAGGAAGTTATTGCGAAGGAGAGAGATTTACAGGAGAGACTTATGGCAAAACACTCTACTGTTGTTGACTGTTATGAGAAGAAGTTAGGAGGAAGGGAAATTGAGAATCGAGTAGCTTCACATCAGCAGAAAATTACAGCTCTGAGACAAGAGATTGACGATCTTATGGACTTGATCGATGAGATATGACAGATGACCATGGTGCTTGAGATGATAACATGCTCCCATTTTGACCTTGTTTTACTCGATTTAGATCAGAATTTTTTAGCGGTTGAATGGTTTCTAAGAGGTTACTTGTGTTGTGCGGATGAGAATTTTGTGACTGTTTATTGTGTACTAGTAACTAAGTAATGTTATGATAATTTGAGCAGAAATATACACTAGAATCAATAAGGATTACAATCTTATTCGTCACTAGTTTATAAATACAAGTATCAGGAACAAAAACACGCACCACATGTACCAAAATTAATACAATCCCTATTTTGTTGGAAAAACAGGAACAAAAACATCCACAACTTATAGTATTTTGATTATTTCGTTACTAGGTATAGCTTATACCCACCAAATAATGAACCATTATATACTACAGCCTTTTACCTCCACGCGGCATTGCTCCGTCAGGCTTTCGCCCATTGCGGAAAATTCCCCACTGCTGCCTCCCGTAGGAGTCTGGGCCTTGTCTCAGTCCCAATGTGGCTGATCATCCTCTCGGACCAGCTACTGATCATCGCCTTGGTAAGCTATTACCTCACCAACTAGCTAATCAGACGCGATATTTGTTTTACACAATTTTGTCATTTATGTGATACAATTTGAAATTTGTTTAATTTATATTTATAACTTATAAATTCTTTCCTACACCAATTGCAATAATTTCTTTTTCACTCATTCAATTCTAAAGTTCACTTTTCTCTCTGTTCATTTTTATATTTATTGGACTCAACACATATTTGCAGAGATGCACTTTTAGATGGCAATTCTTTTAAAATACATCACGACCAAAAGTACATATTTAGACAAAACCAGATAAAAAAAAAGGTGTAATACATAACGAGGAAGAGTTTAGGGTGGATATTAACCAATGAACGAGGCAAAGCTTGTCAAAATAGAGTGTGGTGTGTAAGAGCTTCTGAGAAGAGGTTTAATAAAATTGAAATAAATAAAAAATAGTAATTGTTTAGAAGAGGGGGTGGGAGAAGCAACGACATGTCGTAAATTAACTGAAATGGACCTTCAACAGGCCCATATTGAGTCCAACAGTATCGTTCCTCTAGGGTTTCGTGTAATAAATATTAAATAAAAAAATAAAAATTGAAGTGGAAGTGAAGTAAAGATAATAATTGAGAATCAAGTTCCATTTTCAATTTTATTATCTGGATAGATAGATAGATAAAAAAATGGAGACATCTCTGCGATATGGAGGTGATTCCAAAGCCTTAAAAATCCACGCCAAGCAAAAACTTCAAATCGATACCAATACCTTCTTCCAGGTAACTAACTAACTAACTAACTGCATTTTTCCAATCTTCTTCAATGTTACTATTCATTCAAATACTGTCTGTAATTAATTAATTATCCTTTTCTCTCTTCACAAGATTCGGGGAGAGCTTGACACCAAAAATGGACAACCAAATTCCTTGAGTGCTCTCATTAGGCATTTTTATCCAGATGTATGTAATGTATCTCTTAAATCTTAATTAATTTTAACTACTTTGTTAATTAATCAATTAATTAGTTAGTTAATACTGGTTGGGATGGAAACTGTTGCAGTTATCAGCAACCCTTGGAGTAGGAGTGCGATATGATAAACAAGACAGTGTAGGAGTACGGTATGCTAAAAATGACAAGTTACGCTATACTGTACGTGCTAAGAAAACATTTCTTGTCACTAATGATGGTCTTATTCACTTCAAAGTTAAGGGAACATGTGATGTTGACCAAGATTTTAAAGAGGTACTTAATTCTTGCTTGCTTTGTCAAATTTAATGTTGAAATTTGTGTTTTTATGCCGAATGTAATGCTGAATTTTGTTTTATTTTTTGTAGAGGAAATCGAAAGGAGGGGCTGAGTTTTCGTGGAACATATTTAATTTTCAGAAGGACCAAGATATCAGACTCAGAGTTGGCTATGAAGCTTTTCAACAGGTTTCACTTCTTTCTTCTCTCAATTGCAATTTCCAATTTGCAATTATTACTGTATAAAGCAAAGTTGTGTCACACTCCGTGTTACAACTTCGCTTCGCTATATACAGCTGTAGTCATAGATTATACTAGTTATGTGGTTTGTATAATAGTTGCTATACGGTGATAGGGTAGTTGAATTTGAACAAATTGCTATTGTTTTGGGAATGTGGTATGCTATTTTCTACACAGTGTTGTTAAATACCTGCTGTAGCGGCACAGTAGCATAGCGGAATTTGAACAAACTGCTATTTTCCTTGGGCTGCAATTGATAACATTGGATGATATAGATATTAGGGCATCTCCAATGAGAGTAGAGATTCTCTCTATTTCTTAAAAGATACAAACACCTCTGTTACTGTGGTTTTGGTGTATAAATATCTCATTAATATGACCATTTTCAGAAATGTGTGTTTTGTTTATGCCTCCAAAAACTATTGTAGCAAACATCACAATTTCTTTCTAGAAATGGAGAGGATTTTTACTCCTCCAATGATAGAACCAATTTAGAGTGATCTACTTTTAGTGGACCCTATCCCACAATAATGTGTCTTTTAAGAACTTAAACAATTTTCACTCTAACGGTACAAGTCTTTAAGAACTTAAAATGGATTCCACAAGTTATCCTACATATTTATATTTCCTTATAATGTATTTCACAAGTTACCTAACAATTAACATTTAATGGTTAAGAACTGTTTCTTACACATGGTACCCACATTATACTCTTCTAAGGTGGACCTCGTAAGAATCAATTCTCACATTTAAGAACTGCTATTAAGTTGGTTTTACACACAAGTTTGTTCCTTATCATAATATGGTGTTGGGACTCAAATGCTTAGGTTATTAGCACCCATCCTTGTCAATAGGACAAAGATAAATGGGAGGGATTGAACATCCAGAGGAAAATGAGAAAAATATTGTATTTTTGCCTCTTGTTGTCCGAAATAATCTGGCAGATCACTAAATGTTTCAGGGATCACCATGGTTTTCTGTTTTTGTTGTTACATTCTCTATGTCCATGTAGTTATTGTTGGTTTTGGGTTTGCATCTTTTCTCTGCATGAGACATAAGTGAGTTAATTCTTGATTGAACTGTGTTGGCTACAAGTATTAGGCCAATGATGGAACAAATGAAATTGATGAACTTAATATTGTATTTTTGCCTCTTGTTGTCCGAAATAATCTGGCAGATCACTAAATGTTTCAGGGATCACCATGGTTTTCTGTTGATAATATGAGTTACAGTCATTTTGAATGTAGGAAAATCCTCTTGCCCCTATTTTTGTTGTTACATTCTCTATGTCCATGTAGTTATTGTTGGTTTTGGGTTTGCATCTTTTCTCTGCATGAGACATAAGTGAGTTAATTCTTGATTGAACTGTGTTGGCTACAAGTATTAGGCCAATGATGGAACAAATGAAATTGATGAACTTAATATTGTATTTTTGCCTCGTGTTGTCCGAAATAATCTGGCAGATCACTAAATGTTTCAGGGATCACCATGGTTTTCTGTTGATAATATGAGTTACAGTCATTTTGAATGTAGGAAAATCCTCTTGCCCCTATTTTTGTTGTTACATTCTCTATGTCCATGTAGTTATTGTTGGTTTTGGGTTTGCATCTTTTCTCTGCATGAGACATAAGTGAGTTAATTCTTGATTGAACTGTGTTGGCTACAAGTATTAGGCCCTAACTCTATCAACTACATCGATTTTGGCCAAGTTGAAATGTTAGATTCAGCATGGGCCAATCCTATAGTGATGTGATGTCATTGAATTGTGATGGATGGGTCAGTGCAGTTAAGTAAAAAATTAATTAATTAATGCCAACTCTTCAAATTTACTGCCATTAAATTTTTTTTCGTCTAAAAAAGGTAGATAAACTACTATAAGAAGTTGTTGGTTTTCTTCTGTTGGCATTGTTTTTTGGATTTGTGAAGTTAGCAGAACCTGTGAAGTTGCAGCTGTTCATTTTATTGAATATTTTGATTACTTACTTTTAGTTCAATGTTCCTTTCCCTAATTTTTCCATGCTATAACTCTTTTCATGTTTTGTTTCCTTAATGCTGCATTCAATCTTAAAACTCTTGTTTCAGGTTCCTTATCTGCAGATTAGGGAGAATAATTGGACATTTAATGCAGATTACAAAGGCAGATGGAATGTGAGATACGACTTGTGAGAATAGCAGAACACTTTTTCTGTAGACATGTTATGCTTATCATTTTTTGGTAGACATGTTCTGTTTATCACCCCAACCCTAATCCCCTCACCCAAGAAAAGGGACCATATGCATACATTTTAAATTTGTTCATTAAAGTGAAGTGCAATACGGTTGAAAATAAATTTGCTTATTTTTTAAAAAATTTATTTTATCATTTGTATTAGAATTCGTAAACACAAATTGGCTGGAATCAAACTAATTTCCATATGAATTAAACTACGTAAACTAGGTTAGATGCAACAATTAAGACTTATGACAGTACCCTTTGGGGGTGTAGTTCAAATGGTTGAGTTGAGACATAGCTCAAGAAGCTTGACAAGGTCCAAAAAAATTACGAAATGCAATATGTAAGCGTAACTGGTATTATAGCAGTATTTGTGGGTGTCACGAGTCTCGTGCTCGATTAAAGTCAAATTCATGTAAGCATGTTGTGTGTAAGGCTGCAGGTAAAGAAATTGAAAATTTTATATTACATGATGACGTCTACAGAATCTGCACCACCTAATATTAGTTGTACCAAGAAACATGAGTATATAATCTTTAACAAAATTAAAAGGTAATGACGTCCATATTTTGAACAAGCTTTTATATCATTTAGCCCGTATCAATTTGAACAAGCTTTTATATCATTTAGCCCGTATCAATTTTCTAGTGAAACATCACAAATGAAAAATTGAGTAACTTATGGTTGTTAGCTTGATTGTCTTGTGTATATAATCAAAATTTGAAATTTTATTCTCATTTTCAAACTTTTTATTAACTGATTTTAAGTTCATGGGTCTTATATAGTTACTAGTATATTTTTCTCCAAAATATATTCATTAATTGTTTGAGAAGAAGCCTCCTTTTATCGATCACAAACAATATCCACACCGTAATACAGATGGAATGGAAATTCTTCACACAGATTATTTGACCAATCTAGCACTACATGTGAGAAATATTGGCTTTGAAATGGAGGCTCAAGTTATGTGCAACACACATATCGAACTCGTGTATGAGTTTGAAAATAACTTGGAATGCAAGGTAGCACAAGCATTGGATTCTTCAATAACATTTTTTTTTTTTTTGAATGGCAAATTGTTAGTTGTTAGTATATTTACAATGTTATGTTAGTTTTTCTCCTTGCTAGGACTTGAACCCTGGACCTCCAACTCCTTAACCCTTAGCTAAACTAGCTTAACCAGTTGAGCTACCCATCCCACCCCTCTTCAATAACATTGATAAGAAAATATGTCCAATGCGCCTAGTTTCAGATCCATTGCTTTTGCAACACATACACGTCATTCAGACCACAACCCCATACTCCACTATTATCACACCATCAATAGAGAGTTGACCAATAGGGACTTGAGATAGATATACACAAATAGGAGATGGATAGAGCCCATTTTAAGAGAATAATTTAAGAGCTTGCTGTACTTAGGTCATTGTTCTGAACGAGAGTGAATTCTCTCAATTGTAAAAAATAATTGAGAAAATAATGTGTAATCTAAATCATTCATAATAGTAAAAAAGGATAAAGTTGGGATTGATAAAAGAAAAAAAAGGTGATTAAGGGTTGAGATATAAAAATTGAGGAAAAAAAAATGGAGAAGATCTATTCCCATTCTAAATACATTAAATAAGGTAAATTCACTCTGAGTATATTTTTATACTCAATCCAATTAAAAAATGAATTGAATTGTTGAGAGATTATACTTCAAATAGAATTACTTTAATGGAGGGAAACTATGAGAAATTAACAAAAATAACTGAATTAATATGCTCTAATAAGTAAAAAAAAATTATACATATGTCAGTATCATATTACTTACTATATGTATAAATCACATTTACTAAGAAAAGCAAAATATAATAATTTAAAATATAATTTTTTGTGTTTTTCTTGAAATAAATTTCATGGAAAGATGTAAAAGGAACTTTTATTAGTTATTGATTATGGAAAAATGAAGAGAGGGAGTAAACTAAATGTAGTTTGCATTTAATTTCATAAGAATAAGTAAAAGTAAATTTATTTACAATTGACAAAAATAAAAGTAAATCTAGAAATAATAAATGTTGATAATTTTTTTATAATTTGCGACAGAGGACATATATATGTGGGCACTTGAATTTTAAAAAGAATAATAAAATGTGGTTTCATAAAAAGGTTTTATCCTTCAAAATAAAAATGTTTTATCAAGGTGTGTAACTATTAATTTCATTTTTTATCTATACTAATATATCAAGAGAATACCTCATTTCGCGTGCATTTTTTTATTGACACTTTTGTCCTTCACTCTATTTAAATATTTGTATATGTTGAAAAATAACTTTCACATAAAACTATGTTTTCAGTAAAAAAAAATATTTTCTTAATAATTAATCACAACAAAAAAGGAGGTTAACAATTTTTTTTTAGTAAAAAAAATATCTTTTTCTTTTCTTAATAATTAAGCACAACAAAAAATGAGGTCAAGTAGTTATCAATAATTAAGCACAATAAAAAAGGAGTTTAAATAGTTATATATAGTAATAGATATAGATAACTACTTATCTATATTAGCACAATAGAGAATGTCAATTACAGAAACGGACATGTTTCCGTGCAGCCGCTAGTAAAGTATAACTATTAAATATTAAACCTAAAAAAAACCTATTAAATATTAAACTCATAAAAAATTAGGGATTAAATTGCATTTACATACATGAGTCACATCTAATTTTGTCTCACTATATAGTACCAATACTAATAATTTGTATAGAAATTTTATGAATTAAAATATTAAAAGTTGACCAAATCCGTGAATATGAATAAAATTACACCACATATACAAAATAATTAATCTCTAAACATTCATAACCAAGTTGCACATAAAGTTTTTTTTTTTTTTTGAGAAGAAGTTGTACATAAAGTTGCCTGCCGCCAAGAAGAAGAGAGGGAACAAAAGGCAATATTTACATGATAAATATTTGGAAAGTGAAAGAATTATTATAAAATAAAATAGAATAAAAGAGACAAGAAGTGTTTTCCATAAATTAAAATAAAATAAAATAAAAAAGGCAAGAAGTACAGTGCAGTTGTGATTACTACTTATATAGAGCTAACTCCAACGCAAGCTGAAACGTTAAGAAGAAGCACAAAGCAACACACAACAAACTTTTCATTTCATTCACTCACAAATCACAATCACATGACTCGTCCCTTCAGATTTCTCGACGAGCTCAACTCGTCTTCTTCTGATTCCACCGTCGTTGATTCCGATTTCGTCGTTATCCTCGCCGCTCTTCTCTGCGCTCTCATCTGCGTTCTAGGTCTCGTCGCCGTCGCACGTTGCGGTTGTCTCCGTCGTCTACGTCTCCCCTCCCCCGCCCTCGCTTCTCAAACTGCACCTCCCGCTGCAGCAAACAAAGGCGTTAAGAAGAAGGTTCTTCGCTCTCTACCCAAACTCACAGCAACAGAGGAATCCGCAGTTAAATTCTCCGATTGTGCTATCTGTTTGAGTGAATTCACCGCCGGTGATGAAATTCGAGTGTTACCTCAGTGCGGTCATGGATTCCACGTGTCCTGTATCGATTTGTGGCTCAGATCTCATTCTTCATGTCCATCGTGCCGTCAGATTTTGGTAGTTCCTAGATGCGATAAGTGCGGCGGAATTCCCGCTCCCGCCACAACTACCGCCGGGTCCAGCTCTACGCCGGCGCCGGATTGTGAAGCTAGATTAAAGGTAAGGGAAGACGATGGAAACCGATTCTTACCATAGATTTCGCATTTTCAGTTAGTTCAAATTTAGTGAATCCTTTTCTTTGTATGAAGATTCAAATCGTGTGTATATGAATGAATTTATGTATGTTTGAAAAGAATGATCAATTTATCAGATTGTGTGCAGTCATTTTTAAAAATTTGAATATCAATTAGATAATTAGAATTATCATTTAGGATTAGGGTGTAATTATAAGTTACTATTATATTGTTGCATTCGCACTCTTTGTACAATTTGCGTCCATTTTAGTTCAAGTAGAATAATTTTTTTTTTTTTCCTTCTATTATACATTACTCTCTCCGTCTCAATCTAATTGACACAGTTGATTGTTTCACGCATGTCGATACATAACTTTGATAATTAATATTTTTAATTGTATAATAGTAAAAATTATAAAAATTTGATATTTTGAAAATACTCATCGAGAACGAATCAAACAACATCTTATATGCGCGAATATTTATTTTTGTTTATTAATAGAAAAATAAGGTCAAAGCAACATATACAAATAATGCACAATAGTCAACTGTGTCAATTAAATTGGGACAGAGGAAGTGTTAATTTATTATATTATATATGCTCAAAGCTCAAGTTAAAGGGATTGAATTCGGTTGATAATAATATTAATATTCTTGTAAAAAAATATATTAATATATACAGTTTTGGCTTTATGATTGAATTTGGGTTCAACTTATCTAAATTAATAATTACTCCATGGTATTTTATTTTATTTTTAAAAAAGAAAACAGAGCTTATATTACTGAATTTTCTTACCCCATGATATTTGGTACGTATAACATGATATTAGGTGTGTTAAAAAAGCACATGATATTAGGTGTAACGGTTCTAATAAAACATGTCCAAACTAACACTCACTGAATCTACGTCATTTTTTCATTTCACCTAAACACACACACACCTGTCTGAAACAGAGTTATGCCCTTGAAGGTCATTGTTGAGAAAAGGTAATTTTAATTATGAATTATGAATACTGCTTGTTGTTCTAATTCTAAAGGTGTTGAATTGAAAAGAAAAAAGTGAGAATAAGTTGAGTGGATCGGCAACATGAATATTTTATTCGTGTATAGTGTAAATGTTTTATATAAAATCAGGGAATTGGATTCGTGGAGTACCTAACTTTCAATTTTAACTGCAAGACTAAATAGATTCTCTGACCTTAAAATCTTCAGCTCCATATTATTAAATTGCAAAAATCAATAATGAATTATTTATTTGAGATCCTTAAACAAGTAATTAGGGGTTGAATTAGTTGTTCGATTTCAGATTCTTGCATGAAAAAAAATCTAGTTGAAAGCGAGATATTATCTTATATGTATTTTCTCTCGTTTTATATATAAACAATTTATAATTTTTTAGATTTATTAAAAATATAATGTATTTAGTCAATAATATAGACTATATACGTTATTTTTTCAATAAATCTAAATATATATATATATATATATAAAAAAAAACGAAGAAAATATATTTTAAAAGTCTTTTTCACATAAATTAGTAACAAAGCGGCGATAAAAAACTTCTACTTATAAACATGTTAAAAGAATAGTGCAAAATATGAATTGCTATCGCAGATTGTAGTCATTCAACTACATGTTTTTTATTTTGGTCTTGTTACTCCTTCTGTCCCAATTTAATTGACACAATTGACTGTTGTGCACTATTATATATATATATATATATGTTGTTTTGACCTTATTTTTCTACAAATAAACAAAAATAAATATTAGCATATAAGATGTTGTTTGATTCGTCTGGATGAGTACTTTCAAAATATCAAATTTGTATAATTTTTACTATTATACAATTAAAAATATTAATCATCAAAGTTATGCATCGACATGCGTGAAACAATCAACTGTGCCAATTAAATTGGGATGGAGGGAGTAATAGCTAACATCAAAATTCTAGCTCCATATTAAATGAAAATAAGATGATGGACCTATGAATTAGTGATTTGATGATTGGAACATCAACAATGTGTGTTTGGGATTATTAAGCTAGAGAACGTACCTGGAATTTTCCGAATGTGTGTGTGGTGAAAGTGTCCTAGAATATGATATTACGGTGGAAAGGGGTGGTAGAGGAGCGTGGACCGTTGCTGCTGCTGGAAAAGTTGGGATAACAGGGACCAATCAAATTTACTATGGTATCACTATGCCTATGTCACTCTCATTGTGCCGTGTAAAGTAAACCTTAGTATTTATTTTATGACTATGATTAATACCAACCTCTTCAAAATTTCAAAGATGAACCCATATTATTATTTTTAATAAAATTAATTATTTTATAATTATATAAAAAAGAAAGATGATGTCAAAAATATATATTAAAGGTCCAAATATTTGCACCTAAAAAATACTACTAATGTCTAATGGAATACTATTTTAGAGAAAATATAAAAATATATATATATTTGATGATTTTTTTTTTAACAAAGTTTCAATAATTTTAAGTTCTTAATTAACTACTAATACTTTTTTTGACACAAGTTCTTAACTACTTATGTAAACATTAGTCAGAAGTTGCTATCTCATTTCAGTTAAAAACTCCTATCAATATGTAACCAAAAAATAAAACTCCTATCAATAAAATTTATTATTATCCATGTGATGAAACAAATTAAATTGATTGAACATGAGTTTTTTTTTCACACTATGATAACGCATAGTATTAATTAAACTCATATTTTATGTGGCATGCATGATTGCAAGTGTATGAAACATGTGTATTTTAAAACCATCTTTATAACTAAATTTCCTTAGGCTTTAGTGGCAAGAAGCTCCTTCTAATAACGTATTTGGGAAATATCGAGTTTGATTTTCAGGGGAAACAACATTTGACCAATGTGCATGTCTCTATGCACAAGTCGGATTAGTCACTCATCTTTGATGAGTCAGAAACCAGTGCGAAAGTGAAAAAAAAAAAAAAAAAACTTTGTTTTGAGATGGGATTTTCAATCTCATCATAAGGTGATTATGGTCACATGGGCATGGTTGGATTTGAATTCAAACACGGCACTTTAACATAGTACATAGGAGTCAAATATGAAGATCTTAATTTGAATAAGTACTATAAGACAATGTGGCATTTGTGTTGAATATAGAAGACAACATGAGCGGTTGAATGATGAAAGAAGAAGTCAACCACAAACACCGAATATTCTCTCTCAAGTGGTGGAGTTTTTGAGTGCTAATACTACCTTGAGCACCAAACACACTAACATGAATGTCGGTTTGACTTCTTATTATTGAAACAAAAATACTAAAATTTGGCCAACCAATGATAAAACTATAATGTACTATATATGTAGTGCCTTTGTTTGTTTATTAATTATTATTAGGTTTTTTTTTATGATATAAATAAACTTTTCAAAGCTCTTCACAGCAGGAAGACACTTGTAATTAATGTGTTTACTTCCAATCTTTCACATCTTATCACTACATATTTATATTACAAAAGTTTGCATACTTATTTCTCCTTCAATCTTATAATATTTGTCACATCTGATCATAATATTTTGGACAAAAGTAAGAAAGTAAAATGACCAAAGATTAGATTCAGAGAGAATATATATTCTTAACAATAGGTCCTGAAAATTTCTTGATTCTTCATACTATTGTTCTTGGTTTACATACAACTACGTTAATTTTAAATAAATAAACGATTGTATAGTTGCATCGAAAACTAAAAGTAACAATTTTTTGTAATATTTATTTTACAAATGTCGCTATTATTATAGACAGAGTATAATGATATTTTTGTCCATATTTAATTTCAACCAAAAAACAAAAGAAGAATCATCCATTTTCATCGATTAACAATGTTATCTTCTTCTATAAGCAAAATTCTCCACTTGTACGTAATCTATTTTTAGGTTCATGGTTCAATTTTGACAATTGTCCGTGACTTAATTTGTGGCACGTTAATATTGATGTTAGGACTTAGGAGAGCTGTTGTGTTGGTGGACAAAATTTTACAACACTCATTCATTCCAACAAAACGATGTTCCCACACAAATAGTGTTTTTTTTTTTAAGCACACAAATAGTGTTTATTAAAAGGAAAATATGTAGTATACCATATATGGCAAGTGGTGGGTGAAATTTAATACTTGAAGGAATCAAATTAAAGTTGTCCATATCAAATCTAGTGATTGTAATGAGAAGCTAATAACCCACTTATGCTCAATAAATTAGAGAATTAGGGCGAAAGGTGATTTTATAAATGAGAAATTAATATAGTATCATTGAATTAATAAGTTGCTTGACTTTGGCCTAAAGTGATTCCGTCTCAAGATTTCTTTCTTGTCTTTACCTAACTCGAGAATGGAGATGGTGTTAAAATTCTATTGATGATAACCACACATTGTCACATTTTGTTACTTTATTATCATTATTTTATTTTAATAAAATAAACACTCATGTGTTTCTTAATTGCTTTTAATCACGATGTCTGTAAAATATATAAGGTTTTTTTAACATGTGCAACATTGAGAAATAATGCACCACTATTTGTGGTGCATTATATACGGCAACTTTGAGAAGTAAGCTGATATAGATTTTTGTGATTAAATGCTTCTCTTTAAGTTGGAGATAAATACTCCTAATATCAATTCATGTGTTAGATCAGCCTATAAATAATGTCTTAAATTAATTAACTTTAAATTTTACCGAATTAATAAAAAGTACACGGTCTCTAATGAAAAACTATTCACTTGAAGAATTAATAGGAAAAAATAATTCAACATGGTGCTATGGTTATAGAAGTGGAATCGACCCAAGGAACAGAGGGAGTACAATATCTGGAACTTTATGTTATCATCCGATGAGTCTTCTTCCTCACCTTTCTTAGAAATTTAGTAATAATGAAATAAAGGTAATATGAATTTGTCAAAAAAAAAGAAGAAATAAAGGTAATGAATGAAATTTGTTTTTTTTTATTATTGACTAATATATTTAGGAAGGCTCATTAGTTTTGTAAATTAAGGAGCTCTTATTTAAGTTTAAATTTACCTTTAAAATTAGAAACTCCAAGATAATTAAAATAATATGTGCCAATGTTGAATCCAAGCATCTCAACAAGTCTATTGAATCTATTATGGTTGATGGAAAGTGGATTTAGAAGGTATTAGTTGAAGGATGATAAGTTGGCCAGAGATATATCACCATACTTGATGAACAAGTCAATGATAGTCAACTTTCCAAAAGATAATAGCCTTGCAAAAAGATAAAGACATCATCAAAGACATTTTTGTTCCATTCTTTAAGCATAGTTTGAGGTGCTTCAAATTATGAGAAAGAACGAACATACATATGATGCCATAATATTGATTATTACAAGTGTCTTCAATAACTGCGGTACAATCAACATAAGTGAACCGCATTTCACTTATGTAATTATGTTGATTGTACCGTATTTATCAACCGTTAATTGATTCAGTGGTGATTGACGTTGAATTTGGTAGGGAGGACTACAGTTCGATCCTCCGCAACTGCGATCGGGAGAGCTAGAACCACCTGATGTCAGAACTGTCCCCCGAACCAGATTAAATTGGTGGTGGAGAAAAAAAGCGAACCACATTTTCTAGCTTAAACATATAGGAATCAACATGTCTAATGTTATCAAATTTATAATTAAACATAAAGGGTCCGTCTGGATAAATTTATTTTTAAGCTTATACGAAACAATTTATATAAATAAATAAGTTTTTTTTTTGTATTATTATAAATTTTTAAAGGTAATTTATAAGAAAATATCTTATAAAAATTCAATTAGACCTGAGGGGACATTAGACCTGACTCAGTTACAACATGATCATACAGATAAAGTGAACCAGCCCTAAATAATCCTAACAAAATGTGCACTTCTCACGAGCGCAACTTAGCGAACCCGCGTACGGGCGCGAAACCAAGTTACAAAAAATATGAGGAGCAAACATCAGCAGGACCAAAGATGGTATGAGAGTGGCGAATGGATTAACCGCCAACACGGAATCATAATCCACGTACCAACAACCCCCTGAACAGAGCAGCAGGCATTAAAGCTCTTTCGAGCACAACAGATGTTGCCGGAAGGGAGACAGACCAGACGCCTTGAAACCTGCAGATCTCAACAGACATGAAACATCAGAGAATCAAAAAGCAATGAGGCACCAACCCAACCGGAAATCAAGAGCGAACATGTTTGAACCCAGATCGAGGGATGAGTCCAACACATTTGAAACCAAACAGCCCTTTCGGGTAATAATAACTACAAATCCTTTCGGATTTACGAAACCAAACAACCCTTTCGGGTAATAATAACCACAAATCCTTTCGGATTTACGAAACCAAACCACCGCAACAAAGGCCACGTCTGTTACCACCCAGTCTCTAGTCAAGAACAAAAAACCAAACGCAAGAAAACGAACAATACATAGGTAAACAGTACAGACGAACAAAAGGAAACACAGAACCGTCGGAGTAGCAGAGCCAAACCATCGGATCAAACAAATCAGACCGGACACCAGAAAATCGAAGAAGGAGCAAGGAAGACGGTGACCACCGGAACCACCAATCAAAACAGAGCTGCACAGCGTGAAATCAGATCCGAAAACCAACAACCACCACAGAAAAGAGGCCAAAGCTGCAAAGAAACCAGATCCAAAACACCAAAGCACAGCAACACGAGTAGTGGAAAGTGGAAACGACCTCCGACAGCGGCACCGACTGTTAAGATGTTAATTCATAGTCTAGAAAGTTAGTTAGCTAAGTGGTTAGTTAGTTAACAAGTTAGTTGGTTGTTATGTTAGTTACAAGTTTGTTACTTGTAACACAAGCAAGTGTATATAACTAGTTGTAATCTTTGATTTTTCATACCTAATGAATTCATGATTGCAACCAATAACTCTTCTCTTTTTTCTCTCTAATTTCTCTCATCTCTTTTCATCATTTTCTGATATACCTTGAGATTGAAAGTGAATCAATCTCAAGTGTTTGTGTGTGAATCTTTTGCTGCGCTAATAGTTGGTATCTAGAGCTCCGGTTGGGTTTAGGGAAACACGAGAGTTATTGTGAGGAAAACACTGGGAAACATAGTGATTTGTGTGTGTTCTTGAAGCTTTGTGATCAAGCAATCATGAATTCGAATGGAAACGGGTTCCCATCAATGCATTTCTTGGTTCTTGATGCAAAGAACTGGGAAAGGTGGAGTGCGATGATGCGATCTTTGTTTGGATCTCAAGATGTGTTTGAGATAGTGCAAAATGGTTATGAGGATCTTGCTGAGAATGCTACAGATGCACAAAGAACTGCATTCAAGGATGCAAAGAAGAAGGACTGCAAGGCATTGTTCTACATACAACAATATGTTGATGCTCAGAATTTTGAAAGAATCTCAAAAGCAACAAAGTCAAAAGAAGCCTGGGATATCTTGGTGAAATATCATGACGGTGGTGATAAAGTGAAACAAGTCAAGCTGCAATCTTTAAGAAGAAAATACGAGTTGATGTTGATGGAGGAAGATCAGAAAATTGCAGATTATTTCTCAAAATTGATGCTGGTTGTGAATCAAATGAGGACTTGTGGTGAAACTCTCACTGATCAACAAATTGTAGAAAAGGTATTGAGAACCTTAACTCCCAAATTTGACTTTATAGTGGTAGCAATTCAAGAGTCTCATGATACTAGAGACATGAAGGTAGAGGATCTGCAAAGCTCATTAGAAGCTCATGAGCTTTTGGTTCTTGATAGAGGCTCAGAAAGAACAATGCAACAGGCTTTGTATGTGCAATCAAAGAATGGTGGTAAAGACAAGAACAAATGGAAACAAGGGAAAGAGAAATGGCTCAAATCAAAGGGAAAGATTGATGACAAGACTGAATCTAGTAAAGGAGGAGGTTCTGTGCACAATCAAAAGAAGAAATTTGATAAGAGCAAGATTAAGTGCTATAATTGTGAGAAATTAGGGCATTTTGCAGATGAATGTAGATCTGGCAAGGGTGGTAAACAGGTCAAAAGTAATGAAGAAGCCAAGATAGCACAGAGTGATGATCAAGTGAAAGAGAATGTGCTGCTAATGATGGCTACAACATGTGAAAGCAATCCACTGTATCAAGAGTGGTACTTGGATTCAGGGTGCTCTAATCATATGACAGGTAACAAAGGATGGCTCTCTGAATTTGACTCAAACAAGAGAACAAGTGTGAAGCTTGCTGATTGCAGTAACCTTGAAGCTGAAGGTATTGGCAATATTGTTATCAAGAGAGATGATGGCAAGAAAGCAGTCATTGAGAATGTATTATATGTTCCTGGCATGAAATGCAACTTGATGAGTATTGGTCAACTAATGAAGAAAGGGTTTTCTATCAACATCAACAAGGAATCACTGAAGTTGTTTGATCCAGAAGGGAAATTGATTCTAGTCTCTACTTTGTCAAAGAATAGAGTGTACAAGTGTAGTATTCCTGTTGATAAAGTCATGTGCATGTCATCTACCACCAATGAAGATTCTGACTGGCTATGGCATATGAGGTATGGTCATCTAAATTTTAGAAGCTTAAGTCAATTAAATTCTAAAAATTTAGTGATTGGCCTGCCTAAGATAGAAGCATCTGCAAAGACCTGTGAAGTTTGCTTGAAGGGCAAGCAAAGTAGATTGCCATTTGTATCTGAATTGCCTATGAGAGCTAGTGATGCTCTAGGAGTGGTACATTCAGATATATGTGGACCATTTGAAGTAGCAACACTATCTGGCAACAAGTATTTCATCACATTTGTTGATGAATATACAAGAATGATCTGGTTATACACAATCAAGTTGAAGAGTGAAGCTTTAGAGGTATTTAAAATGTTCAAGCTCTTAGTTGAAAAAGAAAGTGAAAAATCAATTAAGATCCTTAGAACAGATGGTGGTGGTGAATATACTTCTAAAGACTTTGAATCATTTTGTGTAAATCATGGGATCAAGCATGAAGTCACTGCACCCTATACGCCTCAACATAATGGGCTGGCAGAGAGGAGAAACAGGACTATACTTGATATGGCTAGAAGCATGATCAAACAGAAGAAAATGCCTCATAAGTTCTGGGGTGAAGCAGTCAATACTGCAGTGTACATTTTGAATAAATGTCCAACTAAGAGGTTGAAATTGAAAGTGCCAGAAGAAGCTTGGAGTGGAAGAAAGCCCAATGTGAAGCACTTGAAGGTATTTGGCTCAATCTGCTACAAGCATATTCCTGATGCTAAGAGAGGTAAGCTTGATGATAGAAGTGAAACTATGATTTTCATAGGTTATCACTCTACTGGTGCATACAAGCTATATAACCCCAGAAATAATAAAGTTACAATGAGTAGAGATGTGAAGGTGGTTGAAAGTGAATTCTGGGATTGGGATAATGCTAAAGAGTCTAGTATTGATCATAGTCACATTCTTACTGATGTTGATATCATGGATTGGCCTGACAGTGATGGTGATATGAATGAGAATGTGGTGAATGAAGTAGTGCCAGATAGTGATGAAGAAAATGAAGGAGTTGTGACACCACCAGTTATTAGACAATTGCCTCAGAGAAATAGACAATTGCCTAATAGACTTGCTGATTGTGAAATGTTAACTGATAGTGCAGTCAACAATGAAGGAGAGTTGCTTCATTTTGCATTGCTAGCTGATGCAGAGCCAGTGAACATCAAAGATGCTTTACAGTCAAGTGTATGGAAAGCAGCTATGATAGATGAGTTAAAATCAATTGAGAAGAACCAGACATGGGAGTTAGTGAAACTACCTAATGGTAAAAAGACAATTGATTTAAAATGGGTGTATAAGACAAAGTTGAATCCTGATGGGAGTATTTCAAAGTACAAGGCCAGATTAGTAGCTAGAGGGTTTCTTCAGAGAGAAGGAATTGACTACAATGAGGTCTTTGCACCTGTAGCTAGACATGAGACTATAAGATTAGTAGTGACACTTGCTAATCTTAGAGGTTGGGGTCTATACCATTTAGATGTGAAATCTGCTTTTCTAAATGGTCCTTTGGAAGAAAACGTGTATGTTAAGCAACCTCCTGGCTTTGAAATAGCAGGCAAGGAAAGTATGGTGTACAAGCTCCACAAGGCTCTATATGGTTTAAAGCAGGCACCTAGAGCCTGGAACAAAAGGATTGATCAGTTCTTAAGTCAAATTGGCTTCAGAAAGTGCACAGTGGAGTATGGAGTATATGTGAAGTGCTTAAAAAATTCAAATTCTCTAATCATTTGTCTATATGTTGATGACTTATTGGTAACTGGCAGTGATACAAATGAGATAGAGAAATTCAAACTCACAATGAACAAAGAGTTTGAAATGACTGATTTGGGGGCATTATCCTATTTCTTAGGAATGGAGTTTGTGAAAACTGGTAAGGGAATGGTGATGCATCAACACAAATATGCATCAGAACTGCTTGAAAGATTTGAGATGGATAGTTGCAATCCAGTTTCAAATCCTTGTGACACAAATTCAAAACTGGAAGAGTGTAGTGAAGAAGAAGCAATTGATTCAACCATGTATAAGCAAATAGTAGGATCACTGAGATATCTTTGCAATAGCAGGCCAGATATATGCTATGCAGTAGGTGTTGTTAGTAGATTCATGAACATGCCTAAGAAATCTCACTTGATAGCTGCCAAAAGAATTTTGAGATATGTGAAGGGCACTGTCAACTATGGATTGTTGTTCCCTAAGAGTGATGCTGCAGCTCAACTAGAGCTAATTGGTTACACTGATTCTGATTGGTGTGGTGATAGGATTGATAGGAGAAGCACTTCAGGATATGTGTGTATGATGAATGGTGCAACAATTTGTTGGTCATCAAAGAAGCAACCAGTGACTGCTCTATCTTCATGTGAAGCAGAATATATAGCCAGTACATATGCAGCCTGCCAGCTGATATGGTTAGAATCCCTGATGAGGGAGCTAAAGTGCCAGCTGAAGCTACCTTTGCAGCTGTTGATAGACAATCAATCTGCAATCAACCTAGCCAGAAATCCTGTGTCACATGGCAGGTCAAAGCACATTGAAACTAGGTTTCATTTCATCAGAGAACAGGTCATGAATGGAAAGATTGAGGTGGTGCACTGTTCCACTCATGATCAGGTTGCAGATGCACTTACAAAAGCAATAAAGCTTGACAGGTTTGAAGCATTAAGGGAATGCTTAGGAGTTGTGAAGATTATGAATTAAGGGAGGGTGTTAAGATGTTAATTCATAGTCTAGAAAGTTAGTTAGCTAAGTGGTTAGTTAGTTAACAAGTTAGTTGGTTGTTATGTTAGTTACAAGTTTGTTACTTGTAACACAAGCAAGTGTATATAACTAGTTGTAATCTTTGATTTTTCATACCTAATGAATTCATGATTACAACCAATAACTCTTCTCTTTTTTCTCTCTAATTTCTCTCATCTCTTTTCATCATTTTCTGATATACCTTGAGATTGAAAGTGAATCAATCTCAAGTGTTTGTGTGTGAATCTTTTGCTGCGCTAATACCGACAACCGTTGAACAACCCAAAAAGAGAGAAGCTACTCCGACACGGGAAAGAAGGCGATGCGGCAATGAGCGGCTAGTGCACCACCTCTTACCTGATATCTACATCGTGGAAGAAAAGCTTTGGATTAGGAGGGGGCAAAAGGGTTTACGGCGGTGTGTGTTTGCGCGAGGAGAGAGAAGAGAGGTTTTCAAGAGAGGTTTCAAAAATAAAAATAAAAAAATTTAAAAAAAATAAAAAAATTTAAAAAAAATAAAAAAAAATAAAAAAAAAATAAAAATAAAAATAAAAAAAAGTTATAAATTAGCATAAAATTTTATTTATTTACGTAAGTTATTTTCATAAGCTTAAAATAAGTTAAATCTAAATGGGTCCTAAAGCTACTTTTAGTCTGGATTTATAAAAAATAATAATTATGTTTTAAAAAAATCAATTTATAAACTTCTAAGAAAGTGAAATTTATAAGATAATATTTTCATATTTTGTTATTTTATTTTCTAAGAAATAGTTCAATGACTAAAATTTCATATGTGAACCGTGATTACGAGAAAACTCACATTTCTTTACTTAATGCTATAGTATGTACAATTAGATTAGATATTATTTTTATGCTAAGAGACTAATCTCTTAAATTTTGTACGATTCAAATGAAGGACAAATAAATATCATTTTCCATTTAATAAAAGTGATTGAAAGAGATTTGTAAAGAAAGAAAAAAAAAAAAAAGTGTTTGGAAGAGGGAGGAAATGAATGGATTGAATTGTGGCGAGCATTAGCAAACAAAGCAACTCATGGCGTCAATTTCCACACTTCACTCTCGCGTAAGTGTATCTATCTATCTTCTTCTTCTCAATAATCATTCTCTTAGGTTTCTTCTAATGATTCAACTTGTTGCAAAATGTAGCCTTGTTTCCCCAATTTCATCACTACCAGAACAACTACAATCTCCGCCCATCGCTTCCGTATCACAAATCGAATCTCCACCCAACAATTCAAACAACAATGCATCACTTCCATTTCCAAAATTCATCATCAACTTGTATCAATCCCAATGCCGCAATTTTTGGTAGGGTTTCATTTCACACTCTAATTTTCTTATTCAATTCAAATTAATATTAGGGTTTAGATTTTTCAGTACTATTTGTTTTTTTTATTTATAGCTGAAGAATCAAAACAGCATTGGGAGCAATTTACCAATTTGGGTCTGCGTTGCGGTTGTGGTTTTAGTTGCTTCTTTGAGGGCTCTTTCCATTTCCAGGAAAAAGGAACGCCCTGGTTCTGTGGCTGATCTTGTTAGACGTGGTCAATTGAGATCAGATACAAGAGGCATGTATGTATGCTTTCAATCTATTCAGTTTTAGCTTCATTTCATGTTATTACTTATTACATTGTTTCTACGAAACACCGACATAGACACCAGACACGACACTGACACACACACACACGCGTTGAGAGTTGAGAACCAGTAAAAAATTGAGAAAATGAATTAATTGAATGTAATGACATGTATTAGTGTTGTGTTATGTCATGTCGGTGTTGGACACTGACACATGTTAGACACTGGACATGCCTTCCATCAAAAGTGTTGGTGCTACAAAGTATTGTTGTCTATTTACATCTTTGTGTGCATGTTTTTTCAGATCAAGGACTCTCAAATATGAAGATCCATTCGATAATCCCTTGGTCAAGGTTAGCAAAAACAAGTCAAGTGTAGAGATGTGCGGAAAGGTTTACCGCTTAGCCCCTGTCACACTTACTCAAGAGGAACAGACGGTTCACCAGAGAAGGAGATCACGTGCGTATCAGTGGAAGCGTCCCACAATTTTCCTTAAGGAAGGTGACTCGGTTCCTCCGGATGTTGATCCCGATACAATCCGGTGGATTCCTGCGAATCATCCCTTTGCAACCACGTCTACTGATATTGGTGAGGACTTTGCACACAAAAATGTTAGGCAAAAGCACGGTGTTCCTTTCCGTATTCAAGCTGAGCATGAGGCCCTGCAGAGAAAGCTTGAAGCCCTACAAAATGTAAGTTTTAGCAGAATATGAAATTTCAACAGTCCTATGTTTGATATATAGTTTTAGAAAGAAATAGTTGCAAATACCATGTCTTTATCCTAGTTCCTAAGGATTTTGTTGGGGTTTGGCTTTCTAGTTGATACTCACCGAGTTCTTGTTTTCATAATTCAACACTGATTCAACCAATGTAGCTTTCTCTTATGACACAACATGGACACATCAACACAAATGATGTCTAAAAGATAGGACAATGAAACCCTGCTCAATCACTCACACAACCATTCGTGTATTACGGAGAGTTATCTTCACATTTTTTAAAGTTATTTAAAACCATTTTTTTTGTAAAAGCCTTGTGTTCTTCAAGTGTCAAGTCATGTCTGACTAAAAAAAATTAATGGATGCCTAATGAAGATTGTCTAGCACATGTTGGTATTGGAAACATGTCCAACACTCTTACATCTCAAGAAGAATAAGTTATAAGTATGTGCTTCACAGATTTTTAACCTCTTAATATATCGTAAATCCAATATAAATTTAAACAACGACAGATACTCGCACGTTTTAGCTTCTTAATATCAAGGATTGATATCAAGAATTTGGCTGACTTCTTTTACTACTCACCTTTTGTATTATTTATTCTGCAGGAAGAGGAACTCAATAAAGCAGTGATAAATCCTACCATTGCTAAAGAATTTGAGAGACCATTAAACTCCAATGCCAGATTAAATGATCATGCAGAGAAGAGCTCTTTAAACAATCAGCAGAAAGATCCCCTCTCCTCTAAATTAGATAATGGCCCAAATCACTTCGAAAGTGCATCATCATCATCCGGGGAAGATCAAAATCTTAAACTTTGATTTTTCTCTTAGGGAGGCTATACATGTCAGTAACAGTATAAATATAGATTTCAATTTGCTAAAAAATTTTGTACCATTATTTGAGAACATTAGAACTGTCTAATTGTATAGCTGTGGACTGTAAATATAATTTTATTGTTGCTTGGCAAGTGATGCTGTTAGGCAGATGTCATCGGGAGTTTTTGACTTTTCCTGCTCCAAGGCCAATGTATTCGTAATGAAGTCATATTGTCCATGGAAATCATTTGACTATATGAATCTGGAATCGAACTCCGGTCTCTGCATAATATAATGTCTCTATTGGTTTAATTGTGTTCACAGGAAAGCTAAAATATTAAATTTATTATGAATAGATATGAAAAGAAATCGTTGTTGTATAAGAGGAATCCAGATAAGGTTCATTCATTAGGTAATTAAGTTGATTTTTCAATTGCCTAATATTAAATGACTGCGATTGACTTCTTTTTTTGGGTACAAAGACTGTGATTGACTTTACAGAATGACCATAAGAACATCAAAATACACCTTGTATGTCACACTTTGCGTTTTATCTCCATTTCTAAATTATCTTGTCTTCTACAATTTAAGCACATTTTAAAAGGACAAACAAAACTAAAGTTACTACCATATTTCATAACAAGATTTCTAGAAATCATTTTTTCATCAAATAATGTGATAAAAAGAATGTACTGTAATGTTTCTTTATGCAAAAAGAATGTTAGCTTGACTTTGATATGACCATTTAACCTTTATAAAAAAAGAATTATGACCATGTGGCAGAAAAAGAGTCATTAGGAATTCCATTTGAAATGATAAAATGAAAGTATATTTGTCACTAATTAGTCTACCCAATTTTGGCTTTTGGCTGCGGCTGTTGCTTTTACTATGATGAAAAGGTACGTTCTATGTGATCCACAGTATGTTGATGCTTAAAGTTCATTTAAAATATTGACTACGATAAGTAGAAGTTTAAGAGTTTTTACATCCTTACGATTGCAACGGTAACTTAATCAATATTGATTTTGAGAGTATCAATATTAGTTTTTTCTTACTTTTTATTGAACCGACATCAATTTGATCATCGTCTCAACGACGAGTTCATTATCCTACAAAACACTTGCTTGTCTCTATCATATGAGAAGTTTCCTAGAAGCCACCCATTTAGAAATACAAATTAGGCATGTGAATGCATATCCTAAAATTTGGGAGGCTGCTAATAAATCAAGTGTAAGTGGAAGTAAAGTTGCACTTTCTTGAATGGAAATTATTATCCTATAAGTGTAAGCAGACAAGAATTAGTGTAAAGAAGTGGTTATCCCTTTGATTAGTAAACACTTTTATAAGAAAAGCAATAAGTTGGCCGAAAAGAAATGTATGAAAATTGAGGTTGTCATTAGACTTAAAAGCTATAAGCAGCAATAAGCAGGAATAAGCCGCCTCCTTTTTATTTAAAGCTATGCCGCTTCCGGGCAGTATTACTGGATAGTGCTCAGTGGCCACAAAGCAATAATGCATATTACATACATCAGAAACAACTTAACAGTTGAACCCAACAATATTAGTGTGTTTGATACTTATTAAAATTAAATTTTAGTTTCTTTTTGTATATACAAAAGTTTACCTGGTTTGGGTTTCAAAAGTTTGAATGAGATAATGATAGACATCAAGATTCAGAGTAATATTTATAGATTAAGATTATCTACTATCGAAGTTTTTACATTGACGGTGAGAGTTGAACTCACACACTTGCAAGTTATGAACTAACTACTCGACCAACTGTATTGACTAAAATTAATTTTAGTTAAATGTATGTTTCAAAATTTTGAGTGTGTTTATCTCAAGGTCTCATGTTCAAATTCTCCGGATGTAATTTCATTTGTTAGGTCAGCACATATGGAGCAAAATTTGATTTCAATTAGGCCCATGTTAGTGAACAGTATTATCAGTATTCCTCATATTAGTCAGTTCGTCATGCGGATACTGTTTTAATAAAAATAGTTATTTATACATTTAATTGTACTTTTGATCCTCCTACTTTATCATACACAAATAGTCCCTCTATTTTACAATGAAACTTGTTGGCCTTGCATTTATTACAATTTTGATCTCAACGCGTAATTTTTATTCAATATATTCTGATTTAAAAAGGTAATATTTGGCACTAAAAGTTGCATTTTCTCATCAAATTTACAATTAGGTAAGCAAACCATTATTTATGGCGCTTAAAATCACCATTATAGGGAGAAAAAAAAAACAAGGTTCAAACCAATATTTTAACAAATATGAATATATGATAAATAAAAACCAATATTGGCCCATTTAAAATCAGAGTTTTTTTTGTTATCAATCGTTAGTTGGTTCAGTAGTGATTAACGTTGAACTTAGTAGGAAGGACCACGGTTCGATCCCCTGCAACTGTGACCGGGATGAGGCCGAAACCACTTGATGCTAGAACTGATCTCCTGATGCCAGAACTGATCCCTGAACCAGATTAAACAGGTGGTAAACGCAAAAAAACATAAAATCAGAGTTTTGTTTTTTCTCTTTATAGATATTGGTCCAACACACAAAATGATACCAGAAAAATTTGAACTTGAGACTTGTAAAGGGAGTACATTTTAAATTCTCAAACTTTCACCACCATAGATGGTAGGCTTATAGTTGATCATAAACTAATAGTCTAGCATTACAAATTTACAATCAAATCTGAAGCTAAAGTTGCACAAACCAAACCCCATAACAACAACAGTAAAAAAATTATCTACAAGTAATCAACTGAGTCCAGACCACCATAACCAATCAGAGTCAACTAGATTTATAGTATACACAAACAAACTGTATGCTAGACATAAAAACCATTGTATCAACAGTCCTAAAATGGGATATCTAAAATGCATTGGCAAAGCACCCATCAATTGACTAAAATTGTGAAACTTGAATCTAAAGCATTGCTAAATACAGGTCCCATAAAATTTGTTGAAATTTGCATAAATACTTGCCTTGGTTTCTTGATTACATACTACGTTGCTAGTTGACTTAACACCCCAATAGCCACACCAATAAAACGGACGAGGCTTCAGGAGGTTCCATGGCACATTTGCAAGTAAAACATCAACTAGATTGATTGAGTTTGAGTATGAATCCAACCAGGGAAGGCTCTTCCATTGTGCTCTCTACTATTTGCTTCTTAGAAACTTGTATTTATTATTCTGTTGATCAAATAAGCGGCCAAAAGGTGAGTTTAATTTAATATGATTGAAAGTTAAAAAAAGAAAAAACAAAATACACCAAATGCATACATCAAACAACCACAAACTAAAGAGAAGACATACAAAACATCAAATGATACTTCTTTGATCATTAGTAAGTTAGTTTAACAGAAATTAGGAGTAGTAGTATATCTCATTATTAGGCAAAATTCAAAACTCCTCGGCCGCCATACCCATACATAGTAAAATAAATCCGACACCAGATAATTTTTTTAATATAGAATAATAGTTCAGCTGAATGAAATTAAAAAATCACTACAGGTCGACAACATCAATATACTAAAGTTATGGTTCAACTGCATTCAAAGTCAAATTATAATTCATGAAAGATAGATGAAGTACATGTTAAGTCAAATTAATTCAACACTCAATAGCTTGAATTTTAACATCACCAATTAGACTTCACCCCATTCAACCTTATGGTGTTAACAATTTCACCAATAATAAAAAAGAAATGCATCACCAATAATCTCTCCGCCTCAATTCTAACATCACCAATTTCATCTATCTAATTCATGTTAATTCCAACCAAAACATAATCAATTATGTGCATCAACACTCAACAGAGATGGATGGAGTTCATGCTAACCCAAATTAATTCAACTGCATAGCACATATTAATAGCTCAACATTACAACATTCAGCAAACTTACTTTCACTTTAATCTTAATGCAAGAAAATTAAGCAATAAGATAATCAAGAATTAAAAATATACATACGGTTGGTTGATAAAATTAAAAAGAGGTGATTTGAGTTACCCATTTGCGCTTTGTGAGATAATGACGGTTGGGGAGAGACTCGATTGCTGGCACTGTTCCTTTAAATTTCAACTAATATGAAAGAACAAAATTCTCAATTGAAAAAGCCCCAATTTAGAAGTTTTGAAACCCTAACCCCCAAAACCGGCATAAAAGAAAATGTAGAAGATTCATAGGCAAGAGACATTGTGAAATGGAATTGAAAAAGAAGAATGTAAATACCTTGAGCAACAAGCAAGAATGGCGGAGAAAGAGAGATGAGAGAGAACGCCAAGTACGAATTGTATTTGATGAATGAATAAGGATAAATTCGTTAGGCAAAATTGTTAGAAACTTGATGTGAGAAAGTGATATGGAAGAAGGTGATTAACGGAGAAGTGAAAGTGAAACAATACAGAAAAGAGAATTGTAAGGGAGGAAGTGAACTGAAGCTTGATGTTATATAACAAACACTTAACTTCCTAACCAAGTTACTTATAACTAACTTTTTGTAACTAACTAATTGACAAATTCAGTTACTTGTTTCATAAGTAACAAACCATATTTGAATTATATCACAATAAAAATAGCACCAAGGGTTTTTTGTAACACTTTGATTTTTTTTATTTGTAACACTTTAGTCCTTTAACGAAGAAGAAAATATGAAAGAATTGATGAATATGATGAACATATTCATAAAAGTTACCAGTTTTATTCAATTTTAATAAAAAGGTATTCTTAAAAATAAAATTCAACATTTTTTTAATAAAAAATTGAGAAAAGGGGTTTATATGTGAATGTTATGAAAGGTGAAGAATCAAAATATTATAAATATAAGATTTTTTTTTAACCAAAAGATAGGGTGCAGAGGGATCACCTGCTGCTAGAGCTGTCAAATGGGCCAGCCCAGCCCGGCCCGGCCCGGGCCCATAGGGCCAAGACATCTATTGGGCTCAAGTGGCCCGGCCCATTAAGGCCCAAGGCCCGACCCGCTTAGCCCAGCCCAATATGTATGGGCCGATGGGCCGGCCCAGGCCCGACAAATTTTTTAATATTTTTTTTTTATAAAATATTGACAAATTTTTTATATAAAAAAAAATCAATGGACAATAAAACTACATATGCATCGCACAAAAATTAATATCCATAAAAAAGTGAGTGTCATGATTTCATGAAATAATAAATACTTCAAAATATCCACGCAAAAGTCGAGAGATCTGTGGATGATGATTCATAAAGTGCATCCTCAAAGTTAATAAATTTCAAGCTTACATCAGACACTAAACTTTTAACATAATCATTCAAAATACATAAATTAAATTATAAATTATAAAAAAAAGTAAATTATAAATTAGGTAACTTCTCGGCCTAAGTCTCTTCTTGATCTTGACCACTTGATTTTTCATACAATTGTATCTCCTCTACTTCAGGTATATCTGCAATTCATAATACACGATAATTTGATAAGTCATCAACTAAAAAGCAAATTCAAATTGCAAATAAAACAAAAGGATTATTAATTAAACTTACCAGAAGGTCCGATTTCTTTAAAATCATGCAACCAATTACGTGTACAAATAAGAGCTTGCACAGTTTCTGGGAGTAAGCAATTCCTATACTTATTTAAGATACGACCTCCGATACTAAAAGAAGATTCAGAAGCCACTGTTGTGATTGGAATGCTTAAAATGTCACACGCCATTATTGCAAGTTGAGGAAATCGAACACTATTTAACTTCCAATATTGAAGAATATCCACATCATCATTCGGAAGACATTTTTCATCCAAGTATATTTCAAGTTCAGACTTACCATCATTTGACATTTTTTGTATCATTTCTTGACGGTATTCCTAGAATTCGACAAACAAAAACTATTTAAATTAAGCTTGAATAGAATATAATCAGCCCCATTCATGCAAACAAATAAATGCAAGCAGTACTAAGAGGGAAACACAACAATTATTTGACAACAACAATAGAAATAAGTATAACAGTGGAATTAACTTATATTACCTTATTTTAACTTTTCTAAGGGGACCATATTAACATATTAATGACAGCAACACAATAATTATTTGACACATTTACTACTACTTAGACTTTAATTAAAGAATTAGCACATGCACTATTATTTAAACTTTTATTATTTGACTTACATCAATAGAAATAACTATAAGTACTTTCATAAAAATTTGAAACAATTTATAAATCTTACCTTAAAAAACGATGTATTCTTCAATGATTGACCAACTGAGTGAGATTGAGTGTTTCTTGATGAACTATCTAAAGATGAGCTTGTTGGAACCATGTCTTTTTTATATTCATCAAAGAGATCATGCAAACCATCCTTCACTTTTTTTATCTTGTCTTCATAATTATTTGGGTAAAGTTTCTTAAAGCAAAACTTCAAAAATTCTAACTTTGATGTTGGATCAAGAACATTTCCAAGTGAAAGAGTAACCGAATATTCACTCCAATACTTGTCAAACTTATCCTTCATCCTCTTGGTCATATCTTTGATCACTTCATCTTCACTATTCAAATTTTTATTCAAAGTCATCTCTATAAATGCAACTTGCATGAAGTATAAGTTTGAAGTTGTGTAAGATGACCCAGAAATTAAGCATGTAATATTATAAAATGGAGCCAAGATATTACAAATAGTTTGTGCTCTTTCCCACTCCTCAGTGCTTGGACAAATCGTGTAGTTCTTATCATTATCGCTCAAGCTAATGAATGCAGGTCGATACCTAATAGCACTTTCAAGCATCATATATGTGGCATTCCATCTAGTGCAAACATCCAACCTTAAGAATCCACCTTCTACATTATCTAGATGCACTTCTTGGATGCATTTTCTAAACTCCCTCAATCTCCCCTCTGAGGCCTTCACATATTTGACACTCTCTCGAATTTTATGCAAAGCATCACCCGCCGCCTTCAAACCATCTTGAACAATGAGATTCAAGATGTGGGCGCAACAACGGACATGAAAATATTTACCTTTACATAACAACGCATCTTGCAAATTAAGCCTCTGTTTCAATTTTTTTATCATGTTATCATTTGAAGAGGCATTGTCCAATGTGAGTGAAAATATTTTACGATCTATTCCCCAATCCTTAAGAGCACCAAACAATTTTCCAGATAATTCGACCCCTGTATGTGCATTATCCAAGTGACAAAATGAAAGCAATTTACTATTTAACTTCCAATCTTGATCAACATAATGAGCAGTGACAGTCATATAACCTTGTGTTGTTACAGCTGTCCATACATCAGAAGTTAGACAAACTCTACCTGGAATGGATGCTAACACACTCTTTAGCCTTTCCTTTTCACTTGAAAACACAAGCATGCAATCGGTTTTTGCAGTGTTTCTACAAATGGGAACAAAATCAGGATTCAATATCTTGTTTGTAGCCAAAACTGCATCATACTCGGCGTAGCTAAATGGAAGATCATGTCGTATAATGCTTCTAGCAAGTGAATCTCTGTAAGCCTTATCATCAAATTGCCACTTCTTCAATAATGTTTCTTCATCATCCAACATGAGTTCCTCATCATCACTGTTTGGAATTTTATGACACAGCTTTATATGACGCTTTAAGTGAGAAGTGCTTCCACCACATGAAAACATACCCCTACAACCATTACATGTACATTTTTGCCCCCCATCAACTTTACCAATCTTTGTAAAATGTTTCCAAACATTAGATTTCCTTACCCTTTTGTTATTAGTATTTTTTTCAACAGTGTCTCCCTCAATAACATTTTTCGTATTAGCAGCCGGAGGAGATTGTGACATTACCAAATCACCATCTTCATTAATAGTTTGCAAAATTGGATCAACATCTTCCATGACTACATTACAAAGTACAAACACATTAAAATTAAATTGAGCATTTAAATTATATTATAAAAGATAAGCACAAGAAGTACTTATAAGTTATACACAAGAAAGAAACAAGAGGCAATCAAATGTTAAGGAGGTATATAACTATATAAGATGACAATATCTAACATATATAAATCAAGTGTCATGTTTGTTTCTTTCTATCTTGTTGGCTTATAATACACTCAACCGAACATGACAATATCACTATATCAAACATATATAAATCATGGTCAATTTACATTGGACATATAATTATAACATTATGTATATAAGATAAGATGGTCAAATTTTATGTAGCTCATACTGTTCACATAACGAAGCAATCAACACAGACTTAAAACTCTTATAATAAAGTATGAAAGGATTAGAACGTGTAATCTACTTTTTGAAAATATAAATAATGTTTTTTTTAATACAAAAATTCCTTCTTTTGGTATCCTTAAATTTTACGTTTGTATCAAATAGATCCTTTAAATTTTATAAGTATCAGATAGGTCCTTTAAATTTTTTAAGCATCAGATAGGTCTCTTAAGTTTTTTAAGTATCAAATAGGATACTAGTTAGCATATGACCCTTAAAAAAGGTTTTCACGTGTTAAGAACACAAAAGTAGAAATTTGACATTGAAAAAAAAAAGACTTTTAAAAAATTAAATACACATCTCTTAAGATGATTTTTCTATATTGAGTTCACTAACATGTGCCCCTCTTTAAAAAATTGACTAATTTTTACTTATATTATAGACTATAGTATAATATACATATTGCCCCCACTTCTCAAAATTTTTGGGTTCGTCCCTGAATGAACCGAACCACTAAGTATTAATACATTACCTTACCTCTAGAGCTCTAATGATTCTCTCCCTTGTTAACCAAGTTTGAAGCCAATTATTTGGCTGATTATACTTGCGAGATTTTCAATATTGCGGTATATATTGAATATGTCTTCTAAGAAACCTACTAAAACAAAGTTAAAAATAAAACATACAGTTATAAAATATTCGAGACATATAAATTGACATACAGACATACAAATACCATTATTGAGCAAGAAACTAGTTAGATGAAAAGTAGTAGAAGACATATACCTTGTTGAGAATAGTAGCACTATAATCTATATCTTTGTGCTTTAGATAAGATAAAACTTATAATTTCCTTCTTATACTTCTCTATTTATAATGAATGATTAAGTTGTTATTTTTTTTTAAATAAAGATAATCATAACAAATTTGGTTTAATAATTATCTCCTAACTAACAAAATCTCATCTTTTTCCTTAAAAAAAAAACAAATCTCATCTTTTGTTACTTACTTTATCTAAAGATTTTATACTAACTAAAATTCCTTATTTTTAGGTAAATTTTTTTTTTAGAATTTTTTTTTAATTCTTTATTGGGCCGGCCCAAAAGCCCGCTGGCCCAGCCCATGATGGCCCATAGGCCCGACAGCCCAGCCCAATAAGGCCCAATAACATTTTTTGGGAAGCCCAGCCCGGCCCGGCCCGTATAAAACTATAGGGCTACTGGGCCGGCCCGATAGCCCGGCCCATTTTTACAGCTCTACCTGCTGCAGCACCCAAAATTTATAAATATAAGTTAAAGATCAAAGTGTTACAAATAAGTGTATTTGATTGATTACCTCTCTCTAAAACCTCTGCCATCTCTCTACAAACTCAGATCCAAACCATCGCTTCTGTCCTCCCTACCAATCCAAACCTTCTTCACTTCCATGTAGTCATGGAGTGGTGGTGATGCGATGAGAGGTTTTCTCCGCATCACCGGTTCCACCCTTCGGGGTTGTCTCTTACTCCGTTCTTCTCTGGCGGCCGCTGTCGAACCATCTCGTTTATCGCCTATGTTCGTCTGTGCTCGTCGGCCGTTCGTTTGGGTCGAGTTGGCTTGTGGTGGTCCAGATCTGTTCTGGTGGGTTGTTGCGGTGATGTCTCTGTTTTCAGCTTCCGTCTCGCCTCCCTGCGTTGGTAAGTTTGGAGTCACTTAAGGTAGGTGGTGGTGATGCCATACTCCCTTGCTCTGTGTTTCAAAACCCGTGAGGGTCAGTTCCGTTTCGCTGCCTGTGGTTGTTCATTTTCAACCTCTGCCGCAGTGAACAATGTTCTTCTTTGTTGTGCTGACGTGCTGTGTCTGTTGTTGTGTGCAATACTGTTCCATCTTTTAGCAAAGACAGAGTTCGTGCTTGCCGTGTTCTATTCAAACGATTGTGGCTTGGGTTCTCTTTGGACTCACGTTGTTGTCGTCGTTGTTGCTCAGACCCTTGTTCACTGGTCGCATCAGTCTTGTTTTTCGGATCCGACATTTTGCAGTGGTTTGGGTTTGATTGGCTTGAAAGGGTCGTTTATGCCTGCTCTGATTTGTCAGAGGGGGTTGTGGTACGTGAATTTGTCTGTGTTGGCAGTCAGTTTATTCGCCGTTTCATACCTCAACAAATGCTTACACATCATTTTTTGCAATTTGGTTTCGCGCCCCTTAGTGGGTTCGCTGGGTAGTGTTCGATGTGTCGGTGTTTGCTTTGGTTGTTTACCTGTTGGGGTTGGTTCTATAACCACTTGTAGTTGGATTTAAATGTATTATCTTTAATTGCTACATTTTATGTGGTTAACTGGGTCAGGTTAATGTCCCCCCAGTTTGTTTGTAATATCTTTTATTTTATGTTTAATCTATTTGGGATAGTGCAGAGGGTTTCCTCTGTTCTCCTTTGGTTTAAAAAAAAAAAAACAAAGTGTTACAAATAAATAAGATAAATGACCAAATAATTAACAAAAGAATCGGCAGTGTAATTTTGCCAATTTGTTACTATCAAAAGTTCTTTTTTTTTGGAACAAATAATTAACAAAAATAAAAATTTACATAAAACTAATAGAAATATTTTTTTACACGTTGAAAATTTTTACACATGAAAAAATAATCGGAAACCATAATTATTGGTTGAAATCTTTTACACAACTAAAAATAAAATTTCTTACCAAAAAAAAAAAACTAAAAATAAAATTTAAAATACTATAAGAATCAAAAACTTATTTAATTTATCAAATAAAATTATTAGAAATATTTAAATCCATTAATCCATGTATTCTTGTAAAAAATACAAAAATAGATATGGCTTAAAAGTATTTAATATTTGGGTAAGTGGTGTTGGAAAATCAAGGGCGAGAGTGAGGGAGAGGGATTGTGGTTTAAAGCTTATTAATTATGGGTTTGAAGAGAATAGGTGTTTGGCTGAAGGGGGTTGTAAAGCTTATTGATTCCTTTTTCTCACTCTTTGATGTGGTTTATTTAATATTTTCAAGGCTTAGGGTCTGTTTGGTTCAATTGAGAAGGAGGGGAGGGGAGGTGAGGGATTTATTATGTTGACAAAATTACCCTCATTTTTTTATTAAAATTCAAAATTATCCTTGTTGGAATATTAAAATTCTAGGTTTTATTTTTTTTTTTACAAAAAAAAAAATTTAGGTTTTCTACTCATTAGATTTTTTTTTTGTTATATATCCATTAAAATTTTTTTTTGACGTAATATATCCATTATAATTTAATCCTTATTTTGAGTTTACAAGGTTAAGAGTAAAAAAGTAAATTACTTCTCCAAAATTTAAAATATTCCCTCACCTCCCCTCCCCTCCCCTCCAAAAACTTCGAACCAAACAGACCCTTAATCATCATTTTCGTCCTTGTAAATTTACGATTTTTTGGTTTTAGTCCTTGTATGTTTTTTTCTTGCAAATCAGTCCTTGTATGTTCAAATTTTTTGATTTTAGTCCCTTAAAACTAAAATCCGCAGAAAAATCCGTAGGAAACCAGCGAATTTTCCTTCAGATTTTCCTGCGGATTTTAGCTTTAGGGACTAAAATAAAAAAGATTTGCACATGCAGGGACTAATTTGCAATAAAAAAAGATACAGGGACGAAAACCAAAAAATTATGAACTTACAGGGATGAAAATGATGTTTAGGCCTATTTTCAATGATCGAAGCAACAGACCCACATTTTATGTGACCTCAAACAAAAAGTTCATAAACACTAACAAGTTTCATATTTCTATATCTACGGTCTATAGTGTTTACAATACCACCCCAAATATATTCCTCACTACATTCCAATATTCTAGTTTCTTGACAAGTAAAGAATCCTTATCATATATAGCAAGAAAATGTAGGCATGTTCATGTCCACATAAGAAACAAAGATATCATGCATAAAACAAACTTAAAAGGATTATTATCCTGATAAAACCAACACATAGCATACAGTTACAGACATAAACATGATTTACATCTCATAATGGATCCAAGGTTGTATAAACTTTCATTACGATTCGGTAACACACAAAATCAATGCATAAGTTTCAAGTATGACATGATTAGAGGCTAGACGATTCAAATTAAGGACATAACACCAATCATAATATATAACAAAATCTCAACAAGACAAGATTACCAATTAAGCAACAATTGTAACTAACTCCTTAGTCCATCACAATTTAAATTAAAAACGAAACTATTGCAATTTACTCTTGACAGCTTCTTCCTTCACAGCAGCAGCTTCTTCTTCCTTCACGGTAGCTTCCTTCATAGCTTTTTTTTCCATCACAGCAAGTTCTTCCATCAAAGTAGTCATCTCTTCTTTGGTAATCCCTTCCTCGGCTTTGGTTAATAGTTTTTGCATCCATTCATATACTTCTTCAATTGATTGGAGTTGTTTCTCCATTATGACTACTCTTTCTCTTTGTAATTTTTCAATGATTTCCCTCTGTGCATTCAGTTCTTTAATACTTTGTTCATACTTCTTTTCTGCCTCTTCTACATTTTTCTTTCGTTCCGCAATCTCTTGTTTATACGTTTTCCATTTTTCCGCCATTTCCTCTTTCAATATCTTCAGTTGCTCCTTCAGTTGTTTAATCTACTCTTCTTTCTCTTCAATCTTTGTTTATATTGTATCAACAAACATAAATTACAATCAAAGTCTGAAAATGGTTAAAAGAAAATTCAAAATTAAGACTTGAGCATAAATAAGAGCATTCAATATGAAAGTTACACAAACTTTATTTTTAATACGATTATCACAAAGCATCCACAATGGAGCGCCTCACTTCGGAAAATTTACAACTAATGAATATATCTGCAGAGAGTAGTGAGGAATAAAAAAATAAATCAAAAGTTCGTTTTTGAGGGAACCAATAACTAATAAAAAGATCTTTTTTACAGAAAACTAATAGAATTTTATTTTTTCTTCTGAAGTTTGAAGTTTTTTTATAGTTAGGTCTTTTACGTTCTAATTTGTAGCACCGTTATATTTCAATTAACAACTGTTATATTGTTGCACATTAACCATTAACATCGACTTCTATCATGGTGGGTATTTTGATAAAAGATGCACATATGTTAAAAAAGATTAACTAAAGACAAATTTTTGTACGAATAATAAAATAATAAGTGAAAGAGTATCAGACGCAGTCAAAAGCGAGAAGAATCAGTGAGCGCTAATCCTATAACAAGGAATACAGGTTCGCAAACACAAACCTGTCGGATGAAACTCTAGAATCCACCAGAAAGGATAAATAATTTGAAATCCACCAAACTTTGAGAAAAATCTCTATAATTTTGTTGAATCAAAAAGTTGCCTACAAGCTACAATACTTTAGCTTAAATAGTAGGGACAAATAAAAAAAACAAACCTAGCTAAAAGATAGTAAAGGAAAATAATAAATCTTGCTAAATAAAAATAACAAATCTTGCTAAAAGATAGTAAAAAAAATAACAAATCTAGCTAAAAGATATAGTAAAAGAAAATAACAAATCTAGCTAAAATATAGTAAAATCAAATTTAACTAAAATTATACTCCCTCGGTTCCTTTTTGTTTGTTGTTTTAGAAAAAAAAAATTGTTTCAAATTGTTTGTTGTTTTGATAATTTAAGGTTATATTTTGTCTATTATACCCTCCTTCCTAAATTTTTTTATTGACAATTTTTTTTTTTTTGACACAATATTGACAAAATTTTATATAATCTTTTTATTGTTTTTTTTTTTTTACTATACTTCTTCCTATAATCTTTTTATTGTTTTTTTTTACTAAACTTCATATAATCTTTTTTTTTTGAAAAGGCAAAAAAAATAAAATTGATTTGTTACGATTCATCTTTAACTTTTTTGGTGGTTTTAATTTTTTGGAAATATAAAGTGTGTTCAAAAAAATAGGAATTTTTTTGTGGATTAAAATTAGAGTATCTTAATATAATAAAACGAGAGTAACAAGAGGCACCCTAAACCCTAACCCTAATATGAACGGTCTAGATTTTGACACATGAAAAAAATAAATTATATCAACGGCTACGATGAAAACTTGAATATTAGGTTGCCACATCAATTAATGAATGTGACACGTCATACGCTTAAAAACACAATATATATGATGTGTCAATATATGATTGAATGTATGTATAAAATAATTTTACACCTAATATTATCTTGTCACATCAATTAATGAATGTGACACGTGATGTGTTTAAAAACACAATACATGATGATGTGTCAATATATGATTTGATGTAAAACACAATGCATGATGTGTCAATATATGATTGGATGTGTGTATAACATAATTTTACACCAATCCCTAATTTTGTTACATATTAATCCCTAATTATATGCTTTCATTTGTTCTGATCTATTATATGTTTCTGTTTATCGCTATCTATATTCTTACTAATCGTTAATTATATGCTTCCATATATTCCGGTCTATTATTTTTTCTATTTATCACTACTTGAAAGAAACTTTCATCGGTGTCAAATTTCGCCCACTCACACCATGAGTCATCTCCTCAAAATGCTTGCAATCACTACAGCCATGACGACTCCATCGACTTTCGCGGTTAACTTTCTTTTTAATAAATTCGTTATGTTTTTTTTTCCTTTCATTGATCGACTTTAAAGTGATGTATGTACTGCAGTCTAATTTATTATTTTGTAACTTACATATACTTTAGTGGTTGATCATCAACATGACACTTTCATTATAGAGAAGCTTTTGGATATTACTATTTATCACATGAAATTCGGCATCTTTTTTTTTATCAATTTAATGTGTATAATATTTTTTTTCTTTGTATAATATGTTCTAATAATGTGTATAATATTTTTTTATAATATATTCTATTATTTATTTAATCGGTTTTATTCTTTGTATAGACCCAGTTAAATGTGCAGCGTTATTTCCTTTTCATGGTATTTTGATTTTTTTTTTTTTTGCTAAGATTTCCTAATATGGCTGAACATGATTTTCACGGATTATCCGTATCTTTTGAGTAACAGCATTTTAAAATTGTTTAAATTATAAGATATATTTGGACCTTTGGTATTGTATCGTTTACATATATTATTAAAACAATAGATAATTATAAAAAGAAAGAATAATAATTTTGAGAAAAATATAAGTTACATACGTTGCCTAACAAAATTAAAAGAACATGATGACTTAAAAATAGGTATAATTAGTTTTGATTTCTACTGATAATCATGGATTTGTTTAAGTTAAAAAAATGTGTGAACTCCCTTAATTTTGACCAATATGTCATACAATACTATCTTAAAAAAAATTATGTCGCACAACACAAAAGAATCATGTATGTTCCCTTAAAAATATGTACAATTTGTTTTGAGTTATAAAGATAATCATAGGTTTTTTTTAATCATTATTTTACCAAACAACAAATTACAAATACCTATAATTTATCTTAATAAGAGATGGATTATTTTTTCTTCTTAATTTTGTGTGAAATAAAAATTTCATATATTTTATTTATTTATGTAAAAAATTGCGTAAACATCATTTATATATTTATTTACGGATGGACGTTTTTTTATATCAATTTTGTTTCTATTTTTTTATAACAACGACTCAATTTTGATAAATGATAACATATTTTGTTTCTAATCTTTTTTTTATCAAGTATATTTGGCTTCGTTTTGTTTTTAATACCTTAGTATTGATTTAATGATTTTAAATATCTTTTGTAGTTCTATTTGTATTGGCTACTTTCAATTTTAATATAATTATATTTTGAATTCTTTTTTTAATTGAAATTTTAATTATAACAAAATTTAAATTGCATATCTGACACTCCAAATAAACCGTGCATCGCACGGGGTGAAGTCTAGTAATATATTAAAAAAAAGGTATAATAGAAAAATAAAGTGTAAAAATACACTTTCATAATTTGACCTTTTTTTTTTTTTTCTCACAACAAACAAAAAGGAATTGGGGGAGTAAAATACTAAAGAAACCCTCCTATTCCTATATCATCAGAAACTTAAAAATCTATTTGTTACCTAGATAATTTAAATGATCTAACTATATCTTCTTAGCAGCTTCTTCTTCCTTCAATGTTTCTTCCTTCACAGCAGCTTCTTCCTTCAAAGTGGCTTCTTCCTTCACAACAGCTTCTTCCTTCAAAGTGGTAATTTCTTCTTTGGTAATCTCTTCCTCGGCGTTGGTAAATAGTTTTTGCAGCCTTTCATATGCCTCTTCAAGTGATTGGAGTTGTTTCTCCACTATCTCTATTTTTTCTCTTTGTAATTTTTCAAGGATTTTACTATTTGCTTTCAGTTCTTTACAACTTTGTTTATTATACTTCTTTTCTTTCTCTTCTACCTCTTTGTTTAGTTCCGCAATCTCTTGTTTATACGTTTTCCATTTTTTCGCCATTTCCACTTTCAATATCTTCAGTTGCTCCTTCAGATGTTTAATCTACTCTTCTTTCTCTTCAATCTTTGTTTAGATTTTATCAACAAACATAAATTACAATGAAAGTCTGAAAATGGTTAAAAGAAAATTCAAAATTAGGACTTGAGCATAAATAAGAACATTCAATATGAAAGTTACCAATAAGAAATTCGATTACAAACTTTATTTTTATTATGATTATCACAGACTTAGAGCATCCGCAATGGAGCGCCGCACTTTTGGGTACTTAACTGGGTCACATGTGTACACGTCATTCATTTATAATTTTTTAATAATTGTAACTATTAAGCACTCAATCCTTCCAACACAGCACCTCTTTAAAAAGTTCTTATTGGGTCTCACCGATAACTCTACATCATTACTTTAATAATAATATATTATTTAATAACTCATAATTATCTATGTGGGATCCATAAAAATGTATTTTGATCAAAATTAAGGTGGGTACCAAAAGAGAGTGCTTATTTAAGTTATAGTACCTATTTGGTACTCAAATGTATGTTGCTCGGAGCTAAATCCAAGTACAACAAACATGAACTTAAAACCAACATGAACTGAAATCCAAGTGCAAGAAGCAAGTGTTGAAACATGAATTTGATCCAAGTACAATGGTTAAGCTAAATCCAAGTACAATCATGAACTTAAAACCAAAACTTGCAGGAAGCTACTTGCAGGTTATTGTTGTGGCCATTGCATAAAGAATGTAAACTTTTTGTGTGACTAAATGGTGTGTCTAAAAGTGCTAAGCAAATTGCTAAAAAGGGCTAAACAACTAACAAGTAAATAAGCCTTATTAATTCAAACTAGTGAACAAAAGCATGCACACACAGTAGCATAAAAGCAAAATAATAAAGTAGATGCAGCAAGGTACTACTATCTCGTGTAATTGAATAAAATTGCAACTGGAATCAAATGAATCAAGTAAGTAAATCTTTATGATGCAGCCATTTGGTCTAGTTCCTGCATTTGAAGATGGAGATTTAAAGCATATCACGCATTGCTAACTGGATAACTGGTTCGTCACATCGCTAAAATCAGTATCTGAAAAAGAAGAGATTCTCTACACTTACAACCACATAGTTCATTGATTCTCAACAAGACTAACAGCAATAACAAGCAAAACATTAGATAAAATCAAAAGACTTATTGTGACAAAACCCAAAAATCACAAACAAAAATCACAAACCCGGAATCGAAATAACATATGAGGTATGAAACAGATGAAGAATAACAGCTAGTCAAATGAAACAGAACGCATGAAACAATTGAAACAGAATATCTTGTGAGACATGAAGCAAAAATGACTATTTACCTTAACAAACCCAGAATCAAAACTGAAAACCTCACAAACCCATAATTGAAACTCAGAACTTCTGAAATCTCACAAACCCGTACTCGAATGCTACTCGATTTGAGGAATTAGTTCGAAATTAGGGTTCGATTTGGTTGATTTTAGATTTGGGAACTAGGGTTTGTATTTGGCAACTATGAACAGTTCAGGAAATAACATGTTTGGGAAGTAGAAATAATGTGTTTCGAGACATTTTTAGATTTTAAGTTGAGTTTTTGGTTCAATTGTAAATTATAAACCGTTTGATTTGGTTATTTATGGTTCGGTTCACAGTTAATGAACCGTTTTGAAATTAATGGTTCGGTTTGTACGGTTCGGTTATTTCAGGTTATTTTCGATCCGGTGGTTCAGTTCATTTCACAGTTAACAATGAACAGTCGCAGTTAATAGGTACCACTTCCGATTGAAACAAGTACTACCATTGGAGATAGTCTTAGATAACATAAAGTCTATAATTGAAATATGATTTACCTTGCAAATATATTTTATAAATTCATCATTTCAACGATTTACCTCAGAAAATAGCAAGTTATTAAAACCAATCATCAAAAACGTTGTACCTCAACGGAAAAACTCAAAAAAAAATTGTGAGAAAAGAGAAGGCAATGAAGGATGAGAGAGGCAGGCGAGTGCCATTTAATTTTTAAAAAGAAAAGAAAACTAAATGTATACTACAATGAAACCTTCCACTCCAAAACAGAGAGAAGATGAATAGACAAGGACAACAAAACCGACACGTGACACTGCCGACATGAAACCTTCCGCTCTAAAACAGAGAAAAGATAAAAAATACCAAAATGGAACATTTTTAAATGAGATAACAATTTACCTGAGAACCATAGCCATGATTTCGTACAAGGGCGGATCCAAACTTAAAATACCAGTGAGTGTGGCTAAAATTAAAGACACAACAAATTAAATTATACTGAAAAAACAAAAACAGAATATTGACGTTACCAACCACTATGAGCCTTAGCACAAGCAACAAATGCCAATTGAAGTTGATGGGCGAAACAATGCACATAATAAACAGATGGAGTCTTAGAATTGGGTATTGGGCCTAACTCATCCTCACAAAACCAGCTTGTAAGGTGAGGATTGCCACTTACTTATAAACACTTATCACTCACATCCGATGTGGGACTTATGGAGTCTCGTTTTGGATTAAAGAACAATTAAACCATTTAAAATAGTAACTCTTCTCATAATCATACAGTCATACTCAAGATTTCTATTTGTATACAAAATTCAGAACATCTATTCTATTACGTATTCAGAACTTATATTTGAAGAATTGGCTTTCTTTAATTTCTACTATGAAACAATAAAAACAATCTCTTCTGTAACAAATAACAATCAAAATTTCTTCTATGAGGGTAACACAACACTAACAGCCTAACAGAATCAACAACAATAGTAATAGTAACAAAGAACATTGAATCCAGAAAAATAAGGATGAAATAAAGAGGTTTAGGGTTTGGAATTGGGAGCAAAAGTACCTGTTAGATGATTGATGGTTGCTAGGTGGTGGGGAGGGTGGTCGACGATGAACCGATGAAGAGGAGGAGAGATTAGAAAATTCGAGTGCGTGTCCGTTTCCTTTCTTTCCTTTTTCTTTTTCTTTATTTTTTAAGTATGTATATTGCATATCCTGCGTGTATATATACATAATACTGTAGAAAGTAAAACAAAACTCGTCTAGGAGACTAAAGACCTATTAACCCTTTTTTTATGGTCACTTTTATTTTTTACTTTATTCAAATAATTTTTTATATAAAATCAAATATTTGTATATATTAAAAAATAACTTCCATACACAAATTAGTTTTTAATTTTTTTTAGTAACAAAAAAGATTTCTTTTGTTTTTTTATTAATATTTTTTTTGACACAGAATCAAATATTTGTATCTGTTAAAAAATAACTTCCACACAAAATTTGGTTTTCAATTTTTTTATTAAAAAAAAATAAATTTATTTTTTTATTAATAATTAAGCACAACAAAAAAAAGTTAAGTGGTTATCAATTAACTAAGCACAATGAGTTTATTTGGATTTAGGGTTTTAAGGTTGTTGTCTTGTTGATAATTTGAAATTTTTATTTTTAATAAGATTAAAATATGAAGAAATTGATGAAGATGATGAACATATTCATCTAAATTATAAGTTATTTACTTTTAATAAAAAAAGTATGTTAAAATAAAATTCTGCATTTTTTTAATTAAAACAAATTAGAAAAGGATTTATATATGAATATTATCTATACCAATATATAAAGAGAATAACTCATTTCGTGTGGAATTCTTTTATTGTCACTTTTTCCCTTCACTCTATTCAAATATTTGTATATATATCAAATTTCTTCATATTTGAAATTTCCCTTCACTCTTTTTCCCTCCTTATTTGTATATTTGAAATTCATATCACAAAAACGGACATGTTCCATTCAGACGGGCACAACACTAGTAAAAGATAAAAGAGATAAATCAAAAAATAAAGAAACAAACAAAATATTACAAATAAATAAGATAAATAATCAAAGTGTTAAAAAAATAAATAAACAACTAATGTGTTAAAAAATAAGATAAAAGTAATTTTGCCTAAATAATACTATAGTACAAACTACAAACTTTGTCCAAAAATAAAAGAACACTATAGTACAAAAGTGAATTGAGATATGACTTGCCAATATTAGACTGCACTCCTTAAGATATGACTAATATAGTTCTTTTATTTTTGCACTATAGTACAAACTACAAACTTTACTATAGTGTTACTTGAGATATGAATTGAGATCCGAACATTTCAATTTTCAACCACTGACTTATCTTGTGTAAAATCAACTGATAAGAAAACTATATACAGTATAGGTTGAAAATATTGCATATGTTAAGAGGTAAGAGAGTGGTGTTTGTGGGAGATTCCTTGAACAGGAACATGATTCAAGCTTTTAAGTGTCAGTATTATGATGCTGATATAATCATTTTCAACACAGGATATTGGTGGAATCATGACAAGACCAAAAATGGGTAACAATGAACAAAACAATGCTGTTTGGAAACAATATTTGGTAAAGTTAGTTCAAAGGCTTAACTAATACTACAAATTTTCATACTTACAGTAGAAATTACTTTCAGGAAAGTAATCATGTCTATGAAAAGATTAGAAGTTTCTGAAGCACTAAGAAAAGCATTGAAGAGATGGGCTAAGCGGATTGATACTACAATTGATAGCTACAAAACAACAACATATCACTTCCAGAACCCTTTTCTGTCATCATCAATTACCATCCAGATCCTTTTTCCGCTATCATTAGATGATAGCTTCACTTCTTTATCATTTAAAATTTCTTCCTTGATCATCTCTTCCTCAACAGAAGCTTTTTCCTTCAAAGTATCTTCTGCTTCCTTCAATTTTTCCTTCAAAAGGATGATCTCTTTCTTGCCTTTGATGACATCCTCCTTGGCTTTGGCAAACTGTTTCTCCAGCTTTTCATTTAACTCTTCAAGGGAGAGGATCCTTCTCTCCATTGTCTTTATGTTTTCTCTATGAACCTTTTCAAGGTTAATCCTGTCAGCTTTCACTTCATTCCTGTTTTTTTTATACATATTTTCTTTCTCTTCCATTCCTTTGATTAGTTGATTTAGTTCCCCAATCATTTGTCTAGAATCTCTAAGTCTTTTCCCCACATCCTCTCCAGCTGACTTCATTACCTTGATAAGCTCTTTCAATTTTTTAATCTCCTCATCTTTCTCTTTCAATTGTTGTTTAACCACCTCATCTTTCTCTGCAAACTGAATCTCCAATTGCTGTTTCAGTTGTTTAACTTCCTCTTCCTTCTCTGCAATCTTTTACTCCAAAACAAAGAGAAGAAGAATAGATAAGGACAGCAAAACCGACACAGATAAACACTACCAACCTTTTAAATGCGATAATAATTACCTGAGTACCATAGTCACGCTGCAGTTCTTCCAGCAAAAGTCTTATGCGATCACAAATATCTGGAAAAGCTATAAATTTTAAGGTAGTTAGTCATTAGAGACTATATTTATCTCACTAGTTAGTTAGTCATATTTAACTATAGTTAGAATTTAGTTAGTTGAAAAGTTACATACTCTGTTACAACCTTCTTTGGTTACAACTTGTATAAATACTTCTATTTTCTACTCAATGAAGTTTAAGCTCATTTTATATCATTCTGAGATTTAATAAATCGTATTATGGTATCAGGGCCTGGTTGTTCCAAATGAAGAATAAACATGAAACCAGACCATAAACATTGGTCAAGAACTTTGTCCGTTTAGTGCATACTCAGTTCAGTTGCAAAATAAAGATGATTCGATCCGATAATGGCCCAGAATTTTTAATGGATCCTTTTTACAATGAACATGGTATTGTTCATCAACGGTCTTGTGTAGAGACTCCAGAACAGAATGCCGTGGTTGAGAGAAAACACCGACATATCATGAATGTCACTCGGGCCCTCATGTTTCAAGGCAATTTACCAGAGTGTTTGGTGTTATGCTGCCACACATGCTGTGTTCTTAATAAATAGGCTTCCCTTCAAAGTTATCAACAATAAGTCACCTTTTGAAGCTTTACATTCCCAATTGCTTCTACTTTAACTTAGGGCAGGCACAAACTTGATTCAAGAGCTAGGAAGTGTGTTTTTCTTGGTTTCAAATGTGGTATTAAAGGGTTTATTCTTATGGACTTACATTCACGGGAGATGTTCATATCAAGAAATGTGCAGTTTTATGAAGATATTTTCCCTTATTATTCCTCTATCCCAACTCCGACAAATCATGCTTCTATTCCTCATCTCACAACATCTATTTTTCCTGACCCTGATATTCCTATACATAATCCTCATATTACACCTGATCCTCCCGCCTCACCTATCAATTTTTCCTCACCAATTCATCTTACACCTGCCAATATACTCTACACCTCAGCCTGCACCTCTAAGAAAGTACACACGACCACGCATATTTCCAGCCTGCTATGATGACTATGTTTGTCCCATTATAGCCAATACCACTCCTTACCTCTTACATTCTTTTGTTACTTATGACAAACTATCTTCATCCTATAAATCATATGTCTTTTCCATTTTTACACATACCGAACCCAAACACAATCAAGAACATGAATTTTCATAAACGCAGGAAAGAAAAAAGAAATGCATCTTCACATGATTCTATAATCAAAATCTACAACATGACGAATGGATGGAGTGCATGTTAACCCAAATTAATTCAACTGCAGAACACATATTAATTCAAACTTAATTTCACTTTCAGTTACCTAATCTTAAAGCAAGATAATCAAGAATTGAAAATATACATAGAATTGGTTGATAAAAATGAAAAGGAAGTGAACTGAGTTACCCATTTGCGCTTGCTTGTGAGATAATGACGATTGTTGGCACCGTTTCCTTGAAAAAGCCCCAATTTAGAAGTTTAGAAACCCTAAACCCCCAAACCCAGCATAAAAGAAAATGTAGAAGATTGATAGCCAAGAGACATAGTGAAATAGAATTGAAAAAGAAGAAGAATGTAAATACCTTAAGCAACAAGCAAGAATGGCGGAGAGAGACCTCACGTGCTTACTGTAGATAGAGAGAGAGACGTCACGTGCTTCTATTTGATGAATGAATATGAATGTGATTATAAACCTTCTGAGAATACTACTATTATATATACATGCAGAGACTAGTGAGGACTGAGGAATAAAAAAAAAATCATTTCTTAAGGAAAACTAACAGAAAAATCTTTTTTTTTTTCTTTTCTGAATTTTGAAGTTTTTTTATGGTTATTTTTTAGGTAATTAACTCTTTACATTCTTCTAAATTGTAACACTGCTATATTTCGGTTAACTGTTATATTGTTGCACAATATCCATTAATATTAACTTCTACCATGGTGGGAATTTATTTTGATAAATAAAATCCACATATGTTAAAACAGATTAATCGAAAGAGTAAGCGTGACAAATTTTTATATGAAAAATAAGTGAAAGAGTATCGGTGTAGCAAGTTAGAAACTTAAAAATCTATTTGTTATCTAAATAATTTAAATGATCTAACTATCACAAATGTGAAATTTAAAGCTCTATTTAGCATTATAAATTTCATAATGATGTCAATAAGAAGGAATTTATTTAAGGATGCAACTTCAGTCACACCCACCTTACTAAATTTTATAGTGATGGAATGGAAAAGATTACAAATCTTCGCAACACAAAAATTGTATTTTTTTTTATTTTATTTTCCTTTACTTTAATATTCAAATTAATAGTTAACTCCATAACTGCAAGAAACCAAATTTCTCCTTACATACTTCAATAAACAAATTTTTAGTATCATGAGGAAAATTCCAGTCTGGGATCTCTGAAGCCTGTAGTAAGTCACTAGGCAAATTAGGAAAGCTCATCAAATTGTGCATCAAAAAAGGATTTAAACATGCACATTCAATCAAAAACCCTGAAGGCTATTTCCAATTTTTAAATGCAAAATTTTATAAGAATAATATTTGAACTAGAAGACATCCTCCTTAAAACAAACTTATGACAAACAAAATCTATAAATAAGTGAGACGGTAATTTTGGTGACTAAAAAGTATATAACAAACATTTGTCACTCGTTCTTGGCCGATGCAGCCTGCCTTGTACCAACAGAAAAGAATTCAGTGATGACTTCAAGAGGCATGCCCTTTGTTTCTGGAACCTTCAGATACACAAATATAAAGGAGATGACACACACAACTGCATAAACACCAAAGACACCAGCTAGTCCTAAAGTACTGAGCATCAGAGGCAGCGAGTACGTGACAATGATGTCTCCGATCCAAAACACTAAGGCACAGATAGCAATGCAGAGCCCGCGCACTCTAGTGGGAAAAATCTCTGCGCAGAGGATGTTTGGAATTGGTCCATAACCCATAACAAAGAAGCAAAAATAAACTATGACGCATACAGTTGAGATTGCTGCATGGACAACACTGCCAAAATTTACTACGCTTCCAATGATCAATATAACAAGCGACACTATCAGCACTGGAATTGTGACAAGTAGTAATTGCCTGCAAATGACACCGATTGAGTTAGCGTTTTGCAAATGTGTTTCGGAATAAATTAATTTTGTGAAGTTGGTTTTGTTAAAATTGAAAGTCCTTATACTATATCAATACAATAATTTGTCTCTAAAGTATATGAAATTCGTCAATTTAGTCCCAAAAGCATATGAAAATCTCATTTAGTCACTAGCATCTTAATAGCAGGGCAACCGAAAACAAGAATACACCCAAAAAATACCATAGGGATTTTTTTATCATAAAAAAAATAGAGAACGTACCTTCTGCCCGTGACATCCATAAGCCTCATGGCTATGCCTATACTAGGAAGCATCAACAACGTTGTCACAGCACTTATAAGAAAAGATGAAGATGTTGAGCTAAGGCCCAAATCTGCAAGAAGAATTGCAACACCGGCCTCTTCGAGGATTTGAGGAGTGTAATATAGAACCCCATTAATCCCTGAAAACTGCACAAACATTCAGAATTAAGTGTTAGTCATCGGTAAGAAAAAACAAACCAATAATTTGATGCAGTAAACTGGAAAAAACACCTTGAATTTCAGCTTGAAATATTATGGTACTAAAATGTTTGCTAACATGACATACTTACAAAAAAGAGCAAAGAAGAATTATTTATCACTCATTTTATTCTCCAGGCAGGTTAAGTATGCTAGTTTCATTATTCCAGCTAATATTCTAGTATTCACCTATCTCTAAATTTTTTAACACGAGCATCATTATTAAAACTCTATATGTTTCTTTGTAAATTACTTGGCAACAGCAAGCAGTGCTACATGGTCAGTAATTTGGTAGTCAAGCGGTAGAATAATAAACACTGATAACAACAACATACAATTCAAAGCAGAAGATTATATGTAATATAGAAAACCATCCCCCACAACCCACCAAAAAAAGAAAGGAAAGAAATAAAACACCAGAAAGCAGCATGGTAAAAATCACAAAATGATGAATGTAAAAAATACCAGATCCCTTCTTTCCACCATTATATAAACAAGGCCAATGGAAAAGATAATTATAGATAGTAACAACACATTACCTGCTGAAGAAGTTGAATTCCAATCCCTACAAACAATGCATGCTTGACCCCTGGTTCAAGAAGAGCTTCCCAAATGGGCCCTTTTGAAGCAGTCATAGATGGGTGAACCATTGCAGGACCAACTGGTTGTTCACCAATTAGCTCCTTGGAGTAAAGAGCAGGTTGGCTAACCAAGGCAGCTGCATGGACAAATTCACTTTCATCGGGAATTGATACCATGGATCCACGTCGATTACCAGAAACTCCCTCCTCATGCAAATAAATCCTTTTAAATTCTCCTTGCCTTTTTCCATCCTCACCTTTACCAGACCATTTCCATGCAAGCTGCCAACCACCACCAATACCAGTACTGCCAACTGGATCACCTGACTCTTGCATGAGACTACTGTGGCGCCTAATGTTATTCAGCAAACTGCCATGGGAAGGAGGAGGTGGCAAGTCTTTTTCAAGGCTTGTTGTTTGGCGTGAGATTAAAGGACTGTGCAAATTGTCATCAGAGTCCCCGGCAGCCCCATCTGATATGTAGTCCTCACCTTCTCTTTGTAGGCTCTCTTCATCCCAATGTTCATTTTTAATATGAGGATCAGCTGTGCTGAACATGCTTCCAAAAGTCGGAAACAAAGCGCTTCTCATGCTTCCTGTCTCTGGGTGCAGCTTCTCATGAACGCTGCCAAATAAGGTTACAAGAGGATCCATGGCAAGGCTTCCATGGCGTGACACAAGGCCAAGACCAAGAGAACTTTGTCCAGTTACAGGTTTTGCTAACCGAGAGAGGCCTGCTTGAGATCCATATAACCGGATTTTGTCTCTATCTGTTGTTTCTTCGTGATCATCCGCTATGTCGTCATCTGGACCTATTATGTACTCTTCAATAGATGCATCACCTCCAATCCCGAGACCTTCTACCAGCAATGCCATCTCGCCTGTAAGAATTCATAAGATGATGAATAATAAAAAATCATTAATAAAAAGAAGAAAAGAGAATGTGTGAGGAAATAAACTACGATTTAGAGCACAAAATACAAAAATAGGGATTAATCCTAAAAGGAGGTCATCCATCTAAACTTTATTACTAATTCAGAGTTTCAAAGGGAAAAACATCAACTTTACAATATACAGTCATATCATAATAAATTGGTATAATATGGTGTCAAGAACACAATACATATAATACCGGAAACATGTAAAACAAGTTCACTAGTATCTATTTTCCGATGAAATTACATTTACAATCATGTGTTCGAGAGGCCAACAAGGCAAGAACAACTAGTGATTTGGTAAACTATTAAGAGAGGTTCAGAGGTAAACTAACTATATGGTGTTGTCTATTTCGTATGTATAAATCTGTGAGGGCAGAAATTTAGGAAAAGTCAACATTACAGTGACCTGCAAACTGAGGATGGTTGGAAGCAGATAAATAACTATGCAACGGTCATTTAGGTTCCCAAAAAGTCTGAAGGTGCTATAGTTTGATCAAAGTCCACTTAAGTGCATAATTTCAAATTAACAATTAAACATTTGTCTGAAATTAAGTAAACACGAACCTAACATTACATAAGTAGACACTGCCATTATTCAAATGGATGAAAAATGGTTTATGTATAATAACATTACCTGACACATCATCCTGACCACGTAATCTCTGGAGAACCTTTTTAGCCTCCAGCATCCTTCCTTTACTCACGAGCCACCGAGGAGACTCGGGCAAGAAAAATATTGTCAATATAAAATAAAAGAGAGAAGGAATTGCAAGAACCCCAAGCATTACTCTCCAGCTAGGTGCGGCAGTCAATGACATCCCAAAAACCATACAGTATGATAAAAACATGCCACCAGAACCACTGAACTGGGGCAGTGTATTTAAAGATCCCCTTATATCCGAAGGGGCAGTCTCAGATATATAAACCGGAACAAGAGTTACAGCAAGGCCAATACCAAATCCATCAAGCAGCCTTGCTAAGCACAAGACGTATACATTAGGAGACCACAACATAACCAAACTGCCCAAGAAATATAGCACGGATGAGATTATCAACATTGGTCTCCGACCAAGCCAATCTGATACGGGACCAGAGAAAGTTGTAATGACGGTAGCTCCAATGAGTGACATAGCCACCACAAGCCCTTCCATAGTTGTTTGCAAAGCAAGGTCTTTCTTAATATAAAGAATCGAACCTGGAAACAAACAAACAAGAAAAACGAGTATCCGATAAGCAATTGCTACAATACAATGAACATGTTTTAAACTAAGCTATTCTGAAGAGCTTATAAAAATAAGTTGGAAACATCTTATGAACATATGGTAACCAGTTTCCTTAAGGTCTCCCAAAAAAATCTTAAAAGTGCTTATCTATGAGTAAATAAGGTAAAACCAAACATGTCCTAGATCTGATTCAGTAGATGCAGTAGCAGAAATTATTACCAGCAATCTAATCTAATATAATATAATATAATCAAAGAAGAAAAAGAGTAGTAGTAGTAGTATAATACTTACCAGCAATGGTAGCATTATCCCATCCTTGAAGAAAATTACCGATGGAAGCAACAATAGCAACAAGAACAGCACCTTTCATTTTTGTTGATTGAATATTCTTCTTCTTGTTCAAAATTATTATACAGTGAGTAGTACAATCATCCAAACAACAGAGTATGATGAGAAGATAAGAGACTGAGATTCGTGAGGTTGAGGTCGATGGAGTGTATGTATGTATGTATGTATCTATCTATCTGTATACTTTAATTCATAATCGTAATCAGCATGTGAAAAAGTAAGTGAAATTGATAAGAAGCAATTAAAATAAGTGATTAAATACCTGTCTGTCTGTCTGTCTGTTTGAAAATATAGATCGGTGTTTTTTGGCTCAGACTCAGAGTGAAGAAGTGAGAGTGCCCTCATCACTCATTGAATTTGATAACAAAATCAAAATCACTTATTCTGAGCCGTAATCGTCGTGATTATAGCAATATTTTCCGTTGCTGCTGCTGTACTACGCTCTTCTTTGTTCTATTCTATACTACTAGGTAACAAAACAGTAAGAAGCCCACCTTTACATTTTTTTATTTTAAATATCTTTATTATTTAATTATTACTCTATAATAGTAAACGATAATTACTATATTAAATAGTACATAATGAAAGGAGTTGAAAGTTTTTTAAACTTTTTCAAACAAACAAGACCAATAATTGAAAAAGAAAAGAAAAAAAGGGGGTGATTGTAGAAGATGGGAATCTGTTCTACGTTGTTAACGGACAAAAATGGTTCCAGCCAAATCACATACAATAATAATCTCTCCAATTAGGAATATTATTATTCTAATACTACTTAGGCTCCGTTTGGCCCGGCTTATTTTTTACTTTTTATTTTAGCTTAAACGAAATAAAGAAGTATAAAATTATATTTGACACTATTTCTCCTTAAAAGTATTAGAGAAATAAAGTAAAGAAGTAAAAAATAAAAAAAAATAAAGTTAAACACAATTTTTTCCTTCTTTACTATTTTTAAGGAGAAGAAAAAAAGAGGAAAATAAGCCGGGCCAAACGGGGCCTTAGTACTGAATTAACACTCAAAGGTTAAATAAACTAATTAAAGTGTGAAACTCACAGCACAGCACAATACCGACGTACATGGTTATGATTATTGAGGTGAAGCGTCACCCAACTTTCCCTTTAGTCATTATTATTATTATTATTATCTATATTTATTATTTAAGGAACAATTAACAAAATATACAAAAGTAATAACAATGATTCTCAGATGTGGGCTTATACCTAAACTGACTTAATTGCATGACTATGATGACTACATAAATGTTTTTCTATTTCAGTATTGCTGACACATAGAAATAGTATTATCGGAAGATATTATTTAATGGATGCGGGAATTTGATGGCTGGTGATGAATTGAGTTGAGGATGCATTTTGTAAACTATGATAAAAACAACACAATCATGGTCAAGAGAATGGTATGGTATCGTGAACAAAGATCTTGAATGTGAGTTGGTTTTTCAGTTTCATATTTTGTTTAAAGGCATAATAAGGCCAAAATAGCCTTGTAATTATGGATTTTTTTATATATATATATTTTTCTTTCTTTGGACTGTGTTGTGTCTCCTCAAAGAAGATTGTATTTTGCACAATCATAAAAACCAATTGATATCACCCACTGGATAGGCTTTCCTTCCTCTGCTAGCATATAGGCTTTATCGAATAGAATTCATTCGGGACAAATGTTCTGCCTGTAAATTTGATCAAGCCATATAGATTCAGAATTTTGAATTACAATGCATTATACTATAGACTATAATTAACAAGTCTTGAATAAGAATGTAAATATTTTGTAATCACCATATCAGTAGCATTGATAGGCATAGCAGTATTTAAATTCGCAAAAAACAAAATTGCAGGTGGTTCTGACTGCTGACTGCTGACTGCTGACTGCTGACTGCTGAGTGCAGTTGATTACCTGCTTGCATTGTGTAGTCTGCAGAGAAGGAAAGTTGTAACTTAACTTGTAATCGGTGAGGCCATGTCGCATCGTAACTACACAAATATCAAGCCATCATATATACGATATAGTTGCTAATTCACGCGATTTGGCCCCATAGTGAATCTTGTCTGTCAATAATAGAATTTAAACCTTCAAGTTAATAAGAAAGGTTTTATTTTAAGGGGAGCAACTTAACTCACACTCACATTTCTAAATAATCATACATGATAGGAATATAAACATACAAACTATTAAACAAAAAAATGCTACATTTGTCATCCAATACAAATCTCAACAACACAAAAATTGTTTTTTTCTTCAAATGTGTACATTCGAAAAGACTTATGGGTGAAAAAGATTCTCCTTTATTTAATCATTGATCGTTAGGTTCAAATTGATAGTCAACTCCATAACTGTATCAAACCAAAATTCTCATTACCTCATCAATGAACAAATTTGAAGTATCATGAAAAAAACTCCGGTATCTCTGTGATCTCAGAAGTCTATACTATGGTGCATAGTGCCTCCTGATCACAAGGCAAACTAGAAAAGCTCATCAAACTGTGCATAAAAAATAATTCAAGTATCATGAGAAAAACTCCGGTATCTTTGTGATCTCGGAAGTCTATACTATGGTGCATAGTGCCTAGTCACAAGACAAACTAGGAAAGCTCATCAAACTGTGCATCAAAAAAGGCTTTAAACATGCACATTCAATTGAAAATACTAAAGGTTGTTTCCAATTTTGAAATTCAAAATTTTATATAAGAAAGAATAATAGTTGAACTAGAAAACATCCTCCTTAAACAATCTTATGACAAGCAAAATCTATAAATAAGAGACACGGTAACTTTGACGACTAAAATTACACATGTTATATAACAAATTCTGTCACTCATTCTTGGCTGCTTCAGCCTGCCTTGAACCAACAGAAAAGAATTCAGTGATGACTTCAAGGGGCATGCCCTTTGTTTCTGGAACCTTCAGATACACAAATACCAAGGATATGACACACACAACTGCGTAAACGCCGAAGACACCTGCCAATCCTAAAGTACTGAGCATCACAGGCAGCGAATATGTGACAATGATGTCTCCAATCCAGAACACTAAGGCGCAGATAGCAATGCAGAGCCCACGCACTCTAGTGGGGAAAATCTCTGCGCAAAGGATGTTTGGGATTGGTCCATAACCCATAACAAAGAAGCAAAAATAAACTATGACGCATACAGTTGAGATCGCTGCATGGACAACACTGCCAAAATTTACTACGCTTCCAATGATCAATATAACAAGTGACACTATCAGCACTGGAATTGTGACAAGTAGTAATTGCCTGCAAATAACACGGATTGAGTTAGCGTTTTAAAAATGTGTTTTGAAGGCAGACAAGTTTATCAGCATATAAGAATTCTACCATTCAGTTAGGAAAATGAATATGATTGATAGCATAACACCCAATAGGATAATACGGTATACCTCTAGGATAACAATGGGGATTCTATTTCATATTAATGAGGTATCAATCATGGGAGATATCAATAATAATAAACCATCAATTTAACTTCTAAACTATGAATTTCTCCAATTTAGACCCTAAACTATATAAATACAATAACTAGTTCCTAAAGTATATGAAATCCGTCAAGCATCTGAAAATCAAATTAATTTATGGGCTAAATTGGAGAGAGTGATAGTTTAAAGACTAAATTGATAGTTTATTCTAAAGAAGATATTTCTTACTAAATGTTTGCAAAAGAAAGACTTCATCAAATACGAAAACATGGAGAAAAAAAAAAACCACAAAATACACACTAGGGATTTTCTTATCATAAAAAAATAGAGAACATACCTTCTACCCGTGACATCCATAAGCCTCATGGCTAAGCCGATACTAGGAAGCATCAACAAGGTTGTGAGAGCACTTATGAGAAAAGATGAAGACGTTGAGCTAAGGCCCAAATCTGAAAGAAGAACTGCAACACCAGCCTCTTCAAGGATTTGAGGAGTGTAGTATAGAACCCCATTAATCCCCGAAAACTGCACAAACATTTGGAACTAAGTGTCAATCATTGATAAGAAAAAACAAATCAATAATTTGATGCGGTTAACAGAAAAGACACCTTTGGAATATTATGATATTACAAACTTTGCTAACATCACATACTTACAAAAGAAGAGCAAAGAAGAGTTATGCATCATTAACCTTATTCTATAGGAAGTTTAAGTATGCTAGTTTCATTATTCCACAGCTAATGGTCTATTATTCTACTATCTCTTAAATTTTTAGCACGAGCATCATTGTTAAAACTCTATACATGTTCCTTGTAAATCACCAGTGCCACAAGATCGGTAATTTGGTACTCAAGTGGTAGAATAATAAACACTAATAACAAAAAAATACAAATCAAAGCAGAAAGTTATATGTAGTTTAGAAAACCATCCCCCACAAGCACAACAACCCACCAAAAAGAGAAAGGAAAGAAAAACACCAGAAAGCGAAGGTAAAGCATGGTACAAATCACAAAAGGATGAATGTAAAGATTAGCAGATCCACCTCTTTCCACCATTATAATAAACAAGGCCAACGGAGAAAGATAATTGCGAATTAGTAACCAGAGGCGGAACTAGGGGGGTGGCTGAGGGTGGCCGTGGCCACCCCCGGAAAAATAAGAAATTACTAGTATACCCTTAGCATTTTTATAAAATTAAAAATATATTATATATATATGTGTTTGTGAGCAAAATGATCAGTATGGAACACCAGCCGAGCGGTTAGTGCAGGTTCCTTCCCTCAAGGTTCAATCCTTGCTGGCTGCATGTTTTGTTTTTTTAGCTATTAAAGGATATTTTCCTTAAAAAAGTTAATTTTCATATATATATTTGTCAATACCAAAAATTCATAATTTCTATTTTTTTTTTCTAAAAACACACAACCATTTAAAAAAGTTAATTTGCATATGTATTAATCAATATTAAAAATGCACAATTTCTATTTTTTTTCTTTTAAAAACACAACTATTTTCAGCAGATTTTCTTTTTAGTATATGTGTAATATAATAATAAAACATATAATTTTCAAATAATTAACTTTGTGCGAGGATTAATTCAAACTCAATTATTAATTATTTCAAGTCACTTAGCATACATATAGTATTATTTTAACTCATAAAAAAATAGAATATTATTTTAAAAATTTGTATGTAATTTATTTACTATAATTTTTTTACCGGCCCCCCCGAAATAAAAATCCCAGTTCCGCCACTGTTAGTAACGACACATTACCTGCTGAAGAAGTTGTATTCCAATCCCTACAACCAATGCATGCTTGACCCCTGGTTCAAGTAGAGCCTCCCAAATGGGCCCTTTTGAAGCAGTTTTAGATGGGTGAACCATTGCAGGCCCAACTGGTTGTTCACCAATTAGCTCCTTGGAGAAAAGAGCAGGTTGGCTAACCAAGGCAGCTGCCTGGACAAAGTCACCTTCACCAGGAATTGATACCATGGATCCACGTCGAGATCCAGAGACTCCCTCCTCATGCAAATAAATCCTTTTAAATTCTCCTTGCTTTTTTCCATCCTCACCTTTACCAGACCATTTCCATGCAAGCTGCCAACCACCACCAATACCGGTATTACCAACTGGCTCACCTGATTCTTGCATGAGACTACTGTGGCGCCTAATGTTATTCAGCAAACTGCCATGGGAAGGAGGAGGAGGAGGAGGCAAGTCTTTTTCAAGGCTTGTTGTTTGGCGTGAGATTAAAGGACTATGCAAATTGTCATCAGAGTCCCCAGCAGCACCATCTGACAAGTAGTCCTCACCTTCTCTTTGTAGGCTCTCTTCATCCCAATGTTCATTTTTAATATGAGGATCAGCTGTGCTGAACATGCTTCCAAAAGTTGGAAACAAAGCACTTCCCTTGCTTCCTGTCTCAGGGAACTTCTCGTGAACGCTGCCAAATAAGGTCACAAGAGGATCCATGGCAAGGCTTCCATGGCGTGACACAAGGCCAAGACCAAGAGAACTCTGTCCAGTTACAGGTTTTGCTAACCAAGAAAGGCCTGCTTGAGATCCATATAACCGGATTTTGTCTTTCTCTGTTGTTTGTTCATGACCATCTGCCACCTCGTCACCTGGACCTATTATGTACTCTTCTATAGATGCATCACCTCCAATCCCAAGACCTTCAACCAGCAATGCCATCTCGCCTGTATGAATTCAAAAGTTGATGAATCTTATCAAATTATCAATAAAAAGAAGAAAAGAGAATGTGTGAAGAAATGAACTTCGATTTAGAGCACAAAATACAGAACAAGGGAATAATCCTAAAAGGAGGTCATCCATCTAAACTTCATTACTAATTCAGAGTTTTGAGGGGAAAATCATCAACTTCACAATATACAGTCTTATCATAATAAACTGGTATAATATGGTGTCAATAGCACAATACATTTTAGCACCGGAAACATGTAAAATAAGTTTACTATCTATTTTCAAATGAAATTATATTTTACAATCATGTGCTCTCTGTAAGTTACAATTTAAGACCAAGATAAAATGATAAATGCAATTATTATTATGAAAAGAATAAGGTAGCTCTCATTGTAGTCCATTAGTTGAATATAGCAAGGCCAACGAGGCAAGAACAACTATAGATGAAACTATTAAGAGAGGTTTAGAGACAAATTGACTACAAGATGTCATTTATTTCGCATTTATGCTAAATTGGTATTATTGTTTCCTTGCCTATACATCACGAGAGATACCATATCCGAATGTGTAAATCTGTGAAGGCGGACATTTAGGTAGATTGACTACATGAAGTCGACCATGTCTGAAGGTGCTACAGTTTGATTGTAGTTCAATTAAATGCATAATTTCAAATTAAAATTTAACTCTTGTTTTAAATTAAGAAAACATGAACCCAACATTACATAAGAAGACACTGTCCTTGTTCGAATGGATGAAAAAAATGGGTTAGATAAAATAACAGTACCTGACACGTCATCTTGGCCACGTAATCTTTGGAGAACCTTTTTAGCCTCCAGCATCTTTCCTTTACTCACGAGCCACCGAGGAGACTCGGGCAAGAAAAATATCGTCAATATAAAATAGAAGAGAGAAGGAATTGAAAGAACCCCAAGCATTACTCTCCAGCTAGGTGCGGCAGTCAATGACATCCCAAACACCATACAGTATGATAAAAACATTCCTCCAGAACCGCTGAACTGGGGAAGTGTATTTAAGGATCCCCTTATATCGGAGGGGGCAGTCTCAGATATATAAACCGGAACAAGAGTCACAGCAAGGCCAATACCAAATCCATCAAGTAGTCTTGCTAAGCACAAGACATATACATTAGGAGACCACAACATAACCAAACCACCCAAGAAATATAGCACGGATGAGATTATCAACATTGGTCTTCGACCAAGCCAATCTGATACAGGACCAGAGCAAGTTGTGATGACTGTAGCTCCAATGAGGGACATTGCCACCACAAGCCCTTCCATTGTTGTTTGCAAAGCAAGATCTTTCTTAATGTAAAGAATGGAACCTGCAAACAAATAGAAAGAATGAATATCCAATAAGCAATTCATAAAATACAATGTCCCAGAACAATTTGATAGCTAAATTTAACCATATGAGTGCTTTTGTATAAACTATTTCTATAACAAAAGATCAGATGATGTCGAATTGTTTTTATCGAAGTTATGAGTTGTTTTCATAAGCTATGTTGGAGATTTTATGGAAATAAGATTAAAATATGTACATGTCATAGTTGTTTCCGCAAGTTCTCCTAAACAGTGGCGGATCTTGACCGAAATCGCTACTCATATTTATAATAAGTATTAATATTTAATGTAAAGAACAAATTTGCATCCTGGCGTATTGGTAAAATCGCTACCTTTTACCTCACATGCGCGCGTTCGATCCTTCGCATCCCACTTTTTTCAAAAATAAAGTAATAATACACTAACTTGAAACAAAAAATGACAACTATCGGAATCGATCGCTGAACCATCCACTCGCAAAACAAACTCGTGCCACCACGCTATTAGATACAATTGTCAATATTTGAGGAAACTTGTAAAATATAGATAAAACAGTTTTTTTACAAAAAAATAAAACACTCTTGATACAATATAACTTAAAAAAATAAAATTTTGGCGGGTGCCACGGCACATCCGCGCCCTAGAGAAGATCCGCCCTTGCTCCTAAACAATCTCACTTTTACATCAGTATTAATACAATATAAATATCTACTAAAATGAATTAAATTTTGGCGGGTGCCATGACACATCCGCGCCCTAGAGAAGGTTCGCCCTTGCTCGTAAACAATCTCACGAGTTTTCAATGTCGGTAGATAAACTCGAATAAGTCAATCTAAGTCAATTCAAACATGTCATAGATCTAAAACAGCATAAACAATCTGAGCAAATTAAATCAGTTAATCTTATAGACCGAGATAGATAATCAAAATATCAAAATCATTTTAGACCAGATCATAATCAAAGAGTAGTGGAGTATATTACTAACCAGCAATGGTAGCATTATCCCATCCCTGAAGAAAATTCCCAATGGAAGCCGCTATAGCAACAAGAACCGCACCTTTCATTTTGGTTCGTTGGATTGAATGATGGATTAAGCTGCGCGCAAGAAATCTATTATAACAAACACAAAAAAAAAAAAAAGGGCTCCGAGACAAGTTATTATTATTATTATACAGTGATTGAGTGAGTGAGTGAGTTGAGTAGAATCCTCCAACTAACAGTAGTGTGTGAGAAGAGAGTAGTGGTAGTTGAAAGAGTGAAACTCGTGAAGTTGATAGATGGATAGATGGAGTATATATGTATCTATACTTTACTACTAATAATTCATCATAATCATAATCGTAACAAATCAAATCAAACTTGATTAGCAGCAATTAAATTAAATTAATTAATTATACCTGAAAATATAGATAGATCGGTGATTGGTTTGTTGAGTGTGAAGTGTGAGGGCCCTTAGTCAGGGGTTGTCTGGAGAGGACACCCCTTCTCTTCTCTTCTTCACTTCACTCACAGAATCACTTATGAGCCGTAATCGCGATTCTAATTTATTTTACGTTGCTGCTGCCTGTAATATATTTTCGTCTGTGGTGGTAGTAGGCAACAAATAGGAGGCACTTTCACTTTTATTATTTTAAAATTTTAAATATCTTTATTATTATATTTAATTAATAATAACAAACAGTAATAATAATATTATAATAGTCTTATGAGTTTCGCTCAGTTGGCAGAGACAATGCATTACATACGGAGATCGAAGCCCGATCTTTCTATTTATTTAGTGAATTTTTTTTTTTAATTATGAAAGAAGACAATAATTGAAAACAAAAAGGCGGTGAATCTATGTAATGATAGAGGGATGAACTGGAGGGTAAGAAATGAATGGAATCTGTTTTGTTAACGGACAAAAATGGTGCCAGATCACATGATGAACGATCTCTCCATTTTGGAATATACTCATATTTTATGCCTAATAATAGTGAATTAGCACTCAAAGGTTAAACTAGCAATTAAAGTGTGAAATGAAATTCACATCACAATACCGACGTGATCCATGATTATTGAAGCGTGGTCCAATTTTCCCTTTAATCATTATCTAAGGTAAGTGAAATTTAAGATACAATTAACAAATACTAGTAGTACCAGTCACTCTATAGTAACCGTCACCGTGTGTTACGACGGAATAACTTGTTCGAAAAACTCTTACTACTTTATTTGGTTCTCGAATGAAAGGATATTAATTTCATATTATTAGATGATTATAATAAATAATTTGACGAATAATTAGTATTGAATAACAGTATAAAATAATTCTACATTGTTGATTAATGTTTTTTTTTTAAACAATAGGAGTAGTACATGTGTATGTGTACAATTGTTTCTTTCTTAGGATTACACTTCATGATTTGAACTTTTGTAGGACACGTGCTGTCTCCTTTTTTTATTCTTCTATTGTTTTTACAAGACTTTTCTTTTACCGGAAAAATACAAGACTTTCCGTTTCATTGTTTGACTAGAAAAAAAATCCTTTTAAGTCATTAATTCTTTTAAGGTATTTTTTACTAGTCAAATAGATAAATAAAGTATAAAATTAAAGATTGTTGATTCGGCTAAAGAAAATATTGTCAAGCAGAAGAATTTTTTAAATTTGGTTGACCAATGTATTACTCCTTCTATTCCAATTTAATTGACATAGTTGACTGTTTTACACATGCCGATGCATAATTTTGATGATTAATATTTTTAATTGTATATAGTAAAAATTATAAAAATTTGATATTTTGAAAATATTCATCGAGACAAATCAAACAACATCTTATATGCTAATATATATTTTTGTGTATTAGTATAAAAATAAGCTCAAAGCAACATATGTGAATAGTGCATAACAGTAAACTATGTCAATTAAATTGGGACGGAGTGAATAATAGAAATAATGTTATTTTCCGTCAGCAAGAAAAGAAATTAACATTGAGTGCTATTTACACAACAAAATATGACAACTTGCGGACTCCGTATATCAAATCTGATGAGACATGATCCTCTCCAGTAAATGGAGGGTCCAGTCCAATCACAACCTTTAAAAAATAAATATTAAAAAATATTAATTATTAAAAGGTGATTTCAATGGTGTGGATTATTCAACATGAGGAACATGAAGAATTCTAACATGAGGGAATCCTTTCTCAAATCTGATGGACCATGTACTTTTCTCTTTAGGCATGCATTATGACAGAATAAATTCTCTCAAGTGAAAAAAAAGAAGAGGAAATAATGTGTGCAATAGACCATTGAATCATAGATATAAATAATATTTAAATTTAAAAGAAATTGAGAAAAATTGATTGATGGTTGAGATGTGAAAGAAATTAACATTTTATATCAATACAAAAGAACATTTTCTATTTTTTCCAAACAATATATTACTTAAAGGTATACAATTTAATTTTTTTTATGATCAAATTTATACTTATTACGACTTATTTTTTTGTATGAAATGTAATTTTATATTTAATTTAGAATTTAATAAATATGATATTCTGTCAATATTTTACGCTGACAAGATATCATATTCATTAAAATCAAGAATTTTGTATTTTATTTTTTCGTTAATTTATATATAATAAATTTTTAGCGGTCCATCCCAATTTTTTTTTCAATTCTACCACTGGGTGTTGATATTTGTTGTTTGAATATCATTATTGATTAACATCATCGATGTAGTTAAAGAAAATTAAGTTTTTAGTGTGACACTGATTTAAATGTATACGAAAAGATACTTCTATGATTTTCATGCGTAGATTTTTCAACGGATTATATGTTAAGTGTTATGTGGTAAGAGTTTGCATTTTTTGTTTTGACAAAGTAAGAGTTTGCACTTATTGTAATACGTAATACTTAAGACAAATGCTAAACATTGATGTCGTTTAGTAAAAACTCTTGAAATATTAACATTGACAAACTTCAATAACATATAAGATGATTTTAAAATTACATAAAAATTTAATGAGGTCATATATATATAAAAAAAATTCATCCCGCAGTTGGTTTTGTAAAATGTTTATTTGTAAGTTACATCAATATAGCCAATGTTACTAAATAGTTTTAGGTTAATAATTTTTCTACTTTGCTTGTATTTTGAAGTCAAATCTTCAACTCATTCAACTCTTAACTCAAGTCAATTGAACTACTCATCTAATTTTTATTTTTTACGAAATCAAAATTATTGTATTTTATTCAAAATAATATTCCAATACAAGAAGGACCACGATTAATAACTTGGAAACTAGCATATAAAAACGAGCTGCATAAATTAACTCATGATCTAATAGATTAGTTTGTCTCTTAACATAGTTGATCTCACATTTTTTATTCAAACTTAAGAGACTTTTACATTGTTTAAAAATAGAACTAAAACTAAGTATTGTTACTTTTATTCTCCTCTACGCTTTGGACGACTTGAAGACAATCTATTTCTATATGAATACGGGCTGTTGTGAATGTGAACTGTTGTAGCCATTGCATTGTTTATAGCAGTGATTTCCAAAAAATAATTATGTACATGATGCTTGGATTTTGATTCGAATATTGATCTCTTCTTCAAGTTGTTTCTTTTTTATATAAATTAGAAAAATAGTGAATGACAAAAATAATACAGGTGTTAGTGCTACTTAGGTTCTCCTAATTATATATCCTTAGATTTGTTAAAAATTAAATAAATATGTATCTCTAAATGGAGTTATTGCCTATCGGTACATTAATAAAAAAATGGAGCTATTGGATGGATGAATATTTTTTTTTTTTATGCAAAAGGTGTGCAGATCGTCGGCTGCAACACCCTAAATATATATAAAGAAAATAGAGAAAGTACAATAAACTGGGGGACATAAACCAAACCCAGTTAAACCACATAAACGCCCAGAAAAGGCGTATTTACAACCCAAAGAGGGTAATGCAAAGTCCAACCGGATCAAATCCAGTGATAGAGCCAAATGTGAAGCAATCAAAAACACATAAAACACAATCCAGCAAGTCCAACGCGGGACCCGAAAAATTAGTTGGTGATGAGGAAGACTTGTTGGTAGTGGTTGGAATGAAAACAAATTTTTGGAGTAAAAAAATTAGTATCGATTGTGATGTTCTGAAATAAGTCTTTGAAATTATATATGAATGTTTTAGAAAAGCCTTTAATTTTAATAAATTATGAAAATATCTATATATTTAATTATTTATTATTAATTAAGTTTGTATATTTTTGTAACACACAATTTTGTTTTTTATATTTATTCAATTATTATTATCAATTTAGTCTTTGTCATATTCTAAAATGATAAAATTTATACTTCCTCCGATCACTATTATAAAAAAAAATATTTTTTTAGATTCATTAGAAAATTAATATATGTGGTCTATAATATAAACTAAATACATTGAATTTTCTATAAACCTAAAAAATAGTTTTTTACTCATAATAGTAATCGGAGGAAGGGAGTACAACCGAACAAGATTCAACGGAAGCACAAGATAAGTCCAAAAATTGTAAACATAAAGTAGGAACATCACCATAAAACAAAGACATAAAAGCCAAAGGCAAAAGACAAAAGATACAATAATATCATAGTATAAAGGTATAGGAAAAATAACATAGTACAAATTTGATTACGAGTGAAGAAAATTGAGCATCAACAATAAATTTTATAAAAGTAGTTCTGATTACAAGTAAGTTAAAAGTAACATAATTTATGTTTAATCTTCACAAGTACTATAAATTAGTTGGTACTATAATATAGTTTTTAGATCGACTTTCCACTTTTTCACATCGATGAAAGTATTTCGACCATTGCACACTATTTGCTAAAACAATATATTAAAATATATTTATGTAAAATTAAATATAACAATAAATTATAGATAATAATCTTATCTAGATCAGAGTTGACTTTGTCCGGTTGTGTGTGGCGATATTTCTCTCCATTCCAGTAAATGAAAGGGAGTTTTATACCTTGAGGTGCTCCGACGCCCAAGTCGGTAAGTGGTGAAACAAATCTTTTAAGATTGTAAGAGAATGTGCTGAATGAAGAGTGTATATATAATCTCCGACATTCGGTGTCTCCGGCGCTCAGCTAACACCATCAATAGTGTATCGATGGGGTAAGGAAGTGGACTTCCTCGAATATTGGACTGCCGACCCATAACATATTGCAAATAATGTTTGAATCAAAAACTTCAAAACCTATCAAGTTAAAATTTATTTTGAACAAAGAATAATTAATATTTTTATTTGATAATATCTAAACATGTAAAAAAATTGTGTGTACTAAAAGTCAATTTTCAATTTTGTTTCTTAGGAGATACATTGCCTACCTACACGGTGGAGGCTTCAAAATACAGGAGTCAATCAATTGGCCATTTTAATTGATCGGTGGGGGTGATGTTGTAAAGCTGTTAATTACTATTAGTGTGCCTTGGAGAATTATTGGATCTCGGTCTTTTGTTAATTGTGATTGTACTTGGGCTTCCCAGGAATCGGCTAGGTTAGCCCTTAGCAAGCCCAATTTCAACTGGTTTGATAACTTTCTGAGTATTTCTTTTCACGCCTCTTGAATTTTCAATTTTACTCCCTCACAAATTAAGTAGCGAGTGTGTAAAATACTAAAAATTTGGAGAAAAGATAGTTTGCTACCTATGTAACGGAACTTATAAAAATCTTTTTTTTTTTTGTTCTCCTCACCCTTCACCCACCTCTCATGAATATTATTTTAATGAAACACAGTTCACAAGTAAAAGTGTGAACCCTTCCTTCAACTCCAAGTAAATATTTTGAATGAAACACCGTAAATGAATAAAGGTAATTCAATTCATAGAATTATACGAAGTATGTGTGTCTGTGATTGATCGATACTATGTCACAGGCGCACTAGTGGTGGTTCAAAAATATGATCTTGTATAGTATAATGGCCAATTTTTTATAAGTTACTATGCAAATTGAGTTCACACTCTAAGTAGCGAACTGCGTTCGAATTCACACTATAGATAATGAACTGCATTTTTTCATAATATTTTCATTCATGGGGTACACTTCTTTTTTTATGAGATTTAACCAGAATATTAATTTGTTATAAATTAGTTTAAATGAAAATTGAATTAGAATTAGTTTAATTTGTTTTGATATGTTTTAAAGATCATATAAGATTTGATTTTATTTCGGACTAAACTAGGATCCAATTCACCAAGGCTCAATAGACTCAATACACTCACTTTAACGAACTTTTTTACAATAAAAATAAAATAGAAGTGCTCTACACCGTAAACTAAAACCCATCCACAATTTTTTTTTTTTTAAAAAAAAACCCACAACTATGTATATGATCACTTGACTCCTTAACACCTCAATCCAACTATGAACTATCATGCCTTCCTATGTCCTTACATCAAGGTGTTCCGTTATATTCTCTTTAATCCTTAATATAGAGAAAATTTACTTTTCAAATACATTGAATAACTAATATATCTGGCCGAAAGTTATATTACGAATTTACGTATGATCGAGGAATTCTAATTTTCTTTAGAATTTGGATCAATCAAGTGCATCAAATTAAGAACCATATCATGATGAGCTGGGTTATAGGAGAGAGTGCTCTTCTCCAAATTTTAAAATCTTTGGTCCAATTATAGTGAAATAATAGTCTTATAAAAAGGACGAGAGGTAATGCATGTATAAAACACAAGTTGAAGAAATATGAGTACATTTTGGTGAACATTAAAAACCACAATAACAAAATTCAATCAAAGTCAAATAATTACATACCGATTGGTCCATCCCATCCACATTAATACATTATCCAAATACTAGTAGTCACAAAAAGTTATTAGTACAAATTAATATTTTTGTCCACTCCTACTACAAAGATCATAGCTAGCTTGACATGCATAGGCATAGTACAAAATTATTTATGCTACAGCTTACAACACATGTAGTTAGTACGTAGTAGTTACCAAACAGTAGTACATGATATAATAATTAACTACGTACAATGTACATGTATGTATGTAGTACACTTAGACAAGTTGTGCCTGTGGCCAAGAATCTATTCCCATTCCCATAGGAACATCTAAGCCCATTCTACTGTTAAAGTTTGTTGAAGTTGACATGTCCCTAAATTCAGCATTTGTAGCAGCTCCTGAGAATTCAATCAATTCTGCATCCATCTCAATAGGGAATGAAGAAGAGTTTTCAAAATTATGATTATTATTATTATTATTATTGTCAATCCATCTTAGGTTAATAGCATCATCAATTGACTGTGATTGGTATTGATCATAGAATGTAGCCTCTGATTTTGGAATGGTTTGTTTCATGTTGAAATTTTGTTGTGGCTTGAAAAGTAGTTCAGAAGATGGGAGATTGTTGTTTCTGCAAGTGTGGTTGATTTGGAAAGAAGAAGGTTGGAATGGTTGCAATGGGAAAATGTTATGAGAATGTGAGGAGATTAATTGGTCATTTTGGTCTATTTGTGTAAATGAAGTTGGATTAGTGATTAAATGTGGAGGAGGTGGTAAACAACTTTTTTTGGATGGTAAATTAACATTAGCATTAGCATTAGCATTACCACCTTGAAGTTGGAGTATTGAATTTCTCTTTTCTCCTGATTTATGAAATATCCTACATATCACCCACTCTTCCTGTCAAAATAATCAATTTTCTTAAGTTAGATACATAAATTAATTTATGTAACAAAAAAAATGTTGCAATAGTAATAGATTGTGATTGAGTGATTGTACATGTACTATAAGACAAAATTGAATAGTGAGTTAGTAATTAAAGAAAGAAAAATGGTCATTCATACTAGTCAATCACATCAAAAAAAGTATACCCAAATGGATAAATAAGCAAATGAATTTATGAAGAAAAAAGTGAAAAGGGTAAAGTTTAGGAGTAACAAAATAGTGTCTCTGTATAGATAAAAGAGTCAACCCAAAAGTAGACAAAATTAAATAGGAGAGGAGAGAGATAACTTGTAAAACACGTTACATGCACGTGTATGTATGTCATAGGACATGGATTAGAGTGGTGTAGAATAGGAATAGGATTAGTAGTACCTTGCAGGTATGAGGATGATGAGAAGGTGAAAAGTGATTATCTAAACGGTACTCATGCATGACCCATTTGGTCTTTTCACCACGAGGGGCCCTTCCTTTGTAGAAAACAAGAGTCTTCTTCATGCCTAGTAGTAGTAAAGAGGATCTATTATTATTGCAGCTGTAAACTTCTTTGTCTTTTCCGGTGGCTTTCCAGTAACCAGCACCGGTTGCTCTGTTTGTTCTCAGTCCAGTTGGATATTTTCTGTCTCTTAAGCTGAATAGATACCACTCTCTTTCCCCCATCTTTGCCATTTCTGCAAACACATCATATTCATACATAGTATAAATAAATAAATTAAGCTAATGTAATACATCATTTTCCTTTAATTGTGGGATAAAGAAAAGTGGTTCAACCCCTAACTTATTCAATATTATTGTTGAGACTTCGGATTTGAATTGTGTGTTGAGTGATCATACACATCCGCATCCAAATTTTGTAGTCATTTTACATTTTATTTATGTGTAATTATTTTAGTAGTATTTATTAATGGATCCGATTAAAAACAAAGTGAGATTCTAACCATTTTTTAAATTCAAAAAAACCAAGTTTAAAGTCAGAAATTGAAATATTCAATCAACCATATCAGTGTTAGTGCTCACACACAACCCAAATCAGACAATTTTTTTAAGTTTATGTTAAAAGAAATAGTACTACCTCTGTGGCCCTTAATATAAGAAAATATTTATTTTTTAGATACATTAAAAAGTTAACGTATTTAGCATATGATCAGACTAAATATATCTAACTTTCAATATTTTTTTTTTTAAATGGCAAATATATAATATATAAATCTATAAAGAAAGTATACAAGATAAGTCAAAAAAATAAGAGGTACCAGAAGTACACTCAAACAGACGAATTCAAAGACAAGAAAAAAAGGCAAGAATAACTTTCAATATATCTAAAAAAATAAATATTTTCTAAAGTACTATGCCAAGTTAAAGGCCAGCATGGTAAGAATTTGAAACAATACTAGTACTATGCTTGCTATACTAAACTATTTAATTAAACCATCAAAGTATTTACTAAACATATATTATATGCAGTCTTTGGTATATATAGTCTCTTTTTTATACTATATGTTTGCTTGAGGAGAAAATATGTAAATAATATTAAGTAGCTAGGTACCTGGAAGTTCCCATGGCTCACATCTATTAAGATCAACCTCAGCAAATTTGACATTGTTGAAACAAGTATTTTTGAAAACCTTAGAAGCCAAATAAAAGGTAATGAGTTCTTCATCAGTTGGATGAAACCTAAACCCAGGTGGCAAACCTTGTTCATTTTTCTTCTCATGCTCACTTAGTTCACAAAGTACATCTTCCATTGTTAACATCATATATATTCAACTGAACAATTCTGTGGTGAGATATGAATATACTACAGAGGAAGAGCAGAGGAGAGTTGTATTGTATGGAGTATTTTTGAAACTGAAAACGAGGAGTAGATGATGATGATGAACGTAACAAGTGAGGTGTAAACAGGTATAAGTAGAAAAATCAAATCTGAATATGTACGTGGGACCTACACCTGACAAACCCACCTCATTAACGTTATCTTCCATAACTGCATTAATCATTAATTAATTAGTCAAAAAAATTGGTGAAATCATACTTAACTCACTTCACCTTCACCCTGTGAAAATTGTTAGACTCAATATTTTAAGGGTTATGCTAGAACGGTGCCCTGAAACATTTGTTAATTAATGTACTAAAGAAAGTATTAAATGTATAAATTTTAGGATAATTTTTGTTTAATACTCCCTCCGTCCCAAAATAAATGACCTAAATTTGACTCTATGTACTATTCATATGATCTATTTTAATCTTATTTTTCTACTAATATGTACATGTAAATATTAGTAAATTAGATGTTGTTTTATTTGTTTCGATGAGTATTTTCAAAATATACAATTTTTATATTTTTTAATAATATATAATTAAAGATATTAACGATTAAAGTTGTGCATTGGAAAACGTGAGGTAATACTTATTAACATTTTTTGTATTTCAAATTAAATTACATGTTTGGTAATAGTTCAAGGTGAAGTTCAAAGATTTCAATTATACTTTTAGCTTTTGATTTTTTAACCCTTTTCTTTGTTTGAGTTTTTCAGTTTTGTAACTTTTAGTTTACACCTCTTTAGCTTTCCATGTTTTTTTTTTTTGTATTACGACATTCGTTAGCATCTAAATTGTGGACACCTTATGCTAATTTGCAATGTTGTTTTCAATATATGGTTTATTAAAAAAAAAATCTATAAATTAGATCATGTGACAATTTTACACCCATTTTTAATGGATTTAGATTTTCTACGTTCAAAGAATTCAGTAACCAGACCTTACAATTTTTTATCATCAGTATGTCCCTTTGTATAAATAAATATTTTAGCAACTGTATCACTAAAAATGACTCCAAAGTGTAAGGGGGTAAATTTTACTTTGGTTTAAATATTATTTTTGTTCATGTATTTTCGTAATTTTTTTGTTTTAATCCTGTATGTTCTTTTGTTGTAAATATATCGATCCGTGAATGTGCAAATTAAATATTGTTACCAATTAGTTACAAACGCAGTGTTTTTTAATGGGGGAAACTAAAACCAATAAGATTTATACATTCAGGGATGTATTTGCAACAAAAAAATATACATAGGTCTGTTTGGCAAACCCAAAAAACTGACTTATAGCTTATGTCTTATAGCTTATAAGCTAAAAGACCCTTTGGTAACAGTTTTTCAGAAAGAGCTTATAGCTTATTTTTCATAAGCTAATTCAAGTAGCTTATGAGCTTATAGCTAATCATTTTTTCTTCCCATTTTACCCTTATGATTTTATCTTAAATCCATTTTTATCCTTCACTATAATTTTTTATATAGTATAATTTAAAACAAAATAGATATGTTGTGCCTACTTTTTTTTACGTTGTTGCACTTGCACCTATCTATTTTTCTTTTATTGTGTTGTATACCAATTTTTTTTTTACGTTCTTGAATTTTTTTTAAACGTTGATGTACTTAATTTTTGGTACAACGTTACTATAGTCTTTACCTATTATCACCTCTTTAATATGTTTAATCTTTTTAATAAAGTATAAAAATTGAAATGAAGATATATTTAAAATGAAATTTCAAAGAATAAAATTTAACCTCTATAAAAAAAAGATTAAAATTTAATTTAATGTTATAATAATAATAATATAAAAGATAAATTAAATTATAAATTTAAATCACTAAATTTTAAGTATTTTAAATATTAAGTAATTACCACTTGAATCAATTTATTATTGTTTCATTCAATTTTTTTATAAAATATAAAAATTGAAATGAAAATAATTTTTTTTTTTGGTCTTAGAAATGAAAATAATTTTAAAGTAAAATTTTAGTGAATAAATTTCATTCTATATTAAAATATAAAAGATATATTAAATTAAAAAATTAAATTACTAAATTATAAATATCTTAAATAAAAATTTATTATTAATTATGGATGCCCTTTTATGTCATTTCACATTTATCTATGATTGAACCGCTAATTTTACCAAACACTTTAATTAGCTTATCAGCTATAAGTCATCAGCCATAAGCTATCAACCATCAGCCATAAGTTAGCGTATCAGCCATTCGCTATTTTTGCCAAACAGAGCCTTAGACTAAAATAAAAAATTCGCAAACATTCAGAAACAAAAATGATATTTAAACCTTTTATTTTTAAAGAAAAAGTGAATTTGAGAATAAAGCCGCTTTCAAAATAGAAACTTAAACGGCTTTCTCCGTAACATTTTTTTAAGGCATTTGTTAGCATTTTTTGAAGAATAAAAAGGGTATGTAATAAAAAAAGGAAAATACTAACTCAAGAATCAAATGTGATTAAATAATTTTGGAAATTGTATAATTAATTTTTAAAAAAATATAAATAACAAAATTTTTAATACAAAAATTACTTATTTTGGTATTCTTAACTAGTATTCGATAGCGAGCCATAAAAAATTGGAGCAATTGTTAGCATTGATAAGGTTGAAAATAATTGTAGAGGCACGTATGCAGACAATTATAGTAAATAATTGTAGTTGGATGAAACGGGAAACACTAGTACTATTGCCTGAGGTTAGTAGATAGCAGCAGCTAGTAGTAGAACTGTGGGAGGTAGCAAATAGCAATGCAGTAGTACTACTACTACTACTAGCGTAGTTGTAGCTGACCAGAGAGCTGGTATGGTAGTAGTACTAATTTATTTATTTATTTATTGTGACAGTGCACGTGCATCGTTTATTTATTTGTATAGTAGTATTTGTAGTTTTGTACTAGACTAGTAATAGTAATAATAGTTGATACACAAACAAGTCCTAATTAAGATGGCATCCATAAGCTAGCAGCGTTTTTGAATGAATGAATGTACTCCCTCCGGTCTTAAATATAAGCAACAAAACAAAAAAATTTAAAGTCTCAAATATAAGCAAAAGTGTATTACAATTATTATGTTTTATGACATTATTCCAATTTCAACCAATAAATGCAATGTTTTACACTTTCTAAGGTGTTTTTTCTCCTCAAACAATGCATTTACCTACTTTCTTAAAGGGTGTGTTTTTTTGAAAATTTTCTTATATATGAGACCGGAGGGAGTATCTGTATTCTGTATTGTGCAGAAGTGTGCAGAGAGCTTAGATCTTTAGTTACTCGCTCAAGTAAAAGATCAATCACAGCAGAGCTAAAATCCAATACACTCACTCACTCATCCATAGCCACCCATGACCCAGCCTATTCTATTCTATTCTATACAAATAAATAGTGGCTTACATAAGCCTACTTCCTTAGCTTCTGTGCCGCGCGCCCGCTTACTTACCACTTTCCTCTTTTTTTCATTTACAATCTGCATAGTATTACTATGGGGCCGTGTAAAATAGTTTATTTTTTAACTTATACAAAATAATTTATATAAATAAATAAAAATTTATATTAATTTATAAGTTTTTATTAATGAAAATTGTATTTTTATAACCTATTTTTCATAGCAGCCACGTGTTCAAAATAACGTCCACGTGTCCAAACCGTTAGCCACGTGTAAAAATCAAACGAATTTAGTGAAATATTTGACGTAATGGACTAACTAATGCAAAAGTTGATAACGTGAGGGACCAAATTGAAACTTTTAAAACGTAAGAGACCTGATTCAAACCTAAAATAAACGTAAGGGACCAAAAGTACAGTTTAGCCTATATTTTACTATGGTCTCAAATACAAGTAAAAAGTAATCAACATTTTTAAAGAAAATGTTAACACGTGCTTAAAAAAATTCATGCTAAAAAAATGTGAATTTAACTTTTTAAAAGCCAATTTTTCATATTTTTTAATGTAAAACTTAACATGCGACAATACAAGACCTTTTTTTAAATACATTTAATTTAAATTTTGGACTAAATGACTAAATTTTTGTATATAATGGACAAAATTAAAACTTAAAATAAACATAAAGGGCCAAATGTTGAATTAAGCCGAAAAATAAATAAAAGTTATGTATTGAAAAAACTAAAATTTAAACAATACCAAAAAGAACTTTCTATTTTTAAATTTTTTTTTTTTTTGTCAAGTAGCCTAATGGCTTGAGATTCCACCTTTAAGGTGAATAAGTGGGATGACTAGGGTTCGAACCCCGATCCGCATAATAATGCAAATGTCCACCAATTGAGCTAAGCTCATGAGACTTCTATTTTTAAATTCTTAACAAGCTACTTTGAGACACTATTTAATATTTGTCTTAGATTAAAACATATGTATTAATATTATATAGTGTTAATGTATGTATATGGAGTTTCTGCCAAACATTTTATTCCCAGCCTGAGCAATGTTATGCCTAAACTTCCTTCTCTCGATATTTACCTAGTGTATATATAATAAAGCTGCTCAAAATATAGTGGGGGCGGAGGCCTACACAAGTGACAACGTAGGTCCGTCCCTGAGAACAACTTAAAGTTTCAAAACACCGTATTATAATCGGTTGGACATGAATTTCCAAGTAAAGAAAAAAATCTTTTGATGGAACTATCTTATTTTGATTAAGTGATGTCTAGTATGAAATTCTATTGTATTTTAGTATTGATATTTTGAAAACAAAAATAGAAGAATATATTTCAAATTTTGAAATATATCCATTTTTTGTGAAAAAAAATATAGGCACCCATTTCTGAAGTATAAATAAGTTGAGTAAGGTATCAAAGTTAGCATGCTCTTACACTTTCGACAACTCTTTGTAGAAGATTTAATTCTTCTTCTTGTATAAAACATATATTTAATGCAAAAAAAAAAATTCAATTGGCGAATAATCTTATATTATGTTAGGGATCATGTTTACAACACTTCAAATAATTTAGACATTCGTAAAATCAATCTTATTGAACAAGTATTTTATCAAAACTAATCATCTTTGCTGCAAATTTTCTTTCTTTATTTTTTTTTCTTTTCAAAATAAGCATTTAAGGTGTCAACATTGTTTGTTCGATTTAATTTTTAACTATAGCAAAAACAAAAATCCCTAGACAAACTAAAAAAATATTTCCCCCTAAAATATTCAAAATTGATTGATGGCTTTGCATCACATCACATCACATCACATTGTACAGTGCAGTTGATGCATTGGATCCAAACACGATGTAAGAGGGAGACAAATTCAGAGGTGAATTAGAAGAAGGATGGTCATGGAGAGGGGGGGGGAAGATTAACCTTAACATAATATAAGGAAAATATTGTAAAAATATGGGGGGTGTCTTTAGTAGGTGTGTGAATATACTTAACATGGGTCAAATAAATAGTTTGTTGTTTCTTTAGGCATAACTATTTTTTGACTAAACTTTTGGCCCAACTTTAAAATACTTCTCCCTATTTTATGAGATTTTCTTTTGCCACCATACATGTTTCTTGCGCACCTTACACGTTTTCTTTTTTACCATTTTGCTATTAAGTACCCGACGTTATAATAACGAGAAATTTGAGAAAAAAACACCCTACAAGAAATTCAAGATTTTAAATGTCAAGCGCACATTATAAAAATGATAAATTTGAGAAAAAAAGACACTCTTCTAACATGAAAATTTCAAGATTTTAATTGTCAGCTACTTAAGTACCGGATTTTGTCCGCTACTTAAGTATCGGACATTATAAAAATGAGAATTTTGAGAAGAAAAAAAAACCCCTAATATGAAATTTTCAAGATTTTAAACATCATCTTAAGTTGCAGACAAGGGAACGCATGCAACACTCCTACCAACGTTTTTGTTCCATATATTTTTAATACTCACTTTCTATTCCGAAAATCTTGTAAATGGTAGGAAGAAATGTTGAAAAAATTGGGATCTATGAACCTTAGGTGTGGGAGTATAGTGTAAAATTTTCCTGTATTATTTCTTCATGGACACTTGATATTCTGGTTTTTGTTTTCTTCTTTTTTAGATCAATGATGTTTGTTTAGGACGTGTAATGAAGCTTACAATGGATGATCTTGCACACAAATTCTCAATTACCGTTGCTGTAATTTTGGTTCTAGAATTGTTTGCGTGCTTGTTCTCCAATTGGATGTAAAGAACATACTTAAAGTTAAAGACTACTCACTATACCATATCATAATACCAATACCATAGTATAAAATAAATATTCCAATTAACATACTTTACTTTAAAGCAATATCTAAAACACAACCTATATATACTACTCCCTTATCACATTCTTTTTCATCCCTTCTCTTATATTCTTCTCTTCTCTATTTACCAATTCAATAACACATTGTTTGTTTCCAATCATGGCTTTTTTCTCCTCCAAAACACTTGTCCTGACCTGCTCCTTATGCTTATTTCTATCTCTAGCTTTCGGACGCGATTTCTCCATCGTGGGCTATTCATCGGAGGACTTAAAGTCCATGGATAAGCTCATTGAACTCTTCGAATCATGGATGTCGAGACATGGTAAGATTTACGAGACCATTGAAGAAAAACTACTTAGGTTCGAGGTGTTTAAGGATAATCTAAAGCACATTGATGATAGAAACAAGATTGTTAGCAACTATTGGCTTGGTCTAAATGAGTTTGCTGATTTGAGCCACCAAGAGTTCAAGAATAAGTATCTTGGACTAAAGGTTGACTTGTCTCAAAGGAGAGAATCCTCAAATGAAGAGGAATTCATTTATAGAGATGTTGATTTGCCCAAGTCAGTTGATTGGAGAAAGAAAGGAGCTGTCACCCCCGTCAAGAATCAAGGCCAATGCGGTAAGTATGATTTTATCGAAAAGTCAAACTATCGAGCTTGAAATTCTAACCATCTAATTTTAATTCCACAATCATCGATATACTGACTGCATGAATTTATAATACTTTGCCTGAATATAACAAGACACAAGAAACTACATATAAATTTTGTCCCGAAATAGCTTGCACATATATATTAACATGGTACTCGAACATTGTGACTACTTGCAGGTAGTTGCTGGGCATTTTCAACGGTTGCGGCGGTTGAAGGAATAAACCAAATTGTGACAGGAAATTTGACATCTTTGTCCGAGCAAGAGTTAATTGATTGTGACACAACTTATAACAATGGTTGCAATGGGGGTCTAATGGACTATGCATTTTCCTTCATTGTACAAAATGGTGGACTCCATAAAGAGGATGATTATCCTTACATTATGGAGGAAAGCACTTGCGAAATGAAAAAGGTACATAAATTAATTAAGCTAAGAAATTAAATTCAATCAAATATATTTCATATATACTAATAATAAAATAATAAGTAACATAACTTTCATTTGTTTGTTTTACCAGGAAGAAACCCAAGTTGTCACTATTAATGGGTACCATGATGTGCCACAAAATAATGAACAAAGTTTATTGAAAGCACTTGCCAACCAACCCCTTAGTGTAGCCATTGAGGCTTCAAGCAGAGATTTCCAATTTTATAGTGGAGTATGTTTAATGTTTAATTATTTTTTATAAACTATAGTTTTTTAATTATGACAATATATTTTAGAAACTAATTTTAATGCAATTTTTGCATATGTAGGGTGTGTTTGATGGGCATTGTGGAAGTGATCTAGATCATGGTGTGTCAGCCGTTGGATATGATACATCAAAGAATTTGGATTACATCATAGTGAAGAATTCATGGGGGGCAAAATGGGGAGAGAAAGGTTTTATAAGGATGAAGAGAAACATTGGAAAGCCTGAAGGGATTTGTGGACTCTACAAGATGGCTTCTTATCCTACTAAGAAGAAATAAGATTTAATTTCCTATATCTTTGATCCATTGAATTTCTAATTTACTTGTATTTCTTCTATGAATTCTCTTTGAATTTCTAATTTCCATATTTTCCTTTGAAGGAATGTAATGTCCTCATTCAATAAGATTCACTATTTTCCTATTCCCAAAAGAAAAAGATATCTTGTCAATTTGATTTACTCATTTTAGCAATTTTCTTTTAAATGTATTTCAGTAGAATTAATCTACGCATTTGCGCATGGATGATATTTTTGTTAAAAAAATTGTCATTTCTTATGAACATCTTCTATTTTTTGCATTTTGTGACAGCACTAGTAAGAGCAAAACTAACAATACTAATTATAAACATCAATATTTTTTTTTAAATAAAAACCTCCCAAGTTGTCTTTGTAATTTATTTGATTAAGTAAGATTAATCAATGAGTGTATCAGTAAGTTTAAATTGTTGAGGGTATAAATCAAAGAAAAAATACATTATATTATTTATTTATTTTTCGGTCAAGTAGTTTATTGGCTATAGTCACACATTTATAAGTGATTTTTTTTTTTACTAAATATTCTAATAAATACACTAGTTGTATTTTAAAAATGAATGGAAATAGATAGTGTCTCTGTAGAGGATAGAAGTGTAATTAAACAGATAATAAAGGAAATGAAGGGTGAGAAAGAAGAGAAGGAACTGATCTTAAAGGAATGGCTTCCATTTCATGGTTCAGCAGCTCTCTTCACATCCGACCAACAGCCTCTGCCAGTGACAAAGGTCCCTTCATCATGCACCTTCTTCTCCATAATCTAAATTTTCACTCAGTTCAATATTTCTAATGGATTTTCCTAAGCTTTTTGTTCAGGTTTATCATCTCCTATAACTGTGGAATATCATAAAACAACTAGACCACAATTACTGTAAGAAAATATTAGCTTAATATTTCTCGTGCCTCATCATGCATAAACATATATTATGCCTAATACTTGTTAATATATACCATGTTTTTTATGATTTATCAGTTCTTCCTTGGAAGAAGGACTTACTGTGAATAGAAGACAACTGATTCTTTACACAGCCACAGCCACAATTGCAGCGCCGTCTACTGTCTCAAATGCATTGGCACTCAATGGTGATTAATTGCTAGTAATTCTTTTTAATTTTTCTAAAACAAAGTGTTTATTGTATTCAACTTTGTATTATTACTATTTCCTACATTGGTTGATGGTAAGTATCATAGTATTTATTTATTTTTCAATTTAAACGCGTCTCAGATGTCTCCGAGGATTTTAGTATCTACACCGACGATGAGAACAAGTTCAAGATAGAGATTCCTCAAGGTGAATTGAATTGGAAGTTTGCAAGTAAAACTGTATGTATGTTTGGTATTACGGTGAGCTATTGTGATTCTGATAAACTCGTCGTGATACCAAACATGCACTATATATACCTAAGAATTCAATTCAGTGGCTTAATTTCAATTAAGTATGTACTTATTTTTTTGTTTAAATGCTTTGGATCAGAGTGGCAAATAGGAACAGGAGAATCTGCAGGGTTTAAATCATTAACTGCTTTCTATCCAAAAGAGGAATCTAATTCCAATGGTATAATCAAACTCGCCTCGCTGTGTTCATCAACAGTTGCAAATTGTAATGTATCCATATAAAACTAATTGCTATCGGTATTTTGCTTCAGTGAGCGTTGTGATCACAGGGGTAGGACCGGACTTCACTAAGATGGAATCATTTGGCAAAGTTGAAGAATTTGCTGATACTCTGGTGTCGTTTCTTGATCAGATTCAAAACTATTATTTGATGGTTTTATGTCTTTCGGTTTCAACTAATGCTTAATTTTCCCACCTAAAATGAATACAACAGGTTAGTGGATTGGACAGAAGCTGGAAAAAACCACCTGGTGTTGCTGCTAAACTCTTAGATTGTAAATCATCTAAAGGTGCATAGTTTTACTCTTAAATTTCATTGAAAACTGCTGCATTACATTACAGTACAGGTTATAAGGTTGTAACTGTTAGGGAAAGAAAATATTTTATAGGTCCTACATATAGTTCTAGTGTATGCTTAATGAGACAGACTTCTCTAAAACTGTAATTATGGGTGAATTTTGAAGTTTTAAGTGCTTAATTGTTCAGGATTTTATTTCATCGAGTATACGCTGCAAAATCCTGGTGAGAGTCGCAAACATCTATATTCAGCTATTGGGATGTTAACAAATGGCTGGTATAACAGACTGTATACAGTGACAGGACAGGTACTACTAGATATACTGCAGTGTCTTTTTGTGTGGGCGCGCGCGTGTGTGTAGAGCTAAATGTTCCTTAATAATGACTCTTATCTTTTTGCCTACATGCAGTATGGGGATGAGGAAACAGACAAATATGCTTCCAAAGTTCAGAAGGTTGACTTCTTTTCATACTATATTATTCTGATATTTGACAGAACAGAAGTTTTGATCGTTTTTAGTACTGAGATTCATTCAGCTTCTACTTGAAATTTGCAGGCGGTTCGATCATTTAAGTTCACATAAAGAAACGCTCACTCACAAGAGAGAAATTTTTGCGTAGCTTTCTTTCACGGGCACCCTCGTGATGTTTTCATGACTTTATTTATAAGCTAGAAATGTCTGTCTGAATCCTATACATGTGATACTTGCTATGGCATTTCCTTCAGAACTGATAAACCAAAACAGTATTGCACAAATTGATGCAATGAATGAGATATTTTGCAGTGAATATCATATCAGTGTACCTTTTGGTTAAACATTACCCTAGAGGTTTGTTGCTTACTGAAAATGGTTGAATAGAAATTAGATAGGAAAGAATGAAGAAAAATAAAAATAAAGAGAAAGTAAGATGGTTCTGTATATAGTTTTCAATTGATGGTTCTGTATATAGTTTTCTCCTGGTATATCAGATGAAAGGGTGAAAAGAACGCAAATATATTACTCCGTATTTTCAAGTTGACTTGTATGCCTCGATCTTGTTGCACCGGGCAACAAACCTTCGTGAACCATTTCACGAAGTACATGTCTAGATAATCCAAAGTCTCGATAATTAGCTCTCCATTTCAATGTAATGACAGCTAAGTAAATATACAAATCAGTCAAGCCATTTCCCACAATTTTCTTTCAAACCAAGCATGCAATAACACAAGTATTGGGGAAAATCTAGTGATTATAGTTTGGTGTCGGACTTAAATTACATAAAATTTGTTTTAAAAAGTATAATTTGTGATTAGTGATCCAACTTCATCACTATTTTGATATAAATAATCTGTTCTTTGAAATTAAACAAAAACACTCTTCTGAAACAAAAGTAATAGTGTATAGTGTATACATAAATTTTAAAAGTTCCTTGACATATACAGTAGTATGAGATTTGGAACTAGAAAATTTTCCAAACCACTTTGCCTTGTTTCATTACCCTTACTTTTCCGTTGGTGTGAACAAAAGATATTCGAACCATTTTCAGGAAGTAATGTGTAAGCAAGTTGACAATATAAAATAAAAGGCCTACAATTGATATCAATGAAGATATTGCTATATTGAACAAACCCTTCAGTGCCTTCACAACCAAGCAACACGGTGCGGAGTAATTAAAAAGGAAAATTGAGTACACCACAGCTAAACCTAAGATCAATAGCTAACTAAGACTCGTCAGTCATCAATTCCTCTTTACATGATTGCCTTCTGTGGTCGTTGTTGCAGATGTTTTACGAAATAAAAGGTTAAGCTGATCAAGGAAAAACAAACTCTTCACTTGCTCCAACTGCTGGGATTCTTTTTCCATTAGCAGGTCTAAATCTTCAAACTTGATAAGCTTGTCCTGGATAGTTTTCATCTATAGAGGCACAACATCCAATATTTAGGAAAGATTATCAAACTAATAATAAGTGCAAACGCCATCAAACAAAAGGGTAAGTTGCTAACACATGACGGACCTGAACTTCTATAATCTCAGAAATTGCTTTTTCCACATTTGATTCTTCCTTCTCTTGCTGTAAATTTGCACGTAATAGAGATCCTTGGATAGAATCTGAAGCATTACCACCATTGGACGCAACACCAGCATCTGCATAAAAAGTAAAGCCACCATTTCTACTGAGGAAACCGAGTTTAAATTTCATAAACCATTCCAATTAATAGTGTACACAATGAACATTGATGCATTCATTTCAAGATAAACCCATTACACAGATGACAACTTAGATTCATTCAAAAGACTATAACGTTAAGCCGGGTTATATGCCATTCTCACCTTGCTGCAATGCATTCCTTTGAAATGACCGATAGTTACTTCTAGTTGACTTGTAAACATCGGTCAGAGTTGTCAGAGCAGCTTGAGCTGCAGCATGTGCAACCTCAGTCCCTGCCAAAGCAGAAAGGAAAGCAGCCTGCAATAATTTGAACGAAGAAACTGTAAAGGCACAAAAGAAATCATCAATAATTCAACATGGTTTATATTCAACAATAATTCAAAGAAAACAAGGTTCGTTATGTCACACATCATGATTTTTATTGCTACATGTAATCAAACGAAGTTTAATTTTTTCCCCCATGCATTATAACACAAATATAATCAACAATAATTCAAAAAAAAAAAAAGACAAATCTTTTTAAGCCAAGAAAGAACCTGAGCCATGATAGGATTGCTTGCATCTGCAAGAGGTGTGAGACACATTCTCTTACTAGGTCTATCCGAGTCAACAGTTTCCAATTCACATTCAGCATCAGCAGGAGGCTTCAACTGATGAGAACCGTTATCAGTGAGAGGTGCAGACTCAGACTGTTGATAATGCAGGAATTGATCACCAAAAGGAAGCTTAAGAAAACGAGCAACACATTCCTTCTCAGTCCTACCAACAACATGATGAGAAACCTTCTTCCAATCATCACCGAAATGTGTAATAGCTTCAAGAAGATTCAATGTTTCCTTCTCAGTCCATTCAGTTTTTGTCTCTTGACTTATCTCCACTCTCTTGAATTCTGTATTACTCATACCAATTCGATAGTTTCCACGAACAAAACACCTCGCACACAAAGTCATATCATTCTGCACTCAAATTCACAGTTCAATTACACCTTCAAAAAATCACAACCAATCATATGTACTACTCCCTTTGGTCCTAAATACAAGAGACAGTTGTTTCGACAAAAGTTGTGATATGGTTTTTAGTATTCAAAATTTGGTGGGATATATTTTTATGCGGAAAAACTGAAATTCTTGTTCTCGTTATGAATCATAACTATATGCTCTATAAATAACAAACTAATCCTAAAAATTCTAAACCATATCCTAAAAATTCTAAACAAATCTTAAATCATAAGTTCTAAACTAATATCTATTTTAAATACTATAAATCTAAAATATATTTAAATCTAAATTGTTCAAAAGATATTTAGGCATATTATTATGTATCTAGTCCAAAATTTGAATCAAATACACCAAACTATCTCTTGTATTTAGAACCGAATAATTTATATAGCTACAATTAAAGTCAAATATTTTTAATAATAGGAATGATTACTATTGATTTGGCAATGTAAACAATTTTTACATGAAAAAAAAAAGGAAAACTAAACTAACCTTGTCACAGGCAAAGCAAGCAACGACACAGATAGTTTTGCAGCCACTGCAGATTCTTTTAGTGGTTTCTTTGATCGGCGCCGGAGAAGGAGAATCCGTAGAATTCGACCCTGAATCAGGTTTGGTGTCTTTGTCTTCCCATTTGAAAGGTTTACTGAGAGAAGAAGAAGGATGATAATTGATTAAACCCCAAGCTTCAAGGAAATCGAAGACTCTTCGAATTGAACCTACGTCACCGACGAGCGTTTTCCGAACATCGGTGAAGGATATTTTTCGATTGGGATTGAATCTGAAATGCTTTATTATAGAGTTTCTATAGTATTTGTAAACCCTAGGGTTCTTGGAAGAATCGGGAATGTTGCGAATCTCACATTCGTGAATGGAATCCCATGAGAACCATCTTGAGTGACTTGGGATTAGGATTAAGCTGGCATCGCTAGATGGTTTAGGGTCTGGCAATGGGACTTCTGGTTTTAGCGGCGGCGGTGTTGGTGGTGGCTTCGCAGGAGGCGGAGTAGAAATTGGAGGTTGAGTTTTAATTTGAGGTTGCGGTTGTGGTGGTTCGGCGGCGGATGACGGAGGCTCGGCGGGTCTATCTGGAGTCGAGGTCGCCATTAATTTGCCACTTGTCCGTTTGCTCAACGTCTGTTACGGTCGATAGTAGTAATTGAATATATAATTATTTTTTTTGGTTATATGAATAGTAGTAATATTTACCCCTCTAATATCATCTTACACCTCTCTCGTATTTCTTAAAGTTCAACAACTAACCCAAACATTAAAAACATTTTGAAAGTGATTCCAACACCAACATCCTTGATCCTTGTTCATTCTATTTATGCTAATAAAATAAGGTGCGTTTATGAATTTGATATTACTGTAATTAATATTATGAATATTATAAAATTTTGAAGTGAAGTTTATTAGACGAGAAACAAATACAATCGCTTGATTAAGATACATAAATAGCTTAAACCAACTACAAAATCCTTCAAATGCAACATGGATACAACTTGTTATGTGGAAGACAACAACTGCTGTGGTGGGGCATATATCAAAGATAATGATAGTCGTTTTGTGCAAGCTTTTGCGAATAAACCTAAGGGCACACCAAGTATTGCAGAAGCAATGAGAGTATTAAAAGTACTTCAATACATTCACGATATCCACTATGACATGGTTCAGATCGAAACAAATTGCCTACAAGAGGTATAGGAACTTAATAGTAAAAGAAGTAATAATACCGAGTTTGATAGTATTATAGATGAATGTAGAAGATTACTAGTTTTAAATCTGAACCGTAAGGTACTAAGGTCAGTCGTGTCCGAAGACAAGTAAATCGAGTGGCTCATAAATTAGCTCAGACAACTAGCTTTATTGTTAGTCCACAAGTATTTAATTAGCATCAACCTTATATTGAACTTATTACGGTAGTAATTTAGTATAAATGAAATGCGTTAAGTTTCCTTTTGTAAAAATAAAAATTAACAATTATAATGATAGTCATATTGTTTATACTCCCTCCATCCCAAATTATAAGGGAAAAAATAAAAACACGCTTATTAAGAAAATCCAAAATAAAATAATTTGAAATATGTTTCTTTGTATTTTTCTTGAAAATAGTTGTATGGAAAGATGTTAAAACAATTTTTATTGGTTATTGATTATGAAAAAGATAAGAGAGAAAATAAATTAAATGCAATTTGCATTTAATTTCATGAGAATAAACAAAAAGAAATCTTGAAAAAGATAAATGATTGTATTTTTCCCTTATAATTTGGGAGGAGAGAGTAGTTGTGTTCCTCTTTAAATATAACAATTATTTAATAAATGATATGATTGAGTTTGGTTTGGGAAAAAATAAAAAAAATATCAATTTATTTTGACAGTACAAACTAATACAAGCAACCGACTCCGTTGATATTACCATTAACGACCCAACTGGTGATTACAGGACCACAGTGCGTGCGTGATTACCGTGACCAACTCCATCAATGATTAAAAAGCAATTGAATTGTTGTTGACAAAAATAGGATAAATAGAATTTAAGGACAACTGAAGAGAGAGACACACCATAAAGAAAGTTTTAAATTCAATTGATTGAAGAAAATATCGACATGTGACTAAGGTACTGAATGATGGTAATATAAACACTACTACACTTCAATCTTCTCTAATGGAATATACTGATGGGTCTACCCTGCATTAACGGCAGGTTCTTCATAAAATCATAAAATTACAACCTTGTCTTGTGGTAGAAATATAATCTATGACAACTATTATGCACAAAAGTCACATTCAATGTGATGGACCATCCATCCATCGTCACGCAATTCACTAACATGGACTATCTACAAACCCGATGTTGGACAAGACTACAAAGAATCATATTTTGATTCGGACATGATTTTCTTTTTACACGAGTTTATTCCTACATGCCTGCCAGAAACCTATTCCGGCAACCATTGATCCAATACTACTGCAACTCTTCCTGAGTATGAGTAGTATTAGGTATAAATACAGTAGCATAAACGTCCCAATGGAAGAAGCAGCCTGCACATTCCATTTTCCTCCGCCAATTGGAGCTGACTCAGACACGACTTGGTGAGCATGACTATATATGACCTGTGGTACACATCATAGAATTTGTTAAAAGCTAAATCATGTTTCAAGTGCCGACGTTTTCAACTTATAACAATCATTTTTATGAAGTAAATATTAATTGTCAATACTATTTCTTTATACTATCAATACTATAAATAAATATGACAAGTTTTAAACATAATAAACCATCTCGCGAACAAGCTCAGCACTCACAACAGTGTGCGAATGAGCCCACTTATGTTCACTTCAATTGCTCATCGGCTAGGCTTCTTGAGCCAAACTAACGAGTTTGAGTTATGAATTATGAGCTGCCCATGTGCAACTTAAATAATTTCCACCAATATCAACCAGATAATATAAAACATAGAAACAATACCTCTAGAATGCAAAATAAATACTTGCAAGGCTAGATTAGAATCCCGCCACTCAAGTAGCAGTTTCACTGCTCTTAGTCCTGCTGCAAACTAAGGATATCTGCAACAGGGGTATATCCAAAACATAAATACATGATGTACACAGAGATATGCACTGTTAGATGCTCAGTGAAAAGCTCACCTTATTCGTCCTCCTAACCAGTTGTTTGGTCAGGACCGCTACCTTGCATGAACTGAGGAGAAACAATAAATTGTGGTTGGCCTGGAACTGGTGTAGCAATTCCTAAAAAGGAAAATACTTATGAATCACTTTAAAGTTTTGCACTAAATAATAATCAATAGATTTTAGTGCCTTGTTCTATATACAATCTTACAACATTGTAAATGTAAAAAAGAATCAACTATTCTTTACAGATTACCTACTTTTTCGCCCCATCAGAACTTCATTTACCTAGGTTTTAATTAAAAAACTCAACCTCCTATCATATACTACCATACCCTTAATTTGTACATAAGTCAGGGTTTGATGACTGAAATTGCCTACGTATGCCGCATCATTCATTAATTTCATTGTGTATACCAACAACTGAATAATGTATGCAAGCAATTTGGCATATCAATGCCTGTTCAAGACTTATATATAAGTTACTAGTATTCACTAATATGTTTTCCAATGAATGTTAATACAAGATACAGTGCTTTTGTTTCTCAAAGAATACCCACCAAAGATTGGATGTTCATAAACAAAATCTAACTCAAATATGAATCAACAGTCTTTCAATCATCATCATATATATAAAACTAAAAAATACATACTTCATTTGTTCGAATTGTTTCTTATAAAACAGATCAGAGGGAGTATAAAAATAAAAAATATAATGTGCATGATTCAAATTGAGATGTGTTAAAAACAAGAAAAATGAATGGCCCGAATCATAAATCAAAATTCTTTAGGACAAAAGAGAGGACTGTACCACTAGGATATGGTGCTTGATTGGCAGACATAGATGAAGTTGTTATTACATTAACATTGGATCCACCACCATAGGGAACAAGTTGATGACTTGGTACTGTATAACCTTGCATTGCTGTATAACCATGACCACCATGAATAGCTTGACCCAATTGTCCATAAGGATAAATATTCGTATTCACTGCACCGGGCACACCATATATCTGAAGGTATTGTTGACCCGCATACATACTCTGTTAGACAAGACAGAAGAAGTTGAAAAAATCAACATCTTACAAACAGCATTGACATTTAAACTAACCCAATTAAAAAACTAATTTGACCTGTGGGCAGACGTATTCAGGTCCATATGTCGTATACCTGCAAAGATAAAAACAACCACTTATAATGTTGAAAAGATCACCTCTATAGCATGATTCTGGTATAATACATCCTGATGCACAACGCAAATGTGATTAGGAACACCTCATATTGGAGTTTGACATTTAACAATTATTAGTTTATTATATCCAATTGACATAAGCTTTTCGTATATAGTGGAGCAGTCATGACAAAATCTATCAGGATTTTCACCTCCTAACTAACCAATACTATATCTACCATGAGAATGTCATGTACTGATTGCCACATAAAGAAAAAAAGAAAAACTAATCATTTATTTGCAAGGACATGTTGTACGGATCTAGTTAACCCCATCATTGTTATATAACAGACTGCAAAACACCATAAATGGGTTCAAAGCATGGACACAAAAAGAACCAAAACACAAAAGGCAAGAGCGTAATTACTGGCAGACTAGTAGTGAAAATAAATCTTCAAAATCCAAGTTTTGCAATAATGTGCAACCGCATCACCACTCACCCGTAAGGAGGATAAACCATTCCTTGTTGATAGCCATAGGAAAGTGGCTGCTGGTAGCCATAACCTCCGACATAAGCACCACGGACCGGTTGCACACCTCCAGCATAAGGGGATGCTGGTCTTACCCGTCCTATAAAAGATAAAAAAGCAAGTAGAAATTATAAACAATCTATATTCTGTGTTTAAGCATATCAATGGAAGAATAATATAACATCGCTTGAGATAAACTCTTTGTTTAAGCAAGACAAAGACATTGGATTAAAGGATCAACCAGAAATAGCAAGCAAACTCGCTTAACAATCAGTCAAACAAGTAAGACAGATGAAGACGGTACAATCCTTAGGAGTTACGTAACTTCAGTTAACACTTAAACCTATATTATGTTAAGATGAACCAGTGGTTTCTGAGATGAATGTAGTTTTATGAAACAGTAAGTAAAAAATAATCTTCACATGAACGCACAAGCACTCGGGATCTTTCTATAGCCCTCCCTATGTCTTTATCTTAACATTTTAATTACTGAGGTATGTTAATGCAAAATTCCCATTATAAAAAATAAAATAACCGCAAATGAAAATAATGATGACATGATATAAATAATAAAAGACATTATTCCTATTTAGGTAAAGTATAGAGCACATCAACAAAAGATAGATGAAAAGTTAGCATTAGCATAGTGGATCAGTTAGTTCAAAGTAAGGAAGGTACATTAGTACATATATAGCAAGAAATAATACCATAGGTGATAGGAGGTCGTGGTCGACCCAGCGAAGCCAAATTACAATTAGCTCTTCTACCATCAATAACAGGACTTGGATCAGCACAAGCTCTCCTAGCGGCTTCTGGATCACGAAAAGTCACCTATACCCTCCAATTCCATGTAGATAAGATAGAAATCAAGTCATTCTACAGTAATAATAAAAAGAAAATGCAAGCATACTAGTCTATGTGATATCATCAATCTGATCAGATAACTATAACCAAATAAAAGAAAGAAACAAATTGGTGCCACTTGCGTGTGTGTGTGTGTGATGTTATTGAGCAGTAATAATAACACCATTGATAAAAATAAAGATTCTCACAAAACCATAGCCTTTGGATCTCCCGGTATTCTTATCGGTGATGACGACCGCTTCGAGAATATCACCAAACTGTTCAAAATAACGGCGCATAGTTTCACTCTGAGTCTCCCATGCCAATCCCCCAACAAAAACCTTAGTATAAGTTGTATCTCCAAAAGGAGAATTCAACAATTGAAACCCAGAACTTGAACTTGATCCCGAACTTTGGTATGCCATTTATATAAACAATAACAAACTAACAATCACAATCAACTATAATTCACTCTCACACGCACCCACGAAAATAAAAAAAAACAATAGTAATTATCTATGAACACACATGAATAGTATAGTATTGAATTAAGATAATTAAGCGAAAAGGGAATAAAAAAAAAAAACACAAAGAGACAGAGAGTGGGTGCGTGTGGATCAGTGAGAAACAGAGGAAATAAAAGAAAAGAGAATAGATGGTGAGAGAGAGTGATTAGGGTAACCTAACTAATACTAATAACGAATTAATAAAAAGTGGAAAAGGAAAAGGGATTTAACAATAAGAATTATAATTATAATTTACAATAATAAAATTGAAAAAGGGAAAGAATGAAAAACCCTAGAAATGAAAATAGAGAAAGGTCGGTGGAGGAAAAGGAGTTATTGGAGTGAGAAGGTGTGTGTGTGTGTGTGTGGGGTTGAAAAAAGGTGGTGATGATGGAAACAACAGTGGAAGAGTGAAACAAGAGAGAAGAAAAGAAAAGGGAAATTGGTAATCAATTATATGGTTGTTGTTGTTGATGATGATGATGTATGATGACAGGGTGGAGAGGAGAACAAGAAGAAGAAGAAAAGTGGAAGTTATTATTATTATTCATTCTAATCTTAATTCTATGTTGTGATTGTGAATGAATAAAATTGAAAACGAAGAAGAGTGTGTGATCAAAAAAGATATTGAAAACGAAAACAGAAACAAGTAACGGCGAAATAGAGAGAGAAAAGGAACGGAACGGAACGGAGAAACAAAATAAATAAATAAAAACGAGAAATGAAAAAGTAGTAGTAGACGCGGGTCAGTCAGGCCAGAGAGTTCTCGTTTGTTAACCGAACCGGACAGCCTGCATTGCTGCTCACTACGGGCCCACTCACGCCATCTCCAGCCCTTTTCTTTCCAATTTTTATTTAAAGCCATTTTTTGTTTTTGTTTTTGTTTTTTTCAAGTAATTTAATAACTAGAAATTTTACTTTTTAAGTGGATAAATGGATGATCGGAGTTTGAAACTCGCTCCCTTGCATATATCATATAATGTCTCTGTCAATTGAGCATGGAACAAACATTTTTTATCTTTTAACAATTATATTATGGATTATGTTAACTACCGTATTGGGTCACTAGTTAATAAAAACAAAAGAAATAGAAGCGAGTATGTATTATATTATTTATTACTCCCTCCGGTCCTAAATATAAGAGAAAATTTACATTTTAGATTCATTGAGAATCTAATGTATCTAGACCATATTATGAATCAAATACATTAGATTTTTAATGAATCTAAAAAGTAAATTCTCTCTTATATTTAGGACCGGAGGGAGTATTATATTAGTAGGTTCAAAAAAATATTCGTACTCATATTCATACGCTTTGTATACCCAAGTACTCTTACCCACACTCATTAATTGCAATTTCATTAAGAATATATTAATGTCTGTTCTTCACCAAATTAAAGAGTGAGTGTTAGAGATAAGACCAAAAAAAAAAAAAAAGAGTGAGTGTTAGAGAGAATGTTGTTAGCACTTCGTTTTATTTTTACCGGTCATTTCTGGTTTAAATAATTTCCATGGATGGTTATTTAAAAGGCTTAAATATGCTTTTGGTCCCTGCAATTATGCCTTGTTTTGAAAAGAGCCCCTGTAAAAAAAAAATTTTGATTTTAGTCCCTGCAATATTTCAAAACTTTTAAAATAACCCCTAGCCTAAAAGTTTTGAGATATTGCAGGGGCTATTTTAAAAATTTTGAGATATTGCAGGGACTAAAATCAATTTTTATTTTTTTTACAGGGGCTCTTTTCAAAACAAAGCATAATTGCAAGGACCAAAAACATATTTAAAAAGTGACATGTCATCAAGAAATCCAGGCCAGGGGCTATTTTAAAAGTTTTGAGATATTGCAGGGACTAAAATCAAAATTATTTTTTTACATGGGCTCTTTTCAAAACAAGGCATAATTGCAGGGATCAAAAACATATTTAAGCCTAGTTTAAATAATTTTTAGGGACATTGTAATGTGCAAGAGTCAATGTACATGCATGTCTCAGTCTGAGATTTCTTGTTTATTCATTTTAAGGAAAGTTCTGATTACTATAAAATATTTGAATGCAAACAAAAATTGAATTTTTGGATACCTGGTCATGCAACCTCATCAAAATTCCTATAAGGAGATTGTCACTTATTTGAATTTTACAAAATTCGATGAATTAAGATTTGTCATTGTTGCACAGGGGTACGTGATTTACGACCAAAAAAAAAACTCCTTTTTTTTGAAATAACAGAAAATAAAATTAAAATTGTACATAAATCACATCTCAACTTTCAATACTGGCACCGTTAGATTGAAAGTTTTCACCCATGTTCGAACTCAGAACTTCACTATTGTGCGTAATAAAATTTCCCGTATTAAATCAACCGCAATGGACCTACAAATTTGGAGGAACTGAAACTGTCTCGTGTGCATAAAGTCTATTAATAAACTTCTATTATCAGTCAATTATAGATCTATACGCAAGCTTAACTTGTGTGCTTGAAAATGCACCAAAATTAAACTTAACTCACCATGATTCAGAACCATTTTTCATGCTTATCTTATCATGTATAAGAGAGACATAAATAAAAGGCAGAAAAAATAAATCATAAAGCAACAAGACATATATTGTAATATAAAAATTTCATTCCACGCACACAATTATTCATTTAAATAAATATTAAAATTTTAAAATCAAATAGTACTGCTACATAATAATATTAATTGTAAGTCTAAATTATGCATCAATTTATAAATCACATTCTTTATAGCTAAAAGCGGGGAGATTTAGGTGGTGAAGTTGTTGTTGTTACGGTGATATCTCGTCCAAATAAACGAATCGAAGCAGAAGATGAGGGATGACTTGTGCTACTACCCATCACATTTCTCATTTCAGATGTTGATCCTCCAACACTGAACAAGCCATCATCACCTTCTGCCACTTGTCCAGCTACATCAAGGCATGAAGGTTCATGTTCTTTCTGACCATCGACCACTGAAATCAGCTCTTCAGATGGATCAATATCAAAGGAAGCGATTATCAATTTCACCGGGTCTGAAGACACAAGAGGGGGCATCACACTCCCCCCAATCATTTGTCCAGTGTTGCTTGATAAGTGAACTGTCAAACCTTCAACACCTATTGGTGTCGACGAAGGGAGAATTGTCCCAGAAATCGAACGAATCTCAAACTTTCCCTTTAGGGTTACAATCCCCCCTGTGGGTTGACGAAGATTGACGTCTGTCAAGGATCCATTTCCATCGAGGATGCAGATGCCTTTCCCTTCGTGACGAACGTAATCATAGAGACATTTTGACACGTCATCTCCAGCAGCAATCTCAAGCAAATGAGAATTGAGCATGTTGGGAATATCACGTGTTATTACGATAGGCGGTTTGGGCTTGTTCTTTGCACCAGGTGGACGCCCTCGCGGGCGGAGGCCGACACCAGAGGATGATGCACGATGGTTGTTATCAGTCATGGTATCAAGACATGGTGTTTGGGGTTGTAGTTGTGGGGTAATTGATAACTGAAGCTCTTTGCCTCTCCCAGCATCATGGTTAAACGTCATATCCTCTCTCGCACTCATTTTCACTCGTCTGTCTTGCTTTGCTTTGATTTTGATTTTCCTTGCCTAGCCTTGCCACCGCCTTTTAATACTGCTAGAGGTTGAGTTTTGGATTTTTTTTTTTTTTTTTTATATTTTGATTTTAGTTTTTCAAATAAAAATTTAGTCAAAATTTTGGAATGAAAAAAATACGTCCCAATAAATTAATTTTGACCAAAGATAAAACGTGTTTTGTCACTTTCTTTTATTCGTTACTTTCTATTATATGTCAAATCATTCACGAGATTCATTCACTTACCCTTAAATCACACGAGGTACACTACATTATTATATTTTTTTCACGCAACATCATTTCTTTTACTTACTCTCTTTTGACTTTGCAATTCACCATGCATATCTAAATTACTTTGATTCCCTTAATTAATAAATTAATTCATAAAAGATATAAAATTGTTAAAATGTTAATATTTTCTCGCAAAAAACAATGTTTGTTCATGTTTTTACTATTAAGTAGTTCAGAGTGAATATCCGTTTTAAATCTATTATATAATTTTTTTTATGAGACAATTTAGTCCTTAACAAAAATAAAATCCAAATTAGTAGCTGATATTTTTATATTGGGACAAAATGAAGTGCGTCGATTGCCTGTAGTTGGATTTAAACCCAGGGTCTTGTAATAAGCCTTTTTAGCCATGCACATCCACATCCACTTTTTATTTTATAATTTATTTATTTATTTAAATAATAATAGCACAATTTTGCCTTACAATGCGACCCTACAATTGAACTGAACTGCAAGTGATCCTGGTCCCGAAATGAAAAAGGGATTGGTTTGATTCCAACATGAAAATATGAAAGTCTAGTTTGATTTTTTTCTAAACAGAACAAACTAACTTAAAATTTTGATGCAAAATATTCATCCGAGTCTGATAGAAATAACTAGTAAAACAAATTGGACCGGTAAGTTTGACCGGTTTTAAAATTAATTTAATACAATTTATAGCACACTCAATTTTGGATATGAATTGCATACAGTCAAAATTGCGGCTTGCGTGGAGATTGGGGTTTAGAGCTGTGGAATTTGATGTTGATTCTACATCTGTGGTGAAGGTCATTTCGGATGGTACATCTTCTAGTGTTATGGGAATGTCTTTGCTAAAGAGCATTAGAAGATTGCTGGATTTGGAGTGGGTTGTTAATTTCAACCATTCTTATAGAGAAGCGAATAGATGTGCAGACGCATTGGCAAATTTAGGATGCTCGTTAGACAATGAAATTATCTTTTTTAATGAGTGCCCAAGCCATATTAGGAAGTTTCTTGATGCTGATTGTATGGGTTTTTTGTCTTCTAGACTAATTCTAGTGTAATATCTTTTTTTTGGGTTTAGGCCCTCATCAATATCAAAAAAAAAAAAAAAAATTGCATGCAATCATGCAGTCAAAGAAGATCTGACTGTCTGATTAAGATTGTACGATTTAAATATTAAAAAATGTAATCAAATAATATGACTACTTTAGTATATTGATTTTTTAATCTTAATCGAACGGCCGTATATTTTTTGACCGCAACATGGAATCCAAATCCCTATATTGGGCCTATTTGTTTCGGCTTTTAAAAAAAATAGATTTTTTTCTTTGTATCTTTTAAAATAGATATTGTAAAACCGTTTTTCAAAATATTACAAATTTTTTTATATTCATTTTTTCTAAATTGAAACGCTAATTTTAATATCATATAACATAAATATATATATTATTGAAGATCAAAACACAGTCAAAATTGCAGTTTTTTCAGAAAATATTATTTCAAAAATGATTTTTATAAAAAAGTTCTTTGTAAATTATGTAACACATAAAATTTATTTTTTAAAAAAGCGAAAACAAACCGGCCCTTTTTTTTATTTACTTGGGTTTTACGGATCATAGTTTGTGCAAAAGGTCGGTTTTGTATGCAGTCGAATCCGCAACTTGTTTTGTTCACTCTGAAACATAACTAAGACTAGTTTTCTCAATCAATCGTCAACTCTGTGACGAAAACGTTTCGATTCGATTCAATAATCAATTATCAATGGCGAGTAGCTGGAGAAGAACGTTGGGTAACGCAAGGTCGTTCGTTAACAATTCGATGGGCGGTCTCAGAGGTGGAAGCAACCTTGCTTCTTGGGTTGTCGCCGGAACCCTAGCTTACTACCTTTGGATCAAACCCGCCCAAGACCTCAAACGCGAACAACAGGTTCTTCTTTCACTCCCTCTTTTCTTATTATTTTCAATTATTTCAAACGCTGATTAATTTTAATTTATTGTGTGTGTATCTGTGAATTTTCCGTAGGAAAAAGCTGCTCTTGCTGCCTCTGCTGATCCTTTTCGCTACGTCGAGACTCGAAAACCTGTTCCTGATCCTCAAGTTCGTCTTCTTACAACTTTTGCTTTTCCTCTATGGTAGATTCCATGATTTTGATTGTAATTATAATTTCAATTTCAATTTCAGGTGAATGGTTTGATATATGGAAGCAAAAATAACAAAGAAAATTCAAATAGGACACAGGATTAGCTTATAGTAGCTAGTAAGTTTTGATCCTTATTACAAATTTACATTTAGTTGTATATCAATTTGCAAAGAATGATCTGAGTTAGGTTATTTTTCTATTGAGTTTAACCAACTTGACATGTTGTGATTGTGAAGATGTTTTCTCAAAGTAATATTATGATGTGACAAAATAGCGAAATTAGATCAGGTGTATGTGTATCCTAATTTACAATGTTGGTATGTAGTTATTAAGTTGCTTTCTATATTGTACACCGATATGCTAATGTTATGATGCATCGATACGATACGTCAATACACTGACTGATATTGCTATTTTTGAAGTATAAGATTTGGTAGGCCTAGGAGATACGTGTTTCGATATCCATAAAAAAGTTCATAAAGTATAACAAATATTGCTTGGATATTGATACAGTATTGTCAAAATTGTGCGATTACTAATTAGATGGACTTAGGTAGAAAACATAAGCTGTTTAGTTGATAATATTGACGCTTAGAATATTTTTTAATTTAGGGGAATAGAAGAAAGAAATTAGGGAAGGTAGAATTGTGAGTTTCCCCTTGTTTGATGGGAGGACAAATTTTTTTACCTGTAGACCCTAGCACCTTTTTTGTTTTGTCGTCTAAAAGTCCTATCCTGGAACATGGTTTGGCACTTTTGTCATATTCCTAATCTGTTATTTTGCACCAGAAACAAAAATCAAAATTAGAAGAAGCATGTGAGTATTGAGTAAAATCAAGAGGCAGTGGTTTGACCGGTTAAACAGTGTTGTTAATCGTAGATGGCAGAAAATAGAGGTTTATTCGAATTCTGCTATGCTACAGTGCTAATGTGCAATAGCGCCGCTAGCTGCTATTGAACAACACTTCATACTAAATAGCGTATTGCGGAACAATGTTGATTTGTTTAAATTCTGCTATGTATAGTAATAGTGCTACAACGGCGCTATGCGACAACACTGCTGAGCTGTAACTTGATGATCATTATTGGGCCCCAAACCTGGCTCCATTCTACTGTCATGGGCCGAGTTTTGGCTTCTTTTGAATTGATGGTTTCTGTTAAAGACCAGCACTGTTTCACTGTTGGCACTGGTCATTGTTGTAAGTTAAAACATCAATCTGCGTAAGATGCACTCATCTTATGCAGATTGGATGCGTCCATTAAGGATATATGAAGGGATTGCATGTATGGATGCTTCATGGCCACTATTTTTTTATTTTTTTTTGCATTTGAGTTTGTGATAGCTTGATTATTTGGTTAAATGCTCTGATTTTAGAGGCATAAATATGTTGATTTATCGGTTCATTTGTGATGATGTTCTTCGCAGGATTCAAAATGGAAACAATCAACAATGAGGCTTATATTATTTTTGGATACAGGGTCAGTTTCAACTTGCTGTCGCTGTCCGGTAGTTCATCTCTAATAAAGTTTACTATTTGCTGTATAAATGTTGTTGACAACATACTCTATTAAGGATATTAAATTAAGGTTTCTATTTTACATAGCAGCAGTGCTCTCCCCATATATCCATCACATTGTCTACCCTTCAAATGTTATAGTGTACGGATTTTCTTTAGTTTTGGGAATGCATGTTGGTAACAACCCATCCTTCAGGAAACATGTTATTAATAATTAAAGAGTCCTGTCATTAATTCGCAATTACTCATGAATCAATTAATGTTTTGAATTTGGTTCATGGCCACTGTTGAGTTTAGGGATGGCTACGAGACGGCATAGGGGAGTACTATATGACCCGCCTCAGGGAGTGTTCTCTCTCCATCTCCGTTGCTGAATTATTAACCATTAGTATTAGTATTTGCAACCAAAAACCCATTAGTATTGGTATTTGAATGAGATAACACATGTTTATTTTAATTTAACCAGTGTTAAAAAAATTTGAGGAAGAAATTTATGACTTATTTAATCGTATTTAGTCGAAGGGTTATAAGAACTAATTCATAGAATGGAAAAACTGGATATGATTTTATTTTATCTTACAGAAGACAAATGTATGTTGTTCAAACTTGTCTACCGTATAATAATATTAAAATATTGATTGATTCCAATAACTAGAATATTACTCAGAAGAATTTGATTATTGCTTTTTTGACAGACTTTGGAAAGATTTTTTGATTTAAATGTTCATCATCCCTACTTTCACTAAACATTTTTTTAAAGGCCAAAAGGAATTTACTCACTAAACATATTTTTTGATCAAATATAAGAAAGTAATAAGTTTTTTTTTTGGCGTGTGAGTATAAGATTTTACCCAAACAAAATGAATTGTATTCAATCATTTTTGTGAATACAAGTCTCTTTGTAACAAGTTGGCCAAGTTCCTTCGATCACTTAGGCACCTAGCATCGCCACCATACCACCCTCATCCGGCGTCTCTCTTTGATTATTGTAAATTATTTGTTTTACCTAAATCTTATCTTGATTCTTGACACATTCTATTGATAGACTACGCCTAAATTTTTGTAACACATCAATTTCCTTACTCCGAGATGGACCAATTTGATTAACTTAAATAGCCTATGTTTTCAATCAATTGTAGATCGATATATGGACATAATTTGTGTACTAGAAAAGGCACTAAAATTATAATTAAAATACCATCACTGAGAAGCATTTATTCATGTTTATCATACCATACATAGGAGAGTAAAAAATAAATGAAAAAAAAGCAAGAATAAAGAAACAAGTCATGTATGGATACATAAATTTCATGCCACTCATAAAATTATGCATTTATTGAATGATAGCAAAAGAAATAGCCGTCAATTTCACCAAGCCTGAAGCCACAAAAGGGGCGGTGGGATCGGGAGTCCCCCAAATCACCTTACCAGTACCACTTGATAAGTAAATCGTCAAATCTTCAGCATTTTCCGGTGTTGACAATGGGATAATTTTCCCAGAAATCGAAAGAATATCAAAGCTTCTAGTTACGGTTATAGTCCTTCCCATGGGATGATGAATTGTGATGTGTTTCACCGCTCCATTTCCACTGAGGATGTGGATCCCTCTCCCTTGACGATGAGCGAAATTAAAGAGACATTTCAAAACATCATCTCCATCATTGATGTCAAGCAAATGAGACTGGAGAGCATTGGATATGTCTCGAGTTACTACGACGGGCATCTTAGGTTTGTTCTTGGCTCCACGTGGACGCCCTCGGGGGCGGCGTCCAACAGCGGAGGATGATGCTTGACCATTGTTTGTTACAGTGGTATCAATGGTCGGTGTCTGGACTTGTAGTTGTGGTGTAATGGATAACGGAAGCCCTTGGCCTCTCTCAGCATCATGGTTAGACATAATCTCTTCTTTTTCACTCGTTGTTTTGCTATGCCTAGCCTTGCCACCACCTTTTAATACCGGGTGAGGTTGACCAATTGATTAATATTTTATTGATAATTGATTTTAATTTTTCAAAATTTAAAAGTATTCAAGGGTTTGGGGATGCAATTGTGGAATGAAATTTATTTTTCAACAAATTACGTTGACCAAAGATAAAGCGCATTCAACACCACCCACGAGATTCATTCACTTATCCCCAAAATACACGTGTTGGTGTTATCCTACATCATTATGTTTTTTACTCGACATCGTTACATTTACTTACTCTTTTTGACTTTACAATTCACCCCCTACATATATAAATTACTTGGGATTTCCTTAATCAATAGATTAATTTAATGCATAAAAGATACTTCATCCGGTCACTATTATAAGCAAAAAATTACTTTTTAAGTTCATTGGAAATCTGATATCTCTGATCTATAATATAGGCCAGATACATCAGATTTTCAATGAACCTAAAAAATAGTTTTTTGCTTATAATAGTAATCGGAGGAAGTATCAAATTGTTAACATCGTGAAAAATGTTTGTTTATTTTTTCACAAAATAAATTTGTTTACATTTTCGGTAAAAGTTTAATATATCAATTGTCAAATTATCAACCATTAATATTTGAATGAAATACCACGTGTTTATTTTAGTTTAACCAATGTTAAAAAATTTTAGTCCTGCTGTGAGCATAGTTCCATTAGCAGAGATATTGCATTATATATGTAGGGGTCGGAGTTCGAACTCCGGTCATCCCACATATCCACCTTAATTAAGATAAAAATTTCTAGGCATAATGCTACTTAAATATGATTTTTTTCAGTTTTTTGCACATACAAATTCATAAATAATTTATGTTATATTAAAAAAAATTAAATTTTTATCAAAGATATTCTTATAATATATTATAAACATGAATATAATAATTCATATTAGTAAGCTAGAACTACAAACTTGATAAATGATGTAATAATATTGGCTGGAGGTTGGAGGAGGAGTGCGCAATGTCTGGGCTGTTGCTTGCTCTTCTATTTGGTCATGGCGTAACAAGGAAGGAACAACATATGGAAGGCTTTACTAGACCAAATCAACAAGTTCAACATGTGATGCAGTATATAAAGAGTTATTCCTTGGCCGATAAAGCAACTCATGCTATGAATGTGCCTCAAAGGTTCTCCGAGGTAGTGGTGATGAATGGTTGGGTGGGTTTTCAAAGCATATTGAGAGCGGTACAACTTATATTGCGGAGTTTTGGGAGTTTTAGAGGGTTTCAAGTATGTGAAAAGATTGAATTTTAGCAAAGTGGAATTGTGTGTTGATTTTTTGACTGTTGTGATTGTGAGGCATATAATGATATAACCTCTAATGAGTGTAGTAGTTCTATGAAGCTCTCTCTTGTAAAGCATGTTTGAAGATTTATTGATCTTGAGAGTGGGAAGTTGTGGTTCATCATTCTTTTGCAGATGTCTTGACGAACATGTGACATTTTAATATTTAAGTAACTCGTATAGATATGTTAAATGTGTCACTTTAGCAGCTCTTTTTAATTTTTGTTTTATAATCTAAAATCCAAAATCTTATAACTAGAGTACCTAGTTTTTTTTTTTTTTTTTTTTAATTTGTGATTTGTTCACCTCTTATGTGAGACGTGATAAATGAACACCTAAATGGTTTATCTCTAGATGTAGTTAACACAATCCAAAAATATAACCAAAAAAAAAACCATGAAAAAGAAGCATAACTTAAATGTCAATACTGAGAATAAAATATAATATATTATAAAGGGACAATTCGAGAAGAAAACACTTAAAGGAGATCTAATTGAAAAAAAATGGTCAATCATAAAGATTGCAGATACATTTTCCTCTTTTATAAACAGATTAAGTTGTACTGCTTATATTTCTTCGTTAATACATAATACATTATTTTCTACTAAAACGATTCATCTCAATTTATTCTGAGCTTACTGCTTACCGCAGGCCAAACTCAATTACTTTGACCCATTTTTTTTTAAAAAATCAGAGGTTAAAAAAAACAGTTTTATTATTCCTTTTATTTTTTTTGTTCGAACGATTCCATATTTCATTCATTCAAATAACTAGTAAGTCATACATTAGCCATGAGTAAATCGACTACCCCACTATTAGGATAGAAAATTACTTTTGCCGCCTTACAAGTTACTTGCGTGCCCTACGTGTTTTCCATTTTACCCTTCTACTACTTAAGTAGCGGATGTTATAAAAATGAATTATTTTGAAAAATATCGCCCGCTACTTAAATAGTGGACGTTATAATTGTAGGGTATTTTTGGAGGTATCCGCTACTTAAGTAGCGGACAACCGGACATAGATATTTTGGTAAAATTGTAGGGCGCACGAGAAAAAAAGTAAGGTAACAGGATAAAGTTGGAAATTAATGCAAAACAAACCTTTAAGTGGGCTTTGAGCTTTAAAAATACTAAGATAACTGGTTTTGAATTTTGGGATTTACTTTTACAACCCTACTCATTTTCTCACACACTCTATAAATTTACCAAAATACCATGTCTGTTACTTATGTAGCGGATACATCCACAAACACTCTACCAAAATTGTTTTTTAAAAAATTATCATTTTTATAACATCCGCTACTTAAATAGCGAAAAGGTAATATAGAAAAGACATAGGGCGCACGAGTAACTTGTAGGGTGATAGAAGTAAATCTCTTGAATTTTTCTTTGTGGATTCAGTTGGTCAGCATGGAGGTTTGGTGCTAGTGGGATGACTATGTGTGGAGGTTTCGAACAGTTACAAACAACTCTTACATCTTCGTGTTGGTTGGAAGGATCAAGACACATAACTTCTCACAATTATTTAAGGTTGCCCTAGGCATGTTCCAAAAAAGCAATTGTGGGATGATTTGTGTGATCTTTGTACTAGTCCCAGAGTAGTGGTTTGTGTTGGGCAGGGCGTGCTGGAAAATTATCTACACAATCAATAATAAAGTAGTAATAGAGTTATAAGGATGATTTGGTGGGTGAAATGGATGAAATAGGAAGTGGAGTGATAAGGAGAGTTTGATTCCCACCTTCAGCAAAAACTAACAATAATAATTACTAACTACGGACACATTGACTGTTTCAAAAATAAAATAAAATAAAGTACTAAATGCCTGAACCTAGAAAGTTTACATTGGGTTGGTGCATAATCATAAGACCATTTTTGAACACATCCACCTGTAATTGGAAGCAGCTATAAATTTGTGACCGATTTTCTGCGAAACATTTTGTTCGTAAGGCATTTCTGTAAGCAACAGGTTTTGGATGCAGTCCTCTAACTCATTGGACTTTTCCTAATAATGTGCACCGTCCAAGTATAACAGAGTAAAAATAGGACTTTTTCCCTTCTATAAAGGCGAAACGGATCCTAAGACATGAAAATCAAGCATATTGCACCAGTGCATTTGGGTATTTTACCCAGAGAGAATAAATTATTGATTGTAAAGTTGTGCAGTAGTTATAACTAATCCAACAGGGCTAGACTAGTTCCTAGCATAACCATGTCTTGATTGTTTATAATTTTTTTTACTCTTTTTAATGACATTTGAGAAACCAACTATTTCAAGGGAGGAAAATTCATACAGCTCCCTGCTCAAAAGGAACGCGTACAAATAGTCGACCATGCAAACTAACAACAGCAGATGTCTGGAGTGGATCAATCCTTGCAGGTAAGTTCACAACCTGAAAAAAAACCCAGCAAATTTCATTCATCCATTTTCAAATCAGAAGCCAAGCTAATGTATCCCAGTCCAACAGTTAATATTTCCATAGCAACGTGAGAAATTCTACTGCTACTTACTACTGTAACATCATTATATCCTGATGAAAATACAAAATAGTAACATATCAAGGCATTTGTTGAGAGAAGATAGATTGCCAAAATATATTTGTTCAGACTTGCCTTTTTGAAGGGGGTAATACCCCAAGGGTTGTCGACATGTTCCGGCATACCAGTTATAACAAGTCGTCCAACTGGATCGGATTGGACTCGCACCTGAATCCAAGAAGACAAAATCATAAAGAAAAAAAGCATTCTTAAATGACTCTCTCGAAAAGTAAGCAGATCTACATCCATCCCTAATTAATAATTGAATGGATTATCATCATGATGGCATAAAATTTGAGTGCACCCGTGTTAACTTTAGAGAAAACCCCTGATAAGAATCTTTTTGGATCATGAAATACAGGTAGGGACTAATTTTTTAATATCATCACGATGGCATAAGATTACTCCAAAGTCCAAACACATAAAAATTATGGTGGAAAACTTTCTCACGAAAAAGAATCCAAAAACAGTCAATATAGATCAGCTAAAAGTTTTTTTTTTGTACATCCTATTTTATACATTTATACTTAAGAACCAAAATCGATAATACATTGCAATAATTTAAGCATTTACCAATTATTTTTATTAACTTTCAGTTTTAGGTAATTAGGACTCAACAATTAAAACAACAAATTTGTCTTTCAACAGAATTAGGTATCTCAATGTCAAGTAATTTTTTCCCGTACAACAATAACAAAGGATAAAGATAAAGGAACTAAAGAGGTTACCTCCTCACGAAGGAGCCCAGGAACTAGTGCATACACTTCAAAGCAATCCTTCTACACGTGGATATAACAAACAATCTTAAAAAAATCAATTTAAAGGGAACTGTTCTGCCATTGTGATACATAGAAAGGACACGAATCAGGTAAAGAATAAAACCAAACTGACTGACCGTTTCCCGCACATTAATCTTCACCCAGTCAGCTGGGGGTCCAATGTCCACTACTGCTGTGACCAACCTACCAGATGAAAATCATTTAGTCACTGTTTATTAGAAATACAAAAACTTGAATGATGCACTTAGAATTTGGGTTGAGCTTAATTTATCCCTACAAAACCGCTTATAGAGAGAAGGGTGCCTCCTACCTATAAATACATTTTTAGACCTTATCCCATCCAATATGGGGCTCATTTTCAGAACTTATCTCATCCAATATGGGACTCTTAACAGATGCCTCTAAATTATTTGAGATTTCAAGTAGGAATTATAAATGGTTAAATTGATTGAGGTGTCAGTAATAAAGATGGTATCCACACTGACATTATGAAAATACCCAAGGGTCCCCAATAACACATTTGCTTTGTTGTGTATTGATGCACAAAACTGTAGGGAGGGAAAGATGAAGTTACAGAAACCTTGCAGGGAAGTCTCCAAGGACTTGAACAACATATGGACAGGGTAGTAGCATTGAGGTGGGGGGACGCACCAAATCGCTCTAGTTAATTCTATATTTTATTTTGCAGTAAAACAAGAAATCGAATAGGAAAACAGCATTAGTGATTAATATTGTACAATTCAGCCATTATGATGCTCTGGTTGATTAACAAAACTTGTTATAACGAAGATAACTCATAAGGTGGTCAGTGCCATGAAATAAAAGATAGTGGATAGAGAAATCAACAGTGTTACATATATAAATTATAATGAATGTAGATACAGGACTATAAATCAATTAATAGAAAAGACCAATAACTTAACTGCCTATCTCCTTCTATATTTGCAGCTTTGTCGGCATGGTCCATACCAGATGGTGTCCTCTGTTTGTTGATCACACCTAATTCATTGAACCAAGAAGAAATGAGGATGCAAGTAAGTTATAGCATAGTTAATGATAGTTGCTATGAGCATACCAATATTTTTGAGGTTCTTTTCACGTTTTGGTGTGGGATTGAAGTTCTTGTCCTATCCAAGAAAATACAAAGTGATCAAGTGGTAGAAACACATGTATAAATATAATTTGTATAAACACAACAAAATGACTATAAGAATGGGAATGTGAAATTTAAAGATCCCAACAGACCTTAACAGCTGACTCAGCAACCTCACCATATCCCATAAGACGCTGAGCATGCCAACCTTGCATTGCACGTGCTGCCGCATCCCTTCGCGCCCTACCTGAGCCTGGAGTCTGATAAACAGCGGTCTGCAAAAAGAAGTTCATTATTTCAACACACTCCTTGCTTTTCATATTGCCCGGGAGAACCAGCAGCAGATTCAACGAACACTAGACTAGAGGCTTTACAGTTTGAGGGTTTTGGTGACACAACACCCACACTCATCTGCATTTACCAGCAAGGCCGGTAATGGATGTGATATCCAGCACTGTTGTTGGCTACTCTATTTGGTTTCTCCTTCCCTTTATTTTTTAAAGTCATTATTATAATCAGAGATATGAAGAATTTGAGAGACCAATGACTTATCTCCAATGGCAATTTGGATGCTGTTACCAATTGTCAATTTCGCTGAAACTCTTAAACTGTATCATAACAATTTTTCCATTACTAGGTATTTGTGGGTGTTTGTAAAATGTAGGCCCACTAGCACATGCGAAAATTCAATCAATCAATCAATCAACCAATCAACCTATCTAATCCTGCCCTAATCAGAAACAAAAACCCATTCAGTTTGTAATTCTTTCCGCTTGTTTATAAAAAAATAACCTTTTCGTAGACATGAATGAAATCAAATAACAAGAGGGGGGACAAAGAAAAAATAAAGAACAATACACAAACCTCTTTTTCCACACTTGAAGGTTGATGGAGTGATCCAACAGGGAGCTGTATCTCTCCAATCTCTCTCTTATGCTTTTCATATTCTAAAAGTGCCTGTACAAATTGAGATTTTTCAGACACCGGACACAAAGGAAACAGAAGATCAAGCAAGTGGCTATAAAAAGGGGAAAAAAAGGTCACACTTGAAATAGTACAGGACAGAAAAGCATATTATAGCGGAAAGTCTTGGTATCATTTTCATTGGTATCCAGAAGTCCTGTGACAAGGACAACTCTTGCCATGGGGCGGTAAATATAGAGACAACAGACACACTTTTTCCAATTCAAACTGAAACTGATGCGCATTGTAATGCATTTCAGAGGAAAACAATCTGGTATAACAATATTTAGTCTATTGAATCAATCAATTATTTCCATAAAATAAGTTTAACCTTATTGATATAGATTAAAAATTGTATCTATTTACTAAGAATAAAGCCAATGAAACATAAATGTTACCTTCTCATAAAAGATTCTAAACGTCCATGAGACTGTAGTGCAGGTCCTGTCGCAGAGAATGTATTCAATAAGTTAATAAGCATCAAAGGGATATTTTTCTTGAAGTTAATTATTGAAAGTGTTTATCTTTCAGAGACTGAATTATATATATGTCCATAACAACCAGTTATGAGTACAACTCAGAAGACTACAAAACTATATCAAGGCGAACAGCAGAAATGCGAGATGTTGGGCCATGCTTATTAAGAACTACCGATCAATAATATATCTAGGCCTTACTTAGGAGGGTGGAAAGACTCTCCTACTTGCCGCCACAACTTTGATCCGGTTACCTACATATAATCGGTAATAAGATCAGCTTTTTCTTTTTTTAACAGGCAAAAGCAGGGTATTATTAATAACAAAAGGAGCCAAAAACATAAGAGAACTAAATAAAAAGCCCCCAAAACATATTAGCACTACATGAAATAAAAATTAAGAATATCAAGCAAACTAGAATATAATGATATGTTCTCCGACGACAACAACCAAGTCTAGTCTCACTAGATGGGAAATGTACATCTCAGACAGCATTGTTAAAACTATAGAATGCAAGAACTATGTTGGTGGGCTATATGCATGCAAAGAGTAAGCAATAATGCAGCAAATGGGTATGTACCACTTCATAGCCACCAAGTTTGATAACAGATCTCCATAACCTGCAGCCGATTAGAAAGTAAGGAATCTGCTATCAGAACAATTAATAAATACATTCAAAACTAGAATTAAACTAGCTCAAAGTAGTCATTTGAAAATGCTTGTGAGAAAAAAGGGTTATTTTGTAACAATGTATTCAAATGAATATTATATTATACATACTTGAGACAATTCAATGGCACTCCATAAAACTTAGGAGGCTTAAATTCCAAGGACCTTGATCTGTAGAAAGTCTCGAGCTCTTTCATAAACGCTTCTCGCTCCATAGCCGTACCCGACTCATCATAAGCAGTCATCTGCATAGTAAAATACAAAAAATTAACAATTAGAATCTATTAAGGGCCTGTTTGGATTTGACTTATTTTTGAGCTTATGAAGACAACTTATGCAAATAAATAAAGTTTTATGTTAATTCATAAGTTTTCAGTAACAAAATTGTATCTTTATAAACTGTTTTCTCCTAAACTACCTTGCAAAACTTATAATAATATATAAAAGGTTATTTATTTACATAAGTTGTTTCGCATAAGCTCAAAAATAAGTCAATCCAAACGGACCCTAAATGACGGTTCAAGCATTGTTATATAGAATCAACAGTCAGAGAAAAGTACTACCTCGTTAGCACTGTTTAGTACATTATTATTGACTTCTGTAACATTCTTAACTTTAGGTTTTGGGGTAATGAGTTGTTCAAGTTGATGAGTAGGGGTAGAATTGACATTTGTTGTATCAGCATCACCTTGATCAAGCATTTCTTGATCGAAATGAACGGAATTAACAGCAGCATTTTGATCCTTATTACGATTTTCTGAATGAACGAGATCCATTTCATCACTGATTCTCTCACCACCCTCCATAGATATTATCTAGTATCATTCAGTAGGGTTTTATTAGGGGATTATTACATTAATTAATTAATAATACTAATCACAAACAAATAAACATTAATTAATGGAAGTATTAAGAGAAAGAGTAGTAGTGTACCTTGAGGTTGAAAATGTAGGGTTTAGTTTGGGAATTGAGAATGTAAATTGAAGAGAATAAATTGGAATTGAAAATGAAGTAACGGTATTATGATGATTGTTGTGGCTAGTTACTTACTTACTACTGTGAAGTAGTATCATCAACGCCGTTGAATTCATCTGTAACAGAATGAAAACGCCGTAGAATGAAGAATTGAGAGTGAGAATGTGAGAAAGTATGATATTTGACAGACATGCGACGAATTGTAACGGAGGTTTTAAGTATCAGAGCTCCAACATCTCTACAGCTCTTCTTTCTCTGTCTTGGGGATCCCTCGTTTATTAGGTTTTAAATTACTATTTTATCCCTGTCTCATTCTTCCTTCATAGTACAACATGTTTTTTTTTTTGTTGTTGACAGATTCATACAACATGTTTGCTGCAAGGATTTTCTTTAATAAAATTATGTAGTTATTTGTTGTTTTTAATCTCGGCCGTATTATGACTTAAATACTAATAATGATTTGAGAATGAAGATATTGTGATTGGCTTATTTTAATTTTCAATTGGGTTGACGCCGTTCGGGATGATCGATCAAAGAACCAGTGTAATAGAGATCAAAATAGTTAAGTACATCTAATTTAGTTAAGATTTTACTGTCAAATGAATATACTAATAAATTTCTATTTTATGAAAAAATAAATAAATGTGTTTACGTGGATGCTCACTCGCTTATATTTGTATAATAAAATCTTATTATGTAATAATTGGAATCCGATAAATCATAAAAAATATATAATTAATTAAACGTTTATTCATAAATTGTTATAATAATTTTTTTAAAAAAATCTATAAAATCTCTTTAAAATATATTATAGAAGGTTTCGTTCTCTTTAAAAGCATATTTTTTTCGTTATTAAATTTTTATAGTATCTTAAGTTTTTATTTGTTTTACTTTTAATTAAGTCTTTTCATCACTTTTTATAATATCAAACTCTTATGGGCCTTCGTTCCCTTTTGTACAAAAAAATAAAATAATAATTTCAAACTCTTAGAATATATTTGAAAATTATAAACCCTAATCTCATTGTCCAGTATTAACTTTTTGAAATTCCATTAACCTTTGTACTTTTAAAATTTTGATTTATTTTTAATATCTTAAATCTAGCATGCAGGCTCAAATAATTTATATCGTTTTTTTTAGGAAAATAAAATAATTTATATCTTAAATCTTGAATTTTGTTCTAGTTAATTTAAATTATACTTTTTTCTTTGTTTCTAATATTTAATACAAATATTTGTGTGAGCTGTTGCAAGAGGATTGCATTGTAAATTGTAATATCTAAGGTGTCGATACAATTAGTTTTAGATCATTGTATATGATATCTCATTCTTTGCTTCTTTTTAACCTTTTTTATAAATAACATTTTATAAAAACAAATGAATAAAGGACTTGTGTGAAGCTTTACCTAAAAAAAAAGGACTTGTGTGAAAGATAATTGATGGTATGGCCATATTTAATTAATTTAAAAATAGAGAAAAAAAATCGCAAAAAAATATCAAGGACCAAAATTTAACATAGCTAAAATTACGAGGTCCAAAATTGTAATTATGATTTAGTAAAAAAATAATAATTAAGGTGGTAAACAATTATAAAAAATATATATTTCCCTAATAATAATATGCGGTACACAATTTCTTTTATAAAAAAATATACGGTAAACATAAACAATTTCAATTTTTTTTGGTAGAGTAAACAATTTCAATATTATACTAATATAAACAACAGCAAAAATATACAATATGGGTTAAGAGTCAATACTAAATATTTTTTGATATTTTATCACAAGAATATTTAAAACTGGGCCAAAATAAGTGTATACCCAAGAATCTGGGGTTGCTTTTGACACCCTCAAATTTTCTCACACACTTGCCATTTTTCTCCCCAAAATAATACCTTACATGTCAGAAGACATTTAAACTCTTTTTAGTAAATTTTATGAAATTCATTTTTTTTTAAAATTTTACAGTATAAATTCATTTCTCAAGTACAAAATTTAACATTCTAATTATAAAGTCCTATTTACTCAATGAAAACACATTATTTATAAGATTTAAGCTCCAAGGTCTTCCCTACCTTGGATTGAGGCACCATTCCCTCACCCTAAATTTCTCTTATAAAAGAAGCTCCAAATTAGATCATTGAAGATTAATTTGTTTAATAAGAACTTGATTCATATACTCCAGAAGGATGTAGTGAATTTAAAAAACGGTTTCCATCGTTAATGAATAACGTAACTACTTGACACATATGGTAGTGTTTATGTGGGAGGAGACAGAGAAGCCAGTGAAAGTATCTATACAAGTTGCAAGGGAGCTGCTCATGTAGTGGAGAGAGGTGCGACGAAGGTGTGAAAATGCAGCTCTACTGATACCGGCATGAATGGCTTGATTCTAATCACTAAAGGATGGCGTGGTTAAATACAACGTCGATGTTGACTTGTTTAATAATTAACAACACAGTTTGAAGTTGGCATGTGCATTAAAGGACCACAAAGCATCTTCATGAAGGTCAAGACTACGATTTCCGCAGCAGCCCCCCACCCAAAGAAAGCTGAAGTGTATGCTCTTATAGAGGCCATTATTTGGCCTTTTTTTCGAACCGCAAAACTTTTAATAGCGAGCTTGGACAATTGAGAGTGGACATAGAGCTAGATTGCATGCTAGTGGTACAAGACATTGTCGATACAGCAAGCGACCATACCAAATTTGGAGCTATCTTAGATAATTGTAGATTTTTTTTTTGTTTGACAATAGATAATTGTAGAATGTTGCCAATTAATTTGTCAAACTTTAAGATAAATTTTATTAAGAAACAAGTAAGTTTTGTTGCTCACACACTTGCTAGAATGTCAAAATCAAATGCTAGTCACCAAATGTCCGATTTGATTCAATCTTATATTGTTCCCACTTTGATGAATGAGATATAATATAAATTTATTACGGTAAAAAAAATAATTTATATAATACTAAAATTAAGATCCAAAATGTTATATATGTAATCATACCATTACTTGCATTTCAATTTGATATTTTTTTCATTCCTAACTTGGTAATTTGGCGAATTCTTCACAATGCTCTGCCTAATGATGACAAACTCAAAAAAAGGTTTTACTATGATGTTATGCTGTAGCCATTCCAACAATACTTTTAAAGACACGATCACCATATTTTCTTAATACTCATTTGCTTTGCACATTTGAATTATTGGTTTTCTTAGTTATTCTTGAGAGGTCTTTGGAATTCACTTCAATGCCTAATCTTCTTTCAATCATGAATGAAATTGGAGCTCAACTTAGAGAATTATTTAGTATATTGGGACATAAAAAAAGTTGTTTCTACATTTTATAGAATACTACCTTAACATTTGTATTTTGAAAATATTTATAAGTTTTCAAAATTTTATCATATTAAATTTATATATTAATTACAAATCAACGGGACATAAAACACAATGTTTATGCAATATATATCTTAAAATAATTCTATAAAAACACATGGACGGGGTTTGCGTGAACATAACTCAGCTGATATAGATATTGTATATGATATACAATGACAGAAGTTCGAACCATGACACACCCACTTATTTACCTTAAAATTTGAAATTTCAGTCGCTAAGCTACTTAAAAAAACACATGCACGGATATTTATGGTACCATTTTAAGTTATTTTAACAATTAATAACAAGTAATTTGTGTCATTTTAAATGAGATTTGTAATTTTTGTTATTGGTATTGTTCAAATTGATTTTCTTTTTTTAAAATTGTAATTCGGAATACGTGGAATCAACAACAATGGGTAGCCCAAATATGGGTAGTCTCCACATGAAACGACAATGAATCTAAGATATACTCTAATACTATATTAGAATTTGGGAGACATATACTCAACCACAAAAGCTAGTTTGAGAGTTGAGGTTTGCACTATCTTATAAAAACTATTCATATCATATCTTTAGTCAATGTAGGACTTCTTACACGAATTTTATATAATATATCTTTGAAAGTTTATACTTACCAATTATTTATGTAAAGTTTTTAAAAAGCTTAAAATTAACGGTTTTATGCATTTTATTAAATGCAGTATAATAAATGTTGTAACCGGAGTTAAAAGACCTTTAAAAAAAATTTAAGCCACCGAAGAGATTACTGGGTTGAGTCGCGGGACGATACGCTTTCTTTAAGACGTTTCGCGGCACTGCCCAAAATTGTGCAAGGCAGACGATCAACCACGAAGTCTCCAGGATAAAACAGCTCAGTTTCACTGATACCGATAACTATGCACTTTAGATATCGGACAAGAATTACACCATCAAATATGGCACAAAAAACCAGTGCGCAATGATTTTAAGTCCATTCTAATATGATACTTTGATCAATCAAATATGGTACTAAGACCACTCATAAAACAAAGGGATTATGGTACTATGACCATTCTTTATTTGAAGGAACTAGTGATACTTTGATCACTCTTAAAATAAATTAATACTAATAATAAATATTAGTATCACACAAAAATTTTAACATTCTTTAAACAATCAGATATAAAACCGAATGCAAATCTTTCCAAATTTGCATACACAGACAAAGATATAATTAATCTGCCTAAAGTTATTATTTCAAAATTACATGAGAGAGCTTTAAACACCAATAGGGAATGATCAACCTAGATATAACATATCAACAGTATTGCACCGAGCACAAATATCCATTCTAGAATTAATCCTACTTATTTGACATATAGTTAAACAAGCTATGCATTGCTTCTGCTACTCATAATCCATGTTCATATATAATAATCAACACACCCAACATAGAGAAGGGTCAATTAAACTGTCTTAGCAAACATGAATTAACTTATAACTAAGCTAATAACAGCAAAGTTATTCCGTATAAAAATTAAAGCAATGAAATAAAGCTATCACATACCAGAGACTCATCAAGACATTAAGTGTTGATATAACAAAACTTTGCACTTCTTCAAACGTGAAGAATCTGCAACCAATTGTGAAGGTAATTACTTCACCTTAATGCTCTTACTATATATGGTGCGGTTATGGATATAGAGCAGTGGGTGTCATTTGCATTTTTCCTTTTCTATCTCTCTATAAAATTGAGTGGCGGCTGAATCATGTATATAGAGCTCGTTGTGTTGTGTGTACATCAACTAGAGTTATTTTCCCAAAGGATTTAACACAATATTTAACAGAAGTATTTTTCCAAAAACTTCCGGATCATATTGATCCCTTAATAAATGGGTGAGGTGGTCGTGTAAATAGGAAAACATGCTTTGACTTGTTCTATTACTCTTCCTATTATTTAGTAACCTCAAGTGACTTACCATAATAAAAAATGTGCTAATAAAATATAAAGTCTACTATCCGATGTGGGACTTAATATTTACTTTTCCAAAATACACACTAGTATGTTACACACACTAATATGCTCTAGTAGCCGATGTGGGACTCGATGATTTTATTTTCAATTCACACATAAATGTACTCTATGTTCCAACAATAAATTAAACTTTTGTTGGTATTTTTGTTTTGTGAATCTAACTTCTTAGGCGCAAAAGGTGAGTTCCTCAACCTGAATGCTGGGACGGGAAAAAATGTGCAGAATGTGTTAAATTTACAAAGTGGGGCGTGCTACTTTGAATAGAATCTCGACACATCAGAATTGTTGGTTCCTTATTTATGATGCATCAATAGTGACTCCTATTTATGCGCTGATCATACAATACAAATGACGTGAATTAATAATGTGCTGAATCTATATGCATCTTGCTTTTCCCAAAAGTGATCGATGATATAATATGATCCACATTATTCTATGGCTTCATTATAATCATATCACAATCATATGCACGCCACACTGATTTTATATATGGAATTGCTTAATCGTAAAAAATAATTTATCAGATAATGTATTATTGACTATTGATTTGAAGTAGAAGTATTTTGTTGGGGATAACCCACAAAGATGAACAACAAAGAACACTAAGAACACTAAGAAAGAATAGAGAGAACTATGAATAAAATTGAAGAGAATGAATTAAGGGAAAAAGTTATCTAATGTTATTAACAACAACGACACCTATATATAGGTGACAATGTACAAGATAAGAAAAGGTAACTTGAATAACAAGTTACTAACAAAGTCTATCCTATGTAACTAACTAACAGAAAAATACAGTTGTACATAACAAACTAATCTAACTGTCAAAACAGAAAACATAACTGAACCAGAGGTTCAGAACCTGTGAAGGTATCAGAAGTTATGCTTGTTCAGAAGCTGTTGCTTTAGAACCTGTGCCCTTCAGAAGCTATGAAAGTCAGAATCTGTGTTGAGAGTCTAGTGACCATCAGAAGCTGTTTGCTTCAGAGGCTGTTTGCTTCAGAAGCTGCAGAGCTTGAATTACAAATTCAACACTCCTCCTTAATTCAAGCTGCCAAAACTCACAGCTCCCATTTCCCTTCTGAGCACCAGAAACTAAGTGATTTCTGGTTTGTTGTCAATCTTTAGCACACTTGTAATATCCTCAATGATACTCATTTCACTGAGAAGTGATTGTAACCAATTTGCTTGACATGCAGCTAGAGAACCTGCTACATATTCTGCTTCAGTTTTTGCCATTGTGTCTGTAAGTGTGACTGATGCATTACAGCCAACCATTTTGAACCTTTTCAAAATGTCTTCTGTAACGCCCCAAAATTTAGAAGTAAGTTATTTAGATATTATTTAATTAATTCCGTTAGAATTATATGTTGAACCAATTAATTAAAGAATATTTTTAGTAGAATAATTAAGTGGAGAAAAATAGAGATATTTATTTTAGTATAATTTTGGAGAGATATACTTAGAAAATAAAAGTAGAACCAAATTATTGAGAGATGTGATCATAATTTTAAATTGAAACAAATCTCATGAGATATACTCTTTCTTAAGGAAAAAGAAACCTAGAGCCCTTTCCTTTTATAAATAGATGAAACATAAGACCAAGAAAGAATTAGGATTGCCACTTTTCATAAAATTGAAAATAAAAAGTAGAGGGAGTGCTCGGAGGGGAAAGCGGCGAGGGAGAAGGAGATTAAGGGAATGAGAACAACTTCATCGCAATAGGAAAAGAGATCACTGTTACTAACAAGTAAGGAGGTTTTAACCAACTCATTTAAAGATTCTGATTGTAGATAGCGTTACATATGTGGCCTTTTTTCCCTTTTTCATTGCCTTTTCCTTTTGATGTTCTTGAGTTATCTATGATTTTTCTTGTGATTGTTATTTTTCAATATTAAATATGTTATTTGTCTAACCTATTTATATAATGGCATATTTATGACTATATCTGTGCGTCTGATTAAATTATTTCAATCGCATGATTCGTTTAATCCATGAAATCGTATATATGCCTTTAAGTGACTCACCTGTCTTGCACAATATTGTTACTGAATTATGAATACAATGAAATATAAATCAATGTTAACTATATGAATTTTTGTTAATATGTTTATTTTGCAATTCGGTGAACTTATCAATTAAATTAATATTTATTTTAATCACATGACATGTTTTGGAAATTGTACAGTGTCTATGTTATAATTGAGCAAGAACTTCTATTAGAACAAACTAGTTGAATTAACTTCATGGCAATTTTGGTTATCCTGATTTAATTCTAATTTATTAATATTGTGATTATGCTTTTCAATTTAATCAAGCCTGTTCCCAGGAAGTTTTAGAGAAGTTTCAGGTTGACCTTAATTTAGTTTTCCACATTAATTCTGTTAGTTTGTTCCCAACTTTCTTGTTAATAGTTAATTGGTGTCGTGGTGTTGAATTAAATTGGTGTTGAGTTTAATTGGTGTCGAATTAATTAGTGTTTGACTTATTTGATATTGGTTTAATTGGTGGTTTTTATTAAATATAATTAGTGTCATTGTTTGTTATCATGGTGGCCGTTGTGCCACCGTTTGTCGTGTTGCTATGGTAGCCGTTGTGCCGCCGTTTGTCGTGTTGCTATGGTAGCCGTTGTGCCGCCGTTTGTCGTGTTGCTATGGTAGCCGTTGTGCCGCCGTTTGTCGTGTTGATATTATTTTACTATTGGCGTAGCTCTTATATATTTTTATTACGTTAAGTTTATTTATTTTATTGAGACGTTGATGAGTCTGTGTTTGCTTATGTGTTTGATCGTTCTAGAGAATGATATTTTGTTCAGTGTTGCTATTGAATTCAGTTATTCTATATGATGTTCGTTACTCACCCCTTCTGGTTTGACCCTGCGACGTAAAACTCGTAGACTTCTCTGTAGGTAATGAGTCTTAGTTGCTGTGTTCGGAGAGCTCTCCCTTGCTCTGTTCTGTGGAGTCGCTCTGTTAAGATACCATGGGGAAACTCTAAGCTATTTTAGCCATTACCTTCATTAAGGATTGTCAGACTATATTATGAGTTTCTTTTTAGATTTTGTGTTCAAGAATCTTGGATATTGATATCTATTAATTTTTTTAAAAACACGATGTAACATTTATTTACATATTTAATAAATCAGTTGAGTTAAGCTTGAGTAACACTCCTTTTGGAATAAAATAACTAATGATTTCACCAATAAAGCCTATGGGAATCTGGGGTGTTACATCTTCTGCATATTTCTTTCTCTTTGTAGCCTCTAACCAATTTGAATCATTCATGGCTTGATCCAAATCTATTGGTTTAGCCTCTACCAACATGGATTTTTCAAGCACAGATGTCACACCAGATGTTGCAACATCTTGGTGTACAACATTACCACTCCAGCTCCAACTCTTAGCCTTAACAAACTGCATATCTCTACATGTAACTATCTTGTTTCTTGTTGGAGAATACAAATTATAAGCTCCAGCTGAGTGATAACCAAGGAAAATCATTGCTTGACTTCTGCCTTCTGATTTCCTTCTACAATGTGTTGGCACATGCCTTAAACATAGTGACTCAAACACCTTAAAGTGACCTACACTAGGCCTCACACCAATCCATGGTCTCACACCAGTCCATGCTTTATGTGGTGTCTTGTTCATTAACTTCTTTGTTGACTTGGCTACGCAACACTCTTTGCGCAGTTGCCTTTGAACTTTAATCTGAGGAAGACCATTCACCATCTTCTTCAAACTTAACAGGTTCAAACTCCTGAAATGGAAATAGCCATACCTGTGATGCCAAATCCAGTTCTGACTTTCATTCACAGTTGGGACAACGCACTGATGTTCCAACATGTTCAACATCCTGAAGGTTTTGTTGTTGGACATTGGAGCTTTCAGGATCTCTCTATCCTTTGCATCAACTAGCTTCAGCTCCTTATCATGCATTTTCACTGAGTAGTTCTTCTCTAGTAAGTGACTTATACTTATCACATTACTCTTTAACACACCAGTGATACTAGCTTCTTGTCCATCATTTCTCTTCACCAAGATACTTCCAATCCCTTCAGAAATCACTTGACTGTTATCAACAGTTGCAGGTGGGCATTCTGCTCCAATGGCTTTGAATTGAGTCTTGTAGGTTCTGTTCTTACTCTGAGCTGTCTTGAGGATCAGTCTCTTCTTAGAGTCAAAGAGTTGTAGTGTCTCATCTTCAATCACTATTTTGAAACCCTTTGAAATCAATTTCCCTACACTCAACAAATTACATTGCATTCCAGGCACAAGAAGAACATTTTCAATCACAGCTTTCTTGCCATTTGACATCTCAATCATGACATTCTCCATTCCTTCAGCTTTGGTGAATTCATTGTTGGCAAGCTTGATCTTTATGTTGAGACATTCATTAAAGTTAGATAAAATGCTTCTATTACCTGTCATATGGTTAGAACATCCTGAGTCAAAGTACCACTCCATAGAATCTGCTGTTTCATCAGCATCTATCACCATGAAGCTTGTTTCATCTTCTGAACTTGAGATATCATGTGCTACGTTTGCTTCTTCATCACTGTCTTGACCCTTCTTCTTCTTTGAGATCTTACACTCATTAGCATAATGGCCATATTTGTCACAGTTGTAGCATTGAATCTTGCTTTTGTCCTTCTTCTTTGACTTATCTTTCTGTTTTCCTCCTCCTCCATCAGAGGATTCAGACAATGTCTCAACATCATCTTCAACATGATCTTTGCCTTTCTTGGAATCTTTCTTGTTCTGCCATTTCTTCTTGTCACTTTGATACTTCTTGAATTTTGAAAAGAGAGCTTGCTCATCTTCTTTGTCATGGCTCCTCTCACCATGTTTCAACTCATTAGCTTCAAGAGTGCTTTGCAGATCCTCTATCTTGATCTCACTCAAATCTTTAGTCTCTTCTATAGTCACCACTATATGTTCAAATTTAGAAGTCAAAGTTCTTAGTACCTTTTCCACTGTTTCTTGTTCACCAAGATTACCTCCACAATTCTTCATCTGATTGGTGAGAGTCACCAATCTTGTGAAGTAATCAGCAATTGATTCATCACTCTTCATCTGCAACAGTTCATACTGTCTCTTCAAGGCCTGAAGCTTTACTTTCTTCACCTTTGCATCACCACCATAGCTCTTTTGCAAGATATCCCATGCATCTTTGGAGGTCTCAACATCTGCAATCTTCTCAAACACCTTTGAATCAACACATTGATGAATGAGAAACAGGGCCTTGTTATCTTTCTTCTTTGCTTCTCTGAATGTTGTTCTTTGTTCTTCATTTGCATTTTCTGGTAGAGGAGTGATTGATGCATTCACTTGTTCATACACTTCTTGAACATTGAATATCACCTTCATCTGCTTCACCCATCTATCCCAATTCTTTCCATCGAAAACTGGCAAATTCGCATGGAAATTGTTGTTCCCAGCCATGGTTGATTCACTCTCAACCTGATTCTTCTTTCAAGAACGAATCAAGATCCCTTGGATCGTACGAGCTCTGATACCACTTTGTTGGGGATAACCCACAAAGATGAACAACAAAGAACACTAAGAACACTAAGAAAGAATAGAGAGAACTATGAATAAAATTGAAGAGAATGAATTAAGGGAAAAAGTTATCTAATGTTATTAACAACAACGACACCTATATATAGGTGAAAATGTACAAGATAAGGAAAGGTAACTTGAATAACAAGTTACTAACAAAGTCTATCCTATGTAACTAACTAACAGAAAAATACAGCTGTACATAACAAACTAATCTAACTGTCAAAACAGAAAACATAACTGAACCAGAGGTTCAGAACCTGTGAAGGTATCAGAAGCTATGCTTGTTTAGAAGTTGTTGCTTCAGAACCTGTGCCCTTCAGAAGCTATGAAGGTCAGAATCTGTGTTGAGAGTCTAGTGACCATCAGAAACTGTTTGCTTCAGAGGCTGTTTGCTTCAGAAGCTGCAGAGCTTGAATTACAAATTCAACATATTTGTCAATCAAATGCATATATCATATAATGAACAGATAAAAATCAGCACATGTAGAATTAGCTGTCAGTTAACTACCAAACATGGCTACTAATTTAGATGGACTTAGGGACATTGGCGTAGCTAGAGTATTTTTTGGGAGGGCCGTGAGTGGTTTTGCCCCTGCTTAGGGACTAATGGTAAGCTATAAGCTTTCCTACTAAATCATAAATGGTTGATCGTCGAATTCTTCGATATACACTTTATTTGAATATGTAACAGTTATATTTATTGTTGTTGACAATTTGAATAGGTTCATAAATAATATTTATTAATTTTTCTATATTAAACATTATCTATGTACTATATTTATTAAAATTAGGAAAATGCATCAATCGTTAGTTGGTTTATTGGTGATTGACGGTTAATTTGGTAGAGAGGACCATAGTTCGATCATCCGCAACTACGATCGGAAGGAGACTAAAACCATTTGATATCAGAACTGACAATCTTATGTGCGATCAGAGGAAATTTAAACCAGTTGATGCAAGAACTGACAATCTTATGTACCAATTATCTACCTTATCAATATGCTGGTATACATTTAAATAAGATTTGTATTAAAATGTTAACTATATACAAAATCATCAAATTTCACATGATGACAAAAGAAATAATTCTAGTTGATTTGTCTATGTACCAATTTTAATGGTAAAAGGCAGATTGCCTATATTAGGGAGAGGAGTTGGAGTGGTACAATTCTCATTAAATTTCAAATTCATATGAAAGTGATAACCATAATCATAAATCATAATCATCATAATTCATAAGCAATAAGCCATAAGCAAATAAGTTGTGTTACGTTCCGACTTTTAGAAAGGCTGTTAGAAACAGGTCCACCACTAAACCACTCCCTTTTCCACCACAACATGCCACATGTTCAAATATATCACGCAAATGTTGTAGTCTATATAATTTTTCTCTAATGTACTAACAAAAAGCCAAGAAAATTTGAGTTAGTTTTTCCCCCCTCACATGTGTATTGTTGCATTATGCAATTGGATTCTTGGTCCCCCTGTTAGAGTCCAAGTGTTAGCTTCTAACTGTGATGTGAATAGTAAACGGTAATGGGGTATAGTACTATGCTTGATACCAAGTCCCTAGTACCTACCTAAGTTAGGAACCAACTTAATAGTTTGGACTTCAAATCCTTTTCATGACTAAGATGATGACCCAAAGATATCGAATAATTGGCTTATAATGAATTGATTCAAGGGTTGATGCTACGGCATAGATAAGTGATCGATATTACTATAATAAATACGAAAATTTTACAAAATCCACCGTTAGATTGAAAGTTTATATCATATAATCGATAAAAAAAATTTTAAAAATTTAAAATAATTTGATATGTTATTGAAACCTATTAAGATTAATGGTATTTAATAAAAACTCATAAACCGTTAATTTTAAAAGGTCTCAATAACATATTAAATAATTTTTAATTTTTCTAATTTTTTTTATGCATGATCAATATGATATAAACTTTTTAAACAACAGTGAAATTTGTATTCGCTATAATATTATTCATAACTGTTCCACTGTGAACCACTTAAAGAAGTAATCCAGATTAATTTTGAATGATATAAAATTGATACGAGGTCAAGTTTGGTTTTGGTCTACACTTGAACAAGGAAAATAAAACTTAAAAATTTGATTTTGTTTGATATAAATCGCCAAATTTATTGGATTACTAGCCGCCAAACGGGCACGTCCTGTGCCCGTTTGTGTGATGATATTCTTTTTTTTTTTTTTGTGATTGATATTCTCTATTGTGCAAATATAAATAACTACTTAATCTCATTTTTTATTGGACTTAGTTAATTGATAACTATTTCACCTCCTTTTTTGTTGTGGCTAGTAATTAAGAAGAAAAAAAAATATTTTTTTTTATTATAAAAAAACTGAAAACCTACTTTTATGTGGAAGTTGTGCTTAGTTTTTTTTTGGTAGTTTTTTTAAGGGTAAAATAGGAATAATGAAAAAGTCATCCCAAAAATTTATATCCCCTTCATATATTAGTATAGATTACCTTTTCATTGATTTATGGAATCATTGATTTGATTTTTACGCCCTAAACTATATTTGAATAAACATGTATCGTCAATTTCATATTTTATTGAAGCCAAAGTTTTGAGCTCTAATTTTATGTGTGATATATATATGATGACAATAGGAGATTTTCTCATGCAAAATTCAAATCCCCATTAAGTTAACATGTGAGTCAAATATTTAGCTATATTTAGTCTCAACATAATTAAAGATGGAAAAAGCTTTCAACCTTGCACATGTGTATGTGGTGGTTACTGGTTAGGTTGCAGATACGTACCACAAACATGATGCGCGCAGTTTCTAAGGCAATCAAGATTGCCAAGTGTTGTCTTGCACTACTGATCCCCTTAGTTCCAAGTGTAGTGTACTCTTTATAGTGGAGTTTGATAATTTAATTTGTCGGTGTAGACAATGAGAATTATGATTGTCGGTGAAGACAATGATTGTCGGTGTAGACAATGGAAGTGAAAGATGAAAGTTATGTGTTATTTTCAATCAAGGTGAAGATTGTTGATATTGGTTGAAAATATACATGTTGGAAAATCTTGTGAAGATTGCCTTAAAATATGTTTTTGCAAGATTTTATTTGTTTTTAAACTGGATATATTTAAAAATAAAGGTTTATATTTTTGGCAAGATTCGGTTTCTTTTTAAAATAGATTTGTTTCTATTTTGAAGGTTTCTATTTTTCTATAAATAGAGGTTGATTTATTTCATGGAAAAATAGGAGAGCAAGCAAGATGTAGGGAATTTAATTAGGATTTGTTGCAAACACAGAGGCTAGGGTTTTAGAGAGAAACAAACGGGTTGTCTCTTGGTACGACTCTAGGGTTGGGCAAATGATTATTGAATACATCCTGGGTCTAAATTGTGTTCTTTTATTTTCTCTATACTGGTTATTTTCCCAACAACCATAGGTAAGAAAAAAAGTTTTCACAATACCGCACGGGTCTAATTAGCAGGAATTAATACAAGAATATTAAAAAAAAAACTTATGAGAGAATTGTAGCTCTCAAACATTGAATAGTAAAATTTGTTTCAATTAAATCGTGAGATATGATTAAAATTGACAAAAAAAAATGTTTATGGATGAGAGTTTTGTGAAAGAAAAAAAAAAACATTTTGTGCACAAAATTTGTATGACACACAAAATGAGTTTTGTGTCATACCGATAATTAGTCTTCATAAAAAAAATTGTATGACACACAAAATGAATTTTCCACGAATTTCATTCCCCCACACAAATATCAAAGATTGAATCTGTAACCTCTTACTCAAGAGAAATGTATCTATTGTTGGTAAACACTCACGTTACTACTACTTAGGGTAAATATTTTATTTTCATGTCAAATATATAATTTGATCTTACTTTTTAAAGTGGATCCTGCCTTCTCTTTTTTTCGGTTTTATCGTAGCTAAACAATTAAACAGTACCTGTTGATGCTTTTCTTTTTCTTTTTGCCAACTAGAATAAAGCACTCGATCCATATCAATCCAAGCAACTGATATTATAGCTGGATTTTGGATACAGTTATTATTATTTTTTATTAGAAGATGATCCTAGTACTACTAGTGACGGAACAAAATGAAAGGATATTATAGAAAAGATTTAGATATACACTATAGTTGCAAAGAAACAAATTGCTCAAATATCATTATTTTAAAAATAAATTTGCTCAATTAATATATGTCAGTTGTGTAATAGTATATGGGTACGTTTTTTCTACAGTTGGTAAGTATACATAACGATATAAGATAAAACAACACAAAAAAAAACACAAGGCAAATTTTTAATATATTAAACATTTTTTTTATCTTATAGGATATTTGGTGAACAAAATGTTATTTTGATATTTTAAACAATTTGTATTGATAACAAAAAGTTATCATGCGGTCAAATTTCTCGTGCGGGCAAAAGTCATATTGGGGTGTGCGAGAAATTTGGGGGGTGCATGAGAAATTTGGGGGTGCGCGAGAAATTTGGGGGGTGCATAAGTAATTTGCGGGGTGCACAGGTAATTTGGGGGTGCACTAAGTAACTTATGCATGGTGCATAAGGATGGCTTATGCATAATAACCAAACCCCGACATTAGAATGATTGTCACTTGCTGTCAATCATGACTTTTCAATTGTTATTTAAACAACTATTAAAGTTGAGACCGCGTGATCCATCCTCACATTAATGACATTGCATTTGCGCGGAAGACTATTATACTCTTCTCATAGAACTATCACGTATTATATTCTTCTCACTCTACTCAAACACTTACTTGAGTATTAGTATCTTGCAAGCCGGTACACTCCATTTACCACCATCATACTGAAGAGGTATTTCTCCGGCCATGATCATTTTGATTAGGTAATAATTTGTTGCCCAAATTTTAATAATTAATTAAGGCTCTAAGGGATTGAGACATTTAATTTAATGAATTCGTTTTACAGAAAAAATGAAGTATATACTTAACTAATCAACAACTTGTCCATATCAATCGATCCACAAAGTGGTCTCATTATAGCTTGAACAAGTTTGGCCAACTCCATTATTAATATATAGTATTAAGAGGACCAGACACAATGACAAGGACGTTTCTGAGAGTGTTAGTGCCTACAATGTCTATATAAAGCGTCTTTGGTTCTGCATTATTTGTAAAACTCATCTCTCTCCATCTATCTATATATATTTCAACTTGTGGCTTAATTCTCATCACATACATGCATGCATGTATCTAGCTATTTCACTATCATCATCATACTCAAATTAAACACATTTTTCTCTATCTCTGATCTCTATTAATTCAATTCATCTATATAAACTAATTATTAAGATATATGGCGGAGGGCAAAACAACTTCTCATAAGTCTCTTGAGGATTTCGATCCCCAAATGAAACCTCAATCCAACAAATTTGCTTTCGCTTGTGCTATTTTGGCTTCCATGACTTCCATTTTACTTGGTTATGGTAGGTGTAGTGGCTATAAGTCTAAAGCAAACTCTCAGAATAAAGTATTTTAAAATTAATATTTTCTTAAGAAAATATTTTCGGATTTTTTTAGATGCAATATAATCGATTTCGTTTAATGTTTCTTTTTAATCTTTAATAAAGCTCTTTGTTTATACAGTGTTGAACATAGATAATATTTTAATAATAATATATTTACTGTTAAAAAAAAATATATTCCGAGAAAACAACAATTTCAGAAATTGTTAACATGGCTAATTAATATGACAAATAGTAACTTTTAACAATACACATAAAGAATATGAACATGCATGATACTATGGATATTTTCTATTTTCTATTTTCTAATATATATGTATATGACATTGTGTGTGATGTAGATATTGGGGTGATGAGTGGAGCAGTGATATACATTAAAAGGGATCTAAAACTATCTGACGTACAAATTGAAATCCTGGTGGGCATCATCAACTTTTTCTCCCTAATAGGCTCCTGCCTCGCCGGTAGAACATCCGACTGGATCGGTCGCCGTTACACCATCGTCCTTGCCGGTGCTATCTTCTTTGTCGGCGCAATCCTCATGGGTTTCTCTCCCAACTTTCCCTTTCTCATGTTTGCTCGCTTCATTGCCGGCATTGGCATCGGCTATGCCCTCATGATCGCCCCTGTCTACACCGCCGAAGTATCTCCCGCTTCCTCCCGTGGCTTCCTCACCTCCTTCCCCGAGGTACCTAATTATTATACAGTCTTACTAAAGTGCTCCAAAGACACTCTTTAAGCAGTTTAAATAGTATTGAAATATTTAACTTTTTAAATAAATAATTTTTTGAAATGGAATGGTCAAAAGTGTCCGGACACTCATTAACATTTTCTTATTAATATTATATTCAGAAAACAATAACAAATTAACATTAATTAATTAAGCTAATAATTGTGTTATAATTTGATAATTAGGTATTCATCAATGGAGGGATATTACTTGGATACATTTCAAACTTTGGATTTTCGAAGCTTTCACTTGAAGTAGGATGGAGAGTGATGCTCGGAATCGGAGCAATTCCTTCTGCAATCTTAGCCGTTGGAGTGTTAGCAATGCCTGAGTCACCTCGTTGGCTCGTTATGAAAGGACGACTCGGTGATGCTACTAAAGTTCTCAACAAAACTTCTGATTCCGAACAAGAGGCTCAACTTAGGCTCATGGAAATTAAAGCTGCAGCTGGAATTCCTGAAAATTGCAACGACGACGTCGTTACAGTAAACAGAACCAACGAGAGAGAGGGTTCTACTGTGTGGAAAGAGTTGTTTCTTTATCCTACACCAGCAGTGCGTCACATAGTGATTGCTGCTCTTGGGATTCATTTCTTTCAACAAGCTTCGGGTATAGACGCCGTCGTTTTGTACAGTCCTACTATTTTTCGTAAAGCTGGACTTGAATCTGATACCGAACAATTACTTGCAACTATGGCCGTTGGATTAGCTAAAACCGTTTTCATCTTAGTGGCTACTTTTATGTTGGATCGGGTCGGGCGTAGACCCTTGTTGTTGTCTAGTGTTGGTGGAATGGTGATTTCGCTACTCACTCTTGCGGTGAGTCTTACAATCGTTGATCATTCGCACGTGAGGCAGATGTGGGCTGTTGGATTGAGTATTGCTTCTGTTTTGTCCTACGTGGCAACATTTTCAATTGGTGCGGGTCCTATTACTTGGGTTTATAGTTCTGAGATTTTTCCATTGCAGTTACGTGCTCAGGGTGCGTCTGCAGGGGTGGTGGTGAATAGGGTGACTAGTGGAGTAATTTCAATGACATTTTTGTCCTTATCTGATAAGATAAGTATTGGAGGGGCTTTCTTTCTATTTGGTGGAATTGCAGCTTGTGGATGGATCTTTTTCTATACATTGCTCCCTGAAACACAAGGTAAGACTCTTGAAGAAATGGAAGGATCTTTTGGTAAATTTTGGGGGAAGTCAAATACCAAGGGTACTAACAACGATAATGGAGAGATCCAATTCGCCAATTAGGGACCAATAATAATAATAATAGTTCTGCTGAATTGATACTTTAGTTGAGCCAATGTGCAGTACTTGTACTTGTAGGGTTAATTTCTATTAAAAAATACTAGGGTCATTTGCATGTTTAGCTTTTCAAATTAAAAAAAAAAATGCTTCATCCACTTGAGGAATGAGGTTTGTATGCGAAGGAAAATCATAATACTATTACTCTATTAGATGGGGTATTTATTTATGTGTGATTATATTTTAACTGCAATTGTGACAATTTATTGGATTGCTCTGTCTCGTTAAAATATTGTCAGTGTGAATGATTTACCTATACAATGTTTCCGATCATAGTGGAACGCTCATTTGGTATTGGAGCTTTTGTCATTATCAAAACCTCCCCCACCCTCTGTATGTGACTATACAAAATAGTTTATTAAAACATAATCTGTCTCTGGATAATTGTTATAGTATTTTATACGTTTTATTAACTCTGGAGTTGCATCTCTATAAAAAAAAAAACTCCGGAGTATTATTATTACGGAAGTGGTTATGGTGTATAAGCTTTTTCCTTATGCACCATGCATAAATAATGAAAATTGCTTAATGCACCCCCCATATTTCTTAGCTCACCCTTCAGATTTCTAGTGCACTCCCAAATTTCTAGCACACCCCCTAAAAATCTGGGAGTGCACTAGAAATCTAGGGGGTGCACTAAGCAATTTTGAGTATTTATGCACGGTGCATAAACATGGCTTATGCACCATAACTTGTGCTAGGAATAAGGCATGCACCAGGGGGGTCATTCAGCGTATAGTAATAGATAGATTAGATTAACTTTTACATTGCAAAAAATAATCTATAAACGAAAAATCACAAACTTATTTTAAATGAAAAACTCCTATAAAAGTTCATTCAAATTGATCCTTCAGGAAAGGATATTATCTTCAACAATATATATACATATACATTTTTTTTCACGAGGTTCACAGAAGGGAGACTGGAAGAGGACAAGGGAGCAGGTAATCATGACCTGATCACCACAATGAATTGTATTCACTATTCAATAAATTAGATTACACAACTGTATTTTTACATCAAGAGGGACTCGCAAAATGAAAATACAGAACTTCTGAATGTTCATCCGCCCATTTATACTATTCCCTCCTCAATACTATGGATGGAGAAAGTTCCTCAAAAAAATCAAACACAAGACAACAATGAATGTAAAATTACAAGTAAACATGTACACGTTATACGTCAGTTCTATATTACCTCTCACTTTTCAATGCCTTGCTGCAGGTATTGTATCAAGTCGTAACCAGCAGTTGTCCACTTATTATAAGCATCTTTACATACATGGGTCATGAAATTAGCCGCTTCACGCTCACTCATCTCCGGATGAAATCGCTTCCGAAGATTACCAATGGGGTCACCCCTGCTGAAGCAAGGTAACCCACTGTCTAGCATCAATGCCACAGTCGTGATTATCCCTTCCATATGTCGACGGGCTGCGAGGTATCCTTTCACACACAATCTAGATGGAAACGTCGAAAGAACAGACAATTTTCAGAATACAAAATGAGAGAGAGAGAGAGAGAAAAAAAAAATGATTAAAGAAATGACTTATTTGTGATCAAGCTAGCAATGCCATTACTACCTTAAAAATTGGTTCCATGTATCACTCTTCATAACACCAGATGGATCTAGTAATTGTGTCATCTCGTGGCTAAGCTTAAAATGTGCACTTTCAAAACGCATATTCCCACCCGGAGATGTTTCTAGAATGAAACCGAAGTCAATATGAACAAGCCTCCCAACACTGCATCAGCATATATGATATTAGTCATAGATTTATTGGACTAGTACTTCATGTACTTGCAGTAGGAGAAGAAAGCAGAGGGGGTAGATAAACTGAAGATCACAAATGAATTGAACCAAGGGGGTTTAATCAATTAGGATATTCTTCAATATTTCAGATGCATCTAAAGCTAAACTAACATCCACCGGTAATTAAAATAATAATTGCTGACAAATTAATGAAGAAACGATAAATATTTTTACTTATCAAATAGAAGGTTCCCATTGTGCCTATCCTTTGGTTGAAGCAAGAGACTAGCAACAGCATAACCAGCACTGCTAATGATGAAGTTCTGGCGTGCAGCTTCAAAACTAGAAGACCCAACAGGTCCATAGTCTTGCTGAAATATCTCCAGCAACCCTCCATCAGTTGTTTCTCCCATCTGACTTCTACTACGTGTATTAGGCACAACCTGGCAAATGTAAGAAAGAAAATTACAAATCCACAAAATAACTATTCCTGCTTATGACATAAAATATAATTAACATTGATATCATTCCCGACTATACTGATAAGACGCCATTTGTTATTTTTAAAAATTCACATAAGGCCAAAAAGGACCTTCATAATTTAGATTAAAAACTGGCGATTGAATCTCTTAAATTATTCATCAAAACAAGGTGCTAAACCATATTTGTCACTGGAAAATGCAATATTGAAACTAAAATGAAAATTTTATTGTTACAAATACCCAATGTCAGAATCATCATGATGCTTCAGCATGTTAGGATTAGGAATAAACTCACCTCTATTATACCTCTCTCAGGACCAGTAGGGAGAACACCATAAGGAAATAAATAAAGATTTATTCCAACGGCTTCAAATATATCTCTAAGAAGTGCTATTACTTGAAGGGCAAGAACATCTTGTCTACAGTCATCTCCAACCTGGAATGCAAGAGAACTCAGTCAACCTAAAGAATGAAAGTAAAAAACACAAGCCAAGCACAATTGACAAGCAAGAAAATAAATAAGAAGGTGCATAAAAATTGGTTCATCTATAGAAAAATATGAAAAATTATAATATGCAGCTACTGATTCGTCAATATTTTTCAGAAAAGACGATCACTAATTACTGAAATGCCTCATTTTTTATGAACTAGTTGATAAACTGCCTTTGTTTGACACTTATTCAGATATGTTTATGTAATTGAACTAGTATTTTTATATATATTACTGAACTAGAGGCTAGAAAGCACAAGTCTTGCATGACATGGAAGTGTGGAAAAGGCAAATATTAAATAAATATAAGAGAGCCAAGTTACCGAGTCCTACAGTTCAATGTTTTTGCAGGTGTTTTGAGTTTAGACAAGATGACAATAATTGTAAATGTCAATGCTTGAATTGAGCCATATATAAAAAAAAAATATGCTTGAAATAAGCCTACCTTGAAAATGCAAGCTTGTGGCTTTACATCATTTCTGTCCCCATCTCGATCAACTACGTTAAATGTTATCATGATCGGGACTTTTGCGGCTGATTGTAGGGGAATACCACTGTCTACTTGAATACCCGTAACAAGCTTAGTAGGAGCTGTAGGTAGATAAAGGTCTTCGCCCTGCAGTTCAATTTTCTCCAACTCCCTATCACATATAGAATACATTAGCTCTAATAATTTGAAAATTTAACTTAAGAATGATTAACAAAAAAAATTATTCCTTCAGACATCTGCCTAGTACCTTTTAATACCAGCTCGCCGTTCTTCTTTGGGGAGTGGATATAATACACCGGAAATAGATGTAACTTTATCGAAGAAATCAAACTCTCTATTAAATATATCGAGTGCCTTTGGGCTAAATTCGTCAATTATACGTTGCCTTACAGCTGGCAGCAGTTCTAAAAATGAAGCATTCTGAAATAAAGGACCGACATATACAAATTATAGTAAGTATGATTTGAAAAATAAACAGATTCCAAGATAAAACAAAGTTTACTTTAAATATATCTATTCACATTTTTACAGGAAGCTCCTTTTTCTTGATAAAACAATTGATTACACAGCTTGATTAGGCGTTTTCCCTAAAAAAGCATAGCTCTAACCTCACCCTAATGGCTTCCTGCTGCTAGCTCAAAATAAATACATTTTTGAAGCTAAAGCTATCTCTTTCCGATGGTGTCTTGCCGCAAGTTATCTAAACAAGGGCTGATTTATTTTTCAGATCTTACTATGTAGTATGTACATGTCTGTTGTAGGTGCTTTACAGTGTGCAACAATCATTAGACCAAAAATTATCTCTTCGGTATCTCAAAACGACTTTGCAATGTAATCTTCAGTTCTTTCTTGCTCCACCCAAACAGCCACCATCTCTTAAAGCCTTTTGTGATGCTGATTGGACAGCTATGATAGGGACTTTGGTATTACGGGTTGCCCAAGTGCCATATCGAGTAGTATGCGATGCTCAATTGAGTGGTTTGGTTCCCCTTGATAGCTAGCTTTTAAGGGAGGTTCCCCAAGTGCGTTGGTACTTATCAATTGGTATTAGAGTTGATTTTCGGTGGTGTGGAAAGGGCTGCCTATTGAAGCGATGACTAGAAAGGCCGAGTGAAAAATTGTAGAGTGAAGCCGCCAGGAAGTCATCTCTAAGGGGTGGTGCTATGATAGGGACTTCGGTAATATGGAGTGTTCAAATCTCACATCGATTAGCACGGGATGCTTAGTGATGGTGCTTTGATAACATAGCTGGTATTCCGTCTCATTTCTCACAATTGTCGCAACCCAAAACTCGACATTGCATTACTGTTGCCGACAGTTCTAAAACTGAAGTCACAGGCATCGGTCAAGCCAATCATGTTCGCTCATTACCCTTAAACCGTGTTCATTATGTGTCTAGTTCTCCTTTTAATTTAATTTCAGTTTAGTCAAATAGATTTGAGTTAAACTCATGATGTTTTCATTCGTATATGATAGCAATAAATATACTGGATATAAAGAAACTTGCTGTTAGCATACCTTCACACTATTAGGATCCTTCCCTGCCTCAGGTACAGTCTCACCCTGCCCAAAAGAAATCCAGTGTCTTAACCACTTATATTCATAATATGCAGGGAAGGCAAATACAATTATAAATAAGAATAGTTTGCACAACAAAAGTAAAAATGAACAACAATCACCTTCATGCATAAAAATTAATAACTAACAACACAATTTATACCTGCAGATGCCAGATAAGAATATGGGCAAATATGTCACTTCTTTGAGCAGCTCTAAGCAAATAACCTTCCACTAATTTCTGCAAAAATTAATACATGCAGCTGGTTACCGAATGAAAACACTTCAAAAATATACAATAAATGCTAAAGTAAAGTAGTTAGACAAGTCTTTTACACTGTTGTCAGCTATGTAAGTTGGTTATTCTCATTACTAGAGAATAACTAGCTTATGGTAATTCTGCTGTAAGCTTCAGACAACAGCTCTATAAATACAGTTCAGTGTACACAACTTTCAATCAATGAAACATTTTTCAGATTCAGCTATGTTCGTTCTATTTCTCTTTCACATGGACTCATAACAATAGAAAAGATCATAATATTGGTGTTGTGTTATTTCAACTTTTACATCACTTATTAGAGATTGAATTCAGAAAATGATAAAAAATTCACTTTTAAAATGACCCGAATACATTTCAGTCAAATAGGTTTTTCAATTTGTCGAAATAAATTGCATTATGGTGTGAAAATATTCTGCAAGTTTAGAGAACGGGATAAATAACTCAAAAAACATTGTGATACTGCATAGTGAGATTCAACACCATTATCTATTACAAATCTCGTGTATTGACTAAATGACTTAGCACAAGGCTTAATTATGCTTTAGATGTTGAATAATCAACAAAACAAAAGCGTACAATCAGGTTTTATGTGACAAACTGTGGGAGGAAACACATACTGACTACTAAGGGAATAAACCATTAATTTAAGTTTTAGCAGATATCTAACCCCATCATCGTGCCGTAATGTCTGCACCAACTGTGGCATGAAAAAGGTCACACGCTCAGGAGGATAGGATTCCAAAACCCTTAGAACGTATGCCATGACCCGTGGATGGCCCTTGTATGCAGGAGTAAGGAACTCTAGAGCTTGTGTAATAGAACACGGAGCCCAATGGGGCAGTTGTTGTAATAGCACTGAATTATCATCAACAGCCTTTGGGGTGATGAAGTAAGGCAATGCTTCCGGTATATTGCGTACATCCACTATATGTGCCTGCAAAGTGAAGCTATTATATCATATTTTCCAAGATAATGCGTTTAGCTGGAATCACACGTGTGTGTGTGTGTGCACATACCACAAACAAAAGCTAGCCCATAAAATCTACTCTAGAGGAAATCAAATGTCTCATTCCCATTTTGTTATGTTCGTTCACTTTTTATTTGCTGCCACAGAGCACAGACAGTCTTTTTGTGTTGTAGCAATTATTTTTACAGCTTATATTCTTCATACTTGTAGTACTTAGTTAATATTATATCTTTTGAGTTTCGACAAACTATTTTTCAATCCCAGATCTTTTTGGCTTCTTATACTTTCGTTATAAAGAAACATGCACTATTATGTTTTATTATAATAATAATAGAGTTTAATTGTTGTGCACTGTCAGTGTAAAACTTTTTTACACATGCATCCAATAATGTATTGCCACATCATTTAATGAATGTGACACATCAAGTGTTTTTAAACACAATACATGATATGTTTATATATTATTGGACGTATGTGTAAAATAATTTTACACCGACAGTGTATATAAATTAAATTCATAATAATAATATAACAACAACAACTTTACAAAATTAATTCCAATCCCGTCCTAATTTTTATTAGTTTGGATATTTTAAATTTTAATAAAAAATAATTATAAGAATCTGTTAATAATAGTTTTAAATTATAATTTATTTATTTTTTAGTATAAATTTTCTCTATTATCAGTTTATATACCTAACAATTCAGAAATAAAATAGAAATAATATTAATGTTACATTATAAAATTCACATGCTTTTTGGTAATTACACATTCAAAAGAACTATTGGTTAGTATTATACAATCAAAATTTCATTTTTAAAACTTACTTTGAGAAATAAAAAAATATTTGAACATAAATTGCATTTATTAAAATTAATTTTAACCAAAATAAGTTTGCAAAATGAAGTTTCTTCAAACTTGCCTTCTATTTTATTTTCTGCAACTTTCTCAGTTCAGTGTTGCCGTTCTATTTTCTTGGACAGAACACTACTTTTGAACGTAAGGAGTTAGCCATCTTTTAAGTTTTAAAGTCATAATCATACTCCTAACAATGACCTTTGTTAAACAAATTGGTCAGATTATGAATACAGTAAATACATTGCTTTATTTGCAGTTGAGTGGTGCAATCAGACTCCACAACTACTACTATGATTTCTTTTTCTCACCACCCAGACCTGATTTCTTTGGTAGGCATAAGATGGAATAAAACATTTATCCTTTCAAATTTATCGCCACAAACTTTAATTTTCCGTATAAAAACCAAAAACCTGTGGCAACAGGTACTGTTTACACTGCACATCATTCAAGGGCAAAACCAACGAAACCCTCAAACCACATTATATTGCTTAAAGACTCCTTCAGCATCAAATGAACATAGGGAATAGTTGTTGCTCAAAACATTTAAATTTTGACTTAATAAATGGTAAATCAATTTCCATAATCCAGATACTCATTTGACTAGGCCTGCTCACAATCTTATTGGAAAAAAAAATACCTGAACAAGCTGAGTTACTTCAGTCTTCACGAATGTATTCGTTGGGAACCTAGAGGCCACCGATAGAGCAATCCTTGGGTCTACGGCAAAGGCAGTCCTAGTATGTTCTACCCATTTGTCTGAGCTAATCTTGGGTCTAGAAATATTTTCCCTGAAAATACATACATACCAGGTATTTAAAAGATCAGCACAGGAAGAAGAGAAAATATATAATAAAATTCCAGTGGTAAAAAAAGATATATACTTTGTGTTAGTGGGCTGTGCCCAGACCTCAAGCCTATCAGCCTCGTGTTGGCATAACATTAAGAGTAGCTGCCTCCGTTTTTCTCTGCCAACAGCATAGTTCTCCATTTGACCCCAAACAGGATGATAGAGATCATTCTATACATATATGTCGATATTAGGATATTTGCACAAAGTAATTGCAAGTCTCTTGAAAAATGAAAACCAAATGTTAAAACAAAAAGGTCGTGATTTTAAAATTCAAACTGAACATTTGATGTTAGGCTATTGTAAGCATATGTCAATGGTAGACATATAAATATTACCACATCAGCTAAAGAGTTCCCATTTTCTTGTCCACTTCCTTTTGAACCAACTTGAACAGCATCTCCTTTCACATTTGAAAGGTAGTGAACAAATAGAGAAACAGACTGCGCCTCACATTGAGTAAAATTTGTATAATTTGTGTCATACCATTCAGGCTCATAAGCAAACCAACCCAACGCAGCCCTGCAAATGCACAAAACAATTCCAATTAGTCCAAAGAAAGCTGAACATGATGAATCAAGCTCAATTAGTTATCTTTGCAAAAATCTAATTACTCAAGCAGACCTGGCAATGTGAAACTAAAGTTACATGGTGTGATTTTTTTAAATGACCAAGAAATCTAGTTCAGCGAAGAGCTGACATGATATACCAGACAAATCCTTTGGAGTTATAGCAGACCACACCCCCACCCACTATCCCCCCCCCAAAAAAATTCAGCAAATTAAGCAAACATCCACAAGTTGCAATTGAAATTAACACTTGATTAAAATTGAAGAAGGACAGTTCATTGTTGGAGAAATAAGGCTTTGTACTTGTTTAGTAGAAAATAAAGAATTAATACAAAAGAAAAACCGTTAACTTTGATCACCTCAGTCATTTCCTGAAATATCTTTTGTACAGTGGCAAAGAATTCAGCTTGAAATGGCAATAAGAAAAGCACACATTTCTAACATTATCTATTGGTCAGATTTTAAAAATAAGAAAGTAATTTTGATGGTGTTAAGTCATGGACTCATGGTGAACATAATGAGAAGATGAAAATATTTGGCATAAAAAATTCATGTGGCAGGTTCAGAGGCTAAGTTAGTCTACATCATGTCACCACTCACCAGTTCCAACTTATCCCACCTAAGTCCTCAAAAGCATATCGGCATACAGACAAAAATTGACCATCTAAAAATGAAGCAGGCCAAAATTGCACTGTTTCCAGAACAACCTTTCATGTTACTGTCATAAGGGAATTGAAACCATGCAAAAAGAGACACTGAACAAGGAATACATGCTATAATCTTTTGGGAATGCAGAACAGGCTAACAAAATGCATGCTTCATACAGAAGAGAAGAACAAAATGCTCAATGAATAATATTTAACAAAGAGATTGCCAACAGCCCAACACTACTCTTAGATGAGTAAAAAAATGAAAAATGCTCAGAGAATGCCAAAGAAAACTATAAAGAGAGAATTGTGTTCACCGATAAATCCGATCTTCCAGAAGTTGAAGCCCTATTTGAAATTTTTGAAGATTTCCCTGAGACTGGCAGGAGCAGTACTTGAGCCCTAGAAGCATGAGAGTGAAAAAGGTGCCAGTGGCTGCAGGATGATGTGAAAAGTTCCAGGGAAGCTTTGTTGTCCCTTGCAACATCCTAGCAAGAAGCAAGAGTTGCTCCACACTTTGGTGTCGAACCGCCTACAGGAGACAAGATAAGTAGTAACCGAGGAATAAAAAGATGCAATTTGTAGTTGAAACTAGATTCAATGTTAACACAATAGAACAAGTAATGAACAACAAAATGCTCTCTTCAAATATTTCTATCTTTGTTCTTTAGGTTAACTTAACTGTGATGAGTATCAAGATATTGAATGTTGAAAACCCCATCAAAGCATGCATCAGCAATCAACCAATCATCCAGAACACCAGATACTATTATTTGGTGGTTACTCTAGGTAAATTTTAGGCTACTGAAACTAAACAATATTCCCATCAAGTAAAACCTAGCATATTTAGTTTTACAGGCAGTCGTGAATTATAAATAAAAAGTTGATCCAATAGGAATATCAAAACAATATGCCCACTTAAGATCACAACCAACATAAAATAAACAGAAATTTTTGCAATTTAGAAAAACAGGTCCAAGACAAGAAAATGCCAGTTCAACAATCAAGTGAGCAATTTCTAACCTCAAAACGATCGATGAGAAATCCAAGCCATAGCCGATGAGCAATTATTTGCTCAAGGAGATCAATCTCAGGCTGTGATTCAGGCTCCCCAGGGGACAGGTGAGGCCTTAGTTTTGCAGCAGGCCCGCAGTACCTTGCTTCAGATGCAAAAAGACCCCGCTTGGTATCGATTGTCCATAACCATGCATCAACAAGCTCAGCAAGGACAAGAGCTCCAAGCTGAGGTGCTGCAGAAACCAACCATGTCCATATGAAAACACCGGTTTCCATTGCATCGTGTGTGGAAATATATGCAGGACACCAGCAAAGAAGACGGAGAAGTTGTGAGAAGCCCTCCACATTCGATTTAGATCCAGAACTCTTGTCCATAAAAAAAGCATAACTCAGATAAAGGTACAAATATGGACTCCACGAGTTATAACAACTACCATCTAGAAAGGAGGGAGGAATGTGCTTACCAAATTCGACAAAAGCAGCACAGTAGCCTGAGAACAAGTTTCACGAAATTCAGACCTAACCACCTCCCCGCCTTTCTCTGCTATGTTGACAAACTGTTGAAGTAAACGCACAAACTTATTTAGCAACATTCCATTAAATGAATCATCCTCGGCTTGTGGCTGTTGAGGAAAAGCTCCAGATATAATTCTTTGAAGCCCAGCTCCAAGCCCAAAACCTGTAGAAGGTGTTGTACTGGATTGAAAGCCACCTATGCTGTTGTATAATCTCCTCATGCCAGCAATTTCTCCAGCGTGGTTGCACTTAACTGTTGCTGCAGCTTGGTTGCACTTACCGGAACTGATAACCTCTAAATTAAAAGATTCTGACACTTTTAAGTTTGCTCCTGAAGAAGCAGCTGCAGCAGCCAAGACTGCAGGAATATTTCCTGTTTGTGTTGACCAGTTGTCACTTTTCCCAGTGCCGATTCTTATCTCAGATAAAAGTAAAACAACATCGATTGTGGGCTGTGCTCTTTGCCAATTATTTGCTTTACAAAGTTTATCCTGATGTTTAATACAAAGATCCAGATGTGCCAAAAGAACTGTGAGAACTTCAAATTAAATAAATAAATATAACTTGACAATAAAAATTACAGAAAAATGAAATGCAATATTATAAAATATCTCATAATATCATTTATATTATATTAGAGTATCTTAGATTTGTTCCCGTAAGTGTAGCTCAGGTGGTAGGTACCAAGGACATTATTGGAGGGGCCAAGGTTCGAACCCTGGATTCCCCACTTCTCGACACTTAAAGTTGTTTTCTTAAGTTCATATACGACATGTTAGCTCATTTTTTGCTTATGTTACTTGTTTTTATTTTACAATTCATAATAAGATTCAGAAAGCAGGTCTACCGACCCCCAATCGAATCTCCATTTAACTACCATCGTTCAGTTATATATAGACCAGTGTTTGTGGTACAAAAACAAGGAGATTGATGGAAAGCAAGGAGAATCAACTGCATAGAAACACAGAAAATTATGGCTCAAATAATTTTATTTTTTTTGTGTATGTGTAAAGGAAAAAAACATCATCCAACACTTGACATTTGCTTAGAATAGGAATTTGTGTTTTAATCTTCAAGTAAAAGTTATAATTCTTTGTTAAATATAGGAAACAACATATTTTAGCCCCTTCAAAGCAAGCGTTGAGACTGTAATAGCAAGGAAATATTCTTTTCTTTTATAAATTAAATAAATCAGTTAAACCTGAAGAAGGCCCTGGCTTGTGCATGGAGCATTTGAAAGTGATTTAATTATCCATTCCCGAACAATTCTCTGATACAAAGAACGGACTGTTGATGTCCAAGCAGGGTCATTGATGACAGCGGAAGAAGGGTCGTCATGAAATGAAAATAGCAATGAGTCTAAACAGGACGAATCCCATAAAACCTGCAAAGATATAGTTTAATCTTAATATATAGAGAATTCCAGAAAATCAGATAGAGGACACTAGGAAAACTACATACATGCATACACGTTGAAAATTTACCTGTGGAAATCTATCTCGAAGCTGAGTTAACAAGTTCTCTGCAATATCTCGTATATGATCCTCCCTTTGGGACAGACTTTTGATTAGGAAACAGGTATGCATTGTAAGTATTGAGTCTCGGCCCTCAGCTTCATGGCCTATCTCCGATACTCGATCTTCCTGCAAGCAGACCAATCAATTGTGCACATAGAGAGTGACACAAATAATAACATAGGAATCAGCCTTTAACAAAGAGAACAGCATAGACTCAGCCAGACATATAAATGAGAGCACTAGTAAGTGAGCTAACTAAAATCCATATCAGAACTTGAAAGGGTGTGACACCATTTGTCGATGTACATACACAGAAAACAACCTTCAATTTTTATTTTTTTTTGGGGAGGGGCCAGGAGGGGTTCCACTTTTGGCCGGAAACATAAATGGATGCCATTATGCAGATGCTATTTATTTTTAGAATAAACCCTTAAATTGGTCCTCCAAATATTTTTGTCACCAAAATAGTTCCTACAAATATTCTTTAAAAAAGCTCTGGGTATTGGATTGAGAAAACTGGCAAGCAAACAAACACACACAAAAATGAAAAGAAAGCATAAAGAAAATATAAGATTTGAATTAGAGTGAAGAGGGAGACTCACTGAAGTAAAATATAAAATAAAACTGCTAATTTAGGGTGTGTTTGTTTAACCTTTAAAAAAAAGATTTTGTTGAAAAAAAATTAGAGATCTTATTATAGATTTTTTAAAAACAATATGAAGCTACTTTCCGTTTGTTTACTATTATAAAAATCATTTTTAAAAATTTGAAGCACCTGCACTTAAGTTCCTTGTTCTTAAAAGAAAAAATTTAGAAAAGCTATTAGGATTAGCTTTTCATTTTAAGGTTAAAAATGATTTTTATTTAATAAAATGATTTTCTTAAAATCTATAACAAACACTACTAAAATGATAAAAGTAATTCTTTTAAGAAAATAAAGTTTTTTTATAAAAAATCCAAAACAAATGCACCCATAATAAAAAGCATAGCAACACAAGTACAAATTGCTAAGGCTTAGTAAATAATAAACAAATTGTAGTACTTGATAGATAAATACTCCCTCTGGTTCTAAATATAAGAAAGAGTTCACTTTTTAAATACATTGAGAAATAAATGTATCTAGTCTATGATATAGTCTAGATACATCAACTTTTCAATGTATCTAAAAAATGAAAATTTTCTTATAGTAAGGACAGGAGGGAGTAAAAGCCAAGGTTCAGCCACCTTGCCTTTATTCATAATAAACCATCAATTGTGAATAAAACAAAGCAATATTCTCCATATGAGAAAACCAGAACGTAAAATTGTTTTGTATATACACAGCTATTTTATGCTGCTGCATGCAGCCTTTCAGATGAATAGTAAATAATGTTCAGTTAAAACATGATTCTTACGTATCTGGTTGATGCCTCAAATTTATATTAAAAATGCTACTAAGGAAACATGGTACCATAAAAATAAAAACTTTGTTTTGTTCCTTGCTTTGAAACCTACGGCCCCCGTGATTATACATAAAGGAAGTATCAGCAAGTTAAACGCAGATAAGGTAATTGAACCTGTTCCAAATTAGCTAAAGCTTTTGCAACAATGCATTTATGAAAAAACTTTGTGAAACTAAAACCTACCATCCATGATACAGCTGTTTCAAAAGCTCTGTGGACAATCGCTGTTAAGCACTGGAAGACAGCTGGCATTAGATTTGGAGTCTTAAGATATTCAAAGACACAAGTAAAAGCACTTCTAGCAGCATCCATACTGGTGCCACCATTTAGGTTTCCGCCATTGCTGCTAAAGCGGATGATCTCGAGAAAGGCTACAGCAAGAAGATAAGTAGCTTTTACCCCTATACACAAATAATGAGAAAGACAATCATTATGCCAGTCATGATAGTGGGGACCTAAAAAATGAACCCGAGTTAACAAGGAGCAAGGGAGGGAATTCCAACCCAACAAAAAGCAAGAGACATGAGAACTTAATGTAGTAAACAAGGGGCAAGTGAAATTTTAGTTGCTTCTCAGAAGCATAAGACTATGAACAAGCTGTTGTGTAACCAATGTTCTAATAATTAAATAATAAAAACAATCACATCAACCATGAAAGTATATATTTGCATACACAAACCAAAAATATTCAAGTTCACGCACTTCCATAGAATATGACATTGATCACAAAACACATGTCATCATGTCACCTAAGAAATAATCATTTGCCTTGGTGCTTGTTATTGGAACAAAACTATGAACAAGTTGAATGGGAAATGTAAGTCTAAGACATTCCACCACACGTTCAAAAGCATTAACTGTTAAAAGATAACAATGCATTCAAAATATATCTTGATTTCACAGTGAATGGTTTCCAGTCAGCAATGCATCTGAGAGGAGGGCTATATACAAGTAACGAAACTGATATGTTCCCAAGAAAAAAGGAAGCACCTCTGTAGCAAACTGAAGGTATTGACAGTTTATAGAAAATAAGAAAAATGGAAAATGCAATCCACCTGAGATTGTGGTCATTGATGTCACATCAACTCTCCCTCCTAAAGCTGCTGAAAGAGCAGTTCTTTGTGCAAGAGCAGCTTTCTCATTGCCACTGCCTTGGCGACTTCCTGGGTTGTGCAGAGCATTTAGTTCTAACTCATCCTCAAGCCATTTCACTGAGCTAACAACCTGGACAGAAACAGAAAGACACGTGTAAACTTCGGTTCAGACAGGTACCTAGTAAACAGACAAATTAAGGGAATTACTGAATTCGTAGCAATAAAGTTTGTTTACTTTATCATCAGAAGGCAACTTTTCTTCAGGATAAAGAGACTTGTGCAAAATAGAATGCAACAAAATTATAACTTATTAAAAATAATACCAAAGGCTGAAAACAATGTCACTCATAATTAAAAGGGGAGGGTTCCTACAGTTGATATAAAGTTGATACTAGCAAATTCATATTTTAACATCTTCCCAGGATTTTAAAAGTAATAATTGTATAATAAGCCATCCTCTGAATCAAGGTCCCAGCACAGCAGTGACAGAAGTAGACATGGTATTTAGCAGCAACTTGAGGATTGAACTGACCTTTGATTTTATCATTGGCCACTCATGTCACATATCCTATCTGGGACAAAATATGACAAGCAATATCATCTTTTTTGCAAATGTCTAAACTTTTTTTGGAAGTTTAATTACTCTAGAGGTCTCTCAATCATATCGAGATTTTTAAATGTCCCTAAACTAAAAAAATTGTAACTGGGTCCACCGATAAACTTGTCAATGATTTGCACTACGATCTCAGAAATTAAAAAAAAAAAATTCAGATTTCTGAACTTTAAAATAATTTGTAATCAGATCCTGAACTTTTAAACAATTTGTAATTAGGTTTCTAAATTCAAGAACTTATTTTCATAAAACACAAACTATTTTCATAATAATGGATTTTAATTTCACAACATTATACAACCTTTGTTATCATGGTCAAGTGGTGAGGGATTTGAGTAGTATGCATGAGGTCCTAGGTTCGATCCTCATTGCCAACATTGTAAACCAAAAAAAACCTCTGTTATCAGTTTCCATAGAAAAACTTCAAAATTTTCCAACTAAATTAAAAGATAAAAAGGAGCTACAGAGATTTCTAGGATTACTAACATATATATCAAGTGAAGATTTTATAAAAAACCTAGCTGTCCCTGGCACTCTATTTTCACAATAATGGATTTTAACTTCACAACATTATACAACCTCTGTTATCAGTTTCCATAACTGTCCTAACACTCTAGGTTGAAAACCTTGTAGTCACCATCCAAAATCAATAAAAATAGTGTAATTATCATGCGACATAAATATTTATATTATGTGCATGGAGTAGCTACTATTAATAAATTTAATCATAACTTCCTGATGCTAAACTCTACAACTGCAGAATAAGTATATCAAACCTTTTAGTTATTATGGAAGAAAGGTGTCAATCCTACAGCCATAAAGTCCAAGTTAAGTTATTTCAATATTTATATTTTAACAATCAAGGCATGCTTCCTAACAACACCTTCATTACGTATATAGTTCAGATCCCTATGCCAACCCCTCCAGCCAAAGTATGCAATTTGCATGCATTGAACTGAACAAAAGAAGCCCACGTCTACTAAAGCACTCAACAAACAAGAAATGCAATAACCTTGTAGCTAAATTTTCTTACACTGCCTTACATAGACCTGACACATTCAACCTAACCTAGTGCTCATTTGGTATCGAAGAATGAATAAAAACTGGCACATGAAACAGGCATTGCATTCTTATATCTATTCCACAGAAATCATAATCCTTTAGTTGGTCATAAAACTCCACATGATTCCCTTCCCTTACTCAAAGTCTGGAAGAAGGGAAAAGCTCAATTATTTGTGTATCAACAAGGAGAAATGCCATGGAGCTTTAAACAACACAGTTCATAATTCAAATCAAATTAAACGAGGTAAAGAAGACCCTCGATAGTTGGCTAAATGGTATTGCAGTCCTTCATAGTAATGATGAATCATAAAAATACTGTAAGACAAAACAAGCCAAACACAAAGCAACAAATGCACTAATGTATTCTAATAAACAACAAACATATTGCAAATAAACACCAATAGAATTGTTTGCCCAAAAACTAGTATATTTTGGGATCTACTTACTAGTGGAGGAGTCCCTTGTGCAATCCGATTAACAGCAGAAGACCACTCTGTATTCCACATATATGGTCCATTTACAGCCTGAAGGGCAATTGCACCTGTGCTTCCGTTACTGTTCAATGTAGTGGAAACTGACTTCGTAGTTACCTGAGTCTTCTGTATAGGAGGGGCTAGGCCAAAAAGTGCAACATAGAACCAAAGGTTTCGAAACAGTTTTAAAACTGATGGCTCCACATTTGCAGTGGGATCAAAATCAGAACAAACTGCAGCAACTGCAGGGAGCAAAGGACCCAGGAAATCTGCTCCACTCCTGTAGTGAGTAAGCATCAGATGTGAAATCTTCAGAAAACACAATTCATTAAGGAAATGGAGTTGAATAAAGGCCTACTAAAATTCTCAACAAAACTTCACGTTTTACAATATACATTCTCATGTCATGTGCTCAGCATAAAAAAATAGGTATACCTTCCACTTTTAGACTCGGCAGCTAAACCAACATCTGAGCACAGGGAGAGTAATCGATGGCGATAATCTGAACGTAGTCTATCAGTAGTAAGACCAGTGGCAATAAGAAGAAACCCTGCAGGTAGAGTCTAGAATTTAATTGAACTAGTGAGAATCCATTTGATATTGTATTACACCAAACTAATCAATTTAACATGCGTTCTTGATATTCTGAGATACTACATACTTCAACTCTCTCAGTTGTGGCTTCAGGTTCTTCTGTTTTGCTTTCAGCTGATCCCACACTAGAGAGTTTATTCAAGTAACTTCGGGTCATCAAAACCACCGTCTCGCGGTAAGATTTCTCAAAGCCTAAACTGGCCATTCGAGACACGGCATCTAGAAGCTGTATGGTTTGCAACAAAAACACATGAGATTCATATACAGCAGCCAAAGGATTGATAGACAGAGCTATTCTTGCATAAGCATAGTGCCTATAAAAAGTGTACTCGTTCAAGAATTACTCTTGCGGATAATTTTTTTTTTTTTGAAGTATCTTGCGGATAATTATTAAAACAGAGAATCACAGAATAAGTTTACAGAATTTCACATCAATTTCATAATATATTGAATAGAATTCCATACTCGAAGTCTCAGTAAACTAGGAGTTGAAGCATCGCCTTCTTCCAAGCTTTCTATGAAAAGAGGTAATATCACATCAACCAGCTCAGACTTGTTGACTGCAACACTTAGTTCAGCAAACAGGCGTATAACGTTTAGCTGTACAAAAGGAACTGCGGGTTTTTCTTGGTTGTCCTGATGGCAACAAGATTTAGTAAGCCATCAAAGAGTTTAATACATGAACAAATATTAAATTAGCATGTTTAGAATCAAAATAACTGCCAACAATTTCGGCACAAGATACAATCCTGAAGAAACAGGAAAACCCTACTGACCATATAAATAGATATCATTATGCATGAAATTCATTAAATTAAGAGGAGTAAAAACTTAAGTATCACAAAGCACATGTGCAATAAAGTCCACAAAATATATGGAAATGTATGAACTACCAAACTAATAAGAATGCATGAATATATAGACATAATATTATCAGTTTCTGCATTGTGGATATGTGAAGTACTATTATATGAACCTGTTCTCCATAATCATTTCGTTCGCGTATGCTTGTAGCTAACCCCATGATGTATGTGTCTACAGGGGCTCGCTCCTTAGTCCAGCAAGATTCAATAATCTGACAGCTTGCCTTTGTGACACTCTCAAACATGGTCCCCTGGTTGCTACTCCATGTTTCAGGCTGCTACAGTAACATTTCAAAACATTTAAAAAACAAACAAAGCAAATTCCATGTAATTGTATGTCAACTGAATGCAAGTTTGAAAACATAATGTTAATGGAAATATGATATTGAAAAGAAACAAAACTGCACCTGAGCACAAACGTTAAGAACAATTGGTTTTAGGCGAATGAGCAAAATCCGCAACGGCTGACCTCCTCGAGCAATAGCAATTTGTGCTACCCCAAGTAACAAGGAACCAAAGAGCTCTTCACATGTTCTCAACTTCCTCCATCCAGACAGCAAGCACGCCTCGGCTGCATCTATCAATATTGCAACTGCCTCATATACCAATCTCTTGACAGATCTCGAATCAGAATCAAGTGCCGAGAGGCTCTTGATTTTCATTGAAACTGCAGCTTTATAAACTGACAATTTGGTATTAATTCTAGCTTTTAGACTTGACCCCTGCTCATGCCAATCCCTCTTCCTTATCTGCAAGAACTTGCAAACATTAAAACATGCCTCACTCCTCATCAGATAAACCTAAACTTTAACTACACTCTACAATCCACATTTCACAGTGAGTAAACCAAGACATTCATTAAGGTGAGCATAACAGCGAAAATAACTAAAACTGAAGCATTGTTAGAATAAACTACTACCTTTAGAAAAGCAGACATAGATTGAATCTGTTTCTTCCCAATCAGTCTAGCCTGCTCCAAAAGGGCAGGATCAACGGGAACCTTGTCCAACACATGAGCAATCACCTTAAAAGCTATTTCTTGTCTCTCCAAGAACTCCACAGACTCTTCCTCAAAGGAAGTAACCTGTTGTCCAGAAGAGCCTCCACCAAAACCACCATCATTTAAACCCAAATTTTGTGCCAATTGATCAGCATTACTCCTCCATATATGACTTCCACCATTCGTCACAACCGACCCTCTCGACGAAGCGGTGCTGACAGTAGCATCATCTCCAGCAGCCTTAGAAGCCGCACCACTCGAAGAAGAGACATTACTAGTCGGACTACCATTGCTCTGAGATTGAGAAGAAGAATTGTCAGAGTTTCCGGCATTTAGCACAATAGGTGCCGCAAATTGTTCGATCAAACAAGTGACCAATTTATTGGCATCGGAAGACGAAATAGGAAGAAAATTCTGCGACAAAGCGATCAAAAAAGCTCTGGCAACGACGGAGTTCTGTTCTGAAATCGCTGATAACACAACTTCGCCGGTGAATCCAGCAACCTCATCTGCAAAATCCGGCGACGATTCTGCGGCTTTGGAAACATAACCGATAAAATCGTTGAAGAAAGATGCAACGAAATCGGCACTAAAAGGTTGAGGCCAAAAGGAGTGAGTGAAGGAATGTGGAACTGAACGAAGGAACTCGATTGCGACTGATTTAGGTCGTAGATCGGTGAAATCGGAGCACTTAGACAAGAAACGAGCGACAGCAATAACGGCATTGAGCTGAGAACGTGAAACCCTAGGCGATCCGGCAGAGAGATACTCCGGCGGTGGACATTTATCGCATATCCACGAAAGTTTATCGGAGAATTGCGATGGATTTTGCGCAATGAGGTCGCATAATTCGATCAAAGCTTCCATAACGAATTAGGGAGAAAATTAGAAGAAAAAGTGAGAGGGTGTTGAGAAAGAAAGAAGAGATCGTTGCATTCGATTCTCTCTCGCTAACCACGTAGCAACATTGTTGTTGTTACTCTTCTTCTCGTCATTTCAATTTCAGTTTCCATTGTCATGGTTAATGTTTTCTTTCTCTTTCTTTCTCTCTCTCTCTTTTTTTTTTTTTTTTTAATTTAATATTTTTCCTTTTCTCGTTTGGTTCGCGATGATTTTAGACTCGGGTCTTGGTTTTGTCTAATCAGAACTAGAATATGGTAATTTTAGATTCGGGTCTGTTTTGTCTAACTAGAACTATAATATGGTAACTGAAATTTGGATGGGGCCACAACTTGTGTGTTGTGCCTCAGCGATACGGCATCCATTTTTTCCTTTTTCATTTTTATTTAACCCTAATTCTAATTTTTTAATCAAAATGGCGTGCTAATCTTGTCTTGCTTAAAGGATTAACATCATGCCTATTAATTAATTATTAAAAAAAAATTGTGAACAAAAACATATTTCTTTTATAGATTTTTTAAGTTTGCGGTGCAAATGATAGGTACGAGAAGGATTAGGAAATGAGTAACAATATTAAAGGATAAGCATGTACATATTATTTAGATACATCAAATTTTTAATATGGGTCAGGATCAAATGACACCAAGGTGTCAAACTTAGTAACATGACACCCTCGATAAAACTTTATCGGATAATCGTATTACAAAATCCACCGTTGGATTCAAAGCTATTATTGTATAGATCATGTCTATAAAATTTAACATCAATCGGAAACCATTTGATGGGTTAAAAAGAATGATCAAAATTAACGGTTTTGACGAAGTTTTGTAAGACGTTGATTTTTATGCATCTCGTTAACATATGAAATGATTTCCGATTGATGTTAAAATTTATAGACATGATCTATATAATAATAGCTTTGAATCCAACGGTGGATTTTGTAATACGATTATCCGATAAAGATTTATCGGAGGTGTCATGTTACTAAGTTTGACACCTTGGTGTCATATGATCCTGACCCTTTTAATATATCTAAAAAGTGAATGATTTTTTATAATTAAGATCCCGTTTGGCCCGACTTATTTTTTTCTTTTCTTCTTCTCCTTCAAAATAGTAAAAAATAACCAATCGTTAGTTGGTTCAGTGGTGATTGGCGCTGAACTTGGTAGGGAGGACCACGGTTCGATCCTCCGCAACTGCGATCGGGAGGGGGCTGAAACCACTTGATGCCAGAACTGACCCCCGAACCAGATTCAACTGGTGGTGAAAACCAAAAAAAAATAGTAAAGAAGAAAAAAATTGTGTTTGTGCTTCTCCATTTCGTTTAAGCAGAAATAGAAAAGTAAAAAATAAGCCGGGCCAAACGGAATTAGAGAAAGTACTTTTTTGCTAGGACTAACTAGAGGGAGTACTTTAAAATTGCATAAGTATTGCGTCAAAATATTTTTAATATTTCTTGGTATTTATCGGAAAAATTTTCAATTATTAAATTTTATTTTTTTAATAAAAAATATCAATACCCTCTTGATACGTTGTTTTATGATGATTCTTGATACATTGTTTTATGATGAGAATATAGGAGATGAAACTAAAATAATTAGTGAATAATTAAACTATGATTTTCTTTTCAGATAGTATTCATGTCCTTTTACAAATAGTATAATACTAATGATATTTTTGGGATAATAATAATAATAATAATACTTGTTCTTGCTAAGGTTTCGATAAATGGGCCGGTTGTGTTGATGGATTGGGCTCGACATAAATATTTCTGGTCCTACTTATCTCTCTAGTTTGATGGGAATCAAAGCGACATATTTCTCTTCTTGAACCGGCATTGGGAGCTAATCTTGATGTGTTAGCTGAATATTACTCTCTAGTCAACAGTGGTGTTGAGCTGGAGTTTTTTGTGATGACGGGGTGAGACGGGTTGGCATGTAAGGTCTTACCAATTTTTATTTTGAAAAAATGTCTTGGGCTTTTATTAATGATTCTTCTATTTTTGGCCTATATATACTAGAAAATACAATTTCAATTAAATCAATCTACGGTTTAGGGTTTATATTTGTATTTAATTTTTCTGCCTCCTTGTACAAAATTATGTATTGTACAACTTCAACTTTTTTTCAATTTAGTTTCCTACTACAATCAGGCAGTATCATTTTTAATCTAGATTGAACACTGATTAGTGTTTAATGCTTATCTTTGTTGGTGTGGATTTAAATATTGAATCCAAATTTTGTTTGTGTTGCTAGACTACTAGACTTTAGTATTTTTGTGGATTTAGATGGAATTTCAGTTTTGTTTGTTTTGGATTAAACTGAGTACTTTCTTAAGGTTTTATGGTTTCTTTATTGATTTTATAAATTATAGATAGATGTTTGAAGTTTAGAATGATAATTTTATTTTTTTGGTCACTTTGTTGGTTTTATATTTTAATTTTCTTGAATGTTTTGTAATTTTGTTATTTTACAACTTTTTACTTGTTTTTTTTATTTATCGATTTTTTTTTTAATTTTCTTTGACGAGACACTCCCGCCAACCCGTAATCCGCCATGAAAAGGGGCGTGTGAGATTTTCGAACCACCATTAGTAACTTGTAAGATTTTGGGTGAAAGTGTGGGGTCAAAAGTCAATGTTGGACAGTGAGAAGGGAGTCTCATTGGATTGGATCGACACATTGAGTATTGAGCAACCTTATAAGTGACTTTTGACACCGCACTTTACCAAAAACCTTAAGACATTAAGTTTATAGGTCATCTCACTTATAAAGTGTTAAACCTTAACTCTTCCGACCAATGTGAGACTTTAACTCATACTTTATAAATCCCAATACATATATCTCAATCGAATTTTCTCTATACACATGAGTCAATAATCAAGCTTCTAAGCTTATCAAAAAAAATAAAAAAATAATCAAGCTTCTAACCATAAACTTAAGAGGACCAAAATTCTCACCACTTAAACCAATTTTTTAATATTGGTGAGATTAATGACTATTTTATATACTGTTCTTAACTAGATTTCATTGAAACAAAGAATGATAATTGCTTTGTCATCTAGTGTTCACATTATTGGATTACCTTCGAAAAACTAATAAAACTATCAAAATAGTCTTGCATTCTTACAAGTGTAGTAATTTTTTAATGATAGATATTATATTTAAGCTATATTTAAATTCACATGTATTATTTGAAATTTGAAATTATTTTTGTAGTTATATATTTAGGATCTGTTTGGTTCGGGGGTTTTGGAGGGGAGGGGAGGTGATATTTTAAATTTTTATTTTTTGTTCAACTTTTTAACGAGGGGAGGGGAGGGAATGGGAGAAGTAATTTATATTTTTACCCTTAACCTTATAAACTCAAAATAAGGATTAAATTATAATGGATATATTACGCCAAAAAAAAATCTAATGGATATATAACAAAAAAAAATCTAATGAGTAGAAAATCTAAAATTTTTTTGTTGTAAAAAAAATATAAAACCTAGAATTTTAATATTCCAACAAGGATAATTTAGAATTTTAATAAAAAAAATGAGGGTAATTTTGTCAACATAATAAATTATGTTTTACCTCGCCTTCTCTCCTTAAAAATCCCTCCCCTCCACTCCTCCTCGGTTGAACCAAACAAGCCCTTAGTAACTTTTAAATATATTTTTCACTATTGACTGCAAAGGAAAGTCTCACTTGTTGGCTTCATACAAATGATTTTAATTAACACCACATCTTCACCAAAAATTTAAAATATTAAGTTTATGGATCCTCTAAGCTCAATTTCAACTCTTCGATCTGTCCAATATATCAACACTTTCTTCTTAACCTAAAAAATTTAAATGATATATTTTTTACAAACGTAAAACTTAATTTCAGAATTTTGCCTATAATATATATCCAATGGTCTAAATTGTGAACCACATTTAGAAATGCAAAGGAAAGTTTAATACCGTAACATTAATGAAAAAAAAAAATAACAAAGTCGGTAACCATCTACCATAAAAAAAGTAGATAACCATCTACCGAAAAAGAGAAAAAGAAAAAAAGAAATAGATAACCAGGCTTGAATTATTCAAATGCTAACTCCACATAACAAACCTAGCGATGTGTAAGGCTTGAGATAAAACCGTTGTTTTTTTTTTTTTTCTTTTCTTAATTATAGTATTTTATTAATCCAAAAGCATATACTTAGAGAAAGAAAATGCTGTTCGATCCCCCGCAACTGCGATCGGGAGGGGACTGGAACCACTTGATGCCAGAACTGACCCCGAACCAGATTAAACTGGTGGTGTAAACAAAAAAAAAAAGAAAATGCTATGGGATACATGAAGATTTGACAAAAAAAATATCATACACTTCAAGATATTTTTTGTTTGTTAAGAATAATACTAAAAAAATACAATAGCTTGACCAAAACAAAAATACTAAAAGCATACACAAAATTTTCACAAACTAAACAACGAGGACTGAACTTATAAAAATTATAAAAACATATGCTATGGAATGCATGAAGATTTGAGGTAGATTCAAAACAAAACTAATTAGAAATAAAAATAAAATATATCAAAAAATTAAAACAAGCAAAAGTTTTTTTTGGCGAATATAATGGAACATATTTCCATGTATTCATTGAGATATAGTCTAATATGAGAAAATCAAATCCTTCCTTAGACACTGTCAAAAGGAACAAAACCCTAATATCACTAACTAAACAGGTCCATTAGGATCCAATTGTTTACAGAGTTGAAGATAAGTTGAATAAAGAACTCTATCCTTTGCACCTGTTCGATGATTTTTGGTGTGTTTGCAGAAATATCTCAACTGTTCAATCGTGCAACAACCAAGCATTTGTCCCAAAAACAAAAACAACCAGTTGATTCTTCTCTTTTTGTCGGATATTACCGGCTTCATCCCTTGATCACAATGCTCACATCTAGGTAATGTTGGACGCATCCAAACTGTTCCTCTATCATTCATGTCGTGCATGTTTTCGACGATAAAATGTCTGATTTCAGGAAACTTGTATCTGATATCAAAGGACATTTGCAATGTTTGTTGGCATCTTTTGCACTCAACATCTCCAATGATATTAAATATTTGATTTTGTAAAAGATAATTGAAACTGTGAACAGTTGCTCTAAGATCAGTAGCCCATATGAAAGGAATAGGGATGATTTCACTTTTTCCATTGAGTATGCTACGGCGAACACGAGGACGAGTAGGTTGAGCAGGCGGAGGATGTGATGGCTGAAGAGGGATAAACAAAGTTGGTTGTTGAGGCTGTGGTGGTGGGATAAACATGCGCTGAAACGACGTTGATTCTGAATTGGTAGGGGTTTGCATGGATTGTCCATGAGGTGGTGGTGGTGATGGGGTTGGTTGCATAAACATGTGTTGAAACGGTGTTGGTTCTTGAATAGAATTATTTTGAATAGGTTGTTCTGAGTTATTCATGATTAGTTTGTGTGATGGAATGAATATGTTGAAAGAAGAGTGAGATTGAGGGTTGAGAGAAAATTGAAAGGAAACGTTGTTGAGACAAAGAGTGAAAGGAAGAGTGAGTTGAGGAATTTGAAAGAAAGAATGATGTTTGTGTTATGAAATAGTGAGTGACTAGCTAGTGTTGGCGAGTGAGAGAGATTCAGTTAGAGTTATATAAGGAAATCAAATAGGGATTTGAGGATAGTTTGTTGACTTCTATTCAAAGTTGAACTTTGAACCTATCCCTTATCATTTCAAACTCAAAGTATAACAAACTTTTTTTATTTTTCCAAATCGGAACAAAATCAAATAGTTAGATAGCTACCAAAATATAGTGTCTTGTTATACAAGTGTCTATTTTTTTAGTGTTTATGGACAACTTATATTTATCAAATTTTCTAACAGAAGATAAAAATCAAGCACAACTCATGTCTTTACTCTTGTACCACAGACATCAATGACCAACTTAGTATCACATTCTGCCAGCCCCTCTGGTGAGAAATATTCATCACTAGCATAGCTGACTGCACAAAGCTTTGTGTAGTTCTACTTTGTAGTTTGTCCACACTTTAAGTCAAAATCATTTTGGTTCCTTTTTCCAAATCACTAGCATTTGAGTGAATAATCCTATGACATTTAACAACAAAAATTAAGACGGCTTACAAGACTTGTACTTCAAAGGACTAATACTATGTAAAAGTAACTATATAAGCAGAAATTTAGTACATGGAATTTTTTTAGTGATACACCATAATTTTAGCCTAATTCTCAAGGTATTGATCATTCTTCTAAAGTCATTACTGTATGATCATTCTTTGGTCATAGAAAATTAAAGAATGATTTTCATATTAGAACATTTCTTTTTGCTAAATTACATGTTATTTACTTCGTTTTCTCTTCTTGATCATTCTATCACCATGACTTGATTACCAAGGTTCTGCTGTGTTTTCTTCTATTACATTTGCAGGAGATTCCTCCATGTTTGCAAATTTTGTCCATAAAAAGGTGATTTGAAGCTTTTGTATCAATTGTTCATTCAACTATGAAAGTGGCGCTCACGGTTAATGATTTCTATGGTAGCAATGGTACTATAAAGGTTATGCTGTGTCTTCACATACTCTAATAATCTTTTGCCAATATGAAGTGCAAGAACATATAACTTTTGGTGCACCAATTAATGTAATAAAAGAATTACTGAAGAATATACTATGTTGATATTGATGTTAGTCGGCACTCAGTAGTGATTATCAAAGAAGACCAATTTGGGGGCACATCCAATTTGACAATATATGTTAGAGGCACAAATTATACTCATGATACTACTCAACAACTCATGAAGGAAACTCATGATGATACTATATTATAATTTATAAGTTGTATGAATCTTCTGCTACCAACTTAAGGAATTGATCACAACATAGCCAAAATCCATCCAGGCTTCTAGACAAAACAGTCTCACGAGAAACACTAAGATACCTACCTTGTAAGGTTTGCATGATTAAGAAGATAACCTAACAAGTGTGGATAATTTTTTAAAAATGTTATAGTTATATGAGGAAAATGTTTGGTGAAAGTAATGTAGTTGTTACATTTAAGTATTGGATTTGAATTTAGTGCTATTAAATAATCACACAGTTTCACACTTTAATCAATCACGATCGTTGATTTGAGATCGAATAGTTCAAATTTAAAATTCAATTTTTTAAAGCAAAACAATCTCAGCCGCTGATTAGAGATCGGACATCCCATATCATATCAGTTACAACACCCTAATGTAACTATAGAAAATCCAACTCCTAAATATACTACTCCACCCTTTTAGAAATATTAAAAAGGAACACGTTAATCGACTTAACATTGATAAAAAATAAAAAAATGCAAGAGTTTTTTGGGTCCGATTAGAACAACACAATAGAGTAACATATGATAAAAATGTCTTACGGCTGTCGGACATCGAACAAATGAATGTCACAATAAAGGAAAGAAAATGATATTTTGGATATCTGATTGAGCTATCCCTCACATGTTGCCATGTTGATAATAATTAATAATAGAGGTGTCCACACTTCATATACACTAGGTTTAGAGCAAAAGTTCAATTGAGAGTGCTTCTGGAGTTTCTTCATTGCTAAACTTTTGGGAATTTTTTATGTTAGTGGGAATCATCTCTAGTTGTGTTGATTTGTTGCATATTCTCACCCATTGATCACTACAAAAATTTGCTTTTATCTACGGTCAATTAACTACGGCTATTGGACTGTGGGTAAAGTAATACATTTACCACGGTTGAGCCGTGGCTAAGATATTCCTATGTTTCAATTTATTATTGTCTTTCTCCCTAAACAATACGCGCGCTTTTCTTTATTCATTCTCCCATGTTTTCACTTTCCCATTCTCAATTCTTCACTTTTACTCTTTCAACATTTCCATATTCTCAATTTTGAAATTTCACAATTTCTCACAGAAATGCTTCAGCCATAGTAACGAACTCTCTTCCATGTGGTAGTGCTTCAGATCCACCGTTCTCATGCGTGAGCCACTGTCATTCTTCATAGTCTCAGGATACCGGAACTCACCTCGCCGTCACAAAGATTCAAAGACTCGACGAACTGTTCGTCGACTGGAATTCACTATTCTCACTGTCGTCACACACAAACTTGTAGATGTAAGATTTCTTTTCTGATTTTGCCATGTTGTGCCCTAATTTTATTCTTTTCTGATTTTTCCTTTCTTTTGCTCAAATGGTACTTGTTCCGTTAGGTTTCAATGCAATTTTCTTTCTCCCTTCGCATAGATTCAAAAGGTAAATTAAAATTTGGTTGAAATTTGTCTTTAATATATGCAGCAATGAGTTTAGAATTTTGAATTTGTTTTCATGTTTCATGAGATGTTTGGTGCCTCAGATTAAAAATTAGAGAATTTTGTTTGAGTTTGCCTAAGTAAGTTTTCAAATATTGTTAGTAAAATTTTGTTCTCCATTTTGCTAAATGCCTTGTTTATCGCTCAAATTAAGTTGTTGATTTGGTTTATATTAAATTTGGACTTTACTTTTGTTATAATTATTATAGTAAGCTTCCAGAATTCATCGAGAAAAGGACTAACCAGAACATCGCTTTCTATGTTAAACTCAAACCAGAGCATTGATAGATATTAATCGATTCCTAGTTTTAATGATTAAATGGAAATTTCTATGTACTTGAATGTTGATTATAATTTGGATTTCCTCTTATTTACAAATGGTATATAATGTTGATGCTAGAATGGTATATAATGTTGATGATCCAATTCATTAAGGTTGGTCTTGTGTTTGTCATTTGAAGCCTAGAGACATATATAATGTCAGAGTAGATTAAAACTCAGGGTAGATTTTTGATACATGTTCTCATTACCATTTGAATAATTGACAAGAGGCATTCATCAATTTCTGTTGTTTTCTGAGGTTGTAAATGTTAAATATAGGTTAAGTGAATTCCAGTTTATTTTATCCAAGGAATGTTTTATTCAGTTTCTAAGCTACTACAACTAAACTCTGTGGGATTGGAAATTCGGAATGCATTAATAGTTCTTAATCTGAACTGCAGAAATCACGAAGGCCCGACTTCTTCGGAGTGCATCTAGATTATATGATTTTCATTATATACAATTGAGTTGTAGGAAAAGCTTGAAATAGAACTCAAAAAACATACTGAAGAAACTGCATCTAAAGTCTAGTATAATCACTTCATACATCTGTAAGCTAGTATAATCTTTGTAGTTCTTCTTTCCATTGTTACATCTTATTTTTGTTTATCCTTTTTTGTTAAGAGTCTGAAAGTAAAGCTCTCACTCAAGCTGAAATGCTGAAAAACAAACTGGTATAGAACATTTATTGTTTTTCCTTCTCTTTTAATATTTGTGGTTTTTTATGTGGGAGTGAATGGTAGATGAGTTAAAATTTTATGTATAGTTCATGGACTTTGTCCTTTGACGGATGTAATATGCTGCTTTAGATAGTGTATTCCTTAGGATGTTAACAATTTGAAATGGAATGGCTACTTGGTTATACACATTGTCCAGCCTAGGATTTTATTTGTTTGTTTCTATAATCATTGCATGGCTTGTTACACCAGTTCTTTAAGTAATTTTTCCTTGATGATTGTTTTGTTAACTTTTGTTTGAACCAAGATCCATTGATGCCATGTTTACCCACCCAATAACTTTTGGAGTAGTTGTATTGTATTTTGACAATGGATACAACGACTCAGGTCTATCATATTAATGTAGTGAATGGAAAGTAATGCCGTTTTTTTTTATAAAATAAAAACAGTTTGTATTGAACCGTGGCAAAATTGTGACCATACACTGTTGGTTAGCCATGGGTTAAAGAGTGGCAATATATGAAGGACATTGCCCACATAGCTAACTAAGATTAAACCGTGGCTAAAAATATGTTACCATGCTTAAAATCGACGTGCCAAATCCTGAAATAAGCCATGGCTAATGTTTTGCGCACCCGAATATGCCACAGTCAAAGTTAACGTGACAAAAGAGCGATTTTTTTGTAGTGGATTGATATAAATGAGATTGAGGTTGCTAGAGGACCGAGGAGATTGGTGGATAACGAGACTGTTCATTTCAATTTCCCTAACCCAAATATTGCTTACAAGTATTAATGGATCGTTCGTGTCTCAAACCAAACGTTCTGAAGTGGTACTAATAATATCACTAATTGCAATGAGTCATATTTGGTACAGATTTCAGACATGATTAAGAGGTTGAAGAAATGGCCATCATTGAGCTGCCCAAGTAGCAATGGCTGAAACATTGTATCTGCAAAGAAAAGTGAGTTTTTTTTTTTTTTGTTTCTAAAGTTAGTACTGATGTAGAAAAAAGCAAGAGTAAAAGCTATAAGCAAAATAAAATCAACGTATCATCAACGAGAATAACATAAGAATATTAGCAGATGTCTCCTTTTCCTTTCTTATTTTGCTTTTTTGTTTGAGTTTTGCATTCTTTGTACCAAAACTCCCTTAATTAAAATTATATTTGTTGCATGTGTATGATTAGGTCAATTTGAAGGCATTGGGCAATTTAGCCTACCAAAAGTGTCCTAATTGTGTAGTTTTTTTATAGCTTTTTTCTTTTTTACTTTCAAAGCATATTTTTAAACTCTATTAGTTCATGCGTTTGTTTGATATGTGTTGTTATAAGTTTAACACATATCAAAGTGGAAATGATTCGGTCAGTGTTAAATTTTGTCACAATACTTTATGTAATTTTGTAAGTAGTAGATGATTTTGTAAGGTTCAATTTGGTCACACTAATCTATAGTGTTACTGTTAATTTGCTATGAAATTATGCTTCTATGATTATCTTTTCATTATTACACTTTATTTATAGTAATTTGTGAGAGTCATCTTGATTGAGTGATAGATAGGTATACTTTTTAGTGTGCTAATGTTTATGGCATGACACTCATTGGTGTATCTTCCCTTGCCTCTGGTTTTGTTTCGGTGACAGAGTGTGTATTAGGGAATGGTGTTGCTGTCATCATTTTCCTTTTTTGTGGGTATTATTTGTTTTTTCTAAGGATGTGCTTGGTTATGTGCTAGGTTTAAGCCTACTGTTGGTGAGGCTGGGGATTTTGGTTGCTCTTCTGTTTTTGACATAGCATTGTTCCTGTTTTAGAGCATTCTGTAATACTTATTTATCAAAAAAATTTGCTGTTTTTAAATAAAAATGTCACTTTCATGATTGATTAGCTAGCTAGATTTGAAAGAGTAAAGAGATGCCAACTCAATATACCACCGACAAATTCGATGTTTATTTTAAGCAAACTTATTTAGTACATAGAAACAAGACCTTATTTAGTACCCCAAACAAAGCCTTACTTAGTACATAGAAACAAGACCGTACAATACATAGAAATTACAACAGGGAAATACAATGAAAAGCATAGGAAATGACACAGAAATATGATCAACAAAAACATAAGTTATTTCCCTTTTCAGATGGAGGCTACTTCTGATGGGAGTGGCACCCAAACAAGGTGCTTTACAGGGAAGAAATGGCACAGTGGACCTTCCCCGGGCTTCATTTTAAGATATTGGAATATGATATGATTAGCAGGCATGTCAGCTGTGTCTAGGTGACAAATGCCCAAAGCTTCCATAGTGTCTCCATATTGACCCTTTAGAAGAACTTTGAAGATCTTGCTCCCTATGTCTAGATAGTGGCAATAGTAAAGAGCAATAGGGTAAGGCCTTGGGTGACAAGCTACCCATTTAGGAGCATAGATATCCTTTGAGACTTCCAAAACGGTGTAGTTCTGCTGAGGTGTAGCCGATGTTGTAGGGTACTGAGTAGTGAGAACGTTGTATTTGGCATCCTTACCAATGACACTATGAACAAATTCAACCATAGACTCTAGTGAAGTAGGACAAGCTTTGGTTTCCCCTTTTTGTGGTGGAGCTTCACATTGATCAACTATGCCTTCCACGTCTACACCATCGGGAGAATCTTTGAGTGTGAATAATTGAAGAAGGCTTGGTATTTGTGACTTGGATAAAGGAATGGAGTCTGCTACTTTTTTTGGCAAGAAATTAGCATATTCCCTAATAGGCCATGACAAGGTCATTACATTCCCTGGATAAAGATCTTCTATGCCGAAAAAGGCCATCTTGAACGCTTCTGTATGGTCAACTTTAGAAGTTAGTTCTCCTTTTGGTTCTGCATGTGAGTTTTTCAACCAACCATCAATGTAAGCTTGAGTCGATATGGGGGTAGGTTTTGTGTTTTCAACCTGGCTATCTTTCAACCATCCATCAAGATAAGCTGGGATGGAGTTGGGGGTCGACTTTGCTTGGTTGTCTTTCAACCAACCATCAAGGTACACTTTTTCTTTTTGGCCATCTTTCAACCATCCATCAAGGTAAATTTTTTCTTTTTGGCCATCTTTCAACCATCCATCAAGGTAAACTTTTTCTTTTTGGCCATCTTTCAACCATCCATCAAGGTAAACTGGGTTGGATTTTTCTTTTTGGCCATCTTTCAACCATCCATCAAGGTAAACTGGGTTTTCTTTTTGGCCATCTTTCAACCATCCATCAAGGTAAACTGAGTTGGATTTTTCCTTTTGGCCATCTTTCAACCATCCATCAAGGTAAACTGAGTTATCTTTTTGGCCATCTTTCAGCCATCCATCAAGATAAGCTTGTTTTTCTTCTACATTCTCTTGCTGAATCTTCATATCCCTGGCAAAGCTTCCTTGGCCATTCTACAATGCAATAAATAAGTATTAGCACCTTTTTTTTACACAGTATCAGCGAATTATGAGAGACACATTGCTACACAGTGAAGATAAATTCATTTTGTATATATATTGGTACAAATTTTTACAACCAAATAAGGAACAATGGAGGCCCATTTTCTGAAATAGAAAATAGGGGAAATTTGTGAAATGGTTTACTATTTTTTAAATATTAAAATTTGAGTTAATTTTATTTGTAAACGACAAAAAGATAATATACTATTGAGATTAACAATTAGTATTTATATTTTGAAAAAAATGAAAATTTCAAAAACTTATTTTTATTATTTTCAAAAAAGTATCATTATTCCCTAGCATTTTATCTTATTTCAATCTTTTTTTGAAACAGCCAAATAAATTTTATTAAAGGCAATACTAAGCACAAGATGTATCTTATTTCAATCATAATTGTTCTTTACAAGAGTCTTATTTTTTTTTTATTAACAAGTTAAAATAAACAGATATTTTAGAAAATAAAAATACAAAATATTTTGGCAAAGTAAATAGAATATACTATTTTTTTTTTTGAAAACCCGGTATACTATTTTGAATTTCAATACAAATATAAACATCATTTTATCAAATCAAACATATAATGCACAAAAAATAGCTAAAGAGAAGGATATTAAAAGCATGCATGCAATAAATTCAACGAGCTAGTGATGGATTATGATGAATAAATGATGAAAAAAATTGCAAGTTACAACATGTAAAGATACAAACATGCATGCCAGTAAACTCAAGGAGTCATGGTGATCAAGAGCAAGACATAGGATAAAAAACAATGATGGGTTATGATAAATAAATTATCAAAACTATGAAATGTATATATAAAGGACAAAAGGATCAAAATTAATGAGTGATTATGATAAATTATAAACGATGAAAAAAAATGCAAAATTTAAAGAAACAAGCATGCATGCAAGTAAACTCACTATGATCAAAAGCTGGACAAGTTAAACTTACAAGGATGCATGCATGTAAACTCACAGTGATCAAGATCATGACAAAAGAATGAAAAATAATGTTGGATTATGAAAAATAAATTATCAAAACGGCAAATGTTAGCCATTTCAAAATATAAAAAAATGTTAAGATCGATACAAGCTTTCAAGTAATATAAATTCACGATTATTAAGAGCAGCTAGCACAAAAGAATGAGCATTAATTAATGATGGATTATGAATGATGAAAATTTAACTTGCAAATGTAAAGATACAAGCATGCATGGATGCAAGTAAACTTACGATGATGAAGAGCAAGAGGACAAAAGGAAGAAGAGACAGAACAACTCTGCGAACCATATCTTACTGCTATGTTTAATTGTGGGAATATTGTTTACTGTGAAAGATGAATTGAAGTACAAATGAAGTGTGCTTTTTATAGGCGAATGAGAAGAAAAACGACAAATAAGATCACATGCATTAAGTTTATGTCAATATTTTAATTTAATTAGCTTTATTTGAACCAACCAATAAGAGTTAGTCAATAAGACTTATTTAATGCATGCGAATTAAACATGTCTTAAATAACTAATTTTCAGATCATGCATGTGAATTATGAACCATTTTTCTATCTTGATAATGATGTAGTGGATACTCATTGGTTATTATCAAAGAAAGCCAATGTTGTGAAGTAGAACTTCCAATGTTGGTGCATAGGAAGCCTCATGGATCAGTCATGTTTCGTTATTCTAAGCTCCTCGAATCTTCCCATGTTTGTGCATGCATAGGAGGCCAATTAACTCGGAATTCACAATATAGCCATTTGTATTTGGATAAATTGGGTTTGCATGTTTGACAAGTGTGTATTCTTTCTTAAATAGTCTCACGAGAAACACCAAGATGCTAGTATTTAGGATAACTATAGGTTTTGCATGCTTGACAAGTGTGGATACTTTTTTTAAAAATTGTTATACTAGTACTTCCTCTGGTCTCATATATAAACAGCAAACTAATAATTGAAAGTCTTAAATATAAGCAAAAATAATATATAATCATTACAATAAATGTCACTTTTTCAACTATATCCCTACTTTAATTTTTTCACATTCTCATGTTTTTAACGATTTCCAAGTCAAATGATAGAGATAAAATTAGAAAAGTACATGACTTAAATGTATTTAGACACTTAAAAGAAAAACTTTTTTATAAATTTGCTTATATATAAATCCGGAGGGAGTATTTGAAAACGCAATAGTAGTTTCTTCTTTTTTTTTCCGATAAGTTGAAAAAGCAATAGTTGTCACATTAAGGGCCCATTTAAAATATGTTATTTTTGAGTTTATGTAAATTAACTTATGCAAATAAATAAGTTTTTATGTATTATTATAAGTTTGTTAAGATAATTTATGCGAAAATAACTTATAAAAACACAATTTTCGTCAATAGAAACTTATAAATTAACATTAAACCTTATTTATTCGCATAAACACTATTTTACATAAGTTTAAAAATAAGGTATTCCAAATGAGCCCTAAATATATTAAACACAATGTTTTGAAATAATGTTTTTAAAAGTGTTATTATATTTTAGGGGTAATATTCTACTCCCTCTTGTCACTAATATAAGAAAAATTTTACCTTTAAGTTCATTAAATGATTGATGTATCTAGATTACATTATAGATCAAATATATTAATCTTTGAGTGAAATTTAAAAGTAATTTTTTTCCAAATATATTAAGGACTAAAGGCAAGGCCGACCCGCACCAGTGTGCCGGATGTGCGGCGGCATCATACCTCAAAATTTTGAGGCACCATAATAGTTATATATTTTTAATGTTTATAAAATATGAAATGTGTATCAATAGATTATTAGTAGCCTCTAATATCTTGTTTTTATGATTTTAGTTCTAGTAATTTTTATCATTGATTATTATGATATCTCTTTTGATGTTACATATGATGGTAATTATTATTTTTTAATGTTATTTACAATTTAAATAAAGAATATTTTTTACTTTTTTTTTTGCATTTTTTATTAGGAACCATTTTTAATATTTGAGCATAACCTTAAAATAGTTGGGGACGACCCAGACTAAAGGTAGTAAATATAATGTTTTGCTAGAGGTTCCTCGAAGGTCGAGAGTTTGGTGGACAAGTTGGTGAAACTTTTTTTAAAAAAATGACTCCTAAATAAAAACTTTGATAGCCATATTTTTTTTCTATGTGTAGAAAGGTGCAACTAATTGTCTTATGTTAGACTCAATACAAAGTGAGTGTGAAGTTGAAATTGTTTGGACTCCGGTTGAATATGCCTACTTTCTCTGAGTTAATTTACGCTTCTCTCCGAGCTTTGCTCATCAAGTCAATATCTCACATATCATGATAGTTCAATGTAATGATATTATACTTAGTGGCAGAATCATAAAAAATAATTTGGATGGATCACTAAAAAATTATAATAAATATGTTAAATATAAAAATTATATTGCATATAAATATAGAAGTCGTAAATAGTACGAAGACTCTGTTTGACAATATCAAATTTTATAGATTTTTAATAACCTTAAAACCTTTTTCTTTTAATTAAACTTATAAAAATTAAATATTAATTAAACTAATACTTTCACTAATATGTATACCAAGTGATTTTTTTACAAATTAATGTACCAAGTGACATATAGTCATTAATAATAACTTAAAATAATTTATAATATTGTTGAATTAATTAATACTCTAATGATAAAAAAAAGGTCTTTTTTTGGTGTGGGATGGGCCGTGGCCACCTCAGCCCAACCTGTCATCGGTGTTTCTGTAACATATTCAACAAATTCCAATATAAGTTAAATAAGAAAAAATATATGTTTCAATTTAAACTCCAATACAATCCAACACAAAAATTAAATTGAGACGCAAAATGATAAATTCTATGGAGCCTCTATCTATGAGCTTCATAGATATTGTGGATGTTCCGATAAACGAATGTGTTTGACAATGCTTGATCGATAACTCTATAAGCTACTGGATTATGAATTTGACAACACTTTTCAAAATGAAAATCCTTTCTCATTTAGAGTATCACATCAAAATTGAATGAAAAAACAAAAATAAAGTTCCTATCGAAAAATGAAATTAATAGAGAAAATAAAACTTCAAACCATCTATTGGACACACATTGAATGATTCAACTGAAGCAGGCTCGTTTCTGATCGGAATATACAATGCACCACACATTGTATGCTATCTTTAGATTTATTTTAATTTTGCTAATGTAATTTTATGAAACCAAAAGAAATATCTATATGTTTATGATTTATTTCAATTGTTTGAGGGTGATTCTTGTTCCTTGTAGTTGAATATTTGGCATATGGCATTTACTATATAGAAAATATTATTTTAATGTCACTTTCATGATTTTTTTGAATCAATAATGTCACTTTCATTAATTGGATCCTGTTAATTGTTTTTACTAATAGAGTTGGTCTTGGTGCGGATAAGTTCTCTGGTGTTTCGACCTTCCTGTTATGTTAATTTTGGTTCTTGCTTAATTATTGCTGCATACTGTATTGTGCCTTGGTTCAGTTTTGTTGCAGCGACATAGTTTGTAATAGGGAATAGTCTTTCTGTCATCATTTTCCTTTTTGTGATTCTATTGTTTGTTTGTTTGTTTTGATAATGATGTACTGTGTCTTGTGTTAGGTTGAAGCCAACTATTGGTGAGGTTAAAGATTTTGTTGGTTGCCTTTCTGTTTTGAACAGAGAGCATATTGCTACTGTTTTTGAGTTGTTTGTCCTACTTATTTATCAATTAAATTTTCTATTTAGAAAGAAAAAGAAAAATGTCACTTTCATGATTCATCAATTAGTTAAATTTTAAAAAGAGTAAAGAGATGGCGACTCAATATTTCACCGACCAATCGATTTTTATTTTAAACAAACAGATTTAGTACATAGCTAAAAAACCTTATTTAGTACTCCAAACAAGGTTTTACTTAGTTCACGGAATTAGACCTTACAATACATAGAAATTAACAACAGAGGAACAAAATAGAAAACATACGAAATGACAACCATTAAGAAAAGCTTTATTCGAGTAGTGAGCGGATTTTTTACTTTCTAAACTCGCCTATCTTTTAACCATCCATCAAGATAAACTGGGTCACTGTTAGGGTTCGACTTTGCTATGTTGTCTTTCAACCAGCCATCAAGGTAAACTTGGTTGGAGTTTGATTTTGCTTGGCCATCTTTCAACCATCCATCAAGATAAACTGGGTTTGAGTTAGAGGACGACTTTGTTTGGCTGTCTTTCAACCAACCATCAAGGTAAACTTGGTTGGATTTTTCTTTGTGTCCATCTTTCAACCATCCATCAAGATAAACTGGGTTTGAGTTCTTTGTTTGGCCGTCCTTCAACCAACTGTCAAGGTAAACTTGGTTGGAGTTTTCCTTTTTGCCATCTTTCAACCATCCATCAAGATAAACTGGATTTGAGCTCTTTGTTTGGCCGTCCTTCAACCAACCGTCAAGATAAACTTGGTTGGAGTTTTCCTTTTTGCCGTCTTTCAACCATCCATCAAGATAAACTGGGTTTGAGCTCTTTGTTTGGCTGTCCTTCAACCAACCGTCAAGGTAAACTTGGTTAGAGTTTTCCTTTTTGCCATCTTTCAACCATCCATCAAGATAAACTGGGTTTGAGTTCTTTGTTTGGCTGTCCTTCAACCAACCGTCAAGGTAAACTTGGTTGGAGTTTTCCTTTTTGCCATCTTTCAACCATCCATCAAGATAAACTGGGTTTGAGTTCTTTGTTTGGCTGTCCTTCAACCAACCGTCAAGGTAAACTTGGTTGGAGTTTTCCTTTTTGCCATCTTTCAACCATCCATCAAGATAAACTGGGTTTGAGTTCTTTGTTTGGCTGTCCTTCAACCAACCGTCAAGGTAAACTTGGTTGGAGTTTTCCTTTTTGCCATCTTTCAACCATCCATCAAGATAAACTGAGTTTGAGTTCTTTGTTTGGCTGTCCTTCAACCAACCGTCAAGGTAAACTTGGTTGGAGTTTTCCTTTTTGCCATCTTTCAACCATCCATCAAGATAAACTGGGTTAGAGGACTTTGCTTGGCTGTCTTTCAACCAACCATCAAGATAAACTTGGTTGGATTTTTCCCGACTATCTTTCAACCAGCCATCAAGATATCTAGCAAAACTACCTTGGCCATTCTACAATGCAATTGAAATAAAGGAGTATTAATTAATGAATCACATACAAACACAAGTGTTTTATGAGAGACACATTCTGCTGCAACGTGAAGACACATATAGAAAATTGGTACAAATCTGAAACAGAAAATAGGGAACAATAGCTCCCTGTTTACTGAAATAGAAAATTAGGGAACAATGGGAATCATTTTGGTTTGTGAAATTGTTTACTATTTTTTAAAATTTTATAAACCAAATGAAGTATACTATTTTAAATATCTATACTGCAATAAAGATCATTTCATCAAATCAAATCGATCAACACGAATCTTGACAGTCGAGCAAATGCACAAAATACAACTAAACATAAGAAATATCAGCTGTAATTAAAGGTGCAAACATGCATGCAAGTAAACTTACGAGGATGAACAGCAGGAAGACAATAGGAAGGAGAGACAAAACAAATCTGCGCGCCATATCTTACTGCTATGTTAATTGATTACTGCGAGGGATGAATTGAAGTACAAGTGAAGTGTGCTTTTTATAGGTGAATGAATAGAAAAACGACAAACAAAGAATCACATGCATTAAGTTTATGTCAATATTTTAATTTAGTTAGCTTTATTTGAACCAACCAATAAGAGTTAGTCAATAAGGCTTATTTAATGCATGCGTATTAAACATGTCTTAAATAACTCATTTTCAGATCATGCATGTGAATTCTGAAACTTTTTTCTACCTTGATAATGATGTTAGTGGATACTCATTGGTTATTATCAAAGAAAGCCAATATTGTGAAGTAGAACTTCCAATGTTGGTGCCTAGGAAGCCTCTTGGATCAGTCATGTTTCGTTATTCTAAGCTGCATGAATCTTCCCATGTGCATATAGGAGGCCAACTAATTACTAGGAATTCACAACATATTCAAAGAGTTTTGGATAATTAGGAGAAGCATGTTTGACAAGTGTGGATACTTAGTCTCACGAGAAACACCAATTGATGCCGTTTAGGATAAGGATAACTATAGGGTTGCATGCTTGACAAGTATGGATATACTTTTAATTTTTTTTGTTATAGTAGTGATTGAAAACGCAATAGTTTCTTCTTCTTTTTTTGACAAGTTGAAAAAGCAATTGTTGTCACGTTAGGGTCATTTAGAATAGTTTATTTTTGAACTTATGTAAAATAGTTTATGTAAATAAATAAATTTTTATGTATCATTATAAGTTTGTCAAAATAATTTATGCAAAAATAATTTATAAAAAACAGTTTTTGTCACTAAAAACTTATAAATTAACCTAAACTTTATTTACTCGCATAAACTATTTTACATAAATATATATTAAGAAAGAACTGGTACACCAAAGAAGTCCACAAAAGGAAGTACAAGAAGTACACCGAGCCCGAAAATAAAGAGAAAATACAAAGAACTCAAAATCGATGTATCTAAATCATATTATAAATCAAATATATTAATCTTTGAGTGAATTTAAAAATAATTTTTTTCCTTATATATATATAAATTAAGGACTAAAGGCAGGGTCAATCTGTACCCATGTGCCGGATGTACGACGGTATCATACTTCAAAATTTTGAGGCACCATAAAATTATATATTTTTAATGTTCATAAAATATGAAATGTGTATCAATAGATTATTAGTAGCCTCTAATATTTTCCTTTTATGATTTTAGTTTTAGTCATTTTTTTTATCTATTTTTTTATATATAAATATATGCGTAGAATAATTACACTTGAATGAAAGATAAACATGCATAAAGCTGCGCCGCTAACTTTTTTTGAATGACAAAACCAATTCTCTTAAATACTACTCCCTCCGTTTCTTTTTAAGTGTCCAAAAACATCGAATTTAGTGTTCCTATTTAACTGTCTATTTAGTGTTTTAAGGGTACGATTTGTCAATTATACCCTTTGTCAATTACTCATATCTTTTTCAATAAAACTAATTAATGGTATATATTTGGAAAACTAAATCTTTTTTTTTTTTAATTTTTTTTGGTACATAACATATTAAATTTTGTTTCTTTTTTTGTGTGTGCATAATATATTAAATTTATTGGAAAGAGAAAGTGTGTGCAAAAAAATAGGATTGTTGGTGAATTAAAATTAGGGTATAATAGGAAAATAAAGTGCAAAAATACACTTTCTTAATTTGGTGTTACTATTCAAAACGGACACTTAAAAAGAAACGGAGGGAGTATATTTAGAGACTTAAGGCTCCGTTTGACCCAACTTTTTTTAGCTTTTTATTCTCTTAAGAATGAGAAGTTGGACCAAACTCAATTTTAATAAAGCTCTTAGCCATAAAAAACAACTTTTCTTTAATGTTTAAAATTGAATCAAAAGAGTTTCTAAGAGAAGATGTTGAAATCTACTTTTGAGAAAAAATTCTGAGCTTTTTTGTTATTATCTTTAGTAAATTTAGTTTAATCTAGTTTGTTATCATCTTTTCTTAAGTTTCATATTAATCTTTAGTTTGTTATTATCTTTTTTTTTTAAAAAAAAGAAAAAAAATGTTTTTTACCAAATAACTTTGAAGTTAAAAAAAACAATTTACCAAACAACTTTATCTTTTTTTCTGAAAAACTATTATTTCACTTTTAACTTTCAGATAGCTTCCAAGACCTAAAAAACCCAGTTCAAACGAACCCTTAGTCATTTTAATTATTAATTATGATTGCTCTTTTTGATGTTACATATGATAATTATTATTTTTTAATGTTATTTACAATTTAAATAAAGAATATTTATTTATTTTTTTAATTTTTTGCATTTTTTATTAGAGATTATTTTTAATATTTGAGCATGACCTTCGGGGATGACCCAAACTAAAGGGAGTAGTAAATAATGTTTTGCGAGAGGTTACTCGCCGGTCAAGAGTTTGATGGACAAGGTGGAATTTTTTTCTTAAAAATGACTCCTAAATAAAATCTTTGATAGCCATTTTTTTCCTGTGTGTAGAAAGTTGTTACTTGTCTTGTGTTAGACTCATACAAGAATAAGTGAGTGTGTAGTTGAAAATTGAAATTGCTTGGACTCTGGTTGATGCCTACTTTCTCTGACTTTACACTTCTCTCCGGGCATTGCTCATCAAGTCAATATCTCACTTCTCTCCGGGCATTGCTCATCAAGTCTGTAGATCACTCCTTTTCCATTTTTGTAAGTTGTGGTACTAACAAAATTCGGAAGAAGGGTTTCAGTTTAATATGGCACGCATTTATTTGGTCGATTTGGCGGGCAAGGAACAACCGGATCTTCAATAATGGGGTCATGGATCCAGGTGAAATTTGTGATAATGTTAAACGGATTTCTTGGCAGTGGTTTATTGAAAGAATGGCGAAGGGTCCTTGTTTCTTTTACGAATGGCGATGGGATCCGGGGGATTGTTTTCTCCGTTGATGGTTTGCGACCTGTGTTGCTGGTTTTGGAGTGGTGCCTGTTTAGCTTTGTTTTTTGCTGGTTGTATTTTGTTCTGCTGTTTGTTTTGTGTCCTGCTTTGCTTTTGCGTTGCAGTAGCCTTTGTATTCTATCCTTGCCTCTTAAAGTACCTCTTGTGCTTTAGAGACTATTAATAATAATTCATTTGCCTTTTAAATAAGTCAATATCTCACATATTATGATAGTTCAATGTAATGATATTATACTTAGTGGCAGAACCGTAAAAAATAATTTGGATAATTAGTCTATTTGATACAAAGATGAAATTATAGTCATTAGTATACGGTATCTATTCTTGTTTTTTTTTTTCTTGTATTGTAGTGTGTTTTTTTTTAAATATTTATATATTATATTTGGCCATTCAAATAAAAGTATATGGTACCTATGACTTACAACTTTAAAAGAAAAAAAATATGATAATTGTTAGGGTTCGTTTGTTCTATATTTTTTAAGTCTTAGAAGCTATCTGAAAGCTAAAAGTGAAAATAATAGCTTTTCAGAAGAAAAAAAATTGTTTGGTAATTATTTTTTTTAACTTCAAAGTTATTTCATAAAATATATATATATTTTTTAAAAAAAGATGATAACAAACTAAAGATTAATATGAAACTAAAGAAAAGATGATAACAAACTAGATTAAACTAAATTTACTAAATATAATAACAAAAAAGTTCAGAATTTTTTCCTAAAAGTAGGTTTTAACCTATTATCTTAGAAGCTCTTTTGATTCAATTTTACACATTAAATAAAAGCTGCTTTTTATGGCTAAGAACTTTATTAAAATTGTGTTTGGCCTAACTTCTCATTCTTAAGAGTATAAAAAACTAAAAAAACTGGGCTAAACGGAGCCTTAATGGCGGTGATAATTTTCATAAAAAAAATTTAAAAGGCAAAGTCATAGTTATTATCCACGACTTTTCTTAAAATAAAAAATTTGAAGCGATAAATAAGTTGTATCTAACACTGACGACTTACATCTTTTTGTAAATAATTTTAAAAAAACACTTGTTTAATAATTAGTTTAAGAAAATATACTCTTTTGGTAAAAAATCTCAGATCTCTACAACATGCTTTTGGAGCTGTTTCTTCTAATTCAATTTTGTATTAAATTGGTACTTTTTCAATTTTATTACCCAATAGATATAATTTTCAAATTAATTACTAAATAGGGGCGGATACAAGGCCCAACTAGCTTGGGCATTTGCTCGGGCTCTGCTAAAATTTTTGATATTTTAGGAGTTAGTTTAGAGCAAAACTAAAATTTTTAGGGATTAATTTAGGGCAAAATTGAGATTTTTTTTTCGACAATAATTGAGATTTTTTTTGAAAGCAGCAATTTTTTTTTTTTTGACAAACAGAAAGCAGCAAAATTTTATTAAATGGCAAAATTGCACAAGGAGTACATTGATGCCATATAAGGCGGAAAACAGGAAAAAAGTTACAGGAACATAAATAAAAGGGAATTGCCAACAGAAGCAAAAATCCCACTCCAATCAAACCATGAAAAAGAAACAGGAGATAAAAACTCCAGCAGCCTAATCAAATCATACAAAGCAGTGTAATACTTTAATTTTTTGTATTTTAAGGGTTAGTTTTGGGCAAAATTGAATTTTTCAGGGATTAATTTATGACAAAACTGAGATATATTTGATTCAAAATTGAAATTTTTCGGTTAATACTAATTTTTTTTTATTTAAAACTGATATTTTGCCCAGGCTTTAAAACTGATAATTTAAGGTTACATTTTGTCTATTACACCCTCTTTCCTAATTTTTCTTTTATTGACTAAATTTTATATAATCTTTGTTATAAACTGATGTAAACAAGAACAGTAATATAGATGAATAGAGAGAAAAGAGGAGAAAGAATAATCTGTATTATTCATCATTAGGATTAGGGTTATATTACAATGATACATTGGTCTTTATATAGACAAACATAATGGGCCAAATATATGGGCCAATGGGATAAAACCATGGTTAAGGGAAAAAGAGTGCAGAACACAATTATATCTCCCCATCATAAGGACATTTATATCTGAGACGAAGAACCTCAATTAATTTTCAACGTAGTTGATAAATAGCTTTACTTGACGATGACTGATTTGTAGAAAGATATGATTCTTCTCCTTTAATATACTCTTCTCTGAATTAGCTGTGGATGCGATTCTATCTTCTTCAAGTTTCTTGTATGTGTAGAATTACAAACCTCAACAAAACCACATTATGAACTTCCTTGATGTAGTACTGAAACTTCCTCATAATTGGATGATATTGTTGTATCTCTAAGATACAAATTATATATTTGACTTTGTTCCAATATCTTTGAGTTTATTGATATCATCACATACATAATTAGCAAATAGCAATAATGTTCTCAATGGAACGAAAATATGGTACTCCAAGACCAATTCAAGCAATTGATCATTTTATCGAGACATGAAATGATCTTTGTTCATATCAAGTGACATTGCAATCAACAAATTATATTTGTCCATATCAAACTGATTTAGTACATTTGATATATAAGTTTCTCGATGCACAAAATCTTGTTGAAATACCAAGTTTGTAATTCCAAACAAACTTTTATCATCAAAGATATTTCATTTCAAACTTTTCTTTAATCAACTGATTTCAGAAACTCTTCAGGAGTTCTGGTCAAACATTTACAAATATGCTTGAATAATAATTCAAACTCTTAATATTTGTATTTCAACATTTTCTATTCACACGGAAATTGATTCGTATCTCATCATTTTTACATCTTCCGGTGTATGGACTACTGGTCCAAAAATCTTTCACTTTGCAAAGTGATTTTAATTACGTAGCAATTGCGTCTTTTCATTTAGACAATCAATGTCTTGTCTATAATTTTCAATAGACTTTAGTTCATGATCCTCATTATTTCTTATCACATATAGCGCTATATTATGTGCAAAAATATTGTCAACGTTGACTTCATCTCGGTTCAATCGTATTTCATTTATGACATAATTCGTCGAGATCTCTTTATTTTCATAACTTTCAAGTACTTGATAAGTTCTTCTGGAACTGAAAATTAATTATGTCCAATACTCTTTTCAAAATTTTCATATCCTCACGTGGGTCATATTTCACATTAGCTCCTTTTCTTAGTTGAGGATTTTTATCCTTGGAACCGATTGACCTACCACACTTCAGGGTGGTACCAAAACTCATTTGCAATATAAGGTTGTCCAACATGAACATCCATTTTGATTGGAGCATTAGCAGCTGATAGTTTATTTCATAAACTTTGCAAATGATTTATTTTATGAACTTCTGGTTCATACTAATTTCTAAGAGGATCAAGATGAGATAATAATTTATATCAAGTGATTCATTTGAACTTCTGGTTCACATTTTCAGCTGCTTATTCTCTCCCCCTAATATTGGGAAAATTAGTTCATCACTTGATAATTAGCCTTCTGGGCTATAAATCTAATTTCTCAATATTCTTTAACAATTCATCTTAATGCATTATATTGGAGCAACTGGAACATACCAACACATCCAAAAATGCTTATATGAAAAATATTAAGTTATAAACCTAAATTTAATTGCAAATTAAGGGGAGGACTTTCATATTATAACTTATTGGCATTGATGTGAAACAATATCTCAACATAGTCGTTTGAGTGTTCCCAAAATATAAATTAGAAGCTTTGATTTCATAAGTATCGTTCATATAATTAACTTTAGACGTCTAAAGAATGGATCTTCAAGTCCATTTTTTTATGAACATATACTTCAAGATGTTCAATATCAATTTTGATTTGAAATACGATACTTCTCAAATACTTTATACAAAAATGAGCTCTTAACCAAATCAGTATCTCACAAACTTCTGGTTGTGAGTTGGCAACAAACGTACATGTGACCATTTAGTTGATGCATCAATTAAATATATAATTGGTTCACATGATATATCAATAAAATATGCTCATTTATTTAATTTATCAACTTCCTTTGGGAACTAGTAATACATAAAAATTACTAGAATGAAGGAACTTCAGGCCCTTCAATACATATTTATAATTTTCTTTTTCGCATCATAAAATCCGGGACCCAACCGGTATTGCCAACGATAAATTTAATATGATTTGTAAACTTCCGGTTTACAATATTGTGTGCTTCAATTGCACTAGTATATTTATAAGTGTCATATAAACTTCTGGTTTATAACTTTTTCATTACACTTATTTAATCCAAAATATGTTTCGTTATATAGAGATATTTGACATATCTTCTTTTCTTGTTTCAATATTATATCCCTTAAATTAGGTTTATGAATCTTCAGGATTCATATTTTATAAATTTCACTATGGTGCTTCTGGACCATAAATTGTGAATCGATATTCTTCAAGAACTCTATAATAGTTCTTATCAATTATTTATACATCCTTCAGGGATGTATCACACTATTGAATTCTTCAGGAATTCATGGAGAATAAAATTTGGTTCTTAGTTCTTCATGAACTATATAATAAATCACTACCAATTTATAATCCTTCAAGGATTATCAATATTGAATTCATCTAGAATTTATAAAAATTGATATTTTTCTAAGTTCTTCAGGAACTAGATCATTTGTTGAATTCTGCCGGAATTCATAAATTAAATTAATTAGTTCTTCAGGAACTAAGTTTGTTGAATTCTTCAGGAATTCTTAGATTAAATTTCTTAGTTCTTCAGGAACATAAGATTATTGAATTCTTCGGGAATCCATAAATTAAATTTCTAAGTTCTTCAGGAACTAGATAATTTGTTGAATTCTTCGGGAATTCATATAATAAATTTATTAGTTCTTCAGGAACTTTATTATATAATTAAAATATCTTTTGCAATCCTTTAGGGATGCGCAAATATATTTCTTCTGGAAATATATATGGAATAAATAAATTACCGAAATAAAAGGACATAATTAAAGGTAATATTAATTCGGTTGAATTATATTTTCAAAACAAATAATGAATCTTTGATCCATACAAAAGAATTCACAATCAGACCATATATAATTCCTATAAATCAAGTGTCAGGAATGGCATAGACATATGAACATCTCAAATGTAAGAAAATACAAGCAATCTCAGCGTATATAGTTGAAATGTAAATGATTTCGTAACATATAAAAAAAATTAAAATTCATCGTACGTATATTTCATGATTCAGTTGGTTTCATGTTTACTTTTATTCAAGTGTTCATTCATACTGTGTATTTGTGCAGCATATATATTGAAATGACAATTATAATAGAACATCATGGCTATGACACAAAAGTAAAATAAAATGAAAATAGATTACGAGTGATCATACCTTTGCAATAATAATGCGGTAGAGTATCGTGCTGATAACGTGTTATAAACTGATGTAAACAAGAACAGTAATATAGATGAATAGAGAGAAAAGAGGAGAAAGAATAATCTGTATTATTCATCATTAGGATTAAGGTTATATTACAATGATACATTGGTCTTTATATAGACAAACATAATGGGCCAAATATATGGGCCAATGACTTATATGGACATCCACTAATAATATTCATAACAATCTTTTTATTGTATTTTTTTTGGTAAACTTATCTATACCAATATATAAAGAGAACTAGTATGTTAGCCCGTGCCCTGCACGGGATTATTTTCTTTTTTAATATTATTAATATGTTTATTTTGATATATAATTTGATTAATTTGGTTTAAAATTCAAAGGTAAAATTGATATAGGTTTTGCATGATATAGATTTAACGATGTTATAAAATAAAGCGAGATTAAGAGTATTACTTTATTTCCCATTTTACACTATTATTAAATAAATTCTTTATATCATCTTCATCCCCGAAACTATATAGTGATCCTATAAATATAAAATAATTATCAACTTCATTCTCAAAGGAAAACATGCTTTGATTTTTCACGGCCTTGAGATTTTGTGGGACCATACCCATAAAATTAAAATATACCATGATTTTTTTTTCATCTCGAGCCCACTCTTTATAGAAAATTTACATTAGGTTCATTGTCAAACACGGGATAATTTTTATTTTTTTCAATAATATTTATTTTCATATGTTATTTTTTCTTTTGAAGATTGTCTGTGTCTTTTTTTTCATTTTATATTATTTAGAAGGTTATATACGTTTTTTCAATTGTCTATGAGATTGATTTTTTTAGTTTATTTGAGTATGAAAATACGATATATCTTTAACATAGGACTCTGTAGGACTTCATCAACAAAAAATAATTGTAAATTTTATACTATTTTTTAAATGAATATTAACATATTTTGACTCTGTTTCTATTCTCAAATTTTTTCTTTTCACCGTACCACAAAGAAACAATCTTCACGCGTTAGCGTCAAATGGGAAAACCTGTGTGTGAATCTCTCCACTAACATTAATAAATTAAGGTTCTTAAAAATGTTCGAATGAAGGTTATGAAAAGTTTAAGAAGTTCGAACGAAGGTTATGGAAAGTTTAAAATAGCATAAATTATAAAAAATCAAAATTATATTAATTTATTTTAGATTTTCCATAGATTTCATAAGCCATATGTAATCTAATGAAAGTGCGATGGACACACAATATGGAAAAACCCCTTAGTCGAAATTCAAAGTTTAATTAGTCAATGTGTATTTTTAATAGTGGGGTGTGAATTGTTACCTGTTTCCTATTATATACCACTGAGAGATTCTCTCTCCATCTTCTCTCTCTCTCTCTCTCTCTCTCTCCCTCTCTCTCTCTCTCTCTCTCTCTCTCTCTCTCTCTCTCGTCTCCGTCGCAGCACTCTATAAGGGCTCCATCATCAAAAAATACTTGATAATTCTATATTAGTTTTTTAATGATTATCAATAAAATTCTCGTGTTAAGTTATCACTATTTTCTACATACACTTTTCATCACGGGGGATCACTTTTTATCGTGCTAAATAAAATTTTGAATAAATGATCCCCGTGATAAAATATTAAATATGAAAATATGGATAAATCCCGCAGTCGGAATTCAAAATTTAATTAGTCAATGTGTATTTTTAATAGTCGGGTGGAAAGTGTTTCCCGTTTTCTATTCTACACCACTAAGAGATTTCTCTCCCTCCCTCTCTCTCTCTCTCTCTCTATTTCTATGTCACTTCCGTCTCCATTACATGATTCTATAGAGGTTTCATCAACAAAAAATAGTTGTTAATTCTATTTTTTTTAATGAATATCAATTAAATTTATGTGTTTAGTTCTCACTATGATCTACATACACTTTTCATCATGGAGATCACGTTTCTTCGTGCTAGATAAAATTTTGAATACTTGTTCCTCATGATAAAATATGAAAAAAAGAATAACTCTCGCAGTTGGAATTCAAATTTTAATTTGTCAATGTGTATTTTTAATAGTGGGGTGGGAAGTACTTGCCGTTTTTCATTCTCCAACACCGAGAGTTTCTTTATCTCTCTCAAAATCTTCTATTTTATTTTTGTCTCTAATGAATATAATTTTTTCTTCAAAATAATATAAAATATTTTTACGTAAAAAAAAGGTTTACAGATATGTCATAAGCTATTTTTTGGATTCAAGACTTCAATTCTTCGAGTGATCTTATCCATGAAAAAAATAGTGTACTTTCTTATTTTAATTCGTTTCAAAGTAATCTAAATATAAGTGTTCATTCATTTTAGAAAATTAAAATATTAAAAATATACCAAGATAGTGTCGCACAAATGGTAGATACGTGGGCCCCTTAACCATTTGGTCTTGAGATCGATCCTGAGTGGTACATATGGAGAATAATTTTTTAGGAGATGTCAATCCCTTAAATAGATCTCAATTAAATTGAGGGGATTAATATTTGCAGTTGCGAACGGATGATACCTTTAGTTTACCAAATCCTAACCATTAATCATGTTTAATCTAAAGGCTCATATTTATACCTTCAATGAGTCACATAATAGTCTTGCACTTGATTTGTACCAATAAAGTAATTACTGATTGTGATCTTCCCAAATATGATAATGCTTAATTTTGGATCTTTGATTTTGTCCTTCTCCCTAAGCCTAGCTCCATGGTTTTATCAGCTTCATATGTACTGTACCATTTACCAAAAGAAAATAAAAGTAATCGACTCTCTATATATGCTTTTATGAATTCATAGCACAATATCATTGATGTCATGATGCTGTAGAAGAGAAATTCAACAATACTTTTTCTCTCTTGAGTGATTTTCCAAGATTAATTCATGAACGGATGAAGTTAGAAAAGAGATTTAATCGTTAACAGAAAGAAAGAAAAAAGAGTGTAAAGAGATTAAAACTATTAATAGATAGTTTCAACAATTTAATAGTATGAAGATACGGTGTTTGCTCATTTTAAGTTTCTATAATATTTGAAAAAGTTTCTACAAAAAGAAAACAAAAAAATATAATACTTGAAAGAGTTTTTACAAAAAAAAAATATTATAAAAATTTAATAATTGTTGTCAATGAGATTCGAACAACGTACCTTTGTTAGTATTTATAAAGTAATTTTCTCAACAAAAAGAAATGTAGTTTTCCATAAAATATTATAAAAATTCAATTATTGTTGCCGGTGAGATTTGAACAACATACCTTAAGCGAAAAATTCTGAATGACACATAAGCAAAAGAAGCTCTAATTAAATCACATAGGCAATTACTATGGAGAATTCACGAGAAAGCTCCGTGGGAATCTCGTAATGTATATAATAGAGATACCCCTTTCGCATGAACTTTTCTTATTGACACTTTTGCACTTCACTCTATTCAAATATTTGTATATGTTGAAAAATAACTTCCACATAAAAGTAGGTTTTCAGTTTTTTTTAATAAAAAAATAATCTTTTTTTTCTTAATAACTAAACACAACAAAAAAGGAGGTTAAGTAGTTATCAATTAACTAAACACATTAATAAGAAATGAGATTAAGTAGTTATCTATATTAACTTTTCTTCTTCCGGCCAGCCCTAAATCCTCTTTTTTCAATTTCTTTTTCTCCATTGTTCATAGGGAGAGGGGTGATTTTAGGTCATTTTTGGCCCATGATCACCCCTCTACATCTTTCTTTTCTCCTTTTTTAACATAAATAAGTGGTTTTCACATAGATGAAGCTTTTTTATTTGTATTTTTCGTGATTTCATCGTCTGAGTACGGCGTTTCGTTGTTCGTCGTCTTGTGCGACGCTATTTGATTTCCCGTATTTTGCGGTATTCATTTGATTCTTATTGAGAGACAGACTTCAGTCAATTACAGATTCAATCAATGATTTGGGCATCAACGTTGCATATCCGGAGTCATAGATATTCCGGTCATTTTGATTTTATCATATTATTTGTAGTAGACATTTTGCCGTTGTATGCTATTAACTCGGATGCTGTGAGTATGTTTGCAGATTCATCCTTTATGTTTTTAGCGATATTGAATATGTGGTTGTATAATGTATTCTATCAATTTGAATGAATGAGTATCGTTTTGTTTTTGTAAAAAAAAAAACGTAGTTATCTATATTAGCACAATGTCGATCCCACAAACGGGCACGGAGCCCGTTTGGCCGCTAGTTCATATAATCTTTTTATTGTTTTGTTCCTTTTTTTTTTGCGTGTTTATTGAAACTCTTGTTACACAACATATCAAGAAGCTTCAAAATGACAACAACTTGAAAATACGAAAATTTATAGAAAATGGGAACTTTTGAAATACTCTACTTTAAAAATAAAAATGTGAATACAACTCAGTCACAATAAGTATTATTCCATTTATATCCTGCTGGTTTTGAAGCTTGCCTACCCAACCACTCAAAGTATATCTTGTCCAAAATTTGATTTTTTTTTTTTTGAAAAGGCAAAAAAATAAATTGGTTTTTTACGTTCCGCCTTTAATTTTTTTGGTGGTTTTAATGATTTGGAAAGAGAAAATGTGTGCAGAAAAATAAGAATTTTTTTGTGGATTAAAATTAGAGTATAATATATTCCAAAAAAAGGGTATAATAGGAAAATAAAGTACAAAAATACATTTTTTTAATTTAACCTTTTTTTTCTCAAACGGCAAAGAAAAATGAACGGAGGGAGTAATACATAGAGAAAAAAGTGATTATAATTTGTAAGTGTTAAATATTACCACATATAATTCTTCTCTTTCTTGCAATTTTTTTTTTTACTAATAGCATCTTGATTGAGTGATAGCTAGATATACATCTTGATTGAGTGGGCTCTCTGTTTACTGTAAATGGATCTCTATTTTCTATTTAGTCTCTTATTTTTTAATTAGCAGATCAAACACACCTTTTTATTTAAAGTTATTATTAGTTGTTAGACAAATACTCTTAAATTATAAAGGGTAGAGTATGTCTCAACTTTTTATATTTGTATTTGCACATCAAAAGGTTCCAATAGGATTTATTTGAATTGTTTGAGGGTGATTCTTGTTCCTTGTAGTCGAACATTTGGCATATGGCATTTACTATATAGAAAATAGTATTTTAATGTCACTTCCATGATTTTTTTGAATCAATAATGTCACTTTCATTAATTGGATCCTGTTAATTGTTTTTACTAATAGAGTTGGTCTTGGTGCGGATAAGTTCTCTGGTGTTTCGACCTTTCTGTTATGTTAATTTTGGTTCTTGCTTAATTATTGCTGCATACTGTATTGTGCCTTGGTTCAGTTTTGTTGCAGCGACATAGTTTGTAATAGGGAATAGTCTTTCTGTCATCATTTTCCTTTTTGTGATTCTATTGTTTGTTTGTTTGTTTTGATAATGATGTACTGTGTCTTGTGTTAGGTTGAAGCCAACTATTGGTGAGGTTAAAGATTTTGTTGGTTGCCTTTCTGTTTTGAACAGAGAGCATATTGCTACTGTTTTTGAGTTGTTTGTCCTACTTATTTATCAATTAAATTTTCTATTTAGAAAGAAAAAGAAAAATGTCACTTTCATGATTCATAAAAGAGTAAAGAGATGGACTCAATATTTTACCGACCAATCGATTTTTATTTTAAACAAACTGATTTAGTACATAGCTAAAAAACCTTATTTAGTACTCCAAACAAGGTTTTACTTAGTTCACGGAATTAGACCTTACAATACATAGAAATTAACAACAGAGGAACAAAATAGAAAACATACGAAATGACACAGAAAACGATCAACAAAGACAAAAGTTAATTCCCTTTTAGTTATGAAGGTGCGTCTTTCAACCAACCATTAAGATAAGCTTTATTCAAGTAGTGGGCAGATTTTTTACTTTCTAAACTCGCCTATCTTTCAACCATCCATCAAGATAAACTGGGCCACTATTAGGGTTCGACTTTGCTATGTTGTCTTTCAACCAGCCATCAAGGTAAACTTGGTTGGAGTTTGATTTTGTTTGACTATCTTTCAACCATCCATCAAGATAAACTGGATTTGAGTTAGAGGACGACTTTGTTTGGCTGTCTTTCAACCAACCATCAAGGTAAACTAGGTTGGATTTTTCTTTGTGTCCATCTTTCAACCATCCATCAAGATAAACTGGGTTTGAGTTCTTTGTTTGGCCGCCCTTCAACCAACCGTCAAGGTAAACTTGGTTGGAGTTTTCCATTTTGCCATCTTTCAACCATCCATCAAGATAAACTGGATTTGAGCTCTTTGTTTGGCCGTCCTTCAACCAACCGTCAAGGTAAACTTGGTTGGAGTTTTCCTTTTTGCCGTCTTTCAACCATCCATCAAGATAAACTGGGTTTGAGTTCTTTGTTTGGCTGTCCTTCAACCAACCGTCAAGGTAAACTTGGTTGGAGTTTTCCTTTTTGCCGTCTTTCAACCATCCATCAAGATAAACTGGGTTTGAGTTCTTTGTTTGGCTGTCCTTCAACCAACCGTCAAGGTAAACTTGGTTGGAGTTTTCCTTTTTGCCATCTTTCAACCATCCATCAAGATAAACTGGGTTTGAGTTCTTTGTTTGGCTGTCCTTCAACCAACCGTCAAGGTAAACTTGGTTGGAGTTTTCCTTTTTGCCGTCTTTCAACCATCCATCAAGATAAACTGGGTTTGAGTTCTTTGTTTGGCTGTCCTTCAACCAACCGTCAAGGTAAACTTGGTTGGAGTTTTCCTTTTTGCCATCTTTCAACCATCCATCAAGATAAACTGGGTTTGAGTTTTTTGTTTGGATGTCCTTCAACCAACCATCAAGGTAAACTTGGTTGGATTTTTCTTTGTGTCCATCTTTCAACCATCCATCAAGATAAACTGGGTTTGAGTTAGATGACTTTGCTTGGTTGTCTTTCAACCAACCATCAAGATAAACTTGATTGGATTTTTCCCGACTATCTTTCAACCAGCCATCAAGATATCTAGCAAAGCTACCTTGGCCATTCTACAATGCAATTGAAATAAAGGAGTATTAATTAATGAATCACATACAAACACAACACATTCTGCTGCAATGTGAAGACACATATAGAAAATTGGTACAAATCTGAAACAAAAAATAGGGAACAATAGCTCCCTGTTTACTGAAATAGAAAATTTGGGAACAATGGGAATCATTTTAGTTTGTGAAATTGTTTACTATTTTTTAAAATTTTATAAACTAAATGAAGTATACTATTTTAAATATCTATACTGCAATAAAGATCATTTCATCAAATCAAATCGATCAACACGAATCTTGACAGTCGAGCAAATGCACAAAATACAACTAAACATAAGAAATATCAGCTGTAATTAAAGGTGCAAACATGCATGCAAGTAAACTTACGAGGATGAAAAGCAGGAAGACAATAGGAAGGAGAGACAAAACAAATCTGCGCGCCATATCTTACTGCTATGTTAATTGATTACTGCGAGGGATGAATTGAAGTACAAGTGAAATGTGCTTTTTATAGGTGAATGAGTAGAAAAACGACAAATAAAGAATCACATGCATTAAGTTTTATGTCAATATTTTAATTTAATTAGATTTATTTGAACCAACCAATAAGAGTTAGTCAATAAGACTTATTTAATGCATGCGAATTAAACATGTCTTAAATAACTAATTTTCATATCATGCATGTGAATTCTGAACCATTTTTCTATCTTGATAATGATGTTAGTCGATACTCATTGGTTATTATCAAAGAAAGCCAATGTGGGGAAGTAGAACTTCCAATGTTTGTGCATAGGAAACCTCATGGAGTCTGTTTCGTTCTAAGCTGCATGAATCTTCCCATGTTTGTGCATATAGGAGGCCAACAAACTAGGAATTCAAAACATATCCAAAGAGTTTTAGATAACTAGGGTTTGCATGTTTGACAAGTGTGGATCCTTTTTCTAAATAGTCTCACGAGAAACACCATATATAGATGCCATTTAGGATAACTATAGGGTTTGCATGCTTGACAAGTATGGATACTTTTTTTTAAAAATTGTTAATTGTAATATTTTGAAAAAGCAATACGTATGAAGATATGTCAAACTGTAGATATAGATATGTTTTTATATTTGTATCTGCACACCGGAATGTCCCAATAGGATCTGATATTTTTTTTAAGTGTATTTTATGGGATATTTATGATTAATGAGGAGAGTCATAAAATTAATTTAAAAGAATTTGAGTTTTAAATAAGATTTGGTTTATAAGTTGTGATAAAGGTGATGATTTTTTTTTGTTTTTTTTTTGTTCGTTGATGAAGTTTTTGAATTTAATGATGATTTTTTATGGGTTTGATGATGAAGGTTAATGTTTTTTCACAAAATTAAAGTTAATAGAAAATATATATTTAGCAAATAGAAGTAGTTAAGGGATCACAACATAACAACAATTAATTATAAAACAAAAAAATATATAAATACCAAAAATGAAATCGAAAATAATATATTTTGCCGTTTCAAAAAAAGATCATAAAACCAAAAATGAAATCGATGATAAAATTAAGGAATCAAATATCCAATTTAGTCTTAAATATATAAATACTCTATTTTGAAATAATGTTGTTTAAAAGAGAAATATTATTTTTAGGAGTAATATATTCATCTCTCTGGTCCTTAATACTAAGAAAATGAGTAAACTATTAAATCAGTCTCCGAGTCTGTAAAACACTTTTAAATAGGTCACTGACTTTACAAATATTTCAAAAAGATCACCGACTTTCTTAAACTGTCAAATTGGTCCTTATGTTTAACCAATTATTATAAATTAAGTCCTTATATTTTACAACTTACTATTAATTTGGTCCTTAAGTTTATCCACTATTCTCAATTTAGTCCATAATTTATTTTTTGAAGAATTAATATGAATAAAATTTATCATAGTCAATGACCTTTTTGAAATATTCATAAAATTATTGACCTATTTGAGAGTGTCTTATAGAGTTAGAGTGATCTAGTAGTTTACCCATTTTATTATATCAAAGACTAGAGGTAGTAGTATAATGTTTTGCCAAAGGGTCCTCGACAACGAGAGTTTGGTCGATAAGTTAAAACTTTCCTTTTAAAAATGGTTTTTAAATAAAGTTATAGTAGGCCTCGCACTTTTAAAGAGTGGGAAGTGTAACATGGCTGATGTTGAGCTCGGTAGAAGAATGAGTATAGTTTGAATTGGATGTTCGTAAAAAAATAAAAATCCCTTCCCGTTTAGAGTATCACATCAAAATTGAATGAAAAAACAAAAACAAAAGCAAAATTCCTATTGAAAAATGAAATTAATAGAGAAATAAAACTTCAAATCATCAATTGGACACATTGCATGACTCAACTAAAGCAAAAATGAATTCAAATATCACATGGATGTAACTCTAATCAAATTAAGAACACAAATTTGAAGATGAGTTTATATCGGTGCAAAGTGAAAAGTGGACGAGTTTAGATCTAACTTTTTTTTACTAGAAGAGTGTAGTTTTTTAACCAATTACTTTTTAATTTTTTTTTACCAAAACACAGTAAGTCATAATTTTCAGATATGACTTACTCATCAGTTTAATTTTTTTAATTTCTTCTGATTTTAAGAAAAGTCGCGCATCACAATCACAATGAACGACTTTGTTTTTTTTTTTTTGAATTATCAATTAGACTTACAAACTGAGCTATGTTAAATTAGCCTATCTCACACAAAGATGAAATTATAGTCATTAGTACATGGTACCTACAACTTACAATTTTTCTTTTTATTAAAATCATAGTTGTCAACGGCTGATTTGGTTGGCAACTACGTGGAATATTTGGCAGCATAGAAATAACATGATTTTTAACGGAGGGACTCCGGATGCTTCTACTCTTCTGAAGGATGTAAAATGTACCTCTTGGTTTTGGTGTTCTACGCTTCTACGCTTCTACTCTAGTGTTTCATTTTCGTATTGGTGTATCGACCCTTGGGGTTGTCTCAAAAACATACTATAATTTGCTTTCTTTTGTAAGGGATTGAGTACCCTTAGTACTCCCTTATAATACATTTTGCTTATAAAAAAAAATGTTGTCAACGACAGTGACAACTTTCATAATTTTTTTAAAAAAAAGGCAAAGTCGTGGCTATCATCCACGACTTTCCTTAAAATCAGAAAAAGAATAAAAAAATTTGAAGCGATTGATAAGTCGTATCTAACAGTGGCAACTTATATCTTTTTGGTAAATTATTAGCTCAAGAAAATACACCTTTTTGGTAAAAAAATCTTATATCTCTACAACATGCTTTTGGAGCTGATTTTTCTAATTCGAATATTTTTTATTAAACCTGTGTACCTTTTCAATTTTATTATCAAATAGGTATAATTTTCAAATTAATTACTAAATGGGGGTAAGTAAGTAGTCATTACTATATACGACTTACCCATGTTTTTAATTTATTTATTTTTCTTCTAAATTTAAGCAAAGTCATCATTGACATTGACGATTTCGGTTTTATTTATTTATTTGTTATTTTATTTTTTTATATTTGAAATTATATGAGCAATTTAAAAGCAAACAACTAAAATTTTATTAAAATCAAATTAATTCACAATGAAGTTTTCTATTTCTTGGTGGTAAGACGTCTCTGTTCTTGTTCAACATGAATGATTCCACCTCTCCTTATGTCTGTGTGGTTGCGGTAAAGATTCTTGATTGATATCAATAATAGTTTCCTTATTATCATCCCCATCCATAACATCGCTAATATGTCTTAAGTTATCGGTCAACGTGACAACACTACGATCTAACTACTTGCAACTTATTTAGAAAATACGAAGTCGTGAATGGCAATGACGATTTTATTTAAAAATAAATAAAAGGCAAAGTCATACATGACAGTGACAACTTTGCTTAAAATTAGAAGAAAAAAAATTAAAGAAACAAGTAAGTAGTATATGACAGTGATGACTTACCCCTATTTGACAATTAATTTGAAAACTATGGCTCTGTTTGGCAAAAATAGCGGATGACTGATAAGCTAGTTTATGGCTGATGGCTGATAGCTTATGGCTGATGACTTATAGCTGATAAACTAATTAAAGTGTTTGGTAAAATTAGCAGTCCAATCATAGATAAATGTGAAATGACATAAAAGGGCATTCATGATTAATAATAAATTTTTTATTTAAGATATTTATAATTTAGTAATTTAATTTTTTAATTTAATATATCTTTTATATTTTAATATAGAATGAAATTTATTCACTAAAATTTTACTTTAAAATTATTTTCATTTCAATTTTTTAATTTTATAAAAAAAATTGAACGAAATAATAATAAATTAATTCAAGTGGTAATTACTTAATATTTAAAATACTTAAAATTTAGTGATTTAAATTTATAATTTAATTTATCTTTTATATTATTATTATTATTACAATATTAAATTAAATTTTGATTTTTTTTTATAGAGGTTAAATTTTATTCTTTGAAATTTCATTTCAAATATATCTTCATTTCAATTTTTATACTTTACTAAAACGATTATACATAATGTACCAAATGAAAAAAAAAGATTAAACATATTAAAGAGGTGATAATAGGTACATGCTATAGTAACGTTGTATCAAAAACTAGGTACATCAACGTTTAAAAAAAATTCAAGAACGTAAAAAAAATAATTAGTATACAACACAGTAAAAGAAAAATAGATAGGTGCAAGTGCAACAACGTAAAAAAAGTAGGCATAACATACCTATTTTGTTTTAAATTATACTATATAAAAAATTATAGTAAAGGATAAAAATGGATTTAAGAGAAAATCATAAGGGTAAAATGGGAAAAAAAATAATAAGCTATAAGCTCATAATAAGCTACTTGAATTAGCTTATGAAAAATAAGCTATAAGTCAGTAAAATAAGCTATAAGCTATTTCTGAAAAACTGTTACCAAACGGGTCTTTTAGCTTATAAGCTATAATACATAAGCTATAAGTCAGTTTTTTGGATTTGCCAAACAGACCCTATATATACTATTTGCTAATAAACTTGAAAAAGTATACTTTTGTGCACACACAACACTATGTTTTATGTTAGCAATGCTTTGTGTTTACCGTTTGCCAGAAGAACGTTATCATTTAGTAAGAAAAATTTACACTAAAAATATTTCATATGAGGTTTGTCATGGATTTATCAATTATATATATATTACCCCTGATAGCAAGCAATATGGATTTAAAAAACACACCAAATTAGCATATGAGGTCAAAATCGAAGATCACAGTTTATAACCAAGTTCAAAATAACAATCAGATCGGGCCAACAAAATTTGCAAAAATCAGTTACTATAAAAATTCTGTTTTGAAAAAATTCTCTAAAGTTTCTTCAATAAAAAATTGTGTTGTAAGCAAATGGACTAATGAGAGTCTAAAAGTAACACATTGTATGTTATCTTTAGATTCATTTTGAATTTGCTAGCTAATGTATTTTTATGAAACCAAAAGAAATCTCTATATGTTTGGTATGGTTTAGTTGATTTGTTTGAGGGTGATTCTCATTCCAGATGCGAGAGAGTATGAGGTTTATGCAACTTCTCACAAGCACATCAGAAGAACTTCCTTGTAGTTGAATTTGACATATGGCATTGACTATATAGAAAATATTATTTTAATATCACTTTCATGATTTTAATGAATCAATAATGTCACTTTCATGAATGGAATCTGTTATTTTAATGTCACATTCATGAATGGGATCATGTTATTTTAATGTCACTTTCTATGTATTAAGGTGCGATGGAACTGAGATTTTTGCTACTTGGCAGTTGGCTCCTGTTTTTTGCTTCGTATTTCCTTTTTTTTTTTGTTATATACGCAAAACTTCTAGGAAAAAAAAATACCAAACCGTATTGTGCCTTAGAATTCTGTTTTGTAGAAGTGTACACAGAAACAAGGGTGTATTATTTGTTTCTTTTGATAAGAAGTGCTTTGTCTTGTGTTAGGTTGAAGCTTAGTGTTAGTGAGGTTGAAGATTTTGGTTGCTTGCTTTTCTGTTTTTAACAATGTTGTTACTGTTTTTTAGAGTTGTTGGTACTATAGTTATTTATCAACAAAATTATCACTTTCATGTTAGATAAATTTTAGAAGGGTAAAGAGATGCCGACTCAATATTTCACCGATCAATTCTATGTTTATTTTAAACAAAGCGATTTAGTACATAGCCACAAAACCTTATTTAGTACTCCAAACAAGACTTTACTTAGTACACATAAACAAGATCTTACAATACATAGAAATTAACACCAGAGAAACACAATAGCAAACGTACGAAATGACACTGAAAAACGATCAACAAAAGCATAAGTTTTATTTGAGTGGTGGGTGGGTTTTTTTTCTCTAAGCTTGCCTATTTTTTAACCAACCATCAAGATAAGCTTGATTGAAGTTAGGGTTGGATTTTGCTTGGCTATCTTTTAACCAGCCATCAAGGTAGACCTGGTTGGAGTTGAGGTTGGATTTTGCTTTTTGGACATCTTTCAACCATCCATCAAGATAAACTGGGTTGGAGTTTTCCTTTTTGCCATCTTTCAACCATCCGTCAAGATAAACTGGGTTTGAGTTCTTTGTTTGGCTATCCTTCAACCAACCGTCAAGGTAAACTTGGTTGGAGTTTTCCTTTTTGCCATCTTTCAACCATCCATCAAGATAAACTGGGTTTGAGTTCTTTGTTTGGCTGTCCTTCAACCAACCGTCAAGGTAAACTTGGTTGGAGTTTTCCTTTTTGCCGTCTTTCAACCATCCATCAAGATAAACTGGGTTTGAGTTCTTTGTTTGGCCGTCCTTCAACCAACCGTCAAGGTAAACTTGGTTGGAGTTTTCCTTTTTGCCATCTTTCAACCATCCATCAAGATAAACTGGGTTTGAGTTCTTTGTTTGGCCGTCCTTCAACCAGCCGTCAAGGTAAACTTGGTTGGAGTTTTCCTTTTTGCCATCTTTCAACCATCCATCAAGATAAACTGGATTTGAGTTCTTTGTTTGGCCGTCCTTCAACCAACCGTCAAGGTAAACTTTGTTGGAGTTTTCCTTTTTGCCGTCTTTCAACCATCCATCAAGATAAGCTGGGTTTGAGTTCTTTGTTTGGCCGTCCTTCAACCAACCGTCAAGGTAAACTTGGTTGGAGTTTTCCTTTTTGCCATCTTTCAACCATCCATCAAGATAAACTGGGTTTGAGTTCTTTGTTTGGCTGTCCTTCAACCAACCGTCAAGGTAAACTTGGTTGGATTTTTCTTTGTGTCCATCTTTCAACCATCCATCAAGATAAACTGGGTTTGAGTTAGAGGACTTTGTTTGGCTGTCTTTCAACCAACCATCAAGATAAACTTGGTTGGATTTTTCCCGACTATCTTTCAACCAACCATCCATATATCTAGCAAAGCTTCCTTGGCCATTCTACAATGCAATTGAAATAAAGGAGTATTAATGAACGACAATTCAACTACATAATTTTGTTGGTATATATGATCACATACAAACACATGTATTTTATAAGAGACACATTCTGCTGCAATGTGAAGACACATATAGAAAATTGGTACAAATCTGAAACTAAATATAGGGAACAATAGCTCCCTGTTTCCTGAAATAGAAAACTTTACAAATTAAATGAAGTAATACTATTTTGAGTTTCAATACAGCAATATATATGCACAAAATACAACTAAACCGAAGGATCATAAGAAACTTGCATGCAATAATTCGCGTTCAATTGCTAATATAGATGAGTGATGAATTATGATAAATAAATGATGAAGAATACAACTAAAGATGCTAACATGCATGCAATTAAACTCAGAAGAGCAGGACAAATTAAAAGAAGGAAAATTAATGATGGATTATGATAAAAAATGAAGAAAAGTTGCAAATGTAAAAATAAAAACATGCATGCAAGTTGTAAGACCCAAGATTTCATTGTATAGTTGGTTTAAGGAATATTAGGGTTTCGATGTGTTCGTGTGACGAAACATCGTGTAATTATTAGCTTTTGCTGTAATCGAGTCTGTTTAGTGCTCGTGCACTGTAATTGTACAGACTTTTGTCTTGTGATCCTGTTTCTTGTATAAGAAGTTATTTGTGGTTTCAGAATAACGAGTTTTGGATTATTCTTGTTTTTGGAAAAACGAGTAGGATTTTACCCGCGGATGGAAAATCTTACTGCGTCTGTTTTAAGTGAGGTTTCGGATGGGAGTTATATATATCTGCGCGGGTTAGGATATATCCTGAGATTAATTTTCTGAGGTATGGAAGAAAATTACAGTCGCGGAAAAAGATTCGGCGATAAGTTTTGGAAATGTTAAACGTTAGACGTTCTTTCCGTAGGTTTTGTGTTTTGGTGAGTTTCGTTCGTCGCGGCGCGCGAGAACTGAACGTGTGAGTGTTTCTATGAGGTTTTGAGTTTTACCTCGAGTGGATTTGTTTTGGTTTGATCCAATGGCTATGGTTTGGTCTTGGCATTGTGTTTTTGATCCAATGGCCATAAGCCATCAAGAGCTTTGTAAATAGTAAGGAGGTTTGATGACTTTGGCACTTAGAAAAAACATCACCAAACATCTCATTCTTTCTCTCTTTCACGTAGACTCCATTTCTAACTTCCAACCTTCACAAATTTTCCATTCTTCACCATTTCACTCCATTTCAAGCTTTGGAGCTTTGAAGAAAGTTGTAGAGAATCACTTTCTAAAGGTAACCCTCTCTTCTCATCTCTTAGGTTGGTAGACTTATAGAGTTTAAGAGTTTTTAGGTTTATGTTTTCATGAGGGTTTGTTAGAAAATGTTACTTGTCATGGTTTTTGTTTCATGAATGTTGTTCATGAGGTCTAGAGAAGCATGTGTAGGCTTTGTTGTTTTGTTTTCCATGAGTTGGTGAAAATCTCATGAGAAAAGTTAGGGTTTTGGTTTGTTTATGTATTGATCAATTACATGAGGTTATGTTGTAAGGTTTTGAAAAGAAAAGTTGTCTTTGAACCTTTGGACGAAAGGGAAACGCGTTGTATGGTTTTGTTTTGGAAAATCCGATGAAAAATATTTTGAGGTTTATGAAAATATTTTCCTAAGTGTTTTTGAGTAGTGTTTTGGGGTCAAAATGGTTTAAACCTATTGTGACATGTGGTGTCGCTTTTTACCTTGAAAACATGTTTGAAAATGATTACCGGACGGTTAAGGCCCGTAATAAAACTTGTGCTTAGATTTGGTTTTGATTTTGTAAATGAAAATCAAAAATAACTTGCACTCGAAGCAACCAACAAGCTTTCGGAAAATGAATTGCTTGCTTATGAAAATGGTTTGCTTTTATGCTTTGAAAAAGTGTTGGGAACTAATAGAATCAAACTAGGTTTGGGTGGAAAAAGGTGGTGTGAGTTGCTGTCTTGTGCTGTCATGACAGGTGCAACTCGCCGGGCGAGTGGTTACTCGCCAGGGCGAGTGTCACAGGTCCTGACAACACGCCAGGGCGAGCTCCAGAGCGAGTAAGACCAGAACTCTCTGCCTTCACTCGCCACCAACTCGCCAGGGCGAGTTCTGGGACCTAAAATTTTGGATTCTGATTTCAAAACTTGGTTTTTCGCTTTCTAATCCCTTTTTATTAATTTATGGAAGTGGTGGGGATTGGAAACGAGTTTTTCGGGTACTCGGAAAGTACGTAGCTTATAACGCAAGAAAACGGCCATTTTGCATTTCAAATTATTTAAGACTTTTGACAATTGTTTTGAGTCCTAAAAATAGTACGAATAACTCATGGGGGGTTGATCAATACGGTAGTTTTTGGTATAGTATCCGAAAGTAAGATTTTACCTTTGAGAACCTTTGGTTTTTGGGGTTTTAGAGTCCAAAACATTAAGGATTGTTTGGTTATGGTTTTGATGGAATACTTTGCTTGTTTTAGGAAGCAAGTAAGTGTTGTGTGATCGCGTGATTGTTTGAGTGCTTGCCGAGGTAAGGGCTCCACTTTATTTCCGTCTTTTCAAACGGTTTTGGTAAACATGCTTTGTTTTGCTGTGTATGCAATGGTGGTGTGCTTGGCATGTTGTTGTGATGTATTCTCGATATGAGATCGTGGTAAATACATGATTTGTTGTCTTACATATGTTTGGTGAACTATGTGTATGAGCAGGTGATTAAATACATATGACTAGATGTATATGTATGTGTTGTTGTGGTGTGATTACATATGCGTGTACGATATGTATGTGTTGCATTAGCATATAAGGGGAATCGTATGCTCATGCATTCATTGTGCGTAGTTGCGTGAGTGGACTACGGGGTGTTGGTTGCGTGAGTGGACCCACCCAAAATCCTACGGGATCTTTTTGAGTACAATAAGTGGTTGCGTGAGTGGACCACGAGGTGTGATTGCGTGAGTGGATCCACCTTAACCCTTTGCGGTTTTATTGGTTATGATTAGTAATTCCGGAATTCATTTGCATGTGGTAGCTCTGGTAGTACCACACTCATTGTAGAAGTCTGCATTAGGCTTGGTGTGCAATTATATATATAAGCCCGTTGGTGGGAGTTGCTTTTGTGTTAAAGAGCTTTCTCTTGTGTTTGTGGAATTATTGTTATGTGTACAATCTTTCGCACCGGTTATATATATATATGCTTTTATTTTGTGGTGACCCTTTCTTTCATTTGCGGGCTCATCCCACCCAGATGATGGGTTAGGTCGTGGTGACGACGGTGGCTGTTCCAGGCCCCAGTGAGCGGTTGGAGCATTAGCTTAGAGTAGTTAGACTATGCGCCGGTGTGTTTTGTGCACCGTGCTTTTTGGTTAGCATAGGATTTCTAACTTGTTTTGGCACTTAGACTTGGATTGTAATTATTCAGGAAATACACTTTGCTTGTCGAAGCACCTTTTAGTAATGAGTTCTTTTGTATATTTGAATGCCGGTTCATTTAAAATCTTTTATGCGCACTCTGAGTGTTAGTTGAAAAAGAAAAAAAAAAAATGCCCTTTTTGGCTTATGAAAAACGGGGTGTTACATTGTGGTATCAGAGCCCGGCTTTAAATCTTCAAAGGGAAAGTGTATACTTGAGTCGTTAGTCCAGAGTCGGTTAGAGTTAGTTCTAGTGGTTGTCCGGTGTCGGGTTATGTGTTAATAACCGTTGAGTGAGACTTTCTGTTGAGATTCAGAATTGTTTGATTAAGGATCTAATCAGAATTGGTATTGTGCAGAATAGAATGCCGCCAAGAAGGGCGAATCCAGCTCCTATGGTACCCGAGGTTGATATTAACCAGATGGCTTATGCCATGCATACGATGGCAGCGGCTGTGACTGCTCAGAGCCATGCTAAGGCGCAGAGAGATCTGGAAAAGCGCGAAAGGGAAATACTTGCTGCCGGGTCGAGACTTCTTTCGAATTTCAACCACCAGACTCCTCCTAAGTTTAATGGGGAGGGAGGTCCGGAAACTGCTGATTTATGGCTCCAATCTGTGGAGAGGATATTCGGGGCAATTCATTGTCCAGAAGGAGAGAAGGTAGTCTTAGCTACCTATCAGTTGCTAGGGGGTTCAGAGTATTGGTGGAGGAACACCCGTATCATCATGGAGAATGGCCATGAAGAATTGAATTGGGAGAACTTCAAGAGGAGGTTCTTGGCCAAATATTTCCCTGAGACTGCAAGGGAAAGGTATGGTGAGGAGTTTCTGAGACTACGTCAGGGGAGTATGAATGTGGAGGCATATTCCAAGAAGTTTGAATCATTATCCCGTTTCTTCCGTTTCTTTAGGGATGGGATAGATGAGGTCTATATGTGTCGTCGCTTCCAAGATGGGCTGAGGTACGAACTGCAGGATGCGGTTGTGCCATTGGGTATTCGGCAATTTCAAGTCTTGGTTGAAAAGTGCCAAGAGGTTGAAGATATGAGAAACAAAAGGGTGAACCGTCAGGGTGGTTTTAGTGCTGGGGGACCAAGTCGTTCTGGTGGTCCGAATCAAAGTCAGAACCGTGGAAAACAAGGCAGTAAGCCATATGACCGTCCACAATCTAACAAGGGACAGGGTCGATCGGTGAATCAAGGCAGTCAAAATACCGGGAAGCAGGGCTGTTTTAAGTGTGGTGAAGTGGGCCACTATGCGAATGAATGTCGGAATCAAGGACATGTTTGTTTTAATTGCAAGAAGCCGGGACACTTTGCTAGAGATTGCAAAGCCCCGAAGGCTGGGCCGTCGGCAAATGTGGCACAAGGCTCACAAGGTACCCGACCTGCGGCAAAGGCACGTGCTTACTGTATGGGCACAGAAGTGAGTGGGCAGGCTAGCAATGCCATTCACGAGAGCTGTCACATTGCAGGTAATTCTTTAACTGCTTTGATTGACACGGGGGCAACCCACTCATTCATATCTTTGGCATGTGCAAATCGTTTGAGTTTGAATGTATCTGTGCTTCCGTTTGATTTGAATGTTTTGACTCCTGCTAAGGATCTAGTAGTGAATACTGCATGTTTGCATTGTTTGGTAGTAATCCAGAATAGGGATTTTCTGGTCAATTTGGTTTGTCTACCGCTTTTATCTCTCGAGATCATCCTCGGGATGGATTGGTTGTCTTATCATTATGTGATTCTAGACTGTGCTCGGAAATTGGTTTTCTTTCCCGAGCCAGGTGTGCGAAGGTACTTGTCCGCAAATCGACTTTCTGTGGTTATGTGTAATGGGGAACCGGAGATAGTTTCACTTGCTAGTTTAGGAGTGACGTCGGAGATCCGAATTGAGGGAATTCGAGTGGTTCAGGATTTCCAAGATGTGTTTCCATCTGAGATTCCAGCTTTTCCTCCGTGTAGAGAGGTGGAATTCTTTATTGATTTACAACCGAGTACGGGTCCGATTTCGGAATCAGCGTATCGGATGGCTCCAGCCGAGTTGGTAGAGTTGAAAAGTCAGATTGAGGACTTGTTAGAGAAGGGTTTCATAAGGCCTAGTGTGTCGCCGTGGGGAGCACCGGTCTTATTGGTTAAAAAGAAGGATGGTAAGTCTCGTCTTTGTGTGGATTATCGGAAGCTCAATAAGGTGACTATCAAGAACCGATATCCATTGCCGCGTATTGATGATTTGATGGATCAGTTGAGGGGAGCCTCAGTATTTTCCAAGATTGACTTGAAGTCTGGTTATCACCAGATAAGAGTGCGAGATGAGGATGTTCAGAAAACGGCGTTTAGGACGCGTTACGGGCATTATGAGTTCTTAGTGATGCCGTTTGGAGTGACGAATGCACCTGCTATCTTTATGGCTTACATGAATCGGATATTCAATTCATTTTTGGACAAGTTCGTGGTTGTGTTCATTGATGATATTCTCGTGTATTCGAAGAGCGAAGAGGAGCATGAAGAGCATCTTCGTATGGTTTTGCAAGTGTTGCGGGAAAGAAAGTTGTATGCGAATCCGTCGAAGTGTGATTTTTGGTTGGAAGAGGTGAATTTCCTTGGCCATATAATATCAAAAGAGGGAATTGCCGTGGATCCAGCCAAGATTGACACAGTACTTGCATGGAAACAACCGCAGACGGTGACGGACGTGAGGAGTTTTGTTGGTTTGGCCGGTTATTACCGGAGGTTCATTGAAGGTTTTGCTAAGATTGTGGCGCCAATGACGCAACTTACGCGAAAAGATCAACCGTTTGCATGGACTGAGCAGTGTGAACTTAGTTTTCAATTGTTGAAGGAGCGGTTGACGACTTCACCGGTGTTGGTGTTACCTCAGTCGGATGAACCTTATAAGGTTTATTGTGATGCGTCTCATCAGGGTTTGGGCTGTGTGTTGATGCAACACAAGAGAGCAGTGGCTTATGCATCACGGCAGTTGAAGGTGCATGAGAAGAATTATCCGACGCACGATTTGGAGCTTGCGGCCGTGGTTTTTGCATTGAAGATTTGGAGACATCATCTTTATGGTTGCACTTTTGTCGTGTTTAGTGACCATAAAAGTCTTAAGTATCTGTTTGATCAGAAAGAGCTAAATATGCGACAGAGGAGGTGGATGGAAACTTTGAAAGACTTTGACTTTACCTTAGAATACCATCCGGGGAAGGCTAATGTGGTAGCCGATGCGTTGAGTAGAAAGAGTGTGTCGGCTTGTTCGGCACAAATGGCTAGTCAACAAGAGTTGTTGAAAGAATTTCGAGACTTGCACCTAGAGGTAGAGTTTGCGTTTGGGAATATGAGATTGGGTATGATTACCATCTCGAACGGTTTGTTGGAGGATATTTCAAATTGTCAAGATGACCAGTTTCTTATGGAGAAAAGGGCTTTGATTGTTCGAGGAACCAACCGAGATTTCAAGGTGGGACCGGACAACATTTTGAGGTGTCAAGGGAGAGTGTGTGTACCCGATGTTATGGACTTGAGAAACACCATTCTAGGGGAGGCACACAAGAGTAAGCTTAGTATGCATCCCGGGGCAACAAAGATGTATCAAGACCTGAGGCATGATTTCTGGTGGCCAGGTATAAAAAGGGATGTGGCTGAGTATGTGGCGGCGTGTCTGACTTGTCAGAAGGCGAAGATTGAGCATCAGAGACCGGCAGGGATGCTGCAGTCGTTAGACATCCCCGAGTGGAAGTGGGATAGCATTTCTATGGATTTCATCACTGGGTTACCTAAGACCAGGAGGAAGCATGATTCCATTTGGGTGATAGTGGATCGTTTGACTAAATCCGCTCATTTTCTACCGGTAAGAACTACGGATACAGCGGCGAAGTTGACCGATATTTACATTGCTGAGATTGTGAGGTTACATGGGATTCCGTCAAGTATAGTGTCGGATCGAGACCCGAAGTTTACTTCACACTTTTGGAGGACTTTGCACGAGGCGTTGGGGACGAAATTGAGATTGAGTTCCGCCTATCATCCTCAGACAGATGGGCAGACTGAGAGAACAAATCAGTCTTTAGAGGATTTGTTGAGAGCATGTGTTTTGGATGATCGTGGAAGTTGGGATGATGTTTTACCGTTGATAGAATTCACATACAACAACAGTTTCCACGTGAGTATTGGAATGGCACCATACGAGGCTTTGTATGGGAGAAGATGTCAGACTCCTTTGTGTTGGTACCAAGATGGGGAGAGTATGATAGTAGGACCGGAAATGGTACAACAGACGACGGACAAGGTCCGAAAGATAAGGGCAAAGATGAAAGTTGCTCAAGATCGACAAAAGAGTTATGCGGATAGGCGTCGGAGGCCTTTAGAGTTTGAGGAGGGAGATCACGTATTTCTCCGTGTTACTCCAACAACGGGTGTTGGAAGGGCTTTGAAAGCGAAGAAGTTGACTCCGAAGTTTATAGGGCCTTATCAGATTTTGGAACGGATTGGGAAGGTAGCATACCGGATCGCGTTGCCACCGGTACTATCTTTGATTCATGACGTGTTCCATGTGTCGCAATTGCGGAAATATACACCGGATCCATCGCATGTGATTACACCAGATGATATCCAGTTGAGGGATAACTTGTCATTCGAGGTTCCGCCGATCAAGATTGCGGATAGGAAGATGAAACGTTTGAGAACGAAAGAGATACCTTTGGTGAAGGTAATATGGAACGAAGCTACAGGAGATACGACCTGGGAGCTCGAGAGTAAGATGAAAGAATTATACCCCAGTTTGTTTGACGACGTCTAAGTTTCGAGGACGAAACTTCTTTTAGGGGGGTAGTATTGTAAGACCCAAGATTTCATTGTATAGTTGGTTTAAGGAATATTAGGGTTTCGATGTGTTCGTGTGACGAAACATCGTGTAATTATTAGCTTTTGCTGTAATCGAGTCTGTTTAGTGCTCGTGCACTGTAATTGTACAGACTTTTGTCTTGTGATCCTGTTTCTTGTATAAGAAGTTATTTGTGGTTTCAGAATAACGAGTTTTGGATTATTCTTGTTTTTGGAAAAACGAGTAGGATTTTACCCGCGGATGGAAAATCTTACTGCGTCTGTTTTAAGTGAGGTTTCGGATGGGAGTTATATATATCTGCGCGGGTTAGGATATATCCTGAGATTAATTTTCTGAGGTATGGAAGAAAATTACAGTCGCGGAAAAAGATTCGGCGATAAGTTTTGGAAATGTTAAACGTTAGACGTTCTTTCCGTAGGTTTTGTGTTTTGGTGAGTTTCGTTCGTCGCGGCGCGCGAGAACTGAACGTGTGAGTGTTTCTATGAGGTTTTGAGTTTTACCTCGAGTGGATTTGTTTTGGTTTGATCCAATGGCTATGGTTTGGTCTTGGCATTGTGTTTTTGATCCAATGGCCATAAGCCATCAAGAGCTTTGTAAATAGTAAGGAGGTTTGATGACTTTGGCACTTAGAAAAAACATCACCAAACATCTCATTCTTTCTCTCTTTCACGTAGACTCCATTTCTAACTTCCAACCTTCACAAATTTTCCATTCTTCACCATTTCACTCCATTTCAAGCTTTGGAGCTTTGAAGAAAGTTGTAGAGAATCACTTTCTAAAGGTAACCCTCTCTTCTCATCTCTTAGGTTGGTAGACTTATAGAGTTTAAGAGTTTTTAGGTTTATGTTTTCATGAGGGTTTGTTAGAAAATGTTACTTGTCATGGTTTTTGTTTCATGAATGTTGTTCATGAGGTCTAGAGAAGCATGTGTAGGCTTTGTTGTTTTGTTTTCCATGAGTTGGTGAAAATCTCATGAGAAAAGTTAGGGTTTTGGTTTGTTTATGTATTGATCAATTACATGAGGTTATGTTGTAAGGTTTTGAAAAGAAAAGTTGTCTTTGAACCTTTGGACGAAAGGGAAACGCGTTGTATGGTTTTGTTTTGGAAAATCCGATGAAAAATATTTTGAGGTTTATGAAAATATTTTCCTAAGTGTTTTTGAGTAGTGTTTTGGGGTCAAAATGGTTTAAACCTATTGTGACATGTGGTGTCGCTTTTTACCTTGAAAACATGTTTGAAAATGATTACCGGACGGTTAAGGCCCGTAATAAAACTTGTGCTTAGATTTGGTTTTGATTTTGTAAATGAAAATCAAAAATAACTTGCACTCGAAGCAACCAACAAGCTTTCGGAAAATGAATTGCTTGCTTATGAAAATGGTTTGCTTTTATGCTTTGAAAAAGTGTTGGGAACTAATAGAATCAAACTAGGTTTGGGTGGAAAAAGGTGGTGTGAGTTGCTGTCTTGTGCTGTCATGACAGGTGCAACTCGCCGGGCGAGTGGTTACTCGCCAGGGCGAGTGTCACAGGTCCTGACAACACGCCAGGGCGAGCTCCAGAGCGAGTAAGACCAGAACTCTCTGCCTTCACTCGCCACCAACTCGCCAGGGCGAGTTCTGGGACCTAAAATTTTGGATTCTGATTTCAAAACTTGGTTTTTCGCTTTCTAATCCCTTTTTATTAATTTATGGAAGTGGTGGGGATTGGAAACGAGTTTTTCGGGTACTCGGAAAGTACGTAGCTTATAACGCAAGAAAACGGCCATTTTGCATTTCAAATTATTTAAGACTTTTGACAATTGTTTTGAGTCCTAAAAATAGTACGAATAACTCATGGGGGGTTGATCAATACGGTAGTTTTTGGTATAGTATCCGAAAGTAAGATTTTACCTTTGAGGACCTTTGGTTTTTGGGGTTTTAGAGTCCAAAACATTAAGGATTGTTTGGTTATGGTTTTGATGGAATACTTTGCTTGTTTTAGGAAGCAAGTAAGTGTTGTGTGATCGCGTGATTGTTTGAGTGCTTGCCGAGGTAAGGGCTCCACTTTATTTCCGTCTTTTCAAACGGTTTTGGTAAACATGCTTTGTTTTGCTGTGTATGCAATGGTGGTGTGCTTGGCATGTTGTTGTGATGTATTCTCGATATGAGATCGTGGTAAATACATGATTTGTTGTCTTACATATGTTTGGTGAACTATGTGTATGAGCAGGTGATTAAATACATATGACTAGATGTATATGTATGTGTTGTTGTGGTGTGATTACATATGCGTGTACGATATGTATGTGTTGCATTAGCATATAAGGGGAATCGTATGCTCATGCATTCATTGTGCGTAGTTGCGTGAGTGGACTACGGGGTGTTGGTTGCGTGAGTGGACCCACCCAAAATCCTACGGGATCTTTTTGAGTACAATAAGTGGTTGCGTGAGTGGACCACGAGGTGTGATTGCGTGAGTGGATCCACCTTAACCCTTTGCGGTTTTATTGGTTATGATTAGTAATTCCGGAATTCATTTGCATGTGGTAGCTCTGGTAGTACCACACTCATTGTAGAAGTCTGCATTAGGCTTGGTGTGCAATTATATATATAAGCCCGTTGGTGGGAGTTGCTTTTGTGTTAAAGAGCTTTCTCTTGTGTTTGTGGAATTATTGTTATGTGTACAATCTTTCGCACCGGTTATATATATATATGCTTTTATTTTGTGGTGACCCTTTCTTTCATTTGCGGGCTCATCCCACCCAGATGATGGGTTAGGTCGTGGTGACGACGGTGGCTGTTCCAGGCCCCAGTGAGCGGTTGGAGCATTAGCTTAGAGTAGTTAGACTATGCGCCGGTGTGTTTTGTGCACCGTGCTTTTTGGTTAGCATAGGATTTCTAACTTGTTTTGGCACTTAGACTTGGATTGTAATTATTCAGGAAATACACTTTGCTTGTCGAAGCACCTTTTAGTAATGAGTTCTTTTGTATATTTGAATGCCGGTTCATTTAAAATCTTTTATGCGCACTCTGAGTGTTAGTTGAAAAAAAAAAAAAAAAATAATGCCCTTTTTGGCTTATGAAAAACGGGGTGTTACACAAGTGAATTACTTACGAGAATGAAGAGCAGGAAGACAAAAGGAAGGGGAGACAAAACAACTCTGCGCGCCATATCTTACTGCTATATATGTTTAATTGTTTACTAGGAAGGATGAATTGAAGTGCAAGTGAAGTGTGCTTTTTATAGGTGAAATGAAGAAGAAAAATGACAAAAAAGATCACATGCATTAGTAAAAGATAAGACTGTATTTAATTAGCTTAATTTGAACCAACCAATAAGAGTTAATGCATGCAAATTAGTACTAAACAAGACTTAATTAAATAACTCATTTTCAGAGATCGATCATGTGAATTCTGAAACATTTTGCTTATATCTTGATATTGATGTTAGTCGGTATTAATTGGTTATTATCAAAGAAGACCAATGTGGGGGCTCACATCCTATCCTAGTATGTTGTGTTGTGATGAGGCATGCATGTTTTGTGCAGAGGAGGCCTCACGCTATCATGTTTAATTCGTTCGTTTTATTCTAAGTTGAATGAATCTTCTAACAACTCACGAAATCCAACAAACATTAGCAAAAATCCATCAAGCTTCAAGACAAATTAGTCCCACATAAGATACCGTGTTGGATTTGCATGCTTGACAGGTGTAGGATAACTTTTGAAAATTGTTAGAGCATCAACAATAGAGAACTCCACTTTTGAGTACTTAGATGGGTCCCGCATGTACACATCACTAATTAATTATTTTTTAATAATAGTACCTAATAGGTACTCAACCCCTCCAATGGAGCACTTCTTAAAAAGTTTTAAAATTGGTCCCATCAATCAGTGGCGGAGCCAGGAATATTTGAGAGTCTGGGCACAATTTTAACTGCAGACGACATATTTCCTTTCTAAGTCTTCGATGTGGTGAATATTCGTATAATATCAACATCATCAAGTGACTTGAATATCTCTCGTTCAGTGTAACATATCATGAAGTCATTGAATCACTCTTTGTTGATCTTGTTGCGCAATTTAGTCCTGATAATATTCATGCTAGAAAAAAAAGTTCTTTCAACGGATGCCGTCGACACCGATAACATCAAATCCAACTCAATAAACTGTATTTTTATAAGCTATATTTTCATAAACTATATTGACAAACTTAAAATAATAATATATAAAAATTTACTTATTTGCATAAACTCAAAAATAAGATACTTCAAACGGGCCTATAATCTTTAGAGTTAGAAGAAAAATATATGAAATAAAATAAAACTCAAATGTTAATTTCAAATTTTATGGATTAATAAAATTCAAATTTTAAATTTTATAAGACAATTTAAAATTTTGTTGCAATATTAATTTCAATTATTTATGGATTAATAAAAAATTATATTCAAATGTTCCGTAAAAAATTAAATTAAATGGTATTGTTTTAGAAAAGGCTTGTATAAGACATTAAGACCCAATAAATACAAAAAGAAAGGACCAGGATGTATTAAGTTAGATAACAGGCCGGGTCAAAAAGAGGCTTTTAAAGCCCAAAACATTCATCTCTAGTTCCTCATCTCTAACCTTGCGATGCTGAACGGCAAAATGGAAAAACACAGTAAACTAGAAAACTAAAAACACAAAGTTGTAAATGGCCATGATGTGGAAAGGGGCAAATCTGATAAATCAGATCTCACCTTCCTTTTCCTTTCTAGGAATCAGCCGCCCCACTGTTTATGCTTCTTCTTCTTTTTGCAAAATTTTCTTCTCAACTATTTTCATGCTCGTCCCTGATTCTACCAAACATGATAACGGCCGAGCCCGGGCACGTGCCCAGGCAGGCCGGGCTCTGGCTCCGCCTATGCCATCAATAACTCTACATCATTATAATAATTTATTATTTAATTATCTATTTTATTATATAAATTGATTGAATGATAAAATTATAAAATTAGTATGTACTATTTTTTTATAATTCGAAAAAATAATTAAAATACGAAATTTAATTTAAAATAATATTGCCAAATTTTAAGAATGACATAATTTAAAATAACATTACATAATTCTAAGGGTTAAATATGTTTTTGGTCCCTCTAAATATGTACAATTTCATTTTTAGTCCCTATAAAAATTTTCTTCGAACTTTAATCCCTCTAAATTTTTAATTTTTATTTTTAGTCCTTGCTATTTTTCAAAAGTTTGCATATCACATTCTAAATGCCTTTTTTTGAAAACATATCATTATTAAGAGTTTAAGACCATAAAATATTAAAATCCAATTAATTTAATAATTTAACTCTTTAGTCTTTAATTTTTGTTAATTTATCTATAACTTTAAATTAAAGATTAAATTGTTAAACTATAGATTAATAGTTACATAATCAAACTAATAATATTTTTAGATTTTAATAATAATATAGTTTGAAAAAATGTCATTTAGAACATCATACACGAACTTTTAAAAAGAAGTAGGGACTAAAATTGAAAACTGAAATTTTAGAGGGACCAAAATTGGAAGAAATATTTTTGAGGGACTAAAAATGAAATTTGTTATATTTAGAGGGACTAAAAACTTATTTAACCCTAATTTTAAAAACAATTAATTTTGTTGATCATCATGCCCAAAACGTTGCCAAATTTTGTTGGATCCATTGTGAAATATAAATTAAATGATAATTTTGATAGAATGAGTAGAATCCTTCGAAGAGAACACAATGATTTATATGATATTTTCTCTAACGGTAAACGGAGTACAACATCTATATATGGTTGACATTAAATTTTTTTTATAGAAAAATTGTGCAAGAGGAGAGATTTGAATAAAAATAATATTTTAATGAAAAATAATGTAGATTTAAGAGAAAAGAGAAGGTTCTTATTTTAGAAGTTGTACCTAATAGGTACTCAAATGGATGTTACTCCAATGGTAGTACCTAATAAGTACCATGAGTACCTAATAGGTACTACACCATTGGAGATGGTCTTATACTTACTTGAAAATAACCAATGAAAATTGTTCTACTTCCCCACATTGGCTTAAAATAGTAATCCGGCTTAAAATATTCCTTTAGCAATGCACATCTTTCTTTAATTGGGCTAAAATATTCCTTTAACTATTTTAAATCAATTGTAAATAAAGAGTAATTTTGAAAAATTAAGTTAATGTTAAACCATAAAACATACTAACTTAACTATGTTTAAGAGTTTTTCGGCCTTGCCATTGGTGTTGAAATTCTTCTTTTTTGAAGAATTTTATGATTTATTCTGCGGGACTGTGCTTTTCTTGCGCTCAGTTACGTTTTAAATAAAAATTTAGCCGTTAAAAAAAAAAACTTAACTATGTTTCCAATTGCACAAAAAAAAAACTATGTTTCCAATTTGTTTCCCTAAGTTGTCCATTTTTTATTTCCTAAGTTGTCCTGTGTTTATTTGTGTTATACTCCCCATGTAGTATATGTTTATTTGGGTGTAAAGTAGCAAAATGGGTGCACATCATTTGATAAAATTTATCAAACTAATTTTAAATTTTTTAGTGTAAAATAACTAAATATCAAGAGTTTTTTGGTCCAATTAAAAAAGATGTGTATTACTAATTTACAATTTAATATTTGAACTTGGTAGAGAAATGAGTATTTGAATTGGATGTTCTAATAAATGAATGGTTATGTGCTTGACAATGCTTGATCGAGCTGCTGAACTATGAATTTGACAGCACTTTTCAAAATGAAATTCTCATTTAGAGTATCACATCAAAATTGAATGGAAAAACAAAAACAAAAGCCAATTTCCTATTTGAAAATGAAATTAATAGAGAAAATAACACTTCAAATCATCCATTATTGGACACATTGCATGATTCAACTAAAGCAAAAATGAATTCAAATATCACATGATGTAACTCTAATAAAAAGAATACAAATTTGAAGATGAGTTTATATATATTGATACAGAGTAAAAAGTGACGAATTTATATCTAATTCTTTTTACTAGAAGGATGTAGTTTCTTAACTAAATTATTAAACCAGTTACTTTTTAAATTATTTACCAAAACAGAGTAAGTCGTAATTGTCAAATACGACTTAGTCATAAGTTTAATTTTTTTTTCTTTTGATTTTAAGAAAAGTCGTGCATCGCAACCACAATGAACGACTTTATCTATTTCTTTTAATTATATATATACTAGACTTATAAACTGATCTAAGTTAAATTAGCCTTCTCACACAAAGATGGAATTATAATCATTAGTACATGTTACCTACAATTTAAAAAAAAAAATCATAGATATCAATTGCAGTGACAATTTTCATTAAAGAAAAAAAGAAGGCAAAGTCATAGCTATCGCATCCAAAACTTCAATTTTAAAATAGGGGGACCAAAACTTCAATTTTTTCAAAATAGGAGGAACAAAATTGCATTTAAGCCTAAACAAAAAAATCATAGTTGCCAATTGCATTGACAACTTTTATAAAAAAAAAAGAAGGCAAAGGCATGGCTATCGCAACCACAATGAACGACTTTGTCTATTTTTTTTTTTTTTTTAATTATATACTAGACTTACAAACTAATCTAAGTAAATCAGTCTTCTCACACAAAGATGAAATTATAGTCATTAGTACATGGTACCTAAAATTTCAGATAACTTTTGTCTATTATCAATTGCAGTGATAACTTTCATAAACAAAGGGCAAAGTCATGGCTATCCACGACTTTCCTTAAAATCATAAAAAGAATAATTTTTTTTTTGAAGTGATAGATAAGTTAAAACGGCACTTATTTAATAATTAACTTAAGGAAATACACCCTTTTGGTAAAAAAATCTCAGATCTCTACAACATGTCTTTGGAGTTGGTTCTTCTAATTCGATTTTTTATTAAATTGGTGTAATTTTTCAATTTTATTACAAAATAGGTAATTTTCAAATTAATTACTATATACGGTTAATTAAGTCGTCATTGCTATATGCAACTTACCCATGTTTTTATTATTTTTTTCTTCTTCTAAATTTAAGCAAAGTCATTACTGAAATTGGCGACTTTGGTTTTATTTATTTATTTGTTATTTTTTAATATTTTTTCTTACTAAATATCATTTTTCTTGCTAGACTCATCTTGATTGAGTGATTGAGATAGATGTGCATCTTGATCGAGTGAGCTTTATGTTTATGCCGACACTCATCTAATAATAAAATTTGATTGTTTAATAAAAACTGGATAATGCTAATACACACAGCCTTAATACGTATACTAGAAGGTGTGTGTTAGCATGCTACACCTATTCAGGGGTGGACAATAGGCCGGGTTAGGCCCAAAGTTATCCACCGGATGAACCTAGCAGGCCTAAAACTTCAACCCACTCTCTAAAGCTTAAATGCAGTTTTAGTTCTACTATTTTAAGTTTTTTTAAGTTTTGATCCCCTTATTTTAAAAATTAACTTTTTGATCCCCCTATTTTCAATTTTTTAAAGTTTTGGTCCCCCTATTTATAATTTAAATTAAAATATTTTATTTTTATTTGATTAAAAAATTTTACTTTACTAATATTTAATTTTATTCAAAGTAAAATAATAATTAATATTAATTTATTGTTTTTTATTATATTAAAATAAAAAAATAAATTCTTCTGATATATTTTCTATTAAACTATAATTATTAAACATTCCTCTAACTTAAAATAAATTAAACTATAATTATTTAAAAAAATGTTGTTTTTATATTAAAAATAATTTTTACTTTCTTTAAAAATATAAATTAAATATTTCTAAAAAATATAATAAAATATATTTATAAAATATAAAACGTTTTTTTACTTTTAATAAGATAAAATAATCTTTTTTATTTATTATTAAGCTAATAAAAAATATATCAAAATAATATATTTTTTTATTTTAATAATAAAAATCACTTTTAATAAAATTAAATATTAGTAAAAAAAATATTTGTTAATAAAATATTTTAATTTACTTTATCAATATGGGGACCAAAACTTCAAAAAATTGAAAATAGGGGGACCAAAAAATTAGTTTTTAAAATAGGAGATCCAAACTTTAAAAGATTGAAAATAGGGGGATCAAAAAGTTAGTTTTTAAAATAGAGGGATCAAAACTTTAAAAAATTGAAAATAGGAGGACTAAAACTGCATTCAAATCTAAAAGAAAAAAAACTTTGGTGAAAAACAAGCTTTCACTTCACCTTCCCTACAGACCGGTACGGATACCGACGAGTCCAATTCTTTCACCCGAACCTGGCCTTGTAAACCCAATCCAAACTGCATTTCTTGTTTACTCAAACTGTGGACCTGTTTCTCTATTTTTCGGAATTTTTTTTCCTACCCCTACAATTATATCTCTACCCCTACCCTTTATTTTTTGGTAAAATAATTTTACCTTTTATTATTTGTTTAAAAGAAATTTTACTTATAGTGACGGACAAAATTGTCACTAAAAGTCAAATTTAATTTGAAATAATAAAGCGGACTAGTATGAGAAAGAAGTGTTCTGGTAAGCAATAATGAACCAGATTACTCTGAAAAAGTGTACCGGTATAGATGGGTATTGGTAACAAGGAGATCCAGATTTTTAATTTATAGTGACAGAAAAAACTGTCGCTAAAAGTCATATTTTCTTCATTTTTTTGATTTATATGCCTCACTGTAAACCATATGGAAGCAATTAAGAACATTATTTTCCCATTTTCCTTCAATGCTGCTGTAAATGCGGAGACACGGGAAGAAGTTGCAATTAAGAAGGTTGGCAATGCACTTGACAACAGATTTTTAACTTATAGTGACAGACAAAACTGTCACTAAAAGTCAAATTTAATTTGAAATAACAAACCGGATTAGTTTGAGAAAGAAGTGTTCCGGTAATCAAACAAACTCATATAAAAATCACGTTAGCGAGAAGTTCAGACAAAACTGCTGTAAATGCTAAGATAGTTCAGACACGGGAAGAAGTTGCAATTAAGAAGGTTGGCAATGCACTTGACAACAGATTTTTAACTTATAGTGACAGACAAAACTGTCACTAAAAGTCAAATTTAATTTGAAATAACAAACCGGATTAGTTTGAGAAAGAAGTGTTCCGGTAATCAATACATGTTAGACATCCTTATCACCGGTACACTCTAACATGTTAGACATCCATACCGGTAATCAATTTTAAAGAAGTGTCCTGGTAATAAACCGGATTATTAAGATGTATTCCGGTATAGATGTTAGACATCCTAATCAATACATTGCACATTTTAATTGGAAATTTTTTTCAATAGTACCGGTATGCCTGGAAATAGTTTTGTATACTGGTACACTTATGAAAAGTGTACCAGTATTGTATTAATTACAAGTGCACCGGCATTGTATTATTTTTTGTTCCCATAACAGACAAACCAGTACACTTGTGAAAAGTGTACCGGTAAAAATTAACATACCGGTATACTATTATACTTACGGAATAGTTTTTCGGTGGGGAACAGTTATAATAAGACAAACTAAATAATAATAAGGCTTAAATGCAGTTTTACCCCCCTATTTTAAATATATCGGAATTTTACCCCCCTATTTCACTAAAGCGGCAATTATTCTCTCTATGTAACTCCAAATTTAGTGGAGTTTGATTCTGTGGAAAGTTAACTCGATTACGGTCATTTTGGTACCTGTTTGGTGAATTATTGATCAAAATTAAGTTATCAAAATTGAGGTACCAGTTTGCTTATGAGCCTCAACTTCAAAGCTTCGCACATAACTCAATTTTGATCAATAATTCACCAAACAGGTACCAAAATGACCGTAACCGAGTTAACTTTCCACAGAATCAAACTCCACTAAATTTGGAGTTACATGGAGAGAGTAATTACCGTTTTAGTGAAATAGGGGGGTAAAATTCCGATTTATATAGGGGGTAAAACTGAATTTAAGCATAATAATAAAATATATTAAAGTTAAATAAGGGTAAAATGGGAATATTCAAAATATTGTAGGGGTAAAGTGACAAATGTTGGGGTAGAAAAAAAAATTTCCCTATTTTTCATGCAATTTGGACGGATAATTTCTTTGGGTTACGGGTTTTTGTCCAGCCCTACACTTATTTGACAAAAAAATCTCAATCTACGTACCTTTTAAAAAAGGGAAGATATAGGGATAAGATTGTAATTTAAATTTAATTATTAAAAATATCCTATTATTCCCTTTTCCGTTTCGGCTACTACAATTAGCTCATTCCCTCGCTGAACCAACAGAGAACATCATCGTATGAGAGTGGGTTCTCTCCATTATAAATTTCCTCTAGTTTAATCTTGACCACTTGTTTTTTACCGTAGCACAATAAATATTTAATTAAAAAATAAATCAATGGTCATGATGCAAAATTTACTCCCTCCCGTGGAACTCATACGGGAGAGGATCACAGCTATGATGTAATATGAGACTTAACACTTGTTTATTACATTTGCTTGCAATGAAATTTGTCATGGATTTATCAATTATTACCCCTGGTAGCAAGCAGTATGAGGTACTCAAAATCGAAGATCACAGTTATTACCAAGTTCAAAATAACAATCAGATCGTGCTAACAAAATTTGCAAAAATCAGTTACTATAAAAATCCTGTTTTGAAAAAAATTCCTCAAAGTTTCTTCAATCAAAAACTAAAAATGTTTCTTTTGTGTTGTAAGCAAATGGACTAATGAAAGTCTAAAAGATGGAAGAAGCGTAGATTTTGGTGTTGGCCGGATGAACAAGCAAAGTTTTCTCTTTTCAAAGAGATTGTGCAACTGGAGACTAATGAGAGAGAGAATAACATTTAATCACAATTGAACAAAGAGTATATATAAGGGTGCTTTTGTCCAAAGCACATGGGTGTAGCATGCTAACACACACTAAGACATTATATATTCATTTTAATTTTGCTAGCTATTGTATTTTAATGAAACCAAAATAAATCTCTATATGTATGGTATGGTTTATTTGAATTGTTTGAGGGTGATTCTCATTTCAGATGCGAGAATATGAGGTCTATGCAACTCTTCACAAGGAAAACAGAACTTTCTTGTAGTTGAACATTTGGCAAATGGCATTGACTATATAGAAAATACTTATTTTAATGTCACTTTTATGATTTTTTTAATTAATAATGTCACTTTCATGATTCAACAGGGTCTTGTTACTGTTTTTTAGAGTTGTTTGTACTACTTAATTATTTATCAATAAAATTTTCTATTCAAAAAGAAAAAGAAAATTGCCACTTTTATTGATTCATCAATTAGTTAAATTTCAATAGAGTAAAAGAGATGCAGACTCAATATTTCACCCACCAATTCGATATTTATTTTAATCAAACTGATTTAGTACATAGCTACAAAACCTTATTTAGTACTCCAAATAAGGCTTACATAGTACACAAAACAAGACCATACAATACATCGAAATTAACAATAGAGAAACACAATAAAAAACATACGAAATGACATAGAAAGACGATCTACAAAGATATAAGTTAATTCCCTTTAGTTATGAAGGTGCGTCTTTCAACCAACCATCAAGATAACCTTTATTCGAGTAGTGGGTGGATTTTTTCTTTCTAAACTCGCCTATCTTTCAACCAACCATCAAGGTAAACTTGGTTGGGGTTGGATTTTGCTTGTCCATCTTTCAACCATCCATCAAGATAAACTTTGTTTGATTTTTCTTTGTGTCCATCTTTCAACCATCCATCAAGATAAACTGGGTTTGAGTTCTTTGTTTGGCTGTCCTTCAACCAACCGTCAAGGTAAACTTGGTTGGAGTTTTCCTTTTTGCCATATTTCAACCATCCATCAAGATAAACTGGGTGTGAGTTCTTTGTTTGGCCGTCCTTCAACCAACCGTCAAGGTAAACTTGGTTGGAGTTTTCCTTTTTGCCATCTTTCAACCATCCATCAAGATAAACTGGGTTTGAATTCTTTGTTTGGCCGTCCTTCAACCAACCGTCGAGGTAAACTTGGTTGGAGTTTTCCTTTTTGCCATCTTTCAACCATCCATCAAGATAAACTGGGTTTGAATTCTTTGTTTGGCCGTCCTTCAACCAACCGTCAAGGTAAACTTGGTTGGAGTTTTCCTTTTTGCCATCTTTCAACCATCCATCAAGATAAACTGGGTTTGAGTTCTTTGTTTGGCCGTCCTTCAACCAACCGTCGAGGTAAACTTGGTTGGAGTTTTCCTTTTTGCCATCTTTCAACCATCCATCAAGATAAACTGGGTTTGAGTTAGAGGACTTTGCTTGGCTGTCTTTCAACCAACCATCAAGGTAAACTTGGTTGGATTTTTCCCGACTATCTTTCAACCAACCATCCATATATCTAGCAAAGCTTCCTTGGCCATTCTACAATGCAATTGAAATCAAGGAGTATTAATGAACGACAATTCAACTACATAATTTTGTTGGTATATATGATCACATACAAACACATGTGTTTTATAAGAGACACATTCTGCTGCATTGTGAAGACAAATATAGAAAATTGGTACAAATCTGAAACTAAATATAGGGAACAATAGCTCCCTGTTTACTGAAATTGAAAATTAGGGAACAATGGGAATCATTTTAGTTTGTGAAATTATTTACTATTTTTTAAAATTTTACAAACTAAATGAAGTATACTATTTTGAATTTCAATACAGCAATAAAGAGCATTTTATCAAATCAATTCGATCAATACAAATGTTGACAGTTGAGCAAATGCACAAAATACAACTAAACTGAAGGATCATAAGAAACTTGCATGCAATAATTGGTGTTCTTCAATTTATTTTATTTTTTTGAAAGGGCTAAAATTTTATTAATCACAAGCACTAGAAGTGCCAAAAGAATACAAAACTGGAGATTCCCACTAAGGGGAAAGCACAACACGCAAAATAAAAGGCCACACCAGACCAAGGAAAAAACAAACTGAACACACCAGCCAAAATAAAAACCAGCAACATGGAACAACATAAAACAAGCAGGGAGAAAAGCAATCGTGTTCTTCAATTGCTAATAAAGATGAAAATTTGTGATGAATTGTGATAAATAAATGATGAAAATTACAACTGTAAAGATGCAAACATGCATGCAAGTGAATTACTTACGAGAATGAAGAGCAGGAAGACAAAAGGAAGGAGAGACAAAACAAATCTGCGCGCCATATCTTACAGCTATGTTAATTGATTACTGCGAGGGATGAATTGAAGTACAAGTGAAGTGTGCTTTTTATAGGTGAATGAGTACAAAAACGACAAATAAGAATCACATGCATTAAGTTTATTGCAATATTTTTATTCAACACTTATTTAATGAGCTCTGTTTGAACCAACCAATAAGAGCTAATGCATGCGAATTAAACAAGTCTTAAATAACTCATTTTCAGATCATGTGAATTCTGAACCATTTTTCTATCTTGATATTGATGTTAGTCCGATACTCATTGGCGATTATCAAATAAAGCCAATGTGGGGAACTAGGGAACTTCCCATGTTTGTGCATAGGAGGCCAACAACAGACTAGGAATTCACAACATAGCCAAAGAGTTTTGGATAACTATGGTATGCATGCTTGACAAGTGTGGATACTTGTTTAAATAGTCTCACGACAATTAATTAGGATAAGTACAGGATTTGCATGCTTGACAAGTATGGATACTAATTTTTTAAAAAATTGTTATAGTCTACAAACATATGACACGACACGAACAATGGCACATTGACACCGATAATAATTTGATAAAATAGCAATAATTCAATATAATCATAAATGTCATCGACACTGTCCGACTCGGTAATTTATTCTAATTTATTCTTTTGATAATTTAAGTATTTATCCATCAATCAATAAAAACTAGCTAAAAGTATGTGAAATAAAAGTCGATTATAAGTTAGTTGTGTGTACAAATCTATTTATGTGGCTTGTTCGCATTCTCATATATTTCTTTTTATAAAGTTCTCATTGATTGTTAGGTAAAGAATAGAGTATATCTCACATTTTTTTTATTTGTATTTGTTCATTAAAAGGTTCCAATATTGGATCTGTTCTTTTCTTTAGAAAATATCTTATAGAGACTTATGATTAGTGGAGAGACATAAAATTAATATGACAGATGTTAGTAGTTATTTTCTTTGAATAGTTGTGAATTATTTAAAAAAGCAATATAGATATTAGATACCGCCAAACTGCTACTTAAAAAATTGTTATAGTGGCATTTGAAAAAGCAATATAGATATTAGATATTGTCAAGGAATATAGATATTAGACACTTTTATAATCTAACACTAAAAGTGTAAAATTATAATTAGGAGTAATTAAAATTAGGGAGAAAGCATCAATTTTTTTCTTTGCAAATAAGCTCGTACATGAGTTGATTTCTCTAAATCAATCAATGTTAAATAGTGGCAGACTAATTTCAAAGATATAGTGAATTAATTAAGAACTTTTTTTAAAAGAGGTTTAAGATAAAAGATTGTGGTAGAACAATTAAGGACAACAATTGCAAGGGTACAATTAAGAGAGGTTTTTTGTGTTGCTATTGTTTTTTGGGTGCTGTTGTTAATGTAGCAGCTGCCTTTTTGTTGCCTGGAGTGTTTTTCTCTCCTTGTTCTATTTGTATCGCCTCTTGCCCTGCTTTTGTAGTGCGTGGCTTAATAATATTCAGCTATTAATAAAAAATGTGGAGATGACGAGCAATACGCATAGTATAAAATAAAAGGTTCATAGACTTTTACTTCATAGGCTCATATAAAGTAAACGAGTTTTACGTTACCAAAAAACTTGACTTTTTACCCGTCACGTCAGTAAAAGGGGGTAAATAAAAAAAATTTTGCAGCGGATAATTTAAAAAAAAAAAAAATTACAGGGGGTAACGCAAAACTCGCCTACTTTGCAGGGGAAAGCTATGAAGCACAGACTCCGACACAGACACCGCGACACGACACGGACACTCCAACACCGTTATGTAAAAATATAGGACACCGACACTACTACATATTAATAAAATATTTAAATTAAGAATTAAAATATATACATATGTATCAAAGTTGAGCAAGTTTTTCATTAATTTTTGTTTTTAAGAGAATATACAATAATACATTTGACATTTATTCATCCATTTACTGTAAAAAAACTAAAAATAATGTAATCTCTTTAATCTCTCATTGATCAACATTATTGTTTCGACGCATCTTTAATTCTTATAATAAATATGTTTAAGGAGAGTAAGCAAAGAAAAATAATAATTTTTTGGGTACTTAACCGGTACAGAGTGTTTTATAAGCGTCGGACACCGATCTAATGAGTGTCGGAGTAAAGGAAAAAATGATTTTCTTGGACACCTATCCGACACCGTGACACGCCTAATCATAAAGGTGTCCGTGCTTCATAGCTTAAAAGCCTATTAACCCTAAAATAAATATCCTGAGAATTATTATGACTTACAAAGATCACAATATAAACCTTGGATAAGGCCACTCTAAGTATCTCTAAGTAATCCTCTGCAACAATTTCAGAAATTGCGACCAGTATCGTAATATAAACTATATATGGAAAGTTTAAGGAAAAAAAATCTCGAAATTTTTGTTGGGAAAATATTTAATGAAAAGTTATTTCTCAAAGTTTTCGGAAAAAAATCCTCAAAAATTGTTTTGGAGTAATCTAGGGTAAAAGATTTTAAAATTTTTGGTAAAAATAAGTACCAAAGTTTTTTTCGAAATTTATTTCAAAGTGTTTATGAGAAAAAGTTCTCGAAATATGTTTCGGGAGGTTTTTGGGAAAATATCCTCAAACTTTTTTGGAAAAAAATTAGATTTTTTTTCGAGAAAAAAAGTTATGGAATTTTTTGGTAAAAAAATAAGTGCCGAAATGTTTCTCGAAATTTATTTCAGAATGTTTCTAGGAAGAAATTCACGAAATTTGTTTCGGACAATTTTCAGGAAAAAACCCTCAAAACTTTTATGAAAAAAAAAAGTTATGGAATTTTTCTCAAAAAAAAAATCTGAAAATTTTTGGACAAAAAAAGTGCCGTAGTATTTGTCGAAATTTATTTTAGAATATTAGTACAATATTTTTACTTTTTTTTTAATGTTTTTAATGGGCCAATAATCACTTTCTAGGATGCAAACTAAGAATTGAATTCACTTTTTAGGATGTGAATCTTATGAAAATCAATTTATTTTGTCTTCTTCTCCCTTCTCTCATCTCCCATGAAATAATTTTGATCGAAACACAGTTCGCAAGTTCAAGTGTGACCCTTCATTCACCCCCAAGAAAATATTTCGAATGGAACACTATATAAGAGCTTGAGTAAAAAAAAAAAAAGAGATTTCAATTTATAGAATTATACGGTGTTTGTGTGTGTGTGTGATTGATCGATATTGTCATAACTACTCCAGTGGCAAATTAAAATATGATATTGGGACGGTTGTCAAATTTTTATAAGGTTCAATATTTAAAGTGCAAACTGATCGCACTCCAAATAACGAACTGTATTTCAGTTCGCACTCTAAATAACAAGTGACAATATTTTTAACTCAAACCCAACGTTTCCGCCCCCTAGATGAAAAAAATCATGAATAAAAGAGTTCACTTTCTGGAATGCAAACTCTGTTTTTTCATGATATATATTTTTAACTTTAACGTTTTAAACTATTTTTTAAAAGAAAAAAGCAAATACTAAATTAAAATAAAGGAGAGGAAAGGTAATGGAAAAGGGAAAATGAAAAATTGTTTAAGAAAGAGAGTTTAAAGAAGTAAAAAAAAAAAGGTAAAGGTAGAGTGAATATTATCCGTACGTAGGACCTGAAAAGTTTATGGATGTGTCAAGTTAAAAAGATTTCGAAAGTTTATATATATATATATATATATATATAATCGAACACTACTAGAAATTTGTTATTTTCCTGCGGATTTTCCTGCGGAAAATAATTCGCAGGTATTCCTAAGGATTTTCCTGCGGATTTCCCACTCAGAATACATTTCCTACGGATTTTAGTACTTCAGGAAAATCCGCAGGTATACCTAAGGATTTTCCTGCGGATTTTACACTTAAGACTCATTTCCTGCGGATTTTGTTATTTTAGAAAATTCCGCAGGTATTTCCAAGGTTTTTCCTGCGGATTATACTACTTCAGAAATTCCGCAGGTAACTTTTGAATTTTTTTATTTCAGAAAGTTAATAGACTTTTTATTTCTGACAAAATCAAAATTAATAGACACCTTCCCACAAAAATCGTGTTCCAGAATGTTCTCTACTGTGAAATCACAAAAGCTCTCTACTTCTCCTGTAAACCCTAACCCGCCGCCATCTCACGGAGCAACTCCGGCCACCGCGACGCTGAATAAGCCTCCTCCGGTCATCATCCCTCTTCATCGTGGTTATCCACTTCCGGTTATCTTCTCGATTTCATTTTGCAAAACCTTAAATAGGATGAACACTTATCGATTCACGCGTTCATCTTCAACTTTCAAACCTTCGCTGCATCGTTCGAATGTTTCATCTTTCACTCTCATCCTTCATCTTTCAATCTTCCAAATCGATCTAAATCAATGGAATCGTTCCAATCGCTCCTCAATCGTTAGAATCCAAATCATTCACTCTCAAATCCTTCCAAATAGACAAAATCAAGCACTGTCACGGAAGTTCCGGCGAGGTTCTTCCTCATTGTTATTCACAGGTATCGTTCATATGTTATTTGATTTCGGCATTTCGAATTTCTGGATTCTGAGCAATTTTTATTTCGATTTTTAATTTAATTTGTTCTTGTTGATTGAATTAAATGCAAAGTTCAAACTGTGCTTCTATCTGTTTTGTGATTTTTTCAAAAATCTAGTTAGGGTTTAGTCAATGCTGCTTAAATTAAAGTCAATCCTTGATTTGTTGTCTATGCCCTAGTATATTACTTCTATGAAAGTGTATTTTGTTCTGTGATTGAAATTGTTTCTCTGATGTGTTAATTTAATCATGTATATTAGTGAACTATCAACAAGAACTAATGAAATTGTTCTGTGTTTAACTCTGGGCTTACTTCATTTTAATTGTCTCAGGTATATGAAGGGATGAATAAAGAAATAATGGATGCTATATCTGCTATGGTATTTCTAGCTTCCTTTTCTATATGTTTGTTACTTATAAATTTATAGACAAGTAATAGATTTCTTAGTTCAATTTTTCTGAACCGATATACATAAAATTGTATTAGAAACAATATAATAATGGGAACATGTTTGGATTGACAAATCAAGAGATGCTTGACTTTATTAGTGAACTATCTAATGGTTTTACACTTGCATTGGAAAAAATGGTTTCTCTATCTGAGAATTTCTTTAATGATGCCTTATGTTTCTTGACTTAATTATGCAGTTTTTTTGTATAAGAACTTGTAGTTTTTTTAAAAAATATATAAGAATTGTGCAGTTGAATGATGGTAATTTAATTATCTTCATAATGCTGCTATAGTCAATCCAAATTAGCCATTTGCTTTAATCTTTGTTGTTTTCTTTCATTCAGGTTGAGATGATTGGACTATCATTTCAGTCCATTAATCATTATCTTGGATCGTATAAATATCCGATACTAGAAGAAACTCGAGCGAGTCTATGCTCAAGTACGGAACTCATTTACCAAGCACCTTTATGGAAGAGTAGTTGGACTTAAATTGGCTAAACCATTTCACAACAAAAATGATAATGAAATGGACAAACCAGTCAAAAACAAACTGTATAACTTGAAAATCAACCGCTGGGAAAACAGCTTTGTTCATCGCGGAGAGCCTTACAAAACATTACCTGGAGATGTTTTGGTTTGGGCTGATTGTAAACTGGAATCAGCGAATGATCTGCAAAGATTCGGAAGAATGTGGTGTTTTTTGTCAATTGTGAAGACAGAAGAGAATGATGGTGAGAATATTGATTCTGTTTGTTTTAAAGTGATTGCTTCGAAAGATCTTGACCTTGATGAGTTAAGATACAAATCTCTATACATTGTTTTCTTGACAAATGTTGGCTCTAATAGAAAAATCTGGAGTGCTCTCCACATGACTAGTGGTAATGTGAAGCTATGCAAACAAATCCTATGCAACAGTGATGATTTGGTAAGTAACTTGATGTAGGATTTAAGCATTTATATTCCATTCATATAACATCGACATTTCATATTGAAGTTATGTCCGAGTATCCAACACTGACACATTGACATTTGACACTGTAATGTTTTATTGGTGTCAATGTATCATGTCAGTGTCGGTGCTGTGTTAGGTGTCCGCTCATGTGTGCCTCGCGTTAGAGCTTCAAGATTTATGTATACTAAATTAACTGATTTTTTTTCCGGGAAACCTTTTGGCGATTGATGAAGCCGCACAACTCAAAGAGTGCGAATCGGTCATACCTTTACAACTTCCGGGAATCAGCCACGCCTTTACCTCTAGAATGATGATGCACAAGAAAAAGAGCAGATGATGCAACAATTACAAAGGCAAGATCAGGAGATGAAAGAAACCAACCAAAAGCTCTCTTCTTTGATGCAACACCTTGGGTTTACTGGATTTCATCATCTAGAGGTAAGAGGGGTAGAGTGTGATTTCATGAGGATGAGCCATTGGAAAGGAGAGAAATAATTTTCTCTCATCCCAAGCTTTCCAACATACTTTTTATATTTTTGGGGTTTTATGGGAGTTTCTAAAAATGATGCCTTTATGTTTATTGTAGATGATTGTGATGATTTATGAGTTAGATGATGTTTCTAAGGGATTAAAATGGGTACTTGAGTGCTGATGTTAATTTTTGAGTTTTACTTGGTTTAAATTGTTGTAGTAGGGTATGATATGTGATTTTGAGCAGAGTTACTTACACTGTGCTTATCTATCTTAAGTACCAATACGTTAGATTGAAAATGTGACTGGTTTTTTGGCTATTGCAGCATGTACCTGTAATGATTGAACATTCTGTCATGAGTTAATGACTGAAATATCCATATATCAATAGCTGGCTGTCAAGGTAAGATTTTTTTTGTATACATTTGTTAGGATAGTTCTTGTCTCAGTCTTCTTCCAGCAGCTGGTGCCATTGGGTTTGACTCCTAATGAGGTCAATTCATATGTAAAACATGTGAAATGGCTGGTATATCTTGCCTTTAGATAAAATAATATTTAGTAGGATCATTTCTAGTTTATCTTGCCTTTAGTATATCTTGCCACTGAGTTTTGCTCTTAATGGTCAATTTTATTTCGCCTCCTAATGGTCAATTATATTTCACTAGTATCCAGACCCGTGCCAAGCACGGGTAAAAATGCGTTTGTAGATTTATTGACTTATAAAAAAATATTTTAATATGTTTTACTTTAGACTGAAAACTTAAATTTTTTATTGCTTATGGAAAATGGTTTATATAACGAAACAAATATTTACAATCTTATATAATTTAAATAATAAAAATGACACTATGTGATAAAAACTAATGAAGCCTTAAAATATTGATAACCAAAATTATAGGATTCCGTTGCAACGGACAAAGTAATAAAAATCTTATAATAAAATAGAACTAAAGATATATATATATATATATATATATATATATATATATATATATATAAATGTGATAAATTATAACCTGTTTTTACCAAGTGATAAATTATAACTTGATTTAAGTTCATGATTTAAAATGATGACAATAACATAAAAAATATTACACAATAGATTTTGAATTGAATAATAGTAAACTCCCGTATAAATTACAAAAAAATAAATAGGTTGTTGTCTTACTATATCAATGAAAATATAAGTCTCATATTAATATATACGTCAAAATATATGCTTCCATATAAATTATAAAAAAGTTGCTCCATATTAATATATGAATGTGAATATAAACTTAGTACAAATAAAAATAGCATCCCATATATAAATTATAACTTGATTTAAGTTCATAATTTAAAAAATTCTATAATAAAATAGAACTAAAGATATGTATAAATAATTGTGATAAATGATAACTTTGATTTAAGTTCATAACTTAAAAAATTCTATAATAAAATGGAACTAAAGATATGTATAAATAAATGTGATAAATGATAATTTGATTTAAGTTCATAAAATGATGACAATAAAATAAAAAATATTACATAATAGGATTTGAACTGAATAATAGTAGTCTCTCGTATAAATTACAAAAAGATAGGTTGTTGTATTACTATATCATTAAAAATATAATAGAAAAAACAACTATGATACATTTATAATTTGATAAAAAAAACGAACTATAGGAATCATTCCTAAGAAAATCTATGACTATACATAAATTTTACAATTAGTTTTTATCAACAGAATGTTATTTTAATTATTAAATTATATAAGTTTGTAAATATTTATATAGTTGTTATTAATTATCTTCCATTAGAAATTAAAATTTTCTATTTTCAATTTAAAGTAAAATTTATTATTTAAAATCAATTCTCGTATTAACATTTAAGCATAAATATAGGTTCCAGTTGAAATAAATAAAAAATGGTCTTCCTATTAATATATGACTAAAAATATAGTAACCTGTATCGATTTGCCACAATATGGTTAGATACAATGCACTGGCAACATCCGCAGTGAAGGAGGTCCTTCAACACCTCCCACCCCATCGCATGTTGTGACGTCCATTTTGTAAAAATTATAAAATAAATAGGTCTTCATATTTATATATGAGTAAAAATATAAATCAAAGTAGAAATTATAAAAAACAGAGTCATCCATATTAATGCACAAGTAGAGATATATGATCCCGTAAAAATTACAATAAAAAATAGGCTATCATATTAATGTATGACTTGAAATATAGGCCACATGGAAATTAAAAAAAAAAAAAGAGGCTTTTGTATGAATATATGAGTAGAAAAGTAAAATAGATCCCGTATTAATATATGAAAAGAAATATAAGTTTATATAGTAATTAAAAAAATAGTCCTCGTATTAATATGAGTAAAGATATAGATTTCGTAAAAATTACAAAAAAAAAAGTGGGCCTTCATATTAATATATATTAATAAAAAATCCTTCGTATTAATATGTGAGTAAAAATATATGCACCCATAGTCATTTTTAATAAAAAAATAGGAATTTGTATTGATTATGAGTAGAAATACAGATCTCGTAGAAATAAAAAAAAAAAAGATCTTTGTATTAACATTAGTAGAAATATAAACTACAATATAAATTACAAAAAAAAAAAAAAAGATCCCGTATTAATTTATGAATAGAAATATAGGTTCTCGTTTAAATAAAAAATAATCATCGTAAGAGTAACATATAAATTCCGTAAACACTACAAAAAAAAAAAAAGGATAGCCTCCGTATTAATATATGAGTACAAAATAATATAAATAAAAATATAAGTTACCTAAACATAAAACATAGGTCTTCCTATGAGTTGGAATATTGGTCACGTAAATTAAAATTGTAAAAAAAAAAGCTTTCTTATTAATATATGATTAAAATATAAACTAAACTATAAATTAAAATAAAATAAAACAAACCTTGTATTAATATGAGTAGAAATATAGGCCTCAATAGAAATTAAAAAATAAAATATTATCATATTAATATGTGTGAAAATATAGATTTTATAGAAATTAGAAGAAAAAAATTGGTCTTCGTATTAATATCCCGTAGTAATTAAAAAAATAGTTCACATATTAATATATGAGTAGAAATATTGATTCCGTGAAAATTACAAAAAATAAGTTTGCCTAATAATATATAAATAGAAATATATATCCGCATAGAAATTTTTTTAAAAAAATAGGCCACTTAATTGATGAATGTGTGCAATACTAAAAAAAAATTCATCAATTACGCACATAAATATGGTTTTACTAAGAATCTGCATTAATTAAGTAAAAAAAAAAAACCTGCATTAATATGATTAATTTCCTAAATGATACAGTTTTTAATATGCATTAATATGATCGATATCATCATTCATTATATCAATGTATACAAATTTAAAAATCAGTATTTAAAAATTGAATTTTTTCTTGTTGCGGAAATTAAAGGAAGGTTGAGATTCTTGACCAATTAAAAAAAAATGGAAGGTTGAGATTTGCTTAGATTCTGAGTATGTGACTATGTAATTATTTCAGGTAAAATCAAGGAGAAGTGTTGGTTATAGTAATCAGGTCATATGATAAGAGAGAGAAAATGAAATCGATTTATATATGTTTTTTTGTTCCTTATAGAGAATTGTTTTTTACAGCTTATAGAGAATTATAAATTACTTAAAGTTTCAACTTTTTTTTTACTTTAGGTTTAATAAGAGAATGATAATTTCTAATTGTCATGTAATTCATGTGTCATGTGTATTCTTTCATGATATACTTTGTTAATGTTTAAACTTTATATATATATTGATATTGATGAAACCAAACAAATAGAGAATGAAAGATGAAAAATAAAAAGAATAAAAAGTAGAGTTCTAATTTTTATTTTACAACAACATAAAAGTCCAGTTGAACATATAAGATAAATATAATAATATTTCATCTACTCAAGAGTTGATTTTTGAGAGATGGTGCAATTCTACTCAAAAGTGGATGCTTGTAACATAAGATGTGCATTTTCTTTATTTTTGACCTATTTTAAAACAATAGACAATCATATATTAAGTATAAGTGTACTCACAACAAAGAGTTCAATATGACACAATTAGTATAGTCATAATCAAAAAATAATCACAATCAATATATTATAAGCAAAAAATAATAACAAATGCATAAAAATTATTAATATTAACAAATGCTCATAACAAAAGTGATTCCAATAGATGAATGTAGACTATTACAGCAAGCAATTTGATATGTTTCAATATTATGAGAAGGTTTCAACTAAAGATGAATAGATCGGAAAGAAATTAACAAAAACACTGGTAAAATGAAATGGTAGTATATGGGTTTATATAGTAAATTTTATGATTTGAATTGGTTACTACAAATATAATAATAATGGAAAATCATAACGATTTAATTGTATTACCAAAAACATAAATGTTAATGGGAAATCATTCTATTCTTTGACCAAAATAGGAAAAATCATAATTATTTTCATTTTTATAAAAATTATTATTACATTAATTGCTAAATGAAGGAGAATAGAGAGCAATGTTAGAATGTCATGTGTACAAAAGACCTTGAAAAAAAGGTCCCAAATAATTTTTTTGTAAGGTTTTGATCATAATTCATAATTTAAAATAGCTATTTTTTTAAGGTTTTGATCAAAATTCAATATAGCTATTTTTTTAAGGATTTGCTTAAATATTTTTTTTATATTGTCTTTGCTTATGTGGTGTGATCTGTACCAAAAAAAGTGTATTATTTGCCTTCTCGGTATGATATATAAAAAAAACATTTATTTGAGAGGATTGAATTGCTAGCAATATTATAAAATATCATAAAAAAGAAGTTAAAGTATCAATTTAAAAGTAATCCATGTCAATATAATTTATAAAAAAAGAGTCATTATAAAGTCAATAGATCAAAATCCACGGGTTACTTTTTATTTTTAAAAAATAGATATTATTTTGTGAATCAAAATAATATACATTATTAAAAATAGATTATATCATACTTACGTAAATTAGAGATTGCCTAAAATTAATTGCTTAGAGATTGCCTTAGAGAATTAATTGCATAATTTTAGTACCACTTTTTATTATGCTTGTACTTTAATCTTTTTTTTCTTCTTGAATCAAATCATTTAATTCATTAATTGCCAAAACAATATGGGAGAAGAGTCATTGTGGGATTGCCACGTGTACTATAGGCTTTGAGGAAAGGCTCCTAAATAATATATATATAGATTAGCTAAGTATATGTCATTGGTTTTGATGTAGACATTTATTGATTTTTGTAGGATCTGCTCTTGGTCTATCAATGAAGATGGTGATGATGAGTACAATCATGATAACAACAATCAATATCATATCAATTAGGATTTATTTTATGGTTTTGAGTTCATATAAAACATGATTTATTTATTTTTTTAAGCAGGTCAATAGAGTTGTTTAAATAGACATCTATTCATGAATTTTTATTTGTAACTTGGTTGTAAAAATAGTTTATATTTTTTAATGTTTGTGAATGAGTTTTGATGAATGATATATTGCACTCAATAAAAAAATACAGTACTTTAATTTATTCTAAATTTTAATATTATTTCTATATGATTTTTTTTATCAATCAAAATGATTTTCTGTGTGCTGGAAACTAAAAAAAATTATTATTGCAAAAAAAAAATCCCAGGGGAATTTCCTGCGGATTTATCTGCGGAAATGCGATTTTTGCGAAATTTCCTACGGATTTATCTGCGAAATCATATTTTCTGGGGAATTTCCTGCGGGTATTACTGCGGAACTACCTGCAGATATTCCGCAGGAAAATTTGCTACGGATTTGTTCTCGTTTTCGGAAGAAAATTCCGCAGGAAAATTTCCTGCGGATTCCAAAAATCGCAGGAAACAATTACCTACAAAGGTTTTAGCTGGGAACCTAAATCCGCAGGAAATTCCGCAGGTTTCCTGCGGATTTTTTTCCCAAATCCGCAGGAAAATCCGCAGGAAATAGGCACATTTCTAGTAGTGGAATTAGTTTACGAGTCAAACGAGTTGAACTATATATAATTTATGTTTAGCTCATTTATTTAACGAACTTAAATTTTAACTCAAATTCAACTCATTTGATTCATGAATAAAGTTCACGAGTCAATTATCCAAAGTTTCTTCGATCACAAACTAAAAATGACATACCACATCACATTTGCTCAAATTTGCCCGTTAAAAGAAAATACCACATCAAATTTTATTAATTGTTCCATCAGGTGGTTTTGTTCTCTTCGTATATCAGGTGAGTGAGTTCAAACATTCTCTACAACTCTTCTTATCTACCTTTTCCTTGTAAATTCTAATTATATTTGCTACTTGGCAGTGGGCGCTCCTATTTTTTGCGTCTATAAAAAAATATACCATATTGTATTGTGTACCTTAGAATTCTGTTTTGTTGCAGCTAGTGACATAGTCTTGCATTCATCATTTTCCTTTTTGTGATAAGATGTGCTTTGTCTTGTGTTATAGGATGAAGCCTAGTGTTGGTGCGGTTACTATTTTTTAGAGTTGTTTGTACTAGTTATTTATCAATAAAATTTTCTATTTGGAAGGGAAAAGAAAAATGCCACTTTTGTGATCAGTTAGATAAATTTTGAAGAGTAAATAGATGCTGTCTCAATATTTCACCCACCATCTGATGTTTATTTTAAACAATGATTTAGTACATAGTTGCAAAACCTTATTTAGTAATCCAAATAAGGCTTTACTTAATTAGTACACAGAAACAAGATATTACAGCACTTGGAAATTAACAACAGAGAAACAACAAACATACGAAAGGACACAGAAAAACAATCAACAGAGACATAAGTTAGTTCCCTTTTAGTTCTGAATGTGCATCTTTCAATTAACCATTAAGATAAGCTTTATTCTACTAGTGGATGGATTTTTTTCTTTCTAAACTCGCCTATCTTTCAACCATCCATCAAGATAAACTGGGTTTGAATTCTTTGTTTGGCCGTCCTTCAACCAACCGTCAAGGTAAACATGGTTGGAGTTTTCCTTTTTGCCATCTTTCAACCATCCATCAAGATAAACTGGGTTTGTGTTCTTCGTTTGGCTGTCCTTCAACCAACCGTCAAGGTAAACTTGGTTGGAGTTTTCCTTTTTGCCGTCTTTCAACCATCCATCAAGATAAACTGCTTTTGAGTTCTTTGTTTGACCGTCCTTCAACCAACCGTCAAGGTAAACTTGGTTGGAGTTTTCCTTTTTGCCATCTTTCAACCATCCATCAAGATAAACTGGGTTTGAGTTCTTTGTTTGGCCGTCCTTCAACCAACCGTCAAGGTAAACTTGGTTGGAGTTTTCCTTTTTGCCATCTTTCAACCATCCATCAAGATAAACTGGGTGTGAGTTCTTTGTTTGGCCATCCTTCAACCAACCGTCAAGGTAAACTTGGTTGGAGTTTTCCTTTTTGCCATCTTTCAACCACCCATCAAGATAAACTGGGTTTGAGTTCTTTGTTTGGCCGTCCTTCAACCAACCGTCAAGATAAACATGGTTGGATTTTTCCCGACTATCTTTCAACCAACCATCCATATATCTTGCAAAGCTTCCTTGGCCATTCTACAATGCAATTGAAATAAAGGAGTATTAATGAACGACAATTCAACTACATAATTTTGTTGGTATATATGATCACATACAAACACATGTGTTTTATAAGAGACACATTCTGCTGCATTGTGAAGACAAATATAGAAAATTGGTACAAATCTGAAACTAAATATAGGGAACAATAGCTCCCTGTTTACTGAAATAGAAAATTAGGGAACAATGGGAATGATTTTAGTTTGTGAAATTATTTACTATTTTTTAAAATTTTACAAACTAAATGAAGTATACTATTTTGAATTTCAATACAGCAATAAAGAACATTTTATCAAATCAATTCGATCAACACGAATGTTGACAGTCGAGCAAATGCACAAAATACAACTAAACTGAAGGATCATAAGAAACTTGCATGGAATAATTCGTGTTCTTCAATTGCTAATATAAAGATGAAAATGAGTGATGAATTGGGATAAATAAATGATGAAGAATACAACGTTAAAGATGCTAAAATGCATGCAAGGATGAAAAATACTTACAAGGATGAAAAGCAGGAAGACAAAAGGAAGGGGAGACAAAACAAATCTGCGCGTCATATCTTACAGCTATGTTAATTGATTACTGCGAGGGATGAATTGAAGTACAAGTGAAGTGTGCTTTTTATAGGTGAATGAGTACAAAAACGACAAATAAGAATCACATGCATTAAGTTTATGTCAATATTTTTATTCAACACTTATTTAATGAGCTCTGTTTGAACCAACCAATAAGAGCTAATGCATGCGAATTAAACAAGTCTTAAATAACTCATTTTCAGATCATGTGAATTCTGAACCATTTTTCTATCTTGATATTGATGTTATAAGTCGATACTCATTGGTTATTATCAAAGAAAGCCAATGTGGGGAAGTAACTTCCAATGTTTGTGCATAGGAAGCCTCATGGAGTCAGGTTTCGTTATTCTAAGTTGCATGAATCTTCCCATGTTTGTGCATAGGAGGCCAACAACAAACTAGGAATTCACAACATAGCCAAGGAGTTTTGGATAACTAGGGATTGCATGTTTGGCAAGTGTGTGGATACTACTCTAAATTGTCTCACGAGAAACACCATTTGATGCCGTTTAACTTGGGTTTGCATGCTTAACAAGTGTGGATACTTTAAAAAAAAATTGTTTAGGCTTTGTTTGGTGCAAATAAGCTAGCTTATAGCTTATAAACTAAAAGATTTGTTTGGTAACAGTTTTTAAAAAAGAATTTATAGTTTATTTTGCTAGCTTATAGCTTATTTTTCAAATGCTATTTTAATTAGCTTATGAGCTTATATTACTGATAGCTTATCATATTTTCTTCTAATTTTACCATTATCATTTTACTTGAAGAAAAAATATATTCATTAAACATATTTTTTTTTATATTATTTCATACTTATAAGCTAGTTCAACCGCTAATTTTATCAAACACAACAAATTCAATCAACTAGCTTATAAGCTATCCGCTATCTGCTATAAGCTAGTTTATCAGTTATCTGCTATTTTTACCAAATAGAGTCATAGTAGTATTTGATAAAACAATATATACTCCTTTCGATGACATTTATAAGCAAAAAAACACTTCAAATTTTGGTCACTATTATAAGCAAAAATTAACTACTTTTAAACTGATTAATACTGTTACTCTTAGTATACCCTTACTTTTCAGAAGGTGCATGCGATTTCGAAAGAAAATAAGGCTTATTTCTAGTAAATTTATTCATGTTTTAAATTATATCAATAAAATTAATTACACTTAACTAAATTCTTTAAACACTACATAAGTAGTTTTTTTTTTCTTATACAAAATAATAGATACCGACTCGTCAAACTATACATATAATGTTTTTTCTAATTTATTCTTTGATAATTTAGAGTATTATATTTACCCATCAATCAATAAGAACAGACTATATGCATATGAAATAAAAGTTATTATAAGTTAGTTGTGAATCTAAATTTATTTATGTGGCTTGTTCTTATAGATTTATTTTTTTAAAGTTCTCATTGGATGTTAAGCAAAGGGTAGTATGTCTCACCTTTTTATATTTGTATTTGTACATCAAAGGTTCCAATAGGATGTGTTCTTTTCTTTAGAAAGTATCTTATAGATCGAAGAAGACTTATGACTAGATGAGAGACATAAAATTCATATGACAACTGATGATATATATTAGTTATTTTCGTTGAATAGTTGTGAATTTTCTAAAAAAGCAATATAGATATTACTAATATCATATTAAATTAGATACCGTTAACTAATCGTTAGTTGGTTCAATATTAATGACGCTAAATTTAGTAGGGAAGATCACAGTTTAATCTCAATAACTATGATCGGAAAGGGGCTGGAGCCACCTGATACCAAAACTAACCCCCAAATTAGATTAAACTGGTGGTAAAAACCAAAATATTAGATACCGTCAAACTATACATATAGCTACTTAAAAAATTGTTATAGTGGCATTTGAAAGATATTGTCAAGCAATATAGATATTATGGAGAAAATTATAATTAGGGAGAATAAAACATCAATTTTTTTTTTTCTTTCTGTAAATGATCTCTCTAAATTGAACAATGTCATATAGCGGCGGACCAATATAATTTTGAAGGTGTAGTAAATTAATTAAGAGTCTTTCTTAAAAGAGGTTTGAGCTAAAAGATTGGTAGAACAATTAAGGACAACAATTGTAAGGGTATGTAGAATTTGTTTATAAAATAATTAACACGATCAAGGTGGAAATGACGAGCAATACACATAGAATAAAATAAACTCCACATCTCAGCACCCTAAGAACTATTGTGACCAAGATCGCAATATAAACTTTGGATAAGGTCACCTTGGGTATCTCTAAGTAACCCGCAACATGTTGAGAAATTGCGACCAAGATTGCAATATAAACTATAGAAAGTTTAAGGGAAAAAATTCTCGAAACATTTTTTGTGAATTTTCTTTTAAAATGTTATTTCACAATTTGTTTTGGAAAGTTTTTGGAAAAAAATCGTCGAAAATTGTTTGAGAAAAATGTTTTGGAGTTATATAGGGAAAAACATTTCAGAATTTTTGGTAAAAAAAGAGTACCAAAGTTTTTCACGAAATTTATTTCAGAGTGTTTATGAGAAAAAGTTCTCGAAATCTGTTTTGGAAAGTTTTCGAGAAAAAAAAAGTGCTGAAATGTTTCTCGAAATTTATTTAAGAATGTTTCTAGGAAAAAATTCTCGAAATTTGTTTCTGAAAATTTTCGGGAAAAAACTCTCGAAACTTTATGGAAAAAAGTTTTGGAGTTTTCTCGAAAAAAAAATTCTAGAATGTTTCTAGAAAAAAAAAAATTCAAAATTTATTTTAGAATGTTAGTGAGGTTGGAATTATATATATTTTTACTTTTTTATTATGTTTTTTGTGGGCCAATAATCGCTTTCTAGGATGCAAACTAAGAATTGAGTTCACTTTTTAGGTTCAATAGTTAAAGTGCAAACTGATCGCACTCCAAATAACAAATTGTATTGCAGTTTGCACTCTAAGCAGTGAGAGACAATATTTCTAATTCAAATAACCCAGCGTATGTGCCCCCTAGATGAAAAAAATCATGAAAACAAAAGTTTGCTTTCTGGAATACGAACTCTATTTTTTCATGATATTTTCCATCTAGGGGCGCATACGTTGGGTTTGAGTTAAATATTTTGTTACTTGTTACATAAAGTGCGAACAGTGCTCGTATATTAGAAAGTGAGGGGTTTAGTTTGATAATCTCAGAGGGTGTTTTAGGAAATACAGGGGGAGCGAAAAATAGAACTCAAAATTAAAAAATATGAGGTTTGACCGAAAAGCAAATAAATAAATAAATAAATAAATAAATAAAAATCTACTAAATATGGACTTAATATTTTGGGGCTTAACAGGGGAACAAATAAAAGGGAATCTTTTGATATGGAATTTTTGAAAATTGCTATTTAGGCTCCCCTTCATTACTCTCAAGCCCTCCATCGTGACAAAAATACCCTTACGAAGGGTTTTGTTAGCTAGGGTACGAAATTACCCAATTTTGTATCCAAGGATACGAAACAATGTTAATCACCTCAATGTCTAATAAGCCCCATTTGACCCAATTAATCCGCTTTGTTCTTACTTATCCCCTCCCACCTCCCCCCATAAAATTTTCCTCTAAATTTGACGCACTTTCTTCCAAACTTGAACTTACATTTTAAGGTAAGAGAGAACAAATATCGGGATAGCATTAAGATCAAGTTAAGGAGAACTATATGTCATCAATGTCAAATAGCGGCAGACCAATCATAAAGGTGTAGTAAATTAATTAAACACCTCTTAAAAGATTGTGGTATCGAAAATAACACGATCAAGGTGAAGATGACGTCGAGCAATACATATAGTATAGAGTAAATTCCACATCTCAGTATCCTGGGAATTATTGTGACCAAGATCGTAATATAAACTTTGGATAAGGCCACTCGAAGTATCTCTAAGTAATCCGCAACAAGTTGAGAAGTCGTTCTTTTTAATATGTTCCATCAACACTAAACTCAAGGGTTTCTATAGGAGGGGGCACTCATTTGATATGAATAGGAGAACCAGAATACCTTCAACAACTATTTGTACTTGGCTAGCTATTTGAAGGAGCCAATTTAATTTGTCGAAGATTGGTGTATTGGTTAAACCTCAATTCATTATGATAATTTCCACAAAGCATTGATAGAAATGCCAAAAAAGATTACTCAACTCCAATTTGTATTTTCAATATCTTCATTGTCAAATTTCATTCAAACCAAGACATGAACCCTAGGCTAAATTTTTTTATATAAATCCCAATTATATAAACCCCAAATATGTTAAGCCCTCTAAATAAAAGAATAGGCCCTAAGGCCTAAAATGAGCCCCAAGTTCCCAATTTGAAATACCATGATTTTTCAAATTTGGGAAAAAAGTATCGGAGTTTTTTCTTCAAAATATCTTTTGAAAAGTTTTGGAGAAAAAGTTCTCTATGAAAGTTGAATTTTATAGAGGTTTTTCTACGAAAGTTTTGGGGAAAAAAAGTACCGAAGATTTTCTATGAAAGTTTCACGGAAAAAAAACTCAATTTTTTTTTCCAAAATGTTATCTCTCAAAATTTGTTTTGAAAAATTTTCGGAAAAAAGTTTTCGAGTTAACTAGGGCAAAAAGTTCCGAAGTTTTTCTCAAAATATATTTCACAATGTTTTTGGGAAAAAATTCTCGTAATTTGTTTCGGACGGTTTTTGGGAAAAAATTCTCGAAACTTTTTCGGAAAAAAAGTTGTGGAATTTTTTGGTCAAAAAAAATGTGCCGAAGTTTTTCTCGAAATTTATTTTAGAATGCTACTCGGAAAAAATTCCTGAAATTTGTTTTGGGAAATTTTCGAAAAAAATCCTCAAAACTTTTATCGAAAAATAGTTATGACTCATAATAGTTATAACTTATGAGTTTTTCTAAAAAAAAAAATTCCGGAATTTTTTGGACAAAAAAAGCATTGAAGTTTCTTCGAAATTTATTTCACAATATATTGGAAAAAAAAAATTGAAATTTATTTTAGAATGTTAATACAGTTATATATTTGTACTTTGTTTTTTAATGTTTTTTGTAGGCCAAAAATAAGTCTTATAGAGAGGCTAAGAGTAAAATTAATATTTTGGGGCTTAACAAGGGGCCGAGAAAGGGGACCTTTTGATATGGGCTTTTTAGATAACCCTAATCACACCCCATTTGACCCCCCTGTCTCTCAATAAAAATTCCCTCTGAATTCGGTCGCACTTTCTTCCAAATTTGAATTGCATTTTAAGGTAACCGAGAAAAATTAAATATCAGGATAACATTAAGGACCGAGTTAAGGAGAACTATACGTCCACCCAAACTCACATACTTGTTTCCCCACGAACCTGGCTTTTTCCTAGGTGAATCCAACATGGGTTTTCAAGTAACAAGATTTCACGGATTCGTGCCGACCGGAACGCCAAGATAGCGAAAAAGGATCAATCCCACTCTAAAATTTAAAAAATCGCTGTCAATCTCATAATCTCCGGAGAGACATTCACCCCCATTTGACAACTCTCAGAGAAATGAACTTTAAGATCCGAAACCATCTCAAAACCTCGAAGGTGTAACCTGTCTTGTATTAGACTCAATAGAGAAATGGTATAGTTTGACTTGTTTGGACCAGTCTTGGTACCTTATTTCTCTTAGTTTACGCTTCCATACATGCTTTCCATCAAGTCAATATCTCACATATCATGATAGTATGTAATGATATCAGTGTTTCTGTTACAGACTCAACAAATTCTAATACAAATTAAATAAGAAAATATAAGTTTCAATTCAAACTCCAACAATACAATCAAGCTTTGATGAATAACTCTATAAACTTGTTGGTGCACAAAGGTGATAAATGAATAGAAAAATAGAATATTATTAAATGCTCTGCAATGACGACTACAAAAGTGAAGATAAAAATGTTTTTAATGACATCAACTACTAGTCTATTTATACACAAAAAAACTAGGTCATAAAGCAACACAACAAAATACTAAAATACCCTCAAAATATAAATTACTTCTAACACCATCCCTTAATTTATATTTACACAAAACAGACAACACCAATTCCATCCCTCAAACGAAGAAATTGATCAGTCTTGATAGCCTTTGTCAACACATCTGCCAGCTGCTTCTGGGTGCTACAGTGCACAACTTCAAGCACTCCATTCTGAACCTGATTCCTCAGAAAATGATACTTGGTCTCAATATGCTTGCTTCTCCCATGCAGCACTGGGTTCTTGGCAAGATTGATTGCAGACTTGTTATCAATCATCAGCTTCAGAGGCTTGTTTACCTCAATCTTCAGATCCTGTAGTAAGTTCAGAATCCACACAGCTTGGCATGCAGTCAGAGCGCCTGCAATATATTCAGCTTCACAGGTTGATAGAGCAACAACAGGTTGCTTCTTGGAACACCAAGAAATAGGACCTCCCAGAAATTTAAACAAGTACCTAGAGGTACTTCTTCTATCAACTCTGTCTCCACACCAATCAGAATCTGAATAACTCAGAAGTTCTGATTCAGTCTTTCTTTCAGAGGGGAATAACACTCCATGCTTCAGAGTCCCCTTGATATACCTCAGAATCCTGACAGCAGCTTGGTAATGGGACTATTTTGGTTTACTCATAAATCTGTTAACCATTCCAACTGCATAGCAAATATCAGGTCTGGTATTACACAAATACCTCAGAGAAACAACCAACTGTTTGAAGGTTGTAGCATCCACATCCTCTCCATCAGAATCAGAGTCCAGCTTCTGATTCGTATCAGAAGGTGTGATAGCAACTTTGCAATTCTCCAGCTTAAATCTCTTCAGAAGCTCAAGTTCATACTTCATCTGATGCAAAATGATTCCTTTCTCAGAATACAGAAATTCCATCCCTAGAAAGTAACTCATTTTTCCAAATCTGTCATCTCAAACTCATTCATCAGAACCTTCTTGAACTTAGCTATCTCTTGTTCAGAACTTCCTGTCAGCAATATGTCATCAACATACAAACATACCAGAATCATATTGCCTTCTGAAGTGTGCTGAACATAAACACCATATTCCAACTCACATTTCTGAAACCCATGCTTTTTGAAAAATGAATCAATCTTCATATTCCAGGCTCGGGGTGCTTGTTTCAATCCATACAAGGCTTTATGTAATCTATACACCATCCCTTCCTGATTCTTTTTCTCAAAACCAGGAGGTTGTGACACATATACCTCTTCTTGTAATGGACCATTCAGAAATGCAGATTTCACGTCTAAATGCATCAGAGGCCAATTCCTGTTAGCAGCTATTGCGATTACCAGTCTAATTGTTTCATGTCTTGCTACAGGTGCAAACACTTCAGAATAATCTAGCCCAGGTTTCTGCAGAAATCCTCTTGCTACTAACCTCGCTTTGTGTTTGCCAATTGATACATCTGGCTTTAGCTTCTGCTTGAAAACCCATCTGACACTGATGGATTTCTTGCCTTTTGGAAGTTCTGACAGCTTCCAAGTCTTGTTTCTCTTTATAGCATCAAGTTCTTCTTTCATGGCCTGCAACCAGACTTGCTGCTTAAGAGCCTCTTCTGTACTCACGGGTTCAGAGTCTACTAACATTGCACACTGAATAACTTCTCCCTCAGAGTCTACTTCAGTGTCTTGCAGCATATCAAAATCTGCAAATCTTCTTGGGATGCTTCTGATTCTCTGTGGTCTCTGATCTTGTTCCACAGAATTTCCTTCAGAAGTTGGGATTCCAGAAGTGCTATCTTCAGAAGTTCTTTCTTCAGAAGTTTCACCTTCAGAGGCTTGTGATTCTGAAGTGTGTTCAGAAGCTCCTTCAGGGCCTTGACCTTCAGAGTCACCTTCAGGACCACCTTCAGAATCTCCTTCAGAGTCAGAGTCTCCTTCAGAGTCTGAATCTCCTTCAGAATCTCCTTCAAGAATTCTCACATCAGAATTGGATTGAGTTTTGCTCCAATCCCAAGTTTCTAATTCCTTCACAATGACATCTCTGCTGAATTCAATTCTATTAGTCTCTGGACAATAGAGTTTGTACGCACCTGTACTGTGGTACCCCACCAATAACATTACTTTGCTTCTATCATCAAGTTTCTGTCTTCTGCCTTCTGGGACATGTTTGTAACAAACAGAACCAAATACCTTCAGATGACTAACACTTTGCTTATCTCCAGTCCACTTCTGAATAGGAACTATTTCCTTCAGCTTCTTCGTTGGACATCTGTTGAGCACATAACATACAGTTGCAACAGCTTCACCCCATAAATTATGAGGAAGCTTCTTCTCTTTCAGCATGCTTCTCACCATATCAAGCAAAGTGCGATTTCTTCTTTCAGCATGACCATTGTGTTGAGGAGTATAAGGAGCAGTAACCTCATGCTCAATTCCATTCTCCTCACAGAAAGTTTTGAACTCATTGGAGTTATACTCACCACCACCATCTGTTCTAAGAATCTTCAGAGTCTGGCCACTCTGATTTTGAACCTTCACTCTGAATTTCTTGAATTCAGCAAACACCTCATGTTTGAATTTTATCAGGGATACCCATGTCATTCTAGTGAATTCATCTACAAATGACACAAAGTATTTATTCCCTCCAATTGATGCTACTGGAAATGGACCACACACATCAGAATGTACTACTCCCAAGGCATGTTTTGCTCTTGGAGCTACTTCTGATGCAAATGACAGTCTTGGTTGCTTCCCTTCCATGCACACCTTGCATGACTTCTCAGGTTTCTTGATTGTAGGAATTCCATGTACCAGATTCTTTGATTTCAGATGTTCCAGGCTTCTGAAGTTCAGATGACCAAATCTTCTGTGCCACAGCTCACTATCCTTCTCAACACTTGTTGCACTAAGGCATTCAGAGTCTGCAGTTCTGACATTCACCTTGAATGTCCTGTTCCTTCCCTGTTCTGACTCCATAATCAGCTTCTGATTTCGATCATACAGCTTCAGAAGATTGTCCTTCATGGTAACTGAAAAACTTTTCTCAATCAATTGCCCCACACTCATCAGATTGCTTTTCATGCCAGGTACATACCATACATTCTGAATCAATGCTGCTTTTCCATTGTTCAGAATAACTCTGACATTTCCCATACCTTCAGCATTAAGGTATTTATCATCAGCACATCTGATCTTTGTACTCTTCCCAGAGTTAAAGTCAACCAACCACTTCTTGTTTCCAGTAAGATGGTTTGAACACGCTGTATCCATATACCACCACTCTGATGAATTCATATCATCAGTTTCAGAAGCCATTAGTAACACAGATTCACCATCAGAGTCATCAGAACTTCTGGCGATATTTGCTTCTTCTGACATTCTTTCCTTGTTTGACCGGCAATCAGCAGCAAAATGGCCAAACTTCTGACAACAGTAACACTGGATCTTCTTCTTGTCAAATCTCTCCTTTCCCTTCTGATACTTCTGCTTATCAGAGGTTGAAGTTTCTGGCTTCTGAACTCCATCAGATCTTCTCTTGGCTTCTGACCAAGACTGCTTCTGATGCTTCTTTCCAGAGGCTGCTTTCAGAGCCTGCTGCTCTACTTCCCTTTCAGAGATTCTCTCAGTCAGACGCAACTCTTGCGCTTCTAGAGTGCTTTGTAGCTCTTCAAGTCTCATAGTACTGAGATCTTTAGAATGTTCTATTGCTACCACAATGTAATCAAACTGAGGGGTAAGGGATCTTAATACCTTCTTAATGATTACTTGTTTTGAAAGTGTTTCTCCACAAGCTTTCATCTCATTAGTGATTAGAATCATTCTGGAGATGTAATCAGGGACTTTCTCGTTGTTCTTCATGTTGAGATTCTCATACTGCTTTCGTAAGGACTGAAGCTTCACCTTCTTCACTGATGCATCGCCACCATAGTGTTAGCCTGTATTTTCGACAGGCATTAATGAATTGGAATGAGATGATGAAATCTCATTTAATGTATATTATTGCCTTTTAATATTCTCTTGGAAACTGATTCTGGCAATAAATCAAGAGAAAATCAAGGCATTTGACATCAAAGACTTTTAATGTGCAAAGTTGCTTGTCAAAGCCTAGAGTTCTGTCGAATTCGACAGAACGTGTGTTGTCTGAATAAGCTTGTCGAGTTCGACAAGATATTATTTGTGTAAAAGCATATTTTCGACACTAACTGGTAATGGTCGAAAACTATATATATGCATATATATGTATGTGTGTATGTTTGTTTGTCTAACGTACTGTGCAGAACGGAAGAAGCGTACTCTGGACTTAGCAAAATATTCAAAAGTGAGTAACGTTTGAAGGGTTCGCCAGGTGTCAAAGGAATTCAAATTGTCAAGACACGTGGAGCATAGTTAGGCAAATTGTAGTTTTATAGCAGTTATGTTAGTTTGTCTATAAATATTAGTTTCTCATATGAGAAACAGGTCCACAATTCGCAATACATGCAAATTCCAAGAATATTCAGAGTACCCATGTCAACGAGCGAAATGAATGCCGAAAGGAACATGTACGAATCTGTGTACCAATCTTTGTAAACATTTTTACATTGTCAAATGCAATTTACGTTTCAAGTACTGATTACTTGTTTTCCTTTAAAATTTGTCATTTAAGCTTTCTGCAAATTTAAAGCTTTTCTGCAACTTTAAACATTCTGCAATTTATTTCATTGCATGCTTTACTTTTTCAAAGTCTTTTCTTTAAACTTTATTTGCAATTCATTTACAAGTTTTCTGCAAATTTAACTTTGAAGCATTTTACTTTAAACCAAACCATTTGACTTCGTCAAATGCTGTTTATTTTTTATCAACTTATCCGATTTAACCCAAAGATATGAATATATTTTCATCATCTTCCGCACAATCCATATGTCCCAGGATTCACTAGTTGATCCTTCTTGTAATAATTAGACTAGCGGTTGTTTACTAAAAATCGGGGCCAACAAATTGGCACGCCCAGTGGGACATCTGGATTGTGCATTTTTATTTAGTGGTTTTTGAAAATTTTTCTTACAAAATTTGTTGTTTGGTGTTTGTACTTTGATTGTGTGTATATTTGTATATGCGTTTGAGGAGTGGTAAGTCCCTTCCAGTTTTTTCAAATATACCAAAGCGTCCTCGTTCCAGAATGGTGAGACCACCAAACAATCCTAACCCCAACAATAATAATAATAATAACAATAATGGGGCAGAAACCAATCCTGTTCCAAATTCGACAGGGCAACCAAATCAACCAGTATCTGGCAATCCTGGCGCCAATCCTACTGGTGGGTCAACAAATCCTGCCCTGAATTTTACAACTTCTGAAAGTATACCAAGCAATAATCCTAATGGTGGGGGTACAAACCCTATGATAAATTCCGGAACCGTTGGCGCGAGCGCCAGTGGATCAACAATGTCTGCCACTACTTCAAGTATGGCAGGAGGGTTTGTTCTTCCAAATACGAATGGTGCAATGATGACACAAATGAATGTATCATCCATGCCAACGAATGTATCACACATGCATGGGTACACAGACGGTAGTCAAGTTGGTGGAACACCGTCAAGACCCCCATGGTTGCCCAGAAACCCACAATTTGGAATGCCAACAACGACAATGGCAAGCCTGTATAATTGGCCTTCGATAGAAAGTTCTCCCTCATCTTCTGCGATGGGAAATAGGGGAAATTCTCTGAACTTGACAAATAATTCTATGAATGTACTTAGGCAACAAATGGACGAAAGTAACCATGACATGGTGAACGCGTTGACCCAACAGATTGGCACAATCTTCAATCCTGTGTTACAAACAGCCAATGACAATTATTTGTTGTTAGCCAATCAAATGGGAAGTATGGCAGACTTTTTTGGTGCTCCTGATGCTCCAAATAACCAAAGAGTTCCTCGTGCAAACCCGGAGACTCAAACAGAAGTCCAAGCCCAACCCGTGCGCATTGAGAGAGAACAGCCAGAACCGGAAGTAATTCTGGTTAATAGAAACCAAGATGCTGATAATGTTCTTAGGAATGTTCGACTAGAAAATGTTGCAGGGCAGAATAACTTGGCCAATTTGGTGGAAAATATCTTGGCCCAGAATGGTTTGAATATAGGGTTGCATAGGCCAAATTTTGTGTCAGCCTTGTCTGAATATGTATTGCAGGCAGAATTGCCAAGGGGATGGAAAATTCCCAAATTCACAAAATTTGCTGGTGATACTAATGAGTCTACTGTCGAACACATTGCCAGATATTTGGCAGAGGCAGGGAATTTGGCAAATAATGAAGATTTAAAAATGAAGTTTTTTCCCAATTCCCTCACTAAAAATGCCTTTACGTGGTTTACCACACTTCCCCCTCATTCAATTCATACCTGGACTCAATTAGAAAGGCTATTTCATGAACAATTTTACATGGGACAATCTAGGATTAGTCTCAAAGAATTAGCCAGTATGAAGCGCAAAACCTCAGAAGCCATTGATGACTATCTGAACAGGTTTCGCCTCCTTAAGGCAAGGTGCTTTACTCAAGTGCCTGAACATGAATTGGTTGAGATGGCTGCTGGTGGCCTCGACTATTCCATTAGGAAAAAATTAGATACTCAACATTTAAGAGATATGGCCCAATTAGCAGATCGTGTTCGACAGGTCGAACGCCTCAGGGCTGAAAAAGTCAGAAATTCTAAGTTCCACAAAAAAGAAAAAGTGGCATACATAGACACTTATGAAAGTGAAAATGAGTTCGACGATGATCAGGAGTACATGGAAAACAATGAGGTTAATATTGCTGAATTGAAACCAGGACCTCCCTATACTTGTAAAATGTTAAGACCATCAAATGGGAAAAATCTCGTCGAACCAAAAAATGATAGATTTGTTTCTAAGACATATACTTTTGACATTACTAAGTGTGATGAAATTTTTGACTTATTGGTTGCTGATGGCCAAATAATTGTACCAAAGGGTTTGAAAATTCCACCTTTGGAACAACGTAATAAAAGAGGTTTTTGTAAATACCATAATTTCTTGGGTCATAAAACCTCACAATGTGTTCTTTTCAGGGATCTGGTCCAGAAAGCCTTGCAGGAAGGGAGACTCAAATTTGGCGAAAAGCCAAAATCCAAACAGCAGGTGGACGAGAATCCATTGCAGATTGCTGATGCTGCTTACACAGAGCCTTTTGAGTGCCTGATGATAGAAGCATTGAACCTCACTGAAGGGGGGCAATTAGTTTCCATTCCTGAGGAGGAATATGAAAACAAAGTGGAGGAAGTATATCCACGTGCTGGAGAAACTCTACTAGATTTCCTTCAACGCTGCAAGGAAAATGATGGCGAAGCTACATTATGTCCTCATTGTAGTGCCATGTTCGACAAGAAAGCTGCTACAGGCCTTAACAAGTTTTTGCCTCACAGTCAGAAAAGAAACAATTGGCCAAGTCAAAGACCAACTTATTCCGATGTTCTGAATAGCCAACAGACACCTGTACATCAGAGGTTGGGACCACAAAAATCATTTGTCCCCTCAAACAGGACACCTGTCAACCAATGGGTCCATGGAAAGAATATGGGCTATGGTCGGAGGAATATGGAGAAAGGGAACTCCAGTAACAACAATCCCAAAAAAGATCCTGAATCAAGGAAGTATGATTACAGGAATAATTACAAAGGGAAAAATCCCATGACAAGATCCCAATGGCGTAGATATCAACGCCAGAAGAAAGTGGCTGCTCAAAAATCCCAAATTACTGCTGATAGTAATGGAGAGAGGCCTATGGAATTGGCGAAGAGGCCAATGAAAGAAAGGTTAGGTGAACCAAAAGCTGAGTCTTCAACTACTAACAACGTCGAAGACGAGCACATGGAGGCAGATGACTTTTTAGATTCTGAACCCGATCTCGACATAATAGTAAATGTTGTGTCCATTCTGCCAAGGGAGTTCGACGTCTGTTCTGAAATAACAGATGAAGAAGAAGAATCTGGAATGCAAATGGCCCTTCATAGGCCAGTCTGTTACTATGTCACAAGCAATGGTGCTTTGGAGGACCAAATGGCCACATTTGAAAGGCCAGATGAAGGCATGAAAAGTCACTTGAAGCCTCTCTTCATTCAGGCGAAGGTGAATAATGTCGGAATCAACAAAGTACTAATAGATGGTGGTGCCGCTGTTAACCTCATGCCAGAATTTCTGCTAAGAAAGATTGGCAAATCTTTGGTGGATCTTCATCCTCACAACATAGTTCTGTCGAACTATGAGGGCGAGACTGGTTTCTCTTTAGGAGCAATCCAGTTGGATGTTGTTGTCGGAAGCACTATAAGGCCAACCTTGTTCTTGGTTGTGGCCTCTAAGGCAAATTACAATCTACTTCTAGGTCGAGAGTGGATTCATGGAGTGGGGGCAGTTCCATCTACCCTGCACCAGCGCCTCATTATATGGCGAGAGGATGGAGTAGTCGAAAATGTTGAAGCAGATCAAAGCTACTTCAAGACTGAAGTCCATCATCTGACGAAGCACTCCTTCGACAAGAAATTGGCGACAATTGCACCATGCACTGAGAAAGACTTTGCATATCGCCTAGCAGGAAATGGTCACCATGCAATCAAACTGGATCCCACACATGGTTTCTTGTGGGAGAAAGAAGATGGAAACAGCGAGGATGGCGAGTATGAAGGCCACAACTACCCAACTGGGTGGGATGTCAAAGAAGATTACTATGTCTGAGTCCCAAACATGGGCAAAGATTACGGCCTACATGGCTGAAAACAGAATCAAAATGGCTTTGGAAGCCAATGCAGTGTCAGAAAATATGGCTATTGCAGCCAATGACATGAGACTTGGCAAACACAAGCCAGAACTGCAAAAACTGGATTGTATCTATGATGACGAACCCTTAGGATTTGAGAAAGATCCAATCAATCAATGTCACAAGATGCAAACACAGGATCCTTTGCAGGAAATTGACCTTGGAGATGGTTTGACAAAAAGACCAACATACATTAGTGCAAACATTCCTCCAGACCTGAAGGCAAAAGTGGTGCAGCTTCTGTTGGAATTTAAAGATTGTTTTGCTTGGGATTACAATGAAATGCCAGGTTTGAGCAGAAAATTGGTGGAACATGAACTCCCAGTTCGACCAGATAAAAAGCCAGTGAAACAATTACCTAGAAGATTCGCACCAGAAATAATGTCGAAGATCAAAGAAGAAATTGAAAGGCTGCTAAGGAGCAAATTTATCAGAACAGCAAGGTATGTCGAATGGTTAGCAAATATAGTGCCAGTAATTAAGAAAAATGGTTCTCTTAGAGTATGCATAGACTTTAGAGATTTAAATAATGCTACACCAAAAGATGAATATCCTATGCCTGTGGCAGAAATGTTAATTGATTCTGCAGCCGGATTTGAATATTTAAGTATGTTGGATGGTTATTCTGGATATAACCAAATTTTCATTGCTGAAAATGATGTACCCAAAACTGCCTTTAGATGCCCAGGGGCATTAGGCACATATGAATGGGTAGTGATGCCCTTTGGTCTAAAAAATGTTGGGGCTACTTATCAAAGAGCAATGAATTTAATTTTTCATGAATACATAGATGCTTTCATGCAAATGTATATTGATGACATAGTTGTCAAATCCTCATCAAATGAAGATCATTTAGATCATTTGAGAAAATCTTTTGAAAAGATGAGGAAATATGGATTAAAAATGAATCCATTAAAATGTGCTTTTTGTGTTAATGCAGGAGATTTCCTTGGGTTTGTTGTGCACAAAAAGGGCATTGAAATAAATCAAAACAAAACGAAGGCTATTATGGAGACCAAATCTCCAACTACAAAAAAGCAACTTCAGTCCTTACTTGGGAAAATCAATTTCTTGAGGAGATTTATTTCAAACTTAAGTGGTAAAGCTCAACCATTCTCACCACTGCTTCGACTCAAGAAAGAGAGCGTTTTCACTTGGGGGCAAGAGCAACAACAAGCTTTTGACGAAATCAAGAGTTATTTGTCAAAGCCACCAATGTTAATGCCTCCAATAAGGAACAAATTCATGAAGTTGTATATTTCAGCATCAGATTCGACGTTGGGCAGCATGCTTGCCCAAGAGGATGAAAATGGCGAGGAAAGAGCCATTTATTACTTAAGTAGGGTTTTAAATGATGCTGAAACTAGATATAGTAGTATTGAAAAATTATGCTTATGTTTGTATTTTTCTTGTATGAAACTCAAGCATTATATAAAGCCTGTTGATGTTTTTGTTTATTCTCATTGTGATATCATCAAACATATGTTATCCAAACCTATTCTGCATAGTCGAATTGGAAAATGGGCTTTAGCCTTGACAGAATATTCATTAACTTATAAACCTTTAAAGGTAGTTAAAGGCCAAATTGTGGCTGATTTTATAGCAGATCATTCTGCAATAGAAACTCCACAAAATTATGCAGAATCACAACCCTGGAAATTGTATTTTGATGGTTCTAAACATAAACATGGAGTTGGAATTGGGATTTTAATCATTTCTCCCTCCAGAATTCCCACCAAGTTCAAATATAAAATTAATGGGTTCTGCTCAAATAATGAAGCAGAGTATGAGGCTTTGATAACAGGCTTAGAAATTTTACTGGACTTGGGGGCAAGAAATATTTTGATCAGAGGCGATTCAGAATTAGTGTTGAAACAATTGACAAAGGAATATAAGTGCATAAAAGAGCACTTGATGAAATATTTTGTCATAGCAATTTCTTTGTTAAAACGTTTCGACCAAGTTATTTTTGAACATGTACCTCGCATAGAAAATCAAGAAGCCAATGATTTGGCTCAAATAGCTTCTGGTTATAAAATTTCTAGTGAGAAACTAGAAGAGTTGATTGAGATTAAAGATAAACTCATTGTTGATCAACCTCCTTCTATGGAATTGTCAATGCCAAAACTTGTGGGGGCAGATGTACCACAAGACAATGGTCAAGATACCACATGCAGAATTGGAAAAGGTGAATATCTTCAAAACTGCCATTTCTTCCTTTGAGTTCGACGTGCAGTCGAAATTGGCATTTTTGAGGGGGCAATTTGTTAGCCTGTATTTTCGACAGGCATTAATGAATTGGAATGAGATGATGAAATCTCATTTAATGTATATTATTGCCTTTTAATATTCTCTTGGAAACTGATTCTGGCAATAAATCAAGAGAAAATCAAGGCATTTGACATCAAAGACTTTTAATGTGCAAAGTTGCTTGTCAAAGCCTAGAGTTCTGTCGAATTCGACAGAACGTGTGTTGTCTGAATAAGCTTGTCGAGTTCGACAAGATATTATTTGTGTAAAAGCATATTTTCGACACTAACTGGTAATGGTCGAAAACTATATATATGCATATATATGTATGTGTGTATGTTTGTTTGTCTAACGTACTGTGCAGAACGGAAGAAGCGTACTCTGGACTTAGCAAAATATTCAAAAGTGAGTAACGTTTGAAGGGTTCGCCAGGTGTCAAAGGAATTCAAATTGTCAAGACACGTGGAGCATAGTTAGGCAAATTGTAGTTTTATAGCAGTTATGTTAGTTTGTCTATAAATATTAGTTTCTCATATGAGAAACAGGTCCACAATTCGCAATACATGCAAATTCCTAGAATATTCAGAGTACCCATGTCAACGAGCGAAATGAATGCCGAAAGGAACATGTACGAATCTGTGTACCAATCTTTGTAAACATTTTTACATTGTCAAATGCAATTTACGTTTCAAGTACTGATTACTTGTTTTCCTTTAAAATTTGTCATTTAAGCTTTCTGCAAATTTAAAGCTTTTCTGCAACTTTAAACATTCTGCAATTTATTTCATTGCATGCTTTACTTTTTCAAAGTCTTTTCTTTAAACTTTATTTGCAATTCATTTACAAGTTTTCTGCAAATTTAACTTTGAAGCATTTTACTTTAAACCAAACCATTTGACTTCGTCAAATGCTGTTTATTTTTTATCAACTTATCCGATTTAACCCAAAGATATGAATATGTTTTCATTATCTTCCGCACAATCCATATGTCCCAGGATTCACTAGTTGATCCTTCTTGTAATAATTAGACTAGCGGTTGTTTACTAAAAATCGGGGTAAACACATAGCATCTGACCAGTGTGTCCCACGCAGCCTTCGACGTTGCTGAATCAGCAATTTTCTCAAACATGTTTTCATCCACACACTGATGGATGTAGAACAGCGCCCTCTGATCTTTCTTCTTCGTATTCTTCTGTGCGAGCTTTTGTGCATCTGTTGCATCTGCTGCTACTGGAACGTAGCCTTCAATGACAAGTTCAAGCACATCTTGAGCACCGAACAGAACAAGCATTTGTTTCATCCAACGATTCCAGTTTTTGCCATCAAACACTGGAAGCTTGGTACTCATACCACTGTTTCCGTTCATCTTCAACCTTTGTGCGTTCACTCAAATCTCACTAAACACTCGTGTTTCCCAATCCCGCATAATCAGAAAATGTGATTCTGTTACAACTTCGTTCAAGATTCAACTCGAATTCAAGACACGAAATCAATCACACAACGCCTCACGTTTCACTCGTGTTTCCCGTGGATTCGAACCGGAGCTCTAGATACCAATTGTTGGTGCACAAAGGTGATAAATGAATAGAAAAAGAGAATATTATTAAATGCTCTGCAATGACGGCTACAAAAGTGAAGAATAAAAATGTTTTTAATGACATCAACTACTAGTCTATTTATACACAAAAAACTAGGTCATAAAGACAATACAACAAAATACTAAAATACCCTCAAAATATAAATTACTTCTAACAAAACTGTGAAACAAAAAAAGAGAAATTGTGAAACCTCCATAATTGAGCTTCAAAACATCAACTGATACAAATATTGTGGATGTTGTAATAAATGAATGATTCTTCTTGTATGTGTTTGACTAGGCTTGATCGGTAACTCTACAGGCTACTGAACTATGAATTTGACAGCACATTTCAAAACGAAAATCCTTTCACATTTAGAGTATCACATCAAATTGAATGAAAAAACAAAAACAAAATTGAATTCAAATATCATGATTGAACTCTAATCAGCTATTGGACACATGATTGAACATAAAGCAAAAATGAATTCAAATATCGCATGGATTAACTCTAATCAAAATAACACAAATTTGAATATGAGTTTAGATCGATATAGAGTAAAAAGTGAACGAGTTCAGATCTACAACATGGTTTTGGAGCTGGTTCTTCTAATTCAACTATTTCTCATCCCTCAACAACTTTTGATGCTAGATTTTCTGAAGATTCTGCTCAGTAGCATTAACCAATTCGTATGTGATTCTTAATAGGGTAATGTCTTGAATTTTATATTTCACAAAAATGAACTTAGATTTATTGCTTTAGTCATTTTCTACATAATTGATAGCTTTATGTTAAAGGAGGTAACTAATGTGCATAGTGTATAACAACACTACTATATATGTTAGTAATGCTTGGTGTTTTACTGTTTAATTTGTTTATGAGAGTCATCTTGATTGAATGATAGATAATTATATAGCTGCTCTTCTTAACTATTGATGCTCAATACTCTTGGCTCATATATGTGCCTTTTAATCTACCAAAATAACCATATATGTTCCTCTATTTTTAATTGTTTATTAAATTCTCCATTTATTAACTCTGTACCAATTTTCCCATTCACTACTAGAAAAGAATTATTATATCGGTTCAAAATGACCTTTACATCGGTTCCGAGATGTGTTTACTGAGATGAAGTAGTATCTTACTATCTTTTCACATCGGGTGGGAAAGCCGATGTATAAACTTCTTATTGCATAGGCTATTTTCTTAAACCAATGTTAAACTGATATAAACTTTATGTTATTCTTCACCTTGGTAAATCCACCGATGTGTAAAGTGAACCTTTGACATTGGTGCTTCTCCCAACTGATGTAAAATGTGTGATTTGTATTAAAAAAAAAAGAGGCTACTCATTAAATAGAAAATAAATTCAGTGCGACCAAAATAAGATGGAGACATAAAAATATTATTATAGAAATACATACTATACGAGAACCATACATTATTACTAAGATTTCCTAACAAAATACATATAATAACTAAGAGTAACTTTCACAAAGACATGCAGAATATAGCTTACAATAAAGTAAGATTAAAATGATGTCTGAACCATGGTTACGTGGAGAGGACAATTTATGGATACATATAATTAAAACACCGGTCGGTAGATGAGGAAGTGAAGGAAGACTAGCTAGTATGGCAATTTGAGAATCATTGAAATTACACAGTGAAATCCGGATACAAGCACTACATCAAGAGTAAGTCGGGAGATAATAGTTTCACATTGGAAGGCGAATGGGGATCCAATATTTGGCGCAGCAGAGCACCTAATACAAAACACTTACTTTGGAGAGTGTGTTGTGATTGCTTGCCAACTCGAATTCGGTTACGAGACAGATATGTGTCGTGCCCAAGTGAATGTCCATTGTGCTTAAATAATGCGGAAGATGAGTGGCATGTGTTTTTTGGGTGTAGTGAGCATAGACAAGTGTGGAATGAAGCCGGCTTGGGTGGAATTATTTAACCACGATTGCTTGCGACATTATGACTTCGATAGTGAAAGCTGTATTTTTTTATATATGCAGGAACAAATCTGTAGGTTGCCGGAACTGTTACTACAGTTGCGTGGAGTATCTGGCAAAGCAGGAACAGTTGGTTGTGGAACGGTGACAAAGACACGGCGAAAGGCTTTGCGATAAAAGTCACTCACTTGATCGGAGAATGGCGTGCTATCAATGAGTTTCAGCAGCAGCGCGCGCCTTCTACTGTTTTATCACAGTCCAGTTCCTCTGTAACAGATGCAGCAAACAGTCGAAGTCATGACAGTTCGGCAAACCTGATACTGTGGCAGAGCCCACGTTGAAGGATGGTGGAAATGTAACGTCGACGCAAGTTTTTCACAAACTGCCGGCAATATAGGATTGGGTTGTTATATGCGTAATTCTGAAGGTATTTTCGTGGCTGCAGGTACAAACTTGAATTTGAATAAACTTGCTATATATTGGAAGGGGAGGCCATGGCTATCTTGGTGGCTATGCGTGAGGCCACGTCTAGAGGTTGGTCCAACATTGTTTTTGAGAGTGACTCCAAAGTTGTTGTACATGCCATACATGCTAATCATAACGGCATATCTGAATTGTGCTCTATTATTTCATCTATTAAGTCATTGTTACAATGTAATGTGAACTTTGATATCAAGTTCACTAAGCGACAAGCGAACATGGCAGCTCATACTTTAGCTAGGGCGGCCTTGCCATGGTCTAGTCACATGCTCTTTAACGGTGTTCCTCGTTGTATTGAACCTTTTATTATAAATGAAATGAGCTGATTGTGTTTGCTTCAACAACAAAAAAAATAGCATATAATAAAGTAGTATATCCCAACTTCTCTACCTTCCATATACTTAGCTAGGAATTACAAGCAATTAACCAGGGAGAAGAAGCTTATAAAAAAAACAGAGAAGAAAAAAGCCCTTGCCAAAATAAGTCCCCATAAGCTAAAAATATAGAACTTTTAGGGTCAGCAAAATCCAAAATAAAAAAAATAATATCAATATATGTACTATATATTAGTCTGAAATCAAATGATTATTGGGAGAATTTGTTGAAGCTAATTAGAGAACAAACCTTTTGCACATGGAACCTGATTTTATGACGATACTCATAAAAGAGAAAAATGTGCGGGGAATGAAAAACAAAATTAATTAGTAACTCGCATCAATGCAAGCAAACGGTGTTTCACTTCAACAGAACAAGAACTTCACATTGAAATCTCAAGTATATCAGTAGTTAAAAAAGATAAGGTTCCACCTTGAAACTCTCTTGTTTCTTCTAAGACCTTCTCCCCATCAAGCAAAATTGTTTGCAGTTTAGGGATATTAACCTCAAGTTTTATAATCAGATCATTAGAGTGTTCATCCTCTTTCACAAGAGCTTCTTGATTTTCTGATTCACATGCTTAAAATATTTATAATACTTAACATTTTACACTCTTGTTACATGAATGAGAGAGAGAGAGAGAGAGAGAGAGAGAGAGAGAGAGAGAGAGAGAACTACCTGATGAGCTTAGAGAGAGAGAGAGAGAGAGAACTACCTGATGAGCTTAACTTATCACTAGCCATATATAGTACCTTGTCAATGTCATATCATCATCCAATTCCAGGATGATAAGTTCAAGCCCCTATGTCATTCAAACCTCTTGCATTTTCATATGGTTTTTGTGCTTAGTCTCAAGTTCTTCGAGAATTTGTTTACTTTCATGGATTTTATCTATGGAATAACAAAAGTTATGGACGAACATGATGGTTTAACAAATTAATTTTGACTTTGCCTATAACCAAAACAAAGTAATGTAAAGCGAAGACACCTGCGCAAACTGGGATTTGATATTATGTCAGATTCATGAAAAGTATGTATGAACCTCAAATTTTGTACTGGTTGTGCTGCTCCGCTTTGAACTGGCGTATGGTGATACAAGCCAGAAAAAAAACTATGAAAATGGATCAAGGTCATTGGAAAAGAAAGAGACCAAAGAGCAATGAAAATTAACTACACTATTGAGATAAAGCTTAGTTAACTCATCTATTGCACATTTATTTTCAACAAAAACCTACAAACATTCAGTTTAAAAGTTCATAGACTCATTTTGTACCACAAAAAATTTGAGCATTAGACATCAACTGTCAGTGGATGGATTCAATAAAGTTTGTTGCTTTCGAAACTCAATTTCGCTTAGATTTTAATATCATCTATTGATATCCATTTTAACTATAACATGCTTATGGAAGCGCATCCAAATTGTTCCTACCACAAATTATGTGTAACATAAACGCGTGGCTTATAATACCATGTAAAATTATAAGCTCATATTCATCAACCATCTAAGAACGCCATAAACCACATAGAGCCTTAGTGCACATGATGAAAAACAATAGTTTTACTAAATTATCTATGAAACTAACCATCACGTATTAGTTGAATAAGAACAAAGTAATTACATCATCGAAATTAGAAGGAACTAAAAATTAATAAATAAAACTAGGCATACCAGATATGATGGTATGAGTCACAGAAAAAGGCGCTAGAACGAGCTTGGCCGGAAACAATTAATTGCATGAGAGGACGAGCGCGATAAAAAACAACTATGCTACAATGCAAGAAAAATATCTGCAATTTATATTAAATATTTGAAATTTTACAAAGAGGGAAAATCAATTTTGAATCAACAAATAAACCTTTAGCAGAAATAAAAATGGTCTTAGCATTGTAATACACAAGTTTATAACTAAGAACATTAAAACCTTTTGTCACCGAGCCACAAGAAACAAAACAGCAAGTTTTCTTACTCAAAAAAATAAATAAATTTAACAAGAAGTTAAACTGTAAAGAGAAAGGAGAGAACAATTCAATGAATACATCCAACTAGAAAGAAGACATTTTATCAAATACTACGTGTGCAGTCAAAGAATGGTTACAATTAAGCCTACAGTGACTAATTGCTTGTGCTAATTGTTTTTTTGTACTATAATGCATTGTCTTGGTTCTGGTTTTGTTGCGGTGACAGTGTTTGTATTAGGAAATGGTGTTGCTGTCATCATTTTACGTTTTGCGATTGTGTTATTTGTTTGTTTTGATAAGGATGTGATTTTTCTTGTATTAGGTTGAAGGTTGTGAGGTTGATTTTGGCTGCTTCTCTGTTTATAACAGAGCGTTGATTGAACAGCTAATAAAATTGAAAGAGTAAATTAAAGAGACGACAACTCAATCTTCCACTGACAAATTCGATGTTTATTTTAAGCAAACTGATTTAGTACATAGGAAGCAAGACCTTATTTAGTACCCCAAACAAGGCCTTACTTAATACACAGAAACAAGATCTTATAATACATAGAAACTAACAATAGAGAAATACATTGAAAAGCATAGGAAATGACACAGAAATACGATCAACGAAGACATAAGTTAGTTCCTTCCTTTTCAGCTGGAGGCTACTTCTGATGGGAGTGGCACCCAAACAAGGTGCTTTACAGGGAAGAAATGGCACAGTGGACCTTCCCCGGGCTTCATTTTAAGATATTGGAATATGATATGATTAGCAGGCATGTCAGCTGTGTCTAGGTGACAAATGCCCAAAGCTTCCATAGTGTCTCCATATTGACCCTTTAGAAGAACTTTGAAGATCTTGCTCCCTATGTCTAGATAGTGGCAATAGTAAAGAGCAATAGGGTAAGGCCTTGGGTGACAAGCTACCCATTTAGGAGCATAGATATCCTTTGAGACTTCCAAAACGGTGTAGTTCTGCTGAGGTGTAGCCGATGTTGTAGGGTACTGAGTAGTGAGAACGTTGTATTTGGCATCCTTACCAATGACACTATGAACAAATTCAACCATAGACTCTAGTGAAGTAGGACAAGCTTTGGTTTCCCCTTTTTGTGGTGGAGCTTCACATTGATCAACTATGCCTTCCACGTCTACACCATCGGGAGAATCTTTGAGTGTGAATAATTGAAGAAGGCTTGGTATTTGTGACTTGGATAAAGGAATGGAGTCTGCTACTTTTTTTGGCAAGAAATTAGCATATTCTCTAATAGGCCATGACAAGGTCATTACATTTCCTGGATAAAGATCTTCTATGGCAAAAAAGGCCATCTTGAACGCCTCTGTATGGTCAACTTTAGAAGTTAGTTGTCCTTTTGGTTCTGCATGTGAGTCTTTCAACCAACCATCAAGGTAAGCTTGAGTCGAGATGGGGGTAAGTTTTGTGTTTTCAACCTGGCTATCTTTCAACCATCCATCAAGATAAGCTGGCATGGAGTTGGGGGTCGACTTTGCTTGGTTGTCTTTCAACCAACCATCAAGATAAACTTTTTCTTTTTGGCCATCTTTCAACCATCCATCGAGGTAAACTGAGTTTTCTTTTTTGCCATCTTTCAACCATCCATCAAGGTAAACTTTTTCTTTTTGGCCATCTTTCAACCATCCATCAAGGTAAACTGAGTTGGATTTTTCATTTTGGCCATCTTTCAACCATCCATCAAGGTAAACTTGGTTGGAGTTAGGGTTGGATTTTTCTTTTTGTCCATCTTTCAACCACCCATCAAGGTAAACTTTTTCTTTTTTGCCATCTTTCAACCATCCATCAAGGTAAACTGGGTTGGATTTTTCTTTTTGACCATCTTTCAACCATCCATCAAGGTAAACTCGGTTGGAGTTAGGGTTGGATTTTTCTTTTTGGCCATCTTTCAACCATCCATCAAGGTAAACTTTTTCTTTTTGGCCATCTTTCAACCATCCATCAAGGTAAACTGGGTTGGATTTTTCTTTTTTGTTATCTTTCAACCATCCATCAAGGTAAACTTTTTCTTTTTGGCCATCTTTCAACCATCCATCAAGGTAAACTGGGTTGGAGTTAGGGTTGGATTTTTCTTTTTGGCCATCTTTCAACCATCCATCAAGGTAAACTTTTTCTTTTTGGCCATCTTTCAACCATCCATCAAGGTAAACTGGGTTGGAGTTAGGGTTCGACTTTGATTGGCCGTCTTTCAACCAACCATCAAGGTAAACTTCATTGGATTTTTTCTGGCTATCTTTCAACCATCCATCAAGGTAAACTTGGTTGGAGTTTGGGGTGGATTTTGCCTTCTCATCTTGGCTATCTTTCAACCATCCATCAAGGTAAGCTTGGTTGCCATTTGGGGTGGATTTTTCTTTTTCGCCATCTTTCAGCCATCCATCAAGATAAGCTTGTTTTTCTTCTACATTCTCTTGCTGAATCTTCATATCCCTGGCAAAGCTTCCGTGGCCATTCTACAATGCAGTAAATAAGTATTAGTGATTTTATTTTTTACACAAAGTATTAGCGAATTATGAGAGACACATTGTTGCAGAGTGAAGATAAATTCATTTTGTATAAGCATAGATTGGTACAAATTTGTACAACCAAATAAGGAACAATGGAGGCCCATTTTCTAAAATAGAAAATAGGGAAAATTTGTGAAATCGTTTACTCTTTTTTAAATATTAAAATTTGTGTTAATTTTATTTGTCAACGGCAAAAAAGTTAACAAGCTATTGAAATGAACAATTATGTGAATTTTTTTAAAACAATGAAAATGTCAACAACTTATTTTCATTATGATCACAAACACATCATTACTCGTTAGCAATTCATCTTCTTTCAATTATAATTGTTCATTTCAAAATTCTTATATTTTTTTATTAATAAGTTAAAATTTACAAATATTTTTGAAAAAAAAAATTAAATAAAAAATTCACAAAATAAATAGAATATATATATTATTTTTCAATATTTCAATACAAGTATAAAGATCATAATGCACAAAAAACAACTAAAGAGGAAGATATTAATTGCATGCACGTAATATAAACTCAACGAGATCAATTGGTAACAAAGATGAAAAGGAGCTAGTGATGGATTATGATAAATAAATAATGAAAAAATGCAAATTAAATGTAAAGATATAAAACATGCATGCAAGTAAACTCATGCAAGAGCAGGATATAAGGATAAAAGTTAATGTAAAGATATAAAAGCATGCATGCAAGTAAACTCACTATGATCAAAAAAAGGAGGACCAATTAAAACTATGAAAACTACAAATGTAAAGATACAAATGCATGCATGTAAACTCACAGTGATCCAGATCATGAGAAAAGAATGAAAAACAATGATGGATTATAATAAATAAATTATTAAACCCGCAAATGTTAGCCATTTCTAAAAAAACTGTAAAAATATAAGCATTCAAGTAAATTCATGATTATTATGAACCATTTCATGATCATGAATGATGAAAAGTTGCAAATGTAAAGATACAAGCATGCATGGATGCAAGTAAGTAAGCAAACTACTTACGAGGATGAAGAGAAGGAAGACAAAAGGAAGGAGAGACAAAACAACTCTGCGCGCCATATCTTACTGCTATATATGTTTAATTGTTTACTGCGAAGGATGAATTGAAGTGCAAGTGAAGTGTGCTTTTTATAGGTGAAATGAAGAAGAAAAATGACAAAAAAGATCACATGCATTAGTAAAAGATAAGACTGTAGTATTTAATTAGCTTAATTTGAACCAACCAATAAGAGTTAATGCATGCAAATTACTAAACAAGTCTTAATTAAATAACTCATTTTCAGAGATCGATCATGTGAATTCTGAAACATTTTGCTTATATCTTGATATTGATGTTAGTCGGTATTAATTGGTTATTATCAAAGAAGACCAATGTGGGGGCTCACATCCTATCCTAGTATGTTGTGTTGTGATGAGGCATGCATGTTTTGTGCAGAGGAGGCCTCACGCTATCATGTTTAATTCGTTCGTTTTATTCTAAGTTGAATGAATCTTCTAACAACTCACGAAATCCAACAAACATTAGCAAAAATCCATCAAGCTTCAAGACAAATTAGTCTCACATAAGATACCGTGTTGGATTTGCATGCTTGACAGGTGTAGGATAACTTTTGAAAATTGTTATACTTACTTGAAAACCGATAAGTATAGTTTTACTTCTTACAGTAGGTTAACTAATACCGGTACTTCCTCAGTAGTATTGAGCAGTATTCAGTATAGATCCGCAACTTGGTTCGAAACCGATATAACCATTAACATATGAAAGTACTCGATTTCATGTTAACAATTTTGAAAAATTGGTTGTGTGGTTGTATATAGGCGAGTGCAGGTCTCTAAAATTTTATATTAGTTAAAAAATTTATATCTTAATTTATACTTCTCATCTCCTATCTATTATTGTCATTGGATGTACATATTTAAAACAAAGTAACTATATCTCATCCTTTCTATTGTATATTTTATTGCATTATGTATGAAATATTGAACTATTTCAATAATAAGAATTTTTTGATCACTAAAGTTTTGGATGTACGTAACAACAAAAGTTTAAATCTAACCTGTTAAAACCGACCTGTATACATGTCACCTGTATAACCCGACATCCGAACAAACTGAAGATATAGACGGTCGAAATTGGATCTGAATTAAGTTGTTGCGATTTTTATCGAATTGACGTTCGGCCCGAATCTGATTGATGCTCGGCCCTACTTCCTCATTCCTTTTAAGTATCGCAATTTGACCATGCATGTGTTTCACTCATATAATCTACTACGATCATAATTTTTTTATTAATATATAAAAAATAAAATAGATATTAGCATATATGTAAGATATTGTTCAATTTGTTTTGACGAATGTTTTCAAAATATAAATTTTTCATAAGTTTTTTATGATATACAATTAAAGATATATTAGTGATCAAAATTATATACGTATTGGCATGTGTATTGTGATTAAAAACGACACTTAAAAAAGAACGCAACGATTATTTATAATAGATGCATATTACTCTCTTTTTAAATTGAATGAGAAGAAAAAAGGACTTTAATAAAAATGAAAACTTAAATTTTGAAAATACCGAGAAAGCTAAAAAGTTAATTTGTGCATTCAACTTTTTAAAAGTAAGATATATTACTCTATTCTTTCACTTTTGAGTTCTGTAACATATGTTCTTAGGAGTTAGGACACATGTTAGCAAGACTTTTTAAATATATTGAATAACTCCCGTAAAAAAATAATATATATTAAATAACTAATAAACTTTCTCTTATATTAATGATCGGAGGTGGTAGTACCATTTTATGTTATTAAAAAAACTTTAAGTCATCATTTAAAAAATGTTAAATATGTTTTTATCTCTACAAAATAGTGTCTTTCTAAATTTCATTCTTATTTATTTTTTATTAAATTTTCAATTCTTAAAAAATTATCCTGCACCCAGTTTTAGTCCCTAATGCTAAGACAACTTGTATTTTTTATTTATTTTTTTAAGTATGTTTAGAATATCATAAAAAATTCCTAAAAAAAACGAGCTCAAAATTTAATTTTGTTATTTTATCTTGAACTTTTGTTATTTAAAAAATTCATATTTAATTAATATAATTTAAATGAACATTTATTTTTATTTTTTATTTGTATCGTTTTCTCTCTTTCGCATCTTCTCATTAAAAAATTAATACAAATTCACATTTAAAAAATTAGACAAAAAATGTTTTGTATTATATGGATTAAAGTTTTGTTGGGATAGTGCATACTGGAAAGTGATTTGCTTCTCTGACTCTATGCAGTCGATTAATCTAATTCTCTGACTCTGGAAAGTGATTTGATTCATAATATCCGTAATTTACTCGCTAATGAATGGGATGTGGTGATTAATCATACTCTTTGTGAAGGAAACGCTTGTGCTGATGTTATGGCAAAATGGGAGGTCTTTCTACCTCTCAGTAGGTGAAGATCACACTACAAAAAATTCTCTATCTAGTGGGGGTTTCATAAAACTCCCGCAGTATACTACAAAATACCCACATTTAGTTCTTCAATCTTAAGAAATTTTCCTTTATATTTGGAGGAGTTTTAAACCCCCACAAAAATTGATCTACTATCTTCCACTCACTCTAATTTTTTCATTTGACGCCTTTTATTTTATTTTCATTTCATTTTTTCTTTGGCCACTTTTATTTTCATTTATTTTTCTTTTTACAAAATTGCAAAGAACAAAAGATATTTTGAGTCTCACGTGAAAGAATAGAAACAGTAAAACTACGCTCTCACCACCGACGGTGCTCCACCACCCGATCCCTCCGCCGTCTCAAAACGTAGCTCTCTTCGTCGTCTCCGCCGCCGGCGAAACTTTCTGCCGGTGAACTCGCAGCAGCACATTTCTATTCAACTTAGACGTTCGATTTCGCCAATCTTATTTTCTGTTAATCCAATTGAATACATTGAACTCACGGTGGATTTGAAATCGGCGAGGATCTAATTGAGTGGACGCTAATCTTGTCTGATAAGCGAATACAGTGAATGCGATTCTTCGAAGCTTAATTTACGAATACTCATTTTTGTTGGAAGTGCTACGATGTTGTTAGGGTTTTAGGATTTGGGAGTTAGGTTTATGGCATCGCATGAAATCAATTAATCTACTATTGTGGTTATCTTATTTTCTGATTTTTTATTTATTCCTTTTGTATAGTTTGTACTTTGTTTATTTTAATCTCTGATATGAGTTGCTGTGATTTTTTATAACAAGTGGTGTTAGTGTTAACTATTAATTAAAATTCAACTTTAGAAAAGTTATTCACATTGTACATTATGTGTGCTTTTTGTAGTGCTGGTTGATTGAAGGTTGATTATTAGATGAAGAAGTGCATGTAGTGCATATAGTTCTGTACTATTGTAGTGTACTAGTATTGTATGTTTGGATTACAGGTGAATAAGTAGAGAAACTACTATAATGTATTGTTGGTACATTTGCAGTGAGCAACACTCATGTCTCAATTTGTTTGGATAGATGAGTCATGAATGTTCATACACATTGTATCTTGTAACTTATTTTGCTCTTGATAGAGTTTGCAAATTGGTCCAAAATCATAACTCGCAACAATTATATAAATTAGAGAAAAAAGGACTGCATAGTTAGTGTAAATGGAAGATATATTGATTACAACTGATTACATTGTATGTTGGATTACAGGTGAATAAGTAGAGAAACTACTGCATAGTTAGTGTTCATGTTGTACTCAACATCCATTAGATTGATTCTATTGAACCAATTGATTTCAGTTTCTTAATGTTAGAAACTATAATGCATAAATTCTGTAAAGATTCATCTTTCAAAATATTTTTGTCCCAAATTTTCAAATGTAAAAAGTTAAATTAAAGGTTAGATCTGAGGGAGTTGAAGTTGTAAATAGAAGAAATAGGAGCTGAGATGAACATTGTTTGTGCGTAGATATCTTATGAACCTTAAGTTATTTAGGAGGGAGTTGAAAAATTATGTCTTATGATCCTTAAGTTATTGGCTAACAAAGCATGCATGTTTTAGGTGGAATGAGGATAATAGTTTTCATATCATTAATATGTTTTTCAGCATAAGTTACACTAACATTTTGATGTAACATGACTATATATTCTGTCATTTTATTATTTAACATGTCCTGTTTGGGATTAGATCATCTCAACTACCTCAAAGTAAAGGTCAAGGACCATGTGGCTTCTTTTTTGTTTTGGGTCTTAGGACCTTAGTGACTTAATTGTTTGATAAAAGCAAGAAACAATCCTATTTTGTATTAGCTCATATGTTTTCTCATTTTCATGAATATGCAGTCATGGCAAAGAAAAAGCGTTTCCCAAATCCATTAAGATCAACCCTTCAAACTCAAGTTCCACCTCAAGGTCCAACACCGGTATCCCCACATCAAGGTCCAACACCGGTAGCTCCACCTCAAGGTCCAACACCGATAGCTCCACATCAAGGTCCAACACCGGTAGCTCCACATCAAGATCCATATTTTTAAACTTAGAAGGTGCATTGAAAGCTTATCTTATTATTAAAGAAGGAAGGATTCCTGAAGAAGTAGCTAACATATTGGGTTTATAGAATGTAAGTTCTTTTATTAGCCTATCTTTGTTCATCCTCTTTAATAGCTGAGTTTTCCTGAGATTAATTCATCTTCTTTAATAGTTGAATATATTTAAGTTCTGGATTCATCTATTTAAGTTCTTCAAGATTAAGTTAGTTATGGATCCAGAGCTCTTTAAGTTAGTTATGAAAGTGTGCTGTAATCTATCCATTGCTTTGGAAATGTGGAATGCTAATGAAGTGTAATGTGCTGAATGCATATCCATGTTCCTAGTTATTAGTTTTACATCTTTTGTTTGTGTCAACATTTTGAACACATGAATTTGCCATACAGGTTTAAGTTTGAACCTTTTTGTACCAAATAACTTACTCTTAAACTCTGTGCTGAGTAATTTGCCATATAGGTCTAAGTTTGAACCTTTTTGTATGGTGAGTCCTTTGTTTTTCCTCTGTTTTGATTCGTAATATAGATTTCAATATAAACACAAACACGAAACTGCCACGAGTATGTAGATTATGCACTGCTTCTGCTTAAATATGGCATGTTTTGAGCTTTATGTTTTGTATAAATGATTGTGTTTGCTTGATTCTTGTGAAGATTCCACCACTAGTGCTAGTAAGAGGAGAGGAGAAAGATAGCACTGATTATTTCAGCATCCACGGCAGTGTTTATTTTGTGTATCATTTTCTACCTTTGCAAGAAGTATGCTACAGTAAGAAAACGGAAGACCATGGCTGATTTGGGTAAGATTCTTAAGCAATTCAATTATTTGCATTATTAGATTCAATTCAATTAAATTATATCATGAATTCATAGCAAGAATTTTTTTTGATGTACGACCTTGTCCCTGCCCCTGTAATCTTAACTTAGATTGTGTTAGCACTTGACTTGAGAGTCTTATTTCAGGTTGTCCGTTACTTGAAAAGCTCAGCATTGTATACTGGCCCCATTTGTTTGTTTGGTAGATTTGATATGAAACTGTGAAGAGAATATATTTGGTTGATTCGGAGGTTTACTTCTGCATATTGTTAGTGTACTCAAAAGTGCTCCGAGCTTGGTTGAACTTGTTATAATGGTGAGTATGAATACCTATGCCTCTTAGCTTGTTTCTTATTGTTATAATGGTGAGTATGAATACATATGTCTCTTAACTTGTTATAATGTTTGTTTGTGCAGTTTGACAAGCTTATATTGAAGCAATGTGGTGAGTTTGATATGATCTAGGTAGAAATTTTTATTAGTGTTATTGTTGCTGTACTAATTTACTACAATGCTTCAGCTACAATATTAGCATACATGTTTCACTGTTTGTTGGAAACTGGGAGCAAGAAATCTAGGCTGTGAATGGGTATGATATTTGCTGCTGTGTGCTGGAACCTTTGGAGATGTCGAAATGCTATTATATTCGACAATGGTAACGGGTCGGTTGCGGAGTTGGTGGAAGCTGTCAAAGTATCATCCTGGAAATGGTGGATAAGCCGCTCTACTGCTGCTAATTGTTTGCTCTACGAATGGCGTGCGGAACCGCGACTTTGTCTTTTGAGATAGCTCTTCCTTGGCTTTTTTCCTTGTTTCTGTTTTTGGTTGTATGCTGCTGCAATGAATTGCCTTTTTTGTTGGTTCCCTTTGTATTTTTTTCTGCTGCTTTATGTTGGTTACAGACTTTGGTCTTACCTTTATTTTGTTGTACTGTAACTTTAGTTGTGCTATTGGCATGTCTTATGCTAGTACACACTTTATATATTTATATATTTAGCAGTTTCAGAAAAAAAAAGAGATTTAGTTTCAGCATTTTGATTTATTTTTTTTTACATATTTTTTTCTATTTTGCGGGGGTTTTAAACCTCCTCAATAAAACCGCCGCTATTTTGCGGGGTTATTAACTGGATACCAGCGGTAACCCAAAACCGCCGCAGATAATTTATGGGAATCAATTAAGCGGCAGTTTTCAAAACTCCCGTAAAACAATCTGCGGAGGTTGAAAACCCCCGCTAAATAGCATGTTTTTTGTAGTGTCAATACACCTCCCCATAGTTGCATAGTCCACTTTCTATTGATGCCCAGATAGTAGTGTTCATTAGAGAGTAATCATTTTCATGCTTTTCTTTTTGTTAGTTTTCTCTCATGTAACTGATGACATCTCATCATTACTACAAATCAAGGCACTTTTCTAGGTTACATTGGTTTGTTTATGCAAATAAAAGAACTACAAGTGATGGAGATTAAAGTTTTTTTAGAGATATCTTGATTTACAAGTCAAGACCCAAAAGGAGGGAAAAACAGGTTAAAATGGTTCGAAGATTCGCCTGAGGCGAGAAGGATCTCGCGCACGCGAGGTTATCGAGTGAAAAGCCAGAATCTCTCTGGAAAGTTCGCGTAGGCGAACAGTTGGTTCGCGTGCGCGAGAGTTTGAGCTTGGAAGAGGAAAGCCCCTCTGGTTAATTCGCGTGCGCGAATCTGAGGCGAAGGCTGCGCGAATCTGAGGCGAAGACGGCGCGAGATTTTGTTCTGAAATTCAGAGGTTCGCGCACGCGAACCAGATCTGACGCGAGGCGAGGAGTGAGGCGAACAGTCCTGTTTCTGAAACGTATAAAAGCTGATCTGAAGCTCAATATTGGGGTTTGGATTCTGAAGATTAGAAGCTTACAACTGAGGATTTTCTACCTCCAAGAACTGGATCTAAGAAGGTTTGAAGAGAAGATTGATAATCATGAATGGAGATGAAGAATTCCTCTTCCATTCCACCATGACTATTGGCTAAACCTCCATTGGATTGAATCTCTATGTAACTTGAACTCTATCATATTGTAGCTAAGTTTCTTGTTATTGAATTCAGATTTTATGCATCTATTGATCTTGAGTTTAATGTTTATCATTCCTTGATCTAGTTAGATTTGAATCTAGTAATTGAGTTTCTATGAGAATAGCACTTGAATTATGGACTTAGATTGATAGAACACATGTTTATGCTTAAGAGATTTTGTATGAATTTGTGTGATTGCATGATTAACTGTTCTTTGATCCTCTATTAATGTTGAATTGGTTAAGAGATTAGGTAATTGACATTATTTAGAGAGTGTGACTATCAAAGAGATTTGTAGTTGCAACTTAGGTTAATCAATCTTGCATGAAATTGATTCAAAACTTGTGAATTTAGCTACTACACCTTAATGAGTTCATGGAAGCATGGAGATTCAATCGTTTCTAACTTCGTATTTGAAAGTTTCATTGATCATTGCATTTTAACTTTGATATTTGAAAAATCCTCCAATTATGTTTTTGTTCGATAATAGTAATATAGTTTTAATTGCCTATAAATTCGGTTAAGACAATCCCTGTGGATCAATATTCTTTTTACTACTTGCGGATAATCGTACACTTGCGAAATATCTCATCAGCAACCAAAAAAAACCAGCCTAAATTTCTTGGTCGCGCCCAAAGGTTTTAATTTTGTTAAAAACAACCCTCATTTTATCTTGGCAATCAGAAGGTAATTATACACAATTCTGTAAAAAAAATGATAATAATAAAAAAACATAATTTAATTTTGACGAACTTGGAGTATGTGTGTGGAATATTTTTAGTTGGGTATACCCAACGAGATGCGCATTCACACAAATAATAATAAGTTTGACTTTTTTGTTTATCGATTAGATTCTCTTCCTTTTTTTAAATAGTAATTTTTTTATCATATTTGATTTTTGAGTGTGTTCTCTTTTATATTTTTTTGTTGGGGAAAAACAGATTGCATAAACAACTTATTTTTCCTAACTTAGGTGTCTGCTCAGTAATTTGGTCTGATATATGATTCATGTCCAGCAAAGAGCATAAAAGTTTTTTGGATTTGAAACTAGCATAAATTTAAAGATTTTCTCTAATTATTTCACTTTCTATTATTTTTGCTAATTACCTTCTATTTTCTTGAACCATAAGTTTATGTGGTGTAACATAAATAAATCTAAATTTTAAGGTTAAATGCATCAAAAATTCCTTTAAATTTTCCATTTGTAACAGTTAAGTCTTTTAAGTTTTTTAGGTAATAAATAAATTTTTTAAGGTTTTTTATCTAACAAATCAGTCTTTTAAATTTCTAATTAATTTGTTACATATTGTTACTCTTCTTGCAGTTGCCTCGACTATTTGGGATCATGGTTCACATCAGATTGGACCAGTTCATCAAAGTTAACATCAAAATTAACGGTTATATAAGTGTTTTTGTAAACATAAGATAACTGGAAGGATAACGGTGTGCAACAAGACCTATTTGTTACCTGTAAAACTTAAATGACCTAATTGTTACACACGCGAAACTTAAAGGACCCCTGGATGTATTTGGCCTAAAAATTATAGAAAAAAGTTTAGATAAATTGGATTAATCCCTCAATATTTACCTGGATCATGATTCATGATAGACCTCAGTTTACAAATCCATAACTAATTAAATGAGCATATATTGTCCCCAAAAAAAAGAAAGCATATATATGCACAAGATAAATAAGGATATATTATTACTAATTTTTTTCTAAATCACACCATAATAACATCTTTATTATAGTACTTAGTAGTTTTGCATCAAAATACCCTTCCTATAGTAACACCATGTCTAGAACTAATAGTATGTTGACATAGTTTTTTCATAAACATGATATAAACAAAAAAAGACCACAACTTATATTATTAAGGTTTTGCAGACAAAGGAACCCAAACTAGATTATCAGGAGGGAAGAAATGACAGACAGGAGAATTTCCAGGCAAAACATTAAGTACGCGAAAAGCGACATGATCTGCGTCCCATTTAGAAGTATCCATGTGACAAATTGCTGCAGCATGAACAATTCCTCCATTTTCACCTTCAACAACAATTTCATACAAATTTGTATCACCCTTTTGGCTATGACAATAGAAAACTGCAAAAGGATAAGGCATAGGGTGACACCCTATTGCATTAGGAACTGAAATTTCATTCACTTGTGAAATTTTGTAGTTTTGTAAAGGGACAGTGGATTTTGTGACATGAGTTGTGGTCAAAACTTTGAATTTTGAATTTGAACCAAACATGTAATTTGCAAAGTCAAACAAAGATTCTAAGGATGTTGCACAAAATTTTGTCTCTCCTTCCATAGGTTCAAAATTACATTGTTCAAGTGTGTATTTCATGGCTTTGGCTTGTGGAGATTTTTTTGAGATGGAGAAGAAATCAAGAAGGGAAGGTAATTTTTCTAGTGTGAAAGGAATTTTTTCAGCTTCTTCTTTTGGTAGAAATTTTGGAGTTGTTGATGAATCTTTTTTGGAAAAATAAATTGGCATTATTTTTCCAACTTTTAAATCCTTTGGTACAAAAAACACATTCAATTCAGGGTCTATTTGATTGTGATGATCCTTTCCAATGATCTTTTTGTGTTCATCTTTCTTATTCATTTCTACATGATCAGAGTTTTCAACATCCATAATATTATTTACAAGATCCTCTGTTGTGACATGTTGAAAATCATAGGCTATATCCTTAACTATAGTTATCTTTCTAGCGAAATTTTCTTGTACAATCTGCAATATCAAAGATAAAATTGAAAAATTAATCAAGAGGAAATATCTTGTACATATACTAGTAAAAAAAATTATTTGAAATAAAAGTTACTACTCTCGTATAATAACATATGTATCTGATCAATATTAATTATAGATCAGATACATCCGTTATTCAATAAACTTAAAATTATTATTTTTCCTTATAATAGTAACATGAGGAAGTATATATCATTTTTGGTGTCATGAAATTATTAATTAACCTATGATATAGTGTTAGAGATATAGTATATAGAGATCTTACCAAAAAGAAAAGTAGGGTATATAGGATGAAGCTCCAAGAAGAAAGTGGAATTGCCATTTGAAACTTGGGACCTTAATTTGTTTGTATTGTTCGTAGATTCATGAGAGGAAAAAAGAATATAAGGGTGGAGTATGTGGGAAAACTAGACAGCTTTGAATTAAGAAAATTATAGCAATTAGTGAGAATTGATTAATTGAATGGATGGATGAAGGTCTAGGGAGTTGTTGTTCACATGGAAAACTTGTTTAGTTGACTTCATTATATTAGTAGTTAGTGCAGTCATATGTTTTAGATTGATGTGTACCTCATCGTGAATGAATTTGATACCAGAAAATGCAAATAACAATGTCTTTGATGTGGAATTTTAATATAAACATTAATTATTTCATCTGAAAAAATATCTTGAAAGTTGAAATTAGTGTTCTGTTTTTTAATCTAAGATTAAATTATATGTGCTCACCATTTTTGTTGTTGTTGAATATAATACTGTGTATTATAGTATTTAATATTCTCTTCTCGTTTAATGTCATGTTATTTTTTATATTTAATTATTTTAAGTAAATTTAAATTTTGAATTTTTTTTGTAGATAAATTAATTGACAAAGTCATTGAAAACTCACAAACAAAGTGGAGGAACCGGAGTTCGAACCCTGGTCTAACAAATTAATTTTGTATCGGTATCTAAAAAAATTCTTAGGTAAAAATGATTTTATTTTATTTTTGCATCAGAATCATTAGTGATTTTAAATAAAAAGATATTTCTCTTCCAACTTTTTTTCAAAAAAAAAGGAATAACGTTCAAAAGTCAAAACATTTTCTACGGCTACTCTTGGTTTATTAAATGCAGTATAATACAGTAATAGATTTAAAAATGTTATCAGTATTTTTCCTTGGTCAAAAAAGCATATGCAACCCACAGGAAATGGTACAGTATATGTCACCATCCTTGGTCATTTGAATAAACTTAATTGCATCATTTTTTTTAAAGGCTAATAATGAAATTTTATTAAGAAAAATGATGTTAGTACAAGCAGTACATATATAAATTGGTAATAGTTTATCTAACAATTGATAAAAATTAGCCACATAAACAAAATGTGCGCAAGTAAAGTAAAATCTAATTTATAGATATCCCATATAAATAGTTTATTCTCACATTGTTTCTTGAATAAATTGACTCAAATTCATCTATATCTCACCATTTTTTTTTTTTTTGGTAGTGTCTATATCTCACCATTAATTAAAGATGCAAAGGATTTTATTTACACAATAGAAATTGTTACTCTTTTATTTATTTTTAAAAAAAAATAAATTCATTCATTCAAATTGAAAAATATATAGATTATTATAAATTCAAGATTATTAAAAAATGAAAAAGTGAATCTGCGAACAATCTTGCAACACCTATGTTAATAGCGTACAACAGTAACTTAAAAGTGCCTACAAATATGACAAAATAAGAAGAAACCAAAATATTCATAATCTCGGATGTGCAACGTTGGCGTTCAAGTCTTCATCTGATCTGTAATGAGTTGAAGTGAACATGTCAATTTGAATCAACGAACCACGTACTAAGACGAAAAACAACAAACGCCGCACAAAATGACAAATAAATACAACGCTACACTAAGACGATGAAAACTTTAAAGAAACAAAGAAGTAAACCTATATGGATAATCACTTATTTAAATAAAAAGAGAGAAAAAAAAAATAGTGTTTGTTATGAATTCGGAACCAAAACCACACCAATAACCTTCAACTAGTGTGTGGGGCAAAACAAACCAAGCAATCAACTATAACAACAATGGGTATGCACTAATAATCAACAAACCAACAACAAGATAATAAACTAGGAAAAGCAATAAAGAACACAAACGATATTGTTTACCCAGTTCGGCGTTAAAACCTACGTCTGGGGGAGAGAGCAGCTCTCCAATCCACTATCAAAGTTCCTTCTTCTTGATTACAATGAGATTTACACAAGAGTTACAAGAATTTAGAAAACCCCTAAATTCTACCATTTTCCCAAATCTCTTCCCGTGACCAAGAGATTTAATCAATAGTGATTACAAGGTGAAAGAATGGAGTTCCAAACACTAGAAATAACCTAAGAGATGACCCTCTTAACTCTAGACTTGATATTGAAAACCCCCTTTAAAAAACCCTATTTTTCTTCTCTCTCTCAGCTGCAAAAAACAGAAACAGGGGTATATATGCACGAACTGGCGCCTAGCGCCACACCCCTGCGCCTGGCGCCAGGAGACAGAAGCCACAGGCCAAACTGGCCTCTCCTGGGCGCCTGGCGCCACCTGCCTGCCTCCTGGACCATTTTTCTGCATCATTTCACTTTTATCATGCAATTTCAAGGCAATCTTCAACAATCTCCACCTTGCCTTTAAATTCATGGTGATGCCAACTTCCCATCAACCATCATGCTTACACCTCACCCTCCTTGTACCCCGAAGTGAAACGCTTCGTACTCTCAAAGAAATACTTGCCTCCAATTGTCCTTGGAATTTTAGAACAATCCTACAAGTCACACCACCACTTTCGAACCCCGGAATGCCTTCCGTACTCTCGAAGAAAAAATGCTTGCCCTCAACTTAGCCTTGGAATTTTAGGCAAGTTCCACAAGCCGCAACTTCAAATTCTCTTGTATCCAACTACCTCTAATAGTCCCACAAGTTCCCGAATTTGATCACCGTTGCTTCCAATTGCCTCCCTGAAGATCTTTCAAGTTTTGCACTTCTTCAGACACAATTGAAACTTAATCCACAAGGTCTCCATAGCCATACCACTTCGGTGTACCTCCACCTCAAACCGAGATTACTCCACCAAAGTCTTAAACCGGTATTTTCACTATGATTCCCACCTTGTAACCTGCAAAACTGTCAATGATTGCTCTGAAACAAACTTCAGGCCATTGTTAGAATCCAACATTTCCAGTTTAGTTCCAACACCTAGCAAACCTCGTTTCACTAGTCACACTAAACCTATGTCACTAACAATTACCAACTGAAATTCCACAACTCAAACCATATGAGAAATACCTCTAGTAACAAATGCATAACCAACAGTAGAACCAACTATCTATGCATTTTAAGTTCAAAAAATACCTCACATCATGTAAAAGAGACTCACCGATACCTTGAGCCTTACAAGTTTTCCCGTCTTCAAGATGAACAACTCCACCTTCAACTAGCTTTAGGGCTTCAAAAATATTCTTTCTCTCAACACATGTGATGGGAGCATCAAAGTGAACGACTTAAGACTCCACCGATTCCGAACTTCACACCACTAGTGTATCCGCAACCTCATAATAAAGTTGTTGTTCCATAAGCAACCCTGAGTATTATTCCACCGCCTCTCCAGGCCGAGGTTGAGTATTGTTACCACCGCCTCTCCAGGCTGACAACCATCTATGGTTCCAAGCATGTGACTATGAGTGCTCCCGCACTCTCATAGCCTTCCTCGTAAGCTTCATCACTGACCGCAACCTGAGCCGACGAACTACCACCGCCCTCTCTCCGAGGACAATCCTTCTTGAAGTGACCCGGTTCCTGACAATAGTAGCATTTGAACTTGCTACCACCATCACCCTTTGGCCTAGACTTGGACCCATTCTTCCACTTCCATTTGCCTCCGTTCTCGCTTCTACCCCTTGTCACATTCAACCCTTCTGCACCATCATCAACCTTCAAGTCCTTGAACTTGGTCAACTCCTTGGTTCTCAAAGCCGATTGGACTTCATCCAAGGTGATAGTACCTTCCTTGCCATAAAGCAATGCATCCTTGAGATGTTCATATGACTTAGGTAAAGCACACAACAAATGAAAAGCTTTGTCCTCGTCTTCCAAATTTACATCAACGTTCGCCAAATCATCAATGATTTTATTAAACTCAGTCAATTGCTCCACCACAGACTTGTTCTCAACCATACGAAAGAAGTATAGTTGTTGCTTCAAACATTGCTTATGAGCCAATGACTCTGTCATATACAATGCATCAAGCTTCGTCCACATCGCCGCCGCCGAAGTCTCTCGCGCTACCTCTCTCAATACCTTATCACCAAGACACAAGATAATAGAACTCAATGTTTTCTCATCCATCTCGGTCTTCTCCGCATCCGAGAGGGTAGCCGACATTTGTGTCACCCCCTTTAAAGCTTCAACACACTTGTTGTGAGTTAATAGTGCCCTCATCTTCACCTTCCACAACCCAAAGTCGTTATCACCGGTGAATTTCTCAATCTCCCATTTTGTACCCATTGATGCCTAATTTGTTCAAACCCTTGCCCCACGGTGGGCGCCAATTGTTATGAATTCGGAACCAAAACCACACCAATAACCTTCAACTAGTGTGTGGGACAAAACAAACCAAGCAATCAACTATAACAACAATGGGTATGCACTAATAATCAACAAACCAACAACAAGATAATAAACTAGGAAAAGCAATAAAGAACACAAACGATATTGTTTACCCAGTTCGGCGTTAAAACCTACGTCTGGGGGAGAGAGCAGCTCTCCAATCCACTATCAAAGTTCCTTCTTCTTGATTACAATGAGATTTACACAAGAGTTACAAGAATTTAGAAAACCCCTAAATTCTACCATTTTCCCAAATCTCTTCCCGTGACCAAGAGATTTAATCAATAGTGATTACAAGGTGAAAGAATGGAGTTCCAAACACTAGAAATAACCTAAGAGATGACCCTCTTAACTCTAGACTTGATATTGAAAACCCCCTTTAAAAAACCCTATTTTTCTTCTCTCTCTCAGCTGCAAAAAACAGAAACAGGGGTATATATGCACGAACTGGCGCCTAGCGCCACACCCCTGCGCCTGGCGCCAGGAGACAGAAGCCACAGGCCAAACTGGCCTCTCCTGGGCACCTGGCGCCACCTGCCTGCCTCCTGGACCATTTTTCTGCATCATTTCACTTTGATCATGCAATTTCAAGGCAATCTTCAACAGTGTTGAAGGGTGATTTTAAGTCAAAAATAACCAAAAACCAACCTCCTATAATGGAAAAATGAATACATAAAAAGTTGAGAGAGGGGTGAAAAATATTGTTACCCTTTTATAGGATTCCATCGGTATACATTATTTCGTCAAAGGATATATATATTCCATAGTTAAAGGAAATACTATTAGTATAGTACAATTAAATAATAATAATAATAATTATTATTATTATTATTATTATTATTATGGATCAGTTAAAATATTTGAATAAAATTAGAACTATCTTAAAAATCAGTTGAGGTAAAACTCATACTCATGAAGAAAAAAAATAGGCAAATTTTATGGTATAATTGAAAATTTCAATATACCAGTATATTAGGTCACTAAATTAATAGGTTAATGAGTATGTTTTGAAAGAAATATTTTTTCTATATTTATAAAAATTATAATAGCTAAAAATTATTTCAAAAATTGTAAAAAGTATAAAATTTGAATTGTTATTCTTTATAATAGTTAATATTGAATTGTTTTTATTAAAATTTATTATCTCAATACAATAATTGGCAAATAGTTTTTTGTTTATAAAAATGTTCATTAGTTTATTAAGGACTTAATCTAGCGGTATATTTGAAGAAGTTTTCAGATTAATTTTAAGAAAAATTCATTAATCATTTGAGTTCGATATTGCCTTAATTTAAACTTTTTTACATTCCAATTGTAATTACCAACTAACTACTCTAAACTTTTATTTAATAAAAAGAAACTGGGAATCGAATTTTATCTAAAATAGAACAAATTCGTATGATAAAGTTGCGGCCATATAAGAGTAGTGGCATCAGATGCCACTTACACTTTATTGATTTGCATATATCACAATATCCCCAACGTGACTTCGCTAGTTCTTATCATGTTCACCCTTTTTAAGTATCCTATATATCAATATCATATCATGCTGTGTTTTAAACTTTTAATAGTTAAATTCCTTTGACTATATGTGAGCCTCATATCATATCATATTATCATAGGAAGAAAGTGGGAAACCAAGAACGTTGACAAAAGTCAGAACTGTTGAATGTGGAGTTAGCAGCTGTCAGTGGCGGACCCAGGAATTTTTTTTTCGGGGGGCCACTAAAAAAATTATAGCATATAAATTAAATATAAAAATTTGATTAACAATAAATTAAATCACATACTTTTTTTTTTACGATCAAATTACATATTTTAAAGTAATATATATGTGTGGCAAATGACTTAAAATAATCAATAGTTGACTTTGAACTAATACTCGCACAAAGTTGATCATTAGAAAATCATGTGTTATTATTATATTACACATATAGTAAAAAAAATGGTGTCTATAATTTAAAATATATAGTTGTGTTTTTTAAAATAAAATAGATAGAAATTGTTCATTTTTTGCATTGATACATATATATAAAAATTAACTTTATTTAGAAAAATGTCATTGCTAATTGTTTGAAACAATGTTTTGTCACCAAGTATTGATTTTGTTTTAAAAAAACAAAAAATAACCAGAAAATGCCCCCTCCAAGAGTTGAACCCATGTCCTCTTGTTAGATGGCACAACTTTGAACCATCAAGCCAACCATCAATACTGTTAGTTTTTCGCTGAAATACATATATATAATATATACATTTGTAATTTTCTAAAACTATCAAGGGCATACTAGTAATTTTTTATTTTTCGGGGGTGGCCGTGGCCGCCCTCAGCCACCCCCTTGGGTCTGCCTCTGGCAGCTGTCATGGGCCTAAAGTCCCACATACCGACCAGTCCACCCTAAATTTTGACAACCCACTAAATCCGGCTGTGCTTCAACAAGGATCTCAAACGGAACTCCCTAACCTGTTTATAACCAATTAAAGTGCTAATCGTACGTGGTGTGGTTCACCCATTTCGCACACCATAGGGTGTACATATGTCCCGGGCTAGGAGAGTATCCGAAATTTTGGATGTCCTATACAAATTATATATTCTATTATTAATTAATCTGTGTAGAATTGTGATCTTATATGATCCTAACCAATGTGATCGGTGATACTCCTTTCAATATGATGGTGTAAAAGGGTGGTTGTACCCAGCGCAAAGCTACCCATTACTATTTTACGAGGGGGTCAAATCTAAAATATATGTTTTGAATGTTGTTTTGACAATTTTTATTGGTAACAAAGTTCTATTTATCCCATGACTACTTTTAGCATGGCTTTTGGTTGTACTCGTAGACACTCCAATGTTCAAGTCAATTTTTTGTGTGAAAAGAATGTTTTAAAGTAAAAATGAACAATATATTGTATATTGTATGGTCCTTCTGTTAAGAGTCCAAGACCATAAATGTGAGGATAAATTTAATCTCCGAACTTTTTAAAACTCTTTCACGGCAAATGGAGGGCACTATATGTGCGGTTGCGGCGAACACAATTAAAACCATATACAGATTTAATATTATATTTAAAATTAAAAAAGTATAAATCATTATTATTTTTTAAATAAAATGTCGTCAATACGTGGGGAATATTGAATACCTTAAAATTGTGTGTGTCAACGAACAAAGCTGACTTTGGCACATATAGAAGATAGATCAGTGATCACAACCATCCCTTTAATATATACTATAGTACTCCACTATGGTGCAAAGAAGAACAAAGAAAAGACAAGCTTATACTAAAACAGAAGAAAGTCATCTATGAACCTAAGTGGAACAGAAAAGGTGCTGCTGGCTGCTGGCTGCTGGCTGCTGGCTGCTGCCTGGTGCCTACTAGATTTTCATTTGATTTTTTTATGACCGTCATAATTAATTTGTGGGCGTAGCACATTTGAAGTTGACTTCAAAAAAGCCAACGAAGCTTTTGGTGACCCCTTAAGGGTTTTGTTAATGAAGTAAATATAAAATTTTGATTTGAAGAATAGGAGTAGCATATTTAAAATTTAAAAATTGTCATCTTTAATAAATAAAATTATATTTTACATGTTTAATTAGTGTCTTTAAAATATTTGTTGGCATGACTTATTGATTTTTATTAATATGACCGCTGACTCTTGGTTTAAAATAAGTGTCAGTTTTTAAAGTAGTCAGGCTCGGCCTGCACACATGTATATGGTGTGCGCGGGCATCGGGCCTTTAAATTTTTTAGGTATTGGTTTAAAATTTTGAGCTCCTGTAATATTAATTATATATTATTGGCAAAATATATTTATAGATTCTTTAAGTTTTACGTTTGTATCAAATAGGTTCTTTAAGTTTTTTAAGTATCGGATATGTCCTTTAAGTTTTTTTAAATATCAGATAGGTCCTTTAAGTTTTATATTTGTATCAGATAAGTCCTTTAAGTTTTAAGGACCTATTTGATACGAACTTAAAACTTAAAGGACCTATTTGATACTTAAAAAACTTAACGGACTTATCTGATGCAAATATAAAACTTAAAGGGTCTATCTAATACTTAAAAAACTTAAAGGACTTATCTTATACAAACGTAAAAGACCCATGAATACATTTTACCAATATTTTTTTAGGATTACTAGTTGTTTCTTTCATTAGATCATAGTAGAGTTGTATTCTTTAGTTGTTGTTATGAAACAACAACTTACAGATTATATTTATAATTTATAATAGCAACAGCATTTGGAGAACCATGTATTATTATATTGGACGTAATGTAAACTAAATTTGTATTGGTTTGATATGAAGCACTGGCAAGATTTTTTATTCTGAAGTGGCTTTGAGTTTGCATACTCTGCCTAACAGAACAGAGCAACTCTGTTTTTTTGCAATGCATTAGTATTTGTTTTATTTATTCCTATTATTGATTAAGAAATTAAAAGTAGATATAATTCAATAAAATGTATAATCTATAATAATGTATTAAAAATACCAAATTATATATTGTAAAAATAATGACTATTTTTATAATTTTAACCATTAATAATTAGAGGGAACATGAACATTAAGGCATCACAACTAGATTAGAGTTATGGGCACAACCTATGTGTCATCATAACAAAGATGAAATTAAGCCTAGATAATAATCCTTTCTTTATCATCACATATACAACATAGAATATCATATAAACCACAAAGATTAAAATATAACTATAGCTTTTTATTTTTTTTCAGCAAAAAATATACCTATAGCTAAAGCCTAAAGGGTTAACACTTAACAATAGATAATCCAAAAATATCAATAGCTTAATTTCCTGCAAAATAAGCCATAAAATGCTAATCACTACTTCAACACAATATACTATACTATTACTATACATTCATTCATGATCTCTAAAGGGTCATATTTGTGTATAAATATATTTATGTAAATATGTATGGGAGCTTCAACCAAATTAGCATCTTCTAATTCTGCTCCATGGACATAACATGGGTGTGATATAATATGGCATTAGGCTTTACATCAAAGTCCCTCATAAAACGATCCTTCCCTACATATGTTGCTTCACTTGCTTGTGTATCCTGAATAAGTTCCTTAATTGCTTCTGGCATAGCTACACCCTTCATTATATTCTTCCAATATTCTCCAGGGTCTTTTGTAGCACAACTCAAAGTAGCAACCTATTCACAAAAACATTTAAAAGAGTAATTTTAGTTAATAATTAATTATGCAAGAAATAAAGTTGAGTTAGGAAACTCTAAATATTATTTGAATGTGATGAAGGTTAAAAATGAAATTATATTTCATAGAAGATTTAGAAAGCTTACAAAGAGAAGAGAGAATACTAGGAACACAAAAGGGGTGGACTTCATGGCTATGCTAATATGTGGATCAATGGATATTGGATATCTTGTTTGCTAGCCTATATGGTTCTTCTTAATGTTGAAAGTAATCCACGCTAGAACTTGTATTTATGATGCCCTTTGCTATCTAAATGTTTGATAGAAATTACATAAATAAAAGTAATTTGATTGATTGAGTTAAAAAATGGAGAAATGCTCTATTATAAAGTTACCTAAATATTTTTAGTAAATAAAAACATTAATTGATAAGGTAGCTAGGTTGACATACCAATAAATAAGGGTATTGTTTTCTTAAACTTAAAGACAAACAAGTAAGAGTGCAATTATATATCAAAACAAAAGTAAGAGTGCTATTTCTTTTTTCTTCTTTTTTTTAAGCAACAAGAGTGTTCTTTATCTCATGAGTTTACTCAGTTGACAGGATATTGCATTATATAAACAGGGGTTGAGATTTGAACCTCAGTCATCCCACTTATTCAACTCTCATCTATTCATCTTAAGGGTGAAATTTATAGCCATCAGATTACATGACAAAGAAAAATAATATTTCTTTACTAGTAATAAATAAGAGTATTGTGGATAAAAAAAAATACAAACAAGAGTATTGTTGTAATAAAGTATTTAATCAAATGTTACTGTCCGATAATGTTTTGAATAAAGCTAATTTTAGCATATACAATCTACTAAAAACCACAAAAAAAAAAAAAAAAAAAAAGATAAACAATGAAGTCCACTCTCAATCAAATTTTAGCCTTGGGAAGTCTTAACATGGTGCCATGCACTAAAAAAAAATTGAATCTACAAGCACACAAGCATACACAACTTCTTTTATTTTAAGGTTTTTAATGAGACAATTGTATTTATTAGTTCTCGCTTGGATATTGGTCTAGTCCTCAAATTTTTTTACATTTTTTTTTCTTCTCTTTTTAATATATTTGAGAGTTAGCTTATTTGTAAGATAAATAAAAAGATACTAATATAATTAGGATATTTTTACTTTTCCTGGTAAGTTTTCTCCATTTGTTTTTTTTTAGAAAAATTTTTTTTGAACTTTTGGCCTTCCATTATGGTGTGCAATTTTAGTCTCCAAAATTTCAAGTGCTACAATTGGGACCAACTTAAAACCTAAAATACACATAAGGGACCAAATGTGCAATTAAGCCAATTAATTGGATATTGATGTTTCCTTTTTTCTTTGATTGAAATCAATTGAAATAATTGGAAAGCAAAATGACGTGTTTTCTTTTTTCTTTGACGAGACATGCGACGCGTTTCTGAGGACATGAAGCGGTAAGACAATATATTTATTTTTTTTATAATTTTATATAAATATAAAAAATATTGGGCCCATAAAATCATGGACCTTAGGCCGTGGCACTCCTGGCGGATCAATATTATCTAACTTCAGTCCGCCAAGTTAGGTGACATTCAATGATTATCAACCCTTAGATTAATCATGTGCCACATGTCAATATTTCTTCAAAAGTTATTGAAAAAAGGGTATGGACGAAAAAAAACATCGTCTCCTTCCTTTTCCCACCGGCTGCCATTGTTAAAAGCTAGCCACCGGACCACCGAAAATCCGACCATGGCTATCAACTCCGACCACCGCCACCGCCACTATATCGTTTCTAAACACAACAGCTATATCAACACCGCCGCTGTCTCTTTTTAACCACGATGGTTGACTGCTATGATTGTAGATCCAACCACCACAACCATTTAAAATTTCCAGATTGAGTTAATTTGGAGTGTTAGTTGCTAATTTAAACTGGTGTTGAAGGGATTAGAAACAAGACAGTGGCAACAATCGGAGACGGCGGACGTCGGCGTTGACATAGTACTGTAAGTCGGCGACGGTGGGAAAAAGAAGTAATTGACCGACAGAGGTGTTGGAGAGTTTGGTAGTGGTAGTTTTTTTTTTTTTTTGTGTTCAGATGCATTCATTCACATTTGAGAGAAGGACATGTGGCAAGTTATAGGACACACGATTGATCACACACAGGATAATGGCCCAAAGTCACCTGCCTTTCCCGCGTAAAAGGCAGAGAATATCGATCCCACTCCTGGCCATAGCTCAAGGCTGGTTCTGAATCCACTTTATGTTAATTTTTTCAAGTTAATCATTAGTTCTTAAACAAATTAATTTTTATTGATTCAATTATCTCTTATAAAAAATGAAAAAATCAGAAAGCATAAACAAGAGAAAACATCAGTTGGCTTTTTCAATTTTGTTTTCTTCCATGAGGAAAAGGTATCCAAGAGAAAACATAAACAATAATACATCCTCGCCAGAAAAACAGTAATGATAGTGTCATCTATCAATTATAACAACTTTGCCACTTTTAGTAAACAAAAAAATAAAAAATAAACTTTGCCACTTTTGTATACGTGATCGGTGATCCTTCTTATTGTACTTTGCATTTTTGCACAACTTGTGCTTGGTGTTTTTTTTTTTTTTTTTGTTACTAATTTTAATAAAATAGTATTATATTTTCAAAGGTTAAAAACAAGTAATAATCAATCATTGACAACAAGCCTACCCATTCACCCATACACACTGACATAACCACACAAAACATGTTCTATGTTTATGATCACGGGATTTGATTTGGGAGAGGCAGCCCACATTTTTATTTTTGTTCACAGGACAGGAGATTAGAATGAATTTTGTCGGAATTGGTTTGGGCACACAAGATGAGTTTTATTCCACTCCAATTATTTGTTCTGGTCACACAAGAGAAAATATGCATCGAACCTCTAACCACATGTAATGTGGATGAAGTTGCATCCACATGAGATGAAAAATCTAACTAAGGTAAGTTCTATGTCGTTTCAATCAAACTTTCTCCACGTACAAAAGAAAAAGATAGAATTCGTGAGCACTTGTGATGTGGAGAGGAAGTTGCCTCCACGTGCAATCGATTTAGGGTGCCACAATAAAGGATGATTGATAAGTTAGGAATCACCACAACCTGATAACAAAGTCGTCAATAATATTCATTTTGGGGCCAATCTAATAACCAAAGAAGAGTTAATGTTCACTTACCATTCTCATTAAGAGCAATTTGAATTTATTTCAAACTTCCCATGTGAGGTTACAAAATGTTTACTAAAGCAAAGTTTATCCTAAATCTAAATGGGTTGTATGTGAGATCATTATAAATCCATGTTGGACAAATACCATATTTTCTAAAATAAACTAGATGTAAGGAATCAAGTTTAAAATATGAATTCTCTTCTACTACTGAAATCAATCTTCATCATTCTCTACTTCTTGAAGAAACTCAATCACAAATTTAAGCTTCACATATCATATCCACAAGGGTCAAATGAAAATTGAGAGAAGCTACTAAATGTTGCAAGTCGGTGAAACACATTTCCATCTTGTACAAAGGGAGACACACTTAAATTAAGGATGTCAATGGGGCGAGGATTGAGCGGGGAATACTTTACCACTCCATTTCTCATATATCATTTAAAATACTCCCCATCCTCATTCCTCATTTCGAGTAGTAGCCTTTCTTCATCCTCATCCATGCATATCCCAACAATTCCCGCGGAGATCCATCATTTGTTTAAGAAAAACTTTTTTTTAAGAAAATATAAAGAGAAGAACCGCAAGAATAAATCCCCATCATTTGTTTATATCCGTTATCCCCCATGATTTCCACAAAAAGAGGAGATTAAAGTGACATCATTTTTTTAGATGTTGTCATGTGTTAATTCTTGCATTTTTTCTCTTAAATCCTTCGTAACAAATAGCACCTCTCGTGAAAATATAGATAAATATAATATATAAAGTACTTGAATATATCTATTACTATATATAAAGAGGATACAAATTTTTGGGATGGCTTTTTCATTATACCTATTTTACCCTTAAAAAAAATACCAAAAAAAACTAAATATTTTTTTTTGATAGAGAAAAAAACTAAATATTTGTATATGTTGAAAAATAACTTCCACATAAAAATAGATTTTCAGTTTTTTTTTAGTAAATAATTTTTTTTTTCTCTTAATAAATAAGCACAATTTCCACATAAAAGTATGTTTTCAGTTTTTTTATAGTAAAAATTAAAAAATATATATATATATATATATATTTTCTTCTTAATAACTAGTCACAACAAAAAAGGATGTTAAATAGTTATCAATTAATTAAGTCCAATAAAAAATGAGATTAAGTAATTATTTATATTTGCACAATAGAGAATTTCAATCACAGCAAATTAAAAAAAAAAAAATATTCATCACACAAACGGGCGCGGCTAGTACATATAAATATTACTTTAATAAAATATTTGGGGAGAGAGTCTCCGCGATGTGGGGGAAAAATTTCATCTTCCACTAGTACAGAAAGGAGTTTTAACGTCGTTTCGGATCGACTTAAAGATAGTGGACACGGTATATGAATGTATGTCACGTTTGTTTTAGGTACAACCGACGTGAAATGTTAATTTTAATTTTTTATTGAAAACAAATGTAGTATTCCACATCGGTTACATTTTAACCTAACGTAAAACGTTTATATTTCACAACTGTTATTTGTTTTAACAGATGTGAAATGTATTACATTTTTAAAATAATCATTTTTTTTGTTGCTGCTGCTGCTAGACTAAAATATCATTTTTTTGCTGCTATACAAAATTCAAAACAGATTACTTGAGTCTCTTGGAATGACAATAACAGAAAGAAATAAGGATAGAACCTCCACTATCATTCAAACATTACAATCCATAACTAATAAGAAAATCATGTAACTACAAGTCATTGAAGCACAATAATGAACATAGGTGAAATGACAACACTAAATTCACTTAGATTCAAGCTTCAACTATGATGGAACCAAGAAGCAATATAGAAACTAAAACTGAAATGAAAGCATACCGAGATCAATAAAGAAACTAAACCTCTCTCAAGGGACTTTACCTTCCATCACCGCGGAATCAATTCTCCGCCTTTAAATCCCCGGACGAGGCAATATCCACTAGAATCTCCATTTACAGATTAAATTGACATCTCTAACTCAAATAGGTTAACAATGAAATAACTCAATAAAGATTGAAACTAATGACTAAATTGACATCTCTAACTCAAATAGGTTGTTTTTATGTTTTTTCAGTCACTGTTTTTGGTTTTGGTTGGAACCCTGTTGTTACTTTTGTTCCTTTTTTGCTTTTAACTTTGTTCTGTTTTTCCCCTGCAACCTCCTTCGATGGTGCCTTGGCATGCCTTATGCTAGCCCATCTTTTTGATTAATAAAATTTAGCAGTTATAAAAAAAAAATGACTAAATAGTCCAAATATGTGAGAAGTAAGATACTAAAATCAAATATGCAAAGTCTAATATAGGCAACAATGATGCAAAAATAATTGATGTATCGTGCTCCAAAATTCTGTATTTTTTATCTATAAGTGGTTTTGTGTATAATCATTTTATCCCAGAACTTTATATTTTACGATTTTTATCTGTAACATTAAATTCTTCTCATTTTTTTAATCAGTTTAGATTTTGGAATTTTCATAATCGAACACATCAACATAAAAATCACATTTATTTAACGTAAAAAAATCATCATATGTATTTATAAACTACAATTAAGTTCAAATGGTTTGAAAAATCCAAGTTCAACTCCTAACTAAATAATCATTGATCATATATCTTTAATCGAATTCTAAATTAATAGGATGTCATTCTAGTGAGAACCTACTCTTAAGACTATATATATATATATTAAAAAATACAACTTTTTTTATGTGGCGTATGTAGCATTTATCAGTACATTCAAATTTACTTGAGCAAATAGAGAAAATTAAAAGCGATATTGAATAGTAAATTTGTGATATTGAATAAGCATACCAAAACACCATTGTTATTCAAAATTACAACAAAATTATACTAAATGCAGAGACTCTCACATACTACAACCGATTAAAGAAGTTTATTTTACATTATTTAGCTCTGCACACAACAGAGAGTTATTTTTTAGTACCATAAGGGACATAAACACAAATTGCAAGCACACACCCTAGTACTATACTACAAATCACATGCTAGAAGAACCTTGTGATTTCAATTTAGGAACCCAAATGTAATTATCTGCTGGAAAAAAGTGGCACACAGAAGAGCTTCCTGGTGTAACACCAAGAACTTGAAATGAAACATGACTAGGTGCCCATTGTGATGTATCCATGTGACAAACCACCATAGCTTCAACTTTATCTCCATTCTCACCCCCCAATAAAACTTTATACACCCTATTCTCACTTTCTTGACTATGACAATAAAAAACAGCATGAGGGTAAGGCACAGTGTGACAAGCTACAATTTTTGGAGCTAAAATTTCCATCAAAATTTCTACAATAGTGTAATTTTGAAAAGTAACACTTGATTTTGTTTTGTGCAAAGTTAAATAAACTTGGATTTTAGATTTTGAACCAAGAACATTTTGTGCAAAGTAACACCATTAGTGAAGGATCAATATTATGAGTCATATGATTATGATGATGGTTGTGATGAATTTCCAATGATTTGTTTTCTGTTTCAACCAATTCCCTTGCTTGGAATCCATGAGAACACTGCAAAAATTCAGAAAGCTTAATTTGCAAGTGAAGAAAAATAAACAAAGAAACAAAGTTCAAGAGAAGTTAACATAAATGTTTACTACTAGTAGATGAAGAAGCATCCAAGATAAAATGTTTAACATACCAGCATGATTACTACTAGTAGATGAAGAAGCATCCAAGATACAATGTTTATGGCCATATTTCTACTTTCAACGTTGAATTCTTCACGGTTATCACTTGAGTTAAATGACTAGAAAGAGATTTAATAATAGGACTAAAATTGTGTATGATTGAAGTATTTAGAAATTGGTTCAAGTAATAAAAATCATATTTTTTTAATAAAACAATCTTTTTAGCTTGTTGAGATACAACATGCAAAAATAATTTTTTTTTAATTACTCTATGGTTCCTAAAATTTTGGTTCTTTTAAAGTTTTGCACGTGGATTAAAAATATTAAAGATTGATAAGTTAAGTTATTTTCACTCTTACTTTATTAATAAAGAGAAAATTCATGTAATGATTGCTTTAGTTTTTGTAAGAGTATAAACTCTACAGTATCATTAATTGTGTCTTGGTTTCCTAAAAGGACTAAAGTTTTGGGACAAAACTAAAAAACTAAAAGGATTAAAGATTTGGGACGGAAGGAGTACAAAATAACTTTCATTTTTTAACACTTGCTTTCCTCTAAAACAATATTTGAGAAGCTACTCTTAGAAGTCCTTTGTTACAAAAAAAAAATTAGAAAAAAAATCACTTGTTTTAATAATCAATTTTTTTTATAAAAACAATCACTTTTAAAATATTACATTTGCTTATTACAAATTCTTAAAAAATCAAAATCTAAAAATAATCATAAAACAGTTAAAAATGAGAAGTTGCTAAGAGTAGCTTCTCAAATAATAGATTTTTTTTAGAGGAGAGAGAAAATAAGTATTCAAAGTTGGATGCTATTTTGTAATTAAAAAAAAGTTAATATGTGATTACCTCATGCAATATAGACGTGTTTTAATTTACCTTTGTAATATTTTTTTAGATTATCTTCTGTAATGTGAAGATTATGTTTTTTACCCTCCTCATTGAATATTTATATATATGGGCTTAAGATTGCATCATTTTAACCCTGTAATGTTAGCGAATTTTTGTTTACCCCCTTCGTTGGGTAAATAAGCCTTACCCGTTAAACATTACAGGAGGTTAATCAGAAAAAAAATATTACAGGTAGGTAAATTGGAAAAAAAATATTACATGAGGTAATCGAAAAAAATATTACATGGGGTAAAACAATACACAACTACTTTGCAGGGGGTAAATGTCTATTTACCTTAAAAAAAATTATTACAATAAACAAACACAAAGTAAATTATATTTTTCTATAAAAACTAATATCTAAATTATTGAATGTCACAATCACTATTTTTTTTAATCTGTAATAAATGAACCCTTAGCAGCTTATCATTTTTAGCTGTTTTCTGATTATTTTTAGATTATCATTTTTAAAAAAATATATAACAAATAGATGCAATATTTCTAAAGGTGATTATTGTTATAAAAAAAATAATTTTTTTTCTAAAAAAAATTGTAACAAACGACATGTTAAAAGATACCAATTGTTAGTTGGTTCAGTGGTGCTTGACAGTGAACTTGGTAGGAAGAACCACGGTTCGATCCTCCGCAACTGCGATTGGGAGGGGGCCGAAACCACTTAATGTCAGAACTCAACTGGTGGTGAAAACCAAAAGAATGACATGTTAAAAGATAACTTTTTACATCTTTAATATATTGAATGCACAACAAAAAATTTATATTAATATGTTAAATTAGTGTCTGATAGCACTATTTAACATTTTCCTTTAAATATTGAGTGAGAAGGTGCACGGAAAATTCAACATTGTAGTATTTTTTTTCAAAAACAGTAATTTTGTTTTTCTTTTTGGAATACAAAACTAATTAATAGTAGTTTTCAATTTTTGAAGAATTTGATAATTATGAGTTAAAATCTTAGCTAAGAAAGACATATAAGATTGTCTGATCGGTCCCATACAAAATTAAGGGTCATACATAAGATTGTCTGAGCGCTCACATACAAAATTAAGGGTCATACAAGATTATGACAACTTTAAGAACACTATAAAATTAAAGGTGATACTAAACGGTGCTTTCGAGATAATATTTAAAAAGAAAAATAATAATAAAAATTTTAAGTAGAAATATTCACCTAATAAGAGAACATTAATGCAAGATTTTTATGTCACTAAGGATGGTGGATTTGAGTTTTTTTCCGGTAAAATTAATATAGAATACAAAGCATATCCAATCTTTATAATTCATGAGTCACTTTATAGATATTATTGAGATCTCTGAAGTCTCGATAGTCAAAAAATGGTAACGAATCGTTTCTGATACGTACTCGATACTGATACTCTTTCGATACATTTTGATACTCATATCGAAAAAGTATCGGTTAAATCATTATTTTTAAATAAAAAAATAATATCTGATACGTGTCTGATATCTCCCGATACGCGTATCAGAAAAGTATTGGTTAAATCATTATTTTTAAATAAAAAATAATACTCGATATGTGTCCGATACGGAGATTATTTTTTGGATAGTACTTGTGATGTTTAATTGAATAGTATTAATGATGCCTTTTTTGTATAATATTTAACTTAAAGTAGCTTAATATGTACCAGTGATCATTATTTTTTTGGGATAATATTAACTTAAAATGTTCTCATGTATCAGACTTTTGGAGTTTCTAGTATTGATTGACTTTGACTTATTATGATGCTCATGTATCAGACCTGCTTGTTTGTATTTTTAGCACTTCTTGTGCTTTTTCTTTGTCAATATAATTTTTTACTTTAAAAAAATAATGGTGTCTATTATATAATAGGTTGTTAAGCGTTTGTGTTTGTCCCAAAGTTCTGGTATAAGAATAGATGTTTTCTACTTTTAATTATAATATATATATATATAATTTAAAATTTAATTTTTAAATAACGTATCACGGCAGTATCGGATTGAGAATTTAAAAATTTTCCTGTATCAATATATCAGTATCGTATTTGTATTGGAGCGTTTCATATTGAGACAAGTTAAAAAGATTATTACACCAATCAAAAACAAAAAGGAAAAGTAATCCTTACAAAGTTACAAGCATATGAACCAAAATAAATAAAAAACCAATTATATGATTCACGTTTGTGACACATTAATTCGATAAATATTCCCTAAAAATAATATTATTTCCAAATCGTCAAATGTTCCAAATATTCATCATCCAAATGCATTGAATTCAAAAGCTATGAAGTATGGATAATCCTTGGATTAGGCGTGTTCGGTGTCGGACACGTGTCGGTGTTGGACACCGACACTTATATTTATATTGAATTGTATTATTTTTTAAATTATTATCAGTGTCAGTGTGTCAGTATTTGTGTCATATCTGATGTTTGTGTCTATATTCATACTTTATAGCTCGTGGTGGATTTGAGTTGATGTGTCGCTATAAAAGCCATCAGCATTATAAAATGTTAATAACATGTAATGTAACTTAATTGCGATAAAACGTTAATAACATGTAATGTAACATAGTCAAAAAATGTAATGTAACATAGTAGATGCAAATAATATTTTACATTTCAGTATTTAATTCAATAGTAAGAGCTTGATATTGTCGGCTCAAGATATATATAAATATAAAGTTTAAATATCATTTTCTTACAAGTTCAATATAAAGTTTAAATATCATTTTCTTACAAGTTCGTGTTTTTGTTTTTGTTTTAGTCTTTGTATTTTTTCTTGTTGTAAATTAGTCTATGTATATTGAAATATTTTGGTTTTAGTTCCTTAAAAGTTAAAACTAAAATCTGCAGGAAACCAGCGAATTTTTGTACAGATTTTTCTGCGGATTTTAGCTTTGCGGATTAAAATCAAAATGATTTGCACATGTAGGGGATAATTTGCAACAAAAGAAGATATAATGACTAAAACCAAAAATTATAAATTTACAAGGGACGAAGATGATATTTAAGCCTAAATACAATATAATGCAATGATATAATATCCTTGAATCATATTGGGAAGACACTTCCTACCTCGCCAACAAACATTTTGGCCTAACCAAGTCAAACTGCTCATCTTCAATGTATATGAACAAAATGCAATATCTTCTTATCTTTTCTATCATTCTGAGTGATAGATTTAACAAAAGAGAAAGAGAAAAAATAAAAATATAGTATAATATGTACTGGACGCAAAAGACATGGATATCAATTTCAAATCTCAATAGAAATCAAGAGTGGATAGAATTTTTTTCCGTTTATTTATTTATACTCAGAAGTGGGGGTGGTTGAGGCAAATCTCAACCGCACTTAATTACCCGGTTGCCACTTTATATGTGCCAGGCTAATATGTGCAAGCAACCAACTATATAATTTGTTTATGGTCACAAAAAGAGCAGACAAAAAATAGATAAAATACTTCAATTATTTCGACAAAAATAATACAGTAATAGCATGCTCAAATTATTATATATATTTTCTTTAAGGGAAAAATAGTGGTATATCAATTTTTTTTTTGTTTTATGTAAAAATTTCATATACATAATCTATACATATCTTCTTTATAACTTTTCAAAGAATATTTTCTTTATAATTTGAAATATTAATCCATCTCTTAAATATTTTCTCTTTTGATAATATATTTACTATTTAAATTAAAATATTGTATAATGCATAGAATTAATATACTTAATAGTTAATCTATAACCCGTTTGAATTGACTTATTTTTTAGTTTATGAAAAATTGTTTATGCAAATAAATAAACTTTTATATTAATTTATAAGTTTTTACTAACAAAAATTGTATGATTATAATCTATTTTTGCATAAACTATCTTGAAAAATTTATATATAATACTACATAAACATTTATTTATTTATTTATTTGCATAAGCAGCTTTGCACAAACTGCAAAATAAATCAATTCAAACAAGTTCATAATCTATAACGCAAACAACTTGAGGATTTTTAAATTTTTTTCTTCAAAAAATCGAACGAAAAATCACATTGATACACAATTTTAGATTCAAATTTGCATTCCAATATATCAAATATCCTTCTAATTTTTTATAAATGCTAAATAGTATTCTAGAGCCACTTGTTAAGAATTCAAATTTTTTTAAAAAATATTGAATATTGTAAAAATTAACATATTAAAAATCTAAATTTTGTTTCTTCGAGATTTTTCTCTTATTTTTTTTTTAATTTAATTAATGCTCGGGCCTACGGGATACCAATTAACAATAGCCTTAATTTTTTTTATCAAATTAATAGTATAGATACCATGAGTTTCTTTTTCAAATCACTATAGTAATGGCCTTTGATTTTCAAGTGACGCATGGAGTACTCCATGCAAGCTTAGCGGGGCTCAATGATATATTTGTTTTGGTCTTAATTATAAGTAAATATTTATTTTTTAAATTAATTAAAAAATGATGTATATAATATCATATATATTAATTATTATTTAATAAATTTAAAAATAATATATATATATATATATATATATATATATATATATTATTTACTTATAATTAAAGTCGAAAGAATACTAATCTATAGAAATGCTAACGAATATCTCATGGCACTTTATAAACATCTAAAAAAGTAAAATTTTGTTAAAGTTTTGTAGAAATGTCTGAAGCTAACATATTAAAAATTGAAATATTTTACTTTTTAAATAAAAATCTTTTTAAATAAAATGTTTAAAGAGTGTCATAATAGCACTCATTAGCAAGATCCTTAATCTATTAGTTGGTTTTTAAGTCAAAACTTGATTGATCCCATGGTTTTGATTTCTCACCAACCAAAGTATCTAGAGGCGGATGTGCGTGCTCAAGTTCCCGCAAGAAATAAAAAATATATATAATTTGACGGTACTAATTTCTAACTCTACAAAAAAACTATGAATCCTGCATTGTCGATGCTAAATTTTAAACTTGAATACTTTCATTGTTATGTTGTGATATGCTTATTATCAATATCTCATATTCAAAATTCAAACAAAATTTGAATATATTCAATATAAATTAATATAAAAATATGATACCCATATTCTATTAATTAAACTCGATCCGGATACTGAAATATATATATTCATCTATTTTATTTTATTTTTTGAATCGGTTAAATTTTATTAATAAACAATTCCATAAACAAGAAGTATAAGGAATTGTTGTATTATACAACGAAAGGCAAAGTGATGAAAACACTTTAACCAATTAAAAATTACACCAAACATCACCCCAATTTACCCCTTACAGAACATCATTTGAAATACACCAATGACTACCAGATAAGACACCAACCCAAGCCAAAGAGATGCCTCTAGTCACCAACTTCCGAACTCGAATCAAAATTGCTCGGCCCATCAGAATCCAAGAAACAGCCCCTTGAGTTGAAAGTTAATGGACACCGGTAGAGAGAACTAACAGTCAACACCAATGCGATAAAATTCAGCCTGATACGAGATACCTGCAAATCTCACCATATTTGAAAACCAACAGCGACTCAAAAAAGAATCCTGCAAATCTCAACATATTTGGAAGTGGTCAAAGAATCAAATATCAAGAAAAACTAAATGCGCACGACATCAACCATACACTAACAACGTCATATCCGACATGTCAGCATCCCAACACCTCACCACGCAACATCATCTCATCACCACCAATAACGTCGTCGGATCACAACGACCGCCTCTAACACCCAAACAACACACCAAATCACTCCGACGGCAATCTCACCACCGTGGAGGCAGCACCACATCCATCGGACACCACCCACTACAATGCCAGTTCCGCCGCGGCCACCGAAAACCAAAACCCTTGTGCAACTAGAAAACCACCTGTGCAAAATTCAAACAGAACCTGCAACCCATCACCACCACAAATTGTGTGACCAGTACCAGAGGACCCACAAAGCAACACGCCAGAAAAGAGAACAGAAAAAACGAAGCGGCAAGAGATCACCGCCGTCCACCAAAACCAAGAAAACAAAAACTCCACCAAGACTAAAAACGTAGAACAGAAATGCAAAAAATAAGACCCGATCTGAAACACCAGCACCAGAAAGAATAGAGCAGAGGGCTGAAACACCTCACCGGCACCAGAATCGATCTGAAACTCCCTCACCGGAAAGAACTCCGACACACCACGACCACCACCACACGAAACAACGCAAACAGAAACATAACCGGCCGGAAGGAACCAGAAGCACCACCACGAACCAAAAGCAACAGAAACAGAATCGACCGGAAATGCTTGGTTGATCTATTGTATGTACTCCATGTCTCAAAATGCTTGGTTGGTCACTTTTACGTTTGTCTATATGCACAACTTTAATTATTAATATTTTTAATTATTTATTATTAAAAATTATAAAAATTGTATATTTTGAAAGTACTCGTCGAGATAAATCACACAACATTTCCTTTGTCAATATTTACATATGCATATTAGTAGAAAAATATAGTCTAAATAGTATATAATATACAAAGTCAAATTCAAGTCATTTATTTTAAGATGAAGAGAGTAATTAAGTTGTACGGATATATAATTAGTTAAAACGTGGAAAATCAGTTAGTTGTGAAATTAGTTTAACAATATATAGCTTTAATTAATAAATAAAAAAGTTTAACAATATAGCTTCAATAATTGAAGTATACATAGCTTTAATATTGTTAAAAAAGACAAAATGCATCTATTTTTTTTTAAGTTTTACGTTTGTAACATATTAGTTTTTTGAGTTTTTTAAGTAACAAATAAATCTTTAAATTTGTAATTTTTAACATCTAAGTTTTATTTTTTAAGTTTTTTAAGTAGCTGGATGGACTTAGATATTACAAATTACAAATTTATTTGTTACCTAAAAAATTTAAAAAACTTAATATTTATTACGTAAAACTTTAAAGACCTATGAATATTATTTTTTTGGCTTAAAACGAAAAAAAAAAACTAATGTACGTGGTATGGTCACGTGCTATATATCTCTCGTGGACTATAAATAAGTGATTATCTAGTTAGGGATCATTCATCCAAGACAGAATTGAGACACAGCGAGGATTCAATTTGATTCTTAAGATGAGACGTACTCTTGCATTATTGCCTCTCCTGCTTTTCTTGGTATGTTTCACTTTTTCGTCCTCTTAACTACTACTCCTCTTTTTTTTAGTCAAAAAAAAAAAGAAAAAAACTACTACACTCCTCTTTTAGTATATCCTCTAAATTCAGATTCACTCCATTTATTTATTCTTTACATATTGTTAATTTGTGAGACATAGATATAAATGGAATTTAATATAATCCACTTGTCGCAACCCTTAATTGAAATAGATTTTACCAATTTTTTATTTGTGTTTATCTTTTTTATAAATAAACAGCAAATATAATATATGTAAATGGAGCAAATTTGAACCCTTATTTTTTTTAATATATACACGAAGATATCTTTGAAATAACAATTAAAAAGTAACGGATCTTTAGTCATAAAAAAGTAACGGATCTTGTCCCTTAAAAATAATTCAATTGGTAGTTGCATCCAATTTGAAAGGTAGGAGTTTGCATTTATATTGGAAATTCTTCACTTACTTAGTTACACTTAAAACTTATGAATCAAGTCATCAAATTAACCATCTTCCCCAATTGGTCATTCCAATGATGCAAGACAAGTAGACAAACAACTAATTTGTTGCCGTAACAAGTAAAGTACTTTTTTTTTTTTTTGACATGAACAAGTAAAGTACTTTTTAGCATTTCTCTTCAAGTCAAAAAAAATTATATTTACTTCCGTAACAAAGTACTCTAAGAGTACTCTTAACCATTTTCCTAATATAATATATAAGGGTCGTTTCAGATGGGTTATATCTAGATCAGCATTACTATTTTTAGTAAACTTGGTCATGCTAAACAGTGTCTTTGGAGCATTTGTTAAGTATATTAAAAAAAGAAATAAAAGACAAAATTTATGGTGGTATAACTTTTTACACTTTTAAGATATTGAAAGGAGAAATTTTAAGATAAAATTTCCTTATTAATATATGAGTTTGTCTAATATATGCAATATTGCACATGTTAAAACAACCAAAAGTAGCAATTTTTTTTTTGAAAAATAATAATTATTTATTATAAATATATACATTTTAATATAAAATGCACAAGTTTCGATACAATTATTATTTTGAACTCCTTAACTTGTACAACTTTGCACAAGATAGAAAAACTCTTAATATATTTAAGGGTTAATAGGTGTTTACCTCCTGCAATATGAACGAGTTTTGATTTACCCCTCTAATATTTTTATTTCGATTACCCCATATAATGTGAAGGTTCTGTCGTTTACCCCCATCATGTAATATGTTGACTTAAGATTCCACATAAGGGATGACGTGGCATGACCAATGAGAGGGTAAACCAAAATTCACTAACATTACAGGGGGTTAAATGACGGAATCTAAATTCCACATATCCCATGAGGGGAGTAAACAACAGAATCTTCACATTACACTATGGTGATCAGAAAAAAAAATATTATAGAAAATAAAACCTAATAACCCTATATTTAACTAGTGCCTTGGAACCACTGTATAGACTATTTTGTATAAAATATTTCATTTGTTTATCTTTTTTTATTAGTATAAATTTTTTTTAAAAAAAAATTATGTTTTACTAGAAATGGTAATTGTTGGTGGAATCTAAAGTGAACCATCAAACAAGTGGTTCACCGGTGTACCACTTATATATACTATTAGATTTATTTCAAAAATAATTAAGAGTTTAGATCAATTTTTTTTATGTAGATAAATTAAAATTAAATATGAGAACATGTGTATCTTTTTTCACACATAATTCCCAGCCTCTCTCTCCCATTCTCATCTCTTTTGTTCCACAACAAGTAGAATTCATATTTCTCTCCGCCTGTACACCATCACCATAACCGCTACTCTTAGAGATTCATATTATTAGCATCACCCTTTTTAATTTCATAAATCTAGCAATGGTTTGAAATAAAAAAAAAAAATCCATCATAATTTTAATTGGTAATTTGCTATAAGAATTGGATAGGAATAGTCCTTGGATCCGAAAAGAAAACTTGAAAATTCATATATGTGCCACAATTTCACACATGCCCAGCCCATATGGGGTGCACTCTTGCAAGGTGAGCGACGGTACTGGATCGTATAATAATAATTATATATCTTTTAGTGTTTATAAAATATTAATGTATTCAGTAGATTAATTTTGAGGTTTTATAATTATATATTATCAATGTTCATAAAATATCACATGTTTGATAAAAAAAATATCATAATCAAATTAAAAAATAATAATTTAAATAGAGATTTTTTTTTAATGTTTTAACATTTTTTATTAGAAGTCTGTTTTTAATTTTTAAACGGGGCTAAATAGTCAGGACCGGCTCACACATACCCTCTTACTATCTGTTTTCAAACGAGAGAGAAACTAGGCTTAATTCAATATTTGGTCCCTTATGTTTATTTTAAGTTTCAATTTGGTCCCTTATGTTATAAAAATTTTAATTTGGTCCCTTATGTTTATTTTAGGTTTCAATTTGGTTATTTTTGTCAGTTTTGTCACATGTGGCAGACGGTTCGCTTATGTGGACAGACACGTGGACATCTTGACACTTGGACACGTGTCCAAATTAAACGCTGTTAATGACAAAACTGACGGAAAGGACCAAATTGAAACCTAAAATAAACATAAGAGACCAAATTGAAACTTTTAAAATATAAGGAACCAAATTAAAACGTAAAATAACATAAGGAACCAAATATTGAATTAAGCCGAGAAACTAAAAATTACTTGCATGTAAATCATGTTATTTTTTGTCAAATATATAGTATCCTAATTCTATGTTTGAAATTTGAGAGGGGGATTCAAAGTTATGGTTTAGATGAGTTTGCGAATAAAACGGGAGGAAGAGACAAAGGTAGTTAATTCAAAAAAAATATAATAATTTTTTTTGATCTAATGTATAATATATATATGTGAAGTTGATGAATCTAATGATTCTCAGTAATTGTACAAAGTGGTTCACCGATGAGAGTCTTGATAGAACCCTCACCTTAGAAACCATCGTAATTGTTTACCTATAGACTATTATTTAAAGATCCATATTACATTGACCCATAAAATAATTATGGGTATTTTTGGTTAGAAATAATTTTTTTTTGAGAATTATATATTTAAAATCAAATGTAGTATTTTTTGGATAAATACTTTACATAATTATTTTAAGTACGGATCAACGTTGTCTTTTATTTTTGCTTATTATTTTTTTTTTTGCCATAAAGTTTGTAGCAACCGTAGAATCAAGAAAAGATATAGGAGAATATTGGAAATTGATCATGAAAGACCAAGACATGCCAGAGGAAATTCAAGGGCTCCTTATTGCCAACACTAAAAATATTCTTAAGCCAATTGTTAAAGACACACAAGCCAAAATAGAAGTTAATGTGTTTAAACAGGATTTAGAACCGAGACCCAATATTTCAGCATATGAGGATGACATTAAGGAAAACAAAAAAGATGCCAAAGATTTTAAACCAAGGCCCAATATTTCAGTTTACGGAGACAATATTATTGATCCAAAGGCAAAGAAGAAAGTCGTGAAAGATTTTAAACCAAGACCAAATATTTCAGCTTATGGAAACAGTGACATTGATGTTAAGGAAAGGAATGGAGCAACTAAAGATTTTGAACCACGACCCAACATTTCAACTTATGGAGACAACGACATTGATGTTAAGGAAAAGAAGGGAGCCGCTAAAGATTTTGAACCAAGACCCAATATTTCAGCTTATGGAGACAATGACACTGATGTTAAGGAAAAGAAGGAAGCCACAACTAATGATTTTGAACCAAGACCCAACATTTCAGCGTATGGAGATAGTGACATTGTTGTTGAGGAAAAGAAGGAAACCGTCAAAGATTTTGAACCACGACCCAACATTTCAACTTATGGAGACAATGGCATTGATGTTAAGGAAAGGAAGGGAGCCACTAAAGATTTTGAACCAAGACCCAATATTTCAGCTTATGGAGACAATGATATTGATGTTAAGGAAAATAAGGAAGCCACAACTAATGATTTTGAACCAAGACCCAACATTTCACCTTATGGAGAGAATGACATTGATGTTGAGGAAAAGAAGGAACCCGTTAAAGATTTTGAACCACGACCCAACATTTCAGCTTATGGAGACAATGACATTGATGATGTTAAGAAAAAGAAGGGAGCTACAACTAATGATTTTGAACCAAGACCCAACATTTCGGCTTATGGAGAGAATGATATTGTTGTTGAGGAAAAGAAGGAAACAGTTAAAGATTTTGAACCACGACCCAACATTTCAACTTATGGAGACAAATGATGTTGATGAGAAAAATAAGGAATTCACGAAGGATTTTGAACTTAGGTCAAGTCTCACTAAATATGTTGCATAAATGGAATAATGATGAAATAGAATGCAACTTCGATCTACGATGTAGCTTATTTAAATAAGTTGTTACATTTATGTATTAAGCTTTTTGAATAATTGTATTCTTGTGCCCGTTGTTAAATAAATTGTTGCGTTTATGTATTAAGCTTTTTGAGTAATTGTTTTCTTATAAGGTTAAGAGATTGATAGTGAAACTTTCCGTTGTCAAATAAGTTGTTGCATGTGTTCATCCCCCGTTTGATCCGGCTTATTTTTTACTTTTTATTTCAGCTTAAACGAAATAGAGAAGTATAAAATTATATTTTACACTATTTCTCCTTAAAAGTATTAGAGAAATAAAGTAAAGAAGTAAAAAATAAAAAAAAGTGAAGTCAAACACAATTTTTTTCTTCTTTACTATTTTTAAGGAGAAGAAAAAAAGTAGAAAATAAGCCGGGCTAAACGGGAATAATTATATTCTTGTAAATAATTTATGAGATTGATAGTGAAACTTTCCATTGTTTGCCAAGAATCTGATGTAGCCTTGATGATTAATGAAATGTTTCTTTAACATTAATTAATACCTTGGCAATTGGCATACATCTTAAAATATTGAAAACTTGCTTAGATTCGTCGGCATAAGTTATGGTGCATAAGCCATGTTTATGTACCGTGCATAAATACCCAAAATTGCTTAGCGCACCCCCAAATTTCTAGTGCACCCCCCAAATTACTTAGCACACCCCCTAGATTTTTAGGGGGTGCATTAGAAAATTGGAGGGTGCGCCAGAAATTTAGGGGGTGCGCTAAGTAATTTGGGGGGTGTGCTAAGCAATCTGAGGGGTGCATTAAGTAATTTTCATTATTTATGCACGATGAATAAGGAAAAAACTTATGCACTATAACCACTCCCAGATTCGTCCACACCTAACTCGATTCTTCTTTTGTAAAGCACACACCAAAAGTGTATTTAATCATATTTAGATCGCATCAAATATCTAAATTTTTGTCAAAATTTAATTTAATTTCGATTTTGTATTTAAATATAATTTCTCTCTGCACACACTTTCTTTTTTTTCTAATATACATACAAATTGCCTAGTTCATGTAAGTTAAGTTATTATTCAGAAAATGAGAAGAAAAAGAAAATGTATGCATTGTCATTGAAATGAACTCATTTATTATAGACTAACAAAAATTACTAAAAACATCTCTAAGACCATATGCAATGAGGTTGTTGAATTTAGTTTCAACACCCAAAAATTTTTGCAATGAGGTTGTTGAATATATGCTGGAGGAGAGAGAAGATGAATAAATTCAACATGTTGAATTCTGCGGAGAGAGAAAGATATCACGCCACATGGCAGCACGCGACTGGCTCACGAGATTTTAAACTCATCTTATCTTTTAACTCAATTATTTCAATGCAAATAAATTTGTTTTCTTTTTTATTTTTTCACCAAAATTCGTAATTTTTTTTTCTCTATAAATAGAGACTTGGTTCAATTGATTTGGACACAGAAAAAAAAATCAAGTTTTTCAATTGATTTGGTTCAATTATTATAATTTTATTTAATCATAAAAAACAAATATTAAAATTTAAATAAAAATATGAAATAAAAAGTGGTGGGGTAGAGAAGGTGGTGGGGTAGGGTGTTGAATGAAAAAACTATTGGAGAGGGTAAAAATTGAATGGGGTGTTGAATTATTAGGTGGAAGAGAGAGAAGATGATGTGGAGTGTAAAAAGTGAAAAAATAGGGTGTTGAATGTTTTTGCCATTGTACATGGTCTAAAAGAAATTATCCACAAATTTTAGCTCAACTGACAAAAATATTAAAATTGTTAAGTCAGACGGTATAATCGGGGTTCGAACATCAGTCTTATCATTTTGTGTGTGAGTTTTCAATAACTTGTCATTTCATCTATCTACCAAAATAAAAAATAAAAAACATTTTTATTTATATTTTTTCAAATGGTTTTTATGCAAATTTAGTCAAAAAATTATTATAAGCTATTTCAAACTCTTTTTCTTTTTTTAAATTAAAAAAAAAAACAATTTTCTCATTCCCTATCTTAGGTATTCATTGTTAGAGATTTTAACAAAATAAATTCACATATATTAGAAAGAATACCTCATAGAAATAATTTTTATTATCTCATATTCATCCAAAAAACTCTTAACAAAAAAAAAAGAAATACTTAAACAAATTTCTCATTTGAAGCTTTTTATAGAAAGTCTATATAAAAAAATCACAAAAAGATAACATACTAAAAAATTATTTTTTAAAACAATTTTTAAATTTTTTTGAACCTCTCATCAATGAGTGACATAGTGGTACAACATATAGAAGAGATTTTGGTTGTAATTTGTAACAGACAAAACTCAACACATGAAACTCAATATATTAAGTTATTATTTTAGCACTAAAAGATTCTGTTTATAAGTTGTAACGAACTACAGTATAATATTAGTAATTGACAGAGAGAAAAGTATATAGATAGTTAAAAATAGAAATAATTTGCTTTGCACGGTATCTGGGTTCTACTATTACCATGCACATTCACCGTGTTCATCTCCTTCTTTCGAGAATAATCCTCCTCCTCCTCCCCCCTTTACTCTCACCCTCAAGTAACATAACATTATATTACCTTACATTATTTCTTTCTCATTGATTTGTTCTTTTCTTTCTAGACTAATAATTAACCCAATGCATGCACAAAATTAAACTTGTGTATCATATCATATCAATTATACTTCAAAACACAGATACACAGATTCAACATTACATTGTTTTATTGCAGATTTGAGTATCCATGATCGAGGTAAATATTTGAGGGAACGGGTAAGGCTTCTCAGAGTAATTTATTTATAAATATTATTTTTAATAATGTCTGATAACTCAGATGCCAATTCTCCAACACAATCTCCACCCGATTCATCAGCGCCGCCGCCACCAGAGGCTGATAATTCGTCTCCACCACCACCACCACCAGAAGCTGATAATCCATCCCCGCCACCTCCGTTGTCTCCACCTCCTCCGTCATCTCCGCCCCCTTCTGACTCGTCCCAATCTCCACCACCACCACCGTCACAGTCACAGTCACCGCCCGGCAGCACACCATCTCCTCCACACCAGGAAGTGTTTTCTCCTCCACCACCACAGCGTTACCGCTTGTCCCCGCCAAAATCGTCATCAAACTCGAATAAGAACGATAATACATATGAAGAAAGTGGGAATGATTTGAGTGTGGGAACTATAATAGGAGTTGCTGGTGGAGCTGGTTTATTGCTTCTTGTCATTGTCATACTCTTTATTGTATGTTCAAAAAGGAAGAGGAGACCACAACCTCACATTCATTACTACACCAATCAACCACGAGGTATATATCTGATATAAATCCTCATTTTCATTTTTTAATTGGATTTTGGAAATTAAAGTATGAAATTAATAATAGTTAGTTTATATAAGTTGATGAAGGAAACTAGTAATAAACCAAACGACTTTTAGTTTTCTTAATGCTCGACACAACCCCAATCAATAAAACCTATAAAGACGCAATACTTTCAGATCTATGCTTGACACATTACATGTCGAAACAGATTTCCTGATGTGGATTTTCATAGTATTGTATTAGGACCACCCGATCTGTAATGTATGGTCGAGATTATTTTAAGAGATTTTGTCACAACTTTAATGTGTACTCTCTGATTTACATTTAATGGCCCAAATAAAAAACAGTATGAAAACTGTGTGACCTGCTATCGTAGCAAATTCTGATCCATTACATGACAGTGCAAGATCCAAATCGAGATTCTTTACAACTTCTACAACTATATGTACCATTTAATTTTTAACTTAAAAAAAGATTCTCTCTAAATCTAGTATAAAGGATCTAATTGTCCAAAATCATTTGATAAATATTGTGCAAATAATAACTAATAGTATATTAAACGTGCAACTGCAGGTCCAAATCAGTATGCATACAATAAAGGTGATGTATACAATAAAGGTGACCACGTACTTAATATTCCCCCACCATCTCAAGGTGGAGGTTGGGGTCCACCACCAACAACCGGTCAACCACCACAACTTATTAGCAGTGACTTTAGCAACTCTAGTTACTCAGACAGTTGCACTTGGGTTCAACCAAAGTTCATTCACCTTTGATGAATTATCAGCTGCTACTAATGGATTTGCGCAACGAAACTTGTTAGGTCAAGGTGGGTTTGGATATGTACATAAAGGTGTTCTTCCTAATGGTAAGGAAATAGCAGTGAAGAGCCTTAAATCAACCGGTGGACAAGGTGACAGAGAGTTTCAAGCTGAGGTTGACACTATCAGTCGTGTTCATCATCGCTATCTTGTTTCGCTTGTTGGATATTGTATTACTGATTCTAAGAAGCTTCTCGTTTATGAATTTGTTCCTAACAAGACCCTTGATTACCACCTTCATGGTAAGTTACCTCTTTTAAACTATAACAAGTAATATGACTTCTTGTTGGATTTAATTTGACACAATAGTATTAAATATATAAATTTTTGCAGGAAAGGGTCGACCTGTGATGGATTGGGGCACAAGGCTTAAAATTGCGATTGGATCGGCCAAAGGGCTTGCTTATTTACATGAGGATTGTAAGTTATTATCTACTTAAGATATAATTTTGCAAATAAATAACATGTTTTTTTTGTGCTTGAATTGATTAATGATCATTAATAACTTTTTGAAACAATAATTTACAGGTCACCCTCGTATCATTCACCGAGACATAAAGGGTGCAAACATTTTACTTGAAAACAACTTTGAAGCAAAAGTATGTTATATCGATCATTCTTATATGTTTTTTTGTTTTTGTTTTCACCACCAGTTTAATTTGGTTCTGGGGTCAGTTCTGGCAATCATTCTTATATGTTTAGTTATTTAGGAATTGCATGTACATAAGAAGAGTGTTGCCAATACTCACTCTAATCTAACACTGTTTTCACTTAGGTGTCTGATTTTGGATTGGCAAAGTTTACTCAAGACGCTAACACTCATGTTTCTACTCGTGTCATGGGAACATTCGGGTAATTATTAAACATTATTAATTCAACCACACCTACATTTCTTTACTAGTATGTGTCATGTGTGAATATTTTGCCAATTCCAATTAATTTCTAATTACCTATATGTCTATTAATTCAGGTATATGGCTCCTGAGTATGCATCAAGTGGTAAGCTAACTGATAAATCTGATGTCTTCTCCTATGGAATTATGCTTTTGGAGCTCATAACTGGGCGACGACCAGTCGGTAACACCGGTGATTATGAAGAAGACAGTTTGGTTGATTGGGTAAGTATGTTATAATGTTACATTTCATATTTCAACATTCTTTTCCTTATGCATGTTTCAAAATTTCTAATACCAACTGTCATATTCATGAATATATGATATAATGCATGTATATATTGTTTGATTTAATTGATGAGAATTTTCAAACTAATTTGTTTTATGAACATGCAGGCTAGACCACTTTGTGCAAAAGCATTGGAGAATGGAATATTAGTTGGATTGGTGGATATACGTTTAGAAGAAAATTATGATAAACATGAGATGCACGTTTAGAAGAAAATTATGATAAACATGAGATGCAACGTATGATAGCTTGTGCTGCTGCTGGTGTTAGACACTCAGCAAGAAGGCGTCCAAGAATGAGCCAGGTATGATATAACTAATTGATTTGAATAACTATGTTTATGTTTTGAATTTAATTTATATACACTGTCAGTGTAAAGTTATTTTACACATACGTCCAATAAGAGACTCTTTAAAAAAATATGATGTGTCACATTCATTAAATGATGCGGCAACACATCATTGGATGATGCATGTGTAAAAAAACTTTACACTGACAGCGCACAGTAATTAAACTCGTATGTTTTAGGTAAACATGTTGATTATTACTAGTAGTATATATTATATCCCAACAAAAATATGAAATATATGTATATTATTTGAATAGATTGTGCGTGTGTTGGAGGGAGATGCTTCACTAGATCAAGTGCTTAGTCAGGATGGAGTTAAACCTGGACAGAGTGCAATGTATAGTAGTGCAAGTGGAGATTATGATGCTGGGGCATACATTGCTGATATGAAAAAGTTCAGGAAACTAGCATTGGACAGCGGTGCCGCCCCAAGCAGTGAGTTCGGTGCAACGAGTGAGTATGGCCTCAATCTTTCTGCTTCAAGCAGTGATCAATCTTCTACTGAATATAGCAGAAGGACTGCAACTGAAACAGAAAGTGGGAACTATACTCCATGAGAGGCAAGCCTCATCTAATATGATATGATAGAGAAGATCAAAATAATTTAAAATTATAATAGAGAAGATCGAATTGCAAATGCTATTATTAGTTCTGAAATAATTGAGAATGAAATGAAAATTGAACGCGAGTTTGTTTAAAAATGTCAAATTTATGAGGAAAAATATTGTGATGAAAATTTCTTTGACCAGGCACAATCAAACATTAAGTACATGTTTGGATTCACGGTAAGTTTGAAAAAAAAAATTCGGGCCACGGTCATCTTACAAAAGTTACACATGGAAGCTTCAATGCAAATATTACCTTCATTGTATGTTCATACACATCTACAAGAAAAATATCACTTATGATTCTTATCATAAGAGAATTTTTTATGATTTTTGTCTTAAAGTTACTAACGCATGGATGTGTGGGATTTAACGGAAATAGGCTAAAGTCTCACAATATGACAAACCAAAGTTTAGTTGAGAAGAGTTTCGTTGATGCAGTACAAATAGCCATTTGTAGACATTACATATCTTAGAGTATATGACATCATGCAACTTCACAGGTTGTTTGTTGTACTTTTCTAAGAAATCACACTAGATGTTTTTACTTTGGTAGTCGTGGTTTGTACTTGTTGATTAGACAATTTACTTATGTTGATCATTCAATTTGGCTTTGCTCTTATATGAGACGATTGTTTGCTTCTGGTACTTTTGATTATGTTCTGTTGAGTGCTTTTGTATCAAGCGATTTTCTTCAAGCTTTGATCTTTGTTAAGTATGGAGAAGTTGGAAATCGGGATCGAACCCTGCCCCCTCTAATTTTTTTCTAGTAGCTACCAACTGAGTTACTTTAACAGGACAAAATAACATAAATTTTATAAAGTAAAAACTAAAGAGGATTTAATATGACTTAATTATTGTTTTTTAATCCTTAGTTAATTTTGTAATTTTGTTTTGGTCCCTTGATTAATAAACAATACAATTTAATCCCTTAAGTTTATCTCTGTGGTCAAAAAAACCATTTTGATTGCCGAGATACTTTATTTTTGCAAATGGACATTGACTTGAAGGCAACATATTGTTGTTGAAATTTTTTCCTCTCACCCTTACATTTATACCATCATCCTTACAAACCACTTTTTTTCTTCTAATTTTACTCTTTTTATTAATTAATAACTTTACCCCCTGCAAAATATTTCAAGTATGTAAAAGTTTTCCGGAATTGAATACATTTTCGAAAAATTTGAGCTAAATTTTCTGGTGGACAAAATTGCAAATCGAAACATTCGAGAAAAGATTTCTAAAACGTTAGGCACAATTGAATCGTGGTTAAACTACATATTTCTAGAAATGTTATAAACCGGTCAACTCAAAGAAATATTTCCGAAAAATTTATGGTTAAGCATATGTTGTTGAAAACCATTACAATTATGCATTTTAGACAATAACATGATGGCTGTTTTGTGAGAAATTTAATGTTGAAATTTGTGTTTGCGCTACAAATGCAATATTGGATGAAAACATATCCTCGGAAATTCATAGAAGGGATTGCATTTTCATGGAACATATTTAATTTTTTGAAGACCCATATTTAGAATTAACTATGAAGCTTTTGAATAAGTTGAATTTCTTTTCTCTCTCAATTGCAATTATTATGGAGTACTTTTTTGTATATGCCCTAAAGTCTAGAATTTTGTTTTGCATGAACTACTTGATGATTGAGTTATGCGTTTTGGAATGTTTTATTCAATAAAATATTGTTCCAAAACGCATAATTCAATCATCAAGTAGTTCATGCAAAACAAAATTCTAAGTTTTGGGGCATTCATTCATGGGGCATATACAAAAATGAAAAAAAGTATAATAATTGCAATTGAGAGAGAAAACAAGTTAAACTTATTCAAAAGCTCCCTAGCTAATTCTGGCTCAAATTTTCCTCAAAAATGCACAATTTTTTTTGTTGGGTGAGACCAAATGTAAAAGGGATAAAATGAGATTATTTGTTGGTTTATAGGGGCGAAGGGTTAAATGTCAAGATGAGAGGAAAAATTTTCATTGTTGTTAAATAGGATGGCCTAAAACCTCACTACCAAGGCCCAATCCACTCTCTCCATTAAGATCCAATCAGATAGCGCTGATTTTAGACAACTCGTCATATGATCCACTAATTTTCAGTCAAAAATATCATTTTAGACAAAATTTAGTTCATTTTCTATTGTATTTGTATGATTCATAACTCAAAAGTGCACAACTTTTGTTTTTATAATAAACTTAAAGAAAACTATGAATTGAAAAAATCATAGTAATTAAGTTATGGACCATATAAAACTTTACATTTTACGTTTGTTGAACAATTTATAGGCTATACTTTCACCGATTAATACAACAACTAGCATTTTTCTCCTTTCCTTCTCCTTATTCCCCCTCCCCTAGTTTTCTCTCTTGAGTACCCTTGCTCCTTTGTTCACCAAAGAGGGTGATTTTAAATCATTTTGGCCTAAAATTACCCTTATATATTAAATAAGTGATTTTCACATTGATTAAGTTTTTTTTTTTTGTGTTTTGTTAGTGATTTCGTCGTCTGTGTGCAGCGTTGTGTTGTTCGTCGTCTTATGCGACGCTATTTGATTTCCCACATTGTTGCGGTGTTCATTTGATTCATATTGAAAGATCGGCTTCAGTCAATTACAGATTTCATCAATGATTTGGGCATCAACGTTGCAGATCCGAAGGCATGGATACTCCGATCACTTTAATTTTATCATATTATTTGTTGTAGTCATTTTGTTGTTAATTAACTTGGATGCTGCGAGTTTATTCGCAGATTCATCCTTTATCCTTTACGTTTTTAGGGAGTATTGTGATCGTATTTGATATAATCTATCAATTTAAATGAATGAATATTATTTTATTTTGTAAAAGGCACTTAAGAAACGTACGTACTAAGTTTTTACTTCATTTCCTCTGGATTTAAAATGTTTGGTGAAATACACAAGTAACAAAATCAACAACTCTTTCACAATATTAGCCAAGGCTTGTTTATTTCTTTGATGTTTAATTTATATTTGTGTGTAAATTTTTCATAAAAGTATTTTATTAAAAAGTAGTTTAAATGTTGGAAATAAAATATCTATTTTGATTAGGTTTTAAATAAAAATTAAATGAGAGAAAAAACAAGTAAAATAGTACTGTATAGTGTAAAAAAAAAATTGATGCCTAAAAAATTATCAAATTTTTTTTTTTCCTATTAAAAACATCTTAGACATGATTTCGTTTGCCACATCTATAATAGTAGGGATAAACAATGTTAACATATTTAATAATCACCGATAAAAAAATTTAAAATATTTTTTTATAAATTGTGTATCTTTCACACATAAGAGACTAATTTTTCAAGAAGGAGTGTTAACAACACAATCTCTAACATATATCCCAACACACTTTCTTTTATCGGTTAAAATTCATATAAGTCTCGTAAAATTTATATGAATCCAAATTTTTATGGGATTCTTATGAATTTCAACAATAAAAAAGAGTATGTAATGATGCATGTTTGTGTGTTAAATATTGTGTTCCTAGAATTATTCTCTCTTGAGTCTTATGGAACATTGTGATTTGAATAAGTAAGTGACAAACTCTCATAAGAGATGCGTACTTGAGTCAGATATCGAATTTGAAACTTTTTTTTTTACTTTCACCACCAGTTTAATCCGGTTCGAAGTTCAATTCTGACATTAAGTGGTTTCAGTCATCTCCGATCACAATTGCGGGGAATCAAATTTGAACATTGATTAAATTACAAGAGACCTACAAATACATCATCTCATTTAAATTTAAGGGTTTTTCTATTATGTGCAAAGTTGCACATGTTAAGAAGTTTAAAATAGTAACTTTACATTAGAACTTGTGTATTTTATATTAAATACTCCCTCCGTCCCAATTTAATTGACACAATTGACTGTTGTGCACTATTCACATATGTTGCTTTGACCTTATTTTTCTATTAATAAACAAAAATAAATATTAGCATATAAGATGTTGTTTGATTCGTCTCGATAAATATTTTCAAAATATCAAATTTTTATAATTTTTACTATTATACAATTAAAAATATTAATCATCAAAGTTATGCATCGGCATGCGTGAAACAGTCAACTGTGTCAATTAAATTGGGACGGAGGGAGTATATAAATTTATAATAAATAATAATTATGTTTAATAAAAAATTACTATTTTTAGTTATTTTAACATGTGCAATAACCCTAAATTTAACAGAATTTATTAAAAAAAATGTAACAATCCTTAATTTCTTCTTTTACCCACAACACGACCCACCCGATCTACGTTCTGTAATACAATACAAATCACTGCGATGATCTCACAAAACGTTAGTTGAAAGTTGAAACACCTTCTTCTTCTTCTTCTGATCTCGGTGCACTGTTATATATAAACAAATAAACCCGAGTGGTGCATTCACAGATCCCTGAGATTCAGCTACGGTCATGGCTCAGCAACTCGTGAAGAAGGACGATGACCGCGACGATGAAGGTTCACTTCTTTTCTTTCCATTTCTCTATTCGATCTGATTTCTATCATCTTCTCGCTTATCATTTACGTTTTTCTCGCTTGCCAATGTTGAATCTATCCGTTTCGATTCCAGATCCATGTTCAATTTCCAATTCCTAATGCTGTAGTAGGTTTCGCCTAGTAGTTACATCATTATCATTATCATTATCATTGGATTTAATTTAGTGTTGTTCAATTTGATTTGGATTCGTTATTGATTTTGCTATATAATTCGCAATGTAGATCATTCCATGAATGAGTTTCATTTTTCAAGTGACGAGTTGATAGTGTAGATCTTTTAGCTATGTCACAATTGCGAATAGATTGTAATTGTTACTAATTGTGATTTTGGTCATTGAACAGCCGAGTATTCTCCTTTCATGGGAATCGAAAAGGGGGCGGTTCTTCAAGAGGCGAGAGTTTTTAATGATCCACAACTTGATGCTAGGAGATGTTCACAGGTTTTTATCATGAACTAAAGGATTTATATGTCCGAGTATTATTGCTTCTGTAAATTATTCAGCATTTGTATTTTGATGCCGTGTTTGTTTTGCGGTTTAATTTTTTATAGGTTATTACAAAGCTCCTATACCTACTGAATCAGGGAGAGACATTTACAAAGGTTCTAAGAGATATAAATCTTCATGCTTATTTGTGGTTTGATGTTGTGGAATTATGTTAGAGTCACTATTAATCCTTTTTATTATTGCTAGACCGAAGCCACAGAAGTTTTCTTTGCTGTGACTAAGCTTTTCCAGTCCAGAGATATGGGATTAAGGAGAATGGTCTACCTGATGATAAAGGAGATCTCTCCGTCTGCAGACGAGGTTACATGTTCTTATGCAAAATTTATTGTTTCTATGATTTATATGTATGGTGTTTGATCCATGGAATCTTAGATTATATGAATGTTCTATTTCTTTGATATTGTGAAGGTTATTATTGTTACAAGCTCTCTCATGAAGGACATGAATAGCAAGATTGATATGTATAGGGCAAATGCTATTCGAGTGCTTTGCCGTATCACAGATGGAACCCTCCTTGCCCAAATTGAACGGTATTTGAAACAAGCAATTGTAGATAAGAATCCAGTTGTCGCTAGTGCTGCCTTAGTTAGTGGCATTCATCTACTCCAGGTAATAGCAATTTCAATTTGTAATTCGGTATATTTTGTACATCCTATGTATGCTACATGCTTATTTTGTGCCCCCTCTTTACAGACAAATCCTGAAATTGTAAAAAGGTGGAGCAATGAAGTTCAGGAAGCTGTTCAATCAAGAGCAGCTCTTGTACAGTTTCATGCACTGGGTTTGCTACACCAGGTATGCCGCAAGTTTGGTTACTTTGTGATTCTAGATCATTCAGTGAATTATGGTTCGCTTGCTGGGGTATAGCTTTCTATTTCAACTGCACTTTCTTGAATGGTCACTTTGCTTGTCTTATCAGAGCTAAATATCATGAATGATGAATGCGATCAGAAGTGGTACCGAACATAAATAATTTGCACAATACTAACACTTTATTAATAGTGATAGGATTCAATTTATTAGAATGACTGGAAAAGTAATAAAACAGTAGAATCTGATGGAAAATTAAGTTAGATGAAAAATCAAGTGAGAGTTTGAATGGAATCTAACTGATGAGTACAATAGGTGGAAAATGGAAATGAAATTGCAGAAAATGATAACTAAGCAATTAGAGCTGGCTAGAGTCTCATGCAGTAATGCTAACTGAATTCATGCATACCCACTAACAATGATGAGTCCATCATTGATAGTGCTCAGATGCTCAGATGTGTTTTCTCTCTCTACCATCTGTCCCATGCACGCAGCACTCATGGGATTAGTTACATCAGAATATTCCCCTACATTCTCCTTACTATGTTTCCTCCTATAGACCCTACCACAACTATCAGATAGTAATTTTGGCCAATGATTCACAACCAGAATATTACCCACGCAGACATTACAATAATGATAGGAAAATTACAAGGAAATAACAAGAACACAAACACACCAACATTCGAGAACTTGGTTCCCTCCCGCCCAATTTCTAACTCACAACTTCAGGATAATAACCAGAACATAATTTGGTTCCCTCTTTTATTCTACCCACAGCCACTTACACACAACTGCCTAATTTTAATAACTGCTCCTAAAAAAATAACTGTTTCCTCTAATAATAATAACTGCCACTGTCAGCATCTAACAATTATTTTCGGCTCCTCCTCTTATAAACACTCTTTATAACAGGTCTAACAGAATTTTGAGCACGAGCTTTTATTATGACAACTTCTTCTATTTAAGTTCATTTTTTTAAGAGGTGCTTAATTTCTATTTGAACTTAATTAGATGCTGAATTTGTGTAAGACGAGAAATCAAAACTTCTTGAAATTCACCCGCAGAAGTTGTTACTTGTTTGTCTGGTTTTTTCCTGTCTTTTATGGAAGATACTGTGATAAGGGGTCGGGCTCGGGACCTCTTATTAGGAAGGTGTACTGTATGAGGAATAGGAGGGAAAACAGGGGATAATGACCCTGTGTAACTAACTGATTGCAGTGTAACTAATTACACTAACTGATGGCAGTTACTCAGTTGTAGCAGTTTCCCCTATTTTCCCTCTTATTCCTCCTACTGTACACCTTCCTAATTGCTACAACTCAACAACTGGCTATCAGTTAGTGTAGTTAGTTACACAAGGTCATTATCCCCTGTTTTCCCTCCTATTCCTCCTACTGCATACCTTCCTAATAGGAAGTCCCAGTCTCCTATCATACTATCTCTCTATCCACTCGGCCACAAACATCCCACAATCAAGGGACTAGAGGAGGCTGAGTTTGATCTATAAATAGGATAGGCTGTACGGAAACCAAGAGAGGCACACCACCACTTCTTAGACTTGAAAACATAGGGAATTGTGTAATCTTTTGGAGGAGACCTATAGTATCCATAGGAAGGATAATTGATCAAATGGAGAGCTGCCTAATCGTTATATGTAGAGGAAGTATGTAGAGGAAGGCTAGAAAAAACTGTTAAGAAAGATTTAGAGGTTAATGATTTGGATATAGACAAGTTTTATGAAGGCATTACAGCATCGTTTGATCTATGTCGCATATCCCAGCTAGTGGGTAAGACTTGGTTGTTGGGTTCTTATCTTCAACTCCATAAGCAATTTACAAGTGGTTGCTTCTTATAGTACCATGAGAAGTTTTCAAGGTTGAGAAAATTGGTATCTGTATTATTGTTGAAGTTGGAAAAATCTATTTAACTTAAAGTTTTTATTTCTTATATTGAATGTCATCATCATCATATCTTTACATGTCTTATGTAATTATCTTGCGGAATTCCAGTTTGAGCTGAACCATGATGGACAAATTATATTTAATTAATTTCTATTACTTAAAGTCCTTCTATAAATGTTTTACTGCACATCATTTAGATTGTGCCTTCTCAAATGCCTACCTTTTATTTATCACACAGAACATAAGTATCAATTCTAAAGAGGGTCTGTGGTATTTGGTGATTTAACATTGCAGATACGGCAGAATGATCGGCTGGCTGTTAGCAAGCTTGTTACAAGCTTGACAAGGGGAACTGTTCGCTCACCTTTAGCCCAGTGCCTGTTGATTCGTTACACAAGTCAGGTATTTTTACTTTCATGTGAATCTTGTTGTTGGAATGATATTTGTTTGCTTGATGTTTATCTTCTATTATATTTGTAGGTTATCCGTGAGTCAGGAAATAATACACAGTCAGGGGACCGCCCCTTCTATGATTATCTTGAGAGTTGCCTTCGTCACAAGTCAGAGATGGTGATTTTTGAAGCTGCCAGGGCTATTACAGAGCTGAATGGTGTAACAACCCGAGAATTAACTCCAGCTATTACTGTTCTTCAGCTATTCTTAAGTTCTTCTAAGCCAGTTTTAAGATTTGCTGCTGTCCGCACCTTGAACAAGGTAAGCCTTCATCAATTACTCAAATTTTTAGCTGAAGTAATTTTTAAAAGGCCTCTCAAACATCCTCTCTATAGATTAAAATATTATTTTTCCTTTCTATGATTTGGACGAGTTGATATTGATATAAAACCAATATTTTCAGGGTTTCTGAATATTCTCATATTTGCCTTGGTTATTCTCATAATTTCTGAGTGTGGCTTTGATACTTTGCAGGTGGCAATGACACACCCAACATCAGTCACTAACTGCAACATTGATATGGAAAGTTTAATCTCCGATCAGAACAGAAGCATTGCCACACTTGCTATTACTACACTTTTGAAGACAGGAAATGAATCAAGTGTGGACCGTCTTATGAAACAGATTACAAATTTCATGTCTGATATTGCTGATGAGTTCAAAATTGTTGTTGTTGAAGCAATAAGATCATTGTGCCAGAAGTTCCCATTAAAATATAGATCTTTGTATGTGTGCTGTACTATATAGTCTTCGTCTCCCCAAATTTATATATTCCATAATCTTTTTTCCTTAAAGAGTGGTATAAATTATTTGCTTGTGCTCTGCTATTATTCAGGATGAACTTCCTAAGTAACATTCTTAGAGAAGAAGGTGGTTTTGAGTACAAGAAGGCAATTGTAGATTCAATTGTGATTCTCATTAGAGAAATCCCTGATGCAAAGGAAACTGGGTTGCTTCATCTCTGTGAGTTCATTGAAGATTGCGAGTTCACTTATCTGTCTACACAGGTATTTCTTTTGGGGTCCTTCATGATTCACAGTTTGTTCACCAATTTGTTCTTTTTGTTAACCAAATTGTTCCCCTTGAACCATAGATTCTACACTTCCTGGGAATTGAAGGGCCAAAAACATCAGACCCGAGCAAATATATTCGTTTCGTTTATAATCGAGTACATCTTGAGAACGCAACAGTTAGGGCTGGTGCTGTGAGCACACTGGCAAAGTTTGGTGCTGCAGTTGATGAGTTAAAGGTTTACTTTCTTTTGCTTATTATTTCATTCTTAGTGATTATCTCCAATATTTATAATACTTTTGGGGAATATTTGGTGCTAACTCGATTGAAATATTATGTTCACTCTTTCAGCCTCGCATATTTGTTCTGCTAAGGCGATGTCTTTTTGACAGTGATGATGAGGTGAATTTCTGTGTCCTTTTTTATGAGCCACTTTATGCAATGCACAAGTTGTTTATTTTTTTTCCATGTCATATTTAAGGAATTGTTCACTTAAGGATATGTATGTTCTTCAAAACTATTAACTATTTAAAAAATATAGATGACATCTCCCTCCTCAACCTCCCCCGAAAGAAGAGGAGTTTCTATTTCTGGATGTGTGTAAAGTTGTACAACTGCTTTATTTTATGTCTGGTATTCTGATTTATTTGCAGGTCCGTGATAGAGCAACCCTTTATCTAAACACCCTTGGAGGTGATGGTTCTATTGTTGAGACTGATAAAGCTGTAAAGGATTTCCTGTTTGGGCCATTTGATATCCCACTTGTCAATCTGGAGACTAGTTTAAAAAATTATGTAAGTCTTGGTGTTTTTCTGGCATTCCGTTCGTACAGTACAATATCTCATGTGTTTGTTATGATTGCAGGTGCCTTCAGAAGAGGCTTTTGACATTGACTCTGTGCCCAAGGAAGTCAAATCTCAGCCATTTGCAGAGAAGAAAGCCCCTGGTAAAAAGCCAACTGGTTTGGCTGCTCCTCCAAGTGGTCCCCCATCAACTGCTGATGCATACCAGCGTGTGCTTTCGTCCATTCCAGAGTTTGCTAACTTTGGGAACCTTTTTAAGGTTCATACATTTGATTGTTTTTTCACAAATCTATATTTGATTTTTGTTCCTTCAATGGCTAAAACGATATAAGTATGCTGATGTTAAATTTCTTACCAGTCCTCAGAACCTGTGGAGCTCACTGAAGCTGAGACAGAATATGCAGTTAATGTCGTTAAACACGTTTTTGATAGGCATGTTGTGTTCCAGTACAACTGCACAAACACGATACCAGAGCAATTACTAGAACATGTAATGACTAACATATATACTTCAAATTTCATAAACAATCCAAATCCAGGTCTTGCTTGTAATTATATATCCTTGTACAGGTTATCGTAATTGTGGATAATTCAGAAGCAGATGAATTTTCGGAGGTGTTCTCCAAACCTCTCAAGTCTCTTCCTTATGATTCACCTGGACAGATTTTTGTGGCATTTGAGAAGCCTGAAGGAGTGCCAACACTTGGAAAATTTTCTAACGTTTTGAAATTTATTGTTAGAGAGGTACTCGTCCCTTTTATTTATGGGGTTTTATTATTTGATCCAGTCCCAATATGTATCATGATTAAGTGTATATTTCAAGCGTGAAAGCTCTGCATTAATTGGATCTTCTTCAGGTTGACCCAACCACTGGTGAGGCAGATGATGATGGTGTTGAAGATGAATACCAGCTGGAAGATCTGGACATTGTTTCAGCAGATTACACATTGAAAGTGGGGGTATCTAATTTCAGGAATGCATGGGAAAGTATGGGCCCTGATTATGAGCGCGTGGATGAATATGGTCTTGGTCCTAGGGAGAGCTTGGCTGAAGCTGTAAATACTGTCATCAACCTTCTTGGCTTGCAGCCCTGTGAGGTAAGCCGACAGTGTCACCTGCTGCTTTTTAACTCTTTGTCAAGATCATTTTTTTTAGCATTTATGTCTGTTTTGTATAAAATGGTTGCATGACGGCCTCTTGTTAATTACCCAATGCCCTCAGTCTCACCATCAACAACCTTATTTCATTAAACTGATTACGAGAAAGTTAAGGTGATCATGCAATTTTTATTGTAATATAGTTACTGTAGTAGTTGGACAATTCTGCTTGGTAGATGCTTCTAAAAGACTAATTTTGTTACTTTATACCACGTTAAGTTGAATTTTTTGTTTGTTTTTTGCAACGTGTTAAGTTGAACAGCTAATTTACCTTGCCATTTATTTAAACAAATTCCTGATCAACCCATTAGCGACAGTCTAAGGGATCGATGAAAATACACAAGGGCCTACTTCTAGGGCCTGACATTTCCAATCTCTAGCCACAATGATGCCCTTGCACGTATACCTATTTAAGCAGCATGTTTGTGCTACACACACATGGATACAAACATAGAGAACCTATATGGTGTTATTGTAATAAGAGACTTTTTACTCCATGGCACACAAAGATCAGACCAAGTGCATGTGAGTTTGATAATTCTAACCTAAATGCAAACACAATCGATCGGTGAACATATATAGATTAATAATGCTTTTACTCGGTCATTAAGTTGAACTTTTATGGCTAAATTAGAAGAGGTTCCTTGGTGCTTCTATTATTCCAAGTGCAACATGTTGTAGACACTTTGCTTGTAAACTGGTCATGGGGCTAGATTTTTTCTCCCCATGAGATTCTAAGAAATTCTCAAATGAGAAAAGCATGGTACTTTTTATTGGTCTCTGCTTTCAGTTATTCACTGTTATCTTCTTCAATGTGATATCTTATGATTTTTATTTGTGGACTGTGCAGGGTACAGAGGTTGTTCCACCCAATTCAAGATCACACACATGTTTGTTGTCGGGTGTATTCATAGGTAATATAAAGGTGCTCGTGCGGTTGTCTTTTGGACTTGACGGTCCAAAGGATGTTGCAATGAAATTGACTGTCAGATCCGAGGATGAAACCGTTAGTGATGCCATTCATGAGATTGTAGCTAGCGGTTAATCTATTAAGTAGATAAATTTTGACTCAAGATGGCCCCGCTTTTTATTAATGAGATTGGTGTTAAGCAGGCACATAGACAGACGTGTGTAAAGAATTACAAAACTTTATTATGTTTGGGATCAGTACGCATTTGTTTGTCCCTCACTACATTCTTGGTATACTGGCAACGATACTGGAAGTATAATGTTGGGCTTATGACTATTGGAGTAAACTTCCTCATGATTATACTTCATTTTTCCTTGTAGTTAATGTAATATGAATTTTGAGGATTTTCCATGACCAATATTTGTCTTGTCATTGAATTGGATATTTGTTGAAACAATTGTTTATTTAGTAGTATAAAAGACAAATTTCTTACTCGAGCATCTTGAAATTTATGCTTCTGTTTATCAGGGGACACTCTGCATGGTTACTTAGAAGTACTAAAATAAGATTTTTCATTATCATCGTATATACATGTATTCCAGAATACTCCAGACTCAAGAGATAGGAAGAGTTAGTTGTTGACTTGTCAAGTTTGTTGATGACCTGTCAAGTCAGTTAGAGTTTGTTACTTGGTTAGGTTGTTAGAACCAACTACTGCAATTGCTCAAAATATATATTCTCATATCGTAGTGTAATCATAATAATGTTGCATGAATAATTTGAGAAGCACAGGTTGATCATGTTTTAGAACTTCAACATGGTATCAAGGAGCCTTAGGTGCGCGCATTGTAGCTGTCAAGCTTCTCTTCAAGGAGGAATCCTCACTGCATAACAATCTTGATCGTACTTCTTCAAACATCTCCTTAAATCTACCGACAAATTCATTCAACTTTGTTGGAATCTATTTCCATTCCACCAAAGTCAAATTTTGAGATTGTCTGAAATCATAAAAATTTAATTTTTATTTATTAGAATCAAGGGTAACTTGGAAAATTTAGAGTATTGGTAGAGATAATAGTGCAAAATGCAAGGATAAGAGGTAAATTATTTTCAAATATATAACCCATAAGATTTGTGTTTTTTTTTTTTGTGGTCGAAACCAAATTTGGAATCTGGTGAATCGATAACGAAATTTATGCTCATTCGATTCAAGCCACGGTAAATTCATGCAAAATGGAAGGATATATAAGAAGTAGAATTTTGAAATTTATGCTTCTGTTTATAATGGGGGACACTTTGCATGGTTACTTGAAAATTGAAAGTACTAAAATAATTTGAAATTTGGTGAACCTGTATGATAAAAAAACAAAAATTGCATGAAGTTATAGTGGGTTACGAGATTCAAAACTACGAATACACACAATTAGGGGTGATCATATCCGAACCAAACCAAAAGTAAAACCGCAAACCGAACCAATCCAAACCGAAAACCGCAAAAACCGCATTTGGTTTGGATGTATTTGCATGACTTTTTTATTGAACCGCGAACCGCAAAACCGCGAGCCGCAAAAACCGCAAACACCGCGGTTAACCGCTAAAACCGCATTAAGCTTCTATTATATTCCAATACCTTTATGTTATATTCAAATATACATAGCCTAATTACCAAGTCACTCCACCAAATTAATGGAACTTCAAGTTGTAGTTATTTTGTATACTGTAATGTTATTTTGGTGTTGTAATATTATTTTTGATCAACAACTTTTATCAATACTATAATGTTATTTTGGAATTTTAAATTCTTTTTTTTTTGTATATTTAAAATTGTAACGTACTGTAATGTTATTTTGAATAAACAACTTTTATTGGTACTTTAATGTTACTTAGGAAATTCAAGTTTTTTTTGCTATGTTTAAAATTGTTTGGTACCGAAATATTACGTCGTAAACCGCAACCACCGAACCGATCCTAACCGCATTGATTTGGTTTGGTTTGGTTTGGATGACTTTTTAAAACCAACCGAACCAAACCGAACCGCATGCATTTTTATCTCGCGGTTAGGATGACTTTTATGTTCAAAACCGAACCAATCCGCACCGCGATCACCCCTACACACAATGGGTTACAAATGTGTATTACCTTACCTTTGAATAATAACTAGTGTATAAACCGACATGGTTCGAAATGTATAATCTGAAACCCACCTAGAAGATTGTGGAATCCAAACCAAACATATGGTTTGAAACGCAAAATTTGAATTGTGTTGAAGAAGCAAAAACGGAAATTTTAAGGGCTTGAGACTAAATTATTCCAAATACATAACCCATAAGATTTGAGATTTTTCGTGGTTGTGGCTCGAATCGAATGATTCAGTTCATTTTTTTCCTTTAAAAAAGCTTCTGCTAATGTGGATCCCAAACCCGCACCCGAAATATCGGGTGCCACCCGAACCCAAACTCAGTCAACGGAAACCCGAGTTGACTGGGTTTGGGTGCGGGTGGGCCCCACGGGTTTGGGTATCCTTGCCATCCCTACTAATATGGCCATTGATTGAAAAACAACCGTTAATATTATGATGAAGATGATAGTCACTTGAACATTGCTAAAACCGACAACTATTGATCTCTTCTCTTAATAATGTTTTTATTTTCCTCAATTGTTATATATATATTGGGCCATTCTCATTTAATGTCCATCACTTTTCTTCTTTTCTAACCTAGAGAAAAAGGTGCAGGTTTGTTTCTTTTTCTCTTATATATGTTTTAACTTTCAGATTTAGAGTTGGTTTGAACTTTGAAGAGGCAAAGTTGAGAAATTAGGACACATCATGCTTGACCTTTTGTTTATGAATAAAATTGATTTTGGCCAAAAGTGAAAAGTTAGTAATTCGATTGGAATTGATGTGAAGAAGAAGATTCGATTTTACAATCGGATCCAACTATCCCTCATTTAACCACCGCGAACATACATTTAGTTCTCTCAATGTGGAACCAAACACATACTTCAAATAGTTTAAATTGAGGAGATGAAAAAGTAAACAGTCCTTCATTTTGGTTTAAAAGTATGCACCTAGATTACACACACGAACTAATGAGCATGGAGATAAACAAAGGCTGCACTAGTTCCATTGCTAAAGGTTATAAACTTTGCCTTCCAATTTTTGACCAAAGTCAACATCACAAGCATCAGTACTAGATTGTGATGAACCACAATATCCTACAAGGAGTGGCCCTGATAAAGGAGTCAAAGTATGAGTCTTTACCCATGGATGGCTCAAATCACCTTCCTATGCCCTCCAAATGCCCATATCTGCAGGATGTAAGTAATTATGTCAAACTAACGCCAAAACTTTTTTCAAGATAGATGTGACTCAGAAAAAACCACATCTATGAACTTTATCAGTGAAATCCACATACATCAGCATTCCTGGATACATTATTTGACACACATGCATTGGTTGCCAATGTTAGTAAGACAACCCTAGGACAAAACAGGGGAACTGATGAAAAAAACTATCATAGCAACTTCAGAGCAGAAAACAATTTTTTTCGCCAAAGAATTTACCACTGACTTGGAAAGTCCCAGTATTATTATGCCGAGAAGTTTCTTTTAAGCAAGGTTCTTAACAATCCTAAAAAAATCCTAAAGGAACTATGTTTTGGAGTTCATCTCAGTAATTATTCTTTAACCAAAATTCAGCACATGTTAAACCTCTATAAGCTCGCGCACCATCCTAAATATATTGCTATTTCGTTTTTGCCTGATTCTTTATTTTTTTTAAAGTTTAATCTTAGAGGAGGAAAACTTATAAACTAACCGAACAAATATTAATAAAAGCCTACTTCTTTTTAAGTTCAATCCCACAATCATCCTAGTGACTTTAAAAAACACATGAAAAATACCAACATTGAAGCTAACTTATAAATTGGCATCGCCCCTACCCCATATGCCACAACACACATAACCTATAAAAGTTTAATTATCAGTCCAAAATGAATGGTCACCTTTAAATTTGTATCCCAACTTCCTGTACACAAAGCACTTCCATCAGCAGACAAACCCAAACAGCTGATCCTGCCCTCATGAGAGTTTTGAAGAGAACCTAGATTCAAGACCACCTACAATCAAATATCGAAGCAAGTATACAAAGTTAAACTAGGCACAACCACAGAAGTACAAGAGCAAGTGCAAATAAATAGAAAGAGAAAGTAGTGTCAGAAAATATCATGCTGCGACTAGATGTTACAAGACAGAATTGCATTTTATTCTTGTTCATTTTTTTTCTTTTTTCAGGAAATATGGCAAGTTTGCCAAGTCTGAGATTTCATATAAACTCCGGTCCTCCCGGTCTGCACTTTCAAGTTTATAAATATATTTCTTTTGATTTGTAAAAAAAATAAATCATACTAATGGGAGTTGGAACATCCACTCTTTTTCAGCTTCCCTCCTGTCATCTTTTTCCAAAATAACAAAAACCCTCAACCAGAAGATAAACCTTCAATTCTCCCCTTCAAAATAAGAAAAATAATTTCCCTTCAACACATTCACATCAACTCCTTTTACTGCCCAGCAAAATAAGGTCTTAAGCAATGACTTGAGACAAATAAAAAAAAAAAAGAAAAACAGAAAACACCACCCAATTCAAGAAGCCGATAATGTGACATCTGCTACAGTCCTTCAGAGTATATATATAGTGTTAGAAACTTAGAATATTATAAAATATCTTTTAATATCTTTTATATTAATCTAGAGTATCTCTTAGGATCTAGTTTTATATTGCTTATTAGTATTTTGATTTGTTCTTGATTTAGGATTGAGTTTGTGTATAATAGGGATTAGTATCGAGTCTTTTGTAACACACTACTTTTTTCCTGTCATTATCAATAATATTCAGAGTTCTTGTTATTCTCTCTTCTATTTACCTAAATCTCACAAATTCAACATACGGCTACATAACATCTCCACATCAAAAGGCATTTTGATAACAAAAAGATAATCAGAAAGTTGTGAGCCAATTTACAAACAAGATAATGCCTAGTGAACTTATCATGATTAATAAACTCAAAGGCACAATTCCCACACAAAGCTACCACAAGTTGAAAGCAAAATGGAACTAAAACTCACCCCCAAATTGCATGTAGAAGTAAAGCAAACAATTAACTAATAGACACTAAAGATTCTGTTTGTATGTGCCAAAAGTATCTTATTTTCTAACTGAACAAGGTCCTCACTGTCAAGCCAGAAACATTATGTGCTTTTTAACATACATGCATATACATATGAGGTGGGATCAAGTTACTCCAAGAGTAACTATGATGAGCAGAGTTGCTCCTCTTAATAACTCTAAACATTGATTAGTATATTAATGATAAAACATATAAAATTCGAAGTTTGTAGCTATGTAATCTTACAATGGACATTTACTTATACTATTAAAAAGCTTATTATACATCCAACTGAAGTTATTTGATGAAGAGTCAAACAGTTTTGAAATTTTATGAAAATTTGTAGAGCTGATCTACTCAATAAGAAATTCTAATTTGACAGTTGGATTCACACTAAATATTAACAACGTAAAGAAGCATATGCTCCATAAAAAGGCTAAATTTGCTTTAATTACGGTAGGAGGAAATAGGTAGAAAGAAACCACCCTGCTAGTTTTAGGTTACTCTAAAGCACCAATTACCTTTGGCGATAGTCTCCCAAAACACTATAAATAGAAATAAAACACCCTGCTTCATTTTAGGTTAACTGAAGAACCGATTACCTTTGCCAAAAGTGTCCCAAACACAGTAATCCCCAGTTCACTGTGGAGCGAGGTCATGAACAGAAAGTGTTCCAAACACCCTACTTTTATTTTACATAATTACACTAAAGCAACAATTACCTTGGCCAATAAAGTATCCCAAACATAACAATCACCATTTGTATATCCAGCAATAAGAAGTCTTCCGGATATGGAGAACGCAATGGAGGTCACATGTGCCATTTCGTTGTCACTGTGTTGCTGATTATATACTTGAAGTTGGTGTCCAGTCCTAATGTCAAACAATCTGCAAGTTCCATCTTCTGAGCCAGTTCCAAATCTATTTCCATCAGGAAAGAATTTAACAGAATTAACATCACCCTCATGCCCATGAAATGTCCGCACTGCTCGACTAGCCACACGAGTGTCCCACAATCTGGCAGTCGCATCGCAAGAACCAGATACAAACATTTTGGAGTTGGATCCATTAATGGAAATGCTGAGAGTGAGCAAAAAAACAAAAACAATAAAAAGCCTTAGCTATGATTCCATACTAAAAAAAACTATGCTACTGATTTTCAACTCATACTATAGATCACGTTGTTATTAAAACAACTAAAACAACATGCCATCCAACAAACTACACTCTATACTTGCAACAATATTTTATAATTTTATTATTAGCTAATATTTAACATTTACCAAGCATGTTACTATCAGTGAGATTAGATTATTTTATCTGTGTGAGTGAAGATTGTAATTTATGCAGTCTCAAATAGCTATTCAGTTGCAAGTAGCTGTTTAAGAATTGAGAAACAAATTCTGGTTTAAATTAATTCAGTGATCTACTAATGTACCTAAGTACATCTGCAGTATGTCCCGACTGAAACTCCCCTCCAAAAACAGATGTTCTAAGGCCAGTAGTAATATCCCATAAAACACATGTCTGATCTCCAGAACCAGTGATTAAGTGAGTGTCTTCACCTGGAACATACTGACAAGATGAAACATAACCTTTATGTCCGTTAAGCATCCGTGAAACATTTAGATTCCCATCCCTGTCGGTGGGGGAATTAAGATTGAAAATAGAGCAAACACTGTCAAGGCCCCCGCATGCAACAGATTGACCAGTTGGTGAGAAAGCACATGTCATGACCCATGCACAAGGAAGCTTTATGGCATGCGTTTTCTGGCTTGTTAGAGCATTCCACACTATTAATCTTCCATCTTGGGAGGCACTAACAATTCGATTCTTTTCTGAAGTCCAATCCAATGAGTACACCTGTAAAATATTAAAGAATGCAAAACTAATAAGTTTGTCAATGTCGCTATGTAGTAAAGAAAAACATGATTGCATTATGCACGCACATATCTCACATCTAACTAAAACTCAAGCTATCCGTGCTATCTATCAAAATTAGTGATTAAAGAAGTCAATGAATCTTGCTCAGGCTCGATAAATCCAAAAGCCGGCAATTATAAAATTTTCAACATTTTGACTATTTTACAATTTTTAGTGTGTTTTACGTTTTTCTAACCGTTGCAAACAAGGCGTACATGTCTTGTCTGCACTAAAAAGGTGCAAACATAGTGACAAAGTCATGCATAGCTGCCATGAGGTGCTTAACATTTCTACCACCTAGCCTCGTCGCTACGCGCATGTCGTGCCCCTTAGCAACAACCATTAACTACTTTTCTTTCCATCGGTTCAAATGAAACTTAATGACAAAACACACGATAATGTAAACATAAAATAAAAAATGTATCAAGTGGCATTAAAGACTGATATACAACAATGTTAACATCTAAATCCAACTCAACAATTCCCTCTTAACAACAAAGATCTAAGTAGCAGTTTTCATAATAATCATTACAACAAAACCAAAATTCTTCACCCTTACATTATTTACAACTCTAATAAGGTTTTGAATTTGTGATATTTTGCATACATCTACAGTCAACTGAAAACTAATAAGGTTTGGTACTGATTGAGAAATTTGAATAATAATCCTATGAAATGTAAAATTCAACAAAAAAAAATTTACAGAAATTTAAAATCTGGAAATTGAATTTGAATTTACCTTTCCAGTATGACCTTGGAGTGTTCTACAACAAAGGATATCGGTTGGTCCAAAAGTAACAGGAGCTCTACCTTGAGACCTTGCATAACCAGCAACTAGGGTTCATTCAGTTAGTTAGATAGATCTAATCAATTGAGAATGAAATTAGGAATTGAAGAAATTAAAGAGAAATGAAACTCACTATCTGTATCAAGCAAAGAAAGACGTCTCTGCTTCAATCGTTCTCTGAGATTGTTGACGGTTTCCGTCGCTGCTATGTGACGTTCTTTAAGCTCCGTAACGGACATATTTTAGGTCTTATTTATCTTTGCAAACTTGACCAATTCGAATTGTGATGAATGAATGAAGTAAAAGGAAGATGAACTAATAAGGATCTGAATCAACAACTACTACATCTTCCATTATTGTGATGTTTGTTAGATTTAGAAATAGAAACGGTTATGAGAAAAAGGTGAATGAATGAATGAATTGAAGTGTGAAGAGGAGATGAAGAAGAAGAGGAAGAAAACAAAAGAAGAAATGTTGAAGTTGGAAGTGGGGACTGACTGCTTGTTTGTTGTTATTGTTATTATTTTTACTGACGCCGCCGGGCCCACTTTCTCCATCTGTCAGTTTGTACTATTCACAATCACACTAAACGGGTTTTAAATCCGATTTGGAATGTAATCTGCGTTTGTTTTTCTATGGATTTATCATCATTAAACTAGTTGAGTTGAGTTGAGTTGGAATCTGGTTAAAAGCAAAAGTGATTTAAAAGACAAAAAATTCCATTGCCGGGAATCGAACCCGGGTCTCCTGGGTGAAAGCCAGATATCCTAACCGCTGGACGACAATGGATGCTTGTTGATGTGTTTTCCGAGTATTTATTTATACAATGCTCATTTGCATAATGAAGGTTGAATGGCTCATAGAACCTGAGTTTTTTTTTTTTTTCCTTCTTCATTTTATTTATTTGTTAATGAAGGTTGGTCCTGTTGATAAAAATAGGAGAATTCAACTTTTGTTGTTAGCCTAAGAACCCTTTGATTGGTACTCTATACACGGTTTTTGAACACCTATCTCACTTATATTCTTTAGAAGAAAAAAAAACGATATTGTTTTAATTTTTTGTTTTTACAATTCATTTGTTGATATGTTTGAGTTAATGATATTGTAAACAGCAGTGTACAAGTACATTTAAAAAAAATTAAATTAAGTAGAACATAGTTGAGTTTCTTGGAACATTTAGAAATAATTCATAATCATTTAGAAATAGCTTGAAATTTTTAGTCCATTGGCAACATAAAAATAGAGTTCTCTTTTTCCCTGCACATTGCCATTGTTAGTCCATTAGATTACGTTTGGATTGGTGGTATATGATAGAATGGAATGGAGTGTTAAATATTTATGTTCCATTGTTTGAATTTGTAAAAAATCACTGGAGTGAAGTGAAATATGATAAAACTCATTCCATCTTATACCATCCAATCTTCTCATTTTTCAGTCTACCCAATTTGGAGTGTATGCAATGAAAAAAAAATATCCAAAAAATAAAATTATTGTTTCATTCCGCTCAATTCCACTCGTTCACAACTCTAATGATATTTTGATGGCGGAGATTAAAAATGGAAGGAAAAAAAATAGAGGATTTACAATGGTAAGGATCGATGCATATCCTTTACTTTTCATGTGATGTGATAAATAACGCGTCAATAATCTGATTATTCCACTTTCTAATTTTTTTTAGTTTAGTCGTGAATAGGTCAATAATCTTTTAAAAATGGTTGCCACAAGCACACGTTATAACCCAGCATACTCATACCCAAAAGAGATATATTATTAAGAAAAAAATTTAGAATAAGGTGGATACACATACCAGAATTGGCATGCCTTTACAATTAAAGCCATACTATAATATATAAGGCTATAAATAAAAGAGGGCCAAGGATAAACCCTTTTTCCTTGATTAAAATTTAAATTAATATACTTGTTTAGACAGTTTATTAACTGATGCCCTGCTGAATAATCTGCTTTTCAGGTACTCCCACCAGCGTAATTGCAAGCATTGTAACCTACCAAGAGGAGGAGGAAAATTGTGTTAGATAACAGACACAATGCATGTTAATTATTTTGGAAAAAATTAGGCTTTAGAGTTACAACAAAATCATAGTGTCATTTTGGTTTGACGGAAAGAAAATTACGGAAACCAATGAATGAATTTGGACTAGCTCTAGTCCAAATTCATTCATTGATTTCCGTAATTTAACATTGTTGCATGTCAAGCCTGAAATCGAACATAGAACTTTAGTTAAGTTAGAAGAGACTTATGTCACCTCATATGAAGAATCATGCTTAAGTGACAGCATCTTCATTATTATATTTTTTATTGATTAGTATTTAGCACTAACAAGCACCATTGAAACAAAGACTAGTTTCAAATACTAGATCATGAAGGGGGACAAAAAGTGTCAAGAGAGAATATTTACTTGGATTTTGGGATGTAAGAATTGCTGTTTGAGAGAAATCACAGTTCCATTGATTTCTACCAAATGTTTGGTAGTAGAGATTCATTACAAAGGCAGCATGAGATGGTAATGTGTTGGGTTCAAAACATGCTCCTCCTGGTTGTATTGGCCCACAGTCTATGCCTTGGCCACAAGCATAGTCAATATTGGCTTGCAACTGAGCATCAGAGACTCCTGATTTTGGAATACACCATCCTGAAGTGCTAGGAGCTGGAGTAACTGGAGTAGTTGATGGCGGAGTCTGTGAAAATTATTCAAAAATCTTATCAACCATTCTATTTGTGATACCAATATGGTAACATTATACTAATTATCGACCAAATATAGAAAAAATGAAACTAATTTTCAACTTTAACATTTCTAAGCGACCGGATTAGAAACGAACACCAACGTCATATGACTTAAAGAGTAGCAATTTGCTGACCTGCTGGCTAGACTTAGCCAAGCCAACATCATATGACATGGTAAGATCAGTTTTGTAGAGGCCGAAGGCTCGTTCGGATCCCGGGCCGGATTTGAGGTTTTCATCATAGAGTGCAAAAATGTAAGTGTCCACAGACTTCCCAGGTATCAAAGGGGTACCAACTAATGATCTAAGATGAGTAATAAGGTTCCCATTATAGGCCTTGGCATTTTCCACACTTGGTCCTACTTCATTGCTGTCCCCACTAGAAGGCCATCCTGTTTCTGCAACTACAATCTCAATGTCCTCATAGTTCATTGCAGTGAGAGCAGAATGCACAGCATCAACCTGCTCAAAAAAGATCAGCAAGTAAATCAAATAGTGTTAATTATTAATTTGTCTCTAAATATAAGAGTCTTTTAAGGTTTTTATGTGTCTCTTTTTATATAACCATTTTTAACTGTTTCAATTATTTATTTATCAACATATACTTAATCATGTTACATTTTTTTCTACAATTTGTGTTAACCAAATTAGATTATTATTATTATTATTAACCAACATGACAATTTTATACCCCTGCCAATATGCCAAAAATCAGAATTCAGAGGAGCAAGTGGACAACATTAGTGTTAATTTGGAGAGTAAAGATATACATACAGGTACATTCCTGACATTGGAAACTTTTCTACAAATTGATTCCATGAGATGAGAAAAGAGTAAGGATCTACCTACCATTACTACTATTACTATGGGTCCAATTTTCTTTACTATGTCTAACAATTATTGAGACTTTGGAAGGACTTGTTTTGTGAATTGTGACCACATTATGCGTGCCAACCTGTCTCCAATAAAAGACATGAGGTAGAGTAATCTATGAATTCATTATTTCACGGTGGAAAACTTAACAAATGAAACAGAGAGCAGTATTCTCAATTATAAATGGATAAGAACAACTCCATTCATATTCCACGCAATGGTCACTCTAGACTGCTAGTCAAATCTTTGTGGTTATCCTTTGAAGAATGATAATTTGTTCAATCAATATTAATGAAATAATAACTTAGAAAAAACTGGATAAACCAATCTTTATTTACTTTTAGGACCAATTAACCCGTGAATTGTCTTGTTTAGTGCTTACGCAACTCTTATGTTGACATGTAACATCTCCACAAGTTCAACAAGGAAAGTTTAAACTAAACCATCTAAAAGTAATACCTATTCAAATGTTTTATAATGACAAAAATAAAAAGTAGTCACCATTTAATTATAGTATATGAAAAGCAAATTGAGCAAAATGTTAATAGAGCATGTTGCAGAAACCGTAGAATCAAAATGAAGATCTTCAAGGCCCGGGCTCGGCCAAAAATATTTGGTATTTTAAAGATTAGTTTAGGGCAAAACTGAAATTTTTAGTGATTAATTTAGGGTAAAACTGAATAGTACAAAACTAAAATTTTACTCAGGCTTTATAATTATTTTGGCTCCGCCACTTGACTGTTAATTTTTATTTTTTACAAGAAATAGTGACTGTTGTTGAAAATCATTACTCACACACACACACACAAAACAGGTTTCCTCACATTCCAAAGTAGAATGGTAGAAACGAAATGAATGTGCCCAAAAAATACAATAACTAGAATTAATGCTCCTATTCGACCTCAACTTCACATTTTTGAGAGATTATTCGTTTTGGAGTTTAACCCATTACAATTTTATTCTTTATAGAAAAGACATCTCGATAAATTGAAAAATGTGAGGGTTGTATATAAACTATTTTTTACCTCAATTACCAAGCGAAATGAACTATTTTGGTCTGGAACCATTAATTATTTCAAATACTCCATGTTTTGCTTAGTCACAAATATATCATCATCATAGCACAAAAAATAAAAAAAACAACAATATCAATCTTTTTTTAATTCTGGCAACACGTGCGCCTCAGACAGAAAGATAGTTTCTGCTCTCTTGGATGATACTCCCACGTAAACCTTTCGTTTTAGAACATTAATTAATCAATTAATTATAATAATTACATAAATTGAAGAAGAAAGGCAAAAGACTAAAAAGGAAGAAAATATGACATACCTGAGCATCGAACATGTTGGTGTAAAGCTTTCCGTTACCCGAGTCAACCCGACCCGAATTAGGCTGAAATAAACAGAATGCAAGCGTTTCGGGTCTCGGATCACTCTGGTAAGCGAAAAATGGATAAGGATTTATCGTAAACGGCGATTTGTTATCCTTCAAAAACGCCAGTAACTGAATCAACGTGTTTTGTAACGCCGGGTTAAACGACCCGGACGAAGGTGGATCCGACTGAGACAACACCGCCATTGAATGTACGGTTGACACCTTCACCTTGCCACCGAGCGAGACTGAACTGAGGGCAGTTTGGACATTTCGAATTGCCGGCACGAGTTGTGACACAAGTCCTTGATCACCGGAGGTTAAAACCTCATTACCGACGGTGATCAGAGTGATGTTACTGGCTGGATAATAAGGTAACACGTTAGTGTTCACCCACTGAGCTGCCGCGTTAGGATCAGAAGCTAGACTCGGAATGTCACCGTTAGCGGCTCCGATGACAATTCCGATGCCGGAATTAGCAAGAGCTTTTAAGATTCCAGGATCGGCGCCGTAAATACGAACTTTTCCAATGGAGGTGGATTGGAGAAGCTTGGCGGTGGCTTCTGGAGGAGGAAGATTGTCGGCGATCTGACCGTAGTTAACTCCGACGAAGGATTGTGAGTCTGCAAGAATGGAAGAAGTAAAAGAAACGGAAAAAGAACTTTCCCGAGAAAAAATTCTTGAAAGAAAGTAACAGTAGTTTTTTTAGTTGAAAAAAGTGAATAAGAGCAAAAAAGGAAAAAGAAGGAAGAAAGTTATTACCAGCAAAGAAGAGAGCAATGGCAAATAAAGAAAGGAAAAGAAGGATAGAAGGAGACATGGGTACTTAATTTTTTGTGTGTAAATTTAATTGTTTGTGTTGTAATTTCAAAGGCTAACACTGAAAACTAAGTAGATGAATGATGATGCCGTTATAAAGCCAAGTTGATAGTGAAAACAAAGAGTCTACTGTATATGTAGAAAATATAAAATAACTGAAGACGAGACGACGAAGAATAATAACGGTAGAAAGAGCGTGTGCCTCAAGAGTAACTCATCAGCCATCAGGACAACAACGACCAATACGAACAAACAAACAAACAAACAAACAGATTAGCTTAGCTGGATATTTAGGTCCAATTACTTGATTAGCTTAGCTGAATAAGCAAAATGTTATTTTGACAACTATTTTATTTTCTGATTTTTGTAGGGAGCGTATACGATTTTGTTTGCTACTTAATTTTTATCTTTATAAGGGTTGTATTTTTATATAGTGTTGAAATACAAACTAGGGAGGTTAATGGATATGCATGGATGCGGATGTGATATTTGTGTCCGCTTCATATTCGTGCGGATATCTGCTAAGTGGATAATCCACAGATATTGAGGTATCTGCGGATATTAACAGATATTCATGGATGGCATTTATTTATTAAAAAAACTAATTATTGAAAGAAAAAAGAAAAATTTTTACAAAAACAAAATATTAACACATAATATTCATACATTTTGCTCTTTATTTTTAAATTGCCAAAGGAAGTGTGGTTTTCTTTTACCACCTAATTTCATTCCAATTATCCATGCTACTATGACATATGTGACAAATACCACCCCCTATATTTATGCTTTTAGGAGAGGGGAAAAGAAAAAGTCGTGAATCCAAAGTTTTTTATTGCTCGCACGTTGGGGGTGCATCGAAGAACATTGACGATGATCTTATAGGATGCTTGTTTCTGCATAAATTAATTGATGGTTGCTTATAGCCCTCCGTGTATTAATCACTCTGAGAAAAATACTACCGAAAAATATCTCCCTAAAATTTTATACTAGCATAAAATTTCTCTCGGGAAAATTTGCACTATCCAAGATATTTTTGGTCAACGGGGGGACATGAAAATTATGATCAATTTAGGAGATCAAGCTAATGATGAATTCCTTTCCCACCCCCTTGAAGGCAAAAATACCGGTAAATATGACCCGGATTTTTTTTTAGTGCAAATTTGAGTAAAATTTACACAAAAAAAACTTTGGTAAACGTTTACCGAAGTTTTTCGAGGTAAAAAAGAGTTTTTAAGGGGTGGGATAAGAATTAATCCAAGCTAATTTTGAGTAAAGAAGTTGTAATTGGGCCGCTCACAAAATGACCCAACATAACACCTATAGTTGATCCAAACAAATTTGAAGATTTCTCTTCCCACCCCTTGGGTCTCTTTTTCACCCCCAAAAATCCAATTTTACCCCTAATTTTACCCCCAAAAGTTTGGTTTTCATTTACCGAACTTTTTTTTAAGGGTATACACATGTGTTTTCAACCATTTAAAAGTTCGGTTCGCATTTACCGAACTTTTTTTTAAGGGTATAAACGGAAACTCAGAAGGTGAAAAAGAAAAACAAGGGGTGGAAAGAGAAATCTTCAACAAATTTTGCAGTAGGTTTAGACCAGGCCTTAGTGGCTCCGTCTTTCTTTTGGTAATAGTGGCTCTGTCTTTTATTCAATAAATAAATTTACTTATTAGTTTTCAACAACAAAAAAATTACTATCGACAAAAAAAATGACAGTCGATTGGGAAAAATATAATGTAATAGGCAATATCATTCGTTTGAAATAATTATCTAATTAATTGAGTGAAATTATAATAAAACTTGCGAATTTGTATATGAGAAGTGTCATAGGATGCTATAAGAATTATTTATTTATTTATTTTTGGAAAAAATGAGATATGGAATTTGAGAAGGGGAAACAGTTATTTTGGTCCCCCAATGTGCATTTCGCTGTCATTTTGGTCCCTCGTTGGGGAAAAACTACGAAACAGTCCCTAACTCAGCGCTCCGTTAGTCAATTTAGTCCAATCCATTAATTTTGACCATTCAGTCAACAAAAACGCTGATCTGGCCTTTTTTGGACACACATCAACATGGTGAGGTGGTATGAAGGACTAAAATGACAGTGAAGGGACGAGGGACCAAAATGACAGTGGAGGAACGAGGGACCAAAATGACAGTGGAGAAAAACATTTCCCAATTTAAATCTCTAAAATCCAAATCTCATTCTTCATCTTTCTTTTTTGTTTTTGTTAATCTTATTGTTCTTCATCTTTATGTAAACATGATATAATTGATAGAATTTATGTAATTAAGCATGATAATTAGTTAACTGATGTTTTGCATTACAAATCAATATATAAGGAGTTGAAATATACTAATTAGTTAACTGATATGCTGCTGCATTATATATCAGTATATAAGAAGTTGAAATATACCAAATAAAGGAGTTGAACTTTAAGCACAACAAGTGCTAAAAGCATTACAAAGCAATTATGATACAATCATAATATGCTTTAACTAAGATTACATAGCATCTAACTAATAATAGCATGTTATGAAGCCGGACACTTCTCGGATTAAGCGTGTCCCGGTGTCAGACACGTGTCCGTGTAGAATATCTATACGACACCGACACTTATAATTATATTAAATTGTGTCGTTTTTTCAAATTATTATCTGTGTCGACGTGTCAGTATCTGTGTCGTGTTCGGTATCCGTATTTGTGTCTGTGTTAAGTCTCGTGTAATTCTTAAAGTAGAGAATAACGGTTTCAGTGAGTTTTTGTGCATGAAACTTGTATTTGGTATATTTCAACTCCTCTAAATACAGACAATGCAATACTGATAGTTGGTTAAGAGGTGCATATTAATTGAGTTTGGAGTAGCATATTAATTTGGAATGAGTTTTCAGTGAGGATTGGACCCGGACACAAGTTTGATGATGAATGAATGAAGTCTCATTTTGTAAAGTCTATTTACTATTGTCTTTTTTGAATATTTTAATCAAGTGTGATGCAAATTAGTATGTAATGCAGTATATTTTGTAATGCAAAACATCAATTAACTAATTATTATGCTTAATTACATAAATTATATCAATTATACCATGTTTACATAAAGATGAAGAACAATAAGGTTAACAACAACAACAGAAAAAGAAAGATGAAGAATGAGATTTGGGTTTTACAGATTTAAATTGGGAAATGTTTTTCTCCACTGTTATTTTGGTTCCTCATTTCTCCACTGTCATTTTGGTCCCTCCACTGTCATTTTAGTCCCTCATGCCACCTCACCATGCTGACGTGTGTCCAAAAAAGGCCAGATAGCGTTTTTGTTGACTTAACGGCCAAAATTAACGGATTGGACTAAATTGACTAACCGAGCGCTCAATCAGAGACTGTTTTGTAGTTTTTCTTCAGTGAGGGACCAAAATAACAGCGAAGTGCATATTGGAGGACCAAATTGACTTTTTCCCCAATTTGAGAATCATGAATCTTTTTAAAGGGAAGAATCAAGAAACAAGCTAGCTGAGTTAAACTTTGCAAGGTCTGAATCTAGCATGATGAAAAATACAAGTCTAACACATTTTTAGGTTTGAGTATAACCTTTTTGAAACTTTGTTATGGACCTTATGGTGGTAACTGGTAAGCCTTCTTAAGCGCAGGTCTCGTATTAACATTTTCAGATCAATAATCTAACACATTTAAATAAACTGATGAACAAAAATTAATAGATTTTGTCCAAGTTATTGCAATGATCGATGGGCTTTGTGAAGAGGCTTGTTTGATGTGTCATTTGGCTTATGTGAAATGAATATTTGTTTTTGATTGGTTGCTAAGAGCGATTAGTTGATTGTTAAGATGATGATTAGTTGATTGGTTGCTAAGAGCGATTAGTTGATTGGTTGCTAAGAGCAATTTTTGTATTTGGTTTTATAGTAGTTACAAGTCTTACCTTTATGACTAATATGAAATATCACATAGATCAGATCTTACAAGTGATCAAGAAATTGAACACCTGTAGGCTGTAGCTAAGTACTTCAAGGTGCTGTAGTTGCGTGTGCTTTGGTGAAATCTTTGTAATAAGTTTTTGTACGATTGCCATTTGAGGGGTTTCACCTGAAACATATGACTTGAAGAGAGACATTGTCTTCATGTGATCCAAACAATTTTGAATTTATCTTGACAGGCTGCTGATGAAAGCTCACAAATCTTTTGAGCCTACCTTTAAAGTTATTGGATCTTAGACAAAGGACCATTGTATATCAGCATTTCCCAAATCCGAACTGGTAATGTGCGGCAAAGGGGAATAAATCTTTGAGAAAAGTGTACCTTCACAAACCTTAGGCTTACCTATAGTCTTAGTTGTTCTTTAATGCTTGCTGGGGCACTAGATTCATGGTTTGCGATTAAGAGTATGTTTGTCTCAGTTGAATAAATCTTTGAGAACAGTGTACCTTCACAAACCTTAGGCTTACCTATAGTCTTAGCTGTTCTTTAATGCTTGTTGGGGCACTAGATTCATGGTTTGCGATTATAGATGTTCGCAGCTTTGTTCCAGATCGTTCTAGTTATCGCTCATGGTTGCTTTGTTTGTGATTTGAAGCATCGGTGAACAATATTTTAAAACACAGTTGAGGGAAGAGCGCATAGGAAGGAGGAGACCCTGAACTTCCCAATCAAATATGATGTAAACACAATAAATTTTTCTAATAAATAACATAAGCAATAACTTATGCTAGATGCAGACTGATAAAATTGATTTATCGTGAGAGATACATATTTACAGAGCTTGTTTATTCACAAGATAATGCAAACTAAATAGGTTATGACCTAAAGAAAAATAACTATTAACTACATGGTAATATAAGATATGCACAATGGCTTCTGACTTTTTCATAACAAGTTGAACATTATTAGAACAAGTAATTCGTAATCCAAGGTTACCATGGCCATTGCAACAGACAATCATCTCCAGCTCGCTTTATATACAGGCTCCACATGTCTTGTTGGATACGGAATCTTTTTGGAAAGGTCTACCTGAGAGGGAACAGGATCTTTCTCCCTAGTTCGAAGTTCCTATCAACAAGAAAACCAAATCACATAAGGAAATATTTTACTGAGTATCCTGCCAAATACTTTATCTACCGGAGTAGATAATAGAGATAATATTTTACTGGTGTAGATAATATTTTAAAATTTTCATTGTATTAGCAACTGGTGTAGGTGAACATGGCATATACTTTATGTACTGAGCACAACATGTACTTTATGTACTGAGCACAGACATGTATTTCAGGGCACAAAAGTGAAGTTAACTTTTCCTTCTATTTTCAGTGGGCTTAGTGATCAGCAAAAATTATAGCATTGAGTAAACCAGATAAAGAAGGATGTGGTATTGAGTTTCAAAAGTCAAAACTATGTAGGAGTACATAATTTATGCGCTGTGTTATATGTTATGGCTGAAACGTAAGGCTTACAGAACGAAAGGGAAAATCATCTGCCTCAAGCATATGAACAATTTGACCCATCTTTGGTCGCTTATTGGCATCCAAATCTATACAGCGAAGACAGACCAGTAAAGCTCGCTTCAAAGATCTTGGAGAGGGCTGAATCTCGATCAAAGGATCAACTAGCTCATCACCACGACGACTTGCTACCATTCCTTTAAACCAATCAACCAAGTTCATCTGAAGCACATCAAACAAAAAAGAGACATAATTCATATGACTAATTTACAATTTCATAGAATACTTTAAAGAAATCTGGAATTCACCTCTGCAGGTGCTCTAGAATAATCAATGGGACTTCTTCCTGTAACTAGCTCCATGAGTAGAATCCCAAAACTATACACATCACTGCCCTCATTAAGCATACCCGTGCTTGCATACTCAGGTGAAACATATCTGCACAAAAATTGTTTGTAGGGAGAAATAATATAGTAAAATATCACTCTGTGACAGTAAAGATATTATTACAGAATAAATGAGGCTTGAGAAAGAAAGAACTAACCCAAATGTCCCCATTACACGTGTTGTCACATAGCTTTTCCCAGACCCTAAGAGCTTAGCGAGTCCAAAGTCTGATACTTTAGCATTCCATTTTTTGTCCAAGAGAATATTGCTAGATTTTACATCTCGGTGGACAACTTTGGGTTCTAAGCCTTCGTGCAAATAGGCTAGCCTGTTTCATAATGTAGAAAAGTTAACTGCTACTCTGATAAAATATTTAAGTTGATGTAAATTTCATAACAATGGAGCATGGTAACAGTATGATGCCATTGGACGTGATTCATGATAGGAAAATATGACATTGTGTGGTCTCTGAAAAAAAGTTTGAGGTTTTTCTTATTGTTGTTTTTGCAATAAAGCATGATGATAACTCATAAAAGAACTTATTCTAGTTTGTGTTATAAAAAAAAAGTCAATCTATATGAAGGTAACATGGGTGATCATTCTATAAGATATAAATATCAATAAATGAACAGTGAACTCAGCAAACGCACCCTTTTGCTGTGCCAACAGCAATCTTCATTCGTATATCCCAAGTCAAGGGGCTAACAGGTCCTACATCACCATGCAACCACTGCTCCAAATTTCCATTGTCAACATATTCATAAACAAGCATCCTGTATAATCAAGAGAATTCCTTTAGACAAAATTTGTAGGAAGTTTCTCCGTACAAAAGACCTTAAATCAAAAGAATAAATATACCTTTGAGCACCATCCGCACAATATCCAACTAATCCAACCAAATTCTTATGCCTCACTTTTCCAATGGCTTCAACCTCTACCTTAAACTCTTTCTCTGCTTGACCCCTTAATTACAATACAACAATAGTGCTCATGAATTTTCAATATGTCAAAGCAGAGCAAAAAGTTATCGATATTTTGAGGTAAAACATAATATCCAGATATAGTTTTGCTTGTGCAGAACAAAATTGCAGTTGTAAAATAAACATATGCAAAATATCTTTTTAATTTATCATGGAGATTTCAAGTGTTTGCATGCTCAATATTCAACTGAACTAGTGAAGCATAAAAAAGTAAGATATTTTTGTTGGTTTTTTTACTCTTCAAATACTTCATTGTCAAACCATTTTTGGTTTAGGGGAACTTGGGCCTAGTACTTATTAATACTATCAGTACCAAGTTCAGTCACCATCACCAACATCAAGTTAGGAAAACATAGCTCATGTTAGTGTGACAGTAGTAATAAATAATTAGACTAAAGTTTTCTCAACACTAAGATCTCAGCCGTTCATTGTGATTACCGCCGAATGTCAAAATCAATTAACGGATATTTGTACGATTCAGATTTAGATTTACACCGGACTATCTCCGGTGAAATCCCACAGGAGAGAATCCGATCCCAATATTAATATACCATTTAAAGAAAAATTGAGATACCAAAATCATAAGAGAAATATACAAAATAAACTAAACATAAATAAGTACATAGAATTCATGAGAGCACAGTTCGTAGGAACATTGCAATAAGCACCATCAGAGTTCGAACTCGATATTCTCCACTTATGTGCTGTAAGAGATGAAATTCAGTCCAGACTATTTTAAAAAAGTAAATAAAGGGGAAAGAAAAATTACCGAAGCCAGCTCAAATAAAAAATGACCGTTTAACATTTCTAAGCACCTTTGTTGTGGAATTTTGCTCGTAGTAGTATTATTTAACATGTAATAATCAACAAATGATTAACTCCATAAACAAATTAACCAAAGAGTTTAGTTTATACTCGCTAGCACTAACAAAAACAAAATTACTCAAAAAAATTTAAAACAGAAATAAAGCAGAAGAATGAAAATGGAAAATGTGATTTAATTACTACTAATGCATACTTATTGTTGAGAAGATTTTTCACAGCAACCACAGAACCGTCTTGTAAAATTCCTCTGTACACAATTCCATAACCTCCTTCTCCGATCACGTTCCCTTCAGCAAATCCATCCGTCGCATTCTCTAATTCCTTCAGACTATACCACCGTCCCCAACCTATGTTCTGAGACGGAGACTCCACCGACACACTACTACACTCTTCGATCTCACACTCTACTTGTTTCTGTATCTTCGATTCATCATCAACAACGTGTTCGATCTTAATCACCTCCACGATCTCCTTAGAAACAAGTGGAATTGTGCCGGAACTATGCTTCACTCGCATTTTGCTCTTTTTTGAGCTTCGATTCCGGCGAATGCAGATAACGATTAGGAGAATAACTGCGATCACGATTGCGAGTAAAATGAGGAGTAAGTAATAGAATTTGAGACCTAAGATTCGGTTTGTTAGCAACGGCACAGCACCGCCGGGTGAATTGGCGGAAGGTGCCATTGCTGTGGTAGCTCCGGTGATAGGAAAAACAGAGTGTGGAGTGAAAATTAGAGAATGTTTGGTTGGTGAGAAAATTTTCAATGCAATGGTAGTTACTTTCTTTGTCGTTGAAAGGAAATAAAGAAGAAAGAAAAAGAAAAGAAGAGAAGAGAGAATATTGAGAAAAGCGAAGTTTCAACTTTCACCAACGGATATTACAAAAGCGAAAGGAAACTATTACTGTTGTTATTTTTGGGTTTGGATGCGACTATATTTACACAAATACCACTCTCATTAAAGATTCAGAAGGAATCAGTGATGCATGACGTGAAGGTGGTGGAGAGTGGAAATTAATTTATTTATGAATGAACAACAAGCATTGACTATTTCATTTTCAAGAGCACACATCATCCGATATATAGCACCATGCACACATGTAATAATTTGAAGGAAAAAAAAATGAAAGTATTGTATGTTATGGTTATTGTCAAAAATAAAATAAAAATGTGAGTATACCATACTCTTTTGGTAATTTGGATAAGCCACATAATTACAATTATATGCGATTTTCATAACTAAGTTCGAATCAGCTTTAATGTTATATATATATGTGATTTATTTTTATTGGTTATTGTATAAATACTATCAAAATTATTAGTATAGAATTTTTTTAATCAATATAAATTATTTTACGTCGCATGGTATAAATTTTACTCATTAATATAATTTTACTATTAATTGATTGACAAAAATAATATAAACAATCTTATGACTAGAGGTGGGAATAGGCTAGGTCGAGCTAGGCTTTGCCAAGCCTGAGTCTAGTCTGTCATAAAAATCGAAGGCCTAAGCCTGGCCTGTGGCCTATCATAGGCTTATCTTTTAGGCCTGAGTCTGGCCTTTTGAAAGCCTATTGTGGCCTATTAGCCTGTTTAAAAGCCTATTTTTCATGAACATATTTAAATAAAAAATTGTATTTATTTTTAAAATTACTTATGAACTAATAAATCAACGTCCTTTTGTTATTTAACATGATATTTTACAGAATTTGATTATATATGTTATTATATTTCAATTCTAGTTTATAATAATACATTTATATATGTGAAAAACTAATGTAGATTAATAAACTTAAATTATTGAAAAAGTTAATAAATATATAATTTAATCAAAGTACAAATTTTAATATATAAATAATAATAGTATTAAAAATATTATTCATATTAATTTAAATAGGTCGGCCTAGTAGGCTTAAAATGCTTTTTTAATAGCCTGCAGCCTGGCCTATTTAACTAAATAGGCTTGTGAAAAAGCATTGGCCTGCCCTATTTAAATAAATAGGCTGGCCAGGCCTGAGCCTATATAGGCTAGGCCTTAAGGCCTCGTAGGCCGGCCTGGCCTATTCCCACCTCTACTTATGACTGTATATATAGAGATAGATTTAAAGCAACAACTATTCTGGAATGGAGGAGCGTTTAGCAATAAAGTGATATCAATATATAGGGATAAAACCAATTTTTCCAATGCTGCTTCAATTTGAATATCTTAGCCATTGATTTGGAACCAATGAATTAATATCATGTGGAAGTTGAAACGTAATAATCCATTGTGATTTGGTGATAAGGGTTGTATTTGGCTCTATATGTGTTTGTCAAAGTAACTGAACCGGAACCCCACGTAAAAGTGATTATCCAAAGTAACTCGCCACCAAACGATTTGTTATGACATGCGCTATATTCTGCATTTGCTTGGTAATTTATTTCACCAACTAAGCTAGTTCCCACCCTCCAAGTCCATCGTCGGATTTACATTAAGGCTCTGTTTGGTAAAAATGGCTGATGACTGATAAGCTAGCTTATGGCTGATGGCTGATGACTTATAGCTTATAGCTGATGACTGATAGCTTATAGCTGATAAGCTAATTGAAGTGTTTGGTAAAATTAGCGGTTAACTAGCTGATAAATGTAAAATTACATAAAAGGGTATTCTTAATTCATATTAAAATTGATATTAATTTAATAGTTAAGATACTTTAATATATTATAAAAAATACCTTAATTATTTATAATTAATTTTTAAACATTTATATAGTATTTTTATTTTATTTCAAATCAAATTAAATCAATATTTATCTTCATTATTTTTATGCAAGTTATTTATTTTCATTATATATAACCTAATATTATATATAAATGTATACTTTTTATATTTATAAGTAAATATTATTTTTGAAATGCAATGACAATTGCATTTTCCAAAAATTGATCATGTCATTGAAAAATAAATATGATCCAATAGTACAAATTGGATTGGAATTGGAATATACAATACTGTGGCGTCTAACAAAATATAAATTAGAACTTGAATATATTATTTATTTTATTTTATATAAAAAGGGTAAAAATGGAGTTTAAGTAATATGATAAGGGTAAAATTGGAAGAGAAAATGATATGGATAACGAAATCATACGTACTGTGTATTACTTTTTTTTTTTTAAACAGAAACGTATTATATATTACATTAATACCGAATATATCCTACATATATATCAAACATCGCTTTTTTTATAAAAGAAATATAGATGGAGATAGTTTGTATTATTCTAAGCCCATAATTATTTTCTTTTAAATTAAAATAAATTATAAAGGGTAAAAGTGGATTTTAGTTAAGACAACAAGGGTAAAAATGGAAGAAAAAATGATAAGCTATAAGCTATAAGCTCATAAGCTACTTGAAATAGCTTATGAAAAATAAGCTATAAGTCAGTAAAATAAGCTATAAGTCAGTAAATAAAAACTGTTACCAAACAAGTCTTTTAGCTTATAAGCTATAAGACATAAGCTATAAGTCAGTTTTCTGACCTTGCCAAACAGACCCTAACAACCAATGGCCTAGAACTAAAACTGAGTTTTGGATCATGGATTTGGTCCGTTTATTATTTAATGATGTGGGATTATGGTGAGATTGTAGCAATTAGTTCACTTATCAAAACTTTAATACTATTCCGTCTCCCTTTTTATAAAACTCCTTTCCTATTTTCAAGGGCATTAAATATATTTTTTACCACTATATACCACAAATTAAAATGCATATTTTTCTACAATTTCTAATAAATACACTAAAAAACATTTACAAATTTTATTTCTTAAAGGATAAAAATGAAAAAGTGATATAATTATCAACAAATTTAATATCAAAATCAATTTTCTTAATATACGTGTTTTTTTTCAAAAGGATCTTATATTTATTGATCGAGATAGTATGTTATAAAATTCAATAGACAGCGGAGGCGTTCATTGTGATTAGTGATTGCCGCCCAAAAAAAAACTATTTTTTGTTTTTTTTATATGAGACATACGAGTCAATAAAAAGTTATCAGGAACCACGAGCCAGTGGTGTTTGTTGTGTCAAAAGCTTTTGGAGTCTTGGCAAAGGCGTTGGGGCTTCGATGAGGGTTTCAAGTTGTTGGGGACCTTCATTTAAGTAAATATCATATCATTTTTTATATTGGACGCAATTGTAGCAGTTAACTGCTTCAGAGGTCTGTCATCGTTATCAAACATTAATCCTTTCATTTTAGATCGTTAAGAATTGTATGTCAAACCGACTCGTATTTTTATTTGTTTATTAGTCGTTTTTGTAATAAGACTACACATGAGTCCACTCAAGTTTGATGGGTTGTTTTTCACCTTAATTTAAATGAATTTGAATTAAAATAAAAATAATCAGCTTTTTCTTTAAATTGTACAATTGAAGTGAGACTTCATTTCACCTGACAAAATTCAATACCCAACAACAGTGAGGCAGCTAGCAGCATAGCATCCATATCCATGTACTGTATTTCATGTATTCCGAGCTGAACCATTAATGTTGCAATTTATTTTGAACGGCATCCAACAACTTTCCCGGCCTCTCGTAGTGTAGTACAAGTATGATGTTATCCCCACCATGCCACAACCAAAACTATTCCATTCATGTTGAAAAAATCACAATGACATTGAAAATTTGTTTGTAACTCTAATCATAATAGTGCACCATAATTTTATCACGTCTCAAATGCATAATTATATTTATAACCCATAAAAGAAAACGTAATGCCCCCTTTGAGAAATAAATACATAATTTTTTTTTCACCACCAGTTTAATTTGGTTCGGAGATCAATTCTGACATCTAGTAGTTTTAACCTCCTCCCGATCGCAATTACATAATTTGACAAAGCAATAAAATGACATTTTTATACGTTATCTATAGACAAAAGACATTTCATTAATAATATTATACTACCTAGATATGATAAATAGATAAACATGAGTACGACTATAGCACGATGGTCCCATGGTCTACCATTAGGATATTAGGCTTTGAATATGTTAATATATATTATTGAACGTAAATGTAAAACTATTTTATACTAATAGTATATGTAAATTAAATTCTCAAGATTATATATGGTTTTCTTAAAATAAATGTTAACAAGTGATTCAAAAGACTAGATTAAAAAGTAAAAATTAAATGCAAAAATATTTCTTTTTAAATTATACATTCAACATATGCGGGTTAAATTTTAAAATTTTAAATTTTGATTTTTTTAAAAACGAAATTCTTATTTTACTTCTCCTTGTTTCTTTAACAAATATCTCAAAGACACTTGTTATCTAGATTAACTTTTTTCTTAAAGGAATCATATATGTAATTTAAACGCCAAAATATTAAGGTTTTTTTTTTGCCAATTTATACCAAAGTTTTATAGAAGTATTTATAAAGTTATACATTTTCCTCTTTAAAAAAAATACTAGTAGAGCTTGAACCAAGGCTTTCTATTTCAAAATTTGTCTTTTTATCATCATAAATTTTTTAGAACGAGCATAAATTTTTGACACTCTTGAAAGAGAATGAACAACTAAATTAGTTTGTCTCTTTATATAAATTAACTAAAATATTTGGTAATTAAGTAACAACTCTCACCACGTTTTCATGATATAGCCAAATTCCGCTTGATTAATTACTAAAATTATCTGTGATGGCATTTATGCTAATAAGCAATCTAGTTCAATGACCACTCTTAAATACTCCATTTCACGAAGCCAAGAAATGCATTTCTTAACACCCATGCCTCTGCCTCTTTTGGTGGTGGAGGTGCCATGGAACCACATAACTTTTGCTTGAGCATTGCTATTTGTTACGAGAGAATTTGAGCAAGAAATGCAAGAATGCTTACATATAATGCTATTAGTGCTGGGTCAAAATGTAACTCTCCTTTTTGAGAAAATCATGGGTGAGTTGGTATTGAAATTGCTCCCTTAATTTTATCTTCTTGTATTTCTTCTCTTTCACTTCTCGTAACAACAATCATTTTCCTTTTTGCTTTCATAACATTTCCTTGATCATTCCGAATACACATACGGACATACCTATTCCAAATTTTCCGTTGATCGTTAAATAATGTCACATAAATATTACACTTAATATGCATGTTATCGAAGACTGCCAATCCACGTTATTGTAAATCAATTGAATCCTAAAACATTTCCAAATTTCTTAACTTATGGTTTATGTTCATTATCAAATTATAATTTGTGTAAACTAATTTAAGATAGACAAATATAAAACGGACAATTTAGTTGGAGCTGATAGCAAATAATCTAACAAATTAAATTTGAAAATTTTGATAATATTAGCCTTTGAAGTTTGAACTATCTAAAAATATAAATAATATTTTGAATTAATATTTAAATTTCTTCAATTAAAACAAGAGCAATGCTATATGTTACGGGAGAAAAAGTGCAAGAAAGAGAAGAATTGTACTATATTGTTTTAAAAAAAATTAAAATTGCTATAAATTAGGAAGTTTAGAGGAAATCATGGGGAGGTTGATTATGAAATTGTAAGACCATGATTTATTCTTCTCTTTCTTACTTGTTAGTTTCTTACAAACAAGCATTTCCTTTAAAACAATAAGGATAAAATCAATAGAAAAAAAAATGATATACTCTAAGTTTAAATACTATTTGAAATAACATCTAAAAAAATACCAACAATTAGCTCAAAATTGTATATGTTCTTAATCACTATACTATCAAGTATAAACTATTTGTTAAAGTTACAGGTTTAGTCTTGCCAAAGAAAATCATAATGTGTGCATAATGAATGTAAATGTATTTGTGTCAATTAAAAAATAATCATTTTTACTTTATGAAAGGATATTAAACAAGAGTCAAGCCTTAAAAAAAATAGTTTTTATTTTACACAAGAAAAGAAAAACGTAAAACCTCTTTTTTTTTGCAAAACAATAAAAAAAAAAACCACTAAAAATACTACACAACGGGCCTTCAGAACCCACTCTATTTCTTTCCCAACTAAGAGACACCCCCCTCCCCCCACGTTTCTTTTTTACCCCTCTAACACACAAAAAAAATCGGGAAACGTTTTCGAAATTCTTTTTTAGTTTAAATTTCAATTTTACTGAAATTCACGCTAGAAAAAATTCGGAAACATATTTTCTGAAAGAAGAAGGGTGAAGCTTGAAAATAATCATGTAACTTGCATAGAATCGATTATGGCCAAACTCAAAAGCTTCGGAGAGTTGCTTCAACTAAAATCAATTTCAGGAGAAAGAATCGTGTTCATAACTCAATGTCACACATCCTCCAAAACTAAGAAAATTCTTTAAAGTTGGTAACACACGTCAATAACATTTGAATGCAAAACAAAACAAGGGACTGAAAGAAAATTCCAAAACCAACTAAGATTCGTCAGGGCCAAAGGAACCGGTAAAACAAATTTTCTCTTTGATTTTCTAAAAATTTGATTATTTTTTATAAAAAAAACTCAGTATCCAGTCGGTCTAAGGACCAACTAATCCAAGAATAATATCAATTTTGATGTTGAACCCATTTTTATCCTGAATAATATCAATTATGATTTGAATGAAGAATAATATCTTACACATTAAATTTAAGAATCTATTTCTTTAAAATGAGTAAGTCACTTTAAAGTATAAAGTAATATCAACTATTGATAAATAAATCAATGGTCAATATAGCATGTACATACATGACAAATCATGAGTATGTTGAATTTATCAACCCTTAATTTTCTCATTAATGGTTGAGATTACTTACTTTACTTTAGAGGTACCGAATCCAAAATGTACACTCGCGAAAAGACTCGGGACAAAGGGTAAAAAAAAAAAATTCAATTACAGGTGAAAAAATGGAGCTTGTCTCTGTGCAAAACAAGCAGTCAAAGAAGTATCCATATCTACCACAGCAGTTGCCAATTTGGTCTTCTCTCCACTCTACATCTATATCTCCACAAGTTTGTGTCCAAAACCACTGAAAACAAAAACAATGTTTCCCCTTTGAAAGGTATCATGTGTTTAAGGAATTTTAGTGCCAATTTGTCTGCTGAAATGTGCAATCAGCACTTTTTAGTTCCAAAAATACCCTAAGTAAGGCTCAGACACCAACAAGAGCAGCACAAGGGTATTAGTGGACTAAAAGAAGAAAAAAGTTTAAAACTTATAAGCCTCTATTTATTCATGCTCCAGCCTCTCTACATCAGGTAATCGAAATGATGGCTCAGGACATATCTCATTTGAATGACGTCTCCGCGAGGATGAACTACTAGTGGCTGAAAGTTTCAAACTACTAGCTCCTTCTAATTTTGTACCAGAAGCTGCAGGAACTGTGGTTACATCAGAACTCTGACGCCAGCTACCAAACAATGTAGCATTCCAAGAGCCTCTGGAAGAGGTTGCTTTAAGCCGTGCAGAACTCGAACTTTCTTCTCTTACAACTTTTAAAGGGTTTTCTAAAGCCTTCAAAACATATCTCATTGGGGGTCGTCTTGAAGGTTTCGGGTTTAGACAAGACCTTGCAACAATGGCTATTGCCCACACTTCTTCTAAGAAATCCTCATCCACAACCATAGTCGGGTCAACGATTTTTGTCACAAGCTCCTTGTCATACATGCTAATGCAAGGGAGAATTTGATCAAGCCAATCCTTTAAATCGCCCTCACTGGATGCACTAACTCCCAGCTTACCAGTCACCAGTTCAAGTAACACTTTCCCGAAGCAATAAACGTCATAGGCGCAAATTGGTGTTGATGAACCTGTTTTCACAGTTCAAAAGAATTTGTGTCAAAATAATAGTAACAATAGATCAAAATAACTGTTTTTCCTAGCTCAACATATATTTCTTTGCTTTGTCTCAAGTCAGACAAGCAGAAAATACTCAATCTTGCAAGCAAGCACTTGCAACGAGGCGTATATTTCTAAAAAGTGTTTGGTTACTCAATCTTGCAAGCAAGCACTTGCAACGAGGCGTATTTTTCTAAAAAGTGTTTGGTTAATGTTAGGACATTCCCGAGAATCTTTTATAGAAGTGGGGTGTAGAGGTATTTATAGGAATTCACAAAAGTTACAAACAGGACTCGTTTCCACCTCATGGAAATCTATTTTCCCAACCCCTCCCTCCCATGTGAATAAACTTTGTAACCATATCATTACCAAACAAAACAAAAAAAAAACTTTGTAACCATATAACAACTGCGGAAATATACATTACGTATATCGTCGGGAAAGTGTTTAGATAATTTGAAACAAACACACCCTTTTCTTTTCTGTCAAGGAATATTTCATAGTTCTAGAAAGTCAGAAAAACTTCTAACTACAAATTTACTGCGTTAAACAAGGAAATAGTAGAACACTCCTTTTCTGACACTGATATTCCTATTTCTACTGACGGATTCACAAAAAGAACTGAGCAGTGGTCCAAACACTATTGTATAGTATCAACCAATAGATGAGAATTTATCAGTCCCTCACACCATGGTCAAAAGACCAAGAGTGTGTATGGTCAAAAGACCAAGGGTGTGTATGGATTAGCTTACTTTCTGTTCAAAGTAGCTAATAAATCTTACTGACATGGCTTTTGGGGGAGGGGGCAATTTTTTCCTAAGAAACAAGCAAATCCAAGCATGCAAAAAATATTTTTAAGAAGGAAAGTGTGAAATTGCGGTGATACAGACAAGCAATCAAAGACATAAAACTGACTGCAAATCCATTCTGAAAACATAAATTGAGTTTCTACTTACCAGATGCGCCTTGTTCGGAAGACCTACATATAAAAATAGATAAGAGAAATTAGAAACATGTGTTTTTAGTAAATAAATAATATGCATTTGCAAATATCGCATGTAAAACTAGTCAACCTCATAATACAACTGAACCACAAAGCAATGAAATAGTGGAACAAAATGAGAGAAAAGAGCAGTGTAAAAATAAGATCTGAAGCTCTGTAGCACCGAAACTTTGGTTAGAAGGTGTGTCCGGTGTCCGATATGTGTCAGTGCATGACACGACACCGAAACATGTGATTACATTAAATTAGTTTTTCAAATTTTTACGGGCGTTGACGTGTCTGTGTCAGACGTCAGTGTTTCATAGATCCAAAGTTGAAAAGGCCAGAAAAGTCAACGAAAACCGAACGAGTGACATTCATTATTTAAAACACACATACAAACAGATGAGATGACGTGTCTAAAATATATAAATAATTCTAAAAGCAGCCTAAATGATTGAGTAACGCAAAGCACAATGTTGTCCATGCAAAATAAATGAAAATTCGGATATAATTTTCATGGCATTCATTAAAAAAACGTTAGTGGAGTACTTACTGAGGCAGTCGCAGAAACCGGGTGATTTTACTTTGATGGGTATCACCTTCTTGAGCACAGGCTTCACTTAGGCTCCCTAACCGAACTTCATATTTGTCATCGAGAAGTATACTGCTCGCTTGAATATCTCTGCAATAATTAGAATATAGGCTTATTAAGCTTGAAGTAATATTAGGTAAACTTCTCACTTCCCCATTCCAATCACACTTGACATGGCTCAGTCAATGTCACACAAAAATAACGACAATATCTCTTATACAGTTATACACGCCCACCTTAAAGATAACAAACACGACCTTTATGACAGTATCTTTTAATTAGTTGCAACAATATTCGAAAAGTAACCTTTGGCCGCATTTATTAAACTACTGTGGACGTCAACAAACATGTGAATATAAAGAGGACCGACAGGAAGGTTTTGATAGTTTATTAAATCAGGTATTGTATCAGTTCTCAAAATGGAATGGCTTGTCAAAACAAACAAGGAATAAAATAAAAAAGCAAGGGAAATCCAAAAATACCTGTGAACAATAGGTGGAATACATTCATGATGAAGATACGATATGGCCTCTGCTGCTCCAGTAGCAATCTTTAACCTAGTTATCCAGTCCAATGATTGCAAAGTACCATCTTCTGATGTGGTGTTTTTGAAGAATAAGCAATTAGACAAGTCCCCTTTCGGCATATGTTTATAAACCAGGAACTTCTCGTTCTCGTTTTCTAAGCAATGACCTAACAAGGGAACAAATCTTTGATGAGAAACCTTATTAAAAAAATCCAATTCCAATAGGTAAGCATCCTTTTTCGTTGACCGCATGTCGATCCTTTTGATGACGACAGGAATCCCATTTTCCAAAACACCATTGAATAAATCCCCAGTGTGGCCATGTTTTATAAGATTTGCATCATTGAAATCTCCTGTCGCTAGAAGTAACTGATGATACGTAAACGAGTCTCCTGCATTTGCAAGGTTTACCGATACACCAGGAGGCGGAGGACTGCCTCCAGCAGGAGCAGGGCCCACACCATTTCCCCTTGGACTTGAATTAGCCCCCTTACGAGTGCACAGAAGCCACAGTACCAGTAGCAAGGCCAAAAGTGCAAGTAAACCAAGTCCACCCAAGACTGCTGCCAATATAATTTTAGTTTTATTACTCTTCCCGCCAGCGGCTTTTGTCGTATTCGGTCGTCCAAAATTGTCAAAAGTGAGGCCCTTGTCTGCATAAAATGATGTACATTCCACCGTTGACTTCTGATTTGTCGCATTCTGTAGGCAGTTACTATCGATTGATACGTTATGCATGAAATCCAAAACCTTACCCTCGTAATAATTGTTTGAAAGATCAACAAAACTGAACCTTCGGAGAACAGGTGTGAAACCTCCATAAAACTTGTTATGAGAAATATTGAGCACTGCAACAGTAGAACCAACAGCATCGTAACTAGAATTGGGAAGCAGACCGCTGAAGCTATTCGAAGACACGTCAACGAACGTCAATCTCGGCAGAGACCACAACTCATCAGGCAAAGAACCAGTCAAATTATTTTTCCTCAGAACTACGCTCTGCAACTGCAATGAAACAGTAAACAAGTCCGGCGGCAATGGTCCATTGAGCATGCTGTTTCCAAGTATCATTCTACGCAAGTTCCTCAACCCTTTCAAATCCGGAAAAACACCGCCGGAGAAAGAATTCTCACTAAGATCAAGGTCAACCAAGCTAGTAAGACCTCCCAACTCCGCAGGCAAAGAATTTAGGTCATTACCAGAAAGGTTCAAATACTGTAACCTGGAAAGAGTCCCTATACCTGAAGGAATAGCCCCGGAAAAAAAATTGCCAGACAAGTCAAGGGAAGAAAGATTTTGAAGAGAGCCAAAAGATTCCGGTATACTTCCAGTAAAAGAATTCCCCGAAAGATCAAGAACCGAAAGTGCGGAGAGTTGACCTAAACTATCAGGAACAGTCCCAGTAAGATTGTTATGAGAAAGATAAAGACTAGTAAGACTAGTCAAATTCCCAATAGTGTTGGGAATAGCATTGACAATAGAACAAGAACGAAGATCAAGCACGCGAAGCGAATTAAGACTAATACCAAACAAATCAGGAATAGTACCAGGAAGGTAGAAATTGGAGGCATTAAAAGACTGCAATAAAGTGAAATTAACCAAAGCATCAACAGAAAATTGAGGGTTTCTTCTACCAATTCTTGTTCTTCTAAAACCAGATATATTGATCCCAACAACACGACCATTCTGACATGTAATACCAACCCAGATTAAGCAAGGGTCTGGTTTTCTTGGCCATTCTTTGGTTCTTAAACCCAAAGAAGCTCTTAGTTGAAGAAGTGATTGTCGTTCCAAAGGAGAACTTAATGGCTCAATCTGTTGAAATGTTACCTCAAAACACAGAAACAAAAGCAATAACCCAAACCAAAATATGAATCTTCGATCCACCACCATTATTATTATTAATCAACGCTGACCCAAAGATCCAAAATTTACCATGTTCCTAATAAAACCATTGACCCTAGTAGCATAGTCTTTTTCTGTAATCACAATTCAGTAATATTCAGAGATACACTATAAACAATAACAAATAATCTTTTATTTATTCAACATTTTAGTATAAACCCCAAAAAAAAAAAAAGGAAGAAAAAAAAAGAATAGAAAAAGCCAACAAGTCTAACCTGGATCAGAGACAAAGATGGTTTTATTGTGCAATGTTTTGATTGATGAGAAAAGTTTTTGTTGTGTTTTATTTCTACCTACTACTAACTCTCTTTCTCTCTCAATCCTTGTTCTTCAGTTGACGAAACGGAAGACAGAGGGAAAAAAACGAAAACATTTAAATTTGGAGAAAATAAAAAAAGGGAAAGAAAATATAATATTAATATGACGGCTTAGAGAGAGAGAAGAAGACGAAAATGATAGTAGTAAAATGTTGGGTGGTGGTGGCAGTGGTGGTGATTGTGGAAAGTGAAAGAGTGTGTTTAATAGTTAGAAGAAAGAAGATGAGCTGAGAGTTAGGGTGAAACGAGCAGGCACCGGTAATTCCGCCGAGTACAGCTAAGCGCACACATGCACTCACTTCTTCTTCTTCTTCTCTCTCACTTTGCTGTGTTGTGTTAATGTTAAGTTGGTGGTTTTATTATGTTATGACTGTGTTGTCTATACCCTTACTCCACACCAGGGTCCATTTCACAAGCCACTTTCTCCCAAATCTTCTCTCTCTCTCTTATTTTTTTTTTTTTTACTCTCTTTTTCTTTTTTCTACAAACAACTATACACGCAACTCAATTAGTTTACAAGTTTAAGAAAGGGCTACGGATTGATCCCTGCACCTGTAATTTGAAGTAGACTAGAATTACTTAATCCTAGAATTGATTTTCGAACTGGATTGAATAGGTGGTGAAAGCAAAAAAATAAATTAGTAATACAATGCGTGTAATTTTAACAAATAAAAATAAAACACTATGTAATGTACTATTAAAAATATAATTTAGGGTTGGGAATAGGTCAGGCGGCCTCCAGGGGCCTTCGACCTGGCTTAGCCTGTTTATTAAAAATATAAGGCTCATGGTTTGAAAAAAGTCTGTTTACATAAATATGTCAGGCTTAGGCTTTTAAATAACATGTGAAGTCTGATAGGTCGGCCAATTTATATTTAATAATTATTATTTATATAATATTCCATTATTATTTATATCATCTTGTATAAAAAATAAATATTATTTATTTAAATACAAAATATTTATTATAAAATTTTTTTTTATTAGAAAAAATATTTATTAGACTATAGTGTATATTTTGGTTGTTGCTAATTGCACCGATTAACATCAGTGTTTAACAAACAATTTGTATTATGACATATTTAATAGACTTTGTCGTAATCGTATTTGTTATTTTATTAGCTTTTAATTCTTGTGCTAATCATTTTATTAGTTTTTTTTTAATATTGTAGAAATTATAAAAATTTAAATGTTAAATAGACTTTAAGGCCTCTTTAATTAGCTATTTAAAAAGACTATATAGAGGCATTTATGTAACACAAATTTTTAAACAAGTTGCTAGGTCAAGCTTTAAACACAAGTCAGGTCTAAAAAAATAGTATTTGATAAACTGTATATCAAACTTAAGCTTAAAGAAAAATTATAGGCAAAATTCAGGTCTGTCAAAACCCAAACCCTCTGAAAACTAATCCGAGTATTTAATACAACACTTGTGTTTATTTAGGTGCAAATATATGAGCTCTAGAAGTTTGAATATATCTTGCAAAGTCGGAATCTATTTAGTTGAAATTTTTCTTTCTCAAAAACAAATTGAGTTTTACAAGAAAGATAAGTGCATAGTCTTTTTAAATTTATTTTTAACCATGAGTCCTACTATTTCTTTTTGTCTACGCAAAAATGTGTGAGAGTCTGAGAGATCATATAAGAATTTTTGTTAAAATTAAGATTCATCGACGGAAAAAAAAAATTGAATAAGGATTTTAAAATTTTCGGAAAATAATATTTATAAATCAATTAAATATATTCTTCTTTTTCTTTTTTTTTTGTTTTCACCACCGGTTTAATCTGAATTGGGGTCAGTTATGACATTAAGTAATTTCAGCTCCCTTCCGATCGCAGTTGCGGGTGATGTTTTTTTTTTTTTATATTATAAGTAATATAGGGTGTTTTTAGTGTGGTCAACAATAGTTATTGGAGGAATTTAGAAAGCTTAGCTCATATTTAGAATGAAAGATACTTTATTTTCAGACTTGTTCAGCAAAAAAGGACTTTCTTTTTAGAAAAAGAAAGTGCTTTGGGTTTGCCAAAAAATTGTGTTTTTTTTTTTTTTTTTAAATTATAAAGTTCTACATTATATTTTATTTGTTTCATGTTTTAAATAAAAAATACTTTCTTTGTCCCAGAATATTTGTTACACTTGACTACTGCACATTTACCAATACACAATTTTGATCATTAAAAAATATTCAACGGGGTTCAATATTAAAAAAGATTTGCCGAGGCATATATATTTGACAAATATATATATTCAACTATTTAAAAACCGAGATTTGAACAAAATTTTAAAATTGCAAAAAGTAAATAGTTGCATGGATCACTTTATTTTTATTTTTTTAATGGATTTTTTAAGTCAAAAAATATCCTCTACAATTGCGATTAATATATAACATTATGTGCAGTACTAAAGTTTAAGGGGTTGGCAAATAATAACAAATTGACATTATTTGAGTAAAGTACTATAGTGCACATCTTCATATCCGCTTGTAGAAAACATTCGCATTCAAGATCGTATATATCCTTATGGAGGACAAATTTAGTGCTCATCGTGTATCCTCTTAGCACTGGCTAAGTACTTGTACTACGTCTATTATCCGCACTTTAACAATAAAAAACAAAAGAATATCGCAACGTTATAGAATATGATCTAAACTCTTTCAAATGAATTTTCTAATAAATATTACAAATCACTAATCATAATATTAGCCAAATAAAAAACATTCAAAGTATAAAAAACAAGGGCATAATACAATAAATTATATCAAAGATTTAGTACACTAAACCACTAGAGTATTTCAAAATGCATATTACTTTCAAGAAAAAAATGCTATTGCAGAACATACTCAACACTAAACATAGGTATTTACTCTATCTATTACATATATTTTCAGGAACCAACGCCGGCCCTATTTTCTTTTGTTGAATTCTCATCATCCTCCATAGTGAAGGGGTGATTTTAGGTTTTTTTTGGCCTAAAATCACCCCTCCACATATTTTCTTTTTTTGCTTTTAATCTAAATAAGTGATTTTCACATAGATCGAGTCTTTTAGTTGTTTTTTGTTGTGATTTCGTCGTCTGAGTGCGGCGTTGTGTTGTTCGTCGTCTTGGTACGGCGTTATTTGATTGTCTGTTTTGTTACGGTATTCCTTTAGTTCATATCGACAGATCATCTTCAAGCAATTGCAGATTCAATTCAATCAATGATTTGGACATCAACGTTGCAGATCTGGAAGCTTGGACATTCCGGTGACTTTAATTTTATCATATTATTTGTAGGCATTTTGCCGTTTTATGCTATTAACTTAGATGCTGTGAGTTTGTTCGCAGATTCATCCTTTTTGTTTTTAGCGATTTTTGAATTTGTATTTGATTATGATGTACTCTATCGATTATTGAAATGAATGAATATTGTTATTTTTATTAAAAAAAAAAAATTTGTCATTCCAATCTTTCAATATTGATACTCTACTTGAGGCACACTATATTATTGATTAATTTCACTAATATTCGTCAAACAAATATGTGATTTATGAGGTTTCAACTATATATATTAATATTTCCTTAAAAAAAAACTATATATATTAATATTAAAAAGAAAACATATTTTAATACTAATTATTTTCCAACTGATACGAACAATTCAATTTTCAACCAACTAACTTATCTTCAGTAAAATCATTGAAAGAGAGCAATCAATATAATTAATCATGACCAAATAAAATAGGTAGGCTATAACTTGATGACTCGATCGATTATTTTTATATAAAATATCATATGTCAACAGTGACAACACGTGCAGTCTTATATTCGCAAGTCATATTTCGATTCACTTGTACTATAGTGTTCTTTTAATTTTGGACAAAACTTGTACTATAGTAGTATTATTTATTGGTAAGTGGCTCAATCAAAAGAATCAACTACTACTTACTATGGTCTTTTCTTTTTATTTTTAATAAATAATAATAAATGTTTAAACTATTTCTTCCAATCTCAAATATAAACAAAATCAAAGTTTCAGATTTATTGAATAACTAATGTATTCAATCTATATTCAAATACATCAATTATTCAATAAATTCAAAAAATGAATTTTTGCTTATATTTTAGATCGAAAAGAGTAAAGATCTACAAATATTAAGAGTTTTGATTTTAATTCTTTTAAATATGATTTTTGTTTTTAATTCTTGCAAGGATATCACATTTTGATTGTGGTATTATCATTATTATTATTATTACTAGCGGCCAAACGACCGTGCCCGCAAAAAATGTAGATAATTCTCCACATTTCGATATTTTATATTGTGCTAATGTGGATAAATATTTAACATCTTCTTTTGTTGTGCTTAATTAATTAATAATTACTTAACCTGTTTTTTTTGTGCTTAGTTATTAAAAAAATATTTTTTTGCTAAAACAAACTGAAAACCAACTTTTGTGTGGAAATTATTTTTCAATATATACAAATATTTGAATCTATGTAAAAAAAAAATACTTTAATAGAGTGAAGAGCAAAAGTGGCAATAAGAAAAGTTTACACCAAAGAGGTATCATCTTTATATATCGGTTCTTACGATATGTATAAAATATTTTTTTTTTTTTTTTTTTGTAAATATGATTTTAGTATTTTAAGATAAGAACTAAAATAAATTTTACACCAATCAATTTAATATTGCAAAGACTAAAATAAAAAATCAAGGTCACAAACAAAAATTGATACACACACATAAACATATACACACATGTTCTTGCCGATGTTCTTTTGGTGAATACCTAGACCATAGTGTACTAAATTTAGGTCTCAGTGTTTTCAATGATTTTTGTATAAACCAAACTCTAAATATATACAATTGCATGTTGTAGAAGGATATTTAAATCAATAATAAATTACAACTATATGTTGAATAACAATTACATTTTAAACATTTGGAAATTTCCGGTAAAAATAATAAACTGAAAATTGTATATAGTTGTAATAAACTACCAGTTTGATTTATTATTTTTTTGACTAATACTAGTTTAAGTTATCTTCAAAGAATTCATAAAACATATATAAGCATAAAAATAGTCAATTAATAGACTTTATTTTTTGACCAAAAGTAATGGACTGGTTCGTAGTTCGTACATCAATCTACAATGTCAACTAGTATTGCCTACCAAAACAAAACTACATATTGTTCTAAACAAATGAAATTTTCAATGGATATCTCTAACCTAATAATTAAACATGTTAAATTAGGAGAGGGTTTTAAATTAGTGAAATCAAAGACACATATATTCAATGGTGAGGTAGCACCACTTTGCTTTCTCTCCCGAATGTCTGCGGCAAAAGTCATTTTCCTAACAACAAACTTTTAGCTTTCAACTACTATTATATAGACATCTGCATCGCCCGTTCTCTTTGCCAAGTTCGCTTGTGTACAACGTGAAGTCGTGAAGTTTCCAACTTATTTAATAATTTCAATTTTTTCAACTTTGACTATATGATATATTTTGTATTATGTATTAAATGTAAAAGATAAGTACCTACAAATTATATAATCCTATGTGATATATAATCTTATGTGATATGGTTTTTTGTGCTTTTGTATTACGAAATTTGATGAATATAGTTTTATGGAGAAAACTCTCCTAAATATATGTTTATAGGAAGAATATTCAAGTTTTTATTTATTCATCATGCTTATGGCTCTATATATCGAGCTACAAATAAAATAAACTTCTAAATCATATCTTTTTAAAAAATAAACTAATCTTATAAATATAAATACTAAACAAATCCTTAAAATTCTAAACAGAAATATAAATCATAAACCCTAATATAGTATTATTTTATTTTAAATATTTAAATCTAAGATCTTCAAAAAATATTTAGGCATATTATTCTCAATACTATGTTGTTTTTGTTTTTCGTTAAAAATAACATAAAAATGGAGATTGTAAACTCCCGAGTAATTGGTGCATATTTGGATATTCACAATGAGTAATTTCTTTCAAACACAAAAAACGTGTTAGAAAGGAAATTAGGTTGCTTAAGGATTTTAAAATATCAAGTTTTGATCTAAATCTCATTCATTATTTGATAGAATGACTATTGATGATCGATTACCTGAATGAGGAAAAATTTAGCTGAAAGGAATCGAGATCCGTTAGAAAACGTGTCAAAATAAAATGGAAGATCGAGAATTGAGAGAGACTTGAAAATTGAAAAACATTTCTTTTCATTCTTTATATTGTTTTTATTTTATTTTTAACTATGGAGCAGATAATTGAAACCAGAGCATCCACTATTAGACCAAATCTAGTGGCTTGATTGTTTTTATTTTAACTTCTTAAGAAGATGAAGGATTTTTTAAGTGGGTTATTGTGATGAAGATAAGATATGATAGCAAGGAATTGTGCATTTTTTAAAATAAAACAAATTCTTTTCATATTTTGATTGTTTCCAAAAATGTAAGAGTTGTTCACTTTCAAAGTTTCTTATCCTTCAATAAAAAAATAATTCTTATCTTCTTATTATACATTAACTAAAACTAGCACAAATTTTTAAAAATAAAAATATCAAATGAAAAGTGAAACGAATCACTCATCTCAAAGCATTTATTTTCAACTTATGCAATTCATAATGAATAGTTAAACCAAATTTATAATGTAAGTTAGAAATCTCATATCAAATGAAAAGTGAATGTTGAAAAATACTATAAATTGTGATAGGGGGCGTGTGTGTATAATGTCTTATAAAATGTTGATTTAAGGTGTGGTATTAAAGACTTTATAGTCTTTGATTTAATCTTAAAAATTTGACCCCTAATAAAAAGAAAATGCAATTTTAATAATTAAAAATTATTTCAAAATATTATATTAATATTTTTGCCTAATGAAGGACCAAATACTTAAAGAAAGAAGGGATTAGTCGATGTCTCAACTAGAATGGAAGAAGAGATGATTTTCGTGCAATTATTTTTACAGGCAACTATATATAAATATTTAGCCTCCAATTCAAGTAAGAGATGAATTTTACATTGTAGATCTATTTACACACTTATATATCCAACTCAAATCAAACTCACTTTCTCACTTGTATAATTATTTTTAACTCAATGTGGCGATCACTAGACTCTCCTCATCACAATCTAACATTCATGGAAGCTAGCCAAAATAAAAAGGGAAAGTATCTTGGCATTGGAGTGAACACAAAAATTATTTGGCCACTATAAAAGATGAATATGAAAACCATCAAATGTGCAACACTATTACAAGAAACTAAAGCGTTCATCTCACCACTCCTTTTTAACAAAGTCCATCTTACCACTTCAAACCATAATTGCATCATTTGAAAGAAAGAAAGCCACGAAATATAGTATGAGACACGTAAAGAAACTTGCATTGTCCGGTGAAACTATGATTAAGGATATTAGTACTAATCTACAGTAATTAATTAGAAGTTCTTAATTTTATTCATTAATCATACACATAATTAATTTTTACATGAAAGGGTGTCCTCAATTTGTTGCTTCATCCAAATAAAACATGATTGACTCATTGCAATGAGCCAATGATAATCATAGATTCGTAAAATCAAACAAGATTGCCATTGCTTTTCACTCCAAAAGACCAAAAGCCAAGAAATTACGCAAGAGGCATAAAAGAAGAATTTTTTTCATATGAATCAATCGCACGTGATATGATAAGTGGGTAATAATTTGTTTTTCTAAATGATTAAAGCGTTTTATATGTAGCTTGGAAGTATATACTACATGTAAGAAACTCTATTGCAAAGTAATGAGTGTTAATTATTACATGAGGAATTATAATAGGGATCTTTACGTTAAAAAATAAAAAGTATAGAGAAATTTCGTTTTAGAAGTAATATTAATTTAGTCAAAAAAAAAAGTAATATTAATATTATTTTTATCCCTAAATATAAGACTTTTTTTAGATTTTTCTTTATTCATTTTTATAAGATTTTTTTCAAAATTTCAAGGGCATTAATTATTTATTTACGAACATACCTTTAATTAAAGTGCATCTTTTTTAAAAATCTGTAATAAATACTTTAGAAAAATGAAAATTCATTCTATTGTAAAAACAATACTAATTGTCAACAAATTTAATACCAGAATCCACTTTCTTAATCTCCGCAATTTTCTTAACGGTGATTGTCGGTGTCTTATAATTAGGGACATAGGTAGTATTTAATAGAGACTAAAATCGAATTCGTTTTATATCATAAAGACCAAAAAAAGAATTAACTATAAAAATTTGATCCAATTCAAGTAATGCCTAACTTAATAACTTAATTATTTCTTTAATTTTTGATGACATAAAAGAGCAAAGCCTAAGAAAAAATATTGTTTCCCTCAGAGAATAACCTGTCATCCACACTAGTTTTAAACAATTGATATAATCACAACTAGATGTGAGAGATTCAAATGCATAGCTCATAATAAAATTTGCACATGTAGTACTATTTAATTTTCATATGGATTGAAATTGAATTGTCAATAGAAACATTCATAGATTTAACTTGAACCTATAAAGCTCAACAATCAAATATTTGAACAAAAATGTTCCGGTCAAGAGAATTAATAAATTCATATCACATTCGAAAGTATTTGACTACCTAATCATATCACATTATGAAAGGATGAAATACTATAAACGAAAGTGATGCAACTGTTGCCAAGTAACAATTTTTTTCTTCTATTTTTAAAATAAGAATTTGAGTTTCGTTTCGAATTTGAACATCTCTTAAAGAAAAATTTCCGATCAATTGAGTCCCACATATTTTAAGAATTAGTTGTGCGCCAAAATTGTTTTGATAGACAGACAAATGATAATATTCATTACAAATTTACACATGTAAATAAAAGAGTTCGAATTCGAATTTCAGAGTATATCATCGACCTAAGAGAATAAAAAAAAAAATTATAAAGAAAAGTTAATTGGGATGGGCCGCTATATATTTGTCTGCTTTTTTTTTTTTACAAAATATATTTATCTACTATCAAATATCAAAATGCGCCGCTATTTATTGAACGTTGAAATTCAAATTGTATCACAAATAATACTCCCTCCGTCCCATTTTAAATGATCTTTTTTTGACTTAGTGTACTATTCATTTGATCTGCTTTGACCTTATTTTTCTATTAATATATAGATGCAAATATTAGCATATGAGATGTTGTTTGATTTGTCTCGACGAGTACTTTCAAAATATACCATTTTTATAATTTTTAATAACAAATAATTAGAAATATTAACGATTAAAGTTGTGTATTGGCAAACGTGTCAGTGGTCAAACAGGCCATTTATTTTGGGACAGAGGGAGTACTAGTTTTAAGCTAAATTTGTAGGTATTGTAAAAAAGAGATAAATTTGTAGGTCAAATACATAGCTAATCGAAAGGATTCAATTCAAAAGTCAACACCTATAACTTTGACTTTTAAGCTTTAATTTAACGTGTTTCTACATAACTCTCTCATCTCACATATAGAGGGGGGTTGATGAGTTCGTCTAATTTTAGAGTTGACAACACAACACTAGTATGTAATGTACTTTTTTTCTTTTTTTTCTTCTTTTTTGAAACAATTTAATGTGTAAATCAAGCGGTACTAGTTTTGAGGGGAGGTAATTTTATTTTGGATTATGCTAAATTGTGCATACCTATCGACAATATTATCTGGTAAAGTAAATATTGTTCCGGAGTTTGTCATAATTTACCATATCACTTTGCAAAAGTATTCCAGTGTATAAAATTTATCAGAAAATTTGAAATTCTTATTGGAATTTAAAATGTTCAGATTTATTTATTTACTAGAATTTTTTTATTAATATCAGAACACTTTTAAAAGTCTTCCAGTATCACTAAAATATGTTTTCTAGGCAGTGTTTCAGTATCAATAAAAAAAAATTAAAACACTTAGTGTTTCAGTATCAATAAAATATGTTTTCTAGGCACAAATACAAACCGGAACATTTTTAAAAGTGTTCCGGTATGAATAAAAAAATTTGAACACTTTTTATAAACCGGAACACTTTTAAAATAAGAACATTATAAAAAATAATATAATAAATAAAGGGTAAAATAGAAATATTATAAAAAATGTAGAGGTGAATGATTAATTGTAAGGGTGGGAGAAAATTTTTTCGTTTAAGAGAAATAGAGAATCATGTTTTATTCTTCTTGCCTGGCCCAACTGTCTAATCTTTATTTTATTTTGATTATTACTTTTGCCACTCTATAATTTCTGGGGCGCGCCCTACGAAATGACCAAAATGTCCCTGTCCGTGACTTGTGCTACGGACACCCCCCAAAACACCCTACCAATTATAGCATCTGTGACTTAAGTAGCGGACATTTTTTCCCAAAATTATTCATTTTTCTTACAACCGTGACTTAAACCACAAAAGAGTATTTTGGTCATTTCGTAGGGCGCACGAATAATCCATAGGGTGGCAAAAAGAAATGTCTTTTATTTTTTGTCAAAAGTCCAACTTCTGATAATGAACTTTCATTCAAACATAAAGCCCAAATACATTCCTCGGTCAGAAAAACTTGCTATATACACCTATATGTGTATGTGTGAAAGAATTTGAAAAACTGCCTTTAAAATTCTCCCTCCATGAAATTTTATAAGCAAATTTTACTTTTCTAGATTTATTGCATAATTAATGTATCTAGAGTAGTTCAAATACATTAATTATCTAATAAATTTAGCAAAATAAAATATATTTATAAAATATCATGGAGGAAATATTTCAGTTAAAACTCTTTTATTTTTATTAATTTTTAAATACCAAAGATAAAGATGCACCCAACTACTTGATCCAGGAAAAAGATGCACCCCAACATTTTAGATCTTTTACACTTTGAAAAGTCCAATACATCAATTTTCCATACATAAAACAGAAAGAAAAAAAATGCACTAGTGTCAGCCGTAAGGTATGCCAAGGTTAACCTATGATCAAATTTTTGAGAAAAAAACGTGAAAAGTGTGAATCTAGAATCAAAATTATATATGGTTGGATATATTTTTTGTCGCACAATTAGAACGAGTCGTGCTAACTAGTGCTTCATGTACACTAGTTAAAAAATCAAAAAGGATAAATTTTGCATTAAAAATATAATTGTTCATATTTTAAATATATTGACTATACAAATTTCAAGATTACTATACTATATTTGATATCTTTAACTAATGCCCCGAATACACTATTTAACATTTTAAAAAAATTAAAATTAAACCGTTACCATAGTCTAGTGGTAATGCAACATTTTAGAAGTGAAGTCACTAGGTTTACTCTAATGGTGAAAAGTTTGAGTAATATGTTAGAGGTTCTATGTTCGATCCATTGTAAAACAAAAAAAATTAGGCGCGACTACATGCAACTTTTCAGTCAAAAAGAGTGTACAAAATATTAGGTTCAAAATAATTAATCAAATCTAGTTTAATAACCCTAGGCCATTTTTAAAATAAAAATACTAATATTGTTATTTTGACAAATTCTAATATGGATCACTTCTTCAAGTGGTTCATGGTGGACAAGTGATCAATAACACTATAACAAATACAAATTTCACCGTTGGATTGAAAGTTTATGTCATATAGATCATCCATAATTTTTTTTAGAGAAATTGAAAATCATTTGATATGTTATATATTGAGACACATTAAGATTAACGGTTAATGAGTTTTTATTAAATACCGTTAATCTTGATAGATCTCAATAACATATCAAATAATTTTCGATTTCTCTAAAAAAATTATGGATGACCTATATAACATAAATTTTCAATCCAACGGTAGTATTTGGGATAGTTAAATAAATGTAATAATATTTTATTTAAGAAAAAAATGTTAAACTATTAAAAAGTTTAATACACACATTTTACCAGAATAGTATTTATGTCATACTACACTTGCTAGCATTTTCCTTATTTTAAAGTTAACTAGTTAAGTTGTTTTGAATTTGTTTTATAAATAAGTCACTTAACATACCACAAATGGAGTATGTTGCAAGAGTGTTATATCTTTTTTCTCAACCTTAGTGTAGTACAGTATAAAGATGAAAATTAAAACAAATAACTCTGCATTAAATTATTAAAATAAAAAAAGGTTAAATATACGTAATAATTATAGTTATTTAACTAAAACCAACATAAATTAGTCTATGTGAGTTTGATTCAGTCAGTACGTAGAGATATCACATAATATATATGGAACGGAGTTGGAGCACCGGATACTCTCACTTTTTTATTTTTAAGATGAAATTTATAACCAATAAATTACTTGACAAAAAATTATATTTTAATAGATCTAACCATATTGATATGAATTTCAATTTTTCGCGTTCACTCAAGTCAGACACATCAACAACCTTTTGATTCTAATTTCTAACTAGTCACATGTTTGAGTAGATCAATATACACGTTGGATGGTCAAAATTTTAAATTAAAATTTTAGTTAATTTTAAATATAGTAGTAAAATTTAATTTAAAATCTTAATTGTGTTAACTTAATTTTACCGACCATAGTGCCATAAGTAATATGGAATAAAAAATATTTATACAAATCCAACTATTTAGACATTTAATTTGGTCACATTCATAATAAATAGTCAATCATTAATTATATTAAAAATAAATAATATTTAATATATTTTCTTTCTATATATTTTCAAATATATAATAATGTGATCAAACAGGAAGACCAAATGATTGTGAACATGTGAGAATTGCTATGATGGAATCTATGAAGCCCCGATACTCAAAAAATGGTGACGAATCGTGTCCGATACGTCATCGATACCGATACTCTTTCGATACGTCCTGATACTCGTATCGGAAGAGTATCGATTAAATCATTATTTTTAAATAAAAAATTATACCCGATACACGTGTCCGATACGTCCTGATACACGTATCAGAAAAGTATCGGTTATATCATTATTTTTAAATAAACAAATAATATCTGATATGTGTCTGATACAAAGATTAATTTTTGGATAGTATTTGTGATTTTGTTTGGATAGTTTTAATGATGTTCTTTTTGTATAATACACTACAATAAGACGTGTAACTTAAAATGTATCAGTAATCATTATGTTCTGGGGACTAACTTAAGATGTTCTCATGTATCGAAACTTAGGAGTTTCTAGTATTGATTGACTTTGAGTTATTTCAGACATATTTGTTTGTATCTTTAGCATTTCTTGTGTTTTTTCCTTTGTCAATATATTTTTTTACTTTTCAAAAAAGAAAAAAACTATGGTAACCTACTATATACTGTAATAGGTAGTTAAGCGTTTGAACTTGTCCCAAAATTTTAGTATAAGAATAGATGTTTTCTGCTTTTAATTGTTAATATTATTAATTTTATGTATGTTTATATATTGTGTATTTATATATTTAAAAACTTTAGTTTTTAAATAACGTATCGTGGCAGTATCGGATTGGAAATTTTAAAAAATTTCACGTATCAACGTATTGGTATCGTATCGTATCCGTATCGTGTCCCGTATCAGGGCTTGATAGGATGAAATGCTCTAAACTTAATCCCATAATGTTACTTTTCTTTTTACCGGAATAGTAATTCTTTTTAATTTACATCGATGTCAAAGAATAAATGTAGCCATATAATAGGACAGATTAATTTATAGGATAAGGGCTTATAAATAAAAAATAAAAATTATAGGATAAGGGACACATGGGTACCTGTAGATCAATTGGATATTTTTGTGCATAGACGTCAGCATGCAGATATTTATGAAGCTCTTAAGAATATGCTTGATTTCCTTTTCCGTCCAGAAATTTTTATGCATGATAATTTAATTATTTTTTCTGTCCTAAAATAAATGATTTGGTCGATTACTATATATACATTAGTACATAATTTTGAGTATTAATATATTTAATTATTTATTAGTAAAAAAAATATAAAATTTGATATTTTAAAAATATTCAATAAAATAAATCAAATAAAATTTTATATGTTAATGTTTACTTACATATTATTAGAAAAATACGTTTAAAATAGAATTTATGAATAGTTCAATTGGTCAAAGTATGTCATTTAAAATGAGATGGAGAAAAAACTTTTTTTTTATGGAAAATTTTGGTTAATTTTCTTTTTTATCTTTTTTACGGTAATATTGACACATTTCTATTAATATCATACTTTTATTTTTTGAAAATACAGACTATATTGCAATGCATATATTTAACATTTTAATTGAAATGTTTGCCTAAACTGAAAATTCCTCTGACCTATTCATGTTTATTTTTTTCCTTCCTCTCTCGCAGAAACCCTATATATGACCTATATATGAATGAATTGTATTTTGGTGCAAATGTCGTTCGCATTTACATAGGTAAATCTATCGTAACTACCTTCACAATATACAATATGAGTGCAAGAGGCGCCGAAATTTATTTAATGATACAGGTGAGTGAAGGGGCAAATTCATAGTGGCCGGTTAATTCATTTTTTTTTCTATTCATTCCAAGGCAAAAATTCAACAATCAATTAGCTAAAATCACATAAATATTCGTATGTTGTCAAATAGAAATAAGGAACCCTGATCTTGGATAATTTTGTTATCATCTAATTGTTTTCAAATGAGATCATTCAACAACGTAAAATATCACAATGGCGCATACAGATATCCGATGTACTACATAAGTGATTCTGATTCGGTTGAAAAGAGTGACAATGTGATGGATTGAATTAGGGATAGTTGGGTTGTTGAATTGTTGTTATTAGACTTTGGCCTAGTCTAAAACACCATTATTGAAAAATAATTATGTGAAATAATTCATATTGTTTTCCAAAATTTTCAATTTGTATAAAATAGACAAAAATAATTATAATTTGGGACAAAAAGTAATAATAGTAGTTTTGTACTATTAGAATTCGTTTGCATTAATTTATTTTTAAATTTATTTATTTGTATTTCTTTTTTCTTTTTAGATTGAAAAATAAGTCAATTTAAACATACCTTAGAATTAAAAATTAAAAATAATAAAAATAAAATAATAAGAAATAAGAACTTGCCTTGACACACAAAAAAAAAAAAAAAAATTAACTCGCAGTCTACCATCGTCAAAATAAAAGATGAAAATCAAGACAAAGAGGAATTCAATGAGAGTGATTAGGTTACCAATAACGGGATCAATCGACGGTGTACATGAGTCCAATTTGAACCCTGGTTTAGATCAAACGGCTCATAAGGCCCGTTAACGCGTGGAGCTTAACTGTAGTTAAAAATATCTCCACTATATAGGAGCAATAGGGTTAGCTATTTTTCTTCGTGCTCTCACTTCAAGGTGGATTCTAGTTAATCCTCCTTTTCTTATATTCCTATTTTAACCCTATCTCTAGGGTTTCGTTTTTCCCAATTTCCCATGGCAGAAGCTGAATACCGATGCTTTGTTGGTGGACTTGCCTGGGCCACCGACAGCGAGGCTCTTGAGAAAGCCTTTTCACACTTTGGCGAAATCGTCGAATCGAAGGTCCGTTTGTTGCTGAGATCGGATCTGACACCAATCGGATTTGGATTTTCGCAATCTCATCTCATCTGTTCTGTTGTTACACTCTGATCTGTTTTGCGTTACTTGATCTTTGATACTTCTTGTGTTACTATAATGATTCTGTTATTAATAGCTTCAAATTGGTACGTTCATCTTCATCTTTGATTCAAAGACGAAGATCGATCGGTTACTATCATTTTTCATCGTTGTTGATAATTTATGTGAAATTGAGCCAGATCTGATGCGATTGTGTGTTTTGTTTTGTTGTTGTTCAGGTTATCACCGATCGTGATACTGGAAGATCGAGAGGATTTGGATTTGTCACGTTCTCCTCCGAGCAATCCTTGAAAGACGCGATCGAAGGGATGAACGGCCAGGATCTTGATGGACGCAACATCACTGTGAACGAGGCTCAAAGCCGCGGCAGTGGAGGCGGCGGTGGAGGAGGTGGATTCCGTAGTGGAGGTGGTGGTGGAGGATATAATAGTGGTGGTGGAGGTTATAGCCGCGGTGGAGGAGGAGGAGGTTATGGAGGTGGTGGCCGTCGTGATGGTGGCGGAGGTGGATATGGTGGAGGTGGGGGAGGTTATGGTGGAGGCCGTCGTGAGGGAGGAGGTGGTGGATATGGTGGTGGAGGCGGTAGTTACGGAGGTGGAGGTGGTGGTAACCGATACTCAAGGGGAGGTGGTGATGCTGAAGGAAACTGGAGGAATTAGTTGATTTAGTGGTTTAGTTTTTGAAATTGAATGGTCTTGTTCTGAATTGTGTGTTGTTATGCCTTATTGTATCATTTTGATTTGGAATGTTGTTCGTGGTTCTCTCTCTCTGTTATGGTTGCTTGTTACTCATCATCATGTGGTTCTCGTTTTTGACCTCTGAATTTGTGTACTGATAATCAGTTCATTAAAGAATAGTCAGAAATTATGACCCAACAGCTTACTGTACTGCTTGCAGTCTTCGTTTTACGTACTTTATTTTTATCGCTTACACGAATCTTTAACGAAGAAGTCATTCAAAATTTCAAATGATACTGTATACCGTAAGTTTATGTATTACAAAAATGTTATTTGAACATCCAAAATTGACAATTTTTTGGGACAATTTTCTTTTCTTCTGTAACAAAAACAATAAAGTGAGAGGAGGAGGAGAGAGAGAGTAAAAATATGATGAGAGTATGAGAGAGAGTTGTCCAAAAGTTGTCAATTTTTGGTTGTACAAATATCATTTTTCTAAAAAAAATTATGTTTTGGCAAAAAATTTGTGAAATTAACTATTCTAAAGTAATAGTAAATAGTAATACTTGTATTTGAATAATAATAATATTCATAAATTTGTGCTCCCATCTTTTACCTCCAGAACAAGCAAGAATTATTTTTCAAACCTCTGAAATATCTTGCGAAGTGGTTAAGTTTGGTCAGGGGTGAGAGGTGCCTTTGATTAGTTTGTTTGAGAGAGTAAAAAAATGGAGTAAATGGTGCTATTGGATACAAGTAAGATAGTCTATTGCGTCAATTAGTGATGACAAAAGATACAGATGATAAAGATGATAAACTAGTGACTACAAAAGATATAGATGAATTAGATCAAAATTTGATGACTAATTAATACAATACACATTTTTCAACTGTTAATTTTAGATCGGACAATCTACACTGAAAAATTGTGTTTTTAATCGAAACAATCTCATTCGTTAAAAGGAAATGAAATCAAACTATCCGAATCTATTACTATGCCATACTGTTACCGCAGGAAATTTGAATCATGATATGCAGCTTGATTTTGCATAGAAATTGAGCGTACAGAACAAAAATAGTTTGCTCACACTTTTATTTCTTCCCTCAAATGTGAAGAAAGTGAAAAGAAGAGATTCTATCATGATATTGGTACGTTGAATATAATATGCTACTATATAATTTAAGTAGATTTCATTCTTTTTTATAAACCTTCAATTCGAAGGACAAAGAGGTCATGATAATCAGGGTGACTATTCCGCGGGACGGCCACCATTCTCTTACTGGCTGGTTGTTAAGCTATATGGGCTGGGCTTGGCTGATCATAAGCCACAAAAATTGCTATTTAGGCCCCCCTCTGTTGCTCTAAGGCCCCCCATCATGAAAAAATGCACCTAATAAGACATTTCATTGCGTAGAAAATGAATGCAACGCATTTCGTTTCGTAGAAAACGAAACTATGGAAAGAAGACTGTTGGCAAGCCTTGCCAAGCGCCCATGCGCATGAAGCACCAATTTTCGTCTCGTGGTAGAATGTCGATGGTGATTGATTGAGTATGATGCTTGATCAAAATCTCCCCTTGGAACCCTAGAAATCGCACATCTTGCTCTTGATTTTCCTTTTTGACTGAAACTGAACTTGAAACAGTTATCTGATGTTCATATACGCTGATTTCGTCTCGCAGAAAACGAAAACCAGCGCCTTCGTTGCGCAGAAGATGAATTTATGTATTCGTTGCGTATGACACGAAAGTTAGTGATTCCTTGCTATTCGTTTCGTAGAAAACGAAATATTGGTTATTTTGGTTAGCTGAGGCCCAAGTCCTACGCTTATTCCATGTTGGTGCGCGCGGTGTCACAATTTCGTCTTCTACGAAACGAAGGTTTTTATATTTCAGTTCCTACATAACGAAATTTCTGCATAGCAAAATTAGGGGTATTTTGGGATTTTTGGGGGGTTTGTGAGCATCATGGGGGGCCTAAATAGCAATTTTCATAAGCCACCCACACTCCTTTGCTATTATTGCTCTTAATAACTTGATTCATGCAAACTGAGATGACATTAAAAAATGACATTATTTATATCTTAATGTGATCTAGTTTAGTTTGTTGGAGTTAGCTGTGGTTTAGACTCTAGAATTCAAATTCTATCTCATGCATTTCCTAACAGTTTGCCCTGTCAGAGTTAATCAGGAGAATAAAAGGTGACAATTTTTTTGATGATTTCGCATTTACCATGACCACAACAAGAGTTTTTAAAAACATTATAAGAACTACATAATGAAATGGTTTATTGAAATAATCAAAATTACAATGGTGGATGTGGTAGACAGGGAGAACATAGGCATTGCATTGCTTCAAATCCATTCAGCTTTAAATACTTCACAAGCCTGAGGCAATCATATAATATAAACAAAAATAAAATCATGAGTAAATAATTATAATAAAAATATATCTAGAAACATGCACAAAAAATAGTAACATACTACATAATTTGGTGCTACAAAATGAAGAGAAAAACATTACCTTAACTATTTTTTTCATCAAAATTGTTAATTAATTAGCTACACTTCGTAGTTTGGAATTGGAACATGACCAGATTCAATGTGTTTGAGATCCTCCAAAAGTAACTCATAGTGTCTCTTAACTTCCTCAACTGATTTACCACCAACTGCTTTTGCTACATTTTGCCAACGGTCAGGGGTATCTTTGTCATATTTTGCAAGTGCTTTTTCAAACAACTTGTTCTGTTTTGGTGTCCAAATTGAATCACAAGGCTTGTGTTTGCTAAGTGAAGTTGAGGCCATAAATAATTAACTAGTGTGATTAAATTAATGATCTAAGGATTAGTAAGGTATAAGCAACAAAATGTAAAGGAGAATATAAGAAAAATAAGTAGTTGAGTATGGAAATAGTGTGGTGATTGTTATGCTTATAAATGGTTTGAGGATAGTGGGTTGTAGCTAATAAGAGAATCTGAATAGCTAAAAGTTGAAAAACCTTGTGGCCCTTTTGCTTTGGAACCACAAACTGATGAAGGACAAGGTACAGATACAAGCCAAGATGAGAGAATCAGTTTCCAATGAATCAGGTTCCAGATTTCAATTCTTTTTTTTTTCTTTCCCTTTTTTCATCATATATTACAAATAAAGTTGTTCACCTTGCTTAGCTTCATAGTTATAAAGCTTAAAATTTAAGCAGTAACACTTCAGATCGAATATGTGTCTAGCTAGTGTTCGACACAGTTAGGAGTCTCACATCAAATATATCAACGTGTCCAATGTAATATTTAAGTCATGATGCTCTTTTGAGTTGAGTTAACCTCATGTGCATAAATCATAACAATTGCTGCTTTATTTGAGAGCTAGGTCATGGAAAGGTCTACCTATAAGTGGATTAAGTACCATCAGGTCAGTGCCAATAAAGTGAAAGTCATCGAATATATTAAAGTGCTCAATATAGTACTTAAGCTATGCAACTCTCTTCATATGCTTAAGTCCTGACAAACACATGTCAGTGTCGGAAACGACACATAGTTACATTCAACCACTTCTATTTTTTCAAATTATTAAAAATGTTTGTGTCGCTGCTGTGTTTGCGTCGACGCTTCATACTAGGTTACTAATGCTTGCTTAAATAGAACTTTACAATTTCACTTCAGCTAGACAAAACAAATATTAGAGGGGGTCATCATCAGCCACCACTTATGCTATGTGCTGAACTGATAAAAAGCTTATAGTACTATTTTATTCAGTTCTCAGATTTTTGGAATTGGTTTTTCGGATCTTTTCTCCCAATTACTACATTCCAAAAGGTTCTAGCTGGCTATCTGAAACTTGTGAATATATACAAAATCAATCTGCTATTTAGACTTGTGATACTAAAAATATTTATTGGTACTTCTTATATGATTTTAAAAATTATGCATAAACTGGTAGAATTTCATTACTATACATCAATAGTGTACATTTATTTTACACATGTCCAATTGCATATCACAGTATAGATATATTTCCTTTGTTACCTATAATCACTTCTACTGCAGAATTTCCAATCAACAAATACTTTTCATCCCAATTTCATTCTTCTTTTTTTTCTTTCCATACCACCCACTTTATTTTCTGGACACATTAAGGAGTGTGGCTCCTTCCTTTGCTAGGTCGGCAGAATGGGTCACACATCTTGCACACAAAAATGAATTTTGATAAATGTTTATATTATTCTTAAAACATCAAAGTAAACTCCCATGAGAACTAGTATTATACTCATATGGAAATTAGGTGAATTATTATCCTCCATCACCATATGGAAATCCTACATGTAGTAGTCTCGAATAATTTATTGTCTTCTGGTTTCAAATTCAGGATTTAGATTCACATCTAAATCATACAATCAAGATTAAAATAGTTCATATATAACCGATTGTTTTGCACAAATATAGTCTAAATTTAGAATTTCCCTCTATGGTTGCTGCACACGAAATCGATGCACCTAAATTTATTTGTATATGTTTGATTACACTTTTAGAATAGTCAAAATAAATTTTATAAATGCAGAATTTATTTTGACATTTTTATGTTACAGGATAAAATTATAAGAATTTGAGCAATCAATTTCGTAATGCAAGTTATGACTTGTATTAGAGAACCTGTTGAGCATTCATATGTATTTCTCTTCTGTTTTGTTAGTCTACTGAACTACAAAAATATACTATTTTCAAGCAATTCAGTCTTGCTTTAACAACTGTGCAACTAAAACTGTGAGGAGGAATACATTTCAAAACACAGATGCATCCTCCCTAGTATTACATTCAGATCATACCAGCATTCCCTAACCTATCTATATCCCATTCTATGATTTGACTTGTAGAAATATAATGACTAGAGTAATACTTACAAACTGAATGCCAAACGGAAGGATCCAACAATACAAATGAACGATGTAAACGATAAACACTCAATAAGATCTCCAATCTCTTCTCTGATGGAAAGTATCTTCTTTATCGGATGGCATTGTTATCGTCGTCCCATTTGCAATTCTCTGCAAGTTATCAACTTAAGTCAGTAAGCATAAATAAATAAAAATGCAGCCAGAGCAACATGTTAATCAGAAATGTAGTTTTGATTTCAAATCTTGTGAATAATAAATAGATTTGATTACAACATGAGGAATGATAAGGACAACCTCTTGACACACTCCAAATCATTGCTTGGACCACATAGTCATTTAAAAAAAAATGATTTGTTCAATAGAGTGTTTAGAGAGATTGTCCTTAGCATTCTCCTCTTAGATATTATATGTTGACAAATCTATCACGCCGTTTGTTTAACATCAGACCATCTACTTATGATGAGTATAGAAAGGAGATAATTGATACAGACCTTAAGACATTGGCCCCTCCCTGTGTCGCAAACTGGATAGTCTTGACCACAACATATCCAAGAGAAACATATTCCGAGAAATTCCGTGGTACAACAACATGTTTCCCCTCTTGAACACTGAGTAAACAAATTACATATTACAGGACCTAATGGAGGTGGAACAGGAGGATTAGGGCTGGTTTTGGTTGGATATGAAGCTTGCATGTTTATTCCACACAACCCTGCAGAATTATCAGTGTTTCGTAAAATGTATATAAAACCATTCGTTCCCCAATATTTTCCCCAGGAATTCTTCACAATCCAATAATCTACTCCGTTCGCCGAACCATATCCTACAATCAACACCGCATGATCAAGAGAAGTTGAACATGGTCCAGTGAAGATACCCTGAAATACAAATAAGATTGACATTTTATTGCAACAGTAATTAATGAACCTAAGTTACTAATATTTACGAAATATCATTGAGCAAACCTCTGCGTAAAATTGGAAAGCCTCTGCACTACCGCATATGCCTACGCTAACAGGTTGAACAGCAACAGCCTTTAGTAGTTGTTTCTCATCGTTTGGAGGAACATCAGTATAACCATCAATAGTAACAACACGCCTTTCTAACTGTAGTATTAGATGTAAGTAAAAGGTAAATGCAAGTGCTAATATCAACAAAACTAATAAACAGTGAAGCGTTAAAGTGAACGATAAGACAATCTACAAATATTCGACAAACTACAAAAATTATTCAATATTTTTTGTTTGAAAAGCAAGCAAATACCCTGTCCTTGTTGCAACGTAATTGATCAGCTTGATACGGGTAATCTTCCTCAGTGTCAATCCCTTTGTTGTCAATGATAAATTTGTATGCATAGTCCATGAGTCCCCCATGACAACCACTATTATAAGTGGTATCACAATCTACCAGTTCTTGTTCAGAAAGGCTTACAAGAGAACCCGTCACAATTTTATTTATACCTTCAATAGCACCGGTTGCCGAAAATGCCCAACAAGAACCTGTATAATACAGGTACATTTAGAGCTCCTTTAAATAAAGTTTTCCAATGCTTGAAGAAAAAAAAAAGCAAATTACAATGGTAACTACCATTCATAAGTCTAGGTAATCTACTTGCAAAATTGTATATTCAGCTAAACCTCATTATAACAGTATTTTACATTAGCATTTATAATTGTCAATTTATGCCATATAGTTTGAGAATCTAAAATACTATCAAACCAGCTATATCTTTCATTTTCAAATAAGTTTATATGCTAGGAAACAAAAATTTATCCCAATTCACATATAACATTCAACTTTCAAGTTAAAGCTTTTAGAACAAATGCCAATTGATTTAGGTCATGTTTGGATAAATAACTAATTAATTTAGCGTTTATAACATAAAGAATTAATATATAAGTGCTTACTTGTATAGCAAAAGATAAAACAAAGTAGAATTATTATCGTATAAACTATAAGCTGCTTTCATAAGCTATTCTAAAGATTAAAGAACATAGAAATAAGCCGAAAACAAGTACCACAGTTTTGTTGATCTTTGACAGAAGTAACAGCGCCACTTTCTCTCCAATCAATCTCAGAAGGAACTTGTAGAACATGATCATCATCATTGGATTCTTGATCTTGAAAACGTTCCAATTTGAATTTTAGCAACGAAGAAGGTGAAAGACCAAGACGAGTGGTCTTGAATTCTTGGTGAGTGAGATCAGCGAAAGCGTTGAGGGAGAGAGTATAACTGAAATTTCCCATTTGGTTATGGTGTGTGATAAAAGCATGATTTTCTTGAAATACCTTGAACCTGTAACGTTCTTCTTCTTCAGAAGGATATGTTTTGCCATGTTGTTTGCACCAGTCTTGGAAGAGTTTAGAAGGTTCGGAAGCAGAGACCAAAAGTGAAAGAGACAAAAGTAAAAAGAGAGAAAACAATTTTAACAAGAAAGTGAAATGGTTCATGATGGAAAACTCGAGTTTTGATTTGCTCAAAGATAAGATAAAATTAGATATAATATAATACTTCCTCTATCCCTATTTATAAGAACTAGTTTGACAAAATTATATTGATTTTTTACAAAGTTGGTTTTAGTATTAAAATGGTTGATAAATTATATTTGATTTTCCATTTTTATCTTTAGTAATAAATTTCTTATAATTAATAAAGTACACACTTACAAAATAGAATTAAATGCTGTTAAAAAATATATAAACTAAATAAAGGTAATTTTGAAAAGAAAAAAATAATCAATATTTATTGATAATTGAAAAAGGCTTTTATAAAAATAGATAAAAAATTTGTCAAATTAGCTCTTATAGAAAGAGACGAAGAAAATAAAACTTATGGCCCATGACAATTAACAACAACTTAGCATCAACACAACTATAAATATGCATGTTTAGATTGATTTATTTTTGAGTTTATACGAAATAGTTTATGCAAATAAATAAATTTTTATGTATCATTATAAACTTTTTAATATAGTTTATGATAAAACAACTTATAAAAATACAATTTTTGTTTTATAAAAAAATACAATTTTTATCAGTAAAAATTTATGAATCAACATAAAACTTTATTTATTTACATAAATTATTTTGATAAGCAAAAAAATAAGACAAATTTAAACATTCCCTAAATCACATTAAGGTATTTCTCACATATTTGGCAAGATGCTATTAATTATTAAAGTTCTATTTGACAAAAAAATTGAGTTGTTGATAAAGTAGTTTATATCAAACGAGTTTATAATTTATAGCGAAGAATTAATCAATTGAGTTTGTAGCGATGGAAGAAATTAGATGTTGAACTAACTTTTATATATATTGGGGGTATTTTGGGATTTTTGGGGGCCTAGATAGCAATTTTTCTAGCAAGAACTCCTACGCGGATAAGATGGTTGTGGGCCTGTAGCCCATACTTAATAGATAGCTCGTTAGAAAAATTCTCATTCCACCCTCCATGTTTGTTTTTCACCCCCTAGAAGGCAAAAGAATTTCGGAAAATATGTTCAGAAATTTTTTTTAGTGCAAACTTCAGTAAAATTTACACTAAAAAAAGGGTGAGACCTACTCTACCTTTCATAATTTAAGTGTATTTATCCTCAACCAATGAGAACAAACCACATATGTGAATTTGCATGTGATATCCACAACTAACTTGTAAAAAACTTTTGAATTTGCACATGTGGATTTAGATATGGCTTGTTCTCATTGGTCGATAGATAAATACCCTCAAATTATGAACGAGTAGATTAGAAAAAAAAAAAAATCTTCGAAAAATATTTTCTGAACTTTTTCAAGGTGAAAAAGAAATTTTGAGGGGTGGGATGAGAATTTTTCAACTCGTTATAGGCCTATCTGATTTGTGGGCTTCCAGAGCATCTTTGACAGCTGCAGAATAAAATTAACTACAAAGTAAAATATTTAATTTTTTTTTTATATGTTATTTTAACTATAACACAGAAATAGCACTTTATAAAAAATTATATGTTATTTTAACTAATGATTCAACCTAAAAATTCCCAATTCCAAACACAAATTTCCTTTCCGCTATAATTTTCATTTTTTCCCGTACATTATGATGGAAATTGCTTTTTAGGCCCCCCATGTTGCTCACAGGCCCCCCAAAAATCCCAAAATGCCCCTAAAAATGGTGTGCAGAAATTTTGTCACGTAGGATCCGAAATTGAAATTGGTCCGGATCGTAGTCAACGAATATATGTTAACAGGCGCACTAATGTATATGTATCGTAGGGCTGCTGTACGACCTCACCAGAATAACCAACATCTCGTCTCGTAAACGACGAAACCAAATTTTGGTGACTGCGAAACAAACACGCTGGTTTTCGGTACCAGCGCGATGAAACTAGTGTATATCAGTATCAGATTACTCTTTAAGCTTTAGATTCATTAAAAACAAAATTAAGAGGTGTTTGTGCGATTTTTAGGGTTCGAAAAGGAGAAATTGCTCAAACATCATCACCATCGCAATCAATCGTCTTCTCCATCGCAATTGCAGTAGCATTCAACAGAAAGAGGATTTCGTCTCGCATTCACCGAAATCGCAAGTAAGTTTTCTATGAATTTGTGTTGTTGATTATTATTTATGGTTTGATTACAGTCGTTGTAGAGGTTTGATTAAGATTTTCATACTCAATATGCTACGAATTAAGGGTTGTTTAATGAGTTAGGGTTTCGAAACTGAATTGGGGATTTAGGGTTCAATGATTTAGGGTTTTGAAACTGAATTGGGGATTTATGGTTCAATGATTTAGGGTTTTCTATGAATTTTGTGTTTGATCATTTTGATTGATATTGATTATTGATTGTAGTGACTGATTAAGTTTGATTATTGAATTGAATTGACTCGTTAAGTTTTGATTAGTGATTAAGTTTTGATTAAGTTCTTTCAATTGAAGTTTAAAATGAAAATGAAAATGATTGATATTGAGATTGAAGTTTGATTAGTGATTAAGTTCTGATATAGGTTTGATTAGTGATGATGATTGATATTGAAAATGAAAATATTAGGTATGATGGTTGATTACATTTTGATTGTTTTATGTGCTTGTAGGAATGACCGATGAAGTTACTCGACAGAGAGGTGGGAGGGACAGTGTGGCACATAGTTCAGCTCGTCGTGAGCGTGTTAGAAACTGTGTCGTACCACCGACACGTAGAAGGGGTAGAATGAAAGAAGTGTCATCCACGGGCGAAAATCATCCAGAGCCCGTGCCCGAGCATGAGCTAGAGATTCATTCCGCGCCTAATCTTGAACATGCTGAAGATGAAAACACTATGGAAGAGGAACATCATGATGAAGAGTTAGAGGAGCAACATGATGAAGAGGTAGAGGAGCAAGACGAGGCAGAAGAAGAAGAAGTATATGAAAATGAACATGAACATGATGAAGAAGTATATGAAGAGGAAGAACAAAGATCATCACCACCTCCTTCACCACCAAAGCGAAAAACCCGTAGGAGAAAGCCGCCGACGACAAAAGGACGACAAAACCCACCAGAAGATGCACCCCCTGGCGGATATGGAGGTGGTCCAACCGACCTTTCATTGCTGCCCAATTTTGGAAAGCACATTGCAGCTGCATTGTGGAAAGGAAAAGTAAGTATTTTCGTCGTTAATTTGGTTATTAGTCCCATTGTTTTATTGATTAATTAATATTTAATTTGATTTGATTTTGTGCAGTAACCGGAACGATATCTGAGGTGCATGAACAATGGGAAGAGGGTGTTAGATTTTACTCTGCCCTCGAGTAAATTGGATTGGTTCTGGAAGGTGATAAATGCTAGTGGACTGCGGCCTCTACTGAAGACAAACTATCCATATGTGGATTGGGGTATTTTGACAGCTTTTTCGGAGCGATGGCAACCAGAAACCGGCACCTTCCATCTACCAGTCGGAGAATTGACCATCACATTGGATGATGTGTCGTGTCTGCTCCACATCCCAATTAGTGGTAAGATGTTAAATCACGAAGGAACGGCATGCAAAATCGAAGAAGGCGCGGATATGTGCGATACATATTTAAACTTTGCCAAAGAAGACTGCTTGGAAGAGTTTGATAAGATGAAAGAAGCGCATTTGTCATTTCAGAAGCTGCTGCAGTTATACCTTGAAAACAAAAACTTTGCAGAAAAAGCTTTGCATGAGAAGGAGAAAGAGGAGGATATCAAATTCTATCAGGATTGCGCCATCAGATGTTTTCTGCTGTACTTGCTTGGTTCGACTCTTTTCACCAACAAAAGTACGCAGTATGTGGATGTGATTTTCCTGACATATTTGCAAGACCTCGATCTGATACACACTTGGAACTGGGGTGCTTCCGGACTCGCTTACTTGTTCAAGACTTCAAGTATTTGGATAAATCTACAAGGCAAGCGAGCGGGAATAATGGTGGTTACAACTGTCTACTTCAGGTAATGTATATTTAGAAATATTCGTACCTTTTTTTTAATTTTTGATATTAATCTAATTTGATTTATTTATTCATTTTTGTAGGCATGGATTATGGTTCATTTCCCCCGTTTTGGAGCTAAATATGTTGACAGGAAATATGACCATCGCAATCCAGTTGCGGCAAAGTTTTATTGTATGAAAGGTTCTCAGCTGCCAGATAAGCATAGAACCAACCTGGATAATATGGGGATGGATGAAGTGGTATGGCAACCCTATGAGGATCATCGCCAATCAAGACCGTTTCAAGATTGCAGCTGGTATTCAGGGTGGATTATGTGTGGAACTTCCATGATCTGTCCACATTTACCTGAGCGTGTTCTCAGACAATATGGACACGTACAGTCCATACCCAGAGCCCCATATGTATCTGCGAAGGTTGGAATGAACCGGTTCACTATTGATGAAGCATTTCAGAATATGTTGGTGGAAAACTATGTCACAGAGGATATGCGGGGACCAAGAGTAACAAAGGGTTTTGAAACTGAGTCTGGCTACATTGCCTGGTTTTATAAGGTCTCGCATCCAAAGATATGGCCTCCAATGGAAGGCAGTCCTCCACGGCCTGTGAATCTTGAAGTGCTGATCGAGGAGGATAACAAGAATGACAAGTTGGATGTGTTTGAGATATGTAGAAAGGTTCGAACGGAGGTGACAGATAAGTTAGATGGTGAGATGACGTTGGAGGATGCAAGGGAATTACTGAAAAAGGTGTGTGATGATTTGGAGCCTATCACAAGTTATTCGGTGCGACGAAAGCGAAAACAAGCGGAAGAAGGAAAGAAGCGGAGGAAGAAGAAGAAGAGCAAAGAAGATGCTGGACCGAGCACAGGAGAACGAATTTATGTTTAAGTTTATGTAATTTGAATTTCGCATTTGTTTTTGGAACATTTATTTTGACCGCCGTGCGTATTTTGTACTTGAATTTGGAACAATGATATGTAATTTGGACTTGAATATTTTATTTGGCTTGAATATTTATATTATGATTATGTATGTATGTGTTTTAGATGGAAATTTGAATCAAATGTTATCGTAAAAAAACCATGTGTCGAAACTCTTGTATGAGTATGAAAATATATATATCAAATAACAGGTCTGAAATTGGAAAAAACTTGCAGGATTGCTTGGTTATGGTAACCATGGTAGATTACAAAAATAACAGGCATTAGTGATTCTGTAGAACACTACTTTGTCATGCAGGTGACGAAATTTTGTCACACTGACTCAGTGTTCGTCGTCTATGTACCGAACCTGTAATTTGTGTATTTTTTTTCGTCGCGCAATCATCGAAAAATTGACTCACTCAAATTTTTTCAAAGACATGTTTAAAAGACCTAAAGAAATGTCCTGAAATTTTTTTGGACATTCTGTCGTTTTTCATTATGTCATGTAGGTGACGAAAATAGTTACACATGCTGCATATTTTCGTCGTCTGTGTACCGAACCTATAAATTTTCCATTTATTTCGTCGCACAGTCACCGAACTTAGATTATGCAGGAATTTTTAAAAAACTTGTGACAGGTTTGCATTATTATATGAAAACAACATTGAAATACTTAACATTAAGATAATTAAACATTGGAATACAAAATTAAACGACAACAACATAACAACAACAACACCATGACATTAAATCTAAAAACTACATAAACTTCAAATTTTGCCTAAAGTACAAACCATACGAATTGGCTCTGGGTCAGCTTCAATGGTGTGAAACATGAAACCAACCTCGTCGTCGGATGTCAGCTCCTTCAAATGAAATTTCACCTCAGCATCATCAAATCCAACGCTTTCGCCTGCTAGATCGATGTAAGATTCATAGTACGCAACCTTTTCAACCTTGATCTGTTTCCCGAACATGAATGCATACATGTATTCAATCTTATTTTTCAACTCCTGTAGACCTGTTATGTTGTTCTTCAGTTGAAGGTGAAACTCTTTTTTACCAGTCAATTTGATAGCAAAATCATAACTTTTTGCTAAATAATTTGAAACCCAACGATCTCCAACACTCATTTTATCCATATTTCAAAAAATGAAAGCAAAACAAGAGAAAGAAGAAGATAAGATTTGTGATTGGATTAGCTAGATGAATAGATATATTTATAAAACTTTTTGTTCAACTACAACCACACAAATTGTAAGTGTCTTAAATACCACAAACATTTACAACCACATAAATAAAATTGGTCACACTACGACCACAAAAAGTGTCGGTCACACTTCGACCACAAAAAGTGTCGGTCACACTACGACCACAACAAGTGTCGGTCACATACATTAGGCCCACAAAAAACAAAATGTACTGTCATGCATACGTGTCGCTGTTCAACCAATATAGACGGGATCATCTTTATTTGACTTTGCCTTCGGGATAAGTGATTTTTCATTTTCAATCTGTTCATGAAAATCATCCATCCGCTCCAAAAATGCATCCTCCCAACTTTCTGCTTCTGGCGCACGATAAAGTTTCCATTGCTTAGAAGTAGGTGGTATGGGACACCCAGGCTTTAGTTTGACTTCAACAAAATGGTTAGGAATTAAACCAAGACATATAATTTTTTAGCATGGATCGGACGGTGGACGTCCACGAACTGGAAAAAAGGTCTCAGAAAAACCAATTGTTGGAGAAGTCAACTCAACCACCACACGACCGTATACCGTTGCAACGAGATGCCCCATATCAGGAAAGGTGAACCATTTATCCTTCGGCGCAACGCCGCTCTTCGGCATTACCTTTGGAGGGTGTAACCCATCAAGGATGTACTGCAAACGCTCCTCTGTCTTATAAAACCTCAAGTAATCACTCCTAAACATGGTTAACTCTCTAATAAGGGCCAAACGTATTAATCCTTGACTGTCCTGACCCTTACCGAGACATTGAGCGACAACCCGAAATCCACAGTGACCATCCGGTGCCACATCAATAATATCCTCGATATATGGATGCATGAAACGCGGCATATACCGAATATCACGAATTCTCTTGCCGGGTGTTGGAACTGGAGTTGAATGACCGATGCGGGCAGTCTTCCTTTTAGGTCTCGATGGTTTTGACTGTGAGCCTTGTAAGTCAGGAAATTGACGATCCATGTGCTCCCAATGTGATAGTGATATTGCGGAAGAACTGTCACTTATAGCTGACCTCCTTCTTTTTTTTGCACCCTTTGTATCGCATTTTTTAACTGGTGCATTCACCGATGTTGTTTCTGGATATGCTATCAACCGCAATTCGTCTTTGATTTGCAACTTCATGTCATGGTTTGCTAATTTAAACCGTTCCTAAAAACAATATCAAGTTAGCATTTAAAATTATGATATGCAAATTCAATAATTTTGTCAAAATAAATTTACCTGAATTGCATTCAACTCATCCAAGCAAGAAACTTCGACTGCACCGCCTTCTTCATATTGCAACCTTTTCCAATGGGTGTTCACCTCATAAAGCCTAATTGGTAGCTTGCGTTCAATCTTCAATGCAATTAAACAAGCACATGGTAAGCCGTATGTTCTCTTTATCACACACCCGCACTTCTTTCGATTTCTACCACATTCCCTTGACCTCAACTCTTCGCCACGAATGAATTTTAACCCCTCCCTCGAGACATTATAGATCAACCTCGAGTACAAAAAATGGTCTTTAAAATGGTGTTCTACAGCTGTAGTACTCTGTCCGAATGACGTCTTGATCTTTGTAAATTGATTTCCAAGCATCTGATGTATTGCATCCCAACAATAGACTAAATCACCCTTGCAATCTTTGATAGTTTCTTTTAGCGATCCATGTTGAGACTCAACCCTATTGGTTGTAGTGTTGCCCATGTGCATAACTTGGTTTGTCCATGCACTAACAATTTTCTCCTTCACCGGATCTAAAACTGTCTCATCAACATATTGCAAAAACCTTGGAAATTTAGCAAACACTCTCCTAAACTCGACAACTGCATGACTGTATGCCTCTTCTGAAGTCGACTCCACAACTGATTCCCATTGTAATCTGAGAGTTTCCAGTAAGTCATCCATTTTCCGATCCTTTGCTCTACATAAATCTTTGAACTTCGCCCTTATGTTTTTATAAACGTGATACCGACACACCATTGCAGTTGAATTTGGAAAAACAGTCTCAACCGCATTCATCAGCGACTTGTCCCTATCGGTGATAATCACTTTCGGCATACCCTCGTTATCCTTAAGAAGACTCCGACACGCATTGAGGGCCCATTTAAAATTGTCTTCTCTTTCATTTGTGAGAAATGCATAGGCAACATTGAAAGTCTCTTGTGTCGAGGTTACACCAACTATCTCAAACAGAGGCATTTTATACTTGTTGGTCTTGTAAGTCGAATCCATCAAGAGTACGGTCGGAAAGGTGTTAAACAATTTAACACTATCAGGATGTGCCCAGAAAATGTCCTGTAAAGTTGTCGACTCACCATTGGTTCTAAACTTGTGCAAGTATTTGTGAGCTTCAAGACACTTCAACAGTTGTTGAATTTCAGTCATTTCACCCCTAAGATCATGTTTGTATCTTTGACGCTCGTTGTAGATTTGCTTCATATTTGTCTTAAGATCTTTATTCTTCTCCTTCAACGTGTTCAAAATGATTTTCGGAGCCACCAAGTTCCTTGTCAACTGGTGGACACACTCCTTTTCCTCTGGTTTCAAACGTCCGACAAGAATGTGACCTTCTAAATTTTTCGCCATCTCATGGTTATGCTCACCAATCACGACACTTAACTTCCACTCCTGAGACGACAAAAAGTATCCTCGTAACCTGAACGGGCATTGACATTTCCTTGTTGCCGTGTCATCTCTCTTCAATTTCCTTTTCGGTTCTTTGTAGACACCGCCTCTTTCGCAACCCAAAATGAAATACGGCTTCCTATTATGGTTACCGTTATCAGATTTTTCGATCACCATGGAAAAACCAGCCTTTAAAGCCTCCCTTCTACACCAATCAATCAAGTCATCTCGGACCTTAAACAGTGCGGCATTATAAAAATAACTTCCGGTGTCAACGGAAATGCCGTGTGCATCCTATGCTTCATCAATACCAGGTTCAACAACATTACCTTGTGGAATGTCAGGTGCAACAACTATAGCTTGTGGTACGACGGGTGCGACAATCGCTTCATTAAGTATTGACCCGGGTACATCATTATGTTGAGTCAATTGAGCCGGAGGATCGGCCATAACAACACCTTCACAAACATTATACAAAAACAATCAATATACATGGTACCATAACATATGAACAATTATTAAACAAAACAAACCCATGTATACTGAATTTGTCGTACGTAACAACATTTCGTCGACTACGAAACGAAACACAAAATTTCGTCGTCCAACTGACAAAATCGTGAGCATCTGATAAATCTAAAAAAATCACAAAATAAACCGTATAAACATTCCAATACCTGTTTTAATACTTCAAATCAGTGTGGATACCTTCTATGAATGCTTCAAAGTCGAGATCAAGCCTTCAAAACTGCAAAAATCGCCAGAGATCTAGTTTTGAATGTTTTGTGAAAAAGTGATTATGATAGGACAGGTCTGTACTGTCATGCTATATAGGGTAATTTCGGTGCTTACAATACGAATGCCCCTGTTCTCGTTTCGCAAATGACGAAACCTGGTTTCAGTGACTGTGTGACGAAACTTTCGTATTTCATGTGCATATGGTGCCTGCCAATGCTAGCTATCTTATGTTTCCTCTAGTTTCGTTGTCTACGCACCGAAATTTTGTTCCTTCGTTAACCACGCAACGAAACACATTTATAGGGGCATTATAGTCACAACGAGGGGCCTGTGAGCAAACATGGGGGGCCTAAATAGCAATTTTCCATTATGATTCATATTGACCAAAGGCCCAAACCACCTTCCTTTTGATGTCCACATCCTTTAAAGGCCCAACCAATCCACAAAGCCATATAATGACGACTCACCCCGACTCACAAATGGGAAGTTTGCTATTTAGGCCCCCTGTCGTGACCAAAATGCCCTTATAAGCATTCGTATCTTAGGAAATGAAGGAAACAAATTTTGTCACCTAAAAGACGAAATTATGTTAAAACATAGTAGGCTTGCATTGTCGCACACATCTGGGCACAAAACACGCAATTTCGTCTCATAGTTACCGAAACGCCAATTTTTTGAAATTTTGTCACCTAGAAGACGGAATTTTGGGCACAAAACACATAATTTCGTCATCTAGAAGACGAAATTGTGTGTTTTGTCACCTAGAAAACGAAATTGCGTGTTTTGTCACCTAGAAGATGAAATTTTGGTTTTTTGCAATTTTGTTTCCTAGAAACCAAAATATCCTAGATGCAAAAGTGGGGGTATTTTGGGATTTTTGGGGGGCCTGAGATCAACATGGGAGGCCTAAATAGCAATTTTCCACAAATGGTCACTCAAGCTCGTAATGTATACCTGACTTCAGCATTGATGAGTGTCGTTACTACTTGCTTCTTCGTCAATGTCCAACAACTCCTCAAAAACCTCTCACTCTTACTTGCTCTTATAGTGCCTTGAGATTTAGATTGTTTGCAAATATCTCACCATCATTTGACGAAATCTATTTCAATTCGACCTACCTTCTTGATCATCTAAATCATGTTATTTGGTAGATGTGGAAATTAGAGAGAATAACAAAAAAAAAAGGTATTGAGATGCCATTCCATTTAATGTTTTTACATAATTTTTGAACCGATTAATTTATTTAAATATTTTCAACATTCAAATAAATACAATCATTCCAATATTTTGTTTTGTTAATAACTTTTTTATTTGAATATCTGGTAGATCACTTTAAAAAGAGCATATAATATTGAGAATGTCATGTATATTGAATTTCCACGGTGCCCTACAAATAACCTTGCACAAATTCGTTAATTAATCTTTCAAATTTACGAGATTCAAATAAATGATAAACATTTTTCAAAAGTTTTAATATTGCTGCATTTCCAAAATTAAGATTTATAATTCAAGACCTTGATTAAGTTAGAAAAGACTAGTACCGTTCCAACTAAAGGCTTTTGTATCCTCCTAAAATCATATTGATTTCATACAATTGAGCTCATTCAAAATGAATTACAAGAAAAAATAATAATTATGTATATATTGAATTAAGATATTAAAAGACAATTGAACTATACATTCCAAAAAGGACAATTGGTCATGTTTAATATATGTGATCTTAATAAAAAAAATCATATTAACGTGTGCCTTGAGGGCACATGTTAAGACACCTAAATATGAAAATTTAGCATTTTTTTTGCAATATATTGAATATTTAGACAATTGAATACACAACTTTCTGAAGAATATTTTCACATTTATCTCTTTAACATGTGTCTTTAGGGTATATGTTCATTTTTTTTAAAAAAATTAATCTATTTCTTAAAGTGCCCTCCATGCATGATTAATAACTTGGGTAACCGAGTTTTCAAAAAAAAAAACTTGGATAACCGGTGAAATATAAAAAATAAATTAAAATGAGGTGTAATTTAAATAATTAAATGTAAAAAAGTTTGTTAACTTTTGTTTATACTAGTTTTGAGACCCGTGCATTCGCACGGGTCTATTTACTTTTATTTATAAATTATTGTTAAAATATAAGTGACGTCATTTTGTTATTTTTTGTAAAATATATTAAATTAAGTCATTTTTTATTAAAGTAATTGTCCCGTGTATAATTTTTGTGTAATAAATTATAATTAATAATAAAAAATATTTCCTATTCAATTTCTTTTTTTTATTAAAGCAATTGTCCCGTATATGATTAATTTTTTTTATTAAAGTGATTGTCACGTGTATGATTAATTTTTTTTATTAAAGCAATTGTCCCATGTATGATTAAATATTTTTTATTAAAGTAATTGTCCCGTGTATGATTAAAATTTTTTTATGAAAGCAATTGTCCCGTGCATGATTAAATTTTTTTATTAAAGCAATTGTCCCGTGTATGATTAATTTTTTTTTATTAAAGCAATTGTGCCGTGTATGATTAATTTTTTTTATTAAAGCAATTGTCCCGTGCATGATTATTTTTTTTATTAAAGCAATTGTCCCGTGTATGATTAAATTTTTTTTATTGAAGCAATTGTCCCGTGTATGATTAATTTTTTTTATTAAAGCAATTGTGTCGTGTATGATTAAAAAAATAAATTATTAGAACAATTGTCCCGTATATGATTTTTTATACATTAGTGATCAACACTTTTTTTTTGACAAAATTATTAATCAGCACTTGTCCTGTGATGTTTTAAGTATAATGACAAATATTTACCCTGTAATTATTATAATATATATTCATCAATAATGCACTTCTTCTGTATTTTTTATATAAGAGTAAACAAAAATAGAGTAGATTTTTTTATAATAAAAATATAGTAGAATTTAATATAAAAATATATTAAACTAAAAAGTATAATTTTTTTTACGAAATAGAAGATTTGAAATATTTTGAAGAATTGATGAGGACAAATTAGAATTTTTAGTAATATATAATACCTTTTAATATATTGGACCTGTTTGAATTTGGCTTATTTTTAAGCTTATGAAAATAGTTTATGGTTATAATTTATAAATAAACTTTTATGTTAATTCATAAGTTTTTTTCAAGGATGTTAATTCATAAGTTTTCACTGACAAAAATTATATCTTTTTTGAAGATGACAAAAGTAATATCTTTATAAATTGTTTTCATGAATTACATTAAAAAAACTTATAATAATACATAAAAATTTATTTATTTAGATAAATTATTTCGCATAAACTCATAAATAAGTCAAATCAATCAGGGCGATTGTTTTTTTGTTTCTATTTTTCTGTTCTTTTATTTTTAAGCTCATACATAAGTATCTTCTTTTATTAGGTTATTCTATTTTTATTTTTTATATATACGTTTTTATATGTTAGATTCAGTTACTATTTTTTCATTAAAAAAAAGTTAGTCGGAGTACTATTTTTGAAGCGTATATGATTTTTATTCATATTTTTATGTGTAAATTTATTTTAATTAAATTTTTATGGGAAGATTTATTTAATGCTTATCTTATTTTTTTTCTATTTTTTTTTTTAGAGATTTGGTTTCTGATGCTATTTTTATGAGAAGATTTCTTTTATGCTTATCTTTCTTTTCATTTTTTTTTCTATTTTTTTATTAGTTTAGATTTAAATAATAGTTTCTTTTAATATATTGTAAGTAGATTATTTCATGCTTATCTATTTTATTTTATTTTTTACATATTTTATTTTTATGTTTATGCCTTGTTTTGTTCAATTTTATTTATTTCATGCTTATCTATTTTTTTTTTTGTACGTATTTTATTTTTATGTTTATGCCTTTTTTTTGTTCAATTTGGTTTATTTCATACTTATCTATTTTTTTCATATTTTTATTTTGAAATTTTTTCATTAGTTTAGAGATGTAGTTTTCAATGCTATTTTTATGGTAAATTGTTTTTCTATACTTATCGTATTAAAGTTAAAATTACATTTAAAGGCATAAAACTTGGAACACCGTTAAAAGTGCCAATGACAAATTTGGTTTTTTAACATAAGTTTCTTTTAATATATTGTAAGTAGATTTCATAAAAAATAAATTTATTTGCTTATATTTTATTTGGGAGAGGAAGTGCACTTTATCACATTCCTATTTTCTCCATCCCTTATTCTAAAGGTAAACTATACAAATTTTCAAAAGCACAAAGGCCTTTACTTCATGATCAGAATTCACATTATCTTAGTAGAAAAAAGCATGGATATCTTGACCAAAAAAGAGAGAAATGGTGGTAATTAATAAGTGATAAAATAATTCAAATTATATTAATCAGAATCATGTCTTTTAGGATTGTATATTTCTACAGTATGGAGTATGGGCCACCGATTTGATTTCTTCTTTGATTTTGTTCTTATGACAATCAACCTACCATTTAGTTTGGAAGATGTTAGTATTGTAAGACAAAATGAAACATAACATGTGAGTTTGTTGAGGTGGAAAATTAGTCTAAGAAAATCAATTAATTAAATAATGACTTGAAGAAATAAATTTGGTTAAGAAATCACAGTCAATTGTCATGATCCTTTGCCAGTTAGCAAACGTGAATATTGCTGACGTTTGCAAGTTAAATAGTTTTATGATCGGTCAAAGAAACACTTACCATCCATAATAAGAATTCGTGTAATAAGCTGCAAATAATTTTTTTTATCAAAAAATATCTAAGAGTTACATGTTGGAACATAATTGAATCTTGTGCTTGTATTTACTAAAGAGTCTAAGACTTTAGTTCAAATTTGAAAATTTTCGCCAATATAGTACAATAAAAAATAATTATACATAAATTTTACCATAAGTTGCTGTTGAAATAGATAATTCTTTCTAATTTTTCATGAGGTATCTCTCTCGTGATCTAAATTTTGATCTAGAGAGAGTTGCATATAGATAGACATGCCAATATAATTCGTACCCATGAATATCCGTTTGAATTCGTACCCATTGGGAGCAAGTTGTTTAATGCTTCTAATCTAATAACACAAAAAGAAGAAAAAGAAATGAGTATTATGCCATTGAACAATTTGGAACTAGTGGTATCAGAGAAAATCCAACAAGTCCAATTCAAATAAAGCCCACTTAATCTGACTTCTGCCATTATTGCTCGGGCTTGACCTTATTTTGTCCCTTTCTTTTGCGACAACATACCTTCACAGTATCAATAGAATTAAACTAGAACATTGCTGACCAACATATATGGTTGGGTATAGTAAAATGAGTTGATCTTATGGATCAAGATTCCCTATTGTTTTCTGTTTACGCAGTTTTTACGTGGTAAAAAAATTTGGGCTGTTGATTTGAGATCGAATGGTCTAAATCATTTATACAGTAAAATGATTTTAACCATTGTTCAGATTGGATGGTTGATAGTTGCAAAATATAGTTTTTTTTGAAATTCCGGCGCACTGGTAATAGATGTGATATACGATGTTCCAACATCGTACCAACGTAAAACATAATGGACACAGTATAAACAATAAACAGCAGGAAGATAAACAACACACAGTATGTGATTACCCAGTTCGGTGCCAACCGCAACCTACATCTGGGGGATACCAATCCAGGAATGTAACCAATAAGCAATAGTCCTAGACTAATGACAAAACCCTCCAAGTTTATGCCCTTCCCATCTAGCAACTCCCCTATTGTTTACGACCTAGGGTCTTAGCCTAGATCTGAGATGCACCATCTCACTTCCTCTTCCTTGTAATCCCAACAAGGGTTCTGACCAACCTTAATCCAAAGGTTGGGGTATATAAAACATGTGTGAAGACACTCTTCCAGAAAACTATACTCATGCGAGTATACCAAAAGCTTCTATACTCCGTACCTAAAGGTTTTGGAGTGCAAACTACTCTAGCTTCTTACCTAAAGGTTTGGAAGCAGATTACAATAACCTATGTCCTAAGCTTACATCAAACGATACAAGAAAGGCACACAAATCTAAAGCACAAGGCTTACAAAGACACGAAACCCTAAAAGTCTACATTTTGATATATTGGTTTCGGTGAAGAAACTAGGTTTAGCTCCTTCCTTTAAATAGCCGGTAACATGGGCTTCAGAAGATTTAATCCAAGAATATATCCAGCTCACACATTAAAAATAAATCATATCTTAAAAGATTAGATATGTTTTGGAAATAAATCTTCACAATAATTCCTAAAACAATCTTTAAATAAAAGACCTGTTTAGAAAATAAATTCTTTCTTAATGCACACGCAAGGACTGAAGAAAGAGAAAAGATCTTCTCTTAAAATAAAGTGTGCACAAAAGATACCGCCAACTCGCACCAGCTCGCGCGCACACAGCAGGTTCCAATGTTGTAACATTTGATTCAACATCTTGGACAAAGGCTTATTTTACCAAAATGAAGCCAACATTTAAAAACCTCAACATTTTTTTTTTAAAAAAAAGAAGAAACTCAACTCATTTTATTACTCAAATAATTTTTAATACAAGGAGGAATAGACTCAAAAGTACAGCGACGAGGGCCTATAATATGCAACCTTTACAAATTTTACCTCAAAGTTGGAAATTAAAAATAATAAAGATCGAATATTGGAAATTAAAGTAGACTAGTAGAGTATCCCTGTTGTCTAGAAAAGATGGCATCAATAAGGATTTGTGAATCACTCTCGAAAATAACGTTAGTAAATCCTCTTTGTATAGCTTCACTAATAGCTTCCTTCATGGGCAAAGCCTCTCCTTCAAATGTGTTTAGCCTTCCATGAGTGACATTTGATCTTGCCAACAAGAATCTAATATGATAGTCTCGAAAACACCAACCGAAACTTGTTGCATAAGCTGTAGCTTGGAAGCTAGCATCTACATTACACTTCAAGTAGCCATGTCGAGGGGGCTGCCAATACTCCTGTAATATCTCAACTTCTAAATTATCTAACTAATTTTAATTAGAGTTTGTCTAATAAAATTAGAAATTAACTAGAGACGGTTAATTAATTAAATCTTGGAGACCTTGGATTAATTAACTCAAAAACTCAAGTTTCCCTCCCTCTAGTGACTCACCATTCCACTTATCCTCCACCCACTAGTAAGACATGCAATAAACCAAGTCCCATTCATTTTCTAACTTCAGAAAATCTGAATGTTTACACCCTCATTTCTCTTCCTCCCACGCATAGAAACAACAAGCAAACCTCACAAGAGCTTGTCTCTTCCTCACATGCAATCAACCACTCTTGGTCACATGTTACAAACAAACAACAACCTCAATTCCTTCCCCTCTGTACATGCAGCACCTGAACTCAAATCACCTCCTCAGCACTCTTCACATGATCTGATCTTAACCACAAAACAACAACAATCACTACTTCCCAACCAACCCAACCAATGGTATGACATGCAAGAGAAAGACCACCCACAACCAAAATCTGTCCTCAAACAGAACCTAACCACTATAAATACCACCCTAACATTAGTGAACGAAATCATCATCAATCAATTCAGCTAAACACTTCCAAACCTTTTACTCTTCAAAATCGTGTTTCTAAGAAATTGGGGGTTTTGAGTCAAAATCGTGGTGAGCTGTTCGTGGGTCTTGCTAGGAGGATTCAGTAGCTGTGTAGAGCCCAGAAGCAAGGTTTAAAGCTTCAATCCAGGTGGGTTCTTAGGCTAGGTAGCTAGTTTCCCCAAAATCATAAACTTTGCATGTTAACTTAGGATTTAAGAAAATTGTTGTGTGAGGGGAATTAACTCCCAAGTTTCCCTCCATTCTATCTTATATTATGTGATTTATGTTTCTGCACTATCCTAAATGAGGAATGTAGGTGAAACTATGGTAATTTGATGATTTTCGCAAAACAGGGGCAGTTCTGCATGAACTCGCCACAGCGAGTCGCTAGCGAGCGTTTATGGCGAGAAGAAGGTTCTGAGCTGATGAACTTCGCCATGGCGAGTATCTGCTCGCCTCGCGAGTAATTTAGGCCAGGACCTGTACCTTCGCCGTGGCGAGCTGGTGTTTCGCCGTAGCGAGCTTGTGCAAAATAGACTTGTAATCTCGCCTTACACAGTACAACCTGCAACTTTTAATTTTCAAACTGATTTCAACGCTCGTTTTATTTCCTCATCTGAGATAGATAAATTGCAGTGGTATAACTGATATAATGTTAAATAGAATGTTAATCACAGATAATCTTAAGGTATAACTTAGAATTAATTAAGTTGTATGCTCCCCGGGCTTTGGAATAATTATGGTAGAATGATCAAAACTAGCAACAGTCACTTAGGAAGCGATTCTGAATTGTCGCATATGGATTTCCCAATGGGACTATCCATCAGTTTATGTATCGTGAGCTGTATGCCGTGATCGGATCGATCGACGGACAAGACGGGCCTCCGAGATATGCTCACCTCGGAGAATCCTTGCGGTTAAAATGAATAAGAGTTAATTTCTGTGATACACCTTTATTTTCTGCTTTATGTTATGATTATGAATATGTTATGACTGTTTAGGTTTCCCCGGTGTAGTCACCTCTAGGAGGGTAGTAGGACTCACTGAGGCTTAGTAGTCTCACCCCACTCCAAACATTTTTTTTTCAGATAAGCAGGTTGGCTAAAGGTATGCTGGTTGGTGTGCTTGTAGCTGTGCTTGAGGATTGCATTTCATTCATGCTTTCTAGTTTCCTAGTCTTGTTGTGTTTTTGTTCTAATAAATGTCGCTTTTATCGTTGCTTCCGTTGTAATTCTTGTATCAGTGATGTACTTAGCACCTGTGTGTGCTTGAACTTTCTTATGTAATAATAATGACTCAGTATCAATAATAATATTCTACGTTTTATTCTAGATATAGACGTGGGGTGTTATAACTCCGATGCGTGAATAGCTTGCTGCTGTGTAATCCTACCTGTCTAGCTGTAATCTTGGCTTCATTCCACACAAAATTGTTCTTATTTTGTCATATAACCCACAATAACAATGCCATTTTTCCAGCCACTTCCTTACTTTCTCTACAACAAATATAAAAAAATTAAATCCTTAATATTGTTGAAATTTTACAACATTGTTGTTAAAATATGCTCCAACCCCATTGCATTCCATGCTTCCCTACTACCTTCACATTCCACTAACACATCCGTAACTTGTGAACAAAGAGGCCATTCTTCTTGAGATTGAACTAAATGGTTTCTTAGACGTATCCGTGTGGGTAAGCAATCCTTGCAAATTCTCCACAACAAATGTTTTGCTTTTGGTGGTGTTTTAATTTTCCATATTGTCCCCATTGCTTCTCTTCTCTCGGCCCCCTTCCTAATTCTTCTCTTCCACCAATTTACGGTTGCCAGACCGGACCGAATACAAGCCATCTCTTTCTTCATTCCAAATCAATTTATCCTCTTGAATCACATCTAATAACGGGACAACTAGTATACTTCGTGCAACAACCTCTAGAAATGACAAATTATTTTTTCACTATCCCAACGTTTGAACCCCGAAAGCATAAGTTATTGAACATTAAAATTATACACACCTTGAATTTGAGGAGCCTCTATCCATCTTCCCCCCTCCATTCTCAACCATGGGTCATGCATTACTCTTATGTTGCTACCACCTCCAATTAACCACCTACATCCAGACCCCAACACGTACTTCTATAGATTTTCAAATACTTCTCCAAACAAAACTTAGATTATTTTCTAGGCTAGAATCAATAAAAGATGAGAGTGGGATTGGAAATACCTAACCTTGAAAATACGAGTGGCCAATGCCTCCGATTTAGATATAAAATTCCACCATTGCTTTACTAACATCACCATATTAAGCATTTGGAAATTACGAAAACCAAGACCTCCATCATTTTTGGTAAAACATAGTTTAAATTTTGACTGGAAGGATATTCACATTTAAATCCCACAATATTTCGAATAAAATAATACTTAGTGGGCACTTTGACCCTTTTTGTATTAAAAAAGAAAAAATTTAGTAGAAGGAACATGTGAAGAAAAAGGAGAGTAAGTTTTATTATCGGAAATCGGACATGATATACATTTGAGTTAACAATTGAGTTAGGTAAATGGTTTTATGTTTGAGTTTTACTTACAATATCAATATTTTTAGGCTTAAAGGACCTTTTGGTCCCTGTATGTTCCAAATTTTTTGGTTTTAGTCCCTGTATCTTTTTTTCTTACAAATTAGTCCCTGCATGTGCAAAATTTTTTGGTTTTCGTCCTTGCCGTCAGATTCCGTTTAAAAAAAGCTTATGTGGCAGACGGAATCACACGTGGCACTATGAGTAGGCAAATGAAGCTGGTACAGTCACAAAGGAAGGACCAAAACCAAAAAATTTGGAACATACAGGGACAAAAATCAATTGTTTCATTGAAGTTCTTGATTTTTTCCAGAAAAAAATTTCCGATCTTTTTCGGGAAAAATTTTCGATGTTTTTTCGGAAAAAGTTTCGATTTCAGATAAATACAATTTCGGAGTTTTTTCCGAAACAAGGTTTTCGATCTTTTTTCTCGAAAAAAGTTCTGATATTTTATTCGAAAAAAAAGTTCATGATTTTATAACACCTCACGTTAAATATCTAAAATATAACATAAAATTATTATAAAGGTACTGAGTTCATTATTATTACAAAACGGGAGTTCAAATTGCACACACAGGTGCTGGAATACATCGATTAGAACTTAAAAGGATACATCATTAAACAGGATACAACAAGGTAGTGAAAAATATCAAGGTACAACAAAAAGAAACAAGATATGACAAGTATCAATAAGAAACATCGTGGAAAAGGGGAGAACAATTCCAATGCAGCCGGAACTACTCAATGGTCTGCTTTTTCCCGAAAAAAGATCGGAAACTTTTTTCCGAATAAAATATCAGAACTTTTTTCGCGAAAAAAGATCGGAAACTTTTTTCGGAAAAAACTCAGAAATTGTATTTATTTGAAATCGAAATTTTTTTCCCGAAAAAGATCGGAAAGTTTTTTCCATAAAAAATCAGGAACTTTCGCGAAAAAAGATCACAAACTTTTTTTACGAAAAAAATTTGGAATTGTATTTATGTGATATCGAAACTTTTTTCCGCAAAAAAATCGGGAACTTTTTTTCGAAAAAAATTGAAATTTTTTCCCGAAAAAAAGAAAAAAGATCGGAAACTTTTTTTCCGGTAAAAATCATGAAATTTTTTCCGAATAAATATCGGAACTTTTTTCGCGAAAAAAAATAGGAAACCTTGTTTCGGAAAAAACTCCAAAATTATATTTATCTGAAATCGAAATTTTTTCTCGAAAAAAGATCGGAAATTTTTTTCCAGAAAAAATCAGGAACTTCATTGAAACAATTGATTTTCGTCCCTGTATGTTCCAAATTTTTTGGTTTTGGTCCTTCCTTTGTGACTGTACCAGCTTCACTTGCCTACTCATAGTGCCACGTGTGATTCCGTCTGCCACATAAGCTTTTTTTAAACGGAATATGACGGCAAGGACGAAAACCAAAAAATTTTGCACATGCAGGGACTAATTTGCAAGAAAAAAAGATACAGGGACTAAAACCAAAAATTTTGGAACATACAGGGACCAAAAGGTCCTTTAAGCCATATTTTTATTATTAAATTAACTATTTTTACAACATTGGGATATAATGATATTTGAAGCGTATCAAACACTACATATAAATATATCTTTTAATCAAGATTTGAAGCGACATATTGTAAAAATTCAGTCTATTTCGCTAAACTCAGTATCCATAATTAGTGACAATAGATTTCCTCCGGTCAATTTGCCTCAGGACGGCTCATGTGATAATCCTCACCCTTACTTTGTGTGACCTTATAATTTTGTCCCTTTTTTGTTGTTTAAAAAAACAAATTTCTAAATTACAATTAAATATCATGTCATATTTTATTTATTTATTGTAAAATAAATTAAAAATTTTGAATAGATTTTGTCCACAAAATACTCCTGTGTATCCAACCAAACTTTAAAATGCCTAGTAATTGTGGTTGTATAAAGAAAAAATATGGATGAATGTTTAACCCATTTAGTCGTAGTTATAGTTAACCCAAGGAGTATAATATTTATTGTCCATTCAAAAAACAAAAACCTTAATCCCAAAAAAAAAAAAAAAAACAAACAAAAACCTTTGTTTGTGTGACCCGAATTGCGATCTACCGCCATGAAGGTAGCGGACATGCATGTACCGGCAGTATGGTTATTAAGAGAAAGCTTTCTCTCTGTGCAAACTTAATACGTCAGGGGGATTGGAACTTGAAGTTTCAAAAACAATTTAGAGTCAATCTTTTCAACCCTTTTCTTCTATACTTCACTCTGTTTCACAAAGAAATAGTGCATATCTTATAAGAACAATTTTCCTTTTGGCATAACCCAAATCTATGTACTATTATATATTATATATATATATATATATACGGAGACACACACATAAATAATAAAAATTAAAATATAAAAAATTTAATTACAGATATTAATTTTTTTATCATTTAAATTTTTTAAAATTTTATGTGTGTATGCAGATTTATATAGTTCAATTATGTTTGTATCTATACAAATATTCCTCGTCTTAAACTACTTTTACAACAAATGAACTTACATTGAAAAATAATTAGACAAAAATGCCAATTTTAGTGAGTAGAGGGTGAATTTGGTGCAAAATGTGTTGAGTGTGTAGTGATCATTTGCAACTTGCAAGTGGACCAAGGTCCAGGGAGGTATATAACTATGGATAGCAATTAGCAACAGACTTCTCCATGCCCCAAACTTTATGCTGGCTACATTTTATTTATTTTTTATATTAGGGAGGGATGATACTATGCAAGACAGAACTATATAAAATAATTCCCCATACATATATTGGATCTGCTGCTCTTCTTCTTCGCACTATACAGTATGCCATATCTCCCTTACCCAATTATTAATTTGCAGGTTCATAGGCATATAAATTACATAAGATAAGAGAGCTAAGGCTTTTCAATTATTATTTTTTCAATTATTGTCATTGCTTCATTTTTGGAACTCTAATTTTATGAATAGTAGTACAGTAGCAGATTCTAAACTGACTATATATATTATATATAAAAATCGTAGATATTTAAGTTTCTCGACTTAAGTCCATTACCCGAACCAATATCCATTAGATCGTAGGAAATTAAGGTGAAGGGGATGGTGACTTAAAACCAAAATAAAGTGGGATGAAAAGCTGTTCCATGGCCCATTAGGTGTGTGATAATGGAAGTTGTACGTTCTCATCATCCTCTTGGGTTTGGAGACATCTTCCTACTCCCTAATTATTTATTTTTGTTCACCTTTTCCCTTCCTAATTAGTATATGTTGCTTCAAGCTGCAAATGGCAGCATAATTTTGCAAGCAAAGCATGACTTAGACATTTCAGTATTCATTCATTTCAAGTGCATGATCAGTGATCACATGTCTCACTACACTGCCCTCTTTCAAGGCATCATCATATTATCTCACATTTTACTCACTAAAGTTTGCAACAACCATGGATATTAATTATCTTCATATTAGTTCATTGAAACTCATGACAAATTTACAAGTGATTTTATTTTATTTTTAACACAACCAATTAGGCTTGTAAGTGCAGCTTAGTTGGTAGCTGTCGGAGATATTGATTTGTAAGAATTTAACCCTAATTATTATTATTATTATTATTATTAAGAATCAAGATTAAGGGTACTTTTTAAACACTTCGCCTTAATTTTCTTCCTTTTTGTGTTTTTGTTCGACTTATAAACCTGGTCTTTTTCTTGCCCCTTCAGACCTAGTCTTAAGGGTGGTGCTCCAACGTTGCTACCTATGCTCTTCTTTGCACCATTCAAGACTTCTTCTCCTGCAACATACATTGAGACAAAAACCCAAATCTAAAAATGTTGGGGAGTCCGATAAAGCGCGGGAGAAATATCAAGGTCAATTGCTCCACGACCATAATAGAGATGGAGACGCTATATCTCGTCCCAAAATTTAAAGATATTAGGCTAATGAGTCATCTTAATTATTTATAAATCTAACATTTTTTTTATTCATAGTCGATGTGTAACTTAACTACTTGCGTTTGAAATAAATAAAAAAAGGACCCACCTCTCTCTTTGGTGGTACACAAATCTAAAATCTTAAGTACTTTAAATATAGTAATATTCGATCCTTTTCTGTTGTTTTGTGCTTGCATTTATGTTATTATCATATTCCTATATTGGCTTTACTTCATTGATCATTTGGGCTATGGTCTGATATGATTTTCTGATTTTGAACGTTTGCATGAATGAATGTTAGTAAGAGAAAAATATAAGAGATTTTATTTTGTGCTTGCATGCATTCTTGAATGTGTTCTTAACTTTTTATTACGGTTTTTTTTTTGGAAAAGTTTACAACACATTCATAAGACTTAGAGAGAGAATTTTTTAAGATAATTTGTTCTACTATTAAAAAGGAACGGATGTAGTACTACATACCATTTTGCTATTTTAAATAAGTTGTATTTGAGACAAAAAAAATTGTCTCGTGATTTAATTTAAGATAAGAATTTTAAATTTTGTCTTATCCCTTATTTTTAGTTGGTTTAGTCGTAAAAACAATTTTAAAATCAAATGTTACGGTATAAATTATTCTATTCAGTTTGTTATTTTATAAACCAATAAATTTCAATATTAAGAATATTCTTTCCGTTTCAAATTATAAGCAAAAAATGATTAACAAAAATTAATGTATTTTATATAAAATTTAGTTTAAATGCATTAAATTTTGTTGACTTATTTTTATTTATAGTACTCCCTCCGTCCCATTTTAAATAATTTTTTTTTTGACTTAATGTACTATTCATTTGACGTGTTTTGACCTTATTTTTCTACTAATATATACATGCCAATATTAGCATATGAGATGTTGTTTGATTTGTCTCGACGAGTACTTTTAAAATATATCATTTTTATATTTTTTAATAATAGACAATTAGAGATATTAACAATTAAAGTTATGCATTGGCAAACGTATCAGAGGTCAAACAGATCATTTATTTTGCGACGGAGAAAGTACATTTTAGAACGGAAGTCAACCCTATGTTATTTGTGCATATTAAGCTTAAGAACCTAACCTAGGAATCAAGAACAAATGACCAACATCCAACGGAAAAAGGAGGATACCAAAATTGGAACTGGTTCATACCGTAAAGAACCTATGCTTTGAAATCAGAGCGCGTTGGGTGCACGACAACTCTTGGAGGGAGGTGTAATAAACGCACCATGTAACTTTCTGGGGAAATCATACACTGTCTCGGCACTTCCCAGGTAAAATAACGGGTTCCCAATACCAATCAAAGAAGCTGAAAAGACTAATTATTTCCATGTCACGTGACACGTCATTAACCGACATGTCAGATTTAGAGGTGTCAAAAAAGCCCCATATTGAAAGGCCTTATTTTTGGGCCCCATGTTAGGCCCCAAAATACTAAGCCCCACTTGAGTAGTTTTTTTTGTTTTGTTTTTAGGCCCAGCCCCCTATTCTTAAATTTTACTTTTGGTCCCTCTATGGGGCCTAATATTGGCCCACAAAAAATATCAAATAAATTTTGTGAATTTTTTCTCGTAAACTTTTTGAGTATTTTTCTCAAAAAAAATTCTAGTATTTTTTTCTCGAGATTTTTTTCTCGGAAACTTTTTCTCGAAAACATTTCGAGTATTTTTTTCTCGAACACTTTTCGAGTATTTTTTCTCGAAAACTTTTCGAGTATTTTTTTCTCGAGAATATTTTCTCCGAAACTTTTTCGGAATTTTTTTCTTGAGAAATTTTTCAGAATTTTTTCTCGGAAACTTTTTCGGAACTTTTTTCTCGAAAACCATTCGAGTATTTTTTTCTCGAAAACTTTTTGAGTATTTTTTCTCGAGAACTTTTCGAGAATTTTTTCTCCGAAACTTTTCTGAAATTTTTCGAAACTTTTTTCTCGAAAACATTTCGAGTATTTTTTCTCGTAAACTTTTCAAGTATTTTTTTCTCGAGAATTTTTTCTCGAAAACCATTCGAGTATTTTATCTCGAAAACTTTTCGAGTATTTTTTCTCGAGAACTTTTCGAAAATTTTTTATCCGAAACTTTTTTCGGAACTTTTTTCTCAAAAACATGTTGAGTATTTTTCTTCGAAAACATTCCGAGAATTCTCAGATTGTTTCTTTTGTTTTTAATAACTTAATGTGTGAATTCTAGGTACTTTTATCAAAAAACTATCATTTCCGAATTTTTTGGAATTCTCGATTCCGAGAATTCTCGGATTGTTTCTTTTATTTTTAATAACTTATGTGTGAATTCTAAAAAAGTTTATCCAAAAACTCTCGTTTCCAACAATATTGAGGCTTTGGGGCCTTAGGGGCCTATGTTTTATTTAGGGGGCTTGATATTTTTGGGGCCTATATAATAGGGGGCCTATTTATGTTTACATATTTAGGCACCCTTTATATTGGGGCTGGGCCTAATTTTGATTGGCCCCCTAAATTGACAGCTCTAGTCAGATTGATAGCATAGAGATTTGACACGTGGAAGAATCTCACGTGGGTGAAGACGTAAGTTGGACCAAGTTTCTGTCATATTTCCCGGGTCCCATAATAAAGATTACATAACCCCACCCACCACAACAAAATACAAATGCACCCCATTCCCTTCCATTAATTTTATTTTAAATTAACACAATATACTCCCTCCGTTTTCATATATAAGAAACAAAATAAAAAAATTTAAAGTTTTAAATATAAATAAAAGTCTACTTCAATTATTAAGTTTTATGATATTATTCCAATTTCAACCAATAAATGCAATGTTTTACATTTTCCAAGAAGGTATAATGCGTTTTTTCTCATCGGTTAATGTATTTTAACTACTTTCTTAAAGAAGAGTTTTTTTGAAAATTTTCTTATATACAAGACTAGAGGTATATTTTTTTTTTAAAAGGAACGCCAAAGTTAAATAAATGATCATGTAATTCTTACGTTGGTTGTTCCTTTTTTATAAGACTTACATATAATTTCATTAATTGATTAATTAATTATATAAATAAATGGGGTGACTAAATTTTGGACAATCTTGGTTTGAACAATATTGCATATTTAGTTGAATTGATTTAGTTAACAAAATGATATTTATAGACTTATTATTATAATATAATTAGTAAAAATATCACATTTTATATGTATGTAGAGATTAAAATTTGAATTTGAGCTCTTTCATCTATTTATCTTAAGATCGAAAGGATTTTTCAGGAACAATTGTAGAACCTTTCGAAGTTTTTGGTAGGATACAATTTGTTTCTTGGAAGTGGCTATTGGCTAAAAATGTTAATTCACCATGCCTATTTTATAAATAATGTGTTAATCCTTGTGATTGTATAACTAGATAGTTTTGGGTGGTATAACGCTAGATAGTCCAACTGAATTTGGCTTTGTTTTTTTTTTTTGATAGGCAATGTTAGTTGTTAGTATATTACAATGTTAGTTTTTCTCTTTTGCCAGGACTTAAACCCTGGACCTCCAACTCCTTAACCCTTAACTCAACTAGCTTAACCAATCGAGCTACCCATCCCCCCGAATTTGGCTTTGTTTGTTTTTGTTCGGAATGAGTACTACATATATTTGTCTTACCATAGTTGACCGAGTATTTTTTTGTACTATTTCCTTATATTTTATTAAAAAATCAGGAAAAAATTATACTACAAAAATATAATATCCTAATTACTGTGAGCTTAGCTAAATTAATATAAATGTTATACTATTATTATTATTATTATATATATATATAAGTTAAATTTTAAACCACAAACACTTTATTTATTTTTCTTAAAAATGAAATTTATAGCACTAAATTAATTTAAAATAAAATACTATATCACGGTAAAATAAAATAAAATAGTGTACTCAGCAAAAGGATTAGTGCATGTTGATTAGTAAAATGATTACGGAGTGAAAGGGCGCCTCTGTTTTGCCGCGACTGAAACAGTCCCACGTGGCGGTCATATCAAATGGGCCCCAAAGCCCACAAATTCGTTATAGGAACACATCCCTCTTCTATCAACTCAACCTCTTCTAATCTAACCCTCTTTCCTAATAATTTAGCCCACTTCTTTCTGTCTTTCAGACATTCAACTTTTTTTTTTTTAGTTAAACTCGTATATTTTAAGTGTGACAATTTCTATAATAATATTTTTGATAATTATTAATTGAATTGCATTTATGAAACTACATTCATTTTTTTAAATAATTTAGTAATTAAAAATTTCACTTTAAAATTAAATAACTAAAGTGTTTGTAGTTGAATTTTAACTCCAACTTACATATTTAATGTAATGTTTTGGAATACATTTATTTTATTTATTTCAATAACAAGGATTTTAATATACTATTATTTTATTTATGTATAAGAAAACATTGTTGTATCTAGAATTTGTAGAAAACATTTTTAAAAAAAAATAAAGAAGAGGGCCGAAGTCCAGAAAAAATATTAAATTACAATAAATTTAGGGGTCTCTATCTCAATTGTAAAAATGAATTTTATTTGACAATATACGTCCAAGTCATAACTACACGGTTTTTTGCATAAAAATTGCTTTTTAATTTTTTTTAAACAATATTCTAAGTTAGAAAAAAAAACCAATATTTTAAGAATACTTGTATTTTATTTATTTATTAATTGGTCTTAATATTTCCCCATATAGAAATTATATATTATTTAAAAAATAATTTCTCCAATCTATATATACCCCACATCCATTTTCCATTCCAACCTTAACTACGTTTCACTCTATCACCTCCTCATACACAAGAAGACCTTCATTCATGTAATTGTAGTGTGTGTGTGCATTGACCCATCCTACTTTGCTTTACTTTCCTCTCAAGTATTCTTCTTCTTCTTCTTCTTCTTCTTCTTCTTCTTCTTCTTCTTCTTCTTCTTCTTCTTCTTCTTCTTCTTCTTCTTCTTCTTCTTCTTCTTCTTCTTCTTCTTTCCTCTCCTAAATTGATTCACTCACTATCATCACTTCACATATATAATTCATTATCCTCTGTTTCAACTTTCAACAACAAGCTAACTCTAATAATCATTATTAATTAGTATTAATAACAGTAATCAATATGTTGCACTGTTTGAATACTAATTCAGGGAATCTAGCTTCTGAGAGTTGCTCTTCCGACATAACTGTTTTGGAAAGACAAAGAGAAAGAATGAAGTGGCAACAACATGAGCAACAGAATGAACAACGTTACTTCTCTGGAAATGGATTTAACAGTAATACTATGTTCTGTTCTTCTCTGCAACAAGTTGTTCAGAATTCTCAAGATTCTTCTTCACTTCCTCATTTTCTGCCTCTTCAAATCCCAACCGTTGATGTCACTTCTTCTTCATCAATTTCAAGAACTTTCAGCTGTCCACCTCTTCTTCCAGACCCTAAACTCATTGATTCTTCTTCAATTGGAAAACACAATTCTTCTAAAAAGAGAAAATCTGAAAAGCTTAAGGTGTGTATGTGTGTGTGTGTGTGTGTGGAAATTGATATCAATGATCTTAAAATAATAATTATATGAAAATAATATTGAATTTGTTGATTGTGGTTTAGGTTGTTGGTGAAATTGAAAACAAAGACAAGAGGATCAAAATTGGTGGTGCTGAGGATGGTGAATCTAAGATCACAGGGAACCACAGTGCCAAAAAGAGCAACAGTAATAATAACAAAGAAAATTGTGGAGCAGAAGATAATACTTCAAACTCAAAGGAAAATTCAAAAGTTTCTGAGGTTCAAAATCAAAAGACTGATTACATTCATGTTCGAGCGCGTCGCGGCCAAGCCACTGATAGCCATAGCTTAGCTGAAAGAGTGAGTAATATAAATAATTAGAGTGAATATTCATTTTGGTTTTGGTGTATGAAAAAAATGAAATTAATTTTAGTCTTATATATATATCTGAATTTTGATGCAGGTGAGAAGGGAAAAGATTAGTGAGAGAATGAAGTATTTACAAGATTTAGTACCAGGATGTAACAAAATTACAGGAAAAGCTGGAATGCTTGATGAAATAATCAATTATGTTCAGTCTCTTCAAAAACAAGTTGAGGTAAATTCAAGAATTAGTTACTTAATTAGTCAGATAATTATTTTCATTAAATTCTTAATTTGCCTATCACATTGATTGATCCATTCATCACAAATTAATTTATGTTCATTTGACACATGCAGTTCTTATCAATGAAATTAGCTACAGTTAATCCAAGTCTTGACTTACATATTGATGATCTATTTGAAAAAGAGGTAATGAATGAAATTTCAAATTGAAAATTTTCACTTTTCACCTTATCTTAATTTTACTCAAATTAATTAAAATCTGTATGTAATATTAATTAATTAATTAATTAATTAATATATTCTTCTGTTTGATTTGATTCCAATACAGGTGTTTCCTACTTGTGGTGCAAATGCAACTTTTCCAGCAATTGGAATATCATCAGAATTGAATAGTAACAATCCTTATCTTCAATTCAATCCACCACAACAATTTGTTCCTTATGGTGGATTAGATACTGGAATGAACCCTACAGATATAGGTCTTAGAAGGAGTATAAGTGCCCCTATATCCATTCCTGAAACTTTTATTGATTCTTCTTGTTTCTCTGTAGGTTCACTCTCTCTAGCTGTTAATTTTTTGTCCTTATATTAGTTAGTGTTCTTAATGAATTGGTAGATTTGATTAATTTTAATCTTGTTTATGTGTTTTTTGCAGCAAATTTTACCTTCTACAACATGGGAAGGTGATTTCCAAAATCTTTACAACATGAATTTTGATCAAGCAAGAGCAACATCTTTTCCTTCTCAATCTCAGCTATTTACAGGTAGATAAAAATTTGTGTCTAGTCATAAACTCACTTTTTAATTAACTTTGTATCTTTAAAGTAGAAAGTAGAGGCAAAAGATAGTGGAATTAATATATGATGGAGACTTTACATCCCATTGATTTTTATCAAGCATAGAAATATACCAAGGCCTTTTTTATTTTTCAATAATAATAATTTATTTTTAAAAAAAATGGATCTGTTAAATCATTGAATTAATCATACAGCTGGTTTTCTTTTTTATGTGTAACCACTTTCCCACTACTTTACTCTCACATAATGGTTAATGCAATGTAAGAAGACACATATGAATTAGGTACGCAAATATTAATTTGAGAAAATAAAAATAATTGACTATATCAGTATTGTATTTGTGTCAATAAGTTAGATACTGAACACGCTTTTAATCTAAAGTGTTAGTACGTTGTAGCATGACTCTGATATTTTGTTTAATTTAAAGGGAAATGAATGATTATTTTAGCATTAGGCTATTAGCATGACAAAACATGCATTAGTAGTATGGATCAAGTGATAAAAGCACTTATTTGGCAAGTTAATTGTTATTATGAAATAAATTGGATAAGAGGTAGCTATCAGCTTCACTTTTTGAAATTGTAATTTCTCTAGCAACTTGGATTGAGGACCAGCAATAGCATCAATCGTTTTCTTAAGGCACAAAGTGGATTACAACTAGAGGGTTGTTTCTGGTTGCCAATTCACAATCTCCCATTTTAGAGACCACTTAAAATCATAGAAAATGATAGTCTAACACTACTAATGGGATGTGTGAATAGCAAAGAGATAGAAAAGTGATAGATATATGTTATGATATGATTAGAAATTAGAAAGAATTTTATTTATAGATAAAAAAAGGTAGAAAAAACTGTAAAAGTTGACTTTGATATATACATAAATGAACATAAGAATGTTGTAATACTAATTATGGAAATATTTAATACTATATAAACTACAAATTTACAAAAATTCTAAAAGTGTTGTTTGACATTTATGCAGGTCTAGTTGAAGCTGGCAATCTAAAGATCGAGATGTAGAGCAGAAATTATGTGACCATTCGTTGGATTAATTAGCTTAATTACTCCAAATGCCTCTTATCAAGATTCTTTTTTCTTTTCAAGTACATAGCCTTATATAGTAATCAATTTGTCTGTATACTATTCCATAATATGAATAAAATCATATTAATTAATACCTGTTAATTGACTTTCAGTACCTTATTTTACACGTTTAAATTAAAATATAATCAATTAATTAACATAATGGCATTATGTGTTATGTAAAACAAAAACAGTCACGGATGCAGATTTCCTGCCTAATATTCACGCAAGTCATACTCAACAGTACGGTTAACATGAGTAACTGCATAAATAATGGAATTACTGCGTTAATTCCGGATGCAAGGGTGAAAGGTGATGTTATTTACTCAAAACACACTAAAAATATCTAGGATGCCTTCAAATCCAAATGATTGAAGAAGTAATAATAGTCAAAGTGTCAAACTAATTAAACATTCCATTTTTCTATGTACCAAATTAACCTTAAATAATCTGTGATTGAATTAAGCCTTATCCATTTAATTGGATAAAGTAAAAGGAAAACACTGAACATGCTGGAGGGAAAGAGGTGGGATAGTGGACCATGATAAAGTAGTGCTCAGTTGATTAAGACAGTGATAGCTAAAGCCATAGACTTAATGATGAATACATAGCTCTAAATATGCGGTGGTAAGGAGGGTTATGGGCAGACATTTTTATGTCTTCAATTTATTAGAATCATATTTTGTCTCTGAATGTACCCAAAAATTATTTATGAGTCAGTTCTATCAAAAATATCATTCATTCATACTTATGTGTCTATAATTGAAAGGATAGATCCTCAACCAAGTTCTTATATGTTTGGATTAAAATAACTGTAGTATAGACAAATGTCATAACATCTATTTTTATATCCAAGCCTCATTATCAAGATTTCCAAGTTGCTCCTAGTTCAACTTCAATGGCCCTTATTTATTTTCAACTCAATCCTTAGTAATTGGGATCCCAATGGTTTTGTGAGTTTCACACTAGATGACATATAATAGTAATTTACAATTGAGTTAAGACAAACCAGTTTTATATGGTTTTTACATTTTTTAAATTTAATCTTTCAATTTAATCTTTCAATTTTAAATTTACAAAATAACGTATTAGTCTTTTAAAATTCAAGAATGGCAAAATCTTTCATAAATATATTAACATTTTTCTTTAGAGCATGAATGACACAAACACAATTGACCGACTCTTAACATTTCACTTCCGTAAATGTCTATTTAGGTCCTATTTAGATAAACCGCTGATTTGCAGCTTATAAAATGAAAGCTCTCATGTTATATATAAGTTATTTTCGTAAGCGAAAAAGTATTTTTATAAGATATTTAAGAGAATTTAAGAAGATAAGCTTTTTTTTAAAGGAAATTTAAGAAGATAAGCTAAAAATGACTTAGGCGCATGTTTTTATAATTTCTCTCAAACAATATCATAATTAAGTGTTAATAATACTTATAAATAAGTTCAAATAAATTAATCCAACGAGTCTTTTATTCATTTTTTTTATATATCTTCCCAAATTGTTAGCATATTACGTAATACTACTACTAATAAATAATAATAATAATAATAATAATAGGAGTAGAAGTAGAAGTAGACCATGGTTGTTGTCTTAACATGCATGAAAGCAGCTTCTCATTTCCAAAGTTTGGTTGTATCGACGGTTAATTAGGAAGTAGTAATACATTTTTAATACTATTTGGAGGTAACAAAGTACCGCAGCCATATTTCATTTTCAACGTATTCATAATTGTGACATCGGTGCACCTGTCTCCTTCACAGTGGAGATTTTGTTGATTCTCTGTTCCTAAGGATAGGGAGAGATTTTATTTCATGTTGCTTTCAATTGCCCCATTTTTAGCTTTATGTGAGAATTTCTTTTTCTTTCTACCCTTTCAATCACATGGAGGGCTCTTAGCCACAGTCCCAAACATTTATCATATCATATTATTATAATAATTAAATAAAATCAACACAGATTCCCTTGCTATGTATCAGCATGTAATCTCTATTACAAAATAATTTCAAAACCAAGAATCAATGTTAGTTAGCTTCCACACCTTAGTGTTGTGTCTTATTCTTTTTCGAAAAATTCTAAATAGGCCCATGCTGGATCAGATTTGGAATTTGGAGTATGAATATTTGATCCACATACCTTCTTAAAATAGGATCAATTGACATCATTATCAAATTCATACACTTATTTTTTTTTTCACAGAATATGAAATCAACAACCCCACTAGATTGAAACTGCTTAATTATGACGTATTATTGTATTTACAAAATTTCATGCAAATTAAAAAATTATATTTTATGACACTACTTTCAGGGATTTCGGTGACCTGCTGTAGCATATCTACGCAGTAGTTCATCTCGGCCGCACATTTGTTATCAAATGGTTCAGATTCATTTAGTATTGATTTGACAGTTTTTAATTTTGACCCTTTAATATTAATCAGACGGATGACGGTAATTACTGCGTGAAACCGCTTGAAAATGTTACAGCATTAAATCTTATTCCTTACTTTCAGACCTAAAGCACAAAAGCCCATAAAAGAAACCTAAACCACAAACTTGGGCTTTTACTTAATAGGCATTACAAGAAATAGCACATTAAATTAACTGATAAGTGACTAAAATATAAAGTGGAAAAATGAAGAGTTTTTATTTCAACGAACACATGATTTAATACGAGTTGTTAATAAGGTGGATAAGTAGGAAGATCAGAGTTCGAACCCCATCCCTCTGTATATATAATGCAATGTCCTACCAACTGAGTTAAGCTCACAGAATTGTTAATACTCACTTTTTTTTTTTTTGGTCTTGGATGAAGTGGTAATCCACTGAAATTAAACTCACACACAACTGTGAGGTCCCGGGTTCGAACCCGGGTCATGACGTCCGACCTAGCAATTTCGACTTTTGCCAGTTGAGCTAGGACTTCTAGACGTTAATACTCACTTTACATTTGATTTAAAGTATAATTAATGTATCATGTAATATTTCCATTTGATTTATTAATTGATAATTAACAATACTCACTTTAATTAGAGATATTGGATCCCTTAACCAACAATGATCAAGTTTCAATTTACCACGACCATTTGTACTTTTATGCTTCCTTACTGGCGGGTTATGGTGCATAAGCTATGTTTATGCACCGTGCATATAAATACCCAAAATTGCTTAGCGCACCCCCAGATTTCTAGTGCACCCCCCAGATTGTTTAGCGTACCACCCATAATTTTAGGGGGTGCACTAGAAATTTGGGAGGTGCGTTAGAAATCTGGAGGGTGCGCTAAGTAATTTGGGGGTGCATTAAGCAATTTTCATTATTTATGCACGGTGCATAAGAGAAAAAGTTTATGCACCATAACCACTCCCGCTCCTTTATACATTAGATAATAACTCAATTTGTTTTACTGTTTAAAAATTAGACATTTACTTCATTATCACTTGTGCTTCAACTTGAACTTATTTTATGAGAATTTTTTTTAGCACCCCGTAAGCCTTTTCGCACGCCCGGTAAAATTTTAAAATTACCTCTGTCCGCTAGTTAACTAGCGAACAAGTTTCACTGTTTGAATAACTGATGGCTACAAAATTTCAAATTCAACTACGTTTGAAGATATCATGCCCAACTACATATTGAATATTCACCCTTCTAACATTTTGTGAAAATTTTTTATCATTAAGTCTTCGTATTGTGTATTCTCCAAGAGATCATTCACAATTTCTATTAATACTAAGCTAGTAAGACTTGATTATTAATCATGATCTTTTTGCTAAACAATTTAAATTTTTGTGTCGCTCAGATTATTCAATCCTTAAGCCGGATACCATGTCTCAAAAAAATCGCAAACGAATTAACACAACAAGACACATGCATATATAAAAAATTATTTTTGTATGGAAAAAAAAATTGTACAAGATTATGCAAAAAGTTTGATAAGTTCTTTTTTTTTTTTTTAAGTAAATGTTTGATAAGTTGAACATAAATAATCTTTTACTGGGCCTGTCCTTCTAAACGTTTGATATTACTGGGCCTTGATGCTTTCCCAACATTTGTATAGAAACTATTCCACATGCTTGTAAAAGCAAACTATGAGACAAAGGCCATGAATGATAGATATGATAGAACTAAAAATCACAACCATTCTATAAAGAAAATAACAAGTGAACAACATAGGTAGCCAAACAATTGTTGCATTCAAGAAATGAATATTTTACAATTACTTCCAAAACAAATAAAATGACCATGCATTTCCAAATGGAAAGCTGGGTCAAAAACAAACCACAACATATGAAGTTAGATACATAACGGTTACAAAACAATGCAGATTTATACAGAACACAATCTAAATCCACTAGACGATTGATGTATCACCAGCATCTGTCAATCAAAGAAACAAAAATGCTTCAATATACTAAAATCAGTTGAAAAAATATGATTAAAGAGAATAGTAAGACTACAAATCAGCACCTTTTCCAGGAACAATGACAACAGGTGCTGCTTTACAGTGGTGAAAGCAATACTCACCAACACTTCCTTGTAGCACACTGAATAAAAAAAACCAGAAACATATCAATAATATTACGCCTGAATAAAAGATAAATGGAGAACAAGCTGTGCCGCTAACCCTAATTATTCAGAATAATGGATAATTGCTTGGCTCAGAGAATGAAAGAGAGACATAAAGGTTTAGTCCCTTATACACACCTTTGAAACAAGCTTCTGCCTCTGGTCCCCAAAACCACAGCTGCAGGTTTAGTCCTCTCTGTTTCCTTGCAAATTACTTTTCCTGCATCACCTTCCACAATCCGAGCTACTGTTTTCACCTGTGTTCACATTATCAATATCATTTAGATTAAGTTGAATCAAATAATAGATTGCCAATTTGCCATAAAATAGAGTAATAATGAGTGATTCTCAATCTCAATAGAAGTTAACCAAAGAGTTGTGTTGGGACTTTTAGGGGAACTTTTAAACCAATTGGTGAATTACAATATTGGACTAGTAGTAAACACACAACACAAGCATGTTTGAACATTATCTCAAGTGTACGATTGTCTTGCATCTTTGATCCAACACTAGAGACCACTCTCGCTCCCTACCATGTCGAATAAGGCGCTAATAACATTGTTGGGACTTTTGGGAGATCCTAAAATACTGGGTCTGATCATTATATTGGACTATGTATGAATTAACAATGCATAATTTTGAACACCAAATACGTAAAACATCAAATATATAGATCTTCTCACTTATATGTAGCTCAATATCTACTTTTTATTCTGATGTAGGACTTCTAAACACTTAACACTTGTACAAATTGAAGTCACAAAAATTAGTATTCATTATTTTTAGGAGTTAAGCCTAACTAAACCCTTAAAAACCGGCTTGCACGTGAAGATTGTCATTTATAAACTCATGTTTAGACTGTGTGCGTGGATATAAATGGTGAGCAGTCAGATAGCGAAAACCTAATAGCAGCTGGCCAACGGATGTTGTGATACCCTCTTAAAATTGAGAGTTATGTCTAACTCAATCCAACAAAATCGACTTGTAAGGTGAGAATTGCATTTACTTATAAACTTATGTTCAGACCATCTCACATCTTATTCTTAACAAAGTAACAAGTCTAATCTTACATATGAAAAACTAATTTACTTAAATATAAGGTAAAATAGAGAGACACTAACCATTGCAACTTCAAAAGCCTCAACAGCTAATTTCTCCATCAGCCCCTGAGTCAAGTCGTACACAACTTGGTTCTTCACATCTGCAACAAAAATATTTCCTTTATTTTATTTATTTATATTGAAGAGAATGAAAAATGTGAGAAGGTAAGAAAGTAAAGGAACAAACCAGAAACAGCATGAACAAGGTGGATGGTATCAGCAAGTCTGCATAGATGAATAAGAGTCCAATCAAAAGCATATTTACTGTTTGGACCATGATCTATGGCTACAATTATATCTCTTCCTCTTCTCCTTTCTCCTGATTCTCTTTCAAGCTCTGGCTCAGGTACTATTGGAATCAGAGATGGAAGTTTCACTTCTCTGTAGTTGTATTCTTCTACATCTTCCATCACTGTCTCCATTAATTTACAATAATCTTCACACAGTTTTTGCTTTGTTTTTTTCTGATTAACTCTACTCAAACTTTCAGAAGGTGGTTGATAACTCTAATACAGAAATTAATTAAAGGATAACTTTGTGTCGTTTTTTTAATGAAAAGTTCTCTTTATTGGTTTCTTGGTCGTTGGTGTAAGTTTGTGTCATAAAATTGTCGTGTTCAAATTGAAAACTTATTTTATTTTATTTTATCTTTAAGATATAATAATAAAATACACAAGATATTTATATAGACTATAGCACATGCATGATGGTGATATTTATTTTTATTTGTCTTTCTAGAACCAAACATACACAAAGTTTTGTGTTGAAAATTGAAATAACACTGCAACACTCATGCCACTTCCATTCACATTTTAATTTGATAATAATTGATAGTATATTGTGATGGCAGGGAGTAAGATTCTGTCTGATAAATCACCCATCATCAACAAATTCAAGGATTTGTCTGTTAATTTTGTTGTTGTGAGTAAAATCCTATTATTCCTTTCCAATCACTCTTAACTGATCCATGAGAAAGAACTTGCAGACATATTTAGCCTCCATGTCAAATTTTGAATGTTGGGATATGATATATATCAGCTTATTATATGCAGGGGGATTTATATGATCATCAAAGTTTGGTTAAGGCGATAAAACAGGTGGATGTGGTCATTTCTACCGTGGCTCGCTCCCTGCTTGCTGATCAAGATAAGATCATTTCTGCAATCAAAGAAGCAGGAAATGTTAAGGTACATTCAAAATTGTCATTTTACCATATGATAATTGTCACATAGCATCTGTTTGGTTTGGCGGTGGAATGAATAACTATTCTATTCTCGCGTCCTAGTCTGCATTGACCGTGCTTTTAGGAAGCTTGAAATTGTAGATTATGCTTAACGTGCAGTGAAAATGTCGATGCAGACACACATAATATGAAATGTGATATTGTTCTGATGACTAGTATTTTGTTTGACAGCGGTTCTTTCCTTCGGAATTTGGAAACGATGTGGACCGGAGTCATGCAGTTGAACCAGCAAAAAGTGCATATGCCGCTAAAGCACGAATTCGGCGCACCATTGAAGCTGAAGGAATTCCTTACACTTATGTGTCAAGCAACTTCTTTGCTGCTTACTTCCTACCCTCTTTGTCACAGCATGGAGCTACAGCTCCCCCAAGAGATAAAGTTGTTATCGTAGGAGATGGAAACCCCAAAGGTGAAAAAAAACTAGAGTCTAGAGATACAGTTTAATATTGAATTTCACTCATTGTTCTAACTAATATATTTTGTTTGGTTGATTTACAGCTATTTTTAATAAGGAAGAGGATATCGCTGCTTATACGATTAAAGCGGTTGATGATCCAAGAACCTTGAACAAAATTTTGTACATTAGACCACCAGCTAATGTCTTGTCCTTTAATGATCTGGTTTCTCTATGGGAGAAGAAGATTGGTAAAACTCTTGAAAGAATCTATGTTTCAGATGAACAGCTTCTGAAGCAAATTCAAGGTTAGTGATAACTGATCTTTGTTCTTCATATTAATTTAATTTGAATATATAAAAACAGTAATAACTAACTTGTTTAACTTTGCTTGTTTCAGAGTCGCCACCTCCCTTAAACATGATGCTGTCGATTGCTCACAGTGTGTATATAAAAGGGGATCATACTAACTTTGAAATTGATGCATCATTTGGTGTAGAAGCTACAACTCTCTACCCTGATGTGAAATACACTACCGTAGATGAGTTCCTTAATCAGTTTGTCTAAGATTCGAACACTGATGTGATTTGTTGTTTCACTAAAATAAATCATGTAATAAGTTGATAATATGAGACTCAGTAACTGCATACGCATGTAATAAATTCTGTGATGTTCCGAAGCCATCTTAGACAAAGATTAGAAGTTAATGATGCCTATGTAGTATTATAAATAAGAAAAGTGATAGTGTCAGTGCTATACATGAGATTGGACGACTTCATTCGAAATTTAATAAATCAGTTTCAATCATCTGATTTTTACTAACAATTTAAATCGTTTCGACTGTCATTTTTAACAGTAGAAAATCCAAATTCCTGAACAGTTTCTGTGTTTGTCGTTACCTTGATCAACGATTACGAATAATAGTTCCATTACTAACATGGCATCCACTTTGCTCCAGAGCCAATTCAAAAAATCCACCACCACCAATACTAGAATTCACACATGGAGGTGCAAATTGCAGAATTATATCTCTCACTGTTATCAAACCAGTAACTTGTTCATTATCATTCATCAGAAAACTGAAATTGCTATTAGTCTCTGTCATATGCTCCATTACTTGCTTCAGTGTATCGTTTTTCATGTTGGTTACCGGTGAATCCACTCTCGGTGTTAAGCTGTTTTTCAGGTTGAGACTTCCTGCCATGTGATCAGCACGATGATCATGCTCAATGGTTGGTTCAGTGTTTGTCTTGTCGGTCTTTGTGCGAACAAATTCTTCGACAGTTAAAATCCTGTCATCGCATAGAAACATGGTATCTTTGTCATACTAGTCATATTGATTGCTGACAGTGCAAAACTTTTTACTCTGACAATGTATTAAAATTAAACTCTATTTCATACATCTATCTATTCATAGGCTGAAAGCAAAGAGCGAGCAGATAACTTACTTTCTATTTCGAAATAGGTCATCATTCTTTACAAGATTAGAAATGTCACTGTTCCTCACATTACCGAGGAGTTTCTTAGTTTGTCTATCTATAACTGCAACTGCACAAGTTTGGTTCTGCCAGAGCAATTTCAAAGCATCTGCAACAGTTTGGTCCCCAAATACACAACTAGGATGTTCTTGGCCTACAAATCTGTCGAATTACGAGAAAGGGTCAAAGCCATAGAGCAACATATCACATTGGCAATTTACTTAAGCAAATTAACCAATTGATGCATGTAGTCTATGATATGTACTAAAGTATAAGATTTTAAATACCGGAATTGTGACAAGTTCTTGCTTGCAATATTGTCAAACCAGTCTAGTTCGCTTGATTGAAGAAGTAGTTCGACTAGCGAATTCTAGCATAACAGAAAACACAATACTCATCCTGAATATCTCAATTTTCAATAAGATGCACATATATTTGCTTCAACTCATAACTTGATCGATACCTGTGTAATGAAACCAGTGAGTGCAGCATTAGGTTGTTTTATGACAGGCAAAACTTGCAGCTTATGCTTAGAAAGAAGTAGCAGTGCATGCAAAATTGTGTCATCCAAGTGTACTGGGAGAAAGGGTTCCCAGAGGAATGACTTTGCCAACTCGCCAACCTAGTAACGAATAAGAGAAAACTTAGGTCCACTTTTATTTGTTGTTTTTACTATTCTCTAATTACAATTATTCAACACATAAACTATGTGTCTAATAGCATAGAAAGAATCATTTTAATCTTAAATTTAAGTGAAAAATGAAATTCATGTGGCACATTACCTAAGTTTTGTCCTTAAAAAAGAATGAAAACATGGAAATTAAACCTTGGTTTGGCCAATCTGAGGGATCCGGTCCAAGATCGAGAATAAACCATCGTTCTCTACATCCTTGAGATGATTATCAGTGGCATCTTCCCTTATATTTTCATATTCCTTGAAAATACAAAATGCTCAATGAGAATGCTATGTGTGTCATTAGAATATACAATACAAAAGTGACAAATATACCTCAAGACACCAAAGAACAATGTTTGGAAAAGCGATGAAACCAATATAGCGATCAGAATGTCTGATATCAGTTGTTTCAGTGTCTAAGACATCGACAATGACAGCGCCAAAGGTGTCCTTTTCGTATAACATATGAATTGCATCCCTTATAGTGTTTCCAGCTTTTATTTCCAACACTTAACATAAGAAGGAACAAAACAACGTTGGAGGGCATTGAATCACAAAACAATGTTGTTAACAAAATACTAAATGTAAAAAGTAGTGCCTACCAAGTGAATTGTTTATGCCGGATATTGAAGTAATAGGTATGTGATCAAGACATTGTTGGAGGGCAGTGCCAGAATCAAGCTGCACACGCTGATCATCATTATCTTCCTTCTTCTCACCCACTATTTGCCTAGATTGCATTGTCTTTGTTTCTTGTTCTTGTTCTCTTCTTAATTCTCTCTCTCTCTCTCTCTCTCTCTCTCTCTCTCTCTCTCCACCAACTTAGGCCCTTGTGACTAGTAAAAAATACAAGAATTTATACGTGTCAATCTCTCACTAATCTGATCTTGCAATCATGCATTGACATAGCTGATTTTACTTTTTCTATCTCCATACATTAAAAAAAATGTTTGGTATTATTTACGTTCTGCTATTGTCTCTTTTCATCGCATACACATTTATACTTACATTATTATCCAATCATATTTCATTTTAATGTCACAATATAGTCGATGTTTTTTGAGATAATTTAATAGTAATAATTACTGTTGGAACATGATGATAGTTGGAGGGAAAACTTGGTAGGAAATAAACACAAGTGTGAACCAATGTGTGGTGTGAATTTTGAAAAAGTTCTTAAGTCCCACATAGGATAGATCACCAAGAGTGATAGTGTTTATAAGAAGGAAAGTGACCTTATGGTTTGGGCCCCAAGGGGTACCCAGTTTTGTGCAACGGAGGAGCACTCACACAATGTCAAATATCACACGCGGGCTGGGCCGGGGCATGGGCTTGGTGATTTATTAATTTTTTAAGATATGAAAATTATTATTTTCATCAATTGTGTGTGCTTCATGTTCCGTTTCTTTCCTAAATTGAAGCACATGATTAGTGTGCATATTGACCAAGTTAATAACGGATACAATCAGCGTATATCCGTTCGTTTGCGGTTATTTTTTGACGCGTGCGTGTCCTACAATTAAGGCCCACGATTCTGAACTGCACTATCTGATTCTGAACGATAAGCTCCCACTAATCTCTCATAAACCTTGCTTGCGCTATATATAAAGCATACATCAGTTTATTTTTTCGGTTCCATTTCTGAGTTCTGAAATCAACTGCTTTCTTTCTCTTCCTATTTTCTTTCTTCGCAAATATTTAATTCTGTTTCTTGTTGTTTCATCGATTGGTTTCAGTATAACCATATCAGAATTAATACTTCGTATTAATTATCGAATTGATTCATCGAATCAATATTGAAAGGTGTAATTCGGTCCGAATTCTAAAGTGCATAGCATTCGGTATAAAAATTTGAGAAGGCTGTTTTATCCTGGAGACTTCGCGGTTGATAGTCTACCTTGCACAATTTATTGGGTAGTGCCGCGAAACGTCTTAAAGAGAGCGTATCGATCCGCGACTCGGCCAATATTGTTTTCAGTAGCAATTTACTAAAACTGTTTCTTTTGAAAAAACTGATTTCTGTTTTATTTTTAAAACCGAAAATAACAATTACAACAAAGTATATGATAGTTTAATGAAAAAAACTTGTAAAATATGATCAGATGATTACATAAATGTGTATTCGATTAAACACATTCTAGTAAGAGCTTCTAAACAGAAAGATGATGCTAATGAATCCATGCCTCGTGTGCGGTCTATATATTCAAACTATGTTATGAATAGATTGTTTGTCACAATTTTCATTCATTCAAGTAGTCAGCAACTCAAAAGTTGTTAGATCAAGCTGATTTATCGAGCATAAACTTAGAGTCGTGCAATGTCGATCAAATAGCTCTGCCATGCAATCTTGATCCAAAGGCTCCAAGATGCTGATTACGTGAAAGCCTAGAAATTCAAATTGGTTTATATATAGAGTTGCAGTGAGCAAAGCATTTTGCATTTAGAATCCGCGGCGTAATACTAAACATTTATGTTACTTGGAGCAACAAGTGATTAGATTCCTTATCAACACCATTCAAAATAATAATTCATTGATACAATAATTTAAAATGAGTCCTATGCAGTTGCAAGGGAGGGGATATGGAAACTTTACAGCTCACATGCTCAACCCTTCGATTTATTTTACTTTTCTGCAACTTCACTTTCATAATTTATTCATTCACACATTCGTTCTATTTTTACATGTAGTGGGAGAGCTCTCCTATTTTACACATGCCGCTTTCTCTATTCAACATAGCATTTTGCAACAGTTACCATTCTGCCCCCAAAGATGGGAAGGAATGTTCCTTGAGATGCTTCTTCCGGTGCCTTAGGGAAACCAGCTCATGAACTAATCACTAACCATTGTTTATATGACAGTCCCATCTTCTATTGTTGCCTTCTCCATTACGATTGTGATTCCTGATCGAATGTAGAATCCATCTTCTGATCTATCTGCTTCTTGAACGCCCTACACATAAAGCATTCGAGTTTATAAGCATGCATAAATAGGATATTTACGATATGTGCTACACAAATGTATTGGATCAGAAAACTACTAGCTGATATTAAAGCTTACATCTTTGTTTGCGATGATGACATCTTTCCCGATCTTTGCATTCTTGTCGATAATGCAGTTTCTTTAACAAAGATACAAACCGTGAGTTGACAATAATCAATAAATTCAGTATGCGAAAATGCAAATTCTTTATCTATCATGATGCTGATTGCTGATTACATATCTATGTGAAAATGATAATTTTTTTATCTATCATGAGTAACAATTACTTACTTAATTTTGGTATTCCTTCCAATCCCAATAGGGACCTTCCCTTCTGCAAGTAGAGAAGCAATTTCGGATTCAGTTTGGTAATAGTCTGCTCCCATCATTACAGTGTCCTGTAAAAGGTTATTTTATCTTAACTTAGGATTAACCATTTAATGAGGGTGGTTTGGAATATCGAGTCTAGAATATATGGTAGTTTTACCTGAAGCTCAACACCATAATCTAAACGTGATCTTTCACCGACAATGGAGTGTTGGATTGTACATTCTCTCAAGAAACATCCATGGGAGATAATGGCATCCACAACCTACCATCAAAACGAAATCAACACAGACAGAATTAGCAAGACATGATGCTCCGACATACTTAGCACACTACAAGATAGATATATTCTCGTACCCGTGAGTTGTCAATCTTTGTTGGTGGTAGGAATCCTGGAGATGTGAAAATTGGTGTCTTTGGATCATAAAACTCGAATTTTGGACTCTGCGAGAGAGTAGCATAAAGCAGATATTATAGTAGTTTCAATCAACTGAACTGAACAAGAACACTGAAAATTTCTTGCACCTACCTCTTTAGTAAGAGCAAGGTTAGCATCGTAAAAGGATTTTATTGTTCCAATATCTTCCCAGTAATCTCCGAAAAAATATGCCTGCAAAACAACAGTTTTTTTTTTCATTGCTACCTCTGGTATAGGTGTTATTAACTCCTTAAATGGATAAAAACATTTGTAAGCAGATACTTTTATTGGAATTCCTCTTACTTGAACATTGTGTTCCTTTATAGCTGAAGGAATGATTTCGGATCCAAAATCATTAGAGGTAGGATATCTCCATTTCAAAAGCTTGAGTAAAACATCTTTCTTGAATACATAAACCCCCATAGATGCAATGTATGGTGAATTCAATGCATCTTGTGGTGACAACCCAAGACGAGAGGTATCTACTTGCTGCAAAATGAGGATGATCAACTTATTTTTTGGTTTCTGATAGTGAACAGTCTCGGTATAATTACCAGATAACAAGAAAACAGAAAGAAGGTGCAATCATTAATGTATGTTATTATGTTGTGAATTACCATTGCTTTCAGATCAGCGCCCTTTGGTTTTTCTGAAAATTGGACGATGTTGCCTCTGTCGTCAACCTTGACCAACCCATAATCTGATGCACGACTGAAAAACCAGGCCATTAAATACGTAAGATTTGTTTGCAGTGAATCGGTTGTTTTAATTCACTCATTCTAGAATGAAATTAAGTAGAATACGCATCGTGCATAAGCAGCATAACGATATGTTACCAAGCAACAAAAAGAAAACATTCTAACAGCAGATTGAACTCACCTGTCACCCACAGCAGCACACGAAATTGTAATATCGGCATTTCTATCAACATGACTCTGTTTATTTGTTATAGATGAATCAGAAAACTATAGAAAATGAAATGAAGAAACAACTCATTCTACAAAACAGTTACACAGTATACCTGAATAAGGTCCATGTAATCCATTCGGTATAAATGATCGCCTGCCAAGATCAATACATTCTCGACGTTTATATTCTTGGCATCCTACAACAAAAAATAAATTACTTATTTACAAGCTCAAATTGGAAAGTTATATTAATAGAAAATAGGGAGGAATGTTTATTAACCAACCTCAAATATCCAGGTAAATTGTCTCACAGCATCTGCAGTTCCTTGAAACCACTTATTTCCAGCCTCTCCTGGCGTTTGTGTCGCCGCCAGAACCTATTGGGAATTTAGATTCACTATAATTTGTCATCATGAATCATGAATAGAAACAAACTTGAAATTGGTCAACAATAATCACCTCCAATCCCACAGTACCAAAACTTATTTATTCATTTTATGCAAACCAAATTACTTAAGTTTTGTTTCTTTTGTCGAATGTTATTGTAGGACGTTATTGGCAACTGTCATGTTCATCTCAAAACACATTGTATGAATATCTAATTATTAATAAAAAGGAGAGGGAAAGAAAACTAATTTCCACCCATTTTCGTGATGGTGATGCATACTTACCTCCACAAATCCATCCCCAAAGTTGATGCCATTTCCGAAATAGGTGCGCGCAATGTGACGGTTGAGGGAAGCAGAATTGAACTGAGTTAGCACAAATATTTTGTTGATGCCACTATTGATACAGTTGCTCATTGGAATGTCTATAAGCCTATAGCATCCTCCAACAGGAACCTTAAAACAAACATAATACACAAAGCATCATCAAAATTCACAACACAGAACACCAAAATTGTTAGGATTCACAGACAATTATATGCAAATATTCACTTTTCAGATTCATTTAATAATTGATGTATCTAGTCTATATTATACATTCATTAAACCTAAAAAATGAATATTTGCTTATAATCAAGACCAGAGCGAGTATATCATAACATAATCTCATTTACCGCAGGTGTTGCAGCTCGTTTGGTAAGAGGATATAAATGTGTCCCTGGTCCTCCTCCCAATACAATGGAAATAACATTTTTTGGATCAGCCCTTAGTCTCATAAATGAAGGCACTTGCAAGTTCTGAAATTCCTACACACTCACAATAATCATAATCATATATCAAATCAAAATGTAGCGACATAATTGACACAAACAAAGTAAAAATAAAAAATACCTAATACTAACCAATCTTTACAATTATGTCATATAATGAACAAAATTCAAAGTTTTTTTTTCTTTTTCTTTTCTTTCAGGATTGGAATTTGGAAAGTTGAGAAGCAAAAAATGAAGGCCTGAATGAAATTGAGCTTACCAAGGAACCTTTGGGGTCATCTGAAGTAAGAATAGCAGATAAAGAAACGTGTTTGACATTTTTCTGGGTTGTGAACCTTTTATTCAACTGATCCTTGACCCAGATACTATTGTTGAAGCTTTCTTTGATTCTTTCCCCAAAAAAAGAACCTTTTTTAGATTTTGGAAAATGGGTGTTGGCTTTTAAGGTCACACAACCAGACGCCATTGCAGTGACCTCAAGAAACTAAGCTGTTTATGAGTTTTTTTAAATGAAGGTGAAGAAGAAGAAGATGAGACAGAGTCAATGGTAGTACTCAAAAGTCAAATGAGTTTGGTGAAGAATGTGAATCTAAAATAAATGATTGAAAGCAAAATGATGATTAGAGTAAGAAGAAATGTGATCTGAGAGTGATGATGAAGGAAAGGGAGTTGCTTTTATTGGAGTGTGAGCAAAACCTCTCACGAGAAATCTTGAGATTTTTTGGTAAAGAATATAGATCAATTTCCCAAAAACTATACTATATAGTATAGTTTGATTAATTCATATAGTCCAAGTTTGCAGGTGTGTACATTTGAATGCGGTCGCTATAGTGCACTCAAGCTGCAGTTAAGAAATCGTAGCTGTTTGATCAATATCAATTAATGATTCTAATTTTAATATAGTTTCAATTTTTTAAAATATTTAAATGTTGACTTTTAAATTTAAATCGTCTGATCTTGATTAAACGTTCTTGATCTTGCTGATTGCATGTAGTCAAGGGGTGCGGCTGCACCAAATCTAGATCTATTATTTACACATGAGAATCCCATTAACAAACAAAGGACTTGTCATTTTCATGCCCTGCCCTTCTATGTCAATAAAATTTTGATGTGAACTTCTACGGTTGTTATTTGCTTCAAATGTGTTGTAACAATACCCAAAAATAAGTGTGATTAAGTACATGTTTGACATCACAAATGCTTTGTTTGAAGAATGGTGAGACACTTTTTGATTTTGCAAAGACTATGATGACTCATTGTAATTTTTGTAAATTATTGTGATACCAAATATGCATTTAAGTAAATGAGAATAGATCGATTTAATCACATATTCATTTTTAATTTCTTATGCGAGTAAATGATTAAAACTGAATTGATGCGGTTTACAATTTATTTTCTGAAATCATGGTTGAATCTATTATTAATATTTAAAGAGAATATTCAAAAATTCATTTAAAATTATGAGTATTATAAGTTTTTCTAATTTAATTTATTTTTATTTGATTGTTTTCATTGTTGCAGATCAACAAGATTAGATGGAGTACAACTTATGTGTAAATCTTAGTTCAATTGTCAATTATAGAAATTATTAGGTTGTATCCGTGGTTTTCCGTGATCAAATTCATGATTTCTCATTTGTAAGTGTGAGTTTTATGTGATATTTAATATTCTATCTATAAATAAAAGAAAAGAAGATAGAGTTCAATTTAGATTATCTATTAATATTATTTTTTACATCTCTTTCATATAATTAGGTCAGACGCAACAATAATATTCACCGATCATTAGTGCAGAATTTGTGTCATCTAAAGTGAACAATTCACTTTGGAGTATAAAGTGAATAATATTAGTGATTGATTAAAAAATCAATAGTTAAATTAATTTTTTATTTCTATAAATATATCATATTTTATTTTTAGTCCTCCAAAATTTTTCTTCAGACAACGAGCCTTCAAATATTTTCGATCAACAATTTTTGTCAATTTTTTAAGCCAACTCATGCGTATCATTTGAACTTTTGAATAAGTCAACTGTATGTGATATATAAACTTTACACTTTTAGGGACTAAACACTTATAGAGATTATGAATAAAAGATATTATAGATACATCATGATAAATAATAAATTTATTAAAATATTAATTTTCCACATTGCATTATTTAGTCATTTTAAAAAATCAAATCCTTTTAATAGTAAAATAAATCACGGTGAAAAATAAGCTTAATTTTGTCGAATTCACCACAAATTAACAGTAACAATTTATTTTTTCTTAAGAATGAATCCATCTATCTTTAAATTTTATATATCTCTCTTCAATGTATTTTTCTCATGCTTTCTCTCTTCTCACACTTATACTTTATTGCTTGAGGAGAGGCATACAACATAGAGAATCCTACCTCAATGAGTCTCCTTCCTTCAAATAGGGCATGTTGCATACTTTGGACGGTTCTCGTGAACTGCAACACATACATAGTTGGTCCCATATTTACCTTTCTTCTTGATCTCGTGGTCCACCATACCTTTCACATTCAATACAACTCTCATATATTAAATAAATTATACTATACACCGACACTTAGCAAATCGAAAAGATCATTTCGTGCATTAATATTATATAGTATATGAAAACTATTATGATATGAAAATTTACTTATTATTTTTTTAACAATACTTGATTGATAAATATATACTTTAATTAATAAATATATAATTGATCTTATGAGAATATATATATATATATATATAATTTTGCTTTGAGGGTCAATAAAAAACAATGATAAATTAATTACAAGAAGAACAACACCATGCATTAAATTTAATATAAAGTAAATTTTAATATACACAAAAAGAAATATGTATTTAGGATGAAGTTGGACTAAATATATGCATATATACATTTTTGCTTACAAAGAAAGCGGAATATATTTACAAGTTATAGTTTAATTGATAAAATATTTTGAAATTATTAGACCGAACATATGTAATATCATAAGTTTAAATCCGAAATTTCTCATTTGTGTGTGCTATATACAATAATGAAGAAGCCAACATATTATATATAACCATCAATGAATTGGGCATAATAGTAAGAAATTTGGGACAAAATTAGTAAGAAGAAGGCCAATGTATTAACTATCAATGAATTGGTATGCGTGATTCGGATGATTTGGTCCAATTAACGAATGAGCTGTCCAAAAATGTGAGGTAAAAGAATTACCGTAAGTGGAAGTGTATTTTCGTATACTCCATAATCATTTTATACCAAGCAAAGCAACACAGATAGATTGGTGTTGTGAGGGAAACTGATTTTCTACTGTTACAATAGAATGTTGTAACAGTTATGAACCGTCCGTTACAATTGTGTGGTTGAAATTGTTTTCAATAATTTGATAAATAAATTATTTTAATTCGTCTAATTTAACAATTAATGGCTGAAATTCCTTACGGTAGGAAAATTGTGTGAGATAAGGATTATTATAAATGAGAGGGATGGATGCATGCCTTATTTAGGCATTTTTAGGGTGATTGGGAGAATGGGGTTTTTAACACTTTTGTAGGAAACAAACAAAGTGCATGATGCTGCCTCTCCCTCCTATCCTACAGAAGAAGTACAGTACTAAATGTGATGGCCTTCTCTTATTGCTTCCTTACTTTGTGACTCACTCTCCTCTCCACCGTTCAATTCTCCATAAATATCTCAGACACGGGGTTCCCATCTCAGACCGTTCAATTCTCTTATTGCTTCCTTACTTTGTGGCTCCGTCACTACTCTATCAATTTAAATCAACGAATATCGTTATTTTCCGATAAAAAGAAGGACAAAAAATGAATAATAGTCATTTTAATTTATTTAATTTTTTGAAATGGAGAACTCTAAGAACAAAAAATGAAACTAAAAAACGACAATTCGAAGGAAAGAAAATTGCAAACAATCAAGTAAAAAATCTAAGTCCAAGTGAGTTGGAACATGTATTATATTTTTTATTTAAAGTACCATTGAAAAACAAATATTATATTTACCTCTCTTATGATATTAATAATTTTAGGGGTATACTGTAAAAAAAATAGGGATAATAAATATATAAAGTAACATAATTTTTGAAAAAATTATTAGGTTAACATAATAAAAGACAATTGGAGTATTAGTGTGTCCAAGATAGCTTGTTTTCATAAGATTGTCTACATTGGTTTTAGAAATTGGGTTGGTCCCAATTTAACCCTATAAAATCAATTTGTAAGGAAGACTATCCTTAATTATATAAATAAACTTATTACATTAGCAAATATAAATCTAATTATTTAATTTAATTTTTTCCGTCTTTTTTGTTTTGTGTGGCCTACATTTTTAATTTTTTCCCTCTTGATGTTTGGTTGCTAAATTTCCATATTAAAAAGATATACGTCAATAATTTGGAGTACGATGATTAAAAAATGAATTTTTCTTATCAAACCTACGTTTTTCATATTCTTTTCTAATTAAAAAGATATGCACCAATATAACAAAAAGCTAAGTCTAAATTTTTATTTTATTTTAATGTAAGCATCATAAATGATAATTATTTTTTTAATGTAGTATAATTTTAAAAGTTAAATAATATCTTGAATGTAGTATAATTTTTAGGAAAATGGTAACTAGTGCCCCTGAGGCACTAGTTAATAAATTATCATTTCTATATTTTTTAATTTAAATGCAAAATTTAAATATATAATAAATTTATCATTATAAAATAATTTCTTACAATTTGTTAATTTTAGAAGTTACTTGCACGTGCAATTTATAAAAATATATTTCTCAAAAAATATAATAAAAAACTAAGTCAAAATATATTTTTATTAAAATAAACAAAAACCCGTTAAATAAAATATTCTGTTATAAAATGATAATGTTTTGAAACTTCGTAAATATTTTCAAAATGATATAAAAAAAAACAGCACAAACTATGCTGACACCTCACAAATCAATAACCAAAAAATGTCAGCATACAAAACATGCACCAATTACTAATTTGATACTAGTAGTTAAGAAGAAAATAAAATTGAAAAAAGAAAAAGAAGAGGGATGAGATAAATTTACTTCCCATGACCAAAAGAACTTAAATTGGAATTTGAACATTCTCTAAAACATGACAACAAAAAAAGCTAGATAATAAGTACTTGAATACAAAAATATTCAAGTACTTCCTTACTCAAAGTTACATCACAATCATGAGTCAATAATTGTAGTAACGTTTTGCAATTTCACTCGGTCATACTACAAGTCTATCTAGTTGCACGTGAATAATAATAATGGGAGTCATTGTTCCATGTGGATCCACAGCCATAGCAAAATTGATTACCACATCTGCAGATAAATTTGAGCACAATTCAAAATATTAGTAATTAAGCGAGCGTCCAAAATAAAAAGCAAAATGCTAACGAGTGTCTTGTGACATTTTTTTTTGAAAACTTTGTTAGCTGTTTTTTAATATTATTTATGCATCCTAAATTTAATTTAATTTTCTTACAAAATAAACTTTTTATAAACCATTAACAAAAGAGATAAGTGTAGAATTGTGTATACCTGCATGAAATACGAGTACATCCCTGACTTTTTTCCACATAGAAACTACATGCCATGAAACCTTACATTCTGCACAGAATAATCTATGACAATGTGGACATTCTGCAACAGTTACAACTTCTTTTTCATCATTCACTAACATAGCTGAAGTACAATCATTGAAAGGACAATAAAATTTTTTGTGAACCTATCACCATATTCTCACAAAGTACATTTCCCCATCTATCAAACACATCTTTTGCTATAATTGAAATACAATTATGTGGCTCTAAAATACCATTGCATTTTGGATCAGGACATTTTATCATTGATATATTCTCTTCAATTTTTGCAACTAGATATTTTCCAACACATTCTTCACAAAATGAGTGTGAACAGTTTCGGTTTTCGAACATTTCTTCAATAGATTTAGTTTCCATGCAGATACCACAATAGGAATATTGTTTCAATTGAGATGAAGAAGAAGAAGAAGATTCACCTTCAAAAGTCTCTTGCTCTTTTAGTTTGAGTTTTCTCAAAAGGGTGTTATTGACATTATGAATTTCATCAACATCAACAACTTGGATTTCTTTGTTAGTATTTGAAATAGCAGAGAAAATTAATACTTGTTGTAGTTGTATTTCCTCTGCATATTTCTCATCATCAGATATTGGAAATATTTCTTCTTCAACATGATAATCATGTGTTGTAGAGGATGATGAAGTTCCCTCCATGTCCCCACAATTTCTTTTTTTCTTTTCTTGAGGAATTGAAGTGTTTACTACTGCATGAAATATATATATGAAAAGAAAAGCAAGAATTTGTGTTTTGAAATTGTTTGGTGGCATTGGAATTGGTATTGGTTTGAATGGTAGTAAAAGGTAGTGAATGGCAATCTAGGAATTTGGAAAGACCTTTGGCCATTCCCATGATGGTTCTGTTTTTTAAGAACCAACCAAAAGAATATGAAACGTATGTGAAAAATATATTTAAAGAGAAATTGTTACGCTAAAAAAAAATTAGAGATGATAATTCTTTTTTTTTTTTGGCAGATATGATAAAAAAAAATTTGGGTTATATAGAGAATATATGGTCTACATTAATTATTTTTGTGATAGTTTTTAACTTTTGGATTGAATAAAATGAGCGAACTAGATTTTGTGTCAAATAAATTTTGACATCTTGCTGTCATCTGATACACTCAAATATTATTATTCATAATTTAGGGTCCATTTGAATTAGCTTATTTTTTAGCTTATGCAAATAGTAAATTGTGTCTACAATTTTTTTTATTCTTTTAGTAACCAAAAAAACAAAAAATATTTTTAATTTTATACTCCCTCCGTTCCTTTTTATAAGAAACAAAAGTGAAATTTTTTTTGTTCCTTTTTATAAGAAACTTTGACTAATTTTCAAATGTTTTAAATGTTGAATTTCATTTATACCCTTATTTATTATGAAAGAGAATATTAAAAATAAATAAGTTAATTGAATTTAGAGAAATTAAATAAGGGTATAAATGGAATAAGCTTAAATTTATAAGAGTATTAAATGAAAAGAACTATTTACAATGTGTTTTGTTGGTATGTGTAATTTTTTCAAACTGTTTCTTATAAAAAAGGAACAGAGGGAGTATATGTGTGTACAATTTTGCGTAATTGAATATATTTATAAATAATTCATCGATTTTGTTTTATATATAAATAAATCAACTCAGCTCAACTAACAAAAAATGCCGAAGACATCTATGACCGGGGTTCGATCTATGGTCACTTCACTTTATATGTGTGAGTTTATGATGGCTTTGCCATTTTATCTATGTATCAAAAAAAAAATCAATTTTTTCTATATACTTATTTTGTTTGACATACTATAAAAACATGATTCTCTTACCAAAAAAAAATAAAAACATGATTCTCATCTGCACTAGCTAGTCTTTTGTTTTATCCCGAATTTGTTGAAATTGTGGAGGCTTCACAAATTTGAATTTTGTAATCTTTATTCATCAATTTGATTTGTTTGATATTCCTTTCAATTTATGAGCCATGATTCTTTTACAGCTTGTTTATTTAATCATCTATGATTATTTGTTAAAACACTGCAGAGCATTCTCTGATTTTTATTAAGGGAGTGTTTGGATCTTTGTTCAATGAAATGAAATCTTTTTTTAATTCCTTCTTTTGTATTTTCATTTGCTTACTTAATACTTGTCCATTTTAACAAAATGCAAAATAATATCATTGATCAATAGAATTAAAAGTCCAAACAAAGGAATCTCAAAAGCTATTCTTATGATTTAATTGATCTAAAAGTTAGGTAATAATCATCAGGTTTAAGAGGATATTACAACAGGAAATTAAGGAAAAAAGTTGCTTTATTATTATTTCTATACATTTATGCTATAATTTCCATGTACAAGTATATCTATATCACTACAAAATTTTGATCCTCATACATAAAAGTTGAACTAATTGTTGAGGACATTAAGAAGTGAGACTCTAATTTTAATGAGACGCCTAAAAAGAAACTCGAGCCCTTCTTCAAGATCTTGAATGCATGATTCTGTTTTCTCCAAATGATTTTGGAGATCATTGATGCCTTCAACTTTTTTAGTTTTGTTCAATACAAAAGACTGCAATGCTACATCCACTTGAGCAAATTCACTTTCATCTGTGATTAGTGAGCAAGCAACTCTTTTCGGCTGAATTAGCTTCGAAATGGAACCCCAGCTGTTTGACTTTGATTGTGTGGAGCCTGAGATAAACTGCAATATTGTCTGAAATGTTGATAGCGTAGCCACTTCGACATCTTGTAATAAGTTAATCAAATCAACGGTTTGATGATCTTTGTTTGTAGATAAGATGTTGCAATTTTTGGTATTGGTCTTCAAATTTGCCAATGTTTTGGAAATAGCCTTTTTCACTATCTTTCTAGATGTCAAGAATTTCTTAGCTTCTGTAGCGATTTCCACTTCACCTCCTCTTTTTCGTCTTATGATGGATTGAAGTTCCCTTGTGCATTCTTTTGTGTGAATTAAAGCATCTTTGGCTGAACTGCACACATCTAATAGCCTTAAGGATCCATCCAAAAGGTTATTTACCCAATTTTCTTGATGCTCATGGACAAGTGCATCTTGTGTTAGTGGAAGCTGAATCAATTTTTCAACAGACTTGATCAAATCTCGCAAGCCATCAATCTTATGGCAAAGCAACGATGATGAGGTTTCATTGGAAGCCTTTAATAAGGTGTTTAAATGTTCATTGCATTTAAGAATGAGTGGGTGTGGTCTAGAGGGCAAGCTGATTGAGCGACCATGGAAATTGGTGGATTTTGTGTCCAAAAGAGAGGTTGCCATTTTATTTGATTTTCTCAAGAGGAAGAGAAAGAGAAGCCTTAATGTTGAATGTTGAATTGAATCTATGGATCTGCCTATTTCCATTGGCATCTTCTCAATATATATTATAGGTGTTAGGAGACATAAGGAATCTGATCTTAATGACATATCAATAAAGCCAACTAATCCAGATTTGAATGCAGACATTATTACATATATGTTAGAGCCATGTCTCCCCCAAGGAATCTCTCCAACTCATACTTTGTCTCATTTGCATCATTATAACATTTTCAATGCAAATAGCTTCACCAAAAATGTGTTTTAATCTTGAACATAACAATCTGCACGTGTGTTATGATGCTAAAGCAACTACTGCAGTATTGTTAGGCATGTCTCTGGTTGAGGAACATCAATCACACCGCGCATTTAAACATATGTTTATATCTGTAGAAATCATTGGTCTACTCACACACGTGTACTTGATCAAAACAGATCTTAATAAGTTATTTATAAATAGAACTGCTTCTCCTCTGACAGACACATGATCCACTTTCCATGTTCGTTTCCATCTCATGCATGATTCTTGTAGTTCACAATTAGAGTTTTTATTATATCCTATGGCAGGTGTGATATTCATGTGATTCCCAAGTTTAAAATTGAGGGATGAGTTGGGAAGCAATGTTAGTGGGAAGCAGCATTGAGCATACACTGTTGTAGTAGCATATGACTTGTGGAATTTGAAAATAAATAATATTCTTGTCTCCTCTAATCATTTGTTAATATATATTGAAAAGATGGCAGAAAATAACTCCAAAAGTTCTCTGCTTAGTCACAGCAACATCTTACTCTCTCACGACATCCTACCGTATCACTAATTGAATCGCTTCTGCAATGATTGAAGGATTCCGAAGCCACTGCTTCTTCGCCACCATCTTCATTCAGTCACATTCAACAGCTTGCAGGATTTGCATGAAAGCACTGATAAGTTGCTCCAATTGAGAATCACCAAACAAGCATTGGCGAGAGAAAGGAGCAACAAACATATTGCTGAACTATTAGATGGATCTGTGAGATTCTTGGATATTTGTAATACAATTAAAGATTGTATGGTGCAATCAAAGGATATAATGCACGACCTTCGGTCCATTATTAGTTGAAGGACATATGTGGAAAGTGAAATCAAAATAGAGGGTGTACAATGAAAATTTAGCATATAAGAAGAACATGAAGAAAGCTATTGTAAAGGCATTAAGAAACTTGAAAGCAATGAAAATTGAGTTCACAGTTTCTACTTGCACAAACAAAGACAATGAAACTTTAAAAGAAGCAGAAGCTGTCACTGTTAACTCATTAGCGTCTTGGTTGATATTTATCACTGCCTCAAAAGGACTTCTAATGCAGAGAAAATGGTCAGAAAAATCTCAAAGCTCTTGCAGTCTCAAAGAGTATTCTATGATTCTCAAAGTATAAGACACAAATGAGTTCCAAAAGGTTGACACAGTGTTGCAGTTTCTTATCAGTTGAAAGCCTTTATGAATTGAGAATTTTCAATGTCATGTCATGTGCAGAATTTAGAGTTGTGCATTGAAGATATAGAAAACGAGTAGAATGCCTCTCATGAAAACTACTTAGAACCAGAGTTTCTCTTCTCAACATGTTGTTAACCATCATTGTCTCATATTTTTTGACAAGATGTGATTAAAAAAGTTGTATATATTTTTTGATCATATTATATTAGCTCGTTTCTGGTGAAGCATCTGCGTTGAAAATGTCATAATCATGCAAATGCACAAGAGAGATAAGATAAAAGTATGAGTTGGAGTTTTTCCCATGAGGGAGACACTTCTCTATCATTTTTGCAATTATGTCTAATTCCAAATCTCGATTAGTTATCCTCATTGATTTTAACATGTTTAATTAAAGAATGTTCATTGGAAGCCTTTAATAAGATGTCTAAATGTTCATTACATTTAAGAATGAGTGGATGTGGTCTAGAGGGCAAACTGTTTGATCGACCATGCAAATTGGTTGATTTTGTGTTCAAAGGAGAAGAAGCTGCCATTTTGAATGTTGAATTGAGTTCGTGTGAATGTGCTTTTCTTGCATTGGCATGTTCTCAATATATATATGAAGGAAAATGATATAGTGTACGACATATGCTTTCGTCCCAGTTGCACGACTCGATGTTAATAGTTTTCTTAATAATGTTTTTTTTGACAAAGTTTTCTTAATAATGTTATAATCATGATAGCTTTCTATTTGATGTTCTATGATTCTTTCTATCAGTATTTTTTTTTTACTACACATAGTCTATGAGGATAAATATATTTTTGATCCCTATAAAAAAGTGATATGTTTTGGTTCTTACAAAAGTTTTTTCATCCATTTTTACTCTTAAAATTTAATTCCAACAAAAGTACCGAGAAAATCGGCATAGAAATTGAATTTTAAGTTGTTTTTTTGGTTAAACTTTTATAATGTTTTAAATATATCTACAAAATAATTATTCACAAATACATGTCAGTTCAGCAACCGAACTAAAAATGCATGCATAATGATTTTTAAGACCAAAACATGTCAATTTTTTGACAGGTAATCTAGTGGTTCGAATTCCAGTCCGTGCATATTACGTGCAAATGTTCTATAATTAAGCTAGACTCACGGACCAACATGTCATTTTTTAATAAAGACTAAAAATAAAACTTGATAATTTTATAGGAACTAAAAATATATTTAACTCTTTAAAATATTATTAATCTTATTTTAGTAAATTTATACATTTAGTGTTTCTTAAATAAAAATAAATCAAGCCACTAGGCTGACTTGGTCTACTAGTGAGTAGGTTTGATCTTCAGCTTATTGTATAAAAAAAAAATCAATTACATCAAAAAGACCCAGACAAATTACCAAAAAAAAAATAGATCAAGGAAAATGTTCGGTCGTGCATTTGTCGTGCTTATGCCTTTCATGCCATCTAGCATTGCTCATATATGAAATAATACTAAGAGTCATGTTGGATACATAAAGAATCTCAATTATTATAATATAAAAACGTATAGTATCAATGAGGCTAACTAATTGCATAAATGTAAGAGAAGTGTTTCCCTCATGGAAATTCTCCAACTCATCATACTTTGTCTTATCTTTTCCTCTCACTTCAATGATTATGACATTTTCAACGCAAATGCTTCCACATGAACGTGGTAATATTAAACATAAATAACCAAATTGCACGTGTGAAGTAGTCTTGGGATAGATGGGGATTTAGAGCTGTTTTTTGTGATGTGATGACTATAAATGTAATTCTGGCAAGAGTATGGAAGGTGTAATACACGTGTATATTGGATCGAAACAGATCATAATTAGACATGATCTTGTAAAAAATACTTATCTCTTATTTTTATGTATTAAACATATCTTTGAAGTCATGCATATCATGTGAGAATTAATATTAATACTACAATATTAGAACCGTGCACTTGCGGTTACGCTATGAGTTATAAGTTTCTTCTATGACTTATTTTTTGTCTTCGTGGGCATCGTTGCCCTCAATCATTTGTTCGCCTTGAATTGCCACCACCTTTTAAATCTCATTATCTTCTTCTACCACCGGCTTTAGGAGGATTTTTTTTAAAATAAACGTGGACACAATTTTATAAAAAGGAAGACGGTGGCAGAAGAGGATAAAAAGTTTCACCATCATCACCAAATTCAAAAAAATAAAAAAATTCAGTAGTTCAAATAATCCAATTTTAACTTTCAATGTTCACTTTTTCCCCAAATTTAAAACCCTAACCCAAAATTCAAAAGTGAATCCCTTACGTTACGTAGAATAATCTTCTAAGAGTGTGTTTGGATAGAGGAATGTTACGAGGTAAAGTAATGTTTTGATGGAATTTTAATTCTTTTGTCTAAGTTCCCTTGTTTGGATTATTAATTTGGAAAATTTTCAAAATGTTGAGAGTTTATGAAATATTAAGTTAAATTTAAGGAATTTGAAATTCTTTCCTTCCATATGTTTCAAAATTTTCAAATTGACCTCTATAATATTTTAAAAATTGCAAATAGACCCATAATTTTTCCAAAAACTGCAAATTGGTCCTTATTTTTCAAATTTAAAATTTGACTCAAAAGTTTTCAAATTTATAAAAGTGGCCCAAAATGTTTGACAATGAAATTTCTTATAATTTCTCTATCCAAATACACATATTTAAAAATAAAGGAAATTCAAATCCAACCATTTGAATTGCTTATAGTTATAAATATGTTTTCTAATCAATCTCTCGCCGTCACACTTACCCTCACCTGGTCATTTCATTTTATAATTTGTAGTATTGTCTTGCACAAATCTTCAACATAAGGGATGCCTTTCAAAGAGTGCAATAAAGTCTACCTTAATCTAGCTACTCTTTATTACACATAAGTAGCACCCCACAAGTAGGGTTGGGAACAGGCCAGGCCAGGCTTTGACAGGCCTGAGCCTGACCTATGATTTTTTTTAAGCCTAAGCCTGGCCTACGGCCTATCAAATGCAATTTTTTTGGCCTGGCATGGGCCTGCTAAAAGTCTGGTCTGGCCTTATAGCCTGTTTATGAGCCTGTTACATAAAACTCTCTGTATAGTCTTTTTAAATATATAGGCTAATTAAACATGCTTTAAAGCCTATTTCACATTTAAATTTTTATAATTTCTACAACATTAAGAAAAAGCTAATAAAATGATTAGCACAAGAATTAAAAACTAATAAAATAACAAATACGATTACGACAAAATCTATTAAGTATGTCATAATACAAATTTTTTGTTAAACACTAATGTTAATCGGTGTAGTTAGCAACAACCAAAATATACACTATAATTTGTCTTTGTAAAAAAAAATATGTATATATATTTTGTCTAATAAATATTTATTTTTTATACAAACAAGATGATATAAATAATAATATTATATAAATAATAATTATTAAATATAAACAGGCCGGCCTATCAGGCTTCACAGACTTTTTTAAAGGCCTAAGCCTGACCTATTTATATAAACAGGCTTTTTTCAAGGCCTGAGCCTGACATTTTTAATAAACAGGCCAGGCCAAACCAGACCTAAGACAGGCCAGGCCGAAGGCCCCTGAAGGCCGCCTGGCCTATTCCCAACCCTACCCACAAGACGCCCACACAATGAAACCAATCCAACCCATCTACTACAGAACCATCAACCAATCAATCAGATACACAGAGAAAAACTAACTCCTACTAAAATAACATAGACAGCCTAATAAACAACAACTTACCAAAAAAAACTCAAAACAATTCAAGCTACTACAAGAATAGGCAACACCAAAACAAAACAATATAAAACACCTGGTTGTGTCACATTCAAATATGTACTGATTGATGAAAATTCATAGGTAGTGAACATTTCATTTTTATGCGTTCTTGGATATTGAATCAACTTGTCAATAAAATTGAATGCTTACAGTGTCATCTTGAATGTAATTTGTTGCCATTTGAAAGAAAAGTTCAATATGCTTTGAAAGTTCAATATGAAGTGATTAAACAAAGATGCATGCTCCATAGAGAGGAATCAAGATTTTTTTTATTGCGTAGAGTATGTTAATAGTAGTGAGTTAGAGTGTCTTATAATAGAATCATAAAAGTTGGTTAGATACAGCCACTCTCAAAGTTTATATAGTATATTTCGGTACAAGTATAGGATTACAATTTGACTCATACTCAATGAATATCCACAAAAAATATCAATAGATAGGATAAAAACACACATTTTGGATACGAGCATAGATATAGATAATTACCCGTCAACGGGTATGGGTGCGGGTAATGATACCTTAGTACCCACCCCGCCCCATACCCACATATATATATTTATATGTTTAATTGAGGAGGGATCCGTTGATTCCAAGAGTAAGTCCCCGTTTACTTACTCCGCTTAATAACTCGATATCGGCATTATATTTCTTCAATCCAACTGTTGAATTCAAAAAACTCATTGAGTATATCAACTTCACAAATTTTTATAAAAATTTAAAAAATGTAGTTATTTATTTCGACTATTGAAATTCAACTGTTTTTTTAAAAGTTTGTTGTACGTTGAATTGAAGTTATCATAAAAAGTATTAAACGGTTTTGAATTTTTATAAAAATCTGTGGAGTTGATCTACTCAATGAGGTCTTTGAATTCAACAGTTAGATTGAAAAAATATAATGTCGATGTTGAGTTATTAAGCGTAGTAAGTCAATGGAGACTTATTCCTGTAGTCAACGGACCCCTCCTCATTTTAATTATTTTATTATATAATAATATATGTAAATCAATTTTAAAAAATATAACATTATTATCTTATTACATATTTTTCATAAAAATGTTTATTTATAACATAAGGTGAATATGTCAACAGAGAAATGAACTTAATTAGTATAATGTTACTAATAATTTTGTTTATAATACATCAGTTATTCAATGAACCTAAAAAGTCAACTGTTTCTCGTAAAAAGGATGGAATGTAGTATTATATACTATCATATTGTTTGGCGGTCAGGATCAAATGACACCAAGGTGTCAAACTTAGTAACATGACACCTCCGATAAATCTTTACCGGATAATCGTATTACAAAATCCACCGTTGGATTCAAAACTATTATTGTATAGATCATGTCTATAAAATTTAACATCAATTGGAAACCATTTGATGGGTTAAAAAGAATGATCAAAATTAACGGTTTTGACGAAGTTTTGTAAGACGTTGATTTTTATGCATCTTGTTAACATATCAAATGATTTCCGATTGATGTTAAAATTTATAGACATGATCTATATAATAATAGCTTTGAATCCAACGGTGGATTTTGTAATACGATTATCCGGTAAAGATTTATCGGAGGTGTCATGTTACTAAGTTTGACACCTTGGTGTCATTTGATCCTGACCCTTGGTTTGGATCTCAATTTCCTTTTCCTAGTGAGCATCCAATGGAATTTCAATTTGTAAGGATTCAACTTATATCGTAAAACAACTTAGGTTTGGATTTTGTTGTCTCTATAAAGATATCATTAATGGATAATAATATCTAAGTACCTTTTCTCTAGCTTGGTGAGCCCCTGGATATAACTACCTTAAATTTTCCAATCTCATGAAGATCATATCATATTGATAATGGAAATTGGTTAGGAGACATGGAAGGTGTGAGGATGATATAATACAGTCGCATATTATATTGTTAGTTTGGGATTAAAAAGAATAAAGAAAAAAATTATTTATAATTGATATCCACGAGGTATAAAAAAGGATCACCGATGTCCTTGTGAGTATAATTCAGTTGGTAGGGACATTGCATGTAATATGAAGGACCGGATACTAGTACTTATTACATGTGTAAATGATTGAAGATGATGAAGAAGAAGCCGTGGCTTCAGAGCTCTTCAATCTGTGTAGATGCAACTCAACTAGTGATACAGTAGGGTGCATGTCGTGCCGAGGGGTAGGCTGTTGTGCTGCGACTATGCAGAGAGCTTTCGGGGTTTGTTTCTGCCATTTTCTCTTCACAGAAAATAAATATAGCTAAGCTAGGAGATGAGACTACCATAGCAATGTTTGTTCGCTGCTTCCCACTAACCATACTTACCAACTCATCCCTCAAGGCTCAAGTCTAGGATATAATAAAAACTTATTTTGTGAACTCCAAGAATCATGCAGGAGATGGGAGTGAGTGAACATGGAAAGCAGATCATGTGTCTGTAGGAGCAGAATCATTTCTATTTATAAATTACTTATTGAGATCTGTTTTGATCAAGTACACGTGTAAATGATGAGTAGTTCAAGGATTTCTATAGATATTAACATATGTTTAAAAGGATGGTGTGATTTTGGTTCCTCCAACAGAAACATGCCTAACAATACTGCAGTAGTTGTTTTAGCATCGATCACAACAGCGCTACACACGTGCAGATTGTTATTTTCAAGATTAAAACACATAATTGGTGAAGCTATTTGCATTTAAAATGTTATAATCATGCAAATGAGACAGAGTATGAGTTGGAGAGATTCCTTAGGGGAGACATGGCTCTAACATTTATGTAATAATGTCTGCATTCAAATCTGGATTAGTTGGCCTTATTGATTTGTCATTAAGATCAGATTCCTTATGTCGCTTAACATCTGTAGTATATATTGACAAGATGCAAATGGAAGAAGGCAGATCCATAGCTCAACTCAACATTCAAATCAAGGCTTCTCTTTCTCTTCATTTGAGCAAAAAAATAAAATGGCAGCCTCTCCTTTGAACACAAAATCAACCAATTTCCACGGTCGCTCAATCAGCTTGCCCTCAAGACCACACCCACTCATTCTTAAATGTAATGAACATTTAGACACCTTATTAAAGGCTTCCAATGAAACCTCATCATCGTCGCTTTGCCATAAGATTGATGGCTTGCGAGATTTGATCGAGTCTGTTGAAAACTTGATTCAGCTTCCACTAACACAAGATGCACTTGTCCATGAACATCAAGAAAATTGGGTTAATAACCTTTTGGATGGATCATTAAGGCTATTAGATGTGTGTAGTTCAGCCAAAGATGCTTTAATTCACACAAAAGAATGCACAAGAGAACTTCAATCCATCATAAGACGAAAAAGAGGAGGTGATGTTGAAATCGCTACAGAGGCTAAGAAATTCTTGACATCTAGAAAGATAGTGAAAAAGTCTATTTCCAAAACATTGGCAAATTTGAAGACCAATACCAAAAATTGCAACATCTTATCTACAAACAAAGATCATCGAACAGTTGATTTGATTAACTTATTACAAGATGTCGAAGTGGCTACGCTATCAACATTTCAGACAATATTGCAGTTTATCTCAGGCTCCACACAATCAAAGTCAAACAGCTGGGGTTCCATTTCGAAGCTAATTCAGCCGAAAAGAGTTGCTTGCTCACTAATCACAGATGAAAGTGAATTTGCTCAAGTGGATGTAGCATTGCAGTCTTTTGTATTGAACAAAACTAGAAAAGTTGAAGCCATCAATGATCTCCAAAACCATTTGGAGAAAACAGAATCACACATTCAAGACCTTGAAGAAGGGCTTGAGTTTCTGTTTAGGCGTCTCATTAAAATTAGAGTCTCACTTCTTAATATCCTCAACCATTAGTTCAACTTTAGTGTATGAGGATCAAAATTTTGTAGTGATATATATGGATACACTTGTACATGGAAACTATAGCATAAATGTATAGCAATAATAATGAAGTATATATTTTTTCCTTAATCTCCTGTTGCAATATATTACCATTAGTTTAGATCAATTAAATCATATGATGATAGCTTTTGAAAATCCTGTTTGAACTTTTAATTCTATTGATATATGCTATTTTGCATTTTATTAAAATGGATAAGTACAAGTAAGCAAATTAAATCTTTTCGGACGGAGGATTATTGTTGATTCAAGTGGTACCTCTTTGGTTTGTGGGTTGTCCAATTCCTATTGCTCTACAAGGTATATCCACCTTTAGTCTTTCTCTTGCTCTGGTTGATTCGAAGGATTCTCTTTAATCTTTCACTTTCTCTTTTTTTTCAATTTAATGTATGATCAGTGTTATTCTTGTATTCTTTATGATTTATTTTATTATGAAATTTTACCATTGAAGAAAATGTATATGCTCGATTTCATTTATAATCTTATTTTGATTAGTCTACGAAATATATCCATGTGAAAACACTTTTCATTTCATTGTTAACAATATTGATATAAAACAAAAAATGTTTGATGGATATCCATTTTTTCCATACATCCGCAATTTTGTTAATCACATGTAAAAATGCGATTAATTCAATTGAATAAATGATCAGCTTAATTCATATTAAAATTTGTGGTTAATTCATATAGTTTTAACCATAATTTTTTTTGTGAATTGAATTAATAATATTTAACTTTCTTTTTTTGAACGGCAAATATATTAATAATCAGGTTTTTGCACAAGACGAACAAAGACTGGTAAAAAAGAAATTATATAAACAATGACATCGTATGTATGCGGACATCGAAAAATAACATCAAACTCAAAATCCCACCTAATCGAGATCTTCCTCCTAATCCCATAATCAGAAACAAAATCCCACCAAAACCAAAACTAATACCACCAAACAGAGGTCTACAGCTTCTAATCTCATTCTTAGAAAGATACTCCACGGCCTTCAGACCACCAAAGAAAACACCAACCCGGTCTAAAAAGATGCCACTGGACGCTAACTTCCAATCTCGAATCAAAAGTGATCGACCCATCAGAATCCAAAAAGCAGCTCTGTGAGCCAGCCAGAAGTGATGGACAGCGGTAGAATGAAAACCTAGGTAGATAAGTCTCAGTTCGCAGTCCTCCTCCAAACTGATTTAACTATATGAATTAACGAGGTGTCGTTCTATTATTAAAAAAGAGGCATTGTGCAGGTGTCCATGCAGGGGCGGTTCCCGGTAAGTCTGGGCAATTGTCTGAGCTCTGGCCAAAATTGTTGATATTTTTAGGGATTAGTTTAGGATAAAACTGAGATTTTAGGTGTTAGTTCATATATTATATCACATGTGAAATTTTGCCAAGATTCTATAATAATAATAATAATTTTTGCTCCACCACTGTATCCATGTATTATTATCGTTGAGTTAACACTGAAAATGAATTGTACAACTGATGTAATATCAAAGTAAGTATCTAATTATCGTATCCGCAGGGACTAACTCGATATCAATTGTTGCTTTATAATCACCATTTGTTCTAAGTTTGGGTTTTCAATGTTATAAGTTCAATTGTGCGAATGTAACAAAATGCGATAAAATAAAGGAATTGATTTCAGAGAATTGGAATTGTCGGGATTAGAGTTCACTTAATCATTCCTATGTATTAATTCAACCAAACATATACATGCTTTAGCTATTAGCTCATATTTTCACATATTGCTCATCGAATATTTCCGTGTCTGGAATACATCGCGAAATCTATTGTATCGATCAATATCCGATGTCTCGGTTTATCAACCTATACAATAGCATTAAGCATCAATATAAAGAGTGAATATTAAAACCTAAATCTATGTCTAGAGTTTAGAGATTTAACATGTGTTTATCCTAGTTCTAAAGATTCAATTAACATATGTCTATATCAATTGAATCATTGAAATAAAACATAAAAAGCAAGGATAACACAAATATGAATGAATAACTAAAACATATATATTATAAGATCAAGATCAATACATATTCATGAGTAGTTACATCTAATCCCAACAATAAATAAGTTTAGCCACTCATTGTCATGGTGACAAGCTTACAAAGATAAAAGGATGAACATCAACACTTGATGTCTCAAGTTGTGTGAATCCACCTTCAATCTCCTAAGGAAATAGTGCTCTATGTGTTTTCTCTGAACTCCCTTCGTAAAAAGTAAGATCCCCAAAAAATCTGATCTGATGGCTATTTATAGGAAATCTGGTTTCTGGTAATTCGCTCAGCCAAGATGAGTTTGCTCAGCGAACTGAGCTTCCTTTGCATGAGGGTTTGCTGACACGTGCCTTAAACCGCCTAACAAGATGCCAGTTTGCTGCCTGTTTGCTTGAAGCAAGCGTTCGCTGCCAGTTCGCTTGAAGCAAACTTTTGCTGCAAAAACCAAAAGTTACTGATTTAGTTTGTTGCTAGCTCGCTGTCTGTTTGCTTGAAGCAAACTCTTGCCACAAGTTCGCCACCATTTTGCTTGAAGCAAACACCTGGGATTTTCTAACTTTGTCTTCTTGGCTAAAATTCTCTTTTTCAACAAATATCTACACAAAAACTTAGGATTAGGCAAAATAAGCATGATTTGATTCAAAACATATATTTACATGATATTGGAGAAATTTAACTAAATATCTTGTAAAACAAGTTAACAAGTGCCTTAATTATACATCAAAATCTATTACTTTTTGGCACTTATCAACTCTCCCCAACTTAAAACTTTGTTTGTCCTCAAACAAAAGTCCAAAATAAACTTTGAAAACATGGCTCAAACATCAGTAATGCATAATTCATTCAAGCTTTGCAATCAATCAACACTTAGGATGTAAATTGTTTCAAGTTTGCATGATTCAATATGTTGCAAGTTCAAAATCACTCATTCATAATCATCAAAGAATCAAAGTATGAATTTGAAATAGTTTCAAAACTCAGTAAGATTTCAATCTTTCCAAACCAACAAGATAATCAACTAGAATCACAATTCTCACAAGTGTTTCAACTCAAGGGTGAAGTGTTTCTCTCAATCCAAACAATGTGTTCACAACAAATCAATTCAAACATACATCTCAGCATAATCACAAAACATATTATCAATCATGGATCACTAAGGACTTTCTTAAGCTTGTAATGGGGCTAGGCTTCCAGATCTTCATTGTTTTTCTTTGGATTCAAAGAGCCTTAAGGATAAGAGAGCAAAAGCTTTGTGTTATCTTCATTACATGATATTGGAGAAATTTAACTAAATATCTTGTAAAACAAGTTAACAAGTGCCTTAATTATACATCAAAATCTATTACTTTTTGGCACTTATCAACAACATTGTAAAATTGGCCCTTCATCTCCATGAGTATAGTTTAATTGGTACGTAGAATTGGGATTCAAACTCATGATCTTCAACTTATTCATCTCAAGAGGTGAATCTAAGCTACTTGAAAAGAAAAAAAAAGTAAAAAATAAAAAATAAAAATTGACCCTTCACCTAGCATTTGTATTAATAGAATACATAACTTTAATGACTAACAAAAAAACTGCAGTAAAATTCTATCTCAAAATTGTTTATTGATGTTGTTACCATACTATATGACTTGAAAATATATATATATATATATATATATATATATATATATATATATATATATCAGCGTAGAAAGAGAATGATCAGCAACTACGTGAGTGTGGCTTGGCGTCTACCTTTGTTCATTGAGTATACTAATTAACAAGTGAGGACAAATGCATAATCATTAATCAATGGCTCTAAAATACTAATCACTCTATATTTTGCATTTGTTAGCCAGTTTTGCTTTCATGTAACTAACTAATTTCTCTTTATTCCTTCTATAACAATATCAACTGGTCAATTATAATTAAATTAACCTTCATATATTTAAACACCATATGCATGCTTCCCACACGGTTAATAAACTATACCTTAATTTTGTCAAAATATTTTTTTCTCACGCAAAGCCACATTAACTAATTCAATTTCTCATTTAAGGAAATCAATTGTGCTATAAATTGGATTAATATGAAACCAATTTCATTCCATCCAAAACAATATTATAAAAAAAGAAGAAAATAAAAATATATAGTACACTATGGCAAAAACCACTGCTTCTTCACTTGTTCTACTTGTCCTAATTATTGTGCCATTATTATTTCTGAATGGCTATTGTGTTGAAGGTGCAGAAAAAGGTAACATTGAAGCTGAGAAAGATGATGCTGATGTTTACAAATCTAATGAGACAATAATTTTGAGGAAAATTATTACATTGCGTTGTTTAAAATTGTTGAAGTTGTGCAGAGTTTTTGATCGTAAATTCTGTGAAGAATTCAAGGAGAAATGTCTAAAGGATCGTGATGATATTCATCAAAGCACCGTAACTAAAGTTGAAAACCTTCCATGATCGGATATTGTGTGTTATTGATATCTATATCTATATGTTTCAAATAAATTTGTGCGATCATGTGAAAGTATTATGATATCAAAATTATATAGTTACTAAATAAAGCTTTATAAGCTATGTGCTTTGTACTATTGTACCAAGTTGAAATAAATTCACATGTGTGTTTCTTGTGTTTCGGAACATATACGTATAGAATCTTTATTTATTTTTTTGGTTTAATTATGATTTTAGTTCTTCTATTTTTATACTTTATTATAAAATTGGTCTCCTATTTTAAAAGCACTCAGTTTTGTTTTCTCAATTAGATTTTTTATACTTAAAAGTAGTAATTTAACATATTTTAAATAATGTTTTATACAACCTAATGATATTGAATAATCAAAATTATGAATTACAAGAAAATTCATTGAAAAATTCAATATTCAAGTCCAAAAATTATATATTTTTATAATAAAATTAATGAAATGTAAATAATTAATCTATTTGAATAAATATAGGTTATCAAGATAGACACCATATCATTTAAAATGCATCAAATCACAATTTTTAAGTATAAAAATTTGATAGGATACCAAAATTGGATGATTTGAAAATAAAGGACCAATTTTATGAATGAGTGAAAACAATAGAACCCGTAATTAAGTGTTTTTTTTTTCCTTTGATTTATACCTTTTTCTCTCTCTATTGATGGCAAACGAGTTATTTTGTTCCCAAAAAATAGACTAGAAAAACGAGTTAATAAATCAAGGCGGTGTTAACATAAAAAGTAGCTTTGGTTTATGCTTTTAGTTTGAGTAAATTGGGTCTTTGGAGCTCATTTGAATTTTGAAGTTACATAAACATGTGTTCAATCCGTCTAAAAGTTTTGGTCCTTTTATTTTGTTACTTTTTTAAAAAGTATGGTTCTTTTAGAAAACTAAGATACAACTAATGATGTTTTATCATTTGTACCCTTATAAAAATAAAAACACTCATTAACGGAGTCTTTCACTATTTCAATAAAGTAGAATAAAGTTTGTCAAAAAAAAGTAGAATAAAAATAATTTAACTTTTCAATATTTATTATTTCTAAATCTATGTGCAAAACTTTTAAATTAATGAAGAAAAAAAATTGGATGGAGAGAGCACATACCAAATGCACTTTTTTAAAGAGAAATCACTACAAGAAAACCGGCTTATACCCATGCCGTTTTCCAAAGTAGAGAATAGTTTTACCTACCGGTGTCTATTAACCATCATTGAAAGTTTAGTTTTACTTTTTTTTATTTAATTTTAATTATCATTTTAGACAATTAAAACAAAAATGAAAACAAATAAATAGTCTCAAGCATTAATTTATTACTCCCTCCGGTGCTATATAAAAAAAAACTTTATTTTTTAGATTCATTGAGAAATTGATGTATCTAGACTATAATACAGTATATATACATCAAACAATGAATCTAAAAAACAAAGTTTTTCTTATATATAGGACTAGAGGGAGTATTTCACTTCTGTATAAAAAAAACCAGTCTCACTCTTCACGTTATCTCTCACTCGTCGTTCTCTTCGCTCAATCTTTTTCATTTTTCACTCTCGATCAATTTCACACTCATTTAACTTCCAAATCGTTCACTCTTAACCTTCATCTATCAATCTTCCAAATCGTTCACTCTTAATCGATCGAATCTCAGTGCGATCGTTCAAATCCTAAAATCTTCAAATCTTCCAAATCGCTCGAAACTGATCTCAATTGTTCGAAATAGCTCTGAATCGTTCCAAATTGAGAGCTAGTTTGTGTTAATTGAATTATATCTATCATATTATTTACAAGATTGTATTTTTATGTAGATATAGCTGAACTTTATGCTTCTAGTGTTTTAATTGAATTATATAATTTGATTTGATGCAGATTCAATTTGAAACTGTTGATTATTGCTGGATTTGGGGTAAATTGTTGGATTCAAGTTCCTATAACAAGGTAAGAAAGGAAAGGAGAGTTTGTATTTCGCTTAGATCTGATCTCTGCCCAATCGTTCAAATCCCTAAAATCTTCCAAATCGCTCGAAACTGCTCTCAATTTTTCGGAATAGCTCTGAATCGTTCCAAATCGCTAGCTAGATTGTGTTAATTGAATTATATCTATATATCATATTGTTTACAAATTGTATTTTTATGTAGAGATAGGTGGACTTTATACTTCTAGTCTTTTAATTGAATTATATCATTTGATTTGATGCAGATTCAATTCGAAACTGTTCATTATTTTTAGATTTGGGGTAAATTGTTGGATCCAAGTTCCAGTTCACAAACCGTCGAAAAAAAAAAGTTCCTATACACAAGGTAAGAAAGGAAGGAGAGTTTGAATTTCACTTAGATCTGATTGTTGAACTAAGTTATTTTATCGATTTCTCACTAGTTCTGATTTTATACTTGAATGAATTTGTTGAATCTATATGCTTTTTATAGCTGAAATAATTTCATTTTACACTTAACAGGGTTACACCTGTTTATAATTGCTTTATCAAGTTCTCTCATGTTTCCCATGTATAATCAGGTTCTTGAATTCGAGAAAGGAGAAGTTGAATCTATATTGAGAACTTTGATACACGGAAGCAAAATATGAGACAATTACGTAATACTCTAGTGATCGAGTTCCAAATCAAACTATTGTCTCTAATAGTATGTGATTCAGATATTTAGTAAGTTTATCTCTTTTATCTTTTCATTTATTATTTCATTTTTGAAGGGTAAGAGGGATTTATTTTGCATAATATATTTAGAATAAACTTTGTATAGGCCATCTTCATCCATAACTGCCAATAATAGAAAAGACTCAAGGTTGAAAGTTCTGAAGAATTTAATTACTGAGTTTGATCCTACACTAGAAAGAATTTTCGTTGGATAGGCTGAATAGAGGCATGAGTTTTTGAGATAACTCCAAATCATAATAGCCACTGATGCCTATTATGAGTTGGGCATCAATGGCTATTATGATTTGGACTTGTCTCAAAAACACATACCTCTATTCAGCCAATCCAATGGAAATTCTTTTAGTGCAAGATCAGACTCAGTAATTAAATTCTTTAGGGCTTTCAACCATGAGTATTTTTCATTATTGGCAGTGCTGGATGAAGACCTATACAGAAGTCCAAAAATAGCAAAGTTTATTCTAAGCATACTATGCAAAATTCCTCTTACCCTTCAAAAATAAAATAATAAATGAAAAGATAAATGAGATAAACTCACCGAATATCTGAATCATATAATATTAGAGACAATAGTTTGACTTGGAACTCGATCACTAGAGTATTATGTACTTGTCTCATATTTTGCTTCCGTATCAAAGCTTCCAAAATAGCATATGTTTCTCTTTTCTTGAATTCAAGAGCCTGATTATACATGGAAAATCTGAGAGAACTTGATAAAGCAATTATAAACAGATGTAACCCTGTTAAATGTAAAATAAAATTATTTGAGCTATAATAGCACCTTGTCTAGAGAATTTAATTTTATCGATTTCATTGGAACATTTTTGTACTGATGGTTGTCTTTTTCTGATTATACATTGATTTATTTTTAGGGTTAAATATGTTTTTAGTCCTTACATTTTGCCTTATAATCAAAAATAGTCCCTATATTTTTTTGATGATTAAAAAAAATCCTATAATTTTTTCCGTCATCAAAATTAGTCCCTACCGTTAGTTTGACTAACGGAATGCTGACATGGCATGGTGTATTCATTCTATTATGTGTATTAATTTTACAAGTAAAAGTAACTATACTTATGTGGACATGAATATATATGGTCATGCTGAGTCAACAAAGACAAAGAGCAATCAATTGATAGTTCTAATGAAGTCAACAAAGAGAGAAGTCATACCAAACCCAATTAGTTCCAATGAAGGAATGTGAGTGCAATACTAGATACATGTTATTCTTTCATTTCTCTTTGATTTTGTTTATTGAACTGTGTTTTAATTTCTGTATTTTAATTGTATTATTACTTCAAGAAACGAGGATTGTTCTACACTGCCAAAATAAAATGTTCAGAAGGGAAACTCAAGTTACTACACAATCTCCCTTAGGTATATTTCTTTATTCATTGCTATAATTTTTTCTGTCTTGTTCTGTTTCAATTCTGTGGCTTATTATTATAATTCTGTTTTCATAATTCCATGAATATCCACATGAATTCTTGCATGAATTCTTGCATGAATAATGACATGTAAAATCCTATGCTACAGAAGAAGCCACCACCCTCTAATCAGGTGATTATGCCTAAACAAAATGCTCACTATATTCACTAGTGGTTCTTGGTTTTGATTCATCATAGTGTCATTAATTTGTCATTTATTTATATACAAAAGCAAAATTCAGGCCCTAAATACGAATTGTTAGTTAATCCGGTGGTAATCGATGTTGGTGTGGCTATATTATTGTCTTTGACTCTCTGTTTTGGTGCTGGCGAAAAACTTGTGCAATTTGCAATAGTGTTGTTAGAAGTGGGGGTGTTGATATTTGTGGTGGAATAATTTTTATTTTGTCCAACTCCTTCCTAGTTCGTATCGGTCCAATTTTTTAAACTTAGTTGACTTTTAGGTTTATTGAGCAATTTTGGTAAAAAAAAAGTTTATTGAGCAATTAATGATGATATACACCAGATTCATCAAATATGCAATAAACTTAAAAAATAATTTGTTTTTTATAAAAGTAACCGAAAAAATTAGTAATTAGTGTATGTTATATGGTGAGTGTAGTTGTCTTTTGGGGGAGGTGTCAAGCTCTTGCATCTTTTTTATTAGGGTTAATAGACTTTTATCCCCTTGTAAAGTATGCGAGTTATGCGTTATCCTCCTGTATTTTTATTTTTTTTTTAGATTACCCCCTTATAACGTTGCAAAAAAAATTTTCTAGTTCATTTTACCCCCCATGTAATGTTGTTTTACCCCGGGGGGGTAAATTGAACTACAAAAATATTCTGCAACATTACAAGAGGGTAATCTCAACAAAAAAAAAATTACAAGGGGTAACGTAAAACTCGCCTACTTTGCAGGAAGATAAAAACCTATTAACCTTTTTATTATTAGGTGCTTGTTGTTGTGAGTTTAGATTGAATTTTATTCCGCTTTGGAGTGTATAATTTGATAAAAACTTCTGCAACCTTTTATAGAATATGGATAGTATTTTTTTTTGTTACATGAGAGAAATAGAATATGGATAGTATATTACTGAGTTTGAATTTTGTTTTTTTATTTTTTTGAAGGAACTGAGTTTGAATTTTGTTAGTTGCAAGGATATTAACTCTTGTATGTCTCTTAATTAAAATAAAAAAAATTTGCTTAGAAAAAAGTTTTTAAGTGCAACATAATTTATTTTTTTTTAGAAAAATCCAACATAATTTAAAAATTAAAAACCAAACAAAGCAACTTGCGAAATAAATTCAAAGCATAATCGTCAAAAATAATTTCTCTAACCAGCTAGCTTTCCTTTTGTACGCACTACGCACCAAAAGGATCCTCAACCTTCCTACTAAAAAAAATAAGGTCAATATATATATATATATATATATATATATAAAAGGTCTGATCAAAGGGTAACGTTAAGTAAAAGAAATAAATCAAAGGATAACCTCGACTATTTTTTATGTTACCTTTAAAGAATAGTAGTGGATAGGTTATCCAACCATTAACTAAATAAACATATATGTAAGAACATCTCTAATAATACTACTTTATTTACAAAAAAAAAAAAAAAAAAACTACTTTAAGTTTTTTTTTTTGTTGCTAAATGCAGCTGGTATATTTGCTAAATACTTTAAGTTTCATATATTACTAATAAATAGTACATACAGATACATCGTCATATAATACTTATGAACTCATACATATTTTGTTTCAATGATATAAAATTATGTAATTTTTAAAAAACTCATTAACTAGTTAAGTCAATATTATGTACCAAAAAATAGTTATTATTAATTTGATGATACAGAGTATCTTGTACTAATGGCATCGTTTTTTTTCATATGTACGCACTCTGTCACATTATTGTTGTTCCAATGATAAGAAAAAATAAAATACAGATTATTAGTCTATAAAACTCTCTCATATGACTAATTATCATTAATTGTTAAATAAATTATCCATAATTCTTGAAGGATAACTTAATCTCACTATTTTATATGTGTGTGTTGTGTATAGACATAGGTTATTTGTCCATATAATTAATTAGCTAGCGAAGACAAAAATGCATAATCAATGGCTCAAAAGTTAACACCCTATATTTTCATTCTCACGCAAAGCCATCATAATTAATTCATTTTCTCATTCAAGGAAATCAATAGTGCTTCGGTAAAAAAAAAAAAATAGTGCTATAAATTGAAGTGATATGAAGCCAACTTTATTTCATGCAAAACAATATTATCAATAAGCAGAAAATAAAAATACTAATTCATATATAATAACGTAACTATGGCAAAAATCACTGCTTCACTTATTTTAGTTGTCCTTGTTATGACTTTTGTTCTGAATGGCTATGGTGTTGATGGTGCAGGAAGAGGTAATATTAATGATCTAGAGAAAAATGGAGCTGGTGTTCACAACTCTCAAAAGTGGTGGCTGTTAGATTGTTTATTTTTGTATAAGAAGTGTATGATTGATGATTTTAAATCTTGTCCTAACTACTTAAATAAGTGCGCCAACAAACACCATCGGTGATTACGGATTGTGGTGTTGGTCGGCTTAGTTCGGTATGTCGTTGTTTCCTGTTTGTGGTTGCTAATAACGTGAGGTTATGGCCGCATGTGTGTTTTTCTCTTAGTTGTTTTTATTAGCTTTTCCTTCTTTTATTGTTGTCTTTCCACCTTGGTTTCTTTTTTCTTGCTTGTGAGGGTTTGAGCATCCCTTGTACTAAAATAATAAAATTGTTGTCACGGTTTGTTTATTATTTATATATCTATCTAATTTGTGAGTTTGAAAGTATTATGAATGATATGAAGTTTATATTATTTGCAATTTAGGATGAAGCTAATTAAGGGATGAAAAGTGATATTTTCAAATTTGGTGAGTCAAAATTGCAGAATTAAAAACTTATAGGCCAAAAGTATAATTTAGCTTAAAAACAATGTTGATAAAAAAAATGCGAACAATTGTTCACTTCAATTATTATTTATCTCCTTATTATTAGCAAATATAATTAAGTTCATGTTAAACACCGTTCTGAAGCAATAATTAAGAAAATAAAAAAGAAAATATTTTTTTAAATAGAAAATATTCTTTAAATAGCAAATATAAAGTAAAGAATTTAAATAGAAACAACTCTTTTTAAAAATTTTAAAATATTGAATGAACAATTTCAAAGATCATATTACCGTTTTTTTTTCTTAATCATTGTTCCGGGTCACCTTAATTAAGTTTAGCATTTCCGACAAGATAATATCAATAAAAAGCAATCAACCACAAATTAACAACTACAACAGCAACAACCAGCTAAAAATTGAAAACAGCAACATAAAAATATATTAGTATTCCCACAATAACCTTGAAATAGTTTATGTTGGACAAACATAATCTCAAAATAATCCCCAACAAACAAACAAATCAACTTGCAAAATAAAACCAAATTCAAAATATAATTGGTTCAGTGATGATTGGCGCTAAATTTAATAGGCAGACAATAGTTTGATCTCCCACAACTGCGATCGGGAAAAGGCTGAAATCACTTGATGTCAGAACTGATCCCCGAATCAGATTAAACTGATGGTAAAAAAAAATATTACTATAACCACATTTCCTTTTATACGCACCAAAAGATCTCCAACCTTTCTACTAAAAAATATAAGGTCTGATCAAAGGGTAACGTTGAGTTAAAAAATAAAATCAAAGGGTAACGCCAACTATTTTTTATGTTGTTTCTACATTACTCTTACACAATAGTCGATAATTTATCCAACAACTATAATAAAAATAAGTTACATAGTAAATTTATAAGTGGAGTAAAAGTTGGTTGATAGATATTACTTGTAAATTTATTTATATGACTAATTCATTAGGATAAAATATGCCTCACATCTTTTATATATATTATTGTTGCGCATAAACATAGATAGGTAATTTTCGTATAAAAAGAAAAAAGAAGGTAATATGTCCATATAACAATTAACTAGTGAAGACAAATGCATAATCAATGGCCCAATAGTTATCACCCTGTATTTTCATTCTCACCCAAAGCCATCCTAATTTATTTATTTTCTCATTTAAGGAAATCAATAGTGGTTCAGTAAAAAAAATAGTGCTATAAATTGAAGTGATGTGAAGCCAATTTTATTTCATGCAAGACAATATTATTAAGAAGAAGAAAATAAAAATATTCATTCATATATATTACTATGGCAAAAATCCCTGCTTCACTTGTTCTAGTTGTCCTTGTTATGGCTTTCGTTTTGAATGGCTATAGTGTTGATGGTGCAGGAATAGGTAATGAACTAGAGAAAAATAGAGCTGGTTTTCACAACTCTCAAAAGTGGTGGTTGTTAGATTGTTTGTTTTTGTATAAGAAGTGTACGGTTGATGGTTTTAAAAATTGTCCTAACTACGTAAATAAGTGCGCCAGAAAACACCATCAGTGATTACGGATTGTGGTGTTGGTTGGCTTACTTTGGTATGTGGTTGTCTCGGTAGGGGTGGACGGTGTGTTGCTTTCCCTTCGGTTTGCTTGTTTTGTTTTCCTGTTGTGGTTGCTAGTACGGTGAGGTTATGGCCGCATATGTGTTTTTCTCTTGGTTGTTTTATTAGTTTTTTCTTCTTTTGCTGTTTGTATTTCCGCCTTATACTCTTTTTTCTAAGGGTTTGAGTACTCCTTGTAGTAAAAAATAAAATTGTTGTCAAGGTTTGTGTGTTATTTATATTTGTGAGTTTGAAAGTATTATGAATGATATCAAGTTTATATTATTTGTTTAAAAAAAAACAACAAAAACCAAGTTTATAAATTATACTATTAGTGTATTCTTACTAAAAAAAATTACATTAGTGTATTCTAATTAATTACTCTATTGAATTTGATTACTATATACACTAATATAACAGTATAAAAAATTTACAATAACATCCAACGTATCACCAATAATAACTAAACACACAAAAAAAAAAAAAAAAACATTGTTCTAAAAGAAATGACCAAAACTCAGTGGAAAATTGTAGTTTTAGCATCATATATCACGTTCATGTTGAATGTAGTATATACTGAGATACGAGAAGATGCCAATAACATCAAAGCTTAATTCTATCTTTTATTGAGGAAGAAAAATAGCAGGTTCTCCTTTGAACTCACATTCACTCACTCTTAAATGCAATCAATATTTGGACACCTTATTAAGGTCTTCCAACGAAAACTCATCATATAATTAATTACTTTGCCATAAGATTGGAGGATTGCAAGATTTGATCAAATCTGTTGAAAACTCGAATCAGCTTCTATGTAATGCAGCCAAAGATGTTTTATTTCAAACAAAAGAATTCACAAGGGAACATCAATCCATTATAAGAAGCAAAAGAAGGGGAGGTGGTGAATTGGAACTCACTGCAAAGGCTAAGTTATTTTTGACTTCTAGAAAGGTAGTTGAAAAGGCCATCTCCAAAGCCTTGACAAATTTGAAGGGAATACCAAAAATTGCAACATCATATACATGTGGAAATTATAAATTTAAATTTATTTATGGGATATAATGAATTAAAACTTCTCCCAACTTTTTAGTTTCAATATCATATCACTTGTACAAAATACGGTAATGTTGAATTTCGACTACGAAGATTGAAGTGGAGGAGACATGCAGATTATTTGGTAAGAATAGTAGATCAAATAAAGGGTAAGTCAAAAAAACAAAGACAATAAGATATACGGAAGTCTTGTATGTTACCATCGACAAAAAAATTAAGAACGAACCATCAAACTAGAAACAAGTACACTAATGCATTATAGAATGAGGTACATATCCAAGGATAGAGAAAATTACTACTCATCAAATCCCAATACAACATAAACTATGAGCTGCATAAAATTTAGGTGTTTGTAGCTCTGGTGTAAATCTGTTGACTTGCATGGGAAGATACCATCCTGATTAAACCTCTAGCCATCAGATCTCTTATAGCTCTCCTTGCAAGTGATCCGTTAATCTGCAAGGTTTATCCAATTGTACAAATCATGAGAATCTTGCTCTAGATACCATGTATTTAAATCGACAATAATTAATATTTGTAAGAAAAATACAATTAAAAGATGAACACAAGTATTGAAATAATGGTAAAATCATCACTCCATTTAGCTTCAGAGAAAATATGTTTACGTGCATGCAACATGACAATAAAAGTAAGATATTGGTTCAACTGGCATTGTTTAGAGTTAAGCCGTAAGCAGACTGAGAAAACAAGATGAACACGGCTGGATTGCAAACTGAGAAAACATTGTTTTAACAAAATTTAATCATGTATAATGAAAATAGCAAATATGAATCCAGAGCTTAGATATTAACATAAACATTAGGCAAAAAAACAAAGTGAAAACATGCTATCTAGATTCATAATCCACAAGTATAAGCAACAGTAAAATTCCGGGCTCATTCTCTTTTCTCTCAATTTCCTTTTTCTCACTCATTGATGTGATTTAGTTAATATTTACATTGATCAAAGCAACATACCCACATTTTATGTAACCTCAAACAAAAAGTTCATAAACACTAACTAGTTTCATATTTCTATATCTACAATCTATAATGTTTACAATACCACCCCCCAAATATATGCCTCACTACATTCCAATATTCTAGTTTCTTGACAAGTAAAGAATCATCCACCAAAAAATTTATGCATAAAACAAACATAACAGGATTATTATCCAACTAAAACCAGCACATAGCAGACAGTTACACACATAAACAGGATTTACATCTCATAATGTATCCAAGGTTGTATAAGCTTGTATTGAGACTCAAGTAACAAGCAAATCAGTGCATAAGTTTCAAGTATGATATTGTCAGAGTCTCAGATAATTCAAACTAAGAACATAATACCAAACGTAATCATAATATTATATATTACAAAATCTCAATCAGACAAAATTACCAATTAAGAAACCGCAACCGAGTCCATAGTCCCATCATAAAACTAACCATTCCAATTTAAATTTAAACCGAAACAATTGCAATTTACATAAAATATATCATGATACCACTAAAACAAAACAATCACATAAACAACAACAACTAACTAATGAATCAATAAAGAGAGAAAAAAAAAGTAAAGCATGTACCCTCAAACGATCAGAGAGAACAGAAGGAGTAATGAGCTTATATTTAGGAGCCTCAGAGAGAAGCTTATCATAAGTAGCTTGATCAAACAACACCATGTTATTAACCTTCTCCTTTTGCTTACCCTTGCTCCACTTCTGTTAAAATCACAAAACTTTACATTAACATTACACTCTTACGCAATCTTTCATATCTAGTGTGACCCAATTGGCATAATGACAAAAAAATTGAAACTTTAAGGAGAAAATTCGAACCTTCTTCTTCTGCTTGCCACCACCGGATTTGGCGGGCTTTGAGGAAGGTGGTGGAGCTTTATCCTTCTTTGGAGCCTGAAAGTACCATCAAAAGATACACAGAACAAAAATTTAGAAAATAGTAAAAAGAATGAAAATAAGAGGTATTGAATTTTGAAGAGAAAGTACCATGATTTCGTAGATCAGTGACAGCAGAAGATGGAGGCGATCACAAATTCACAATCACAAACCTAAATCGTGTTCTAGGGTTTTACAACTTTTTGTTATAGGAGGAGAAGCCAATTTTTTTCTTGGGCCAGAATAATATAGGCCCAATTATATATCAATTTGAGCCATAAAGCACGGCTTTGGGCTAAAGATGGTTGACATCTAAGAAGATTTCTCTTCCCACCCCCCGTAACTCTTTTTCACCCCCCTAAAATCCAATTTTACCCCTTAAAAGTTCAGTTTATGCGAACAGAACTTTTTGAAAAGTTCGGTTTACGTAAGCAGAACTTTTTTTTAGTGTAAATTTTACACTAAAAAAAAGTTCGGGGGGTTTTAATTAAGAAAAAGTTCGGCCCGCGTTTACCGAACTTTTTTCCCAGGGGCATAAAGGGAAGCACAGGGGGTGGAAAAGCAAACCGGGGGGTGGGAAAAGAAAACTTCTAACACGATCGAAGAGGGCTGAAACTACTTGATATTAAAAATGAATTTCGAATCAGATTAAACAGGTAGTGAAAAAAAACCAATAATACCTCCCTTTTTATAATAATAAATACCTACTTTTTATAAATTGGCACATCATTAAGAAAAATATTTTAGTTTAATGATTTAATTGTATGACAATTTATTTATTTTTGTACAAGAGCCACCTTGCAAATTTTCTTTTGAATTATATCCGCATAGAATTTTATACCTTTGTAACAAAAAGAAAGATTTTTTTTTGTCTCGTAAGCTTAACTCATTTGGTAGGACGTTGCATTATATTTGACAAATGAGTTAAGCTTACGGGACAAAAAAAAATCTAGCCAAATGAGTATTATTTGTAGGGGGTCGGAGTTCGAACCTCGGTCATCCCACTTACAACCTTATGAATAGAATTTCTAATCATTAGACTACATAATAAAAAAAATATACCAATCTCCCTTCTATAAACATTGGTAAAAAAACATTGATAAATTCTAGCTAGAGCTAAGAGCCGATATCTTCATAATTTCACAATTTTTTTAGATAGACGAAATAGTAAATTATTAAAAATCTATACATAAAATTGAAAGATTGAGATTCAAACTATAGTTATGATCTTATATTAAAAAAAAACTATAGTTAAGATCTTCGACATAACAATTTTAATATTTTTTTATTGAACTCAGATTTGTGAATATAATTTCACAAATTTTACTACATCAAAATCACTTTGGATGCACACATATAAAAAAATTTATCTTTTGTGTTGTTCAAATGTGTATACTATTTATCCACAAAATTACAATTTTGTCTCGTATGAACATAAACATAAGATTTTTATAGGTTACTTGCAGATAATTTATCCAACAACCAATAGCAAAATTAGTCACATAAACAAATTTAAACATTAATTTACGAAAAATACCTACAAAAGTTACAATTTTGCATATGTGCTTAATTAGTTCTCGTTGGTTGTTAAGGTAAACTACCTACAATTCTTCAAAGTGTGATGTATATACATGATGACTAAAGTAAATCCTAGTTTCAATGCACCATGTCTTAAGATTGTCCACAAATTGTATTGGCACTCCATTCTCTAGTCTTTCACAAGTTTAGTTCTTCGCCACTCCTTTCCCCAACTTCTTTGATCACCTTTCCTTTTGCACACACCAAAATATTCTCAACCTTCCCACTATATCATGAGTCCCTACCAAAAAATAAACACCAGAGGGTAACGTCTATTTTATTTTTAATTTTAATTAGTGTTGCACATAAACTTAGATTTAGTGGGAAGGTAACGTCTATGTTTATGTTTTTTTCTATTAACAAAAAAAAAACTTAGATTGATAGATAGATATGTCCAATTAATCTGTATTATTATTTCTCTAACTAATTTGGCTTTGAAGATATAAAAAAGAGACAGAGGACAGTATTTGATGTTCTTTCTACTACTTTATTATATAATGTAAACGTGTGGGATACAACCCCTAATCATTCTTCAACCTTACTTCATAAGTTTATAAATGTGATAAGGATTAACACATCAAATTAGTCAATTAACATTGCAGAGAAATATGTATATACGACCTTACTTTATACGCCTTTAAAAATATTCGTTGCTATCATCTTCGTAACGATTTTGGCATAATCCTTGTACCAAACCATGTATACGAAGCAATATTTAGCTTAATTAAACAAATTATATTTCTATTTTAGTTAAAGTACATTGCTATATACTTTACAAATTAAATAACACTATTTAGACAAACTTTTCCCCCAAAAAGCACAGCTCAAGCCTCAAGGTCATGGAGTTTATCATAACTCGGGTATAGGTTTTAATTAGTTTTAAAGTGAATACTATATTATCAACAACAAAAAAGTTAATATTATAGTGCTCAAATAAGGGTTACAATTGACAACAACAACAACAAAAATAAACTCATTATGAAATGGAGTGTGTAGTAAAGATATTGTACTCAAACACGGTTGCACATAATGCGTAGACTCTGAGATCGGATCCTCAACAGCTAGCTTCTCTAGGCTTCTTCTACTTCTCTACTGCTTCTTCTACTGCACTATTTTCAACTGTCAAATTAATCTAATGGGTAAAATTAAAACTAAAATACAAAAAAGAAAAAGACTATTTTTGTGTGCATCATCACGTCACATTTATTTTTTCATCGTAACATTCAAGTTAAACATCTTTTACTCCATTATTCAAAAAATAAGTACACATCTTTTCCTCCAATCCTGTTCAAAATATGTAATAATTTGATGTGTTTAGGTTGCCATAAGAAGCTTTGAACATTCATCTGCAATATGAAACTCAATCATATTTGCCTATTAACTAATACCAACATGATCAAACATAAACCCCAAACATGGTGCCGTGCCATATGTTTTGAAAGTTATTTTAAGTATTCCTCCTAGATGACCATTAGAGCGAAATTAATAATTCATCTTCTTCAATCATATTATCCATTGTCATTATCCACCACCAAAATTTAAACTTATGATTATTGTCTTTAACATGGGACATAGCTACCTACCAAACAGGGAAAAAGGAATAGTGGACCCTTCAATCCATACCACTACTAAGTACACTAATGTTACATCCTTCTTGTTTAAGTAATTAGCTATGGCCTATGCAAGGACTTGATATTTAATAGTATCAAATATAGATCATTCTCGAACCATATTGATCCATGATAAAACTATGAAAGTTAAATGTCATTGTCACATAGGGCTGGCAATTACCCGAGTCAACTCGTGAATAGTTCGAAGCTCGATTCGATAAATGACTCGTGAACTTGGTTCATGAACCAAATGAGCTGAACTTGAGTTAAAACTTAAGTTCGTCAAATAAATGAGCTGAACATAAACTATATATAGTTCGACTCGTTTGGTTCATGAACTAGCTCAGTTATATATATATATATATATATATATATATATATATAATTTTCCAAAAAATTTTAACTGTACACATCAATAAACTTTTTAGTTCCCTATGTACGGCTACTACCCACTCCCTTTACCAAAAAAACAATTTTAATCCTTTAAACTCTCTTTCTCAAAAGACTTTTCATTGTTACTTGTATCGGTTGATGTCCGTTTGAATTTTGTACTCGTTTATTCATTATACACTTGGGATGATTTTTATTTTAATTTAATATATGTTTTTTCTTTTAAAAAATAGTTTAAAAGGTTAAAGATCAAATTTTGAAATTTTGACAAAAAAAATTCGCTTTATAATCATATGATTTGACGTAACGAGTTGAACCTAACGAGCCGAACCGAACAGTTCGTAAACTTTAAACGAGCCGAAATTGAGCTGAAAAAAGAGTTCGTGTCGAACTTGAGCTGAGTTTTGAGCTGAACCATTTCCTATCGAGTCGAGTCGAACTCAGGCGAGTTCGACTCAGCTCGACTCATTTCCAGCCCTATTGTCACATGAAATAATTGAAAGATTTTTTTATATCATGCCACCATGCCAGTGCATGTATCATTTACCCTCACATTCAATTTTTTTTATAGTTAAACCTTATTGCTCCTATATACCTAACAAATCACCTTTAAGATTAAAATAAAAATGGTATAATAGTGAAGTGAAAACTTAACCAATCAAATTTGTGCACATATGTATCAATTGTTTAATGAGAGCCAAAAAGTAGCATACTCCTCCATTATTGTTAATGATGGGTCCATTGTGGACAAAAAGTTACTGAGGGATGGAGGCTTTGGAGGGTTTGACAAAAAAGAGAAGGTGAAAGCAAGAGAGAGTGGGTGGCAAGGCATATTTTTCTTAAAGAGTAAGAAATGGGATGCAAATCTTTGTGGTTTCTATATTGACCAACTGTCATGCACTCCAATGAGCTACTGCCAGCATACCACAACTAGTCATCATATAATAATACTATTCTTTTCATATTCAAAAAATTTCATTTGAGGCGATCTTTCAAAAATATAAAATTCTATATTGTACATTCATAAAGAAAATAATTTAAAGCATGTCATATATATTGGGTGAAGGAAAGGCCAAAAGATTTTGAAACCTAAAAAAGTAGGTAAAATTTAAAATATCATGGTAAAATAAATGGTGTGTGTAATCATGTACAATAAAAATTTAGTTTAAATAAGTTTTTTTTGTACAAATATTAAATTTTTAGTTTTTGCCCTTGCAATAAAATTGATGTTTGCATCTTATAAAAGTTTTCAGTTTTAGTCTCTACTAAATTCACATTTGTTTAATTATTCTTAAATTTTAAACTTTTGAATTTTATTTTGCAGACACATGTTTAGGCTAACTAATAATTCTCAAAAATTAATTTCTAGGTCCCTATTTTCATATTAAATTGATTCCATGTTAATGCTCTAAACATAAATGTAGAAAACCCATATAGTTTTTTGTTTTGGACTAAAACCCAAGCGAGGCCAATTAGAATATATGTTGCATATTTTTTCAAATAAAAGGAAGAAAAGAAAAATCATTGTTTAAAAGGAAAGAGAAATTGATAAATAAATAAATAAGAAGAAAAAAAAAGTAGGAAAGGAAATGGAATATTATTGGGGAAAAGTAAAAGCACTAGATTCGTTTCTCTTAATAAATTGTTTTATGAACACTTGTTTTATGCATGCTTTTGATTCGGTTCTATAAATTAAAGGAAGACAAGACCACTCATTTCCGAAAACAGAGACCAAACCCAAAGGGAATACAGAACAAACATAGATACTCTGTTCTCAGATTCTTGCTCACACTCCAATATCTTTTCTTTAAAATAAAAACTATTCACTCTCAATTTCCATGCTTCTAATCTTAAATACCACTGCAGTGTCTATTATAGCTGCAGTTTCTCTATTATCTGATTTCACAGATATTGTTTATATGCATAAATTTTCAGTCCCTTTTATTTAAAAACAAAACAGAGTAAAAAAACAGAACGTGTTCTGTTTTGTTCTGTTTCATTGCTCTTTTATTAAAGATAAAATGGGTTCAAGTTCAATCAAGTTGTATAAACTCAAATCAGATAAATCCAACAAAGTTCAAAAACATCGTCAGCTACGAAAGATTGCAAATTTGTTGAGGTATGTAGAGATGTGTGTTGTGTTGGTTTTGATTTCAAGGGTTTCATTTCAACAACTACCATTAGCTTTGAAGATCTCGAGCGAGTATTTTCGCGGTTTCACAGTTAGTCCTCGATTTGTTTTCCTGGTTGGAAACATCATCATCATCACACTCTTTGCTCAATCTGGTCATTTTTCATCTCATGATTCTGCAAAAAGAAGTGCAGAAGATGAACTGTATCTGGAGTTTCTTAAGAACAGCAGCATGTATCAGAGAATCCAAGGTTTTGAACATAAAAAATTGAGCATGAAAATGGAGAACAACAAAAAGGGTCGTAGAATCAATGATCGTTCCATGGTGAAATTCTCTGAGAAAGAGTGTGAAAAAAGTGGTGATGATTATAAGAGAATGAAGTTGGAAGAGAAACAGAATATAAAAACAGAGTGTTGCAAAGATATGGAAGTGAAGGAATATAGGAGGTGTCAATCGGAAATTACGATGGTGAGGGGTGTGAATAGTGATGATGAGAAGGAACAAAAAGTTCTGCAAAGGTGTGAGAGTGAGAATGATGAAAGAAAGAGGAGAAACATTGAATTTGATAAACAGAAAATGATGGAAAAAAATTATTGTTTATATCCTGAAGATGGAATGAGCAATGATGAATTTCGTCAAACCGTTGAGGCATTCATTGCACGACAACAGAAGCTACGAACAAACGCAATACAAAGCATTTATTCCTAGCTAATTACTGTGTAATTTGTGTGAAAATATTATCAGGAATTGGATTGTAAACTAAGCTAAACCTTTCTGGTTTTTCTTTTCCTGTTTTTTTATCTAAATTTTTCTTCTTTTTTAATGAACAAACAAATATGTGATGTATCTTGTATCATCATGTAAATAAAGGTTAGGGGAAGTGAGTAAATAACTTTTTGGATAATAAAACCATGCTCTGTTTATTTAATTGGGTTTTGTTTACAAATCTAAAAATGTGTTATCTGATGTTAAAACTCAGCAAGTGAACTGAGCTTGAGATGAAGGGTTGTGATTCCATCTTAGATAGACATAGGAAAGATAATAATTAGTTGGACATATTTTAATTTTTGAGAATGAATTCACATTCTATGGTATGGCCTGGTTTTTTTCTATGTAAATCAGATATTTTTCATGGACAACTGAAAAAACTAATCTATCTAGCTGGATAGGACACAGAAGGCAAAAAAAGCTTATTAATTATATATCTCTCTTAAACTATTTATGAACTGCTAATTTCAATATACAGAAAAATCTAGTATAGTTTTGAGCTTGCCTCTCTATAGGGAGAAAGTAGACACATTCCTATTAGGAATCTGGAATGGAATGACACTACTACTTTTACTACCATTCCCCCATCTTTGCCGCAATGTAAAAGCCATACTATGTGATTGGCACTAACTAAACAAGCCAAAGTACATTATTACAACCTTTTTAGGCACTAATCAAGTCTTTATTTTGGTACCAAAATCTAACTGTCTACCACTATAGGTTTAGGCCTCGTGCATCTTACTTTTAATTGAATAATAATTATTATAAAAATAACAATTGTGGGAAACTTAATTTTCTTCTCCCTTCCCCAACTTAATTGTCCAGGTAGCACTATCTTGACCTTCCTTCTTAACCCTCTTTGATGAGCTTCAATTCAACAATAAAATGGTTCAATGAACCTTCCCCTATGATTAATTTCTCATGGATTTGGAAAAAGATTGTAAAATTAGTAGTTCACATCAGGATTTCAGTTCAAATAAAAATTACTACCTCTACCTCTATATGTAAGATTCCATTGAGCAAAATACAAAATCAACAAAGTGTAGTTGCATATGTGAAACCATTCTCGAGATGGGTAGGGTGTTACACTTTTTTTAATTAAATTACGATTGCTCTTCTCCCTCCGCATTGCTCATGCAGAAAAGAAAAAAAAAATACACTACTGAAAGATATCTTTCAGTGAGAATGGAGGGATTCAGACCAATGTAGGGGGAGAAGAGCAATTACCCTTCTTAAAACTATGATTTATACTTCCAATCCGTTTATCCCGAAAAGCTCCGCAGTGCGCCACTCTTTCTCAGTCTCACACAGATAGAGTTTTGTAGTTTAGCAGCAGATAAATACAAAAAAAAGTTACATACAAACTTATCATTCAGTTGCTTTGCTTCTGAAACGAACTTTTCATTCCCATCTAGGAGCACATGAATTGACTGCATTGAAGTAGGTTCAACTATTTGCTGTTAGTCCATAAATCTATTGTTGTGCCCGAAACATTGAGTATAAAAAAATGTGAAAATCAAGTTACAGGTAAAACAAAAATGCACCACAAATACGAAGCATTCTCAATTTCTCATAAAATTCTCTCAAAAGCATGATAATTAATAATGTACTTATACAGGACTATTGCAAAACCAACAATTAACAGTTATAATGAAACTGGCATAACTTTTGTAAATAACATTTGATGATAAAAACTAGTTTGAATCCAAATTTGAAAGAAAATAAGAATAATTTTAAATTCTTTCAAACTTAATAGTTAATATAAATCTATATAAGCAGTTATTTCCAAAAAGTTTTGTGTCATTTAGTATGTCATACAGCACTTGACTTTAGTGTGCATGCTCAACAAGGCTCTGACCTCATGGACCATAAGAAAGAAAGCACCAATCCGCATTTTATAAAAACTGAATCACCTTAATGGTAAATGAATATCCAACAAAACTAAATTGCATACTTGCCTCATTGCAAAGAGCAGAAACAACCTGAAGTAGGGTCTAAAATAAAATCTTCTTATTTTAAACAGCCATCTTCATCTCAATCTTCTGGTGAGGATCATAGCCAATGAGCTTGAAATCAGTAGCCACAAAAGAATCGATATCTTTCTTCTGTGGATTGATCTTCAAAGTCTGCATTGGAGTCAGTTTAGTCAGCAAGTAAAAGAGTAATCAAACACAAATCTAAAGTAGTGCTAAATGGTAAAAAAAAAAAAAAAGTGTGCCTAATTACATTAAAGCCAATAATTTTCTTAAACATTACACATACTGGAAAAGGTTTTGGCAGGTTATGAAGCTGATCCTGCAAAGGCTTCACATGAGTTTGGTAAACATGTGCATCCCCAATATCATGGATAAAATCACCTGGAACAAGTCCTGACAAGAAAAAGACATAATATAAGAATTGATAGTTTCAATTTCAAATTACTTATTGATATCTTTAATGATATTACAAACCCAATAAACTTTTGAACCCCAAGCACAACAACACCTGACCTTCAATACTACAACCAAAAAAATAAACCACAACCAAGCTCTTTCCCACTGGGTGGATCAGTTGATCTCATAAAATCCTGTCAAGCATTAGATCCAAAGACAATTTACCCCAAAAATTTCTCTTAATGGTTTGGCGTATAGCTTTCTTTGATCTACCACTAGCTATTAAGCTATCCTCCATCTGTTAAACACCCCTCTTCTACAAGCCTTCTCCTCGCACCCAAACCACCTAAGACAAGACTACCATCTATTCTACAATGGGGAAACTCTAATTATCTTACTGATTATTATACTTCTAACCTTATTGTAACTTGAGTCAAGACTATAAAACCAGCTTGTATTCTAACCATATTTTCTGTTTTACTTCTGCTTCTACTTGGGAAAAAACTGTGTATTTCCACAATGTGAATCCATACTTGTAACTTCTCACTTGTTTATCCCTAACTTTTTAAATCGACCTTCACCAGTGAAGCAAAAAATTCTTGATACATTTCGTCTAAAAGCAACTCTACCAAAAAAACTATAAAAATGTGATAGGAAATGAATACCACCACCACCAACAACTAACAAGATTAAAAGAGACATTTATAACCAAGTAAAAAAACATGTATCATCTCTTATTAGTATTACACCCACAAAACCTCAAGATTTAAGATGATTTATACATATTATAACAAGTTACTTTACAGCAGAAGCTTAGATAAATTTGCATACCACAAATATGAGCAATCATACATGTCAAGAGGGCATAAGATGCAATGTTAAATGGCACACCCAGTCCCATGTCAGCAGATCGCTGATACATTTGACATGATAACTCCCCATTTGCTACATAGAACTGCAAAAGATAAATTTGAGGATATAAATTAAAAAAGGACGGAGAGACTAGAGAGGTAGGGGGAGAGAGTTTTTAAAGAGAAATTTCAAAATCAAAATTGCAGACCTGTGCAAACATGTGGCAGGGAGGAAGGGCCATCAACTTAAGATCTGCTGGATTCCATGCAGAGAGAACGATCCGCCGATCATCTGGATTATGCTTTATCTTGTTGATAACATCTAAAAGCTGATCAATTCCTTGGCCGGTGTAGTCATTATGCATGTTAGTATACCTATAAAATACAATGTGGAGAATAAAGAGCACATTACCACATAAATTGTCTATTGACCTAGTGAGAAAAGGTATAAATCCACATACCTGGCACCAAAGTGCCTCCACTGAAACCCATAAACAGGTCCTAAGTCACCCTCCTCCCTCTCTGACAAACCAATGCTGTAATAAAATGTAAAGCCAGTCAATAAATGGAAAAAAGTGTACAATTTGTATTTAAAAGTTACAACAATTAACAATCACTCGCCTATCAAGGAATTCCCTGGATGCATTATCATCCCATATATGAATGCCTTTTTCCTGTAACACCTGTCGATATAAGTGAGTTAAATAACATGCTTTCAATAGGTCTGCCTCTGTCAAAAAACTAAGCTCAAATAACATAAAGTATCCCAGCCCTATGTGACATGATATTTGGTTCATGTCAGCTGGTTAGTGACCTAACAAAGAAAGTTGAGGATTAATATCCTGTGGATAAGATTGATAAAGGATATAAATACCTTGGCATTTGTTGAGCCACTGATAAACCAAAGAAGCTCTTCAACAACCCCTCGCCAAAATACTCTCTAGCAATCAAATGTAGATATTACTTCAACTTTTTATAAAAATATACAGACAGATATTCCTTTTCCTCAATAAAGACCGAAAGTAGTAAACGACAAATGAGTAAATAATAAAACTAGCTCTTCCCCATGGTAAACCAAAAATAGTGAACCAAAAAAATAGTCAATTACAACAAGTTGTTTTACACAGTACATTAACACATAGTAAACCATAATCTCTGCTACATACACACCTTAGTTGTTAGAAGAGGAAAGCTTCTGCGCAGATTGAACCTCATCTGTAGAATTATTAGAGACGGCGTAAGCATATAAATTGCATCAACCCAAAATACACTAGCTGAAGTTTTACCTGGCAACCAAATGTTGACAAGGTCCCAGTCCCTGTTCTATCACCCTTGGCGGTACCTTGAGATATGATTTCTTGAACCAGATTAAGATACATGTACTCCCCATGTCTCTCGAAAATCATTTTCGGAAGAAAAGAGAAGTTCTTAACCTCAAATTTTTTAGAAGCTGAATTATTATCAAAAAGTGAATCACTATCATGACTCGGGGGCTCTGCTGCAGAACTCCTTACACGCACATAAGTGGTGAAAGAATATCGGATGTTGTTTTCAACCTTAGGAAAGGATGAGTACCATGGCCGAAATATAGTAGTATCAATTGGAGGCATAAAAGTGTCACACTCAATGTTTGCGTGAATTTCTGTGACGTGGATAGCTTCACATTCAGGTGCATTGAGAGCCTCTCTATACACAGAAATAATCAGCTATAAGTCGACAACAAAGATAATACTTAACATGAAAGGGAAACAATAGGAACAAAGCAATACCTAAATATCTCACCACCCCCAATAACAAATATTTTCTCAATTGAAGTACTATAAGGAGAAGCGGCTAAAAGTTCCAACGCAGAAGACATACTTCTACATATAACAACATTTTCAGCTGCTGCATTATCAAAGCTACCCGAGCGAGTCAAAACAACATTAAGACGACCAGGAAGAGGCCTGAAGTGAAGAGGGATACTCTCCCATGTCTTTCTTCCCATAACAACGGCATTCTTCTTTCCAGATTCAGATGTCGTCGCAGTTATTTCCTTGAAAAACTTGAGATCAGTAGGTAATCTCCAGGGTAATTTTCCATCCTTACCAATACCCATATCTTTGGTGGCAGCCACTACTACTTGGTAAGCCCTCTGTAGGTTAGGCAGTGGGCTAATGCTGCCATTGCCATTTGCATTGACGATTACAGAGGAATCAGCAGCCATAGTAGAACTCAGAAACCGAGATAAACTTAAATATTGTTTTCGACGAAAATAAGGACTGCACAACCAATTGTTTTGGAAGTGCAGTGCAATCTGAAACCCAAAAATTAGTAAATTAAAAGTTAAAACAAATAATATTTGAGCAAGAATTGCAGCATAATGGAACAGAACAATTGAAACACACATTAAACGATTGTTCTTACTGAAAGGAAAATGCAGAGAATACAACAAATGCAGAAAATGGAAATTAAAGAGGAAAAGGGAAGAATGAAGAAGAAGCTGACCGGTATGAAACCGAGGCGCGGAATTTTGAAATAGTTTATGAAGTTTATCTCTCTCTCTCTCTATCTCGATGTTTTCCTGTAAATTAACACGCCATCGATGACAACGACGGCGACGATAGGGTTTTTAATGTTTATTGGGGAATTATTATTTGTGTGTTGTGTGTGGGTTTGCAAAGATTAGAAGGATGAGAGATGAAGCAGTGGTGGAATGAAGTTTTGAAAGAAGAGATGAAGCAATAACTATAACAACACTGAATCGGCAATGGGGAATAAATCTAACTTGGTTTGGTAAGGTGCGGGGTGTGTCGCCGGTCACGGCCGGGTTTGGTTATTATGCATAAGTCATCCTCATGCACCATGCATAAGTTACTTAGTACATCCCTTAAATTACTCGTGCACCCCCTAAATTACTTGTGCATTCCTCAAATTACTTATGCACCCCTCAAATTTCTCGCACACCCCTAAATTTCTCATGCACCCCCAAATTTCTCGCACACCCCATATGACTTTTTCCCCCAATTTTTTTTTCTCCCCTCCACATTTCTATCCTAAACCATTTTGCCGTGGGAATGGTTTCAGAGATATGCACTCAAAAACCATTAAGTGCATAAGATGGTTTTGGAGTACAACCCTATAATTAGAATAAAAACAATAATTGTGGTTTAATGGTTTCGATTGTCTTATATGAGAAACCAAAATTATTGTTAAATGGTTTTAAATAACGATTATAATTGTACCAAAAAAATAAAAAATAATGATTATAATAAAAAACCATTAAACCATTTTGCTGTGGGAATGATTTCAGATGGTTGTACTAAAAAACCATTAGGTGCATAAAATGGTTTTGGAGTACAACCCTATAATTAGAATAAAAACAATAATTGTGATTTAATGGTTTAGATTGTCTTATATGAGAAACCAAAATTATTGTTAAATGATTTTAAATAATGATTATAATTGTACCCAAAAAAAATAAAAAATAATGATTCTAATTATAGGTTGTACTTCAAAACCATCTTATGCACTTAATGGTTTTGGAGTGTATATATCTGAAATCATTCCCACAGCAAAATGGTTTAGGCTAGAAATGTGGGGGACAAAAAAAAATTGGGGGGCACAAGTAATCTGGGGTGCACGAGAAATTTTGGGGGTGCACGAGAAATTTGAGGGGGTGCATGAGAAATTAGGGGGGTGTACGAGAAATTTGGGGGGTGCACGAGAAATTTGAGGGGTACACAAGAAATTTGGGGGTGTGAGATTAGGTGTGAATGTGTGAGTTGAGATTGGCTAGGATTATTACATGTGGATGCTCAATCTAATGGATGTATAATAACTTCCCCCGTCACGGCAACCCTTTCTTCAATGAAGGTCGTAGCAGGTATAACTCAAGAAAACACTTTGTTTTTATTTTTTTTATAATTTAGGCAAAATTACATTTTTTGTCCTTTATCTTATTTTTTTGTAACACTTTGGTCCTTTATCTTTTATTTGTAACACTTTGGTCCTTTATTTTATTTATTTGTAACACTTTGATCATTTATCTTTCATTTGTAACATTTTGGTCATTTATCTTTTATAACATTCATATATAAATAATTTTTTCATTTTTTTTTAATTTAAAAAATGCTGAATTTTATTTTTTTAAATACTTTTTAATTAAAATTAAATAAAACTCATAATTTTGATGAATATGTTCATCTTCTTCATCAATTTTTTCATATTCTTTAAAGGACCAAAGTATTACAAAAAAATAAGATAAAGGACCAAAGTGTTACAAATAAAAGATAAAGGACCAAAGTGTTACAAATAAAAGATAAAGGACCAAAATATTACAAAAAAATAAGATAACGGACCGATAATGTAATTTTGCCTATAATTTAAGGTTATATTTTGGTTTACAAGAAGATCAAACTTAGGACCTCATTGATATTACCTAGACTCATCACCAACTCAAGAAAACACTTTATTAGTGTGATGTGATGAGATAGTGAGCCGGTTTCCGCTTTAGAAAGTTCAAAAAAAAATTAAAATAGATTTTTAAAAATATTATAAGTTTTTTATATTCGTTTTTTCTAACTTGAAAAACAATTCATTTTGACATAGTATAATATAAACATATACTCCCTCCGTCCCTATTTATAAGAGCTAGTTTGACAAAACACGGGTATTAAGAAAGTGGATTTTAAAATTAAATTGATTGACAAATTATATTGATTTTACATGTCTACCCTTACAATTAATTGTAGTGTTTTGTATCAAACAAAAGAGAATTTAATGCTATTAAAAAAATTATGCAAAGTAAATAAGGGTAAGTTTGAAAAAAAAGTAATTAATGTCATTAATAATTGTAAAAGGGTCTTATAAAAAGGGACAAATTTTTTGTCAAATTAGCTCTTATAAAAAGGGACGGAGGGAGTATTATTGAAGATTGTCATTCATTTGAGTCTCATAACTTCATAAGACTCATGAATTAATTTCTTCAATTACGTGATGTGAATAATCAATTTTCACTAAAATTTAACAATGGTGTTGCAACATGATAATCATCCATCAAATACAATTAACCACAATTTTGCATAGATTTTGGTACAATAAATTTTTAAGTTGATGGACAAAATATCACTATTTAAGACAACTTATACTTGAGAGTTGAGACAAAAAGTTGTTATTTGATTTAGTGAGAAATAAAAATTATAGTTTTTGTTCAATCTCTCATCTCCCAATTTATCCGATCCCTAAAATAATGTTTAATTTTTTATCTTTTAGTGAAACAAACACCCTCAAAATATTTAAGTTTAGTTATAATTTACTTGACCCTAAAATTATTACTCCTTCTGTTCCAAAATATAAGAACTCATTGACCATTACACGTACGCCAATGCATAATTTTGATTAAGAATATTTTTAATTGTCTATTAGTAAAAACTATAGAAATTGATATTTTGAAAATATTTATCAAACAAGATCTTATATAATAGAGTAATATTTACATTTATATACATCTAGGAAAAATGGTCAAAATAATACATATAAATAACAGATTTAGTCAAAATAGATATTATAAAACGTGATGGAGGTAGTATTAAGTTGGTGGGGGTGTTAATTATAGCTATCTTTTTTTGTTGGAATATTTATAGCTACTTGTGGTAAGTTTAGTTTACCAAGATCACCATGGTTGGCGTCAAAAAAAAAGAGCACCATGGTTTGGTTACCAACCGGAAAAAATTGTGGTAAGTTAATGTATTTCAAAAGCACGAGGGAGTTTTTTTTACTAAAAGAAATATTTATTCATTTAAATTGAGAAAACATGTATCATTATAAATTCAAAATTGCTAAAAACTAAAAAAGGTGAATCTGCAAACAATTTTGCAGCACTTAGGTTAATAGCATATGACGGCTACTTAAAAGTGCCTACAAATATGACTACATAAAAGTAATTGTAATGTTCATACTCCCGAACTGCAACATTGATGTTCAAGTTTTCATTAATCTGTAATGAGTTTAAATGAATATGTCAATTTGAATCAAAGAGCACTATACTAAGCCGAACAACCAACAAACGCCACACAAGATGACGAAGAAACACAACACCGCACAAGATGGCGAACAACCCAATGCCGCATTTAGGTGGTAGATGCTTGAAAAATAAAACGAAGAAACAAATCTATGTGGATAACCACTGGACTGGGCTAAGGCCCAAAATTATGTAGCGTGGGCCCAATAGCAAGATGACCCGATCTTCCAACCCATATAATCCAAATGAGAAACTTGGCTGGAAAGGCATGGCGAAGGCGCCACGTCACAAAGGCGGCACCCTCGCCATAAGTAACAACTGCTCATATGCGATGCTCTTCCACTATCCCACGTAGAAAATATGTTAACCACCCACTACCACCACGATGACACGGTGGAGGGGGAATTAACCACCCACTCCCACCATGATAGCACGGTGGAGAAGGAAGGAAGCCCCATGATCAGAAATCCACATATGACGGAGACGGAGGTAGAGGGCAAAGGCAGTTAAAAATCAAACTCTATAAATAGGAGGTTCGAAATCATTGTAAAAGGACCAGAAAAAACTAAGAGCACAAACATTATATATTATTTCATCATCAATATTAACATTTTGTACCCCATTTATACGCATTGAAAATGTAAACAAAAAAAAAATTATATATGAAACTATGCATAAAAACTATGTGAACACTTGTGTCAAAAAAAATGTCACCACTTTGACTAAAATTTGATTGGACATGTATCTGGTATCACTCAATTACATGCTATATTTCTACGTTGATTTGTTTTAAAATATATTTAAATCATACACTACAACATTTTTGTTCTACGGCAACACCAAAAAACCGTAGCATCAAGTGAAAAAACCGTTGCCGTAGGCTACAAGAATGGTTTTTCAACCGTGGTGGATCGAGGCGTTGTCTTAGCCTTCCGCAACGGTTTTTGTTCCAAATGGCAACGCCATAACTATAACTGTAGTCGTAGGTAACCTTTCCAAAACGGTTTTTATACACTACCACAACGGAATATGGTAACCGTTGCCTTTGATACCCTACCAGAACAGTTTTTTTACATTCAAAAAATTAGGCGTTGCGGTAGGACCAAAATGTTGTAGTGATATTTCATATTTTTTATGGGATGACTCGTTTAAAATTTTATCTAGCATAATGAAAAGTAATCCCATGGGGAAAAGTGTCTGTAGATAATAGTGAGAACCGATCACGAGAATTTTAGTGTAAATTGATGAAAGAAAAAAAATTCACATTTCATATCCTTATATAATTAGATTGCACACATTAGAGTTTACATAACCGAAGTAGACCGAGTTTATTTAAGGTTATGTAGATTGACAATTAACGTAAATCTCTTAAGGTGCTCAATGTAAGTGTAAACTAAATTTACATACTATGGTATTCAAATCTATTTTCACTACGTGAATTTAGATTACATTAACATTAGCAGTTCGGTAAACATTTTACACTCAACTTGTATAATCGTGCAAGAAAACATAAATCACATGAAAAACTAATAGATAATATCATAGAATTGAATTAGTATAAATCTAGTATCATATGCAATGAAGTTTTAATAAAGTAACTTAAAATTCAATCTTTAATTGAAATTTAATGACAAGTTAATGAGTTTGAGATAGAACCAATCGTTAGTTGGTTTAGTGGTGATTGACGCTGAATTTGGTATGGAGGACCACAGTTTAATCCTCTGCAACTTTTTTTGGGCGTGAGTAACAAATTTACTTTTTTTGGTACAAGTGAGTGGTACAATTTATATAACTAGTGTCCACACCCGTGCCAAGCACGGATTAGAAATTCGCCTAACTGATTTTTACATATTTAAAAAATATTAATGTATTATAACAATTTGAATGAATGAATATCATTTATTTTTAGTAAAAAGATACCCTAAAGAAATTACCTGAAAAAATATAGAGCCTCAAATAAATTACTAAAAAAATGTCCATGTATTAATATATGAATAAAAATATAGTTCTTATATTATATATATTAATATACTTTTTTTAATATTTATCATTTGGTTCTCAGGGGAAGAATTCCTTGATAATTCAGAGTTCGACCGCCACATAAGTACAGACCCATAATAATATATGTGTAAAAATACCTGCCCCACATAAATTATAAATAAAAAAATCTCATATAAATTACAAAATAAAAATAGATTCATGTATTAATATATGTATATAAATAAATAGTCATCGTATAAATCAACAAAAAAATGTACTATATAAATAACAAAATAAAAAAAGAACACGGTACCCATAAAAAGTACAAAAAATAGGTCCATTTATGAATATATGAGTAAAAGTATAAAATCTCGTATAAATATCTTAAAACAAAGCTCTTCGAGCATACAAAAATAGTTAGCTTAATTCCATAATATCTAAAGTAAAATAACTATGAAAAAAGATAAAAAAAAATGCTTGGAGGTATGCCATTGGAACATGTTAAAGTAATGACACATGTTAATGATTTAAATACAAAATGAAATGCGTTAAGAGAATGTTTTGATCTTTGGGTTCTTAACATGTACTCCAGAAAAACATATTAGCATGATCCCAAAAAATAGTCTAAACAAATTGCACGATATAATTTATATTATTTAATTGTACACTTTAATAGTATCCAAGTAAAATAAACGTCCGTATAAATAATTTAAGTTGTATGAGTTTGTCGCTCCCCTTCCTTGGTCACTTGTTATAAATTAAATAAAAAATGAGAAACAAATACACGTGTGAGAAAATAATTGACTTTTTTTTTACAATACTGTGAGCAAATAATTAACTTAGATCAAACTACTTAAAACAAAGATCGATAATGAAATTATGAATGAGATTTTAAAAACTTGCAAAAATAGCAATGAACCTTTTTTTTTTTGCGCTAATCTATTCTTGCTTTTCACGGAAAGGGACAAAGTAGTGGTGCTATAATTTTTAGTTTTTGATTTTTGCTGCATTGTTCCATTTTTATGTTTATTAAGAGATTTGGGGTTGGTTGGTGTTGTATTGATGATTTCCTTTTCTTTTAGTTTTTTGTTATATGATCGTATTAGAAAGTGTGTGTTCCGATTTTGGTATTACCTTATACCATAAAAAAGAATTCTAAAAAATAATGCATTTGAGGCAAACAATGAAATTAAAGAAAAGTTTATATTAATAATTTTCATATGTCATCATCATAAATCAAATTACATTACACTGCAATTGCAATAGCTTAACATAAATCTCTAAAACGCAAAAGTAGAAAATTGAAAAGACAAATACAACTAAAAAAAAGTAAAGAATTATGCTTTAATGTTTTGAACCCATGCCTTAGATGAGACCTTCATTTTACCAAATTGACCAGCTGCCTGTATACACAATAAAATTTAAAATTAGTACTTTAATAATCAAAATCATTAAATTTTAAATAAATATAAAGTTTGCACATAGTTCAAGACAAAATAAAAGTATAGTAAAATATCCGGTGTGAAAGAAGAAATTATTTTACTCAAACAATGAATTAATCTGCATACATACATAAACAAATAGATCAAAACATCATTTTAAGTTGGATGTAAGGGAAATTGTTTGATACATCACAAACAAATACAAAAAACCAAAGTCTAAGATTGTCTTACAAGATTAATCTAAAAAATTCGAGAGTCATTAAAAAATATAAGAATAATAGAAGTTGTTGAAAACACACAAAATGAAAGAACGAAATTTCGAAAGGATTTTGAATTCTATGAGTGAAATGTTGAATCAATGCAAGGAATGATGAAAGTAGAAACAATATTTATAGGAAAAAATTAAAGCAATTGACTAATATTATATAGCTCCGAAATTTGCTGAAGCAATTGAATAAATAATTTGAAAAATGAAGAAAATAATAATGAGTAAATCAAATAAGTAGATGAATATTGAATATAGCCTTCAAAATAGGCAAATTCAAACACATTAAACTGAAGACGATTTTTTGTTCTAGGTAAAATGAAATTAAAAAAAAAATCATATGATTAATAGTTTATTCCTTTTATAATCAAAACATTTATGGTATATATTCATTTCATTCTCATCCCATTTTTTTTGTGACACGTAACAATAAATATGGATTAAAAATGGCACATTCATCATTATTCCAATTCCAAAAACAATTGATGTTGCAGTTAGAAATAAATAAATGATCATTGCTTAATAAAAAAGAACGTCATTGAAAATACACTAAATTCCTAACAAAAAGAAAAAAAAATTAACGAAATCATTATGACAAATTAATTACAAATAAATTGATAAGGAAACAAACAAATGTCTCGAAAATTAACCAAAAAACTCTTTTTATGTGCAACTTTTTCGATTTTTTTAATTGGTATCAACTTTTATAACGAAAAAAAATAAAATCGAACTTCTATAAATATACACTATAATAAACTTATATATGCTACTAAATATATACATTTGACTCATTTGGACTAACATCTACTACACAAATAATAATTCTCTAGAAATATTTACACAAAAAGTACATTGTTACAAATACATTCATCAGCAATTGTTGTTCTCAACTCAAGACACATCTCAAAAGTGTTCTTTAATTTAAAAAGACACTTGTAAATCTCCCCTTCATAGCTTTCTTTGTGATTACATTCCTGAAAAATAGAATAAAAAAGATTGATCAAAATATAAAAAAAAATGAATAAAGAAGAAAAAATAGAGGAAAAATAAGGACAACATATGAGTTATTAAATAGTGAATAAAATGAAATAGCAAAATCAAACATCAAACTTAATATGATCCCGAAACCACCAAATTAAACATCAAACTTAATATGATAACAATTGAAAAGATCTTGTAAGAATTGGAAGAACTTTGTCACAATTTAAAATAACACTTGCGGTTTTTATTACTCAAAAATCTTTTTTACTACTATCGTCGGAATAACGAAGTACCAAAGAGAGAAAATAAAGGTTTAAAGAAGAATTTTGAAAATATGAAATATGACTTAAAATTGGTGTGGTGTGAAAAGTGTGAGACTCAAAAATACTATTTATAGACAAATATGTCAAGTAATCAAAATAATTATCCCCTCAATTTATGCATGTAATAGCAAAAAATATTGTGCATTTTGAATTTGAAATTGAAAGTAGAAATAAAATCATATAACATTAAAGTCACAATTTTTTTTGTTAATGGTGATTATATATTTGACTTTTACACATTAAATAAAAAGTTCATTTTTTGTTGACTTTTATATCAAATATAACTGGTTTTCTTTGCATAAATTTTTTATAAAAATTAAGTAATTATATATAAACTAAAAATCAAATTCATACATATTTTAAAATAATTGAATAACTTGTTAAAAATATTTGTCATGCACGAAAATAATAATTTTTGTTGTTTGAAAAAATAATATTTTTATTTAAAAAATAGTTATGCACAAAAATAATAAGATTTTTGTATAAAAAAATATTTACAATTGAAATTGAAATAATAATAATTTGAATATTAAAGGAATTTGAATTTATTATAATAATGACATTTAATGTCAAATGAATGAGAGAAGAGTATTCCTATAGGAGAGAGAAGATAAATCCTTGTGACTTATTACATACTAGTATCCTGACCCGTGCCAAGCACGGGTAAAAATGCGTTTATAGATTTATTGACTTATAAATAATATATTTTTATATATTTTACTTTAAATTTAAAATTTTAATTGCTAATGGAAGATAATTAATAACAACTACGTAAATATTTATAAGCTTATATAATTTAATAATTAAAATAGCATTATGTGATAAAAAGTAATTGTAAAATTTATGTATAGTGTCATAGATTTTTTTAAGGAAAATTGCTATAGTTCGTATTTTTTTTTATCAAATTAAAAATGTATCATAGTTGTTGTTTCTATTATATTCTCCACTAAAAAATTATAAAGTTGGTAGAAAATAATTTATCTAGGGATATATGGAAGAAACTTTGAAGTTTCGTAAAAAGGCTTCGAGGTAGATATGAATTACCAAAAAAAAATGTCAATGTATCAATATATTATCAGTAGAAATACAGACTACAATATAAATAACAAAAAAAAAAAATTCCGGTATTAATATTTAAGTAGAAATATACGTTCCCGTTGAAATTTAAAAAAATAGTCTCAGTATTAATATATGTATAGATTCCGTAAAAATTATAAAGTAAATAGGTCTTCGTATTAATATATGAGTAAAAATAAAGATATAAGTAGAAATTATATAAAAAAAGAGTCATCCGTATTAATGCATAAATAGAAATATATGTTCTTGTAAAAATTACAATAAAAAATATGCTCCCGCATTGATGTATGAGTTGAAATATAACCCACGTGAAATTAAAAAAAAAAAAAACTTTCGTATTAATATATGAGTAGAAATATAAACTGCAGTATATAGATTACAAAAATAAAATAGATCTCGTATTAACATATGAAAAGAAATATAAGTTTATGTAGTAATTAAAAACAACCTCTCGTATTAATGAGTAAAAATTCGGATTTGGTTTTAAGCACTCTCACATGCGTATAGAAAAATTCGGTTGAAAGGAAAATAATTCACCTTGTGTGCCAAACATGTCATTTTGTAGATGGTAATCAATAGAATGGGGTAAATTGGAAGCCCAATAACCATGTTGTTTCTATTATTCTAGCTCCACTAAAAGAAATATAAAGTTCGTGGAAAATAATTTCTCTATGGGATATATAGAAATGATTCCCGTATCAATATATGACTAAAACTTTTGATCTTCCATAAAAATTATAAAATAAATAGAATTTCGTATTAATATATGAGTAAAAATGTATATCCAAATAGAAATTATAAAAAAATCATTTGTAAATAGACTCCTGTATTTATGTATGAGTTGAAATATAAGCAATGTAAATTTTTTTTTAAAAAAAATAGGCTTTCGTATTAGTAGAAATATAAACTACAGTATAAATTACAAAAATAAAATAGATCCCCATATTAATATATGAGAAAAAAATATAAATTCCGGTAGTAATTAAAAAATAGTCTTCGTATTATTATGAGTAAAATTATAAATTTCATAAAAATTACAATAAAAATGGGTCTTCATATTAATTATGTGTGCCATGCTGGTAATATGATCTTTGGTCAACTATTTTATTAATTAACTAATATGCTTAAATTAATTTAATGTCAAAATAATGATAGAAGAGGATTCATCTGGTTATGTCATGTCTACAACAAATCTTGAAAAAATCACGAAAGAGAAAATTCGAATGAAACCTAAACAATATGTGGATATCACTTATTTAAAAATAAATAAATAAAAAACAATTAAGAATGGCAATTTCGAATAAATTGATCCTAAACCACCTTTCTAATTGATAAACCAAGAGAAAATCAATCAACAAAGGAGTTGTGGTGCCATAGAGAAAGAAGGGAAATAATTAGGTTACTTAGACATTTTTGAATGTACCTGCTTGTTCTGGTGAACATTTAAGGGGGGTGATAATAGTGTTGATTCAATAGATCATATGAGTAATTTTTGTATACAAAAAAAATGTGATCCTTTTACAATGAAGTATGAATAACTTGAGTATACAAGAAAAAGCAATATGGATCCTCTTCTTTGATGTGTGAAGAGTCTACTTATAGACATCTTCCTCTATGTGATCATGCCTTGTTTTTCCCTTTTGTAACCGCTTTGCCACCCCTTCATGATGTTGATCATGGGTGGTTTTCAATTACCCCACCTCTCATGTGTGCAGATCATGTGCTTAGTGGACGGTTACCTTCTTTCTAGTCTTTCTTAGTGGAGATCATGTGATGATGTTGTAGATAACGGGTGGTTTTTTGTTTCTCAAGTAGGTTGACCGCGTCAGGGGGCGCCGCCATTCGCATACACGTCGCCCATGCTCTGTTTTTCCCGCCAATGAAGGATTTGAATCTTCTGGATCGTTTGTTGGGCCGCTTCTTGTTGGGCCTAGAAAATCTCGTCCAGTCCACAGCCCCCAAGCACGAGGCTCAAGGAGGCGAAGTGGTGATAGTGGTAGGACGTGGGGAAATAATTGTATCTTGAACTTGTTGTAGTTTCCTTTGTAGTTTTCTTTGAAGTTGTATCTTGATTTCCTCCAATCAATGAAATATTCCCTTTTGCAATTGATTATTCTTTTTCCTCGCCCTTGGCGACATATGTGTAATGGCGTTGCTTGGATAATTTTGCAAGAGATAATATTCTCCCAACGACGGCTTACCTGCATTTGTTATTTTGATTTGCGATAAAAATTTTGTATAATTAAAAGGAATACATGGAGTACCTCCGTCACTCTTGAATATCACAGCGTTTGATCGCCTTTTGATTTTACTCGCCCTTTAGTGGCTGTTTTCTTTGCCATTGCTTTTGATTTCTTTCATATCTGCTTTGTTGTGTACGCCATATGCCTGCATAACTTTGAGTTTGCTATTGATTGTTTGGTCTTTTTCTGATGACCCGAAGGACTGTTGCGCCTTTTACGTGATCGCCAAAGCATTTCAACTTCATTTTCTTTTTCTGACGTTTCCAACTCGTAAGATTTAAGGATAGCGCCGTGTCTTTTTTAGACGTTCCCTACTCGTAAGATTCACGGGTAACGCCTTGGAATTTCAACTCGTTTCCGTCGTATCCAACTCGTAAGATTTAAGGATAGCGCCGTGTCTTTTTTAGACGTTCCCTACTCGTAAGATTCACGGGTAACGCCTTGGAATTTCAACTCGTTTCCGTCGTATCCAACTCGTAAGATTTAAGGATAGCACCGTGTTTTTTTTTAGACGTTCCCTACTCGTAAGATTCACGGGTAACGCCTTGAAATTTCAACTCGTTTCCGTCGTATCCAACTCGTAAGATTTAAGGATAACGCCATGGCATTTCAACACTAATTTCTTTTTCTGACGATCACATGACGCTTTGTCTTTTGGCTTCTTATCTCAAGTGACGCTTTATCAAATGAAGCTTTTGTGGTGAGTCATTCAGTTTGTACCTATAATAAAAATGAAGAGATGCACAATGTAATCTTAGCATGTGAAATTAATCGTGTAATATCTTTTGAGTAAAGTTTGCCAAAAATTTGGAACGATATCATCTGGTTATGAGCATTCAAGTGGCAAATGATCCGATATTGTTTCATATATTCCCTTTGTCCGCCTCGTTTTTTATGATCGCCTCTTGAAAGAGTGTTGCGCTCCAAATATTTTGCACATGTAAGAATGAAACAAATAACATCATAAGAAGATGAAATTACTTAAGAATTAAAATAGGGCTATAGTACTTGTGACAAATTAAAACTATTGTAAGCTAGCATATATAAAACGATTGTGCTTGAAAAATTGCAACTTTTAACCGGGATTAGAAGTCGCCTAGCAACAAAATTGAATAACGGCGAGACGATGATGTTGGGCAGTAGATTGGCGACATCAGCTCGGCGAGATGGTGAAATTTGATCCATGTCATGGCAGCATCAGCTCGGCGAGACGGCAAAATTAGATCCACATTATTGGTCAGACAAAATTAAACATGAATGAATCAAATTAAAATCATAAGTCATAACATATTAACTTGTTTCTACCAATGAAGATAAATATAACGTGTTTCTATCAAACAAATTCAATTAAATAACTAGTAAATATGAATACAGTTAAGTTTATCCCTTAAAATATGAATCTCATACCAAACAGTGGAACTATTGTGATCGACAATTCGATCCGATTTTGAGTTTGATAGCGTGTCTGGATTTAACATCCTCGAACTGTGTCTCTGTTTTTTAATTTTACTCCAATTTTCAACCATGCGTAACTCTTACTATGTAGCACGTTCATGTATTTAAACAAACACAAAATAAACGTAGACGATAGCAGGGGTACATTTCATATATTTTAATTTACTTGTGGCAATGAAAATCCCACTTATTTTAGCCACAACACATATTAATCGCAAATCTTTCATTAAGAAAAATTCCTAATCTTTGTGCCAAAGAGAATCAGTTGTATTTGTGTGTGGTGTTACGTTTTGATATAAATTGGATGCATGTCATTATTAAATAAATTAAGGTAGTAAATTGCAGGGAAGTTTTATAGTTAAAACATGTTTCAGAGTACTTTCCTGAGGAATTGAGGATTATGAATAGAGTCGGTTTGCGTTGCTTGGATCCCTTGTGAGATTGATGCTGGATCGTCTTCTTTTTTCTTTTTTTTGAACCCAGTCACTAGGTTGGTTCCCTCATAAATCTGGCGACGAAACAGTGGTTCTTACACGAATCTGACGACGACCCGGCGTGTCCATCATAAATCCGACGGTGGCGAAGCGATTTTTCCACAACCGACTGCGGAGACGGAGATTTCTTCACGAATTCAATGGCGGCGAGGGCGATTTCCTTGTTGCCGCCTGGAGCTTGATGATTTTGACTTTTCTTTCTTCCCTTTTACTCCAATCCAATTTGGTTTAATCGATAATCTCAATTCGTCCACTTTGCTCCTTTATGTAGAAAACGGTCGATGAAAGATATGAATTTCTCTAATGGAATATTGAAAGCATTGAAGAACAATCTCTGATACGAAGTTGAGTCGATGAACGAGATGAAACTTGAGGCCTGGGAATCGTTAGAGGAAGATCAATATCATAAGGAGTTAAATTAAATGTAATAAACTATAAAAATGAAATAGAAGAAAAAACTTACGAATCGTGATTTATAATTTATTGGTGACAAAGCTAACATGATACTTTTCACCCATATAATTTTGCATCATCTCAACCCTTAAAATCGATCAAACAAATACAGTGTTAAAGAGATAATTTGTAATAAAAAACTACAAAGATGAAGATAAATAAAGGTGCATAAAAGTGAACTGAAAAGATAAAAACATTCTAATATATTCACAATTTATTTATAATATTATGTTTGAAGATAAAATAAAACTCTAAAACTTTGATGGTATGATCGGCTCTAAACAAATTCAAATGTTGCAGGCTCACAATTTATAGTAAAGAGCAATAAACAACATTAACTATACACACAACATATTAAGGCTAATTGAGATTTCCATGTTTACATACATGTTTTTAGGTGATCTTTATGCAATGGTCAACTTTTTAATTAATTTGATTATAAGAAATAAATGTCAAATAAATGCGTAAATGTCAAATAAGAAATAAGAAATAAATGCATTTTTAATGATATGAAAATGGTAATAATTTTTTTTTTTTTTTTTTTTTTTTTGGTCTTAGATGAAGTGGTAATCCACTGAAATTAAACTCACACACAACTGTGAGGTCCCGGGTTCGAACCCGAGTCATGGCGTCCGGCCTAGCAATTTCGGCATTTGCCAATTGAGCTAGGACTTCTAGACAAAATGGTAATAATTTTTTTCTTACATTAGCATTTTCTTACAACACATTTTCGACACAACACATTTTCTTCTTACATTAGCATTTGATTATAACAAATAAATGTCAAATAAATGCATTTTAATTGAGAATATTGTATGCTATTAATTTTCCAGCTATAATCAACCAATATTCAAATACAAATAAAATTTGTTATTATTATGCTTATGTGAAATAAATGCTAATGCAATATGAGAAGAGAAATCATCTTGGAGTGACATGTGTACATATTCCTTTGAGAAAAATGTGTCAAATAATATATATATAGATATAGATGTACAAATAAAGAATATATATCAACAAATAAAAGCAGGGAGGAATGAATGCCAAATTTATTTTTTTGAAAAAACATTTAATTCATTTATTACTAAATCAATATGGGAGAAAAATGCATTAGGGAGCGCCATGTGTATCTGAGGCTTTGAGAAAAGGCTCTCAAATAATATATATATATATATATATATATATATATATATATATATATATATATATAGATATGATTTAGCATTTAATGAATACATTTACATTTTTGTTCACACCTTGTAGTGTAATTTTTTTTTTTTTTTTTAAGTTACATCATTAAATCATTTATTGCTAAATCAATATGGGAGAAGAATGCATGAGGGAGTGCCACTTGTACATGAGAATGGTCTCAAATAATATATATATATAGATATATATATATAGATTATAGATTGAATTGAATGAATAATTAGCAATTGTATGGAAATAATTAGAAATTAGTGAATAATTAGCAATTGTATGGAAATAATTAGCAATTAGTGAATAATTAGCAATTGTATGGTCATTTATAATTAGCAATTAATAAAGAATATATTATTTTGTATCAGCGGACTCGGACAATTATTCTGAAAACTATTATTTAGATATTCTTTATTACATTCAATTATTCTCAAAACTATTTAAATATTAATTTTTCGTCCTAATTATTTTGTATCATTTAAATGATATTCATTCAATTATTTTACATATAACAAAAATTTCAGTATCATTTAAATATATTATAATTTACAAATTTTTCTTTTCATGATCCATTGATTTTGTTATTCATTTTCGTTCAAAAAAATAAACTTTTTATTTAATGTGTAAAAGTCAAATATATCATCACCATTAACAAAAAAATCGTGCCTTTAATTTTGTATGATTTTATTTCCACTTTCAATTTCAAAGTCAAAATGCACAAATTTTTTCTTGCTATTATATGCATAAATTAAAATAAAGAACACAATAAATGGATCATGAAAAAAAAAAATGAAATCGCTTGTATTTAACCGTAAAAAGGATTATAATCAAAAACAAATTGAGAATCCATTAAGAAACGCGTAAGAAATTGAATCAATTAAAAGAACAAAATAGCAGTTCCATGATATTATTTTGTATCAGCGGACTCAGACAATTATTCTCAAAACTATTATTTAGATATTCTTTATTACATTCAATTATTCTCAAAACTATTTAAATATTAATTTTTCGTCCTAATTATTTTGTATCATTTAAATGATATTCATTCAATTATTTTACATATAACAAAAATTTCAGTATCATTTAAATATATTATAATTTACAAATTTTTCTTTTCATGATCTATTGATTTTGTTATTCATTTTCGTTCAAAAAAATAAACTTTTTATTTAATGTGTAAAAGTCAAATATATCATCACCATTAACAAAAAAATCGTGTCTTTAATTTTGTATGATTTTATTTCCACTTTCAATTTCAAAGTAAAATAAGGAACACAATAAATGGATCACGAAAAGAAGTTTATTTGTTTAAATACTTGACAAAAATACATTAAAATCAAAAATACATTATGACATTTAATGCTAAATTGCTGTGAGAGCAGGGTTGCTTTGAGGCTGACATGTGGCAAGAGAGGAAAATGAAATCGTCCTCGCGTATTACATATAATAGATTAAAAAAAAAAAAATGATGACAATTTAGGAAAAAATAAATATATCATATAAATGTCACAATTTTTTATTTAATTTTATTAAATTGATCGAAAAAGTGCAACCTGTTTATTCTTCCTCTTCTTTGCGTTTAGGGTTTGGAGTTTGAACGCGGTAAGTTTCTCCTATTTCGTTTCTAATATCATCGATTCGTAGGTTTTTTTCGCACAATTTAGTGTAGGAACGTTAGATATTGTTTTTGTTTGTTTGTTTTCCAATCGGTATTCGATTATGTGTCATTAATTGCTATTCTGAATTGAATTTGGTTTTCTGGAATTGGAAGGGTGATTCCTGGAAGATGGTAGTTCATAGAGGAGTGCTGGAAGGAGGGCCGATGAAAGTATTCAGAGAAGGGATTTCTTTGGTTATCAATTTTTGGTGGCAGATTCGACGCCTTCGTGTTGAATACCGTGAACTTGATCAACTTCGTCGCTGCCTGTTTGATTGGTTCATTCAACATAAAGGTGAAATTAAATCAATTCATAATATATTTTTTATTTTATTTTTATACTGATGATGATGATGATGATGATTTTATTCATTGTTTCTGAAAATAGTTCCGCCTTCTGTTCATTCTGCAAAGATGAAACTCAAGCATCTACTTTATCTCTATGGAATAGATATCATATATCTTGATAACAGCCTTGAAGAGGTATGTATGTATGTATTTTCTGTTTACTGTTTTAGTATTCATTCATTATTAAGTGTTTGTTTGTTTGTTTGTTTGTTTCCGATCTTCACTTTTATTTATGTATATGTATGTATGTATGTATGTAGGTTTCTGAACAACTAGTGGTTATGTACCGTGAATGTTTACAAGGTGATTTTAGCTCTGTTGAGATCATCCAGGAAGCCAATTGTAGGTCAGCTTGTCATCTAATACGGCCCAACGTTGTAAAGGCAAATATTTATTTATACATGTGCTAGCTTATCTTACTAACTCCTTCTCCTTTTTATGGAAATAATAATATTTTAATTTTTTTTCAATTTCAAGGCAAATTCGTCTGAAGTGGATGGTGCTTCCCAAGTGTTTAGACAAGGGATATATTTGCTTGTGGAGAATTTGTGGGTGCGGCATGTCTTCATTCGTCACTGCTGTCACTCTAACCCCCACCCAATGCTTCAAGAACTTGCTGACGACATTCTCTTTTGGTTCACTCAAACCATAAGTACACAATTTTAATTAATCTTTAATTAACTACTTTCCCTTTCTCTTTTTATTTATCTATACTGATTTTCTTTTTTCCTTTCAAAAAAGAGCCGCTTTCTTTGGCTCACTTAGAAAGGATTCTCAGGAACGAACTGTATTCTCTCCCTATAAATCATTATGTTGCTGCTACTAATGACATCACTGGAGAGGTATGCATGATTTTTCTCTTCTAAAACTTATGGTCCTTTATCCTTTCAACACAAACGTGCAATGTTAACTTGTTCATGATTCTTTAGGTAGCTAAAAAACTCATGCTTATGCATAAAGAATGCTTACAAGGCAACTTTAGCTCCGTCGATATACTCAGGGAGGAAAGTCTCAACCAGGATAAAGGAATGTCCGAGATAATTGGTGTTGCTCCTCTGGCTGCTGCTGTTCCCGTTGTTTCGGAAAAGATTAGGGAAGAAAGAGAGAAGATACGTGTGGAAAGGCAAAAGCTGAGGGAGAAGGAGAGAAGGTTAGAGGATAAGGATGCTGCCATGGGAAAGAAGAGCAAGATTACTACAGATAGGGATCATGATATAAGCGAGGAAATTGATCTTGGTTATGCTTCTCTTACTAATGAGCAAGGGACAAAGGTGTATGATGAAAGGCTATTCAACCAGGATACAGGAATGTCTTCTGGATTCATGCTCAACCCCGTGTAATGAAAAAGGTGATTGAGTTTTTAAATGACTCCTCATGACAGTTTTATCTTTGCATGTATGGTTAATTAAGGTTCGAAAGAACATTGAGGTATGTTGCTTGAATGAGATGCATTATTGGTATGGCCTGTTCTTTATCCGACTGCAACATGACCATATGGACTAGTGTAATATTCATATTCTTCACCACTTTTTTCGTATCTGGTTATTCTTGAATTGTATGCTAGTACAGTATGTCGTTTGTGCCTTTTCAATGTTATAACTGACTGCAGCATGACCATTTTGGTTGGTTGACACATGTTAGTTTTGTTTTGAGTTTGATTTGATTGTTGTTGTTGTTTGAAAATATGATGCAATTTGTGTCAGATCTTAGTAGTCTACTGAACCACCCAATTTTGAGAATCCTGCTAAATCATTTTATAAAATCTGACATTTAATCGAAATATATATATATATATATATATATATATATATATATATATATATATGGTGCGGGTATAATTGTTTAAATGACATTATAACATCATAATAAAAAACTATATCGACTTCAAAACTCTAGATCTAAGCATGGATACAATTTTAAATTAAACCAGAAATAAAATAAAAATACTGTTGGCTCTGAAGATCAACTTAATTGATGTGAAAAGTGAAAGAGTCGTTCATATGCAGTAAACCTTTGGAGTTGGTATCAAATGTAGGCGAGCGGGGGCAAAAAACATGTATTTAACGATATTTATAAAAAACCTAAGGACACATGCAATCAAAGTAACCCACCATCCATTCACATTGTTTTGGTCTTATTTGCACTAGAACACTGACGATAGAGCCACCTGGAACACAATCAACACATCCCCCTCACCGTGTTCTTTCGCTGATTGCAATTGCTCGGATGTTCCCCTAACCCAACCCCGGAACGGACCAGGGGGAACTGCAGCATGGGGGATGTCTGCGTCTCATCGCAAGGCTCATTTTTAGGTTTTGGTTTAAGGGCAGGCAGATTTATCTGATCATGGAATGCATTGATACTGAAACAATGTAGTAACTGCTTCAAACAGATTTGTTCAGCCTGCAAAAACAAATGGAATAACTAGCTTACTATTCTATCAAAGGCTATTTACAAAGCTGCTCGTGTACGGTGGACACGACATGTACTCTAGCACCGGCTCTCCCTAACAACCTAAACATAGGGTGAGGCGGACGGAAGTTTTGAACTACTTAAATGCTTATTTTGTCTTTGACTTCTTGCATAATTGGACCTCCTGCTGATGACCTTTTCTAAAACAAAAAAGTTATCTAACTCCCATATGTTTGGTCTTAGAGTGTGCGTAATTGAGTCGTGACTCAGGGTAAAAGTGCTTTAATTGTTGGAGAAGATAAACGTGAGTCGATATCGGATCCTACAGTTCATGTAGAAGGGATTGAACTCAAATAACCTCAGTGGCAGTAACTGCCTTTTATCATCAACATCAGAGGCATACTTATCTTGTCTGAAAATAAGTATTCCTACAAGTAATAACATAAAATATAATAGTTAGTTGAATATTTTTTGTAGTTTAGATTGTTTTTGCTTGTAAGTGATATCGGATGGAGTGTGTGGGACAGAAAGTTGTTTTGTGGTTTGGGGAGGGACACAAGTTTGGATGCTGTGTTGTCTCTTGTACATTGTTTTGTAGGGGTCCAAGGCTGCTTTGGAATGGTGGATGAGAATGCCTGAAGCTGTATGTACTGTTTTATTTTTCTTGGTTGTAATTTGTGTTAACAATAAATAGCAGTATATGTTGTGATTGAATTATTGTTGGCTGAATTTTATTAGGATAAAAAACTGTATGTTGATTCTGCGTTGATGTCCGGAAAAGAGTATGTGGAGGCCATGTCCAAAGAACATAAGGTGGTGGTCTATAACAAGAGTCAGGTGGGTGAAACTTCAGTTTTTGAAATTAAATGCAAATTGGAAACTAGATTTTGGTGATTCATTTGTGATCGTTGTCAGGCTGAAGTGCACGATAAGGAGGGCAGTGACGAGGTCGGTCACATACTTTCTCTTTTGTTGAATTTCACAAGTCTTTTGCATTATAGTTGTTAATATGTTTTCCAATACAGTCCCTGAAAATAGTTGTTAATTTGATGTTTCATGTAGGATGTGCTGGGGATTTCTTGTTCAAAAAAAAAGAAGGACGTGATGATGATTTGATATCTTCTTATGTAGATGGTCTTTTCACTTCTAGATATATTTTACTGCTCCCTTTTGTCTTTTCAAAACGTGAATAGCTAAACTCTGAGGGAGCTTGCCTTTATCTGTACTTTTAAATCCAACTATTTCGTTAAGAGCTTGCCTTTATCTGTACTTTTAAATCCAACTATTTAGTTTCTCTTGTTAGCTAAGAACATCTATAATTTTAGAATCAAAATTGTGTTCTTCAATCATTTGTTATGAACCTATACATCTAATGGTCGATATTACAATCATGTAGTGAATATTATCTAACAAGCTTCACATAGGTACAAATAAGACTCCGAGGATTTCAAGTCAGTGGTCCATCACTCCATCTAATGGTGGAAGCAATATTGATAATGTAGACATTACATACATAGTAGTTTCTGTTCTACCAGTCAACCAAAGACAGGCTGATAGTTTAAGATAAAGCCAAGAATGCCTTCTAAAAGGTTTCATACTTTCAGACCCAGCAACAGTCTCGTGTTTTCTTATAGCCTTCAAACTTCTATCATTAGTTTGCATTTAAACCTAAAATCGAATTTCTCTAAGACTACAAAAGTTAAATCTAAACACAAAATTCAAAAGAAAATACTATTAGCCTAAACAACAAAGAACAAATAAAAGTTTGAGCTAAGTATCTAGTAATTAGGAAAGTTCTTTCCAAACTGACCTCTCCACAATAAATCTGCATACAAGTCTTAATGGATAATCCATAGCCAAATACTCCCTCCGTTTCTTTTTAAATGTACAAAAACATCGAATTTAGCGTTTCTATTTAACTGTCCATTTGATGTTTTAAGGATACGATTTGTCAATTATACCATTTGTCAATTACTCATATCTTTTTCAATAAAACTAATTAATGCTATATATTTAGAAAACTAAATCTTTTTATTTTTATTTTTTGGGTTAATAGGTCTTTACCCCCCTGGAATTTTTTTCTTTGAGATTACCCCCTGCAAAATTTATTTTTTTTATTTACCCCCTTGGATGCACTTTTTAAATCGGTTATTTTGTTCAACCGATTTAAAAAGTGTTGTTTTTAAATCGGTTATTATGTTTTTTTTTCCTGCCACGTCAGCAAAAGGGGGTAAATCAAAAAAATAAATTTTGCAAGGGGGTAATCTCAAAGAAAAAAATTCCAGGGGGGTAACGCAAAATTCGCCTACTTTGCAGGGGGTAAAAGCCTATTAACCCTTATTTTTTTTGGTACATAACATATTAAATTTTGTTTTTTTGTTTGCATAATATATTAAATTTATTGGAAAGAGAAAGTGTGTGCAAAAAAATAGGATTTTATTAGTGAATTAAAATTGGGGTATAATAGGAAAATAAGGTGCAAAAATAAACTTTGTTAATTTGTTGTTACTATTCAAACGTCTAAATATTATTTTATTTCAAACGTCTAAATATTGGAGATGGCAAAACGGATTATGCCCATCGAGTCAGCCCGTTTAGCCTGCCATTTTTGGGAAAATAATAATTCATTCATGATGTACAATTTGACTAAATCCCTACGTTTAGTGTATTTATTTTATAATGTGTTACCTTTGTCTCATGAATATATCCTGACTTAGTGGAGCACAATAACACTGTAGTATAACATTGTATATACCAGCTGACTATAATGTCTTAAAAATAAAACTTAGAAATTTTATATTTGAACAAGTTGTAATCCTCTAAATGAAAATGTCAATAGGACCAAATCAAATTGAAACAAGAGTGCAACGTAAGACGAGATCATGTATAGAAGAAAATAATAATGTAAGGACATAATAATAATAATAATAATGTAAGGTAACAACAATATTGATGAGTTGGTGGTAAGATTGAGTGGGAATTAAGAATTAGATTGTGAAGGAAATGAAGGGAGTGGCTTGCATTTCGCAAACACGAAATGAACCATACCTGAAAAAATAGTCATAATATTTCAAAAAGACACCGTCAATGTATTAATAAATATCATAACAAAAACAGCAAAGTCTAAAATTGTTAAGAAGTTGTACACCAACCTTATCTGGCTTTGCCATTTTGACCAAACTATCAATCATATCATACCCCCATTTAATCACATTTATTCGGATGATATATTTTGCCCTTTTGTCTTTGCTTTTTCAAACCCCTAGCTAGCTACATTCTTGTTTCATAGGTACCATTTCATTTCATTTCACCTCTCCTATTTTTCATCATGTACAAACTATTCTTTCCTTTCTAGTTGCTTAATTCATTTGCATTTAATCATTAAGTTATCTATCTTTTATTTTTGTTATTTTGCATGATAAATACAAACATTGTTTTTCAAGTTTCTAACATGATGTTATTGTTTTTTTTTTATGGATTAAATTAAGGTATAATAGGTGCACATGAAACCTCAATTGTGGGGATTTGATCTATGCTAGTGCTTGATTTTCTTCTGCCTTAAAAGGCTGTATTTGATCATTCGAGTTATCTTGCAATATTCAATCAATCATGTGTGACCTTATGTCTGCACCCGCACCTATCAAAATTGGTGAGTCTAATTCAATTCTTTAATTTCATATTTTAGAGCTTTCGGTTTTAATTTTTGCAAGTATTCCACGGTAAACCATTTATAAAGGTGGTCCGTTGTAGCATTAGCCTTATGTTCTATTCACGCACTATTATATGTATTCTATATGGTTAGATTTTGTACCATCCAAAATATGAAATGATACTCCATTGCAATTTTCCATGCTTTTTAACATGTGATGATTGGAAAAGAGAAAATTATAAAATGAAGCATTTTCTTTTAATGCGAAGTTAAGAAAGAAATGAACAATGCATTAATGTCCAAGCCTAACAGAATGTATCTATAATGTAAAGGGTATAATATTTTAAATCTGATATAGCTCTATTCCTATCTTGCATTCTATTTTATTGATAAGTGAAAATTTTTGTTCTATATTAAAGAAGGAGATAGAAATTACAGATAAATATGTTATAACAAAAAACACGGACTTTATATTTACCAAAGCTTTCGATTAGTAAATTTTGTTTGTGATCTAAACACAGGTCATGAAATGGAACATTCGGAGGATGAAAAGAAGAAAAGGGTTGGGTCTATAAAGAAGGTGGCAAAGAGTGCCTCAAGCAAGTTCAAGCATTCCTTTGCTAAGAAGGGGAGGAGGCACAGCAGGGTTGTGTCTATCGCTATTCAGGATGATTTTGATGCTGAAGAGTTGCTGGCAGTTGATGCTTTTCGCCAAACCCTTATCTTGGAAGAGCTATTACCTGCAAAACATGATGATCCTCATATGATGCTAAGGTAACACTTGTCACATAGTGTGATTTTTAGTTATATATTTTTATGATCCGGATTCCACGCATTGGGAAAAACATGCGGTTACACAGTTTTTTATATCAACCGTTCTCATGTTACAAAAAAACAAAATCAGCGTAAAATGATTTTGACTGTTAATTTGATATTAGACGGCTGTAATCTAAAACTCGCACGGAATCCATATTTTTAGTTATAGCATGAGTAGTTTTATTTTATGCCTTGTTTGATTTCAATGCTCTAATGGACCTATAATTTTCCTGTACCATGATCTAGATTTTTAAGGGCAAGAAAGTATGACATAGAGAAAACAAAGCAAATGTGGTCAGATATGCTTAAGTGGAGGAGTGAATTTGGTGCTGACACTATCATGGAGGTATATTCAAGTGGGAAAAAAATCATGTTCATATCATGTACTTCTGCATAACTTTATTTATTTATGTATTCTTATCGAAAATTCTTTTCTGTTATAAATAAGGAATTTGAATTCGAGGAAAAAGATGAAGTTCTAAAATACTATCCACAAGGACATCATGGAGTTGATAAGGATGGTAGACCTGTTTACATTGAAAGGTTGGGTCAGGTTGATTGTAACAAGTTGCTGCAAGTAACATCCGTGGAACGTTATCTCAAGTACCATGTAAGAGAGTTTGAGAGGACTTTTAATGAGAAGTTGCCTGCATGCTCAATTGCGGCAAAGAAGCATATTGACCAAAGCACAACTATCTTGGATGTTCAAGGAGTGGTGAGTACAAAATTCTACTTCTAAGACTATTTTATAATTATGGATATCATATCAACTGTTATAAATGATTTTTCATATTGAAATAAGTTTCTCACAATTGCTTGCTTTGTGCTCAGGGTCTTAAAAGCATGAACAAAGCTGCAAGGGATCTCCTGCAGAAGCTTCAGAAGATCGATGGTGACAACTATCCTGAGGTATACATAGGCATGGTCGATGTTGTTAATTGCATATTGCAAAAAACTGTGGCTTGTTCAAATTCTGCTACACAGCAGTGCTATACACAGTTGTATCCGCTATTTGACAACATTTTGCACTAAATAGCCTATTACGAAACAATAGTATTTTGTTCAAATTCATAGCATCGCTATTTAATAACAAAGGCATGAATGGACTTGTAAATTGACCCTAATGGAACTTTTCTTTCCATGCAGTCCCTCAACCGTATGTTCATCATCAATGCTGGTTCTGGATTTAGGCTATTGTGGAACACTGTTAAGTCATTCCTAGATCCCAAGACCACCTCCAAAATCCATGTAAGCATTTTTAGGCTACTTATAAATTTGTACCTATGATCCATTTTTAGTTAACTTGTTAAGCAAGGAACTGAACATATAATGATCTATTGACCAGGTCCTAGGTAACAAGTACCAAAGCAAGTTGCTTGAAATCATTGATGCCAGGTTAAATTTATCTCCTTTCTCATTATAGATATTTAGGCTTTAAATCACGCTGCGACATCATTTATGACAATGAATAACACCTTAAATTGTTTATGTAAATTTACCAGTGAACTTCCAGATTTCTTGGGTGGTACTTGTACCTGTGCAGATAAAGGTGGATGCATGCTATCAGACAAGGGCCCATGGAATGATCCAGAGATCTTGAAGGTAGTTTTGATGCAAAAATGATGATTTTTTTTTGTGACATAAAGATTAGTATTAGCAAAGTAAAACGATAAAGTAACAATTTTCTCTGGATGAATTAGATGGCTCAAAATGGTGTTGGCAAATGCTCAAGAATGCCCTTATCCGCACAGATTGAGGAGAAAACAATCCAACAAGTTGAAACTGTATATCAGAAGGGATTCAAAGATCCATTTCCCGAATCATTCGATGTTCATTGCTTACCCCATGATGAACCCAAATCCTATGCTGTAAGTTTTAGGAAACTACCTTCCTAGTTTGCTTATCTTAATTAGACCAAGTTTCAAACATAGTTAGACCAAATTTCATTACTTGATGAGAATTAAACTCAAAATATCTAATTCAATTGCTACCCTTTTTTAATATTGTTTGTTGCAGGTTGCAAAGAAATGTGATGTTTATCAGTATGATTCCTATGATGTTCCAGTACTTGACAAAACAGTTGATTCATCATGGAAGAAAACAATACAACATGACAAATATACACTTTCTAAAGGTATTATACCTTTTGAGGTTCTATTTAAATAAACAGCTTAATTAAGTGCTTATAGTATAAGTGTTTATCATATAAGTGTTTATGTATAAGTTATGAGTTACAACATAAGATCTTATCAAACTATTTTAATATACAGTAAGTGCTTATATATATATAAGTTATTTCTATAGCCTATACGCTTAGTGCTTATCATATAAGTGTTTGTATAAAATATTTATATAAGTTATAGCATAAGGGCTTATCAAACTGTTTTTATATAAATTATAAGTAGTTTTCATAAGTTATCCTTGAGAGCTTATAGAAATAGCTGAAAAACAGTTTACGAACATGTCATAAATTATTTTCATAAGCTCTTCCAACGAGTCTCAAATAACTCAACCCAAACATACTCTTCATACATTATTTTTCCATTTATATGTATTGATATTGATGTATATTTCTAAAACATTCTAATAAAAATAGATGATAGTTCATTAGAGAAAACTAGAGTAATCGAAAATTGCTGCATATTTTTAGATTGTACTCATAATGTCTAGATTAACTTATAGCATCTTTAGACAACTATATATAGGTAAACTCGTGTGCAATTATATTTAAGCCTTTAAGATATAAAGTCAAAAATGTTCAAACTTTACCATACTTACGTTTCTCCTCCTATAATAATTTAATTACTAATATGTTGCCTCTTGTCCGATGTTACATATTAGTACTCGACCACTAGTTCTGAGACTATATTTTCTAACATTATGAACTAATTTACTATTATTAAAAAAAATATTTTCCTTATTGTGCAGAGTGTTTCCCCAACAATGATGGAAAGATTTCTGGTGGGATTAGCAAACAATTTGTTGGTGGAATAATGGCCCTTATTATGGGAGTTGTGACCATGATTCGCATGACAAGTAGCGTGCCAAGGAAAATCACAGAAGCAGCACTTTATGGTGGAAACTCAGTGTATTATGATGGGCCCATGATGAAAGCACCTGCAGTTTCAAACAATGAGTATATGGCTATGATGAAGCGCATGGCTGAACTTGAAGAGAAAGTTACTGTCCTCAGTGTTAGGCCTATCATGCCTCCAGAAAAAGAGGAATTGCTTAATAATGCTCTCTCTAGGGTCAGTACCCTTGAACAAGAGTTGGGTGCAACCAAAAAGGTACTGCTTCATTATTTTGTGGAATACTGTAAAATTTATAAACAAACAATTTATTCATGTGTCACTTTTTTGTTGTATACCAAAATATCTCAAGTTCATAAGTGCAAAAACTAATCATTCGAGCTAGTTGACATACATGCTTTTTCATACACACCGGTCAAAGACTCAAATATCTACCACTTCACTTGTGCCGCACCATTTTCGGGAAATATGTTACTTTAGTCACTATTATGAATATGCTAGGACCATAAGATGAATTTGCATATAGTTAAGAGATTAAAATAAAAATAAAAGATACATATACTAGCACTTTTAGTAGCTATATTCTTTAGTTTTATATACCTGAGGAATTAATTTTATTGTTTTTTCATAACAAAAAAATACAAGATTGTGTTATAGTATGTTTAATTCATTTTACTCTCTATTTGGACTTTAGGCACTAGATGATGCCCTTGCTCGCCAAATAGGACTCCAAGCTCAGATTGATAAGAAGAAAAAGAAGAAGTTGGTACGTTATATCTGCTGTTCATCTTCATAAGATTCTTCTATAGACTCACTCTCAGTGTTTTTGTTCACAAACTTTACTTTATTGGGTTTGTGTAATTACAGTTCCGCTTGCACTGGTAAAGGGACAATTGTGTTTTTAATGTGACCTCCAAAAAACAAAGAGTTGTAAAGTTGGAGTATTTCTATATTTTCAGCACCGTCGAATGCCTGCAGCAGCATTCTTCTATGTTCTTCATATAGCATTATATTATTATTATTATTATTATCCAATTATTATTATTAATAAAGTTTGCCAACTTTTGACAATTGTGTATATGTTATATTATTGAGTCTCAAACCCATTGATAGTAACATTTGATTTTCAATATCATTGTAATTGTAACCCCTTTGCCTATGAGCAATCTTCAAACTTGTTCAATATAAAAGACTTTTTCCCTATAGTATATTATTCATTCATTCATAGTCTTATTTACAAAGCCTGACAGATAATTCACACCAACAACATGGATACAATACAATATATGCTGTCAGCTATTGATTTTTTCAAAATGAGAAATTCATTATTTTTCATAGAATAGTTAAAATAAATTTTTACCCTAACTACTAAATTACTGATCCAGGCGCATCTGCTTTGGCAGTCATAATGCACCGCATATAAGAAATCACTTTTTAAATATATTGAAAGATTGGTGTACATGGTCGATGATATAGATAAGATACATCAATAAATCAATGTATCTAAAAATGATTTTTTTTTTATATTAAAAATTAAAAAAAATAGAGAAAGTAGTAATTTGTTTTTCAAAACAAGACATGGTCAAACTAAGTCAAACTGAAACACTTGTTTTTGGATGGGAGTGAGTGAGTAGAGGAGAAAGAATAAAGGGTAATGAGTAATGACTAATGACATAGCCTAGCCTCCAAGATATTCCTTTTGACCAAATATCGTAGTATTAAAGATATTTGCTTTTGATGTGATACAATTTCCCACCAACTCCTGTGTTTGTTTTTCGGTGCCTCAAAAGCTCTGCTGGATTAGACGCAATTTAAAACATACTTTTTCACCTTTGTACGCATGCTTTGTGCATTAGAAGAAGAACGCATTGCTTTGTAAAGGAAAAAACCAACATACTGGATGCCAACACATGAAACTAAAGGTTTTCTTCAACCAAGGAAAACAAACCAGATACAATGATAAACAAAGGTTGCCACAACCAAAAACTGAAAGAGCTTGTGTTTAACAAGCTAGCAAAGATGCTATTCTGGATATACACACATGTGAATTAATTGTCCGTTTAGTTTACTCATAGAACACACTGAAAAACAGTGGATAGAGTTACATCAAGGGTACAACATTTTGAAAGTACAACTGTGCTCTAAGAAACATCCTCCTCCTCTGTGGAGTATCTTTCAATCAGCCATATATCTCTACCAGCAAAACTTCTTTTTCTGATTGAAACACAGCAAATGAAAGAAATAGAAATATCAGAAATTTGAAAAATATGTCCCTTTTATAATAAGATTTTAACTTTGCTAAGAAGATATAAATGCCAACTTACCCGAAACCTGGCTTCTTCTTGGCGGTCAATGTAAGCAAGCAGCTCTTCTTGCCTCATTAATGCTTCGTAGAGAGCCTGCGCATAATCCAGAATAATCAGATATTAGGGCCTAACTTATGTAAGGAATCAATGAGACGGTGTATTTTCCAAATCATCATACTAAACCAATCCATTTTTAAATGCACAAACTACAGTTCCAAGCACACAGTAATTTACTACACTACACTGAATGCTACATGCAATCAGCAAGAAGCTGAACATGTTTTTAGTTTTAAATTTGAAGATAAGAATAAGAGAAAAAGGGTGTATCTCAATGGTTTAGACATGTACTCTGCTATTATAAAACTAATTTCCAGGACTGCACTTTTTTTGTGGCAAACAAAAATACAGCATTCTACCTTTTTAGTAGCAATTAACTCTGCTTCCAAAGCATCCACCCGGCAGACAGCAGCATTCAACAATTCCTCTTTCTCATAAGGCATTTCAGATGGCTTAGATTGGAGTGTGTCAACCTTCTCTTCAAGCTCACCTAACCTCTTCAGCAATGAGGGAAGGAGAATTTCCTCTGATTGTGCTTGGCTTGTTGAAGGAAGAACTTCCATGTTTGCTGCCTCAAGAGTTGGTTTTGAAGTTCTCTGATCATCATTGGATGATAGTGCAGGAAGTTTGTTGGTCACGCGGCAAGTAACTTGACGGAAAAGAGCAAATAACGTCAAGAAGAAAGCAACCAGTGCTACCCAAATCCGAGCTTTAAATCCTTCTGGAGTATTTTGTTTGTCAGGAAGAGGACATGCTCCGGTAACTTTTGCTGGAGAAAGTTACATTAAATAATAATAATTAAATCAAGAAACCAAGCAACGCCATCAAACACTAGCTCTCTTAAAAGCTAGAACTCTTACATACTAATCCAGGAATGGTTTAAATCTCTAACAGACCCCTGGTTGAAATTTACGTGCAAATGAAATCTGGGTGCATAGTTGTCAATCTTGGCTAACTGTGTGGAATGACCGGCCCCGAAAAAGCTATAGCCTAGTATAAATGATCTATACCACAACCATGAATGCTAAACCCAAGACATAGTGGAATAATCTAGACACAAACATAAAGCCTATCAAAATATCATACATCATAGAACTATTTGTGCAATTGGGTGAAACGTGAAAGTTTAGTGAACAAGCACAATAAGAAGAATCGTCAAAAGAGTGCATCAATAAATGCCAAGACGCCACCAACCTTTTAATGTATGAGACCTCTGTAGAGATGCTTGCCTCTTCCATTCAGCATCAACAGGTTTGTCTACCATTGGAACGTATTCATCATACCCAGACAAGTTACTAGCATAGCTTGCCTTTCCTGCTATCTTAGCCTGACAAAAAACACAATGTGAACGAGTATTATAATTGAAACAAAACAGAGAAAATTCTCTGAACAGGTTTCTTAATGTTATACTTTGATTATCGTCATCATCACAATATCTTCAAATATTGTGGACTGCAACAAACAACCACAACAACCAAAGCCTTTTTCCATATTATGGAGTCAGCTATGTAGATCACACGACACCACAACATCCTGTTAGATTAGTTATTATAATATATTTAAAGTAAATAGTACCAATTTGTATAATAGGTCAAGACTCACTTCCTCACGAACAGGGGTCAGTCTAAGGTGCGAATAGCTCTTCATTGCTTTTGGAGAAGCTATATCTTCAGCTTCTGACCCTGATTCAGCAGTAGATGTATCGCTGCCCTTCACCTGTTAGATGAGAATAGCAAAAGTGAGAGTGATATATATGATAAATAGACCGTGAGAAAAATGTGTGAAGCACCAAATTGGCTCCACTTGATCAAGGCAACAATCAGAAATGCAAAGAGTTACCATTGGGTATCGTGGCTTCGCATATGCAATAACCTTCCCTTCACTGTTGAGAACCTTTACTACTTGCCTTGCCCGCCGTGGTTCACCATTGAGAACCATCTAAAAAAAGTGCAAACACAATAAAATGTCAGCCTATTACAAGTTAGACTGGTATAATATAACATCCGTCAAAATCTTATCAAAAAGATAAACCAAGAATAGCATATAACCTTCAATATTTCAGGATTTTTCCATGGCCCTTTATCAGATCTAAGGCAACCTCCATCATCTGCACAAGAGCAGGTACCTCCGAGAAATTCTGGCAACTCACTTTATTAAGTGCACAATGTGTTAGGCTTGTTAAAGAATGTATTTCTCAATAGAATGGAAAAATATCACAGAACCATTATGTACCTGGCATCAATTACTTCAAGTAATTTGCTTTGATACTTGTTTCCAAGAACCTAAGTAATATTTCCAACCAAGCATCAAGCAATGTCAGCAATTTATACTATCATTAAACAGAGTTTTAAACAGCTCGAAGAAGACATTTAACATACATGGATCTTTGAAGTTGTTTTGGGATCAAGAAAAGACTTGACAGTGCTCCACAATAGTCTAAATCCAGGACCGGCATTTATAATAAACATTTGGCAGAGTGTCTGTATCAGAACAAAAGAACCATTAATCACAATAAACATAGTACACACCTTTGGAATTTCCAATAACTAGTTAAATAACATTAAAAAAAATGGCTAAAGCAATATAAAGAATGAGATTTGCACCTCAGGGTAATTGTCACCGTCGACTTTCTGCAATCGCATAACGAGTTCCCGGGCTGACTTTGTAAAATTCTTAAGGCCCTGATAATTGAATCATAAAATAAAAAATGATTTAGAACTTCAGTTTACAGTAAATGCAAAGAGAAATAATTACTGGAAACATACCACTCCTTGAACATCTAAGATTGTGGTGCTTGAATCTATGTGCCTTTTGGCAGCAATAGTGCAAGCAGGAAACTTTATTGCAAAAGATTTCTCAAACTCTTGCACATGGTACTTTACATATCTATCCATAGTTGTAACCTGCATAAGTTTGTTCGGATCAACTTTACCAAGCCTTTCAATATATACAGGCCTTCCCTCCTTATCTACACCATGATGGCCATGTGGATAATACTTCACAACTTCGTTCAACTCTTTGAACTCAAAATCCTGATACAAAAAATAAATATTTAGGTAAGGCAATAAATCACTTTAGGGTATGTTCAAATCGAGGGCTTTGCGGGGGAAGACTTTAGAGGGCCAAGTCTATATTTTGATATATATTGGAGAAATGTTTTGATATAATAACATCATAGATGATCGTATAACATTTCATTCGCGCTAAATTTATTTTTAGAAATATATAGCAATAACTTCCTTAACTTAGAAACTAAAAAAAAGCTCTCCCTTCCTCTCGAAAATCATCAATCCAAACAAACCCTAAAAGTATAGTATAGTAGTAATATCTTGTTCTCTGGAGTTAAACCTTCAGAAACAGAAGACAAACGAAACAAAAGCCCCAAATTCTAAGTGCATTTTACCTTCATAATGGTGTCAGCACCAAACTCTTTCCTCCATTGTAGCATATCAGCCCACATATGTTTTGCTTTTTCAATATCAAATTTTCTTGCTTTCAAAAATCTATAAATAAAATATAACAAAAAAAATCAATTAAATACAATTATAAGATCATTAATCCAAATTAGTCCAAAAATCATAGAAAGTAATAAGAAACAATATGAAAAATTAACCTTAACATCATATGGTAATCATCAAAAGCTTCTGGAAGCAACTCATCCATGATCAAAGACTGACGAAAAGCATCAACAGCTTGAAGCTCTTCAACATCTCTAACATCCTCAATTGAAACAGAGCTAACACGTCCATCACTCTTTCTCCTACCACTCTTCTTTCTAAGAGAATGTTTGAATTTTGTAGAAGCACTAAGTGCTTTCTTTTTAAGAGATCCAATTCTCGTTCTCCTTTCATCTTCTGAATTCTCAAAATCAGATCTTCTCTCTCGTTTCTCATCACTTCCCGAAAACCCCTCAAAACCTGTCAAATTTCACAAATTCAAATCATCAATTAAACAAATTCAACAGAATCTTGTGTGTGTAGTGTAGTGCATGTGCATGTGTATGAATAATTGAAATTGAAGGTACTCACAAGGTCTAGCGAAACGATCCAGGGGTCCGGACATTGTTGGAATTGAAGATCAAATTGAGATCCGTGAGAAACTAAGAAGCATAAACAAATTGAGAAACCCTAATTGGAGAGAGTTGAAATTGAAATGATGATTCGATGAAGGTTTGAGAGAGAGATTCTTGTTGCAGAGAGGAACAAAGTAAGAATGAGAAGAGAATTTAAAGAGTAAAAAATGAATAATATAAAAAAGGAAAATGGATGATTAATTAACGTCGTAGACAGCTAAAGACAGAGAAAGGGGCGCGTTGGTTTATCTTTTCTTAATTTGTTTGCCAATAATGTGTTGTTGATTGACACTGCTGCATGCAGCTGAAAGGGTAAATAGGTAGGGTGCAGAGAGTGGGTCCCACTTTTAGTAGTGGATAGATATGATTCATAGGATTCGTATCATAGGGCTCAGAGAGAGGAGACTCAAATGATGATTCAGTACTTTATTTATTGCACAATTCTTCATTCCTTTGCCCTTGGGACTTGGGAGGGTCGTTTTGTCAAACACTGCTGCAGCTTTTTTTACTAACGTGTCCATATCTTTTTTTACTGCGCCTAGATTACTCTTATCTTGTGAATAATATGGTGTTGTACCCAATGTTTTAAAAACCGGACCGGACATCGAACCGTGAGTGTACTGGTTCACTGGTTTATTGGTCGAATCACTGGGTCATTGGTCGAACCGCATGAATAAACCGGATTAAACCGGATAAACCGGTAGAACGAACCGGTCTCTATAATAAAACTATATAGGTATTAAACTGGCCGAATCAGATGACTCAGTCTCTAAGAAATCATGACATGACACATAAATTTTCTGAAAAACTCGGAAATTCCGTAATGTAATAAGTTCTTAAATTCAAATTCTAAATGTTGTCATCACACACAATAAAATAGTACAAAATACAAATCCAAATAAGTTTTAAACAAAATTTAATTGCAACATAAACGGAATAACAAAGTGTCTAATAAATTAAAATCAAAGGAGACATATTTAATTCAATGTTGGACTCTCTTTTATTTCTTTTGGTTCTTCTATTTAAAAAAAAAATACAAAATGACGTTGTTTTGAGACTTTTGGCTAAAAAAAAAAAAGAAAAAAAAAAGCGCGTGCAATCAAACAGGCGGTTTGAAAAAACCGCCGGTTCACCGGTTTTTCCGGTTTTGAGCGGTTCCCACCGGTCTAACTGCATGGCCGATCCAACATTCGAACCAGACCGGTCACCCCTCCGGTTCACGGTCTGACCGGTCCGACCGGCCGGTCCGGTCCGGTTTTTAAAACACTGGTTGTACCACTTTTAGAAATAGTTAATCGTTGTTGATCGGTGTTTAATTAAATTGATATTACTATTAATTAAGTTATACTCCCTCCGGTCTTATGTATAAGAAACATTTCACTTTTTAGATTCATTGTATTTAGACTATATTATTGTCTAGATACATCAATTTTATAATGAATTTAAAAAGTTAACTTTTTCTTATATATAGGACCGGAGGGAGTACCTTTAATTATTTATTACTCTTTATTCTTTCAATTTTTTAATTTATTTTTTTCTATATCATTAATGAAGGACACTTTTGTAAATCAACTCATAATTTCTCTTTTCCATACTACATTTCTTAATTTGTGTAATATGGTCAAAACGACTTATATTTTGGAACGGAAGAAGTATAAATTAAGAAAAATATATAAAGAAAACATAATTTTTATTAAATTATCTTTATCAATTATTGATGTCGTAATATAAATGTTAAGTGAAAGATGATCATGCAGTCATGAAAGTAATATTCTCTTCGGTTTAAAATATAAGTAAAAATTCATTTTTTAAGTTCATTAAATGATTGATATATTTGATCGAAAATGTAGAGCAAATACAACAATTATTCAATGAATTTGAAAAACAAAAATTGTTTGCATTTGGGACCAAAAAGTGTAATTAAGGAATTTGAATCATGACTCATCATATTTATGTTAATTGGTTCTAATTAATGTTGATTGATTTCAAAATCACACATAATTATTTTTTACATTTAATTAAAAGATACTATAATATCATACTATTTTTTTTTTTTTTGGAATAAGAAAAAAATGTCATATAATTTAATACTATTTAATAATTTTATCAAACAGAAATAGAATAATATTCATTCATTTTATGTAATTAATAAAGCATATAAATTTTTTATTCATTCATATCATGTAATCAGTTAGCATCAATTGCATGGATTAATTAAAATTAATTACTACTTAAACAATTTTTCGTTTACTCGTAGAAAGATTTTTTTTTTTTTTTGAATGAGTAGAAAGAATAAAATTGGATGAAGTCAATAAATTTTAACAAGTTTAATATCCTTTTTATGAGTAGTGGTGACCCAGCTCCCCACCTCATCCTTGCCCCAATTCTTATATCCCTCCCACATTTCTCTGTTGCTCCCATTTTTTCTGATTCATTGTCATCTCATAAAGAACAATTTCTTCACCAAATGTTATGGGATGTTGCGAGCAGTACCATCCATACCTTTGTTTTCCATTTAAAATTCAAAACTCCTTTAGCAAAAAAAGTTCCACGGTATTAAGAATGCCCCGATGAAACTCGTTAGCATTTTCTTAAAATTAAATAGAGTTAATCTTAGTGTGTGCTTAACTAAAGAGTTTACACGAGCTTACACATGATTACAAAAATTCAAAAACATAAGAACCTAAACAAAATTGTGAAGCGTGACCAGGGGCGGACCTGGACTTGTAATATCAGTGGGGCTAAAAAATTTAAGTAAACCAATAAACTAGAAAATTTCTATTCAAAAAAGGAAACCAACAAACTATATCTAAGAAACCACAAAATTTCTATTAAAAAAAATGATTATAACTTATTGGATATATATTAAATCATGCATATCAGTATATATTATTTTATGCTTCATAAGATCCTACTTTGGACCAAAATATATTGAACCCAAATTACTAGCTTATAGTTTATTTTGATAAGATAATTCAATTAGCTTATAACTTATTAATTTTTATTCCAATTTTATCCATATCATCTTACTCGAAAAAATTAAATACTAATTAAACATATTTTTTAATGTGATTTCATATTAACATACTAGTTCAATTGCAATTTTACTCATTCAATTAGTTATCCACTATTTTTTGACAAACAAAGTTAAAATTGGTTGTTATAAAATTAAACTATATAACTTAAAATAATATTGTACGTACAACAAAAGACTTGAAATCATCAATAATAAATTACAGTCGTCACTAATAAACTTTAAATTAATATATATATTGATATTTGTATAAATATGTATATAGAATGACTTAAAATTATTTATAAAATTTATTTTTTTTCAAAAAATTCTAGGCTAGGCTGGTGTGGCTATAGCCACACCATGCCTTACACAGATCCGTCCCTGAGCGTGATCACCTACAACATTTGATAAATGACCATACACACCTAACCACTAAAAAATTTTATACCAAAAAAAATGAAAAAAAAATTACAACAAAAAAAAATTGGTTGGAAGTTTCGGTGACTCAACTAACATAAAACTTTATTAACCACTTGATTTGAAAACTTTGCTGATTTAATAATTTATTTGATTGAAACTTACAAAATTTCAACACACAAAATTGATCCTTTTCCATCTCTCTCTGCTTATCTTCGTAGAAAAACAAAATGTCATTCCTTATCGGTGGAAAAAAAAAACAGCTATAAATATAACATAATTACCTAATGCAGTTAAATTAAATGACAAATGCATGGTTCTTATCTATAATTTAGTTAAAAATGAAGACTTATTTGTTTCTCAAATTTGATGTCAAACAATTCGACCTCTTAAAACTTCAAATTAAATCAACTTGTGTGCCGAAATAAAATATTACTCCGTAATAAACTTTGAAATTCCTGGCACGCTAAACACAATGTGCAACACGATGCTCTAAGCACTGTGATAGTTCTACCACGTAATAATGCAAAGCAAAGTAAAGAGAACAAATAAAGAACACATAGTATTTGTTAACTCAGTTCAGCGCAAACAGCAACTTACTCTGGGGGATACCAATCCAAGAAGGAAATCCACTAAGTAAAGCTAGTTCAAAGCTAAACGCCCCGTTTACAACTTATCACCTAGCAACTACCCATCTAGACTTCTACCTAGAAACTCCTAGATACGAGAACCTATGCTCACCTCCTCTCAGTTTGAAGACTTCCTGCATAAACAACCTCCGGTTTACTAATCTTCGCACTGGCTCAATATAATTAAAACGGAGACACACTCCTAGAAAACTAAACACTCGTACCTAAAGGCTTAGAGTGATGTAAACCTATGCTCCTTGCTTAAAAGCTTCAGAGCGCAAAATACTTGAGATTACAACTCAATAAAAACACAGTCCTTATACGTGCATCAAAGTGATACAAGCAAAGGCTCACAATTAACAAGACTCAAACCCTAAAAACTCTATTCTTCAATAACGGCTTAAGTGAGTAAAACTAGGTCTGGAGTCATCCTTATATAGCCACGAGTAGCATGGGCTTCCTGAGTAAATCGGGTTTAAATAATACAGCTGGTGTAGAGAATATCCAGCTACAATCTTCTTGAAGATATATTTGAAATAAATCTTTTTCCAATCTTCACAATAATTTCCAAAGCAATCTTTTAAACAAAAGATATGTTTAGAAAATAAAACCTTTCTTAAAGCACAAGATATGATTCAGGAGAGAGAAACGCGCATAAATAGGAAACGCGCATGCTTGGCGCACAAGTAACACTTCCAGTAACATGATCCGATGCTTGAGGCATCATGTCGCCCATCCCGCTTCAAGGTTTATTTTACCAAAAATGCAGCCAACAACCAAAGACTCAACAAACCCCCCCTTTGGCAAATTTTTGGCTAAAACAAATTATGACCATACAGATACTACTTAAACAGATACTTCAACTACACTTCTTTTTCTCAACATAAACACACAAGCATAAAGATGAATAGTAGTTATCCTTCAAAACAGTTTCCATACTACTCCTTCATGGAGAACAGTAGAAAAGAATAAGATCTATCTTTTAAGTTTATCAGAGAGGCATGCAACAGCGGAACACAAAACAACTACTTCGCCTTAAATGGTCAGGAAAATAAACACTGATAGGATGTTGAATAGAATGCTTCAACATTTCACAAAACATCTCCCCCTGCACATATGCATAGGATGTGGAATAGAATGCTTCAACATTTCACAAAACATCTCCCCCTGCACATATGCATGGGATTTTGGAACATCGTATCCAACATCTCCCCCTGCAAAACACACATCAGCTCCCCCTAAACACCTGCATATCTCAGCACATACATACACCACCATCCAAAGCACACATACCAGAACAGACACAGTTCACAGTCACAACACATATCAGAAGCACATACCAGAAACAAGAGCAGGTAACCAAACCAACAAATTAAACACTTACTCCCCCCTTTTGGCCACAAATTTGACAAACACACACCAGCAGAGAGACACACCAGGACCTTAAGACACACCAGCAGACGCATGTCAGACCATAACATCTTGGAACAAAAACACCAGATATAGATCAATAGTGGATCTTGATCTTCTATCTTCTATGACTGTGACCCTTCTTTCACTTTAGTACAAATACATACCAAAAACACCAGAGGCATGCAGCAGCGGAATTGGGTTCACCCACCCTCACAGAGCACAATAACATAGAGAAGTAAACTCTCACAAACGAGTTCGTTAGGAAAAATAAATTCTCAGTCACCATGATGTTTCAACATTTGATAGCACATCATATCACAACACATCCACATTCATCAAGCATAGAAACTAGCACACTTCTAATCAGAGCATAAGTTGCAAGATTATCAACAGGCTAGCTATCATACAACTAGCACACACATATCATCACTACGCTCCCCCTTACTACCAGCATGCAGAAAAAAATAGATTCTCGCACATAAGGAGCACATACAAGAATAGTAGTAACCACCACCAACTACCACAAGAGTTACTCCTCCCCTTCACTACTCAATCTCATGTACATAGGCCAGACAAGCTATATGCAAACACACCACAACTACAAATGCACATGGGGCAGACAAGCCATGTGTAAACATCATAACATACGCATGCTTCTATAGGCAAACATGCTACAACTGATCTACAACTACCAACATCAGAACGATCATGCATCAGTAGATAAATGCAAACATACAGATAACACACACCAGTTGTTAGGTCATCTGATAGCACATACCATGTGTAATGGGAAGAAGGAATTTGATTTGATTCTCCTAGGATAGCGTGCACACATAAGTTGGAGAGGAAAAAAATGACAGTTGCACGCCTCAAGCTCATTAACTGTTATAACTCCTCAATTTAATTTTTGTTATTAGTTTTTCCCATGTACAATAGTTAATTAAAATGTTTCGTCAACAACAACTTATTCTTCGTGTAGAATACTTGATTCAAAATTTTCATCAACAACAATTTGTTCTCCGTATTATTTATTTATTTTTTTACCAGCATCCCTGTGTATTATAATTATTTACAATTTTTCATCAACAACTTGTTTTCCGTATATAGTAGTGAAATTAATTTTCTTTTTATCAACAAAAACTTGTTCTCCGTATTATTAATTTTTTTTATAAGTTTTCCCGTGTACAATAGTTAATTAAAATGTTTCGTCAACAACAACTTGTTCTTCGTGTATAATATTTGATTCAAAATTTTCTTCAACAATATTTTGTTCCCCGTATTATGCAAATTTTTAACCAATTTCCCCGTGTACTATAATTAATTACAATTTTTCATCACAACTTGTTTTCCGTATATAGTCACTAATTTAATTTTTTTTATAAACAAAAACTTGTTCTTCATATTATTAAATTTTTTTTTATCAGTTTTCCCGTGTAGGATAGTTAATTAAAATGTTTCGTCAACAACAACTTGTTCTTCGTATATAATATTTGATTAAAAATTTTCATCAACATTTTGTTCCCCGTATTATTTAATTTTTTATCAGCTTCCCCGCACACTATAATTAATTACAATTTTCCATCAACAACTTGTTTTCCGTATATAGCTTATCTCATATATAATTGTTTAGTAAAATATGAAAGTCCATATTATTAGTCATTTTATTCATAACAAAATTCTTGATAAAAGTAACGAAAATCTAAACCTAGAAGTGTTTATTTCTGAAAGAACTAAAGAGCAGGTTCTTATTCCTCGTATATAGTAATAAATTTTTTAAAAAAAAATAGTCCACAACAAATTGTTCTCCTTATTATTTTAAAAAAATTATCAGTTTTCCCGTGTACAATTGTTTATTAAAATTTTTTGTCAACAACAAATTGTTCTTCCCGTAAAATATTTGATTCAAAATTTTCACCAACAACAATTTATTCCCCGTATATAGTAGTTAATTTAATTTTTTTATCAACAAAAACTTGATCTTCGTATTATTCAATTTTTTTATTAGCTTTCGCTTGTACTATATAGTTAACTACAATTTTTCATCACCAACAACATGTTTTCTACATGTAGTAGTTAATTTCAATATTTTAACAGCAACAACTTATTTTCTGTATTATTTAATTTTTTATCAGCATCTCCATCTACAATATTTAATTAAAATGACTGATGTGACAATGTCAAAATATTTAGTGATCTCAAACGTGTCGATATCGATACTGACTCATTATTTACTGTTGATTTTTTTTTTTTGAGATTTGTCTCTACTCATTTTGGAACTAAACTTATTTGCTTATAATTTGTTTTGTAGCGTTGGTTTAAATAATAAATATAAAAAAATTATTAAAAATGTTTATTTAAAATTGAAAATAAGAAAAAAAAACCCTTTATTATTAATCCTAATAAAAAATATCATTTATTATTAATTTTTGTTACCATAGAAGACCTTTTGCATCAAGAAAAAAAAACAAAAAAGAAAAGAGAACTTGTGTTCATTTGGGCTTAAAGGCCCAACCCATAAATAGATAAAAACCTAACAACACCCCAAAGCATATCCAACTCTGCTGTGTCTACCCAGCCGCCGCCCAAACATCTCTCTCTCTCTTTCTCTCTGCCTATTTCTTCTTCCTGATCAACAACCACACCACCTCTTTTCTAAATTTTCAATCAGCTGCGACCATTACACACCAAAAACAAATCTACCCTTCTTTTTCTCTCATTCCCCTTTCTACAAAACCCATGCTTCTATTTTATCGATTCAGAGCATTTTGACACGATAACAAAAACACTGGGGGACTTCGTCATCTCCATTCTTCCTGTATCTGATTTGAATTGGTTTGTGTAGTTTAATCTAAGTATAATGGTTTGAATATATTTTTGTCCATATCTAGTTTTTTTTCTAGATATAAAATTTTGTATATTATTTTTTTTGAGTAGTGCTATTTGGTACGAGAGAATTTGATCAAGAAAAACAAGAATGCTTACATGTAGTGTTATAAGTGGTGGGTCAAAATGTAACTCTCCTTTTTGAGGAGATCATGGGTGAGTTGGTATTAAAATTACTCCCTTAATTTTGCCTTCTTGTATTTATTGTATTTATTATTTTTCACTTCTCGTACCAACAATCATTTTTCTATTTTTTTATATTATTTTTTTATATTATTTTTATTTATCTTATACTCCCTCTAGTCTTGTATATAAGAAAATTTTCAAAAAAACTCTTCCTTTAAGAAAGTAGTTAAAATATATTAACTGAGGAGAAAAAACACATTATACCTTCTTGGAAAATGTAAAACATTACATTTATTGGTTGAAATAGGAATAATGTCATAAAACTTAATAATTGAAGTAGACTTTTGCTTATATTTAAGAATTTAAATTTTTTTGTTTTGTTTCTTATATACGAGACCGGAGGGAGTACTCAATTTCTTTTCTGATTTTAATTATTTTTTTCTAGATCTAAAATTTTGATTTTATATTATATTTTATGGATTTAATTTGTATGCACTGACAGTGTAAAATTCCGCCACTATGTATTCCGCCACGTCATCCCATTTTATCCCACTTTCTTTACATGACATGAAAGATTGGTGGTTTCTAATTGGATGACCATATAAAATTATTTTACACCGTCGGTGCATATCAATTAAACTCATATTTTATTATCCAATTCTATTTAAATCATTTTGGTCACTTTCTCAACCATGAAGTTTAGATCTAGATGATACCCTTTTTTCATATAAGCTCTGTTTTCATATATGCAACAATAACAACCACTTAGATAGGAAAAAAAAATGGATAGAAAAAATAAATTTCTTTTTTATCATGAATGACTATTGTACTTTTGAGTTTTTGTTAATTGAATCTTTGAAAGTTGTTTGAAGGAAAACAACATTTCCGGTCATCTTCTAGCATCTCATTGTTTTCAACTATTTCTATTCTCATCATGTATTCCATTTTTTCTCTCGATCTAAAGAACGAATTTTTTGACCTAAGTTAATTTTTTTCAAGAATGTTTTCTAATAAAAAATATTATTTTGTCTTCACTCTTCATTGTTACCAATCTTTCATTATTATTTTTTTTCTTCTATAAATTGGAATTTGGCCTTTCGCATAATGAATAGTGTGAAAAGGAAAGTAAGGGAGAGAAAAAAAATACTCATATACTTACTCATACTTTTTTTTTTGTAGTTTGTTGTAGAGATAGGGACACGATTGTTCTTTCATGTAAAGAACATATTTAATGGTTAGAGATGAGATGATAATAAAAAACTTACCAAAGTCAAGTTCTTCCTTTCAATTTTTCTGAAAGAAAAACATTTTATGATATGAAGGAAAGAAAAATGAAGAAGATGATATGAACTAAAAAAAATGAGTTTCATGATCATCATCATACCTTTGTCAAAGAGGGTAGAAATTCCGTTTAACTTTTGTTCTTCTTTCTGCAAAATGAGAAGAAAAAATTATAGATATTAGAGAAATTCACAAATGAAAAAATGCAGAGAAAAAAAAAGCAAGGAAGAAAAGAAAGAAGAAAATATATTTGAAGAGTATAGAAATTGAAATGTTGAAGAATGGAAAAAGTTTTTTTGAATTAAAGTAGAAATTGATATGATGGTTTGGACAGAAAAGTAGATATTGCATTGGAGCAAGCAAAGACTTTTGCTTCTTATCCCAACATCACTTACACAAAAGCATTCACACGGTTTGGTTTGTTTAGATTACAACTTGAACAACTTGAAGAACTATTCACTTAGACACGTGTCGAGTATAGAAGCAAGAAGAAAATTGGACACTTGTCAAGCATATAATGAAGGAGCTTGAAAATCTTCTTCTTTTCTTATATCTATAGTAGATTGGAATTTGGCCTTTCGCATAATGAATAGTGTGAAAAGGAAAGTAAGGGAGAGAAAAAAAATACTCATATACTTACTCATACTTTTTTTTTTGTAGTTTGTTGTAGAGATAGGGACACGATTGTTCTTTCATGTAAAGAACATATTTAATGGTTAGAGATGAGATGATAATAAAAAACTTACCAAAGTCAAGTTCTTCCTTTCAATTTTTCTGAAAGAAAAACATTTTATGATATGAAGGAAAGAAAAATGAAGAAGATGATATGAACTAAAAAAAATGAGTTTCATGATCATCATCATACCTTTGTCAAAGAGGGTAGAAATTCCGTTTAACTTTTGTTCTTCTTTCTGCAAAATGAGAAGAAAAAATTATAGATATTAGAGAAATTCACAAATGAAAAAATGCAGAGAAAAAAAAAGCAAGGAAGAAAAGAAAGAAGAAAATATATTTGAAGAGTATAGAAATTGAAATGTTGAAGAATGGAAAAAGTTTTTTTGAATTAAAGTAGAAATTGATATGATGGTTTGGACAGAAAAGTAGATATTGCATTGGAGCAAGCAAAGACTTTTGCTTCTTATCCCAACATCACTTACACAAAAGCATTCACACGGTTTGGTTTGTTTAGATTACAACTTGAACAACTTGAAGAACTATTCACTTAGACACGTGTCGAGTATAGAAGCAAGAAGAAAATTGGACACTTGTCAAGCATATAATGAAGGAGCTTGAAAATCTTCTTCTTTTCTTATATCTATAGTAGAAGATAAAAGAGTTTAATGGGCATGCAACGCGTCAGTGTAAAATTGTTTTACACTGATATCCAATAAGAAATCATCATTCATTCATATCATATAAATAATTTTAAAATAACCATACATGAGTGAGGTGATGTGACAAATTGATAAATTTTTATTGGATGTCTGTATAAAACTGTTTTGCAACGACTGTGCATATCAATTAAATTCAAGATAAATACCAAAAAATCTAATATTTGTAGAGAGCTCAGATATTTATTTAACTATAATTAAAAGCAAGTAAAGGAAGGGAAAACACTCACGTCACATGCCATCTTTTCATTTTGGAAAAAATACTTTAACAAGAGACAAGACAAGTCTAATGTAATAACATTTTTCTTTGGCACTTATAAAATGGCATTAATTCCTCGAATTAAACCCAAAGTTTTTTCATCTTGTAGTTGTAGGTACGTAGTGTTGAAGAAAAATGTTATTTATTTTTGTCAAGTAACTTAGTTAAGGTAAATAAGTAAGTGGAGTGTTTGAATTCAAACCCGATTTCTACATATAAATTGTAATGTCTTTAACAATTAAACTAAACTTATGAGGATAAAAAAATGTTATTGTTTCTATATCTTAGTTAATTATATTAGTTACCTTTGAGTTTTAATGTGTTTCTACAAGATAGCTTATTATGGTAGATTCCCATTTACGAAAGAATAAAGTTTCTTTAACATAACATGCTTCCAATAAAATGTCATATTTTAGGAGGATGACTTAGTTAATTTTAAAATAATGAACTATAATCACCAACCAAATAATAGAAATCAAATAAAAATAGATTCGCGTTGTGTGTAGTCATAACCTTGTGACCAATTGTTCGATCAAAATTAGATGATTTAAATTTCAAGTTCGATATTTTAGATTTAAAAGAACAATCAAAATGTGTTTTAAAATTTGGACATATAATTTTGATTGAACGGACGAATGTGTGTAACTGCATGCATTCACAGTGTACCTAATCCAAATTCATTGAAAACAACTGAACATGAATATGTGTGAGCAACAATTTGTTTTTGGTCTCGAACTAGCATTGAATTGATGAGACATACAGTTGAGACAATAGAAAAAAATTGAGAAGTTCATGTGTGATATTGGCAATTTTGTGTGGTACACCAATGAAAAGTTTGTTTTACTCTGACAGTGTAAATCGAAGAAGAATTACTGGAATGTTAATTTGAAACTAGAAAAACATGATGGGTACATTTAGATGAGCAAAACTGCTACAAACACACAAAATTTGGCTTCAATATTCATCACACTTTTGACATGAATTTAGCCACAAAATTAAGTTATTTTCTTTTCTACTTGAAAATTCAATTTCTTTAAACTATAGTAACTAGGAAGGCTTTGTGGAAAATGGGACTTTGTAAAAAAATAATAGTATGCTTGTTGATGATCGTCATCACAATAGGGTGTATTGAGACTGTTGGTAGAGATCCTGTGCTGCATAGGGTTGGAGGTGGAAAGTATACTTGGAAACCAAAAATTAACTTCACACAATGGGCAAGTAATGAGACTTTCTACAAGGATGATTGGCTATGTAAGTTCATTCATCATTTTTATATCTTCATATTGACTAATATTTAAGAACATTTTATTTTATATCATTGCATTTTTTATTTTGCTAACAAATTTCCTTTTGTGTTCATAGATTTTGGTTTTGACAAGCACATTTACAATGTTCTTGAGGTGAACAAAACAAATTATGAGAAATGTATTGACACTGGATACATAAACAACATCACTAGAGGAGGAAGAGATGTTTTCCAGCTTTCAGAAGAGAGGACATATTACTTTATATGTGGTAGAGGCTTTTGCTTTCAAGGAATGAAGGTTGAAATAAATGTTGAACCACTTGAACTACCACTACTACCTCCTCGAACAATTCCGAATAAGGCATGCTCGTCGAGAAAAATGAATTACACTAAATTCGTTATGCTTTTAGTTATTGCTTTGGCGTGGACCTTCGTGTAGTTGCCATTTCATCTGCATGTTTTATTTGTTTGATATTTTTTGGCCAAATTTATATGTTTTAGTTAAAGTTTACGAAGCTGTAGACTCCGTATCACTTTGATTATAAGAACAAATATAACTTAACCAGATAAATAACACTACTTATTAGAAGACAATATATATTTTATCCCTCATAATCGAGATTGAAAATAAAATATTTAAAAAATGAAAAAATGTTTGTTATTTTTTTTATGGTAAATGTTTGTTATCTTTGTGTAGTGACTTCTTTGCGTTTTTTCTTCTTCTCCGACCATCCAATTGTAATTCCGGTCTAGTTATGCTCCATAGTAACAATCAATATTTTAAAAATCGAATGATATATCAAACCATTGACACATTAAAATTTGGGAGATGATATAATTTGTTCAGTCGATTCAATCAACGATGGTTGAACTACATAATTGATCGCATACAAAATAAAACACAGTTTAATCAATCCAAATTTATCGCATAAAAAATGAAAATTGATCAAATCAAATTTGCAATTCGTACTACAATTTAATCAGACTGCAACATAATTAAGATTAAATTCGCAATTTAATCGACCATCTTCCGATTCAACTGATTGAACCGATGAATTATATGGTATGTGCCTTAAATTTTAAAACAAGGGTAAAATTAACGAAATCAGAAGATGCCATGTGGGTTTGGAAGTATTTTGAAATAAGACATATTATGTCCTATGTGATTGTTGGTTCCCAGCTGTATCTTGATTCCATACTTGAATTGCACAGTCTTCTCCCCATTCTACTATTACTACTACTTTGTTTTTTTTTTCTAGTTACTTCTTCCACTTTCCAAAATAAACCCCATTTTCTTTATTATTATCTATCTATCACTGAAAAGAAGAAAACAAAGAAAAAAAGCAAAATAATTCAGGACCCTCCCTTTTTCTTTATTTTTATTATCTTTTCTAGATTTCAATGTACGACTTATATTATTTTTTCATCAACTTGTTAACCTTTTTGTTCTATAAATTCACTGCTTCAAACTCATTCACTCCTCTTCCACTTTCCTCTTCTTTCTCTCTTTTAAGATATTTCTTTCTTATTCAGCTTTTTGGTTTTTTCCCTTTCAAACCTCTGTTTCTCTGTTTTCTCTTTGGAAACTTATACTGATTAGAAACAGAAAAAAGCTTCAAATCTTAAATGCTTAACATATTGTTATTGATGTTTGAGATTCATGAATCAAATTCTGAGTGAAATCTACTTTTCTGGTTGTATGATCAATTCTACTGTTAGGCGCAGGACCCATTTAGTTCAATCTTTCTCTGTTGTTTTCCTTTACTGGCTTTACTACGTTTCATGATTTCTATTTTCTAATCCCTTTTATATTACTATTAATTTTCATTTTTCTGCAAAAATTTTCATCTTTTCTTACTAGTTTCTGGGTCCTGTGTCCTATTTCCTCTGTTTTTTGTGTTCTGTTTTCTCTGTTTTTGTGTGTTCTGTTTTCTCTGTTTTGTGTTCTGTTTCCTCTGTTCTGTGTTCTGTTTCTGCGAACTCTCTCTATCTCACATGGCTTCATCAAGTGGTACATCTTCAGGCTATTCAACACTACCAAACTCAGGTTCAGAGGAGGATTTGATCCTTCTAATGGATCAAAGAAAAAGAAAGAGAATGATATCAAACCGCGAATCGGCAAGAAGATCTCGATTAAGGAAACAAAAACACTTAGATGATCTTGCTGTTCAAGTGAGTCAGCTCAGAAATGAGAATCAACAGATTCTAACTTCTGTTAACCTCACAACACAAAGATTCTTGGCTGTTGAATCTGAAAACTCTGTTCTTAGAGCTCAACTGACTGAACTCAACAACAGATTTGAATCATTGAATGAGATCATCAACTTCATGAATGTTACAAATGGTGTTTTTGAACCTGTTGTTGATAACAATAATAACAATTACTTCAACAACCCTTTGAATATGGGTTATTTGAATCAACCAATCATGGCTTCTGCAGACATGAACATGGTGCATTATTGATATGAGATGGATCTATTGGGATTTTGAAGTTTGATTGAATCTGTTGTTGTTGGAGAAATAGTGATGAATGAAGATTATTGCCACAAATAGAGAGAGATATTAAGGAATAATGATGAATGTGTACTATTAGTATAGTAATGTATCATAAAGAGGGTAGAACTTGTTAGGTGCTGTTTCTATTAATAACCCTTAGTAGTGTTCACACTTCATATATCACTATATTAAGGTTGTATTTCTATGATTGAGTCACTATTGTTGTTGTTACCTTTCTACTTTATAATAATATAATTATAATTATAATCATATTAATATTGACTAAGTTCTCCATTTAATAATTTTTTTAAAAAAATTTAAATTTATTTAGTGCCCCTCTTGCTATGATGCTTTGTATGATTTTATTGTTTTTTATATGTATCCTGAAATCAGTGATTTATTTGACTAAAATTGAGATGGTGTACAATTTTGGCACTTGCTAAATGATAGTTGAGTAGACAAAGTTGAATTCATATTAATAATAATTCAACATTATAATAGTAACTCTTTGATTGAACTTAGACATACTAATGCCATTGCATGCAATTAATCTTTCAATCAGTGGGTTTGTGCGTAAGCATAAATTTTATACTACTTTTCTAACTTATGTTTGCGTATATAGCATATTAATTGTTGTCTTTACTTTCCATTAAGTTTCCAATACATGACTTAAGTTAATCGAGCCTTCACAATTCACACAAAATGATATAATTAAATAAAGAAAAAAATATTGAAGAATTAGTCTTAGAAATACTAACTGAATTGAAGGTGTTAAAAATAAAGTGTATTAAGATTTATAGAGAATATTAGATTATAGTAGCTGAAAATATATCTAAAAGCACTTAGATAAAATAATATGACTATTCTTACTTAATCAAGGTTCCAGGTTCAATTTATAACTTAGGCATGCAACGACGTTAAAATTCTTAAAAATAATTAGCCGTCTATTTAAATTTCACAAGGCTTGATATATTAATCTTTGCATTTACGCGTAGATAACATTTGATTTATAAATAAAAAATAGTAGCTGAAAAAATATATATTCTGTTTGTGTAGGGAGGGTTCAAGTAATGACTAGAGATACGTATCTTATTGGAAGAAAAAGTCCAAAAGTGAACAGCAAAAGAAAGGGACAGGTGCTGAGGAGAGTTGGCCATGGAACCCCCAATTTGTGATCTTGTCATACACTCATACTAGTTTTTATTTATCAACTAAGGAAGAAATTCCTTCAAATAGGAAACACATAAACATCTACGGATGCTTTTGTGTCTATTATATTTTGTGATATTTCTAACTTCAATTAATTTGAATCATTATGTTTCCAGCTATTTACTTGTCTTTACTTATGCCTAACTAACACTATGACCTACTTACTCTAACCAAAATTACTTCATGTTTCAATTGTGTGTGAATTTAGCTCAATCATTCAGTATCACCTTAATTTAGCGCAATCAACTAATTACTTGTATGTCATCTGACTCTATTATTAAAAAGACTTTCGATGTAGAAATCAAACTAGAATTTTGTTACTACTTGTGGGAACGCTTTTGATATCATATCTTCATTTGCAAATTTTAAAGTATCAAATATACGAATCACCTCCTTTTCACCCTTAAGTTATTGTTATTGTTATTTGGCATGTAAACATAAGTACAATCTTGTTACCCTCTTAATAAACAATGAGTTGGCTATACTAAAATAAGAGGAAACATCTAAATGCAAATGAAAAATATAAGTATGTGAAATAATTTGTAAACCTAGCTTTTTTTAGAGGGTAAACTTTGCTTTTTTGAGTTCTTATAAGTTGCAATACTAGAGTAAATAATGTGTGGACGGAGACTTCTATAGTAGGGAAAGATCACAAAATAGTGTACGGTGGATTGATGTATGAAAATACTTAGAAACTCTAACAACGATCAACATTGATTCTCGTAAGTAAAAACTTATTGTATTACTCGTCTTCACAATTAAGAAAATAATGTTATAAGTGTTTGTTTGACGAAAAATAAAAATAAAAATAAATACTAGTACCACAAAACTCAATTTATATATGTTTTCTATTTTTTTTATTATTAATTCAATACCGATTAGGCTACTATTTCACTTGAATAAGTATAAATAAATCTAAATTTCTACTTAAAGGTGATGAAGTCGGCATAAGTCACATGTATAGCACTTCTCTACTCTAGCAATAATAAAAGTGATGTGACACTGAAATTGTAGATCACACTTTAGCAATAAGTGTGGGTACACCATTTGTAGGTGCTGCTCTTAAGGAAATGCTACATTTTAGTTCCAAACATTTTTCTATTTTCATCTTAGTTTGTCTTTGGAAAGACAAATATCATGAGCTTAACTTGAGAGCTTAACTGAGACACCAAAGAAACTGAAAGTAAAAGTTACATACAACTTTGTGCTAAAGCTGTTACACCAAGTTCTTTGGAAAGTAATCAAAACTCAAAAGTCATGTTTTTTTAGTTACATATCAATAGATGAGTGCGCTGATTTTGTATGTACAATCACAATTTCCACGTGCAATCAACTAAGTTTACAGAGCCAGTGGTTTTTGAACTTGTAAATATGGTTTGCATATGACATGTTAAGTTCTCTGAGTTCTTTTAGCTGAATCACATTAATTTAATGATAAGTAATACATTGAGCATGTGGTTTAGTCACATGGAAGTAATTAAAATTCAGTTTATAATATGACTTATATGTATACTATTAGAAAAATTGGAAATAGCAACAAAAATTTCAATATGTCAAATGACAAAAGTGTCTGACTTGACTTAAGAACCGACTAATTTGAAGTCCTAATTCCACGGTCTATTAGCAGGACCACAAGTAACGGCAAACTAATTTCTATATAGACAAACCAACACATAAAATTTGAACCTAAAACTTAGACAATAGCATATTCGGAAGTCTTAAGCCTTTACCATAATAGCCTGTTACCATCAGACCAAATCCGCACAAAAAATAACTTAATTCTTTGTGAGCCTTAAGCTGTTTTTATTTCTATATTACTGTGTGCTCTCTGGAATTTTTTGTTAAAAAAGAATAAAAGGAGGATGAAGAACTTCTTGCAATAGCAAAGGCTGCTTTGCTTGCTCATAGTCATAGATGTAGGAAAAGTTTAAGCACGCCAATTTGTAGCCATAAAATCGTTTTAATTACATGTAGTAAAGAAAAGTATATATATATATATATATATATATATCAGCAGCTTGTATTTGACTCCAATTACAAACACTTTGTTATTTGGAGACTAAACCTTTCTATGGATCTTGAACTCTCCTAATACACATGAACTAATAATTTTGTCTTTCTTCGTATATATATTGTCACTGGTTTTTTATGGGGAAAAGTTTACTAAAATATCCCATGTTGTACTTTGTTAAATAATTTTTTTTATCAAGTAGTCTATTGGCTACAAATTTCATCTTTAAAGTGGATAAGTGGGATGATAGGGGTTCCAATCCTGGTCCCCTGCATATATAATGCAATATCCTACCAATTAAGGTAAGCTCACGGGACACGTTAAATAAATTTCATTGGCAAAGTAATGGAAAAATTGACGCCACATACAAATTAAAGTGAGTTACTCGACTTAAGGTATAAGCAACAAAAATAGATTCTCTCATGTATAATATTCATACAAGTTTATAAGGACGTTTGATTTAGCTTGTTTTTGAGCTTATAAAAAATAGTTTATGCAAATAAATAAACGTTTATGTTAATTTATAAGTTTTTATTAAAGAAAATCATATTTTCATAAGGTGTTTTTTTTTTCATAAACTACCTTAACATATTTATAATAATACAGAAAAATTATTTATTTGCATAAATTATTTTCTCATAAACTAAAAAATGTGTGTTTAGTTATTAAACAATTATTATTATTATCAATACTTTGTTAATTAAAAAATGAATTTAAATTTTAAAGAATGCGATTAGATTTGAGAAAGCGTAGATTAGTAATTTGCTAGTATATAAAAGAAGGGAAAGATCGCATGAGATTTTTATTGGAATTCCACGACAATATGAGATTGGCGAGAAGGCTCAACAAGATAGATGGAATAAGGTCTGTTCAACAAAAAAATTGACAATCTCCGATTATCTTGCACTAGACCTGGTATGTTGACTCTTTAAATCTGGATCATTTTAACATTGTTTACGAGGGAAAGAGGATTCAAATGATTAACCGTGAACTCGTAATGATGTTGAATGTTGGATTTGTTGTGATGATCAAATTAAGTAACAAAGTGTGGGCACTTTCTGTTATGATTGTTCTCATTGCTGGTCTCCCATGCCCATATTTTCACCGTACGTTACACTCGTTTCTTCAGATAAGTCGCATGTCTATGAAATTAGAAATGGTAAGCTTGAGAATCTGTTCTTTTGTGAATCGGTATGATGATCCGAGGAGGGTTGTAGTATTGTGTTCATGTATAGGGTCTTTGAAATTGCTTAAAGGTGGATTGGTAGGATTAGGTCGTGACCTAGTCATATGTGATGATACTATCGCACCGGGAGAAGTGATACAAAATTTCTTAAACTCGGACAAATGTCTTTGGTGGTGACTATTATAGTGATCATCGCCAAGTAAGTAATTACTAGATTTGTTGTTACTTTTTGTTAATTTGTACTAATTTTTGTTGTTAATTTTTTGCAGGAAATGTGAAGATTTTCTTGTTATTTTCATCTTCATTGTTTTTGCACTTTATAACATAAGCATTGTTGTTGAAATTTGGATCGATGATATTGGAGGAGTATAACTCCCTCCGAAAGATTTGATCAGGGAAATAATTCCACCTCCTTATTCAACCGTTTTAATAGTAGACATTGTTGTTCGCAATGTTTAAAATTGAAATGCAAGAAAGGGAAAAAAAGTAAAAAACGTAGTAGCCTGAAATGTCAAAGCCAGAAACATGTCAATGGGTTGGTGACACATATGAGATATCGTTTAGATATATACATAGATGGGAAAAGGAAAAACATTATTTTCTCTTCAAACTTATACTAATTTCATTTATTTCAAAACTCTGTTATAGATAATGGTTGTGTCTGTACTTTTCCTTTGTATTTTTGAATGTTTAAACTGGTTAAACATATGTTTGTGAACTAACTTCCTTATTACTTTTGGGTGAAATGGACTTTGGAAAGAATACCAATTGTGTTATGATTGAATAAATAGAGTGATCATGTTACCACGTGTTTTTACTAATTTTATATTTAATACAAGTGAACTAATAATTTTGTTTTTCTTCGTATATACTATCACTAGTTTTTTATGGGGAAAGTTTACTAAAATATCATATATTTTGTTAAATAAATTCCATTGGCAAAGTAATGGAAAAACTGATGCCACGTACAAATTAAAGTGAGTTACTCGACTTAGGGTCCGTTTGGTTCAACTGAGAAGGAGGGGAGGGGAGGGGAGGTGAGGGGAGGGATTTTTAAGGAGGGGAGGCGAGGTAAAACATAATTTATTATGTTCACAAAATTACCCTCATTTTTTTATTAAAATTCAAAATTATCCTTGTTGGAATACTAAAATTCTAGGTTTTATTTTTTTACAACAGAAAAAAAATTAGATTTTCTACTCATTAGATTTTTTTTTGTTATATATCCATTAGATTTATTTTTTGACGAAATATATCCATTATAATTTAATCCTTATTTTGAGTTTATAAGGTTAAGAGTAAAAAAGTAAATTACTTCTCCCCTTCCCTCCCCTCCCCTCGTTAAAAAATTGAACCAAACATAAAAATTTAAAATATTCCCTCACCTCCCCTCCCTTCCCCTCCAAAAACTTCGAACCAAACGGACCCTTAAGGTATAAGCAACAAAAATAGATTCTCTCATATATAATATTTACACAAGTTTATAAATACATTTGAATTAGCTTATTTTTGAGCTTATAAAAAACAACTCATGTAAATAAATAAACTTTTATGTTAATTTATAAGTTTTTATTAAAGAAAATCGTATCTTCATAAAGTGTTTTTTTTTCATAAACTATCTTAACAAATTTATAATAATACACAAAAACTTATTTATTAGCATAAATTATTTTTTCATAAACTAAAAAATAAGTCAATCCAAACGAGAATAAATATGATATTATTCAAAAAGAGAAAGAAACACATTAAAAAAATTATATAAAACTAGCCGCCAAACGGGCACGTTCCCGTTTGTGTGATCGATATTCTCTTTTTTTATTTGCTGTGATCGAAATTCTCTATTATGCAAATATAAATAACTACTTAATCTCCTTTTTTATTGGACTTAATTAATTGATAACTATTTAACATATTTTTTTGTTGTGGCTAGTTATTAAGATGAAAAAAAAAAATTTACTATAAAAAAACTGAAAACATACTTTTATATGGAAGTTGTGCTTAATTATTAAGAGAAAAAAAAATTATTTACTAAAAAAAACTGAAAATCTATTTTTATGTGGAAGTTATTTTTCAACATATACAAATATTTAGTTTCTTTTAAGGGTAAAATAGGTATAATGAAAAAGACATCCCAAAAATTTGTATCCTTTTTATATATATTAATAGATTAAGTTGAATTGTGAGAGAACATACTTTATTCTCCCACGTAAAAATTACACACTAAGGCACTAAGGCAAGGAAAACATAAGAAAATAACATAACATCTATACCCCTAACATTTTCCCTAATGAGAACTATCCCAATCTTTTGAATGCATGATTAAACTAAATGGGGAAATTATGATAAGTTCGAGTGAGAAAACTTGAAAAGGCTACTCAAGTGGCAAAATAGGCTCCAACCCAACATTAAAATAAACAATATGACATATAAAAAACATTAAAACTTCTCTCATGCATTATATGATGTTAAGGTGAAATTTTGTTATCTTGCTCTCAATAGTTGCTTGGTGTCCTATCAACAGAATTTCCTATCCCCAACATGTAATTAGATATTTAACAAATCAATTTTGTATATGTACAACACAACATTTTTTCCAATATTTTTAATTATAAAAAAAAATAAGTTGGTTTCCCCTACCTATATATGCCTAAGATTCCAACAGTTTTATACTTCTACGTCTTAAACAACTAGAACAAATGATAATGTTATAAAATGCTAGATATTTTTTTAATTCAGTACACGTCTTTTTTTAATTTTATCGATAGATAACAAGTACATGCACATGTCTTTGTATGGTACGTTTTCTTGCACAAAATACAAACCATGTTAGGGGTCTACTGAAGGGCTATCAAAGCTTCTATAACAATCCAAAAATAATAAAACAAGTGTTATAATCATGATTCATCAAGTACTTACGGAACTTAATTATATTTTTTTAAGCTTCTTTTAATTTGAGTTAAAGAGGAGAGGACTTTGGAAAAAACGGGGGATAAAATTAAGGAAGAAAGGTTGGTCCCTAACTTGAATGAAGAGTTTGTTTTTTCACAGTACAATTTTTATTTATTTAGTTATCATGTTATAAATACGAAGAGTTTGTTTTTTCTATATTCTTTTTTTTTTGTTATCATGCTATAAGTATAAAGTTTTTATTATGGAGAAACCAAACAATTTCTTACCACTTGAATCAATTTATTGTTAGATATTACAAAATTATTTTAATATGGAGAAATTTTAAAATATAATAGAGGAGGATTTATAATATTATTAAAATTAGAAGTATATTAATCACAAGAATTCAATTTTTATTATCTACAAAAACAATTTTACCAAATAAGTTGCAAAATTTCTCTCATTTTACCTCTCAACCCCTTCTCCCAAAGTCCTCCCATCCTATTTTCTATAGAAACTCAAACGACGAAACTTTAAATAATATATAGTACCATTCAGGTATGTTTAGATTAAGAATTTTGAAAAGTTGACTTTATATTTTGATGTATATTTAAAATTTTAAAAGATAATTAAAGGAATAACATTTTAAATGCAAATTGATTTATTTTATAGAAATATTTTATAACTCTCATAAGGATTTAAAAGAAAAATAAGTCTCCCCTTCCAAAATTTCCATCCAAACATACCAAAAGATTTTTCACAAATTTCTCAACTTTACAGTAGTTGAGGTTGATATCCTCTATACATCATCAATCACTAAAACACTTTACTAAACGAGAAGATGGAAAGGGAAATAAGAATATAAGATGACCTATTTTTACATTAGAACTTCCATTGCCAAATTGAAATGACAAATGTTCCCTTGAATTGCATATGCCAAAGAGCACCATCTATTAATTTTTTTTTTATTACTAATCCCCGTTGTGAATTGAACATACATGACATACAAGATGGGTGATATCCTTTCAACTCAATTTTCTTAATAAGCAAGATTCATATATATATATATATGGAAAATTTCATATAAACTAATTGTTGAGTGCCTAACAAAACCCTACCAAAGTCATGAAGTATAGAATTAAAGTAGAATGGAAGAGTCTTGTGTAATACAACTTAGATCACAAAAGGCTATAGAATATTTGATACGCCGGAATATAAGTTCGAATCAGTAATTTCTCATTTCACATCACTTAACGAGTTTTGTCATTAGATTCTTTAGAATAAATAAAATAGAGTGGATGAAATTTTCCATTTTCGATGTCTTAACCAACAAAAGTTGGGTCTAATAAAAAAAACTAAACTTCTACAATATAACAAACAAGTTCGAATCCCAATCGAGAGAGTACATTTAGTATCTCACAATGCCTTATGAAAAAAAAAAGTAGAGAGGATGAAATGGGGCGTGTTTCATGAGATATTGTGGTGAAAAATTATTACTCAAGTTGGAAAGAATATTTTATAGCATAAATATAAGGTCTCCAATATTTTATACGACTAAATATTGGTTGTTAAATAGACATCAAGAAAACAGAAACAATGTTTTTGAGATGGGAATATTGTGACTGATGTGTAGGGTAAGAATAAGATATTAAAATAATACAAATTTCATTTTCACCTTCGTGGAATATTTTTCCCACATCCTTTTTAAATTTTATAACTTAAACCAAACTCACACTTCAATAGTATGAGCATGTAATCTGTAGCAGTCCCAACAAAGAGAGTAACTTACATGGAAAGTAGTCCAATAGTTAGAACAATAGGGAGACTTAAAAAAGGTTCCAATATGCATCATAGAAGCTTAATGGCCACCATTGAATTGGCATATATTTCTTTGCATGTAACAATATTTCAATTGGAGGGTTGACAATAAATCTGGGAGAATAATTTGAAATTTCAAACAGGACAAGGAATTATAATATTTAAATGAATAAAAAAAACAGAATTATAATGTATTATTTGGACCTTATTTTATCTCCAATTTTGTTTTGGTCCTAACATTGCGTTTTTAGGGCAAACCGGTTCTGATAGCTCAAAGTTTGATAAGACGTACGTAAAATCTTGACCAATGATTGTTCCAATAAAGATTCGAACTTGAGTTCTTCCGAACGATTTCTTCTTAGTTGAAACTCACTGACCACTTTAGTCCATCCACTTAGTTATTTTATCAGCATTTTAGTCTCTAGTAAGGAATAAAACCCCATATGCTTTATTTCTTATCAGCCCTATCTATTCCTATTAATAACATTTCCCTTAACTCTGTTACACAAATGAAGAAAGAATAATTCCCAGATTACTTATATATAGATAAATGGACGGTTTAGTGGTCTTCAGATGAAAGCATGAATTATATTCCCTTTAGTCTTATATATAAGAAAAACTTTACTTTTTAGATTCATTGTAAAATTAATGTAACTAGACAATATTATAGTCTAGATACATCAACTCTACAATAAATTTAAAAAGTAAATATTTTCTTATATATAGGATCGGAGGGAGTACATCTTTTCGCGATGCTCCATAGTGCTATATGTTATGTTATGTGAAGGAACGCAAGATTGCTGTAAAGGAACAAAGATTCTCAGAGTGTATATAATTTCAATCAGATAATAAAGTTTCTCTTATCAGGGCATTTAGAACCATTATTAGAAAAAGATAGTAAAAGAAGTAGTAAGTCAAAAAATACATTATTAATTTCCTTATTTTGCCTCTTGTTTTAAAATTTGTTATGTATTTGGTATTTCCCTCTAGAAGAGAATTTTTTTTGGTGTTTGTCCTTTGTTTTCAAGTTAAAAATATACTACCTGATAAGATTCCCATGCCTATTGCCTGTAATATTAGGCTTGGCTTAGCTACAAAATGGTGACTCTTACTTGGTTTCCATTAGTTGCTTAAGTGACAAAGTAAAGTTAAAAAGGGGAAACCACCCAAATTTACATTTCATTTACTTTTTCTTTAGAAATTAAAAGGAACAAAGATGGAAAAGACATTAATTTTTAACAACCAACAGAACTTATGAAAGTCGGTGTACTTTGCTGTTCTGGTTATATATAATTCTATGTTTGGAGTGTGTATGTACAAGGCTGGTATATTATATTATATTATATTATATGATGAATTTGATGCAAGTCCCAACATTAGAAAAGAGGGGCATGGCATGGGTGATGAAATCTCCCATGATGCCTTTTTTTATTTATTAGAATATTTGATATTTGATTACATGTTTAAAAATGAAAGTTTAGGGTATTATTTATTGAAAAGGGGGGTGAGCATGTGGCCAGCCATGCAATTGAATGGTTCACATGCTTTGGTAAAAAGTTGTCCTAACTCTGCTTACATTTGGCAGGAGTTTAGTATTTTAATTAAGTTCTAATTGAAGTAGGTTAAAGTGATGTCATTTAGCAAGAGTGCTCTAGAATATGCCATCTTTTTTAAAAATGGGTTAAACAGAAATATATATGATCTCAGTAAAAAATGTGAGAAAAGGGGACTTACAGTGCAAACTGATGATATCATAAGTTCTCATTGGATGTCGCTATAATACTATTTTACACCGACAGTGAGTGCATCTCCATTAAACCCTAAAAAATTGTTCTTAAATATGGCGTCGCTGAGCATTATTAGAAAGGGAGAAAGAGGGCCAGAGGTAGTTATTTGGTATTGGAGGCGGGTATTCTTTTCCCCTTTGCAAACACAGATTTTCAGTAAAATTCATATAGGTAACCAGAAACACATGAAGTTTGTATTAGGTATTCAAAGAATTGAAGTTAGCAATAATTTGTAAAAACTGATAAGGAAAACTGCCTCATGAACTGACAAAAGTACAGAAACTGAGACTACTTGGAATCAAAATTAAGGTTGAGCAATGAACCGATTCATACAAGTTTCTGACTATGGAAGCATTCTAATAAATTAAAAATATTTAACAGATTAATTTAAAAACATCTCTTGTCAGTTTCTCAAGCTCAATGCCACAAGGTAGTAAGGAATAAGAAATGATATGTTATAATATAGATGGTGACTTCCTAGAGGTTATAAAACAGCATAAGAGTTTTATTTCTATCATAAATGACAAAATATATCAAAAGTTTATTTTATCAGCAATGGATTTTAGATCTCTCACTTTATCCTTTAAAATGATGCTTAACTTCAGAGGAGCATTCCTTCGTGTTTATAGTTCTCACAAGATTGATGTCAGAATTTAAAACCATTCTGAGTTCCTGACACCATTGATCTTGAATGCATGTTGGGTATCAAGGTGATCAAGGTGAGTTTACCGAAATTACGATCAGGCATCGTGATACCAAACATGCACTCGGTGTAGTTAAATATAAAGAAAAGGTGATGTTCAATGTTTCTTCCTTAATTGGCTTCATTCGGTCCTTGATTGGTATCACCCTAACCCCACAAATGATATTTTATGAGTAAAATGTCTTCCGAATAGAAATTTAATTAGTAACCTGTTCCTTAATTGATTGAGATATTTGTCCACCAGATTTAGAATTTTTATGTTCACGAGTCAGAATACTAGCATAATCATTATTTATTCTCAAATTCTTGGTTTTGGACAAAAGATCTAAGCAGCTTTTCTTTAATGAATGAATAGTAGGTGCATGATACCAACTAAACCCATGTTACAAACAACAATCACGGGGGAATCAGTTTGCTTCACCGTCAGAGCAAAACTATTTTAGGACAATTATCATGTTAAATTATGACAATTAAAAACAGTTTCATTACAAACAATGTTAAACTTGCCGAATTCATTTTACCTTTTTTTATTGATTGCTGTTGTCTTCTATCCCTTCCCCCTTTCTATCGACAAATATAAGGTGACAAATGTCATTTTATATTTTTTTCTATGTTTAAAATCTTCAAAGAATTCCTCCAAAGGTAAAGCATACAATTAGAAACATATGACATTAATTTATCCTTTATTATCTAGTTAAAATTTCCTCTTTTTTCCATGGTTATAGTTTTCTGAACATGACCAAGTCTGTGATAGGACTCTGGGTTTGGGCCTAAAGCCCAACAACTAAACTGAATAGGGAAGTTAGAAAGGAGTTGTATCACGTCACATGGCAGGTTGTTAGCTCTGTGGGGGGGGGGGGGTAGGGATCATCCAAGCATCATTGCTGTTAGAAACCTTTTGGGTTGGGTAGAGAGTAGACAGAGATTCATCTCTTCTTTAAGGAGCATTAGTCCACGAAGCTTGATTGTAATTATATTGTGTCAATTTCATATTAAAAAATTTCTCAATACAGTTAGCTAATTAGCAAAAGGGACAAAGCTCCTATACTGGCTAAGATAAATTATCTGTTCAAGTAAAAGGGACGAAACTTTAAAAACCAATTGTGAATGCCGAAAAGAAAGGATAGAGGCTGGGAAAGAGATTTTGATAATTTGTAAGCTACATTAAGTTCATACTTATGTCACGCCATTAACCTAAACAACATGTTATAAAGCATTCAATCTAATTTTGTTTAGCACAAAGCTTCATATTCTTATTCTTATCTCAAATATATGAATACGACTCCAGAAAAGGAGTACAATAATGATCAAAAAGTATAATTTCAGTTCAATTCTTAATGTAAATTTTTTGGCATTATTATCTAAATTTATGTATGCAAGTCATTACAAAAATCAAACTTTCAAAATAGTAATCATTTTTCGACAGAATAATAATATGATAGTAGAAGTTCTTATTGATTTGATAACACAATCTAATAAAATGGTATATTCAATGATACAGCTTAATCCATTATCAAGTAGCAGTGTCTTTAACTAAAGAACAGAATGTAAGTACTTCACAACAAAAAATATGTATATGTCCATACCTGCAAATTGCTAACAGTATCTGTCCAAAGAGCTTCCAAATAATGAATGCGGTTCCTCCTCTCGGTGGTCCTATATGACCATATCTTAACCAAATCAATGTTGTCAAACCCGAAAGTCTAGGCAAACTTGTGGCCTATGTAGAATCGAGTCATATACTCAACTCATAAGAGTTAACTCGAGAGTTTGAAAATCTTGAACCACATAGAAACTGAATTATGTAGCAGTACTCTGAATATGTACATTTGCATGGATTATGGATAGATTATAAGTATATCCTGTCTTTTGATATTTATCAAAAAAGGGTATCACATTGCTCATGATTTACGTTTAAAATCTGAAATCATGTCCGTTCAAGCAGAAAATTTGACTTGGCTTTTGCAATTTGTCTCGATGGCCAAATTAGGCATCAAAGCTAACAGCTCCTGTGACTGACTGTACACGGGTATTTCTCAACAGGTTTTCCTTTTATGCAGTACAACATTCAATCCAAGGACAACTCTCATGCTACCAATAATCCTTACAAGAGCAATCCCCATTTTTGAAATGATGGAAACGTATTCTGTCTCTTACTATGATGTCTCTTTGGTATACCTTAGAGATTAATTTCATGAATTCATGACAGTCCTTGCAAGACCTTAGGTTCTTTACAATCCTAATTTTGGACCTAGGACATGTACTAATCAGTCCATAAGAAAGAGCTAGCTTCTCACTATGGTGAAGCAACTGAATGGCCTTCTCCTCATCATCCATCTCAAGCATTACCTCTGACACTTTTGGATTATACCCTTCTTTTCTAAGTTTATCCACCATCTGATCCAATTTGACAAATATTTTCTCTGCTTCAGGGTGACTATAATCCCCCATCACAAATTCATGCACAACACCGTGAACTTCAATTCTACTAGACCCTGGTGGCTTTAGTAGTCCCTTTTTATTCATCAACTCTCTCACCTCTGCCTTGTCACACCACTTCCCTACGGACGCATAAACGTTACTAGCTAGTATGTAACTTCCACTATCATGTGCACTCATACCTTGCAGCTCAAGGTTTTTCATCAAACGCTCAGCTCTTTCTGTATCTGCATGAACTTTGCACGCCCATATCAAGGTCCTCCAAAGGACTGCATCAGGTTTCATTGGCATTGCATTAATGAAATCTTCAGCTTCCTCCAAACACCCTCCTCTTGCAAGGAGGTCCACCAAGCAACCAAAATGTTGAATTGTGGGTTTCATACCATAACGCTTTTGGACATCACTGAAAAACATGTAACCTTCACGTACCAGACCTGCATTCCTACACGCCGATAAAACCACTGTAACTGTCCTCTCATCAGGTTTTATATCACACTTTTCCATTTCAACAAACAAGTCAATTGCTTCTTTGCTCATCCCGTGACAAGCAAGGCCAGAAATCATTGCAGTCCAAACGAAAACATCTTTATCCACAACATCGTCAAAAACCTTCCTTGCACTCTCTAAACACCCACATTTCGAATACATATCAATTAGCGCAGTGCAAACATTAGTCTTCAAATCAATTCCCTTCACCTTCACAATCCCATGCACTTTCCTCCCCACACTCAACGCACCCGTATCCGCACAAGCTCTAAAAACAGAAATCGCAGTGGCGTCATTCACATCCATTCCACCTTCCAACATTCTCTCAAACAAATCAATTGCCTCAATAGGAAGATCACAATTAACAAAACCATCAATCATAGACGTCCAAGAAACCACATCTCTATAAGACATTCTATCAAACAGTTCACGTGCAACACCCAATTCACCAATTTCAGAGTACATATGAATAAGCGCATTTTGAATATATAAATCAGAACCAAAACCCAACTTAGTAATCAAACAATGAAGCTGTTTACCTTGTTGGGTAAGTTTTAAACGAGCACAGCATTTGAGAACAAACGGATAAGTGAAGTTATCAGGTGTAGGTACATGATGATGGTGAGTGGTTGGTTGGAGCATGAAGAGGAAGAGAGAAAATGCTTGGAAATGATGGGTGGGGTTGGAACTATGAGAATAAGCACGAATGATGGTGTTGTAGTAGTAAGAGTTGAGAGTTGGGTTTGTGTTGAGAAGAAGACGAGCGTAGTTGAGGTCTCCAGATGGTGAAAGAGCTGAAAAAGTGAAGAGTTTTGAGAAATTTTGTTGGTTTTGGGTTTGTGATTTTAGGAATTGAGCATGAAGTTGCAGAGCTTGGGACATGTTTGTCACTTCCATGCTCAACCATTGCACAACAACATTCACAAAACCTTCAATTGCTTGCTACATATCCTTCAATTTTCCTTTTTATTTATTACTATTATTATTATTATCCTAATATTTTCTTGAAGACTAAATTATGTAAAATCTATGCTTATCTTATCTATTCCCAAATAATTTAATAACTTTCCAGGCTAGTCTTTTGATTTTTTGACAATTTTTCAGACTAGTTTATAGTATTTTGACAAAATTAAAATTTGAATAAATCAAAGCGAGCTAGGAATAATTTGATTATTGTGAGATTGTTCAAATGAAACACATTGATTTAAGTGATTATGTTTCGGTCCTTCTTATAAGCGATAGAAGAAAGAGACCGAAAAGGGTTTCAATGAAGTAATGTTAAATGACATTGTCATTCACGTTATCTTAGTTTATTTTCGTCTTGTTCTAAGTTGTTCAAAACAATATTTCTTGTATTGACTTTGAGGCAAAAGTCGCAATTAGTATAAACAAAAGACCAAATATATGTGCTAACTAATTTATAAAATAAAAACTAAATTACTTAAGTCTTTATTAAATAATGATAAACAATAACAATATTGTATGGAGATGAGATGATGGAAATATCATAGACCAATCAACGTGTACAATAATAACAAACTAATTTATTCAAACAAGATTAAAGTGTATGCAGGATACAATATGGTCATTCTTAGACTAGAAATTACTGAAATTGAAATTATATAGTGGTAGTATATTTATTCATGAGACTAAACAACTTTAAAATTTGACTCCATCTTATTTTTGGCATGCATGGAATTTTATGTAGAGAGTGGATCCTCATCGCAATATTTGCATTGACATTTCTTGAAAAAGAAACCACATTGTCCTGACAATGCATTTTCAACACTCTGGCAATAATGGTTGCAAACTGCTGAATGGAAGCATCTTGCATGAGGCCATGTGTTGCTATTACGCCAACATTTCTTGCTTGGTTTTGGTTCACCCTTCTCTTCCGAAGAAGCTGCACATTAAATATATATGTCTAATTATAAATTTAATTTAATTAAATTAACATTATTTGTTCGTGCAAATGTGCATACATAGAGTCAATAATTAATTAGATTGACATACTATTACATTATATACATCTGGCATGGTATTTTAAAAGTAAAAAAGAAAATGTGTTTACTACTTTTGAAAAATGGTCATAGATATGTAATGTAAATAATAATGTGATAAACAAAATTTAGTGTGACTTGCCTGATGTTACAATGAGGATGATAGCAAAGAAAGCTGCAAAGATTTGAATACGATTAAGGAGTCTAGCCATGCTTGCTTATTCACTTGTGTTGCTTGATTGATATTATTAATGAAATGAGGATGTGTATATATATATACTAACTAGCGACGTATCGTATAGCTCATTTTCATGCTTAAATGGTGAACTCATGGTTAGGTTAAGTACACATATAGCGTGTGTCCTGTTAGCGGGTAAGTCTACCACACCTTAATTACTTTTTACGCTATCATATCTTTAGGATTTTTTAAATTTAAATTAGGTTACTATTAAAGTTATAGTATTATACTCTTACATTTTTATGGTTCTCGGACTATTTGATGTATATATGTGAACGAACTCTCTCATTTCTTTGGTTAGTTTTTAGGGTGAGATTAAAATTGTTTAACATATTTGATGTAAGAACTGAATCCCAGAACCAGATTAAACTGGTGGTGAAAAACAAATTGTTTAATATGATATAAAAGTAGGGTGATATTTAAGAACGATAGTGTGAGATTTGACTCAAGACTCGTGCTAAATATTTTATGTTTTCATTTTATAAAATATGTGCATTTTAACTTACTAAATATAATATGAAATTCATAGAATATGACTCATTTTTAAAAAAATGACAATAATATTTTGATATTTTTATTAGTTTTTAAAAACGTACACAATTGTTCACTTCAAGAGTATAATATCTTTTTGTTAGCGAAAAATTAACACTAATTTTAGAAAATAAAAATAGAAAACATTTTCACAAAAATAAGATTGTAACTATTCATATAGGGTGTTCATTAGAGAGGAGAATCAATGTGCCGATTTCTTCGCTAAACTTTGAGTTTTCTCAGATGCCAGCTTTTTGACTCATGTTTCTCCTCCAAAAGGCGTATGCAGTGGCGGAACCAGGAAAAATTATTTGGGGGGGCCAATTTTTTTTTAATCTAAGTCATGAAAAGCATAAAAACACATCTAGTAATTTTTGTATGAGCTTATCTCTATTGTATACATTTCGAGATTCCCACGGAGCTCTCTCGTGCATTCTCAATAGAAATTGCTTATGTGTCATTCAATTAGAGCTTCTCTAATATTATACTTATGTGGAGTTTCTAACTTAAGGTCTGCTGTTCGAATCCCACCGACGACAATAATTGAATTTTTATAATATTTTATGAAAAACTACCTTACTTTTTGTTTTTTTTTTGTTTCAATCCCAATTAGAGCATCTCAAATATTATTTTTTTTAGAAACTCTCTTTCAAATATATTTTTTGTTTGGAAACCCTCAATTTTATTATTTTTTTTGTGAAAATTCTCTCAAATATATATTTTTGTAGAAACTTTTTTTTTAAAAAAAAATTATTTTTTAAACTCTCACAAATATTATATTTTTTAAGAAACTCTCAAATATATATATTTTAATTTTTTTTAAACCAAAAGTATCATCCGCGCGCAACTGCAAAGATTAATCCCCTCAAGGTAACTGAGATCCATTTAAGGGGTTGACCTCTCCCAAGAAATGCTTCTCCATATGCACTGGTCAGGGATCGAACTTAGGACCAAATGGTTAAGGGGCCCAAATATCTACCACTTGTGCGACACTATCTTGGGACATTTTTTATATTTTAATTTTGTAAAATAAAGGAACACTCATACTTAGATTACTATGACATAAATTGAAATAAGAAAGTACACAAATTTTTTCATGGATAAGATCACTTTAAGTATTGAACCCAAAAAATAGCTTATGACATATTTGTACACTTATATTTTCTTTTTACGTAAAAACATTTTATTTTATTTTATTTTGAAGAAAAAATTATGTTCATTAGGGACAAAAACATAATAGAAGATTTTGAGAGAGAATGAGAAACGGTGAATACATTCCATTCCACTGTTAAAAATACATATTGACAAATTAAAATTTGAATTACAAACTGCGGGAGTTATATATCCTTATTTTCATATTTCATATTTTATCATGGGGAAAACTTATTCAAAATTTTATCTAGCACGAAGAAAATGACCCCTATGATGAAAAGTGTAAGTAGATCATAGTGAAAACTAAGCACGAAAATTTAATTGATATTCATTAAAAAAAGTTATAGAATTAACAACAATTTTTAGTTGATTAAGCCCCTATAGAGCCATGTAACGGAGACGAGAGATAGAAATAGAGAGAGAGGGAGAGAGAGAGGGAAAAAATCTTTCAGTGGTGTAGAATGGAAAACGGTGAACACTTTCCACCCGACTATTAAAAATACATATTGACTAATTAAAATTTGAATTTCGACTATAGGGGTTATCCATATTTTCATATTTTATCACGGGGATCACTTAATCAAAATTTTATTTAGCACGATCATGAAAAGTGATCCCCCATGATGAAAAGTGTATGTAGAAGATAGTTATAACTTAGCACGAGAATTTTATTGATATTCATTAAAAAAATAATATAGAATTAGCAACTATTTTATTGTTGATGGAGCCCTTATAGAGTCCTGCAACGAAGATGGGAGAGAGAGAGGGAATCTCTCGGTGGTATATAATGGGAAACAGGTAACACTTTCCACCCCACTATTAGAAATACAGATTGACTAATTAAAATATGAATTTTGACTACAACAGTTTTTCCATATTTTGTCTCATCACACTTCCATTAGATTACATTTGGCTGATGAAATTTATAGGAAATCTAAAAAAATTATATTTTTTTTTTATAATTTATGCTATTTTTTTATAATTCAAATTTTAAACTTTCCAAAAACCTTCGTTTGAAATTTTTTAGGAATATAAATTTATCAATGTGAGTGGAGATTCACACATAGGTTTTACCATTTGATGCTCACGCGTGAAGATTGCTTCTTTGTCGTACGGTGACAAGAAAAAATTTGAGAATAGGAACAAAGTCAAAATATGTTAATAATCATTTAAAAAATAGTATAGAATTTACAATTATTTTTTGTTGATAAAGTCCCTACAGAGTCTTGGGTTTAAACATATATCATACTTTCATACTCAAATAAACTAAAAGAAATCAATCTCATAGACAATTGAAAAAACGTAGACAACTTTATAAATAATATAAAATGAAAAAAGACATAGATAACCTTAAAAAAAATTACATATGAAAATAAATATTATTAAAAAAATAAAAATTATCCCGTGTTTGACAATGTACCTAATATAGATTTTCGATAAAGAGTCAGCAGAAAATGAAAAAAAAATCATGGTATATTTTTATTTTATGAGTACGCTCCCAAAAAATCTTAAGGGCGCCATGAAAAATCGGAGTATATTTTTATTTGAGAATGAAATTTATAATTATTTTATATTTATAGGATCACTATATAGTTTCGGGAATGAAGACGAGATAAAGAATTAATTTCATAATAGTGTAAAATGGGAAGCGAAGTAATACTCTTCATCTTGTTTTTTTTTTTTTGTTACATCGTTAAATCTATATCATGCAAAATCTATCTCAATTCTATTGTAGAATTTTAAACCAAATTACTCAAATAATATATCAAAATAAACACAAAAATAATATTAAAAAAGAAAATAATCCCGTGCATGGCACGGGCTAACATACTAGTAGCTTATTTATTTTAGCTTATAATTTTTTATTTTTTATTCTTTTTTCCCCCTATTACCTCACTTAAAATATTAAATATTAATAAACATATTTATTTATGTCATTTCATATTTATATATGTTACTTCAATTGCTAATTTTACACAATAATATAAATTCAATTAGTTATCCGTTATTTTTTTAAAGTTCATTATCATAAAATTAGACTATATAACTTAAAATAATATTCTACCTATATATACCGAGCGACTTGAAATCATCAATAATAGACTATAAACTAATATTTACACTAATACTTGAACTAATATGTGTGCCGAATTCCTTATAGTCATTAATAATAAACTCTAAATTAATATTTACATTAAATATTTGTACAAATATGTATATAGAATTACTTAAAATAATTCATAATACAATTACATTAATACTCAACCTATTAAAAAAAATATTTCTTTTGAGTGGGGGAGGGCCGTGGCCACCCTCAGCCCTCCCCTGGTACCGCCTCTGGGCGTATGTGATCTTCTTAAGAACGACTTCATGGGAATTTTCTTTCTCCGTGAATAGTCTTTTTGTTTCTCCTTTTAGCTTCCTTACCAAAAAAAATATCTTACTACTTCAATCTTAAATTCAATAAAAATTTGATATATTTAGTCTTCAATTATTTTTACTTATATCTGAAACCAAATACTATTAAACCAATTCGGTTTTGGTTATGATTTCTAACTACCATAAACATTGTAATGTCAGCATCGATCTTTTAAAGATGCTTATTGCAACAAAATTCCTTCATTTAATATAGAACAACTTCATTGTAATTGGCTTGTCAAGTAGTAAGCTAGTAGCTCTTTACCTTATTAGTAGTAGTAACTCATAAGTCTCAATGTTTAATGATTAATTTCTTAGGTATAAAATTGATTCATACCTAATTCTAGTTTAGAAGATGGATTCATACACTCGCGTTTCTCACTAGCTAATTCACCACACTTCTCGACGGTTGATATCGATCCAACGCGCTCTACGTAGTAGTGACTAGTGACAGTACGGTGAAATGTATGACCTTTATCTTGGGGGTGATAAAATATTAGTATGTGCAATGTATGTGGATAAGGACCAACATGAAAACGGGACGAACAACTTAACATGTATATGCACATAAATAAATTGATATTTTTTTTTGGGTCAAGTAGCCTATTGGCAAATAAATTGATATTTTAAATATATGTAAATTAAATGTTATGGTTGGAGTTCGGACTTGAAACACTTTGGTTATTCATAGATCACCGAAATTTTTAGCTATTAAATTGTTTGACAAAAAAATGTAATGTTTTTGTAAGTATTGTTTAATTTGTAGGAAAGTCACGATATATAGGAACCGTCACACTGAAATTTTAATTCAAAATTTCTCAATTATTAACATTTACACATTGTTTGGTTGAGGTGGAAGTATGAGGAAATAAAATTGGGAAAGGGAAAGCACCAATTTCAAGAAACTTCCCATTGTTTGGATACAAGAGAGAAGTGAGAGGAAAGAAGAATAACATGTGGGATTTACCAAAAATGCTTTCTTCCTTCAACTAACAAGAAAATGGAGAAAATCCTAACTCAATTGGGGAATAAAAAAAAGTTGGGGAAGGGAGAGTTAGGATCTCTCCATTTAAAATCTTCTCCATTTCCTCCAGTTCGGAGAGATAAAGACACAAAAAAATTGAAATAAAATAGTATAAAATAATTAATAATGGTGGGACATACTTAATGGTAGGACTCATATATCTTTTTTGTTTCTATCTCTCTCTGAAATGGAGGAAATTGAAATGATCTTAAATGGAGGGGATCCTAACTCGGAAAAGGAAAACATCAATTTCAAAAAACTTTCCTTTGTTCTAATGAAAGAGAAAAGTAAGAGGAAAGAAGAATAACATGTGGGAGTTACCAAAAATATTTTCCTCCCTCGATTGACATGAAAATAAAGAGTATCCTAACTCGCTATTTTATTGTTAAATTTAATGGAGTTTTCCATTTTTGCCCTTTGCTTACATGTGCTAGTGTTACCTTTTTTTTTCTTTCGATAAAATTATTTTAAATTATATGTGTCTCGCTCTATAGTCTTGATATTAATAAATTAAAGCTTCACACTTTACTTATAATAATAAAATTAATATTGTGGTGACATTTTATTTTTAAATTTTGAAATATTAAATATTATATGATAAATATAATAAGAAGATACATATTATATAGGGACATTTATGTCATTTGATATATATATATATATATATATATATATCTCTTTTTATTTTATTTTATTTTCCCTTTCAACTTCCTTTACAATTATCCAAATAAAACATTAATTAATATTATTTCTTTTGATCTTTATTATAAAATAAAGATTTGCTTTTAAAATTGATAGAATGTTTGATGTATCTAGTTTATATAATGAACCAAATACATCAATTTTACAATGAATTTAAAAAATATTATTTTTTTTCATAATAAATTAAAGATAGAAGAGAGTATTATTTTTAAATTTTTTTTGGATATAAAGAAGAGAGTATTATTATCAAGGATAAAAAGATACCACTAGAATACTCCTACTTGACAAAAAAAATTTAAAAAAATAGGGTTAAAATGTGTGCTTAAAAAGTGGTAAAGTATGATGAATTGTTTTTGATTGAGAAGGTTGGTAGGGCCAACATATTTCCCACGTCGTGAGAGAAGAAAAGAAGTAGACTCCCAAACGCCAACGGGACGGCGCACTCACAATTTCAATTTCAATTACAAACAAACAAACCGTCCCAAACACTCTCTTCTTCTTCTTCGTCTTCTTCTTCTATCTCTCTCTCTCTGTGGACTCTGTTTAGTGGGAGATTTCAATTTCATTAATAAAAAAAAAGGTACGCGCCAGTTTTCACCTGATACTCATACCATGATTCATCATATGTCTGTCTCTCTATATTCGCTGCCTGATTTATTTTCATATCTCTAGTATTAGTGCTTGCTACCACAACACAACACAAATCATGTTTTCTTTATTTATGCGCCTAATTTCAAATTCCCTTTAATTACGATAATAATAATAATAATAATAATATTAATATTGATTATTGCAGTTATTATTATTATTATTTCATAATTTGTGGGTCTTGACTTTGAATTCCGTTTTTTTAGCATTCATTTCGGATCCTTCTGACTGTACCACTCAGTACTCACTCACCTTCCTTCGTGTCTCATGTTCGGATCTTCTGTTTCCTCTATTTATACTCATTCACTACTCTCTTCACTTTTCACTCTCTGTGTAGCTGCTCATTTCAGGTTCGTAACAACATCATTTCTGTGTGTGTGTGTGTGTGTGTGTGTTCTACTCTATCAATATGTCTAATTTTTCTGTTCCATTCTTATGGATTATTTTTTAAGTTATGTTCTTTTTTGTGTGTCTTTAAGTGGGTTTATTAGTTTCGTGTCTCCATATAAAGTTGGCGGCTCCATATATTAAAGGATGAGAAATCATATTCTGTGTTTTTTTTTGTCGGTATTGTATCTTCTGTTTTTTTGTTTGGTGGGGGTGTTTTAGCTTTTTGAGTTGAAATGATGTTTAACATCAGCAAGACTATAGACTGGTTGAGTAACAATGATAGTAATTTGTTTTGGATTATTTCTTTAAGATTTTGATTGACATAATAGTATTGATCATTGGAATTGATTATATGCCTTTTTCATCACTATTTCAGGATTATAAGAGTTACTTGTTCATGAGTGAATGGTGTGGATCTGAAAATTTGGATACAATTTCGTGGCTGTCTTAGTTTAAGAAGCTGAAAGTTGTTGCTACTTCATAATGGGTGCTGCTTGTTTTGTTCCTGCCAGAAATAAGACTGTACAAAGTGGACCGACTAATGAGAATTCGCATCGAAATATTCGAAGTTCTCCTACATGGAGCTTTCGTTGGGATCATCGAGGGCGTGTGGCTGGTGAAGATACTTCTATAAATTGGTTTTCTGATAGTATTAGTAGGAATGATGGATCAGAGAATAAAAATGAATCAGGACATGTTTTAGTAGATGGAAGTCCGTTGCAGAATCCTCAACAGAATAGTTGCCAAAAACCCCAAATTTCTGAAGGGACTGGTGCAAATGTTAGAGATTCATCTTCAGGTAACCTTCATACAAATTTGCTTTCTGGATTTAACTGTGGACCTATGCGGGTTGGACTGTTTGTATTGTAGTTTGTATCAGTTATTATACATTTCATCCTCAAAATAGGCCTCCAAATTTAATAGTTTGTATGAATAGTTCTAAGCAATGGACAGAAACAATCGGTAATGGAGTGGTTAAAGGCCCCATAATGTATGTCGTTGATCATGGGATTGAAACACATGTTTTGCATTTTTACATAATTTATGTTGTGATTGGGCCACCCACATCTGTCCATGCTTTAAATGTCTAGTCTTGACTCTTGAGGGTGAGAGGGTGTGTTGAGATTCCACCAATGTGATCTTAATAATGCTTGACTTCAATTACTATCTTTTGCAGTTGAATCAGGTTTAGCTCTAATAGACATTATACACTTATAGTCAAATATATGTGAAATATATGAAATTAGTACATGGTGCTACATTGAACTTTGAGACATGGTGATGCTTTCTCAAATATATTTCTATCTTGTAAGCTATGAAACACAAAGTGGAAAAGTTGAAAATTAGCCGTTAACTTAGTACTTATATTGTTAGTTATTGTTGAGAGTCCCACATTGAAATGTGATATGGTTTAAAATTTGGATAGTACTCCCTCCATCTCATATTAAGGGCCCCATTGGCAAAATAAATATGTTTTAAAATAAGTATTACTTTATATTTTCTATGTAACAGAAATTATTTCATTCCAATTCCACCCCAAGTTAATACCATATATTTCACTCCCAAGTCAATTATTCTTCGCTATGAATTTATGACAAAATTAGTTGATAAGAATAATTTTGTAAATTGTTAGTACATGTTTCATTTCTTTGCAACTTTTCTTAATTTGTGTTAAAAACCTAAAGTGACACTTAATAAGAAACAAACTGTGTAGTTATAAGTGGAGGGGTAACCCTTACCCCAAAAGCTACCTTTGTGGGTGAAGTCCAAACTCAAATTCTAAGATGGTATTTGAGTTTTGTTTGATTCAATTTAAGCTTAATAAGGGACTGACATCAAATAAACAGGACAAAATAATGACATTGGTTGTAAACTTGTAATCACGTTGGTGAGATGAAAGTCCATTCTTTATGTTAGTTAACCTCTCATTTAAATCTGATCATCTGAACCTTTCTTGCTAAGATTTGAACTAGGTAGTCAAAAGTGTTGCTTTATGTTAACCTATCATACAAAGTCAATTCTGCTAAGCTTCATTTCGTAGTTAAAGTTAAGTATGCTATGACACTATTATAATGTAACTGATCATGTGATTGACTATTGGTCTGTCAACTGGTTCTTTTGTAGTATCTGACATGGTTATTCATGCACATTGCAGATCAATCTATTTCAAGGTCTGTTTCTATAGATGTGGGCATGGAACAGGTGAGGTTATTATATAGTTAAGAATTTTTCAAAAATTATATTGCTTTTTTGCTTAGTTGTTTGAATGTGGTTTCTTTCGCGCTCTCCTCGCTAATAAATCATTTTTTAGGCAAATGGATCCGCATTGCATTCAACATCATTGTCAGCATCTCCTTTATCATCCCAGTCTCACATGCTTCCACCTAGCTTTACCCCATCAAGGTGGCCCGGCCATTCCCCAGGACACCAGCTGTTATGGCAAACTTCTGATATCCGAATGCAAACATATAAGTCTCCCAGTATCTACTCCCCGTCGGAGGAAAGACATGTGTTTCCTTCATGGAGCAATGGATCAGGAATGCGCTCCCGTGGGGGATCTTCAGATGGTTGGTCTATACCTGGCTTGCCAGAGCAGATGGGAACTCCACACAGAGAAAGGTGGTCATTTGATAGCGAGTCCTTTGGTTCTAATCATGAAAGGATAGTTAGATCTACTAGTTGGTTTTCAGCCTCACCAGTTGATTTGAGAACATGTGGCTTTTGCTCAAAGGTTTTGAAGGAGAAGTCTCCTTGGAGCACCCAAAAGATATATGCAAATAATGACCTTTCAGCAGTTGCTGTTCTTACCTGTGGACACATCTATCATGCTGAATGTTTGGAGAATATGACAGCTGATATAAATAAGTACGATCCAGCTTGTCCAGTTTGCACTTTCGGTGAGAAACAAACTATGAAGTTGTCCAAAAAAGTTCTAAAAGCTGAAATGGATTTGAAGGCTAGATACAAGACATTGCAGTATCAGGCTGTGGACAGTGATGCTGAATATAATATTGAAGATGATGATTCTGTTGTGTTCGATAGCTTAAAAGTCAGAGCAACTAAAGGTAAAGGCAAAGGTCCTCGGATAGACTCCAGTTCCCATGGGAGAAGCTCCTCCAGAAAACCTTTTCTGAGGCGACACTTCACATTTGGATCAAAAGGTTCCAGATCCATGTTAGATAATCACCCTACGAAAAAGAAGGGCTTCTTTTGGACAAAATCTAGCAAAGCATAAGCTGCTTCTTGGTTGTTGGAAGAGGTTAGTTGCATTATTTTCATTTTATTGCATGCGCCAATTTATCCGACATCCTTAAAATTTGCTTATGCCATGCCACTTCAAAGTTCAAACACTTTGTCATATATACTTTAGCTGCTTACTATCCTGGAAATCTGAAGTAAATGTAATTCTAGCTTAACACATTTCTTTTCACTACCTTTATAGCAGGCTCTACTCCGCTGTTGATATCTCGCACCATCGAAAAGATTCCGGAGTATCTACACACTAATCTGTGATTTCAAGAAAATTAGAAGCTGAAGTGACTCTGTAAAGAAGACATACAAGAATCCTTTTGTGCTGTACAGGTCAATTTGTTTATTGTATGGATGGATGGATATAATTGATATATCCAAATGATGTTATGTTTGTCCATGATTCTTCTTGTATGTAAGGCATGCCAATAAACTAATGGTGTTTCTGGTGTCGGACAATGATAGTCTTTACAGATTGATCAGCAATGCTAATTATTCTGATTGATTTTGGTTGGATGGTTGCTTATAATAAAAGAAAAGTTTCTGATAGACTATCATCAAATTTGTGCCTTTTATTTAGCTCCTAATCAGTGCATTATGAAGCAAATTGAAATTTATAAATATTCATTGATTCATTGATGGGTGGTGTGCATCTTTTTGAATATTTGGGGGGCAAAAGGATTTATGTTGTTTGTTGACTGCATGTTGCATGCTAAGTCTTCAGAGTTGTTACCTCAACCGTTGACTAGATAGAGAGTTCATCCAGGAACTGATTTTATAAAAGCCCAATTTAATGAAGCTCTTAATGAACAACGGGCCGATAGTAATCTAAAGTTCAGTCCAAGGTAATTAAAGTCTGATCAAGAAATTACTTCATTCAGAAATTGAACTTGGGTCTTCAAAACGATCCGTCATTTGGTGAATCTCATTAATCATTTTATTCCAATGACTAGGTTTATCTAATTTAAATTGTTTTTCAAATGATATATCATCAAATTAAAGACATTAGATTCAAGTTGTTAATGAATTCCCTTTAAAACGAATAGTTTAGGAGAATTCAAATTTTTTTTAGTTAGAATTTACTTACCTTACAGCCGAATTTTTGATGGTGTATTGTTATAAAATGTTGTGAATCAGATGTTATTTATGGAATGTTGTTTATAGAATATTGTTGCAGTTGTTTGATGTTTGTAACTGGTAATTATTTGTTGGATTTTCAATCAAAATTAGAAGCCGAGAAATTACCCTGTGCAAAACTTTCATGTCTTAAAAAATTGTAAAGTTTGGTTTAACTACAGATTACAATACAGTAAAAGAAAAACCCACAAATATTTTTGGGCAGAATACACCGACACAAACTATACATGGTCATCCCCTCTATTCTACCCTCAGAAAGATATCCAATATTACAAATTTAAGAATTAAAATAAATAATTATCTTTGCTGGTAATTGATATTCATGAAGATAAGATTTGTAAGAAAAACAAAAGGAAAATGCTAACTTCAAATAGTAATAATACATTAAAGTGCGTGCAATTAATGTTTGAAAAGTAAAAAAGTTGTTGTTTCCAATGTAAAAATTACTATTTTTATATTCTTAAATAGTGCCCCGGGGGCACTAGTTAGCATGACCGAAACCAAAATATGAATCTTAAAATTTGAGCCGGTCCGATTAACATGAAACAATAAGATACAGTATGTGTGAACAGTGACTGGACACAATTTGTATATGCAGTATTGTGTAGTGTGTGTGATACTCTTGAAGAAGTGACACGTGTCGTTATGGATCTTGCGTGGCAACGAGTGATGTTGTGTTGTCTAGCTACGTGTTGGCGCAAAGATACATTGCATTCTCCACCGCCAATGGCTTCTTTGCTTTTATAAACAACAACATTAATCAATGATGCTACTGGCTAGCTCGCTCTTGTTTGAGGTAGAAGATACTAAATCAAAGTTGAAAGAAAATGGCGGGAGTGCAAATAAGAGACGAACATGGAAACCCAATTCAACTTACTGATCAATTTGGTAATCCAGTTAAGTTAACCGACGAACATGGCAATCCTATCACCCTCACCGGTGTAGCAACCACTGTCACCACTCCTAATCCTACTTCAGGTTCAGCTGGTTTTGGAACTTATGGTACTGGTGCTTACGGTGGCGGTGCAACCACACACCCAACAACAACAGTGGCGGATCTATTGTCCACTGAACCTTCAGGCAAACAGCATCTCCATCGCACCGATCAGGTTGCAGGAGGACATCGTCGCTCCTCCAGTTCAAGCTCCAGCTCTGTATGTATAATTACACTTCTCTTTTTGTTTTCCATATACTCTATCTCTTCGACAAATTTATTGAATAATCGGTATATCTGGTTGTAATTTTGAACTTATTTCTTATTGATTTTTTTATTTTATTTTTGAAATAATGAAGTCAGAGGATGATGGACAAGGTGGGAGGAGGAAGAAGAAGGGAGTGAAGGATAAGGTGAAGGAGAAACTTCCAGGTGTAGGAGGAGGCAAGGACCATAATTCACAGACAACCACAGTTCCAACTGCAACAGCAACTCATCATCCAGCTGAGCCAACTCATGAGAAATAGGGTATACTTGATAAGATTAAAGAAAAATTGCCTGGTCACCACAACCACTGAACCTATCTATAGCTATTTTCGATGTGTTTGTTTTGTACTAGTTTTGTAACCCGTGCTCTCGCACGGTTACGTTTTTACACAATAATTTCATTTTTATTTTTACCAAACCAAAGTTATACATAGGTTTATCCAAAAGAGGAACCAAGAAAAATTGGACCAAATAATACATGGAGATAACAATTAAAAAAAAATGTAGTCTGCAATACAAACATATAGTTAGATTTTTGACACGTTTAATAGAACATGTTGTTTAAATAATCATCTTAAATTGAGATCTATTTTTTTTTTTATTGAAAAGAAAAGGTTAAAGTTAAATGCAATATATATAAGCCTATAAGGTTATAACAATAAAAATAATGTGATAAAATAAAAGAAGGGCCAAAAATATAACTACATTTTCACTGCACATAAAAATCTTTAATAAATTAGAATAGAAAAGCATAAACTAATTTATTACTAATAAATAAATACATAAAAACAAAAAATTAGTTTATATATTAATTGTAATAAAAGAATAAATTAATTGTAAATGATATATTATAACATAATAAATAGCTATAGACTAATGATAAATTCAAATATGGATCATCTCATCAAGTGGTCCATGGTGGACCAGTAAATTTTGTAAAATTCGTACTCAATAGATCACTTGTATACCGTAGCATTAGCCATAGACTAATTACATTTTTATTGAAATTTTTTGAAACACTTCAGAATACACAACATTTAATGTAGAAATTTGAGGTTTCTCAGTATTGTTTGTAATGATAATTTCTAACCCAAATTGGGTTTTAACTCTTGATACAACAACATACAACTGACCATGGGTAAAAACTGATCTAGAAATATACAATCCAACATGACCCAATGTTTGTCCTTGGCTTTTGTTAATGGTCATTGCAAAACAAACACATAATAGAAACTGAAGCCGTTGAAAACTAATAGAAACATTAGCATCCGAAAGCAATAATTTCATACGTGGAATATACACAACAATACCAACATTATTTCCATTCACAATCTTAGCTCCAATGACATTATTTCAGTTTTCTTTTTTGTTTATAATTGAAAAAAAAAAAAAAATTTGTTCCTATAAAATTAATAAATTTTTGTTTTTGTTTCTGTAAAAAAAATCACAGGTTTTCATTCTTAATTTTTTAGTTTCTAATAGACAAAATTTTGGAATGTATATAAGTTCAAGACAACAAAAACTACATATAAAGGAACAAAATAAGATTAAAAAAGATAAAGGACAAAATAAATTTAGTTGTAGAGACTGATATAATTGACGGGTATTCTCACATAAGTACAAACGATATAAGCATAAATTAAGGCACACACATAAAATTAAAAAGTTAAAAGAAATATAAAATGGTCACAACAATCAATAATACTTTAATTATTTCTCTTTAATATCTTCTTTTTTTATTATGAGTGTGCATAAGATAAATTTATTTGGATTTATGCTTGTATTAGTATTCCTTTATAATTAAAATTCAACCAGACATGAAAGTGAATAAGATAAATTTAAGTTCAAAATTCAAAACCGAATTCATGCTCAACGTACAATAACAATTAATATTTAAATAATTTAATTATTTTTAATAAATTTTAGAGATATATTTTTTGTAGATATTTTCAAAATTAAGTGAATTAACCTCTAGGTTTGAATTTGTTTTATTATTCATCAAAAAGGAAAAAATTGTTTCTTAAATTTGACAAAAATGCAATTTTGTACATAATATTATTCACACCACAAGTTTAGATAGACACCACCTTATACTAATCAGGTATTGGGCCTAGCTCCAACCCAATAAATCTCAATAACCCACAATATCCCACAAGCCACAACATTTCTTCTCTACGCTATGTGTTTCATTCTGTAACCCTAATCCCAAATATCACTCTCATTACCGCCGCCGCTTGCTTTCTGTCGACACCCACCACCGATCTATTCCTCCTTTCACCAAAAGAACCTCATTTTCTTCATCTTCTCAACTATTTCTATCTGTCAGGACAAAAACAACACCAAAGACTATTTTTTTCCCGAACTATCGCCTTCAAAAGCTCCATGTTTGACCGCATCTGAGCTATTTCCATGAGTTCAGTACCGTATCTGGAAGACTTTATTGTCAACCACTGCGGGAGTCATCTTCTGTCATAGCAAAGGGTAAGTGTAAAAACCTCATATTATTTAGTTCTGTATATAGAAGCCCTAACCCATATTTTTTTTATATGAATCTGTTTATTTTCAGAAGAAATATCTTTGCATATCCTATGATTTTACCAAATTTTTTTTTTGTTCTGATTTTACCAAGTTTTCTAATTTAACAAATTATCTTTTGATGAAAATGTTTTAAATAAATCAAAGGATCTTTTTTTTATTTTATTTTTTAAAAAAAAACTCTTTTTTGACAGATTCAGTAAAGTTCCATATTTGTTTCAATTGGGGAAATATTAATGTTCATGATTTATATGACTTATTGGTGGATTATTTATAGGCAATATAATCTTCCTATCTAATTTTAATACTTCACTGATGAATTTCTTATTGGTAGATGATTTATAAATGCAGTCAAGTTTGATTAATAGATTTATTATGCTTTTAGGTGATGGATTTTGATTTTGAAGTAATATTCTTTTACTCTCTCTAACCAATAATTTAAACAATAATCAACAATTAATTTCAAAGATTATGACTTTATTATCAATTATAGAAAAAAGCATTATGAATGGAAATGGTTAGCTTTCACATGTTCTATGTTTTAATTATTAATTTTTCACTTTGTGTTTACTCTTGGATTCTTGTTTTCATGTGTTGGTGGTTTATACCCATGATGTGGGGACATAGAAGATGCAAATAAAATGGAAGCATAAACGTCTAGGTACGTTTTTCTATTCCATAATGTATATAGAAGACAAAAAAACTTAATGAATAACGTATAATTCAAACTGAAACTTCTAATTTACTCATCTATTAGAGGATATAAGAGATTTTAGACCCTTGAACATGTCATGACTGTGTTTTTTTTTTTATAAGTAACATGTCATGACTGTGTAATATGTAATTAGTGTTAAATTTTGTACCTAAGATTTTTTTGTGATAAATTTTGAATTTACACTTTTTTAGGCCAAATTGTTTAGGCTATTAAAAATTAATTTGTAATTTGTTATGTTGCTGAGCAAGACATCCTTTGACTGAAAGAAAGTTGTTTCATTCATCCACTCAACTGACTCTATCTATCTATATGAACAAAACCACCAAAAGATTATTATAGTTGGATATATATATGGATATCTTGTGATTTTAAGAATTGTTAAGTTTTCTAATTAACAAATTATCTTTTGATGAAACTTTATAAACAAATCAAAGGATATTTTGTTTTTCAAAATAAAAATAAAAAATGGACAGATTTCATAAAAAAAAATTTACTCCCAAATTAGTAGTTAATATTTTAGTTGTTGCATAATAAAAAGGTTATATTGGTTTCATATCTTTGTATGTTATCTTGGTGTTTAGTTGTTCCCTGTCCTTTTAATGTACACTGTCTGAATAGGTTGATGCGAGATTCACATCGGAGGGAGGAGGAATGAATGAGTTGAAGTAGTTGAATGACTTATATAGGGAAGGTAAGAACAATTATTGAAATTTTTCATATTTTTCTCCTCAAATATACCTGCAAAATCACTTACAAAACATAATATATTTCTAAAGATAAAATTTATCTCTTAATTTTTTTCATTTGTGAGTTACATTATCAAATGATTCTAATTGGTCAAAATTATTATCTGTCGCATATAAGTGTGGAAATCTAAAGTTTCTGTGTTTTTGTCTAAGTTAAGGGAGGGGGAGTGCATAGTCCCCATTTCATACAAATTCATGTGTATCTATTTCATTTTCAGACGTGGATCACAACATGAATCCTATTTCATTTTAATGATTCCCAACTTGAATTTTTGTCAACTTTGCATAGCAAAACCTTTTTTTTTTCCTTTCAATTTTGTCCTGGTTCTTGATGCTGCCTTGTGAAGAGAATTCATCATTCATGTGACCTGTACTGAGTTGTTTTGTATCTACATTGTAAATTTTTAGCTATCAAAGAATAAGACGAATTTGATAAGTATGAGGATGTCAACTGATCAGTGAGTAATAAGGAGTTTAATTTGTGTGAAAATATTTTTGCTCAAGTTTAAAAAATTAAGGACATTCCAATAAACTAACTCACTGTCCTTTATTGATTGTGTAGGCACCATTTGCTCCTGCTTCTTCCTTCCTTGGTAGGTAAACATCCTTCAATCCAATCCTGAAAGAATTTTCTTGGCACACCTTTGAGCTTATTCTTTTTTTCCTTTTCAGTTAAGGACATAAATATCAAACAACAAATGACATATTCATGTAATTATATGTTTTTGTAGAAAACAACAAACTAAAATAAATACCAAATTAAACTTGATTAAACATTTATTTACCTTGGTGAAACACAAGTATGATCCATGAAAGAAGTGAGGTTTACCTACAAAATCAACAAAGAACAAAAATAACACAAAATTTAAGTCTCAAACAAAGTAACATAATAAATTAGACTGAGAAATGATCTCTGGCCTGATGCTTTGTTCATATATTCACGTTTCACTAAAAGATTGTGGATGAGGATGTAATTAAATTCAGATGACAATTTTCAGGTTCAAGAAATCAATGGAAAGCAAACAAAAAGGAAATGAAGATTGGTCATGGAGCTTGCTGTTTAGCTGTGAAGGAAAATGAAAGAAAAGAAGGGCTATATATATTGTTGAGCAAACCTTTGTACTTGCTCTTCAAGTTTTGTATTAGTATTTTTAAGTATTACAAAATTATAAAATCTGGCATGTGAGTATACAGTGTAGTATACAGCTAAACATCAAGCTGGCCTTTGCTGTTTCCATAATATACCTTTTCAGATATAACCTCTCCTCATGTAGGCTGTTCTTGGGTAGGCTTAACTGGTTCTATAACTTTTCCCTCAAAAGTCAAATATGTAGTCCAAACACAATGAACTGATTGTGGGCTAACCTATAAAGTTATAACAGAGGAGGTATTATGACTACCATATATCACACGTCTAATTAATGAGCTGCAGAGAGCAAACCATTAACATTAAAATATTAAAATAAATGACACAATATAAGGGATGCAAACTACATGGCAAACTAAGGAGATTCTACAGTAGCAAAAACACGGTCGGTATTTGTCAAGTATTAGATGTAACAATATTATGTCGTTTGTGTGTATGATTGATTAGTTTTATACATTGTACTGTACTAATTAATCATTAATAACTAAACTAGTTGAAATTAGTCATTATATTTTCCTTTACATAAACCCTATGTGATTTCACCATCTTATGATTAATGTCAAGGTTGTCAAAACCCGACCGTCCAGTCGGACCGGTCGAACCGGGAACCGGGAACCGGACCTGCGTCCAGTCTGGTTGGTGCAGAAAACTGTTCCGCGAGTGAACTGGATCAAACCGGGATAAAATTGGAAAAAATCGGTGATCCGGCCGGTCTGACAGGTTTGGAGGTCTAGATATTTTATTTTTTTTCGTTTTCAGAATTATTATTTTTTAAATAAAAACATCAAAAAATCCAAAATAAGAAACAAACCGGAAAAAGGAAAGAAAAAAATAATTTTAATAACTATATTACAAGATTATGACTTTTCCATTTATTATGACATGAATATTTTCAAAGTAATTGTTAACATTCGAACCGGGAATCAGACCTGTGTCCGGTCCGGTTGGTGCAGAAAACCGTTCCCCGAGTGAACTGGGATCAAACCTGGAAAACCGGGATAAAAACCGAAAAAATCGGTGACCTGGCCGGTCCGACCGGTTTGGAGGTCTAGATTTTTTATTTTTTTTCGTTTTCAGAATATATTTTTTTAAATAAAAACATCAAAAAAGCCAAAATAAGAAACAAACCGGAAAAAGGAATATTACAAGGTTATGACTTTTTCATTTATTATGACATGAATATTTCCAAAGTAATTGACAACATATAGATTCTTAGTTTGGCAACTAAGTAATTACATATAATTACAAAATAATAACAAATGATATTGCAATTATTACAAATGATATTTTTTTTTTTGCATAGTTTGAGATTTCGTCAAAAAAATAAATAATAGTGTGAGATATTTAGAATATTTGTGATTAATGTTGGCTAAGATATTGCTTTTTTATTTAATAGTATAAAACTTTGAATATTATATTTTTTTTGAAGAAGCTAAATTAGCTCACCCAAATTGAAATATTATGCATTTTTTTTAATATGTTTTATATATTATAAAAAATATATATTTAATTAAAAACGGTTCGATCCCGGTCTGACATCGGTCCGACCATTGAACTTTAAACCAGTAAACTCACAGGTTCAATCGGTCCGGTTCTGACAACCTTAATTAATGTACTAACTAGTATACTGGTATTGTGTAACAAAAATTAATCTCACTAGTTTGCTCGAAGTAGCTTATTTAATTAAGATGTGCAGTTAATTAGCACCATGATCAACTGCATTGCATGCCAATATATATCTGTGGGTTTTTTTTTAAAATTGTAAATATTATATATAAAAACGGAAAAGTACAAGAAAAAGTTCAAAAAAAATTAATAAAGGTACCAAAAATAGATTTTACCAAAACCAAAATCTTTAAAGAAGACAAGAAAACAAATTAAAACTATAAGAGAATAAGGAGGCACACTATCAAAAAACTAGAAACCTTAAGATACACCACCACGCGAAAAAGAATCCCCTCAAGAAGAGAGGCAAGGATCAACCACAAGTAGGATAAAGCAATAAAAGGGTCTCTAATCTCCCCGATCCAACGAGATCCAATAAGATACCTAAGCAAACTCTACCGATTTCAGTATAAAGTAGGATGAATACTCCATTCGTAAAAAGAACAGGGGAGCTCGGGATATATCTGTGGGTTTGTAATTTTGACTATATTTTCTTATAGAAAGATATATAAACGTATTTAAAAAATTTAATTAATGTTCATTATAAATTTTTAATTTTAAAAATATAATATTAAATAAATTTTAACATGAATTAAAATTTGCAGTTATCTATGATAATATTTTGGCAAAATGCTTCTATAGTATATATAAACTTAAAATTTAAAGGATCTATATGATACAAACGTAAAACTTAAAGGACCTATCTTATACTTAAACAATTTAAAGGACCTATTCGATACTTAAAAAACTTAAATGACCTATCTGATACAAACGTACTGTAAAACTTAAAGGACCTATAGATACATTTTGCCTAATAAATTTAACATTAAAAGTTGCAACCAAAATCATTTAGGAACCAAGATTTGTTTAAATTTTTATTTGGATTAAACACTTTTTTAGAGGATGGAAGAAATGACAGAAAGTATACAAAATCAAGCGTGCATTAATGGTGGGTATATGATATTTAAATGATTATAGAGTTCATACTATTCGCTGTTTTGATTATGACGTGTTTGGTGTAAAGAATTTACTTCAAGAATACTATTATGTTCAATGCCGATTGCTATTTCACTCAAAAGCCAACCGCAACGAGACACATTACTATTCTATTTCATTTCATGGGAAATGGAGGCAGAAGAGAACTCTCAAATAACATTAGTTATTTTGAGTATTTACTCTTAGCCGAAGACTCTATCTTAACTAGTGGTGATTCTTTTGTAACTATCGCTAATGCTTTCTCTTGTTTGGCCAATTTTGCCAAATTTTTCGCCGGTGGAGTGATTTTTTCTTTTCTACTATTGTCGGGCCATAATTTTTTTTATATCCACCTATTATTATAATAAGAAAAAGTCAATTATAATCAAGTACACTTACTTATATGTGTCAACGGAAGAAAAAAAAAGTTTATTTTGATCTTAATAGAAAATAAGAAATAAAACTTTTAAGGAAAGACAAAATAGTGGAATGACAACACACAACTTTTAGTCTTTCATCTTTCATAAACGAACAATTATAATTTCACTCAGCCCAAATTGAATATTATTAGGGTTAATAGGATTTTACCCCCTGCAAAGTAGGCGAGTTTTGCTTTACCCCCTATAATAATTTTTTTTGAGATTACCTCCCTGCAAAATTTATTTTTTAGATTTACCCCCCTTTTGCTGACGTGGCAGGCAAAAAAAACATAATAACCGATTTAAAAACAATACTTTTTAAATCTGTTGTACAAAATAACCGATTTAAAAAGTGCATTCAATGGGGTAAAGTAAAACTCGCCTACTTTGCAGGGGAGTAAAGACCTATTAACTCAAATTATTATTACTAATACAATTCAATTCTTCTCAAATTCTAAATTTCTAATCAATGGAAAATTTAGTTTGGATGTTTTGATTGTGGAAATTTAGTGTTCAATTTGAAGTAACATTTTACATCTCAGGTGCTATTGTTTTCTACTTGATTTTTTTTTTATTTCAAACTTATAAGATTTTGCCTAAGAAACATTAATTTGATAATGAAAATCGAAAAAAAAAAGAAGAGTTAATAAAATTACGACAAGAAGCTCTTAATAAATTTATTTTAATACGTAAAAAAATATTATTTTAAAAAGATAAATACACAAAAAAAATTAAATAATAGTGGCAATGAAAATAGTGGCTCTTGAATTATTATTTTTGTTTGACTTAAAGCCCGTAAAATGTTTAGTTTGAGTGACTATATGGATATATATATATATATATTTGTGCAACATATATATTTGTTTCCTAGTTAATGAATGACAAATATCATGAATTTTGCACCATGGGTAGTTGAGTTTAGTTGAAAAAATAGCATGAACAAGTCGGTTATTTCTTTTTTTTTTTGGTACATAACAAGTCGGTTATTTCTTTTTGAAAGAATACCATCTCGGAGATAAGAATTAAAATACATTGTAATTACCAAGCATACACAAATCATATGAGTAAATTAACAATACAATGAGCATGTTGAGGTAGACAGGTAGTTGAGTTGAAAAATAGAATGAAAAAGTTGGAAAATAATTTCAACTAAATTCTTCGACACTGCATCTTCTTATTATGATCTTATCTACTTACAATATATTAAAAGAAACTCATGCTAAAAAACCAAATTTGTCCTTAGCACTTTTAATAGTATTGCAGGTTTTGCGCCCTTAAATGTAATTTTAACTCTAAGTTAAAAAAAAAATACAAAACAAAAATAGAAAAAAAATATAAGCATCAAAGCAATTTACCATAAAATAGCATCGAAAACTGTCTCTCTAAACTAAAAAAAAAAATTCGAACACAAAAATAGAAAAAAAGAAGAAGATAAGCATGAAATAAAAAAAATATAAGCTTCTAATCGATAAGAATGACATAATTATATTATATCTTAAATTATATTATATTATTATATATTAAAATTAAAAAACGTTAATTCAAAGATTTGTTTTTTTTTACAAAAATACAAGGATTTGGTTACAAAACAAAATATAGTAGATAAAATTAAGCCATACCCTCAAGGATATGAATCACCTATTTGCAAATCTTCAGTATAAACTATAAAAAAAAGAGATACAAAACAAAAATAGGAAGAAAAAAAATAAGCATGAAAGAAATCTTTTCATAAAAATAATATTGGAAACCACCTCTAAAAAAAGATATTAATCAAATATATTTTTACTTCAAAAATAGGAACAAAAAAAATGTAATTAAATGAAATTTACGCATAAAAAATAGTACTAACTCTTTTTTTTAAAATAAAAAAATAGTAACTCAATCTAACGTATAACAATTTATATATAAAAATAGTAGAATCTAATAAAAGAAAATACTTATTTATGAGCATAAAAATAAAAGAACATAAAAATATAAACAAAAACACAATGAGGCCATTTGGATCGACTTATTATAAGTTTTATAAGGTAGTTTATGAAAACAGTCTATAAAGATATAATTTTTGTTAGTGAAAACTTATGAATTAACATGCGTAAATAAAAAATTACGAATTAACACGGGACAATTGCTTTAATAAAAAAATTTAATCATACACGGGACAATTGCTTTAATAAAAAAATGGAATTGAATAATAAATATTTATTAATATTAATTATAATTTATTACACAAAAATCATACACGGGACAATTGTTTTAATCAAAAAAATATTAATTTAATAAGTTTTACAAGAAAGAGCACAATAACGCCACTTATATTTTAAAAATATTTTAAAACATATTTCTAAATAAAAATCTTAAATATAAACAAAAAATAAAAATCAATGGAGAATGAGCTTTCACAAATAGTTTTTTTTAAAACAACAAAAGAATGAATTCTCATCAATAATAAATATTAAAAAAAATATAAGACAAAATATTTGTCACTAATACATAAAAGGAATTGAATAAAAAATTCATACACGGAACAATTGTTTTAATCAAAAAAAATTAATCTTACACGGGACAATTGCTTTAGTAAAAAAAGAAATTGAATAATAAATATTTATTATCATTAATTATAATTTATTACACAAAAATCATATACGGGACAATTACTTTAATAAAAAAATTAATTTAATAAACTTTACAAGAAAGAATACAATAACATCACTTATATTTTAATAATATTTTATAAATAAAAGTCAATAGACCCGTGCAAATGCACGGGTCTCAAAACTAGTTGAAAATTAATAGCACATGACAATTATAAAAGAATTTTCTATCCAAATCCCTATTTGGGTTGCTAAGAGAAAATTATACATAAGAATTAGTTATTTTGGGTATAAATTTTATGTAGTCGGAAGTGGGAAGAATCAGCAAACGCTAATCTTATAACAAGAATAAAGGTTTGCAAGCGACAAATGTGTGAGATAAAGCTTTAGAATCCACACCATATTTCTAGAATTCACCGGAAGGAGTAACCAATTTGGATCCACCAAACTTGAGAAAAATCTCTATGGTTTTATTGAATGAAAATGTTGTCTCAAGGTTACAATAGTTTAGCATAAATAGTAGAGAAAATAAAAATATAATAAATCTAGTTAAAAGATAGTAAAAGAAAATAACACAAACTAGCTAAAATAAAAATATAACAAATCTATCTAAAAAATAGTAAAAGAAAATAACACATCTAGTTAAAATAAAAATATAACAAATCTAGATAAAATATAGTAAAATCAAATCTGCAATATTTCTGTTTACGCGCCAGTTCATCTTCAATCCGCGGTCCGCCTTCGTACATCAAAATATATGAATTATTTGAATTAGTTAATACTATCTTTTATTTTATTTTTTGAAACAATCCATGATTTACTAATACATCCACTTGTAAGGAAAAATAATTTTATATTAAGGGTGATGCTAAATAATGATCCCGAACATTAGTTAATCATACTAAAAATGAAAATAAAAGACAAAATTAACATTGGATGAATAAATAATTTTTTACATCTTCAATATATTGAATGCACAAATAATTTTAAGATGAAATTTCCATAATAATATGTTTAACTAGTGCTCCAGCGACCAGCACTATTTACCATTTTCCTTATATAAATTCATTTTTTTCCGTCAAAAATATATTGATTAAAATTGTACTTTTGCAAAAAAAAAAAAAAAAAAAACTTAATTAATTCAAGTTCTGTACTCATATGTTATGTAAATTCCCTGAAACAATAAGCTTTGATTCGCCCGCGGTGTGTTGACTCTACTCTACTTTACTCACTGCTTCTCTTCTCTTCACCCGAGTCGGAATAATCCCATAACTCAACTGTGAAATGTTGTTGTCACAGTCACATCTTCTCCACTCTCAATTTCCCAACAATATTAATAATACCTTTCGTCTCCAATCTCCAAAATCTTCCACACTCAGACTCAGACCTATGGCCTCTTCTTCGCCTCCGCACCAACTCCACGACTTCGCCAGTGTCGCTAACAAAGCTGCTGACGCCGCCGGAGATGTTATCCGTCAATATTTCAGAAAAAATTTCGACATTATTCATAAACAGGATCTCAGTAACTGAATTCACTCTTTCTTCATTATTTCATTTATTTCACTTTCATTCTTACTTATTACTAATATTTTGTGACTTAATCACACAGGTCCTGTTACCATTGCTGATCAATCCGCTGAAGAAGCTATGGTTTCCATCATACTTGACAATTTCCCTTCTCATGCTGTGTAATTCTTTTTTCCCTTTACCTTTGTTTTTTTTTTATTGCACATTAATTCTAGAATTGATTTTAGAGAAGTAGAATTGATTTTGACATGTTTGATTGCTCTCGAGTAGCATTGGTTTTGTCTGCATAATTGATTCTAACTTTAAGTTACAATTTTTAGCTTTTGGCTTCTATAATCAATTTTTAGCCTTGAATGTATTTTTCATCTCATATTTATATGAATGTATCCTAATATAAATCACTTTACATTAAATTCACTTATAACCGGAATCAATTTTACAAAACCAATGTGTCACCGAAAAACCAAATATGTATGCATTTTATTGGTGTGGATTTGGAAGTTGGAAGTAATACTAGCTAGGAAAACATAACTTGCATCCGAATGGTCGATTCTTTAATTTAAATAACTGAAGCACTGAGCCTGGATTTTTCACTAAATGAATTGCAGTTATGGAGAGGAAAGAGGGTGGAGGTGTAAACAAAACAGTGCTGATTATGTTTGGGTTTTAGATCCCATTGATGGAACTAAGAGTTTTATCACTGGTATTATATTTCTTAACTTCATTATTATGATCACTCAGAATACTCAAAAAATTACATTTTCACTCTCCTTGTTTTATATGCATTTCAGGGAAACCCGTGTTTGGTACTCTCATTGCGCTTTTGAAAAATGGCACACCGGTAAGTAATTTTCGCATCTCTTACCACTTCAATGCCTATGTAGAATTTGACCCTGTCATTTTATTTTCCTTTGAATTTTTTGTATGTCTCTTATTGAAGAGTGAAAAAAAACAAAGTATCAATCATACTGATCTCTTTAATATTTTAAACAAATCCTAGTCTTTTAAATTTAATCAGTTAATTAAGTAGATAAAAATCCTAGTCTTTTCAATTTAATCAGTTAATTGAGAGTAGATAAACTGAGAATGTTATAATAATCATCTTGATTTCTTTAATATTTTCTTTACATATTTCAATTTTAGACAAACTTAGGATGTTATTAAGATGAACTGCAAATTGTAATCAGTATGTTATCATTTTCAGTTATTTGAGTTGTAAAAGTTTATGTTTTTAAGTTTGTTTCCTTTTCATCAGATCCTTGGCATAATTGATCAACCTGTGTTAAAAGAAAGATGGATCGGAATAACTGGAAAGAAAACTACACTCAATGGCCAAGAAGTGTCCACACGCACTTGTGCGGACCTTTCTCAAGCATACTTGTATACTTTTCTTCTTTTTCCTTTGTAAACTTTTATCATCAGAAATTCTTAATTGCAAGACGGATAACAAAGATGTTTTAGGAACTGCAGTTGACATATTTTTTATCTACTGCTTTTGACATGGTTGCCATGGATTTTACAACTCTTATTGGTATCAAATTTAATTTCATTTGTTCACCATTCAGGTACACCACAAGCCCGCATCTTTTTAATGGAGATGCAGAAGAGGCCTTCATCCGTGTTAGAGACAAGGTGTGTTGAAACTTTTACCGTATTGTTAACATAAAGATCATGCACATAATATCATAAAAAGATAAAATATACCTATCATGTATTTGATTGGAGGAGCTATGTTTTTCATAAATAGATACAATGTAAATTTTTGTTTGAGGCATTGATTACACAAGCCTTGTACCTAAAACAAGCAGGCTTGGCACATGAATCCACTTATTTCCCAAAAGACATATCTAGATTTTTTATTGTCATTCAATTATTCTATCTTTTGCACTATTCAGGTTAAAATTCCATTATATGGTTGTGACTGCTATGCATATGCTCTATTGTCTTCTGGCTTTGTGGATCTTGTTGTCGAGTCTGGTCTGAAGGTATTCCGTACTCTTTATTGTCCAATCTGTGGTCGCTTGTTTTTGTTTAAGAATCTTGTGAGCTATTCAGAGAAAAACTCGGATGATTAAAACAATATTTGGGTTGTTATTTACTCATTATCTGAATATATTCCTTGGGTGAACTTGTATTTCAGCCATACGATTTTCTAGCATTGATACCTGTTATTGAAGGCTCTGGAGGTGTCATAACTGATTGGAAAGGACATCAACTCCGTTGGGAAGCTTCACCACTTTCAATCGCAACAAGTATATTCTTAGTCCACATCTCTACTTTAAAGTCCTGCCTATTTTCTAATTCGTTCTTTGGTAGCATTTGATAGACATATTAAAACAATATAGGACAGAACATATGGATTTTGATGTGTGTCCACACGCACTTGTGTGGACCTTAAATTCATGGAATTTTGTCACTTTTACTTCGTTCGGCCCCATTGTTGTCTTGTCTTAATGAATTGTCCATTTTTTGTCTGTAACAGGCTTTAACGTTGTCGCAGCTGGTGACAAACAGATTCATCAACAAACTCTAGATTCCTTACAATGGTAGTATGGATGATAACTCGAGGACAGTTAAAATTTGCAATCTTCTCCGGAAGCTGTGTCCTAGTTCAGATGTTCCTATGGACATGCATTATGATTCTATCGTTCGGCATTTATTTATCAAAGTTCAAATGGTGTTCGCCAATCCTTGTGAACATAATTTCTACTTGAAATCATGCCCGTTCATCTTCATTTTTATTGAACTGTTGTTCATATCATTAAAGATATTACTGTAAAATGTACCTTTTGAGGCCAAATGAGTAGTCAATGAAGGATAATTGTCATACTACAAATAACGAAGGGATGTTAATCCAGTCTTTGGTGTGTTTGAATTTACGATAGATAAATGTTGAATTTTATGTGTTTGAATTTATGATAGAAAACCTTGAATTTTATAGTAACTCTTACGAGATATCTTTTTAAAGCAAAAATTATAGTGCAAAACTATCACATGACAGAAAAGACATCTTAACTATATTAATACACTAAAATTAGTGCCTCTCATTCGAAGCAATCCATCCAATAAATATATTAAAAATAAAAGCAAGAATAAAGAAGCTTGAGAGGAAACTAGATGATAAACTTGTAAATAAACAACAAATGTTTCATTAAAAATCTCACCAAAGAAAACTAAAGAGAAAATTATAATGAAAGAAAAAGAAGTGCAACGCAAGAAAGAAAAATCAGATAAACCAGGGAAAAGAATTTCTTGAAACGGTAATAAGGAAGATTACTTCTATTCTAAATGATGGCATGATATTCCACCAAATAAATCCCTACTCAAGTTTGGTCAAAAAGATCCCTACTCAAGTAAGTTCATCACAATTGTTAGCTATGAGAACAATAAAGATAAGCTTTTAGTAATATTCAAACATATAAGTCAACGATGTTGTAAATTGTAATTGCCATGGTACAATATGATGAGATTTAGAAGCTAAAATGGGAGACGGTTTCAAGCCAAAATTTATTCCAACTATGAATTATAATTTTAGTACAAATATATAAATATAAAGGAAAATAATAAATGTGTGTTGATATTAGTCATAACTAATTGCCTGTCACAAAATTTTATCGACTACTAGAACTCTAGAAGTGATTTTTTTTTTTGACAAAAGATTATTTTTGTGTTGCATTGAAAAATTTACACCAAAGTTTACATGAAATACCGAGTCAAAACATTCCATCATAAATCCATTCTCTTTAAACTCAACTTTATTAAATTCGATTTAATCAAAACCATGTTTGTTTTTTACATTTCAAAGTCATGTTTGTTAAACACCCTTGATATGACCTCTCAATTGGCAATTACTCATCCATTTAAGATAGTAACAGTAGCCAATAATAAAAAGGATATTGGCAAAAAGATAGTAAATCTATATGAAAAGGGATATTGTAAGCCATGTAGATATTTTGAAAGTGATCAGCACCATAATTTGGGTGTGAGTTTGAATCCAGTCTATGACTCTACGTCGCAACCAATAATATATTTTTTACCACGACAAAAAGTACTAAAAAAATACATCAAAAAACTATCTACCAACAGATTTGAAGACAGGTATTTCATGTTGAAGGATAAACATTTCACACTGAAACAACATAATTAAGTTTGTTAGACAGATAAATTGTACACAAACTTACAAAAGTGTCTATATCAAAAATTGCATTTTGGTACTTTACAAAATGTCTCACTTCAAAGTTTGTTTTAGTTCTAGGAATGTGTTGCCAACCCTGGATACTGAAAGTATGTAACCTTAACCTATAATTCATAAATTAAACTGCAAAGCCAATGAAAACTATTCAAGCTTTCAGAGCAAGAGTATATCAGTTAGTAGCTAGAAGAGACCAGACAATGAAAATGGAGTAGTCTACTTGCTCCAAAAGTCCTTTGGGTAGTGCTAGATAAACAGATGTACCACCAAAAAATGATTTTAATCTTTCCCAAAATCTGCATTATAATGGGCGCTTGCTTCCAGTTTCTTTGCTTCGGTCAGTTTGCGCACGGCCTGGAAGATCAGAAAGATATAAGAAAGACAATAAAGAATCAGTTAGGCATCCTACCCCAAAAAATAATTATTCTAATCATGAAATAAGCCACACATGAATCTCCACCTTCCTACTACAACAATGTGAAGTAAATTACACATTATATATCCTAGGATCTTGTGCAATCACAGCTCAATTTCAAACTACTAGCTTGGAACTAAAAGGAACTAAAGTCTAAGGTGAGAATAAGACCCATGACATTAAAAAAACATGCTTAGTAAAAATAACCACAATGCATTAAGTTTTCAATATATAACTTGGACTGGAAAACATGAACTACTGATATTTGCTAATGTAAAGCAAAATACATTTGGAATTCAAAGATCAAATTCAGTCATTAAAACTTCAACAGATGGATAAACACAAAGCATTTGTAATGGACATTACTAAAACTTGGATAAAATAAAACACTGTTTAAGCATCAAGCACCCTTTGCGACTAAAGTTGCCACGCCAATCAAAGTGTGAATATTACTATTTGAATGCATGAAAGGGATCTAAATTCTCTAAATACACATTTTCCACACACAGAAAACTATCAGGAACAGGACATGTGAACAAGACCTCAATACGATCTGGTAGAAACAAAAGTCACTTATACTTTCATATTTTACCTATAAAGAAACTACGATTTAAAGCACCCAATGAAACATGACCAGTCCTTACTGCAACATAAAGGATCTACTAAGTGTTATCAAATTGAAGCACTTTACCTTCATGAAATCTTCATGAATTACATAATCACGTTCTGCACGAATGGCAGCCATCCCAGCTTCAGTGCAAACATTACGAAGATCAGCACCATTGAACCCCTGAAATCAATACAATACATAGAAATCATAAGGAAAAGAATGTGAAATATATATTTCAACATGCATGAGCATCCTTAATCAACAACAGTAACTTCATTTTTACTGTACCTCAGCAAGTTTAACGACTGCTTCGTAGTCAATTTCACCAAGCTTTGCAATTCCAGCAGCATGGATTTTAAGGATTTCCATCCTTGACTGCTCATTTGGTAATGGAATTTCAATTTTCCGATCAAGCCGACCCGGACGAAGAAGGGCAGGGTCAAGCACATCAGGCCTATTTGTAGCCATAATGATTTTAACCTATACACACAACATCCAAGTTAACCATTGTTGTATATGTATTTATAAGAAGTGCAGATCTCGTAAACGTTAAGAACAATAACAGAAAGGGAAATCACCTTTCCAAGCTGATCAAATCCATCCAGCTGGTTAAGAAGCTCCATGAGGGTCCTTTGAATTTCACGATCAGCACTTGTGCCCTCGCTGAAACGCCGTCCACCAATGGCATCAATCTCATCCATGAATATGATGCAAGGCTAAACAAAAGGATCAAAACAGTACAGATCAATTCTAAGCATGTACTTAGAAGAGAGAAAGAAAAAAAAAACAGTTTGATGCAATAGAAGTTCTTCCTACCTGATGATCACGAGCATACCCAAACATTTCCCTAATTAGCCTTGAACTTTCACCAATATATTTATCAATTATAGCACTGGATACGACCTGAACTACAATATAATTTTGTTAAAATGACACATCAAGCACTTGGAGCACAGAGCACAAAGAACAAAATACAACCTTCAAGAAGTTAGCATCAATATTGCTAGCAATTGCTCTCGCTAATAATGTTTTCCCAGTTCCAGGAGGTCCATAAAGAAGAACACCCTGTGCGAAGTAAGGTCAGTTCCTTTCCCTTCAATGAAACACTAGTCATAAATCAGACAAATATGTTTGAGATATCCTTACCTTGGGTGGTTTGATTCCAACCCTAAGAAAAAGCTCAGGATTCATTAGTGGCAATTCAATTGATTCCCTTAGTTCTCGAATCTGATCTGAAAGCCCTCCAACTGCAGAGTAACTAACATTTCCAGGGTCTTCATGCAGCATATTATATACAACTGGGTCAACCTGCCAATTTGTGATTAAAAACACATACATTACGTGAATGTGAAAGGCTAAAAGCAGTTATCATCCACACAAAATATGGTCTAAGATTAGATGATGGGGTATATACTTCACGGGGAAGAATTCGCATAATGGTTAGCGTAGTCATATCCAGCACAACTCGAGTTCCTGCAGTCAGCTTCTCCTTGTCCACCTTACTACGACAGCCAACTACGTATCTTGGCCCACTGCTGGCTTTAACAATCACTGAAAATATTCAAATAATATGCATGCTTAGATTATCCTCTTTAACCAATCCACCAATTTATGGCTCTAAGAGAAGGATAGACATAATAGAGTTTATAAAAAGAAAACAACAATGCATAAATGCAAGTTATGCTTGAACAATTGCAAATGTGGAACGTGAAAAATTGAGACCCATTTGATTTTCGAAAATTTGAATTCTACCTTAATTCTAATTACAATTATCTTGTTTTCGAAAATTGGTATGAAACAAAATGAAAACATCCAAACAAAACTAGCCCTTAGAATAAGCAATGTTAATTGGGGGAAATAGTGGTTTATTCACATTTCATTGTAGTACAATAGTATAGACCCGTTATAGTCGTTGCAGAACAACAATAGCGATTTGTTAGATTCTACTATGCTATAGTCACTATTTGACAACACTGCTTCAAATGCATGAAGGTGAGTTGAAAGTGATTTGTTTTCCACCTTCTGACAAACAATAAAAGTAGTAAAAATCAAAACTTTTCCACCCTAAACTAATTGAAACAACATACATAACCTAAAATTAACTGAATAACCAAACACCCAATTCATCCATCAAACATGGTAAACTTTCGCAATGACATAGAATGTGTGATAAATTAAAGCTTACTGCGTTGATGATCAAGAGGTCTGAGAACATCGCCAACGATTTGACCAACACTCTGAAAAGACTTCAAATCATCCTCTGATTTGTTGAAATCCTTCTTTGAACTCCACAAATTCTCTCTACCTGAGTAGACAATGTAACACGATTTATGAAAAAGAAAAAGAAAAAAGCAAAAAAGAAAGAATTAGGGTTTACCTGATCGGAGTCTGGAATCAAGCTCCTTGTGATTGAGAAGCTTTTTGCGATAATCATTAACAGCAGCAGAACGACGTCGTACGGCATCATCATTCTCGCTTAACGACATATTCTTCTTCGAATGTTAACTTGAACAAACTGAAGTGAAGTGTGTGAGTGATGATTTATGAATGAATGTGAACAAAACATAGATTGCTACTCACTCACTCTTTCATAGGGGATTATATAGCGAACTTAGGTTGCCGCCTAAGCAAGTAAAGTTGAAAAATATATATTCTTAAAAAAATGTTTAAATAAACAAAATAATGTAAGTCTCTATTTTAATATATACTCAAAATCTATAATCTTGACACTACGAGAACGGCAAAGAGCTACTGTAGATTACTCTCCACTGTGCCACGTCACCTCTATATTTGGCCCGTGTTGTTTCAAAAAAATTGGCCCGTTTCCCCCAAAAAAAAAACGAACGTCTTCTACAATTTGTCGTTTGCTCTGCCATTTAGCTGTAGGAAGGCATCGTATGGTTGGTCAGTTTAGGGGGTGTATCAGGTTGTTCAGATTGGTCACCCTATTCATTGTATATGGTCCTAATTATCTCATGTAAGGTTATGTTGTGCAGGTATTATCTGGGTATCAAATTTTCCCTCACACGCTACGAATCAGCTTTGTGTGCGAACTTATCTGGTGCAGGTACTAACTGTTGATTAATTTTCCCTCCTAAATTTCTTATTGTTAGATTTGAATTTTAATGGGGGGTGCTATCGCGTGGAGGTTTTATATGTGGTGTCTGTGTGTATGGAAGCTATAAATAGAACAATTTTGTTGTTGTTATTGTTCTTCTTCTTAGTTTCTTTGTTGTGTTATAGTTTAATTCCTCATCTATTTCAATTTTATTTTGTTCTATTTCAGTTTTATATATGCCCACCATGTGTTTGATAAAAAAAAAATTGTGGATTCTCATCAATATGTTTGAATTAGAACTTTTTTTAACATGTTTGAATTAGAATTTGAAGTACTGAATCTTCAATTTTCATGTGTACATGTTATGTTGCAGAAAGCTACTGGTGCAGTTGCCAAGAAAGAGAAGATCTAAAAGAAGATTAAGAACAAGGTACATAAATAGTGGTAACATTTCTTCTTCTGTTGTGAATTTTGTTGCAAATTCTTTAGTTTCAAGTTCTGTTTATGAGGAAGAAAAAGAACAAGAAGTTGCTATGAGTTTGATTATGCTTATTAGAGATGTTAGACCTTGGTGTGGTATCAATTCTATTGCTGAATTTTCTGATAATAATAATCATGATGATAATGATGACAACTCTTTGGAATTAGAATCTCCATTAACTCATTTAGTTTCTAAGATTGAAGTGAAAAAAAGGGTTATATAAAACCATTATTAACGTCTCTTTGCCAAAGTCTATAATAATAGTTCAAAGTTATGTTAGCACAAATGAAGAATGGTAAATGATGTTTTCAGATCCATAAAAGTTGTGGCAAAGATAGAAAGCTTAGAATCCCTTCATAATCTGGAGGAAATAGTGAAAGCTTCTGATGGAATCATGGTAGCTCGTGGTGACCTTGGAGTCGAAATACCACTTGAACAGATCCCTACAGTCCTGGAGGATATAATTAACATTCGCAGACAGCAAAATAAGCCAGTGATTGTAGCTTCTCAGCTTCTTCAGTCAATGGTTGAGTATCCAACACCAACTCGTGCCGAGGTAAAAAACAATTTATACATCTATGATGATCATAAACCTAGATCAGAATTCCTATATACGATAATAATTTTTCAATTGGAATGCTGAACTTAGTACCTACTTACCTAATACAATAAAGTGACTAAAAAGCCAAAGAAGTTGGATTTTAGCAATATTGTTTCTTCCAAAGGGAAAAGTTTGGAAATTTTTGCTGATGAGAGTGAAGGAAATGATGGATTGAAGATGAAGAAAACTAGAGTTTCTTTTCATCCTTCTCAAACTTCACATGGTTCGCCTCTTCCTCCAAGTTCTTCTTGATCTCCTCCAATTGATACTGCACCTTTTCAAGTTCGTAGTTGGCCAATTTTAGGTTATTTTGCGCAACATTTAGTTCTTCTGGTCATTTTAACTTTGTATTTCCAACTGCTCGGAATTGATCAGTTATCACCTTCCATTCTTTACTCCTAACTTTACTCATTAGAAGTTAGCACATGCACAAGGCAACTGATTCTATTTTATTTTGTTTGGTACTGATTGTGATTGGATTTCCTTTTGATTGTTAACAAATTTGGTTTTTAGCTTGGTTTCAGCTTCAATTTTGTGATTATGTTGTTGAATCGTTTATGTTGTTGAATGGTTTATGCACAATGGTTTATGTTCAATTGAAACTCTGAATATATATTGGTTGAAATTGAAATTGAGCAAATTAATTTTCTGTGATTGTGCACAATGGTTCTGAGCAAATTATCTTCCATTGGTTGTGTATTTTTGCTAAATTAATCTCTACAAGGTCAGCTAATTCGTGTATTCAATGGTTTGTGACAGATAAGGCATCCTTCCAGAATGTGATTAACACTACTAGGATTTTCGTTAATCCAGATATTTCGGAGGTCGAGACATTCAAGAATAGGTTTGAGATTTTTTGAAATGAGTCCTTGATGTATATTCTACATGTGTGATTGACGTATTTAATTGTGTGTGTTTGAACCAGCATTGATGTGCATGGTATTGAGGTGGATTCCACCGTTCCATTGATTGGAAATCTACTGGGGTGTTTGTTTTGTTTGACTCCGATATGAGTTACCTCATGGAAAAGTCATGTTCCTTCTTTGTTGCTCAATCTAAGGTATTTGAAATTTGTTCCTGGATTTGTGAGTTTATTCGTTCAATTGCTATGGTATATGGAGATAATTTTTAATGATTGTTGTTTGATATTTATCTAGGCAAATAATTCTGGACCCCATCCCATTGAATTTGATAGTTTGGCCGGTAAGAAGATGATGTTCGTTGTTGATGTCGTTTCTAATCAGGCATCAGTTTCTGATGGTTCATATAGAGTCAAGAGGGTTTGTATGGATTCTAGGATTATTGAAGTATTCTGCAGTCAATGTCCGGTTAATAGTCCTTCCAAGGTTTGAACAATTTGTTGTTTGATGATGTTGGGATGTTGTGTACCCTGTGTGTTCTGTATGTGATGCTTTTTTTTTTTGTACTTACATTGGTGTATGTGTGCTGTCACAGACATTGTCCAATCCTATAGACCTGGATTCTGACACTGATACTTGTGGGAGTGATGCTGGTGATGATCTTCAGTCTTCACAGTTTGTTGATGATCTTATAATAACTCCGTCAATGTCTCGTGTTGATGATGAGACAGATAGTGATGCTCCTGCTGTCTTTAAAAGGAATTTGTCTAAAGATTTTGATCGAGTGTCCAAGGGTCGGTCGAGTGTGCGCAGGAAGAAGGTCAAGATTGAGAAGGATTAGTTGGTATTTTCGTGGAGGTCTGATTGTCATTCGTGGTGTTTGGTTTACTTATTGTGTCTGAATGTTGTCTATTGTGTATGGTTTTATCTGTGTTAGTATTAAGTGACTGAGTGTGTGGAGCGCATATTAAGAATAAGATGTTGTTTAGTCAGGTTATATGTATTGAATTAGCTGTTCAGTGTGTGATATTATGGCTATGCCCATATAAGTGCTCTTACTTATTTGTGGTGTTTTACTATCTATGTGGATTTAATCAATGGATGTAGTGGTCTATGCATATATGGTCCACTGGATCTTTCTATATAAAATCTATTTATGAGTTTTTAGTACTGTTCCTGTGCATTTTCTTACATTGCATTTTTTTATTTATTTTTTATAATGATGAGGGCCTATAAGCCCCATTACATTACATATATATTTGTATTCACCTGAAATTAGAAGTCTGTTGAATGATTGAGAGAAAGTGTAGACAAGGATGCGGTGATAAAATACAATCTTGCTATAAACACAAGACCCATATTTATTATTGAACCTAAATCCAATCATTTCCTTAAGCCATGAATGTGCCTCTCATGCCATAATTTTATATTTAGTTGATTCACCAACTTCTCATATATATAATGATGATAAACATAGATGAATCTCACAATCATAATCAACACTCTTAACAATTGTATTTTATAACTTTTCTTTCACTTTCTAACAAAATGGAACAAGAGATTGAGAATATGATATTCAACATGGGTTCACTTGGAACCAGTTTCTCACAAAAGTAAGAACATTTAATTTAATTATTATAACAACAACAAAAAAGTCTTTATTTTTGTTTGTTTCATTAATTTTGTTTAAATTATGTTCATAGGAGAGGAGGATTGTCAAGGTATTATTCAGGAAAAGCAAGATCATTTGTTTGTATGGAAGATGTTCATTCTGTTGAGGATTTGAAGAAACCAAAACATCCTGATACAAAGAAAAGGAAGAAACAATCTCATAGGAATGAATTCATCAACCTTAATCCATATCCTTGTCGAAGGGCACCAAGTTGCACTCAATTAACTACCCCATACGTAAATGCTTAAAATTTGTTCAATTTTATTGTTCACCAAAATCGGTGTATCTTTAAATTGGTGGTGGATTTAGCAAATTTACAATGACACCGTGATTTTGTTGAAACTTTAAATTGTAGTTTTTATTATAATCATGGCGGTTCATAGTGATTATGAAAATGTCACTTGACAATCCAAAAATGCATTGATAATCATTCACTCCGCGTGATGAATTCATTACTCCTTTCTCCCCCTCATGTTGTATATATTTTTTGAAAACCCCCCATGTTGTATATATTGTAAGCTAATAATTAATTATTTGTTTTAGCACCATGCGTTCTCCGTACATTGTACTGTTTCAATAGAGATATTTGAAATCAAAATCTGTTGATTAAATCTTGTCCTTCTTAGAATTTATTTTTTCTTCCATGTTACTTGAGAAATTAAATCAAGCACAATCTTTACGTATAAAATATCATTCCAATTGAATAATTGTAATATTTAATGGTGTTTTTGTGTGTTTGTATTTATGGAATTACACGAGATATATTTTATATAGAAAAATATTATTTTAAATTTTTATTTACCACTCTGTATATAAAGACTTTTGGAATAATTTCGCATAGAAAATATTTTAAAGACTATTGTTTGAAGAAAAAATTTAGCCCTATAATATAAGTAATTTAATATATAAAATCATCTTCAAACTTTCATTTGCAAAGATGAGTTTTTTTTTTCTTTTAAAAATAACTATATTAAATTTTCAATTGAAAATCACAAATTGGTTTTCGCTCTTATGATATTTTTTTTTACTAACACTTATGATATAGTTAGATGTCAGGGTATTCCTATTTTTTGTAAAAGTAATATATCTTTACAAATGTATTACTATAAGAATTTTCCTCATTATCAATGAAATTTTTATGAGGTCTTATAATATATAAGATAAAAAAAATTATTGACCAAAAAAATAAATAATAAATAAAATTAGACACATTAATATATAAAATATATTTTAAAATTTTTGTTACACAAAATGAATAACAGTAAAAACAATATGAACCATCCGTGATAACCATCCGGTTTCCTTTTTACAACTAAATTCATGATCCACGATTAATCCATTATAAAAAAAAATATGAACCACCAAACAATTTATTTGACGCTAAATTGCATGATAGGATCTATCTATTTGGTAAAAAATATAGTGAAAATATTTTAAGCAGTTAACTTAATTAGATGATTAAATGTGTAATGTTTGAATTAGTATATATATATACAATATTTTTACCAATTAAGACATAGCCAAGCTGGTAAGGCTCATTTGTTGTGTTAGTAGGTTGCAAGTTCAAAACTAACTGAGCAAAATTTTATGTGATGGAAATAAACTTTAAAATGGATTGTTTTCTTCAGACATTGATAGATCGGGGTGAGGGTGACTTTGCTTGGAGGGGTCGTTAGTTAAGATAGAGGTTTTATTATAGAGATGGTTATGAAAAGGATTGTCAGAGTTGTTGAGCTAATGTATCTTCTTTCTCAATTAAAGGATTCTCAAAATGAGTTTCTTCTACTTCGATCATGTATATGTATTGCCAAACTTTTTTATGGTCTAAAGACATGCCAATCAATTTACATGGAGGAGGTAGTTATCCTATTTGATAAAGAGTTGTGTGGGGCGGTTGAAGAAGTTTTGGTTGGTTGATGTCTTTTTTTTGGAGAACTTCAATAGAGGTTAGCTTCCTTACCTATTAAGGTTGGAGGATTAGGTATGTACTCTACAAGAGAGGCTACCTCATATGCTTTTGTGGCTTCAAGAGTCCAATCTTGGGTGTCAAAGGATCATATATTGAGAGATAGTGGAGTATATGGTATGGACTCTAATTTTTTAGTTTTTTGAATAGTCTTCATAAAACGATTCATAATTTTGACTTATGCAGTTTTACTAGGATGAACACCGTCCTCCTTAAAGCCTAACATGTTTTAGCACGTATTTTGTTTGGTAAAATTGTCCGTGACATGAAAGTTAAGTTTAATATAACCACAAGACATGAAATATCTGTGAAAAAAGAGGCGCCCAATAATAAACATTTTGACCGGCCCACAAGCGGGACAATCAACTCTTAGACCAACAGATGTTATTGGGTGGGGAGGTTTGAAAGCATGCATGTGTGAATTTGACTGAGATTTATTCACTTGTTGGATTGAGGGCTAAAACTTTTAATGTGAGATATGCAACCATCAAAGCTGCTTCAAGTAAAGTCACCAAACATGAGAAACCATGTTCTAACATATGTAGTAATTGAGAGGAGAAATGATGAGCTATAAACTACTTCAACTTAACAAAAAATGGATTATAGTTAGTAAAAATAAGTTATAAGCTCAAAAAAATTATGGTTACAGTTACTAAATAAGTATGTTTAATCATACGAACTAGTGTGGGCATCAATTCAGTTCGAGTTTGGGTTGGGTTGAGTCAAAAACTCGTTACCCGACTTGATCAAAATTAAGTGGATTGGGTTTAGTGAAAAACCAGTAGTTTTAGTCCTTTCGAATATACCTACTTTAATTTATTCATTATAAAAAAATAAAAAAAAAAAATCGTTCTAAATTTTGAGTTTTCAATAGTTCCTTTAATTTTGGATAGGGGTGTTCACAATCCAAGTCTGATTCAAATAACAAATTTATGATTCGAAATTGAAACCCATGAAACTGCAAATCCAACCCACCCATTTAAAAATAAAAAATATTACATTTTTTTATTTTGTATAATTCTCTAATAACCCTTGTACTCCCCAAAAAACCACTCCATAAAAACCCCGCCGTGACGCGGGAAAACCTAGAACCCTATAATCGATCGATCGATCGATTAGCAGCCGCCAAGCAAGAAACATGGTGAAACCCTATCTTTTTCTTCTGTTCTTATTCTATTTGGAAATTGTATGGTTGATTTTTCTTTGAATTTTCAGGCGCATGTTGAACACGATTTAATAGTACTAGAAGTGCCAAAGGAGAGAACATCCAAGAAATTCAGTTTCAGGTTTCATCGCATGCCACTCATCAAGAAGCTCCTAAAGCCGGTCAGTTTTATTATATTTACCTATGTATCTATTTATAGTTAATTAATTTATTAATTCATGTTGAGATTTTTTTTTTATATATATATATAATTGTCTCATTAAACTTGTGCATTCTCCTGCTGATATTGAATTAAACTTGATTTGTTTCTATTAGAGTATGGGGTCAGGATCAAATGACACCAAATTGTCAAACTTAGTAACATGACACCTCCGATAATTCTTTATCGGATAATCGTATTACAAAATCAACCGTTGGATTCAAAGCTATTATTATATAGATCATGTCTATAAAATTTAACATCAATCGGAAACCATTTGATGGGTTAAAGAGAAGGATAAAAATTAACGGTTTTGACGAAGTTTTGTAAGACGTTGGTTTTTATGCATCTCATTGACATATCAAATAATTTCCGATTGTTGTTAAATTTTATAGACATGATCTATAGAATAATAGCTTCGAATCCAACGGTTGATTTTGTAATACGATTATCCGGTAAAGAATTATCGGAGGTGTCATGTTACTAAGTTTGACACCTTGGTGTCATTTGATCCTGACCCTAGAGTATGTGGTCAAAGTTATGTAATAAAACTGTAGCTGTGTAATTAGGAAGCAAAGCAATGTAATTAGTATTAGATAAGCTTGCTGACGTGGTATAGTTAGTTAGATCTGCTGAGCTGGCACTGATGAGCTGGCACTGCCAGCTGTTAAGACTTGAGTCTCTATATAAGAGCTCTCACCATTTGTAACAAACTTATCTTTGATAATAACAGAATAATGAAATTCTAGAGTCTCAACATGGTATCACCGAGCCTTTAGGGTTCAATTTCGCTTCCGCAAACAACAAAATCAAAGCTTCTCGCCGTCAACAATGGCGACTTCGCCGCACACAGAGGATGACGGCACCGCAAATTTCACCGGAATCGCAAATCTTCCCAACACCGCGAAAGATTCATCCAAATCTGGCCTCACGCATGCGCTAACAATCAAATTGGATGAAAAGAATTTTCTTTTGTGGAATCAACAGATCAACGGAGTAATAACAGCACATAATCTTCACCGATTTGTTGTTAATCCAGAAATTCCGTTACAATATGCATCTGTAGCTGATCGATTGGAAGGTAAGAACTCCGACGAATACCAAAAATGGTTGTTCAAAGATCAAACGCTTTTCACCTGGCTACTTTCTACGATTTCTGATAGCGTTCTTCCCCGAGTGTTGAATTGCAAACATTCGTATGAAGTTTGGGATACAATTCACACCTATTTCAACTCTGTTCTCAAATCACGCGCTCGCCAGCTACGATCCGAACTCAAGAACACCAAGAAGCTTGCAAGATCCGTAAGTGAGTACCTACTACGAATCAAATCCATTGTTAACTCACTGATTGCTGTAGGAGACACGGTATCCGAACAAGAACAGGTTGATTCGATTCTCGAAGGCCTACCGGAGGATTTCAACTCATTCATGATGATGGTGTATAGCAGATTTGAAATACCTAAAGTTGAAGACGTTGAAGCGCTTCTTCTTCTTCTTCAAGAAGCACAATTCGAGAAATTCAGGCAAGAATTAGCTAATCCAAGTGCTTCTGCAAATGTTGCTTACACAGAAGTTCAATCCAACAATCCTAATGAGGATACTCAAGGTCCTGAACCTGGCACAGAACATTACAATGCTTATCCATCTCGTGGCAAGGGACGTGGTAAAGGTCGTGGCAGAGGACGTGGAAAGCCTCAATACACATCAAACAATGAGAAAGTTCAATGCCAAATCTGCTCAAAACCTAATCACAATGCTATGGAGTGCTGGCACAGGTATGAACCTCCCTCTAACAAAGCCTATGGTCGCAATTACAATGCTGGACCCTCATCACGACCACCTCTTTTCAATCCCTATATGCGCCCTACTGCACATTATGCTGTTCCACATTACTATGCACCAACCACAGAACTAGATACAGCTTCCACTGCATCTTGGTATCCTGACTCAGGAGCTTCACATCATCTCACTTTCAACCCAAACAACATGACATATCGTATCCCTTATCAAGGCCAAGACCAGGTGCTAATGGGAAACGGCCAAGGTGTGTCCATTCAATCTTTAGGTCATTCACAATTTTACTCACCTAACAATCCCAATGTTCGTTTAAAACTTAATGAATTGTTGCATGTTCCTCATATCTCTAAAAATCTATTATCTGTTAGCAAGTTTGCACAAGATAATCATGTCATTTTTGAGTTTCATCCTTATACCTGTTATGTAAAATCTCAGGATTCTAGCGAAATTCTGCTTGAAGGCACAGTGGGATCTGATGGTTTGTACAAATTCAAGCCATTCAACTTTCTATCCAACACTGATGCCAAGTCCAAAATGGTGTCAAGTACTTCTTTTTCTTCTGCTTTAAATAAGCCAGCTAGTACTAGCTCTAGTCAATTTACTATTTTCAATAAAAATGTTCAATGTAACAATTCATTGTCCACTGAACAAATAGATAGTGAGCTTCATAAATGGCACCTAAGACTAGGCCATGCTCACAATAAAGCTGTTCAAATTGTTCTAAATCTCTGTAAGATTCCTTTCAGCAATAAAAATAAAGTTGATTCTTGTACTTTCTGTTGTATTGGCAAGTCACATAGACTTTATGCACCTCTTTCTACCACTGTGTATACTAAACCATTTGAAGTTATTCATTGTTGACGAAGTGTCAAAGTAAGTAATAAAATTATCGATCCTCAGGGATTGTTCTGAATCATACACGAGTAATTGGAATCATACGACAGTAAATTTGCAATTAATTAAAAAGGGGGGATTTGTTTGGAATTTCAGTTTCATTGAGAAATAACGGCAAAAGTAGGGTTCTTAAGTCAAGATGAGAAAGCGATTGGATCTTTTCGGTTCACCCAACTACTATTTTCTTGGTATTCCATGCATGCTAGCAACTTACAAACTTAGTTCCACGATTCGATTAAATTAAATAATTATGTCCAATGTCTTGGTACATAATCCTCTCAATTGATTATCAATCCCTAATGTCTTAGGATGACCTATAACCAATTGAGGTTTTTGCCCTTTAATCTTTAAATTCTCAATTAACAAACCGATATGTCTAACGTGAAAGTTAATTGAACAACTATCCCTAGGTCAATTGATTCGCTTCTAATGTCTAAGTAAACAAACAATCATAATCATCATACAATTAGCTACTTTGTATAAAGCATTAAGAACAAAAGATAATTGACTGAAACTAACTTCGTAAATTGATTAGCACATCATATGAAATACTTGGTTCAAGAACAATAGCAATTAGGATCCCCTAGGATCCAATCTAGGAATTTAGTTACTCATAATTAAAGGAATAACATAAAATAGAGTAGAAGAATTCATTACAAAATAAGGAACACTTGACTCTGGACTTGCTCTCAAAAGTTGCCTTTTTCTCGCCGTCACCAACTGTCACTAGAATGAGCAAAAAATCTGAATATATAGGCCTAGGGTTCGTACTGGCGCCGCGCGCCACTCCGTCTCGCGCCGGGCGCGGTTGGCAGAAAGCACAGCCCTTTCTGGGCCCTTCCTGGCGCCGCGCGCCAGTTGTACTGCGCCGGGCTTCTAGTTTGCTTCTTTTTTTCTTCAATTTCTTGTGCTCTAAGCAATCTTGTAATGATTCTTATTCTCTTTATTTCTTGCATAAAACATAATAAAACTACTACTTTTGCCTTGAATTTGATGTTAAGACATAGTAATGACGTGAAGTCATCACAACCCCAAACTTGAACATTTCCTTGTCCTCAAGGAATACCTGTATCAATCGGAAAACTTGGCACTATCTCAACAGTTAATTCAAATCAGCAAAGTCAGTCAAGTTAAACATCATAATCAACACTCCAATGATCATCCCTATCATGAATACGCTTGCACACCGAATGCTATCGAAAAACAAAGAACTTTTTGCAAATATTGACCAAACTATAATCACATCACTCCCTCACATTCTCTCCTGTTTGAAATGGTTAAATTCACTCAATCAACACAGTCATAACTATTCAACCATAGGCTTGCAAACATTCTACAATCGATCGACATGCATAGAAATTCACACCTTTAGAGGACTTGAGGGTTATAACGGGGCTAAGGTTAAGGGTGGATGTTTTTGGATGGTAAGCAGAAAAACTTGGAGTTTTCAAGATCACCTCTTTGAAACAATGGATTCATTATTTTTCTCTCCCCCTATACTTTAGCATTTTTATACTAGAGAACTTATTTTTCACTACGCTTTTTCAATCTCTTTTTTTTAGAGGTTTGTGAGATATACCTCTTTCTTTGTCATCTCATAAGCGTCTATATTTTTTTCTTTTTTCAGTTCTCTAGTACCCCACCCCAAACTTATTCAGTTGCTAATTCCAAAAGCAACCCCAAACTTATAATGAGCAATGTGCTCAAAATTTAGTTAAGTGGCTGAACTCCAAGAAAATCATCTTTTTTTTTATTTCATCTTTATGAAAAATTTAGGTTCAGCAAACAATAACATTTTTTTTTTCCGGCTCAAAGGGGTTAACGAAGGATATACATTGAAAACGGGTGGCTTCAAAAGGCTCAAGGTAAAAACAACTTGCCTCGGTGTGTAATTCATAGCAATCAATCAAGAAAGAGAACATACGCAAGTTCTAGAGAATTAGCTAAGCTGTGGAATCTCTCATAACAGAAAAAAATTTAAGTGTTTGGGCTCGAGTTCTCACGGCTAGGCCGGATTATCGAGTGGTCAATGTTTGAAAGATTTCCTCAGCTTTTCTACTAGCATTCAAGCATACAGGGCTGTCAACAAGAAAATCACATATTCATGCATCAGAGATGCTAACCTAACAGACTTCACATATTTCGGAACCAACAAATCTAAATAGTGCACTAGTTTTCAAAAAGACACAAGAATTCATCAAAGACAAAATTAAATTCAAGTTCAAGGAATCAAGCATTACCAACCGTCCCGTGAATAGACTTTACTCCTTTGCTTAACCTGCAAGACACAAAACAAGGCCTATCAAAAACTAAAAATTACTAAATAAAGACATTGGGTTGCCTCCCAAGAAGCGCTCTTTTAACGTCAATAGCTTGACGGTCCATGATCACAAAGATCATGCGCTTGTTTAACGTCCCGATGCTTGACGACCAACAACCCACTTATGGTGGGTACTTCAAATGTGATTCAATTCGGTTCCTCTTTTGCTCCTCCCTCATAGGAGTCACAATATGATCGGCCATCAATGCATTGTCTCGAACCGGTTGCTTCTTGAACTCCTTCCACTTGTGCTTTCCTTTGTTTTTAGCTTTCTTTTTAGCCTTCGGAGGAACTTTCTTAGGCCTTTTCACATCACCTTCTACCTTTAGGAGAGTTGGAGCCGGACTCACTATTCCACTCTCAACAAGCTTCATTACTTCTCTCTTTACCAAGTCTTCCAAAGTTGGGGCATGGGGTTCCACTAGCACCTCACCGGGAGTGGGCTCTTCTTCCTTTTTCACTTTATGCGAGTAAATAACTGGAATAGTACCTTCCAAGTAGAAACCATTAGCATCTTGGTCTTGCTTACAGTCTTTCAATACTTCCTCTTCTTCCAAAGGAGTGAGAGAGCTACTAATGATAACCGGATTTTTGAAATTTTCACCCATGAACACATACTTCCATTGAGGGGGAAGTTGTTTCAACTCCGGAACAATAGGCTTAGTTGCCTCATCTTTAGTGCGATCCTTCACAACAATTTCAGTTGCCTCCACTTGGAAACACTGAGGTTTCTTCTTGTCATACGGCTCCATGCTTTCAAAGACCTTGAAATTTACACTTTCATCATTGAGTCTCAACATTAAATCGCCCATCTCCACATCAATTAGTGCTCTACCGGTTGCTAAAAAGGGTCTTCCCAACAAAACCGGGACTTCCACACATTCCTCCATATCAAGAATCACAAAGTCGGCTGGAAAAACAAACTCGGCACATCTTACCAACACATCTTCCAAGATTCCATAGGGGTAAGTGATTGAACGGTCAGCAAGGGTGAGTTGCATTTTTGTTGGCTTAGCTACCGCACCGGGTATGCGCTTCATCATGCTAAGCGGCATTAAATTGATGCTTGCTCCCAAATCGCAAAAGGCTTTCCCCACATGCATATTCCCAATAGAGATGGGTATAGTGAAACTACCTGGGTCTTTCTTCTTCTGTGGGAGCTTGGCTTGGATAATGGCGCTACACTCTTCATTCATTAACACTGACTCATCCTCCTTAGGCTTCCGCTTCTTAGTCAACAATTCCTTCATGAATTTAGCATACAACGGTATTTGCTCCAATACTTCGGCAAACGGAATGTCGACTTGCAAGCTATTGAACATCTCCATGAATTTCCGGAAAGTGTTCTCTTGGCTTTTCACCTTCTCTTGGATTTTTTCTTTCTTTGGTGCAGGAGGATAAGGTAATTTGGCATATGGAGACACTTCTTTGGGACCCGAATTGTTCCATAGATCCTTCTTAGCTTGCCTCCTTCGATTATGAATTTCTCTCCTCAAGGCGGTTCTCTCCTTATCTCTCTCACTTTTCTCACTTATTGTCTCCCTCTTATTTTCAACTAACTCCGCATCATCATTCTCACTTACTTCCACTACTTCCCACTCTTTTTCAACTTCTCCCTCATTCTCTATTTTGTTGTTGCTCTCTCCTTCACTCTTTTTCTTTTCAACTTCTCCCTCACTCTCATTCTTCTTCTTGCTCACTACTTCAGGTGAAGGGACCACCCGATTTCTCAGGGTGATAGCGTTGCAAGTTTCATTCCTCGGGTTATCTTTAGGGGAACCTCCAAAACCATTGTTTTGGGCAGCAGAGAATTGCCTTGACAATTGACCAATCTGTGTCTCTAGATTTTTAATAGACGCTTCATGATTCCTGTTGGCAATATCTTGATTGGCTTTTATCTGTTCTTGACTAACCTTCATAGCTTCGAAACCTCCTTGAGTGAACTTGATGAATTGAGAAAGCGTCTCTTCAAGAGGAGTGGCATTCTGTTGCTGATTATTTTGAGGAGGAGCTGGTTGCTGATTTTGATTGAAGTTTTGATTTTTGTTTCCACCCCAACTGAAGTTTGGATGGTCTCTCCAACCTCTATTATAGGTGTTAGAGTTGGGATTATAGTTTGAGTCGCTTCTTTTGAAATTTGCCAAATAGTTGGCTTCTTCAGAACCTGCTGGAAAGCATCCTCCATTAGCATGGCTTTGACCACAGAAATCACAACTCGCACCTTGGACTACGTTCGCCTGCGCCTGAGGAGTAGGAGGCGTAGTAAAAACTTTAAGTAGAGCCTCCATAGTATTACTCATCTTGGTTTGTTGAGCTAGGATGGCATTCCCTGTATCTAGTTCTAACATTCCCGGTTTCTTCTTTGCTCCCCGGTCATTTTGAACTCTATACTCATTCTGTGCCATGGATTCTATTAACTCCCTCGCTTCACCTTCATCCTTGTTTTTCAGAGATCCACCGGCCGATGCATCCAACAACATTCTAGTCTGAGGTCTTAAGCCTTGTGTAAAATACTGCATCTGTTGATGACTATCAAGATCATGTTTCGGACATTTCTTCAGACACAGCTTAAATCTTTCCCATGCATCATGTAGCGATTCAGCATCCCCTTGCTCAAAACCGGTGATTTCAGCTCTTTTTTCGAGAAATTTATGGATTGGAAAATATTTATCCAGGAATTTAACCTCAAGTTCTTCCCAAGTGGTGATGGTGCGTGGTGGTAAGGTGTCAATCCAGTCACGTGCTCTCCCTGCCAAAGACAGTTTGAACAGCCTTAACCGTTTGTCTGACTCCGATATACCAGCTGGATCAGTGTAGCTGCATGCTTCGAAGAATTGTGCCAGATGAATATTCGGACACTGGGTCTCTGAACCGGTGAATTGGTTCTCCTTAAGAGCATTCAACACCGTATTTTTGATATCAAAAGACACCGGATTTGCTGGCTGAAAACCCAGATTAGGATTTTCAGTGTTGTTTCTTTGCCCATAGTCTCCCAAGGTCCTTCTAGGAGGTGGTGGATTGAAGTCTCCCATATTCTCAGTTTCGGAGTCTGAAGACTTGACCTCCTCGTCACTGAGTCCTTGAATAACTGTCGCGGCGATCGCAGCTTCACGCTCTAACCGTGCTTGCTTCCTTAGTGCCTTTGCTGTCTTTTCTATCTCCGGGTCGTATTGTAACTCGTCCTGTGATTTACCTCGCATGCACACAAACAAGAAATACCTTTAGTAGCAACTGTGGTACACAAGAAAAATTGAAGCTCTTTCTCTTTTTTTTATAGCAACTACTACCAATAACTAAAAAAAACTAATAAACTTCAACAAAATCAAAATTTAAAATAAACTAAATCTACTAAAAATAAAAATAAATAACAGAAAATAACTAAAAGATCCTAAATAAAATCTAACAGAATCAAAATAAAAAAATATAAAATCTTTTTGGATTTTTGTAATATATGACTGTAAAATAAAAAAAAACTAAATAAAAATAAAACTACGTATGTTCCGATTGCCTTGTTGATTCAATCAACAATCCCCGGCAACGGCGCCATTTGACGAAGTGTCAAAGTAAGTAATAAAATTATCGATCCTCAGGGATTGTTCTGAATCATACACGAGTAATTGGAATCATACGACAGTAAATTTGCAATTAATTAAAAAGGGGGGATTTGTTTGGAATTTCAGTTTCATTGAGAAATAACGGCAAAAGTAGGGTTCTTAAGTCAAGATGAGAAAGCGATTGGATCTTTTCGGTTCACCCAACTACTATTTTCTTGGTATTCCATGCATGCTAGCAACTTACAAACTTAGTTCCACGATTCGATTAAATTAAATAATTATGTCCAATGTCTTGGTACATAATCCTCTCAATTGATTATCAATCCCTAATGTCTTAGGATGACCTATAACCAATTGAGGTTTTTGCCCTTTAATCTTTAAATTCTCAATTAACAAACCGATATGTCTAACGTGAAAGTTAATTGAACAACTATCCCTAGGTCAATTGATTCGCTTCTAATGTCTAAGTAAACAAACAATCATAATCATCATACAATTAGCTACTTTGTATAAAGCATTAAGAACAAAAGATAATTGACTGAAACTAACTTCGTAAATTGATTAGCACATCATATGAAATACTTGGTTCAAGAACAATAGCAATTAGGATCCCCTAGGATCCAATCTAGGAATTTAGTTACTCATAATTAAAGGAATAACATAAAATAGAGTAGAAGAATTCATTACAAAATAAGGAACACTTGACTCTGGACTTGCTCTCAAAAGTTGCCTTTTTCTCGCCGTCACCAACTGTCACTAGAATGAGCAAAAAATCTGAATATATAGGCCTAGGGTTCGTACTGGCGCCGCGCGCCACTCCGTCTCGCGCCGGGCGCGGTTGGCAGAAAGCACAGCCCTTTCTGGGCCCTTCCTGGCGCCGCGCGCCAGTTGTACTGCGCCGGGCTTCTAGTTTGCTTCTTTTTTTCTTCAATTTCTTGTGCTCTAAGCAATCTTGTAATGATTCTTATTCTCTTTATTTCTTGCATAAAACATAATAAAACTACTACTTTTGCCTTGAATTTGATGTTAAGACATAGTAATGACGTGAAGTCATCAATTGTGACCTTTGGGGACCTGCTCTCTTCACATCGTACTATGGGTACAATTATTATATCACCTTTGTTGATACTTACACAAAATACACATGGATTTACTTTCTTAAACAAAAATCTGATGCACTAGCAGCCTTTACACAGTTCCTAGCTTACATTCAAAATCAGTTTCAATCCTCTATTAAAGCTTTACAATCTGATTGGGGGGGGGGGGTGAATTTAGACCTTTCACTACTTTACTCAATAAATTAGGCATTCAACACAGATTGACTTGCCCTCACACCTCTCACCAAAATGGAACTGTAGAAAGGAAACATAGACAAATAGTAGAAATGGGTCTCACACTTCTATCTCAAGCTTCCCTACCACTAAAATTCTGGGATCATAGCTTCACTCAAGCTGTTCACCTTATCAATAAACTGCCAACCAGTGCTTTAATTAACTTCAAATCACCTCACCTTGCTCTTTTCAAAACTCAACCTGACTATTCTCCGCTTAGAGTGTTTGGCTGCCTTTGTTTTCCTCACCTCAGACCTTACAACAAACACAAATTAGAGTACAGATCTAGTCCATGTGTGTATCTGGGTGTATCCCCTCAACACAAAGGTCACAAATGCCTGGATAAAAATGGCAGAATATATGTGTCTAAAGATGTTGTTTTTCATGAGTCTAAATTTCCTTACGCATCAATGTTTCCTGTCTCTCATACAAACTGCAACAATTCTGAACATGCAGATAATTCTCCCTTATCTGTCACTGAAATCAATTCTATTATATCCAGTCCCATTAACTCATCTCAAGCCTCTGGTCAAAACAGCAATATATCCTCAATAACTGTTGAACCTTCACATCATTTATCTACTTCCAACAACAACCATCCCATGGTTACAAGAGGTAAAACAGGTAACCTTAAACCAAAGGCCTTCTTGGCTAACCTTGAACCAACATCCATCAAAACTGCCCTGGCTGATTCCAAATGGTCACAAGCCATGAAAGATGAGTATCAAGCTCTCATAAACAACAAAACATGGACCTTAGTACCTCTTCCACCTCACAGGAAGGCTATTGGCTGCAAATGGATATTTAGAGTGAAAGAAAATCCTGATGGAACCATCAATAAGTATAAGGCCAGATTAGTGGCAAAAGGTTTTCTTCAAACCCCTGGTTTTGACTTCACTGAGACATTCTCCCCTGTCGTTAAACCTGTCACAATCAGAATCATCCTTACTCTAGCTGTTACCTATAAGTGGACAGTACAACAGATTGATATAAACAATGCATTTCTTAATGGCTTGTTGCAAGAAGAAGTTTATATGAAACAGCCTGCTGGGTTTGAAAACTCTGACAAGAGCTTGGTTTGCAAACTGCACAAGTCACTTTATGGTTTAAAACAGGCCCCACGTGCCTGGTATGAAAGATTAACCCAAGCTCTGCTAAAAATGGGTTTTGCTGCAAGTAAATGTGACCCTTCACTCTTGGTTCACCATCAAAAGGGATCTTGCACTTATGTATTAATATATGTAGATGATATTCTCATCACAGGGTCATCACCTCATCTTATTAAAGATCTCATTCAAAAACTTGCCATAGAATTTGCTCTCAAACAAATGGGTGAAGTAGATTATTTTTTGGGTATTGAAGTACATCACATGTCTTCTGGTGGTCTACTGCTCAATCAGTCAAAGTACATTAGAGATCTACTCATCAAGACTAATATGGAAAATAGTAAACCCATTGGTTCTCCAATGGTAAGCAACTGCAAACTCAGCAAGTTTGGCACTGATTCTATGAGTGATCCAACCCTATACAGATCTACTGTAGGAGCTCTCCAATATGCTACTTTAACAAGACCAGATATAGCATTCAGTGTAAATAAAGTATGCCAATTCATGGCACACCCTCTTGAAACCCATTGGAAAGCTGTCAAAAGAATACTCAGGTATCTAAATGGCACAATCAGCCATGGTCTACTGCTTAATCCCTCTCCATCAAGTCCTCCATTTTCTTTAAGAGCATACAGTGATGCTGATTGGGCCAATGATCAAGATGATAGGAGATCTACATCAGGGTCCTGCATATATTTTGGTACAAACTTAGTATCTTGGGGATCTAAGAAGCAACCCCTTGTAGCAAGATCTAGCACAGAAGCAGAATATAGAAGCATGGCAAATACAACAGCAGATTTAGTATGGATTCAGTCACTTCTCCATGAGCTTCAAGTTCCCTGTCACACCCCAACATTGCTCTGTGACAATTTGAGTGCAGTCTCTCTGGCCCATAACCCTGTGCTACACTCCAGAACAAAGCACATGGAACTTGATATACATTTTGTAAGGGAAAAGGTACTGTCAAAGCAGCTGCATATCTTACATGTCCCTGCAACAGATCAGCTTGCAGATCCTCTCACCAAGCCTCTGCCTCCTATAAACTATGCTACCATAAGATCCAAACTCAAAGTGTTTCCATATGATTGAAACCCCTTGTGTTTGAGGGGGGGATATTAGAGTATGTGGTCAAAGTTATGTAATAAAACTGTAGCTGTGTAATTAGGAAGCAAAGCAATGTAATTAGTATTAGATAAGCTTGCTGACGTGGTATAGTTAGTTAGATCTGCTGAGCTGGCACTGATGAGCTGGCACTGCCAGCTGTTAAGACTTGAGTCTCTATATAAGAGCTCTCACCATTTGTAACAAACTTATCTTTGATAATAACAGAATAATGAAATTCTAGAGTCTCAACAGTTTCAGTTATCATTGTATATCAAATTAAAATTTTAATCACTCTTATATGATTATGTATCTAACTAGCTAGCTGCGTGAGGTAATGTTGTGTTTCATTTTAATCTCATTTTGTAAATTCTGACAGAAACGGGAGGCACCACCTGCTGAGAAGCCGGAACTAGTCCGCAACATGATCATCGTGCCATCTAAATTGCGGCGTGAAATCAACATCAAACCCACTGTAAAAGTAACCCTCCCAGATGATCTGTTTTTCAAAATCCTATCCTTACTTAATGTGAAATCACTTTTGCGATTTAAGTGTGTCAGTAAGTCCTTCAACTCTCTCATCTCCGATCCCTTTTTCGTCAAAATGCACCTCAATAAATCTTCGCAAAACCCACACTTTATCTCTATAATTAAGTCTTCAAAATACATACCCCATCCTCTCTCTGAAAACTATATATTTCAATCTTCACCAAACACATCATCATGCCTTTCGCTATTTTCAAAACGAAATTCAAATTTTTATGTATTCAATCCCTTCCCATTATGCCGTTTCCTCGATAAGGATCGGTCGATAATCTTTCCCAATGATTATACTTTCTACCAATTGTTTGACAATAACGGTTGTGAGGTTGTTGGTTCCTGCAATGGATTGCTCTGCTTAGTTTTTTATCCTCTCAAGAAAAACTATAAGCATAGAGACTTTTTTCTCCGTTTCTATAACCCAGCCACAAGGTTATTGTCGAAAAAACGTGCCTATTTTCGCGCTTCAAAGTCCGTCGGATTTACCAGTTTCAGATTCTCATTTGGTTATGATGATTTAACTGCCAAATATAAAGTTGTAGCCTACAATGCCTACCGTCGTAGTAGGGAGGTTAGCGTTTTCACTTTGGGCGATAATAATAATAATAATAGTTGGAGAAGTATTCCAAGTTTTCCTAAGGCTCCCTATAATAGTTTTAGTATCTATTTGAGTAATAGTCTTAACTGGCTTTCCCATTCCAACCACATCCCTACTTATTATTGGAAGGATTTTACTATTGACCAATTTGTGATTATCTCACTTGATTTGGGAATGGAGACATACACGGAGTTTCACCCCCCGCGGGGTTTTGATGAAATCCTACCTTTTATGCCTAAGATTTCTTTGTTGACAGATTGTCTTTGTTTTTCTTACTACACCAATGAAAATGATATTGTTATATGGAAAATGAGAGAGTTTGGAGTACAAGACTCTTGGATTAAATTGTTTAAATTTAGTCATCATGAACCACAATACAACTATCTTAATGACCTTTTTGTTCCATTACACCTCTTTGAGAGTGATAATACATTGTTATTTATCCTTAAAGGAGAAGTAGTCCAATATAATAGCAGGGAAAATAAAGTCGAGAAAACTGAAATCCGTAGAAACATATTACAGTTCTGTGGCAAGCATTATGTTGAAAGCTTGGTTTCAACTTGTTGAAAAAAGTAGGTTAGTAGGTTCCTCTTATCATTTACTTGTTTAATACATTTTCTAATTATTTTATTTATTTGTGAAGGCTTTAATTCACATTATTATCTATTGCCTATCTAATTAATAGACATAGGAAGATTTATTCAATTTTCTATTAATTTCATTTGTTTCAAAATGATCTATCCGTTAGTCTAGAATAAACAAGATGATTTTGTTACCTTGGTTAGAATTTGGTTTTTTGTGCATCAATAATTGGCTGCACTTTTGAAAATCATGCATTCATTTTTTCCCTTTGTGTTTTTTGTTCATTGTTTTGTTTTGCAGATATTCATGGTAGGAAGGAAGAAAACATTGTTGGAGCTACCGTTACTATAGTTATACTTATAGTACTAATTTTATAGAAGACATTGGTGGTCTTCTTGATGTGTTTCTTTTAGGGTTTTTTTTATAAAACATTTGAAGTCACTACTTAATACAGTAATTGTTTTGTTTTATACCTCTATCTATTCCTGTTTCACTCTGTATGAACAACATAAAACAAACAAAAGAGACTAATAGAGCAAGCAATAATACAATAAAGTATTTTAAAAAGGGTATTGCTCACATGTGCCCTTGGAGCAAAATGTTTCATTAATTTTGTTTAAATTGTGTTATTGGGAGAGGATTATCAAGGTATTACTCAGGAAAGCAAAATCATTTGTTTGTATGGAAGATGTTCATTCTGTGGAGGATTTGAAGAAACCAAAACATCCTCATGCAAAGAAAAATGAAGAAACAATCTCATAGGAAGGAATTCCTCAGCCGTAATCCATATCCTTTGTGGAAGGGCACCAAGTTGCACTCAGTTACGTAAATGCTTAAAATATGTTCAATTTTATTGTTCACAAGAATCGGTGTACGTATATTTAGATTGATGGTGGATTCAGCAAATTTACAATGACACCGTGATTTTAATGGAACTTTAAATTGTAGTTTTTATCAAAATTATGGCGGCTCATAGAGATTATGAAAATGTCACCTGGCCAATTCAAATGTGCATACGGAATCTCTAATTCCCCATTATAACATATTGTATATAGGTAAGTATTTATTATTGGACTAAACTTATGTACAGTACTTTAGACACAGTTCTTACTGTGCTAGATACATGGAGGTGGTTATTATTATTAAAAAAATAGTTTTTTTTTATTTTTTTTAAATAGAAAATATAAGTAACTAACTTTTTGTGAGAGGCACAGTAAAAACAGCACCTAAAGAAAAGTATATAAGTTTTGTCCTTTATTATTTTCTAGCACCTACCGCTCTCATGCGGTTTCTATATATACATTGTACAGTTTCGATATAGAAATTTGAAATCAAATTTTGTTAAATAAACCACACCATTTTCAACGTTGTTTTTATTTCATGTTATTTGAGAAATTAAATCAAGCATAATATCTTCACGTAAAATGTCATTCCAATTCAATAATTTTGTATAGACTTAATGGTATTTTGGGGTGTTTATATTTATGGAATTACACAAGATATATTTTAATTTATTTTTTTTATTTACCTCTCTATATTTAAAGACCTCTAGGGTAATTCTGTATAGAAAATAATTGAAAAATTATTGTTTGAAGAAGAAATTTAAATCGACTAAAATTGGTTTAATCATTTGATATAAGTCACAAATCTTCGAACTTTCATATGCATCAACGAATTTTTCAATCACAAATTGGTTTTCTTTTTTATGACATAGTTAAATATACAGGGTATTCCTATGTTGTAAAAGTAAATGTATTTTGGTGAAGCATACACTACCTACCATTGATAATTTAGAGAGCACGCACTTAACATTCAATGAGAATAAATCATATAAATAGGTTGTTCTGTTGACGAAGAACTGCAAGAGAACGAGCATTTGTGGAAGAATTTAGGAGGATCTCGTGTATATATCTCGACCTCCACATTCTAAATCCAATTTCTAGATTTCGTGCCAAATCTTCTAGTTCTTCTTGGGGTTGAATTTTATGGGTTTAGATTTGTGTGAATTTCTAGATTTATGGTTGATCCCCGTGTGGTTGAAGATGAAATTTTAGGTATATAGTTTTTTTTATTTTTTATAATCAGGTATATAGTTAAATATGTACTATTTGTTTTGTTGGAGGAGAAGTCGAAGGTTGAAGAAGAATGAATTGAGATGTTACCAGTTGTTGTTTTATTAGAATAGGATAGGATCCTTTTTATGATAAAAATGGGAAGATTTTGATAACAAAAAAGATGAATAAATGTATTAATGTAAATTACAATACTTTTTTATTTGTCAAGTAGCTTAGTAATTAGAAATTCCACTCTTAAGTTGGATAAGTGGGATGACTGGGGTTCGAACTCCATCCCCTGCATATATAATGTAATGTCCTACCAACTGAGCTAAACTCACGAGACAATTACAATACTTTTTTGATGAATTAGCATGTGGAAAATCAATCAATGATGAGAGTCATCAAATTTGAGTCACTCTAGCAAAAAAAAAAATCAATTAAGGGACTAAATTAAAAGTGATTTGAAATTGTAGGTAAAATTGAAAGAATTTATTTCTACAAAGATTAAAATTCAATTGATCCCTATTTGCAATTATTATTTGCATTTGCATATATTTTAAAGGATAACTAGTTTTTTACCCCTGCAAAGTATGCGAATTTTGTTACCCTTATAATTTTATTTATTTTTAGATTACCCCTTGTAATGTTGATTTTTTTTTTCTAGTTCATTTTACCCCATATATTAAAATTATCATTATAAATGTTTTTTCTACTTTCACAATGCTCCGATTCAAACACCAAATTTGTAATAAAACTAAAACCCTAAATCAATAAAATTGAAAATAAAATATTGTAAAACTCGTATTATGGTAGGAAAAAAAACTAAATCAATAAATTAATATTTAAAAAGTACTACCTTTAAGAGTAGGATAAAAAAGTTTTCAAATTGCTATGATAATCATCGCTTTTGAGTACCATGGAAAATTTTAAACTAAAAAAATGAGTGTTAAATATATTATTTAAAACAAATATCCTAAATCAAATTTATAAATCCACAAACCCTTATTTTTAGAGAGATTTCAGTTAAATAAAGTGGTAAATTTCATAATTAGATATTATTGTAGTGAGTAGATGATAAAAATGAAACAAAATATAAACAAATAAAATGAAGAGACGTAACAAAAACCAATATGATGACACTTTTCAAACACAATTACAAGACAATACGTGTATAAATACACACACAAATGCAAACATATACCACATTCATTTTGTTCTCCCTTACTCCCATCTATAGCCCCTCTATTTTTGCATCTCAATTGGTCTCGGGAAAAGGAGGAGGCCAAATTAGCCGAAAGATGGTTGTCAGTTCAAGAAGCTTCTTCACTATTATTCCTTTCACATTTCAATCCTATTATGTTTTTATAATTTAAATAATCTAAATTTAACATTATTTTCTTAATTATATTTTTATAATTGAGGCGATTATTTTCTTAATTATTTTTCGAGAAAAAAAAGTAGTTTATTTACCTTTGATATTTTTGTTCATGTGTTTGACTAGGTATGACTCTAGGGTTCGCTTTGTAGCTTTTGGTTTAGTCATGGTTATAATGAAATGAGAGTATTCAAAAAAAAAAAATTTGAAACGGAGAAGAACCGAAATGAGGGAGAAAGTGAGTAAATAAAACCTAATATTCCGGTGTTTCGTTGATGAAACGGTGCATCAATGTGTGTTTATCAACGTTGGTTTGGCTATTCTTTGTTTCTTCTGGTGACTAACTGAAAAGAAAATTGGCGGTGACGACGTTACATAATCATGGCAATTTGGTAATTAAATGAAAGTAAAAGCCAAAGAAAAAAAGACTGTAAAGTCAAACTATGACACCGAGAAAGACAAAGCAAAGCAAAACAGTTTGCACAGTTTTTGGGGTAAAGCAAACCGGAATAACCTCAAAACTTAATTACATGATGATCCACGCCACCGTGTGATGTGTAAAGCACGCACACACATAACACAAAGCCACGTCATTCAATCTTCTCACACAAACAAACCCATACACTTTCGTTTAATTACCAAATTGCCATAATTACGTAACGTCGTCACTTCCAATTTCCTTTTCAGTCAGTCTCACCAGAAGAAAGAAAGAAAGAATAGCCAAAACAAACGTTGATAAACACATCGACGCACCGTTTCATCTCTGTTCAGCGAAACACCAGAATATTAGGTTTTTATTTATTCACTTTCTCCTTCATTCGATTCTTCTCCGTTTCAGAAAAGTTTTTTTTTGATTACTCTCATTTCATCATAACCATGGCTAAACCAAAAGCTCCAAAGCGAACCCTAGAGTCATACCCAGTCAAACACATGAACAAAAATATCAAAGGTAAATAAACTACTTTTTTTTTCTCGGAAAATTTTCTTCCAATTTTGTGTTTGCGTTAATTGTGATTTTTTGTTTTTTTAGCTGGTGATTGTGTTCTGATGCGTCCAGCTGAACCATCAAAACCCTCGTATGTCGCTAGAATCGAGGGGATCGAAGCTGATTCACGAGGTTCTAACGTGAAAATTCATGTTCGTTGGTATTATCGGCCGGAGGAGTCGATCGGTGGCCGGCGACAGTTTCATGGTTCCAAGGAAGTTTTTCTGTCTGATCATTTTGATGTTCAGAGTGCTGACACAATTGAAGCGAAGTGTACTGTTCACAGTTTCAAGAGCTACACAAAGCTTGATGCTGTTGGTAATGAAGATTTCTTCTGTCGTTTTGAGTACAATTCCGCCACCGGTGCTTTCAATCCTGATAGAGTTGCTGTGTGAGTTCATCTCTTCCTTGATAGATATCTTTCAATTTTTACTGTCTTATGATTAATTCAAATTATGTAGTTTTATTCTTTTAATTTTAAGCCGTGTGATTTTGTGTTGGAACGAAATTTTGAATCTTTATTTTATTTGGCAGCTCAGCTATAAAAAGTAGCAATTAATTTAGGTTATGTTTTGGTTAATGACAATTTTTGGGTTTCTGTTGATTAACTGTTTATGTTTGAAGATATTGCTTAGATTATGTTATTATAAGATAGAATTTATTTGCTTGTTCGGTTGGAGAATGGAAATGTTCTGTCCTGGAACAGAGTTGATCACATGAATGATGATAAGCCTTCTTCGCCATGTATGATCCTTCTCCTATGCGAGGGGTACCTGCGAAGACACTATGATACCTAAGTAAGGTAGGGTGAAGAGCAGGGCTTAAGTGAAGTATCAATTGAGTGATTATACTTGGGGGTTTAGCCCCCTATTTGGACCTTGAATTATCCTATGATTGAAGCATTTTATTGGTTGATTCCATCGACCTTATCGTCAGTTCAGCTCTGTAAAAAACCTTATCTGGGCCCTGCTCCTCATTATGACCATTTGGTGGTTATTCATTGAACTTAGCCATGATTTGATAATAACAACTGGCATTTATGATAAGATCTTATCAGGTTGTTTCTGATGGCTATTCTCATGGAGAGTTCTTTTATTTTATCATCTGTTGTTGTTTATTGGGCCTAAGTCTTAATTTTGAGATGTCCATAGGCTGGGCTTTTTTTTTTGTTGTTACAATGGATAAGGTGCGGGATCTTTATCTGGATTCTGACTTATGTATTGTTCATTGCTGAAAATTTTCGTGGCAGGTATTGTAAATGCGAGATGCCGTACAATCCGGACGATCTTATGGTCCAGTGTGAGGGATGCAGTGACTGGTAAGTTGAATACTATCTCTAATTCTTTGTCTTCTACTCTGTTTTTTGTTGTGTTTCAGTATCTGTTTGATTTTCTGGAGTCTCTATGTCTGATTCTGTGAACATTTTGTACCGTCCTCATGTGAAGAAAACAAGTAATTTAAGTCAGCATTAACCAATACGAGGATCAGTTTCCTTGTGCAAGACTCTCCAATTAACTTGGACTACCCTTTCCTTTGATATTTTGGTACCTGGCTGTGTTGCTTAATGAATGATATAACGTTTCTTAATAGCAGCTTGTTTGGATTATGGATATCTAGATTATAACTCAAGAAAATTAAATTTCATTTGATTATAGTTGTCACTGTTCATGTCATCTAGGTAAGCTACAGATGAAAGCTAAAGACAACAATACTTCTAGTTAGGTGGTCATGTTATTTAGCATTATTGGAATCTCAATATGCATGAACATCTGTAGTTCGTTACACATATATGTTGTGCCAATCCAAGCACTATTGAAGCCAAATCTATTAAATTTGCAAATTGCACAACTGATTTGTAGATTATCAAATCTAACATAAAAATCAATAAATCATGCATTGAGTATAATTAAATTTAAATGAATATTAATGGTAAAGAATAAAAGAGTCACTACAAATTGAATAAATTTTTTATGCATTTGAATGATGTTTTTTTAGTATTTCACTGAAAAAAACATCACGGACATTCAAATCTGTGTTTACATTTCACTTGAATGGGATCTTTGTGCAAAGTTCTGCCTTAGCTCCAAGGTCCCATAAATATCTATTTAAGTGGATTATGGAAATATGCTCGAACATAACATAGTAAGGGTAAATGGATAATGAAGATCTGAAATGCCAGGCAAAGATTCAGAGGAATAATTCCCTTTTAGAAGAAGATGATGAAGAGAATTTATTTTCTCTGGCGATGTAGTCCATCTTTCCTATTCTGAGATGGGAATCTTCTGTGTTATTATTCTAGTGGTAACTCAAGTAGTAAGCACTTGCACAGACTAATTAAAGAATAACCTTAGGAAGATAGATTCTGTATAGTGATAAACTTTAAGAGGTTATCCCAACTTGTTAAAATATTGATTAGAAGAGAACATCAATTTAATTCTCTGCAATCTGCAATTTCTTTAACCTCGTGATTGTGGTCATTGATCACAAAAATATCGCTGTTTTATAAAAATAACTGAAAACTTGCCTTGTGAATCGTGACATTTTTTTAGATTATTTTTATGGGAGACATGATCAATTTGGAAGGTTATTTTTATGGAAGTCTAATTAATCGTTTTTAAGCGGGCTTTAAAGATCTATCTTGAGGCTACTAGTTTGTCTGCTAAGCCATGATAAATGGAGAAGATTTGAGGTTTCGGGACATGTTCAAAGAGGATTTACATGAAAAATAGTTTGTTTTGTATCAGAGGTCTTTATAATATGGATATCAGGCTTTGAGTGAATGTAGTCTTCAGCATAATTTTTGTGCTTCAGGTTTCATCCTGCTTGTATAGACATGACTGTGGAGGAAGCCGAGAGACTTGACCACTTCTTTTGTGAAAGTTGTTCTGCCGAAGGTCAATCCAAGTTGCCAAATCCTCATTCTGCTATAAGACACTCAGATACCAAGGTATTTATAATTACTGTTGTTTGATGGTTTGAGAACGAGCTTGTTTTCAGCACTTACTTTTAGCACTTAATACCATTTGAATTGACTTACCTAGCCACTTGAAATTTTTTATATCTCGATCTGTTGTCTGTTGGTTTGTTAATTCCCATTCCAATGTCGTATGCTTATATCTTCAGAATACTTTGATTCTATGCAAGATGTATTATCAAATGATCTGTTTTTATACAGGGGTGAAAGTTGCTTCTTCAATATGAGAATATAACTAGTCATGACAAATTTGAAAATAGTAAATTTGAATGTAACTTTCTTTTATGAACAATAACAAAAGTCTGATTGCAACAAACATGCATGATGGAGACTGAAATAATGTTAGAATGTCACATCTTCTACCTCTTTTTAGATTAATTTATGTTTCTTCCAGGTTAATGCAAATTTTAGGACAATGATCTCTTTTTTATTCCTATGCTGGTTATTAAAGAATCAAAAGCTTCATGTTGATGAATCGCTTGAATGCCTAATGAGCGAGCCTACTATACTCGGGCTACATATTTATGAAAATCTATATTTACTATATTATGTTATAAAGAATAATCAAGTTTGACCACTCGAAAAATATTTGATACTCTGTATATCTGGATGCTTCTCCATAGGCATAGCCATGGAAAGACACAATCTTATACCGTAGACATTCATCTTTTTAACGATTTATGCGAGATAGACTGCAGTTTCCCTGTAATTTCTTTCTGCTGACAAAAAGAAGAATTGATGTATTAATGTTTATATTTGGTATTTTATTTTATGTAGGTGGATACTAAACGCCGTCGAAGGTAAAAGTGATAGTAGATAATGCATAAAGGAGGTAGATCTATAATGGGAGGGGACCCTTGCTTTTCTAATCCTGGGTAGAAGCTGAGCAAACTCGGAGACAATGATGTCTAGTAAACTATAATAGTCTTTCTCTACTTTAATGGAAGAGACTAATTTAAAAAATGTTTGTCAATGGTTTGAGTATATCCAACCATCCTTGTTTCACTTTGGAAGTGGAGAGGATGTGTTTCTTTTGTCTGTAATTATGTGGTGATGTAGATTCTCCATCAATCCCCATCGGGTCCTTGTTCTTACTCCGACTTTTTGTGAAATAGCTTGACTTTATTTACAACCAATAGACATTACTTTAGTAAAACATCTAAACTTTTTCCAACAAAATTAAATAAAATCAAGACTTTCAATTCTCTGCTGATGTCATTGACGTGGCATAAGGACCAAAATAAAAATCAGAACGGTAAAAAAAAAAACCTCCTAATTTCAATGCCCAAAAATAATTGGGCCCCTAATTATCGGCTCTAAGTTAAAAACAACTTTTGTTTGGCTCTAAATCTCTAACCATATGTGATAGCTTTTCTCTCCCTTCATTGCTCTAAATTTCTCGGTTTCGCTAGAAGATACTTTCTGGTAGTGTAAAATTTTACAAGAGATCTTTTGGTAGTGTGTTTCTCGTGAGACCAATATGGGGGATAAGACCAATCAACCCAAGTTTATTTTGTCATTAATTTTTTGTGTGGGTTTTTTTTTATGAAAATATTAAAATTGTGGTAAATTCTTTCAAATGTTTCCCAAAAATTGGAAAAGAATTTGAATTTTTATTTTTCAATAAAGTTTTGACATTTTCTTTTTTGTTCTTTCAAATTTTACCCTTAGGTTTGTTTGCGAGTATTGAGGCGAAAGAAGAATGGGAGTATTTTGGAAAAACTGAAGGACCAAGTGGAAAGAATGGAGAATTTTGGGAGGGAAGAATTCATTTTTCTTCATAACACAAAATTCTTTTAATTTGGAGGAACTAAAAAATTGTATTGGATGACATTTTTGTAGGATTTATATAAATTCTTAACATTAACTTATTTTTTAATTTTTTTTAAATAAAAATGTATTAATCAAAAACACTCTAAAAAAGTCTGAAAGATCTCTCTATTTTTTCCTTGACCTTTTCTTCCTCCCTTCAAAGCCCTCGCCTCCTCTTTAAACTTGCACACAAAGATTTAGAGTTTTTCGGACCTCTTGTATATGGGGTCCAAACTTGTTGGGCATGAAATTGATAGTTCTATTTGAAATTGCAACTCATTGTTATAATAGTCTTTGATTCATACAAAAAACATAAATTAGGCTTTGCTCTTCACTCTATTGGTCATTTTTGTCCTTGATATTACCATGAACAATAAATTAGTCAAAAACATTGATAATTGAAAATTCATAACTATAAACACATGGAACAACAAATGATGAAAAATTCAACACAAATTTTACGAGTGAAAAACCACAAAATTCAAAGAAGTTCGATGAGTTTATTTCAAAGAAAAATCGCATCACAACTATGCAAAAAGGGTTTTTTTTTTGTTTTTACCGAGTTGAACAAAATATTTTTAAAAAAATGACTCAATGTTACTTTAGGAGACTTCAATAACCAATATAAGTGGACGGTGGGATTGGTTCCATCGGATTAGTCGGTCCTTAGGCCGGATATCGAGTTTTCAAAAACAAAAAAATGACCAATACAAAAATTGGTTAAATTTCCTTATAATAAATTAAATATATCCCGACAAAAAAAAATATTAATATATCAAAAGTAACAAAATTTAAACTTTTTTGTTCTTTTCAAAATAAAAATTAAAAGTAACATAGCTGGTATGTATATTCGATATACACAAATAAAATTCATCTATCTATTTTCAAAGAAATCATTCATTTTTTGTTTAGTGTTTTCCATAAATTTTCTCCACTTGATATAATACTCTTAGAAATATAAATCGAACATTTATACTTTGATTAAACTAAACATAAACCTCTTATATTTTAAAATTTGATCTAAGTTTAATCCACCTCTAAAAAATGAACTTGTAATATGAGAATTACTCCACTTATAAATATACGTGTCTTGCTAACTCCTTGCTAACTTGTGTACTCTAAAGATAAATACTAAGGAGCTCAGCTAATTTTTTTTTTCTTTTTGAAAAAAAAAGTTTTTTTTTTTTTCAACAAGCCAAAATGAAATATATAAATTAAACGGCCACCCTAGCACAAGGTGTGCACGAGTGGATTACCAAAGTTTACAAAGAGTCATAAAAGTCAAAAAGATCATACAAGGCCTAAACAAAGCAAAGGACTAGACCACCAGCGATGACAGTTGGAAGCTAAAGTAACATTCGTCGTCTTCAACCACCTAAATGGAAGTTAATTAAACAATTTTTATGATTAATATTTCTTTCTACATATAATTCTTAAGCCCATGTTAGTATTTGTCTATGAAAAATATTATGGCACATATTAAGGTATAAACAAATGTAGAAACTTTATCTTGCAAAGTTTGTATTGAATCTTTCAAAAGTTTATATGTAACTATTCTAATTTTCTAAAGATATATGTTATCACGACTATTTAGCTAAACATATATTCAAATTATCATTTATCTAATGTAATATTCTTGCAAATACCTAATTAAAATTGAAATCTTAGTTCATCGCATCATGGAGTTTTGGTTTAGAATGGACCCAAATTCATTCATTTTAATTTATTGAATTGAATTGAATTGAATTCAATGCAACCTTAAATATTGTACGTTGAATAATGTATGGTATGGTATGATAACGCAAAGTATGATTTCTAAACCGTCCATGACTCCACGGTTACAAAAAAATAGAGCGTATTGGAATGGACAAGTATTGATGATCACATGAAGCAGCTAAAAACAACGTCCCTGTCTGACGAAAACATGGTTGTTTTGCATCTCCACCACTGCCACGGGTACTCCAAGACACCGACCTAAGTATATAAATTATTTATTTTGATTAATAATAATATACTCTTAGATGTGCGCTACATTCATCCGGGCCGACATTTCAAACAAAAACCCAGGCCGACCTTTTCGGGTCCCGCAATACACCTCCTCCCCACGTTATTCGTCCACGTGTCTCTTCCTCATTCGTGTCAGTACAGATCACTTGTAACGCCGTGTCTCCCTCTTCTTTTTCATACTTTCTTCTTTTCGTTCCACCTTCGCTATTGCATTACATATTGTTTCACTCGCTCTGCCTCTCTCCAATTCATTAATCATCTCACAATTCTTTTTATTTTTGTTCTTTTTTATTATCAAATTAAAGTAGTATGTATTAGTTCCGTGAGCTTAGTTTAGTTGGTGGACATTATATTATATATGCAGGGTCAGAGTTCGAACTCCGGTCATTCCACTTATCGACCTTTAAAGGTGGAATTTCTAGCCATTAGACTATATGATAAAAAAAAAAAGTAGTATGTTTTAAGCAATCGTAAAAACTAACCACTCTTATAACAAAGATGTTATAGCACCAATCATAGACCAAACCGTACTAAATAAATAAGAGATTCAAGTATTTATGTTATATATGTTTTTGGTTGATTAATTTTCATTTTTTTTTTTTTGACAAAAACAAAACAATATTCATTCATTCAAATTGATAGAATACATCATACAATCATATATTCAATATCGCTAAAAACGTAAAGGATGAATCTGCAAACATACTCACAGCATCCGAGTTAATAGCATATAACGGCAAAATGCCTACTACAAATAATATGATAAAATTAAAATGACCGGAATATCTATGACTCCGGATCTGCAACGTCGATGCTCAAATCATTGGTTGAATCTGTAATTGACTGAAGCCGATCTTTCAATAAGAATCAAACGAACACCGCAAAATACGGGAAATCAAATAGCGCCGCACAAGACGACGAACAACGAAACGCCGCACTCAGACGACGAAATCACGGAAAACACAAAAAAAAAAAACTTGATCTATGTTAAAAAAGAAGGAAAGAAAGATGTAGAGGGGTGATTATAGGCCAAAAATGACCTAAAATCACCTCTCTCCCTATGAACAACAATGGAGAAAAAAAGTTAAAAGAAGGAAATTTAGGGCCGGCTGCTGGAAGGGTTGATTAATTTTCATTTATCATAAACAAAACTAGAAAACAAGAGGAAGACACGGTGTTGCTCTTAGGCTCTGTTTGGTAAAATTAGCGGTTGGCTGATAAGCTAGCTTGTGGCTGATAGCTTATAGCTGATGACTAATGGCTGATGGCTGATAACTTATAGCTTATGGCTAATAAGCTATTTGAAGTGTTTGGTAAAATTAGCGGTTCAACTAGCTGATAATGTAAAAAGACATAAAAGGACATTCTTAATTAAGATAGTAATTTAAATTTATTAATTAATATATCTCTTATATTTTATTATTAAATTAATTTGTGTATGCTAAAATTTTATTTTATTTTAATATAATATATCTTTCATGTCAAAGTGTATATGTACAATCTTAAGTTAATTGAATGTTTGGTAAAATGATGGGTTGAACTGACTGATGAATGTAAAATTAGAATTTAATAATTTAGTATTTTAAATTTATTAATTTAATAAATATATCTTTCTGTACCAAAAAAAATAAAAATAAATATATCTTTCATATATTATTATTAAATTAATTTATATATGCTGAATTTTATAAAATATATTTTTGTTATATATTTTGTAATAAAAATAATAATAAAATATATTCACAATATAGCATAATTAAGATAAATTATAATTTTTGTCAAAAAAAAGATAAATTATAATTAACAACCTATAAATTGATAAAAACAAAATAATAAGGATAGTTAATTAGTTATACTAAGCTACCTATTATTATTATTATACTTTATAGTCATATTTTTAAAACATTACGTTAAACTATATATCTACTTATTTTATTTTAAATTATAATGATAATAAATTTACAAAGGGTAAAGATGAATTTTAGTTAAAATAATAAGGGTAAAAGTGGAAGAAAAAATATAAGCTATAAGCTATAAGCTCATAAGCTACTTGAAATAGCTTATAAAAAATAAGCTATAAGTCAGTAAAATAAGCTATAAGCTCTTTCTGAAAAACTGTTACCAAACAGGTCTTTTAGCTTATAAGCTATAAGACATAAGCTATAAGTCAATTTTTCTGGATTACCAAACAGACCCTTAACATGTAGAAGGATTAAATATTATTATATTTGTACTCTCTTAAATCTCTCGTTTTATGCAAATACGACTTAAGCATCTTATACCCAGTCCCGGCCTGTACACATGTGCAGGGTGTGCGTGGGCATTGAGTCTCCAAATTTTGTAGGCCTCGTTTTAAAATTTTGAGGTCCTATAATATTAATTATACTCATAAAATATCATATGTGTATTTATCGATTAATTTTGAGACCTAAAATAATAGTTATATATTGTTAATATTCATAAAATATCATGAGTATCAATAGATTAATTATATATACTCATAAATATAGTTCTAGTACATTTTAATCTTTACATAAATTTTAATCTTAGATTAAAATGTCTCTTTTTGATGCTATATATAATGATAATTATTTTTTATATGTTTCTTATGTATAATTCAAATTGAGAATGATTTTTTAATTGTTTTGCATTTTTTATTAGGGTCCATTTTTAATATTTACATAGGGCCTCCAAATAGTTAGAGACAGCCCTGCTTATACCCCTCTCTTCACATCCACGGTGTGAAGAAGCATTTATGGCCGACGATCAATTTGATCAGATAAGATTAGATACTAAACATATTATTTTTTGCTATTAAACTAAACCCTTGAAACTAACTTATCATCTACTCTAAAACTCCCTCTAGTCCTTAATATAAAGACTAAATGCATCAATTTTTCGATATATCTAAAAAATGAACTCCTTCTTATATCAAAGATTGGAGAGTATAATCTAATCTAATTCAATACATTATAATAATATAGAAATAAAAATGTATGTATATCAAAAAAAAATTAAAAAGTAGAATTGTTGACAAATAATTGAAGCGAGTGTAGTTGTAGGAGCGTGACTAAACTCATTTCATCTTCCTTATTTAACTTAATCCACACGTCAGCTACATGTCCTTTGAATTTTTACAATTATCTTAATCTTAATTAGTAATCTTAATCGCGGGTAATGCGTGTCATTATGTGTAGTAGTGAACTAGTATAAAGTGCCATCCCATCTCTTTGATTTCCATAAACCAAAACAACAAACACTTTCATCATAATCTCATTTCATACTTTACCTTTCTTAGTGTTATTCATATTCCATTGTATCAATCAATCTTGTTTGCATAGTGATCATCATGGCTGAGGAGAATCAGAACAAGTACGAGGATGCTACAAGCACCACAAACTCTGAAACAGAGATCAAAGACAGAGGTGTTTTTGATTTTCTCGGAGGTAAGAAAAAGGATGAAGAACATAAGCCTCAAGAGGAAGCCATCTCCACTGATTTTAGTCACAAGGTGACTTTGTACGAAGCACCATCAGAGACAAAAGTTGAAGAAGCTGAAGGTGAAAAGAAACACACCAGTCTCTTAGAGAAACTTCATCGATCTGACAGTTCCTCAAGCTCTGTAAGTACTTTTTCCCATCCATCATTTTCTTAATTTTCTTAAATACGATCATATAACAGATGTATCTGGTCTGTATTAAAAACAGATACATCAAATATTCAATGAATATATTTGCGGCCATTTTAAGTGGTAGAATGGTCTTATTAGTATTTAGTGAAATTCAGTTTTTGTCGCTTCGATTCGTTTGTCTGGTACAAAAACTAATAAATGATTGTGGTTGTTTTGATGCATATATAGTCGAGCGAAGAGGAAGATGAAAATGGTGAGAAGAGGAAAAAGAAGAAGAAGGAAAAGAAGGAGAAGAAGGAGGACACATCAGTGCCAGTTGAGAAAGTTGAGGTTGTAGATGGAACAACAGTAGTTACTGAGGAGAAGAAAGGTTTCCTTGAAAAAATTAAGGATAAGCTTCCAGGACACAAGAAAACAGAGGATGTAACAACTCCTCCACCTGTTGTTACTCCTGTTCCAACAGAGATAACAACAACAACTAGTCATGATCAAGGAGAGAAGAAAGGTATTTTGGAGAAGATCAAAGAGAAAATTCCTGGTTATCACCCTAAGACTACTACTGATCATGAAGACAAAGATCATCACAAGGATGAGACTGCATCTCATTAGATTTTTCTGATCTGATTGATGGTGTTTTGTGGCTTTGGATGGGGTTGTGTTTTGTTTAATTAATTGATTTTCATCAAGGCCTTGTGGTTTTATTTGTGTTAATTTATTTCTTGATGATATATGAATGTGGTGCTTAATTTGTATTTGTGTACTTTTTAATACACAGAAAAGAAAAGTTGTTTGTGTTTCTTTTCTCTTTTCTTAGATTGAAAAAAAAAAAAGTGTATCAAAAGAAATTATGTAATGAATAATGTATTTGTTTGTGAAGTAGAAGTTCAATCTTCATATTTATGATTTTTTTACAATATACTCTTCCATGATCAAAATATAAATAAAGAAGTACCAAATGTAACATTTCACTTATCTTTATCTTATCCAACAATCATTCATCTTATTAATGTAATATTATTTATTTCGAATTTGTGTGGCTGAAATTCGTTTTAAAAATAATCTTTATCTTTATCTTTACTATAATAAAACGAGAGTAACTAGAGTCACCTTAAACCCTAACCCTAATATGAATGGTCTAGATTTTGACACGTGAAAAAAAATTATATTAACGGCTACGATAAAATCTTGAATACTATGTTGCCACATCAATTAATGAAAGTGACATGTCATGTGTTTAAAAACACAATAGACGATGTGTCAATATATGATTGGATGTGTGTATAAAATAATTTTATACAAATCTCTAATTTTGTTATCTACTAATCCCTAATTATATGCTTTCATTTAATCCATAATTTTGCTATCTACTAATCCCTAATTATATGCTTTCATTTGATTATTAGATATACTCTATGAAATCTATTTTATTTATAGCCTTAAATTATGCATCTTTTACGATAAATAGAAACCTTTTTATTTTTTTCTCCCAAGACCAAGAGTGTATCTTTCACATTAATTATAGTCTTAAATTATGCATTTATTTTCACGTTTTCGCAACTATTTACATTTTTTTTATTTGATGCAGATTTGACTTTGGGGTTTTATAAAGGTATGGATTGTTATAGATATTTTAGGTGTTTAAATTCTCATTATAGTTTGTAGTGTTCCATATTAATTCTCTATTCTTTTTGATTTTTATTCCAATAGGTATGGATTCCTAAAAGTATGAATTCCATCTTCTTCTTTTTGTTTGTAGTGTTTGATATTAATTCTGATTCTTCCATTTAAGAAAAAAAATTGGGTTATATTTTTCTTAAGTTTCATATATTTTATATTGGATGCAAGTTTTGCTTTGGGGTTCTATAAAGGTATGTACTCCTATGAATATTTTTAGTTGTTTGAATTCTGATTTTTTGTTTGTTTGTCGTGTTATGTATCAATTTGGTTATTATTTCATGTTTTTCCTTTTGTTGCTTTCATATTTTCAATTTAATTTCATGGTCAAAATTTAAGATTTATAAGTATTCAATTTAATTTCATGTTCTTTTCTATTTTTTATGTTTTGTATTTTTTTTTTAACTTTACAGATAAAATTAGATTCAAGGGCAGGAGATTTGAAATATTATTAAAATAGATGAGGACGAATTAGGATTTTTAGCTGTAGTTTCTTTTAATATACTGTTATTATATTTGTTTTATGCGTGTATTTATCTTTTTTGTATAATTTTTTATTGGTTTTCTTTTGTTCCTATTTTTATGCATATATTCATATATAATCTTTTTATTTTAATTATTTTATTCTTTCTATACTCTTTCTTAATTTTTTAATGAAATTACAATGAAGGATACAAAATTTAGAATATTATCCTATTTTTATGAATAAATTCATCTATGATATTTTTTTTGTTCTTATAGTTTATGCATAGATTCATATATAGTAATTGTTTTATTGTATTTATCATATTTTTTCTATAATTTTTTTAGTGAAATTTTAAAGATGGATACAAAATTTGGAATATTATCTTATTTTTATGCATAAATTCATCTACAATCTTCAACTTTTTTTTCATTAAAAAAATCTTTAACTTTTTTTATTCCTATTTTTATGCATAGATTTGTATATAATTTTTTTTTTGTATTTATCTTATTCTTTCTATGTAGTATATTTTTTGCGTCCAATAAAAATAAACTTATGTCGCGTCCAATAAAATAAAATAAGTAAATATTGCCTAAACACAAAAAATAAGTAAATATTCCCTAAATGTTGCGTCCAATATATATTTTTTGCGTCCAATAAAATAAAATAAGTAAATATTGCCTAAATTATATGTATTATTTAAGTTCATGTTATACTGAATTTGTGATTTATAATTTTTGGGTCTTGCTAACAGGTGCCCTTAAGGCACATGTTAAGAATCTAAAAAGTAGAAACATTTTTTAAAAATATCTTTGACCGTGCATCGCACGGGTCAAAGTCTAGTTATAATAAAATGAGAGTAACTAGAGGCACCCTAAACCCTAACCCTAATAAGAATGGTCTAGATTTTGACAGGTGGAAAAAATATATTATATCAACGGCTACAATAAAAACTTGAATAATTAAATATTTATCTTTATAACTACAAATCCCTAATTAATTGTTTTTCTAAATTCCCTATAAAACCTCTTAATTATCTCACTTATAGTTTGTTTTTATCTAAATTCATGGTTTGTTTTAATATGATTTATGATTTGTTTTTACCTAAATTTTGTTGCTCTCTTTCATCTCTCAATCTCTCGGTTCTGAATTTATTTTTTCTTTTCTCTTTATTTTTTCTCTCAACCTTTTTCTCTGGATTTAGCATGATTTTGCAGGGAAATTCTATGAAGATTGATTTAATATCAAGTTTAACATTGTATGGTTTGTTTTTATCTAAATTTATGGTTTGTTTTAATAGGATTTATAATTTGTTTTTACCTAAATTTTGTTGCTCTCTTTCATCTCTCACTCTCTCAGTTCTGAATTTTTTTTTTCTCTTTATTTTTTCTCTCAACCTTTTTCTCTGAATTTAGCATGGTTTTGCAGGGAATTTCTATGAAGATTGATTTAATGTCAAGTTTAACATCGTATGGTTTGTTTTTATCTAAATTTATGGTTTATTTTAATAGGATTTATGATTTGTTTTTACCTAAATTTTGTTGCTCTCTTTCATATTTCACTGTCTCGATTCTGAATTTATTTTTTCTTTCTCTTTATTTTTTCTCTCAATCTTTTTCTCTGAATTTAGCATAGTTTTGCATGGAATTTCTATAAAGATTAATTTAATGTCAAGTTTAACATCGTATGCATTTCCTATCGATGTTCAGGTACTATAAGATGTTGCTTAAAGCATCAATATTATTTTTCTACTACTTTCTAATTATTTCCCTAGACTTTTGTCGATTGATATTTGTGTTTTTACAAATGTCAATACAGGTATTTTGGAAATTATATTCACAGGTTTGCAGTAAATTTCATTCTTTGATATGTATTATATTTTTTTATCCGGTGTTATTTCTCATGTATACAACAAGTTTTCTTAATTTATTTGTGTTCTAGAGTTTTTGTTATGACTATCTATGTTCAGGTATTATAAGATGATTTGTCAAAAAAAAGGTACTATAAGATGTTGCTTAAAACTTTAATATAAATTTTTTTTACTTCTTAATTAGTTTCACTTTGTCTATATTTTCTTAACTTTTTTATTTGCAATTTTTTACTATAAGAAATTAAATTATACACATTATATTCTACATAATCCGTGCATCGCACGAGTAATAGTCTAGTTATAATAAAATGAGAGTAACTAGAGGCACCCTAAACCCTAACCCTAATATGAATGGTGTAGATTTTGACACGTGGAAAAAAATATTATATCAACGGCTACGATAAAAACTTGAATACTATGTTGCCACATCAATTAATGGATGTGACACGTCATGTGTTTAAAAACACAATACATGATGTGTCAATATATGATTGGATGTTTGTATAAAATAATTTTACACCAATCCCTAATTTTGTTACATACTAATCCTTAATTATATGTTTTCATTTGATGATTGGATATACTCTATGGAATCTATTTTATTTATAGCCAAATTATGCATCTTTTACGATAAATAGAAACCCTTTTATTTCTTCACATTAATTATAGCCTTAAATTATGAATCTATTTTCAAATTTTCTCACATATTTACATTTTTTTTTATTTGATGCAAATTTGACTTTGTGGTTCTATAAAGGTATCGATTGTTATAGATATTTTAGGTGTTTAAATTCTGAGTATAGTTTGTAGTGTTCCTTATTAATTCTCTATTCTTTTTAAATTTGATTTTTATTCCAATAGGTATGGATTCCTAAAGGTATGGATTCTTTTTTATTTTGTTGTTTTTAGTGTTTCATATTAATTTTTATTCTTCCATTTAAGAAAAAAAAATTGGGTTTTATTTTTCTTGAGTTTCATATATTTTCTATTGGATGCAAGTTTTGCTTTAGGGTTCTATAAAAGTATGTATCATATGAATATTTTTATGTGTTTGAATTCTGATTTTTTTTTGTTTGTTTGTTGTGTTATGTATCAATTTGGTTATTATTTCATGTTTTTTCTATTGTTGCTTTCATATTTTCAATTTAATTTCATGGTCAAAATTTAAGATTTATAAGATTTTTGGATTTTTTTTTCTTAAGGAATATAAAAGTTAACACGTTTCTTCTTATTTGAGAGGAAAAAGGTTTGAATGTATCTAATATAATTTGTTGTGTTTTGTTCTTATTTATCAGTTTAATCTTAGTATATTTTTGTCGATAAATTCGTTGATTCATGAATTCGTTGATTGCAGGCATTAAACATGGTTGATGAAACTAATATAGAATCCTCGATAGTTTTGAAAAAGACATAAGATGTCTATTATGTGATAAAAAAGAAAAGAAATAAGATGAATTTATGCTCTTTGAATTTTAAATTGTAAATCATACTTCATTTTTTGATATGCAGCCCAAAGAAAAATTGTCGAGATGTTTTGTCAACAATTACGGGTTGAAGCTTGAGAATGATATGTTGCATTATCAAGGGTTTACACCAAGAAAATAGTTAAAGGTAGTAATGACCGATGATGAAGGTGAAGATTCAAATACAACTGAAAATGTGGTCTACAAAGACGTGTTTCATAATGTTAAATAGTTAACGATGAATCATTATAAAGATCACTTTATCTGTTTTTTATGTAATTTTATCATTATTTTTATGATTTTATGTATAATTTCAGTTTCAATTTATCTATATTTTCTTAAATTTTTTATTTCCAATTTTTTACTATAAGAAATTAAACTATACATATAATATTCTCAATAACCCGTGCATCGCACGGGTAGAAGTCTAGTTATAATAAAACGAGAGTAACTAGAGGCACCCTAAACCCTAACCCTAATATGAATGGTCTAGATTTTGACACGTGGAAAAAAAATTATATTAACGGCTACGATAAAATCTTGAATACTATGTTGCCACATCAATTAATGAATGTGACACGTCATGTGTTTAAAAACACAATAGATGATGTGTCAATATATGATTGGATGTGTGTATAAAATAATTTTATACAAATCCCTAATTTTGTTATCTACTAATCCCTAATTATATGCTTTCATTTAATCCCTAATTTTGTTATCTACTAATCCCTAATTATATGCTTTCATTTGATTATTGGATATACTCTATGAAATCTATTTTATTTATAGCCATAAATTATGCATCTTTTACAATAAATAGAAACCTTTTTATTTATTTCTCCCAAGACCAAGAGTGTATCTTTCACATTAATTATAGTCTTAAATTATGCATCTATTTTCACGTTTTCGCAACTATTTACATTTTTTTTATTTGATGCAGATTTGACTTTGAGGTTCTATAAAGGTATGGATTGTTATAGATATTTTAGGTGTTTAAATTCAGATTATAGTTTGTAGTGTTCCATATTAATTCTCTATTCTTTTTGAATTTGATTTTTATTTCAATAGTTATTGATTCCTAAACGTATGGTATCCATCTTTTTTTGTTGTTGTTTGTAGTGTTTGATATCAATTCTGATTCTTCCATTTAAGAAAAAAAATTGGATTTTATTTTTCTTAAGTTTCATATATTTTATATTGATTCTTCCATTTAAGAAAAAAAAAATGGATTTTATTTTTCTTAAGTTTCATATATTTTATATTGGATGCAGGTTTTGCTTTGGGGTTCTATAGAGGTATGTACTCCTATGAATATTTTTAGGTGTTTGAATTCTGATTTTTTTTTTGTTTGTTGTGTTCTGTATCAATTTGGTTATTATTTCATGTTTTTTCTCTTGTTGCTTTCATATTTTCAATTTAATTTCATAGTCAAAATTTAAGATTTATAAGTATTCAATTTAATTTCATGTTTTTTTCTATTTTTTATGTTTTGTATTTTTTTTTATCTTTACAGGTAAAATTACATTCAAGGGCAGAATATTTGAAATATTATTAAAATAGATGAGGACGAATTAGGATTTTTAGCTGTAGTTTCTTTTAATATATTGTTATTAGATTTATTTTATGCGTGTATTTATCATTTTTGTATAATTTTTTATTGGTTTTCTTTCGTTCCTATTTTTATGCATATATTCATATATAATCTTTTTATTTTAATTGTTTTATTCTTTCTATACTCTTTTTTAATTTTTTAGTGAAATTACAATGAAGAATACAAAATTTAGAATATTATCCTATTTTTATGAATAAATTCATCTATAATATTTTTTTTTGTTCTTATTGTTTATGCATAGATTCATATATAGTAATTGTTTTATTGTATTTACCATATTTTTTTTTAGTGAAATTACAAAGATGGATACAAAATTTGGAATATTATCTTATTTTTATGCATAAATTCATCTACAATCTTTAACTTTTTTTTTTCATTAAAAAAAATCTTTAACTTCTTTTGTTCCTATTTTTATGCATAGATTTGTATATAATTTTTTTTTATTTATCTTATTCTTTCTATGTAGTATATATATTTTTTGTATATTTTATCTGGTGAAATAACAATGAAGATATAAAACTTGGAATATTATTAATAGTGATAAGGACAAATTAGTAAATTTGGTAGTAATCAACTTTATTATATTAAATTAAATAAATAAATAACTTTATCATATTAAAAATAGATGAAATCAAATGAGTAAAAATATGTGTCATTTGTCGTGACATACACTAATATCAATCAATATTATTTTCCTTAAAAATAGGATTTATCCTTGAGAAAATAAGATCTATACTTGAAAAATATATCTTAAAAACACTCATAAATAACACTTTTTTTAACAAAACAATAAGGATATACTTGAAAAATATATAACATTTGAATTTGTGCTCTCCTTATTTTACAAGATGTGCGCTCATTAAAAAAATAAAGGCTGACTTAAAAATAGATACAATTTGTTGTGGATTAAATTAATAATCATGAAGGATTTATTTTAATTAAAAATTGGTACAAATAATTAGTAATAGATATATATTTCCTTACTAATAGAGTTTGAAAATCAGCAACATGGATATACTTTTTTTAATGTAAGCAATAAGGATATACTTGAAAAATATATAAAAACTGAATTTGTGGATTTTTTTTTATAAGATATGCGTCCAATAAAATAAAGTAAGTAAATATTGCCTAAAAAAATATGTATTATTTAAGTTTATGTTATACTGAATTTATGATTTATAATTTTTGGGTCTTGCTAACAGGTACCCTTAAGGCACATGTTAAGAATCTAAAAAGTAGAAACATTTTTTAAAAATATATTTGACCGTGCATCGCACGGGTCAAAGTCTAGTTTATATATAAAAGTATATTTTTCCGATTTTATCTTATGTACGCACTAAGCACAAATATTTATAAGGTTCTCCTATTAATTTTACTTATTAAGCTCGTAGCATTGTAAAAAAAAAAAACACATAACATCACTATACCAAATTAAATATAAGCAGAGCATAACAATTCAAGGATTTTCCGTACACCCCAAGTAAGCAGTTGATAAAATAATAAATAATCACGTTAGTACTTAAATTACCAGAAGTAGGGGTGGGTAATGGGCGGATATGGGCGGGTTCGGGCTCAAAGTCGTCACCCGGTCTAAACCGCAGAGTCAAAAAGTAAGACCCAATTCACCCGAAAATGAAGAGCGGTTTCCACGAGTTCGGGCTTGCGGTTTAAGCAGGTTATTGGGCGGTTTGAAGCGGTTAAACATAAAATAAAAAAAATAATAAATCCAAAATTTGGAGTTTAGATCAAGAAAATATGCAACCAGAGATGAGAGAATCATAAATCAAACACAAAAGGAAAGTCTTCGAAAGACTAAATTGACATAAAAAGTAAGAAAAAATTAAAATCTCAAATAAAATTAAAAATATATCATTTGATTTCAACGAAGTTAGACAAATAAGATGAAGAATGACCAAGTTTTGCGTTTTAAAATGTTTCATGATTGTTTCAGTTTACATGGGTTTGAGGTGAAGTGAAAAAGTGTGAAATGATAAGTGGAAAGAATTTAGATTCAGCGTTTTAATTTACTCGTGCGGGCGGGTTCGGGCACCGTCGGTCCAATTTCCTCTATCCGGACTTATCCGTACCAACCCAATTCAAACCGAGTTTTTCAACCCGCTAACCCGCGACCCATTATAAACCGCCCAAATCTCTAATTTTTGGGCGGGTTTTGTTGGGTTCAGACGGGCTTCGATTTTTTACCCACCCCTAACCAGAAGTGGCTTCCATTCCATGAATTTCTATCATATTCTTTTTCTGGCTACGATCATCTACGTGTCCAGGGTTTGAAAACTGATCGGGCACTATTTTATGCCCTACTTTATAAGGCACATATGATGAATGTTGTTGACTAGCTGTTGTTGATTCCTAGCTTTATAGCCCTACTTAAAGACCTCACAAATTATTTATCTTTGCCAACTGTTTTTGCTTTTAATTACTACTTTTTTGTGAGTGAATAAAAATGGTCTTTGAAGAATAACTTATTGGTATGAGTTAAGGAAGCAAAATCATGATTTTGGTCATATCATTAGACAAAGTAAGGAAAAATTTGGAAAAAGAATGAATTAGTTGTCATCACCATGCTGTTGGAACAAAGTGGGTCTGACATGAACCTCTAAGATTTTAAGTGGTTTTGATGATAACAAAGTATTAAAATTGCAATTGGTATTACTAATGATTATTCTAGTGTGCAGAATTACAAGTTAAAATTCATTCAGAAGCACTATGAATAGTAGCAGAGAAGCCAGTCAAAACAAGCTCTGAAAGAGTATCGCTGTTCATCAGAAGCTTAAATTTTGCGTGCTGAAGATAGCACTTCTGAGGACCAAAAGCTAGACTCTGATGAAGGTCAGAAGCTGAAGATCTTAAGAAGCTATGACAAGAGCATCAGAAGCAAAAAGAATTTACATCACTCAAGAATTGACAGAATCAGAATCAATGATTGAAGAACTATCTACTTCAAGGCTCTGTCACATCCACAGGAAGGAATATTCGTTGGTACAACGTTAACCTTATCCATAAGTGGAGCGCATTTGAGGATTGTACGATCGTACTATTATTACTCAAAATTGATGAGTGATAAATTGAATAGCTAGGTAGTGGAATTGGAATTCCTTACCAAAGAAGGCAATATACAGCTATCAATTTTGTACGAGTAAATTCCAGCTGGCACAAAGCTCTCTGCAACGGTCATCATCTTCCTCCAAGTATAAATAGAAGACTCAAATGGAAGAAATGATAATTGTTCCATTACTGCGTTTAAGGCTCTGAAGCATCCTGACATTATTATTCTATCTGTCATTCAAAGTCTTAAAACAATTTTGCGTTGTATTTTGTAAACACCTCTGATAGTATATCAAGTGTTCCTTAACATTCATTCTTATTCTTAAGTTTGTTTGAGAAGTCTCTTGTTAAGATTAACTTGAGCATTTGAGAAGTCTCCCGTTTAGTGAAACTTGAGCATCTGAGAAGTCTCTTGCAAGTGTGCTTGAGCAATTTGTAATCTTAAGTAGATTATAGTGAAAATCTCTTGTTAGTAACAAGGGGACTGGAGTACTCTCGATTTGTGAGAGGAACCAGGATAAATTTTGTGTCTTTCTCTCTTTCTCTCAGCACCCCTTTTATTTTTGTGTTTATATCCGCTGCAAACTTAGTTTTATTTGATAAAAAGTTTTATTTTTAAAACACAATTCAACCCCCCCCCCCCTTCTTGTGTTTTTCCAACTTCACATGCATATTGAGATAATTTGTAATGAGAAAGCTTAAGTAACATAATTTTAATACAAAGAAACTATAATCAGAGGCGGAGCTAGGAGTGGCCAGGATGGACCATGGCCCACCCCAAAAAATTGAATATTAGTAGGGTACCCCTATATATATATAAATTAAAATTATATGGTATATATATTAGTTGAGGCGATAAATTACCATATGTGTACTCCTGGCCTAGCGGATAAGCGTTATTTTTTCTTATTTTTCTGTTTTTTTTTCTTTAAAAAATTCAACTTCATTGTGGCACTGGTTTGAATCCAGCTTGCTTCGTTTTTCCATATTTTTCTATTTGTTTCTTTAAAAAATTCAACTTCAATGTGTTTAGTGGATTATATTGTTTATTTTTCCACTTTTTTCTTCAAAAAATTCAATTTTATTATGTAAAATGTGTTTCAAATCCATGGAAATTGAGACAAAATTAATGTATTATGCCACTAAACCAATGACACTATTCCTGCAAAGTTTGTTTTTCCTTTCATATTTTTGTGTGAATAAAGCACAATTTTTTATTAATCAATAACAATTATTCTCTTGTGATTAATCTTATTTATTTTCAATTATATCATTCTTTTTATTTATAATTATATCATTCTCTTTTTGGTATATATTTGTAATATAATAAAATATTTAAATTTTTTATCATCAATTTTATACAAATATTAATTCAAACTTAATTATTGATTATTTCGAGTTACCTTGTACACGTAAATATCCTCTTATGGTACGTAATTTAATTTTTTAATGATGAACTTTTTTTACGCGATTAAACTTATGATATTTTATCTTGAGTGATCAACTTTATACTTATTATTACAACTTCAATTATTGTATGCAATATAATTTTTGTATTTAATTTATATGTTATAAATTTTCAGCGGCCCACCCAAAAACAAATTCCTGGCTCCGCCACTGACTATAATGTAGCAAAAATGTCTCATGGAAAAGTCCTCCAAAACTAAGGAAACCACAAATTGAGACCCAATCTCAAATCTCAATACTACAAAAACATATGGCCAAGCTCAATTCTCTTGTATAAAAGCAGAGTAGAAAGGACCCATTATGGTGACAACCCACACCCAAGTTTTTTTTTTTTAAATAATTTCTCTTGTATTTCTTTTTATCCTTATGTTTCTTTCCTGAATCAAACAAAGATTGAATGAAATTTGGTAAATTCAAATATTTTTATGACAAATGAAATGATAACTTGTATTTGCCACATGGAAACTTTGAAGAGCAACATAGTTTAAGGATAGGTCATAACCATAGAGACAAATAAAAGCAAGCAAGTCTCAATATGCTCTCTAATAATTTAGTTTGGAGCTATGAAAAGATTGGCCCATTTTAGACCAATTTAATAATGGCCATTGATTTATTTTAATTTTTTTCAATGGTTAAGATTTTAAGTTGTGTAGCTGATCAAGTTTCAATGCTATCGCCATGTCTATGGGTGTGTTTATTTCAGCTTAAAAAAATGGATTTTTTTTCTTTGTATTTTTTAAAATAGATATTTTAAAATATTATAAGTTTTTTTATATTCATTTTTTCTAAATTGAAACACTAATTTTGACATCATATAACATAAACATGCATAATGAAAATCAAAATATAGTCAAAATTGCAATTTTTTTAAAAAGTTGTATTTCAAAAATGATTTTTATGAAAATCTATTTGAAATAGCTTCAAATTAAGTGAATTTTTTGAAATTTTGATATCCAAATTTTTTTGTCAATAAAATGATGAAATACCTAAAATGACATTTTAAGAATAACTATCCAAACCAAATTTTCATTTGAAACTTTTATAAAAAGTTTCTTTGTAAATTTTTTTTACACAAAATTATGTAACACTATAAAATTTATTTTCTAAAAAATCCAAAACAAACGGTATGTTAAGCTTGGGTATAGTTGATTATTCTTTTCATTTTATTTATTAACACGTGTTGTATAATTAACTAGTTTCTTTATTTTTTATTTTTACTATTAAAGTGACTTAGTTTTTTTTTTTAAATAGTTTAGTATTGAACAAGTTTTATATTAATGTATTTTAAAATTTACATTTTCATTTACAAGTCCTAATTCAATTGCTAAATGTTAAAATTATTAGATCGAATATTTGTTGTTTCTAAGATTTGAACTGAAATATCTTATTTGTGAGTGAGTTTTATGTAGTAGCTAATATTTTTTTTAAAAAAAATATCAATAACATTTTGCCTACAGGTAATATCCAACTAAGTTACCTTATTTATCTTTTAAATCTTTTAATGAATAAATTTTGTAAGAAAAAGTGAATTCTTTAGTACACGTCTTATTTATATATGTACTGATACATCTGTTAATGTGGACATTTTCGATAAGTTCACATATAATATTTATCAATTATTCTATATTAAACACTATTTGTGCATTTATTGAAATTGTCCATCTCAACAATGTACCAGTATACATCCAAATAAAATGTGTAATACTGTTTATTAAAAAAATTAATGAATAATAGTAAACTTAAACATGTTAACAAAAAAATAAAAAAGTAACCGTAAAATCTACTCGAGTCCTACACAACTTTAGTACACTTGTTGCAATTTTGTACCATGTATGTTGGCGAATCGGTATATCTTTTCCACCTTTTATAGTTATATTATGTGATTTATATATGAATTTTAATTTAAAAATAAATAAACATAATCTGTTGCAACTTGCTATATGAGGTTGTTTAATTGGCGCAATATACACCAAAAGATACAATTTGTTTAATTACTCTACATACATTTCATTTTAGGTCAAAGAAACTATTGTTCTTTATTTTAAACATTTTCCTTTGACGAGGTCACGTTGCACAATTTAGTAATTTATCTTAACTATATTGTTCTTCGTTCTACTCTTCTTTTCTTCTACTCTACATACACGCCTCAAATATCCTAACCCGAAAAAGGATCCTAACCACATCCCAACCCCTTCTTTTCATCCTAAACCCTAAAAAAGATCCTAGAGTTTTTTCGGTTTTGATTGTTTCAAACAAACTAGTAGGAACTAATGGTGCCGTTCCTTGTGCGTTTAATGACATCGTCTACGTGAGAGATCTTCTCATTGAATGATTTGGTTTTTCATCTGAAAATATAAAAGTGATGATGGATTACGATTGCGGTACTTTTTTGTCCAGTGGGATTCCAAATTCTTCGATTGTTGCTTATTATCTCTATAATATGGTAAAATTGTTCAAGGTTTGTGATCTTAACTTTTGTTACTATCATTGCATCTTATCCACTTTTTATAACTATATTATGGGATTTATATATGAATTTTAATATAAAAATAAACAAATAAAAACTGTTGCAACTTACTATAAGAGGTTGTTTAATTGCTCCACTATACACCAAAAGATAGAATTTGTACAGCCCTGCGGAAAATTTGGAGAAATAAAATCAAATTTGGTTGTTCTTGGGTTGGTTATATTTTATTGTATGATGGGAGAGCATGCTTTTGCAGTGCTCAATAATCTACCTAAGTGTGAGGAGAATATTAAAATAAATAAATCTCGTATTTCTAAAAGCGGTATTTATAAAGAAGGTAGAAATTTCATCAATCAATTATTATCGCCTATACCGGAAAATAGGTATGTGTCATTATTTTTATTTTCTTCGACTGTTTCATTGATGTTTGAATTAAAAATATACATGTCTTTGTTGCGCAGGGCAAATTTGTCATCACTTCTTTCCCATCCTATATTTTGGGATTCGATCGTGTTGAAGTTTGAAATTTTTTATAGGATGATATATATATATATATATATATATATATATATATATATATAGGATGGATCAAATTACACTGGTAATGTTACACCACTCAATAACACTTTAACGAATACAAATTTTACAAAATCCACCGTTGGATTGAAATTTTATATCATATAGATCATCTATGTTGAGTTTTACAAAAATATAAAATTGTTTGACATGTTTTGAGACACATCAAATTATATTAGTGTAATATTTGAGTAATGTTATACTGCACTAATTAGGTGATTTTTTCTACACTGTAAAAAAACACATGAAAAAATTTATCACTTAAAACAAAAGTTAATTTCGAGTCATTCGTTAAAACATTATTGAACAGTGTAATATTATTTAAATGTTAAACCAATTTAATTTAATTTCTACATGTATTTGATACAATAATAAAATGTTGAACCTATTATAAAAAGAAATGAAAAAATTTTGATCCTTTAAAATGTAGTACTCAAACTTGCAAACAATGACAATAGAAAATGAAAATAAAAAGCTAAAAAATGGCACAAACAAGAGTTGAACCGTTGCCCCTTTAATTATAGCCGCGCTACCTAACCACCAAGATTTGAATCAAAAATTTTGGGATGGGCCGCGGCCCTCCCCGGCCCTCAAGCAGCTCCGCCCCTGCATGTGTCCCAAAACTTGTCTGTTTCGCTTTTATTTCCGATTGTTGCCACTCGGGCGGTTTGATAGAAGGAGCGGAAGAGCAAATTGGTTCAAACAATGTTGAAATCAACAGAGATCATGATCCTCCCTCTTACCCTGGTGAAGTCCCACCGACAAAGATCTTGGTGTCTTAATGTCTTCGTGTCAAAGCAGTAGTCTTTCTCAAAATGATGTCTATAAGTATGACGGTGAGTGATTGCCAATTTTGCACTTCACTAAGGCGATATTGGACATGGTAGAAAAAACAAATGGTGCGGAGGGGTTGATTTATCAAGAGATGATTACCAGAGTAAATAAAAAATTTGAAGTGAGAAATATTGCTCAAACAGCAGGACTTTACTACAGTGCAGAACAACTGCGGGAGCTCTTTTTGCTGTAGAGGATCAGAAAAAGAAGAGAGGGTATTCTGGGTCTTATTGCGTTGTAAGCTCGCTGTAGAGATCAGAAAAAGAAGAGAGGGTATTCTGGGTCTTATTGCGTTGTAATCCTTTTTTTTGGCTTTTAGCCCTCTTCTTTTCAAAAAAAATAATATATATTTAGTATGAAAAACATTTAGTTTATTTATTTTGCCTTTTAATGTTACATAATATAGTTTGTCAAAAAAAAATGATAGAAGATTAGAATATAGCTAATTAAATAATTTATGTAGTATTTAAATATATTTATTGCTAGTTGATTTTATATGTTATTAATTAGTTGGTGACGCGATTTAAACATTCGTTTAAACATTTGTTGAGGTGGACAATTTTGATAAGTTCACAAATAGTGTTTATTAATTATTTTATATGTATTAAACACTATTTATGTCCTTATTGAAACTGTCTACATCAATGGTATACCGGTATATATCCAAATAAAATGTATGATAGAACATTTATTAAAAAATTTAATGAAAATAGTAAACTTAAACATGAAACAAAAAAGTAACCGTAAAATCTACTCCTAAAGTCCTACATAGCTACAATACATTGATTGCAATTTTGTACTAGTATGTCGGCCCCATTACAGGTTTGTCTCTTTCAATCAATACATCATTTCCACCTTTTATAATTATATTATGTGATTTATATATGGATTTTAATTTAAAAATAAATAAATATAACCTGTTGCAACTTACTATAAGCGGTTGTTTAATTGCTCCACTATACACCAAAATATACAATTTGTCCGGGCTAAAAGACCCTTACAAAAAGGGAAGCTTACATGTTACGTTTAAGTGTTCTATTGTACTAATATGTGTAATATGGAAAAGAATTGTAGCGTAGAAAATCCACATTAAAAAAGGTAAAATTTTAGCTTTTCATATGAAATTTCAAATATTCATAATGTAGTTATGAAAGTAGTATTAGGATGTAATTTGATCGGATTTAATTTGATCGGATGTACATGTGAAAAAATTTACGGTTATAATTCATAACAATAAATCAAGGTTGTCAGAACCGGACAGGTTATCGAACCGGTGAGTTTATTGGTTCAAAGTTCGATGGTCGGACCGGAGTCGGACCGTTTTTAATTATATATATATATATATATATTTTATAATATATAAAATATATTTTAAAAAAAATGCATAATATTCCAATTTTAGGTGAACTAATTTAACTTCTTCAAAAAAATTGCATAATATTCAAAGTTTTAATTTTATATTAAGAAACAATACACAAGAAATAATATAATAATCATATTCTTTGTCAAAATAAATATAATATTTATATTTCACACTCTAGAAATTAAATCCACTCAACAAATTTCTCATACTTCTTAAATTTTATTTTTCAAATATACTTCTTAAAAATTAAAATAATAGAATAATTATTTTTATTTATACTAGCATGTGAATTAAAATGACATAATTAACAAAAATAATGAAATGCACTCACGTTTTTTTGCAAAACACTCAACCTAATATTTTTTTCTTTTTAATTATACAATCCTTGAAACATACTAGTCTATTTGGTGGAACATATTGGATCAGTAAAAAAGAAGCTCAAGCCTATTTATTAGTTAACCCTAAATTTGCTATGTGTGCTAAGTTAAAAAAAAGAAAGGAGCTGTGTTCAACAGAAAAGAAAGGAAGCAGCCGTCCAGTATCACTCATCAACACCTTCATCCTTTTGTTTGATTGAAAACAATGAAGCCATCTTTCAATTTTGTTTCTTTCTTTATCTAACACTCAACATACATTTACTTGTTATGGTGAATTGAATTGAACTTTCATGTTTCATGTTAAAGCTACATGTTAATCTTTTTTCATTCTTCTAATTTTTTTCCTTCTTCTTCTTCTTCTTCTAATAAATCTAATAGCTTGAAGGATTCTAAATCTGAAAACCAGATCTAAATCTAAATCGATTTTGTTTTGATCTGTTTTACAATTTTTATCCGGTTCGGCGCCGATTTTCGGTTTTTTATCCGGTTCTTTATCACAACGGTTTAGGGGCCTACTCGGACCGGATTTAGGTTCGGTGCACGGTTGAACCGGCCGGTCCAGATAAATCTCAATGCGGAAAATATATAAAATGAGAAATTTAGAATATTGTGGGGGTAAGAGAAAGACTACTTGTGGGTATAAAGAAAAACTTTTATATATGTGATTTTCTATTAGTTTGGGCTTAACAATACCGGCTCATTATCTAATGAGAGTTACTTTTCGCGCCCCTAGAATTTCTCACTCACTCCCAAAAATTATCTTAATACCCTTCTCGCCAAGCATTCAGTGCCCGCATCCCAGAAGACGGGCGTGAAAAATATGTGACTGTTTGACCATCCTTAAAATGCAACTATCCCCCTTGAGCAAGATGACTTTTCAAAAACGAATGATATAATAAAATTACAATTTTAAAAGATTGGCATTTTATTAGAATGAAGTGTCGGTTATTAGAACGTAATGTGGATTGTGATATTCATTGTCCGCTGTGTGAAGAGGAGGTAGAAGACGATGTACACACCTTCTTCACGTGTGCTTCTGCTCGGTCTAGCGGGCAAGCAGCCGCACTATCATCTGTGGTCGAGTTGCGTTTGATCATAGGAATGAGTGGTTTGCTGTTCATAAGTTGTGAAGTCATGACGATAATGATGTCCCAATTTTAAACACAGATCGGTGGGAAAAGCCTCATATAGGATGGTTAAAATGCAATGTAGATGCAGCGTTTTTGTCGGATTGGGAAGGACAACTATGAGTGCATGCTTCCGTAATAGTTCTGGTGAGTTTACTGTTGGACTTACACAGTGGCAACATATGACTTTATCAACAGAGGAGGGAGAAGCATGAGCGTTACTGCAAGCCGTGAATGAAGCCAAACACAGAGGTCTCGAACGAGTCAAATTCGAAAGTGATTCTCAAGTGTTGGTTGAAGCCATTCGCACAAAGCGGCAAGACAATTCAGAGTTTCTCTCAATCGTTAATGATATTATTCTTACTGTGTTATCATGTGCAAACTTTGAAGTTAAGTTTGCTATGAGACAAGTGAATTCGGTTGCTCATACTTTAGCTAGGGCGACCAATTCCTAGACTAATTTCCATAGATTTGAGATTATTCATTCATGTATTGAATCTTTGATAATTAATGAAATGCATTAAGTTTGCTTGGTTCAAAAAAAAGATTGTCATTTTATAGAGATTAAATAAATATATATGATTCACAAGTCACAACAACACAATTTGCTCTACTACATACTGTTGCTAAGCTGGCTAGTTTCTTAATTTTTCTACATCTCTTTAGCAAAAACTAACCATGAATCGAATGTCTATGTAAAATCTATTGTTCCGTATAATTAAATTATTTTCTTTTGATATGTAATAAAAATTTAGATAAGTTAGATATCATGTATTCTTTGATAGACCTCGAACTCAAAAATGCTTGTAGAATGTTGCCACCTAACTCCTTATGAGGTATGAGTCAACTCATTACTTACTAACCCAACTTCTATCACTATATAATTAAACTTTTTACTTAACCAAGCATGCTAGTGAATCTCAAATCCCGATTTATATATTTATGTTTTGGTTTTCCTTATGTTTACTTCACTTGAGGTAATCATATAAATATTAATAAATTAAATATGAACACATCTTTCGGTTGTGAGGAGTCGATTCTCTTCTACTAAACTCGTCTCCACTTGGCCCAATTCTTGAATTCTAATCCTTATAAAAATGAAAAGATCTCTAATGAGATCAAACACAAAATTTGAGTCCTCATCTTTTTGAACTATAAATAATCTCTAATGAGATCCTTATATTTTAATAGTCTCATTCTGTAGAGATTAAATAAATAATCAACCTAAAGTATATATATGACTCAGACTCACAAGTCACAACACAACACAACTTGCTCTACCACGTACTGTTGCTAAGCTGGCTATAGTTACTTAGTGATGGGGTCTAATATTAATCAGGCAAAGTTTTTACAAATAGAAGGAGGTCCCCAATAGTAAATGGTCCTCATACTTATGCATCACGATTCACACGTGAAAATGCAAGCTGCAGAGCAAACAGAATGCAGGCAAGTTCCATCAAGTTCTTGGGCCATGAATGAAAGCCTTTTTCAACTTTGCGGGTCAATATCTCTATATTTAGTACAAACCTTTTTTCTTTGATTTTTCCTTTTGCCACCCTATGGATTACTCGCGCGCTCTACGAAATGATCAAAATACTCTTTCATGGCTTAAGTACGGATGTAGAAAAAATGAGTAATTTTAAAAAATGATGTCCACTACTTAAGTCACGGATGTTATAATTGTAGGGTGTTTTTGGGGAGTATCCGTAGCACGAGTCACGGACAAGGGCATTTTTTCGTATGGCGCACCCCAAAAACCATAAGGTGGCAAAAGTAATAATATTTTCTTTTGATAAAATTTAATATAAGCCATACCTTTGTTTCACATATAATATATGTGATGAAATGAATGGCCTAAATACGAAAAGAATTTCTCAGAGCTCACCTTATTACTGCATCTTAATTTTTCTATATCCTTTTAGAAAATATTAACCATGGATTGAATGTCTATGTAAAATCTATTTAGAAAATATTAATCATGGATTGAATGTCTACATAAAATCTATTGTTCCGTATAATTAAATTATTTTCTTTTGGTATGCAAATAAAAATTTAGATATGTTAGATATCGTGTATTCATTAATAGACCTCGAATTCAAAGAATGCTTGTACAATGTTGTTTCCTCCTTATGGGATATGAGTCAACTCATTACTAACTGAACCAACTTCTATATATCACCGTATAATTAAACATTTTACTTAGCCAAACATGCTAATGTTTACTTCACTTGAGGTAATCGTATAAACTTGAATAACCAATATATGAACACATCTTTGGGTTGTGAGGAATGAGTTTTCTTCTAATAAACCCATCTCCATTTGGTCCAATTCTTGAATTCTAATAAAAATGAATATATGTCTCTAATGAGATCAAACATAGAATTTGAGTCCTCATCTCTTTGAACTATAATTTGAGTAGTTTTTTCCTCCTTGTTTGTGCTAAATAACCACCCATTTAAAACCTAAAAAATGCTTAATTAGCACACACCCCTACCCCCCACCCCAAGTGCAATGAGCCCACTCTCCATCCACTTGAGTAGCAATATTGCATCACATGCTTTTAAAATACTTTTGATACGACACTCAATGTATAAGAACAGTTTGCAATCCATGTGATTGTGAGAAAGAATTGGAACTATAATAAGATTTAAATAAGCAATGATCAAAAGTGCAATGTTCTTTTCTTATCTTCTAGTCACTGCCTTTTTAATGCCGACAAATTGCATATCTTATACAATATTTTGTTCAAAGATTCACAAAGAGATCATCATCCATATCTATCTATAGTCCCCAAAAAAAGTGTTGTTTGTCGTCTAGTTAAGCCGACTTCTTAATATAATCACTTTTCCATTCTTGCACTTTCCATTTTGGGTTATTATATGTACGTACCTCAATAGTACCAATCACTTCTAGACAAGTGCCAACTAATATGATGCAGTGCAAGGCAACAACCACGTTTATATATCATCTATAATCGAATTTCTTTTAATACATCAGCCAGCAATAAAGATTAAAAGGTTTGACACGGTGGCTTATGAGATCATTGAATCTATATTATGAGCATGATAAAAATTGCATTTTGGTACAAAATTTACATATTTGATGTATCGAAGACGCTATTCATATATTTAATACTGTATTTTAAAGTTTTGGGCGGAGATTGTTACCCTAAATTAGATTATTTAAACAACTTATATAAGACCAATCTAATAATCTTCAAGACATTAGTGAAACATTAGAGAAATTGGACTACCTCCCAAATATGTGAAGAATCAAACTCATACATAAATATATATTGCTATATTTATTTATTGAGTTAGTCTAATATGTGCAATATTGCATATGTTAAAGCAACTAAAAGTAATAAAAAAATTATTAAAAAACAACAATTATTTATTAAAAAGTTATATATTTAATATAAAATGCAAAAGTTACAATACAAACTATTTTGAGCTTCTTAATACGTGCAAATTTGCATATGATAGAAAAACTCCTATTTATTTCGGTACATTATATTACTATATTTTATTATATATAATTTATTTTTATTATATGTATATATGTAATATTAGTGGTAGATTTATTCATTATATTACATTGACTAGCATAAGATATATAATTGAAACATCAACTCTATAGGAGTTGGATCATATGTCTAGGTATATTATTCTTGAAAAGGTAACTTCAATTCTAAGTGTGAACATTTAGAATCAATCAATAAATGGGATGTAGATTAGATATGGTCTATATATCCATAATAGTTGTTGCAACATGTTAATGTTTTAACTCTAGGCAACCTAACTTTGGTAAAATGAAATTAATATGTCATGCTAGGTCCCCTCCACATATGAATTCTCTATTGTAGTTGCGTGAAACAGTTATAGATCTTCATCGTCCGATCTAAAATAATAGTCGGTATAATTTAAAATGAATATATTAGCTAGCATGTGCTATTTAAGTCCTCCTATAACTAGACCAAAAGAAGTTAAAAATCAAAGCAATTGAAAATTCTAAACTGGACTTTCCCTATATAGAAGGGAAGAATGAAACTTAGATCAGCTGGTCAAAAAAAAGGAAATCTTAAGAAAACAAATGACATCACTCCATTTCCTATCCTTTCTCTGGTTTGGTCAGTGTCATTTATTTTAGTAGTTACTTAGAATAGCTCAAAAGTGATTATCTAAATAAGTTTAAGATGAAGACTGACGAGGCTTCTGAATGAATAAAAGAAGTCAGATAAAGCAGACCATGCCTAAAAGTTCAGAATGAGAGTGATGTAGAAATATACTAATATTAATAACCAACTTGCTCTTTCCAAAAATATAGCCAACTTGCAAACTCCATATTTATTATCAAAAGAAAGAGAAAAAGAGATATCTATGAGATAGGTAACTCATTCATTATATTGATTCATATGAGTTATTAAGTGTTTCTCTCAAAGTCAGAAGACACTAAATACTATCCTTGAGGGAGGGGGGGGGGGGGGGGGAGAGAGCCTAGTGGGAGCTGATGTTTCTGGACCCTAATGCCAATTCGCCCATAAGTCTTTTGTCCCTTTTCCTTTACTTTCCCTTACCCCATTCAACAAAGCTCCTTAAAGTTAAAGTAAATAAAGGAGAGTGAAGACAACAACAAAAGATATAGACACAAACACAAGAAATCAAAGCAGAAACTGTCTAGTAGCTAGCAAGAAAGAGATCATGAAGATCCAATGTGATGTTTGTGAGAAAGCTGAGGCTTCCATGTTCTGTCCTTCAGATGAAGCTGCTCTTTGTAATGGATGTGATCATACTATTCACCATGCCAATAAGCTTGCAACCAAACATGCTCGTTTCTCTCTTGTCCACCTCAACTCCAAAGACTACCGTCTTTGTGATATCTGCCAAGTATGAATATATCAGTTACTACTTAAGGTTTTAAATATCAGTCGTGGTACCAAACTACCAATCGTTAGTTGGTTCAGTGGCAATTGGCGCTGAACTTCGCAGGGAGGACCACGGTTCGATCCCCTGCAGCTGCGATCAGGAGGGGGCTGGAACCACATGATGTCAAAACTGCAGTCGCATCAAGATCTTTAATATTTTAAAGAATTGTCATCAAATGTGACTGCAGCGACATCAAATACCATGATGTCGTGATCCAAATCGAAGTCACAAACTCTTTTAAACCTTATTCATCATTCTCATAGAATTTTTCTCTTTTTCTAATGTGGGTTTTTGTTGCAGGAGAGGCGTGGATATCTATTTTGCCAAGAAGACAGAGCGATTTTATGCCGAGAATGTGACATTCCAATCCATAAAGCAAATGAACATACACAGAAACATAACAGGTTTCTTCTATCTGGTGTGAAGCTTTCAAACAATTCTTTGGACACAGATTCATCATCTACCAGTATTGGCTCTGAAACAAGAAACTACTCTAGTAGATCAAAAGCAAACATAATACCAAGATCAGTTTCCAATGAAAATGTCAGTTCTTCTTGCAAGATTGAAGATAATATGGCTAGTGATACTGGTTCTGCTTCAACAAGCAGCATTTCTGAATACTTGATTGAAACCATACCCGGTTACTGCTTCGAAGATTTTCTTAATGCTTCATTCCCTCCTAATGGTTTCTGTAAGGTTTAAAATTTGTTCTACACTCTTACATAGTTATTATTATTAAGATATTTCAATATTAAATAGTTTTAAAGAAAGTTACAAAGATATTTGTGAAGATATATTTGAAAATAATATTAGAGTAGTAGTTATTAAGATCTTATAATTATGTATCTTGGAGAATATTGAAGGACTAATTCTTGTTCTGGAATTGTGTTTGTTTATGCAGAATAATTATTCGGCATTTCAGTACCAAGATGTTCAAGCTAGCAAGTTTTTGTTTCCTCAACCTCAAGTAACATGTGTACCTCTAGCACAGAAGATTCAATCAGCTCAACTAATTATTCCAACTCCTTCTAACATTGGTTCAGTGGTTGGAGTTAAAGAAATTCCAAAAGTGAACACTTTCAAAGGGAACTCAAAATGGAAGAAAAATTATGGATGTACAGTTCCAGTAAATGGTGCTACATTCATAAAAAAATCTAAATATTCTAGATAATTAACTGTTTGTAGAAATCTGTTGGAAAATATCCCTTTTATTTTGCTTTCTGCATTTCCTTATAATTCATTTTTTATATTCTGTTTCTCTGCTATGTTTTTCAAATTCATATCTACTGTTTTGGTCTCATATTTATCTTAACTTACAAAACCTTAAATTAAAGCTACTCCTATGGAGTTTCTAGAGGATTTTTTAGGTACTCTTAACAGTATGCTTAGTACTAATAAAATTGTTTTGTAAAAGAAAAAGTGTCAGTAAGATCTTCTTCAGCAACTCTAACTAGGGATCTTTTGAGATCTTTATAGATAGCAATGTTAAAATGAAGACAAAAAATAAGCGTGTGGACTATTTAATGATATTATGGCTGTACTCTGTAGTGTATAGTGGTGTAAAATATCATATGATAAAAAGATAAAATTTTAGGACCATTGAATATTATAAACATATTTTTTTGGAATTCCAATGGTACCAAAGTCCAAAAACCATCTATATCAATAGTACACCCAATATTAATGAGATAGATACATAATATAGAAGAAGAGAGAAGGGGAGAGGAGTTGAAAGGAGATGATTCAGATCTCTTTCGACATATCCTTGATCTTCGGCATACTATACTGCATCTCATAGACTATCATCCTTGTTACCCCGGCCCTACTATGTATACAAATACCCCTCTCATCATGTAGTAAACCTCCAATATCTGTCGAACAATAACTCCTTTTCGACGCCTCATCCTTAAGACGAAGCAACTTTGATGGAGGAGCAACCCAATTAATATCATCACATTAAAATGAGCATCCACCTCCACAACTCGGTTATTCGAGTAAAGCATGTTTACCACGAAATCCCAAGGTTTAAAATGAGCATCTGAGTTTAGATCACGAACTCTATGGTGGCACCATCTCTAATCTCTATAGCTAATAACATATGTTGTAGTCCAAACAGCATCACGCTGAGGTCCTTCAACTGATCTATGTGTTCGATTAAGTTGTGATCAAGCCATTCAACCCAAATACCAAGGATCTCCCAAACCTCACTTTGTCATTCTTACATTAATAAGTATACGATCAGAGAGAGCTTGCCGAATGAAGAGTCGAACACTTTCAAGAGAATCAATATACCACACAGGATGCCAAGAAGTATTGTCGTTCTTGTTAAGAAAGCCACTTAATATATGATCAACACTAGCTAGAGAAAATGAACTCAACCTACTATGTGATAATCAAATATCATCCACCAAATCTAAAATTCTTGTATGATTATCAGTTCAAGTCCTTTAAGCGAATAGTCTTAACATCGTCAGTTGCCTAGTATCAATGCTCTTTTATGTTACGCCAGAAATTAACAACGGCTTTCCACAAACATGAACCGATATGACAAACCACCACCTTACCGTTCCGAATCTCGCCATGCCCAATTTGTAAAAATGAGAATTTGAACCAAAACTCGAATCTCCTATCTTTAACAAATCATTCATTTGATAAATTATGAATGTCATAATATATTTTTAAACTCTATGAATGACAAATCATCAACGAAATTCTTGTATGATTGAATATTGGAGAATGTTTCATCAAATCCTTCAAAGTGACATTACTTTATTGAAGAAAGGATGTCATGAACCCAATGTGAGGGTTTATACAAGATTGAACAATGGAATTCGCTACAACTCGTTTTGATCGGATGAATGAATGAATTAAGGTTTAAGTGTTACAAGCAGTATTTATAATAATAGTATTGTGGTCATAAAAAAGGTAATTAAATTAGATTAATCCTCTTCCTCTTCCTGATACATATACGCCATACTCGCAAATAATTGCTTCCGATTTATTGACCAAAAAGTAAAACATTTTCCATTGACAGTATATGTTAATTTGATTGATTGAAAATCTTGATAATAAAAATTAAAAGAAATAAATTCAGTTTAAATTCTATCCAAGAAAAGAGAGTCAAGAAAAACCTCACTGCTCTTATACGCAGCAAATGAATAAAGAGAGGATTCTCAACAAAATTCTACCATACATTGTTCATATGTACTTCAGTGGTGCTGTTTGCACCTTTCCCCTTTTCTACATTCTTTCTCCGTACCCCTTTTGTTTTCCCCTATTATACAGTTTCCCCAGGGGTAGTTTAAAAGAAAGAAGATATTTTGATTACATACAGGCAAACTAATAAAAGAATTGCACCCGCAATTGCATGGGATATATTAATTCAATGTGATAGATCCCTGCAAACCATAAAACAGCCAAGCATTAAAATCCGTTAATAATTTTACATCATTTCAATAGACAACATAGAAATGTTTTAAGAAAACAGCAAAAACCTCTGTTAATAGGGTCAAGATGTAAAAGCAAAAAGTCTATCTGTAATATTTGTGCGGCATATAGGACATTCAGAACAAGCTAGTGAACAAGATTTACACACTGCAAAAGCAAACAAGAGGCTGTTAGTATTCTTGCAAAAAAACGTAAAATTGCCAAGAACCTGAGGGGAAGAGTTACAGACATATATTGCAAATACTTACAACAAAAATGTCGGCATGGAAGAAGAATAGCAGCAGTAGGAGATTCAAAACATACTTTACATATATGGGAATTGGTGTCACCATTCCCAGGGTACTTGAGTTCTTTTTCCTTCATCTCTTGCATGCGTGCCTGAAATCACAAAATTGCAACTCAAAAAGGGTCTCTCAGCTGACCTTTCTGGCACAAAACATAAATTTTCCAGCAAATGCAAAAGAAACTGTGCACTTAGTCATCAGATCCAATTATCCAATTATACTCAGGTGATCCAATTGCTAGAATATTTAGAAAATACCTTCAGATACGTTTATTGTTTCTAAGAAAAAGAATATATCAGAGTAAATAACTTGGTGTTGCTAGTATTCCTTGGGATGGCCCAAATTATTAGTATAACTAGGACCATTGGGTGGGTTAGTATTTTGTTATAAAATTAATTTCCTGTTGGCCAGTCTAGATAGAAAATCAGTTCAACATTTTCTAGGACAAACACTAAAATAACTGTAGTATGGTGTTACCTTGAGGCGCACAACCAGGGTTTCTTCCTTCGGAATTTCACCATGCGGTTTTGATACATCCACAAGCTGCTCCTTGGATACAAAATTACAGTCATTGTCGTTAGTTTTTTTATCGTTTATGTTTTCAGCCCCATCAATTTTCTTATCGTTAGATTCTGGGACAGTTCCGCCTTCTTTTTTTAACTTAGCAACAAGGACCCACATATTAGCTAAATCGTTCTCTAAGGCTTCTTCTCTTTTCTTGGCTTCTTCAGCCTTTTTCCTGAACTCCTCTTCCACAAATTCCTTCTCAGATAATGCAGCCTCCAGAGCTGCCTCTCGCTGTTTCCTGGCCTGCAGTTCCAGCCTCAAATCATCAGCATCAAGACTCCATGACTCAAAGTCATCTTGACCACCTCGGCTAGAAATCCTTCCCTTCCTCCCAGATCTTGCATCACTGTACTTACGGTTAACACCATTAACCGTTTGAACGACAGCACGGGAGTTGGCATGGTCTCGTGCAGTCATCAATTCTTTTTCCAACTTTGCATTCTGCAATGAGAGTTTTGTCACTTCCCCAGCCAAATTCTTCAGTTCTACAGCAGCAGCAGAGGCCAATTCTTTGGCATAAGAAGCTTCTTCAGATAGTTTTTGATTCTGCACATGCAACCCACTATTCTCTTCTGACAAGTGAACTTGCTCTAGCTTAAGTTTTTCATTTTCAATTTCCTGAAAAAAGGAAGAAAAATGTCAGTTTAGTGCAATCAAATACAACATTGTATCATCATTCAACAGCCTTAGGAAAGATGATAAATTACAGTCCCAGCAAGTGATTTCATAAGTAATAAAAAATGCAGGGGAAGTGTCTTTACAAGCATAGGAAAAAAGTACCACTAATGTGTTCAAAAGTGAAGTGAACAAAAAACAATGGAACTTAATAAAAAACATATAATCCATCCAACTGTGCTACTTGAATAGCAACCAAATCTCGATTACCTGGGATTGTATCTTCTTTTTTAACTCATTAATGTGTTCTCCTGATGCAAATTTTTCAGAAGATAATGATGTACCGCTAGAACTTGCTGCCAGTTGCTGCTCAAGTTGTATCAACTTTTGTTGCAACTCTCTGTTTTCAGAACACTGTTGACAAAATAAAATTCAAAAGCGAGGCTGTCAAGTACAGAATTTCATAATTGTATGATGTACACATAAGCAATACAAATTTTAGGAAGGAAACCCCAATAAAGGACGGCATATGGATTCAAGTAAACTCTGTAGTCTGGAGAGAAGAAAAAGATAACCGAATAAAAAAGGGATGCTAACCGAATAATTATATGAGAGGACACATACCTTATCATTTAGCTGCTCCTGAAGGACACGGTTGTCTGCAGATTTAATCTACAGATGTTTTGAAAAGACATTAAGTATGGTAAAAAAGTGAAAGTGTCAACCAAGGTGTATGCTGAATATGTCCAAGTATAATTCAAAGAACAATTACAAGTGCGTACAAAAATCGGAATTTTGGAACTATGCAAATAACTGCCCAAGAAACACTCTAACATTGCTAAAACACTACTCACCTCCAACTCAAAGGCTTTTTCATTACACTGGGTCATTAATCTTGACACCGTCTGTCATAACAAACCCACAAAGAAAAACAATTGCATGATTGAGCATTATTAAAGCATTTACATAAAATGCGGCTTCAAATCTGTAATATTGGCTAAATACCTGCTGCATTTCAATTATTGATGAATTAGCCATAGAAGATTCACTGGTCTCAGTTAATCTTTGTTCTAACAACCTCATTTGCTTCCTTTTATCTTGGATTTCACGTTCCAAGGTCTCGATCTGTAATTGACAAAGCATTTCCTAAGAAAACATGATGCATCGAAACCCCAAATATTTTCACCAAAACTGCTTAGCATAAAAAAAAAATTGATAACACTCTAGGTATGTACTCCCTCCGTCCCAAAATATAAGCAAAAGTGAGTCAAAGAAACTTGATGTATTTGGTTCAAAATTTGGACCAAATACATTCACTTTTGTTGACCAACTTTTGCTTATATTTTGGGACAGATGGAGTATGTGCATTAGTGGAAATCAGACCTAAGACTATGTTTGGATTGATGGAACAGAACGGAGCAGAATAAGATGGAATAAAATGGAATGGAGTGGAACGGAGCGGAATGGAACAGAGATTCCATTCCATTGTTTGGATGTATTATAAGGGAAAAGAACTAATATCACATTCCATTGTTTGGAAAGTGGACGGAAAGGAATGAGTTATAATTATTTAATTCCATTTTCACCCTTTATTTTATTTTTTTACAAAATTTTCACCCTTTATAAAAAGCATAATATGTTGAATCTCTATATTATTTGTCATCATCTAGACCATACAAATAACAGGATCCACATTCATGCTAAAAGAACAAGTTGCGAGCCACATTGTATTTGTCCTTAAAGTCAATATGTGTTCACTTGATTTATTGTTTAATAAGAATACAAAATAATTTGTATAAATAGATCACAGCGCAAGCACAAATAATTATAAAGGTGGACTGAAATTACAGACATACACAACACAACCACATCCAAACACTTGCAACCAATATAATACTACCTAGACTTCCAGAATCAAAACAAAACCCGTATAAGAAGAACCGCTAAACTAACATGAGTATAAAAATTAAAAATGATGTCTAAGTCGAGTATGAATGTCTACATCGAGTTGCAGAAGAGTTGAACTGTTGAAGCACGAGCAATGAAGAAGAAAAAGTGAATGAAGAGAAGCAAAAGCAAGGGTAGAAGAGTAGGGACAAAATTGAAATTGTATTATTAATGTGTTCCATTCCATTGGATACACCCCAAATTGGGAGGAATGAAAAATTGAAGGATTGAGTGGTATAGGATGGAATTGGTTCCATTGGGTTCCATTTCATTCCATTGGTTTTTTGCAAATCCAAACAATGGAATCTTATTATATACTTTTCCATTCCATTCCACCACATACCACCAATCCAAACATAGCCTAACAGTATATAGAAAGGTTGGAGAGACCTTTATTGGACTTTATTTTTCTTTCATGCCAATACATTTAAGTGAAAATATGTTTGAAAACAAGGAACCATACCTGACTTTTGAATCCATCAGGGTCATTTACAGATTGTTCTATCAAGCGCTTCAGAGTGCTGGTACTGAAAGCAATGTCGCCAGCTAGCATCTTGACTTGCTCAACAAGAAGATCCATCTGATCGGACATCGTAACCCCACCCTACAATTCAACGAGCAGCACATGTTACAATTTTGAAAGAGTGCTGTGCAATGATAAACCACTTAAAGTAAGAAACGTCGGTGAAACATAATACTCAAGTCAGCACATCCACTCAAGCATTTTACACTACGGTTTTGCTAAGTTGTATCACATATCTGATATCTGATAGCAGTCCACTGACATCAATGCCCTAGAATGTTAAACCTCAAACAGGCCAAATTTATTACTCAGGGTATTGACATCAATAGAAGGCAAATGCCAACTTGACCCTTGATAAAGTGTTAAATGGCTAATTTTAAAACCAGACTCCAGACTGATCCCAATATAGATTGGGTGGTCCACTCACCACACTACCACTTTGTGACAGCTTCATTGTGATTACAATTATTTTAAAAAGATTGAGACAAGTGATACGAAATTAAGATTGGAAGTAACAATATTGGTGAGGGGGAATGAATTTACTGGTGCCAGTTTTGTTTTGCTGATCAGTTCACCAGCTTGTGTTGATTCAGTAACAGTACTGCTAGTTGGGGAGAATTCATCATTCCATCTACTTGATGACCTTTTATGTCTACCATCATGAAAGAGATGTGATGACACAGCAGAAGCATCTTTTTTACTCTCATTTTCAACCAACAAACCATCACGAAAGGCATCAAGTTTCTGGAAAAATAAAAAACAAAATAAATATTATATGCTTTGTAATACTTAAAGAAGGACGCGCAAAGAAAGTTCATCTGACAAAAGATATCATTCAGATATGCAATAATATATCCATGAAAACAGATAGTTTAGCCCACAGTCAAAATCCAACTCGACCTAAAAGTGTAAGGTGTTAAAAGGACACCATTGAATGGTGCACATGAAACCCCTAGTCAAGTGGTTTGAGTTCAGACACTGAAGGAGTTCCATATGTCCAAGATTCAATCCCTAATACTAACATTTCTTCCTCCCCCTAAATAAGTAACTTCAACTTGATAACACAATCATGGTGATATACAGGGAAAAGGCCACACCGAAGCAAATTATCATAAACAACTTCAACTTGATGGTTCAAACCTTTAACTTCCCAATTACAAGGAGGCAACTTTAACAATTGCGCCAAGTCTCTACAGAGTTCTAGCGAGGAAGAAAAAGAAGGATAACACAATCTAGACTAGTTAATTAAAGGAGTAGCTTACATCTTCCTCGCCAAAAGAGTGACTTCTCTGGTGGTTAGGAACATCAGTAAGATATCCAGGAATTGTATTCTTTGAGGAAACCAGAATGAGTTTGGTTAGTCTCTGAATCCTACTCATAAGAGCAGCCTTCGCATCTTCCTCTTCTTCCAATCTTGATTGCATTTTTACTTGACCTTCTTCCAACTACTCGTATAACAGCACAATATATAATAAAATATGGTTAGACAATCACAAAATCCTGTTCAACAATCACCACATGAAATGAACACCAGACAAAGCTAAAAACCTTCTGCTTTAAGGTCATAATCTCTTCATGACTGACGCCAACTAGCATTCCCTGCTTTAGTTGATCAAGTTCTAGTTTGAGAACAGAAATTTCTCTCTGGTATTTCTTAATAAGAGACTTTTCATCAATAATCTGCAACAAATAATACCACCGTGAATCAGGATTCTCAAGTATATGCCTATAGACATGCAATTGTATATATAATTAATAGTTTGAGTCGACCTTATTACGTGACGCATATATTTCTACTCGTTTCGCTCTGCTGGCAAACTTCAAAGTATTATGAGTTTCCTCCATATTGCTGGACGCTGGAGTTATAGTGCATATAAGCTGAAATTTTCATTTTCATGTTACAACAAATGTTAATAAGAAACTCGTGTGCAGACAGACAGTCTATCACATTCTGTTCCAATCATGGTATAACATTACTTAAGTAGCATATTGGAATATAATGACAATCTAGAATAATAGAGAGTTAAAAGTGACAGCAAAAGTTACAGTTAAACAATCAAATTACTTAAAATGCCATATAATTCCAAACTCACTGAAACATGGCCATGCCCACTAAGAGAAGATTGCAGGAGACGGGTTAGCTTTGAATCTCGATATGGTACATGGGAAGCCTTCCCCTCGCTCAACTTTCCTATAACCTTCATTGAAATCACAAAATCAGGACATTAACTCATGCCACCACAAGAAGGAAAACAAAAATAAATGTGCATGAAATTTCATCAATCCCAGCACACACAAAAAAGACTGTTATTTGAAAGATTCATTGTGACATGACAAAACTTCTCCGTAGCAAAAATATAGACATTGTATGACACCTACTGTTCCAAGTGTCAGAAGACTTTTGTTGATGTAAGACCCTTCTTTTCTTCTCAATCCAGTTGTTTCAGTTTTTGAACTTTCAGATCCAGCCAAATCAATCAAGTTCTGAACATAAACAAAAAATAAAAAATGAAAATAATGATCCAAATTTCCAATTTATATAAATATGAAAATTTCAGTTAAGTCGTAAATAATTTTTACATACAAGCTGAGAGAAGATCACTCCATCATACTCATCACCGTGAGCACTGCTCTCAATCATCTGTAAATGTATTAGATGACGATGGAGCTTAGATTTATACATCAAAATAAAATTAAATAAATTAGAAATATATTTTGATGCACTGTTGAGGCTTGATTCTTGACAAAAGTCAAAATACATTAATTGAGAAATAAGTAAACACTTTGGTCTTTAAATCATTAATCAGCTCCAACATGCATGTATAAAAGGAAAGTGCAGCAATCTGCTTAGACATTTGAAAATGGATATGTTTAATAACAATTTTAACACTGTCATAGCAAGCATGTTTACCAGGGTAAATATTGTGTGACTCCGGCTGCTAAAAAGATTAAAATTATTCGATCCAACATGACGATGCTCTGCCACAAAACAGAAACAGGCTTACTAAAAGATGCTTCACAGAAAAACATTATACACTAGTAATATATTATCTATTATTGGAAAACAATTGGGAGGAAATGTGTAACTATCATTATCAATATGTAAGTACCTTCTCCAGCAGCAATAAAAGAAAGGGCATGTCCAGGAGATAGGACAACTTCTTCCTTTATACCCTCAACATAAGTTCCCTACAAGCCAACATCAATAATTGAACAAAACCCCAATTAGACTTAACTAAACAATGAGTGATCCCAACTTCTAAATCGACAAAAAAATTCTAGATACTCTTCAGATCATAAATCCCATAATTGACTTTTATTTAATGAAATTCTAACCCATTATTTTAACATGAAACTGAATATTTTTATGAAAGAGGACTGTTAAACATCAATATTCTGACAATGAACACCCTCACTGATCCATGCAAAATCACATATACTCTATTCCAAGATGAATGGAAATATAAATGGTCATACATTGCAGACCAAATAAAAACAGAACGAGAGAACCATGATTACAGGTAGATAAAAAAATAGATTAATAACAACAGTAATAAGATTTCAATCAAGATAAGAGTATAATGAGAAACCTGTGAATCTTCTCTGACCCGTAAATTTTGACCGGTTGGGTCAAGCAAATCATTTATCACCTGAAACCAAGCAGATACAATCACCATATACCCATTAAAACATATATTTTGGAAATATGGCCGACAAAAAAGAGACAATATGCATGCAATAATATGACACACCGTGAATAATGGTCATCGAAGGGAAAAAAACAATAGACCATGTTCAGCATAAACATGATTTGGCAATAATGTTCAGTTATTACCTCATTGTATATTTCTAGATATGACACTCGGAGTAAGAATTCTCTTCCTGGAGTCTGCAGCAAAAATATAATTAGATATAGATGGGATACTTCGAATCATGGCAAACTGAAGCAGCAATAAATAATTGACAATCAGGACATAGAGCTCAGGTATCCTTGTAAGAAATAAGTAATAATTAAATGGAGCACAAAGATGGCCAAACACATGGGGAAAGGGAGAGTGATGCGTACACTGCCACACACACACACAAAGAGAGAGAGAGAGAGAGAGAGAGAGAGAGAGAGAGATGGCAATTGTGACAAAATGGTACAGAGACATCCTGGTACTTCATTGAACATGTGTAATTTAAAATATCAATAATTACTAAGTTTGCAAGAAAGCTTACATCTTGGATCATGCTGAAAACATCCTTTATAGCTAATGGTATTATACCAGGAGAATTTTGATCACCCTGCATATATTATTATTGGGAAAATAAGTTAAAAACACAACTCAAAAGATCACACCTGCGTAGAAAAGTATGCCAATAAGATACTGCAGACCACACACAGAAAGACATGTGAAATCAAATTAGGGATGGCAAAATGGATTGGGTCCGTTGGGCCGGCCCGCTTAGCCCGTTATTTTTGGCGGGGTTGGGTTGAGATTTTGAACTCGCCATAAGTTCAATCATGCAAATCCTTTTCAATGGCTGACTGGCATTAAAATACAAAATATTCTCCACTTTCCTATGTATCATGTGTTAGGACTTAGGATTCCAAAGACATAACAGATTTTATTAAAAATTAGGAAATAACGAGAGCAGGCTCTCCTACACTTGTTATAAAACCAATCAAAACTGATATGCCAAAGATGATTTCTAAGGGAGTGGAAGTCTTTATTTATTTGTAGACTTCATATACGAGAGAAAGGGACAAAGGATCACAAGAAACTAACTTAAATCAGAAAAATAACCTAACTAAACAATTAACTATGTATCATGGTAACAACCTAACAACTCATAACAACTTTAACTACTCTAATTTCCCTTTATTCTATATCCTAACAATTAACTATGTACATACTCTTTTTAAAATCCTTTTTAACAATCAGTCATCTTTCAGTTTCCATCAAGAATGATCTGAATCCTACAAGATTCCTCAGGTATAACTGATTGTTAATCGCTAATTGCTAATAGTCCTTATTGGTAGTTTACCCGACTGTGCAATACCCCGGGGGGAAAACTGTATCAACGGTAAGTGAATCAAAACCCTTTGAACATCACCCAAAAACTAATCTTCTGAAAAGTGATCTTTAGCTACAAAAACATCGAGCAACAGCCCGAATATTAATATCACATACATTCCTCACAAAAAGAGTACAAAAAGGCAGCGCTTACAGGAAGTAGCTGCCATGTAGCATAAGCACTGCTATGTTCAAAAATCAAAACCAGTACACAAAAATACTAACTGACACAGGCCTTTTTTGCCAAACAGCCAACACTACCCGAGTAAACTCTGCAATCTAAATCACAAAACAAACTACTAAAATTGCAATATGGTGATGGTTGATGAAAGGTAACACGGACCCCCCAGCTTCGAGCACAAACGATCAAATGAAAACATGAAAAAGAAAAGCAGTTGCTAAAAAGTGACACTTACATGCATAGTATGCGTCTTACCACTACTTGTCACACCATATGCAAATACAGTCCCTGCAATGTTTAGAATTAAAGTTACTTTCCATTAACCAAAACAACTTTATAAAAGGGAAAAAGTTATACTCAAAACTCAGTTGACTCATTAGCTACTCTAACACTAAGCAGCTTAGTATAAGTATAACTAACCAGTCACCCTAGTTATTGTAATAAAGATATCAGATGAAACAAAAGCAGCTTTGATCAATCCATGAAAATGACATGGAAGTACAAAATTAGACTCTGCTCACACATCACATTCTAAATTAGCCTCAATTCCAGAATTAGCATTTCATACCATTGACACCTTCCATGGCAGCTTTCACCACAGGCTTGGCTGCTACTTCATACACCTCATCTGATACGGTATGTGGTCCAAATACTCTATCTGTCAGCAATCAAAAATCAGAACTATAAAATTAACATCCACAATTTCTCATTTCTACACTAAACTCAAAACCACAACAAAATCAATCGAAAGTAACACAACACGATACGATTCAAAACAATACCAAATGCATAAGCAGTAGCTGGATTATACTCATTTCTAACAATCTTATCTCCATCAGCATACCACGCGATCTCGTCTCCTTTATTATACTCCCTTTCACTGCAACAAAATCAATCAGTTATATATAATCTCACAGCAACCAATGGATCTGAAATCAAAACATAGATCTAAGCATTACCTCAACGGACGAAACCGAATCGTGACGGAAATGCTATCCGCTGACGTAGACGTATCGACCGGGTCCACAATCAGCTCCTCCGCTCCAAACGCAACCGGAGAACGATCTCTATAACCGCGGGAGCCGTAAAACGTTGACTCGCTACGACCGCGACTCGGAGTGGTGGATCGGCCACCAGGATTGAAAAACGACGACGTGGTGGAAGATGAAGAGCGAGGTATTATCCTTCCGTTAGTGAGAGAAGAAGACGAAGAAGTAGAAGAATAAGGAGTTGAAGGTTTCCGGTGAGAAAACGGTGAGCTACTCCTAGCTCGGGAAGAAGACGCCATTGAGTTAACTCACTCACCGAGTTGGTGACTCAGTAGAAATTAAGAAAAGCGAACTATCTAAGTAGCGTGGGAGAAGAAGAGAATGTGTCAGAAGTCTCACATGGAGCAAAATATGGTTCTCAATCTCATCGCTTTTTTTAATTTTGATTTTTCTTCGTTGTTGCTTTTTTTGATATAAATATTCTCACGGACAAGTGGAGTATTGTTTGCGTCTTCTTGAAGGAAGATGAATACGAATATGAAATTGTTGTTGTTGCAGTGATGAATGAGAATGACGGAGAAGAAGATGATTCAGTGAGGGAGAGAACGGAGAAGAAGGTTTGATTTCAATTTCAAATTTTTTTTTTTTTTTTTGAAAAATTGTTGGAGTATTATTAATTAATTGGTTGATTATTTAATTTAATAAATTGAATGAAAATGTTTTGTTGAATTTGTTTTTTACTGAGGGATATGACGTGGCAGTTGAAAGGGAAGTTTGAAATAAATTATAGTGCTTGGAAGTAGCACCCACATAAGGAAATTAAATAATGGTGTAGCGGCGATAGTCTATTCGAAAATATGTAGTGTGAAAATGAGCGGGAATAACTGCCGACGCCTATTACGAACACAAATTTTGCATTTTTTATTTATAAATAATGTAAGCTCCTATATGGGCAAAGTTATTGTCCATAAAGACAATCTTTATGGACCGTCCATAAACCAATCAATAGACAACAACTTTACTCATGCACCCCCTATTTTACTCGCGCGCCCGCCATATTACTCACACACTCCCCAACTTTCTCGCGCGCCCCCCAACTGACTAGCGCCCCATATTTCTCGTACACCCCCCAAATTACTTGTGCACCCCCCAAATTACTTGTGCACCCCCCAAATTTCTCATGCACCCCCCAAATTTCTCATGCACCCCCCAAATTTCTCGCACACCCCATATGACTTTTGCCCCCCCCCCAATTTTTTTTTTGATCCCCTCCACATTTCTATCTTAAACCATTTTGCTGTGGAAATGGTTTCAGAGATATGCACTCAAAAACCATTAAGTGCATAAGATTGTTTTAGATTACAACCCTATAATTAAAATAGAAATGGTTTCGATTGTCTTATATGAGAAACCAAAATTATTGTTAAATGGTTTTAAATACTGTAATGATTATAATTGTACCAAAAAAACTAAAAAATAATGATTATAATAAAAAACCATTAAACCATTTTGCTGTGAGAATGGTTTCAGATGGTTGTAATAAAAAACCAATAGGTGCATAAAATGGTTTTGGAGTACAACCCTATAATTAGAATAAAAACAATAATTGTGATTAAATGATTTAGATTGTCTTATATAAGAAACCAAAATTATTGTTAAATGATTTTAAATAATGATTATAATTGTACCCAAAAAAAATAAAAAATAATGATTCTAATTATAGGTTGTACTTCAAAACCATCTTATGCACTTAATGATTTTGGAGTGTATATATGTGAAACCATTCCCACAACAAAATGGTTTAGGCTAGAAATGTGTGGGGACAAAAAAAAATTTGGGGGTGCATGAAAAATTTGGGGGGGTACATTAGAAATTGGGGGGGGTGCGCGAGAAATTTGGGGGTACACAAGAAATTTAGGGGGTGCATGAAAAATTTGGGGGGGTGCGCGATAAATTTGGGGGGTGTGTGAGAAATTTGGGGGGTGCATGAGAAATTTTCCTCACTTATAGGGGTGTGTGAGTAATATGGGGGGCGCGCGGGTAAAATGGGGGGCGCATGAGTAAAATTGTTGTCTTTTGATTGGTTTATGGACGGTCCATAAAGATTGTCTTTATGGACAATAACCAATCCCCTCCTATATATCTTAAAATTTAACAATTTTGGTCTTTCTAACACATATTTTATCTAAAATATGGTGGTACATGGTTATATATTAATTTTATAAGGGATTTTTCTTACAATTTTATTGATGTTGGTATTTCTTCATCATCAGGTCATATCTTATGTCTTTTAAAACATATCACACCGTTAATTGATAGTTAAAAATTACGATATAGGGACCGAAATTGTCATATTTTAAAATACGGATATCAAATCTGCAAAGTGCAAAATAATAAAAATAAAGAAGCAAATATACAATTAAGTTTTTTTATTATTTTATAAGAAAAATACTAACTACGGCTCTGAAACACTAGTTAAAAAATCAAATAGAATTTTGGAATCTATGTATTCTACCTTTTAGAGATATAAAAAATTAAGTTTCTTTTTGTTTATTTGTCTAGTATTTATGAGCACTAGTTATCATGACTCATTTATAATATAAAATATAATTTGCATTTTGAAAATAAGATTTTATTGGATATGATTAAAAATTAAATAATCAAACGGACAATATATTAGATTTTGTTTTGGATACCTAAAAGTATCACATCGTTTGGTAATTGAGGCTAAAGGTGATTTATATACAAAATGCATATTTCTCAATCTATCGAGACGCTCATTACAAAAGATAAAATTGTGAGGTCTCACAGATGATCCAAAATGGACAATACTCCATAAGGTGGTGTAGCGTACTTGATGAAGTGGGATCATAATATATTCAAATGATAGATATTCAAACACGATTGATACATTAGACAAGTAGTTATCAGTTTCATGTTATTGCGAGTGTATAAAATTGTATCCTACATATACTTCAATGGAGTTGTTAAAACAAAATTGTGTTAAGCTAATAAATGTCTTGATAATTTGAGTTAAGAAAACTAAAAACAAAATTTTGTAATGAAAATAACAATTTAACAAAAGAAATAAATAATTGTTTGCCAATCACAAGAAAAACATTTGATGTTGATAATGAGTTTGCAACACTTTTTTAAAAAATCATTCTAAATAGTGAGTTTGCGGCGCTTTTTTTATTTATATTAAGTAGTCTATTGATTAGACTCATAAACTTTAAGTACGAAGAAGTGAAAAATTTGGAGTTCGAATTTCCACGCTCCTGATACTGTTTTTTGTAGGTCTCAACTGAACTAAACCTACGGAACCGACACATTTTTATTTTATCACTCATCAATTGAAATGTGATAATTACGTATTTAAACCGCATAGATAATCAAATTTGTCGTAAAATTTGTTGTTAAAATTTCAAAATATCATTTCTCATAACTCTCATTATACGGATCGAGATATTTTTCATTTAATAGACACTTCAATTTAAAGAAAGCTAGATACCTATAATAAATATATTGTTTTTTTTGTCAAGTTGTTTAGTAGCTAGAATAAGTGAAATATTCATGATTTGAACATCGACTCGTGTGTATAAAATGTGATATTCTTACCAATTAAGTTATATTCAAAGAAACAAATAAATATATTATTTTATCATAGGTTTATCTTCCTTCAAATAAAAATGTCCATTAAAGAGAGATATACCAAATCCTCCTTGTAATATTATACACTACAGTGCATGAATTTGTCCGTAAGAGCACATTTAAGGTTATAATTCTCTCCATTTTACAAAAATAAAATAGAAGTGTCTGTTAATACTATAGTTTGATGTAAATAAAAAATATAAATACCCATCTCTAAAAAATTTATAATTGAATACTAATCGAACATTTGTACAACAAAACTATGATAGTAGTAAATATCTCTATCTATTTTTTAAAAATAGAGAAACTCAACTTCAAAAAATGTATGTTGGCTTCATAGTATGGTGGTAACTCAATCCGATGTAAACCCTTTTATGCAAAACGGCTTTCAAACCAATTGAAAAAGATGTGTCTCAGTCACATTGTCAAAATAAATAAAGAACCAACAAAAGGGCCTTGTTGGAGAAAAGTTTTGTTGTCCCTATATGAGATTTTGATAGCAAAAGAACGAAAAGGGACAATACTAATAAAACAAAATTTGATTTGAGAAGCAAACATTTACTTTTCTTTTTAATGTGGACAAAATAAAAATTTATTCACGAGTCTTTAATCATCATATTTCTCTCTTATTTTGTAAAATAATCTCAAATAGATTTACGAAAACATGAATCTGAAAAAGAAATATTGGTAACAATTGCTTTTGAGTGTGACAAAGGCGTTGTGGGATTAACAGTAGCTTTACGGCACATGCACGGGACATGGATTTTTAATTTGTAGTGGCCCTTTGTCATTTTCATCATATATTGTGATTGATGCTTGCTTGCTTGCGTTGGTGGTGGTGTGGTGTGGTGTCTGTCGAGATAGAAGCCAGCTACTATCTCACGTGGGGACGGACATTGGGCCATTTTGGGCTCCAATAATACCCATATGTGGATGTGGAAATTTTCTCTTCCCACCCCCCATGACTCTTTCCCCCCCGGATTTCCGTTTTTGCCCTTGATTTTAAAATTCGGAACGCATTTTCCGAAGTTTTTTTTGCCTTGAATATGAACTTCGGAATGTATTTTTCGAAGTTTTCAAAGAATTTGAACTAGAAACACTTCGGAAAATACGTTCCGAAGTTTTTAGACAGGGGTAAAATCGGAATATTGGGGGGTTAAAAAGAGTCATGGGGGGTGGGAAGAGAAAATTTCGTGGATGTGGATGTGGATTCAAGGCCAAATGCCTAGCTACTCATTGCACCAGCCCTACTCTACTTCATCTTTCCTTTCATTTTCATTTTTTCTTCTTATTTTATGGTTATTATTATATGAAAACTCGATTTTCGCACAAAACCACTAATTTGAGGATCAATTCCATAATAGAGGGGTTTAATTAAAGTCATAACAAAAGTCCAATCCAACAAAAAAGTTAACACATTCGAACATGAGACCTTAAAGAAAAACGTATTCTAAAATCATAAGACTACACAATCAGATAAACTCCTTTATTTATATTTAAACCACGTCCCTTTTTGTTAAATACCAACAAAAAGTCCAACTATGTGTCAATTTGTCTACTTGTGATATCTTCTTTACTTTTCAGTACCATAGGCAACGACTACTCCACTTTAGATTAGTCTAGAATTCAGTTACAATTAGAAAGGGGAAATGTTTATGATCATTATGTGTCTTTAATTTTATCGACAAATGTTATTATAGACATAAAGATTGAAGACCATTTTGTGTCTCTAATTTTATTTTTATTTTTTTAAGGAAATCTATAATATTTGATTTTCTTTTGACGGAAATGTATGTGTTTTATAGAAAACAAAGGAACAGTTCTACAAATTAATATGGAGTTGTTTCACGAGATTATACAGATTCTACATAAACTTCTCTCAATAAAAATGCATGTGTTAAATAAATAATTAAATTATTGTTGATATATCATTCATGTAGAGGTTATTGTGGTTGGAGACTATAGTTATAGAAAAATGCAGGTAAAGAGGCTATATTATGATGTATATCTTTTCAGGTAGGACTTGTTGGGATAGGTCTGAAGGTTTGGCTCCAGATTATCTTTCCAATTCAATATGGGTATGTTTCTTCATATAGCATGCTAGTAGAACCTTTTTCAATCTCTTTCCATTAAAAAGGTTCAGTTTCCCTATTGTAGACAACAATGATATTTCAAATACTACTTTCAGGAAATGAAAATTTAAAGATTTACCAATACACCACGATTGCACCATATAAATACCAAAGGAATAGATTCTTGGCATAGTCTTGAAAAATGCTTAATAAACTAAGAAGAACACAAGGTTGTGAAAGATAAAGTTATGAACACCTCCAAATCCAATCCAATCAAATAGCTATGAACAAAAAGGCAATCTTCTATATGATTGATAATCACATGGAAAAAGTTGTCACATATATCACAAATCAATTTGCCGGTATGCTAAGAACACATTATCTATTGCTAATCACAGACTAAAACGTGAACACGTAGGGCTAGAAACCAACCAGAAACTTCAAAATACTTCCGCCACCTTGCTTGCAAGTACTCGGTCCCTCCTTTCAACATAACCAAATGGAAACCAACCTGCTTTCCCTTTGCATTCACCCTCAGCCCATCCATTGTTTGTCACCTGTCAAAAGACCACAATCATGTAACGAACAATTTTTTTATTCAAAAGGGAAAATTAGGAACAATTTAAATAGGATAATGCTGTTATACATGCAATAGCAAGTAAAAAAGAAGAGAGAGAGAGAGATATAATTCTTCAAATAAAATAAAGCAAAATACATTCTATGCCAAAAAAAGATATATTGATAATGTCAGTAAATCACAAACCTTTCGAATGACGATGTAATCACCAACTGATAAATTCAGTTCAACTTCAGACTCAGCATGATAGGGAAACAAAACCTACACGTACAGTAAGCTAAACAGTCAATTATTTTTCAACACATTATCTGTAACCTTCTTACAAGAAACGGTCTAACCTCTCCTAAGAAGTAACCCATACTGTCTGTTATGCCATTATGATCCTGAGAAGCATGGACACCATTCACTTCTTCATATGATGGAGGTGGCGGCATACTGTTATCCACACTAGGTGTAGGAGGGGCTTCAATACGCTGCCGTTCTGATATCATCTGTCATTACATATAAACATAACATATAATCATATTTTCATATCAAAAGAAAATGATGAAACAGTCAGATGGCATATGTGACTTCTATATGGAGAATAGAATGAAAAAGAGACCAAGAGATGCCATCACTTGCCTCTCCTTCAAGATGATCAAGTACTTGGAGCACTCTTTGATGATAGGCACGCTCTGATTCAACCTTCATAATCAGAAATAGATTGCTAAATTAAATGGAACGAATAATTTTTAACAACTGATCCAAGATTTCAAGAGAACTGAATATTGCAGACTGTAATACCATAGCTATAAGACGCTGGAGCGTTAATCTCTGTTGCTGTGCTTCAACAGCAGTCATTGCTGCAGCTGCTTCCTTCCCCAATATGGCCATGTTTGCCTTTAGGTCTTGCAGCTTTGTTTCAGCTGCTTCCAGTTTCATAGCATTCTCAGCATTGCCTGGTGTTTCCCTTACTTTTGCCTGGCGTTTAGATACTTCAATAGCCTGTCTAGGTTTAAAAGACAGGGTAATTACAATGTTCAAAGAAACAAAAATACTAGTTATCAACTATTTACTTATATTCATACATTTGCTGAAAAATGAAATTCAAGATACCTGGGCTTCAGCATCCTGCCGCATTCTGTCATAACGTTGAGCAAGATGCCTAGCATCCTCCAATGGAGCACCCATCACCATTGCTCTTAAGGGCTCTGCAACCTAACATCAGCCAATACTTCAATGTTCAAATAAAGACGGCACGCAAGCATACACCAGATAAGTTAACATGAGTCGGCATAGAAATAAATAGTGAGAAAGATTAACTCAATGAATGTATCTGGATCTGGATATTAACTTATAAGTTTGATTCAATGTTGGACTCAGACCTGGACCTGGCCTAGATTTTCACTTACATTTAGGTCCATTAAAGTTAAAACAGTTCAACTAGGGACAGAAAGCAAACATTACTTATGTAAATCCAGTTTGAAATATCTATAATTCTGTATAACCCCATTCTGGAAAAAAATCCAAGAATTACATATATTATGAAATCACTCAATTACAAGTGGTGGTATATACGATGGCTCATGCATAGCACTAAAGAAAAGGTCTTGACAAATGCAGTATTGCCAAATCCCAGACCGTTTTAAAATAAAAAACCAACCCAACATGTATCAAAGAGAAAACATTACTGGGTACCCACATAACATTTGAAATTGGTAAAAATAATGGATGCCCCATCCTAACGAATTGTTTTTGTTCTTCTTGTCTCAACCTCTATGTCTAGACAATCACAAAAAGCCTAAGGCATGTGGATGGTGTGGTAACTGATTCTCACTAGATATTAAATCGGCGTTTCCAGTTCAGAATCAGATTTTGTTTTAAAGCGGTTTGTGATTTTAAAAGAAACATCCCAAATATATATTAAAAAAGAAGCACTAATAAACAACATCAGACCAAAAGACAAGTACAAAAATAAACAAAACAACACGCGTCAAAGAGCACACAAGAGAGTCTTTGGAATGTCCTTTGACACCTTGACAACAACCTTCTCTGCACTATCAGAGCCTTTGAATAAATGTTTTATTAGAGCATACTTGACTTTGAGTTTCATAATACCATAAATTAAATAAATACAATGTTTATTGGCTAAAAAGTAGGATCTGAAGCATTTGATAGTGTTAAATACAAAATAAAGCATACGCGTTATTTAAATCTAGCATGGTGAAGCTTGGACTAAATATAAGCCGCAAACTAAAGAGGAACATGAGGAGTATCCATCCAAGCAACGATACTTCAATATTACAGTTGTAAATGGAAATCTACATTATCTCCGCACAAAATCGTAAATATTGGTGTCATGCGTGAAACTTAGCCAAATAACCCCCTATGACGTTTGTGTGTGTACGCATAGCATATATTTGAATGTAGATACCTGTGTGCCAAGAGCTTTTAGTAAGTTCCCACGTTCCTTCTCCATTTGTGCACGGGCGCGTGCATAATTTAACGCAGCTCTTGATAATGTACTACCACTGGTACATGTATTTTCTGCACCATATTTCCTGCTATCTTCTGACAACTTTGTTCCTATTAAATAACATGTATAGAATTATAAACTGAATAACAATATGATATGAACTGTTATTGAGACTGAAAATAAGATCTAACTCGATGAGAAAACCACCTTTACAGCTAAAAAATGGAAATACTGATAATGGAATGGAAGAAACCTCCCTAGATGTAGGTCCATGATGTACTAAGTTCTATAAACTAACTGAAAAGGAAAATACTTGAGAGCTTCATTCACCAACCAATATTACTAACCTATTTCAACTTGCTTTGATCCATTAACAATATAACCTTCCACGCCACGGACAATATCCCTTTGATAGTGCTGAAAAAATGAATACATGTGATGATAAGTAAAGGGAGGGTATAAGTTGAGATGAAACAGAAACAAAATTAGAGGATTGGTAGAGAAGAAATAAGCAAAACCTTTGCTGCACGCGTGGATATGTAAAGCTTCTCAAGTTTCTGATGTTGCTGAAGCTCTGCCTCATCAGTAACCATATTATCGGAACCTCCATATCCCCCAGCCCCAAACTGTTTGAGCACAGCCTAAACCAAAACAATTGTGAATTTGTGATTAATGTTAACACCTCAATAGAGAAAGCTAGCAAGAGTGAGGAGCAACTGAAAAGAAGTGCAAGAAATTAATTGAACATTTTCATGAAAATTAACATAAGAAATTACAAATGACGATGATCCGAAAATGAAAAATGGAAAATGAATCTAAGGCAAGGGAAGGGAAGAAAATGGTACCTGCTGTTGGCGAGCGACCTGTTCTCTGAGCTTGGAGGCCTGCTTTCTGATAGCTTCCATTCAAATAAAAATTATTGAATCTTTCTCTCTAATCGAACAGTTTTGATGATTTCAGACCAAAATCACCCGACACGCACCACCAGCGACGGAAACACAGTTTGTAGAGAGAGAGAGAGAGAGAGGGTTTTCAAAATAAAATATTGTGTTTCAAAAATCAAAATGGAAATTTACTACAGCCCGTGTTTTTAATAATGGAAACTGATATTTCGACATAAATACATATTGTAATATTCTCTTCTGTCTTTTATTGTTTATTGAGAAACGGTCAGACTTTGAATTTAAAAGATCAATATCCGTAATACTTTGGATTTAGATCATATACTGTTTTTTCACTTATTCATTTTCCTAACTCGCTATCTCTTTCTTAATTTTATTCTATTTTTTTATTAAAATAATAATATGATCAAGAGAGAGATAGAAAGTTAGGAGAAAGAATAGAAAAATCCAATTTATAATACTGTAATCTCGATTCATTTACATATTAACATTTTTAACTTTAAATCAAACGCTATCTAATCATCCAATATTTGTATATTGTTAACAAGTGACCCAAATAGAAAAATATTACATAAGTGGTATAAGTGTTAGATACAAATCTTTAACTATTTCGTCCTGTATTTCATCTATAATCGTGAATGAAAGTATATTTACTATTAAAAATATAAATCTTTTAAATAACGTAAATATAGGTATTAATTCTCATATGTGGTGGTCGAGCTCTCTTACTTATTTGGGTATCAGCTAATTTGTATCTCGATATATTGACTGTTGTACACTTTTGTTGTTCTGCTTGACACACCTTGTGCTAACCAGGATTTCTTATTTTTATAAATAAATTCTGTTTTTGCTTATTCAAAAAGTAGATCTTTAAAATAAATCTCAATTATATTTTGTAAAAATTGTATATAATTCGAAAACTCAAACAAATAAAAGATACAAATTTATTTCTATAAATTTAACTTAGTTGAATTGATATTACATTTTTTATATACATAGAATTTTTTTTTTTTTTTTGTCTTAGATGAAGTGGTAATCCACTGAAATTAAACTCACACACAACTGTGAGGTTCCGGATTCGAACCCGGATCATGACGTCCGGCCTAACAATTTCGGTATTTGCCAGTTGAGCTAGGACTTCTAGACATAGACATATACATAGAATTTCTAATCTACATAAAAAAAGTTTTAAGTTTAACGCAACTAAAATACGAGTACTTTTGGACCCTTAACTTATTCTCCCTCCTCACCGCTGCGACTCGCGTTTTAGCAGCCGCCCCATCACCCCCTCCTCTCCCCTCAATCTTTGTCTTCAAGTCAGTCCGTCTACCAACGCCGCCGCTATCTACACATCTGCTCCGGTCTCTGCCTGTACGTCCATCTCACCGGCGTCTCCCTCACGGTAACCTTCTATCTCCACCATCCAAACCCTACATGTAATTGGAAAGTAGTGGCATCTGGCCCGTTTTTCCATTACCTTCAAATCGAAACCCTAATTCTTTTTATTTTTTATTTTCTTTCTAATTCTTCTTGCACATGTTCTGTTTGTTACTAACTTACTGGTTACTGTTATAGTGTAGCTTCTAGTTCATTAATTATCTAAAGAAATCATTAACTACTTGTCAGAGATGTCTGAGAAATTTTCGCCGGCGCTTCGGATTGGGGATCTCAATGATTTCATTGCACCATCACAAGCATGCATAGTTTCTCTCAACGGGGAGAAAAAGCCCAATAAAGTCGAGGTAGAAAGTTTTGAATTTTTGTTTTGTCGCTTATGTTGATAGAATTATTTTACATTACTCTATGGTTGTGAAACTAACAGAAAATTTGTTTGTCAACTTTTGCATTCCTCTGTTAACTGTAGGTGTCAATTGCTGACAGACAAGTGAAGTCAGAACCTGTTAAAATTTCGCTCAAGGATTGTTTGGCATGCAGGTTACTCTCTCCACTTTTATTCTTTTGTTAGCGTAGTTAGTTTTTGGCCCGTGTAATTGTTTGTCTATTAGGTAGTACTTGATAAATATATCGATGATATTGTTGCAGAGTGAAAAGTACTTTGTTGCTTTGTCTAAGAGGGATTCAGAGATGGGAAAGTTAGTCAGGAATTTTTATGAATTTGAGTGTAGTTAAGATATCAGTCAAGTAAATATGAGAGAAATTATGGTGATCAAAAGCAAAATAACGAGAGAGAATGTCTTTGTAAATTTCATCACCAACTTATCATACCTCATCAGCTTTCGCGTGTTGTAAAGGGTGTATTAGAGTCATGAAAAAGATAGGATTTTCAAGCTTATATAATGTAACCGTTTTATCATTTTGGTCCTTCTAAGAAACTTTTGTAACCGTTTTATATATGCGTCATAATTTGTCCAGATGGGATACCACCATATCCTTTTATTTTCTAGATAAGTATGCCACTCATCCTTCCAACTCTCCTCTTCCCCTTCCCCACCGCCCCTGTCAATGGAGCTTCCTGCTTTGGTGGTGGAAATGAATGTAAGTAGGCTACTGTTTGTGTTGAATGGTGGAGCCGCAGTGGTTCTAAATTGCTTTTTTCAGTCAAAGGCAAGGAGATTCATGGCGAAGAATGTGTTGTTTGTGAGTGGTTCAGTTTACATGTGATTGCCTTGCTGTGAAAGTTTTGGCTATGGATTTTTTTGTTGAAAGTCAATTTTTACTGTTTATAAGAAGTTGTGGGTTCACGTGACTGGACTGTTTTGAGGGTCCACACATTTCTATTATTTTCACCCTAGACACATTATTTGGTGATGAATTCAGCCTTGTAATGTTCTGGTTCCGTGGAATTATTTTACAGCTTACAACTAAGTATGTTTGGGTGGGGCCAATAGGTGTTTGAGAATATCAAGTGCTCAAATTGATTCTTTACAAGTTGCAAATGAAAGGCAGCTTGCTTTGAGCTTTAGATATATAGTTATTAGTTTCATCCAGTCTTTTCTCCATCAAGTGCACATAAATGGCTGATAATATCAAATATTAAATTACTAAATTTTATAGAGAATTATAATTTGTTTGTTTGGTAATGCAGTGGATGTGTCACATCAGCGGAGACAGTTATGCTAGAGAAGCAAGGTTTGGACGAGTTTATGTCCACTATAAGTAAAGGAAAGGCAGTGATTGTGTCTGTTTCTCCACAGTCAAGGGCTTCTATTGCAGCCCATTTTGGTGTTTCTCCTCTTCAGGTGACACTTTACTCGTTCATAATTTCTTTCCGTTTTTCGTATAAGGTTCTTCTTTCTAATAAATCTGGAAAGAAAAATTCCAAATTCTTGATCCCCCTGGATTAAGTGTAAAACTTCTAATATTTCAGGCTTTCAAAAAACTGACAAGATTTTTCAAATCCTTGGGGGTGAGGGCTATTTTTGATACAAGTTGCAGTAGAGACTTGACCCTGGTCGAATCATGCTTGGAATTCATCACAAGGTATAGACAAAGTCAATTGATAGATGATGAAAGGAGTAAGTCAAGCCTACCCATGATTGCATCAGCATGCCCAGGTATGAAAATTCAACTTATCTTCGTTTTGGCAAATTGTGTGTCTGTGAAATATATATTCTTCGATCCGTGACACAACTTGATACATGCATAATGACACATCGATATCCAAAATCTATGAACAAAATGTGGTGTAGTGTATTAAAAATTACGCAAGGTATTAACTTAGCAGGAAATACATTTCTAGGTGTTATATTTGACATGTGTTTGAACTTGGGTAGAAGGTACAATGATATGTCGGATGATGATATGATTCTTTATTCTGGATTTAGAACAGTGTTGATATCGTCCATGGCAGCGCCACGGTGGATATCGGTGGTGGGTTTTGGGCTCTCCGCCATGTTCAATTCTGGTCGATATGGCGGAATTTTGGCTCTCCGCCATCGACAACACTGATTTAAAAGTAGGAAATTGAACTGGAAATTCAGGATGTTGTAATTACTGTGTCCGCCTCCCTATTTATGTTATGATTTATCAGTGCAATTTCCATCTTGAGTAGGAAATATGGGATGGAGCATAGTTACTTTTTAATGTGCAGAATAGGCTTTAGTGATGAGTCCTGAGTAGAGAAGGAAATATACTTTCCTAATATTATTGATGTGAATATCTATCTATATGCAGGTTGGATATGCTATGCCGAAAAGAAACTTGGATCCTTTGTTCTACCTTACATTTCATCAGTGAAGAGTCCCCAACAAACAATTGGAACTATCATAAAGCGCTATGTATGCCAAGATATGGAACTCAGGTTGTGATTTAACTCTAAACAATAACTTGAGAGGGGCGGTGGGGGGGAGGGTGTGGGGATGCACATGCATTTACCCCAAAGTTGCGGGGGTTATCTATTATCTAATCTTTTAATGATATCTTTCAACCTATGTTATGTTTGGCATGCTCCAATTCCTGGACTGATATGCTTGAGTAATTGTTTCAACAGGCCAGAAGAAGTACACCATGTTACCGTGATGCCTTGTTATGATAAGAAGCTAGAGGCTTCTAGGGACGACTTTGTTTTCCAATTAGAGCCGCATGCTGATGGGAGTGAAGGTGAAGTTAACATGATTTCGGAGGTAGATTCAGTATTGACAACTGGAGAGATTTTGGAATTGATTCAGGTTAGAAAATTGTATGCATACCATTTGTGAACTCTTACTTTTACATATTAATGTGTTCATTAAGTCATGTTTGGGGTTCAATCTTTCAGTCAAAAGAAGTTGATTTTAAAAGCTTAGAAGAGGCTCCTCTGGATAAACTGTAAGAAACTTACAATTGTTTCCTTTGCTTAAGCTTTTGTGATTGTCAAACAACGATGTTCTGACACAGTATGGTGATTGCAGGCTAACAAACATTAATGATGAAGGATACCTTTATGGGGTCCGTGGGAGCTCTGGAGGTTATGCAGAAACAATATTCCGATATGCTGCTAAAACACTGTTTGGAAGACATATCGATGGTCCTTTGAACTTCAGAAACATTAGGAATTCCGATTTTCAGGAAGTTACTTTGGAGGCAAGTTCTTACAAACTTTTTATATATAAAAATTCTTTTGAGGAATGTTATCATGTCCTAGGACCTTTGAATATCTAACCATGTTATAGAGGTTGTTATCCACCTTCGGAAAGGTTTTATCTTTTGTATTTAATTTAACATTAAAAAGGCTGTTATCTACTATTGAAGAACAATTTCAAAATGACATAAATTTTCAGTACGGTTCACAAGGACAATGTTATTATTCTAACATTTCTTGTGATATATTATTCTAACATGAATATAAGTCCATGATTATTCCTCACCCTCAATCTCTGCTTGTTATGAAGTTAAAATTAAGGTCTTGCTGTCCATTATAGCTAGAGTTTGTTTCTCTGGATATATCTTCTATATATTTAATAAATGACATCTTATTGTTGTTAAGGTCGGGCCACTAGTTTTGTTATTATATTTATTAGTGTTTTGATTCCAAAATCAGGGTTTGTAAGCTGGGGTTAGTTTTTACTATTTGTTATTTAGACATTTCATCCTATTTTGGGTTATCCTATTTCAGCTTAGAATATATGATACACTATTGGGTTGTTTGGCTATGTCTGGTCCATGATACAATTGAGACACCTCTTTTATCCAACAATATAGATTCATGTTTTTTTTTTAATGAAAGAGTGTTTGAATTTTATTTTGGGGAGTCGAGTATTACTCCTGGTTAGTAGTTACTGTTCTAAATCATATTGTCTATGCAGGTTGAGGGAGAAACAGTGTTGAAATTTGCTCTCTGTTATGGTTTCCGGAACTTGCAAAACATTGTACGAAAACTTAAAACGGGGAAATATGATTATCATTTCCTGGAAATCATGGCATGCCCTTCAGGTACCATATTTTCTTAATTCTCTGGAATTGCATTAATTTGTTGGTTTTTAATGTTTTCCACTGTATTAATTTTTCCATTGAGGCTCGGTAATTAAGTAGTTATTAACTGAAAACAATGCCTCATCAATGCAGGTTGCTTAAATGGGGGAGGTCAAATCAAACCAATTCCAGGGCAATCTGCTAAACAACTGAGTCAGCTATTAGAATCAGTTTATCTGGAAAATGTGAGTATTATTATATTACATGAGCTAGTTTTTTAAGTTATACTTCATTAACTTAGTGCCTATATGTGGTTTAATGAGAACTAAGTTAATGTCTATATGTGTATTAATGAGAACATCACAAGTCTAAACATTAACTTAGTGCCTTATTTGGTTTGAGGAAAATACACTAATTTCCAATCACGCAGTTGTCATCTTGTATTCACCGGGGTTTTCTATTGTCTTTCTCTTTTTAGAGGTTTATAATTTTCAAACATGGAATGATTGTGTATCTCTATGTGATAGGTTTTGGCAGCAGACCCATTCGACAATCCCATTATTAAAGGTTTATATGACAAGTGGCTTGAGCAGCCTGGTTCTGAGAAAGCTAAGAGATACATGCATACACAATATCATCCTATTGAGAAAAGCGTCACTTCTCAGTTGCATAATTGGTGAAGTGTTGAAACTCAGCTTTTCGTAGTTTCTTGTCAAGGTAATATGATATTAAGCGGAAGATTACTTAAATATATGTTCTCTGACTCCTTGTGGATATGTTGGGCATATTGGAGTTGGGTCATCCAATTTTGGTAGTGAACGCGGGTATTTAATTTCTAATAATTGTTATGTATTTTTTTTACAGTATCAATGATTATAATGTATATATACCCCTGATCTACATCTATTTATTTAGATAGAAGAAACCACACAAAATTTGTAATGGACCTCTGGACCTTGCCTTAGATGTTGCTGCGGGTCCGCTATTAATGTTAGGTTAGGATACAGGTTCTCAATAAAAGATTCTCCAACTACATGTGTCCTTTGTGCCTTGTTGAGAGTGATTAGGTGCGAGCGAGGATTGGAGTGATAGTGCCCGGTTGTTGGAGCACAAATTTTACGCTTTGCATTTATCAACACAGTTTTTGCTCATTTGATTTTCTGTGGTTTTCGCATTAGTATTTTTTTTCCCCTCATTCTAATGTTATGATCTCGATTTGTTTTTACCCCATATAATAGAACCTGTTTGTTCCTTCTTTTTTTTTACTGCATTTGAAGAATAACTCGCCACACTTCATAACCAAACACATGGCTTCCAGTTAACTTGAATGATGTGATAATAAATCTCAGAATGGAACTGATACTAAGTTTATTTATGGTTCATTTTAACTCCATTAGCTGATTTTACTAGCGTTTGGTGTATTATAAAAAGAAAACTGGGTATGATCTAGTAATAAAAAATATTATATTGTGGTTTTGTTCAGAAATGGAACTAAAGAGTACTTTAGTCAGTTTAGTGTGCTGTTCTTGTGCCAAACTTCAGCTTTGGATAATTGCCATGTATAGTTTCCAACAAAGTTTGATGTTCAAATTCAAATAACACCGCTGTATTGAATTTACATTTTAGTGATAATGTTTTTTAACAAGTAAATTCAGATTCCTGTAGTAGCATATATGACTAGTTCTGTGTCATTCAACATTTCTGGTATGGGGAATATGAGAACCAAAACTTTGTAACAGTTCTTTTTCTTAATAAACACGTTCAATCAATAAAATTTTAATTTTAAAGTGTTTGGTTTATGTAACATCAAAGTGGAATCTTTAGAAAAATATCTAATATTTTTAAAATTGTCATAGCAACATATATGAATATGAATGAATAGAGGAGATATTTTACAAAAGTATTGATTTGGTGGTGTAATACTGGATCATACACCTATCAGTATTGTTTACACGTGTCTGCTTGTAGCTACCCCTTCTTCCGGCAATGTCGTCATGCGTCGGCAGAGCCAGAGAGTGGTTTCACAGCTTACTCTTCAATGTAATAATAGCTTCTTCATGCATTTTTATAGTTGGAGTATGCTTTACAGGAAAAATAATAATTTCTATTTCATCTCTTCATGAGAAAATAACTAAAATAATCGATACCGTTTATAGGGCTGTAAACTTTAAGAAGAAAAATACAAGTGATTAGGGGTTGGGTTTGACTCATGTTAGTCTGAAAAACAGATTAAGCGGTGGGTATTGAAGATTAATTATTGTTAATAAAGTAAGTACACAAAATTTTTGCAATTTTCATTGTACTTACACTTTAACAAGTCAATTACTCAAGATTTGGGATATAGAGTAATTGATAAGCAACTGTTATTGTGGACCACCATTATTGGTAGCTAATGATGGACCAATATATTTTATTTCTCAAAATTGATAGGTCAGTATTTAGAATTAATTGAATTAAACAAGCTTACATGATTTTCCTAAAAAGGAAAACTTAGTGATTTGGTTATGCATTATCACACTTACTATAGATTTGAACTTTAACCATCCTCTAATCACTTTGCACATCAAACCAGTGCCACAACTTTGTCACAACCAAACTCTTCGTATGGGCATAGAGTGACAGCCATACTTTTTTAGTAGTTGAAGCAGACCCAACTTTTATCTCGCAACCTCCCCACCCATCAACGTAGAGCACAATCACTAGAGGATCTCTATAATAAAGGAATCTTCCTTTTATTTTGTTAAATGAACTGGATCTCTATTTTGAGTCTCGTGAGATCTAAATGATCGGCAAATTGTCTATAAGAGTTTTAATATTGTTAAATGTTCAAGATATAAATTAATTAATCTCCGCTCTATTTTTATTCCACTTATCCTTAATAGCTAATTGGATTTTTTTTTTGTCAGGTAGTTTAGTGGCTAGAAATTTCACCCTTATGGTGAATAAATTGGATGATCGGTGTTCGAATTCCGGCCCCTTATATATATTATGCAATGTCCTACCAACTGAGCTAAACTCACGTGGCTTATTAGAAATTAATTAACCATGATGTTGAGATGCATTTAAGGATTATTTTCTTGTAAATATTCTCCCATTCTGCTCTAGTAATCAACACTTGCTTTTTTTGGACTAAAGTGATGTACACATGCTTAAGATACCTATTTTCAAATTTATGCTAAAGTTATTAGAGTAATATTTAATGACTGTGCTACTGCTTTGAGTATTCTGTTTGAACAAGAGGAAAACAATGTATCCTGTTTTATTTTATGCAAAGTTAAATATTTTGCTGACTCACAAAGTTATAAGTATAACAACACCAGAATTGCTTTATAAAAAATATAAAAATATAAATCTTGAATTGCAAGTAGAATAACAACATATCCGATTATATATTTTTCAGGATCATGTTAACAAATGTTCGGAGGACACTTTTTAGAACATCCCTTTTTTTTAATTATTTTTGGAAGTAAAATATGAAGAAGAAATGGAACCGGAGAAGAAATAATAGGGATTATTGTGAATTGATTTTACTTCCTAAATGTTTTAGGCAAATTAGTTCATAGTGTGATAATATTTGTTACTATTGCTTGACCAAAAAAAAAAAATATTTGTTACTATTGATTAATCAACATAAAAAAATTGCTTATTCAATTAATATGTCATTTCATAATCTCTAATACAGTATTAAGGTTTGATTTTATAGAAAAGAGGGAGAAAATAAAACTAGGAAAACCAATGAATAAACTTGAATTAATTATTAATTGATTTTCGTAATTTTCTTTTTTCTATCTTTTTCCATCATACCAAACACACCAAAAAAGTTTGTAGCGCAACTATTTTAAATGAATCATTCAAAACTAAAAGAAAATAACATTAAAAATAATACTACTAAACAATAAAATTTTCCCAAAAAATCTAATTCAATTTTGATGAACATTTTCACCTAAATTTAAATCTACAATCACTTTGTCTGCATTAAAAAAATGTAATATTTCGCTTAAAAGAAAAGAAATCAATTTTTTTATGTTGGGGAAGACAGCTATTATTGCACAAAGCATAAAAAGGAACGCGCCAAAGATAAGTTGAGTCCAAACCAAAACGTGATAAGTTGATTTGAGTTGAAGCCACGAATCTAACACTAGTCCTTTTTTTTTTGTTGCACACTTGTAGACTTGTAGTTTTAAAAGTCAATAACTTCACGCGCCAAACAGTCATCAACCTCTTTTCTCTCTCTCTCTCTGGTTTCAGTTCACAAAAAGTCAGTCGTAAAAATAAGCAAAATTTAAAAATACAACAATGAAAATTAATTAACCACGTCACGATGCGAGATCAACGCTACGAATCAATCCCTTGTTTGATTTTTTTCCTTTTTTCGCAAATACCCAAAAATAATGGGCCCAATTTTTCATCTTAGGCGGTTTCCTAGTTCGTAACAAATTCGTTGCGTTGTGGAATCTGTTTTTTCAAAACTACTAGCGCCAAATTATACACTTTAAACACAAACGTTAATCACAGCCGTTGATTAACAGAAAAATCCAATCCACGGTGGTTGTAGGTGATTGTAACGGTCAAAACCGGCGTGTGATTTTAACGTTTTTGTTATTTTGCCGGCTCATACACACTTGCATTGGACCGGGCCAGCCTTTATTTTTCATTTTCTGGTTATTAATTAGGTCAAAAATAATAAGAATCATCGATTAAAGAAATTTTGAATTTTACGGAGCCATCAACAATTCATTCAATTCAAAAAAAAAAAAAAACTAAGCATTCCAAATTTCCAATAATAATAGTCAAGCCCCACCACGTGACCAAATGTCACACGCATGCTGGATCAAACTTTTTACAAAGGAAGATATGCTACTAATAGCTACTGTATCTATATATTTATTATTTAAATAAATAAATTCTAAAATAAACAACAAGAACAAATTAATAAGAGAGAAGGGAAGAAAGAAATAAAGCATATAGTTCCAACCTAACACAAAACTTCACTGCCGTTTCTCCTTAGATTCTTCTTCTTCTTCTTTTGAGTAGCAGGTAATATAATTTGAAAAATTCTATTTCTATTAATTAACCTTTACTATACTATATATATTGAGAAGTTAAATGAATTCACGAGGGTTTTGAGTTTTATTCTGAAAATAATAATCGTTCAATTTATTATTATTATTCGCAGAAAAATGGAGTTTGCCGTTGCAAAAGCTTTGAAACCGAGTTTAAGGAGGGAGTTTGTTTTTCAACAAACTCTCGGCGAGGAACTTTTCAGTTTCAACGCTAACACGGTGGTTGCCGGTGAAGATTTCTCCGTTGACGACCTTCTTGACTTTTCAAACGGCGACGTTATTCACCATGAAAACGACGACGAAGAAGAAGAGGAGGAGAAAGATAACTCATCTCTTTCCTCTCACTCTCTCTCAGAAGATAACAATTCCTCCAATTCCACCGACGCTTCCTATGATTCCATTTTCTCCACTGAATTACTTGTTCCGGTCAGTCTCTCTCTCTCTCTCTCTCTCTCTCTCTCTCTCTGTGTGTGTTTTGTAAAATTGAAATTGAAATTTTAGGGATTTGGTTTACAGGATGATGACGTGGCAGGCTTGGAATGGGTTTCTCACTTCGTAGATGATTCTCTACCGGAGCTATCTCTTCTCTACCCGGTTCAAATTCAAACAAACACGTGTCCTCAAAATCAAACCAACCATGGAAAAACTCTTCGTTTTTCGTCTGAGAAAATCAAAATCACCAAAAAGACCAGAACCATGAAGAACAGAAAACCAAACCCTCGCGCTTGGGCTCTTAGCCCTTTGCTTTTGCGTCCGTTTTTCCCGTCACCGCCGCCTTTGGTTTCCGGTGAGCCGCCAGCGAAGAAACAGAAGAAAAAGGCCGAGGCCCAAGTTACTGGTGCTGAGGCCCAAGATGAGGCCCATTTACAGCGACGGTGTAGTCATTGCCAGGTTCAAAAGACGCCGCAGTGGAGAACCGGTCCTTTAGGAGCTAAAACCCTATGTAACGCGTGTGGGGTTCGGTATAAGTCCGGTCGGCTTTTTTCGGAGTATAGACCGGCTTGTAGCCCAACCTTCAGCAGTGAAATTCATTCCAATAGTCACCGGAAAGTGTTGGAGATGAGGAAAAGGAAAGGGATGGTTGGACCGGAACCCGGTTTACCGGCTCAGACCCAAATGGTTACGACTTGTTGAGTCATTAGAGTAGGAAATACTCCCGGTTTGAACCGGGTTTATCTTTTTGTAAAATATTTAGTGGTTGTAGTTTTAGTGCTAGTCAGCTAGGCAGCAGGTAACGGATATTATTAGGAAGGATTTGATTGTTATTTGTTTGTATCCCATTTTCCTAGCTTTGTTCTTTTTAATTAATCTACTAATACGGTTTTAATTTTAAGTTTGTTGGAGGAATAGTAATATTACCAGTAGGTATGAAATTGCATCAGAAAAAGTAATTTAGGTGTGAAGTTGGCCATTTATTCAAGTTATTATTTGGTTGGTTAGATTTTCCTTTTTCTTTTTGAATGTTTTGGTTAAACAAGTAGTACTATAGCACTTAGATTGAATTTTCAACTAATTAAGTTCAACTGTGCGTTTTTTGATTTCGTGTGAGAGCGGGAGAGGTGGGTCAAAAGTAGTTAAGTTTTAATTTTATTATGAAGACACTGAATCAATTAATTAGTAGTTAAGTTTAGTTGGGATTTGTAAATTTAGCAATTCGTCTTAACAAAACAGCCCACTTTGGAAAATAGGGTATTACTAGTTAAGAAATTAAAAACAGAAATGAAAAAAAAAAAGTTGTGTATTGAAAATATCAAAATTTAGATTTGTGTTGTGTTGAGTGTTGGCTATATCAGCACACATTTTATTTGAGAGCAAGTCTTACATAGGCATATACATTTAGGCACACAATTTAGACACACACACAAGAATCACAAAAATTAAAAGAAAAATAAATTTGTCACATCAACTAATACCACTTTATTTCTTTTTTTTTAATTTTTTTTTACTTATTATATGTGTGCCTAACATGTCATATTTAGTTTTGTGTCTAACCAAATATTTCTCTTTATTTGAATATATCTCTACTGGTATGATTTAATTTGTGTGTACCGATGGTGTAACATTTCCTTGCACATGCATCTAATCAAATAATGATATATAGAAATTTGTTGAAACATTTTAAGAACAAATCTATTAAAGTGGCACTATGATGTGATAGTGTTTAGTAATATAGAAAAATTAATTCTTTTAAAAAAAATAGTAAAATTAATAAACACTATTTGTGAACATGTTAAAACTATTCATCTCATTGAATGTATCAATGCATATCCAAATTAGACATGTACGAAGAATTTGCATATTTACAAACACCCGCAAATATCTTAAAATTTGTTAAATATCTAATTAGCGGTTACTCATACAAGCATAAAATCATTTTTATCAAACATAACAGATAACAAATGAATTGTTGTTATGAGTATTGGTGAATATCCCTTGTCATTCCTACTTAAACAATAAATTAAGTCAATCTAAATTGTCTCATTTTGTTGAACTAAATCAATCAATGGTAAGACAAACCATGTGGCTAGTCTCAAATGATAATGAATTTTAGTGATTCGTTTAGAACAATTCATTCAAATTCAATTTATGCTTAAAATAATTATCAAATTTTATTTATATTTTTATTGAACTTCATATCAACACATCCCTTTCCATCAAAACGAGAAGGTTGACCAAAATAAAATTCAGTACCAAGATTTAAGGTTAGAGGTTTTTTTTTTGCTTGTACTTGGATTGTGATTTTAACTCTGGGAGGACTTGGAGTGTGACTGAAGCATTTAATTAACCATCTAAATTATTTGGTGGCACTCATTTGAGTAAGAGTACCCCATAAAATGTGCAACCGCCGCATGATGGGGTCGAAGGGGGTCATGCTGATTGGTAGAATTGATTGATTTTATTTTATTTTTTACCAAAAATAAGACAATTAATTGATCAATGTGGCATTGTTAACTTTTTTTTTCCTACGTTAAATTTCTCATCTTGTTGTTATGTTAGTTTTATTAAGATTGATTAATCAACTTTCATTAACTAATGATTCAACCAATGAATTAAGTCTTCATCGATCCAGATATGAAGATATGAGCATTTTAGTCACTTTGATTTTGTCACATTATTTGTAGATTATTTGTAGGTTTAATTATGCTGTTTTGTTTTATTAACTTGGATGAAGTCAATTTGTTCGCATATTCATCATTTTTATTATTTGCAATATTGAATTTATATTTGGTACTCTATTAATTTGAATGAATACATTTTTTTAGCAAAAAACACAAATTTCAAGTCGTTAAACGTGAAAAATACTAATATGCGAACAAACGCGCAACATCCAATGAACTAAGTCTTCATTGATGCAGTTATGAAAACATGAACTAAGTCACTTTGATTTTGTCACATTATTTGCAGGTTTGATTACGTCGCTTTATGCTATTAACTTGAATGAAGTGAATTTGTTCGCATATTCATCATTTTTATTGCTTTATTTGCGAACAAATTTGAATTAATACATTTTATTTGCTTTACATGCTTTATCGGCTTATCGCATATTCATTATCGCTTTATTTGGCACTCTACCAATTTGAATTAATACATTTTTAGCAAAAAAGACAAATTTCAAGTCATTAATACCGAAAAAAATTAATTTGCGAACAGATTCACAACATACAAATAGTATAAAATCTTTTTTTTTGACACAATAGCATAAAATCTTAAGTGCCTACAAAAGTAACAAAATTAAAGTGACTAGAATACTCATGCATTCAGGTCTGTATCATTAATGCCCAAAACCGAAAAATCAAACTGCGGAGACTAATATTCATTTTTTTCATTTTTAATTATTTTAAAAACCAAACATAAATGTATTTTTAATTGTCCCAAAGTCTAAATTTCATTTAACTAATCAAATTGCTCAAGGCGTTGACAAATAGTTAGTCAATAGGAGTCATTCTTATATATACGTGGTCTCCTCGTCTTAAATTCTTAGGCTTTTTTTTGTTTTGTTTTGGAAGAGTCTTAGTCCTTAATTAATTATAAATTTTGTATTGCTAGTGTAGTGTGATAGTGTTATTTAGTGCAACAATAGAAAATGTCCGTCTATTGCAATCTAAGTGGTGACTACATGTGGGTGAATAGTTGTTGGTGTGGTGGGGCATAGAATTATTTGTAATTTTAGGACAAGATAATCAACAATGACGATATATATAAGGTAGTAGCAGCCATTGAATGAACAACGTGCAATTGGGTGGATGAGGATGGAGGATTATTCATGTATTGAATCTTTGGACTAGTGAAAGTTGAAACAATCCCAATTAAAAAAAGCATAAGGTTAAGGTCCATGCTATTTGGACATGACTTGCCCACCACTTTGAGGGATCACTCCATGTCATCATGATATAATAATAATGCTTTAATAGCTAACACAAGTAAAAACGTTAAGAGCAAAGAAACAAATATAAGTAGGTTATCAAATAAATAAAGCTACTGTATGTGTTTAGTTTATTTCATATTTCAATATATGTTTTTATCTATGATGATATATAAAACATTGTCATTGTTATTATTATTAGGCAAAATTTTAGTTGAAGTCCTTAAAGTTGGCTTATTTTCGGATCAATTCTTTAAGTTTTATTTTTCTCTTCGAATTGGTTATTTATGTTACATTTTCTTTGCATAGTCAGAGCATCTCCAATGAAATATTCTAAGTGAATTTTGTAGAGGATGAATGACTTTTAAATATGTTCCCATGCTATTATGCTAACCATTTGTATAACTTTATAAGCACTATAACATCCTAAACTTGATAACTACTTATATCTTCAGTAACTAAATTGAAATGTTCTCAGCAACAAATTTGAGGTAGATGATAGGTTACATTGAGACCAAGAGTGAGTGCTTCCTAATTTGGTTGAAATTAATGGTTTTGTAGCGTGTACGTATATGTAAGTAGTAGTACTAGTAGTGCAGTTGAAATGGTATGTGGCGTGCATCATTCGCTCATATAATGTATATTTGACCAAATTTTGTTGGAATTTATACTCCCCTATAATTTATATTGTTCACTTAGTATATTAGAAACAAAGTCTTATTCTAATTAGTAATTAGCTCCAACGGTCCAACCAAAGAAATATTATAAATTTTTTTTTACTGGACTTCTAATATCAATATATTCAAAAGAGTTGAGATGAGATGATTTAAATTTTTTCAGTTTAATCAAACGTTCTGAGTTGAATTCAATTTTAAAAATATATGAATGTTAAAATTCTTGAAAAGAATTTTGTCACATTGTAATTGTAATCATATCTAATTTGAGTGATTAGATTTGAAGTTGCTAATAGAGAAAATTTGTTTACAAACAATTTTTTTTATCCAACTAAGACTTTGTTCTTCAAATAGTTAATATTTATCGTAAGAATCATACTAACAACCTCCCTAAGAACATTAGTTAAAAATGAAAAAAATAAATAAAATAGAAATTTCGAATTGAAAACAATGATTTTTCAACTTAGAAAAAGTTGAAACACAACTTTTGACATCAAAATTTTTGTATTTATCATAATAATAAGGTGGCTGTTGGATCTATTTCTATGCTTCGTTTACCGGAATTGAAACAAGAAGACTATATATGGAGGCTTCCACCATTTTGATTTTTGACATTATTATTACGTACACGTCATGGCAACTACACTTTCCTATACGCCCAACCCAACCCAACTACTATATGATCTATTTATAGTACTCACTAGCTAGTCACTACTAATACTATTATATTGCTTCCATTTACTCTTTCCTATGTTACACCTGCTTACATATATATACCAATATGGCCAAGAGAATCCCATTCCAATATTTTTTTTATTTTATTTTCTTGGTGCTGGTCAGAAGAATTCCACTTGCACAAAGTGGAAAAGATCTTCGGGATATGAAAATTCTACATTTGGTGGTATTGAAATATGATCATCGCATAATTAATTACTTTGTAAATTCTTGGGTCAAACCAAACTCAAAAAACCAGTTCTAACTAATTTATTAAATTTTGTCAAAAAAAAAAATAATTTATTAAATTATTATAATAGTACTATTTCATATTATAGATTCTATATTTTACATGTTGTGCATGTTAAAAGTAAATAATTTCAGGTAAAATTCATTTGACATGAGAAAGCTTGAATAAATATTCTTGGAGCCATATACTAGGATACATGATGACACATGAGCCATAATTAAAAAAGGTAGAAAACGTGGAGAGACAAAAGGAGAAAAATGAATGATAAGAAGAAAATGCTTAAAGCAGGGGGAAAGCAAAGAAGCCACTTCTTTTCCAGTAAAAAAAAAGAGGTTCACTTTTGTAGAAGGATGGCCAAAGACAAAACATTTAAAGCAGCATGAAAGAAGCCACTTATCTGATCCTTTCTTCTAGAGGGGAACACAAGTCCTTTTCCTGGGCAACCCACTTGCCAGAGCAAATAATTGCTGTTCATTTTTTTTGGGCTCATTACAAGAAATTTAAAAGATCTCACTTTGTCAAAATTCAAGTCAATTTTGTAAATTGCATCTATACGTGAGTGTATACTATATAAAAATTGTGTTGAACTGTTGGCCAACGCAACAGTTCAAATAATCAGAGATGTCACTGATTGATTCTAGACTTGAAACAAACACCCCCCAAATCATATTGCATATAATTATAAGCACATGTATATAGTCATATGCCGTTAGTTAACACACCACCATTTGACTCATTTCAATTAGAATTCCAAGTTCAAATATTCAATAGAAATATAACTTAAAAAACCACATCACCAAAACATAATGTACAACTTGCATTAATTTGATAAAAATAGGTATAAATATTGCCTTTAGTTTTTAGTTTAGTAACACGACCAATATTTCCTTGAGATTTTGAATATATTTTATCTCTTAATGCATACTAAGACTTAATTTTTAATATAAAATATATGAAAACTATAAAATTCATTCATGCAATGAAAGAGACGTGCAATGAAAGAGAATGAGACGTAAAAACTAATTTATGCCTTCTCCAACAATCAAATTAGAGAAAATGTATCATTTGCTATTATTTCCCATCTTTTGATTGGGTTTTAGTTGTTTTCTCTTTGAAGACCATGTTAGCCACGCGCGTGCATACACACCAAATAACTTGGACGACACACAACTCCCCACCAAATCCAGAGCCATTTTGTGAACAGGACTTACAAATATTCAAAAGGCCGACCCAAAAATTCAAGAAGTTCCTCCCCCCAATATCAGGTGGAAGTATGCATCCAAAAAGCTACCAAATTTAGCACGTCTGAATGCATACTTCTGAGCACTTTTGCCTGCCTGGATGCACACTTCAAAAATACGGAGTTTTTTTATTACCAAGTGAAGGAGGTAACGTAGCGCCCTAAACTCAGGGTACACGGCCCTTTAAGTCCCCAGCTGCCTGGCATCTAGGGTTTGCAAATATCTCAAAGGCCAGGCCGGCCTCGATAATTCAGAAAGTAAACCATGTTTGTAAAAAAATGCTTTCAATATCAAGACTTAAGAGTAATTCATCCTAACATTCCATTGATAACAATGAAACAATGATGCTTCAATTTCTTCCATTAATATTCTATCCATTAATAATAATTCTATCTACTTTCTGATCGGTACAATTCAATCAATTTTAGCATGCTAATGAGGGTGGGGGATACTACACATAAATTGAGGGTGATTCTGTGAAAATACCCAAAAAATGTTACAAATGGAACTGCAGGTCTTGTAGCAATGGAAAACAATGGTGCTCGTGGTTCTTTGATTTCCAAAATGCCAAGAAAAAAATGTAAATTTAGACCATAATACAATTCACCTTTGAATTCATGGAAGACTACAATATGATGCGGATCACAGCGAGACCCACCGCTGATATAGAGACAAGGGTACCTATGCAGTATTTGATCACGTCATACTTTGCAGCTTCTAATTGGGCTCTCAAAGCATGGATTTCCTAAAAGCAATATAGATTTCAATCCAAACTGAATGTTCTCCACTCCAATAACAACTAATAAGTAAACAATCATAAACTTACCCGATCAAGTTTGTTTGTCAAATTGGTGGTTTCAGCATTTTGATCAGCAAGCTCATCCTTAATGCGTCTGTGATTAGATTTGAAAATAAATGAGATGATTACGTAAGGTTAAACCAAATAAAGATTACTACGTCAAGAGGGTCACAAAAATAGAACTATGTTTTCAGTTTTTCACTTACCCTCTTTCAAGATTCAAGTCCAATCGTTGCCCGGCAGTGACTTTGTCAATCTCATACCTGTCACAAACAATCAATAAACAATTAAATATACATTATAGTGGAATCTTAGGGAGTGAAAATCAAATTTGCTTCAGGTGGACAAATATTTGAGTATAAAACTCCAAGGTGCAGACCTCAATTCACTTCTCATCTTATCTATGTCATTACGGAGCTTTTCAGTCTCGCGTTGCAACAAAGAAAAATGATGCTCCTGCATCACCAATCATCAAAAGGATAACTTAAACATTTGATGTAACAATGAAATTTTAACAGTTAGATAGAATGTTCTGTCCTGTCTTCTCAAAAGTATAACATATAGCAAAAACCACAGGAAAAGTTCATAGTATGCCTATATGTCACTTATTTCTTTTTTTTTCTTTCTCTTTTCCTTCTTGTGTCAGGCTATGAAAAGTTACTTTCTTCCTTTGAATCCAGTTTTTTATTCTGCTCTTCTATCAATTCTTCCCAATATTTTTTGTAGTTTGATAGAGAAAATGTTCGGAGTATGTAATTTGAACTACTTTTTTATGTTTAGTTTGGAAGTGAATATTTATTGAAACTGTGCATTTTTCTACATCTGCTAACTGTTATGAAACCACTTTTCTTTTCTATCAAATTTTCTCGAGAAAATTGTTTAAAACATCTATTATGACATCTGAGACTGAGTGTAGTATTTGTTGTTTGATTTGAAAGTGAATATCAACTAAAATCGATTTAACATCTAAATCAGTTTTACACCGGTTTATATCTGGTTCATTATAATTAAACTGGTTTTACGAAAAGTATGTGGTTTGGTTTTAATAACCAGTCCATGTATGTAGTTAACTTTAAATCTGGGTTGGTCTTTTTGAAATATCAAACCATGAAAAACCCTACTAGTATCTATATCTATATTGTTTACGTAGAAGAGAAACAAGAAGCTTATTATAATTAAACACTGGATTCTGTTTCAGAAACAGAGGGCTAGCAATATTACATTACTTCACACCAGAAACTAAGACAGAATTGAGATAGGATGGTCTAGTTTTACAAATGGTTCCCTTCCAAGAAATTTGAGAATCTTGGTCTCTCCCTTCCAAGAATTAGAGAGCTTGGCCTCTCACTCTCATAACTTTCAATAACTATCCAATAACCACCACTTTCAGCTTTACTTTTTTTAAAAATAAATAAAAACATAACTGCCATATTAAGAAGTCTAACATGCACCTTCCTATAATCACCTACATGGATGCTAGACTCCCAAAACCCCATACAAAGAACCAAATAGAGTTTGTATTAACGTCATAGTAAACAGCACAGACTAAAGTATAAACCAGAAAGTAGTTGCTCTTTGTGATAGTAATAAACTGATAACTTTTTTAGAGCCTTGTTTCGTTGACAGTTAAAAATAGTACCGATGAAAGTGATTTTGATGAGAATTGACTACAGGGATGAACAAAAAAAGTTGAAAGGAGTTTAATAAAACAAGTTATCAGATCATGAACTTGCAATATTTGGCTTTTAGGACTTTATTAAAACAAGTTATTTGCAGAATGAAAACTAAACTGAAAGGTAGAAAAAACAAATGTGCCCTATTTCCATATACTTGATATGGTGATGAAAAAAGTGCTATGACTGCGCATTACAATATAGTTTAGTCAACTAACACATTTAAATTTAACCCCCAAGAAAGTGAAAGAACAAGAAGAGAGGTCCATGCAAACATAATGCAGCAATAACACTTGGTCTTTACAGTTAACTAAGTTCTCTCTTTTTAATACACCGTGCATTATAGCCTACAAGTCTAGGACTCTACCCATTTCCTTTTCAATGTCCTATAAACAGAAAGTATAAGAATGCTTGATTAATCTTCCAATGCTTTGAGATGTCCGCGGTCTACACTCTATCAGACACGTCAATTATAGGGTAAAAACAAACTCCTACAGTACATCATCACTCCGATAATCATATTACACTAAGACCATAATATTCGTTCTTAGTTCTTACTCAAATTATACAAAAAAATAATTCATTTTTCAGTTTGTTATAGGATTTGAAGCTATTGCAAACAACACCCCAAACTAGAAAGATATTGCACGTCTGATATTTGAAAAAATGCAAACAAGTGCTTATGGTATTAGTTAAATATTAAAAAATGAAAAGAAAAGCTTGTTGAAGATTTGGTTTACAATTACATCACATATGTTCCATTCCTTTGTTTCCTTGAAAGATGAATTGGAGTCTTGGCACAACAATAGTTGGAGTTGTTACTATCACTATGTAGCTAGGAGATTTATAGCACTACAAGATTGCCCTTGTTTCAATAGTTCGAACTTTCAAGAACATCACCAAATTTAATGTGCAATGTAAAATTCTACAGTCTCTAGTAATCTTGACATACAATTAGCTATCCTCATTGGGATTATTGTAATTAGTTGTTAGGTTAGTATTTACTACTTCGCCAGAGGGTTTTAACTATGGTGAAGCAGTAAAAACAACAACTCCTTTAACCCTTAACTCAAACGAGTTGAAACAGTTAAACACAACTCCACACTCATTTCTCTGAAATGGACTGTTTAGGCCAAATCTATATAAATATAGACGATGAATAAAAAATAAAACTAAGTACCTGAGAAGTTTGAACTTCAGATTTGAACTTTGAGAGATTTGTTTCTTGAATCATCTCTGACTAGAAAATTTCAAAAGAAAACATAACAATATGAATAATTGTAACTTGAATTCAGCAGTGATACAAAAAAGAAAAAGAAAAGAGGGGTTAACATATAGCTACCTTTTGCATATCGGATTTTGAAACAAAAGATTGAGCAACATTTTCCAAGCTATCATTTAGAACTTCAGTGATTGCGGAAGTAATCGCTTCTGCTTGTTTGGAAGGGAAACCATTCGATTCTAAATTCCGTACCTAAAAGGTGGGAAATTAAATTATTAATTAATTATAAGACTCCATTCAAATAAAGTGAAAATAAAAGAGAATTACGTACGAGTTGAAGTGTATCGACGAGGAATGCGCGCTTAACGTTGGAATCGACGGCCTGTGAAACATGTCTGCTTAGAAGTAGTGATAATAGAAGAAGAAGAAGAAGAAGAAGAAGTAGAAGAAATGATGTGACTGCAATTGGTGATTGTGAAGCGAGGTTTCAAACCCAAACCCAGACCAAAAGCACTTTTGTACAACGCCATCTAATCTAAACTAAGTGCTTTTGTTTTGTTTGCTTCAACGCACACGCCTTCGTCTTCTTAACTATTGATGCTTGCTTGCTTGCCCCAAAAGCCGCTGCCAATATGGGTTTTTTTTTTATTTGTCAAAATAGATTTAGTATTTTTTTTAATTAAATTAAAGGACATACTAAATCATAAAAAAATGTAAATTAATTACTAATATCAACTCTTCTTTATTTTGCTTTTTCATTGCAGTTATGGGTGACATATCAAAATCATAGATTTATAACCAAGTTGATTGGGCTCAAGTGGCAAGGAGCTCCTTCCAAGGACGTATCCGGGGAATACCGGGTTCGATTCTCAGGGGGAACAACGCTTGGCCAGTGCGCATGCCTCTACGCACGAGCCGGATTAGTCGCCCACCTTTGGTGGGTCGGAACCGGTGCGAAAGCAAAAAAAAAAAAATCATAGATTTATAATTATACTTTTTTTTTATTTATTTATTAAAAAAATTGTCTATTTTATATATTTTTAATTTGATTTAATATATTTTTTTAAGAGGAAAATTAATTTAATATTATTAAATCAACTTGTAAATTAATCTTTCAATGATTCCCGTGACGACTACATAAATTAATCTTTATGAGTGCACTATTTCGACCGGATTGCATAAGGTCATTAACATTAGGAGATCATTCATGTTGGATGGAAATAATCTGAAGAGAGTAGAATTAAAATTAACTATGATAGATGATAGTTTGCTGAAGGGGTATACTTAAAGGATTGGTGCTCTCTGTGTTGAAATGCGAGGAATGTACATATGAATGTGCGCAACTAGCACGTAGACATGGTTTTACCCGTCTCATAGTAGAAAATTACTCTAGGCTTATAATTAATCGAGTAATAAAGAATTGCAAGTTGAACAAATACATCTCCATCGTGGTTTGTAGAATATGTAGTCTTATCAACTTACAAAGACAAATTATTTTCAAGCACACTTGAAGTAAATGAGATCAATGTGCTAATTCGTCAGTCAATTTTAGTCTAAAACATAGTTCTTATAATGTAATCTTTTTGAAGGCTTTCCTAGTGAGTTTTAAAGTCCGTTGTTTTTTCACGACATATTTGTAAGAGTGTTTATGTAGCTTCTTAGTGTTTTTTTTTAGATTACTAACTTACAATGTTATTGATATGAAGTTTCTATCATTTAGTGTTGATAAATCTCCATCGAATAATATGGGAGATACATAAAATACGTATTCCATCTCAAAAAAATTTCATACGCAAGAGTCAAGGATTAAACTTCCAACCATTTACTTAAGGAGCTTAATACCCTTATCACTTGAAGAAATTCATTATATATTTCATTATAGATTCGGCCTATCTCCCGAGAGGTGATATGGTTGAGGTTTCAAGATTTCAATCCTCAATTTTATGAAACTCGATTCGAGACTCGGCATGGAGAGAAGAAATTCATTATAGATTTCTTAAGATTGGTTTGTTACAAATTAAAATAGTCTCTCTCTCTTTTTTTTTTTTGTATAGACTTTCCTTTTTTAAAAAAACTAGGAACATACCCGTGCATACGCACGGGACGCGCGTTCCGCGCGTTCTATTTCGTGGGGGTCGTTGGTTTGTGAGGAGCGTTGGGTCAAAATTGTTCATGTGATATGGGAAAAAAATGTTTGGTGAGAGAAAAAAATTAGTATATAATTAAATTTTGTTCTTAATGTATAATAGTTAATTAAAAATTTTCAGCAGCAACTTGTTCCCCATATATAATATAGTTAATAAAAAAATTTCATCAACAACGATTTGTTCTTCATATATAATTGTTAATTAAAAAATTTCATCAGCAACAATTTATTCCACATGTATAATATTTAATTTAAAAGTTTCAATTTCAAGGATTTAGGCCCGTGTAAAACAGTTAATTTGAACTTTTAATCAGCAATAACTTATTCCACGTGTATAGTAGTTATTTAACTTTTCAAACACCAACAACTTGGTTTCCCGTGTAAAATATTTATTTAAACTTTTTATTAACTTTTCATTGACACACTATATTCTTTTTTAATTTATTGTCTAGTAATTATGAGTGAGTGAGAGAGAGCGACAGAGAAGTAAGTCGAAAGATTGAATTATTTTGTTTCATTACTACTTTGATAAGATTGACACTATTTTTTGTACAATTTTTTATTATTAGATTTTAAATGAAGTGTGTAGTCTCGAATGTTGTACTTCGATGTTGAATTTTGTAATAAAAGTATGAATAAGAAATTTTAATCAACCAAGAGTTTTATCAGTGCAAAAAGTTGGTCTTGAACAGTATAAAAAGTATATTTTCAGCTGCTTTTTTTAGTAAAAATGCATAAAAAAATTTATAATTGAAACAAAATGATACTTGTTCATCAAAGACAAAAATACCCTTATTTTCGCTTATGTGGTAGTAAAATTGAAGAGGGTAAAATATAAATTGTGCATGTTTCTCATTTTCTTAAATTGATATTAGAATATTAGATTACTTGTTCATAGTGTATAATAGTCAGTAAACAAATATATAATAGTAAAAAAAAAATAGTCAATAAACAAATTCCAGCAGCAACTTGTTCCTCGTATATAATATAGTTAAAAAACATTTTATCAACAACTTGTTTCTCATATATAATAGTCGATTAAAAACTTTCAGCAGCAACAACTTATTCATGTGTATAATAGTTAATTTAAAAGTTTCATCTGCAACAACTTCTTTCCCGTGTATAGTAGTTATTTAACTTTTTAAACAACAACTTGGTCTCCCGAGTGTAATATTTATTTATATTTTTATTAAGTATAACTTTTATTTCGTGTATAATAGTTATTTTAAATTTTTTATCCGCAATATCTTGTCGTATTCCTTGTGTATAATATTTAATTAAAAAAAATTATTAGTCTCATACATTGACACATCATATTCATAAGTGGGAATAAGAAATTTTAATCAACCAAAGGGTCATATCAATGTAGAAAGCTGTTCTTGAACAGTGTACAAACTATATTTTCACCTTTTTTTTCGCAGTCATAATACAGAAGACAATTTTATAATTGAAAAAAAAATGAGACTTGTTTGGCAAAGATAAAAAGACTCTAATTTTTGTTTATGTGGTAGTAAAATTGAAGAGGGTAAAATAGAAATTGCACCTGTTTGAATTAGTCTCATTTTCTTAAATTAATATTAGATTAATTTTCATTTTATGCATCAATGAGAAATATTAGTTTTATGTTTGAATTAGTCTTGTGTTGGTTCTAAACAAAAACTATATTATTCAATAACTCTGCGAGTATTCTTACTTACAACTCTCACTATGTTTTCCTAGTTTTTATGATGAGAGTATTTTGAAGGACCTTTTTAGATCATTGTAAAGATTAAGAAAGTAGTAGTTTTCTATAGCATGATGAAAGAGTCATATGATTAGTAATTTTGTTCATTGCAAAAGTACTTGATAAGAGATTGGGATATACATAATGGGGAATGCTAATGCACACCCACTCATTTTTATGAAGGTGTGCATTAGCAACATACACCTTAGGGTGTATTTAATAACTTTTTAGTTATCTTTTGCTAACACACACCTTCTGAAAAATAAGTTGGTGGATTATAGCAAATACCTATAGGAGTTGCTAACGTACACCCACTTATTTTTTAGAAGGAGTGTTTTAGCAACATACACCTGAAGGTGTATTTATGTATTTTTTAGTTATAACTTGCTAATGCACACCTTCATAAAATTGAGTGGGTGTGTTATAGCAAAACCCATACATAATATCTACTAAACAATTTTTTTTTGTGAAAGGCCAAAAGCAATTTATTAAAAAGGCATAAGGTATGCCATATAATCAAGTCAAGATACAACTTTGGTTTCAAGGACCACACACCTTAAACTTAATGCCTCGATAATCTATCCCTGCTACATTACAACTCCTAACCTATGATTACACCCAATGACACAAAATGACAAAACATGATAATTTCTATCAGCAAAGCATGTTATTTATTGTGTCCCAAGGCAAATATTCTCAAGCATATCAGAAGAAGAATAAAGATATCAGCTACACTTCCCAAACCAATCTGCACAACAGCTCTCCTTTCAAACAGTTTTAAACTGAAACAGGTACCTAATGATAGCACAGAAATTCACAGCTAGCAACTCAGGATCTCAGCCCGTGTCACCAATAAGCCAAGAAGCATCGGAGAGCATGATACAAAAATAACAAACAACCCTTCTAACCGCAGCCATCCATCCAAACACGATTTATAGAGATACAACCCAGCTACAGTCAGAACTTCATGCTGCCACTCTAAGACCACCATAAATTCAAGAATAACCCTGCAACATCCACACTTTAAACCTGCAAAGAATAGAACTTTTGCAACGCAGACATGCTAATATCACCATTTTATTTGACAGATTCGAGGCAAGTAACTGGATTTAATATCCATTGGGAAATATCATAATTAAAGCTTCTTGACTTTGCTCTCAGCCAATTCCACGCAAGTAATTTGGATTGTTCCGTAATCGCTGCAGCTGAAACATTTTTATCCTGAAAAACCTTCCTATTTCTAGCTTTCCATATGCACCATATATACCCGCAAACAATAAACAATGTATACATACTCATTCACTATACTTTTTTTTTTTGTTTCCTTTAGCTTAACTAATCAAACAACAAATCAGATCCATAAACTGAATCGTCTAGGCAAGCAAACTTGTCAATATCAGCTTGGGTAAAACTCTGAAAATGTGTGCATAGTCAACATTTAAATGAGTTGTTACATATCCATAAACTGAGCAAGTGGATATTATTACGACGAAAAGACGGTGATGAATATAAACTATGAATAAAATGATCACATACCTGAATTGGAGGTGATTCATTAATTGAAACAACTTGTTACTGAATTGGTTCAATGTCTTTGCATGAACTAAGTTAAAAGAATTTCAAGAATAAGCATTGATAGTGCACCACAGAAGCCTGACCTCCCCAACCTGTTTGCCACTTGACTCTAAATGCAAACTTCCTTTCCATGATATCGTCAAGACATAGAGGATATTCATGTTGGTCGCCTAGACCGAGCTACGGAAAACATTTTACTATCAGACTAATTGATATATACATATAAAATGAAAATTAGGATTAAATATTGAACATGTTTCTGTTTCTCGAGTAGAGTAGCTGCAGTATAAGAAATAACTCATCAAGTGGATTGCCCCATAAAACAAAGTTTGCAGTGTCATCACCATCATAGACTTCAAAATCCAATTTATACCTTCATAAGATGGATGATATTGTGTCATAATTGGTTTTGGCCAAATTGCAGCAGACTAACAAAAATGAAATATTACATACTTGATTAGCGGATCATTTGTAGTGTGTCCCTTTTTACATGTATAGGGTGGTACAGTTCCATCAACCTTGCAAGAGCGATCCTGACAGCCTTTGAAATACTACCCTTGGTTAGAAACCCTAACATGTGAAGTGATTGCAACAGTAACACAAAATGTGTCCTGCAATTAATAGTAGAAACCATGGCAAGTTAGTGATAATATTTAAAGTGCGTTATATTTTATATATTCAAATTGGACACATACCACTTTCAGCTTTTTCATATCTCCCAAGGATATGACACACGCTTGCTTCATGAAGACTTCATCCGATTTATATTGAGACCCATCAGAAGTTTGAGTATAAAACTGAGTAGAATGGGATGCAGCGTAATTTTGTGTTGGGTATGTGACATCATTTGGCAAACTATAATTAAAAACTTGATATCTATACAACCATTTATAAAAGTATATGAATGTATTGGAAAATTCAAATAAGATAGGTGTTTATACCAGGTTAAGAAAGCTTTGATTTCATGTATTTTTGGATCAAACAATTGTCCGGTTCCATTCCAAACATTAGTCAGATGTAATGGATACACACCTTATGTTTGAAATAATGAAGCATGTTAATGTAACAAAAGAACTAATTGAAGTATAAAATAAAAAAAGTTCAAATGGACTGATGAGTGTTACCTTGTGGTTCCTTCACCCTTGCATGTTTTATAATCATAACAACAGGGCCAAAATCAGTTCTTTGGTTGTAAAAGCTGAGATTTTCGATAGACAAAGCGTCCCAAAGAGTGCAATCAAGTACATTATCCCTAAAAATTAAAAGACAACTCCAAAATATCAATGAGCGTGTTCATTTTGAAGTATCATCATTCGTATCTGGTTGTTATTCAAGATTCATGATAGTACCTCAGTTTTAAAATTAATAGTTCATTGCAATAAGAAGAGGAAGCAGTTTGTATATTTACTAAGCAACATTTAATGGATCCCATTTGTAAACTTCAAACTGTTCTTGAAAAAAAGGTATAATAATAAATTTTATAAGAAGTATGTGAACCTATATATTTCAAAAATTTACCAACTGGAAATTAACTATATGAAGATTCCAAAAGGGATATACTTTTGAAAACTTCACTTTGTTCTTAAAAAAATGTACCAAGTTAAAACATTTGCATAAAAGTGAGGTCATGTCTTGGACAATGATACCTGATGAGTGAAAGAGATCAAAGTAAAAAAATCATAAGTGAAAGTGCTACCTATATTAGTGCATGCATATACCAAGTAATCATATACATTTAAGATCAATAGGTCTGTTCATCCCTACTAATAATAATGTCCAAACCACTTTAAGCTAAATGGATTCTAGAGATAAAGATATGTATTAGCAAACTAAGCAATGTTTACAAAGAAAAGTAAAAATTGATAAATGGAGGTGAAAAGCATAAAAAATTCTAATAAACTATAAGAGACAAAAGCAATTAAGAGATTTCACAAACAAAAACAAACTAATAATAACAAATTGGGTAAAGTAGTACCAACTTCATTTTTATTTTTATTATCCATAATAACAAACTTGTTTCTGCAAATGAAAAGTCAAAACATGAAATAGAGAATGCATATCAAACTTTTGTATTTGCAACACTTGCCTTAGTAAAATCTGTTATCTAATTTAAACTGTGAACAAAGGAAATTGACAATTAAAAAAAATGTTATAAGCCTTTTGAACTCGTCTTAGATTAAGATTCTAAAAAACATGGAACGAAAATAGAGCATACCTGTGATTTTGACTTAGTTGATTAAACCTGGAAAAATAACCTATTCAATTCAAATGACAATATCAGAAAAGAAACCAAATCAACTTGAACAATAAATAGGGAGATGCTAGAACTATTTACTACAAATCAGAAATATGACAGTAATACCCTTAATTTTTATTTCAAATTGGAAAATGAATTTTTTAATTACAGGGACAGATGTGTATTAGAGCCACCAGACTTACCAAACTGACAATTGACATTATTTGTGTGTGAATACTTATTCATCCGGAGAATCTTCTAGTGATGGCACAGTTTTTTGTTGTCATAAATGTGCCGACTGCTGAGAAAATCGAAATATGTTGTTGCCCTCAATAGTTGTCTTTTATTATTTTCAATACATTTGATTCTCAGAATAGTTTCTAGAGGAAACACACGATATGCTCTTGTGTTCATTCCTGCATTAAATTTTGCAATAATATATATAAGCTCTAGCTCGAATGAGTGTAATATTTTCAAAGTTCAAGACAAGACATGTATGAGTGCTAACTGGTATTGTATTAGTAACAAATCGGCCGATAATCTAGGATTGAATGAGCAAGAAAACTTACCAGCTCTGCTTCCAACCCCCTGACAGCGTGCCGAGAAGTCGATTGTTTCCCTCACTGTCATCTCAGGAATGTGCAGGTCATACTGGCTTATGTATGCTGATGTTTTATGAGAAACAAATTCATCTAGCCTATGACCATTGTAACTGATTTCTCCAGAAACCTAAAGATAAATATAAAAAGTTAGGATGTGTATGATATCACAGCGTTCATAGAAATTCAGCTTGCTCAATGTCTTGTATTAATTGGCCTAATTTTGATAGATTTTTGAGTTATACTAAACTCGCCTGAACTTCAAAAATTTGTCCATTTAAACAAAACAACACAAAATTGCTACGTAAGTAAAGTCTATGATCAACTCCACCTATTAAGATTAACACGCAGGCCAACAAAAAGAATGCGCTTCCACAAGTTAGCAAAAACTCATGCTTTAATATACCATAAAAACAGCCCCATATCACAATAACACTTATTAAATTCTGCAGAATATGTGCTTCTAGTTCAGTTCAAAAACCCGCTATAAACACGAAACATGCCTAGATTTCCAATTAAAAAAAATAGCACCTGCAACTTTCAGCGCCGACATCCAACTTCATGGCAACCCCCGCGTTCACCTTTCCCTTAAAAATGAAATTATTTCATGCTAACCATATACACCAATCAGTTGACAAACAAATGTTAACAAACAAAATCCATATTCACAATAATAATCAATGGGTTTAGTAAATAACTCATTATTTAATACACAAACAAAATACATATCAACAATAGTTATAAAAACAACATGTTATAATATTGGGAAATCAATTTAATCACTGTAAAAAATCATCGATAACATCATGGTACTTGAAATCAAGCATATCTAATGAGCTAAAAAGAGACTTATAATCAAACATAAGAGGTACTTTAAAAAAAAGGAGAGGTAGTAATATACCTCAAATATATATCATCAACCCAATTCATTTTCTCCATGGATCTTCTTCCATGTTCCTCTTACTCCAATGACAAACAACACCAGACCATCACCAATGCTATGATCAACTCCACCTATAAAGATTCACACGCAGGCCAACAAAAAGAATGCACTTCCACAAGTTAACAACAATTCATGCTTCAATATACCATAAAAACGGCCCCATATCAGTATCACAACACAATAACGCTTATTAAATTCTGCAGATGATGTGCTTCTAGTTCGGTTAAAAAACCCGCTCTAAACACGAAAAATTCCTAGATTTTCAATTAAAAAATCAGTTGACCATATACACCTTTCCCTTAAAAAATGAAATTATTTCATGCTAACCATATACACCAATCAGTTGACAAACAAATGTTAACAAACAAAGTCCATATCCACGATAATAGTCAAACAAAATCCACATCAACAATAGTTATAAAAACAACATGTTATAATATTGGGAAATCAATCTAATCACTGCAAAAAATACCAATTTTTTTTCTTCTACTCGTGTCCAAAAATACCAAAATCTCACCTTTCTTAAAATCAATGCTCAGTAACTCGAAAATGAATGAATCTTTCTTGGTCGAATGCCCTAGCAACATCTGTTCAGTTCTTGTTATTTTCTCTCCCGTTTCAGTCTTTGGGCGTATAGTTTGAAAGAGAATAAGGTTGTAACATAGTTTTTTTAGCAACATGTATAATAAGAAAACAACATGGTGATGAGAATATGCAACAACATTTTATCAAACATATGGTGTGCATACATAAAACTGAAACATAACATAAAATTGCTAGGTAAGTAAATTCCAACACAAACAAAGAAACAAATAAGAAGATTTTGTTTTGTAAAAAAAAAAAAGATTTTGCAGTAGAAATTTTTACAACAAAGTAAAGAAGATTTTGAAAACAATGAAGATGAAATCACAAATTTTAAGAGGTATGATTGTAGAAGAAAATCACTAACCCATTCGGTTCTTCTTCCTTCCTTATTCTTCTTCTGCGGCAGATCTTCTTCTTTTTCCCTTCTTCCGCTGTTATGTTCTTCCGCTGTTCTGTTGTTGTTTTGTTTCTCAGTCTCCATTTGATTTTGGAAAAGTGTGTGAGAGAGAAACAAAAAAAATGAAGAATGAGAACACTATGAGAAGAAAAAGAGGGATATGTACATTTACTGATGAGAAAGGAGAGATTTGACAGGAAAAGAAAAGTTAGATTTGGAGAAATTTAAAATTTGAGATTCAAAATAAAGTGTCTTGTCCTTCAACATTTGGATAGAATATGACAATATTGTCCTTGTCCTTATGTGCAAATCTCAAATGTATCCTGAGGTAATGACAAGAGGATGGGGAGGAGTCACTAAAAAAGCAAGGGTAAAATTGACCCCCCGGTACAAAAGTTTGAGAGGATGAATAACATCAATTTGGCCCAAATATGACAAGAATAGCCCTATTTGTGTGTAGGAAAAAAAAGGAAAAAAAATAGGAATGAGGGTCAATCAAGGTTTTTTGGTGGTATATTATTATCTTAGATTAATAGTAGACAATAGTAGTATTTCACAAAAAAAAAAAAAAGGATAAAAAAAAAGAAGGATAAATTTGCGTATTGCTGGTCTCTGCTCAGCTCCAAATCACACGTTACATACAGTTGCTTTATTTCAACTCCGTTCGTAGCCGCTGAAGCCGTTGCAGTAAGGTTCTTTCTTTTAACTTCCTCTCTTCATATTTTCATTCCAATGCGAATTTCTGTTCTTTCAGAGTAAGGGTTAATTAGAATTATTTGGGTTAGGGTTTCATGATTTGTACACAATCTCCTTCGTTCTACCTATCCACTTGGATTGCCGCTGTGCTTGGTTATTCCGATTCAATTTTTTCTTACAAATTTCAAATAAGACGCGATGAGTTTGTGTATGTTTGATGTGAGATTCCGTGGTAAGCGCTAATGATCTGCGTGTAAGATTGAAGTTTTTTTTTTTGGGTCCGATGATAACAATTAACAACATTGCACTGTTGTTTTGCTTTTCAACCAACGAGAACCCTCTACTGATTGATTCCGTTGCATGTAAATTGAACATCTTATTTTTTCCTGCATTGCATTGGTTACTGATATATAGAAAAAGGAACGTTTATGTTTTTGTTCACAATTTTGTGAATAAGTTATAGCTTCGGTGAATTATGGAAACTTGTAAGTACAAGAAGCTATTTTTTGCCTGAAGAAAGTCGAGAAGCCGGGAATATAATGTTTACCCCGATCCAAAAATAGAGTTATCCAAGGACAGTTAAGTAGGATGTGTCCTTCTCGTGTAAAATCTGGACCCTCTATTGTAGTATTTGTGCATTATTATTCATTTTAAACACATCAATTCAAATTTATATCGACATTTAAATGGGTTTAAAGTAACACCTAATCCAAACATCAAGATTTAATTTTTTTTTAGGAGAGAAAACGAAGTCTCTCGACGATTATCAGTTTTATGTTATTAGTTTTTGTTATCTATTTTGTATTTGTGAAAACGGTTCCAGTCTGTGGTATAGGAGCACACTACCATAACTTATGCTCTCAATTTTTCTTTCCATCTAACTTTATATTTGCTTAAAACATAGCTATACAGCAGCATATTTCAGTCCAAATTAAGAGAGAGAGAAGAATGACTGTTGTGTGCAATAGATGTAGATAAAGATATAAAATATTTTCTATAATAAATGTTCAGTCGGTGCAAATGACTATGTAAGTATTTTAATTTAGGCTGTGATAATTATGAAAGCTCAACGAAGTCCTCAATTATAGAAGTCTGTTCAAGAGGCATCTATCATTTCCACTGGCAAGATGTAGCTGCAATCACCCATTCATCCCATGTGTATCTCCTATCTTTTCCGATGGTCCTTTTCTTTATTTAAACTTTCAACCCCTTTGAAAAATGTAATTCCTCAATGCTGTATCTCCAGATTACCCTCTATGTGAACCATTATTTTACCTTATGCATCCAGTCTACCTGGTTGGCTTAATTGCTTAAAGGGTGGATATGTTTTATATTGTTTTTGTCAAAGCTAGAGTTAACCATATGTTGGGAATATTATTATTTTTGAGAAGTACATGAATATTATGAAGAATGGGACCAGGATGGGTGCTGAGTACAGTCAGTGATATAATTGACGTGAGATGGGTTGCTTGTTGAAATTTCATGCTCTATACAGTTGGAATTTTGGTTTTTATATTTTGAAGGGGAGGTACGGGGTATGGATTGGATTGGCTTATAGGATGATATTGGATGTGGTTGTAATGTGGACAGGAGGAAGCAGTTGCTAGTGGTGTTTGTTTTGGTGGAGGTGGTTTTGCTGATCAGTTGTGGTAGAAGTCGGGAAACTTTTGAAAATGAGTTCAGACAGTCGTAGCCGCAGCCGCAGCCGAAGTAGGAGCAGGAGCAGGAGCCCAATGGACCGAAGGTTTCGCTCTGAGCGATTTTCCCACCGCGATGCACCTTACAGGAGAGATTCACGCCGGGGTTTCAGGTTTTTCATTTTTTATTTTCTGTTTTCTTTTCTGCAGCTGGAGAAGATTGAAACTATTCTTTGCTAATGGAGGCTGTAAATCTTTACTATTCTGTTCGTAAAGCCTTAAGCCCATTCATACACCGTTTTTTAACTTCTTATGATGTGATATTGTTTTACTCTCCCAGTTGTTGTGATTAATTTTGGTTAATTAGTTACATAATTACCAAAATGGGGTTACACTGCATTTGCCGTTTTACAATTTGAATGTGCGTGCATTTCTCAGGGCAGTAACAATAATTTGATATTTCTTTTTTCAATTTCAGCCAAGACAATTTATGCAAGAATTGCAAGAGGCCCGGTCATTATGCTAGAGAATGCCCAAACATTGCAGTTTGCCACAACTGTAGCCTCCCTGGGTATGGTATTCATTTTCTGTTTCTTTTGAGCTGTGGATTTAATTAATTGATGGTTTGCTTGCTCTGAACTATAATAGTTTGGTTTCATGTGGTGAATGATGTAGGAAATGATTGGGGGAGGATGGAATTTTGCCTTTTTGCGAAGTTTGGTCCTTTCTTAATTATAGTTTGTGTTTGAAGTTATGTATTGCATCCATTGCATTTTGAATTTCAGTTACATTTTCTTTTCTTAGATTTGGATATCAGTTAGCTTGCACATACATTAATTACATTTCTACTGAAGTAATTTCCTTTCTGGATGAATCGTGCTTTCATGTCTGGAATATCATTGAAATCTCCTACCAATTCTATGTTTTTTTTTCTTGCTCAAATAATATAGTTTGTCCTTTTTTCTTGTGCTCTCCATTAGTGTTGAAGAATTGCTTTACAGTATATTGTCAGACTTTCAAATGGCACATGTTATTTTTCCTGAAAAAATTGAGAAAACAATTAGTATGATGTGCCAATATATATTGTCTGACAATTCCTCAAACAAGAATCCTTCCAATAGGAGGAGGAGACCTTTAATTACACCTCTACAATCACGTCAAATAATTGCCGGCTATTTGGTGTTACTTCTCTACAATCATGTCAAATAATTGCCGGCTATTTGGTGTTACTTTTATGTGACTAATACTGCAACTACTATATTAGTAGCAGATACTTTTCAATTTTGTTGATCAAGGTTGTTTTCTTTATTGAATCAGATGGCAGACTATTATTCCACCTTTCACAAGAATGTAATGACAACTATTTTATGTGATCAATGTGGTCTTGTGTAAACTATTTTATTTTTTCGTTATCTTTTGGGTTAAATATATTTAGGTCGTATAATTGTCTCAAATTTTATTTTACAACTTCCAAATTTGAAGAAGAAAAAAATTGAATATGGTATGCTACTTGATATCAGCTATTCAATATTTTGCTTACAAGTGTAATGGCTTGATTGGCTAGTTTTTGTGACTGCTTTTTCTGTTTAATCAGGCACATCGCTTCTGAATGCTCCACGAAATCACTGTGCTGGAATTGTAAAGAACCTGGCCACATGGCGAGCACTTGTCCAAATGAGGGAATTTGCCACACCTGTGGTAAAACAGGACACCGTGCTAGGGAGTGCACAACTCCTCAAATGCCTCCAGGGGACTTGAGATTGTGCAACAACTGCTATAAGCAGGGCCACATTGCTGTTGAATGTACCAATGAGAAGGCTTGCAATAACTGTAGGAAAACAGGGCACTTGGCACGTGATTGTCCAAATGATCCCATTTGCAACTTGTGCAATGTTTCTGGACATGTGGCTCGACAATGTCCAAAATCCAACGTTATTGGAGACCGCAGTGGTGGTGGCAGCTTTCGTGGTGGTGGTGGTTATCGTGATGGTGGTGGCAGCTTTCATGGTGGCGGTGGTTATCGAGATGTTGTGTGCAGGAACTGCCAACAATTTGGTCATATGAGTCGCGATTGCATGGGTGGGCCCTTGATGATATGTCACAACTGTGGAGGTCGTGGCCACTTGGCATATGAGTGCCCTTCAGGTCGGTTTGTGGATCGCTACCCTAGTAGGCGGTACTGAATACTGATGAAATGCAAATTCCGGGTTTCAATTATATGGTTGTTTTCTATAATTTTCTCTGAGGACAGATTGTTGATTCTTGATAATGTTTGTGTTTTGGATTTATTCTTTTTTACTTGGTAGAGAGACATATCTATCGGCTGCTTTGATGACTTTCGGTAATAAATTATTTGCTGCTTTGTAAGAGGATTGTTATTGTTATATTATCATTGTATGCATTTTGCTACCTGATTAGACTTCTAAACATTGATACAAGACACGTTTTTGTGGTGATTTTTAAGGCTATGGTTGACGTAATGTCATGAAATAACTTTCAACTAAACAAATTAGACCTAGCTTTCAACTAAACATCATAGTACTATCTTAATCTTAGCATGTCTGTTTACAGAAATTTTATCAAATAAAGTTTTTCTAAGACACGTTTAATTAAATGGATTTGCAATCTTTTTTTGACGGTAATAATGATCTTTATTACTCTTTTTAAAATACGAAAGTACAGTATGAAATTTCAAATGTAACTTTTTTGTAAAAAAAAAAAGAGAGTATGCTAATAGGTTTGTTAAAAAAAGTAGTAGGTTAATAATAGGCCATAATAGAATGTTACGAATATTGATTAAACAAATTTCAATGTAGCTTTACTATATCGAGTTTTCTTAACTATTGTTCGAGCCACTAGTTAATATTTTTCATAAAAGTTATATATGATATACTTGACATTCCAATTTTTGATGAGCATTGTTATTTAATAAAAAAAAGTTACACAAGAAAGAGAATAATCCATAAAAATGTGGAACTTGATCAATAAAATATTAGCTAACTATACATGGTCAGAGAGAATAGTTATATTTGTAAGAGTTAAATGTTGACAAATAAAAGTATTTTCTTTTTTGTAAAATAAATTCTTACTAAATAACATTTTTTTTATTAAGTCTCCGGATTTAAGTTTATCAAAACCCAAGTAGGAACTAGCTTATTTTCTCCCTTTTTTGATTATCAAATTTGGATTTCACACTATGTTTGTTGTGTTTAAGCAGTTGACCGTGTGATCAAATTCAAATAATTGAAGTTGAATGTGTTAAATTGACAAATTTGATTGCATAAATCAACGGGAAAAATTTGATAAATCATATTTAAAGCTTGAATTTGCATTTGATTTGCCGCAGAAGTTAGGAATCATGACTTCTCCCAAACTCACATTTTTAGTTTCACATAATTGCTTTTCGTTTTTGTCTAAACATAATTGAATTTGAGAAACTTGCATTTGGAGAGTCAAACTCATGTTTGGACTTATAAAACGCTAAACCAAAAAGGTGATAAGTAAATCTCTTCCTCAATTGTAACATTTTGTTTTGTTAATTAGGCTAGTGAAAATAATTTTACTTTTAAATTAAACAAGTGAATTTGGGATTTGAACCTCAATCTCTATATATAATATTAATATTAGTACTCCTATCAGCTTAATTGTATCGCATAGATTTAAGAGTTTTAGCATTGGTTAAATTAAAATAAACCCGTGGTATCTTATCCAAATATTAATGGTTGATAATTCTGCAATAATGACTACTTCTCTACCATTACATAATTTAGGAATATTTACCCTTCGATCAAAGAGAACAATCTACATAAATAAATTTGTATGTGATCCGGGCTTTATGTCTTCTTTGTAACAAAAAAAAAAATTGTATGTGGTCCTCACAAGTTTGCTTAGAGCATCTTTATACCTAGACACTTAAATTGAGATGCTTAACACTATTCACGTGGGTCCCACTGTGCCACTAAAATTAAGCAATTTTTAAGGAACTCGGACAAATTTTGCTTTATCCACATATTCTTAATTTTGAAGTACTTAATGGATCCCACAATATCACATCAAATTTCATTGGGTCCCACAATTGTTTTTTTGTGAATCAGAGAGAAATTAACATTATTTTAAGTTTAAGAATCAACCTTTGAAAGATCTTTGCATAAGTATCTTTTTTTAGAAATAAGAATTAAGGATCTCCACTTAGACTCTCTCCAATGGTAAATTTCTAAACACTAGCTATGGATCTTGCAATAAAATTGCTCTTATGTAATTTATTTTCATTGGTTGAAAGATAAATACTTCAAATTATGAAAGAGTAAATTAGAAAAAATCTTTTGCAATTGATATATTAAATTTTTAATAAAAATGTAAACAAATTTATAAATCCGAATGTGACAGGTAGAAAACTTATTGGATCATGTATAAAAAAAAAACTTTGTAGTTTACCCTTATTTATTTCCTGCCTTCAAAACAAGATAAATACCCAATTTATTTGCCAGATCTCTGTATTATTTATTTCCCCGAATTGGAAGTCTACTCAAACAAACAGTGTACGAGAAATCGCGTGTGGCTGCTCTAGATCGATCAATCCATACCCGCCGAAGCTCACCGGAAGTGGAAATAAGGTTCTTTCCTTTTAACCCATTCTTTCATTTATTTTTACCGATGCGACTTTCTTTTAGGGTTAGCTTCGGATTTGTATACGTTCATCTTCAATCAATTTTATAATTCGAGGGTTCCGATTCAAAATTCGACACTATTTTTAGCTATATAGTAATGGTTTTTGATCTGCGTGTAAGATTGAAGGATTTTCACTGTGTCGGTGAAAATAACTAACTAACTATGCATTGTTAATTTTCATATCGTTCAGAACTCTTTTAGTTTTCTCAAACACTACTAATAACAAAGCCAAGTAGTTCAATCTTTCCGCTTAGAACAACACTGAACTTAACACAACAGATCCTAACAACCTCGTTGAGGTGGTTAACTAAGGTGACAATTGACGAAGGTCGGGACGAGAAGGTGGCACATGGGTTTATTTGCTAGAGAAGGCTATGAACATTAGCAGTGCATGGAGACAATACTGTTTAACCAGATGATGGCTCTTGCTATGACCCAAAACACAAACTTTTGTTTTTCGTGTGACCTGAAACTTTAAAAAACATGAATGGAGGGCCTAACATCCGAAAAACAACTCAATTTTCAAAGAAGAAATAACTAACAAGTCGTACTTATTTAGAGCTTTGTAACCCAATAGTCTGACATAGTTAGTTCGAGGAGGAGGATATTGCTTAGGTGTAATGTTGAAAGAGAGAAAATAGTTGTAAGACATGCTTAGGAGTATGTCTTGAATACACAACATAGTTTAATTTATTTATGGTAAATGCAATAAATACAAATAAATGAGGTTTTTTTTTTCCTATATACATGTTGAAATTCCTGGCACGCTGAGCACGATGCTCTACCCGATGCTCCAACACTGAGTCCGGTCTAACGCGCAGCAGTTCAAAGCGTATAAATGAAAAACAAATAAAGAAGACACGTTATTTGTTAACCTAGTTCAGCGCAAACAGCAACCTACTCTGGGGGATACCAATCCAGGAAGGAATATCACTATAATAGTCATAGTCCTAAGTCTACAGCAAACGCCCCGTTTACAACTTAAGAACCTAGGCCCTACCAATGACTCTTCTACCTAGGAACTCCTAGATATGAGATCTCATCTCACTCCCTTACAACCTTACGACCAGCAAGGATTTCAATACACTAGACAAAAACAGTTTTGGAGACACACTCCTAAAACTACACACTCGTACCTAAAGGCTTAGAGTGTTACACACACAAAAGTCCAATCTCCGTGCTTCAAAGCTTGGGAGAAAGAACGCACAATTACAACACGAAGGACACGTCCTAAGCTTGCATCAAGGTGACACAAGAAAGGCTCACAATCATAAAACACACGCAAAACCTAATACTGAATACTAGCACAAAGACAGCGTGAACAACTAACTAGGATTAGGGTTTTGCCACTCTTTAAATACTTCAGAAAGTAGCACATGCATGGGCTTTAATTCTTTAACCCAAGCATTAACTCCACATAAATAAAATGAGATTCTTTAGCAAATATACTCTTCAAAGAGATTCTTCTCAGAATTATTCTTGAACTGAATCTGAAGCATTAACAACCTTCCTTACATAAAAACATATCAAACGCGCCATGCAAGATTCATGAAAGAGAAACGGAACATTCCATAAATAGCATTTGCCATGAGCGCTCCTCCTGAGCATTATTCAATGCTCTACACAATGCCAGAGCATCGGATCGCACATCTTGCACAAAGTTTATTTCCAAAAATGCAGCCAATTATCAAAGACTCAACAAACTCCCCCTTTGGCAAATTTTTGGCTAAAACAAATTATGACCATACAGATAGTACTTAAACAGATACATCAACTACATTTCTTTTTCTCAACATAAACACACAAACATAAAGATCTGTAGAGGCTATTCTTCAAAACATTACCATACTACTCCTTCATGGAAAACAGTAGAAAAGAATAATTGTATCTTTTAAGAATATCAGAGAGGCATGCAACAGCGGAACACATAACAACTACTTCGCCTAAAATGGTCAGGAAAATAAACTTGATGGGATGTGGGATAGAATGCTTCAGCATTGCCACAGTTCTACTCCCCCTGCACATATGCATGGGATGTTGGAGCCTTGCGTCCAACATCTCCCCCTACATCATACAATCACAACTCCCCCTCAACACCTGCATATCAGATCACATCACAAACATACATACCAGCTGCATACTTCAATCAGGCTACACCACTACACTACAGTCACATCATAACCAGAGTAGTGCAGATCAGAATTAATCAAACCAGAACAAGAACAAACCAAGTTTTTACTCCCCCTTTTTGCCACAAATTTGACAAATGATAAAGGTGCAGAGAAGTTATGGCTACATAGCCTTAGTACAAACCAGCAGAAACAAAAGAACATGCCCATTACAGATTAATCAAATAATAACAGAGACAGGGCAACAAACACAATACAATAATTAAAGAGAAGCACTGGAGTCAGACACTTCCAGCTCCTCAGTGTCACCTCCTTCATCATCAACATTAGTTTCAGCTGCATCACCAACAGCATCATCAGTACCATCACCTGCAACATCATCACCTGCATTCTCAGCCATTAACCCTTCTTCCTTAGCTTCCTCCTTTTTCAATGCAGCAATGACCTTTTCAAGCTCAGATTTCTGCTCATCCAAGGCCCTCACAGTAGCTTCCATGGTTAGGATCATAGTCTTTCTAGTCATGGAGGTGGAGGCTACATTTTCAACAGGGGTGGCTTTCTTTGTGGGCACAGTAATGTCAGCAGCATGCTTGCCCTCAAAGAGCTTGTAGGACAGGGTCATGGGTGATTCCCTCTTACAAGGCACATCCTCTGGAACCAAAATGTTGGGGTGTTGGTCCAGTATGATCTCACAAATAAGGGTTGGGAAAGAAACAGCCAGTTTGATTGCCCAAGACTTGCCATGTTCAACAATTTGATCAAAAATTAAGGACCCATAATCTACATTGGCACCAGTCCCTATGGCATAGATAAATTTGGCTAATCCAGTTGCTATGGTGGAGGTGTGAGAGGTTGGAACCCAATTAACTGCACCTATCCTATTTAATATAGCATACTTGATAGATAGCATTACAGAAGGTACCTTACCTTTGAGAGGCCACACCTTGACCTGGTTGGCAGTGATAGTCTTGCATACCTGGTTGTTAGTTGGCTCAAAACCAGGATACCCATACTCTCTTCTTCCAAGATAGGCATTGATCACAGCTGGGGAAAATTGGACACACTTGCCTCTAACAAACACTTGGTGATACTCTTTGCTGAGTTTGTTGTCACAGTCTTCACCAATGTTGACAATGAACTCCTTTATCAGCTTCTCATAACATCTTCCAATCCCAGAAACTGTCTTCATCAGTCCAGCTTGAAGAATCAAATCCATCACCTCCTTGAACTCTAAGGTTTCATCTGACAGTTCTCTCTCTAGAGCTAGTCTTCTGTGATAGACAAACTTCCACTTAGCAGCACTATTACTGAAATGGAATGACACATTGTCCATGGGCACATCAGGGATGTTTTGTGGAATTGATCTCCCTGCTTTCTTTTTCTGGGTGGTTAGAATGCCTGGGGCCTTGGCCACGGCATCCTCATCACTGACAGTGGCAGCTATTTTCATCTTCTTTGGAGTCTTTTGTTTGGAAGCTGTAGAGATTTCTGGAGCATTCTCCTCAGCATCAGACTCTGAGTCACTAAGATTGATGGTTTTTCTTTTTGATCCTTGTTGTTTCTGTTTAGCAGGTATCTCAACTCTGCTTGATCTCCTCAAAGGACCATACATCTTCTTCTTCTTTGTGGAAGTGGTAGCCTCAGCTGCTACCTTCTTTTTCTTTGGAGATTTTGTTGCTTCAGCTGCAACATTTTTCTTCTTCTTTGTGGACTTTGGTGCTTCTGCCACAATCTCTGGCTCTTTGTCTTTTCTTGCCCTGAGCCTACTACCCACACCAGTCCTCCCAGCCTTTCTTCTAGATTCACCAACAATCTTCATGATTGTTAAATCATCCTCAGTGCTATCATCATTGTTAGCACCTTCCTCTTCAGCAACATTCATATCAACCACATTTTCTGACATAACATTGTCAGTCTGTATCTCACCAGTCACAGTTGTCTTTTGTTGTGTGGGTGTTTCAGCAACAGTATCATCTGGTTGAGCAGCATGATCTCCAGCCACATTAACATTAGCATCTACATCTTGCTGTACATTAGGACCAACAACCACATCATCAGCAGTTTCTTGTGGTTGATCTTGTGCCAAGGATGCTGAAGCATCCGGCACGACCTTAGCACCAGAAATTGACTCCACGAGGGAGTTGAGAGCTTCTTGAGCGATTTGAATCTTCTGGGCATCATCATCATCTCCTTCATCACTAGGAGTGTTAGGAACAACATGTTCATCAACAACAGTACTTTCCCCCTTTTTAGGACTTAGGGTTTGAGTACTTTTCTTCGTATTTTCTTCAATCAGAGTGCTAGAAACAGGTGCTGCGACATCAGAAGCAGCATTAGGGTTCGTGTTACCAAGGTTGGTGAGATATAACTCCTGCATGTTGAAATCTGAGGAGTATCGAGACTTGGATTTTTGGGGTTTTGGTTTTCTGGTGGTTGTGGATTTTGTTCTCTTTTTGGTTTTCGATTTGGGTGAAGATGGAGGGTTAGATGGTGTGGGATTCATGATCGAGTCGAATGAGGGGTGGATCATGGTGAGTGGTGTGGCTTCGGTGATGACATTTGATGGTTGAGGTAAGGGATCAGAAGGTTTGTCTGTGGTGTTTGGAGCGGTGGTCGTTGGTTTCGATGGTGATGGTTTTTGTGGTGAGGTTTTGGTGGGAGAGGTTTGATGAGAAGATTGAGACATTATGGTGAATTTGAGAAAATAGGATTCACGAATGCAGAGAGATTTTGGTTTGATGAGGGAGTTTGGAGAAGAAGTTAGGGAGTTGTAGGTATAGGAATTTAAATTTGGAAAGAAAATATTTGGTAAAGATTTGAACTTGGAATAACCAACAATTGATGGTGGCGTGCTGATATAACGGTTGTAGACATGATTACCTTGATCAACGTGTTTAACTTGATTAGGAGAGATAAAAGTAACTGCCACACGCCACTCCACAAATAACGGTAATTGCTATGCTTCTTCATGGAGGCAAATTCCCAACTTGCCCCTTAACTTCTCAAACTGCACAGCATCAAGAGCTTTTGTAAAAATGTCTGCAATCTGTTCCTTTGTACCAACATGTTCCAGAACTACAGTCTTGCTCTCAACCAAATCTCTTATGTAATGATGACGGATGTCAATGTGTTTTGTCTTGCTATGTTGAACTGGATTCTTCGAGATGTTTATGGCACTCATGTTGTCACAGTACAATGTTAGAGCATCCTGTTCGACATCGTACTCCTTCAGCATTTGTTTCATCCATACCAACTGAGAGCAACTACTACCAGCTGCCACATATTCAGCTTCAGCTGTGGATAGAGCCACACAGTTCTGCTTCTTACTGAACCAAGAGATTAGATTAGTGCCTAAGAAGAAACATCCTCCTGAAGTGCTTTTTCTATCATCTGCACTTCCAGCCCAATCAGCATCACAATAACCATATAGAGTGGAGTTTTCACAATGAGAGTACATTATCCCATAATCACTGGTTACATTCACATACTTCAAGATCCTCTTGACTTGAGTTAAGTGACTTACTTTGGGATCTGCTTGGTATCTAGCACACACTCCCACAGCATAGGTGATATCTGGTCTACTTGCAGTTAAATACAACAAGCTCCCAATCATGCTCCTGTAGAGACTTTGATCTACACTTATTCCCTTTTCATCCTTGGTGAGTTTCAAATGAGTAGGTGCTGGTGTTCTTTTGTGTGTAGCATTATCCATTCCAAACTTCTTGATGATGTTTCTAGCATACTTGCTCTGTGATATAAAGATGGTGTCATCCATTTGTTTGATTTGAAGCCCAAGAAAGTAAGTCAGTTCTCCAACAAGACTCATCTCAAACTCTGACTGCATTTGCTGAACGAAATGCTGGACCATTGCGTTCGACATTCCACCAAACACAATGTCATCAACATAGATTTGAGCTATTATGAATTTCCCTTTTTCTTGCTTTACAAACAGTGTCTTGTCTGATCCTCCTTTTCTGTATCCCTGCTCTTCCAAGAATTGAGTCAACCTTTCATACCATGCCCTAGGAGCCTGTTTTAGACCATACAGGGCTTTCTTTAATTTGTAGACATAGTTGGGATGTTCTGGGTCCACAAACCCCTTTGGTTGCTCAACATAAACCTCTTCCTGTAGGTATCCATTCAAGAATGCACTCTTCACGTCCATTTGGTATAGCTTGAACTTGAGTATGCATGCCACCCCTAGAAGTAATCTAATGGATTCTAGTCTGGCCACAGGTGCAAAAGTTTCATCAAAGTCAAGTCCTTCAATTTGAGTATATCCTTGAGCCACAAGTCTTGCTTTATTTCTGGTAACTGTTCCATTCTCATCTGACTTGTTCTTATACACCCATTTGGTTCCAATAACATTCACATCTTCAGGTCTAGGTACCAAGTCCCATACTTCACTTCTTTCAAACTGGTTTAGTTCTTCTTGCATAGCCTCTATCCAGGCTTCATCAGTCAAAGCTTCTTTTACATTTTTTGGTTCAAACAGAGATACAAAGCAAGAGTTAGCTACCACATCATTTGTTCTTCTGGTAGTTATACCCTGTTCAGGATTCCCTATTACCAAATCTAAAGGATGATTTTTCTGAACACGAACAGATGGCCCTTTACTTGTAGCTTGAGGCCTTGCACTTTCATCACTATCTTCCTCAATAGTCCTTTCATCAGCTTCGTTCATAGATGCCGGTGTGGATGCTCCATCATCTGGTTCAGCATTCACACTGACAGGAGTACCTTGGTCTACTCCCTCATTTTCTTTGTCAGAACTGTCCTTTACTACAACATTGACAGATTCCATCACAACTTGAGTCTTTGTGTTATAGACCCTGTAAGCTCTGCTGTTTGTTGAATATCCCAGGAAAAATCCTTTTTCACTTTTTGGATCTAGTTTCCTTCTATGCTCTCTATCAGCAAGAATGAAGCATTCACTTCCAAAGATGTGAAAGTGTTTGACTGTTGGTTTTCTGTCTTTCCACAGTTCATATAGGGTGGAGGTAGTTCCCTTTCTCAAGGTGACTCTGTTGTGTACATAGCAAGCAGTATTCATGGCTTCAGCCCAAAAGTGGTAGGGAACATTTTTGGCATGAAGCATGACTCTAGCTGACTCTTGAATCGTTCTATTTTTCCTTTCAACTATGCCATTCTGTTGAGGGGTTATTGGAGATGAATACTCATGTTTAATTCCTTCAGCAGCGCAGAAATCATCAAACTTGGAGTTCTCAAACTCTCTCCCATGATCACTTCTTATTCTAACCACATTGCTACCTTTTTCTCTTTGAATCTGTATGCACAGTTCTTTGAAAACATCAAAAGCATCTGATTTTTCTCTGATGAAATTCACCCAAGTGTATCTAGAGAAATCATCTACCACAACAAGAACATACCTTTTTCCTCCCAAGCTTTCAACCTGCATGGGTCCCATAAGATCCATGTGCAGCAGTTCCAGAACCTTGGAGGTTGTCAGATGCTCCAGCATTGGGTGTGACATTCTGACTTGCTTTCCAATCTGACATTCACCACACACTTTTCCTTCAACGATTCTGAGTTTTGGAATACCTCTAATTGCTTCAAGAGATATGACCTTCTTCATCCCCTTCAGATTGAGATGTCCCATCTTCTGGTGCCATAGTTGAACTTCATCTTCAGTGGTGACAAGACAAGTGGATGTGAGGGCTTCTTCTTGGGGCATCCATAGGTAACAATTGTCTTTAGATCTAGTACCTCTCAGCATCAGTTGTCCTTCTTCATTGTTGACCAGACATTCAGATTTTGTGAAGTTAACCTTCATGCCTTGATCACATAGCTGACTAATGCTTATTAGATTTGCAGTAAGACCTTTGACCAAGAGCACATTCTCTAGATTCGGTTGTCCATGGTTGATCAAGTCCCCAATTCCTATTATTTCTCCTTTTGCACCATCTCCAAAAGTCACAAAACTGGCCTTGTAGGATCTAACATTCATGAGGTATTTCTCTTCACCAGTCATATGTCTAGAGCACCCACTATCAAAGTACCAATCTTCCCTTGAAGAAGCTCTTAGGGAAGTGTGAGCAATCAACCCAACATCTTCTTCCTTAGGTAATGCAGCACTTTCTTCTATAGGTCTCCATTCCTTCTTGACAATGGTCTTCTCATGTGTTACATTTTGATTAGGCTTCTGGTTGGGGTAACCGTGCAACTTGTAGCAAAAAGGTCTGATGTGTCCCCTTTTTCCACAGTGATGACATACCCATCTACGATATCTTCTTTGACTATTTGATCTTTGGTAAGCACGTGGTCTTGGTCCTTGACTGGCTGAGGGTTTTGGGTCAAGAGCAAATTTTGGAACAGGAAAGGCTTTAGAATGTCGAGGCTGATGCTCCAGCATCACTTTTCCAGTACAGGGATCAATCATGTTTCCACCTGATGAGAACTTAGTTTGAGGATTTTGTTGATACTGATTCAAACTAGAATAATTGTATCCAACAGATCTAAGCTTCCCACTTGGAACATTTTCCAGTATCTCTTCAAGAAGATCTCCTCCTGAGTTCAACTGACTTACTCTTTTCCTTAAGTCATCCATTTGAGCATTAACTTGAATGACTTTTTCTTCTGCTTGAGCAACCTTTTGAACCTGAGTATTGACTTCTGTTTGAAGTTTGTTGATTGTCTTCTTTTGTTTTTCCAGAATCCTGCACATTTCTTCATATCTAGTCAACAGGTCTTTGTAGGTACTAGCTAGTTCCTCATAAGAAACATCTTCATCTTCATCAGAATCCCAATCTTCAACATCAACACATGTTCCAGTAAGGGCAGTCACATGTCTTGCTGACTCACCTTCTTCATCAGTATCTTCATCTGACCATGAAACAGTTAATCCTTTCTTTTGTCTTTTCTGATAAGTTCCACATTCTGATCTGATGTGTCCATAGCCTTCACACTCATGACACTGAACTCCCTTGCCTTGAGTGCTCTTGTCTTCAGGTTTTGATTTCTTTAGACTGTTCTGTTGCTTGTTGATGTCGAACCGGATGCCTTGCCCATTCTGTCTGTTTCTGCGATCCACTCTTTTTAGAACTTTGTTGAATTGTCTGCCTAGCATGGCTATAGCATCAGCTATGCTATCTTCCTCACCATCTTCAGACTGATCATCTTCCTCCTCAGTGTTTGAAACAAAAGCAATGCTCTTGTTCCTCTTGTCTCCACGTTCGTCCAACACACTTTCAAAGGTTTGGAGTGATCCAACAAGTTCATCCATTTTCATTGAGGAAATATCATGAGCTTCCTCAATAGCCGTTACTTTCATATCAAACCTTTTGGGAAGAGATCTGAGCAGTTTTCTAGCTAGCTTTTCATCAGACATTTTTTCACCTAGAGCCTCAAAAGAGTTTCCAATGTCAAGTAATTTCAAGTGAAAGTCCTGGATGTTCTCATCATCCTTCATTTTTAGGGCTTCAAATCTTGAGGTAAGATGTTGAATTTTTGACTGTTTTACTTTAGTGGTACCCTCATAGCACTTTTGTAATACCTCCCATGCCTCTTTGGCTGACACACAGTTCTTGATCATTTTAAACACACTAGTGTCAACACCATTAAACAAGGCATAGATGGCCTTGTGATTCTGATTTGCTATAGCTTCCTCTTCTGTCGTCCATTCTACCTCAGGTTTCACTATCCCAGTTGAGGTGCCTTCCTTGCTTGCATACATGGGTTGTTCCCATCCGGTTAGAACCACCTTCCACACCTTGCTATCAATGGATCTCAGAAAGGCCATCATCTTTGGTTTCCAAGCGTCATAGTTAGCAGATCCAGTAAGCAAGGGAGGCCTGTTCATGTAACCTCCTTCCTTTTCCACAGTGCCAGACATTTCAGGTCCTGAATCTCACCCAAAACAGGCAGGGTGCCTGCTCTGATGCCAATTGAAATTCCTGGCACGCTGAGCACGATGCTCTACCCGATGCTCCAACACTGAGTCCGGTCTAACGCGTAGCAGTTCAAAGCGTATAAATGAAAAACAAATAAAGAAGACACGTTATTTGTTAACCCAGTTCAGCGCAAACAGCAACCTACTCTGGGGGATACCAATCCAGGAAGGAATATCACTATAATAGTCCTAGTCCTAAGTCTACAGCAAACGCCCCGTTTACAACTTAAGAACCTAGGCCCTACCAATGACTCTTCTACCTAGGAACTCCTAGATATGAGATCCCATCTCACTCCCTTACAACCTTACGACCAGCAAGGATTTCAATACACTAGACAAAAACAGTTTTGGAGACACACTCCTAAAACTACACACTCGTACCTAAAGGCTTAGAGTGTTACACACACAAAAGTCCAATCTCCGTGCTTCAAAGCTTGGGAGAAAGAACGCACAATTACAACACGAAGGACACGTCCTAAGCTTGCATCAAGGTGACACAAGAAAGGCTCACAATCATAAAACACACGCAAAACCTAATACTGAATACTAGCACAAAGACAGCGTGAACAACTAACTAGGATTAGGGTTTTGCCACTCTTTAAATACTTCAGAAAGTAGCACATGCATGGGCTTTAATTCTTTGACCCAAGCATTAACTCCACATAAATAAAATGAGATTCTTTAGCAAATATACTCTTCAAAGAGATTCTTCTCAGAATTATTCTTGAACTGAATCTGAAGCATTAACAACCTTCCTTACATAAAAACATATCAAACGCGCCATGCAAGATTCATGAAAGAGAAACGGAACATTCCATAAATAGCATTTGCCATGAGCGCTCCTCCTGAGCATTATTCAATGCTCTACACAATGCCAGAGCATCGGATCGCACATCTTGCACAAAGTTTATTTCCAAAAATGCAGCCAATTATCAAAGACTCAACACATGTTATGGTGTGCCTAATAATTACAAAGGTCCTAATTAAAAAGGGAACGAGTCAGATCATCTAGGATAGTTTAAAATAGTCTAAGATGTAAAAAAGATATTATCATGTATTTCCCAAATTTTCTTACACTAAAGAAAAATGTATTCCTAAAAGTTATGTCTCCAGATAAATTTCTATGTTAATCTATATTTTACCATATGCATAGCCTAAAGTCTTCCTGGTTAGCTTAATTGATCAAAGGGTGGAGTAATATTCTTTCTGATGGTATTGGGAATATTATTGGTGTTTTGAAAAGTATGTGAGACGGAGACTGGCTATCCAGTTTTGGTTGCTGAGTATGGTGGCATGATTGATGTGAGATGGGTTGCTTGTTGAAATTTCATGTTCTATACTGTTGGAATTTTGGTTTTTATATTATGAATGGGAGGTGGGGGTTTGGTTTGGCTTAAGGATGACCTTGGATGTGGTTGTGATGTGGACAGGAGGATGCAGTGGCTGACTGTGTAGGCTGTGGTGGAGGTGGTTTTGCTGATCAGTTGTGGTAGAAGTTAAGAAAGAAAATCTGAAAATGAGTTCAGATAGCCACAGCAGGAGCAGGAGCAGGAGTCGTAGCCCAGGGATCCGTAAGATTCGTTCTGACCGATTTTCATATCGTGACGCTCCTTATAGGAGAGATTCAAGTCGGGGCTTCAGGTTGTTTTTTAAACTATTTATTTTCTGTTTTCTTTTCCTACTCAAATGTGTACTGGTTAGGAAGGCTGGAGGAGAATGACACTGTGCTGTGCTAGAGGAGGCTTAAAATGTTTATAGTGCTGTTTGTGAACCCTTACGCCCGTTTATTTACTCTTTTTATGATATCTTCATACTCTTCCTGCTGCTCTGATAAGTTCTTTCTACTGAGCCATTTGACATTTTGAATGTGTGCATTTTTCAGTGGTAACCATAATTTGTTTTTTTTTCTTCCTCAGCCGAGACAATTTGTGCAAGAACTGCAAGAGGCCTGGTCATTATGCTAGAGAATGCCCAAATGTTGCAGTCTGCCACAATTGTGGCCTTCCAGGGTATGGAGTCGAGTCTCTATTTTTTTAACTGAGCATTTTATTGTTTGATGTTTTGCTTGCTTTAGTAAATTACCTTACTTTCAGTTGTTACATCTATCTGAACTGATACTTAGATAATATCAGTACCATTTTCTTTTTGATTTTATTGACGAAGGCCATATTCCTTTTTGAATCTGATGACAAATATTAATTCCTTGTTTGACTAAAATGTAACAGCAACTACTTTATGTGACTGTTGTAGTCATGTCTAAGCCTCTTTATGTTACCATTTGGATTGGGATGGGGTGGCTTTGTGGAGGGAAAGTCACCATGACTCTCTCTCTCTCCCATTCTCTCTCATCTTAACTACCATTTCTCTCCACAAGTTCATCTAATCCTAATCCGTTACTGTTTTCTCTTTCATGATCATTCTACTGTTGACAGTCTTTGCTTTTTACTGGCTCTAGGATAAATTTAAGTTTGAAATATAGGCTGTTTGACTTGTAGTTGATTTAGCTGATATTTGCTGACAACTGTCATGGTTTGATTGACTTGTTTTTATGATTTTTTCGTTTATGTATAATCAGGCACATTGCTTCTGAATGTTCCACGAAATCCGTGTGCTGGAATTGCAAAGAACCTGGTCACATGGCCAACAGTTGTCCCAATGAGGGCATTTGCCACACCTGTGGTAAAACTGGCCACCGTGCTAGGGAGTGCTCAGCTCCATCAATGCCGGCAGGGGACTTAAGGCTGTGCCATAACTGTTATAAGCAGGGTCACATTGCTGTTGAATGTACGAATGAGAAGGCTTGCAATAACTGTAGGAAAACAGGGCACTTGGCACGTGATTGCCCAAATGACCCAATTTGTAATGTGTGCAATGTTTCTGGACATGTGGCTAGACAATGTCCAAAATCCAATGTTATTGGAGACCACAGTGGCAGAGGCAGCTTCCGTGGTGCTGGTGGTGGTGGTGGTGGTGGTGGTGGCTACCGTGATGTAATGTGCAGGAACTGCCAGCAATTGGGTCATATGAGTCGGGACTGCATGGGCCCCCTGATGATTTGTCACAATTGTGGAGGTCGTGGTCACTTGGCATATGAGTGTCCTTCAGGCCGCTTTGTTGATCGATACCCTAGTAGGAGGTACTAATGGATGACAAGTTATCGATTATGGTTATATTGTTTTTCTATAATTATATCTTTTTGAGGACTGATTGTTAAATATTGGCAATGTATGTGTTTGCATTAACTCTAAACTCGGTAGAGTCACGATAAGGATCATGATGCCAATAGATCGGCCATTCAGTTCTTATGATTCTGCTTGTGCTACGAATAAGCTTTTGCTGCTTGTCTTGTAAGAGGCGTGGTATTGTTATGCATTATGCTACCTTAATAAGCTATTTTTTCTTCTGGATACAATGCATGTGATTTTATGATCAGGGATGGAGTTAAAATAATGTCGAAGGTAGTAGTGTTTTAAATCTTTCTACTTATGTCAACTTGTCCCATCCTGCTCGTCTTAAGCAGGTTGTTAGCGGGGCAAAGTGTAGAGGGTTGACCCGTTTTGCAACCCCTACATCTAAAAACGTCTGAACTATTTTGCTTTACAGTTGGCAAAATAGGATCACACCCATTTACCATTAGCCAGATGGGATGCAGATTTCATTGGATCAGACTAAAACATTTTATTTAAATACTACCTCTAAATCCTGTAAATTAAATTGCATGTAAACTCATACCTCTAACATTAGCAATGAAACCTTCTATATAAAAAAAATGTTAGCAATGAAACCATTGAAGCCACTGAGCAAGTTTAAACTCGTGTAGTCCTACACTGTTATGAGCTTGCTTTTTTTTACAGAAGTATACTAGGTCTCTTGGCCTCTAAAATACTGTTAATTAATAAAAAAACACACAACACAAACTAGAGATCCTGAGAATTAAAATAAAGAAAATAGAACAGTGAGTGATGTGGATTACTTACATTGGAAGCGGTTCAAAGAACAAATTGAAAAAAGAAAAGACAAAGAAGATGGAAAGAAACTCAAGTTGGATGGTACGAGAAGAAGAGCTGTTGAATGCTTCGCTTCGGTGGTGACATTTTTGAAATGAAGTAAATAAGTGCTATAGTGTCGACATTCTTTCATCACATTGCTGACATTTTTGAAATGAAGTAACACATTACTTTATTGGTCAAAATTTACATTGGTTCGAGTAAATTTATATGGAATTGACATAATTTAATAAGATCTTGTAAATTTCAACAAATAGAAAAGTGTGTTAGAAGATACTACGTATGTGATAATATCACTTTTCTTAAATGGATTTAAGGATGCCAATGCAGAATCAAATACATTATAAAAAAGTTTTTTAGTTATACTATAGAGCTTAGACTGCACCTTTTTAATTATTGTGAGAGCTAAAAAAATACTACTCCACCAACAAAATATTTTTTAATTTAATTAATTTAATCAAGATATCAAGCGGTTAATGAACTTAGAATGAATTGTTCCAGATAATCGAATTCAATTTCTTATGAAAATATTTTTTTTATTAGATTTTATTTACCTGAAGGCTGAATTGTTGGGACGACTCCTTCTCTTAAAACCAAAAGGTTGATAATTAAAAAAAAAAACTATTTGAATCCATATAAGTATACTTCCTCCGATTTTGAATGTAAGCAAAAAATCACATTTTATATTCATTGAATAAAACATGTATCTCACATCCAAAAAAAAAAGAATAAAATATGTATCTGAGATAAAATGGTTCAGATACATGATTTATTTAAGGGTTAATAGACTTTTTTTTTTTTGAGATTACTCCTGCAATGTGCTTTTCTTTTTTTCACAGTGTATTTTACCCCTGTAACACAGAGATAAAACAAAAACAACGTTACAGGGGGTAAAATGAACTGCGAAAAAATGAAAAGCACATTGCATGGGATAATCTCAAAAAAAAAAAATTACATAGGGGTAATGCAAAATTCGTATACTTTACCGGAAGTAAAAGCTTATTAATCCTTTATTTAATAAATTTAAAAAGTAAATTTTTTTTGCTTATATTCAAAATCATAGAAATAACACCTAAAAATCCACTCACACACAAAAAAATGAGATTCCACATTTGAGATAGAATTCAAAAAACCACGAACATGTTGAATATAATAATCTCAACATTGACAATTGAGGCATCAGCAGTGGCACTGCTATCAATATATGGTAAGGTAGCCAACTTTGACCTCTCTTCTCTTCAGTATCTCAAAGATGGCAGAGATTATCGGGAGCAAATCAGCGCAAGAACTTGCATTGAATCCCGAAAATGTTCCTACTAATTATATCCACAAAGAAGGCGGTGTTGGATTTCGTGATGCTCTTCTTCCTTCTGAATCAGATGATATTGATATTCCAGTAGTTGACATCGCCAACCTTGCATCACAACATGAGCTTCATAAACTCCACTCTGCACTCTCTTCTTGGGGATTATTTCAGGTCAACTTCACCTATTTAAACACCATTTCCTAATGTATTTTCTACTAATTACAATTTTTATTTTTATTTTTTTACTTCATTGCATAGCTTTATGTATTTGGTCTATAATATAGTTTAGATACATCAATTAAACTTTTATGTACCTTGACCAAACACTTTGAGCTTTTGAGATAGTTTTTAGTTGTCTATTAGGTGACAACTCAATGGTATTTTGAGTAGTTCTATAATGATGAAATTACAAAGTAGTAGAAATGTAATAGTAAATGTTAAATAATGCATTTTCACAAACCCAAGAATGCTATTCTCAAATCATTTTTTCTGGTAGATATTGGTGGTTGAGTTCCAATGATGTTCCTAATTATTTTGTGTGTTTCAGGCAACAAACCATGGTATGACAAGCTTGTTTCTTGACAAAGTGAGAGAAATTTCAAAGCAATTCTTTGATCTCCCAAAGGAAGAAAAGCAAAAATATGCCAGGGAACCAAACGGTATTGAAGGATATGGAAATGATGTAATATTTTCCGAAAATCAAAAGCTTGATTGGACTGACAGAGTATATCTGAAAGTAAATCCTGAAGATCAGAGGAATTTGAAACTTTGGCCCCAAAAACCCAATGATTTCAGGTATAAATTCTTATCACCACTAAGTTCTCAATGAAACTGAATATTATTTTTACATGGCATCAACATCAAGTAAGTAATACTTTAATAGCTCTTTCAAAAGATTTTGCTATCTTGGCTATTCATATATAGTAAGCATATACCATAAGCATATACTTTAGTCTGGGTAAAAAATATTTTTATTTTTAATCTTTGCAAATATATATATATATATTTTTTTTGTTTTTGATCTTTACTGTTTTTTGATTCTGAGTTCGAACTCATTGATATTTGAAAGAAGATTGTAAACCATAACCATGACACCATTATTTACTCTAACCATTAATTTGTACACGAACAGTATATTTCATGTTAGCAGATTTTCCAATGCAGGAACACTATAGAACAATATAACGAAAGTTTAAGGCAGTTATATGAAGTAGTTTTAAGGGCCATAGCAAAGTCACTGAACTTGGAGGAGGATTGTTTCCTAAAGGAATGTGGAGAGGCAGCTTCAATGTTTATGAGATTCAATTACTACCCTCCATGTCCTATGCCTGATCATGTTCTGGGCGTGAAGCCGCATGCTGATGGATCATCTATAACTTTTTTGCTGCAAGATAAAGAGGTAGAAGGTCTCCAAGTCCTCAAAGATAATCAGTGGTTTAAAGTTCCAATCATCCCTGATGCTCTCGTGATTAATGTTGGTGACCAAATAGAGGTTGGTAATAAATTTTGTTAATTGAAATTTTGTTAAGAAGCATGGTAGTAGTAGAATCTAACAATGAGAGAAATAAAATAAGCAAAAGGTTGATTATTTGAGAAAAGTTTATTTCAATGAGTGTAGGATACCCTTTATATAGTGATCATAAGTTCATAACTAAACTAACAAATCTTAACTAACTTTCAAAGAATACTAACCATCTTAAAACTACCTTTAACAAACCCCAAACTATATGGAACAAACTTCCTTTTGTTTAAATCAAGACTCATTTTATAAATCCACGAGATAGTTATTTGCAATTTTTAGTGGTTTCACCGCTGAAGTAGAAGAATAAATATGAGTATTATAGTTCACATAATGATAGTAAACTTGTCTTTGGTTTTCCCAATGACTACAACACCGTAGCTTATCCATGATATATAATCTGTTGATCTTGAATGTGTTGCACAGATAATGAGCAATGGAATATTCCAGAGTCCAGTACACAGAGTAGTGACAAATGCAGAAAAGGAGAGGCTCACAGTAGCAACATTCTGCATCCCAGATTCAGAAAAAGAAATTAAACCGGTTGACAAACTAGTGAACGAGTCAAGGCCAATATTATACAGACCGGTGAAAAACTTCGTTGATATCTATTTCCAGTATTACCAGAAGGGAAGAAGGCCAATTGAAGCTTCCAAAATTAATTATTAGTTAAGTATCATACTTCTTGGAACTTTGTGAAACTAGAGAGAATGAAAATGTAATAAAATCTGTTGTGAAAATTCTGAGCTATGGCTCTGCCGCTTTAGATAAAATAAATGTTGATTTGTATAATACTAGTTTAAAGGTGACTTATAATTGTAGTAGTATGTGGAGTTTAATTCTATGCCATTGGAAGGAAAGTTCATTGAGGTGGCATAAATCCACTGAATAGAACAGGATAATAATTTTGTTTAGAGTACACACACAGGAAGAAGAGAGCGCCAAGTATAAATCCCGAGTTAGGTTGGGAGGATACACAATCCATTTCAAAGATGACAGAAACAATTGATGTTGTCTCTGGTTTGTAGGTAGTATGTAATAACATAATTGTTGCTTGTTCCCCTAATTGAGTGGCAAACCTCTTTTGTCCATTCCATAACCAATTGTTTCTACTATTCCACACCACCCACATTACCATGGCTACATGACCAGCCACACTCTTCTCCTCCACACTACAGATATCCATTATCACCTCTATAACAGAACTGAAATGCTGCATGCGCTGCTGCAGAACGTGTGTCAAACCTGCCTGCTCCCAGCAAACTGCAGCTTGTATCACACGCGAATAAGACATGCTAATCGTCTTCCTCTTTAGTGCACAGTGGATAGATTGAAGGGAAATGCACTTGCCGGTGCTGCAGTTGAGTTCGCATCGGTAAGTATCCTCTACAAATTCGCCATAACAAATGACGTGTCTTTGGCGGCTCATTAATCTTCCAAATACAGTTCCAATTTACTGTCACAGTAAATTTACATGGGTCCAACTAAATTTATATATGGACCCACAAAATTTAGTGGAATCTTTTCACCATGATTTCCACAAGATATAAAAGATAGTTTCCACTTTTTTGTAGTTTTCTGCCGCAGTTTTAAGACGCACAAACATGGAACCAAACACACCATTAGAGTTTTATTTTATACCGCAGAAATTAAATTGTCTCTTTTTAATTATTGTGAGACTTAAAAAATATATATATAATAACAAGATATTGTTGTTGTAGATGGATCGATATACACATACAATCTAAAAATTGACAAGGATATCTTTTGTTTGAATGCAAACAAAGCAATCTCTAAACATTCATTCACACACAAAAAAACAGATTCCACCTTTGAATCCAAACAAACAACCACCGAACATGTTGATGTTGAATATAATAATAACAATCTCAATGTTGACAATTGAGCCACCGCCACTGCTATCAATATATGGTAGTAAGGTTTATGTCAAGTTTTGCTTTATCGTCCGTACGTGAGTATCAATCAGATAGATGGCAGAACCGGTGGAAGTAGAGATTATCGGGAGCAAATCAGCGCAAGAACTTGCATTGAATCCTGAAAATGTTCCAAATAATTATATCCACAAAGAAGGCGGTGTTGGATTTCGTGATGCTCTTCTTCCTTCCGAATCAGATGATATTGATATTCCAGTAGTTGACATCGCCAACCTTGCATCACAACAGGAGCTTCATAAACTCCACTCTGCACTCTCTTCTTGGGGATTATTTCAGGTCAACTTGAGCTGTTCATATAGTTTGTTACTTTCTTTGTTGTCTATTAGGTGACAGCTTGGTGGTAAGAGTTTGAACTTAAGTTACTGAGTTCAAATCTCCTCTAATATAGATTTGGATTGCATGGAGTGCATTTTTAGTCCGAAAAAGATCGGACAGCCATAAGTGTGCCGACTGAAGGACTGCTTGCATGCAATCAAGTTCACATCAAATATAGTTTAAAAATAGTCATTAGTGTTAATGAGCTTCCTGGTGGGAACAATTCTTGGCTAGGTTTTACTTACCTTGTGGCCGAATTCTTGATTACCGGGGCCCCAAAATTCAGTTTTAGAGAACTGTATGATTAATGTCTACTTTGTATATTTTTTTTTGAACAAACACTTTGTATATTTTATCTGTCCTGTTATGGTCTATTGGCTCAAATTAGAGATAATAGATTAACTGTATAATCTGTACTTTAGATACTCAAGTAGTTTTATAAGGATCTAATCACAAAGTAGAAATGTAAATTTTAAATAAGTCATTTTCACAAACTCAAGAATGCTATTCTCAAATAAACTTTCTAGTACATATTGGTGGCTGAGTTCCAATAGTGTTCCTAATTATTTTGTGTGATTCAGGCAACAAACCATGGCATGACAAGCTTGTTTCTTGACAAAGTGAGGGAAATTTCAAAGCAATTCTTTGATCTTCCAAAGAGCAAAAAGCTAAAATATGTAAGGGAACCAAACGATATTGAAGGATATGGAAATGATGTAATATATTCAGAAAATCAAAAGCTTGATTGGAATGACAGATTATTTCTGAAGGTACATCCTGAAGATCAAAGGAATTTAAAATTTTGGCCCCAAAAACCCAATGATTTCAGGTATCAATTATTATCGTCGCTAAGTTGTCAATAAACCTTACTATTATTATGCACGACATCATGTAACTGATACTTTAATAGCTCCACCGAAAATTTAAAAAAAATATACCATAACAATGATACAATTATTTGCTCTATTAATTTGTACACGAACAATATATTTCATGTCACTGGATTTCTCAATGCAGGAATACTATAGAACAATACATCAAAAGTTTAAGGCGGTTATATGAAGTAATTTTAAGGGCCATAGCAAAGTCACTGGACTTGGAAGAGGACTGCTTCCTAAATGAATGTGGAGAGGAAGCTTCAATGTCTATGAGAATCAGTTACTACCCTCCATGTCCTATGCCTGATCATGTTCTGGGCGTGAAACCGCATGCTGATGGATCATCTCTAACTATTTTGCTGCAAGATAAACAGGTAGAAGGCCTCCAAGTCCTCAAAGATAATCAGTGGTTTAAAGTTCCAATCATCCCTGATGCTCTTGTGATTAATGTCGGTGATCTATTAGAGGTAGGTAATAACTTTGGTTAATTAAACTTTGTTAAGAAGCATGGTAGTAGTAGTAGTAGTAGTAGAATCTAATAGAGTAAAATAAATTAAGCAAAAGGTTGATTATTTGAAAATGATAGAATAAGAAAAGTCTATTACAATGAGCGTAGGATACACTTTATATAGTGTTTATAACTAAACTAAAATATCTTAACTAGCTTTCAATTAATACTAGCTTGCTTATCCGTGATATATAACCTGTTGATTTTGAATGTGTTACACAGATAATGAGCAATGGAAATTTCCAGAGTCCAGTACACAGAGTCGTGACAAATGCAGAAAAGGAGAGGCTCACAGTAGCAACATTCTGCGTTCCGGATTCAGAAAAAGAGATTAAACCGATTGACAAACTAGTGAACGAGTCAAGGCCAATGTTATACAGACCGGTGAAAATTTTTGTTGATATCTATTTCGAGTATTACCAGCAGGGAAGAAGGCCAATTGAAGCAGCTAAAATAATTTTGTGAAACTAAAGAGAATGAAATAGAATGTGTATGTATAGTGAAAATTCTGAGCCGTTGCTGCTACTTTATATAAAATAAATGTTGTTTTGTATAATACTACTAGCATGTTTTGTATAAATCCACAGAAACAATTGATGTTGTCTCTGGTTTGTATGTAGTAATATTTGTTACAACGTCACACCTAGCACCTGAGTTCTTAAAGTTGGTTTCACATAATATATACACATAACTCATTTTTAACCTTTTCACATTCTCCTGAAACTGAATGTATAGAAACATTCATAGTTGTGATATGTTAAGAATTTCTTTCATTGCTAAAAAGAAGAATTTTATTCATGTTTGACTAAATAATTATATAATTTTTTTAAAATAAAAATGTCAAATAGAGAATATATTTTTTAAACTAAAACAATCCAATATTAAGGTTCTAGCATTGTCAAATGTGTGTTTAAGAAAAATTGTCTTTGGACTCCAAGTGTACATTTATTTTATTTTTAGCAAATCTTGTTTATTTTTTATCTTATACAACTCGTGTTTATTTGGTAACACAAATAAGTTAGCTTATAATTTATTATATTAGCTTTTAGGTTTGTTTCATAAAACTAAAAGGGTTTGATAACAAGTTTTTCTCACTAACTTATAGTTTTTTTAGGTACTATTTCAAGTTGCGTTTTAGTTTGTAAATTATAGCTTTTTATATTTTGTTCCATTTTTATCCTTATAATTAACTATTTTTGTACCAAAAAAAAAAAATTAACTATTTACTCACTCAAATTATAACAAGCCACTCATCCAAGTAAATAAGTTTTTTTATAAAATATAATTCTTTACTTTTATGTCTACAATAACTAAATTTACCATACACTCTAACTTCAATTAGATAACTTTTCAACCATAAGTCATGCATTTCTAAAATACACATACACATAGAAAAAAAAGAATACTAATTTGTACTTTGATATCAAATATTAATCGGTACTACTAAAGAATACTATTTACGTAATAAAATATTCCATTAGCCTATTAAAGCAAGTTTGACCTCTCTGCATGAAAGTTTATGCTTCATCATCATCAGAATGATGACAACAGAATCGGTGGGTTCGGCAGAGGTGGTGGAGACAATCGGTAGTAGTAAATCAGTGCAACAGCTTGCTTTGAATTCTGATCAAAATCTTCCAAATAGTAATTATATCTATAAAGAAGGTGGTGTTGGATTTCGTGATGCTCTTCTTCCATTAGAATCAATTCCAGTTGTTGATATTGGAAATCTTGCATCTCCATCTACAGCACAACAAGAGCTTCTTAAACTACACTCTGCACTCTCTTCTTGGGGCTTCTTTCAGGTCAACTTTCATTATTTATTTATGTATTCAAATTTAGAGAACAATATAACTAAATGTCCACTTTGTATGATACTCTAATATAATTAAAAGATCTATTGATTCAAAGACACAATAGTATAATTTGTACCTTGGATACTCTAGTTCTTCCATAATGATCAAATCACAAAGCATATCTCATAGACACATAAGGTGGGCAAGGGGCGTCGGGGGAGCCGAGCAAGCGTGTGGTATTCTTATAATTTGAATTGTAGTTTTATATACATATGGCTTGTAACACTAAAGTCCTAATTCATTCAAGTAACAATACAGAACTACAGTTGCCCTATAGTCACAGATGTAGGCACTCCTTGCCAAACTGTATAATCAAAGCAATCCAGTTCGATGTTTGCAATTTGCATTTCTTATTTCTCTTTTGTTACTAGTTTATGTTCTAACAACTGTTAAATAAGGTATTTTCACAAACCCAAGAGTGATATTACCAAATTATTTTTCTGGTACATATTGAGGCTAAGCTCCAATAATATTTATTCCCAATTGTTTTGCTTGATTCAGGCAACAAATCATGGTATGACAAGCTTGTTTCTTGAGAAAGTGAGGGAAATTTCAAAGCAATTCTTTGAACTTCCAATGGAAGAAAAACAAAAATATGCAAGGGAACCAAACGGTATTGAAGGATATGGAAATGATGTAATATTTTCAGAAAATCAAAGGCTTGATTGGACTGACAGAGTATATCTGAAAGTACATCCTGAAGATCAGAGGAATTTCAAAGTTTGGCCCCAAAAACCCAATGATTTCAGGTATAAATTCTTATACATGACATGAAGTAACTGATACCGGATATTCTTGTACTTGGCATGAAGTAGTAACTAATACTTTAATAGTTCCACCAGAAAACAGTAAACAATATATTTCATATCAGTGGATTTCTCTATGCAGGAGTATTGTACTACAATATACTGAAAGTTTAAGGCAGTTATATGAAGTAATTTTAAGGGCCATGGCAAAGTCACTGAAGTTGGAAGAGGACTGCTTCCTAAACGAATGTGGAGAGAGAGATGCAATGTTTATGAGAATCAATTACTACCCTCCATGTCCTATGCCTGATCATGTTCTTGGCCTGAAGCCACATACTGATGGATCATCTATAACTTTTGTGTTGCAAGATAAAGAGGTAGAAGGCCTCCAAGTCCTCAAAGATAATCAGTGGTTTAAAATTCCAATAATCCCTGATGCTCTTGTGATCAATGTTGGTGATCAATTAGAGGTTGGTACCTCCGGTCTTTATCTTTTGTTGTTTAAACTCATTGTTTTTACTTCAGAATAACTTCACAAAATGAAAACACAACGTTTTCACAAAGTAATTGGGTCCTAAGATATAATTAAGAGGCTTACTTTTTCATTCATCCACACAGATAATGAGCAATGGAATTTTCCAAAGTCCAATACACAGAGCAGTGATAAATGCAGAAAAGGAAAGGCTCACAGTAGCAATATTCTGCACTCCAGATTCAGAAAAAGAGATTAAACCAGTCGACAAACTAGCGAACGAGTCAAGGCCAATATTATACAGACCAGTGAAAAATTATGTTGATGATATCTATTTTCAGTATTACCAGAAGGGGGAAAGGGCAATTGAAGCTTCCAAAATTTAATCATTAGTTAAGTACGATATTTGGAACTTTGTGTGAAATCAAAGAGAATGAAAATGAAATAAAATGTGTGTAGTGAAAATTCTGAGTTGTAAAATGAAATTATGTTGATTTGTATAATAGTTTAGTGAAAGGTGACTTATAATTGCATCTGTTTGTTGTGTTTAACTGTATGGTAATCAAAAGTGCATGGAGGTGACATGAAGATGCGGAGGATCATTAAGCGTAAAACATAAATCCACAGAAAGAAACAGGATAATGGTTTTGTGAATAGTGCTAACAAACACACCGGAAAAAAAAGTTTGGGAGGACACAAGATCAATTGCAAAAATGACAGAGAATTGATGGATTATCTGGTTTGCAGGTAGTATGTTATTGCATCTCTAACCTACCACCAAAGTTCTTAAGTTGGTTTCATATAATAGTGATATAATATACACATAACTCATTTTTCACATTTTTCAACTTAGCACCCTATCTGCAATGCATTCCTCCAATCACCCTCAAAATAAATTATTAACAAATCATTTTATGAGTCTCACGTCTTATTATCAAAGTTAAAATGAACATATATTTTAGAAAATAAAAGCAGAAAATATTTTCACAACCCCTAAAGTTTTAGAAAATCCTATCTCATACTTCAAATATTACGCTATTGGGCAGGCAGAAGGTGAATAAAGTTGAAACAAAGCATATTCATGCTTGTAAGGCAAACTTGCTTCACAAGAGGCTTCACATGCATACACCACAATAGAAGCCCAATCCAAAGAGTTCATTTCATTCTGCACCCCAAAATAATACAACAGCTGTGGCAAAATCTGGAAAACCCAATATTAACAACTCGGTGTTAATATCAGGAGGAAACAGAAAATATTTGGTTGACCAAACAAGAGAAATGGCAGTACATGCAGAATGACATCAATAATAAATACCTTAAATTCACAACACATGGATCCGCCGCAATAGATGCATTTAGCGATATCATCTTTGGATGGCCTACCACTTAAGATGGGCCATATTGTCTTAGAATTAGAATTCCTATAATACCTGTTTTTATAGTGTAATTAAGCACAAATGAACACATAAATATATATATTGATAAAACAGCAACATCATCCAGGTTATATATTGATGAATTTTGTACACATATCTCAATACATGATTATCAAAACAAGACACCTTCTATAATCTATTTTCCAACTGTTGCCCCCCTACTTCAATATTAATGATTATCAGATTATGCAAATATAGAATGATAAAAAAGCCTATATGCCACGAATGATAGGTTAGATAGACATAGGCAAAGAATAATTTTCCTGGTTTCCGGTTTATTTATCTACTAGAGCAATATAAATCCTTTTGACAACATTTTCTCCCATTCAATTCAGAAAATAATTTGTCACGTAATCAGTTAAGGACTCCAAAATTACTAAACATTAATCACCTCAACGCTTGTTCAGGGGCTTTGGCAATGCGTTCCTGGAAATGGGCCCAACTCCTTTTGTCATCATCACCCTATTCGCACACAATACAATTAGCAAATAATATACTTCAAAAAAAGTAATATAATAATCTTAATGAAAACAAGTTAATACCTGAAAACTATCCATGAGTGAATTCATAGTGTCATCACTCCTATTCCTCAAAATCAAGGAACTAGCTAAGGTATTATCCTCAGATTTGTCTCCGTTACATTCACTTTGATCTTCAATGATCTCAAATTTAGGCCACATCCTTTTGTTTCCAACTGTATAGTAAATGCTCTAATATGTGACTTAACAGGTAGCTAAATAGTAGATATAAAAAAAATTATATAGTAACCTCTAATATAAATTATAGTCATATGTTTAATCTAGAATCGCATCAAGTATGTTTGAACTTTGTTAGTCAAATACAATTTTCACTTTCTTTTCAGGATTAGATCATTATCTCTAACTAAGTACTATTTAATGTAGATTTTTAGTTTATTGACTTTGTCTAATAAATTGAGAAATGTTTTTGTTATCAACAAGAAGCAAACAATCCCTGCAAAACATAGAAGTTTTAAGCCAATTTGACCTCTACGAGATTCCAATGAGGTGGTTCCATTTTTGTTGGGTCCACAAACAGGTGAAGAAACTTTTATTTGCTGGCAAGCAATTTTATGCCCTGCACGCCAACTCATGGTCTGTATGTTTAAGAGAAAGAATGTTATAGGAATCAAATCTATGTGGATAAAACTATTAGACACATAACCAATTCAGATACCTGGTGTTTCTCGGAGCAATACCGTACTTATTTGCAACTACTGCAGAGCTTGTCTCCTTTCCAGGTACCACACCAATCACATAGAGCAGCTGAAAATAAGAAAAATATTCCATCAGAATAGAGGTAGATTTGGGACAAATCAGTGTTGTTCAAATTCCCTGTGTTGCAGTGTTATAACGCACCACTATAGCCGCCGTTCAACAACACTTAGTACTAAATAGCGTATCATTGAACAATAGCATTTTGTTCAAACTTCACTATGCTATAGTGCCACTAATAGCCGCTATTTGACAACACTGGGAACAAAACAATTTATTCATATAGCATACATGTTCTCCAACACCTAAGTCAACAAAAGTGCTAAATTGTCGATCAACATGTCTTGATGGCAAGCAGTCCAATATTGGTTATACATTAAGCAAAAATAGCTGTAGATATAATGGTAACTTTTAAGCATTGCAACAAAGATTGAAATGTGATATCATATTAGTAATTTTTTAGCAGTAGCATAAAGATGGATAACAAGTAATCCTGACCTAACTCCTGAACTCTTTCTAATTCCCTCATACCAGTACTTCCAATAAGACAATTACAATTTACAAGTAAAGACTAATTCCTGAACTCTTTTTAATTCCCTCATAGGCTTGAAAAAAAAAAGACCTGAACTGGAACAACAATCTATCTTTCACTTTCACCATATCAAAGGAAAGGACCTCATAAAAATTATGAACACCTACTTTTCTCCGGGCAAAAACTACCAACAATTAAGCAATCATCAAAGTGGGACTCATGGAGATTATATAAATGGTCCTAACAAATAATTGTAAGATGAGATTATTTTCAGCAAAATGAGACAAATATATTACGATGATGCGTAAACCAACCTCCACTGCCAGTAGGTTTGTCGCTTCCATCATATTTGGGGCATTCACTCAAGTAAAAAGGATTGTTGCGAGGTAACTGGTAACGGAAAACCTTCACGCAATCACGCTTCAATAAATCACCATATCATCATAGATCAGCAATCAAAGGAACGGAGTTCATAGAGGATGAGCAAATACCTTCTGCATAGTTTCTCTGGATTGTGTTTCCATTGCTCATGCTGATCTCTAAGAAGACATGTCATGGAAGGACACATGAAAACAAATAGCATCCGGTGAAATGTAGTTTCCTTCCCAACAACCGGTGCATAAACCTATCGGTTCAAAGGTTTTTTCATACAATTTGCTACCAACACGCTCTTTTTAGCTTATTTGTATAAGTTCTTCAACGTGAATTATGCTACCAACACGCTCTACTGTCTTTAACTCACTAAATTTATGTAGGAACTACATGATTTAGTGGAATCCATATGAATTAGCAGTAAAGGAGTGTGTTAAAGAGTATTTTGCTAGCACTCCTCTCTGTGTGATAGCTTATTAAAACAGTTTATACAGTTTCACTTTATAGAAAAATAGCTTACAGATAAGCAGTTATAGTTTAAGTGGTTAATTAAGCTATATATTCAAACAAACAGGGTATTGATTGAATAAAACAATAGAGAAGCAATGTGTAAAAGAGAGAGTTATTGAGAAGGTAAAGTGGTACTGGGAATCCTCCAGCTTTGCTTGGAAAAAATTGGCGGGAAAGAGTCAAACTATTTTTGGGCTTTTCAAGGAAACTAAAAGTGATAGGTCCAAGTTCTTCATCATCATCAAAATCACCATCATCTTCATCTGCAAATTCATCATTATCCATTCGAATAGCCTTCAGCTTGTTCTTCACAGAATCTCCAATTGCATCAGTGTCCAAAACTCCATGTGTAGAGAGTAAAAAGCGATTATAAGGCCGGCGTTAGCGGCGGCAGGGAGAATGAGGCTATTGAAACGTGTGATAGAGGATGTTTGGTATCCAGTTAAGAACAATAATCAATTTTGTGCTAAAATCGATGAGAATTACTTTTGGCACACTACGAATTCTAGACATCCCAAAACACCCTACATTTATAACATCCGTAGCTTGAGTCACAGATGTAGAAAAAATGTCATTTTTCAAAATTATTCATTTTTCCTTCGTACGTGACTTAAGCCACGGAAGGTATTTTGGTCAATTCGTAGGGCGCGCGAGTAAGCCATACCATAGGACGGCAAAATGAATTCTCAAATCGATTCTAGTTAAAATGTTTCCAGCTTGCTTCTTAGGTGTGTTGGCAGTTCAAGTTTTAAGCAGAATTTTCTCCTATCCGAAATTTAAAAAAAAAATCATCGTTTAATTTCGGATGACCATACATTTTTTTTTTGTTTAGAGTGATGCGATACATTTTAATTTAGTGCGGTTTAATTTAGATCGATTTTTGAATATCTAAATTACACAAATTTAAACTTTTTTTTTATCAAATACTCACTTATTAATATTATAAACACGCACCAAAATAATAGATTTGATTTAAAAACATAAATATATATTAGAAATTAATATTACGAAATAGTAAAACAAATAGTATAAAAATTTAAAATCAACAAATATTAGGTTAGTGTAATTAAAAATGTGTTTTTCAGTGCGCATGTCTCTCGCACGAGTCAGATTAGTCGCCCACCTTTGGTGGGTCAGAAACTGGAGCGAAAACAAAAAAATTATAAATATATTTATTTTTAAGTTTACTTTTTTTTGACAAATTTTAAGTCACTTAAAGTGTGGAAAAATTAAGCCAGTAAATTTGATATAGTGGTGGGAAATTTGAATAGTATGATGTCATTGGCTCAAATGGAACAATAAAAAAGTGTGAAAAATGTGTTGTTCCGCTGCAAGACGCACACGCACATGTTTATTTGGGTAAGGTGGTTTGATGTTTTTTGATCCCGGTCTAAGGACGATAAGATCTTATATTGTCCAGTCTTAATTATCTTGTAAAGTAAATATAAAGACTATATAATTATTCCCTTTTGAAAGAAATATCGGTGGACGAGTTCATACAACAAGTGATTCAATATTTTGATTTGAAGATGTTTACTACTCTTTTTTCTTTTCCTTCCTGATGTAAGAATTTATACCGATTAGAAAAAATGCAAGTAATAAGGCTTCAATTATGTAAAAGGTTATCCATAATGTCTATGTTTTTTGCCATGTGTCACCAATGCCGACCCATAAATCTGATCGTCAAATAACCATAAACGAAACTTCAATGTGAAAGATAATAGGCGGGGTTCATCATCGACACGAAAAAGCCATTAACAACACTCTAACTTCCGTTTTTTATATGGACCGTGACACTCTCATTGTCGGTGACCTATGAGAACTGTGTGTTGTAATAATTAGGGTTCTTTTACATATTCAAATCGAATTCCTTCCATTATTAACATAAAATTTGTTTTAAAAAATGGAAGACCAAGAGTCCCTCCTAAAGTAACGATTTCCATGGATTTGGATTGAAAATAGTAAACATTAATTTGAAGGAAATATAGAAAATTATCGTGTTCCTCATTGAATAAAAATTAAACACAACTAAGGAAAAGAATTTCGGCAATGGAGATTGGACATTGATGATGAATTATTAGCATTTAAACTTGATGTTGATGGTTGTATATATGTTTAAAAGGGGATGAGAGAAGTTTAGAATTTCATAAAATTGTCTTTTTCTTGTTTTGATTATTTCTTTGTTAGGGTCGCAAATAGATGTTAGAGAGGGTGGGAGATGGTGGTGGAGAAAGCAAAAAAAGAGGTTGGAGTTAGATGAGACGTAATAATTATGTGTGACAGTGATATGTGTTATTTTGCAATCTAATTTAATCTAATGGTCAGTTTTAATGGTATACTGGTAAGGGACTTAATTACTCCCTCACCCTAGAATCCACCATTTTTATGTTCGGTTGTGGATGTCTTAGATACAACATAGACTATCAAAAGTCAAGCATTAAAATGATTGTTGACAAACTATTTTTTTCTACCAACATCTCATGGAAACACACTATTTTGTTACACCAATTCAATTTTGCGACTGCATTTTTAAATCAATGATATGACAAATAACATTGATTTCTATGTTACATGTCAATGTAAAATTATCTATGTTAACTGTATATGTCCATCTAAACTCTTTTCATGTTTGAAAATGGATATATATATATATATATATATATATAGGGGAGGGATCAAATTACACCGGTGTAACATTTGAGTAATGTTACACCGCTCAATAGCGCTTTAACGAGTTCAAATTTTACAAAATCCACCGTTGGATTGAAAGTTTATATTGTATAGATCATCCATGTTGAGTTTTATAAAAATTTAAAATCGTTTGACATGTTTTTGAAACACATAAAGATTAACGGTATTCAATGAAAACGCATAAACCGTTAATCTTGATGTGTCTCAATAACATATCAAACGATTTTAGATTTTTGTAAAACTCAACATAGATGATCTATGCGATATAAACTTTCAATCCAACGGTAGATTTTGTAAAATTTGAATTCGTTAAAGCGTTATTAAGTGGTGTAACATTACTCAAATGTTACACCGGTGTAATTTGATCCCTCCCCATATATATATATGTTTTTTAGTTTCTTCAAGAATACTTTGTTTTGTTTGTGTTTTATAAATAAATATCCTAACAATTTATTGTGAGTATTTTTATTGTTTAAAGAGTATTTACTGACATTGTAATTTTTTTTTCAATGCAATTAGTAAAATCTAATTAGATGATTGTATAATATATATATATATATATATATATATATATATATATATATATATATATATATATATATATATATATATATATATAAAAACTTATACCACAAATATGTCCACTTCTTACACTCATTTTTTATCATGGAATATTCTTTTGGGTCAATAACACTCTTGTCATACTAACACTAGTAACACGTGGTTAATCTATTTTTCAAAAAAAAAAAATTAATATAATTTCTTTTTTCCCAATGATTTTATGCTATCCTTAGCAAATAAAATTCTTATACTTTTAGTTATTGGTGGAATATAATTTTTTAAAAACTGACAATATTACATATCAACGTGTTCTACAAATTGTCAACTTAGATTTTTTTAAGGGTTAATAGGCTTTTATTCGTAGACGAATTTTGTGTTACCCTTGTAATTTTTTTTTTAGATTACCCCCTTGTAATGTTGCAGAATTTTTTTTCTAGTTCATTTTACCCCCATGGGGTAAAACAAAACAACAATACAGGGGGTAACGCAAAACTTGCATACTTTGCAGGGGTAAAAGCTATTAACCCTTTTTTTTTTAATGAAGTGACTTTTTTATTAATTTTTTTTCAGGGTTGGTTTTTTTCTTGATTATTAATTTTTGTTGATAATTATTGGAGGGTTGGGTTTCTAAAAGAATTGTCGCGTTAAAAATTTGCGGATCTAACTTTGGCTAGAGATAACTTTTATTGTATGATCCCAAATAGATATAGAAGTTGCTTCTTTTTTAGTAATTTTAAATAATTGGCGTTGTTTGGTTAATTTAGTTTGTGTGTAAATATTTTCTTAGGTGATGTTCTTGAGTAGATCAAAAAGACAAATAATTTCGAACATTAAATGTTTTGAATAGACTTTTCAGTTTATTGATAAAATAGACTTTATAATATAGTGTCAAATTCTTTATAAAAGTCGAGAATGTTGGATTAAATATTAAAAAATGTCACATCATTAAAACACAACTAAGCATGTATTTGTTGCATTTAAATAATACATCATCATTTGTCTAAAAAAACCATACATCATCATTTTTTTAAACTCATTTAAATTTCTTAATCACAAACTCATATTTAATGATGGGCTAAAAATGAGAGAGTATATTTTTTTTACAGAATAAAGTGGGAGAATCTTAAATAATAGAGATTTTTTTTTTTTTTGGTGAGTAATAGAGATTTATCTTTTTCTAAGAAGAAATAAAAATTTTGTAAAGAAAAAAGAAGAAGAAATAAAAATGATATTAGCCAGAAAAAATATAAAAAATAGGACGTGGTGTGTTAATGGGCTGAAAAATGGTATCGGCCCATAAAATAAAAGTGAGTGACTAGGGCACAGCGTAAGCAAGCTTGGTTTCATTCATTCGATTCCAATTCGCAAGCAAGCAGTAACAAGAAGTTGTAAGCAACAATGGAACGGTGATAGTAGTTTTGTTTGTAGAGAGGAGACACACAGCAACACAATTACAATTACAATTACAAACAACAACAACAACAGAATCAATCATCAATCAATATATAAAAGTCACCAACGAAGGAATAATCAATCAATCAATAATCCTCTTTCATTTCAATTAACTGTGCTTTGTTGCATTTAATTTTCCCTTATCTCGCTAGGGATTTCAATTTCACTATGGCTGCCGAAGAAGACGAAGCTTCACGTAACCAATTTCCACCTCCTCTCCAACAACCCTCCGTTTCTCCGCCGCCTGACCTCCCTATCAATGCTGACATCCACACCGCCGGAGAGCTTGAGGAGGCTGTGATTACAGGTGAGACGAGTGATGCTGCCGTAAACACGCAGGTTGCTGTTGATGACGTGGCTTCTGTGGAGGGTGGTGAAATGCATGTGATGGATGGTATTGAAGATGAAATTGCTGTGGAGGAGGACAAGGGGGATGAAGGAACTGAAGTTGATTTGGAACCCGAGAATGTGGAAGAGGCCGAAGCCAATTTGATAATCGAAGAGGAGGAGGTTCAAATTAGGAATGATGAAAACACAGATGAAGCTCCTCTGGTGGGAGATGAAGAAGAAGGAGACAACGATGAAAAGGAAGAAGGAGAAGAAAACGAAGAAGACGAGAAGGAAGAAGAAGGAGATGAAATAGAAGAAGACGAGAAGGTAGAAGAAATAGAAGAAGAAGGAGAACAAGAGCAAGAGCAGGAAGAAGAAGAAGAAGAGGAAGAAGAAGCTGAAGTTGATGGTGATGGTGGCTTGACAGAAGATAAAGAGGCTGCTGAGGAGATGGAGGTGGCAGAGGAGGAGGAGCAGAGTGTGAGTGGTGGGAAAAGGAAGCGTGGGAATGGGAAGAATTCAAAGTCGACCGGGAAAGTTCCTTCAAAGAAAAAGATGGAAGAGGACGTTTGTTTCATTTGCTTTGATGGCGGTGACCTCGTGCTCTGTGACCGCAGGTGATACATGACACTCACTCACATTATTGGCTTTTTTGATAACATTCCTTATGTTTATGTTTGTTTATTTAGAAATTTCATTGTGTTTTCTTTGGTCATTATTAGGGGTTGCCCCAAGGCTTACCACCCTTCCTGCATTAATCGTGACGAGGCCTTCTTTCAATCCAAAGGAAAGTGGAATTGTGGTAAGCTTCCTTCTTCAGAGTCCCTGTTATTTATTATTGTTTTCATCATGGATGGATTCCTTGCTTTTTTATTTCGGGGTTTATTTCAGTTTCAGTGTTCTGTTTTACTTTTTAGTATCGATGCTGTCTTTTGAATTTATTGACTCTTCAAGTGTTGTGATAAAGTTTGCATTTTCAATTTGAATATTTAATAACAATGACATATGTAGTGTTGGTAATTAATTACGTATGATTTTGAAAGTTGCGAGTTTTCTTTGCTTCTACATGTATTCCCCGTATTTTTCTGAGAGTCAGGAGCTAGACTTGAATGTTCGGGGGGCCAACTATAAAAAAATTACGTGCATGATGTTCGAATGTGGTTGTGCGACTTTAGTAAAAAACAACAGCTTCACCTTCATAATGAATATGCATTGTGGACAGCTAGAAATGAGAAGCTATTTAGCCCTTGAATGTTGAATGTATTAGTCATAGATTATTTTGAGTTTATTTTATTTTTAACTTCCTAATAGAATTTGTTATAGACACTAGAAACTGTTACTAAACATGCTCTAAATGTTTGACTTATCATAAACAGTCAATACACAGTAAGGTTCCTTGATGAAATTATCTTTTAGAATAACTCGATTAAATAATAAGTGCATTGGCAAATATGATTATTTTCTTACAAAGTTTCTAAACTCAAATAAATAGTGAAGCAACTTTAGGTTTAAACAAAAACTGGTTTAAATTGATTTATATCAATCAATCTAAAAGGTAAAGAAGTAAGCATACAACAAACCAGCTTTTAGATAAGCATCGATTAATCTTGTTCTCTTGTTTTGTACGGTAAAACTCACGGCTAGTACTAGATTTTATGAAAGCAACACATCTTTCAAAATGATTCGTAATCATATTTCTAATATTAAAGGGCAGTCCAGTGCACAAGACTCTTACCAGGCGGAGTCTGTGGAGGATAGTTGTATGCAAGCAGAGCTTTCCTTAGGATTTGATTTTGAACCATGACCTCCTGTTTACGAGGCTGCAACCTTACTGCTGTCCCAGGGCTCCAAGTATATAAATTGTCCTATTGGAAGCTTTAGAGCTATGATGAGTAGACATGTAGAGCGAAAGGACTTTCTTGCTAATGAGAGGATAAGCATGAGTCACGAATGGAGATTTCATAAGCCTTTTGTTGATTTGGAAGTGTTTGCATCTGCTTCTGCATGATATTATGGAAGTTTGTGCTTCCAGGTTGATCAAGAATCAAGATGTTCCTTTGGGCCAATAATGTATAACACCTGTTAATTAAGAGTTGTTCGGCTTCTTAAAATTACTACCAACAGTTCTTGTTGGTATCCTAATCATTCCTTGACAATCTATTGTATTTTTATGGTGAATTAAGAAAAGTTAGGGGATTCATCTGTTCGTCCCTTATCTAGGAGGTTTCAAGATGGATGATTTGAAACACATTGATAGTACCTTAAGCTGTGGCGGAGCTAGGCAAAATTATTGGGGGGGCCATGATAGAGTTTGAATTTTTTTATATCGGAGGCAAACAAATGTATAAATCGTAAATTTTGATGAGTTTCAATAATATATTAAACGAGAGAGAAACTCAAACAAGCTAACACTTTCAACTCACATTAAAATTAACAGTGTTTGATAAAATTATATACTCTTAATATAAATATATATGTTTGTATAATATATATATACCAGTCCTTAAGAAAAAGCAAGATAGCAATTTTTTTTTTAAAATCAAATACAAATATAAACGTAAAACCAAAATATGCTAGAGGAGAGAATCAAGCTCTGTCCCCTTGGATAAAACTCACGCTTCCTGACCAGAGCAGCAACCATAACTCATGTGAAATTATGTAACAGATCTTTTATATATACCATAATAGTAATAAAAAATATGTATATATACATATTAAAAATGAAAATTTTGGGACGGGCCGCGGCCCTCCCCGGCCCTAAAGGAGCTCCACCCCTGACCTTAAGTTAGTGATATGCTTATAACAGTGTCCTTTTGGAGTGCGAGCATGATCTAATACTGATACGAAATTTTGTTGAGTTACAACTACAAACAAGGCTTATCTCACTAGATGCAGATGGCTATACAGATCATTTGCTTCCATTGAGCTCTGTCAAAAACTAAATAATTAGTAAAAGAATTAAGGTAAAAAATGTCAACAGTTTCTTGTTTAGTTATCAGAGTCGCACGATTCACAATTTGAATCGGACCATTTAAATCACATGGTTTGTATCGGATGAAGAATCACAAAATTTTAATCATGTGATATATGGATATCAATTTGTTATTTTTCTCTCTCACTTTTCTTTCACAATTATTATCTTACTTATGCACACCTTATTTAGCTTGACCTTTGTTCTATTTTAATTTTGGCATATGGTTATTTTTTTTATCAACAATTTCTAATTTAGAATTATTATACATACACCTTACATCCTTTATATGATATATTTTAACATTTCAATTTTGTTTCTTATCTTTCGATTCAATACGACTCACAATTCAATAATTAACTCGGCGATTTATGATTTGAATTATGATTTAACAATGTATCTTCCTTTATTCATTTCCACTTTTGTCATTGGAATTTCCATTAGTATTTTTTTTAGTTTTGACATGGCCAAATCACATTATTATGTTCGCTCTTGGTCAATATTTGACCTTCAAATATCTGATTGCATTCATTTGGTTGAAAAATTATCTTGTTTGTTCATTCTTACACTTTAGCATTGTCAAATTTGCTAATCTTAATTTTTATTTTTTGTTGACACTTTACCAACAACATCACTGTTCGGATCAATGTAGTCAGAGTTGAGATCCTACGCAAGATTGGGGAGGGGTCACATGATCGTGAATCAGGGGAACGTAACACGGGTCGGAAGATCCTACCAATTTCACAAACTCATACTCCCTCCATTCCTTTTTAAAGCGTCGTAGTTCGATCATGTGCACTATTCATATAACCTACTTTGACCACATTATTATTATTATATTAAAACTAAAACAAATGTTAGCATATAAGATGTTCAATTTTTCTAATGAATACTTTCAAAATATATCTTTTATAATTTTTTATGATAGATAATTAAATATATTAGTGGTCAAAGTTGTGCATCGACATGTGTGACGTGGTCAACTGCGACACTTAAAAAGTAACGGAGGGAGTATACTGCATATATATTCATACATATATGCATATAAAACAAACTAATTTAGTAAAAAAAACTTCAATCACACCCAAAATACTTAAATAAACTCATATGTAGGATTATAAGATTCATAACATAAAACATAAATGCGAAAAAGTCAAGAACAATAAAAAACAAGGTATTGAAAGACTACATGGGAGAAGGAGTGCAATTAATCTGGGTGTATTGGGGAAGTTTCCACAAATTACTGCTTAGAGGGTATATTGGGAAGATTTCCACAAATTAATTGGCATGATATGTGAGATACTAACTGTCGCACGTGACAGCTAAACAAAAACGTTTTTTTAGGGTTTTGAAGGTTAATTGTAGTTTCAAGTAACTGTCACGAACCCGACCCGCAAACCCAAATTTATGAGGAAGACGAATGGGATCTGAAGGATCACACAATTCCACATTTCCTTTGTCTTTGCCTGACGATCTCAGCCGCTTCCACCGGTTTATGTTTCTGGCTATACACAAACACGGCAAGGGGTAGCGAGATTGTAGATGTGTGCGATCCTACGTTCCAAATCGCGATCTTGACTACCATGGTTCAGATTTTTCACTTATATGCTTATTCGGTTTATCTTTATGTTCATCTTGGTAGTTTGTGATTTGATTGAGGGTATACTATACTATTAATTGAAAGTACTTTGCTTTGCATCTAGTGTCAGAATCAGAATCCTGTTGCCCACTTCTCTTGCTCCCTGTATACTTTGTATCTCGAATCTGATCAAGTAACTATAGCAGAGGAGTGGCCTGTGGCTACCATGGTTCATGGCCGTTAAATGATTCAGAAAAAACCCTTGTTTTATTAGCCATTTTTAATTTGAATTTTAATGTTTAGCTACTTAAAGCCTTAGATGCTTAAACTTTTGTTTCTAGTAGAGTCAGAAATACATAAACTACCTTGGTCTGAATATTTTAATTGGTTGTATGATTGTATTACCTTGGGATTTTCCAACGTATCTTTGTTGGAATATTGTTGAATACGTGATTGACATCTTGATGCAATATTATCATTGCCAAATGTTTTAAGGAGGGAGTGATGCTATACTAATGCAATGCTCTTCTATGTTTTCTAAGATAACTTAGAACGAATCTAAATATCTTGTATGAAATGTATGATAAATTTCACTAATTAGGTTAATGGACTTTTGTTAAGTGTAATAACTGCATTGAACAAGGTGCTCTTTGATTAAGGTGCATACAAATTTTAGTTTTATCATTTTTTGTTCTCATTTTTATTGTACATTGTTTGCACAGTATTGTTTTGAGAAATAGTTGTCGGTATTAAATTTGTGTTCTGAATGCCCAGGTATCCCGTCTGCAAAAACATAATATTTCCATTTCTTTACCATGTCTGACTTTCTACATCTTATTGATCTTAGGTTGGCATCTTTGCAGCAACTGTGAGAAGAATGCATACTACTTGTGCTATACATGTACATTCTCTTTGTGCAAGGGTTGTATCAAAGATGCCGTTATGCTATGTGTAAGGGGAAACAAAGGCTTTTGCGAGACATGCATGAGAACTGTAACGTTGATTGAACAGAATGAGGAGGGAAACAACATGGTATATCGTCTGTTCCTACTTCCTAACCCTTTTCTTGTCAAATGCTTTTGTTATTCTAAAATGATGCAATATGTGTGTTTTGAGCTGATGAAGTGTTGTTGATCCTTCTACACTGCTTCAGTTGGTTGAGGTGGCAGCGATCATTGGTTTTTTTTATATACCTGTTGCTAACTTTTTGTTTTCCTCGGGGTACATTTTTTAATTATTAAGCATACCTGGGCTTGCATACATGGACAAGTGAATCTGTTCTCTCATATATGATAGAGATCTAGAAGTGTCAGATTTTTATTCAAGAGAATCAATAATTTCTAAAGATGAATCAATAGTTTGATCCGTATTTCTTACAGAAGTGAACATGAATTAATATTATGAAATGCCAATCCTAATTGCCAACATTAGAAGGTTTCATGCTAAACAATGTATGAATATATATATATATATATATATATATATATATATATATATATATATATATATATATATATATATATATATATATATATATATATATATATTTACAGGGAAATGCTAATGAGTGCCCCCGGGGCACTCTTTAAGGATCTCAAATAATATGTTTTTATGAAAATGTGTGGAGTTGATGCATTGGAAACTAAAATGTTTAACTTTATGAATAAATAATTTGGGAAATGCTCCCCTGTGACACTCTTTAAAAATGTTGTTTATGTAGCAAAATGAATTTGGAAGAACATTGTTTGGTTGTCTCATCCTTAGAAGGCATTTTTGAAGCTTAACCTAATTTTATCTTCTACTTTTTAACCAACACCATAGCACAATTACTTTTCAGCATGCAAAATTAAGAGAGTCCTGATGAAGTGATTCATGTTTTGTTAATGATTATTGCAAATGTTTTCTCTTTGATTTTGGTTTCTACATCAATAAACCGCATATAGAATTTTGTACATATCAAACTATCCAACGCCTACAATAACGACAGGCCTAGCAACAATAATTCAATAGACCACTTTAAAGATAAAATGTAAATATGCAAGTATATAATGCCATTAATCAGGGGCACCTACTTTTGACTATTTAGTTATTTTTTTTGTGATTGGTGCAGGCACAAGTTGATTTTGATGACAAAAACAGCTGGGAATATCTCTTCAAGGATTACTATGTAGATCTAAAAGGAAAGCTATCTCTAACATCTGATGAACTCGCTCAAGCTAAAAACCCTTGGAAAGGATCTGGTAAGCTTCCTTCTAAAGAGGAATTGCCGGATGAACTTTTTGATGCCACAAATGATAGAGGATCAGATTCAGATAGCTCTTATGAGAAAGCAGATTTGAGTCGATCTAAAAAAAGAAAGTCCAAGAAACGGGCAATGACTCGTTCCAAAGAAAAGAATTCACATAGTGCAGTGACAGCGCATGGTGCTGACGGGCGATCTACGGATGAAAGCTCTGAGTGGGCTTCAAATGAGCTTTTGGAGTTTGTTATGCATATGAGAAATGGAGATAAATCTTTGTTGTCACAGTTTGATGTGCATGCTCTTTTGCTAGAATATATTAAAATAAATAAGCTTCGAGATCCTCGCCGAAAAAGTCAAATTGTTTGTGATGCAAGGCTTCAAAATTTGTTTGGTAAGCCAAGAGTTGGACATTTCGAAATGTTAAAACTTCTTGAATCCCATTTCCTTCTAAAAGAGGATTCGCAGGCTGAAGATCTCCAGGGGAGTGTTGTTGATACTGATGTTAGTCATTTGGAGGGTGATGGCAATGATGATACATATATTAAAGCTGGAAAAGATAAGAAACGTAAAGGTCGTAAAAAGGGTGATGATAGAGGACTTCAATCTAATGTTGATGATTATGCAGCCATTGATAATCATAATATTAATTTAATTTATCTAAGACGCAATTTAGTGGAAGAACTACTTGAAGATACAGATAAGTTTAATGATAACGCTGTTGGTTCTTTTGTGAGAATAAGAATTTCTGGTAGTGGTCAGAAGCAAGACTTGTATAGGCTGGTTCAGGTTGTAGGTAAATATTTGTTCACCATTAACTTTCATGCTATCATCATTTGCAATATACAATAAACTCTATACTTTTTTTTTTGACAAAAAACTCTATACTTTTTATTTTGTATCTTTTGGGTCAGGTACATGCAAAACAGCAGAGCCATATAAAGTTGGTAAAAAGATGACAGATATCTTGCTAGAAATCTTAAATTTAAACAAGACAGAGATTGTATCAATGGATATCATCTCAAATCAGGAGTTCACAGAGGTGATTAAAGCTTGCCATGTTATTTAGTGACTGTTCATTTTAATCCCTTTAAAGTTTTCCATGGTAAATGTTGTCGGTGGTGGATGGTGGAAGGCCAAAAACCCACCATAAACATGCCATGCTTCAGTTTCTCAAAAATGAATCTGAAGAAGCTATGCAATCAATCACTGTCTTATATATCCATAAGTAAACCCTGCAATTGCTCCACCAAAGATTAGCATGTGTCACCCTGTAATAACTTTTATGATCATAATAGTCCCTTACAAGTGCATGATTTATCCCTTTATGTCACTTTAGTCATCTGTAAGGACAAAGGGCAGTGTTTTAGATTTATGAGGGGACTAATTCAGCGACTAAAAATCCCTGATGACTGATGTGGACTAATCTTTGAATGACTAATTTTGTTTACTCTCACCCATATGGTACTTCTTGTGCTTTGTGGTTGACAGTTTTAATCCAATTTTGCTTCTTCAAAAAATACAGGTAATTGCTCTTCTCCCCCCTTGAATATGATCATAATCCCCCCCATACAGGAAGATATTTTTCGGTAGTGTAAAATCTTACCGGAAAATAACTTCCAGTAGTGTATTTTGCCCGTGTGAGCAACATGGGGTGGGAGAAGAGCAATCACCAAAAACCAACTATATAGAGTAATTAAGAACATTAGTTAACATCATTTTTTTATATAATAGTAAGTAATTACATTCCCTAAACTATTGTTTCTCTTTTAATATTTTATGGTAACTTGTGTTATGAGAACATTAAATTAATGTTATTTTGGAAATGAATGTTTAATATGTTAAAATTGGTTAGGATTTGCTTATATTTGACTCTGGAGATAATGCATTTAAACTTATGCTTTAAATTAATGTATTTTTTCATTGAGAAATTGATTTGTTTTACTCTTAGGATGAGTGCAAGCGCCTTCGCCAAAGCATAAAATGCGGCCTCATTAATCGAATGACTGTGGTAATTATTTTATATGCTCCAAAAATCGTTTTACGTATCAGCTATTATTTATGGTTTGTATTCAAAACCCACATTTTTTTCTTTGCAGGGTGACATTCAGGACAAAGCATTGACACTTCAGGCAGTTAGAGTAAAAGATGTGAGTAATTCAAGGAAATAATAGGACATTCATGAGGAACATACCTTCAATTGAAGTTTTGTTTATTTAATTGCTTCAGTAGAAATGTGAAAGTATAATAGATTGACAAATTCAATTACTCCCTCTAGTCCTTTTTATAAGAGATAATTCATCTTTTTTGATTTATTGAATAATAGATGTATCTGGTCTACCAAAAATAAAAATAAAAAAAATAGATGTATCTGGAGGGAGTACTATTTAATAAGTCTTGAGATTTTTTTTTCTTCTTTTTCTGTCTGATTTAGTTAGTGTGTGATCGCTGGTGGTTGAGGGAACACAATATTCTTTTTATAGTTAAATTTTTTAATTTATATTCCCCCTGGTTTAAATCGGTGGAAGATTAGTAATGGTGTTCATGAAACACTAGTTCGTGATATAAACTGTTTAAATAAGACTGACATTTCTGCCTGCCAATGAAAATGAAGGATTACTTCAATTTGGAAGTTAGTTGATAGTCCCAATTAGTTTAAATTGTAAATTGAATTTATTTATTGGTATGTTTTCATTAAATCCTCAATTCATTTCCTAATAATTTGTTGTCTTAATTTAAACTGCTTTTTATCCATGAAATTTAAAATATATTTTCCAGTATTTGTCGGTGCTCAACTAATTCAAATGTTCATTGTTCTATTACAGTGGCTAGAAGCAGAGATAGTGCGGCTAAGTCACCTTCGTGATAGAGCCAGTGAGAATGGACGCAGAAAAGAATATCCTTTTTCTTTCAAAAAATTTAAATACATTAGATCCATAATGGATCCCGCCTTTTCTTGAACCACACAAGCTTGACTGCACTAGGTTGCCTCAATACATGTGGCGGTCTTTCGTACTTATTGATTTTTATTACTATAAGCTTTTCCAAACATTTATGAAGTGTTTATACTAGTAGATAAGCTCAAATAATCTCTAAATAAGTTATTCGATGCACTCCATAAATATATTTTGAGATCATAGAATCATATTTTTTCAAATTCTTCAGCAGCTAAAAATTTATCCTGGTAGTATTTGAATCCTACATTGTGATATTTTAAGGTTTCTGTACATGTTAAAGGAAGTATTTTTCATTGTGCCTTTATGTATTTGAATACCAATCTTTTGGTTGTTGTTGTATCATATTTCAACCTACTGAGTTTTGTGATTATTAAAATTGACCTAGAGCTCTTGATTATTGTTTTATGTTGATCCTTAACTCCCTCTCACGCTCAGAGAATGTGTAGAGAAATTGCAGCTTTTGAAAACCCCTGAAGAACGGCAACGTAGATTGGAGGAAATTCCAGAAATACACGTGGATCCAAAGATGGATCCAAGTTATGAGTCTGACGAAGGAGATGAAATGGAGGATAAAAGACAAGGTAATATTAATACAGATTGTAATTTTAAACTTGTCTATATTTTGACATTTTTTCTGGTAATTGGTAATAATTTCATTTCTATGTCTGCAGAAAACTTCATGAGACCTAGAGGGTCAACTGCGTTTGGAAGGAAGGGTAGAGAAATTGCTTCGCCGAGAAGTGGTTCCATTTCAAGCGATTCTTGGAGTGGAACAAGGAATTATTCTCATGGGAATCAGGAACTCAGCAGAAATTTATCTAATAAGGGATTTTCAGTCAAAGGTGATGGTGTTTCTAATGCTAGCGAGGTTTTTAATGATGCTAAATTGCACCAGGGAAGAGATAGGGAATCACAACTATCTAATAGTTGGGAGAGGCAAAAGCTACTGTCTTCAAGCTTGGACGGTGGTGTTAAAAATGTCAAGCCATTGGTAACATCCGAGCCTTTTTCTACTACTGTGTCAGAAGCTGCCACAGCACCATCTTCTGCCGGAATAGCTGCCCCAGCTGTGAAAATTAATGAATCTGAAAAGATGTGGCATTATCAGGATCCATCTGGAAAAGTTCAAGGACCATTTTCCATAACGCAACTTCGCAAATGGAATAATACCGGATACTTCCCTTCTGATTTGAAGATTTGGAAAACCACCGACAAACAAGATGAATCTATACTCTTAACAGATGTCTTAGCAGGGAAGTTTTCAAAGGAACCATCCATGGTAGATAAAACTCCTCCTAAGACTCAAAATCATTCATCCTCATTCTCTAGGATGTCTCCTTTGGCCGCTCAAGGTTCAGCAAGTAAAACATCTCCATTGGCAGTTGAGGTCCCTAAGAATCCTGGAAATGGCTGGGGTTCTGATGTTGGTGTCAGAAATGAATCGACAAATCTTCCTTCGCCTACTCCCCAAACTTCTTCAGGTGGGCCTAAGGTTCATGATTTTGAAAATTGGTCACCAACACCTGTCCAAATGGCTGGGTCTGTCTTGGGAAATTCATTCACAAATGGCCTTGGAGGTTTGCAGACCTCCGTAGCAGTAAACTCACAACCTGGTATGACTACAAATACCACTCAAGTACATCTTCATGCAACAGAAATGGCACAGGCTCTGGCTGCAGGTGTTGACATTAAAACAACACCTGCAACTATGCAAAACCAGGCTGGGAGTAGCCATAATTCTCATGCTGAAATACAAGGGTGGGGGCAGTCTGTGGCTCCAAAGCCAGAATCACAGGCCTGGGGAGGTACTCCATCTCAAAGGGTAGAACCAACTAATTCTGCTACCATACCTGCCCAGCAAGCTTCCCATGGTCTATGGGGTGAGGCTTCATCTGTTCAGAACTCTGCCTCATTTAGCAATGGAAATCCAACTGGGAGTTTACCCACACACGGTTTTCCAGGCATGACTGCACCTGAGCCTTGGAGACCACAAGTTTCAGGTAATCAAGCAAACGCCATGGCCCTGCCACCGCCCAACATACCCTGGGGCGTAAACATGCCAGGAAATCAGAATATTAGCTGGAGTGGGGCAATACCTGGCAATATGAATGTCAATTGGATGCCTGCACAAGTGCCAGCACCGGGAAATGCAACTCCAGGATGGGCAGCTCCTACCCAGGGGCTACCTCAAGTAAATGCAAATGCAGGTAGCTGGGGATCACCTGGTCAAGGTCATCAGCAGGTAAATGCAAATGCAGGTTGGGGTGTGCCTGGTCAAGGGCCAGCACCTGGAAGTGCCAATCCTGCTTGGGCTGCATCTGCTGGGAACCCAGGCATGTGGAGAAACGAGCAAAGTCATAATGGAGACAGGTTTTCCAACCAAGGGGAACGTGGTACGCGCAGTGGAGATTCTGGTCGTGGAGGTAAATCTTGGAACAGGCAGTCATCATTTAGAAGCGGGGGCAGAGGGGGTTCTTCTAGGCCTCCCGGTGGGGGACAAAGAGGAATCTGCCGGTATCATGAGAGTGGAAATTGCAGGAAGGGAGCTTCATGTGATTATCAACACAATTAAGAGTTGTAGGGCTAATCATTCGCAGAGAAACATCTTTTACTGTACAGTATTTTGCCCATTACATGGCTAAACATTGTGTAAGGATGGGTCATGTATGTAGAACTTGTGTATTGTAGCATCTCATTTATTTTCGCCTTGTATTCATGAGACGAGTCACATCTCACTTGGAGTTGACTTATGGATGGTTGACTAGCTTCAGTAGTTGAGGTTTCTTTAGATTAATAATAATGACGAAAAATAGACGAGGTTATAGGTTTTTGTTTTTCAATGTTTCATCTTGATGCCGTGCAAGGAACGCATTCGTTGACGATAACAGGTCATGAAGTCTTGTGTCACCGTTTGTTAAATCGATGCTGCGATAGAATGGATAATTTTGCGAGAAAAATAAAGAATGTTAATTTAATTATTATGTTTAGATATTTCTTATATTATTATAGTTTATTATGTACTCAATACATGGAAGTGGAACGCAATTTTCAATATGAAGTTCGATCTCAAATATACAAGAGAAATATGGGTCAAAGTGAATTTTTAAAAACTTTGGGTCAAATTTAATATTTGAAAAAGTTGCTTAAGTACTTTTTTTTGGGTGTTAACTTTCTGGTTCTTAGAGGCAAGGGGGCTTCTAAACAGTCCTTTTTAGGAAGAGCTCATTAACAACTTGAGCTTGAAAAGGTTGCTTAAATACATTTTAAATCTAATTATTTTGGCCAATTAACAATGCATTTTTTTTTTTAGTGATTAACAATGCACTTTAAATCTCGTTATTTTGACCAGTTAACAATTTTAATCTCCATATTATGAATTATAAATTCACCATATTTTTTGGTTACATATATTCACCATATTTGTCTACTAGATTTTAAAATTTTTAATTTTAATTTTTCCTCCAACTATATTTTATGAGACTGAATCTACTACTGTAGTAAACTTTCTTTTTGATAAGCACTACTATAATAAACTTAATTACCACCAAATTTCCGTAATTACCCTCATAATACTTAAGAAACTCTCTAATCTCATGGTCTTCATTGTCATTTTTTTTGTCAAATTCTCATGTTTGTTTTTGTAAATTTATTATAAAAATATACACGAAACAATAACTTTAATAAAAATAAAACAAATTTATTCATTTAATAAATTTACATAAAACTGCACAATTTATATTTTAATATTATTTTATTCTAAAAAAAAATTACACTTTATTATAGTATCAATATTAAATATCAAGAAAAAACAATGGGCATGAGCTTTCACAAATAATTTTTTCAAAACAACACAAGAATGAATTTTCAATGCTAATAAATATAAGAAAATACAAGACAAAATATTTATCACTGATACATAAAAGGAATTGAATAAATATTTTTTATTAATAATTATAATTTTAAAAAATTCATACAGGAGACAATAGCTTTAATAATAATAAAAAAATTAATTTGATAAGTTTTACAAGAAAGTGCACAATGGTTTCACTTATATTTTAATACTTTTATAACAAACTTTTAAGTATTACAGTATATTCTAAATAATTTTTTTAATCAACTAAATAAATTTTACACTTTAAAAATAATATGGATTAAAATATTGAATAAAAGTCAATAGACTCGTGTAAATTATTATAACATATACACAGGACAGTAGCTTTAATAAAATAAATTTATTTATTTAATAAATTTTATGTGAAACTACACAATAGTTTCAGTTATATTTTAAAAAATATGCACAAGACAGTAGCTTTAATAAAATAAATTTATTCATTTAATAAATTTTAAGTGAAACAACACAATAGTTTCAGTTATATTTAAAAAATATTTTATAACAAATTTATAAACATTTTATTCTAAATAAAATTTCTAATTTAGTATAATATTAAACTTATCTATCAAAAAAAAAAATCAATGAGCATGTGCATTCACAAATAATTTCTATAAACAATAGAAGATGATGAAGCAGAAAATATTTAGAATTATTTGAGATTCATAAAATGCTAAAATGTTGTATCAATCTCTTGTCATAACTTTCAGATGAAGGTGACATATTTTTTCAAAGGAATCACTACTCTAGTAATTCATCAATAGAAACACAATAAGTTTGAATTTGATAACTCTAAGTTTTGTACTCATCGTCTTTTTATAATTAAACATATGTGTTAAGAGAGCCTTGTTAGTTGCTACTAAGTATGCTGATCATGATGAACTCCTTCATTGTATGTTTAATGACATCGTCTTTATGAGAAAATGTCTCATCGCACAATTTAGTTTTTTACCTGACAATGAAAATATAATAGTGATGATGGATAACGATCACGGTACTTCTTTTCTTAATGACATTCCAAATGCTAGTCTGTTGCCAATTATCTATATCATATGGTAAAATTATCTAATGCAGGTGATCTTAACATTTGTTACGAATAACACAAACCATAAGGAAGCCATGAATTTAGCTGATATGACTCTGATTGGTGGTTTTTTATTGTGGGTTTCTTTTGTTTTGTTTTGTTTTTCTTTTTTTGTGATTTTTTTATATTTTGTTAACTCATTTCATTTTTTGCGTCTCGACAAATATTTTCATAAGACAAATTGTTGAATGTGTTCCTCAGCATGCCTGTTTCGCTTTTATTTTCGATTCTTACTCCTCATCTGGGCTAATCGAAAGAGCATTATAGCTAATCAAAGAAATTTGTTCAAGAAGGGAATTTGTTAGATGAGTAACAATTTTAAAGTCCATCATCAAATTTTAAAGTCGTCAATGTACTCTATGAAAATGTGACATTCCCTAACAATTATGTGACAATTTCTATTGAGATTAACTTAGGAGGACACTTTGACCTAATGGATGGAACAATAACGATGAATGCCATGTAAGGATGATTTGAAACCACCATTACCCTTCTCAACTATCCTACAATGATTTTTGTGAATCAAACTAATTTTGCATTTAAGAATAGAAACCATTTTTAGAAGAAAAGAGAGAAATGATGAATTTTTGATTTGTGAGAGAGCAGGATTTTACTGCGGTGGAGAATAAAATCTAATTCGTGCCACAATCTTTTAAAACAGATCTATCGTGGTGACATTGTAGCATGATATTGATTAAAAATTAAACAAAATCTTTATTCAATTAAACAAAATTTTGTATAAATTTGTATTCATCATCTTTCTACTACTAAACATGTGTCAAGAGATCTAGAGCCTTGCTAGTAGGTATGCTCGAGTTAAACACTAATTATGTCCTTCCTTATACGTTTAATGACACCATCCATGTGTGACAACTTCTCATGGATCAATTTGGTTTTTCTTCTATAAATATTAAAGTGATGATAGATGATGATTTTTATATTGATTTGTTTAGATTCCAAATGCTTCGACGGTTGGCTATTGTTTAAAATTTGAAAATTATTAAATGTTTATATTACTTTGCAAGCTAATACTAAATAAATTTAGTAATTTTTTTTAAAAAAATTTCAAGAGGAAAACGAGCATACAAAATTGTCCTAACTATTAAGAATAATATATTTAAATTTTTATCCATAATAATAAATTAATTCAAGTGGTAACAAATTTGAGTCTGTTAAATAAATTTTGGTCACAAATTCGATTGCGTATGAAGAAAAAAAACGCTAAGTCCCTTTGTAAAAGTGGGGTTGAAAATTGAAATGATAAATATTGTCGAGATATTTTAAGCTTAGGTCCTAATTTGAACCCATAATAACCATCTTGTCTCAAGTTAGCGTGTGTATGAATTTCACCAATGTATTATTTTTGTAAATTAAGATTAATGATATACTTGAAAATAATATTAACAATTTTAGATGACATGAGGAGTAATGAATAAGAGAATTGATTGATTTGTATTTTGATGATATATCTTAAACTAAAAAGTCCGTGGATGCAACCTCAGTTCTCAACCTTATTCACTCATTTGGCATAGAAATTTACTAAGTTGAGGACATTATTTGAGGATTAGAGGAAAGTTAAAGCATAATAGAATTCTTTGAGTACACGCACCAAATGGCAAGAACCAATTCCAACATTGGTGAAGGCCAATGCTTTTTATTCTCATTCATTTTTTATAGAAACCAATTTGGCTTGATACTGATTAAAGAGAAGAACAAAAAAAATTAGAAGTGACACTTTTTATTAGCTTGAAGTGAGAGATAGGTATATGTTTGTCCCTTTTCCTCGACCGTTAATCTTTTAGGAATCCACCACTACTCCACCTTAACCACTTCTAAACTTCCCACTTTTCAATTACAATGTCCCACTCTCCCATGAAGAATCTCAAACTAGTCACACAACCTAATTTCAAAGTGAACCACTTTTACAATTTGGAATCATCATTTCCAAAACAAAAAAAGAGAGACTGAATTTAAGGAGAGAAAAACATAGCAAAAATGAAAGACAAATTCTAAAAATAATAAAAAAATATTTAACATACCAGTCTTATTTCCACTTGACTAATTGTTAGTTCTTCAAGTGTATAATTTACTCTTAAGATTAAAACATAGCTTTAATACAAAACAAAAGCTTAATAAATGTAGGAACATCACATTATATATATAGATATTAGAATTTAAATTTCGAACACTCCACTTATTCATTTTAAAGATAAAATTTCTAATCAATAGATTACTTGACTAAGAAACTAAGCTATAAAATACCATCGATAGAATGTTGTAAGAGTTTGTTTTTTAGAATTGTTTAATTGAGAGACAAACAAAAGTTTTATGCATTCACTTTTATTCTATGCTATTTTCAAATTTTAGAATGAGAAGAATTAAATATGAATTTTTAAAATTTCAGAAGATAAAGATAAAAGTAGCAAAAACTCGACTTAGAAATCAAATTTCGGAATTTTTTTTCCAATGATTTTTTGGCATAAATCGGATATCTTCTGTGTGTAAATGCATAGACTAATCTCTCAAATCTTGTGGGACCCAAATGGATGGTAAATTCTCCCTAATAGTTTTAACATTGTTGTATACCCAAACCATATATCGAACATTGGTTAAACTAAAAGTTTTTTTTTATGATTTATAAACACGTTTGTAAAATAATCATTCAAAAATATACATTGGTTTAATAACATGGACTAAAACTACCTGTATATTAATTTGATAAGAAATGAAAAGCAAAATTTGATAATTTTGTAGAGAATGAAAACTTATTCAACCCTAATTCATGGTTAGTGCTATAGTATGACATATTCTTGTATAGAATAAAACAAAAAATAAATGCTTATGACAAACTCCATTACTTTGTACTATAGAAATTTTTGTCACATACCTTGAATTTACAAAATAAGAGATGTATGGGAAATAAAACAAGGGATGGTGTTGAATACTTGACTTGAACGAAATTAAGACACTTTTATTTTCCTTGTTTTGTTGAAAAGACCAAATAAACCAAAATTTATATTAAATAAAGGACCCCCAAGAAATAAAGGTCCTCCACACCCACCTCACTCACACTTCACCCTTTCTTTCTCTCATGCTCAACAAAGTAGTGTGCCACACAATACTGGCTCAGTCTAGGGTGGGAAAGTGGATTAGGTCTCCCATGGTGGGAGACTTATTTTCACCCTTAGATCATGAAGGCTCACAATAGACCATAATAAATTTTTCACGCATTATATTCTTCTCAAGAGTTTAACGAATTTTTGTATTTTTATTTTAAATAAATTACAAAAACTCTTATCCCCAAATTGAAACCCATATGCATTTCTTCTATCATCTTCTTCCTAAGCAAACATGTGAGTAGGAACAGATCCTACCTAGATGGAGAGAAACAAAATCTGAGAATTTTAAAGTGTTCTTATCTTCTTTGTTGACACAACTTCTATCTTCAGCCAAGCGATTCCGACGACCCTGCACCGTCAAATTAACCATTGTGGTAACCAGTGAGAGATACGGTGGATGGGAGAAGAAATAAATTGGATTATTCCAGAGAACTTTGCAATCTTGAAGAAGAAATTTTGGGTTCTATTGTTACTGCATTTGGAATGCTTGGAGGGAGAAATGGATATGGGGTTTAATGTGTTTTCTCTGACATGGGTTTTAACTTTTAATTTCCGTTGAAAATGAGCATTATTGATGTCATGAATATAAAAGTGAAAAAGAAGATAAATGATATTATGAATCAACCAAACTTCAAACTTCTCCAACTCCCAAATCTGGGATTTAATTGTGTCAAAAAAAAATTTGGGATTTTTTTTATTTAAAAACAAAACCAAAAGTTAAGCATATAAAATCTTCATGATCTTTATGATATTGATAGTGTAAAGATTACTAGTTCAATATTTGATTTCAATGGCTTGCTATCAACTATCATGATGCTGGGATTGTTCATTGTCTTATTATTGTGTGATTAAGATCATCATCGGTAACAACTTCTCCAATGATTAAGTATGAAGAGTGCCCAAGTTTTATGATATATAGATCCACATATGAATTACTCGTAGTTCCGATTCTGCCATTAAATTTATTAAGGTTGTGGAACAAAATAAATCTGGGTTTTAATTTGAGAATTTTTGACAGAAATTTGAATGAAAGAGTATAGTAAATAATCAGGTGTAGGCAGGAACATGATGCACTTGCAAAAAATTTGGTCTCCCACCATGGGAGACCTATTCCCCTTTCCCACCCTAGAACGAGCCTCTCTAAATATTTGTGTTGTAGTAAGTAGTAACTAGTAGTATTGTTGGCATGTGATATTTCTGACACACTCACTCCCTCTCCCTCGTTTATCTGTCGGCGCTTTCACAAGTCTCTCACACACACCTCCCCTTCCTTCCCTCCAAATCCCATCCCTTCTTTTTTTACTTTCCTTTTTTTAGTTTTTTTACTCTCTCTATCTGTTACTGTTACTACAACTTCGCTTTTAAGTCTCAACCCGTGACACAGTCACACTGCGTCATTTATTTATAAATAAATAACAACACAACACAACACAACACAACACAACACAACACAACACCCACTTACCCACAACGCACTCATTCATCCCATTTTATTCTTCTTCTTACAAAATGGCAGCATTTCTCTGCGTCTTTGTTCTGCTTTTACTGATTGGAGGAGGAGGAAGAATCAGCAACGCAGCACATGACTATAACGATGCATTATCGAAGGCGATTCTGTTTTTCGAAGGACAACGATCGGGATTTTTGCCGGAAGACCAGAGACAAAAGTGGCGTGCTAATTCGGGTTTAAGTGATGGATGGACTTACAACTTTGATCTTACCGGCGGTTATTACGACGCCGGTGATAACGTCAAATTTGGATTTCCGATGGCATTTACGACTACAATGTTGGCTTGGAGTGTGATTGAATTCGGAGATAAGATGCCTCCGAATGAACTCAGAAACGCTTTGGTCGCAATTCGTTGGAGTACTGATTATTTGCTTAAGACTATTTCTCAACCTAACCGCATTTTCGTTCAGGTACTCACTCACTGAGATTACTTTGCATTTTGCTAAATCGTTGTGTTGACTCACTCACTCACTCACTCAATCACGGACGGTTACACTTTTCAGTTTTCATCACTCCTCTTTCTCTCTCACGCAATCACACGCACACACCCACTCACGCCTCTTTAATTAATTTTCAGTACTATTATCGTTGTCTTTCAATATTTTTCATCTTTTCTGTTTTTTGACTAAATCTTTTCTGTTAATAATCAATTTATTGAAATTGAAATGGGAAATCACCCTATAAAATGCCACTAGTATAATTTTAGAGTTTAAAGACACACATGTAAATTAATTTTACGGACAACTAATCCGAATGGCTCAATGCGTCATGTTATATTGAAGTGGGGTTAAATTAAATGATATGGCGGAAAATACGGTTGTGATCGGTTGATATTATAAAATTATTTTACTCTGTGAATGCATTTCTCTTAATTTTTATTTTATTGAAATTATTTCCATGCCCTTTCGATCAGTTTATTAATCGTTAGCGTACTGCTATGGTTTTACAATTTCACACTCTCTTCGGTTAAACATTTTTCAATATAAAATGTTAAAATAGCTAGTATTACTACTCATTTTTCACAATTTGTTAAGTACTGAGGAGTTTATTATCTCACTATTGCATATAGAGAAAAATTTAGTCAGAAAGAAAACACCTTATGTATCCTATAGATTTTTGACGATAATTAGTCCCCACCAAATAATAGTCGAAACTTTATATTGTAACATAAAAAAATTATGTTCATTGAACATTAAAATACTAATGACACCTTATGTAACAAGGATCATGCTAACTAGTTAAGAATATAAAAGAATGAATTTTTACATTGAAAACCACACTTTTCTACTTTCCAAACATTTACTGCACGCATTTTAATGTATTTTTACTAAGGTTGTGAAAACCGGACCGGTTCGACCGGTTGGACCAGGAACCGGACCTACATCCGGTCCGAGTCGGCCACAAAACTGGTCTGCACATGAACCGGTCATTGAACCGGAAAACCGGCCGAAAACCGGAAAAAATCGGCGGTTCAAGACCTGAACCGGTTTTAAAAAATTACTTATTTTTTTAATTGAAAAAATTTAAAAAATCCACAAATTAAGTGGGGTCAATCTCATACCACTAAAAGTCACATTAAATGATGACCAATCAAGTGGGAGACTTCAAATGCACTAAGAAACATCCTTACAATTGGTAAGTTACAAAGGCTTATTTATAACAAAGTGGGAGACTTCAAGTATGAGATTTCTCCAATGTGGGACTTCATAGAGTAGTTCATATACAAAGACACTCTATTTTTATTTACAAAACACATTTAACTTTATTTTTTATTAATAATTTGTAATGAGATTAAAAAAGGCATATTTATTTTATTTTATAAAACATACTTAAATTTATATTTGTTGTAAATTACCAACAAATTTAAAATAAATATAAAAAAAAAAGCAACCAACTTTCTCAATGACTATTTTTTTTAATTTAAATTATACAATTATAAGCTTTTATATGGACTTCAATTTTTAATAGTGTAAAATTATATATATTGTCTAACTTTTAGTTTATTATTATTATTATTATATATTATTTAAAATATGAAAATTATATATTTAACTAAAAATGGTCCGACTCCGGTCCGACCTCGGTCCGACCATTGAACCTTGAACCGGTAAGCTCACCGGTTCGATGACCGGTCCGGTTCTGACAACCTTTTTTTACTATTTCAAGTATCTTTAATTAATGCTCGGGGGCACTAGTTAGCATTTTCCACGTAACAATACTGTATATGATTATCCTTTATTTCTTTTCTACATTTTACACACAAAAAACATACCATCACACACTATTTAACATCAATTTTATATTTTCATAGACCATTTCTCTTATTATTATAATCACCAAAAAATAGTAATTTTAATAATTAAACAATTTTATACTACTGTACCAAAATAAGGAAAAAAGTATTTTACATAGGAAACATATTTCGGCTCATGATGTGGAGTGTGGACCACTTCCTATCCCTGAACTGAAGTCCGTGAATTTCATGGCCTTTGCAACTGTTTCTTCTCAATAAATGTAAAATTTCGTTTCATTACCTTTTTGGACCATAACTGTATATAGTAGTACGCCACCACGCACCAAACACGCCAGTGTTACTCACTTTCTTTTTTAAAATATAGTTCTTACATTTATATTAGCATTTCTTTTTACCAGAATTAGCAAGTATTTTAATCTTAAACCTCATTTTCAAAGTCCTTCAAATATCTTAAGAAAAAAAAAATGAGCTCAAACACTTGAATTAGACATTGAACATTTATCAAATGATTAAAATTAGTCATTATTATTAAATAACATTGTACATGCTACTACTAGGTGGGTGACCCAATTGCAGACCATAATTGTTGGGAGAGGCCAGAAGACATGGACACAAGCAGAACAGTGTATGCTGTTGATGCACCTAACCCAGCTTCGGATGTCGCTGGAGAAACAGCTGCGGCACTTGCTGCTTCATCTATGGCATTCCGTTCATCGGATCCCGGTTATTCGGAGACATTACTCCGAAATGCTGTTAATGCCTTTCAATATGCAGATAATTACAGAGGTGCATACAGTGACAATGCCAATATTAAGGATGGTGTCTGCCCTTTTTATTGTGATTTTGATGGATACCAGGTTAGTTGTAATAATTGCTTTTAATTACTATAGGAAAATGTTAACTTGTGCATCAAGGGCACATGATAAGGATGCTAAAATAGAAATATTTTCTTAAAATTTGTGCCTTTAATTTTCAAAACATTAAATATTTTACATTATTAAATGATAATTTTCTACTTTTAGGTAGCTTATCATGTACCCTTGATGCACAAGTTAACATGACCCATTACTATATATATATGTAGTATTGCCTTTTTCCTTTTTTATAGGTATCCGATGATATCATTTTGAACTTAATTTCTATTCAAGAGACTGAAAATGATAGTATATGGACAATGATATTGCAATGTATTCACGTGATCAAACAAAGAGTCTTGCAATGTATTCACTTAATTTTATTTTTAATTATATATATTTTTACAATTATTATTTTTTTTTTTGTCTTAGTTGAAGTGGTAATCCACTGAAAATTAAACTCACATAATTGTGAGATCTTGGATTCGAACCCGGGTCACGACGTTCGGCCTAACAATTTCGGCATATTTTGCCAGTTGAGCTAGGACTTATGGGACCGAACGAAATAAGTTTTATAATGCCTAAAATTTAAAGTTAAGGTTTAAAAAATATAAGCGGTGGGTTTTGTCAACATTTCAGCTGATCTTGTGTTTTGTCTTATTGGAGTGTAGATATATACTAGTAGAATGACGATGACATCTCTGCAACTCACAATTTGTTTGTTTTAAGTGAAATAATGATTAATTGATTAAAACTAATTAACCAATTAATTCACGTGATCACGACACATAATGAAAGTGTTAGACTAATTGCATTTTTGGCACTGTTCCAAACTGATATGTCATTATGCTACAATCACCATCAAATTAGTTTAACTAAATTCGTGAACAATAATAATTAATTATTATATATGTGAAGGAGTATTTGTCTGGTGGCAATTCGTGTATTAAGTGGATTAATAGCATAGATTTTGACATGTAATTTGTTTTGATGCATTGTATACAACAGGACGAATTGTTATGGGGAGCCGCATGGTTAAGGAGAGCGACGCAGGGTGACAATTTCCTTAACTACATTCAAAGCAATGGTAAAACACTTGGTGCAGAGGATAACATAAATGAGTTCGGTTGGGACAACAAACATGCTGGCCTTAACGTTCTTGTCTCCAAGGTCACATTCTATTCTATTATTCACTTCATCAACACTATTACTGCAATCACACAAAGCAAATTTATAGACTAAATAGTCCTTTGTCATTTTAGTTCCTAAAGGTATAACTGTATATTTGGTCAGACTCACCGTGATTATCATATACCCATGGTGATACCAATCAGACACTAAGACGTTTATATATCAAAATCACAAAAAACATCTTTGTATGTGTCTTTTTTTAGTAACTTTTCAGACAAAATAACTAACAAATGACATGCTTGAGAATCAAACAAATTACAAAAAACATATTCAAGAGCAAATTGGCTATTGTGATAAAGCCTCACACATTCATCCACCAAAATGGTTGTTTACTCCAAATTTATTATATATGTGATTAGAACATATATACACATTTTTTGATATATGAGTGCTAATGGATGCTGATTAATAGTTAATAAATTGTACTTTTAGGAAGTGCTAGAAGGAAATATAGAATCTCTTGAATCATACAAGACCTCAGCAGAGAGCTTCCTATGCACACTCTTACCTGAAACATCAAGTTCACACATAGAGTACACTCCTGGTGGACTCATATACAGACCTGGTGGAAGCAACTTACAACATGCAACTTCAATTGCTTTTCTTGAATTGGTCTATGCAAATTACTTATCTCGCACGTCACAGACCATAAACTGTGGAAATGTTTATGTTAGTGCACAGACACTTCGGGAGCGTGCTAAGAAACAAGTTGATTACATTTTAGGTGATAATCCATTGGGTTTATCTTACATGGTTGGTTATGGTAATAACTATCCACAGCGTATTCATCACCGTGGTTCATCTTTACCTTCTATAAATGACCATCCTCAAAAGATTGCTTGCAAAGAAGGTTCAACTTACTTCAACTCAACAAATCCTAACCCAAATGTTCTTGTAGGAGCCATCGTGGGAGGACCCGGAGAAGATGATGTTTTTGTGGATGACAGGGCTGATTTTAGAAAGTCTGAGCCAACCACATACATTAATGCACCATTTGTTGGGGTTTTGGCATATTTTGCTGCTGCTAATTAATCCCATTAATCCTTAATTGGTCACTAGTATGTGATTATTATATATACAGATCTAAGTATGTTCTTTTGTAGATATATATATATATATATATAGGAAAGGTTAATGTCTCTCATCTTGAGAAAAGCAAGAAGGAAGAGGCTTGCTTGTGTTGGCTGGATATATAAGAATTCTACAGAGTTTGAAGTGTCACAAAATATGTGACTTTTCCATTTGATGGATGAAAAACAAGAACTTCTTATCTACTGTAATGTTTTTTTTCTTTCTTGAATTTGACAAGAATTGAGTGAGATTGTTATATTGTGGTTGTCTGTTAAATGTTAATTATCTTGAAGTTAGCAATGAAGCCTTTTGTTTTGATTGTGCTTTATATTGTATGATTATGATTATTATGAATCTATGATATACATGCCTACTTTTTTACTGCTGAAAACTGAAATACAATAGTATGAGCAAAAGTGACACTTATATATTCAATTAAGAAAAACGCATACCATAATACAATTTGTGGTGCAGTTGGAAAGTGATTGATGAGTATTAACTGAGCTACCACATCAACACCAATCTATATTAATTGGTCTCATGACCTCAGGCACCGTATTGATCCGTATTTCTAGTTGTACTGAGAAAGGTTTGCCATCGCACCGCATGCCAATCTCATTAATTATATCACTTTTTTGTGAGATCTTGATAAAGGATCTCTTATGCTTCACAGGAACACCAATGGGACCTAATTAGGTAATTCGTTAAATCAACTTAATGGCTGTGGCCCTGTAGGCTAGCACTCATGAATTTTGTCACCGAACACAGTTCATTTATACTTCTGTTCCCTGTTTTTATTATTGCAAGAGAATGGAATCCTCCATGGTACTTTGCAGTTAAAATCTTTTAATCTACTACTACTATTCAAATTTTAAGATTATTGGTTCTCATTCAATTATCTTAAATGATTATGAATTAATTTGAGGCTTAGCTAAGTTTGTTACAGAATAAAATTCAAATTTACCTAAGGTTGGTTTGCCTCAGATTATTTTTTTTCTCCGCAAAATCCACCCAAAGGGACTTAGTATGAGCATGATATGCAACATTTGGAGAATGTGTAGATAGATGAATACACTTTGGTGCTATGATGCCTAGGTGCGGGTACGGTACCGGTATCCGGTGCCGGTACTGGAACGGGGTACGACAATTTTAGAAAAATTAAGGTACGGGTACGTATGTATAATTTTTTTAATATAATTATATAAATAAAATAATAGAACTATATTGTTAAAACAAATAATTAAACAAGTAAAAAGCAATTAACTAAAAAAAGTCAAATTGTTTCCCTCTCCATCATCATTAAAAAAATGGCGTCTAACTCAGGTTCTTCGCGAGAAAGACTTGCAACTTCAAGAATACCATCTACATACCAATATCGCATGTTTTTATTGTTCCTTCATTATAAGTATTACTATTTCTCTTGAGAGAGAGCAGATGAAGATTTGATTGAATAAAATTAGATTGAGTCTATTCCTTTTCAATGAATGAGTGAATAGATTCAGCTACTAGTTTGTTATTGCTTTAGTAGAGCTGCTATTTTTATATGATAAACAAATAAAAAACATAAATCTTCCTATAAATAAAAAAAGAGAATAAAAGAAAAAGGAAAAAAATTTGTGTTTTTTGGATTTGTGTACCGCGCGTACCACAGGAGTACCACACGTGTACCCGTTGCAAAAAATATAAAAATAAAATAGGTACGCCATCGGTGCGTACCCAAGGAGTACCATAAAAGTATCGGGTACTGGTACGTACCCGGTACCGGTACTCTCCCTAAAATGGAGTACCCGTGCTTCATTGGTGGTAGATCTTACCATTTTTTCGGAATTGTGCGCTCATAGCACGATGGAAGTGCCCGATTATAGCCCGACGCGCTGGCTCGATATGAAAGATGACCAGCTCTACAACTTTGAGTGCCAGGTACTTTAAGCTTTTGAGAGAGATAGAGATGGCCGACCTGCTTTATTGGAACTCTATTTTTGCATTGTGATAGTGCCGTTGTGATTTGGTATGAGGTATTTAGGTGGCTTGGTATTGTGGTGGTTATTCCCCCTAATTTGAGTACTCTTTTTGAGGTAGTTAGAGGAGCGGCCAAAAATAAGAAAATCCGCAAAGGTTTCTTGTTGATTTGGCACGCTACTCTTTGGATAATATGGAAGGCTAGGAATGGGTGTATCTTCTCGAATGGGGCCTTCAACCCGCGAGCTTTGGTTGATGACATTAAGGTTTTGAGTTGGAAATGGAGTTTAGCGCGTTTGAAGGTGCTTCCGTGCTTGTTTTATGAATGGTCCTGGGACCCGGGGTATTGCTTGTCGCGCTAATTTAGGCTTGTTTTTACCTCCTGTAGGTGTTGGTTCTGTCCCGTGGAGGGGAGGGGGTGTTTTGGCTTCAGTAGCTTGTTTTGTAATGTTAAGTAGGTGCTGTAACTCTACTGGGGTTGTTTTGTTTAGTCTTGGACCCTTATTCCTTTTTGTTGCTTTTAGCTTCTCTTGTACTCCTTGTAATTGAGTTGCTTAATAAAATTTTGCCATTTCAAAAAAAAAAAAAAAGAATCCCTAATTTTGCCCCGAACGAAAATTTGGCTATAAGTTAATGTCATTTGGCATTATTATTGTACTTGGTGGAATGAGATTGTGGTTGGTGTTGGGTTATGAGAAGGTTGGGAATCGTCCACTTTATTCAAAATCTTAAAACAAAAAATTATGGATTTTTGCATTTATAAAGTGTTCAATTTTTACTTTTTCAAGTAATGTAGAACTATAACCTTACACTTGTTGCCCTCAAGTGTGAGCGATGCAAAGAACCAACCGAAATCTTTGTTAAATTATCGGTTTTGATACTATTGTTGGGTCATGAGGGGGTCAAGATATCATCCACGTAGATGACAAGAGCAACGACACAAGTGAGTTTAACACTACATCTTTATCTAAAATTTGAAGACATTAAATTTATGGGTCATATCATTTATAAAACGTACAACCTTTATTTTTCCAAACAATCTGAGAATTCTAACCTCACACTTGGGTACACAACAACATTTGCTTGCTAGTCATTTCCAACTACAAAACCTTCTTGTTTCTGACAAGGAGAAAAACAAAGAAAACAGATATTTTTTCACGTTAGAACACAAAGTAGATTCTTCCCTCTCAACTAAAATAAATAATAAATACATATTTCAAAAAAGTGCAAAAATTAATATTGAAATTCCATATAGGATTTTTTTTACAAAATTCGAGGACATATATTATATTAACCAAACCAGGGGGTGTAAAAGGTAAAAGTAGCGGTGTAAAATAGCCTCCACAAGTTGTAAGTACTGGTCCAAGTATTAAGAAGCCCAAAAGCCCAATGATGATAATACGACGCCGTGTAGTAAAGTACCTGGTTCCTCTCTCTCTCTCTGGTTGTTATGAAATGATAGTCTGAACTGAAAACAAAAGAAAAGGTAAAAAAAATAGAGAAAGAGAAATGAGCTTAACATCGACGGCAGCGTACGTTGCTCGGCGAGCGGCGCAGAAGGAGAAGGTTCGGATTCTCTACCGCCGTGCCCTCAAAGACACTCTCAACTGGGCCGTACATCGCCACCTCTTCTACGACGACGTATCCCTTTTTCCTTTCACTCTCATTCATTCATTCCCCAATTTCAATTTCAATTTCAATTCATCTTTTCTCTGATTCCTTTCTCTTTCTATTCCTTTTCAGGCTTCAAATCTTCGCGACAGATTCGAGCAAAACAAACACGTGGTGAGTTTCCCTCTCCTCGAGATCATCGCATTTTGCACTTGAATTCACCCTAATTTGGTTCTACAAATTCATAATGAAATTGCATTTTTGAACTGAGTTGTGATAGGAATGTTCCATTTGTTATTATAACAAATCTGATGTTGACCGTTGTGCTTGATGTATAATGTACAGGAAGATCCTGATACCATTGATAGGTTGATAGCTGATGCTGAAGCTAGCTACAATAAGTGGCGCCATCCTGATCCTTATATAGGTAAACAAATCACACACTCAAGATTTGATTCTTTTATTATACATACTAGTAGCTCACGAATTATAGATAATGATACATGGTTGAAAAATCATCTCAATATTATGTTGTTATATTTAATTGTAAGATTTATGAAATGTTCACTGTAATCAGTACCTCTGTTTGTAACTGTTACTCAACTAGTAAACTTCGAAAGAAAGTCATTTGGATGAAACATTTCATTTACCTCAGCTTCAATCCGCCCTCGGGCAAAAGCACAAAGCCAATGTATCACACACTCTTTAGTTTTTCTAGTCTTGGGGGTTGATTTTTCTTACTTGCTTTACAGAGTTTGTAAAATTCTACTCATTTGTCCGTCTCTTTCCTGCTATGTTATTTAATGCTGTTCTGATACTACCTTTTGTTATTCTTATTTCTGCTGTTTAATAGTTCCATGGGCACCTGGTGGTTCCAAGTTTACTCGCAACCCACCTCCACCTGAAGGGGTAAGTCATTATGGCTATTTACTTAGTTTATCTGTTGCATACATACTATACGTATAAATGGGTGTGTTTGTGGAATTTAGTACAAGTTATTTTCATTCAATGGGAGAGAAATGCATAGAGCCATATGCAAGATGCTAACACCTGCATATAGCCCTGCATTTTTCTCTTTCCAAGAGGACGGTGTTCATATATTCTCAGCTAATGACTCTATCATTAAGAGTATCACATGAAATGACCCAAATATCTGTTTGTTCTTGTGTGCTTTAGAATCTCTTTGTAAAACGTATTGAACTTTTCGTGCTTTAAAATCTCTTTGTAAAATGTATTAAACTTTTCTGTAGTTAAGTGAAGTGACAAGACAAACCTGATTTCCATATAGCTGAGAATAAGTGTGCTCCATCCCAACTCTGAAATTATACACTAAACATGTGTGTGTTATGATGTAACAAGTTACCACAACGATTCCCTTCATAATATATCTCTCTAACGATCCCAATTAGTGGATAATTAAATCAATTTTAATTATTGAGCAAGCAATGGAATCCTTGAAACAGTCCTACAGAGGTGTCAGGTTGTCAATCATCTAATAATGAAGATAAAGAAGACTATGAAATTGATAGGTTTTTAGTTATAAGAAGGGATCTGATAAGGGGGGAGACTAACATGTAAATAAAAAGTGGGTGGGAAAGTTAGTTGGAGGAAAATGAGAACCAATATGTTATAGATGGTTGTTCAGAAGGAGAGAAGGGGTCAAGGGGTCATGTGTGTTTCCATATCAGTTTCAACTTGTAGCTAGGATACCCGTTTGCTCTTACTTTCAATGTTTTCTTCTACCTTATCAATAATGCATAGGGGTGTTCACATGACAAATCCAGATTCCAGACCATCCAAAAACCGCTGATTAAAAAAAATTCTTATAAAGGCAACACCTATCAAGTATACTAAAAAGTTTTAAAAAATTGTTTGTGGGGACAGTGCCCCCATTGCACTGAACATGCATTTGCCATGCCTTTGTTGAGAGAGGTTAGGATAGGGAGAATTTAGTGTATGCAACCCCAACTGGCTCACAACGAATTGATGCCTTATTGCATTAGGTCAGTCAATTGAATGTTCATTCAGCTAAACTTAGCTCCTTGATAGCAATAGTTGTGGGCATCACGGAGCCCTTCTCAGACCTGCAGGCTGACGTGTGAGAGGTGTTCCAACAGCTCGGCAAACATGCAGAGTTGCTGACCCATCTCAATACTCCTTTAATAGGAATGGTGGAGGCAAGTTGATTTAGATCCTGTTGGTAAAAAATGGAATTCTAGCGCTCACTGCAGAAGAGTCCTAGTGAGAAAGGACAACATATTTTGGGAGTTTATCATTAGGTAGTGCATTAACAAATATGTTACAATCTATAGGTGTCAGAATGAACCAGCACAGGTTGACCCACCATACAATACACATTGTATTTTATTTTATAAAAATGATTCTTAAAATTAAATAAAGGGACAAAGTGACGCAACCTGTAGTTCTATTCTTACATGAACCCTGCTTGAGCTTGCATTGCCCTACTGTTGAATGAGTTGGTTCAAAATAATGTTGGGAAATGTGCGGCATTTATCCAATCCACTAGTGAATCGGGTTCACTCGTGGGCTTTGGCTCACATTTAAACTTGGATGACGTATTATTCTTCCCCAAGGACACCTCGAGAGAATGAACAAGCAATGGAATGGTTTGGAGTGGAATGATGGAAGCCAATCTCAAGGTACATGCCATCTTTGGTGGATGTTAGCCCTGCTGAATTTGGGTACTTTTACCATCTTAGGGATTGGTAAGTGTTGGGACTAGCAACTCTATTGTAAGAGGAAAACCTTGGAGGAGGGATTCTCTCCTATAAGTTCCTAATTTCATAATAAATAATTTCTTTCTATTTCACTCTATGCTTTGGTTTATAACAATCAGGGTCAATCTTTTTAGAATTTTAAATTATTTTCAAGTGTTGATCCACAGTGACTCTATTACCCTTGAAATCACAATAGCATAATCACTTTGTTAGATAAGAATTGTTCCTTTCATAAATTTACCTCGTTTGTGTGATAAGTTCCTATTGCTAGGCTTTTATCACATTCTCCAGGCCCATCTTATAAAATCTATTTACCACCATCCATGTGTACCTAATATCAAGATCTTGCACTATAGATCAATAACAAGGTGATTTGTTGTTTTCCATTATTGATCTGATAGGATATATTCATAAAATATGATAACAACTGATTTATATAGAAAAGAATAGGAATCCGACTCTCCATTTGTGAGTACAGCTGTTGTCCTTGTTGTGCTGTATGCCGGCTTTTATCATGTTCCTCGTTTGTTTTCTTCTGTTTTTTTTATCAGAACCTTGTATCTGTTCAAATATATGTTGCTCTAGAATGTGCCTTCTTTCTGACTGAATTTGTTATTATGTTCTTGGTGCAGATTGAGATAATTTATGATTATGGCCGTGAAGACAACGACTAAAACCTTTTTTTTTCTTTCGCCTCTTGCAATCAATAAATGTTTTCAATCAAATTGTTCGGTATTACTGGATTTTGGATTAAATCACTCATGTACTCATATGTGATATAAATTTAACAGCTGATACAGATTGAGTTCATGGTTATGATGTCGAAGATATTTAATCGCTTCTGAACCTGTTGTTTTCTGGAACATTGAATGTGTTAAGCCTCTGTCATTGGTACTTGTTAGCTCATGTTGGGAGTTTTTAATAAAGAAAATTTGTTGCATAAATTGTCTGCATAATTCTTACGTTTGGTCTCTTCTGGATTTCCTTGCAAGTTGCAACCTTATGATAGCTATTTTAATTTAGCTGTACTATGATGCCATTATGGTGGTTGATGTGAGTTACTGTATGGGTTGGTCAACCCGGTGACTCGCTAACACAAAATGTTTGGTTCTGATGTTTTTAGCTTGGGTGAACCTGAACCATTCCAACCAAATGTTTGGTTCTGATGTTTTTAGCTTGGTTTGTGTAAGGAATTAATATAGGCTTAATATGTCCAAAATGCATTAGATAATTAGATGATTATTCATGCTTTCTAGGAGGATCTAGAAGGATCTAATATTCTAATTAGATCAGTCATTGGTTAGTTTGTTAGGATTAACCAAGCCTATAAATAAATGCATGAATCAATGTAATGAGATAAGCAAAATGAATGAAAGAAATTAGTTATTTTTAGCTTAGTGTAGTTTATTAGTAGTTTTTAGCAATTATCTCTTTCATCTATGAATAACTACAAAGTTGTTCATAAATTTATGATTTCCAATCCGTCTCGCTCAAAGAAATTTGTGATTTATTTTATTTTTTGTCAATGCAGTTAAAGACTTTATTGTGAAAAATCTATAGAATTTTAGATTAATTGCTGAATTTTTAAATAATGAAATTCAGTCCCAGTGTCAATTTTTTACAAAATAAAATGTACTCCAAATATTTTATCTTTTGAAAATTTTAGAATATTTTCAAATCATATGACTCGTTTGACCTAATCCGAAAATCAGATTTTCGTCCCCAAAATAGTGTTTACTTAATTTCAGGTTTGTTCCAAATTTGGTTTATTCAGTTATTAGGAAATTTGATTTTTGAAGTGTTGCTGCTAATGTATTTTAAAATTGTTTTCCGAAGTGTATATTTTGAACACAAGAAAAATGAGATTTTGAAAGTACAATGGGGGTGTAGATCGTAATACATATGGCAAAATGGTCCGAATGTTTGGATATACAATCGCATCACTTTATGACTTTGAAATTTTGCACTTTCCACTTCCGTGTTTCTTTTCTATTCCCTATTTTTCCATTTTTGTTTTTGTATATAAAAACTTCGGAATGCTTTTTCTAAAGTTTTTCTAGTTTAAATTTGGAAAAAATTCAGAAAACAAATTCCAATGTTTTTTCCAAGGATTTTTTTTGGAAAATGTGTTTCAAAATATGTAATCAGAGACAAAAAAGGAAGACGGGGGATATAAAAGAAACATGGGTGAGGGAAGAGAAATTTTCATGACTTTGTTTATCAAACACCTCCTATGAAAATTATTTTCTCGTTCTGAGATCCTTTTTATATTTTCAATTAAACATGTTTTGAAAGAGTCACCTAATGCAATTTGAAATTATCCATGATCCGAGTTTTCTGATTTTATAGTTTGGTTAAGCATGCGAAATATACTGCAAACGGACTTCTTCCCTTCTCCTATGCTATCCACGTCATATTAAACTAGTACTATAGTATCTTTATTGTTTACATACATAATTAAATAATCTCCCTCCCTTGCTTTGTAAGGGGCTTTAAGAAGGATTCACATATCCAGTCCAAAAAACAGAGAAGGATTCCCATATAAATTAATGAAAAAAATATATGTGATTCCTTATAAGAAAGTATATGTAATTTATTATTTATAAAAACTAGTTTCCCTGGGGTCGGTCCAAAAACATATTGTTCTAAGCTGGCAGAGAGTTGAAGATATATCCTAGGGAGTAAAAGTGTCGTTTGCATTTTTAATATCTAGAAAAACCCGCCGTTTTTGGGTGTTCAAGTCATTTTTTGAGGCTGAAAATATATATCAGTGAGCTCCTCTGTATAAATAACTGCATCCCGCTGTTATTATATGGTTTTGCATCCCGCTGTTATCATTATATATATATACACGATGATGCTATCAAACACCACCATTCCAAGTGTCCGTTCAACATCATTGCGCATCATTGGAGCTCTCATTGCTGTTGCTGTGCTATTGTGGACTATTAGAAGTGGATATCAAAATGCAACTGAACCACAACACCAACTATATGGCCAATGGATTTCACATGTTGGAGTCTTGATTATGCTTTTTGGTTTCTTGCTTCTGGCTATAGGGCTACCTATAATTGCAGACTTGTTTCTTGGGTTGTCAGAGGAGCTACAATCCCCAGATGAAACTGATCTTCATCAGAGTATCAACCTCAAAGTTAAAGTTGATGCTTGTGTCTAATTTTTGCCTGAAATTACTACTACTAGTCCACAAACACAGAGCATTTTCCCCCTTTAATGTTCACTGCTTTAGTTATATGTTGAAGCAATAGATCAGACTCTTTTTTTTTTTTGACGAAAAAATAGACCGGACTTCTGCATCGCTTGTATAGGCACATGTACTCTCTTTATTTTTTCACCTTCTACAGACGATAGTTTTCAGGATCTAGAGTGAAAATTTGCCTTCGAAAAGGGGTTAGGCTTAATGCAAAGTATAACAACTGTTGTGTTATATTGACTTTTATATAAAAAAGGTTGCTACTTTTCGATTTTAATGCAGTGAAACAATTAATGATATTTGTAATAATTCTTGATTGGGTCGTGTCAATGAGTGTCCTAAGGAAATTGACATTGTTTAAAGTTTCCAAACAAGATAATTAGTTGTTGAAAAGTTTAGCATAACTCTTCTGAAGTTAAGTGTATATCTTGTCAATGTAATAAAACTTACTTCTTTAGACTTGTTAAGCAATACTCTTAACACACTCATTAGCATTTGCCATAACTCTTGCTCTAGAAAACGTGAAATACATTGTTGATTGTAGCATCTTTTTCACTGTTTGAGTTCTTCAATGATAGTCTTTCAGATAAATTGCCAATGGTGAGGGATATCTCTTACCATAAAAAAAGTACTCCGTAAATGTATTAATGTGTGTGAATATGACTACAAAATTCATGTGCTTGCTAAGCATTTAAACTGAAATTATCAAGCTTATCGGAGCAAGCAAACACTGCTGGATTTCCACATCTATTATGAAATCATACACCTACATAGATCTCCCTTAATGTCAACAATTCATGATTAGATTTGATGGTCAAGATTTACTCCTCAATTATACATAAGAAAAGCTCTCTTGCTTGACTCGTCGTCATTAATTCAACAGCACGGAGTGAATGTGTTTTCCTCTTTTTCTGAAGGCTGAACAAAAGTGTGAATGACATTTTACCACAAATCTTCCATGAGTAAATGACTTAGTTAACAAAGATGCTATGTGTGTGACAGCATTTGAGAGTTAGCCATCACGGTTTTTACAAATAAGAATGGAATTAATTGAGGTAGAATTTCACAATAAAATCAAGGTTTATACAAAGGGGGGGTAATTTATTCTAAAATACTTATTATAATTGAAATGAACAAATTACTAAGAGCAATATATAAAAACACTGGACTAAACAGCAAGGCTGTGCTTAGCGTAGTATTGATTTTATACAAGCAATGTCCAGTTCTTTTATAAAAATTTCCTACATAACCAGGTGAAGTAGTTATGCACTCTAAGTCTCTAACCACTCAGCAAATGTCGAAACACGCTTCCGACCAATCCCTATTTTATTAGTGGTGCCAAATCCAAAGAGAAGGCCTTCCTGCTATCTTCTAGTAATAACTGTCCATGAATCATGTTGTTAAAAGTCTCACATTGGATGAGATGAGAGATGACTTGAAGATATGTTTATAAGTGGGGAGCATTCCTCACCTTACAAGTTGGTTGGTAGGGTTGAGTTAGGCCCAACCCAAAAATTCTAAGACATGTATCCTATATTTTTCAGAAACTTGCATAAAAAATATCCAAATAAAATGACAGGGCCATTTTAATGCACAACTCCATGTATTAACAATATAAACAATAAATAATAAAGACTGTTGGAAATATGAGGCTATCCACCGACATGTGTTGATTACTTGATTTGCTAGGTTTTGGACATATGGTTTGGTGATTGGTTAAGGGTTTGCTGTTTGTTTGGTACTCCGATCCTAGATGTTCTCTCTCTGCTCTCTGTTTTGGTCTTCTCTTTCATCCTGTCTTGCTCTTTTAGTGATGTTCTACAGATGTCTTCAAGAAATGCTAGTTTGGTTGGTAGTACTCTTAAATTTGTGACTTACAAGTTGGGTTTATGAATTTTGAATTTAAGTTTCTTTAGTATCTGTAGTAATCTAGAGTATTTTTTTTGTTGTTCTTATTTAGCTATTATATATGTATGTGTGCCCAAGAGTGCACTTATTAACCTATATGCATATATATGTTAACTTTGTAGAATCCTACAATCCATATTCCTTGTTACAATTTACACTTTTCATTCCCCTTATGATCCTAGATAGGGTCTTGACTTTGACTCCTAAATAACAAAACAACAATGTTGCACAGTGTTGTAAAACATCACCTACAGGGATGCTATACCTATATAACATTGTGGAATTTGGACAAGCCGTTATTGTTCTACAAGATGTTATTTAGTACAAAATGTTGTCAAATAGCGGCTGTAATGGCATTATAGCACTATTGTGTAACATAATTTTAATAATCCGCTAATTTCCGCTATCTGCTATTGACAACATTGGTTGCACAGCAAGTTTGTTAAGCTATGCTGTGACTGTGACCTTATTTCAAATCTGCCATCACTAGTAAGACTAAACCCTAAACCAATGAATTAAGCAAGTTTGTTAAGCAAGTTTGTAGCTTTTGACACATAATTTAATGATTTAATATGATGAAAGAGAAAATGGCACTATCCAAGGATATGAACTGAAAACTAGTTGTAGTTCACAAGCAAAATAAGTACATAACCAATACTCTAATCAATCAAACCTTAAACCATGAACATTGCCTTGTATTTTTAAATGCTTCCTATTAAGCTTAATAATAATGCAAAAACAATAAACCTGAATTCATTCTAGGAAAGGAAAATTCCAGACACAAGTCTGGTTATATTTACTTATTCATTTGTTCCTAACAGGTGATAAAACCCAAACACAGCAAGAGAGAATTACAATATGCAATCGGAAGAGGCAATGTGAAGCGGAAAATAAAGTTTCTATTGAAATAGAAAATGGTAATGAAAGTACATATATCGTTCATCACGAATAACGACCACAAAACCCTAAAAAATTGGAATAGTACATTTTGCAATGTAACAACGCAAATAGGGTTGTGAGAATGAAATCAAATCAGCTTGAAAGGAAGAGGCCAAGGAGTAGACCTGGGAACTTCGACCTTATCTTTCATGCGCTCAATCATTTGTTCTCTCTTTGGACGAGATTTGCCGTATGATCCCTTGAATCTCTTCCCTTTCTTAGTCTTTTTATCACCACGCCCGCATAATATCGGAGCTGCTACGCCGGAAGAAACAGAAGGTGTCTCCAACGACGCACCTCTTATTAACCACCTTGCAGCTACGGTGCACCGCTGCATCGCACTACCACCACTCGCCATTCTCTTCTTCTTCTTCTTTGTTATTTGCTGCTCTCGCTTTGATTCATGCCTATCGTCAACAACAACACACTAGATAGTTTATATGGGCCGAGCCCATTCTTTTAAAATATACAGTATCTACCTACATCTTTTAAGTATACCCCCTATTTTTTGGTTGCTAATGATGGGTTGTTTAACTATTCCTGTCACGGTAACTAAATTAGTAGTTACTAGAGATATTATTGGAGGAGTCGGAGTTTGAAGTATAAATTCTCTATTTTACCACACTTATATAGTGTGTGAATGTAGCTAATAGGTAACTAGATAAAAAATTTATTGGTTTAACCACATAGGCAACCCACCATTATTTATAATTCATTGGTTTATAACTTACTATCAATCCTCATATCATAATTGGTTTTATTTTCACGAAACCGATTGTAAAACATGGCGTGCATTTAACCATTTTAATTATCAATTTTCGGTTTAGTGATCGATTTTGGATTTTTAAAACTAGTTTTTGGTTTGTGTAAAAAAAAACTAATTTTGGTTTAATAAAGACATCATACTGTTCGATTTAAATATGGATTAATTGTGAAGTGATTCGATAATCCGTACAATAGTGAATTTATTCTTGTTCAGTTTTTTTTTGACAAATTATTGTTCATTTTAGTAGGGACCAATTTGATAAAAATTGGGTAAATTTATGGACTAAATTGAGAGGAAGTCAGGAAGATGTTAAATTCAATGACCAACTTATAAATGTATGTGTTGTGTTATGAATAAAGAATGTATTAAGTTTGCATGAAATGATTATGATTTTATTACTTTTGGCTATGTTTTTGTGGCTACATAATTGAATAATATAATCAATAATCTTTTATTCCTAATATGAAGTGTTTGATAACAAGAAACAAAGGCTTACTTTGTAGTTTGTTCATTTGTTAATGTAGAAGATAATATAAAAAATAAAATAAAATTTAAACTTCAACTTTAATGATAGAAGGGGGCATGGTTCTATTTTCAAGCCAGCATTGCCAGGTGACCATAATATTATTCTTTAAGATAAATAAGTGGAAAATCTTAAATTTAAACTTCAACTCTTATATATTATAATATTGCTATCACTTCAATATTTTTTTATAAGCAAAATATATTATAAGGGATCATAAGAGGTACTCAATCCCTTACAACAACACAAAGCACATTATTATAGGTTTTGAATACAAGCTATAGGAGCAACACACCAACCAGAAAATGATAAAAAGGACTTACGGTCAAAATGACCACAAACCAAATCCAAGATATTGCTTTAAAATCATTCAAAAGTTGAGGAATGTTCAGTAAATCCCCGTTATAAACCACATTGTTTCGCAACTTTCAAATAGACCAAGTGGGCCAACCAAATCAGATGCCTAACACGATTGCTATCACTTCAATCTCTATCTATCACAACATTACTATCAATTGAGATATATTCACGTTAATTCACTTTAAAGTTTTATTCAATTTGAGTTTATTTTTTGTGAGGGAATTATTTGTAAATTTAATTATACCTTTTAGCATAAAAATAAAAATGGATTATTATGTAACAAAAAAAGGAAAAAGATTTAGAACCATTTTCGTAAAAAAAGAAAGAAAGAAGGATTAAATGTTTAAAACCCTACCGGGCGTGCGTACGTAGTGCGTATCTGTCCATTTTCTCTTCTTCATATGCTAACGGCCAACGGCGAAGGATGAAAACTTAGCAGTTACAAACGGACAACCTTAACTTCAGTCAGTGTTTTCAGATTGAAAATGGACGGCGGCGAGGACAATTCTCACCAGGGAAGTTCGTTAGTCATTCATCAAACAACCGAACAACTCATCGCCAGGTGCATAGCTCCCGTCAAAAAGGAATTCATTCGTCCACCTCCCGATAGAACAACTTCTTCTCAAAACGACACCGTTTCCATCCCAAACGATAAACCCCCTGTTCTCGCCAAGGAGAAGAAATCTAAACGCCAACTCAAACGCGAACGTCGTCAGGTAGCTACCACTCGCATTTCCATTTTACACATTCATTCAATCTATTCCAAAATACAACATAACGAGTTTCACTCTGTACTCTTCAGGACCAAAAATCAACAAAAAATCTATGTCCAGAAATTTCAAAGTCAGGTGATGTTAATTCGTGTCGTTATCAAGATAAGTGTAGATTCAGCCATGATATAGAAGCTTTTAAGGCGCAGGTATGTTATGTTATGTTATTATTATCACTGAATTGATTTGATTTGTATTTCATAAACCCTAATTATTAATTAAGGGTTTTTGGTTTGAATGAATGCAGAAACCTGGTGATTTGGAAGGTGAATGTCCTTTCTTGAAATCTGAAGGTTCTTGCCCTTATGGTTTATCGTGTAGATTTTTAAGTACTCATGAAGAGGGTAAGCCATTATCTTCTAATGGATTGGAGAAAAGGTCTGAAGTTAATGGTTTTAGCAAAGATGTTCAAAAGCTTTTATGGAAAAATAAGATGACCTACCCCAAAGCTGATGCTAAACTCAAAGCTCTTGGCCTCTTTGTATGCATTATTCTTTATTTTTTGCTTATCAAGTCATGTTTCTCATTTTCTTTACTAATTGTCAATTGTCATGAATGTTTGTCTTTTTAGTGATTTTGTTATTTAGCTAGTAGTCCATCATGTGTGACAGTGACACATGATTACATTAAATTACTTTCATTTTCTTAAATTCTTAGCGGTATATACATTTCAGAGTCATGTCCGGCATCTGTGTCGGTGCTTCATAGCTTGTAAATCTTCATCAACATGGTCATGGTCATAATTTTTCTTCCTAATTAATCACCACTTTACTACAATACTTGCTTCAAAATGCGATTGTTACTGTTATTTTATGATCAGCTCGCAAAATTCCTTGGTTGTTTTCTTCTTCTCTAAACGTAGCCTTGATGTATATGCGGTTTCTTTTTAGTACTATGTTTTAATTTCCTCATTCCATTTTAAATCAACCATTCTTCAGAGTAAGCCAAAAGTGAATAACTTGGAAAACAAAGATGGTGGTGGCAAATGTGTTCAGTCTGATGAAAATGGTTCTTGTGCGGTTGCATCTGAATTGGAAAACAATGATGGTGTTGACAAATGCCATCTGTCTGATGATGATGGCTCTTGCGGGGTTGATGCTGACCCAGGTTCTAAGTTAGAATGCTCTGCAGAAGTTAAAAAAGACGATGGCATTACTAGAGAACTTGAATCTGATATAATCTGTCCCCTAAAGAGAAGAAAAACTGAAGAAAATTGTGAAGATGTTGGGACAGAAAATGAAGGTCTTAAAGTCATTTTTTACTTTAGTGATTATAGTTTACGGTCAATATCATTGCTTTTTCATATTCCTTTACATTCAATTCTAGTGGAACTTAGCTTCATATTGCTGAAACAGGTGTGAGTGTTGTTGACCAAAATGTTGATGGAAGCTGCATAAAATCTGAACCAGAGGCAGGAACTGAAGCTATAACCCCAGAAACTGATCCAAGCTTGAAGTTGCACTCACGTGAAAAGAAGCTTATTGATTTCAGGGAGAAGTTGTATCTTGCACCCTTGACCACTGTTGGAAATCTCCCTTTCCGGAGAGTTTGCAAAGTATTAGGAGCTGATGTAACATGTGGTGAAATGGCAATGTGCACAAATCTTTTACAGGTACCAATAGGGATTTTCTGCTAGTTTCTCTCTTTATTACCGAGTATGATGAATATAGTGGTGAACTTGTGATATAATAAACTTCGGTATATTGTGATATGAATTTCAGGCAGTTCCTGTGTAGTTTCTTATTTTTATTTATTTTTCCTTTAAATCAATTTATCAAGAGAATTATATTATCTGGCATTGTTACATTGAATTGAAGGGCTGCTTCTGAATATTGAAACCTGTATTGAGGAACCTATAATGTAGTAATAAGTTTTTTTTTTTTTGTAACTCAGTTGTGGATTGATAATTTATCATCAAGAATGGAATGTCTTTTTTTGTTTCCTAATGTCATCTTTGTTTTGTTCTGCACAGCTCAAACCCCATCTTTTCTTTCGCATATTCTATCATCATTTCAACCATCTATTTGACATTACAAATTTCTCAATTTTGCTCTTGTTATAGGGTCAAGCTTCTGAATGGGCATTGCTGAGACGCCATTCATCTGAAGAGTTATTTGGTGTACAAATCTGTGGTGCATATCCAGATACTGTGGCACGAACAGTTGAACTAATAGAAAAGGAATGTACAGTAGATTTCATTGATATAAATATGGGTTGCCCTATTGACATTGTTGTGAATAAGGGTGCTGGATCAGCTCTTCTTACAAAACCAATGCGCATGAAAAGTGTTGTAGAAGTAGCTTCAGGCACAGTCGATATACCAATAACTATCAAGGTATTTTCCCCGCTAAACACTACTATCGGACACAATAAAATTTGTGTCATATTCCATTTAGCATCTTGATAGCTTCCCCTGTTCTTTGGTTCCAAATTTTCTTCATATTAGACCAAGTCTTGTTAATTTTTACAGGGAAAAAAAAGTCTTGTCATGCTTTTGAATTCATCATTATGCTTGCCTAATATGTGCACGTCCCATTTTTTCATTGCACCAGGTACGGACAGCTTATTTTGAAGGGAAGAATCGTATCGACTCTCTGATAGCAGACTTTAGCTCTTGGGGAGCTAGTGCAGTGGCAATACACGGCAGGTCACGGCAACAACGCTACAGCAAGCTTGCTGATTGGGATTATGTATATCAGTGTACCAAGAAAGCCCCTAATAATTTGCAAGTAGTGGGGAATGGAGATGTTTTTTCATTCGTAGACTGGAACAGCCACAAAACTGAATGTCCTGAACTTGCTACGTGCATGATTGCCCGTGGTGCACTTATTAAAGTTAGTATTACCAACTTGGCTCAATCTCATTTAATGGATTGTTATCGAGTATTATATCTTATGCTAGTTGTCTTCATTGGGAACAATATTGTCGCATGACACAGTTTTTTATTTTTGAAACGTTTAAACTTATGACTGTTGTGTTGTGTGCAGCCTTGGTTATTTACGGAGATAAAGGAACAAAGACATTGGGATATCAGTTCTGGTGAGCGGCTAAATATTTTCAAAGATTTTGTGAATTTTGGTCTTCAACATTGGGGTTCAGATACAAAAGGTATGTTTTATTGATGCTGGTGGAGTAGATTTATTATATTCATATTTTAACTATTCCTTGCTGTGTTAAAACTATGAAAAATAGAGTAGCTACTAGTACTTACCTCAAATAAACACACAACAGTTGATAATTGCACTTGTCTTATGCCAAGAATGTACGACCCTTATGTATATGCGACATATTTGGTTCATTGCAAAGGATACGAGTCATTGATGAGTGTATTAGGGGAGGGGCTTTTGGACTAGGAACATATAATTTGTGGGACTATCTTGTAACTTTGTAAGAGAGTTTAGTCTGCTCACAACAGGGTATACCTTTAATCCTTTACATGTAGTCTATAACCGATTTAATAAGAAAAACATACTGATGTGTACTTCGTTATATTATATGTTGTGTTTCAGGGGTGGAGACAACTAGGCGATTCTTGTTGGAATGGCTTAGCTATACTTGTAGGTACATACCTGTTGGCCTTTTGGAAGTGGTTCCACAACGAATAAATTGGCGCCCACCATCTTACTATGGGCGTGATGACCTTGAGACACTGATGGCCTCAGACTCTGCAGCCGACTGGGTATGCAATTCTCTTTTGTTTCAAGTTTTCTTAAGCATATGTTTAAACGTGGTGTTTTGGAGGGTAAAGGATGGGAGGGTAACATTTATATTCCATGCAAATATTATCTGATCTATTAGTTTTTTTGGTATGGAAGAAATAAAATGATAGATTATGATGAATGTTAATGTCCTAATCCTTATTCATTGTAATTGTGGAATATAAATCTTGTATAGCTCTGTTGATTTAAAATAAAGATTTTATCCTTTCTTCTTTGTGCAAAACCCTCCACTCAAAGGAAAATGAGAAGTAATGGATAATATATTGGTTTTAAAGAAGGATACAAGTTTTTGAAGGTAAAGGAGGTAATGGATAATCTATTAGTTTTTTAAAGGAGGCCCTTTACCCCCCTTTACTTTTTGTTAGTCGTCTTTTTCTGTATACATATACAGAAATTAATAAATTATTTTATATTGATAATTCAAGAATTTTCTTGAAGTCGATTTACTTTATAAAAAGAGGATATCAATGAACTTCTATGAATTGGTTTCACAAGATTTAGCCAATTGTTTTGATCGCTGAGAAATAGGAAGCTCGAAGCCGTGTTAGAAATTGTTCCTTCATTGATCAACTTTTCAACATTTGCTGCATCCAATTGTAGAAAATAGTTTTGTTCAACGCAATGTGGTTGGTTGGAGATGTGAAAGATGAAGTTGATACTGTTAACACTTCCTAATTACTTTATTTACATTTTTCATTATAATCTAAATTTATATACTCCTGATACTGCTGAAGAAGCTTTTTACTCACATTTTTTTTTCTTAATTAACAGGTACGTTTATCAGAGATGTTACTTGGCAAAGTTCCAGAAGGCTTTACTTTTGCACCAAAGCATAAATCAAATGCTTACGATAGAGCTGAAAATGGTTAATTCTGGAGTTTGTTTTCAGTGCTGATTTTCATGAATCATTTTATTCTCAATTGCCAATTCATTGTCTTGTGGGCTGTCCGTTTAGTTTGAAAATGCCGTGGAGACATTATTTGATTCATTCAAGGAGTTTTTCATAGTTGTGACCTTGACTTAACATTTATTGAATAATCACACTTTTTTGAGTGAATTGAATAATCACATTGACATTTGAAATGTATGCAATAATTATTATTTTTGGAGTTATGCCAACTTTTGGATGCTTAGGTCCATTTGAATTTTCTAATTGTTGTATTCAATTATGGCACCGTGTATGGATTGTATGCGTATTTTCCCGATTAGCCAGTAGTTAATTATTTCAACATTAACGATTAGCCACGTTTCTTTCTCATTTCATCTTTGTCCAAGATGGACCATAAATGGGGTCAAGAGGTTCCCCGAGTGGTTTATACTGAAAGGGTAAAGACTGAAGACAATAAGTTTGCATGGATTGATGAATGACCTTTTGTGTTTTTTACAGGGAAAACCAATATAGTGCGCTATTATTTGCAATAAAAATCCAATTAGTTTGTTTGTTTAGTTAATATTGTTCGATTTTAACAAACTTGTTTAGACACATAAAATTTGACACTAAATTTTAAATTTGTTTACAAACGAGTGTGAATGTCAGATCCAAAAAAGAGAGAAAAAGGATTTGGCAAGAGAGGAAAAATAATAAAATGTCAGAAAATTGAAAAAAGTATACTGTATTAATCTTTTTTTTTTTGACAATTATATTGTATTAATCTTAGATCTTAGATGTCGGATTTTGTGTATACAAGCATGTCATTTTAATATACGGCGAGCCTTTGTCTTTTTATTCGGATGAAAATAACCTCTTGGAGGACGACCAACTTCATGTAACTACTCTTTCGATTATCGAAAATGAAATATGTCATTGCAATATATAAAAAATGATATCCAATCATGTTCATGTTAATATTAAAAAAGTTATCAAAATTACTAAGAAATTCAAGTATTTTTATGATACCTTAACATTTAACACTAGTAAAAACTGTGATATTGATAATAGGTCAAATTCATATTATAACCTTTGAAGGAAGAAAGTACAATTGAGTTTTGCCATTAATGAAACGAGGAGAAATATAAATAGAGTAATTTCATATCTTAGTACACTCTTAAAAGCTGATATAAAGTTGTATATTGAAAATGAAAGAAAAGATAAACAATAATAAAGCAAAATCTGAAGTTCCAAAAAAACCTATAAAATAAACCTCCCTAGCTTTTAATCTCATATAAGAACCTAAAGTATATAAATAAGAAAATTCCAAATATCAGATCACAAGATCTGACCAACAAATAGGTATTAAGAATTGGCAGCTCCAAAATCCAAATTTCAGAATTAGCTAAAGTAAATAAAATATTGTAGTTAGAAAAAGATAGTTTCTTCATACATTTATCTGTCCACTTACCTTGTACCTTACCTTGTATAATGTGTGATGTTAATATACTGCAAAATCATCACAAATAGAATTATTGTGGTCAGACTCCAACAACCTTCACCTCTTATCTTGAACATACCCATTTAATCCACCATCCACAGAATCACCACCAACCCTCTTCTTGACTTTATTTAAGTTCATCAGGTTCAACAGGATATTTCCCAGTGAAACAAGCATAACAGAAATTAGAAGAATCATCAGCCAACAATTTCTTCAAACTATCAAGAGGTAGAAAAGCAAGTGAATCACAACCAATAAACTCTTTAATCTCATCCACACTCATCCTATTAGATATCAACTCACCAGCGCTAGGTGTATCCACACCATAATAACAAGATCCAATAATTGGTGGACATGCTATCCTCATATGAACTTCTTTGGCACCAGCTTCTTTTAACAGCCTCACAATTTTAGATGATGTTGTTCCCCTCACAATTGAATCATCAACAACCACAACCCTTTTCCCTTCAAGAACAGCGCGAACCGGCGAAAGTTTCAACTTCACACCAAAATCTCTAATCTTCTGTGATGGCTCAATGAATGTTCTACCAACATAGTGTGACCTAATCAACCCTTGTTGAAAAGGAACACCAGCTTTTGCAGCATAACCAAGTGCAGCTACAACACCAGAATCAGGAACAGCTATAACAACATCACAATCAACAGGACTCTCACTAGCCAATATTTCACCAAACAATCTTCTTGATTCATAAACAGATTTCCCAAACACAACAGAATTTGGCAGTGAAAAATAAATATGTTCAAAAATACATTGTTTTGGTTCTGGATGAGAAACAAGACAATGGGATTGAACACCATTTTCATCCACAACCACGACTTCACCGGGATAAATCTCTCTCTCATAAGTAGCTTCAATCAAATCAAGAGCACATGTTTCAGAAGCAAAAACAATAGCACCATTACTTCTTCTTCCCATAACCAAAGGTCGAAAACCGAAAGGATCTCTAACAGCAACAAGTTTATCTTCAGTAACAAACACAATTGAAAAAGCACCTTTAACCTTTTCACAAGCATCAACAACTCTAGCTATAAAAGGTCTATGAGTTGAAATTGCAATAAGATGAAGTAAAACTTCAGTATCAGAAGTAGTGTTGAAAATTGAACCAGATTCTTCAAGTTCATTTCTTAACGAACGGTAATTGACGAAATTTCCATTATGAGCAACACCAACTGAACCGAACCGGTAACCTGCAACAAACGGTTGAACGTTTTTGAGCATAGATTGTCCTGCGGTTGAGTAACGGACATGACCGATGGCTAAGGTTCCCGGTAATTGACGGAGTTTGGCGTCGTTGAAAACTTCGGAAACCAGACCAACGCCGGTAATGGTTTGAAGGACGTTATTGTTGACGGTTACAATACCAGCACCTTCTTGACCACGGTGTTGAAGAGCGTGGAGAGCGATATAACAGAGACGAGAAGCTTCTGGATCGCCGTAGATACCAACAACGCCGCATTCTTCACGAGGCTTTTCGTCGTCGTCATCATCAATATTAAGGTTGTTGTTGTTGTTGCATGGAGTTAGTGTTTTGTAGTTGTGGGAGTGAGAAAGTGTTATTGTATTGTGGTTTGAGTTATTGAGAAGAGTTTTGTTGGGGAAAAAACAAGGGTTTGTGGTTGAATATTTGAAAGGTGTAGAAGAAGAAAACGAGAGTTTAGGGTTGGAGAGGGTAGAGAGATTCGTTGCTGCCATTGTTATTGTCTTAACAAAAACAGGGTATGAAGAACAGAGGCGCTCAATATAACAATCACTTAGGTTTTGTTACATGCAAGTTGGGCCAATTACTCTGTTTTCTCTTCTCATTCTAATATCTAATATTCTCTTCTTTTTTTAATTTTGTTTTTCTTCAAAAGACAAAAGATTTCCTTCTTTTTTTTCTTTGTCAACTACTAACGATTTATTGGATTTGGATCCTCTAAAGTGAGTAATAAATAATGTAAGAAAATCAAGTTTATGGTTATAACAACCCCATGATTTGGTTTACACCACCAATTTAGTCTGGTTCGGGGATCAAGTGGTTTCAGCCCCCTCCCGATCGCAGTTGCGGTAACAACCTCATGATTTATTATAATGTACCTATACTATCTACTTATAATTTATTAATTAACAATTAATATTATTTATTTTACACTCTAAAATGAATCACTAACTTTAGAGAAGTCGGATTCCAATTTATTGTATAATAATTATCATGGAATGTATTTTATTTAACATATTTATTCAATATATATAATTTTGCTTTTTTTTTTCTTTGTCATTTATTTATCATTCTCCGTAAAATTAATATTTCAAAAGACATGGAAGATTTCTCCACACAAATCTATTAGAATCTCTACCCACACCCTTCAAATTCGCAAACAAAATAAAAAATTTACGACCACAATATTGCAATCTACCAGAATCTTTTCACACACCTAATGGTAGAATTTGGATTACACAAAGTCGTCAAACCTTAACACAGTTATTATATCAATTATTGTTAAATTGAGGTGAATAGATTTTAAAGTCAAATCTTACTTTTTAGAACAATAAAAAATGGATTCGGCTCATCTAAAATGATAGATTCGTATTATCAAAGATAGATATTATATATACATCATAACAAATCATGGGATTGTTATAACCATAACTTTCGATTTTTCTACTTTACACTTTACTCACTTTAGAGAATCCAAATTCATAAATTTCATCTAATTTCAATCCAATGATCATAGATATGATGACTACATTATGGTACTCTACGCAATCCAAATTCCACCTAATATGAGAAACACCAATATTGGGAATCTAGCATTGTAGATGAAATTGACCGCTGACTTTTTATTATGTATCCGAATTCTCAATATTTTTTTGAGGTTTAAATTGAAAGGTGCTGTCCCTTTTGTTTGGATTGGATTCTTTGAAAACTATTCCACTTTTTCTAAAATTTTCCTCTCTTTGAAAATTGGTTGGGCATCTAATAATCTAACCCATTAGCTGGGAATTTATTTGAAAATGGAATTGACCAACTTTCTATTCCTTTCTTAATTTGTACAATTCCTAACTAGTGTCTACGGAAAATCTATACCAATATATAAAGAGAATACACTTTTCGCGTGAACTTTTCTTATTGCTACTTTTGCCCTTCATTCTATTTAAATATTTGCATAAGTTGAAAAATAACTTCCATTTTCAGTTTCCAATCTAATAAACACTTACTATAGTATATTGAATGTATTTTATACGGTATCTTTATACGATGTTCAATTTTAATGTCAAGATATATCAACACTCCTTTTATATGGATAAAGGACTTACGTAGTACGTATTTGGTTATGAGAAGGAGCTTCCAATGATCAGTGGCCAAGAGAAATGGGTAGCAAATATAGGGACGATATATGATAGACTTGGCCACTTAGAAGTTTCTTAAAAAGCATATCCTTATAGGATAGACTTGGTTGGTCACTTGAACAGTTGGGACTACGCAAGGACAAAACATAATGCGCCAAATTCTTAAAAAGCATATTATAGTTTATAGGATAGACTTGCTTGATTGATACTTCCCTCTTTTTTCTTTAATAAATAATAGTAACAATTTTCTCAAAACAATACCGTCAGAAAAAAAGTATATAATATATAAACATTTGCAATTTAATATATCTAACATTGAAGATGAGCTTAGCTTAGACAAGGAAATTGTTAGGAACAAAACTCAAAGCATGAGAAGGACTCACAATGAAGATGAATTAGTAAAAGGATGCTCTGAACTAAATGTCGAAATTTGAGGAGGAGAAGACGGCGTTGGAGTGGGATACCTGTAAAAACCACTTTGATGTCAAAATCAGTATAAGTTTGAGGTGGAGATTAGGTTAGAGTGAGACATATCTTGTAAGGTTGTGAAATGTTAATTTTATAGGCCAATAGATGTGGCATGGAGGCGAAGGATGTAACATTGAGTTTGACCGAGTCCAAAAGTTCCATCCAAAACAGAAAGTTCCATTGGTAATATTGGATTATTGATGCCGAAAACTTCTTAAAGCTGCACATGGTTGATTTGGTTAAGAGTAATGTGAATGTGTTCCATGTAAGCTTGCTTGCTTGCGGGGATTGAGCTTTTCAATTTTGGGAAGGGAACTTCAATGCTGATCATCTGATAAATTTGAATGCTATTGCATCGTCTAGCTTCACTATTATACGCAGGCCCCCTCACTGTTGTTATTTGGTTTTGTTTTCCCCATTTTCTCCTTTTTTTAACAAAAAAACTCTTCTCCATATCCAACCATCCTTAGTATTAGAATAGTCAAAATTGAGTATCGTGTGATTTTGTTATCATCCTCTTCAAACAACTGATCCACAAAAAAGGATTCAGAACAATCTCTTTATATTTTTGTTATCTCATTGTAATTAAGATCTTTAATCGTCAATAAACGTCCTAAGATATCTTTACTATTAAGACCCTTAAACCGAGACTAATTATCAAGTCATATGCGATATATTTAATTGTTTTACTAGGATCCAATTACCTTCTAAATGGATAACTCTAGAAATATAGCTTATATTCTTTTCTTTGAAGATAATCATATGAAAATTATTTTTCCCGCCCTACATGTTATTCGTGCGCTCTACGCATATCTCATTTTACCCTTCCGCTACTTAAGTAGCGGCCGTTATAATGATTGAATGTTTTTTGGGGGTATTCGCTACCTAAGTAGCGGATAGAGATATTTTGGTAAAATTGTTGGGTGCGCAAGAAAAAGGGTAAGGTGGCAAAATGACTCTTCTAATTATATTGTCGACCCCATTCAGTTTGTCACTCAATACTGTATGGTTGTTCCATAAAATTAAAAAAACTGCATGACTATTGGCTAATGTGAAAACTGAAAGAAAAAAAAAATGATTTGAATATATGTCTAAAACTGTTGGTTTGATGAGTAGAATTGTGCGCATGGTTCCATAAAAATTAAAAAAAGAAAAGAATTGTGTTCATAGTACAAGTAGAAATTTCATTGGATTGTTTGCGTGAAGCTCTAATTTTCGATTCACTCTATCTGTTTGTATTATTTCAAAAGCCAAAAAAGGGGTCTCAAAAGAAAGCTCCCATCACTGAAAGCAGCAGTTAACAATATCCAATATGAGGAGGGCAGGAAAATAATTACCATGGAAAAAGTAGGCAAAATATATTGTCGAAGAACTATTGATCTTTAGAGTAAGTGTGGATTAAAAAAATATTGTAATGCACATGTTTTTCAAGTATTTGTTTATGAAGATTGTTCTTGCCTAAAAAATGCGACTGAATTAAAAGCCTACAAAATTTGTTTTCAATATAAGCTGAAACTAACTCCAAGTCTTTAATGAAACTAGACTTTTACTGGATTTCAAAATTGTTTAATGCGACATTTATACAGGATCTGATATCAAATGTTCATAAATCACAACTAATTAACCTGCATCACGCACTAAGGTAGTTTATATGACTATAGCTTTCTCCATACAGGCAAATATTAGAAGAAATGTAGCCTAGGTATCTTTGAGGTTGGAGAAACTTAAAATCTTCATGTTAGTGAGAAAAGCATTATCTGCTTGATTGGACAAAACAAGTAGAAAGGCATTTTTCAATAAGTCGGTACAACATACCCGATTCAAAGATATCACTGAGAAATGTGACAAGAGGTGAAGCCAGGAAGGCAAGACACAGTATACATATCACTAAAAAATAAAAAACCAGGTTCAGATGTGTGCATCTTATTCATGTTGAAATTTGTTCAAGATACTTAAATTCAATTTCAAGAGATCGAGTAAAGCAAGAAAAGAAATGTATACTCAAGTCCTCTCGTATATTCTCATCTTGAATTACGCCATATTTTTTGGAGATATAGCCCTAAAATTGGTCTACCCTAGTTGGGACAAATCTGATGAGCTCTCAAAGCTTCATGTTCAGATTATCTTGTCACTTAACTAATTAACAAGAGCAACATCTTTCCGGATAAGCATTGCAGTGAAATATTTCCCTGCACTGTATGGATGTAATTAATTAATTTAATAACCAAACAGTTATGAAAATCTTTGTGATATTTCTAAATCTAAACAAACCAAATTTAGGACAAATATACAGAGTATAATTCTTTTTGGAATACAAACCTAATAGAAACCTTAATACTAACCATTCATCTAGACAAAACGGAACTTGAGATTATCTAAGTGCTTTTTGACACAAGTTGAACAAAACATACCTACCAACACTGCATGGTCTCTCCGTCTCCATAACAAACACACAATACTGATGCTCTGTGAGGCAGCTATTCCACATAAATGATACGTCTGTTACGGTTTTCATCGTCCCAATCGTCATCATCATCATCAACATCATCATCATCATCTTCATCATCTTCATCTTCATCTGCTGATGAATTCAGCTGCCCAGACTCATCTTTGTTTGCCGATGAATCCAACTGCTCTATGTTTTGACTTGTTCCACTCTCCTCTTCCTTAAGTTTATCTAATATTGCAATGACCTGAAAATTTGAAGCAGTGGAGGCACCAGATCAGTAAGAGCTCATAGTGCAACAATAAAAATTGCTTTTTTTTTTAATGGCCAATAAAAAGTGGTCTACAAGAGGCTTAAATGCAAAAAAGGATGGCGTGCATATGTGAGCACTGTGCATTGGCAACGTTGCTGATTAGCATATATTTGAATTCATCCCAGAGTAACATTTATTATATCAATATTGTTAGTGAAGTCTAATAAATATCTTGATAAAAGTCTAATAACTCTTCGTAATTAAAGTTTATTGCCATCCAATCATATATGATCACAAATTAATAATAAAACCAGACACATAGTAGAATAGTATATGATTTGTTTTATATTCCTCATTTTCTTGTTGGGGAATAATGTGCAACCTACAATCCCATCATCAGAAAAAGATTTGTTTTTTAAAAACAGTCAACGAAGCCACCACCTCCTCTAAAAAACACTAATTGAATGAGTAGCTGCAAGAAGTTGTCCATTCAAGTGGTGATAAAATTCTATTTTCCATCTTATATTCTTATGTGGAACAACAAGTGGCAGTAACCCATGCAGCAAGAAGGGTCTAGAAAGAACTTGTGCAGAATTGTGGGGAAACTGTGGCGGGAAATTGGAGAATAAGTTTTGACACATGGCAGCTCAATGTCATTTGTTTTAATATATAGTAGATAGTAGATAGAAGAAAAACCCTATGGATAGAAGATAAACCCTATGTAGTGATGAACTACCATCAAAACAAAAATATACAACATTATGTCTGCATATGAACCAGCGAAAACAAGTAACCCAGCACAAAAACAACTCAAGCGAAAATTTGAGCTCCAAGCAAGTGCATTGTACTAGGAGAGAGTGTCACATGTTAATTAAATGTGGGGGGAGTAGAACACAATTTTCTCATTGGCAATTACTGGTAAATGGTAATTAGTAATAGAAGACAATCATAAAACCATTTCAAACTTCATGACCACATTCATTAGGTATGGGATTATCGACAATTAAGCAATATTAGTGTTATTGAAGCGGAGTATTGACCAACTTTGCCGATGAATAATCTCCAGCAGAGAACCCAGCTGGGCGCCTTTAGTGGGTCTCCTCTTCTAACCATATTTTTTTCATCCACAAGGCTGAAACCCAATACCTTGCTTAAGAGATCCAAGTTCAGTTCCACTCAACCAATCTAATGTTAGTACATTAATAGTACTTTGACAATGAAGGAATTAGTAATGTGGCTCTAGATAAAGAAGTAACTGAGAGATTGTAAGGAAATGAACAATGTGGAAACAGAACAACACAAACTTGCAAATTGCAGTTGTATAAACACATATAATATATAACCATAAAAACAAGCGGCAATATAGTAATTCTTACCCTGCTTCCTCTCTCAAAGGATTCATCCTCTATAAATCTTATCTCGGGAGTTAACCGCAACTTCATACGCCTCCCCAATTGACCGCGGACATATTTTGCCTTAGACTTCAACCCAGCCATAGCCACTTCTTTCCCTCTTTCATCTCCAAAAACAGATACATACACCTTAGCCACCTGCACTAAAAGTATTGAGTTAGAAAAACACATAGTAATATACCACAACATTACATCACAGTCATAAAACAAAATAAGGTTTACATTCTAATTATATTTGAATAGAAAAATGAAACGACAATGTGACAAGATAGTGAATAAATTCAATTCAGGTTCTAACATACATACTACTCCGGTGATTATGCGAAAATGATAAAGAGGCAATTATAGAAGAAAGAGTGAAACCTGCAAATCACCGGTGATTTCGACATCGGTGATAGTGGTGAGGGAAGAGAGATAAGAGTCAGCACCTAAAGAAGCTTCTGGAAGAACAGCAAACTGCAAGACATTATCGGTGATAAGCATATCAGAAATTTCTCTCATGATTTGTTTAGCAACCATTTTGACTCTCTTTGGATTGGCCATACATTTTATTATTCTTCTTCTTGAACCGGTAGTAGTAGTAGTAGTAACCGCCTTCTGAGTCTGAATTATACTTGCAGCGGTGGTTACGGAGATATTGCATCGGCAGCATGGTCTGAGAGATGGTATAAGCACTGTCTGAAGAAGAAACTGCGTCGTGCTGCTCATTGCGCTGTTCTAATGATGATAATAGTTTTGAAATTCAAAATTGAAATTGAAAATGAACTCCCTCTAATCCAATCTAATCTATCTTATTCCTTCTTTCTCGATTCTGTGGTGTCGTCCTCGATATTCAGTTGCAGTAGCGGCACCGCACCAACAACAATCCAAAAGCCCAAATCATCGCTACACCCAAGCCCATACCAAATACGACATTGTTGGGCTTTTCATTAGGCCCAGATCATACTGTGCTAGGTCAAAGGAAATTGAATTTTTCTCATCTCCCGGGACTCTTTTCCCCTCCCCAATATCCCGATTTTGCCATTGGTTAAAAAGTTTGAAACATATTTTCCGAATCTTTTTTTGTCTTGAATATAAACTTCGGAACGTGTTTTCTGAAATTTTGTCGAATTTGCATTAGGAAAACTTCGGAAAACGCGTTCCGAAATTTTTGTTCAAGGGTCAAATTGGAATATTGGTGGGGGAAAAAGAGTCCGGGAATGACAATGTTTTTTTACCCAAACCCAACATATGTACCCGTCACGCCCCTCATGAATGAAAATATTATATAATTCACTACTTAGAGTGCGAACTGTAACATAGTTCTTTATTTAGAGTGCGGACTCGAATTCAATTTGCTACTTAGAGTGTGAATTCATATTGCACTTTAACTAGTGAATATTTTAAAAATTTGGCCACCGTCCAAGCCCATAGTATCGACCGTATAATTCTATAAATTGAATTTTTTTTTTCATTTTTAATCATTTGTTCATAAAATAGTTCATGCAAAAAATAAAAATTTGGGGTGAAGAAAGAGTTCACACTTTAACTTGTAAATTGTGTTTTATTCAAAAAAATTCATGAGAAGTGAGAGAAGGGGGAGAAAGAGACAAAAAATTTAATTTTTATAAGATTTGCTACCTAGGTAGCAAACTCAATTTGCTACTTAGGCAGCAAATCGTTTTTTTACCCCCAATTTTACTATTTTATACATTCGCTACATAACCTAGGAGGAAGGGTAAAATTGGAAGTTTGGGGTGCGAAAATAAATATTTTTTTTATTAAGATTTGAATTTTCTGATGGACAATTTTTTTTTTGTTAAGTGGTAAAACTTTCACCTTTAGGAGTAAAAGAAATTTGGTCTTTGGGAATAGAAGATATTTTTTGGGGCTAAGGAAAAATGTGAGGTAGTTATAGGAAGTTCGTTGTGCATATAATAGAAGCTTTTTGCGGCTGAAACCAAAAGAAATAAAATGAAGCATTAAATAGTGAAGAGTCAGAGGACCATCAAACTAGAGGCAGCCTTTGTTTCTCAATTTGTCTTTCTTTGCAAATGCAAGGCAGTAGTCCCTTTCAAAGTTATTTCATATGCAACTTGTTTTGTTCTTTTAATTGATTGATGCTAATGATAGGTTCAAACCCCTTAACAGAGCTCTTACTGGTTGTAGTTAACACTTATGGTTGGACATTCCACACACAACAATTATGTGACTTGAATTCAAGTCTGAACTTTAACTCTTAATTGAAAACGAATACCCCCCGATAACACCAGGACTATCCATCCTATAAAAAGTTCATTAATCACTCGAGTTTAATATCTTGATTAATCTCATCTAATTTTTGTTTGTCAAAACAATATAGTGACAATAGTCACGTACTTTAGAGCTTTGTTTGCGAGTTTGGTAGGGATGAGAGCATTTTGGAATAAGGGAAGGAGGACATGGAAAGAATAGAAGATTTTGGAATGAGAGAGTTTTGTGAGATTTATTTTTTTCTCCGTAACACAAAATTCTCCTAATTTAGAGAACTCAAAAATTATATCGGCGGAGGCTTTTGGAGGATTTATAAAAATTCTTTAAATTTAATCTATATTTTTATAATATTCTCAAAATTTAAAATATATTAACAAAAAATATTTATTTATCAATCTCGACAAAAACATTCTTAAGAAATATAAAAATTTATCTATTTTTCTCTCTGAAATCCCCCACCCCCCTCCTCCGTATATATCAAATGCATGCAACTATTAATTGAATTGTATTTACGACACATCCACATATATATTCTAGCATGACCATTTTATATTTCAGGTTTATTTCCCTACTAGGTCATCAAGACTTATATATGCACAAGTACTATGAGTGATGACTGATGAGCTATGAAGCCCCGATACGGGACACGATACGGATACGATACGATACCGATACGCCGATACGTGGAAATTTTAAAAATTTCCAATCCGATACTGCCGCGATACGTTATTTAAAAATTAAAGTTAAAATTAAATATATAAATACACAATATATAAACATACATAAAATCAATAATATTAATAATTAAAAGCATAAAACATCTATTCTTATACTAAAATTTTGGAACAAGTTCAAACGTTTAACTACCTATTACCGTATATAGTAGGATACCATAGTTTTTTTTTTTTTTTGAAAAGTAAAAAATTATATTGACAAAGAAAAAGCACAAGAAGTGCTAAAGATACAAACAAGCATGTCTGATACAGGAGCATCATAATAATCCAAAGTCAATCAATACTGAAAACTCCCAAGGTCTGATACATGAGAACATATTAAGTTAGTCCCCATAACATAATGATTACTGATACATCTTAAGCTATACGTCTTATTGTAGTGTATTATACAAAAAGAACACCATTAAAACTATCCAAACAAAATCACAAATACTATCCAAAAAATAATCTTTGTATCGGACACATATCAGATATTATTTGTTTATTTAAAAATAATGATATAACCGATACTTTTCTGATACGTGTATCAGGACGTATCAGACACGTGTATCGGGTATTATTTTTTATTTAAAAATAATGATTTAATCGATACTCTTCCGATACGAGTATCGGGACGTATCGAAAGAGTATCGGTATCGAGGACGTATCGGACACGATTCATCACCATTTTTTGAGTATCGGGGCTTCATAGCTGATGAGATGACTCAAGAAGTACTGCCTATTTCTTGCTAGATACCTATTTATCGTCATTAAATTAATAACAAGAAGTTAAATATGCAATTTATACTTTTTTCATTAGATTAAAAATATAATGTGAGTATGAGAGAGAGAGTTGTCCAACAAAGTTGTCCAAAATGGATGTCAAAATATCATTTCTCTTTTTCATTTTGCAGTAATTATTTTATATTTTGTCAAATAGTCTAATGACTATGATTAGACTCATACACCTTAAATAAGCCAAGAGAAGTAGAAAGTCCTTAGGTCGAAGTCAAATTTTTACAAATCAATTTTTTTTAACTGACAACTAAATTGTACTGAACATAGTAATTCTTTTTTAATATCATCATTGTACTAAAATAATGATTATAACATTGCTAAAAAGAAAATCCCCTCAAGTGATATTCCAACATGGCGGGGGCTAGCGTGAGCAAGCCACTCGTATCTCTCACAGGTGAGAGACTAAATTTCAACCACTAGATGAGTTAAACGGCTGTGATGCTGTACCTGGAGAGAGAAACATTCCAACAACAAAACACTCCAACGCAAATCTGAATTTTCTCTCCATTTCTCACTCCCTCTCACGTACAACAATCCTAAAGCAACAACAACCCAGATCTGAAATTTTTTCTCTACTACATCTCCCTTGTCACTGCAACTCGCTCTCTCCAACTCACTCTTAACCACCACCAGGTTTCTCACTTCTCTCCTTATAATCAACCACCCCTTTTTCTCCCCTTTCAGTTTCACGATTTACGTTTTCACCAAAACACCATTTTTCTTCCAAATCAAACTCCATTGTTGACCTTGTTTTAACAAACGCTTGGTCTCAAGAGTTAGAACATCATATAGACAAGTGTTACCCATCTTTGATCCATGAAACTGTTGTTTACATTCTGAATCAATTGGATAATGACCCACAAAAAGCTTCTTACTTTTTCAAAGTAAGAATAAATGGTTTCTTGCAAGTTCTTCATTGTGTGACTTAATTCTTATGATTTGAGCGAATAATGTTACAATTAATCAATTTTGGATTTGTGGGTTTTGTGGAAGGAGAAGCAATTGATGATTTTCTTTTGAATCAAAATCAAAATTTGCAACACAAAATTTAGAAGATTTGTTTGGGTGAAGTTTCTGGGTTGTTTATGTTACAACAACAAGAGTTGATTTCTGTGTGTTTGATTTCGATTTGGGGAATCTAAGATAACCTTTTTTTAATATTTGTAATTTGTAAATAAATCAAAGTTTAAAAAAGTATAAATAATATCAATTTTTGTAAAAAAAATAAAAATAAATAATACTATAATAATACACAGTATTATTCACCTGCTATAACTGCAGGAATTTTTCTTTCTCCAAAGACATCATCACAATCGTTTATCTCATCCCATGGTTGAAATGCACTCTCTCACAGGTGAGAGATACGAGTAGCTTGCTCACGCTAGAACTTGCCTTCAAACATCCTCTATTGGAAAAAAGAATGCTCTACTTCGTTCATTTAACTACTCTAATTGATAACATCAAAAAAAAAAAACACTACTCTAATTGATATATATATATATTAATGTTGCCTTTTAATGGATCAAATAGTGATCCAATTTTCCCTATATATAGGGGCCTTAGTTTCATTTGTAGCAGACGCTTAAATTTCAATCAATAAAAATTTCTCTTTATCATACACTCTCTCTCTCATATCATATCATCCATAAATTCCCTTCATTCCGCTGAACTCGAATAGCAAAAGTGGTATCAGAGCCTTTTTCAAACACTGATCGATTCAGGTATACCTTATTCTTTACCTTACTAATTGTAATGACAATTAGTTGCTAAATTTCTGTTATGGCTTGACAGTTTAGTGAATAGATCTGATGAAAAAATTAGTAAAATTGAATTTACTTATCTTCTTTGTTCTTTTGGACTTGACATATTTCTTAGTGTAAGGCTTGATCCCGTTTTACCCCAGGGAGGGAGTTGGTTGATCTTTTTGCCTATTTTTCCTAAGAAATATGTAATTTCTGAGATTTGAGACATAGTCTGTCTATCCCTTCGGGTTGATAGTTAAACGCTGTTTGCGTTTGCTCAGAAAACTGAAGATAGGTTGATAAAGATTTTACTGGAGGTTTCATCAGATAAATTTACTATTCTGCCCAGTCATAACAAACTTATTGTTTTATGGAAGAACCTGAAGAATATGATAATAATCAAAATAATTTGATAAAGAATGAAGATTCTATAGAATACCCAAAAAATTTGGAAAAATTAAACAGATGGACTATTCCCTCTGTCCCTTCTAGACAAATTTATAAATTTGGAACCTTTGATATATTATCTCGCTATGCTGTTAAAACGGTTGAAAGAACCATACAGGTTACTGGTAATACCAAGACTATAAAATTGTTAAGTAAAGCTGATTTACTTCCTTTTAAAGGATATAATTTCATTCATATTGGATTAATTCAAATAGCTTTTAAACCTCTAACTATGTTAGGGTTAAATTCTAGCATAATGGCTTATGTTAGAGATGGGAGGTGTAAAGATTTTAAACCTTCTCTGGCTGCTTTAATTGAAACAAGTCTGTGTCATGGACCAGTCTATTTTGATGTTTCACCTAATTTGAGTTTATCTTTAACGGATAAGCATCTAAGTGATGCTATGCAATTAACTATTCACACCAATGGGTACAATTACAAAACTGGTAGTGAAATAATAGCAATATGCTATAGGGTTTATTATAGAGTTTTGAATACTCTTAATCCCAAAGCGAAACAAATATCGTTTCCTGGAACTACGACCTTGGTTCAAACAAATTTGTTGACTTCCAATATTGCAACTAATAGGTTGATAAAATGGAATGAAATAAACTTTCCTGAAACTTTGACTTTACCACAAGAAATTGATCTTGATCCTATAATAAATACGGATGCAGAACAAATCTCTCAGACAACTGAAGGAGACATTGAGATCAGATTTACTCCTCAAAGGAGTATTAGAATTCCAAGATCCATATCATCTATGCCTAGAACTATGTCATCTAGGTACTCTATGAGTGAGTTTCATACTGCTCCTTTAGAGCTCTCTAGAGCTTCTACTTCTCAAATTAGAGAAGATATTGAATCCGTCGAAAATATTCGTATAAGCGAAAACAAAATTCCTCAAGGAATATATCAGAAGAATACTTCTCAGAGTAGGGAATCTCCTACCCAATCTGAAATGAGTTTCCATTTATGATGGATCTTTCTCCAGGAAGTAGTTGGAGACAACTCATCAATGATGAGTTTAACCAAGATAGGTATAAAGATTTTAGAAATTGGTATTTCAAAAAGTTCAAAGATTTTGAATTAAAAGAATTTAAAGAAAAATATTATGATTACTTATCTGAAATACAAAGCTATGTTCCCTTTGTAAAATGGTTTGTCAAATATTTTCACAACAAGGTTAAAAGTGAAATTATGATTTTACAAAGTAAAAATTGGTGTACTCATAATGGAGAGATTATAACTTCTCCTTTCCCTCCGGAACAGACCATAAGTTTGGGAAAAAATGTGGAAGCTACAGCTTATTTGAACCTTCAAAATCAGAAGGTTGAGAATGATCATATCACTCTCAGAGAGTTAAATTCGATAATAAAATCTCAAAATTATACAAATACTTTTCTTATTTGTTTAGGAGACCAATTTATGTCTTTAGAAAAAGATATTTCTGATTTAAAAGGACTTTTAAAAAATCAAATGGCTAAACAAGATTTAATTCTTAGTCAGTTGGAGAAAAGAAAGATTGATGAGGAATCCTCTGAAATTATCATCAACAGTGATGTCCCTATCATACAACCACCTATAGCTGTGGAAGGATTTAAATTAAAATCCAACAATGACGAATTCATCCATGTTTTGGAAGAAAAGCTTAAGCAGTTTCGCTTAAATGTTTTATCTCAGAATAATGTTTCTGACACCTCTGATATAGAGGATATTGACCAATTAGCAGAAATGTTTGCTAATCATGACATGAATGATCATGTAGCACAAATAAATCCTATTTATGCTCCTAAGCCTGTTGAAAAATATTACTACAAGAGGCCTTCACCTCAAGATTTACTCTTTGAGGAATCTGAACCTTTTCAGAATTCTTATTCTGGAAAAGCCATTTATGAATGGAATATTGATGGCTTAAATGATAAGCAAATCATTGATACGATACATAGAATAATTATGTACTCGTCTGTGTGTAAACAGCAGCACAATTCTGATAGCACTATAGCGTCGTTTATAACGACTGGATTTGTTGGCCAATTAAGAGGCTGGTGGGATCATTATCTCACTGATGTTCAGAAGAAAGAAATTCTTTCTCATAAGAAACTTATAAAAGTTGAAGGAACAAGCAATAATGCTATTGTTACTACTACTGAAGAAGAAGATGCAGTTTATACACTGTGTTTATCTATTCTACAACATTTTGTAGGAACAAACATCCCTATTGCGGAAAAATTGCAAACATTATTGCAAAACCTTAGATGCCCATCTTTAACTCATTTTAGGTGGTATAAGGATACCTTTTTATCCAGAGTTTTTCAATTGAAAAACCCCAATTCTATGCATTGGAAATCAAAGTTTGTAGATGGTTTACCTCATCTTTTTGCTGAGAGAATAAGACAAACTCTTAGGAACAATAATGATGGAATAAACATTAATTATTCCGAGTTGACCTATGGCCAAATCATTAGTACATGTATTAATGAAGGGTTAGCTTTGTGTAACGACATAAAGCTTAAAAACCAGCTTAAGAAGCAAAAGCTGACTGAGAAACACCAAATGGGTGAGTTTTGTGAGCAATTTGCTTTTGATTTAGAAAAACCTCCTGAAAGTAGGAAAAAGGGTAAGATTGATAAGTCTAAATCTTATAGAGGGAAGAAGAAGCACCCTCCAGATGCTTATAAGTACCCTTACAAGAGGAAGCATAGAAAAAAATATCCTAAACCAAAACCTAAGGATTATACTCCTAGCCCCAGTAGGAAAAGGAAAGCTAAGAAGCTTGACATAACATGCCACAAATGTGGAAAGGTTGGACATTATGCCAACCAGTGTAGGACTAAAAGAGCCCTAAATAATATAGAAAATGAAGAACTTAGAAACCAGCTAGAAAAGGTTCTTCTCATAAATTCTGAATCTGAAATAGAAGCCTCTGAAGATGATGTTAGCTATAGCTCCTCTTCTAGCTCTTCTCCAGATATTTTAGAAAGTGATGACAGTGATAAGGACTGTCAATGCAATGAATTGAGCTATTGGAAATCCATTGTAGAAATGAATGGGTTAAATGTTTTAACCAGTGAGCAAGATGAAGCTTTAAAAGCTTTAGAATCTATCCCAGATGATAATCTGAGAAGGAAGATGATTGAAACCTTAATAAGGGATAATTCTAGGCAGAAAGCTCCTTTAATCAAGGAAGCCCCTTACCAGCTTAGCGAAGTCTTATCTAGATTTCGTCAGTCTAATGAGCGTGAAACTCCTGTTTCCATAAATGATTTAAAAAGAGAAATAAATCTCTTAAAATCTGAAATTTCTTATATCAAGAAAAACAATGAGGTGTTGGCTATAAGGATTAGTCAATTAGAAAATCCTAGCAAGGTTGAGAACATTATTTCTAATAATGAGAGTCCATCATCTAGCAATAGCTATCTTAGTCTCCTCGAAAAGGTTACATCACAAAAATGGTTTGTGAAAATAACTCTTATTATTAACAAAAGTTTTGTCCTTAAGGATGAGATTGCCCTAGTTGATAGTGGTGCAGATCTTAACTGCATACAGGAAGGGATAATTCCAACAAAATATTTTGTTAAAACTACCCAATCCTTAACCCAGGCAGGGGGTGATAAACTCCAAGTTAATTATAAATTATCTAATGCCTATATTTGTAACAAAAATATTTGTTTACCAACCCATTTTATCCTAGTTAAGAACTTAACTCATAGGATTATATTAGGCACTCCCTTTTTGCATAATATCATGCCTATAGTTAATATTGACCAGAATGGGATTACTACTTTCATAAAAGACCAAAAAATTGTTTTTGAGTTTATTACAGATCCTCAAACTAGAATGTTAAATGAGGTGAAAGATATTCTTTTGAAAAAAGAAAAACAGTTATGTTTTTTAAAAGAAGAGATTAGTTTGCTTAGTATAAGTGAACAGCTTGAAAGCTATGAGGTTAAAAAGAGAATTAAGTCTTTAGAGCAAGAGTTTACTACAGAAATCTGTAATGATCTCCCAAATGCTTTTTGGGATAGAAAGAAACATGTTGTTTCTCTACCTTATATAGATGACTTTAATGAAAGTCAAATCCCTACTAGAGCTAGACCAGCTCAGATGAACAATGATTATCTATCTTTGTGTAAAAAAGAGATACAATCTCTTTTAGACAAAGGCCTAATTAGGCACTCTAAGTCTCCTTGGAGTTGTACTGCCTTCTATGTTAATAAGGCTGCTGAGATTGAAAGAGGTGTTCCTAGATTAGTTATCAATTATAAACCTCTTAACAAAGTCTTAAAGTGGATTAGATATCCAATTCCTAATAAAAAAGATTTGTTAGATAGATTAAATGACTCTTTAATCTTTTCAAAATTTGATATGAAATCAGGATACTGGCAAATCCAGATCTCTGAAAATGATAGGTACAAAACAGCCTTTACTGTACCTTTTGGACAATTCGAATGGAATGTCCTTCCTTTTGGTTTGAAAAATGCCCCTTCTGAATTTCAAAAAATTATGAATGATATTTTCAATCCATATTCTGAATTTATAATTGTTTATATTGATGATGTTTTAGTATTTTCTAAAACAGTTGACCAACACATGAAACATTTAAAAATATTTAAGAATGTTATCAAACATAATGGTTTAGTTTTATCTGCTGTTAAGATGAAAATATTTCAAACTAAAGTCAGATTTTTAGGTCATATGATTGACCAAGGAACTATTATTTCCATTGAGAGAAGTATTGAATTTGCTTCAAAGTTTCCAAATGTCATAATAGACAAAACTCAATTACAGAGATTTTTAGGAAGTCTGAATTATATTTCAGATTATTATAAAAATTTGTCTAGTGACACTGCTATCCTTTATAATAGGCTCAAAGATAAACCCGAACCATGGGCAGATGCTCATACTAGAGCAGTCCAAAGGATTAAAACTAAGGTCAAATGCCTTCCATGCCTATCTTTGGCAAATCCTAGGTTTTTCAAAATTGTGGAAACTGATGCGTCAAATATTGGTTATGGAGGAATACTTAAGCAAGTTATTCCTGAGACCAATAAAGAAGTTTTGGTTAGATTCACCTCTTGTAAATGGAACCAAACTCAGTCGAAATATTCGACCATCAAGAAAGAAATGCTTTCCATTATAAAATGTATTTCTAAATTTCAGAGTGATTTATTAAATCAAAAATTTCTTTTGAGAATTGATTGTAGCTCTGCTAAATCAATAATTGAAAAGGATGTTAAGAACCTTGTAGCAAAACATATTTTTGCTAGTTGGCAGGCTCAATTATCTGCTTTTGAATTTGATATTCAATATATTAAAGGGGAAAATAATTCTCTTGCTGATTACTTGACCCGTGAATTTCTGCAGGGTAATGACAACCCCTTATAGGGGAAGAGGCCGCGGTTTTGGCCGTGGTGGCAGAGGAAGAGGAAGCAACAATATGTTGCCTCAAGAGTCTAACATTCCTCTAATAGGGGATTGGACTACGGTGGGAAAGCTCAAGCAGTTACCTGCTCCACCTAAGAAAGAAGAAAAATCTTCTTCATCTTCATCCTCAAGTAAGATATCTTACAAGGATATGGCGATTAATGAATCTCAAGAACAGGCATTCGAATATTTCGAGAACCCTGTTACAGAAAAAATAATGTATATTGATGAAGAAGATCTGTCATTAACCCATAATGATGGGTGGTCTATTAAGACAAGGTATTTAGAATCCAGAGGATATGCTGGACTCTATGGCAAATCAAGGCCAAACTTGGAGATCTTACTAACAGTTACTGAATCAGTAACTATATCCCATTATTATCAAAATAATAATCCAGAAAGTTTTATAAACTTCAGTAAATGCCATATAAACAAAATCTTGTTACCCAGGGAATGAGGATTGAATCCAAATGGAGAAAAAGCAATAAAAATTGCTGAAGGTAAATATATTTACTTTAATTACTGGGATTATATCCAAGCTTTTACTCAGGCTTTCTATTATCAAAATCCAAAGAACAAACATTCTTGGTTCTTTTCAATAAACCCTGAGGTTGTAGAGAAACCTATACCAAATTGGTTCTTTGAGTGGTGGATCAAATTTGGTCCCTCCTTAGAAATTCTACCTAAGGAAGTCATGGATTTATATACTCCATGGTGTGATAATAGCCCCTTAATATCAAAGGTAGCTTCTACAAGACTTATTACAGGACAATGTCCCTGTTTTTTCTTTACTAAATTCCAGATCCCATGGATATGGAGATGGACTATTACCATATCCAAGGATAAATTCAATATTCCCATTTTAGAAAGAAATTTCTTCTATAAGTGGTGGACTAAAATGAGCACTGAAGATATTCAGGTAATAGTATCGAAGATAAAAATGGTTATCAGCGAAGACAAAAACACAGGAAGGAAAAGTCAAAGCCATCAATACTCTATGGCTGATCTAAAAGATTATTTTCAAAGGAAATATCCCAAAGAATCAGAAGAAGAGATTATGGTCAGAATCCTAGACCATATGAAAAATCAATTTTTCAATACTTTTCCTTCAACCATGACAAAGGGAGACAATATGTCTACATCTTCCCAAGGATCCCTTGGCCTAGCTGGCGAGTCTCAGCCAGATGAAGAACCCACTCAGGAAGATTTCTGGGATGCGATGATTCATTCAATAGTGAATAAGAAAGACAAGGGTCAATAATCGCAATTGTAGCTGAGTAATTGATGTCGGCAAAAGAAGACAAATAAGTCATTATCAACTTTATTAAAGTTGGCAAATTAATATGTATTGTAATTTTACTTTTTAAAAAGTTGTTTGTTTGATAGTGGAGACAGATGTGTCGATGGGGCCCAATGAGCACCCGGCATCATCCCACCATCTTTTGTCCTTTTGTCATTTTGTGTGTACCGGCAACTGTAGGTTAATGTTATATATATATATATATATATATATATATATATATATATATATATATATATATATATATATATATATATATATATATGATCAGCCAGAAATGTTTATACATCAGAAATTGACATTAAACACTGTAAAAATTGTATTTGGAGAGAAATTCCTGTGGAAGTACATGAATATTTAATTTAATCCAGCTAAGCCAACTATATATGATACAGTGATCTGATACTATTATTTTGATACTCTTACAAAACATATTATTCCTTCCTTAATATAGTATTCTTAGGATTAATGTTTGTGGGGTATTCTTCAATTTAAAAAGCATAGTAGCACCCTGATGATCCGTACCCTTAAGTACAGCACGTTTGTCAGATCAGACAAGTCATGCATGTTATGTTCTGTTCCCCTTTACTTTCATTATTATTATGAATTTTATTTATACTATTGATGATTTGCATCCTATTATTGGATTTACTATGAATTAATCTCGCTTTCCCAGTTTCTGTCCCGGCATAAAATCTTAATTTCACATGGTAGGTAGGTGGGGTATGGAAAGACTAAAGGAGAGGTGCCAATAGCTAAAAACTTGCAGATTTCAATAAATCTGAAAACCCTTTATACAATTTTTTACCCCAAGAAATGCTCCTGAGGACAAAAGTTATGGTCTCATAATTAACCAAAACTAAAAAGAAGAACACCCCAAATATAAAAGGGCTATTCAAAACAAAAAAAAACACATTAAGAAAACACTAACTAGATCGCCAAAGTGAAGAAAAGATGTTAAAAAAAAGAGAAGCAAAAGCTAGATAGATGCAGCTTCATCTTGATCACCTTTTCTTCAAGCAGAGGCAAACTTTGTTTGTGTTCATGATCTGAGCATAATTGATGTTAGGGAGCGAAAAACAACTTCTTGACAAGGAATGGTGAGACCCTTATCATGATCAAAGCCAAATTCTTCTTCAGCTTGTCGAAGGAGGGACTGAAACTGAGGGTGTGTCAAGAATGAGATTGGGACAATGTATCTGCTTCTGTTTTCACCAACATAAACAGCAAAATGACCTTTTGGGACATCAACAGGAAGACCTTGATCATCCTCTTCATCATACTTCTTACCTAAGCTTGCACATCTTCTTAGTATTTGCTTAAGGACCGTGTTCTGAGCAAGTTTGCTTGATTTTGATCTAATGGACATTTTCAAAGAGAGAGAGAGAGAGAGCTAGCTAGGACTATTAGTGGTGGTGGAAGTGATAATGGGGGTGACGGTTAGTATTTATGGAGAAGGAATGAAGAGAGAGAGAGGGTTGAGTTCAAGTGGAGTGTGGGGGCAAAGGAGAGCCCACGGGTGTTTTGGGGTGTGTGTATTTGAGTAAGGACATGTTGGTGGTGGGATCCAAGCCCACTGGCATCTCTCTTCTATGTTGGGTCCTCTCTATGGCACCTATAACATGGCCCTAATCTTTCTATGTTTCATACTCTATTTCCTCCCATCACTCCCAATCACAATTACTAAGGTTTAAATACTACATTAATAAAGTATATATTTTTCTCCTATGTTAACCCCCCCTGGTTGCATGTGAAACCAGTCATGGTAATCTTGAGTTCAACAAGTAAATTGTGGTTATTCGTGGTTTTAGTTAGGGTTGAATTCGAGTTCCCCTAACTTTAACTCATTAACTATTGTAGTTCAATCACTTAGTTATTAAAGTATAAGTCTAGATTAGATTTTACTTACCTCACAGTCGAACTCTGAATTGTCAAGATCTCTTCTCCCGAAACCAAAGAGTTAATATAAAAAAATATAAGTCTAAATCAAGAAATGTTCTCCCTCCATATCTTATTATAAAGCTTGCTTACAAAATTCAAATGTATCAAGAAAAAAAGTATTGCTATATGTAGCGCCGTACTTGCGTCACAAACTCGTGAAATAATTTGTTTGCTTCCTAACATAGTGGTCAAACTTTCAACTCCATTCTAGGTGGAAAACAAGGGGGGTTGGTGTTGAAGCTAACCAATGATATTTGTTCGCTATTGTTTCGCAAATATATTCCTCACGATATACAAATTTTTTCCCATGCGTGTACAAGTATACATAACTTTGACTTATAATAAATTGAATGTACAACTTTTAAAGTAAAAATTACTATATAAAGTTCCTTAACATGAACACATGTTAACATTCTCCGGGTATTAATCCAATATGATGACCCAAATATTTTAGGAGCCTGAATTTTGATTGTGATCGTTTTAATATTTTTTAAGTGAAAAGAAGTAATAGAGAAAGTTTCAAATTTGAACAGAATCCCCACTCATTACTCACAGTAGCAATAGCACTAAATAAATTTGTTTGTCTTCGCAGCTGAAATATTCACGGACGGACCTACAAACAAGTACTCATCTGTACAACCTGGTAATGGTTTGGCTTTTGTGAATATGTATTGTTGGGTTTGTAAAAATATGTGAACTACTGACACGTGAAATTCAAACAAAATCAATCAACTTTGCAGAAACCCATGTGTTCTTAATTACCACCAAATTATTGAAGCAAATTAATGTACACAACACTAGTAAAAACATACTCGGTCTTTTTGTATCCCCAACCTGCCTTGTGGCTACATACATGGATCAGGGAGGGTTTTAAACACATGAAACCAAATCAAACAAGTATTTGACTATTATTAACATTGTATTTGCCTAGTCAAGCAAGGAGCATGATGTCTATCCATGACTTTGATTATTTAAAATTAATTCAAGTGTAGATTGATTAATTAAGATCAAAGTTTGTCGAGTGAGTTTTGAATATGAATCATATTCAACGTGGTTGGCTAGCTGGCTGGTTCTTTTCTTACAAGACATTCATATTAATTGTTCAAGCCAAAAACAAAATATAGGGATAGGCACAAAGAAGTTACTTCCCCGTCCCATGTTGCATTTCATTATTTCATACATATTAAGAAAAAAAAAAGTGATAAATGAACGAAAAAGATGATAATTTTGCTAAATTATCCTTATTAACTATTGATGTTTTTTTTAAGCAACTATTGATGTATTTATTTATTTATTTATTTTTTTTTTTGACAAATTTATTTATTTATTTTTTTTTAAACAAACTATTGATGTACTTTTCTTATTATAAATGTAAAGTGAAAAATAATAAATTGCGAGTGATGCATGAGAATACAGATATTATTACTACTAAAACCGGAACAATCGATTAAAACTACTACTAAAACCGGAACAATCGATTAAAACTACGTTGAAAATTGAAAATGACACTCTTTTTGAAACATATTTTTTTTAAAAAATTATGCAATAGTAGTTATTATAGGATAGAGGGAGTATATAAAATTTGGTAAGAAACACTTGTAGTATTTCTTGCTTCTGAGTTTCTCTCAACTACATGTCATGACTAGCTAGTGTGTGTAGTGTTTGCTTGTGTCTTAAAATTGCAGGGTTCCCCATGTGGTCCTGCCTAATTAATACAAAAAATTGTAATCGGACAGAAATCTACATCTCATGTGTGTACCACTATATTGGTCTACCCTGCCTTCGCTTTACTTCTTTTTACCATGTTTCCAAGCCACACAAAATTATCTTCCAAAGTTAATTTAAGTACCCATATACGGCCATATCCTGAATTTTTTGTGATCTGTCTTTATGTGTGTGTATTTCTAAATGCCAAACAATACACTAACACAAACGATTCCTAATACCAAACTAAATCATGGTGAGTGTATAATGGAATAATGAGACTTGAACTTAAGACTTTTACGCATATCACATAAACTCCCTCACCATTAGCTTTTCTAATTCTTTGATTTAACTACACAAGTTTGTTTATTCTCATCGTTGCATTGAGATACTAGGAGTTGAACAATTCTGAATATTTGGTTTTGTTATATATCATATGTTCTTTGAATCATTGCTAATATTTCATTCTATTATTTTTTTGATATAAAATTTATTTGGATCTCGAATCATCAAGATCAGCGCGGACATCCTAATGGTTCAGAAAGTTATTATGGAGTATAATTTTATGTATTATCATCAACGAAGTTCTCACACCATTAACAATGTTTTCACATGGAACAAAAATTAAACACACATGCTTTTGTGGGATATAAATCTTATACTAGTACTTACTAATCGAATTAACCTTCATTGGCATCATTAATTCCATGGTTACATGTTTCAGAATATTTTCTGCATATTTAAATTCAAATTCACATGTAATGTAAGGATTATACATTAATAGTAGTTTTCATTTGTCTAGTTATAGTTGTGTTGATGTAATATTCTCTATTGATGTATGGGGAACTAATAGTTCAGTGGATGTCACCTTCCATACATAGACTTTTCATGTTCTTCCAATGAGAATAATTGGAGAAAAAAATGGCAACATTTTTTGTGTTCTTGCGTGCTAAGAAGAGCTAGCTAGCAACTAAACCAAAGGGATAATCTTTAAACTTTAAAATTGATAGTGACTTAACCTTTCACTTGGCACATGAAAGCCCATGTTACTCTCTCCCCACAAATCCTCTGTGATCAAGACTACACATATTGTATGGTGAAAAAAGAGCCCTGTGAATGTGATATCAGATCCCTCCTTCACATGAAAATGCTAAAGTCTACTCTAGCTAGATTAGTCTTTTGTTATCTCATATTTTTAGTAATTTTGCGAGTTTTCTCAAATATTCTTTAGATAAGCATATTTTAGATATTTTAACTTCTTACTAGTATTAAATAATTACGACATTCTAATTTGTTGTTTATGAATTTTAATTACGACTTAAGATTGCCAGCTTCCCTTCCACAACTTTGGATCCATCCAGTAGAACTAGAATAAGTTCTAACTAGCATATCGGTTATGCTAACGTCTGTTTTTTTTTCTCTTTTTCTTTCTTCTGTTAGGGCCTCATTGATAGAACTAGAATAATACTCCATTGTCCCGAATTACATTGTTCTTTGAAGTAACAAAAACAAAATCACCTCAACTTTTGTGACTTTGTACTATATCTAAGGATGAGATTGAGATGTCTACAATGTGGGATATCACCTAATGCATGCGGTGCATGATATACCACACAAATATTGTTGGGGAAAATTTTGGTGAGTATTTTATCATGTATACTTATTTATTATTCGAGGAAAAAGGACAGAGAAATGGTGTGTTTGTGGGGAAGTTAATTATTATCTAGTTATATATATACAGTTCTGAAATGACGTCCACACACATAGGGGGCCATCTGAAAGGCAATATTTGGAGAAATGGACGCCACATATAAGAACATGGGGGGAGCTGAGATAGTTTATATCTGTCAGTGAGGAATGTCACACAATTCTACTTTGAAGGTGTTACAAATACTGACTTAAGTGTCTCATCATCAATATATGGGGCCCAATTCATCAAAAGATCATGACTAATATTGTCCTTAAAACTGGGAGCTGCTATTATCCCCATGATTTCTTAAAAATTGCATGTGTTCTGAAGTGCACTTTTGGATGTAGAAAAACATAGTTTTTGGTCTTTCACATCGGTAAATTCCGACAAAACTGTGTTTTCTCCCCCTTTAGAAGTGTAGTTCTAGATGAATGCGGTATTTAAGAAATCATCGGTGGATAAAAACAACTGTCTAATGTTAACTCTTAAACAACTGTGTTTTACTAAAAATTTAAATACTAGCAGTTCAGTTTTGAATATATTCTTCATATATGTTGAAATTTATATAAGTCTCACCAAATTTATATAAAACTCACATAATTTAGTAAGATCCATTTGAAATGTTGGTGCGTAAACTTAGATAAAAATGTCTTGCAGTTTTCTGTAAATGAAATTTTAAAAATCTGTTTTCACTTTTCACCAAATTTTCATAACTAAGTCACTACTGCATACTTCATTAGACAAGTGGGAGAAGATTCCATTAATATAATCTCTCTTCATTTTTCCTTTTGACTGATTGACCATTCATAAATTATTGATGATAGTGCAGAGTGAAAAATCTTGAAGATTTACGTTTAGTAGCAAATTTTAACATCCTAAATTCCTAATTTGCAAATGCATGTGGTAAGTTCATTCACTTAATTGTAAACGCCATATAATTTTCACATCACAAGAAATATTTAACAATAAGATACATGACCAAAATCAACAGCACCTGAGATATTGACTTGCATGGTTGTATCCTATGGAGGCTGTAGTGTTCTCAACTTCTGATTATAAAGAAGCTTGACTTGTTGGATATCCTGTGTGAACAAAAAGTATTGTATTTTTTCAGTATATAACAGATCATATACAATACACTTTTCAACATATATAACATACACACCCACACATACAAATTTAGCATACTGTTAGACCATAATGCATTCAAATCATTATATTAAAGTTGATGAAGGTAGATAATAAGGGACTACTTGACACTTGACAGAACCTAAACAAAAAACAACAACAGAAGCATTCTTGTTCAATAATTCTATTACTAGGTTTCTTGATCCCCCAACCAAAACATTAATAAGTTCTAACTAGCATATCGGACAGAAGCAAAACCGAGTGCAATGCCATTGTTAAAAAGAAGAAAGGATATGTTTTCCAAATGCAAAAAAAGAAAAAGAGCAGTATGTAGTGATAATAAAATTAATATTTGTGTTTTAACAACAATTTAATATCAAAATAGCACGGGATGAACAATTTACCATGCCGACGAACAGCAACTTCTCTAATTTGACAGACAAGACCAGTCATGGGATCAGCGAAGACCTTGGTCACGAGGTTTCCCTCCACATACAAGGTTGAACTACATTAAACAATGGATTATTTATTATCAGGAGAAAGGACGCAAATGCAATTGGGAAGATCGGGATGGTAAGTATTTTAACTAGAGAAATGCATGACTAGATTAAATGCAATGCACCAAAGTAGATCAGACGAGACAATTAGGGAATACAAGTATATCCATAGATGCCAGAATTGCATTCTTCATTTAGTAACTTAAATGCACATTGAAAACACTTGATACCGAAGGGCATCTATACCTGAAGACACTTATCTTAAAATATGAGTGAGTTCTATGCTTAGCGAAAATGGTGTAAGAGCAAATGACATGTTTTCTAGCAAAACCAAAACTGCAAATATGGATTAGCTTTATCAGCTGATATGTACCCAACTACTAAAATATGAGTGAGTTCTATGTTTAGGGAAAATGGCTGAACATAAATTATGCTATACCTGTAGCTTTATCAAAGTTTTATTAGTTATCTGATATATGGAACATGATTCACAAAAGAAACCTTTGATGAAACAATTAATTCTCAAACAAGGAGATAGAACTTCAGTGATTTTGGCAGGATGAAGCAAGTAAAATAAGTATAAAATTTTCATTTGAAATAAGTTGAATTTTATCTTGTCCACTTAACAACTAAAACCAGGAAAACAAAACTGCATTTTTGTAATAAGTAATTGACCTTTTAATCAATCAAGTGATGAGTAACAAACAATTCATGTCCTGGTAACAGAATACGAGAGAAGTGGATAAAAAGTAAGTTACATACTTTTCATACTAAACTTATTGCTTGTAATTTTGAACTATTTAGTATTTGTCCAAGGAAATATATGCCACACTGTTCTTCAGTATGAAATCCATTCTAAAATCTAAACAAACGTCTCATTTTTTAACTCCGAGCTGGTTGAGCATTCCCTATATGTTGCTGACGTTTTATGGTACGCGTGTTTAGGATTTGGAGCAGAGACCTTTCAATAAGATTTTAAAGGAAACATCACCACTTCAAATCATTTCCTACCCATTCAATTTGTTATCTGAAGCCAACTGCATCCAACATCTTTTCTTAACCCTCTTTGTTTGATCCATACCCTCAAAACTTCAATCTCATCCCACATACCAAAGCGCGCATATAGGTTTGATAGCATGACGCAGATTCCAGCATTTTGAGGATCTAACTCGAGAGCCCTATGAGCTGCCAATTTGGCCAGCTCTATATCCCCACTGTCCACACAAGCTTTGAGTAGAGCTCCCCACATGGAGACACTACAATTACCTATTCCCTTATAATGACATGTCTCATTAAGTAATTCCCATGCCTTGTGTAATTCTCCAGCCCTACAAAGCAAATCAACCAAACAACTATAATGCTCTGGACCAGGATCCAACTTGAAATCATTAGTCATAGATTCAAAATACTTGACACCGGCATGTACTTGGCCACTGTGACCACAAGCTGAGATTACTGTCAGAAATGCTATTCCATCAGGTCTAATTCCTTCCTGCAACATTTCACTGTACAAATCAATTACTTCTCTATAATGCCCATTTTTACCATACACACCAAGCATTGAAGTCCATAGCACAACGTCTCTACTTCTTTCATTCCTGATATCCATTCCTTCCAACTTAAAAACCAGCCAAGCCTTCTCTACCATTCCACACTTGCCGTACATCTCAATCAACGCACTCTGCAGAAACACATCACTCTCTACATCAAGTGTCACACGAAGCAAATAACTATGCAGTTGTCTACCAATCTCAACATAAGATAATCCAGTGCAGGCACGTAAAGCCGCTGACAATGTAAAGTGATCGTACTTCAATTTCAACACAGGCATCTTCCTAACTAGTTCAAGTGCCTTAACCCATAACCCATCATCACAATAACCAGACAAAAGTGCATTGGCACAGACAGTATTCCTGTCAGGCATTTCATCAAACACAAGAGCTGCATCTTTTACATTCAACAACTTAGAGTAAAAATCAATCAAAGCACTACCCACAAACACACTAGAAGACCAACCTGATTTTCCCACGTGGGCATGTATCTGTTTCCCAAAATTCACGTCTTTGACTTTAGATGTAGCGGTCAAAGTACTACACAAAGCATATGTATCCAAAGGAACAGCATTGGTGTGCATAAAGGAGAATGTCGTTAGAGCAAGAAAGGGGAAACCTTTGCGACAAAAATTGGATATAATAACATTGAAGTGTAATGGGTCGGTGGGGTTCATGCATTTGAAGAAAGTGTTTGTTAGTGTTTGAAGATTGTTGTTGGGAAGACATGAAGAGTATGTGGCAATGAGTTGGGTGTGAAAATCATGGAGAATGCCTTTAGTGAGTAAGTGAGCATGGAGTTTCTTGATGGATAAGAGATTATTTGTTGCTTCACATTGGTGTAAATATTGAATTAAGTTGGACATGTAAAAATTATATCAAGCTCCTTGTGTACTTGGTATTTGTTTGAGATGAGAGAAGCAGAGAGAGTGTTTTTTTTTTCCCTGACGCAAGGAGAAAGTGTTTTTTGTGTTTTGTTGTATCATATATATGATCTCATAATATATAAACCAGTTTTACATTACCATAAAATTGGTGCATGGCTTGTGTTTGTGCATGCGATCCAAGTATTTGAGATGACAAAAAACAATGGATGAATTCACAAGAATATAGTTTGATGAGATTCTCATTTCAAATTTCCATTTAAAAAGGAAACATCAAAATGAACAAAGAAATTCCTAATGTACAAAAATTGTCTCAACTAGTTAATCTACACTAATCTATGTTTTCATACATATGACCTTTTTTTGTGTATGAATTAGTTATAGTCCATTCAAGCGAGAAGTTGTATCTAAGAAGACATCTTCCATGCAGGGAATAGTAAGACCATCCATTGGATGACAGTAACCAAATTCCTCTTCAGCTTGGCTAAGCAATTCTTGAAATAAAGGCTCATTCAAGAATGATATTGGAATCAAGAACCTCTTCATTTTCTCTCCAACATACACTGCTAGATAGCCTTTTGGCACTTCCACTTGTTTGCTAGATGATGATCGTCTAATACCAGGTAAGCGGAAGTGGTTTCTTCACAATAGAATGGTCTCAAAGAAGAAGTAGGAGAAAGAAGTGAACTTGAACTTTGATGCTTCAAGGTATGAATGGTTTGTGTTGCTTGTAAAACCCAATGATGGATATATATATAGACTTGGCAAACCAATTGTATGGTTAACTAGTATTAATACCCGTGCAACGCACGGGGAACATTGTGTTTTTGTAATTTCGTACAGAAATTTTAGTTTGCAAATTGTAATGCATAATCATAATTTCATAAATAATGTCTACGTAGGAACTAAATATGATGTATAAAGATTTATATGCATCGGTAAGCTCCATTTGTTTTTTGGGTGCAGATTTAAAAATTATCCTAATAAATACGTATATAAATCGTAATTGGATAAGATTGTAACTTTGGTAGCACTCTTTCAATAATCCCCTGAACAATTTGTTTACCATCAATTATCTTAAAATGTTAGCATAAAACTAAAATTAAAAGAAGCTAGAAATAAAGTATGACATCGAAACTAATTTTTTATAAACCTATGACATCAAAATTAAATACAATTTATATATTTCACATAAATGTAAAAAAAAAAACTAAAAACTAAAATATGTCTTGCAAATTATTCATCTTCATGACCACATTCGAGGATTCGAGTCCTCAAGTAGAAATACATGATAGCCATCATACCATGCTTTCAAAGACAAACCATTCATTCAATTCTCCAAGTCTCAGTTTTATAATTGATGGTCCTGCTTTCTTGCACATGCCTTGCACATTAAGAACATCTTTATAAAGTCAATAGAAAAACCACATGTGAATATAAAAATATTGAAATGATCAATTCCCTGTACGCATAAGAAAAGTTTCCTATAAAAATCACATGGAAGTAAAGTTTCCTACTGTGCTCGTAACAATGTTCTCTTCCAAACAACAAAAGAACACAATCTAAATCAAAATTTGTCCATATTTTTTTTTTTAGTTTTACTAATTTGGAGGCTTATTTGTGATGAGTTGGAGGTCACCATTGATAAAAGAATGTTTCTATAGATACCAACTAAATACATATCAGTTATATTATGCAACTCTAACTTAGAGGTCACCATACCTTTTACCATTGTAGCACTGCCAAATACTACTTCAGTGGCAATAGCAAATACCAATCAAACTACATTGAAAACAAAATACTTGAATTAGGCATCATCCTCCAAAGCATCTACCATTGATAAAGTTCCTTAGAGGATATATTATACTTATCTATGCCAATGTGAGAATTAAATATAGCAGTAACTAAAAATGTAAACTATATAAAAGGTAGACTCCAAACAGTATAGCATATAAAATGTAACTAAAAATGTAAACCATTGCCACATTTGATAAATAAATTTGAAGCCATGATTATACCTTCAATTTGATTAACTCTCCAACATCATTTATTTGAAGTCTTTCATACTTGATGCATAAACTTTGGAGTACTTCCATTTTCAGGTAGCAAACTCCCAATTCTAGGTTCAGTTCCATTCAACAAAGATACCAAGAGTGCCGGTGGTTTTTTCAATAATGGAAGGTCAACAAATCCTTTTTGACAGCATATAGAAAACTCAACATCAGCATGACCGGGCCTTGACTTCTCCGCTCTTTCTTCCAACCAAAAGTTGTGCTTGGCACCACTTACACTTGATATAGGGATCACAAAAGTTCAAGACAAACTGAATGGATTAATAAAAAAAAATTATGAGGACTTATAGTTATAAATTTGGATGGTGACAATTTAATTCAAACCTTCTCTCTCAGCCTTAGCGTACATATGATTTTAATTCCATTAAGTTTTGTTGCTCAAAAGTAGTTACTGCATGTGGATGCTAGCTTTTTCGAAGCTCATGATGCTACAGGATGGGGATGGTGTTTGCGAGACTCCCGTGGGCAATTCCAACTTGCAGGTACAAATATAAGGCACTCTCTTTATAGTGTTGTAGAAGGGGAAGCATGTGCTATTATTGAAGCTATGGAGGAAATGATTCTTAGAGGTTTTAAATACGTTATCTTCGAAAGCGACTCGAGAGTAGTGGTGGATGCAATCACCTCTTCTAACAACGGCATCTCTGAGTTTAGTCATTTAATAGCTCATATTCAATTTCTTCTTAGATCAAATAACTACTTTGAGGTAAAGTATGTCAAGCGACAAGCGAATAACGTTGCTCACACTCTTGCTAGAGCGGCGTATTCTATGTCTAGTCGCCGTGTGTTTGATTCGATCCCTCGTTGTATTGATACTATTTTAATTAATGAAATGCATTGAGCTTGTTTCTGTCAAAAAAAAAAAAAAAATTATCAGTAATTGATGCAAGCTTTATAATCAATCTTAATATGAATGTACAAAGAACAATAAAATTAAATGATACCATTGTTTGATGAATCCAAACTTGCATTCTAAGTTTCTATATCAGTGTCAAAATTTAATCTTGTACCATAAAATGATTCAATTTGCTTGTACTTCCTTTTTCTTTGATTAGAATGTGAGAGATTTGATGGGTTTATAACATCAGACCTGGCAGTAGAAATAGATCTTGAAAGATCTATTTAATAAAAATCAAGGATTGTGTCAATAAAAAATTGAATAAAGATCAAAGGTTTTGTCAAAATTGTATAGTAGTAAATTGAAATCATATGAACCTATATTGTGACCAATTGAAGCTTCACCAAGTGTGTTGTTGCAAACAAATGAAACTGGAGACTCAAAATTCATATCAGGACTTGAAGTGTTAGATAAATTAGTTTGGTTGGATTTTGCATGAACTGTCAAGATAAAATAGAAGAATAAAATTAGTAAGAATATAGTTGTTAAACAAACTTATGTACAAATTCATAAAAGACACTTTGACTTGATACTAACTTGTTTTATTAGATGACGGAGTAGAGGGACTTGACACAACAAATTGATTGTCAACTGTAGATGAATCTGTCCAATGTAGATTAATTTATAGAGTAAGTGATAAACTTTGTTAAAATATTTATTATTTATATCATAATCATAGAAGCATAGTTCTCCCTAAACTCTTGTGTCATAGTTGAACTTGTTCCCACAATTTTTGTGACCTTGTTGAAATGAATCTAGTTTGATTTTCTGGGAAAAAAAAATAGAGAAGTAAAAAAATGTTAGAAGAGTGACGTTGAGTTATTGTCTCCATACACTTGTTAATTAACAGTGTGCTCCAAAACACAATTGATAGCAACTCGACATGAACATAATACCAAGGGTGTGGTCTAATTTTATCTATCCAATACTTAATATAATCTTACATAAAAGAATGCATAAAAACCAAAAATCATACTTAATAGTTGACGTCATTATCTTTCCCTAACATGTGAAATTGAAATATGAAATAAATTTGTCCAAACACCTACAAAATACCCAAGGCTCTAATATAGAAAGAAATCACACCACTTTTATACACTACCCATTAGCTTATTTAAAATTTCAAACAAAAGCCTGAGTAAATTTGACTTACGGGCTGTATTAATTTGCCTTCAATCCTTGCAATCTCTGAAACCTTTTGTGCACATAGCAGTTTTGGGTAGGGTTGTATTGATTTTCCAGCCTCTCTGCATTTAAAAAACAACAAAATCATCATAATGAACAATAAAAATCATAAAAGAAATCAAAATCAAAACTGAAAACAAAAAACAGATGAAACAAATCGCAGAAATTGAAAATTAGAGATTTAAACTAAACTAAAAATTAGAGATTTTGAGAAAGCTAAACAAAAAGCTTATATAAAAACTGTACTTGATGCTTAAACAGAACTTTGAGAGAGAAAAGAAGGCAAAAAAAAAGGATTATTGTTATGCTCAAACATCCTTATCTATAGCCAAAAACTAAAACCCTAAATAGAATCAAATATATTTGAAATCAAAGGCGGGAGAAATTGAAATTCAAATACCTATTGATCTTCATCTGTTCTTGTTTGTCTATAAAGCCAAATCTCATGGGTGCAAGAAGCATGAAGTGGAAACAACTCAGATATTGGGGAAGGGAGATGAAAAAGTGATAAATTGAATTGCAATATTAAAGAATAGTGAAAGAGATTGTTCAGATTTGGTGCAGGTGAGAAATGTTTGCTTGTTCAGTGATTTGCATCAATTGGGTAGGATTTCTCGCGTGGAGAGAGAGAAGAGCGTGGAGGCAGAGAAGAGTTACCAGAAATGGCTACGCGTGCTTTCTGTTCTTTTGCTGGGGAAGTGTTTTTTTGTTTGTTAGCAAAACGGGCTTCTAACATATTGGGCCAGTTCCTCTTCCTCTTGTTTGAATTCAAAAATAAGACCCAAATGACAAAAGAAGAGGGAAATTCAAATGTTTGAATTTTCTTCCACCTCAAGTAAGCCAACATGGCAACCTAAGCTAAAAATGGTATGAAAATAATATTATAAAATGCTGATTTGGCAAGAGGGTGGTTAGAGGTGGACAACTAAGCAAACATGTGACCTTTTTTTGTGTATGAATTAGTTATAGTCCATTCAAGCGAGAAGTTGTATCTAAGAAGACATCTTCCATGCAGGGAATAGTAAGACCATCCATTGGATGACAGTAACCAAATTCCTCTTCAGCTTGGCTAAGCAATTCTTGAAATAAAGGCTCATTCAAGAATGATATTGGAATCAAGAACCTCTTCATTTTCTCTCCAACATACACTGCTAGATAGCCTTTTGGCACTTCCACTTGTTTGCTAGATGATGATCGTCTAATACCAGGTAAGCGGAAGTGGTTTCTTCACAATAGAATGGTCTCAAAGAAGAAGTAGGAGAAAGAAGTGAACTTGAACTTTGATGCTTCAAGGTATGAATGGTTTGTGTTGCTTGTAAAACCCAATGATGGATATATATATAGACTTGGCAAACCAATTGTATGGTTAATGATTTCTTTCAATGGAGTTTAGTGACAGACATGGCTCATTAATAATCACATATGCCCCAGCTTGTGGAAAATTAGCCTATGAAAGCGACCTGAGATGGCCTGCTTCATATGTTTCAGGCAAGTTCTTAACATATAAAATATTTTGTTCTTGTTTCTATAAGACAAGTTGTAGTTATTAATACTTGACATCCAATCAGTATACCGAGAAATATTCTTGGAAGATGCTGCAACTTTATCTGGATATACTACTGCCACATTGTTGATCCAACTGTATAATCTGGCTGATATATCAATTGGAGAAATGAGAAGGACTAGACCATGAAATTTTGTTCACAATTGAGCCAAACATCAGCTATGTAAAACAGTGAAAAGTAAAAAGTCTTCCCTACAGATATTATACAATTTTTTGCACCATCATTGTAACAAAAGTAAAAGAGAATTTGACCAAAATAATGGGCACAAATGGTAATATATCCTTTATAGTCATCACAAGCTTTAAAATTTGGGTTTGTGTAAGTTGATGATTGAATCTCATGGGAGTTGGAATATTTGGAGGAGCTTTGTTATTATTTATTAGTTAGCTTACTTATTGTTCTGCATAGATGAAGAAGCAGTTGACAGAAGCACAAAGCATGTAAAAAAATTGTGAGCTTAGATACAAGATAACTTATCAACTATTAGAGTTTGAAGGAATTGAGGTGCCTAATGCTTCCAGCTGCTGTACCAGTGCGCCTAATGCTGTTAGCAGATTTCACGATGCGTAAAATGTAATTCTGCAGACCTAAAATAAGCCTATCCTGATGCAAGTCTCAACCATTGGAGAGTGTCATCTGACTGCAGGTTATTGTAAGCTAACTGTTCATGCTGCAGGTCCGTCATATTAAGGAAAGTGGGGTCTAGGTACGGTAATTTGAGATGCAGATGGTTTGGAATCAGCTGCGGGTTGTTGGTGTTTGTCAATTTTGCCCGACTCTAATGTTGCAGGGTTTGGAGTTTGCAAGGGATTTGTTGTTCTTATCTCTTCAGACCGAATCTGACTCTAGTGATGTGATTGCGGCACTCAAAAACAAGCAACAGGTCTCAGCCTAATTGGATACAATTGTATAAGACTACATCACATTAAATTCTAGGCTTCTAGCTTTAACTCTATTAGTTTCACTCATGTAAGGCGTATGGCAAATCAAGCTGCTCATTATTTAGCTAAATTTAATTTATCACATTAAATTGAAGAGACCCCATCTTGTATTTCTGAGGTTGTGGCATTTGATTTACTGCCAGAATCAGTTTAATGAAAGTCTTTCTCCTTTCAAAAAAAAGAAAGATAACTACTCTCTCTGATATTTGTGAAATTTTTGCTTGGGATGTATATTCACCTTTAACACAAGTTAAGTATAACTAATTTGGCTGAAATTTGAGATTTGATAATCACAGCCCTTTTTGGTGGCGAAGATATTGAGTCAAAGCTGCTACAAAAATCCTTTTCTATAAAAAATTTGTGAAATTGGGAGAATATTCAAGCCAAATATTGCTTCAAATTTATTTTGTTTCTTTCAAAGGAATCACCAGTTTTGCAATTTATAAATAGAAGCATATAGGAACCATTTGAGTTGTTGAATATATTGTTTCATTACTATTAGAAATGAATAATAACAAATAATTTGTTCCTGAATTTGTTATTCAGATGGACAACTAATGCTTCCAAAGGTAGGGAAGGGAAAAAAAATCTTTACAAATCTAAATGATGACTATTGTACAAAATGTCTCTCCTAATCTATGTCAGTCTCTATTGCTGTTGTAGATTTATAGTCCATTGAAGCGAGAAGTGATATGCAAGAAAACATCTTCTCTGCAAGGAATTGTGAGGCCACCCATTGGATGATCATATCCAAATTGTTCCTCTGCCTGACTCAACAAGTCTTGAAATGAAGGTTGGTTCAAGTATGACAATGGGACGACAAACCGCTTCATTTCCTCTCCAACGTACACTGCAAGATAGCCCTTTGGGACATTTGATACTTTAGAGGATGTTTGGCTATTGCTAAATGAAGCCCGTCTAATTGCTGAAGGTAAACGGAAACCCATTTCAGATGTTTTGAATTTGAAGAAATAGTTGAATTTCTCAGATGTAAGAAAAAAAGTATGCAAGTTTGATTGCTTGAGTGATTTGTGATTGTTGTGAAGGAGGACACTGTATTTATAGACGTGAAGAGTTTCTGAAATCCCTTTGCTAGAGAAATGATGGGGGCCAAGTGATGAGAGAGATCACATGGTGTTATCTTAGATTCCTTTATCAAGGATCAATAAGTTCAATAATAGTGTAAACCCCACCTTCTGAATGTAAGGCTCATGTTAAACTCAAGAGTTGTATAATGCCTACTCATTTCAGACATGCATCAGACATGGCACATGTTCTCTTCATATTGATAACACAACTTCATGTTGATATATAACCTGAAGAATTATGAGAAAAATATCAGTCATACAATAATAACACACTATTTACGACTTGTGCATAATTATTGTACTTGACTTAGTTTTATTGAAGGGTTTAGTTGAAGACAATCAGATTATGGTTAACAAAAGATCACATGATACTGTCTATTGGTCTTTATCAAAGATTGAATGATTGCTTAAGAATTGAGAGAGAAATTAAATGTATGTCCCCCAAATGCATTTCTGGTGACAACTGTAGGTGGCCTACAAAATCAATTTAGCAGACATAGAAACCCAAGTTTTGTTTTAGTCCTTAATAGTACAAGATTGAGGACATATAAATGGGCCATACTGATCAAATTCATTTGAGGTGAGGTGTCAAGCACTCAACTCTATGATGGAAACCTAATCGGTTAGATCCACATTCCCAACAAAATATCTGATGAATTATGATTGTTTTAGCTAATAAGGATGCAAATGGACCTATCCTGACACAATGAACTAAATGCAAGAAGCTCAAGCTTTTTGGTAAAAAAAAAACCTCTGAAGTAAAGAAATCCAGTAACAAGAACATTTGAAAGCACCTTTCATTAAATAGCAAGTTTCAGATTATTTTTGTTATGTAGGCACATATTCTGCAACAAGAGATTAATTCGATACTGCAACATGATTTCATGGTCCTTCTCTTTTCTCTAATTGTATATACAGCAAGATTTTATGGTTAGATTGAAGTTTAATCAAGTGATAGCAGTCTATCCATATGAAGTATAGCAACAACTTCCAAGCAGATTTCATGGTATATTGATTGAGTTTCAGTCAATTATATATATCCACCAGGACAAAATACTTGATAAGTATGTTTATAGCTTGTCTGGAACATGTGAAGAAGGTCTTTTTCAGAAGCCTAATCATCAGTTAAAACCTCCAAGACAGTGCCATGTGATTATTAATGAGATTTGTCTCCAAGATTGAATAACTCATTATTCACCATACGATAATTGGTTTTCAAAGTCTATATATACCCATCATTTGGGTTTAAGAAGCAACACAAATCATTCTTTCCTTGAAGCATCATTATTCAAATTCATTTCTTTCTTCTACTATACTTCTTTGAGATCAGTCTGTTGTGAAGAAACAAAAACAAGAATGGGTTTTCGCTTACCTGGTATTAGACGATCATCATCTAGCAAACAATTGGAAATGCCAAAAGGCTATCTTGCAGTGTATGTTGGTGAGAAAATGAAGAGGTTCTTGATTCCAATATCATTCTTAAACGAGCCTTTATTTCAAGAATTGCTTAGCCAAGCTGAAGAGGAATTCGGTTACTGTCATCCAATGGGTGGTCTTACGATTCCCTGCAAGGAAGATGTCTTCTTACATACAGCTTCTCACTTGAACAGCTTGTAACTAGTTCATACTGCAAAATAGTCATATGAGTGATAACACAGGCATAGCAGAGTAGGATAGACTAGTTGAGACAATTTTTGTACATGAGGAATTTCTTTGTCCATTTTGTTGTTTCCTCTTAAGTGGAAATCTGAAATGAGAAAATTATATTCTTTTGAATTCATCTCTTGTTTATTGCATCATTTCAAATATTTCCATTGCATGCACAGACGCAAGCCATGTACCAATTTTATGGATGATGTCTATTCAAAGATTATCAACTTGTATGATGCATGATAGAATTTATGAAGAAAATCAGAAGTGAAATGAAAATGAATTAAGGAACATACTTATAATTGATCACTTAATAAACCAACATCTTAGTCACCAATTAATCTAAGTTGCATTTTTATTATGACGATTGAAGAATGTGGTGGAGACCAAAATCACAAGGACTTTCCGTGCACTTCACATAAACTTTGTACACCATTAGTTAGCAGCAACCATTTTCCCAGATTTCCTAACATCCTCCACTAATCATATACAAAAAGGCTATTCGAATACAATAGTTGATATCAAATACCTACATGTGGTACCTTAATTGCAAGATATTATAGTTTAGTAAAAAGTTTGTGAGCTTAGATACAAGATAGCTTATCAATTAACCAAATGATTAGGTTTATGTGGTTAATGAGCTTCAATTAATGTTGAATTTCTCGAGAAAACCTGAATTCAAAATTTTTATGAAATAATTCTTGGTCAAACATTACTTATATCCTCGTCAATTTTTTTGTTGCCTAGAGTTTCTATCGTTTGATGCTTGAGTAAATGAATTGTTTTTTATGGATGAATTTATTTTATATTTTTGGTCAATTTTTGCTTTGCCTGTATAAGTCCGCCTTCACACACCATCCGACTGATTATTAGACTGAAATTTAAAATTTGATAAAAGTAACCTCTTTTTTGGCCATGCTATTGCTATATAAAAAATAAACCAAGGAAACTAGATGTTGCTTCATAATTTTTTTCCTCAAGGAAACATTTTATTGTAATTTATAAATAAAAGCATATAGGAGCATATTGAGTTGTTGAATGTATGATGTCATTTGATTAGAAATAAATAATAACAAATAATATGTCCTGAATTTGTCATTCAGATGGACAATTCTATCTCTTTCCAAAGGTAGGAAAGGGGAAAAAATCTTTACAAATCTAAATGATGACTATTGTACAAAACTTTCGTGCTAATCTATGTCAGTATTCTTCAATGCAAGATTTATAGCCCATTGCAGTGAGAAGTAATATGCAAGAAAACATCTTCTGTGCAAGGAATTGTGAGGCCACCCATTGGATGATCGTATCCAAATTCTTCCTCTACTTGACTCAACAAGTCTTGAAATGAAGGTTGATTCAAGTAAGACATAGGGATCACAAACCGCTTCATTTTTTTTCCTACATACACTGCAAGATATCCTTTTGGGACATTCACAACTTTTGATGATGCTTGGCTACCTGTAAATGAAGCGCGTCTAATGGTAGGTAAACGGAAACCCATTTCAAATGTTTTGAAGAACAAGCTGAATTTCTCAGATGTAAGAAAAATGTATCTAAAACAATTTGTTTGTTTGTTTGATTGATTTGTGAAGTTGTGAAGGAGGAAAAGTGTATTTATAGTTTTCAAAAGCTTCTTGAAATCCATTTGCTAGAGAAATTATTGTTAAAATTATTGGACTCATGAGACAAGAGATCACATGGTGCTGTCTTAGACGTCTCTATTGACTATCAATAAGTTCAATAAGAATGAAAACTGCGGGCGGCCACTCAAATCAAAAGAGCTATGCTAGCTCATTCGAACTCATTATTTTTCAAACATGCATCAGACATGGCACATGCTCTCTTCATATTGATAACCCAACTTAATGCTGATGAATGACCACCTCAAAAATTATGAGAATTATCAGTCACGCATTACTAACACGCTATTTATGAATCGTCCTTTTTTTGTTGCTATTGACCTTGTTCGTGTAGGGCCTAGTTGGAGACAATATGGTTCACAAGAGATAACATGATACTGTCTAGAGGATTATTATTCATATCATATCTCTAATTTTTATCCAAAAGGAAATAAAATTTTACCTTTAATTATTTTAGGGCTTTCAATTGTTGTCTGAATGGATCTTCTGTTTTTTGGACTCTGTAAATTAATGTAGCAGACAAAGACAGCAATGTATGTGGTCAATTGTAAGGGACGTGAAAAAGAGGATAGAAATCTGAGTTTTGTTTTGGTCCTTACTTAAGATTGGTATCTGTAGTTTCTTGATAAGGAGATACAAATGGGCCATACTGACCAAAATGGACTGTCAACCTCTAATCTGTGTGATGGAAACCTAATTGGTTACATCCACCTTTACCTAATTGGTTAACTAAATCAGTTACCTAACATAGAATGACATGGTGTTTTCTTTATATGATAAAGTAAATCAGTTACCTTAAAATTATGTAAACTAATTCAGTATAACCGATAGCTGATGATTCCATTCAAAAGAAACAGTCTTTTCGATGTAATAACACTTACAAAACCACAAAGACACTGCAAAAATTGTAGTGATTAGCGTAATGTTTGGCTCAACCGTGGGAGCACAATTCATGGATAATTGGATACTGTAACAAGATTTCATGGTCCTTCTCTTTTCTCCAATTGCATATACCAGCAAGATTTTATTATTTGATTGAAGTTCTAACATGCGAGAGGAGTCTATCCAATATGAATTTGCAACAGCTTCCAAGTAGATTTCATGGTTTATTGTTTTAATTTCAATCAATAATAGGCAAAGTTGTCATATCCTATAGAAACAACGACAAAATACTTGATAAGTATATGTCTATAGCTTGTCTGGAACATGTGAAGAAGGTCTCTTTCACAAGCCTAATCTTCATTGAGAACCTCCAAGACAGTGCCATGTGATTATTAATGAGCCATGTCTCCAACGAAACCCCAATGAATAACACATTCAGCATACAATTGGTTACCAAAGTCTATATATACACCCATCTTTGGGTTTATAAGCAACACAAATCATTCTTATCAGAATTCAAGCTCAATTTTTTGTTCTATTACTTCTTTGAGATCATTTGGTGTGTGAAGAAACAAAACAATAATGGGTTTTCGCTTACCTGGTATTAGACGATCATCATTTAGTGCAAGTCAATCATCTAGAAAGGAAATGGAAGTCCCAAAAGGCTTTCTTGCTGTGTATGTTGGACAGAAAATGAAGAGGTTCTTGATTCCAGTATCATTCTTGAATGAACCTTTATTTCAAGAATTGCTAAGCCAATCTGAAGAGGAATTCGGTTACTCTCATCCAATGGGTGGTCTTACAATTCCCTGCAATGAAGATGTCTTCTTACATACAGCTTCTTGCTTGAACAGCTTGTAACTAGTTCATACTGCAAAATAGTCAAATGAGTCATAACATAGGCATAGCAGAGTAGGATAGACTAGTTGAGACAACTTTTGTACATCAGAAATTTCTTTGTCAATTTTGATGTTCCCTCTTAAGTGGTAATTTGAAATGAGAATTTATCAAACTCTATTCTTGTGAATTCATCTGTTGTTTTTGTATCATCTCTAATACTTGTGTTGGACAAACACAGCCATGCACACACCAATTTTACGGATATTGTCTAAAACGAAATATATAGGAATGTTGAAATTAAGAATTCAATTTTCAGGATACAGTATTTCTACTACTTGTAGGTTTAAACATGTACTTCTATCCTAGCATAAGTATTTCAAACTCACTCCTTAATTTACCCATAATAACATAACATGAAGTGGAAAGTAACACAAAAAAGGTATCAACTCTACACTGTCGCTAGCTATATGCTTTTGCCAAAATAGCCGGACCCTTCGTTCTATGTATGTATGTATGTATGTATGTATGTATGTATGGGCACTGTAAACTGAAATAAAATGCTATGAGTATCTAATATCTATCACTCTGTAGTACTTTGACTGAGAGGGACAAACTCTTTTTATTAATCTGAAACTCAATTCATTACTGAGAGGTAGAGGGAGATGCATCTTAGTCGCTTGTTTGCGGTGAAGTGAAGGTTGAGAAGTTATTATTTTGTTTGTTTGCTATGCTATTAGTCCCACATCGTCTACAACTTTTTGCCATTTTTTTCTTTCCATTCCACTCCTTTTCTTTTTGATTTTGCGTTTACGGTTTTGTTTTCATATCAGTATTTGTGCTGCTGGGACGAGGTGTTCATGACGACAATTTTGAAATTTTGGGTTTCTCCTTATTCATTCAACCTCTATACTGCATTTCCCATAAAAGTACTATGTAAGTATTATTCATTATTGTTCAATTCTTGTTCTCATATGGTTGGTCAATTTTTAAACTGTTCATTTCTGTTTTCTGTTCTGTCTATCACCATATAGCTTTGAATTTAATCTTTAGACAGACAACATCAAATAATAGAATATGCCAAATTATGTTTCTGCAATATGACCTCAACACTTGTTTCTATGTTCTGAAAATATGGTTCATTTAATTTGGAGGCTGCTATGCTTTTGTTATAAACCTTAAATCCATTTATGGGAAGAAAAAAATACAAAAAGAGTTAAATAATGTTATTGAGTATGTCACTCACCCATTTTCCGAATCAAGGGAAAAGGAAAATATTTACAACTGTAAACAATATATATTGTTCAAAATGTCACTCACTAGTCACTACTAATCTATGTCAGCCTCCTGCAGTTGCATATTTATAGCTCATTGAAGCGAGAAGTAATATGCAAAAAATCATCTTCTGTGCAAGGAATTGTGAGACCACCCATTGGATGATCATATCCAAATTCTTCTTCTGCTTGACTCAGCAAGTTTTGAAATGAAGTTTGGTTCAAGTATGACATGGGGATCACAAACCGCTTCATTTCCTCTCCAACGTACACGGCAAGATAGCCCTTTGGAACATTTGTGACTTTCGATGATGTTTGGCTGGTGCTAAATGAAGCCCTTCTTATAGCTGCAGGTAAACGGAAGCCCATTTTAATTGTTTCAAAGAACAAGCTAAAGCTCGCAAATTTAAGGAAATAGTAATTAGCTTTTGATGCCAAGGTATGCTAATGACTTATGATTTCTGTGAGGGAAAGTAGTGTATTTATATACTTCAACAGTTTCTTGAAAACCATTTCTTTGAGAAATTATTGTTAAAAGATGGGGTCCATGAGATGAGGGATCGCATGGTATTGCCTTGGATGTCTCTCTAGCTAGGGTCAGCAAGTTCAATAACAGTGTATATATAGATAATACGTCCCACCGTTTGAATGAAAGGACAGTAGATTACCCACTTGGAATTCAAATGAGATGGCACTATGTTATACTTAATGCTTGAGTTATGCATATCCATATTTTTTTAGATATGCATTAGACACGTCACATGTTCTCTTCACATAGCTAAATCTAAGGAAATATAGAAACAAATAATTTGCTTAGTGATGAATTTTAAGTCAAATAATAGCTACAAATTATAAATGTTAGGAGACAACAGAGAACCTGTATCATGAGTTTGGTCAGTAGTCACAGACAGTGACCAGAAGATAGTAGTACATGTTTGAATATACAAGTAGCATAAATAGTTTATTCTGAAAGTTGATTTTTTTTTTTTTTAATTTCAACAGTCCTATATATTTGTTTTAAATAATTGCAGTCTTTTGACGAAAGTCTAGCAACAACTGATTTTCCAAGATTATAAGGTGGACTATAGCTCAAAATTTGAACTTGTGCTCATAAAGGTTATTTAATGATTTGTTTTCTCCTTATAAGAATAATTAGCTAGTAGAACTATTATTCATGAAACTCAAGTAGCACAGCCATGAATAAGAGCCAAACTATCATAGTACAGTTGATGACTTGCTGCTTTTTTTAAGTATTATACCTTTCCAAGTTCTCCATTCAAAAGTCGTAAAAGTACCAAGTTATAAGATATACAGTCATGAATAGAAGACCAACTGAGATGTCTGGACCCAGAGAGCTGGTAAACCTGAACTCTATTATTTGATGGGCTTAGCTTCTGTTTTAGGCTCCAATTAATTGTGAGTCTATAACATTAATGCATGCTTTGCGGAGACGCTAAATCTGACTGATATACAGGTTGGGGAAATGAGAAGGATCGGACCATGAAATTTGGTTCCACAATTGTGGCAGACATTTACTAAAATAGTTAAATGTAAAAAGTTTTCCTTAGAGTGATTACACAGTTTTTTTCACCTTTCCTGTAGCAAAAGTTAAAGAGAAATTGACCAAAATAATGAGTACAAATGAAATATATCCTTTATTATCATTACACTCTTTCATAGGTTGGGTTTGCGGAAGTTGATGATTGGATCTCACAGGAGTTGGAATATTTGGAGGAACTTTGTTATTATTTATTAGTGTCATTGCCCTGCTTGTTGAAGAAGCAATTGATAGAAGCACAGGGCATGTAAAAAACTTGTGAGCTTAGATATAAGATAAAGATAGCTTATCAACAATTAAAGTTTGGATGAATGTTTTAATAGGTCAGAAGTTTGCAGGAATGTTCTAGCTCAATTTTGTGCACAGCACGTACCCTTCTATCATCATTATAATAAACCAAGGAAAACTAGATATTGTAGAATAATTTATTTTCCTTTTCCAAGGAATCGCCAGTTTTAAAATTTATAAATAGAAGCATATAAGAGCACATTGAGTTGTTGAATATATTGTCATTATAATTAGAAACAAATTATAACATAATTTGTTCCTGAATTTGTCATTCAGATGGACAATTCTAACCCATTCCAAAAATAGGAAAAGGAAAAAAAACTTCACAAATCTAAATGATGACTATTGTACAAAATTTTCCTACTAATCTATGTCAGTTTCTTTCGGTGTAAGATTTATAGCCTATTGTAGCCAGAAGTAATATGCAAGAAAATTTCTTCTGTGCAAGGAATTGTTAGACCACCCATTGAATGATCATATCCGAACTCTTCTTCTGCTTGACTCAACAAGTTTTGAAATGAAGGTTGGTTCAAGTATGAGGTGGGGATAACAAACTGTTTCATTTCCTCTCCGACGTACACTGTAAGATAGCCCTTTGGAACATTCAATACATTTGATGATGTTTGACTACTGCTAAATGAAGCCCGTCTAATAGCTGCAGGTAAACGAAAACCCATTTAAGATGTTTTGAATTTGAAGAACAAGCTGAATTTCTCTGATGTAATAAAATGTATCTAATTTTGTTTGCTTGAGTGATTTGTTATGGTTGTGAAAGAGGACACTATATTTATAGTTACCAAGATTTTCTTGAAATCCTTTTGCTAGAGAAATTATTGTTAAAATGATAGGGCCCATTAGACGAGATCACATGGTGTTGTCTTTGGTTAGATGCCTCTATCTAGGATCTCTTAGTTCAATTAGAGTGCAAACAGTATCAACTTATAATCGTACAATGCCTACTCATTTCTTTTCCGACATGCTTGAGACATGGCGCATGTTCTCCTCATATTAAAGAATTATGAGAAATATCAGTCATACACTAACACACTATTTATGAATTATGCATATTTATTGTTCTTGACTTGGTTCTTAAAGGGCCTCGATGGAGACAGACAGACTACACTTCACAAGAGGTCACATGATACTGTCAAGAGGTCAATCTCAAAGATTGAATGGTTGCTTTGCCCTTGAGAGAGAAACTAAATGTATGTCCCACATTAACAAAAATGAAAGTTTTATACACACATAAGATCTTCTAATTTTGATAGGTTTCATACCCGGCATTTTTTGAATGGACCTTGTAATTTTAAAACTCTATAAGTGCTATATATATTAATTTAGCAGACATAGACAGCAATGTGTCTATGTCCATTGTAAGGGACTTGAAAAGGAGGATAGAAACCCAAGTTTCGTTTTGTTATGGTCGTTTTCAAGATTGGAATATGTTGTTTCGTGGTAAAGAGATACGAGTGGGCCATACTGATCAAATTAATTTCAGGTAAGGTGTCAACATCCATCTCTGTGATGGAAACTTAATTGGTTAGATCCACATTTTCTACCGAATACCTTATGAATTGTGATTACTTGCATTCTTTTCATATTCAATTCTTTCTGTGACATGATGTACATTAATTTGTCTTTTATTTCTTTGCATTAATAAGATTTAATTGAACTCAATGAGTAGAGATAGATCCATGATACGGCTAGTGTTAACAATAGAGATGTAGCTAGTAGTAATCAAACACCAATAACCTGCCATCATAGTACCACAGTCCCTTCAAATACAATCACTTTAGGACAATCAATGAAGCATAGAGCATGAGCTATCAAAACTTGAGGGGTTTATTAAACTGCCTATAGTAATACTTTAGAGTAGAAGGACTTGTCAAGTTCCTTAAAAATGCCAACATTATGAGTCATGTGATTGTGGTGCATCCACCATCTGTTAGCCATGTTTCTGTGCTACCACTCGTTGAATAGCAAGCAACCATGAATAATTGCTCCTCTTATTGGTAGTGTTCAACAACCTGGGCTTGTTGTCCTTGTTGGTTTGCTTTGTTTTTGCAAACCTTCTGCAGATGACCAAGTTGATTGCAGGCTCTACATTTAACATTTGTCTGTACCAACAATACTTCTCTAAATGAGTATCTTTTTTGCAATGTTGACAAGTTGGAAACTTCAGCCCTCTTCTTTGTTGTTGACTTCCTCCTGTTCTGCTTCTTCTTTCTTCTCACCATAAGACTTTTTCCAGCTTACTACACGTTAGAGCCCATTTTCCCACCATGGGAAAATATATATCCCTTCCCATTTTAACCGGCACCTTTAGTCAAATAATTTTGTTGATTGAAGTGTTGGTCCAGAAAGATGACCAAATCAATTTGTAAGTGTTTTTGTCAATGCTTTTTGAGTTGCTTTAATACATGCTGAGTTTTTGTGATCCAACTTAAATTGACTAGGTCGAATGATTAGGCTAACCAAAGTGTTGAGCATACGTACTAGCAATACCCTCCTCTTAACACACGTTTTAAAGAAATGATTTGTTTGACCAAAAACGAAAAAGCAATGAAGTGTTGTGATGTTGTTATAAGAAAGTGAGAGGGTAGCAGAGCATCCATGAAATACATCAAATTTATGTTGAGATGTGTTTATGATGTATTTCACGGGTCCCTAAACATTTGTTTAAACATGTTACTGTCATACCTCAATTTTTGACCTAAGATTTCATCGCATTTTCATTTGTCATATCTATTTTTATGCTCTTTCGAATAAAATTTTGGCAGAGAGGTATTTTAAAATAATTTTTTTGTGGTTTTTGGTCCTTTTTGTCCCTTTTTTTTTATTATTATTTTTATTTCTATTATTATTTATTTGTTATTATTATTATTATTTTTATTATTGTTTAAAAAAAATAACAAGAGGGGCATTCCCCCATCCTCTCCTTTCTCTCTTTTTTGTTGTTTTTTATTATTATTATTATTATTATTATTATTATTATTATTATTATTATTATTATTATTGTGTTATGATATGAAAAATATCACGATATGTTGTACATTCTAACAAAAAAAGTTGATCTGTTTAGTTATTGAAAATGATTTTTCTTCTTGTACACAGCTGCTTGCTGGGCTGCTGCCGTATATAGAGCCATACAAGCATATTTGGACATATACGACATTGGGTTCCAAGCAACTTCTATGCAGTTCTCACTGCAATATCTCATAGATTGCGTGGCCTGCATCATTAGAGAGAAAGTGTTCAGAGGATGAGTGTACGGATATGTAACATTCCAGACGTTGTGTTTTGCCGCCAAATACGGCATATCGTTGTTGGAAAAGTATCTCTACCACGGGAAAATGCGGCCTTGCAAAAGAAAATATATATATTTGTTTTTGGCACATGTGATCTTTAATTTTCATTAATGTAGTGTAATCTTTTCAACCTTGTCCCCTTTCCTCAATGTTTTATTTTATATTACTCTTTTTTCATTAGGTTGTAGCTCCCATATACATAACATCTCTCAAAATGTACGAGGAAACCTATCTCTTCAAGAAAGAAGCGAATTTACGAAAGAAGAAGAAAGGGGAGGGTGAAGAAGAAGGGTTTATGATTAGGTTTAACCAAACTGTCAATGATCAGGATGTGGACACAGAGACAGTTTCGGATGACGAGATCATTCGGTATCTAGGAAGGTCCCCTTTGCTTGGAACCTACCAATGTTATCATGATTACGAAAAGTACGAGGGAGATAATGATATCTACGATGGCCATCATTGTTCAGGTTAGATAGTAAGCCTCCACAATATCATGTTGTGGTGATTGTTGGATACAAGTAGCGTTTGTTTAAACATTTGTTTAAACATGTTATTGTCATACCCACCCTAATTTTTGACGTAAGATTTCATCACATTTTTTTTATCATATCTTTTGTCCGAGACATCTTTATGCTCTTTCGAATAAAATTTCGGCAGAGGTATTTTAAAATACCTCATTTTTGTGGTTTTTGGTCCTTTTTTGTCCTTTTTTTCTTCTTCTCTTTTTTATTATTATTTATTTATATTATTATTGTTTAAAAAAAATTATATATATAACAAGAGGGGCATTCCGCCCCCTGCTCTTCTTTCTCTCTTTGTTTTGTTGTTTTTTTTTATATTTTTAGTACATAGATGAAATGGCAAAGCCATTATAAACTCATATACACAAAGTTGAGTGACTAGGGATTGAACCCCGGTCATGGATGTCCGGTCTAATAATTTTGACATTTTCTTCCATTTGAACTATGACTTCTGGACTGTTTTTTATTACTACCTCTGTCCCATTTTATTAGAGCTATTTTGATTAAATGATACTATTCACTTATCATGTTTTGACCATACTTTTTTAATAATATATAGATTTAAATATAAGCATATAAGATCTTGTTTGATTTGTTTTGATGAGTATTTTCAAAATATCCAATTTTTATAATTTTTACTAATAGAGAATTAAAGATATTAGTGATCAAAATCGTGCATTGGCATACATGCTGCAGTAGTCAAACTAATTCTTTTATTTTGGGACGGAGGTAGTATTATATATTATTATTATTTTTAATTTTTATTAAAAAATCCGAAAAAAGATCAAAGGTCCGAAGCATCTTTCTCAAACAACATTCATCTTCAAACAGCATCTCTGCACAATAACCAAGAAAACAAGCATATTTTCATCTCAATCCAAATTCTCATTTCATCAAAAAGAAAGATCCCAAGTGCACAGAATTAGCCATCAGATAATTCAACCCTAATTCAAGGGTATATAAACAGAACCCTAATTGTGTTGTGTATATTAGTTTGGGAAAGTGGGAAGTCATCGGTGTGGCATTTTCTGTTTATGTTCTCCATGTAGTGGTGCAGCCAGAAACTTACATTGATTTGTGAGATAGATTATGTGTTCTTGAGTCGCAGCTGTATTTTGCTTTTTGCAGAAAACAAGTGGAAAATAAGGCGGTGGAAACTAATCATGCGAACAGTAATTTAGCAGCTGATGATATGTCTGCCATGAAATATGTATGTCTCTTTTTCTTCTCATTTTGTTTTTTTTTTATAAAAAAAGTCAGCTGCATTCTTTATGGGAGTTGAGCACTTTGTACCACTTAAACAGACTGAAGATTCAGATTGGGATGAATTTGGCAATGATTTGTATTCAATACCCGATCAACTTCCAGTTCAACCGATCAACATAATTTCAGAGGCTCCTCCAACAAGCAACATTGATGAAGAAAGTAAGATTAAAGCATTGATTGATACTCCAGCGTTGGATTGGCAACAGTGAGTAAATTATTCTCCTTTTTTTGATGTGTTGTTTGTGCATGGAATCAGTGTAGAATGGAAGTATAAGTATATGCAATAGATATACAGAAACAAATAAATACTAATTCCTCAACGAAGTTCCTTTCAGTTCCAACCTATCTAAAACATTTTAATCAGTGGTAGTAATCTGATTCCTTCCATTCAATAAAATCCTATCATAACATAAAAACCACTAGGTTTGGTCTAGTGGTGAGGGGTTTGGGTAGTATGCTAGATGTCTTGGGTTTGATCCTCAGCTCCACTGTAAACAAAAAAATAAAATCGGATCATAACATAAGGAACCCTTACCCTTCAAAAGATTTCATTCCGCATGCCTAAAATGCCTTTCTTTTGGTCAAAACACTTGCATTCTTGGATTTCTTATGTTTATGTTGATTCTATTTTTTGCATGCAGGCAAGGTTCGGAGGTTTTGGAAGGGGCATGGGTGGACGGATGGCGGGTGGACGTGGTTTCGGTAATTCCCTTTCATCATCATCATCATCATTATTGTATACATTTTTGAGTGATTTGCTTATTTGGACACAAATTTTAATACACTAATGAACTAATGTCTAATGGTTATTTAGAAAATCAGAAGTGAAATGAAAATGAATAAAGGAGCATACTAATAATTGATCACACTTAATAAACCAACATCTTAGTCACCAATTAATCTGAGTTGCATTTTTATTGTGATGATAGAAGAATGTGGTGGAGACCAAAATCATGAGGACTTTCCGTGCTCTTCACACAGACTTTGTAGTCAAAATTGTTGCCATAAAGTACACCATTAGTTAGCAGCAATCATTTTCTTAGATTTCTTAATATCCACTAATCATATACAAAAATGCTACTCGAATACAATAGTTGATATCAAATACCTACATGTGGTACCTTAATTGCTCTGTCTACGTGAAGAAGATATTATAGACTAGTAAAAAGTTTGTGAGCTTAGATACAAGATAGCTTATCAACTAACCAAATGATTAGGTTTATGTGGTTGATGAGCTTCAATTAATGTTGAATTGCTCGAGAAAACTTGAATTCAAAATTTGACTGAAATTATTCATGGTCGAACTTCACTTACATCCTGGTCAAATTTTGGGTTGCCAAAAGTTTCTATCTTTTGATGCTTGAGTAAATGAACGATTTGTTAGGGTGAATTTATTTATTTTTTTCGTAGAGTAAATGGTTTCATAATGATAACCACTCCCTCCAATATGTTTCAATTTTTGCTTTGGCTGTATGAATCTGTCTTCACACACCATTTAACTGATTATTAGACTCAAAATTTAAAATTTGATTAAAAACAACCTATTTTTTGGTCATATGCTATTTATATTAAAAATAATAATAAACCAAGGAAAACTAGATATTGCTTCAACAAAAATTTCCCAAAGAACATTTTATTGCAATTCATAAATAGAAGGGTATAGGAGCACATTGAGTTGTTGAGTATATGATATCATTTGATTAGAACCATTTGTCATTCAGATGGAAAATTCTATCCCTTTCCAAAGGTAGGAAAGGGGAAAAAATCTTTACAAATCTAAATGATTCTATTGTACAAAATGTCACTACTAATCTATGTCAGCCTCCTGCAGTTGCAGATTTATAGCTCATTGAAGCGAGAAGTAATATGCAAAAAATCATCTTCTGTGCAAGGAATTGTGAGACCACCCATTGGATGATCATATCCGAATTCTTCTTCTGCTTGACTCAACAAGTTTTGAAATGAAGTTTGGTTCAAGTATGACATGGGGATCACAAACCGCTTCATTTCCTCTCCAACGTACACTGCAAGATAGCCCTTTGGCACATTTGTGACTTTTGATGATGTTTGGCTACTGCTAAATGAAGCCCTTCTTATAGCTGCAGGTAAACGGAAACCCATTTTAAATGTTTCAAAGAACAATGTAAAGCTCTCAAATTTAAGAAAAATGTATTTATCTTTTGATGCCCAAGTATGTGAATGACTTGTGATTTCTGTGAAGAAAAGTAACCTATTTATATACTTCAAGAGTTTCTTGAAATCCTTTGATTCGAGCAATTATTGTTAAAGGATGGGGTCCATGAGATGAGGGATCACATGGTTTTGTCTTGGATGTGATCAGGAAGTTCATTAAGATTATAAGAATCAAATAAAAGCTACAAATAATAAATGTTAGGAGACAACAGAGAACCTGTATCACGGGCTTGGTCAGTAGTCATGGTGACCAGAAGATGGCAGTACATGTTTGAATCTACAAGTAGCATAAATACTCTGAAAGTTGAATTTTTAATTTCAACAGTCTAGCAACAACTGTTTTTCCAAGATAGTGTATTTATAGTTTTCAATAGTTTTTTTGAACGGGTCTTAAATAGTTTCTTGAAATCTATTTTGTTGAGAAGTGATTGTAGTTTAAGAGCCAAGCTAGCTAGCAAAAATGCTGTTGTAGTGTGAATTCTAAGGTAATGGTTAGTTGGTTGCAAGTCATAAATGTCAGGAGGCAATAAGGAACCTTCATCAAAAGGTTTGTTCAGTAGTTAGAAGATAGCAATACTTGTTTGAACCCACAAATAGCAGAAATACTGTATCCTGAAAACTGAATTCTTAATTTCAACATTCCTTATATATTTCGTTTTAGATAATTACAGTCTTTTGAAGAAAGTATAGAAACAACTGCTTTGGCATGATTATAAAGAGGACTATAGCTCAAGTATCAGAGCCAAACTATCATACAGTTGACGACTTACTGCCTAAGTATCAGACTAGTCAAAGTTCTCCATTTAAAATTGATACACATACATAAATAGGCAAGACATTATGGCCTAGTTTGGATGAGTTTCTAGCTTTAAAGAATTGAGATGACTATTTGACTCTTAATTCCTTTTTTTGGCTTAGGTTTGACTCTTAGCTAACATACCCTTTTATGAATAGTTGAGGTGGCAAGGTATTCAAATTAAAGGCTTGCCTTGCCGATAATTGTGTGTTTTAGACTTCAACTTTGACGTTTTATTGCAAGAAAAATCCAACTTAATAATTAATTGGTACGAAGTTTTAATACAATATATATTCCTTTCTTCATTTTAATTTAGCTAGTACGGACTTGTTTTCAAAATTCTATCATGTGTCAATCAGGTTGAAACTTTTATAGGTTATGAAAGTTTTTTCTTTAAAGATTTATTTGTTTAGAGTTTTGTTCTATGGCCTCATAATACATACCAATTTTGCATTACCATATCTGCTGGTATGTAATAGGCATTATCTAAAAAAATGGTCATGGCTTGTGTTTGTGCAACACAAGTCTTTGAGATGAGACTAAAACAGCAGATGAATTCTACAAGAATATAGTTTGATAAATTCTCATTTCAAATTCCCACTTAAGAGGGAACCTCAAAATTAACAAAGAAATTCCTGATGTACAAAAGTTATCTCAACTAATCTATCCTACAGTGATATGCCTATGTTATCATTCATTTTTCTATTTTGCAGTATGAACTAGTAACAAGCCGGTCAAGTGAGAAGTTGTATGTAAGAAGACATCTTCATTGCAGGGAATTGTAAGACCACCCATTGGATGACTGTAACCGAATTCCTCTTCAGATTGGCTTAGCAATTCTTGAAATAAAGGCTCATTCAAGAATGATACTGGAATCAAGAACCTCTTCATTTTTTGTCCAACATACACTGCAAGATAGCCTTTTGGGACTTCCAATTCCTTCCTAGATGATTGACTTGCACTAAATGATGACCGTCTAATACCAGGTAAGCGAAAACCCATTATTGTTTTGTTTCTTCACACACCAAATGATCTCAAAGAAGTATCAGAAGAAAAAGTTGAGCTTGAATTCTGGTAAGAATGATTTGTGTTGCTTATAAACCCAATGATGGGTGTATATATAGACTTTGGAAACCAATTGTAAACTGAATGAGTTATTCAATGGAGTTTCGTTGGAGACACGACTCATTAATGATCACATGGCACTGCTTGGAGGTTTTCAATGAAGATTAGGCTTGTGAAAGAGACCTTCCTCACATGTTTCGGACAAGCTCTAAACATATTTATCAAGTATTTTGTCCTTGTTTCAATAGGATAGGACAATTGTGCCTATTATTGATTGAAATTGAATTTGTACTAATAATTGCACTGCATTATATGCAATTTGAATGTGATCATAAGCATAGCCTTAATTAAGGTAAAGTTTTATTTCCCTTTGGATAAAAATTAGAGATATGATATAAATAATAAACCTCTAGACTAAACCGTATCATGTTATCTCTTGTGAACCATAGCCTTCATTGTCTCCAACTAGGCCCTACAAGAACAAGGTCAAGAGCAACAAAAAAGGACAATTCATAAATAATGTGTTAGTAATGTATGACTGATGTTTCTCAATATGGTTATTCATTTACATTAAGTTGTGTTATCAATATGAGAGAACATGTGCCATGTCTGATGCAAGTCTGGAAATTAATGAGTTGGAATGAGCATAGCTCTTTTGATTTGAGTGGCCGCCCGCAGTTTGCACTCTTATTGAACTTATTTATCGTTGATAGAGACTTCTAATAAGACAACACCATGTGATCTTTGTCTCATGAGTCCAATAATTTTAGCAATAATTACTCTAGAAAATGAGCTTCAAGAAGTCATTGAGAACTATAAATACACTTTCCTCCTTCACAACTTCACAAATCAAGCAAACAAACAAACAAACTTAGATACAATTTTCTTAAATCTAAGAAATTTAGCCTATTTTCTTCAAAACATTTGAAATGGGTTTCCGTTTACCTACCATTAGACGTGCTTCATTTACCGGTAGCCAAGCATCATCAAAAGCTGTGAATGTCCCAAAAGGATATCTTGCAGTGTATGTTGGAGAAAAAATGAAGCGGTTTGTGATCCCTATGTCTTACTTGAATCAACCTTCATTTCAAGACTTACTGAGTCAAATAGAGGAAGAATTTGGATACGATCATCCAATGGGTGGCCTCACAATTCCATGCATAGAAGATGTTTTCTTGCATATTACTTCTCACTTCAGTGGGCTATAAATCTTGCATTGAAGAATACTGACTTAGATTAGCACGAAAGTTTTGTACAATAGTCATCATTTAGATTTGTAAAGATTTTTTCCCCTTTCCTACCTTTGGAAAGGGATAGAATTGTCCATCTGAATGACAAATTCAAGAACATATATTTGTTATTATCTATTTCTAATCAAATGACGTCATATATTCAACAACTCAATGTGCTCGTATATGCTTCTATATATAAATTACAATAAAATGTTTCCTTGGCAAAAAAATTATGAAACAAATTTTTTATAGCAATAGGCAATAGCTTGGCCAAAAAAGGAGCTGCTTTTATCAAATTTTAGATTTCAGTCTAATCAATCTCGAATGATATATGAGGGCGTAGTTATCATTATAAAACCATTTATTCTACACAATTTATTGGCCTAACATCACAAATCATCACTTATTCAAGCCTCAAAAGATAGAAACTCTTGGTAAGAAAAAAAGATAGAAACTCTTGGGAAGATGAAATTTGATCACGAAATAAATAAAGTGGTAAACAAAGTTTGATAAAAAATTGTTTCAGGTTTTGAACTTGGATTTCTTGAACAATTCAACCTTAATTGAAGCTCATTAACCTCATAAACTCAATCACTTGATTAGTTAACAAGCCTTATGCTTCTCAGCTTCTATCAGCTGCTTCTTCACCTAGGCATTGCAATTAAGGTAGTAAAGAAGAACAACAACAAAGTTCTTCCAAATTTACCAACTCCCGTGAGAAACTGTTTTGGTTAATGTTTGATTCAAATGCCTCATTATTTATCAATACTTGCGTGACAAAATTCCATATACAACAATAAACTTGAACCGTTTTTTTAAATAGCAATTTATTTTAACATGTTTTATTTTTTGTAATCCTTTGATCGACGAAATATGAGGCGCTTTATGACAACAATTTTGACGACAAATCCATGTGAAGAGCATGGTAAGTTCTTGTGATTTTGGTCTCCACCACAATCTTAAATCATCACAATAAAAATACAACTCCCAGATCATTAATTGGTGACTAATAAATATGTTGGTTTATTAAAGTGATCAATTATTGGTATATTCATTTTCATTTCACTTTTGCAGATTTGAATCCCAAATTATATGACGTGTCAATCAAGTTTATAATCTTTATAGATTAATTAAAAACAAATGTTTTTCCACTACTTGTGTCTGTGCATGCAATTGAAGTATTTGAGATGATGCCAAAAAACAAGAGATGAATTCAAAAGAATATAATTTTGTAAGGTTCTCATTTCAGATTTCCACTTGAAGAGGAAACATCAAAATGGACAAAGAAATTCCTAATGTACAAAAATTCTCACAACTAATAAATCCTACACTGTTCTATGTTATAACTCATGACTTTTTTGCTGTATGGATTAGTTACAAGCTGTTCAAGCGAGAAGTTGTATGTAAGAAGACATCTTCCATGCAGGGAATCGTAAGACCACCCATTGGATGAGAGTAACCGAATTCCTCTTCAGCTTGGCTAAGCAATTCTTGAAATAAAGGCTCATTCAAGAATGATACCGGAATTAAGAACCTCTTCATTTTCTCTCCAACATACACTGCAAGATAGCCTTTTGGCACTTCCACTTGTTTGCTAGATGATGATCGTCTAATACCAGGTAAACGAAAACCCATTCTTGTTTTTGTTTCTTCACTGGAGTGATCTCAAAGAAGTATAATAGAAGAAAGAAGTGAATAATGATGCTTCAAGGTAAGAATGATTTGTGTTGCTTCTTAAACACAAATGATGGGTATATATAGACTTTGAAACCCAATTATTGTATGGTGAATGAGTTATTCAGTGGGGTTTAGTTGGAGACAAATCCCATTAATGGTCACATGGCACTGTCTTGGAGGTTTTAACTGATGATCAGGCTTTCGAAAGAGACCTTCGTCACATTCTCCAGACAAGCTATAAACATACTTATCAAGTATTTTGTCCTGGCTTCTATAGGATAGAAGGACTAGTAGTACCATTGATTGAAATTCAATCAACAAACCATGAAATCTACATGGAGGCTGTTGCTATATTTCATATGGATAGACTCCTACCACTTAATTAAACTTCAATCTAACCATAAAATCTTGCTGATATACGCAATTGGAGAAAAGAGGACCATGAAATCTTGTTACAGTTTAATCTTGTTGCAGAATTTGTGCCTACATAACAAAAATAATCTGAAACTTGGTATTTAATGCAAGGTGCTTTCAAATAAATGTTGTTACCGGATTTCTTTGCTTCCGAGGTTTGTTGTTACCAAAAAGCTTGAGCTTGTTGCATTTAGTTCTTTGTATCATGTAAGGTGCATTTGCATCCTGATTAGCTAAAACAATCTTAATTCATCAGATATTTTGCTGGGAATGTGGATCTAACCAATTAGGTTTCCATCACAGAGATGAGTGGTTGACACCTTACCTCAAATGAATTTGGTCAGTATGGCCCATTTATATGCAGCCAATCTTGTACTATTAAGGACCAAAACAAAACTTGGGTTTCTATCCTCGTTTTCAAGTCCCTGAAAATTGACCACAGACATTGCTGTCTATGTCTGCTAAATTAATTTTGTAGGCCACCTAGAGTTTTGTCATCAGAAATTGCTATCCTTTGTAACAACCAAGTTTCTTAATATGAATTCATTTGTGGAACATACATTTAATTACTCTCACAATTCTTAAGCAATCATTCAATCTTTGATAAAAGACCGATATACACTATCATGTGATCTCTTGTAAACCATAGTCTGATTGTCTCCAATTAGACCCTTCAACAACTAAGTCGAGAACAATAATCACAAGTTGTAAATAGTTTGTTACTGTATGACTGATAATTTTCTCATAATTCTTCAGGTTATATATCAACATGAAGTTGTGTTATCTATATGAAGAGAACATGTGCCATGTCTGATGCATGTCCGAAAAGAAATGAGTAGGCAGTATACAACCATTGAGTTTTAATGAGCCTTGCATTTAGAAGGTGGGGTTTGCACTCTTATTGAGCTTATTGATCCTTGGCAAAGGAATCTAAGACAACACCATGTGATCTCTCTCATCACTTGGCCCCGACATTTTAACAATCATTTCTCTAGCAAAGGGATTTAAAGAAACTATTAAATCTATAAATATGTATCCTCCTTCACAACCATCACAAATCACTCAAGCAATCAAACTTAGATACATTTTTCTTACATCTGAGAAACTTAGCTTGTTCTTAAAATTCAAAACATTTTAAATGGGTTTTCGTTTACCTGCAGCTATTAGACGGGCTTCATTTAGCAGTAGTCAAACATCATCAAATGTCCCAAAGGGCTATCTTGCAGTGTACGTTGGAGAGGATATGAAGCGGTTTGTTGTCCCCTTGTCATACTTAAGCCAACCTTCATTTCAAGACTTGTTGAGTCAGGCAGAGAAAGAATTTGGATATGATCATCCAATGGGTGGCCTCACAATTCCTTGCAGAGAAGATGCTTTCTTGCATATCACTTCTCGCTTCAGTGGACTATAAATCTACAACTGCAAGAGACTGACATAGATAAGGAGAGATATTTTGTACAATAGTCATCATTTAGATTTGTAAATATTTTTTTCCCTTCCTTATCTTTGGAATGGGTTAGTTGTCCATCTGAATGACAAATTCAGGAAAAAATTATTTGATTTTATTCATTTCTAATTGTAATGACACAATATATTCAACTACTCAGTGGCTCACATATGCTTCTATTTATAAATTGCAAAACTGGTGATTCCTTCGAAAGAAAAAGAAATAAATTTGAAGCAATATCTAGCTCGAATATTCTCACAATTTCACAAATTTTATATCAAAGGATTTTTGTAGCAGCCTTGACTTATGATTTAAAGTGCAACATCATGGCCACAAAAAGGGCTGTGTTTATCAAATCTCAAATTTCAGTCAAATTAGTTCTACTTGTGTTAAGAACTAATTGTTGAAATCCCTAAAATAATTAGGGTAAAATTTTATTTCCCTTTGGATAAAAATTAGAGATATGATATAAATAATAAACCTCTAGACAGTATCATGCTATCTCTTGTGAACCATACTCTTGATTGTCTCCAACTAGGCCCTACTAGAACAAGGTCAAGATCAACAAAAAGGACAGTTCATAAATAGCGTGTTAGTAATGTATGACTTCTCATAATTTTTGAGGTAGTCATTCATCAACATTAAGCTGTGTTTTCAATATGAAGAGAACATGTGCCATGTCTGATGCATGTCTGAAAAATAATGAGTTTGAATTGAGTTTAACATGAGATATCTCTTTTGATTTGGGTGGCCGCCCACAGTTTGCACTCTTATTGAACTTATTGATCGTCGATAGACACGTCTAAGACAGCACCATGTGAGGAATTTTCATTTTATTGTAAAATAAAATTAGTTACCTTAAGAGTATGCAAACTCATCCACAGTATAACCATCTGCTGATTATTGCAATTAATAGAAGCACTGCCTTTTCAATGTAATAATAAGACTTGAGAGAGTAACATCCTCGTCAATTTTGGAGATGATCCAATAACTATTACTACAAGTGAATGGGAAGGCTGCCTTTCAAATGCTGTAAATCTTGCAAGAATACAAAGTATGACACATTTTAAATCCTTATCTAAATCCTGCTAGTTCAGCAGAAGAGTGAACACTCGAAACATGAAGGATGTTTTGAGAGCATTGAGATTGATCCTATCGTGGAAAGTGCCTAAAAATAATGAACCCCGGGAAAGAACATACAGTGGTATAAGCTCCCAATTACAAGCGCTGTACTCATCAACATGCATTGATGGGAAACTAACTATGAATGAAAAGGTACCATTAATTATATCTGATGTTTTTATTGGGTTCCATCCCAGTTTTGAACTTTTGGTTACTAATCATTTTAGTTGTCCTAAATAGTGCAAGTTTGGATGATGCATCCAAAACAAAGTCCTAATTAGTGATTAGTCAAATGTTTGGCTCAACTGTGGAACAACAGTTTATGGACAATTGGAAACTGTAATAGGATTTCACGGTCCTTCTCTTTTCTCCAATTGCAAATATCAGCAAAACTTTATGGTTAGGTTGAAGTTCAATAATGTGGTAGGAGTCTATCCAATATGAAGTTACAACAGCTTCCAAGTAGATTTCATGCTTTATTGATTGAATTTCAAGCAGTAATAGCCACCAGCTGTCCTATCCTATCGAAACAAGGACAAAATACTTAATAAATATGTTTAGAGCTTGTTTGAAACATCTTAAGAAGGGCTCTTTCACAAGCCTTATCCTCATTGAAAACCTCCAAGACAATGCCATGTGATCATTAACGAGCTATGTCTTTCACTAAACCCCGTTGAATAACTCATTTCACCATAAAATTGGTTTTCAAAGTCTATATATACCGATCATTGGGTTTACAAGCAACACAAATCATTCTTACCGTGAAGTATCAGAACTGAAGTTCATTTCTTTCTTCTACTACTTCTTTCTTATATCGTAAAGAAACAAAACAAGAATGGGTTTTCACTTACCCGGAATTAGACGATCATCATTTACTGCAAGTAAAGCATCTAGCAAAGAAGTGGAAGTCCCAAAAGGCTATCTTGCGGTGTATGTTGGAGACGAAATGAAGAGGTTCTTGATTCCAGTATCATTCTTGAACGAGTCTTTATTTCAAGAATTGCTAAGCCAAGCTGAAGAGGAATTCGGTTACTGTCATTCAATGGGTGGTCTTACAATTCCCTGCAAGGAAGATGTGTTCTTGCATACAGCTTCTTGCTTGAACAACTTATAATTAATTCATACTAATGATAATATAGCACAATAGGATTGACTAGTTGAGAAAACTTTTGTACATCGGGAATTTCTTTGTTAATTTTGATGTTTCCTCTTGAGTGGAAATCTGAAATGAGAACCTTACCAAACATATTCTTGTGAATTTGTCTGCTGTTTTGTGTCATCTTAAATACTTACTTTGCATGCACAAACACAAGTCGTGCACCAATATTAGGAAAACTGACTATAACGTAGTAGATATGGTAATGCAAGGCTGGTTATATTTTTGGATATACTGCGAGGCCATACCACAAAACTTCAAAGAAATAAAACCTGAAGGAAAAAAACACTTTCTTTTAACCTATAAATTTTTTCAACTTGTTTAGCACACAATAGAATTTTGTAAGCAAGTCGGTAGCATTGAAATGAAAATGAAGATAGGAATATATCAATAGTTGAAGAAGGTGCTGGTGACCGATAATCACATGAACTTCTGTGCTCTTCACATGAACTTTTCGTCAAAGTTGTTGTGCTATAACACGCAATTAATGGCAACCCTTTACTTTGAATTTCATAAAAGTGTATGTTAGCTAAGAGTCAAACCTAAACAAAAAAAAACAAAGTCAAATAGTCATCCCAATTCTTTAAAGCTAGAAACTAATCCAAACTAGGCCTACTTATGTCTGATTATCAATTTTGAATGGAAAACTTTGACTGGTCTGACACTTAAAAGCAGCAAGTCATCAACTGTATGACAGTTTGGCTCTGATACTTTAGTAAGAAAAACCATCAGGCCTTTTTGGAGGGAAACAGAAAAAATAAATATTAACATTAAATACAACCTCACCTATTCCCCTATAGAATGCATAGCTTCTTAAATATTTCTTATATTAAGGACCGGAGGTAGTAGTATAGAAGAAGACATTTCATGCCAGTTTTTAACTCAGTTTCATGAATCAAGATTCTACTAGCTAATTATTCTTATATATGCAGAAAAAAATCATGGGAAAACCTTTAGTGCAAGTTAAAGTTTTGAGCTATAGTACTTATAAATTATAATCATGCCAAGTAGTTTTTGCCAGAGTTTCTTCAAAAGACTGCAATTATTTAAAACAAAATATATACGAATGTTAAAATGAAAAAGTCAAATTTTCAGAATACAGTATTTCTGCTACTTGTGGATTCAAACATGTACTACTATCTTCTGACTGCTGACCAAACTTTTGATGAAGGTTCCACGTTGGCTCCTAACATTTATGATTTGTAGTCAACTAGCCATTGTCTACCTTAGAATTCAAACTACAACAAAAATTTTGGTAGCTAGCTATATGTCGGCATTGAGCGTCTTATCAATATGAAGAACAGACATGTCAAATAAATGAAGCATTAAGTTTAACCTAGCCATCTCATTTGACTTCCAAGTGGGTACTCTACCGGCTTTTCATTCAGAAGTGGAGCATATTATTGAACTTGCTGACCCTTGATTGAAAGAGAGACATCCAACGATAATACTATATGATCTCTCATCTCATGGACCCCATTTTTAAACAATAATTTCTTAACTCTTAAAGACCCATTCAAAAAAAAATCAACTCTTGAAGATTATAAATACAATATTTTTCTTCACAAATATCACAAGTCATTCACATACTCAAGCATCAAAACTTAGATACACTTATCTATATTTGAGAGCTTTGGTTTGTATATTGAAACATTTAAAATGGGCTTCCATTTACCTGGAGCTATTAGACGGGCTGCTTTTAGTAGTAGCCAAACATCAGCAAAAGCAGCAAATGTTCCAAAGGGTTATCTTGCGGTGTACGTTGGAAAGGAAATGAAGCGGTTTGTAATCTCCATGTCTTACTTGAACCAACCTTCATTTCTAGACTTGCTAAGTCAAGCAGAGGAAGAATTCGGATATGATCATCCAATGGGTGGCCTCACAATTCCTTGCACAGAAGATATTTTCTTGCATATTACTTCTCGCTTCAATGGGCTATAAATCTAAAACTGCAAGAGACTGACAAAAATTATTTGTAGTGACATTTTATACATTGTAATTATTTCCCTTTTCCCTTTAATGGGAATGGGTGAAAATTGTACCTCACAATGACAAACTCAGTAAAATCATTTGATTCATTCCACTCTCTTTTATATTTGTCTAATCAAATGACACAATGTTTCAACAACTCAACTGGCTCTTTGTTCTTATAGTCATGAATTACTAAACCGGTGACTCCTTCAAAGGAAAAAAAAAACAACTAATTAATGTTTAGCTTTCCTAGTTTACTAATTTACATACCATGAGTAAAAGGTACCTGCTAATACTGCTAGTAAAGCTGGATTTTTCGCGTGATTTTCACTAACCTACTAGTTTATAGCAAATGATTTTTCTTACAGCATTAACCTATGATTATCTGCGTCTGTAGATTTTCTTTTGGTTTACAGAAAAACTAGATATATAATTTAAAAATTCTACTGTCTTAGAGATTAGTTAATGTTTGGCTTAATCTAGGAACCAGAGTTAATGGATACTGTAACAAAGCGCGATTATTCTCTTGTCTCCAAATGTGCATATGAGGCCAGATTTTATGGTGAGATTCAAGTTAAAGTAAATCAAGGTGGCAGTACTCTCTCATTATGAATGTATCTTGAGCACATCTCCCACAGTAGGCAACTATGTATGTGAAAACATTTTAATTTGTATAAACAAGACTGAAATGAAACTATGCATAACAATGATAGAATAAAATTTTGTATATATCTATAATAAATAACCAACCAACCAAATCATAACAAGAATTGAACTATAATGCTTGCTACTTACTTCCATGAGAATGCAGTATACACGTTGAATCAAGTAGGAGACACCCCCAATTTCAAAATTGTCGTCGTCATGAACCCTGAAACAAAGACAAAACCCTAAATGCAAAATCAAAGATAAAAGGAACGGAATGGAAAGAAAAATTTGCAGAAAAGGAAACATGTTTGAACAACGGAGAGAAGACGAGAGGAGGAAGAAATTGAAGCCAAAAAAAAATGCAAAAAAAATTTGGACCATTCCTCGATTTGTGCGTGTCATCCTTGCGCAGGGGCCATGCTAATCTTCTCTGTATCGTTCCAATTTTATCGGATGTCCCCGAAGGGACAAACCCTTTGGTTCGGTGGCGTTATATAAACAGTGAAAACGTGAAAGATGTAGGCGATGTGGGACTAATACATGTAAACAAACATAACATATTAACATGCAATGCAAATGCCACTACTAAGTACTAACCTTCCTTCGCAGAAGCAAACAACAACCAACAAGATGCATCTACTTCTCACTGAGTTGAGCTTCAGATGATAAAACTTTCCCTCACACTCAATCATACATACATACGATTTTATTTATTTTTTGTTTTTTCAATACTCTTGCATGTCACCTCAATTCAGTCATTTTAAATTTTATTTTTATCTATACTTTCTTTTATCAATACTTATTTTTCATTTTAAATGGACACAAGATTTTGTATGCATTTACTTAAAAATACATTATTATTATTTAAGTTTTTTCTCTTTCTACCTTCTCATTTTTATAAGTGTGTCTAAATCTCGTGTCCACATTATGACCGCATATGAGTTTTTTTCTTTTCAAAAAATAATAATTAGGTGTTTGTCAAATTTAGATCTTAGCCTAAATGTTACATATATAGAGATTATTCCAGTAAACTACTAGTATCATCATAACAATTTGGGTTCATGAGCCTTTTTTTACCCATTTTTTCCTTTTCTGAATGGTTCGTGAGTCTTATAAATAAAATGAATTTTATTAAATAGTCACTTTCTATAAAGATTGCAGAGATTCTACTCTATCATTTGCTCAAAGGTCAAACAAAAAATAATACAAGTCTTTAGTGTATAAAGATAGGGTAGAAGATCATATTTGATAATCAATCAAAAACGACATTCAAGAACACCAAAGCAGAATTAAGAGAATGACTTCAAGATACCATGTTATAATATCATGACTTTATTAAGATTAAGACTTATATTTGTCATGTGCAAGTATATTCTAAAATGTCACATTAGAGAATTTCATTTATTTATTACAAAATTTGGTGCATTATATAATTTCCCAAAGATTTTGTCTCATTGCCCAAATTAGATCCATCATGTGGCATTGTTCATTTTATATTTAAATGTTTCGTTTTTCAATCTCATAAAAAAAATTACTAGTTTATTCACCGGTCTTTTATTTATATTTAAGACCAAAAAAAGAATTCCATTAGAAATATCTTTAAATTATAATACATTGAAAGAACAAAATCCATAAGAAGTTTTTATAGATTTAAGGTTGAGTTCAAATTATCAAAATTTGAAGTTTTGTAATTCAAAGACATAAATAATTTGATTTGAATTAATCAATTTTCCAATATGTACACATCTCAAACCATGAAAACAAAAATACTACTGGCATAGCTTTTTATTATCTAGTTATGTACGTCCAGCCTTCAAAATGAACAAAATTTGGAAGTTGATTACAGAATCAAAAGTTAAATATAGAGGTGACAAATTATTTTGCTTCTCACTAACAGTCAATATATATTAAACTGTATACAATAAAATACATCAATAATAACTATTTGTCAAAAATGGTGTGATCTAGGCTAGCACCAAAAACAAAAATGGCAGAAAAATAAGTACGAAGTCATCTCCAAGTCAATGTTTCAAGATGCATTCGCGCAGTTGAGAGGTAAGATTAATAAATGCTTCTTCTTTGCAAGGAATAGTGAGACCACCCATTGGATGATTGTAGCCAAACTCTTCCTCAGCTCGATTTAACAAATCAACAAATGCAGGATGGTTTAAGTAAGATATTGGAACCACAAAACGCTTCTTCTGAGATTCTCCAACATAGACAGCTACATGTCCCTTTGGAACATTGGAATGATTTCTACTATGTAGATGCTGTGATGATGACTTGAATATCTTGTTTGCATGAAGAACCATAAATGGCAGACGAATACCCATAATCAATATGATCTTGTAGATTAATTTGAATTAAAGATATGAAGAGACAGAAAGAATGCAAATATATATATAAGAAGATGGTGCAGTAGTAGTAGTAGTAGTAGATCTTGTAACAAACAATAATTTTGGAAGTGAATGCTTAATTTGGCTTTCTTGTAGTAGATATTTATACTAACTACTATAGTATACTGCACTACTACAAGTGGTGTTGTGTAAGTAATGATTGAGACAGAGTGGGAAGCCATACATTTCCAGAAGGGATAAAATCATAATATTGATAATTGGTGGTGAGTCCAATTAATAAATTACTCCAAGTTATTGGGTATATGATATGGTGACAGAAAACTGTGGGCCCACTTTATGAAATTCAGAAAGAAAACTCACATGGTTGCACTGAGCAAGCTCAATTAATCTCCACTTCAAACTTGAATCTACCCATCACTCTGCACAAAACAGAGTGCTACCGTACACTGAAAACTATAAGGATCGTCACATCACATCACACGCTTGCATGTGATGGGGCTTTAAAGATAGATAGATAGATGCAATAAGCTAGCAAAATACCCTGTTGGTTAATTGCAGAAGCAGAAGCAGCCGCAATTAATCACACATCCATGCATATATCATATGTTCTTAGTCTTTTTCTGTCAATACTACTATATAAATAGCAAAGATAAGACAAGTCAGTTGACATAGTTCATCTAGATGATAACTCATGCACGTGGACTAGGTGGATCTAAGTACATGATTGAATTGGCGTCGAAATTCACCAAATCACAGTGAACCATTATGATGGTGATAAAAACAGCTATTTGTAGTTACAACAAAATGACAGTTATAATCGTCATTTTATCAAACTCACCGTTCTCTCGATTATTCAAACATACAATAAGATTATGTCAAGATATTTTCTACAACAAAAAGTACAAAAAGTGGCATATGCTACTTACTAACGAGGCTTTGCAAAGTATCAAAACCCAAATAGTTATAGAAGTTTCTTTATATGGTTTAGTAAATCTCACATTAGTGTTTTCGTATAAATATTTAGTATACATACCTAATTGGCCACGTTAAAATACCTGGTTACCTGCAAAAGTGTGAATCAACTTCTAATTTGATATTTGTTCTTTCACCTCTTGACCTTAACTTTTTTTTGTTACTATATTATTAGTGCAAAGTTTCCACTACCAATAGTTATGACTAATTTTTGTTGGGAAATCCCTTCTCCTCCCATCCCAACCGGATTTTTTTGATATGCATAAATTAAGAATTGAATTTAGTCACATGTTTAAATGGCTCAAATTCATTACCACCTAAACCAATTTATTGTTGGTTACTTACGGACGTTCAATACTATTTTATTTGATGTATAAAATTATAACAACTAAATAATATTGCTTCAAAAATGGTTTTCTAAATTCAAGAGAATGTTTATTGTCAAAACAAAGGCAAATATGCGGATTTGAATTCAATGCAGTCAGATTACAATTGTTTATGAATAGAAAATTCAAGCTTAAATTTTGGACCATCCGATATATAGTCGATTGGACTTAAGTCACTATATATCTTGTAACTACACAGAACCCTAATCCCAAATATGCATATAATATATTGTCAGAACAAAGGCGTGGGTGTGGCAATAATGTGAAAAATAGATTATTTATTTATGATAACACGTGTAAGAGACAGCAATGCAATGGCAATGTGATATACTATTACTAACCTAACCAGTACTGGAGTTCGATCCATCCCTCGCTCGCTCGCTCGCGAGCCGATCCTGAATTCTGTCAACAAAAATCAGAAGCTTATAAAAGGTACGGAACAGAGGGTTTTATACCTTGTTTGTGCAAGTAAAATTGGAATACTAATAGATATGTACCTGTTGTACTTACAAGTTACACACACCGTTGAATATGTAGAACTAGTGTCAGCCTCCATATTGCCACTGCCACTAATTACTTGCCCACCGTTTAATTTTCCATACTTGTTAGGGAAAAAAAAATAGAAATATAAATGATTTACTAATTGATGTGTTCTAACATTTTTATATTGTTAATCAACTATAATTGTAGAGTTAATAGCCAAGTCATTAGAATCTCGATCGGTTAACAAGTTTCTTACCTCACAGTTGAACTATAGAATCCTTTCACGTATAAATCAGAGATTTAACACAATTATTTGAGCTTTGTGTGGTGGCTAAAACTTATTTTGATACTCTCTTTAAGATTGTAATGGAGATCATTCAGAGAAAAATGATGAAAGAGGATAAAATTTATCTTACATCGCTATACTAATTATTAAAGTGAAGCTTCAACTAGCTAAAACGCTTTTCTCTAAGAAACGAAAAGGCTAATTTTTATATTAGGTTTGATCTCATAACTCTATACAAGTTAGGAAATGGATTTTCTAAAGTTGATTTTTGGTGCATTTATGTGCAGTTGAGTAAAATACTAAAATGGTGTTTATTTGGGTAAGAGAGAGAAAACAAAATTTTTAAAAAATAAACATATAAATTGATTTTGTCACATTTACATGCGACTTTGTGAAACCGCGGGAAATTTCAACAGTAAAGAATCCTTATTCTATAAGTTAAATGTCTCCTTTAATTTATATAGGTGAATGTGAGTTCGTAGTTTCTATCAAATTAGACTTAAAAAAAAAAAATAGTATCAAATTAAACTTAAACGATGTTAAGAGTTGATAATACGGTATTAGCGTTACGTATTTATTTATTTTAAGATAATTGTTTCTTTCTAAAATATTTTTTTTTCAAAAATCCCAATAAAACACAAGAACGATTTTTAGTTATCTTAATTGAAGTAACGAGCCTCAACTGGGAGTTTGTTATTTGAACTAGTCCACATGTTCTTCAAATGGATCAATTTAAGATTTATATAAGTCTCATTCTTCCCCAAAATTGCAAATGCCCAAAAAATTTCCTTCGTCTTCCTCAAATTCAAGTGATTCCGGGAATAATGGCTCAAGATTTCATTAGCAAGTGTCTTCCTCACATCCATAAGTGACTTAGGGAATCATAGAAAAGATAGACGTCTAAGTGTTGTTGTGAAAATGTGGTTTTTTGTTCGTAAGATTAAATTTTAGGTTAAAATACTTTGTCAAAAAAATGAGTAGTCTATCATTTTCTCACTCAAGTAATTCTTGCAGAGTTGTCAGTGAATAAAGAGTTGGTTTGGTGTAAATCAATTGAAAGTTTCTGAAGTTGGTAAACAACAGGTTACATTCAAATGATGATTTAACCCGCTGTGGATTGCTACATTTGGACTCTTCTTTATTTTTGTAATTTCTCTGGTCTTCTTTCTATAGCTCAAAATGCTGGACATTGAGAATAACCAATCATTTTTGGGTGCTTGTTTTCACAATCACATAAGTAATTTTGTGATTAAATTGACAAGTAGGCGACAACCAATGGTTTCAACTATAGAAAGAAAAACTTTTGCTCGTTTACATGCTATGGACGAGATTAGATTTAGGGTCTGTTTGGTTCAATTGAGAAGGAGGGGAGGGGAGGGGAGGTGAGGGGAGAGATTTATTATGTTGACAAAATTATCCTCATTTTTTTACTAAAATTCAAAATTATCCTTGTTGGAATATTAAAATTCTAGGTTTTATTTTTTTTTTTACAACAAAAAAAATTTAGGTTTTCTACTCATTAGATTTTTTTTTGTTATATATCCATTAAATTATTTTTTTGACGTAATATATCCATTATAATTTAATCTTTATTTTGAGTTTATAAGGTTAAGAGTAAAAAAGTAAATTACTTCTCCAAAATTTAAAATATTCCCTCACCTCCCCTCCCCTCCAAAAACTTCGAACCAAACGGACCCTTAGAGGCTTTTATAAAGTTCTATTTGGAAGTGATTCTCAATTATAGGTGGAAGCAATCTGTTTGAAGTGTAGATAAAATTCTGAATTTAGTTTAAATGTCTATAGAATTATGAATATTATATTTTTTTTTTTTGTAAACTTTGAGGTTAAATTTGCAAAAAAGACAAATAATTTTGGCGGCTCATGCTTGCAAGGACGATCGATTCGTTGATGGACTAATTTCTATAAATTTGAGATATTCCCATTTATATTGATTAATAAGAAGATGAATTAGTTTTTACTTAAATAAATAAAAGTAAAATGAGAAGATAATTCCCATTTATATTGTTTATTCTAATTCTAACTTTTTATTTTTTGGTACATTTTCAAAGAGGTACTTATTTCGTGTTTCAAAAAAAAAAAGGTTTTGTATAAATAAAAGAAGAAAAATAAAATCGTCGACAGCAGGGTTCGAACCTGCGCGGGCGAAGCCCAACAGATTTCAAGTCTGTCTCCTTAACCACTCGGACATATCGAGTCTGATGTTCTAAATACTAAGTGCAAACAATATCTTCAATATACAACTCACTCGCCGTTTGGGTATTCGCACCGTATGGTGGTAGGAGGCGAGTCGACGAACCGTTGCTGAGGAAGACGAATGAATTGAATCCCTTCTGTTATTGTCATTTCATTTAACTACTAGATGAAGCCACCAACCTCTACTGCAGAAGAATATTTATTTTTGTTCTGGTAAACGATGATGATGATGGGTTCATTTGTTTCAAAATCTCTCTTGTAAGTAAAAGTTAAACACTACTAACAGTGTATTGTACTGAAGATTGATTAATTCATTACTTGTTTCTTCTTCTTCTTCAAGTAATTAAATGTACTTAATTGTATAGGTTGGCATTTGGTTACGCTTTGCCCGGTTATGACTGCTTCAAAGCTATGGAGAACAACACCAATTCAGAGATTGACCCACTCATTTTTTGGTGCCAATATTGGTTCGTCTTTTTATTCATTTCATTCATATTTCATTTTTAATATTACTTTACATTTTATTCATTTGTTTTTACATAGGATTGTAGTTGCTTTCATAACTGTTGTTCAAGGATTCGGGGATACTTTCATTTCATGGTACAGTACAACAAACAACAACAATACAATTATGTTTTCTTTTTTTTCTATCCTCTTTATTTATTCTTCTCTTTTGTTTTTGAAGGGTACCATTTTACAGTGAAGCAAAGTTGGGATTTTTTGTGTATCTTTGGTATACTAAAACCAAAGTAAGTAGTGATTTACATGATAATATCTGCACTTAATTTGATGATCTGGTTGTTAATTAAATTGTTTAAAAGTTGTTAATTAATTGGCAGTGCTTCGTGACTTATTAATTCAGGATAATGTTGGTCTTTACAATTCATTCATCCGGCCTTACATGGTGAAACATGAGAAAGAAATCAATGATAGTTTGTTAGAGTTGAATGTCAAGGCTATGGATTTTGTAGGATTTGCTTGGAATAAGGCTCTGATTTATGGCCAAAAACTATTCACTACTATTCTTCTAAATAATGTTGTTATTACTTCTCACCAGGAAACACTGCAGCCTCATGCTCATCAGGTTCATATGGACAATCAAAATTGTAATTCTTGAGGTTATGAACCAGATTGTGTAGCAACACTAGCAATCTAGGATACACTTGTCAATTTATATTTTTAATGTACATTTTTCAGTAAATTACAAACACTTCTTAGATGGGCCCATGTCATTGTTCAATTAGTTTAGGTGTATAACATTTTTAGAATTGCTTCTCTCTGTCTTCTGAAACAACCCTTATTTTTTATTTTTTTGACGAAATCACCCCTTTCCCGATGTACATATCCAGACGGAATCTAAAATCATTGGATATATTACTGAGGTGTTAAAAGCTAATGTCTTTATAATTTTATTTTTACAGAGATGATCTAGACTATGTGAAAAATAAGAGGAATAAAAAAGTTAAATGAAATATAATGAATCTGATTAAAAATGAGTAGAAACTTCACATCAGGTAAAACAAACAGGATTTGTGTTTTTTCAGCACATGTTGTGTTGTGCCCACTTGCTCTTTTGCTTTGACACTTGAATGATATAATTGACCTTTATATAGTATGACTTTCTTTTGGGAACAGTGTGGGGACACAGTTCACACCACAATATTGCTGATTAATTCTCCTATTGTTGAACTTGTTAAACTAAAAACCCACTCATAGAGAGAGACCAAAGAGTGACAGTGTTGGAGACAAGGCATATTAATTTGTTGCTTGAACACTAAATCAGTGGATAGTTGATACCTTCAAACAAGCCACAAGAATCAGAATCAGTGGATGGAGAATAGTTTGTGGGGCAACCAGAACCTGAAGAGGAATGGGGAGGTTCTTGATGGCTCCAACATTATGGAATTGGTTGGAAACGAGCAAGGATTCAGCAAGTTTGTCGACAACAAGTTTCATGAGCTGGATAAGGATAGAGATGGGGAGCTCTCCTTGAAGGAACTAGAGCCTGCGGTTGCTGACATCGGTGCTGCTCTTGGTTTGCCTGCTCAGGGAACTACTCCTGACTCTGATCACATATACTATCAGGTTTAATTACATTTTCCAATTTCTCTCTTTTCTTTTTGATTGGTAATCTATGTATGTAATTGAAATGTTTGTCTGGTACGAATTGTGTCAAACCGGCTTTCTATGAAGATTGATGTAAGGTGTTAGTTACTCTTGAGTGTCTTTTGCTTTGGCTTAAGTTTTGGCAGTATTACAAATTCTCTTATTTTAATTATTTCCATAATAATATTATATTATCATGTCTAAACAAAAATACTTAAATGACTTATATGATAAGGTGTTCATTAGTAAAATAAAAAAATACTTAAAACTTGAAGAAGCAGTCTGAACTTGAAATAAAAAGACTTAAATGATTATTTGTTTTTTAAAATTATTTTTAATGTGATGTTTTTCAGAAACTGTATCCTAAAATTTTGACTACTAGCTGGCCCCAGATGTATCCAACCATATTCATGATAACATGGTCGGTCCCGTGGGAATATGCTTCTCTGTTGCAATTACTTGACCCTGCTCTATTTTGCTTTTCATTGCCATTTTTCTTCTAATCTACTTGGAGGCAGAATCTGGTGACCTATTTGTTTAAGTTTAACATCTAGTATATGCTAAACCATTTGATGGTTCATACTATTTATTCTTTGAACTTGAAGCATGCTTCATTACTACTGAAAAACTTGAAAATGTATAGTTTAGAGTAAACTATTAATTAGAGTGATAAACATTGGTCTGCTATCATTGATTCATAGTTAATGATGAACTCTAGGGACCCAAATTACTAGTGCTAGCTGCTATCTGAAATTAGTGCTTGTGTGTAAAGGCAGAGAGAGGTGATCTTTAAATGGCATTCTTTTGGAAAAAGCAAATGGCTTACCTAACAATATTGCTAAAGATGGCCAAACAGGAATAAAAGAAACCTTAGCCACTGGGGTAAAAAAATAGAGACAATATGATTATATATCTATCAATGATGTAATCAGATATTTGATTTTTGGACCCAAATTTTCTGTCACCATGAACCTATGCAATCATTAAATCAGCAAGTCACTACCATTTGATCAAAATCAGACAACTTAAATCTTATTTACCAAATTTAAAATGCGAGCTGTCTGATTTTAATCGAAAGATCCTGACCTGATGATGTTTCATGATAACTCAAATTTTGAGTTTGTTGTTTCATTTTTTTGTAAAGGTGTTGAATGAATTCACCCATGGTAAGCAAGAAAAGGTGAGCAAGAGTGAGTTCAAAGAGGTTCTGTCAGACATTCTATTAGGCATGGCTGCTGGACTGAAGCGAGACCCAATTGTTATACTCCGTATGGATGGGGAAGATCTCCTTGAGTTTCTTAATGGTCCAAGTTATGATGAAGAAATGGCATCCATATTCTCTCAGATTCAAAACTCTAGTACATCACTTCGCGAACTTGTTATTGAAGCTTTTGGAAGACTCAATGTTGATCGAGGAATCCCTCCTACGTCAGATTCTTGGGTAATAGATTGTCTTATGCAACCATTCTTTTGATTGAACATTATTAAAATATATGTCTACATCAATTTAATTAATGCAAGTATATCCTATCTTGTCTTTTTCTCCACTTAGGTTTTTAACAACATTGTGGATCCGGCACTGTTGTCTCAAGCTTTGGATAGACCTGTTACTGATCAAGAGACTTTTATGGAAGAATTCAAGAAAGTGGCATTGAGTGTGGTTAATTGTCTTAAAGAGAAACCAGTCATTGTCGCCCACAGTGAAAATACCTTTGATGGAAGTGGTGTCAAGAGACTCTTATCCAACAAGTTTGAATTAGACAAGGTTTTATTTTTAGTTCACTGTCATATACTGTTATGTTATTTTGACACAAATTTAACATCAAATATAGATGGTAAACTATTATATGAAAAATACCAATCTAGCTAGCTATATCTCACTTGATGCAGACGTTGAACACTGTTTTAGAGAATTTGCCAAAAGATCGAAAAGGAAATATATCAAAGGACTCTTTGCGGGTGACACTAGATGTGGTGTCTCCATCTGCTGGTTTACCTCCAGTTGGTGCAATTGAAGAGGTATGTTATTGTTGCCAGTGCATACTAGTCACTATGTCCATCCACAATGTTACATATGCTTTAAAAGAATAGATATTTATGGAAAAATATGACACTTTTAAGTAAATTCTAAAAAATCATCAAAGTTGATGCCGTGTCTTCCTCTGAACCTGTTATTGAAGACCAATGTGTTTGATTTTTACAGATGGATAAGGTTATTAGTGAAGCTTTTAAGATGGTGAACAATGCAGATAACAAGAGTGTGATGATTAAAGAAGAAGAGTTCAAGAAAATTTTAAGTGAGATACTGGGGAGTATCATGTTACAGTTAGAAGGAAGTCCCATTGCTATTTCTTCAAATTCAGTTGTACATGAGCCTTTAAGCTCATCTACTACACTGTTGCACCCAGAATATGTATAATAACCGATCGATCAAGTATATGGCCGGTCAAAAACTAAGTACAATATTTATTTATTTATTTACTTATGCAAATTGTTACCTGCATCATACTTAAGTGTAAGTGTTGTTGAGTTCAAAATAGTTGTTTGTCTTGTTACTTGTCATTTTAAAATACTAATGAAGGCTTAGTTTTTTATTTTTTGCACTAATATACATACCATTGCTTTTCTGATGCATTTTAATTCTTGAGCTGTAAAAAAAAAGTTGGCAACTGAAGAATCATTTGGCAATTGGAATATGTTGTATGAGATGAGAACAGTTGGAATCCTTGGATATGTAGTGGCATATCGTATAAATCTAGGACATGGATCAGTTTTGGGCACAAACTAGGGAACATATGCCCTTTGTAGTAATCTCCTGGTTGAAGAATGATAATTGTTATTATGATTTGAAATTATTTTAAAGTGAAAACAATTCAAGTATATAGAGTGCACACGTGAGTATCACTAAGTTTAGAAATTGTGTTAACGTCAGCCTGACAGCCTCCTTTGTTCAACCGTTTCTGTTAACAAGCTTATTGTTGTCATGTTGTACATAAGCATATAATTTCATTAAAGCATGGGCACAAAAATTGGCATCAAGATAAGAGTGACACATACACCTTCACCTTCCAATCTAATTTAAGGAATTTCCCAATCCTCTGCATCAAATTCTACCTCTTAGAAATTAGGTTATACATAATTCAACTTCTACATAACTAGTTTGTAAGACGAGGGCTATCATTCCTAGGTCATATTTTATCCAATTTAACGCACTTCATCTTTTAACGAGTTTGCCTAACATAAGGTAAAAATAATCTCACATTACTTAGGAATCATACAAAAGATAGTTTATAAATAACACGTGCATTCGTCTAACCATCAAGGCGCACAAATTGTAAGATCTTACACACAAGACTCTAAACAGACAATACCTAAAAAGTATGGTGTCGACGTGTCGTGGACTTTAGGCCACAGGTACAATATCATATATGCATTGTGTAGCTTGTTAGCATGCATTTAGAGTATAATCCTTCTATAAATATATTCTGGCAATAATAATATGAGAATTTGTCCTGTAATGATGAATCATAAATAGCTGATATTTCCAATGATCCCTTGTTTGATCCGAGTAATATAATAATATTATTATACTCCAAACAATAGTGGATAACGGGCTTCTCTATATTATTTCACTTGACTTGACACACAACTTGTTAATATAACACATTCTCTACCTCATATGTTTTGTAGAAAAAAAAATGGTGCTGATTATTCATCATGTATATCCTCTTTCGGCACTCAAGTTGATTTTGTTGATTACTACTCTCTTCACTTTATCAGGTGCTGCGTGCACTTCTCCTCCTTTTTCTACTAATTCTATACTGTTGTTGCTATTTAGTTGATTTTTTTTTCTTTGCTCATTTCTTAGTCCTAACACTTGTATGCAGATTGCTATGACCCTTTGGATCCAAATGGGAACATTTCTATAACTTTTGACATTAACAACCGTGTAGACAACAATGGATATATGGTCAGTAGTCAAGACTCGGTACAATCACATGCGTGTTTGGTTGTACGGTGATAAAAATCGGTTTTGAATGAATTGATTATGTAAAACTGATTCAAGATAGAAGTGAATTATGTTTGTATACATAATTACAGAAAACCAAATGTAGAGGCAAAAACTTGAAACTGATACCAAAAATACATTTAGCAGCTTAACAATTATTATTTTGATTTATTTACATACAATATAAAATTACATTGAAGCATAACTACGGTGAGTGACTGTTGATAACTATTAATTTTGATCCACAGGCAAGGGTGACTCTTGAAAACTATCATCAATATCGGCATGTAGACAAACCAGGGTGGAAACTAGGATGGACATGGGCTAACAATGAGGTGATATGGTCAATGAGTGGTGCCATTGTAACTGATAGAGGTGATTGTTCATCTTACGGTTCTCAGATGCCACATTCATGCAAGAAAGATCCAATCATAGTTGATATAGCTCAAGATGTTACACAAAACAGGTCAGACGGTTGTTGTCGCGGTGGCCGCCTCTCTGCACGTGCCGTTGATTATTTCAATTCATTCTCTTCATTTGAATTTGAAGTAAGAAATGCGGGGGGAAAGGAAAATTCACTCGGACAAGCACCTAATAATGTTACATTTATGGCACCTGGTCCTGGTTACACTTGTAGCCCTTTTATGCTTACTGATCCCTCAGTGTCCTTAGATTTAGGAGGACAAAGACAAGTTCCAGTTGCAAGTAAGTTTATTGTTAGGCATCGTTCATCGTTGATAACATATATTCTTTCAACGATTTCCTTGCTTCACATGGATTCTAAATTAGTATATATGCATTTTGCACTGCAGAAACTTGGAAGTCAACATGTACATACTCCAGTTTCTTGGCAAACAAGTCACCAGTATGCTGCGTTTCCCTCTCAACATTTTACAATCCTATCATCACACCATGCCGTAATTGCACTTGTGGTGGATGCAGGGAAGCAGATAAAAATACACTCTCTTGCATAAGGTATTATCGCTGTTAATTAATCTCATTAATTGTTTGTTTCCTTAATTAGTTTGTTTTGTTGTGTGCTTACTTGCTGCTAATTAATTATGTAACCAGGCCAGGTGATCCTTTGGGAGGGTCGAATGATGAAAACAACATAATTGAATGCACTGACCATATGTGTCCGATTCGAGTCCATTGGCATATCAAGAACAATTATATGAATCAGTGGAGAGTGAAGCTTACAATTTCTAACTACAACTTCAATAGAAACTACTCTAACTGGAATGTGCTGATTCAACATCCTGGTTTCAACAAAAAAGCAACAACTTACAGCTTCAATAGCACTAAACTTTCGACTCTTGGGATCCAAGGTAATTTCTTACAATCTATTCAACGAACACTGATTCTTTGTTTAGTAGTTTTTTTGTCTTTGCCTTTCAACTTGTAGTTGCAGGGGAAATGACGGATAATTCAGAGTTCAGACGAGAGGTAAAAAAAAGTCCGACCAAAGATTTTATCAACAAGGGATTAAAAATAATTCGACTTAAACTGAAACTTATTAATTGTTCTTAAAAACTGACCAATTATGTAGTTTGTTTCCAGTTTTGAATAAATTGATTGATGAATTTATATATAGTGATTAAGAGATAAGGTTGTTTATGGCAGATGATGGAGTTGCTCTATTTTGGGGGATAGATTATTACAACAGTGAATTATTGCATTCTGATAAGGATAGAGTTGGTTCAGTGACAACAGAAGTACTAATGGAAAAAGATCCAAGTTCCTTCACATTGCAAAACGGATGGGCATTCCCAAGAAGAATTTATTTCAACGGCGAAAACTGCGACATGCCTTTACCTGACACATTTCCTATGTTACCAAATGGTAGCTCCAGTTTAAGGCCTAATTGTCTTACTTTCAATCTTTCATTAATTTGTTTATTATTACTTATCCTATTAGTACTCAAGTTGTAATAGTCTATCACTCCTTTGGTTTTGATTTTGAACACTGACTACTTAGTTGCACATTAGTTTCTAGCTAGTATCGTAATTCCTCAATTTTGAAGGATCCATTCCATTGTGTTTTGTATTTGTAATACATGTATGTATGTCCTTCCATGTGCAAGGAATCCAAATATATATATCACGCGAGCAATGCTTAATTAGACACAACCCTAAATAATACATGTTAGGCACACACATAAAAGTTTGAAAAAATTAATTGAAAAGATGATGGAGTGATGTTAAATTATATGACTAAATTGTTTTAAATTTAAATTTTCTCATTTGTGTGTGCACCTAAATAATTATTAGTTGGGGTTGTCCCTATATAAGAACTAGACTTTGACCGTGCGTTGCACAAATTTAGTTGTACGATAGATATATGATTTTTAAATTGCAAATAAAAAAATAAAATAAAATCTAAACATAAATATATTGAAACTTAAAATAGGTTGAACAAATGGAACTAAACAATATTAATATCATACATAATAATCATTAAAATTACATATAAATCACATAAATAGGATAACAATTGATAAACTACTAAGTATGGAAAAAAAAATTGTAAACCACATCGTCGGTTATTAATATCTTTAATCCTTTCCTCGATGTAACTTTTGATAATGCAACATATAGTTGTCCATGGTTAGAAAATGGACCGAGGACGATAGATTCCGACATATGTAAGTGATTGACCTTGACTCTTGTTTATAGTCATAGCAAATATGACCCCATTGATGGAAATTGTTTTCATTGAAATTTGAAAGGAATTTTGTTATCAGATGGAGTCAATGATAATCTTGGAATAAAAACTTTATGACCAATATTGCTTCGAGTTATAACCTTACCTTCAAGGACGTATCTTCCCATTCTTGTAATTATCAATCGGGTCCATTGCGCAATCCTGTACTGTGCCACGACCCGACTCGGAAAAACTCTTGTGTGCATTGACGGGCTTGCCTTGCTTATGCTTGTAGGATGAGAAAATTAGTAATCATCATTTTGTGTTTACTGAATGATCAAAAAATAAAATGCCAAATATTTTCAAGAAAATAATAAACCTGATATTAGAAATCTTTAAAAAAAATGGGCTAATCAAATAAAAAATCAAAGCATAAGTGAATCCTTAAATTTTTTGTTTTCAAATTGCTTAATTGGATACAATCCAATGTGTTAGTCACTTTTAGAGGAACATTTAGACAGTGCAAAGAACAATTCAAATTAGAAATGAAATCTTGAAACATGGTACTTAAATTTAGAATCACTATATAACCTGAGTCAAATGAAGTACCAAAATGTAGAGGAAATTTGTGATACTGATACATATAGTAGTTGTATGACTGGAATTGAGACATGCAGCATAGGGAACAAAGCTAAGGGAAATCCTATACTATTTAAAAGGGCACAAGTTATGGCGCATAAGCCATGTTTATGCACCGTGAATAAATACCCAAAATTGTTTAGCGCATCCCCCCTAGATTTCTAGTGCACCCCCCATATTTTTAGGGGGTGCGTTAGAAATTTGGGGGGTGCGCTAGAAATCTGGGGGTGCGCTAAGTAATCTGGGGGGTACGCTAAGCAATCTGGGAGTGCATTAAACAATTTTTATTATTTATGCACGGTGCATAACGAAAAAGCTTATGCACCATAACCACTCCCATTTAAAAGTGGTAAGTAAAAATTATAAAAAACATTCATACATACGGAAAATGGTAACAATCCTAGATTATTTTTTTGAGATGATTAAGGATTAAATCTATCAATTTCTTTTTGACCCAAATATTGAAAGCGGTTCAAAATAGAACCTTCTTCAAAAGGTAAGAAAAATAGTGGAGTGGGTGTGAGATTGGGACATCTAGAATAACTGCAATCATATGACTTAACCTGGAAAGGAAGTAAACAAACAATCAAGATGTAGAAAAATAATTAGAAATATAGGACAACACTGTGTAATGATTTGGATGTTCAGATAAGTTCTAAACACATCAAGCTTGGTGTTTGGGTTATATACGATTTTTTGAGGCTGCATTATGTAACCTCCATCAAGTATGGATTATAATATTGAACGATTTCAATCAATATAAATACTGTTTAAATTTATAGGTATGACAGTTTGGATTTGCTGTAGAGTATACTAAATTTGCATGACATTTAAATTTGACAGTGTTTAGGCATGACATGTTTAAATTGATACTATAAAGATGCTAGGTTTAAATTTGCTTATAACTAACTATCATATCCCATACATCAAGCATATCTCAACCTGCCATGAGAAAAAAAAGAACAATCATGTGATGATAGTCTCTACCTAGCAAATTTAAATTATAGTTATTGTTATGACACTTACATTGATGGATTCAAGAAACTAAAAAATAAAACTACACAAAAAAAAACTAATACAAATAATACATGTTAGGCACACACATAAAAGTTTGAAAAAATTAATTGAAAAGATGATGGAGTGATAGCTTATTTTTGAGTTTATGCAAACAACTTATGCAATTTTTATGTATTATTATAAGTTTTTCAAGGTAGTTTATGATAAAATAGCTTATAAAAATTCAATTTTCACTAGTTTGAACTTATAAAATAGCATAAAACCTAATTTATATTACATAAGCCGTTTGCATAAACTCAAAAATAAGTTAGGCCAAACGGAACCTAAATTATTTTATATTTAAATTTTCTCATTTGTGTGTGCGCCTAAATAATTATTAATTGGGGTTGTGCCTATATAAGAATATCACGCACTAAGCATTTGGAATATCATACTATGGTCCATTTTTTATAAGTTTTAAGAGACATGAATTTTGGTGTTGTTTGGAATAGTTCTTTTTGACCAAATTTTTTTAGACTAACTTGAATTGTTTGACCTTTGATTATGACTTTTTTATTATTATAGAAAACATAAAAGATGATTTATTTTTATTATTTTATTGGATTAGAGTTAAACTATATACAAGTTCGTTTTCTACTATTGAATTGAATCGATAAATGACACTATATTTTATTTAGTTCAGTTCAAAATTTCTAATTGTAAAAATAAATAAATTTATGCACGAAATAACATTTATATCACTTGTAGTATTTCATAGAGGCCACCACATAAAAACAAAAAATAGTGGAGTTACTTGGTAAAAAAAAAGATTAGGGGAGTTACTTTTTTTATATAAAAAATTGTGACTTGGCTCGGTAGCATGAGCAACTTTTAATTTATTATGAGCAGATGCTATAGATTCAATAAGTTCTTGCTAATAAGCACGCCCCTTATACAAAAAAATTATATAAAATAGTGGAGTTATTACTCTTACTATACTAACATTGTTGCTGACTAAAAAAAATAGTTTAGTGGTTAGAAATTATATCTTAAGATAAATAAGTAAAATAACAAAGATTCGAATTTCGGCTCTTACATATATAATACAATAAAAATATTATTTTAGCAAAAAAAAATTAGATCAATGAATTTTTAATTTTTTTTTACGGAAATTTTATTTTTGAAATTACTTTTTTGACGGGATGAATGAATTGAAAAGTGGTAAATAAGGCATACTACTGGTATACCGTATAGCATAGGAAATAGTCGATCTGCAAAGAGAATCAAAACGAAACTTGACTGAGTGACTGCTGCAATGGCTGCTGAGCAATCCGGTGGTGAACAGCCCAACAAACCCATTTCCAACATCGTCATCGTCATTGGTATGTCTTTCTTTCTTTTTCATTTGATTATTCTGTTAATTACTAGTAATTACTAATGTTGATTGATTGATTGATTTATTTCGAATATAATAATATACTATCTCATCATCAGCTATGCAGACGGAGGCTCAACCTGTTGTCAATAAATTTGAGCTCATCGAAGATCCCAACTCTCCGTTAGTCTTTTCATCCTTACTGTTACTTAGGGTTTAATATCATTAACTACTACTTTTTTTCTTTAAACATATCTTTTTAATTTAATTTAGATGTACCTATTATTAAGCACATACTCCAACACGGACACACTCTGTTAATATGTTGTCAATTATACCATACCATAATCAAAATATATATACGTGCATCTGATTTGAACAACAATTAAAATAAGATATCATGATGATACTTAAGTCTTTCACTTTCATTTATCTACTACCATAAAACTAAATGATATGTAATCAAATTCAATATTTTTAACTCTATCCGTCATTGATCATTATTGCTTCCACACGTACGTGTCTTAGACGTGTCCAACGAATATATACTTATCTGAATTGCCGGACGCGTGTCATGTGGGTGTCAGACACAGCGACACGTCTAGTCTCAAAGGTTTCCGTGCTTCATAGCTTTGAAGTCGGAACCAACCCTACCTCAATTAAGAATTTTCGCAGACAATCTTTTTTTTATATGTACAAAATGCATCTTTGCTATTCGTGTGTTTAGATTGATTCGGGTGTGTGCACAATGTTGCAGGTTTCCACAAGGCGTTCCTTGGGTACGTTATCATGGGAAATACAAAGATCTCAATATAAACTTGATTTGGCCTGGAAAAGATCCATCTTCTGGTAAGAATACCTTTTCTTTTCAAATTATTTCATATCACACCACTTCCGAGTTCCAACAAACAAGTTCTAGGTATTCGGCAAGGGTAGACAACTTTCAATATATATCACTATTCCGAGTGTTCGGAAGTAAGTAAGCGGCAATTTGTTTTTTATTGATAAATCTAATTTGACGAGTCTTGATTTGACCCATTTCTTCAGGGGTTGATAGTGTCGGCACAATATCGTCTGCTCTTGTAACATATGCTGCTATTCAAGCATTGCAGCCCGACTTGATCATAAATGCTGGCACTGCTGGGGGCTTCAAGGTTGCTACTCTCTTCCCTTCTTCTTAGCAGTACTGTTATTGTAGCCGTTTTTCATGTTTTGTACTCCAAAATGCCTGTATGTTGTTTTATTCCTCACTTTTTTCTCAATTTAGCTAGCTTCGGTCCTATTTCCTTTGAAATTGTTGTGCCCTTTTCATTTTGTAGGCATTAATGTTTATGGTCTGATACATATTTTCATTTATATACACTGGCGGTGGTGTTTATACCATTTTTCTGAATAAACGATTCAAAGGAAAAATTGCAATGACTTTGTAATCAATGATAAATAATGTTTTTTTTCCTGCTTAAAAAGAGCAAGGGATTTAATCTTTTATACCTCTCAATGAATATTGAAGGAATAACATGCATAATCGTAAGGTATACAATTTATAATTGATTCTGAAATTATGAAACATCAGCTCTTGCAATTGGATCAAGAATCCCGATTTTTGAATATGAGTAAACGATCTAGGGAGTAAGATATAGAAAATTTGTTTCCAATCGTAACCAAACCTTCCATTTGTTATCATTTCTTTTTTTTATAGGAGAGATTGAAGGTAAATAGCTGTTAAACGATTTTTTAGTTTACTAGAAGCACCATGTTTTCTAAATAGTGTTAATTAATGGATTTTTATTTCAGGCCAGAGGAGCTAGTGTTGGTGACATTTTCATTGCATCAGATTGTGCTTTTCATGACAGAAGAATACCTATTCCTGTAAGTGTTGTGTCCCATTCCTGTGAGTGTTGTATTATTCCTGTTAGTAGCTCTTGGTTTTTTCTTTTCCTCTCTTTTCTATACATGAAAAACCAAGGCTATGAGAAAGACTTAAATGAATTGAATAACATATTGTTATCGATTTTTTAGTTTATTTTTTACGTATGCGTATTAGTTGGGGAGGGAGTTATGAAAGGGGGTACCCTTTGTCTAGTTTTGGTTTTTGTTCTTTCTATACTTTATCCTCATGTTTCCTTGCAGTAATAGCATTCTCTTATCTAAGAAATAATTATGAAATCTTTTGAAATGATATACATATCCTTCTTTTATAAGAAATGAGAAAGTAAGAGTAAAGTGGTCGTCCTTTTATGTCATTTATTACTGTATCTAAAAGTATGTCAAGTCTTGTTTTGAAGGATTTCACTGTGTTGGCAAATAAATCAAGCGGATTCAATACCATAGTTTTTTTGTTTTTGTAAATCTTCCAATTGGCCTAGTTTCCTAATTTCCAAAGAATACTCTTGTTATTATGATTTACATTAAAAATATTTTAAGAATTTTTAGTTTGATAGCTTTATCATTTGAGTTTGATAGCACCAACATACTTTACTGGCAAAATGAAGCATCAATAATAATGCCGTCTTTTGCAGGTTTTTGATCTGTATGGAGTTGGCTCACGTAAAGCCTTTGAAACACCCAACCTTGTAAAGGAACTTGATCTAAAGGTGAGTAATATCTGCTAAACTGTGTTTATTCAAAACAAATATTCCATTATCTATTATTTCTTGCTTCTGCTGACACCATTGCTTGAGTAGCGTGTGTGTGTGTGTCTAAAGATAACCTGGTAATATATAGCTCCTGACATAGCATGGTCTAGGGAAGGGTTAGATCCATTGAGGATTTATTGTAGATAGTCTTATCTTTTCGTTTGCGAAAGGTTGATTCCATGACTCAAACATGTGATTTGACCTTCACAAGCACACACATATTATAAAGAAAACTCTAGATTGTTGGTAGTCTTATTTTAACTTCAGATTGTCAGCCCAAATTCTTTAGCATCACATGTTGTCATCCAAATTGGATACCATTTGTTTTTTTGACAGAGCCAAATTGGATACCATTGTTTACCCAGATTAACTGGATTGAAGGACTGCCCATGCACTTTGTGAAGTTTGTGCCTTTGAGTGCAACAATTATATCCCTGTTGTTTATGATTGTCTTGGCTTGATGTTTTGACTAGGATATTTCTTCATTTGTGAGTAATTATTCTTACCGACATCTTATATATGCAGTGACCTAAGGGATCAAATTCGAAGCAAGACCTAATAATGTGCAATTGTGCATACACTGTATGCAAAGCCTAGTTTTTTAATTGGTTAGCCTTATATAAACAGATTCTGCTATTAGAATGGAGTGTTAAATGTTTTATTCATTCATTTTTAATATGAGTTAGCCATGCTCGCTTACAATATAAATCATAAATGAATGAAAAAAGAAGATACACCGTATTATTAACATGTGGGAAAATTTATTATGCTACCGGGGATTGGCTGTTATTTTTTTCAGGTCAATAAAGCATTTGTTTCTCTTTGTCATTACTTATTACTACAGTCAGGCTTTAGACACAGAAGGGTCCTACTTAGAAACATACTGTTCAAACAAATCAAGATGTATTTTGTTTTGCTTTATGGTTGCCCAATATCATTTCATTGATTATTTTATTATTCAAGCAAAACTGAACCTTCAACGACATTTGTACGTATTTCAGGTGGCTAAATTGTCTACTGGCGACTCTTTAGATATGACAGAGCAGGATGAATCATCAATCACGGCAAATGATGCAACTGTTAAAGATATGGAGGTACGCATTACATAGTTGTTTTCTAGGAAGTTGGAACATTTGGTTCATTTATTTAGGATGACACGATGAATCTGCATATTCTAAGTAACTAAAAGTTGTTTATGTTGCCGACCTTTTGATCAAATATTCTACAGGGAGCAGCTGTTGCTTACGTTGCCGACCTTTTGAAAGTTCCTGCAATTTTCGTAAAAGCTGTGACTGATATCATCGATGGTGACAAACCAACTGCTGAAGAATTCCTGCAGAATTTGGCTGCTGTAACTGCTGCACTTGATCTGGCTGTTGAAAAGGTCATCAATTTTATTAATGGGAAGAGCATATCTGAACTTTGACAGCCTAATTTCAGCTTTCCAAGTTTTGTTATATGCAATTGTACACTATCACAATTGATTCAAAATTTGTGAGATTTAAGCAAAAATAGAAACGTGTAAACTGAGAAGGATATTACAGTTGCGACCTCACCTCTCCCGTTGTATAAGTTATTTGGCCAATATTGTGTCATTCATTGTAAACATGTATAATGACATCCGCGGAATTTATATCTCCAGACTCCAGTTATGTTTTATGTATACTCCTGCAGGGGACGCAATCATTTCTCACACTAGTTAGTACTCCATAAACAGCAATATATGGCACTGAAATTAAAACATAGGAAAGAGTTGCAAAATAGCCAAGTATTTTAGAGTGAAAATTGAGGGAATATTATCAAGTTGAGTTTAATCTGAATCCGCTTAAAAACTTAAAGTGTGTTCTTTATAATTATACCATTGAAGATAGTTTATGATTAAACAAACAAAGTATTAATGAAAGATGATATTTGAAGTTATCGGTGAGACATATGCACCGGTTGGTGATTGAATCTAGGACCACAAATGGTTAAACGACTCAAGTATCTACCACTTGTGTCACATTATGTTAGTATCTCGGCCGGTAATATTTAAAGTGTGTTCTTTATGCTCAAGATAATTAAAATTATTAACTTATTTATTTTACCCATTAAAATCAAATTAATTTTCAACGGCCGGTAATAAAAAAGATGTTTTTTTTATTCTAACTATTTTAAAAAACATACAAAATTTTCAAAATTCTTGAAAGCTTCTTCCAATGATCTAGCGATGCAGAAGCAGAAACATCTTGATTCTTGATAATCCTAGAGGAACTGCAGACTTCCACAATGAAAAATGTTATTTGAATATCAATTTTCAAACAAAAATATGACAATTTACGTATCAGTGCCATTTTTTGATTTTTTAAATATTTTTGCACGTTTCTGGAATCGTGTATAAAGAGAGGTAGAATACAAGTGTCTACTTTTGCACGTTTCAGGAAGTCTCACATCAGTTGCAGGAAGTCTCACATCAGTTGCAAGAAGATCAGAATATGTGTTTACTATAAGTAAGAGGCAATCCACACCTTACAAGCCTCTCAATATAAAAATCTAAGAGTTTTATCTCTTTACACACACGCAACATCTAGCCATTCTTGCTTGTTGCTCAAGGTATTTTCATTCTCCCTCTTTTTCAATTTTACGATCTTCATAATGGGATTCTTGCCTTTGAAACTGTTATATGATGGCTGCAAATATTTCAATCTTGTACAATTTTTGTTTTGGGGGTTAGGGTTCCAAAACTTTTAAATTGTGATGGATGGAATTAAACCCTAGACACTAACTCGGTGCTTCTTTTGTTTTCAAAGGCTTAGAGTGAATGTCAATTCCTCTTGTAAGGGCCAATTTCAATTTCTCCGTGTGATTTGGTATCTAGATAGATGCGATATGGTCACTATATGTTTACTGTTAGACATTCCATTAGTACTTCATCTTTGTAAATTCCATTTCCTTGCTGCAATTGATTCACTAACATCAATAATCAAAACTGTTATTAGATTTGTATGTAACTGATGATTGGTGTCTTTATCACTAACTAACAACTATTTCTATTCGTATTAGTTGTGCCCTGTTGGAATTTCAAGGAACGGTGCCAGAAGCCAACTCTCTTCCGAATTGTCGCCTTCTCACAAGTGCAAATGGGTAATTCAAATCACCTATTTTTAATTTTACCAAACAATTCTATGTCTATTTTTAATTCTTGATTGTCTTTGTTTAAGATTAAGCAGCTGAAAGTGAAAGTAAGTTTGCTCAATGTTGTAATGTTGAACTATTAATATGTTCTCTGCGGTTGAATTAATTTTGGTTAACATGCACCCCGTCCATCTGTCATGATTGTTTAGACATTGATTTTAGAACCATTTGAACATGCATTTCTTTTTCCTTTCATGTCTTTATGAAAATGCAAACTCTTGATTGTTGATGCACATAAGTTGGTTATGTTTTGGTTGGGATTGTTTCTAAACTTAGTCCATGTTGCTATTCCTCCAGGATCCACAGAAAAAAATGATCGACGTTTCTTAAGTGACTTGCCACGCCCTCTTGGACTAGGTCCACCTTTTTCAGGTCAGTGGAATCTTTATGCTCAAAACCTCACAAGGCGCATGAACTGCCATTCTAACACTTCTCGGGGGATTCCATTCTCAACCACAAAATATGTAGCTGATTGATTGGGGCGTGAACATATTTAGCCCATTTCATTCATAATTATTTTAGTATATTGATGTCGACCTTTAGTGATTTCTTATTTCATTCATATTTGGCCTAGCAATAAAGATAATGACTATTTCAGGTTTATGTTACAACTAACTCATTTTGTCAAAGAAGTATTTTTTTGACGTTTTGTCTTTAGTTTGTGGCTGTTTGATGTATGCATTTGGTTGTTGTGCCTTGTTTTTTCTTTTTTTAACTTTCAGCCCTATTAAATTAAGCTCACCCTTTGGTTTCTTATTTGATCAAAACAATAAATAAACAAAAGTTCATAAGAAGCTCCTGTTTGGATTCATACTCAAACTCAATCTAGTTGACTATGCATTTAGTCGACCATTTCCACGCAATCCATTTGAACGCCGTTTTCCTTCTTTTTATCGGATGGGAGGTAGTCATTCTAAATCGGGTATCAAATGTGTTCAAGAAACCAAGGCAAGTATTTCTGCAAATATTAACAAAGTTTAGAGGGGGATTTAGCAATGCTTTTGGTTCAAGTTTCACAATTTTAGTTTTTTTATGCATATTTTAATTTTTAACATCAATTACTTTACCAGCCGAGGGCCTGGAGAAAGGCTTTGGTGCCTTTAATGGCTAAACTTGAGGAGGAAGAAAAGGTCAAAGTGGCTAAACTTGAGGAGGAGAAGGTCAACGCGACTGAACTTGAGAAGTTGAAGGTCAAAGTACCTCTATTCACAAAGGAATTCATTCTAGTTCTCCATCTGCATTACATTATATCCGACATGTCCCGGCACATCTCATTTAGTCTTAAGGTGCGTCGTTGTTACCTGTCTGATGAGGCCTACAATCAAGGAGGCGAGGCAAGTTTTTCTGAAAATTATCAAAGTTTATGGGGCCTTTGGCAATGCTTTTTATTCAATTACCTTTGTCTTGGCACATCTCATTTAGTTTCTTTGTGCATATATGAATTCTTTCATATCAATCTCTAAACCTGCAGATGGCCTTGAAAGAAGCAATGATGGCCAAAGAAAAGGATTTGGCTGCTGAAATTTATAAGATGTGTAGGGAGAAGCCAGGGTTGAAGGGAATGTTAAACCCAAGGTTTGAGGAGGTTGAAGGGAAAATTAGAAAGAGGGTTTTGGTGAGTTCATATATCAACAATGTCTTTTGTTACTCTCAACTATGTTTTTTAACTCCAAATCAATTTTTATACCTAATCCGCTCTAATTTGTCTATTCGCAGCAAGACCTATCCGCCTCTGCTGATTTTGACCCACAAGCTCAAACCAACCTCACTCCCTCTAAAAGATCACCAGCCAAAGGAAAGGAATTACTGGCTGAAATTTATAAGGCGAAGCCAGGGTTGAAGGAGGTTGAGGTCACGGATGACAAAATGGGTGCGTTTGTTTTGAATTTTTTTAAGCAAAAATCTTTTTTTTATTCCATTTTATAATTTTGATAGTGTTTAATATAGATTTTTTTAAGAACTGATAATTGTTTTCTGATTTTATTTTAATAATATTCGTTAACTTTTTATTGAAAGTCTCCATCATATTTTTTTTAAGGAATACATATTTTAAACTTAGAATAAAAATTATATAAAAACTATATAAAAAATGACTAATTTGTTTTTAATGATATTTATAAAAGATTCAATGATTTGCTTAGAAATAATGTTTTTTTAATATAAAAAAATAATACTTTTTTCAAACCAAAATAAGATAAAGATTATGAATTTTGTAAAAGTGATAAATAAAAGTTCATAAATAAATCAATAATATGTTTTGTATAACTGTAGTATTATCTTTTGTAAAGAAATTATTATTATTATAGTGTATGTATGTTATATTTCAAAGATATTTATAAAGTACAATATTATTAAAAGTTTTGTTTAGCCGGATAGTTTAGTGGTTAGATTTACATATTATACGTGTGAAGAATTGTGCAATTCGGGATTTGAACTTCGACCCCTCTAATAATATTTCTAGTAGCTATCAATTGAGTTACTCTTACAAAACTATTATTAAATATTATTTTGTAACATTTAATCTTTTTTTTATGTTATATTTAACCATTACTATAACATTTGAATAGATCAAAAAACATTAGATTAAGGGTGTGTTTGTTTAACCTTTAGAAAAAGTGATTTGTTTTTGAAAAAATTTAAAGATTCTTTTTTAGAGATTTTAAGAAAAATTTAAAACTACTTTCCGTTTGTTTACTATAAGAAAAAAATCTATTTTTTAAAAATAGAAAGTTCCTACACTTTTTCCGTTAGGTTCCTTAGTTTTACAAAAAATAAATTCTTGGAAAGCTATTAAAAATAGCTTTTCATTTTGGGATTAAAAATGATTTTTTTAAAAAATCTATAACAAACACTATCAAAATTATAAAATAGATTTTTTTAAGAAAAAATAGATTTTCTTAAGAAAATCCAGAACAAATGCCTATATCAATTTCAGTAAAAATAAAATAAATTTGTAATAAAAAGTAACATGCCATTAACTTAGTTAATGGCTGTGGCTTTTCCAAAATTTCAACATGCAAAATATTAAAATAAAAAAGGAGGCGAAGTCACAAATTAAGTTGATATTTATAACTTTTTGTCTAGGCTCCTTTTTTAAGGCCCCCTATATTTATTTTAGACCCCCCAAAATTCCATTTTTACCCTCTTCAACTTGGTAATTATTGAAATCGATCAAGATTAACGGTATTCAATAAAATCACATAAACCGTTAATCTTGACGAGTCTAAATAACTTATCAAATGATTTTAGATTTTTGTCAAATTTAACATGGATTATATGATATAAACTATTAATCAAACGGTAATTTTATCGTATAATAATAAAAACCTAATTATCATTATTCGTTTTTTCAGTTATCTAGGTTTTTTCACTCATGGCTTCCAATTCGCAAAAGGATATAGTTATCTATAATCGATGACGATGAGGATGATGATATAGTTATTCTATTATTCTTATTGGATTCTTATGATTTTAATTTTTAATACCGCTTCAAAATTCGTACTTTGATCTCAATAGATGTGTTCTGATTATGTTTTAGATATATCAGAATCAAAATTACTAGACGAGTTTGATGGTTTTTTCGAGTTATTAACTTATGATGACATTTCATAAGTATGTCACTTCATGTGTTGGGTTAGTCTATACTGACACTCTGGCTTTAAATAGGGTCCTTGGGCTGGATACCGAGTCTACAAAAAAAAAATGTATGCTTCTATGTGATTTTTACTTGGAGCACTTCATGTTTTGGGTCAGTCTATAATGACACTGGTGTTAAATAGGCTCCTCGCTAGTGGATGGTGGGATTGGTGTCCCTCAGATTAGTTAGTCCTTGGGCCGGATACAGACCGAGTCTAAAAAAAATGTATGCTTATATGTGATTTTTACTTTAGAGCACTTCCTGTGTTGGGTCACTTCATATAGAGCGAAACTCTGGCTTTAAATGGGCACCGCTAGTGGACAGTAGAATTGGTGTCCCTCGGATTAGTTAGTCCTTGGACTGGATACCGAGTCTAAAAAAATGTACGCTCCTATGTGATTTTTACTTGGGAGCACTTCTTGTGTTGGGTTAGTCCATATAGAGTGAAACTCTAGCTTTAAATGGGTCCCACTAGTGGACAGTGGGATTGGTATCTCTCATATTAGTCAGTCTTTAGGCCGGATACTGAGTAAAAAAAATGTATGCTCCTATGTGATTTTTACGTATATGGACAATACAATACAAAGGGCACTAGTTTTGATACTTATACTTAGGGTGTACTGCATGTAGCTACTTTTTTTAAAAAATAATAATGATCCGGTAATACTTTACCAATGTTTGTTGCAGTCTTTTGGAACTTTTGATATTTATTAACGAATGTGCTTTAATTTTGCACCTTTTGATGTTTTTTTAGATGACAAAGCTGGTTCAGCAGAGAATATAACTGTCAAAGATGAAGCGTCCTCTAAACCAACTGTCAAAGATGAAGCATCCTCTAAACCAACTGTAAAAAATGAAGCATCCTCTAAACCAACTGCTGGACCTGTGGGTCCTTTTGCCGCAAAGCCTTTTGATTGGTCATTAATGAGTAATCTGCTCAGTGTAAGCTATTTTCTCCTTTCTTGTGTTATTTTCATTTTATGTGTGGTGTCTGCTATGTTTACTGATAATTAAGCCCTGTTAATTGTTAATGATGCTGAGTATGTTGTTTGCATCCACTTTATGAGGATGTACTTTTGTTTTTGTACATGCATGTTTTTACGAGTCCTGGTCACCCATCAGCCTATGTTGGTTAATGATTCTTGGAATAGGTTTTGTGAGGAATAAAATTTGAACATTTTTCTGAGGTCCTCACTGTTGTATACTCTTTTCCTTCTATTAAGCCTTGTATACAAATACAATTGAGATTTATTGAAGAGTTTAAGTTTGGTGAAGCATTTGATGACTTTTGAACTCATTATGTTGTTGACCTGAGTGTTCCCCTTTTCATTTTTTACTCACTAGGGGATTTCATTTGTCAGATGTGCACTCTGAATTACCAATATAAATTAGTATTTCATTATGTATACTTAAAGATACTTAAAATGTCAATATGTCATAGAATCCATGTACCAAGGAATTGTCCGAACCAATAGCAAAAGATCCATCATTCAATCAGATGGCTGAACAACTTCAGAAAACTTTGCATGGAGCATCACAGGATCCATGTATCAAGGAATTGGCCGAACAAATAGCAGAAGATCCATCACTCAATCAGATGGCTGAACAGCTTCAGAAAACTTTGCATGGAGCATCACAGGATCGTCTCCCAGAAGTTGATAATCTGAAGTATATTCCAATCATGCAACAGGTCATGAGGAATCGTAATTTAAGGACCATGGCTAGGCGCCTTGGTAATGCATTGATGCAGGTATTTATATAATTTCTCCATTATGTTTGTTACACAAATCTACCGGTTGTTAAATTAGAATGTATACTGTGTCAAAAAAAAATAATTAGAATGTATATGCTATCTATCACAGGACCCATCAATGTCTTCCATGCTTCAAAATTTTATCAATCCATTATATCCACCAAATCAAGAAGAGAGAATGGCACGCATCAATGAAGATCCTTCTTTGAAACATGTTTTATATGAGTTAGAGACTGGTGGTCCCGCTGCAATGATGAGGTCTAAATACCATTTTATTTTTTTGACCAAAAATTACCAATTTTTTAAAATCATATTTTATTGTTTTGGCATTTCCATATTTCCACCATCATTTGTTATGTAAATTGGTAAATAGTTTCTGAAGTGATTATTTCCATGCAGATACTGGAATGATGAGGAGGTTTTGAAGAAGTTGGGACTAGCCATGGGCATCAATGCAAACACTGGAGAGGCAGCTGCTTCTTCTGACAATCCTGTGCCAGATGAGACAGAAGATGTGGGAAATGAAGATGAATCAATTGTTCATCAGACTGCTTGTGTTGGTGACGTCGAGGTATGTCATAATGGCTTCAAACTTTATCGTTGAAGTCATTCAAAATGAAACAGTGCAAGACAATTTGTAGTTGCGCTCATGCATGAAACTTTTTTGGGTAGAGGGTGCAGATGTTGAACACACAAGTTTGGTTAAGTTCACGCTAAATTTGAAGAAATTAAAACCGGCTTCAAGTGTAATTAATTGTCTTACAATTGGAATTGAAACTCTGGTTTCTGCATGAATTGTTTAAGGAATGTCAAAATGAATCATAATCAAGTAAATTGCATATTAGCTTTCCAACGGATCCTTCGGAATATGTACCAGTTTAGCTTCTACAGTATGTGTTTCCTCTTACAAATTAGTTACATATCTCCTCTTGCGAAAAATAAAATCCTTATTAGTTTAATCTGGCCTCTTCTATACCCCAACAGTGCGCAAGTTTACTAAGGTCTGTGGTTTCAAAATGCTGATATAAATGTTTTTTTTTTTTTTTATGTTTGCAATGTCATTCCTGTCATCACCTGTGCTGATAATATGTTCCGCATAAACCTCAATGCAAGTATCGTAATATAGGTCCATTAGGTTGGTGCCTTAAAGAAATAATATACCTCCTGCAGCAATCTTTTTTACACATAAATTTGAACACAACTTTACTGAAATTTCGAAGCATGATCTAGGAGACTTGAAACCATAAATAAACCTTCTCAATTGATTTATATTCCACAGACTCTCCCTGAGTGACATATAAGAGAAGAGAGAGTGGGGGCAATAGTTCTATGCTTTGTATCTACTATCTATTTAGTTATCCTGTTGTCAGATTCTGCCGTTGTCTTATTATTTATTGGTACGGTTTGAAGAAACTTAGCTAAATATTTACTCCAATCAAACAGGGCTTGAAAGCTGCGCTAGCCTCTGGTGCTGATAAGGATGAAGAAGATGCACAGGGAAGAACTGCTTTGCATTTTGCTTGTGGATACGGCGAGGTATGCTAATATACAGCGAAATATTTTTTTCATCATTTTGACATGCTTCTTTGCTTCGTAGAATTTATACATATATTATTGGCTAGACTTCTATTGGTCTTTTTCACTTGGTTATCATGAGAAAACTTCGTTCTTATAAGTGGAAGAAAGAACAAACTTTGTTTCATTTTAAGGGGGACAGGTTACCCACCTCCCTTTTACACAATTTTGATCTCTTGCAAAATTTATTCTTTTATCCACCAAAGTTAGGCTGTTTAATAGTATACGCAAAAGCATTGGTGGCAGTAACAATGGTGCTGCTATGGACATTTGGAATTAGAATGTTAGATTCTAGTATGGTTCTTTGTAGTGCATATATATGGCGTGCAAGAAGTGAAATAAAAAAATTATAATTTTTACGATTCTAGTTTGGTTCTTCCAATTTGTGGATTAAAATATGCTCCTGATATTATACCAGGCAAAGTGTGTGCAAGTGCTCCTTGAGGCTGAAGCAAAAGTAGATGCTTTGGATTTGAACAAGAACACAGCTCTTCATTATGCAGCAGGTTATGGCAGTAAGGAATGTGTGGCCATGCTCCTTGAAAATGGCGCTGCAGTGTAAGTAGTCTTTTTTAGCTTAGTGTTGGCAAAGTCTTCAACTATTCATGCCAATGCTTCCTAAATATTGTAGTGATTTGTGCTTAATTTGATTTGTATTATATATTGTTGATTCTTGTTTGTTCAATTTGCAGTACTCTACAGAATATGGACGGGAAAACACCTATAGATGTTGCGAAGCTAAACGATCAATATGATGTCCTACAACTGCTTGCTTGAGAAAGATGTTTTTTGATTTTTTTTCTGTAAATATATGGTGGTGACTTTGTTTATCTTTTGATTTCTTTCAATCGTTGTGTTAACTTAAGTGGTCACCATAAAATTTGCTATTCATACACTAATAATGCATTTGTTTGTTGTTGCAATGCAAGATTATGAAGATTAATGCGTTCACGGTTTCATTTCGTTCACAGTTTCTTAACGATTTGAAAGTTAATTTTCGGAAAATTAAACCTAGTTTCGGATATTATTTTTCAAAATGATTATTTTGTCAATATAATTTTGGGATTTATATACTAGAATACATGAATATATATGGTTCAGCTAATTAAATTGTGGAAATGCTTTTACTCTCTAGAATTCTAATTGAGGAAAAGGATTTTTTTTCCCAAAAAATATAACGAGAAAAGGAAAAGGAAAACTTAGATCCTCCAACTAGCGATTACTAGTTAGAATAGGGGATTGAATATAACACAATAACTATGTCTATATACCACAAGCGTGTTTTCTTTCTACCCATATACCAAAAGTGGGAAAACTGTTTTTAAGAAGAGAAAAACAAAATTTTTTAAATCCGTTTTACCTTTTTTAGTTTCAAAATTTGATAAACAGAAAACAGTTTTTGAAAACACTTTTGTAAAATTGGATTACCAATCAAGTTTTTTTATTTTTAAAAACTAAAAAAGTGATTCTAGTCTTTCTATTTTCAATTTCTTGAGTTGTTGTCTTGTTGGTTCTCCCATTTTTTTGGTTTTACCTTTTTTAGTTTCAAAATTTGATAAACAGAAAACAGTTTTTGAAAACACTTTTGTAAAATTGGATTACCAATCAAGTTTTTTTATTTTTAAAAACTAAAAAACTGATTTTGAGAAGGGAATCAAAGAGACCCTAGTCTTTCTATTTTCAATTTCTTGAGTTGTTGGTTCTCCCATTTCTTTGGTTTACTCACCCCCTATCCCACTTGACCCAATGTATTTTATTTTCCTCAAAATAATACCTGAAGGTATTTTGAAGAAAGATAGGAAGCAGATTGGAAGGGAAGACAAGACGGAATTTCAAAGTGCTAAACGGCCACCCATGGATAATGAGCGACTTTTTCTTAAGGAGAGTCTTTTCCGCAAAGAGCTAATCACCCGTTTTCAAGTTCGGATCCTCTTGGGATCAGCCCCTATTGGCGACGGCAATCCTAAGCTACTTAAGCCATAATATATGCACAAAAATAGTCTTTTGAACTTCGTGTTGAACACCTCTTCATTTTTTTAATGCTAAATCCGAATCTTTTATTAATTGGATGTATGTATAAAAAACCTTTACACTGACAATACATAGCAATTAATAATCTCTTAATAATAATAACAGCAAATGATTTATTTTTTACTTTTTTCTATGTATGTGTGCGCGTTTAAATCATTTTTTTTACTTTGAAATATGCGAATGATGTTGTACTTGTTAGAGTCATACATACCATGCTTATATAAATGGATCCTATAAATGGGTGAATGAATGATTATACTCTAATTTCATTTTCACCACATTCTGTGATGTGGTAATGTCAGATCAAGAAAACACAATCTATTGTCAGCACCTTCTTAATTTCAATCTAATTGTAACATTTGCATCTAAGAGCATATATTATCCACCAAGAACTGTACGCTGTTCCAGAGAAAGAACCATAGCCTCACCTTTGGCATAAAACAACTTTTGCCATTGAGAATCCTTAAAAACTCTGCAGATGCTACACATATAAGCATTCCATAGAAGGAATGCGCAAACACTTGACATATGGAATAAAACATAGAATGCTTCATTACGGTGTTTGCCCCCATCTTCTTCTTCTTCTTCCACTCAGTTCTTCCTTTCAATCATTGCAGGTCAAAATTGATGAGGAAAGATTAAAAAAAAATCACAAAGTCCATGAATTTGATCTCTTGAGCAAAGGCTCCTTTAGCTGTCTGTCTTCTTCAAGTGCTATAATACCTAAATGTGAAGGATCATCAAGCATCATCCTGGCCACCAAGTAACCAGCAATAGACCAGGTTTGGCATTTTCGAGCCTGCTTCCCAATGTATCGACCAAGTGTTCCATCGTAATATTCAGGCCAGTTGTCTTTTAGCAATCTGGACTCAGCAATTTGAAGGGCACGTTTTGCAATTTGGGGTCGCCCAGTCTTGATGGCCGCCGCAGACAAAAACCATAACATAACTATAATCACCATAACCAAATATCACCATATTAAAAAAGCAAATACTAAGAGTTAAAAATAATAAAGAGAAATTCTCTCTCTTTTTACAGGCTTTAGCATAGCCCTTGTTTGGAGACAAGCTAATATAACCTTTCATAACCTATTTTGAAATGATAGCGAGTTTGACGAAATCACGATAACATATGATTTTGTTGAAGTTGAAGCTACATAGTGTAATTTTTGTTAAAATTGCGATAATACACTGCAATTTTGCTAAACTCACCATCAATCCAAACATGCACTCAAATTATCTTCATCTATTATATTATTCCTATGTTTCTATTGCATTTGTTTAATGATGAAATGAAGTTTGCTTTCCCTAAAAAATGTTGTATTTTTACTAAATGGCACACACACACACACACAAAGAGAGAGAGAGAGTTGTTCTATGAAATTATGATTGGTAGCATAAGAATACCTGGCCAAGATCCCCCATTGTGATAACTCCATCTAGTATTTTTTGGGTCACATCCTGTTATGATCCTCCATTCATGGTTTTCAAGGGCTGGATAACAAACTTTGACAGGCATCTCCCCAACTAATTCCTCCCACCGTGATTCTATGAGATCCATGATTGCAACTGACTGCTCAGGAGTTGCCAAGCAGGACAAAATTGCTATGCAATTACCAAGGCAAAACCAACGAAAATCCATCCTAGCTGGACTCACATTCCCAATAAAGTATCCACCATGATGAGGCATGAAGTCAAAAATCCAATCTGGTAAAGAATCGGGAATCACATTAAACTTGTTCACTGCAGTATGCGAGTACTCTTCTGTTTTGAAGCGATATATATCATTTAGTTGCTTCAAATCCAACCAAAAGTGGCTTCTCATATGATAACTCAAGGCATGCAAACGTTTCACAATTCGTTCCATAAACTCTTTCCCTTCAGCATCTGGCTTAAGCAATTTCATGGCACATCTTAAAGCCATGAAGAATAATGCTTGAATTTCAATTGGATAGCCATAAACACCCTGAAATCATAAATTATAAAAACAAAAAATTAAGTAAGAAATAAATAAATTAACCATAGGAATAAAAGTCATAGTATATCCCCAGTCAGTGCCTAAATCTAGAATAACTCTGCTAGAATGTTATTCTCATGCACTTTGAATTCAGTACTAGCATAAAGTAGATTACAACTTGAGTTTCGATTATACACACGATTTAATTCATTGTTAATATAAATCTACAAAGATAGGAAAACATAGAAAAATAAAGTTATTGTCCCCGTGAGCATAGCTCAATTGGTAGGGATATTGCATTTTATATGCAAGGCCGGGGTTCGAACCCCGAATCTCCACTCATTCACCTCAAGAGGTGAATTTCTAGCCATTAGGCTACTTGACCAAAAAAATAAAATAATAATGTTATCATATTCAATGCCTATTTTCAAGACAGTGGATTATGTACATAGTTTAGAAAACTCACCATCCTACGATCAATCATACAGCACCCATCAGCACATAGTAACGTTGGAAATGTATCAAACCCCTCTGACAAGCATAAACTCAGAATCAAACGCATACCCTTTTGACATTCAGGCCTATCAGCCAAAGAAGAGTCTTTTGTAGACTGTGTGTATGCACGAAGTAATATAATCCACCAAAATCCAGAATCAACAGGAGCAACCCTTCCTATTGCACTCTCACCAAAATCTGCTATCAGGGTTTCACGGTTTCTGACCGGGTCATGGAAGACCTTAAAACTAGCAGGCATCACCCCTTCTGCCAGATGAAACCTATCAATCTTTTTCTCCCATGATTGAAGACGAAGAGTCTTTAAGAGAAAGTTCTTAACAATGTCTGGTTCCCCTTGCATCAGAAAAGCCAGAGCACTTGGGACAAAGTCTCTTACAAAAACCTAGGCACAAACATAATATCCCATATTAGGCCTCCATAGGAAACTCAAAACGGATAGACAAGAAAAGTATATATATATATATATATATATATATATATATATATATATATAAAGCATGCTATGAAATTGTACCAACAAAAGGCAACAAAGACATGTTAATTGTTACCTGATCATAATTCAGGTTCTCTTCAGAATTGTCCAAGGCAGCTATTGTCCCAACCGGTTCACCACGAAAATATACCAAGGAACGCCTCAGAGCTTCCCAAGCTTCAGGCAATATTGAATGAGGGTCCAATAACAGTGATTTTGGAGTATTATGGCCTGATTTATGCATAGGAGAAAATGCATTATCAAGATGTTCTCCTAGTCCTAGGCGAGAAAAGTTGTCAGATTTTATGAACGATTGACGCGGAGAAAGGCCTATTGATAGTTCGTCGCACGATCTTTGTCTCTCTATGTTCAAAGCCCTTGGCTTATCTAATGCTTTAGAGAAATCAAATTCCTCAATTTCTGCCACAGTACGTAGCGAGTCCGGATTTTTAAGATTTCCATTTCCATTGTGATGAGACCAATCTATTGGAGTGGAAGACATTTTCCAGCAGCAAAATCTTAGCACTTGCAGTAGTAGTGCTCAAAATCCTGCGGACAGGGCATCTTAAAGTTAATGATAAACAAAAATAACCCTGTCCGGATAAACAGTATAATTTGCAGCTTATCGCATAAGCACTTATTAGCGTATGTATAAGCAATTTCTATACAAAAAATAAAATAATATTAAATGGTTTTTGGATAAGCTATTTTGAAGAACTTACTAAAATAAGCTAAAAACAACATATGAACAATTTGATAAGCTGTTTTCATAAGTTCTATCAAAGAATCTCAAAAGTGCTTATGGTAGACGATAAAATGAAATAAGTGAATCCAAACAAGCCGAAAATGAACATAAATTCGTGGTTTAGTAACAGTTTGTATTGTATCTTAAAATGAAATAGTATTTGTGATACATACATTCTTGAAATTGAAAATTGATTATGAACACGAAAATGATTATGAAGAGCAACCAATGAAGCCCCCAAAATTTGGAATTGAAGATCCCTAGTTATATAACAAATAATGTAATTTAGTGACGTAGTAATTTAGAAAGAAAAGAAGAAAAGAATTATGAATTGGAAGTAATGAATGAATGAATGAAAGTAAAGACATGTGCATGATCCTCGAAATGAACAGCATTGTAAAAATGTGCGAGGAAACCATAAAATATAATATAATCGGAGGAGCATGCATGATTTTTTCAAGATTTAGATTACAGGTAGGTAGGTCGATTGAATCATGGCATGTTGATGAAAGAAACGAAAGCATGTTAATTAATCGCAAAGAAGAAAGAAAAACTAACCACCGAAACAAGAAGAAAGCATGAGAGACTCACAGAACCGTGTGTGTGTGTGTGTGTGTGTGTGTGTGTGTGTGTGATGAGAATGTACTGAAATGATTATGATCATATGATATAATAATAATTAATTAATTCAGGAGGAAGTAGTGATTAATTGGTTAATTAATTAATTAAACTTAACTAACCCTCATTCATTCATTTCAGTGATTCACTTACAAGAAAGAAAGAAAGAAGCACGTGAAGAAGCTCTGTCTTTCCTCGTGAATTGTGTGATTTGATTTGTAAAGGAAGGAAGGAAAGAAAAGAGAGAAACTTATTATAAAGTGTAATAGTAGGGTGGTGGTGGCTATATTATATTATATTTTTTTGTTTTGTTTTTATTCATTCAATCATTCAATTCAATATATATAGTACTACTAGTATTTATTTGAAATTGAAAAATGCAATTTGGCATGCACCAGCACCAACCATGACGTTAGTGAGTGGGCTGTGATGTACGGTAAGGGCCTGACCTGATATTTTGGAGCTACCTGCCTCACTTTACTCACTCACCCACCACATATTCATTTTTCACTTCATTTAATTTAACTCACCCTACCTACGTGTGTCAACTACACACAGGCTCACTGCCTCAAATAATAAGTAATAATTATCTCGTGTTAATTCCAATACTTATTTTTAATTGTTCCAATTGACCACCGCAATTCACTATAGTATATTAATGTAATCACTCCAAACACTCATTGTTTTAAAGCTTAATGTGAATTGGTGTCGACCAATTGTTAGTTGCTTCAGTGGTGATTTGCGTTGAATTTGGTAGGAAGGACTACGGTTCGATCCACCAGAATTGCGATCGGGAGGGAGACTCCTTTGGCCATTGTATTAAAGGCTTCTATTGTCACATTGAAACCTTCTATGTTGTTGTTCTTGAGTTTTGTGGTATGCACTATGCACCATGGCCTTCATCTCGCCAAACAACTCTTCATCACTTTTTCTGTGTCAAAACCAACTCTAAGGTGCAACTTACCACATTCAAAGTATACCCTATATAGCAAATCACATGATAAACATAACTTTTACACTAATTTATTAGTAAAAAAACATAATATTAATAATTTTTACGGTAATTTTTTTAGTATGTACCTAAAGCTAGCACAAGAGTACAACTAAATTAGAGTTTTCTTAAAAAAAATTAACAGGCTTACCATAAACATTTTTATGGAATGGGCCTACTCAAACATTGAATTTAAAAATCAGCAATTTTCAACTGGAAATACTTTTTCAATAATTTTAAAACGAGCTTCACAAGGTACAATTATATTAGCATTAATACAATTAATCTTATCGTCACGACTAAGTGTGTTTATATATGAGGGGCATAACCTTCGTGTATAAGTGCACCATTAGAGGTGCTCTAAGAAAAGTTTTAGTTTTTTACCTCATATAGTACTCATATGCTTACACAATATGGTCACAATGTTCCTTTCCGTGTTAATTTTGTTGATATCATGCATCCTCGTACTTGCAATCTCTTGTAATGACAACAAAATTTAGTCATATACATATAGTATTTAATTTGAAGTGGTAGATCAAGCATTAGTGTCTTGGTGGATTTAATTATGAACTATCATGCCGATGTAGAAAATATTGTTTGCCAATACTATTGCTGAATGTGATAGTCGAAAAAGTTGAGACCCATTTATTTCACCATTATTGAATTGAGGTGGATATTCAATCATGGCCATATATATATGGTTTGTATTGGATCCATTTAATTAAGGGCGTTTCTACAAAATTCCATATTTTTTCTATTCAAGCCCCTAGCTAGCTAGATGGGTTACTATTGTTATAAACACTTGAGATGTTGTTGTGATGTTGGGCGTGGCGTTGATGCTTCTTGGAATACCATGGGTCTTCTCTCGTGGCAATAATGAATCAGTGGTAGTAATTGAAGAAAACAAGAATTGGTCAGTGACACACCAATACTAGTACTCATCCTGCTTTTGTTGTCTTTGATTGGAAGGCCAAGAAGGACGAGTTGTGTAAAGCCAATTTGGTGTTATTGTTACCGCTAATGTCACTGTCAAGCTTAGGGGTGAGCATGAACCCGCAACCCGACTCGAAACCGATATAACCGCCAACATATGGAAGCACTCGGTCGGGTGCGGGTCGGGTCTCGGGTCAACAATTGTGAAAAATCGGTCATGAACGGTTATATACGGGCGGGTGCGAGTCTCTAAAATTTATCTCTTCATAACAGAAACCGACCGAACAATTACTAAAATATAAATATTATTTTTTTTAGTTTTGAGCACCTCTTAATCTCTTATATACTCTTCGCTTTGTTAATTTTGTCTATCTTTGATAGAGAAGAAAAATGTTATATTTTACAAGTTTATGCTTGTAATAGGTTGATAAAGGAGATGTGAAAGATAATATTCTAGATTTATATTAATTTTTACTTCTCATCTACTATATATTATTGTCGTTGGATTAACAAATTTGAAACAAAATAATTGCATCTCATCATTTTTATTGTATCATTTGTTGCAGTGTGTACGAAATATTGAACTATTTGAAGAATAATATTTTTTTGATCAATGAAATTTTAGATGTAACAACAAAGTTTCAATGTAACCCGTTAAAACCGACCCGCTATACCTGTCACCCGTATGACCCGAACCCGAGCAAACCGAAGATGTAGACGGTCGGAATTGGATCCAAATTAAGAGGCCGTGGTTTTTATCGGTTTTACGATTTTCGGCCCGAATCCGACCGAACCCGACCGATGCTCACCCCTAGTCAAGCTCATGGTAGTCCTGCTGCTTCGGTACATACATACTATACTATTGACGTATTATTTGCTTTGTGTTGGTTGGGATATACAACCTGAAAGTCCTATAAATATTCAATATGAATATCATCATCTTTACTTAAATAATTGCTCCCTCCTGTCTCATATATAAGCAACAAAACAAAAAAATTGAAAGTCTCAAATATAAGCAAAAGTAACCTCTAATCATTACAATAAATGTCACTTTTCCAAATATATATTCCTACTTTTTTCACATTCTCATATTTTTAACGGTTTTCAAGTCAAAAGATAAGGGTAAAATTAGACATGTGTATGACTTAAATGCATTTAGACATTTTTTTTAAATGGATAGTTTTTTTCTAAATTTGTTTATATATGAAACCGGAGAGAGTATTAGTACTATATTTTGTGAGATATATTTGCTTTGTTGTCCACATTTATTGCCAGAGTTTTTTTTTCTTAAATCAGGTATTCTCTGCGCGTAATTATAGAGATTTTATAGAGATTGATTTCTCAAGTTTTGTGTAATCCAAATAGGCGGCAAACTCTCCCTGAAATTTTAATGTTGCTGCATACTGAAATCAAACTTAAAATATTAATTAAGTTAAAAGAGATTCGCGTCATCCCATCTAAACCCTCTTTTGCGTGAGTGTCTTAATGGATATATGGAAACCTAAAATAAATAAATTGTGTTATTTCTGATTTTCAATTCACTCGTAAATCAAAATTGTTGGTACGAACCATGTGCCACTTCAGCAATAATGGATTAGTATACCACTCCCTCCCACTCATATCAAAAGTAAGATATTCACTATCAGATTTTGTACAATAAAGATGACTTAAACTAGTATTCTTTTAACCAATGATGATAAGTTTTTTTCTTTAAGAGCAAAAAGAAGTTCCATTCAAATGGAAAAAAGTACATAATAAAAAGAGTACTTAACCCACAATTTGGAATAATTACACGGGTAGTCACTCCACACAAAAAAAAACGAAAAAAAAAAAAAAATCAACCTAAGAAAACACCGGTAGACGTAGTTATACCCTAGAATACAATATACTAAGGTTACTTATTAACCATTCATAAAATAAATAAGGTCTCCATTTTTCTTAGCTAACACTCAATCTCAACTCTCAAGTCAAGACCACTGTTGTTAAACCATCTCTTTATCAACGATGAGTTAATATAATTTTTTTTAAGACAGATATTAGTTTTTATCTATGAGTAGGGAATTATATTAATAAACGTGTTCATATATCAAAAAAAAAATATATGTGTTCGGTGTAGCATCATTGTAGACAAACACTACCTGGGCTATGAATTTGTTGTCGTAAGAGATGTATAGCTTCACGTTGTATTCAATTATGATCATTGATTTGAGATCGATTAGTCTAAACACTATATTAATATAACACAGTTAAATAATCTAACCATTTCAATCGTTAATTTTTTTTTTTATACAAACTCAATCGTTAATTTAAATCAGACAGAAAATGTCACAACATAATATAGGACCATGTGTGTATACTCTGGTTATTTATGTAGAAACTTTTTATTGTAAACTATAAATAAGTTGTTTATCCAAACATGAATTTGTATCTAACAAAAAATGGACAACGAAGAGTACAAATTATACAACCCAAGGTTTTAAATATTTATTTATGTTTCTCAACCAAGTCATGTGCATTTAAATTTAAAAATATATCCTACGAACTAGTTAACTATTTGGCTAACCCTTTGAGTACATTTTAAAATTCATACATTGTTTACTGATAATAATAATATATACAAGTATTTATGTCTATATCTTGGTGGAGTAATTAATTAGATTGTCCAAAGCTGAGCCTTCCCCCCAGTAGAATATGAAACTATGAAGAACATTAACAAGAATGGGAAGAAGAAAAGGAAAAACTGAAAGTTGATGGCTGTGTTGTGTAGCTGAGCCTTGAATTGGTTGTACTGTGAAAGACAAAGCAAAGTAACCACAATTCCAAAGATCATAAGCAAGTGGAATGGAGGTGCAGAAACAGAGGCCATATGCGTGCTCTTCCCTCTCCAACTCTGTTTCCATTCTGGACCCCTTCTCTTGGAAGACACCCACTCCATTTTGTTTCTCTTCTTCTTCTTTGTATCACCAACCTCATGTGCGAATAAATGTACTCTCTACGAGCACATCAGGCTCATAATTTATATATATGCTCCACTTTGTTGTTTCATGAGCTTCGTTACTTCTGATATTGGTTTGGTTTTGGCATAGGCATATATTCTTTGTGTGTTGTGTCACCAACATTTTGGTTTGTGCTTGTAACTTTGAATGGCAAGGTATTTTTTATAGCATTGCAGTTTTTTTCATAGAATGTATATAATTTTTTCACACTCGTTTTCTACCATCGCATATTTTCTTTTGCACGAAAAAATCTCACATTGTTTAGAAATCGAGGCAAGGGAATTAAAATTGTTTCATGCTCTTTTTATATTTGTACCATATACACTTTTTTGATATGACAAGAAATTTGATGAAAAGAAGATAGGAAAATATAAATGTATGGAAATGAAGATAAAAAATAGTAAAAGGTGAACAAAATAATTTTCTCATTTAGCCACTCTACCTCAGGCGCTCTAGAATTTTATCAAAATATACCACTGTCGGTTATTTAAGTAGCGGATATACTAAAAAGCATCCTATCATTTTCGATAGTTAACCTAGAAACTAAGATATTTAACTCTTTTAAGACTGATATCGAATTTGATACCTCTCAACTTTAAAACCTGTCATTTTATCACTATATCAAACGGTTAAAGATTTATTTTTTTACGCGAAGATTATCTTTAAGATATAATAAAATATTGTTTTTACAAAAAAATAGTTATTAACAAAAATATTGTTAATAAACCTCTTTCATACTATCACTAGCTATAAAAATATTGTTATTAACAAAAAAATAATTTTAAAAGAAGTGAAGATAAGAGAGATGATTTGGTTACCTTTGTTTTTTCTTTGCTTATAATAAGGAAACCTCTCTATTGGGTGATGACACAACCTCTCCGCCGCATCTTTCATGATCTCCTGCATATGACAATAGATAAAACGAGAGTAAAACTATCTTTGTTGTAACTGGTTTTGTTATGTAAGCACTTGTTAAAAAAATAGTAAACCATAATTGGTGGTTACTTTTTTGTTGGTAGTTTTTTTTAAGAGTAAAATAAGAATAATGAAAAAGTAATTCCAAAAAATTTGTATCTTTTAATATATAGTTTGTTATTTTTTTTGTTGGTAGTTTTTTTAAGAGTAAAATAAGAATAATAAAAAAGTCATTCTAAAAATTTGTATCAAATATAGTTATAGATATAGATAAAAATAGTTATAGATTTATATATAGTTTTAGATATAGATAATTAAATAAGAGAATTAAAGTCAATCATAATCTATTAAAAAAGACAAATTTCAAATTAGGAAATTAAATCCAATTTGGAACAAATAAGTGCCGCATACATGCTTATCTAAACGTGGCAATAAATCAAATAAACTACATGCTTATTCAAAACAAACATAATCTCAAACTAAACATAACATAAAATATCTATCATAAACTAGAAATAGAGAGAATAAAGGTGGACAACAACATTAAGGAATCCCGTAAAAAAAAAAAACAACATTAAGGACTATATATATAAATTAATTCACACTAGTCAGGACATAAATTTAGCCTCAGGAGCACGCTTAATTGACCTAGGTGAGGATTACTTGTTCTTAATTGCTCTTCCATTCATCATAATCTGCACTTTTTGTTTTCATCTACTTTTTTGCATTCTGCATTAGTACTTGTCTATTTCATAGGAATTATCTTTGTTACCCCGATCAATTCTTTCCTTTTGTGGTCTAAACATTAATTTGTTCTACTTGTGGTGTGTGTTTTATGTAGATAATATTGACACAAACACAATCAGTAGTATGTTTTATACTGAATTATACTTGTAATTTGTGCTTCTGCTTTATATTGTGCAGAAAATTCAAGTTATATTTATTATTACGCCAGCATGTCATCATCAATTGCGGATACTAACGATGATGTGATAAGCTCTTTACCGGACACTGTTCTATGCCATATTCTCGCTTTTCTCCCAACCAAACATGCCATTGCCACTAGTGTCCTTTCCAAGAGGTGGACTCATCTATGGCGCTCAGTTCTTGTTATCAACTTCGGGGAAGAGACATGTAATTATTTCTACGAAGAAGAAAAATTTATTCGCTTTAATGACTTTGTGAACTCTGTTTTGCTCTCCCGAGATTCCAGTTCCATCAAGAGTTTCCGCCTCAGTGTTTCTTATAACAATGGTGATAATAATATTGACATCATTGGCTTTCCTAGTTTGGTCAAATGGGTCGAACATGTTGTAAAACACAATGTTGAGAACCTCGATCTCTCTGTGTACTGCAATAAGGGTATACCCAAACTGTCTAATAGCGTTTTCACGTGTAGGACTCTTGTTGTTCTCAAATTAAACCGGTTCACAGTGAATGACTTTTCTTCTGTTAGACTCCCCTCACTCAAAACCCTTAGTATCCGTTTTTCTACACTTTCAAATGGTCGAGATTTTTTGTTGCTTTTGGCTGGATGTCCAATTCTTGAAGATTTGCTTGTATCTACTTTGAAGTTCTACTCTAACGACTCTCTCAACTATCAAGAGTGTGAAAACTTAAACTTCGGAAAATTGACTAAAGCATATATGGCTTATACTTACTGTCATTTTCCGTTGAAAGCACTTCATAACGTGAGGGAAATGCACATAGAACTAGATGAGGTTTGTCATTTACTATTGCTATATGAATGGCATCGTGATTGATTTGTATTTTTTGCTTTTGAGAATTTTGTCCTTAGTTTTGACAGTAATTATTTCTTCTATATTGTTTATTTGTTTAGGTGTATCAACGTTTTGACAAAATTCCTATCTTTCATAATTTGATCTTGTTGAAACTTGGCTCTATCAACTCTCATTGGTATTTGTTAGTACAAGTGCTCAATCACTGCCCTAATGTTCAAAATCTTCAGCTTTGTCAGGTTTGTTAAGTTTAGGATCATATCTCATTTATTTTGTCTTAACGCGTGTTTTTGTGACTTAATTTATTTTATCTATATTAACAGGAAACCGAATTTGAGATACAAGATTATGTCCAGAAAAAATGGGTTGACCCAAAATTCGTTCCGCATTGCATTTCATTACGGCTTAAAACTTGCAGTATTTGGTATGCCAAAAGTAAGCTAATGTTCGCAAAATATATTCTGAAGAATGCAAGAAATTTGCAAACGATGCAAATTTTTGGTAGAAGAAGCATGACAGCAAAAAGTATATTATCCATATGTCCAAAAGCCTCTCCTACATGTAAACTTATAGCTCTTGATTAAACTTATATTTTGTTGGTTTGAACTGTGAACCTTGATGATCATGAACTTATGTGTCGTCGAACAATTTAAGGAAAAATTATTCTTAAACTTATAAACCTGTATTTTTTTTACTTGTTTATTTTGTCCATTTTTCAGTAGTTGTTATATGCTAAATTCTCAATCTCATATGAGGGAAGAGAAGATTAATTAAAATTCTTGGGAAACTTTTGTTCTGCATAAATAGAAATTCATAGTATTACATGTCAGCAAATTGCAACACAGAGAAAGTTTCATTGTAATTACTTCAATGTATAGAACATTTTGTGGAATTTGGTTTCATTACTGTGAAATAACAGTCACTTGTTCATCATCATCGGTTCCAAAGTACCGATCACCAAACTCGCGCATGCCTGGTGTTGTAAATATTGTGTAATTATTATTATTGAACTTATCCAAGTTTACTTAGCCTATTAATTAGACCCATTAGGTATAGCATAGTCTATTTTTTTTTTTTTGACAGAAACAAAATGATATTCATTCATTCAAATCGACAGATACATCAAATACAACCACATATTCAACTTCGCTAAAAACGTAAAGGATAAATCTGCGAACAAACTCACAGCATCCGAGTTAATAGCATACAACGGCATAATGCCTACAACAAATAATATGATAAAATTAAAATCACCGGAATATCCATGCTTCCGGATCTGCAACGTTGATGCCCAAATCATTGATTGAATCTGTAATTGACCGAAGATAATCTTTCGAGAAGAATCAAAGAACACCGCAACAAAACGGGAAATCAAATAACGCCGCACAAGACGACGACCAACACAACGCCGCACTTAGACGACGAAATCACAAAAAAACACAAAAGAAAAACTTAATCTATGTGAAAATCACTTATTTAAATTAAAAGAAAAGAAAAAAAGGTGTTGATTCTAGGCCAAAAGTGACCCAAAATCACCCCTCTATGATGAATAAAGAGAGCTTGGAGACAAGAATTTTTTTATAAATTAGGGCCGGCTAAGAGAGGTTTCAGGTGTGATTATTTTTTGTTAACCTTTTACGTGGTTCTTAGGTATAGCATAGTCTATTTAAACTCGTCAACAGTTGTACTCAGATTATTCTATTTAATTCTAATATTACATCTATTTCATTAAATTTAACATGGTATCATGAGCTCCCGATTTTTGGGACACGCTTCCGCATAAACCTTAACCGCCATAGACGCAATTTTTTTTTTCCTTCAATTCTTTCTCTTCCAAATTTTCCCTTGAAACTTTTTTCACCGAGAACACACATCAAATCTGCCGTGTTATCTTTTCATACTTCCAGTAAACGTATCAAAACTTTCAATATACCATCTTAACCGTCTCTCAATTCCGAGTCCAACGCCGTCCAAACCACCGCAAAAAAACTCCCCACGCGCCGTCACGCGCGCCTTCTATACCGGTGCGTGACGCCCAGTCGCACCACCGTTACTAGCGCGTGGTGTCCACGCGCCGCCCTCTGCATCTCCGTTCTTGACAAATTTGATGTCAGTTTTCTCGTCTCGACCTCCTCTTTCCGTTAGTGTGTTCAAAACAATTTTCTAAAATACTCGAAATTTAGGTATTTTTCGATAGTTAACCTTATTTTTTCGATAGAAACAGAGGCCATATGCATGCTCTTCCCTCTCCAACTCTGTTTCCATTCTGGACCCCTTCTCTTGGAAGACACCCACTCCATTTTGTTTCTCTTCTTCTTTGTATCACCAACCTCATGTGCGAATAAATGTACTCTCTACGAGCACATCAGGCTCATAATTTATATATATGCTCCACTTTGTTGTTTCATGAGCTTCGTTACTTCTGATATTGGTTTGGTTTTGGCATAGGCATATATTCTTTGTGTGTTGTGTCACCAACATTTTGGTTTGTGCTTGTAACTTTGAATGGCAAGGTATTTTTTATACCATCGCATATTTTCTTTTGCACGAAAAAATCTCACATTGTTTAGAAATCGAGGCTAGGGAATTAAAATTGTTTCATGCTCTTTTTATATTTGTACCATATACACTTTTTTGATATGACAAGAAATTTGATGAAAAGAAGAGAGGAAAATATAAATGTATGGAAATGAAGATAAAAAATAGTAAAAGGTCAACAAAATAATTTTCTCATTTAGCCACTCTACTAATTTTCTCAAGCGCTCTACAATTTTACCAAAATATACCACTGTCGGTTATTTAAGTAGCGGAAAAACATCCTATCATTATAGCGTCTGCTATTTAAGTAGTGAACGACATTTTTTTTAAAAATAAATCATTTTTATAATGTCTGCCACTTAAGTAGCGGAATGATAAAATAGAAAACATGTAGGGCGTGCGGATAACGTAGAATGGCAAAAGTAATTTTCGTGCCAATTCATTTGTGGGTTTTTCATATCGTAATATGTGCAACACATTTTCTATGCTTATGTAATATTTTCTATGCTTATGTGCACTCATGTTATTCATTCTAAACATTTACTATTTTAACTTCGATAAACAAAACTTATTTATAAAAAATAATGTTGGTGAAATAAATAATAAATTTTTATAAATATAACCCGGACAACGCGGGAAATATTTATGGCATTTAACTTTACCCTTTACCAATTTAACAAAAGAATTATTTGAAATTTAATTGATATATTATATATTATAGCCAAATGAAAAAAAAATAGGTCTTTTTTTAGCCCAAACATTTGAAGCCTAAAGCCCTTGTTTGGATTGCCTGGCCCTTGAGCCGGCCCTGTTTAATCATGTCATGAAGAATACATTCATGTCAAAATCATCTAAATCGTATGTTTGTTTGGCCTAAACAAATATAAGCACAATATGTTATATCAGACCATAAAGCAAGCAAACACTGGTATTGGTAAAGCTGCAAGGATAGAAATGAAAATCTTTCTCTGCAAATCTGAACATAAGGATGGAAAGAAAAATAATGAACATGACACTAGTGTCATGGCATGTTGTTGATTAAAACATACATTAGATATATTAAACTTTATGTTTAATATATGTTATCTTTTTTGACACATATACAAATTTATACTAAACTTTAAATTGAAAAAAAAAGTGAGTATATATGGATTTACATAAATGCATGACTTTATTCCCACGACTTTCACAATTACAAAGAGTATGTTTCCGAGCCAATACGTGTAAGCCTGTTATATTATTCTCTCCACCACGAGCATAAGCTGGTGTTTCCTTCTAATTAAGCATTTCTAATGCTAATTCTGCACCATAATTCAAATTATACGGGTAATGTTTGATTTTCTAGTGCTAAATCGACTTGATAAGATCATAAGAGTTAGTTCAACTCAAAATTCGGCTCGAGTTGGACTTGTTTAAAGTTCACGAACAGTTCAATTCGTTTTCAGTTCGCTTAAGCTCAACTCAGTTCAAATTCGTGAACAACTCGATTTTACTCGTTAACTCAATTTACTTGATTAAAATTGTGTATGATTTTGTATTTATCCCTAAACTCCCCTGGAGATTCCGTACAGCTATACAATCACGATTAATTGCTTGGAAGGAGGGAATAGAAGCAAACATATTCTTTTTGGTCGGTAATGAATCAATACGTATGGAAACTTTCTTCCATGGGAATGGATATAGGTCTTCAAGGTGGATATGCTCCTCTTCGATAGTCTTTCAGAGGAGAAAATTCATAATTATAGATGAGGACAATGCAAACATTGATGCATTGAATGTTAGTTGAATACTTCTTTTGTGCACCCCCTAACATCATTGCAGATGATACGTTTTGAAAAATTGTTAAATTTTAATTGTTTGAATACACACTTGAAATAATTTGTATGGTGATCCAGATAGCCTATTGGGCCAACCAATGTGTAGCTCAATTGTCATTTCTTCTCACACAAGTTTATAAAACTTAATTGAAAATACACATTGGTTTTCCTTTTATGTTCTAGGAAAAAAAATACATGTGAGCTTTTTTTTAAACTTTTTTTTAAACATCACATATTTGGGATAAGTTTCTTTTGTAATCCGACTCTGTATTTGAGGGAGGGAGAAAGAGCACTTTAACTACGGTTGCATCAATAACCTTAGTTTAAACCAAGTTGTTGCAGTGACAATGAAACTTGCATCGTCTCTAATCACCGCTCTTCAATTTAAGCTTACTAGTTTTATATGATTTTGCAAAGTAAGGGAGCTCGAGACCTTTAATTCTCAAATGTTGTCTTAAGATTTGAAGATAGAGTGATAAATAAGCAATTTGACACTTTTAAAATAGTGTTTATTTCTAGCTAGCCAAATATCATATTTAATTGTAGTAACTAACTCGACTACTTCCTAATCCAAACTCTTGTGAACATAATGACGAGCCAATCTTTAAATTGCATCTCTAGATGAATTGAAATTATTGGAGAATCCAAATCTCTATGTGAAATATATTGAAAGACCTAAAGTGAATCATGAAATGAAAGGTGTAACTTTTTCTATACATACAAATATTCAATATATTGATGTTTATTATACGACAGAGCAATATTACTTTATTATATGACTTTATAAAAGGATTTAATTTATATGCACTGATTTTACACTGTCAACCAATAACAACCATGTATTCCGCCACATCACCCCACTTTACCCCACTATCTTTATATGACATGGAAGTTTAAATCATTCTTATTGGTTGCATGTGTAAAATAACTTTACACTGACAGTGCATAACAATTAAACTCTTTATAAAAATCAAAGGTTCAATTCTTGATTTCTTTCCATCAACAAAACTAACAACAACTAATGGTACTCAATAGTTTTTGTTTTTGACGTAATTATGAGTGTTTTATATAGAAGAAAATATTTGGTTTTTGTAAGAAACGAGGGAAATTGAGGGTGAAAAGGAAGAAAAAAAAATTCGTCCAAAAATAAATTGCTATTTCAAGGAGTTATTTCCTATTTCAAAAAAATTTAGGGAGTATTTGACAAATTTTACTATTACCAAAAATAAATTGGATCAAAGTGGTAAGGTTCGACTAATGACTCTTGCGTATGGAAATAATTCGTCCGATTGGGAAAAGATAACTCATTGGCTCTGGTTGGAAAGGTAAATAAGCTAGCTTATAGCTTAAAGTAGCTTTTAGTTTGGTAACAGTTTTTAAAAAAGAGTTTATAGCTTATTTTACTAGCTTATAACTTATTTTTCAAACGTTATTTCAAGTAGCTTATGACCTTATAGCTTATAGCTTATCATTTTTTCTTCCAATTTTACCCCTATCTTCTTATTTGAAAAAAATTAAATATTAATTAAACATATCTGTTTTATGTCATTTCATATTTATAAGCTAGTTCAACCGCTAATTTTACCAAACACTATAAATTCAATCAGTTAACTTTTTTGCTATAAGTTATCTAATAGCTGTATAAATTTCAAATTTATCATATATTAATAACAAAACAAAAAAATATTGTTTCAGTCTTTTAGATGTTTGGCTGAGAATAGAATTTGTAGTATTCCCTCTGTCCCAAAATATAAACACAAGTTGGTCAATAAAAATGAATGTATTTGGTTCAAATTTTGAACCAAATATTCTCTTCGTTACAATATATAAGTAAAAATACACTTTATAGATTCATTGTATAATTAATGTATCTGAACAATTTATTGTTCAGATACAATAATTTTATAATGAATCTAGAAAGTGAATTTTTGCTTATACATTTAACGGAGGAATTACATCAAATTTTTTTAACTCACTTTTACTTAAATTTTCGGACAGATAAAGTACTAATTTACTCGGAAGGTATCAGAGAAAATTAGTGGCAGTAATTGTCCCCGGAAAAGAAAGCAGTAGAAAACAATAACAATGAAGTCAAATACAAGTAATCTCATTGATCAAAACGACGGCATTAGTAGGATTAAACGTTGTATTGGGTGAACAAAACGACAACGATTTTCTAAAAAAATTTCAAAGTCACATGTCCTTTCCTTTTTTCCTTCTCTGAGTTTCTGGTTTGAAAATTTCGTGATCTATCTATCTATCTATCTTATATCTATATATTAGTTCCATTTCCATCAGAATTAACGACTCACACTACAAACCCTAGATGGCGCTAATCAACAAGTTTTGGACTTTCTCCTTCCTTCTCTTCCTCCTCGCATCCCCTCTTCTTCTTCAAGGTTTAGTTTAGATCTCCTTCCTCTTTTCAATCTCCTCGTCTATTATTTTCTTATATTAGATTATGCAATAATTTTCTTCCTTTTTTACTTCATTGTGATTATTTTGCCTTTAATTTTTGTTATAAATCAAATTTTATTTTTTGCGGTGGGAGTTGACTTTTTTTGGGATCGTGAATTATTAATTTTGTGTGACCTAATTAATGGATTGTAATTTAATGCTATGCTTGTGTTGCTTTCAATTTACAGTCAATATATTCATGAAGTTATGATGCATCAATTTCACAGTAGCTTTTTGTGTCTGTAAGGGTCAGATTAGTTTGAGAATGAAATGTGATGTCAATAGTCTCTCTCTTCAATCCTTAACTGACAGTGATTGTAATCAATGAAACAGTGCACAGAGTTTAGTTTAGTTTAGTTTAGTAGTACAACTTCAATGCTAAAAATAGAAACTACTATGCAAACAATTCCATTTTCTTCATATCATTTGATTTACTCACTTCTAAAAACACGGATCTTGGCTCTTGCAATTAGCTTTCGATACATGTTTTGGTGTTTTATGTATATGATATGGATGTCTTCTGTGCATGGCCGTTATTGAATGTGGTTCTTCTTTTTGCTAGTTGCTAGGTGTCAGTCAGATGAAGCTGTGGAGAATGCAGGTGAAGTGAGTGATATTGGAATCGTTGGTGACGAAACTGATGATGCTCAAGAGTTTGCTGATGGGGGCTTCCCTTCTGCCCCAGGAATTGATACCGCCGTTGTGTTCCCAAAGAATAATGCAAAATGTAAATATCTTTATGTATAAGATTAGGTTTGGTTTATGATGAATTATCCCCAAACAAACAATCTTGTATTAATTTTGTGTTTTTGTTTATTTGATGTAGTGGTTAAAGGTGGTGAAGAGGCAGAGCTGCTGGTTGGCCTGAAAAATGATGGTAACTAAATACATTTGTGTCGTGTGACAAACCTCTAAAATTCAACATTAATTAGTGTTTCCAATTCTGTTGTATAATTTTCTTGCTAGTGTCAGAGGCAATCAAAACAAAAAAGAGCGAGAATAACATATTTGTTGCTTAATTTGGTTGTATGGATTGAAAACAGGGCAGTCTAGTTTGAAGGTTGTTGCAATTAAGGCCAGTCTTCACCTTCCATTTGATCATCAACTTCTTGTTCAAAACCTTACTGTTCAGGTAGAAATTGGTTACTAAATGTCTAGATTAAATCTATTATTTATGTTCAATAATCATTTCTGTTTTCATCCATACCAGTTCCATTGAAGCATACTTATCTACTTTTATTTATGTTTGTTACTTGTAATATAATCAATATAAATTTGATGCCTCTATTTTGGCTAAGCTCAGAAATAATTTGTGGTAATTATGATAATTTATGTTACATCTGCATTAAAGTATTTACTATATTTGAGTTTTCAAATCTTGAACATAATTGTATAACTTTAGGGTATGTTTGGACGGAGGATTTTGAAGGAGAGGGCAGAACTTATTTTTCTTTTCTAAATTAAGAAACCCTATAATGTTTCTAAAAATGAATTAAGTGTGATTGAAATGTTATATGATCACCTATTATGTTATTCTTTCGAGAAAAAAATTAAATCTCGAATATATACCAAAAAATAAACTTAGCCCTCCAAATTCTTCCAAAATCCACCATCCAAACATAGTCTTACATTTTTACAAAGGCATGTATAATATTTTTCTTTCAAAATTGGGTTTTAGAGCATAGGGTTTTGTTTTTTAGTAGAAATAGAAGTAATATTATTTTAGAGAACTATGCACCAGGGGTGACAGTAAAATATCCTCGAGGGCTGGAAAAATTTAGACTAAAGAAACAGGGGAAAAGGATGTTTAGCATATTTGTGTATGAACCTCAGATCTAACAATCCTTATACTCTGGGTGTTAAATTATGGGTATGAACATGATTCTCTTGGTGTTTTTTCTTCCCTCTTATTTCGTTCAGAGTCCCTAATCCATAGTATTTGGTAGTCTGATTTTGTTAGATTTGATGATACCCAACCATTTGGTTACATAGATATCCAATTCCATTTGGGAATGTGTACTGCAACTGCAATAAATCAATAACTCTATCACACTTATGGTCAATATGTTGTCTCTGCATGCTTTTGCTACTTCTTGTGGATGAATCAGTCGATTGTGGTTCTGTGATACTATGTTATTGTTGATATGATCTTTTAGCAAATAGTATTACATAATTGTGTTGTGTTAAGTGCAGGTTTTCAACAAAGGCTCTGTGCCATCTTCAGTTCAGGCTACTTTCCCATATATATTTACTGTCAGCAAGTTCTTGCAGGTATTCTTTACTTTTTGCAAGGCTAATGCTTCACATTTGTCCACGAGTGACATTCAGAAACCTCTTCTATATTTATCATGCCGGATAACCTGACCATTTTCTTTTGCTGTGTAGCCTGGACCATTTGATCTTGTGGGCACCATTGTATATGAGATAGATCAACATCCCTACCAAAACACCTTCTATAATGGCACTATTGAAGTTGTTGAACCTGGTGTTTTATTCAGCATGGAATCTGTTTTTCTTTTTACTCTTGGAATTGCACTTCTTGTCCTACTTGGGATATGGATTAATGGTCAAATGCAGAACCTTTCTAAGGTAATACAATGCTTTCTATTTTTTAAAACCACATGGATATTACCTGATCCTCCTTCTGATTATTCTCATATATTACGTAAATGTCCGCTCAGAAAACAAAAAGATCTACCAAGGTTGAAGTCGGGACTAAGACTACAGATGCTTCAATGGATGAATGGCTTCAGGTGTGTGCTACTGCTTTTATTATCTGTGACACTTATTTCTAAATTTCTATGTGATGTTCCTGTTTCTGAAGTTTGAGATTTGTTTCCTCCTTTTTTTTCACACTTTTGCCCAGAAATGCGTATATCTAATTGTTGATGTAATCTTAACATCATTGATTTGTTTCCTCCTTTTTTTCACACTTTCATTAACCTGCATTTTGATATCCAGGGAACTGCGTATACTCAGTCTACGTCAAGCAAATCTAAGAAGAAGTAGACTAATAATTCTTCTCTAGTTCAGCCATGCGAGACCCTTCCACGGAGTACAGAATCTTGTAATAGACTAGGTTGGAGAGAGAACTGGCAAGAAGTTCTAAAGTTTAGGTTTGAAAAGACCATCTTTGTGTTGTATCTTGTATGTAGCTCATGAGAGCATTTTATATTTGTTGTTTTTCTTCACACCAAGTTAAGCTTTATTCAAGAAAATACTAACAGGTATCCTAGTTAGTAATATCATACAACTTTGAACCGGCAGAGTTTTGTTAGATTGTTAATTTTATCTGGATTTTGATAAAAAATTTAGTCCTCGGCATTAATCTCTCTTATCTTATTATATCGTTATATTATTATATGTATTACTCCTCGTTTTAAGAAGGCAAACATCTGTAGTACACATATTTTTATATGTATTACTCCTCGTTTTAAGAAGGCAAACATCTGTAGCAACATCTGTAGTACACATTCTGAAATCTTTTTTTTATTTGATTGATATAAGTGTAAAAAGTATTAACATTGTAAGTGTATATAGAAATTAATCTCATTTTCAAATTTAAATCTTCATTTAGTGGTAATCTGTTGCTGATTTATTTTATTTTTAAAAGATTGTTATATATGCAAATAACAAAATGTTACAAATATTCTTTGATCCTTGTCAAAGATGCATACAGATATTGATGACATTTTTTGTGTGTGGATTGCTGCAAGTAGATTTATCGAACATCTGCCATAGACAAAAAAGTGAAGATCAATTATGCAGAATATGGTAGTGCGGATAGCATATATAATGTGGATATTTGCTAAGCATATTCCTCATGTTGATATTGAAACATGTGGTTGTTCTACTCACCGCTCCTTTATCTGATTCTGCATATTAGAATTTCTCTTTGAGAAAAAAGAATATCTCATGACACTCACTTTTTCATATATTCGCGACACCTGATTAATTCACTTCACATTTAAAAATTGTGGTTAATTTATGCAGTGAAATTAACAATAATATTTCCCATATACAACTTTTCAAATATATCATCAAAGAGGAGATTTTAGAGTTCATTAGAAGAAACTTCTAAATTTCTTACATCATACACTAATATATGTGAATATACTAATATATAAAATACTATTCATTTTTTCCTAAAAACAAAATACCTTTATTGATTCTCCATTTTTAGGCTAAAAATTACATTTTTGACTAACAACTGAGGTAAGCTCACTAAGATAATATTTATAACCGTTCGTTATACTTTTTTAGCCAACCCATTTGGGGTTGGCCTAATGGTGGCTTTAAACGAGGCCCCCACAAGTGGACGGCGGAATTGGTCTCCTCGAATTAGTCGGTCCTTAGGCCGGATACTGAGTTTAAAAACAACAAAAAAAACTAAGTAAAGGTTATTTTGAGCAACAAAATTAATGTGTCGACCATATATAATCGAACAATTTAAATGCAAAATAGCGTGACCATGCACCAAATGAAATTCCATTCAACAGGAAGTGATGTATATGCTTGGAATCAGATCCTCCCAAAATAATGGTAGTCAAATTCTTAAAACTGAACTATAGCTTCTTACTTTACCTATTCATCAGTTTCACGTGTCAACTATTTATAACCATCTCTCTCTCATTCACTCAATAAAAACTCATCAAAACTAACTCAATTGCAATCTTCTTCTTCTCCAATAGGTAACTTTCAGTTCTCCGCTCAACCTACCAAAATGTCTAACCCTAAAGTTTTCTTTGACATGACCGTCGGGGGCCAATCCGCCGGCCGTATTGTTATGGAGCTTTACGCCGACACGACTCCTCTCACCGCCGATAATTTCCGTGCACTTTGCACAGGCGAGAAAGGAGTTGGTCGTAGCGGAAAGCCTCTTCATTACAAAGGCTCTACCTTCCACCGTGTCATCCCTAATTTCATGTGTCAGGGAGGTGACTTCACTGCCGGTAACGGTACCGGTGGAGAGTCAATCTATGGTGCCAAATTCGCCGATGAGAATTTCACCAAGACGCACACCGGTCCTGGCGTGCTTTCGATGGCGAATGCTGGTCCTGGTACAAATGGATCTCAATTCTTTATTTGCACGACAAAGACAGAGTGGCTTGATGGAAAACATGTTGTTTTCGGTCAGGTGATTGAAGGATTGGATGTGGTGAAGGAGATCGAGAAAGTAGGGTCCAGCTCTGGGAAAACGTCGAAGGCGGTGGTTATCGCTGACTGCGGCCAACTCTGATGATTGATCTTAAACATAAACATAACATGCATCATGCATCATGCATATGATCTTAATTTACTTTTTACTTTTCGTTTGTTTAATTTCGGTACGTACTTTTGCTTTGTGTGTTTTGTTACTAAATATATCAATATTAGGGGAAAGAATTATGGTGCTTTAATTTAAATATATTCCAGCATATTGACTAATTAATATGTCTAAATCAATTTATTTTCCATCTTTTATTCATTTGTTTCTTCGATTTGTGTGTATGTGGACAAGAGACACATTCACATTTAGAAGGCAATTATAGCCTAACTTGAAAAGCCATTAATAAACCCATAACAACAACACACAAAATCAAATTGATTTTTGGTGAATCAAATTAATTTGTAGAGAAACTAAAATTCAAATCACTCCTATTTGTAAAGACTATATATTTATAGGGTTATACTAACTGGTGCACCGGGTGCACTAGTTAAGAAATCAAAAAAGGAAAATTTTGCATTTAAAATTGTATTTTTTTTATTGAAATGCTTACTATAAATATAAAATAATAATTACATCTGAACAAAAGGTAGATGGCCAACAAGCTGCGCCGCTAAACCTTTCTGTATAGTAAAACCCAATCTGAAAAAAAATAAATAAGTTTTTATACTTTAAAAATATTGAGTGCACAAACTCCAAAATAACTTTATTATATTAAGTTTCTTTGACTAGTGCACCGGGTGCACTATTTAGTATTTTCCATATTTATATAATTAAGTCTATTTTATTTGAATAAAATAAATAACGAGATTTATTGATCAAGAAGAGTAATTTTAAGTTGCATGACTTGTGTCACAAGTCATTTGTGCATCGTAAAACTAGCCTTGTACTATAATTAAGCTTATACTTAAAATCACCGCCTTTTGAGTTTGGTAGCTTACTTGCCGATTGAACGGATTGCATTAGAAAATGTTGATCCAGCTTTTGGTAGCAGAATGCAACAACTACTAGTGTGTAGCTAATAAATTGTTGCATTATGTGATTGGCATGTGATGTATGGTTGGAAAGGAGAAAATATTTGTTTGAATGAAAATTAATGGACGCTAGCTTCTTCTTAAATCCGAACCAGATTCAGATCACACAAATGTTTTTGAGTTTTCTTCCCAGCTATATAGGTATAGCTAGCATTAATGAATTGCTCTGTCTGTCTATACTCTCAACTCTACCTTGACGGCTATCTTAATTTCTCCTCTGCACTGCATTGTACAGACACTTCACACAATATTATTACTACCATTTAGTGCAATGCAATAAATTAAAATGTCATTGTGTAAGTAAGGGACTAAGGTGTGTTTATTGAGACAAATTAATTTATAGATGGTCTGGTATGTTGCTAACGTTACGATTAGTTAGTCCTCTTAATTTGGTCTCTTATTACTTTTGGTTCATTAACTAGTGTCCCGAACATTAGTTAGCATTTCCCTAATTTCTTAATTTACATGAAACAAGCAAGTGTGGAATTTGATTTAATGGTTTAATTTTTATTTTTTATTATAAGTAGGAGGGCAATAGCCCAAATTTAATGGTTTAATTTCATTCCAACATGAAAAAGTGATTATGAGCAGAGCATTAAAAGCGGCAGTTGAAAGTTAGGAATGTGCATCTATTTGGGGTTCTTTTACCACACTTTTGCATTCAACTGCTATTTATTTAAGAGTTCATTCAATACATCTTTATCACACAATCACTACTATCCATTTCTTATGTTCTTTGCATTTGCCAACTGTACTTCCAACGTTCATGGAGTTCCTAGAGAAAATCTTGTTTGCAGCATGTCTCATTCTTTCGGTGACCATTGATGGAACAAATGGAGATACGTTGGTCACTGGCACTGTCATCTGTGACCAATGCAAAGATGGCCAGAGATCCCTTTTTGATTATCCTGTTAATGGTGAGATCTAAGCCTTCAACATCATTTTTGTTTCATGTTTATTATGGTTTGATTTGAACTTGCAACACTAATATGATATTGATATTCTCCATTAGACCAAAACATTATGTTTTAAGTGAGGGGTACTATTTTTGTCCAAAAAAACAAAGTGAGGGGGTACTATTATTCAACTAATTTGAATTATATGCTTCCAAAACATCAAGTTATGAGATACATCTAAGTCTAACATTAGGACTAGGAAATTACTGATTTACTACGGTGGAGAAATGTCTCATGTGTTCTACATTAGATTGTTCAATGACAACCAACATTATCATTATCACTTTGTTGTTGTGCATCTTGAAATGGACAAAATACTTTTTCACATACTCACATGTTGTGAGGTGAAAGTGCAAGGTTTTTTTTATGTTTCCTATTTAAGCAAGTGGCCTTTTTTGTGTGTCTTAGCTTTTACATTGTCTAATTAATAAATGGAGTTTGGGACAGTTGGCCAGCTGGTTATGTTCAATAAATACAGTTAATTTGGTCATAATCTATTTATTAATTTCATACATACCTATGTTGTAGACTTTTTATTGACCAAAGTTAATGCTTTGCACCAACCACACCCTGTTGTTTTTTGGTACTACAGGTGCAAAAGTAACTCTGTCATGCAGTGACAGCAATGGTCAAGTAACAATGTCAAGAGAAGAAACAACAAATTGGTTAGGGAGTTATACAATGAGGTTTGATGGTGCACCAGACTTAGGTGGTTGTTCTACACATGTCTCAGGAAGTAATAATGAACAAGGAGGATCAATGAGTTGTGGTGAAGGTGCTGGTCCTGCTCAAAATCCTAGACTCATGTTTAGGATGTTTGACATGGAAATGTATGCTGTGGATCCTCTCCTTGCTCAGCCTCCTCAACCTATGCAATACTGCTCAGCATCTTCCAATCCATCCCCACCACCACCAATATTGGCACCACCCATTTCTTCTCCTCCTCCTCCACATTTCAATTTACCCCCAATGCCACAACTTCCACCCCTACCTCCACTAGGACCACTACCACCAGGGATTGTTGCACAAGCTTCAGCATGTCCGTCACAGTAAGTTTATTACCAACAAACTAACTAGCATAATAATAATAATGATGATAATGTTGTAAATTGTTTAATAGGATGTGGACAATGCCGGAATACGAATGCTATTGGAGGGGTGTGAACAGGGACACTAAAGTAGCAGTAGCTTTTGGAATGGTTGCGGCAAGGAGATACGGAACAGACATGACTTTGTGGTATGGGTTGAAAGGGAGAGGAGATCCTTATAGGACTCTTTTGAGAGAAGGGATCACTGCACTTCTTAACTCATATAACAGCATCCAATTCTCTTACCATCCACTTGGTGTAGTCACACACATGAATTTGGCTTTGATGGGCTCAACTAGGGATGTACTCCACACTGCCTTACACTTCATGAGGGCTAATTCTGGGGCTGGAAATGTTTCATGCAAATTCACTTCTTGCAATTAATTTATCTATAGCCTTTTGCTAGCATGTTTGGAAAATGATTGTTTTTAACAAGTTTATCTAAAAAGATTTTGATTAAAAATATGTTGACCATAAAATAATCTAACCCAAACATGCATGCTGCAATGTTAATTTAATGATATTCTATAAATAATTGATGTATTCCATAGATGGAGATTTGGTGTTGTATATATGGTTTTGAATATGCAACAACTGAGACAATTAATACGCAGCTAGTCCCATTTTCAAAAGCATGCTTCCTTATACTATTATTATTATCTTAAATGTGATTTATTAAATAATAAATTAATAATGGCATAAGATAAGATATGCCTGAAACAAGTCAATAGAAGAACATGAAGCTAACACCAGACCGGACAACCCTACCACAAGGCTAAAACAAATGCCCCTAATACACAATTTGTACCCCATGATCCTGAAGTAAACTGATCACCTCCTACTTGTCAAGCATAAACCAATCAAAAAGATACGAAACCAAGATTTAAAGTTAGTCTTAAAAACTAGAATTAAAAACAGGTTCATGTTTTATTCAATTTATTGTGTTGCTACGGTTGGTGTTGAAAATCCACCTGCAGATATTAGACAAGCAAAGGCTGGGAACATGAAGTGGAAGGAGTTTAATGGATACATTAGTATAGGAGTAACTTTATTCCTAATGCTAATGCATCGGCAAACAGAAGAAAAGCCATTTAATTTGGAGAACTCACATAAAGAAGATATTAGCTTCCCTTAATGGGTTTTAGAAAAATCAATAGAAACAAATGGAAATGTCTTTTTGCTTCCTTCTCAAACCATCTTTTTTTTTCAAGTTTTTGAAATACAATCGTAGAGACATACAAAATACATCTTAACATACCTCCAAAATTCAAAATATATCTCAATCTTAGTTCATCATTTGGTCATGAATTAATCAGCAGAGAAGAAACGTCTATTTGCAAATGTTTCGTTTGCCTTTGTTTTGTTTGGCTTCAGACTTCAGTATGTTTGTCCACTTCTCCTTCAGATCAACCTGAAAAACAAAATTTGATGAACATTAAAAGCATAAGCAAATAAAAGAAAATACCAAAACCTTTTAACTAAGCTTACTGCGGTTCTCTTTTCAAATCCATAAAAATTAAGGATTTTTTTCCATTCTCTGCCAAATCTGAAGGAGAAAAAAAAGAAGATAAATGAGATTATGAAATTGTAGTGAGAGAAGCGTAAATAGTTAAGGCAAAATCATTTGAATGATAAAATGATTAGATTTGTGACTGCTGAACTGTTGAGAGATGAAACATATTCTCTTATGCATAGAAACTAAAAACAGTAGAGTTTCACACTCCATCAATATATTCAGAAATGAACGGCAGAATAAAAGCATAAAGACATAGGAACTGACAAAGTCCAAAAGAACAAAAAATTATAGTAACTCCATTGGTTAAAATATGTACATACTTCAATACTCCGGACCTTAGAGTATCCACTTCTGATTCACTCCAGATATTTCTTCTCCTTTTTGTAATTTCAGTTGGCTCATGGTGCTTCAATGGAGAAGAGTTCTTCCTCTTAGAACGACGCAAAGTAACTCCAACTGTGTTGCTTGTTGTTGCTCCCTGCAAGCCATCTATTAAATCATCTCACTACATAGAATAAGCCAGAAGAGCAAATAATTTCAACCACGGTTACCTCATGACTACAAGCAGCCTCGTTATTGTTAATATTTTGGCAATCATCTTGTGAGTTGGCTACATATGCATTTGCATTGTGGTATTCAGATTGTGCCTCCTGATTCATATCCTCATTGACAATCTGAAAAGAAGCACAGAAGTAATCCCAAGCTTGATCAAAAAACATTTGTACCTTGTGAAGTGCTTCCATTCGAGTATCTGGGAGGGAAACAAACTTGTTGATGTCCAAAAGGGAATTCTCGATTTCAGTTTTCCAGTTTTTCAAATCATCAGAGAACAAATGACTCCCATGACTCGCTATGGCTAAAATCCTACCTCTCCATATCCTATCCACAGCTTGGAGGTAGATAGGGTGTGATGCTTTTGCTTCAAGGTATTTCAAAGTACACTCCACCGCAACGCGGCAATAAGCAGATTTCATGGTGGTGGTGATTGAGTTTGAACCGTCGAGTAGATGTTTTTCTAGTACCTCGAGAATTTCTAGCATGTCTTCTGAGATTGATGCTTTGAACAAATGATCTTCTAGGGATTTGAGTAAAATGACCATTCTTGAGGGATAAACATCCTCACTTGCTAAGTTTGTAAGAACATGCTCCTTGCTTAAAAAAAAAAATCGATGGAATTTAATGGAATACAGTGAATCAGATAGAATTAAGTGGGATTCAGGTTTACTGATGTAATAAATGCACGTTGTTTGGTGCTATTTTTTATCTCGACCATCAATTTGAGATCGAATGGTTTAAATTAAAATCTGTATCTTTTTAGCTAAAATCATATCAGCCATTGATGTATGATCGGACGGCAGGTACTAACTACGGCGTGTTACAGTATGCTGCTGTAGCAATAGGGTATCTGTTTCCAATTAAGTGGAACGTAGCGGAGAGGGATGGTATGAAATAAATATATCATTTTATTGTTTGGATATTTTATGATAGAGCAGCACAAAAATTTACAAAATTGAGGGTAAAGTGATGTATGTGATAAAATTCATTCCAACGATGTTATACTATAATTGGCATCCTTAACTAGTTAGCATTTTCCTTATTTATGATTCAAAAAGAAATATTTAGCAAGTCGTTGTGGCACTTAAGGTGTGTTGTTGTGTAGAGAAATGTTCATAGATGTGTGAAGGGTAGAAAAGTGTTGAATATTGGTAAACACCAACAAGGAACGTTGTTGTACGTTTAATGCATGATCGATAATCATGGTTGTGATACTTCCTCTGTCCCAAAATAAATAATTTGTTTGACTATTTTCACGTTTGTTTATATATACCCAGTATAAACAAACCATCAATTTATACATGGTAGTGTTATTATGCATATATGGTTGTTTGAAACTTCTTTTCAAATGTTTAATTTAAGATTGGATTCTCTACGATAATAAAATCACATAATAATACAAATTAAACAATATCATCAAGTTAAAGTGTTGTGGTGGCTGAGCTTTGGGGTGCCTTTGAAGGCTTGAAATTAGTTTGGGAAAGAGAGGATACAAACTAGTTGAAACTGGATGCAAATGACATTGTTAAGATTCTTAACAAAAAACATTCTCCTAAGGCTGAGGGTTGGAGATTTATAAGAGAATTTGAAGACTGTTGGAGCTAGAGTGGAAAGTTTGTATTCGTCATATATATCGTTAGGAAAATTTGTGTGCAGATGTTCTTGCTCATGCGGGATGTGATTTAAGTTCTGATATGATTGTTTATGAGTCTTGTCCGGTTCACCTTGTTTGTTATGTTTTAGCTGATATCTCTGGAACTAATGTTCCAAGAATAATCTCTATGTAACTTTCCTCTTGGGCTTAGGCCCTCCATTTAATAAAAAAAATATACACATTTACTAAATCAAATTTAAATAATCTCAACAATTGTTAGACCATTATTCTTTCTCTTCAAATTCACCTGATAAAATAAAATAAAATTGACATAAAAATCATACATTGAAAATGAGAAAATAATTAAATTGTAATTACACTAATTAATTATTATGCTTACTCCGGTTCTGTTCATTAACATGGGGTGTGATTTCAATATATCTTTCCAGGATCCTTCACCAAATCTGAAAAAATATAGCATATTACAGGCAAAATGTTATTGATCCTTCTAACATCATTCACTAACTTCTTCTAGTTATATTATTAAGTATCTCGCAACGCCGGTCCTAAGTGTGTCTTCTTCCATTTTTGTCCATGTACTCTTTCTTTTTCTTTTTGTTGTTTGTTTCTCCTCGTACTCCTTGAGAGGCGAAACTCTCTTCTTTTTCGGACTAGGGAGATGAAATTTTGGTGCATCACTTCAAGTGATGCATTAGAAGTGGAAGTGGACAAGTCATCATAGAAACGACAATAACTCGGAAGGTGGAGACTAACATCAGTTAATGTTTTATGCAAGTTAGCATCCTCAACACAATAACAGCGAACTTGCCTTTTAGTTTTAGAGAAACTGAAGATGAGAAGTAAAAATCTATTATGATTGAAAATGGTAAATTACTATAGTATACGTACAATAGTGATGCATAAAAACAAATAAACTAAATTATTTCAATTTTAAATGCATTAAGATATAATTTCTACTATAAAGTGATCTCATTGAGCTGAGTTTTTTTAATTAATGCATTAAGATATAGTTTCTCTACAAGCAGTGTTAATAAATAAAGTTACTCAGTAAATTACTATCAGATTAGAAAGTCATAGAATCTCTTCAACATAAATTTGTAACATGTTTAAACAAATATTTAGGAACCTGTGAAATACATCACAGACAAATCTCAACATAAATTTGATCTATTTCATGGGTACTGTATACCCAGGCAACACCAAGTTTGTTAAATACATTATAATAGCAATTTTATATAAGAAAATATGTAATTTTTTCATTCATACTATTTTTCAACTACTTTGTTTTTTGTTTAAGTTTTACACAGAAAAAAATAAAGCTTTTCTTTTTCTTTTTTCTTTCTTGATTTTCATCTTTTAGCAATGGAGAAGCTAGCAATTTTTTTATGAGGGGTTCATACTTCATATACAACATATTACAGAGTGTGTGCCCGAAAACTCTTGCTTCACTTTCATGCAGCGCATCTGGTTTAATAGAGGGTGGGGAAGAACAAGTTGGGAGTTCTAATATGCAAATCCAAATAACAAAGGAACCTAACCTCTTTATGGGTCAAGTTTCCACCCGGAGAAAGCTTGGGATCTTACTTTCGGCTTGCAAAAGTGGTGATGATGGTAGACATGGATTATATCATGGTGGGATTGGCGCGGTTGAAAAATAAATGTGACACTTCACCGTGCGTCTCGTAAATGTAAATGTATGTTCTGAACTAAATGGTAATAATGTGCCTAATCTTGAATTGATCAACCATATGAATTCAAGCTTTGTTGCTGATTCAGTTGTTCAGAGAGCTTAACTATATTGTAGTGAAGAACAAGCCCACCAATAGTTTTTGCTTGGGTGATTCTTTTGAAAGAATATATATTTGAAGCAATATCTAGTTGGAGTAAGTAGTTTTTTTGAAGAAAAAAATCTATTGCAGGGTTTAAATTCAAACTTAGAGTTGTCAAATTCAAACTTATGATGTTTCTAGTGATTCCTCAAAAAAAATATGCTACCTTCATCTGAAAGTTATGACAAGAGATTGATGCAACATTTTAGCATTTTATGAATCACAAATAATTCTAAATATCTCCTACTTCATTATTATCTTATGTTGTTATAAAAATTATTTGTGAATGCACATGCTCATTGATTTTTTCTTGATATATAAGTTTGATATTATACTAAAGTAGAAATATTATTTAGAATAAAATATTTATAAATTTCTAATAAAATATTTTTAAAATATAACTTAAACTATTATGTAGTTTCACGTAAAGTTTATTAAATGAATATTTTTTGTTTTTATTAAAGTTATTGTTCCGTGTGTATTGTTATAATAAATTACACGGGTTCATTGACTTTTATTCAATATTTAAGTTCGACATTAGATTAAGGTATAAAATTTATTTAGTTTATTAAAAAAAAATTATTTAGAATATAATATTTAAAAATTTTGTTACAAAATATTAAAATGTAAGTGAAACCATTGTGCTCTTTCTTGTAAAACTTATTTTAATTAATTTTTTTATTATTATTAAAATTATTGTCCCGTGTATAATTTTTATAATAAATTATAATGATTAATAACAAATATTTATTCAATTTCTTTTATGTATCAGCGATAAATAGCTTTAATAAGTATATATATATATATATATATATATATATATATATATATATATATATATATATATATATATATATATATATATATTTAAGTCCTTGCTTAAATAAGGAAAATAAAAATAAGAATTAGAGTAATGCTAACAACAAAAAAGTGTTTAATGTGTTTGTATTGCATTGAAATTTTGACAAATTTAGTTGATTTTAGGATAAAAAATTATTCTACCTCTATATTTAACTCTTTACCCCTACGTATTTTAAATTATTCTCATTCTACCCTTATTTTACTCTAGTACTATTTTTTATTTTGTCATTTTCTGACTTTTTCGGTGAATGTTGTACACCACTTCAAATTAACGCATTGTTCCAGTAAGCTCTTCTACTTTTTGGGTTTGTTAAATTTATCGGAACACTTTCCAAAGGTGTTTCGGTTTGTATAATTTTAAGAAATGAGACGAAAATGATATTTAAACCAAAAATTTAAACACTTCTTAAAATTATACAAATCGAAAGTTCCGGTTTCATCAAGGGTAGAATGATATTTTAAAATAAGGGTAGAATAAGAATATTTTAAAATATGTAGGGGTAAATGGTTAAATGTAAGGGTAGAGGAATTTTTTTATTTATTTTAGAAGCATAATTACCAAATTAGATTTTAATATATATATATATGTATTTTCATAAAATAAAACAAATATAGTTTCAAAAATACTAAAAAAGGTTTCATCAAATTTACTCTAACAAAAAAAAAAAGAGTGGCTCTTGATCTACTATATCATACTACTATTTACGTCTCTAAATATAAGACTATCTTAAAAAAGAAATATTTTTTTTATAAATTTCTCTTTGAATTTTCAATCACATTAATGATTTTTTAAAAGGTCTTATATTTAGGTATACAACTTTTCGAGTTGCACACCTATATTCCACCATTGATCCACACAAAATTTAATGATTGCACGTCTATCACTTACTAATTAGTAATTACTGAGCCATACAAATATATCTAACCTAACTTTGGGAAGTAGAAAAAAATATATTAAAAGTTATTGAATGCTTAGAGATCAGTCTGTACATGAGGGTGGGCATAAAAACCAAAAAACTGAACTGGACTTATAAACTGAACCAAACTAAACCATTTAAAACTAAAACTGTTCTTTAAAAAACTGAACCAAACTGTTTGTGAGACAACAGTTCAGTTAACTAGCTTTTTTAAATACAGAACTGGTTAACTGTAAACTGAACCAAAAACCATAAAATTACTAAAAACCTAAAATTAAAATTGAAATCAGCTTCTCTCCTTTGATCACTAGTGACGATAACTGCGAAACAGGAACATTACACACGTTGTTGACAGTTTCTGCGAAAGATTTCTTAGAGCTTGTTGTGGTTGCAGGCGAGGGCAGAGTTTTAGTAGGTTCATCTTGGAGACAAGCCCAAGGTATAAGAAAAGAAGAGGATGAGGAGAAAGAAGCCATGACAGCGATGATGGTAAATTAATTTGGGGCTTAGGTCAAAGATGAACAGTGCTGGAACAATGCCAAATCGCCTAAAATGTCTCCAGAGCTAAACATGGTTATTCAATTAATAGCTCATTTGATATACAGTATTATATATTTGGCGAAAATTCAAAAATTAAAATGGTATTTTTTTTATTGATAGCAAAAATTCGTTACAATTTCTTTGTTTTTTTTTATCAGAAATTCACCCATTGTAATCTTCCTGGCATTATCATTTTTTTTTAAATAAAATTGGATACGATAAATATCACTCTCACATATGAGAAAGAGAAACATTTATCAATAAAAAAAAGATGTTTTTTATTATTAATATTATTTATTTATTTATTTTTAATTATTGTTATATTATTATTAATATTATTTTTTATTATTTTGTCAATTTTGAAAGATTATTTTTATTATTTATGTAAATGTAAAAAAAAAATACAGTTACGGTTAACTGATTAACTGAACCGGTTAACCGGTTAACCAAACTGTTTGGTTCAGTTTATATTTCTACTAACAGTTCAGTTCAGAAAAACTGAACTGTAAAAACAGTTCAGTTTTTATGCGATTTTGGTTTTTAACCAAACCATGCCCACCACTACCTATATATATAGCTTCCACTTCGAGGGACCATTGAATTGAATACTGATCATCATTGGCTAAACCACGCGATTGGCACGCGCTCTACTTTTTTGGACCATATATGTGGATATCAATACTCGACCCATTGAGCTAGATTCAACAATCACTGTAGAATATATATGCATAGCAACTTATTTTAAGTTCATTTGCATTTTCTCAATGACCATTTAAATATAGGGATCAATAGTATTATAGGAGTATTGATCAGTGAGTGATCACTAAGAAGGTGGTGCGTGGTGATGGGAACTTTCAATACCACCCTTCTAGGAAAGTTTCAACTTCAAGCATAAGCAAAGCTGCTGATGAAGCATATACTATAGTATATGCATATACAACTATAGCTGCTAGGCTCTGTTTGAATTGATAGTACAAAATGGAATGAAGCGGAATGGAACACAATGGAATGAAGTGGAGCGGAACGGGATGGAACACAGTTTCCGTTCCATTGTTTGGATATTCAGTGATGGAATGGAAAAATATTACCACTCCATCGTTTGGAAAATGAACGGAATAAAATAAGTTATAACATTTTTATTCCAATTTTACCCTTATTTAAAAAGACACTAAAAGACACCAAATTATAAATAATTTTTTTAAACTTATGAAAAATTATTATGTGTGCTATTAAAAACTTAACAAAAAAAGTTAATTAACACAATTATTTTTATAGAGCATGTCATAGTAAAAAACTGGTAAATGCTTTTTTTCAAGTATAGATTCAAATTGTCCCTTTATAATTTTTCAAGTATGCTTTTTAAACATACAGCAAAGTAAAAAATTGGTAAAATAAATAAATAAATCAAAGCTTTATTTAAACATACAGAAAAAACATACACAAAGCTTCATATAATAAAAAATAAATCATACAGCAAAAACACGTCATTGCAAAAACATACAGCAAAATAAATAAAAAATCAAAGCTTCATATAAATAAATAAATCAAAGTTTCATATAATAAAAATTCATAGAGCAAAAACATACACAAAGTAAAATAAACACAACAAAGCTTTATTAGTAAAATAAATAAATAAATCAAAGAAGATTAGCATAGCACAAAATAAAAACACGTCATGACCAACGAAGTGGGAGCATAGATGTGAAGAAGCAAAATAGTACAATGAAGAATTTTTACTTGAAAGATTGAATAGATCATAAAAAGTAATAGGGTTATATTGGTAATATTTTAATTATAATGTTCCATTCCATTGCATACACCCCAATTTGGGTGGAAAGAAAAATTGAAGGATTGGATGGTATGGGATGGAATGGAATGAGTTCCATTGTGTTCCATTCCACTCCATTCATATTTTATAAATCCAAACAATGGAACTTAATTATTTACCATTCCATTCCACTTCATTCCATCCCTTACCACCAATCCAAACATAGCTTTAGTCCTATATTATCTTAATTACTAAATAAACACTCTTTAGTCTATAAACAAATTTATTTTTTAAAATTTATTTAATAATTAATGTATTTAGTTTATAAAGTACATTAAATTAAATATTAATTTTTATATTAAAATAAATTTTAATTTCAAATGCATTTATTTACACGTTTCTATGTGTTGGGTCACGAGAGGACAACTGAGGATCATTCACATTGGAGCTAAGAACAACTATATAAATGAATTGAACACAACATTTTTACTCAAAATCTTACAGCATTAGGTTTATGAGTTATCTAGCTTATAAAGGACTCCTTTTCATTATCTTATTTTTGATCTTATGAAAAATTATTTATGTAAATAAATAAGTTTTATATTACTTCAAAAGTTCTCACTATCGAAAATTGTATATTCATAAACTATTTTTCATAAACTATATATCTTGACAACCTTATGAATAATACATGAAAATTTATTATTTATTTATGTGTTTAAGTTGTTTTGTATAAGCTATAAAATAAGACAATCTAAATAAGCTTAAAATGGTCAATCTCCACTTTTCCGAACAATATAAAATTTAAATCACCTCACAATTACCGGAACATGTGTTAAACTGTAAAGGTTAATTTTCTTCTTATTTATATTTTTCTTACTCTATGATTGATTTCACACCTTGAAAGCCAATAGATAAAGGCTAGTCTCCAACTCTTAAGCACAAATGATATTTTTTCACTGCTAGTATGATATTTTGCATTAACCTACCGTTTGTTGATTTTTTATGTTTTTAACATTTCTTATTAGTTTGTGTAAAAAAATACATTTTTTATTAGTTTAACTTAATCTATTTTTTTACTATTTCATATGTTTTAAATATAATTGATAATTGTCATTTAAAATATTAATTTTTATTATATTATATGTTATATTTTTATCAAATCTATTATTTATTTCGTTAAAAAATAAACAACTATTATTTTATAGTGTTTTTATAATATTAATATTTAATGAAAAAATGAATGAATTTTTGACTATTTTTTTGGTTATTAACAATCATACATGTTGTACCAAAAGAAAAAAACAATGATACATGTGAAGGTAGATAGAGCACGGGCATCCTTCCTCGATCATTTGTCCTCTGATCCCTTGTGATATTATCACACCTCTCCAAGTAATAATAAATAAATATATCCAATTGGCATTAACTTTGAAACGTACAATTCTTTTGTTTCATATGCTATACTATAGACCACTACTAACACGGGTATTTGTTTGTATGTATATATATATGCTATGCTATGTTATGCTATTCTAAACAGTTAGCACATTTCATAGTTGGAAACAATTTTGCCACCAGCTAGCTAGCTCCTCCAAATTCCCAATTCCAAAGATGCTGCTGCTGCAACATATTTCATGCCATATATTTTTCTTCCTTCTGCTGGTTTCTTTGGTTTCTTCTTTATATTTATATGGTTGGTTCTTAATTGTTGTCACTCACTCCTTCTTTCACATTTTAAATTGATTCATTGATTCATTAACTAGTAGTATTATTTGATTAATGTTGCAGATGGACCCCTGTATGACTCTACTGCTTACACTCAGGTAAATTCAAATCACATTTCACCATCTTCTATCTATCTATGACAATGTTGTGTCAGTGTGTGTGGGACTTTAGTTAATAAAACTAGGGAAAATATATATATGTATGTATATACATTGACTTGCATAGTTGTTTTGTGGTTGACACTGACAGTGCAAAGAACATCCTGAGAAGGCACTTTACGATGGAGGAGTACTTTTCAATTTCAACAAGGGTATTGCAGCAGATGACATCACTTCTTCCTCACTTGTCCTATACAATCTTACTCGCGACACTATCTATTCCTTTTCCGGTAGGTACCCTTCTTATTACGCTTATGTTCTGTTCTGTTCTTTTGGATAGAAAAAGATATAAATAAAAAATAATTTTTCCGTTGCCGGGACTTGAACCCGGGTCTCTCGGGTGAGAGCCGAGTATCCTAACCAACTAGACTACAACGGAATATTGGTATCTGTTATATTATATACATATTTAATTTAATAGTAACTATCATATGATGTTAAAACATGACTGCATTTGTTTGTTACATAATACTAATATGATACATTGGCGTGGCTGCTTGATTATACATACTATATATATTATTATTTTACAGCATGGCTGAGGATTGAAGGTTTAGATTCAGTAATGATAAGGGCAAGACTGGAAACAGAAAATGAGACATATAACTGTATTGGGACAGTTTTGGCCAAGCCTGGATGTTGGTCTTTTCTCAAGGGTGGCTTTGTTCTCAATTACCCTTCAAATTCATCTACCATCTTCTTTCAGAACACTGATGGCAAAGATGTTGATAATATAGATTTAGCAAGTCCATCACTGCAGCCATTTACTAAGCAGCAGTGGAGAATCAATCAACAATACATAATCAACACTGTGAGTGTCCAAATAAAATCAATGGAACTAATATGCATTTATAGATGTGGATGTATATATGTTGTATGTATTTGATGTTCATGTTTGCTTCTCTGATGTATTTGACAGAAAAGAAAGCGTGCAGCCACAATTCATGTATCAGATACTAATGGAAGGAAATTACAAGGAGCTTCTGTGTACATTGAGCAAATATCGAAAGACTTCCCTATTGGTTCGGCAATATCAAAGACCATTCTTGGAAACTTGCCATATCAGAATTGGTTTGTGAAGCGGTTCAATGCCGCAGTCTTTGAAAATGAGCTCAAATGGTACGCCACAGAGCCTCATGAAGGCAAAATCAACTACACAATTTCAGATCAAATGATGCAATTTGTTAGAGCCAACAAAATCATAGCTAGAGGACACAACATTTTCTGGGAAGACCCTAAATACATTCCTGCATGGGTTCTTAACCTTACAGGTACTCAATTACAATCTGCTGTGAATTCTCGAATTCGAAGTCTCGTCAACCAATACAAAACTGAGTTCATACATTGGGATGTCAGCAACGAAATGCTTCATTTTGATTTCTATGAACAAAGGCTTGGACCCAATGCTACATTTCATTTCTTTGAGGCAGCACATGAATCAGATCCATTAGCAACTCTGTTTATGAATGACTTCAATGTTGTGGAAACTTGCAGTGATGTAAATTCTAGTGTTGATGCCTATATCTCACGGATAAGAGAACTGAGACAATATGGTGTGTTTATGGATGGAATTGGATTGGAGGGTCATTTCACAAAACCAAATCTTCCACTTATCAGAGCTATTCTAGACAAATTGGCAACACTAGATCTTCCCATTTGGCTTACTGAGATTGATATAAGCAACACACTTCATCAAGATACTCAGGTGAGGTTACTACTTACTAGCTAGCTAGAGCAATTTCAAGTTCTACAAAAAATGGTTACATAAATATTTAGAACATTTTATTTTTAGTCACTCTAATATGAGGTACATGAAGATTAAAATGAATGTTACACACATATTATAAAGACTAATTTTAATATCAACAAATTTTGCAAAAACTAAAATAATACAATAAGCTAGGACCCAAATTAAAGGTAGTACGTATATTTGCAACACTAAATTGTCCTTTTAACTATAAATAAAATGAGTAGCTAAATTTTTCGACGACTCAGTTGATAGCTGCAAAGACGTTGATGTGCAAGAGTTTGAATTCGAACTTCGAATTTTTCACTTCTCCACGTTTAATGTGTGTGAGTCTAGCCACCGACTTAGACAAAGAATTGAGTAGTTAAATAAATGGTATTATTGCCTTTTTGATTGAATCTCATTGCTACTTGTTTATTTGTAGGCAATTTATTTGGAACAAGTGTTGAGGGAAGGGTTCTCACACCCTTCAGTGAATGGGATAATGCTTTGGACAGCACTTCATCCAAATGGGTGCTACCAAATGTGCCTCACAGACAATGATTTGAATAACTTACCATCAGGTGATGTGGTGGACAAACTTCTTCAAGAGTGGCAAACTGGTCATGTAGAGGGAGTCACGGATGAGCATGGTTCACATAGCTTTTATGGATTCTTAGGAGAATATAGAATTAATGTAGCGTATCACAACAGGACCATTAATTCAACCTTCTCTCTATGTAGAGGTGAAGAAACTAGACATGTCACTGTTACATTGTGACTTCATTTTATTTATTTATGAACCCCCTTAACTTCACTAGAAGTTTCAAATTTAAATAATAACATTCCCATTTTCCCGAACATATTTTGGTTTTAGAAAGAAAAACAAAAACAAAAATTCACAACCCGTTTGGCCTAGCTTATTTTTGAGCTTATGCAAACAGCTTATGCAATTTTTATGTATTATTAAAGTTTTTTCAAGGTAATTTATGATAAAATAGCTTATAAAAATTCAATTTTCACTAGTTTGAACTTATAAAATAGCATAAAACCTAATTTATATTGCATAAGCCGTTTGCATAAGCTCAAAAATAAGCTAGGCCAAACGGACAGTTTTGTGACTTATAGAAGTCGTTTGTTTCAAGTTTATTAAATTTATTCTTGTGAATAACTTTTTTCAGAAATATAAAGATCAATTTTATTTAGGTATTTAAAAAAATATATATTTGGTTAACATTTAAATTTAAATATTCCCAAAAGCATTTATAATATGGAGGTTAGTTCATAATTATACATTAATTTATTTTTTAAATAGAAGAATTTTTTTTTTCCACCTCTTTAGGCTCTGTTTGGATTGATGGAATATAATGGAATGGAGCGGAGAGGAATGAAATATAATAAGGTTTCATTGTTTGGATTTGAAAAATAATAATGGAATTGGGCGGAGCGGAATGGAATATGATGGAATAAATTTCATCTCATACCACCACTTTACCATCAATTTTGTTCATCTTCTTTTTAAAATATCCAAACAATGGACTCCATCTCATTCCACTCAACTCTATTCCGCTGTGCTCCATTCAATTATATTTCATCAATTCAAACAGAAGAAAAATTTACTTTTTTTCTCAAAAAACTTTAATACCGGAAATAAATTTTAATAAACTAGTAACAAACATAAAAATATTTTTCTATCATTTTTTACTATAATTATAACTTCAAACAAATTATACTCCCCATATAGTCTAAAAAAAAAAAGTTCGTGAATGAATTTAGGTGGTGGAATATTTGTTTTCTCTTTCTGATGTGTTTGCAGAACTTCCCCCCATGGAACCGTACCAATCTAAAGGAGAAAGAATAAATTGTGTATAACTAAGATTTTCTGAATTTAAGGTAACAGAACAGCACATGGTGTAGTTTGGAATTTACAATCAAATCCACAGTCACAATACACATTTACAAAAACCAATAAATAAATAAAAAATACAACAAACAGAACAAAACCACAGATTGCTCGTACCGCATCAACTAATTTCTATCTATATGATATACAAACAAATAATTAATTAATTGAAGAAAGTAGCAGCAAGACATATCAACGAACACTTAACAATGAACAAGTAGAAACAAAAACATATATATAGCTGAATGAATGAATGAATTCAAGCTTTTCCTTCAACCCTTGCATAAGTGAGTCCAACACACGCATCAACAAAATCCTCATCAATAAAATCTGTTGAAAATACCTGAATCCTATCTGCATATCCCTTTGCAAAACACTGAGCAATAAAAAGCCTAGCATATCCATGAATGCGTCTTGTAACTGGTTTAACACACAAAATAGGGTTATCAGCCACCGGAGTAACCGTATTCTCCACCCTGTAAAAGTATTTCCTCGATGTAACCGGTGGTTGCTCACTCAAATGCTTCAAATTCCCATCAAATTTAGTTGATGGAAGATCGGTGTTAATCCAATTATCCTTCAAAAAACCTTCACTCCACAGAGAACTCCCTGCTTTTGGATGTGCCGATTTTCTCGGCTTCCAAACACATATAATCCTCTTGGGTAACAACTCTGCAATAGTTTTTCCAAAAACATGATCATCTTGATGAATCAAAAACTCACCTAATTGTTCCTCCAAGTACTTATCAAATTCAGGTGGATCATCGTGACCAAACTCTGTTCTAATCTCCAGAATAATAATCTCAGACTTTGTTTCAGACAGAAACTTTTTAACATCTTTAATGACAACATCGATGTTGTAAGTAACAAGAATTCCATGACACACACGCCGGTCTTCTTGTACACGAATGTCAATGACACGTGTACCTCTTGCAAGTTGTTGATAGATGGATAGAGATTGACATTGAGCAAAAGGGCGAGTGATGAGTGGAAAACCAATCTTGTTGGTTGCAGAATCATGTGTTCCTGGCCATACAATTTGATTGATGTGAAGTTTGTCTGGGTTGAGATCATTCATCCAGTTTTTTCTATCAGAGGGACGGTATTCAGAACCAGGGTATTCTTCCCCTGAAGTTTTAAGCTCGGACAGAGTTTTCTTCTCGATGTGGATTGTCTTTCTTCTTTCAACTTGTTTTGAGACATGAGAACCCATCTTCACTGTCACACAAAAAGATTGTCTTTCTTCTTCTTCTTCTTCTTTTTATTCTTATTATTATTCTGCTTTTTCTTGTTGTAGCTGGACTTTGCTGTTCAACATAAATAAAAGCCTCGACTAAACCGATCAATCACATTGGTTGTTAATAATACTAATACTTTAAGGGTCATGTTAACTTGTGTCCTTAGGGCACATGTTAAGATATCTAAAAGTAGAAATTTGCATTTAATAGCATAAAAGAATTTAATGTTTAAAAGATACAATGCACAAGTTACAAGAGAATATTGCTATATTTGTATTGTTAACATAAGGCACATGTTAACATTTCCCATTTTAAAGACCGGTTTTTTTACATAGACCTAATAGCAAGCTATTGAAAACACACACAAAGTGGAGGACTCAGATTGAATCACAATCACGACGTCTGATTCTGCCAATTGAATTATGATTTGTAGACTCGAAGACTGTTTTAATAAACTTACATATAATTAATACTAATTTAATTACTTTATACTAAATAATAATTTTGTTAGAAATTAGACAGATGTTGTGAAATAATAATAGGAGGACTTTAGTGTTTGTTTTATTCAATCATCAAGTTTTTGTTCGATTATATTGAGATCATGTATTACTAAGATGTCATTTACAATGTGGGGTTGATGTTAGTTGGATCACTAGTCAATTATTGGTGGTGAGTCACAATTGATGTATTGGTCCACTTGTATATGCCGTCCAAACTTGTCTCTCTTCATCTTTGTTTTGGTTTGTTTATTTCGCTTTCTTGTATAAATTCTCATGTTCAATTGTTGCTATAATATCTCTTTGTTGTTAAATAATTTTCTACATGATAAAATAAAATTATTCAAATCATGTGCAAACCCCCAATTGTTCAAAATGGGCGTATGCTAGATTTGTTTTTTATAACTTTTTTTCCTGCATTACTTTGTTATAAGTACAAAGTTTTAATATCCGCGATTATTTGTTTAAAAGTTTGAAATCTCTTATCAATTGAATTAATCCATTGATCATATGTATCATAAAATTAAATTGATAGTAATAATATGAACACTTTAAATTACAAATGAGGGAATTTGAAAGTTAAGTTGTAAATGTGAAATTAGAGAAATCTAAAGTCCGGAAAAATTGATCCAAATAATTTGGATAAATGATGGAGTCCATACTCAGAGAAAGAGTCAAAGTGTAAAACAAAACAAAAAAACAAAGTGTCTTTCTATGCAATGGGAGGCATTTTATGTTTTTCGGGGCTTTTGTGTTTCTCTCTAATACCTTTTCTTTTTCTAGGTTAGTGAATTTATGACTTTTTTAGGCATTTTTTCCTTAATAAGAAAAATATTTTTTAGATAGGTTGTCTTACTCTTGGGTCGGCCCCGCAACCATTGCTCAATATAAATATGACTTGGTTTTTTGAAGTTTACAACATCCAAACACTGGAGTACATTTGCCTCGTACGATGATTTGATTCATTTTAAAACAGACAAATTAATAATTTACGTATTTTTTCTTATGATTAATATGAAACTTCAATGCATGAAATATTTTGAGAGTTATAAGATTAATTTGGTGGCTAAGGTAGATGAGTTAGAGAGTAAAACGATAAAAAAGATCAAAAGTTCGATGCACACTCTAAATAAAAATTAACAATACTAATTATTAGTATTGATTTTGTTAAAAAAATATGCATGAAATATTTTGTTATCCAAATTACCAACAAACTCCCGAGATGATGAAATGAGTTTAAAATTTGGCCGCAAAATACCTTAAGAACACACTTGTTTATGTAAAAAAAAAGTACTTAATTCATTAAATCGATTGAAAATAACAATTCAATTTGCGCATCTGTTTTTCTCGCACCATGTGTGCTTAAAAGTCACGTGCCATTGTAGGTTAGAGAAATCAAGTATATGCCGATCAAAATAGAAGTTTTTCCATTCAACTTATAACTCATTGTTATCATATCAATTAGAAGCTTTGAGTAACTCTCTAGTATAAGATGGGCAAAACATTGTCTTCTAGCAATTTGCATTCATGTGTACATCCCCCACACTTCTGCATGGAGGGCATCGCAAGCTCCAATCTTTTAAGTATATGCTTTCAACCAACGACCATTTGAGTCCCGAAAAAGACCCCACACCCGACCATGCCCATTTACTCCTTGTATGATGTGTCAGTCTACCTCATGTAATTTGGTAGGGTTTGATCCCTATTTATATTATAAAATAAATAAATAAATAATAGGGAACATCACAGTATCAAAAAGTTTATTTTGACTTTGATCATGTTTGAAAGTATATTGAATCTATGATCTCATGCATATTACCAAATCTGTTACCACTAGACCAAATTTAGTACTAGCTTGTCATATTTGTATTATCAAAAGTATTTAATTTTATTCATAAGTTATAGTTAGAAACTTACTTATTTGAATTCATTTTAGTTTTTTTTTTTTTGTTTATAGATGAAATGACAAAAGTATAATCATAAAGTCACACACATAAGTGAAAGAGTTGGGGTTCAAACACCAATCATAATGTTCGATTCAATAATTTTGACATTTGTCCGATTGAGCTAGGATTTGTGAATGTAGTATATCTTATTTTATTTTAAGGTATTTAGGTAATTTACAAATACAGTACTTTTTTAATTGAAATAAGAGAAGAAAAAACGTATCATTAAGGTTTCCTTCTACTTTGTATCTGTTGTATCAAACAAATATCCTGATCTCTTTATTTCTTTCTTTCTATTTTGTTTCCATTGAGTTTTTTGTTAACCAAACAAACGATTAGCAAGATGAAGGTCGCACACCTGAACATTAGCATCACATCACACACGTGAAACACAACACAACACAACCTCATTGACGCCCCCAAATTACTGCAATTAATTAATTAAACTGTGATTTGCGCCAACATTTTCATCGATGATGTCTATGCATTATTACTATTTTCTACCTTCTTCGATCTAAACTCCGTTCATCTTGCTCCTTATCCTCTCAATTCACTTGCTGCACAGGGAGGACAAACTAACTCTTCCATCTCTCTTTTTCTGCGCATAAACAAACAAACAAACAGGTTTCGAATCTTGCTATTGCTATTGTTTGTTAAACCCTAGTTATTATATTTCATTTCTATGTTCATACAAATTATTCTTCATTTTATGTTAATTACCTATTGAGATTCATCATGTGTCTAATTATCAATAGGGTATCAATGTTTGTTAAATAAAAGGATTTCTGATATTATTTTTTTCTGTGTGCTAAATAAATATAGGGTTTTTTAACTACGTGAAGAGTTGTGATGGATATTGAGGGAGAAAGGAAGATGGTGTCTGAGGAGAGTGTTGTGGGGTCTTATGAGTTGAAGAATTTTGAAGGAGAGGAGGTTTTCGAGGAGGCAATAGACCCACTAAGTCATTTCCATCATCAGAGGGGGGATGATCCTGCTTCTACTGTTAGTGAATTGCCTTCAGCTTTGGCTGATGAAATCCCCCCCGATAACGTTGAAGAACTTGATCGGGTTGCTGATCAGTGTGTCAAAAATTTGAACGAGGAGAAGGAGGTTGAAGTGATTGCTAATCAGGAGGTGCCTGAGGATCATGAGGAGCAGCTTAATAGCTCTTGTCTAGATGGAGTTGTGACCGAGGAGACTGAGGGTGGACTATCTTGTGATGAATCCCACAGTACCAGGGATGATTGTTTGGAAAGTAGTAGTGATTTTAGTGGTGGAAAGGAAATAGCTGATTTAAACGCTGATGGAAAAATGGTATTTCAGGAGGCTAGTGACTTGGCGATTGGAAACTCTGGTTTATCAAGTCACAAGTCTGAAAATGAGGATCTAGAATACATGACTCCCAAACAAAATGGTGGTATGCTTTTGGAAAATGGAAGCACAGACAAGGTGGATTATACTGTTGCTGAGCATCTTACAGAATCTAAATCTGATGAGGAGATGAGAAACCAGGGTTCTGATGCTGTGTATTTGAAAGAGGATGGCTTGGATCCCGATCTCAGAGATGATAAAATAGAGGAACAGTGTAATGCTTCAGGTGACCCTTATAGTGAAATTCAAGATGATACATGTGAAAACGCATGCAGAGATTCAGCTCACGGGGGTTTAGAACCTGATCATGAAATATTCATAGAAATGGATGATGAGACCAATGGCACCGATATAATCCACGACGTTAGAAATGACAAAGAAATGGGAATATCTGATAGTCAGAGGACTGAATGCAAAGATTATGGTAATAATGAAACTAATGACGATGATGATGTTGGATCAAATTCAGAGCATCTGGAAACCGTTGGTGGAACAGGAGGATTTTCTCCAGCTGCGGACGATAGAAAAGTGAATGGAACTGCTGGACAGTTATCCCTACCAGAAAATTCTTTTGCTGCTGAGATGCCGGCTGTTCAGGCTACTGCAACTAATTTGGAAGAAGGGAGGATGAATGCTTACCGGTCTAAGATTTCTAATGAAGAAAATCAAGGAAATTATGAAAACTCATCTATTGTTAGGGAACCTGAAAAGAAACTCGTGAATAATGCAAAAGAGAAACCAACACCTCAGATCACTGAAGAACAGAATAGTGAATCTGTTTCCTCATCTGGAAAATCCGTTGCTACTAGCACCCCTCTTGTTCGTCCTGCTGGCCTTGGGTCTGCAGCTCCATTATTAAAACCTGCTCCCCGGGCAGTGCAGCAGCAGTCACGGGTGAATTATACTGTATCTAATACGCAGTCCCAAAAAACGGAAGACTCCTCAACTGGGGAGTCTGAGGAGTATGATGAAACTCGAGAGAAACTTCAAATGATTAGGGTGAAGTTCTTGCGGCTAGCTAGTAGGTTTGGGCAGACTCCCCACAATGTTGTTGTAGCACAGGTTCTTTATAGATTAGGACTGGCTGAGCAACTCAGAGGGAGGAATGGGGGTCGTGTTGGTGCTTTTAGCTTTGACCGTGCAAGTGCTATGGCCGAGCAACTCGAATCAGCGGGTCAAGAACCACTTGATTTCTCTTGTACAATTATGGTTCTTGGAAAGACGGGAGTCGGAAAAAGTGCAACTATCAATTCTATCTTTGATGAGGTTAAATTTAATACCGATGCTTTTAATATGGGAACAAAAAAGGTTCAGGATGTCGTGGGAACAGTACAAGGCATTAAAGTCCGGGTCATTGATACACCAGGACTTCTACCTTCCTGGTCAGACCAACGCCACAATGAGAGGATCCTGCACTCTGTCAAGCGCTTTATTAAGAAATCATCACCAGACATTGTGCTGTATCTTGATAGGTTAGATACGCAGAGCCGGGATTTTAGTGATATGCCGCTCTTACGCACAATTACTGACATTTTTGGACCATCCATATGGTTCAATGCTATTGTAGGTTTGACTCATGCAGCATCTGCTCCACCCGATGGCCCCAATGGCACTCCTTCCAGTTATGACATGTTTGTCACACAACGCTCTCATGTTGTGCAGCAAGCCATTCGTCAAGCAGCTGGTGATATGCGTCTCATGAATCCTATATCGTTGGTGGAGAACCACTCTGCATGCAGAATTGATACGTCTGGCCAAAGAGTGTTGCCAAATGGCCAGGTTTGGAAACCACATCTGTTACTCTTATCTTTTGCGTCAAAAATTCTGGCCGAAGCAAATGCTCTTCTTAAGTTACAAGATAGTCCACCGGAAAAGCATTACACAGCTCGCACAAGAGTGCCGCCATTACCATATCTTCTGTCAACCCTTCTGCAGTCAAGGCCACAATTAAAATTGCCAGAGGAGCAATTCAGTGATGAGGACAGTTATGACGCTCTTGATGAGCCATCAGATTCTGGTGATGAAACAGACCCTGATGACTTACCACCATTTAAACCTTTGACAAAGGCCCAAATCAGAAACCTTTCTAGAGCTCAGAAGAAAGCATATCTGGATGAGGTTGACTACCGAGAAAAACTTTTTATGAAGAAACAACTGAAGGATGAAAAAAAACAACGAAAGATGATGAAGAAAATGGCAGAATCATTAAAAGATCTGCCAAGTGATTATAGTGAAAACATGGAGGAAGAAAGTGGCGGTGCAGCTGCTGTTCCTGTTCCCATGCCAGATATGTCCTTGCCTGCTTCCTTTGATTCTGATACCCCCACTCACCGGTATCGTTTTCTTGATTCATCCAACCAGTGGCTTGTAAGACCTGTCCTAGAAACTCATGGATGGGATCATGACGTGGGTTATGAAGGCTTAAACGTGGAAAGGTTGTTTGTTCTTAAAAACAAGATACCCTTGTCTTTTAGTGGTCAAGTTACCAAGGATAAAAAGGATGCTAACGTTCAGATGGAAATGGCAAGTTCAGTTAAGTATGGAGAAGGGAAAGCAACATCATTAGGTTTTGATATGCAGACTGTTGGGAAAGACTTAGCTTACACATTACGCAGTGAGACAAAATTTTGTAATTTTAGGAGAAATAAGGCAACTGCGGGTCTCACATTTACTCTCTTGGGAGATGCGTTATCAGGTGGAGTTAAAGTTGAAGACAAGTTTATTGCTAATAAGCAATTCGAGTTGGTTATTGCTGGTGGTGCAATGGCAGGGCATGATGATATTGCTTATGGTGGCAGTTTGGAGGCCCAGTTGAGGGATAAAAATTACCCTCTAGGACGCTCATTATCAACGCTTGGGCTTTCCGTTATGGATTGGCATGGAGATCTTGCTCTTGGGTGCAATTTACAATCACAAATTCCCATTGGACGGTATACAAACCTTGTTGCGCGGGCCAATTTAAACAATCGTGGGGCTGGACAAATTAGCATTCGACTAAATAGTTCAGAACAGCTTCAGATTGCTTTGATTGGCCTCATCCCTCTACTTAGGAAGGTTGTTGGTTATTCTCATCATTTGCAGTTTGGACAATGATGATGCTGTTAGATTATGTGAGCTGCAGTTCTTGCACAGTAATAGGTATTTTTTTTAAGATGATTAATTGATGCTATGAAACAAGAATGATGCTAAATTGTGTTTTCATGTTTTCTATTCCAAAATTATCTTATTATTTAATCATACATTATTGGTATTACATTTTGGTATCATTTCATGTTTTCACTGTCCCTTATTAGGTATTACATTTTGGTATTTTTATACATTATGCTGCCGGGCTCCAAGAGCCCTCCTCTTATATTTCTTTTCTGTTCCCCAAATTGGAGATTTTGAAGAAAAATAAACTGAAATGACTCATTCACTGCTTTCATTTCATCCTCATCCTTGTCTTAATATCTCTCTCTCTCTCTCTCTCTCTCTCTCTCTCTCCCCCCTCTCTCTCTATTGATGCTTGTCTAATATCCGATTCGTTTGATTCGATTTTGTTTTTATCACCATGAAAATGTTTTTTTTTTTGTTTTCTCTTGATAATTTGCTGTGCTTGAGCTCTGTATTTGTAATTCTATTGGTTTGTTTTTCCTGTTATAAGTTTTTTGTGTAATTTACGATGTCGGAACTTGGAAATCTAGCCAAACTCAATGTTTCTAGTTCACCACTGAGTTTATTATAATCTTCATTCTGAGATAAAAACTCTTCAGCTAAGGAACCATGGGATCGGGAACCTTATGTTTTTTCTGTGTTTTTAGAGAGTTTGAAGTATTGTGCCGATTGTAACTTTGGTACCATGAAACTATAAGCATACTTATATAAGTCATAAGAAAAAGCTATTTTATTTTGTATCATAAGATATTTTTCAGCTTATTGTCAGGGTTTGATTTCACAGTTTTAATTTGATATCTATGTTGTGAACTTTCTAGATAAGCACGGCGCTGGCTGGATCAGAGAGTAAAGATGGCGTTGCATAATTTAAAGAAGGTATAAAATTGTTTTGGAAAAGAATTAGGGCTCTAGTCTGGTTGTTGAAATTTGTATCATACTCACAAGAAGTCAGGTGCTATTTTTCTTGGTGCTCTTTGGTTTTAATTTTAAACATACCAGTAATTTGTGAAGCACGCTGTTTGCTTTATGTTCTTTTGTAAGGGCAAATGGGCCTTCAGTTTTAGCATTACTAAAATGATGTTTGTTGAAATTTATTGGTTGGAATTATATAATTTATTTGATATGATGTATGTTTCAATCACAATTCCACAATCTTAATAAACTTGTGTTTGCTTATTAGATTGAATAAATTCATGATGTGTCATGCAATGCATTCAATATTTGAAAGAATGGCATATTATGTGGTATCATTAAATTTGATCATTTATCTGAACAAAGAAGCTTCAAGAAAGCTCCGATATAACATATGTATATAGTTATAAAGTAATCTGGTTGACTAAAGTTGTTTACCAAGACATAGATAATGATAGAACTTGACTGTGAAAGAAGGAAAGGAAATTGGGTGAGTTTTAAAAGGAAGAGAAAATATTTAAATTTCTAATTTAATGTGATTCCTGGGTGTGGTGAGAAAGTTAAGGAATGCTTTAATCCTGGGTTGGAATTAACCGGGTCCATCAACCATGGGCTAATTAGAGAGAGGATTCTCTCAAGTGACATGAGGGTAAATGTTTTTTTGAGCCATTGATTTGGGAGGAGAGAGAAAAGGTAAAGAAGAAAAAGGTGAATTGAAAGGTGAAGATTGGAACAATTGAGGAAATTTAGGAAAAAAAATGGAGAGAATCCATTCTCGGCTAATTAAATGGCTAGAATTTGAGCAAAACTTGGTAAGGTGGTGCAACCATGCTACTGATAAGTATTTGTATTGTGTCAGTATTTGAAATTCTTTTTTTTTTCAATAAATAAGAGAACTCGAAAACTTGTCCACACCAGTTGCTTCTGAAATAAGTTGGAAAATGTATGTGTCAAGAAAAAAGATAACCTATATAAGCTAACATTGTTTGGAATGCAATGCAATAATCATGGAATTTGACCAAATAATGATAGCAAACAAATATTCAGAGATTATTCAAGAATTGAACATCCTTGCTATTTTGTTTTGTTTTATTGTTTTTTCCCGATGAGCATGATGTTTCTTTGGCTATTTTGCCCGACTCTTGATAACATCTAAGCTTGTCAATTCTGTGTGTGCAATTTACTAGACAATGAGTAATTGGTGATTATTCATGTGTCCTGTTTTTAATTATTATTGCACTTGCAAGAACAAATAGCATTTGAGGTGGGATTGATCCAATATATACATTGCTATCTTTCCTTTCTGAATATATATACAGCGCTGCTTAAGCTTAGAAGTTTGCAGCAATTCTGTTTTATTTTTAGTTCTGTTGATATTCTAGTGGATAAAGCAAGCATTGGTTGATCAGTTTAACCTTTATACACGGAAATGAAGCTTTACTTTTTGGCATATACATATTTCTGTGTTGTTTCAATGTGTCACATGCTGCTTGTTTTATGGTGTCATTTTTGCTAGTTTTAAGTTTTATTATTGGATGTCACCTGCTGCTTGTTTTATGGTGTCATTGTTCCTAGTTAAGTTTTAATGGTGAATGATTCTGTGTTGGGTTTTATGCTTGTTCTGCGAGTATGCACTACAGGAGGATCATTAACTGTTTGTGGTTATTGTTAGTCTTGCTTGGTGCCAACTACTATCATCACTATTTTGAAGTTTGAAGTTCTACTAGTTCTGCTAGCCGTGATGTTAGTTTTTATGTTTCAATTTACTGTTGTTTGGATGTTTTGTTCGCTTGATGAGATCAATCACTTATAGTAGTTACATTCTACAGGGCTTAGACAGAAGACTGTGCTATAACATGAATGAATAGGGAATAATGAATAGAAATAGGATCACTGATAATATTTACGGTTTTGAACCAGAACAAATATGTAAGGTTAGGAAGACCTATTTTCAGAACAAATGAGTGTTGCCTCATTGAAAATGAAAAATAAGCTTTCGATCAAATAGTTCAGAACAACTTCGAATAGCTTTGGTTGGGTCTCATCCCTCTACTTAAGAAGGTTGTTGGTTATTTTTAACCAATTGCAGTTTAGACACAGTAGTAGGTAATTTATTTAAGATGGCATCTCTCACTGGATGCCATGAAAGACAAATGAAGCTAAATTGCCTTTTCATGTTTTCTATACCAAAAATATCCTATTATTTCATCATAAGTATTGTAATCTCTCTTGTTAGATACTATATACTATATTTTTTTTTTTTTTTACATTATACTGCAGGACTCCCAGTGATGCATCTTTTTGACTTGTATCTTCCTCATATATATATGCTAGCAGGCTGTTAACACTGTTAGCGTTGTCTCTTCTCCTGCATATGTCAGAAGCACTCTCTTCGATGATAATTTGTCTTCTTGTGATCAGAATGTTTTTGTACCTTTAGGGTCTAGTTTTTGGTTATTCACACAAAAACAGTTTATGATTTGTTTGTTCTTCAAGATTTCTCTTCCGATTTTCTGCCTTAGTGCGTCCTTTATTCAATATGCTCCATTTCTTAGTTGAAATTGATTCATTTCTTTGTCTTTCCTTGTAAATTTCAGGAATAGTTTTCCTTAAGCAATTGATTCTGCATGCCCAGAACAAGTCAATTTTGGATTTTAAATTTTTAGCAGGACATCCTATTTAGGTATCATCTTTTTATTCAGGCAATGTAACTCTTTCAGCTTTTCAGTCTTTAATATATGAACAAGAGTAATGCAATCATTCATATGATATAAACTCTTTCCTTTCTATGCAGTTCATCAAGTTAAAGTTGCTATTGCACTATAATTTAATTGCCTTTTTTATTTGTCTTTTCAGAACTGTATTTTGTTGTAGCATGGTGCTACCGCTATGGTATGATATTAAAATTTCAGAATAGATTTAATCACATATTCTAACACTTATCATGCCTCTCAGAAAAGGGAGACATGATACTGTCAACAAATGCACAGGAATTATTTTTCTCTCTCCATATTCTTTATTTTCTTACAAATAATGCCATTTAGAACTTGTAGAAACTTGTGACCTTTCAATTTTGACACAGAATCATATTCTTATGGTTTTATCAACTGGTTTCTCTTTGTCTTGGGTGTCAGATATTGATTAACATATACATATACATATTAGTTGTATTGGATTTTCTGTACTTGGATGTTATTTTGTTTTTAATAGTACTGAGCTGGAAGAGATGTAACTTGTAAGATACAAGTGAAAAATAAGGTATTTTAGTTGTTATTTAGTTAGCAGGATGGTTGAAAACTAAAACAGAAAATAAGATGACAGACTTATGTTTCATTTTTTGTTTCAGAGTCTTTTGAGAATGAAGCCAATCTTTTGTGACTTCTTTTCTACTGTTTAACAAGTTCAAATCTTTATTTCCAACTTCTGGCGTTATCAACCCTATAGCTCGGATACAGGAAAACAAACTTAACTTCTCCCCAGAAACTAGCATTTTCTGTTGTGGTGCCTTCCATGGTTTTCATTCTAAAGAATTTAAGAAATGAGTTTTGTTTCTATTAGTAATTTTAAAATTATTATATTTATAAAATTCATTTTTTTTAGAAGTAATGTGCTTCAATTTTGTTTCTAGAAATTGCTCCCAATCTTCCATCACGTTCAAATTTGTGCTTCATTATAATCATGATCAACGTTGAAATTTATAGTAAATTCATCAGTAAAAAGTTGAAATCTATACAGAACCCAAAGGAAAAGAAAAGAAATTTATATAAATCTTATGAAAAGTCTGACTTATATTTACGTGATGTTAGATGGTAAATCTCAGTATTATTTTTTGAATAATAATTTCTATGCACCAATGTTACCCACAACATTGCTCTGAATCTCCCCGATCTCACCGGAAGATACGTAGTGTAAAATCTTTAGTAATGTGAAGATTGTATGTTATTGTTAGTATCACAGATTTCAAATAAATTGAAGAGACTAAAATTGCTCAAAAATATAATAAAGTTCTTTTCTACACCATAACACTTTATTTGATGTCTAATTCAAAGTTTAAATATCATTTTTCCAATAAAATAACAGTTGTCAAACTTGTTACACATATGAAACAGATCTATGTTAATCTTATAAAGTCTCTTCCTTTTTTTTTATCATGTGGCTTCGATATATTGTAGCAGGAGTAGATGAAAACAATGGACAGAATGTTGTATTGCATCATCAACAAAGTAATTATACAATGTAACAAAGAAAAAGAAAGAAAGAAAGAGATTTCAAAAATGAAAAATAAAATAAAATAAAATATCAATATCTTAATTCTCTCTGCCACATTAATCAATATGAATTCATCTCAGTTGAAAATCCAAAGTTCAGTAATCCAAAACACTGGTTTTCAAACTAAAGCCCGTGAAATCATAATTAATCTGTAGCAGTACTGCTGGTGCCACTACTGAATGGCTGCTGCAGCTGATCATGTGGAGGACTAATGGTTAGCTCAAGATTCAAATCAGGGCAGCGTTCCTCTTGTTTGGAAGTTTGGTTGAGAGGCATGTGAGTTGCAGGATCAATTCCTCTGCTCAAAAGCTTCTTTCTTAAATGCGTGTTCCAGTAATTCTTTATCTCATTGTCTGTTCTTCCGGGCAACCTTCCAGCTATTAGAGACCACCTATTATATTAATTAATGAATCAAATCATCAATAAATAAATAAAAGAAATTGTGAAATGTACGTAAGAGTTTGACTTTGTAACTGGTTAAATCCATGTGACACATTTGTAAAACTATCGTCATTTGTGTCACTTTAATTCATAATAATTTCTACAAGTGTATAGCTTACTTGTTACCAAGGAGAGTGTGGACTTTGATGATGAGTTGATCTTCCTGTTGGGTGAAATTGCCACGCTTGAGGTCAGGGCGGAGATAGTTGATCCACCGGAGACGACAACTCTTACCACAGCGGAGAAGACCAGCGGCTTTGGGGAGAGATCGCCAACATCCTTCACCGTGGGCTGTAATATAAGCTATGAGTCGCTCATCTTCTTCTTTGCTCCATGCTCCTTTGTTTGTATGACCTTTCTCGCAGCAAGGGGACCTTCCCATATCAAATAGATATATCTATCTTTAATTGATGATGATTCAGTTGTTTGATTTATTCATTTCTTTCCGTTTTTCTTTCACTTCTCTTCAGAATGAGTGAATATAGAAACATTGTTCGATGTATGTATTATATTTATATATATGTGGTACTGGTGTTGGTTGGTTTGGAATTAATTATTATTGGGAAGTTAACTATAAAGACAGTAAGACACTCACTATATATATACATGTATTGCTGCTCATTCTTTCTTGTGTAAATCGAATATATTTTGTGCGCAAATATAAAGATTTATGTTTTGATTGTCTCAAATGAATGACAAACTCTCTAAAAATTTAACGTTGCTACGAACAGTATATATTAATACTATATAACAATATTATTATGTGCTTTTTTATAGGCTTGATTTGAGTTTTGATCCAAGGGAAAGTAATGACAGTCATTGCTTCTAGATGCGAGTTGGTGAGGCAGGTTAGAGTAATGTGGCTGGTAGTGTAGTGGTACCTTTCTCATTCTTGGAGCAGTTCATGCTACAACCGTAAGCTCTTTATCCGCAATATAAAATTCAAGTTTTTCCTTCTAATATTATTGTGCTAGTTCTAGATAGAGTAAAAATTTCAGCTACCAATTCACTATTGAAAAATTAGTTACTAATTAGTCTATTTAAAGATATGTCACCTTAATATGAATAAGTTTTTAAGTAGGTTAATAAACTCCATCATAACTAAACAGAGATTAGCCACAGTTAAATGAGATGAGATACTTTGATTTAAAATATATATATTGTTAAACGGAAAAAAGGGTTATATCATGCATGTTTTCAAAAATGTCAAGCTTACGGTCAATATCCTTGCGAAATTATATTATTTATTGTTAATTAATATTTTTAATTACTAATGTGTCTTTAATTACTTTCTATTATATTTATGATGAAGTAAATTTAAAATTTTCTCTCGTGTTGACAGTGAATTTTAGGCTTCTTAATTAAAAGGAAGTAGGAAAAAAGATCAGCCGATATCGTTAAATTTGACATCTCCAATCGAATTTAAATCAGAAACTTTGCAGTTATGTGTGTGAATTTCTTCTAGTAATATTTTTAACTTTGTTTACCGAGAGGAATAAAACAGGTAGTGTTTCAGTAAATGAGTTAGTTATATAAAAAAGTAAGTTAGTTGAAATAGGTTTGCCGGAAAGAAATGTATAGGTAGTTTGGCAATTCATTCATTCATGTGCTAAAAGCATAGAAATGATAATATGGTAGTTGTAGTTCTTAATTATATTGGTGTATGCATCATCATGCATGTGAAAGAGATTTTATCCCAAAAGAGAGAGAGATGGGGACACGTTTCTACAAGACTTTGGAACTTCATTATTTCAATTTCAAATTGGGATAATATGATACCTCCTCATTTTTGGGTCGCCTTCCACTTTCCATTTTTCTTTGCTCAACCAACCTTGTGATGAATTTTTTTTTCTCGGTAAACTTTTACTAGTACTCATTGTGCATTAATTGTGGCTGATATATTTACTAACAAAAATTGTGTCTCTACTATATCTATTTATTTATTTATTTTTACATATTGTGCCAACCAGCATATATAGCAACACTACACTAGTATAGCATGTGCTTAATTAATTAGGTACTTGTGGGATCTTGTCCTAATTAGTGTGCTTAAGTAATTAGAAGCCTTATCTACCTCTTTTCCATGTGGGGATCACCTAACCTGAACCGTTTCCAAGATATTTGGTTCAAAGACATGCATGCACATGGCTAATAGTATATATTGTGGATAAAAGTTGAAGAATGGGGATGCTATTATTTTTAAGATATATTAACATGAATGGCAATAACTTTTATGGAGTTTGGTAACATTATTGTGATTGACAAACACCAACTTTAGATACGCACATATATCTATCTATATCAACTTGTCTACCATCATTTTTTTAGGTCTCTCTTTCCCTCCCTCACCTCACCTCACAACTATACTTACTTACTTACTACTACCTTTTCCTTTCTAATTAGGACAGATTGTCTGTCAACTACCAAGCTGCTAGACAAGTTTTGTGACTCACAAAATCCCATTTTAATTACATTTTAACTATTAGCTTCATTTCTATTTTTAATGGTTCTTCTCCTTCTACAAATTGATTAAATAGTGTGTGTATATGTACACCACATGCAAGTGGGGTACAATTATCAATTTTAACCAGCTGGTACACATTATTGGAAAATGTCAAGTTTAAGGTTGAAAAACTAAGCCCGAAACAAGTGTATAACGATATACACTCGTTACCTCACAAGTTGGTTTTATAAAATTTAATTAATAATTACTTAATACAAGTCGCATAAATTATACGGGTCACTAGCTAACGAGGTTGTCATACATATTTGTAATCTGTATGTGAAAACATAAATGCGTTATAATTAGTAGTGGTACAACAATGTAACAAGTAACAACAACATTTAATATGAACCAGCACCACACACGCCCACATGTTAATTAGATGTTGCCTCTGATTTAGGTACAAAACCACATGTTAATGATTGAATATCTTCTTTAAGTTGAAATGTTTGTCTTTCATTTGTTTGAGACACAGACTTGATACAAATATTCTTTTGTATGTGCATCCTTCTTTGGTTTGAGGCACCGAAAACTTGTTTGGTTTTATTTTGGGGAGGGGGACAAGAATTGTAAGGGTGGGAAAAGAATTGATGGCTAGCTCACTCACTCGAATGAGGGTCGCAAATACTCCCAGAGCCAAAATGTTTGGAAGATTTCTTTTCCCACCCTCACGTCTCTTTTTCACCCCCCAGGTTTTCGTTTATACCCCTGGAAACCGAAGTTATGGTCCATTTACATCCCTTCTAATGAAAAATAAACGGTTGAAACACCTGTTTTTCTATATTGGAAAACTTCGGTAAATGAAAACCGAAGTTTTCAAAAATTCGGTTCGTATTTACCGAATTTTGGGGGGTAAAATTAGATCTTTGGGGGGTTAAAAAGATACACGGGGGGTGGGGAAAGAAATCTTCAAATGTTTGGGCCAGTATCTCTTGGTAGTTGGGCCCAGGCGAAAGAGGCCCAAATGGAAAATGATTCAACAGTGTAAATGGTTTTTTAAAATAAAATACTAATTTGACAAAAACAAAAACAAAAGAAACTAATCTATATAGACAAAAAAATCAATATAAATTAAATTATTGTTACCCTTTTATATATATTACATGCAAGATTCAAGTTTGAAAGAAAAAGAAAATGGATAAAGGAAACACTATATAAAAATTGATGAACTAGCTTATGAGGCTATCCATTGTATCTCTATTTGTATGCGACCATTTTTGGAGTCTATAAGGTGGTACCTCTCATTGATTCTCTTGTTAGTAACTACATCCGCAAGAGCGATGTCAATATAACCCAATGATTCCTATTGTCAACAGAATAACATCAAAGTGTGTCAATAAAGGTAAACAAAGAATTGAGACATATGTTTAAAGAGATTAATAAATTACTACTATTATATAAATAAATTAGGGTTATGATAACATGTGCGCTTAATATTATCCTATAAATAAATTATGTACCTTTTGACGCAACAAATTTCGTGATGAAGTGCTGACAACTTCCACATGTATTTTTTGATTGGTGGGAGGTTCATCCACCATAAATTGAAACTCCTCTTCCCATCTTGGATCTCTATTCTTTTTCATGCTCTAAAATATATTAATTAATTAAATAGAGCATCAATAATATAAAAGTATTTGTTTTATAGGGCAAAGAAAAAGGTAAAAAATACAATTAATACCTTAGTCTTTCTCTCTTCCCCTTTGAAAGTAAGACGTACATGTGGATTGGTGTGGTATTTTCCTTCAATGTCTTGAGCTTCATGTACTATAATTACTAGGAGACCTCCCCCTGGAGGAGTGCCTTCAGGTGCTATTTGAAGTGATTGCATCCTATCAAAACTTTTGTTCATTTCTTCCTCTTTTAAGGGTTTATATGTTACTTCAACAACAATCTGCCCACGAGACTTTTCATTTTGGGCATCATTGGGATCCATATTTTTCAAAAGCTCAAGAGTGAATACTTTAGCCTCTTCAGGGGTCAGTTCTTTCAATTGGATTGCATTCATACCCATCTTGTCATGCTTCCCAACCTAAACATAACTTATAATAATTGTCACTCAAAAGACTCTTAAGAAACTTATGAAGACTATCACATATAACAAGAAACTATAAAAGTTTTAGAAAATGATCGAGAAATACTTGTTCCCAGTCATAAACATTAAGATCCAAAGCCTGAGTCTCGGGATCTTTAACAACAAAACTAAATTCCTCATTCCATTCGGGGTTCAAGTTTTTGTGCTTCACGGTGGTCTTTTTTGATGGCAGATTATCTCCGGTAAGCTTTAGTTTCACATAAGGGTCCGATGCGCCAAGAAGATCTTTCTTCTTTAACTTCATTGCTTTGACAACCTTTACATTTAAAATTCCAACAGGCCTTTTGAAGGCTCTAAATTTCCATAGAGTGTATGACAAGAAACAAAAAATAGTTAAAGTTAATTAAAAGTACTGTATATTGTAACCAAATACATTTATTTATGAAAAATGCACAAGCGTACTTTGTTGGATCTATGATTTGAACTTCCAAAGTTTTGGGCCACAGATACATATTTGCAACCTGATCTTTGATAGTTTCCTGAAATAACATTTTTTTAACTAGTTTAATTAAAAACCACAATCTTTCAATCAATTCACAATAGTCAATTAATTGATAATAGTTAAACTCACTTAATATCCTCAACTCAAATTCTAAGATTTTATGGCTTAAAGTTAAGTTTATTATAAATGAGGGACGGGACGGGACATTGTCATGTACCTGGACAAACCTGTACAGTCCAGGAATAGACATGAGATCAGCTCCTATAAGCTTTAGTCCGAAATCAACGTGTGGCTGCACGATAGCAAATGTCAAAACGAAACGAAAAGATGATAGGAAAATGGATAGACATAATTTGTAACAAATAACAATCACAAACCTTTTCCATGAGAGACACATAAATGTTGGCAAAGCAAGGAAAACTTGGAACCAAAGGCTTCAAAGTAATACGAGGTATAAGAAAAACTTGCAAATCTACCACCTGAAAATGTTACAAATTAAATTCCTAGCTAGCATCAATAAATAATCATTTATTATCTCATACCCTTATTCTCACTATTTCACTCACACATAAGTAAAATAATACCTGAATGGTTGCTTTCAACCCAAATGCCTTAACTGCAATGAGGACATTAGGATTTCCAGCCCATTTTATGGAGGGCTCCATAATTAATTCCTTCTCTTCAGTCATGTAAACTTTCATTCCTATTAATAACAAAACACATTCCATAAATCAGTATTAAAAAAAAAAATGGAGCAACTTAAAAAGGGTGTATATTGTTGGATGAGTAAAATTAAAAACCTTGAAATGTTGGTGGAAGGGATCCCAATGTGAGCACTTCAAACTCAACAGAATCAATTTTATAATTTGGAATTTGCTCAGCAATTATGGGCTTTGCAATATTTTTTGCAGTACTGCATATTGCCTAATAAAAAACAAGGTAAAATTATTCAATCAAAGAAACAAAGAAGGAGGATTAAAAAATTATACATTAATAAAAGAATACCTTGTCAAGATACGGCCACATATACTCTATGAGCTTGTTTAGCCAATCAACCTTTTAAGAGAATACGAACAAATAATAATAATAATATATAATGAATGCAACACTCTCAAAACAAAAATAAATTAAATAATTTATGTTGCATCACATCACTGCTAGTAGAAAACACCATATTTGTGTCGGACACCCCGACACTATTAGACGCTATTAGCGTCTATAGTGCAACCAATGCTTACGTACGTACCCGATCAAAGTCTGGATTTTTTATCCAGAGTGGAATCTCATGCATCATTCGCTGCAAAACTTCTGAGTCTTCCTCTTCCAATGGCTTGATTTCAGGATCCTTTTCAATACAAATATAAATAAATTAATATAGTGCATGAGATGATCAAATAGTTGTTTGATTTCCAATTGACAATTAATACAAAATGAATAAAGCATTTTTTTGATGATACATAATCAATCAATCAATCAATCAAATTTGTATTTGTACGTACGTACCTGAACATGAGTGGGTTGAATGTAAATGAAGAGAAAATAGCCAGAAATGAGACCAATGGAAATCCCAATTCCAAATCCAAAAAATCCGAATATAGTACTCAACAAACCCATCTCAATCTCAATTAGTATAGTATCGATTATCAAATTATTATGTTTTCCAATCCCTTTGTGTATATGGAAATGGAAAATAAACGCAAAATTATTTCACAAAAACGACACTTCCAATGTGTTTCAGCTCTCCTCGGATCACCATTCCTCTTTCTATAAATAAAACATGTAATGCAACAACTAATACTAATTTTGATATTAATTTAATGACTTAATATACTATGTAAGTAAACTATAAAAATTGTCTTATTATAGATTAACGTCATCCCATTAGATTAACTCAATTAACATCAACATTGTATTATATATATATATGTAGGCGGTCGAGTTCAAACCCGGAGATCTAAAAAAATTATTCTGGAGGATATTATTATAAAATGAATGAATGTATCTATTACTCTGTATTAATTAATGTAACGCTTGAAGAGTAATTTGTAGATGCAATCTAACTTTTCATTCAATATAAGTTATGGTGGTCATTGTTACATTTCATAATTTTATGAAGATGTGGGTTGTTTAACATGATACTCGATTCAACTTAAACCATGTTTTACTCAAACTTGTTCACAATTTGATTTTAACTCGAACTAAATTGTTCAAACATAAAATGGTTTAGTTTGAATAACATATTTAAGATTTAAAATATGTTAAATCTTCCTGGGAATTATTAAAGACTTTTAGATGATGATTTTACAATATTTCAATATAATAAATATGTTTTTTTTTTACAAATTTAATAATTGTGGATATTTACCCATCAACAAAAAGACACATAAGTACCACATGCAAATCTATTTATGTGGTTAGTTGATGGATAAATATCCTCAAATTATAAAGGGATAGATTAAAAAAAATCTAAAAGAAATCATTTAAAATTTGTGTTCTTTAGGTAATGTTAACATAAAAATGAAAATAATTAGGTGAATAATTATAATACAGTAATTATAATATTTTGAACTTCAATTAATTTAAGTTACTTTTCTAAAAATTAGTTACTCAAAAAGCCTTTAGAATTAATCAATTACTTAAATTGAGTATCTTTTATTTAGTACTCCGTCCGTCCCAAAACTTTGGTCCTTTTAGTTTTACACGCAGATTAAAAAATAATAAAGATTGGTAAGTTAAGTCATTTTTACCCTACTTTATTAAGAAAGAGAAAATTATTTAAGTAATGCGTTTTAGTTTTAGTAAGGGTACAAATGGTAAAGTATATCACTAATTGTACATTAATTGACTAAAGATGACAAAAACTAAAAAGCTAAAAAGGCTAAAAATTTGGGACGGAGAGAATAGTTCTATATATGAAAAAGAATATAAGACAACATAAAAAAGAACACAAAACAAATATTTGTCAATAAAATGAAAGGGACAAATATTTGACATTGATAAATATAAAAAAATAAAATAAAAATCATAACACGTATTTATTGGTGATAAATACAAAGAAGGATTAAATAAGTAAATAGTCCCTATAGTTTTTCAGAATTTCTTTTTTAGTCCTTAAAGATTTTTTTGGCACTTTTTTGTCCCTGAAAAATTATCTATCACAAGTCACAACTTTTGGTCCTTAATTTTAATCAAACTCTTGCATACTTTCATATTTTTTAATAGTTTTTTGTATTCATGTTTATAATATTATAAGAACATCTCCGATAAAAATTTAAATTTTTTTAACATAAAATGAATTATTTATGAATTTTTATGTGAAAAAAACTAAAATATTCATATTTAATTTATCTCTTATTAAAAAAATTTAAACTTTTACAAAAAAAATTTATATAATATACTAAGCATAACCGTGTTGCATCACCGTGTTGTATAGCGCATATTTTTTACTAGTTATAGATTTCTATTGGGTTATTCTTCTAAACTTTTAGCATGCATAACTTACATAAAGTAAACAAATAAAAAAAATATGTTTATAACGAGGGGATAGTGATCTAGTTCAATACAAGATAAATAACTACTCTCTTTTTCTCTAGTTTTAGTGCAGGTTATTTGTATGAAAAAATTTTAGAGTGATGGAATGACTAATCAAACCTTGAAGTTGGTTTTAATGGATTTATTTTTTATTAATTGTGAATGAAAAGGTTGATGATGATGTATATATATACTGCGAATAAGTGAGCAGAAACTATAGATAATATAAAATTCAAATTGCATTTTCGTTCAAATTAGTTCAGTTAATCTTTTTTCTTTTTGGATTTAATTGAATGTGTAGATAATTAAATATATGAAACAAAATGAATGTTCCAATACATATATATATGACATTTTTGAGCTTCTGGACTAAAATTGGCCAAATAATAATGAAACCACCCAACTCTCACTCACTCTAGTAAGAACACTTAGCTTGGATAGCAAGTGTTTTCACTAAACTTGGGCAACCATCGGCACCATTTCCGCTGAAATTTGAACGACTCACTGCAACGAAACATTCTTCTTTCCCCAAGCATTCCTTCTCAACAATGCTCTTGGTAGAATCGGCATTGCAATTTCCAAGAGCAAAGTTTCCACAGTAACCAGAAGGATTACCAAAGCTTGCAAACTCGACAGCTATAATTTTTTTGCCGTTTGGACATTTGAGTGAAGCTTGTGGTCCTGCAACACCTTTGACAACAGAACGAAATTGTCCATGTCTAGAGACCCATGAATTAACATTAGCAGGATCATTCTCTGCAATGTAACTGCAGATTGTATCTCTGTCAACATTCAATATCTCAATCTTTTCTGGATTTGCTTTCTCCTCTTCCAATATAACAAGCAAATTGTCTTTACCGTTGTTGTTCAAGTAAGATCTTGGGATGTGGTACTCTGCTTGGGTGGGTTGTCCACGAGGAGAAAGAAATGTCATCCAGTGACGACCAATGCTATGACCGTTCACCCAAATCATTCCCTTTCCCATACCACTCATCCTTATGGCAACAGGACCCCTACCCTCTGGTATGCCAAATCTTGTTTTAAACCATGATAGAGCATGTGCTTGTCCTACCACTGGACTCCACTTGACCTTCTTTGGTCCATTCTCAGAGAAAATTTCAAGTTGCTCGCCAATGAGACCAACCTGTAAATTGAATTGAATTATATTATTATTATTATTATTATTATTATTATTATTATTATTATTATTATTATTATTATTAATATTATTATTATGTCATTTCGTTCACTTTAATATATAGTAACAATGAATGAATGAATCAATGAATGAATGAAAGGTTTAGATTGTTACCAGATTACCCCAACCGTTTTTAGTGAGATCAATTGTTCCGATGTTGAGACCAAGGACGGATATGGATTTGGGTCCGGCATACCTGTGTTCCATGTAAGCTCCACTGTCCTATATTATTTGAAGTGGAGAGATTTAAAAACATTGTTGTTTTATTATTTTTCCTTTTATATCATTCATTAATTAAAGCTTAAATTTATTTGATTAAGGAAAAAAGAATCTTACTGGTAGTCCAACAGTGGTGGCCAAGATGGATACATAGTTGGTTCCAACTTTGAAGTTTGCGGGTTTCTCAAATTCAAAAGTTTTATCGTCATGGGTACCATGATCAGTACCTATTTCAAATCAAAGATATAATTATCATCTCCACTCACTCACTCACTCAGACACTCACAATTACCATTTAGTTACTTACCAATGTATTGTCCATTAACAAATGCGGAGAGCGAGTGCCCAAGACTCATAATACGAAGAACTGGGGATGCCCCATTCTTCTTTGGCAAGTCTTCTGGACCCAACTCAAAGCTGCATAAGAAAATGTATAATTTATGATAGATAGATATGAGGAAGCAGTGAGTTTATATATTCAAATTAAATCAAGATTGAACGAATCTTCACCTGGTGGTGTACCATCCATAATCTGTGGTGTCTTTGAGTAAGTTATAAAGCTCTGCAGGAACTTTCTGATTTGATGTGGATTCTTTAGGTGTTGGGATAAACTCTGGAAACACCTCCCATTTGAGGTTGTTTGCGACGGCAGACCTCACGAAGTTCCTTGCATTATGTTGCGAAACAATCTGTTCATTCATTCGTTGTAATAACGAGTAAAGCAATTAATCATCTGCTTAATTTGTTAGGTAGCTTATTGATTGAAAATTTGTTTATAATAAACAATTTAATTAGTTAGTTAGTTAATTACACTTTGCGTGTTGTAAACGACAGTCTTGCAATCGGGTAGGACACTGATGGAATGTGCTGGCAAAAAGTAGTTAGAACCTCTGAAATTGATGGTGGCTGCTTCAGTAGTGTGGTTATTAGTGATAAAAGCAGCACATATATTTGTTCCAGGTTTTTCAAACACTTTAACCTGCATGCATTATATTTTCCCAGTTATTGTAATTGAGATGGATGAATAATAATAATTATAATAAAATGGTAATGATACCTCATGGAAGTTGTTGAGCTTTTGAACAGTTGGAACACCACCAAGAATAGCCCTTTTGCAAAGACGCATAGCTTTGTGGGCGTCTTTGAGGTGGCTCCATTTTGGTTGCCTCTCAAGACCGTATTCGTCAAGAGGTGCCTCATCGTAATAACGGGTTGTTGTAAAGGCAGAACTTGTTCGTCCAAAGTTGGTTCCACCATGGTACTACAATTAGTTTAAGGTTAATTTCCAGTTCAGTTGAGTTAGGAGAAACAATATTAATATATAATAATATATTACCATATAGTAGTTGACCAAATTTCCATTCTTGGAGAAGAATCGGGCAACTGAAAAGGCAATATCTTCTGCGGATCTCTGAGATATTGGATCACCAAATACTCTGTATTGAGCAGTCCAATTTTCAGTCCATAAGGAGGGCTTATATGGTTTGTTTGGTCCTGAGAAGGTGTCACCACAATGTCTTCCATTGCATGCGTTGATCTGCCAAATAAATTATTTAACCCATCACATTAGGACTCCGCTTTTTTCAATTTGTGGCTACAAATATATATATATATATATATATATATATATATATATATATATATATATATATATATATATATATATATATATAAACCATTTAACTTACGACAGGATCAGGAGCATCCTTTTGCTTGCACATGATCCATGGAACTCCAGTGTCGAAGGCCACTGCCATATTTGCGGCCCATTGAACGTAATTGTCTCCTTTCTCCTCGTAGGCAAGTTGGATATGGTTGTACTCGTTTTCAATCTGCACGAATTAATTCAAAAAAATTCTGCATTACAAGTTAACTTATTGATTGATGATAATTAAAATAAACAAAGGGGTGTTGTAGAAAGAAAAAAAAAACCTGTGCCAAAATGATGGGGCCTCCTTGGGAAGCAAATAGCTTCTCGTCTTTCATCATTTGTATAATTTTTCCAACAAATGCTTTCATGTGTTTCTTCAATTCATTAGAAAAATAAATTACTTTCAATTTAGTTGGCATATCATACTTTTTTATTCATTTTGTTTTTGAAATTGAAATCATACAATGATCAATAGTATTTACCTTATAGGGTTCATTATCAGAACGAAATATGATCCCTGGAACCTCTCTTAGCCAATATGGAAGACCTCTGGTATATGAGGTATTTAGAGTAAATGGTGAGAATGAATCATAAATTGAAATCATGTATAAATTAGAAGAAGCTAGCATCCCACACATACCCGTGGTTCCATTCGGCTTGGATGAAAGGTCCAACCCTAAGGGTCACATACATTCCTTTATGTTGAACCAACCTAATGAACTTCACCAAATCATAGTTGCCTTCGAAGTTGAACTACATAACATACGAAGAACACAAAAAGAAATTAAGTTTATAGTCACATTCACATCACTTGTGTGCTCCATAAATTGAATCCAAAGATTAAATTCATCATTTAAATAATTAATTATATACTTTGCCTTGCTTTGGCTCATGAGCATTCCAAAACACGTAAGTTTGAATAACGTTTAAACCTCCGTGTTTTGCCTTTTGAAGAATGTCTGGCCACATCTGCACAATACGGCATCAATCATTATTTGTTAACATTTTTTTTATTATAACAGTCATATAATAAACAAAAATGACATAATCATACATCAGGGGTGCTGCGAGTGTAATGGATGGAACCGGAGAAGAAGAGGTCACGTCTTCCATTGACAAAGAGTGATTTTCCATCATAAGTGACGTTTTGAATACTAGCAACGTGAGCATGATTATGTTTACGCTTGCCCAGATGACCTCCGCGTGCAAGGACGATAGTCGGTAAAAGAACTAATATTATGGAAAGGAATGCGATGGTACGAGCCATGTTTGTTTGAAACAAACAAACACGACACAAACAGTATGATAATTGTGGTGGTCAGAGTATATGGGCCTTCATTGGATTCACCTTCTCTGATTGAGGAGGTGTCCAGAAGCTGGCTTACACCATTCAACGGGGACATTCATTTATGGGTGAGGAAAGGACTCTAAACATAGCATAAGAGCTTGAGAAAACATCGGTCTTTTGTTGAAAATTATTGGGTGGGTGTTATTTTTTCTTGGTCCTAGAGTTGTCACCTTTTCTTTTATTTCTCTCACACTATTTTTGGCCTTAACATTATTACATTAAACATAAAACAAAACACACATCATAACATCCAAACTCACAGAAAAAATGTGGATTTTTTCTCTAAATATCCCTTTTTGAAAATTAAAATACAAACTCACTTTTTTTTTTTATTACAATACGAAACTCGCTTTTTTTAAAACATATATACTACAAATTACCCTAAATTATATTTTTATATTCATTTTGATAGCTTCCTATGGCATATTCCTATTAAATTAAATCTAGCCTTTCAACTGCTATGACTAAATATTACCACGAGACCCACTGCCAAAATCCAACACATTTCCGCCATTTTTATATTCATTTCGATAGCTTCCTATGGCATATTCCTATTAAATCTAGACTTTTATAATTTCTACTTAGATCTATATTTTCTCGAATATATTAATGCGAAAATATATTTACTTTATAATTTCTACGGAATCTATATTTTTAGTCACATATTAATAGGGAGACTATTTTTTTAATTTCAACTGGAACCTATATCTCTGCTTAAATATTAATACGGGAATCGATTATTTTTTATTTATTTATATTGTAGTCTATATTTCTACTCATATATTGATACACTGGATTTTTTTTTTTAATCTATATCCACCTCAAAATCTTTTTACGAAACCTCAAAGTCTCTTCCATATATCCCACAGAGAAATTATTTTCCATCCACTTTATAATTCTTTTAGTTGAGGATAATAGAAACAACAACTATGATAATTTTTTAATTTGATAAAAAATAATACGAACTATAGGAATCTTCCCTAAAAAAATATTTGAAATTATACATAAATTTTACAGTTGATTTTTATCACATAATGCTATTTTAATTATTATTATTATATAAGAAAAGATTATAAATATTTACATAGTTGTTATTAATTATCTTCAATTAACAATTAACATTTTAAATTTTCATTTTAAAGTAAAATATATAAAAATATATTATTTATAAGTGGCGGAAATGATTAAATATGGGTGCGTCTGTTTCGGCTTTAAAAAAATAGATTTTTTCATTGTATTTTCTAAAATAGATTTTGTAAAACCGTTTTTCAAAATATTACAAGTTTTTTTATATTCATTTTTTCTAAATTGAAACACTAATTTTGACATCATATAATATAAACATACATTATTGAAGATAAAAACATAGTCAAAATCGCAATTTTTTCAAAAAAAAAGTATTTTAAAAATAATTTTTATGAAAATCTATTTGAAATAACTTCAAATTAAGTGATTTTTTTTGAAATTTTGATATCCAAAAAAATTTCAATAAAATGATGAAATGCCTAAAATGATATTTTAAGAATAACTATTCAAACAAAATTTTCATTTGAAGCTTTTATAAAAAGTTTCTTTGTAAAATTTTTTTACACAAAATTATGTAACACATAGAATCTATTTTTGAGAAAAACCAAAACAAACGGGCCCAAAGTAGGACAATTTGGTATATATATTTTTAAAATAGAGTAGTTTGATTTTTTAATTTTAAAAGGGAATATTTTAATTTAGGATTAGGGTTATATGAATAAATTGATCGGTGTTAGTTAGTTTGTGAGAAGCGGAAGTAATAATAACAAAGAGCCAATAGGATAAGATTAAAAATAGGTTAATTTTATACTATCATATTTTCTTATACGGCACACCAAACGAGCCTATAGAGTTTTGCATGCAAATTAAGAAATGATAAAGATTGATTTGTTAAGTTATTTTTACTCTTACTTTATTAAAAAGGAGAAAATCAATTTAATAAATATTTTAGTTTTGTAATAATATAAATGATAAAGTATTATTAATTGTGTCTTGGTTTCTTAAGGATCTAAAGTTTTGAGATAAAATTTAAAAGCTTTGGGACATCGGGATATGTTTTATGCTACTATCATGAAAGTTCATGAGCACTTTTCCATGTTCAATGTCACTAGTTCTATGCGTGAGGTATAGTTTATTTATTGGTATGGAATTATTAGGGTTATCTTTGGTAAAAAATAGTGGATAAATGATAAGTTAGCTTATAAGTTCTGTTATAAGCTAGCTTTTAGTTTATAGCAGATAAACTAGCTGATTGAATTTGTAGTGTTTAGTAAAGTTAACAGTTGGACTAGCTTATAAGTATAAAATGACATAAAAATGATTTGTTTAATTAATACGGAGTATTTAATTTTTTTCACGTAAGATGATATGGGTAAAATCAAAATAAAAGATAATAAACTATAAGCTAGAAGCTCATAAGCTACTTGAAATAACATTTGAAAAATAAGCTATAAGCTCTTTTTTAAAAGTTGTTATCAAACAGAGTTTTTATCTTATAAGGTACTCCCTCCATACCACAATGTAAGCTACTTTGAGAAAAAAAAATTGTACCAAATTATAAGTCAATTTACCAATGAAACATTTAATTATAATTTTCATATTATACTCTTAATTATTTATTATTATCTCTTCTTTCAATTCTTCAATTTATATTGTCTATATCGTAAATGAAGGTCAATTTTGTAAGCTATAACTCATAATTTATTTTTTCCATAAACATTAATTACATTTCTTAATTTGTATAATTTGTCCAAAGTGGTTTACAATTACATTATGGTAGAGAGGGAGTAAAAGCTAAAAAGTAAAAACTATACTCCCTCCGTCCCATTTTAAATGATTTTTTTTTGACTTAGTGTACTATTCATTTGATCATTTGATCTGTTTTGACCTTATTTTTCTACTAATATATACATGCAAATATTAACATATGAGATGTTGTTTGATTTGTCTCAACGAGTATTTTTAAAATAAACCATTTTTATAATTTTTAATAATAGATAATTAGAGATATTAATGATTAAAGTTGTGCATTGACAAACGTGTCAGTGGTCAAACAAGTCATTTATTTTGGGACAGAGGGAGTAAGTAATTTATTTGACTTGCGATTATTTATTTTTGACAAAAAAATGAAATATTAGCGGTATGAATTCCCTCCAAAATATTTGACATGTTTTTGTTTTCCCTCTTTCTCTTGTTGTCCCACTCAGTCAGTCTAAAATGAATCAAATCCTTCCTTCTTCCTTCCTAGATATCTCTCTCTCTCTCTGTCTATTGTGTTGTGCTCACTGAGAATAGAGGATATGTCGTCAAAGCATGAAGAAGAAGATGACCTGGATCTCCTGCTTTCTCTTCAGAACGACACTGTTCTTGAAACCCCTCCCGCTTCTCCCTCTCCACGTATTCATTCAATCCCTTTCATTCCTTTATTATTCACATTCATTCACATACTAATAATCTCTTTATTCATTCATTCATTCATTTAATTGCAGTTGATGATGATGTCGACGATGATGTGTCGCCCAGACACAACAAGCAAAGGGAGAAACCCGACATGTCTGTTTTCAGAGATGCCGTTCAAGATTGCCTTCTCCACCAACCCTCTAATCCCAACCCTAACCCTAACCCTAAATCAATTACTAAACCCCCTTCCAACGGCGATATTGACAAATTCTCTGGTCTTCGCATAAGGTTACTTACTTACTTACTCATAAGCTAGCTTATTGCAATCTCAATAAATAATTACATATATCTTCTTTTACTGTTTCAGGAACCAATGTTTAACCCCTGCTGAATTTAGGGAATGTGTTCAAGACATTCGTTTTGTTCGCCTACCTGTCATCAAGTAAGTACTAATCTGATGATCCTCTTCACCTCATTCTCTATCTCTATACTCTTATTATTACTGATTGTGTGTGTGTTTTCAGGAATTTGGTGAATGGGGATACTTTCTCTGGAAGTTGGGTAACTGTTGGAGTGTTGACTGAGAAAGGGATTCAGAAAACAAGTTCAAATGGGAAGAGCTACTGCATTTGGAAAATTGGCTGTTTGGATGAAAATACCGTTTCTCTTTTCTTGTTTGGAGATGCTTATCAGAGGAATTGCCACGAGCCTGCTGGAACCGTCTTTGCACTCTTCAATGCTGCTGTACGCAAGGATGCCAAGGGTAATGGTTTTTCTTTGAGTATATACTCCCCTAACCAAATTATGAAGATGGGAACATCTCTTGATTACGGAGTTTGCAAAGGGAAAAGACCAGATGGGATGGCTTGTACATTGGTCATAAATAAGTAAGCAAATTAAATATGTATCTACTATTTTATGGAGTATTTTTATATGTTAGCTGTAGAAATAGAATTCCAAATTCCAATAGGATTCTTTCTTAATTGTCTCAACCTAATCACCATAATGATCATATATGCAACTTACAAAACGAGTAAAGAGTAACAATCACAGTTTTTTTCTTCTTCTATTGACACTTGTATAGATAGATTCTCCCTTCAATGAAAAAGCCTGATTTAAATGTGCGGAATTTGACACTGGTTTAGATTCATTGTTCTTAATCACAGTGCTTGCATTTACATATTGATAGCAATTCAATAGCTAGAGATGCCTTAGACTGGCACTTTTAAGGGAAAAGAAGAAAAATTTAGACTGCAAATTGTTGATGCAAAATGTGTGTAGTTTGGATTTTTATCACATACTCACTTAAATAGCAATCTATGAATGAGAATTCACTTTGCATAATTCACTATTGCCAACCATCAATCCTTGTTTTTCAAACTCTGAATGATTCACTTCATAACCATCAATCCTTGTTATTTCAGGCGTCAGGGAACCTATTGTAAATATCACAAATCAGTAAGTAGTATTTAATTATTTCATTTCATGTTTTCTGTCAATATTCTATTGTAGCAAGGATATCAATTATCAATTCACTAACCGATAATTTATGGCAGAAATCATCACAGAAATATTCCACAGGGCGAACTGAACTCAAGGGAGGGTGAGTGTTTAACTCTTTCAAGTTCTTATTACAAATGCCCTCAACTTACTTGATTTCGTATGACATGTGGATGTGACATAAACATGTGATTCTTGTTAGCAGAAACTTAAGAACGTCATTTAGGCCAAGAGATTATCTCAAGTCAGAAGGGATATACTTAGTTGACCCCCTCGCTGACAAAACAAACTTGAAAAAGTCTAAGCCGCTGAAATTGTTATCCGTCGATGGTCTCAAGAAGGCATTGAGGTTTGTCAAATTTGATTTAATCGTTTTCTCCACTTTAGTTCCTTCCGCGCAAGCATTAATACATTAGTTTTGATACCAGCAATGCAGGAAAAGTAACAACAACTTCACACTCGCAAGGAATTAGATTTCTTTCTGAGGTTACAGGTGATTAGACTATCTTGTACCTTTAATGAGAATATCATGTGTGTTCATGTAAACTGTATTCGTAGCTGACTTTTAGCCTTTCACGACTGTTTGCAGGCAAAGCTGATCAAAAAATGATGAAAAATGAACCAAAGTCTCAAAATGAACAAAGCAAATATGCAGAGAAGAGGTGAGATATTAAAGAGATTATAGGTTAATATTACATCTTATGCATGTTACTATTAGAGGCTTAACACACTAGTTACATGGTTATCTTCAGGAAATCATCTTCTGTGAATATGGGACACTCTTCTCTCACAAGAAACCGACAGTTAGATGTAAAAAGAATAAAAACAGAGGGGCAAGGTTTGGTCGATAAAACCACAAAGAGTACGGGAAAGATGATTGAACTAGATCTTGTTAGTTCGGATGAGGACTTCTGAAATTCGAGTGTTGCTCTGCTTGATTTTGTTGTTGATGGAGAAAAATGTGCTTAGAAGAAAATGAGGACTACTGCAGGGTGGCGATAACAATATAATGTACATTAGTGCCCCAAAGTATTGCGGTTCACTTGAAAGATTAGTTTCTTGTGCAAAATATGCCAAAGTCACTCACAATAAAGAATTTATTTCACTCAGTTATATTGGTCAGATTTTACTAGATTATCTACATCGTTATCAATTGGGGTAGACTAGATGAGTTTAACTCAACTTAATTGAGCAACTTCCTTGAAAAGATAAATTAAGTATTTGTTGATGAATATCATTTAAAGTGGAGGTTAGGTGGTCAACAACTTAATATTAAAACAGTTGGGTGTAATTGTTTTGATCTTCAATTTGATAGTTGAGATGTGCTATTGACAATCTGTGATCCAAGTCATGTTAAATTGCAATTTATTTATTTTTGGTTTACAATGAAGTCAATGAGGATTGAACCGAAGATCTCATGCGTACTATTTAAATCCCTCACCACTTGAACAAACTAGTTTCTCCTGCTTGTCTATCAACTGTCTTTCTTGTTCTTGTTAATTTTCTTCATGGGCAGAAGCTCTAAGATATAGAACTGGGCTGTGTCATGGATATTCACCAATCACAATTACCATGACAGAGTTTATCCTGTGCAGAAATAATTTGTACAAAATTGTATAATCAGTGCATTTTTTATCTTTAAATTTAATTGAATTGGAGAATTTCATTGCAATGTATAATTACTGAGTTTTGAATCTTGTGTATAATTATTGGTTGAATATGTTGAAAACGTTCAACGTTCATTTTGCCAGTAGAATTATAAACCATACAAGTAATTAGTTGTCGACAAGAATAGTGTTGGAGCATGCACCAAGTTGAATTACTATCAACATACATGCCTGATTGATTTACATTGTCTAAGTGCATAATTCCCAATTTCTCTCCGCAAATTGAATCAACAAATTGTTACTCAGGTTGTAGTGAGATTGTTACGTAGTCTTAGTTCTACCAAGTTTTACATTTAATCACGTGAAGAACTATTTGAATTACATGACATGTGAACTTTTGTTAGGCCTCTATTTGACTGTTTGGTTTGGTAGTGAAAGTGTCAATTGTGTGTCTCCATAAGTAAGTGCCGTGGAAATAAAGAAGTTATAAAACCAAGCTTTCATGTTGATGCGGTTTCGTACCCCAATTTCGCAAAACACAGCGCAGTTCCAAACACATATTACTTGTTCTCATTAAGTCTATTTCATAAATTTCTTATACATTTATTTATTAACTCATTTACCAAAAAAATATTCCTAATACTATGCCAGTAATAAACAACTCATTTGTGAATTGTGAAGCCATTTCAAACTAATAATTCCTGCCATGATGCATGGATTGATGACAGCAACCAACAGTGTGCTTGTGGTTCGCGGAAAGAAGAGGGCAAAACTCATTAATATTCTTTTAACATATGAATGTAGTTGAGTAGGTCACAGTACCTATCTAATTTCTGGTGGTAAATTCACAGGTTATGCTTTATATATACGATGACTCTTGTAGGGACGAGATTACCACTTCAGATTTTGATGCTTGAACTACTAATTATTTTTATTCTTCTTACCTAATAACTTTTAGTCGTCACTTTTAATTATATACCGTCGGTATATTAAGTGTGAATAATTAGTCTTTTTTTTTTTGGGTACATGAATAATTAGTCTTATATTGGATGAAAAAATGTTGAGCAATATATAATTGAGAGGATCCATATAACAAATGTCTTGAGGTTTTAGTTAAGATGTTATGGTATGTCCAATTCATTTATGTGATTGATCACTTCCGCGATTAATTGGTTCACATAAATTTTGAAATGGTGATAAATAAAAGAGAATAGTGATTTTACTGAATTATCCTTAGCTACTATATATTGATGTAATCCCATTTAACAATCAGAGTTTTGATTTTAAGAGGCAAAGAGGGGGCCTGTTTTAAATTACAATGTTAATTCATGCATCTTTCAAGTTTAGAAACCATCCCCTTAATTTGTATTATAGATGATTATGTCATTGTTCTATGTCAGCATTTGTATATATGTTTAAAAATAAAATAAGAATGATGGCGCGACTTCAGAAATAACGAAATAGTTTATTGTTGCTGATCAGTAGTAATATTGTTTAATAATAGTTGTTGATTTGGATGCAACAGTCCCAGCTAACCACGCAAAACTTTGGCAGACAACATAGACTTTTGCTTTTTATTGTTAGTTAGTGTATGCATAATTTATTAATCTCCTAGTGACCTGATTAGTTTTGAAATGATGATATGTTTGTTTCTACTTAATTTTTCTAAATAAGAAGAGATTATGGTGTTAAAATATTACACAGTAGTTCATTCTTTGGTGGAGACTAAACCAAAGCCCCGCTGTCTGTATTTGACAGTTCTGGTAAAATGTGTTTTTGGTGGAACAAATAAGACAAGGTGAAATTCAAACTATACACAACAGAACAAACCATGTGGTAGGTACCTAACTTTTTAATAAGATATAGATAGATAGATAGATAATAGATAGATATATACAACAAGCATAGTGGTTCTCATCTCCAACTCAAAGGCACATATATAACGTGGTATAAAGTGAAGTTGAACAAAGTTTGAAAGATAACAACAATTATTATTTTAAATTTTTTTGGACCCGTAAATAAATTAGATTTTGAGCATATTATATTAAATTAAATTAGGTTTAATTGCGATTTTGATCTCCAATTTTAAAGCGGCGATTTCATTTATTAACATTGTTAAGGATTAAAAAAATACAAGTGTTGTGTTGAAAAAAAATAACTTTTAATTTTAAGTATTTGAATAAATAATTTTTGTTTCTTTAATGTATTCTTCCAATATTTGTTAGCATTGGACACATGATCGAAGTAATTAAAAACAAATGGACCACTGTAAGACTAAGTTACTCTCAATTGGGTGGGATCACAATAATGGAAGCACAGTTACAATGAATACTCCACTGATCCAATATTCAAGTTTGTAAAATGTGTTTTCCTAATAAGATCAATTGAATCACATAATGCTAAATGTTGTTAGCTAGTCCTTAATTTTGCGTGGATCATTTATTGGAAAGAAAATTTGAGTTTCAAGTAGAGATAGCTACTTTGGTGAATTAAGGTATAAATAAAGCCTGAGATCCAAAATTCAATATCTAGAAACTAACGTATTTACTAACATTTGTGTATTAAAAAATAAATAAATTAGATATTTGAAGTAACAACTATTTATTCCATTTTCATTAAGTCAGTGAAGTGATTACTTATTCTGTTACAAAATCCTTTCTTCTAACCAAGTCTAATTGTTAGTGCAGTAGGTAGGCTGATGCAATTTTGGCAGCAATTTGGTTTTATAGTAAAATAAAATATTTATTTGTCAGCAATTTTTGTTTACAACATTTTGGTTCATATTTATTTGTCTTTTCTTGTTTATAGTTTATTCCATTTTGCTTCTTTAATTCCACTTTTATTTTTTTCCTTGATGACCGGTTGACCATCCTATTTATATTTTTTGTTATCTCTTTCCTTTCTTTGTCACCTTTTGTTACATCCAATGGATCATGCAATTTTCAACGGGATTTGTTTATCATAGCTAGTTCTACAATACTACTATATAGTCAAAATAATCTCATGTCTCAACAACCATGGTAGTTGTGTTCTGTTTTTTTCCAGAGATGGAGTTGGAATAATTCATCCAATAAGAGAAAGTGCATGTATATGATTTGAGATTTGAGATTGATTGGTATATAGTGGAAAAAAGGAGATGACAGTGAAAGAAAGATGTATTTTGGTGGGAATTAGAATTGATAGCCATAGCAGACATGTTCTCAATTGGGCTATAGTCAAAGTTGCTCAACCCGGTGATTCTGTTATAGCAATCCATGTTGTTACAACTCCAGGTTAATTACCAACCTTAATTAATCTTCTACATATTACTAAAACTTACAATTTATTTGTTACTCACTTATATTTTTAATTTATAGATCATGTTTGTGAAAGCAAGGCCTTGGTAGATGATTATTTAGAGGTTTATGAAGGGTTATGCGATGCGAAAAAGGTAATACATCAGGTGTCTTTATCATTTATTATGCATGCACCTAACTGTCGTTTTCTTATTCATTCATTAAAAAGTTGTTAAAATGTCACTACCATTCATTATTTTTATTTGGCCTCATTCAATTTATTTCAGGTAGCTCTCTCTGTTCATATCTTCAAAGGAAGATCTATTCGAAATATTCTCCTTAGAGAAGCAAAAAACAGTGGTGCTATTGCTCTAGTGGTAGGGTATGTGGATTTAATTTACCTTCATTCATTTTCTTCTGTCTTTGTTTTTCTTCTGATTATATTCTAAAACATGTTTCATTTTTCAGGGGCGGAGCTTCAACGGCTAAATATTGCGCAAAACGACTACCAGACAGCACCGATGTTATCGGTATCCAGGATGCACGAATTGTGTTCCAAAGGTGCACCGATAATAAACAACTAATAGGTTTGGTTAATTTGGTATATATCATATGATTCATATCGTATATTATCACATTCAGCACATGTGTTTAGTTTGTTTTTATATTATATATATAAGGAACAACGTGTTTTAGTTTTCTTTTTGCTCTCAAAGAAAATCCACTGTAGTAAATTTGTTTCCATCTAAGAATAAGATTATTATGATTATGGTAGGTGGTGTTATAGATGATCCAAGACCAAGTCTTATTAGCAAGGTGGTCCAGTCTGCATTTGAAGACAACTTAGGGAATGAGAAATCAAGAAGCCAACAAGATAATACAAAATTGGAGGAAGAATCATTTAAAGAAGAGATGAATGTGTCATCAAGATTATCAACATCGCAGAAACTTGGATGGCCGCTTCTGCGCAGGGCGCATACAGAAATGTCGAGGGACATGTCTGTTGTACAATGGGCAATGAACTTACCAGATCGCTCAACGCACATTAACTCTCAAATTAAAGACCAGAGCTATAGAAAAAGTAATAGTTTCAATAGCTGCAAGTGGTTCATCTTTGAGGTTCTTGATTCTTGCACTTGTCAATTCTCTGAAGAAAATGTGATTGGGATTGGAGGGAGCAATCGTGTGTACAAAGGAACCCTCCCCGATGGAAAGCCGGTAGCAGTTAAAGTTATGCAGTCGTCAAAACAAGCCTTCAAAGATTTTGCACTTGAAGTGGAAATAATGTCCTCATTGAACCACACATCCATTGCCCCTCTACTTGGAATTTGCATCAAGGACGAGACTTTGATATCTGTTTATGATTATTTTCCGCAAGGAACCTTGGACCAAAATCTACGCGGTTAGTCCAATTAATTTCCCTTCTCTTTTCACTTATTACTACCCTAGCTTAAAAATTACTAGCGTGTAGACGGAGACTAACTACTTTTCTGATGCAAGTAATGGAAGTTACAAAATTTTATGTAATTATTTACTTATGAAATTTGTAATAATGGATATAGGTAAGAACAAGGATGGATCTAAGTTGTCATGGGAACACAGATTTAAGATAGCAGTTGGAATTGGTGAAGCACTGAATTACCTGCACAATCAAACCTTCAAGCCTATTATACATAGAGATGTCAAGTCTTCCAACATTCTTCTTTCCCACTGGTTTGAGCCACATGTACTCATAATTTATTTGATACTACTATTACTTTGTGATGACAATTATATACTATTATGTGTTTGAAATTTGTGATTGTGATGATGTGAGACATTCATTATTTATTTTTTTCTTCATGCATGTGATGTGACATATACAGTTATCTGATTTTGGACTTGCCATGTGGGGACCAACAAGTTCATCTTTTGTGATACAAGATGATGTGGTAGGAAGCTTTGGTTATCTTGCACCAGAATATTTCATGTATGGAAAGGTCAGTGACAAAATAGATGTATATGCCTTTGGTGTAGTCCTACTTGAACTTATATCAGGGAGGGAACCAATTGACTCCAAAACATTCAAAGAACATGAGAGTTTGGTCACATGGGCAAAACCAATTTTAGAGAGTGGGGATGTTAAAAGCTTATTGGATCCAAAGTTGGAAGGGAAGTTTGATATAGCCCAAATGAACAAAATGGTTCTGGCAGCATCTCTATGCATTACACAATCTGCACGTCTTCGTCCTACGATGAATCAGGTAATACCAATAATGGCAATGATCCTCTCAAGCTGATCAATTTATAGTAGAAAATCACATTTTCAATCAATTTTCATTATGTGCAGGTACTGAAAATCTTAAAAGGATGTGATGAGAAAGCCGGAAACTTATTTAAGCCGCACAAGGGTGATCATGATCATTCGGAAAATCAAGAAAATATTGATGATGAAGTCTATCCAAATTCAAGTGCAGAATTGCATTTGAGCCTTGCATTACTTGATGTTGACAATGATACTGCATCATATAGTAGTATAGAGAACAGCAATAATAGTGAAAATTTGAAAGAACCATGGAGCAGATCATCTAGTTTCAATTAATTAGCTCCTTCCAATTTTATGAAGTCTATATTAGTGGTTAGTAGTGTGTATACTATGGATATAGTATTAAATAAAAAATCTATCCCCTGCCATAACCTGTTAAGAATGTTTGGAAGATTTAGAGATATGGTTTCCATTTCAAGTTTTGTTTCAATAATATATATATATATATATATATATATATACTAATAAAGGATTTTACCATTTTTTATGAACCGTAATTCAAAGCATGTGACTTGGAAAAAACATAGAAATGAATTCCCGGTGGCCTGCATCAGTCAGTAATCTTGGCGGCCGATTAACATTAGGGAAATGGATTCTCGATAACTACATTATGCAGTTACCGACCTCAATCATCTTAAATAAATCAATTGCTAAGATTGTATAAAATTGACTTAGTAATAAATGTATAATTTGTATTAATATGTGATTTTATTAGGATAGAGAATCCAAATCTTAAAATTAAACAATTGAAATTTTGAGTTTCCAATGTGTCCAAGTCACATTTCTGTCATTAACTCTGATATCAAATTAACAGGCCAACACTTTTGATTTCAAAAGAAGTCTTGAAACAACCATATGCATAGTAACATTACCATAAATAAATTGATGGTTTGTTACTGACACTGACATGGATTCATTGATCAGCCAGCCCCTAATAAATCTATAGAATAAGTCCTATAAATCATAAACTTCATAACTAGCTATAGATTACAACATTCAAGTTACTGATGAGAGCCATGATTTTGATCATTAATCATACCTCGTCTTTGCAATCATCAACACTTTATATAATTTGTTGTTAGTTAAAATGGTAAGACATAAGGTAAAGCGTATATGTCTGCATGAGGCAAATAATAGGCAAGTGGTTGGATTCCTTGTTTGATGTCTGCAGCTGCAGTGCTGCTACTACTGCTGACATGTTTGGTTGGATCAGTTGTTTCAGTTTCACCATTGGAATCATTTTTTCTAGCCAACCATCCTTCATTTTCAAAATCAGTTGGAACCATTTGCAGCGGAAGAGGAACCCAATTTTCAATCAACTTTTTGTACTCTCTACTTGTCTCCTTTTTTTCAAAATATTTTAGATTTTGATACGTAACTTCTAAAATTAAGTGTTTTGGAACTTAGGTTCTGAAATGGTTGAATATTTATTTTTATTTGGGTAAGTGGTTTTGGAACCTAGTTCTGAAATGGTGTTTTTGGAACCTACATTCTGAAATTAACTAATTTGGAATCTTAGGTTCCGAAATATCACTGGGGTAATTTCGTCTGTTTATGGGGTATGGGGAGCAACAGAGGGGCCTCAAGAGAAATTTTCTTCAAAAAAAAAGTCTCACAAGGCCCATGGTTAACATCAAGCCCAATATGCTACTTTTTTTTCTGCAACAATACACTGCCTAAAAAAATTCTCTTCCTTCCAAAAAAAAAAGGGCTTACAAGGCCCATGGTTAACATTAAGCCTAATATGCTACTTTTTCTTTCTAATTACACTGCCTCAAAAAATTCTCTTCCTTAAAAAAAAAAGTCTTACAAGGCACATGGTTAACATCAAGCCCAATATGCTACTTTTCTCAAAAAAAATCTCTCCCCACCTCACCTTCAGGAGTCTTTTTTCCCCCTAAAATTTCAATTTTGCGCATGCAGAAAAGTTTAGAACGTATTTTCCAAACTTTTTTTGCCTTTGAAAATAATATTTTATACTAGAAAAGTTTGGAAAAATATTTTTTTAATTTTTTCGATAGGGCAAAATAGAAATTTCATAAAGAAAAAAAAAGTCTTGGGGAGAGAGAATTTTTCCACCGCCTCTAGCTTCAGACACGCCACCTCTTGATTCTTCTACCTTTTTTTTTTGCAACAATTCTACTCTTTCTCCTTCTATTATGTTTTCAAGTCACAAATGCACAAATTCAATTAAGGAAAACATTAGATCCATAGCAATAAGGAACCAGTAAACCAAAAATCAAGAGGATTATCACAATGGTAATGGATCCTAAGAATGATTTCAAAAAGACGCAAACAACGATCCGTGGATGACGAAACAAAATCGCGATGTATAGAAATAGATTTGGAAATTGGTAATAGGTTTGATTTTTGGTCCAACCGATCGGCCTAATCCGATTTTTAAAACATTGATTGGAATTTGGGATGCATTGAAAAAGTGCACTTAATTCATTAATTTTTTTGTTGCATTTAATTCATTTATATGTTTCCAATATTGCCTACATTTATTATAATCATATTTTTAAAGCATTAATTGTAATTATATTTCCAAAGACTATAACCAATAACAATAATAGATTTATATTACCAATGTCGATTTATCAAAATAAATATTACCAATGCTGATAAAAAAGTATTCATGTTTGTCGCGACCTATGAAGCCCCGATACGGGACACGATACATATACGATACGATACCGATACGCCGATACGTGAAAAATTTTAAAATTTTCAATCCGATACTGCCGTGATACGTTATTTAAAAATTAAAGTTAAAATTAAATATATAAATACACAATATATAAACATAAATAAAATCAATAATATTAATAATTAAAAGCAGAAAACATCTATTCTTATAGTAGGATACCATAGTTGTTTTTTTTTTAAAAGTAAAAAATTATATTGACAAAGGAAAAACACAAAAAGTGCTAAAGATACAAACAAGTATGTTTGATACAGGAGCATCATAATAACCCAAAGCCAATCAATACTGGAAACTCCCAAGGTCTGATACATGAGAACATCTTAAGTTAGTCCTCAAAACATAATGATTACTGATACATCTTAAGCTATATGTTTTATTTAGTGTATTATACAAAAAGAATACCATTAAAACTATCAAAACAAAATCACAAATATTATCCAAAAATTTATCTTTGTATCAGACACATATCAGATATTATTTGTTTATTTAAAAATAATGATATAACCGATACTTTTCTGATACGTGTATCGGGACGTATCAGACACGTGTATCGGATATTATTTTTTATTTAAAAATAATGATTTAATTGATACTCTTCCGATACGAGTATCGGAACGTATCGAAAGAGTATCGGTATCGAGGACGTATCGGACACGATTCGTCATCATTTTTTGAGTATCGGGGCTTCGGTGGTCGCAACACTTAATACCTTTCTTCATTTTTCAAGGGAAAAAATATGAGTTCTCTCTCATTTTCTCATATATCTTGAGCTACACCACTAGAGTATCATTTTTTTTATCATTCTTTCTCTCTCTTTATGTGTGAAAAAAAAAAACTCCAAATTATTAGTATTATGTTTTGGTATAATTTTTTGTAATTTATTTATTTTAATGAGATCATGCTACTTCATCCTGGTTGTAGTCCTCTTGGAATTATCCTTTATTTAATGAATTATCTTCATTTTATGTTTTTAATTTTCATTTAGTTTCATAATCCAAAAAGCAAATGATAAATCCATAAAATATGAGTCGATGAATATCCTGATCTGATATGATGCGGCCAAATCCCTCCATCACATCGATGTGGTCAGGGCACACATATTTGTGGCACATGCTTCAACTTTTAGTTCATTTTATGATTATCATCATACTAGTGTAGAAAAAGAAAAAAGATATTTTTTGCTTTCACACACACCATATGTGAACTCATTATTCCAGCTAGCAATCAACTCAATAATAATACTAGTATTACATTACATTACTGATTAAAAAAAAGTTTAATTTAAAATAAATCCATTTGGCATTAATGGGGAGCCAAGACAAGGAGAATAGAGAGACAAATTTGCAGGCAATTATAACGGAAAATCAATTAAAAAAACTGGGCAATAGAATATGACCCAAATAACAAGCTACTACTGGTGTATGAACACAGATTCCCCAAAACCATAATACTCAATAATTTACAAAACAGAACAAATTGGATCCAAGTTGGCAAGGCAGCAGCACAAACAAAAATAACAGACAAAGCAATTATTATAACAAGATAGTACTAAGGCAGTCACATGACAGAACAGGCGGTGGGGTTCTCGTCGCTGAAGGCGGTGGTGTAGCGAACTTCGGTGGAACTAGCACGCGCTAGATGGGATCCAGAGTACTGATTGTCGTCGTAGGTGTTTCTGACGTAACCGGAGGGTGCTTTCTTGTCGTATGTACCCTGTGCGTATGGGTGAGCAACGACGTCGTATGGGACATATGGCCATATCTCAGCCCTCTTGCCAGTGCGGTGAGCAATACGCGCCACCACTTTGTTTGGTTCAACATAACCCACAACAGTGACCTTGTGTGCCTTCCTCTCTATATTGACTTGGTCAACCCCTTTCATTCCTTCCACCGCCCTTCTAACTTTCCGCTCGCAACCTTCGCAGTCCATCTTCACTTTCACTTCCACCGTCTGCAAAATCATATAATCATCAATCTTGCTATTTCTATTTCTATTATAAATAATAATAATTAAATAAAACAGAACAGAACAGATAGAAGAAGAAGAAGAAATGGATCTGATGATGTTAGTTACCTGCAATTGTTTGCGGTGTTTGTGTTTAGAACTTCCGCCGGAGCAGTCAAATAAATCAGAAATGTGATCGAGAGCACCCATTTCTCTGTTTCAGATTTGATTCCTAAAAATATCTGATTCTTCTTTTTATTTTGGGGGGGGGTGTGGTAAGTTAAACAGTAGTAGTATTAGTAGTAGTACTGGAGTATTACGAGACAAAGACAAGTTACTTACTTGCTTGGTTTGACGACTTTTATATGCAAAACAACAACAGTGTACACTCAAATTGAGTGCACGTTAAGTCATCAACAATCAACATACTGTAGATTGGATTCATATTACACCCGTACACCGTGTGTGTGTGTGTGTGTGTTTACATCAAATCTTAGTCGTCCGTAGTAGCAATACCACAAGGATGTCATCTGTCAAGCCACGTGTCTGGGTTCAAATGGACGCTCACAGTTACCAAGTCGATACAGAGTCGTGGATGCAAAGTCCAACGCAGAGTGTTTTTTTAGCGCATTATACTCCCTTTGTTAAGTTTTTTAATTGTTAGTTTCCTTAATAAATTCCTATATGTTAGGAAGTCTGATTGCTTTTACTTTTTCTTAGGAGTATCCCATGTTATTAGGAGTTGTAAAACGTGAGATTAATGCTTCCTATTTCTTCTAGTGCTTCAGTTACTTATTTTGTATTTAATCACTTTCAATCAATGAATAAGGAATTATCTTTGCAGCAAATATTTTCCTTACGTTTATAACACTTGGTACCAGAGCTCCCTACTGGGGCCTGAGTTGAAAAAGCAGCAGCTTTCATTCTTGCCGCAGCAAGATTCTTGTTACAATGACTTCTGAAAATAGCAACTTTGTGCAACCTGCTATTCCACGCTTCGATGGTTACTACGATCATTGGAGTATGTTGATGGAAAATTTCCTACGATCCAAGGAGTATTGGACTATTGTGGAAAATGGCATCACTGAACCTACCGATGAATCTGTTTTGACAGATGCACAGAAAAAGACGCTGGACGAACAAAGATTGAAGAATTTGAAAGCAAAGAATTATTTGTTTCAAGCAATAGATCGTTCTGTATTGGAGACCATCCTAAAGAAGGACACTGCTAAAGATATTTGGGATTCGATGAAGAAGAAATATCAAGGCACTGCGAGGGTAAAACGTGCACAACTCCAAGCTCTTCGCAAAGAGTTTGAAATTCTTCACATGAAGGAAGGAGAGTCAGTCACAGATTATTTTTCAAGAACACTGTCAATTGCAAACAAGATGCGTATTAATGGAGAAAAAATGGAAGACGTTGCGGTCATTGAGAAAATTCTTCGTTCAATGACACGCAAATTTGACTATGTGGTGTGTTCCATTGAAGAATCAAATGACATTGATAGTCTTTCGATTGATGAGTTGCAAAGCTCCCTGTTAGTTCATGAGCAGAGGATGACCAGCCATGTTGTGGAGGAGCAAGCCTTGAAAGTCACCGCTCATGAAGGAACCATCTCTCCGGGAAGAGGACGTGGAGGATTTCGAGGAAGAGGCAGAGGTAGAGGACGTCAATCTTACAATCAATTTGACATGACAAGGGTGGAATGTTATCGTTGTCACAAGCATGGCCATTATCAGTATGAATGCCCTGACAAAGAGAAGGAAACTAAGGTAAATTTTTCTGAAATTGAAGAAGAATTACTCTTGATGGCTTCCATAGACATGAATAATTCACCATGTAATACTTGGTATTTAGATTCTGGGTGTAGCAATCACATGTGTGGAAACAAATCTTTGTTTTATGATTTGGATGAAACATTTAGAGAAACTGTGAAGCTTGGTAACAACTCTTGCATGTCTGTTATGGGAAAAGGGGATATTAAATTTCACATAAAAAACAATATTGTGCATACAATTTCTAGTGTGTTTTATATCCCAGATTTGAAAAGCAATCTCATTAGTATGGGCCAACTTCAAGAGAAGGGTTACACCATCATCATCCAACAAGGTAGGTGTCAAATTCATCATCCACAAAAGGGCTTAATTGCTGAAGCTGAAATGACAGCAAATCGTATGTTCCCTCTATACATTCAGCATGATGTCCATAATTGTTTCTCCACAAGAATAGAAGATCCAGCATGGCTATGGCATTTTCGTTACGGTCATCTAAGTTTTAAAGGCTTGAAAATCCTATGTGAGAAGAACATGGTGGAAGGACTGCCTAGCATCAATAATCCTATGGAAATGTGTGAAGATTGTATTGTTGGTAAACAACATCGTGACTCTTTCCCGCAAGGAAAGGCATGGAGGGCTGATCAAATTCTACAGTTGGTGCATTCAGACATTTGTGGACCAATCAATCCAACATCTAATGGAAACAAAAGGTACTTTATCACCTTCATAGATGATTATAGTCGAAAAACATGGGTTTATTTCTTGCAAGAGAAATCTGAAGCTTTTATTGTTTTTAAAAGCTTTAAGGCACGAGTTGAAAGAGAATCTGGCAAGCACATTCAGACCCTTCGGACAGATCGTGGTGGTGAATTTAACTCACATGACTTTGCAAGTTTTTGTGAAACACATGGAATAAGGAGGCAACTTACTGCTGCATACACACCGCAACAAAACGGTGTAGCCGAAAGAAAGAACCAGACGATTATGAACATGGTGCGAAGCATGTTAGTGAAAAGGGGTATTCCGAAGACATTTTGGGCAGAAGCAGTCAATTGGAGTATTCATATACTCAACCGAAGTCCCACCCTTGCTGTGAAAAACATAACACCACAAGAAGCTTGGAGCAAAGTCAAACCATCAGTTGATCATTTCAAAATCTTTGGGTGTATATCGTATGCACATGTTCCAAATGAAAAGCGAACAAAGCTTGACGATAAGAGCGTGAAGTGTGTCTTCATTGGGGTTAGTGAGGAGTCCAAGGCGTACAAGTTATATAATCCTGTTACCAAGAAAATAATCATCAGTCGAGATGTTCTCTTTGATGAAGAAAATACATGGGATTGGAGCAGCAATGAGCAACAACAAATTTTAAAGGATGTTGAGGAAGTTGGCGAGGAAAGTCAAGAATCTGAACCACAATTGCAGATTCCTACTCAATCTCTTGGAGAACTTTCACCAAGTTCTTCGACATGTGTGCCAACTCCACATGAAGATCAATCGTCTATTTCAGAAGCACAGCGACAAAGGAGAAGACCATTTTGGATGAATGATTATGAGAGTGGAGGTGAATTATCTGATGAAGATACAACTGCACATTTTGCTTTATTTACAGGCTCAGATCCTATATTATTCGCAGAAGCAGTGAAAGAAGAAAAATGGAAAAAAGCTATGGATGCAGAAATTGAAGCCATAGAAAAGAATAAGACTTGGGAGTTAACCGATCTTCCTAAAGGGCAAAAAACCATTGGTGTGAAGTGGGTTTATAAGACAAAATTGAATGAAAAGGGAGAGATTGACAAATTCAAAGCAAGGCTGGTTGTGAAAGGTTACAAGCAAAAGCACGGGGTTGACTATGATGAAGTTTTTGCTCCTGTAGCAAGACAAGATACTATTCGATTGGTGGTTTCATTAGCAGCACAAAATGCATGGCCTGTCTTCCAACTTGATGTAAAATCAGCTTTTCTTAATGGTGAATTAATTGAGCAAGTTTACATTGAACAACCTCCTGGTTACGTTGTAAAAGGCAGTGAACATAAGGTTTACCGACTGAAAAAGGCCTTATATGGTTTGAAGCAAGCACCGCGGGCTTGGTATAGTTGTATCGAAGATCACTTTGAGAAGGCAGGTTTCAACAAATGCCCATATGAGCACACTTTATTTATTAAATCCGAAGGAGGTAAAATATTGATAGTTTGTTTATATGTTGATGATTTGATATTCACCGGCAATGATGAAGCTATGTTTTCTGATTTTAAGAATGATATGATGGCTAAGTTTGACATGACCGATTTAGGAAAGATGAAATATTTTCTTGGTATAGAAGTAGTGCAAACAACCACTGGTTTGTTCATTGGCCAAAAGAAATATGCTGAAGAAGTTTTAGAGAGGTTTCACATGGAGAATTGTAATCCAGTTGGGACTCCAACTGAACCAGGATTAAAGCTCTCAGGTGATCTTGATGGAGAGAGGGTTGACAGTACTTACTTCAAACAAATTGTTGGAAGTTTAATGTACTTGACAGCCACTAGGCCCGACATTATGTATGCTGTGTGTTTGATTAGTAGGTACATGGAAAGGCCAACAGAGCTGCATCTTAAAGTTGCAAAAAGGGTGTTTCGTTACTTGAAAGGAACACTAGATTTTGGTATTTTCTATATGAAAAATGGAGGTTCTGTTTTGACTGGTTTTACTGATAGCGATTATGCGGGTGATTTGGATGATAGGCGAAGCACATCTGGCCATGTTTTTATGATGGGATCAGCTGCTGTGTCATGGGCATCAAAGAAGCAAAAAATTGTTACTTTGTCCACAACCGAAGCGGAGTTCATAGCCGCGGCAACTTCAGCATGTCAAGCAATTTGGTTAAGAAGAATTCTTGAAGAATTGCATTTTTATCAGGATGGGCCAACTGTTATTCATTGTGATAATAGTTCAACTATCAAATTGTCAAAAAATCCAGTTTTACACGGTCGAAGTAAACACATAGACGTGAGATATCATTTTCTTCGTGATCTTGTTTCTGATAGAACCATAGATTTGGTTTATTGTCGAAGTGAAAACCAAGTGGCAGACATAATGACAAAGTCTCTAAAGCTGGAAGCATTTGCAAAGCTACGTGGATTACTTGGAGTTTGTTCAAGTTCAGTATTAAACTGACTGATATATATCATTCAGTTTAAGGGAGGGTGTTAAGTTTTTTAATTGTTAGTTTCCTTAATAAATTCCTATATGTTAGGAAGTCTGATTGCTTTTACTTTTTCTTAGGAGTATCCCATGTTATTAGGAGTTGTAAAACGTGAGATTAATGCTTCCTATTTCTTCTAGTGCTTCAGTTACTTATTTTGTATTTAATCACTTTCAATCAATGAATAAGGAATTATCTTTGCAGCAAATATTTTCCTTACGTTTATAACACCCTTCGGGTCTTTAAAAACTTATTTTTTAGATATTGGGACTATATCATTTAGTTACATTATTGACTTATCTTCGACTTCCATTGACTGTATTTTTCTAATAATATATAGATATAAATATAAGCATATAAGATCTTGTTTGATTTGTTTTAATGAGTATTTTCAAAATATCAAATTTTTATAATTTTTACTAATAGAGAATAAAGATATTAGTGATCAAAATTGTGTGTTGGCATACGTGCAGTAGTCAAACTAGTTCTTATATTTTTGGACAGAGGTAGTATGGAAAAAGTGAATCATTTTTTATACCCCCATCCAAAATAAAAACCTAGTTTTGACTTAGTATATAAATGCAAATATTAACATATGGGATGTTGTTTGATTTGTCTCGACGATTATTTTCAAAATATACAATTTTTATAATTTTTAATAATATGTAACTAAAAATATTAACGGTCAAAATATATTGATAAACGTAAACATGATCAAACAGATCATTTATTTTGAGGCGGATGAAGTATTAAGGACCACACGGAGTACTCTCTTTCTTTATTTTTACGTGGGTAATCAAAACAACAAAAAACAAAAAAGAAACTAGAACTATATGAAAAATGTTTTTATATTTATTAAACAATTAATGATTTAGTCTATAATGTAAAATAGATTTATCAATTATTCAAAGAATCTAAAAAAATAACTTTTGCTTATATTTGAAATAAGAGGATTAAACCAAAACATTGAACTTAAATGGTAAATGAGTCTCTTTTAAAACAAATTATTTTGGAGAATCCCAATTCAATTTTTAGTAGAAACAAGATTTTGTCAGACTTTACTTACCTCGCGAGAAAAGAAAAAAAAAGAGATTATTCCTACACTAAAAAAAGTCTTATTTTTCCAACGTCCGTTTAAATTATAAGTTATTTGATCATTTTATAAATTAAAAACGTAATTAATTTTGTATGAAAAAAATAAATTATGAGTCATTTTATAAAAAAAAAAATCCATTGATGACATGAGAGAGATGAGTTGGGATCTTCTCCATTTTTCCTCTCCATTACTATAGTTTTAAAGAGTTATGATGTTTTTATTGAAGAAGTTAAATTAGCCCACCCAAATTGAAGAGTTATGATGTGTATACATTTTTTTTTGTAAGTATAAAAATTAATTTGACCCACTAAATATTAGATTATCATGTTTATATTTCCAAAACTTTGATAATGAAGAAATGGAAAAAGTGAAAAATAGAGAGGATCTTGACTCGAGAAAGATAGATTTAATGTCATGTAAATTATTTGAAAGAATTTGAGTTTTGATTTACAGTGATCAAAATGTTAACTTGACGTTGAACAAGATGCTAGTTGGGAGTACCGTAAGCAGTCAGGGACGGATTTAGAAGTTTTAATACGTATGATTAAGGTCATACCACAAATTCATTATTATTTTTAATTTTATTTTTTGACAAATATTTATTATTTTCTTAAAAGTGATTCAAACATATCAAGTCACTTGTTTGTGAAACAAATTTTGAAAACTGAAAATTAAAAGTGATTCAAAAATATAAAGTCACTTTTTTTATGAACTTCTCATGAAACTCAGACACACAAAAATAGCCCAACATCTGAGCCCAACTATCTAGAGGTTTAGTTTTTTCTACTATTGACACATGCATTTGTGATGTCCGCGAGAGATGTAATTTGTTGTATATAGCAATTCGCTTACATTATATAGTACTTTTTTCTTACTTCTTATGGAAGGCATTAGCATCATATAATCAGTATTATTGGTTCAGTTCTTAAACTTATCCATTGTTTCAACTCAACGTTATTTTTACAAATGTTCAAAATTAAAATTGAACCGAACCGTCAAATCAAACTGAATCTAAAATAATCGAACCAATGCATAAGTTTGAAAACTGAACCAATAATTCAAGCATGATTCTCTAACTATCTCATTGCAAGTACATTAAAATTATCTGAATCCATGAACCGAGGTCATAACATGGAAAACCGGAGAGCGAGCTGAGTAGCTGAAACAATTAGGATTTAGAGTCCTGTTTGGATTTGGGATTTTGTTTTTTTTTTAATCGGCTAAATTTTATTAAAAGACAACTCCTCCACAAGAAGTGAAAGGAATTGTCGTGGAAACATACAAACAAAAGGTAACGTGATATAACACAATTACCAACACCAAAACAAAACCCCTAACCACCCATACACCAATACACCAATAAAGATTCGCTAAACCCCCAGAGAAAACCCCTACCCGACCCTAGGAGCCACCACTTGGCTCTAACTTCCGAACTCGAATTAAAATTACTCGGCCCATCAGATCCATAGAGTAACCCCAGAAGTCAGAGGTTGAGGGACTCCGGTAGTCAGAGAATCGACAGTCAACACCTGATGCAGAAGAATTCAACCAGATACTAGAGACCTGCAAGTCTCAACAGACTTGAACACCCCTCAGCGACTCCAAGAGTCCTGCAAATCTCACCAGATTTGAAAATGGTCAGAGACTCTTGTATCAGATAGAATCCACCCACACACGGCCTTAACCATCCAACACCACTCTCACGCCAATACGTCCTGGAGGTACGATAGAGCAACATCATCCGTCAACACGGAGAGCCTACGTACCTCGCCTTTTCAGGCGTGACAGGACAAGAAAACCAAGGCCAAAACTCCCTCTGTCCAACACCACAGCCTCAGCCAAACCACCACCTCAGCCCAGCACCGCCACTACCAAACACCACCTCTGCCAAGACGCAATACCAAACTCCCAACCTCCGCCACCACTTTTCACTGTCCCCACCAGAGCCACTAAACGACAACACCACCTCCCCCGCCAACATCACCTCCAACCACCACCACCATTCCAACGCATCACCAACAACAACCAAACTGCCCCATCATGACCACCACAACAGCACCATAACTATAACCCATCACCACTTCCACAGTATCAAAACTACCACCGGAGCCAAAAAATCCGGCAGCTCCGCCATCTCCACATTACCAATCACCATACAAAAAACACAAAACAACCTCGCCGGAAACAAAGAAGAAGCAAAACTAGAGCTAAAAATTAAAATAAAAAACAGAATCTTCACCGGAAAAAACAACCAACATACAAACGACTGACGAGAAAACCACAGAACAGGAACAACAAGAACGGAAAACATAACATCTCGCCAGAAATAAGAGAGGACAGAACAGATCCAGAACAAATTGAACAAAAACAGAACATAGCAGAAGCAAACTTGTTTGATTTGGGTTTATGTTCAAAATAAGATTTTGGTTCCATTAGAGTTTATTTAAGAATGAACATCAAATTGAAATACTGAAATTGAGTTTTGACTTTGACTGAATCACTGAACTTTTAAGTTTTAATTACCAATACGTTCAATTTGGTTTTGTTGTTCACAGTTCAGTTCTCAAATTTATGTATTGTGGTTCGGTTATTTAAAATTCAATGCAGTTTAGTGGTTTGATTCGGTTTGAAGTTAATTTTGAACAATACTACTCCTACTCCTACACCCAAGGCATCACATATAAATTACATATCAAATACTTTTGGGATTAAAAATATGCACTATTTTGGGATTATGGTCCGTGTTTAACCGATCATGCTATAAATTACTCTCTATGTTTCAAAATGAATGTCACAATTTGTGGTTCGGTTATTTATACATAATGCATTGTTCCAGCCAAATAAGTTAAACTCACGTACCATTTTGAACAATTTAGTGGTTTGAATAGTGCATATTTTTAATTACTTTTTAACACAAAATTGGCATTAGTGGATTGGATCGTATTAGGAGAGGGCTTCAATGTAAAAACCCTTATCGATATTCATAAATTATTGCAACAACATCTTACACATCTAAATATGTATTTGATATAATTGTAAGTATGTCAGAATTAAAATAATTTATTGTATTCTAATATATCCCCGTAATATCTATGGAAGGCATTAGCATCATATATAATCAGTATTATTGGTTCAGTTCTTAAACTTATCCATTGTCCACTCTATATGCGCGGTTCAAATTTAAAGCGGGTCCTACAAGTTTCGTGATGGTAAGTGGTGCAAAATGAAAGTCCAAAAGCGAATAATTATGACGTTGAATGGCTTGATAATTTGGTAACAGTATTTCACATCATCTGTTTCTGGGAAGTCCATTACTTAGCTAGGGATAATAACTTGGGTTGGAGGTGGGACTTACTGCACAAAACAAGGGGAAGTTGTTGAGAAGTTGCATATCAAAGACTTTTTGGGTCTAATACGAGAAATGGATTAAACATATAGAACTACGGCCCCATGATTTTAACTTAGTTGGCTGGAAAATATAGAGGAATTTTATGGTAGGCACAACCCCAAATCAAAAATATTTGAGCGCACACATATCAAAGAGAAATTTTTTAACATAAATAATAAAGTCACATCAACTATCATTAATCAATTCTTTTATATTTAAAGTTTCAAAAATTATGTGTGTGTGCCCAACTTATGGGGTTTGTGCTCAAGCAAGACTTTCTCGAAAATATAAAATGCGGTGAAGACCAATGATGATGATGCATGGTACTAGACTACTAGTACAAGTGTACAAACTGATTGAAATATTAGGTTTGAGCCAAATAATTTTGAATGTGTTACGATTTTTTATTTTATTTTTGTGTTTCCAAAGTAAGAGTTCCAATATATATAATATTTTATTTTTTGAGGCTTTTTTACACATGTAAATTTTTGTTTTTGGTGAGGCCTATAGCCCTAGCCTTAGCGGCTTTGGCCTTAGGTCGGTTATGTGGATGGTCGGCATGATATAAATTTTCAATATTAAAAGTGATTTTTTATGGTGAATTTTTATAAAAATTAAAAGTGAACTTTTTCTATAAAAAACGGTAACAAACGGCCTTTTAACTTTGTTAATTTCTTACCGTAAAAAAAAAAAAACTTTGTTAATTTGTTAATAGACATAGCAAAACTTGAACGGGTAACGTAATGTAGTTAAACAATCCTAGTAAACTAAAGATAGAAGGTTGCAGAAATCTTGGAATAATTGATTATGTAGTTTAAAAAAGAATTTGAAGAAGAATCAATAAAGATGTCGGTGGAAAAAGGAAATCTTAAAAACACAATAAAAAATAAGAAGGCATCGCGCTATCAAAATTTTCCTTTTGGAATGAAAAATAAATAAAATGTATATACTAAAATCTGGGGAGAATATATTATTGTTTGAATGAAAATTTGACTTTTTCTTAGGTATTTGGTACATTGATAATGAGTCACGGTCACGGTGACAGGATATGGGTTCAAAGTTGTGAGAGATTTGAATTAATTTATTAATTGAGAACCAAACAAACAAACGCACCTGACCGCGATTGTTGAGTCACAAAATCTGCATGTGCTACCTTCTTTCTAGCTTACCGCGTTATACTTGAATGCTTTATTACACTTCATTCACTTACTTACTATACTAAATACTAAATTCATTCATTCATTCAGAAAAAAGAGGAAGAAACTAGTTAGTTACTTCCCCCACACGGATTCAGATTCGCTTTCTCTTTCAAGTTTTTCAGTTACTATTTTCATTCAATTCTAAATCTATCCATTAATTAATTTACTATTTCCAATTTCCAATTAATTAATGCATCAAAAATCACGTTCTTTGAACAACTACTACTACTACTACTATATATAATACAATACACTGCCACTCTGCAATCTGCCAGCCACAAACAAACAAAACAAATCTCTGATTCTTGCTCATCACCCGCCGTTAGACCCTCAAACTCCTCCTTTTATTATCATCATTCATTATATATTTATACATACATACATTTGAGCCAGAAACGCTTTGTTTTGTTGGATCTCATCTAGTAGTATATATATGGCAATTGAAGGTCATTTTCACCCATATTTTGGTCACATGAATCAAAATATGTCCCTTCCTCATTCTAATTCTAATGTCTACACCACTGTCAAGTATAACAATCTTCAACCTCTTCAGTTTGAGACATTTCATCAACACAAGGATGATGAGGTTGATCACTTTTTAAGATCACAGGTTAGTTTCTTCGTTTCAGTTGTTTACATACACATCCACAAGTGATGCATGCATGTTATAAATGAAGCCCATATATATATATATATATATATATATATAAATCAGTCTTACAGGTAATTAATTAATTATGTGAAAGATGATTTAATCTAATTAACTTTCGTGGTGACAGAATGAAAAATTGAGAATATTTGTGCAAGAGCAGAGAAAGCAACAAGCTGAGACATTATTGAAGAAAATAGAGTTGGATGTGTTTTATATGCTAAGACAAAAGGATGAACAAATAGCACAAGCAGTTAACAGAAGGTTGGAGTTGGAAGAATTCTTGAAAAGGCTAGAGATAGAGAATGAATCATGGCGGAGAGCTGCTCATGAAAATGAAGCCATGGTGTTGTCTCTCCATAATACCTTGGAACAGATGAAAGAAAGAGCTTCGCATTGTTACAACAATGATGCAGAGTCGTGTTGTGACATCAAAAATCATGAAGAAGAAGAAGAAGAAACAGGGGAAAACAGAGTGTGTAGTGTTAACATGATTTGCAAATGTTGTCGTTCACGGGAATCGACTTTTATGTTCCTTCCTTGCAGGCACCTTTGTTCGTGCAAAGCGTGTGAGCCTTCTCTCCAAGCATGTCCTGTGTGCCTAATGCCAAAGAGATCTATTATAGAGACTCTCATTTTCTAATAACATTACTTATATAGATGTTTATGAGAGGGAGAATGAGTAATTACAATTCCATTGTCTCGTTTTTTGTTTTGTTTTTGTATTTTGATTAATTTCAAAAACTCTTTTTTTTTTTTTTTTTTTTTGTGAATACAGCCTCATTTTAGTATTTTTGAACTACTTTTCTATATTTCTCATTTTTAATTAACAAATAAATTTATAGGACATTTGAACTACTTTTCTATATTTTTCATTTTTGTTTGTGTATTTGTTCATGCTTTCTTTTGCTAGCAGTGTGAACTAGACTTTGTGATATCTTGTCTTTGTGATCCTGTCTTTGCACATTTCGTGCCTAGCCTTGATCATTGTGTATGTGTTATCTGTGTATATGTTGCTTGTGATCGTGTCTTTATGGTGTCTTTGCAATTGTGTATGTGTTCTTTGTGCACATCTTTGTTTATGTGTTCTTTGGGATCTTGTCTTTGCATATCTTGTGCAAGCTTCGATCCTTTTAATATATTTTGCTCTTTCAAAAAAAATAATTAAATATACTTAGGATAGTATTTTTATAAAATCATCAAATTCCGTAAAAAAAAATAATCAAATTTTCAAGAAAATAGTTAGAATTTGGAATTGGATATTTCCAAACAATTTATCTCGAGTTTATTGATAACTTGAGTTTCACCCATGTCCTTTTGTTTTTACTTATGTCTTATCCAGTGTAAAAAGCTTTGTTTTTGTAAAATATGTAAAAGCCAAACTCGTCAATATATAGTTGAATATGCACAAGAAGTGGATTCAAGAAATGTAAATTCCTATTCATCAGTATGCAATATGTGTCACAATTGTTGCAGACTTGCTCGAAACCATAGATTTCTCTTTAAGAAAACTGTTTATATTAACAAAAGAAAAAGTTTAATGTGGGGCTTCTATGATATGATAGGTGAATAAAATCCACCTCAAAAATATCACACAATTCATTGCTCATTGCATGCACCCTGGTTAGAGTAGAGAATAGTGGCGGCAAACTTGGAAATGTCATTTTCAATGACCAAGTCAGAGTCAAGGTAGATGGCTCCAATGATGCAGAAAGGTTAACAAACTAAGGTATGCAAGTCGCAGTAGTTAAGGGCGTTTGAAGTTTGAATTAAATTTCTGCACAATCCATTAGCCACGTTGATAAACTAACTTTTCCTCTTTGAAAAACAAACCACATATTAATGAAATATTGTGTATACGTATATTTCACCACAATAGTGTATACTGCATACGTATATTCAGAGGCATACTAAACATAGATAGATGAACTAAAATAAAATTGAGAAATGACCTACGTAGTTCTCAGCTGCAGAATCATTTAACTTACAACTATAGACATTCAAAATCAAATAATTGACAAGAAACAATTTCACATGAACTTGCTCTAATTCCCCCTAAGGTCTCTACTTTTTCTTGTCCCAAAACCATGATCGTAAATAAAAGGTTCCTTGCAGATTAAAGATGTACTAATAGAGTGTAAACCCAAAAAACTGGCTAATAATGATGGCAAATCCAAGGGCTATTGCAATAAGGGAAGAAGCCCAAGTGAGCTTCTCTGTTATCCTAGGTACTCTATCCTTTAGTGCCTGGCTACAAGAACCTATGAATACGGTATAACCTCCCATTGCAACTACTGTTCCAACTAAGAACATGGTTAGAAATGCGGCACCGGCCAAACGAGAAGGCAAAGCAAGGGCGGGCAATACCATCATCAACGCATCTGGTTGCAGTCCATGAACTATCCCTGTCGCAAAAGTAGCAAAACCAATCTTCTTCTTTCGTGTTGCTGGATTATTAAGTGATTCATAGCCACCGACATCACATTCACCATTTTCTAAGGCAACACACGGGGCAGCCGCTTCTGAAGCTTCTTTAATTCCCATAGCACCAATTACTAGCAAGGTTAAACCAACCACTCTGGTTCCCCAAGTTCGGATAATTTCAATGTGAAGTCGATCTTTCAATATTAAAAATATTAAGCCAAAGATAAGTTGACCAGCGTCATGGCCACAACCCCAAAGGGCTCCTACAGCAGCACTCTCCAATCTGGTGCGACCGATAGACAATGGAGCCAAAGCTGCAAGGTGGTCAGGCCCTGATAAAGTGTGCAAGCAACCTGCGAAAAAACCAGTCCAAGCACTACTTAGGAGCTCAGTGCGGATTAGTTTTCCGCCAACTGCAGCAGCAGCAGGACCACCGGTCTGGGTAGCTGTTTGAAACGTTGCATAGGCTGCTGGTACAATAGCTGGTTGAATTAAGATCGCGACAAGTGCAGAGAGTATTACAAGGGTCCGAGCTGTTATTGCCTGAGACAAAAGGCATAACAATTTTTTTAAGACATAGTATTTAAATACTGGATTTTTCAAAAAGTAAGACAAAAACAAAAATTATACTTTTGAATCTTTACAGACCCTCTGGCAAAAACTATGGTCAAGAATTGAATATCACCCAAAAGAAGATAAATCAAAATGTCAAAGTCACCTACATCAGACTAATGTTCCGGTAAAACTTTTCATGCATCCCAAATCTTTATTCAGTTACATTTAACTCAAAATTAATGTTGATCACCATGATTCATAGGCAACAGTATGTAATTAAAGAGCCATGTTGATTAGGGAATAAAAAAGCATACAGGACCAGTGAGAAACTGACAATATGTCCTAGTCCCCAAGCAGGGTTAGAGATTTAACTGTAGATTAAATTCAACAGAAATATCATGGCATTGAATTTAAGAATCTACGGAAGATTCCTCACCCGTGGCTACATATTCATTGAATCATTTTAGATTTAATTTTCTAAAGGAAGGGATTCCTTCACTTTAGAAGGGAAAAAATGAGATGCTATATTATATCCATTGAAAAATCTAGTGCTGAAAAAGTGATAACCAAATGAACATCAAAATATGATACAGTTTACTTTAAATTCACAAGTATTATTTAAAGTAATTTCCTCACTTGAGAATAGAATAACCAAACAGATCAATTGTAACAGATCTCAAATTCAAATGTTCTCTGGTCAGATTCTGTGGCATTTTAAAAATGAAATAATAACAAATAAAGAATTGACTTTGATGAGATGAGAATACAATAAATAATACCTTTGGTTTCTGGAAAACCCCAGTTGCGATCTGAGTAAGAGAATTGGATTGGGATACGGAACCATCTGAAGAAGACGAAAGGATTGGAAAATTATTGGGGTGTATGGAAGAAGAAGATGATAATGGAGATGGGTTTTGATGGTTGTAATAAATTGAATTGCCCCGTGTGAAGAAAGAAGGTGTTGATGGGGGAAGATTGAAGCTTGTTTTTGCGTATTGAAATCGATTGAGAAATGTAAAAGGTTTGAGAGAAGGGGGTGAAGAAGACGATAGAAGCCTATCCATGCTTCTATCTATCTATCTATCTATCTAACTGCAAACAAAAAAACACAAACGTAGTTAGCGCACATACAAGATTTCTTTCCTTTTATTTAAGGTTCCCTAACCCTACTTTTTTTTTTTCAATTTAAATTAAAATCAAATTTAAAACTGGACAAAAAATACTAAATTAATTTTCTTTTTTTAAAAAAAAACCTATTGTGCATGTGTCTTAAATTAGTCTAAATTTTATACTAAACAGTAAATACATCAATTTTTATAGTTCAATTTTTATTTACATTTTGGGACAAAGGAGTATATATTAATAAGATAGATGCATCTAACTTATGATTACATCTTATCTTCTTCAGTTTTTATAGAAAAAATATAAAGTAAGCCAATGATAATTTTGTTGCAAGACATTCATGCTCAAAAAATATTTATCAAGAGATTTCCATTAAACTTTCTTCAAAGTCGTAAAACTCAGATCCGAATATCTAAACATCCAGATATACTCTACCAAAACACTTGAGTTTACATCTTCTTATTACCTTTTCTTTTTTTAGTGTTACATCTACTTATTATGTGATTGCACATAGTTTAGTTATTCACAATGGAAATTATATTATTATTTATTTTTGTCAAAAATTCTAGTGCCCAAAATTTTATCTCTTTAATATAAATAAGTGAAAATTTTGGATTCAAACTTCAACCCTATATATTGCAATTTCCTTACACTCAAACTTACATCTTTGTATTATCTTTTTCTCTTATGGTATTACACCTTCTTATTGTCTGATTGCATAGAGTTTGATTATTAACTTTGAAAATTATTATTGTTTATTTATTACCCATAAGTTTAGTAGCCAAAATTTTTAGAAATGCTACTTCCAGCAAAAATGCTTTTCACGAAAGCATCACGATAGTATATTTTAACTGTAGCTGACCAATTCAACCTTCATTCCACCCATCCATGTTTTCATCTGAATAGAATCTGACGGTTGTAATTAATTCGCTATGTATTCGTGATAAAATCATTCGTTGGAAATAGCATTGTTGCAAAATTTTATCCCTTAAAATAAATAAGTGAAGATTATTAAATTTTAACTTTGTATCTACATATTGCACTATCTTACCAATTAAGCTATTCTCACAATACAATAATATTATTGTTTTAAATATACAATTACAATTCTTTAAAAAAAATACAATTAGAATTGATCTCACGCTAATTATTAACGAGCTAAGTTTTTTATATTAATTATTTTATATTTTTAACCAAGTAGTTCAATTAGTATACCTATACACGTTAAGTGTAAAGAATAGATGATCTGAAATTTAGATTATGAACCTTCCAGCAATATTTTTGGTAGCTACTTACTAAACTATATTTACATCTAAAGTTTAATAAATCAAATATAAATGTACGTTTTATTTTAAACATTATTTGACCCCACGTTATAAGATACTAGCTTCACCCCTGTATATTTTCTTAATCAAATTTCACCTCTATACAATACCAAGACAGTAATCGAAGACAAAAAATATAGTACTCCAGCTTTTTAAGTGTTCAACAATTTATTTTCAGTAAAAGAAAAGAATAAGATAACAAAATGACTTGTCTTGAAATTGGGTGCTATTGGGCCAACATTTTGTCGGCCTTGTGATTAGTGAGTGGTGAGGTTAGGTCCACGTCCAACAAATCAACACAACTGGCTGGATTGTCCATATCCCAATCTGCTCCCCCCTTAACATGCGCCAGTGTGTGTTAGGCACACGCCTCACACTTTTGCCACATGCTATCATGGTCCACAACTACAACACAATAACATAAGTTTTTTAATTAGGAACCACTAAATTGTTCAATTGGTTTAACTCATTCTTAAATATATCACGACTCTATTTTAAATTAGTTATTAACAAAGGCTTCTTGTTTTGGTCCCTCCACGACTATCTTTATCACTTATTGTCAAATAAATATTTGTATTCATCCACTTTACACCAAAATATATAGGGTGTATTTGGTAACACAAAAAGTTAGCTTATAGCTTATTGTATTAGGTTATAAGCTTGTTTCAAAAATTGGAGGTGTTTGGTAACAAGTTTTTTTTACTAGCTTACAGCTTTTTTCCAGATGTTATTTCAAGTAGCGTTTGAGCTTATAGCTTATACCTTTTTACCTTTTATTCCAATTTTATCCTTGTTATTTTTATTTTTTTTTTAATTAAAAAACTACCCACTCAAAAAAAATAACTACCCACTCACATAATACTTTTATGTCATTTTATAATTACAACAGCTGAATTTACCAAACACTTTAATTTCATTCTACTAACTTTTCATAGACAGGTACTTATTTGAGAGCAAGTTACATAGACATAAATCAATTTAGTGATTTACTCGTTTTTTAATAGTGCACTATAGAACATTTAATCTTTCTACTCTCTTTTTTACATCTCTTAATAACAAAACCAAACTTTGCAAAATTCACTATTAGATTAAAATTTTATATCATTTTGATCATCAATGAAAATTTGAATATAAATTTAAAATTATTTGATATGTTATTGACACTTACTAAAAGTAATGGTTTATGTGCTTTTATTGATAGTATTATCAATAAAGAATTAAAAATAAAGAAAGTCATAAATGAAATCTTCAAGATAATTTCATATCCACGAAATATAAGTAGACAAAAAACTGCGTTGTCGACGCTATTTGGATGACAAAATTTATCCTTTTAATTTAAAATCTACATCTATATAACTAAAAGACACAATATTATTTTGCATGACACTTTGGACACTTTGTAGAAGATCCGCAATCACCGGTATTAGGAAGCCAAGAACATGAAACGCAAATGGTAGAAAAATATATCAATTGTCAAATCAAGTTTCTCATATTTGGCCACTTTAAAGACTATTTATGACACAATAAAAGTCCTGATCCTCAATCCGACGAGTAAGGAAAACCTCAATCAAGTTCATACATGCATATATTTTGTCCTACCTACCTATACATCAGAATATCTGTTGGTCTAAATGTCGATCTTTTCTCGTGTTGGTCAATTAAAAGTTCACAAGCGTGTTTTTTTTCATAGACACTTTTGCCTGAATGTAATGAATTTTTTTAATTTGATTTTTCTTTTCTTTTTTGACATAGTGAATTTAGATTTTTTTAAACCTGTAATTTCCTACATTTTCTATCTTTAGTCAAAATATTAGGATATCTTCTTTGCCTTTACAATATGCATAAATAAATGCATTTAAATATATTAACATTTTTTGTTTAATCGACCTTTGGTGGAATGTAAGTGAATTTAAAGAGATCAAATGTAGAAAATCTGAATTCATATGCATGCTAACATTTGCCATTTTTTTTTATTTTTTTATAAAAAAAGGGTAGGAGTAATTTGCAGAGAATGAAGTAGTTGGTCGAGGATCCCAAAGGGGAAGAATGAATGAGGTGGCGACACGGTGCGAAAGACAAGAAAGCATATTCATTCATTCATTCATTTGACGACGCCGTCTTCTTATCGTCTTTTCTTAATCAACTTCAACGCTCTCTCTCTCTCTCTCTCTCACTCGCCAACAACCAATTCAAATCCACAAATAAAAAAAGCATGGTGGAAAGTGGAAACCAGATGGTAGCAGCAGTACTACTACTACTACCACCACCACCTTTGTTTTGTTGTCCGTCCTAATCCCAATTAGTAATCCTAATCCAGATCGATTTTATTTATTATTATTATTATTAGATTTGATTAGAAGATGAATGAAATTTCAGTGTCCGTACAGTGAAGGAACAACAAACACAATTGTCCAAAACTCGGCAGCAGCAGCAGCAGCAGCAGCTGGTGAATAAGAAGAAGAATGGCGGATCCACAACCGCTTCTGCTGAATAGTAATTCGGAGGCATCAACAACTCAATTTAACCAAAACGCCACACTCCCTCGACCCCCCCGAGTCGCCTCCGTTGATGTCTTCCGTGGCCTCTCTGTTTTTGTATGCAATTCATTCTATCTCTCTTTAGAGTCAACGCGTCTTCTCTTTGTTTGCTTGACTTAGTAGGTTATTGCTCGCACTCGCAGCTTATGATATTGGTAGATTATGGTGGCTCCATCTTCCCCATCATTTCTCATTCTCCATGGAATGGCGTTCACCTTGCTGATTTCGTCATGCCTTTCTTTCTCTTTCTTGTTGGAATTTCACTCGCACTTGCTTATAAGGTATGTATGTATGTATGTATGTATTACCTCTTCACTCCATCCACCACGCACTCCACTCAATTTCCCATTCACCATTCATTTTTATTTATCAAAATGTCAGAGAAGGCCACATAGAACAACACAAGCTACATCCAAAGCCTTTCTTAGAGCACTGCAACTCTTTATTCTTGGGATTCTTCTTCAAGGTTTGTTTGTTTGTGTGTCTGTAATGTAGCATAAATAATCATGTTTCAGATGTTTCTGTCTTTCCAGTTTCATATGTTCAATCAAAATCATTTGTTAGATTAATTATTTAATTAATCAATTATGGATTGACAATAATCAATTATTAAGAATTATTATTAATATAAATTATGGTCTATTGTTGTTAAGTACTTATTGATGAATTGTATGATTGGGCTTTTGTCTCTGAATGAACCGTGATGGGTTGGATCATTCAGTTAAGCCCAGTGAGAGGTCCCTGCCTCCACTGATGAGTATATATTGACCATCCCATCAGGTTAATACGTATGCTAATACATAATCTGTAACCGCTCATCAGTAAGAGGTAGAAGAGCTCTTAACCCTAACTTCTTCCCCGACTAAAGCTTCCTCTTACAAGGTACACAATTCTTTTCTTTATACAATATGCTGTAATTTTGTATCTACCGATCTATGACTATTCTCTTAAATTTCCTTCAATTGGTATAAGAGCCGTGTAGATACATGTTATGGCTATTGTTGTGTTGATATAGATTGATCGTGTACTGAAACTTGTTTTGCCTATTGTTGCATCTTTTGATTTATGTGTGGTTCATAAAAAAAAATTGATAACTACCCTTCTTTTCATATAAGCAACCAACATTCAATTGAGTGGAGTATATACACTGAAATATGGTTTCGATGTGCATGTTGTTTTATTTATATCATCGTAAATGATACCGTCTGCAAGTTTTGATTTATAGCAATTCCTAATTCATGATAATACTCAGTTTTTTATTTGATTTGATTTGGATTATTGGTTTTGCAAATAATCTGAGAGTAAATGATACACGCAAAATTATTTCATTGTATACACTTTCTAACCATATGCGACCCAAAATCCCAATTCTTTCAATCTACGATTTATCTCAGACGAGTGTATCATTCGGAAAATTAATAAAGGGCTCCTCTTAAGCTATATATTACGATCCAAACTCATGTAAAACCATTGTTTTTCATAACCTTTAGAGAGAGAACAATTTGGGTCAGCCCACGGGTCATTCCGACCTGGATTCATAAGGGTGAGGAAGAACCTAGTTCAGTTGTTTAGTCCTTACCCACCACTTGCTAGTGCCTGAGATCGTGTCTATCCTTTGGACCCCATAATTTCGTTATTTTGCCAAATAATTAAAATTAAATATTATAATTGTTTTGGCTGAATTTTTTATGGAACTTTTGGACTCCTAAAATTATTTTATATTAATGATTTTGAGAATGAATTGTAAAATTCAGATCACATTCTTAAATTCTTTTTGGTCCAAAATTAATATGGAAATTTCTTTACTCTTTTATGACACTTAGAAAATTTCTCACTCTCCAAATTAATGTGTCATTAAATTATTTTAATTAATTCTAAATCAATCAATTGATATTTTGTTTTATTTATGGAATAAAATTTTGATTTTATTTGCACCCAAAATACTTTATAGATCCAATTTTATTTTATACATTCTATATTTTGGGATTGAAAATTTATTCCTTAAATATGTAAATATTTGGTGTTCATTAATTTTGAGAATTGTGCATTATTTTACATAATATATTCTCAATAATTGAGTCTTAAATATTCGGTGTCAAAAAAAAAAAAAAAAAAAAAAATTCTTTAGTAGTCACCGATATGAATTATTTTAATAAAACGTATACATTTTGAAATTATTATAAACTCAATATTATTGATTCAGACACCAAATATTGTATAGATTATATGTTGCCTTATTGTTATTTAAATGCTCACTTGTGAAATATGATAAAAGATAATTCTTTTGAGCAATTCTTAAGGCATATTATTATGTCATCCTTGTGAATTTATACATAAATTTTATTGATCTATCGTTAGAGTCTTATGTCTTGATATAACGGTTTTCTCTTTGTTTATTTTATGAACCGCTTGAGACAACGTCGTGAAAGACTTCCTGAAATCCTGCTAAAATCAATAAAGTTCAATAGACTCTACATACAAGGATGAAAGTCACACTCTCTGAGGTCAGTGAATCTAATTACATGACTTAAATTATATAATTGCATATAAAGAGAAAGTTGTTCAAATATTATATACTCCTCTCATGAAAATGTAAAATGTGCAATTATATATATAAAATAAACTATTGTCCAGAATAATTTTGAAATTAGAACTCCTCAATCTTTTATTGATTTCTCGTTAACTCCATTTAAAATTAAAAACTATTTTGGGAGTATTTAAAATTAAATTATTTTGAGAGTTATATTCTGGATAATAGTATATTTACTCTATTAGTTAAAATTCTTCAATTGACATTATTTTAGCATAAAGATCCGAGCATTTAAAGTTGATCAATCATTTTGCGACAAATATAAATTTGGGCACTTGTCTATTTTCTTAGTCACAAATTAATTATGGTGTCTTAGCTGACATTCCTTTTAAAATAAAGTATAGTAAAATATATATTATGTATGATATTTATATTAAGTGAATTCAAAACTGGCATTTTTTTTTTTAATATACATTATACTTTCTACTATACACTTCAATCTAGACCCATAATTAATTATCCTTAATTTTGTGACAAATATTATAAACTCTATAATTATGTTAATTATGTGTCTTGTCGCAATTGAACATTTGGATCACCTTATTATTAAACTATATATTTTATTGAATGATGCAATCTTGCATTTTGTTTATGCTAAAATTCTAAGTATGAATTAAAACTTGCACGTCTCATTGTTGTTTGTCAGTTAAATATTATAAAAACAAGTTTATTAAAATTGAGGCAATTTTAGAACTATTAGCATCCTTGCAACTAAGTATTTATGTAAATCATATTGATTTATAATTAGAGTCTCATATATGTTTAATTCTAATGGCTTATTCGTAATTCTTTATTCATGAATATTCTGAGATGATGTTATCAAATGGTATTCTTGGCAAATCATCAAAAGCCAATGACTCTAAGGACAAGGATGAATGTCACATTCTATGAGGTTAGTCGCGATCTAATTAAATTTTTCAACCTCATGTGACTTATTATTTGTTATTGCATATATGAAGAATTTATTTCTTCTTCTCTTTTGTTGTGCAATTATGTATATATAAAAGTGGAATTCTTTTTCCAGAATATTCTAAATAGAACTCTAGAACTATTACATATATCATCTTCTTAAAATAACACTCCTCTTGTAATTATATCCTAAGTTATAGCTTAGTGGGAGTATTTAAATCCTTATTCTTAGAGTTCTATTCTGGATAAAATATAAAATCATTTTACACACTTTTATTTTAAAATAATAACTCTTGTTATTATACTCTTTTCTATATATATAAATTATACGGTCATATTTATGATGTGCTAATTTAAAATATTGTTAAGCATATCTTTCTATTATTTGAATATGAATATTATTGAGTAAATTAAATAGATTGTTTATGCATGATATTATTTTATCATATTCTTTTAAGCATAAATATTATTGATTTGTATAATTGTAATCTCACCTATCGTGGATACAATTGTACAAATTACACTTAAAATTATATTGATAACAATTATACCCTATCGGTGTGTTGTTGTTAATATAATTTTGTTATTACTCAATGTACTTTAATTTTATACTTATTATGTTTCAAGTACCTTGTCACTATTAAAACATTGTGACATAATAATAGTACATTGTAGTGCTATAGTTCTTATTTATTACCCTTAATACTCTTGAATGAAATTACAATAAATAAGACACTTAAGTAAATATACTATAAGACATGTAGCTATTATTTGAATTTTGCAATCCAATAGAATTCTAATTTTAATTAATGACGTTTAAATTTTTTAAATATTTTGGATTGCTACTATCCCTGAATCGTGTAAGTGACGAACATACCCTATCGGTGTGACGTTACCCAACATGATCATTCTGTGATAGAGAAATAGTTGAATATTTATTTAAAATATTTTCAAACTTTTAATTCAACTATCATTCTCTATCAAGTGGGAGAATCTTCACTATGTATTGTGTAACGTGATGGACATACCCTATCGGTATGACATTACTTAACATAATCATCCTTTGTGTGAGAAAAATATCTCACAAATTTAACTATAATTATCCATCAAGTGAAGAAAATTCTACATGAAAATTAACTATAGCTCAAAAGCAAATATATTTATTTGTTTTGATTCTAGAAATAAAAACTATCGTAGAGACTTATATTGAGGATATTAATTATAGTCTTTTCTTTTAAATTATCAGATACTTCCATATCATTCTATATCATTGTAAACTCATTTTGTAAAAGCAATATGTCAAAATCCCAAAGTGCTTAACAACTCTATTAAGAAAATTTTATTTATTTTATACCATTATTCTAAATAATGATAAATCTTATATTTGGGATTTTTAATTTGGCCATTTTCACTATATTTGACACATATTTTATAGTATTGTTATTTTTCAACACTTATGGAAGTTAATGACTATTTTCTCATATATCCTCAATAATAATTATAAAATATAAGTCTCGTGTATTTCCGCTGCGTGTAACCTAACTGTTTCTCAAATGTGTGTGTCTATAATTGTAGCATTTGAGTTCTATTGAGTGAGTTATTAAACTATTGACATGTACAGTCTCATATCCTATTTTATACTAGAGACTTAATCTCACTCATATGATGATACACTTTTTATATAAAATATAATCATCATACTCTATCATATACGGTTACAATTTATTATAAATTCTTGAAAATTTTATTTATGATAAGGAGATTTTGTATTATAAATTATTAAGAAAAGGTTACATTCTCCTTAATTCTAAATGCAGAATATGTGGTTAACCATGAAATCCAAATCTTGATAAAAATCTGCCATTGAAAAGTTATGTATGTATTGGATTTCATAATTATCATTGAGTTACCACTTGTATTAGTAAATCTGCTATATCTATGTGCAAAATATGTGGTTGAGTTTGTGAAACTCTATTAGTGAAATAAAATAAAATAATATAACCACATATATAGATAATTTTGCACTAGCAAATAAGTATCCCACTGTTAAATATTACATATTATGATATTGTATATCAGTGATCACTAATGAAAACACTAAAGAAAATTCCACTCATTCTTGTTGATATATATGTGGAATCAGTGGGAGTGTGTACATAATACTATATACTATGAGCTCAAATGAAAAATTTCACTCTTGTTCATATATGTGAGATTAATGGAAATATGTACACAATGATCTAAACACAAAACTCACAATGATCTAAACACAAAACTTAAAATTATAATCTCACTCTTGCCATATATTCTTGCGCGCTAAATAAAATATGGCATAGCTTAAGAGACTTTAAATTTTAGTCTCATTCTATTATACTGAGATATATATAAAAATTCTTTAATCTCAGTAAGCATCATAATTAGATGCTTAAGTCAGTTGTTGGAAAATGCACAATAATCTCTTAGCATGCAAATACATTGTGCTTCTCTTTTACCAACATTTCACAAGGTCATAAATAGTAAGTACTGCTATAATATCAATACTCCTATCGAGTATGATGTTATATTCTTAAAGTACTTATGAATTGTATAATCATAATTGTTCATTATTGACATTCTTGTGGCCACATTAATCCATATCTTATTTTTTCTTTAAACAAAGTGGTTGTGTTAATCCAATTAGAGACTCTTCAGTCTCATATTTCTTTATGGATTTTCATAGTCACAAATTTTTTGTTAAAACTTGGATTAATTGAATGTCAAACATGGTAGAACATTTATTGATTTTGACTAAAAGTAATTATTCTCTTAATAGGCTATCCCTATAAGCTAATAATTACTTGACCTCATGTGGATATTCTATGACTTTTATAAAATTAAAACTCATTGGCAGAACCACTAACTATAGACTTATATACATGAGTATTATAACTCATAATGATTTGATTAAGTCTTCTATATATTGGGTTAGTGGGAGTTTTATTATAGCATTTTCATATGCTTGGGCCATTCTTTAATAACATATTTTTCTCATATGAAATATGTTACTCTAAATTCATCATTCTAGTATAAAATGTAAGTCTTTGACTTGTATGATATGTTTTCCCTATCGGATTCATTTTCTGCAATGTTGAAGTTTACTTTTGTTTGATAAACAAGTGCTTTGACCATAATTTAATTCTAGTATTAAAATCTATATTATCTTACTAATTGATGATTGTCATCCAAGTGGGAGAATGTTAGATTAATTATTTAATTAATCAATTATGGATTGACAATAATCAATTATTAAGAATTATTATTAATATAAATTATGGTCTATTGTTGTTAAGTACTTATTGATGAATTGTATGATTGGGCTTTTGTCTCTGAATGAACCGTGATGGGTTGGATCATTCAGTTAAGCCCAGTGAGAGGTCCCTGCCTCCACTGATGAGTATATATTGACCATCCCATCAGGTTAATACGTATGCTAATACATAATCTGTAACCGCTCATCAGTAAGAGGTAGAAGAGCTCTTAACCCTAACTTCTTCCCCGACTAAAGCTTCCTCTTACAAGGTACACAATTCTTTTCTTTATACAATATGCTGTAATTTTGTATCTACCGATCTATGACTATTCTCTTAAATTTCCTTCATCATTATCATCATTTCAGGTGGTTATTTTCATGGGATAACTTCCTTGACTTATGGTGTTGACATTCAAACCATTCGATGCTTTGGCATTTTACAGAGGATATCTATTGGATACATTGTTGCTGCTTTATGTGAGATCTGCCTTCCAACTTTGAGATGGAAAGATACGGGTTTCTTCACAACTTATTACTCCCATTGGTAACATTTCTCTTTTTTGTATCCAATAGATATCCTCTGTATAGTATACTATCATGCTACATCAGCAACATCATTCAGACAAGTGTTTGGTAGAAAACTGATTACATTCAAAGATGTTCCTAGAGAGAAATTTGCAAAGTTTATTCATTCAATATTGCAATCAATATTTCCCTTTCTTCCTAATTTCACAGATACTTTTTATGCAGGTTTGTAGCAGCAATATTGTTGGCAATTTACTCAGGATTGCTGTATGGTCTATATGTTCCAGATTGGCAGTTCAATGTATCAGCCTCTACTTCTTCTTTGCCTCCAATTGACGGCGGCGATGTTTACACGGTAAGAGTACACTTCACACCCCACTTAGCTATTTATACCGTGGTACAATTTAGAGTTATTGTGGAAATGTACACGCAATGTTGTTCTAGCTACAGTTGAGGGGTGATCCATTGCTTTTAATAGTAATAATAATACCCACATTTTCCTACTACTTTGCCTTCAATTATTTGAATTCATATCAAATTTCACTCTGTGGATAGTTATCCAATGCATACTATTATTTGCCAAAATGTTTACCTGGTCATTCTTGTTTATAATTTCATTTGTTTCAAACCATTCTGCTGATGAAATTCAAAATATTAATTCATAACTGTTGCAATGTTGTCAACTCAATATCAGGTGAATTGTTCGGTGAGAGGCGATCTCGGACCTGCCTGTAATTCTGCTGGAATGATTGATCGTTATATTCTTGGTTTTGATCATCTATACAAAAAGCCTGTTTTCAGAAATCTTAAGGTATCTTATAAATGATCCCATTTCTTTGCTGAATGGTTTACGGTATACTTTGACTTGTCAATATCTTGATTATATAACTTCCAGGAGTGCAATATGTCTAGCACTGGTCAAGTTTCAGAAAGTTCACCGTCATGGTGTCACGCTCCTTTTGAACCAGAAGGCATTTTAAGGTAACTAGACTATTTCCTGTAGAGTTTTCCTCCAATCTTGTTAAGCGTTGACAAACGCAAGTTGGGTGCAATTTGAAGGTTGTCTCTACATTGGGATAAATGACAAGGATTGAGAGGGGGAGTCCAAATAGGGGAGATCTGTAGCAATATGCTTAAGTGTCGGATCAGAATAGAGGGCTGACATCACACATTTTGACCCAAAACATTGAGATAATGAGTGAATGGGTCTTGACACTTGTATTGTCATCACTTAACTCACTATTAATTAAGATGGAACTTTTTCACTTTACACTATTAATAGCATGCTGGTTAAATGCAATCAGACTGTGTGTGTGATGCTTAGAGGTACCTTTAAGAATTCTCCTTTGAAGTATTCCATTACCGGTTATTTAGACAATATAACATGGTCATAGTGAGGTTTTTTTTTGAAAGTTGGTCATAGTGAGGTTGTTCTAACTCAAACCGGATTCCTTGTTGGATTTAGGCTAAAAATAACTTCTCTTAACTCTCTGAGGGGGCCTTTTCTGGGACAGGTTCAAAAATAGTTTTGCATGCTTCCTTCTAATAGCTTTCTACTTTTGGAAAGACTGGGTTGTGACGTGTTTTTAAAGTTTTAGTTTATATTTACCAGAGGTTTCCTATTTTTTGGACCAATCTTACCTGATTGACCTCATGTTAGTTTGTTATCTATTTTGCATAATGGTGTGATGTGTGATCGTTTCATGCATTCATTCCTTCTATTATATTTTAGTTCCCATTTTATTAGCATTATTTACTGTAAAAGGTTTGTTTTCTTCCGATAAAGTTGCAGATTTTTGTGGAATCTACTATTTCCCCCTGTTTACACTTTTTTTATTCTCTATAGATATTTGAGAAATAAATATTTATTTAACAGAAAATTATATGATGGTTTTATGCTCTACATATTAGTATTCAAGTTATGTTGATCCTTACTGACAGAAGACAGTTTATAATCATTTTCAGCTCCATAACAGCTGCAGTTTCATGCATAATTGGACTCCAATATGGTCACATTCTTGCCCATCTAGAGGTGAGATCATGTATCGAGTTGGCTGAGCCTTGTATGCCTGCAATTTACTTTTTTTGCATTTTCCATTCATTTTATTAATTCGTTAATTTAAACGTGAAACTCAATAGTGAAGCAGTACACTTCCCTTTGTAACTTATATTGGCACTACATCCTTCGATTATGCAGCCGACTCAGCTGACCTTTACTTTTCTGTAATACTGTAGGACCACAAAGGGCGCCTATATCACTGGCTTGGTTTTTCTGTTTCATTCTTGGCCCTCGGAGGTTTCCTGGCCTTAATAGGTGTGTGCTGTAAATGTAAACTGACTGAATGTGCATTCAGTCTGTTGAGTACCTGCTTGTTTGTTTAGCAAATCAACTTCTTTCTATATTCATTGATGCAGAAAAAATTGTATTTATTTTTTTAACTTTTTTTGCCTTTTAATTTCCAGGAATTCCTCTAAATAAATCTCTGTACACAATTAGTTATATGCTGCTTAGTTCTGCAGCTTCTGGTCTAACATTTATGGCTTTATATGTTCTGGTGAGTATTGTGACAATAGAAACTTTTTTTCTTTGTAACTAACCCAATCTAACCATGTTCTATAGAGTATATAATGATACGTGTTCCACACCGCAGGTAGATGTTTACGGTCACAGGCGTTTAACAAGTGTGTTGGAGTGGATGGGGAAGCACTCTTTGAGTATATTTGTCCTTGTGTCTTCAAACTTGGCCGTGATTGCTATTCAAGGCTTTTATTGGACCAAACCCGAAAACAACATTGTAAGATACTGTTGCTGTTTTATGTTTTCATAGTGCTCAAAACAAACAATTCACTATATTGGTTTTGGTGTACTTTTCTTCTTTGTAGGTACACTTGATTGTTTCGCGATTTCATCATAAATAACAACTTGCTTGCTTTATCCTATTATTGGATTGGACTCAAAGCAAAGTGTATATATATTGAAAGAAAAGCGACGGAAAGAGGGTACAAGCAAACAAAACAATCGCATTCATGGTTCTCCCGTATTGAATTGTATTCGTGACTGCGAATTGCAAGTCTTCAACTAAACAACATTTTTTCAAACCGTATTATTGGAGATATTTTTTAGATTGTCGATATACTTCATTTTAAGTTGGGCTGGATGTCCCATGTTACAGTAATGTAATCCTAAGGCTTAGTGAAATATTTCCTAGTAAAATTTTGAGGAACTTCTTTCCCCAATAATTCTTAAAAACTGCTTCCATCCAGATTTACTTACCCATATGGGATGGGGGAGCGGTGAATGTGGAGTGTAGTTTTAAAGAAATCATTTGGGAGGGGAGCAAAAGTAGCCTTAAAATTTTGTCTTAAGTTATAGGTCATGTGCAATAATTAAAATATATGATAGAAGTATTTTTATTTTATTTTATCTAGACCAATTTTTGTGTGGACCAGTTTTTCATTTTGATGATACTTTATTTTTTGCTCTGTCTTTGCCAAGCAAATTATCAAACATATAGTATTTTTTTGTTACGAGACATATAGTATTTTAAATAATTATTGTACACGAGGAAGCTGATAACTATTGCTGTTTAAAAAAAAATTAATTACTAGCTATATAAAAAAAATAAGTCATTGTTGATTAAAATTTTTAATTAACTATTATACACGGGGAATAAGTTGTTGATTAAAATTTTTAATCAAATATTATGGACTAATAACAAGTTATTGTTGATGAAATTTTTTTATTAACTATTGTACACGGGAAATCTGATAAGAAAATAAATAATAAGAGGAAAAGAATGTTGATAAAAAAATTAAATTAACTATTATATACGAAAAATAAGTTGTTGATGAAATTTTTTAACTAACTATTATTCACGGGGAAGCTTACGAAAAAATCAAATAATTTGGGAAACAAGTTGTTGCTGATAAATTTTTTTAATCAAATATCATACAAGAAGAACAAGATGTCATTGATGAAAAATTTTAATTAGTTATTGTATATGGAAAAACTGAAAAAAAAATGAAATTATACAAAAAACAAGTTATCGTTGATACCAACATCAAATTTGGGATTATAAATTTGTTTTGAAACCCCCGACCCACGAAACCCCCCGACCCAGAGGACGCGCCGAAGGCGCGACCCGTGCGGAGGCACGGGTATCAAACTAGTAATTCTTAAAAACTGCTTCCATCCAGATTTACTTACCCATATGGGATGGGGGAGCGGTGAATGTGGAGTGTAGTTTTAAAGAAATCATTTGGGAGGGGAGCAAAAGTAGCCTTAAAATTTTGTCTTAAGTTATAGGTCATGTGCAATACTTATGAGGACCTAAAAAATTTTCATTTGAAATATACACAATTCAATTTCAAGCTACCTTTGATTGTAATAATCCAGATCTAGTTATTTTTTGTTATTTTTGGTTGTAATAATTTCTACAAAGCAAATGCGATTCCAAGCAACTCCCAAACTCAACACTTTCTGCTGTCACACTGAGGAAAGCTAAACAAAGACTAAGATGGCATCTTATATTTTTCAGTTAAGAGTTGTGGTGGACTTAGTTGGTGTTGGTTTAGGCATTGGAGGAACTTCAATCGCAAACTAAAACTGGAACAAAGTGCTTACCAATAGTCATTAATAATGTTGATTTTTTCAATTGTTAGGCTAAATTACTCTATTGGCCCCTTAACTAAATTATTCGTTTCATTTTGATCCCTTAATTATTTTTCGTTTCATTTAAGTCCCTTAACTATGTCACCGTCTAGTCAAATCCATCCATTTCAACCTAAAAAAATAGGTTGGGTTGGACCAGATCATTGAATGGGAATGAATTTCAAAATAAAAACAGGTTTCAAGTAAAATTGAACTCATTTAAAAAACTTACCGAGCCACTGACACAGTAATGGTATGTTTTCTGAAATATTTACCCACCGTTCAATTGTTGGAGGAAGGATGATTAACCAATAAAAGTTGTAACTTTGCATGTCAATCAATGGAAGAGGCATTGATACAGTGTGCAATCATTAATCGTCAAATAACCAATTATCCCAAAAGCTTAAGCTGTTAGGATTGGCCACATCAATGATTTTATATTATTTCTAACACGCCCCATCACGCAAGAGCCCATTTGGACTTGAAGCGTGGATAATGCATAGGCCCACCTACCATATGCTTAAATTCCACTTTTTAATTAGAAAGTGAGGGGAGTGTGGATCGAACTCTAGACCACTTAGTCATAGAGGCTCTGATACCATGTTAGAATTAGATATACAAATTAAGAGAAAATATAGACGACTAGAGTTCCAATAATATTAGAATAGTATTACTTGACAAAATAAAGATTACAAGAGAATTTATAATAATACCTAATGGACTACTTTACTACTAACATATAAAGCCCAATATTAAAAGCCCTAACATATCTAACACTTCTCCTCAAACTCACGATGCATTAATGGATAATCATCGAGAATTTGTCAAACAAAAACGAAAAACATACTTAATACTTAATAATATAAACTTAACATTTTATTTCTAATATTACCCCTCAAGCTAAAGCTTACTAAGCTTTACGCTTGTTACAAATTAACCCTGCAAATAAACCAACTCAACTAATAACCAACCGAGAGAAGCAATTTGCAGTCATCCAATCCAGTCCAAGCTTACTAAAACAAGATCAATCGAATAAATGCAATTAAATAGAAGAAACCAATAGGGAGAAGTGCAACCAATCAGAAGAAGTCAATAGGGAGAAGTGCAATGCAATCAAAAGAATCAATAGGGAGAAGTGCAATCAATCAGAGGAAGTGCAATAGGGAGAGGTGCTATGCAATCAAAAGAATCAATAGGGAGAAGTGCAATCAATCAGAAGAAGTGCAATAGGGAGAAGTGCAATCAATCAGAAGAAGTGCAATAGGGAGAGGTGCTATGTAATCAGAAGAATCAATAGACAGACGTGCAATCAATCAGAAGTGCAATAGGGAGAAGTGCAATCGGAAGAATCAATAGGAAGAAGTGCAATCAATCAGAAGAAGTGCAACAAGAAAAAGTGCAATGCAATCAAATCAACAAACCAAACTTTTTTTTTTACTAACACAAACACCTTCCTTAATATCACAGATAATATGCTATCTTGCAAAATTCCAATAATTCATTCCCACTTTCAAAGCTAAGGAAACCAAAGCAACCGAAGCCAAAAGAAACCAGTTTAGACAGAACCAATAAATACCAATATAAAAACCCGACACAAAACAAAGCAATAACACCCTGCTGAAATTGAACTTCACCAAAGCCATCACTTACAAAAACAAGAAACAAGTGCCACACAAACAACAAACCCAAAACAAAAGAAACATTCAATGTACCGAAACTTTTAGTGCACAAATTCCACTTCAAATAAAACCTTTCAAACAAATGTGCCACATGATCCTGAAGATGCAGATTGACGGTAAACGAATGTGTGAGCGATGTAAATTGATGGAACCTTTACAATCCAATTGTGAAACCGTAGATGCAAACAACACAAACAAAAAAACATATTCCCAAATTTTGGGAATTCGACGGCGGAAGCGACAAACGATTCATGGCGGATCGTACCATGCTTTGATACCATGTCAAATAACCGATTATCCCAAAAGCTTAAGCTGTTAGGATTGACCACATCAATGGTTTTATATTATTTCTAACACAATCATTGAAAGTTAGCAAAGAAAATGTAGGGAAGAACATTTTACTTGACAAGAAATTACTTGATCCTAAAATTGCAACTACAAAAGGGGATCCAAAAAGATTGAAGAAAGTGATTGAAAAAGGTCGTAAGAGAGCATGTAGTGGTTAGAATTCAATGTTTTGTTGTGATTTTTTCATTTCACAATTTTTTTTTTTGAAAAATATTATTATGCAACATGATTTCTCATTGTTGTTTCTTTTGTGACGTGGTTATGTGAAAATGAAGTGTACATTTGTTGAAAAAGAAACAGTACTATCATCTGATGTTATCAATGATGAAGACAGAAGTAGCTGCATCAACAACAATTGTATGACTATGAGATTTCAATATTGAGTATATGCCTTGATGTTTAATCTGGATTTGCACTTGAGTAACCCACTTATTATCTCTTTTTTCTCATTTCACAAGCAAAGAAATAGAGATTTACAAGTTAAAGGACTTGACATTTGTTTAACTTGGTTGTTTAATTTGTTTTGTAAAAAGATTGGACTCCTACTTTACTATTTGTTTACCTACAATTAAAGGATTTTCTCATTGTGTCTGTTTGTTTTAACCAATTCCATACTTGCTCCATTTTGCTTCAAGTTTATGATATACTTTAGCATCACACTTAGCATTGACGAGGAGGCATTTTGTATGTGCTATTTTTGCACTCCTAATCTTGGATTTGAGAGGTTACTTTGCATTATTAATAATCAATTACTTAACATAATAAAGTGCTCATCTAATTTTTATTTTATTTTATCAAACTCAAGTCAAATTGAGTTGATTTTTTTAATAAGTAATCAATCGAATCAAGTTGTTGACGAATTTGAATTGAGTAGAGCTTAAGTACGTGAATTGAAAATAAATTGAACTGTTCGTGAACTTCAAATGAGCCGAATTCAAGCTAAAAAAAATTCATGTCGAATTTTTAGTTGAATAAGCTCTTATCGAGTTGAGATGAGCTCAGAGAGGTTCGTCAGCTCATTTTCGACCCTAACTAGAAGCATGTTTATGAAAGTGAATAATAAAATACATATTATTTTTTACTAATGTTATGGTAGACCATCTTCACAAGTGGTCACCATAAACCAATGTTTAAAATTATCAGAATTTCTAACAACTGTCGATAACTTACGCCCATATAACGGAAGATCAATCAAGAAATTATCCTTTATGAAGCGATCAAAGGCGATATAATCCAAGGGGCGCTGCCCAACACTTGAGGAGCGCCTTTCATCATCCCTCCTAGTAGCATTGAAATCCCCGCACACACACACTCTCGACCCTCGTAGCAGCTGCAGTCTAGCGGACAAAGAAATCCACAACCGTTGCTTCGCACCAGGATTGCACGGCGCATAAACATTTGCCACTAGAAACTCTTCGTCAGTCTGGACAAACCGGCCATGGCACCACAAAACATGATCCCGACTGAGAGACGACCACACCTCCACCTCTGCAGTATCCCAAATAGTGAGCAAGCCTCCCGACGCCCCCACATATAGACAAAAAGAAAAACCAAAAGGAGAGTTGCCCCACAAAGATGAGCACAGAGCGTCATCGCAAACTTGTAACTTAGTTTCCTGCAGACAAACAATAAACAAATTTTTCTCCCCAACCAGCTTCCTAACCTCCTTCTTCTTTTCAGCCCTACCCAGACCCCTTACATTCCAAGAGACAATCTTCATTACACACTCACGCACCCCCGCAACCGAGAATAAAACACCTAACACCCCGTCGCCAACGAGGCCCTCCCACCCTGCGTAGGGCCTGACGAGGCGTGCTTACCTTTAGCCGCTCTAGAGAGAACACTGAACGTATTAGCATTATCACCTGTGTAAGTTGCCCCCATAAACTTCCACATCTCCATAACATCGTCTTCAACTATGCGGCCATTACCCTGCATGACCACCCAATACTTCCAGTCATTGTTGATAGAAGAGGACGTAGTGCCGCCGTCTAAGAACACCTGGGGAACCGTCGCACTGTACTGGTTGGCAGACCCCCTCGTCTTACGTCGCTTACTGCTCATCTTCAAGATGCGCAAAACCTCTTGGCGCTCATTGCTTGGGAGCCTTGCGACTCTCTTGAGACTATAGCACGGGTGACGCAACAAACCCCCCGCCCTCTTTTTAGAAGGACCCGGGCGCACTTCCTTGTGTCGAGAACCACCCGCATCACTCCCCTTCTTATCCCTTTTCTTCGCTGAAAAGATGACCCAGCATCCCTAAGATTGCGATCATGTAACCGTTCGAAGCTCCATGGACCCGACATGACAGAGGCTCTGGCCCCCCGCGGGCAAGACAAAGTGCGCTTTCGACCGGGCGGGCACGGGGAAGTCCTCCCCACCCCCTTGGAAGGCACAAATGACTTGGACAAATCAACCGATTTACCTGAAACAGCTGGGTCTGGCGACCCTAGGCCCTGAAGAGGCTCCAGAGTCTCAGCCACCGGGACATCACTACCGCTGGAAGACTCAGACGCAATCGCGGGGGAATCCACAACAGGATCAAGCACAGTATTGATAGGACCACGTGGCCGACACTCCTCCTTCTCCTGAGCCTCCGCGGCCGGTGAAACAATAGGATTCTCCTTATGCGTACCAACACACTCCTCCTCCCCCATACCCTTAGCAAGTTGGTCGACCAACATGTCAACCTGGTTACTAGCTTCCAGGTCGCAGTGAAATTCGTCGTTGGCCACAAGGGATGCCCTCGAGACTGTATCTTCCTCAAACAGACATGGATCGTCTCCCAAGTCATAGCCCCACTCCTCGATGATCTGAATCCCCACCAATGTCCCATCAACCAATAGGGTCTCAACTCTTTTAATAACCTCCAGGGCTGGTGTAGCTCTTAGGACACGGGGGTAATCAAGTTTCTCTTTGGCAGCAGTCAAACTGTCAGGGTGCAAAAATCTACCATAGTCAAACGTACAAAGTTTGAAGAAATTGTTTGCACTATATAACAATATTTTTAATGTAAACAACTATAGACTATAGTATTAGCAAAAAAATCATATACTGTATTTTATATTTGAGATTTGTCTTGACCATTTTCAGTACAAATAAATTATTTTTGGTTGCTTAAAGAAAATTGTGTAAGTGAGAAAAAGAAAGTCCAATCTATAAATGTATCTATCAGTATCATTTTAGAAAAGAAAAATAAAGATTGATTAAAGAAAAGGAAAAACAAAATGAATCAAAGAAATTTGAAAAGAAACGACCGTTGTTGTTGTTATAGGTGAAATTGTTTGCAAGCTGACATGGTGGGTCTACCTCTGAGGTGGTTAGATGATTAGCTCTCTCTCACATGTTCTTTTCTGTTCTTCAACTCTTTCCATCTGTTTTTACTTTTCTTGCAATAAACAAACAATTAATCAATGTAAATTTCCATAGTTACCCTTGTGTTATCCACATGTACACTCAACTCAACACCATTGTTCCTTTGCCCTTACACCTTACTACTTCCATAAATTAAAGACCCTCCCTCTCCCCCTCTCTCCCACAACACAACACAACACAGAACAGAGAAAATTAATTAAAAAAATGTCTAAAGAAGTGAGCGAAGAAGGTCACCAACCTCATCACCATGGGGGGAAAGACTATGTTGACCCACCACCAGCACCCCTCCTTGACTTCGCTGAAATTAAGCTCTGGTCTTTCTACAGAGCACTCATCGCTGAGTTCATAGCAACACTCCTATTCCTCTACGTCACCGTCGCGACTGTCATTGGTCACAAAAAACAAACCGGACCATGCGACGGTGTTGGCCTTCTTGGCATAGCATGGTCCTTCGGTGGTATGATCTTTGTTCTTGTCTACTGCACTGCCGGTATCTCCGGTGGCCACATCAACCCTGCAGTCACATTTGGGCTTTTCTTGGCTCGTAAAGTGTCTCTCATAAGAGCGGTTTTGTACATGGTAGCACAGTGTTTGGGTGCTATTTGTGGTGTTGGGTTGGTGAAAGCTTTCATGAAACACCCTTACAACCACCTCGGCGGTGGTGCTAACTCTGTTGCTTCTGGTTACTCCAAGGGCTCTGCTCTCGGTGCTGAGATAATCGGTACTTTTGTGCTTGTTTACACTGTTTTCTCTGCTACTGATCCAAAGAGAAGCGCACGTGACTCACATGTCCCTGTTTTGGCTCCTTTGCCAATTGGTTTTGCTGTTTTCATGGTTCATCTCGCAACTATACCGATTACCGGTACCGGAATCAACCCTGCAAGGAGCTTTGGTGCTGCTGTTATCTTCAACAATGGTCAAGTTTGGGATGACCATGTACGTAGCTAGCTAGTATTAATTATTTCTCTCGATTTATTTATTCATTTTCTCATGAAAGGAGTAATTAACATGCATGAATGGTGATGATATTTATTATGTTACAGTGGATCTTCTGGGTTGGACCGTTCGTGGGAGCAGCTGCGGCGGCTGCATATCATCAGTACATTCTCAGAGCGGCGGCTATCAAGGCGTTGGGCTCCTTCAGAAGCAATCCTACCAACTAAATTAATGAATCATGCATATAGAAGAACTCACTCATGCGTTTGTTTGCATTCTTCATCATTTATTATTCGTATGGTTTATGTGTATCTCGGTATCACTATGATGAACCCTTCATTTCTATTCTAAGTTACTAGTTCTATTTATTTATTTATTATTTGGGTTGTTTTGTTTGTATGAGATGATGAGATGTGCATGTGTTATATTAGCTCATGACCACGTTATTTCAAATTAATTTTATTATTATGGTTTACAATCTACTTTGATACACTATGTTACTATATATGTTGCTACTTCCTGCGCAGCCATTGTGAATTAGTAACTGTTATTTTAATGACAATTTTTTAGTAGATTAGTAACTACTTATGACCACTCACTCAGGCACGGGACAAATGGATCAGGTTTCATCGTAGTATTTAAAATTTTCCTCACAGAGGTTTCCCTTCATAATTATCTCTCACAAATGCGTGTAACGACACCAAAAATTCTCTTCATTGTAAATTATTTACAGTTAAAAAACAGTCATTGATTAAGTATTATTATTATTGTGTGTGGTCAACATCAATTTAAGGGCTGTGATGTACATGTGTATTAACTTCTCTCTTTTATCACAGAGGGTCACATAACTATTTGAAACTGGAGTTTGCTCTATCAATTGATTTATTCTCCATCAAAAAAACATCTACGTATTTGGGTTAACATCCGTCAAAATTAATAAAATACTTATAATACTCCTATCAAAATAATACTTTAAAATATCTATTTATGAAATATTTGGTGGATAAAATATTATTCTTAAAAGTTACTCCCACTAGTACTCGGTGGCATTTAGCATAGGACAGTTATACTTTTCTCACCATGGGAAAGTTCAACTTTTAGCCATTTGATATAATAATATAATAATCAACGGTTCTGATTAAAACTTGTTACCTACTAATAACTTTTTGATCTTACACATGAAAAAAAAAAAAGACCCCACAATTTATATAATATATATTATTTGCTTAAGCATTAATTGGTTTGGACCATATTATAGACCACATACATCAAATATTTCATAAATCTAAAAAGTAGATTTCTTCTTATAATTAGGACAGGAGGGAGTAATTTGTTTTTAAAAAATATTTTTTTATTAAAATTAAATAAGTCCAGAATTTTGATGGACATGTTCATGATATTCATCAATATGTTCATCTTCTTCTTTAATCAGTTTTTTTTTTTTTTTTTCATATTCATAAACTAAATTTTTCATATCTTCCTTAAGATATTTTGTTGAACGTCATTAACCAGCAAAGCAAGTAGTTTCAAATCCACCGTCAAGTAGTCTTCACAATTTTATCATAAATCCACCGTCAAATCCTCAATCGCAGACCCACCGGCCACCGTCATAATCCTCTCGCCGTCTCCGATTTTTCTCTCTCGCCGCCGGTGTCATAGCAGCGCCGTCACCATCCTTTTTCCGCCGCTGGGTTAAATGATTGCACAAAACAAGAGGACCTCACACCAATCATAGAAAACCACCACGTCTGTCATTCTAGCTAAAATTCACAATCTGCAACATGCAACAAATAGAAAGTAGTAACCAAAACTCTGCAACATGGACCAAAACAAACAGAAATAGAAAGAATCAACCATCAATTGAAAAGGGAAATGAAAGGATAGGAACAGTACCGACGGCGCTGCTCTGCAAATTGGCGGCGAGAGGTACACCGGCGGCGGTGAGGGGACGACGGCAGTGGGTTGTCACGAGATTGATCGGGTAAAGAACGAACAGATCTGAATGTTTTTATTTGGGTTGTATTTTGTGTTTTTTAAGAAATTAAAATAAATGAATGCATTAAAATATAATTTCACATTATAAAAGAAAAAAAAATAGAAATGATTTATAACCGGGAATAATGACACGTGTAGGTTAAAAGTCAAATTTTCCCATGGTGGGAAAAGTATAAGTGTCCCATACTAAATGCCACCCAAGTACTTGTCATCATAGTTTAAAGGTTAAAGTTAGAGTCTTTGGAATTTTAAAGTGGACCGTTAATATTTTGATTTTTAAAGTTATTTGTTTCCCTCTACTTTTCTTTTTAGCGTTAATGAAGATGGCAGGGAAAGTGATTATAGTGGCGTGGCATTGGAGCGAGCAAAAAGGAAATTGTGGCCCATTCCATTAGGGGTGGCCTCAAACTCTTTAGTAAAAAAGTATGGTAACTATTTGCTGCAAAAGAGAAGAGGGTTTCACACTTTTGGAAAAGGTAGGACTCGTCATCTTTCGATTCAAGCATTTGGCTAGCTCAACACAGCTAAAAAGTTGCAAAAAAGTAGAATGGTGAAAGTGTATAGGGTCAGTGGTCAAGAAAGGAAAATGCCAACTATACTATACGACATGTGTATTAACTTCTCTCTTTTATTTTATCATAGGGTCACATGTCTACATTCCAAACAATGCTTATGTTGGTTTCCAAGTTTCGAGTTAAAACGTGGAGTAAAATTTATTTTGATATGCTTGATTATTATTCGGTGGAATTGGTTTTCTCTTGATAATTAATTTTATTTTGAAGTTAAAATATGTATTTTTAAATTTAAGTTTATTGTTCAACTCATCTTAAGTATACTAGCAGCTAGACAGAGCGCGTTCTGCGTCTGTCTGTGTTTACTATGCAAATTTATGTAAAAAAAAAACATTATGTTATGCTGAGTTTGTAATAAAAAAAATTTGTTGTTAAAAAAAAGTTAAAGGTATTGTTGGTATTATGAAAAGTCTACACCAATTTTTTTTGTATCATCTTTATATATAGTAAGAAAATATTGAATAGATACATAAGGGGGAAGTTGATAATTTTTTATTAGTATAACTGTTGGATAGTTAGTAAGGATAAAATGAGAAAATCAAAAAGTCTACGGTAAGATTTTCAATCCTTTTTATATATAGTTATAGATGTATTAAAATATAAGTAGGGGTGTGCATGGTCGGTTATTTTGCCAAACCAAATTATATCCAAACCAAAACCAGATATATGGATTTGGATACATGACCATAACCATTATTTTTTATAAACCGGTTATATAACCAGTTATAAATTTGGATACGGATACATAACCGGATATTTTTATAAAACCGGTTTAAAAGTGGTTAATTTTTAAATCCAGTTTTAAACTGGTTATTTTTAAAACTGGAATAATAAACGGTTAATTTGATCAGATTTTTTTTTACACAGACGAAAAACATATTAAACACCGTAAAAAAATACACTTTTCTTTTTTTACTCTTTGCAGTAATAATCAGCTTCAAGCCAAATTGCTTCTGATATGTGTTTGAAAGAGATGGAAAAAACATGTGAAGAATAAAGAGGAGAAAAATTACAAAGTTTCTTTTTGCAACTTCACATTACTGAAATAAGAATAAAGAGGAGAAAAATTGCTTCCGCGTTAAATTAACTAACTGTGAAGAATAGAGAAAGGAAGAATACCTGATTAGAGCGGTTGGAAGCAATTGGAGAGAATGAGTGTGGTTCGATTGAAAGAGAATATTGCCGATTAGGATTCAATTGGAGAGATTATTGTAGATTTGGAATGTAGGGTTCGTCGCAAATCATAATTGCTGAGATCACACGCACATGGTGATGGTTTGTGCGTCAATTAATTTTAATAAAAGTTAAAAGGATATTTGTTTATTGTACAAAAAAAAGGATATTCGTTTGTTTTGTCAAAAAAAGAAGATATTTGTTTGTTTTTTTTGTTTTGACAAAAACAAATTTGAAAAGGATATAATAACCAATTTAAACCAAATCCGAAAATTTAATTTGGATGGATAACCGACCAGATGAAAATGGTTTGGTTATTAACCATATACCAAAATCCGGATTTTTAAAAACAGATTTGGATCCGGTTATGAGTTTGGGCCTTCTAACCGGATATTTTGCACACCCCTAAATATAATCATTTTAAGATGAAAATTTATTTTACCATAAAATCAAACATGCATTAAGAGAAACATTTTTATATGTTATTTAACTTCAAACTTTTCTATTAAATATGAAATTTTAACTCACACTTAACACTATACAACAAGAAGTCCAAAGTAATAAACTAGTGAGTGTATATTTAGCCAAGCCCAATGTCACATCCATCGGTCCAATGCCACGTTCATTGGCCTAGATATACAACCTTCACAAACCTCACAAAGTATGTTTTATTCTAACTTCTACCTCCACCTCAAGCTTATACGGATTTGGGCGCCGGAGCGTTACCCCCCCTGCATCGTTGGTCATCTTCATACTCGGAAACCGACCTCCAGCTCGGAGCATTTCTTCCACTGACCCATCAATGTGAGTTCTCTACCTCTTTTTATTTCTTTAGATAAATCTTAAGTTTTGTTATGAACAGAAAGGAATTGGAAGAACTTACCTCCGAACCAGATTAAACGGTCCAGTGGGCCGGATACCGATGGTAAAAAAAAGATTATTCATCCATAATCCTACCATGCTTTACTACAAATCATGTGAAAAACTAGTTGAATCACATGACCATGGTGAACTTATTTTAAGCGCTCATACTTTTTCTAGACCTTTGTTTGACTGTTTAGTTTGAAAGTGGAAGTGTCAATTGTACGTCTCAATGAATCAAAAGAAGCATTTCTAAATATATTTCTAATAATATGCTAGTAATAAACAATACGTACCTTCCTCTTCAAGATTGATATCAACTAATCAAAGAAGTATGCAACCTTAGTTTGAGCAGTATTTTTTTGTGAAAAATTTGTAATAATCTGTTACGAATGAGGTCAATAAACTTTACATTTACCTAATTTTATAACTTTATAACTTTTTCATACTATATTGTTTAAGGATATCTTCTTTTATTGTTAAGAGTTGTGATGTTAACCCACTTGGATTTACCTAGTAATGTTGGCTTGAAATCTTGAAATGTACTCCTCTTAAAGTTTTTGGTTTGATTTCTCCTACAGTCAATTTCAATGTTGTATTGTGAGGCGCACTAGATGCTTTCTCTTGGCCTGCGAATTGAGCGAACTTTTTGATAAATTGCCAAAACTTGGCTAATGGGTCAAAACTCATGACACTTGTTATGCAAAAACTTCCAATAAATAACATGTTATTCATTATTTTTCTAAATGTATATATAAAGACTTTCCATACAATAATTCATCTGGAATGTCTACCAATTATACAATTCATGTATAAAAGTTAAAACCAATAAAATGTGTATACAGAGATAGAAAATTCCTACCAATGATGGCAGCATTATCGACCAAATATTATACTATTGGTATAAGTGAAATTAAATAATAAAAAATAGAAGCCCCGTGTAGCTTGCATCAAATTTTATTGAGTAACCTATTTATAAGCAGATGTGATCTTCAAAAATAGAAAGAATAAAAGCAAGTTTGATTATTATTATTATTATAATAGTTGATCTATCTTGGACTTGATAGGTAGCGTGGTTTGATCATCAACTAGTGCAGAAGACACGAGCTGCTCAAGCTTGCTCAAACGATCTCTGATTTCAGGAATTCTTGCATTAATATCAGCAACCTCTTGTTCTTTCTGAGCCAATGTTTCCAAATCTAATTCTAGCTGTTCTCTCAATGATTCCATTTCCCGGTCATAGTTTGCCTTTTCATTCTCCATATCCTGCTGCTGACTAATCAGTTCAATATTTTCGACTATTTCATCAAGTGCATTACGCAACCATGCTACGCGAAGATGTGCGGATTCAACATCCTTAACAATACCCAACAATTCATTCACTTTGGACTTACTTATTGAATCAGAAGAAGACTGTAATTCTTGGACTACAAAACATACACACTCCATGTAATAGGAACGCATTACAACTGATTCCAAATCACAGCTTGCACCTATATCCCCATACTTATCAAGTATGGTTTGCAGGATGTAACCAAAACTTTCTTTGACTTTGTATTTTCCAATTGAAATACGCGATTCAGATATCACACTCACACTATCTGCCTCTCCTTCACTGCTAGTATCTACATCTTTGTTGTGACCGGGAAGGGGAGTGCCTGAGAAACTAAAATCTTTGGAACCTGTTTCATCAGAATTGGTGGTGGCTGGAACAATTTCATTAGAAGAAGCAATTATGTCCTCTTTATTTGTTTCTTTCTGTTTGGGGAGGACCTCAGCAACGCCATCCTTAATTTTGTCTTTAGGCTGTCAAAATGAAACACTTGTTTAAATATACTGAAAATGATTTGAGTTATTGTGCCTTCTTCGAAAAAAGCCTCCAATAAATTTTATTATTTTTATCATATATAATATATATATATATATATATATATATATATAAGCCATTTTTGGGCTTGAACTGCCCAATAATATATGTTTTATACTCCTTTTTATATTGGTCCAAAGAGTCACTTTTATTAAAAAAAATATGAAAGAGAGAGGTGCTGTACCATAACATCTGGGATGTGTAATTGACCAGAAATTGGTCCAGAAGAAGGAATGATCTCATCGTTATTTTGCTCTATCTTTTTGTTCTCAGAATAATTTGGCTTTGTTGATGAAGCATTGGAGATATTATTAGTTGCCCCCCCAACTTTTGTTGTTGGAACACTGTTAAGAACAGGGGGTTCTGGCTTAGAACCTGGCCTCTTTTTCCTATGATCAATCTTGGATTGAGGAGTGGCACCTGCAATTATAGTAATATATTTATTCATCAATTACCAAACTGAAAGATGACAGTTTATCAATAATCCATTCATGAGCTGAACGTAATATTTTTGTATTAGACAAACTGTAAAAAAAAACTATAGAATTCTAATGGACATTAACCTTAATATACTAGCAGTATTTACTAATTATGTGACATCAGAATATGAATGGAATAACACCATGACTGCAAGAGGACATTAATGATGAAATGGTCAAACAAAATGGCTCTATGTATATAGTGTATGTATGAACACAAAAGGTTGTATTCCAAACAAAAATAGTACTAAATTATTGTAGCTAAATCATGTGCTGCTTTATTTTAATTTGAAATTAGAAGTGGTTGTTAACATGACATAATTTTAGATCAAAAACATTAGTGGAATTTGAAAAAAATTCATTTTTAAAAAATGATATATAAATCTTGATTTAATCAATTGCTACAAGATTGATAAAACAATGAAATTAAATTGTACCCCAAAAAATAAACACAGTGAAATGAACAATATTTATATAAATTTATTAGTAAAAAAAAGAAATTAAATAACAGCAGGCAAGCATATACTCCATAGAGAGAGAGGAGGAAGTAACCTGAATTGGATGATGATTTGTTACAATTGGCATCACATTTATGATAAGGATTAGATGCTTTAGGACAACCTGCAACTACTGTTGTTGTTGTTGTTGCTACGGTGCTGCTTCTTCGCCCATTAGAAGCAGCAGCAGTAGTCTTTTTTCCATTACTAGCAGCGTGGTGATGCTTTGTTCCCTTTGTCGTCTTTTGGAAACAAGCTTGTGTGCATTGATGGTAAGGATTTGAAGCATTTGCACAATTACCGTTGTTAACAACCTGAACGAACATGCCAATTAAGTAATTATTCATTGTCAAAATCATAATAATTAAATAATAATAATACTGTAAAATTAAGTTCTAAACATTAAAGCAATTAACTCACGTCCATAGCTTGGGATTAGAAGAATGATAATAACTATTATTTTTATCAAAGTTGATCGTACAAGAAGAAGAAGAAGCAATGAATGAGAGAAATGAGAAAGAGTATTGTATTGAGAAAGAATGAAATGAAGGTACCGTCCATTTATTGACGCCTCAATTCAAACTATTAGGCTTTGGTGGCGGCTCTCAATTTGCAACGACCAAATAGAATTCCCCCACGATGACCATTGACAAGTTTAGAATTTTCATTTTTATCAATTTTCTCATTTCTCATTAATAAATCATACCGTATAATATACTATGTCAAACTTCTTCACTTCTAGACGTTCCTTCACGTGGACCTTTTTTTCATAGGTGGAGGGTGGATGGATATTCCACACAAATAGCTACAAACTATTAAAATCAACGTATAATAAATATACCAACATTCAACTTACTTCAATTCTTCTCACTTGCATCCAAAAATTCATAGACTTTTTTTTGGACAGATGGTAAAGATTATATACATACCTATTTGAGTTTAAATTCTGTCGGAAAAACGTATTCATATTTAGTGTCTGAGATGCATAATATGATTTAATTTAAATGGGGAAATCTATCATAAAAAAAAAAAAAATTGGATAAATTAACCATGTAAAAGTTTTTGTACATAGGATATTTTTTAGTGAATAAGTAACTTAGATTTTAAATTTTCATCTATCAATTAATTTTGTCTCCGAATTTATCGAAATAGCTAAAATATCATTCGATTTCTGAAAGTTATAGCAAATCAATCACTAATGGGTCAAGTCAAATACAATGCAATGTAAACAAAAAGAAGGGATGTACTCTATCTAGATTCACTCCTCTTTTTAATAGAATTTTAGCTAAATAATGACTCAAATTATTACAAGCCCTTGTAAGCTTGTTCTTCTAGTCTCGTGTTGTTCAGATATTCTATCAAAAATTGTCTTTCAATAGTGTATAATTGAAATATTTGCTTTCGGTAGAGTATGCAAGCAACCCAGAGAAAGAGCAAATCTCATAACTATAACTAATACATCTTAAAAAATGTTCCTTAAAACTAAATATTGTCTTAATGTTCATTGATATTTTTCACGATGCAACACCACAAATTAGCACTCCCTATGAGATACTCTTTCGAAGAGTTAAGACCTCTCAATAAAACACACGATAGAAATACAAATCTAGAGGGTAAGTTCATTGCAAAACCTCTATGGACATGAATGCCTTATTTCGTAGCTGAAATTTTCCATATTGACAAAAAAATGATACATAATATTTAAGCATTGCAAATGAGAAACGTTGCCATTCCAAGAATAGCACCACGGAAGGGTGCACCAATCAGATCACGGCACTATGGGAATCCTACAAAACTACTACTCCACTACATCTTTATCATCATTAAAAATAATAATAATTAAACAAATCAGAAAAATATTTAAAACAATTAACCTTTCTCATTTAGAACCAAAATTGGAAATAGGAATTACTGGTAGAAATAATGTATTTAAGATATTTTATACAAACGAAAACTAATCTCAAAGACAAGATTCAGAAATCACCTTGCTTAGTGATGGATATAAGCGTGAATAGGTTAGAAATACAAATCTATAAAATAATAAAATATCGACAATTTGATCTAGGTTTACTCACAAATTGACACAAGTTCTTTTCTTGTGTTTTTTTTTGAACTAGAACTTCATACTTTTCAACAGAAAAAGGAAAAAAAACACCCAACAGAAGCATGATGATAAAATTAAGTTGATTCAACTGCAAGAAATTACCTTCCGAAAACAGATAATGTAAAATGAAACAAGTCAATCCAGGATAATCCAAATTATCCAAAAATATTGATCTAAAATTAAAAGCAACAAAATTTTTAAGAAAATGAAAATGAAAATGAAAATTCAAGTTAAACATCGGATTGCTTTCCCAGCTCAATTTCACTCATCATCATCATCTTCACTATCTCCAGCTGCAGAATTGAGAGCTTGAAGGCGGGCAATCAACTTTGTCTTCCTCTCCTCGTATGTGAGCTTCTTCAGGTTGTACCTGCACAAAAGACAATCAAAGCAACTTTAGTGAAACTTTTGCTTAACATTTGCCGAATAAAATTATATTTAACAATTTAATTATATAATCATAAATAAATGGGTGAAATATTGCTAATAAAGATATACTAAGCATCAATAGTTAAATAGAACCAATTATTAAAAAGATATACTACCTCTTGTGTTCCTTTGGTGGCTCCTTCCCAGACTTTTTGATTGATGGATCAGCACGAATGGCAGCATGAACCTTTTTGTACAGTTCCTCAATTCCATCGGCTTCAATCCCACGCTTGATATATTCACTGAAGTGTGTTTGGTACTTTTCTGGTTCATCTTCAAACAATGTCTACAAAAAAAAAATATTACAAAGCTGATCAGAAAAAAATCTCAAAACTGCATATGATGAATGCCTAACAAATTCAAATTGAAAAGGACCAAATATAATGTGAACGTGCCTTCATATAGGCAGCAACATGTCCACCAAAGATATACTTTCTATGAACCTCAGCATCAAGCTCTTTTTTCTCCTTATCAAAACCAGCAAACCTTTTGTCACTGTGAGGAATATCCAGACCTCCATCTAAAGCTCCCTGCAAGCAATCAAACCCATTTATTAAGCACCATCAATGTCAACAGAATAGAAGATATCTGTTATTACTATTCTTAACATAAGATAAAATACCTTGAGTGCACCAAAGACACGGTTGCCGGTTGTGGTCTTAACAAGACCAACATCAAGGAGAGCACGGAATGGCCTCCTGGACTCAGCTGGTTCAACTGAATAATCCTCTCCAGTAGCCTGAATATGACATATGATGACACAAAGAATCATGAATCAACATTCAAATATCGATAGATGAATATCAATCTATGCAGCATAGACACAGACCCTTCAACACGGACAACAATTTGGAAAAATGATATAATTCAATATACCTCTACATTGCCCTCATACTCTTCATCCATTTCAAGAGTTTTAAGAACTCTACGAGCCAAAAGGAGACCGGTGCAATAGGCTGTCGACAATTAAAATAAATTAAATAACAGGAATAAAATCATAGTTTGTGTCAGGTGTAAACAGACAGGGCACACATGTATAGACGGAGATAAGGGAAATTGAGAAATGAAAGTACCTGCAGCATAGTTTGTAAGGCCTACTTCAAGACCAAATTGAGGAAGCTCGTGTGCATAAGCTGCGGCAAGAACAATGTCGCCGGCAATGCTAGCAGAGACGATTTGAGCAACAATATCCTTGTTTGTCTAATATTATAATTGGGGAATTGCGTTAATAATAATAATAATAATAGGCAGCGAGAACATTAAGTCGTGTGAATAATAATTAACAAGCAAAACATAATAATAAAATTATAGAGTGAAGAGAGCATACGAATCGGACGACGAAACGAAACTTTGGAGTGTTGTACTTGTTTTTGTCCTGATTAATCAAACGAATCCTGGCTCTGTAATCAGTCTTTCCCTCTGGATATTGAAAAGAAAAAAGTGTCAACAAATAATAAAAAAAAAAAAACGAGAAGTTGAAATATAGTACGAACGAACGAAGCTGTTACCTCTTCTTCTCTTAAACTTGACTTGATACCTCTTGAAGTAGGCCCTAGGCTTCTGAGCCTTCACGAATGCCTTCATTCATCAAAACAAAATACAAAAACGTCGTTAGTTAATAATCAATCAATCGTCTCAGAAAAACAGATAACGGAAGAAATGAGATGAGGTACGTACCATTCCGAATGAGTAATTCGCCGCACCTAGCAACAGCGGCTGTCTGGTGCAGATGAAGAGAGAACAAAACCCTTCCAACTTGTAACATCCAGTTAAAGGAGGGTTTTTTAGGGTTTGCTTTGGGCTTTCTTCTACGGGCCTAATCGCTTCATTTTTTGTCCACTCTTCCTTTTCTATAACATTTCAAACTAATATTTACACCCTACTCTTTCCGTTGTAAACCTCTTTATTTTTCTCAAAATAACCTTTTTCAGAAATTAACTTCATTTTGTAATATAAAAGAGTAACAAAAAAACTGCTTAAAAAAAGAATAAACCTTCAATTTAGTCCCTAAACTATTAACCTCTCTTCAATTTGGTCCCTAAACTATAGAAATATACTAAATAGTCCCTGAACTATTAATAATCCATCAAATTGGTCCCTCAACTATCATTTTCTTTCATGTTTTTTAAGAAGTTTAAGGACTAAATTGATGTACTAATGATAGTTTAGGGACTGTTTGGTATATTTTATTAGTTCGGGGACTAAATTAAAGAGAGATTGATAGTTTAGGGACCAAATTGAAGGTTTATTAGCCGTACTCAAATTGAAGGTTTATTAACGAAAATATCTTTTTTTAAATATAGACGTTGTTTATTAGCCGTACTCAATTGCACACCTGAACGTGTATTACTTATTGTATTTCATTCAAAATTTCATCATCTCATGGTAAGAAGAGAAAAAGTTTGATGTTGCATCCAAAAATAACACTAACTATATCATTGTTGTATGTCATGTCATTCAAATAAATTGAAATAAAACAGTGAAATTGATAATAATGTGTAGAAGAAACAATAAGATGATCAAAGAAAAGTAATGACACCTAGAACATAATATCAAGAGGTAGGAATTGAGTATAGAAAAAATCAAAGAGTTGATCGACAAGCTCAAGTCTTATGTAAAGAGCAAAAAAAGTTATAGCCTTATAGGTGTTCACAACTTCACTTATGCATACAAAAATATCCTTACAAATAGAAATAAATTATTTGTTTATTCCGACATTAACTTTTTAAAATTTTGTTGGTAAGGTGAAGAGAAAAATAAAATAAAATGGAAAACTAGAAATCAAAGTTGAAACTATATTATACTCTTGTAAGAGTTGTGCTAACCGCGTTTGCAAAATGAAGATAGTAGAATTTAGACACCGAATACCATAAAGGAGTTGAATAACACTGACATTTGAAGAGAATTTGAGTTTTTGGAATCATGTAAAAGTATGTAAAATGATTATGATATCACATAATTGCTATTATGAAAAGAAAAAAAACTAGAAAGATATTTTTGAGAGAATTAAATTACACGGAATTAAAAAATATATTTGATAACACTAGCTTGCGTTTGAGACAATAAAGTTAAATAAACCCCAAAAAAATAAAGTAAACTCTTGTAAAAGTTTGCTTAATCATATTCGCATAGACGATATCACACAAATTAGACATCAAAGACCACATACGAGTTGAATAAGACCGACATTTGAAGATGATCTAAGTTACTGGAATAATGTGTGACAATCATAAAATTTAGTTCTAACTTTGCAAAATTTTCATCATTGTAATGCATTGTTGTGCGGATACCTGACGACCTTTGATTCATTGACCAGTAAATAACAATAGATAACATACTATAATTTGTCACACATTTAGGACATCATGGCTAAAACCTATGTTGATAAGAAGAAATTGAGTTTTGACTCCACACTCTAATATAGCACTAACTTCACCATTGCACATCTCGTTAAAAAATATTATACTCTTAATATAATATAAAGGAGTTAAATAGATGGTAAAAATGAAGAAAAAAGGTAATAAGAAGAGAAGACCTAACTTGTTCAAAAAAAAAAAAAGATAAGACTTAAGAAAAATAACTAACAATATGAAGCGGTAGAAGTTAAATAAATAGTAAAAAATAAAAGAGTTAAGCAATAAATCCGGTCTTATTTTAAGTTTGAAAATTAAGATTTTGATTTGTTTTTTTTTTTGGGGTAAAGTAAGTAACAAAAGAAAAGGATGAACTAAAAAGTAAAGCATAGATGCAATTAGACTCTAATAAAAAATATTCTAAGTAAGTGCACGGCTAATTACACAAAAAAGTGAAAAGTGACCGAACACAAAAAGAAAACCTTAAGATGCGAACAAGGCTAATTTTTAAAAAAGATCAAAGTTTTTTGGAATTACACATTTACAATTATGTAACTTGATCATAATAATACAAAATTAGCATTATTAAAACTAATATTTTAGAAATATATTTTGGAAAAAAATAATTTACTCATTTTTTCTTGACACAATATATATTTGGACATTAATAAATATAAATCTAATAAAACAGTAGTAGGCATCAATAAAAAATTAATTTACTCATATTTTCTCGATACCGTATATATTTGGATATTAATAAACACAGATAATACATTTTTTAACAACATTTTTTTTTGGTTAACTTATGTTTTCATTCTATACAATATAGCTGGTTAATTGATTTTTAAATATTACATGTGAAGTAATATTTGTTTTTCATTGTAAAAAAAAAAAAGAAGTAATGTTTGTTCTTTCATGGTCAAGCCATGATATGTAGAATAAAAAAAGAATTTTAAAAGATTATACGGCCTTTCAAGAAAAGAAAAGAAAAAAAAAATTGAAGAGAGGCAGCATATTTATATAGGCTATTTTGACGAGGCGCATGAAGTGGAAAATGCAAAAATCATCTCAACCAAGAAAAGAAAAACAAATTGAAGAAAGCGATTGAGAAAACCTAGATAGATCGATCAACAACGAATGCGATTTGAGAACCTCTCTCAACTCTGATTTCCCGACGACATCTCCATCGTCATCGCCGCCTCTCTTGTTCTGTCATCGGAATTGTAATCGACACCTTTGTTTAGCGATGGAGTTGGCACAACTTGAAGCATTGTGTGAGAGGCTTTACAATTCACAAGACTCAGTTGAACGGGCTCATGCGGAGAATACACTTAAATGCTTCTCTATGAACACTGAATACATTTCCCAATGCCAATACATTCTTGATCATGCTTTGACACCTTATGCATTGATGCTTGCTAGTTCTAGTTTGTTGAAACAAGTCACTGAACATAGCCTTGCTCTCAAGCTCCGTCTAGATATATGTAATCTCTCTTTCTTTCTTTTTTGTATCTCTTTTTCATTCTTCATCGGTGACTCTAAATTCAATGGATTTTTTTTTTGCAATGCATGTTAGGGGCTTACCTCCTCAACTATCTAGCAACCAGAGGACCTGAGTTACAACCGTTTGTCACTGCTTCTCTGATCCAACTTTTGTGTCGAGTCACCAAATTTGGATGGTTTGATGATGACAGATTCCGGGACTTGGTCAAAGAATCAATGAACTTCTTGAGTCAGGTGATCTTTGTCGATTTGATCTTGATTGATTGATTGATTGATTGATTTAGTGGACTTAAGTGTAGAAGAACAAACATTTGTTTGTAACAGGCTTTTTTCTTTTGTAATCTAGGCAACACCAGGTCATTATGCCATTGGTTTGAAGATGCTAAATCAGCTTATTTCTGAGATGAATCAGGTTAGACATTACTCTGTGCTACTTCTACATGTTTGATGCATTATTCTGATACAAGGTTTAACATGCTGAGTAGTTATGTATTCTGCATAGTTGAATCATTATAGGTAGCTGAAAAGAAAAAATGGGCCGTGGTTTGATCAATGTGGTCAATCTCGTATCCTGAAAAATAACAGTTTGTTCAACGCCGTAGCGCTGCTATAGTTGCTATTTGGTTTGATGATTCTCATTCTATGGGGGAGAGGGGGTGGGGGAGTCTCTTAACAGTAGGTTAGTTGTATGAATCAAGCAGATCAAAGATTCCTTAACCAAACAATTACTTATTTTATGTAAGTTCTATATTTTGGAACTATGTTCTGTTTGCTAGACCTTTGTGTCCTGTCTCAGGCTAATGCTGGTTTACCTGCAACAAAGCATCGAAGGGTAGCTTGTTCCTTCAGGGATCAATCTCTTTTTCAAATATTTCAGATATCTTTAACATCATTGGGTCAGTTGAAGAATGACGGTAAAATGGCTATACTTATGCTTAATTTATTTTTTCTTTCTGCCTCTGAAATACTTTTTGGCGATCTTTGGTTTGAGAGTTGTGATTATGTATTTTGCAGCCATCAGTCAATTGCAAGAATTGGCACTTTCTCTTTCTTTGAAATGTTTATCATTTGATTTTGTGGGGACATCTGTGGATGAAAGTTCAGATGAGTTCGGAACAGTTCAGGTATTATTTTTTAAATAAATTTTGATTAGATGTTTGGATGTTCTACCTCAATTCATTCCTTCTACACTGGTTCATTTATTATACTGTAAAAAATATGGTGGTTTGCAGATTCCATCTCCCTGGAAATCAGTTTTGGAGGATTCTTCAACGTTACAACTATTTTTTGATTACTATGCCATTACAAAGCCCCCTCTTTCGAAGGAGGTCCGTTTATCCATTTGTTTCTTCGACTGTGTACTTTATAGTCAGACCTCATATTCAAGTCATGAAAATTGAATTCTGCAATTAAATACTATTCACAAATTAATTTATGTTTTGCTTTAGATGACAATTACTTTTATTATTGGTTTATGTAGGCCATTTTAGAAAGTTGATAAAATGAGTGTTTTATTGGTTAATATTTATTCTGAATAACTAATTTCCTTTCCAGGCACTGGAGTGCTTGGTGCGACTAGCATCTGTTAGACGTTCCGTGTTTACAAATGATGCTGCCCGTTCTAAGTTTTTGGCCCATTTAATGACAGGAACCAAAGTAATCCTGCAAACAGGGCAAGGTATTGTACGCTTCTTACGTCTTTCCTTGTTTTGTTTTGTTTTGTTTTGTTTTGTATTGTAATACCTAACTGGAAATATTATTTTTCAATATAAGAAAAAAAACATTTATTCCACTATTTTTTGGTAATATGTTATTATGCAATAAAACTCTCTCCCTCCCTCCCTCCCTCCCTCCCTCTCTCTCTCCCTCTCTCTCTCTCTCTCTCATATAGACATATCTATATGACAAAATATTAGTTCTATAAAATTCACGGCGGCGTTGGCCTTTTTTTGAGTTTCTATTTAACTCCATTAAAAAAAATCCACGTGACTGTTATAATGCTGATGCGTCTATCACGGTGTTGATGTGGGATTTTAGTTTAAATTATATTTTTTGAACGATTTTTTATTTAAAATGAAAACCCCAAATTTAAAATTAATTAGAGTTCTTCTCCTTCTTTAATTGAAAAAGAGGAAGCCCTTATACGGTGGGCATTGTATTGATATGAAGGTGAATCCATGGGGATGTTACATGCTGGTATTGGTTGCATAGTTGAAGATTTGTCACCATCATGAGAGTCCCTTGAAGTACTCTGTATAGTTGCTTCGATGGGGCTGTTACATGCTGGTGTTGGTTGCACGTAACAAACAATTTTTTTGGGGTGATCTAGGCGATGATTGGTCGAATGCTCGTGACATTAGAATCTGTTTTTATGTGCATATTGAAAATTAAAGGAAAAACACCCTAACAAATCTGTGCAAGATGCAGAATTTAATGTTACCTGAATGAGAAAAATGTAAGCTTTTGTTTCGATTGTTCGTGAGTAGGGATGAATATTCAGTATCTGATGCAGTAAATCTAGACTTCAAAGATAGATTCAACACCCTTATGAGGGGTTTGCCTTAGGGATGTGCACAAATACAAAATTTAGTGTTGTTTTTTTGACAAAAAAATTTAGTGTTGTTAAGTTGTGAATTTGGGGAAAGAATGCAGAGGTGAAATAATTGAAAAAGAAAAACCCTAATTAGTTGTGATTTGTGGTATGTTTCAAAAATATTTTTTCCTACATGTTTAAAAAATAGATCTCTTCCTCGCACTGTAGAGTTTCTTTCCTTGCACTTCCTGATTAGCAACTAATGCCCTCCACCACTCATTGTCTTTTGGCTACTACTATCCGTTGGTGACCTTCTCTGAAAATCTCCTCCGGTGTGCTGCCCTATTCTGATCTGATTTATCTTTTAATAAATTAATTAAACTCCCTTGTATGAGAAGTCCTATTCTTTTATAACTGTCGAGATCTCAATTTGACTGTAGACATGGACAAGACAACATAGTTCTTATACCACTTGGATATTCTTCGCATCTTGAGCTAGCTTTTGGGCTGTCTTAGGAGGCCTAAGCACAAATTTTAAAAATAACCATCTTTAATATTTTGGACATTTATTTTTTTTCCGCTCTATTCTTCCTCCTTTGGTAAATAATATCATTCATTATTTTTTAATTCTTTTTCGTTCTTTAGTTGGTTCTTTTTTTACTGTATCGTCTTTTCGATTTTGTTTTTCTAACACTGCAAAAAAAAATTAATTGCATTTTTTAATTCGTTTATTTGTTATTTTATTTTTAAATTTCAAGTCAATGAGGTTTTGATGTCATGAACATGATGAAAATCAGGTTTTTAGTACTTTATGACATCGTGATTACGAGATTAATGCTATTTTCTTTCAATTTCTTCTAGGATTATGGTTCTCGACTTACGTAACACTGCTATTTTTTAATCGAACCTTTTAATTCTGTTATTTGTTTATTCTTTTTGTCATTATGATCATGAGATTAATGGCGTTTTTCTATCAATTTAGTCTTTGATTCTTGACTTGCGTACTTCGATTTTTTGGCTTTTAATTTATTTCTTCAGCTTTTTATGTGCGTGTGTGTGTAATTGAATTGTACTTTCATTTTTTCGATATGCTTCCAACATATTCTGGAATGCCATTTTTCTTATATTTCTATGTTGGTTTTTTACTTGCTTCCATAATCTGTTTGTCCTTGATGACACTGTGGATGACTCTCATCAATCACCACTCAGGAAATTTATCGGTCGAATTTAAGATCCAATGATATGTTTAAGTAGCACTGAAGGAAATCCCAAGTAAACCCCTCATGGTTTAACAAATTAAAAATTGTTATGAAAATATAAGTTTAACATACGAAATATTGCCCGTCCTGCCTATATGTTTTAAAGCAAGATTTTTGTTCTTTATATTTCTCATTTCTTTGTTTTTCCTTCTATTGGCCATGTATTTATAATTTTCACTGTTTTGGGGAAGCAGGTCTTGCAGATCATGATAATTACCATGAGTTTTGTCGTCTTCTTGGTCGGTTCAGAGTCAATTACCAGGTAGATTTGTGTGCAGTTTTAATCTTTTTGTGGCATATCTATTTTCTTATGGGCCATGCTAACTAGTTCCCTAAGAAAATAAAAAAGTAAATTTTATATTGAAAACAACACTTTTTACACTTTTTAAGTGTTTAAATTAGTTAGCATTGGCCTTTTTTTATTTAATAATTACACTTCCTTAACGAGTCCGCCTGGGGCATTAGTTAGCATTTTCCTTTTTTTATTTAATAATTACACAAAGTTCATTCATTTTCACCATGGTAGATCCTTTTTTAGTGTTTTAAAAAGTAATATTATGATGTGGCTAGATGGTGCAATATGATCCGAGCTGTGTAAAACACTAAAACCTGTTTATAGTGTTAATGTGTAGTTATTAAAATCTTTTTCCTCCTAATTGATAGCGATGCAATGTGCATAATAGCATACATAGGGACATGAGGTTCATTGGGTGAATGCTAGGTACATGCTTCAGCAAATTGGCACTTTAAGTACTTGTGGGGTTTTAAGTTTCGGACTTTATTACACACCATATGAGGGCGTAAATTCTCATATTCACAATTTTTATTATAAATTTGCCACCACTAAGTAGTATCCAAACCTGACTGTCATTTAGTATCCAAACCCAATCGAGCCACCCACCATTTACAGGCACCAAACCCAATCAGTAATAGTGCTGGGTGTGAGGGGTGTATTGGGAAAAAGCGTTATAGAGAGACACCTCTCACCTCACATGCTGGTTTTGTAAGTATGAGTACTCAAAATAAAAACCTAATAGGACTAATCTTATGGAATATAAATATATAAACACGTGTTATGGCTATGATTTGCTTTCAACTTATTTGCTTAAGCTGTCTAAGATAACTTACGTAAATAGCTTATGGAGAGTACTATTTTCCTTCGTTTATTGTAGATACAGTTTATACATAAGCTCCCACGTGATAAAAACTTATATTAAATAAACACCTTATTAAGCTATTTATCTAAAAGCCCCCTTAATGCACCCTGAAAACTAATCTCGTATGTGATATCTCACCCCAAAAACTGTAGCCTTAAAATGACCCTGAATATTATGGCTATATTTACTCGTTTTTGTTTGTTTTTCTGATTTGTTAGTTTGCTCAAGTCTTGTTATACATTGACAGTTTTGTGGATAAAATTTGGCTGAGTATAAAGTATTTTCATATTCTTTAGTTTATTCTTTCTAAATTTTTAAAATAAACGCTGCAGTTGTCAGAGCTTGTTAATGTGGAAGGCTATAGCGATTGGATACGTTTGGTTGCAGAGTTCACTCTTAAATCTTTGCAGTCATGGCAGGTTAATTAATGTGCCACTTTTAAGAATTTTTCTGTCATTACACAATTTATTGTTCAAAAGTCACATACTTTATGTTTTTTAACTTTTTAAGCCATTTATATTTGAAATAACGGTACTGCTACCTCTCCCTCCCTTTGAAAACAAAATCCAGGATGTCAATCATGTGAGAATTTCAATAAGAGAAATTTCACAAGTTATCAAAATTTAAACTTAGGTTATTCAAGTGATATGAAATACTGATTAAGTTGATACCTTCTTGTCAGTGGGCCAGCAACAGTGTCTACTACCTGTTAGGGTTGTGGTCCAGATTGGTGTCTTCTGTTCCATATTTGAAGGGTGACGCACCAAGCTTACTGGATGAATATGTTCCTAAGATTACTGAAAGTTTCATCACATCAAGATTCAATTCTGTGCAGGTGTTTGAGTGTTTCTAATTATCTGTGCATGCTTTACTGATTGCCTGCCTTCCAGGCTTGTATGCATTTAGTTTTACACTTCTGTTAATCAGACTACTGTGAAATATAATTGCTCTCTTTTTTTTACAGGCTGGATTACCTGACGATCTTGAGAACCCCTTAGATAATGCTGAACTTCTTCAGGATCAATTAGACTGCTTTCCATATTTATGCAGATTTCAGGTAATCCTATATATGCTGAATTTCCTGGTTTAGACCACTCTTACCTCGAATCCTAAACTTAAGCCAACCTTTTCAACTAGGGAGTCACCATTATGAGACAACTTTGATTTAAGTCCTCCAATTTCATCCAAAGCTCTTGTTTTTATGAAGGAATAGGGATATATATTGTTTCTTACTTAAATTGTTTCTATTGAGGGATACCTTCCAATTATTTTCTGCTGCAGTTTTTGGAACAATTATGGTTGTTTGACCCCTTTGTATTCATTGTGCAGTATGAAAGCAGTAGTTTATTTATAATAAACATAACAGAGCCTGTCCTGCAAATATACACGGTGGGGTTATAAGTTTCACTGATTGCCACAATTTTTATCTTTTTGTACTGATTTGTTGGGAAACATGAGTTGTTAATTGATGCTTGACTGTTTTCAATGACTGGAATAGGAAAGAGCAAGATTACAGGTTAGTGATAGCAATGATCTCTCTGTGATTGAAGACAAACTTGCTTGGATTGTTCACATCGTTGCAGCAATTCTTAAGATAAAACAATGCACGGGTTGTAGGTAAAAAGTTTTTGGTTCTTACCTTTTCATCTATTGGAATGTTGTGGATTGTCAAATAAGCTCTGAGAAGTGTTCATAAGCATGTCAACCTGTTTTTAATTTTATGTTTCACCATAATATTTCTTTATTCAGTGCGGAATCTCAGGAAGTGCTAGATGCTGAAATTTCAGCCCGAGTCCTGCAGTTGATCAATGTAACTGACAGTGGAGTACACAGTCAGGTATACCAACACAACCATTAGTTTATATGTTCGACTTGAGGAATGGATTATCTCTCTCTGTTTTCTTTTTTTTAGTAGTTTCAGTCCTAAAGCTATAAATTTGTATCACAACAAACTTTAACCGAAGATATAGTTATAAATCGTGGATTGACCCCCATATAGCCTATAGTGGGATGGCACCGAAGATTATACATGCAAGATAAAAAAAATTATACTATACACTTATTAACACTCAAAATTGAATACCCAGAGTTGACCGACCAGCCACCATCGTCACCAAACAATTAAATTGAAGGATTTGTGGATTACACTTGATGTGGGGAGACATATATTTTTGGGATGTGAACTTTAAGAGATCAAGTGTATAAAATTAAAGCATCTTCAAGGGACTAAAACATGGCTATTTTTTACTATTAAATAAGACACTTCTGTGACAAGCGAGGTGGACTCTTCTATTGTCTTCTAATTTAATTCAATTGGTGACAAGCGAGGTGGACTCTTCTATAGTCTTTTGGGGAACTACATAACGTATTATTTTTTCTCTTAATACGATATAAGAGAACAGAAATCTCTTGTGGTATTCTTCTATCATAATATTTTCCATTTGTGTTTTTATCATGTTGAATCTAGTTTTTGTTTTTTGAAGTTAAGAGTCTAGTTAATCATATGCTTTAGAAGAATATATTGCTTAGTAATTCCTATTATTGGCATTTTGCAGAGATACAGTGAAATAAGCAAACAACGACTTGATAGAGCAATACTTACTTTTTTTCAGCATTTCAGAAAGTCTTATGTAGGAGATCAAGCAATTCATTCTTCCAAGGTAATATAATGTTTCAACAATTGTTGCAAGCATAAATTTAACTTTCTGCACATCTTAATGTGTGTTATTTCTTTATTTATGTTGCAGCAGTTATATGCCCGGTTATCAGAGCTTCTTGGCCTGCATGATCATCTATTACTGTTGAATGTTATTGTTGGCAAGATAGCAACTAACCTGAAGTGCTATGCTGAGGTGCATTTTTAGCTTGTTCTTCTTGTGTTTCCTCCTTCACAAATTATTTGATGGTCTAACACACTAGGTGTATTTGCACTAATTTCAGAGTGAAGAGGTCATTGATCACACCTTAAGTTTGTTCTTGGAGCTTGCATCAGGGTTAGTTTAGATGTATTAATGAATGTTAGCCACCTTTTGTTTTTTGGTTAGGATAATCCACACCCAAATTTACTGATTTCTCTTGTAACAGCTACATGACTGGGAAGCTACTTCTGAAGCTGGATACAGTGAAATTTATCGTTGCCAATCATACGGTAGAGTATTTTTTTTGTCAATTGCTCATAAATGTTCTATAGGGAGTTGGTTATTTCTCTTACTTTTATAGTTGTTTGGGATTTGCTATATTGGTAAATTATAATTAAATTATTTTTTGGAAAAAAAATATAACTGGATGGGAACTATTGAAAGACTCTATCATCTGGTGTAAAACATCCAACTTTATTTTGTCAAGAATTCCAGAATCCAAAGCTGATATATAGGACATTGATCCAAATTTCTAGATGAGTTGGCTTAGAATTAGCATTCATCTACCAATATGATTTAAGTTGCTAAATATGATGGTGGACTCAACTTCCTCTTTATATCTCCTCTTAATATGAGATAAACTATCTTACTACCTATAATTTCTTTTGTTTCGAAGAGTATCACTTGTCTAGAGATTCTTGCTTTCAGCAACCTAAGTGACATGGATGCCAGCAAAATAAATTCCATTATGGTTGTAGTTGAATCTTGTAGTTAATCCAGAATCAAGGAATGAGAATGTATCCAATTTTTAAAATGTTATGCTGGTGCATTTGATGGTAGTGAAATGGTGGGAACTTGAGGGGTACTCTCTTCCTTTCAATTTTTTTTTTGGATAATTGTTTATTTCTTGTTGGGAAGTCAAATCAAATATCCAAAGAATAGTAAATATTAATGTAAATGGGTGGAAAATTAAGAAGTATATTCCAATAGGCGGAGCGGAGTCCTTGTCTCTTGGTGAACTTCGCTATCATAAAGAGAGGTCAGTTGGAGAGGTGAGACAATTAATGTCCACTAAGTTCATGATTGGAAGACATGTCCCTTGCCTTCACTATATGAAAGGATCATCTAAGGAAGATGGGTATCTCAATCCAAGATCAAGAGAAGAGAGAAAGTGTGGGCGATCGGTTGAAGTGGTGAGTCTCTTCTCTTGTGAGCGAGTAAGTGTTTGTTATTCTCTGTAACTCTTGAGTGGAGTACTTTGGGTTTGTGAGGTGATACATAGCTTGAGTGGGTTACAATCTTGTAATCTTGTTTGCAATAGGCCGATAGCAAATTATTTGTTGAGGGTTTCCTTGGACTTAGGCATGTGGTGTGTTGTTGATTACCTTCTCTGTGGTGCGTTCCAACAAATATCACTGATTGTGTGGGTATATTTGTTGGCGTGTGCAGCTTTCCCCTAATCAGAGCAGAATATTCTAGGGTGCACAGATTGAAAAAAATGAGAAAAAAAATTACAACTGATGTATTCTACTCTAATTTCCCCAACATTTATTTGACCTCAGCCTCCCTTTGGAGCCTCTGCAAATGTTGTTTCAAGGGGTCTCCATTACTAATATATAAGATCCTTTTTGCCATTCATATTTTCTGAATTCGTATGTACTTTGCACAATCCTAACATTTATTTGCCTCCGCCTCTGTTTGGACTTCTGCAAAAGTTGTTTTGCAAGGTCTCCATTACAAATATATAAGATCCTTTTTGCCATTTATACTTTCTGAATACATATGTACTTTGCACAAACTGATTTGGAGGGATTACTCCCTCACAAGGTTCACTAATCTTTCTAACAAAGTTCTATTTCTGTAATAGAAGTTGATGAAAATTGATCTTAATCTTTCAGAGAATAGGACATCGATGTTGTCTTCCTCCTATCTCCCCCCTTTCTGTGCAGGAGGGGTCACCTCCCTCCCCTTGTATTTTCCACTTTTCTTTGTATAGATATAAATTTGTATGCATCGTTGTCCTCATGCTTTTCTTTCACTAAAATTAATCTCAGAGGGAACATTTTCCATTTTTGGAAGCAAAGAAGTGCTCCCGCAGCAGAACGACTTTCTATTACACTATTGGCTGGTTGATATTCATGGAGGATAGCCTCGTGAAATTTAAATCTTCAATGGATCCACTCCAGCAGGTACTTTATCACTCATCTTCATGATATGCTTACATAGTCATTTTTCATCTCTTGCCTACTAAGGGCTGTTTTGTGTCAGCTTAAAGTAGTTATATAGTTGTAGAAAAAACAATTCATTTTTTAGAGATTGTATATAAAGTAAAATCATTTTTTTGTTGGGTTACAATTGCTAAAAGCAAATTTTATTTTAAAAAAGTGGTTATAATTGCAGTTTTTTTTTCGTTCTAGAAGCTACCCAATAATCACAAAAATTGATTTTTTTTTCTGCAGATTCTTTTTTTTTTTTTCAAAAGATTGAACAACATTCAAAAAAATTTAAAGAGATTTCTTTTCCCGAAAAACACTTGAACAAATGCATTTTTTCATTTGGGGTTTTTATTGTTTTCCTTTTGGTTTTCTGTTATTTAGGTAATCAGTTCAGGTGGCCTGTTTTCAAGAAAATTAAATCAAAATATACATCACATTAGCTTTTGTACTTCCTTCTATTTTAGGAAATAGCAATTTTTATTTTATTGTGTTAATTGTGGCATCTAGATGGATTTTTTCTTATCATTAGTTAATTAATCAATTGGTTTTGGATTTAGCAAGCATATTCCTTTCTCTCTGTTTTAGGTTTTCCTCAGTTTGGAATCAACTCCCGAGTCAGTTTTTCGAACGGATGCTGTAAAGTATGCACTTGTTGGTTTGATGAGGGACCTAAGAGGAATCACAATGGCCACAAATAGGTTGGTATTTGTGCAGCTTCTCTTATTAAAAAATAAAAATGAGGAAAGCAGTTAACCTGACCTCCCTGTATTTCATATTTGTGTTTCATAGCCGCCGAACTTATGGCTTTCTATTTGACTGGTTTTATCCTGCACACATGCCTATACTCTTAAAAGGAATCTCACATTGGACAGACAACCCAGAGGTACCGGATCTTGTGGATAATTTTTAATACACACATATACTTCAAATGGTTTGGTTCATTTGATTATTCGTTACTAAGAATTCTTAAACCGAAGAACTGTTATATCAAAATATCATCTTGCAGATACTAGCACAGCACATGAATTACCCCATAATATCGTATCATGAGAATAATTTACAGTATCTGCTAACAGCAACTGGTTTTTCTAACTTTTCCTGAATATTCTCAGCTATATCTTGTATTTTTAAACTCACCATGAGTTTAGCATTATTATCACAAAATAATAACTATAACTTTATAGGAAGCCAGGGAGATGAGATTTGGTGATTCTAATTTGTGGGGTTGTGTCACATCTTGTTGTGGGGATGCTGCCTCAAACCCTCTATTGATTGTGACAGTACTTCTACTATTTTTTTATCATGGATTTTGACTTGCAGTAACACGCTTCCATGCAGCCACTCGATTCTTTTTGGCAAGGAGCAAGGAAGGCTGGACCAACTGTTAGGAACTCATACTCTAATCTTCAAGATTAGAGAAATGGGATTTTTCGCCCATAGATATTTTTGGAAACAAAGGGATACTAATCCCCTTCCAACTAGAGCACTCTCTAGTTTACAAGATTTCACAAAATAAATCCCTAGCATCCATTGGGTGGGGTTTATGTGAGATAGGACCAGAATACAGAGATCGCAAACAGAAAACAACTACAACTAACCAGTAACAATCAACATTTAGTTTACGATCAACATTTTATCCTTTGATGTGGGTTTATTCTGGGGCATAATGCATTACCATTCATTTATACTAGGACTTGCTTCGGATCCATTTAGTCCGACATTCTCTCTTCTTTCCTTACTTATGGTTTGCTTGCTTCTGCAGGTTACGACCCCATTGTTGAAGTTCATGGCTGAGTTTGTGCTAAATAAAGCTCAACGTTTGACATTTGACTCTTCTTCTCCAAATGGAATACTTCTCTTCAGGGAAGTCAGTAAACTGATTGTCGCTTATGGATCTAGAATTTTGACTCTTCCAAATACTGCTGATGTATATACGTACAAGTACAAAGGAATATGGATCTGTTTAACAATACTGTCAAGAGGTGAAATCCTACCCATTGGTTATTTTCTATTTGCATTAAATATTTAATGTGAAGTGTGTTTCTTTTTGCAGTAGCAAGTATGCACATACATATCTTGTAGTAGTTTTAGTTTGATAAGTTTTTTTTAGTAGATTATTGTTGGAATAATGAGATACACAAACATAATGGCACAAAATTCCATGCATAGAAAAAGGTATACCTGGATATTCCCTTGGAACCTGCACTTTCTTAGCAGGATGTATTAAGCTTTCTTTGGTCGAGCAGAGTTTGTAACTTCTACCTGGGAATAGTTGTCTATGCTTAAGTACATCACATTGTTTTTATCATTGCTATACGGGTCTTTTAGCTTTTAGTTGTTTTGGTTTCATTCAATTTGAACTGACATCCTAAGTCCCGGGGTGGTATTATGAGTGATAAGTTTTTGTGATCATGTTGATTCTTATCCTTCAATTGATGTACGAACAAATTTTGTGTCACAGCCCTTGCAGGAAACTATGTCAACTTTGGTGTGTTTGAATTGTATGGTGACAGAGCTCTATCTGATGCACTTGATGCTGCTTTGAAGATGACACTGTCAATTCCCATGTCTGATATATTGGCTTATCGAAAGGTGTGCAAACAATTTTCTTGCCCCATACTATTTATGTATACACTCTTTGTTCTTCAAACTTAGTTTGCAATCATATAATGAAGAAAGAAAAATATAAAATAAATGATTGCATCAATTAAAAACTTTTTAAAACGATATGTTATTTACCTGTCAGTTTCTCTATGAAAACCAATAAAAGAGTGTGTTGCTTGCACTCCTCTCTGCTGTAAGAAAAAAGGATTCATTTAGATCATAGTAGAGATTGTTTTATCCATATCCGTGGCTGTACATATTAGTATATGTTAACTATAAACATATTGAGAGTCAATCTCTCAAGTCATTCAGAACCTACAATGTATAGGTACACTACACACAACACTTTTAAAAAAAAAACTATTTCAATATAAAAATATTGTTTTTATTTTTTTTTATGGGCAAAAGGGGCATTGCCCCTTGGTGATTTTGCGCATGGAACTGAGAAAATCAGGTTTAGGTGTAATGAAACCAGAATTTCCAACAACAGGTTTGAGGAAAACTACGGCTATCTCTCCTTTGTTGGCCTCAAAGATTTTCTCAACAGCAGGAAAGTCATTTTTACATCAAATCAAGAAAATTAAATGCACTTGACTACTATAAATATTGTCAATCCTCTTGCTTGAAGGTGTTTCTTAGATATAAAATTATTCACTAGCCTTCGTCTAACAGCTTGTCTAGGCCTTAGTTTATCTAGGTCCTGAATTGTGTCTGACTAGTTTTGTGTCAGCTTGCCAAATATTAGTTACGGTGAGTCGGTGAATGCTCACTTGGCTTTCATTTTTATGCAGCTAACAAGGGCGTATTTTGCATTCTTGGAAGTTTTGTTCAACAGCCACATCACTTTCATATTGAGCTTGGATACAAACACCTTTATGCATATAGTTGGCTCCCTCGAATCTGGTCTAAAAGGCTTGGATACAAATATATCATCACAGGTTATGGTTACATATCATTTACATCTTCCTTTCTTGGAACTAAATCGCATTTTTTCATTGTATTTTTTCCAGAGGATTCTTCTTCCGCAAGTATTATCTATTTGTTTTCCTGTGACTTTGTTGCTGTCTAACTCTCTTAATTTCTCATTACAGTGTGCATCTTCTGTTGATAATTTGGCTGCTTTCTATTTTAACAACATCACTATGGGAGAGGCTCCAAATTTACCTGCAGCTGTTAATCTTGCCCGTCATATTGCAGAGTGTCCCACTCTGTTTCCAGAAGTAAATATATTTAAAATTTTACGGCTCACTAGTCAGTTAAACATTCATGATTCATCCATAATGTCCCAAACACACAAAAATCATGGAGGGCATACTTTCGTATTATAACCTTGAAAAATTCTGTAATCTTGAAAAATTCTGTTGTAGATAATTTTAGAGAAATTATAACCAAACACACAAAAATCATGGAGGGCATACTTTCGTATTTCTGTTAAAAGTGTGAGGGCATAAATGGAATTACCACTGACAATGAGGATAATTTAGTAAATTGTCACAAGAAACCTATTTCTCTCTCTTGAACTCTGTCGCGGCCAACTCTTCTCCTTCACGCCGCCCCAAAGAGAAGAGAGGAAGAAAAAAAATGGAGGAATTAATAAACAGTGGAATATGGTGTCCTTGTATGCTGTCACCTTATTTGTCAAACTATCATTTCTGATAATATTGCCTTCATTTTGCTCCAATTTACACATTAATGCAGTGCAAACCTTCAAATCACAGAATAGAAGTTATACAACTGATTTAAATTTTTGTGCACATATCATATTCTAAATTGCATCCTAGCTCCAGAAACAATACTACCATATTTTAGTTTATTCATTATACTCATCTGAATCGGTTTTCTTCTTGGAATGAGGAGTGGGGGATATTTTTTTATGTTATGTGACTTGGATGTCTTCTTCATGCCTAGATTTTGAAGACTCTGTTTGAGATCTTATTGTTTGAAGATTGTGGCAACCAATGGAGTCTGAGTAGGCCAATGTTGAGCTTGATACTCATAAATGAGAAAGTAATGGACCTTCCAATCCCTTTTCATATTTTCATAAAATTTACTGCAAACAGTTATTATGCTATATATCCTCCAGCTTGAAGTTCAATTTCAATATACTAGATGTATATTCACTAGCTGACTAGTTAGTGCTCTAATTTAGGCATTGAATTGGCTTGAAAGTAATCCTATACACTATATCCTTATAAGCTGATTAGAGACACAATTCCAGTTATACTCTATTTGATTGTCAAACTGAGAGTTGTCATTTACTTGCAGACATTCTCTGATTTGAAAGCTCAAATCTTGTCATCGCAGGTATTTTCATTCTCACCCTTTATTTTTTGGATAGGCATTTTCGTTCTCATCCTAACGTCAAAGTCAGATTATAGAAATTTTAATCATCACTTTTTATCTAGCTAAGGTTTTTAACATGATAGACAGAGACCCTTTGTGTTGATAGATTTCCTCACATAACCTTGTCAATACATCAAAGTGATAACAATAAATTGTTAACAGAAATCTATAATGGTTCAGTTTTTGTAACTTTTAAATTGCATGTGTTATTCCACTATCATTATGTCGTGTTAACGCAGAGTGGTTATCTTTTGCAGCCAATGGATCACCATCAACGGCTCTCTCTATGTTTTGATAAACTTATGGCTGACGTTACTCTAAGCTTAGACTCAAAAAACAGGGATAAGTTTACTCAAAACCTCACCATATTTCGGCATGATTTCCGTGGCAAATAATTTGGATTTTTATGGAGTAAAACATAAGATGACTTATCAAAAAAATGAGAATGATTGGTTGTATATTGTCTGGAGAATCTGTCACCCTATGTTTTGGGGGCATCTTGGAATCCTATCATTGGAAGAAGCAACCACATTATGCGATTTCTTCATCTCGCTCTTATGCGAATGAAATGTATTCTTTGTAATTACGGTTCTTTGAGTGTGCAAATCCCAATGTATACTAGTGGTGGTACTGTACCCAGCTGTGGGTTATTCAAAGTTTATGGGTGATACATAACAGATTTTAATGGATTATGGAATTGGTCCGGAAAAGAAGGGACTTGATTAGAAAATGGAGGGAGGGGTGAAATAGGAACCTCCTGAAGGTGGTAGAGCTATTGAGTTAGATATATTCTTTTTATAACTCATGTACATTATCTATGATTTTCTTTTAGAAACTTCTTAGATATTATTTGATATTTTTGTATAATTGCGTTTGGATTGTGATAGAATCATTGAAGAGAAAGGTTCATAACACACTTGTTGTCCTCTCTTACTATTCATATAATTTTTTTGAATTTAAAATGTTTTGTTCTCATATCCTATGTAAATTTAATATTATAAATTCTAGGATAGACATTTTAATTTTATTTTTTTCATTTTTTGATGGGGCATAGAGCTGATTTGAAGGGATTCAATTGTACATATTTAATTGTAAATTAACATATTGCGAGTCAATCTCTCAAGTTATTCGTAGTAGTACAGGTCTTTCTCGGAGTTGGTATCAATTATCAAAGCTAGCATTTTGTGGGTATGTTTTAAATCCTTGAAGTCTCAATACAGAAGGGCACAAGTTATGGTGCATAAACTATGTTTATGCACCATGCATAAATACTCCAGATTGCTTAGTGCACCCCCCAGAAGCACTAAAAGTCCTAATTTAAAAACTCTAACCTTTTAGTTCTCTTGCTGATCAGCCCCCGCCAATTTTAGACAGTTGACATGAGATTAAGAGGCCACCAATGTGCTTACTGTTGGGAAGTTGCCGTTACACCTTAAATAACCATTTCGCTAGTCCTGACCTGGTTTTTAGTCCCAACTATGTGTTGTAGTCAGTTACTTGATTCAACCTCTTTTCATCTCTGTTAGTTGTCTATTTATGCACATTCGTCACCATTCTTTGTATTTGAGTTTTGAGCATTGTGCCTCTAGTCTGTATCATATCCAAGAAGGTGCATCGGTATTGCATTTAACTGTTTTTGGTTAGGTTCGATTTTGAGGCACTTGTTTTGGTTTTTTATGGTAGGAGTCTACAAATTAGACCCCAATATCATTTGTTTTCTCGAACAACCACTCTATCACATTGGAAAAATTTGCAGCAAAGAATTGTATGGATTGGCAAGCAGCTACTAGTACTTGTCTACAAGGTACATCGCTAGACTAAACTAGACACAAATGAAATTAAAGACAATTGTTATTCTAATATTGATTTAATTCACACGACCCCTCAAGGTATGAAAAACCTCAAATAATTTCAAAGTTCATCTTTTCTTGTTCCATCCACTTTCAAACTCAATTACGTTTCCTTAACATGTGTCTATACTCTATGGTTTTTAAATGAGAGCAATTTATTCAATTACCTTTTTTCCATTGGTATTACCTACTACCGACTACTATTTGAGCAAAAAAAATAAATTTGATGTCTATTAAGTAGAGGTACTTAAATAAGCATCCTCTATCTCTCCATAGGATTCGCACCTTTAAATATTTAAATAATTAAAATATACTGATATAGATATAAAGTTATTGGTTGATGATATAAAATTATTAGTAAGTCTCATTTAGTAAGATCTTTAAAGTTATTGGGTTGGAGAGATTGCCTATTGGGTATTACTAATATTAAAAATATTATAAATGAGTGATGTGACCAAAATGCCCCTGTTCGTTACTTAAGTAGCGGTCACTTCCCATAAACACCGTGCAATTATAACGTCCGCTACTTAAGTATCGAACAATATTTTTCATTTTTTCTATAAGTCACGGATAGATATTTTGGTCATTTCGTAGAGCACACGAGTAAACCATAAAGTGACAAAAGTAATTTTCATACATAGGATCCAACTAATTACCCAAAATTAAATTTTCCCTTTGTGTATGCTCTAAGGTACTTACTTAATATCATTAATTTCACTATTGGTTTCTCTTCTTCGTACTTTAAATTGATTGATAACATCATCAAAGGATTTTAGTAATCAAACTTCTTTATGGGTGGTTTTTTTTTTTTTTTACAAATTCTTTGTGGGTGCTGTTTTTAGAGAGTGGGGTAGTTATTTTATTTTACAAAATTATAAAATTAAAATAATAAAAATAAAAACTGGAAAAAGGGTAAAATGTTATAAGATATAAACATTAATTACTATATATTTAAAAATATTATAAGTCAAGATAATATTTTCACAAATCACAATGTAACTTACACTCTCTTAAATGTAATTTCACCAATTATATAAATAAATGGATTTTGAGTAAAATTTATTACTAAACACATCTTATTTTATGAAACAGGTTTGTAAACTAAAATAATAAGTTATATAAATTATTGTAAAAAAAAAATTATATAAGTTAGATTATTTGTATTGCCAAACACACATTTATTGTATTATTATTTATTTTAAGAAAATACTAACTAATATTTCGGGACATTGATTAAAGATATGGCAAAAAAAATTGAAATTTGTGTATTCTTTTTTATAAAATATATATAAAATAGAGTAAACTACACTACATTTTCTTGAAAGATGCTTAAATTACACTACCATTCTCTTTTATGTTAAAATATACACTCTACTCCATTCTTATATAAAATATATTAAATAAGTTTCATTTTTCTCCTTTTTTTTTTGAACAAGCAAAAATGGAACTTATATATTAATGACAAGTTCTGACCAGCACAAGGCGTGCTAGCTAGAACCCCAAAAGTCTACACAGAGTCAAACACCAGCTAACCAGTGCCCATACAAATCAAGGGTCTTGACCACCACATGTGTGAATTTATACCAAGATTTACATTATAAGCTTTCATCCATCAAAGGGAATGAACCAGGACTTTTTCTAGCAATTGAAAGACCGTAGATTCCTTCGCCTTAAAAATTCTATTGTTTCGTTCATGCCAAATCACCCAGATACAACATAGCAAGAGCAATTGCATGAAAGAGCAGCGTGCTCGGGAACCGCCTGTTGAATAGGTAAACTGAAAAAAATGATCATGAAGCACTAACGGATCAGGTGAGGAGATACCAACCCAAGATCGAACAAGACTCCACAAGGGTGCAAACACCGGACAGGAAAGGAACAAATGATGTGCCGTCTCCACACCCCCACAGCCAGTCACACACAGGGTTGCATCAGGGGGAATAATGTGTCGTCTCACCAAGTTGTCTTTAGTTGGCAGTCTGTTGCGAAGTAACCGCCAAGCCATCACTGACACTTTCAGAGGAACATGTTGCCAAATTAAATCTGATGTAGCCGCCGTATCGTGGTCATCCAGCGCAGTAAGAGTTTTATACGCACCACGAACAGAGAAGCCACCATCTTGGTCATACCGCCACACCCATCGGTCAATAACATCGGCCTGCAAAACAGAGTTAGCAAGAACACTTCTAAACTCTCCCAACAACTCCTCCTCCCACGCCCACAATTGATGACGCCACGCCCACGCCGCCCCACCCTCTCCCCATCCTAACTCACTCATCTCCGCCACCGTACACGACCGATGAAGAGACAAATCATAAAGGCGCCTAAATCTCACACAAAAAGGCACCCCTCCTAACCACGTATCTGATCAAAAGAACGTCTCAGCCCCATTTTTCTCCCTTGAAAGAAGCTTAAATTTCATTTCTCTCCCCACTTATATTAAAAGTTTAAAATCGAGATTTCATTCTTTTAATAAAACTTCATTTTAATATATACAAAACTTGAATAAATTACTAAAATCGATTGAAAAAATATTTTATATTAAATTTTATAATCTAAAATAGTAAAATTAATGATAAAACATTTTAAAAAGGATTTTTTTTTTTTTTTACTTTTTACCATAGAACATTAGAAAAGTGACTTAAAATTAATTGTTTTCGGTGTATGACTTTCTTTTTTTTTTGTGAAAATATGACAAGTTTGCTTGTTGTATTAATAATAAAGAAAGTAAGTACAGAGAGATAGGGAAAGGGGGAGTTTGACAATCAATCTTATCATCTGAAATGGCTGCTGCTTCGAGTATCGCTGGAGGAACAGCCCTTACCCTCCTCAACTGCTTCTCTTCTTCTTCTTCTTCAGCTCGATGTCGAAGAACTCGTTCTCGTTCTGTTACAATGGCCGTATCCACCGACCCGAAACCCAAGACCGACAAACTCATTCTCCGTAACTCCGAAGAAGCTTTCGCCGCTGCCAAGGTTGGTTGGTTTCCTTTTTTCCTTCTTTGTTGTTTTTGAACATCTTTCTATCTATCTATCTAATGGAGAATCGATTTCATTTGATATTATTATTATTAGGAATTGATGCCTGGAGGTGTTAACTCTCCCGTTCGTGCCTTCAAATCAGTTGGCGGACAACCCATTATCATTGATTCCGTCAAAGGATGTCGCATGTGGGACATTGACGGCAACGAATACATTGACTACGTTGGTTCTTGGGGTCCTGCAATTATTGGTCATGCTGATGGTCAGGTTTGATGCACCTTATCATATTTCCCTATTTGCCCCTTCAATTATTCTCCTTCTGTTGGCTGTTTTTCAATTTCAATTATTACAATAGGTGCTTGCTGCTCTGGCTGAAACAATGAAGAAAGGAACCAGCTTTGGTGCACCTTGTCTTCTCGAAAACACTCTAGCTGAGATGGTTATTGCTGCAGTTCCCAGCATTGAAATGGTTAGGTTTGTTAATTCCGGCACAGAGGCATGCATGGGCGCACTCCGTCTGGCCCGTGCTTATACTGGCAAGGAGAAGATCATCAAGTTTGAGGGCTGTTATCACGGCCACGCGGATCCTTTTCTTGTTAAGGCAGGCAGTGGAGTTGCCACTCTAGGACTTCCTGATTCCCCTGGTGTTCCTAAAGCTGCCACTAATGAAACCCTTACGGCCCCCTTCAATGACTTTGCTGCTGTTGAGAAAATCTTTGAGGCCAACAAAGGAGAGATAGCCGTAGTTTTCCTTGAACCTGTTGTTGGAAATTCTGGTTTCATTACACCTAAACCTGATTTTCTTAGTTCCTTGCGCAAAATCACCAAGGAGAACAATGCCCTTCTCGTGTTTGATGAAGTGATGACTGGATTTCGTTTGTCGTATGGAGGTGCTCAAGAATATTTTGGCATAACTCCTGATATAACAACCCTGGGGAAGATCATTGGAGGTGGTTTGCCAGTAGGTGCATATGGAGGGAGGAGGGATATTATGGAGACGGTGGCTCCGGCTGGACCTATGTACCAGGCTGGGACATTAAGTGGGAACCCTTTGGCAATGACTGCAGGCATACATACTCTGAAGCGTATTAAGGAGCCAGGAACTTACGAATACTTGGACAACATTACAGGCGAACTTGTTCAAGGCATCGTTGAAGCTGGTAAGAGGGCGGGGCATGCAATATGTGGTGGGCATATAAATGGGATGTTTGGGTTTTTCTTCACAGAAGGACCCGTTTACAATTTTACAGATGCAAAAAAGAGTGACACTGCCAAGTTTGCTAAGTTCTTCTGGGGTATGTTAGCAGAAGGTGTCTATTTGGCACCTTCACAGTTTGAGGCTGGGTTCACAAGCTTGGCACATACTTCTGATGACATCAAAAAGACTATTGCTGCAGCTGAGAAGGTCTTTAGGGAGATCTGAGTGTTCAATTTTGTCTTATTGCTACTTGAGTTTTTGAAACATCGATTTTTATAGTTTTGTAGGTTAAATTAGACCAATGTATTGTATTATTATGGCAGTTTTCATTATAATCTGTATCATTACCGCTTCCTGTATCTATATCTAGTTGGTGTATTGTTTTAACGTGTGATGTAATTCTCTTGAATTTGGAATTGTAAGCGTTTGAATCCATTGTTTGACCTATAATTCTTGCATCTTCATGTTAAACTCCTGCTACTCTACTGTGTTTATTCATGCATCATATACATCTTTGTGGGACGAGCCTGTTTGGAAATCCAGTAGTCTGCCACCACTGCATGTTCAGTCACTGCTACAAAGTGTAGCATTTAGGTACGGTGAATTCTTCGGCACATATTAATGCATACTAATACATGTCCAAATAAGATGTGTATCAAAGTGTTTACCTTTAGGTAAACATGGTTTTTAACAAAACCAAGCAAATACGACATCATTCTCTTTTATCCATGTTTGCAACCTTTCGCAATTGTGTGGGCAAGAAATTGAAACTATCTTTCAGTCTTGGCAGTCTATAACCCGTTGTAAGTTTTATAAATATGTTAACTAGTGTAAATCATATTATCATCGGGTCTCTGTAAACTCGGCTTTGTCTTCTAAACTATGTAAATTTCTTTATTTTCTATTATCACACCAAACGGCAGTGTCAATAATAATAATAATAATAATAATAATAATAATAATTAGTTTGTATATTATTTTAAGGACTCTTCAGAAAGGCCAACTAGTGTGAAGGCGCTGGGAAGGTATATCAAAACAATAATATGCCCTTGCTATCAGAAAAATAAAATTAAAAAAATCATATGCCAATGTATATGATTTTTTATATTCTTCTTATTTTTCTTAAATGTGAAACGACACAGTGCCTTTTCAGTATTTTTGGGGTTACAGTTTCACCATATATCCTGTACAACCTTCCAATGCATATTAGAAACCAAACAAAATGAACCAAAGCAACATAGGGAAAAATATATTTAATTATGTTGAACCTCTAATAACTATATAACAAATACTAACAAAATTGTTAAATTACAACCTCAAATGTATCACAACCTTCGCACATAATGTATAGTGCAGTTAAATTAAATTCGGTCTTTATACAAAATGTGGGTTTTAATCTGCAGCCTCTGTCAAGATGGTCTGTGTGGGCTTCGGCAAGCCGGTCACACAAAAAGTCCAATGTAAGCTGAAATATCAGAACAATGAGACTGGTTAAAAAAATGGTAGAATCAACAGTAGTGCATATAACTGGTATGTTGTCATTTAAATTTGTAAGAATTATATAAAGGTACAAGTTACTATAAATCTATAATCAACATCAGAGCATCCAATGACCTATCAGGAGAGATGGCACTATCATTATTGAGATCCCACATCAATAAATGACAAGGTCCAAATAGCCCTTATAAGTTATAAGTTATAAGGCTAGGGCAATCCTCACCCATTGAGTTGAGCTAAGTTTTTGGGATTGAGTGATTGACTTAGGAATAACTTAAGTTCTAAGATAATGGCGTTGTGATTTCTCAAAAGAACAAGTTTGTGACCCTTCTATCCTATGGATTCCAATGCCATATTGCTCCCAAGTTAGGATGCGCCTCTTTTATAGACCCATAGAGGTACAGAAAATTAGTTGGAATACTAAATCATCTCACTGTAACTCGTCCAGATTTTTTTTTTTAACAGTTAGTGTGGTAAGTCAGTTTCTTAGTTCTCACAATGAAGGACACTGGGTTGGGATGTTATAATTCACATTCTGAAATATATCAAAGGAGCATCAAGGAAAGGTCTCTTTGTAAGAAGATAAAGATCATAATTGAATCATGGGATATTCTAAAATATATTAAAACAAGTCTCTTGTATGAATATAAAGGTCATAGGTGAATCATGGGATATTCAGATTTCATATGCAAGATGGGCAAGCTACCCAAAGAAATTGGAGATCCGCTTATGGATATTTTCTCATTGTTGGTGATGATATCGTTTCTTGGAAGAGCAAGAAACATATGGTTGTGACGTCAAGTGCAAAAGTAGATTATCTAGTCATGGCTTCAGCCACTTCTGAACTTTCATGACTCGATCAATTCGTTAAAAAACTGAGGTGTGGGGATGTTTCAGAGGACACTCAGGTCTGATAATTAGGTTGCCTATTGCCTCAATTTCAGTATTCCATGAGGACCAAACAAAGAGATAGATTATTATTTCGTTAGGGAGAAAATGTCTTCACCATGTTATTGAGGGATCTTTGGATTGATTTTATAAATGAACCAAAATGTATACCAGAGATATAATTTGAGGTCTATCCCTCTGTAACACTAAAACATAAAACAAGATAAAAGTGTATAGAGAAGAAAAATAAGTGCTGAACTCCTCCCTCAGGCACAATGCTAGCCTACGCCTTTTCCAAAATATTCAATAACCCCACTGTTCCCCTTTCCACTCTTTTTATAACCACCTCTCTTCATTGCAACACCATCCTACCCAATTCTCCACCACTCTTTTTATTATTTCCTATCTTACCCACCTAACAACTGTATTCTAACATCACCCCTTAAGCTAGCTTTTGGGGTTGATTTAGGACTAACCCAAATTCTAAGAATCATTATAGCATTGAGGTTGAGGCCCAGATAAGAAAAAACTGACGCTCTTTATGTTTTGCAACACTAAGATAGTCGAATAGGATTTCCTCTTTTATTGGTGAGAAGACATGTCCTTTTGGTCAAAAATATGAGGTCTATTTAAAGAATATGATGAATATGTGTTGGGTCGTATTTTTATTAGAGTAATTTTAATGAAAAAGGTTGGTCCAACAAAATAAGGAATTAATGTTAAAATGACAGGTGTCATTGGTTTATTGCTGAAAGCGTCATCGAAGTCTATGGTTCGATTAAGCGAATTCGAATTGCTATGAGAAAGTTTGGTAGTTAAGTCTTTTTGGTGATTCGCATCGAAGTCAAAGGGTCAACGCGAGATTCGAAACAAAAAGAATTGAGATGTGGACCAAAGGATCAAGGCCCAAAGGAATCCGGAGCCAAGCCCAAAATGTAAACGCGCCATGCAAGGATACGAAGTGGAAGAACGTGGGTTCGAAGATCAAATTTGGACCGTCAAGATGATCAGAAGCAGTTAAATTTTCATCGAAGTATAAATAGAAATTCCTTAGAAGGAATCGAGGTCGCAAAACTGTTTTACAAAACTTCTCTGAAAATTCTAAGTATTCAAGCGTTAGAAAGAAAGGAATTCTGAAGAGAACAATGTACGGTTTGTGAACCACCTTTATTGTATTCAACTTTACAATTAATGCTATTTACTTTACTGCAATTTACTGCAATTGTTATTATCTTTTGTTTGGAGTTTGTTGAATTGAGGCGATTCGAATCAACCTACTCTATCTTTTTCGTTAAGAAGACTAAAACCACAAGTGTTTGTTGAACTTTGATGAACACTGAAACCATTTTCTCACAACAAACAAGCATAAAATTGTCCTGAGATTCCTAGTTTGATCTCGCAAGTTTAAATACTTAGAACTAGCGCTTGTTTACCATTTTTCAGTGTAAACAATATGTTAACCACAGATTTATTGGTCGATTTTAGTTTTTTATTTGTAGCAAAGCATACAATAAATGCCTCCAAAGGTCAAAAGATGATGCAACGTATCACCTTTGAAGGGAAAAAAACAGGGAGAAATTCTGCTTCAGTTATGTAATTTAAGCACAAACCATAAGGTTTAACTTCTATGAAGAACAGAAATTCTCCGCGTAAACAAGGAGCTACACTTTTTGCATAAACGTTACTCTATACGGTTTAAGACATTGAGTTTTCTAAAAATTTGAAAAGATGTTAAACACTAGAGCAACATATATGAAAATATGAAGGTAACTTCTTTGAGAGCAAAAAGTGGTCAATCCCTTATCTATGATGGACAGTTTTTCTTCTGTATAAAAGTTAGATCCTAGAGCATACTAGTCATTTTAGTCTGACAGTGAAAAATACAAAACCAGTAGATATCTATAAAGACTAAAATAAACCCATATAATCCATAAATATGCACTGAACTACTGATATGGAGCTAGGCAGCTCAAACTTATAGCCTCAAAGCTCTTACACAAGTTCAAATTTAAATAAATAAACCACCTTTTTACTCTTCAAAAGTCGCTAAATCAAGAGTGATGACAAAGGGAGGAAATATATGTACCTCGCCAGCTTTGGATAGTTGAAGTTTACAACGAGCACAGTATATGAGAGTGTGAGTGTCCTTAAGCTCTCCTTGCTTACAAACAGGACACCAAATCTGTTTTCCGCGTGTCTATTAATTAACAATTTACAGGATGAAAAATCAGAGAGTATACTCAAATAATATGAAAAATGAAAGGACTTAGCAAGATACCTTATCTGCATTTAAATCCATATGCTCGTAAACTGCACGAGCCAAGTAGTTATCCACTTCATCTTCCCAAGTATCAATTGCAGCTTCTAAAGCAACAGGGAGGTAGGAAAATGTTGATGTTATTGTGTATATAAAGTTAACACAAAGATAGCACAACACATACAAGTTTCTATCTATCTAACTAGTAAGTAACTAGCACCTTGGTAAAATATTTCTTGCATTTGAAGCAGTATCTCTTGGCAATCATCCTGGTATGTGGTATGAGGAGCTTGGTCGTTCCATAAGAGATCATCATTATCATTATGATTATGGTGTTTGATAATTTGATGGAATTCATGGGATACAATATCCCGGAATGCAATATCCAAGTGATCCTGAATGCAATAGTGGAGGTGTTGTGTTGATTAATTAATTATTTAGAATTAAAGAATAAGGGAGAGTGAAAATGATAAAATAGATAGATAGAAAGATACCTGATGAAGGTTGTGTGAGGTTGGGGGCGAAGAGGAAGACCTACATTTCCAGAGCAAGCGAGTTCTGTCCTCTCGCACCCTTTTCAAGCAATTCTCTCTCAACTGCGCACCAGTTTCAATTATTATTGTTAATCGATTTCAATCATTATGAATGAAATCAAATCAAAGAATCCCTAAGTAACAAATAGTATTACCTTTTGTTTCCAGAATTGGTAATTGTTGAATTCAGAATCGGATTTTAAAGATGGTCGCCGCATCGTCGTGGTATTGGTCTTCTTCTTCTCACATGATGGTGGCGATGATGATGACTCCGTCGCAGTGCCTTCCTCCATCTCCCGCCAATGCGTATAGCTTCCACTTCCTATCCTACAGTTACTCCCCTCTTCCCAAATCGATCAAATTATAAATAAATAAAAATAAAAACAAACATGAATTTATTTATTTTATTTCGTTAAGCAAAGAATATCCAATCGTAAAATTATACTGTCAAAAATATAAAATGATAATAATACTAGTAGTAGTTTAAAGTAGTGGTATTGTTCTACAAGTAGAATGGCAAAAAGTTTTCGCAAGCATAACTTACAAAGGATATTGTATACAGTATCTGTTGTGTTTCAATGTTAATTGATTAAGTCTCAAATTGACTATGTATGAAAAAATGTTGGATTTATAAGAGTTGTGATCCATTAATCTAACACCTTAAGGTTTTAGGTGGAGATGTGGTGTCAAAGTTTCTTGTGGTCTTAGAGCATTGACTCATAGTGTTTCTCCGAGCTTCCCCGGACCCCCGAAAGTATGTAACATTTAAATTTGAACTTTAATACTCAGATTTATTCACTTTAAAAAATAAAATTATAACCACTGTACTACTTCATTAAAAAAAAAGAATTGCAATGAAAAAAATATTATATTCTACCTTTGCTAAAATAAAAAACAACATGATATCAAAATTTAGCTATCTTACTCGTTGAATTATATGATATCTTTCATGGTCACGTCTTAGATAAAGATATAGAATTCGATACACTACTATTCTCACTCTCTTCAGTGTATCAATCTCATTGATTGTCCCAACATTGGTTTTATGTTCATGTTGTTTTAATCCAAAATATTAAATAGTTGCTTTATCACAACAATTATACTAATGTGCAGATTTTCTAGTTAAACTTGGTGCTTCATTATACGTTGGCCTCTCCATTCATGCTTCTCATCCGGATGACATGTTAGAGTTTCTCAAAAGCGATGCAATTGGCCATCGTGAATAGTTCCCTTAGTCGTGTTTTCCTTTTTTATTTTTCTTTTTTAATTAGCCTTGTAACAAAAAAATAGTATTTTTCTTTTAATTTTATAAATGTTACTCATCACAAATACTGGAAAATGGAGATTACGATATTTCTATAGATATTCTACGATGACTATAGAAAATATTAGGTTCTCATCACAATTCTTAATATATACTTGGTATGTTATTTGTGACTTCAACTCTTACTTTTTTCATAAGAGAATATAAGTGAGACCAGTTGAACAACCATAACGGAACATAAACAACTTATATAAGGTTGTTATTGACGTTGAACTTATTGATAGTGGAATAGAGGAGCATATGAATTTGTGGGAGAGCCCGACGATAATTTAGTAGCTTATATATTCTAGAAGTTAATATTTACCTTGTAATATGTGAGTACTTAGGACTCCCTTCTATAATCGATCAAAGCAATAGGATTACCTTCAAATTCATCAAGAATAGATTACGCCAAATTTTTTATCAATGGAATATAAAAGTATTAACAAAAGACAATAGAAAAGTGATAATCATGATGTATATTGTTGCTTTGTTCAAATCTTAAGAAAAATGACCAAAAAAAAAACACGGTATACATATTTTGTGAGAATATGTGTCCAAAATAAAGTATGTAAGTATGATTTTTCTTTTTTGCACAAAGTTCTGGTCAGTTTGGTTTCACGACTCACAGATATTAGACAAATTTTAAGACTCAATAAAATTTAGGTAAATACTTGCATATCACTCTTATGCCAATAATGATAGTTGAACCCACACCCTTATAGATGCGATCAATTCCTTACCAACCGAGCCAACCTTTATCGACTTTAAATGTGTTTTTCAAGTATTATTGGTTCAAAATTAATGCATGTATAATATTTATGTTTGAAACCATTTTCTTAAATGCATATGTCACAAAATATAATCAGTTTGAATCATATTAATCGGAAGTACTTTTAGGGTCTGTTTGGTTCGGGGGTTTTGGAGGGGAGGGGAGGTGAGAGAATAATTTTTATTAATTGTGTTTGGTTCAATTTTTAGGAGGGGAGGGGAGAGGAAGAGAGCAAAACACCTCAAAAAGTCAATTTTTACTTCCCCCCAAATTGGAGGGATTTGGAGGGGAGGTGAGGTGTGCAATAAATTCTTTTATTATTTTGACCAAACTATCCTCATTTTTAATGTTAATTGTCAAAAGTACCCTCTTATTATTTTCATGCCTATACATTAGGTTACTATTTTTTCTTTAATAAAAGAACATTACGTTGTCACTGTTCCAATTTTTTTTAATAAAAGAACATTACGTTGTCACTGTTCCAATTTTTTTTAATAAAAGAACATTACGTTTTTTTGTTTTTTGTTTTTAATAAAAGAACAGTATTCCACTTTTTCCACTCTTCTATGTATTTGTTTTATAATATTTTGTGTCACTTTTTTTTTCTTCTTTTTTTAACATATATATATATAAAATATATTGGGAGGAATCAAATTACACATGTATAAAATTTGAATAATGTTACATCGTTCAATATACATTACATTTTTCTTTTGTGTGGTATTTTTTTTTAGGTTTAATCATCATTTTCGTCCCTGTAAGTTCGCAATTTTTTGGTTTTAATCCCTGTATCTCTTTTTGTTGCAAATCAGTCCTTATATGTTCATATCTTTTGGTTTTAGTCCCTCAAAACTAAAATCCGTAGGAAAATCCACAGGAAACAAACGAATTTTCTTGCATATTTTCCTGCGGATTTTAGCTTTAGGGACTAAAATAAAAAAGATTTGCACATGCAGGGACTAATTTGCAACAAAAAAAATATACAGGGACTAAAACCAAAAATTCATGAACTTACAGGGACGAAAATGATGTTTAAGCCTTTTTTTTAAAAGTATGTGTTATTTGTTTTGATGTAATAATAATTAATAAAGAGATATTAGTTTTTAAGATTTTAAGGGTAAAAAAGTAAATTATTTTTAAAATACCTCCCCTCCCCTTGTGAACCAAACATATATTTAATTAAAATACATCACCTCCCCTACCCTCTTTTGAACCAAACATATATTTAATTAAACTACCTCCCCTCCCCTCCCTTCCCCTCCCCTTCATTAAAATCCCTCCCCTCCCCTCCCCTTATTTGAACCAAACAGACCCTTAAGAGACGGCTTTTAAAATATTAAAATACATGCATTGTATGTGACATTGTATGCATTTGTCTCTATATCTATTTTTTTATTTCTCGTAACATATTTAAAAAATACACATAAAATTCAAATGATAGTGCATTACTATATTTGACATCAAAACTTTGATATACAGATATCATTATATTTACCAAAAAGGGTAAAATTATAAAGAGTGACAGAAAGGGGACAAATTGAAAATTGAACATTTTGGCCAAATATATTAAATATTAAGGACAGATTGAAAATTGAACATTTTTGGCCAAATATATTAATTATTGAGTCCAATTCCGTGAGTCATCGAGTATGGTTTTTTGAATAGTCGTGAGTGATAATTAGGGTTGGGAATAGGCCATGCCATGCCATGCTTTGACAGGCCTGAGCCTGGCCTATGATTTTTCTTCAAGCCTAAGCCTGGCCTACGGCCTATCAAATGCTATTTTTTTTGCCTGGCCTGGGCCTTGTTAAAGTCTGGCCTGGCCTTGTAGCCTGTTTAAAAGCCTGCATTACATAAATGCCTCCATGTAATCTTTTTAAATAGGCTAATTAAATACGCCTTGAAGCCTATTTCACATTTAAATTTTTATAATTTCTACAATGTTAAGAAAAAGCTTATAAAACTGTTAGCACAATAGTTAATAGCTAATAAAATAGAAATACGATTACGACAAAGTCTATTAAGTATGTCATAATACAAATTGTTTCTTAAGCACTAATGTTAATCGGTGTAGTCGGCAACAACCAAAATATACACCATAAGTTAGCAAAACACTAGATCTTCAAATCCAGACTCTTCAAGTGTAAGGAAAACACATCTAAAATCCTTAGCCTAACATCAAATCCTTAGCCTAACATTAAAAAAAATATTATATAAATAATATTTATTAAATTAAATATACATAGGCCGGCCTAATAGGCTTAATAGGCTTTTTTAAAAGCCTAAGCCTGGCCTATTTATCTAAATAGGCTTTTTTCAAAGCCTTAACCTGCCATTTTTACTAAACATGTCATGCCATGTCATGCCTAAGACATGTCATGCCGAAGGCCCATGGAGGCCGCCTGACCTATTCCCAACCCTAGTGATAATTCCAAGTGTTTCTTATGTTATCACTAGGATCAGCCTAATATGGTATAAAGCTTAAACTAAATTTTGAAACGGGGTCTTTTTTGATTATCACGTTAGTCACACATTTTGTAGAAGGATCTAAATAGTTTTTTGGGATGAGTTTATAATGAGTTTGTTTAAAGAATATACCATCTTTAGATTGAAGAAATAGTGTTAGAGTAGATTGGCGGATATAATAATAATAATAATTGTGAACCAAATGAACGAAGAAATAGTTTTATAGTAGCTCATTTATAGTCTCTATTTTGTTTGAAAAATATAGACGTGTTTGGTAATAAGTTTTTTAATTAGTTTATAGTATTTTTGAGATACTATTAAAATCAGCATATGAACTCATAGTTTATAGGTTTTTTTTTGTTTTTTTACCCCTATTATTTTCAATTTATTATTTATTATTTTTTAAATATAATAACTATCCACCAACCATGTACTTTTATATCATTTTGTATCATAACAATTAAATTTGTCAAACATTTTAATTTTAATGTAATAACTTTTCAACTATAAATTATCAATTATCAGTTATAAGTTATTTTTTTAGCTATTATCTAATTTATTTATAGTTTAATTTTATCCGGTTAACTACCCGATCCATGGATGATGATCCACCTATCGGAGTTTAGTTATGATTAATGATTAATTAAATATTTAATAATATAGTAATATTAAAGCAGTCAAACAAAGAAGAGGGCGATGTGTTTCTTGTGATGACCTCCTCCTGGGGTTGGTTTGTATCTTGAGATTCTTTTCTCTCTCTCTCTAAGTAAGAAATAAAGAAAGATGTTAGAAAACTTTCAGCCACCGGAATCTGCTGCCACTGCGGTGAAGCGCTATGCTCCACCCAATCAGAGGTATTATTCATCATTCCATTCTATTGCCTTTCCTTTCTCATTTTTGTTTGTAACAAACAATAATTGATTATTGTTTATGATGCAGGAACCGTTCTACCAACAACAGGCGCAAATCATCATCTGGTTTCTTTCTTTCTTTCTTTCTTTAATTGATTTTCATTTTCCCGTGTACTACTGTGTTTGCTTTCTTTACTTTGTGCTCAGTCCCTCCTCCTTCTTACACACCAACTACTAGTTATTAGCTGCATTCTCTATAATATATTATTATTATTATTATTATTATGTCAAAATGGGGTTGGCTGGGTGCTTAGCTTATTATGCCAATGGAACAAATCTCCACTCCAATTCTCTTCTGGGTTTGTGGGTGGGAGGGACACTACCTGTATTGCAACACAATGTTAACAATTCCCAGGAACAAACACCACCACTGTTCCATACTTACTTCACTCCTTTCAATGCCCAACTTCATAATCATTTTCACCCACACTTCAGAAAATGTAAGCTGGTTTTCTGAGTTCAATTGCTCAACAAATTCACAATAAGTGGAACTGCATCCCTTAAACTCTATCTTAATAATTAGATCCACTTTCTCCACGTATGGGTGAAATTTATCTCTATATATCTTCATAAAAATTAGAGGCCCCCCCTAACATAGACCTTGTTAAAACATCCTTTCTTACGTACATTAACCAGTGGCGGAGCCAGAAAATTTATTAAGTCTGGCCAAAATCTAAGTTTTAAACATAAATCTCAGTTTTTCCACTGAAAAATCTCAGTTTTTAACAAAATATATCAGTTTTGCCCTAAATTAATCCCTAAAAATTCCAATTTTGCCCTAAACTAACCCTTAAAATACCAAAAATTTTGGGCCGAGCCCGGGCAAGTGCTCAGGCTGGCCGGGCCTTTGTCTCCGCCCATAAACCAAACTAACACCCAATTTTTGTTTACATGAAAAATGTTGGGGCCAAAAGTAAAATTTTAAAACCATAAACATTATTAAAAAAGAGCTATAGTCTGAGCTAAAATACTGAATCAGTGGGGGTCCAAGGCACCTGTTGACTCATGATAACAGTGTTGGCTTCAGCCTTCAGGCATGGTCTTATAGGAAAGTAAAAGAAATTTCATGAGGATAACTGTTTGTTACTCTTAGTCATCTGATCTGTGTGAAATAAGTGGTTGAAGTAGGGAGTAAGTCTTTATGCTCTTGGTGCTAGTGGACTTCTTCCTCCTTCTTTTATTTGTAATGCATGTATTAATTATTTCTCATTTACATAATTGATAGCGAGAAATGGCAAAGCTTTTGTTCGTTTCTAATTTGTACATGTTGTTTGGTTTCTATCAAATTCTGTAGATCGGCTTGATCGAACAAGCAGTGTTGGTAGTGATGTAGAAAAGAATCAAGTTTCTTCTTCAAGAAACATTCAAGTTCCAGATCATGGAGATGCTAGCAGCAGTTCTATTCTCAATGAGAATCATTATTCAAGATTAATTGCTTTAGATGGTTGTAGTAGCAGTGCAGCTTCCCAGCTTCTCAGTGATCGTGAGTCTACCCTACCTTTTGTTTGTGAGAACTTGTATGTGTTGGGTTATTAAATTGAATATTCTTAATTCTTTAGGTTTTCTCATTAGAATTGAATATTCTTAGTTCTTTAGGTTTTCTCATTAGAACAGACTATAATAAGCATGACAAATAACTTCAATTGGTTTGCATATGATTGTGATATGCAGATTTTAGGACTTTGGGAATATGTTGATCACGATGGTTTGTTTGGGCTTTTCCATGGGAAAGGGATGCCTAAGACCAGCTTTTAGTTTTATTTAACATGATTTGTGCTCTTCATTCTTTATGAATTCCCGAACTAATTTTTTTTGTCGTGCTGATTAAGTTTTCTTGAGATGATAGCCCACTCTCAGCTCTAATTATTTTTTTTTTAACATTATTGGGAATTGTTTTGCTTATAATATGTCTTGCTTTTACATGGCTGCATACCTTTATTTCATTAATTGTTCTGTTGTCTTTCGTATTTCAACTACTTAGCACAAATCAGAATTAAATGCATTACAGACAATAGAGAGAGAGAGAGAGGGGGGGGGGTGGGGGGGGGTGTTCATTTTCTGCTAACGGTTTATGTCAAATTGTCAATATCACTGCCACTGGTTAACATTATTTCTCTGTTGTCCATGGATTTCTGTTTCCAGGTTGGACAGCTGCAATACAATCCTACAATAATCCCAAAGATTCATCTGGTTAGTGGATAATCATCGAAATTACTAGCTTGTAAAACTATGAAATGATTCAAACTACTGTTGCAGCGATTGACCAGTATTTAATTTTTTTTGTGTGTGTGTTTGGCCGGCAGTTCTTTCTATAATTTACTAATTACTATAAGCATGGTAACTAGATATGTTCAAAAGTGATATATCACGCGATTGCAATAATTATGAGATTTTGGTGACTAAAGACTTCCTGAAATATGTTGTTCACTTGTTTCTTATACAGTTCATTAGTGTTTGAGGATTCATCTCAACCACATGCAGTATCAGTAATTTAGCCTTTTATACGTGATTTATAATTACATTTAGTCCAAAGTGTTTTGGTATAGTTCAAGCTGAGAGGACTTATTAAGTTAGCCTTTCATATCAATATTCTTTTAGCTACAGCGTCATTCTTTAATTAGCTTTGTGGTGTTGAGCCTTTTAGTTTCTATATTGCTGTTGGGATGTCTTGTTTTATTCATTTTTCACACTTGTAAGCATATATTATATGGAGCATTGATATCATGAATAGCCGTCGTAAATGCAGTGATAGACTGATAGTAGATTATGTATGCTGCATATACTCTGTTAGGTATGTGCATGATCTATGCTTATTAAGTGATAGACAGATAGTAGATTATGTGCGCTGCATATACTCTGCTGTTAGGTATGTGCATGATCTATGCTTATTAGTTTTCTTTTCTTAACAATTTCACATTTCAGAAAAACCAGTTATGTATTCTGGTGGGGCATCGGTTTGGACTCAGTTCAGACTCCCTCATCAGGTAAGCTTTATATTAATCTTATTATAAAGAAAAAAATCTTTTTATTAAATCTCCTTTCCCTCCTCCCTCTTGCCTTCTAAATCTAACGTGATAATTTTAATGTATATTTTACTGCAGATTATGTCACCGGCTCCGAGTGTTTCCTCTTCTGTGTCACAGCTGGACTTCCTGGGAGAACTTCGTCGCCAGATGCACACTGGCAATCCTAGTTTCAGCACATGATGGATGACATGAATTTTATAATCAAGCTCTTGTCTGTTTGTGACTTTATAATCAAATTCTTGTCACAGCCGAATGCTTTAAGAACACTTTACTTGGCTACCTGTTTGTGATTTTGTAACGTTGGTATGTCAAACTCGCTATGCAATATATGCAAGACAAAATCAGAATATGTGTGACGCCTGTGTAGGTGTAAATTGGGATGTCTTACATTTAGGGTTCATATTCAAAGACATATTACTCTATATGGTAGTTGAGCCACAGTACTTGTTTTCATAATTTAAAGGCATGGTGTGATGTTTTTGTTGTAAAAAATGAAGAAACCGAATAATTATAATGCAACCCACATGAACCAACTATGATGAATGATGTTGAGATAAATGTCGTTTATGACAGATCTGATTTGTCAAAAGAGATCTCTCTGCCACGCGACGCCGTTAAATGAGTAAACTCAGTCTCTCTGGATCCGTTAGTGCCAAATATGCTTAAAGACTCTCGAAGGCAGAGTAAGGCTCGACTAAATAAGATTGATGTAAGCAAATTTTGTAACAAGTCAAAATCTATATCTATATATATATTATTTGAGAGCTTTTTTTCAAAGAATATGTACACATGGCATTCCCACAATGATTCTACTCTCATATTGTTTTAGCATTTATTTCATATAACAATAAGAAATAATGACAAATTATTGGAAATATTTTCAATTTATAATAAATGAATGGTGATATGAATTGGACCGAAAATAGCAAGGTTTCAATCAAGGCAATCAAACAAAACATAATCCCATTCTGAAAATTATCATTAATTATTAATATTTTCTTTATTATTGTGCATTTAATACCATTTGACAAAAAAAAACGTTTTAGGGTTGATTGTCTGAGCTCTATATATAGTTATAATTTTCACCATTGTTTAACACTTTTTTTTTCTTCCATTCTTTTACAAAATCGATTCTTATTTTTTCCATTCCCTTTTTTTAGTTCATTCCATTTTTCAATTTATATATTTTGTTAATGATTGAATCTATATTACTTAATAAATTTCTATTTGAATTTCAGGTGTTTCAACAATTGATTGAGAAAAAAGAAAACAAACTCTTGGAGAGTATTTGCAAGAAATGAGATGCCAGATCGGTGTAAAACTCTAGAGTTTAATCCGTTCTTTCCATTTAGTTCCCCTTTATCATTTTTTTCTTTGTTTTGGAATCTATGTATCACGATTATTTTGACGTTTGAGAATATCATATTCAAGTCATAAAACTCCTATTATTATATACACGGTTTAATTACTTTTAAAGTATTTATTTTTATTTGATAGATTATTTGAGTATTTGACATTTCTATCATGTTATTTTATCAAGTTTTTAGTTTTTACTTGTGTGGTTTAACTTAAAAGACATTATCATTTATCTTGTGCTTCGGTAGTATATTTTCCCACTAATTAATAAAAAATGAATAGTTGAAAATTTCAACACTGTGGAATATTATCACCATATTTCTCAAGCCTACATATCATATAAGATTATTACACACATAGAAAGAGAGGAAAAAAAGCTAGAAATTACAATTGTGATAGTCATCAATTTAATTTGTCCATTTTATTTTATTTTTATAAGGAAAATGGGTTTGTTTATGATTCACATAGAAAAAACTTTATAAAAAAATAGAAAAATGGCTCGCATGAGCTATTTATGGTTGAAATTTTAAATTCAAAATTAATTGAAAGATTTTTTTTGTTACAAGAAACAATTATTGCATATAGGAAAACATGAAAATAAATTAAATAAAATTAATCATTTAAGTGAATATAAGGAAAACATGAAAAAAAGAAAAAGGAAAAAAAAAAGAAACTAAACAGAGGAAATTAAAATTTATGAGTGTATTTTTTTTTTGTACGTGTAGTTTTATTTAGAAATTTCACTAGCAATCAATTGCTCAAACCAAATATAGAAATAATATATATTGTATTAATTTTTTTTTTTGATATTTATAATGTATTAATTTTTTTTTTTGGCAGTGATATTGTATTAATTTTACTACAACACAAATTGGTCACAAAAAACAAACACATATTTTTTTTACAAAAGATAATAACAAGTCCAAAAAAATTGCTCAGCTTTTAAAAGTTGTGCTTCCAAATACTCAATTCTTTAAACTAATACATTAATGATAATAATATTGGTAAAAATTAGTAATTAGTCTTCAATAGTAATTAATATTTTAATATGCATGTAACCCAAAAAAACAAATTAATATGCATTAATTGTGACAACAAAGAAATTGGGGTACTATTATGCTTATAAATATAAGTCTCATCCCATTTTTCTATTTTCAAAATATTACATATACATTTTTCTATTCTTCAAAATATTACATGTGCACTTCTATTCTTCTAAAAATGTTGTTTTCCATACGTCTTTACCTTTCTTTTTATTCTCGACTCTTCTTCCTATGACTAAATTTTATTGATTTGTTCTACCTTTTAATTTAGGTATATTTTTTTCAAAGATAGAAATATGAAATGTCAATTTAATTTTGTTTTGCTTGGGAACCTTTATTTTAAAACATTTATACATGACTCATATATTACATGAGCCTTTTCTTTCTTCTTCCTTTTTTTTCGCATTTTTACGGGACCGATGTTATTTTTTATTTAATTTTTTATTTTATACGTGGTTTACTTTTTCATTTATATTTTATTTGTAGATGTGTAAAAAGGTTGTGAAAGAAATAAATTAAGACCAAGATGGTTGCAATTGAACTTTACGAATCAATGATATTCTCTTTTATTTCTTTTTCTCATATATATAGTTGGTGGTTTCTTGAAGAGCTTTGAAGCATTTGTATGTATTGTTGCCGACTATGTTATAGTTTTTCAATAAGTATAGTTGATTCTCTATTTCAAATTCTTTGTCCCAAAAATAATTATCAAATTTAAGTATTTCACAATGATTGATTTTATTTTTGAGGGACGAAGATTTGTTCATCTATTTGAAATTAAAGATGATGGGAGGTGAAGATTTTCATATTTCTTATTTTTGTATGCGGGTTTTAATATGAAATTTTATAACCAATTATCATGATTGTAGATTCATTTAGATATTTTGTACTTATTTAGAAAATTTATGTTGTGCTCTATCATGTTAAAAAATGGGTGGTTTGCTTTTGATACATGATTCAGTTATAGACATCATTATATTACACATTGAAATAAAATTTGAAAATTGTAACCTATGCAACGCTCACATAAAATCATTGTTTGTTAAGTTTAGTCACTCTATTAATATGAATAACTATTTTTAAATTTTTTTTTGCAGGAATTTATATTTCTACTCATATTAATACGAAGTTTTTTTTATGTGATTTATATTTCTATTTATATATTAATTTGGATGCCTATTTTTTATTGCAATTTCTTCGGGGATGTATTTTATACTCATATAGTAATACGGGGGCTATCTTTTTGTTTTGTTTTTTTTTAGTTTTTACTCAACGATGATTATCTTTTATTTAAATGAAAACCTATATTTCTATTCATACATTAATACTAGATCTATTTTATTTTTGTAATTTATATTGTAGTTTATGTTTCTAATCAAGTTAATACGAAGACCTGTTTTTTTTGCGAGATCTATATTTCAACTCATACAACAATACGGATGCCTATTTTTTTATTAAAAATATCTATGGGTACATATATTTCTACTCACATATTAATACGAAGGATTTTTTATAATTTCTACGAGAACTTATATTTCTATTAATGTATATTAATTAATATGAAGACCCATCTTTTCTTATTTTGTATTTTTTACGAAATCTATACTTTTACTCATATTAATAAAAGACTATTTGTTGTAATTACTACATAAACTTATATTTATTTTCATATGTTTTTTTTGTCTTAGATTTATTTTCATATGTTATTACGGTATCTATTTTATTTTTGTAATTTATACTGTATTTTATATTTCTACTCATATTAATACGAAAGCCTATTTTTTTAATTTCTATACATGGCCTATATTTCAACTCATACATCAATACGGAAGCCTATTTTTTATTGTAACTTCTACGGGCACATATATTTGTACTTATGCATTAATACGGATGACTCCTTTTTTTTAATAAATAATTTCTACTTGGATTTATATTTTTATTCATAAATTAATACGAATATCTATTTATTTTATAATTTATATGTAATTTATATTTTTAGTCATATATTGATAGAGACAATTTTTTTTTTAATTTCAACGAGAACCTATATTTCTGCTTAAATATTAATATGGGAATTGATTTTTTTTTGTTATTTATATTTATATTTATATTTCTACTCATATACTAATACACTAACATTTTTTTTTATGTAATTCATCCATCTCAAAGCCTTTTTACAAAACCTCGAAGTATCTTCCATATTTCCCATAGAGAAATTATTTTCTGACACTTTTATAATTCTTTTAGTGGAGAATAATAGAAACAGCAACTATGATACATTTTTAATTTGATAAAAGAAATAGAACTATAAGAATCTTCCCTAAGAAAATCTTTGACACCATACATAAATTTTACAGTTAGTTTTTATAACATAATATTATTTTAATTATTAAATTATATAAGATTGTATATATTTACGTAGTTGTTATTAATTATCTTCTCAAAATTTCAGTTTAAAGTATAATATATTAAAATATATTATTCATAAGTCAATAAATCTACAAACGTATTTCTACCCGTGCCTGGCACGGGTCTGGATACTAGTTCAAGCTAATTCATTAGAAAATAATCATTACACATGCCAAGATAATTAATGTTACAAGTCAAAATTTTAATTTTTTAAGTGATAAAAAAATATCATATCGAAAAAGTGATAAAAAAATATTTTACTCGCACACAATTATCCACATATTCTAAATAGTGGATGTTATATTTTTAAATATGTTCTCTACTCGAACAATAATTAGTTTGAAATTTGAATTTTGTGTCAAATATTACACACTTAGCCAAACAATTTTAAAATTTCATCTATAAATAATTAAAAAAGATAATAACTTTTTTTACCATTTCTATTAACTTTTCTATCCATCCAAATGAGTTTTTTTTTTTTTGGTGAAATAAGTTTTACTAGTATTTCTTTTCAATTTTTATTCATCCAAACAAATGAACAATACTACAAAATTTCTCTTTGTTTCTCCCTTCTCTATTTATTTGCACGTCCAAACGAAGTGAAATCTGACTCACCCACTGAAACACTCGCATTCACCCTCGATCAAACTCATAAAACCCTAGCAGTCAAATTTTTTCCTCCAAAAGTACGAAGCACCTAACTAAGTTGATGGGGAGCGAAGAAGAGAATGCAGAGTTCTACTTGAGATACTACGTTGGACACAAGGGCAAATTCGGTCACGAATTCCTGGAGTTTGAATTCAGGCCCGATGGGAAGCTTCGATACGCTAACAACTCCAATTACAAAAACGATACCATCATTCGCAAGGAGGTTTATCTCACTCCTGCTGTTCTTCGCGAGTGTCGTCGTATCATTTCAGATAGCGAGGTTCCTTACAAAACCCTAACTAACCCTATTTTCCTTCGTTTTAATTAATTAATTAATACTTATTATTGGGTCTTTCACTTTGTTTGTTTAGATTATGAAGGAAGATGATAACAACTGGCCGGAGCCCGACAGAGTTGGGCGTCAGGAGCTTGAGATTGTTATGGGGAATGAGCATATCTCCTTCACAACATCCAAGATTGGTTCTCTTGTTGATGTTCAAAGCAGTGCTGATCCTGAAGGCCTTCGCATCTTTTACTATCTTGTTCAGGTGATGATGATGATTCTTTTGTGTACTCCTTCTTGTTAATTTTGCATATTCCTCCTCCTATACATGGGTTTAGACTGTTTTGACTTAATGATTGACATTTAGGAAACCACACTTCCTTCCTTAGTTGCTCTTGCTACGATATGTAAAGGTTTACAATTTGCTTAGGTCAAATTAGTCATTACAAAATTACATCATTCTGATACCATTAACGGACAAAATAACAAATTGAATAGGAACAGACTCTCATTCCATTCTCATAACATTAAGAGTAGTTAGACTCTTGACATCTGGTATAGTTCCATAAAAGAGATCATCAACCAAAACCTCAGATTTTTCAGGAGGGATATTGATACCCATTTCCCCATAAATAAATGAAATTTGAATAGGTTGATCTTTGCTGGTAAAGGATCCCACAACACAGTTTCTAGGACTCCTATGACAACACTATCAAGTTTGTAAGTTTTGTCACAATAATAAACAACTTTCTGAATCACTTATAATGTAATTCTAAACAGCTGCTTACCGGCAGCTCCTGTTTCCTATGATAATCAATTCTGTATCGTGACCATTTTAAGCAATCTATTTTGAGCGAATGGGAGGGAGGCAGCATAAGTTGATCCCTCTCCATTCTTGAAGAACTTGTGGATATTTTATTAGTTTCTGTATTTGAAAAAGAATTGTATTTGCTGACTCAGTGTTAGCTGTGCAATTGAAGAAGGACTAATCAGCACAAGGATAATTTCAGGAAATGAATAACAGAAAGAAATCCACACTTTATATTTTAAGGCTAAATTACATGTAGTATGATAGAAGATTAATTAGGTATAGCACACTGTATTTTAGAATTTCCTTTCAAATTTAAGCATATCCATCCTGCTTAATAACTATACAAAAATACTTGCCTTTATGTGGGACTATGAGAATTAGTCAAAGAGCACACAACTCAACGATAACAACTGAAAATAAACTTACCTAGCAACTTTACATAAATCGTTTACCATGCATGAACCTAAAAATCACAAATATAGTTGATGGTTTCAATTTTTCAGAGAAGACTATAATTGATGTATTTCATGACTGATACTTTATAATACCATTGTCGTGATTTCTTGACTGTATTTCATTGATGTTTTAGAGCGTGTTTTATATATTCGCATGATATGCTATCAATTTGTTTTGCTTGTATTTTTGTTAGCCTTTGCTAGCCCCAGTGGAGGTGCCTGCCCATTAGTTACCCAGTGCTATGATTTGTTTGATGTCAGCTGATGTCTTTGGTTTTATTCTTGCTAATTATAGTTACTTTTTGCAGGATTTGAAGTGCTTTGTCTTCTCTCTTATTTCACTTCACTTCAAGATCAAGCCTATATAAGATGTTCACAGTTATTTTTGAGTTCGTCCTCTTGAGAATGTGTACTCTTTCAACAACTTTCCCTTTTAGCTAATGAAATTTGACATCTGTATTCGTGATGAACAGGAAAACCTGATTTGAATGGATAACCTTTGTACCAAATGTTTGCTTTTTATATTTATGGTTTTGGATATTCTTTATCTTTTGCTTCCATGGTTGGAGCATGAATATTTGGAGTTGCATGCTGTCTGTGGAATGTGTACCATACCGAAATTTCAGAATTTCTTTGACCACCAGTCATGTTCTCAGCAACTAGTGTTGTATGATATTTTTTTCATTTCATGGTGTCTGCTCCCAAATATTAGTCTGGTTTCAGTGCATGATTGAAGACATGGATTTTATAATCAAGTTCTTGTCACAGCTGAATGCTGTAAGAACACTTGAGTTGACTACCTGTTTGTGATTTTGCAACTTTGGTATGTCAAACTCATCATGTTGTATTTGCAACACAGAATCAAAATGTAGGTGTAAATTAGAATGTCTTCCATTTAGAATACAAATTTAAGGGTTTACTACCCTGCAAGTATGCTGGTTACTGAGTACTGCTACTAGTTTTCATAATTTGAAGGCATGGTGTGATTTTTATTTTTTGTAAAATAAACTAAAATTCTGATAAAATCTACATGAACCAGAGCAACACTTGCATAGGCACAATCTCAAATAAAATACATTTGGACACACATACCCATTAGGGGTGGGCAGAAAAATAAAAAAACCGAACTACTAAACTAAATTGAACCGAACCAAAAAAAAAAAACTAAACAATAACTAACAGTTTTAAAACCAAACTGAAACAGTTTAGTTTGGTTCATATTATCAGTTTGGTTCGATTCGGTTTTTTTTAGTGAAAAGTTGGTTATGGTTTGGTTTAGAACCATAAAGTTGAACCTTTAACAATTTGGTTCGGTTCGAAAGACAAACAATTTAGTTCGGTTATTATGAATTTTAAAATCAAACCATGCCCACCCGATACACATACCAAATCACCGGACATTTTTTTTTGTCTCAAAAACAAATTATTTAAAAATACTAAAATAACATTTTATTTATCCAACATCATAAATTATTTCATACAAAATGCTTCATGTGTTGTTAAGTTTAAAAGAGTGTATACAAATTAAATTTCATAAAAGAGTGTCGATAGAACCCAAACTAAAGAGAAGGGTAAACCCGTCATTTGGAGGGTTTATCAAAGGGGGAATAAAATAAATAAATAAATAAATAAGTAATATAATATTAGTGTGTTATTTGAATTCAAATAGTTAGTTATTGGCTGTGGTTGTATTTAAGTTTGCTGTTTGTTGTTTTTATGTTATGTTGGAAGTTTATTTGGAAGTTATTAGGCCAGAAGAAGTTATCTTCTGAGAGAGCAAACTGCTCTAGTAGATTTCAGATTGTATTTTCCTTTGTTCATCAATGAAAATCGCAAGTTTCCTTGCAATATCGTTTTCTCTATAATCTGGTTTTTATCAAATTGGTCTGACCTACCGGATGCCACCGAAGAAGATGGAGGCCAAAGTGACTGCACTTGAAGAGAGAATCACAACTTTGGAGATTTCTTTACATGACATGCAGAATCAAAATAAGGAGAACCAGGAGAAGATCATCTCTTTATTGAATTCGAATAAGGAGAAGAATGGGGAAGAATCATCGCACAATAATGAATCAGTTGGTACCAAAAAGAAAAATTCTGACTTACATGGTGAAGCCTTGGATGAATTTCGCCTATCCGTGAAGAAGGTTGAATTACCAATGTTTATTGGTGATGATCCCGCTGGTTGGATTGCTAGGGCGGAAGTTTATTTCAATGTTCAGAATACTAGACCAGAAATCAAAGTGAATTTGGCACAATTATGTATGGATGGTCCTACAATTCATTTTTTTTAAAGGACTGTTGGAGGAGAATGAAACATTGACGTGGGATGATTTGAAAATTGCACTTCTTGAGAGGTATGGTGGTGAGGTATGGTGGTGTAAGTGATGGGAATGTGTTTGAACAACTTTCTGCGCTTCAACAAGAAGGAACAATTGAAGAATACATTGAAGATTTTGAGAGGTTAGTAGCGCAACTGCCCCGACTACCCAATGACCAATATTTGGGTTATTTTGTTCACGGTTTGAAGGAAAAAATCAGAGGTAAGGTTCGCAGCATGATCGCTATGGGGCCTATGTCGAGAGCGAAGTTAATGAACGTGGCTCGAGCAGTAGAACAAGAATTGGAAGAGGGGCGTACAGACTGGACACCGCGAAAGTCACATGGGTCATTGTCCCGAACCGTTTTCGGTAACAAGGTTGTGACACATAACGAAGGCAGAAATGGAGATTGGATTATGGTTTGTAATAACAAAGACAATCATGATCGTTTTCAAGGAGGAAACGTTGGAGAAAAATCAACAGGTGGTCCACGTGGAATGTCTGGTGTCGGACAAAACAAAACACACTGCCGACGCTGTAAATTGGCGTGACATGACAGTGAGGAATCTATCTCCACAAGAGATTGCTGACCGCCGTCAAAAAGGGCTCTGTTTTAAATGTGGAGGTCCATTTCATTCTCGCCATCGGTGTCCTGATAAAAATCTGCGTGTTATGGTACTTGAGGATGACTCTGAAGATGAAAACGAAGTCAGAGTGTTGAATGATGAAGATGTTGAAACAGGAGCAGAAGAATTGCAATTGAATGTCCGGGGAAGATAAGGACTTCATCAATGCTCAATTTCCTTCCTTCAGCCTGAGGACAAGGATGTTTCTCTTGGAGGCGGCAATGATAGAACCCAAACTAAAGAGAAGGGTAAACCCGTCATTTGGAGGGTTTATCAAAGGAGGAATAAAATAAATAAATAAATAAATAAGTAATATAATATTAGTGTGTTATTTGAATTCAAATAGTTAGTTATTGGCTGTGGTTGTATTTAAGTTTGCTGTTTGTTGTTTTTATGTTATGTTGGAAGTTTATTTGGAAGTTATTAGGCCAGAAGAAGTTATCTTCTGAGAGAGCAAACTGCTCTAGTAGATTTCAGATTGTATTTTCCTTTGTTCATCAATGAAAATCGCAAGTTTCCTTGCAATATCGTTTTCTCTATAATCTGGTTTTTATCAAGTGTATACAAATTAAATTTCATTTGTTTATGATAATAGTAAAACTTTTCATTTGTATAATTAAAATGTAAATATAATAAAGAGTTAAATATGTTTTTAGTTCTATAAATATTTTAAATTTTATTTTTAGTCTCTATAAAAATATAAAAATTTTCAACAAATTTTGGTAAAAACAAAATTCAAGATATTTATAGAGATAAAAATCTTATTTTTTGGAGACTTAAAAGGGGCTAAGCCCCAAAGAAAAAAAAACTAAAAACCTCTATGACATATAGTTTCTAATACATCAACTAACAAAGCATTACAAATAAAGATGGAAGAAATTCAAAGAATTTGATACCATTGTCCAAAGTTAACCCATCCTTAGCTAAACCACTTGTTGCTTGATTAGCCTTCCTAAAAATATGGTTCCATTCCATTTCACATCGCCTCCACGATTGTGAATTTGATGAACATTCTCTACCAATATCCTATAAGATGTGTGGAGGGACAACTGCCATTTAGGAGAGTGATCATATTCAAAAAATCGTAATATATTTTAATTTTTTTAAATCCTCTAGTCCATGCCTTCTTCAAACCATTAAAAGTTCCGCAAAGCTTTGCTTCAATAATTGCACAAGAACACAATTTTTAGAATTAAATTCAGATAAAAATCTTATTTAACCCTATAATAAAACAATATATTGGAATTCTTATTTTTTTCACAAAAAAAAACAATATATTGGAATTCTTGACCCAAAAATAAATAAATTTGGAATTGGGTTAAAAACTTAAATTAAATAATTTTTTTCATACAAAATATACTGCATCTTTCTTCCTTCCTTATCTTGTGCTGATTATTTCATGAAAATTGAAAATTGTAAGACATAGATACAGTAAGCAAAATGGTGTTGGTGGGTGTTTGCGGAAAGGCGGTGCTGTTTAGTATCGGAATCAGAGTCAGACCCAAACCCACCGTACACTCTGTCTTTATCGTTTCCAATTCCACCGCCGATAGCCAAGACACAACAGCAGCAGCAACAACAGCAACAGCAACAACCACTCCGACGACGAGGAGTTTCGGAAGACTAAAAGTCCAGAAAGTAAAGGCTCTCATCCACAGAACGAAGCAAAACACAAGACGCGAACAAGTAATAGTAGAAGAAGAAGATGACCGCAGTACTTCTCAAAGACAACGACGACATTCTCCTCCTGATTCAAGAGGAGGATGGGGAGATAATAAGGTTACTCAGACTCAACCATTGCCAGAGGCTGATACCAACTTTTCCAGTCTCAAATCATTTAAAGACATTGGATGCGCTGATTTTATGATTCAATCACTTCATAACCTCTCTTTAACACGCCCTTCCAATATACAAGCCATGTCTTTTCCTCCCATTATTGCTCGAAAGTCTTGTATCATTGCTGACCAGAGTGGTTCTGGAAAGACATTAGCTTATCTTCTACCAATCATTCAAAGTCTCAAACAACAAGAACAAGAACAACAACAACCACCTCATCATAATTCACAATCTCCTACTGTTCTTATACTCGCTCCCACATCAGAGTTAGCTTCTCAGGTTGCTTGCCCCCTTTCTATTAATACTACTACTACTATGCACTTTTCTTTTTAGAGTCACTAGTAACTGTTGTTACTTGCTGCAGGTCTTAGATAATTGTCGATCATTGTCAAAATCTGGGGTTCCATTCAAATCTATGGTTGTCACTGGAGGCTTTCGACAAAAAACTCAACTCGATAGTTTAAAGCAGGGTGTTGATGTCTTAATAGCTACACCTGGCCGTTTTCTTTTCCTCATACAGGAAGGTTTCTTGCACTTAACAAATCTAACATGGTAAACCTTTTTCACATTCATTTTCTTTTTATTTTGTTGACAAAACAATAAATATAACACTTAAATACAAATCACTATAACTAATGCTAATTTGCTTCTTCCAATTGCATAGTCTAGTAGCATTAGTTTTTATTGTCATTTACCATGTGTTATTATCAATTTGGTGATCACCATTCAGGATTATGCCAAAGTCGAAAATTGGTTTATTTTGCTGATTGATCTGCTGCTACTATGGCATAAATTTTCTGTATGAGAATTGACTGTGAATCTGCACTGCAATCGTATTGGGAGAAAATGTTAGGCGTTGTCGATATTTTCCCATTGGGATATCAAAATTTTAATTTCTATTTTGAATTTTGATACAATAACATTTTCCGGATAAATGAATAGAAATGTGCTGCTAGACTTCCACGCCCTTTCCCGAGTTCCATATATCCATTGGGATATCTTTATACATCCGCACCAATGATTGAATTTATCTTAACAACAATAATTATTATGTTGTAGTGCTGTGTTGGATGAGGTAGACATACTCTTTGGGGATGATGACTTCGAAAAGGCTCTGCAATGCTTGATTAGTTCTTCGCCAGTTGACACACAATATCTATTTGTGACTGCAACTCTACCAAAAAATGTTTACAGCAAACTGGTTGAAGTTTTTCCTGATTGTGAAATGGTCATGGGACCTAGTATGCATCGAATAAGCTCTCGCCTTGAAGAGGTCAGGTTTCAGCTGCGGCTTCTCTTTCATTCTATTTTATTCTTTCTAGGAAAGAAGATAACATTACTGAATATTAGAAACCATATTCTGTGAATTTTCTGTCTGAGTTTGTTGTTGTAATATGAGAAAATATTTGGCTCAACTCCTTTTGTCTCCTACATGAGTTTTAAATTGAACTGTAATTTACTCTCAACCTTTATACACTCGGTTCTGTATCATTGTGTATGGCAGTGGCACTACCGCTAGTAGCATTATGAAAATAGTATAGTCGATCTGTATTTACATTCTTAAATTGCTGGGGTATTTTGGTGTGTACAGGCCATGCTGGATACGGTGACCTGTAATGACCATTGTTTTGAGTAATCAACTTTCGCGTTAGTGGGTCTGATGTTTATTTTCTTATTTGGTCAGATAATAATAGATTGCAGTGGGGAAGATGGACAAGAAAAAACTCTTGACACAGCATTTTTGAACAAGAAAGCTGCTCTTCTGAAGCTTGCAGAGAAGAATCGTGTCCCAAGAACTATTGTGTTCTGTAACAAAGTATTCTGAACTTTCAGGACTTATATTATATAATTTTGATTACTGTTGCACTTTTTGCTCCTTTTTATTTTTGCATAATTCTCAAAAAAATATATTGCAGATTGAAACATGCAGAAAAGTTGAAAATGCATTAAAGCGTTTTGATAGAAAGGGAATTCGCATGCAAGTTCTACCTTTCCATGCTGCCATGACACAAGAATCACGGCTTGCTAGTATGAAAGAGTTTAGTCGTTCTCCATCAAAAGAAGTGTCCCAATTTATGATATGCACGGACAGGTATTCATCTGTCTAACTTGCTACTTATGGCTGTTCAAATCCCCGTCTTTCTGATTTTTCTTGTTTAGTTTTTACTTGTTTGATAATTATGCTTGTGTTTTACAAATAAGTCATTGTTTGCAACCTATAACAGAGCATCGCGGGGAATCGACTTCACTAGAGTGGATCATGTAATACTTTTTGACTACCCACGTGATCCAAGCGAATATGTACGGCGTGTTGGAAGAACCGCAAGAGGTGCCAGGGGACAGGGCAAGGCATTTATCTTTGTAGTTGGCAAGCAAGTATCCCTTGCAAACATAATAATGGAAAGGAATCGGAAGGGTCATCCACTGCACGATGTACCTTCGGTTTATGAGTATTGAGATATGATGAAGTAGGAAATTGCTTTGAATTGATTGTTTGGATAGGGTGCTCTTAACTGGGACTGACAACACAATATTCTAAGTGAAACATGCATGATAAAGGGATCTTTTGGTAGTTCCAACAAAAACATGCATTGCAAGGCTCATTCTTGCAAAAGCAAGAGCTACATTAATTACCAGCATCTTTAGATTGTCTTTGGGCAGGAAATATTTGTTCCTAGTTATATTACTTGCTAAATGCATTGCCAGGAATGGAACATCTACAGAAAATTATAAATATGATTAGCTATTTCATGCAGTAAAAAATTATTTTCATGAATAAACTTATTTCCAAAATACCTCAAATAAACTTATTTCATAAATAAAAATTGTCCGAGTGGTTTAAGGTTGTCAATTTAAGTTAGTTTGATCCATTCGGATTTGCCTATTGCATGTTTAGGAATTGTCTTTAAGACTTTTACACCTTTAAAATAAAACAAAATCCGTAAGATAACCTCACTCATCTCATCTTTGCCATCATCAGACCTTCATGTTATGGTAGGAGTTGTTTCTACCAAATGATTTCCACTGCATTTGCAAATCTGTGTCTGTGCTACTACACAACTCTCCAGACACCGTTGTACCAGCGTTTGCTTCTCCCCAAATAGTGTTGGCGACTATTCTAAGTGTTCATGTTGTGCCATCAATATTTATTAAGAAAAGTAGGCAATCAATAGTTCTAAGGTTGCGTTTGGCCTGACTTATTTTCAATCTATAAGTTATTTTTAGCAAAGTTAAAAAAATATAACTTTAAAGATAAAGTTAAAACTGTTTGGATTTTATTTTTTTCTTAACATAAATGCTACTTTCAAAACAATTGAGAATATTTTTTGGTATATTAAATGAAATATTATTAAGAAGTATGTTAAGAGAAAAATAAATTTTATAGACAAAATAAATTAAAATTTCTTTTTGTATTATTATTTTTATATAAAAACTTTAATGAAGTTGTATATTTTTTAATATTTAAGAAACATAAAAAGAAACGTAGGTGTCTCCGTGAGAAAAATAAAATTAGTGAATATATTATATACTTGGAAATTTTATTACCTAATAGAAATATATCATAAAATATTTATAAAAAATATTTTAAAATCTATATTAATAAAATACAATATATTTCATAAAAGAAAAATTTATAAATAATTTCATTTCAAATTTCGGTGAAATATTTTACAAAAGAGAAATTGGTTAATGAGAATAGAAAATATATTGAAAGAGTTGAATAAATAATTTTTATTGAATATATAATTTTTTTGACTCAGTAAATATATATAAATAATGGAATAGAATGGTGGAACAGAATATAAAAATAATGGAACAGAATAATAATAATAATAATAATAATAATAATAAATAACAACCAAATTGTTAATACTTTAATAAAAAAAAATACTAGAATTAACCAAAACTATACTACTACAATTGAATTCAATTGTACTTTGTACACCGTAAGTGCAAGAAACAAAGTCATAAAAAATTTAGAAGGGAAGCAAAGCCATGATACTGAGTTTGGTTCTATTATTAAATGTTGTAAGCATTTATTAGATTTCGAGTCAAAATAAGGTCAGTCATATTAGGAGGCAAGCTAATCGAGTCGCTCATGAGTTAGCTCAGATAGCTCGTGTTTCTGCTAGTCACCAAGTTTTTGATTATTGTCCACCTTGTATTGAAAACATAATTTTAATTGAAATGCAATGAGTTTGTTCCCGTAAAAAAAATATATATAAAAAAAATTAGAAGAAAATGCATTGAACTAAGCTATGAATAAATTAAAATGTTAATTTCTTTTATGATAGGAGTATCTCAAAAGTTATTTTAAATAAATTTAATAAAAAGATACATAATTTTGTAAAAGTTAAACCTATTAATTGTTGAGATAAACTTTGTACTAAAAGTACTAAGATAAATTGGCTACAAATAAAAATTAAACTGTAATAAACAAAGAAATAAATAAACAAATGATAAATGGTGCTGTGAGGTGTGAATATTTGTCTTAAAACCTCCCTTCCCTCCCTCTCTCACAGTCCCTCCCGCCAACACATTTGTTTACCCTCGCGAGCCTCTCTTTTTGAATTCAAGAATATATATTACTTAGTCTCTCTCTCTCTCTCTCTCTCTCTCTCGTTTTGAAGGAGAAGGAAGGAAAGAAGATTCGAGAAGAAGAAAAGAAGAAGAAGAAGAAGCATGAGCGCGGTGAACATCACCAACGTCACTGTCCTCGACAACCCTGCTTCCTTTCTCACTCCCTTTCAGTTCGAGATTTCCTACGAGTGTTTGGCTGCTCTCAAAGATGGTCAGTACTTCCTATTCCTCCGATTCTTTACTTTGCTTTATTAGGGTTTCTTCGATTTCTCTATTCCACCATTACGATTCAATCTTCAATTTCATGTTGCTTTCAATCTTCAATTTCATCCTCACTCACTCTCACTCCACTACTTATATGCTAGTTAGGGTTTTCATTTTCAGATCTTATTGTTACACCCCCAAAATCACTTTGACCTAATCTTTTACCCTTTCTTGTTATTTTAGGTTGTTTAACTCCCAATTTAACTGCCAATACTTTGCTTACTCTCATACTTCAGATGGATTGTTGTTCTATTCTCTGCACATTTCATTAATTATATTCAATTCATTGGAATTTGTAGACAAAACCTAAAAACTATACTATCAACTTCAGATGATTCTGTAAAATTATAAGATGGCTTCATTTTTTATTTTTCTGAAATGTTCAATACATTGATTCATATATGAAATCAATTAAACAAATCTCATGTGGAGGATTATCATGTCAATTTGGGTTCAAAGTTTGGCTGTGACTTGTAACAACATATGCTGTCATGTTGCCACAGATTTGGAGTGGAAGCTCATTTATGTTGGATCTGCTGAGGATGAGACTTATGATCAATTGCTAGAGAGTGTCCTTGTTGGTCCTGTCAATGTTGGAAACTATCGCTTTGTTTTACAGGCAAGATTTATCAATACTAATCTTTTTAATTTTTTATTGCCACTTACAATTTCTTATAAATTCAAACTTATCAATACTCACTCTTTTGTTAGCAGGCAGATCCACCAGACCCGTCCAAGATTCGTGAAGAAGATATAATTGGTGTTACGGTGCTTCTGCTGACCTGCTCTTATTTGGGTCAAGAGTTTATCCGTGTTGGTTATTATGTCAACAATGACTATGATGATGAGCAGCTGAGAGAGGAACCTCCAACAAAGGTTTTAACTGACAGGGTTCAAAGGAACATTTTATCTGATAAACCAAGGGTCACAAAGTTCCCCATCAATTTCCACCCCGAGAACAATGAAAATGAAGAGCAACCACCTCCATCGGAGCAACAACCCGAAACTGGAGAAGATCCACCGACCTTGGCTGATCGTGATCCCCCAAATGAGGGGGATAAGTGAGGGGGTTTCTTATCATTTTGTAGGTATACAGGCCTTTCAATCCCCCAATGTCCAACTTTACATTACCTGTATGGATTAAGATGTTTTTTGTGAATCTCTTATGGATGGAGTAGATGATATGATTCATAAGTTCTTTTGGAAGTAGGAGGAGTCTTTCAATTACTAGGTTCAAGATGCTTGTAATGTGTGAAAACCAGTTACCATAATAAAACTTTGCGATACAATCCAATTTCATTGGTTCTCATGTTTTACAGTATGAGCTGAGAAGCTCTGCAGTAATTTTTAGTTTTTATTCAGTTTGTCTGACTTATTTCTAGTTTATTTTAATAAGCTCCTCAAGATAGCGTATCGAAATCGCTTATGCGGATCTTTTTCTTTTTTGCCTCTTCAATTTTCTTCTATCTCCAAATTTTGTTTTCAAAATGAAAATAAATGTTGAGAATGCAAATGGATTTTTTTTTTTTTTTCAAATACAAATGACTTGTTGAATTTTAGGGCTGATATCATTAGCTTTCTACTAACGTTTTTGTTTTACAAGGTGGGCTTTCTAATGATTATTATTATTTTAATAAGTATTTAATTAAATTATTTGTTAGTCCCCGTAGATGTGTTGAGCTCAAACAGCTTAGCTTTTAAGGCCAAATTGGGTTGTACAAGTAAAGAGGGAAGGGGTATTAATTTCTTGTTAGTTTGAACCTATACAGACTTATTTTGATCGCAAGTCTTGTAATTTGAAAGATAGAAAGCAAAAATATTTGTTTTATATCGGCTTCAGCTACTTCTGTAATAATGGTTGACATGAGGCATATTAGCAGAATTGTTTAGATTAAGAACAAACTACCACGAGTCTTGTCCCATTTGAGCAATTCTTCATGGGTATGCGGGGATTCTCTTTCTTTTTACCTGCCGGTTTTATTCTACCTCAATGAATTAGACGGTAGAGGATTAATGTAAGGAGGAGTGAGGAATTTATTTCTCACCAACACCAGAAAGAAAATGTTCCCTGTTAGGAAGCCAGAGCGTTGGTTCGTTTAACACATTTGATTTGTGAAAACATTGTATTTTGTATTTCCTCTTTCCATTTGATTGATTACATAAATATCATTTTATCACATTAAAAAAGAATAGACTCAAATTACATTGAAAAATAATAAAAGACATATATGGAAGTCAAAGTCTGGCAGGGAGAGACAGAAGAGTTGTTGTGGTGGGAATAAAAACCAAAACATTGGTAGGAACGAAATATAGTAGTATATGTTTTGTTGCATTGCATAGATATCATCGTCATAGCATTGGTGTTTCTTGGAATATCAGACTAGTATATTAATGTAATATTATAGTATAGCAATGTGATGTAATTGGTAGAAAAACACATTTGAGTATGAAGGTACCTAGCCCGACACAGAAGCAATCTGTTGGGGATCGTCTCATGATCTCACCCACTCGCCACAATATGTCTAGATCAGCTAGGAGGAAGAAAAACAGTGGTCATTGGTGGTTGTCATCAATATCATGGATGAAGAAGGAGGTTGACTCATATGCCACGACTCATCATACTCAGCTCTCTTCTGATAGTCCTTATTACAAGGGTCTCACTGATCAATCTCTTGCTATTACTCATGAAGACTATGAAGATGTTGACAACACCACCGATATCTCTTCACCACTACGACCTCTCCTCCTTTCATCATCCCCCCACAGTAGTCCTTACTACAAAGGTCTTACCGATTATTCTCTTGTAGTCGATGCCTCTTGGGCCAGTCATCATTCACATCCTCATCTCCATCCCCAGCACAACTCACCCCTTTCTTGTTACCACGACTCAAGTCCATACTATAGAGGTCTTATTGCTCTTCCTGTTCCTACCTCCCCCTCCTCTCTCTTCTCTCTCAACATCAATTTCAAAACCACCACTGAAGCCGCCCAACCATCAACTCATGATTTTGTTGTCTTTTTAAGTCCAGAAGATCAGTCACTGATGGTAACAGAGCCAGGAGCAACTTTAGATGATGAGATGGAGTTGATCTATCCTGATATCCAAGGGAAGCCTTTGAGGGTTAAAGATAAGTTGTCATCACAAGCAACTTTGGAAGAGATAGACGATGTTATTGAAGGGGGGAAGCCTTTGAGGGTTAATTATGAATCAGAAACAGTTCCAGAGAAAACAATTTTTGAAGATGTTGTGTTGTTGGTTGAAGAGCATAAGAGGAAGTCTTTGACTGAGAGAGTAGCATCAGATTCTGAGACAGTATTGTTACAACAAATAAATGCTGACAAAACAGATTTGGTTTTGGAGGAGGAGATGGAATTAGTCACTGAACAAGAGAAGCCATTGAGAGAGAGTCATGTATCAGAAGTTGAAAATGAGAACGTACTAATAAATATAGATTTGAAAGCGGAACTCAAAGACTTTTGGTTGGGTGGTCAAAAGACTGTTTATGAACAAACAGTGTCACTGGAATTACCTTGTGAGCACAAGTTGAAGGACACAACTGTGGAAGGAATTCTGTATGAGTATCTGTGGGCAACCAAATACCAGCCCAAGACCTTGGCTGACTTCATCTGTAACAGAGATAAAGCACTTCAGCTGAAAGAATTGGTGAGAAGAATCCGATGCTTCACTCATTCTGTCTATTTATTATTACAAGATTACAACTCCATGTACGAGATACATAGTATATTTTATGGTAAAAGATCAAAATTGTAAGATTTTGTTTTCTATATTTGCTGCATGTACAGGTACAGGGTGGGTGCGGCTGTAATCATTTTATATTCGAAGGACCCCCAAATGTCGGAAAAAGATCCATGATACGGGCTATGCTTCGAGAGGTATTCGGCGCTGACGGAGTTCAGGTATATTCATTCATCATTCATGTCCTTATATTCTATTATTTATGTGTGTATATGATATAATAGAAAAAACTAGGATAACATTTTCCTTCGCTTCTAAATGGCAGGTCACAGAAGAATATAAAGACTTCAGCTTGAAGGTAATGCCTACTTTAACAACCGCTACCATCAGTTATTTTTTAATCAATTTCATTAAGGGATTAATGATAAACAAATTGTTCCTTAAATTCAAATTACTACTACAAGCCAACAACCCCAAAAATAACATGTTGATTGATACTTGTTCAATTACGATTTTCCACTGTAAGGTATTAGCTAGAGAATTTACAAGAAGGTATACAATACTCTTGCACAAAACAACTCTTATCTACCCCCACTAATCTATACCATATGTAATGTGGTTATGACTTAAGAGGCATAATTTGGGTAAGTGAACTCACATTTGTTCGTTTATTAGATACTAGTTTGGTTAAAAAATTAGCTTATCCAGCACTATTTTGGTTACCCAAATTACGTAGTTATGTCACCTTGTAAATGTGCAAACACTTTTTTCATTTATCATATTCCAGATTTTCCTCTCCTCTCTTTCATGGTTTGTTAGATTTAGCATATAGTAAGCTCTTAACAATATAATGAAAGAAAATGACTTCAAATATTGCCCGTCTCTCTCCTTTGACATGGATAGGGAGAAATGGTTGAAAATCTGCAACTGCGCCTAAATAAATCACTCCATCATGTTGAGGTGAACCTGTCAGAGGCAAAGGGATATGAAAAACATGTGATTTCTGAGTTATTCAAGGAAACTTATGGTAAAGTGATAAATAGCTCATTGCCTTGTAGCCCAGAAAACTGTCAAGGTACGCACTCTAATTAATTATATATAACGCTGTTGTTTTGTACGGACCAATCAAGTAACTGATATGTTTACCTGTTTATTATATATATCTCAACAAAGCAATCATTTTGTATGATGCGGAGAAGCTATCATTAGAATCGGTGTTGTATATCAAGTGGATGGTAGAAAAGTATAAAGGGTGTAATAAACTGTTCTTTTGCTGCTCTGATGAATCAAGGCTACAACCTATCCAATCACATTGCACCACTGTCCGCCTTTCATCACCATCAACACAACAGGTCACTCACCATTTCCAATACAATTTCAAACTCTATTCTAATTTTGTTGTTATCCAAATCACTTATAAGCTCATCTAGTAGTTGCATGTTTGTGTCAACATCTTGCATATTATATGCAATCTGTCCTTTTGAATAAACAGATTGTGAAGATTTTGGAATGGATTGTAGAAGAAGAAGGAATAAAATTATCACGCGAGTCAATCAAGAAGATAATTTTGAGGTCCAAAAACAATCTCCGTCAAGCCATTCGTTCATTGGAGGCCACTTACCGGCACAAGTGAGTCATCATTTACAAATATCTATAGTGAAAAGGGACAGAGGAGTGGGTTTTGTTACATGTCCCTTTTTGTTAAAAAATATTAAAATTTTAAACGAGATAAGCGAAAATAACAAAAGGCGAGTTAGTGTTACACAATGAATGAACTACTAAACTTTGATGTGGTCCATTGGTAAGCCCTGTCTAAAAAATATTATTCCACAAAAGATGATTGCTTTTATTCTAACAAAATTTATTAAGCTGGTCATGAGGAAGAAATGTGCAGTGTCTAGAGGAATGTTGAGCTAACACACTGTGATTTCATCTGAAATTTCTATTTGACAAAACAACAGTGACCACATATATATACTCAAATTAATGAATATTAATTTTGCATACTGCAGGAATGCCCTCAACGAGGATGAGTTCATTTTAACTGGATGGGAGGACGATATTTTGAATATTGCTAAAAATATAATCAGAGAGCAGAGTCCAAGACAGTAAGTAAATTGTTATGTCTCTTGAATGCTTCAGATGTAACCATCGTTTCATACGTTATTATAACTACAATAGAAGTATTTTTAAATGACTTTAATCTTGTTTACCATTGTTAAATGGCTGTCAAGTTCTTGTAAGTTTTAACAATAAATAATGTATTGGAAACAATAAATTATATTTATAATTGGTTATATATATTATACGACGAACAATTAATTGACAGCCATTTGTTGCTTGCAAATAGGTTGTATGCCATTCGTAGAAAGCTTCAAAGTCTTATGATTCATGATGTTCCTCCTGAGTTTATCTACAAGGTACGTAGACTAGTTTACTTTTTAAAGGAATTCCAATTCTAATATAAGATGTTTGTTTCGTTATCTTGGTTCACGCAGTCTTTGGTAGACAACTTAACGAGTCTAGTTGACGGCTCACTATGCTCAGGGGTTTCCAATCTTCACAAGGAGTACACCGTAAATTCTCAAACTGTTTTCTCTAATCTATTTTACGTTTTCCCTGATTCATACATTTATTTTTGTCACTATTGTTTATATTAGAAGTCATATATAGTAGGATGAATAGAGCCAAGTAACATTCTCTTTATGCCATTTCAGAAAGGTAGTGAAATCGAATTTGAAAGTGTGAAACATCATGCTCAAAACAAACAAGGAGGATCAGATGAAAGGAGCACTGAACTAACAAAAAAGAATGCAATGAACTACTTAAAAGTTGAAGGTAAAACCTCCTATTTTAGTATTTAATTATTCTTAATATTCACAATAGTTTGTTTTACAAATGACATTAATAGTGCTTGTAATATCATACTATTATTTAATATTTTATTTTGCAGAAAAATTATCAACCACGCATAGACTTTGATATTTTATCATCATAATAAAAAAAAGAAAAAAACAGAGAGGAAATAAAATTATTATACTCCATGTATTATCTAATTATTAGATTGGTCTCATATTTCATATTATTATTTTAGTTTTTTGACAATTTCATATTATTATTGTTAACATTAAGGTTTAAATACAATTTTAGGTCATTTATTTTGGGACGGAGGGAGCAGTAATTAGTAATACTAACTTTGGCCGCTTCAAAAAAATATTTTAGTTCTCGTTTCCGGTTCTAAGTGATTTAACTTTTGTTCGTTTATTTATAATAACAGAATTCATAGCAAAATTCATGAGCTGGTACAAGAATTCATGTAAAAGTGATGATCATGTGCAACTTATTGCTGGGCCAGGAACATAGATAAGTGGTTGTTCTTTCTTGAAGCGGAGTCCAACTACGTTATCTGACAGAGCATGTCTCAAATATCAATCCACTTTGTAAATAAATATATAAACCAATAGACATTTTGTGTTTTGGATGGAAACAATGGTCAAGTAAGATGATTTGTATGGGCATATATGCTGCCACCCAACATTCTGAATTTATGTGTTTGGATTGCCATAACTCACTATATGTGAGAAGAATTTCTATATTCATATATACATATTGCCTCAGACTTACAAATAAGTATATACATGTTAAATATTCTTCTAGATTTTTCTTAAATGAGTAATGTTATTTTGACACAATGTTTTGCCACAAGGATAATGTTGTGAATTCAATTACTTTGAAAAGAGGGCACATTTGTCAAAATAGAACATCTGCATCTCTCTCTTCCTTGTAGTGAAACACTCTTCATGGTGAGTTTCTCTCATGACCGGCATCATGCTAGTGAATCCAAAATGATGAAAGTAAGATGACGCTGGCAAGTGATAGGGACGCAACGAGATAGAGTGACGAGGTTGTTGGTGGTGGTGGTCAGTGATGGAGGAACAATGGGTAGAGTGAGTCGTAGAAGAGAGATAGCAAATGTAAAAGACAGAAAAAAAAATGAAAAAAGATGTATGCATGAAGAGTGGCAAAGGATATTATGCATAAGCCCCCCTTATGCATGGTGCATAATTTCTCGCGCGCCCCCCAAAAGTTTCCACGCGCGCCCCCCATCCCCCCAATGCATCGCTATTCACACACCCCTTTCTGCTGATGACACACATTCTGTTTTTATTTTTAGCCTACTGGGCCTGAAAGCCCAGTTTCTTTTTTTTTTTGTTGGTTTTGTTTTTTCACTTACACCTTTTATGTTTGCACCCAAATTTTCCAGCGTACCCCCAGAGTTGCTTTGTGCACCCAGATTACTTTACGCACCCTCCATATTACTTTATGCACCCTCCATATTACTTTGCGCACCCCCACAAATTTTTACCATTATTACTTTGTTACAAAATCATTGGTTATTTATGCAATGTTATTTTGAAAATCATTTTATTGGAAACCATAAGAGAGCTACTGCTTCATTGATTATTTATGCAATGTTATTTTGAAATTCATTATGTTATTTTGAAAATCATTTTATTGTAAACCATAAGAGAGCTACTGTGGTTTCACATACAACACTAGTGAACCCATTAAGCCACACTTATGGTTTCAGTTATAATATTTATGTTAAATTAAATATGAATATTTTATTGGAAACCATAAGAGAGCTACTTTGGTTTCACATACAACACTAGTGAAACCATTAAACCACTAAATATGGATATTTTATTAGAAACCATAAGAGGGCTACTTTGGTTTCAAGATGTTATACACTGAAACTATTAGTCTAGTTAAATGGTTTCATAGCGTTATACACTGAAACCATTATTCTAGTTAAATTGTTTCATTGCGTTATACATTGAAACCACTAGTTTTGTTATTTGGTTTCAAGATGTTATACATGAACCATTGATTATTATGTTGGGCTTTGAGGGGCTGTATGACGAAAATTAATTAAAAATGGATTCTTATAATATATACTTCAAAGGAACAAAAGTTATTATTTAATTGGAAATCGGGGGCGCGCTAGAAATTTGGGTGGGGGTGCGCTAGAAGTTTGGAGGAGGGAAAAAAATTGGGGGCGCGCTAGAAATTTGGGGAGGAAAAAAAATCGGGGGCTCACAAGAAAATCTAGGGAGAAAAAGGGGAAAAAAACAACTGGGGGGTGCGCTAAGCAAATGGGGGGTGCACAAGTAATGGGGTAGTATATGGGGGGCGCGCGAAGCAACTGGGGAGGTGCGCTAAGCAACTGTCTTTGGGTTTGTGCGCACAGCAACCGGTAAAGTGGGCTGGGTGGGGGGGTGTATAACGCAATAAGAGGGGTGCGAATAGCAGGTTTATGCACGCTGCATAAGAAATCCTTATGCAGGATAACCGGACCCATGAAGAGTGTTATATATTTTAATGAACAATGTTTTATTGTGTCAAACTTGTGACCGAAAATTGTGTTTTTTATTTTTTTATAAGCTGACCGAAAATTGTGTAGTGTTATATATTTCGTAAACTTTAGTCGAAAATATAAATCGGTGCAAGGAGACATGAAATAAATATTACCCCAAAAAAAAAATAATCTGAAGACACATTAAATAGTAAAATACAAAATAAGAATGTTTGTTACGTACATCATCAATGGGGCAAATACGAAAAAGAAAAAGATGACAACGCATCTACTCTCGTTCTTCCCATATCTAGAGATAACAAAAAATTTTGCTAACACCAATGACAAATGCAAAAAAGAAAAAAATGACAACGCTTCTATTAATTTCCTTCGCACTTCTAAAGAGACTCACTTTCTTCATAATTCTAAATAGAACCATAACAATTCAAATCTGATTATGTGAATGAGAGACAAAGGTGATTGCAAGAAATTTAAATGAAGTTCCATATCACACCAAAGAAATTTGAAAACAATACATTAATTTATACTTGAAATATATTATTAAAATTTTATAGGAAAATAAACTTGGCAAACATGTAAATCAAAACATCGAGGTCAAGTAGTTCATAAATGCATGTTTACTTTTTATGATAATAATTTTTGGTCAAATTTTATTTACTTTACCGTCGAATTTTGAATTACTGGAAACTTTGTTGTAGCTTGAATATGTTTTTGGTTGATGAAAAAAACTAAAATATAAAAGTTAAACTCCAATGCATTGTTCTAATTTATATTGTTTAGAGGAAAATGCTAAATAGTGTTTTGAGACACTGGTTAGTAGTTAATCGTATTAATAAAAAAAAATATCTTAAAATTTGTAAACTTTTTATACAATAAAATGTGTACATTTAATTCCCCAATAAAGTAAAAAATTGTTTTTAACATTTGTTTTTATTTTATTTTTATGTTTAACTTGTGTCTCCATTTATTTTACAAACATAAAAACTATGTTCCATACTTCCACTCAGAGTTATTATTGATTTTAAAAAGGTTGAATGATAATTTTTCATATAAAAAAAATAATATTACACATGTTAAAACAATAAAAAAAAATACGTAATTATTAATTAAAAAATAATAATAATTTATTAAATATTTATATATTTAATATAAAATACATAAATTAAAATATGAATTTACTATTTTAAACTTTTTAACGCACCTAAATTTGTACATAATAAAATAACCCATAAAACAATTGTTGTGTGGGGTATTAATAAAAAGAGGAAAATGGGGGTGGGGTGGATTGAGGAGGCCCCCCGATAGTATTTATATTGGTGACTACTCCTCTACCCTTTCATAATTTGAGGGTATTTATCCTTCAACCAATGAGAACAAGTCACATAAGTGGATTTGTATGTGGTCCCCACAACAAATTGTAACAAACTTATGGGGACAACATAAAAATGATTTGTTCTCATTGGTTGAAGGACAAATACCCTCAAATTATGAAAGGGCAAATTAGAATTCCCCATTTATACTTTGACAATGATATGCATGCGGTATGTATGTATCATGTATGGAGATAAGAGAGGAGTTGGTTTCTTAGTCATCAGGAAAAAAAAAAAAAAAAAAAAAAGAAAGAAAGAAAAGAGAAGAGCTGGGTTTGTTTTTTCTCTGACGTATCAAGTATTCAAGTCATAAAAAAGGTAGCACTAATAGATAATAATAATTAAAAAAAGAAAAAAAAACGGTTGGCACGTTTAATTTCCCTCTCTCTCTCTTGAATGAATTTATGTAAGAAGAAAGGTGTTGCTGGGATTAATTAGAGAAAGAGAAAGAGAAAATGAGTGGTGGAGGTGAAGGAGAAGAAGAGACAACACTTGAGTTCACTCCCACCTGGGTTGTCGCTGCCGTTTGTACTTTCATTGTCGCCATTTCCCTTGTTGCCGAGCGTTTGCTTCACTATGGCGGAAAGTTTCTCAAACGCAAGGACCAAAAGCCACTTTACGAAGCTCTCCAGAAGATCAAAGAAGGTATTAATTATTAATTATTATTATTATTCACGATCTCTCCCTCTATTGTTTGTTTCATTGATGAATGATTGTTATTTATTTCCAGAGTTGATGCTTCTGGGTTTTATTTCTCTGCTTCTCACGGTTTCCCAAAATGGACTCACCAAAATATGCGTTCATGAAAGTGTTATGCGCCACATGCTTCCCTGTACTTCCCAGGATAAGGAGGACAAGGAACATTCTGCTTTCTCTTTTCCTGCCACAATTGCAAGGCGTCTCCTATCAGAAGCAGCACAAGGTTCCTCTTACTGCGCTCGCAAGGTTTCCTTTCCTTTTCTTCTTCTTCTTCTTCTATGATTAGTAAGTAACCCACTCTCCATAATCAATCAATCTTCACTACACCGTTATTTCCTTTTCAGAACAAGGTTCCTTTATTATCTCTCGAAGCTTTGCATCACCTCCACATCTTCATTTTTGTCCTCGCTGTCGTCCACGTCACTTTTTCAGTTCTCACCGTTGTTTTTGGAGGCGCAAGAGTTAGTACCTTCTTCATTATTCATTATTACTATCTATCCCATACAACAAGATCTTTCATTATTGTATTTGTGTGATCTATAGATACGTCAGTGGAAGAAATGGGAAGATTCTATTGCAAAGGAGAACTATGATACTACCAAACGTAACTAACTCTCCACTCTTCTATTATTATTATTATTATTATTATTATTATTATTATTATTATGCTTTTCACACCCTATGCTGTTAATATTATACTTTATGCTTCCAGTTCTCAAACCTAAGTTGACTCAAGTTCAACAACATGAATTTATCAAGGGTCGTTTTTCCGGTCTCGGCAAAGACTCTGCTTTAGTCGGTTGGGTGGTAAGCGATTCCGACCTTCCATCATATTTCAAGAGAAAATCTACTATTGTGCCATGTTTATGTGACCTTTTCATTCTGCTCATTATGTAATTCTGTTGTTTGTGCCAAGTTTTTCTTTAACTTCTTATTCATATTAATCTTTTATACTTCTTTCAGCAATCCTTTTTCAAGCAATTCTATGGTTCTGTTACAAAATCAGATTATGTCACTTTAAGACTTGGTTTCATTATGGTAAGGTTCTATTCAACCATATTTCTTGTATAATAATCTCTCACTTGGATCATCGGTGGATCAAATAAATGAATCATAATAATATGCTTTGGTATATTTCTTTTGTTGTAGACCCACTGCAAGTCAAACCCAAAGTTTAATTTTCACAAGTACATGATTCGTGCCCTTGAAGATGATTTCCGGCAAGTTGTTGGCATAAGGTAATTGCTTTTGTAGAATAACTTTGTCGAAACTAGTTGTTTATATGTATATCCCAATCACACATATACATCAGTTTAGGTGCCAAGAAAACTCTATTTTTGTTCATCTCATTGAAAAAAGTTTTTGATTTTTGTAATAGCAATTCTAATTATATTTTCATGGTTGCAGTTGGTATCTTTGGCTCTTTGTGGTCATCTTCTTATTGTTAAATATCAATGGTATGTTTTCTGACATACATCTATGCTTAATGCTAACACACACACACACACACATTTCTTGTCATCATTTAATTGGTTCTTACATGGGTGACACGGCTCTTCAGAAAATTGACAAGACTGACATCCATAACCTATTTTATGTTTCTTATATCATTACCTGATCTAAAATGGCCAATGCATTTGGTACTCGTATACCATGCACTCTTGTTTACAGATGCCGTAATTCTATTGATCTTTGTGTTTGTTGATAAAGTTTATTTAAACAACACTTTCTGGTATGATAAAGGAAGAGGGGCTTACATTTTTTGTGATTTGGTGATGAGTTGCTGAACTAATAACTTCTTTTGGTTTTGCTTGTTATCTAAGAACATTACTTTGAATCTCACGATTAATATGTCTGCTTTACTCTTTCAGGTTGGCATACTTATTTCTGGATTGCTTTCGTTCCTTTCATTGTAAGTACCTTAATAAAACTTTTTCCGTTTTTATTGTTCATTTCCATGGCCACACATTTAGTTTACTCAGCTTCCAAATCTCTCATATCTTAATTTTCTTACAGGGATAAGAAAAACAGAACAATGTTGCATGAAGTTTCTTAATAAACTCTAACAAGTACACAGTTCAAAAGTAAAGCTAAACTTTTGGTTCTATAAACTGCTGTCATACATTTGTTTTCTGCTACATTTTTACCAGGAAATTTATATGACAATACCCTTACACACTAGTATAGTATATTTTCTAAAAACAAAACTGGTGTAGTATACGATACTATCTTGTACTCTGTAAGTTAAGCAAGAAAAATTACTCTGTCAATACACCCACTCCGTTAGAGTTTGGCCCCTAAAGCATCGCCATTGTTCGATTTTGGCCCCCCACTTTTTTTTGGAGTAACTTTGGTCCCTTTTTTTCCCCTTTGTAATTTAGTACTCCTCCTCCAAATCTCCCCCCAAATTTGTGCTAATGTGACATTATTTGTCAACATGACAACTCATCTCTGATATCCAGTGTGAATTTTCTTTCAAACTAAAAACACCAAAAAATGCCAAAACGTATGAAACTCTAATTAGGGATTTCATTCATTCTCACTTGTACGGGCTGATTTTTGGCGTTATTTAATTTTGAAGAAAAGTCTCATTGGCTATGTGAGTTGGGTGTCAGGTAAATAAACAATGCCACTTCAACGTAAATTTTGGAGGAAATAGGAAGGGGATTATCAAATCACAAAGGGGAAAAACTCAAGGGATCAAAATCGCTCATAACAAAATTTGCTGGCCAAAATTGCACAATCGCAATACATCATGGCCAAAAGTGCAATTATTCCTTTCTTTTATATTTCTCTATAGTTTTTTTTTCTTCCAATTATTATTATTACTCGGTCATATGCTAGTGTTACCCTTTGCATAGGCATGTTTTGCCACATGTATAACTTTTTCATTCAAATTGATGTCTTATATTCAGAACATCTTTTCTTTATTGCCTTCTTGTCCATGCACCTTGTATCTCCCGCTTTATATGTTTCATAGTTTCTCGTTCACATTCTTTCAGCTTTTACTCTCTGTGGGAACAAAGCTGGAGCATGTAATAACCCAACTAGCTCATGAAGTTGCTGAAAAGCATGCTGCCATAGAAGGTGACTTGGTTGTACAACCTTCAGATGGTCACTTCTGGTTTCATAGGCCCCACGTTGTTCTCTTCTTGATTCACTTTATCCTTTTCCAAAATGCTTTTGAGATAGCATTTTTTTTCTGGATATGGGTAAGAAATTTTGTTGGAAGCATAACTTGTGATGTTGTTTGGCAATCATTTTACTTATTTCTTCTTTGCATTTTTGTAAGGGCGTACTGTGGGTGGGCTAAGAGAAGTTTTGAATTAGTTATATATTGGATGTAATAATCTATTATCTTGTATTCTCAGGTTACATACGGATTTGACTCTTGTATAATGGGACAAGTTCGTTACATTGTTCCAAGGCTCGTTATTGGGTAATTACAACACTTCTCTTTTCTTTTCTGCGTTTATGATTTGTTTGTTTACTTGTGCATTCTGAAGCCAGAAGTTCAACCTGTTTTGTTTTTTGTCCCTCTATGTTGGGGCTATAGGGTATTTATTCAGTTACTGTGTAGCTACAGCACCCTACCACTCTATGCACTTGTTACACAGGTACCTTTGCATAGCTATTCAAACTTAAACGCAGATTATCTATCTGAATTTAAATTCTGTCATCTTTGTGTTGAATTTCGTTATTCTCACATTGTAGATGGGAACTCACTTTAAGAGGGCAATATTTAATGATCATGTGCAAGTGGGCCTTGTTGGTTGGGCAGATAAGGTAAAAAAGAAGAAAGCGCTAAAAGCTGATGGCCATACCAGCCAAGGAAGTTCTCATGATCATGAGGGTTCTAGTACAGGAGTTCAGCTTGGGTCAATTTTCCAGAAGAGGACATCAGCGTCCGAAGACAGTACATCTGTAACCAAAGGTGATTCTAGTACAGGAATCCAGCTTGGGTCAGTTTTCCAGAAGAGGACATCAGCGCCCGAAGACATTACTTCTGTCACCAAAGCTGAGGGGTCCAACTGAGAATGGTTGTCTAGGTTAAGGTAATGTGATAAACGCAATAGATGTTTTGTAATCTTGCCTTATTCTGTATAGTTGTATAACAGATTGCAGTTTTTCTTATCTTATTTTCTTTGGCCAGCGTGGTGGAGCGTTGTATTTGTAGGACATGCTGGGCTTGGTATAGGCGTGTGGTGAAAGATGTATAGGCTTCATGCTGGCAATGCTGGGTTCATTTCTAAGATCCTCAGACCTGCTACCGCACCCACCGACTAGTTTCTACACGTGTCATATAATTGTTGCTTCTTGCATGGCCTAATAGTAATACTTCCCTACTATGACACATACTAAGTTCCAAAAGTTTGTCTTTAACATACTGCATGTTTGGTATCACTGTAATTTAGCTAAAGCTACGAACTTGATGAATGGGAAGCTTCCTTCCTTCCTGTTTGTGCATGTTTGTTTGCACTTTTGCTTTGCGGTAGCTTAGCTCTCAATGGCCAGATCTTCCACATTATTTCTCTTTTTTTTTTTTTTACATGAGAGGATGCTAGTTCCTCATTAGTGAACCTTAAAAAAAAATCGTTAGATTTAATCAATGGTCTATATTTGTTAAAAAAACATTGGAACAACTGTTCATTTTCACACACTGTATTACCTCTATTAGTGTCCTCTCCAACTTACCAAATATTTGTAGAAATGTCGTTGAAATAAAAGAATTGTGACTAAGTAATGTTTCCAAACACCCAACTTCCCTAAAAAAATATAGCTTCAAATTTTCCTCTTTATGTTTTTGTTCACACCAAAAAAGAAAGTAAACTGGTTTTGCAAATGTGATGCTCATCCGAATTATTTTAAAGTTCAAAGGTCATTTATGATAACGTTCATGTCAACTGAAGTTTCAATTTATTTTGTTTGTGTTAAAAGGACCAAAGAGAAAGTATATTGATTTTGCAAACTTGATGTTCCTCCAAATTATTTTAAAGTTCAAAAGGCATTTTTGATAACATCGTAGTTTCAATTTCTTTATGTGTTAAAAAAGCCGAATATCATTGTTGGTACTTGGTAGCATTTTTCTCTTTAGGTTGTGTTGAAAGTTGCATTTTTTTTTTCTTTTGAAATTTTAACTCTCATCATCCTTATTTAACTTAGTTCAAACCAATTTAGCTATCAAATTCTTTGTTGCATATACTCTCGTTGAAGAGCATAGTACAAACAAAGACATTTCTCTTTTCCTGTGTTATTTCCATTTTTCTATATTTTACAATATCTTACTATAGTTTTTGTTAAATACTTAAGGACTAAAAATATACTTAATTTGATAGATATATTTTGACGAACCAAAATCATATTTAATATAAAGAATATTAGTTATTTATAAATAAAATAGTTTAATAAATGATAAAAGTAGACGGAAAATTATTTATTTGAATAAAAGTGCAAATAAGATAGTTCGTCTGAAGGGCAAAATTGGAATTAAAAGTCATATTAAACCTTATTATCAATTGCATAGATATTTTAAAAGAAATCAATTATTTGATTGGATAATGAATGCCTAATTGTAAGTAAAATAGTCAAAATTAACGATAAAATTAAATACACCAAAACTTATTTATATATGACTCTATGAGCTGTGATATTCAACCACATAATTTCAACATAATATGGCCAACATAGTATGAAAATATATGTCTACTCATCTATTATTCTTTCAGTTTTAAAATGAGTGTCACTTTAGTATAAAAAAATTAGTTCAAAATAAATGTCATTTTTTTTAATTCCATCGCAATATTAATTTCTTCTTTCCAATTGTATCTCATATACACTACTCACAGAGCATTATTTCTACTTTTCATTTATAATAATAACAGTGAAAAAGACATCAATAATTAATAAATATAACTAGTTTTGTTCTAATCATTATGTTTTTTGTGTCAAAAAGAAATCATTATATTTTTTTAATCTGTGTAAAAATTTTAAATGACATTCATTTTAAAATGGAGGAAGTAGTGTTATATAGTTTCAACTTTCAAAATAAGAGGAAAAAATTTAAAAAGGTTATTTATCTTACGTTTTTTTTCCTTCTATAAATTATTAATTCATATTTGTGAGAGGGGGAGGGGGGAGAAGAGCAATTTCCTAAAAAAAAATTATGCTTGAGCCCAGCCCATTATGTAATTTTCTTTTCTGGACCCTGGTTGAGCGGGCCGTGGGCCAGTCCATCGGATTTCATTCACGACCCACTTCAACATTTCCAACAAAAATCACACTTTGATTGACATCCTTCTCCTCCTCCATCATCTTTGCCGTCATTCCGTCACAGTCAGCCACCGTGCCGTGCCGTGACGTGACGTCTCCTCTCATCCCGGCGCCCTCCACGGCGAGGTAATCTCTCTCTGTCCACCTCTGAGGTAATCTCTCCGCTTTTCTTCATTTGAAACTGTTCGCCTAAAACCGGAGAGAAGAAACGTGGAATAATATTGATTAGTAACTTGTATCGAAGCGAGATTAAGTTCATAACTTCACATCCATTTTAGTTTACAGAAATTTATCAATTGCTAATTTGTATTTTATTGTTGTATCAATTCTTAAAAAGCTATACTATAGTGTGTGATACTTGTTTTGTGCATTCTGTAGTTACACATCTAATCCAATTGCACAATTCCATTTCAAATCAATTGAGAACAAGCATCATCATCAGCAGCAGCAGAAGCATGACGATCCATTCTGTAGTGATACAGAAGCTTCTGAGCACCAATGCCCACATTGGTCGTCAAGTTGCCACTCATCATTTCAAAGAATACACTTACGGCTTTCGCAACAAAATGGCCATTATCGATTCCGATAAGACCTTGATATGCATGCGTAGTGCCTTCAATTTCATCTCTGCCCTCGCCCGCCAAAACGGACGCTTCATGTTCATCAACACCAACCCTCTCTTCGATGAAATCTTTGACCTTATGACCAAAAAAGTCGGCTGCTACAGCCCTTCTTCCAGTTCTCTCTGGCGCACCGGTGGATTCCTCACCAACAGCAACAGTCCCAAGAAGTTTCGCTCTCGCAACAAGAAGCTCTGCTTCGGTCCCACTCAGCCCCCCGATTGCATTGTCATTGTCGACACTGAGAGCAAATCTTCTGTCATTGACGAGGCTTTCAAACTTCAGATTCCAATCGTAGCTCTCGTCGATTCTGCCATGCCTCTCCATACTTTTAGCCGCATTGCTTATCCAATTCCTGTTAATCCGTCTGTTCAATTTGTCTATCTGTTCTGTAATTTGATTACCAAAACACTGCTTCTTGAGAAGAAGAACTTGCAGCTCTCTCATCCCAAAATTGATGATCGGTATAATACTTTACCTTACCTCATTCTACTGTTTTCTTTTATCACTTCTTGTGAATGATTCCGTCACTATTATTATTTTCAACTGTAAAAGAGAAGAAGCTACCAAAATTGAAGATAACAAGCGGAAGAATAATCTGGCTAAGGTTGGCATCACTGTTATGCCCTACGATAAATTGGCACCCTTGCCCGAAGGTAAACCATAATTGAGAACTTTGTGCCTTGTGTTTTCTCTACGGCAATCTTTATTGTCTTTTTTCCTATCTCTTCAAAGTAGTAGTGAGCAATTTCACATTGAAAGCAGATATAGAAGAAACGAAGAAACTTTTGGACAAGCTTGTTGTTTTGAAGGTCAATCACGACTCCGGAGGAAATATGGGTTTTGAAAACCCCAAGTAAGCTTTCGTCCAACTCTAAATTGGAACTGTCATACATGTTATTTTATGTCTGTTATGCATGATAATGTTCATTGGATTTGTTTGAGTAGTGTTTTGTTTTATATAGAATTTCCCATGTCGAAATCACACAAACATTTTTGTACCCTTGTTTAGCGCATGCTCACACCATCCAGGGATTATTCAAAATGTCGCAGTTGACGAATTTAACTGATGACACTTATCTGGTTTCATGTAGATCTGCAATAGATATTTGTGATGGACAGACATTTCTAGACATGATTGTTAACCAGATTGAGGTCAGACATTTATATTTGATATAGAAGTTATGGTTCTCACGCATACTTGCATTATCATTTTTCTATGCAAGCCATTGGTTTATTCCTTGGGGACTAATAGCCTGCTACAAGTTTTTATCAGTTGTCCGGATTATGCAAATACTTTTTTTTTTGGTTTTGACTATTTTACTGTTGTAAATATTTGTAGACCCTCAACTCCAAGTATGGATGCCATGTTCCATTGCTTATTTTTGACAAAGATGACACTCATGATAGTACTTTAAAGGTGAAATGGCATTTTAATTTCTTCCATATTTGATTGTATTATTACCTTGCTATTATTGAAGTTTCCAGCTTTGCCTTCATCATCTTCCATAGGTTTTGGAAAAGTATTCGGAATCAAGCATTGATGTGCGCACTTTTAAGCAGGTTTGTATTTGTTCCATATTTTGGATCAATTGATATTGAATTGTGTTTTCTCTTGACCATTACATCATAATCTATATAGGGTGAAGATCCAGAGCTAACATTATCAGGTGGGCATAGCAGCAAGGAGGAAGTGTACGTCATCTTTCAAATATCTGTCTCTTAAATTGAATTTTAGATGTTCATATGCACACTCGTAGAGTAAGAGATTTTAAGTTTCAGCACTAAATGTTACTATAATTAGGGACATTTCACTCAATAATATTGAGATTACAATTACCTTCATATGGCCTACGCCTACCTATTAACAGCAGTAATTTAGATGCATACACTAAGCTTAGACCTGCATAGAAGCTACTATATTTTTAATTAATCTTTATTTTTGGGTATTGTTAAAGGCGTACAAACTTACTCCCAAGAATTAGGTTTAGGTGCACATTATGTTTAAACCGGCATCTGCGTAAGGGTTGACATGAAGAAATTAAAGCATGTCATAATATATCTACTAATTTCCTTTAGTTAGTCATGAAACCAAGATATGTAATTCACCACTTCAAAATTGTTAATCCCTCTAACATGGATTTTCTAGAATGAGATCATAGATGGTAGATAACTATTCTTTACTGGATTGTTAATAAAATATTCAACTTTATAAAGAAATGAGATAACTATTTTTTACTTTAATTTAAACAAAATCTACAGTAAATATTTAACGCCTGTAAATTAGACATGTTAAAATAATTCAGCGATTGAATTACTTAATTGACACCAAGGTTGTCAAAATCGGGATCCCACTAAAGATCGCTGGGGTATAGAAAAAGCGTAAATCGTAGGATCGTAATAAAGATCGTAAGATCCCACAAATTCATAAACTATTAGGATCGTACCAAAGATCGTAAAAATATTAAGATAGAAATATAACACTAGAACATAAAAACTTCATTAATTTAACCATTAAGTCACAAACATAAAAACTTAGACTCTTAAACATAATTCTTAAACATAAAAACCAGCATAACAGTAACTAGAACAGAGACATAGACTCTTAAAATTAATAACTTAGACTCTTAAACATGAAAACTTAATAACTTAGACTTAGACACTTAAACTTAAAAACTTAATAACTTGACTCTTAAACTTAAACTTAAAAACAAATAACTCCTAATTAATCAAATCCTTCAGCACATTCTCATCAAATCCCATATCTTCCATATAATCCTCATTTCCTTCAAACTCATCGTCTAGATTATGGACTTCACACTCATCTTCTTCAACAGTGGCTGCAACTTCAGTTTTCCTCTTAACAATTCAGCATCATCATCAGTTTTTTTTTTATTAATTTGACTTGCAAAGACCTACAAATCTCAAGCATTTGCACTTTCACATCATCTGGGACTGATTTACAAGGACTAACATTGCACTGTGTATGCCCCAAATGATGTTTCAGCCTGTAAACACCTCCAATAACCACTTTCCCACAGTAGTTGCATTTTATTTGTCTCCTTCTTCCATCGACAGAAACTCCATGTTTCCATGCTATATCATTTCTGTTTCCCTTCAAATTTTTCGGAACTGGTGGTGCAGATGAGGAACCACCAACAGGAATGGATGAAGACATGATTGGAAATTGAAAGTGTGAGAATAGATGAAGAGAATTTCTGAACTGGTTTGGAGTTGGTTTGTGAATAGTAGAAGTGATGAAGAGAATTTATAGAATAGATGACTTAAGGGAAAACAATCGTATGATTATGAATCATTTAATTGAATTAGGTTACAGTTGAGAGAATTATGGAGATAGAGTGCAAGGCTCAATACATAGCAATTAAAACAAACCTATTTCCAAGTTCAGCGTGCGTTTTTTACTGACAAAGCCAAACAAACCGCCTTAATTAATCTGATAAAACACTTCGTTTCCGGGTTGGGGCGGCGCTTCTAAATCGGGTCAAAAACGGGTCGGCCGGGTCAGGTCGGCCGCTAAACGGGTCGGAACCTTGACAGAAACAATCGACTCAACGCGTGGAAGATCGCTGCGACCACGCTTTCACGATCTTCCTCGTCGATCTCTGCGATCCGGCGTATCTAACGATCTTTGCAACGCTCCAACACGGTGGGTGGTTGAAAACGCGTGACATCGTACGATCTTACGATTTAACGCGCGCGCTTGACAACCTTGATTGACACTGCCTAGCAGTAAAAAAATATATTATTATCAATAAATAGAACACTGGACTGCATTTATATTTCAAGATATTGAGTTATTTTTTAATGTGTTGCAAATTGCTTACATGATAAATATTGTCATTTTAAACTAACCGGCTAATCATATATGTGTGAAGGCATACATTTGACGATGGTGATATATTCCGTTCACTAATGATAGGTGGAACCCTTGATTTATTATTGTCACAGGTATGGGCTTTTATGCAGCCGAGAACTCTTCATATCTCTCCTTTATCCCGCTCATTTAAAACTTTTATGCTGACCTGTAAGACACTTGAATTGTGTTATACGACAGAAAACACAAGCTGCAACTAAACATGCTCATATATGTACATATTTAGGATGTGATCATATTTCTCTGCATTTCTTACTATGTTTTCATATTATTTTTTAGGGAAAGGAGTATATCCTTGTTATGAAGTCAGACAATGTGGCTACAATCGTTGATCCAAGTATCCTTTTTATACATTTAATCATGAACTATAATATTCTTTGAGGTCACAACTTACTAACTGAGCATTGAGACCTTGACTACAAACTGTAGATATAATAAATCATTTGATGATAAATGCTATTGATTATTGCATGGAGGTAAACAAAACTATTTTCATCTGTCATGTGTAACACTGGCACTTTGCATTTTAAGGTATCTAAGTTGCCTGATTCATTTTCTTTCTTTATGCTTTTTTCAGGTGGCACCAAGCCATTCATTTAATTTGATCTTAACTCCAATGAATTTTAAGGTTTATTTTCTTTTTCTTTACTTTTCCTTCCTCATTCAGTGTCCATAACATTTGTTGATTGACCTGTACCTGTCTGATGCCAAATCAATTGGTCTTTAGTATTTGTGCTAGTTTTACCCTGTAGCGATATATAATATATATGTGAATTTTAAATTGAGAAAATAAAAAATATAAACCAGAAAAGCATCATGCTACTCCCTCCCTCCATCCCTAAATGATTGTAGCTTTAGCCAAATAAAATTGTTCCAAATCAAGTGTCGTTTTAGTTTTTCAATGCAACATTAATCAATTTATTCCAACTTTACCCCCTAGTTAATATTGTGTACACTGCTTTCTAGTTAATTGGGGCAGTTTTATAAAGTTGTTTCATTTATTGCGTTTCTTAATCTAGGTGAAACAACCTTAAACAACAATTATTTTGGGACCGATTGAGTAATAAACAAAGAATTTTCAAAGCTAAGGGTCAATTCAATTTCTATTTTCATCTGTAATTACAAAAATGTGACCTTGTTTCTCAGTTTGTTTCCTTAGTTTTGTATAGGAAATAGTAAAACAACTTATTTTGTTTTTAATGTTTCCTATGCAAATCCTCAAAAATAGAATTGAACTGACTCTAGGTGAAAGTTTTGTAATAAAAAATTAAAATACGAAATGGAAACAAATCAAAGAGGCTCTTCAAATTTTTATTTACATTGGAGATACTATGGTTAAATTTATAATTGGTTAGAGCCCCGTTGCACTTATTTAGTAGTCTAGGTCATGAGTCGGGTCCTACTAATTCTAGTCAAATGCTTATTTGGTAATCGGGTGATTTTGTTGCTACTAGTAAACTTGAAAAGCGTGAGTTAACCATTATATGTCTTGTAATCTGTGCAGCTTCAGGAGATTGCTCGAAACCAAGATAAACATGTAAGTCTTTTTATTTATTGTCACAACTTACATATATTTGTATTATTTTGTTCAAAACCAAGATAAACATGCAAGTCTTTTTATTTATTGTCACAACTTACATATATTTGTGTTATTTTGTTCAAAACCAAGATAAACATGTAAGTCTTTTTGTTTATTTTTCCTGATTGGTGTATTGCAGTTGAAAGACAAATTCAAACTCATTGATACAACAAACATGTAAGTGAAATGCTGGTTTTTGATCAATTTCTTACCTAAATTTACCATATGTCGTAATTCTCATGTGTTGCCCTCTGTATAGGTGGGTGAGTTTAAGAGCCATTAAGAGACTAATTGATACTAATAGACTAAAGCCCAAGAAGCCCTCAATTTCGAAGGTATCATTCCCTATTATTAGTTAAGTATTCGACTGTTAATTTAGTGACAATGAATTGAGAAGGTTACTGTTCCCAGGAGAATGACTATGATCAAACACTTCAGCAAGAAACCGATGCTGGATCGGCAGTACAGGTATATTCATTATATTTTATGCTTCTCTGCAATGTCTTTTTTTATTTCTTTATATTTTGCTTAGGTATAGAATAAGACCACTGCTTCAAGTTTGAGACCATAGTATTAGTATTTGCATACCTAAATATAAGTGTAGTGAAAATAAACTGTTGATTGGTACTGCTGAAGGTTTTTTCGGTTAGGTATGAAGTTACTAATTGCAATTTTTTGTTAATGTATTCTCTCCTTTTTTTGTATTCCAGTTCTTTGATAATGTAATCGGTGTCTCAACACCTGAATCTCGTTTTCTTCCCTTGGACGCAACATCAGATTTACTTCTTCTACAGGTAGCAAACCTAATTGATATGTAAATTCTGTTACCGAAAAATATACTTTGCTGTACATGACTGATCCCCCCTCACACCAATTATGCATCCTTGCAGTCAGATCTATATACTTGTAGAGCAGGTGTTTTATCTCGCAATCCTGCTAGATCCAACCCTTTAAATCCTGTGATTGACTTGGGACCAGAATTTGAAAAGGTGAAAAATTTCTTGTTCCTTGTCTTACCTATATGCCTTGTTATTCCCTTTCTTATGCATCGCATATATGTTATTATGTTCCATTCTCAGATTGGTGATTTCCAAAGTCGGTTCAAATCCATTCCTAGTATCATCGGGTTGGATAGTTTGACGGTGAGGGGTGATGTGTGGTTTGGAGCTAATATTACTTTAAAGGTATGCTAGATGTTCCTTTTCCTGTTACTCATCTGGCATTTTGAGTACTCCCTTGGTCACTATTATAAGCAAAAAAAAACCAGTTTTGTGGTGATTAGCAAATTTAGCAGTGTAATTAATTTTTTTAGATTTTATGTAAAACATAATTAAATTTACTAATTTGTCCTTTTCAATGAAGGGTATATGAATAATAGTATTACTTAGTTCAAAAGTAGTTAACTTTTGCTTATATAGTGACAAAAATTTGAGACACTTTTTATGCTTATAATAGTGACTGGAGGGAGTAGTTGCTCTGAATTCCCTTTAATTATCTGGTGTGTCTGAACTACCCTTGGTGTTTCATATATCTGAGTGTCAGGAAAAGCTAATTATTTTTACACAAGTTTTTTTTATTTTATTTTTCATAACAGTGTCCCTTTACTTTTGTACTTCTAAAATAAACTATATTGTGGTATCATCTCAGCATGTCTTATACAGTGTGTCGGAGGAACTTGGCATAAGGGGACAGTTTTTGTTTGCTATTAGATTTTGGAGGGGGAGCTAGATGAGAGGAGCATGTATAGTACTATGAGGGTGTGACTGCATATCTTTTAGAGGAGCCTTGGCTCTAGTAGGAGAAATAGTAATTTCGACAGTTATCTTTTAATTCAATATTGCTATTAGCATCAAGCTTCTGCTATTCTCTATTTGCAATTATAGTCTTCTATGAGATTATCAGAAGAGATAAGTTAGCACTCTCTAGTCTCTAGGAATTAGGATAAACTGTTATCTCATCATGTTTGAAGTTAAAACAGTTTTGGCTTGAAGATATTTCTGATCTCAGCAGCAAAGATCAACTCCCTCAAATTAATAACTGCTTAATAGTTACCTTTCTTAAAATTTGGGTTGAGCTTAACTCATTTCTACGAGTTAATTGGTGAGGGATGTCTCCCAATATATAAATACTTTTTCAGGCCATATCATATCAAATATAGGACTCTCGAGAACCTTGTCAAATTCTCAATCTTTATGTAGGAGAGGCTTTGTTATTATGTGAAGGAGCATAAGCTATTAGGTGAAGCATTCGTTTAGCATGTTTATGTTGAATGCTTACTGGACCACAAGATATTCTAGATCTCTTAACAACCAAAAACATTCTAGACAATTGGAATAAACATCTCTGGATTATCCAGGAAAGAGATAAATATTTTATTTTATTTTTAAGTAAGAAATCCCTGTATATCTAGAGATAGCTGCCTTGTGATGACCCTAACAAAATTTTGGGGCGATTCTTTCTCTCTGCCAAATTTCCTTAAACTTTCGCTTATTCAAAAGTAGGTTAGTTTTCTGCTTTACACGCGGAATGGAAAATTGACATTAGCTCAACCTGTAGTGGAACTCTCATTATAACTTATTGTAAGCATTCAAATTCAGTGAAATTCCAGTAGTTTAACCAGTATGTAATGCCAACTTTATGTCATTGGCTGTACATACTACATATAATTATGTTGGGTGAGTTTGTCTAAACTACTGTTTGAAAGACTTATGGGTTCTCTCATTTGTTTGCATTACTGACCCTTTACTCACACTATCAGGGACACGTGACTATTGCTGCAAAAGCTGGCTTGAAATTGGAAATTCCAGATGGGGTAGTAATTGAGAATAAGGTACAATACTAATTTAAGTATGAACTTTTTCATTTCTTTACAGCTGAGACTTTTTCTTTCCATGGTCTTATACCCTTGTTTGTTTATTGGGTGGCGGTTCCTGTGGGATGTGTTGAAAACACATGTTTGAACTGGTATAATATGTATCTTCGGTTTCATGTTTTGTGATAAAAAAACATGGGTATTTATGTCATTCGAATCACAGGATGGTCCTATTAAGCATATATCCCGACTGCAGATGGAGGATGACAGCATTCAAAATGTATCCATTATCCTTTGGTCAATTTTTTGGGGGAGTGGTCTTGCATGAGTTGGGGTTTGTAGGCAGATGCTCAGCTTACCATTTCCATCTTACCAGTACTTGAATAATCCCAAGAAAATGAAGATTCGGAAGCATAATCCTTAGTTGTGGAATATCTCATGTAGAATTTCAATTATCTCCCAATCAGAATCAGGATTCAAACTCAGACAACTCATTTTGCCCCCCCACCCCACCCAAATTCTGTTGGACTCGAGAAAGGAGTCTACTCCTTCCACTAAACCGAAAGAATAAACACAATATAATCCAATAACTTCTACATCCTATTAATACCAATAATTGCCACATATTTTTTTATAACCTGAGCAAATTTATTCGATCAACACAACTAGCACAAAAAGTGCCAAATAGAGTGCAAAATTACAAGGAGAGGATGAACCCAACTGAAACACAATTAAAAAATAAATAAATTATCCTCCCAACCCCAAGAGAAATATAAAACCACCCGAAACCAATTTCTAAACAAATCAGCATACCCCAAACAACATATGGGGTTAGTGAACCGCAATGCAATCATCAGATAACACAAGTTCAATATACGTGGTTTCTTCTCTTCATGTTCTTATTGATGAAATCATCAGATAACACAAGTTCAATTGCACTGCTGGGACATAAGCACATTGATTCATGATTAACAATAACTAATAGCTGACAATATTAAAAAAGTTGATGCTGCTTCTGAGAGGAAAGTAGGTTTCGGTAAAATGAATCCTTTTCAGCATGCTGACCTGAAGAGCATGGCGGCTATGAAATATATATATCCGTATTCTTTAACTAATAGCATCATTGAAAGCCTTTATTTTTCCAGCATTAATATGACTATTTCAGCCCTTGGCATGAACTTTGTCTTGATTGATCAAACCTTTTCCCAGATTTTTTTTTTTACTTTTGCTAATTTTCTTGGTCATTTATTTGTTGATTTGCAGGAGATTAATGACCCTGCAGATATCCAAGGATGAATGGTTCATGGAAGTCAATGATATTTGTTTGTAGCAAATATGTGAATTGCTGAAGCTTTGCTTTGATGTGCAATACAATTTATCTTTGGCACATTAGCAGCCCGCCATCAATTAGCTTTTCTATTTACTCATTCAAAAGGTTGCAGAAGCAAATAATTTCTGACACATTCTTTTTCAAGTGTCATGGTGGTAATGAAATAATTGAGTCCACTCATTTATTTAACCTTGTAGCTTTATATTTTGGGAAGTTCTGTTCCCTCCTACATTGCTCAAAATCAACAGAAAGTCCTCACCGGAAGTTGGGATCTGGTGACCTGCGTCCTTATATTTTAGAACAAGGCTTGATCTTTGAGATAAAGAATAGAAAAGCATTAGTTTACTGTACGAAGGAGCTGGAGCTGAGCACGCATTTTTTAAAGGTTAATTGAATTCGTGCATATTTGTCATTAACATCTTTGATAAACCACCACAAATTACTGTTCTGTTATTTTTCTTCCATCTTAACTCATTCCCAAGCAACACCATGTTTTGTTCCTAATTTATCCAATGGTTTCTTCTTAAACTCCTAAAGAATAGTCAATGAAATACAGTTTTTTCTATGCTTTTCAAGCTAAGCCTAGAACTTTGGTCATTTTGAATCTTTGATGCTTGCTAATTTAGTTGGAAGCATTTTATGAAGTGCATTATTTTAGTATTTTCATTTATTGTATGTTTATATGTTTCATGCCAAAAAAAGTAGTGAAAATAGGTTACCGTGTTTTTGAGATTAAAAAATAATTTTGAGTCATTATTTTGATTTTTTAAAAAAAGGTGGGTAACCAACTCAAATCGGAAATTAGCAGTTTTATCCAACTCAATACTACAATGGACAATTTTTAAAGCAAACATTCTATGATTCGGTTTTGGCTAAAATTGGTTCATATACGTTTCTAACCTATGTAATTTGTTAGGCAAAAGTTTTTTAGTAAGAAAATTTAAAGAGAAGAATTGCAAGAATAAATTTCCACTTTTATTTATATCTATTACCCCATGATTTTCGCAAAAAGAGGAAATTAAAATGAAATCATTCTTTAAGATATTGCCATGTGTTATTCTTATATTTTTTCTCTTAAATTATTCTTCTTAACAAATACTATTTCTCAATTTGTTAATAATTTTTCATTTGTTTTCACTTTTCAACACACCGTTCTTTCTCTTTTACTAATATACCAAATAATATCTCATTTATTGTTTATCTTCTCTTCTCACACTCTTTCTTATCTATTGTTTATCTTCTCACTTTCCTGTTACATCACATATATCGGAAGATAGAAAATCACGAGAAATATAAGTGAAGTCACTTTCTCTTTTACTAAAATACTAAAAGTTACGAAAAATGGTAGAGTTACGGGACAACTAACCCATGAATTACACGAAGACCCGTTTTTAAAAAAACAAACTAAACTCTTGAAATATTTGGATGCCAACCGGAAATATAGCACCACTCTAGTTGGATGACAAACTAATTTCTTTTTCGTTTTCGCAAGTTTTGTGTGCCTGTTGTTCGTAACATATAGCACCACTCTACTTTTATATGGTTGTCATTTTAATGATAAATCTTTGTCTTAGTTCAAGTGGTAAAAGTATTATGTTTCTTAAGTAGGTAGTTAGAGTCAGGTATTCCATTCAAAATTCTATACTTGAAAAGAATTTGGTTGAGAAGAGGCAGTGGTGGAGTCACCGCTCGATCTGCCTGAGCACGTGCCCGGGCTTGGCTATTATAATGTTTGGTGGAACCAAGGGCATAGCAGGAAAATAGTTGAGTTTATGGGTCTGTTTGGCTATTATCATGTTTGGCTATTATCATCTATTTTTCTTCTAACGCTAAAGACTATGGGTTCGTTTGAAGTATCTTACTTTTGAGTTTATGTAAAATAGCTTATGCAACTTAGTAAATTTTGATATATTATTATTTTAAGTTGGTCAATGTAGTTTATAAAAAAATAGCTTATAGAAATACAGCTTATTGAGTTGGCTTTGATATTATTGATGTTGACAACATCCGTTGAAAGAACTTTTTTAGCAATGAATATTATCAAGTCTAAATTGCGCAGCAAGATCAACGATGAGTGGTTCAGTAATTTGATGATATGTTACACCGGACGGATGATATTCAAGTCACTTGATGATGTTGATATTAACAAACATTCACCACATCAAAAACTCAGAAATAAAATTTGCCGCTTGCGGTTAAAATTATGCCCAAACTTTCTAACATTCCTGGCTACGCCAATGAGAGGAGGAGAATAACCCAAAGAAGAAATAGACGAAAGGCCCAAGCATGGAATGAAGTCGGGTCGGGTTATGTATAAACTTTTATCCGTAGCAGAAAGGAAGGTAGAAGAAGATAAGACTCACTCACTCATTATCATTAGCATTAGCATAGCAAAAAGAAGAATAATCGTCATCATCATGGCGGCATTCTCTTCCATTTCTTCTTCCCCATTCTCATTATCAATGTCAATACCCTCCTCCCGTTCAAATTCACTTTCATTTTCAACTTCAATTTCTAAAAACCCCTCTTCTTCTCCTCAATTTCTGAAATTACCACAACAGCAAAGGAAAAGAGGAATGGTGGTGATGATGAGCTTGGAAGCAGGTGTTGGAGTCATGGCTACCAAATTAGGAATGATGAGCTTTTTCCAACCTAACGGAGAGGTTGTTCCAGTCACCGTTGTCGGTTTCAAAGAAGGCAACATCGTCACTCAGATCAAAACCGACGCAACCGACGGTTACAACGCCGTCCAAGTTGGTTACCGCAGGGTTAGGGACCGCAAATTGACCAAACCCGAAATGGGTCATCTTGAAAAGGCGGGAGCCATTCCCATGCGCCATCTTCAGGAGTTTCGTCTTCAAAGCATTGAAGGTTTTGAAGTTAATCAGCGCCTTGTATTTGATGAACTTTTCAACGAGGGTGATCTTGTTGATGTCTCTGGCACCACCATCGGCAAGGGTTTCCAAGGTATGGAATATAAACAACAAACATTAGTATATTTTATTGTTTTTGTGCTAAATGCTAAATAATAGGATTGTGGCTTCAATCAACACTATAATTTTGATGTTTTCCGGATTATAAATTGATTCCCTCATAAGATTAGATTATAGCCGCCATTCACTTTTATTTTAACAATGGATAGTGAATGAATTTGGATAGGTGGTATCAAGCGTTATAACTTCAAAAGGGGCCCAATGAGCCATGGTTCTAAGAGTCATAGACAACTGGGATCAATTGGTGCCGGAACTACGCCTGGACGTGTATACAAGGGAAAGAAGATGCCTGGTAGGATGGGTGGAACCAACAGGAAGACCAGAAAGCTTAAGATTGTTAAAATTGATAAAGATCTTAATGTTATCATGATCAAAGGTGCTCTTCCTGGTAAGCCTGGGAATCTTCTTCGGATAGCTCCCGCCAAGATTGTTGGCAAGAACATTCCAAAGAATTAGTCTCCTTCTTTCATTTTTTCTTCCTTTTCTTTTCTTCTTACTTTCTGTTTCTCTTTGATTTAACTTGTTTGTACCTGTTGTTTGTATTCACCTGTAAGCCCTTCATTTTCAAATTTATGTATTCTACTCTTACCTTTTGAACCAAGCAGTATCTTAATCCATCAATGGAAATGTATTATATGTTATTAAAGAATACAATGCAATTCATTATGAACTGGTGTATTCCCAAAGAGGACAAAATTAAGATGATGGAAACCTTTCTCACTTGGTGAAATTAGTCACAACATTATAATGTTTTATAATGAATCATGTCTAAGGCAGATCATTTTAAGTTTAAATTTTTTCTTGTTGCTTGTATGTTTTGCTATTTGATCATTTTTTATGGTGCAGCCAGCCATGAAGTTTATAGGCATAAAAGGTAATAGGTTGTTCAAAACTCTAAAGTAGGACTAAGTTTTTAATGCTATTATTTAACTTTTCCTTAAACCCTTATTGAATTGGTTTCTTTTTTTTTTTTTGATATCTATTGAATTGGTTTCTGATGCACCTCCACCTCCTATTGCTGTCATGGGTTTAGTGAGTAATATTCCTAAATAGGAAAATTAAGACAGTTTGTTAGGTTCTACATAGCATGCTGTCAATTTTCAATGAATTTTATCACCATATACTACAACAAATCAAAACTCAGCTGACAAACTGATAGAGAGCCTAGGGTGCAGATTTTTTTTTTTTGGACAGAAGCCTAGGGTGCAGATATTAGGATCTGGATCCTCTCCTAATCCACTTGTCTCCTTCTCCAAATCTCAACCTTTAGATGAATCACATGGTTCACAATTTAGGAGAGAATAAAATTAAATAAAAGAATATTTAAATTTCAAATTCTGAATCTTGAAAAGTCTTCATTCAATCCCTATGCCTTCCAAGACACCACCACCACTAAAGTGGAAGTATTCTATTAAATGGTTACCGGCGATGCAACAGAGGAATACATGGTGGTCGGCGACGCCGTAGCGAGATACGCAGAGGTTGGCAACACTGCAGTTGGGTACGCCGGCGACAAAGTGGCGAGATATGCCGGCGCAGCGGGGTGCAGATCTGGAACATTCGACAGTCGACGGCACAACAGCAGGACACGCGGTGGTCGGCTGCGTGTGAATGACTAAAATTTCTTTCTTCTATTGATTTATTTTATTTGCATTTATTGACAAGGAAGTAGCAAAGATGTGTAATTTATGTCGACAGAACAAGAAAATTACAGTGAAGAGAGAGCAGAGGAGATCAAACTGAGAGAGATAGACAGTTTTGTTGTAGAGATACGACAGTTTTGTGTAGAGGGGCTTTTTTTGGGAGTAATTTTTAGTTTTGTTTGTTAGTCTCTCATCCATTGGATTGATCTAGTGGTTGAAATTTGGAGAAGGAGAGAGAAGGAGAGCTAAGGAAGGAGAGGATCCGGATTCCATATATTATCGGTTAGAGTTGATGTTTGATAAAAAAAGGAGAAAGATAGAAGTGAGAAATGAGGGATAGAGAAGAGGGACATTTTGTTCATGGATAATTTTTTGTATCATGGTTAATTGGTTATTATGGTTCAAAATTTTGAGTTTTCTTCAGTTTGTCACCCTTTTATGTGGTAAATATGTGTGACAAATGCACTACCAAAAAAAAAAATATGTGTGACAAATGTGTGTCATGTTTAGTACCTCATGTTGGGTCAAATCAAACACAACATATGTGTTTACTTTAGAAAAAGAAGGCATGTGTTTGTTGACCACGACTTACTTTTTATGACTTATATTACTTCATTAATCAAAATGAATTTAATATAACGTGGTATATCGATTAAAATTTGGAAACTAGTTGAAGATGTGGCTCTTTTAGTAAGACTATGGATAACGTCATTTATTTGCTTCTTGATAAACACAAAATTCGAGTTGATATAAAATTTTGCAATCATCGATCTACAATTTTTAATAATATCCTCAAACTTTGTAGCATCCGATCTATATAATAAGAAGCTATCTGTTACTATTTTTGAATTCAGCTCAAAAAATCTATTTGTTTCTTAAAAAATCCATTTTGTAATATTGATAGTGTTTGTTATAGATTTTTTTAAAAATCATTTAAAAAAAAAAATCATTTTTAGCCCCAAAATGAAAATCTATTTCTAATAGCTTTTCAAGAATCTATTTTTTTTAAAACCAAGGAATCCAAGTGTATGATCTTTCTTTTTTAAAAAAATAGATTTTTATGATTGTAAACAAACATAAAATAACTTTAAATTTTTTTCAAAATCTCTACAAAAAAATCTCTAAATTTTTTTTTAAAAAAATCATTTTTTTTAAAGCTTAAACAAACGCACCCAAAACCTGAAAGTATGTCAACAACAAATATTAGACCTATTGTAAAAAAGAATAGATAAATAAGACAAATAGTAGACCCGGAAAAATAATTAATAAAACCTTAAATTTGATAACCACGGTAGGGTTTAGGTTCCATTTCATCGCAGTAGAAGAGAAGAGAAGAGAATGGAAGGGAAGAGAAGCGTGCGTATGTGCTGTTTATGCAATGAGAGAAGAGCTTCTCTTAAAAGACCTAAAACACTTGAACAGATTTGTAGAGAATGCTTCTATCTTGCCTTCGAAGACGAGATTCACCAACTCATCGTCTCCAACCGCCTCTTCACCCGCGGCGAACGCGTTGCTATCGGCGCTTCCGGCGGTAAAGACTCCACCGTCCTCGCCTACGTTTTATCCAAACTCAACCGAGTCCACGATTACGGCCTCCATCTCTTCCTCCTGTCCGTCGACGAGGGCATCACCGGCTACCGCGACGATTCCCTCCAAACAGTTCACAGAAACCAGATTCAGTACGGATTGCCTCTCAAAGTTGTATCCTACAAGGATTTATACGGATGGACCATGGACGAAATAGTGAAACTGATCGGTCTGAAGAACAATTGCACCTTCTGCGGAGTCTTCCGTCGTCAGGCACTGGATCGAGGCGCGGCATTCCTGAAAGCAGATAAACTTGTTACAGGACACAACGCTGACGACATAGCTGAGACAGTTCTGTTGAACATATTGAGAGGAGATATAGCTAGATTGAGTAGATGCAGTTCAATAATAACAGGTGAAGATGGACCAATCCCTAGATGCAAACCTTTCAAGTATACTTACGAAAAGGAGATTGTTATGTATGCATATTTCAAGAGGCTTGATTACTTTTCCACTGAATGCATTTATTCTCCAAATGCATATCGTGGTTTTGCTCGCGAATTCATCAAGGATTTGGAGAGAATCAGGTTGCGTGCTAAACCCTTTTATGTTCATTTATTTATTTATTTATTTATTTATTTATTTATTTATTTGTTTGTTTGTTTATTATAACATTGATATTCATATCATTTAAATGCTTACAGACCCAGAGCCATTCTTGACATCATCAAATCCGGGGAGAATTTCAGGATTTCTACCACTACTAAAATGCCAGAGCAGGGAACGTGTGAACGCTGTGGTTATATTTCTAGTCAGGTATTTTCATCAATATTAAGGCATTTTTGGTTTATTTGGGCTCAATGGATCTGTATCCTAATGGGGCTTTCTTTCTCCTGGATGTCTTGTACTGTCTTTTTCTCCATTGATTTCACTCTCGGCTCATATGAACTACAACAGCTGTGACACAATACAATAAACTTTTCATGTGCAGAAATGGTGTAAAGCTTGTGTTCTGCTTGATGGACTGAATCGAGGTTTGCCTAAACTGGGAATTGGACGTAGTCGGGTTGCTATTGGTTGCAAGGAAGAAAATGAAAGCCATGGAAGAAAGAGCATCGAGAGCAAACAATGTGGATCGTTAGACTTCTGATTTTCTATGTAAGCATCATATAAATCGGTGATTCTATGTACTATTGATAATCAAAGGTAATTGCAGTTAATATCTATTGGTGAATTTCATGGCAGTTAATAGCGATGTGGATACATCTGATGACAAATAGACTTTGCAGCACAATTTTGCATATCAAGACATTGATCAAAACAATAAGTCTAGAATAGTTACACTATTTGCAGATTTTGTTACTTCTCCTTGTAGTTAGTTATACATCTCTAGCTTAATTTTTGTGAGCAATAGTCGTATCCTTATACTCAGAAGTTGTCACTACATCTCAACAATGTACTGTAGAATGCAACCTCAACCATTGTCTTGCATTATCCTTGAGCATGCAACATCAGTTTTGATATTGCAATCTTGCTTATGTTCTTCTCTAGCAATGCCTTTCATTAAAGAATGTATGAATAATCCGACAATGTATTCTAGTCCATATTAATGTCAATCAGTTTTACAAGCTTGGTTGCACTTTCACACTTTTTACTTTATTGTGTTTATCAAGTTCTGTTTTGTTAGTTTTACCATGAGTTACCAAGACTTATTGATGGGATACCAATAAGGATGAATGTTATGACTTGTATATTAGTCGTAGCAGTGGTTGATTGATTAGTTTAACAGCAATCAATGAGGGTATCGAAATTAAAAAACTGGAAAAAAGAGAGGGGATGAGAAAAGTAGTCCAAGTTATTTAAATATGAACGATAGAATCATGGTTCGGGAAGTCTTTAGCTTAGTTTTGTCATGTAAATATTTATGGCAACTGGTATCTTATTACAAATGAATAGAGAAAGTTCCCTGGATTACAATTATGATTAAGGGCGAAATTAGTTGGTTTTCAACTACACAGTATCATCTTGGTTTTACTAATCTCATGTTACGGTTGGGTGGTCGATTTCTGTGGCAAGTATCGAAGGGCCATCTGTTGGTTTATCTTATTTTATTAGTGCATGCTTATATTTTACATTCTGCTTTATAAAAATAGTTATCTATGTATAACAGAAGAAATTTTCGCATGGAAACTAGTCAAGTGGTATCCTCCCCCTCTGAATGTTCTCAAGCAATGTCGATGGATCTCATAGTGGTAGAGGCATGTTTGTTTGTGGTGGTCTCTTTTGAGACTCTAATGATCACTTCATTTGGGGTTTCGCATGCAATTTTAGAAGAGCCACTTCAATTTTGGCTTCGCTTGGGAGTTTAGTTCACGGTCTTCATCTTATCTATAATATGCCCATTCTTAATGTTCTTACCAGAATGGATTCTTTGAATTCCCTGGTGATTATTATCATGGTTACCATGGAAGAAGCTCTTGATTGATTTTGCTAATTGACAGTGCTCGGTAAAACAAATTTTTCATGAGCAGTGTATTGATAAATTGGTGAATTTTGCTCATGGTGGTGGTTTTGGTGTTAGGGAGTTGTTTCATCCTCCTCCTAAGTTTCAACTTTTTCTTGACTATTAATTATTTCACTGACCTCCTTCCCTCTTTTGGTCATTAGTCTTTCTTTAATCTTGTTATAAAAAACAAATTCTTGCAAATATAAAAAATTATATAAATCCCTTTGTAAGTTAAAAGACAGGTCTTTGATCCGTAAGTTCAATGTTAAGTTTCATTAGTGCTCTTGGAGGGATGTAAATAGAAATCTCTTTGTAAATGTTGTTTGAGCTCTTACTAAAGTATTATCATATGGGGCATCATCCTCCTACCCTAAATTTCTTCTAACAAACAAATCAAGAATGTTATATGTTACTCTGTTTTGCACTCATCTATAACCCTAACTCCCACTTCAAACTCACTTTTCATTTGCAAATGCTTATGGAGTAAGTATAAAAAAAGAACAATGTTGTGTTGCCATTCAAAGTGCTCTAACTAGAGACAAAAGGACAAGAAAAATACTACAAACAAAATTGAAGACAAATTTTTTTATGGTGTCAAAAAAAGAAGACAAATTGTGGGAAAAATGGAAGTCACTAAACCAACAAAGCAATCTCAAACAAAAAACTGGGCTGCAAAACCAATCTAGTAAACATCTGAAACTTTGAACATGGTGATTCTACTGCTACCACACAAAAATGGTAGAAAAAAGTAAGCACCCCGCCTAAGTTGTTGGCTTGTTGCAGCCGGATACCAAAACTGCAAAACATGATTTCTAAAACTTTAATATTGGAAAGAAAAGTAAAATGTTTAACCACTTTGAATTGTCTCCAAAAGCACTAAACAGATTATTCTATCTCACTGTTAAAAGAGGGAGTGTACTGAGAAATTAACAGAATATGGGGACAAAAAGAAAGAGAGAGATAGTCAGAGCACCAATATTTTGTCTATTGCCACATTGTTCGGGTGTTTCTCACAAAGTTGGCTTCGTGGCAATAATCATTTCCGTTATAAAAATATTTGTACAATTCATATTTGCGTTGAAATGAAAGGGGTCTGTGTTCGAGAGAACAAGAGGTGGGGGATGCGAACAATACAAACAAAACCAAATTCAATGATGTTCAATACATCTAGGCAATTTCACACAGCCCATTTTCATGCGTAAAGGAGACAAAACATGATGTAGAATTGCAGGTCTAAGAGGTCTTCAACGATTTGGTTATATAGTCATACACTAACCAACAACGTATTTCCTAACCCTTCACTATCCGCTGCATCTACAACTCCATTGTATATAACAACAACAAACATAGGAAGATCTATCACACAAGAAAGCACCTTCAATACTTAAGAAGTAGGATTGTACCGGAGATGCTGTTCATAGAAATTGATCAGCTGCAAAATTCCAAAAATCATTAACTTCATGTCAAAAGAGGCATAGAAATATTTTGAAGACTTTCAAGCAAATGCAAAATTTACAATGAAACTAATCTAACCATGCCAAGATATAGTGGATTACCAGTAGTGGATTGTTTGTCTTGAGATATTTGTTATCCACCATTACTTCTGTTCCATCGGACCTGTAAATTTAACAGCGCATGCATTATGCAAAGAAGCACGCAATATGATTATTAAAATCAAACTCATTTGAATCCCCATAAAAGTGGTGGAAAAGATACAAATTTTGCAACAAAATCAAATACGGCAGTGAGGTCTAAAGATCCCATAAAACCAAGCAAGGTATGGCACAATAATTTTCACCTACTAATTCTGAAGACGGTTGGTATTCAATTTAAACTTGAGGTTTTGGCTCGCTTTCTTGTGTTTAAACATTAGCGGTGACAACAGTACAAGTTTTCAATATTCAAACGTTTGCCAAGTAATAACTTAGATCTGGCAACAGACATCATCATTTAAGGCCTCCTCGTGGTGTTTGTCTCACAGCTTCTTCCAGGGAATCTCTCTTGCAGAGATATCAAACAAGACTAAACGTTTAAATTTATTTTTTTACTTCAAAATTTTGTGAAAGGATTTTTTTTGTTTTAATTTCTTCGGCTGTTCATACTTGTGTGTTTGCAGAGTATGCCTTCTTTTTTCTATATTCATTCTTCTAATAATAATAATTTTTATCTATATTAGAAAATTGTTGCAACTGCATAGTAATAGCTGAAGCACAATATAAGTAGTACTCTAAATGTGCATACCAAGCCCAAATACATAACATGCATTGCTTATTACCTTTAGCCTTATGTGGTGAATATGTAACTTGTTATAGGAATAACTCAATGGCAATCTTTCCTAATAAGCTAGTGAGTTTGATCCCTCCCACCCTTATTCTTCTTAGAACTAAAGCGCCAGGGCATTTTAGAGCAATAAAACCAACCATTACCTAAGTTCTAACTCTATTAGGGCAGCCCTCCAGTAAATGAATTATAACAATGGTCCTAGGTTGTTAAAATAGAGTTTAAACTCACAAAACCCCCGATTTCACTTTCATAGATATTGATTTAGATTTAAATCGTTGAACCCGATTTTACCCGAGTTAACACATAATAAACTCTCTGAAATCAAACAGAATAAATGAACTCGACTTTAGCTGATTGTGAAAAAATTAACTCTTTTTTGGATAGTTTTAACTTTTTTTGGATAGAAACTTACAAAACTCTTGTTTTTTTGGATGTTTTTATTATTTTTTTTGGTAAACCAAAGGTATCCTCCGCGCGCAACTTTTTTGGATGTTTTTATGATTCAATTTATGTAGTTCGATACATGTTTATGAGCATGACAATTTATTAAGGAGATTTAGTATATTTTTGTTTTGGAATTTATTAATGCATTTATAGTATTATATAACTATATATGTCATGTATATACTTGTCAAATATATAGTATATATTTGTTTAAAAAAAAAGTATATGTCATGTGTATAATAATTTTGATGAGGAAAACGCGTATGAGTTTACAAGTTGATTCCACCTAGGCAAAGCGAGTTGATGTAAAAACTCGAGTTTGACAACCTTGTTGGATAAATTTAGGAAATCTCAGCTTCTAAATTGCATTAACTTTCCCTTCTCTTTCATCAAAACAGCATTTCCTTTCATTGACCAAAGAAAAAGAAACACCTGCTTCAGGCACTAATAGTCTTAATCTCAATAAACTTCATTCTCCATTTATTAGGAAAATAAATGGATTTCATTCTCCATTTATTAGGAAGATAAATGTTTGATCAACTAAATCTATAATAGGGGTGAAAGATCTTGCTAATATTAGCAGATGGTCTAGTAATTTAATAACAGAAGGTTGATCAAATACTCTCTCAGCAATTAACAATTTACTGAAACATTAACCTAATCATATAGTAGTAAATAAATAGCCCAAACAGGGTCAAGTCCAACAACTCAGAACTTTTGGTAACCATGTGAACAAGTGATTGAATTGAACCCTTCAACAATATCTATCAAATGTTAAGGATGATCGAACTTCAGTACTTATGGGCCCTTTTACTTTGTGAAAAAAAAAAAAAAATTGTTTTCATTTCCTAGAATATGTTCATTTTAGACTGTCAGGGATAAAGTGAAAGGCTCTTTAAAGTGAGTCACTGTGATAAAGAGAAGATAAAATGTTCCCTAGAGATGATGCATTTCTAGAAACAATGAAAATAGTTTTAGAATTAATTCAGTTAAGCAAACACAGTTGTAGTTGTAGAAAACAAATAGAATTATAAAAAAAAATGACAATGAAAGGTGTAAGTGTGTGTGTAACAATGAATTGTGGAGTTGTTTGTTTGAGTTACTAACCTCAAAGCCATAAAGGTGACTGACACATCTTGCATGTAGCAAGATAGAGAAGCTGAATAGCCTATTGGCTTTATAATCTTGACAATATTGCAGCCAGTTTTAGCATCGGCAATGTTTTGATGACTGTTATTCCCCATATAGCCAGCAGTTTCTGTCCAACCGGGTTCAAGCTTACCAATAGAGATGTCAGTTGCATTCTTTGTGTCAACTGCAGAATCCTCTTTCTTGAACCTTTTAACGGAGCTAGATTTTCTCCTTTTGGCTCCTGTGCAGCGGTCAGTTTGAAGTGAATCTCCGTTGGACTGAGCATCATTGGGTGTTGAAATGAGAGTTTGCTGGAAATGTATTGCGAGGTTATCTGCACGGACCCCAGCATTTGGAGTTGGTTTGAGTTCATTAGAATGATTTTGGTGATTGGTTTGAGCAATGTGTTGTTGTGAGGTATTGAGTAGATTGGGTATTCCAGTTTGTGGTGGTTGAGAGCGTCGGGTGCGTTTGCGATGATGTTTTGCTCCTCCTACTCCTACTACTCCTCCTCCTACTCCTCCTCCACCTGATTTGAGGCTGAAGGAAGATGAAGAAATGAAATGAAAGAATGAGCATGATAGATACATACATACAGACATACATACATACATACATACATACATAAAACACATGGTTACCTTTCTTCAAAAGCATGAATGAGATCTGGAACAGACTGTAGATTATGAAGAGGTTCCCAAGTGTTGGCAGTCTCCGGCCACCCGCGCCTATTACATGCAATTAAACTCAACCATTATTAATTAATAAAAAAAATCTCAAGCAAGCAAAGAAAGATCAGGAAGAGTGACTCACTCACCATTTAATCAGGTACTGGACCTCACCCTATATTTGCATTTGCATTTGAATACCAACAAACAAATAACATTCAGCCAGCATTCAAAGAAAGTAGTATTTCACAACACACAAATAATAATTATTAATAAGAAGAAGAATTAATACATGAATAAATATGAGCACACAACGCAAGTAGTAACTAGTAACTAGTAACGGAACGGGTAAGAAAGAAAGAATAATGGATTACTTACCTTGCGGAGCCTCTTGCGGCGTATGGTTTCAATTTCATAGAAGCCATCATCGAGCTTGGGAGCATCATCAGAAGCAGAAGGGGTTTGGTCTGTTTCTCCTGCTTGTTTACAACACTCTGAATCTGAAGTAGTACTGCTGCTCTTCTTCGTCTTTCTCATTCTTAATTTCCAATTTTATTTTTCTATTTTCCTCCTCTTAATTAATTTCACTGTATATACACACACACAAACACACGCTATTGCTCCCACCACCCAACCCAACCAATCTTTTTCAGTACACAAGTAAGAGTTGTTGTTATTTACTAACTTTTTTTATATTAGACATTTTTTTTATTCACAGACAGAAATGGTATAGCTAGGTTTTATCTTTATTTTTGACAAATTAAGAGTTTAATAAAGAGTTGTTGTTACTTTTTTTTTTTTTTTTAATAATTTATCGACTAGAAATTTCACTCTTCAATATGTGAAATGTCTGAGGTTCAAACTTCGCATATAAAATATTCCTACCAATCGAGATAAATTCACTTAAAAAACTTATTACTTTATGTAATTGTAGATGTGATTGTCTAAATCGGATTGTCAATATTACATCATAAATTATAAGTCACTTTAAAAAAAAATTGTTACAAATTATAAGTCATCATTTTACTATTTCAATAAAATATTTAATGTTGTAATTATTTATCACTTTATTTTCAATTCTTAAACATACTTTTTCTCTCATATTATTAATAAAAAATAATTTTATAAAATTGTCCATAATTTTTTTTCCACACAAAATTAATTACACGTATTAATTTATGTGAATGGTTTTTTTTTGACAAAAATTTTATGTGAATGGTTAAAACTACTAAACTTTGGAAAATTGGGACGTAGAGAATGGTATAAGTAATAGTAATAAATAAAACAAAGTTGTTGCTAACATGAGTACTGCACATTGAGATTTACTATTGTCACTCTATTTTTACGTTTTTTATCTGAAAAATAGAGTTTTCAACCCTGATATTTTTTTTTTGGCAAAAGGAAAAATATATTAAATAAAACAAAGAGATACAAAGACGGGGACATTAGACTTGACCCAGATAAAAGAAATACGTTGTAAAAAATCAAATCAATCCTAAATTAATCATAACAGACAAGCATTCTTCTCGAGCGCAACCCACGTACGGGCGCGAAATCAAGTAAAAAAAAGAAGATACGACCTATCAATCGAAACCAAGAAATAAAAATAATGTGATCCACTAAAATTGACAAATTGGATATTTCTCCTCTAAATATTTTGTTATTGCTAAGGCGCCATATATTGGCAGGCCAAATTAAATGACGAACTTTAGCACGTTTTTTACTCTTCACCAACGCTTCGAACGCATCAATGTAAGCACATCCTTCTTCAAAAGGGATATAATCTATACATTTAACCACTTAAAAATACTCTTCCACACTTGCTTCGAAAACTCACGCTTGAAGGAAGAATAAATGATAAGTATCTTCCACTTTCCAAAAGCAAAAGGCACAACAAAACTCATAAATGTTAACAATAATTCTTTTGCTTGACAAGGCCTTACGTGTCGGTAATTTTGCTAATAAAAATAATCTCCACCCGAGGATGCTTACCTTAGACGGTACATCATTCAACCATAAACATTTTAATGCATTCGCAACATCAATTTCAATGGTATCCGAAGCATCTCTATTTAGAAGAAATAGACATGTTGAATGCACCAAAAAAACGTCTGAAGCCTCCGGAATCTATTTTCTTCTATCTTCCTGGTCCGCAAAAGGTTGAATATCAACTAACAATGCTAGCAGCTCTGCAAAGCTGCTGGCACTGTCATCTGTCGCGCCCAGCCCTTCAATCAACTACAAGTTCCACGAGCAACTACTGTTATGCCATTCACCCATATCCGCAAACAAAGCATCTGGTAACAATGCCTTATTAAACAAAGATGGGAATAAAACCTTCAACCAAACTGGTCCGAAACTCCGAACCATTTATCCTTCCAAAAACTTAATACTTTGCCATTCCCCCCAACACATTACTAATGACCACACTCCATTGTTTCCTCATAATTCAAAAAGTTGGCTTTTAAAGAACCATTTTTTAAAACACGTTGAAAAAGAACCAACTTTTATTTACTTGAAAGTATGAAATTTTCATTAATTCAAATTTATAAATTGTCATTTTATTCAACTTTAACACAATTTAGTAAAAATAAACAGACCATAAATCACACAGTCAAATCGTTCTGTTGAACGATAATTCAGGGCACTTAATTTGGTTCATTAGTTGGGTGATTCGTCATCTTAGCTCTAGCTGGTTAACTGCTCCTTTTTGGTTCGAATCAATCACGTACATTAAAAAAATTGTCAACTCTTGGTCAAAAAGTCATTTGCTGTGTTTACATCCATTTCCTGATTCCTAGCATACTTAAAATAACCTTTTTGTTTTCTCTTAAATAATGAAGGGAAAAAAGTGGAGGAAGAACATACATATATAAAGAACAAAGATAATTGACGAAGTTATGAAACCGCATACTGCTGCAAATGCTGGGCTCTCTTCTTGTTCTTAAGCTTCCTAAAAGCACATGCCTCAATTTGTCTAATTCTTTCCCTACTCACACCCATCATTTCCCCTATCTCTTGCAGGGTCTTCATCCTGCCATCATCCATACCAAATCTCCATCTAATCACCTGTTCCTCTCTTGGATTGAGACTGTCCAGTACCATTTTCAGGTCCTTTTTCATGAACTGCTTAATGAGCTGTTCCTCAGCTGTTTTAGCTTCAGGATCAGCAAGTACTTCCTGGTCAGAAACACACACCAATATATCAGCAAAATCAATATCATATGAAAAAAGGTTATTTTTGCTCAGGCACAAATTTGAACAAGATTAGGGACAGACTGAAGGTTTAAGACTCTGGTTGATCCCAATTTTCGTTTCTAGAGATTTCGGAGCTTTTGGAGTCAAAAGTACAGCATTAAGCCTCTTCATTGTCATCCCAGTTAATTCAGCAACTTCTTCATCGTCAGGCTGTCTTCCATTTTCACTGTACAATTGTTTTCTTGCCTCCTTCACTTTGTAAGTTGCCCCCACCATGTAGAACTGTTAAACCAAAAATATTATAAGTAGTCTGTTGTAAACATTAGAGTGATTTGCCGATTATAGATAGCCCATGGTGGATTGGTACTTAAAAAACATCAGAAAATCCAACACCTCCCCTAAAATAAGTTCACAGTTTCCTCATCCGCACAACCGAGATGGTGACCTAATTGATGGTTGCTCAACAATTCAAAACTCAACTCATATTTCTTTCACCTCGTTTTTGTTGAACCAACATCAATCAGGTCACTGTCTCAACATGATATCCATGCCCACCCCATATCCGTGCGACTATCCGTTAAACAGGTAATCCACGGATATTGAGGTGTCTGTGGATATTTACAAATATCAGTGACTTTTTCTTAATAAAACTGATTATTGAAAAAAAAAAATGTGTTGAGCTTCTTTTAAAGACATGAAAAATATAAATACGTAATATTCATACATTTTGCTAAATAGGATTTTTACCGAATATGAGAAGTTGCTTCAACAGAAGAATATGAAAAGTTTTGCTTCAAAAGATTAAAAAAGAATATGAAAAACTTTCTTTACTGAATATGAAAAGAAAACGTAAGAATATGAAAAGACTATTTTTTTATAAGATAAAAATACTTAAGTTTATATTTAAGTAGGGATTTTTAAGTAATTTTACTAATTTATTAACGGGTACGGGCACAGGTAGTATTAAACTGGCATTTGTATTCATTAAATGCGAGTAATTGAAATATCCATTTATTTAATCCGTGGATATCCAATAAGCTACCCACCCCATGCCCATGACGGATTTTACCCGCAGATACCCGCGGGTGCAATTTTTTTTTTGCCATCCCTAGTAATACTCACAGGCAATCGAATAGTTCTTGACTGAACAGAGAGTGATTTCCGAACTGCCTGTTTAATCCACCAATGAGCATAGGTTGAGAACTTAAAACCCTTGGAAGCATCATACTTCTCTGCACCTCTTACAAGGCCACGGCATCCTTCCTATATAACCCAATGAAAAATAGTTAAATAGTAGGAGTAGTTGATTACTGGAAACATTAAAGTTGCCATGTATTCAATAATTATTACGTATTCGGAAAAACAATCAAAGAAACATGAACACTTTGAAACAGCAGCCATGTTATGTTGTAAGCATGTCAGACGTGTATTTGTATTGGACACTTTGAAGACAGTTCTAACTTCTATTTGTATACTTCGAAAATATTGATTCTCACTTTAGATTTAAGATTTGTGTTTCATATTAATTTTATGTACTGTACTATAGCTTTTGATGTCCTAAAATTTTAAAATTGTCATAGCCCAGTGTCTATTTCAAATTATATCCATGTCTGGTGCTGCCTGTTGTGACCATTCTTTCTAGCAAAATATTGTACAGGTGAAAATATACCTGGACTAGATCTTGCAGACTCATCCCAGATCCTTGATAATTCTTAGCAACTGATATGACAAGTCGTATATTGCTTTTAATCATTTTTTCTTTGCAAAATACACCATAATTTAAACGTTTTCTTAGGGTCTTCTGATCTACCCCTGCCATTGTAGCCCATTGAGCAAATGTGGGTTGGCCACCACATTTTTCTGCAAGATCCTTTTGAAGTTTTTCGAGCTTTATCAGGTCCTGAATTATATTGACAGGAGAAGAGGCAAATGAATTAAAAAAACAAAAGCAAAATAATAAAACTTTATCAGGTCCTGATCCACATTTTTTTGTTAATACATACGGATCCTCGACAGCCTACTTTTCTGCCGCCACCCCTTTCACACATTCTCAGCCATTTGATTATTCTATTGGTTGATATGTAAGACAAAAAATAACAAAAAATGTGTAAAAGAAATTGAGGCACTTGGATTTTTTTTGTACTATCATTATTTTTCTGCGCCTTGCCTAGCTTCTTTCACCACCGCTATCACACAAATTTCACCATTTTTTTATTTATCAAACACCATTTTCTTTATCTAAACATTGGTTAATCATATTTTTCATTTTAATCTTGCTAAACACTCACAATCCATAATCAACTCATTTTCTATACAAAGATTTGTCTGCACCTTACTTTTCTTTGTCATTTTTTCTCCTCCTCAATTTGCACAGACGCACAACATAACAATGACAAATGAATTGCAAACTTTTTGCAGCATAATCAACAACTAGAGCAATAAAGTTGAGGCCACTGCTGCTACAAAGTGGCCAGAGTCTCTTCCTCTCTCAGCTGTTCAACAGTTTTAGCGTACTATTGTGCTTGTGGCAGGCCGTGAAAAAAGGGTTGATCATTTGTTTTTGTGATTTTTTATTTTGTTTTGGGCCATATGATCAATCCAAAGGTTGAGAATAATGCTGCAGAGAGGGCTGCAGAAAAATTAGCTGCTGAGGATCCTGATCCCCACAGCATTAGACTTACTATGATTAAATGAAAAATTATTCATTTAACAGTTTATCCTTTTCTGCCATTTTGATATATTTTAAAAATGATATAGATATTAATTTACAAAATCATAGATCAGCGAGCAATTTATGAAGATTTCATGATGAATATATTGGGTGATTTAGGAGCATATCAACTATCAAGAGTGTGAAGGGATGGGTTTATTCTCTACCAGATTTTTCTAAACAGGGTTTTAAATTGCAGTCGCACTAATGATCGTGTTACCATCACAATACTCAATATTGCAGTCTAAATAGCGATCAAAAGAGGTCAAAAATCATGATGCCACGGACCATATCGAGGTCGCAGACTTTTTGTTTTTATAAAACCTTGGTTCTAAGCACTAATGCAACATCACTAACATTCAACCTTACCTGTATTCCATCAGACAACTTAACTTCTTCAGATGCAGTAAGAAGCCTTGCAGTTCTAGTTGCTGATCTTAAGTAACGCAGCGGATCAGCATAGTCAAGCTCTTGTGTACGGGCACGCTTTTTCCTGCCGGTGGATCCAAACTTAAACGACGCAACATTTGTGGCAGCCTTCCCAGTTGCTCTTACTCTTCTGGCTTTTCTTTCTATTTGGCGCCCAGATCTTGCATCTATACTATCGGAAAGTTGTTCCTCTACTTCTTCAAGTTCCTCACTGGTAGGTTCCTCATCGTCAAACTCCTCCTCCTCTTCTTGGCCGGGGCTAATTTCAACATCTTCCAATATTTCTGGTCCAGTGCCCATGGATCCTCCTGCTGCAGCAGCAGCAGCAGCAGCAGCATCTTCTGCTTCTTCCATGTGTTGAACCCATTTGAGAAGTAAATTTTCAGATGTTGAAGGAAGATGCAGTTGTGGTGGAGGTTTGGTTTTGACTAATAGAGCTGCATCCTTTGCAAGCTTTGCAGCTGCTCTAGCAAGAGCAAGTGCTTCAGAAGCAGCAGCAGCTATGACGGCCTCTTCACTAGTAAGAAGTGATTCTGCAGATGAGGTTGCCTGATTAAAGGAAAGAATATAATTAGTTTCTGGTTAAGGTTGATAAATATAACTCTGTCTGTCTGTGCATGGCTTCCTATTAAAGAGATGGGTGTTTGAATTGAAATAACAGGAATGTGAGCAGCATCCATAATGATAATAATAATTTAAAAACTGAAATTATAAGTTGAATTGAAATATGGATGGGTGTTTAAATTGAAATAATTGGCAATGAAAATGAAATGTAGAGGAGACAGTGCGTGCGAGCAACCATAGCTGAAATTGAAAAGATGATAAGGAACCTGAGAGGCGACATAGGGCCAAGCGTCGAATTTATGATTATTATCGAAATCAAGGAGTGCCGTTGATGAAGTTGAAAGAGACAAAGCACACTGTGGGCGGAAGTGTCTTGTTTTGGTTGCTGCTGCTGCTGCTGCTGCAAAAGAAAGAGTGAGTATATTGAATATTGAAGAAGAATACATAATAATAATAATAATAATAATAATAATAATAATTGGGGAATTGATTGAATTATACATTGAAGAATGAGATGATGGCGGTGGGTAGGGATGATAGGAGTAGTTTTGGTGAAAGTGTCTGGGTGACAGTTGAAGTGTGGCAATAAACAAGACATTTCTTCTCCCTCCGAAGCTCGCTCAATTGGTTAGTATTAATAACAAGTTTAAGGAAGAGGAAGAGAACACTGAAAATGAAATTGTATTAATAAGAAGGCGGAGGTGAATGTTATTGGGAGGTCTCATAGGAGGAACGGAGTCACACAGTTACTAACAACTAACTCACAAATAAAAGTGGCGGTGCTTCTTCTTCTTCTTTTGCTTTGGGCGATACATACATACAACATCCCCTCCCCATTCGGATAAGAAGAATGCGGTAAGGTTCTTCAAATCAACTCTCTTCTTTTCTTTTTTTTCTCCTACAATTTTACTCAATTTAATTTTTGGCACACTTTATTTATTTATTTATTTACTCAACTCAATGATTTTTTAAAAAGAACGTTGAAAAAGAACCGTTTTTAATAATAACTTGAAAGTGTGAAATTTGCTAGCAAAGAAAAAAAAAAAGTAGTATGAAATTTTCATTAATTCAAATTTACAAATTATCATTTTATTCAACACAAATTCAGTTACAATAAACATAGTATAAATTATACAGTTAAATTGTTCTGTTGAACAATTCTTTACTTTATAGTTTATACTTTTTTCATTGCTCTCTTCCTCCACAATGGATTCTCTTCATTTTCATTTTTCTCTTAATTATTACAATTTTCATATCTCAATCCTTAATCAATATCTTTCTCTTTTTGCAATCATATCCTCTTTTTATAATTTAACTTAGTGTATGTTTGGTTTCAATTCTGGAGCAGCTAGAATTGATTCTGGACGTGTAGAATTGATTCTGACTTGTTTGGTTTCTCAAAAGTGTAATTGATTCTGCCTTCAGAATTGATTCTAACTGAAGCTAGAAATCGTAGCTTCTGATTCTAGAATTGATTTTTACACTCAAATTTTTTGTTCAACTCACTTTTGCATGAATATATCCAAACATAAACCAATTTTGCCCAGAATCAATTTTATAGAATCAATTCGGTCAAAATCAATTCTCGTCACCACATAACCAAACATACACATTGATATAAATTATACATTATTCTTTAAATTATTTTACAATTAACTGTTTTTTTTTTTTGACTAAATTACAATTAACTGTTGAAAGGATATATTCTCCACTTCCACGCTCAACTCACCCTTGTTAAATTTCGTTGTGTTTGTATATCCCTTGCATTACAAAATAATTTGAGGATCCATTGACATTAAAACAAAATATCAAATTTTTATTATTTTCAATCAAACTTGTTGTAAGAAAATTAAAGTTTATCAATCGTTAGTTGGTTCAGTGGTGATTGACGCTGAATTTGGTAGGGAGGACCACGGTTCGATCCCCCGCAACTGCGATCGGAAGGGGACTGGAACCACTTGATGCCAGAACTGACCCCCGAACCAAATTAAACTGGCGGTGAAAACAAAAAAAAAATAAAAAAAATCAAAGTTTAATCATAAAATAAATAAAATATCAAAACAAAATGTATTTTGGGAAAATATAAATAAATATACTACCTTCGTTCCTTTTTAAGCGTCAAAAAACGTCGTATTTAGCGTTTCTATTTAACTGTTCATTTGGTGTTTTAAAGATAAGATTTGTCAATTATACTCTTTGTCAATTACTCATATCTTTTTCAATAAAACTAATTAATACTATATATTTGAAAAAAAAAAAATTAATTATTTTTTTTTTGGTATATAGACATACAGTAACATATTAAATTTGTTTTTTTTACATAATATGTTAATTTTTTTATTTTCACCATCTGGTTCGGAGTCAGTTCTGACATCAAGTGGTTTCAGCCCCTCCTGGCTCCCATCGCCGTTGCGGGGATCGAACCGTGGTTCTCCCTACCAAGTTCCGTGTCAATCACCACTAAACCAACTAACAATTGATATAATATATTAAATTTATTGGAAAGGGAAAGTGTATGCAAAAAAATAAGAATTTATTGGTGGTTTAAAATTAGAGTATAATAAGAAAATAAGGTGCAAAAATACTTTTTTTAATTTGATATTAGTATTATAAACGGACACTTAAAAAGAAACGGAGTTGGTAATATATAATTGACATCCCTATTCTATTTAGTTATATAAAATCATTCACTTTAAGATACAAGCACAAACACATGGGATCACTTGCCCCCACTAAAAATTCAGTCACTATTGCTATATAGGTTTCAAACACATGTGATTTGATATAGATTAAAAACCATTACTTTTAAAGATATGCCGACTAAAAAAAGTAAAAATTTCAAATTGAAGAAGTGATAGTGCTAATATGTTCATTCACATGAAAACTCATTATGTTTCAGGCCTATAAATCACAGTAAATTAGAGAATCAATTTTTTTTTATAATTTTTTTTTGTCAAGTATTGAAGTTCTATTTTTAAAAGGTAAATAAGTGGAGTAGTTCGAATATTTATATATATATAATATAATATGATGTCCCAATAAATAGAGTTATGTTCACGGTGACATATTCTTCCTACTCTTCTGAGTTAAAAAAATTAGAATATATATCTTTAAATGTTTTCCAAAAAAATATCTAGATGTAAAGAATAATTTTATATATTGAAAATTTATTAAATAAAATTCTCTTATAAATATTGCCCCTACTACTTACGATTCTTGGATCCGTCACTGATTACTGCTATTTTTTTTTTTATGTTTGACCATTAGTGCTACTTAATAATAAAAGCCCTCCTTCTCCAGAAGAAAAGAAACAGTTAAAAGAGTAACATACAGAGAATTAGCTATCTTCATATTTGTTTATAATCATGTTTTCTCATATTCCTTAATTTCAACCTTCCTAATCTCTTTTAATTTCATTGTAAACTCTTTCTAGTTCTATTAATAGAAAATGAAGATTTAAATGAACTCTGTGCCAAATGTGACAAAATAATATATTTTGTTATAAAATGATTCATATGCTATAAATTTCAAAAAATAAAACATAAAAGATCTATAATCGACATAAAACCTCCCTCTAAAAACAGAATAGAAATATGACTTTGTAATAAATTAAACAATGGTAAATTCAAAGCCATAAATACAAATTACAATGAATGAAATAATGGAAATAATTTTCTATGATGGTATACTATTAATAAAATAATACTGTATTGAATAACATCTTCAAGTTAATTAATTAAGGAGATGTTCTATCCATTGTTCCAATACACCAGGGGAACCATACCATGGTCTAATGGTATCATCTGAACCAACTGGAGAGTGATAAACTCCATCCAGGGAAATGTTAAGTGCGCCCTCAAGATGAGCTGATACTTCTGGCACAACACCATCTCCCCATACATCTGCTTGCCCACAAACCTGACAAAATCTTAGAGAGCTTTGGTCAGATGTATGTATCACAAGCAAACGATAGCATAGCAGTTTGCACAATATATACAGTTTTGGTTTTAAATTACTAACAGTATGCATTCACCTGCTTGTATCCTTGGCCAACAAAGCGAGCGCGTAATGTTGTGTTAGAAAAAGAAGTGGTTGCAGCATTCATAACAGCGGCCTCGGGAAGTAGCTGATCAGAACTATTACTAGGAACCACAGCCTCAACATTTGGATTTGACTTGCCAAAAAGCGGAGCCCCTTCAATATACCTTCATTTTGCATATATTTCATGCTATTAAAATGCGTATATATATATATATATATATATATATATATTTCATCAATCTTTCAACGAATAAATACTGTGGATTATATAGCAATTACTGTAAGCTATATCTTTCTTTCACATGGTCGGCTCAACACTGTATAAATTACAGAAAGTTGTTTTATATAGAGCCTACTTTTCTGGGATACAACTTTCCTAATTAACAACTGCATAGCATACATGTAGTAGTAAACTAAAACGGTAGCATCTAATGTTACTATACCAAATCAATGAAAACAGATGTTACTCCTTGAAAAAACACACACATAATTGGTTATATATATATAGAATTGAGCAATTGGGTAAATTAATTGGATGTGTGAAATTAAGAAAAAAAGTATGTTGAGCTTACCTTCCTGCCACGCATACATACTTGAGTTGAGGGGTGTATACAGGTTGTGAGCAATATTTTTGTACATAATCAAGAAGACCCCTGGTTTGATCGATAACACCTTTTGGAGGTGGGCTGAAACCATTCATTAATTAATTAGTGGAAGAGAAGTATGATCATTCATTCATAGTAATAATAATAAATAGGAGAAGTTATATATTAATTACAGATGAGGGGTTCCAAGAGTCAATAACAAGGATATATGGGACACCCCGAATTGTTGCATATACAACCGTGCAAGCCATCCTCCTGCTGAATGCCCAATCAGTGATAGTGTCGAATCTCCTCCTCCTCCTAACTCCTTTGCCTCTTCAACAGCATCATTGACTCTCTCCAAATACCAATTTAGGACAGGGGCTGGTTCAAGAGTGCCACGCCAGTAATTAGGATCGATCAAACCAGAGGCATTTCGGAGCCAATCAAGTCTAGATACCTTCGCCACCACTGTGGACAAGCCGTAGTTTTCGTTCAGCGTTTGCTCTAACTTCAGGTAGTCACCCGAATTGTTCCCTAAGCCCTGATTCATTCAAAACAACATTATCCTTAATCAAAATGAATTTGCTTGCTCTTATATAGAAGAAGAAGAAGAAGAAGAAGAAGAAGAAGAAGAAGAAGAAGAAGAGATACTATTATACTAACTAACCGGGAGAATAACAACGGGTCGATAGTTGTTGGAGGAAGAAGAAGACAGTGACTGGTTTGAGCATTTGGATGGAATTGGAGAAGGAGAGTGAGAGACACGAGAACCTGACATCCATTTTCCTCCACATACAACAAGCATCACTGCTCTCAGTGCTTCCTTCCCTTATTCTCCACTTATTTAGTTTCATCCATACAGATAAGCAATAAACAAACACAATTTTTTTTCTTATTACTACTCGTGGTTTATTATTATTATTATTATTATTATTATTTGACAAAAACCAAATAACTCATTTCATTCACAACATTATATTCAATACTAGATGGTATATAATCATGACAATGGAAACTAACATATGACAATGATTAACGAATGAGCCACATTGTTGGAATTAGATTTGGTGCAGTAACTGCAGGACACAGTACTGCATCCAAACTGTTCGATCATGATTTGACGAATCAGATCTAAAGTGCTTACTTTTAGTTGTATTTAATATAAATCGCTTGATCAAAAATGAATGGCCGATATTTGAAACAACGTAAAACCGCGTGATATTGCTACAGCAGCAAATTCAAATCCTTGTTTGCTTGTCGCCGAGCATAACTTATCTTAAAGTTTGAAGAAAAAAAAAGAGTGAAGCTTTACGAGAATTTAAAATAGCTTCTAATTCTGAATTGGTAACAATGTTGTTGGAAATGCCGTCAACTACTTCCTTAAATAGAATAATGTTTCGTTGTTTAGATTTGATAGATAATAATGGAATGAAATTGAATAATATGGAATGAATTTCATCTCATACCACCACTTACTTTTAATTTTGTTCATCTCCTTTCTATTTTCTAAAATATCCAAACAATGGAATGAAAGATTTATTTCATTCCATTCCGCTCCATTTTATTCCACTTCACTTTATTCCGCTCCGCTCTATTATGTTATATTCCATCAATCCATAGTCGGGGCTTTATCCAGAGCTGTTAATTATCAACAAAAAAAATTGGGGCTTTGCCTGCTACTATTTACCAAAAAAAACAAAATTCTTTTAAATTATTCTTTCTGTTGAGACAAATGCCTAAATATCTTTTTTGAATATTTTAGATTTAAATATAGTTTTAGATTTATATTTAAAATAAGATAATATTAGGATTTATTATTTATATTTTTGTTTAGAATTTATAGGATATATTTCGAATTTATCTGATTAGTTTGTTTTTCAAAAGATATAATTTATGATATGGAAAACAAAAAAAAATAACATGAATCTATGATTAAATACAACACAAAGATATTCAGTCGGAGATGAGTGTTGGACGACAACAAATCTCAGGTTGGATACAACACAGAGATATTCAGTCGAGGAGAAGTGTTAAAAAAAATCAACTCAAATCTCAAATTGGATACAACACAAAAATATTCGATCAAGTATTGAGAAACAATAAGAAAAAACAATAAAATTATTTTCAACTCAAATCTCAGATTTGATACAACAAAAAAGTATAGAACTTTTATTCTTATTTTTTTTTGTAAAGAAGCTAAAAGATAAGAAAAAAGAAAATTAAAAGGAAAAACTACTCACCAAAGAAGAAGGTTCTTATTGTGTCGTTCCTAAGAATATCATGAACGCCTTCCGGAGGAGAAGTATAAGTCAAGAAGTCGGCATCTGAAGATGCTCCATGTTTAGCGAAAAAATTTGCACATTGGTTCCTCTCTCTAAGTGTGTGATAAAAAGAAACATTGGTTTGAGAGAGTAGCTTCTTGATATCTTGGATCAACACTGCATGAATATGATACTTAACATGGGAACCTTTTGATGAGGTTGACACAGTGTAAAGAATCAGAGTAGCAAACAAATTCATCAATACTCATGTCTTTGGCCAGCAAGAGACCCTTATAGATATCATATATTTCAGCAAGCAAAATGTCAGATGACCCTTGAATGAAGCCTGAGAAACATCCAAGATAGTGACCGAAGGTGTTTCTAATAACGCCGCCAAATTCAGATCGCATAGGAGAATCAAGACAACTTCCATCTATATTAAGAATGACATGAAGATAGTTAGTATTGTTCCACCTGGTATATCTATCAACTGACCTATCGTTAGAAGCGAGGTTGAAGCAGTTTCTGCATGTTTCGACCATAGCTTGGATGTTGAAGGAGAGCCTACTTAAGGACCAAGTCTCATTGAGCAGGCACATAAGGTTGCAGTGTCTCCAAGATCACTAGACACTAGCCGAGAAAATGAGAGCTGCGAACTTGTGGCGCCCAACTTAAGCCAATAGTACACATCTACATTTGAGAATAAATCCATATTGTTGAAACCAATGTGATTCCAAAAGGCTACAAGAGAACTCACGATCACGAATGCAATGAAGAAAGGATTCATCATAGAGGTCGCAACGAGTGCAAGTGGCAGAAAGACTCATCTTGTGATGATTGAGTAAAGAGAGGGTGGGCACAAAATTGTGGCAAGTCAACCAAAAGAATAATTTGATCTTTTCAGAAAGTTGAGGTTTCCATATCCATGACCAAGAGTGTAAATGATTATGAGTTATTACCGGGTCCCTTAGGGAGAGTAACCAGTCATATAGCCACTTTTAATAGTGTAAGTGTCGTTTTTGTTGTCATTGCAAACTTTTTTACACTGTTGGACAATTACATGAATCATACGAATAATTTCAAAAGTAATTAAGAATCATAAATGTTATTTAACACAAAAATAAAACACCATGGGCAATGTTGACATTTTACTTTTAAAAAAGGGGCAGTTTTGTCACATTAGAAAATAACCCGCCCTCTTTTCTCTCTTTTCCCCGTGCTCTCTCATCCATTTTTTCACCACATGTGTTCTCGTCCATTCTGCAACTCGCTTGGTGATGGAGGATGATAGTGGATAAAGAGAGTGAGACGTCGAAAAAGTTATGGAGGAGGCCGACAATGGTGGCGATGGAAGATAATAGTGGATCGAGAGAGAGAGACACTGACATTGCTTTGGATATTCGGTGAGGCTAAAAGTGGTAGTGGTGGCGGCCGGTGATGGAATGATGAAGGACGATAGTTACTTGTAGAAGTAAAGGACAGAGGAGAAAAAATGAGAAAAAATAATAATCAAGGTATATATAAAGAGTACCATATTTTTGTTATATTTATGTTTGAAAGGTCTGTTCATATAGCACAACTGATTAAGAATAAGGTGAAATGTTTGAATGATTTGAAAGTCGTTATCGAAATAACCATAATCAACTACTAGCATAACACATTTTTATATTGTCCATATATGTAAATTAATTAAAAATTTATGTAAAATAATTTTTGTGATATTATATTTATTTATTCTTATTAAATGAGTGATGATCCGATTTATGACCATGCAATATTTATTTACTTATATCTCCAAAGAGTGACAACAGTGCAACCAAAATCAAAGAATATAGAGACCGTGATGAATAATCCGTAAGCAAGTAAACAAATAAAAGAGATAAAGACACAAATCTTTGACCAAAGACTCAATTGATCTAGACTACCCAAGGAGAAAAAATAACTTTTGCCTTTGTATTAGCAAACCCTTATTCCCTCGATCTCAATATTTCTATTCTATGAATAAAGTGATCCCTATTTATAGAAAATATATGCATATTATTCTAAACAACAATCTTTTAAAATAAAACTAAATCTTTCGTTGTTTTTAAATATATCCAATTTAAAAACAAATAGAATTCAATTCAAATTTTCTTTGAAACAAATATTTCCATAAAATCTCCACAAACCAAATATGACATTCCAAGGCATATCCAACTGTGACGAAACGGGCCGAAGCCCATGGATCATTGGTAGGCTTGTTGGATTGAAGCAGAAGAAGGTTTTATATATGCGTGCGGTGTACGTGTAGAGTGTTAGTTAGACATATATACGGTTCCTTTGTTCCATTGTGATTGTAATCGCAGTTGCATTGCAGCGGCAGAAGCAGAATAGGAGAGGAGTAATTCAGCAACCAAACCCTACTTACTAGACGAGACAGAGATGCCGAAAAAGATGGGAGTGAATTCTAAGGCCGAGGTGGCCAGGGCTCGGAAGACCGCAGCGGAAACGGAGAAAAAGGAGAGGGAGACTCGAGAGAAGGAGGAACAGTACTGGCGAGAGGCGGAGAGTTCAAAGCCACGCGCCGCCAAGAAGAGGGAGGAAGAGGCAGATAAGAAGGCTGAGGCGGCGGCACGGCGAGCGGAGGTGCGTCGATTGGCGGAGCTGGAGGAGAAAGAGCTCGAGAAGATGATTAAAAAGCCGGACAAGAAGGCGAACAGGGTGTCGATCCCTGTACCGAAGGTGACGGAGGCGGAGCTGAGGAAGCGGCGCGAGGAGGAGCAGGCTCTGGCTCAGAAGAAGGCGGAGGAGTCGAATAAGCGCACGGCAGCGGAGGAGGAATACGAGAGAGTGGTGCTTGTCTCGAATACGAATCACGATGATTCGATAATAGAAGCAAGTACTCTTGACGAAGCCATCGCTAAGATGAGCATCGATAACAACTTACCCCCGGACAGGCATCCTGAGAAGCGCCTCAAGGCTTCCTTCAAGGTAATCTTCTTCTTATTCTTGTTGTTAATCGTGATTCGGTTAATTAATTAATTAATAATTAATTAATTGGTTTATCAGGCATTTGAAGAAGCTGAACTCCCTAAGTTGAAAGAAGAGAAACCTGGGCTTACTTACAGACAATACAAGGACATGATTTGGAAGCTTTGGAAAAAATCTCCTGACAATCCTCTTAATCAAGTCAGTGCCATCCCATCTCATCCATCACAAACTAACTCTCAATTTATTCATGATTGATTTATTCATTCTACATACAAACAAGCTGCATCTTACAAAATTGTTTCTCTTTATTGCCAGATTGCTGCTGCTGCTGCTGCTGCTGCTGCTGCTGCTGCTGCTGAGTGAATGATTGAATTCAATCAATGATCTACCTTGGTTCACAGTTCACAGCTTTCATCATACCATTTCAACCTTAAATTCATCATTAACTCATTATGTTGGTATCCCTCTGTAAGCAGTATATGAGTTTCACTTTCTGTAAATTATTACAAACATTGTTGTCATGGCATGGAATTTCACTTTCATTCTCCTCTGCCTACTGCCTACTGCCTACTGCAACCAATAAGTTTTGAGGCTGTATGCACTCTTTACATTTTATCATCTGCTTCCAAATCTTAATTACTTCCATTATTTTTCTGAGGGTTACTTGAAATACACCATTCTCCACTTTTTAAATAAGTACACTTGTTTTTTAACCCACATTTCTTGCAATTCAAATTGTCCAACTGAGCTTCATCTACTTGTTAATATAATTTTTGGATGATATAATTGCCTATATATTTTTTGTTTAGTTCCACAAGTTGCGAACTATTTATATCTATCACTAGTGTAGTGGATCTATTTGATTTTATCTTTGAAAGCTTAAATGTAAGGATTGCCTGATAGCTATTAGGTGTGGTGTGGGTATTTGATCCTAGAAGACTTGGATGCAAGGATAGGTTCATAGCAATTCAAATTAGCAAAGTATACCATGAAAGTTGGAAATAGCACAGTGAATGTAGCAGTGTTCTAACTTTTAATGGTTCTGAAAGACATCACAACAAGGTGGCATTGGCATGCACTCATTAGTGAGTTCCTTTCCACCATTTTTATCTTGTGCATTTGAATTATCAAGTTTAGACTGTTTAGTAGCCCCCCATCCACACCACCGATTAGTGTGAGTTCCTTCCTTTCCAAGCCTGAAGATTTGGAAATCTCATCTGTACCACCTAGAATGACCCTCAGTTTCTTATAACTGGATTCATAAAGTAAAAGGAATAGAAAACCAGGAAGAATGGCATGCAAAATATAGAAAGCTTCATATTTAATCATGACTTGAAGTGTAGGTGAAATTATTGTCGGGAGGAATAGGGTCTTATGATGGTATGCGTAAATTCCATCTTTGATATGAATTTTGTTTTTGCTTGAGTGTTAAGAATGGATAGCTGATAAGAGTATGTGACACTACAACACATGAAAAAATTCATTCATATTTGTACAATAGTAACTTCAGCACTTCTATTTTCTTTTGTTGCTGTATAAATTGGATATCTGGCACAATTGAGACCACTCGCTTTAGTTTATAGAGGATTACTTGAACTACAAAACCCTCCTTTTTTCCTAACAAATACAAAACTCTCATAAGAACTTTATCGTTGATGCATTTTCAGTGTTTAAATTTTAATTCAAGATGCATGGTGGTTCATTTATAATCACCATTTGATGGTGGTTCACCCTACATCTTCGGCTACCATCACCTTCAATGACCACAGCCCCCTTCCTTGTGCATAGTCGGGGCAAATTCGGCAGAGAAGATCATGCGCATGTACCAATAATGATCAAGGATATATGACTCCTTGCATTTCTTTGCAATAATTTGTGTACTGTTAATTCCACTAAAATTCCTGCAAACCTGCTTTATTCCAGTCCCCAGTCGAGACCGGGTTGTCTCCCGTGGAAAAGTAAATGCAGGAGATGCAGTGCAAGCATCCACCATTCATCCAATTATTTTATTATATAAATTACTGTTCATTGGTGATTGCACTGGAGGAGAAATTAACGGGAGAGGATCTGTTTCCTCCCCAGTCCTATATTCAGAATCGGATTTGAATTGGAGGCTACGCCTAATTAGTACTATTTTCCGACGGTTCGATTCTGTTCAAAATAAAAATAAAACTTAAATTAGTTTATGACATTTTGATACTCCGGTTAAATTAGTTAAATTACGGCGCCTTTATTTTTGTAGCCCCTCGTTAATTGGTCTTTGTTCGTCTTGTGCAAAGACTGTTTTTATTAATAATATATTTGCCGTTCAAAAAAAAAAATCTCTAATTCATTATAATTGGGGTCTTAATTTGTCCTTAATATACAAATATACAAATTAATTAAAATTAATTATATCATAGTTAAAATTTTGTGAGCACCAAAATAGATCTTCATGGTATGTTAAACAACTCATCTGATAACATTGTTTCATTTCATGCGATCATATTGCTTGGCATTATTTTTTTCTTTAACCTTTTGTGTCTTTGTAATATGGAAGCTGCTCTTTAGGCCTCCTAAATTGTTTCCAGATCCCCCCAACTTTACGAAAATATCCCTTAGGATGTTTTGGAAGATGTGTTTCGAAATCGGACTTGATTGGATTGTATCTTCCGAAACGTTTTAAAGTAAAATTCTTTTTTTTTTTGTTGATTATTTTTGGATTTTGGAAGATATCTTCCAACATTAACTACAATTTAGGAACATATATTTCAAAATGTTTATATTGACTTGTTTTTGGAACACATCAATATTGAAACGTATCTTTCAAAATCTTGTCACATGCGATTAGAATGAAAAATTAGGAAAATGCACCATGAATATTTTCATGCCATATAGCATTCAACTTAAAGCGATCAAAATCAATCACAAACTCATACATACACAATTTAAAACATAAAAAATGTTATCCGGACAAAAAAAGCCATACACTAACTTGACACCTAGGTCAGTGTTGTCACTTCCATTTAAAAAAGGGCATTTTTGTACCAATAAATGGATAACTCAGGCAAGAAGATGACCATGAAAGGGCATAGATTTGTGTTGTTGTGTTCTTGAAGGGAAGGAAAACAAAAAGAAAAGAAAAAAGTATAAAGATGGTTTAGAGTGTTGGCAGCTCGTTACGGGGTGGAGCGGGGCAGACTGGGAGTTGGAGGGAGGAGAGGTTCCTCGTGGTAGAGGGAGATTGTGAGAATTCAGGACGGTGTAGATGGGTCTGAGGGAGGGTGGTTCGGCGAGTGCGTTACGAAGAGGGTGGGGGATGAGTCAGATACTTTTTTCTGGTCAGATCCCTGGTTGGGAGGGATTCCGTTGTGCGAGAGGTTTGAGCGGTTGTACGACTTGTCTGAGAATAAGTCGAGTACTGTAGCTGAGATGTTCTTTAATGGGTGGGAGATTGGCGGGGAGGCGTGGGTGTGGAGGAGACAGTTGTGGGTGTGGGAGGAGGAGATGTTGAGAAAGTGTCAGACTTTACTTCTTTCTTTTACTTTGCAGGCGCAGTCCCTAGATGTGTGGAGGTGGCAGCCAGACCCTGATACAGGTTATTCTGTTCGTGGTGCTTATCAGTTTCTGACTTCTCAGGATTCATTTATGCTGGGAGAGGCGGAAGATCTTGTGTGACACAAACAGGTTCCTTTGAAGGTCTCTATCTTTGTGTGGCGTCTTCTGCGTGATAGGCTGCCAACAAAAACAAACTTGGTAGCTTGCGGCATCATCTCTCCAGAGGTTCATTTTTGTGTGTTTGGTTGTGGTGGCATTGAGTCGGGTCAGTACTTATTTCTCTCTTACAACACTTTTGGTTCTCTGTGAGCACTTGTTCTCTCTTGGATTGGCTTTTTGGCGGCCGATGCCAATACTCTTCGTGATCACTTTGTTCAGTTCACTTTCTCAGCTAGAGGTCTTCGAGCTCGTCGGTCTTTTTTTCAGCTCATTTGGCTAGTCGCGTTTGGGTTGTGTGGAATGAATGAAATCATCGTCTGTTCCGAAACGCAGCAAGCCCCGTGCATCATCTGTTGGATAAAGTCAAGATGTTCTCCTTTAGGTGGTTGAAGACGACGAATGTCTCTCTTCCTTTACATTATCATTTTTGGTGGTCGAACCCATTGTTTTGTCTGGGTATCGACTAATGTTTGTATTTTGATGTTTCTTTTGTATTGATACTTTTGTAAAACTATTGTAGTTCTTCTTGGCACACCTTGTGCTAAGACGACTATGTGTCTCTATTTTATCTATATATATATATATATTTCATTTCGGCTTGTTCAAAAAAAAGAAAATATAAATGAACCGTATTTATACTCTTTTTTTACGCAATCATGTTTATACTAGGTGTTGTATTTTTGTCCAAAATAAGTTCTTTAAATAACATTTATGTTAAAACATATTTGTTCATATATAACCAAACAACTCTTGTTGTGATATATCAAAAAAAAAAAAAAAAACTCTTGTGCAAATTAAACCTTATAACTACAAATGTACAGTTTTGTTTTTTTAAAAAAAAACTACCAATGTACTATTCTATCAAAACATTAAAGAACTATTTTGTGAATTTTTTCTATGTAAATAAAAATTTAAAATTAGTACTATAAAAAAATATTTTTAAAAAAATATTTTATAACATAAAGTTTTGCATTCATGTGGTTATAATCTCGGTATTGTTAGTTGAACTAGATTTAAGAGACAAAAATAATCTTTGAACAAGTGTTTCTTTTTTTAAAAATAAAATATGAATTGACAATATTTATTATTGAGTGAATACTTTCCACTAAATTGATGAATAATATACTTTGATTATTTATCTATACTAATATATAAATAGAATATCTCTTTAGTGTAGACTTTTTTATTGTCACTTTTGCCCTTTACTCTATTCAAATATTTTTTAAGACACAAATTCAAATATTTGTATATGTTGAAAAATAACTTTCACACGAAAGTTGGTTTTCAGTTTCTTTTTAGTAAAAAAAAAATTTATTTTATTTTTCTTAATAACTAACCACAAAAAAAAGGTTAAGTAGTTATCAATTAACTAAGCATAATAAAAAAGAAGATTAAGTGGTTATCTACATTAGCACAATAGATAATGTCGATCACATAAATGAGCACGACCGCTAGTAACAATAATATTAATATATACACTATAATAGCTAAAAAAATCCCTTCGATTTAAATTATAAGAAAAAAAAGATTTATTTTATTTGTCCCAAATTATAAGAGTAAAAATTAATATTTATCGTTATTTAAAAAAATAAATAAATATTTATCTTTTTAAAAAATTATTTTTATTTACTCTTATGAAATAAAATTGTTTTTTTTTTATAATCCATGAAATTAAATTGTTAACTGCATATAATTTGTTCTCTCTTATATTTTTTCAATATGTAATAATCAATAAAAATTATTTTTACATCTCACTATAAAATTTATTTTAAAGAAATTAATTTTTATTTAATATTAATCGAGAAAAGTATATATATAATAATAATGAAAGAAAATAAGGAAAACATAATTAACAGGTGAATAGGCAAGGAGATGGCAAGTTTGTGAGATGATTGGGATGGGAGGGTGATGAATATGTGGCGAGGGTGAGGAGTGAGTGAGTGAGTGAGGTGAGGAGGAGGGGAAATTCAAAGACTGAAGCGAAAAAGAAGAAGATAATATATCATTCATATTAACACAACAACAGAATCAATCAATCAATCAATCGGCATGGAAGGGTTGGCGGTTCCATTCCCACACCTCTTGCCATTGCCGCCAGTTCCAAAACTTGTCACCGTTTCTGCTCCTATTTCCACTTCCACTTCAACTCCCACCGGTAATTACTTACTTACTTACTACTTGCTCTTCATTCAAATAACTTTCCTAATCCACTCTTCATATCTTCCTACTTACTTTCTACTATACAGGAGGAGGAGGAGGAGGAGGAGGAGGAGGATTCATCTCTCTCAAACAACTGCGTCCACGACGTCGTTCTCCCTATTGTACATCATCATCATCGCACTCCCAGCCTGGGGGAGAACATGTGAATGTAGTCGCAGCATCCGGGAATCCTTTAAGTGGAGATTCCATACGCGAAAGATTTCTGAATTTTTATGCTTCCCGTGGTCACAAGGTCCTTCCCAGTGCTTCTCTCGTCCCAGATGACCCCACTGTTCTTCTCACTATCGCTGGGATGCTTCAATTCAAGCCTATCTTCCTTGGAAATGTTCCCAGACAAGTCCCTCGTGCTACTACTTCACAACGCTGCATCCGTACTAATGATGTCCACAATGTTGGCCATACCTCAAGACATCATACCTTCTTTGAGATGCTTGGAAACTTCAGCTTTGGTGATTACTTCAAAAAACAAGCTATTCAATGGGCATGGGACCTATCTACTGTTGAGTCAGTAACATAACATCATCATCATCTTCCCCTCCTATTTCCAATTCATACATACTGTTGAGTCAGTAACATAACATCATCATCTTCCCCTTCTTGTTTTTTTTTAGGTTTGGTTTGCCTCCTGAAAGATTATGGATTAGTGTTTATCAAGATGATGATGAGTCTTTTCAGTTATGGTCTCAACAGGTAGCTATTTCCTCCTGTTAATTCATTTCTAACTACTCTCCTGTCAACACACACACCCATCTCTTCATTCCTATGCAGATTGGTGTTCCCGTTGAGCGAATAAAGAGGTTGGGTGAAGACGACAACTTTTGGACCAGTGGAGTCACGGGTCCATGTGGTCCTTGCTCTGAAATTTATTATGATTTTCATCCTGAGAGGGGATACATTGATGCCGTAAGTATGATAGATATACTTTCAAATTGAGTTTTTCCAAATCACTTCAATGACAATGTTTTACATTTTGTGGGGATGAAAGCAGGATCTTGGCGATGATACCCGTTTTATAGAGTTCTACAATCTAGTATTCATGCAATACAATAAAAAAGACGATGGTTCTCTTGAACCTCTAAAGCAGATGAACATAGATACTGGGCTCGGTCTAGAGCGCATGGCTCGCATTCTTCAAAAGGTATTGCATTCATTTGAATTGTTGTAAAACTGACCATTTGTACTTTTACAAGTATTTCTACACGACTAGAACTATGATACTTCTACACCATACCTTACACCCCCTAGCTCTTTCACGGTGAGAAAAAGGGTGTGAGTGAAACATTACTCATAGTGTAATCATTTTCATTTGCTCCCCAAGTCCTTTTTATATTTATTCAGTGTTCACTGCAGGTTCCAAACAACTATGAAACTGACTTGATTCTCCCCATCATAGAGAAGGTGTCTGAATTAGCAAATGTCTCATATGGCATTTCTGATGATCAGACGAAGAGGTATCTGAAAGTAAGTATGGCTATCTTCATACAAGCTGCAGTAGAATTTTAAATTGTTTATCTGAATCCGTTTTGTTTAATACTTTTTAGTGTATGTTATTTGTTCTTTTCTTAGATTGTAGGAGATCACATGCGTGCAATTGTGTTTCTCATCTCTGACGGGGTCGTCCCATCAAATGTTGGGAGGGGTTATGTAGTACGACGGCTTATCAGAAGGGTTGTACGTACAGGCAGGTTGCTTGGTATAAAAGGTGATGGTAGAGGAGACCTTGAAGGAGCATTTTTACCTACTATTGCTGAGAAAGTAGTAGAATTAAGTACACACATTGATGCTGATGTGAAGAACAGAGCACCCCGAATCCTTGAGGAGTTGAAGAGGGAAGAGCTTCGGTTTGTACAGACACTGGAACGAGGAGAGAAGTTGCTTGATGAAAAGCTTGCAGATGCTATATCAAGTGCTGAAAGAAATGGAACTGTACCTTGCTTGGCTGGTGAAGATGTGTTTATTTTGTATGACACTTATGGTTTCCCCATGGAAATAACAAAAGAAGTGGCTGAAGAACGTGGTGTGAGTATTGACATGAATGGTTTTGATATTGAGATGGAGAAACAAAGGCGTCAATCTCAAGCTGCACACAATACTGTCAAGCTTGCCATTGGAAGTGGGACAAATATTGCAGACAATGTACCTGACACTGAATTTATTGGATATGAAAGTCTTTATTGTAAAGCTATCGTAGCAAGCCTAGTGGTAAATGGTGATCCAGCTGTGCAGGTTAGTGAAGGGAGTAATGTGGAAGTTTTGCTAAACAAGACTCCATTTTATGCTGAATCAGGAGGACAAATTGGAGATCATGGTTTTCTGTATATATCAGAGGGTGAGAATCAACCTAAAGCTGTAGTGGAGATAATAGATGTTCAGAAGTCTTTTGGTAATATATTTGTTCACAAGGGTAGAGTCCAAAAGGGTGTTTTAGAGGTTGGCAAACAAGTGGAAGCAACAGTGGATGTAAAGTTGAGGCAACGAGCTAAGGTACAAAAACTGTGTACCCCACTAATTTTATTTACTTACTTTTTTGGTGAATCTTCAGTCGGGATAAAACCTTACATCATCATAGTCGTGTATATTTTCAAATTCCAAGCTTACAAGTTGTTGTTACAGTAAGTATAATTGGTGCTTTACAGGTTCATCATACTGCTACTCATTTACTACAAGCTGCGCTTAAAAATGTCATTGGTCAGGAGACCTCTCAAGCTGGTTCTTTGGTGGCATTTGATCGTCTCAGGTTTGATTTCAACTTCCACCGTCCACTTCTTGACAGCGAGCTTGCAGAAATTGAAGTGCTGATCAACGGATGGATTGAGAATGCGATTCTTCTTAAGACCAAAGTGATGCCTCTTGCTGATGCAAAAAGAGCAGGAGCAATTGCAATGTTTGGAGAAAAATATGGGGAAGAGGTTGGATTTACTACAAACAATTTTGATATTTAACGTTGAAATTCATTTTGCTTGCTTCTGTTTTGGTAGTTTTAAGCATGTAGGTTACATGTAACATGAAGTGTGTACTTCAAAAGAGGTCAAAACTTTGACATTCAAGGATGGCTCATGGCTTGCAACTATTGTTCAGGAACCATCATGCCTTCTAACCTAAATTCCCTCATTAGTATTGGTAGATTCCAATTACATTGTCATTTCAGATGCTCCAACATTTATCCCTCTCTCTGTCATGTGTACCACAACCTACACATGGACCAAGTAGTGAAACTATTTGGCATAGTAATATACAGATTCTGAAAACTTTTTAAGAGCATCGAGCTGTATAAAACACCGAAACTGTACAAATGAAATGTCAAAATCAAGTGATTAGACTCAAGTGGTTAATGAGCTCCAGTTAAAGATGAATTGTTCGGGAGAACCCGAGTTCGATTCTTGGGTGGAACAAGTGAAAATATTTGGCATCATAATATACTTGATTCTGAAAACTTTTTTTTAAGAGCTAAAAGAGGCTAAGCTAACTGTTTGAATTTAAAGTATTTGGTAAATTAGCAGTTAAATCAGTGATAAATATAAAATGACATATCTATCTTTTTTATATAAAATATGTGTTATCATAGTATTAGTTTTTAAATAATTATGTGTACATATATCTTATTTTTTTATATAAATTTAAAACTTTTACAGGCAAATATATTTTTGTTAGGGTTTAGGATTCTTTTGTTTTGAAGGGAGTATATAATTAATATAGTGAGTAAAATGAAAAAGAAAATAATACAATACAAACTATAGGTTTAAATACTATATGAAATAACACATAAAAAAACCCTATAAACCAGGGAGATAAGTCTCTTTACCAAACAGTTTATTAAATCCACTATAAACTAGTCAGGTCCATTGAATGCTAGAGGATCAAAGTTGCCAATGAGAGTATATATGTTCAATGCATTGTATATTTTTACTTCTCAATAATCGGGGAAAAAATTATGATGTGTATCCTGTTTCTTGTTTTCATATTTGGTGTACTGCAGGTACGTGTGGTAGAGGTTCCTGGAGTATCGATGGAACTTTGTGGTGGGACTCATGTCAGTAATACTTCTGAAATTCGTGGTTTTAAAGTAATTTCAGAGCAGGGTATTGCATCTGGTGTCAGGCGAATAGAAGCTGTAGCTGGGGAAGCTTTCATTGAATATATCAATGCCCGAGATTCTTATCTGAAACAGCTATGTTCCACTCTCAAAGTATGTTTATGATCTTAGTGTTTCAAAATTTTGCCCAAGTTTTAAAAATTACAATTTGTCCTCTGGAGAACCAATTAATATTCACTTTCATATACATGGACCTTAATTTTAATTTTTTGTTATACAATTAATATCCATGAGTCAGGCAATTAATTTGACCAATCCTTAATTATATAAATTGTGTGCATAGGAATTCGTTTGTTTTCCTTGCTCTTTATTGGGGTTGACCACCTAATCAAATTAGGGTTGAGAGGCAAACCGTCATATTTTGTACAAGATGAGATTCAATCATAGTCGGGTAGTGTTTTCCATGTTCTATTAAAGTGTTTACTATGAACCCACAATGTGTGGCTCAGTTGGTTAAGTAGCGTTGAGTTTGTGGGGGAAGATCAAAATTCAATCCCCGGAAAACACACTCTTGGGGAGGGGCAAATAGCTTTCAGCAGTGACCTATAAGCACTGGAGCGGAGATCAGTCCCGTACCCGGTCCACAGGACCGAAGCTTGTGGTGATACTATGCAGAGCCACTGGGGTGCGTAATGTCCTAATTGTGGCTGTTTCCTACCAAAGAATGAGTAATAATAATGCTATCAACACACTTTTTAACACAACTTTGCAACACTCTTTCTTTGATTGGTTAAACTTCACATGCGTCCCAGCAAATTGCGTGTTAGAGAATGTGTTGTTGGCACTCCTCAATAGTATTTACCAGGATATTTTCACGCCTTTGAAAGATTTTTCTAGTTTGTGTCCTTATTTATGAATTAAATATGTAAGATAATGGATCTGTCCCACTTTTTCATCTTCACACATTTGGGGTTCCTTGTTGCAGGTGTTGCTCAAATACATAGTGTTTCCTTTATGTCTATATTAATCTACAATATGATTTTTTAATAAAATTAAAAAGTCAATGGTCATTGTCGACTTTTTTATTTTCCTTAAATGTAACTTATAATCAATAATCAACTTTTGAAGGTTAAACCTGAAGAAGTAACTGCAAGGATAGAAAACCTTTTAGAGGAGTTACGGGTAGCAAGAAACGAAAATTCGGCTGTGTGTGCAAAAGCAGCAGTCTACAAAGCTTCAGTTATTGCAAGCAGAGCGTTTTTGGTGGGGAACTCAAAACAGTACAGGTAATATTTCTCCATATTTGTTAAATTATTGCACAGGCTCAATTGGAGTGTGGCATAGTAGTGGACTAGAAGTGTGGAGGCCCATGGTCCAAAGTTCGAACCAATAGACATAAACTCCACCACTTATAAACACCTTAGTTTTTCTTGTTCTTAGTTCCCACCTATGCGAGACATCTTAATTTCCAACACTCCCTCTCAAGTCCGAATGAAAATCTCTTTCATACCAGTTAAATTATTGCACAATCCCAATTGGAGTGTGGCATAGTAGTGGACTAGTTTGTGTTCATAAGTGTGTGGAGACCCATTGTCCAAAAATTCGAACCAGTGGACTCAAACTTTCCACCACTTATAAACACCTTAGTTTTTCTTGTTTCCACCTATGTGGGGCTTCTTAATTTCCAACAATCTTGCGGTACTGTATTTCTAATATTTAGAAACATTTCATGTAATTAGGAGAAAAAATAGAAGGTAATTAATTTAACTCCCATACAAAAGACTAGTTATGAATAAATTTAATAGATGCCAGAAGCTTGGATAAATTGAGTTAATGTATATCGTTGTTCTTAATCAAGCATATAAATCTTCTGTCTGTATTCACTTCATGAATTTAATTTTCTGTTAATTAGGATTATTCAAGAGATTGGCGTTGATAATAGTTAAAAATTAATTCAATAAAACCCAAAAATTAATTTAATCCTGATTAAATGAACCACTTGAAGGTATCCCAATAACTGCTAAAACAAAAGTTGTCTGAGCAGGGACAGATGGCGGAAGGCACGGGTCCTCCCCGTCCTCTATTTCTCATTTGCAGATACCACCTCCTGGGTGAAAGGCGATATCCCTATTCTGGCAGTGAAATTTCTGCTTCAGACATAAAAGTTTAACTTTTAACTCACCGCATGTGCACTTTTGCTTTAGGAAACTCACCAACTACAAGATCTTTATCAACTATTTAAATTTTAGAGGAGCACTAGCTTTCCACCTTCACCAACTCAGTAAAGCTTGAAAATCCATATGTTTCAGCTGATGCCTCCTTACATATTATTATATACTGTATTATTTAACTATTATAAATTAATATTCATGTAATATTTATTATTAATATTTGTTGCCCCCCATATGATTGAGTGCAAAACCTTATTAATACCGATTGGAATTGGAGTGATATGCCATGACATAGAAGTAGAACGACATGGAATGAGTCAACGATGGTAAGTTCTGCGCACACCAGCCCCCCTTGGGTTCGTCTCTGCCTACAAATAAGAAGCAGAGGTGTTGCATCACATAATTGATATTCCATTGAATATGTTTTCTGTGAATGCTGCAGACACAACTAGGACATGATGGGAGGTTGTCTTTCGTATGTATATTTTCACAGAAGAGTAACTTGGTGCTAAAACTCCCGTCATTGTGGGGACTTCAGGATAGAGTCAGACCTTTTGTCTGTATGAAAAAGGGAAACCTAATTGTAGTGTTATAAAGCTCCCATGGTGGAATCTGGGGAAGTCTTGCACACACACATGTCTGTTCTTAAGTGTGGAAACCTAATAAAAAGGGAGTTTAATTTCATTGGTCTAGTTCATTAGTATATTTAAACATTGATATAATTACTTATTTGAATATATTCATATGAACTAGGTTTTTAAACATGATAACAAGCCATATCAGACTTTCAAAAGGTCAGACCCAGGCCTATAAAATAAGCCTATGTCGAGTTACATGTCAGACTTAGGCCTTCAATTTTTTGACAGGCGAGGCATAGACTTTGCAAAGCCTGGCTCGGCTTGGCCTATTCCCTCCCCTCACACTACAATAACTCTAACCTTTGTACAAAATCTTTCCTTTATTGTGTGTCTATTGTACATACATTTCCATTGGTAGGACTTAGAAATTGAAAAGAAAAATTATGGCTGAAAATTTAATAATTGTATGATCTTTAAGTTGATGTATCATTTTTATTTATTGATTGTTGAAAAACTTTCAGGATACTAGTTGAGTGCTTGGATGATGTTGATGCGGAGTCACTTAAAAGTGCCGCAGAATATTTAATGGAAACACTGGCAGATCCAGCAGCTATTGTCCTGGGCTCATGTCCAGGTGAAGGGAAGGTTAGTCTAGTGGCTGCTTTTACTCCAGGGGTGGTTGATCAGGGGATTCAGGCAGGTAAGTTTATTGGACAGATAGCAAAATTATGTGGTGGAGGAGGAGGTGGAAGGCCCAATTTTGCTCAGGCTGGTGGGAGGAAGCCTGATAATTTGGCTGGTGCTCTCGAGAAAGCTAAATCAGAGCTTATAGCCCATCTTTGTGAAAATGGGAACTAAATCCCCAGACACATGGCAAATATTTTTATGTTAATTAAGGCAAAACAGATAATATCGATTCTTTGTTTGGAGACTATACAGCATAAGAGGGACGGAAGATTAAGTGAAGATATTTTTCTTTCAATTCTAGGATTCTTTGTTTTGGAGACTATACAGAACAAGAGGGACGGAAGCTCAAGTAAGATTTTATTTTTCTTTTAATTCTAGGAGGCTTATAATGGAAGTTTCCGAATAGTGTATAGTGCTTGTAAAAATGTCTGTATGTTGTACCCAAAAAAAAGTCTGTATGTAGTATCCTGATACAAACAGTCCTGCGCTGGCCCATATGTTCCCCAACTTGTAATTTTTGACTGGTGCATGCATCTCAGATTGGATGCAAAACTTTGTAACTACATTATACATGAAGGCCATAGAAAACATATGGGCTGAACCATGCCAAACTTGATTTGTATCATGTATGTGTTTCTAGACTATGTTGGAGAAGGTTCCTTTAGAGGAACTTCTCTGAACTTGCTAGCGCGTAGCAGCACTGCTACTGAAAAACATGCTACCACAATTGACATGGTTCAAAAGGAATGAACATGGGGAAGAAAAAGAAAAGGTTGATGGTGGTCGCAAACCATGGAGAGCAAGAAAACATAATGTTCTTTTTTTTATGGAGGTTGCATCATAAGATACAGTAGCACAATGAAATCCAACATTTTTAAAATATTCAAAAATACTACATAAGTTTTTAAATATTAAAAATAAAAAACTGATGTATTATGATTCAAAATTTGAAATGGACTCAAACTTTTATTGATTCACATTTTTCTTATATTTAGGACCAGAAATTATCAGGTAGACGGTCTGCATAAACCTTGGTGTTAAGCTTTATATGTACTGTACATATGAAACTAGTCTCATTGACTGCATATGATTCATTACCTTGGGACATAAAGAATGTCGCCTTTATCTTTCTTGTCATTTTCGTTTGAGGAACTTGTTGAACTTGGACTATAAATTTTGTAGCTTTTGATTGGAACGGATTTACTTTTCCATAATCAGTTTTTTTATCAATTTCACGAATTGTCAAATAATTGTGAACAACTAATTTTATTTTAGTAAAAATATAACAGTTAATAACTTGAGATGATATTAAAAAATGGTCTGCCTATGCATTCATTTGGAAATGTACTTATGGTTTTGGAACATATTTTCAAAGACTTTTTTCAACAACACTTGGCTGTCCAAACAAAGAGAAAGGAAAAACGTAATCTAGCTTCCTTGACCCGGAGGCTGCTAGTAGCTTTTTATAAGGTGCGTGAGTGAATGGTAATACTGATTCATTCAACTTAGATCAAATTCATGATATTCAAAGGTTTCTGTTAGCTGTCACTTTTACTAGATCTTATCTGGCTGCTATTTATACTTTATCTTTTTGGTCGTGCCTTTCTTTTTAGATTATAAACAATTGTTTTTTTTGTCAAGTAGTCTAGTTGTTAGATATTCAACTTTTAAAGTGGATAAATGAGATGACCAAGATTTAGACACCAACCTCCTGCATATATATAATGCAATGTCCCTGCTAACAAGTTCATATAACAGATAATAAACGATTTTTAATACGATGCTTTTGGTTTTTTGTGTGTAATATATATTATCAATTATAAAATTGATGGTTTTTTTTTCTTCTATTTTATCACTTATCATGTATTTAGACACCAACGAGAATGAATCATCTTCTTCAATATATTATCTCTATCTCTCATTTCATATTTTGTTCCTATCTCTTTCGATATTTTTTAATATTCTTTCTCATTCTTTTAATCTTCTCTCTAAATTTCAAAGAAAAATAAGAACAAAATGTTGAATGATCGAGAGAGGGAGAATGATGAAAAGAGAGAATCCAAATCCGACACCAACACCGAGTAGACATTTCCCTCTCCATCCAATTTTTTAATCTTCCCCATTCTTCTTAACTTATAAATAGATAGTAAAGTCAATGGTGTAAACATTTTTTAAAATTTAAACTAAATTACTAATTTTCTTACGTAAGCAATTGTGAACTTAGTTTTTCCTAATTAATAGTAGGAAAAAACTTATTCTTATGAATACTGAAAATAAAATTGCAAGAATAAATTATCACTATTATCTACATCTACTATTCCATAATTTCTACAAAAAATAGAGATTAACATGAAATAATTTTTTAAAACACTGTCAATTTGTCCCTTCGGGGACATCCGATAAAACACTGTCAATTTTTGTATTTCTTCTCTTAAACGCTTACACTGCGTTTGGATGCCGAGAGAATTAGGAAAGAGAGAAATATGAGAGAAGAGAAATAAGAGAGAAGTTGAGTAGAAATTTAGTATTGTTTGGATGAATAGAAATAAAGAAGAAATAAGGAGTAGAGAGAAATTAAAATAAAAGCAAATGACAAATTTAACCTTCATAAATAGATAGTGGAGGGATAATAATATAATAATGGAAAATCACATATGCTAGTTTCTTTATGTGACAAATCTCACCTCTTAAGGAGAGATCTTTTTTGGGTAGTTATTTCTCATTATTTTTTTCTCTATGATCATTTCTCTTGTCATCCAAACTATGGAAATACTCTATTTCTTTGCAATTTCTCTCTTTTATATTTCTCTCTTTTTTAAATCTACTCAAACAAACACAGTGTTAGTACTAAATAACTTCTCTCTTAATAGTATAATATAAGGCTATTGTCAAATAAGAAAAGATGAATATTTAGTTGTTTAGTGTATTTTAATTTTTTGGCAAAAGTTAAATTTAGGAGAATATTAACATGTGCCCTTAGGGCACATATTAAGAAGACAAATGTGCAAAAGTTAAGTGTATTTAATTCTTTAAACATTAAATTTTTTGTATCATTAAATGTTATATTTCTATTTTTAGGTATCTTAACATGTACTCTTAGGGCACAAGTTAACATAACCCTTAAGCTTATTGTAGAATTGGATTGCGCATATTAATTGTGTCTCGCACTGTCACTATGATGAATTATGGCTGTTTGATTTGATCATAAATAAATTAACGACAAAAGTTATTTATATTAATTTTATATCAATTGATGGTATCCATTATTGCACGAAATTGAATTTTTTATCTAAAGCGGGAGATCTAGTAGTAGTATGTGTACTGGAGTATATATAGTCAAAGAGTGAAAGGATAAGGATAGTATTTATATTTATTTGATTTGATTTCAAAGTAGGTTGAGTTCCAATAATACATTAATACACGCATGTGCCACATATGGAAACATGCAGTTGACCTAACCCAATTTCCCTTTGACATAGGTGAACCGTGATTCACATTATTTATTTTAATTAATAATAATTAAGAAAAAGACAAAGATAGCTAGGCGGTGGCGATGGTGTTGAGCAGGAGTGATGATCCGAATGGCCTCTGAGAAAAACAGTCAAGATTATCTCCGTATCCAACTCCAAATATGTCACAGTATCTCTTGTAAAATCCGATTCGATCCTGCACTCTGCTATCTTGTCCTCTCCCGCATTCAAGTCCGCCATTAATGATGTTGGTCACAGTCCCGTATCCCTGTAACCTCCCAGCTGCACGATCTGCACTAGAAGGATTCCATCCACCGGTGATAACGTCGTGACATGATGGCTTTGGTGACTGCGGCGTCATCCAGAACCACAAAGCAGTCTTAAAGGATATAACAGGGTCAGTGGCGACGAGGTCTGGATTATTGAGCAAGTCAACACCAATTGCTCTTCCACACTGTCCATAGTTGTAATTCCAAGAGATTTGAATGGGACCCCTGCCGTAGTATTGCTTGCCAGAAGCACATGGAAATTCAGAGCTTGGTTGACAGTAGGCACTGGGATTCTGTTCTCTTAGAAAGTAGTATCCCCAAGCGTATGGACCGTCTGGTGCAGTTGGCCATCCACCAGTGGTTTCGTGGGAAGTTTGACCCAAGAAAGCAGCAATCTCCCTTTTTTTAGTGGCAGTATCTCCGTTATTGGCGAAGTTGGGAAAAGCCTTGCCAGCTGAAATGAAAGCATCATAGGTGTAAAAGCCTTTCCCCTGGCATGCACTGTCGTCGCGATGCTTGAGCATCTGGTTGAAAGTGTCCCTGGAGATGAGGCTACCAAGGCCACTGCTTCCACTACATTGACTCTGGCACCCATCTCCACAGTAGTCGCCGGTTGATCCGCACCAACCAAACTTGCTGCAGCATAATCCCCCGGGGCACAAGGCACCCCCAGCTTGTCTACCGCATTGCTCCGCAGAGCAGCATCCTAATAATATCAATATTATTATTGGGATTGCCAACCTCATATTTTTTAATAATAATTTTTCCATATGGAAAATGTTTGTTTGCGTTGAGAAACCAACTCCCCCTCTGTCAATATATAGGCGGCCTAAGTTTGGCCTCTTCGTTATTTATTTATTTATTTCTTACCAAGGCATAATAAGTTTAAAGTTTACCCCACCAAAAAAATATAACGCGAAAACGGATCTTGCCACTACTTTTTTTTTTCTTTCTAAAATGATGATGCAATAAGGATACTTTTCATCAGTAAGTATATCTATATGATGCAATAAATGATACTTTTCAATCGTAAGGGTATCTATAACTTAAAATCTCAAATCTAAGAATTCCTCCGTTGATTTGTAAGGCTATTTGTTTAATTTAATGAATATGGTTGTAATTTAAAGTAATACAAATCAAGCACAACTATCAGCAATGAATTGATTTAAAAAGTAAAAATAAATTATTTTACCTTTGTGTATGAAAAAAATTTGGTTAAAAAGGAAGAAGCTTCATACATATTATAATATATGCTAACAAAAAAGAAAAAATAAACACAACTATATAATTAAAATAAGGAAATTTAACCAAATTATTTGATTCTATAGTGTTATTATGTTTTTTTTATAATAAATTGTTCGAAAGAATTCAAGTTAAATTTTAATTGAAACAACTCTTAATCAGACTTTACGATCCAACCCTAACTAGGACCAAAATCAGAGATATTTTCGAATTTTTGGGAGCCTGAAAGTAGGGGTGTGCATGGTCGGATATTTTTAAAAACCAAACCATATCCAGACCAAAACCACTTATATGGATATGGATTCATAACCATAACCATATTTTAGTATAAACCGGTTATAAAACTGGTTATAAATTTGGTTATGGATATATAATTGGTTATTTTTTTAGAACCAATTTAAAAATGGTTATTTTTTAAATCCGGTTTTTAACCGGTTATTTTTGAATCCATATTGAAAATTGAACTTTTGAGATCAACTTTAAAAAAGAAAACTATTTTTTTGTTTTTTAACAAAAAATGAAAACTAAATTTTTTCAATATTATAATATAATTAAAAAGTTAATATTATTATAATATCCCTTTCCAAAATAATTATTATTATAAAACAGAAATTAGTTAGTAAAATGATAAAAATAAAATTGTGATAGAAATTACTGTACTAACTAAAAAACGTGAGCAAAATTCACCAAAAAATGTTTAGCAAGAGCTTATAGATCTGTGCACCGTCTCCAACATGGATATGCATCAAATCAATGAGTGGAAAAGAAAGAATACCCAAGTACACGACAGGAAGAGAACCGATAAATTTATGATTCAGTTATAATAAATAAAAAATTGGTATACTTCAATTTAATTTTAGGGAAATTCAACAATTATCTCTCACATAGTTTTAATCGGTGCCTTACATAAGCAGTTCCACAGCGTGATTTTGGAAAAATTGGCAGAAGAAAGCGAACAATTTGGTTACCAGTAAGATTTGGGGGTAAAGCTAGTAGTTGGTTTTGTCAAAACAAAAAGAAAGAAAGCTAGTAGTTGGTTTTTAACCGGATAACAACCACATTTGGGAAAATTATTTGGACGGATATTCAACCATTTGGAACAGATCCGGTTGACAACCATATGCGTTTATCCGGATTTTTTAAACGGATTTGAATCTGGTTATGAGTTTGGGCCTCATAACCGGATATTTTGCACAGTCCTACCTGAAAGCATATAAGGGGCCTAAAGAGCAATTGTTATGGACTAGCAACGACCCACTTCGCCGTCTTAATCAACCAGAGCCCACTTTTCATAGGTTTGTTTTCAACCCACTAGACTAGGAGACATCCAGTGGGCCTCACCACACATGAACGTGTCTCCTTCATTCAAATTGTTAGATCATCCACCAACTGTTTTCCCCATCTTACGTCAGATTAGTCGAGAATGGTTTCAACGACTTTGTATATATAAGCACGACTACGAGTCATGTGTCCATGTAAGATTCATACTTTACACACTTTTCCACCTCATTTATAGACTGACTTTAATGTTGGAGTGATAACCTTTCTTGCAGGTATCTTTCCCATCACCGGAGAAAAACCTCCATCATACTTTAGAGTTGCTTCTGCCATGCTACAATCCTTGCATTGTGAACATCACCACCGGGCTATCATAGTTTCGATCCACTTCATATATTGGGTTCATCTGATTTATAAAACATAAGCACTAGACAGAACAAAACATAACAACACAAGACAAACTTTTAAAATATTGAACAACTTTTTATCTTATACCATGTTTGAAGGACAAACAATTATTTTCATATTTTATTTTAGACAACTTGTACTTGAAACAAAAAATTGTCGTATGGTATAGTGATGGATACAAACTTCAGCTTTTGTCCCGCAATTGGTCCAGTCTGCAGAATAAATTTAAAATCAAACAGTACAACTCTGAAATTATCCAGTTCAATCTCTTATTTTCAGCAAATCAAACACATTCATAGGACTATATAATAAATCTTTTTTTTTCATAGTTTCTTCAAATTTCAGTTCACCCTCAAGATATCGCCATCAACAATCACATTAATTCAATATCATAGGTTTTTAATAAATTAAAATTTTGTAGTCACACACAAAAAAGAAAAAAAAATTACAAGGTTTACATTTTCTAACTTATATTGGGAAAATTCAACATTCTACGCGTTTTACCAAAAAAAATAAAACAACATTCTATTTCTACTCGTTAACTAACATTTACATAAAATTGCAATATTTTTTTTAAGTAGTTTAGTGGTTAGAAATTTCACCCTTAACGTGAATAAGTGGGGTGTACAGGGTTCGAACCCGTCCCTTCATATATAGTTCAATATCCCTACCAACTGAGTCAAACTCACGATACAAATTACTATTTTTTGGAAATGGTCAATGTAGTTAGTTGTTATGTTTGTTAGATGGGAGAGTTGAACCCAATGTAGTTAGTGGATTGGAACTCCTCTTTACCAGATCAATCTATGTTCCTCACCCAAACAACCAAACCACCTTATGACTCCCACACAGTATCATTACTTGAAATATCAAATCCAATAATTAAGTACTAATCTAAATTAACATCCGTTAAACTCTAATCCACATTAAAATAAGTATTTCCAATAACTAATCTCCCCAAATTATTGACTGCTATAGGAGTTTCCAGCAAAACTCCTCACATCACAAATAAAATCTCATGAGATCTCTCACTTCTAGCAAACAATTTTAGGCATGCAACTCACACGTCACACCATCACAAAGGTCACACAACCATGAGGTCACACCAACACAATGATTAAGCAAACACAGATTTCACAGAAGAACAATACAGGTCCGTAATCCCATATCCTACACGGATCAACTGCTCTTGTGCCACTAATGTAAAACCTAAATTAATAATTAAACATCTATAACAAAAAGTATAAAATTAATTGAGCAAAAAAAAAAGTATAAAATTAAATAGAAAAAATATTTGTTAAATACATAGCAGGTCGATCTATTGACCTCACAAGTTAGGTGGATTGACCTTACAGGTTCAACTTGCTTTGTTATCCCTAATCAAATTGAAAAATAGATTCATAGCAAATTAATGGTAAAAATAAGCAGTAAAAGACGATAAATTCGGAACAGCGAACAAATTATATGATGTTGCGAGGAAATGACTTTGTTGTGTTTGGAGATTCCTCATAAGAGATGAGAGAAGGAAAAGATCTTCATATTGAATATAAAATTGAAAGCAAACCTTAATTCTATTATGCCCTCTAAAAAACAACACACAAAAATGAGAGATGTGTGACAAGTCATTGTTGGACCATTGCCGTATGGGATCCTCCTGTTGTGCTATGCCCTCTTGTTATTTTCACGCAACCTCTACAGCTATACTGCCAAAGCCCCCATAACTGTTACGCCTTCAGAGACACATGTACACCTTCTGTATCATTATGAGGCAGCATGCACGCTCCCTATATGGCTATAGCCACAATGGCCCTCCATTGCCACACATACAACCTCAGTCCTCCCTCCTCCTCCTTTCTCTCCACCACACCATCTCTTTTCTTTCTTTTTTTTCTCTCTCCGATATCCAACTCATAAACACTACGAGAATCAAAAGAGACATTACTATGTTAACATTTCCTTGTATATCTCATTAAGATACTAAAGCAATATGCACATGCAAAATTAATTTCATTATCCTTTATTTTCGGGTTTTTTTTATAGAAACTGAACCAAATATTTAGGTCTTTTAAGCATGTGATGTAGGCACGCGGTCTAATAATGAAAGACAATGTAGATTCTGCACGTGTAATTAGTCACCACTCACTATGTAGATATGGATTGCTCTAGAAAAATGACAAACTTATGCATCTTAATATTATATATACTAACCAATGTTTTTGGGTGAATACACCAGTTACAAAATCAATTGTAAGCCCGGCTAAAAAAATAAAAAAACAATATACACTGGCAAGCATATTGAAAAATAAAATTCTACATACCCACACAATTACCTCGTATGCAATTACAAATAATCTTTCAGAAGAAAATATCCGATTGCTTTGACTGAGCTTTAAGATCCTTCAACTTCTTCAATATGTTTGTGAAGTAGTCCTGCAGATACTTCTCTAATGTAATTATATCTTTTGTATCCACTCCAAGCAGATTGTATGTCTCCGCCATCGGAACAGAGAAAATTGTGTCACTCGTAAGCACCTGCATATTTCCCGTATAATCAATTAACTATTTAGTAGGCATGTTTTACCACCACTAAAATGAAAGAGAAAAGTTTACATGCACTACGAATCCGTTGGGTAATTAGAGTAAGAATAGTGAGATAAAGATATACTATCAAATAGCAGTATTGGTTGAACCAAATATGACAGGAAAAAACTTGTAAGAACAGGGGTTGTTTGGTAGAAACTACAGGAAAATATCAGATAGAATAAGCAAATGAGATAAGGTTAAGGTATTATCCTACGGTGTGTTTGATGTACACCAGCATGAGAGTGGGTTTGGGTATAAAAGCAAATGGCAATAGCTCTACAGTGGAAATGTCCGCGGAGAGTCAAAGCCATGCAGAGGCACGGCTGAGACTATTAGAGCAGTTGATTAAGGTTGACACGCTCTATTAAAGGCAGATGTGATAAGGGAAAGTAAGTGCAAAACAACAATTTAGTCGGTCTAGCATGCTCCACACCCTATCAGAAAATAACAAAGGGCCAATAAAATGCTTGATATGCAGAATACATGAACAAAAGAAGGACTTGGGAGCAATGCGCAACAAGTATTAATGAGATGATTGATAAAGTATTAAGCGGGTTGAGATGCTGGTGATAGGTTTAGCAAAGAAATGAAATGAAATGAATAGGTACCTCTGAAAATGCCAATCTGTCAGCAACATCATTTGTCCACTCAAAAAAGCGAGTCAACTGACGAGTAAGTCTTAAAATGGAGACGGGAACTGTAGTTACATTAGCATCTTGTCCCGCAAGCCTCTCGCACAATGTTATCACCTAAAAAGTAAGTAGCACAATAGATTTACTAAGTGAGGCGTGTAAATGAAAGAATAAATGTTGAAGTAGAACATATTGTTGACGACCAAGGGTACCTCTTGGGTTGTCCACGCACGAGGACCGGCAAATGTAAGAAGTTTACCATTGACTTTTTCATTTCGCAATGCTATAAAAGTCAAGCGAGCTATATCCTAAAAGCAGATGTAGACTTTAGTGATCAGCCAGAGGGTATACTACTAGTATGGATTGATTGATTGTTTGATTAAGGAACAAACATAGATATGTATATAATAACTAACTAATTAACTAAGTAAGTAACCTGAGTGTCCATGTAAGCGATTCTGGTTGGGGCGTCAGTTCCCCAAACAGATTTTTCTTCCAAGATAGGAACGGCATACTGGCCGATAAGACCCTGCATTTGTAGGGGGAATTGTTGTTAATTAGTAGTAATAAATAATGTTAGAAGAGAAGTGGTAAGTAGAGAGAACTTACTTGCATGAAACCACATAAGCGGATGACAATGTGATTGAGTCCAGAATCACGGAGGAAGTTCTCGGTACAATACTTGATCTCCATGAGTGGGACCTCAGGATGTTTGTCACAGTTGTGGATGGAATAGAAAACATATTTCTGAATACCCATAGCTTTGGCACATTGTATAAGAGCAACTTTACCTTCCCAGTCAACGGTTTTGATGGGTTCCTCAGGGCGGCCTGTAGCACAATCAATAACAGTATGAACGCCAACCAATGTAGCAGGAATAGTCTCAGGTTTAGTAAGGTCGGCATTAACGACAGTTGCTCCCCAATCCCTAAGAAAGTCAGCTGGAGCAGGCCGAGGCCTTACCAGGCACCTAACGTCATATCCTTCGTCCAGTGCCCTCCTAACAATCTGCCTTCCCAGAGTACCTGTCGCTCCAACCACCAGTATATTCGTTGACCTAACAGGTGTCCCATCCCCAAGATTCACCACCGCCGATGATGATGATGATCCACCACCACTACTACTGCATTTCACTCCCGCTCTTCTAATGATAATACTCCTGCTACTACTCCTTCCACCATAAACCTCAACAATAGGAAATATTAATAATCCCTCTCTCTTCCACTGTCTCACTCTCGCCCCATTAACAGCCGCAGCAGCGGGTGTAGCCGTCGGTAGCCTCAGCATAGCCATTTTTATTTTTCAGATTCATCCAACCAACCAACCATTTCATTTCTAACTCTCTTTCAATTCCAATCCAATACTCATGATCATAATTCCGCCACGTCGGATTACTACTGCCTACCGCATCCCTCTTATCCTTTTGCAACGGATGGATGGATGATATCATTCTCTTTTGCTCCACTACTACCAAGCTGTATTTTTTTGGTAGAGACCAATTTGTATTTTTTTAATGTGAGAGAGAATAGTATCCAAATTGTTTATTTCCCCCACCCCCCACACCAAACTCTAATTTATGATCTGGTTACCATAAAAATTACTAATTATAACCGATCGTTAATTGATTTAGTGGTGATTGATGCCGGATTTAGTAGAAAGGACTACAATTTGATCCCCACAATTGCGATTGGAAGAAGACTGAAACCACTTAATGTCAGAACTAACACCCGAATCAGATTAAATGGATGGTAAATGTCAAAAAAATATATTAATTATAAGAAAAAATAAGTATTATCACATTTATGTGTCAAAAAAAATATATTATCACATTTATTAAATATGATAGTTAAATATATTTAATTTTATTAGTTTCATGTAAAAAGAGAAATAGTTTATTGATTCGAATTCAAGTGATTAACGAAATCTCTCTATGACGAATCGTTTAGAAGAATTCAAATTCGATTCTTAGTGGAAATAATTATTTGTCAGATTTTAATTATCTCGCAACCGAACTTTAAATTATTGAGATCCCCTTTTCTGAAAACTTAAAAACTAAAAAATAAAATTAAAGAGTTTAATAACTATCCACAATTATTTTGTATTCTATGGAAATTCATCATTTCACCATGTAATCTATTTTGCAATCGTCTCTTAAAGATAACTTTTGATTGAACGTCAATGTAAAGCTAATTGATTAGTTGGCATCTCTTTCTATTTGAGTATGGCATTTTGCTTACAAAATGAACCTTACCTTATCCAACTTGTTTATGCCCAAGGGTACCAGCAAAAATGAATTATAATTTTCGGCACAACTTACTTGAAATTATCATACATTTTTTTAAAAAAATGGCGAAATATCATACACTTGAATTTGGAATTAGCAATGAAAATTGAAAAGACACTAAACTAATTGACAATGCGAGCTGAGTACAATCATGTACCTATGACAAATACTAGTATATGCAGGAGTGATTGATTTCGGGGTAGGAGCCTGTTACACAAGGATGAATACGACTAGACGAATGTGTATATGCATGTTTTGTTGATACCTCCTGTAATGTGGGTGAGTTTTGTTTTTCCCCTGTAATTTTTTTTCTTTTGATTCGCCGCTTGCAAAGTAAATTTTTTTGGTTTCCCCCCTTGGATGCAAGGAATTTGCACTTTTTAAATCGGTTGAACAGATTAACCGATTTAAAAAACAACACTTTTTAAATCGGTTTGAATAAAATAACCGATTTAAAAAGTGCACCCAAGGGGCGAGTTCAAAAAATTCAACATTGCAAGGAGCGAGTCAAAAGAAAAAAATTACAGGGGAGAAAAACAAAACTCGCCCACATTACAGGGGGGTATCAACCTATTTACCCAAAGAAGTATTGTTCAATATTGATTTTAATCGTATGTTTGAATGACAAAAAAAAGTGTATTTTTGACTTTGAATGAAGGACTTTGGAGGGGAGGGGAAGACTTACGTTTTCTTTATAAATTACGGATATTATAAAATATTTTTAAAAATTTAATTATAATTGAAATATTATATGATCATTTATCATGTTATTATTTCAAAATTTTAAAATATCAAATATATTTCAAATTATAAACATAACCCTCCAAGACCCCTAAAAATGAATTTGGATCATTTCCAATTTTTTCTTTCATGTCGGTCATGTTGTAATGATCTAAACTTGTTTAGCATTTTTTGCTCTTTTAATTTATTAATCATTGGGTTAAGAAAATGAGAGATAACGTGAGAAATATTTTTGGAGAGGATCCAAATCCCCTAAAAACTTCTCCCGAACAACCATTAAAATTTGTAGTTTTTGACTTCAAACGTGATTTTTACATGCAAATTATTGTTCAACCAACTTTTACTAATATGTAATTAAGGCAAATTCTAAAATGGATCACTTCATCAAGTGGTCCATAGTGGACCAATTATGCATAAAACTATAACGAATACAAATTTTACAAAATTCACCGTTGGATTGAAAGTTTGTATCATATAGATCATCCATAAAAAAATTTAGAAAAATTGAAAATCATTTGATATGTTATTGAGACCCATTAAGATTAACGGTTTGTGAGTTTTTATTAAATACCGTTAATCTTGATAAGTTTCAATAACATATCAAATGATTTTAAATTTTTTTAAATTTTTTTATGGATGATCTATATGATACAAACTTTTAATCTAACGGTAGATTTTATAAAATTCGTTATAGTAATATTGATGACTTGTCCACGGTGAACCACTTGTGAAGGTGGTCCACCATAACATTAGCCTGTAATTAAACATAAATTATTTTACATTCAATTCACTTTTAACTAAATCAATTTTGTCACTATAAAATCAAACATACACTTGGTCTTTCGGAAAATAAAATAAAAGAATAAGCAATAGTACAGTAGAGCAACAAAGTAGTGGAAGAATAAGGAAGTTCATACTGAGACCTTCATCAGGCTGCGATATCCCTGGTTTGGAGTCAACAAGTATGTTATGCCTTATATTCAAGCAACCAGCTTGTGGAGTATATGCTGGAAAATTGAGCCTAAAGTTTAGGTTCCTATCTGCTTGTGGTGGCGTTCCCTGGATTGGGTTAGGTCGTAGAACACTTATGGAGCCTGCAAAGGTGATCTAAGAGTTGATATATAACCATATAAAACTAACACTCACATTCAAATTAAAAATGCTAAACAGCTCCAGTAGCACACAATTTTGTCCCCGAAAAATACGTGGCTTATTCTAGCAACTGTTGGAATTTTGTTGTTGTTACAAAGCAGCTGTTACCAGCTACCAGAATAAACCTCTATACAAATACAGAAGACGACCAATTATAGCAATGGCACAGGAACATCGTGATTTCTTGTGATGGGAAATGATGTACAATAAATTTCAACCGAACTCTTAGCACCGAGCAGGTTATAAAATTCAGCCTGAGTACATGCAACAAACAATTTCTCCCACTAAATACATCACAGCTCAGCGCCAGGTACATGAACCGGCAGAATCTACCAACTTTGCCAAACTAACATAAGCTGTCCCCTAAAGCATTCATTACTCTTTGGTAACCCACCTATGGCCCCTAACCTGGTAGCCCCCATAGGTTTGATCACTACTGCTTTCTCCACCACTCTCTGCACTCGTATGTCCAGATTTCCGACGGTGCTTCTTTCCCCTTGACATCCCACCATCACTGACGCTCCCATTCAAGAGGGGATCATCGATTCCTCGAATCACCCTCCTTGCAGGTGATGATGACACGATGCAACTGTCATCCTTGATTCTTCTTTTATCTTTGTCATGCTTTTTAATGTTTTGGGATATCTTGTATAGTTTTTCATTGAATCTAGTGATCCCCTTTTCCACAGGCTCCACTGCTTGATGGACTGTGAACTTCACGTCTTTCACAATCTAAATGATACAAAAAAAAAGTAGCAGATAAAAATTAAGAGGGTTTGAGATTAATATGACATGCAAAGAAGCGAATATGTATATTACTAATAAAGATAATTCTGGACAGTTTCAATCTATTACTGTCTTGAATGTTCCTAATAGGTCCTTATGTTATAAGCATGTTTAGAAAAGTAACTAATTGTTGGTATGGGGCAAAAACTGTAAGTAAGCATATAAAAAAATTACTTTAGTTAACTGCACCACACTTTGTGTTTACATTATCCTTAAAGGTATCCAAGATCTCATCACCAAGTATCCAACATCCTTCTATTCCCACAAATATTTACTTAAAAAAAATTATCAATGCAAACATATTTAGTGTGCATCTCAATCAAATTTTAACTGAGAGCACAGCTACATCTATACGGTGACACACTACATTTCATGCAGACTGTTAGTTTAACAGCTGAAAATGGCACACATTAGGAAATGATTCATAGAAGCATGTTAAAATAACTACATAACTGATGTATGATGAATCGTGTTAAACAACTTTCCATTTTCTTTTCCCATGGAAAAATACACTTGTACTTCGACAGTTTGAAAAAATCAATTAAAGTAAAATATTCTCTATGATGCAATAACTTCCATAGCTAATACAATGTTTGACCAAATTCCCTTACAATAATTTGAAAGAAGACAGTTTCTTTAATTTCTGAGTACCTTTTGTTTTTGACAGCAACTTCTGAGTAACTATGAATTAGTCCCTTTAAGACAAGTTCATCAATGCTTTAAAGGGTTTTAAGTTTTCATGGAATGACAGACAGAACAACATAATTTCCTAACCTTTAGGGTCTGTTTGGTTCAAATGAGGGGAGGGGTTTTTATGAAGGAGAGAGGAGGGGAGGGAATATTTTATAATAAGATGCATGTTTGGTTCAAAAGATGGAAAGGGAGGCGAGGTAGGAGATGTTAATCAAATATATGTTTGGTTCACAAGGGGAATGTAGGTATTTTATTATTCATTTACATTTTTATCCCTATGATATTGTTTGTTTTTTATTTTGTTAATATCTCTATAATCTTACGACCACGCATAATGGATACACGTAAAAATACACAATTTTTCAATCTTAATGAATGATGATCCATCTAATTCAATATAATATTTATAATATAAAGTTAAATTCTATACAAATATATCTAATAATTTATCAATAATTATAAATAAATATAATAAATTAGTAAAACACCATAGAATAAAAAAAATATAGAGGAAAAGAAGCAAAATTATAGAAAATATAAAAAAATATAAAAGGAATTAAATTGGCCTGGGAAAAATAAACCTTAGCAAGCATGTACGTATAACTATGTAACTTATAAAACAAATATATTAACCAAAATAGTTTTAAAAAACAGCATACAAGATAAAAAAAATACTGTAACAAAAAAAAACTTAGAAACAAAAAATTGCAAGTTAGAATCGTAAGACATGTGCAGATAAGAAGTAAAGAATTCAGTGTCATCTAGTTTTAAATTTTCAAAAGGGTAACTTAGATATTTAAAAATAAATATGAGGATAATTATATCAATATAATTAAAATTACAATTGCACATTTTACCTCACCTCCCCTCCTTTCCCCTCCCCTCCCCTCCCTTCCTAAAAATTAAACCAAACACATTTCATTGAAAATATTCCCTCACCTCCCCTCCCCTCCCCTCCATTTACCCCGAACCAAACACACTTTTACTAGGAACAGGATTTTACTGAAAGTTTATTGGCACCACATGCCAGAAAATAAAAAAATAAAAAACTCATGTAATATTATTGCATTTAAGGACACTTACATATCCACCACCACCAATAACAACATCACGAACACTCTCTCTAATTGTCATTCCACTCTTGGCATCAACATCAGGTGCAGGAAGACGCAGTTTTGTGGGTCTCTCGCTGTCTCTAATCTCATCAGGGTCAAGAGGACAATCAGCAGAGTAATCTCCCAGAACTGAAACACTTCCCGGAAGGCGGTCTCCCATTAGCTCATAAGGCTTTGCTGGAAATACATACAGGTGAACTATGGAAGCAATGCCCATCTGTGCTGGATGAATACAAAGCACTGTTAAACTTTATTCTTCCTCTTATCTGAAGCAGTCATAAAAATCTAAAACATGAAGATAAGATGGGAAGAACATTTTACTTAGGTGTCCCAGAAAATATTAGTACAAATTCCAGAAGCAGTGTACAGAAACCCAGGCGATGAAGTGTTGATAATCGTAAAATGCAAAATGGCACCGAAAACTACATATTATAAAATATGGAACTTTGTAGCATATATTCATCCCATGACATTGGGTTGCTTTGCTTGATTATTAGTAAGATCAATTAAGTTATCAATCGCCATTAAAAAAAAAATATATCAATCACTTGACATAGGTATTTATATGTTGGGGCATACAGCTTATACCACCAAAGTCTTTTTCACTGTGTGGGTCAACTAAATGGATCAAACGACTCAATAGTGTCCTATCATGAATTAGGTTTAATGATAGGATATTTAAATCTAAATCTATATTAATGGATTGACATATAGTTTTTCTTGGTCTCTATAATATATTGCACAAAGAGAATCTACCATATTTCTACAGCACAAAGAGAATCTACCATATTTTCTACAACACAGCTGCTCTCTAACATTCCTTCTAATGATTCTATTCCTAATCTTATCTTTCAATTGATTTTTTTAATTTATTATTACTAACGTGAAGACACGCACGTCAGTGCTGTCTATCAGATTTTCTCAGTCTCCCATTTTTCTTTCTCCATTTATTGGCAGATCACGTTCACCAATCAAGGCCCTGCATTCCAGACCAGGGAGGAACAAGGCCTTTGAGTCATTCATGGTTGAATAAAAATTTCCTCACAGCAGTAAGTTGCAAGGCACATTGAACATAAAAGCTGAAGCAATTGCTCGTGGCAAGCTTTTCGTAGGAGTTTGTCCCCGATCCGACCGGGGAATCAAATTGATTATAAAAACATGAGTTTACTTTATCGATTTATTACTCAACAAGGAAAAAAATTAACTCCAGTGAAGGACATCTACCTCAATGCAAATGATGAAATCTTGGACACTTGACTTAAACTGCAAGCCCTGTGCTATTGGACTTTTGAACAAACCAAACGTATATAGGAGAGCAATTGCCACACCTTGCCACCAAGTGAGAAACACAATTGACTTAAATGTCAAAAATTTGGCCAATGGCTTTATATGAGCCAATTCCTCCTTTGTAACAGTATAAAATTGGACAAGGCAGTACAATGCCCAAGACTGACTGAAATTCAGAACCACTGCCACATAAGGATACCTACAAATATAGCAAAAAATAGTTCATGCAGTCAGAATATCTAAAGTACCTTTACCTGTCAAAGAAGAGCATAATAAGACAAACTTTAATATGAAGATACCAAACATTTGAACATAGAATTTCAATTACAAATCCAGAATTATAGTATAATCAATTCAACACCGTTTTATGCAAGTAATTCACAATAGAATGAGTAACAATCAGATGCAGACATCACAAACAATGCCAGTTTAAAGAGAAAGGCTAAATACTTTAAACACATCATCCTAATAAATCTCCTGATTTCTTAAGGAATGTAGAAAGACAGAAAAGGCACATGTATTTATTAAGTTTTTATATGGGGCTTAAGTCATCCTTACAAAACCGGCTTTTAAGGTGAGGATTGTCTCTCTTTATAAACTCTGGTCATGCCTTATCTTCAATCTATGTGGGACTTGGTTTGTCCAATAACATTTAATACTTCTTAGAGTTTCAAAACATCCCTTTATGTCTTTTTTTTTCCTCCTTAAATTATTAGGATGAATACCAAGCTAATGTTTTAAGAAGATGTAGCATATCTCTAGTTTATTATATTTGAGTGCAGAATGTTTCTTCTCCAACAAGGAGGGTAGGAAACACCGGCAAAGCGAAAACCTCACAAGAGAAAAAAATACCATTACATCCTAAAACAATAGCGTATCACACTTCACAGCAAATCGGAAGCACATCTAAGATATTTTGCTAGCCAATCCACAACTGAATTAGCTTTCCTCGTCGTTTCAAAAATTAGCTTTCCTCGCCCCACAGCTAATCTTGAGTCTTGACATCCCAAGGCTATATTCTGGCGAAGACATCGTGTTTTACAATGGCTAATTTACTGACTATACTTTATGCAGGCATTCTCAGGTACACCAGTTCAATATTAGTTCCTTTAATTTGTCAAGGGACAAATTTACGCGGCGGCATGACCGAAAGTGGGAAATAGTCTAATCAACTACTTCAAAGATCAATATCAAAGCATTCCAAAGTTTGGGTACTTCATTCCTAATTTTACTATCTAATAATCAATCATGTTTGGCTCCAAGTTTAGAAGGCTCAAGTTTACATGAAATTTGAGTAGCTCCTTCCTAGACGATGTTTGGATATTAAAAAAGGATATAATGAAATGGGAACATATAAGAAACAGAAAATGCAGATAGTTGAAACAAGAAAATATAATAAGGATGTTTGAAAATTCCTTACCCACATCCTAATTTAAATTCTCCTTCACAGTAGACCCCAAAGGCTTCAAGGATTACGGCCAAAATAGCAGTGAAAGATTTGATGATCATCTGTAAACAAGTAAGGAGTTGGATAAAAGATTTAAAGGAAAGAAACAGGATGAAAGAGATAAATGGAGAATAGAATAGAATGGAATACATACATATTGAACAATACCAAATTTGACAATTTGGTAAAAGCGGGGACCAAGTTTCCAGGGCTTAAGGAAGTATTTGAGAGGAAAAGGATGGTTAACAATGCCACAGTGAGAAGAATGGTGGAGAAGAGGAGTTTTAAAAGTAGCACGACCTTCTCTTTCCATAAACTCAAGAGTCCTTTCCTCGCCGCCAAGGCAGGCAACAAGGTATCTTCCAAAGCAATACATGGCAAATGATTCGTAGCAATCCCTCAGTATCTCGCAGTCAACACTGATTGATGGATTCACCAAGGATACAAACTGGCAGTGGTAGGTATGTAGTAGGTAACACAATTATAATTGGATTGGATGTACTAGTAACTAGTAGTAGTAGTAGTACTATATATGATAAACAAAAAGAAACAAAGTAAGAAGTAACTTACAGATTCAATAGAGTAGCAGGGAACCATGAGAATAACTCCAATCAAGAACTTCTGCTCCTCGGGATTCTTGTATGCGGAAAGATGCTCAAATAGAAGATAGACGGAGAGAGTAATAGTGGTAAGAAGAAAGGCGGCGGCAATTATAGTTGCCCAGACAGGAGGCGAGTAAACCAATTCCATCTCTCACCAGTCACGGCTAATTATTATTATTATTATTATTATTATTATTATTATTATTATTATTATTATTATTATTATTATTATTATTATTATTCCATCCAAAATTCACCTGTTCAACATGTTGATGATGGATCAGAATTGCATAAAATCAGAGAATCGGGATGATCATGAAGGAGTAAACATGATAACGTGACTTACCACCGTAATAGAGATTTCGATGATCCGCAACAAAAGAATGAAGAATTATTGATCCTATCTATCAGAAAAAAGGAGTTAGTTAGGTCAACTTTATCTTATCTCCGTTTTGTCGTCAACTCATCATAACAATTCACCTCTTCTCTTCCTTTCCTTTTCTCCTCCACTCATCCTCCGTCTACGCTCCGACCTGCCCCCTCCCCTCTATCATCTTTTTTTTTTTTGGGTGACAAATAAATAAATTATTGAATTAAATTTTGGGTTTAAAGAACACGCATTTCGGTGTAAAGTAATTTTACGCTGATAATCGATAAAAATGGTTTAATGTGTCATGTCATAAAAAAGTGGAGTTAAGTGAGATAATGTGGTAAAAAATTGGTTGATAGTGTAAAATTTTATACTGTCGATACATATCTTTTTTCTCTTGAATTTTACTACAATATTAATTAATCGGTCGATTTTTTTCAAAATATCAATTGATTGATTTTTTTTAAAAGATGATTAATAATATTATTTAATTGAATATATTTTTTTATATATAGATGAAATGAGTTTGTAATTAAAAAAAATAAAATGACAAAGTTAATGTGGGGTTTGAATCTCAACCATATCATCCGATATTATTAATTTTGATATTTCTGTCAGTTAAGCTAAAATTTGAAGACTTTAATTGAATAATTTTAATCAACTGTAAAAAGTAGAGTTTTGTGTCTCTTATGATTTTGGATTCTTTCTATTTATTTTTTTCCAATTTTCCTCTCTATTACTATAGTTTTAACGAGTTTTCAAATATATATTAAATAATTTGACTTCCCAAATGTCACATTATTGAATTTATATTCTCGAAACATTAATAATGGTAAAAATAGAGAAAGATAAAAATGGAGTGACATACTCTCTCCGTCTCAAAATATAAGCAAAAATGGATCAACAAAAGTTAATGTATCTAGACAAAATTTTGCACCAAATACATTAATTTTTATTGACTATTTTTTGCTTATATTTTTAGACGGATGGAGTATATGTATATGTAATTTTTTTTTACACACTTATATGCATATGTAATTTTGTTGACTCCTATGAACAAAATTTGATTGAAAATGGAAAAACTTACTATGTCTGTCCGATAGGTTGGTCATTATCAAATAATGACTTTTTTTAATGAAACAAGTTTATCTCATATCATTCCGTAAAAAAAAATATCTCGTATCATTATTATTATTATAGGATTTTTTTTAATAATTTATGTGTGGAACTACTTTTATTTTATTTGAAGGATTTTTTTTTTGGGTAAGGTGGCCATCTTTTTTGGAGGGTATTCTCTTAACTTATAAAACAAAAAAAAAACTAATTTTTTGGTTCTAATTTATTCGGGGACTACTTTTATTTGGTTCTAATTTTATAGTATTTACGTTTTTATCCCGTGCAAGAAATTTCCGTGGAGATTTTCCTATTTGCGGTCCCAAAGATGGGAATTATTTTCTCGTGGGGATGGGGAGAAAGTCCCACAATTGAGATTTGGAGATGGGGACATGATTCTATATCCATCCCGTGAAGACTTCATTCCATATTTGTTTCAATTTTGGTCTTAACCCATATTTTTTTCTCTAAAAATGACGATTTTTGACGTCCTAGAAAGTGATTTATTGTCTTCAACATTAAATTTAAAGATGAAATTTCACATTTGAAATCAAAATTCACCTCTTCCGACATCAAACGTCGCCACTTTTAGGGAAAAAAAATATGAGTAAGAGGACTAAAAGTGCAATTAAGCTATTATTTTTAATGTTGATGTGTCCCGGGAGAACTGTGGGGATCCATGGGATGAAGATGGAAAAAATACTCCTTAAAATGAGAAATGTAAATGAGGATAAGGATCATTTTAGATGGTGGATAAATGAGTGAGAAAGTACTCCCAGTTCAATCTTTACCCTGCTGACACCCCTATACGTGAAACACATGTCTATATAATGATAAGTTTCCATTTCTTATTTTTAACATAATTTTGCTAAGGTTTAACATGTAACATTTATCCAGTGTGAGGTTTATAAAATATTATAGATATCACATTTAATTATAACTTTTAGAAGGAAATGAAGGTGAACAACATGTGTACCATAGCTAAATTGAAGGAAAATCAACGAAATAAAGACGGCTCAAGTAATGTCTACTTTATTTTTATTTCTTTTTATGGATTAAATTTATGCCGACATAGTTTTCTATTTATCCTTTTTTATTTATTTCTCAATACATTTTTATTTTATGAAAAAAATTAAAATAATAATATAAATAGCATAAAATTTATTAAAAAAATATGCAGACGAATTTCTAGCCCGTGCTTGGCACGGGTATTCATACTAGTTATTATAAAAAGGGTAAATAAGTGTTTATTTAGACGAGTTTTATTTTATTATCCGTAAAAAAATTGTAATTTATCTCGTAAGTGACGGAACCGTTAATTTTCAAGTTTTAATCTCAACCTTAGATATTTTTCTCACCACATGTCGTACATCCTGACACCTAAATGGATTAAATGGATAGCAACTAAATGGAGGATACCCCAACTTCCTTGGATTTGGAATATTCTGCCAATAAACATTTGTTTCGTCACCATTTAGCCTTCATCGCTCCCGTTGCCGCCACGTCTAGAGTAGGCCGACGCCATCCTCATTAACACACACAGTGAGAGAGAGTGTGAGTGAGAGCGAGAGAGAGAGAGTGAACGAAACGGACGAGAAGAGGTCAGTAGTACTACGAGAATGGTTCTATCGAATTGACTCAGACAAAAGTGGAAGCATAACTGCGCTCCAACTCAAGGTTTTTTTTTTTTATAATCAACTCAAGGTTTATTTAATTTGTGCATTTATTTATTTATTTTCGTTCTTTGAATTTTCCAGGTATTGTATCTGTATGACTGTATGTATGATTGAATAATAACTACTATTGTTTTGTATTTTGACAATCGATCAGACAGCTTTAGCTGTGTGGAACCTTGAATTTTTCCTCTCAGTGGTTCAGCAGAATGGTACCATGAGTTTTGAACGTGTGTGTGTGCGCGCACGTGTGTGTGCGTGTGCGTGTGTGTGTGATCTACTACAAACAATATCTTATATATACACTATTTAAATGGCTATGCAGGTTCAACATATCAAAACATGTTGGTTTAGAAGTCTCACTCTCTTTTAGTCTAAGCCTCACTTGAACTCTTTTTGGATATCATGTAATGTATACGTTGTTGGTTTTTCCACCAGAAGATGAATGAGCTGTAATGCTTGTTGGTTTCATTGATGCAGGGGTCGTGAGTCAAGGCTCATTGATGACATGAATTTATATTGTATTTTTAGTAGTAATTTAGTAGTTAGAATAGGACTTTGAAGACCAGAAACAAGCAAAAACCTAAAGATGTGAACCTACTTGCAAAAGAAAACAAGAATACAAGAAAATGCCAAAAAGAGAGCAAAAAGTGGATTTGCACCAGATGCGCGCTCCATCGTGGCCACGATGACTCTCATCGTGCCACGATGGGAACAAACTTAGCGCCCAAGAAACCACGCGTATCTTCTGATTTTTTTAAGCAAATCTGCTCCATCGTGGCACGATGAGATCCGTCGTGGCCACGATGGGAGCGAAGCCCGTTAGGAAAAACTATAAATAGAGCTCTTCTCCTTCACTTTTATTCATTCAGAAATTTAGCAATCTAGAGCACTCTCTGGTACTCAAGGAGGAGGAGCAAGGAGGGTAAGGGAGCTTTCTACGGGAAGAATTTTCCCCCTTTAACGGGAAAGGTAACTTCCTCAGCAAAGCATCTACGTCATTGGTATGCATAGTTTCTATTCTTGTAATATTTACTATGTAAATTAGCAGCTAGAAACCTTAGGGTAGGTAGAGAGATGAACTCCCCCATGAATGCTTGGGACATATATCTGGTACAATAAAAGTTATAATATATTCTTATTTTGGAATGAATTGTTTTCTATTATTTACGCTTTAATTCCGTATTTTCAACGTCTGGCCGTATATTGGGAACATGCTTTTAGGATTAGTCCCGGACAATAAATAATAGGGCTCGCGACCGAGAGACGGCAACATCCGACACTACTCGCGACAACCTGTAGAGACGGAAACATCAGACACTGCTCGCGACAGCCTGTAGAGACTGAAACAACCGACACTAGGAGTTAGTGGCTAGGATTAATTGTACGATCATGACTACTGTAGATTGACTCGACTCGTAGTTAGGGTACATGACAACACGAGATTAGGCAGCCGTGGGTGCGTTAATTATTAGGAAGTCCATAGCAATCTATAAGTATTTAGGGTAGTATTAATACTATCAATAAAGATAATTAATCGCCGAACAATTAGAAGTTACTGAAATAGTTATAGCTATGCGCCAGATATCAAGCAGGATTAGGGGAGAGAATTGATCTATCTAACCTCCTTCATGCTTCTGAATCAAACTATCTTTACTTTTCTGCACAAACATATCGCTATTTTTAAACCAAAACCTTTTTCAAAAACCAAAGCGAATGCAAACTATCGAACTTAAATAAAACTAGCAGCATTTGACACGATCCCTGTGGATACAAACTCATTCTAGACACCTACAGTGTGAATTATTACTCGACGACTGACTGATTCACTTGCCAGACCGTAGTCACTCATCTAGGGTATAAAACTCCTATAGAATATCTTACAATATTTTTTTGACATAAACTCCAGAACACAACACACAGGTACGCCAATTCTCTCTCTCTCTCTCGCTCTCTCTCTCTCTCACTTAACCTATATATTGTATAGCACACCCTAAAAGTTGTCGCACACCCAACTATAGCTTCAAAATTATTACTGTAATACTGCCATACTCCAAACAATAATTGCTTAACGATAGTTATTGTACTATATGCCCATGTGCAGAGTAAACTCTCTAAATGTTTTTTTTTATTTGGACTTTCTTATGAACTGAAATTGATAGAAATAAATGAGAAGAATACAAACTTGTGAAAATGTTTCAATTGAATTTAAGGAAAATGCTTCAGGAGATGCCCTGAATATGCAAACAGAGATAATCAATTCTACACAACTCTTTAATCATCAACTTACTCTCCAAATTCTACACAAGTGATCTATGGAAATGAATTGGAATGAGGGTTTTGGTAAAATTGTCGCCTTGTGATCTATGCTTTCTAAGGGGATTAGACACATGAGACATATATTGAATTTTGATATAAAAATATGGCAATCTCAGTGATAGAAACCCGAGTATGAGGGATAAGAAAAAAAGATGTAATAAAGAGTAGGGTGAAGTTATATGGTAAACATTTAGTGGGTTATGGCGCTTAGTTGGCAAGTTTGTTTTGCTTTAGTAGTAGTATATATATGGTGAGGTGAGGGAAGTGTGAGGACATTATGGAAGATTGTAGGTTTATTATGGATAGTTGGCTTTTGGCCTCTGTAGGAGTTTTGCTCTGTGGCATTAGGATATTCATCCTTTTGCATTTTACCTTTTATTTGTAGATATAATACACTGTTTTCCAATATTTGTATATTTTAATTCATTTCTTCTATATTTTGTAAGTTGCCGAATTGGGTTCGCAACATGTATAGGTGCTCCGTCCTTTTATGAAATATTGTGTTGGTTGTGACTTGGACTTATGGCTTAGAACTGTGTTATATGTAGATCCCAAAGTAGATAGGTGAGGCATTGCAGCCCACCTATGGCAGATGCATTTTGCAAGAGCTAGTACTCATCTTCTGAAAAAGAATTCAGTACCGAATTCAGCCCACATATAATTCACAACTCTCATCTTCTGACACATACCATTTCTCTTTGGGGGGTGTCCTAATCATTGGCACATAAAAATGAATTATGTGGCAATGATTAAGACCCCCCTAATCTGCACCACAGAATCCAAGGGTTTCATAAACTTGCACACTTTGTTTGCAAAATTACCCACAAAACTTTCAGTAAGAAAGGATGTCACTTATGATAAGGATGGCTAGTCGTAGATGTAAACATGTTAGGAATATAATAGGGATAATCATCATAGAGAAGCAATGTGGCATCATGTGACTATGGAAAGAAAGTTTCACGTGATGTGAGAAAGATGTGAATATATTAGGGTTACATGTGGGTTGAGTGAGAATTGATGTGGATTTCAAATTAATTACATGTAACTTAACCATTGGCCAAAGGAAAAATAGGGCTTATGTGTATTCGACATGCAAGTTATCCATTAGCCAAAGCTAAATTAGGGCCAAGTTGGATTCCATGTGTGCCCTAGAATGAAAAATGTTAGCATGTCATTGGTCCACATAAGATTATTGCATCATGATCGCATCATCCATTACATAAGCAATTAGGGTTTTGGGGTTGGATGGGTGAAACCATGTTCTACTTTTAGTATAGTTAATAGATGTTTATTGTCAAAATTGTGGCAAGATAGTTTACACAAACCTGAAGATAGTACTGAGATAGAGAAACCAATGTTGCACTGTGTCTGACTATATAAATTTAACTAGCATTATTTCATTGTTTTGCCACCTAGAGTAAACTTTGGTAGGCCATTTCTCTATGCAACATTGCAATTCAGAAGACCATGACAAAATATTTCTTTCGATTCTTCTCAGAGCTTTGATCAAAGTAAAAATGGGAGGTTTCAGCTGGATGACTTCATATCACTCTGTATATTCTTACAATCAGCTCGGTATGTTCACACATGTGCAAAATATAGCAAAGCCACCTTTTTGAATTTTTCATTTTACTTTTTACTATAATATTCTTTTTTTTATTGATAGAATCAGAGTTCGCCTATCTCATTAGAAGTGTCGTAATCTATCTTTGGATATATATATATATATATATATATATATATATATATATATATATATATATATATATATATATATATGGGGAGAGATCAAATTACACCGGTGTAACATTTGAGTAATGTTACACCGCTCAATGACGCTTTAACGAATTCAAATTTTACAAAATCCACCGTTGGATTGAAAGTTTCTATCGTATAGATCATCTACGTTGAGTTTTACAAAAATCTAAAATCGTTTGACATGTTTTTGAGACATATGAAAGTTTCTAAAATCTAAAATTGTTTATTGAATACCGTTAATCTTCATATGTCTCAAAAACATGTCAAACGATTTTAGATTTTTGTAAAACTCAACATAGATGATCTATACGATATAAACTTTCAATCCAACGGTGGATTTTGTAAAATTTGAATTCGTTAAAGCGTTATTGAGCGGTGTAACATTACTCAAATGTTACACCGGTGTAATTTGATCCCTCCCCTATATATATATATATATATATATATATATAATAATTACACACGAATAAAATATAGACGAGCAACAAGTTGCCCCGCTACACCTTTTTGTATAGCAAAACCTAATCTTTGAAAAATTACTTTCATAGACTTAGGCGACACAACATTACTATGTATGACCTTTTGAATTTTTTTCAAAAGATTTATAGCCTCTGGTGCTAAAAAACCAAAAATGTCGAATGCATAACCTTATTCTAATAATTTATTATTTCTCACAGGAATCTATTTAATTCATTTGATGCCGCAAAACAAGGCAGAGTTACACTCGATCTGAATCAGTTTGTCTATTGTAGTGAGTACAATATAAGATATCTTATATAATTGTTCAATTCAGTTTTGGTTTGAAAACATTTACACCGATAGGGCTTTATTGCATTTGCCAGTCAATTTTACTTTTTTGCTGATTCCTTGAGTAATTCATAGTAGTACAACCACTCAAAATGATTTGCAAGCTGGCTTAGGATTTTGAGAGGTAGAACTAGAAAGTACTCTTCGATCCTTACTTCAGTGTTTGAATGTTGAATCCATCTACCCATACTATTAAGCTGCTCCTGCAATATTACCACAACCATTTTTCTCTATGTTGTTTTTAATTTTTATACATATTTGGGAATCTTGGGAGAGTTTACTTAGATTTATATTATGATGTAAGCATTTGTGCAAGTGTTTAGCGTAGTTTATGAGCATATTTATGGAAAATTTCTCTTCCGACCCCCCGTGTTTCTTTTATACCCCCCTTACGTACGCTTTTGCCCTTGCACGGTATCATGGTTTTTACGAACCGAAATTTTAAGATATCGCGGTTTATAGAAACCGCGACGGGTTTATATAGAAACAGGACTGCTTCTGTTCTTTCAGTTACGAATTTTTTTCAAAAACACAACAACACAACTCCTTCAACCTCTCAAGTGCGATTTTTCCAAAAACAACAACTTTGTGCTTCAAAACATACTTAATCAAGTAAGTTACATACCTTTTTGATCATTCATTGTGTTTGTCATCAAAATTCATTACTCTATGTTTTTTTTTCTCCATAAGAAAAGTTGTATATTTGTATTTTTGATTTTGTGGTTTGAATGGTTGATTTAGTTGTTGGAATTGTTGATTATTTGTTAGTTGTCAAATTAAATTACATGTTTACATGATTGCATGTGGAGTTTTATGTTTTATTTTAATTTGATGTTGTTTGCTATTGTATTGTGTTGTATCCTAAGTGTCTGACAAAATGTCTAAATGAAATGGGAATATTGATTTTGCTATTTTTTTGTATGTTTAGGTATGAATCGAGATATTGGCAGAGGTAGACATGGTAGGGAAACTAGCAAGGCACATGCTTCTGCTCGTTTGAAGGGTACCACTCCTGCACCAAAAAGAGGACGTGGTAGGAAAGGATAACAATTGGTGCAGGGAAAACACGATGGTGAAGCGGGTGCGTCGGTTGGTTCGTGTAGCAGATCACATCCACGATGTGTTGAGGAGCCTATCACCCAGCCTGACTTTGATACAAACAAATATATTAATGACGATGCCGATTATGCTGAAGAACAAGCACCACCACCTCCACAACAAGCACCACCTCCAAATGAAGTCCAAGTTTATGGAGGAGGACCCCATGATTTGTCGTTGCTAACAGAATACTATAAGCACAGGGCAATTCCGATATGGGAGGCAAATCCTAATAACCATGATGTAAGTTAATAATCATTGTTGTGTGATAATAAAGTATAGATTACCATTGTGCTTAACATGTTCAATATTGTAATTATGCTTAATTAATAATGGTTTATATTGTTGGAATTATTTCAGCTTTTAAAGAGACAGTTGCGTTGCATTGCTGGCGCGAAGAGGGTGACAGATATTGACAAACCGGATGAAGAGCAGCATTGGTTTTGGGGTGTAGTTGAAGCAACCGGATTGAAGCCGCTAGTGAAAACAAATTTTAGCGTGCTTGACTATGGACTTATCTGGGCTTTTGCTGAAAGATGGCATCCGGAGACGAGTACCTTCCATCTTCCTATAGGTGAGCTGGGCATCACATTGGACGATGTCCAATGTTTGTTGCATATTCCAATCGAGGGAAAGTTTCTGAATCATAGGAAGATAATAAGGGAAGAAGGGGCTGACATGTGCAGTACTTATCTAGGAGTTTCCCCTGGGGTGGTGATGAAAATGTTTGGTGACCTTGGCGGTCCGTATTTGAAGCTTAAATTTTTGGGAGCTGTTTACATAGACAACTGGAATTACGCTGAAAAAGCGATTGTTGAAAAAATGTCAATGCATGAGATTAGGTTGTTCAGGGAGAGGGCGATACAGGCTTTTTTGCTATTTTTGGTCGGGTGTACCATATTTAGCAACAAAAGCAACTACTATGTGGAAGTTGTTTATCTACAATTTTTTCAAGATTTGTCGACTGTCCATCAATGGAACTGGGGCGCCGCTGCTCTTTCTCACTTGGAAATGTATTTGGACCAGGCTTCTTTGGCAAAAACGACTCAGATGGCTGGCTACATGTCATTTCTTCAGGTACAAATATATGTGAGATTATCATATTACGTTACTTATATACGATATTATTTGATTATAACGACCATGCTTTTTTTTGTCATTATTTCAGGGATGGATAATTGTTCACTTCCATCGCCTTAGTGTCTGGGGTACTGACACTAAATACGAAGACCATATGGGTTGGAATGCGTATTTTGTTCCTGGCCAAGGTCATAAGGAGTGTGATGGATATTGGCTAAGTTTGGATAACATCCAAATGTCGGACTGCGTGTTCGGTCCGTATGATGGCCGTAGGCATGTTCGCCCGTTGATAAATGCATGTTGGTTTTCAGGATGGATAAGGGATGGTGATGTTAGAGACAAACATTTGCCGGAACGTGTGCTGAGACAGTTCAAGTTTGTACAAGGCATTCCAAGACATCCGAGTACGACTACTACTCCGGGCATGAACTTATTTGAGATTGATCGAGTGTGGATGGAAGAGTTGGAGTTACGCATGATTGATGAAGGTATGAGGGGTCCGGCTGTGGTTAACCCATGGGATCATGAACCTGGGTATATCATATGGTTTTATCGAGTTTCACATCCAATTATGCGTCCCCTGGAAGGTGCTGAAGAACCACCAAGGCCGGCTAACTTAGAGGTTGTGATGGAGGAGCAGAAAGCAAGGCGTGACCCTAATGCACTGCAGGTATGTCGGGATGTCAGTAACGAGCTTCAAAGGGTACTTGACGCAGGCGAGGCGCAGGAAGGTTCTCCAATTTGGCATACGGTGCGGCGGGTGTTGGGAATGCTCAACCCGTGTATAACGTATCGACGACTTAGGCGGGGGACACGACGTTATCATCAGCGCACTTGATGTTTATGTTTTAACTTTATTTCGATGTATTTTGTTTCAGACAATATTTGTGTTCATGTTTGATGATGTTGCACTTTACAACTTATTTTAGTTTGATGTAATTTGATCGTTGACAATGTTGTTTGGTTTATGTTGGTTGTATTTTGATTAATTACTTTGTAATGAATTTGGCGTATTGTGTTATTATTATTGATAAGTTTTGGTTTCTTTAAATTTGCACACAAATGCTTAAAATTTGCGCACAAACACAGGTTTGGAGCTCACCTTTGTGGTGTTGCTGGACAGAACCAGGAGCAAGTGGTTCCTGTCTTCTGTTAAATACGTTTCGGTTTGTAGAAACCATGGTATTCCTTTATGTGTTTCGGTTCGCAGAAACCATGACGCTGGAAGATGTGCTTTGCAAAATTAGAAACATCATAAATTAAACTTGGTGAAAGTTGGAAGCATCTTCCTTGATTGAAACAATAAAAACAAACATTTAGAGACATCATTCTTACCGGAAACAAACTAAACAACGATTACATAACTGATACTTAATGGAAACAAACTAAAAACGTTCTTAATGGAAAGCAAATAAAACACATTTAACACTTTAAATGTGAACATAGTTTGGATCTTGAGGACCAACACAACTTGCAAGGATAGCCTCAACAGATCTTGTCAGTGTCGCATCTAGCTCGATAGGACCCTTTGTGCTAAACTGCTTGAAAGTTGAAAGCATCACGTCAACGTCATTGTTGTTTTCAAGCTTCATAGAGGTGAAACTTATGCTTCCATCAGAACCAATTGAAGGTTTTCGATACGTGAGACTCGAGACCGTTCTGTTGTCGTTCCGATTGTTGACAATTTGATTCAGCTGCTGTTTGAGACCATCATATGTTTCATCATCGTTAATCCGAAACAAATTTGGTCTTCCGCTGTTGAAGTAAACTGCTGCTAGGTGGGATTGCATTCGTTGAGTGAGTGAAACATCCATATTTTTTGTAGTGAGAATTTACACAATACCATATGTCAATTTAAACACAAATGAGTGTGAGTGTGAATTAAATTCGTTTGGTGTGTGTTAATGATATAGGTGAACAAATTTATTGTGGTAGATGAACTTTGATTAGGTTGTTGGATGTTTATCCGGTATAAATGTGTTAGGTGAAAACGTATTAAAAAAATAACAACTGGAAAGAACAACCTTTATTAAATTATAGAATTTTTTAAAACGTACACTAACTGGAAATCACAACAACGTAATTGAAAATCACATACAAATTGTTCATCATTTTGCAACAATCAAAGTAGCGTACAAACATGGATTTTTGGGATCAACGAAAGCCGAGTTGAACATAGATTCCACATCTTCATCAGATTTCAACTCTTTCCACTCGTATTTACGTGTTGCATCGTCGAAATCACACACACGATCACAGGCTATATCGATGAACGGTTCGTAATATCCAAGTTTGTCAATCTTGATTTGTCTGGCGTATTTGAAATGGTACATGACTTGAATCTTATCTTTGAGAGTACTAAGACTCCTTAAATTGTCCTTCAATTCTACGCAAAACAGTTCGTCGATACCACGAAACCTTGCAGTAAATGGATGAGATGTCACTGAACAATTACGATTGGAAGAATTCATTTTCTAAAATTGTAAGTAATGTTTTTGGATGCATGAGAATATGGGTTAGGGTTATGTATTTATACACGGATCCGATAAATTATAGCCACAAAAATTTGTCGATGTTATGTCAACCACAGAAAAAAAAGGTAGAGGGTGCAATGTTAACCACATGTGAGTTTCGATGCAATCTCGTCCACAAAAAAGTGTCGGTGTATTGTCGATATATTAAAATATTCATTGAATAACTACCTTTCTCTTTTTCCCCCTCAATGCTCTTTTTATACCCCCCATGTTAAATTTTCAGTAAAAACCCCATTTCGGTTCGCAGAAACCATGACGCAGAAACATTTGCTATCACTGCGGTTTGTAGAAATCGAATTCATCTTATTTTCTAAAATCACGGTTTGTATAAACCGAAGTAACCAAACATAGAAACAGAAGTTGTTGCTTCTGAGTCAGAACCACCTCATATTTGAAATGAGGTCCAAATCTTTTTTTTAACGATCATACGCAGTCAATTCATTCCATCGAAATTTCATTATCATAATGTTTAATTAAAATACATCAATATACCAAATATTACATAACCCTAATGTTCACAAGCTTCATTAAGTCCATAACCATAATTACATCAAAATAACGCATAACCAAAATATCGCAAATTTGAATCGTTACAACGCATAACCAAAAAATGATGCGACTGCCAACAAAATACCAAAATAACCAAATCACCTAAGTCAATACCATAATAAAATAACCTAGCACTCGATTGGTTCCTCTGAAGAGCTTCCTACACCACGTGGCTTCACCGACAAGTTTTCGCTTCTGTCAACTTCCAAGAGCTCTTTAAAACGTTGCTGCCTATCCACAAAAAGTGACTCCCATGCAGCAGTTTCTGGGCTACACACTTTCTTCCATCCAGGAGCCGTTGGAGGTATCGGGCATCCTTCCTTCAATGTAACCAAGAGAAAGTGATCCGGAATTGCGCCAATGCAAATTATCTTGGAAGTAAGTGTTGTGGGAATTGTGCCACGCAACGGGAAACATGTTTTTGAAGCTCCACATCTATCAATCTTCGACAACTGAACCACAACCATTTCGCACTGAGAAGCTACAACGAAGCCCATGTCTGGAAACGTAAACCATTTTTCTTTAAGTGCAACATCGTGCCTTGATGATTTTCTCTTAGGCGACACTAGTGCATCTTCAATATACTTCATCCGCTCTTGACCACCAAACAAGTTCATATACATTTCTCTGTGCAAGTTCAACTCCCTCTTCATCTGAAGCCTTAGAAGCTCAAAGTCTTCTTCGCAATCATTTAGAAACAAACTTATAGCACGGTATCCACAATAACCGTCACCAGATACGCCTGTAATATCTTCAATGTACGGACGCATAAACTTCGGCATATGCTCAAAGAGAGGATTTTGAGGTGCATAAGAAATAGGTATTGGAGCCAAACTACCGACCACAACCTTTGTGGACACCGGAGGCTTTGCTTGTGATCTTGACGGTTTTTTTTTGTGAACTTGACGGCTTTGATTGAGAAGCTTGCGAATCGGCCACTTGTTTATCAACATGTTCAAAACGGGATTTTTCTCTAGTTGTGCCACGAACCCGTTTTTTCTTCTTTGCACCTTTTGACTTCGCATCTTCCACCGGCGCTTGCAAATTGGTCGTTTCCGGGAACGCAATTAGACGGAGTTGATTTCTAATATCATTTTTCACACTCACATCAGATCTTCTCAACCGTTCCTACACAATAAACACGAATATTAAAATCATCAAAAATTAAATTCGCAAAATTAAAATCATCAAAATTAAATTCGCAAAATTAAAATCATCAAAAATTAAATTCGCAAAATTAAAATCATCAAAATTAAATTCGCAAAATTTAAATGTGTACGAACCTGAATTGCGTGCCACTCTGCCAAGCAAGCATAATCGTCAGCCACTTCTCCAGCAACAGCGTCTTCCTCAAAACATAGCTTCTTCCAATGACTGTAAATCTCATCAAGTCGAATAGGAAGCTTGTTTTTCATCTTCTTAGCAATGAGACATGCACACGGTAACCCGAAGGTTCTTCTGATAACACACCCACATTTTTTGCTACCCATTCCAACATCTTCTACCCTTTTCGCTTCGTTGTAGATATGATCCATTGCGGCCCTTGAAATCTTGTAAAACAAAAATGAATAAAGAGGATTCTCCTTGTACCTATGCTCCGCAACGGACATACTTTGACTGAATTAGGTTTGCACCTCAGTGAACTGAAGCAACAACATTTTATCTATCACTTCCCAACCCTTCACAAGATCGCCGTTCCCGTCCTTCAACAAGGCCTTAAACACACCATGTGCCGATTCAGCTCTGTTCGTGGTATAATTGCCCATATGCATGAATTTGTCCACCCAATTACGGACCACCTTCTCTTTGTCGGTATCCAACACCGTTTCTTCAACGTACTAGATAAACTTTGGCCACCTCGCACATAGTTTCCTAAACTCCATCACAGAATCTATGTAGCATTCGTCGGTAGGCGAGTCCAACAAATGTCTAAAAGCAATCATTATGTTTTCCCACACCTCGGCTTGTCTCACCCCCTCACCACTTTTCCCACCAACCAAATCCTTCATCCGAGTAGAGACATTCTTCTCCACATGCCAACGACATACCATCGAAGCTGAGGTTGGAAATACCTGAGGCACAACATTCATCAACGCTTGATCTCTGTCAGTCAAGATCACTTTCGGCAATTTGTCGTCACTTTTCAAGAGACTACGACATTGTTGGAGAGCCCATACGAAGTTGTCTTCTCTTTCGTTACTAAGCCAAGCAAACCCGACGTTGAAGCTTCTTTCCGTTGATGTGAAACCAACAATCTCAAATAATGGCATTTTGTATTTGTTGGTTTTGTACGTCGAATCCATGGCCAACACGGTAGGAAAGGAGTTGAAGAGACTTACAGACCTAGGATGTGCAAAGAAAACATCCTGAACCACCGGCGTTCCTTCTTGATCAACCGATCGCATCTTGAAAAAATAATTTTTTTCGGCTAACTTCTTGAATAAGTGTTGCATTTCGGTCATTGAAGCCCTCATAGAAAGTTTCAAACGATGACGGGCATTGTAAATTTGTCTTTGGTTGGTCTTGTTCTCTAGATCTCTCTCCTTCAAAGTGGCAAGTATATTTTTTGGCGCCACCAAATTCCGAGTCAATTCGTCCATAGTCTCCTTCTCTTTCCGCTTCAATCGACCAACAACCAAATGTCCTTCAAGTCTTTTGTCCAACTCGTGGTTATGTGTTCCGTCGACAACAGTCATGTGCCATTTTCTATCGCTTTGATGAAAGTAACCACAGAGTCGAAAGGGACATTGGCATTTCCTCGTCCCGGTTTTTTCCGTTTTCAACTTCTTGCCTTTTGAAACATAGGTTCCGCTTCGTTCGCATACCAACTTGAAATACGGCTTCCGTCTATCACCACCAAAATCAGATTTCCCAATGATGATCCCAAAATTCAACTTGACGGCGATCTTACGAGCTCATTCAATTAAGTCATCGCGGTTTTCACTTGCCATAGTAGTCTGAAAATGTGCTCCTGTGTCGATCTCAATGACAGGAGGCTTTGAACCCGAAGGTTTAAACTCAACAATGCCTGGTGCATTGATGCCCAACACAATTTGGCGATGTGGTTCGCCTTCGTCCGTCATAACTGCAAATTATAAAAACGCGTAAAAAATAAAATTAGCGACATATAGCACACATATTCCTACTAGTTTACTTACTTTAATAATTCTAATCTAACATGTAAATTGTAACTAGTGCAAGACAAGACATAAAAAAAAATTAGGCAGCACATATCCAAAGTCAGTGAGCAGCGCAAAAAATTCTAAGTTCCAGGAAATCGCGGTTTCTACAAACCGAAGCCTATTTCGGTTTCTAAAAACCGTGCGACTCTGGGTCGCAAAACCTAGATACTCTAGACCCATATGACAGCTTTAATCAAAAAATTAAACCGAACATTACCTTTAGTTTGAGCTTCAATGCGTTTCCCAGGCATTAGTAGACCCTCCAATGTTGATTTTAAGCTACCAAATGAGTGAAAAACAGATTTGGATCGTGGAGCTCTTTTTGTAGTGTGATGATGAAGTTTTGAAAGTGAAGAGCTGTGTTTCAGTTTCATATACATATAAGACTGGTTCGGTTCGTAGAAACCGCGGCCATTCCCGAACGGTTTCTACAAACCGCGATATCTTGCAATTTAGGTTCGTAAAAACCGTGGTGATTGTTGCCAAATGTATACCGTTTTGAGGGCCAAAATTGGATTTAAGGGGGGTATAAAAGAAACACGGGGGGTCGGAAGAGAAATTTTCATATTTATGATATAAGCCGTTTTCAACTTATTTTTACAAGTGTCTCTACTCTAAGATAGTTTGTGGAAACTTAATTATCCACACATTCAATTTTATTTTATTTTTTGATAATCAAGACGACCTGAGTTCAGAAAGAAAAATTACATAGCAACTATATGGGAAAAACTAACTTCGAATTTATCTGCAGTAAGAAAATTAAGTGAGAAGTGTTTAATTAAGTTGTTTACCCAAGCACTCATTTGGATTGATATTTGGTTTTGTACATTGCTAATATAATATTGATCTCTTGTGTTTAATTTTCATGTTTAATCTCTTAAATCTTAATTCTCTTGTGTTTATTTTCCAGATGCCAACCGCAGGACTCCTAGGGTAGGATATGATTCAACCTATAATGGTGACTTGTGAAGATGATTTTCAAATACTCCAATTTGTGAAATACTACCTTGGAGACATTCAAAGACCAGTTTAAGTTGTGTCATGTAATTTTTAATTTTTAATCCGTGTGTGCATGATGGGTAAACACAAATATCCTAACTGTAATATTGATTGTGAAAAACCAATAAAATAGACATTCAATCAAATCTCTCTCGTAGTCTCGTATATAGTTTACCAAACATATATTAAACAAGTTTAATTTTCAAAATATATTTTGAAAATAAATTTACCAAACAAGTTTTTAAGTTTTATGTCAAAACAGTTTTTAAAACTAAGTGCACCAAACATATTTTTTGTATAAAATATTTCTTTAAAATTGTTTTTAAAATCTGATTTGCAAAACAGTTTTTCAAAACTAAAAACCAAAACTAAATCAAACATGCCTTTAGATTTAGATTTTGAAAAATTTTGGAATCTTAAATTTAAAAACCTTCAATGTAAAATTGGTTTAAAAACTATATTCCAAACTTATACATGTTCATAACATATATTTTGAATTGAATTTTAACGGTAAAAAATGAATTTTGCGGGACCTAGTAAAAACCTAGGGTCTAAAGAAAAATGTTCTCATTCGTCGACGGTGTACTCTTTCTTTTTGTTCCAAATCCATAGAGTATTCTTTATTTGGTGTTCAATAAAAAAAAATTCATTTAATTTTTTGAAATAACTAAAATTAATAACTATTTGTTAGTATTAATATTTTACATCTTCGCTAAGACTTAAACTAACTCCGTCCACCCTTAACTCCCACCCACAATATTCATTTGTTTAAAACTGGGTGCTCATTCATATATGGATATAAAAATGAAGTAAATGTAGTTAACCTTTTTATTTTATTTTTACCAAAGATGCAGTTAATCTAAGTATCACTTAAGTGTTTTTTCTAGCAAAAAAATCACTTAAATTTATTTTTCAGTAATAAAAAAGTGTTTCATATTTTTTTTCCTTCTTCAATACATTATTTCATGTATTAACATCTTTATTATATTTCCATTTAAAAAAAAAATCATCTTTACTATATTTACATATTTAGGGGGTGTGTATTATTTTAGCTGTGTTATGTGTTGTGATAAATTGAGAGAGGAAGAGCATAGCAGAGCAACACACACACCCCTCTGTCCTCTGACCTGACCTCAGTCTAATTAATATCATCTTCCTTTCTTTCCGATTTCTTTCTTTGCTCATTCGCGCAGTCACTCTCACCGATCATGTTCTGGACATCTCTCAGGTACTCTCTCTCTCTCTCTCTCTCTCGTTAGATTCTTTTTTCCTTTCAAAGCTCTGATTCTATTTGGCTGCCTAAATGTATGTCGTGATAGATTAGATTAGATATCGAGATATTATTCTCATTTGGTTCAATCTGATTAATCACTAGACGTGATGGATTACACAAGTCACTCCACGATTAATCATACTCATACCATCTCATTTGGTTCAATCTGTTCTTGGGATTAACCCTAGGCTAGGCTAGGGTTTACATTTATATAATACATACAGTATGGGAGGAGATAAAGAACTACTGTAGGAAAAAAATTACAAGAGCTGATTTGGTTGGAAGGGAAAACCACAACTAGTCTATCTTTCTGCATACTCTTCCACTCCTCATAATCAACCTGTTAGAGGTTCCATGGTTTCTATTTTTAGACCATTCCTCGTCAAATATACACTTGGGTAATTTATTTCACCTCACTTATTTAGAATGTATGTTATTTATCACTCAACTTCTTTAATACTTGATACATTTTTGCTTTCAAACTTCCCAGTTAAAATGGATTGACATCATGACAACTGCATAATGGCATCTTGTTTGGTCTGTTATATTTAGTACAATGCTCCTCTATAGTGAGGGAGGGATTTTAATGGATGAGAAGGAAGGGAATGGGAGGGGCTCTAAATATGTGTTATTTATAGTTTGATGAAGGGAGTGAAAAGATTTTAATGAAGTGCAAGTATTAATTTACTTTTTTTCACCCTTGTAGTGTCTAATGTTTATTTTTAAGGATATTTAAATCGAAATTTTAAAACAAATATTCTCTGTCCTCCAAATTGGCTGAGGAAGAATCCCCCCTCATTTGCCTCCCCTCCAAACTATTGAACTAAACAACTACACTTTAAAATAATTACTCTTCACCCCAAGACTTGGAGTATTTTAAAAAGCCAAGATATATTTGGCCATTTCCTACCAAATATACCCCTAAATATAATTGACATAATTTGTTTTTTACAAGATTATTTATGATGTGTATTTATTAATTTTGAATTGAAAATTGTGTATTTGTAAACTATTTAATGATTAGAATAAAGTTATTTTGGTAGTTATACACATCAATTTTATTAATCTATGTGCGAATACATAAAACAACTGAATTTTTGGAATGGAGGGCGTATCGTTCATCATGACCATGTCCCTAGCTGCATTCATTGTACAATTTTCAAAATACTAAACTCTATTGTCTCCTCTTTCATGTAATTCACCACTTGATAAATTTCCCCATTATCATTTATCATAGTAAGAAGTTTCCTCTCCTTTCTATTGTCTTTCATAGGATGACTTGATCATAATTACACAATATACAAGTTTCATCTTTGTGATTACTCATTGGCATGAGATGTCATTGGAAAGTTCATTGCAGTGGTAGTTTTTTCACCACTTTCTATCCCCTCCCAAAAAAAAAGATGAAAAGACGTCACTATTGCGTTCAGATTTAAGAGATTATTGATTAGCTAGGCGGTGGAGTAATATAGTTGGAGTCCTCTCTGCACTCCATCGACTGAGCTTTTGAGGTTAGCTTTATTTGAGGAAAGTGAGGTTCTATTGACTGTCTGCCCACTGTGGGTGATAACTACAACAAATTGATGTCTAAAATGCTTTCTTACATAGATGAGAATGGATGGTATGGCAGTTAGTTACGAGAGGCAGATAGAGGGAGGTAAAATGGTAGAGATATTGTTGTTTGTCTTTCCAGTTATAATCTTAATAGTTGGGGCAGGGAGAGCCAGTGTTTCCAAAGAGATTATAAGCTACAAATTGGAGCTTCACGGTTACTGTGCGCTCACACCACATAATTGGATTTTTCCAAACACATGCTATACCAGTAGGGTTAGTTACAGGAGGTAGTTAGACTGCGGGCGTGCTGGAACTCCGGAATTAATTGTTGGGAGGATACTGTTTCCTTAAAGAACCAGAGTTGCTGTCTTTGTAATTCATTTCATTCTTTGGGGGAATAAACACTGTTATTCCTTTTCATTAGTATTCCTGTTTCTTTACATTCTAATCCAGTTTCTGTAAATGCACTTGATAATCAAGCTCAAGTACAATGTAATAGTACAAATAACCACTACAAAATTGACTGTTATTATTGAGGTAAACACTGAGCTATTTCTGAAGCACATTGTATAGTGTTTCTTTTCTTTTAAACTTATTAAAACAAATTCTAAACTTTGCTCTTCAATATGTAACACCTTAGTATAAATAGATCTTCATGAGTTCAAAAATCATAGGTGTAGTGTTAGACCAAAGGGATAGTAATAAAAAGTTATTGGATTAACATCCATGTTATGTGTGTGTGTGCTTGCTTGTGGTTTTTTGTGTTGCCGTATTTTTCTATAAATTATCAGTAATGTATCTACAAAATGTTACCATTTTTGAAACGTGTACAAATTGTTACTACTTGAATGAAAAGGAACTTGATTGATGTATAGAGGAACTAAAAAACACAATTATGTGTTCCTTAACTCATCCATATGTTCTGGAGATAAGGCACAAACATCAATATCTAAAGGAGAAACTTTGACTCATTGTTTGACAAATGGTTTGTCTTAATATTTCTTCTGCACAAATATATATGCCTATTGTTCTGGCAACTACATGCTCGCTAATATCTTACTTTGTGGGACAGCTGGAGATGGTGCAACAAGGTATAGATACTAAATTTTGTGAATATAATCTGGGCGATTCTAAAATGGATTTGCCCAATGGTGATAAACAATTGGTTGTTGCTGTGAAGAAGACACCGTTGAGAGATCTGCAGAATGATAACAAAAACATGGTTCCAACCTCTGTTAGAAGCTCTTCCTTCTTAAAGGATAAGGATCCTGGTACTGATTCTAACAGAGTTTCTGGCACCAAGAGACCCTCGTCTGACTACCCAGTGGCCCACCATCTCCAACAATCTCCAGGCAACAATGCTGCAAATGGACATCCCCTTGTGTATGTTCGTAGAAAATCAGAAGGAGAAATGAGCAAAAGTACTGCCTTTGAAAATACAAGTAATGGTTGTTGTCCACATTCAAGGCAACTTTATTGTGAAGAGGAGACTGCTCAACCAACACTTCAACCAAAGGAGCCAAAGGTCTCTTGTTTCCCAGCATTTGCACCTTTTCCTATGGCATCTTCAATTAGCTCATCTGGAAAGCCTTCGATTCCTATTTCACTTGGGAAGTCTGGCATGATGTTGGCACCAGTTGAGTCCAATTATGTGGCAGCTTCTTCTGGACATACCATTGGCAATTCCAAGGTATTTAAAAATGTGCACTGGGAGGAGCGATATCAACACTTGCAGATGCTTTTAAGGAAATTGGACCAATCAAACCAAGCAGAATATATCCAAAGTATGTCTAGGAACAATAAAATAATTCTCAAATGCTTTCTTACAAAGTTCTTGTTATTTTATTTGGCTGATTTCATCCTTTGGCAGTGCTTCAATCTCTGTCTTCGGTTGAACTTAGCAGACATGCTGTTGAGTTAGAGAAAAGATCAATTCAACTTTCACTCGAGGAAGGTAATTGAATTGTTGTTTCACATGTTTACTTTGCAACCACTGACTTGATGACGCTTACTCACTATAATGGGAAGTGCGGAATTTGGCATTAATCAAATCTTATGATTATTCACTATCAATCATACTTGTGGCAGTTCAGTTCATGTGAACAAGTCTTTGAATTACTCTCATGCCATTTAGGGTGCGTTTGTTATAGATTTTTTTAAGAAAAAATCTATTTTTTTCTTAAAAAAATCCATTTTATAATTTTGATGGTGTTTGTTATAGATTTTTTTAAAAATCATTTTTTTAAAAAAATCATTTCTAACCCCAAAATGAAAAGCTATTTCTAGGGTGCGTTTGTTTAAGCTTTAAAAAAAATGATTTTTTTTAAAAAAAATCTAGAGATTTTTTTGTAGAGATTTTGAAGAAAATCTAAAGCTACTTTGTGTTTGTTTACAATCATAAAAATCTATTTTTTTAAAAAAAGAAGTTCATACACTTAGATTTCTTAGTTTTAAAAAATAGATTCTTGAAAAGCTATTAGAAATAGATTTTCATTTTGGGGTTAAAAATGATTTTTTTAAAAAAATGATTTTTAAAAAAATCTATAACAAACACTATCAACATTATAAAATGGATTTTTTTAAGAAAAAAATAGATTTTTTCTTAAAAAAATCTCAAACAAACGCACCCTAATAGCTTTTCAAGAATCTATTTTTTTTAAAACTAAGGAACCTAAGTGTAGGAACTTCCTATTTTAAAAAAATAGATTTTTATGATTGTAAACAAACACAAAGTAGCTTTAGATTTTCTTCAAAATCTCTACAAAAAATCTCTAGATTTTTTTTATAAAAAAATTCACTTTTTTTAAAGCTTAAACAAACGCACCCTTATTGTTTTATGCCTGGGAACCCTTCTGCCTTTGTTTTACTCTGTTGCTTGTTTATGCTATTCATTTTGTTATGTCTCTACTTACAGAAACTGAATGCTTTATAGTTTATTCTGCCTCCCTTTTCGCTTCCGCCTATATTTGATGCTTCTTGAGATTTGGAGGGGATAACTGTCAGAACTCAGAACTGAGATGTTTCAATTTTTAACAAATTCAACTTTTGTTGGTCTATTTATAGCATTTTTTGCCATGTTTGGATGGTACATTGTGGAAATGATATGTTTTTGTATTCTCAGCATCCCTGACCTGCTTCATATATCCATAAATATACTTTCAGCAACTAATTGTGTTTTTTTTTTTGACAATGCAACTAATTGCGTTTTAGTTTAGCAAACAGTGTATATTTTGCATCAACAGCAAGCTGATGATTTTTTTTTTCTCACATATGAATTCATCGATGGCAGCTAAAGAATTACAACGTGTTGCTGTTTTAAATGTATTGGGAAAACCAGTGAAGAATTTCAAAGCACCAGCAGATCATGGTGAGTGTTCAGACAAGTTGAAGACATTGTCATGAACTTGCTGCCCTTTATGCTGCAGTAAATGTCCTCCGTCAATGGATATCCTTTATGCTGCAGCTCCTCAGGCAATGGAAACTTTCAGATTGTTTACTGTGTGTAGCCGCAGTGTTTATACTGATTGTTTTTAATCTCCTGTTTATCTAGTTAGCTAATAAAATATCTTGCATCTTTATTGTTGTTATGAAAATTGAAAACGTAGATTGTTCGTACAATTTGGCTACTCTTGTTTGTTCCTGCTTATCCTTCAACCCATTGGAATTTGGGTTGGGATTGAGTGACTTTGTCGAAAGAAAGTTACAAGGAAAAATTACATTAACCATTGAAATGTCACTTAAACCCTGTCTATTTTTAAACATGAAATTGACGTCCCCTATTTAGTTTTCCATGGGATAAACACCTCCCTTATAGATTAACGGCCATTTGTACTCCATTAAAACAAAAATTGTGAAAATACATCTCAATTATGTTTCAGCAACTACTTTCGAAAGAATAAATTGTGAAAGAATATTTGCTCAAGCTACTCCCTCTCCCTCTAAAACTACACCCTTTCCTTTCTTTTGGTAACTTAATTAATACTAGGATATATGTAGCAATTCTGTGCAGAGAGCGGCATCAAGAAGGGCAAATCTAAAAATAAAAGTTTTGGAATATGAGAAAAATTGGACCCCCAAAATAGATTTGAAGTTTGCGGGTATTCAAGAAATTGCAATTCCCTTTCAGATGTTTTTTTTTCCCACCCTGTTGCTTTTTCTCGCTCCCTACTAGTTTCCTATTTTACCCTTTCATTACTTAGCGGAAGTGTAAAAGAGGGTGTGTTTTTTTTTTCCCTTCAAATTTCTCATTTTATAATGTATGCTACCTAAATAACGGAAGTGTAAATGAAGGCGTGTTTGTTCGATTCTAATTGACATATTATATTTGACTCGGTTGCATATTCAATTAATGACTTTGGCATCGTTTGTTCCAACTTCTACTCCACCCTCCATGATAACGCCAAAACAACTACTAGTTTGTATCATTTGTCTTTGATTTACATCTTTTTAACATTTCATGTTCATTCTTTTTAATCACTTTTTTGCGGTAGTTGCGATCTCCACTAAGTTGATCTTCTTCCACCTATAGTTTGGTAGTCCGATGGTGCAGTTAGGTAAAGGCATGTTCACTTCGGTGAGCTTTAGTTGAATCAGACATAATAAATACTCTCTCCGTCATAATTTAATTGACACAGTTGACTATTTCACGCATGCCAATGCATAACTTTGATGATTAATATTTTTAATTGCATAATAGTAAAAATTATAAAAATTTGATATTTTGAAAATACTCATCGAGACGAATCAAACAACATCTTATAATAAGGTCAAAGAAACATGTGTGAATAATACACAACAGTCAACTGTGTCAATTAAATTGGGGCGGAGGGAGTAACAGTCAAATATTTATTCACAAATCTATTGAGATTGAATTTGGACAATCATTGTCACTATTTCAATTTGTACATAAATTTCAAAATTGTTTCAGAAAATTTAATATTTAATTTATCAGTAAAGACCCATTTTAATTCTTCGCAAGTTTTATATGAGTTAATTTAATTCTGACAAAAATAAAATTCAAATTAATCCATTCTATGAACCTAAAATTTGTCCTTGTCGTAACAACATGGACTATTTTATTTTTGTCTTCTGAACCAACAAAGGCTACTTAAAAATGTTGTGATCTCTGACCTTCGACAAAGCAGGCAACAGTCAAAACGCAAACGGCAGTAGGAAAACGAGGGAGGGGTAAAGCTGGAAACACTTCCACTGAATTGATTTTAGCTGGATTCAATTCAACTCGATCTTTCGCTCATTCATTCATTCAGCTTCATCAATCCCAAACAACTCTCAATATGGCGAGAGTTTTCTGTGATTTTCGGTTACTTCTCTTAGTTGCAGCCGTCGTCTTCATCTACATCCAGGTGCTGTCTCTCTCCTTAACCCTAATTGTTTATGTTATTTATTATTTTAACATGTCGTTTACACTTGTTCAGATGAGACTTTTCGCAACACAATCACAATATGCTGATCGCCTCGCTATTGCTGTAACTCAACTCCACCACTTTTTTCAGATTAATTAATTGGTAAGTAGTAGCATTTCTTAGATCATCAAAGTTGATGTTTATTTTTGTTTTGCAGATTGAAGCTGAAAATCACTGTACAAGTCAAATGCGATCACTGATTGATCAGATTAGTTTGCAGCAAGGTCGCATTGTAGCCCTAGAAGGTTTGTTATTTATTATTAGTATTTTTCAATTAATTAATAATTTGGAATACATCTCAATATTTATCCTGGCTATATAAGGTCGGTTGACCTTGAAAAAGCCAATCATAGGAATGGTGACTAATTAGAGTTCCACATTGTTACTGAACAAGTCATAGAGTATAGTATCGCTTTGGTATCACATTGAAGTTATTGGGTCTTAGATAAGAGGAGGACAAGAGACATAAGAAATACTTGTGAATATGATAATTGTGTAATATTTTTTATAATTAACTTGCTACTGTCTTAATAATAATTGCTTGGCATTGAGTTGATACAAGCAAAACACAAATCCCTATTTGTGTTGATAAAAGATTCCTTATCCTAAATAAATAGGGAAATTAGGAAACAGTTCACGATAATAACTGAATAATACAGAAACTAATCTTAATACTCTAAGATTATAAACAGATCCCACAAGATAAACTAAGATGCTCTAATATAACATATAATATCTAATACATTCTAATATTGTAACAGGTTTAAATAGTGGTTATAAGTGATAGACATCTCTCACCTTACAAGCCGGTTTTTCGGGGTTAAGTTTGGGCCAACCCAAATTTTTAGAGAGTACTTGTGCACTCTTCGTAAAAAAATATTTGTTCTCGATTAAATAGGATAAATAGTTGAATATGTGGGCCCATGCTCATTAGCAAATTTTATTTTGGTTTTATTTTTTTTATTTAACCTTTTGCCTACTTTGCATGTAATATCTTGTCACTTAATGTGCGTGTTGTCTTGGAATCTTTCAGACGAAAGGAAGCTTCGAGACCAAGAATGTGGGCAAATGAAGTCTCTTGTTCAAGATCTTGAAAGTATGTTATGATCAGTAATAAGGTCTCCCTGGGCATTGGTTTTTTTTACCTCTCCTATGTAGCTTGTAATTATATTGATAATTAATTGGTCTTCGGCATTTCAGTTAGTTCATATCCTTAGTTTGAGCAAGTGATGCAATGATGACTGAGACCTTTGGTTTGCTGAAAACAATAATAAAATATATCCACGTTGCATTTGTAGCATGATATATTTGCATATTGAGTTGCTATACAAAATTACAGTTTAGTTTTAGGAAGTCCACTTGTATAAAACATGATATCAGAGTGATATGTTAGAGCATTATATTGTTCCATGGTAATGTTACAATTGCACTTCTATTGTGGAACATTTAAATCAGGGTGTTTCCTCTAAATAAATACCATTTGCATGAATAAAGAAGGCAAATATTGATGCTCGTACCTTAAACTGTCAACTTGAGTTGAATCTATAAACATTTCTGAGTTTTTTTTTTTTCTTTTTTCTTTTCTGCTTTTCACTTTTTTTGTTTTTTCCTTTTCACTTTTTTTGTGTAACATTTACAGGATAGGACATTTTTGTGTGTTGATAGATCACATATGTATTAGACAAGCATTATATCCTGCACAGTATGAAAATAAATTTTGTTTACTGATAGAACATGGAGTCCTAATGAATTAAATATGTGAATACAGTCAATAGACCACACAAACTAGAGATGGTTGTGGTCTGGTCAACATGATTCTCTTAGTACCCTGCTTCTGATGAATTTGTTACCCAATTAGTTGGTTGGCTGGAATAGTTAGGATGAGATTTTTAGAAAGGTAGGCTATGATGTATATAAATAACCAGAGCGGATGAGAGGGAGAACAGCTAGTGATTTGAGACTGACTTGGTACTTTGGACAATAAATGTGTAGACCCTAGAAATTCTGCAGTGTTCTACCTTAGAATACTGGGTTTATTCCCCTTTCTTTCTAATAAAACACTAGGTTTCCACATCCACAGTGGGTATTGGTTCTTGAAGATGATCCCGACATATGACGAGGAGGAGGCTTATTTGATGACTGATCAACATCTATTCTTAAATGCTTCCGGATAGAATGAGATGCAACCAAAGAAAAATAACTTTTCTAAAAACTTCGATTATTTTTTTATGGCTGGGGACAGGAATGCAAGAAATAGTATAACGTACGTGTTGAAATTGTGGGATTTTAGATGAAAGGATGAGAGAAAATAACAAGAGTGCTAGATATAATACTGATAATGACTTGATAGTATTTTGATACTCACTTGATATTTATAACCAAGTGATTGCATTTAAATCTACAGCTAAATCCCTTTATTATAGGGATAAGAACCAACAAACATAATCATATAGAATATAATTTAAATCATTTACACATCTTAACAGATATTATAAGATATTTTCTAATATTCTAACAATACATACATATTAGCAAATAGCAATCACTTTAAGGTTGAAGGACTGAGCATATTATCTGTGTTTTGCATAATGTAGAGATGCGAGTTTACAATTCTGTAGCATTGTTATCAAATCATGGCCATAGTGGTATGGTGCATAAGATTTTTGAAAATATATATATGCTATGGCATGGTTCAGGATGGGGCTATGGTGATCTTCATTCCCATAGTGCCCGTGGCTCTGCTGGTGGAAATGGCAGGAGGGGAAGCTTGAAAATAGAGAGAGAAAGAGAGATGAGTACCATGACCGGACTCATTTAGAAACCCATGACCATTGAAAGCAAACCCTAATTAAATTCTTACCTCTTTGGTTTTTTATCTGTCAAATTATCGAGCCTCATACTCACTGCATTGAACTCATTAGCCTGTGAGCTCCCATCTCCGGGAACCCTCTCTAGCAACCTCCATTCTCCAGCAAAGTTCTTATTCTGGTGAAGAAACATTTCCGTTTTTTCTTTGTTCCCTTTTTTTGCAACATATATGTTCTATGTCATTCATTTTTTTCCTATCGATCCTATTCAATTCTGTTTTTTTTCCTTTTTATTATGTACTATTCAAGGAGCTTATTGGTTTTATATTCTATTTATTTTTCATGCACTTTGACTTTCTGCTATATTTTTATAATAGTTTTGAGTTTATTTTTGTTGAATCTGTTGTTAGTTTTCATTTTTATTACTCCCTCCGTCCCAAATAAGTGTCGCATTTGGCCATTTCTCACAAATTAAGAAAAGATGATAAATGCAAGAGAGAGAATAGTGATTTTACCAAATTATCCTTATTAATTATTGGTGTATTCTTATTATCATAAATGTGAAGTGAGAGAAGAATAAGTTGAGAGTGATGCACATAGTATTACTTAGAGGGTTCAATTGCAAAAAAGAAATTAAAATTGCATTGGAAACTAAAAGCGACACTTATTTTGGGACAAATTATTTCTTCAAATGTTTGGGACGGAGGGAGTATTTATTATGCAGTTTTTTGGTTATATATTTGTGTGTGTGTGTGTGTGCGTATTATATTTTTAATATAGCCGCTTCGTTCTCTCATAGAATTTTTAATATAGCCGCTTCGTTCTCTCATAGACTGCAATGCCATCCACAATTTCTGGCGAATTTATTGCTTGCTGCATAAACTACCATCTGCCATTGATAACAGACTAACAGTTCCATAATCTATAGAAAATCATGAAAACTTGGTTATTTATTTATTTATTTATTGTTAACATGCATCTTACATAAGATGCACTCTGTATTGTTAGTTTCAAATAAACATATTTAGTGGTTCATCATTTCTAAAGTATGTTGTGAACAACCTCAAATGGAATTTTTGGTCTATAGGTTATCCAGAAATTTACCATTTTATAAATAAACATTTCAGGAAAAGACGTACGGAGGCTGATCGATAAAGTGCAGGTTGAGCTGAGAGTTGGCTGTTTGCTAAATCTTCTATTTCTCATCTAGACTTTATTGTGTGATTCTCCATGCTGAACTTTTTAGGTTCCAGTGGCAGCTGTTGTGATCATGGCATGTAATCGTGCTGATTACCTGGAAAGGACTATCAATTCTGTATTGAAGTATGCTTCATTACAACATTTTTTGTTTACTCGTATTTTATACTTGATTTTACAACAATTTATTTGTCCAGTTCAGACATGATCTATGTATTTTTCAGATACCAAAGAGCCATTTCTTCAAGATTTCCTTTATTTGTATCTCAGGTATTTTTTATTTCTTCACTTCTAGGTCTGCAGCTTTTAAGAGTTTCTTGTGTCTCCCTCAACTGATCGAAACATTATCATTATTTTGCAAATGCAAATACAACACAAACAGCTGATCGTAATCTCTTTTATTATTCAGGATGGATCAAATTCAGACGTCAAAAGTAAGGCTTTGAGCCATGATGAGCTTTCATATATGCAGGTATATAAATTTACATAATAAATATGCTGTACATTGAGAATCAGCTCAGATTATTTGTATTCACTTACTTTCAAAAGTTTGCTACTTGTCCTTTGTGCTTACTCCGAAATGTGTAAATTTATAGTCAGCCGTAATTATGATGATTGCAGTAAACTGTAAATTAGCTAGTGATTACTACTGATTACTAATTAGCTCCTTCACTGATTGCAATTATACTATTAATAAATAAATAAATAAAATAGTATACAAGCCGAAATAGTGAGATACTCAATTCTCTGATTTCTTTGGCCCGTATTGTACAATTTGAAAACAGAAGGGGCATCATTGTTGGAGTATATTTTGCTTGTACAAGTTATGGAATTTTTGCAATGCAGCTCGTGTAGTTTGTTAGTATCAGTTAGCTCCGTATTAAGTCGGGTGTGGATTTCAGTGGAGTTGTAACCAAATTTTGTTTTAACAGAATTAGACAACACAACTATCAAGTAGTTGAAGATATAATTGATATGCAACTGCCTCAATAAATACACGACATAGTACTTTGTACTCATTTCATGTAATTTTGAATTCATATTCAGAAAACACAGTTTGAATAATGTTTGTGCTCTCTCTAAAATTTCTCTCATTTCTATTTTCTTGCATTTTCTTACCCGTTCAACTTCTATGATGTCATCATGAGCTTGTATTCAGTTCAAATCAAAGGGCCTCTTGTCTAATCCTTTAGCTTCTCTAGACAATTTTCCTCACTCCTTTGGCTTTATAACCTTTTAGCACCTGATCTTCCTTCTATGGAAGCAATTGATTAAGGTGCTATCAGAGGTTACAGGCTTCAGAATTATGTTTCTACTCCTAAAATTCTTCCAACATTCCTTGTATCGAAGGAGACTGCAATTTAGAAAATGTTAATCTTGTGAAAGAGAGGGAGTGGGGAATAGGTCATTGTTGGGAAATCTAACTTCATTGCACATGTAATGACATCTTGTGAAGGTGGAGTATGTGAAATGTGAGTTTAACAAACGGCATAGCAAACCTAACTTAGTGGTGAAAGTTGGAGACCACACTATACCACAAGTTACACATTTTAAATATTTTGGGTCCATTGTGCAAAACAACTGAGGGAGATGTAAACCATTAGATTCAAGTGGGGTGGCTACTAAAATGGAGGAGAGCCTCAAATGTATTATGTGATAAAAAGGTATCGTGCATGCTAAAAGGGAAATTTTATCGTAGTTGTATGACCACTGATGTTGTATTGAACAATATGTTGAGTGCAATACCAAAACAAAAGTAAACAAAATGTAGTAGAGATTATAATGTTGCCCTGGTTGTGTGGAGACACTAGACTAGGATAGGATTAGGAATGATAGCATGAGTGAGTGAGTTGAGGTACCACCTTTTGTAGAAAAAATGGTTGAATTCGACTTAGGTGGTTTGGGCCATGGTTGAATTGGAAGACCTTTCGGAATCATATGATACATTACAAATATGACATTTTTAAGTAAAACCAAGTTGGATTTGGAGGTTCTAATGGTGAATATCGGTTGATGACTTATTGTTCTCATCTGCTGAAAAACTTGAGGCTAGTGGCTTCCTGAGTACTGGTGGGATAATTGTGCTAGTTAAAACCTTAACCTTCACGGTCATCATTTTCCTTTCCCACCTTTCGTTTCTTGTCATGATTTTCATCTCCATTGATGGGTCAACATTCCTTTTCAACTCAATTTTTGTTTCCCTTGTTTCCACAAAGTCGAGGGGTTGTTGTTTTCTCGCTTCTCAACCATCTGTTTCTCATCATTACATTTTTTCTTCTTGATCTTGCTGCATATTCCCTTTCTTGTTTCTTTTATTTATTTATAGAGTATCCTTGAGGTGTATTAGTCCTATACAGGGTGACTAATACACCAGCTACTAACTAGGCTTAGTTAATCCTTGTAATGTGACTAATACAGGATTACATACTACACCCCCCCCCCCCCCCCCCCCCCTCTCAAGCTCAGTGTAGTCTCTGACATTGAGCGTGGTCCTCATGAATAGAAATTTCTCGGTTGAGATAGGCTTTGTGAGAATGTCTTCCAACTGGCCAGTACCAGGTATATGTAGGACAGAGAGTTGCTTGGCTAGGACTTTTTCTCTGACAAAAAACAAGTCAATCTCCATGTGCTTAGTTCTGGAGTGCAGGATAGGATTGTGGGCCAGTAGAACAGCTGATTGATTATCACAGTAGATTACTGGTGTAGTGAAAGGGACAGTAAGTTCTTTATGAGTGTTTGAACCCAAAGAGTGTCTGCAGTAGCTTGTGCCAAACTTCTATATTCTGCCTTTGTGCTAGATCTTGCTACTACTTGTTGCTTTCTTTACCGCAGGATATCAAATTAGGCCCAAAATAGATAGCTGCTCCAGATGTGGACCTTCTATCATCTGGGTCTGCTGCCCAGTCAGCATCACAAAACACTTTGGGTGCGTTTGATCTGCTAAAAAATAAAGGACTGGACATGACAACTTCAGTTGTACTGTGTTTGATTTTAAAACTGTTTCTGGTACTGGACAAACTGGGGGTCAATGGACAGGACAAAAACTGAAATTTTTGTCCCCCACTGAACCACGGGACAACTTTTTGTCCTCTGCACAAGTTGTCTAAAATACCAAAATAACCTTTTGTTCACCAAACACCGTACAACATAAAATTTGTTCGATACCATAAATGTTTGTCCTGTGCTGTTATGTCTTGCACTGTCCTGTATTGTTCTGTCCAGTACTTACATTTTGCAGATCAAACAGACCCTTTGAGAGGAAGAGGGTGTTGTACAGTAGTGGGAGATATCTTTAGCCCAAAATTAATTGTACCTTTAAGATACCTTAAGATTCTTTTGACTGCAACCCAGTGTGTTTCCAATGGTGCAGACATGAATTGACACACTTTATTTACTGCAAGGGATATTTCTGGTCTAGTGATAGTTGCATATTGTACGGAGCCTACCACTGATCTGTAGAGAGTAGCATCTGACACACTATCAGAACCAACTTTGGATAACTTGCAACTGGACATCATAGGTGTGTTAATGGGTTTACATTCAAGCATGTTGATTTTGACTAAAAGATCTTTGATGTACTTGCTTTGAGTGAGTAGTAGAGAATTGTCAGACAGTTGCTTAAACCTCAATGCCTAAAAAATATTCCAAATCACCCAATTGTTTCAGACTAAAGACAGAGTCCAGCTTCTGAACAAGGGACTGAACAAGAGAGGTAGAGCTACCTGTGGTGATATGTCATCAACATAAACTAAAAGATATACAACTTGTCTGTTTTTAGTGTAAGTAAAGACAGATGGATCACATTGTCTAGGGTCCTGTTTGAGGCCATAGAGTGCCTTATTTAGCTTGCATACAAGAGGTTGGACCATGTAAACCTCATCTATCTCATCTTCTAGGAGCCCATTTAGAAAAACATTATTTACATCAAGTTGTTTTAGATGCCACTTGTAAGATATGGCCAGAGACAATATTAGTCTGATGTGATAGGCTTAATGACAGGAGAGAAAGTCTCATTGAAGTCAAAACCTTGAAGCTGGTGAAACCCCTTAGCAACCAGCCTTCATTTGAACTTGTTAATAGTACCATCTGGGTTTTCCTTAGTCCTAAAGACCCACTTGCAGCCAATAGCACTTCTGTGCTGAGGTAAAGGAACAAGAGTCCAAGTTTGATTCCTTTTTAGTGCTTCAAATTCTTCGGTCATGGCAGAGAACCATTTTGGGTCTTGTAAGGCTTGTTTCAATGTTCTTGGTTCAGTGTGAGTTAAAAGTAGTTTAGGATTTAGTCTAGGAAGTATAGTGCCAGATTTGGCTCTTGTTTGCATAGGATGGGTGTTGGTTGGTTTAGAGGGAATGGGATTAAGAGTAGAGGGTTGTATTGGAGAGCTAAGAATAGAGTCATGAGACAAGTTTGAGGTGGTATTATTGGAGGTAGATGCTGGGCTGTGGGAGTTTTAGGATTTAATGATGTAGGGTGTGTTATAATGGGAGGAGGTGAGTGTGTTGGATTAGTGTTAGTTGGTTGAGAGATGGAATTTGAAGTTACAGGTAAGGGAATTTGATTTTGAGTGCCTATGGGAAGGGTAGATATAGGAACATCTTGAATGGGGTCAGATAATGCTGAATTTTGAGTGGAAAATAAAGACTCATAGGGAAATCTAAATTCACTGAACATAACATCTTGACACAGAGATACAACCTGTAGGAGGAAGACATTTATACCCTTTGTGGGTGGTGGAGTAACCCAGAAAGATACACTCATGTGACCTAAAATCAAACTTGTGAGAATTGTAAGGTCTTAGTAAGGGGAAACGTGCAGAACCAAAGACCTTGAGAGAGGTATACTCAGAATTTTTATGAAAAAGAGTTGTATATGGGAAACTAAAATTGAGAGATGCAGTAGGTAGCCTGTTTATTAAGCGAACAACTGTTAAAAAACCATGATCCCAATATGTGAGAGGCAAATTAGCTTGGCTTAGGAGAGTGAGACCAAGAACAACCACATGTCTGTGTTTTCTTTCCACATCACCATTTTGGTGATGGGTGTGTGTGGGCAAAATAATCTATGAGTGATGCTACGATCATTAAGATAAGAAGTGAAAGGTCTAAATTCCCCCCCACCCCCAAGTCTGTTTGTAAGGCCTTTAAGGGATAACCTAACTGCAATTCTACCATAGTTTTGAACTGTTTAAACATGGTGAGTGCATCTGATTTGGACTTAAGTAGATCCATGTATATCTAGAATAAAGGTAATGTAATAATGATAGCCCAAGGATGAAACAGAGGGAGATGGCTCCCATAAATCACTAAAAACAAGCTCTAAAGGATGAGTGTATATGGTTTGTGAAACAGAGGAATGTAATCTTTGAACTTTGCCCATGCAACAAGCAGTACATAAGGTTGAAACATCATTTTTATTATTTGAAAAAGAGATGTTACATTGTTTGAGAGTGGATTTAAGAGTTTGATCATCAGGATGACCAAGTCTTAAATGCCACAAGTATAAGGAATTGAAAGATAAACTAGAATTACACATAAGGCTTAAGACTAGAGTATAGAGTTGGTGACTTGGCAGATTCAATGGAAATATTAGAGAAGCTATAAAGTCCATCAGATCCAACATTTCCTTGAAGAAGAACAGCATTACAAGACAGAAATTAGGATGGAACTCAAAAAATACAGCATTATCCTTGGCAAACTGACTAACACTAATAAAATTTTTGGTTATGGATGGAACATGTAAAAGGTTATTTTGAGTTAGGTGAGTTTGTGTGTGGTGAGGTGAATAGAAAGTACTCGAACCAGATGAAATAGTTGGCAAGCTTTGGCCATTACCCATGTATATGTGCTCAGCACCTGCAAAGGGTGAAGGATCCTGAATGTTTCTCGAGTCTCCAGTGACATGGAATGAAGTTCCTGAGTCAGGATACCAAGGTGAGGAGGTGCTGACAGATGGTGCATTAGCTATCATTGCACTAGGCTGAGAGTGTTGTTGAGCTGGGAATCTAGGTGGAGGATTTGTTGAGGACCAATTATTGTAGTTTTGAGCTCCATATCCATAGTTGTTCCCAAATATTGGTGGAAAATTCTGGCCAGAATAAGTAGAGCTGTAAAAATGGGCCGGGCTATCGGGCCGGCCCATTAGCCCTATAGTTTTATACGGACTGGGCCGGGCTTCAAAAAATATTATTGGGCTGGGCCCCGGGCCTATTTTTTTAATGGGCCATCATGTGCTGGCCCCACAGGCTTTTGGGCCGGCCCCTTAAAGAATTAAAAAAAAATATCTAAAAATAATTTTACCTAAAAATAAGAAATTTTAGTTAGCATAAAATCTTTGGATAAAATAAGTAACAAAAGATGAGATTTGTTAGATAAAAATATCCAAATTTGTTATGATTATCTTTATTTGAAAAAAAACAAATTTGTTATGATTACCTTTACTTGAAAAAATAAATAATAACAACTAGTTTGTGTGCGATACATATGTAGTTTTATTGTCCATTGAATTTTTTTAAAAAAAAATTTGAAAATTTGTCGGGCCGGCCCATCAGGCCATGTAGGCCCTTGCTTATCGGGCCGGGTTAGTTGGGCTGGGCCTTATGGGCTGGCCCACTTAAGCCCCTTTATATGTCTTGGCCCTCTGGGCCGGGCCAACCCATTTGACAGCTCTAAGAATAAGGTCCATGAGCTTCTTGGAACTAACCAGGAGGTGGAGCTTGCTGAGGACCATGAAATGAAGAGGGATTTTGTGGTTGAAAATGTGGTTGATGCCTATGCCAGCATTCTAAGGCAGTGTGGTTTGGCTTGAAACAAATTTGGCACTGTGTATTATTGTTAAGATTGGGTCTGCCTCCTCCAAACCTACCACGACCTCTAATATTTCTGCCACCTCCGCCTCTTGCAGTTCCAGAATAAGGACCATACCTTGAATGATCAGCACCATATTTTGGAGTATCAACATCATAAGAATTGTCAGCTAAAGGTTGATATTCACTAGGTTGTTCTGGAATAGATGAATTGGGATGAGAAATTTGAACAATGTTAATACTAGCTGCATCATCTATTGTGTTCTTTTTGGATTTTTCTAAACGATTCTCATGAGCAAGGAGTGGTGCCTCAAGTTCATCCATATCCATGGATTCAAACCTACTTTCAACAACAGAAATCACAGAGTTGAATTCACTAGGTAGTCCTGCTAGAATTATATCAATATGTTGAGAAAGAGGGAGAGGATCCCCAATTGAGGCAAGATTATCAACAAGTATACGAATACGAAGCAAATATTCCTTAATTGAACGGTTTGCAAGTGTAGTAGAATGAAGTTCAACATGTAAAGTTCTTGCCTTTGCACGCACGCATCTGTTTGTGGAAATAGGAGATGATCTTACCCCAAAGATCTTGAGCAGTGCAAGATCCAAGAAAGCGTGCAAGAATATCACTAAAAAGCGTTGTTTGCAACCAAGAAAGTAGCATTTGATCTTGTTGGCGCCATTTCCGATACGCAGGGTTGAGCGTCGCGGTGGCGTGATCGGTTGCGTTGAGAAAACGCGGTGGAATGGTAGAAGATCCGAGAAAATCATTGAGTCCATGCGCGTTGATGTAAGGTTCTACTTGCTGACGCCACAGATGAAAATTCGTCTCATTGAGTTTCTCTGTGATGCGAAGAGTGAAATTCAGTTCGGATCGGTGAATCGAATCGTCTTCTTGAAACGAGCGCAACGAAGGAGGATTTAGGACGCCGGTGGCGTTGTGTTGTTCCGGTGACGCCATTGAAGGCGTTTGGGACGATGGCTCAGCCATGGATCGTACCAGAGTTAATCTGATACCATGTAAAGATTAGAGAGAGTTCAGAACTAACTCTTCAACTAACTGTAGAATTCTGTTATTTCTGTTTTGTATTCAATGTGTTACAATAGGTTATAGTCCTAGTATTTATAGAATATCCTTGAGGTGTATTAGTCCTATACAGAGTGACTAATACACCAGCTACTAACTAGGCTTAGCTTATGCTAATAGGATTAGTTAATCCTTGTAATGTGATTAATACAGGATTACATACTATACACTTACATGTTGTAGTCCACACACAACTATTGTCACTGATTGGCCGCGTTTGCTGCCTTTGATCGATGCCCACTATTAAGATTTGAGGGAAAGATATGGTTGCAATTTCTCAAAATGTTTTTGTATTGAATATTCTGAATCTTGAGTCAGTTCCAAGGATGTTAGTCAGGCTCCATATATGACTGATCTTAATCTGCACACACTAAGACTAACCTAGACCAACATCTGAGTTGGTTACAGCTGGCACTAATAAATTTTTACAAACTGTAGTTTGTCATGCAAGCTACTATTACAAGCTGAAGATTCTCTTGCAAGTTATCCTAACATCTGGCAAAATCAATAACTGAATACAATCAGTTTAACTATCTATTACACATATTCTCATACCCACTGGTTCTATTTGTGTTGTTGGCTTCAATATGTTGGTTCTGCTTTTGGTTTGTTTGTTTCTGCTACTGTTCTACTCTGGTTCTCTATCGAATCAGGCAACAAACAACTGATTGTCTCGTTGCTAGTTCTCGGTTGTTCGTTGGCATCTTCTCGGTATGTTTTGCTTGTTTTGTTTCAGTTCAGTCTTTAATGGTGAGTTCTCTAGTCACCGGACTCGATACACTGTCGATAGTCTCTGGCAGTCCTCGTTGTCTAGGTACTAACATTAGTAGCAGAAACTTTTGTGACCTTTCCTACACATAAATTGATTGGACCTTGTTTTTGGCTTGTTCCTACCTTGCCTTGTCTCAGTAATGGGTACTATGGTACTGTTTTTCCATTCCACTGTTTATTCCATGCTTCAGCTGCTATAATATAGTTCGGGCTTCAGTTGCAATAAGCACTGCACAATGTCTTTGTGGTTTGGTTTTCTTTTTTGTGAAAGTTGGTTGTGGTTTTTGGCACTACTTTTCTCTTTCAAAGAGTATATTATTAACAAGCTTAAAGCTCGGTAAGCTTTAGCATAGCTTGAGGCAGATTAGTTGGTTATTTTCAAGATTTGTTTCCCTATTCAACTAGAAATAGGTCTTAGAAATGAGTATTGAGCCTAACTCAACCTTACAAAACCGGCTTGTAAGGTGAGAATCCTCTACTTTATAAACACACATTCAGGCCATCTCGCAACCGATGTGAGACTTCTTAACACACCCCCTCACGCCCAGCACTATTGGGCTTGGTGTGTAGATATAAACGGCGGGTGACCCGATAGCGGAAACCTGATAACAGGTGGCCCAACAGATCGTGGAGAAGCTCTGATTCCATCTTAGATTTTGATATTGGGCCTAACTCATCCTTACAAAACAGGCTTGTAAAGTGAGGATTGTCTCTTACTTATAAATACTTGTCCAGCTCAACTCACATCAGATGTGGGACTTCTTAACACACACCCTCGCGTCCAGCGATATTGGGCTTGGAGCTCGGATATAAATGGTGGATGGCCTGATCGGAAACCCGTTAGCAGACGGCCCTTCAGATTGTGGAGAGGCTCTGATACCATCTTAGAATTGAGAATTGGGCCTAACTCAACCTTACAAAACCAGCTTGTAAGGTGAGGATTGTCTCCACTTTATAAACACATATTCAAGCCATCTCGCAACCGATGTGGGACTTCTTAACAATAGGGATTAAATCTTCAAATCATTATCAATCATAATAATATTTCAAAGTCTTTATCTTTTCCAACTTCTGTTCACTTACATGTATATTGAGTTATCTGCAGACTCCAAATGACACAATATTATTGCTGAATATATTTTATTTATTAGAAAAATGAAGCACCAACGATCTGTAATTTGGAATTACTCGTTTAATAGTACTTGGATTGAGGAATTCTTTACTCTTACTTAAAGATGAGTGATTCAAATTTAGTGGCATGGTGGTATGGACTTGGGTATTATGGCTCTGCCTACGTCCCACATCAAGTAGTATGGGATGTTCGATGGAATACTTAAGAGGCTTGGTTCTTCCCCTTGACAACTAGCTTTTAAGAGAGGGTTTCCCAAGTTCTTGGGTGTTTATCACGTAGTGATCAGAGATATAAAAACCAATATTTTGATCACAAAATTATTTTGTTCTCAATAATTTGTGATGTATGGTTACTAAGGGACATAACTGTGTTTGACAATAAGAAAGCAGTTTCTGTGTACTGATAATTTGTTGATGCAGCACTTAGATTTTGAGTCGGTTCAAACTGAAAGGCCAGGAGAGTTAATTGCTTACTACAAGATTGCACGTAAGTATTTTCATCATGCTTTCGCTTTGTGTTTTGTGTTCTCTATTTGAAAAGAATTGTTCAAGAGGGGTTAATTGATACCTTTTCAGGTCATTACAAGTGGGCTCTAGGCCAACTGTTCGACAAGCATAACTTCAGTCGAGTCATCATTCTTGAAGGTAAAATGGGCTATTTAACCTTATGCATTTTTATCCTCTTCTATCACTGCTGGAAATATATGGAATCTGATGGAACATCTTTATACAATCTCAGATGACATGGAAATAGCACCTGATTTCTTTGATTACTTTGAAGCTATGGCAACTCTCCTTGACAAGGATAAGTATGTGTTCATGAAGAGGGTCGCTGAATTGTTTTCTTCTGATTCACTATACTTTTTTTAAAAAAAATACTTTTAGATCTCTGCTTATAATTTAAAAATTATCCGTTTTAGGTCCATTATGGCTGTTTCGTCATGGAATGACAATGGACAGAGGCAGTTTGTACATGATCCATGTAAGTTCAATCAGTTGTTTCTGTATAACTTGTGATTGCCGAATTGTTTGCTAAATTGGTTAGGAATAACCTCAGTAAAAATTAATTATATATAGACAGCTACATAAGTAAGGAATTCTAGTAAAAATGATCGCCAAATTATCTATAGAAAGCTACGTAAATAGCAGTTACTATTAAATTAATGCAAACCCCATGCTTTTGGAGATCATGATTTTTACTTTTTGATTAAAAATGACGTAGGGTGAGGGTAGTATATGTTTTTATTTGAAGGGAATGTGTTTTTTCCTATGAAGTGCGGACACTCCTCAGATTAGGCATGTCCCAGTGTCGGACACGCGTCAGTGTCGGACACTGACACAATACCGACACTTACAATTACACTGAATTATGTCATTTTCTCAAATTATTATCAATGTCGACGTGTCAGTGTCCGTACCTGTGTATGTGTCTGTGACGTGTCACTTATTCACTTTTTTCTGAGTTTGTAAACTTTGTACTAACTTTGTTTTTGTGATGTTTCTGCATTTTGTTTTTCACCTTTATTGTTCGGTGGCCGGTGTGTTTTGTCGTTTAGTACTTTTACCCAGTTCATATACCTTAGTTTGTATTTTTAATGTGTTTTATCCATTGAATAGTATCAAGCTGCCCACATGTTTTGTAGTGTAGTGTGTTTTCTACATATTTTAAATTTTTGTAATGGCAATTTACTGATTTAGTATTATTTATATATAAAATTGTGCTCATAAATTGCATTATTTTATTAATATATAAAATATACATTGCCGTGTACATGTCCTATGTTTTTTACATTAGCGGTGTCCTCGTGTCCGTGTTGTATCCCGTGTCCGAGTCCGGGCTTTATAGGTTTTTTCCCATCTGTGGTGGTATGACTTCCAGGCCCTCCTTGTCCTTGCTCTTCCTGCCGGTCTATTGCCGTCACAGTAGCCTCCAGACTTTGTGTGCCATGCTCAACTTTCTAAAATTCATCATAACACTGAAAAATATATACTCAATTTCAATGCAAATGTGTTTAATATTTTCAACGCCACCCAAGGAGTCTCACATACATAGAACTGACTTTTTGTACTTTTGATCATCTTGTTTCTGATAGCTTCTATTTCAAGGTAAATGTATTAAAAAATTATATTTATATATTCCCCGAAATATTATGAAGTGTGGGTAGATCACTATTGCTATTCTTGTAAATTTTGAATGATCTATTCTGCTTCTGCAGACGAACTTTATCGCTCGGACTTCTTTCCTGGACTAGGATGGATGCTGACTAGATCTACATGGAATGAACTATCACCAAAGTGGCCAAAGGCATATCCTTAATTTTTATACTTTAGTAACCATCCTTGTTTGTGTCTGTGATATTTGTTTATGGGGAAGAATTCCAATTTAGGAATCGTTGGTACAAATATATACCATGAAGGAGTACTCATCATTCAGAGTTTTTAATTTAAGCCAATATGATTTTTAACAGGATTTATGTATGTAGGATTCTACCTTATTTTATTGCAGTAATATCTATATGTATTTGAATTTTTCTTTGACAAAACATCACCTACTGGGATGATTGGTTGAGATTAAAAGAGAATCACAAAGGACGCCAGTTTATCCGACCCGAAGTATGCAGAACATATAATTTTGGAGAACATGTAAGTTTTTTATTGTACGTTTAAGATTTGAATCTATACTAGAAAGAATCTAAACTTGTGAGAATATGAATTTTGTATATTTGATTCTTGAAATGATTACAGTGGAGAGTGAATCTATTTAACCTTACTACCTAACTTCAGTTAGTTAGTTAGTTAGTTAGTTACAGGTTGTTACAATATATTATATCCTATACATGTAGAGTATGCTAAGCTGCTGTACACGTGAAGTTAGTTGTCAGCTGAGTGTAATCACTCCTTTAATATATGTGTAGGAACTTTGCACGCAGGCACGTATCCTACGAACCTCAAATTTAAATTATATTATTCCAGTAAAAACTTAAATACTTATGTGCGATATGCTTCATATTTACTCACACAGTTCATGTTGGGAGGCACTCTAAAGCAATATCAAGTAGATCTTATCTCAACTCTCAGATCCTAGTATATGAGTTTCATGCCTTTTTAAAGGTGCTTCACTTTTTACAGGGTTCTAGTTTGGGACAGTTTTTTAAGCAGTATCTTGAGCCAATCAAGCTGAATGAGGTCCAGGTAGCTATACATGCTTTATAAAAAGTGAAGTTAAATATGTTTCTTTTATTAGATTGATGTTATATTACTGTGGACTGTTTGAAGGTCGACTGGAAGTCAATGGACTTGAGCTATTTGTTGGAGGTGAGAATATGCATTGTATTTTTGTCTTTATATGTAACAAAATGCTGCTGTGGTATGTGAATTTCGTTTTGCATTTTCAGGACAAATATGCTATACACTTTGCCAACAATATTAAAAAAGCTAAACCTGTCTCTGGAGCAGACATCGTTCAAAAGGCACACAATATAGATGGTGATGTGCGTATAAAGTATAAAGATCAGTGGGACTTTGAAAACATTGCTCAACAATTTGGTATATTTCAAGAGTGGAAGGTATTTCTACTATTTTTGTTCTCAATTTCGAAAAAGCAATGTATAATGCTAAGCAATGTAGAGTCTGCTTGGATGCGTTTTATAAGCGGCCACCTTCCAAGTCATGACCAAAATTTGGAACAGAAAGCTAGGTTAAATGTGTGTCTGTATTGGAAGGCTGCAAGAATGTAAGAACAACATCAGAAATCAGGCATCAGCGGCGAAGCTAGCCATGTTTTCATGAGGTGGCCAAATATAAAAAATAATCAAAAGTAACAGTAGAATAACCCAATAAGCAAAAATTAATACTGTGAATAATAAAATTAATATTAACTTTGAATCAAAATTAATAATTACAAATAAAAAATATAAATATGTTGGGTCAAGATTTGGTTCTTTATAATCAACCACCATTAAAGTAAAAACTACTCAAATCAACTAAAATCCTACAAATTACTTTGGGCCCAAAAAAAAACAACTTAGTTCATCCACTTGGTTTATTCCCACTATAAAGATGCTTTAATAGACTAACATATTTGTTGTTCTTGTTAAACAAATAAATTTATTTAGGGTGGCCAAATATATATAATTAGGGGTAGCTAAATATAAATTTATACCTACTAAATAAATTTTTATTTTTTGTTTGGGGTAGCAAGGGCTACCCCATTGATACACTACCCTTCGCCCCTGTCAGGCATGCTATGATAGTTAAGCTTATCTTCATAAGGAGATAATTTCTTAGCATTGCTAAGTTCTCCATTCATGTTTGCCTCATTGGTAGGACGGTGAATAGAATTCTTATAAATTGTGTGGCCCATAGGTGCATATACTATTGGCTACATGTGCACGTACATGTAGATTGTATGTAATTGTGCATAAAAAAATATCCTGTGTAATTTTCCCACACAACTCTAGCTTAGATGTAAGAATTGGAGAATATACCATATCACAAGTCTTAGAGCGTAAGTGTTTTGGATCTATTGTACAGAATATTGGAGAAAGATGTTAAACATAGAATTTAAGCTGGTGGATGAAATGAAAATACTTTGGATTATAGAAAACTATTGCTTTAGCTTAAGAAAAAACGTAAACCACAACTAAAATAACGAGAATGTTGTATGAGGCTAAATATTGGGTAGTAAAAAGTCAACCTTTCAATGTTGTAAAAAGGATTATGTTACAATGGATGGGTTAAGACAAATTAGATGAGATTGGAAATGAAAAAACGTCTGAGAGAAAGTTAGTGTAATTATGCCTATTGTGTGCAAAATATTATAGTCTTGCCTAGTGATTTAGAATTGTGTGAAAAAAAACTTGTGGAATCAACATTATCAAATGGAAGATAATCTAATGATTAAGAGATAGAAGGAAAGACTAAAAAAAACTATACCTCTAATTATCAAGGAAGAGAAAGATTTAAACCTATACTTAGACATGATTTATGACATAGAATATTACAAAGTTGTTTGATCCATCTAGTTGAGTCCACTCCGCAAGTAAACTTTGACCTTTTTTCTTTTTTCTTATTGTGGCTAGATCTAATTTTGTCCTATACTTATGTTCCATTTGTTCACTTTCAGGATGGTGTGCCTAGGGCAGCTTATAAAGGAGTAGTCGTTTTCAGATATCAAACCACAAGGCGTATATTCCTTGTTGGTCCAGAATCTTTGAAGCTACTTCGGATTGAAGATTTGGATTCTTAATGCTGAGTGTTTTCAGATGTCAATGGAAGTGTTCCCAAGTAATTTATACCGAGCTTAAAATGACAATACGATATGGATATGGATCTTTCACGTTGAATCCAATGCTTAAAAGAGGCTATGATGTGGCTGGCTACAAGTGTAAAAGGTAAAAACAAGAATATGCTGGAACACAATTACGAGCACCATCCCATGTTATTGTAGAGAATTGAGATCAAATTTTGTCTTGTGATGTAGTGTGATCAGGGTGTCTTTAAAAATTAGATTAACAATTAGAAGGCTTTGTTCTAATCTTAATAATTAGGATCTTAATACTCAAAAAGTGTCATCCTTTGTTTGAACATCAACAACATAAAAGAGCAATTCTGAGACCGATTTGAACATGAGGGAGTAAATACGAGACAATACTCTAATTTTAGCAGGAAATCCAAGAATGAATCTCGTTGCAAGAGTTAGTTGTGTGTAGTGAATATGCAGATTTGATTGAAGAAGGAATAATTGAATAATCTCATCATGCTTTCGTTACTTGCTCATTAGAGTTATATACCACTAAGTGGCTACACACGATTACTGCCAGCTCATCCACTCTAACAGAATTGTGATACAAAGTGACTGAATACATACATGAGAAATATAAAAAAGTGGTAATGAAATGAAATATAAATTATGTTGAATGAAATCAATCTGTCGTCTCAATTTAACTATGTTGTTATTATATGATAGCTTCTTTTCTCACTTCATGATTCTTAAAAACCGTTCTCGCATGGATATATCCATTCATACAGATTTGTAAATTTAGAGGAGTGTCACTTTTATGAAAACAATGGAGGGTAAAATTAGTACTCTTATTATATTTCCCATATATCCTAGAATAGTTGCCGCTTTAGCAGTTTGTCCCAAAATAGTTGTTGTTTTACTTTTGGCAAAATTATTCTCATAGTCTCTTAATTTAATTTTAGATAACAATTTGGTGCTCGCAATTTGTTTACATGTGATTTTTCAAATTTCAAAACTATGATTTTCTTTAAGGGCGTAACATATATTTAAGATTGTGAACACACAGAAGAAAAAAATTATAGATTTCAAGCTTAAAATGAAGTGTATATCCAAAGATTATTTTTTTTTTCCTAAAATGCATGAAAAAAAAAAAAAACTAAGTCATTACCTGAAATTAAGTTAAAGGACAATACAAATAATTTTGTCTTTTACTTTTTCAGTGCAACATTATCTAATTTATTCCAACTTTATTCCTAATTAATATTGTGTACACTACTCTTTGTGACAATTGATAATGCTAGGATCACACCCTTTAACACACTCCCTTAAATACAATCTCATTTATTGGAGCCACATCATCATATTTGTTTTAATTTTTACCTGCTTACCAGTTTGGCAAGTTGGAGAGAGAGTACTTTATTTTAAATTTTTTAATTTTACAGTGGTTGTGTTTTTTCGACACCATCCACATTGTCTCAATTATTCTTTGGCTTCTATCTCTATTGGCATATCGGGTACACCGGTGATCTCTATCATGTGGTATGGTGGTCTATTTCATTTTCTTCTCTGTTGTAAGATCTGGCGGCCACTGTTGTTTCAATCGTGTACAAACTGAATCAATTTCTAAGTTCCATTTGTAAGACAGACAAATTGAGGTAAATATTAATATTTAAGATGGGTATTATCGATTTGGATATATGGTGAATTAGTTGTTGAATAATTTATGATTGACTAGCGCGGCGTGCCCGTCTGTGTAAAACGTGTACGTCTGTGTGATATGAATTTTCTATTATGCTAACTTATATGTTTTTAAATTAAAAAAAAAACCATCAGTTTTTTTTAATAAAAAAATAGCAACTTTAAAAGGCTAAAATAAGTGTAACAAAAAGTCTACACCAAAAGAGGGGAAGAGTTATTATGCATAAGGATTTTCCTTATGCATGGTGTATAAACAAATCTCCACCATTTGTATTTTAAAATATTTAATAATGTCAAAACCACTTTGGAGTATAAATGGTAGAGATTTGTTTATACATCATGCATAAGGAAAATCCTTATGCATAATAACTTTACCCCCAAAAGAGTATTATCTTTATATATTGGTATAGATTAAGAAAGAAAAGAAAATTTTATTTTTTGACTAAGGAACAAAAAAACTGAAACCAACTTTTGTGTGGAAGTTTTTTTCAACAAACATATACAAATTACCTTCTTTTTTGTTGTGTTTAGTTATTATTAAGAAGAAAAAGAAAAGAAATTTTATTTTTTAACTAAAAAAAAAACAACTGAAAACCAACTTTTGTGTGAAAGATATTTTTTTTGTGTGGAAGATATTTTTTAATAAACATATAAATATATACAAATATTTGAATAGAGTCTCACCAAAAAAATATTTGAATAAAGTGAATGACAAAAGTGACAATAAAAAAAGTTCATATAAAAAGGATTATTCTCTTTATATATTAGTATAGATAAGATGGGTTGTCGATTTTTCAATTTCTTTCATTATAATTTTACAAATCATTTGCTTCTCAATTATTTTATGCCATCTCTTTCACATTTAGATGGAAATGGTGTTTGGGGTTTATTGTTTATGTGTCTCTTGTTGTTGTGTTGTTATGTTTGTGCTTCTCCGTTGTTAATTACTAGTGCATGATGAAGACAACAAGGGGATTTGGGAATGAAAAACATTACAATCCATTCCAAAGAGACCTAGTGATGGAGACAAAGATGACGAGCTGAGATAGTTTTGGTTGAGACACAAAGATTGAAAGATGAGGAGCTATGAAGCCCCGATACTCTAAAAATGGTGAAGTATCGTGTCCGATACGTACCCGATACCGATACTCTTTCGATACGTCCCGATACTCGTATCGGAAGAGTATCAGTTAAATCTTTATTTTTAAATAAAAAAATAATATCCGATACGCGTCTGATACTTCTCGATACTCGTATCGGAAAAATATCAGTTAAATCTTTATTTTTAAATAAAAAAATAATATCTGATACAATCCGTGTTTCCTAGTGAATGTCAAACTATTATGTTGTTACACATGTAACTAACTATGTCTTTTTTTGGATAGTACTGATGATGTTTTTTGGTATAATACTAATGATGTTCTTTTTGTATAATACTAAACTTAAGATGTATAACTTAAAATGTACTGGTGATTATTATTTTTTAGGACAATATTAATGAGACACAAATACTAAACTTAGTATTAATGATGTTAGTTTATGATAATTAGGGTCCGTTTGATCTGCAAAATGAAAGTACTGGACAGAACAGTACAGGACAATACAAGGCAGAACAACACAGGACAAACATTTACGATATTAAACAAAATTTGTCTTGTATGATATTTGATGGAAAACTTGTTATTTTGGTGATTTCGAAAAGTTGTGCTGATGACAAAAAGTTGTCCCATGGTTCAGTGGGGGACAAGAATATCTGATTTTGTCCAGTCCCTTGACCCTCAGTTTGTCCAGTACCAGTGACAGTTTTCAAATCAAACACAGTACAACAGAAGTTGTCCTGTCCAGTCCCCTGTTTTTTAGCAGATCAAACGCACCCTTAATATTTTTTGTCTTTGTCACTGTTCTGAAGTCAATATGGTGTCCTACTATATAACAGGTTGTTAAGTATTTGGGTTTGTCCCAAAATTCTAGTATAAAAATGAATGCTTTATGTTTTTAATTGGTCAGCTGCAGGACCTATATAATTGTCTGCTATTGCTACAAGATGAGTTTGTTAAATAGACATGATGTCATGACTATTATATGTTTTTTGAGCTATTATATATCTTTAGTTAGGACTGAGGAGCCCTAGTATGTTGATCCTCAAACTGTTTTGCTTTTGTGCAAGCTTATTGGCTTGTTTGTACTTCTTGTACAATGAACTATTGACGTTTATAATAATAATAATTTTTTGTCTTTCAAAAAACAACTATCATTATTAATATTATTGATTTTAGTTATATTTATATATTGTGCATTTATATATTTAATTTTAAAATTAATTTTTAAATAACGTATCGCGCCAGTATCAGATTTGAATTTTTTTAAATTTTCACGTATCGGTGTATCGGTATCGTATCCGTATCGTGTCGCGTATCGGGGCTTCATAGATGAGGAGTGACAATCCAATTTCTAGAAGATTAACAGTGTTAATAAAAAAAATAAATGGTCATGCTAAACAGTGCCCCCGGGCAATGGTTAAGCATAACAAGAAAGGAAATAAAATAAAAATTTAATATTGAGAAAACAACTTTTTACATTTTTAATGTGTTGAATGCACACATTTCAAAAAAAAATTTCTATTTTAATATGCTTAACCATTGCCCCGAGGGCACTGTTTAGTATTTTCCAAAAATAAATAATAAAAACGAAAGAAGATAAATTTGTCTCCAACTTGAATTACCCGTAGCCAAGTAATAATGCATTAAAAAGAAGGGGTGATGTGACTCAAATAGACAACAAGAGTGTGTTTGAAAGAGTGTCTTATATGGGAATTTGAATCCTCTTTTTCAATGAATTTTCTCCCACTCTCTATTATTTATTGATCTGTGTCTATTTCTCTTTTATATTTTCTCTCTCATTTTCTTTTTTATTATTTTTTAATTGATTTTCTCTCTCTTCTTACACTTGTATTGTATCTTTGAAGGAGAGAGAAGAAGGGAAAGAGATAATCCAACCTGGTTCTTGTTGGTGGATGTGATTCTAATATTCCTCAATAAACAATAGTTAATGGGACAATTTTATAAAAGGGTATGCTAATCGGTGCTCCCGAAACATTGGTTAAGGATATCCAAAAAAAAGTTTTAAATTGAAAATAATACTTTTTAGACTTTTGAGGAATTGACTGGTCAAACTCCAATGTTATATTACTATATTTGTTTCCTTTATAAAATTATTATATCAACTCATTTATTTGTTTTTCGTAATCTATCTATAGTATGTAACAATTTAACAACCTTAATGACACATATTTTAGAAGTAGCATATAGTATTGACCTATACCAACCTCCTCAAAGCACCACACACAAGTCGACTTATGTGTTATGCATTCCGTAAATAAAACAGGGCAGTTCACCTCAAAAAAATCAAATCATATAACAGTTTCACCTTTGAATAATAATAATAATAATAATAATAATAATAATAATAACTATATTCCCATAAATGATCTAGAAAAATGAACCTTTTTTTTTTACATAAACAGGGTTTCATGCTTCTCAATCTCAACCCACTAAAAAGATAGATTAATCGAAAAGATTAACTGAAAAGAGTGAGAAAATTAAACAAAATCATAGATTGACAACAATTGAAAGGTACCGTGAAAACTTTCAATTAATTGTTTTTTACGGCGTCGACCTGTTTTGCTCCAACGGAGAAGAACTCAATGATCACTTCAAGTGGCATGCCTTTGGTTTCTGGAACTTTCAAGAAGACAAACACCCAAGCTATGAAGCACACAATTGCATACAAACCAAAAACACCACCAAGACCCATAGAATTCAACATAACAGGGAGTGAATATGTGACAATGATGTCGCATATCCAAAAGGTAAGAGCACATATGGCAATGCAAAGACCACGAACTCGAGTTGGGAAGATCTCAGCACAAAGTATATTGGGAATTGGACCAAATCCCATGACAAAGAAACAAAAATAGACAACAACGCTAATGGTTGAGATTGATGCATTTGCAGTGCTGCCCAAATCCACAAGACTCCCTAGGACTAATATGAGAAGAGATACTATCAAGATAGGGATTGTAGTGAGCAGTAAAGTCCTGCAAGAATTTTAAAAAATAGAGTAAGCAAATAATCCAATAATATTCAGCACTCATGTTCTACATGTATTTACCTTATTATGAACCAAGAGTTATAGGGTGAACAAGTAAAACACATTAGCTAGTAATATAACACATTAGCTACTAATATAAATAGAAAATGGTAAAAGGCGAGATGAATACCTTCTACCAGAAATATCCATGAGCCTCATGGCAATAGCTATACTAGGAAGCATCAACAAGGTTGTCACTGCACTAATTAGAAAAGATGATGAAGTAGAACTAAGTCCCAGGTTTGAAAGAAGAAAACCAACACCTGCCTGTTCTAGAATTTGTGGTGTATAGTAGAGAACTCCATTTATACCAGAGAACTGCATTGATTCAAAGAGGAGATAAATGTTGGTCCAACATTAAATTTAGTCGGTAATATAGTCAACCGTCAAATATTGGTTAAAATAGGAAACATAAAACATTTGAGACACTAAAAACATTTTATTACCTGCTGAAGAATTTGAAGTCCCACCCCTACAAACAGTGCATGCTTCACCCCCGGTTCAAAAAGATCATTCCAACTTGGCCCTTTTGCAGTTGTTTCAGATGGATGAACCATAACAGGTCCAACTGGATGTTGATGCATGAGCTCTTTGTTATAAAGAGCCGGTTGACTCACAAGAGCAGCTGCTTGTACAGCCTCACCATTTATTGGAATATCACTGCCAACAAGTGAAACAACAGATCCGCGTCTAGATCCAGAACCACCTTCTTGGTGTAAATATATTCTCTTGAAACCACCTTCCTTCTTTCCATCTGGACCCTCCTGTTCAGACCATTTCCAAGCTAATTGCCAACCACCACCAATTCCAGCACTCCCAACAGGTTCTCCTGCATTCCCTTGTAAAATACTACTTTGCCTTATGTTTGAAAGGCTGCCTTGGGCAGGAGGAGGCATGTCCTTATCCATACTAGTTGTTTGACGTGAAATTAATGGACTCTGCAAATTGTCATCAGAATCACCGGCAGCAGCATCAGAGATATAGTCATCACCTTCTCTAGCAAGGCTTTCTTCATCCCAATCTTCATTTTTTGGTTGATTTCCCCCGATACTAAACATGCTTCCAAAGTGTGGGAAAAGAGCGCTTCCCATTCTTGTTTCTGGGAGCTTCTCATGAACACTACCAAATAGGGTCACCAAAGGGTCCACTAGACCACTCGGATTTGCCATGCTTCCCTTCCTAGATATAAGGCCAACAGAACTTTGTCCGGTGACAGGTCTGGCAACCCAAGATTGGCCATGTTCAGGCCCGTACAATTTTATATGATCTTTACTTGTAGATGGATCCTCTTCTTCACCTAATTCATTAGCTGGACCTATCATGTACTCTTCTATGGATGTATCACCCCCGACTCCAAGACCCTCAACCAGTAAAGCCATCTCACCTATTTATGCTCAATGAGAATTATTATAATCAAAATCATGCATGTAAAAAATCATAAAATAATATAGGAAAAATAATTAAGAAAAAACACAAAACTAACCAGCAACATCTTCGCATCCACGAAGGCCCTGCAAAACTTTTTTAGCTTCAAGCATTCGACCTTTACTAACAAGCCATCTTGGAGACTCCGGCAATAACAATAGTGTTAGTGCAAAATAAATAAGAGATGGGATTGAAAGAACACCCAACATGAGTCTCCAACTTGGTGTCTTGGTTAGTGACATCCCAAACACCATACAATAAGATAAAAACATACCAGCAGAACCAGTGAACTGTGGAAGTGTATTGAGTGATCCCCTAATCTCAGGAGGAGCTATCTCAGATATATAAAGAGGTACCAAGGTAACTGCCAAACCAATTCCCAACCCATCTAAAAGTCTTGCAAAGAGCAGTATATAAACATTTGGTGACCAAAACATTACAAGAGAACTAACAAAATATAGGAGGGAAGAGATAATCAACATAGGGCGTCGTCCAAACAAGTCTGATAGGGCTCCAGAGCATGTAGTAACCACAGTGGCTCCAATAAGTGACATAGCTACAATTAGACCTTCAACTGTGGGTTCACTTTCTAATTGAAATTCTCTCTTTATGTATAAAATAGACCCTACACAAAATAAAGAAAGAAATATGGTTAGATCAGCTGATTTGAATACATCATATTTAGATGGAAACATTACGTACCTGCAATAGTTGCATTATCCCATCCTTGCAATAAATTTCCAATAGCAGCGGCAACAGCAACAATAACAGCTCCACTCATTGTTTCAAATAGTTTCGCAATCAATCAACTAACAAATAAGGTCGTTGTAATAATATATAAGTCAACCATTGTAATAACATACACATTCAGGGTCCTAAATCTTACCTATGTTAAATATGAATCACAAATAGGGAGCAAAAATCCAATCCAATATTCCATTTCCATACCTAATTGAAACGACAACTATGTTTTGAGCGTCAATATATAGTAGTTTCAGATGTAGAAAAAGGATATGGATCACTCAATCATTGCAACTTGTGTAGGAAGTATGATGAGATCATGAGGCTGAGCTCCTTCCTTCTTTTTTGGTTATTCTATGCTTTCTTCTTTCTTACAAAAAATATATATTGATAATACAAATGTAATAATAATACTAGAGTGCATGCATGCATGCAGTGTTAGACAATGAAAGGTGTAGAAAAAACTAGACGAGTAAGCGATCCTATTTGCCGGGTTGAAAAGTAGTAAAACAAGTAATAAGGAAAAAAAAAATGTAGCTCCCTATTTTTTTTGCAACAGAGCCTCGCTGGTGGACACTTGCTCCCTATTGCTCTCTCACCCATTGCGGAATTCAGTTATATTATGTGTCAAACAAATAGGTAAAAACATCATTAAGATAACACATATAAGGCTTCCATAAAAGTAGTAAACCAAATTAATTTCCAAAATTCCAATTAATCATTTATTTCCATATAGGAAGCCAAGAACATCCCTAATAGAGATAGTTTTAGTCAATGATATTTGGTAACAATTTAATACTCTCATTAAAATCCAATTCATAGAGTACTTATTTTCAAACCAAGTTGCTTGGGCTCCAGTGGCAAGGAGCTCCTTCCAAGGACGTGCCCGGGGAATACCGGGTTCGATTCCCAGGGGAAACAAACGCTTGGCCAGTGCGCGTGCCTCTACGCACGAGCCGAATTAGTCGTCCACCTTTGGTGGGTCGGAACCGGTGCGAAAGCAAAAAAAAAAAAGTACTTATTTTCACGTGCAAGTTACGATTAAATGGTTGTGACTTGGGACACTTATTATGAAAATAAAATTCATCTAACAAATGCATGCACATAATTACTTTTTACTACCGATCGTTAGTTGGTTCAGTGGTGATTGGCGCTGAACTTGGTAGGGAGGACCACAGTTCGATCCCCCGCAACTGCGATCGGGAGGGGGCTGAAACCACTTGATGCCAGAACTGACCCCCGAACCAGATTAAACTGGTGGTGAAAACCAAAAAAAATAATTACTTTTTACTTCGCTTAGAAAAAATTGATAAGTTTTTTAAGGTATATTCATAATTACATTAATAATTTTTAAAACACATAATGTATCTCCTGTATGTTTTAAAAAATCACTTATTATCCAAAAAGAAAGCAATGACCCATTGTGACATTTGAGTAATGTTACACCGCTCATAACACTTTAACAAATACAAATTTTACAAAATTTACTGTTGAATTATATATATACTCCATCCGTCCCTAATTATAATCACCCTTTCAAAGATAAAATTTGTCCCTAATTAAATATAAACTCTTTTTCAATTTTCTAGACACATTTATTATTATTTTTTCAAACATATCCTTACTCTGCATTGAAATATGAAAAGTCAACTACAAATACATCTTTTTACCAAGAACAATTTAATAATCGTGATACCCAAAAAGTACACATTAATTACACTGCTAATTTTTCTTAATATGCATGGAAAATTTCGATAGGAGCTTATAATAAGGGACAAAGGAAGTATATTTTTAAGTTTTCAATTCACATATGACTTCTATATTGTATTAGTATATGTTGAATTCTTTGTTACCCAACTTAATTACATTGTTGGGTATTGGTGCATCTAGGCAAAATCCATTTAAAATATAATTTTTTTAAATATAAATTAATATAAAAATATAACATGATATTGAATTTTTGCCAAGAGTGTACGGATATCCACCGAGATCGACACGGATTAGTCATAATCCGTTGGTTGTTGCCAATTTGATTGAAAAATTAATTAATCAAGGGAACAAAAAGGACTTTTTTTTTACTTTAATCATTTCCTTAAACTTTATACTTACAGATCCCGAACGGAATTTTGCAAAATAGGAGGACAAATATGTAAGTAATATGGAAAAAATAAATAGCACTCGAGATTATAGGCTTCTGTATCCGAGCCTATTGGTGATTTTATAAGTTGAGTATTGTAGTGTTAACCTATTAAATTTATGCAATTAGGCACTGCCACATTATCTATGACAAAATCACATCAGCAAAATTATTCACCTCGAAATGAAATAGATGGAACAATTTTTTTAAAAATAATTAAAACCTGGAAGCAAATCTTTAAAATTGGGGGGGCAAAACTCTTTTTTTTTCTTCCTAAATTGGGAACAAAAAATACATTAAAGCCAAGTAAAATTGGGAACAAAAAACTTCTTTCATGGACTGACGTTACAAAAATTGTTACATGCGGCATCCTACATATGGACCGTCATGTCAGACTTTTCTCAACCAAATATTTTTTTTTGAATCGGCTAAATTTTATTAATGAACAATTCCCCAAACAAGAAGTATAAAGAATTGTTGAAACATACATCGAGAGACAAAGTGATTTAAAACACTTTAACCAATCAAAAAGTACACCAAACAACACCCCAATTCACTCCTTACAGTACATCAATTGAAATACACTAATGACCACCAACCCAACCCACAGAGACGCCACTAGACACTAACTTCCGAACTCGAATCAAAATTACTCGGCCCATCAGAATCCAAAAAGCAACTCCTTAAGTCGAAAGTTGGTGGACGCCAGTAGAAAGCTAACAGTCAACACCAATGCGGTAGAGTTCTGCCAAATACTCGAATCAAAATTTCTCAACCAAATATTAATCTAACTTAATTTATGATTTATGTTAATTATTTTAAAAACAGATATTAAAAAGGTCAATTTTAGTGTTCTTCTTCCTCTACAAACTTGTCACGAATCCTTCTTCTTCCTTCACATGCGTCCATCATCATCAAACCTAGAAAAAATATTTTAAAAAAAAATTGAAAAACTTTCCACAAACAACAATCCAAAATCCCAATTAGTTTCCCTTTCTTTCCATCTCACAACAAATATTTTGATGCACTCCCTGTCACTCTATATCTCACCCCATCAATCACACAATATCAATTTGTCTATAGACCCTTTCTCATATATGAACTTCCTCCATGAACCACAACACGAACAACAACTCTCAAAAGTCTCCACAAACAACAAACCAGTTCATATGAATGATCAAAATCCAATCTTGTTTCTCCAATTCACCATTAAAAGGAATAAAATTCATAAACCCAACAACATGATGTATCATCTATTACTTTGTTGATTATAGGTGTTTTGTTCATAAGCTCAAGCTGAGCTTAAACATAGGCTCTAGTTGAGCCTATTGCATGGGTAGGCGAAAGTTTCCTGGCTAAGCGAAGTTTTCCTAACTGTTTAGCTAGTTAATTAGTTAGGCATGACAATTACAGTTTGATAAGTTTGTTTTAAGTCTATATAATAGCTTTTGTACTTGTTATGTTTACAGTAGAGAATCGTAAAATTTGCTTCTTTCCCAATTAATCTTCATCTCTCTCATTGCAAAACCATAACTTCACCATTTTTCAATCCTAAGCACCAACATAATTTGCATTAAGAGCCTGGTTTTCGTATTCAAGATTGAAGAAAGATTGCTGCATTTGTGAAAGATGGCTGCATCAACATCACGCAATGGTGAATTCACAATTCATCTACCAATCTTCGATATAAAGAATTATGATCAATGGGTTGCAAAAATGAAGGTGATATTCAATTTTCAAGATGTGCTTGAAATTGTGAATGATGGAATTGCTGCATTAATTGCCAAGAAACCCAAACGATGATCAGAATGCTGCACACAAAGATTCAAAGAAGAAGAATTGTAAAGCTTTGTTCGTCATTCATCAATGTCTATATGCAGACATATTTTAGAAGATTGTGCATTGTGAAAATGCAAAAGAAGCTTGGGATACTTTGGCCATAAATTATGGAGGCGATAAGAAATTGAAGAAGGTTAGATTACAAGATTTGAGAAGACAATATAAACTCCTGCAAATGACTGAAACTGAAACCATTAGTCAATACTTTGTGAGGATAACAAGTTTGACAAATCAATTGGTGAAACCATATATGGTTTGATGAATATAAAGAAGGTGTTGAGGACATTAACTCCAAAGTTTGATCACACAATGGTTGCTAAAGAAGAATCAACGAGTCTTGATGAGTTGAAGTTTGAAGAACTTCAAGCCCCACTTGAAGCCCACGAACTGAGATTAACAAAAAGAAGCAAGAACAATAGTAAGCAAGGTGAAGAATCATCTGATCAAGTTTTGCAGGATCAGTACAACAAAGAAGGGAAAATTCAAGAAATGAAAGGGAAAGAATGAAAATTCAAAGAATTCAAATGAAGGTAATAGCAAAAAACCAAGATTCAACTCAGCAAGATAATGGCAATGGTGAGAAGAAGAAATTCAACAAGAAGGAAATCCAATGCTATGATTGTTCATAGAGATCATAATTTTTCATTTTGCAGTTGAATGCAGATCAAAGAAGGTGCCTAGAGACAAGACTGATGAAGCCAAGTTTGTTCATGACAAGGAGGATGATGATATAGAAGGTCTATGTTTATGGTTGCCATCAAGGAATAAGATGATGATGATGATGATCAATGTTATCTAGACACAGGTTGCTTAAACCACATGAGTGGGAAGAGAACTTGGTTCTATGAATTAGATGAAACTGTCAATAAAAGGATAAGATTTGCTGGTGACAGCAGTGTTAGAGCATAAGCATATGGAAGATTAAAATTCAGAATAAAGATGGAAGAGATGCACTAAACTATGATGTTCTTTATGTTCCAACCATGAAGAGTAATCTCATAAGCATTGATCAATTACTAGAGAAGAATTATGTTGTGAAGATATAAGACAACGTCTTAAGAGTTTTTGATAGAAAGATGAGACTAATTTTGAAGGCTCCAATGACAAAGCAAAGGACAATCAAAATCGAATTCAATGTTATTGAAGGTAATCGCCTCTTAACCACTGCCAGCGATGAAGACTAGATATGGCACTAAAGGTACAAACTTGAAAGAAGGAAGAGAAAGTGTGGCCTTGGGAAATAAATTGGAAACGACGAAGCCTTCAGTGCCGATCCGGAACACTGCCATTAAAGTTTTGCTCAGATTTCGCCGCCACACCGAATTCGAAAAAGATGGAAATATAGTAGCAACAAGGTGCGTCATGGCTTCTCACCTTAAGGAAGATGATTGAAGGGAGAAGAGACCGCAGAAAGAAATATGGGTTATGATAAGACAAAAGAAGTTAAAAAGAAATATGAGTTTTCTCAATTATTTTTTATAATAAATAATAAATAATTAACATTAAGATAGTTTTTTAAAGTTATGATCTGATGCGGAAATACAAGGTGGACTCCAAATATTTAAAATGGTCCAGATTGTCACGTGAATTTTCGTTAGTTAAGATTTTTTTAAGTCGAAAATCAAAATTTGTCATAAAAAATAGGAACTAGAAATATATTTAAGTTAAAACTAAATAAATTATATTCACAAAGGATTAAAAGCAAAAATATAGTTGTTCATAAGCACTAGTTTAATTAATAAAAAATACCAAAATTGTCAGGGCAAATGTCATATTGAGAGTTGGAACCCAACTTTTCTATTTGGCGTGAGTTTATAATATTTTTTCATTTCTTCTATTTTTTTTATTTGACAATATCATTTCTTCTATTAAAGAAAAGCAAAAATATAGTTTTTGCGATCAATTAATATTTTTGACTAATAAAAACATAAAATAATAGTATATTTTAGAGAGAGAGAATAGGTCATTCTTGTGTTAGCAGTTTTAACCCCTTTCGCTAGAAAAGAAAAGTAAAGAAGAAACCAGATTTACAGAAACAGCAAGCAGCTGCAACTACGAGAGAGCGTTCGCAGAGGAAGTGCTTCTCTCATTCTGGATTGTTTGTTTCGTGGTAGTAGTTGGGCGCAGGAAACTTTGCGAAAACAACAGTACTGTTCTTTCCATTTTTATAATTGAGTTATGAAATCCATTCCTATTATGTTTTATATTTATTATTACTTTATTATCTCATTAGTTCAGTAGTTTAGCAATCGGTATTTTGGTTGATCTTTTCTCTTGTTTTATTATTATTATTTTATTTATGCCACTACATTTGACTGATTGTTAGGTTTTGTATACAATTTGTTAGGGTTTGTTTGTTTGTATTCAGTGTGAGTGATTTCTTAGGTATTTCGGTTGATCATTTCACTCTTTCTAAACAGTTTCTAGGTAATTTTATCAGGATGATTCAACCTTGACAAACAGAAAGACTACAGAGTGAGTATGGATGTCAGTGGCAATTCTCTCCCGTCTGCACCTGATGGGGTAAAGAGAAAAGTATGCTATTTCTATGATCCAGATGTTGGTAATTATTATTATGGGCAAGGTCATCCCATGAAGCCACATCGTATCCGGATGACACATGCCCTTCTTGCCCACTATGGATTGCTTCAGCACATGCAGGTTCACAAGCCTTTTCCTGCTAGAGACAGGGACCTTTGCCGTTTTCACGCTGACGATTATGTTGCTTTTCTTCGAAGCATAACCCCTGAAACACAGCAGGATCATATGAGACAACTCAAACGCTTTAATGTTGGTGAAGATTGTCCTGTCTTTGATGGTCTATACTCTTTCTGTCAAACTTATGCTGGAGGTTCAGTTGGTGGTGCTGTCAAGTTGAATCATGATCAATGTGATATTGCTGTCAACTGGGCTGGTGGGCTGCATCATGCCAAGAAGTGCGAGGCCTCTGGGTTTTGCTATGTTAATGATATAGTCCTTGCAATCTTAGAACTTCTTAAACAGCACGAGGTTTGTCTATCTGCGGAATTCCTTTTGGTTTAATTTTTTCTTCATATTTCAGAGCTATATTCATTTTGTGCAATTGCCTGGATTTTTTATACTTTAACAATACTCTTTGGGATTGATTTTTGGTAAGTGGATAAGTTAATAACGAGGAAGTGTAGCTCATATTTGCATGCTATATACGAGAATAAAAGAGTCTTTTTCTCTTTGATATTATTCTGTCAGATCCTTCTGGAAACTCATTCACAGGGGCAAGGCTAAATTTAATGAAAACACAAACCACTTAAAGTTCTAAAAAAATGTTACTTTTATTGCTATCTCCTTTCGTTGTCTATTATCAATTACAACAGGATGTCATTGTTAGTATCTTTTACCACATTAACATTATTCAGGTTAGCATTAATACATTTGACTTCTCATAATGAACAAAGAGATGAACGAGAGTGTAGAGTGCAACCGAGCATTGAATAGAAGTGCGGCAAATGTGATGCTGCAGCTTTCTTTTAGGGTTTTCCACCCATTGGCCTAACTTTTCATGGTCATTTTTTTAAAAGAATATTTTTGGTGGATATTTCTGCAATGGTTGCCATCAGTGCCTATGGTACCCTGTGAGTGGTGGCTGCCATGGCCCTCCATGACAAACCATCCACACTGTTCTCCTCCTAGAATCCTCCACGTCCATGCTGTGGTGGGAATTTAACCACACTGGTTCTATGCTTAGGTAGTTGCATGCATGTAAGTTTTGAACTAAATTTATTGCTTATAGAGAAAACATAGTTTGACAGAGAAACGAAAGAGAAGTTACCAAACTATTTAGTGTTAACTCATAAAGCTGTTGGAATTTAACCATTAAAAGTGTTGCCTCAATTTGGTACCATACTGTTTCAAAATGAAAGAATGGACACCTATTTGTATTTCTCCACAACGATTTTGTTTGTTCAATTCAATCAGTGACCGACATATGTGACTACAGTACTTCCTACTCATATTCAATAGGTATAAAATAATTAGAGGATTGCTGTTTTATCGTGTTAATTGTACAATTTTATATTTACCGAAAAATGGGAATCTAGTTAAGCCTGTTTTTTTGAGCAGTAGGGAAAATGAGTTGCATAGTTTAGTTATGTAGCACACACACAACAAGCCAAAAACCATTTATGAGGTTTATTATGGATTAATTTTTTTTCTCTATAATGGAATATTAGGCTTTATCGCTTGATGATTTTGCTCAAAACCAAATCAACGTTGTTGCACCAATTGATAGAATCGTATACTTTATGCTCATCTAGGTGCTAAAGCTTGAGCTTTAGTCACTGGAATATTCAGAAACACTACGAGTGCATAAACTGTAGAAATTTGATTTGGGTGGTGAAAGTGTTAATGTTTTGAACTTCTCAAGTGTGTTTGCATACTGTTGTTTCAGTTCATTTTTTAAAATGCTAGTGTTACATTTGTTGCAGCGTGTTCTGTATGTGGATATTGATATCCACCATGGAGATGGTGTGGAGGAAGCTTTCTACACTACTGACAGAGTCATGACCGTTTCTTTCCATAAATTTGGTGATTATTTTCCTGGTACCGGTGACTTGCGTGATATTGGATATGGAAAGGGAAAATACTACTCTCTTAATGTCCCACTTGACGATGGCATTGATGATGAGAGTTATCATTTGTTGTTCAAACCTTTAATCGGCAAAGTAATGGAAGTCTTTAGGCCCGGTGCAGTAGTTCTCCAGTGTGGTGCAGACTCTTTATCTGGAGATAGGTTGGGATGTTTTAATCTTTCAATTAGGGGTCATGCAGAGTGTGTCAGATACATGAGATCATTCAATGTTCCGCTCTTGCTACTAGGTGGTGGCGGCTACACCATTCGGAATGTTGCCCGCTGTTGGTGCTATGAGGTAAAACATTGTTTGTCATTTATTTAATGTGAGGTCACTAATATAAGGTAGCTTGGTCTATTTATAGGGCTACCAGACACCTGAGTCATGGTGCCAAAATATATAGTGGAATTATAATATTGAAATTTCAATATTTTCTACATCTTTCGTGTTAATTATAAAAAATGCTAAACATGAGGTAACTCATTATGTAAAACAAGTAATGATGTTTAAGAAGTCAATGACTGTGTTATTGTTTCCTTTTACTAGTCTTGAATTATAAAATATAAATTGAGATATTATTAAAGCCTCTCAATATGCAATGTGACTTGTCATGTAATTATATCTCACTTCTCAGTTTGTTCATCGTTTTCTAATACTTGTTTATAATTTTAATTATTCTTATGTATAGACTTTCATCCAAGTACATAAAATTTTATGTGTTATTTGTTAAGGCAGACAGGAGTTGCTCTTGGAATAGAAGTCGATGACAAAATGCCAGAGCATGAGTATTATGAATATTTCGGTCCAGATTATACCCTTCATGTTGCCCCAAGTAACATGGAAAACAAAAATACTCGACATTTACTTGATAATATCCGATCTAAGCTACTTGAGAATCTTTCAAAACTGCAGCATGCTCCCAGCGTTCAATTTCAGGAAAGGCCTCCTGATTCTGATCTCGGAGAGGTAAATTATTTAACTATGTTTTTCCCAGTTATCTTTTTTTCGAAATGGCCAAAGTTAGTGATTAATTTTTCTCCTTCACCTAAGTTTGAACCCGGGTTCTCCAATTCCTTTAACTCTTAGTTCAAACTAGTTGAGCTTCCCCCACCCACCAATTGTTATCTTTATTTCACACATGCTTGTTTTCAGCAAAAGATAAGAGCCTATTTTGTGCAAATACGTTCTGTTCTTATTTTCTTTGTTTCCTGTTTTCATAATAACTTTTTTTTTTGTTGATAAACTGGAGGGACTAAGCCCAAAAGAAAGGTTTTCAAAATAACTTTTGTTTTCATTGATTCTTATAAAAATATTTGAATACAGGAAAACAAAACAGAATAACATTTTTTACTTAAAATTGAAATGTAGAAATAATAACAGAATATGTTTGCAAAGCAAACTGGCCCTCAGAATTTCTTTTAGAAAGCACTTATGCTCAAGCTAACCACATATAGGGATTGAAAAAAGAATTTTTATTTTAACTGTATTATCCGATGCAAAAGAGAAACTATTAAGAAAGATCTAGAGATTAATGAGTTGGATAGAAATATGGTATATGATAGAACATTATGGTATTGTCTGATATATGCAGCCGACCCCACTTAGTGGTATAGTGCTTGGTTGTTGTTGTATCCGATGCAGTAGGAGCTACTTGAACACTTTACAGGAAAAAAGATCTCTATACCAGAGCTAACGACTCCTTCAGGGAATAATTCTGTGTCAGTAGTCCTATACTCAGGTGTAATGCGACTAACTGCTCTTCCCTCACCTTCCTTATTCCTAAATTCCCTTCCTTAATGGTTTCTTCTACACTACTCGACACATCACTAACTCTCCTTCGGTCCCCACCTTCTTGATCCTAGAGTTATATGATAGGAACCAAATTAAATAGAAGAACTGAATGGTATTTACCAATGTTTTAAAAACCAGACCAGATAACAAACCGGTGAGAGTTTCGGGTCACGGTTCAACTGTGGTTGAACCGGATTATTAATAAATAGATAAATTAGTAAAATAAATGTTCACAAAAAAGCAATTTTTTCACTAAGCCCAATAATAACTAGCAAAAAGAAAAAGAGGCCCAATAAGGCTCACACTCACACTTACACTAGCCCAAAATTAAAGAAACCTGAAACATAAGAGACAAAGAAGGTGATGTTAGCAGCTTATGTGGCTATGAGCTTTTTGTTTGACTCACAAACACAGCCTTTCTACTTCAATTCGTGTGTCTTTTTTGTTTAATATCTAAGAAATCAAGGTTACGAATAGTAAGATCAAGATGTGGAGTCCATCTTTCAAGGGTGGAACTGGTTTGGACGAGCTTCTGCTACCAACAAATATACAAAGATGTGAATCTATCTATCCTTTTCTAATAGAAAACATGATAATCACAAAAAGGAATAACACAAATGAATGGATAAAGGAATTGTATTATTGAGTGTATCATAAACTCAGCTAGGAATTGAAATTACAAAGCTGCCAAGAGCCAGGCTCCTACAGAGAATCTAGAGCTCTCTGCATATCAAACTTCTAACAACTTTCTGGATAATCCTCCCCTCACTCCCCTTTCCTTACAAAATGCATATTCCCTTTTCTTTCGCTCATTCTGTTGCACCTACTGCCACCTCAGAATGGCCCTTGACTTTCTTACCCTTCACATATACTCTCCACACTTTGGGCTTTGTGTTCATTTCCACATCTAAGCCCACTTCTCTATCATTTTCTCTCCCTCTGAACTGCTTCATCCCCTTCTCCTCCCTCCGGTCTGCTTTTTCCTCGGCGATTGATAAGTTTTAAGCGAAAATAATTCTGTGAAACGTTTTTTTTTACCAAGTGGTTTTCTTAAACCGGTTCCACGGTTCGTCCGATTTTCATCTGGTTTTAACGGTTTTTTAGTGGTTTATCTGGCCAGCGGTTTTCAAGGCCTAACTGGACCAGACTCATTCCCGGTTCACGGTTCAACTGGCCGGTCCGGTTTTAAAAACATTAGTATATATACTGAAATTTTCCCTAACTTTTCTTAACTATATTATGACTTTCACCATTCTGTTTGAACTCGTTCCCTTTTCGCAATTCTCCAGGAAGTTGAAGATCATGATGATAGAGACGAGCATTGGGATCCAGACTCTGAGATGGATGTTGATGTTGAACGGTATTTTACTTTATAACTGTATACTAAATTTACTTATAATTTGTATCATATGATCACTGTATCCTTTACCTCATTTATCAGTGATATTCTCCCAAGCAAAGTAAAGAGAGAAATTGTTGAACCTCAGCTCAATGATCTGGTATGTGTATTTATCTTTTGAAGTATTTTATTACTTGAGAGTCTAATATTTGTAGAATATATGATGTGTGTTCTTAGGAATTGTATATAAATCTACTTGCCTTTACAACATTTTGAGACAAATATTTAGAATTAAATTTGATATGGTCTTGGTTACTTTAATGTTATAATCATACTATTTAATCAATAGGACGTTCCTTTGTCAGCGCACTCTTCAAATAAATTAACCATTATCCTATAGGAAATTCATCTGGCCTATTAATTTCAAAACCCCACATGATTTTTTTGCAGTGCTCAGTTCCATTTAATTTTGTTCATTTTTTAATCTTGTACAACTTACCGCTAGAGAGAAGGGAAAGGGAAAACCCTGTTCGCAGAGAGAAGAAATACTTCTATCCTTCCTCGTTCCTTCGCAAATACTCCCTCCGGTCTCATATATAAGCAACGAAAAAAATATTTCACACCCTTTAAGCATGGTAGTTGAGCTCATTTAATTTTCTATATAATCTCCATTTAAAGTGTTATTGGAAACATTAATTGAAGGGTAATTTCAGAATAATAGCAATAAATATGGTATAAATATAGTCAACACTTGCTTATATTTTAGACCAACAAAAGTGACTTTTTTGTTGCTTATATTAGAGACCGGAGGGAGTATGTATTAACTATTAATTTTTTAGTAGATTTAGAAGCCATAAAATACTGGCTATTTCTTACAGAGGGAACTAAAATGATTAGTTTAAACCCACTATTCATGCAACCCACTTTATAACGATTGAGCAGAATACGTTCTTTAACAAATATTATATGTCAAATCATGTTAGACTGAAAAACTTAGTGCAATCCGCTTTGTAACAATTAAGTAGTCTAGCAATTTTTTGTATACCTTTGTGTGGGATCAAGTCTATGGTGAAAGTAAGAAGCAGACTTTTCCTTGACTGAAGTGATTTTTGTTAAAATGATTTTTTGTTTTTTCATTCCAATAGCAGTCTGTCTTTTTAAAGGTTACAGCTAATGAGAATCCTAATCAAACTCTTATGACTGATAAGCATAACGTTTTGCAGAAGTGCATTTATGGCTTCTAACTTTTAAAAGAAGAAATAGTCCAAATCTTTATCCATATAATATCACTCCCGTCCTCAACCTTGAGCTTGTCTATTGAGAAAAATCCAAGTCCCCATAGAAAAGATACAAGGCCTGTTAATTGTTTATAAAGAGAGATACCTCTGACCTCAAACCAGTTTTGTAAGAATAAATTAGTCCCAATATCAAAACCTAATATGGTACCAGAGCCTATCAACCAGGCCATCCACCATTTATTAGGGCCGACCCAACATGTTTAGAGGTAAATAAAATTTTATAGTGAGGCCTTTTAAAGTTTAAAAAATTTAAGGCTTATAAAATTAAAAAGTAAATCAAATTTGGCTAATTCCAATTTCCAAAGTTCAATTGAACCAAGGTCAAGGAGAATGTGAGGCATTCATATTGACCAACTGAGCTAGGCAAACATCTATGCTGAATTTGTCATGTTATATATTTATAACTAAATTTAATTTTTTTGTGGCATTTTTTGTGCCATTTTTTTTTGGCCTAAAGCCCTAGTTTGACCTTGCCATGTGATAGAAATGTGAATCAAGTGGGCCTTGATGTTGGCCCTAAGCCTAAGTTTTGGAGGGTGTATGAAAGAAAGCGTGTAAGAAGGATCTAGAATGATGAGGTGGCAGGTATCATGCATGGGATGCATGAACTATGTGATGCTGAGTCTTATTTATAGTTGGTTAGAGGAGAGAGACTCCTTAGCTAAGTTGATTGTTAGCATTGGATTCACATTACGTGAATTGAGGAGCATTGGATTCACATTACGTGAATTGAGGAGCACTTGCTCTCGAGGGCTGTTAGCTTGCTAATAGTTTGTTATCCTTGTTATTTTCATAAACTTGAAATTGTTCATCTGTTTCAATCAATATAATTACATGCCCATTTCTATCTTATTTTCATTCTTTGAGATCTAGAGTTCTATCACCATGTATATACACACACCAAACCCAATAGTGCTGGGCATGAGGGGGTTGTATTGTGAAAAACCGAAGTCCCACATAGAAAAGAGATAAGGCCTGATAATATTTATAAAGAGAGACACCCTCACCTTATAAGTTGCTGGGCATGAGGGGGTTGTGTTGGGAAAAACCGACGTCCCACATAGAAAAGAGATAAGGCCTGATAAGATTTATAAAGAGAGGCTCCCTTACCTTAGAAGTCCGTTTTCCAAGTATGAGTTAGGCCCAATATAAAAACCTAATAGTCTTCAAGCTCAAACATTGGATAAACTTCTTAGAAATTACCATACTGGATCACGTGTCACACGACCTTCTGACCCAAATTTGTCATCGGAAACCTCCTCTGGTGTCATGGGTTCAAAAAGTGTATCAAGACCAAGCTCAAATATAGGATACTGTTCCAGACTGGACTAAAGTCCAATACACCTAAGGCCCAAAGGCGGAAAGTCCTAATACATGCTACCAAGCATGTGATAATTACTCAAGGCAAGGGCAACCACGTTCTCTACAGCACATAGCCTCAGTCAATGAGAATGCAGCATAGTACTAAAACTGTACTATCCTCAGCCCCACTCACGTAGTGGAATTGCCACTCTCCATCCATACTCAACATAGTACTCAGTCTTTGCTATTTTCCCGCATTCTCTCCGATTGATCCTTTAGTCACTCCTCAAATCGCTAAGGAAAGATTTGCCACATTGGTTTAAAGATATCTACACAAGTGTGTATAGGATAATTCCATCTCCCAACTAATCTTCTTACCATCCTGGACCTGAAGGTTGAATGCTTGATTTTGCTCAAGTTTAGCATTTGGATCCATTGGAGTTTCAACAACATTTGCAATGTTAGGGATATCCATAGAAGACAACGAAGACAAACAAAATATGATAATAACATAACGTAACATAGTGAGCATAAGGGTTAGAATTTTCAAGTAGGCACAATATACCTTTATGAATAGGAAGATTAGAGTTAGAGTCAAAACAAGTGGAGAAGTAAGAGTCGGCAATAACCTCATGGGCAAGACAAAGTATGATAATAACACAAAGTAACATAGTGAGCAGAAGGGTTACAATTTACAAGTAGGCACAATATACCTTTATGAATGGGAAGATTAGAGTTAGAGTCAAAACAAGTGGAAAAGTAAGAGTCGGCAATAACCTCACGGGCAGGAGGATTAAGTTTAGGCCTACGGTGCCGGGCCGGCAAGAAAAACACTCAACGACGATAGACTTGCAAAAGACCAAAAGAAGTAGAATTATCTTGAACATGAGTCAGGCATGAATTATCTTAAACATAAACTTACACCAGGCAACCGTAGAGACCAGGAGAGTATATTGATGACCCTATTGGGGGCTGGATGCTCCAACATATATGGAATTAAAAGACCAAGCGTCTGTTTGATAAAATTAAGTTATAAGGCAGCTGATAAGCTATCTTTTAACTGATAGCTGAAAAGCTAGTAAAATAAAATTAAAGTGTTTGGTAAATTTAACTGTTGTAAGTATAAAATGACATAAAAGTACATGGGCAAGACAAAGTATGATAATAACACAAAGTAACATAGTGAGCAGAAGGGTTACAATTTACAAGTAGGCACAATATACCTTTATGAATGGGAAGATTAGAGTTAGAGTCAAAACAAGTGGAAAAGTAAGAGTCGGCAATAACCTCACGGGCAGGAGGATTAAGTTTAGGCCTACGGTGCCGGGCCGGCAAGAAAAACACTCAACGACGATAGACTTGCAAAAGACCAAAAGAAGTAGAATTATCTTGAACATGAGTCAGGCATGAATTATCTTAAACATTAACTTACACCAGGTAACCGTAGAGACCAGGAGAGTATATTGATAACCCTATTGGGGGCTGGATGCTCCAACATATATGGAATTAAAAGACCAAGCGTCTGTTTGATAAAATTAAGTTATAAGGTAGCTGATAAGCTATCTTTTAACTGATAGCTGAAAAGCTAGTAAAATAAAATTGAAGTGTTTGGTAAATTTAACTGTTGTAAGTATAAAATGACATAAAAGTACATGGTTATTTTATGTGATTGGGTAGTTATTGTTGTGATTGGGCAATTTTTTTATTAAAAAAAATAAAGAAATTAACATAATAAGGTTAAAATTGGAATGAAAGGTAAAAACTATTAGCTATAAACTCAAACGCTACTTGAAATAATATAACATCTAAAAAAGTTAAGCAAGTGAAAAAGCTTGTTACCAAAGATCTCTAATTTTATGAAACAAGTTTATAAGCTAATATAATAAGCTATAAGTTAGCTTATTTGTGTTACCAAACAGATACTAAATCATTTTTTAGTTTGTCCCCAATTGTTCCAATAGATCTAAATCTTTGATCATTGGTTGACGTTAACAAGATTCACATGTAGAGTTAATGATATAATTCAAATACACTGATGAAATTGTATCTAGTTTGTTGCTTCCTATCAAGGAATGCTCACGAAGATGGAGGAAAATCTCAACCAAAGGCTGAGATTCCCGAGTACACTTTGTATGATTTGAGAACTGTTTTGACATTAGAGTCTAGAGACACGATTATAGAGGCTCTGGCAGCAGCTTATGAGTAATTCCTCTATGAATTGCATTGTTTTGTGCAATCCTCAAACTGCTAATATACTCTGCGCCTCTGTTGAAAATTATTATATTAATTTACAAATAAATTCGTGGTATGGAAAATTATACAATTCATAATGCTGGCTTGCCATGTCAGGAGGACCTGAAAAGAACTAGAGAGCTCTCGAGGGCCTCCGATACTGCAGTAGTTGAAACAAGCATGAAGGTGAATTTCATAACATAAAATATAGATGCATAAAAATTAAATGTATGCAGATATAAGTATCACTATATTTTATTAGAAATATGGTTGCTGTAATTTCAAAACTTTGAAATTGGTTCTTGCAGGCTTTAGATATTTCTTCTCAGCTAGTTGATGAAGATATTGTGAAAGATGAAGAGAATACTGTGAATGATTTGGCCAGAGAGTGATTGATGAACTGTTTATTCAATAATCTTAATGTGATGTCGCATTTACCAAAATAATTGAGTCGTGGTTGTTGTTTGGTTCCATTGTCATCATTGCTTGCATGCCTAAAGCTAAATATCACATGACAAGTGGTTTCTTTATATTTTGTTATTATTATTATTAGTAAAATAGTAATAATTAGGTTATAATGTGCTATTGAATGAGGCTTATATTTTCTTGCACTGATATTTCTGTGTCCGTTTGTCTATCAAATAATTTACATAAAGGTGGAAAACTTCATAAAAGAAATATGAAAAAGAAAAATCAAATATTTCTTTTTTCCTTAAAATCTTAAAGCATCCATGACATCTAAGAAGTTCAACAGTTCCGGCATATAATTCTAATAATACAAATGAAAAAACATCCTAATGAGATATCAATCTCAAAGAAAAAACGGGGGATATGGCGAAATTGGTAGACGCTACGGACTTAATTAGATTGAGCCTTGGTATGGAAACTTACTAATGTAATATTGCTTAAGAGATTTAAGTAAAGTTTCGCTTAGACTAATATAATATTGGTAAATAAAAGAAAACTTTTTACGAATAGTTTTTTGTTGTTTTGCTGAGCGATTTAGTGAGAAAACCTTTTTTTTATAGATCTTCAAGTTTTTAAGTAACAAATAGGTTATTTAAGTTTATAATTTTTAACATATAAGTTATATTTTTTAAGTAATAGAGGATAACTGGAAGGACCTAGGTATTACGAATTATAAATTTAAAGGATATATATGGTATAAATGTAAAATTTAAAGGACATAAATTATGGGTGCATTTTTATATAAGCCATGTTCGAGGATCAATTTGGATGAGTTAGGGGATAAGACACATGATAGGGATGAAATTGGACTCGTATTCAGTAGGTACATGCAAAAAATATTCACAATGGATAGCATAAAAATTTGCATTTTAGGCACAAGTATGAGTAATTACTCAAACTCACTTAAACTCTCTACAACATCAGTAAAATCAAAACAAGATTATACGATTGAACTCAAAATCTTAATTTTTTTTAGTCAATTCAAAAGTTCAAGTTTATTATATTAGTAATAAATACAATATCATATCTAGAGAGACACTTCATTTTTATAATAATATATATTACCTATTTTCAGAAAAATGAAATTATAGTCCTTTTTTAAAAATCAATTTTTTATCCCCCAATTTTAATTTTTGTTGAGTTTTAGTCCCCACCTTATTTTGGAGTCAACTTTAGTGACATGAACTTATCATTAATGATATGGCAACACTAGGTGGACAAAATTGATATACACATCATTATTAATCTTTTTCATTCAACAATAACTATTATTTATTCATCATCATAAACATGGCACAATCATAATCACCATCATCAAAAACACCTCCACCACCAACAGTATTCGGAAAGGAGATGGTGGCAATGCTATGGGGTTCAGACTGGTACAACGTATAAGACAAATGTTGGAGCTTAATTGGGAAGTTAGCATAAGTTATACATACAGAGAAGCTAATAGATGTGCAGATGGTCTTGCAAATTTGGCATTCACTTTGTTAGAAGAGATAGAATATTATGATGTTTGTCCGGATCTTATTAAGGGCCTTTACGATGATGATGTATCCGGAGTCACAACTCCGCGTCTAGTTATTAACTCTTTCTTGGGCTTATGCCCTCTTATATTCCAAAAAAAAAAAAACACCTCCACCACCATATTCCTATCCTCAACAAATTCACATGCATACTTAAACTCATTACCCAAAATTTAACCTAAATTTCTACATCTTTGTTCGAACCCCTAACTTGTTGACCCTCTTTATCCAAGTTTATCCAAGTAAACTCATTGTAAATTTTATACCTACGTTGGTTTATCCAAGTTTCATTTTTTTGACCTAATTGCGGCGTTGGACGCGTTGGACGAGTAAAACCAATATAATATGGACGAGGCAAGTCGGAATGCTACGAAATTTTGTAGACCCGTTCTATGTATTTGATAATACTCTATGCAAAAAATGACCTGTAAATTCTATTCCTATGCCGCTTTATCCAAGTTTCAGTTTTTTTTATCTAGTTGCGGCGTTGAACGCGTTCGAAGAATAAAACCAATGAAAAATGGACGAGGCAAGTCGGAATGCTACAAAATTTTGTAGTACCGTTCTATGTATGTTGATAATACTCCATGGGAAAAATGACCTGTAAATTCTATTCATATGCCGCTTTATCCAAGTTTCACTTTTTTGACCTAGTTACGACGTTGAACGCGTTCTACGAGTAAAACCAATTAAAAATGGACGAGACAAGTCGGAATGCTACGAAATTTTGTAGACCCGTTCTATGTATGTTGATAATACTCCATGGGAAAAATGACCTGTAAATTCTATTCCTATGCCGCTTTATCTAAGTTTCAGTTTTTTGACGTAGTTGCGGCGTTGAACGCGTTCGACGAGTAAAACCAATGAATAATGGACGAGGCAAGTCGGAATGCTATGAAATTTTGTAGACCCGTTCTATGTATGTTGATAATACTCTATGAGAAAAATGACCTGTAAATTTTATTCATATGCTGCTTTATCCAAGTTTCAATTTTTTGACCTAGTTGCGGCGTTGAATGCATTCGACGAGTAAAATCAATGAAAAATAAAAATAAAGTGAGAGAGAACGTGAGAGCTGAGAAAGTGGATGTGACATAAAGTGTAAAAATATCTTAGATATTTTCTGAAGTAATCATGACTTTTGCTTGTGAGAGAGATGTCTAATGATAAGGATTTAAAGTAGCAACTTTCACTATTTGATCCAATGGTGGATACTCTTTGAGGGTATCTATAAATAGGCATGTTCATCATGCTTTCTCTTCGTTTCCTTTTCTTTCCTTCAGCCGAAGCTCTCCCTCCCTCACATTTACATTTGTTTTTTACGTTCTCCATTTAGTGCTTGAGTGTGTAAGAATTTTGTGTGAGAAAGTTAGGAACAAAGTCTTAAGCTCCAAAGCAAGGTAACCTCCCTACTCTTCTTCTTAGCTGGCCGAACTCACTAGAGAGTTTGATGATGATTTTATCTTTTGAACTTTCTCATATTGTTATGTTGTTTATTGTTAGCTTTAGAGTTAGAACTATGTTTGGTTTGAATTGTTAACATGAAAATAGTTGATTTTCAAGTGTTAAGGGATAGAAATTTTCTTGACTTTTGGAAAGTGATTTTGAGGAACAATTTTGTGAGTTTATGATTTGATAATTTGATTATCTTAAAATTGAAGCTAGCACTAGTTGTTTTAGTAGATTAAGTTTTGAAAAAAAATACTATGGAAAGAAAATCCCCAATTTTTATGAGTTTTTATTTTAGGGTTTTGGAAATTTAATTAATTTTTGAAATCTATTCAATTTATTTAAACTAAGTTAGATATTTGAAAACAATGAATTGAAATTTCGAAGGGTATTTGTTTGAGTTGAGTTTAATTCTGGCCGAAATTTCAAAGGGTATTTAGGTCATTTTAAAATTGGAATTTTGTCCTAAAAAGTAAACCATTGATCTGCCTTTTTGAAACGATGAACTGCGCATATGGTTTGCGATGATCAGACAAGTATTCATCGAGTTATGACCGTTTTAATTTTGAAACTTTTATGTTGACTGAAACGGGGTACCGGAGGTGCCATCGAGAAAAATAGATTTCTGTCTATGATGTTGTGTAGATCGTCTGAACTTGAGGTTCGGGTAAACGACGTAAACACAAAGGAGATGCTGTCGAAAGTTTATTCGCAAAACTTTTAATCTTTTAATTGTTTTAAACATATTATTTTTTCAATATTTGGAAAATCGATTTGTGAATTGAAATGGAAATTCTTTTGTCGAGAATTGTGTTTTAAAAGATTTAAGTTACGCGTGTTCATAAAATCATTTTGTTTTAAGTGGATCAAGAAAATGCATAGTTAAACTTGTTTGGTTTTGAAAATAAGTGTGTAAGTTATTTGAAAAAGTATTTTTGCTTTTGTGGAAAAGCTTTAAAATAGTTGGAATTTACTTGGCGACATTTTTGATAAAACTATTTTTTATAGCATTTCTCTTGAGGTTTTTTGTGTTGGCTAAATTTTGCAAAAACATTGTTTAGTCAGATGTTGGACCAGATGTGCTAACATATGGGAACAACATCACGTGAGCCCTAATTTGCACGCCTCTATTACACGCCGTTTCTCTTGAATCCTTTTATGGAAACCTCGTATGATTACTTGTGCGCCAAGACGCGGTTTTTCTAGCTGGCTACTGAAGTTTTCATGTAGTCCTTTATTTCCTTAAGATATGCTCACATTTAAGGAAACATATGATATGATTCAAGAATACTTTTTTGCTGAATCTTGACACTATTCAGCAGGATGTTTAGCCCAAATTGATCAACAAGCCCGTGCTTATTCAAGGTTATATATTAAAGACTAAAGACCTATTTTATTTACACAAGCCGTCAATGAGTTTTAGAGTTTTTAGTTTGTCAATTTTTAATTTTTAATTGTGAGCCTTTCGTGTATTGATTTGATACATTCTAAGGACTGAGTTTAGAGTTGTAAATTGTGATCTTCTCCTAAGCCTTGAGGAACAGTGGTAGGTTGTTACTTGTGTATCACTCTAAGCCGTTAGGTGCGAGTGGTTAGCTGTCTAGGAGTGTGTCTCCAACCATATGATTTGTTAGGTGTAAGCAGTGTTGTCTGTACTGCTATAGAGGAGAATTTAGACGGGGTCTCATATCTAGGAGTTCCTAGGTAGGATATAGCACGAGTAGTGTCTAGGTGATAAGTTGTAAACGTGTCGTTTGCTGTGAAGACTTAGAACTAGGACTATCATAGTGGATTCATTCCTGGATTGGTATCCCCAGAGTAGGTTGAGTTGTGCACCGAACTGAGTTAACAAATAACCTGTGTTGTTTTCTATTTTTCTGCTTGTTATTATTTTTGTTGTTCAGTATACTGTGCGATTGTCAGGTGTTGACACATATGTATCAACATCCTACGAGTGTCGAGTGTGGACACATTTGGCAGATCATCTCTCCACAGAGTGCCAGGAATTTCAATTTCTTAAAGAGTAGTTTTGAAAATGACTTGAGCCTAGTTAGTTGTGAGGGAAGAACCATAGGTCTTGATCCATTAGTAGCCGAGATAGGACTTTGGAGTAATCAATTAGAATTGTGTATTAACTTAAATAAGTTATATGATTTAAAGAGTTAAGAGGATTATTCGGATTGGGAATTTCGTCGAGAGAGACGGGTTTTGGTTATGTAGTGTAAGTTGAACATGTTGGAAGCTCGCCGAGGTAAGGACACTTTCTAACAATCCCATATACCCCGAAATACTGAGTGCTTTTTATGCATGTGTAGTTGTTTGCTTGAACACGTGTATTTGCTTGATGTGATGCAATATGAATTACGAGCATGTTTGTTGTGTGATGTATTCTTGTGACGAGAACTTGTTTGAGAACATGCTATATTCTACACATGTTTTGAGATGTTTTTGTGAATTTCATATGATTGAATAATATAAATTATTGATGAATCATTGATGCATGTACTTGATTGAATATCTTGAGGTACATGATTTGTTAATTACATATGATTTGATAAATATATTAACAAAATGTGATTAAAAGGTACTTGTTTATTTCATTGATCATCTACACAATATATACAGAAAGAAGGGTCTAGAAAGTAAAACCCATGTGAGAAGTAACCAAACCCCACCCTCACTAGTCACTACTATTGCTTTCACGTTTCCATTTCCATTCTTTCCCTTTCTTCTCTGTTCCAAATTTTTCACAACCCACTCTATCCTCTTCACATTCAAATCACCAAATTCATTTCATAATTCAAATTCTCATGAGAAAAATTACAAGTTTCAGAAAACCTCTTCCAAACTCACACATATATTATTGGGTATGGTTTTGGGATTATTATGGTTAGTGCTCTATAGAAGGAGAAGAGTACCCACTCCTTGAAAGTTGTTTATTGAGACTCTTTGAGGTAAATATATCACTTATAACTCAACAATTTATTTTTGGGTATATGTAGTTGGTTTAGAAATTTAATGTTAGAGATTAGAGTAGATATTGGAGAATTTTATGGTTACATATGTTTAGCCAAACTCTAGGATGAGTAGTGGAACTAGTATAGATAGTAAAATCTTAGATTTTAAAGAGTCTCTTTCAAACTCTAACTCAAACAAATTGGGGGTTTTGTCTAATTCTTTTATCTGTTGGTAGTCTGACCTTAAATGACCTTAAATGAGCTTCTTTATCCTCTTGATTTTCAACTTTAGATTAATTCTGTCGCAACTTGGAAATTATAATAACCTCAAAGTTAACGGAGAAACGGTTACAGCAGATTAATCCTTGAGAAATTAGCTCTCCATAGGAATTGTGAGTGTTTTTTTCTTTCTAATTTCGTGAATACTGCAGAGAGTCTCCTCATATGTTCTGATTTTGAGTTTAAGTAAAGAGTAAAAATTAAATCCAAAGGTCATAAGCCAAAATTAAGTTTCCACTAAGTAGAATTAAGTCTGCCACTTTCCACGAATTATTAAGGACTGATGCATTCCGAAACAGCTCTTTCACTCAACATTCAACTTGTAGCTCTGTCTCTTAGCTTTCCAACGCATATTCCCGCGCCTCAATCCGATACCCGGAGCTCAAGTTATGATCTGCACAGCGAACATGTATTAAATAGCTACTAGTGCTGAAAATTAAATACGAAAATAAAATAAATGCAAAAATAAACTTAAATCTAAAAACACAATAAAATAGTAAAAATAATAAAACAAACTAGAGAAATGCCTAAGTACAATAGTAGAAGAATGTGCATCAAAATGCACTGATCAAATTCCCCCACACTTGAACTTTTGCACTCCTGAGCAAAATCAAGATTAAAGACTTCAAAACGATGGAAGAAAAAGAGAACAAGGCACAATGCAAAGTCACAAGCAATCAACACATTCCAAGATTCAAGGAGTATAACAATTATGAACAACATCTTAAAACATGTGCAATGAACAAGGTGGCTTTTAGACTAAAAAGTGCTTCAAAAATGATAGAACCTCACGGAATATTTGTATAAAGTGCACTCAATCACTCAATCACTCAAAAATGGAGTGTCAGGGAAAGTGTTTACGCTCAAAGCACATCATCAAAGTTAGCACTGCCATAGGCTTGACAAGCCTCTTCCGTCCCCAAAGATGGAGGACATCCACACAATGAAGCACATGCATGCAAAGATCAAAAGGTCTTTATTCGGGTTGTAACGGGGCCAAGGCAAAGGTGGGATAAACCTAAGGAACTAGGCTATAAAATCAAGAGGATAAAGAAGCATGAAAATCATTTGGATACTAGACAGTTTAGCTCAACAAGTCATAGATCTCAACAAGATATTGCAATTAAATCTGGGACATTGAATCCCACAAAACCAGTTCTTCACATCAAAATTGCCCATAGTACAACTTTTGACAACACTTTTTCTCTTCTTTTCTTTTTTTTGAATATTTTTCTTCTTTTTTGATTTTTTTTTCTTCTTTGCTATTTATTTTTTTTTCATTTTCTTTTTTCTCTTTTTTTTTTCTTTCTTTCTTGCCAAACAAACTGAGCATCACAACATGGTATAACATAAGCAAAATGATTCCCTTCCCCATATCAGATCAACATTAAAAACATAATGAGACCCCCTACATGTATCCAAAATTACAATCCAAGCTCTTTCAACCTCTTGATTTGGGATATATCATTGTTTTTCACTTTCAGGCTTGTAATGAGTTTATAAACAAAGAATGGGAAGAATAGGCTCAAAGGGGCTTAACAAAGGGATGAAATATCAAGGTAGGCTTATTTGGCTAAAAGTAGCTTATAAAAGAAACAAATGCCTAGATCATTTCATATACATGCATGTGAACAAGTGCTTCAAGAGTCAAGTCAAGTTCTAGAAGTAACTAACAGTATGAGTGAAACCACACAAGAAACAAGGAATTGTTGGAGGCTCAAAATCTCACAAAGTTTCATGTTCTATCACAAGTGATGCACAATCTAGTATCAAGTCACTTTATCACACTACAAAAGCAAAAATGTTATTCATATCATGACATACCACTCTAGGCCTAGAATAATGAAACTACTCATAACATTTACATACATGCCAAAAGCTAACCTTTTTTTTTTTTGATTTATTTTTTTCATTTTTCATTTTTTTTGTATTTTTTTATTTTGAAAGAAAAAACTAAATTAAAAACAACTAAATATAAAATGTTCCCCCCACACTTAAATCAGACATTGTCCGCAATGTAAAACAAATAAGTATATAGTGAGAAAAAGGAAGGAACACACCCGAGGGTTTAAGGTGTAGCTGCTGGTGGGTAGGACGGCTTCTCCAAAGAGAGCTCTTCAACAGTTTCTTCTTCAGGCATCGAGCTTTCATGGAACAGCTTCAGCCGCTGTCCGTTTACTTTGAACACCTTGTTAGTACCTGCACTTTTAATTTCTACGGCACCATGAGGAAAGACATTAGTAACAACAAAGGGGCCAATCCATTTGGATCGAAGTTTCCCAGCCATCACTTTTAGGCGGGAGTTAAACAATAAAACCTGTTGGCCCACAGAGAATTCCTTTCTAGAAATCATTTTATCATGAAAGTGCTTAGTTTTCTCTTTATAAATTCTAGAGCTTTCATAGGCTTCTAGCCTAATCTCTTCAAGCTGCTGTAATTGGAGTTTTCTTTCCATACCTGCCTTCTGCATTTCCATGTTACAACTTTTGACCGCCCAATAAGCACGGTGTTCAATTTCAACAGGGAGGTGACATGCCTTACCAAACACAAGTCTATAGGGAGACATCCCAATTGGTGTCTTGAAAGCTGTTCTTTGAGCCCCAAGTGCGTCTTCTAGACGGCGGCTCCAATCCTTCCTATTTGGCTGCACCATTTTCTCTAAAATTTGCTTAATCTCTCTATTTGAGATCTCAGCTTGTCCATTAGTTTGGGGATGATATGCAGTAGAAACTTTGTGCACAACTCCATACTTTCGGAGTAAACCTTCCATAGTGCGGTTACAGAAATGTGTGCCTTGGTCACTTATGATAGCTCGAGGTATTCCAAACCTGCAAAAAATATTGGACCTGACAAAATCTGCAACAACTCTAGAATCATTAGTCCTAGTGGGGATAGCTTCCACCCACTTTGAAACATAATCAACAACAAGTAAAATGTAGAGAAAATCAAATGATACAGGAAAAGGACCCATAAAGTCAATTCCCCACACATCAAATACCTCACAGAAAAGCATAGGTTGCTGAGGCATTTCACTCTTACGAGTGATGGCTGTACCTGCGAACTGGCACTCTTTACAAGTGCGGTAAGTCTCATAAGCATCCTTGAAAATAGTGGGCCAATAGAAACCTGAGTCTAGGATTTTTCTTGTAGTCCTTTGAGGACCAAAGTGTCCCCCTACCTGAGAAGCATGCGAATGATGCAAAATAGATTCAATCTCATAGTCGGGGACACATCTCCTAATTACCTGATCACTACCAAATTTCCAAAGATATGGATCATCCCAAACATAATATTTTGCATCACTCTTGAGTTTGTGAATTTGTGTCCTAGATGCACCTGTAGGAAAAACACCAGCAACAAGATAATTAACAATATCAGCAAACCAAGGAGTCACCCCATGTAATAGTAAAAGCTGCTCGTCAGGAAAGTTATCTTGAATGGGGGAAGGATCTTCATCGCGCTCTATTCTGCTTAAGTGATCAGCGACTAAATTCTCAGCTCCACTTCTGTCTTTAATCTCCACATTAAACTCTTGGAGCAACAACATCCACCGAATCAGTCTCGGCTTTGCTTCTGGCTTCTTTAACAAATACTTTAAAGCTGCATGGTCAGTAAAAACAATAACCTTGGAACCTAGCAAATATGATCTGAATTTATCAAGAGCAAAAACAATAGCTAGAAGTTCCTTTTCAGTAGTGGTATAATTAGACTGTGCAGAATCTAAAGTTCTAGAAGCATAATAAATAACATGGGCAGCCTTGTCAACTCTTTGTGCAAGGACCGCCCCAACAGCATAGTTTGAAGCATCACACATAATTTCAAAAGGAAGGGTCCAATCAGGGGGCTGGATGATGGGGGCGGAGGTTAATGCCTTCTTCAAGAAGTCAAACGCTTTTTTGCACTTTTCACCAAAATCAAAAGCAACATCATTTTTTAACAAATTTGACAACGGAAGAGCTATCTTGCTGAAGTCCTTTATGAAGCGCCTGTAAAAACCTGCATGACCAAGAAAAGAACGAATCTCGCGAATGCAAGATGGGTAAGGCAGTGTAGAAATCACATCAATCTTAGCAGGGTCAACAGAAATCCCTTTTTCAGAAATTATGTGACCCAAAACAATTCCCTGCTCAACCATAAAATGACATTTCTCATAATTTAAAACAAGGTTGGTTTCAATGCATCTTTCTAAAACCCTATTCAAATTATTCAAACATGCATCAAAAGAAGAACCATAAACAGTGAAATCATCCATAAACACTTCCATGCAATTTTCAATAAATTCAGAAAAAATACTAATCATGCAACGCTGGAACGTGCCAGGAGCATTGCATAGACCAAATGGCATTCTCCTGTAAGCAAATGTGCCGAATGGACATGTGAAAGTGGTTTTGTCCTGATCTTCAGGTGCAATATGAATCTGAAAGTAACCTGAAAAACCATCAAGCAAGCAATAATGTGATTTACCAGCTAGCCGTTCAAGCATTTGATCAATGAACGGCAAAGGAAAGTGATCCTTTCTAGTAGCCTGGTTCAACCTCCTATAATCAATACAAACTCTCCAGCTATTCTGAACTCTAGTGGGAACAAGTTCATTCTTTTCATTTTTTACCACTGTGAGACCAGATTTCTTAGGTACAACCTGCACTGGGCTTACCCATTTACTGTCAGAGATAGGATATATGATACCTGCTTGCAAAAGTTTGGTTACCTCTTTCTTCACAACATCAAGGATCAAAGGATTAAGCCTCCTTTGGGGCTGCCTTACTGTTTTCGCTCCATCCTCAAGTAAAATCCTGTGCATACACATGGAGGGGCTAATACCTGGAATGTCAGCCAAAGTCCACCCAATAGCCTTCTTATGCTTCTTTAAAACCTGCAAAAGCTTATTTTCTTGATCAAAATCAAGGTTAGAAGAAATTATAACCGGGAGTTTTTTATCACACTCCAAATAAGCATATTTTAGATTTTCAGGGAGTGGCTTAAGCTCAAGGGAAGGTGGCTGTTCAATGGATGGTTTGGCGGGGGCAGCCGTGATGTCAAGGGCTTTAACTGCACCATCAACAACTTCACCTGTAGGATAATTGTCATCTAACAAGAAAGCATCAATTTCAGCACAAGCAACACAAAGGTTAGTGTCGGTACAATCATCACATGAATAATCATCATCAAAACCAGATAAAGATGGATCACCAGAGAACAAGTCTAAATTAAATTCATCAACAATTTCAGAAAGCAACTCCATTTGAAAAACTGAGTGCTCTTCGGAGGGATGTTTCATAGCATCGAAAATGTTAAACTTCGCGACAATGTCACCAAATTCCATGGACATGGTTCCATCGTCAACATCAATTTTTGTCTTTGCTGTTTTCATGAATGGTCTGCCCAAAATGATTGGTGATCTGCTTGATTCTGTTTCTCCAGCCATGTCAAGAATGTAAAAATCTGCAGGAAAAATTAAGTCATTAACTTGCACGAGGACATCTTCTACTACTCCGGCGGGGCGGGCATTGCTTCTATTCGCCAGTTGAATGATTAAACCTGTATGCTTCAAAGGACCAAGATCAAGATTATTATAAACAGAAGTAGGCATAACATTAATAGAAGCTCCTAAATCTAACATGCAATTTTCGAATTTACTATCCCCAATGGTACATGGAATAGCAAAAGTTCCTGGATCCTTGCATTTTTGTGGCATAGCCTGATTAAGAGTTGAAACCGTAGCCCTCTCAGGTGAGGGCTCAGGTGAAAGCTTAGGCTGAATAAGGGCTGAAACATTTCTCCCTAAATTAACTCTCTCATTTCCCTTCAACCTTCTCTTGCGGGTGCATAAATCTTTCAGAAACTTTGCATATTTCGGAACCTGCTTGATCACATCAAGAAGCGGAATGTTTACCGCCACTTTTTTGAATACATCCAAAATCTCTCTCTCTCTTTGTCTCCCTCATCAATCTTCTTTGTTTTAGCTACTCTTTGTGGAAAGGGAATTGGTGGTACATACTCACTCTCTTTTTCTTTTTCAGATTCAACCACACTAGAGGGTTCGGGTTCAAGTTCAGGTGTTACCTCAATATTTTGTTTATTTTTTTCAGGGGCTGGTTTTGCAACTTTTCCTGATCTCAAGGTAATTACACTCACATTAGGATTAGGGACATTAGGATTCACTACTGTTTGGGCAGGTAGTTGGTTGGTCCCTTGAGCTTGCTGCATGGCATTCATTGAAGTAGCAAGCTGTCCAATCTGTGTCTGCATATTTTGCATAGCAGAATCTGTTCGCTGCTGGTATTGTGTATTGCTTGCAATCATTTGCTTCACGAGATCCTCCAATGATGGTCCGGAGGCAGCAGCTGGTGGTGGTGTGTTTTGTTGCGCTGTTGGGTTCCCATACCGCAGAAGTGGATGATTTGCCCAACTGGGATGATACTTGTTTGTGGAAAGATCAGGAATGTTGTACCTGTTCTGATTGTTGCCTCGGTTATAAAGGGCTGCTGCATAAGCTTGGGGCAACTCAGTCACTGACTCATCTTGAAGAATTGGACAAGTATCGGTTGGATGTTCAGTAGAAGTACAAATACCACACAACTTAGATGTTTGAACTTTACTCACTGCCAACTGTTTCACCAAAGAAGTAAGTTCATCAATCCTGGTCTCTAGAGCCTTATTGAAAGAGGAAGCCTGAATCTCATTCACACCTTTTGTTTGGGACACAGAATTATTTCTGGTTGTGAATTGTTGAGAGTTAAGTGACATATTTTCAATCAAGGCCTTTGCAGCAGCTGGAGTTTTATCAACAAGTGCTCCACCGCTGGCAGCATCCAAAATGTTTCTATCCATTGGTAGCAATCCCTCATAGAAATACTGAATAAGCAACTGTTCGGTAATCTGGTGTTGAGGGCAGCTGGAGATCAATTGTTTGAACCTTTCCCAATATTCAGTCAATGATTCATTTCCCTGTCTAATGCCGCAAATTTCTTTTCTGATTGATGCAGCTCTGGAGGCGGGAAAATATCTCTCTAGAAAGACTTTCTTCAAATCATTCCAAGTTGCGACAGAATTCGGCTCAAGATAGTATAACCAATCTTTGGCAGCACCCTGGAGCGAAAATGGAAAGGCTCTGAGCTTGATATGATCTTCTGTTATTCCTTCAGGCCTCAATGGTGTGGAACAAACAACCTGAAATTCTTTCAAATGCTTATGCGGATCCTCACCTGCAAGACCACTAAACTTTGGCAACAAGTGTATCAAACCAGATTTCAATTCAAATGGAGTAGCAACATCAGCATATTCGATACATAAACCATTGTAATTCACATCAGGAGCAGCAAGCTGCCTTAGTGTTCTTTGTTCAGCCATGTTATTAAAAACAACTTCAGAATCACAATCAAATAAATTGCACAAAGAAATAGGATCGATAACAGGTGGTGAACTAGTGCTAGCCTGATTTTCTCTACGGTGTGTGTGCAAAGTTCTCTCTATCTCAGGATCAAAAGCAAAAAGATTATGATGACCAGACCTAGTAGCCAGGACTACGAAAATGCCAACAATGTCCCTATTAGACAGAAACAAGTTGAAAGAAGGAATATGATTAAAATAAATTCTGAAAAATATAAAAACACGAAATATAATCTAATTAAGAAAACTAAAAATTTTGAGAATTTTTTTGGAATTTTCTGAAACTACGAAAACAGTAAATAATTCATAAAAAATAGAAAAACAATGAATTTGGTAATTTGAGGCTGCTATCACCTATTTTGTGACAAAATAGGGGATTTGGAAATGTGATTTTTTTCTGATGAAATAAGACAGTAAGCACTCAATTCAGAGACAATGTTTCAGAAAACTGATTTTCTACGAAAACTGATTATTAGAGCGCGTAAAGGCCAAAGAACACAGTAAAGCAAGGCCAGAACGCAAGAGCACGGAAACTGAGTCTAATATTGGCTAAAATAAATTGAGAGTCCCCGGCAACGGCGCCAATTTGATCCCGCTGTCGCACACGGGTCAAAAACGAGTTTTAAAAATGTAGTTTAGGAAAAGCGACACTCGAGTATCGTCTCACAAGGACTCACGATTAGTTTAGCAATATTAGGATCAGTAGAAAAAAGGGGGTTCAGTTTTGAGTTCGAAATGCAAAAAGAAATTAAAATAAGTGATTATCAAATAAACTTAAAACGATTAATCTACTGTTTCGTTCTCCAACTTATCATTCGGTCACATAATTCCCAAGTTCCTAAACGAATTCCATTCCCTTTCGATTATAGTAACAACAGCAAGCGTGATTGAAACTAATATATGATATATGTTCCCAAATCCGGATTAAGCAAACAGATTACGCAAACACGAATTAAGCAAACGCGGTTACGATTAACAGAACATACACCAATCGAAATAAATCAATCCTAATCTATAAAATATGCAATTGAATTAAGCAAACAATAGCAACTGATTAAAGCAATCAGAATTATAGATAGAATTGAAAAGGAATTGAAATTGCTTGGAAATTATAATAACCTCAAAGTTAACGGAGAAACGGTTACAGCAGATTAATCCTTGAGAAATTAGCTCTCCATAGGAATTGTGAGTGTTTTTTTCTTTCTAATTTCGTGAATACTGCAGAGAGTCTCCTCATATGTTCTGATTTTGAGTTTAAGTAAAGAGTAAAAATTAAATCCAAAGGTCATAAGCCAAAATTAAGTTTCCACTAAGTAGAATTAAGTCTGCCACTTTCCACGAATTATTAAGGACTGATGCATTCCGAAACAGCTCTTCCACTCAACATTAAACTTGTAGCTCTGTCTCTTAGCTTTCCAACGCATATTCCCGCGCCTCAATCCGATACCCGGAGCTCAAGTTATGATCTGCACAGCGAACATGTATTAAATAGCTACTAGTGCTGAAAATTAAATACGAAAATAAAATAAATGCAAAAATAAACTTAAATCTAAAAACACAATAAAATAGTAAAAATAATAAAACAAACTAGAGAAATGCCTAAGTACAATAGTAGAAGAATGTGCATCAAAATGCACTGATCAGTAGTGGAACTAGTATAGATAGTAAAATCTTAGATTTTAAAGAGTCTCTTTCAAACTCTAACTCAAACAAATTGGGGGTTTTGTCTAATTCTTTTATCTGTTGGTAGTCTGACCTTAAATGAGTTTTCACAAGAGCTGAAATTATTGTATGATGTTCAGATTCGGCGGAAATTGCTCCGGTGGTCATTCCAGAAAGCATTGCTAGGAATGGAGCTTATTCATCATAGTTGTGAGTTGATAATGATCATTGCTACTTGTTTTAATTAACTGCTATTATTAATTTTATGTTACTCAGTTTTTATGTTAAAGTATTTATAAAAATCGGGAAACACAACCTTTGAACATTTTTCTCATTGTCGTTATTATGTTTTAAAAGTTATCGATATTAATATGGTATCTATTTGGATTTACTTATGATTTATTGAGCATACGATTTGGAATTGTGATTTGATTTATATACTTTGGGCATAAGTTTGATATGTTGAGAAATACGGTTTTGAGATATATGTTTTCGAAAAATGTTGATATTCTACGTTTGGATTTTATTTTACTTATGGTTTATAAAGTGGAATATTTTCATTTCCGTTTGGACTGTACGTATTTCGACAAACGTTTTCGAAAGGTATTGAAACATGGTTTTAAGCGATGTATTTTAAGAATCGCGATTATAACGACGACCTAGGTGCACCTAGTAATATGATTTCGGTTAGGGAGAATTACCCGTTAGATGGAGCCACCCCTATGGAAAGGCCGCCATTAGGAGGAGAGGGCTATCAACGAGATGTAAACTCTCTAATCGATAGATTTGATGTTTCATTAGTCGAGAGAAAAGAGATATCCGTTAGATGGAGCTACCACTAAGAGGGGCCACTCTTAGGAGGAAAGAGCTATCAACGAGATGAAGCTAGCTCTCGGTTTTAGCATTGTAATGATCGATATAATTTGATTTCCGAATCGATGAGAAAAGGGCTATCCGTTAGATGGAGCCGCCACTAAGTGAGAGGCCGCGCTTAGGAGGAAAGGGCTATCAACGAGATGGAGCCATCTCTCGATTCTCTCGCAATGATTTTTATTTTATTTTACTTTACTGTATTTTAATATTTTCTTTAAAGTAGATTAATTTGATTCCATTAAATTGTATGAGATTTATATACAAGGTTGATTATTTTGATTCTTTTAATTATACCGATTTCTATATTCCTATAAAGTTGTTTAGTTGGTTTTCACCTCTTTATAACATTGGATTTTTGAATAGTCTTATTTTATGGACAAATTTACAAGTTTGTGAATTTTCACGCGTATACTTGATTTTGGATTGATCATATCTTTACATGGCTACTATCTTTGTTAATTGAAATTAGATTTGAGAAAACTAATTATTCGTGCCTTTGTGTGTTTCCCTTCTAGTTGGTGGTGGTTGTTGTCTCTCACTAAGTCCTCGTGGCTTACCCCTTCATATTTTATTTTTTTTCCAGATTCACAGTCAGCTGTGTAGCAAGTTTCTAGCAGATATAAAGAGTCATCAGTGTCACTCGTTTGGTAGGTCTCCTTGATGAAAGACTATTTTGTGTATCCATATTTTGAATTGATCGAATATCTGCAGCTATTGAGTCTAGGAATACTTTATTTGGGATGTATGAATATTAAATATGTAAATCTTGAACTGCTGAATGACAATGTATACAATAGAAATATTAAGCAGGATTTGTTGATTTTGGAAACGTTGAAAATACAAAGGATACTCTGTCGAAATTTCAGTAAATATTATCTTTGAAGTAAAAGTCATTTTTCAGAAATATTTTATTTGTCGTTTGATAAGTTTGGTCACTAGGCTTGCTGGACTAGTGTGTACTAGTTCGTGCGCTGGTCACGATGCGGATTTGGGTCGTGACATAGAGAATATTTACAGTAAACGAGAGAATCATGTACAACATGAAATTAAATAGCAGTCCCAAAGATTGAGCATATTTTGATTATGCCTTATTACCCCCCCTCAAAGTGGTGCATGAGGATTGGGAATACCCAGCTTGGCAAGCAAGATTTGGAATTGATGACGACCCAATGCCTTGGTAAATATATCAGCTAACTGTGCATGTGTAGGGACATAAGAGGGTCGGACGTTACCTCGAACTATCTCATTACGTATAAAGTGACAATCTACCTCGATGTGTTTTGTACGATCATTAAAAACATGATTTTTAGCTATGTGCAGAGCTGCTTGACTGCCACAGTTAAGATACATGGGTTCTTTATGCATTATGCCAAGATTAGATAGTAAGCTCTTAAGCCACTTAAGCTCACAGGTGGTAGTTGCCATAGAGCGGTATTCTGCTTCAGCGGAGGATCGAGAGACGGTATGTTGTTTCTTGGTTTTCCAAGAGATAGGAGAATGACCCAGGAACACAAACCAGCTGGTGATTGACCGTCGAGTCAAAAGCCTGCCCAATGTGAGTCACACCATCCATGCAACTGGAAATTAGCCGTGCTGCTAAGAAGTATGCCTTGTCCCGGACATCATTTAAGATACTTAACGACCCTGAGCGCTGGGTTCAAATGTTCTACACGTGGTTGATGCATAAATTGTGATAAGATATGAACACAATAAGATAACTTCGGTCTTGTAACAACCCGTTTTCCAAAGGCCAGAAAATGCATTATATTTTTTTTTTTTTATACACATCAGAGTTACGCATAAAAGATTTTAAATGAGCCGACATTCAAATATACAAAAGAACTCATTACCATAAGGTGCTTCGACAAGCAAAGTGTATTCTTGAATAATTACAATCCAAGTCTAAGTATTCAAATACTTACAACAAAACAAGTTAGAATCCTATGCCTAAACCCAAAAAGCACGGTGTACAACCCACACCGTCGCATAGTCTAACTAAGCTAAAGCTCCAACCTCTCACTGGGGCCTGGAACAGCCACCGTCGTCACCACGACCTAACCCATCATCTGGGTGGGATGAGCCCGCAAATGAAAGAAAGGGTCACCACAAAATAAAAGTATGTATATATATAACCGGTGCGAAAGATTGTACACATAACAATAATTCCACAAACACAAGAGAAAGCTCTTAACCACCAAAGCAATTCCCACCAACGGGTTTATATATATAATGCACACCAAGCCTAATGCAGACTTCTAAAATGCGTGGTACTAACCCTAGCTACCACGAAATTCGTGAGCTCCGGAATCGTAGGTCCATCCTCTACTAACAATATCAATAAAATCCCGTAGCTCTCCCGATCACTACAAGGATTAGAGTGGGCTCTCCCGATCACCGCACCCCATGGCTCTCCCGATCACCACATATCGAACTAAATAAAATCCCGTAGCTCTCCCGATCACTACAAAGGATTACAGTGGGCTCTCCCGATCACTGCACCTCGTGGCTCTCCCAATCACCACGCACCAACAATGCATGAGCATACGATTCCCCATGTATACTAATGCAACAAATACATACCTCCCTAGCATATGTAAACCATCCCAACATCATACATACATATCCAATCATATGTAACAAACCACAACAAACATACATACATTTCCAATCATATGTATTCACCCACATGTTCATACATACATCTCCAATCATATGTAAAACAACGCACGTATTGTAAACACTTTCTCATTACGAGAATACATAACACATACATGCCAAACACACAAACACGCATCACCGAAAATAACCAACCCACATGTTATAACTCAGTGAAAAGACAAATAAAGTGATGCCCTTACCTCGGCAAGCTTCCGTTTACTAAAACTCGTCTAAACCACACAACGCGCTTCCTAAAACAAGCAGCGTATTATCAATACATTGTTTTCCAACCAATCGTATTGAAACTAAACCAAAAACCCCAAAAACCTAAAGGTTCCTAAGGAAAATCCACTCTTTCGGATATCATACCAAAAACTATCGTATTGATCAACCACCATGAGTTATTTGTACTATTTTTAGGACCCAAAACAATTGTCAAAAGTCTTAAATAATTTGAAATGTGAAATGACCTTTTTCTTGCGTTACAAGTTACGTACTTTCCGAGTACCCGAAAAACTCGTTTCCAATCCCCGCCACTTCCATAAATTAATAAAAAGGGATTAGAAAGTTAAAAACCAAGTTTAGAAATCAGAATCCAAAATTTTAGGTCCCAGAGCTCGCCTTGGCGAGTTGGCAGCGAGTGAAAGCAGTGAAGACAGGTCTCGCTCGCTGTGGAGCTCGCCCTGGCGTGTTCATGGCCTGTGAAGCTCGCCCCAGCGAGTTAACACTCGCCCGACGAGTTGCACCTGTCATGACAGCAAAAACAACAACTCACACCACCTTTTTCCAATCAAGCCTAGTTTGATTCTATTAGTTCCCAACACCTTTTCAAGGCCCAAAAGCAAACCATTTTCATAAGCAAGCAATACATTTCCGAAAGCATGTTGGTTGCTTCGAGTGTAAGTTATTTGGTTTTCATCTCCAAAATCAAAACCAAACCCAAGCACAAGTTTTATTACGGGCCTTAACCGACCTGTAACCATTTTCAAACGTGTTTTCAAAGCAAAAAGCAACACCACATGACACAAGAGTTTTAAACCACTTGGACTACAAAAACACCACACAAAACACTTAGGAAATATTTTCATAAACCCCAAAATATTTTTCATCGGATTTTCTAAAACGAAACCATACAACACATTTCCCTTTTGCCCAAAGGCTCAAAAACAACCTCGTTTTCCAAAACCAAACCACATAACCTCATGTAATTGATCAATATAATTTGTTTCCAAAACCCTAACTCTT